>OY728122.1:570580172-580580172 GCA_963277665.1 Viscum album | reverse complement strand
ATTATGAATTTGTTTTGATTATGCATGAAATTGGATAAGAAACATAATTCAATTGAATTAGGGAATGATTTAGTTTTGATGGGAAAATCTAAAATTACAATTTTGAATTTAATTTTTTGAATATGAAATATGAATTTTTTTTAGTAAATTTATTTAAAACATTATATGAGAAATATGGATTACATTTTTTATATATATTAAATCATTGGATTTATCATGGAAAATTGGCATGAATTAATAAAAAATTAGATTCAAATTTAAAATGGAAATCAGATAACTAAAATGGTAAATAAGGGATGAATTATAATTTAAATTATTTTGAAATAATTTCCCCATAATTTTTCATTTTATATAAAATAAATTATTTGTTATTTAGTGATTTATTTTGGACAAACATGCTCTATTTTAATATCCCTCAAAATAAACTGGTTAATTACTCCTTCAACATAAACGTATATGGAGATATTATCCCTAGAGGTATGTTTCTTAGTCATATTTTTCCAGGCCAGATAGACACATGTAGACATTTTTTATCATCATATGTGTGTTTGAGGATCCCATAACATAGAACTATCATACCAGTTAGAATATTACATTGTTCCACATCTGTAATATAATGATATATATATTCGATTTATTGTAAATTATTTTACAAATTCCATGTGAAATTATGTAAATTTTATTGAAAAATATTTGCTAAGTCATTTATTGAATTTATTACCATCCATCTATATTTAGGGTATGATTTATTTAAAATATGAATTGAAAATTACATGCCTATTAATTTCAAATTGAATTCATTATTTTTTTATTAATTACATGCATTATATTATGAAATCAATTGTGATAACTTATTGGGATTTTATTTAACACCCTATATGTTCATTTTTTAATTTTTTTATTTTTCCATTACTAGTTCGAGTAAAAGGATATCACCACTTAGAGGTGGTTGTAGTTGTTGATAATTGTGGTTGAGTTGTTGTTTATGCTGAGACATGGGTTTTTGTGATAATATTTGAGACATTTTGGTAATATTTTTTTGTTTTTTAACTATTTTACTTCTGGTTATGTTCCCCATATAGTGAATTCATTAGTTCTTACTATGTTCTATATATTTCATATGTCGTGTTTGTGGGAATCTTGTTCCCATTCTCATACCGTATGATGTCAGGTGTTATTCACCAACCCATGGGGATTGCGAACTCACATCAGGTTATGTCTGTTTCTACTAAGGTATTAGGGAACCATGGTATCTATGAAGTATCATGATAATGTTTTATTAGATGTAGAGGTTAATGTTTTTTTAATTTATGTCAATTTATAGTTGTGTAATATTTTTAGGACTTATGAGGTCATTAAAACTATGTATCTATCCATCTCACAACATAAGGATCATTAATTCAATATGTATGGTTTATGAAATATTTTATGATGATTCTTTCTAGTTTTTTTACATATTTTTATATTGATAAATTGAAATCCAAACCAATTTTTTCTATCTGATGAAATTTATTTCACCTTTTTCTTTATATTATGGTCATGCTAATCTACATAATGCTTCATGTTTATGTTTTATTGCATCATGCCTCCTAGAAGAATTGTTAATTAGATTTGGATGAAGCCAATGATGAACCAAATTCTTCAAATCTATTTATAGAATAGAATATGGTTGGGGTTATATTGTGTGTTGTCCAATATCTGGGATAGGCACCTACACCACTTTAAGTACATGATCCATCTTTTGATCCTCAAAGAGATGTTTTGTGAAAATTTTGCTCATTAATTTCTTTTAATTAGACTCATAAATTCAAAACATCAATCAATCATAAAATATATATGGATTGGTTGAAAAATATCGATCTTATATTTGAATTATCATAATTTTCAGAAGAAATTAATGTGAATTGTACGAATTTCACTTTAGAAGGACCTAATAGGAAGTGCAGGGACACAATGGTAGAAATGAAGAATCAAGGGGGGTTAGAGTGGATGTAATTAAAATATATATTAACTTACCAATTATATTGAGAGTCTATTTTATTTGATAAGGCTTTGGTGATCTTCAATTTTGAGGAGGCTAATTGGATCGTGATAGCAAGTGAAAATAGTTTCGATGAGCTTCTGTAGTTTACAGTTGTGATTGTCACGAACGATAAGATGGTGAGTTGATTATTTGATATAGGATATCAATATGTTTAAAATATCATGTGTTATTTATAAATTTTTCTTCATTTGATTTATTATTAGAATTATTTTTCACAGTCAAAAGTGACCTTGTTTGTAAGTCAGTGTTGATTGGAGTTCTTTTTCTCCTAGTAAAGGTTATCATAATTTCTCAAAAGGGAATATGTAGTGTAATGATTCTCATAGTGGTTCTCAACAATGCAGATATTCTATACCTCTATCACAACCTAAAAGAGACCCATTTGTTTAAAAATATTTTAGAGTGTCATGGATCTCAAAATGTGTTTCCACTAAGGGACATGAGATATATGGTTCTAGTGGATTTTCATTTCACTAGAAGGTTTTCTTCTATATATATTCTACTCCATATTCCGGAATTGTGTAATTATATTTTTACAAAACTACAGTTAATTTATATGATTCATGAAAGATAATAATCTATATATAGTAACCTAGATAAAAGTCTCTTCACATCGTGGAAGAGTCACTGGATACAGAAGATTCATGTCTTTCGATTGTTAGAGGTATAATTACTATAACTTAATCATTAGTCTCTACATTATTTGAAAATGGTGAATCTCATTAATATATTTAAACACATTTGTAGTGTTCTTAATCATCTTATGAATATTTTATCTTATTTTATGGATTTTATTATGCCCCTCAGAATGTTGAGAGAACAAATTCATTATAGTCTTACTATTTTTTTCTCATTATTAGATGTTGAAATTTCTTGTGATCTTATAGTTCTAGAAATGATGAAACTTGACGTCTTTTTTGTTTTAGAAAGGATGGATCATTTCTAATATATCCTTTATTTATTATTATATTCCATGTGTCTCAGACATGACACCTAATGGTAGTGTGCAATCATTCAAGTAAAAGGGGACCCTTGTTTGAGTAGAGCCAGAACATCTCATCTAGTGTATAGGAAAGTAATATCTTTGTTATATTTTGATCCTGAGAGTGAATCCTTGGGAGGTGATCTGCCTACAATTTTTTTGAGTTTCCTAGGGTTTTTTTTGTTGAATTAACCAGGTTTCCATCTGCAAGGGATTTATAGTTCTCTATTAATTTACAAGATAGTACTCAACTGGGGTCTCTTCCCTCATTCCACATGGCACCGAATGAAATGAAATTGTTGGAGAGAAATCTATATAACATTTTAGAGAATATATTTATAATTCAGATCATGTCAACATAGGTGGAACCAATTGAATTTTCTAAAAATACTAATGGGTAACTTCTCTTCAATGTTTATTACTAAAAAATAAACAATTCTATGGCATGGAAAAAAAATACTTTTTCCTATGGTAAGATTATTTGTTGGATTATATGAAATGACTGATGTGGGTTTTAATGATTTATCATCAATTTTGTTATCATCAATAGATAATAAAATAATCCATCATTTAGAAGTTTACCTTTCGTAGTAGGTATGACCGTTATATATACCATGTCATGACTTTTAGTTTTAACAATGATCATACATATATTAAGAATATAATGAACATAATATCAATGAGTATCATGGTACTTTTTTGGTGGCCATTGTGGATGAGATCCTTTTTATTGTGTCCCATGAGGGTCATTTATTTTAATTGGGTGAATTTATAGAATTATTGAAGAAAAATAAGTCATTTTCAAATATATTGAAATGTGGTTTATGGATTCACGAAGTAATGTTCATAAGTCTGCTGGTGTTAGAACATGGTGTATCAGTTTTTCCTTAAATGGTAAAACCTATTATGAAAAGGGAACAACCGAATTTTTTTTATATTCTAGGAATTGTCACTTTTTATGGGTATTTTCAATGGTTTGTAATGAACTTCCCAATTTTGGATTCTCTAATGACTACACTATATCCAAAAGGAGTAAATATTTTTTAGAAGAAAAATGTCACACTTTTTTGTTGATTTGACGTGCCTTTTGAATATTCCAGTAGTGTTCACACACCCAAAGGCTAAACAGGGCTACACTTTATTATGAAATTAATAGGGTTCTATGATTTCATATTTCATTATTCATGGGTATCGTTTAATTACTTATGGATCTCGACCACTATATCCACATGTGAAAAATTACCAAACCCATGACCTTGAACTCATAGCTGTGATGAATGAGATTATGTTAATGTAGAATTGCCTTTACAGATAATGGTTTAAAATATATTATTGTGACATGATATTGAGTTAAATCAACTCCCTAATTATAGGAATATCTTCTAAAAGATTTGAGTTGAATTCATGAAATAATTTGACTTTGACATCGACTATACAATGAGAAAATTTAATTTCAACGATGTTGATTTGAGCAGCATACATCCAACCCAGTTCCTAAAAAATTCATAAGTAGATTGTAACTTCATTTTTATTTTTTAATAATTGAATATAATAGTTTGTGATTTATGTATCAATGATTACTTGGGTAGTAATAATTTTACATATTCCCTTCTTATGTTGATTCATTTTGAAAAACACCTTGATTAATAGTTTTTAAAAAATAGAAACTCATTTTATAGTGTGGATACAATTGAAAATTAGCTTTATCTATGGGGTAAAATTCATTTTTTCAAAATCTGATTATGATTAAAATATTGGTTAGAAAATTTTTTATGGGTGATTTTAATAAATCTTGTTGGAAAGTACACCCAACAAATACATTGGTGTTATATGACATGTAGTGTAGATTTCGGGGGAAAGGTATGATACATGTAATTTCATAATTTCTCCTTCATTTTTATACTTGTCCATGGGTCAATGTTGAGCATAAGAAGCCTTTAGTTTTTCATAGACCATACCAAAATCAAACATGGTGGTGTGATTTGATCCTTATGGTCTCTGTGTATGGGTAGTCATGGAACAATATGACGAATAATTCGATATGGGTTGCGATTTATAGGATGGAAAAAATCTCCTCACATTTTACAAATTTTTGATACAAACTATGTTTATGTGATGGGAATCCTTTAGCTGAAATATATAGTTCATTTAAATGATCTTAAATATGTTATAGTTTTTGATAGGGATACTCGATTGACATATTATTTTTGGATAGGTTGTGAGGAGGCATAGGGACATTAGGTATGCTTATGTAATGAATACCATCAAAAGTCAGTTGACCATGAAAAAATACACATTCTTGAGGATAAGGCTTGTGATTATTTAGTTAAATTTTGTGGGGTTGGGATGAAAATATGGGACTACATCCATTTTCTTGTGATAATAGCTACTATTTAGTGATCAAAATGGATCCTTTTTAGGAATTGAGTTTTCAAACTTATAAATCACCATTGCATGGGTCTGATATTTGTGATAGTTAATAGTTTTCACCGATCATGGTATAAGATATGGAAAATAGGATTCAGTTGATTTGATAGACGATGATGATGTAAAATTTCAAGTATAAATCATGTGTTTATCATCATTATAGGGCATTATTATTTCTAGTTGTTTATAAGGGGTTATTGAATGTTTCACCTAATTGGGGTCATGGATAACATTGAAGGAAAGTAATCTTTAGCCTTTTTGTGTGACCTTTTGACGATGTTGAGCATGTTAGAAAAGTGTCTTACAATTTTTTAGTTCCATTACACTTGGCATCAATGCATAATGTGTTCCACATATCATGACTATGAAATTATCCATCATATCCATATCATGTTCTATGATGTAGTGATCTTGATTTTGAAACACATTTATCTATGACTATGTGTCTAGTGAATATTAAGGATTATACGTTGTAGTGATCTAGATTTTAAACCGTATTAATCCATGACTATGTGTTTGGTGAATAAAGAATGGTTCTGATACTCATGAGACTTCAGAGAGAGACTCACCGATCGAAGTGATGTTGTCTCATCTTTTGGAAAAGGAATATATAGGATAGGATCTATAACGATAAAAATATTTTATGTTGTGGAGTTTTTAATATCCCATTACTATTTTCAAGAACTCCAAGACCCCAATTTTCAATATTATTTGGTAATTCTCATTTAGGATTTCGTACGAATTTTTTTTTAATTTTTTTGACGTTCATGGTTGGTATACAACTTTCCAAAAATGTTTTCCCACATTGTGAAAAATACTGAAAACTAGGGATGTGTGGGGTTGCATGGTCAGTGCATGGTTTGAATAATTAGGTTCCCACTATGAATAATCTGTACAACCCCTCTAGAAGGGTCCCATATCATTGGTGTATAGTTTCACTAACTATGCAGCCCGTCCTAGGAAACCATGAAAATAGATTTTAAGTAATTAGATTAAAATTTAAAAATTCTCAATCCCTCTGTGTTTCACCTAATTGATCCTATCTCACCCCATTATGATTTATAGGGTTTATATGGCTCATAATGATCATTTTTAGCCACCAAACCCTATCCAAGGTGTATCAAAGCTATGTGATATTTTATCAATCTTTTTCTTGTACGTTTTATCTCCACGTACCATCTCTCTTTCTCTATTCTCTTATATTATATATGGTTTGTTGGATCATTGAGCTATTGTAGGATCTAATAAATTTTGACTTATATCATCAGTCCAGTTCATGTTATTGGATCTTTGATGTCGATGTTCTTCATCAGTGATTCCCTTTAAGGGTTGTGTGATTTGTCATCATGTGATCCAAAGGAAGGTTTTTCCATTCTTGATTAAAATAATAATTCAACCCTCAATTACCTAAATTAAAATAATTTACATTCAATTTTATTTTTAAAGCCTAATATAATGTAAATTTTAATTTTTCGGTTGATTTCGTAGGAAATTAGGAAAACCCCCAATTCCATTGAATTGGGGTGTGATTTGGATATGAAGGAAAATTGTGAAATTTAATAATGAAATTTAATTTATAGAATATGAATTGTAATAATGATTTTCAAAATTGATTATAAATTATTATTTGGGAAAATTTTATTAATTTATTTTTTTAGAAAACCTTTGACCTTATCTTGAAAATTATTTTATTGGATTAAAAACATCTATTCTTTTTGAAAAAAAAATTCTAATTTTAAAATGGGAAAAAATCAATGAAATTTATTTTATATAATTTAAAAATAAATTTCCCATTAATTTTTAATGTTTTATCACATACAATCCTGGGTAGTTAGTGATTCGTTTCGAACCAACCTGCTGGGTTTTAATTTAACTATTAATGAATTTTGGCATCAAATGTCCATCTTACACATATAGGCAGATCTTATCTTCAGTGATGTTTTTAATAGTTTTCTTTGTCCATTGTTAGAGGGACATATGTGAAAATTTCTAATATAATGATATGAGTGTTTGAGGATCACATATCCTGTAACTATCACACCACTTGGAATATTACTTTGTTAGTCTTTGTTAATGATTTAATATATATGAAATTTATTTAATTTATTTTACACATTAATTATGAATTTATAAATATAATTTATTTATAAATTTGATATTTTTTTTTTCATAACTTATTTCCATCTATATAATTGTGAAAAATGTTATTTTTTAAATATTCAATAGAACATACATTACTGTTTATTCAAAATTGAATGATTATATGGATAATAATTATCGGCATAAAATTATAAAATATTTGATTAGAACTCATTGGGAGATTAAAAAACATCATACATGTGCCTTTGTGAGTTTTTATATTTCCTCTTACTATGTTCAAGAAAGGGAAAAGAATCACTATGTGGTTGTAGTAGATGTTGTTCTTCGACCTTGAGCTTATGTCTCTGTGAGGGCATGGGTTGTTGTCCTTTATTCAGGTATACTATGGCTTTACTTTTGTATTTGATTATTGGAATGACTATATTACATGTTTTCCCATTACTGTTTTACATCATTCAAACTTACATTTATACATTTTATTTATTGTGTTTGTTGAAATTTTTTCCCCCATTAATATAATATGATGCACGGTGCTAGTTTATTACCAATGGGGATCGAGAACACCCCTAGGGCTATGTCAGTGTCATCTCATGTATCACGATGTCAAGGTATCTAGGTTTTTTAAGGAAAATTTTAGTCATACAATGAAATAATTTAATGTTTCTGTTTTGATTATTTTGAATCTTTACTCTATTGTTTTGTTATTGTTTATCCCATTATACATGTTATTATGGTGATAAATCATACGACACTTTTTTTTATTCCTAATAATAAATGTAGTCTATATTAAAATTTGAAGCTTTTAAATTAAAATAAATATTCTAATTCATAAAATAAATTTTCTAAAATTTCAATAAATTAATATAATATTTAACCCAAACAACGTGACAAAATTTGTTTTATGGAAAAATATATTTTTCATGTAAATTAATATCATACATAAACACTAAGAATAAAAATAACAATAATATGACTCTAAATTATTATAAATATACATATAATATATGAATGTCTTTTTAATCATTTATCATTTGGGAATAAATTAATTAATTGAAATGGAAAATTATCATGTAGTCAAAAATAATATTTTGAAAACTATTTTTTTAAGCATAAAAATAAAAATATATGAAAATAGTATATAATTCTCATTATTATGGAATAATTTTTATTATGAGTATTAAAATTAATGATTTCTATTATTAAAATACAATAATAAATAGGAATTTATATGTCATTATTTTAAAAATTTTATATTTTACAAATATCATAATTTTCACTATTCACAGAAAAATAAATAATTTAAAAAATCCAAAAATAACAATAAAATAATATTTTAATAATGATTTAGAAAACTATATTTTATTTTTAAATACTATTAAAAATTTCATAGAAGATAATTATAATATCCTCTCTAAAAAAGAAATGGAAACATTTTTATGGAACACAAATTTAAAACATAAAACGAATTTAATCACATTCGATTTCTTGTAGCAGAAATAAGATTATTGATAAATTTATATATTTTGTTCATTATTTTTAATAAATAAATCATTTCAACATATATATAATAATTTTATTATTTAAATTCATACCCATCAATCCAACGATTGGGTTCTAATATGTATGTATAATTGATATTATTTTGTGGTTTGTTTAAGCATGGTGTTGTGTGTGGATTGTGCTATAAAAACTAGTGTTCCTTATAAAATAAAATATAAACTAAATTATTATGGTATCATATATAAAATATATTGGATGAATACATTTGACATTAATGAGTAAAATATATCCTGAAACATAATATGGAAGAATAACACAAGAATTATAATAATTATAAATTAATATATTTATATCAAAAAATTACACAAAATATGTCATCATGGATTCTATTTTTTAAATAACACCCATGAATTCCAATGAAAAAAAATTATAATTTTAAATCAAAGAGTAAAAATTAATCTTACGTCCTTATAAATCATAAAATTGTGAACTTCGTATCAATGATAATGAACAAACATCACCATTATAATACATTAGGGGAAAAAATTAATAACTTAAACTAAGGATAGATTTTTTTTCATTCAAAATGAGTCATTTCCCAAAATTAAAGATCCTCTTTAATTAGAAAAAAATAAATTCAATCTTACATGACTATAAAGATATGAGTTTTACATTGGTCCCTCTATGTAAGAGATAGGAGACCATCAGGAATGTCATAATACCATAAGAATTGAATAGCATTAAAGACATTATTCACAAGGCCGTCCACAATATAATTAGACAACTTGTAGACGTGAGAGATAAAATTATTCATGGGTGAGAGATTATCAGAGAACTTAGTCCATTGATTAGTAAGTATCCAACATAGATGAGAAGAATCGATCCTAATGGAAAAGAAATTAATAGTGGATTCACATTCAAGAAAAATATTAATCCAACCCTGATGATAATCTTTTTCCACTACCAACATAATACCAATCATTTCAGCTTTGAGGGAAGATAAAATAACAATGTATCCAGGACTACAACCGAGGACAACCCCATGATATCATTGATGATAACACTATAAATAGATGATAGTAAAAAATAAAAAACTATAATTTTTGTTTTTAATTATAATATATTAATATAGTAAAATATAATAGATACAAATAATTTTGTTATTATATTTATTAATATGGTTATATTTAATATACACGAGGGTAAGGATATTCCATTATATATTGGTGTAAAATGTAATGGTTTCTTATTGAAAATTCACTTGATGAGACATGTTATATATCATTCCCCTGTTTTATTTTATATAGATATTATATGACCACTATGAAATAATTTATCATGATTCAATATTAATTTCATTTCATTAATAGTTCAATTTTATGTTATACAACTAAATATTTTTTTATTTTAGTCTCTCCAAATCATTAAGAGATTCTCATCTCAAATTTCATTCCATTGAAAAGGAGAATATATTCACAAATTACATATTCATTATGGTGTATATAAATTCATGTGTAAATTTATCCAAAATTTCATTAAATTCATGTGAATCAAAAAATAATCTCCTGTTCAATATTTAATGGGATTTTGTATCGAAATATTCCAACGTTGTAAGGGTACTCAAAAAAATATTCATTTTTATGACAATATCTATATTCACATGTATCTTTATTATTTTTTACAAAGAACACCTGCATTGATATATTATATCATGATTTTAATATAATAAATAAAATTAGGTTTTTACGGTGATCCCTTTTTTAAAAGAATTTTATATAAATGTAAAAAAATCAATAAATGTTTCATTCCCATTTATGAGAATTCAAATTTATGAATCATACATTCCTTATTTTAAAGTGGATTTAATTTTCATAAAGATTATAATGGTATTAAAAATGGATTTGAATTTTCTTTATTTTTTCAAATTTAAAATTTATTACATAAAATTTAATTATTAGTTTAAAGTCATTTGTTTTTTTTAAAAAATATTTTTATATCATTTTGATGTATTATCCAATTATGTTTTTCAAATAATAAAAATTTTACTAGTTTTATTTCCAAAAACTCATATTTCATTTTAAAAAAATTAATTAAATTTATATTTTTTTCTTGAAAACATTTTTAATGATTTTTTATTCCACAAAAAAAGTAGATATACATTTTTTTTCAATGTCATTTATCTGATAAAATTATAAATCCAAAATCTATTTCACAGTACATTAATGTTTTTCCAGTTATATTGAGGATTTATTTTAATTATATTATCCACTTTATTCCTCTAGATAGTTTATAATCATTACAGTTTCTTTATTGGCTCGGTAATACAATACCATCACATATTTTGTAACGACCATCCCACATGGCCCGTGTTGTGACTACCACAAGACAACCTTCTATAGGATATGTTCTGGTGACTAGCACCGAAATGGAATATCCCAAAATTGGATGGCATTGTCTTTCAAACATTACACACACACATCCCATTATACAAAAAATTACATGAAACTATAACCAAAAAGAAAAAGTACTATAGAATGTAAAATGTGCTAGAATACAAGACTAACTGAGTGGAATGTACATAAAAAGAAGTACAGTCTTTGGAAGACATCTTCCAAGGATCCTTCCTGAAGGGTTGGAATAGAACACTATTGGATGTCACTGCAACACACCATGTCTATCGATCCACCTCTTTGTATTGTATATCCCTATCACCCTAAAGTCCCAGTCCAAGTTGTATGTCATCTGCACAAGACACAATAGGTGCAGGAGAAGACCATAAATTGCTGAGTGTAACTATACCCAGTAGAGACCTGGAGAAGAACTCAGGTCTCAGAGAAATACAGAACGTAAAATTCCACAATGAAAGATATCAAAGTAATAAGCAAAGATAATTTAACAGCTCACATAAGGTATAACTAATGTACAGATGTATATATTATTAGTCATCACGATAGATCATGTTATTCTATTTAGAGAATTTTTTGTTGATCCATGAAGGGTTTCTCTACTATTGATCGATGAAAATTTGATCTGCTGCTCATCCACAATGGGTCGCTCAGTGGCTAATCCACAATGGGTCTCAATACAGTTGATCCACAAAGGTTTTATCTAATGTTAATCCACTATGGGTTGGTGTTATTATTATTTAAAAAGTTTCACTCTATGTCTAATATTTTATGGGTTATGGAACCGGTGATCCATGATGGATCACTCTCATACTGATCCATCGAGGGTCTCTCTCATGTTGACCAACGAAGGGTCACTCCATTACTGATCCACAATGAGTCACTTTTCATTCTTCATTACATAACCTACCCCAAGATTCCTGAACATAGCATGCTTGATTCTCGGAGGAACATATCCTCAAGACATTATTCATCCCGGAACTAACATAAAGTCCCACATTGTATAACCCAAAGGACTGTCTCTTCGTAAGGGTCGCATCGTGATAGACGATGTGTTGAACGAACAACTAGTCTGTATGATACATGCATTTATTTAAAAAGGATAATGTTGAATTAAAGTACGATCATTTTTGTAGGTATTAAAACCACTTCCAAAACTCATGTATAGTATCTCAGAAGTATGAACTCATCATAAGGTCCCCAACGCCGCATACGGTGAGTCGATTAGACACACTGTTTAAAAGATACACTCCTTTTTATAAACAGGTGACGGTCTCATCTTAGCGCAATCCCACTTGGCCGGACCAACCATAGTATGCCGAAAAGAAGAATCCATCGCAAGGGTACCAACTCCACTGACAGTGCATAAATTGGAAGCCCAATTTGAAAGATATATGTGTTTTCATTAATAGGGGCATGTTGCGTCCGGGCTCGGTCTGACTCATTCGGTATGGCCCGACAATCCCGACCCAGGGTCCCGTATGTCCCGACCTCTATGTCTATCCCATTGGGCCTCATAGGAACCATCCTAGGATGGATCTGGGTCATGTGTTCTGTGTCACCCAATGACTCGATTTTATTCGTCCCGACCTGCTCGAGTGGGCTGGTATCTTTTTCTAGCCAGGGCCGCATAGTGGACTATGTGGCATGACATTAACTTGGCTTCACCAATATACTAAAACAGACCATCTCAAGGAACTGAAAAGGGCTGATCATGCATCCATGTTGAACTGGCTCAACCCAGTCTAGCCCAGACCAGCTCAGACTCTCCTACTGGGGCGCATGAGGCCGGTCCACCTAAATGCTCCCCATGTCTATATGTGACATTCATATTCAGGCATCTCTTCTCCCGGGGCGACATGATGGAGAAATGTAAACTCCCTGTTATGGATGAAGATCTGCGGCTCTATACTCTTTGTCCCACCACATAAAACACCTCCTCCTCTATTATAGCCAGCGATGTACAACTACTATCCTCTACACGAGGCGCATGGGGGCCATCACCTCTTTCCGGTGGTTGTCGCCAAGACCTTAATGTCATGTCGATGGTTTATCACATGAAACTTCTTCTGTGGGCCACCTGGATTGCTCCGTTAGACCAATCATTGATATATCTGCTCCCCGGACCTTCTAGGGTTTCCTCTTTCACTATAAAGGACTTGGGGACACATTTCCATCATCTCAGGGTTTCAGGCATGAATATCACAAGAACTCCTGATTAAAAAGTGATACGTGCCTTATTCATGTTAACATGATGCCTCCGCATTAGAATTTACAATATATATTAAGGGGGTTTCATAATTATAACACATTTTTCAAATACCAATATTCCTCATAGTCATCATTTTCCAAACTGTATGAATGACAGAGCTGTAGGTCAACCTGTTCATTGGTCGATCCACTTTCGTCATTTGGAAAGAAGAACGGGTGAAGATGAAAACACCATGGTAACCCCTACATATATTGTGAATATTTCATTAATGATAGAGGGTGATCCAAGTCCTCATCGATATGTTATCAGTTGTCATTCATTGTCGTTCGTCGATTCATGATCAACTAGAATTCTTCTATGCTCGACAATCCCCAAATCTCATCTCATACTAAATGAATGTTCACCAAAATATGATATATATATATATATATATATATATATTCTCACCAGAGGTTGTCCTTTTATTTTTCATCCACCCTTGATCTATGATTAATTAGAGGTAGGAGACACCTAATGCATCATCATGCTAATTCATTAATTAAATTCATTAATGAGTTAGTGTTGCCACGTTATAACACCATAGCGCTGATTGTCTGGTACGTCATAGTGAATCCATTTGAATAAACTAAACATACAAATGTTTTAATTTTATTTTAAATATATCATTAAAATGTACAAAATTTATCTTTATCAATCGTCCCGATTCGTTCCTAGGATAATCCCAGTGTTCTAAAATCAATGGTGCCCTCTAATTATTGATCCCAGAAAAGGTTCAAAAGATAGAAAAACCATCTCTCAGGATTTCTGAATATACTATTAATGAGGTTTTAAAAATACATTTCTGCCTCTTCGGGCCTTAGAATCACATTTCACCTCAAAACATGGATCTGAAATGATCACATTCAAAAGAAAAATGATTACATGGAATTTTATGAGGTATTAAATTTTCCCCACTAAAGGACTTTACGTCCCTAAAAGCCAAAAAATCCTAAAAAATGAAATTGATACAAAGAATGAATATGTGTCTCTCATTCCCATGTGCTCTCCGAGAGATTCCCATGCTACCAATGATAATGCACCAGAGGAATCGACCATCCAAAATGATCATCTCCTGATGATCCTCTGTCTCCACCGAGTACTCCACAATAGTCTCCCCATAGTCAGTCTCCAACTACCCATTGATGGGAGACCCATAGGAATACATGGTACTCCTCCTGGAACACCAAATGTTTCTATTTCCTTTCTTCATAAGACTTCTGTTGGTTCTATGTTGTCCTCACCAACTCTATGATTGCCTACATATTCTCAGTAGCAGCTTTTACCATTTCTAGAACCATGATTTCTTGCTCCCCCCGGACTTCCCAGCATAACGTTGATCGGCACGGTCATCGGTACAGTGAATTGAATGGTGTCATACTGATGGAGGAGTGGTAGTTATGTTGTAAGAAAAACTCCACCAGTGGTAGGTGGTCCTCCCAAGTACGATGAAAATATAGGACACATGCAAGAATCATGCCTTCTATGGTCTGAATAGACTGTTCAGTCTAACCATTTTTCTTTGTGTGGAATGTTTTTCTCAATGAAGTTGTGTCCAAAAACCCTCCTACAATCCCTTCCAAAATCGAGACACAAAGCGTGAATCACAAAATGAGACTATCATAGATGGGACTCCATGGAGTCAAACTATTTCATGCATGTAGAGTTTTCCTGAGCACTATACTAAACCCTGGTCTCGAAAGGGTAGGATGTTGGATGACATGGTGAGTCGGTCGATAGTCACCCAGATGGTATCGTCCCTCCTAGTTATACATTGTATTCCTATCACAATGCCCATCAACATCCCACCCCACAACCACTTAATTACCTAAAGGGGTTGTGCCAACCATTATAGAAATTGGTGCTCGAACATCACTTGATGACAAGTGAGGCATCTCGAGAAGAAATTTTCCACCACCTTCATCATCCTTGTCCACTGGTATTTAAATCGAGGGTCTTGTTACATCATTTACTCATATAGATATACTTCCAAATTGAATGTATGGAACTCCCTCAATACCACCACCTGAAACATCACTAGTACTAAGGTGCGCCCTTTGTAAATGATGACATGCCCCACACATTTATAATATCTAGGAGGAGAATTCCATTTGGATATCTGAGCACGTTTAGTCACACAAATGAGACCTATGAGTTGTGCCACCTAGAAATGATGTAAGAGTGGTGGGGAAACTACAATAGATTGGAGAAATGTTGTCTCCTCCAAATCAATTAAGGATATCTGATGCAATTCCAACTACTCTAGTGATTCATTCAGTAATTTTGAACTCAATTTCAAGCTAAGAGCATCTGCCAATACATTCCCCTTCCCAGGAGTATAGAAAATATCAATGTTAGAGTCTTGGAGAAACCTCGGCCATCGCTTCTATCTCAGATGTAGATACTTCTAAGAAAAGATACACTTTAGACTCTTTTGTTCTGAGTATGTGATGAAATGCCCGCCCATCAGGTAGTTTTTCCTCATCTTCAGTCTGAATACTACCACTATTAACTCAAGGTCATGAGTCGTATCACACGACTCATGTGGTCTCTCCTGTAATGAGTTGTAAGAGAAATCATTGCTTGTCCATGCATTAGGACTAAACAAATTGCAGTTCATAATTCACCACATAACACCTCATAGTTAGCGGCCTCCACTAGAAGACTCATGATTTGATCCCTCATAATGAACTACCTCAACTAATAAAAGCTCTGCTGGAATCATTTTATCCAAATGAAGGGTTTTTCCTTCTTTGTAAATATTTCGAAGGGTGCTTCTACTTTAGAGAAGTCTAGTACAAACCTACGATAATACCCAACTGGCCAATGTAATCTACATACCTTGGTAACATTCTTGGGTGGTTCCCCAGCAAGAATAGCCACGATCCTCACTGCTTCTACTGTAATCTAGCCCCTGAGATGATGTTTCTAAGGAAAAACACCATTCATATCTATAACAATCACATCAAGAGAATCCTTTAAAGATGGTTCTCTCGAAGTGTGTCCAGAACCATCCTTAAGTGAATCGTGAACTCACCCTTAGACTCAGAATACCCCAAGAAATCATCAACAATGACCACTACAAATTGTTCTTTGAACATCTAGATGATCCTATTCATGAGTCCCATGCACACAGGTGGGTAGTTCATCATGCCAAAACAGATAACATAGAATTCCTCGTGTCTGTACCCCACTGTTGGAATCCATGGACTCATCTTATCAAAAAAATTGAGGGTCATTCTATCCAACTGGAGAGTGATCAAATGGACCCATCTATGTGCGATTTGATCTGATGGTGCCCCATTTTCCGTCTCACTGATGAAGGAAAGCAGGTTCCCATCTCTACGGATACACAGTAAAACAAGCCTAAAATAATCAATCTGAGCATGAATAGAGGTATTCCATTTAGAGAATGATGTCTTAATCCATAGACACCGCTACTAGGAGATCCCATCTAAACCTATCACCTCCTAGAGTAAGATCACATTGACAAAACTAGGGTGTTATCACTGAATCCCCTCATGTGGGTGTCTCTATTCGTAACCAGCAAGCCAACAACTCAGTCAGAATCATTGAACATGGAACAAGGTATGTGGAATGTACATATTGATTGTAACATGTGTCTATATGAACTAAAACCAAGGGGGAGTAGACACATATCATACCTCTAATCATATATAGGGAACCATGATCATAGGGCTCCATCGTCTGAGGATGTCCCACCAATATTTGATCCTCTACCTCAGGGGCCCCTCGACCATCTACTAGTGTCCACTAATTGAGGGGCCTCACACAGCTAATACAATATCATAGATTCCTACTCTAGAATTTCAAGACCTACCATCTCCTTATCACCACCCTGTAGAAGGCAAGAAAATAGAACTGCCATCTGATCTGGTGGTGTCCTCCCATGGCAGGAAACTAGTGCCACCACGACCATCCAATTCCCAGGTACCTGAAGATCTATCTCACCACGAATCCCCAGAGGTATCTACCTATAGAACTCATGAATCATGATCAGTTGGCATGAATCCTCTGTTAGATAATCTCATTGAAACTGCTACTCTATGGGTGGTGGGCCTCTAGTACACCACCCGAAGGTTATATCTGTAGAACGGGTACTTCAACCAACACCTCATCACTCAATGGACAATCATCATGATACCACACTAGAATCGTAGTTTTATATCTACATGTTGGCATCCTAACATAATTCAATACGGACCACTATTAGTTATGATAGACATGGTGATCTTACTCAAAGAGATCATGAGAAAAACATTTGAAAAACACAAGCAACAATTGATTTCATGTAACTAGTCAAAAAACAAAATTCAGGCTCCTCGTGTATGGGCACGTCAGAATCCTCACAAACACTGGACTCCCCAGCCTGATATCAGAACTCTAAACACATAACACTATTGACTCATTAAAAATAAAGTCTCTTAGTTATTTTGGTAGATCCAACCTCCCTTTGATAGCACTTTTTTAAAGGCCCATCCCCCATGGATGGTGTCATGACAACACCAATCCAGCTTTCCATAGGCCAGGGTCTACTTAATATCACCAAACGGACATATCCCAAAATGGGAAGGCATATCCTTTCAACCTATACAAACACACTCAGCCCATACTATGGATAGTAAGCTGAAACTAGAACCAACCACAAGTACATGTACTATAGAATGTAAAATGGGAATAATAAAAGAAAAACTAAATGTAAAGTATGAAAAAATACGCACACACTTCAAAGTTAATATTCCATGTATCCTTCTTGAAAGATAGGTACAAATCACTTTTGGATGTCACTGCATCACACAATGTCTATTGATCCACCTCGGGGAACCTTTTAGCCCTGTCTCCCCAATGTTACAGTCAAAGATGTCTTTCATCTACATAAATCTCACAAGGCACATGTGATTCTCGTGCATCGTAGAGTATAACAGTACTCAGTAGGTATCCTGAGACAAACCCAGTTGTCACAGAATTCTACAATGGTAAATTCCAAAAATCATGATCTCAAACTAAAGCACAAACAAAATTCCATAACTCACACTAGGTATAAAATAAGTACATAAGTAAAAATAATTGTTTATAAAGCTAGATTATATTATTCTATTGAGAGGCATTGTTGTTGATCGACAAAGGGTTTCTCTACTACTGGGTCACTATGCCACTATTCCACAATGGGTCACACTACTACAAATACACATTGGGTTACACTTATACTGATCCCTCGAGGGTCTATCTCTTGGAAATTCATGAAGGTTAACTATACGACTGATCCATGATGGGTCGCACAACATCTAATCCATGAAGATTTTCTCTCATAATGATCCATTGAGGGTCTCTCTCATGGTGATCCATGAAGGGTCGCTCTGTTTCTGATCCACAAAGAGTCTCCCTTCATTCTTCTCATCATAGCCAACCACATCATTCCTGCACATAGCACGCTTGATTCTAGGAGTATATGATCCTTAATCCATCATCCATACCTCTGCCACCAGGAAGTACCACATAGATTAACCAAATGGATCGTCTCGTCCGATGTTTCTCAACATAATAGATGATGTGTTGAATAGACGACTGGTCTTTATGATATGTGCATTAGTTTAAAAATTGAACTTTAGGATTCATGTCTGATCTATCTCGACCATATGTCAACATCTTCCTAAATTATCATAGAGCATCACAAAAGTATCGCCTCATCACAAGGGTCCCAATGCCACAGAAGATGCATCGATTAAACACATGTTCTGAAATACATAACTTTATATGAAAATAGGGGTAACTCACATCTTTGCGTGGCCATTGATGGTCGGACCAACCACATTATTCCAAAAAGAGTACCTCATTGAATGGTTCCCCAATACACAGACATTACATCAATTAGATTCCTGGTTTGAGATATTTATTCCTTTTTGTTAAAAGGGGAAGGTTACATCTGGGCCCAGTTCGACTGGTTCTGACCGACTCAACCATCTCGGCCCGAGTTCACGCATGCCCCGAACTTTCTATCTAGTGCATTATGCCATGCAAGACCTGGACCTGGATGGCAGTGGCTCTAGTATACGGGGTCACCCCAATGACCTGGTTTTATCCAGATCGTCCTGCTCTGGTGGGCCGGTCTCTTTTTCCATCCCAAGATGCATAGCGGCCTATGCGTCCCAACATTAAATCATTGGCCCTCTCTGCTAAAATAGACTAGATGAAGGAAAAGGTCGACCTAATAAGCTTGCTTGGTCCTATAGAGCCATCCTAGACCGGCCCAAACTCCTTGGGTGGCATGTGGATAGAAACTAGGTCTCCCCTCCTGCCTGCACGCGGCTCGCATGTGCGGGCCAGTCTTCTCCAAGGTGGCCATTTTGGCTCCACTTCCACTCACGATCGAAGCATGACCTGATGTGTGATGCCTCCTCCATCATTATAGCTGATGGATGGATGATGTCTTATATATGCGATGCCTGAGTGGAACCACCTATTACATGCAACTATAACCGTGATGGGGGTGCTGCATCACCAGCTTCTTATTTGGGCCACCAGGTCTTCTTTGGTAGTCCATCTCAGATCTTTCTGCATCCTCATCCTTCTAGGGTTTCCACCAATACTACAATGACCTTGTGGATGAATATTCGTCATATTAGTGTTTTCGTAACGATGATGAAAGTAACATCTGATTATAATGGTCTTTGGGACTTTCTCGTGTTGTCCTAATCACACCATATTATAAATTACTACTGATTTCAAAGGGGTTTCAGAATTTGAACAAATATTTCAACTCCCAAAACTACCAGCAATCATCAATTCCCAACCCGCAAGATTGACGGAGTCGTGGGTCTTCCTGTTTGTGGGATGATCTTCATTTTCCATTTTGAATAAAGAATTATGAACAAAAATGAAAACACCAAGGTAATGGCGACCATGATTTCAGATCTGTATTTCATAAAGGAAGATGATCTGTGTCATTATAAATCCTTGATCTGCCATCATTCATCATTGATCTATGATGTGCTGGTGTTTGTTGCTGCTCATCAATCAACAGATCTGATCCCGTTCTACACATGTTCTCATCGATGTCTGAGAGAGAGAGAGATTCTCCTCTCCAAATGTTTTCCTAGGTTTGTTTGTCAACATGAGATATCTGATTAATCAGTGGTAGGATGGGGTTTGTGCATTTCCATACATATTCAATAATTAGATTCATTAATGAGTTAGAATTGTCTAATCACTAAACCACAACGCTGACCGACTGTTGCGTCGTAGTGAAACCATTTGAATAAAATAAGTTAAAAATAAATTATGTTCATTTTATTTTTTCCATTAAAAAAGAAGAAATTTATCTTCATCAGTCGAACCACACTAGTCAAAGATACATCATTCTAAGGAGAATCTTGAAATTCTGAAATCAACGGTGCCCTCCAATTATTGATCTAGGCACTGATTCGAATGATATAATAAAATAAGTATACTATTAAAGAAGGTACTTTAAATATGATTTAAAAATAAATTCTAGCCTCTTCAGGCCTTGGAATCAAGTGTCATCTCAGTGACTGGTTTTGGAATAAACCCATTCTGTTGAAACAAATTACATAGAATTTTTTATGGTATTACCTACATCTATTATATGAATTATAATATTTTTTATATATAATGGAAACTCGAGTATGTATTGTGTTTTTTTATTTATTTAATATAGTGATTGAATTAGAATTATTATGTGATAGGTAGATGTTGAAAAATACCTTTTATGTATAATTTGGTCTCCTAATAAAAAAATTTTGTTAAACATTGTACGAATTCAAATTATTTAAGACATACCAACACGACACATTGGCTGTAAAACATAAAATGGATGGAATTAGTTATTTCTTGGAAATGATTTTAGTATTTTTTATCCGAAAAAATGTTTAAATTGATATTCCTGGATATTATTCTATCTAAAGTGATTAATTAATGGAATATTTTCATTTTCATTTTTCATTCAATATTTTAATCTCTTGTTTAATCTATGATATCTCTCGTTGTTCACGTTCCCCTATTGAGCATCCATGTTCACATGACTTCAGTTTTTGTTTAAAAATATTATTTATGAAAGAATTATTTATTTAATTAATAAAAGAGTAATATGTTTTGAGAATATTGTTGTAGTTGTTGATGGAACATTATATAATCAACAATCCATAGTACCATAGGATGTCTGACTATTGAAGGGAAATGATATTAGATTTTGCTGATTTATTTTTTCTAACTATTTAAAACTATATAACTAAAATTTATATAGTTAGTATGTTAGTCAAAAATTATTTTTGACATTGTAATAATAAATGGATATGTTTGAGTCTCTTATGTCAGTTTCAAATCATTATGTAAATTAATATGTTTATTAAACCCCGATTCTAGGGATATGAATCTTGGGAACTCTATTTTTTTGGAAATTATATCATATTCAAGATACCTCTCATAATAAAATATTATCAATAATATTTACCTCAAATTATTATCAAATATTTTTCTATATACAACATCTATTGACCCTCACCAGTTATATTTTTTTTCCTGAAAAATTTAAATTCATTGGTTGTTTCATGAACCAAATATGGTCCCAATAATGATATTTCTCCCACCATCGGTAGAAATCGTAGTGGTCTTATTATGGATTTAATTTTTGTTATTAGTATAATAAATGTAAAAACACCATCAGTGGAGATTTTCAATTTTTTTACTAATAATTGGTATAAGAAATCAAAAAATATGGGTTTTAATAACACATACACTAATAATGAATTAGAAACACAATTTAAAAAAATTATAACACATGTGACATTCTATTCCCCCTATTCATTAATTGATTCCTCAAATTATTAGATCATATGTATGGGATGAAACCAACTGAAGCCATATACATCATTAATTCAATTTAATTTTTATTACAACATTAAATTCCCAAATTTTAGTATTTTAAACATATTTCATTATACTCCAACTAGACTTTTCAACATATTACTGACCTCAGACACATTCTATGTATGTCCTTTTTCTTTCAATGTCTTTATCATGGATCTTGTTTTTTATCCATGTTATCTATTAATTTTGTCAACTCTGATTTTTTCATAATATTATTTTCCTATGTTCACGTATGATATTGTTCATTAAAAAATATTTATTTTTGACTTATATTTTTATATTCATTTTTTTAATATTATATATATATTTATGACATATAAATATATTTATATATTTACTACGGAATATGCTCATTCAGGAATATATGTAATCCAAAGCTTGTTAACTATAGTTTTACTCTTTTTATCATTGATACATTATATATATACATATATATATTTATTGTTCAAAAAAGTTTTATTTCATTTTTTTAAAATATTAATTCAACTATTTGAATTGTTAAATTTTTTTATATATTGTTGAAAACCTATTGTACTCCTATATTATACTATATAAAATTATTTCTTGTATTAATGTTAATAATCTATAATTCCTTTTTTGGAATAAAATTTTATGATTAAATCATTAGTTGATTGTACATTTTTGTTATATAGTCCTGAATAAAGGTTTTTTTGATTTATTATATTTTATTGATATTTTATTATATTAATGATTAGTTTGTTTAAAAAAATTGTTTTTATTAAATATGTTTGAATAAATTGTTAGATGATAGTTTATTTTGATTATGTATTTATATATTTTATTTATATATTTGTATATATATTTTTAATATATATATATATATATTTAATATTAATATACATTTTAAATTGATAAACTTTCATATTTTAAATTTATCAATTTTTCTATATCTAAACAATATAATTGTTTTAAATATATGTATAATTTTTATTGTCATTTTAGTTAATTAATTAATCATAACAGGATATATTCATGAATAACCACTAATGAATATTCCAAATTATATAGTTATTTCTAGAAAATTTGTAAACATATTTCTGATAATAGATACATTTTTTATGTCTATGCATGAAAGTTTTATATAATAAAATGTTATGTTCTATATATTTCTATGAATATTTTATTATAAAAGGTTTTAATTATAGTTATAGACACTAGATCCGGCATTATAAAATTATATAAAAATAAAAAAACAAATATTTATTTGGATTTTCAATATGAGATTAAGGGCTGTATTGATGATTTAGTTGAAGATATAGAAATTGCAACCAATAAAAAAATAAAATAAATTTATAAAATTTATATAGATAAAACTACAATATTTACCAGTTTTTTGTAAATTATAATGTCATATATAGTACTCTAATTGGTTAACATTAATGAATTAAATTATTGGTGTGATGAAATTTTCAATAAATTTATTGAAATTTTGATAAAGGTACATTAAAAAAATATTGGTATTTCCCATTAAATTTTGGATGAAATTTATTTAGGTAAAATTGAACTGGTAAATAATAAAATATATTATTATAAAAATGATTGTGTTCTCTATATGAATAAATACGATTATTTTTTAAAATAACCTAAATCTTTGACATCATGATTGTAAATGGATGGGAGAACCTACTATTATTAATTCTTAATGGAAAATACCAAAACTTCTACTATGGAAATTCGAAATCATATAATAATTTTCATTTTAATAATTAATTTGAAAATTAAAATGACGTGAGGAGACTAAAATGAAATGTAATATATGTTGTCAATAATAGAAATTTCATTCACACTACCGATTCACCAAAATGGAGTATATCTGATTACTAATTATTTTTCATAAATTGTGTTAAAAATATCATAATTGAATAGTACACATTTGGAATGAAACTACACAGGAGCCTTATATGAAAACATAGTTCATTTTATATTATATGGGATGTTTAAAATCGAATCCCAAATATTTGTATGAATATGAAATATGTCATTATGGTATTATTCAATTATATAATGAAAATGTCTAAAAAATGATATTATTATTTGCATTCATCTATTTATTGATGATTTTTTTATCATTATTGTAGATTAGTGGAAAACAACTTGGCACTTTATCGATTGAGTCTTTTATTTATCAATTAATGGTAGTGTTCACTATAAATAATTTCTAGTATCTATAACCATATCTGGATACTATTATAAAGTAAACATATCTTCTTAAAATTATAAATAATAGACATCATATAAAAATTATATATATTAATAAATATAATGTGCATCAGTCATCAGATATTTTTCACAATTTATCAATCTTATCAAATATTAAATAAATAATTTAATTATATACAATAGTATGATTTACAATAAGACCATCTTCAACCAAAAAATAAATACTACATGGTGAAAATGATTGATATCCCATTTGGTATGATATAATGTTCCGTTAGTCAAAAAAATAAAAATAATTTACTGTCAATTTTAATTTATCTACATTATTTTCATATTATTTAGGTAAAACAAAAAAAAAATGTTGATATTCATGAAGATATAAATATACACAATAGTATGATTGAACCATTTTAATTCATAATATGAAATAAAAAAAGATATATTGATTGTAATATTGGACTTATTATAAATGGGAATAAAATTATCCTTTAGGCCACATTGTTAAAGTAAAAAATGAAAATATTTACCTATGTCTTTTCATATGTTTATCAATAGTGAATAGATAAATTTATATGAATGCTTTGAATTAATTAAATTACATAGAGGGTATTTTAAAATGTGGTACATTCTATGTCATCAACGTATTTGAAGTAAATAATCATGAAGTTCCATTATTTTCTTGTATTGATGGAACAACAACAACTATTTTAATTATGATTGAAATTGTGGATTACATTCATAATTCTTATCATAAAGTTGTGTAAATTTTGAAATTCCTTCCACATAAAAAACAATTTCATAAATTTAATAAAGTAATTGTAAAATAAATCTTTAGTCAATAATTTTCATCTTATAATATATTTTCCACGATCTTGTTCCATATAATGGTTCATGTAGTTATTCATTTTGTGCTACATTTAATGATTTTTATTATTGTATATTTATGTAGCATTTACCCTTTTGAATGATATTATAAAATTATTATGTTATATGTTAAAAATCATCAACTAGTAGTGGTATGAATATTTTATAGTAGAGTATTTTATTTATTTCAATTTTAACCACTTATATGAAATTTATCACATGGGTGTCCTAATATCTCGACAACTGGTTCTCAATAGTAAAGATAAGAAGATTTTTTGTTTAAAAATGAGGTTTATTATTAATGAAATAGAGACACTAAAATATTAAAATATAAATTGTAGGTTTATTCATATATTAATAACATAGTACTAAATTCAGGGTAAACTATTTGAACATAAAAAAAATTGGTATAAAGAAGATAATTAAATTAAATTACATTCATTTTTTAAGGGTAATTTCAAAACATATAAATCCAAATTTTATTCATTTCAATTTCTTAGCATCATGACCAAGTATTAATTTAGTCACTTTATTATCACTGATAATAAAATATAATCTTTTAAAAAATATCGGCACAATTAGAGTAACATTGACATGAGTAGACTAAGAGGTGTCACTGATGCAATTCATTTATCTTGTGAAAAAGATAAAAACAAATTTTCCACATCATTAAAATTTTTCATAATTGTTGAGGATATATGGGAAACTTATTAAAATTATTTATAGTACTATGTTTTTTTAAAATATGGTTGATAATAAAATTTGTTTCAATTATGTTGATTATGGATTTTCACTTATTCATATGGATAGATTGAGTTGTAATGAGGAAATATATACCACGGAAGCACATGTAAGGTGTATATTTTCAATTATTGACACATTGAAGGGTATGTGTTTCATTATATTCAAGGGAAAAATTTAATTGGATAATACAGATATTGATTATGTTTTACACTTATGTGTCAATTATTTATCTATTATATGATTTATTTAGGATAACTTTGTTTTTCACATCGGTATATTCTATGCAATATGAAATTATTAGATATGATGGACATAAAAATTTTATTACAATATAAAATTTTAAGTAGAATATATGTTTTTAGTATAATACATTTAAAACTATTTTTTGAACATGTATATTTAAATATATACATATTGATTTTTTTTAATTTTAAATAAAATTTAATATAGATGAAATTTTTTAGATAATTTGTTTTCTAAAAAAACTAAAATCAAAATTTTTTATGAAACCAACAAATGTAAATATAGTATTTAATTAATATCAATATTTAAATCTATATATTTTTCTTATACGATCATTTTTTATATTTTTTATTCATCAAATTCAACTAAATAATATTTCATCAAAAAAATATGTCATCTCTACTTTATTTTGAATCCAAAACATGAATAAAAAATATTTATTTCTTGCATATAAATATATATATATTTATAATTTATTACATTATTGTACTAATTATCTAATACATAGT
This sequence comes from Viscum album, assembly GCA_963277665.1. Classification (NCBI taxonomy): domain Eukaryota; kingdom Viridiplantae; phylum Streptophyta; class Magnoliopsida; order Santalales; family Viscaceae; genus Viscum; species Viscum album. Next base: position 580,553,021 of record OY728122.1, on the reverse strand, counting down.
TTACGTTAAGTAGTATTTTATTTAAAAAGAATGACATAATAATATACTTGGAAATATAGACATGTAAAGACACTATATCGTAACATTGATTGTTGAATGTATAGATAATGATCATTTGGGAGATTTTCATATTGATTTATATGATCTAAAATTTTGGTTATAATTTTTATTATTCATGAAGCCTAAGAATATTATTTTTCTATGAATATTTTTTATTTATTATTTTTATGTTGATAACATTTCCATTCTAATATTAATATTTTTACATATAACAATAGTATAATTCAAATAAAATAATGTTTTATAAAATTTAATTATGTTATTATATTTAAATGATGTACAAGTATATAGAGAATCATATATCATGGATTTTTAATTTTTCATCCTATTAATATATCTATAAATACTAAATTTTGTAATGAAAGAAACTTTTATTTTTTAAAATAATTTACACAACTATTGGTAACCCTATTAAGGAAAATTATTTTTTACTATATGGATATGAAATTTCCAAGAGATAGAATATATTTAAATAAATTATTCTACAAAAATTAATTTTCTAATAAGAAAAAATTATTTTTAACTAATATTTATGATAATAAAATATTACTTGTCAAAAAATAAAAAATAGTTTATCGGTTTTATGTCATAAAAGTGTCATATAGAAATATAGAATTTTATTGAAAATAATTTATACTCAACAAAAAAAATTATATATGGGGGAGTCAGTAATAAAAATAAAAATAAATTGATTTATTTTTTATAATTATTTAAATATTTTATATTTTTAAACTTATGTATAGACTATTCAATTATAGATGGAATTAAAATTTCACGATATAATCGAAAATAAGATAAAGTTGAAATATTTTTTTCATCAAGATTGATATTAAATAAATAATTCAATATTTATTTTCAATAATATATAAATGATAATTACTACCTCTAATATAGAATTATTGATGTATATAATTGGGATAAGTTTTTATCTATCTGGATGTGGGAATCCATTCTCGTATGAAAATTAAAATATATAAAATCAGGTTTAATGATTAGTTATTTATTAATGGATGTATAATTAATTTATTCATATCAAATATTCATCCATGTGATCTAAAATGTGATACCATTTCTTAATTATTAACCTCATACTTTTTTACATAGAGGGTCTCCTTTAATGTCAAAGCACATGATTGTAGATTAGATGGAATTTTTTTGATCTAAATCAAATATTCTCTCGGAATAGGCTCATTTCATCCCTCTACCTCCTCCATCATTTCATAAAAAATAAGAAATATAAAGGGTTTAAAATGGATATTTTCTTATCAATCCCTCATAATATGTTTCCAAAAAAATTGTAATACATTAATTCTTATTAATCAGGAATATTATTACATTGTAAATACATCATAGAAATATATCTTTTAGATATATCATTTTTCGACCTCTTTAGGAGATAGTGACATGGGAGTACTTTATTCATGAGGTATAGATGAATTTTTTTTAAAAAAATTTAATGAAATATAGAACAATAGAAATAAATAATGTGACATAGCACAAGTGTGGATATTAAAAAATATGTTTTATCTACACTACAACATAAAGGAAGGTAAATGATTGTGAATAATTAGTATCCATGATAGATGATATATGAATTATGAATTTTTCAATAAATGATATGCTTAAATCCTTTATAAATGATATATTTTAAAAAATGTTGAGATAGAAACAATCTAGAAAACATAACCATAATATCCTCCACCTCAATGTTGATGTCTAATTTTCCATTATGATGTATAAGAGAAGGTTTCCAATTATTATATTTTTCAATAAAAATTTGTACACGTTTTTATAGATTATATTCCTAATTATGTTATTCATTATGTTTGGGTAAGAGTAAATATACATGATATTATTGATCTAATTTTATAGTCTTTGTTGCTTATAGAGGTGGTTTCCTAATCTGGAGATATCTTGGGACATATTTTATTATAGAAAACTATCCTTCTTCATAAGTTGAAATATGATGTTTCAATCATTTTCTAAATTTTTTATTTTTTATTTTTTATTACACGTAATTTTTTGTAACATTTATCTTCAATATAATATTCAAAAATCAATGGTATCATTATATAATTAGAAAAGGTTTTTTAAACTAGAACCATTATATTTTTATAATATCATTAATGACCTAGAAAAATTATTACTCCTTTTTTTTATATTGGCTATATTTTATGAATTTATGAAGACTTTCGAAAAATGGGTTAGGTGAAATATTTTAAGAATATTTTAATATCAATCATGTATATTGTTTCTGGTCATGAGATATGTGTACTTGTGTTATAGATGTTTTCCATTTATGTTAATTTTAATTTTAATTATCATTATAGTGATTAAATAAATAACTTATAAAATAAGTTATCTCCAGTCTCATTGTATCTGATATAAGTTAAATTCAATTTATAGTTTTATGGATCTTGAATACTTTTTATTGAATAGTTTATATCTATAATTTTATAATATAGTTAAGTATATATAAGATAGGTTGAAAATACTACGATTTAGTGTTGGTTTTATCCATTATTATTGGGTAAGAAGAATTATATAATTAATAAATATTATTTTTTATGGTTTCATAAATATTTTGATTTATATATTTTATCTATAATAGATATTATTAATATTATTCCAAAAAATTATTCAAAAAATATTAATTTTCATCTTTAATTTTTTGGGTCTGTACATATTTTCAAATATATTTGAAATAAAAATATTTATTCAATTTAGTATTTTTTCAATCATAAATAATTTCTTATTAAAAATTTTTTAATAATAAATAAAGGAAATAAAATAGTTTATGGAAATTTTTTAGAAATGTTAATTTTATTATAGTGATTAAAAATAAAATTAAAAAATTGTATGTGATGGTATATAAATTTAAAATAGATAATACTTATTTTTCCTTATATATACAATGTTTCAGAACTTAAATGATTCCGTCATAAATGAAATGTCATTATAAAAACTAATGTTTTAACTTTTTTGTTATTTTTTATGATTCTGTTATGAGATTATCATGTACATAATGATGAAAAATTGTTTAGGGGATACTCTAATTATAGTTTTAATGTCATAATCTAATATAAACTTTTGTTAATTTAATAGAATTTATTATTTTGAGGTATTTTAATATGGGTTTATACAATATAGATAATGTCATAAAACAACATAAATGTTTACTAATAGTCTATTTGGAATGTTTTATTAATTGTTTAATGTCTATCCAATATGTTCCGGCATTCAAATTTTTATTTTTAAATGTTTTTGAATTTCAACATCGCATTATGACTAAAATCAACATCGAATTCCCAAAAAAATATAGATATTTATTTGGTCTTTCAATTTAAACCACGTAGGGTTTTCATTAATGAACAAGTGAAAATATTTAGTATATCAAAATTTACATGGGATTCAATTCAATGGGAGGGAAACAAAAATAGCGGGGGTTTGTATTTCATTTCAAAAATCATCCTTATAAATAATTAAACTTTTAAAACCAAATGATTATTATATGATGAATAAATAAAGAGAAAACAACAACACATTATTTAAATAATTATATATCAATGTTAATTAATAATGTAATCATACTGGATATTGGATGTGTAGAATTTATTATATTTATGAATATATTTATTATAATGATGTATGGAATAAATTAAATTATAGAGTAAGAAAATCTTGTTATGTTTTTCAGAAATATCATGTGAGATTCCCATATGTCTCCAAGCCAAAATTAATGCCAACTGTATTGTAGATTAATTCCTATAATATTAATATATAGAATATAACCATATAATCCATGGATTAAATGGATACCCAATAACTAAACATCCCTAGGTTTTAAAAAAACCCCTAAACCAATCATTTTTTGGTTTTAACAAAAACGATAGAACAAAAGAATGAATATGGGATGGGAAAATATATTATTCTATGGAAAATTTATTTAAAATTTCTATTTGCTATCGTTTTTAATGTTTGGGTAACATTTATTGAGGGATCCAAATATAGATAGAGGTGAGATGATTCCAGATATAGTAATAAATGTTGTCTCCTTGATAGGTGGGATTGGAGAAAGATAGATCATCATTGTGGGATTAAGTGAACATTTGAATCATGAGAGAGTTATTGAGATTCATGAAACATTGATCCTTCATATATAGACATAAAAAACAATTGGGAATTTTACAAAGTCTTTATGAAAATCAACAATATAAAGAGATGACTGAATCTATTTATAATAATCATAAATTACACATTACATAGTCTATTTGGATTTTATAGGATAGTCGGTTGCCTCTTATAGGTAGCCAATAGTCTAAATGGTATTATATTGTTCTAAAATACTCCAAACATAAAGCTATTATTTGATGAATTTCTAGCTTGGGGACACTTTCTAGAAGATATTAATCTCTTCATTCTATTTTGTACCCATAAATAATACACTATGTAGTAGGTGATTCCAACTATATATAGCGTAATATAGGGACAACAATACTTCCCTCCACATAATTCTCTGTTCTTATACCCTTTATTCAATGCTTCAATGCATCTTTAATACAAAACAATTTTCTTCTATAACACATTAAATTAATGATTAGTATTACCAATGATAAATATTTTACATATATCTTATTATTTAAATATATTAATTGTAATATGATTGACATAACTAAAATGAACATAATGAAATCATTAGATATAGAAATTATTTTTCTGAAAAAGCATGGAGAGAGATATACACCAATCTTCCCCTTTATTATAATCAAATATAATTAAAATAAAATATATATTAAATGAAAAAAGAGATGAAAAATATACTATAGAAATTAATTATATATTTAATTTTTGATTCTTAATATGTTCAACACATATGCCAATTGTATTCATTTTTAAAATAATTTTTTCTATAAACACATATCATATTATAAAATAGAATGCACTTAATAATTCTATCCCTTTGTGATTATAAAAAAGGAAAAAAGTGTAAAACAAGGGATATAATATTTCCTATATAATAATAAGGTCATATTAAAAGATATATATTTAATTAATTATTATAACATTACGTTTTAGAAGATATAAATGATTATATGATAAATCATTGAAAATATTCTCTTGTAAATGTGTAAATGGGAAATTTTCATTAAAACATCTCCAACAATATAATTAAATATATAATATTAAACATTGAAATTTATGATATGAAATCCGATGATATAGAGAAATAATAAAATAATTAAGATTATATAATTTATATAACAAATAGGATATAATATTAAATATAAATAAAAAATGAATGATATAAATTATGAAAAATGACAGTAACAGAATTTAAATTATATGATTGATTTATAAAAAAATTATATAGAAATATAAAATTGATTAAAAATAAAATATGAAATAAAATGTAAAGAAATTTTGAAATTATAATGAAAGTTAAATTTAGAATGACATTTAAAATAAATTTTAAAAGGAAAAGATAAAATAAACATTTCAAATAATTAAAAATTTGAAATTTGAAAAATATAATAAATATATATTTAAAGATAATATAAAAAGTATTTTGAAAAAAAAATGTTTCTGGACCCAAAATTATTTCTCCATCTGGTGAATTTGTAACATAAATTATTAGGCCTTATAGGGTTAAAAAATGAACAATTAGTTCCCTTCTTAAAATTATTCACTCTTGAGGTTCAATTATCATTCGTAAGCTTAATTAGATAACAAGGATTAATGAACCCATATATTTTATCATGAGTAAATTAAAAAAATAGATGCAACATCAATGTATTTTGGTAGTCTAAAGCATAAATTGTTACAATATCATTAAAATTTAAATGAATAAATGATCAAAATTATTTATAAGAAAAAATTTGAAATAAAATTTTTACAAGTATTATTTTTTCGGTACATTCTTTATAGAAGAAATACACCATGACTTTTTTAACATGTTATAAACCAAGGATATGTTAATATATTTTTCACCATTGGTGAATTTATAAAATTATATTTTTTGGAACAACATATCATATTTTAAAAATTATCATCATATTTTATTTTTAATTTCACATCCAAAACAATTTTTTTATTCGAAGTAATATATTTTATTTTTTATTTTAATATATTTCATAAATCACATTCTTATATTACTTTTCAAAATATTTATTCAAATAATAAATTTGATGATATATATTATTCAAGTAGATGAAAATCATTATAAAGTTATTCATGACATATAGGACATATAGAATATGAAGATAAAGAAGTAGAGGTGAATTGTTTTTCATAATTTATATTTCAACTTACCTCAAAATCTTCTATTAGACAATTCATACTATAGTCTCCAATGTAGGATAACTCCGTGTAGTTATAGATAACACTTCAAATTATGAATCTAGGGTATTTTATTTTTATTTTTATTTTTTTGTAAACTTATTTTTGTAGATATGTCATTTCAATATTATATAACCAATTTTCATCCATTTGTGAAATTTCTCCACAATCATTTAAATTTGATATTAATTTTTTATACATTAATATGATTTATTATTATTTAATCATTTTTACCTGTTTGAAAAAAGTCAATCAATTTATCCTTCATAATATATGTCACATTCATAAGAATCACTATCCATTATTTCATGAAACTATTGTTTTTTATTTATCTCCTTAAATTCCTTTAATTCTTTTACCTCTTATAATTTCCTAGATTCTGATGGAATTTGATTAATTATTCAATATAAAAACTACCTTATGTATTTTAATTATTGCATTGAATTTATTTTGGGATCAATGGTTTTAGTAAAACCGATATGATATTATTCACAAGTTATTATAAAAATAAATCATCATTATGGGATATTATACAGTTGAAAATTTATGTAAAGCTTATAAACATGATGGAGATAAATTCATTAAGATGCATATAAAATATATCAAAATACTATTTATATATATAATATAGTATGTTTTTCGTTATTCATACCCTTGTGGGTGAATTCAAGATGTTTCATAATATAATGACCATTTTCTCAAGTGGATCATTTTTTAAAATCTTTTTGATCTATATCACAATGCATATACATTTATTTATTTACCATATAACTCTAGAGAATATATATATTTTGGAGTAAATTTATCTTTTTTTATAATATTATTGTAATAAACATGAATATTTTTTTCCAAACATAAAATCTAATTCCTCTATCAGATATACACTTATATGTTTTCCAATATGTAAAAATTAAAACCTAAAAGAGAATAGAACGAGTATAAGTGTAAGAGGCCATTATAAAATCATATTTTAAAATTGGTATATATTTGGAAAATAAAAAATAAAATTTGAAACAATAATATTCTAAATAAAAAAAAAATTCATTTCCAAACATTTACAGGTTGAGTGGAGAATCAAGATAAGAGGGTGATTTTTATTTCAGAACATAATAATGTAAAATAAAATAAAAAATTAAGAAAAAAATGATTATAAAAAATATATACAAGAAATTATAATATTTTATATATTATTTAATAGTTAATATAATTATTAATTAAGAGATAAAAATAAAATATGGAAGATGTATCTAATTTAACAAACGGATGAGTTTCTTGATTTCAATAATGAAATTATTATAAAAAATAATAGTGGAGAAAATGTTTATAAGGATTTTGGTAATAGCACACAAGGTTCCCCGTCATCATAACCACTCAATTAGATTCATATTTCATATAGTAAACAATTTTTAAATTTAATATATACCAATGAACCAATCATTAAATCAATTTAATAGACACCTAAGAAACAGGAATCCCTTTGTTTGTATCAAATCCTAAAAACTAATAGTTTTATAATTTTTAATAGAATCCCATCATCAAATTGTGTTGGGTGTGATGAAAAAACATTTTTCACATGGAAGATACTAAAATTGATTTTTTTTCTTGAATTTTTCATTATAGTATCATAAAATATAGAGTGGTAGAGATTGTTATTAGGGTGAGATATTTTTTTATTGACAAAATGGTAAAAATTTCTAGATAGGTGGTGGAAGATAAATTGAGTTCTGACATTAATTTATTCATGGTGTAAATGAATAGGAAAATTATTGAGATCCAATCACCCTTTATCCTGTATATATAAATTTTTAATGATTATTGGTATTATTTTGGATGTCTTCAAGACTTGTAAGGTCATTAGAGAGATTAATAGAGGTCATTATTATAAATCCTAAAATCATCCTCAGAGACTCAGTCTCAATGCCACTGGATACACTGTAGCCTCCAATGAGAATCTGGAGTCTAACCGAAAGGATTATATTTCAAAAAATTCCCACCGGCAAACCACTCGTCTCTTACTGGAAGAGACAATTTTTTATAAGTTACTGACTATCTATCATCTCTAAATGGGTAGTCGGTACATCATTCATCGCATAAAATTATGTAGTTACAAAACTACATCCTCATACATACTTATTTCGATCTTTTATTGTATAAAATTTGAATTAAAAAATTAAATTAAAATTATGGAATAACATTATCAATTATTTTATTTTTCTATTTGTATTACCCATATTCCTCAAACAATCATCAAATAGTTCAATAAAAACCTGAATTCGAATTTGATTGACACAATTGAGAAGACCATAATGAAATATATATATATATATATATATATCTTGGGATCATTAAAAACTAATAGGTGGGAGAAAGAGGTAAAATAGTATCAATGATGGTTTTATAATATACCGCAATGAAATTTCATTTGATGTTAGTTTTAAAAAACTGATGATAAAACCAAACCTTTTTTATCATCACTAGTTCTATTTTTTTAACACATTTTATAATTTTATTTTTTAGTACATCATGTAACCTCCTATTATTTACCTTAGATGAAAATTATGGTTGAAATTTATTATATCCTCGCACACTAAATTTCTATTAATAATACATTCATGGACATAGTTATATATTATATAATCACAATATGAAGTAGTTAAATTCCATTTATGAATTGTTGGTATCTTTTATTGATTGATACTTCATCATTATAGTTTCTTTATATAATTTTCAAAAACTAAAAATATATTATATTTCATTAACTCTTCTCTCATTCAGCAGGATTCACATAATACACTAATTATTTTTATGTTTCCCAAAAATACTTCCATTGGTTTATCCCACTGAACATGGTCACCAATAATAATTCTTTAAATAAAATTCACCTAACATAACTAATTAAATATAAAATACATTTTATAATTAAATACATATTATTTAACATTTAAGTATTCTTTTATTTATAATAACCCCATATTTTTCACATCATATTATCCTATGTTATGATGAATGTTATACGATGATAATTTGGACCCACAAACCCCACTAAATGAACAATTTACTCCGGTAAAACGGATTCCAATTACCAAAAAAATTAGTTCTATCAAATATTAAACTTATAAAACAATTATTTTTTACTAATATTACTTAACATCCATTCATTCCCCTTAAATAAAATTTCAACCAACCAATTATCCCAAAATATCACAAAAACATAGATTAACTCATTCCACTCTCAAAAATTATTCACAAAATAAATGCTAACTAATGAGTAATTAAATATAACTCAAACCTCAATTAAATAAGTTGATACCCACATACCATATTATAAATCACATTATAAAATAAGGATCTATATGAATTTCCCCATTTTATAAAATCATTTAGTTTGAGGAAATGATAAGAATATAATTTATATGGAAAATATTTTTTCTTGTTTCTATTATAAAAGTTGTACCCAAACACTTTTTTGCATTAAATAGACACCCATCATACCTTATTTTAATAAAAAATATTTCCATCTATAAATGAACATTTAAACACAATCTAAACACACCATTACCAAGACATATTCATTGTGTTACTCGATATACATCTTTCAAAAAATAACCTGCAAAATTAATGCACATAGTCTCATATCCACTAATTACATCAACATTATATAAATAATTAAATTCTCAACTAAACTACTCACTTCTTATGAAGTCCTATAAAATATATAATTCTTATTTTTAACACTATGAATATACAAAAATCAGAATTTTCCCTCAATGAACAATTTTTTCATTTTTCCCTTACACATATGCATTTATTTTCATTATAAAATTTATTATCTCAAATGACTTAATATTTAAAACATTTCTTTATAGTTAATTTCAATGTTAAATAAGTATAATATAAATTATTAATTGATTAATTTGTATATAGTTATATGTATTTTTTAAAAAAAAATAAAAAGCAACATATTGGCCTCATTGAGCAGGGTAATTCAATTGTAAAATTCAAAAAATATATTTTAAAAATAAAATTATAAATATTTTCATAAAACTCAAAAATATAATATTTTTTATAAAATTATAATCACATCAATAAACCTAAGAAGATCTTAAAATAATTCTTTTATTAAAATTTTTTATATTACATTCCTCCCCAAATCTAGTTAACTCCAAAACATTGGTAAAAATTAACATAATATAAAATAGAGAAATTTGAAATAAATTTAAACACACCAACACTATTTTGAAATCAATTTTTCTATATCTATATACCTGAACTGGTTTATTTCCAATTGAATTATATTTTTTCAATTATCCAAATACATTTAAAAATACACTGTAATATGGAAAATTAACCATTATAAAAATATTTTTTTATATTTGATATATTACTTTTTAATTCTATATATTTAAATTTCATTTATATAATTTCATACATGGAGGAATAATTATAAATATTACATATTAAATGACGATGAATGTTTTTTCCATGGTTATATTGATATATGAAAAAAAATTATACCATGAAATGTAATTTTGGAATGAATTTATGATTTGTTGATATTTAATATATCTATTGATTAATTGAATCTCGTCCATTCCATTTTTATCTTATGTGGGAAAATAAAATGATAAATTCCAAAAAAAATAACAAATTTTAAAATCAGTAATGTACCATTTCATTAGGATGTAAAATTTTATTTATCTCTGTTTTAGTTATAAATTGTGCTCCATTTTTTCTATAAACAAGATTTTTGGACTATTTTTACACAATTTAGCATGATTATCTTGCAATAGAATTAAATTTATTAATAAAAAATTCCTCATCCTCTATAACATAAAAGGTGTTTGTAAGTGGTTATTTCAATCATGTTTATGCACATCAACTTCTTATGGATATTTATAATATAAATTTTATATTAATTTATTAATTTATTATCTTTTTGAATAAATATTATTATTGAAATTATATTTATATGTATTGTATGAATGGATTTCGTCACCATAATTTTTTACATGGTTGTTGTTACATGACCACAATGGACATGTCAGATGAATAACATCACATGAACTATCATCGGCCTCTATAATAGTGGAAGTCGACATCTAATCATATTAGAGACTGATAATATTATAACATTAATAATAATAGATGTTATATGTGAGAATTTATTCTTCTAAAAATTTCTACTCTATTATAATAATGCTATATTGATTAAACATACACCCACATGTTGTGAAAAAAAATAGCATAGAAGAATTATGTGTATCAATTGGATAACTGACTCCAATGAGAAAGTAAATAATTTCTATTATTCAAATGTAAATTCCACACATTTCAATAGTTAACCTAGATTAGAACCCATATTTTCTATAACAGGGAGGAGAAGTAAATAGTCATTGAAAAATTTAAACCAGGACAGTCTAGTCTGTTTTTGTAGCTACTAATTTTTTGTAATAGTCAACAATTTTTATATTAGTGGAAACATTATTACATTAAAAATAATTATTAATATGTTGATTGGTTATTCATTTTTTAAATATTATGAAATGATATGCACATCTAATTTTTAATTTACTAAAATATATAAAACTATAAATCAAAAATCATGGTTCGACTTTCATGAACCTGAATAATTAAAAGTAAAATATCACTATAACTATCAAAATCATCATAAATTTATTCCTTAATAATAAATAAGTTCCATATTATTCCATATTGACAAATTTTCCATCAATGACTCATTAGTTTTCATATCCTTTACCAACGTAGTTTGAAAATTTTCTATTAACTATAAAGTAGATCTCCAGCTCCCAGGACCCCTATTATAGTGTAAAACTAACCACTAATGGACTACCAGTTTTCCAGTTGTCATTTATTACAATTGTGAATAAATATTAACAGAAAAATATTAACATTTTTTCTCTGATAAATATCAATTCAAATATATATGATACATTTATATACCTTAGAATCCATCAAACTACCAACCAATTACCTTTAGTGTACCCATGTATATATCCATATATTATAATGAACCCACAATTATGTGATTAAGGAAATGGTTTACCCTTTTTCATTGCCCCGTGATCATTTTGGATTATCTTATTATATAATAGTGAAAAATATTAATTTAGAAAAGGGAATAATGAAACATAATGAGAATGGTTTTCTAAAAAAATAATTATTAAATTTGCCCACATTATTCATCATAAAATCCTTCAGATTATTTATAATGTGTCACCATATAAAAAAAATTATTACATTTCTGAAATTATAAATCATCATTAGATTTGGTGCAAGACAATTAAAATTATGGGATGAGAGAAAATATTATTATTGGATATTAAAATAAATATATTCAATTGGTCTTTTGAAATATTAGAAAATCCTTGAAGGATATTATCCTTGTACAATGAAAAAATTGTATAAATAAATTAATTATTTGCACATGAAAAATTAAAATATTTCTAAAACAATTAATTTAAAAAAATTATCAGGAATATAATCAACAATAATTTCATCCTAATCCATATGGGTTCTCTAGAAAACATTAAATCGATTTTTTTCCTTTAATGGATTATGAACATTCCTTATGACATGAAATAAAAATTTTTCTACAGAAAATCATTTCAAAAATAGTTTTTCATGGGGAATAATATTCATACATTGGGTTCGGTTATTTTTAGTTAATGCTAGAAAAAACTGCATCATAGTTAACTCTTTTTAAGAAACATACCTATTTTTCTCTATAAATTTATACATTTAATACTAATCATTACCAACTACATTTGATTTCCATGTTGGTGTCACTCGTCATCATGAGGTATATCTGGATAACCTTCCATCATATATAAGGATTAAACATCATATGCTGAATTTAAAATTTATATACTATAAAATATTCATCTTAATACCATTGAGAACTCATTTGAGAAAATAAGCAATGATATTTTAATTTACAAATAAAAATATTAAAAAATGTCCCTCTCTTCGAAAAATGATTTAAACCCAATAACATCCATATATAATGGGAATTTAATTCACATTCTAAAACAACTAAAATAATATGTTTAATTTTTTTAATAGATAATGTGCATTATGAAGGAAAATTCTCCTTTTGTTATATATGTTCAAAAATATAATTTTCACACTCTTATACAAAATAATTAAAATAATTAATGCTATGATGGTTAAAATGATTTATTTTAAAGATTTTAAATGAATAAAAAATAAGTAAATGTGACCAAAGATAGAATTTGATGAATAAATAATAGTACAATTATATGAATTTAACGTATGTAAAAATTAAATGAGAATGATTCAAATGGAATGCCATAAAATATTTTTTCAATGGAAACCACATTTGGACTATAGTAACATTTAAATAAAAATAAAATTGAATTACGGAACATGAAAATGATTTATAGACATCTTTAATTGTCGTAAACTAAATATAAAATATATACATGTGGTTTTATATTCACTAAGAATGTACAGATATGGTGAAAATGGAATGAGTAACAATGGAAAGAATTTAAGTTAATATGTCACACTACCATAAACCTTATCTAGATTAATATGCTCTCCAACTCCTAAAATGTATTTTTTTTAATTTTCATACACTTCAACAATATAGATGAATATCAGATGGTTTATTTTGGTATGGTGGTAATTTAAAAAACATATAAATGGATCCATGCATGTTTTTGTAAAATTTTTCTAAAGATGGAATCTAGAACAAAATAGAATCATTTTCACAAATTTTATGGTTTTTTATCGGATATATAATGAACTAATATTTAGAGGTGGGGTTTTATATCAATTATGATGAATTTTTAATATCAGTTTAAACTATAACTATATTTTTTACCATATATATGTATTAATATAAACACCTCTATATAATACTATTGAAAAGGGTGGAGATGATGCTTCCCTATATAATCCCAAATAGATAAAAACCATAAAAATAAGAACTCAAAACCACAGAAACATTAATAAAACACATTTAAATTTTATAACCACAAAAAAAATTTCATAAAGAGTGAAACTAAAATCATATTTATCACCAAAAATAACACTAAATAATTTAATAATAAACAATAATAATATATATAAATAATGGTTTATAAATATCGAAAAAATGATAAAATTAAATTTGAATGAATGGACTTATCAAAACCCCCAAAATCCCAAGAGAAATAAATAAAAAAGAACACCTACTATAAAATAAAAACTATTTATACCATTTAATTTAGAAGTTTCTCAAACTCAACATTGGGCAGCGGTCCATGGTAGGATACACCATTTTTAACTAAAATTTAACAAAAGATAAATATAACAACAAAACGTCCCCCACCACATATTCATACCCTCATATATCTATAATATCACTCAAAACAACCACATGATCATTCCATTGAATCCCAGATTTCATGTAACCAAATTATTAAATATTAACATAATAATTTATACCACCACATATCCACATAATCCCATAACTGAAGCATTAATATAGAAACCCAGACTTGTACCATTCACAACATCCACAACTATACATATCCATTCACAAATATTATATTTATTTTATATACATTATAATAAATCATCAGAAAATCATCACCAAACAATACCCAACACAACTAAATTTATAAATGGCTTTAAATCAATCAATATAATAATTTTTCCCTAACTAGGATTCCACATAATAATAGCATATGGAATGAATAACATATAATATCATCAAAATTTACTCCATTTATCCCTAAAATAATATAAAACTCACAACAATGTAATAAATATTGCACCAAAACTCTAAATTAATTTATAAAACCACTCAAAACCACCATGAATACACAGATAAAAATTTCATCATGAAAAATCATAGATAAAACACAACTCTTATACAACCATAACATACTTCATGAACTCCTAATTATATGGTCCCACCTAACACTCTTTTTGAAAATGAGCATACTAAAATAAATAATTGATTCATAAATATCATTAGAAACATATCCCACATCTAATATATCTTTTAATGGTTGGGTAAAAGGATTACAAATTCACTAATATCATCCATTACTAAGAATAATCCCAAAAATCATAAGAGAATCCAATTAGATGGAATCCAATGACATAATGCATAACTATTTTACAACACTCATGCACTATGTTATTATATAACAACATCAATTACTACTATTAGTATCAATTAGATAAATGAATGAAAAAACATCCCAGAAATTGCCAAAATTTTGTGACACCATTCATCAATAATTCCACATAGACTCCTGGTATCCATATAAAATTAAAATACATTTACACTAATAAATGAAATATGAAAATCAAAAATCCATAATGGAATAATATTCCTAAAAAAATTAAAAAATAACATACAATATACATCAAATAAAGTGTATAATGGAAACATTATAAGATAATATAAAAAATAAACTATGTATATAAAAATCACCTAATGGATGAAAAATACATGTATCCCCTATGAAAAATAAATATGTTGATCTACTACATAGTTTATCAATACCCATATCACTGTGTTTGATATTCATTTATTTAGTTTAAAAACACCACAACTTAATCAATATAAAAATCCACATTTCTTCCTGATGATCTAAGAAGATCATCTTCTCTATTTCTTTCTCAACTAACTTATCCCAGAACCTTTATGATAATTTTTGTGAATAATAAATAGTTTTGTCAGCATGATACTAATAAAATTATATTTATAAAATTATTATCAAATTGGATAATTTAACTTCTGACTCAAACCATCCATTAATTAAACGTGACCTCGGATACGACCAATTTTTTTCTAATAAAATATAATTATGGTTTTTATAGTAATGAAATTCATACCCATTAGTTTTATATGACTCCCCCATTACATGATTTTTCTACCCTACGGCTAAATTTTGTTTTTCGTTGCAAGAAATAGCCTCTGGTTTTCAATAGTTATAGATTATCCAAAACATTGAAAATATGCAACTAAAATCACCAGTTAAATTATAAATAAATCATATGGTAATTGTCTTAAAGCCATTCTAGGCACCAAACTAGGTTTTACCTTCTAATAGACATGAGCAACTAGATGTTCCTATGATATTGAGAATGTCTCTATGAAATTATCATCCCATTATTCTTTTTTTTCACATTTATATGAAATAAAAATCAAATTTAATTAAATAAAAATTAATAAATTGAAAACTAACAATAATGTGTCATCCAATATGAGAGGAAATATATTAAGGACAACAGTAGATATAAATATATGTTTATTTTGAGAAATTATTAAATTATTTTTAAAGACTAATGTTTTTATAAAATATAAATCATATTTTTAATGAAATACAATTCGATGATTGAAAATAATGAAATCTTAATTCATATATTTGGTTTCATATATTTTTACAAAATTGAATATGTATGCGTGAAACTTTATAATAAGAAAGAAATTTATTCCCCCAACTTATTTAATTGGAATATTCCTGGATTTTAATTATATTTCATATGAATATAAAAAAAATTATTTATGATATATATAATAAATTCAATTCAATTCCAATAGAATATAGAAATAAAAAAACAATTTAATAATTGAAACATATAATATTACAATATATATTTTTTAACTGATGAGATATTTACCATAGTGGATCTGTTTCATGAAAAATTCATTGAACCAAAAATGTGGATGTTGATTTTATTTCTATTTAGATGATTTATATTTCATTGAAATATCCTATAATACATAACATATATGTTAATATTAATGTGTAAAAAATTTATCTCTAGGTAACATGCATTTATATATGTATAATGATATTAATATAATTATATATTCTTTATTACCATGTGTTTCTCTTGTTCATGGATATCAAAAATGATATTCCATTTGTCTCATGGAACTCCTATAGAAACCATAACATAATATAGATTTGTGTCCAGTGACATATAATTTTATTAATTACATAATCTTTTTTTAGAATTTCTTCATTTCATACTCAATTTTTTCAACATCCACTTTGTTCAATTTGATCACTGATTAAACGGTGGAATAATATATATATATATATATATATAAAGAGAATATATTTCAAAAAAATCGAAAAAAATCAAATAATATCATTCAATTGGTCTATAATTTATTTAGATTAAATTTATATAGGATAAAGTACTATATTTTTCTAAGATTGAGGCATATGCCTCCAATCAGATTTTTCAATCAGAAGGACAACAAGCACAAAAGTAACTCGCCTTAAATTTGGACAAATATTCCAATAGAATTATCTATGGGGAAACTATACTTATAAATGGGGGTAAATATATTTAATATGTTCATATTAAAAAAATATGAACTATTAATATATGACTAGGTAGTAATAATATTTTCATCTTTTATGAAAAAATAGTTATTTGTCTAAAAATGTGAAATATAATTAATCACATTAAAATTTGTACATGTATTCTTCCCCTAAAATATTTTAATTGAGTAATAGGAGTGATAAACACTATCTTCAATGTAGTGTTTTTGGGTGAGGAACTTGTTGAATCAGGTTGTTGTGTACCGGATTCTGATGGTTGGTAGATAGAGGGTTTGTAGGATGCAGATTTGAGGGTTACAAATGGAATCCTCTTTGTTATATGAATGCATCCAAATGGATTATTAGGTAATAGAAGATATATATTTATGTTTAGTGGGATGTAAACTAGGAGTCAGCTACAATCAATGAATCGCTTCTTCATTAACATTCATGTCTTATAAAAATAAAAAATGACTTAAGAACAAATATTAATATTTAAAGAAATAATGAATTTTATATTGATTTAATAATTTTATATTAGTATAAACATAAGATTTATAGCATAAATATTAACATACAATACAATATAAGACTAATAATTCGTCAAATCTATATATTTTTAGAACACAAGTTTAATTACACCCTAGAACCCACAATCCTGGAACTAGTGAAAAAAAAACACATCATCATACCATTTTTTTGATATTATTGAAGTGGAAAAAAAATTCTCAATCCAAAACAAGAAACATCAAAAAAATATATTTTATAACTTATATACTCATTTAAAATTTAGGTTAAGAGTGTTAAATAATTTGAAAAAACACATATATAAAAATACCCATGATTTTAAGGGAGTGTATTTCACACTTTTTAAAACAATTCATAAACCATATTATGTCTTGAAAACCATTTAGAAAATTCATCCCATTATATATATTTATATGGAAACATCACATAATCATCATAACATGGAAAATATAAAACATAATAATGGTTAGATTAAATTCTTAGTAAGGGTAAACATAATTTTTACAAATTAAATTTCATAAAAATGTATAAAAGAGTATAAGGTAATGATGAAACAATGAGAGGGAATGAGGATAAATTAATAATATTAAGTCACATGAATACATGGATTATCAATCAGGAAACATTTCATAAATAATTATCTAAGTAAAGATTACTAATATTCAATATTTACGAACAATGTGACTTCAATATAAATGAAAAGAATTATTAAAACCCCATATGAATCCTAAAAAATAATATTAATATTGTATCGTGATCTTCATGAACTATTTTAAACTTTTTTTACAAGTTACAAATTTACAGTTAAATACATTAGAGAAACTAACATGTAACTCTCTAATTCTTATTTACAAATATGTGAACATTACCCTATGCTTTGGTGAAAAATACTCTAGTTCACACATCATAAAAGATTAATCAAGATCACCAATATTCATAATCAATAATGACATTAAGACCTTCTTATAACCTTTATTAATCCAAATTTTATGCTATATTGTGGATCAACACTTCGTATAAGATCTATCAGTCTCACTTATTATCTATAATGAGGCCCACCCATTCATAAACAATTTACAAGAACCATACCAAAAATAAGTTACATATAACTACATCCTCATCATAAAATTCATAAATATCCATAATTAAATTCAAAAAAAGATTAACTCATTGAAAATAATTAGGTTTCCTGATAATCTCCATGAAATATTATTAACAAATGGAAGAGAAATGGGTTCATTAAAAATATCCTTAAAAATCATTATTCATCCACATACAGAATAAGGATGGAATTATTTCTACATATTCAAGTAGAGAATAAGCGACATCAATGTTGTCTGAAAAAAATGAATTGAAATAACATTAAATTGTAATTAATAAAAATTATGTGGACAATATCCTTTTGACATTGTGTGACATAAAATGATGTCATCTTATATGTAAAGTGATTTTGAAAGATCACATGGAAACATTACCTAAAAAAATTCTTTTCCAATATAAAAATAATGATATTAAATACCAAACATTTTAAGAAAATATAGAAATAAATTTATTTGAAAATAATATTTTAATCATAAATATGAATGCTTTAAACATTGAGAGTTAATGGAATCTATAATGTTAGGGGTTTTGAGTAGCTTAAAATTTTGATTATTTATGAATATTATGTTTGTTGGAAGAACCTACAATAATTTTGAGTTTTAAAAATTATATATTAGTCAATGAATAGTATGATATAATTTTAATAGTCTTGTTTAAAGAAATGGTGAATTACATGGTGTTTTGCATGTGTTTTTCATGTGTCAGACACTAGTAATATAGTTTTGTAATTCATGGGATGGGGTGCATGGTTTGTTCAAAATGAGAGGCCATAAAAGGTAAATTGTGTGACCCGCTATTTTCCTAGAGAACATTTATTCAAACCTTTTATGTGGGGGTACACGGCCATGAACTGAGTATAATGTTTTTAGCACATGTTATCTACATGGGCTGAAAATAGTTTGGTAAACCTTTTGCATAACCATTTGTGGTGAGGTTCCACGAACAGTGGAATCCACACGGGTTGTTCAATTTTTGAAAAAAATGTACCTGATCATTAAAGTTGTGGGCAATTTAGAGACTTATTTTTCAGGGTTGGATTGTGGATAAAAACATGTATGGACACAATGTGTCACTCATACTGAAGGGTAAAATTACCAACTAACCCTCCATCCATATTTCATCTTCACAATTTCTCTTACACACCCTCATGAAAATATTAGTGATCTCCAATTGTTTCTTCCTAATATCGGTTTGGGACTCCCTCATTTAACCATGATCAAATTTGGGTATAGTCAGGTGCATTAAAAGTGTAGGGGTAATACATATAATCCTCTTTCATAAGTTATTTTTTATCATTCCGTATTTAATGAAAAACCTATGGGAGATATTTTCCATTATTTTAATGTTGTTTTTATAGAATATTGATGTATATCATTTTAAATTATATTAGTGGATTATTTTTAATTATTTATAGTGTACAATTCATTTTATGGTTATTCCTAGTGTTCTAAATAAATATAAAAGTGTTATGAGGTGGGTTTTTAAATACACACATGTGATTTGTTCGAGGGGGAAATTTTCAAATTAATTCTGGTCTCTAAATCATATAATTGGTGTTATAGGATTCTCATGGGAATAAAAATATTCTATTTAATGATTTTATGTTTGGTAAGGGGTTGTTCATTGTTTTTTACTTTTATGTTGTCTGATCAAATTCATAAAATTAAATTAAATGTGTTGTGATTTCATGAGTTATGGGTGAATCTGATCCACATGGTTCGAGGTATAGAGGTGATGTTGATTCACAGGACATAGAAAACTTGTTTTGTTTGACTAATGGAATCGAATGAGATATAGTGGATGGTTTTAACCATCAATTTTTTGGTGATGTGAACTTCATAGTGGGTTAAATATTATTTACAATGCCACATAAGGGTGACTAGTTATTCATATCTCAAAGAGTATTCCAATTAGTCTACTATATGAAATTTTGGGGATTTTGTATCATCTTTTCTAGATGATTTTACCATTTTTGATATGTGAACAAAGATAAAATCAGGTGACGTGGAATTAACCACTCATTGTAGCCTATGGCATCAGGAGATTTAGTGTCTTATTGGATGGAGTTTTCAATCAATTATTGAGGAGGTTCTCACCATATAAATCCAAAAGAGACAGGGTTTGAGACCTTTTGTTGGGGATGAGTCTTTCTGTATGTATTCGAGACTGATGTGCCATGATTTTTGAATGACATATATCACCACACCTTGTATGTCAAAAAATCAGGCTGACGATATATTTTAATTAATGTGTGGATGAATATCATCGTGCCCTAGGTCATCATTTTGATGAGTTGACAATGAATTTTTAACATAATTCCAAGGGACTTGTGAATTATTTGGTAGGTGTTCCATTGGGAAACCAACAATACCTAATGCAAGGCATTATGTGATAATGGTTGGTATGAGGAGTCATTTTACATGGTTTTATATTTGAAACTACTTTTATTCTAGTATGACTATCACAGGATACATCATTCCATTTATAATCATTAGCCTATGTAGGTAAATGATTCCTCAATGTTTTTTGAATATGTTATATAGGTTATGTATTTTATGAATGGTTGTCATTTTTTATTTATATATGAATTAATTATATAATTCAGGATAAAAAATAATATGTTTTTGGTGTAACAATATTTTACTAATCACATCATATACGATCCCCTTAGGACATGTGTAAGAATTCTTGTTTTGAGATCAGGTATGGGTTTGAGATTGAGCTCTGAAACATGGTATCCATGGATTTTCATTTGCATTGGTAAGATAATATATGGAACATCATGGTTCGTTACATCATGATGGAGTTATTTATAGGGATTCTTTGTCTCTTTTATATAGTCTTCCATGATACATCTTACAGGTCTATTTTGGTTTGATTTTGAAATCATGTATTCTAATAGACAAATGGTATGAAAATTTCAATTGTTTTACTAATATTATTTATTATTTCATCCAATAAGTGTTGTATTTATTCTTCCACACTTTTAAATTATCATATGGACATTTATATTATAATAATCAATGGGTATAGTCTTCACACTATTATATAATTAGACCCTCATCACCATCCAGAAGCCTTTGGCATGAAGGGAGGCACACCAAAGGAATATTTGTAATGTGTCCCAAAGCATATGTTTTATGTGTTCCTTATTATGGGGATCTCCAAATAATATCAAATCTAATTCAGTTACATGATTATCATTATATTTTTTCAATGGTTGACTAGAGAGTATGAAATGGTCAGAACACACTAAAGAAATCGTGTGTTCGTGTCTATAGAACCATGCAAGTGTGGTATGGATGTTCAAGACTCATATATGGGTTAGCCAGAATATTAGTAGGTCTTGAGTAATATAGAGTGTTAAATGTTTCAATCTACTCAGCCACCCTAGATTGAAGTGATTTGATAAACATGATATGTTTTTACTGACACTGTTATGGGTAGGTAGGGCTCCATGAGGCTGGACGACATGTGACTTGGGTGCAGTAAGGGACTATAAGGGTAGTGAGACGTTCAACATGTTACATCATTGCATATCTATTACATATATATTCATTCATTACTCTATTTCCAATGTTGTTTAGTATTCATTATATTACCAAATATGTGAATTATGTTGGAGTGTTTGGAGTGAAGTGAAGTGTTGTCGCTATGGAGATCATGGGATGAGGCCCTTGAGGGTCATGATGAGGACCCTGGGGGTTTATTTGATGATGATCATATGGTAGAGTCTCTAATGTTGGTGGGGTAGCTATAGAAGATGGATTATTTTGAACAATGGATAGACAATAATGTAATTTGGATCTTGGTATGAGTCATAAATAATATATATTGGGGAACTCAAATGCTAAGGCATCCATGGATGTTCGAAATTGGATTTCTATTCATGGAACCCACTAAATTTTTTATGGTGATGAAGGGTAGAAAGTAAGAGGTAAATGGATCAAGTCTGTGCATGTTGTTTTTTAACATCCTGAGACACCCCCAGTATGGAGGTTGAAGCAGCATAATTATATTCTCAGAGGACTGAAAAATAATTGGTGGGATATATTGGTCATGTATGGTAAACATGAGGGACCATATTTCAAGGATATTAATATAATATCCTTTTTGAAATTATTAGAGGGGATGTTGAGGGATGATCAATCTGAGGAGTTCGTGATCCTAAAACAAAACGATATATTCATTATGGAATATATGCAGAATTTTACAAACTCTTATTGACTTTTCATGTCTATGGTTGCTGATGACACTACCAAAGTGTGGATTTTTTAGAATGGTTTAGAACATTCAATTAGGGTTCATATGGTCATACTCAAATTGTCACATTTTTAGAGATGGTAATTTAGGAATAGATAGCCCAAGGTAATTATATAGACTATACTTATTTGAGTTGGGTGATAGTTCATAGTGATATAACCAATGTTGTTTTGGGTAGTTGAAAAAAGGGTTGTAAGATTCCACAATATGTTAGTTGGGGCATAGATTCGATCATAACCATATAGGAGTGGTTCATGTATAACATGCCTCTAGTTTGGAAAACTATTCCATTTTTTGGACTTAGTATCAGTGGTTGCAGAAGGATTTCTGGGCATATGGCCCGATGAGGCACTAAGAGTGGTTTTATAGGAAGACTTATCAGGTAGTAGTGAGTTATGGACTATGTTAGAATTAGGTATCTAAGTGGTATATGGTGTTGGTAGCCTATATTCTACTTCTAACATATGTCATGGAAGAGAGAGTGAACTGGTTGTGGGTTCAATAGATGACAAATTCTACTACTCCACTAGGAGTTCATGGCTTGGGAAATTTGGCTTCAGTACTTGTACATGATATTGAGATGGTCGGTTTTGAGAAGGTCATAGAATCAATGATGGTGTGATTTATTCCAAGATCATGTAATAAAATTGTTTTATGCATAATAGATATGGGTGTATGAGGGACACAAGTTATGGTTGAAAATGACCAGTCAACATATAGTATGCCGGAATCTTCTATGATGAGTGCCTGTATAGGATACATATCAATCAATTAATTTCATGGGAATTCATGTATATATATATAATATTCAAGGTTTTTTATAATCAGAATGATGAATGACTTGATCATTAATTATGATGATTGTTTTTCGGGTCGTTGTGGATAATGTGGGAGTCTTTGTGTATAAAATGGGATGTGATAATTCTTTGCAATCAGTGGTTATAAAATCCATACTCTTTATTTCACTAGTGCAGAAATCATTTTTTACGTCACCATTTTTTACGTCGGTTATATATAACCGACTTAAAAATGCGGCAAGTAGATTTTTAACGTCGGTTGTTTTAATAACCGACATTACAAATCGTGCCTGTTGGGTTTTTACATCGTTTATCTTATAACCGACGTAAAAAAACCAATGTGAGGGGGATTTTTTACGTCGGTTATTTGGAAACCGACGTAAAAAACCCGATATCGACGTGGTTTTTACGTCGGTTAACAAATAACCGATGTAAAAAATCAAACCGCGGGGTTTTTTACATCGGTTATAAAATAACCGACGTAAATAACGCGTCCGGGCTTTGGTTTTCTACGTCGGTTATTAGATAACCGACGTAAAAAACATGTCAATATCGGGTTTTTTACGTCGGTTTCCAAATAACCGACGTAAAAAACCCCCCGCGCATTGGTTTTTTACGTCTGTTATAAGATAACCGACGTAGAAAACGCGTAGATATTGGGTTTTTTATGTCGGTTTCCAAATAACCGACTTAAAAAACCACCCGCACATTGGTTTTTTACGTCGGTTATCTTATAACTGACGTAAAAAACGACATATCTACGCATTTTTAATGTCGGTTATTTTATAACCGACGTAAAAAACCAAAGCACGGGGGGGTTTTTTATGTCGTTTATAAAATAACCGACGTAAAAAATGCGTATATATCTCGTTTTTTAAGTTGGTTTTAAAATAACCGACGTAAAAAACCAAAGCGCTGGATATTTTTTACATCGGTTTTAAGATAACCGACGTTATAAATGTAAAAAATAGTTTATAACGTCAGTTATATAATAATCAACATTATAATACTTTTAAAATAATTAAAGCCCGTGGATTGTCATTTACGATTTTTCGATTGATAGTCTGCCAGCTCGTCTCTCTCGCGCGGTAAACCCTAATCAGCTCGTCGATGGACCTGTGTTAAACTCAATTTGGCTTCATTTTTTATCTTCTTCACTCCTCTCGGATCTATCATCTCAACTCGCAACATTCAAGTAAGCCTTCCATGAAATTATTTCGTTAGTTTTTGTTTCAATTCTTGATGTGCTTTTCGTTCGTTTTTGAATCTCGTGGAATTTTTTGTTATTGCATATGGTTATTTGCAAATGGTTATTTTTATTTTTTTATTGAAAATGGTTATTTTTATTGAAAATGGTTATTTTTATTTTGTTATTTCAAATGTTTATTTGAATCTCGTGGAATTTTTTATTGATATAACAGACTATTTTGTTGATATAACAGACTATGTTGAGGTAACATTAAACTAGATGAATAATGAGACAAAAAATATGTTCATCATTACTTTAAAGGAAAATAAATAATAATTACTTTTTATATCATATCTTGGATCGGTTTTTTTATAAATTTAAACAATAAATGTGATCCCCATTATATGATATTGGAGGAGTACCATGGTTTAACCACACAGTATGGAAAACCTAGAACCATCCATAAAAAATGCAAATGTATCATGCTGTGTGATGTCATGATAAATAAATATGGTTTGTTCAAAATATATTTCCTCCATTATATTTGTAAACAAATTTAAAATGTTTCCTAGGTAGAACCTCATGGTATTCATTAACCATGTTCCAAGCATGAATAAGAATATAAAACTATAATATCCTAAAAAGTCAAAAAATAATAATACAAGGATGAATAAAAAAAAGTTAATCAAAATAATTTTATTTAATAACCTATAATAAATATAGATGTTTTAAAATAACACAAACTATACTAAATTCTACCCCTAGAAGAATATGTTGAGGATGTTGGACCTAGATTGAGATTAGGCCACTACTGCATTATCAACGGCTCTCACACCTATGTATCATTGGAATCGAAAACATGTTACCAATGATATTAAACCATATTAATTACCATATCATTTAGAACATTCACTTTAGAATAGAAAACACATTATTATTTTTAATCATATACATATACATATTTAGTCTTGTAATTTCAAGGATGTTCACTATTGTTGTTGATATTTGTTAATTCTTGGTGTTTAGAATTTCTGAACATGTTTCCTATATTTGGAATTCAGTTTTAGTCCATGGTTGTTTTGTTTTCATTTTTGGATTTTGAAAACCTAAAATAAATAGAGTTTTTAGTCGAGTTTTATTTTGATTGATAACCGTTAAAGCTGAAGGCCATGTACAAAATCAAATCCCCACAAGATATGTTACATGGGATTAAAAAGCAGAAATAATGGATTAAACTGAATCAGTGGGACTATTGTAATTCTGAGAAGACCAGTGTTGGATGCGCTGGGTGGCCCTCTCAGCCTGCCAATGCAATTAACGATCATCAGAAAAAAGAATGAGTGAATTGCTGATAAAATAATAACATGTTGGTAGACCTCTTTTTGGTAGTCACATCGAAGGGTGTTAAAGACCAATATCAAGGTCTTCACGACATTTAAAATAGGTTGTTTATCTAAAATATTAAAACATCACTACCGCAGTCAATATTAATCTATGTAGGCGTCATGGTTTTCATTGATTCAATGAAATTTAAAACTGTTATATCTAAATATATTTTGTCTTAAAATTAATATTCAAGTATATTTTTTAAATACCTATATATTTGTTTTATATTTTAAATTGTTTTACATTCAAATTATGATTTTTTTCAAATAAACATGTACTTGTCTTATCTTAAAAATATATATTTTTTGTTGATATTTGTTATAGGTAATAATGAGTCGAAGTTGGATTACGGCACATCGAATGAGCAATGAATTTGAGGAAGGTGTTGATGCCTTTTTGGAATTTGAAAAACGAAATGTTCCAAGTAGTGACAATTTTTTCTATCCATGCTTGTAATGTTTGAATATGAAGAAGTTGAAAAGTAGAGAGATAAAAGATCATCTGATATGTCATGGTTTTAATCCGAGTTACTGCCCTTGGATTTGGCATGGTGAAACTGGATGGAATGTCACTGATGATGATGATTCACAAGATGGTAACTCCGATGGAATTGAAGAAACGATTCGCGATATTGTAGAAGAACAAATTAGGATAGAACCGACAATTGCGCGTCTATATGGTGATGATAAAAAACCATTATATCCCGGTTGTACATATTTTACGGGTTTTTCGGCAGTGTTAAGATTTATTAACTTGAAGGAGAATCATGGATGGAGTGACAAAAGTTTTACAAAGCTTCTACAATTTATGGAAGAAATTATTCCAAAAGATAATAATCTTCCAGATTCACATTACAAAGCCAAGAAAATATTATGCCCGATGGGATGAGGATACAAGAAAATACATGCAGGTCCGAATGACTGCATTATATATAGGAAGGACAATGAATTTCTGTCAGAGTGTCCAAAATTTGGGACATCACGGTATAAGGTGAAAGAAATATCACAGGGGGATGTAGAGATTACAAAGCTCCCTTCAAAGGTATTTTGGTATCTTCCTATAATTAATCGTTTCATACGTTTATTTGCTAATTTACATGATGCTAAAAGGTTAAGATGGCATGTTGAAGAGCGGGTATGAGATGGAAAAATACGCCATCCACCTGATTGTCCACAATGGAAGAAAATTGATGCGCAGTATTCTACATTTGGAAATGAAATTAGAAATCTCAGACTAGTGTTGTGCACAGATGGAATGAATCCATACCAACCACTCAGTAGCACGCATAGTTCATGGCCTGTTTTATTGGTAATTTAAAACCTCTCTCCTAAAGTTTGTATGAAGCAAAAATATGTCATGTTGAGTACAATGATCTCTGGTCCAAAGCAACCCGGTAATGATATTGATGTTTACTTGTCACTGTTGATTGATGATTTGAAACTGTTATGGGCTGATGGTATTAGGGTGTATGATTCTTATAAAATGGAATATTTTCAACTTCATGTAGTGCTTCTGTTCACTATAATGACTTCCCATCGTATGGAAATTTGTCTGGATATAGTGTTAAAGGGCATAAAGCATGTCCAATTTGTGAACAACAGATGTCCTATTGTCAATTGCATCATGGGAGGAAAACAGTGTACATGGGTCATCGAAAGTTTTTGCCTATGGAACAAACTTATAGAAGACTAAGAAAGGCATTCAATGGCTCATAAGAATTTGATACTGCTCCAAAACCATTATCCCCTGATCTGTATTTTGAGAGGGTGAAAAGCCATGAAGTGACATTGGGAAAGACACAGAATTCTGGTAATGATAGACATATTTGGATGAAAAGGTCAATTTTTTTGAGCTACCATATTGGACATATCATGAAGTTAATCATAATATTGATGTCATGCACGTGGAGAAGAATATATGTGATTCTTTGATTGGAACATTGTTAGATATTAAAGGAAAGACTAATGATGTGTTGAATGCAAGATTAGACTTACTATCAATGGGAATACGTTTGGAGTTAGCTCCCACTACTAAAAGACGACGAACATTTCTTCCCCCGGATTGTCATACATTATCGAAGAGGGAGAAAATTAGGTTCTGTTAGTGTCTTCATGATACCAAAGTGCCTCAAGGTTATTCTTCTAATGTAAAATATTTTGTCTCATTGAAGGACTTGAAGTTGATAGGTATGAAATCACATGATTGTCACATCATGATGCAACAAATTCTACCAGTTTCATTGCGTGGAATATTTCCCATTCGTGTCAGAAAGACTATAATGAAGTTGTGTTATTTTTTCAATTCAATTTATAACATGGGGATTGATATGAATGATTTGAACATTTTGGAAAAGGATGAAATTTTTATACTTTGTCAATTGGAAATGTATTTTCCTCCAATTTTTTTTGATATAATGGTGCATTTAATGATTCATCTGGTTCCAGAAATAAAGCTTTTTGGACCTGTATATCTTCGTTGGATGTATCCTTTTGAAAGGTATATGAAATTATTAAAGGGGTATGTTAAAAATCTATATCGACCTGAAGCCTCCATTATTGAAAAGTATATTTCTGAGGAGGTAGCAGAGTTTTGTATGAGCTACTGGGCTACGGCGCAACACATAGGTTTGCCTCCATCTCTCCATGAACGAGTTAATAAAGACGGAATGGGGATTCGCGACTTGAAAGTCAAATCATTTTCAGCTGAACAGATAAAGAAGTTAGAATCATACATCTTGAATAACATAGCTGATGCTCAACCGTATATCACATTGCATATTAATGAGTTGAAACAATGTCATCCAACGAAGAACGAAATTTGGATTTTGAATGAGCACAACAAAACTTTTTTGTCATGGATTAAAAAGACTTTGCTTGGTAGATCAGATGTATCAGAGACATTAAAATGGATAGTGGGTGGTCCATGTTTAAATGTGATAACATGGTCTGGTTATGACATTAATGGTTATGCATTACATACAAAAGATCAGGACAACAGAAGTGCAGTTCCGAATAGTGGTGTATTGGTGTTTGCAGAAGCAATGCATTTTTCGAGTGTTAAGGACAAAAACCCAATTTCTGCATCAAATGCATATTATGGAGTGATTGATGACATATGGGAGGTTGATTACTTTAAAATTAAAGTTCACTTTTTTTAACTGTAAATGGTTTAACGGTAACAACAGTGTCAGACACGATGAATTTGGAATGGCACTTGTTAATATGAATAGATTGGAAGACACAACTGATTCTTATATAATGGAAACACATGAAAAACAAATTTTTTATGTAGTATATCAATCAGATATGAAGTGGGCTGTTGTTTTACAAGGGAAAAAACAATATTGTTGGTGAGGATGAAATTGATGAATATGCTGATTTATGTGAGATCCCTACTTCCATGGAAATATTAACATAACATAATGATGATCATGTTTAAGACATATTTTGTGCCATAAAGAACGATCATGACGAAGGAATTTGGGAAAACAATCCATTTGTACATTCCTAAAATTACAGGTAACATATGTTTATTTCGTGTTTACATTTATTTTTTCCATAAATGTTAGATATTGTAAGTTTTTTATTTATTAAAACATGTTTTAAAATAAAATAATTTTATGTTTTTGTTTGTTTTAAGTTTTTTTAGTTTACTTTATCATGTTTATAATCATTACATGAATTTTAAAATGCTTATTTTTGTTCACTGACAATTACTTTACCATGTATACAATGTTTACCAGGTTTACCATTTTTACCATTTTTACCATCTTGACCATCTTGACCATTGTTGCCATCTTTACCATTGTTTAACCTGCTTACCATATTACCAATGTTTACTATTATGTATCTTAGTACACTTTTCTATTTTCTGATTACAGTAGTATTAAAATATTTGAATTTGTATATTTGTTCACTGACAATTACTTTACCATGTTTACAATGTTTACCAGGTTTACCATTTTTTCCATTTTTACCAACTTGACCATCTTGACCATCTTTTCCATCTTTACCATTGTTTATCATGCTTACCATATTACCAATGTTTACTATTATGTAACTTAGTACACTTTTCTATTTTCTGATTGCAGTAGTATTAAAATATTTGAATTTTTTTATTTGTGAACTGACATTTGTTTTTTTGATTTGAAGGATAATGACAGATCATTCGGATGATCAACCACATGATTCTGGAGAGGAGCATATTGCTGGTCATACCTCTGGGGATGAACATTCACATGCTCCTATTACGACAAAGAGTTCAAAGGTTGGTAAACGTGGGTGCACACGTTTACCAAAATTATCACTTGCCCATACGTAGGATCAGAGGATAGTAGTTGAGTTTGATGATGATGATATTCCTAGAGGTCCGAATGCCAAAGATTATAAGAGTATTGTTGCAACTCAGGCTAAGACCAAAGTAAGCATTCTGTATGATGATTGGAGAGGTGTGGATAAAGAAATTATCTCTCAGTTGTGGGAGACATTTTTGGTAAGATATTTTGTCATTGTTTGACCATTATTTTAATGTTTCTAGTATATATAATATGTTTAACCTCTTCTTTATCAGATGACATTTGATATTCCTGACACTGGAGGAGTCAGGAAGAAATGCTTATCGTTGGCTTCCAGGAGATGGAGGGATTTCAAATCAACCCTCTCATCTGATTTCATTTATGGTCATAGGAGTCATGACAATCCATGTTGTATATATCCTTTTATAGATGAAGACACATGGAGAAAAATTTTTGAAAGTAGAAAAAAGAGTCATTTCTGGTAAGGGAAACGTAATCTTTTATAAACATTATTATATAAATGATTTTATTAATGTTTTGTTAATGATTTCATATTCTTAAATTACAGCAAACAAGGTAATCTCATCAGGAGATCCAATCTAAAAATGTATACCCTCATAGTTTATCTCGGGGTGGTTATACATTATTGGAAGAAAAAATGATTGCGGAAAAATATCAACAACTAAGAGCTGAGTCTTCAAGCTCCGTAGAGGTGGCCCCTCCATCCCCTCCATCTAGACATGAAAAATGGAAGAGAGCTCGGAAGGGAAAAAAAGGGAAATATCTTTCAGAAGAATCGAGAATCGTAGCTGAGAGGATTGTAAGATATCTATTTAATTTATTTAAGTTAACTTTTTTCTTCATATAAGTTTCAATCATTACAGAAATTTTCAATTAATTAATATAGGACTCTCTTGAGGAGCAGAGTTCAGAGGGGACATTTACAGCTACTGGGAGGGAAGATATTTTATTTGCAGCATTGGGAAGGCCCGAACATCCTGGTCTTGTAAGAGGATATCCGGAAGGGGTATCGGTAAGAAAAGTGTTTCCACGTTCTTCAACTTCTAACATTGAGGGGGTTTATAAAAAAATATAATCCATGGAGGCTGAAGTTCAAAATATTAATGTGACGATGGAAGACAAGATTAGAGAGTCGGTGCAGTCTATGTTTGCAGAAATGCAAAAAAAATTTCAGAATGTAGCTCCCACTCCTCCACCTCCCCCTGCAGACCCCATTATTTATCCTCCACCTCCGCCAGTAGCTCCCACTCCCCCACCTCAGCCTACGAACCCCATTTTTTATCCTACGCCTTCGCCGTAGCTTCCTACATATTGCGAGTTGTATGTTGATGATTCTCAACATCATATAGTAGAATACAGGATGATATATTGTATAGGAGATACATCTCATCATCAAAAATTAGAGGTAGAGAATCAGAGGGTCACTGTACATGATATTATAGATAGATCAACTAGGGTACCAATACCTACAGATGAGGTGGCGATAGTTGGACAGAGTATCAGCCATTTTTTAGTTTGGCCATCCAGACTTCTTCGACTCATTACCATAGAGGTAGGAATGTTATATCTTTTATTTTATTTTTTTTATTAAAGTTGTTTTATCATTTGAAAACTACTATATTTCTCAATTTTTTTTTCACAGGAATACTTCAAAGGTAAAGAAATACTGTATAGACAACAACAAAGATAACATGCTATGACATCAGATACAGATTCCAGTGGTCTTGACAGATTGTCAAGATATTCACATTTGTTGGTGGGGTTTTATGAGTTTCCTATAGAATCTAATGTTTGTGGACGTGAAATAAGTGTGGGGATTACAAAATCCGATATCATGGTGCTTGTTACTAGAGATAAGTTGGGAATCAACGTGGTGAATTTTTTTTCCATTTAAGTCTTAACACCTTTTCCATGCGTTATATTTATTAAAAATGTATACTTTTATATGTTTTGTATTAGGTATCTTTATAAAATTTGTGAGAGGAATGAACTGACAGAAGTATATGGATTCATGGACCCGCAATTGATTTCCCCTGATGCATGTGCATTGACTGAGGAACAAAGAATGGTTTATATTGCTGAAATATTTGAAAAGAATATAATCAGACAATGTTGGATGATTCCTTTTTGTGAGAGGTATGCAACACATTTCTCTCATAGAGTTAATTATATTTTAACATAAAAAACCACTAACATTAAATTTCCTTTTATCAGTTATCATTGGATGTTAGGGATTTTTTTTCCAAGGGAGAAAGCTCTTTATTGGATATGCTCTGTTCATAGTGATGTGTGGGAATGTTTTAAGAATATATTGGAAAAGTAAGTTTCAATTTCTCAATAGTTTTATATATTAAAATGAATTTTAAATTTACCCAATTCGTATTATTTTCTAACAGTGCATGGTTCTACTATCGAAAAAACACAAAGAAAAGAAATGCAATGATTAAATATGTAAATGCGAAGGAAAATTTTCATTTATAATTTTTACTTTTTGATTTATTACATAAAAATAATATATTGAATTTACACTCATTCAAAACAGAATTGTCATGAACAACAAGGCCTCATCGAATTCGAATATTATATGATATGATTTATGTATGAAATAATAACAACTGGGACAGTTGTGAATTTTGACCTGGTACGATTTCCTCTTATACTTTTCCATAATATTTCAATTTGATTTATTAATTATACACGTTAACTATCTTCTTTTTCATTTTTAGCTTTTTGATGACCCTCAACCCTATACTGCTGAAGACATCAAACACGTACAAGTGGAGTGGTCGAATTATTTTACAGGTTTGATTGAATTTTAGTTGTTTGTAATGTAAAATGTAATTTTGAATAATGTCGTTTTAATTGTGTATTTGGTAGTTGTTTAGGTTTGATTTAGTTTTTTTTGAAGTTGACAGTGTATGTTTTGAATGTTATATAACTGAATTTTTAATTTTGCTCAACTTCTTGATTTGGTCTACTTTTGATGGTTCTTCTGGTTTGGATTTGGGTCTGTGGGGGAGGGGTTCCAAGGGTGTGGGCGTGTGTTCAGTGGGGTTTGGGGTGGCCAGTAGTCTGGGAGGGCTGTCCGGTGGGGTGGGGGGAAAGTCCTAGGGGGTGGCAGGGATTTCCAGGGGTGTGGGAAGCCGGTCCAGGGGTGTGGGAGTGTTGTCCAAGGGTGGGGGGTTGTCTAGGGGTGTTTGGGACTGTCCAGTGGTGTGGTGGGGGCTGTCAAGTGGGGTGAGGGGGTGATGAGGTGCTGTTCAGGCGGGTGGGGGGTTATCGAGGGGTGTTTGGGGGTGTCTGGGGGTCGGGGGGCAGTCCAGGAGTGTGGTGGGGGCTCCAATGGGGTGGGGGAGGGTTTTCCATGGGGTATACATGAGGGTGGGATCTCTAATGGGGTGGGGGAGGGCTGTCCAGGGGGTATACATGAGGGTGAGGGCTCCAACGGGGTGGGGGAGGGCTGTCCATGGGGTATACATGAGGGTGGATGTTGTCTAGTGGGTAAGTTTTATATGTTATCTATGTACATGTTTAATTCTGATGTACTTCTGTTTTTGTGCTACAATTACTTGATTTGTTTTCTGGTTGATTCTGGTGGAGAGAAGATCACTGCATTATATTAAAAAAATTGGGTTTATCACGTCGGTTATTTAATAACCGATGTGATAAAAGGTCTGCATAATGGTTTATCACGTCGGTTATTTTAGAACCGACGTGATAAAGGGTATGGAGAATGGTTTATCATGTCGGCTATTTAATAACCGATGTGATAAAGGGCCTGCAGAATGGTTTATCACGTCTGTTATTGAATAACCGACGTGTTAAACGGCCTGGCCAATGGTTTATCACATCGGTTATTCAATAACCGACGTGATAAACCCCCCTCCCCCATTTTTTCACGGTGGTTTTATATGAACTGTTGTGATAAACCACGCTCAGCCCAGTTTATCACGTCGGTTCTTATAGAACGAACGTGATAAACCTCCCTCACCCCAGTTTATCACGTTGGTTATATATGAGCCGACGTGATAAACCCCCTCGCCCCTATTTATTACATCGGTTGTTTAAGAATTGACGTTATAAACCATTGTCCATGCCGTTTATCACGTCGGTTATTCAATAACCGATGTGATAAACCATTCTCCAGGCCCTTTATCACGTCGGTTCTAAAATAACCGACGAGATAAACATCACGATTTTATGTTTTTGACGTCGGTTTTTAAATAACCGACGTCAAAAACCGTATTTATAATGTTGCACGTATTAATGTCAGCTAGAAACCGACGTAAAAAATTAAAAATAACCGACGTAAAAAACGTTTTCTGCACTAGTGTTTCAAACAAAAAAAATAACAATATAAAATATTCACATTATTCAATATAGAATATCTGGTGGTGTAGTGTCTTTGGGTTTTATTAAAATTACATAACGACTTAAAACATGAAACACAACATCTTAATTGAAAATTTCCATTACATGACAACTATATACCCTGGTACATTGCATTTCATGGGATAACCTGAGGACACACATAAGAAAATGGTGAGATACAAAGCACATTAAGGGAGTAAAAACTAAAAATCATGAAGAATACAATACATTTTAGGCAATAAGAATATCAATGGAGCATTAAATAAACATGAACATAGATGAAAAATATAGAATGATTATCATAACATGGAAATGTGGAAACAACACTTAACATGGTATTGGCAAGAGCCAAGGATCATTACAGATGGGGCATGAGTAAAACCTTAGTGTACATGAATTATCATGAGTAAAAATCATTGAACATAATGATCCATGATACTAATCCTTACCTATTACATTAGATTGTTATCAAGGCGCACCCTTATTAATCATTTCAGTTTATGCTTAAGTGTGTC
The DNA here is from genome assembly GCA_963277665.1 of Viscum album. Classification (NCBI taxonomy): domain Eukaryota; kingdom Viridiplantae; phylum Streptophyta; class Magnoliopsida; order Santalales; family Viscaceae; genus Viscum; species Viscum album. The sequence goes on along the minus strand of OY728122.1, from coordinate 580,516,839 downwards.
ACATTGGACATATTACATTGATTCATCAAAAAATTATAATTTATTACACAATAAAGGAATATGGAATTAATACATGAAATTATTTAATCAATAAGTAAACGTGTATTAATGTGACTATACTTGATAATGAAATGGGCATGATATTCACTACACAATGAATTTGGATTTGAAAATCACGGTGCAATTTCAGTTTCATAACAACGTGACATAAAAAATCGTTAACATGGTTAATGAGAGAGAGAGTGGTGTCCCATAATATGTACATTAAATTGAATGTAAGTGGTCAAATATGTAAATTTAAAAACATATTTAATGGAATTTATATTCATAAAAAAATTTGCTTGAATGTAAATGGGGAGAGATAAATCCCTTAAAATATTTTTGTATGCTAACTGGTGTACATGGGAAGAATTAATGGGAGAGAAATGGGTATCTCATCATTAAAAAATAAATAGGGTAGTATGGGGGAGGTTTCCAATCATACCCCAAAATTTTAAATTGAATGAAAAATTATATAACAATATAAATTAACATGGAAAAAAGATAATGGAACAAATCCATTACATGGAAGTGTGATCCCAAAGGCTTGGAAGAGTATTTAGAGTGGCTCCATGGGAGAATTGGGCACCATTAGAGGATTAAATAGAGAGATGTGTTGGATTTGGTCGAGATACCAAATCTTTTAGCGAAGAGTAAGTGGGAGCTTGGGTGGGTTTATATAGGAAAGGAGTGGGAATTCATTATTGTTTAGGATTTGGACCCTAAACCTTAAAGTAATCAAAACAAAAAACCATCCCATGTTTTTCCACTAGTTTTTTCAAAACGGGAGTGGAAATTAATATTATATAAGGCCAATGGATGATAATTTTATAATATTAGGATTTCTTATGTGGAGGTGAGCCACACTCTTAAGGAAACAATTGAAAATGTTAAAATGTTTTATAAGTCATGGAGGGTCCACATAGGCACCATAAAACTAATCAAAAAAAATATAAAATCACCTTATTTTAAGGATAAAACATATATTGTCCTAATATCTCATATTCAGTTTTTTATTACATCACTATTGGGTCATTATGATGTCATAAAACACAATATATATTTATACAGTATTCGATTTTTCCCCAAAACATCGACTGTCTCAACAAATAATGAACAATTAACCATTGGATAATTTCAACATCCTGATTCAAAAAATAATATTCATTTTATATACATTATTTTCGAAAGAGGTTAATTTTTATTTTTAAAATATAAACTAATATTTATTGAAAATTCATGGTTTTTGACAAAAAACAACTTCCAAAACATAATAAAAATTGCAATTGTATTATAAAATTTCTATGATCATATAGTTTAAATAAAAATAAATTTCATAATAAAATTTCATTAGAATATTATTTAATTAGAAAATACATTAATTCATGAATTTTTTTTAATTGAATATTAATTAAAAATAATTTGTACATTAATGACTATTTTCAAAGTAACAACAATAATATGAATTTATATTCTGTATTTAAAATTAATGTACATTATCTTAATGTTAGGGCCTTGTTACATGACCCCTTAAAATACCCACCTATGACCTAAAGGTATGGTTTGCGATGGTGTCCAACTCATGGGGTGGCTTAGATAACATCACTCGAGTGGTAATTTCTATTAACACCCACTTCTCTCGTAGGTTCTTCCGCTCAACCACATCATGTTCCTCTCGACTTGGGATTGGTCAAGAGTGATACCCAATGACGTTGCCTCCTTTATGAGTTCCAACATATTTGATTCGTATGGAGCAATTCTAATGGATGAGTCAGTCACTTCCTTTGTCTATGTAAATTGGATTTGTTACTACCCTATATTTATACTAATCATGTGATCAATGTTCAACGACTATATTATCAATGGTAAAAATTGATAATGGTATTTTAAAATCCCAAACATATAAAAAGGGAAGGTCATAAGTTTTATATAACCATTTTACATAATAATAAATTAAAATATATCAAGCGGAATATTCCTTAATGAAATATTGGGTCATTACAATCACCCCCCATAATAATTTTCTCCCTCAAAATTTCCTTTTCCCACAGTAAAATATTTGTGGGTTACTCTACCTAGTCACCTCTTCTTATTCCCACATTGTCTCTTCAATGTAGTGGTTGTGCAATAAAACCTTGAAGAGGGGTATTTTCATATTTCGTAGAACATTTTCCTTACAATATGAGATCTTCACCAGCTTCTCTTCACAGGGGGTGTCATTCTCCAATGGTAACACCTCTGAATTGAGTATATGTGATGGTTCAGGTATGAATTTTTCTATGAGTGATACAATGAATGCATCATGTGCTTAAGATAGGTTCGGTGGGAGTTTTAGTCGATAGGCCACAACTCTAATGAGATCAAGGATATCAAAAGTTACAATATACCATAGACTAAGCTTTTCCTTTTCTCAAATATCATAACACTCTTCCATGGTGATTTAAAAAGGAATACCATGTCCCCGACATCAAATTCAAGGTATCAATGATGATTATTATCATAGCTCTTTTGTCAACTCTATGAAGCATTAATGTGGTGCTTTCTGATCATAACCATCTCCACCATTTCTTCGACCATTTATAGGCCTAGGAGTTTTCTCTCCCCAACATTATTCCAACATTCATGTTTTCTACACCATTTCCCATATATGGCTTCATAAGGTGCCATTTGGATGCTTGAGTGGAAATTTTTGTTGTTAGAAAACTCAACTAGTGGAAGATGATGATCCCATTTTATTTTAGGTCTATTGTACATTCTATCAACATGTCCTCTAGTTTTTGGATATTCCTCTCATATTCGCCATCATATAGAGAATGATAATTTATACTGATATTCATCATAGTAATCGGATTATGTTAAAGACTCTTCCAAAACATAGAGTTGAATCCTAGATCTTGATCAGATACAATAGATAGTGGTACTCCATGCTTCCATAACACATCTCTGATGTATATCCTTTCAAGTTGATCCAATGAGAATTCCTATTGAGTTGAAATGAAGTGTTTATTCTTTTTAAGATGATCCACAACAACCTAGATCGATTTTTATCCTCTGGATTTTTTCTGAAGTCTGGTGAAAAGGTCCATGGTGATGTTCTCCCTTATCCATGATGGTATGGGTAATGGTCACTTCATGACCTTAGACTTCTATCTATAAGTCATCACATGCTGACACACTAGGAACATTGATGTATAGTCATCAATCTCTTTCTTCATGTATCCATCCAATAATGCTCTAGTAGATCTCAATATATCATTGTGTTTTATTGGTGGACGAAGATATTCAAACTATGTGCATCATCCAAAAGTTCCTTCTTCAGATCTGAACATGATGGAACACATAGTCATTTCCCAAATCTCACAATTAATTCATTATTAACATTTAACTCCTAGAATTTCAAATTTCTGATACTTTCCACTTTATTTTGAATTCCTATATCATCCTCTTGAGCATCCATTACCTTTCCAAAAGAGATTGTTGATCAATCATTTGTGAATGGAATGATGATGTTACCTTCTTTATGATTCCCAAGTCCGTCTACATCAAATCTATGATTATTGTATCCTTTTTAATTCTCAACAATGATATAATTTCTAGGTCCTTTATATATATAGAATCTACCATGTTGTAAAATTTCCCCGGGCTGTAATGGATTGAGTAGTCATAGTCTTCTATCATCTTTAAAAATATTATTTTGGCACATATTCAACACTTTCTATGTGAATATATTCTTGAGGATTTTTTGGTCTATATATATTTCTCACATGTCCCCAAGGAGGTAATGTCCTTAAATTTTCAAAGCAATGATTATTGCAACCAAATCCATATCATGTGTTGGATTGTTTGTCTAATCAATTTTCAACTACCATGATGAATAGGCAATGACTTTGACTTTTTTACCTTCAATTCCTTCAAAAGGAGATGTAAATTTTTTGAATAAGAACATCCAAAAAAACATCAAATTGTGATACATCACCTATAAATGATTTCCCTTAATGATTTAACATAATTTCGGTAAGAGTCTTCATGTTTTTATATAATATAAAAGATATACTAATAAGACATGATTTTATATACATTATGACATTTTTGTTTTTTTCATATAATTCATTCATCATTACCTGAATTATAATAGTATTTCTTGTGATCCCTTAATCATGGAGATTTTTGATGCACAAAATATTTCTCATCACATACAATAGAGCATCCACTAAGATAATGATTGACTTCTCTACATTTTTGATAGGGAACAATGTAATATTCCATATATGGAGACTGTTTTCCATCCATCACATTATCTATTTTTTCATGGAAATTGGATACTTTGTGCCCTTTCCTTCCACACATAAAACATCTCTTAGTCCCTTTGTGACATTTCACTTGGTTCCACTTTCCAATAGTGTTGCATGATGAAAATTTGTTCTTATTTCCATTATATCCTTTTCAGATGGAATTTCATGAGATTTCACCTTCCTATTCCTTGATTTCCTTGGGCATTCAAAAAAGTACCAAATGTTAATCATGATTTATAATATCTGCGTTGAAATATTCATTATATGTCTTACTTGAGCTCCCATTTGATTGGGAATATTAGTGGGACACTCATCATGTTGCCCTTCACATCGGTTGTTAGGCATTTTACGCCAATTACTAGCAATTGTCTTGAATAAAATGTTCGTTAGGGGTAACACATAAAGGGTAATACCAAGACATAAAATGATGACTTATAAGTTACTTTTATTTCTTTATCTTGTGAATTAATAGGCTTCAATATATTTTATCCACGTTCTAATTCCCAACTTATATTCTTACAAGAATTTTGTTCATTCCCTTAAAAATGGTTCACACTATTCTTGTGAATTTAAGAAAACATATAACCCAGGAGTTTCATAACTAATAGAGTATAAAGGCCCACTATTGTGTACGAGGATACCTCGGGTCCTGCCTAAAACTCCTTGTTAGAGTTTTCACTCCTATGTACATCTATGCCAGAGCCGCATATACCTTCTTGTATCCAGACATGGATCTATTTTAACGATAAAAAACATACACAATACTCAACAAAATTCTGTTATGTTTTTATTATACATAGAATTATGCCTATGTCTTTTACTAGGGTTCTCTAATCCTAACCCCAAATATAACTTAAACTAACATCTGATACAAACTATGACAACCCTATTATTTATTTCAAACATAAACATAATTTATTTCATAAAATCATCACTTGATAAAACAAAGAAGATAAAGAGGAATATTTTCATTGTGGATTAGAAACATTACATAACAATGTAAAACATAAAACAAAACATCTTTTTTGATATCTTACTTTACATTACCACTACATTCCATCATACATCACATTGCATGGGATAATCTGAGGACATGCCTAAGAAAATGGTGATATTTAAAACACAGTAAGGGAGTTAAAAATATATAACATGATGAATAAAATACATGTTAGGAAATAGGAATTTCAAAGGATAATAAAAGAAACATGAACATAATGGAATGATATAACACAATTATCATAACATATACATGTAGAAACAACACTTCACATTGTATTAGCATGAGACAAGGCACATTGAACATGGATAATGACCAAAAAATCATTTCACTAGAATTATAATGAGTATAAATTAATGTAAATTGATGTATCATGATACTAAACTTTACCCAATGCATTGTAGTGCTATCAGGGCACACCCTTCATAGTCATTTTATTTCATGAATAAGTGTACCACATGTATCATATAACTTGGATTCATTATACAACATCATTTATTCCATGAAAAATGAATGTGAAATTCATTAATGAAAATATATAATCAATAAGTATATTTTAATAATGGTGAATACACTTGATTAAGAAATGGGAATGGTATTCACTACACAGTGACTTTGGATTGGAAAAAAAGAGGGAAATTTCGACAACATAAAGGTGTGACATAAGAATTCCTAAAAAATGATAATGAGACATAATTGGGTGTATCATAATATGTAAATGAATTAGACAGTATGAGGGTCATATGGATACATGTCCCAAAATATTTATTGTAATTTAAATTCATAAAACAAAAGAATATCTTGAATGTAAATGAGGAGAGAGAAATCCTTTATAGAATTTTTGTATAGTAACAGGTGTAAATTGGAGTTATTAATGAGTTAGAAATGGTTATATAATCATTCAAAAATAAGGATGGATTTATGGTGGAAGTGAGAAATCATACCCCAACATTTTTAATTTAAATAAAAAGGATATAACAATATATAAAATCTTGGACACAATTTAGAAGGATCAAATCCCTTACATGGATTTATGATCCCATGGGATTGGGGGAGGCCTTAGAGGGACTTCATAGGTGTTTAGGGAAACTTGGAAGGCTTGTAGAGAGATGAGGTCTGGGGTTGGTCAAGATCCAAATGATTTGAGTGAATATGAAGTGGGATATTGGGCGAGTTTATATGGGAATGGAGAGGAAATTATTTACTATTTTGGATTTGGACCCACCAATATAAACCAATCAAAACCAAAAACTATCCCATTGTTTTTCCCTAAGGTTTTTCCCAAAGGGGAGTGTAAAGAATATTTTATAAGGAAAATTCCCTAACATAGAATAATATTAGGCTTGCTTATGTGGAGGAGAGTCACAGTCTTGATGAAAACTTTTTAAAAATATAAAATATTTTCTAATTCTTGGAGGGTCCACTAAAGCACCGCAAAAATAATAAAATAAATATAAAATCCAAATATTTTTAAGATAAAATATATATTTTCTGAAAATAAAGTCAATAGTATTTTATTACATAACTATTTGGTCATTATGATTTCATAAAAAACATTATATATTTAAACGGTATTTAAATTTTCCGCAAAAATTCAACTATCTCATAAAATTAAGACAAATTAAAAATTGGATAATTTTGACATACTGATTCCAAAAAAAATATCATTTTATCTAAACAATATTCTAAATCGGTTAATTTTTAATTGTAAAATAAAAACCATCATTTATCGAAAATTCATTGTTTTTGAGAAAAAATATTTAAAACCTTAATAAAAATTTAAATGGTATTATTAAAATTATACGATCATTTATATTTAATAAAAATAATTTTTATTATAATAATTTTTTGAATATTTTTTAATCCAAAAATACATTAATTAATAAAAATATATTTCTTAATAGATTATTAACTAACACACTCTTTGTTCATTACTGTCTATTTTCAATGTAACAATATCAAAATGAATGTATATTATATATAAAAAAATAATGTACATAATCATAGTGATATGGTATTGTTTCATAACTCAATAAAACATTAGCATAATACCTAAGGGTATGGTGTGAGATGGTGATAGACTTTTGGGGTGGCTATGACAACATCTCTCGAGTGGTAATATCTATTAACATTCACTTCTCCTGTAGGCGGTTCTCCTCAAGATTAACATGTTCATGTTCAGCATGGGCTACTTCTAGAGTGAATCCAAAGGACTCTATCCCCTTTTGATCTTTAACAAATGAGATTCGTATGGACCAATTCTACATGAAGATCCCATAGATTCCTTTTTCTGAGTAAATTGGATTTTTTACAGAACTATATTTATATTAATTATGTTACCATAATTCAGTAGCAATATTAGTAAGGATATGAATTATTAACATTATTTTAAAATCCAAAACATAAAACTAGGGAAGTTCATAGGATTTATATTACTATTTTACATAATATTACATTAAATATATTGTGACAAATATTAATTATTTATTGATTGGTTCATTAGATTGGTGATGTGGAAAAATTGTATATTTTATGAAGATGTTTTGGGATGATAATCTAATTAAGTTTATGTAACAACTCGGACCCGGACAGCCACCCGAACAGGGCTAAATGGGTCGGGTGCTAGTACCTTTGGCGCACCTCCTAGAATTCCAATGGCTACCGACTAGCTATGAGGGTCTTACAAGTATAGTGGGGAGGTTATACCCTCTCATATGATAATAATAATGGAAATGGTCCGAGTATAATAATAAAGATGCATCAGAATAAATGACTCAACAGACTGGAACCTGAACCACCGTGCGGATGCACATTTAATGACAATAAATGGTGGAAAAAATAAATATAATCAATATAAGCGGACATAAACACAACCAAATGCTGATCACTTGTAAATAAAGCTGAAGAATAAAACATGAATCCAATGCAGGACATACATATCTGAACATAAAAAGGCCCTGATGGATAACCAACTATAGCTTCATAACAAATAAGAATGCTAATACGGGGAAGGAAACTAAACAATATAAACTCTATCTAGGAAAGTTCTAAATGTCCATACAATCTCCATGCAGCATATAATACAAAAGATCTCCTGAAGATGGCGTCTTTAATGACGTAAATCCATAAAGTCTCACACTCATCCTGAAGGGCCCATTAAGGGTGTGAGACAAATCTCAATATGATACCACCAAACGGTGCATAACTAATATATCTGTTTAAGAAGGCCATCATTTTTAAGGAAATCAGTAAATAGTACGATGCACAAAAAAACAGAAACTCCACTAGTTCTCAACGACCACCATTTAGTGTCACCGGCTTCAGCCAACTCCATAATCTATGTCTTGTAACCCTGCACCATGTGCCCCCTAATACGACGTGTCTCAAGTACTGACATCCCGAAGGAATGCCCAAGAATAGTATCTTGACACAATGTGCCTCCTGACACCTCGTGCCTCAAGTACCGACATCCCGAAGGCACTCCCAAAAAGTAACATGGCACCATGTGCCTCCTGAATCCTCATGTCTCAAGTACCATCATCCCCAAGGAACATCCAAAACTAGTAACTCAAAGGAACAACGATGCCTCTCCTCAAATAAATAACCAGTGGGATAGCGATTTCTTCCCTCAAATAAATAGCTGGAGGGACAACGATGTCTTCCCTCAAATCTAGTGACCGGAGGGATGAAGATATCCTCCCTGAAATAAGTAATTATAGGGACAACGATTCATGCCCTCAAATGATGGTGAGACTCAGGCCCTATCCTAATTGCCTGAAGCTATCCCCTAGAGGCTCCTCACCTCCCACGTGGCATCATATGGAATGTACCCCCAACCAAAGTACCAAAACTGCTTCTATGGGGGCCTCTTCCCACACCAGTTCTCAAAACATCCTCATCATGGAGAATCTTTGTGTGCACAATATTCATGTTCTGGGTGAGTGGTAATCAACAAAAATAGCACCGAAGCCAGAACACATATGACACCTCATGTTCCCATGAACATGAAACTCATGTCCGATGGTCTCTCCATCCCAGTAACCCTGGCCACGCCCAACCTAATAGTCATCCTACCTCAATTTGATGTCCATGACACCCAATCTAGTGGTCAAAACCACCCCAAGTAACCTCAGTCCAATCCCAACCTTACAATCGTACTGCCTCAAGCCGACGTCCATGATGCCCAATCCCATGGTCAATATTTCCCATAGTAAAAAGTTCTATTCCCATCAGAACCCAACGGTTCCCACATATTCAATATCAAACCTCACATATATAATCACATTTAAACAGAACACATAGTATGAAAAACCATCTATACCAATGAATTTCACTAAGAATGTGTTGCGCATACCCGCAATGAAGTTTCTAAGGTCTCCAACAATTCATATCAAGGATTAAATAACTAAACCAAATAGTTCAAAATAATACAATTCAAGTATTATCATTTTGGAAACCCTGTCCAAAATTCACCATGTGAGCAACGACCTCTCACCCAGACTTAGTAAATCCAGAATAGTAAAAGGGCATACCCAAAGGTATTCCGTAGGTCTAATAAGAAATTTAAATAAGATATAGCAGATAAATTAGGGTCTCTCTCAAAATACCTGAAAACGTGCTGAAGGAGACGCTACCCAAATGACCACGAAAACACAAAAGATTGTATGGACCACCTACCAAAAACTCATACGATGCTACTCCTCCGATAATAGACTTCAATTTGGAATAAAACACGGTATTTATACAAAATAATCGAAACCGCTCAAATCCCAATAACTATTTTTAAAATAGAAATCATGAAAAACGGCTCAAGAGGAATCGAGACCTTACCAAGGGGGTTCTAACGCACCCAACGACGATAAAAACAGAGTTCGGATAGATGATCCTGGGAAAAAACGAGCTTCGGCCAACACTCTCATATGATCCATGAGATGGAGGATGAAAAGAGAAAATAATGGTGAATCCCAAGTGGCCCGGAACTTAAAAACAATATCATTATGTGTTCGCACGGTTATCCCGCATGGTTTGGAAAACCATGCATCAACTGTGTGGTTACCACTAACTCACCCAGAGACTTCTCACAGCTTGTCCGCATGTTTTGTTCAGACTATTCGCCAACCATGTGGTTTTTAATGTCTCACCCAGGGACTTCGCATGGCCTGTCCGCCCAATTTTTTCAAACTGTGCAGCAACCGAGCACACCTACACGACCTCCCCATCTTTTAAAAGTTTTTACCCAGAATCATTTTATGAAATTTAAATAGGTTGGGATTTTGAACCGATCTAAAAACTCGGGTTTTTACAGTCTCCCCACCTTACCATATCTTATCCTCGAGCTATCAAACGAAACCTGGAGATGGAACATAACATGCCACCCTAATCAACGTAACCTGAACTTCCTCGGTCTAAAGGTTCCTTCTAAATTCATCATGGGGCTCCCCACCTTATGAACATCCTAACTCTGTCTCAACCCAACAAAACATAAAACAATAAAATGATCACTAACATGTTTCTGGACTCAAGGTCCTCTCATGACGTATCGTCACCCCTACGCCTCATAGGCTCCACCATGTCATTTCTGACACCCAAACGCATCCCGCACCACACTGGTGTCTGAATCCATGTGTTCATTCATCCCATCGATGCTCAAAACGAACCTGGTGCCTAGAACCTTAAATAACATTCACCCTTGATGCTCCGATGCCCATGGCACCGCAAGTGCCCCACATCCTAAATGACATGATTCCCTTGGCAGCTAAAGTAACCCACATCCTTGATGAACCAATTACCATGGAACCTCATACATATATATATATAAGTATATCTCACACCTGAGATGGTGCCAATCCCCCTAACCAGCATCTAGTCAGTCCACATAAATACTGTGCACCTCGTGCACTCAAAACTAATATTCCTCTACAGGTCAAGCCAAAAAAGAACAAGGGAATCACTGACACAGCCATGGTTTACTTCTAACCATCATCATCTCAACAGCCTACATTGCATTTGGTAGCTCCATGACGTGAACCTGGCATAAAACACAGCTTCCGGATGCCTTACCTCCCTGTTGTGCTACTCCAGTCACTAGCCACTGACCCCTCAGCTAGATCCTACTATCTCTGTCATGTCCTCTGCATTCAAATGATCCTTGGCTACCCTCTCTTGGTACTGAACCTAAACCAACTCCATATGCAATAGACTATTCTGGTCCCTGTCTATCACCTGTCTAAGAAGGCTACCTACAGGATCTCTCAAGATGCCTGACCTATCCACATGCCCGAGACTCATTTGGATGCCTATCGCACTGATTCTGAACATGTCATGGTTGTCCACACTGAAATCATACCACTAATGAACTTCTACAAGGTGGTCTAGCTATGTCCATGGCCTGAATTCCTTACCAGAACTCATCCCGCCCTCGCTTCCGGCTATCCAAACCAACACCTTATGCTCCCGCCTAGACTACATGGGGACTATCTCTCTGATTTCACTCTGATATGACTGCCTGGTTCACTACATCTAATAAAGATCCCAACCTGAAGATATACATGTGGACCTGAATGGAATGTCATAATCCATCCTTGAAGCTCCTCACCCTAGTCGCGTAGTGGCTTACCATACCATGTGCAAAGTGAGACATCTCGGTGAATGTAGTTGCATAGTCCATGATGGACATGTCTCCCTAGTGAAGGCTCAAGAACTCTCGAGAACTCTCATCCATAAGTGTCTCAGGTAAATGTTCTTCAAGAACCAACCCTCTATGTTATTCCTTGCTAATCATTTGATCCTACGAGCCCGCACTTTCACATCCCACCAACGCTTCGCCGGTCCTCTTAGAATGTACGTCCCCAGCTTGACCCTCTTCCCTCGAGCCATCTCGAGCTACTCGAAAATCATATGCATGCACTCTATCCAGTTCTTAGCCATAAGTGAACCACCCTCACCCAAAATAAGTGGTGGGTGCTGCGACGGGAACACCCGCATCAGGTATTCGATGGATGGATCTGTACCTTGTAGGTCTCTATCGATCCCCTGCAAGACACGTACCAGGCTAGCTCGGAGCTGCTCATCGAGCCATGGTCCAAATGCTTCCTAACTCAGCTATTGTCTTACCAAAACTGAATCATGGACATGTTCCTATCCTTGATCCTGTACCCGGGGCTCCTACCCTGCCTGCACTGGATCCTAAACCTGATACGACACATGTGGCATTGTATTCTCACTTCCATGACGCAACATCAAGACGTGTAGGAAGAACCCACTGAATGCCATATATGGGCAGACAGCTCATATATATATATATATCAATATATATTCTACACATATAAGGTAATTAGTATAATTCAGTGCATAACTACTACACTTACTCCCCCTCACCGCAACCCATGGCCATGGAATCCCGGCCTCATGGCCTCCTTACCCACCCTTAACCGAACCAAGTATCAAAAGTACCTCGGGCCATGCCCGTCCTGAAAACCATGTCGCCTCAAACCACTGAGCGAGTTGCCAAATCCTGGTGATCAAAATCAGCTCAACCGATAGTACCAACCTGCACAGACCAAAGCCAGACCCAAATACACTGTCACATGCAATTCTACACTATATACATCATGGAATACACATTGCAATAAACAACCAATTCTATCACGAATTTCACATTTTCACATTTCAGGAATTCAAATCATGGAAATTGACATTTTATTCACATGGTATTATTACATCATATGGAATACATGCAGTTATGAAATTGAAATCCCCTAAAATGTTCCTATCAAAATCCAAGAAAACATGCCTTGCCATAAAAGGTGACTGTCCAATTCTTCCTTACCTCACTAGTTCAAGGTCACATATCGCAGTCAATAAAATCACACACCTAGTGAGCCACCATGGTGGAATCGTATAAAATGTTATCTGAGAAAAAGAAAACAACATTTCCCACCCCTCGACAACATGGTCCATCCCACATACCTGGGGATGCAGGCACCCATGCACAAGCAGAAACCCAGTTCTAGTAGAAACCTATCTCCAGTCTACCATATCCCAGATAGTAAACCTATAGGAAAAAAAATTGAATCCTCAATCTCATTAGTAGATATAAAAACACTACTACTAAATACCTGTCAAGAACCCCTCTGATACCACTTTGTAACGACCTGGACCCGAACAACCACCTGAACAGTGCTAAATGGGTCAGGTGATACTCCCTTAGGCACACCTCACTGAATCCCAAAGGCTGCTGACTAGCAATGATGGTCTTACAGGTATAGTGGGGAGGCTACACCATCTTAGTGGATAATAATAGTAGTTCTGGTCCTAGTACAATAATAAAGATGTTGTGGAATAAATGACTCAGTAGACTCGAACCAGACCTGTAGAGCGGAAGCACATTCAATATCAATAAACAATGGAATAAATAAATATAAACAACACTACTGGACATAAACACAACATCAGGTTGATCACTAGTAACTACTAATGGACAATAAAACAATCATACAAAGAAGTTCATACATATCTGAACATAAGAAGGTGCCAAATGTATAAACAACTATATCTACATAACAAATAAGCACGCTAATACAGAGAAGGAAACAAAACAAGATAAAATCCAACTAGGCATGACCTCAATGTCCAGACCATCTCCAGTAAATAGCTAATACATCCTATATCCTAAAGTGGGCCTCTTTCCTACACGTATATCCATAGAGTCTGCATGCGTCCCGAAGGGCCGTAGCTGGGTGAGTGAAAATTCTCAGTAGGATACGACAGAACGGTGCAAACCTAATATAAGTGTTTAAGAAGTAATGCATATTTATGGATATCATTAAACCGTACGATGCACAAATAAACATAAAATCCACTAGTGCTCAGCAGCCACAATGGAGTTTCACCTGCTTCACCCAACGCCAGAATCACTGTAGTGTAACCCGGCACCATATGCCCTCTGACACCACGTGTCTCAAGTACCGATATATCGATGGCATGCCCAAGAAAAGTAACTCCACACATTGTGCATCATAGCACCTCATGCCTCATGTACCGACGTCCTGAAGGAAAGCCCAAGAAGTAACCTGGCTCCATGTTCCTCCTGACACCTCGTGTCTCAAGTACCGATGTCGCGAAGGCATGCCCAAAACATGTAACCCAGAGGAATAGTGATGCATGACCGCAAATAAATAACTACAGGGAAAGTGTTGTCTTCTCTCAAATAAATACCCAGAGGGTCAGTGATGTCTGCCTTCAAATCAAGTATCAAGAGGGACAATGATATATGCCCCCAAATAAGTAACCGGAGGGACAGTGATACCTGCCCTCGAATAACGGTGAGTTTCAACCCCCAGCCCAATAGCCTCAAGATATCCCCTGGAGGCTCCTCACCTCCCACGTGGCTTCCTATAGCAAGCACCACCAACCAATGTAACTAAACCACATCTATGGAGGCCTCTAACCACATGAGTGGTCGAAACCACCTCATCACAGAGTATATCTATGTGAACACTATTAAAATTATGGGTGAGCGGTAATCACTAAAAATAGTACCTAATCCACCACACTTCTGACACCTCATGTCCCTACTACCATGCCGCTCAAGTCTGATGGTCTTTCCATCCCTATAACCTGGGCCATGCCCAGCCTGATTGTCATCCTACCTCAAGACGACATCCATGATTCCCAATACATTGGTGAAAACCACCCAAAGTATCCCCAGTCCAAGTCCAACCTGGTCGTCGTACTGCCCCAAGTCAATGACCAAGATGCCCAATCTCGTGGTCAAAACCACCCAATGTAACATGGGACATTCCCATCACAACCAGAAGGTTCTAGCATATGCAATATCACACATCAAATATATAATCACATTTAAACATGACACATAACAAGAAAACCCATCTAAACATATGAATTTCACTTAGCACATGATGTCCCATACTAGCACTGATGTTTTTGAGGTCTCCAAAAATTCATATCATGGTTTAAATAACTAAACCTTACAGTTTAAACCTATAAAATTCAATTATTATAATTTTGGAAACCCTGGTCAAAATTACCCATGTGAGAAACAACCTCCCGCTCAGCCATGTTCAATCAAGACAGCACAAAGGGCATACCCAAAGGTATCCCACAGGACTAATGATCAATTTAAATAAGAATTATCAAATTAATTACAATCTCTGTCAAAAAACCAGAAAATGTATCAAAGGAAACACTTCCCAAATGACCACGAAAACAAAAAAAAGAGGTATGCACCACCTACCAAAGACTTGTATGATGCAACTCTTCCAATAACAACATTTAATTTGTCCTAAAACAATGTATATGTACAAAAGAATCAAGACTTCCCAAACCCAAATTAGAGATTCTAGAATAGAAATCACGAAAAAAGGCACAAGAGGAATCAATGCCTTTCCAAGGGGGTTCTAACACACCTTACGATGATAGAAACAGAGTTCAGACAGATGATCAGGGGGAAAACGAGCTCAGGTCAGCTCTTTTGTGTGATACAAGAGAGGGAGGAAGAAAAGAGAGAAGAATGGGTAATCCCAAGTGGCCCAGAACTTAAAAACCCTAACTTTATGTGGCCGCACAATTACCTTGCACGGTTTGGAAAACCGTGCGACAACCGTTTGGTTTCCACTGCCTCATCTAGATACATTTCACGGCTTGTCCACACGGTTTTTTTAGACCATGCGCCAATCATTCCATTGCTATTGTCTCACATAGGGTCTACGCATGGCATGCCCGCATTATCTGTTTAGATCGTGTGCCAACCGTGCACACCTGTACAACCTCCCCAACTTTTAAAAAAAATTTCCCAGAAACAAGTCAATAATTACAAATATTTTCGGTTTTTTTAATCATTCCATAAAATAGGTTTCTTATAGTTTATGAATGATCATAGTTCATGGGTGGTTGGGTTAGACCATCATAATGAAACTTTGGGTCAGAATGTGACCATGTAGGTAATTCCAAATTGGGGGAGAACCCTATGAGGAATTGATATATGATCGAGGAATTGATATATGATCGAGTAATTGAGTTATAATGTGGAAATTTTTATTCTATTTCCATGATTTTAATAATATAATCTTGAAACATCAAGGCTCATGGATTAGTTATTTTAACGCGGGGAGACTGTAACCTCCATGACTTTGACCATGTCATAATTCTTACTATTTTTATTTTTGTGTGGTTACACTAACATTGGATTTGATTTATGGAATATATGGGGTAGTGTAATGATTCTCCATGGTATTTTTCCTATATGGGGTTTAATGACTATTGATTACCTTAGGAGTATGGGTGAGTTTTGGGTGATTAGGGCCAAAAAATGTTTATTTCAGAAAGAATAGGAAGTGGCACACAGTTTGTTTCATCCATGTGGACTTATAAGGAAGAACTTGTGACCCACTATTGTAGTAAGAAAAATATGTCCAATCCATGTGGTTGGGAGAACATGGAAATTATCATTTTCGATAGTTTTTAGTTGATGTGGTCAGTATAGTCCACACACAATGTAGTAAAATGTTTTCCTAGATATGAAAGGTGTTCTTACATGGATAGTGGCATTAAAATGGGTTTTACATGATTAGTAAAACCATATTGATACATGTACCAATACATGTTATGGAATTTTCATAACATAATAGAAAATATTTTCATGAATGTAAATGATAAGAGGGAAATTGTTTACAAAATTTGGGCATTGTAACAGATTTAAATGGGAGGTATTAATGAGAGAGAGAGAGGTTTACAATAAATTAAAAAAGTAGGAGGGCAGTATGGGAGAGGTTTGAAATCATACTATAATATTTTCAATTTAATTCAAAAGGATATAACAATATAATGAAACAGAGAGTAAATTCTAAAATGAAGAGATACCTTACACAGAAATGTGATCCCAAATGATTGGGAGATACTGGATAGAAGTTTCTCTATATATTGGTGCACCCTGGGAGGATTCTACAGAGAGGAGGGAAGTAAATGGATTAACTAAAAAGGAATTGAGTGAAGTGAAAGTGGATGCATGGGTGAGTTTATATCGGAAAAGAGAGGGAATTTGTTATTATTTAGGTTTCAAACACCACACATTAAACTAATCAAAACCATAAACTAGCTCGTGGTATTTTTCCCATAGTTCGTTCCAATGGGGAATGGAAAACAATATTTTATAACGCAAATGTCTGAACATGATTAAAAAATAGGGTTGCTTATGTGGAGGTGAGTCACACACTCAAGGATATCTATTTAAAACGCTAAAATGTTTTATAAGTCTTTGATGGTCCACTAATGCTTTGAAAAATAAATAAATAAACCTAAAATCAAATTATATTACTGGGAAAACATATATTGGTCCTACATAATGTTCATAGTTTTATATTACATCATTATTTGGTCATTATGATGTCATAAAAAAATTATATATTTAAATGATATTTAATTTTTATGCTAAAAATTGACTGTCTCATAAAATTATGAAAAAAAAATTGTTGGATAATTTTGACATCCTAATTTCGAATGTACCATTAATATTATGCAAATAATATTTTAAAAATGTGAACTTTAACTTTTAAAACAACAAACATATATTTATCGAAAATTCATTGGTTTTGAAAAATGCAGCTTTCAATTCATAATAAAAATTAAAATTATATTAATAAAAATAATGCAATCATTTATACATAATAAAAAGTAATTTAATAATAATAATAATTTATTAAAATATTATTTAATTCAAAAATCAATAAATTTTTCTAAATAGACTCCTTATTTGAATAATGACTAAAAATACATTTTCTACTGAAACAATTATTTACAAAGTAACTATAATAAAATGACTATGTATTCTTGATTATATAAAAAAATAATGCACATAATCATACTGCTATGATCTTGTTACATAACCCCTTAGAACACCCCCATATGATCCAGGGGTATGGTGTGTGATGGGAACAAACTCTTCGGGTGTCTCGGATAACATCGCCCAGGTGGTAATCTCTATCAAAGACCACTTCTCCCGTAGGAAGTTCTATTCAAGCTTAACATGATGAGGATCAGCATGCGCTTGGTCATGGGCGAAGCCCAATGGTGCCACCTTATTTTTCAAGCTACATCAAATGGGCTTAATACGGGGAAATTATACTAGATGAGGTCATCACTACCTTTGTCTGAGTAAATAGTATTTCTTAAAAACCTATATTAATACTAATCATATGATAACTATTCAATAACTATATTATAAATGTTCACAATTCATAATAGTATTTTAAAAAAATACAAAATCATAAAACCAAAGAAGTTCATATGTTATATAACAATTTCACACAATAATACATTTAATTAAACCAATAGGAATTTTTATTGATATAAATTTTTTGTCATCACAATATTCCCTCCTTAAGAAATTTATCCCTCAAAATTTCCATTTCCCACACTAAAAAAATGTGGGTAACTATTCTTCATCACTTCCTATAATTTCCATGTCACTTATTTTAGCTTGTGTTTTCTCTATAACACCTTGACTAGGGGAATTGTTTTATTTCGTAGAACGTTTTCACTATGATCAATGATCATCACTGGTTGCTCCCAATAAGAAATATCATCCTCTCACAGTACTACCTCTGATGATAGTACTTGTGATGGGTCTGGTGTGAACTTCCTTAAGATGGACACATGAAATACATCATGTACATTGGACATGGTGGGTGGATATGCTAGTTGATAGGTCACATACCTGACATGAACCAGAATCCTGAAGGGGATGATGTACATAGGACTTAACATCCCTTTCTTTCCAATCCTCGTGAACTTATTCCACTGAGATATGCATATAAATACCATGTCTCCAAAATTTAAATCAAGGTATCATTGATAGTTATCTACATAACTTTTTTGTTGACTCTGGGCTACCATGACATTCTGGTGAATGGTTTTCACCTTCTCCAGCATTTCGTCAACCATTTTAGGTCCAAGCAGCATACACTCATTAACTTCAACCTAACACACTGGTGTTCTTCAAATTTTTCTATTACGGGATTTATAAGGCTCCATTCAGATGGACAAGTAGAAACTATTTGTAGAGACCCAAGCTTGATCCACTTGGGGATTACATTACTTTTGCAGAATAATTAATACATAACAACAACCAACACTCAAGGACCATAATATTTTAGTGTCAAAGTAACCTCGAAACATAATATTCTAATCATGGTGATATATCTTCAACATCTCCCATAAAGATCTTCCTCTTTTGTTTTCTTACCTAATAACATTCGTTAAATCCAGGGGAAAAGAAAATATATAAAGGGTGACCTCAAATGCTCAGTAACGATAATCATGATGAAAATAAAACAAATCATATACATTTGAACTTAAAAAAACATGAACATAAAGTTTAAACATCAAAATCTCGAGAAATAAATCATGGCTCTACATAAGGCATATATAATAAAGTAACATTAATCATGATAAAATATCATGGGAATAAAACTTGTAATTGTGGAAAACCATTAAGCACATGATATGATTTAAATTCTAGCTTAGGCATTGCTGACAAGACCATGTTAGTGGACAAAGTCCCTTACTGAATCGAGTTCACTTCTCGTTCCTGTCATGTATCACTGAACCAGATTAACATTCCATTAAAGCCATGTCTATATAATTATATATAAATCTTTACTCGATACATTGGAGAGAGATATATGTCCCACCCACCTCATAATGAAATCATTCTTACTTGCACTACAAAATAAACATAAATCATTCATCATAACCTAGAGAATAGAAGGGGTTTCATAAACATCATCCCATCATAACGTAATATATATAAAAAAATAGATATCATTTCATTATAAAAATAATCAAAGCACGTAGAAAATAGAGACATTGTACTTGAAAAATAATCATACTAAATAATTTCATCTTAGATGGAAAATAGTTTTGACAAAACACTTGAAACGAATTCATGAGGAAAATATCATTTCATCTTCAAAATAAATTTGTTTTCACAAAATGACATGAAATTTTAAAAGAAAAGGGTTTTGTTGAAAATAATCATGAAATATTGTGTAAGAGGCTTCCTTAAAATAAGTCTTTATGTTACCGTAAAAATCTTTTAATGTCCTATTAGTAAAAAAACATTATTCTAGTACTTTTTCCAGAAAAGTCAAAAAATACATTGTATGGTAAACAAAAGAAAGATTCCTTACATACCATGTAGTAAAAGTAAAAAATGTGTAAAAATATATTTAAACATACATGAAACCATTTTTAGAAAACATGGACATGGATGAAAAATATAACCCCAGTAAATACATAGGTATAATCAAACTTGGATAAAAATGAAATTGGAAAAGTTATCCCTTACCTTATGTTTGATATGCTTCGTATGTATATGAACCTCCCGTATAATGCTTTAAATAATGTCATTAACTTATTATAGAATCATATTCATTATTATTATATCATATTTGGTTCTCTTATTTCTTTATATTAACCATTGTTTTGTAAATTCCTTTTTAAAGCATCATTTTGGCTAAAATCGTTTCATTTATTGTACTTGTATCGATTTGTTGTTCTTGATATTATTACTTATATCCTGATTTACATAATTTTAGAATTTAAAATAAGATTTATATATAATATATATTCATAATATGAATATATATGATAGATCGATAAATGGAATGAAATACATCATTCATGGAGATGGTAGGTCGTATGTACGCATGAATGCTGTTTTTGTTTCCTTATTGAATTGAATAGAATTAAATAAATGAAACGTATATGTACATAAATCCAGAATCATTATTATTTAATATCTTTAATTATTATTTATTATATATACTTTAAAATCATACTTGAATTGTTAATCATGGAAAATTAATCTCATCGCGTTCGTGGAGACGATAGTTCATACATACGCACGAGAAATGATATCATTCCCATAATTATTGAATAGAATTTACGTGGATGATATAGTATCTCATAATCATTATTATGTTATAATAACCATATATAGTTATTAATTACATCATTATACCCATCCAATTATGTTGGTGGTGGAAAAACAGATTACACCACGGCGTGGAGATGATATTTTGTACGTATGCACATGCAATGATTTCGTTTTCTGTAGGATGGATAGAGGGTGAAATGGGGTTGTTTCATATTAATAATAACATACCAGTATATTAGGGCTACATATGTTGTTAATTTATAATGATACAACTAAATAAAAATATTTTTAAAAAGAATGAAACTTGAAAGAATCGGTAGAAGAGATTACCACTTCTTCAACGGACCTCTTTTAAGCTTCCCCTTAAATAACTAGAGTTGGACTTTTGAGAAGACCAGAACCTCCAAAATGTTTCTAGGTAAGTGTAGAAGATAAATTTTCATGGGTTGGACAAGCGTGAAGGATCAATGTGTTGTAAAGTGGTGAGGGAGGATGTGTCATTTTACAAGGGAGGAGAGGGGCACCTTTGGAAACCTCAAAAATATTAATTTAATATAAATTCAATCCCCACTTAAAAACAACTAAAAATTACTCAATTCAAAGATTATATGAGGTAAGGTTGTAATACCATCATCCAATAAGATTTAGACATGTTGGTAATTTATTTTATCCCTTATGAACTGGATTTATTATTATTTAACATATTTAATTTTATTTGTGGTAATAAAATTCTAAATTTTGAATTGTTATAAATACATACTTAATTGTTGTCACATTACCATAATTGGAAACTTAATAACCATTTAGAGAATTTAATTTTCAATATTTAATTTTTTAATATTTTTGTGATTTTTAAATAATTTAATAATATGGTATTTTTATAAAATATCAATAGTGTCAATTTTGACACTATTCATTATTTGAATTTAAATAAATACCACACAGAAGATATGATCAAACCAAAATATTTAATATATTCCCAACATGTCATATTTATAAAAATATCATGAGGAACATTAATTTTTTCATATATTATTTATTTTATTATTTGTAAAACAATTTGTTTTATATATATCTTAATAAAATAATTACTACAATATTTTTGTATAATTATTTAATATATCTATATATTGAGTTAAAATTAAAAATAAAATACTATGATGAATATTAATATAATACCTTTCATAATAATACTTCTACTCGAATTTATCATCTAAAAATCACAACATTTAAATTTTTATATTTATTAAATAATGAGGGTGACATCTTTGACATCATTTATAATAAAATAATATAAATGCCTTAATCGGTTTTATAAGGCTCAAAATGGACCAAAACTCTTCCCATGGATGCTTAGAGTATAGATATACTCTACTAATAATGTTTTTTCATGTTTCTAGTCCTTTTGTTAGGTATTGTTATTTTAATAAAAACTATATTATTGATTTTTCACTAAATAAATAATTTCTACATCAATAATGTTTTACGATTTTATGGTAATAAAATATTTATTAAAAATTACAAATAAATTACCATGATAAATAAAAAAAATTAATATTTCATATGAGTATTTATAATAGAATTTATTTTCTGTATAATTATATATTAAAAAAAATCTAATTATTAATGTTTGAGAGACACATTTCACATTCCTGTAAATAAAATAAATAAAAGGTCTTAATCAAATACAATTGGGTTCTATTATATTCCATTTCAACAGAAGTATGATAAGGGATAAAATATAATCATCCAATTATATTAATAAATGTGTTAGTGTATTTTTATAATATTATATTTACCTTTAATTACCTGATTTACCTTTAACTATGGTAAATAAAATTTACCATAGTTACTATTCATAATGGATAAAAATAAAAAGTAGCTTATTAACATAATTTGGAACTATTGATTCCTATTATGTAATACATTTTTCCAAATTCAAATAACAGAAGTTGTAGAAACTAATTTAACAACAATCCTATTATTAAGAAAATGAGTTTTAAAAGTTAAAACATTGCAAAAGATTGAAATGAGTTTACCTATGAATTCAATGTAAATTCAATTCTAATGAAATAAATAATATTAAAGGGTAAAATTATATTATATTTATAATTTAAATCCATTCAATATTATTATTTAATCATATAAATTATTACGATGAAAAACAGTTGTTTTTAATTAAAATATAGTCTGTTTTTAATATTTATTAAAATATGAACGTTATCATAATAATATGAAACATTTATACAATGTAAATTTTTTTCATGATTCAAAAGAAGAATATAATTTTTCATATTGAACTTATAAACATGTCAAAAACTAGATTTAATGTGGTTGCACCATCACAAGGCGGTAAAACTACATTTTCTAAAATTATTTATTTTTCTCGAAAAAATTATTTTGTTCTCATAACATGTTCTAGAAAATGTGTAAGACGAATAATAATGTTATAAAATTAAAAATTTAGTTAATACTATTAATAAAGTCTAGTTCATAATAATATTATAACAATATATCGTTGTTTAGTGAAACCTGATATTGCGTACTACAGACGCTATCAAGGAATATCGCTTTTGCATGTAATGCAAGCCAAGTCAGGGATCTGTGTAGTGAAATATCCCGTTGTTGTTGAGTATAACATAATCAAAATATAATTCAATTATACATTGATTAAACACTATACTTGTTGTTGTGTGAAATATCTTTTATTCGAATGAACTTGAAATTGTGTGACTCACAAGCCAAGAATAGTGTTGCGTATGTTACAAGGTAATACAGTGTTTCATATAGAACAAGATTATATTAGTGAAGCATACAACAAAAGTCATCAAAGAAATTAAAAGGAATATATCTCATAAAATCTCGGGGTGTTACATTCTACCCCCATTAAAATGAATTTTGCCCTCGAAATTCGTCGGGGTTGTAAATGGTTTACTACTTGAAAGTTTCTTTCATAGAAACCCACATCGTAAAAAGGAATACTAAAATGTAATTTTAAAAAGTGAATTATGAAACATAACGGTTAACAAAATTAACTAATCACTAGGTTTCAACATAGGATAACATAGGTGAAAATATGGATATGGTAAATAAATCTAACCATCATGTTTTGATGGAGAGTGGCAGAGAACATGACTATGAAAAATACAACAATCACAAAGCCATAAATTTGTGATGATCTAAGGTACCATATGATTCATAGGATATGAGGACTCTAAGACAACATTTTTTTAAAGATCATTTCCCTAATGTTTAGGAATTTGAATTAAATGAAATTCTTACATTATTTTGGTTCAATCTCACCATTGTTTATGCCTTGAACAATTTCCACATCATCTCTTAAAGAAATTAAGTAGATTTTGAAGTGTTAGCAGATCATGTGATAGAATGATGGGTTATTTCATATGTCTCAATCAAATGGTCAGCAGAAGTAATCAAATATATATAAGTCCATCTATGGCAAGGTTAATCGTATATGATTCCAAAAATGGACATATACTTCATCTATCATGCCGCATAATAAAATAAAACTAGTTTCTACTAACTAGGGACTTCCTGTAGGCCAGGGGTAGGCGATAAAGGCTTGTTTCACTTCGGTTGTCATTTTGATTCCCACTGCCTTGTCCGACGCGATGGGTTGTCGCCCATCCTGCAGATTGAGCTTTCTCTAAAACAACATTATTATAACCATCCATAAATAATATTGAAAAATGTTTTTCCTTAAACAATACTAACTTATGTCCATCATAATACATTCCAATATTTAGGCTTATCCAAAATATTTCTATCAAATCTCATAATATAGTGAAAATGATTACCAGAGAGGTCATATAACAAGCATGTGAATACCATCATTTATACCCTATATATAATAAGATATATCTTGTTGGTCACATTCCAAACATGTGAATACCTTAATCATGTATTATCTTGAAAAAATGAATACCCAATGATCCTTAGTGAAAACATGAATGCTGTCAAACATTAACTCTCTCGATATACCAAAATCCCAAAATTTATACATACTCAAACAATTATATAAATTTGTCCATATATCAGTCAGGATCAAATTTAATTTTCTCTTTATCCCATCATTATGTGCATATCATCTTCTTTCCAAAAATATTTCAAACACTTTTCGTGGTTACTAGTACCATATAATTATTGAATACCAATACATAGATATTCCAATATTCCATGATACCATAAATGAGATTCCATTATACTATTTTGAAATCCCAATACATTAAAACTTAATCATTCCACAACATAATTGTCATACCCAACATCACAAATAGTGATCACACGTGACTTCCCTTTATCGTTTTCTTGAAGAGGATGATCACATTGATCATCATTGACCCATGGATTATGGAATTGATTAGCATAATGCCCTATTTCCTTGCACATGTAGCATCAAAGTGTTGGTGGAGAATTCTCTATTGTCTTTTCTCTATTCACATCATTAGCTACCTTTTTTCCAATACATCGACACTCAACTACTTGATGACCTTCTTTTCCAAGCTTAAAACATTTTCTAGTGACTTTTAGACAATATCCACCATGTTTATTTCCACACTTTGAGCATAAAGAAACATTTATCTTATGTTCACCATTGTTCTGAGATTTCTCCTTGAAATCCATCTTTCATTTCTTATCAAAACCATTAGATGGATATCTAACAACAACTTCCATTTCTACCTCGATAGCACAATGAAAAATTTCTTCATAGATACTGATGTCTCTTATAGATAATTCCCTTCAAAGACTTGGTTTTAAGCCACTGAATAATCGATCAACTTTACATTCATGTTGGATGATAAAGCCAGATGCATACCATGAAGACTTGTAAAATTAGCCTCGTATATACCAACAGATTCATCATCCATTTTCTTAAGCTCATGGAAATCATTTTCCATCTTTGTTAGATGAATACTAGGGAAGTACTTAGTGAAAAAAAGTTATTAAACTCATCCCATTCCATGGATTAAATTTCATCTCGGGGCCTCGTATTCATAATTAGAGTCCACCACTGGTCTGCTTCACATTCTATATGGTAAATAGCCAGAATTACTTTTTCATGTTCTGAATAGCGAAGTATGGAAAATATATTTTCAATGGTACTGATCAATTTTTCAGAAACAAGTGGATCAGAAGACCCACTAAAAGAAGGTGGACAATGCCTCATGAAGTACTCAATAGAATAGTGTTCCCTTCTCTGCTCATTTTGAAGTCCATAATGATTCATATCTTCTATAAGTATAGCAATAAAATTTTTCACTACATCTCCCAAAATATTGTTTTGTTCAGAAGGACAATCATTGAACTGTCCATTTCATTGACCAACACAGTTCCTTTGGGTTCTATCCATTGTCTAAAACCCAAAAATAATAGTGTGAGAGGAAAAAATCATGCTATGTAAAACCACATAATAAAGGGGGAGTACCTTAAA
Organism: Viscum album; assembly: GCA_963277665.1. Lineage (NCBI taxonomy): Eukaryota > Viridiplantae > Streptophyta > Magnoliopsida > Santalales > Viscaceae > Viscum > Viscum album. The sequence goes on along the minus strand of OY728122.1, from coordinate 580,490,104 downwards.
CATCTAACATCATAGATTTACTTCTAATATCGTTACCATAATTCTAGGACAATAACCTATACATATACTTAACCTTAGGGACATCCCTAGACATACCTTAGAAATATCTTTAGGGATCTCATTAATGATTTCACATCCTAGTTCCAAAAGGTTAGCTAAAAATTTCCTATGATACCAACTTTAGATACCCATGCATGACGTACATGGACAATAATATACTTTTTCGGAATAATTAAAACATAACAAGAAAAAACACTCAAGGACTGTAATAGTTTAATGTCTTTGGAAACTTGGAACATAATCTTGTAATCATGGTGAATGATATTCAAAATCTACCATTAAGATCTTCCCCTTTTGTTTTCATACCTAAAAACTTTCTTTAAATCATGGGGAAAAGAAAACTTATAAAGGGTGAGCTCAAATAATCGGTAAGTGTAAGCATGGATAAAATTAAACAAATCATATACATTTCAACATAAAAAAATATGAACATAAAGATTAAACATCAAAATCTTCAGAAATAAATTGTGGCAGTACATAATGCATAGATCATAAAGAAACATTAATCATGATAAAATAGCATGGTAATAAAACTTGTAATTTTGGAAAACCATTAAGCACATGATATGATTTCCATAGTATCTGAGGCATTTCTACCAAGTCCATCTTAGTGGACAATGTCCCTTACATAATCGAGTTCACTCCTCGTTCTTGTCCTGTATCACTAAACCAGATTAACATTCCATTCTAGACATGTCTATCTCATGAGATATAAATATTTACCCTATTCATTCAAGGTAGATATAGGTCCCAACCATCTCATAAAGAAATAATTCTTACATGTACCACAAAATAAACATTAATCATTCATCATATCCCAAAGAAAAAAATGGGTTTCAGAAACCTCATCCCATCATAACGTAATCCGTATAAATCAAATGGATAACATTTCATCATAAATATAATAAAACCATGTAAATAATATAGAATTTATACTTGAAACATAATCATACTAAATAATTTCATCTTAGATGGAAAATAATTTTGAGAAATCACTTGAAATGAATTCTTGAGGAAAATATCATTTCTTCATCAAAATAATTTTATATTCACAAAATTCCATGAAATTTTAAATGAAAATGATTTCGTTGAAAATAATGATGAAATCTTGTGCAGGATGCTTCATGAAAACAAAGCTTTATGTAACTGTAAAAATATGTTCATGCTATATATGTTAAATAAACATTATTCTGGTACTTTTTCCAGAAAATTCAAAATGTACCGTGTATGGTAAACAAAAGAAAGATTCCTTACATACCATGTAGTAAATGTAAAAACTGGGTAATAAGGTCTTTAAACATACATGAAAATATTTTTAGAAAACATGGACTTGGATGATTAATATAACCCTGGTAAATACTTACGTACAATCAATCTCGGATAAAAACGAGATTGGAAAAGTTATCCCTTACCTTAGTTCTAATACTCTCTGTATGTATCTGGACCTCCTATATAATGATTAAAATAATGTAATTGAATTATTATATAATATTATTAATTGTTTTCATATCATATATGGTTCACTTATGACTTTATATTACCCGTTCATTTGTAAATTCCTTGTTAAAGAAGTGTTTTTGGTAAAATCGTTTCATTTATCGTACGTGTTTCGACATTTTGTTCTTTTTTTATTACTTATATCATGATTTAATTAATTATAGAATATAAAAAATGATTTATATATAATATATATTTAGAATATTAATGTATATGATCGATCGATAAATGGAATGAAATACACCATTCATTGAGACGGTAGAACGTACGTACGCCTGAACGGTGTTTTCATTTCCTTAATGAATTGAATGGAATTATGTAAATGAAACATATATGTACCTAAATCCAGTATCATTATTATGTAACATAATTCATTATTATTTATTATATATACTTTATAATCATACTTGAATGGTTAATCATTGGTGAGGATGATATAATATAATGGAATCAGTATGTTGTTATAATAACCATATATAGTTATTCTTTAAACCATTATACCCATCCATGTATAGTGGTGGTGGAAAAACAGATTACACCACGTTGTGGAGATGGTATTCTGTACGTATGTACGTGAGGTGATTTCTTTTTTCATAGGTTGGATAGAAGATGAAATGGGGTTGTTTCATATTTAAAACAACATAAAAGAATATTATTGATACTTATTATATTACTTTATAATGTAACAACTAAATAATAATATGTTGAAGAAGAAAGAAAAATGAAAGAATCGGTAGAAGAGATTACCTCTTCTTCGACACACCTCTTTTATGCTTCCTCTTAAGGAACTAGAGTTGGTCTTTTGAGAAGACCAGAACCTCCATAATATTTCTAGGAATGTTTATAAGAGAAATGGTCAGGTTTTTGATGAGCTTGATGTCTCAATGTGTTGTGAAGAGGGGAGGGAGGAGGCGCCCATTTAAAAGGGAGGAGAGGGGCACCGTTGGAAACCCCAAAAACATTAATTTAATATAAATTCAAACCCCAATTAAAAACCTCAAAAAATGACTCAATTCGATTTTTAGATGATATAAGGTAGTAATATCATAGTCAAATAATATTTAGACATGTTGGTAATTTATTTTAAACCTTATTTACTGGAGTTATCATTATTTAATCTATTTAATTTTATTTGTGGTAATAAAATTTTTAATTTTGAATTATTATAAATACATACATAAATGTTGTAAATTTCCAATAATTTGATACTTTATAACCTTTTAGACAATATTATTTTCAATTTGTAATGTTTAAATATTTTTGTGATTTTTATATAATATAATAATATGTTATTTTTATAAAATATTAATACTGTCAATTTTGACACTATTCATTATTTGAATTTAAATAAATATAAAACAGAAGATATGTCTGATAAAAATATGTAATAGATTCCTAACTTGTCATATTTATGGAAAACATTCATGGGGAACATTAATTTGTTCATATATTATTTATTTTAATATATGTAAGACCATTTATTTGGTTTCTCCCTTAATAAAATAATTAGTACACCATTTTTGTATAATTATTTAATATACTTATATGTTGCATAAAAATTAAAATTAAAATCATATTATGAATATAAATATAATAAATTTAATAATAATACTTTAACTCGAATTTATCATCTTAAAATCACAACATTTAAATTGTTATATTTATTAAATTTTGATGGTGACATCTTTGACATCATTTAAAATAATATAAAATAAATGCCCTATTCGGTTTTATGAGACTGCCAATGGTCTGAAAATCGACTCTTGGATGATTAGGGTATGGATATACTTGACAAATAATGTTTGGTTATGTTTCTGGGCCTTTTGATAGGTATTTTTCTTTTAATAAAAACTATTTTATATATTTTTCACTAAATAAATAATTTCTACATCATTAATGTATAAGCTTTTAAAGTAATAAAATATTTATTAAAAATTAAAAATAAATTACCATGATAAAAACAAATTAGTTTCAAATTTTTATATATAATTGAATTTATTTTCAGTATAACTATATATTAAAAATAATCTAATTATTAAAGTTTCAGTGAGACTTGTCACTTTCCTTTAAATAAAACAAATAAAATGTCTTAATCAAATACAAGTTGCTTCCATTAGATTAAATTTCGACCAAAGTATGATTTAGGGTATAATATAATCATCAAATTGTATTAGGAGAAGTTTTAGGTTAATTTTATAATATTATATTAACATTTAATTACCTGATTTACCATTAACTATGTAAATAAAATTTACCATAGTTACTATTCATAATAACTGGAAATAAAAAGTACCATATTAACATAATTTGGAAAAATTTATTCCAAATATGGAATCCATTATTAGCAATTAAAATCACAGAAGTTGAAGAAATTAATTTAAAATTAATCATGTTGTTAAGAGAACATGTTTTAAAAGTTAACACATTGCAAAAGATTGAAATGATATTACCTATAAGTTCAATGTTAAAAAAATTATAATGACATAAATTATATTATATGGTCAAAATATATTCTATTTATACTTTAAAACCATTCAATATTATAATTTAACCATATAAGTTATTACGATGAAAAAAAAATTCTTTTAATTAAAATCTAGCGAGTTTTTACTATTCATTAAAAAATGAATGTTATTAGAATAACATGAAACACTTATCCAAAGTACATTTTTTTATCTTGATTCCAAATAAGAATTTTATTTTATCAAATTGAACTTATAAACATGTCAAAAACTATATTTAATGTTGGTGCCCCATCAAAATGTTGTAAAACTGCATTTTTTTAAAATATTTATTGGACTCGAAAAAATTATTTTGTTCTCATTACATGTTCTAGAAAATGTGTAAGATGACTAATAATTTTATAAAATTCCAAATTTAGTTAATACTATTCATAACAACTAGTTCATAATAATATTATAACAATATATCGTTGTTTAGTGAAGCCCGATATTATGTACTACACACACTATCAAGGAAGGTCGCTCTAGCGTGTAATGCAAGACAAGTTAGGGATGTGTGTAAGGAAAGACCCCTTTGGTGTTGCATATAAAATAATCAAAATATAATTAAATTATACATTGATCAAAATCTATACATGGTATTATTTAAAATGAATTTTATTCAAGAGAACTTGAAATTGTGTGCATCCCAAGCCAAGAATAGTGTTGCATATACTACAAGCTAATACGGTGTTTCGTATAGCACAAGATAATCTTGGTGAAACATACAACAAAAGAAATCAAAGAAATTAAGACAAATGTATCTCATGAAATCCTTGGGTGTTACATTCTTCCCCCCTTAAAATTAATTTCGCCCTCAAAATTCGTTGGGGTTATAAATGGTTTTCTACATGAAAGTTTCTTTTATAGAACCCCACATCGTAAAAAGGAATAAAAATTCATAATTTTAAAAAGTGAAGTATGAAACATAATGGTTACCCAAATTAACTCATCGTTGGGTTTCCACATTGGAGAAGAAAGGTGAAAATATGGATATAGAAGAGAAATATATCCATCAAGTACTGATGGAGAGTGGTAGAGAACATGGATATGAAAAAGAAAACAATCACAAATCCATAAATTTGTGATGATCGAAGGTACCATCTGATTCATAGGATATGAGGACACTAGGAAAATTTTATCATTTTGTCAAGATCATTTCCCTAATGTTGAATAATTTGAATTAGAAGAAATAATTACTTTCTTTTGGTACAATCTCACCGTTGTTCATGCCTTGAACAATTTCCACTTCATCACATAAAGAAATGATATAGAATATGAAGTGTTAGCAGATCATGTGATAGAATGATGGGTCATTCTATATGTCTCAAAAAAAAAGATTATTAAAAGTTATCAAATATACATAAGTCCATATATGGCGTGGTTAACCATATATGATTCCAAAAATGGACTTATACTTCATCTATCATGTTCCTTAATAAAATAAAACTGGTTTTTACTAAATAAGGACTTCTTCTAGTCTAGTTGTAGGTGATAAAAGCATGTCGCACTTCGGTTGTGGGTTCTATTCCCACAGCCTTGTATGATGTGACGGGTTGTCACCCGTCCTGCAAGTTTTCCTTTTTCTAAAACTACATTAATATAACCGTCCATCAGTAATATTGATAAAATGTATTTCCTCAAACAATACTAAATTTTGTCTAACATAATCTATTCCAATCTTTAGGCTTATCCAAAATATTTCTGCCCAATCTCAAATTACAGTAAAAAATATTACCATAGAGGCCATTTAACAAGAATGTTAATACCGTCATTTATCCCCCATATATCATAAGATATATCTTATTGGTCATATTCCAAACATGTGAATACCTTAATCATGTTTTCTATTGAAAAAATGAATACCCATTGAACCTTAGTGAAAACATGAATGCTGTCAAACATTAACTCTCTCAAAATACCAAAATCCCAAAATTTATACATACTCAAACCATGATATAACTTTGTCCTTATATCAATCATGAGCTCATTTCATTTTCTATTTATCCCTTCATTATGCGCATATAATATTATTTCCAAAAAATATTTCAATCACTTTTCTTGGTTACTGGTACCATATAATTATTGAAAACCAATACATAGATATTCCTAAATTCCATGATACCATAAATGAGATTCCATGATACTATTTTGAAATCCCATTACATAAACACTTAATCATTCCACAACATCATTTTCATACTCAACATTACAAATAGGGATTTCATGTGACTTCCCATTATCCTTTTCCTCAATAGGTTTCTCACATCGATCATCATTGACCCATGAATTAGGGAATTGATTAGAATAATTCCCCATTTCCTTTCACATGATGCATTGAAGTGTTGGTGGAGCATTCTCTGTAGTGTTTTATCTATTCACGTCTTTAGCTACATTTTTCCCATTACTTCGACACTCAACTGATCAATGACCTTATTTTCCACACTATAAAAATTTTCTAGTACCTTTTAGACAATCTCCACCATTCTTCATTCCACACATTGAGCATAAAGAAACATTCATCCTCTGTTCACCATTGTTCTGATTTTTCTCCTTGAACTCCATCATTCGTTTCATATCAAAACAATGAGATGGATATGTAACACCAACTTTGATTTATACCTTGATAGCACAATACACAATTTCTTCATAGCTACTGAAGTATCTTATAGCTAATGCCCTTTGAAGACTTGGTTTTAAGCCACTGAATAATTGATCAACTTTATTTTTAGGTTGGATGATAAATCCATATGCATTCAAGCCTTGTAAAATTTTCCTCGTATATACGAACTGATTCATCATCCTTTTTCTTAAGCTGATGGAAATAATTTTCCATCTCTGTTCGAATAATACGAGGGATTAAATTATTAGAAAACATGTTCTTGAACTCATCCCATTCCATGGATTCAATTTCATCTCAGGGCCTCGTATTCATAATTACAGTCCACCATTGTTCTGCTTCACAATCTAAATGGTAAAGAGCCAGAATGAGTTTTTCATGTTTCGAACAGAAAATAATGGAAAATATCATTTCAATGGTACCGATCCATTGTGCAGCAACAAGTGGATTAGAAGTCCCGCTGAAAGAAGGACGACGTTCCCTCATAAAGGACTAAATATAATATTGTTCCCTTATCTACTCATTTGGAAGTCCAAAATGATTCAAAGCTTGTGTAAGTAAAGCAATATGATTTTTTACTCCACCTCCCATAACATTGGTTTTTTCATAAGGAAAATCATTGAATTTTCCATTACATTGATCCACATGGTTCCTTCGGGTTCCATCCATCATCTAAAACCCAAAAAGAATAGTGTGAGAGGAAAAAATAACGCTATGTAAAACAACATAATAAAGCGGGAGTACCTTCAATATCTAACATCATAGGTTTAATTATAATATCGTTACCATAATTCTAGGACTATAACCAATAATTATACTTAACCTTAAGGAAATTTCTAGACAGTCCATAGAAATATCTCTAGGGATCTCAATAATGTTTTTTCATCCTAGTTTCCAAATGTTAACTAAAATTTTACTCTGATACCAACTGTAGAGACCCAAGCTTGACGTACATGGACATTACATTACTTTAGTAGAATAATTAATACTTAACACGAACCAGCACTCAAGGACAGTAATTGTTTAGTGTCTTTGGAAACTCAGAACATAATCTAATAATCATGGTGAATGATCATTAACATCTCCCATAAAGATCTTACCCTTTTGTTGTCTTACCAAAAAACATTCCTCAAATCCTGGGGAAAAGAAAACAAATAAAGGGTGAGATCAAATGCATAGTAAGGGTAAGCTTGGAGATAATAAAATAAGTCATATTCATTTCATCTTAAAAAAATGAACATAATGTTTAAACATCAAAATCATGTGAAATAAATATTGGCAGTACATAAGGCATATACCATAAGGGAACATTAATCGTGATAAAATATCATGGGAATATAAAATTTAATTGTGGAAAACCATTAATCACATGATATGATTTCCACAGTAATCGAGCCAATTCTTCTAAGACCATATTAGTGGACAATATCCCTTACTGAATCGAGTTCACTCCATGTTCCAGCCCTGTATCACTGAACCTAATTAACTTGTCACTCCAGCCATGTCTATCTCATGATATATAAATCTTTAACCAATGCATTGGATGGATATATCAGTCCTACCCATCTCATAATGAAATCATTCTTACTTGTGGCACAAAATAAACATAAATCATTCATCATAACCCAAAGAATAATATGGGTTTCATAAACATCATACTATCACAACGTAATCCATATAAAACAAATAGATATCATTTAATCATAAAAATAATAAACCCATGTAGATAATAGATACATTATAATCGAAACATAATCATACTAAATAATGTCATCTTAGATGGAAAATAGTTTTGACAAAACAGATGAAATGAATTCTTGAGGAAAATATCTTTCTTCTTCAAAATCATTTTTTTCATGAAATTCTATTCAATTTTAATGGAAAGGGATTTTTTGAAAATAATTATGAAATATTATACAGGATTCTTCATGAAAATATGGCTTTATGTGACCATAAAAAACCGTTCATGCTGTATAAGTTAAAAAACATTCTTCTCGTACTTTTTCTGGAAAAGTCAAAAATTACCTCGTATGGTAAACAAAATAATGATTCCTTACATACAATGTAGTAAAAGTAAAAAATTAGTAAAAAGGACTTTAAAAATACTGGAAACCATTTTTAGAAAACATGGACTTGGATGATAAATATAACCCCAGTATATACTTGCGTATAAAAAATCTCGGATAAAAATGAGATTGGAAATGTTATCCCTTACATTATGTATGATATGTTTCGTATGTATCCGAAACTCCTGTATAATGATTTAAATAAGGTCATTGACTTATTACAGAATCATATTCATTGTTATGATATCATATATGGTTCACTTATGACTTTATATTACCTGTTCGTTTGTAAATTCAATGTTAAAGCAGCGTTTTGGGAAAAATCATTTCATTTATCGTTTGTGTTTCGATTTTTTGTTCTTGATATTATTACTTATATCATGATTTATTTAATTATAGAATGTAAAAAATGGTTTATATATAATACATATTCAGCATATGAATATATATAATAGATCGATAAATGGAATGAAATACACTGTTCATGAGGACGGTAGGCCGTACTTACGCATGAACACTGCTTTCATTTTCTTATTGAATTGAATGGAATTAAGTAAATGATACACATATGTACATAAAAAAGTATCATTATTATGTAATATATTTAATTATTATTTATCATATAAACTTTATAATCATACTTGAATGGTTAATCATGGAAAATAAATCTCATCACGTACGTGGAGACGGTAGTCCGTACGTACGCATGAGCAATGATATTGTTCCCATAATTATTGAATAGATTTTGAATGGATGATATAATATATAAGAATAAGTATGATGTTATAATAACCATATATTGTTATTATTTACACCATTATTCGCATCCAATTAAGGTGGTGGGGGAAAAGAAGATTACGCCACGACATGGAAACAGTATTTCGTACGTACGCACGCATAGTGATTTCAGTTTCTGTAAGATGGATAAAAGGTAAAATGGGGTTGTTTCATATTAATAATAACATAACAGTATGTTATTTATACTTTTTTATTACTTTATAATGAAAAAACTAAAGAAGAAGAAGTTGAAGAATAAAGAAATTTGAATGAATCAGTAGAAGAGATTATCTCTTTTTCGATGCACCTCTTTTAAGAATCCTCATAAGGCACTACAGTTGTTCTTTTGAGAAGACCAGAACCTCTAGAATGTTTCTAGGTATGTGTAGAAGAGAAATGGCCAGGTTTTGGTCAAGTTTTAAGGCTCAAAGTATTGTGAAGAGGGGAGGGAGGAGGTTCCCTTTTATAAGGGAGGAGAGAGGAACCTTTGGAAACCTAAAAATTATTAATTGAATATAAATTCAATCACCACATAAAAACCTCAAAAAATGACTCAATTAGAAGATGATATGAGATAAGGTTGTAATATCATAATCCAATATGATTTATACATGTTCGTAATTTATTTTAAACCTCATCAACTGGATTTATCATTATTTAATCTATTTAATTTTATTAGTAGTAATAAATTTATTAATTATAAATTGTTATAAATATATAATTAAATGTTGTCAATATCCCATAATTGGATACTTTATAACCTTGAAGACCATATATATTTCAAATTGTAAATTTAAAATATTTTTTTGATTATTAAATAATTTTATAATGTGTTATATTTATAAAATATCAATAGTGTCAATTTTGACACTATTCATTATTTGAATTTAAATAAATACCACACATAAGATATGTTCGATCCAAATTATTTTAAATATTCATAACATGTCATATATATCAAAAAATTAATGGGTAACATTAATTTGTTCATATATTATTTATTTTAATACTTGTAAAACCAATTATTTGTTATATCTCTTAATAAAATAAAAACTATAACATTTTTGTATAAATATTTAATATACTTATATTTTTCATAAAAATTAAAAATAAAATCCTATGATGAATATAAATATATTAACTTTCATAAAAATATTTTTATTTGAATTTATCATCTTAAAATCAGAACATTTAAATTGTTATATTTATTAAATTATTAAGGTGACATCTTTGACATCATTTAGATTAAAATAATATAAATTTCTTAATCGGTTTTATAGGGCTCAAAATGGTCCAAAAATATACCCTTGGATGATTAGGGTGTATATATATTCAACCAATAATTGTTGGTATAGTTTCTTGTCCTTTTGACAGGTATTGTTATTTTAATAAAAACTATATTATTGATTTTTCACTAAATAAATAATTTCTACATCATTAATGTATAATATTTTAAGGTAATAAAATATTTATTAAAATTACAAATAAATTACAATGATAAATAAAAATACATAGATATAAATTGAGTATTTATAATATAATTTATTTTCATTATAACTATATATTAAAAATAATCTAATTAATAAAGATTGAGTGAGACATTTCACTTTTTTTAAATAAAATAAATAAAAGGACTTAATCAAATACAGGTGGGTTCCATTATATTATATTTCTATCCAAATATTATTTAAGGTAAAATATAATCATCCAATTATATTAGTAAATGTGTTCGGGTAATTTTATTATATTATATTTACCTTTAATTAACTGATTTACCTTTAACTATGGTAAATAAAATTTACCATTGTTAATATTCCTAATGACTAAAAAAATTAACATATTAATATAATTTGGAACTATTTATTCCAAATATGGAATCCATTTTTCCAAATTCAATTAACATATGTTTCTGAAATTAATTTAAAATTAATCCCATTGTTACAAAAATGAGTTTTAAATGTTAAAACATTGCCAAAGATTGAAATTATTTTACCTATGAATTCAATGTAAAATCAATAGAAATGAAATAAATTATATTAAATTGTCAAAAATATATTCTATTTATACTTTAATAACATTAAATATTAAAAATTAACCATAGAAATTATTACAATGAAAAAATTTGTTTTTAATTAAAATATAACATGTTTTTACAATTAATTAAAATATGAAAGTTATCAAAATAATATGAAACATTTATCCAAAGTAAAGTATTTTATACTGATTCCAAATAAAAATTTATTTTTTCAAATTGAACTTATAAACATGTCAAAAACTAGATTTAATGTGGGTGCGCGATCAAAAGGCGGCAAAACACTATTTTTTGAAAAATATTAATTTTACTAAAAAAATTATTTTGTTCTCATACCATGTTTCGGAAAATGTGTAAGATGAATAATAATGTTATAAAATTAAAAATTTAGTTAATACTATTCATAATGGCTACTTCATAATAATATTATAACTATATATCGTTGTTTAGTGAAAACCAGTATTGCGTACTACACATGCCAACAAGGAAGGTCGCTCTTGTGTGTAATGAAAGTCAAGTTAGGGATGCGTGTAGTGAATGATCCCATTGGTGTTTCATATAACATAATCAAAATATAATTCAATTATACATTGATAAAAATCCATACTTGGTGACATGTAAAATGAATTTTATTCAAATGAACTTGAAATTTTGTGCATCACAAGCGATGAATAGTGTTATGTATACTACAAACTAATACGGTGTTGCGTAAAGCCCAAGATAATCTTGGTGAAGAATACAAATAATACATCAATGAAATTAAAAAGAATATATCTCATAAAATCTATGAGTTTTACACTTTTATTGTTTGAAAATTCAACTAGTGGAAGATGTTGATCCCATCCTCCATTGAAGTCCATAGAACTTGATCATAATATATCTTCTAGTGTCTGAATAGTTCTCTCGGATTGGCCATTAGTTTAATGATGACAGTCTGAACTGATGTTCGGTTCAGTTCTTAGAGCATGTTGGAGGCATTTACAGAACACCAAGGTGAATCTAATATCACAATCAGATTCAATAGATAGCAGTACTCCATATGTTCCTACCACTTATTTGATGATAATCTGTGAATGTTTATCTAATGAGATGTCCTCCTAAATTTTGATAAAGTAATATGACTTCATAAGACGATCCACAACAACCCATATAGCATTGTTTCCTATGGATATCCTTAGAAGTCCCACGACAATGTCCATGGTAATGTTTTCCAACTTTGTTATTGATATGGATCGTGGTTTCCTCATCCCTTTATACTTTATCCCCTATTCCATAACCTGTTGAAATACCATGCGCATTTATTTATATTCAAGAAATATCGCTTTTCATATTGTCCCACCAAATTATTTAATGGAGATCTTGATAAATCTTTGTTCTCCCTAGGTTAATAGATAAAGTTGTGCTATTCTCATTATCCATAAGATCCTTCTTTATCTCTGGAGTAGATTGTACACATAATCGTGGCCCAAATCTCATAATTCCATCTTTGGAAACCACACACTCTGAGGATTTCTAATTTTGATATCTTCTACCCTTTACAAAATTTCCACATCCTTTCATTTAGCATCATATATTTTCTCTATTAGTTATGGTTCATCACTTATTTGAGAATTGATTGATGATGTTCATCCCTTATTGATTCCCATGTCCATCATCGGCAAATATAAGAATATTGGATCCATTTCAATTCTCATCTTGGATAAAGACGCTAGATCCTTTCTACATAGATCATCTTCCATATTGTTTTCCTTACCAAGATGGTAGTTAATTGAGCAGTCATAATCCTTGATGAGTTCTATCCATCTTTGTTGGTGCATATTATTCGATTTTTTTAATATATATTTGATGATATTGTGATCAGTATATATCTCGCACTTCTCCCCATAAAGATAATTCCTCTAGATTTTCAATGTAATGATCATAGATGTCCACTGCAGATAATGCCTGGGATAGTATTTCTCTTATATTTTTAGCTTCTTTATGGAATATGCTATCATGTTTTTATTCAGCATCAACACCCAAACTGATACCTTCTTCAAAGCATCACTAAATACCACAAAATGTTCTCCACTTGTGGGTAATGTGAGCACAGGCCCAATGATAAGCCTCATTTTAACTCCTTGAATATATCTTAACATTCTTCACCTAAGGATAACTTTACTACCTTCCATGTTTGTTGGGTAAGAGCGTTGGAAAATCAAGAAAATGTTCTCACCAATCATTGATAATATCCAGCTAACACCAAGAAGCTACGGATACTCGTTACTGATGTGGGCCACGACCATCCCTCAATAGCATTCGTCTCATAGGGATCCAAACATATCCCCTTGATTGTGATATTATGACCCATGAATGAGAACACCTCCAACCATAACTCACACTTATAGTATAATGCATAGAACAACTCTTTCTACCCTTTCTCTAGTACAACTCTTATATTCTCCTAAGTACCCTATTTGTTTTTGGAGGATACTAGAATTTCATCTATAAAAACTACAACCAATTTGTTAAGGTAATATCTAAAGACATTATTTGTCATGTAGATAAATATTACTGGATCGTTAGAGAGTAAAGAAGGTATTACTATGAATTAATAGTTTCCATATCTTGTATGGAAATAATTCATGGGGATATAATCCTTCTTCACCATTACATGATAATATCTCGACCGCAAATCCCCCAAGGAGAAGTATTTTTCTCCACATAGTTGATCGAACAATTAAACAATTCATGTTGGAGGATTCATGTAATTTATCATGATTTTTTGATCAAATTATAATCAATACAAAGTCTCATTGAACCTTCATTTTTCATGATAATGAGGTTCGGTGCACCACATGGTGAAACACTTGGGCATATAAACCCTTTAACCAGAATCTCCTACAGTTGTTTCTTAAGTTCCTCAAGCTCCAAAAAAGCTATTATATACGAATTCGTGGATGTTAACAATTCCCTAGGTATAATTTCATTAGATAATTCAACATATATTCTAGGAATATGAACATGCAATTCATCAGGATACAGTTAATAAAATTCCCTCATAATAGGCACGTCTTCAAGGATGGTTGCCTCCTTTGAATCTATCATCTAAGCCAGATACGCATCCTCATAGGCCAATAATATCCCCGAATGAGATTATGGTGATGAAGAAGATTCATCTTCTTCAATGAAATTGTATAGAATCAGGGGTCGATTATCTATATGGGGATTGAATTCACTCTCACAGAAATTTATGTTGGCTCTATATTGGGAAATCCAATCTATGCTAGTTATGGCTTCAAATTCCACCATAGTGAGTATGGAGATGTTCTACAGGAAGTTTAATCCCCAAATTATGACACGGGATGAGTTATATATATGGGACACAATGATTTCCCCATTTACTATACTCACAGATATCATTACATCCATTATTTGTGGGTGTGTTTGTATGTTATATTAAACATTCATGATATAAATTTTTTTGTAGAAATAGAATCAAAAAGTAAATTCACTATTCTTGAATGAATAGCTATAATACATATCTCCACATAATTTTTGGGGTACACTTTGGTGTTAGTGATGGAAAATGCTCTCTCATTTTACTTTAGAGGTTTTTTATTGCCTTTGTAAACCCTTAGCTTAGGGAACTGATTTGTAAGGTGCCTTGGTTCCTTGCATTTGAAGCAATGAACAAGGAATTGAGAGTTGAACGAATAATTCTTATCCTCTTTTGTAGATGAATGTTTATATTGTCGGTAGATAAGAGCTAGGTTATCTTCTCTTCCACAACTAAATCATTTCCATGTCCCCTTCATGAAATTTCTGTGGTTCATCTTTCCACACTATTGGCAAGTGGGGCGAGGGATTTTCTTATCACCATTGTAATTTTTCATCAGACTCCTATAATGGAATTTCACCTTACGCTACTTATCCCCATGATATCCCTAATATTCTTCGATGTCTATTTAGTCCACTAGGGAACATCAGAAAATTTCTTCATAGTTTTCGATGTCACGGATCCTCAGGGCTTTCCGCGGGCTAGGTTTCAGTCCACCAAAGATGCGTTCAACCTTTCATTCGGGGGAAACAACAATGCTGGAGGCATATCGTGCAAGCCTTGTTATGTTTTCCTCGTATGATCTGATGGATCCATTATCTTTTTTATTGATGGTATTGAAGTCTATTTCCATCTTTAGTCAATGTGTTCCTCGAAAATATTTTACAAA
The DNA here is from genome assembly GCA_963277665.1 of Viscum album. NCBI lineage: Eukaryota > Viridiplantae > Streptophyta > Magnoliopsida > Santalales > Viscaceae > Viscum > Viscum album. Next base: position 580,474,343 of record OY728122.1, on the reverse strand, counting down.
AAACATTATATGATAATTCTTATATTCCAATATCTTCATCTACTCCTACGACTTCTTATTTTTGTTAAACCTACACTATTTATTGGATTCACCCATCATAGAATAAGGTATCAAAAGAAACATCACTTGTTCAGAACATTTAATGATGGGGAATAACCTTTCAATGGATTTTATCCATTATTCAGAAAATGAGGGATCATAGAAACCATTATAATTAGGAGGCCTTTTTCACAAAACCCTTGATAATGACTTCTTCTTTCTTGGGGGGAGGGGGTTGAACGATCCTCCTGACCCATGTTTCTATTCAAATCATGAGTTAACTGAGTGAGTATTATGAAAAAATTTGATTCCTTCTCTCATTGGATTGGTCATCTCATTAGAATAGTCATCACATTGGTCCTCAAATCGGTTGTTATAGAAATTCCTTCTATTATCGGCCATTGGAAGGAATAAAAATAATTTTATCGGTAACACATAAATGGAAATCCAAGGAAAAAATTGATGACTTATAAATAACTTTTATATCCTTAACATTTAATCTATAGTCTTCAATATATGATATCCATGATCTAATTTCTATCTTATATTGTTAGGGGCATTGTTTTAATTCCATTAATAATGGTTCATACTAAGCATGTGAATTTACAAAATCATATCCACTATGAGTTATGTAATCAAGACTGCATCAAGGCCCGTTGTTGTGTTCGAGGATTACTGAAGTCAAGCTCAAAACTCTTTCTCAGAGTTTTCACTCCTTGGTACATCTATGCCATACCCGCCTCTACCAGCTCTTATCTGGACATTGATATATTTTCCTGATAAACCACTTAATAAATTCTCAACAAAAAATTGTGAAGTTTTTATTATAATTAGACTTATAAATAATGCTTTCACTGGGGTTTTTTTAATCCTAATATAAAAAATAACTAAAACTATCCTCTGATACCAACTATAACAACCTTGTTCTAAATCTGTACACTTAAAATAGTTTATTAGATAAAAATCACTTCATACAATAATGATGATCGATTGGACATGTGTCTTTGGGGATTTGGAACATTACATAACAAGATATAACATAAAACAAATGACATTTTTATTGAAAAAAGATTTCAAATAACAATGAAATTCCCTTATACATAGCATTTCTTGGTATAACATGAGGACATTTATATGAAAAGGGTGATCTATAAAGCCTAATAATGAAGTAACCATGGTATAAAATATACAATGAAATAAATTTTAGGAAATATGAATATTAATGGAACATAAAATAACATGAACACAATGTAATTATATAGCATGATTATCATAACATATAATTATGGAAAAACACTTAACATGGAATTAGCATGAGCCAAGGCTCATTGCACATGGAGCATGAGTAAACAGTCACTGAAATTGAATAAACAGTAGTAAATCATAATTGTACTTGAATTATCATGAGTAAATATTCATTTCACTTGATGTATCATGATAATATTCTTTACCCAATGTATTGGAGCACTATCATGACACACCCTTCATAAACATTTCATTTCATGCATGAGTGTGCCACATCGATCCTAATACATTGATTCATTAAAAAGCATCATTTATTCCATTATAAATGGAATGTGTAATTCATAAATGAAATAGTATAATCAATATGTAAATGTGCATAATGGTGAATACCCTTTATAGGGAAATTGGAATGGTATTCACTACTTAATGGCTTTGGCTTTGAAAAGTGTGGTGTAATTTCGGCAGCAAAACATTGTGTAATAAGTATTCATAAAAATGGTTGATGAGAGAGAAAGAGTTGTCTCATAATATGTACATGAAAAGGACAGTTTGGGGGTCATATATATACATTTCCCAACTTATGTAATAGAATTTGGATTCATAATACAAAAGAATTTCTTGAATGTAAATGAGGAGGGAGAAATTCGTAACGGAATTTCAGCAAAGTAACATGTGTATGTCGGAGGAATTAATGATAGAGAATGTGGTATCTAAACAATTAAAACATAAGGAGTTAAGTATTTGGGAGATGAGAAATCATACCCCAATATTATTAATTGAAAGAAAAAGGATATAACAATATAAAGAAACACAGACAATATTTAGAAAAGAAAAAATCCATTACTTGGAAGATTGATCCCAAAGGCTTGGGAGAGACTTGAGAGGGGCTTCATGGGAGCTTGGGGAACCTTGGACGGATTTTTGGGAGAGGAGGGATGATTATGTAGTAACTATAATGCTTCTTAGTGAGGGGATGTAGGAGCTTGTGTGGCATAATATAGGAAAGGAGAGGGAATTAATTATTATTTTGTTTTGGGACACCACACATTAAATTAATAATATCCACAAACCAGACCATGGTTTTTGGTCAAGGATTTTTCCAAATGGGATTTTAATACAATATTTTATATTCAAAATGTCTGAAAACATTAAAATAATTAGGCTGATTATGTGGAGATGATTCAAACCCAGGGAATCAATTTAAAAATATAAAAAGTTTTATATGTCATGAAAGGTCCTCTAAAGCATTGTAAAATAAAAAAACAAAAATCAAGTTATTATAATGTTAAAACCTATGTTGGCCGAAAATAATGTTCATAGTATTTTATTACATCTCCATTGGGTCATTATGATGTCATAAAACATATTATATATTAAAATAGTATTTAACTTTTAACGAAAAATTGGACTCTCTCGGAAAATTATGAAAAATTTACCCTTAGATAATTTATATGTCCTCATTCAGAAAATAATATTAATTTTATACATATAATTTTATAAATATGTGAATTTTCACTTTTAAAAAAACTAGAATTTATCAAAAATTCATGGGTTTTGACAAATACAACTTTCAAATCGTAATAAAAATTACAATTGTATTCAAAAAAATTATACGATCATTTATACATAATAAAAATTACTTTAAGAATTATAATATTTTACTAAAATATAATTTAATTATAAAATCCATTAATTTATAAATATATTTTTCTTAGTTGAATAATAACTAAAAATACTATATATGCTTAAAAACAATTTACAAAGTAACAAAAATAAAATGAATTTTTATTCTTTATTATAAACAAAAATATTGAACATAATCATTGTGCTAATGAATTGTTAAATAACCCCTTATAACATCCACATAAGACTGAAGGTTATGGTGTGTGATGGTGATATACTCTTGGGGTGGCTCGGATAACATCGCTCGGGTGGTAATCTCTATCAAAATCCACTTCTCCCATAGGAAGATTCGTTCGATCATAAAATGTTTAAGCTCGGCATGGGATTGGTCATATTCGAAGTCTAATGATGCCACCTCATTTTTGAGCTTTGAAAAAATGGGCTTCGTTAGAGTAAAGTCCAACGGATGAGTCCATCACTTCCTTTTTCTGGTTAAATTGGATTTGATAAATCTGTATATTTACATTAATCATGTGATTGTTTCACAATAAATATATTATCAATAGTCACAATTATTAATGGTATTTAAAAAATCCAAAATCATTAAACCAAATAAGGTCATATGTTATATAACCATTTCAAATAATAAGACATTTAATTAGACTAAGAGGAATTTTAATGGATAGAGGTTTGTGTCGTTACAATAAATGTGGATGTTTGGTTGGAATACATTTGTGGTGTCTTATGAAGTTCATTATCACACCCTACATAGGCCACTAGAGTCACATGAATAATTTAAGGGTTTTAGATCAGGTCAGGGTCTAGGATCATGATTTGAACCACAGTGTTCATGGATACATAGGTGAATGTGATGGATGAAACATGGACTATATAATTTATATTCAACATTATGGAGTTATTTTAGTGTTTTTTATTACCATCTTAAATTATTACCCACGGGTGAACATCCATGTAAATTTTTTGTATTAATTTTATGACATGTGTTCATATCTAAAAATCAGGTAGTTACATGGTTTTTCTACCTATTATTGTTATTATTAATTACATTGAGTTAGGTATTTTTGAATTTCTAGTGTTTTATTATCATAGGACCATTATTATTTAAATCACTAGATGGTATAGCCTCTCCCTTATAACCTAATCATACCATTATGTAAAGTAAAAATACATAGGTTTATAAATAGGTGAACCAATTTCCTAGTAGTCATGGGACACAAATCAAAAATATTATGTGGGACGGAGGTCAGGGACCAACACAACAAAAACATCTATTCTTTTTTACAATTATAAAATTAAGATTCCAGTTTAATTTTATGTAACATTAAAAATATATAATTTGGAAGGTGATATGAAGTTACATTTAATTTTCTTATAATACAATTATTGGTAAAAATAAATTTAAATAAACATATAAATAAATTGAAAACACTTTTAGAAAACATGGATTTTACTAAAATTTATTTTTAAAAGAAGAGTTAAATGAAGCCGAGTTTTCTTAACAAACAAATTCTATATAATATTAAGAATAAATGAACGAAAAAATGATTGTACAAATTAATAACATAATATATATCTACTGGAGATTAAAATTAAATTATTTTTTAGAAAATGATTAAATAGTTTCGTTCACTGGTAATTGAAGCATACAAAATCTTAATTAAAAATGAAATTGATCTATAATGTCTTTTCCACACTAGTAAATTATCAATCATAACCACCATGAACAAATAAAATCAAATTAAATTTTAAATATCATAAACCTAAGGAGATTTGGGATATAATATATAAAACTATATGTAGGTACAACATATAAAATATGACATGTGCATAACATAATATATGTCCCAAAGAAGAAAATTTGATATGACCAACCCTTATAATGATCAGAACATAGAAGTGAGAATCAATCAATGATTTTCATACGTGTGCTAAATATAAATACACATTATATTTTTCACATAAAACATATGGTAATAATAATTAATTACACAAAAAAAATTATAATATCATATATAATGAAGATGTAATATAACCTAGTGAAATGAAATTTATTTATAAAATTATTTAGTGCTTGGTAATTTGAAATTGATAACCCCTAGGATGACATAATTGAAATTAAATCATAATTAACATGGAAATATGAAAAAATTCAGATAATAATTTCAAACATCATAGTATATACACTATAAAAAATAAATTTGGTTCATAAAAATATGATGTGCCTTAGTAAAATGAATTTTAGATTATGTTATGTACCTTTAGTTTGGAAATTCCATGAGTATCATTTGACTCTTATTTAGTAATATTATATAAATTATTTGAATTTTTATGAAAATTATATGGTTTTTATAATATATATATATATATATATATCCATTTTTTACTTATTTTAATGAAATTTTATTCCAGAATCTGTTAATTAAATGTCTTGTGTTTTGAAGTTGTCTAGATCATTATTTCAAAATTGCTTTAGTCTGTTAATTATGATCAAAGAGATATTTTTTATAGAATCTACAGAATAAAACTAATTTCATAATTATCTATTTTTTAAATAAATTGCAATTTTAAAATAATCTATTAATATATATTTTAAAAATTAATTATATTATGATCATGGAGAGGGTATACCATACATACAGATGAGTAACATTTCCATTATTCAGAGAACATTATTAAGGGAAGGTAAGATTTGTTAAACATCTCCTAGAAATTAATAATATCAAAAATATAGTATTTTTTCTTTAAATACACTAATATATATCCTCCATGTTATTGGTGATGAAAAACTAATCACATAATTTCGTGGAGGCTGTAGTCCATAGTTATACATGAACAATGATATCATATTTCAATAAATTGAATGTTACGATAATATAAAATATATTATACTTTAATAATGTCAAATATGTAATTAATATATTATTTATTTCATATATTTCTCTTATATTCTTTAAAATTATCCTTATTACCTTCAATGTATTAATTTAGTGAAAAATTAATCACATCAATTTACGAGAAGGTATTCTTTTTACACATAAGATACGTTATCATATCCCCCAAATATTGAATTTTTTTAAATGTAATTTAATAAATAACATAATATATTTATGATTGAACTATAATATATATAATTTATATTAATTTATAAAGTAATATATGATTGTAAATTATTAAAAATGAATTATACTCGTTTGAGAGATGGAAGTCCACTGTACACCCGAATAATGGTTTTTTCCCATATTATGGATGATGATATTTATTTAGGTTATTAGAAAAAATAATAATCAAATAAAACTATGGGGTTGATATTTTTTTCATTATATAATCATAATTATTTTTTTGGTGTAGTTAGAATACAAAAACTACATTTTTTAAAAAATATCACATTTTTAGATAACGTCGTTATGTTAAGAAACCATTCATATTATGACTTTTAAAATATATATATATATTAAATGTATGGTGTGTTCATAGAATTATTTAATAGGTTTTAAAGGATTTTTCTCATCCCAAATGAATTTAAGCTGTAAATTAGAGATAATATGAGTGTCCTTTTTTCATTGAGGTGACTAGGACATAACTAATTTTGTAAAATAAAAAGTTATGCACACATTTTTTCTTGCCAAAAGGATAAAAAATTACTATTATGGACCATTATATGATATAAAAACTAAATATGGTAATCAAATTTATATTTTTTATTTTTTATTTCTTTTTATAAATCATTTTTTTAGAGTAACCCCCCTGTAAATAAATTTTTCCGTCATTCATATAATATTTTTTTTATTACGACCAAAAAATAATTAGAGATCATTACCCATTAAAAATTATTATTATTAAAATTATTAATTTCATTTTAAGAAATTCAATTCAAATGATTCATTGAATTTAATTTAAAATCAAATCCACAATAGTGATGAAAATGTTGTTTTCAAGAAATTTAATTTTCCAGAATAATATGATTATTTATATATAATATATAATATCATTTCTTTTTTTATAATAATTTTATGAAAATTATTATTATGAATAAAAAAATATGAAAATAATATTATTTTTATGAAAATTATAATATGAAAATCATAATATGAAAATTATAATATTTTTATAAATATTATTATATGAAAATTAATTTTATCATTTAATTTTTTAAAATATTTTTATGAAAATTATCATTTCATTTTTTATAATATTTTTATGAAAATTATATATAATATCATAAATTATTATTATGATAATTATTAATTACATTTTTTTTAATATTTTTATTTTTTTTCTTTTTATATTATTACAAAAGGACTTGTAATGATCATTTCATTTTTTTAATAAATATTTAGCTATATATAATATATAATATCATTTATGTAATTACCCATTTGGTTTTTCTAATTAATTAAAATTGGGAATCATTATGCACTTTAAAATATTTTTGTGATAAAAAACCAATTTTGAGACTCAAAAACCAAAACATTATAAAATACAATTAAAATAATTATGTTGATGAAATATAATTATTGATTATGTTTTTAATTTGAAAAAAATTAAAAATATAATTATACTTTTAAATTAGTAAATTTATTCAATATAATTGACATTTTTACAAATTCTAGAATTTTCTAATATTTACGAAAACACCAATATATTCTAGAAAAAAAAATTTCAAAAAATAAATTATTTTAAAATTATTATTTTAAATATTCGGTTCTTTTAATAAAATAATATTTTCAAAATAACGTTAAATTAATTTTAATATTTTCGGATAAAATAATAAAATATTTTTTTTGATGGAATCAAAATATTGAAAAATAAACATAATATAATATAAATTAAAATATTAATTATTAATAATTTAACAATTAATATATAATAATTTGGATATATAAATATATATATTACGATTTATATATGTAAATTTTATAGAATTATTATAATGATCATATATTACATGAGTCATCTGAGATTAGTGATGTGTGTCGATAAACAATCAAACATAACATCAATTTTTTTAAAATACCATGTTTGTCAAATTATAATCCATTAAAAAATGATCCATTTTAATTTTAAATTTATCCCTATAATCAATGGTTTTATATTAAAAAATAATTTTCTTCCATTTTCTGATTATAAAAATAAAAATTAAAACATCCCCTTGATAAGGGAGCGAGAAGTAAAAAGATCATCTAGAATAACACATATTAGGTTTCCAAATAAAATAAACTCATTTTATTGTCTTTATATATACATGGTATAAAATTATAATTCCCAAATAATTATATAAATTGATAGAGGTCATTGATAGCATGAACTTGAATTAACTTGAGAAACTCAACATCCACAAAACTGTAAACCAATGTGGTGGGAAAAATACCACTGTTCCATTAAGAATAACAATTATTGGATAATATTTTCATTCCCAATCAAATTTTACTATATTTAAATAATTTATAAAAAAATAAAAATATAAGGAAATATACTTTCTTGATAATAATAATTTAAAACAATAGTAATTTTCCTCAACAATATAACATTTTTCTTCAAATGATGTGATTTATAGATGAATTTTCTAATCGTGATGCATAAAAATCCATTTTTCACTTATCATATAATTATAAAAGGGAGAAAATGTTATTCTTATTATCATTATAAATTAACTAAAAAAATGGTTTTAAATAGGTAATATAATTCTCAAATTTAATGAACCTCCATATGATGAAATAATAGATTGAAATCAATAATTCAATAGTAATACCCAATGTTAAAACTAAGTACCTCAATAAATAAATAAATCAATATCATAAATAACCCACAAAACCACTAAATTAAATTTCTATTTATGAAATATTATTAACTAATAAAATATAGAATATTTTCTCAAAAATATAGTGATCTACTTCTAATATAAGACTAATCTCTTGGTCTCCCAACTAGTTTTCAATCTACTATCAATATATTAGATAAAATATGTTTTCCCACAAATACCTCATTATATAAGACCATATAATCCTTAACCATATCCATAAAATTATAATTATTCCCAAAAAAATTAATTCATACATCACATTATTCAAAATATTTGAATATACTTAAACCCCAAAAATTACTCCTATAATATCATTAATATCTTTATGATCTCATCACATAAAACCACAAATGGGGTGTATATGACTTTAAAAATACGATCAACCGTAACCTTATAGACCTATTATATTGTCCTTAACTATCAAGATAACCATACATTAAAACATCCAAATATATAATGATATCTAATCCCTTCTTTGATACCGACTATAAGATACACAACCCTGCATTCTTAAATACGTTGCTAAAATCATCATCATTTCTTTTATGGATTATACTTCTATGATAGTGGCCCTATTTCTTCCATATAAAACATAAAAAATGAAAATGATATATTATATCACTAACATTCCAGTGTAACTTTTAAGATTATTGTTCGATATAATTATGAAAATATATTTGATAAACAATACCCAGAAATTCAACAGAGTATTTTCCTATATTACCGAGATTTTCATATTCCATATAATTTCATCAATATCCCATTCAAACACCATCAATATTAAAATATTTCAATCAAAAATATGTAATCACTGCTGTTAATATCCTAGAAGATAAGACACATAATAAGGGGAGCATAAATTCACAATATGGATAAACAAGCTATGTTACTCTTGGCCAATTCACTATTCATTAAATACAGTATAGTAAAACATCTGAATTAACAATAAAGTTTCAATAGTGATAATATGTAGAGGATAATTGTTTGATTAAATAATCAATGTGAATGAAAATAACAGAAGAATATTTATACCCCTCAATACTAAGATAATAAACTATGTAAAATTGAATATATATTTATCAAAATAATCAGTCAACGGAATGAATAATCATTATACATGTGATTTCAATATTTAATAATGGAATCATTATAAACTATTGTAAATATATTTTTTGTATTGGGGAACAACATCTTCATAATAAATTTTGGACCCATGTCACGTGTAACCAAAACATAGTTATATCAATAATAGAAACCCAACCAAGACTCCTTACATCAAATCTATTAATACATTGAATATTATTCAATGCCTTTGTGAGCTATAATGGGACTAAACCATTATATAATCTATATTAACATAACTCATGATCTTTAATTGTATTAAACCCTTCTTATATGCTATATAGGTTCCACCTGTGAGATATGATTTGGATCAAACCTTGAAACATAATAATAAAGACCCATAATAATAATAAATTATAAGAAACATTAGTATCATAATAAAATTCATAAAATCTAATATTTTAACTTTTATAACTTGATTAATATTTTTTTTAAATATGTGGGTTCCCAAAAAATATCTTTTAAAAATAATTAAACTATGGAAAAGAAACATCATCCAGGAAAATCTCTTTGAAAATACTATAATCTATATAGTGAAATAATAATGAAGTTATCATTTAAAAAAATACAAAGGAAGTATAGGTAACATCAACATTTTTACATATTATCGAATGAAATTAATATTAATTTTTTTAAAAGTATTCTCTTCAAAAATAACCATTTCATTTTGAGAAACATATAATTATATTATATTTTATGAAAAAATGTTCTGAAATATAACTTAGAACATTTTTTGAGGAAAAAGTCCTTTAAATTCTTAAACAAATTAATTAAAATCAATTAGTATCCCAAAAAGTAAATAAAAAATTTTGTTTGTAAATAAAAATTGATAATTAAAATTGAATACTTAAAATATTTAGTGGTAATGATGGTTGAACATTCTATTCATTAAATGTACATTAAAACCAACATTCCTCTCACATTTTTTTGTTAAAATTCAAAAGATCATCATTCATCAAATTATATGATGTTTACATTTATTTTTTTAAAATATTTAGGTATTGTTAAAAATATCATTAATCAATCAAATTATAACATTTTCTTAAATTTTTTCAAAAACATGCAGTTTGAATAAAAAAAATTATTTACTAAAGTGATAAAAGAAGACATTTTTGTTGAAAATAAATTTGTTTAATATTTAACATATAAGAAGAAAGAAAATGGTACATAAATAGAAAAATAATAAATATAAAAAGAAAAGGAAATTTAATGTGGTTTATTAAAAAATTATAACATAATTTCATTCAATGGATATTCAAGTATAATCAATCCTAATAAAAAAATAGATTGTGACATAAATATATTTCCATAATTGTATAGATTTAATCATAAGAACCACGTTAGATAAACCTAAAATGAAACATAAATTTCATTAATTTTTTTTATGATATAACATATCAAATTGTAAGTAGATAGATTTTATAAAATAATATTGGTGTATAAGATAACAACTATCGTGTAAAATACAATTTGAGGTGGGCATCCCCTACAATGATCATTTCATTAAAGTGAGAACTAGTGAATGAATCGAATATGTGTTTGATATTTAAATAAAAATAAAATACTTTAAATAAATAATATGGTAATAAAAATTAAATACACATTTATTCATTGAATATTAATGATACCGTAGAAGTATTATACCCTAATTAAAAGGAATTGAGTTATGAAAAATGTCACCACTCTTTATTTTTCAATTAAAATTCATAATGATTAAATAATTAAAATTAAAACATAAAATACCGGGAATTATGTTGTATTCTTGATATTACATTTGAAATGTGGTTTATATGAATCTAATAAATAAATTTATGTTTATAAGACTATATTATGGCTCAATGAAGTGAAATAATGTCGATGTCACTTACCCGGAATCAAAAATTTTCATATATGTCCTTTAATTATTGTACTATAATATTATATAAATTATTTTATATATTTGAACGATTTAAAAGTTTAGAACTTTATACATAAAGAAACTTTTATTTATTTTTATTCTATCATTATATAAAAAATGAGTTATGTCCATGTTGTGTGTTTTTATGTTGTTTGGTTAATTGTTTCAAAACATATTTAGAGGGTTTATTATGGTAATATAGATCATATTTTAATCATATATTGCATATAAATCATCTAATAATTATAAATTTAACAATAAATTTTACTTCAATATAATTTATCAATAATGATTTGGAAAAATTAACTATGTTATGTTCATGAAGACGGTAGCCCACATATACTCATTAGTATTGGATACATTTTTAAAAGATCATTATGTAAATCTAGTAAGTATTTTTGTCATTAATTATTCATTATAATATCATAAATATCATACTATTTCATTATATACAAATAATTTTATCATCCATGTGATGTGGTGATGAAAACCATAACACAATGCTTCATAGTGGTGGTAGACCACAAATATGCAAGAATGTCGTTATCATCATCCATTGAATGGGAAAAAAGTAATATATTATATTCATAGAATAATAAATATTTCATGAGGAAAATAATTAATTCATATATATCACATATATTTATAAAATTTACTTACATTACCTACCATGGAATACATTAATGAATAACAAATCACATCGCTCTATGGGGAAGTAGTCTTCCACAAACACATGAGCGACGTTATCGTATACCCCTAATGAATGGAATGTTTGATGGTATATGTGGTAAAATAATTAAATGATTATAATTATGTTTAAAACATAATATATATACATTAAATCAGTCATTATATCAAGACATAATAGGTGATGATGAAAAATAAATTCTATCAGTTTGTGTGGTTGTAGTATTGCATACACCCACATATTTATTCTATTTCCCATTAGATGAAGGTGAATATGAATTTATCTTATTAAATTAACATAATAAATGATTTATATATGGTATATAATAGTTTAATTTTATGAACATAACTTATTAATATTTTATGGATGTGGTAGAAGAAATAATATATAAATGCTCGATTAATCACAATGTATCTTGTTCGATAACTTCATTAGTTTAGAACAAAAATTCCTCTTAGGATTGATTTATTACCAATCCAAGGCCTATAATATGTGGAGAGGTAAATAAATAATATATGTTGGTAAGTATTTTTCAATCCCTATTAAATTAAAGGTCGGTAATTATAAGATAAAAGATGGATTTTTATAATTGAGGTTGGTGTAAAACATGTACTTTTTTAACTGTAAATGTGATGCAGCGATTTTTACTATTCCCCAATGCAAAAAATTAAACAATTTTCTATCCTTAGATTATATTATTTTTAAATATATTTTTTAAAATTATAAATCATATAAAAACTAATTATTTTTCCATTATCCTTTTTCAACACCTAGTTTATAAATTTTAACCAAAACATCTGTAATTTTTTTTACTATTTCCACTGATTATTATTATTATTAATTTATTTGACCAAATAAGTTAATATGAATTATTAAAATTTAAAATATATATTAAATTTTATAAATTTTTATTTATTTATTTATTTATAATTAAATTTAACATAAAACTTATCGATGCAATAAGATAAATGTTTTTTCAAGAAATAATTTATTCAAGAATAATGTGATTTTATATCAACTCATTAATATATGAATTGATGATTGAATTTATTTTAATATATCATTGTATATAATCTATAAATTTAATTTAAATAATTTCTCATCAGTGGTTTCTAAATTTATTTAAATGAGATAATCATTTCGATCATTAATACAGTTTTAAAGAATTTTTTTAAACAAAAAAGTGAACATATAAAAAAATCAAATTTCAAAATATTTCAATATAAAATAATTGAATTTAACAAAAATATTTAATAAATTTTTTTATTAATATAATACTAAAATCATAATGGTACATTCAAATTATATAATTTATTTTATGAATATTACAGGACTACATCAATATATATTTTAAATTATTCACTGAAAAATATATATTTACCAAGAAATAAAAAACCTAAATAAAAGTTATTTTTAGTATTAAAATTTCATATAGTAATTCTAGTTAAAAATAATAATTTAAAATATATATAAATAAATTATATTTCTTTTTCAAAAAAATATATTAAAATATTTTTTTAGTGGAATAATATTTTGGAAAAATATAATTACATTAATAAATTTTAATTGGAAATAGTATAATAATATATCAGTAAATTTTTATTATGTAGGACATATATATATATATATCATAATGTGATTATTATTATTCATACACCACAATTTAGTATCAATTTTATGACGACCTTATATTTCACAGGTCCTTTAAGCTCAGTGTTGTGTGCTAAATACACAGTCGAACAAAAATATATTTGTACAATTATACTTATAATATTACATATTATGAATAAAAAAATTAAATGATATTCTAAACATTGAAAAATATAACAGGATATATTTTAATTGAGTTACTAATTTTTTTTTCTCAACAAAATCGTAACACAGATAATAATTATAATCTAGTCAAAATTATTAGAATTTATGATGATTTAATAGAGTTTATTCCAATAACATGACTCTAAATAAACAAACAAAATAGTAATGTTTATTATTTATAAAAATCTTTGAAAAATTATAAATGAATTGTGATTTTGAATGTGTAATAAAAGTACATATTTATGTTACTGTTTTGAGATTCTCTGTGATGGCTGGGGAAATAAGTATTAATGGTTGGTGTTATGAAAAGGGGATAGGGATCCATGTGGAGAAAGGGGGAGAGATAAGCTTCAAAAGTGGATAAGTGGGCTGAAATATGGACTAAAACGGTAAATCAGGCACTCTGATTGACATTATAAAAGGTAATGGGGGATATAGTGGTGGGAAGGATAGAATGGGAGACTGTGAGGTTGGTATCGAAGGAGAGTGTGGTGATGAAGTGTAAGAGAGAGATTACAGTGAGGGTGTGATTTGTGGTTTTGTGGGAGTGATCAAAGGTAGTGAGGTTATTTGAATAGGGGTGGTGGAAAGTGGGGAGGAAAATCTGGGGAAGAAGTAGGTATATTTTTATCTTTAAAAATATTTAATAGTATTTCTTAAAAAATCCCCAACTAAAATATTTAAATATTATTTATCGGTAGTTTTGAAAATTGTGGATAAATAACAAAATATAAAAAATTATTTCCTTATTATTATATATGATTAAAAAATTTCATATTAATATAATTAATATCATTTTATTTCATTTTAATATCATGGGTATTTGAGATACTAAAATAGTAATGTTTATCTAGGATATTTTGTTGTGAATTTGATTATACCCTAAAAAAGACGTCTGTGAATTGACAGTGGAAAAAATTAGTATAGTTACAGTAAATATATAATATTATACAATTTATAATAATAATATTTATTCATTATATATAATGTTAAAATCAATTATTAATGGATGTTATGAAAAACAAACCTCATCGTCTCAAGGATATGGTATTCTGTACAAATGCATGAATTATATATTAATTTTTCTACCTGGTTGAAATGAAATATAGTAAACATGATTCTCATTTTATGGGTTCATAAATTTATTATTATGTTTATAACTATTCATTATACACATTAATATGATCAATCATGTGATATAGTAATGAATAATGAATCACATTGATTTATGGAGGTGGTATCATAAACGTACACTCAAGAGACATTATCAATTTAAAATAGAAGAATGGGTGAGCACGTATGTAATTGCATATAATTGTAGTTAGAAAATTATTTAATTACTATAATATATATTAAATAGATCCATCATTTGAACCACCAATAATTTATAGTGAAGAAAAATGAAACTCATCAGTTTTTTGAGGTGGTAGACAGTAGGTTAGCAGGTGGATGATTTCATTTTATATTTAATGGAAAATTTGATTAAAAAGTGTTGATATGTTAACATGATAATTGAAATATATGAAAAAGAATATTGATATTATTATATCAACATGGTCAGTGACTATTTTAAGGATGTAGGAAAAGAAATAATATTGAAAACACTTGGTTTATAATTATACCAGTTTTTTGTGAAACCTCATCTTACTTAAACGTTTATCCTTATACTATTGATCTTTTGGTGAGACCATTGCCTGTATAATATGAAATGTTTTTTGTTAATTAATTTGGGGATTTAGGTGATTATATTAATTAATCAATTGGTTTAATGTAGGCTGGATATGATATTCCATTAAAAAATGATGTTGCTGGGAATGTGTAAATATCAGAAATATTAATTAATATTATCTATCTAAATCATTTAAAATGGATCCCCAATACATTATCATGAAATATATGGAGGGTAAATTATATATTATTATATAAAATAAATATTATAATTGATAAGGTTCCTTTTTAATAATTATCTTTTAGTTAACCGTCTCTCGGTTGACCATGTTTAACCTACCAATGTAACTTATTTTTCACTATATAAGGTCCATTAATGTAATATTGAAAATATAAATTGGAAGATAGATGAAATATTAATTATATAATCTACCATTTACCGTCCAAATAATATAATATAGTTTTTATGTGTTTTTATGTATTTTAACATTATTCCAAAACATTACATTTCATTTATGGCCATTTTCAGGGTTGTTCAAAAATCAATTTATTAAAAGAATAAATATAATATAGTAATTATAATATAAACCATATTTAAAAAATATATATATTAAATTTATCTGTTAAATTATTTGGAGACATTAATTATTCGATAAGAATGTGTTTTTTTTATTTTTTTTAAATAATATATTAAACTTTTCCAAATCATGAAAAACCATTGTACCAACATAATATTTGTGTGCAACGTAATTATTATATATTTATAAATTAATAATAAATTATTTTAATGTTAATAATATATTAATTCTAAAAAATAGTATTTATAATTAATAATATATTCTTTTCTCCTATGAAAATATACAAGACATATTAAAAGAAAAAGAGTGTCATTTTGTAGTTTTTCATAACATAATATTCTAAAATGGTCATAATAAATGTGACGTTCGAAAAACATAACCTATTCTTTTTATAAGCTGATAAGGTTCAATATAAATCATCCAATAATATTTATGAGGTTATTTTTTGGCCTTATCATAATATATTTACCATAATTATCACGATTTATCCTTTATTATGGTGACACATTTTTACCAATGTTACTATTTATAGGGAAAAAAATGAATTGGGAATTGTTAATAAATTTGAACAATATAATTCAATATTTTCAATCCATTTTTCAAGATTTCATTTTTATTTGTAAGAAAATAATTTTAAATATAAGTGAGAACTACATTTTTTTTCAAAAAAATGTTTTCCAGCATAAATCTCCTATTATAACATATTCTGTATAATGTTGACACTTAATGAATTAGTAATACAATATTATATCATTTTGATTTTTTGGTACTTTAATAACTAATAAAAACTAGAATTAGAAATTAATGTTACATGATTTAATGAAAATAGATATAAATTTTTACAAAATTAGTATTTTTTATTATACACAATGAAATCCAACTCTCTATAAAAATCAACAAATAATTAATACTAATACATTTATAACATTATTATTGAAAATATAAAAGAAATTATTTCATATAAAATTTATTTAATTAGAAGAAATTATTTATAACATACACAACCAAAATTATTTCAAAACAATATTTTATGGAGGTATATTTTTCAAGAAAAAATATCATTTTGATAATTACATTTCAAATAATAATAAATATATTAATTTTAATCTAGTAAATTTAATATATTATATAATATTTTCATTGATGTCATTTTTCAATAGTAATAAATTTAATCTATTGATATCAAACTATTTTGTGAACATTAATTTTTTTTGGAAAAATAACCTTTCTTCATTTTAATGATTATATTTTTATTTTTGACCAACTAATAATCAACATATTGCTTAATGTTAATTACCTTTTTTTTGAAAAAATCATATCTATAATTCATAAAATATTTATTTATATTCATCGAAGTTAATATTGTTATCTTAACATAATAGTCAAATTAAAATTATTGTATATTACTGTTTATATGAACTCAATGACGCATTTACCACATGATATCTATAACTTCGTGGCCCAAATAATTTTATGTATTATCCAAAACAATTACCCACACCACATCAACCCCGATTCCTCATATTTCAGGGGTTTTCTACTCTGAGCGTGGGATTAAAAAGGTATGTGGAATGATATTTTTCTCATTATAAGAGTAATACAATATATGATGTAATAATTATCAATAACTAATGAAAAGGGATCAATAATCAACTATACCAATTTATTATGTAACCAAACACCCTAACTCAGTAAGTTCCCACAAATAAATACAATAAGAATGGAATTTCACTATTTTTTCTTTTGTTAGATAAACCCAAGATGAATATATATTTTCTATCCCCAAAACCATTCCCAACATCATGTCATGTCCCCTGATATATATTTTTATCACTCATTCCTTACTCATCCATCAATCATATGTACCTTTTCCTTAACGAAAGAAAAAAACATGAATTTTTTTGCAGCATGTATTGCCTAAGATGTTTGTGACTCCAACTTAATAAGCCACCACCGATGGTGTCTAAAACAATGTATAGTCTTATAAAAAAAATTTATCTAACAGTATAAAAGAAATAATAAACAATGTAATAAATGAATCACGTATCACATTAACAAGTAATGAAAATCCCATTTTCTCTCTTAGTAACATAATTACACCTAACACAATAAAATAATTTCTTCCATTCCATATTTCTAAACCATGAAACAAAAGACTATGGTTAAAAAAAATTGAATTTATTTATTAATTTAAAATTATAGGAAATAAATAGGATCTTTCTAATTGCCCCATCAAAGTCATATTTAATTAGTGATTTGTCTCCATTATGACACAGTATCTATGAATTATGGACTATAATTTCAATCATATCAATTCAAGGAATTCGAACACCACATCTATCCATAATTAATAATGTATATCAAATTTCATGTACAATATCCATAACCATGGGTCTGGAGGAAAATTGTCATCTTAACAAACAATTTTTTAACTTAAAATTACGAAGATATATCTATCGTATCCTTAAACAGAAAAATATTACAGTGGTTTACCTATCAAAATATTTTCCATTACTCATGGATAATTACATTAAACTAATTTTACATCAATATATAATTCAATTATTTTAAAATTCAATTATACAAATCATCATTTTAATTTTACAGAAAACATATAAATTATTATACATTCTCCTTATCCCATTACTAATATCTTCATTTAATAAATTTTTAACCCATATAAATAAAATTTTAATACAAACAAACCCTTATGTTATGAAGAAAAAAACTATGAAAAAATATTTTAATCTCATAAACCCACATTTCCCCCATTTATATTACTTTTTACCTGTCTAATGGATGTGGTACACTAATTGGGTGGCCTTGGGATTCGTCGAATAATGATATATAGATGAAAAATAATTCATGCACTCTCAAAAAAATAATTTTATGTCTTAATTTATTAGTTATAAAAATTAATCAATTTCAATGAATAATAATACAATAACATATTCAACATTGAAATGAAAAATTATCATGATTATGGGAAATATCCTATAATCCACCCACCACAATATCATAGAAAATCACCTGGACACCATGGCCCTTGATTTTAGCTAATATCTACTCAAATCAAATGATTTTGATCAGTCTAGAAATAGGGTTCTTGAGATTCAAAAGACGAGATACTAAAAACAATTAATCCAAAAATTATAAGGAAATATATATTGAGTCATGCCCAAGACATTGAACCGTAGTAAATGCCACCTAAAATAAACTATAATAATAGGATAGTGTTCCATGGATGTTTTTCGGGTTATTTTCACAAGGTTTAAATTGGTGAAATAATGAAGAAAATATTATCATGACTTATTTTGTAATTGATGGAAATTTAATTAAATTTCATCATTTAATGGGCCTTATGGTTAGGTAATATGGTTTCGAAAATTATAAGATAACATTTTAGTTTCCCATATACATGGGATGAATAATACATTTGGTTTTTCCATGGAAATAAAATTGTTTCCAAAACCATACATAAACCATGTGTATGACTCAATCCAAGACCACAATGTTCAAAATTTATGCACCCCCTCTTATTGGGCACATAATCATGGTGTATGTTATATATTAACAATGTTCCAACAAAACACGATGTAGTATAAGGTCCATTTGATTCCATTTTCCTTGTCTCAAATCCCTAATACACATTTCAAACCCTCACTAACCTGAGTACACATACAGTTAACCATTTCAATGAGGGTAAAAAAAATTTAAACAGAAAAGGTGTTTTTTGTATCTTACATACAGGTAAACTTATAAAAACTCATCTGTGAGCTTCTCTACTAAACATAACTAAGACACCAATTTAAATTCATTGGTCCAATGGGCCTGTATATGATCATATATCACCCATGATTCCTCCAAAACATAAATATTATACCATAACACTTGAACAAAAGGCATTTTATCCAAATCTTTTTTTCTCATTAGAACCAACAATATGAAATGGAAGATACTCAAAGGACACATCATCTTCAAAATTATCATCATCAATTTCAATGACATGAGATATTTTAGGATAATACATCTAAATCTATAAAACATAAAAAATTTCATGCATATCAACATACTATTTTTAATGATATAAATAATATACTCATTGTTATATCCTCTCCAAAATTTCAAATTAACAAACATAACTAGGTCCCCACATATGTTTTTTATGAATCCTATGATTACTCAATGTTACTGATAATCAAAGGAACACACTACTACCCACTAAATCATAAATTGTTATAAAAGTTTTTTCAAAATATAAATTCTTCCTCTTATGGGTTGTATCCACGTTATTATGAATCAAATAAGCACAATATAACGTCTTCAATAATTGCGTGTACCCCTAAAAACGTTCAATTTATTTAATATGACAAATATAATAGTGATCAAAAAAGTATAAAACATAGTACCTTATACGGTTCATTCTAAATTGTCACATGAAAACTGTAGTTCAAGGAGATCTTGTTAAATTCGATGTCTTTATCATATTTCCTAAAAAATTCAAGTATTCACTCTCTCAAAATGACATATCATACATTGATATTACATTTCTCATTTATGAACATCTAGTAATTAAAATATGTACTAAAAAGCACCTTTTTACCAAGAAAATATATAATTCCCTTTTAGATGCATGACATAAAATGGGGGTCCATATTTGAAATAATATTACGGGGAACCCCATTAAAATTAACAATCATTCAAACATATAATTTTTCGAACTAGTTGACATTCATAATCACTTATGTTGTTGTGAAATATTGCACCTTTATAAAAAACTTATATGTTTCCCATGTCCTATAATTATTCATCGGTATCCTAGGTAATACCATTAAAATACATTGAATCTTTATCCCACTACCACATTGGAATTTTAAATGGTTGTAACAAACCCCCAGGGCACTAGTTCTTAGCCTTCACCTACTGAAATGTATAGCATTTCTGGAATAATCCTTTTAAATACTACAATACTCCATGAAACTATACTATATATGAACATAAAAATACATTTTGGTAAATCCTAGGTCTTCCAATAACATAAAGGCATGGAACACACACATCATCCCCTCACACATACAATTTTGTATAATAATATGGCTCTGAATAAGGAAAATATATTCATTATTGATAGTCCAAATAGAAGGTAACTCCACTACCTAAAATTATCTTCGAACAACATGAAATATATATCCTCATACATCATTTCCATGATTTTTCAATGATTTTTGGGAATAATAGATAGATACACAATGATTACTTT
Organism: Viscum album; assembly: GCA_963277665.1. NCBI lineage: Eukaryota > Viridiplantae > Streptophyta > Magnoliopsida > Santalales > Viscaceae > Viscum > Viscum album. Next base: position 580,452,587 of record OY728122.1, on the reverse strand, counting down.
CTCTTAACCATTCTAAACATATATTCATCTTATTAAACAAGGATATCATCCTCTAATAAAAAATAGACTCCCAATCATTTTGATCCACTATATTATGACTAAAATACTCAAAAAAAATATTCCATCATCCTATAATATAATCTATCTCAAAATTAATATAATTTTATATAATATAATGATCTCCTCTAATGATGATTAATTCATTTAAAGAAAATTTATATTTCTGTCTTTTATATTTATATAAATAATAAATCTATCTCCAAAATGATAAATCCACCAGAATATTATGTGATAAAACATTAATAAAAAATCATGATAATGTGTTGGACAATTTTTTTGTAATACGACATCGAATTACATGATACATATTCCATAGATTAATCTATCTTCATTAACTCTTCCTCATCTATGTTACTCAATGCATCAAAATAGATGCTATACTCATCCCCAATAAATGTATTTTTTTCTAGAATAGTAACTATGATATATTGAAATATAGATGATGACCTATTAGATTACATAGGTGGATTTGAAGATTTTTTTCATGATCATCATGATTACACTTCGATTTTATAAATGAAAAATACCAAAAAAATGACTCAAGAACACATTAAATATATTATTCATCAATGCCATAAATATAGAATGAGAATTCGTTAATCCAAATTGATTCTTGAAGTACTCATACAATCCATACATACATATACTTGTATGAAATATCAGAAATAATAGTAAGGGGATACTGGTTCATAATCATCATTTCTTTTAATATCTGATAATGGACACACTGACACAATATTCAATCATATATCATGTAAAATTACTCGACAAACCCAACGTGGTGTACTCGAATGGATAGATCCTTTATAATCTTATCCTTCAAACTGTCTTTCAATATCATGTATTTTCTCTATTTACATTACATATAGAAAAATATGAATTGTCCTAGCTCATGGAATCCAATCAATCCTGAACTCGAACTCTCTCTTAGTTGGCAGCCCTGAGAACTCAAACGGAAACAAATTGTGAAAAGTATCCACTATATTTGGATGAAATCATTCACTACCAACATATCATGAAGAATTAAATTCATATACATGTTTTTCGTCTCACCTCAGTGTCTAAGTTCTAGTTCTATAGAGCATTCATTGATATCATATTCTTCATTGTGAACATAAGTGTGACCCTAAATGTACATAAAAATAAAACTCATATGGTAAAAATAAATTTGGTATTAGTTTTATAAAAACAATTCCTGACATAATATTAGGAAAATAATAGATAGCCCATATATATATATATATATATATTTCCTAAATGAAATAGTTCTATCAGTCCTTGAGGGAACACTAACAACAAATACAAATTCCCCATGATCACCCCCTCATTTTCATGTCAATAATCATGATCCCAATAATTAATTTCACCATTAGATTCAAACCCTTAACAAGTAAAGAAAATATAAAATAATGTTATGATCACAATTCAAATAAGACACTATTAAGAATATAATCTATGAGAAACAATCCTGATACAGTAAACTATCTAGAATCATCACTATCATTATTATGATAAACTATATGTAACTAACATTTCCCTCTAACATGGGATCTTATATGAGTAATATTCACTACAATAATTTTTTGGTATGGATACTCATGTCATGGAGAACATATCCCTTCACCCCGAATGTTATTTTTCATAGAAATCCAACTACCAGATAAGTACATGGAATTTGACCCCCTTCATGTGATATATAATGTCCTAGATCCTCTATAAGTATTAATCATATAATTTTTATTATAGAACCACTATAGTTTTCCCATCCTACCACAATATCGTCACTCCACTACTGTTCTAAGGAACTTAATACAATTCAGTCTATATTTCTACAGTTATTGCAAAATGCCAGAAACATCTATAAGAGGACTTCCTTTTCCAGGGTTACAGTTCCTGACACCATCATAGTGATAGATCTCATGAATCTTCATACTATTATTAGTAGACATACCACTATATCACACAACTAATCTTAAATGTTCAAAACTAGAATCTCCTAAAATGATTCCCTTAGTAAGGAGAAGTAGATTATCCAAATATGAAAACTTATTTAATTAAAATATATTCTCTTGGATCATGATCCTACAAATAATTTGATCCTGAAAACATTTATTCTTATATACCATGTATCTTGTCAGTGTTATAAGAAACATTAAAAATCAGTGATGATTTGAACATAATTTATCACTAACATACTCCCTTAGGTCAACCACAATAACTCCACAACTCTCTCTATTCATAGAGTCATTTTATAAGTTCATTCTATGAACTTATCCAAGAATTATTTCCTTGAAATACTCTATATCATCTAATCATATGATTGAAAATACTATAATTCAGTCACTGGTCTACAAAATGTATAAACATCAAACTAGACCCTCTTCTCTAGATGATTCCCCATGTGACCTACATTTTTTTGTATTGAAACAATCTATAATGAAAGAACATTAGGTAAATCACATCCATAATAAATTGATAGATACTTAAATAGAAACAAAATATTTAATTAAAACAAATGCAAAAAATCATACCCTATTTCTGTCTTGATGAACTTCCTAAAGAGGGTGAAATTGTGAAAAAACCACAATTCAACATTATCATTTGTATCCAATGGTGATTCTTATTCCACCACTATAGGGTCATTATTAATGACTCCCTCCTATCACCATATCAGTAAAAATTGGGAGGTATTTATCCTCCTATAATCACAATTACACATATTATGGAACATAAAATAATGTTAAAAAATTACATAAAAGGCAGTTTCAATTGGCCATAAATTGCTACACTAAATACACTATCCATACAATTACAACCAAAATTATTTTAATTAAATTACGTAACCCTTTTATTTTCAATGAAAAATTCATTTTATACTAACCATTCAAATTTCAATCAACTCATTTTCCACCATTCTAATATATTTATATTTCCAAAACTATTATGGCATCCCCATTAGGAACCATTTTATCTATTTCATTTTACAACATTCAATATAAATAATATGAACCACCTCATTAGGATCAATTCATTAATATAATAAAGAGAATATAAAAACATTCGTTTACATTCCACATCCCAACCATAACTATCTTTAATAGGAGTTTATAATATGATGCATTTAAAAGAATGAGTTCTTTAAATAATTTATGCATAGTCAAAATTCATGGCATACCGGCATGTGACTAAAATTTCATAAAATAATAAAATCATATAACTTAGTATCACTTAACGTGAAATGACATAATATTGAAACATGTGTACTTCAACAATAATAATCCACCCCTAGAAAAATGGTTCCCCCCTACACATGTTTCATCTTCTCCATTGCATGATCTTATTTCTATGGCCCCAGACCTCTAAAAATCAATATACCATTCATAAATTTTAATCCTACAAAATGAAAACCCCAAATGATACCATACTGTATTATACCTTACCAAATCACTTTATATATTTTCTTAACTATTTTTTCACATGATCTCAAGTGAACCTCCACTTCCACCATAAGAAACTAACTACCAGTCAGGGTCTAAAATGGTATGTGGGAAGACTATACCAAATTTACCAGAGTAATTTAGCAGCACAAAAAATAACATTCATACAAATAAATATGTATTGATAATAGAAAATAAAAAATCATAACAGAACATAACCTCAAAATCTATTATGTTCCGAAAAAAACATAAAATATTAATTCCCATATCATTAATGTTTCATATTTCATGGTATAGTTATAAAAATTACACAATTACAGTCCCAAAAATTGTTCTCTATATCATATATGTTCCCCTCATCAAATCTCTATTCCAGGGTATTGAAAAAGACATCTATAAAATGTCATTTTCCCTTATATGGACCCAAAACATCCAATCTTCGTATGTACTGACAATAAATAGAGTAGGGTGTGATTACAACCCATTAGGCCACCACCAATTAGGCATAACGTAATTTCATTTCTATTAACAAAAATAATGTATGAAGAAATATAAAGTAACTAATAAACAAGGAAATAGAGGATATATTTTAAAAAATAACACATTGTCAATTATATACATGAGCTCCTTGGTTCTATGATGACATCTAATCCACAATTCCCACTTATTATATGCAGTTGTAATGAACCATGAAACAAAATCAAAGGGGTTAAACATTCTATGTAAAAGGGTTACTAATTTATTCCAATATAATTATAGGTTTCATATTGAATAAACACAATTACCCTTCCATATCATATGCTTCTAGTTCATTTTCAACATTATGGAATCCTAGCAATGAATTAAGTAAAACCATGTTCATCATATCAGGTCAAGGGTGTGAAATTCCATTATTATACCTATGAAATCTTGAATATAAATCTTCATGTCCAACATGATTACCCAATGGTTAAGAGTGGTATGTCCAAAATAAAAAACAATTCATTAATAACAAATTTCAATGGTCTGACATTCAAATAATTAACCATATAATGACAAAAAGTTTGTACCTATTCCAAAAAAAAATTCTTTCCTCATGGCCCAATACATTCATGTCATCCATCTTCATTATAAAATTCAATTAATTAACCAGTCTTCCATATAACTAAACTATTTAACATTAAAGAAACCACTTATATTTTGAATCATTCTTTTCAATGAATTCACTATCTCTTCCATTTATCAATTAAATGTCGATTTAATTATAGATTTTATTCATACAGACCCTTTCATTATTATAATATTGAAAATAGTAAACTGACACTAGTTTAAAATCTTAATCCCTAATTTCTCCCATATTCAATTTCATTTACCATGCTCAATGTGGTGTCAATAAACATTGGTGGCCTTGGTCAAAGTATAATTGTCATCAAAATACCCAAAAAATCTATAATGGTTGTAGCACATCATTTTTAAGAAGAACTCATCATTCTTATATAGGGACCAATTTCATAGTGCAATCTTTAAATATCGCATAATACGTACTTGTGAAAATTATCATGACATTGGTAAATAGCATATATACCACCTTCCATAAGATCATATAAAAAACTCTCCATTCTTTGACCCTTGATTCAATATTAAACAGCCTCAAATCATCACCCAATGATCATCCTATAAATCTGAATCCTGATATTAAAAAAAATAATAACTAACATAAAAACCCACAAAGAATATTAATATATGGTGAGTTTTAGACATTCCTAACACTAAAAAACCTAGTAAATGGAACATAAAACACCGAATAATTGAAGGAGAATGTTACATGGAAGAGTGTGATGTGTTTGGTTCACCCACAAGGGGTAGTAGGTGTGAAATTATGAAGAAAATATAATGATATCGTATTATAATTGGGATGTAAGAATCATAAAATTTTCACTATTAAAGGGATATATTTTTTATTTCTGAAAATTTGGAAAACCATGCTGAAACTACACATTTTCCTCTATCCATGGGAGTTATTGGATACATGTTTGTTCGTGAACTCACGTATATTAGAAAACCATTTAAAACATATATTTATGAATCTTTTTTAAGGCCATAAAATTTCTAGGACCCCACAAGAATAGTTCAAAAACTATGAACTACCCTCCTCAAGGGTGCATCATCATGGTTTCAATCATGGTTAATTGTTAGTAATAACCCAACAACAACCATGATGTATTCATTGTATATCTCATCATACCCATTTCTCATATATTAAACTCCCAACACACCCTTGGTCCCTTACCTAATACTATGGGACTTTCAAATAACTTTTTTCAATGTTTTTTTAACAATATTTATATCTGAACCATTCCACATCAATATTTGTGATCTTACAATATCAAATATGTTAAATAATTAATAAAATTCGAAAATATTTTGGTTTTATAGTCTATTTACAATTATAATATTTTAATCCTATAAATATTCACCATTTTTATATAAACGAATAGAATTATTATAAAAAATAATTTACATAGGTGAATGTTAAAATGATTGATCATTAATTTAAAATTGTATTTAAAATTTTAAAATATATTTTTTTTCCAAACCATGATACTAAAATGATAAAATAAAATAATATTTAAAAATGTGGTAAAATTATATTTTATGGGCTCCTAGAATAACAAATAATTGAGTTCCCATATTAGTATATCATTATATGAATGTGAAGATAAATACATGAAAATTATTTTGAATTAATAAAAAACATTATAATTGTATTAGAGGATAAGAGAAAAAATTCATACCAAATCACCGTAACTGGATAAAATTTTAATTTCTAGGATTTTTTTCTATTGTTGAGTGATTCATTTACAATCATGAAAGGGAACATGAGATAATATACATAAATGATTTCTTTATATTATAGATGAATAATTTACTCGTTTAGTGGTTCATCGAGATGTTTTTTCTGGTAGTATACTGTCTATAATTCTATGCACTATGTATTCAAAATACTTGTTTCATAATAGCCGAACTAAAATCAACATATAATGATTAAAAAGATCTATAACATTCTGAAAAACTATTTCTATTGATTTTATTCCAGAATTCAAATGGAAAATTGATTAGAAATATTTATGAAAATATAAAAAATTATATTAAATAGTTACATAAATAGTAACCTAAATCATATTAAAAATATTCATGTAATAATTTCATACCCATAACTAAATATAAATATTTAATCCTATATTTGATTAACATCGATATAAAATATATATTAAAATAATACTAATCACTTATTACTCCAAATACCAAAAAAGTATATAATATAATCTCATGATACCCAAGATATTATAATCATTCCCATAATTTATTTGAATCACCATAGATCTATAATATCATCATATATTCTTGAATAACATAATTCAACATTTATTACTCAAATATACAAACATATTACCAAAAAAGGACATTTTAAAACAATCCATCAATGTTCATAATAATTCTTTCTTATTTTAAAAAATATTAATCCAATTTTCTCTAAATAAATTTTTAATAAAAATAATATCTATATAATGAAATATACATTTCAAAAAATTAATGACAATTTTATCCAAATTGATGATAATTAACTCAATAGAAAAAATTGATTTAACACTAATGGTTAAAATAAACATTTATCTTATTTATTAAAAATTTAATTAAAATTTCTCAAAAAACATTCCAAAATAAAAAAGATAGATATAAGTGATATATATAACTTAAAACATTATCAAAAAACAATTAATTTCCCCCAATGTACTCTAATCAAATATAAACTCAAAATTTGTATCTATTTCATTATAGAAACAATCAAACATAGACTTATTGACTTATGATTTTAACAAACAATCTTGAACTACTCTCTTTTAAATCATTTTAACATCTAAGACTGTCTAATCATTTTCTATAATGAAAGAAATAATTCCTTGTCTCATAATAAATGAAAAATAACATGAATAAAGAAAAAGTATTCAATTCATAACATTTCCATGATCATTTAGGATTATATTTTTAGAAAATTAGGAAAACTATAATATTTAATGGGGAATACTATCTCTCACTTTAGATTTTTTCCACAAAAATATAATTATAATTTTTACAATAATATTTCACTCAAGGAAAAATATCTTCATTAAAGATATGTTAATATATAGTAAATAATGATGTTGGGAAAAATTTTATTCATCCATAGATATAGTGGAAAACTTTTTAAAAAAATGGAAGAGAAAAACAACTCTCTATGGATTAAAAAAATAAATTAACCAAGTTAACATAGTGAAAAACCTAAAACGTCCAGATGAATTTTCATTTTTAATAATAAATGATTTTTTAGGTAAATGAAACATTTGAAAATGTGAAAATAAGTCATTACTAGAATAAAAACATTAAACCCCAATATTAAGAACATAAAATGAAATAATGGAAACTTGTGGAATGTGGGAACACATGATTACTTTTCTATGAAAAAAATATTTCACGTTTCAAGGTTAACTATCATACCTTATCTCTTAACATAAAAATCTATATAAAAACCTATTTAAAATATCAGTCCCTTGGGGAATTATATTTATAACCATTTCTCATTCATATTTATTTAATGTTCAAAATAATTGGATCCTAGTTAACTCCATAGGTAAAATTGAATTATTTTCCTCCCTTATTTTTAAAATTATAACACTAATAAATTCTCTATTAATTGAAGAGTTATATTTGACTCACTCAACATTATTAGATAAATCTAGCTCACCCATCCACATAAATTGATATATTTTTATAGTATAATGAGTATTATATTTATAATCTTTCACCATTTTGTCCTAAACCCATTTAAAATATTAATTTATACCCTAAGTAAAAAAATGCTTTTTTATATAAAAATGGAGAGAAATATAAATTTTATTTGAAACTATTATAAATGAAAAAATTATTAAAATATTTGAATTTGAATTTAAATTTTATAAATATAAAAACATAAATTTTAAAAATTATAATAATGAATTTAAGTGGATGGGGGAAAATTATTTTCATATTTTATATGGTAAAAACATTCTTTTTTTAGAAAAAACATGAAAATTTCCCATATGGTAAATTTGAAAAAAATGTAAATTTAAAAATTTGAAAATAATGTAAAAATTAGTTGAAGTTGAAAATTAAAATCCTTTTATTTTTAAATAATATCATTACTAAAACATTAAAATGAACATTAATTGAGGGTTATATTCAAAATTAACCATTTTATAAAAAACATTTGTTTAAATATTTGAATGATAAAATATATCCATATTTCATATGATACACAACATAAATTAAGGTTTTTTTTAAATTAAATCAGTCTCAATATAGGTAATTTGACATGAGAAAACCTCTAAAGATTAGTCATGCTTAGCTTTGTATAATATATAACTCTTAAATAATAAAATTATATTGTTTTTATAATTTAATAATAACATTTTTTTACTTTAATGTAATTACTTTTATTTTTTATCTTTTATTATCCTTGGATATTAATTTACTAAAATTGGTATGTTTCCATTGGGTGTTTTGGGATCATTCTGTTTATAACTTCAAAATAGCATCGATTTGCTGATAATGGTCAAAGGATTTATGGTTCCATTAATTATGTACTATTATGTGTAATTTAATTATAATTTATAAATATTGTATAGACATCTAAAATATTCCATGTATAGAGATCAAGAAAAAATGGGTCAAGCTCTTTCATGGTGATAGTACTCTATATATAATAATGAATGGTGTTTTTGTTTGTCTATTGGTTAGAAAATAAATATAGTTGTAAAATGTTTTAATATAAAAAAATAAAAAACAATTTTATAAATTTTATATTTTATATTATCTTTATATGGATGACCAACGATGATAGGCCATAATGAAAAATGATTCACATCTCTTTATTGAGGTGGTATTCCTCATGTATACATGAGTGTGATAATAAATTTTCAAATGATGAAAAAAATAATGTATGAAATATATTTCCCTAAAATAAAAAATATTACTTACAAATGAATATATATATACATGTGTTAAAAAATAAATAATTTAACTTTGTGGAGGTGTAATTTTGTATCTACAGGAAACTAATGATTTCATTTCCAATTGGATGGTAAAGAAGATGAAAAAGGGTTGGACCCTGAAAATAATTTTTTTCATTATATTTTAAATAATTATAATTTTAATTAATCATGGTTGAAAATTATTTTATAGATTCAGAATAATAACAAAACATTAACAATCATTGTTAAGAGTAACAACAATTTTTTTCGAAACATCCTTTGGCATACAATTTAGAGCTTATTGGTTTGGCATTGTAGGGAGACCAAAAGCTCTATGAAATGGGTTGTATGGATGATTATGTATATGGGATAAAATTAGTTTACTACATATCCCATTATGGGGTTCTAAAATAGGACAAATAATTCTATTTTATATGTGAGGTTGGTGAAAAATGTGAAAATACATGAAATATTAATATATAACATGTATTTAACTTATTTAAAATGGATCCAAAAGGAATTAAAATCAAATATAAGGATAAAATATTGAAATATAAACATAAAATTATTCATAATGGGTTTTCTTCCATCCTAATCCTTATATATTATTATAACCCACCCCCATTAACCATATTCAACCTTAACCGAAGTAATATTACATTCACTATTTATAGACCATGAATGTAATTTTAAAAATAAAATAGGCATATTCACGAACCAAGAATTACTAGGTTGCACATTCCGCATCAAATTTATTCAATATTGTATTTTTTATAATTTTATTATTATTTAAAAATAATTTTATATGATTAAATACCAATTATGGTTTGTTTCTTGTATATTCATATGTCTTGAATTTAATGGAATCAATATGTAAATGGTATTAGAATAAAAACTATCTAAAAAACATATAATCATTAAAATTGTCTAGTAAATTCATAAGAAACCACAATTAATCCAATATATTTTTTAATGTTTTTAAAATCATTTACTTGATTTCAAACAATATGCACTTTTATGGGGTTGAAAAAATGTAAATGTTCATCGAAATTATAAGATCTATTATAATAATAATTTTTCTCTATAATAAAAATAATTTATTCCTCTCACAAAAAAATTAAATTCATTCATATCTTTTTCAATCCCTTTAAAGACATATTAGATCTATTAAAAAAATGGAGTATAATTTTTCATTTTCCTTAACCTAAAATAATAAAATTTTTAAAGTAAATGTCATGTGGAAAAAAAGCCATTTTATAACAAGAGATAATAAATGTTGATATACCACAAAGAATAATAATTAATATTATATTATTCTAATTATATAAAATTATATTACTTCATTAACAAGATTCATCCTTTACAATGGTGACACATATTTACCATGGTTACAATTGATAATGAAAAAAATGAAATAAAGATCATTAATAAAACAAAAACTACTATTTAAAAATATTCAATAAAATATTTTAGATTTTATTTTATATTTTTTGGATATAAAATTTAATATAAATGTGAAAAATTCAATGAATAAATGTTTTATCATATACCTTTGTGGCATAAAATGATTTTATACCAAATCAAATATAATTTTGAATGAAATATATTTAAATAGAATATGTTCAATAAGCATTTTCTTATGTTAACTGAAAATAAAATCAACAATTTAAATACACTTTTAAATTACTCAACATAATGAATATAAATGATAGTTTTTTCAAAATCAAAAGTTTTACTATTCACCCAAAAAAATTTCTTTTCATAACAATCTAAACTACTCATACTAACACTATTATAAAAATGTGAATTAAAAATTTATACCCATTTCATTATATTGTATTTATAAAAGTGGAATAAATCAATTATAATATATATTCACCAAATTAAATGAACATCATTTTTGATGAAATATTATTTTGATGTAAAAAATATTTTTTTTATCATTATATTAATAGTAAATATATTTAGTCGACATATAGAAAATTAAATTGTATATATATATCAATTATTTATTTTCAATAGTAATTAAATTAATATATTTTAATGAAAATACATTTTATATGTACAAAAAAATATCTAAAAATAATCTTTTTCCTTTAAGAGATTGTATCGTCATTTCCAAAAAAATAAAAAATAAATTTATGTTTTATTTTCCATTTTATTAATTATAATGATTTCATTTTATTCAAAAAATGGTTATTCTTATTCATTCCCACAAAACATACCTCTTTTCCAAAATTATAATTATAAAATAATAGTATATCACATCTAGTTTGAGCTTACTGATGCGTATACGAAATGATACTGAATATATTATATAAATAAAATAAGTTGGAAAATATTTGGGTGTCACATCATTGAATAACATTCTTTCTAGAATAATTTAATTTTAAATATTAGGTATCATACATACCATTGAATGAGTGAATTATCTTATTAACCATTCATTTGGAACATAACCTAACTATTTCCTCACTTAAATCATCATTAGAGATATTGATGTAATATTTTTAAAAAGAGAAGTTAATGGGGTTCTTAATGCTTTAACAATTTAATCCTTTTCAAACTAGTATAGAAATTTATACAAATATCATATCTGTAAGATTTTAAAAACACCCTTATCTCTTTCTTTTATGATTCTCATCCTAATATTCTAAACCATAATGTTTTATTCAATAAACATTCAAATGTAGGTATATAAAATTACCATTATAAAAATTCATGAATTATATAATGTGTTCAAACTAACTATGCTTTTATTTATGATTTAAACTAAACCTATAAAAATATTTCTCAAATGTATTTGGTACTAATATTGGCCAAATTATTATTTTTCAATTTTAAAACCCAATTTTTATTTATTGGTACATGAAAACAATTTGTTATTTCATATATATATATATATTCAACTAATTTTACATGAATATATTTGTTCATAACATCCAATTTTGTTACCTATTGATCAATTCGTCTAACCAATTCCAAATTATTTTTTGATAGATTCATAGTCAAGAGTAGGAGGAAATATCAAATTTTAATATATATAATATTATTTTTTATATCCAATAGAAAATAGTCTATCATTCCAAGTGATATTATACCATGATGATTCATCTTCCTCTTTTTCAAAAAAATATTTATAGAAAACTACCATCTTTTTATTTTGAAGAGGAATCAGACCCCGTGTCTGATTTTAGTCGAACAAACTCCTCTATTATTCAATGGATGAATTTCACTTGAGTATATATTTACTACCCATAATTTATGTATAGTTTTCTTGATGATCATATTAAATTATTTTAATTTTTGTAAAAAAATGTAATCATTCATGAAAGGTCTCTATATGATATGTTGTGATCTACTACTGTCAATACTATCACGATACTAAGTATCCGTATATAATATAAATTATACTTCAATAGAAATATCATTATAATTTATATATAATTTCACACGTTACCCCATCTTCTATATTGGTGCAATTTTATAAACATCAATTATAACATTATTAAGACATCCATCTCCTTTATTGAATCATTTAACTTTTCTTTTCTTAAATCATAAAATATAGCACCATTTATCTGAATGATCTTCTTTACTTATTGATCAAAAAATTTGAAAGATAACATAAAATTACTATAGCTGGTAAATATAGTTTTTCCCTTGTGATATAATTATGAGTATTTTACATGAAAATTCGTATTATAATAAAATATATAAAATTTATTATTATAAAAACCATTATCAATAGAAAAAACCACTATCAAAATGTTACAATCAATAATATATATAGTTAATGACATTATAATATTTGTCTCATTAATCAAATATTCTATAATTTTTTTAAACAATACTGATGTTGTATACTGCATATATTTTCAAAGAGATTATGGTTCTTCAATTATTCCTCTCTATTTTGATTCATGGTATAGATAATTCTAATGTTCCTTAAAATCTGTTCATCTAGAAAACATTCTTTTGTGGGTCCAATGTTTATTATCCACCATTATCGGATATGAGCATCCTTATTTTTGTTACCATATTATTTTTAATCAATATCAAATATTTGGGAATGATAAATAAATCACCATAAATATATTTCATGCAATACAACCTAACATATCTTGAGTATTCTTCAATAAATCTAATGAGATAATTATTTCCCCCATATGATCTATTCAATGATTTTCAATAAAAACTACATAGGATATCCTAAAGGATCACCTTTTTTGATGATTTGTAGTGATGAGATAGGGTATTTTTTCATACACTTCAATCAATTATTTTTGCATTTGTGTTTTATTGTATTATATCATTTCAAAATAACATTTTAATAAATCATGGATAAATAATTTCTGAGGTATTCTCGGAGCATATATGCCTCGATTTTTATGTGTCTAGATAAATCATATATGATATCCCTACAAAACATATAAATTTACGAGTAATTAAATGAGTAAAATTAAATTTTAAATACCCATTATAATAATGAATTCACATCAAATAATTCTCATGATTTGGCAATCAATAGTCATTTTGTAACAATTAATATACAAGACCCATATGTAATGATGTTCTTCTCCATTTTTTCTATATACATAACATCAATAAGTCATCCAATTGTATCATCCTGAATAGTAAACTATTATGATCAAATAAATTTCATGTGGAAGGGATGATTATTCACCATAATCCCTAAATGATCATTATTCAATTTATATCATGAATATCATTCCTGATTCATTAAACTAGAAAAAAGATATCCTAATTCATGAATCCATCATTATGAATAGTTTAAAATTTATTAAATGAAATAAGTGGAATCTTAAAAATCAATAGTATTATGTATAAAATTATCCTTTAATTTCCCTTTTTTGTGAAAATCATTTTTACAGTGAACATTATGATGATAGTAGGAACAATCATCTTTTTATGGTCACCTGTAGTTCAACTAACCTCTTGATTTTGATCATGATTTTCTAGTTTTGAATTTCCCTATATTCAAGTTATAATTTCTTCCTATGGTTTTCACAAATTCCTCAAACTCATAATCATTTTGGTCATACTTATATATTCCCATGTACTTATTGTGAATCATGGAATTTTATACATGAAAAAATTTTAATGCAACCTTTTAATATATCAATGTAGTGATATAATGAAAGTTACAATTTGTTAGAGAGGTCATCAACATTAGGTCCACATTTTCATCTTTAATCAATAATTCTATAATTTTTAATATTCACATTATTTTATTAAAATCTTATATTTAATATATCATTAAATTTTTTATCTTATATTAAATTTGAAACAATTACATTTTTAGTTTTAGGTGATTTTTAATGCTTTTGTTCATGTATTTGTTTTCAAAATATTCCACAAACTCTACGTAGAAGTATTTGGTAGACCAATGGTTATTTATGATATTATTTGAAAAAATGTCAAATAATGTCATAGTCTTTTTTAGTCTACACAAATGATCATTGGATATGTTACAAGTCTGACTCATTTTTATTTAGTATATCACAAATAACACATTGTATCATTATGATTTTATTTATTCTACAATATTTATCCACATAATATTTTTTTTCGTATGCCTTTATTATGTGTCCGAAATGTCTTTGAATCCCTATATATTATTATAGAAATGAATCCTAATTACTAATAATTCTATTATTCCTATATATTCTCTACTAGATGAAAAATTGTATTAGTAATTAAGTAAAAAATATAAAATTAATTATTTTAGAATTGTATATAATATTACAATTACTATTTGATCCATTATATACATCCAATAATAAATGAAAAATTGTGGATAAAAATAGATAAATAGATGGAGTGAGATATATAGAAAGTAGTTACTAGGTTTTGTATGTGTACAAACAGTAGTGTTGTGGGGTACATTAAAAAACATTGAGTAGGAAGTATTGTTGAGATTGTCTAGGTGTTATACAATCACAAAAAACCTAGGTGTTGTGATTTCACGCTCATGTAATTATGTACCTATGAAACTAGTTTTCTGTAATATTTCCATACCATATTTAAATAAGGTTCTATTGATCACACTTACAAAAACAATAAATGAAATAAAACAAAAATAGTGAATTACATGGTTTGTGTGGATAACCCACTCAATGGAGAAGATAATGAATTTCACTTATTCTAATAGGAATACAAAACAATTTAAAATTTTCCCATTATTATCCCTGATTTTTATATAATGGGACTGTAGAATAATTATTGGTTATTATATTTTATAAATTCATGTAGACATGATATTGATACCATTTATTATTTTGTCAATATTCAGTAGTTTTTTAAGGAACATTAGTGAATAATAGGATTCGACTATGGAGTTCATGAATGATGATGAAACCTAAAATGGATTATTTTATGAGATATATTAATTAAATGATTTATGAAATGACAAATTAGATGAATAATGATTATTTATTAAAGGTGATAACCATTTCTGTAGTTTTCTTTGGTGGTTTTTATGGAATCATTGCCTTGGAAGCATGGATAATACTATATCTACGAGGGAGATAGATGTGGTAGTATATAGGAGGAGGATGCATGATGATGTCATGGTAGAGATCAAAGAATTGGTTTAGAAGTATAGGATATCATAAGACCAATATACAACATTGTTATAGGGTGGGGACATGAGACAAATTTGATTTGAAACAGTTGTGGGAGAGAGATGGAATAGAATTAGGGTTTCTTGTTTGTAGTGGAGTATGGTGTGGCTAATAGTGGTGGATGGGGAGTGAAGACATGATATTAATGTTACAGATCTCTACAAACATTTACATAGGGTATGGGTTCCTAAATAATTTGATATCATGTTAATTGATTTCTATGTAAAAATAACCCTAAATGAATTTTTTTTGTGATGCAATGTGTTTCTACCCAAAATTGTTCCACAAATGGTTTTATTTGCGACATAAAATTTAACAGCCAGAAATATTTTTTTATCGGGCACATTATCATGTTAGAATAACATTCCATCACTATATTCCTTGGTGGAAACAATTAAAAAATAACATAGAATCACTATCTGAGGAAAATCATATATTTCCATAATGAATAATTTTGTAAAATAGTTAATTCGTAATAGATTTAGTATTCAGTAAAAATGTGTAGATTGTTGTAGTTGAAACAGTATCCAACCACAGTTACACTATAACGAAATGGTTATAAAAAATAAATATGGTAGACACTGTTTTCTATAGACCCACATGCATATCCCAAATACATTTTGGATAAACATGAAATGGGTTTATGGTGGAAACTATTAATGATGGAATCTATCTCAAAAATTATTTTATTTATCAAACAACATTCTTCTATTGGAGCTTCAAAAAAATCATGATAAGAAGCATTGACCTCCTCCTTCTAAATGATATCATTTATGTTAACTTTTCAATTTTTCTGGTATTGTGATCGGTATGTTCATATAAATGATATCTGATTGTATTCTAATTCATTCAATTTTATGATTTTATGAACAAAACAAACATCAATTTCACGAAATTTTAAAATAATTTCTTTTTCCGTAGTCAGCAATCATTAATTTATTTGTCTTTTAAATTATATTTTATCATTAAAATTAATGTATTCTAATTTAATTTAATATTTTTATACAGAATAATTTATTTTATTGATAAATTTATTACAATTTACCCATATATGTATAAGGATTTATAATTTTAATCAAATTTTTTATTGATAATTTTTTAATTGATAAATTTTTTAAAAACTAATAATATCCTTATTACTTATAATTCAAAAATATGCATTATTATAATATAAAATAAATATTATTTCTTAAATAAATTGGAATTTTTTTAATTTTAAAGAATATATTTAATTATTAACATTTAGTTTAAATTTTTTAAAAAATAAAAAATATGTTTTAATTTTTAGTAAATACTATTAAGTTATAATTATTACTAAAACGTTATATTTAAAAAACATTAGTTTATTTTTGATATATTTTAAAATAATTATAAATATATAGTTGAAAAAATAAAAAAGAAATCTCTATTAATTTTTTTTAATGTAAACAAATAATTTAAATTTGTAATGAATATAAAATGGAAATGAATATCAATAATTAATAATATTTAAAAATACATATGAATAATTATAAATACATAAAATTATTATTAGTATTTAATATTATTTTGGAATATTATGAAATATATTGAAATAATTAGTAATAATTATAAATGATTATGAATAATTTGAAATAATTTTCATATAAATGAATAATTATGAAAACTTATTAAAAACTACAATTAATTTAGATGATTTTGGAATAATTAGAAATAATTAGAAATTATTAATAATAGTTAACAATAATAAGTAATACATATCAATACATACGAATAGATAGGATTTATTAGGAATAATTTGGAATAATTTGGAATAATATTAAATAATTGTAATGGATTGGGAGTAATTTTAAATAATTTGGGATAATTCGAAATAATTCTGAATAATGGGGAAACATGGAAAAATATGAGAATAAATAGTATTAATTTTTGATATTTAGGAATAAATTATAGTAATGAAAAATAAATTCGAATAAATTTGAATAAGTAGGAATTAGTACGAATAATTAAAAATAATCCATATTTGTTATCAATTTATCATCTTTTAGTAATATCTTGCATCAATTCTTCACTTATAACTAATTTATCCTAGGAGATTTTTAAAAAAAATATATTTCATAAATAATTATTAATAATTTCTCTCTTATTTTAGATTAATTATAACACTTATTTCATTGGAATTTTTTCATATTTTAGAAATAAATAGTGACATTTCAACACCTTTGTCAGATTAATAATGACATATATTTCTTTTTAATTGTGTATATTTTGGAAGTGAATATTATCAATTCATACCATGCATTATATTATTCATTACCAATATTTCTAATGAATTATTATTATTTTAGTAATTATTAGAAACAATTTTTCCATTATATCGTATTAATCATAAAAATATTTCCTATGAATTTTATATAATTAGTAATAATTAACAACATATGTTGACATATTAATGATTAGGTTTATCCAATATTTATATTGAATTGTACATATTTTATTGAAAGTTAAGAATAGTATTCCCCTTCTATCAAAAAATCATAACTCAAATTTCATAGTAATTGTTCATATTTTATTAACAATTTTTAGTAGTTCTTCCTTCATGTCATATTAATTATATACCATAGATTTTATTAATTTATTATATTTTTACTTAGAAAAATATGGAACGTAGAAATAAAAAACATTTTTATCATGTTATAATGATTGGATATCTCACCAAATAAATAGATGTAGTTCTAGATTAAATAACATCCACATAGTGGGTTTGGTAGAATTTGAAAATTTTCATCATTAAATACAATATTTATTTCAAAATCCATAACTAAGTGTCCTTGTATTATTTCTGATCTCATAAGGTTTGAAACATTTAATAATGTTAGGGTTTATCTATTACATTTTGGTTCGGAATGATAATATCATTTAGTATAATATTAACTACATATTTCATGAAATGATATAAATTTTTTGACTCCTAATCTACTATATTTTTAAAATTTACTACATGATTTTTCGGGAAAAAAATCTTGGAATAAAAACACTAAATTACAATACTAATCATTAATTAGAACTGTCAAAATTTTATTATTTTTGGAAGTAATTTAAAGATGCCTTAAAACCAATATAAAAGATAATTAAATTTTAAAATGTTACAAATTATATTATTATAAAGTCCCGGGATATCAATGTAATTTTTTAAATATATGGGAATTTTACGAGTCCGAGAATATTAATGGTGCATGATTCCGAGGCCTGGAGTTCCCATAATGAATTTATGAACTTTTTTTGGGTATGCTCAGTAATCGTGTGAGTGGGTTTTTCTATCTTTTGAACTAGTTCTCAGAATTGAAATCTGAGGGCACCGTTGAACTCGTAGTTCCATTTTTCACTTAAGGATACTTGCACCTTGATGATTGATGGTTGAGGGTGAAAGGTAGGTTTTGGGCTTTTCATGGAAATAATAAATAAAACAAACACACGATTTATTTTTGTAACCACCCTCCATGTGGATGTTCTGGGGTGGGGTCCACCGGAACTAATCCTCCTCTTCATGTTTAATTGTTGTGGGGACCACCCGAGTATTCAATATACTCCCAAATTGAATTTAGGGGTGAGCACCAACTGACCCATATTAATGGGGGGAGAAGAAACCACTCAACCCCCTGTTTAATGTGGTGGAGCCTCTTGACCGTCCTCTTCGTTAATTATGATAACCCACATTAATTAAATATGAAAAAATAGGTTTTTAATTAGGATATTTTGAATTTGTGCAAATAATTAATGTTTTGGGAAACACATCAGCAGGCCATTTTGTTTTTGGTGGAGCCTATGGAGAAAATATCTCCAACGAATAACTATTTATCCAAAATAAGAATGTGTTCTTCTAACAAATAATGATGATGAAGAATTCCGACCCCGACTTCAACCTTCTTCCATGAGACATCCTCTGATGTATGAATTCTTCGACTAAAATGAACCGATGCACAAAATGACGATCGAGGAAAATGCCGATGACACTAACATCTGTCTTTTTCTCAATGATATGTCTTCTTCCGCATGACTCCGTCTACGTATCAACTAGAGGTTTGGTTTTATTGCTATTTTTTATCAATTTCAAATTACTATATTCTTCTATTGTGTGACATTTTGAATGATTAAATTACGGAATATCATGGTTGATGTTCGTTGCTTCGTTATTGTGAGCCATATGATACCACTCAAAACACGGAGGGTGCGGGCCAAACTAACATGGCCAGACCCACACTCCATCGTTCTTCATTGTGATGTTCTTCAGAATGATGGAAGATGACGAATGCGACGAAGGCAACAACGCTGCCACCCGTGCCCACCGAGACCCGCACCACCCCCGCGATGCTCTGGCCTCCCGATCGAACCGGCCTCGTGCCCACTTGCTCTGCCACCCCGGCATCGCTGCTCGCCGCCCTCGCCCCCTACCGGTCGAGCCACCAAATGACCGCCCCCACCCACCCCCCCCCCCCCACCCCCGCCAACCGCACCCCCTACTGTCAATGCCTCTTTGGTTATGTCACCCGCCGCCTGCACCGCCCTACCATCGACCTCCCTAAACAGCCCACTCCCCTCATTGCACCCCGACCGAAGTGGCTTGAACCCCCCACGGCACCCCAGCCGAGCTAGACCCGCGACCTCGTGGTACCCCACGACCGAGCCACACCATGGATCTCATGGGATCCACGGCCCCTCTCGGCACTCGCAGCCTGTTAGACCACCCAACAGCCCGGGACACATTATTGGTCGGGTCGTGTCGACATGAACTGGGTCGAACCATGCTAGGTCGACCCAAACTGGGTCAAACCATTCCAGGTTGACGCGAAACAGGTCGAACCATGACATGTCGACCCAAACTAGGTCGAACCATGACAGGTTTACCCAAACTTGGTCGACCCATTCTAGGTCGAGCTGGGTCAGTCCGACAATGTCAGACCAAACCCAGGCCCCCTACGACAGGTATACTTCTTTTGGCCATAACGTTGGCGCCTGATGTTCTTTTTCCGAACTTTCAGTGGCATTGGGTACCTTGGAGTGAGACAGTCCCTTTGAGTGATTCCCCACTGAGTTTTTGTTTGAGATGGTGTATGACCAGGTTGGGTCGGGCACAAATCCAACTAGGCTCTCAGGACTAAAAGGCTAATAACTAACAGACCAGGCATCTGATTGACGTGTCGTCTGTTGTGCTAAGACCCTTATGATGTGGGGGACCATTGTGATACATCATTGATGGAATATTTGAATGTTGGATTATCGAATAGTATCTTGTGGTGCAGATCCTCCCAGAGATGAGTGAGCATAGTGTGGAGACCTAGTAGTTGGCTTAGACCAGATGACTGCTGGACATTTTGACTCGGAGTGACTCCACTTGCCCAGTGGGGAGCGATGTGGCATCACAGAAGTACCACAGTGGGGAGAACATTGGTTTCACAGCAGACCCATTGAACTCGACAGGAGTACTTCATCAAGCTATGAGGGGTAGCACAATTGGTGATGCAGAAAACCCACGGTGGGCAGCGAGTTTGGTGACACGACATATCGACGGTACTCGACAGGAGGTGTACCTCAGCAGTCCAAAGTTAGTGGGATGTGTTCTTGGTGTCACAGAAAACCCACTATACTCAATTGAGGAAGAGTTCTCCAGTAGCTGAGGTTTTGAAAATGTGACTGAGGATGATACATGATACTACCCCTAGAATAAAATCCTACTTGAGCTGAGTCAGTTTTTTTCCATGATTGAGTTGGAACAATTGATAACATAAGTATATGAATGGGCATATATCTAAGTAAGATTATCTATTTATTTCATACTTTTTGTTTATAATTTTTGTATTTAGTGATACCTTGAGGGTCTCGGGGTCCCTACTGAGTATCGTTATACTCACCCCTACACGGGTTATGCCATCACCGTGATATGTTGGATATAGACGATGGAAAACACTATCTGAGGCTGAGATTAGAAGGACTGGACAGTGCCAGGAGGTGGACCATATGGTGTGTTAGTACGTGGAGTAGACGGACGAACATGAAGTGATGAGGAGGCTATCTGTACCTACCCTTTAGGTAGGAATCTCAGAGGACGACCCAGTAGATGCTTTTCATTTTTTTTCATCAGTTGTACTGTTTTTAATGTAATTTTACCTTTACTGTTGGGCTTGTATTCCATAACCTTTTACTCTCAGCACTCTTTTGTTTATAATTTTTTTCTGGTGTTCGGATCTCGCTATGTGTGTTTAAAGGTTATAATGGAAATTCCTTCACAGTTTTAGGGAATTAAACCTTTGTTGCTAGTCACCAGCCCCTAGAATATGGAAGGTGGGCATGGGGTAGTCACGACATGGGCCCCGAGGGACGGGTCATGACCATTATTTCAAGAACATATTTCCAATTTCCAATTTTTATTTCTATGATGAATCGTATTTTTATAAATCATTTCATCTTGACATTAATACACTACCTTTTAATTTCTATGGGAGCATAAATTTATCCTATAATTTGTAAAAAATTTATCAGAAGATCCATTCATGATAAAAATATTTAATCTTGTAATAAGGGGATTAGGAGTTATTAGTCAATTATTAACATTTGGAAAATTTATTGGAAAAAATGTACAATAAAGAATGGCTAAAAAAATATTATACAATTGAGGAATTTTCTTGATAGCACATATATCAAAATATCTCTTGATGTCATGTAAAAAAGTTCATTTGACGAAATTGAATTGATCTAAAATATTGATAACTAAAGGAAAAAATAATTTATGTGATGATGATTCATGGAAAAAAATTCATGAACATTTATATTTTTCTTCAGAACCTAATAATGTATAGTAAGATCTTTTTACAGATGGTTTCTTCAATTTGGATCTCATGGAAGATTATATTCATTTCTCCTAATTTCTTAAATTTGTATTACATACCTCATTGGATATTGATAATGTAACCATATAACTATTTGGAGTAACAAATTACATTACATCAAAAGAAGAATATTGATATTTATTTGAATCTACTGATTGGTTATTTAATTTTACAATTGATTGATGGAGTACCCACATATGATGTAGTTTCATAATAGAATTTTACATTACAACATTAATGTAGGTAATAAAAAACATTACTAAATATAGATTATTATATATAAATATTACACATGTTTTAAAAATAATTTTACTATATACGTGAGACAAAATATTTTTTTCCTCAAATGATTGAAAATAATGTTTGTTTAGTTATCATGGAAAATTTATTCCTTCAGATCATCCTTTTTTAAGACTGTTTTTTAAAGGCCAAAATTGACAATTTTGAACCTTAAACTATTTTGTCATATAATTTTCTTAAATATATTATATCTTCATTGAATCCTATTATATTTTTAATAAATATAAATAAAAATATATGATTTTTGGGAAATCACTATTGGATAAAACAATTTATTTTTTATGACCAGCCATATTAGAATGATTAGTAGGTTTGACTCATTTAAATGTAATGTGTATTAATAAAAACTATTCTCAGATATTATTTTACACTTTTTTTGGACACACCATTCATGAATAATGATACTATATGTCCATGTAATGATATAAAAAATGCAATGGCCTCATGATCAAGATTTATTATAAAACAACATATCATAAATTATAATGACTCCAAAAGTTAGTTATGAACATTAATTGAAAATTAATCTATTATTGAATAAATTGATTATAAATATGAGGTTACCATATTTCTATGCTTTTAATTTTACCCATTAAGATTGAAATTGGAATATTACAATATTTAAAAACCATTCTTTTCATATGATAATTTTATGGTTTTTTCTTATTCTACACACAGTGATATTAATTCTATTATGTTGTATTTTGTGTGAAAATATCATATTTTTCTGATATATTTTAAATAAAACAATATACTAGGATTAAATGAGAACTTTAAATAAATATTCTATTTTAAAAATAAATATATTAAAAAAACATTTTGATCAATTGTCATTGATATAATATATCATTTAATATTACATTTTTTTCTAATGGAATGATGAGAAGGTTGTTATAACATTAATGGGTATACTGATTCAAGATATACATGATGTATTATAAGGATAATTTCCCCAAATAAGAATAAATTAATATTTAATTAAATATGAGTAATTAGTGGTAAAAATTTCTAAAAATTTTTCATACTATTTTCAATATCAATGTCAATTAAAACATATTTCAATAGGTTATTGATGAGAGAAAAATTAATGACTTCAATGATCAAATATTTTAGGTATATAATTTTTATGACCCAGGATTTGGTGGTGATCATGGAATACTGATTTCAAAAGATTAATTACTCATATATCTTAAATATATTCTACTCGATTATACTACAATGTTAAAAGTTATGAATTATATAATAATTATACTAATAATTTTTTGAAAAAATATAACTAAATTTAGACTGATGGTTTTGTAGATTATATGTCAGAAATAAAAATTAAAATCATAAAATTCTAATATGTTCTCCTGAAGAAAATCGATAATGTATATTTTTCATAATCGTGTAATAGAATTGTAAATTAAATTATTTATGGTTGAGAATATAAAATAAATTATTTGTTTTATATTAATAATTTATTTTTAATTTTTCTAAATACGTAATAATGGATATAAAATTAATTTTCAATTATGTGCACTTGGTTACCAACCATCCAAATTGATATAATCTTATAATGCCTATGTCATTAATAAATATTTATTTAAATAAAGAATATATAATAATTAAAGAAATACATGAATCATGTGGTTTATTTAAATATATCCAATTAAAAAAATAATTATGATGAGTTTTATAGAATGATCAATGAAATAAATTAGTTATGTTATATTCAATTGAATTATGTATCAATTTTTGTAGGTTATTATTATGATATTTTTTACTAAACATTACCCCATTACCCTTGAAATTATGTCTATTTATTTCATTGGAATATGATACTCAAAATCACAACCTGAAGGACTGGATATCACATTATTATTGATAATCTTGATACATACATGATTCTTTCATTATATTTGTAAAAAATTACATTAAAAAAATTAACCATAATATCATTATTACCAGAAAAAGATATTTGATATTTTTTTAGTACACTTCATGGATTCTTGGTCTAGGTTACAAAATAAGGGCCATCTCAAATGATCAGTAACTATTATATACAACAAAATATGAATATAATAAAAACGAATATTAAATATGGAATATTAAATAATTGAACACATATAAAATTTAATCAATAACATTGTTTTATTAATTAGATAAGTAATGAATAATATGTAAATATAAACAACCAAAAACATTTTCAATTTAATCGATATAATAAGAATTAAATGCATCTGGAGATAACATCATTGGGAAAATATCATTAATAATGATTAGTGAATTATTACTAATGAAAATGATTAATTAATGGACTATATATATTAAGAACAATATAACTATAAAACCTGGAACATTAATAATATTGTTTAAAACCACAAGGTGGAACAGATATTGTTTGGGAGACTACATCTCTACCCTCAATAATGTCCAAAAGAAATTTTCAAACAATGTGGGTATAAACTCAAAGGGTATGGAAAACTGATTCTTTATCATGATTATTGTCGATGAATAAATTGGATTTATAAAAATGGTACCCACCCATTTATTTTATTTTCAAAAAATTCCTTATATTTAAAATAAATTATTTTATTCAAAAACAATGATTCTTATCATCAAACATCATTATTGAAGTAATTATATAGATTTATCAATATTTCCCATGTTATGTATATAACTCTTGGAGTATAAAAAGTATGTAAAATGATATAAATAATCATAAAAATAATATAATAATATTGATATTAAAAAATTAATGAAAAATAACAAATTTTCAATATAAATAGATAGATTTTAGAGAAATTTAACACTCACAAAAAATGTGATATTATACAATAACTTCTACCACACTATAATTTTGAAGTCAAATTCACTTGGATGAAATTATTTGAGGGTAAACATAAAATAAAATTAATTAAGAATTAATCCAGATAATAAATATCAATTTTGATGTATATAAACAGTGTAAGCGTGAATTGGATCATAATAACTCAGAAGTATCAATGGAATGTTGATTGGGAGGAATCAATTACATCACTCTTAATTTTGGGTGAACATTATATTACCACATATATATAGTTTTTATATATTCTATTTAATTAAAACATTTCCATATTAATATTTATATTATAATATATTATCCTCTTCTAAAATATTATACCCTTTCATTTATAATCGTTCATTATTTTCATTATTTCAGGTGAATATTTCCCAGTTTTCTTATCTGTTATATGAATTAAATGATAAAATTAATGCACTAATTATCATAATTTTTCATAAATTTCACTTTTAAAACCAATCCTAAATGATGGTTATAATAAAAATTATGTATGTCATGATAACGGATATGGTAAGTCATACGTACACATGAGTGACGTTTTCATTTCAGAATGATCATTATAGAAATAATGTAAGAAATATATTATATATAAAAAATGATAAATATATAATATATATAATTATATAAATAAATACATCATCCATGTGGTGTGTTGATTATAATAGAGTCACATATATTCATGAAGTCAGCAGTCGACACAAACCCGAATGACGTTATAATCATTAAGTGAGTGAAAATTGATGAAGAAAATGGTATACATATTATTTATCCAGAATGATAAATATGTTAGTAATATCATACTTATGTAATAAATATCACTTATACTAATTAACATTTACCAAATCACCTCCCATGTAAAGAGTTAGTGAAATATTAATGACATTGCTTCGCAAGGTCGTAGTATGCCGTACTGAAAAGAGACGTCATTATATCCCATACAGAACGTAAATTAAGACGTTATATAGGAATAAATGACTGAATATATATAATTATGTTATATATATATATATATATATATCATACAAATACATAAGTTAAATCCTCATAACCATCCATGAGTTGTGGTAATGGAAGAAATAATGACCTTAGTTCATAAGGTTGTAGTCTGTCGTACGGAGAAATTATGATTTCATATCCCATTATAAGGATGTGAATATGGTTCTGGGTCATTTTAGGAAAAATTTAAAAAATGTCATTATATTTAATATAATTATTTTGTTATATAATAATGGCATAATTTAAATTAATAGTGGATCATGAAGGAATAAAATAAAAATGCGCTTTGAAGAATGTTATCTCTTCTTTGGGTGGCCCATATAGGACTACTTTAAAACCATCTTATATTGAAATTATACCCTACCAAGGCATCTACGATTTTATTAGGGGTGTTGGGAATTTATTTGGGTATGTTTTGATTGATAAAAATATCATTGTATTTATGCATAAATTAGGGGAGTGGGTTCCCATTTATAATTGAGGAGGGGTCTTTTATTGTAAATAATCAAATATAGTGACTATGAAGAGGTCAATAATACCTCAAGAGCCTCCAAAATAAATCAATAAAGGAGTCTAGGAATGCTTTTGAGAATAAAAAACTCCACTAAAATAATTATCACAATTTTATAATTTCATTCATTAGTTATTCTGCTTACTAAATTTTACCAATTTAGTTTGTTATATCATGGTAACATGTCATTTAATCCTATCTAAATTGTACTATATGAATAAAATAAAATGAAACATATTAGATAATTATTAACCAAGTATTTTATGTATTATATATAATTTTCAAATAATAATTACTTGTGCGTCGGAAATTAAATTTAACATTAACACATGTACAATAAATGATTATTGTTTTAACCATCACCTTGAATATTATGTTTATACAATTTAACTGTCAATGTAGTCATTGTAATGAAATATTCGGTCCCTGAATGGAAATTGGATGATATTTAATAATATTTAAAAATGAATTTTTATATGTTATTATTTTTAATAATTTTAAAAAATTAATAAAATATTATTTATTATAAAATAAGATTAATCCCAATTTTGTTATTATTAATTTAAATTGAATTTAAAAATATCATGATAATGATGGAGAAAAAATATAATATAAACACAAATTTAAAAGTATATACTATACCATTAAATTAATGGATCACAACAATTCATTGAATTTACTTCACTTTAATATATTTTGAATCACTTATATTACTGAATAATTTACAAAAATAATACATGCATCAACATCTCATAGAAATTTAAATTCATTATATAATTTCTAGAAATTATTATAAATTATCATTATAAATAATCAATTTTATATTTCCAAATAATATTTTTAACTAAATATATGATTGTTTTTACAATCCCAAACCATCAAATATATTAATTTTAAGGACGGTTCCTTCATTTATTTTTTTACTTATGTTATTATTTATGTTACATTACAAGAAAAATGTTCCCAAAACACATAAAAAAGATAATATGGATATAAGTATTGAAATATTAATATACTTTTTTATATGTTGGATTGATAATTTCCCCCTTATCAATAATTATTATCCATCATAAAACTCATTCTGACATTAATGAAAGTAATTTATTTATACTTTTTTCACAATTCATTATGGTCAAGAATACAATTATACCTATAATATAGTAAAACAATAATATTTAAACTATGGAATGAATTTATAGAAATTTATTTCATATAATGGTAAGAATTTAATTTTATAATAACATCACATATGCGATAACAAAGCATGATTTTTATAAGAAAATGTCTACTTTTTGTTAATATTTTTTATATCAAAAATAAATATTAATATGAATAAAATGTCATTAAATTGAGATAGATGATAAAAAATTCATCTATTGATAACTTATATCTAATTAAAAATATATTTTTATGTTGTAATTTATTTAATGAAAACTGATATTTTTTATTAATATTTATTATTTTTCATTGTTCATCGAAAAAATGAATCTTCATATAAAAAATACCAAAATATTAACCAAATATAATTTTGATATTTATATTTGAAAATTTAAATATAATTTTTTTTATACTTTCTACAGTCAGTAATGATTAATTTCATATATTCCCTTCATAGCCCAGTAAAAAAGTACATTTAAAATAAAACTGTTTTTTAGAAAAGATAAATTTTCTATTAAAATTGGTTTTATTTAAATCAAAATAATAAAATAATTAAATATATTTGTGATATTTAAATTATTTAAAAATAAAGTATCATAGTGTCTCATGGTGTCATATTTTATTATAGGTTTTGAGTTTCATGTCACATGCGTTATTGAAGATATTGTTCTTATTATATAATATTATCGTCTTACATAATAATGTATGTTTGTGTGTTTATCCATGAGATGAAATTAATGAATGTAATTAAAAAATACTATGAATATAAAATGAATTATTTATGTTGTCACATCATGAAAAATATGTAAATTGTTAAAATTATTATACATCATTGGAAATTAAAATGATTGGAGGGGTGTGATAAAAATGAAATCTCCTAAAAATAGATTATATAAAACTGTAGTGTTTATTTTTATTCAAAAAAAGATAAATATTTCACGAAACATCTAAATAAATTTGTTACAAAAAGAAATACTAATATCACTTATGTAACCCTCTAAATAATGGTCAATGGTGTTGATATTGGGGACGTAATAACCAATGAGTTTGAAATTATAAGGGTTCTAGACATCAAATCTCACATTAAAATAGATAATAATGATGACTATGACGACTAAATTTAGATGAAATAATAAAAATATAATTAATGAGGTATTATATCCCACTTATATCCATAATATATATATGTATATAATTTAATGATGAATATTTAATTATTTGTTATATTATATATATATATAAATTTATTTACTAAAAAATATTTAATGGTAACATTTTTATAAATTTATGAATATGGTATTAATTTGGGGAATTTTAGTTCCATGTATCATACCATGGATGAGGAAATACTTGTTAATGATGTGCCTATTTTCTTATCAAATCGGGGTGCTAATGCGGTGACAACTACTATGAGGGGTTGTCGAATTATGTGACTATTAATGCTAGATTCTATTACATTGTAGAGTCTATCCCTTGACATTTATCCTCTTGGGGGGAGGACTATTTAAATATTATTTTTATTTTGTTTTAATTTAATTTAGATTTTTCAAAAAATTTGATACTATTTTTTTTAAATTTTTACTCACTTAAAATAAAACTATTGATCGTGAATGTTCAACTATTCAAAATTATTTTTCCCCTATCAAAATAATGGGATATGTATCATAATGACATAAGTGACCTCAAGTTCAAGAATTGGATGTTATGTATAAATATAAAATGAAATGTATTTTAATATTTTTAGGGTTTATAATCTCATGTTGATTAGAGAATGGGAGATTCTATTTTGGAGGTTTGGTAGGGATGTATGTGAAAAAGTTTCAATTAGGTTTTACGTTGAATCCATAATAGAGTGAGAGAGAAAATTCCATTATATTTATAGAGTTTTTTTGCACCTATTAAACTAGATTTCATCTGTTTCATTAGTGATATTGTGAAATAAATAAATAAGGGATTTGTTCAATATTATATTATCTTAATGTCAAAATATTCACGGGTGAATGGATGACAAACATTATATACATCACCCCCTTATAAATATAATATTATTTAATAATTTATATATATAAATATATATTAGAAAATGTTTATTATAAATTTAAGAATTTTATGGTTGAAAGATATGTTATTGAGTGCAATGTGTTGAATATTATTTACACTAATAGTACTATGGATATGTCAGTGAGAGAAAATGACAAATAATGGTTTCCATTATTAAAAATTTATCTTTATTTTATTTTATTTATATTTAATTTTTATTTATGAAAATGTAGGATACATGGGAGATAGATAATTTTTAAATTCATGAGACTTATAATTTGAGATATAGTGGTCATGATGGCTCTATTATATCACATGTTAATGATGAAACGTGGTACAATAAAAGGATGGGTGAATTGAATTTGTTCATTATTGACTTTTTTTGGTTACTATGGTACTAAGGTGATTCTGTAATTTATCTTGAAGGGATCACGTATGGGATCATATATTTATTCTATTGTACTGTATGTTTAAATTATATTTGTTCATGAGGAGACTAAAAATATTATATAGAGAGAGAAATAATATTTAAAAATGTATAATAATGAGCATCTACCTCAAATGTAGAAATAGATTTAGTTGTATGCTGAGATGATGTATGTTTGGAATGTCACATGTGATTTAGTGATTCAGTTACCTCTCCCAAATGGGGATAATCCCCCACCCCCTCAGTGGCATTATATTTATATTTTTTCTTATGAAATTATTCATTATATGTTATGTTTTTTAAAAATTAACATCTTCTATAATTATTTATTTTACAGGGGTAGTTCATTGTTAAATTTTTATGAATTTATTTGTTATTGAATAATATTTCTATTTAAAAAATTTATTTTAAAATTATAATAATCATCTTCTACTAAGAACATTATATTTATTTTCATTTTTTTGTACAATTTTTCATAGAATAATAAATCTGTCCCAAATACTAATTTCAACCAATATTAAATATCAATCTAGTCATAATGTAATGAAAAAATTCTATATTCTATCCACAATATCATGGAATTCAATTTTGTGAGGGTAATAAATTTTTATTTTACATAATTTTTATAAAATAATATAAATTAACTGAATATAACATCACCACTAATGAATAATTTAATTTTCCATTGAAATTAATATTAATTTTGATGTGATGATCTATGAATCCATAATTGCGATGTATTTTCATTTCAATTAACATTTTTGATAAAAATACTTTGAAATTAAACACTAAAAAACAATTTTCATGTTCTGTAATTTCATATTAGTTTATTGTTTGAATTTATCATGGTGAGTATTTACTTTATACGTTGATATTGGTTTCCCTATATTTTTCCTTTTCTAATTTACCATTTTTGTCCTTCTATTTTACTATTACAAAAGTAATTGTTTTTTATACATACACTATTGCAACATTTGATACCCTTAAAGGATAATATATTACCTATATATGATGGTAATGATACAATTACATTTATTTTTGTACTACTATTGTATCCTTCCATTTTCCATATGTTGTGTTCTCACCTTTACATGAGCTTCATGTCTCCATTATGGGGCTCTGGTTGTACCCTTACATTAGGTTCCTATAAAAACTGGTAAAACCCCTATTATATTGACTTTTACATTTCATAAGTATACTTGACCTCTTAAAATTTCATTATTCAAATCATAAAATTATTATCGAATCTACAAACATAAGATACATCTATATTTGGATACATTTATGCACAAAAAAATCATCATAAGTAATTAAAATAATATCCAACTAATTATGTCATTACTAGAATCCTTGTGAAACCAACCATAGATAAATACTTTCTTCAGATTTTGTGGAAAAGAAACATTAATAAGGGTGATCTTTAATTCTAAATAAGGGAAATAATGTGAAATAGTAATGATCACTTAAATATTAAATAGTGATTTTGGTATACGAATATGATCATGACATTTAAAAATGATAAACTTCATATCATATATCAGAATATTGATTCACAATTCAAAGAATGAAAGTTCATAAAACACAAATCATAAATGAATCTGTAACATACCAGTTAAATAAAGTATAAGAGACTTTAATATAAATTAATATTTTTTAATTAAATATTAATTTTACATTAAATGGTTTGTTATTTTCAATAGCATAACCGATAAGCAACAACAAGTTTCTTTGAAATCTTACATTGCACACGAATAATATAATATTAATATATTAAATGGAAGTTAACTCCTAGATATTGTATTGGCAGAAATGAACAAAACTAAATAAAATATTGTTATACATGTTTGTTAAATGTATTTACTTTAATCCAATAAATGTTAGAGGCAAAAAAATGTGAATAAATCAAAATTTAAGCATAATTTACATTAAAAGGTTGATTTACCACCTTTTAATGAAAAAACTTCTTTAAATGTCATTTTGGTCACTCTAATACATTCTATTTGACCAAATAAATTCCTTTTTTAGAATAGGAACATCAAATTTAGATTATGTAAATTTTTGGAATTTTTCCGATAAAGTTCATTTTTTAATGAATAGTGAAAATATTTTATTTTATTTCGAAACTACATTTTAATCTAATATATTTATATTGTTATATTATCTTTTTAATTAGTTTTCGTGTTTAATTATAATATTTTATTACAATTTAATCCAATTATGGTCATTGGAGTTAATTTCACTATGAATTTGGACGTAAACAAGTGTAAATCTTTTGATAGTTATTATTTCATAAAAACATGCTATTTATATAAACAATGGGAATTAATTTTACATTAATTAATGAAACTTTTATGTTATTAATTTGGAATAATAGACACCATTTTTGAATTCTGAATATAAAATATAACTTAGGAATAATTTTTTGTATTTTTCTGAAAGACATTAATTTTTGATGAATAGTGAAACCACTTAGTAGTAGTTAAAAAACCGACACTATCATTTAAATGAAATTTTACCACTTCTGTGAATTGAATTTGGAAAATCAGTCAGACATGGTTGTTATTAGTAATTATAATTTTGTTCAATAAGATGAGAATAATTTTTGGTGACAAGTAACTTTTTACTTTTATTTACAGTGGTTAAAGGTAAATATGGTAATTCAAGGTAAAAAAATATTATAATAATTCAAAATTACCTTAACACTTGTCCTAACATTATTTGATGAGAAATTTCCGACCATTAGCATCTTTGTATCGATTTTGGGACCACATGGAGTCTCTTATGAATGATAATGTCACTTTAGATTAATTAATTTAATGTATTGGAAAAAATGACATAAACAAATATCTTCTAGTAAATTAATTTTTATATGGTGTTATATAATTAATATTTTAGACTATAAATATTATTTGGAAAGCTGAAAATATTTCCTATGTCATGGTATTTGTTTTATATTTTTTTTTATAATGAAAAAATTAAATTAGTTTTGAAATCAATAATGTTATAGTGTTTACCTCATTAATAAATTATTTAAATAAATATGTTTATAACTATTAAAATAACATCCAAAACTAGTCAAATTATTATTGGATGATTTTATTTCGTCAATGAGTCATCTTATCATTGACTATAATTATTGTTGGACCTTTAGAATGTCACAAACCATCCTCAGGGCCTGTGTCGTGACTACCCCAAGCCCACCGTCCATAGTCCAGGGGCTGGCAACTAACACCAGAGGCGAATCCCTGATAAAAATGAAAGGCATTGCCTTTAAACCAATAACACACACAGTTTGAACACAATAAGTGGAAGAAAAATTAATAATATAGAAAATAAAGGTTCACTGAATGTAAGTGGGCCAGTATACTAACCCAATTGAATTACATGTACATATACAAGTAAAAAAGGGAAAACATCTCCTGGATCATCCACTGAGGAATCCTACCTGAAGGGTAGGTACGGAACCTGAACAACTCGTCCCAATGGTATTTCCCATCTACTCCAGCTACGAGCATCCTCCCTTCCATCCACCTCATCCTCGATCACTGCTAACCGTCGTCTGCACAGAACACAAAAAGGTGCGGGCGAAGCCCGTGCAGGGGTGAGTATAACAATACTCAGTAGGGGACTCCAAAACCCACGAAGGTCACCCAGAATGCAATAAGGATAAACCAGAATAGTATGATACAATCACGAAGTATCAAACATCTCTACTTAGGTAAATTCCAATACATATACCTAAGTTACCAATCAAAATCTGACTCCAACACTCGAGCCCAAGCACAACCCATTCCACAATGGAATTAAAGTCAATCATCACGATGATAACAACTGAAAGTAAAGACATAGCTCATGTAGATATAAAACTCATGCAGAGGGTTAGAGATGATTAGATGTATCATTGTAATCAACTCCTCCATCTAATACACATAGGATCCTGTAACTGTATCGGTGCTGTCGAACCCATGGAGGATCCTGATACAGAAGTCATCACTGTCAAACCCACAGAGGATACCGGTACAGAAGTCATCGATGTCTATCCCACATATGATCCCGCTACAGAAGTCATCGTTTTCAACCCCACAAAGGTTTCTGGTATAGTATCATTGCTGTCAAATCCACGAAGGATCCTGGTACAGTAGTAAGTCTAGGTAAGATCCTATCATCTCAGTCGCAGCCAGTCATGGGGTTCCCGCACACAGCACGCTCTATTCCGGGAGGGTATGCTCCTCAATCCAAGTTTCGATACATCAACAACCAATATGTATCATGTTGATGTATCCTATAGTTCTGTTTAATCATTAGGATCCCAAATTGATAGACGGTGCGTCAATCGGACGCCCGGTCTGTGAGTTATTGGCATTTCTGTTCGATGGGCCTGTTTGGTTTTTAAGTTCAAACCATCCCGAACGTACCCTAACTATGTACAAACTTCATGCGAGGTATTCTAGAGGAACCATCCAGCTCTAATCCTTCTGTCTCTATAGATGGTTCGTCATTTTGACACTCGTAGCCCAAAATATGGGTGGAAAGGTGAAAACTAGTCAAATCGGGTCTAGGTCCCGTCTAACCCAGTTGGAGCGACCCGGCCCGACACGGTCCAGACCGTGGTCTGACCCAGTCTGAGGATCTGACCCTATATGAGGAATCGGCTCGTCCGAAGGCGGCGGGCCGACATGAAGCGGCGGCCAAGACCGTGCGCGGCCTGACCGACGATGGCTCGGCCTAAGGGTGACACGGTCGAGGGCGGCCCGGCTGAAAGTGGCCCGGCCGTGAGCGGCTAGGCCGAGGGCGGCCCGACTGCCTAGCAGTCCTGTGTGGTCGGACATCCACTCATTGGGGGTTACACCCCCATGCATTAGAAACGCACCGTCACAAGGCACCGGTTTCGTTATCCACGGGACCCGAAGGTCCCTCCTTGTCTGGCTGGCCGAGCAGCCACCTGGTTCCACTCCACTAGCGTGGCACAACAGCGCCACGCCACTCCATCGCGGCCCACCCTGGCCATGATTCTACACCATCAGAGTGGCGTGAATGCACCGCTCCCCCCCCCCCCCCCCGACGAGGACCGGCTGGCCACAACCCTCTACTAGACTCCACGCGACACGATGGTGGCCCACTCCTCTGCCATGGCCCATCGTGGATGAGGCTCTCCTTCGGTGTGGAACGACGGTGTTGTTCCCTCTTGGAAACCAGGCGTACATGCACAACTGGTTCTCTTCGCGGTTGGCCCGACATCGGCCGTTGTTGCTCCACCTCTTTCGTCAACAAATAAGGTTATACAAAGGGGGTAGGGTCGGGCCGTGTTCGTGCGGTCCGAGCGCTCCTCTTTATGGTGTCATAATTTAGTTCTCATACATATATTAAACGACGATGTTCGGGAATAAAATCAACACAAAACTCCCTACCTCTTGTTCGGTTATATAGGACAGAGTCGTGGAAGGCATACGTCATACCTTTAATGTCGGAGGAAGAAGAGCTTGGAGAATACAAGTCGATATTACGTCATCAGCGAGCATTATGGGTGGTAGTGCTTCGCTTTCTCTCCCCATTGATGAAGGAAGAAGATGGTGTTCGTCATTCTTCGTTGGCAGAATAGACATTCTTCGTCTTCTTCATGGGGAGAATGAAGTTCTCCCATGTTTCTCCAAGGCTCCACCAAAATAGAGAGTTTCCAACCAAAATAAAATAATATATTTTTCTATTATTTTATGTTGACAATAATTCAAAATAAATAAAAATAATTCAAAAATCAATTAACTGTTTCCATTAATTATGTTTTAGTTGAATTGGAACCATTATGGTGAAGTTCAAGAGTTCCCCCATTTATGGGGAGTTCAAGGTGTTTAATGGGGGGCTAGAGTAGTTAAAGGTCCTCGGTGGGCCCCACCTAGAAACATCCTCCCAAGGGATGTTAGGGTGTGGTGGGACCCACTTATAACCTCCACATGGAGGTTTTAACCACCAAAAAAATAAAAATAAGTTACACTTATTTTAATTTAGTTTTTTTTAGAAACCCCAAAAATATACTTCCATTATCATTAGAATGCAACTGCATTGAAGATCTCACAATGAAATCATTGATGAAGCGAGTTCAACAGTTCCGATAGATTTCAATTCTGATCACCGATTCAAAATTTATAAAATCACATACATACGTTTACTCAACATACCCGAGAAAAACATTATAAATTGATTCTGGGCAAACTGGGTATCGAAATCAATCTTCGTCAGAAAATACGGAATCATAAAATTCCCCTGAATTTAAGGAAAAAATTTCCACGGAATTTATGGGTCTTTAAATACTCCCCACCTTAGGGATTTACATCCCTGTAAGCTAAAACTCACACTATGGAAACAAATGGGGGTACTGAGCGTGCATCTGAGCCTCCCACTCCCATGTTCTCTCTTGGAGGTTCTCGTGCTTCCAGCGACCGCTCAACAGAGGTATCGACTTTCCACGAAGGACCCACTCCTATCGATCCTCAATCTCCACTGAAACCTCCATGAAAGTCGCCCCGTCATCGATGACAAGCTCCTCATTGTCGAAGATGTAAGAAGTGTCATGCACGTATCTCTTTAGCTGCGATACGTCGAAGGCGTCGTCAAACCTGTGCAACATAGGTGGAAGATCCAAGTGGTAAGACACCTCACCTACACTGCCGAGGACCTGGAAATTTCAGATTAATCATGGAGATATCTTTCTAACTCGGCCAAATCTCCATAGACATCATCGAGGTGAGACCCGTAGAAAGATGTGGTTGACATCCTCGAACTCTAGTGGTCTCCGTCTCCTATCAACATAGGACATCTTCCTGATCTGTGCAGTCTTAATCCACTCCTGTATGATCTACATCTTCTCCGTCATAGCCTGCACCATCTCTAGTCCCATAAGTGCTGACTCCCCCGAGGAAGTCTAGCTTAGTGGTGATCTGCAAGGTTGGCTCTAAAGTGCCTCAGAAATTGCCATCCCGATGGTGGAGTGGTAGCTTTTGTTATACGCAAACTCTACCAAGGGTATGTGATCCTCCCAGATTCGACCAAAGTTGAAGACACATGCACGGAGCATGTCCTCAAGAGTCTGAATAGTCCTCTCAATCTGACCATCCGTCCGAGTATGGAAGGTGGTGATCAAGTGAAGATGAGTCCCAAAAGGCTCTTGCAACCCCTTGCATAGCCGGGATGTGAATCGAGAATCTCGATCCGAGATGATTGTCAATGGAACACCATGAAGCCGTATGATCACACGTACGTAGAGGGCTCCCAGGATATCTATTGAACCCTTATCTCTGATCGGTAGGAAGTGGGCCGACTTGGTGAGTCGGTCAACTATCACGCATATAGAGTCGTGTCCCTTAAATGTACATGGAAGTCACGCCACGAATTCAATTGATATCTCATCCCACTTACACTCTGGGACATCTTAGGGATGAACTAATCCTGCTAAAACCTGGTGCTCCGCCTTCAATTTCTGACAAATGAGGCATTGTGAGACAAACTCTGCTACTAGTCTCTTCATACCTGGCCACCAGTGCTATCTTCAGAGATCATGATACATCTTCGCCACACCTAGATGTACCGCTAGAGGAGATGTGTGGAATTCCCTCAACTCCTCCTCCTAAAGTGAAACGGGTACCATTTTATGTCTTCTGAAGGGAATGACATACTCCCCACCTACTGAAAATCAATCATGTGCCTGCCCTATGGATATTTGGCCACATCGACCATCACAGTCAACATACCCATGCTGCACCTCCATGACTCTCCGAAGTTGTTGAGATGTGATTGTGAGAGACTATATAAAGGCATCTCCATCTCTATCCACAAAGGATTTCTACAACACATCCAACTGATTTGTCGCCTCTCCTAGCAGCTGAATGTCGGATCTCCTACTAAGAGCATTGACGAAAACTTTCTCGTTCCCAAGATTATATACTCTTTCGATTTCATAGTCCTAGAGTAACTAAATCCAACGTCATTGTCTCGGGTTCAGTTCCTTCTGCGAGAAGATGTACCTAAGACTCTGGTGGTTAGAGTAGACTGTAAAACGCTCGTTCATCAAATAGTGTTGCCGCATCTTCACGTCAAAGACGACTGCTACTAACTCCAGGTCATCAGTAGTGTAGTTCTGCTAGTGCTATCTCAGCTGACGAGAAACATAAGCTATCACTGCTAGCTCTTGTATCAGGACGCATCTGAGCCTGGTCCCTGATGCATCACGGTAATCTACGCACCCTACTCCCTCCTCTGGAAGCCTCAATATGGGGCACTATTCAACCTCTGCCTCATCTCCTGAAAGCTATGATGGAATCTTTCTGACCACATGAAGGGTTTATTCTTATTCGTTAATGCTTAAGGTAGTGTTGTAACTCTGGAGAAGTATGGAAAGAAACTCTGGTAGTACCCATCCAGTCCAAGAAAACAACATACCTCTGTCACACTCCTAGGTGGCTCCCAAGCAAGTAGTTCCTCTATCTTCACTGCATCCAGTTCAAATCTAGTCTCTTATATGACATGTTCCAGAAACTGTACATATTTGATCCAGAACATGCACTTAAAAAGCAGAACATAATGCTGGTGCACTCAGAGTGTGTCAAGTACTACCCGAAAATGGTACACATGCTCCTCCTTGGAAGCTAAGTTGATCAGAATGTCATCGATGAAGACAACCCCAAATCGATCATGTTATGGATGAAATATCATTTTCATGAGTCCCATGAACTCTTCTGGTGCATTGGTTATGCGGAATGGAATATCCAAGAACTTGTAGTGGCCATAACGGCATCTGAAGGTCACCTTCTGTATATCCTCATCCCAAAATCTGGGCTACTGATAGCCTGATCGAAGATCTATCTTCGAGAACCAATGAACTCCCTTCAGCTGATCAAAGAGGTCTTCAATCCTCAAGAGTGGGTACATTTTCTTCACAGTCACATTTTTTAGGAACCGATAATCAACACACAGTAGCAAGCTCCCATATGCCTTCTTGGAAGACAAAATCGGGGATGCCCAGGGTGAAACACAGTGTCAAATAAATCCCTTCCCCTGCAAGTCTCCCAGCGATACCCACAGCTCACGAAGCACCGATGGAGACATCCGATATGCTGGAGTAGATATTGGTGCCATTCTGGGGTACAAGTAAATATAGATGTAGACCTCTCTGGGAGGAGTTAGTCCTCGAACATCTTCAGGGAAAAAAATCGCGTACTGATCCACCAGAACAAGGAAAATTGGACTCCACACCTCAATCTCTCCGAGGATGAGAGTAGCTAACAGATGTGTGATTGCCTTCTCCCTACTCTGTGTATGTTCATCATGCGCTGCAAAGGCTACTTTCTCGCCGGTGATGGTGAACCTGGTCCCATTCGTGCATACACACCATACTTTGCGCCTACTGTAGTGAGATTGCACATGAACTGTGGATATCCAGTCTATAACCAAGATGATGTCGTAATGCCTCCACGCTACTATGAGAATTTTTCAGCCGATCCTCCCACCACCTAGAGTAAACTCACACTGTCAGCACTAGTGCCAAATCACCAAGTCTGCTCCCGTAGGAGTCTCTAGTCGTAAGGGTCGAGCCAACGACTCTGTTGGAAACTCCGTGCTCCAAACGAGGGAAGCAACAATAAAATAATGACTCGCACTTATGTCTATAATGACTATAAAAAGTGTGGAGTAGACACAGATAGTAACTTGAATAAACTCAAGTGCACCATTGGCATAGGCCTCAACAGCCTGGAGCTGAGACCGCCTCTGTCTGCCAGCTCCATGTGGTCGGGGTGGACCTCCTTGTAGTGGTGGTGGTAGGACATCAAAACGTCATCAACCTCCTGCTGCTCAGCCTGATCCTCTGCCATGTCCTTCTGCTCCCGACAGACCACCATGGTCGAACCTCTGCCTCTACATGGGAGGTCCCTCTACTGTCTGTTTCTCATCTGCATGGCGGGTCGGGAAGTAACGAGCCATGTGACCAGTCCGCCGCACGCATAGCATTTCCTACTCCTCGTATGGCTGGATCTGTGTCATGTTCCCCGGAAAAATGATCCTGTGTCTTGGGGTCACCCACCTGATGGCCTAGTCCACTTGTACCTCTGTGACATTTCTCTATTTCC
This sequence comes from Viscum album, assembly GCA_963277665.1. NCBI lineage: Eukaryota > Viridiplantae > Streptophyta > Magnoliopsida > Santalales > Viscaceae > Viscum > Viscum album. The sequence goes on along the minus strand of OY728122.1, from coordinate 580,411,183 downwards.
GGCTGCAGATGACTCGTCTACGTTTCTCACTATGGTGGGTCTTGCCACCGGTGACTGCTGAGCAAGAAACACTCCACAATAAGGGATCTCTCCAGCTCCTCCACCGACATTGGGATGCTGAGGGAGATCATCGAAGCCCTTATCTCATGCCTGAGTCCCAACTCAAAGGTCTGATCCCTAATGAATGGGTCATGTACCGTATATGTGGTGTAGTGTGAGAGGTCGGTGAACCTTGCTAAGTACTGATCTACCATCATGCTACCCTGTTATAGAGGCAGTAACTCCAATATCCACACATCATGATGGGTGTCTAGAACAAACTCTGACCTGAAGAGACTCTCGAAGTCATCCTAGAGTAGTGTTTCCTCTTAATGCTCCTAGAGCATCAGGATCCACCATCTGCGTGCTTCTCTAAGTAGGAGACTCATGGAAAGAATCACCATCAGGTCAGCTGGTGTCCCTATCAATCTAAAAACTCTCACAACAGCCTCCAGCCAATCCTCAGCTGCCTGTGGGTCTGTCTCTCCCCAGAACCTGGGCGAAATCTGGTGTTGGAACTCATGAAACACACTTAGATGTCATGCAATCTCTGCTGCTAGAGCTGGTGGTATCGGTGGCCCAGCGGGTAGTGGCACCGATGGTACATCCGCTGTGATGGGGCCCTACATCGAGGCCTCATCGCTCGGTGGTCTACCATCTCATACAAAACTCTGAACCCTAGCTGGCTACCTACGTGGGGCCATGTTGAAAGAAACAGGTGTTCCACGGTCAAAAAAATATACCTGGTGAGCTGACATAATGTAATCACGAAGAAACATTTTCAAAGGAAACACACATGGAATCAGTTTTTCATGCACTAAGTCGAAAGTCAGAAGTCAGAGTCCTAGTATATGGATACGCTGACCACTACACCAACACCAATTTCCCTAAACTGATAACCGCACCCAAAACACTTAACAATGTTTCCATTAAAAGAATCAGAGTCCATGTTCGATGGTCGAATTGACTCATCTGATACCAATTTTCACGACCCGTCCTCAGGTCCCATGTCCTGACTACCCCAATCCCGAATTCCATATGCTAGGGGCTGACGACTTGCACAAAAGGAAAATCCCTGATAAAAAGGGAAGGAATTCCCTTTAAACCTGTAACACATATAGTCTGAACACCATCAGTAGAAGAAAAAATTACTAATATAGAAAAGAAAGGTTTGCTGAATGTAAGTGGGACAGTAGACAAACCCAACTGAACAACATGTATAGGTATAGGTAAAAAGGGAAAACAGTTCTTGTATCGTCCACTGGGAAATCCTACATGAAGGGTAGGTACAGATCTTGAACAACTTTTCCCTGAGGTATGTCCCATCTAGTCCAGCTCTGAGCATCCTTTTGTTTATCAACCTCAACCATGATCTGTGTTGACCATCATCTGCATAGAACACAACAAGGTGTGGTCGAAGCCCGTATAAGGGTGAGAATAACAATATTCGGTAGGGGACCCTGAGACCCATGAAGGTCTCCCTAAATCCACTAAGGATAAACCACAGTAGTAATATACAATCAAAAAGTATCAAACATCCCTACTTATGTATTTTCCCATACATATACCATTGTTACCAATCATAGTTCGTCTCCAACACTCAAGCCCAACCATAACCCATTCCAGAGAGGAAGTAAAGTCAATAATCTCAATGATAACAAATAAAATTCAAGACTCATCTCATGCAGGTATACAACTCATGTAGAGGGGTAGATATTATAAGATGTAGCATTTGAATCATCTCCATTGTCAAACCCACGTAGGATACTGGAACAGTATCAGCACTGTCGAACCCCCGGAGGATCCCAGTACAGAAGACATTGTTGTCGAACCCATGGAGGATCCTGGTACATAATCTTAATTGTCGAACCTATAAAGGATCCTGGTACAGTAGTAGATCCATGTAGGATCCAATAATCTCAGTTGCAGCCAGTCGTAGGGTTCTCGCACACGGCACGCTCGATTCCGGGAGGGTCTGCACCTCGGGCCAAGTATTGATACATCAACTACCATGAAGTCTCATGTTGGTGTATCCAGTAGTTCGATTTCATCATAAGGATCCCAATTCGATAGATGTCTCTTAAATCGGACGCTCGTTCTATGAATAATTGGCATTTCCGTTGCAGGGGCATGATTGGTTTCCAGTTTCAAACCAACCCGACTGTACACCAATTGTGTCCAAACCTCAAGTGGGGTATACCAAAAGAACCATCTTTCTCTACGCCTTCCATCACCATTGAAGGTTAGTCGTTCGGACACACGTAGCCAAACATATGGTTGGAATGGTGAAAAATGGTCAAAGCAGGTCGGGGTCTAGTCCGACCCAGTCGGAGCGACCCGTCCCGACCCGGTCTGAACCATGTCCGACCTGGTCTGAGGGTCTGTCCCGGTTTGAGGGTCGGACCCGGTCCGAGGATGAAGCTCGGCCCGACCTGATGGCGGACCGGCCCGAGGGTTGTATGGACAAGGGCGGCCCGATCGAGGGCTGCGCGGATGAAGGCGGCCCGACCGTGGGTGGCCCGACCGGCCAGCAGGCCTGCGAGGCAGGTTGGTTTCCCACGTGGCTGACTGACATGCCCACATGGAAGGAGGGTTGGCCCGCTTGGCCGGCAGGCCATGCATAGTCCGTTACACCCCATGCTTCCAAACCGAACCGGTGCTACATGCATGTTCTATTTTTAACGGGACCTGGCGGGTCCCGCCTTGTCCGGCTAGCTGAGCGGCCAACTGTTTCTACTCCACCCTCATGGCACGACGGCATCGGGCGCCACCGCATAGGCACAGTTGTCTATGGCCCTATGATGGCCTCTGCGAGGCGTGATGATGTCGTGTTCCTTTGCCACGACTCATCATGGTTGTGGCTCTCCTTCTACGCCGCATAATAGTGCCACACCCTATTGGCAACCCGTCGGCCATTCCCCGCCGGTTTTCTTCGTGGTCGGCCCGACACCGGCTGCCATTTCTCCACCTCTGTCATCAACAAACAAAGTTAAACAAAGGGGGGAGGGTCGGGCCGTGTTCGTGAGATCTGATCCCTCCTCGTTACAGTGTCGTCATTTGGTACTCATCCATATATTGAATGACGATGTTTGGGAATAAAATAAACACAAAACCCTGTACCTCGTGTTCGGTGATCGATGATGGGGTTGCGGAAGGTGGACGTTGTTCCGTAATTTTATGGAGGAAAAAGAGCATAGAGAAGATGAGTCAAGATGACATCATCGGCGTACTTCATGGGTGGCGGTGATTTCCTTTCTTGACCCATTGAAGAAGGAAGAAGATGGTGTTCTTCATTCTTCAGTGGAAAAAAAGACGTTCTTTTTGTGCTTCATGGGGAGAATGATGTTTTCCCAAGTTTCTCCAAAGCAACTCCAATATAGAGAGTTTCCAACCAGAATAAAATAATAGCTTTGTCTATTATTTTATTATTGAGTAGAATTCAACATATTTCAAAAGATTTCAAAAATTAATTAATTGTGGCCATTAATTAATTGTTAGGTGAATTGGCACCATTATGGGGAAGTTTAAGAGTTCCCCCATTTATGGGGAGTTCAAGGGGTTTACAGGGGGGTTAGATAAGTTAATGGACTTGGGTTGTCCCAACCTAATAACATTCTCCAATGTGAGGTTATGGTGTGGTGGGCCCCACCTCTAACCTCCACTTGGATGTTTTAACCACCATACAAATAAAAATAAATTACTCCTATTTTTAATTAATTTTTTTTATAAACCCCAAAAATTAACTTCCATTCTTGTTAGAACGTAACTGTGATGATGCTCTCACTAAGCAATCACCGACACTGCGAGTTCAACAGTGCCCTCAGATTTCAATTTCGATCACCGGTTCAAATGTTATAAAATCACATACGTACGTTTACTGAACATACCCGAACAAAACATCCGAAATTGATTCTGGGCACACTGGGTCTCAGAATAAAGCACCGTTAGAAACTGTGGACTAGTAAAATTTCCATGCATTTATGAAAAAAATTACATGGAATTTCTGTGTCTTTACATAGAAACCAAATATCATTATATAATAAGAAAATATTTTCACCAATTACATAATAGCCCCTCCTCGCCCTTATAAAAGGATAACATTTCTAACCAATTCCTCACACCTCTAATGCCTTTTGGCTTGTCCAACCTCTGCCCAATTAATCTCCCTATATACATCTCTTTCACCTAGAATCCTTACCTTAGGTAGAAGGAACTTCAAGAAGTCCTTTTGGTTCAAACAAATGGATTTTCCCAAATTAAAGGTAAAAGATTCTCCTAAATTGTTTTCTTTTATTTTACTTCTCCAACCCCATAAAGTCTTTTTATTCCTTTATTTTGTAACAACACCAATATCCTAAAAATACTTGGATGTTTTTATGAGATTTATTCGAACTACACATACACACACTTCCATTTAATGGGTGAAAAACATATTGTTTCTGTGGATGGAAAACTAATGCCTCACAAAACGATGATTGTTAAATTACCTCCTACCGGCTCTCATAGTGGCCAATATGATTGCACTATATTTATATAATATATGTATTATGTTTATGTTTTCTTTATGATTCTGTATTTTTCTTTTATATCATACCTTTATGGTTTCCATTATAGGTAAATGCGATAATTTCATTCGAGGAAGTGCGACTACCAGCCCCTCAACGTGATATCACTCATTAATTCCATATGTGGGACATATAAAGTATGGAGTTAATGATATTATATATGATATTATACTGGAATTATAATATATATATTTATCATTATGTTTTAATTCCATTAAAATAAGTAATAGAAATGAAAGTAGCATTAATGCATACGTATGGCTTACCGTCTCCCTGAACGGTGCATTTCATTTCATACATCCAAATGATATGTACTGTTATAAATATATATATATATTGGATATATATGATATATATGATATCTAAATAATGAATATAATTATGGATATAATGGACTATTGACCACATAGACAACTTGAAAATATAAGGTGTTCAATTTTTTACTCAACTACCAAATATTGACAAAACGACCATTATAAACAATAATGATTACATAATGTTTTTAACATGGTAATAATTGATATAAAAGGAATAATAATCTTGAAAGAGGTTCTTATGCAAGTATAAATTAACGTTAGTTTATTATTCAGGAAATTTAAAAAATGAGTGAGTCATGTCGGACATGAGGTAAGGGACTTCATCTCAAACTCCATTCATTGAGGCATATTTTTCATTAATAGACAACTTTATTTTATTCTATGTATAAACCCCTTTTAATTTTACTTTTATTCAAATGGAATCTTTTTCAACAAATAATTTTACTAAACGACAAAAAGAATTTTCTTTTTAATGTAATTGGTGGGAACGACCATTTCCGCCGTCGTGAGTATTATTAGATCATTGGATTCCTCAACAAACCATTATCTTTTTAAATGAAAATAAATACCATATATTCTTTTACATATTTTGGTATTGAAAATGGTTTTGATATAGATGATTTTATGTCAATATATTTAAGTGATATATTGTGATTGAAATGTGGAAATGTATTCTTTCCTTTATATTTTTTTTATATTTTATGATTTTATAATGGTACATGGACATTTGATGGGTGGTTACGTGATATAATAAATGACGGTCGGGTCCATGAAAAATAGGATGGGTGGTTACGTTATAACCTTCAATGCATTGGGTACGGAAGTTGTCCGCATGGCTATTCCATTTACTGATATGTGTGGAAGTTGGTTGTATGGTTTTTCTATATAAGTATGTTTATATCCATAATTAACATACCATGTTATGTGTTCTCTATATCATTTTATGGTAATATTTTGGTTACAAATGGGTAATTAATGATATTTTATTCTTTGAAGAGTATTTACTACTTAATGAAGGTGAACATTATTACTTGTGATAAAGTATTCATGGTTTACTTATTTTTTTGAAAAACTAACAGTTTTCCTTCTTTGTGTATCCATTACTATGCTTTTTATGCTCATCCCATGTTTAGAAATGTTTCACAGGACATAATGATGAATATGGTCAAGGATGGGATCATGTAAAATTCATGATCTCTAAAACATGGAACTAGAAATGACTATTTTTCTCAAGAGTTTTTTTTTCTGAAAAAATGGAAACATAGTAGAAGTTTCTACTATGTATTTTTTGTACAGAAATGTAATTCTTATTACCTATTTCTCTAAAACTCTAAACATGAAATGAACCTCGTTGTTAATTATTAACATAATTCATGATTATGTATGTTTTAAAGAAGGGTCCTTATAGAATCCAGGAAAATCTGTCATGAATGAATAAAAATATAATAAGATATAAGTCTATGGAAGACAAATAATACTGAAAAATCATTTCATTAGTCAAGTATCACATACAAAATAATAATATTTTACTAGGATCACACTGAATTCCATCATTTCCATGGTCATATTTTAATTCTAATAATATCAGAGTGGAGATACACTCTTCTTGAAATGGGTTCACTACATTTTCATGTCCTTATAATAATATGAGTTCCAAATATATTCCAAATTAAAAAGATGGGTTATTATATTGGATCCAACCATTGTACAATAAAAATCATAAATGTTTGTGAACTATGATGATAAAACAATCATCCTATCATTACACATTTAATTGAAAAAGGTTTTATAAGTATTTAAACATTTCATCATATCATATCCGATGAAAAAAAATTGTTTCATAGATATATTATATAATAATTACAAACCATATAGATAATGATAAATGATTCCAAGCATGGATAATATCCCATGAAAATCTTTTGTAGCATCAAAATATGTTATCATAAATTTAAATTTATATAAAATTTTAAATAGTATATTTATTTAAGAAAATACAATTTTTAATATGTAATATTTTATTTATAATCTAAAACATTTCAAAATATTATAGAAATGTAATATTTTGAAAATTTCAATTGAAAACTAAAATGGGGATAAAAATAATGAAGTAGTCATGGGGGAGGAAAATTATATTTTTTCATGTATGTTAAAATAATAACTCCTTTATAAATTTCAATAAAAAGTAAAGAATGAACCAGGTAGAAAGTTAAAAGAATATTCCTTTTAAATCATTTTTTTTAAAATAGAAAATTCATAAAAATAATATTTAAGAATCAAATTATAATTTTAAAGATAATTAGTGATTAAATTTTAGAAATAATTGTCCATGAAGAAAAATGAATTTCTATTGAATAGAGAAATATTGTCATATTTTTATAAAATTAATTAGTTTCATAGAAGCATAAAGAGAGGTAAAATTTGGATGTACTACAATCTTCAAAAATAAAAAATTGAAATTAAAATATCTAGAATTATTGTTATATAATTTATAAAATTTGATCATAGAATACTAGATCATAATCAATCCTGATTAAAAATGGGACGGTAACCTAAAACAATTACCACTATGGTATCATTTGAATGAAAACCTAGTTAAAGATAGAATAATAAATGGATATATAATTACACAAAATTTTATGGATAATAATTATAATATATATTCATTGGTATTATATAAACGTTATAAAATAAATAAGTGGTAAATATAGATTTGTCTCATGAAAATAAATGTGAGATGAAAATCACATACCTAGAGTTTGATCTTCATTGGGTGAAATATATATATATATCTATATTAAATTTAAAATTATTTAAATTATCTAAATTATTGTTTTATGTACTTATAATATTATATATCATCCACTTATAAAATATTTGTACATATGTGTTAAGAATTTCTTATTAAATCATTATTTTCATGTGTTAACTCCTTTGTTTTTCATTAGAATTTCAGTAATATAGATCTAGTCTAGGTATATTTTTCCTGGTACCATAATATAAATATATTTAATCATTAAATAATTATAATATATATTATTTACTTATATATATAGGGTAATCCATAAAATATTGAGATAAAAGATTTATTAGACCGTTGGTGGATATAATATGGGTTACACTAACATGAATATTGTTTTCATATTTCGACTTATGGAATAAAATAAAGGTAAATAATAATTTACCATTCCATAATTGTAATTATATCATATAAATTATAAATATTTATTAAATATATCCTCTTTTCTGTATATTTTAAGAGATAATGAAAAATGAGTAGCGTCACTTTGTGAAGGAGGTTTTCCACATGTATTCACAAAAGATGTTGTCCGCTCATAATGATTTGGAAGGTGAAAATGTATATATGATATTATAACTATAAATTTATTATTTTATTATAAGTATAATATTTGATCATCAAACTCATAAAAATAACCATCCATTAAAGAAGGATTTGGAAAATTAATTTCATCAATATATGGATGTTTTAGTTCCATGTACACACAACCCATAAATTCACTTACCATTTGTTAGAGTATATGTAGATATTAGATGTTCTGGTATCATAATGAAATTTAAATATTTTTTTATATGTAAGTTATTTTTTATTTTAAATAAAATTTATTTTTATGATGTCTATGGAGAAATAAATAGAATGAGGTCAGGTTGGTAGATTATGAATACTTCGGTAGGCCTCCATTATATTTTTTCTTAAGGTCCACTAGGATAGTCTTTTACAAAATATGTACAAAAAATTATAGAATATGGATGTTTAGAAGAAATTTTTGATTGTGTTTGGTATATCTATAAGGAACAATGTTTTGTAATGGGGTGAAATGGGAGGATTACATTTTTTAACGAGGGGACAGGATATACATTGATTTTTTAATATTAAAAAATAAATTATTTCTCTTGAAAAGTTAATCCAAATGCACAGAGATACAAATGAGGGAAAAAATATGATCTATAAATATCTGTAAAATAGTATTTATAATTTTTTTATATTCCAATGATACGTTTATCTCTTTGTTTAACCCTTTTAGACTATAACCGCACTAACTGTTTTTAAAATATTTGCGATTAACTTTTACCCAAAATACAATTTGCCTAAATAGAAAATATTAACAAAATTCATCCATATATGGAATCAAACTTATCAAATTAATTCACTAAATATTTATAAAATTAAGTTGAAAAGAAATGTTAATAATGTGATAGAATCATTTTTTAAGGATTTTGTTTTTCAAATATATATGATGGTTTTATATCACAATTCACATAATATTAATATCAATGACCGCATATTTATTATTAGTAAAAAATTAACTAATTATAAATTAATAATACTAATAAAAGATTAAATTATTCTAAATTCATTATAATAAAATTCCTTTTTTAATATATATATATTACTATTCCTCAAAAATTTATTCTGTTTAGGAAATTATTATTAATTGAATGTCATAATATTTTGACATTTTAATTTAAAAAATGGAACATATTTTATAAAAGAGTATAAAATTTAATTCCTCTATTTTCACAATAAATATTGTAAATAAAAATTTAAGGACAAAATATGTAATTTAATTATATAATCACTTTTCTAAAATTTGAGTACTTTTTGAAATATATTTTATTTAACTAATATCTATATAGAAACATTTACAATTCTATTATTCACATTAATACTATATTTTTAATGGAGCACTTATAATCGTATACTATAAAACGGTTTATTTATATTCCAGGTTACATATAGAACAATCTATAGAAGAAATTTTATTTATTGAAAGACTGTTATATCAAAAAATCACGGGGTTCTACATTAAACACATCATAATATGAATTTATCCCTAAATATTTAATTAATGTATTATACTAAAATGAATTTATATTTATTTCATCACATCCTTTAGTTCCTCAGTTTCTTTTCCAATATTGTGATTCATCAATATAATCATAACCCGGTGTGAATATTTATTATATAACACTTTAACACTATGATTAAAAAATTCACTAGTAGTACTTCATTGTAATGATCATTATCTTGTTGTAAATTATCTATGTTTCGAACATGAGATTTATATGTCTTGTACTTACTCTTGATATATACAGGGAACCCATTTTGAACATGAGAGAAGATCAAAAAATGTTGTATGTGATAAAATACAGTCCATAATTTATAAAAAATATCAATGTGACCAATATATATTTGGATCATACTTTGATATTTATTATCAAAAAATTATTCAATTAAGATATTCACATTAATATATTCTAAACCACATTGAAATGTATTTTTCACTAATGATTGAAAACCAATATTTTTTATAAAATTAAATCTATATTGTTATGCTGCCGAATGGTTCTAACATTATCATATAATAACTCTTAAAGGATATGTCACAATAGATTTATTTCACAAACTTCATCAAAACAAATTTTAGTTCTACACATAATTTGATTGATTGATTCATAATGATCTATATCAATTCATGAGTGAAAACTATTGTTTTAAGAAAACAATACTTAAGAAAGGAGTGGATCACATCCACCTTTGAAATCCTTATAGCAAAAACTCAACATATCCTCAAGTGTATGAATGTATCTATCAAACCATCCATTTATCTAATGATGAAAATTATTAATCGATAACTAAATTGATTCAATATCAAACTAAATAATTCTCTATAACATTATGTTAAACAATATATTCCTATTAGACACAATAGAAGTTGGTAGTCTGTATAACCATACCCCTTATCTAATGTGTATTCTGGAAATTGATCAAGTCATAAAAATTCAGTGATATTAATTATGTGTGATTAATTTTTAACATCATCAACTACAACTAAAATGTCTTAATATAATTTTTATGTTTTGGGGTTTTCGATGAAGAAAACAATGGTGATGTTTTCCAAATTACCATTTTATTAAAAGTATTTATTTTAACATAATAATTTAATTATATCACTTATCATTAAATTGGTGACAAAAAAATAACTGAGAATCATAATCTACAATACCTATTTCTATATTATCCCACTGAAAATACACTTCTAAATCATTATAAATCATAGTGCAACCTAGATGGATAATGTGTGATGAAATATGAAATGTATCCAATATCTTATTCTATAAGTAATGTATTGTAAATACACAAACTTGTTTCCTAAAACATATCAGCCCACCACAATCAATGTTTTACTCAGGAATATTTCGTACCATATTTTATAGTTCACAAACTTCCTTATACTCCACATTAAAAATCTCATAAATAGATTGTTGAAAAATCAATTGACAAATATTGGATTTCCTCCGCCTCCATGCCCACCTCTATTATTTCTAGATCATTACATTCAAATATATAATTTATTTACCTTTTATAATCATCATCTTACAAAATCATTCCTGATCCTTTTTTTCATTGAGCAACATCCACCTTATTTTACTTCCCATAGTGGTAATGTATTCAGTAGCCAAAGTATTTAATAAACTCCCTAGATCATATATGGTGCATATTATAGTATTTGTGATTTAATATATTCATTAAATAATTACGATTATTATATATGTCACTCCATTTTAAAAATCATATTCAATTTATATCATTAATGAAAAAATTAATATAACTAAAACCAAATCATGAGTTGGGTAATGTTGATCATGAATAATCAATTTTTGTTATCATTAATCAATCTCCATATCATTATATATGAGATTAATACTATCCCATCCATCGAAACATAACTATAAATAAAAAACATCGATTCTATAGGGTATTTTAACAACAAATGTGACGTCGAATCTTCTCTTCAGTATCTTCTAATATTCCTCATATTCATCGGTCTAGAAGAACATGTATCCCTTTCGGTTTTTCTTTGTGAGAGGATTATAAAATCGTGAAACTTTTCCTAAATAATTGGTAACAATGAAAAAAACCTTGAATAATATAATTCATAGTCACCATTGACGGTTTGTGCCAATTTTCAATAACTTATGTTTTTTATTGATCCATAGCTATAACCACACATTAGATTATATAAAAAAATTATGAAACTATTTGTAGAAAAAATTCACGCATGGTAAAATTTTCATAAAATGTATCCTTCCATGATTTCATTTGAAAAAATTCAAAATTGATTTTATTCCTATCATTTACATTTAAATGTATATGAATATTGACTTTATATATAGACAAAATATAATTTTTTTAATATCTAAAGACAGTATTCATTAAATCCATAATGATACAAGTGGAATAAGAAATACCAAATAACATCCCTATAAATTCATAGTGTCTATAACATCAATTGAATGTTCCCTTATGTATATCTTAATTCGTGAACATTAACTAATGTTACCTAAAATGAAATCAAATCATCAAAACAAATTCAGAATTAAACAATTTATCACAAAATTCATCAATATAATGCATTGGATAAATTTTTTTCAAATAGATATTGTTATGTTCCAGTTAATTGTTGAAGAGTAACATGGATATATTATTCTTCATAAAAAATAATGGGTTCATCCCATACTGACTCACATTTATGAATGAATCAGTTTTCATTAGTTATTTCTCTTTTATTCATTAACTCATGTTACTGAAATGAATATATTTTAAACAGTCATTGATATATGTCTAGAAAAGTTAACATGTTCTACTTAAAACACATCATCATATTTCGGTGGAAGAGTGGGGAAACATCTGGAATGTAGTAAATAAATTTTTGAATTATGGGAATATCTTATATATTGAGTTTCTCTACAACCCTCTAAGATAAATACTACTTTTTAATAAGAATATGGTCCCATATAATCGATGAGATTTTGATTGGATAATCATATTTATCATTACTGTAATAGAAAATCATTGGTTAGTTTAGAAATCAAAAATCATTTCACTTCCCTAGAAAATGAAATGGAATGTATCTAGACAAATCAAATCCAATATTTCAATAATGTCATATTTAATGAGAGTTGGAATAACAATATATAAATTAAGAATATTCCAAATATATATATTAGATATGAATTATAGACTAGAGATTTTATCATCACACCATCATGGGATTTCATTACTTGTGTAATATATAGTCATTGAGTATAGAAATTAACATTCCCAAATACCTTTTATGATATAAATCAACTAACTTGACAATGTTAAAATAAGTTAATTACATATTTGTTCATTCCTACATCCACCTAAATGTTATAGTTCCATCATCAATCCCTTACTAAAACCAAGATTGTTATCATAAACCTAAATAATCATTAGTCAAAGTGATCAATCCTAAGAAATAAATTATTAAAATACATTAAAATGGTTTGAAAATAAAATGTTCATTTACCTAATACTTACACCTTGGGGTTTCAAACTATGTTTTTAGTAAGTGAAATATCATAGTTAATCATAATGATGGCCAAGATATAATCAAGCAATACATTATAGGGTTACTACTCATAGATTCATCTTTTCCAAAATCACATCAACCTATAGTATCAGTCCAGGATGCAATTCTAGGAAAACCACACCAATATCTCTACCATAACTTTTGAATCTCTCTAATAGATTGGATTATCTTATAGGTTCAAACTAAATATTTATAATTATGGTTTCTAAAGGTAACAAACCATTTAAATAATGACATCTCTAGAAATGAAAAACATTCTTAAATGTATATTACATATAAATATATAAATATATAATACATAATATTGATATTCACACTACTATCATAATAGTCTAGTGTATTTTGAAAAATGGAAACATAAAAAAACATATTCATTATATATTTTGACCACCCCCACTATATTCTTAATAAATATAAATAATTTTATAAATATCATGATGAAAACATTCTTCATTAGTTGGGGAAAAAATGTAAGAAACAGTGATATCTGATGCAAAATAGTGGTAAAAAGGGAGATATTAGTAAAAACATAAACATAAAATGAGAATGAGGGTATAAAAAAATAAGAGTTACATATGAAATCGATAGCATTTATATTATAAATAATAATCTTCTGTCATGTCATAAATCATGGCAGTTAAAAATTCACGAAATCAAAAATGATTCAAATGACATCATCCATGAGAGCCTAATATTATCATAATATATAATTATTTCTATACATAGAAGCATATAAAATCATTCCCAAGGATAAGGACCTCTACCAAGATGATTATATATGATTAGGTTCAATCCATATTCCATTATATCCTTAGGCATGGTTTACTCTAGTGACTATCATAGTAGAAAGAGTCTATTAGTTAATGGGGATAACTAAACATTCCAGTCCTTATAAACTCATTATATTTTGATATTTATCCAATTTTTTGGATGGATATATAATTTTGGACCCCCCATCACTTAATAAAAATCTTACATATGATTAATAAAAAATTAAAAAAACATTCACCGTATCATAACACAGTAAAATAATCCAAGTTTCAAAACATTTCATCATTTTATCATAGCAGAACAGGTGGAAAAAATAGGTTTCCTAAAAACATGTTGATATATTCATAAACCAAATATAATAATTATAAGGAATTTCATATACTGAATCTAGTCACTATCAAAATGGAACCATTAGTGGCATGTTGAAAGGCATGAATGGTGTTCCCTATCCCTATGGGTTGTCATAAGATCCTAGGTTTCAAAATCAATGGTTTAGTAATTATTTTCCTGAGTTGGGATACATAAAACGACCAATAACAATAAAATAAATTGAATCTGAAAATTACCAACCATAGAATCCTTTAATAAAATTACGTACTAAATACATTGTATTAAACATGAAAAAAGATGTCCCATACTACAAAAGTAGCTGAAAAAATGTCCCAATCACCACCAAATGACAAGGGGTCCTCACCCATTATCTGTGTCCACAACACCGCAATAAGGAAGGAAGCTACCAACCCAAACTGCTACCTCCAAAGGCCTTTCCATTAAATGTATCAAACATAATCAAGTCTATATACACCCAAATGTTTTATTATGATGTGAGCCTAAGCACAACGGGATACTACCCAAATATTCCATGTGATAATCAATCTATGATAAAAATCCTATAAGTTTTGTTTTATAAAAAAAATGGTTGCAATAATATCTAAAGTGATGTGTTCAAATGAATGCAATTTTCATAGGGGTAAACATAAATAAATAATAAAATTTAACAAAAAATATTACCTACCGAATTTTCCATCCAAATTCAATATAATAAAATGTTAAATACCAAAAATTCATCTATAACTAGTCACATGAATTCCCTTGGGTTCTATAACGTTGTGGGCCGCAGGTAACTCATCTCTCGGTGTAACATTAAGCATATCAAATATAAATTCCCATGAACAATACACTAGTATGTAACATACACATAACCTAATGGTACCCAATCGTCGTCATTTTTTTTGTTTGGGTTATCAATGTCAAACATGCTAAGTGAAACATGGAAAAAACACTTCGGATCCCTAGAAAACTAGTACATGTCCTCCCAACAAGAGACCTGGGTTTTTCTCTTTCTGTAAAAAAATATTCCAGATGCTATCAAATTCCGTTTTCAATAAAAACACCAATTCTGGTCATAATCACTCAAAAAAATAGTTAAACATTATTTTCACCATAAATTTAACTCCATAAAGAAATTATAATTTGCATAAAACAATTTCACAAATTATAACAAAATGATTCATAGAAAATCCATTTAAAATACCAATTTAGAAATCATATTCATACCATTATAAGACCAAACCATAATTTTAAGCACTAAATTGTTTTTAATGAAACAATCTGATGAATTATAAAATTACCATAACCGGTAGAACATTGATTTTACATGAAATCACCAAATTTCACAAAAAATTGGAACATAAAAATAAATTTATTCAAAAATTATACCAAAAATAAATTTTAAACCTAAAAAAATTATGTTGGAACATGATAAAAATATATATATGACAAAGATAACTCATGCAATAAATCATTCCCATGGAATCATCAAACAAATGTCTCAATAACCTCAAATATTTATGTGATACTTCAACCACACCACCACCACTACACAAGCGATGGAAAAAACCAAAAACCAAAATATTTGACCATGAAAATCAGAAGTACTATAGGTATGTTTCTATAGCTTCATGAATTTTGGAGATTCATGAATAGTGGGAGAAACCCTATGGAAATGGATACAGGAAGGAAGGAAACTCGCATACATGAATGATCATGATGTTCCTCCACCAGACTATATTAAAAATAGGGTTCCAAGGGATATTGAAAGAGATTGGATGTTTTCCATGGATGCTAGGAAAAAATAGGGAATAAATGAGTGAAATAGGGTTTATTTTGGTAGTAAAAAATGGGACTTCCAAAATAAATTTTTCTGAGATGGGAAAGGCTGCACAGTTTTCTTCCATGAATTATTAAACTGTGACCACAAATAGTGAACACGTTCGTTTCACTCAAAAACTATTAAATTTCATCAAAATTAATAGGGGGTCTTGGGGAAACCTACAGTGGAAATTAGGCCATTTCTACAAGAGATAATTTACCTTAATCTATTGACATGGATGTGACCAATCTCCCCACCATGAAAGACATTCTTCCCTAAAAAGTGAACATGAAGCTTGATTGAAAAAATCGATACGCTTGTTCAACACACATCCTCCTTTTCAAAAATTCATGGGCATCATTCCCAAGTTTATAGAGGGCCTAGACTGATGGAGGAGACTTTCCCCAAATATTTTTCTCTTATGACTCAACTATTAGCATTTACCGCTCAAAAATAGAAAAATCATGCTCTATTTAAAAATCATCTCATGTCAGTACATGGAATAGATCCGGGTTTTACTTAATCAGTTTGGATACATGAATAATAATGTGGATATATTTCAACTCATATGGAAAATATACCTTTTATTCCACCTTTCCAAATCACTTAGTAGTCTCAAATGGTCTTACATATCTCAGCATTTGCTTTCCCAACATTCCAAAACTACATGGACCGAGATGATGGGCCACCTTCAAGAATACATGATCCCCAATATAATTTTTTTGTTATCGAAACCTATAATGAGCATACAATTGTTTGGTCCCCATGGCCGTTTGAAGGCCATCCCAATATATTAAAGTTAAATAGGGGTCCCTATCTGAGAAAACTACTGATTGTATACCATGAATACTTAACACCCTCTTAATGATACAATCTTCAAAACTAACCCACATTATATGTATCTCTGATCATAATGAATGGGATTATATTTTCAGATGATCAATCACTACTCATATGGGATTTATTTCTTGATATGTACAAGGAAATCCAACAATGAAATCCATGGGGACGTTTTCCCACTTCCTGGTAGGAATGGGTAACAGTTTGAGAATGAAATAGGTTCTTTGGTGCTCCGATTTTACCTATAGACATGTATAGCATCATAACATGAAGTCTTTCATATCTCATCTCATACTTGGCCACATGAACTATTAAAGTAAATCATAGTACATTTTGGTATCACTATGAAGGGTGGCCTAATGGAATTTTTGGTTATCCTGCATTAAAACATTCATGGGAGATAGTGAAACCACTGAATGGCCCATGAAGAAAAATATACACTCAGGGAAGAATTCCAATCACAAGGCATCTCCCCACCCTATAGAAACTCCATCTACTATTGACATAGCTCATTGTTGGGATAATCACATTGAATCTACTCTAGAAGAGTAGGAGACGACTAAACACTCACCATGAATTCACATCCACTATGCTCTATGGCCTCCATGTTCATATGATCACATAGAACCATCAGAGTCCACTCATAACTAGATTTCCTCAGTTCATGTACTAGAACTATTCTAATAAAGGCCTTAGCCACCACATTACACTTTTGTGGGGTATAGACAATGTTGAAGTTGAACCCTGGTAAGTACTTGTTCAAACATCGCTGCCTTATATTTTGATATATCTAAAATAAAATGTAAACTAGGATCTTATGATTAGAGTAGACCACAAACATCTCCCCAGTGTGTTAGTGATTTTATTTCTTCAAATCATTTATCACCGATTCTGACTTCATGTCATGGGTTAGGTAATTCTTTTCATGTGGTCGGAGTTGGTGAGTTCCATTGGCAACCATTTGATCATCTTGGATGGGAATGCACCCGAGACCCATACCTGAAGTGTAACAATACACCACATATGCCTTTATAGATTCTAGAAAGATCAAAAAAGGGGAGGTAGTCAACCACCTCATCAAATCCTCAACAGATTCCTGACATTCTGGGCCCCAAACAAACATTACCCTTTCTGGGTGAGTACAGTCATGGTCTTGGCATGAAGAGAAAAATCCTGAAAAAATATCTTTAAATAACCTACCGGGATAAGGAAACTCTAAACCGTGAATATGATCTCTAGAATCTCCCATGACATCATTGTTTTAATCATCAATGTTTCAATTGAATTCCTCTACACTGAGATCACATGACCCCGAAACATCACTTCTCTAATACAAAAAGTTCACTTGGAAAACATTTCATAAAAGCGATGATCCCACAAGGTTCCCAATACAATCTTCAAGAGGTTCTCATTCACCTCCATGGATTAAGTGTAAACCTGGATTTCATCCATGAATACCATGAAAAATGAATCAACATACTGGTGGAATACCTTATTCATGAGTGCCATAAAATCTCCCAGAGCATTGGTTATCCCGAAAGGTAGGACAATGTACTCAAAGTGGCCATACCTACATCAAAAAGCTACCTTTCAGATATTGTCCTATTTTACACAGGGTTGGTGGAAACCCAAATGAATGTCTATCATAGAAAACCACCTCACACCCTTCAACTGATAAAAAGTTCATCTATTTATTTCAATGGATATTTTTTCATGATTTTTACCTTGTTTAGCTTTTGGTAGTCAATATACAACTAGATGTATCAGTCGTCCTTCAATATAAAGGATAGGAGAAAACCAAGAAGATAGGCTCGATAAAATGAATCCTCTGGATTCCAAATAGTATAGATGTATATTTAATTCCCTCCACTCTATTGGTTTCATATGATACGAGGGAAGAGATATCGGGTGTTGTCCTTGAAAAGGACCAATGCATTATTATTGGAAAATCCCTACTTATAATTATGTCAAATAATCACATGAAATCATAACACAATTAACTATTAAGTACTATATGACCTTTAAACATAAAATTGTCATGTCAATATTTTTAATTTCAAATGTCTAACATACATGGTTGTGTATAGTATTATATTTAGAGTCTAATAGAATCAACATAGTTTTTAATGAATAATAACATAGCCTTATGAATTGAAATGAATAATAAGTTTCCCAAAAAAATAGAACTTCAAAAACTGTAATAATAAAATTAATAATATAAAATAAAAAATAATTTTCATAAAATGTAATAAAAAAATATTATTTTATTTTCTTGTGGTTATAAAAAAATCGTGGTATCTTGTTTAATTTTTCACAGTGTTATAAAACGAGTTGTATTTATAATGTTGTTTTTTTGAATAAATTTTTATTTTATTTTAAAATTAAATTAATAATATTTAAGAAATTATTTTTGAAAAATGGAGTACATTTTTTATTCTACAAGTCGAAAAATGATTTGGGTAAATTATTGGACTTTTTCTAAAAAACCAGAATTGCTAATGAATATTGCAATTCAATAATTCATAATAAATTGTAAAAACTAAATTTCTACAGCATGGTTGTGACATTGATGATGTAAATGGTCAATCTTTATAAATAACATGAACATAAAACTATATTGTGTCAAACGATTAAACGACTATTTCTTGTCTTGAGAAAAATAAATTTAAATGAATTAAATATTCTAAATTACCTCCTCTCCTCCATTATAATAACCTCCCACACTCCCCTCTTCTCTTCACTCCTCTGAAGCCTGGTGAATTTCCTATGTTATGCAAAAATCACTACCCATGCACATATCCCATGTATATATTCCCTTTTTATCCTAAAAAGTCCAAACCATCTCCACTTAAGAGGCTCTCAATGAAGATAAACTCAAGAGGTAAATTCTTCTTTTCGATTCATTTATTTTCTTTAAAGTTCTTTTATTTTATGGTTTCTTTTCCCCACGTCCCATCATCCAAATGATATGATAACTATAGAAACATACATGTACTATAATTATTTAATTATAATGGGATATATTATCCTAATCTCTCCATCCTCCAACTTTTATTCTATAAATGATAATACAGTCCGAGAAGTATTGATTTAAAACAATCAAGGAAGACTAGTTTTCAATTTTCTAATCTATATTATTGACTCACCCTGAAAACATTTTAATGGAAAAACCAGATCATAATATATTTATTTTATCTTGTTTAATATTTTATAATCCTTAAATCTTCATGATGTTAAATAATAACTCAAAACATGTTAATTTTGAGCAAAATATATACAATAATCAAAGAGTTTTTCAATAATGATTTATATAATTATTCACCTTTACTACAAGTAATAAATTTAAATTTACAACAATTTAATAATATATATCCCCACTAATATCATATAAATCCTTTTATAGAAAACCAATCTAACCATATCTGTTTATCTGTTCATGTATATAAGTAAACCGGACGTGACACAAACATACCCGAACAATGAAGTTAAACATCATAACCAATCAAAAAGGCTATGAATGAACAAAAAAGGGTTATAATAAATGTTTTAATAGAAAAAAATGTTCATTAATTATTAATTAATGAACCAAATATTATTATTAAATTAATTAATATCATGGGGAGAACACCATCTGACTTAAGTTAAGGGGTCCAGTCATTCTCATATTTATTCAAGAATCTCCTCTATGAAATTCACTTTTAAGTATAATTCGCAATGAAGGGGAATGATTTCACTACTTCCTCATAATTCCATCTTGATTTATAAAATATTATAACTTCCTTTATCTCTCATTAATACCTCCAACGTACAGAAGATACATTGACAATATTCCTTAGGGGATTCTACCGGAACCGCCTTTAATCTTATGTGTTTCACTATTTTTGTTTTTACACAAATAAAATTATCTTTTAATTTTATTTAAAAATTATATATTCTATTTATATTTTCCAAATTCATATTTCAATATCCATCCCACATTCACTTTCTGGGATATACATGCATTTAGGCTATTCTGTCCTTAACACATTCTAATATGCAAACTCGTTTTAATGGAACATTTTACCCAAATTCAATTTCATTATACCATTTCCTTAAATCCACATGTGTTTTTATTAATTAATTATTTTTATTAATAATATTTTTTTCTATTATTTTTATATATAAAAGGTTATTCCCTTTTCTAATTTAAATTCTCATTAGTATTTTCTTTAAAACCACAGTAAACTGATTTAATTCTATGAATTTCATAAATACTACTCTTAATTTTTTTGCATTTATTTTAAATCACTTAACATGCTATATTCCCATTTTATCTTATTAATTTCCATGTGAATTTTAATTCCTTTCTCCCATGGACACTTTTATGATAATCCCACTCATTATGTTTTATGACATGAATGTGATACCCATTTCTCTCCATGGGTTACCTTATGTTTATGTATGGTCGATTATGTATGACTATTTAGGCGGAAATAATATACATGAACATGATAATATGAATACACCTAGATAGAACTCCAATGAATTGGGTAATGTTTAGTCTCATGACATGTTAAGTGCAACGGTGTTGGCAGTTAGCCATGAGTCATGCTACGACGTGAAATAGTCTTGGTGGTTAACCTTTACTTGTGATCCATTATGTATAACATTCTATGAATCATGGTAAATTCTTAATTTATATTTCTACCACATTTCTATGAATTCATTTTTACGTTTTCCCATGTTTATAATCTATGATTATACATACCATTTTATATCATTATGTCACGATATCTAACCCTTGTGTTATAGCCTTATTCTTATGTGACAGGGAATGTGAAGATTTCTGTAATGATATGAATTATATGATGGGAATGGGTTCTCAAAAAATCATGATAGTACATTCATAGAATTCTCATGTTTTGAATAATAATATTAATCATTTGGAACACTATCATCTTCTAAGGAAAGAGAATTATTCAGTAGAATCCTTCAAATGAGAAAGACCACCCATGATTGGTGGATCATCTGATCCCTTTTTTCCAGAACAGTGGATTAAATCCATTGAAAATATATTCTACGAACTCTAATTCATAGAATAAGAGAACGTCATACTGGGAGTCTACCATTTTTATGGGTAAGATGATAATTGGAATATAGTAGTCAAGAATATGATTGCATAGGTGGAAATGGATTCCATGTAATAGGAGGAATTCAAGAGATTTTTTTTCAATAAATATTTTCCCCGAACCCTCCATCTCAATGTGGAAATAGTTTTCCTCAACCTCAAGAAGAAGGAAGAATAGTCAATTGGGTCATATGAGAAATCATTACTGGACATTCATAGTAATCCACTGTATTTTTCATGAGAAGTTATATCTATGTGGGTCACTTATTTAGTTAACTAAAGCTGAGTCTATGAAAAGTGATGGTGATATGAAATTTCGATAGTTGTGCGGTGATTTTCCGTTGTGGCCTCAAGGTTGAAATTGAGATTGGAGGCTCTCAATTGTATCGTTGGACCATTGAAAAGAAAAGTAACATTGAATCTCATGTGGTAAATCCCGAAAATAAATTCCATGATGGGAAGAAACTCGATAATCCCACATGTAATAATTATGGGAAAAAGCCTCTGGGGAACTATATAAAGTGAACCAGGAATTGCTTGAAATGTGGACTGTTGGGACATCTAGCAAAAAATTCCCTATGATATATGAATAATATAGTTAACATGAAAAACTATAGGATGGTTCATATCCACACTCAGCGTGTAATGCAGTGTTACAACTTAAAGGGGCATGTGAATTATTCAAACAATTTCATTATACCAAGGGTTGTTGGAGGAAATCAATAAAAAAACTCTAATGCAACATGGAAGGGAATATGAAATCACTACTAATATGGTGGATCCATACAATGATTTGGGGAATGGTACACTTGTTATTTATTAAATAATAGTGAATATAAAATTTGATTCAATTTCTACACATTCATTAATATCATTCATGTTTAGTAGAACTATTCAAACACCACCTCAAAATTTAGAGGATATGTTATCATTGAGATCAAAGAATGGGGAAATTCATGCATCAATGTTTTATAACTCCTCTCTAGATAGCATTTGTAAACTGATCCTCCCAGTAAATATTTTTATACTTCCTTTAGTTGAGCTCATTGCAATCATGAGAGTGGATTGGCTTTCATTATATAATTCCAACAATAACTATTGGGAAAGGGAGTTTACTCTTCACATTACAAAGCATTCTCAAATTCATTACAAGAATATGGTGGAAGATGATTCTATATTAGAATCAGTGTCTCAAGTGTGGATATTTATTTCTTATGAGAAAGTAGGAATAACTCAATTGATTATGGAAAAATAGAGAATCATTGTTGAAAACATGTGAATCGTGAGGGATTAGATATATGAAATCCCTCATGAGTTTCATGGTCTCCCTCTTGACTTAGAGTTTGAGTTCTCAAATGAGCATATTCCATGATCTCTACCTATAACCATGAAACCATATTCAATGGCCACTGTAGAGCTGTAAGCGCTACTGAAGTTGTTATAGGAGAATCTATAAAAGGGTTTTATACCCACGAGGACTTCACCATGGGGTGAACTAGTCCTCTTTATCAATTAGAAGGATGGATCAATCCACCATTGTGTTTTTATTGTGAGATCAATAATATAAAAATAATGAAGAAGTATGTGCTGCCAAAGATAGATGACTTGTTTGATCAGCCTCAATGGTCTAGTTATTTCACTAAGGTGAACCTTTGGTCAGGATATCACCAATAAAATGTGAGGAAGGAAGATATTCCTAAGGCTATCTTTAGAATGAGGTATGGATACATGAGTTCATTCTGATCCCCTTTGGACTCACTTATTATCTAGAAATTTTCAATGATTTAATGAATATATTCTTCAAAGTGTACCTTGAAAATTGCATGGTACTCTTTATCGATGATATTCTAATATACTCTAAGATCAAGGATGATGATGAAGAGCATTTGAATATCTTGTTAAAGAAATTTTGAATGGAGAATCTATATGGAAGTTACAACAAATGAGAGTTATCTATATATTATGTGTCATTATTGGGACATGATATCACCAGCAAAGGGATAGCTATAGACTCTTCCAAGACGAAGGAAGTTAAAGAGTGGACAAGGCCAATATCTATAATAGAGATTTGTAGCATTCTGGGTCTTGCCTGGTAAAATCGATGAATTTTGAAAAACATTTCACAATTTTCAAACACAATGACAAAGTACACAAGAAATGAAGAAAAAAAATTCGGCACTCGGGAATGTGAAGACTATTTAAAAGAAGAAAAGGAGGATAATAATTCTTCTATTACTCAAACTCCCAACAAGTGGAAAACTCATTGTTGTGTAGATTTATTCTCCAAATAAGGGATTAGGTTGTTTACTGATGAAAAATGAAAATTTCATCTATTATGCCTCAATGAAGCTGACAATCCATGAGAAAAAAAATCATACGCATGATATGGAGTTAGAGGCTATAGCCATTACATTAAACATATGGTGGCATTATCTCTATGGGGAGAAGTGAGCTATATATAATTATCAAAAGAGTATAAAATATATATTCACACATAAATATCTTAATATTCAACAGTGAATATAGATAAATATCATCAATGATTATGACTGCTCAATCCACTACCATCCCAGTAAGGCAAACAAGGTGGAATATGATCTAAGTAGAATTGTTCATTTATCTTTATCAATGATTAGAATTGAAATGGATCCAATATTCATTTATCTGTAGTGGGTGGATATTTAGATTATTAATGGAGGTAAGTCCTCATTCCTTTCTTAATTGATCACTCAACCATCCCTCATGGAGGAAATTAAGGATGGTCAAAGAAAAGAAATGGAAATTCATAAAAGGATGGAAGCTATTAGGAATGGGGAATCCCTTGATTTCATGATTGTTGGGGAAGGAGTTTCAAGATTTAGATCACAATTATGTGTACGATACAATCCAAAGATAAATAAGGTTCTTTGGAATGGACCACATTGCTTGTCCTTTTCTATCTACCTAGGGAGCCCAACGATTTATTGAGAGTAGCGAGAGAACATTTGGTCGAATAATAATAATAATGAGATTCCTGAGTATACATCAATGTGCCTTGTATATAAACAAGTGAAGGCTGAAAGATAGAAGTCTATGGGGATTATGCATCAACTACCAATACCAACATGGAGGTGGAATAACATCACTATGGACATTTTTACTAGACCTCGAATGAAATCTAAAGGAGAAAATGCTATATCAGTCATTTTGGTTCGTCATTCAAAGAAAAATCACTATATCGTGATTCAAGGGGACTTATAATTAGATCATATTTAACATATATATATATCAAACATGAGGTAAGTAATGATGGATTTCCATTATCTATTTTATCTGATCAAGATCTGACATTCTCTTTGAAGATCTGCAAAAGTATCCAACATGCCCTATGAATTGAACTGTACGTCAGTATGACTTATCATCCTCAAATTCTTGGCCAGTCTGAAAAAACTATTTAAATAATGGAAGATATGTTGAAATCATTTTTAATGGGCAAAAAAGGATGACAAGACAAATATCTTCAACTATTTGAATTATCCTACAAAAACTGTTTCCACTCAAGTATCCAAATGGAACCTTATGATGAACTTTATGGGAAATGGTGTAAAACATAGTTTTGTTGTTATAATGTATGTGAGTGTAATATTCTAGAACCTGAAATGGTCAAATAAATGGTGGAGAAGGTAAAAACCATTCAAAAAAACTTCCAGAAATCCCAAATATGAAAAAGGGTTATTCAAACAAGCTTCAATGGGACATTGGTTTCAATGTTGGAAACATGGTATTTCTATGAAAATCTTTGTGGAAGAAGGTTCTGAGGTTTGGGATGAAAATAAAAGTAAGACCCTAGTACATTGGTCCCTTCTATAATCTTGATCATGTCGGGGTTATTTCCTATAGAATATAACTTCAACCTACCATGTCCAAGGTACATGTTGTCTTTCATGTATCCCTCTTAAAAAGTACATTCCAGACCCTTCACATGTATTCTCTTCAGAGGTGGCACAATTGGAGATTGATATTTCTTTGGATGAGAATCCAGGGAAGATCCTGGATAATAGAGATAGTGTTCAATGTTATAGGAATACTCACCTAGTAAAATTATTGTTGAAAAATCATAAGTACGAATAGGCAACATGGGAGCTTGAGGAGGAAATGAAGGAATATCACCCACACCTGTTTATTTTTTATAATGTATTAAAAGAAATTTTAAGGGTATAATTACATAAGGGGGAGGGGATATTGTAACAAACCAATGTTTTATCAACGGAAAATCCCTTCTTATAATTATGTCATATAATCACATGAAACCACCGCAACAGGAACTATTCTGTACAATGAGACCATTAAACATAATATTTTTATTTTTGGGATTAGAGTTTTGACAATATGATATACATGTTTGCAGTCAGTGAGATATTTAATGTATGACACAATAAATTTTTTTTTTGATGAATAGTAACATAACCTTGTAAATAGTAACCTGACATTATGAATATTAATGAATAATTATGAATATTATGTTGTCCAAATAAATTAAACATCACCCATGAATGTGCAAATACAATTTAGCTATATTATAACTGAAAAAAGATCATAGTATAAGTATTGGTATTTTTGTATTTCATAAATATTTTAAATAAAAATTTTCAATTAATTTAATAATGTAAAATGGTAATTTATTTTCATAAAATTTAATCATAATTTGTTATTTTATTGTCTTATGGTTAAAATATAATTTTATGGGGTCTTGATTAATGTTTCAAGGGGTTGTAAAACGAGAAATATTTATAATGATCATTCTTTCCAATAAATTATATTTTTATTTAAAAATTAAAATTAAAATATTTATATTTTTTATCGAAAAATTGTTTTCATTTATAGACTCTACATGTCGGTAAATGGTTAGGTGTATTTTTTATGTATTTTTCTAAAATATACAAATTTTGAAGGAATAGTAAAATATGATAATTACAATAAATGATAAAACATGAATTTCTACATCATGCTTGAGTCATGGATGATGTAAAGGGGCATTGGTTGGTACTAACATGAACTTATTACATTTTTTGTGCACAATCATCATTCACTATTGGATGTATTGGGAAAAATAATTAAATAATGAATTAAATAATCAAAATTCACTCATCTCCTCCACTATAAATACCTCCCAAACTCCCCTTTTTTATTCATGACTCTCAAGCCGTGTAACTTTCCTATGTTCTTCCTAAATCACTTCTCATGGTCCTCCCCAACATCCAAAATACCTTGGTATCCTCAAAAGACTAGATCCTATCCCATTAAGAGGCTCTCAAAGATGATAAACTCAATAGGTAAATTCCACTTTCTAATTATTTTATTTTCATTCTGTTACTTTTCATTTCTTGTTTCATTCTTCACCTCCCCTCAACAAAATGGTATAATAACACCAGTAATATATATTTAATAGAATGAAATTATTCTAATGGGATAGTTAATCAAAATTCTTCTATACCCATCCTATTTATTCTATATATGAAAATACGTTTTTAGATGTGTTAATTTATCACATTCAAGGAAAATGTCTTTTCAATTTTCATTACCATATTCAAGACGTGCCATGAAACCATTTTGATGGTTTAACGGGATCATAATATGTGTATTTCATCTTTTTTAATTTTAAGGAATCCCCATAAATTAAGGATGTAAAATAATAATATAAATCATGATAATTGTGAACAAAACAACCCATTAATCCAAAAGACTATCAATAATGTTTTATATAATTATTCACCTTTAATACAAGTAAAAAAATTAAATTTACAACCATGTAATCATTTGTAAGTTCATTAATTTCATTTAACTATAATTCTGGTCAAACACTCTCTCCCTATATGTTTATATATTCATCCATATAAGTTAACCGAAGCTAAAACAAACATACCATAACAATGAAATTGAACCTCATAGCCAATCAAAAAGGTAACTAATGAACTCAAAAAGGTAATAATAAATCATTTAAATACAAAATAGTTTCTGTAATTATTAATTAATCAACCTAATTTTTTTATTCAGGACATTAATATTAAGAGGTTAACACCATCAGACAAATTATAAGGGGTCCTCCCTTTGTCACATTTATTCAAGAATTTCTTCTATTTTATTCCCTTTTATGTATATTTCCTAATGTTGGGGTCTGAATTCGCATTTTCCTTGTACTATCCTAATGAAATATAAAAGATTATAAATATCTTTCTCTCTCATTATGACCCCTTTTGTACACCTGATAACATGCAAATATTCTCTAAGGGATTCTACCTAAACTGCCATAAATCCTTGGATTTCTTTATCTTTCTTTTTACCCAAATAATGTTGTATTTTCATTCTATTAAATATTCAGCATATTATTTATATTCTATCAACTCGTTTTTCTAGATAAATAACTCATTCCCTTTCAGGGATATACATTGTTTTATGTGATTCCCACCTCGATACTTCTTAATCAGAAAACAAGTTTTAAGGGAACATCATAAAAAAGTTACCCAATTTAAAGTGCACATAAAAAATGTTTAAATACACAGTTGTTGTTATGAAATCAGTCATTTTATTATGAAAATGTTATTGCTTGACTTCTGGTTTTACTTAAATGATTATTCCATTTTCGATTTAAAATTCTCTTTAGTATTTTCTATAAAAATGAACTAAAATGTTTTATGGATAAGAATTTCATAATTACACTTCATAGATGTTTTCACTTATTTTTTACCTCATTTACCATGATATATTCCTATTTTACCTTATTAATCTCCATCTATGTTTTAATTCATTTCTCTCATGGAAACATTTCTGATATACCCACTCATTATACTTTAAGACCTGAATTTGATACCCATATCTCTCCATGGGTTCCCTTATATTTTTTTGATTGTGTATGATAATTTATGTGGTGATCGTATTTAGGAACATGTTATGATGGGTGGTCCCATATAGTGCTCTAATATATTGGTTAATGTTTAGTCTCATGTGAAGTTATGTGAAACAATCATTGCGGTTAGCCTTGACTCTTGCTACCATATGCAACCATCTTGGTGGTCAACCATGACTTGTGATACACTATGTGAAAATTTCCTTCAATAATTATAAAATTAGGATTTATATTGCTACCACAATACTATGAATTTATATATACATGATCCCATGTTTATATATTATGATTCCATATTCCATTTTATATCATTATGTTTGGATATCATACCATTTTGGTAAATCCATGCTCTTATGATTTATCCCTAACTTGGATTTTAGCTCATCCCTTTGTTCATGTGATCCCCTGGGTACACAAGTCAGATTTATGGGATTAAACGAATAAAAGATCTCTTTATGCATATTAAAAAAGAAGTGTTTTTTAGTCCCATGTTTTATGTTTTATGTACCTAGACTTTTAGGATAGTAGACATTAATATCTTTTTCATGTACTTGGATGTATAATTATGCATAATATAATGAATTTTTATTTTTAAAAGTCTAGGGTCTCTATATCCCTGGTGTCAAATCAATCAAGAACTCCACATCCAGCACTTTGGGAATGCCTAAAAATCATCTTGGAATACCTATGTGAACTCATCCACTATTTGAGGTAATCCACCCTCAATGAATTACCATAATTCTCTAGCACATGTGGTTATATCATGGAGATAATATTTCAAAAATCTTGGTGTGGAGGACTCACATGAGATGACCGAGGTTTCCATTCCCCATGAAAAACATGAGGGAATTGATCAGGTGTCATGAAACTCCCACGACACCATTAACAATCATTGTGCTTCAAAACATTCTCCAGCCAATTCATGCTAAGGATTACATAAAAGAGGACCATATCCATGGCCAATAGGTCCCACTCCATCTCAAACCCAAACATATTAATTGAACATGATGGTAACCTGAGAGTTTGCTCCTTCTTTTTTACCAAATGGGATAACCTACTCTTTACCAATTTATAACTACTAAGATGGAATTTTTATCTCACTCCCAAAAAGGGTAGCGATAAATAAATTTGAAGAACTAGCAACGAATAGAGAAGTAGATATAAACGATGAAATCAAGGTGGTACCTCAAAAATTCAAAGGCCATGTATATGATCCAGCTAGCACATGATCCACAACATGAAGATGCCTACCCTATTTTTGAGAATGGAGTCTCTCATATGTCTCTACCCTGAATTGGATCTTCCTTGAAGACGAACTGTCCCAATCACCATAGCCACAGAACTAAGATCCCACCATCTTTAATGGCATTGACTGAAATGGAATCCCCATGGAGGCCACAGACCCTGCCCCACTCTAGAGTGGAAGTGACATCCTGTAAAACCACTAAAAGTATCACATTGCTCCTCACAAATAACATGGATTCAAAGTTTATTTGAATGCAATACGAATGTGCACTGGTCTCTGACCCTGGTGGAAAATAATTTTCCTTGTATCAAAATCTATAGATGAAAGATTTCTGGAAGTGTGTCCTGAACTGGATCCTCCTTCTTCCCCTTGTTCGCTGACTTATTCTTCTTATAAAATTATGTATAACTACCCATAATAGCTACTATCCTAGAGAAAATAGATTTCCCCATGTGGTCAATCTCTACCATAAAATATCGATAAAACACCTCAGCATAGGTATTTAGCTTGAACAATAAGGGTTGGGAATAGATCTTTGGTCATAACCCTTTATCAAACCTCAGAGCCTTCATCTGTTTGTTAGAGATGATTTCAGGAGCATATCAAAAATGTTATGAGAAATGGTTGGCATACTCCCTCACCTACTGGTCCCCTAGAAAGGATCCATTAACTCTCAACATGTAACATATGATAAGACCTCAGGGAATTATTGATCATTGAAAACCACCATGAATACTTTCAAACTCATTTTTTCATTCATCCTAGTTTGAAGTATTGATTCCAACCTATTGTGGCCTCTTCCCTCTAATAAAAAAGATTCACATTTAACCCTAAACTATTTATGTGTATCTAGTAACTCGATGATGTGCTTGATCATTTCGATACACTAATCTTATTCTGTGGGTTACATGCTGCCTCAGAAATGAGGGGGCTTGTAATTTAATAAATCCTAAGATTTGTCCTTATTAGATCCATACTATTCATTTCAGTCAATATATTCAGTGGGAGATAATCCATTTCCTAGGGAATGGATTTCCCAAACCATAGCTTCAATCATCCTTCGATCCATTTATTAGGGATAACTCGCTTTGGCATCCTCCTGTGGGTGTGTGGGAGAATTCCATAGAGGCATGTTTCTACACAAGGCAATAGTGAAAAAATAAATCATCAGTAAAAAAATTATAAATAATATCATCAATTACATGAAATAAAATTAATTAAAAAACATCCCAATAATGAAATAAACAACTTCTTAACTCCCACCCAATGCCTACGTGCTGTTTGCAGCCCACACGTCCCACCTAGAAGAGAATTAAAACTAATAATCCCAACATACAATGGAGACTAGAGGTTTTTCATGATAGGTACTGATTATAAACCCTACATATAACCTAAACCCCAACCCCCAACATCCATATCTTGTATCAAGTTAGACTCATCCCAAAATAATGATTTGACTAAAAAAGTTTAACTTCCTCTAATATAATTTGGTCACAAAACGAATGTGATCCCTATAAAAAATGGAACCATACCCAGCCCATGTAAACACCTAAAAGGATTTCCCTATCCCTATAGGTTGTAACATGTTCCCTAGTATCATAAAAAATGTTTTGGTAATGATTTACCTGCATTAGTTTACAAGAAACATCCAATAACAAAAAAAATCGATTCTGAATTTTATCAACCATACAATCCTTAAATAAAATTCAGAACTGAATACATGTTTTCAAAATTACACAATATGAAAAAAAACAAAGTCATATAATTAAAAACAACCCATTTACCACAGCACAACATGGGTTCATCACCCATTATCCATCTCCACCACACCACACAATGGAAGGAATAAAAAAAGATGAACTGCCATCTCTGAAGTCATTTCCCTTACATGTGTCAAAAATAAAAAAGTATACTTACACCCATAGGAGTATGTATTATGTGAGTATGGGACCAATATAATACCACCCAATGATTCCATGCGATAATCATTATATTATAAAAAAAACATGAATGTTTTTTATAAATAATAAATATTAGCAACAATTTCCAAAGTGAAAATTTTAATGGAAAATAGTTTTCGAAGTGGTAACCTCAAAGAATGAATAAATTTAAATAAAAAATTCACAATAATAAATTTTCTTCTAAAACACCACAATATAATTTTAAAAGCCAATTAATCAACAACAACAACTCACGGGAACACCCCTATGTACAAGGTAGTTGTGGGCCCCAGGTACCTCATATTTCAAGGTAAAAGTAACCATAAAAAATATCAATTCTCATTCACAATCTATGTGTAGGGAACATACCCATAACCTAGTGGTCCCCAATAATCATAATTATAGTTTTTTTAGTGTTTTAAATGTCAAACTTGTTATGGGAAACATGGAAAATACCACACAAGATCAATAACAAACTAGTACAGAACGACCCACCTATATACCTGGGTTTCCCACATTGTGGTAAAAAAATCCTCAAGAAAAATAATTCCATTTACACATAAAAACACAATTTCTGGTCATAAATACTCAATATAGTAGCTAATCATTCCTTTCACTATTCGTATAATTTAAAAACCCACTTAAAATTTCAATCAAACAATTTCAAAATGTGTAAAAAAAATCCACATAATATTCTTATAAAAACGCCTATTTTAAACACAAATGCATACCAATATTACAATAATTGGAATTTGAAGCACTGAACCCTTATAACAAAACAAATCCATGAATTATGGAATTACCACAATTTTTACAACATTGATTGTACATGAAAAACATACATTTTGACAGAAAAAATGGATCATAAAAATCAGTTTCGTAACAAGTTATACCAAAAAACGTTTTGAACCAAAACATTTAAAATTGGAACATGCTAAAAATATATATCCATCAAAGGTAACTCATCAAATAATTATTACCCATGTAATCACCAATAAGAGGTGTCTACAACCTTGAATCATTGTGTGTTAGTTCATATACACCACTACCTCACCACAAGGGATTAAAAACAAACCATAAACCATAATATTATTCCAAACTATCAAAATAAACATAGTATACGAATAACTAGCTTTTTTAAATTTTGAACATCATGAAAATTGGGAGAAACCCTAATGAAATTGAAGGATAAATGAATGAAATATCACTTACAAGGGTGATCTTGATGTTCCTCCACAGAGTACCCCATAAAATTGTGTTCTAATAGATGTTGAGGGTACATGGATCATATCCATTGATGATAGGCATGAAACGTAATGAATTGGGTTCGATAGGGTTTATTTTTTAAGTGAAAAATGGGAATTACAAAACAATTTTAATGTTCTTGAATGGGTTGCATAGTTTTCTCGCACGGTTCACTAAACTGTGCACACAAACCATACACCAAGTTCTATCAACTCAAACAAATTTCAATATTGTCAACATTTATGGTGTCCAAGGAGAAAATGAGTGGGGAATTTTTATACAATAATAGAATTTAAATATATACCTTCAAATAGGGACATTGAAGTGACAATTCTCCCCACAATGAAAGACTTTCTTCCCATAAAGTCAACCCGAAGCTTGATCAAAAATGAAAAATGGATAATCTTGTTCAACCCAATTATTCAACTCTCATATTTCATTGAAATATCTCCCATGATTCCAAAGGACCTAAGAGAGTAGAATAGACATTCCCTAAATCACCTCTTCTTTTGAACCAATTATTCATACCGGTTTCTAAAAAACAAACACATCGGGCTCTATTTCCAACTCCTCCCACTGCAACACATGGGATATATCCATTTTGAACATCTTCAATTGGAAGACATCATAATTGTAATGAATAGATGTCAAATGAGAATGAAAATATGAGTTATATTCCACCTCTCCAATATTCTATGTAATCTCAAATGGTTCAAAATATCTCAGAGATATCTTTCCCTTCTTTCCCAAAAAATGAGGACCCAAATGAGGGGCTACCTTCCAGAATACCAAATCACTCACAAAAAATTATTGGACTTGACACCATTGATCCGAATAAGATTTTTTGCGACTATGATATTTCAATAACTAGTGTGTCATCAACATTACCTTCTGAGAAGACTCTTTCACAAGGATCCACCCCAATAGTGAGGTATCACCCACCTTATCCCAACATAGATGCGGATGAAAAGGATAACCATAGTGAACCTCAAAAGGATCTATTTGAATAGAATAATGGTATATGTACTAATATTGAAACTAAACCTATCCAATGTGATTATCCTAGGAACCAATAATGTCAAAAACTTTTGCACATTGCATGTCCTCCAAGAAACGATTCACCCACTCTATCTGACCATCCATTTGAAGAAGGCATGTTGAGCACATATTAATTTGATAACTGATGGCCTTCTGATGGACTTCCCAAAACATAGAAGTGACATGGGGTTCCTTATCTATGACAGCTGTTGAATTCACACCATGATGCCTTGCCACCTTTTAATGATACAATCATCCCAACTCATCCAGATTTGTTGTTTCATTGATCAAAATGAAATGGAATGATTTGGTCAGACGATAAATCCATAACTAGATAGAATTATTACCCCATGGTGTTCAAGGAATTCCAAAAATTAAATCTACGACAACATCATCCCACATCTATCTAGGAATGGGTAATGGCTCGATAAAATAGGAGGGTCATTGATGCTTGTCTTTTACATGCTGACTTGTGTAGAATCTCTACACAATGTCTACTATGTATCATCCCATACATGGACATCCGAACTGAGGATAGAACTGATAGTACATTTATATATACCATATGGATGACCCACTAAGACTGGCGACTATACTTCATCACCTCCTTCCCTAGAGATAGTGGAACTACTGAAGGGACCATTAAGCATATGATACCATTAGGCGATAAATACCAATAATAAGACATCTCCCCAACAAGATGAAATTGTATCAACCACTATCATAGATCATCACTAGGATGATCACACTGAATGGCCTGTAAAAGAGTGGGGGTCAATTGAATGCTTTCCAAGAACCCACCGCACCGTGTTCCTTGGTCTCCAATTTCATTTGATAATTATGACGCATCATAGTACACTCCTCACTAGATTTCCTCAAAGATTTCACTGGTACTCATATTCTCAAGGAATCACCCACCACATTACCCTAGCATAGGGTATAGACGATGTCATTGTCGATCCCAAATAGGTACTCGATCAAATTTAACTACCTCAGATTACGATCCCTTTATGTGAAAATGTTGGCTTGGCTCTTGTGATTAGAGTATAACACAAAAATCTCCCCAAAGAAGCAGGGAATCCATGTCTTCAATGAATACATAACTAATTCCAACTCCTAGTCATTGGTGGGTAATTCTTTTCATATGGGTGCAGTTGGTGAGATCCATAAACCACCACATGATCATCATACACGAGAGAGCATCTGAGGCCCATATCTAAAGCATCACAATACACCATATATCCCTTTCTAGGATCTAGAATGATTAGATCAAGGGAGAAAGTCATCCACCACTTCATCTCAACATAAGATTTATAACATACTAGGACCCAATAAAATTTCACCCATTTCTATGTGTGTGAGGTCATGTGAGAGGCAATCAAAGATAAATCCTGAACATGATTCCTCTAATAACCTACGAAGCATATGAAACTACTAACATCAAAAATGTTCTTTAGTAGCTCATATGAAATCACTGCACTTGTATTCTCAGGGTCAACTAAAACCCCCTTCTCCAATATGACATGACCCAAATACATCACTTCGAAAATCCAAAAAATGCACTTGGACAATAATGAATAAACGTAATGACTTTTAAAGGTTCCCAAAACAACTTGAATGTGTTCCTCATGCTCCTCCTTGGATCCATAGTAAACCAGAATGTCGTCCAAGAATTCCATGAAAATGGGGTCAAGATACTGGTGGAAAATCCTATTCCTGAGTACCATAAAAACAATAGGGGAATTACCATCCTAAAGAAGAATGACCATGTACCCAAAGTGGTTTCACTAGATTCGGAAATATGTCTTTGGGATATCTGTATCTTATACTATAAGAATTTGGTAAGTAGAATAAAATTCCATCATAACCACCATACTCCCTTCAACTTCTAAAAAATTTCATCGATTCAGGGAAAATGATATTTTCTCTTGATGAATACCTTGTTCAACTTTCAGTAGTCAATACATAATTAGATGGATTTGTTGGCCTTCTTCACAAAAATGAAAGGAGAAACCTAATGATAGATGCTCGGGTGAATGAATCCTTTATATTCTATGTCGTCCAACTATATCATTAATTCCCTCATCCCGTTAGTGTCCGTAAAATATTATTGAAGATCAATAGGATATGTTCCTCTCAATAAACAAATCAATAACCCCCAATTCCACTTTGTGGGGCATGCCTGAAAAATCATCCAGAAATACCTCATAGAAAGCATACACTGTGTGACGTAATCCACCCTCAGGATCACAACCATCATCCTCTAGTGCAATAAATAATAACAAGAAGATCATATTTCACATATCTAGATGTAGAAGTCCTATAATACCTGAATTAGGATCCCATTCCCCATGGAAATAATGTGGGCTGCCATCATTTACTTTTAAAATCATCCTCCGCCTATATAAATCGATGTGCACCTATATATCACTACATAGTCAATGCCAATGATTAAATAAAAAATATCCTAATAAAGAACCATGATATCCCACTCCATCTCAACCTGAGACACGGTATGTGAACATGATTGGAACCTGAGACCTTGATCCCAATTATTCCCAACAATGTTACTAACTATATTGTAATAGATAAAAACTTAGTTGGAATCCTCAGTGTGCTCAAAAAATTTGATATGATATTTTAAAATGTGAACCGGTATTGAATAGAATATTAGTTATAGAAGATTAAATATAGACGACACCTCGACCTACCAAATGACCACAATCTTATCTTGCTGGTACCTCCTCCAAAACATTATGATGACTACTCTCGTCCTAAAAATTTCTTCAAGCATAAGGCTCTTACCTGAACTAGGTATCCCCAAAAGATAATCCAGCACTACTTACACAAGCATCAAACCGGGATCCCACCATCATATATGGATATGATAGAACTGTAATCCACATTGAGGCCACAGACCCTTCCCCACTCTAGAGTTAATGTTTCATCCTTAAAATGATATGAAAGTGTCTCATAACTGCAATCTGAAAAAAATGGTTCAGAGGAGATGTGTATGCTCATCAGATGTGCCCTAGCCTCCCTCACAAGTGGAATATAACAGACATCGCATCAGAAGACACATATGAAAGCTTCATGGTAGTGTTTCCTGAACTACCACCTCCTTTCATCCCCTACTCCTCCTATTTCTTCATCCTTTAATATGAAGTATCGCTACCCATCAATGAT
Source organism: Viscum album (assembly GCA_963277665.1). Taxonomy (NCBI): domain Eukaryota; kingdom Viridiplantae; phylum Streptophyta; class Magnoliopsida; order Santalales; family Viscaceae; genus Viscum; species Viscum album. The sequence continues at coordinate 580,373,437 of OY728122.1, read as the reverse complement.
ACAATCCTAGAGAAACCATATCTCCCATTGTGGTTAGTATATTCCATACATGCTTGTTTAACCACCTTAGTATATGTCTGTAGATGGAAACAATAAGATTTGGGAATAGATCACTGACCTTAAGCCTTTCTCAAACCTCTAAGACTTCATCTGTTAATTAGAGATGATTTTAGGAGAATACTAAACTAGTACAATGAAATGCTTTTCATAATCCATCATCCACTGGCCCCTGGACAAGATCCATGAACTCCAAGGATCTAGTATATGACATGACTATAATGAAGTATTGATCATTGAAAAATGCCTTGAATTATTTCCAACTCCTTTTTCATTCTTCCATGTTTTCACCAATGAATTCCACTACCTGGGTAGAGACCCGAAGCTTGACATACATGAACATTACTTTACTTTTTCAGAATACATAATACATAACAAAAACAGACACACAAGGACCGTAATAGTTTAGTGTCTTTGGAAACTCGGAACGTAATCTTCTAATCGTGGTGAAAGATCTTCAACATCTCCAATAATGATCTTCCCCTTTTGGTTTTCTTACCTAAAACCTTTCCTTAAATCCTGGGGAAAAGAAAACATATAAAGGGTGAGATCAAATTCTCAATAATGGAAAGTGTGGATAAAATAAAACATACCATATACATTTGAACTTAAAAACATGAACATAATGCTTCAACATCAAAATCTTGAGCAACGACATAAAACATGGAAGTGCATAAGGAATTGATCATAATGGATAATAAATCATGATAAAATAGCATGGGAATAAAACATGTAATTGTGGAATCCATTAAGAACATGTAATTATTTCCATAGTAGCCAAGGAATTGCTTCCAAGACCATCTTAGTGGACAAAGTCCCTTTCTAAATCGATTTCACTCCACGTTCCATTCCTGTAATATTGAACCAGATTAACTTACCATTCCGGCAATGTCTATATCATGAGATATAAATCGTTACCCAATGCATTAGAGGGAGATATAGGTCCCACCCATCTCATAATGAAATTATTCTTACTTGTGCCACAAAATAATCATAAAACATTCATCCTAACTCAAAGAATAAAATGGGTTTCATAAACATCCTCCCATCATCACATAATCCATATAAAAGAAATGGATATCATTTCATAATAAGAAAAATGAAATGATGTAAATCAAAGGTACATTATACTTGAAACATACACATATGAAATATTGTCATCTTAGATGGAAAATGGTTTTTATAAAACACTTGAAATGAATTCTTGAGGAAAATATCCTTTCTTCTTCAAAATCAATTTCTTTTCACAAAACATCATGGAATTTTAAAAAAAGATATTTTTTTGAAAATAGTCATGAAATCTATTTGAGTAAGCTTCATGAAAATAAGGCTTTATAAAATTGTAAATATCATTTCATGTCGTATAAGTTAAAAAAACATTCTTCTCGTACTTTTCCCGGAAAAGTCAAAAAGTACCTCGTAACGTAAAAAAATATAGATTACTTACATACCATGTAGTAAAAGTAAAGAATGGGTAAAAAGGAAATTAAAAATATATGAAAACACTTTTATAAAACATGGACATGGTTGATATAAATAACCCTATTAAATACTTACGAATAAGCAATCTCGGATAAAAATGAGATTTGCAAAATTATCCCTTACCTTAGATCCGATATGATTCGTACATATCCAAACCTCATGTATAATGATTTAAATAATTTCATTGACTTATTACAGAATCATATTAATTGTTATTATATCATATACGGTTCACTTATGACTTTATATTACCCATTCTTTTAAAAATTCATGTTAAAGTAGCGTTTTGGGTAAAATCGTTTCATTTTTCATTCGTGTTTTAACTTGTAATTATTCATATAATTACTTATATCATGATTACATACTTCCAAAATGTAAACCATGATTTATATATAATATATATTCATATAATATTCATATAATGGATCGATAAATGGAAAGAAATACAGTGTTCTTGGAGACGGTAGGCCGTACGTACGCATGAACGCTGATTTCGTTTCCTTATTGAATTGAATTGAATTAATTAGATGACATAAATATAAATATACATAAATATAGTAGCATTATTTTGTAATATCTTTCATTATTACATATTATATATACTTTATAATCATTCTTGAATGGTTATCATGGAGAGTGAATCTCATCGCGTCATGGAGATGGTATTCCGTACGTACGCACGAGCGATGACATCATTCCCATGATCGTGGAATTGTATTAAAGTTTATGTATAGTATTACAGAATCAATATATCTTTACAATAATCATATATATTCACTACTTTCACCATTATACCCATCCATGAAAGGTGGTGGTGGAAAATATATTACACCACGGCGTGGAGACGGTATTCCGTACGTACGCACGCGAGGTGATTTCATTTTCTGTAGGATAGATAGATGGTGAAATAAGGTTGTTTAATACTTATAATAAAATATCCATATATGAGTGATACCGATTTTATTACTTCATAATTAAACAACTAAAGAAGAAGAAGTGGAATAAGAAATAAAGTTGAAAGAATCGGTAACAGACATTACCTTTTCTTTGAAGCGCCTCTTTGAAACCTACTCTTAGGGCACTAAAGTTGGACTTTGAAGAAGACCAGGACCTCTAAGATGTTTATAAGGAAGTGGGGAAGTGAATTTGATAGGTTTTGGAAGAGCATGAAGGCTCAAATTTGTGTGTGGAGGAGAGGGAGGTGGTGCCCTTTTATAAGGGAGGAGAGGGGAACCTTTGGAAATTGTGGAAATATTAATTTATTATAAACTTATCTTCGGTTTCAAAATGTCAAAAAATCATTACAGATGAATATAAGATGACTCATGGTAGAAATAAAATCATCCAATCAGAATTTTACATGTTTGGGAAAATATTTTAATCATTATTATCTAATTTATTTAAATCATTTATTAATGAGGTAAATACATCATCATTATTGTGTCATAAATAATTTAATTTATTTAGTGTCTAAAAATTATAAAAAAATATCTTTATGTATGTAATCTTCTTATCTTTACAGTGAATATTTATAGTGGAAAATATAATTTATATAACCCCCTATAAGAATTAATTACTAAAATATTTTTGTTAATGTCAATTTTATCTTCACATTAAATTAATTAATCCAAATTGTCATTGTCACTAACATGTGGCTCAAATGGGTCCCAAAATCGACCCATGGATATCCATGGTCGGCCAACAGTCAAAAAATAAGGTTAGGACAAGTGTCAAGGTAATTGTGAATTATTATAATATTCTTTTAACCTTGGATTACCTTATTTTACCTTTAACCGGAGTAAATAAAAATTACTGTAGTTACTATTCATAATATCAAAAAAATAAAAGTAACCTATTAACATAATTTGGATCCACGGATTCCAAATATGGAATCCATTTTTCAAAATTCAATACATAGAAGATGTAGTAATTAATTTAAAATTAATCCCATTGTTAAGCAAACGGGTTTTCAAAGTTAAAACATTTCCAAAGATTGAAATGATTTTACCTATGATTTCAATGTAAAATTAATGCTAATGACATAAATTATATTAAATTGTAAAAAGATATTCTATTTATACCTTAAAAACATTCAATATTATAATTTAACCATATTAATTATTGCGATGAAAAAAGTTGTTTTTAATTAAAATATAGCGTGTTTTTACTATTCATTAGAATATGAAAGTTATCATAATAATATGAAAAATTTATCCAAAGTAAATTTTTATATCCTGATTCTAACGAAGAATTTTATTTTGTCAAATTGAACTTATAAACTTGTAAAAAACTAGATTTAATGTGGGTGCGCCATCAAAAGGTGGCAAAACTGCATTTTTTGAAATATACTTATTTTACCAGAAAAATTTATTTTGATCTCATACAATGTTCTAGAAAATGTGTAAGATGAATAATAATGTTATAAAATTCAAAATTTAGTTAATACTATTCATAACGGCTAGTTCATAATAATATTATAATAATATATCTTTGTTTATTAAAACCCGGTATTGCGTACAACACATGCTATCGAGGAAGGTCGTGATTGCGTGTAATGCAAGCCAAGTCAGGGTTGCGTGTTGTGCAAGAATCCTTTGTTGTTTCGTATAACATAATCCAACCATATTTCATTTATATATTGAATATATATATATATATATGAACACACTCAATGTTGCATAGAATCACTATTATAAAACGAACATGAAATTGTGTGTAACACGATCCAAGAATAGCGTTTCGTATACTGCAAGCTATTACAGTGTTGCGTATAGTACAAGATAAACATGGTGTGTTGTATAATAGATGACATCAATGAAATTAAAAGAATATTTTTCATAAAATATCGGGGTGTTACATTCTACCCCCTTAAAATGAATTTCGCCCTCGAAATTTGTCGGGCTTATAAATGGTTTTTTACTTGATAATTTCTTTCATAGAAACCCACATCGTAAAAAGGAATGATAAAACATAATTTTAAAAATTGATGTATGAAACAAAACGGTTACCCAAATTAACTTATCTCTAGTTTTCCACATCGGAGATCATAGGTGAAGATATGTATATAGTGGAGAAATATAACCATCATGTTCTGATGGAGAGTGGTAGAGAACATGGCTATGAAAAAGGCAACAATCACAAAGCCATGAATTAGTGATGATCTAAGGTACCATCTGATTCATTGGATATAAGAGCACTAGGACAACATTTTTGGTTTTCAATATCATTTCCCTAAAGTTGAAAATTTTAATTTGATGAAATACTTTCTTGATTTTGGTACAATATCACTGTTGTTCATGCTTTGAACAACTTCCACTTCATCTAATAAAGAAATGATGTTGAATTTCTTATTTGTGAAGTGTTAACAGATCATGTGATAGAATGATGGGTCATTCCATATCTTTCAAACAAATGGATAGCAAAAGTTATAAGTCCATATTATGGTGAGTTTAATCGTATATGGTTCCAAAAATGGACTTAGAAATTATTTATCATACTGCTTAATAATATAAAACCACTTTCCACTAACTAGGGACTTCCTGTAGGCTAGTGGTATGCGATAAAGTCCAGTTACACTTCAGTTGTGGGTTCGATTCCCACAGCCTTATTCGACGCGATGGGTTGTCGCCCGTCCTGCAGTTTGTCCTTTTTCTAAAAATACATTACTACAACATCCCATCAATAATATCGAAAAAAGTTATTTCCTTAAACAATACTAACTTATGTCCAACATAATCCATTCCAATCTTTAGGATTATCTAAAATACTTAGGTCCAAGCTCATAGTATAAAGAAAATGATTACTTGAAATGTCACATAACAATCACGTGAATGCCATCATTTATCCCTCATATATCTTGTTGGTCACATTCCAGTCATGTGAATACCTTAATCATGTATTCTCCTGAAAAATGAATACCCATTGAATCTTATTGAAAAAATGAGTGTTGTCAAAAGTTAACTCTTTCCACATACCAAAATCCTCTAAATTCTATATACTCAAACCATGATATCACATAGTCCTTATATCAATCATGAGCTCATGAATACTATCAATCATTTCATTTTCTCCTTATCCCTTCATTATGCGCATATCATATGCTTTCAAAAAATATCTGAATAACCTTTCGTAGTCACTAGTACCATTCATCATATACTTTCAAAACTTAAGGAATGACAATAGTGTAACAATCCTTAGATGTCTCTTTATTCCATTGTACCATGAGATTACTTATACAAAATTACACTTGATAAACATTTAATCATTCCACTACCTTCTTAAACCATTGACTGAGCTTCAACTATTCTTTCATCTCACATATCATTTGTAGTCTCTTCATCATCATCATCATAAATACTACCCATACGACCATACTTATTCTCTTCATGAGACATTCCCTTAGGGCATTGGTTTCCATAATGCCCGTACATTCCACATTGAAAACATTTAACCATTGTTGATGTCGTAGCAATACCATTATCCTCATCCATGGTGTTAACTGAACCTTTTCTGTTGCACTTATTGGATTTGTGTGCTTCTTTTCCACACCCAAAGCATCTTCGAGTTTCTTTGAAAAAATCTCCATGATGCCTCTTCCCACATGATTTACATGAGGGGAATTGAACTTTCTTTCCTCTATTATCATCATGAAACTCAATCATTCTCTTATTATCTGAGTCAGGATACTTACCAAAGTTGAGATTGTTGAACATATTGTGAGATTTCATATTAGGAATAATAACGATGTTTGGACTTCCAAATCTCGTTTCATTTGGTTTCTCATGAAGAATATCATTCATTGTCCGTCATATCCTCAATTATCATGAATCTTCATATTTCCATCCATTTTCTAAAACCCAAAAAGAATAGTGTGAGAGGAAAAAATCATGCTAGGGGAAACAAAATAGTAAAGGAGGATCACCCTCAATATCTAACATCTTAGGTTAAATTCTATGATCATTACCGTATTTCTAGGACTAGATCCTAGTCGTATACTTATCCTTAGGTACATCCCTAGACATACCTTAGAAATATCTCTAGGTATCTCACTAACGTTTTCGCATTCTATTTTCCAATGGTTGACTAAACCTTTCCTTTGATACCAACTATAGAGACCTGAAGCTTGACGTACATGATCATTACATTACTTTTGCGGAATACATAATACATAACAAAAACAGACACACAAGGACCGTAATAGTTTAGTGTCTTTGGAAACTCGGAACGTAATCTTCTAATCATGGTGAAAGATCTTCAACATCTCCCATAAAGATCCTCCCCTTTTGGTTTTCTTACCTAAAAACATTCATTAATTCCCGGGGAAAAGAAAACATATAAAGGGTGAGCTCAAATGCTAAGTAAGTGAAATCATGGATAAAATAAAACATACCATAGACATTTGAACGTAAAAACATGAACATAATGTTTCAACATCAAAATCTTGAGAAACGACATAAAACATGGAAGTATATAAGGCATATATCATAATGGATCATAAATCATGATAAAATATCATGGGAATAAAACATGTAATTGTGGCATCCATTAAGAACATGTAATGATTTCCATAGTAGCCAAGGCATTGCTGCCAAGACCATCTTAATGGACAAAGTCCCTTTATGAATCGAGTTAACTCCTCGTTCCAATCCTGTAATACTGAACTAGATTTACTTACCATTCTAGCCATGTCTATCTCATGAGATATAAATTGTTACCCAATGCATTGGAGGGAGATATAGGTCCCACCCATCTCATAATGAAATCATTCTTACTTTTGCCACAGAATAAATTTAAACATTCATCATAACTCAAAAAATAAAACGGGGTTCATAAAAATCATCCCATCATCACATAATCCTTATAAAAGAAATGGATATAATTTCATAATAAGAAAAGTGAAACCATATAAACCATCTGGATATTATACTTGAAACATACACATATGAAATAATGTCATCTTAGATGGAAAATGGTTTTGATAAAACACTTGAAATGAATTCTTGAGAAAATATAATTTCTTTTTCAAAATAAATTTCCTTTCAAAAAATGTCATGCAATTTTAAAAGAAAGAGATTTTATTTAAAATAGTCATGAAATATTTTTGAGGAAGCTTCATGAAAATAAGGCTTTATAGAACAGTAAAAATCCTTTCATGCCGTATATGTTAAAAAAACATTCTTCTCGTACTTTTGCCGGAGAAGTCAAAAAGTACCTCGTAACATAAACAAAATAAAGATTCCTTACATAAAATGTAGTAAAAGTAAATAATGGGTAAAAAAGACTTTAAACATACATGAAAATACTTTTATAATACATGGACATGGATGATAGAAATAACCCTTGTAAATACTTACGAATAAGCAATCTCGGATAAAAAGGGGATTTGCAAAATTATCCCTTACCTTAGATCCGATATGTTTCGTACGTATCCAATCCTCCAATATAATGATTTAAATAATGTCATTGACTTATTAAATAATCATATTCATTGTTATTATATCATATATGGTTCACTTATGACTTTATATTACCCGTTATTTTGAAAATACATGTTAAAGTAGTGTTTTTGGAAAAATCGTTTCATTTGTCATTCGTTTTGTAAATTGCAATTATTCATATGATTACTTAGATCAGGATTACTTACATCCAGAATGTAAACCATGATTTATATATAATATATATTCAGAAAATATATATATAATGTATCGATAAATGGAAAGAAATACACCGTTCATGGAGACGGTAGGCCGTACGTACCCATGAACGATGTTTTTGTTTCCTTATTCAATTGAATGGAATTAATTAGATGAAATAAATATATATATATATACATAAATCCAGTAGCATTATTATGTCATATATTTCAGGATTACTTATTATATATACTTTATAATCATTCTTGAATGGTTATCGTTGAGTGTAAATCTCACCGCGTCATGGAGACGGTATTCTGTACGTAAGTACGAGAAATGATATCATTATCATGATCATGGAATTGTATTAAAGTGTATTTATAATATTATTGAATCAATATCACTTTACAATAATCATATATATTCATTACTTTCACCATTATTCCCATCCATGAATGGTGGTGGTGGAAAATAGATTACACCACGACGTGGAGATGGTATTCCGTACGTACGCACGCGCGGTGATTTCATTTTCTGTAGGAAGGATAGATGGTGAAAGTGGGTTCTTTAATAATTATAATAACATATAATTATATGAGTGATACTGATTTTATTACTTCATAATGAAACAACTAACGAAGAATAAGTGGAAGAAGAAATAAAGTTGAAAGAATCGGTAACAGACATTACCTCTTCTTTGAAGCGCCTATTTGAAACTTACTCTTAGGGCACTACAATTGGTCTTTGAAGACGACCATGACCTCTAGGATGTATCTAAGGAAGTGGGTAAATTAATTTGGCAGGGTTTGGCAGAGCATGAAGGATCAAATTGGTGTGTGGAGGAGAGAGAGGTGGTTCCCTTTTATAAGGGAGGAGAGGGGAACCTTTGGAAAGTGTGGAAATATTATTTTATTATAAACATATATTCGGTTTTAAATGGTCCAAAAATCATTAGAGATGAAGATAATATGACTCATGGTAGAAATAAAATCATCCAATCAGAATTGTACATGTTTTGGAAAATATTTTAATCATTATAATCTTATTTAATTAAATCATTTATTAATGAGGTAAATACTTCATCATTATTGTGTCAGAAATAATTTAATTTATTTGGTGTCTAAAAATTATAAAAAAAATATCATTATGTAGGTAATCATTTTATCTTTCCAATTAATACTTATAGTCGAAAATATAATTTATATAACCCCTTATAATAATTAATTACTAAAAGATTTTTGTTGTTGTAAATTTTGTCTTTACATTAAATTAATTAATCCAAATTGTCATTGTCACAACCAAGTGGCTCAATGGGGTCCCAAAATCGACCCAAGGATACCCATGGTCGGAAACTACTCATCCAATAAGGTTAGTACAAGTGTCAAGGTAATTTTGAATTATTATAATATTCTTTTAACATTGAATTACCTTATTTAACCTTTAACCGTAGTAAATAAAAATTACCGTAGTTACTATTCATAATATAAAAAAAATAAAAGTAACATATTATCATAATTTTGACCCACTGATTCCAAATATGGAATCCATTTTTCAAAATTCAAAACACAGATGTTGCAGTAATTAATTTTAAATTAATCCCATTGTTAAGCAAACGTGTTTTAAAAGATAAAATATTTCCAAATATTGAAATGTTTTTACCTATTAATTCAATGTAAAATTAATGATAATGACATACATTATATTAAATGGAAAAAATATATTCTATTTATACCTTAAAAACATTCAATATTATAATTTAACCATATAATGTATTGTGATGAAAAAAGTTGTTTTTAATTAAAATATAGCGCGTTTTTACTATTCATTACAATATGAAAGTTATCAGAATAATATGAAAAATTTATCCAAAGTAAATTTTTATATACTGATTCTAAATAAGAATTTTATTTTTTAAAATTGAACATATGAACTTGTCAAAAACTATATTTAATGTGGATGCGCCATCAAAAGGCGGCAAAACTGCATTTTTTGAAATATACTTATTTTACAAGAAAAATTTATTTTGTTCTCATACCATGTTCTAGAAAATGTGTAATATGAATAATAATGTTATAAAATTAAAAATTTAGTTAATACGATTCATAACGTCTAGTTCATAATAATATTATAATAATATATCGTTGTTTGGTAAAACCCGGTATTGCGTACAACACACACTATCGAGGAAGGTCGCGATTGCGTGTAATGCAAGCCAAGTCAGGGTTGCGTGTTGTGCAAGAATCTTTCGTTGTTTCGTATAACAGAATTCTACCATAATTCATTTATACGTTGAATATATATATATATATATATATAAACACAATCAATGTTGCATAGAATGTCTATTATAAAATGAACATGAAATTATGTGTAACACGATCCCAGAATAGCATTTCGTATACTGCAAGCTAATATGGTGTTGCGTATAGTACAAGTTAAACATGGTGTGCTGTATAATAGAAGAAATAAATGAAATTAAAAGAATATTTTTCATAGAATCTCGGGGTGTTACAACCTGATTCTAGGAACATCAAATATAAAAGATGAAAATTTCACCCTAACCTACTTAGGCCTGACCAGAAACATGAACATGTGCTCGATATTTTCGATCCACTCCTCTCCTTTGCAGTGTTCTGTGCTACCTCATAAAGAAGGGGGCTTTTTATTAATGAACATCTAGGTTTTTTACTTCCTATGACCAGACTCCACTTCTCTAGAAATAGTATGAGGGGAATCTACACCATATCCTAGGTCTAGGATAAGACTGACCATAGATATTACCATTAGTTGTTCAATTAGTGAGGGAGAAATCTCTCTGACGTCCTCCCATTGGTGCATGAAAGATTTATGGGGAAGCATGATTCTAAACCAGGAAACAGTCACAAAATAAATAATCAGTACAACACTTATGAAAAAGTTCATCAATTACATCAAATATAAATAAGGAATACACATCAGAATAATCATATATACTACAAATTCACTCCCACCCTGATGACTTCGTATAGTCTGCAATCAACACATCCCACCAGTAAGAGAATTCAAAAAAACTAACCCAACAACCCATTTCGACTCATGGGTTTTCATGTTTGGTACATTCCAGACACCATACATATCACCAAAACTCTAAACCCCAACATTAATATCTCATGAATAACCAGACTCCTCCCAAAATTTTTATATGGCCAAAAAATATTATCCTCCAATGATATCATTTTGTCATTAACTGAATGTTGTATCCATAAAAATAGGAATTATATCAAGTATTTGGTAAATTATAAAGGGTTTTCTCTATACCTATGGGTTGCACATGTTTTTTGCTATATTATATAATGTTTTGGGAATTATTTACCTGAGTTAGGATACAAAAATATTCAATAACAGTAAATAAACAGATTTTGAAAATAAGAAAAAAAACAATTCATAAAAAAAATTCAGAATTAAAATCATTTTTTTAATCATTACACAATGTGTCCAAATATAAAATGGATTAAAAAAATCCCAAGGCCCACCTCACGACAAGGGTTCATCACCAATGAGTTGTATCCCCAACACCAAACCATAGAAGGAAACTAACAACCCAAACTGGTATCCCTAAAGGCCTTTCCCTTACCCGTGTCAAACATAATCATGCATAATTAAGTTCAATGTTTTAATTAGGGTGTGATCATAATCCTAATAGTATATCATCTAATGATTCAATGGGATAGTCATTATAAGTTAAAAATCGTGCATGTTTTTTATAGACAAGAAATTATTGCAACAATTTTTAAATTGAAACTTGTAAATGAAAATAATTTTCAAAGGGGGTTATCATAAATATTTAATACATTTAAATAAAAAAATCTTTTTAATTAAATTTCCATTCATACACACCCTAATCCAATGTTAAATTCCAAACATTCAAATATCACAAGTCACAGGACCACCCCTAGGTACTATCTCTCTGTGGTCCCTAAGTACCTCATATCCTGGTGTAAAAGTAACCCTGAAAAATATATTTTTCTCACGAAAAATCCAATATTTTGAAACATAACCATAACCAAATGCTACCCAATCATCTTCATTATGGTTTTTTTATAGTTTTCAATGTCAAAAATGAAATGTAAAACAAATAAAACTCCACTCTAGATCACTAACATACTAGTATACGTCCCCCCGAATTGGTACTTGGGATTCCCTCTTTATGCTCAAAAAAGTTCCACATACTACAAAAATTCCATTTACACATATAAACCCTTGTTCCGGTCATAAAAACTCAAAATGGTAGCTAAAAATTATTTTACCCATTCGTATAACTAAATAAAGCACATACAATTTTGGAAAAAAAATTTCACCAAGAATAACAAAAATATTCGCATTAAATCTATTTAAAACCCCTATTTTAAAACCAAATTAATACAAATATTTCAAAAAATTGAATTGGAAGTACTAAATAATGTTAATAAAACAATTCCATTATTTATTAAAGAACCCCACTAGGTACATTGTGGATTGCACATCAAAAACACCCTTTTTCACACAAAAATGGAACATAAAAACAATATATTAAAAAGTTCTTCCAAAAATAGTTTTCACACAAAAAATAAATAAATAAAAACATGCTAAAAATATAAATCGTAATAATATAACTCATCTAGTAATGCCTAATATTGGAATCCCCTCCAAAATGTGTCAAAAACCACAAATCATTATGTGATACTTCAACAGCACCACTGCCACACCACAAGGAAGTGAAAAAAAAAACTAAAACCACAATATTTGACCATGTTACAATAAAAAATCCTTAGGTATAAATCTGTATCTTATAGAAATTTTCATCGTCATGAAAAGTGGTAGAACCCCTATAAAAACAGATGGTGAAAGGATGGAAACTCGCTTACATGAGATATGTTGATGTTCGTCCAAAAATTACTCATTCAAAATTGAGTTCCATGGGAGGATGAGATAGCTTGTATGATATATGTAATTCCCTGACCCCAGTTACCTTGAGTTGGTGTATTATTACATAAAATTAGCAAGATCAGAAAAGATCAGGTATCGAAATACCGATTCGTTTAGTAGCTTTGGAAGTACTAGATACATTCATAAGGAATACATTACATCATAAAATGAAAAACTTCAGCAACATTGTTTCCATATACTACACCCATATCCCCTCATAGTATCTCTACTAGTCAGTCATAAAATACTTTATCGCATCCTGGAAACAATAAAACATATAAAGTGGTGAGCTCAGATGCCCAGTAAGGAAAACAATATAGAGGAAAAATTCATAAATAAGTATAAACATTTATGAAATGTATAGGAATACAACAAAAGACTTATAAACATGAAATTCAGCATAATATGACAATGATAAAATCAAATAATGTCATTACTTACTCATATGGATATTCTTCTAGTCGAATAATCATATGCAATATCAATAGCCACATTCATAATGATGGAATGCATAATGCCAGACAATCCTATCCACATAGTCAAGGCCTTGTGCCATGAATACAAATTAGATTTTGTCAATGACATGTTCCAAGACACTAGTTTGTCTCATTAGACATACCGATGCATCGACGAGCTATAGCGGGATCCACCCATCACTTACTATGTATAATGCATTCTTAATATGAAAATGTTTAAACATTACATTACCATATGTATTAAAATGATCATACGAAATGTCAAATATTTATCCATAAACGATGAATGGTATAAAAATAGAACATCCACATTCAATCATCTCACAAGACCTTCAATACAATACGGATATTTTGGATCATAATAAATCAACATCAAATAAGCTTACAATCCATCAATGGATGTTGACATAGCTGAAATCAATTTTTTCTGAGAAATATCTCCTCCTATTTTGAAATAATATGTAAGCCATATAATTATAATGAAACTTTATTTGTAAAATATTATTATAATATTGTAATGTAATATTTAATGATTTTATAATAACATAAAATATTCGCACCCGCCGTATATATTAAAATATTCTTACCATAAATTTGTCAAAAAGGTCCAAAAGTAGCTTGTTTGGAAAATGACGGAAGGATTCCTTTATAAACATCTTATAAAAATACAAAAAGGTTATATATGACATAACCCATAGTCTATAAGATAGTAAGACTTTTTTGAAATACATTTTTAAGAAACATGTATGTGGATGATGTAGAGGTCCGAGTAGATAATTACATATAAACAACTTCGGAAAATAAAGAGATTGTAGAATTTACCCTTACCTTGTACATTTCCTTGGTCGAGGGTAGGTTAACCTCCTGTATAATGGTGAAATAATTTTTATTAAATTATAAATGAAACATATTCATTAATATGATATCATATATGATCTTTTAACATTTCTTTGTGACTAATATCATACTATTATCATCGTTTTGTGTGTTAACAGATTCATTTTCAATTTTATTCTTTGTTATGTGAGTAATATTTTTTATGGATGGGATGTATCATATTCATATCCAGAATGATATCAAGTCTTTAAACATTATTTTTAATCATTAAATGAAAATTATTCTTGAATGGATACCAAGGAGAATTAATATCATCGTGTTCGTGGAGACGGTAACCCATACATACACACGAGCGACAATATCATTCTTTTGATATTAAAATAATATATAATTGGTTGTTATATCATATATATAGAATAATTATAATGCTAAATTTATTATTTACATCAATTACACATCATTATTAAACCCATCCAAATAATATTGTATTGAATAACAATTACACAACTACGTGGAGGCGGTAAGCCGTACGCACGCATGAATGGTGACATGCCATTCAAAGGATGCATATAATAATTTATTTGGTTGTAACATATTTATAATAACATAAATATATATAGAATATACTGGAGTAATTATTTTAAAATTTAAACAACAAATAAAAATAAGTGGAAGAAGAGAGGAACTTGAAAGAGGTGATGAAATATTTACCTCTTTTTTGGGTTCATCCTTTTGATTTGATAAAAAGGGCTACATAGGATGGATTTATGACTAAATTTAAGACTCTAGGATGAAGGGAGGATAGTTGTGAGTGTATTTGGTCATAGTGTGGACGAGATAAATGTCTTTTATGGGGTGAATTAGAGAGAAGATGGAGTGCCCTTTTATAAGAGGGGTGAGGGGAACCTTAGGAAAAAGCTAGAAATATTATTTTATAATAAAATCATTTTCAGTTTCTAATGGCTTCAAAGTGGATTAGTTAAATGTTAATGTGGGGATGGGTTGAAAACCACTCAACCAATAGGTTTTATATAGTTTTGGTTCACAATATTATCTTTATCATTTGATTTAACTCTTAGTTAAATAGTATGACATTTACCATGTCTCTTTGTATTTTTATATTATATGATTAATAACCATACAATATACTTTCATGAGAACCCCAAATGCTCCATTAATGATACAGATATCATTATATAAGTCCTTTGGCTGAGCCTTAGATTTTTAGGAATATAATATCAATTAATATTATAATATTTGTTTTAAAAACTCTTTTATGTAAATTTTGACACTATTTGGTATTTTGATTTTGCTTGATTCATAACAACATATTTAATTCGGAAAAATTATTATAAAAAACCCTAATATGTTATATTAACCTATTAAATTAGTGTAATTAAAAAAAAGTCTCAAATTACATTTATTTGAATAATTATAATATCAATTATTTTAATATTTCATTAATTCGGTAATTACTACATCATCATTGTGTCATTAATAAATTAATTTATTTAAAGTCTAAAAAATATAATTAAAATACCATTATATAAGAAATATTTATAAATTTCTAATTAATTTTTGTAGTCTAATTTATCTTATGTACAACTTTAAAATAAAATTTTTTTGTTATTAAACATTGATTTTAACTCTTCAAACTCTTCTTTAAATAAAATTATAATAAGTGTCCTAATCTAATACATGTGGACAATAGAGGGTCATATTTTATTCTTATGGTTGTTTTTGGTCTAATAATTTATTTCCAATAGAGATAGTACATGTGTTAGGGTAATAATAAAATCATTTTTACCCTTAATTACCATATTTACTTTTAACCCTGGTAAATAAAATTATAAAGTTACTATTAAACAAAAATTATTTTTATCATATTGAATCAAATTTTCAATACTGATATCAACCATGTCTCTCGGATTAATCGAATTCCACTAAAATAAGGGGTAAAATTATGTTTAATATGAATTTTTAAATTCTCCTAGGAGGTGGGTAAATGCCGGTGAAAAGTTCAATAAAACTTTTATATATCAAAAATTACAATAATCCGACATCATTGAATTACATTAAACATATATAGTTATTATGTATCTATTTTGACCTAAAATATATTTAAATAAAATATATATTTATTTAATTTAAAATTTAGTTTTAAACTATAACTCACTATTTTTCACTATTCATCAATAATTGAAAGTTTACAGAAAATTACCAAAAAATCACCCGAAGCTAATTTCGATATTCCGAATCTAAAAATGAATTCCATTGTGAAATATAATTTATTTAAAATTTCAAAATGATGGTATTAATATTCATAACTTCTTGTTTGATTGGTTGTGGTGTGTTAGAACTTGGTGTTGCGTACAACACAAACTATTGTATTATTCAAATAGAAGCGTATCATGGATGCTTGGGGTGTTACATTCTCCCCTACATAAAATAATTTAATCCCCCAAATTTATTGAGTATTATTGCATAAAAAGACTCTGGAGGTTCTTCATCATCAGTTCCTCAGGTTCCCACGTTGCCTCTTCCTTCTTATGGTTTCTCCATAGTTTTTTTACCAGATAAGTCATCCAGTTTCTCATCACTTTTTCACTTGTATCAAGAACCATGATAGGCTCTTCACAATAAGACAGATCGGGTTCCAGTTCTAATTCTGCATAGGTTAGTTCATGCATTGGTTCAGGCATGTATTTTCTCAACAGTGACATGTGGAATATATCGTGAAATTTGGAGAGACTTGGCGGCATTGCCAAATGGTAAGCTACAACCCCAATTCATTCAATCATTTAGAATGGACCGTTGTACCTATGACTCAATTTAACATTCTAACCAAAATGTATAACACCCTTCCATGGAGATACCGTCATGAAAACATGATCTCCTTCCTAAAATTACAAATCATTCCTTCGGCTATCAGCATAGCTCTTCTGCCTACATTGAGATGCTTTAATGTGGTTTTGGATTACCTTCACCTTTTACATTTTTTCCTCCACATGTTCTGGGCCTACGAGTTTTCTTCCACCAACATCATCCCAACAAATTTGTGTGTGACATTTCTTTCTGTATAAGGCTTCAGATGGTTCCATCTGAATAATTGAATAGAAGCTATTGTTATAGGAAAATATTACCAAAGGTACTTATTGATCCAACATACCTTTAATGTCAAGTGAGAATGATATCCACAAGTCTTCTATGGTTTGAATAATCCTTTATGATTGTCCATCTATTTGGGGGTGGTATGCAGTGCCCAAAAGAAGTTCAGTATCTCGGTCGTTCTGAATAATTTTCCATAATCTTGATGTAAAATGTGGATCATGGTCAGAAATAATCGATAGGGGTACTCCATGATGTCACACAACTTCATTAATATATAGTCATTCTAGAAGTTCAAGTTGTAAATCTTCTCTTATAGAAATAAAATGTGCCGACGTGGTTAGACGATCAATAATGTCCCATATTGCATCGTTCCTTCCATGAGTCATTGGTAGTCACATGGAAAAGTCCATCGTAATATTATCGCATTTCCACTCAGGTATGGGAAGAGGTTTCATGACTCCTCTAGGCCACAGCCTTCTAGATTTAACTTCATAACAAACTATACATCTTGACACAAAATCAGAAATATCCTTCTTCATATTGTCCCATCAAAAAAGTTCATTCAAATATCTATACATCTAAGAGATTCAAGGGTGTATAGAGAAATTGGAACTATGAGCATCGTCCATCAATTACCTTTTTAGATCAGGTATATCGGGAACACAAAGTATCTTCCCAAATCTCAAAATACCATCTTCATATGAAAATTCACTCAATATCCCATCATTCACAGATTTAATATTCTTTTGAAACTCTTCATCACATGTATGATAACTCTTTATCATTTCTAGTAAACTGTGTATGGAAACCATTTGAAAAAGGTTTGATGTTTCACCTTCCATGGTTATTCCCATATATATATTTACTAGATCCATGTATATAAGATCCATTACAACTCTCATCATGTCCAAAACTCCATGATCCATTCTACTCAAAGCATCCGCGACCTTATTTTCCTTCTCTAGGTGGTAGTGTATAGTTCAATCAAAATCCATGAGTAGTTAAAGCCATTTCCTTTTCCAAATGTTGAGTTCTTTTGGTGAGAAAATATACTTCAAACTCTAGTGATCAGTATAAATGTCACATTTTTTCACCATATAGATAGTTTCTACATATCTTCAAATAAAATATTATAGTTGCTAACTCAAGATCATGAGTAGGATATTTTTACTCATGAATTCTTATTTTTTGTGATGCATTGTCAATAGCCCTATCATTCTTCATAAGGACACAACCAAGTCCTTTATTTGAAACATCACTCTAAATAAAAAACCCATCATTCCCTAATGGTAGAGTCAAGATAGGAGCATTTTATAATCTTCACATAAGTTCATCAAAACATTATTCACACTATTTCTTCCAAATAAATATAACCCCTTTATGTGTGAGCTTGGTTAATGGGGTATCCAATCGGGAAATATTCTGTACAAAACGCCGATAATAACCTTATAAACCAATAAAACTGCATACCTCAGTTATACTCATCAGTGCTGGAAATTCATAGATTGACATGGTCTTAGATGTATCAATAGAGATTCTATATGTGGAGACAATATGGCCAAAAAAAGAAATCTTAGGAATCCAGAATTCAAACTTTCTAAACTTCCCATATAATTCATGTTTTATTAGAGCCTTCAGGATAATGCGCATATGATTTTCATAATCTTCACAACTTTTTGATTATACCATGATATCATCATTAAATACTACTACAATGTGATCAATATATTCCTTGAAAACTCTACTCATTAGATCCATGAAGACAGAGGGTGAAATAGTCAATCTATAAGGCATTACAGTAAACTCATAAGGCCTATACCTCGTTCGAAATGCTGTCGTTGGAATGTCTTCCTTCTTCATGCACAACTGATGGTATCCAAATAGAAGGTCAATCTTTGAAAAATATTGCGCTCCATGAATTTGGTCAAATAAATCATCAATGCGAGGTAGGGGATAATTTTTTTTATTATTATATCATTGATCTTCTTATAGTTAATTTACAACCACATAGATCTATCTTTCTTCTTAAAAAAATAACAGGGGATCCCCATGGAGAAAAAATATGGAGAATAAATCTATTATTACTCAATTCCTCTAGTTTATTATTTAGTTCCACTCATTCCACTATGGCCATTCTATAAGGGGTCTTTAATATGGTCCTTGATCCAGGAATTAAATCAATGGAAAACTCAATTTATCATTCTGGAGATGTCTAGGTAAATCCTCTGGAAATACATAAACATTCTCTTGCAAAATTGGTACACCCTCTATTTGAATATTCCATTCCTCTCCAAGAGATATTTCATTCTCATCCTCCCCAATAATTTATTTTTTTGAGCTACTGGGGGTGGATCTAGACATGAATTATGTGGTGAAGTTTCTACTCTAAAGATAACATGTTCTTTATCATCATCATCACAAAATTTAACCTCCTTATTCTTACAATAAATATTTGCATCATAGTCTGAAAGCCAATCCATATAGAGGATTACATCAAATTCAATCATGGTTATGACGATGAGATCAATAGATAATGAACATTTATATTATCTAATGGGAACTGATTCACAAAACGTTTTGGCGATGATACTTCCCTTATGAGTTTTGACTGACAAATCCATTGTTATCTAAAATTGAAAATATATAATTTTCTTAGAAAATAGGGAAGATATGAAACAATGCGATGATCCAGAATCGAACAATGCATTGGAAAAACATGGGGAAACAATTAAATTAATAGCCACCACGTCTTTCGGAGCTTCTACCTCAACAGTAGTGATAGTATAATCTTGGCCTTGATCCCTAAGATTTTTCTAAGGAAAGTTACCCTGACGCTTGGTACATTCATTCTCATAATTCCCCCCTTCCTATAAAATTGTAGCATTCAACATTGACAACCACTTTCTCCCCCATGCAATCACGATCTTGGTGGCCCTCTTCACCACATTTGTAACAGACTCACATTTCATTTAGGAAAGTACCCGGGTGTTTTTCCCACATTTATTGCATGATGGATATTTAACATTTCCATTCATGCCCTTATTTCCATTTCCTGTGTTTTCGGTAGATATCGAGTTCTATAACTTTTCTTTAAAGTCGTAAGAATTACTGATTCTTTTCCATTCTAGCTAGCAATGAGACAATATCTTCGTACAACGTGAAGGATTGTGAGAATAATTCTCGATAGAGAAATGGTTTTAACCCATCAAAAAATGATCAATCTTACATATTGGGTTACGTATATAATCTACATCATGCATCTCTATCCTTGTAATGTTAGGTTCATACTTTTCACCATTTTCATCCGACTTCTGCCTCAGACCTAGAATTGTCCTTCCATATCTGCTCAATGGTCATGAATAATGTATTTTTCTAAGAAAATTTACTTAAACTCCCTCCATTACATATTTGATAATTCATCATCTTCCATTGTGTTTTGAATCAATGACCACCATTGATCAGCATCTCCAGTGAGGCAATAAACTGACATGACATCTTTTTCCGTTTCGTTACTCCCCATGGCGTGGAATATTTTCTCTAAGGAATTTATCCATTTCTCACCTACTAATGGTTTTTTACTCCCATTGAATTTCAGTGGTTGTTGCCTCATGAATCGATCTAACATTGATCCTCCACGTTTTGGATCAGGGTGATCTATACGGGTAAGGTTATTATTCATAACCTTAGTGAGTTTTCCCAATATAATGATATGCTGATCAACACTAGTTGTATCAACAGCTGCACTATTATTATCTTGAGCAGGAATGTAATCCCTAAATGGTGTTAATGCATTGATTCAGTTTCCATTCCTACCACTATGCGCAATTTCTATACAATGTCATAAACTAGACTATTTTATTAATAGAAATACATAATTAAAAACTCGTAAAACACTTAACATAAATAGAACAGTCTATCGATATTATACACAATCATAAAAAATGATTTCTTTGAATAAGTATATAATCATAAACCCTTAAAAAAAATTTAAAGAAAATTATAATTATCCTAAGCATATCCCCCGGGAGTGTCTTAACCAAAAGTGTAACAGGGCCTGTTATCATGCACTAGTTCCTATTTTAGTCTAGCTCAAAGAGGTGTTTCCGGGTTTTACCCCTAGGATCATCTATGCCAGATCCACCTCTACCTACTCATTTCCAAATAGGAATGAATTTCTTGGAAAACTCAAAAAATAACTAAAATACCAACATTCTAGGAAGTTCTTCTATTATAATCCTCAATGTCATTTTTAGGGTAATGTGCTCTAATCAGATATTATCTTAATATAGATTCCAAGGTTTTTACAAAACTTCCTCTGACACAAACTGTAATTCCATGAACCCAGTTACTGAGAGTCAGTGAATTATTACATAACATTGGCATGATCACAAAAGATAAAGCCTCGAAAGTCCGATTAGTTTAGTAGCTTTGGAATAACTAGATACATTCATAAGGTTTACATTAAATCATAAATTGAAAAACTACAACTACATTGCTTCCATATACCACACCCATATCCCCTCAGACTATCCCTATAGGTCAGTCATAAAATACATCTATTCATCCTAGGAAAAATAAAACATAGAAAGGGGTGAGATCTGATTTTGAGTAAGGTTAACAATATAGCGGAAACTTTCATAAATAAGAATAATCATTTAAGGAAATGCATAAGACTAAAAAATGACTTTTAAACCTGAACATCAGCATACTATGGAAAAGATAAAATAAAATAATGTTATTTACTTACTCACATGGATATTCTAATAGTCAAATAATCATATTCAATATCAATAGACACTTTCATAATGATTGAATGCATAATGCCAGACTATCAAAACCATATAGTCAAGGCCTTGTGCCAAGAATTCAAATAATATTTTTTCAGGAAATTATTCCAAGACATTAGTTTGTCTCATGAGACCTACTGATGCATCATGGATCTATAGTGGGCTCCACCCGTCACTTACTAAGTCCAATGAATTCCTCTATGAAAAGGATTAAATATAACATAAACATTCGTATTAAAACTAGCATATGAAATGTCAATACATTATCCATAAACCATAAATAGTATACAAATAGCACATCAACAGTAAAACATATCACAAAACCATCAATACAATATGGAAGTTTTGTATCATAATAAATCATGACAAGTAAACATACAATCCATCAATAGATGTTGACGTAGAAGAAATCTTTTTTTTTGAGAAATATAATTTTTAATTTTGAAATCATTTAAATGTAATATAATTCTAAACGAAAACATTTATTTTTAAAATATTCTTATAAAATTTAAAGGGAATCTTCAGTGATGTTATAATGGAAAAAATAGCCACACCTACCGTATATGTTAAAACATTCTTATCATAAATTTGTCAAAAAGGTCAAAAAAATACCATGTTTAGAAAACGATAGAAATATTCCTTTATAAACATCTTATAAATCTCAATAAAGGTTATATATTACTTAAACCCATAGTCTATAAAATAGTAATAATGTTTTGAAATAATTTTTTAAGAAACATGGATGTGGATGATAAAGAGGTCCCAGTAGATATTTACGTATAAACAACCACGGATAATGAAGAGATTGTAGAATTAACCCATAACTTGTACATTTCCTTGGCCATTGGTAGCTAAACCTCATCTATAATGTTGAAATAATTGTTATTAAATTATGAAAGATTCATATACATTAATATTATTTCATATATGATCTTTTGACATTGTTTTGTTAATATTATCTTTGTATTATCGTCGTTTCAGGTGTTAAAAGATTCATTTTCCATTATATTTGTTGTAATGTTAGTCATATATGTTATTAATGGGATGAATTTTATTCATATACAGAATGATATCAAGTCTTTAAAAATTATTTTTTCATCATCAAATGAAAATTACTCTTGAATGGATGCATTGGGGAATGAATGTCATCGCGTCTGTGGAGACGGTAATCTGTACATACGCATGAGCGGCAATATCATTCTTTTGATATTAAAATTAAATATAATTGGATGGTATATAATATATTGAGAATAATAATCACATTATATTTATTATTTAAATCAATTACACATCATTATTATACCCATCCAAATAATAATGTATTGAATAATAATTAAACCACGATATAGAGACGGTAAGTTGTTCTTTCGCACGTACGATGACTTGTCATTCAAAGGATTGATAGAATAATTAATCTGGTTATACAATATTTATAATAAAGTAAAGGTATATATAATATACTGGAATTATTATTTTATAATGGAAACAACATAGAAAAAGCAAGTGGAAGAAGAGAGGATTGTGAAATATGTGATGAAATATTTACCTCTTCTTCAGGTTCTTCCTTTTGATTTGATCAAAAGGGATATTTGGTTGTCTTTCTGACTGAATTAAGGACTCTAGAATGAGTGGAGGATATTTTAGAGGGTATTTGGGCAGAGTTTGGCCGATCCAAATGGATTTTAAGTTGTGAATTATAGAGAAGGGGGAATGTCCATTTACAAGTGGGGTGAGGGGAACCTTAGAAAAAAGATAGAAATAATATTTTATAATATAATAATTTTCAGTTTCTAATGGCTCAAAAGTGTATTATTTAATGTTTAAGTTTGGGATGGGTCGAACACCACACAAACAATAGGTTTTATACTTTTTTGGGTAACTATTTTAAATTTATAGTTAGATTTAACTCTTAGTTAAATAGTTCGACATTTACAATGTATTTTTTTTATTATATGGTTAATAAACATACTATATACTTCCAGGATAACACTAAATGGATAAATAATGATACACCTATCATTATATATTTCCTTTGATAGATCCTTAGATTTTTAGGAATATAATATCAATTAATAATATAATATTTGTTTTAAAAGCAGTTTTATGTCAATTTTGACACTATTTGGTATTTTATTTTCTCTAAATTCATAACACCATTATTACCTCGAAATAAATTTACTTAACATACCCCAATATGTCATATTAACCTAGAAAATTAGTTTAATTAATTAAAAGTCACACATTAAATTTATTTGGATATTTATAATATCAATTATTTTTATATATCATTAATTAGTTAATTACTGCATCATCATTTTGTCATAAAAAATTTAAATTATTTAAGGTCTAAAAAATATAAATAAAATAACATTATGTAGGGAATTTTTTTTAGCTTTGTAATAATATTTTTAGTCTAATTTATCTTTTTTATAACAATATATTAAAAATCCTTTATTTATTAAACGTTCATTATAACTCTTTTAACTCTTCATTAAATAAGATAACAATAAGTGTCCTAATCTATTCAATTTGAACAAAGAGGTTCATATTTTAATCCTAAGGTTTTTTTGGTAGAATTATACTTATCCAATAGAATTAATACATGTGTTATGATAATAATAATATCATTTTTACCCTTAATTACCATATTTACTTTTAACTATGGTAAAGAAAAGAAAAAAGATAAAATTCACTAAAAATTATTTTTCTCTTATTGAAACACATTTTTCTTACTAATATCAACCGTGTCTCTAAATATTTTGAAATTCCACTCACATAAGTGGTAAAATTAGGTTTAATGTGAATTTTCAAATTCTCCAAGGAGGTGGGTAAAATACATTGAAAAGTATAATAAAATTTGTATATATCTTAAATTATTATAAATTAATTCAAACGAATTACATAGGACTTATATAGGTATTATGTCTCTATTTTGATATAAAATAAATTTAAATAAAATAAATAATTATTTAAATAAAAATTCGGTTTTAAACTATAACTTAGTGTTTGTCACTATTCGTCAACAATTGAATGTTTTCAGAAAAATACTTAAAATTCACCCTAAACTAGTTTCCATATTTGGGATCTAAAAATGATGTCCATTTTGAATGATAAAAATTATAAAATTTCAAAGTGTGCGAAATAATTTTCAAAACTTCTAGTTTGATTGGTTGTGGTTTGTTGGAACTCAAAGTTAAATACAACACACGCTATTGTATTATTCAAAGAGAAGTGTACCGTGGATGTTTGGGGTGTTACAATATACATGGATGATATGTAAAAAATAGTTATGAAATGGGAACAATATGATTTATTCCATACGGGAAAAATGGGAATCTCAAAACTGTTTTATTCAGATGTATTAGTATTTATGGTTATCTTGGATGGTTTAGTAAACCTTGAAGAAAAACTGTGTTCCCAGTTCTGTCCACTCGAAATATGTTCAGTATCATATAATTTCCTAGTGGGACGAGGGGAATCCAACAGGGAATGTTTTGCTAAGAATAGAAGAAAACAATTACCTTAGAACAGGGGCATGGATTTGACAAGGATACTGTTTATTGATCACATCACTAATAAATCAGAAGAAACATTAAAAGATCTTATCATAACTAAAAAATCTTTTAAAAGGTCCCTTCAAATATTTCATCAAAAAATACCCTATATATTTTGAAATATATTATTGAAAATAAATAAATAAATAAATATGATGGAAATAATTTTCATTGAAATGTTCGTAGAATCCAGAAAATGATTATTGTAATATTTCAGTGGTTATGATGTAGATAAATTACATTTATGAAATGTATATTAAAATATATACTCATGTTATAATTTTTGTAAAATTTTAAAGCTACATCCTTCAATAATTTATAAGATGTTTTATTTTAAAAATCCTTTTAAATATAATAAAACCTAAAAAATGATATTAACAAAATCATAAGTGAATTTCAAAAATATTTTTGATTATATTTATAACAAATATAGACATAGAAGATATAGGATTTTGACCACAGGGATAAATAAATTTATATTTCCGTAAAAATACGATTTAATTCTCTTGAATACATAATGAGCATTAAATTAATATAAAAAAATTATTAAACAAAGAAAATAAATTGAATAAAATTGAAAATATTCTTCATGTATATTTTTTAAAATTTCAGCATCATAAACCTAAGGATAAACCATCCCGATAAACAAATATACTGTCAAATAAATTACTTAACACATTCATAACTTATGATACATAACTACATTAAATATAAAACATTATATATACATATATATATATGTAAATAGCCATAAATTTCTAATAAAACATTATTAATGATTTTAATGGGCTGTATATACACCACAGGAATGATAAATGTAGGAATATTGTATGTCTCCATAATTATAAAAGTGAGGGAAAATCGATTACATAAGGTTTGACTTTAATTGAATGTGGTCTGACATCAAGAATAGTAAATTTTAATTAATGAAAAATATATAAAATTAACCTTTATATACATATAATATCATATATGATCCACATATAACATTTCAATATCAAATTATTAATAATTATTAATTAAAATCATAATTTCTTGGTATTTAACTTTTTTGTGATTCATGTGAATTTCGATTTGTTAGTTCTAGTATTGTACATTTATATTGTATAAATTATGTATATAACGTTAATAGTTAAATAAATATAATATATAATCATTATATATATATATATATATTATTCATCCATAAAATGCACAGATGGAAAAATGAATTTGACCGTTCAAAGAGACAGTTGTCTGTACGTACACATAA
The DNA here is from genome assembly GCA_963277665.1 of Viscum album. NCBI lineage: Eukaryota > Viridiplantae > Streptophyta > Magnoliopsida > Santalales > Viscaceae > Viscum > Viscum album. The sequence goes on along the minus strand of OY728122.1, from coordinate 580,346,305 downwards.
ATGTTGTTTTTACTTTTCAAATAATTATAAAAAAATATAGAATGAAAAGTAATTATTAATAATTAAATAATAATTATAATTTCATATATTTTACATATATTAATTAAATATATCCTTATTTCTATCTATGTAAAGTGTTAATGAAAAAGTAATCACATCGCTTTGTCGAGGTGGTATTTCAAAGATAGACACGATATATATTATCCTTTTCTCATTGATGTGATGAAATGGAGGTATATAAGATATTATAATTAAATAACAAAAAAAATTCAATAATATTATATATAAACTATAAACCCATCCTTATTACCATCTATTAAATATAGTTATGGAATAAGGATTGAATCACTATGTGGACATAGTAGTCCACACGTATGCATGTGTGATACTATTGGTTAATATTTTATATAATAAATGATAATAAAGGTTTTAATATAATAAAAATAACATTTGACTGTATATACAATTGTTTAGTTCTTATTTTGATATAAATAACGCTTATTTAGATGATGTATGAGATGTATTATATTTAAGGTTGTATGGTAGGATGATTACCTCTTCTTTTGAAGGCCTCATTTAGAGACATTATTAAGGACCCTTGAAATGGTATTTTATTAAGTATAACTTCTCAAATATGGAATTAGTTATTTTTAGAATATAATTTTGTGGATTTCATTTGACATAAATATCTCAATTATCTATAAATAAACCAAGGTTTTGGTGTCCTTTTGTACCGGGGTGGGAGGATACCATTTTAATATATTAAAGGATTTAAATATTATATTGTAATTATCAGGATAAATACTACCACATGGTTATAAATTATTTTTTGTATCATATGTGGTTGATATATTTCTTGAAAATGAGATTTATACAAGTCTTATTGGAAAATGTAATCCTATAACTTTTTTTAACCCCCATAGTAAAACAATTTTAATTGTTGCTGTAGTGAAATTATTATATTGTTTTTAATATTCTCTATCATAAAAAATTAATCTATCCTCCATTAAAAATGTATATATAATCATTATTATTACAAAATAAATTTTCTCAAATTGAATTAGTAAAGGAAACGTAAAATATGCTTTAAAATAAACATGACAAACATAGTGAATTTTTTTTTCAGAATATATGTTCTCTTATGTATACATCTTTTTTATAATAAAATCCAAATAAAAATAATTCCATTGTCCATACATGAATTATTGAAAATATAATTATCCTATTTTGAATTTTAATTTTTTTTTAAATAACCTGTATCTTTTTAAATACCATTTGATAATATAATTTCTTTAACAAATATTCGAATTTTCACTATTCATCAAAAAATTTATCATTTTAGAAATGTCACAATAATTAACTATAATAAAATATGCACAAGTTTATTTCTTATAAGAATAAATTTTTGTGAACATGGAAAAAAATTAAAATATATTTTTTCCTTCAAAAACCATAAAAACCATTTTAAGGGGATGTTATTTTTTATGTTAATAAAGATATTACAAAAAACTGAGAACTTATTAATCATCATATTTTCATTATCTAAAAAATTTAAAATATTTTAAAAAATATTGAAATTGATATTCATACCACCTATTTAATATCTATGTTATCACATTATATATTATTTATATTTATCTAGAATCGAGATTGAGTGTATCACAAGGATTCAAATAAATTAAATTTATTTTAAGATAAATATATCAAAAAATATCACGATTATGTATATATGTTCATTTATCACACTTTATATTTCCTATGTATATATTTTTTTATTTTTGGGTATCTCGAGATCCATTAATTTTCATTTTTATAATTGTTATCCTAAAATTAAAAAACTTGTTTTTGAATGACCTTGATGTACTGAATGCTTTAAATTTACACCATAACTTCTTGAGTCAAGGAACATTGACGCATCATGTTTTATTACTATTACAGATGCATTTTATATTTCTCTTTTTCCTATTGTTGGAAACTATTTTATTTTAGGATTATATTTTTTTATATCTAGTTTTTACATTTCAATCTTACTTAAATGTGGTGGATATATCATCCTATTATAATTTATATTAATAAATAATTTATTTCAATATATAGATATAGGTGATAACCCCTATTCTAGATAGATATATATAAATAACATCTACCAATGGATTATTGTCAAGAATATTAGGAATTTTATACTTCAATAGAGTCTATTACCCTAAAATTTATTGGTCAATGATTTCCTATGTTTTTTGTTTGGTTAAAAATTTGAATTATTTTATCACATGGTTCCTTTTTGTCACTGTTGTTGACACCTATAAAAATAATCAAATAACATTCATTTTATATCTAGTTTCACAATTCATCTCTGAGTTAGAATATATTTTACAATTTTTTTTGTGTTTCTTCAACAATGAAATTGACTACCATATTACTTGCTTCATCACATTATATTGTATCTCATGTTTTGAGAATTAATAATAGGTTATAAAAAATAATTTTTTTATCATAGATTATGTAAAAATAGTTTGAAACCATGTTAAATACACATTTAGCATTATTGAGTTATTTATTTTGTTAGTTAACATTGTTTCTCATTTTTCATTGTTTGTTTACCATTATTTATCAAAATCACTACATAATTTAATCATATTCTCTTTACATGATCCTAGGCGTTGAATACAGGTATACCGATGTGAGTTCCTCTAAAAAATTTATATTATATCTTCACACATATGACAACATATTATTGTATGTATGATATTGATATATATTTATCTAACATTGTTTTTAATTTCCTAATAAATAAGATGATGTTTTTAATAGTCCAATAATGGATTGAAAATGAGCATAAAATTTATAATAAACATCCCAAAATTCAATCTGTGAATAGATATTCCATGAATAAAAACTCTTATTTAAATCTCATTGTTTCAATAAAATCCCATAGTTTATATAATATAATAAAAGCTAATAACGTGAAAGGTGAGATATATTTTGATACTGTTTTAGTTTATATTTGGTCAAAATTAGAAACATTTTATATAAAAATAATAATCATAGGAATTTTATAAAAAAAGTATAAATATTTCTCCATTATTATGAATACTTTTTCTCTCATACAGGCACATATTAATAATTTTAACAATATATTTTTTTCATATCCAATATTGATGTTGATACTATAGATGAGAAACATGCAATTCTTCTTATATTATTTTTTTGTGAATTTCGAAAATTTATTGATGATATGATTTGTATAATAGACACCATTTCATTAAGAGAAGTTAAAATTTTTCTTTTTTACTCATACTTTTTCATTGAAGGATAATCTAAATTTTGAAGTTGATTTCTTATGTATATGAGGAAATTATAATTTTGTAAGAAAAAAAATGTAACTGTAATTAGTGTGGAAGTAACAGACCCCAATCTATGGAGTCTCTATATAAATTTAAATAGAGAGAGGTTACATAATATCATTGTGGGAAACATGTTAAATTTAGGTCAATGTACATTATGTCATTGTCTTTTGAGATTTCTTTTAAAAATTATTGATAATTAACTCATTCTCTACTAATGATGTATTAGTTTTTAATTGTTGACAATTTCTAAGTCAAGATATCATTTTTACTGGGTCATATAATTGGGTAATTTTATATCTATCATCTTATATAGGAGTAATTTTCCTATGAAGAAAAATATATATTAAGGAGATTTTTTTTGGAAATAAAAAGAGTTTTTTGTAATTAAAAGAAGTTCTGATATGATATTACTCATAGAAAATTATGTTTTGTACTTATTGGATGTGTGACGAGTTCCATACTATCATCCAAATAATATTAAATAAGGGATATTGTATATGAATGTATTTAAATTTCAATATGGATGTGGATTCCTCAAAATCTCATAGGGTTCATGTACAGTCATTAAAAGGTCCTTATTAAATTTGTTATATGTATGAAATGTGAAGGTACATGTAAATACATTTTCAACACTTCTCGATTATACTGATTATACAATGCACATTCATAAAATGCTAGGGAATTTATGTGTTAAATTCCTGATGTAATTGAGTATTATATGTTTACATACCTAAGATATAACAATTAACATTATCTTTATGATGATTGTGACCAAATATCTTTTTTAATCAAATTAGCTTGAAAGTTACTCACTCACTTATGAATGTTAACTCTATATTGTGTGGACATTCTAGGATTCCCTACCATGGTATATGTTCCTATTTTTTCACTTTTATAGATTTATAAACTACTAAATTATGAATTAATTTATTTTTAAATAATTTTTATTTTTTGGATTTGATTAAAACAATGTTATCCTTTACAAAAAATTCAATATTTATAGTAAAATAAATTTCATGTCGACAAATAGTGGATTTAACACATATCTACTATGTTTTCTAAATTTTTATATGACGGGTGAATTCTACGACACTGATTTATGTATTATAATATATATAAATATATATTAGTTGAATGGAAATAGTACTATTTTTTATTATGTTAATAGAATGATAGTACGCTCGTTTATTCACATGCCATCCTTGGATAAGTGTCCCACTCTGGAAATTATCATATTTAATAGCGATTCACCATATTCTAATGGGTTTGAGACTCCCAAAGAGAATTTTATAATCAATACCAATCATATAGTTTTCATAGAGAGTTTCTTAAACTTTATATAATAATCTCATGATTGAAAAAAATGATCCTAGAGCTCTTAAAAGTGTTTTCATAAGTTATCCTAGATGGGTGAAGTGATAAATTCTCTAGGAATAATAATTATGCATTTAAAGGTTTGTAATTTTACATTATTTTTTTGAAGAGTAATATCCTCAAATAGTCTATCCTCACATAGATGTTATAGTTGAACCTTATTAGAAGATAGATAATTAGGTAGATACCTTAACTGGTGATGATTCCCCTTTTAAGACTCATCCAACATTCCAATAGCCTAATCAAAATTCTCGGACAGAATCTACTAAGGCATTATTTGTTAAAGCACCATGTGTTTTTAAATATTATCAACTAATAAGGGATATAGAGGAGATATTTATTAGTTATACATATAATTATATCACTGATGATATGGTTTACATTACTCATCATGTTTCCCATGACATTGATGGAGAGGATCCTTATTAGTAAAAGTGGGATATGAATGATATAAACACTAATAATTTGATTAAGGTTTTGAAATATATGTTGTAAATCATTAAAAGGAACCATACATTGTATATAGTAAATGCACTATGTACTATCAAGGAATTAAGTTATAAATGGATCTTTAATAAAAAGGGATAACACTAGAGGAAAGAAAATAAAATATATCATGAATCTTGGGGGAAAATACTTCCATCAAAGAGACAGGATATAATATGATGAAAAAATTCCAATAGTTAAGGATTAATCTATAATAATTTTAATGTCCTATCTATATATACCTATTTAAAATATTTATGCCAAAGAAAATATTCATTTAATGTGATTTAGTCGAAATATTTTAGACTATGATTCCTAATATTTTTATAAATGAATTTTAATAAAAATAGACCACTTTTCTAAATAAGAAACTATATAGATTAATATTATATTTGAGGTAATTTTATATAAATTTTTATTCATTGATTTTTTAAAATAGTTTTAATCGGATTTAATTAGTTTCAAGTGTTAATTAAAAATCTATTAAAATTTATGATTTAGATTATTTGATATGTTAATGACATATTGATAATATTTAGTAATATGAGATTAATCTGAAATTTCAAAATGATAAAAAATACATATTTCAAATTAATATATTTTGGTTGTCTAAAATGTTTTTCAATATGAAAAAATATTCATTATAAAAATCATAGGTTACAATACCTTTATCAATGATCCTCATTTCTTAATTTTCATAAAATTTAATTGTTTTATGCATTAAATTCCATTAATGTTCCTTTTTATACACATTATATATATTAATTTTATAAATTACCCACCATTAATATTGAAAATAAATATATGAGTGCAATTATATATGCTAATGTTGTCAATGAAAATATATACGTTATGATTTGTGTTGGGATAGAAATCGGCATATATATGTTTATTTAGATTAGGGTATTTGGACATCCAGGTAGAATTATTTTTTTTACCTTAAGTGGTTGTTATGGTACATCAATATTACTTATTTTTTTAATGTTTTATATTACGAATGTTAATTCTTGACATTTAGTTACTTTTCCTATCTTTTCTGATTGTGATGGCAATGTTGTCTCCATGAAATCACTTGCTATTTTTTATTTCACATAATTTGGGGGAATATATCTTGGAATCCAAATATATAATTGGAAATTTCTCTCTTAAATACTTTTGATGAATATATAACATTGAAAAAGGCCATAAAAAACCTATTAGAAATTATGGGATGATTATTGATCTAAATTTATACAAATTTTCATTATTTTTCACTTTGATTTACAATATACCTTCAATCCCTCTTAAAACATTGTATTCCATAGTATGTATAAGAATATATATCATAGGTTGAATTTTATTATAGATTTTATTGAAAGTGGGAAACTATTTCTGAATAAGATATACACCCATGAAAACATATCCAAAATTTTCACTATGGTTGAGGATTTTTCCAGTTTCAAGAATTGTTTATGTCACGACCCTCCTTCACCATGATGAGGGAAGGGAAACAGGTTTCTAAACCCTTCCATATTCATATTGATGAAAATATAATGACACTCGAGTCCTGCCTTCAATATATCCCAGATGGTGACTAGCACCAAGGGAGTAGAATCACAGACATAATGGAAGTTATTAACCATTTTTATTTAGTAGGATCAGGAGATAAGATAGTAAATCCTAAACCACACTGAATCATGAAGTAAAATTAAAGACATAAAAATATATTCCGATATGCATGTTCAAATAATAAGTGCCACAAAAATACAATAAATCACCAAAGGAGAGTACATAAAGAAAATAAAAGAAGAAACACCAATGGTCCTGACATCCAAACTAGTAGGGTCTATAATATTCCTCAAATTCCTCTTGGAATCCAAATATTAGATTTATATATGTAGGGTAAGTATACAAATATACCTAACAGGGAAAACCAAATGCTCTCGGGCACAAGTGGGGGCATTCTAATGCCCTATGAGAAAATCAGAAAACCAAAGCAACTAGTAAGTAAATTATCCACCCAAACCTCACCAAGGAACACTCCCCAAATAGCACAAGTCGCATAAGGTAATTGTAATAACACATTTTGTTGTGGGTATCCCAAACCACTTTCCCACTTGTTATTGAAGACATCCTATACATCAGACCTCCGCCACCATTCTCACCACAGTACCACTGCCATCCTCACCACATTAACACTATCATACCCTTCCAACAACGAACTGGACTACCACAGCCACACATCTCACTCACACATGCCTGGACCATTACAACAAAATGTAACCATGTTCTCAAATACCTAGCCCAGATCAACTACGACCACGCCTGAAGAAACCTATGCCCCATCCAAAAGACACTAGGGAAACAACCTCCCGCACACACCTGGGAAACTACCACAACTACCCTGTCAGATGAATCATGGGCTACAATGTTTCTTAGGCCGTCACTACCTCCCCGAATTATCTTTGGACATATAGGAAAAGGAATAGAAAAAAAGCTAATAATCATCCAATCATACGAGTGTTGGGAAAAAAACCCCTGAAAAGGGGGTGTTCAACACAAAGTGATCATCTTGGGTTGGATGTGAATAAGAAACATAAGAACTAAATTATAAATATATGTAAAGAAACACTCTCCCATCCTAGGGGTTCCAAAACTATCGCATACGCAGACACCCTCATTAATATTCATTCTTAAAATGCACAATAGCCACAAAAAAGTCACAACTCATTCCTGATAAGAAATTCCCCACTGAACCCATACCTGTTATCACATTTAAGTGGTTCCATTTTAAATAATTCCTCATATCTGGGAAACTAACAGGCATGGCCACAAGCCATGGAAGGAAAAACTACCAGGCAGTAGATTAAGAATTCACACCCGGTTCTCTATTAAAGTCACAACACTGAATGGGATCAGTGAAATCCCACTAAGAACATGAACCGACAAGCCCCGACATATTACCCATCACGACCACAGATCCACAAACCACCAATTTTACCAAAACATGTGATACCATTCCCATCCATGGCACCCCACAGGAATCAATCTAAACAACTACACATGTTACCAAGATTGAGAAATGAACTTTTTCAGATTCAAACACATAATTTATTATGTAACTTCCTTTCATTGGGTTAACCGGGGTGATCACACAAGGATTCTTGTTAGATTAAAATTAAATTAATCAAATAAGTTTATGTGATTAACCAATATCCATGTTACATCCATTCAATCATCACAGAAGATAGGGGCTTATTAGTGGACATGGAAAGACAACCAATGACCATGATTTTCAGTGGAAATAAGACCATACAATTTCAACCATTTATGAAAGGGTAAAATATTAAAGTCGTATCATCAAACCCACCACTTCATTCTTTAAATATTTGTTTATTATCTTCATTAAGGTTTGGATTCATCCATCCATGATGGAAACATTATCATACCCACCCTGCTTGATACACTATAGAGTGAGATGAAGAAAAAAACCAACCTTGATGATCAGTGATCAATGTTTTTCTCTATGCGCAATGAACTAGGGAAGCACGACTTGTAGGGAGGAAATTTGGGGACTCCAAGAGTGAGAAGGAAAGGCCCCATCATAGGCACACCACTAGCCTCAGGAAGGGGGAATCTAAACACAACAAGGAAATAAAAAGTGATAAGACAAGAAGAAGAATGAATTTCCATGTGATAAAAAGGTGAGATGCTAGACTTACAAGATATGAATTTTGAACGGCTTTAAATGTGGATCAAGGTTTCACCACACGGTTGGATGGCTACACATGAAGTAATTAATTGTTATTTAATAATTCTCATTAGAGATGTGGACATAACGAGTGTTAGTTAAAGGGTTTCCTTGAAAAAGTTTAGAACATGCAATAGGGCGACACTTGAAGTATGGGAATAGGGTGTGGCGTCAAGGAAAAAGCCACATATTTTGGTAAGTCAAGGGTCTCCCAGCTCTTGGGGAATTTTGAGTATCATTTACAGGCATTTAATGGAACTGAAATGGGTATTAAAACACTCTTACATCAAAATATACATTACAAGTTTGGAATTAGAAAAGAAAAAGGGTGACACTGTTTGGTGAGACATCGTAACAGTGCCACTATCATGGTGTCCCCATCATGGTGAAACCATCAGTGGTTCCACCGTCATGGTGCCTCCATCAGTGCTGCCACCATCACGGTGCCACCATCAGTGTGCGTCTATGGCTAGTTCCACAATCATGGTGTCGCTGTGACTGGTTCCACCGTAATACTGCCACCATGACTGGTGACACAGTTTTAGCGGAACTGTGTTCTTGGCCAACTCCTTATTCAGTCACCAACTGAGCCATTACATCAGATACCTCTAATATTATTATCTACCTTGAGAATAGAAACTAGACCCGATGAAAATAGAGGGGTCTGAACCACGACCTAAAAAGATATCTCTCAAGAGTAATCCTACATGACATCTAAGAAGACCACTCCTTCTTCTATCTTTTGGACAACCATATATACACAACCGCTCCTCTCCCCCAAGTAGGCACATAAAAATATAAAGGTCATACTATCCTTTCATATAGATTTGGGATTACCATCCTCCTCACCAAGATATTAACCGATTTGTGTGGCATTGATTTTCCCATAAGGGTTTAACCACATCAACTTTAATGCATCTAGGTTAGGTATATGGTCCTCCACTCCCCATAGTCAGGAAACTTCTCACACATCTAGATAAAAAGGGAAACATCACATTTCATTGCTCAAAAGATCAATCACTACAAAACAACCATGTCCAAACCAAAGCATAACAAAACTAAAAAAATCACTGGGTAATGGGTGAGCATCTATTTATCATGATCCCAGGTACTCTCCTCGAGGTCACCATTCCTCCAAAACACATGAACAAAGGTAATGGTTCATCCATGAATCACCTTCTCCTCACGATCCATGATCCTCACTGGTCGTACTATGAATGTATTGTCATCCTCAATATAAATCATTCCACTGTCAAGTATGTGTGAATAATCTTGTAGATACTGATAGATGTGAGATACATGGAAGACATCGTGCACCCTGAGTGGAGGCGATGGTAGTGCATTCTTATAAGCCACCTTGCCGACCCACATTAATACATCGAAGCGTCTGATGAACCTTACAGAATGCTTACTCCCCCTATCGATCCTCTATTTCCCACGCTGAGGGGACACCTTTAAGAACATGTGGTTGCCAACCTCAAACACTACATGCCACCTCATCTGATTGGCATATGACTTCTGACGTTCCTAAGTCATCTTCATACACTCGCATATAATCCGAACCTTCCCTGTCGTGCTATGTACTACCTCTGTGCAATGAACACATGCTTCCCCGACCATTGCCCAACACACTGGTGATCGGCACGGCCTCATGTACAAGCCTTCAATTAGATCCATTCCAATGGTAGTGTGATATCTATTTTTGTAGGAAAACTATAGAAAAAGAAAATCTCATACACAAGATATCCCAATGGTTGAAACACTTTCCCATAGCATATCATCCAATGTATGGATGGTGCGCTCTGTTTGGGGGTGGAAATCAGTGTTGAGGTGTATCTTGGTTCCAAAAGCATATAGAAACATTTTCCAGACCTGTGAGGTAAACTGGTTATACTGATCGAAGACTATGGACCCAATAACTCCATTCTACCACACCACTTTGTCCACATACCTTTGTGTTAGGGAATCCATCACACTCGACACCTTAATTGCAAGGATGTGAGCTGAATTTTTCACCTGGTACCCAACTACATAGATTGCAATGAAACCCCCTTGATCTCTTGGTAGTCTTGTGAAGAAATACATCAATATTTCATCCCACATACACTCCGATACATCTAAAGGTTTTAATATTCTTCTTGGTACACATTGATTATAATTCACCTAATGATTCATTTGGCACTTTGCCAGGAACTCCACCACGGCTCGCTTCACCAAGGACAACCAAATCTAACTTTCCAAAACCCCGTTACATATTGGAAACTCCCAGGTGTACTACCACGAGTGAGTTGTGGAACTCATGAAGTTATCTCCCTCACATTCCAGCAACGATGAAAAACTTTCCAGGAAACAACAACTGAATCTATCCATCTTCTGACCATCTTTCCATAGCATTGGCCAGGCTAACATGATAACACATCACTTCAGCCTCTATGTCCCCCACTAAGACTCACCCACTTGTACCAAGAGAGAGGACTGAACCATCATTTGGAATAGTCACCCTCAACCATCCTCCACCCTTGCATCTAGGTTTAGGGAAGAAAACTCCTCCATCTTCTTCCAAACATCTACCAACTCTCGAATGAAATTATTCTGTGACATTCTACTAAAGGAACCGGCCACCAGACACCCCTAACCTACTGTGTAAGTGATTTTCACATTGTAGTCCTAAAGAATCTCCATACACCTCTACTTCTGCGAGTTTTGGTACTTCTAGGAGAAGATATAACTCATGCTCTTGTGATCCGTGAAGAACACAAAGTGCTCCCCTATGAGGTAGTGCCACCACAACTTTATTGTGAACAGATCCGCAGTAATCTCCATCTCGTGGGAGGCATAGTTACGCTAATGGGGATGTAACTTACTATACACATAAGAGATTACCCCCTACCATTACATCATCACACACCCCAAGACATGGCCTGAAGCATCATAGAACACATCAAACATCACCCCTAATTCTATTAACCTCAACACAGGGGAACTAACCAATATCCCCTTCGGATAACTAAAGGCTTCCAAACACTATTCACACTACATGAATACACGGTCCTTTCTAGTCAAAGCAGTCAAAGGAGCAGCAACTTGAGAGAAATTATCCACGAACAATCAATAATACCATGCCATACCGGAGAAACTACGAACCTATATCACATTTTTGGGTGCTTCCCAAGAAAAAACTGCATCATCCATTGACGAGTCAAATGTTATTCCATGCTCAGACACCATGTGTTCATGGTAGTGAACCTCTCATGTCCAAAACATGTACTTGGACAACATTCCGTAGAGATGGTGATGTTGGATGATCTCTAAAACTTTTCTGAGATGCTCATCGTGATCCTCCCCTAATATTGAGTATATTAGGTTGTCATTAATAAACATGTCTAAGAACCATTCCAGATATTCTTGGAAGATAGAGTTTATGAGCCCCATTAACAGGGTTGGTGCATTCGTAATGCCGAACAATATGACCACGAACTCAATGTGGCAATATCGACACCTGAAGGTAGTATATGAGATTTCACCCTCTATAACCATAAACTGGTGATATCCTGATAGAAATTTGATATTGGAAAACCACCCTGCCCACTTGAACCAGTTAAAAAGGACATCTATCTTTGGGAGAGGGTTATAGTTCTTAACAATTACCTGATTCAGTCTCTGGTAGCCTATTCACAACCCGATACCACCATTTTTCTTCTTCACGAACAATACTAGAGCACCCCATGGTGACGAGCTCGGTCGAACAATACCCTTCTTCATTTGATCATCAATCTGAATCCGTAACTCCCGTAATTTAGAAAGCACCATCTAATAGGGATCCATTGAAATTGGACCGGTAGTAGGATACAAGTCTATACCAAAATCCACATCATGGTGAGGGGGTAGAGTCACCACCTAATCAGGGAATAAGTCAATGATTTCACTATGATTTCTTGGGAATTCTACAATCTCTAAGTCTGCTGACCCCAGTAATTTCTTCGCTAACATGGATTAAAGGGGATCCATTCACTGGCTTCCCTCCTGCAACCCCACTCACAAATGAATGTCATACATTGTCTAAACATTTCTGAAAACACAACCCTTCTTCAAAAGTAGTTGAGAAAATCACACATAAAGAACAGATATTCAAGGCCTACAGTGACATCATACGACAACATCTATAGAAAAATAATCACCACACTAGACTGATTTGGTCCCAACATTTTTCTACATCCATGGAAAACATGAGAAAAGTTGGTGTGACTTCCGCCAGGCCTACACAAAACCAGGGGTAGGTGAAGTCTTTCTATGTCTGAATCCAAGGAATGGGCTACACAAGGTGCAACAATGGAGTACAAAGCTCTTGAATTGAACTAAGAAAAGGAAAGTGTTCTAAACAAGCTAACCATACCTCTGACGTCCCCCAGACCTGTTGGAACAGCTATCTCTACAGCGTAAAACGTCCCATTCCCAGCTCCCCTACCCTGACCATGCCATGGTTGAGGTCCCTGAGGAGCGACCAGAGGTCAGCTGCCTCCTACAACATCTTCTCTCAATTGAGCGGGAGCTCCCACTCCCTTCTGCTACTGCTGAAAGGATCCAGCTAAAAAATTATACTACTAAGTTCGGAGTTGACCATGCCCACCCAAACTATATAAAACTCTCTTTGAGATATGATTCCCAAGATTCCCATGGTATCCATAGGTGAAGCATCTCATTCATGGGCCCGCGAGGAAACAGTCAGGACTATGGGATTGAAAATGTACATGATGGTGTCTGCTCCTAACTAGCTGAAACTTGGAAGGCCCTGAAGTTTGAGGCATGATACTAATAGATTTCCCCTTTTAAATTCCCAAATGGAGCTCCTCTCGCAGCACACCTCCTTGCATGTGCAACCTCTCCACCACTACAGCCTTCTTTTATACATCCACGTATGTTGGTATAGTGAAGGGAGTAACGACATATGTAAGTGAAGGATGGAGTGCCTCTCCTAAATATCTGGCCCGAGACTACTCATCTGGAAAAATGTGTTGCGAAATATAAATGATATCCTTGTACTTGATCCGAAAATCCCTCACTTTCATATTCCCCTACTGAAGGGAGAGTAGATCCTGCCTCTTCTTGGCCTTCATTGTGGAAGATAAGAATTCTTCCCATAACTCTCTCTCGATATCAATATACAAATCCTCATCCTCCTTCTTCTCCTAAAGATAGAGCTTCCACCACTAACACACTACTACACACATCTGGATTAAAACCAGAGGAACCCAGTACTCAGTCAGAGTCGAGATCAAGTAGAAAGCTATCACCATCATTTCAAGCCATCTCTCTATATCCATGTCTGAGACACTCCCTTCATCCATTCTGAGGGTTAGTCGATGAAAGGATCGAAGCATCATCTGAAATTTTTTTCCTCCTCTCCATCAGTCCTCCACTGATCTTCCAAATATCCTCCTCGGCCTCGATCGCCTCCACCAACCGTGGTCGCCCTTCCGGTGAGATAACATAATGGTAAAGAAGTAATTTCTATGCCCAAGTAAAGTATAAGATTTTCATGTAATATTTTTTAGACATTTTCTTTATTTGAAATCCCCAAAATACCCAAGACACACAAGAACACATGTCATTATGATGAATGAACCATTCCTGAGCTCTCGACTCTAAAATCAGTGCAGCTTCACTTGGTCGTTAGGTAGGTCCAAATTCCATGCATTGGATCATGGGGGGCACTAAAAACCCATGTCATAGGCGGTCTTCCCGGGCCTATTTCACATTCCACAATTTCCTAAAATTGTTTCTCTATCATACCATGTAATCCTCACTATGCCAAAAATCAGTATCCCTCCAATCTATCAACCTCCTTTGATACCATTATGTCACAACCCACCGTCACCAAGAAGTGGGATGGGATATCAGATTACTAGACCATTCCTTCATTATGTTGAAGGACTGATAATATCCATCGAGGCCTGACTTTAATACGTCCTGGAGTGGAGACTAGCACAATGGGTATTGAATCACATGAATAATGGAATGCATTACACCTTTTTATTTAGTAGGATCAGGAGTGATAGTAAATCCCAAATAACACCAAAAATGGAAGTAATAGTAAATCCATAACAATCCATTCCCATATGTATGTTCGAAAAATAACTGCTAAAAAATACAACAAAACCCCAAAGGAATGTACCAAAATAAAGGAAAAGAAGAAAAATCTACAGTACGACCATCAGAACTAGTAGGGTCCAACACTGTTCTCAAGGTCCTCCAAGAATCCCGAAAGTTATTTTTTATACGTAGGGTGAGTATACAGGTATACCCAGTAGGGAAAACCAAAAGCTATAATGCACTAACTGCAAGGATTTTTAATGCACTGGGAGAAATAGAGATAACCAAAGTACCTAGTAAGGAAAATATCCACCCTAACCTCACCAAGGAACAGATTCTGAATAACGCAATTCATGTAAGGTAATAGTAATAACACATCAATGATTGGGTTCCCCGGACCAATTTCTAACTAGTTATTGAAAACATTCAGTAGGTTAGACCTCCCACACCATTCTCACCACAATCTCACTACCATTCTCACCACAGTCCCACTAACATACCATGCCTGCACACACCTGGGCTACCACAACCACACATCCCACCCACACACACCTAGTCTATAAAAACCACACATAACCACACCCACAGACACATGGTCAAGAAACACTACCACCATGCCCAAAGACACCTGGGCCTCATCCCAAATGCACATGGGAAACAACCTACCCGCAAACACCTTGAAGACCCACCAAAACTACCCTGCCCAAATAATATCTGGCTATAATGGACCCCATGCCATCATATTCTACCTGATGATTATTATCCTACTCATGAAAGGGATAATAAAGGGAGCTAATAACAAGACACTCCTATGAGTGTTGAGAAAAACACCCCCCGTGAAATGGGGGTGCTAAGCATGATGTTCTCAACATTGGTGGGGCTCGAATAAGAATCATAAGAACTAAATTAAACATATTGTTAAACAGGAACTCATCCCAACCTAGGGGTTCCAAAACTAGCCCATAAAAACACTGACGTTACTATTCATTCATTAAAACACAACAGCCATAGTCAAGTCACAACTCATTCCTAGAAAACAATTCCCAATTGAACCCATTCTCGGTATCACATTAATTTTCTTCCATATAAATAATTCTGCACTATTGAGAAAATAACATGCATAACCACAAGCCAAGGAAGGAAAAACAAGAAAGAAGCTGATTAATTATTCACACTCGGTTCTCTTGTAATGTCACAACAACAAAAGGGATCTGTGAGATCCATCGAAGTACTGGAACCAAACCAAGCCCCAGAATACGAACCCTCACGGCCTCAGATCCGAAAACCAACAAATTTACCACAACATGTTGTCCCATCCCCCTCCATGTCATCCCCCAAGCATCCAGAAGAAAAACCACACATGTTTCCATGATAGGGAAATGGAGTGTTTCATATTCAAACACATAATTTTTCATGTACCTTCCATCCTTCTAGTTAACATTGGTGATCACCCAAGTATTATTGTTTACTGAACATTCATTTAACAAATTGTGTTTACGTGATTATCCAATTTACATGTTACATCAATTCAATCATCATAGAAGATAGGGGTTACTTAGTGCGCATGTAAAGATCTCCAACGACCATGATTTTTAGTTCAGATATGCCCATACTCTTCTCAACATATAATAAAGGGTAAAAGTGGACAACATCATCCTCAAACACACCCTTCATTCTTTAAATGCCTGTTTATATCTTCGTTAATGTTTGGTTTCATCCATCATCGAAGGGAAAACTATCATACCCACCCCACATGATACACAGTAGAGAGAGATGAAGAAAACCCTACATGTATGATCAACGATCGATTTTTTCCTCCACACACCAAGAATTGGGGATACGCAACTTATAGGGGAGGAACTTCAGGGACTCCAAGAGTGAGTAGGAAAGGTTCCGGCACAGGCGTCCCACTATCCTTGGGAAGGGGGACTCCAAATGCACTGAGGAAAGAAAAAGATATCAGCCAAGAAGAGGAATTAATTCACGCATGATTAAAAATAGAGACCCGAGAGTTACAAGATATGAATTTTGAATGGATTAAAATGCAGATCATGGTTCCTCCACGTGGTTGGAGAGTTACAATGGATGTAATTAATTGTAAATTAATAATTCTCATCAGAGAGGTGGACAAAATAACTATGAGTTAACATTTTTCCTTTCAAAAGGGGAAAACATTTAATTGGTGTGGAACTAGAAGTAAAAGAAAAGTGTGTTTCATTGAAGAAAAATCCAAATGCTTTGGTAAGTCATCTGTTTCTCGGCTATTGGGGGATTTTAGGTATCATTAATGCGCTTTTAATAGATTTTATAGGGGTATTAAAACCATATTACATCAAAAGAAACATTGTGGGAGCCTAACTGGAAGTGAAAAAGGGTGACACTGTTTGGTGAGACACTGTCACAGTCCCACCGTCATGGTGCCTGTGTCAGTGTTCCACCATTAACAGTGCCACTGTAACGGTTCCATCTTAAGCGGTTCCACCATCACGGTGCCACTGTGTATGTGCTACCATCATGGTGCCTCTATCATCAGTGCATCCTTATATAGTGAGACTGTCATGGTGCCACTATCATGGGGCCATCATGACTGGTGCCACCGTTTTGGTGGTACCATGTTCTTGTAAAACTCTTTAATGAGTCAACGCACGGGCCATTATAGTTGTTTTATTTGGATTTTTTTTCCATTTGAATAAAATGTAGGTTAAATAAATTTATTCATCTAGAGATTTATTTTAATTTTAAATTCTATATATTTCATTATTTTTTCATCATTATTTATTTCCCAACAGATTTAATTTATTATTTGTTTATTGTTGGAATTTATCATTTACAAAATTAATTTATAAATTATATTAAATTTATAAGGCAATTGGATTTATTATTATTTTTTTGCTTTAAACATAGATATATTTGGTTTTATCTTCATATAATTATCTTTTTCATAGTTAACCTAATGTAGCATGGGAAATCCATACATGATTTTGGTTTACCATTACCTTAGGGTTATGGTTGCGTTATGTGTTTATTGTAACAAGTTGTGTACTCTTTTGTATCAATTCTTTTAATTATTTTTACCATTGAAGTTGTTTCAACAAACCATTATATTAATTTAATTAAACCAATTTTTTAGTTCTATAGGGTCCCAATGTCCCCAATATATTGAGGTCATTACCTTTACCTACCCAATGTACTCAATATATAAACTTTATACAGTTTGGCTTCAAAAGTTAACCTTAACGTATAAATCATCATACATTACTATAGATAAGATTAACATTACACTTGACCATAACATTAATTACCATTCAATCATAGTCCATTTATACTGAGAACTATGAAAAAACATGTTTTTTATTTCCTTTACATAGGATTGACATTATGTTCAATATTTTATTCTCAGTTAAGGTATGTTCACACATAGACTTTCATATATTGATATCTATTACAACATTGAAACCACCCTCATATCATAGTGAAATATCATCATGGTAACATTCATATTGAAGTTGTAACACCCCGAGATTCCATGATACGCCTCTCTTTCAATAATGCAATAGCTTGCATTGTACGCAAGTTCGAGTTCTAAAACACCGCGACTAATCAAAGTAGCTGTTATGAATAGTAATAACCACTTTTTAAAATTATAGAAATTTTATATTTCATAATGGACTTCATTTTTAGATTCGGAATGTTGAAATTAGCCTATGTTGAATTTTTGGTATTTTTCTAAGAACTTCTAATTTTTTATGAATAGTGAAAAATACTTAAAAACAACTTTTTTAATCAAAATAATCTATAGTGGTAAATTATACTATTTAGTGGTTTTAAAGTATAATTAGAATATATTTTTACCATTTTATCCAATGGTGGTCATTAGAATTAATTTAACATTGAAATTGGACATAAACAATTGCCAATCTTTTGAAATAAATTTTTTCTTAAAAACACGCTATTTGTTGTGACAGCGGGAATTAATTATAAAATTAATTAATGCAACTTATATGTTTGGAATTTTTTAAAATAGACATCATTTTTGAATTCAGAATATCAATTATAGCTTAGGGTGAAATTTTGGCATTGTTCTGAAAAACGTCAATTGTTGATGAATAGTGAAACCACTAAGTGGTAGTTAAATAACTGATTTTTCGTTTAAATGAAATATTACAACTTCTGTGATTTGATTTTCAAAAATCTGACATACATGGTTGTCATTAAGAAGTAAAATGTGGTTCAATGGGATTAAAATAATTTTTTTTGTGAATAGTAACTTTTAAGTTCTTAATCGCGATTAGAGGTAATTAGTGTAGTTTAAGGTACAAATAATGTCTTAATAATATGAGATGAGAATGACACTTGTCCTACTACTATTGGATGAGTCATGGCCGACCAAGACAACCAATGGGTCATCTTGGGGACCCCATGGAGCCACTTTAGTTGGAAAATGACATTAATATATATTTATTTCATGTTAAAATTAAATTGATACAAACATGAGTTGTTTTACTAAAACAATTTTTAAGTGGGGTTAAAGAAGTCCAAATTTTGACTATAAATATTAATTAGAAAGCTAAAAAGATTTAATACATCATAGTATTTTTTATATAATTTTTAGACATTAAATAAATTAAATTATTTATGACATGATTATGATGCAGCGATGACCTCATTATTTAACGATTTAAATAAAATGAGAAGATAATGCAAAATCCAAGGCATAAACTTGTCCAAATCCTATTGTATGAAGAGATTTAGAACCCTTATCACCATAGCCACGAATTATATAAGTGTGGGACCTTTAGAATCCGAAAATCATTGTATAATAATGTAACATTTCAATCATTCCAAAAGATCCCCTCCTCTCCACTTATAAAAGGCCCCCACCTCTCCCACCTCATTTACACATTCAAGCCATTTGGATCGGCAAAACTCTGCCCAAATACTCTCCCAACTTCCCCCTCTTACTTCTAGAGGCCTCACTTTTGGCAGAACACTTCTCAAGGAAGCCTTTGGCTCAAATCAAAAAGAGTTACCCGATTTTGAGGTAATGTCTTCTCTAATGTTGTTTTGTTTTATTTTTCTTCTTCAACCCCCTAAACTATTTTTATTAATTTATTTTGTAACAACACCAGTATCCTCAATATACTAGGATGTTTTTATAAGAATTATTCGATCTACACGTACACACACCTACATCTACTGGTTAAAGAACATACGGTTTCTGTGGATGGCGAATTTCTGCCTTGCGAAACGATGATTGTTCAACACTCATATAACATCTTCAAAGGTGGCCATTAAGATGTCACTATATTTATATATGATATAAAATATGTTTATGTTTTACTTATGCTTCTTTATTTCTCATTTATGGCATACTTTCTGATTTCCATTATGGGTAAAATGCGATAATTTCATTTTAGGAAGTGCGGACTACCGCCCCCTCAAAGTGATTTGAATCGTTAATGACATATGTGGGATATATAAAGGATGGAGTAAATGGTATTATAAACTATATTATACTGGAATTATATTATACATTTATATCATTATTATTTCGTTCCATTAAATATAAAATTTAAATGAAAGTAGCGTTCATGCGTACGTACGGCTTACCGTCTCCATGAACGGTGCATTTCATTTCATACCTCTAAATGATACGTAATATTATAAATGAATGTATATACTGGATATATAAGATATATATGACATCTAAATAATGAATATAATTCTGGAGACAATGGATATTCTACCACATAAACAACATGTAATTATAAGAAGTTTATTGTTGACTCAAGTACCAAAGATCGACAAAACGACCGTTAATAACTTAAATAATTACATAATGTTCATATCATTGTAATAAGTGATATAATAAGGATAATGAAATTGAAAATGGTTCTTAATAAGGTATATATTAACTCTGGTTTATTATTC
Organism: Viscum album; assembly: GCA_963277665.1. Classification (NCBI taxonomy): domain Eukaryota; kingdom Viridiplantae; phylum Streptophyta; class Magnoliopsida; order Santalales; family Viscaceae; genus Viscum; species Viscum album. Next base: position 580,325,347 of record OY728122.1, on the reverse strand, counting down.
AGGAGGTTAAAGAACGGTTGAGTCAAGTCAGACATGAGGTAAGGGAATTTCTTAACCCAATTTCCATTCTTTGGGTTAATCTCCTACTTTCAAATTATGTCATGATTTGTAAGGGAACTTCTTAACCCAATTTCTATTACTTGGGTTAATCTCCTACTTTCAAATTATGTCGTGATATTATTATGTCATATCTTGTATTTATACATTATTTATGTGTACTTATAGTGAATACACATTATAGATGTATTTTATTTAAAAAAATGATCTTTGTAAGGACTTCGTCTCAATCTCCTTTCATTGAGGCATATTTGGTTTTATACAGGAATTTCTTTTATACGGTGTATAAACCAATTTGACTTTTACGTTTATTCAAAGAGAAAATTTTTTTATACGAAGAGTTTACTAAACGACAAAAGGGAATGTTTTTGTCGTACGTATGCGGCGACAACGACTTCTCCGCCGCCGTGACCACTATTTGAGTTTCGGCTTCCTCTACAAGCCATCATTTTTTTAAATGAAAAATAAATACCTTGTTATAATTTTCTTTTATTTTTGTATTGAAAATGGTTTTGAAAGAATTTTTATTATATCAATGTGTTGTATAGATATCTTGTGATTGAAATGTGGAAATGTTATGTTTCCTTTATGCATGTTTTATGTGATACGATTATGTTATGGTTTATGATATGTTTAAACCTATTCATATGAGGAATGTATTGGACTTAATAAGTGACGGGTGGAGCCCTCTATAGCTCCTCGATGCATCGGTAGGTCTCATGAGGAAACTAGACGTGGAATTGGCCGAGGCCCTTTCCCAATTTGATTTATGGTTTTGGACGAAGCCTTAATCATTTTAGACGTCTTGGCCGAGGCCTTGACAAAATGTTTCAGAATGTCCGGCATTATACATTCCCTCATTATGAAAGTGGTTATTGTTATTGCATGTGATTATTCTTCTAGTAGAATATCCATGTGAGTATGTAATGGCATTATTTTATTTTACTTTTACCATATTATGCTGAAGTTCAAGTTCAATAAGGCTTTTGTTTTAGTTATACATTTCCTTAAATGCTTATGTTTTCTTATAAAAGTTTCCGCAATATTGTTATCCTTACTGAACATCTGAGCTCACCCCTTTCAATGTTTTAATATTTTCCAGGATGTGAAGAAGTATTATATGAATGACCTTCAGGGATAGTCAGAAGAGGATATGAGTTTGGACTATGAAGACTTTGTTATTAGTTTTTCACGTTATGATGTAATGTAACGTTTACGAATGTATCTAGTGTTTCCAAGGCTACTAAACTAATCGGTCTTTCGAGACTTGATATTTTGTGATCATTCCAATGTTACGAAGTAATGCACCGACTCTGGGTAGCTGGGGTCGGGGCGTTACAGTTGGTATCAGAGGCAGTTTAGTACTAACCTTGGAAGCTAGATTTAGATAAACTCTGATTAGGGCACATAGCCCAAAGATAGACTTTGAGGATTAGTATAGAATAACTTCCTAGAATTTTGTTATTGTAGAGATGTTGTGAGTTTTCCGAGAAATACATCCCTGTCTGGATACGAGCAGGTAGAGGCGGCTCTGGCATAGATGTACCTAGGGGTAAAACCCGAAAACACCGCCTTGAGCTAGACTCGAACGGGAACTGGTGCACGACAACGGACCTTACTGCACTCTTGGTTACGACACTCCCGGGGGATATGCTTTGGATAATTCTCATTTTCTTTACAAACCACTATGAAGGGTTATGAGTATATACTTCCTCAAAGGAAACATTTCTTTTTATGATTATGGATTATATCCATAAATAGGTGAATTTATGTAAAGTATTTTACAAATATGGAATTATGCATTTTATTTCATAAACTAATCTAGTTTATGCAATTGTTTAGAAATGGCGCCTAGTGGAAGAAATGGAAACTGTATCAATGCACGCACTCCATGTAGGGATTTCCCTCCTACTCAAGATAATTATAGTGGGGCTGGTGATGCAACTGGTGCCGATCAGCTAATCACCATACTGGGACAACTTACTCAGGTTATGAATAATAACATTACTCGTATGGAGCACCCTGATCCGCAACGTGGAGGATCAATGCTAGACCGTTTCATGAGGCAACAACCACCTACCTTCAATGGGGGTACAAATCCGTTAGTAGCTGAGCAATGGATAAACTCCTTAGAGAAAATATTCCATGCCTTGGGGAGTAGCGAAAGGGATAAGGTTGTCATGGCAATTTACCGCCTCACTGGAGATGCCGATCAGTGGTGGTCGCTGATTCAAAACACAAAGGAAGATGATGACGTATAGAATATGGAATGGAGGGAGTTCAAAGATCTGTTTTTAGAAAAATATTTTTCTCGTGACCATCGAGCAGATATGGAAAGGCAATTTCTGAGTTTGAGGCAGAAGGAGGATGAGAATGTCGCAAAGTATGAGGCTAACTTTACAAGGTTAGCGAGGCATGCTTCCGATTATATACATAACCCAAGGAGCAAGATTGATCGTTTCTTTGATGGGTTAAAACCATTTCTCCGTCGAGATTTAGTATCACAATCCTTCTCATCATACGAAGATATTGTCTCGTGTGATATCAAGACAGAAAAGGAAATCTCTATGTCTTATGACAACAAAGTAAAGCAAGAGAAGAAGAGAACGGTGGAACAAGAGACAGGTAAAGGGAAAAAGGGAAAGAAGGATTTTCCATTATGTGATAATTGAGGGAAGAATCACCCTGGTACTTGCCTAAAAGGAATGGGAGTTTGTTTTAAATGTGGAGAAAAGGGTCACCAGGCTCGTGATTGCAAGGGAAAGAAAGAGGCTGTCAAAGTTGAATGCTACAATTGTAGGGAAATGGGGCATTATGCAAATGAATGTCCTTAGCGTCAGGGAAACTTACCTCAGAAAAGGCCAAGGGATCAAGGCCAATCTTATGCTGTGACTACAGTTGAAGCGGAATAATTAATGTATTGGTGCTTTTGGACTCAAGGATTATATTCTAGTTATAAGAATAATGTGATATATATATATGGATTGTACTGCAGTACTTGTTGAATTCAGTAAGGTTTTAATATGATTAAGGTAATCATATTTTTAGTATGTGACAATAAGAGAAACGTTTCTTTGTTTGGGGAATCTGATGTTACAATTGATTTTGGAATTAAGAGACCTTTTAGAGAATGTCTGGACAGAGGTATTTTGGATAACTATAAAGGTTGGAGTGGATTAAGTTGATCTTTGGATAGAATTGTTTAAGGTTAAATCATTTCTGAAGATTATTTTTGGAATATTATAATACTATAGTTTTAGGAAAAGGACAACCTGCAGGGTGGGGAATAACCCATCGCGTCAGACAAAGCTGTAGGAATCGAACCCACAACCATAGTGCGACAGGCCTGTATTTCCTACCACTAGCCTACAGGAAGTCCCTGGTTATTACAAAATAATTTTACTAATCTAAATGGTATGTGTTAACATTTGGAGCCTTATACAATTAGGATAAGTATAATATTTTTGAGTTCTATTATCTTTTTGAGTGAAAGATGAGTTGATGGTTGAAACTCTAATTATCAAGCATAAATATATATATACCTATCTCTTATTCATTGAATAAATTAATTATCAAACTTTAGTAAAGGGATATTAAAACAAAAAAATGTGTTATCCTAATACCTTATGTCTTGTTGAACTGATGATATTTTAAATCAACATAGATTGAAGGCTTTGAGGACCTCAATTTGACAGTTGATTGTGATTGATGACCTCAATCACTCCCTACAAATATTTACGTTTTCCCTCAAATTATATGTCTCTATTTTCCACCAATGTTCACCTTTTCGAGGTCATAATTTGGTGGTGACTTTCTTATTTTTATTTCCCTCTTATTAAGGCTAAATTTTATTTACCTTATTTCCGATGTGGGTTTTCCACAAAGGTATTTTCTATTTTCATCCTTTTATTTTCAAAGAAAAATATCAAATTGCGAGGACACAATTTATTGAAGGAGGGGAGAATTTAACACCCCGAGCTTCCATGATACGCCTCTCTTTCAATAATGCAATAGTTTGCATTGTACGCAAGTTGGAGTTCTAAAACACCGCGACTAATCAAAGTAGCCGTTATAAATAGTAATAACCACTTTTTAAAATTATAGAAATTTTATATTTCAAAATGGACTTCATTTTTGGATTCGGAATATCGAAATTAGCCTATGTTTAATTTTTTGTATTTTTCTAAGAACTTCTAATTTTTTATGAATAGTGAAAAATACTTAAAAACAACTTTTTTAATCAAAATAATCTATAGTGGTAAATTATACTATTTAGTGATTTTAATGTATAATTAGAATATATTTTTTCCATTTTATCCAATGGTGGTCATTAGAATTAATTTAACATTGAAATTGGACATAAACAATTGCCAATCTTTTGATATAAATTGTTTCTTAAAAACACGCTATTTGTTGTGACAGCGGGAATTAATTATAAAATTAATTAATTCAACTTATATGTTTGAAATTTTGTAAAATATACATCATTTTTTAATTCGGAATATCAATTATAGATTAGGGTGAAATTTTGGCATTGTTCTGAAAAACTTCAATTTTTGATGAATAGTGAAACCACTTAGTGGTAGTTAAATAACTGATTTTTCGTTTAAATGAAATATTACCACTTCTGTGATTTGATTTTCAAAAATCCGACATACATAGTTGTCATTAAGAAGTAAAATGTGGTTCAATAGGATTAAAATAATTTTTTTTGTGAATAGTAACTTTTAAGTTCTTAATCGCGATTAGAGATAATTAGTGTAGTTTAAGGTACAAATAATATTTTAATAATATGAGATGAGCATGACACTTGTCCTACTCCTATTGAATGAGTCATGGCCGACCAAGACAACCCATGGGTCAACTTGGGGACCCCATGGAGCCACTTTAGTTGGAAAATGACATTAATATATATTTATTTCATGTTAAAATTAAATTGATACAAACATGAGTTGTTTTACTAAAACAATTTTTAAGTGGGGTTAAAGAAGTCAAAATTTTGACTATAAATATTCATTAGAAATCTAAAAAGATTTCCTACATCATAGTATTTTTTATATAATTTTTAGACATTAAATAAATTAAATTATTTATGACATCATTATGATGCAGCGATGACCTCATTATTTAACGATTTAAATAAAATGAGAAGATAATGCAAACTCCAAGGCTTAAACTTGTCCAAAGCCTATTGGATGAAGTGAGTTCGAACCCTTATCACCTTATACACGAATTATATAAGTGTGGGACCTTTATAATCCGATAATCATTGTATAATAATGCAACATTTCAATCATTCCAAAAGTGCCCATCCTCTCCACTTATAAAAGGCCCCCACCTCTCCCACCACATTTACACTTTAAAGACATTTGGATCGGCCAAACTCTGCCCCAATACTCTCCCAACTTCCCCCTCTTACTCCTAGAAGCCTCACTTTGGGCATAACTCTTCTCAAGGAAGCCTTTGTCTCAAATCAAAAAGACTTACCCGATTTTGAGGTAATGTCTTCTCTAATGTTGTTTTGTTTTATTTTTCTTCTTCAACCCCCTAAACTCTTTTTATTAATTTCTTTTGTAACAAAACCAGTATCCTCAATATACTAGGATGTTGTTATAAGAAGGATTAGAGCTAAACTTACACACACCTACATCTAATGGTTAAAGAACATACGGTTTCTGTGGATGGCGAATTTCTGCCTCGCGAAACGATGATTGTTCAACACTCATATAACACCTTCAAAGGTGGCCATTAAGATGTCACTATATTTATATATGATATAAAATATGTTTATGTTTTACTTATTCTTCTTTATTTCTCATTTATGGCATACTTTATGATTTCCATTATGGGTAAAATGCGATAATTTCATTTTAGGAAGTGCGGACTACCGCCCCCTCAAAGTGATTTGAATCGTTAATGACATATGTGGGATATATAAAGGATGGAGTAAATGGTATTATAAACTATATTATACTGGAATTATATTATACATTTATATAATTATGATTTCGTTCCATTAAATATGAAATTGAAATGAAAGTAGCGTTCATGCGTACGTACGGCTTACCGTCTCCATGAACGGTGCATTTCATTTCTTACCTCTAAATGTTACGTAATATTATAAATGAATGTATATACTGGATATATAAGATATATATGACATATAAATAATGAATATAATTCTGGAGACAATGGATATTCTACCACATAAACAACTTGTAATTATAAGAAGTTTATTGTTGACTCAAGTACCAAAGATCGACAAAACGACCGTTATTAACTTAAATAATTACATAATGTTCATATCATTGTAATAAGTGATATAATAAGGATAATGAAATTGAAAATGGTTCTTAATAAGTTATATATTAACTCTGGTTTATTATTAAGGAGGTTAAAGAACGGTTGAGTCAAGTCAGACACGAGGTAAGGGAATTTCATAACCCAATTTCCATTCTTTGGGTTAATCTCCTACTTTCAAATTATGTCATGATTTGTAAGGGAACTTCTTAACCCAATTTCTATTCTTTGGGTTAATCTCCTACTTTCAAATTATGTCGTGATATTATTATGTCATATCTTGTATTTATACATTATTTATGTGTACTTATAGTGAATACACATTATAGATGTATTTTATTTAAAAAATGATCTTTGTAAGGACTTCGTCTCAATCTCCTTTCATTGAGGCATATTTGGTTTTATACACGAATTTCTTTTATACGGTGTATAAACCACTTTTACTTTTACGTTTATTCAAAAAGATTATTTTTTTATACGAAGCATTTACTAAACGGCAAAAGGGAATGTTTTTGTCGTACGTATGCGGCGACAACGACTTCTCCGCCGCTGTGACCACTATTTGAGTTTCGGCTTCCTCTACAAGCCATCATTTTTTTAAATGAAAAATAAATACCATGTTATACTTTTCTTTTATTTTGGTATTGAAAATGGTTTTGAATGCGTTTTTATTATATCAATGTGTTGTATTGATATCTTGTGATTGAAATGTGGAAATGTTATGTTTCCTTTATGCATGTTTTATGTGATACGATTATGTTATGGTTTATGATATGTTTAAACCTATTCATATGAGGAATGTATTGGACTTAATAAGTGACGGGTGGAGCCCGCTATAGCTCCTTGATGCATCGGTAGGTCTCATGAGACAACTAGACGTGGAATTGGCCGAGGCCCTTTCCCAATTTGATTTATGGTTTTGGCCGAAGCCTTAATAATTTTAGACGTCTTGGCCGAGGCCTTGACAAAATGTTTCAGAATGTCCGAAATTATAGATTCCCTCATTATGAAAGTGGTTATTGTTATTGCATGTGATTATTCGTCTAGTAGAATATCTATGTGAGTAAGTAATGGCATTATTTTATTTTACTTTTTCCATATTATGCTGAAGTTCAAGTTCAATAAGGCTTTTGTTTTAGTTATACATTGCCTTAAATGCTTATGTTTTCTTATAAAAGCTTCCACAATATTGTTATCCTTACTGAGCATCTGAGCTCACCCCTTTCAATGTTTTAATATTTTCCAGGATGTGAAGAAGTATTATATGAATGACCTTCAGGGATAGTCAGAAGAGGATATGAGTTTGGACTATGAAGACTTTGTAATTAGTTTTTCATGTTATGATGTAATGTAACGTTTACGAATGTATCTAGTGTTTCCAAGGCTACTAAACTAATCGGTCTTTCGAGACTTGATCTTTTGTGATCATGCCAATGTTACGAAGTAATGCACCGACTCTGGGTAGCTGGGGTCGGGGCGTTACAGAAGTAAAATTCATTTTATGTAATTTACATTTCTGTACAATACTGTTTTAGAGATAAAGATATACAAAGTGTAAGAGGAATATCGACCAGAAATGTATTAATTTTTCACTATGAGAAAAATTGTTTTCCAAACCATTGGAAATGAAATCATTCCCTAATTTTTAGTTCTATTTGAGAATTGATACACTATAATGTGGGGTTCCATATTCAAATGGATTTTGATTATAATAGAGTTAATGATTGAATATTTTGGTGAATGTTTGTCTATAAATCCGATTGTGAGTGAGAATTATTTTTATTTTTTCATATTTCATCTATTTAAATATTATATCATTATTGGTTGGACGTATTTCTTAGGATTACTGAATGATGTATTTTTTTAATTCACAAATGGTAGGTTATCTTGGTGTTATTTTCTGGTAGCATGGAGAAATTGCACTTAACCATGTTATATACATGGGATCTTTTGATGATTTATTTATTTGAACTCTTATCATGGATACTGGATTTTATTGTGTTGTTCATACACAATTAAGAATTGTACTATAGATTGTAATCTTTATATTATTACTAATAATTATTATTTAACATAGGAATACACTTGTGGGTTCTCCTAATCAAATTTTTTATAGTAATATAACCGAGTAATTATTATTATTATTACTATTATTATTATTTTCATGTACTAAAAATCATGATTTTATTTTGGAAAAGGAAGTGAAAGTGATGGAATCTATCAATATTACTTCTAAATAGAAATTTATAATTTATGATATTGATTTTATATATATGATATATATATATATCTTTCCAAAATAATAATAAAAATAATATATTTTGATCTATTATCCATATTCAAGAAATTGGTATTAATACAAATCATCTATCTACTAGGTTCATTACGGTAATATTTTTGTGTTCAATTAATATCATTTGACAGTAATTTTAGAAATATATATATTTTTTACATTGATATTGATGATGATATGACTCATTTTTTAAAAAAAGTGAATGTATTACTCATTTATGTATGTTGATTAGTATTTTACCCTTAATTGGTTGATATTACACTCTTATGGAAATTAAATTACAAAAATAATATCTGGGTCATCGTGTGTGAATGGAAGATAGTTATGTTATCATGTTTATTGTTATACAACATTATCATTTTATGGGACCAATGATTATTAGAGTGATTACTATGAATCCTATCAATGATTTACTATAATAGATATCAATTCTTAGTTAGGCTATTAAATAAAATAATAAGTGTTTAATATTTGGAAAAATAATTGTTTGGTAAATATTGTACATAGTTTTTTTGTTAATTTAATAGATAACACAATTAATGGTGGGATAAATTTATTCTCCTCATTTTGAAATTTTGAATTTTCCGTTGAGAAGAAATGATTATAACATACAGATGAATTAGAAATTAAATTTTAATGATAAAAAAATATTCAATGATGTGGTTATTTGGACATTGGTCAAGATTGATGTGATGTAAAACAGTAGTTTGAATTTTGATATTCTTGTTCATCAAGTTCTATAATATGGGTGGGTAATATATGTAATGAACATATCTTAATTGGTGATGGTTTATCAAACTGTAAATCATATAATAGTCTGAGGATAATAGATTACTATAGAATCTAAAGTTATGATTATAAACTAACATATTTCAATTGTATATGAATGTGATATTGAGTAATATATCCCATGATTATTTGATTCATATTAATAAAATTAATGATTAATGGTTGTATTTACCAGCAGTTACCAAATCCACAATTATATTTTAAAATGTATAATTATATTTATAATATTATTGAATATTATTTATAAAAAAATATATTTCCTAAAATGTGTACATTCTAAAATTTAGTTTTGGGTTTTGAAAATATTCTTCATAATTGTGATGTTTTTTAAATTATCCATTAAAAATTATTGAGAAAAAATTAAATATCCCTGACTTTTACCCCATTTCGTATTATTCTCCAACCCTATATCCATCTATCCATAATGTGAAACCTTTATCCCCTGACACCCATGATCCCCCAACAACCAATCCTTCATTAGTGACCAGATTACCCAGGACACGATCTATACCTAACCCTCTATCCCCCTCCCCCCCCCTTTTCTTCTACCCTAATCACCAAAAAACATGTCCATATATGATTTTGACATCTCCATACTCAACTCACCAACCTATAAGAATACTGTTTCACTCTCCTCACTCACATCCACCCCTCTCCTCATCCACCTTATTCTTTTATATCTGATCCCTAACACATTTGGTAGTGTTTGACGATATGTAATTATTTATAATTTTTCTTATTATTTTTAAAATGGACACTTTTTTACCATTATATATTATGTTACTAAAATTTTTTATTTATTTTCAATCATGTATTAAGAACTAGTCATTTCTATAAAAAGAATGTTATTAAAGAAGTTATTTTTGTCACATTGAAGTTAAGCATTGTTTGCACTTGTTTGATTAAACATTTAGAAAATCATTTTTAAATGTATAAGGAGGTCAATGGTAATAAAATATGTACTAATAACATTTAGAATATTTAACCCAAATTTAAATCTTTTTATGCTAACTATATGAATGAGTTTTTATAATACAGAATTTCTAATTGATTCATTGAAAATATAATAAATTTTTATAATATTCTTTAATACATTTCAACTGTAAATTTAATGATCTATAGGAACCATCAATATTGAAATTGTTTTTTTTCAAGATAATAATATTAGATTTCTCATTAGGAATTTAATTTTATCAAAAATCAAAATAGTAATAATTATATCAGTGAAATACAAAGTGATCCACTACTAGAGAATTCAATTTAAAAAATTACCAATGTTGCGTTTGGTATTATAATATTAATTGACCGATAGTTTGATATATCAATATAAAAATTATATTAAACTTAAAAGGATAATGTTACAAAATTTTCATTGAGAAAATTAAATTGTTTTATGAATTAGTTTTAGATAAAAATCCGTAATTTTTTGAAGTGTTATGAAATTATTTGACTGTATATTTTAAACTTATGTTATATTGTATAATGTATCTCCTTGGAATTTCCTATAATGAAATTTTCATTAATTTTTATTTTCTTTAGGATGTAGTTAGAGAATCTAAGATCCCTATAACATTCAATGAGATAATTAAATTAAAAAATCATTCAGATTGATTATAAAAAAACTTATGAAAGCCTTACTGATTTAATGATTTACTATGGAGAGGAAGTAGATAAAGAATAATTTGTATCATTTTATATAAAATGCTAAAAATAAATTGGGATTAGTGAGTGAAACGAAATAATGTAACATTCATAATAAATACAGGGTGAAAACTCTAGTGATGGTATTTCATTACCTTACCTTAAAAATGTTCCTGTAAAGATCATTCAATTAATCAAATATAAAATATAACATGATTTGGCATGATTTGGAAATTAATAATGTCAAATTCATGATACATCTAATAGATACAATGTCATATATGGGGATGGATTTATTATATGCATAATTTTATTAAAATCATAGGAATGCACATATGGGATTCTATTTTGAAGGTTATATAAATTTTAGTAATATAAATAATAATTATTGAAAATTGTTAGGTTATAATACCCTCTAAGATACCAACATGTTTGTGTTTAAATAATAAATGAATCATTATTTTGATTATTATTTTAGTAAACATAATTCATGTAAATGAAATTTATGTATACATTAATCCTATATTAAAAGATATTTTAGAATTATTGGAGTATTATAAGAAAACATTTATCTATTAATGATAAAACTATTCACCATGGATTCTTCATTAATGAGTAGTGTTAGTGATATTCCAATAACAGAAAAAATATCAAATTAAAACACCCATAGTAGTTTGGATTATCTTTTTTTAATTATAATTTTGAAATGCAATGATTTTCTCAAAGAATAAAATGGGTTTTTTGTTACATCATTTATATCAGGGTGCTTATCATAAATTTAGGATTAATAAGACAAATTTTATTGATGTACTGAACTCATAATTGCATGAAATGACTTTTTAACATAGGTATATGTCTTTAAATATTTAGTCCAAAACATTACTTTGGACCTAATATGTGTTCCTAATGAGTTAGTTGAGGTTTTGAGGGAAGATGATGCTGGTTTGGGGCTCGAAACTCATTATTTTGTGAATATAGAATAAGTCTCACATTTTTTATGGTTAGCATTTGGTTAGTGTATGGGTTTCTTAACCAAAATATTGGACTTTTTCTATGAGGTACCTCATGAATGGTTGGTGCATGGTTGTGTGGCCTAACCATTGCGAACAACACATATTCCAATATACCCATGAGTATCTTGCACATGGTTTGATCAAACCATTCAGAGGTTGTTATTTTGGGTAGAACCATCTCACATGGTTGGCACACAGTTTGAAAAATGGTGTGGAAAAATTGTGTGTAGGCTAAAATTCTTCGCAAACTATCCAAACTGACCTTAATTGTATATTTACTCCCCTCTTCTTCCCTAGCTCAAAAAACAATGGTATATTCTTCCATTTCCACACATATGGAACTTTTTGATGGCCTAGTCAATGGATCAATATATATCATTCATCTGTCAACCAATAGATATTTATTTAGTCATGTTCGATGTGCAACAGTATATACTCGAGTCCGTTTAGGCCATTCTAAATCTATTTTTCTCAAGACCTATTTATCATGATTTGAGAATTTTCTAAAAATTTCTTAAATCAAATATGATCCAAGGAAAATCAGGAGCCATTGTTAGTGGTTACACCCATAACAATGTCTTTTACATAATGAAGGTAATTATAATATTTTTTTTATCTTTTTATAGGTTTTTTCCACCATTCGGGTGTGCCTTGGATTGACCATCCAAAGGATAATAATTAATATATTAAATAGATTGAATTATATTTTGAATTTAATAATGAAAATTACCAGGTATTCATACAACTTGACCTGCCAATGGTGTGTTTTTCATTTGATAAATAAATGTGAAATGTGAATTGGCATGTATACAAAGAATAAAACATGGCATTAAATGTAAATAAATAGTAGGTTTCATATTTGTAGAACCACATAACACATTAATGGAATGTAGAAGTACAATTTTTGAATATAGAATATTCCATAAATGGATTAAATGGTTGAATTCAATATGAACATGTCACATTAGTGAAAGGCATGACTTGGACCAAATGACATGATGGATAGGTTTCATTCTACATGACCTTGTCAAACAAATGAACTGAAAGAAAAAACCAAGTGAAATATTACATGAATTCATACATAAATAGTAATCTCATGACTCAAACACATAGTAACATCCTGGATTTGGGTGCCACATAAGGGATCCCTAAACTAAGTTAGTCACATGACCTCAGTCACATTTACTCAATGGCGGGAGGCTTTAGACTAATTGTGAGGTCCATGTTCTGATTGTGGCGAAACTATGCCCTCCCATGAAAAGTATACATAGTGGAATAATGAATAATAATCAATAGTTTATGATGTGAAAACATGCAATAGAATTAAATAGTAGAAGACATGTAGTATGAAACATATGCAACATATAAATAATAAATGATGCACATCCCATGTTTCTACGAAAGTAGACACGGAATTCGCAATGCTAGAAATACAATAATGAAACCAACGTAGAATAAAGTAGTAAACTACAATAGCTTTTCGGGCCTTATCATGGTCACATGCTCTCCATAAAAAATAATAATGATGTACCTGATGAAAATTTGATCTTTCTCTTATCTATACCTACAATTATATAATCTGTTTGTGTGCAAAAACATGACACACATAGGGTTTGAGAAGAATCCTTGTTGGAAACCACCAAAATGTATTTCCCTAACTGTTATTTAATATATATATATATAGTAGGAAAAATATTGAAATGATGAAATAAACTAGGAAATACTCAAAAGTAAACAATCCTATAGTTCTCAATTACATTCATTTAAATTTATTATTTATTCAAACCGTTGAATAATGAATCTATGGATCTAGCAAAAGATCTTTATCCAAACATGTAATTACAACATTAGATATCTTATAATACTATTTAAACAACCATTTATGATTGAGTGGAATCTTGTGATTTGGCTTGGCGACTCTCCACAATAATTCAATTATTCACAATAACCCTCTTGGAATTCTCTCACAGTCTAACTTCATTAGTTTAACATTACACTAATCAAATAAAAATTACCACCAATGAAGCTTTCATGGTCAATACCCCTAGGTCAACATGAAAAATCAAATTATATATGACCTCTTGGTAGCTCTCAATGTCAATACGCCCTGGGACAATGTAGTATAAATAATAATAAACGACCTCCGATTGGATCTATAGTTCAATACATACATGGTCTCCATAGCATAAACATTCATAAAATAACTCATGTGTAGCTCTCACAGTAAATACCCCTAGGTCAAAGCCTACACCAAGTCTCTCATGGTAAATTGTATATAAACATGGAAACCCAACATGGAAACCCCCACAGTTTTCTTGGTACAAGACTCTCACGATCCACTAGATGATCAACATACATATAATAATAAGGCATCACATGTAATCTAAAATACCACATGGATATCATTCAAAAGCAGAACACAAAAAATTCATAGAGTAAATCAATTCCATCCTAAAGAATTTAGGGCATGGAAACAATGTATGCCTCATAGGAAACCTAGGATGGATGACCCTAAACAACTAATCAATGGAATGCACCAATGTTGTGTCCAATAAAGGTCATGCAATCTCAGCCATTGGAAACAACGATAAATCAAACTATAAAACCATATTAGGTATTAAACATGGTCAGACTCCAAAACACACTATACCCCAACTATGGGTATTTAGAAAATTATGAATATATAATCCATATACAATCATGAAAAGGGACAAACCACCTATATTGATGTTCTATGATAAACACTCTTGAACGACATCCCTTGAATTGGCCTAGAATGAATTATATATAAAACATGTTAAAATAGATCATCCTTGGATTACTCAAGAGAGTGGAGAAATGTTGAAGAGAGGATTTATGTAATGCCCCGACCCCAGTTACCCTAAGTTAGTGCATTAATTATATAAATTGGAATTATTACAAAGAATCATATCTCGAATGACCGATTCGTTTAGCAGTCTTAAAAAATAGATTACGTACATGAACATTACATTACATTATAAAATGAAAAACAACATCAATGTTGTATACATTGACCAAATTCATATCCCTTAGACTATCCCTTTATGTATGACATAATATAATACTTCGCATCCAGGAAAAATAAAATGTAGAATGGTGTGATCGCAGATGCTCGTCAAGGATAAAAGTATTGTAGAAACTGTCATAAATAAGCATAACCAATAAAGGCATTGTATAAAATTAAATAAAAATCCTTTTAAACATAAACATATTCATAATATGGTAATGATAAAAAAAATTAATTCAACATACTTATTCACATAGATATTCTACTAGTTGAATAATCAGAACTACTATTAATATCTAGTTCCATAAGGCTGTAATGCATAATTCCAAACATCATAACCATGTAATCAAGTCCATGTGCCAAGATTACCAATAATATTTTTTCAAGGCCTTGTTACTAGACTCTAGTTTGTCTCATGAGACCATCCAATGGATTTAGGAGCTATAGAGGGCTCCCAACACCAATTACTAAGTCCAATTCCTTAATCATACAAAAATTTTAAAACATAACAAAAACATTTGTATTAAAAATAGAATAAGACATGTAAATACATTCACTATACACCATGAATGGTATAAAAATATCACATCCACAAGAAAAAATATCACAAAACTTTCAATTCAATATGGAATATTATATCAATAATAAATAAACCCTGATCATGAATTATCTCTAGTAATTGATGTTTAAGTAGTTGAAAATGATCTGTAAAACTCATTGAGAGAAATACCCTTTTTCATGAAATCATTTAGAAATCTCAAAATTTATAAAGAAAGTAATATAAAAATAATTATTGAATCAATGTGTGCAATACCACATTGAATCATTTTAAAGGATTTAACATTTTAAAATAATTATGTCCATACGGATAAATCCTTAAAATCATTTTGAAAACATGGATAATAATTAAATATATTTAGAAAAATAAATCTTCAAATAATTTAAAATAATGATATAATGAAAAATTCCCTTCCATAAAAACATAAAAGAATATTTTTGAAAACAATTTTATGAAACATGGACATGGCTGATTAATATGTTCCAGTATATAAATACATATTGACAATATCGGATAATAATGATATTAAGGAATAAATAATTACCGTGCACATTCATTTGGTTGAGGGTATATTTAACATCATGTATAATGTACATTGTATATTATTAAATTATACCTGAAATATATTAATATTTATTATATCATAAATGATTCATTTATGGAATTTTACTACCCATTTATTAATGATTTCCATGTTTAATTTACATTTTGGGTAATAATCACTTTCGTTATCTTACGTGTTTTAAAATGTTATTCTAGATCATCTCATTTGGATCAAGATTTAAATACTTCAAGAATATAAAACATGATTTATATATCATATATATTGATAATATAAATATTTATAATAGATATATATATGAAATGGAAGGCACTGTTTATGGAGACAGTAGGTCGTACATTCACATAAACGGTGTTTCGGTTTTCATATCATATTGAACGAAAGTTAGTTAATAAGAAATATGTAAGTACACACACACACACACATATATATATATATCCAGTAGCATTATTGTGTTATTTATTAAATTATAATTAATAATATATATATTTATAATCATCGTTGAATGGTGAACATGGAAATGAATCAAATCGCATTGTGGAGATGGTAAGTTGTACCAACACACGAGTGGAGATAACATTTACTTAATGAATAAAAGTTGTGGAATTGGATGGTATATTAATTTTAAAGATAAATTATCATGTTTTTTTATTTATATATATATTACTCAACATTATATACATCAAAATAACATAGTGTTGAATAACAAATTACACCACGACGTGGAGACGGTAAGCCATACGCACACACAAATTGTGACATTATTATTCATAATATTGATAAAATAATGAATATTTTTTGTACAATATTTAATATAACAAAATAGTATGCAGAATGTGTTGGATTTATTTTATTGGTATGGAAATAACAAAGGAAATGAATGTGGAAGATGAAAATAACATGGAAAGCGGTGATAAAATAATTTCTTCTTTTTGGGTTTTCCATTTGATTTGAAAAAAAGTGCCTCATAAGATGGAATTATGCTCTATGTAAGGACTCTAGGATAAATTTATGGCAGTCTGGGGGATATTTGGAAAAATTTGTGCTGAGGAAAATGACTTTCTATTTGTAATTTTTAGAGAAGGGGAAGTACCCTTTTATAAGAGAGGTGAGGGTCACTTTAAGAAAAAGCTTGAAATATTATTTCATTATAAAACAATTTTTGGGTTTATAAATTTTCTAATTTTATTTATATATAAGATAAGGTGTGGATGGGTGGAAATCCTCTCATACAATAGGTTTTAGGCAAGATTAGGTCACCATATTTACCATATTATTTAGTTTAAACATTATTTTATGCAGTTAAACTTTTAAAATTTCCTCTTGTGTTATTATAATAAATCGTTAATAAATATACTACAAAATTACAAGGGAACCCCAAGTGGTTCATTTAATACATATTAATCCTTATATGAGTCATTTTTCTTAAAATTCTATTTTTAGGAATATTATATCATTTAATAATATAATATTTGTTTTAAAAACTAATTTATTTCAATTTCGACAGTGTTTAGTATTTGGTTTTTCTGAAAGTCTTAACAGCAAGATAAATTTGATCCAAATACATTTAATACACCCATAAATGTCATATTCACCTAGAAAACATTTTATGGAATCAAAAACTTAAAATTATATTTATGTTAATATTTATAATATCAAATATTTTAACATTTCATTATGAAGGTAATTACTACATCATCATTGTGTCATTAATAAATTTAATTATTGAACGCCTATAAAATATAAATGAAATACAATTATGAAGGAAATATTTTTAGATTTATAATGAATATTTATAGTCAAATTTTATTATGTATAACCCTATATCAAAAATGGTTTAGTTATTAAACATTGAATTTTACACTTTTAACTCTTCTTTAATTAAAATAATCATAAATTTCCTAATCTAATTAAAGTGGACCAAATGGATCATATTTTTTCATAATTTTGGTTTTGGTCGAAATACACTTATCTAATAAAATTAGGAAATTGGTTATGGTAATTATAATATTATTTTTTCCGTTAAGTACCATATTTACTTTTCATCGTGGTAAATCAAAATCCAAAGTTACTATTCACCAAATATTATTTCCATCTTATTGAACAACGTTTTACATACTGATGTAAAAAATGTCTCTCAGATTTTAAAAATTCGACACACAGAAGCAGTAAAATTATGTTTAATGCAAATTTTTAAATGTACTTAGAAGGTGGGTAAAAGATGATAAAAAGATCAATAAAATTTTATACATCTAATTTAATTATAAAATGAATCCAATGAATTACATTTAAATTATATAGGTATTAAATAACTATTTTGAATTAAAATAAATTTAAACAAAATAAATAATTATTTAAATAAAAAGTCGGTTTTAAATAATAAGTATTGTTTTTCACTATTCATAAAAAAAGAAATGTTTTCAGAAAAATACCAAAATATCACCCTATGCTAATTTTGATATTATGAATTCAAAAATGAAGTCTATTTTACCAAATTAAAAACAAATAAGTTTTATTCACTAATTTAAAAATAATTCCCATTGTCAAAACCAAAAATCGAGGTTTTAAAAAGTAAAAACTATCAAAATATTGACATGTCTTTATGGAAAATATAAATGTGAAATTACTTATAAAGACCTATATTGTATAAAATGATAAAAATATAATATAATAATAGCAAAAACCATTCAAATGAATAATTTAACACTATATATTATTTCATTTAAGAAAGGTGTTTTCAATTAAAACATAGTATTTTTCACTATTTATCAAAATATGATAGTTATCTATAAAAGTAACAAAAATTTATCCAAACTAAATATTTATGTCCCGCTTCTAAAGAAGAATTTAATTACCTTAAATTGAATTTATAAAAGTGTTAAATCTTGGTTTTAAAAAGTGTCCACCATTAAAAGAAGGTAAAATTGAATTATTTTTTGAAAAATTATTCTTTTATATAAAAAATGAATTTGTTCTAATATTATGAATAAGAAACACAAAATATTAATTTTAAAATTCAAAATGAAGGTATTACTATTCATAACCTCTTTTTTAATGGCTAGTTTGGTAATTCATTGTGTGCTCGAACTCATTATTTCATGTAGATCAATTTATTTAATAAAATTGAGGAGATAACATACTATGACAGCATTGGGTGTTACAATCTAGGTGAAGAGATAAATCACTAGTGGGAATACAACACACATAGAAGCATCTCAATTAGAGAACATATGGATGAATGGGAGGAGATCGAATATCTACTACCGTACACTGCTTTCATGTACAAAACACATGGAAATGAATGAATTTTGGATGTGAGTTTTGATCATGTACTGATATAAAAAATAAAAATAACATGATGTGTTCATTTAATATACATGATGTGTGCTGGACTCAACCAGACCGACATTATGTAGTTTTCATTGTCATCTACATGGCCAGTACACGGCTACACGTCGGAACTGAGTATACAATGTGTACTCGAAAGTACATGGTGTGTACTTAGAAAATTCCACCATTCAATAATTTCATTAAAAAAATCACAATGTAATGATCCATACCTGAAATAAAGATCCAGTTTCATAATAATAGATTATAGAAATCCAACATCGAATGAGGAGGAGCTGTGAGCACCCCTTTATAAGGTGGGGTGTATACCTCTTCGACCAGACGGCCTTTTTGTAGGGGATTCCTGAGTTCCAGAGCCCATGGAAAACAAAACAGTTTGGGCTTGGCCCTAAGTGGACAATATAATGATCATGGGATGGACTAGGCTATTAAAAATGCTATCATAGCTAGTGTCCATTTGATGTTCCAGTAGAGACGTGGGGCCCTTCTTGGGGGAGGATTTTGGAAATCCCACATTTAAGGAGGAGGTCTAGGAAACACCCATTTATAAGGTGGTGTGAATACATCTCCCATATTTAGTCCTCTTCTAGGGGGGTGCCCGAGTTCTAGAGCATAATGAAAACGAAGCTATGAGGGATATGCCCAAAGTAGAGAATAAAATGATCATGGGATAGACTGGGCCATTACAGTCACCTTGGATTATGATTGGAGAATTACATGAGCAATCAGGAACACCATTCAAATTCATGGATATAGGTTTCGTAGGATGATAACCCACATATATCTTGATCCTTGATTATTCATATATCTCTTGTATAACACTGTAGGGTCCTTTCAATATAATTAAAGGATGCATTAGATATACTCTTTGGATCTATAATTGACATATAGGTTCCATGGTTATAGCCTACAAGGTCCTATATCCACACAACCCCGTTTTATCTTGGGCGATAACCTTGTAATCGACAGGCACCTTATTTTGGAATACCTGGGAACATGTTCCTTGTATTACACTCTTATCCTTAACCAGGATACAGTTATACATGAATTTGCGTCCCTGGAGGTCTATGTTGCCTTGGTTACTAGCTAGGAATTCAATTATTAAATATCATTAATCAAGGACTCCTTGTTATATCATGGAACCTACCCTGTTTATACAATCATAAGGGGATGTTAGTGTTGGATATGCCTCACAGGAACTATAAATGTAAAATTGGATATTACACAATTAAATGAATTGATTACATGTTCAATCACCAGCTGAGGGATAAAGTTGTTAATTTGGAATTTAGTTAAACTGTACTACTTTATTTATATATTTATTCCTGAACACTATTACATTTTTTTTACATGGGATGGTTGTTACAGCCAGCGATAGTGGTGGCCCACTAATATTTATCTCCCACCCTCTGATGGAAATTTTTGTTACCTAGGGAATAATACAAGTTTACAAGTGTTGAAAAAAGGACTCATATAGAATCAAATGATTGATTGCATTTTTTTTAGTATGGATATTGATAGATGTCTGAGTCGGAGCTCAGGATGCTTGGGATAGTCTTTCGTTTCCTTCATACTGTTTTCGAATAGGTTATGCATGTTGTCTTGTATCCAAGTTTTCTTGTATTCTAGTATAATACATATCGTCATATGTTGTTGAATGTTACTCTTTTTGTTTCAGTTATTATTATTTTTGCATCTAAATTTCACAGTTCCTTCTATTTATATATATTTATTCCATTATTTACCTACGTTTACACCAATCTGAGGTGCTAATCTTCTGTAATGAGGGAATTGTCTCCCCACAGACACTCCTTAAGCCCTCATTTCTTTTCGAAAACCTCTGGAGTTCGAGGAGATGTTCTTGAATCAATGCGACCATCAGGATCAGGGAACCAATTTTGTGGCATCTAGGTATGGGACATCAAAATATTTTATTAGATTAGGTTCCAATCTAGATTTAAAATTTTGAAAAAATAGATTGGTGGTTAGGAATTCTTGTTACATCATCAAAATAAATCCATGGGTATCACGAACACATGATCAGGGTACAATCAATGTTTCCTAAATTATAGTTCTTGTTTTGATTTTACCTCTTACAAATGAAATAATTAAATTGTGGGGTAACACACATTTTGTGTGGTGTTATTGATATTTTCTATGTTTTAGATTTTCCTCCGTCCATGGCCGGATGATATGAGGGAAAGGAGACATGTTACATGCATCATTATAGGAATCTATAATTCATATTTCATTTATATTATAATTCCACATAGGTGCATTTCAATTCATTCCATTACATGATATTCATTTTATTGATGAGTGATGAAATAATAGTTATCTTATGATTGAATTAATTTTGGATGTGATTGAGTAATTTTCTATCTCAATTCATGATTTATATGGGCCCTTATAGGTCGCGATGAGAAGTTTACCAAGTCATGTTATTAAGCTACAAATAAATGTGTTTCTTTTATAGTGATAGGTGTGTGGGGATAGATTAATTAAAAATGGACATCCATTATAAATTGATTCATGACATCTAAAATGAAAATTTTGTACATCCCAATTTTGAATTTTCATGTTTCGGAAAGGTAATGTAGTGAACTGATAAATTTAATGTAAAATGAAAAGAAACATAACCATGAGCACTTTCTGATTCATGGCCTTATATGTGGGTAGTTGGGGTAGTATTACTTAGTAGCGAGTTTTCCTATGTTTGGATTCTATTAGTGATTTATTCATTATTATTACACTTGTTCTGAGGCATTTTCATTGAATTTGTAGACCAATTATACCAAGACGTTCATGTTTCATTATCCTTGAAGGTGGTGATGAACATGCTGAAAATGTGGTGTGCCCTATATCATCAATTTTACCTCCGGGTGTACCACATGAGGCACTTCTTGTGGTACCTGAACTAGGAATTGATGCCCAATTTCATGACAGTTTCCTACTTGTGATGCATCACATGCACAATTCACTACGACATGGACCTACTATGGTTGATATAACTCGTGAGTTCACGAAGTAGTATCATATTACATTTTCAAGGGATGGTGGTCTTTAGGATATTATTTATTGGCAAGAGGATACCATTTATATCATTAAGCATCTGAAAATTCCTCAAGAGTGGAGAGTTATGCATGATAAATACATATTTTTGGATTCAGCCAAGCATTTCTGGGATATGATTACCATGTCCAATCATCATTAGGGAATTTTATGGGTTGATTTCCATATATCATTCTTTGATCAGTTCTTTCCTCTGATGTTGTGTGCTAAAATATCAATAGATTTTATGAATATTGAGTAGAGTTCTATTCCAGTTATGGGATATTCATGGTTTTTCAGATAGTTTTATTTATTTTCACCTGTTCATGGAAATGATGTGCTGCCACAAGCTAGATGTTTTGAGGATGGGCTTGAGTACGCCATTCGTATGCATAAAAATATATATTTCAATTCTACTTCTTTTGATAAAGTCAATTAGGATCTCATCCCTGAGTTTAACCTAATGGACATCAATAGTACTATTCATAGTGGATCAGGGCCACATCAGTCCAGTAGTTGTTCCAATATAATGAATTGTTCCCTCATGGTTTCCCATCATGAAAGTGACAATCTGGGTGCCCATTTAGATAGATCTATAGAGTTTCTTCAGTGTAGATTATGGGGGAACAAGAAGACACATTGTCATAGAGACATAATGGTGGGATGGTCTTTCTACCGTAAGGGGAATCTTCAGTGTTTCGGCATGACCATTCACCCAGCTTCGAGTGGAAAATGATCTGCACCACCACCACTTTTAGGAGCTGGGTCTTTTGCTCCACATAAGGTGAGTATTTGGAATAGAACCAGTAGGTCTGGCTGTGGTAGTGGTTCTTGTATAGGTATCTAGACACCTAATCCCTAGTTGGAAAAAAGATTGGTTTTGATCATTTTAGTACATTTATTACATAGGTTCATGGATTAGGTCGGTTTGATGGATAATAACCAATACCCGAGAATGAAGCTATATGATACACTATAGTATAAGGTATTATTATAGTAGCCTCCACTATAGTGTCTTATTTTTTTGTTACATGTTTATAGAAATTTTTTATCTCTATATCTATCATGTAGAGACTCTCCCTAGAGATACATTATTACTATGGGGAATTGACCCTAGTTACACCATAAGGGGTACAAAAAATTGGTAATTTTCAAGTATAGAGATTGTCCCCTTGAGGTATGAAGTTACTCTTTCTTATTGAACATCCTCATTCTTGGGATGGGAGGCTTCGATTTCATTCATTGAATGGACTGGTTAGTCTACTATCATGCATTAATAGACTGTTACCACCACAAGGTATCACTTACATCACTAGAGGGCAGCAGTTATCTACCTATGGTTGAGTGGGATATCCAGGCTCACTGAATAGGTCCAGAGCATCATGGTCTAGGTGGATTGACTACCTAGACTTAGAATCTCTTCATGAGGGGTTAGGGTTTTTGTCAAGATCAATACCCTAAAATAGTGGAACCTTTCATAGATGACTTTTCCAATGATTTTTCTAGCAGACCAGATGATAGAGTGGTAGACATTACTATTGATCTTTTCTAGGGGCATCTCAATTGGCCATTCCAACATACAGGATGGAACCCACTGATCTTCATAAATTGAAGAGGTTGATAGTGGTCTTTGAGGCCAATGGATTTATATGGACCATTACATCCTCTTAGGGTCATCCATTCTTTTATCCAGCTAGGAGGATGAAATATTTTGATTATATGTTGATTATGGAAAGTTGGACTAGCTTAATGTAATTAAATATCTTCCAATTCCTCAAATGGATTATCTATTATACCAACATTGAGGATAAAGGGTTTTCTCCAAGATCAACCTAAGATTGTATTTTCATTAGTTTTGAGTTAGACAATCAGACATACATCATACAACATTTCATAGTATGTATGGTCTCTATGTGTACCTTGTTATGCAGTTCTATCTTACAAATGCACCTCCCATTTTGATTGCTTTGATGAATAGGGTTTTACACTACTATTTTGATTCTTTTTTATTCATTTTGGATGAAATCTCATTTTATTCTCACACTCATAAAGACCATGCCAAACATTTTGAAATTTTTCTATGTACCATGAGAGAACATCAAATTTACAGTAATCGTGCTATGTGCCCTTTTTAGAACAACAAATTGCACATCTTGGGACATATTATATCAAAATAAGGAGTATCTGTGGACCCAAAATAGATAGTGATGTATTTTCATGGGAGCATCCAATGAATGTGTTTGTTATACTAGATTTTTTGTGGCTATATGGATATTAAATGTGTTTCATACAAGACTAATCACAACTTTATTCACGTCATACTAGTCTCACAAATAACGGTGTCAGGTTCACATGGTCAGAAGAATGTGAGAAATCTTTTTAGGAGCTAAATTGGACACCCATATCGACACCTATTCTGACTCTTCCAGAGCCATACATATGTAATACCATCTTCTGTGATGCATCTTCAATTGCCTTGGGATTATAATTTTTTCCATAAAGAAAAGTTTTTCTCTATGGATCTCAGAAGTTGATGCCTCATGAGTTAAATTACCTAATGAATGACCTTGGTCTAATGACATTTGGTGATTCCTTATGATTCTAGTGAAACTATCTTTTAGGTGAGTTCTTTGTGGTGTAAACAAAACACAAGAGCCTCAAATGTATATTTTGTTATCATTCATTGAACGTCAGACAACATAGATGGTATGAATATCTAGAATCCTTTTAATTTGATATTTCATATATGCCAAGGAAGGGAAATATTGTTGCTGATGTGTTGAATCAGAAAACTATAAAAGAGGATATTCAGGAATCCAATGTTGAATGAATGTTAATGGACCTATTTTTTGAGGTGCATCAATAGTTTCAGGATAGTCACATGAAATTATACTTCTCATCATTGATAATTACCCCTTACCTGTTGGTGGAGTTGAAGAGTAGGAAATTTTTAGATCAAGAAGGATTGGTGCTCAATTGGATTATATCAGGATATAACCCACATTCAGATTGGTAGATGGATACAGATAATGTCCATCGTCTACATGGATGTATCTAGGATCCTATAAACATTAGATAGTAGTTGATGAATGATTCCCACGCTTCATAGTATGCAGTTAATCCAGGAATCCCAAATATGTATCGAGATATGCGACCCCATTAATTGTGTCATGTGATGAAATATCATAGGGAAGTCATTATCAATATGTGTTCTACCGGTCAGAAGAAGAAGGTGGAGGACCAGATTCCTGCAGGCATGTTTCAACATCATCTAATCGAAGAATGGAATTGGGATGTTGTTGATATGGATTTTGTACCCAGCATTCCACGGTCACAAAGGGGTATAAATAATATATGGTTATTGATTGACTTCTTAAAAAAACATCCAACTTAATTCCTATTTAGTAGACATTCTCAGTCGATGAGAAGGGAAGAGTCTATGTTAATGAGATCATATGACTACATGAATACAATCATTCTATAATTTCAAATAGGGATCCCAATAACAAATCATAGTTCTGGAAGGGTTTGTCGAATGCTATGGGAACTCAGGTGCTTCTTATGCATGGCTTTTCACCCATATAATAATGGAAAATCAAAACAGTTGACACTAGTTATTGAGGACATGCCTGAAGAATGTGTCTATGATTTCGGTAGTTCATGGGATATGCATATTCATCTCACTGAGCAATATTATAATAAAAGATTTCAGGTTAGAATTTAGATGGATCATTTTGAGGAATGTAAGGTGTACCTACTAAGCCCTCCTCTTGTTCATGAGTCTTCATAGTTGTTTTGGCCGGTCAGAAATAAGATTTATACCCTTCAGTATAGAAAAAAATCTTCTATCGATCACTGTCTATGACCTCTAGAGTTTTCGGTTAGTGATTGTGTGATTTTCAGGTATCACCCATGCTATGTAATAGTAAGAGACAAAATTAAGGAAATATTCCACCTCATTATGTCGGGTCATTTGAAAATCATGATAGAGTTAGGCTGTAAGCCTATTTCTTTTAACCAAATCATAGGTATCGTTCCATGTATGAACACATTAATGCCTAACATATTCAGAAGTATCATGATAACCCATCACATACATTTGATCCCATGTGTGTTGAGTTATATTTTGATGATAACTTTAAGGATTATCCAGAACGCTTCAGTGACAGGAGCACAAAGGCAATCTGAGGCCAGGTTGTCCTTGTAGTACATGTGCTATGGAAAAACGGAAGGGTAAATGATAAGGCTTGGGAGAGGGAAGCTGACATACATGCTCAGTGGTCATAATTTTATTAGATGGGGGTTCTCCACCCTTAGATGGTGAACTTGGGGATATGTTATTTTAAGGGGTAAGATCATATGAACCATGGTTTTCACTATAGTATGGATACTTAAATGTTCGGTATAAATTTTTAATTGAGACATGATATGGATTTCTAATAAGTTATTAGAGGTTATGAGGTCGTATGGTTCTTCTATATAGCACACAACTATTTTTTTGGGGATATTAGGCTACGTCTCATGATTTTCGCATGGTTAGCACATCGTTTTCCTAACTTTATAGAGAAGAAATTTTTGAAATGAGACATCACACATAGTTCACACATGACCATGTGGCCTAACCCTGAGAACACCCCTTATTCCTAGGAAACAGTGCATGGCTTTCACATGTTTTCATTAAACCATATGAATGATGTTATTTCTAGAAGAACCCTCTCGCACGGTTTTACAAACTATGTCCAAAAACAATTTGTGTGATAAAATTATAGGTGATATGTCCAACATTTCCTTATTGATATATTTTCTCCCCTATTTTTACCCAACTCATAAACTAACAAGAGTTATCTCTACATACAGCTATTTAGTGATTTTTTAAGACCTAATCAAGGGAATAATATATTACATTAATGTAGTGATTGATTGATCCTTAGTTCATCTTGTTGAATTCACAACGTCAAGTACATATGTGTGTATGACAAATTCATCCTCTCTTTTTTCTCTCGACCGAGTTATCATGGTTTTAGAATTTTTCACCTTTTTATAGATCTACTCTGATTTAAGGCATGTCAAGGGAAAGATACTAGAAGTGCATAGTCATACAACCCTAAGGTGTGTGGTATATAACATATACTATAAGTTCATTGAGTTTGGATTTATTGTTTGTGGGCCCCCAGATTTCATCGGGTTCCATTTGTAGAATTTATATACCATTCTTAAACTCATTTGAATCTTTTAGTTATGCACATTGAAAATAAATGTTTAGTTGTTAGCAGTTACACCCACAACTCCATCGCTTCCATGTATATGGTTGTTCTATAATTGTTGTTTAGGTTTTTGACATGTTTGTGCCACAATTTGGGTGTTCCTTGGCCTGACCATCTGAAGGGTAATTTTTTCAATATTAAATGGAATGATTTATGTTTTGTATTTCATAATTGAATGTACCATGTATGTGTAACACATTACCCACCATAAGTGAGTGATTCAAATATTAATTAAATGATAAATTTAAATTTAAATGTATTTTATGTATATAACATAGAACGAAATGTAAATAAATAGTAGTTTTCAAATTCGTAGGTCCCCTTACGAAATTAATGGATGGTGGAAGAATAATCCTTAAATATGGAATATTATTTAAATGGATTAACGGTTGCATTCTACATGTACTTTTCACACAAATGAAAGAAATGTCTTGGACCAAATGACATTATAGAATGGTTAGATGCTACTTCACCTTATCAGCCTAATTAAAGGAATGCCTAAACAAAGTGAAATATTTCAGGACATCAAACATAAACAGGAATGGCCTGACTCGAACTCACCTTGGATTCTATTTATAGAATTCTATGATCACTCGATTACCCCATTTCGATTAATGTATATGATATACATAGGTTGATACCCACATATATGTCAATCATTATTTATTCTTGGATGCCATCTATTACACCATATGATCCATTCAATATCAATGATGGATGAATTGGATACACTCCTTGGATCCAACATTGACATGTAGGTACCATTGTTAGATCCCATAGGTCTATGTCATTGCAAAGATATGTTTTACCTTTGATGATCACCTTGGATTTGATAGGAACCTTATTGTGGAATTCCTTGGAGCATGATCCTTGGATTATGCACTCATGCATAGCCATGCTATGGTTACTAATTAATCGGTGACCCATGAGGTCTTTTTCACCTTGGTTTATACCTTCACACACCACTATTAAATATCATTAGTCATGGTTGTCATGTTATACCATGGAACCTACCTTATTTATAACATCACAAGGTGATGTTTGTGATAGATATTCCTCACATGACCTATTAACATAAAACTATAAATTAACTAATTAACTTAATTGGTTACATATTCAGGAACAACCTGAGTGCTCAAGAAGGTATATGGGTATTTATTTACATTGTCTTTCTTTACTTATATAAGATTTAATTCACAATGTCACATTTAAGTAACATGGGATGGATGTTATTGACACCATTGGTGGTGGCCCACTGTGATTTTTCCTATACCCTCTCTGGGTGTTGTTTGGTACCCGGGGCAGATTACGTGGTTTCATGTGCCGACAAAAAGGACGCATACAACTTCAAACACTTGATTTATTGTTGTTTATCATTGATATTGATAGATGATGAATGATTCAGATATCAGGATTCATTTGAGATTATTTCATTTCCTCTATATTATTTTTGAACAAGTTATTCCTCTATTCGTGTATCCATGTTTCCCAAATTTCTAGTACATGGAATATCATCATAATTTGTGGAATGTTATTCCATTTAATTCTGTAATTATTACTATTGTCTATATTTTTCATTGTGTCATTTGTTTATATATAATTCTTCCACTGTTTACCTATTTTTACACCCATCCTCCACACTACACTTTGGTAATGAGGGAATACTATCCCCACATACACACACTAGTCCCTCTATTATAGTCTACAACCTCTGGAATTTTTGAAGATGCACTTGAGGCCTTGTGGTCACCGGGCTTTGGGAACATATTACGTGGCTTCTGGGCTTGGAATGTCAAAATAATGTCCTCAAAGATGTCATATAATACATAAATATTTTCACAATAAATTATTTTCAATATATAATTTAGAAATTTTAATTATAGGAATGAAGGGGGTGATATGAGGTAAAATATTCAATTCTGTTGAAGTATAGTAGTAAAATTAAATGATTCCATTTTTCAATTTTAATTACTGTGAGTATAATAATATATGTTAAAAATTAATGTAGTTCTTATTGTGACGAACATAGGGGTTAATGTAATTTTTACATTGTGTAATTATATGTCTAAATAGATGGACCAAAATACTTCTCATATCAATATGGAGGAAATGAATATAAATGATTAATTTTATAAAAATTATAATGGAATGAATACACAGACTATTTTCTCATTGAAAAATCATTAGGAGGATTTATTCCTTTAAAGTGTAAATAATATTAATGGTCTATATGAAAATTTGTTTAACATTTTATGGTATATTAATATAAATGATCAACGTTGCCTTTATTAAAAATTCATGACTCAAATATTCTTGTAGAGATGTTTCAAACCTTGTGAAGAAATAATTTGTTTCAAAATTATTTTATTTTAGTTACACGTGATTTGTAAAACATATTTTCCCATATTTATAGAAAATCACTAAATCGAAATTAGAATTACCAAAATAATGAAATAAATGTTCTTATTCATTATCATTTGGAGAGATGAATTTCATATTAAGTTTTCACATTCAGGATTTATTTGACCATTTATATCGATTAGAAAACTAAAATTGGGGGATATGTACACTATCAATGGATTTATCTATTTGAGAGGAATTTTAATACTATTTTAATTTTAATAGACGAATTAAATATTATAGAATCATTTTATAAAATAATTTCATTTGTTTAATATAATTTTTCCTCACATTAAAATGTAATTTGATGTGATATGTGATAAAAAAGTGTTAGGAATAAGGTTTTATTATTTAATGATATATAATAAAACAATGTATAACATTGTATTCATTAAATATGGATGGAATTGAGATTATATTAATCCATGTTGGATGTTATGAAAACTTCTCCAATAATAACCATTTGAAAAAAATCATCAATATTTCATACTATAGAACAACCCATGGGAAAAGTGTCAAATTTTAAATTTACAAATTTTTTTTACTACAACCAAATTGAAATATTATACTCAATAATGATATGTTAGAACCATTGATTATATAATTGATGTTTATAAAAAATATATGATTAAGGTGGTGATCTAAAATGATACAAAATTAAAAAATGTGTTAATGACTAATTTTCTGAATGGTTCTACTTTTATAAATTTTCATACTCATATTCATGTTATTGATATTTTTCTATTTTTTATATCATAAAAGTATTACATTAAATGTTCTTTTTTGGTTAGTAATTGTTTATTATTGATCAAAAAATTTGAAAAAATTTGATGTTTTTTCCTCTGGTTCCATAACAAAAACAAAACCTAATTCATTACATCAAGAGTAATCACTACAAATTCTTACAATTAATATAGAATAAATCATTAAAACATAGAATTATGGTGTATTTATACATATATAGGTGAGTAGTAATGTAAATATGGGTAAAATCATCCAATTATACATTAATGGTCAATATTTAGTTTCCTTACTCATTTTTATATTTTTTTAACATTGATAGCGGTATACAAAATATTTGGTAAATTTTTCATCTATAAAATTATATTTCATGAAACATAATAGTGATATTTAAGAACATGGTCCATTTATCATTGATTCCTATGTAAATATATTTTATTATATGGTTAATAAATTATATTATAGTTATATTGTTTTTATACCCTAATAACATAGATACTTTTATGATATTTGAGATAATGATCAATTTGGTAATTTATGATAGAGAACATCATCAACAATAAAATATTAATTTGTTTCATTTTAAAATAATGAAAAATCTTTACATTAATGGGAGTGTCAAAATGATGATCTATTAATTACAATGGATGTTTATGATAAAAGTTAAAATAAATACTAAGATAATTGAATGCATAAATGTATAATGATGATATATTATAATATCGAATCTATAACTATTTTGATCATATATACAATGGTCAGTATTGTTTTTATTTTCAATCATAATTATTTTATTTTTTAAAACATTGAATATTTTCAAATCCATATGATATGTAGTAATACCAAGAAAAAATTTCATCATTCAGGATGATTATCATGTCATAAAACATAACCTATAATATAATATTTTGTGGATATGAGTAATTCCACTACATGAGATAAATTTAGTAATCCACCATATTCTCTATGTAATATTTTCATATAGAGTATAACATGATCGAAGGTCCACTCAGAGGGGAGTGGTGAATTAATGGTCACTATTAAAAATTCTTTCCTACAAAATTTAATCATCATTAGTTGTTCAATCATGATCCACCATCTCATGTGACTCATAGAATGACCCATATAATGCAGTGAATAGTAGCACAAGTAAACTAGTATTTACAATTTTAAATTTTAATACATACCCATTTCCTTTATTTGTTATGAATAAAAATTATGTATGGTAAACTATAATCATATGTCACATATTAAATTTTTAAGGTTATTCACAAACAAATAATATAACAGATTCCCACTAATCATATACTTTCTAGAGTTTCACTATTAATTTTCCAACATCTCAGAGTAATTTAATGTATTGATCGATAGTGGATATATATCTTCATCTCATTTTATACTTTGACTTTTCACAATGATCTCCCATCACAACCTGAGTACCACTAGTTCAATGGATTTAAAAAATAAATATTAAAATGTTTATTTGAAGAAAATTTTATGAATTATATCTATAGATTACAATAGTACACAATTGCATTAATAAATTTTTTCCTTTTCATCAAAACATATGATCCTTAAAATTCAATCAAATGTCAATAAAAATTGAAACATGATCACCAGTGAAAGCATAGATTTTTAAAACATCATCTGAATTAGTTCACATGACCATCTATTCAAATCCCAATGCTTATCTAATCTTGTTTATCATGATGATCATAATATATTAAAGTGACTCAAAATAATATATATAGTGATATAATACATTCCGGAATGTTCTTATTATATCCATCTTCTCGTCATGCATCTATAATAAGGTTTCTTATATGACCTTATTATTCTCATGTGTATATTTATAATTGGATGATAAATAACTATTGTACATAGTATCAGTTCACATATACGTTATATTTAAGTGTGTTATTAAAAAATATCCCAAACACATCACAACCACGTTCAACGTATCTCTTTTCAATAACACCATATCAGTGCTTCCTTATTCTATTTAAATATCATCCACTTGATCATCCCAAATCCACTGACACATTTTATTGGATAATAAAATTCATTAATCCATTAGAAAAATACTATAAATTTTATTTTAATGGAATAATGTGACCATTAGTATAAATTATCTCTTTTATATTTTCCATTATTAGTTCTTATAATTTATTATGCACAAATATTTTAACCAATGATGTATTCCAATAATACAATTCATTAAATTTCATTTCAATTTTCAAATTATTCTGTATATTATTACAAAATATATATTATTAGTTTGGCCATATATTCATAAAAATATCTCTACCCTAGTCCGTATTTTTCATTATTACCAAATGTATAAGGGATATATAAAATAGCTGCAGTTTAAGAAATTAAATTTTATCTTGAGAACATCACAAGAAAATTAATACAGATTCAGGTTGAATACATGAAAACATCTAGTAGCACACCCCTTACTAACTATCTCACATATATCCTCAGATCAAAATGATTTTAATCTTTCATGAGTAGTCAAGATTCAATGTATTTACAATTTAATTATTATTATAAACATCGTAAAACCATATTATCCATAATGAATTATTTGTGGCTATTCTTAACCGATGGATTTCATATATAAAATCTCAAATCATGGCTTAATTAATATTTATCTTAATTTCATAATGATTTCTAAAAAATGAAACATCAAAATTGAATTTCTCTTGAAAATAAAAAATTCAATAAATTTAAATATTTTTCTTGCACACATATGGAATTCATTTACATGAACTTCATTTTTACATACGTAGACTCAACTTTGTGATGGAGTAGATTAGGTGGCCTTTACATATCATAATATGTATATATAGTGCCCTATATACCAATTCAATTACGTGGTTATCATTATGTTATATAGCTATGAATATATATACACATCATTCTACAACTAAATTTATTCTCATACATCAACTGAAAAAATTAAATAACTTCTTGAACATAGACTAAAATACCTATAGGCAATCTTTATTTATGACTATTTGATTAGGGGATGGATTAACATTTGTGGTGAATTTGCATTGTGGATTCCCCAACATTATTGAATTAACTTATGTGGAACCAAGACAAATAAATCTTTTCAAAAATTCCTTACTTTTGAAATGGGGCTGCCCCATTTCACCCCCAACCATTCTAAACCTCTAATAATCACTACGCAATGGCTTTGGAATTTTTTTCCTTAGAAAATACATTTCATAATTTTCAATGACATTTTATTCTAAATACAATCCTATTCAATCTCATTAATATCATGAACTAATATTATACATTCAATCAACCCAATACTTCTTCCACGAATTATTTTTCACGTTTTTAGTATCCTTCATAATCAAGTACAGATGGGGGAATTTTCTAAAACCCTAAAAATCCCAATTCCAATGAAGATATATTTTAACACTCATAAATTCATCTCATTTTGTGTTCGCTTGTTGATATATAGTAAAAACTAATTTAACCATATCACATTTCAAGGAGATGAGGGTCAACTCTTTTAATTATCTAATTCATGGGATTCCCTTAGAACCGTTCAAGAAATATTTTCAATGGATTTTAACTATAATTTTACCATGGACCAATATGTGGGAAATCTATCATCTTTTATAGTGGATGTATACTCAATACATAACCAATATTACCCTGTAATAATTTTCATTGAATTATATTGACATCCCTTACAATGACAACATAATACCTGATCCATAAAATATAGGATCATGTTAATCTCCCCCTCTTTATGTTTTATGAATTAAAATATACACATAATGTTAGTATATATTGTTTTCCCTATATAAAAATTTATGATAATTGTATGATAATATCCGCTCAACCACCCCCACATCCCTTTTTGAAATGGTATAGAATTGATTCAATATTTCATGCCAAATCTGTATTTTGCAGCAACATGAAATTATAATTTAGACGCAAGGTAATGTTCTTTTACAAATTTCTATATGAATTATGATAGACATTATTGAGCATTTAAAAAAAATATTCTCTCATTTTATGAATTGTTTAATGTAAGAATATCATATCACTAGTTTCAAGTGTTTTTAATAATTAAAAAATATACACGGAACATTTGAATTTAAATAGAAACACACGTTCAAAAGGCGTCTCCCAAAAATAAATATACTCAAATCGAACATAGGCTAATTAGATGTAAAAATAATTTTTTTTATTTTAACAAAATGGATTCACAAATTAATTACAATGTGTTAAAAATTTATCCGCTTCACAGATTAGGAAAGTATAAATCATTGTTTCAGGAAATTTCATGAACCAAACATCAATAGATAAAAAACATGAAACATTAACGGAATGTAGTTTTTTCCCATATTGGATAGATAATAAACTGAATTTATCAAAAATAATAAATATGAGTTGAAATAATGATTGGGGAATTAATAAAATATTGGAAAATTATTATTTCATCATATCTATCCAGAATTTTATATGTAGGAACAATTAATAGAGCCCAAGAATATTGGAATATTCTGATTATGCACCTCAATGGATTCATCCCATTAACATAATATTAAATTAAATATTATCATTGAACCAATAGTTTCATTAAACCATAGGTTGGGTCCTCCAATTTCTCCACAATTTTAGAAGAATGGTTGAGATTGATTTCACATCCCATGACATTATTCTCTATTTCTCTTCATTATTCCACTCATAGATTTTATTGCCTATTTACCATTTTGAAATATTTTATTCTTATCTTTTCAATATTTATTCAATGTGGTAATAGGCCACCAAAACATAGTAAATTGAGTGGATACATTATTTTTTATCTCTCTATATATTTTAATCCAATTCCAACATATTAAGGAAAATATTTATAAAAACATTTTTCACATGCAAACCTATCATTTTTTACTTAACATTATCATTATAATAAAAATTTAGGACATGGTATTAATATTAAATACACCTTATTCATAAGAAGTTAATATTGTTGAGGTATTCATTTCATACACATAATAATATAATATGATGTGTTCATTCCCATTCAACAGACATCTACAAAATCTATGACTTTTCCCTTACTAGGTAGCCTCCATACTTCATAACATGAATATTTTACAAATATATTGTCTCATTTACCTTTCTCCTGTATATAATTTCGTATATTATGGATATTTCAACCATATATGTTTTTATAAACTTTTATTGTTCAATTGTAAATTAGGGGAACTCTATTCTAAATATAGAAATACATCACCCCTTTATATATAACATCATGGTGTCCTCTCATCATTTCCAACTTGTATGAATTTTCATTATTAATCATTAACCCCAATTCATAACAACCATATTTCTTATCATATTTTTAAACCTATGGTAGTTTCCATTATTATTTAGAAATCCATTGTAAGTGGATGTATTGAACAAGTAGAGGTGTCCATTAGTTAGGATGAGTTGGTTTTGAGAATACTTTTCACTTGAAAAAGTCAAAAGTGTTTGAGTCATATTGACTCGGATCATAGTCATTTTTTAATAACAACCTGACCTAAAACAACCCATAGATTTGATGTTTGATCGATTTTCATCTAAAAAAGATAACATAATTCTAAAATAATGAAAAAATATTACAATATTGTTTAATTGAAACTATTTAAAATTTTAATATTTAAAATCATTCTAACACATATAGACCAATAATAAATAATATCCTAAAATCAAAATTGTATAATATTTTAGAAAATAAATATAAGCAATGAATAATAAAATGGAACACCATAGCTTTCCTATTACATTTCACCATCTTTTATCTTGAATAAAATAGTCAGGGAAGGCTGGATAATAAAGTTTCCATCCATGGACCCACTAAAAAAATTCAACCATACCCAATGTTAATTGTGCCATAACTATCAAGTTTTTAACATGACCCCACCTGCCACATCCTAATCAAATCTATTCAAGTTAATCCTATAGGGTTCGGTTTGGAAATTCTAATGTAAAAATATCCAATTAGTCATAACAATATATATTTCATGTCTCTTTTAAATTGTTCATCATCTCACATCCGTTATTCAAAAGTTGATTCTTCCCATACCACATTGTCTTAATAATTAATGTATCATGTAATCGAGAATTTAAGAAAATAACCCCTATTTATTTAA
Source organism: Viscum album (assembly GCA_963277665.1). Classification (NCBI taxonomy): domain Eukaryota; kingdom Viridiplantae; phylum Streptophyta; class Magnoliopsida; order Santalales; family Viscaceae; genus Viscum; species Viscum album. The sequence goes on along the minus strand of OY728122.1, from coordinate 580,288,134 downwards.
GAGTTATATATTTTCAATATATTTACATATTATTAATGAAATTGATAACTATTTTATGAAATATATTATAGTATCATTATATTACATTATTTATTTTTCTTTTTACATTAGATACCGGGGGGTCCTATATTACATGCATATTATTTTAGTATTGGAACCCCCTGATATTTGGATCCTAATTTGGTTTTATTGATTTTGGTCATGATTTCATCTATCTGTTATGTAGTGGTGTATGGTCCATCCTTTTTATACATAAATTTTAATTTTAATTTTTTCCTTTGTAACTCACATCTTGAAATTCCATATATAGAACAGGTGAATTTACCTGCACTATAGATTACATTTTCTACTTTATATATTGAAGAACGATTTTATACATGATATTAATCTCATTGAACCAATATTGTGAGAATTTTATAGTAATGTACTGTCTACCAAAATTTGTGTTTTTGCACATATGTCCCAAACTGTTTGGATATTTATATATTTTTCCTCTTAAATATTTTTTAACATTTATACCACAACAAGTATCTTTAGTGTGAGGGTGTAATTCTCATCCTCAAAAGATCTCATGATCCCTTCCTAATAACTTTTAGTTTCTAAATTTGTACCTCGTATATCAATTTAAGAAATATTTAACTATACATATCATTTACGCATTAAAAGTTTAGTTCATGTTTGGAATACATCACCCCCATGGGGATATTTTGTATGTTATGTAGTGCATGGGACCCATCAATCACAACATGTTTAAAATTTAATTCCATTAAACAATTCATTGAATCTTTTGATCCGTCGATAAGATGTTTTCATTGAAATTTGTGGTTTTTCTGTTCATGATTTCATCATATTTGAGAGTTTCTCTCACTTAGAGTCTATTATTCTATTTTTTCATCTATTTCAATTGATTATTTATTGTGATCGGGTTTTTTATAAAATAAATTATTCATAAAACCATGCTTATATGAAATAATTTCATTATGAACATTATTATGATATAAAAAATAAGATATTAAAAGATTTCAACAATTTTAATCCCTTCATATTAATCAAAACTACATGAATCATCCATAAAATATATTTAAATATATTTAATATATGTGAGCAGAAAACATTGAAAAATATTATAATGTGGTTGACCCCTTTTCCCCCACTAATTTTTTATTTCTTATTTGGCTCTTTCTCTAACCTTTTCCACTATAATTGTTGAAATATCCAATTCTAATTTTATAGGATTATAGATAGAATTCCTGATCTAAGACACATCTTTAATAGTCCCTAATATATACTTCATCCATATATTTTTTGATATAATATCCCTCTATTAACAATTGATGTTCCCCCAAGTCAGTCAAATACTAGGTGGTTAATGATATAGAAAAAAAAGAAATTTTTTATTAAATTTCTCTTACTACACTTATTGAAGGTCAATCCACTAACTCATATATATCATAAAATAAAATTGATATGAAATGAATAAATGAATATGAAAAAAATATTTACATGTTTTGATACAAAGGAAAACTCTTTTACTACATTGGTTATTCACTATAATCATGGATTCACAACTGTAATAAAATTTCAATAATAACAAATGGAGTTTGTTTCCCACATAAACACCATATCAGAGTTTCATTGATCCTATCTTAGTAATGATTTCAGTGGAATCATTTTCTATATATCATAAGATTTAATATTATAGAATCACCCTAACATAATTCACCTTCTCACTCTTGAAATCCGTCCACATCATGATCTCCATGAAAACCCTATGTAAATTTTTTTTATAGATTTCCACCATATATATGTATTTCTTTATTTTTGTTATCATTTTTATGTCTAAAAAAATATCAATACAACATTTATTTTATTTAATAAAATTGATATTATTTAACTCAGTAATAAATATTCCTAATACCAAAATATTTTCAATAAACCTTTGAAACATAATCATTTCTCATATATATGATTCTAGAAAAATCCTAATATATTAAAATTGACATCTATCACAATATAATAAAACCTATGATCTTCTGTATTTAAATTGACATTAATTGTTCATGTCAATTGAATTTATTGGAATAAATAATTGAATACATGGTTGTTTTACTCTCTCAACTTCTTCATCTTATCAATCACGTACCTGAAAGTATATTACATGACCTTCTTCTTCTCATACCTACTCTCATACATAAGTGATCCAAGATTTCTCATAACGGTATTTTCTAACTTCTACTTGTTATTTTGGAGTGTTCTACAATATTATGCACCACATAAAACATCCACAGTAAATTAATATTTTTTTAAACAAAAAAAAACAATGCTACATTATTATAATTATATATGATCCCATCAATAATATTATACCCACATATATGTATCCGTGGATTAGTAAATTATTTCATTATTTAATTTCCCAATAACCTAAATTAATTTTGGATGGGATAGAGGAACTATAAGTACAAAATAACTATTATATAATATCAAGTTTGGGTTCTTATATTTTCATGGGCGCTCCTTCTTAAATCAATTAGTTTTTCAATTATATAATTATTTAAATGAATCTACTTTTATAAAACATGTCTTAAAATATTCATTATGTATCTACTACAATTACAACCTCATCTTCCTAAATATATCCATACTCAAATATATATATTTTATTTTCTACGTTAGTATAATTTATATAGTAAATAGATGTGGAATGATTCATTTAATTTCTCCTTGGGGACATCCAATAATAATCTATAAATAATCTATTTGAATATATACACAATAGTAGTAACATAACAAATCTATAATCTCACCAAAACAACATCGAATAAAAATTCTTATAATAATTTATGAATATCTAGGAGGAAATGTATTTTCATCTTCATTATTCTAGAAAGCATCATAATAATATTTTATAAATAAACAACTATATTGTTTGATTTATCCCTTATCATCAACAAAAAATTATCACATCATGGATTAAATTAACTAAATGATGTTTGATCATGAATTCAAAAACAAAATAATCGTCCAATATGATTTTCCCATTAGAAACAAAATTTATATAAACCACACATTTTAAACCAATATGATAGAAATATTTATTTATGTGAACTTTAGCTTCATATATATATACTCATCTATGTGATTGATTCCAATTTGTGGTGTTTCACAAATAAGAATTTGTCTATATAGTGATCCTTTTCAAATTATATTACATTGTTCTAATTTGTGTACATTTATCAGAATAGATATACACATTTGTCTTCATTTTTATAGATTCTCATACATCATCTAGAACCCCTATGTATAATCCAATATTTTGTAAGAAAAACCATTCTTAATGTAAAAAATTTTGAGTGAGATTATGAACTGGAATCAAATTTATTATCACCTTGGATACATGGATTAAACCACATTTCATGAATTAATAATGGTGGAACCCTTATATAGGAATATGTTATAGTATCATTAATTTCTAAAAAGGGGTCCTCCAGTCAGTCCCCAACCATGATTAAAGGCTCATATACATGTAAAACATCTATTTTAATTAATGAATCATTATCAAACTCTTTAAAATAACTCCAAATTACTTTTAATAATATAAAAACTCTCCTATTTTAATTAATTAAAATCTTGGAACAAAATCTAATTTAGTAGCCCTAAAACATTATGTAATTTTTTTTCAACACAGTTTGCACTAGAATCAATGGATATGTATATGGTGATGGATTCTCAGTATCAATAGCACTCTAATTTAAATTTTTTCATACATACGATGAATAAATCATTCAGTTTCCTGATTTATGTGCTTCTATAAAACATTTTACATCTTGATATTAATTGAATGACATCTCCATTGTTATCTTTTCACAATATGTAGGTAGTAATTATTCTTTTATGGTTGATGGATACCCAATCCATCACCAAATATATTTTTTCATAGATTTTATTCTTTTATATGGTAAAATGCATTCTATATAATATCGTATTTTTATCAAATCCAACATCACATTTGAAGCACACCCTTTGATGAATCTATGGGGATAGAAATGTTGGTTACTCATATATATAGTGGATATTTACTGGTTACCCTTAATGTTTATTGTGTTATTGTAAATGATAGTATTTATTTTTTAAATTTATTTAATTCATTAATCAAAATAATAAAAATAACAACATATGGTTTTAAATATGGATATAGAAGATGTATTGGTCCTAAAATACATTAAAAATATAATTCGATTTGAAGACTAAGGGGTACATCATATTGATTATATAAAAATATATAGATAGATTCATGGGTAGAATTAATGAAAAATGATGATAATTATCATTAATTATTTATATTGGTGGAATATTCCCATAATGTGAACTACTGAGGAGTGTGATAACCAGATAGAGTTAATATTAACTTATTATTCATTGATGAAAACTATAAAAAGTTTGAGTTAAACAATTGAAATTATTATAAAGTGTTATGATTCTTCTTCATTTAATTTTTTTTTATTTTGATATAATAGACTCTATTTCACACATGTGGACTATAACAAATTTTGGCACAAAATTGAGATAAATTATGTGTAAATAACTCCATGATTCCTGTGAAACATCCGTGAGCACTTTTTAAATGCCTGAGAATTTTCATGTAGGTGTGTATCTAGATTAGTGGATGTTAATTTTTCATATTCAAAAGTTTATATCACATGATTTATATTGATTTTTTATATTAACTTAAAAATATATTAAAAATAAAATCAAATTTTTATTAATTTTAATATTTTATTAGGAATAATCTAAAAAATGAATTCCAAAAAATTGGCATTCTTCATATCATTAACTCTCTGATTTTTTCTATAAAAAGAAAAATAGTTGTTATATATTTTTCAATTTCATTTATAATATCATATTATTTCTTTTGTTTTTTCTATGTTGATATCTATATAGTTTTTCTTGATTGGTTCCTGATTTAGTTCACCTTATTTGACGAACATATATGTGGCTTTCTATTTATTAGAAACTGAAGTCAATTCCTTTGAATAACCAACTGGACTAATTTAATTTATTATAATTCAGTCAAATTTAATGGTATTTCATTTCATTAATATAATTATTAATATTTTCATATTAACATTATCAAATTACATAGTATTGGGATGAAATCAAAACTCATTCATCAATAGTTTTCTAGAAAAATGTGGTTTCTATCATTTTGGAGATGAGAATCTTATGTGTGAATGTGTGATGGGTTATATTCTTACTCCTTCAAATTATATTTTATTGTAACCAGAATAAATTACTACTACACCATCTAATGGGTGTTCAAGAAGAGTAATTAATCTGGAAGCATAATGAAAAATATTGAGTTTAAAAGGTAATGTGAAGGAATATTACTCCTATATTATATCAAATGATTAATAGTGGTTGAAAATGGAAAATTTATTAATTTTATTATTTGAGATGATGAGAGGTACAATACATATGGATGTTAGTAATACTAATGATCATAATATAGAACTACATTTTTAAATCAATCCATGACATCACTAATTGGTTATTTTATTTCATTATATAACAATATTGTATTTTTAGGGAATTCATGTATAATTGGGGGTGGGATTTGTAAGATGAATGTTATCTATGATTTATGTGGATATTTTTTGTGATTAAAAGTTATTTTTCTTATTTTTGTGAGATGAATAATAATATGAAAAAAAATTATAGAAACAAAGTTATAAAAATGATGCAGGAAAATTATTTTCTTCTCCCCATTCATATCCTATAGTATTTATAAAAAATTCATTGTTATCTAGTCTCATTAGTCAAACCAATCATGTCCTAGAAGTTATTAGTATTACAAGCATTTTGAAAATGAATTGGACGGGGGTTAGATAAGATTCTGGTGCCATAATCATGGTTAGGATGTACAGTTAGGGATATCATGTACCTAAACACATATTTTTTAAGAGTTGAAAAGGTGGAATGTATGATTAATGTTCACCTATATTGAGAAAATGAACATAATTGTAACTGGCCTCCTATGGAAATGTGTGTATTTTCAAACACGCTACTTATCATGAATAACATAATCAATACCAAAAAATACAAAATGTTATCATAACCATCGGAATGTTCTGTTTGTAGATGGGGTCCTTAATCCTTATTTTTGAATCGCCTTTTTAGGGAAAAATTTATATATAGTGTTAAAAAGTGATGAGATCCTTCCAATTTTATATCTTTTGTCTGAAACCATAATGGTTTAACTAATATGGAATGTGTTAGGTCATTAAGGACTGTTTGGATTGAATGATATTAATATTATTATTTTAAAACATTGTATAGAGTATCATTGAGAATTTGTGTTGAATTAGTGGCATGAATTAAGAATTGGGATAACATTGATGTTGACACATTATTTTTAGAAAATTTTGAATATTTAAATTTTGTTTTCCATGAATATAATAATCATTGAGTCATATGGAAGTAAATATCTTAGAGGGATTGAATTATTTGGTTTCATTTTTACACTAACACGATTTAAATTTTTGAATAATGAAGTATATATAATTTACAAATATATTAGGTATGTTGGGATAAGATTTTGTAGGTTTAGGCAGTGAAATATAAATGTTTTTATTTATTATGTAAATTTAGTTGTATAGTAATGGAAATGAAGATATAAATATTTATACTGTAACACATTCATCATCTTGTAGTTATGATACTGGAATGACATAAAAATAGACCGCTTTATGTTTTTAGAGATTTGTAGTTTAGTTTTGAGGCTTACATCACGTCACTAACATAAACTATTTCCATTTTTGGGTCATTGTCTACTATACCATAAATTTAACAAGTAAAGTCATTATTTGTGGTCACATGAATTATATGTGGTTGTATTAAATATATATATATTTATTAATTTAAATCTCATAAAAATATGATGAATACGAGCACATGACAAGTTAATATGATATGTATTACGCTCAAAATGACCTAATAAGTAGTTTTTATTAAAAACTTTCTTCATAAACATGTTGAATTGGGTAAAAAATAGAAATAAAAAAAATATTTAGATTCAAATATATGAAAAAAACAATATATTTAAATATGAAATTTTGGAATTTAGCCACATCATTAAAATTTCTTGTTTTCTCTATAAGACCAAAACAGGGTTTTAGTTTTTTAAAACTCTCATACACATATTTAGTTGTATAGTCAGTAAAAATTCCCCTGAATTTTGTTAAATTGGAGGAAAACTATATTTTATTTATGTTCGAAATGTAAGAGAATAAAACACACCAGTACAATGGTGGTTTTTCTTAGAATCACAAATTACGTAGATTTTAATTTTTTTTAAAGATATTAAATACATGAATCGTAGGTTATAACCCATATAATCAATATAATTTGGTTATTAAATCATTATTGAAATATAATATATTGGTTTAAGAAATTTTGAAACATATTCCATACCATTTTGAGTTGATGTTTTCTTATGACAACTAAATAATCATTTAGATAGTTCAAAAACAATAAAATATTTGTGTGGTGGTCAAAACCATACAATATGTCTTCCTAATGGTGTAAATACAAATGAAACTGAAAATAAATTATTTCATTTGTGTAGAAGTATATGCTACACCAATTTGATGATAGATGTTCATAGAATGATGGAATGAGAAGTTTTTAAAGGATATAAATTTATTTAAAATGTGTGTTAGTGTGTCAAAAACAAGAAATCATCCCGAAATTATCATTAAATATATGGAAACAAATATTCTATATATTTTTTAAATATAGGGACCAAAATCATAACATTTTGAGTTTTTCTTGTTAGGTTGAAGATACCCATTTTTATACATCAAAACACTGAAAAGTGTATGTTTCATTCAAACCCATAATAATAAATATCAATTACATATAAACTAAGAGGTAAAATTTCATTGAACTATTTATTTTTTGAAAAATTATATTGTGAATCAATAAGATCTATGGTGTGCTGAAACTGAATATTTAAGAAGGTTAAAATGATATCAATGTAATTAAATTTTATGGTAGAAGGGAAAACTAATAATAAAACATCTTATTTGAAATAAATCATAATATAAAACAATTGATTCATTAAAAAAATTATTAATATACACAATTATTATGTGAGATACGACTTCCTCAAGAAAAAATGGAATTTTTAGTGTTTTAAAACTCATAAATATGAATGTAATGCTTAAAATAATAGAAAATTATCTTTTAATGATACGAAATCATAAGACAAATCAAATTATATTATTATTATTTTTTACAATATAAATAATTATAACATGTGGTTTGCCAGCAATGCCTTAATATGTATTTCATAAAATATGGTAGTATTAAAAAATTTGTCTCAGAGGATCAAAAACAATAAAATGACATATTATATGTATTCAGTCACTACAAAAACCCATAATTTATTATTAAACTATATAATCATACTTTATATCAACAGAAGTTGAGTTTTTAATGGGATTACCAAAAAAACTTTTTTAGTATTTTAAAACTCTAACTGTGAATATGAAAATGAAACTACTATAGGGGGTGGCAATGAATATATGTAATTAGGAATATTCATGTTTCTAAAAGAAAATTTAAATAATAATTTTTTTTAAATAATAGGTAATACACAACGTTTTTTCTAGTAACTCAAGAGTTTAGTCATATCTTAAATAAGTAAATTTCTTGTTTCCAAATTGTTCTCGGAGTGTTCATAGAAAAAATTACATATAAATTTTTCTTATCTTAAACTAATATAAAATTTATGGGAATATATAACAATGATTTTGTTATAAAATATTATATGATTTATTAATTAAATTAAAAATGTTATGAGAAAAATTTGAAATATTATATCTTCCTACAATTATTCATATTACTATTCTTAAATGTTTCATTTTTGTGTTGCAGGTGATTGACGCAGGTATATGGAACGTGATTAAAAATCGTCATCCATGTTTCTCTTCAAAAGGAAACTATGCTGGTTCTTAGTATTTTTCTTTTTATAAAAATATATATTTTATTATAATTTAATATGTTTTTCTGATGATTATTCATTATGATTTCAATCTTTTTTGCTTCAACCGGTAAACTAGTTATGTCATTAGATTTATGTATGATGTACCTTTATATAGAAGAAGTTAGACACTGTTGAGGTGGAGAAATGGATTTGATGGGTTTGGGGTGGATGTTGAAATCTTATTTTAATTATGATAAATGAGATTATGATTGTTGGTTTTCGATTTTTTTGATATACATATAAATGTATAATACATTAGTTATAGATGTGTATTGTATATTCATGTTCTATTTTTTATTTTTTATTTATATTATTATGTGAATATATTTTAGTGGAATTGTGTGCCTTTTCTATTATTTTTTAATATTTTATTTATTTTTATTTTCAATTTAAATAATTAGAACACACATCGATAATCCAAAAATAAAAATAACCCCCAACAGACATATTGGTATTATTTATTTTTCTAATTCATTATTTTAAATTTTTTATCTTGGGTTTATTTAAATAAATTATATTATTTAGTAGTGGTTCACTTAATTACCTCAATTATTATAAATAAATATTTTTAGAACCCCCTCAAAATGTTTTGAAAATTAATTCTCAATATAGAAAAATGATACTCAAATTAACCATTTAATAGAAATATATTAATTATTATAATTTATTTTCAATATTTCAATTCATGGTTATTTAAATAACAACCACAATTGGTTTGTTTACATTTTACAACTTCACAAAAATTGAATCCTCACCACTATTTTTTGGTTTGGGGTAATATTAGATCATGATATAAGATATGTTTTCATAATGATTGATGACTAGTTGTCCATAATGTTGTTTCTCCATGTAGCGACATTACATTGAACATGTGATTAATGGGAGTTGGAAAATAATACTAAAAAATATATTAATAATTTTCCTTTTATGGAATACATCTCTTATTATTGATTTATTTTCTATTATTATTAATATATCTTATGTTGTTGATTCAAATATTGAAATGGGATCAGAATTATTATTAATTTATTTTTTATTTTTACATTATTCAATATTTTCATTCTATAATGACCACCCATTGGTGGTTTTCATAGGTTTAACCTAATAAACATTTACTAGGTTGTCATGTGTGATGTATAACTAGTATTCCATATCCCACTCAAATATAATGGTGTTGTTATGATATGGATTTTTGGTTGAGATTATTATTATGTTGGGGGAAATATTTTTATTTCCATAATATTGACTCAAGGTAAATGACAAGATAATTTGGATGGGGGATTAAATATTATCAACTTTATGATATATTCAAGTGGTCTAAATGTTGTGGATGATGGGAGACATTGAAAATCATTTATGAAATGTTGTTTTTGTACCAGTGATAACTAGATCTATAAGATTAGTTTTTCACGCCATATACAATTATATTTCTGTCAGTTATATGATATATATATACATGTGTGTGTGTGTGTTTATAAATATATATGATTTTTTATTTGATGATTAATGATTTATAATAGTTTGAGATAGGAATTATCTAATGATACAAATTTCTTGGTATCGAATTATTGACATTTCAAACATTTAATACATCTGAGTAGTACCCAATGACACCTTTAAGAATAAAATATTAACTTAGAAGATGTTTAGAAGGGTGAACTATGGGATTTTATTATTTTTTACGTCTTTATTATGTGTATTGATATTATAAAATGTATTATTATTTGAAAATGATTTGTAATATTTTATTCATCCTTAAAGGATGGAAAACTGAGTAAGTAGATATTATCACTAATACATTTATATATAGAAATACAAAATTGATTTGGTGGATTTATTAACCAATAATGCCTTAGTGACCAAGTTTTTTATAATGATATTTTTATTTTGGGATTTCTTCATGTAATATTATGGAATGTAGGTATTTTATTATTTCATTAAATATAGATAATTACTGACTATTCCACAGCTCCACCCAATTCAACCATCTAGCTATCTATAAGCCAAGTGTTCCACCTTAAACACTCCTCCAATAGTCCAGGAGAAAATAACATACATCAAGTATGGATATCACACATATGGTAGGCCTTATCAATATGTACCTATATGAATTCATATGTTTCTCCATACATTCCATGGTAATGAATAAAAAATAATTTATTAGAATAATAAATTCATGAAAAATCTCTTATATCCCAAAATATATTTTGATGATATGTAACAAATGTAAAATGAGAAAATAAATACTGAATAGCTAGAATGTACTTACAACCTAATAATTAGATATAATATTGTGATAAAAAGAAACCTCTAATATACATACAATTAGGCTACCATATCATATAAGAACCGCTACAGAACACCCGCACCAGGACCGCACATATCTATGTTGAACAGCATGTCATCCACATATGATATGATTAATTTAGTATGATGCAATATGAGTGTGAGAAAATAAAAAAATTAGGACACCATGAAATCCCCTAGAAATAAAGCATAAATAGAGATACAACACGAAACAAAAAAACGATGGAAAAAAACTGGGAATATAGACATGATCATTGATGAAATAAAAGACATTATATAAGGTCTGATAATTCAAAATCAGTTAAATGATAACCATTCTTCCAAACCATTCATGAATATATAATTTTTAAAAGTGATATGAGAAAAATATTATAAGACCCCTAAAGGGAGGGAACAACTTTCTAAAATACACCTTAGATGATGGAATTCTACTCACAGATAATGGATCGTCCTCTAGGAATTGGGGGATACATGCCCTCATTAATGTTTATCTCACAGATATAGGGTCATTCCCTAGGCCACATGGGATAACTAACTCCATTTTTATTGTCCTGTAGGAGGTTATAACACATATAGTTAAAGGTAGTGGGATAAAGACCATACCTAGGTAAAAAAACGGTATTGTGGCCCCATTCCATACCTAGGATACACATACCTGTGCACGATTGACCCCATAGAGATGTGATCAATCTTCCTAAGTTGTTGGGTGGGATACTTATCATTATATAGGGGATGAAAGATGTTATCTTCACATAACGCATTCAATGAAACTCATAAATTCTATTATGAGGTTCTTAACCAAATTAATGGTAACTACTCAACATGTCTGTGGGGGTACAAAGAGGGTTTCCCCAGGTTGACATAGTAGTCATTCACTAATAATCTACATGGATTTTAAATGAATAAATACACCGTTTATATATTGAGATACACGGACAATGGGTATGTGTTATGTGAAATTCATGTGACTCGCTACCAAACATGTATTCTACTAAGGTCATATGATATATGGGGCATCTACAAGTAAAGTGAGATCACTCGATTTATCAACTATATATCCTCTATAAATGTAATTCATATTTTAATGAGGTAACACAAAATTTGATCATAGCCATATAACCAAATGATATTTTTCTGAGTGTGAAACACTATAATTACCCCACTTGACATTCACAACATGTGTTCTTTATTATACACATCATATAGATATGAAAATTCCAAACTATCAGATTCCCATGTAAAATTCATCCATGTCTCCATATTATCCATGATTCTCCATAAAAAAAGAAATAAACTATAATAAACAAACAAATAAATTTTTTTAGTCCATATTTTTATGAACATCCACTAAAAAATACAATCAGGTTATCCCTAAATTCATCCATGAACACGTCTATTGGGAATGGCCATTCTCAACCCATTTCATCCATAATCACCATCATATGATGTGACATCCTTGAGATAATAGTTCATTATAAATAATATATGTCCTTAAGAAATATAAATATATGATTAATCATGGATTTAATCATAATATTATTTTATATATCACTATAAATTAACAAATATAAATGGTAAACGTAAAGATCATTGAGAGAAAACCATAAAACACCATTGAAAATTATCTATAATGGAAATATGTTTTATGAATATATATCATGGGATCTAAAACATGTATAAATACGGTTGGATAATATTTTTTGAATTATAATTATCATGTTCATAATCCTAGAGAAAAATCATACATCATCATGGTATTTCGGTTTTCATAATCAGATAAAATCTAGTAAAAATAAACACATATTTCAATGATCTAAAAAATTGGACAATAACATAATAATAATAACATGTATTTGAATAAATCATTGATGAATAATAATTTAATTTCGATGTTTTTAAGTCTTTGTGGTCATTAATATATATGTGATTGATCTATAATTCCATTCTCATCTTCCAATGTCTTATCCATTGGCAGATTTACCTTTCTAAAGACATCACACTCTCTAAAACCTATATTGTTGTGAATGTAACCCTAGATACTCACATAAAAGTTATTTAAATCTATTTGATTTCATACATGAGTTAGTTAAGATCATATAAATTTTATTATTTATTTTATTTATTTTTTTCACCAATAACGTCATAATATCCGAAAACTAAATATGAATGAAATTTATGTCATGCATTGGGTAAGGAATTATAGATTCAATGTTAGTATTAGATTCCCTATGAAAGTATCTATTAGATAGGAAACCCATTATTTCCGAAATTATTCTTTAATTTTAGTTAATAAATTTGACAATCTAGTTGTATGAACATCTGGGATATATGGTGTATGAAACACTATTCTAATGATACAACTGTCTTTGAAAATAGTTTGATAATATTTTACGGTCTATTATTAAATAATAGAGCTCTTGAGATAACCCCACCTTCACATGTTCCCAAACATAAATGGAGGACCTACTAGAATTGGTGATTGTACAATGACCACTTCTATATTGTTATAGTCACTTAGTCTCTACTAAATATAACTGTGTTTCAAGGGAATTTACTCAGTAGTAATTGTAAACCCATAAAAGATTTTCTCCTACCGATCCTTGATTGAATTTAGGAACTCTAAATAGTAGGTTATATCATCAATGTATATCTCAGCCATGAAAATAATATGTGAAGAGTTAGGAATATATATCATGGTATCTATCACAAAACAATAAATGCCTCAATCATTTTTCAATTCTGAATTTTTTTGAACTATGATATCCATATCTATAAATGTATGGTTTTTTAATTTCTTTGTTATTTCCCTCACCAACACGATCCCAATAAGTTATGATTCCCCCATCTATGATTGACATGACGATGACCTCCATGGTCTCCCATATAGGGACATTAAAAGATCTACATAAATAGTAGTGTGATCACTATTATTTTATGAAAATTATACATTGGTTATGTGATCATCCAAATTTACACCACGTTCTAATATTTAATCATCTAGAAATTCATTTAGGTAATGAGTGTTTCTCTTGGTCCCGCTACCCATCTTGGTTAAAATGTTGTTCGTATATACAATGTGGCCAGAAAATCATCATGTAATACTATCTGCAACTACTGTATGAAACCAGAATCAAGGTATACAATAATAATTTATGGACAACCATGATTTTGAACAGTCTACTAACCATAAAGAAGTCCAAATAACTCCATAAACCCTTATCTCTATTGATAAGGAAGGTTGTGACTTAGTAATTTGATCTGTGATAACCCAAATGAAATTGTTTACACCAACTGTATGTGGATGTATAATTAAAAATTACCTTAATTAACTATCTAACTTCTATTATGGTACCTCATGAATCTATGAAAATATTACTATAACATGATGACTAAAATTTACATGCTAATATGAGAGGCATCATGAGATGTTTTCTTAAACTCCATTCTTTATTGTTGGACAATATAATTACTTGAAAATATCATACTGTATCATCACCACTCAAGGATGTGTGGGTAATGAATATATAATGAACTCTATCAGAACATCCTCTAGAATAGTGACCGGATTCAGAGTCCATTATTTGAATATAAATATAAGCTTCTCCTAATTATAGAAACTATAACGAAAATTTAATTTGATTATCTAGAAACACAAGACCTCACAATAAAAATCCTTAAGTTGGGATTCCATTACTTTTTGAAGAAGTGGATGGATAAAATACATCAATCTATTTTGTTATTCTCTTCCATCATCAACAGTGGATAATCCCAATGAGGGAAAATAGTATAATGGATCACATGACTAACAATATTTAGATTTCCTTCTAATATATTCCAATACAACATTCCCTTTTCATAGAGTATATATTATCACAATATCATAGTCTTATGGTAACACCATCAAATGAATCTATATTTGGTTGAGAGATATATTAATAAATATGTTTATGAACTTCTGTAATGGCCCGATGTAACACCCCAAGCTTCTACGGTACGTTTCCCTTCGAATAATGCGATAGCGTGTGTTGTACGCAACCTCGAGTTCTAACACACACCACAACTAATTAAACTAGCCGTTGTAAATAGTAATACCTAATTTTTGAAATCATATATATTTTATATTTCAAAATGGACTTCATTTTTGGATTCGGAATATCGAAATTATCCTAGGGTGAAATTTTGGTACTTTTCGGATAACTTTTATATTTTGATGAATAGTGAAAATTACTAAATTTTAATTAAAAACAACTTTTTTAATCAAAATAATTAATAGTGATAAATTATGAATTTGAGTGGTTTTAAAGTATATTTAGAATATATTTTTACCATTTAATATAATGTTGGTCATTGGACATAATTTTACAATTAAACCGAACATAAACAAGTGTCAATCTTTTGATAGTTATTATCTCTTAAAAACACGCTTTTTGTTTTGACAGCGGGAATTAATTTTAAATTAATTTCTGCCACTTCTGTGTTTTGAATTTAGGAAAATGGATTCCATATTTGGAATCAGGATGTTCAAATTGTGTAAATAGGTAACTTTTATTTTTAGACATTTTGAATAATTACTGCGGTAAATATTTTATTTACCATGGTTAAAGGGTAAATCCGGTAAATAAGGGTTAAAAAATAATATTATAATAATACAAAATTACCCTAAAACGTGTCCTAACCTTATTGGTGGACACATACCCGACCATGAGCATCCTTGGGTCAATTTGGGGACCCCTTGGAGCCACTTGTATGTGGTAGGGACACATTATATTAATAAAGTTAAAATAAAAATAAAAATGGCATAAGCTTACATCTTTTAGAAGAACAATTTTTACATAGGGTTATACATGTTGGAATTTCGATTATAAATATTCATTAGAAAGATAAAAAGATTTCCTACATAAAGATATTTTATTTATAATTTTTAGACATTAAATAATTTATTTTATTTATGACACAATGATGATGCAGTAATTACTATAATAGTGAAAAATTAAAATAATTGATATTATAAATACCCAAATAAATATAATATGAAACTTTTAATGAATTAAACTAATTTTCTAGGATAATATGATATATTAGGATTGATTTAATTGACTTTTTTAGAATTAATCAATCTGTTATGAGTTTCACAAAAATCAACTATTGAATAGTGTCAAAATTGACATAAAAGAGTTCTTAAAACAAATATTATATTATTAATTGATATTAAATTCCTAAAAAACAAGGTTCGGCCAAGAGACTTATATTATGATAGGTTAATCATTAATGGACCACTTGGGGGTCGCTTGGATGTATATAGTAAGTTTATTAACCATATTATATAAAAATACAAAGAGACATTGTAAAAGTGAAACTAATTAACTTAGAGTTAATACTTAAAGATAAGGTTAATATAAGTACCCAAACCTGTCTAAATTATATTGGATGAGTTGTTTTCGACCTATTCCCACCTCATCCTTTGAATAGTCAACTTTGGAGCCTTTGTAAACCGAATATGAATTTATTATAAATTAATATTTCTAACTTTTCCAAAGGTGCCCCTCACCCCTCTTATAAAAGGGAACTCCTCCTTCTCATTTCTTCACACCTTCAAAGCCTTTTGGTTCGGCCAAACTCTGCCCAAATAATCTCCCAACATCCCTCACTACAACCTAGAGGCCTTAGTTTGATCAGAAAGCCAACCTAAGGAGCCCTTTTGATCAAATCAAAAGGAAGAACCCGAAGAAGAGGTAATGATTTCACCACCCTTTTCTAAGTTCATTTCTTCTTCCACTTCTTCTTCCTTTGGTCTTACCATTCTAAAATAATAACTCCAGTATCTCACATATACTGTGATGTTATTATAAGTATGGTACAATCATATTCAGTATTCTATCCACCCTTTGAATAACATGTCACCATACGTGCGTACGTATGGCTTACCGTCTCCACGTCGTGGTGTAATTGTTATTCAATATAATATTATTTGGATGGGTATAATAATGATGTGTAACTCATGTAAATAATAAATATAACATTTTAATGATTCTGTATATATGATATACCATCCATTTATATATTATTTTAATATCAAAAGAATGATATTGTCGCTCGTGCGTACGTACGGACTACCGTCTCCACGAACGCGATGAGATTCATTCTCCATCGTATCCATTCAAGTATAATTGTCATTTGATGATTTAAAAATGATGTTTAAGGACTGGATATCATTCTGGATATGAATAAGATACAACAAACATGGCTTATGTAACAAAACATATAAAAGAAAATGAGTAAGTTAACTCCCGAAACGACGATAATTCTAAGATATTATTAACAAATCAATGTTAAAAGATCATATATGATATCATATTAATATATATGATTCTTGTATAATTTAATAACAACTATTTCACCATTATACAGGAGGTTAACCTACCCCAACCAAGAAAAAGTACAAGGTAAGGGTTATTTCACAATCTCTTCTTTATCCGAGGTTGTTTATACGTAATAATCTACTAGGATCTCGTTATCATCCACATCCATGTTTCTTGAAAATGTATTTCAAAACATTTTTACTATTTACAAAAATATGGGTTAAAGTCATTTATACCCTTGTTTGACTTTTTATAAGAGGTTTATAAAGGAATCTTTCCGTCGTTTTCAAAACAAGGTCCTTTTTAACCTTTTCGACAGAATTGAGGTAAGAATGTTTTTTTTAACTTATACGGCGGGTGCGGTTATTTTCCGCCGTTATAAAATCGTCGAAGCTTTCCATACAAGCTTATAAGAATATTTTCAAAGAAAATGTTTTATTTTTTATGGATCTTAAATGTTTTCAAAATAAAAGGAGATACTTCTTTAAAAAGAATTTTGATTTCATCTATGTCAACATCCTTTGATGGATTTTAAGATTATTTGAAGTTGATTTATTATGATACAAAACTTCTATATTGTGTTGATGGTTTTGTGATATTTTTGACTGTGGATGTGCTATTTTTATACCATTCATAGTTTATGGTGAAATTATTGACATTTCGTATGCTAGTTTTAATACGAATGTTTATGTTATGTTTAAACCTTTTCATATGGGAATGCATTGGACTTAATAAGTGACGGGTGGAGCCCGCTATAGCTCCTCGATGCATCGGTAGGTCTCATGAGACAAACTAGTGTCTTGGCACAAGGCCTTGACAAAATCTTATTTGTAGTCTTGGCACGAGGCCTTGACTATGTGGTTATGATAGTCTGGCATTATGCATTCCAACATTATGAAAGTGGTTATTGATTTTTGCATGTGATTATTCGATTAGTAGAATATCCATGTGAATAAGTAAATGGCATTATTTCATTTTACTTTTGCCATACCATGTTGAAAGTTCATGTTTGAAAGGCTTTTGTTTTAGTAATGCATTGCCTTAAATGTTTATTCTTATTTATGAAAGTTTCCGCTATATTGTTATCCTTACTGGGCATTTGAGCTCACCCCTTTTCTATGTTTTATTTTTCCCAGGATGTGAAGATGTAAGTTATGAATGACCTGCAGGGATAGTATGAGGGGATAGTAGTGTGGATTATGGAGACATTATGTTGTTGTAGTAGTTTTTCATTTTATGATGTAATGTAAAACTTATGAATATATCTAGTGTTTCCAAGGCTACTAAACCAATCGGTCTTTCGAGATTTGATCTTTCTTGTGATCATGCCAATGTTATGTAATAATGCACCGACTCTGGGTAACTGGGGTCGGGGCGTTACAGTTGGTATCAGAGGAAGTTTAGTACAAACCTTGGAAGCTAGATTTAGATAAACTCTGATTAGAGCACGTATACCTAAGATGAACTTTGAGGATTTGTATAGAAGAACTTCCTAGAATTTTGGTATTGTAGAGATTTTGTGAGTTTTCCGAGCAATACATCCCTGTCTGGATACGATCAGGTAGAGGCGGCTCTGGCACAGATGTACCTAGGGGTAAAACCCGAAAACACCGCATTGAGCTAGACTCGAACGGGAACTGGTGCACGACAACGGGCCTTGCTGCACTCTTGGTTACGACACTCCCGGGGGATATGCTTAGGATAACTCTCACTATCTTTACAAATCATTATGAAGGGTTTATGAGTATATACTTCCTCAAAGAAAACATTTTTATGATTATGGATTATATCCATAAATAGTTCAATTTATGCTAAGTGTTTTATAAGTATGGGATTATGTATTTTGATTCATAAACTGATCTAGTTTATGCCATTGTTTAGAAATGGCGCCTAGTGGAAGAAATGGAAACCGTATCAATGCACGCACTCCATGTAGGGATTGCCCTCCTGCTCAAGATAATTATAGTGGGGCTGGTGATGCAACTGGTGCTGATCAGCTAATCACCATACTGGGACAACTTACTCAGGTTATGAATAATAACCTTACCCGTATGGAGCACCCTGATCCGCAGCGTGGAGGATCAATGTTAGATCGATTCATGAGGCAACAACCACCAACGTTCAATGGGAATACAAATCCCTTAGTAGCTGAGCAATGGATATTTTCCCTAGAGAAAATATTTCAAGCTTTGGGGAGCAGTGAAAGGGAAAATTTATCATGGCAGTTTACCGCCTCACTGGAGATGCTGATCAATGGTGGTCATTGATTCAAAATACGAAAGAAGATGATGAAGTGTCAAATATGGAGTGGAGGGAGTTCAAAGATCTGTTTTTAGAAAAATACTTTCCTCGCGACCATCGAGCAGATATGGAAAGACAATTTCTGAGTCTGAGACAAAAGGAGGATGAGAATGTCACAAAGTATGAGGCTAACTTTACAAGGTTAGCGAGGTACGCTGGTGATTATATTCGCAACCCAAGAAGTAAGATTGATCGTTTCTTTGATGGGTTAAAACCATTTCTCCGTCGAGCATTAGTCTCACAATCCTTTTCATCGTACGAAGACATTGTCTCATGTGCTATCAAGACCGAAAAGGAATTCTCTAAGTCTTATGACTTTAAAGCAAAGCAAGAGAAGAAGAGACCTGCTGATCAATCTGGGAATGGAAATAAGGGGAAGAAGGGAAAGGTTGAATATCCATCTTGTGGTAAGTGCGGGAAGAAACACCCCGGTGCTTGCCTGAAGGGAATGGGAGTCTGTTACAAGTGTGGTGAAAAAGGCCACCAAGATCATGATTGCAAGGGGAAGAAGGAAGCTACCAACGTTCAGTGCTACAATTGCAGGGAGATGGGGCATTATGCAAATGCATGCCCTAAGCTTCAGGAGAACTTACCTCAGAAAAGGCCAAGGGATCAAGGCCAGGCTTATGCTATCACTACTGCAGAGGTAGAAGCTCCGAAAGACGTGGTGGCAGGTAATTTAATGGTTTCCTCAAGTTTAGCAAATGCATTATTTGATTCTGGATCATCGCATTGTTTCATATCTTCCCAGTTTGCTAAGAAAATTATATATTTCCAATTTGATTTAATAAGGGAGTTGTCAGTTAAAACTCCTAAGGGAAGTATCGTTGCAACAAAGTTTTGTGAATCAGTCCCCATTAGAGCACATAAATTTTCTTTATCCGCTGATTTCATCGTCATACCTATGATTGAGTTTGATATAATCCTCGGTATGGACTGGCTTTCGGACTATGATGCGAAGATTTATTGTAAGAAGAAAGAGGTTACGATTCTTGATGATAATGATAAGGAACACCTTATTTTTAGAGCAGAATCGTCACCACCTGATTCTTATTTAGATCCACCCCCAGTAGCTCAACTTAATTCAATTATTGGGGAGGAAGAGAATGAAATAACTGTCGGTGAGGAAAGGAATGTTCAAATAGAGGATGTACCTATTGTGAAAGAATTTGTAGATGTATTTCCGGAAGATTTACCTGGACATCCTCCAGAACGAGAAGTTGAGTTTTCCATTGATTTGATTCCTGGATCAAGACCTATATCGAAGACCCCTTATAGAATGGCCACTGTAGAGTTAGTCGAACTAAAGAAACAACTAGAGGAATTGAGTAATAAGGGATTTATTCGCCCTAGTGTTTCTCCATGGGGAGCCCCTGTTCTTTTTGTTAAAAAGAAAGATGGATCTATGAGGTTATGTATCGACTACAGGGAGATCAATGCTATAACGATAAAGAACATGTATCCCCTACCTCGTATTGATGATTTATTTGACCAACTGCATGGAGCTCAATACTTTTCAAAGATTGACCTTCGATCTGGATACCATCAGTTGTGTGTGAATAAGGAAGACATTCCGAAGACAGCATTTCAAACCAGGTACGGGCATTACGAGTTTACTGTAATGCCGTTTGGATTGACTAATGCACCCTCTGTATTCATGGATCTGATGAATAGAGTTTTCAAGGAGTATCTCGATGAATTTGTGGTGGTATTTATTGATGATATCTTGGTATACTCCAAAACCTATGAAGATCATTAAAATCACTTGCGCATTATCTTGAAGACTCTGAGGAGGCATGAATTATATGGGAAGTTTAGCAAGTGTGAATTCTGGCTTCAGGAGATTTCTTTTCTTAGCCATATTGTCTCTAAAGATGGAATCTCTGTTGATCCTTCTAAGACCAAAGCAATCCAAGAATGGCCAGCACCTACGAGTATAACTGAGGTACGTAGTTTTATTGGTTTGGCAGGTTATTATCGACGTTTCGTCCAGAATTTTGCCCGATTGGCTAACCCATTAACGAAGCTCACACGTAAAGGGGTTAAATTTGTTTGGACAAAAGAGTGTGAAGAATGTTTCGAAGAACTGAAGAGAAGATTAGTCAATGCTCCTATATTGACTCTACCATCGGGGAATGATGGGTTCGTTATTTATAGTGATGCATCAAAGGAAGGACTTGGTTGTGTCCTTATGCAGAATGATAGAGTTATTGCCTATGCATCACGACAGTTGAAAATTCATGAACAAAACTATCGTACTCATGATCTTGAGTTAGCAGCTGTGATCTTTGCTTTGAAGATATGGAGGCACTACCTCTATGGTGAAAAATGTGAGATTTATACTGATCACAAGAGTTTGAAGTATATTTTCTCACAAAAAGAACTCAACATGAGGCAAAGGAGATGGCTTGAATTACTCAAGGATTATGATTGTACGATACACTACCACCCAGGGAAGACAAACAAGGTGGCAGATGCTTTGATTAGAAAAGACCATGGAGTTTTGAACATGATGAGAATTGAAAGGGATCCAATTTTCATGGATCTAGTGAAGATGGACATGGGAATAACCAGGGAAGGTGAAACATCAATGCTTTTTCAAATGGTTGCCAAACCATCTTTACTAGAAAGGATTAAGAGTTCTCAGACCAATGATGAAGAATTTCAGAAGAAGATTAAAGCTGTGAATGATGGGAGATTGAGAGACTTTGTGTATGAAGATGTAATTTTGAAATTCGGGAAGAGACTTTGTGTTCCCGATTTACCTGATCTAAAAAGGGAATTGCTGGATGACGCTCATAGTTCCAATTTCTCTATACACCCTGGGAGCACCAAAATGTATAGAGATTTGAAGGAACATTTTTGGTGGGACAACATGAAGAGGGAGATTGCTGATTTTGTATCAAGATGTATGGTTTGTCAACAAGTCAAAGCTGGAAGGCAACAGCCTGGAGGAGTCATGCAACCTCTTCCCATACCGGAGTGGAAATGGGACAATATTACGATGGACTTTGTCATGGGGCTACCAAAGACTCCTAGAAGGAACGATGCAATATGGGTTATTGTTGATCGTCTTACCAAGTCAGCACATTTTCTTGCTATAAGAGAAGATCTACCCCTGGAACGTCTAGCAAGACTATACATTAATGAAGTTGTGAGACTTCATGGTGTACCCCTATCAATTGTTTCTGATCGTGATCCCCGTTTTACTTCAAGATTCTGGAAAAGTCTTCGGAAATCCCTGGATACTGAACTTCATTTGAGCACTGCTTACCACCCTCAGACAGACGGACAATCAGAACGGACTATTCAAACCTTAGAAGACATGTTGAGATCTTGCTCACTTGATTTTCAGGGTATGTGGGATCAATATTTACCTCTGGTAGAATTTTCCTATAACAATAGCTTCCATTCGAGTATACAAATGGCACCATATGAAGCGTTATACGGAAAGAGATGTCGTACACCAACCTGTTGGGATGACGTTGGTGAAAGAAAACTTGTAGGCCCAGAACTGGTGGAGGAAACGGTGGAAAAGGTGAAGGTAATCCAAAATCACATCAAAGCAGCTCAAAGTAGGCAGAAGAGCTATGCCGATAATCGAAGGAAGGATTTGGAATTTCAAGTCGGTGATCATGTTTTCCTGAAGGTATCTCCTTGGAAGGGAGTCATACGTTTTGGTAAGAAAGGTAAATTGAGTCCCAGGTACATCGGACCTTTCGAAATTCTAGAACGAATTGGGGCTGTAGCTTACCGATTGGCAATGCCGCCAAGTCTCTCCAAAGTTCACGATGTGTTCCACGTATCTCTGTTGAGGAAATACATGCCTGACCCAACGCATGTACTCACCTATGAGGAATTAGAACTGGAACCCGATCTGTCTTATTACGAAGAGCCCGTCAGGATTCTTGATATAAGAGAACAAGTACTGAGAAACCGGACGACGCGTCTGGTAAAAGTTTTGTGGAGAAATCATAAGATGGAAGAGGCAACGTGGGAACCCGAGGAACTTATGATGAAGAACCACCCGAGTCTTTTTATGCAGTAATACCCTAGAAATTGTGAGGACGCAATTATTTGAAGGAGGGGAGAATGTAACACCCCAAGCTTCTACGGTACGTTTCCCTTCGAATAATGCGATAGCGTGTGTTGTACGCAACCTCGAGTTCTAACACACACCACAACTAATTAAACTAGCCGTTGTAAATATTAATACCTACTTTTTGAAATCATATATATTTTATATTTCAAAATGGACTTCATTTTTGGATTCGGAATATCGAAATTATCCTAGGGTGAAATTTTGGTACTTTTCGGATAACTTTTATATTTTGATGAATAGTGAAAATTACTAAATTTTAATTAAAAACAACTTTTTTAATCAAAATAATTAATAGTGATAAATTATGAATTTCAGTGGTTTTAAAGTATATATAGAATATATTTTTACCATTTAATATAATGTTGGTCATTGGACATAATTTTACAATTAATCCGAACATAAACAAGTGTCAATCTTTTGATAGTTATTATCTCTTAAAAACACGCTTTTTGTTTTGACAGCGGGAATTAATTTTAAATTAATTTCTGCCACTTCTGTGTTTTGAATTTAGGAAAATGGATTCCATATTTGGAATCAGGATGTTCAAATTGTGTAAATAGGTAACTTTTATTTTTAGACATTTTGAATAATTACTGCGGTAAATATTTTATTTACCATGGTTAAAGGGTAAATCCGGTAAATAAGGGTTAAAAAATAATATTATAATAATACAAAATTACCCTAAAACGTGTCCTAACCTTATTGGTGGACACATACCCGACCATGAGCATCCTTGGGTCAATTTGGGGACCCCTTGGAGCCACTTGTATGTGGTAGGGACACATTATATTAATAAAGTTAAAATAAAAATAAAAATGGCATAAGATTACATCTTTTAGAAGAACAATTTTTACATAGGGTTATACATGTTGGATTTTCGATTATAAATATTCATTAGAAAGCTAAAAAGATTTCATACATAATGATATTTTATTTATAATTTTTAGACATTAAATAATTTATTTTATTTATGACAAAATGATGATGCAGTAATTACTATAATAGTGAAAAATTAAAATAATTGATATTATAAATACCCAAATAAATATAATATGAAACTTTTAATGAATTTATCTAATTTTCTAGGATAATATGATATATTAGGATTGATTTAATTGACTTTGTTAGAATTAATCAATCTGTTATGAGTTTCAAAAAAATCAACTATTGAATAGTGTCAAAATTGACATAAAAGAGTTCTTAAAACAAATATTATATTATTAATTGATATTAAATTATTAAAAATATAAGGTTCGGCCAAGAGACTTATATTATGATAGGTTAATCATTAATGGACCACTTGGGGGTCGCTTGGATGTATATAGTAAGTTTATTAACCATATTATATAAAAATACAAAGAGACATTGTAAAAGTGAAACTAATTAACTTAGAGTTAATACTTAAAGATAAGGTTAATATAAGTACCCAAACCTGTCTAAATTATATTGGATGAGTTGTTTTCGACCTATCCCCACCTCATCCTTTGAATAGTCAACTTTGGAGCCTTTGTAAACCGAATATGAATTTATTATAAATTAATATTTCTAACTTTTCCAAAGGTGCCCCTCACCCCTCTTATAAAAGGGAACTCCTCCTTCTCATTTCTTCACACCTTCAAAGCCTTTTGGTTCGGCCAAACTCTGCCCAAATAATCTCCCAACATCCCTCACTACAACCTAGAGTCCTTAGTTTGATCAGAAAGCCAACCTAAGGAGCCCTTTTGATCAAATCAAAAGGAAGAACCCGAAGAAGAGGTAATGATTTCACCAACCTTTTCTAAGTTCATTTATTCTTCCACTTCTTCTTCCTTTGTTCTTACCATTCTAAAATAATAACTCCAGTATCTCACATATACTGTGATGTTATTATAAGTATGGTACAATCATATTCAGTATTCTATCCACCCTTTGAATAACATGTCACCATACGTGCGTACGTATGGCTTACCGTCTCCACGTCGTGGTGTAATTGTTATTCAATATAATATTATTTGGATGGGTATAATAATGATGTGTAACTCATGTAAATAATAAATATAACATGTTAATGATTCTGTATATATGATATACCATCCATTTATATATTATTTTAATATCAAAAGAATGATATTGTCGCTCGTGCGTACGTACGGACTACCGTCTCCACGAACGCGATGAGATTCATTCTCCATCGTATCCATTCAAGTATAATTATCATTTGATGATTTAAAAATGATGTTTAAGGACTGGATATCATTCTGGATATGAATAAGATACAACAACCATGGCTTATGTAACAAAACATATAAAAGAAAATGAGTAAGTTAACTCCCGAAACGACGATAATTCTAAGATATTATTAACAAATCAATGTTAAAAGAACATATATGATATCATATTAATATATATGATTCTTGTATAATTTAATAACAACTATTTCACCATTATACAGGAGGTTAACCTACCCCAACCAAGGAAAAGTACAAGGTAAGGGTTATTTCACAATCTCTTCTTTATCCGAGGTTGTTTATACGTAATAATCTACTGGGATCTCATTATCATCCACATCCATGTTTCTTGAAAATGTATTTCAAAACATTTTTACTATTTACAAGAATATGGGTTAAAGTCATTTATACCCTTGTTTGACTTTTTATAAGAGGTTTATAAAGGAATCTTTCCGTCGTTTTCAAAACAAGGTCCTTTTTAACCTTTTCGACAGAATTGAGGTAAGAATGTTTTTTTTAACTTATACGGCGGGTGCGGTTATTTTCCGCCGTTATAAAATCGTTGAAGCTTTCCATACAAGCTTATAAGAATATTTTCAAAGAAAATGTTTTATTTTTTATGGATCTTAAATGTTTTCAAAATAAAAGGAGATACTTCTTTAAAAAGAATTTTGATTTCATCTATGTCAACATCCTTTGATGGATTTTAAGATTATTTGAAGTTGATTTATTATGATACAAAACTTCTATATTGTGTTGAAGGTTTTGTGATATTTTTGACTGTGGATGTGCTATTTTTATACCATTCATAGTTTATGGTGAAATTATTGACATTTCGTATGCTAGTTTTAATACGAATGTTTATGTTATGTTTAAACCTTTTCATATGGGAATGCATTGGACTTAATAAGTGACGGGTGGAGCCCGCTATAGCTCCTCGATGCATCGGTAGGTCTCATGAGACAAACTAGTGTCTTGGCACAAGGCCTTGACAAAATCTTATTTGTAGTCTTGGCACGAGGCCTTGACTATGTGGTTATGATAGTCTGGCATTATGCATTCCAACATTATGAAAGTGGTTATTGATTTTTGCATGTGATTATTCGATTAGTAGAATATCCATGTGAATAAGTAAATGGCATTATTTCATTTTACTTTTGCCATACCATGTTGAAAGTTCATGTTTGAAAGGCTTTTGTTTTAGTAATGCATTGCCTTAAATGTTTATTCTTATTTATGAAAGTTTCCGCTATATTGTTATCCTTAATGGGCATTTGAGCTCACCCCTTTTCTATGTTTTATTTTTCCCAGGATGTGAAGATGTAAGTTATGAATGACCTGCAGGGATAGTATGAGGGGATAGTAGTGTGGATTATGGAGACATTATGTTGTTGTAGTAGTTTTTCATTTTATGATGTAATGTAAAACTTATGAATATATCTAGTGTTTCCAAGGCTACTAAACCAATCGGTCTTTCGAGATTTGATCTTTCTTGTGATCATGCCAATGTTATGTAATAATGCACCGACTCTGGGTAACTGGGGTCGGGGCGTTACACCCGAACCCTTCTGGACCATTAAATTTCCTAGTGTGAGGCTCCACCAACACAGTGGCACTGTGAGGGTGACACCGTGTCCCCTTGTCAAGCCTTTCGTTCTTCTTCCAGTACCTTAATTTTCCACTCCCGCAACGTAATTTTCAACGTAAATTAATTCTTTTAATCCTTTTAAAACCCTTTAAAGCCCATAATTAATTCCTAAAAATCCTGAGAGACCTCTGTGTGTAACTTCCCAGCCGCGTAGTGAACCCACGACCCCCGCACCATACGCGGTTTCGAGTTCTCACCTCAACCATCCGCGGCTCTTATAAACTAAGGGTTAGTCGTGGTTTCTTCTTTCCTCGAGCACAGATTTTCACGAACATCTTCTGGTGCATCGGGTTCGCCGCATCTTTATCCGTAATGTTCCTCGCCCAGCCTAAGCGTCGATCATCTATCAACAAGAAGGATATTTCTCCATCGCCTCTCTCTTTTGTGTATCATGTGTGGTGGGCGTGCTTTTGATTTTGTAGAATTAGATAAACTAGACCTAATTATGGATAATGAACGAATATTGTAAAGAAATAAGGGGGGGGGGGGCTGCGATCGTTGATGCCGTTTTATATTATGATCTTCTTTATGAGTTGTGATGGATTATTCCTTCAGAAAATCGAGGTCATTAGTGGTCGTTGTTTGTGCACTAATGAACCCCTTGTGGTGTTTTAAATGGTTGTATTGAAATTTTAAACTCCTACGGTGAAAAGTAAATTGGTTAATCACATATACCTGGTTGAATAAATTGAAAGCACCAGGATTAATCCCTTCTGTGATAACCTCGGTCAAAACATGGAATTGAAATCATGGAGTGTGTTAAATCTTATAAATATGAAAATACTGGCAATGCCCTGCATAGTTTTGGTGATGGTGGTTTGGTTGTTTTATTTTATGGGCTGGTTGCTGGATATGTGGGAGGGGATGTGATCCCTTGTTTTTTTATGCTATCGGTGGTTATGAAATTGGGGATGGGATCCCCTGTTGGTATGGATTCGGTGGTTTTGAGTTTTAAGACCGAGTGGGTACTTGTTTATATCATGAATTAGGGTGGGGTCCTCTGTTTATGAGAAACCATATCGGGGGACACGAAGTAGTGTCTCGGGATTGTCTGGTTCCAGGACTTCGAGGGTTCTCACTTTTCCTTTGTTGTTGTGACTTTACAAGATAACCAGGTATGGATACTTAAATTTACCTTTGGCTGGTTTCTTGTCCATGGTTATTCTTATGGTGTTAGTTACCCAGTAGTGCATAAACTTATTGAACATTATTACTGAACATGAAAACAAGAATGGGACAAATGGGTTTTGTTGGCGAGGGTTGTGACTCAGACTTGAGTTTTGTTGTGATCTGTAGGCTATCTGAAGAAAAACCTATTTTTAGGTGAGTTCTTGTTACCTATATATATACTTGTAGTTTTGTGTTTCTTATTCTCACCCCACCCAAGTTGATCACTTAGTGCCAACACCCCCATTTCACAGGGGAGGGTGTTTTTCCCAACACTATTCTTAGTGGCTGGTTATTATCTCCTTTTCTGCTCCCTTTCCCGGATATCCCAAGTATCTTCAGGCAGGCTTTGATAGCCTGAGGTCCATTATTTGCCCATGAACCTTTGGGCGAGGTAGTGTGGTGGTTGGCCAGGTGTGTGCGGCATGTGGTTTCCCAAGTGTCTTCGGAATGGGGCACAGGTGTCTTCGGGCGTGGCAGTGGATTTTTCTAGCCCAGGTGTCTTCGGGCGTGGTGGTGGTTGTTCTTTCATTGGTGTTTGCAGGCATAGTTACATGTGATAGTGTGGCCCAGGTGTTTGAGGGCGGGATTCAGCAGTGGGACTGCATGTGGTGGTTGTGGCCTAGGTGTGTTCGGGCGGGTGTGACAGTGGGACTACGGTGAGAATGGCGGGATTGGTTCGATGAGTAAGATGTCTTAATAACCAATGGGAAAGTGGCACGGGGTACCCAAACATTGATGTGATCTGATTATATATATTACTTGACTTGTGTTATTTGGGGAGTGTTCCTTAGTGAGGCATGTGTTGGATAGTTTACCTTGATAGGTGTTTGGTTAACTCCTTTTTATCACGGGACATTAGTACGTTCCCCCACTTGTGCACTAGAGTCATTGGTTTTCCCTACTGAGTGTACTTGTATGCTCACCCAACGTATATAAAACTGCTTTTAGGTTTCCAGGGGGACTTTGGGGATCACACAGGACCATACTAGCTCGGACCATTGGGGAAGTTGCTGTTGTTTCTTTCCTTCTTTGGTACATACCTTTGTAGTCACCTTTTATACTTTGTGGCTTTACTTTTGGGACATTCATGTGGGAATGGTTTAATTTTGGTTGTACTTTTCTTTTACCTTGGTGTTGATGAGTTTCAACATCTTATCTCTAGATCTTATAAAAAAAGCGGTAATGCCTTCCATTTTTGAGAAATTTATATACCCTTGGTGCTAGTCTCCACTCCGGGATCTATTGAAGGCGGGTCTCTAGGTTCATTATCTCTCCTTCAACATAGAGAAGGAAGGGCCTGACAATCTTCTAACCCTTCCCTCCTTTTGGTGAAGGCAGGTCGTGACAGAATGGTATCAGAGCAGGTAGAGAGATAGGATGGAGTCTAGAGTTAGGCACAGTTAGGATTGCATGGGATGGTAAGGCAACAGTGTTGGGTGACCATGGAGCATGAATTAGGCCAGGGAATACCAGCTAGGACATAGGATTTTTAGGGCTGTCGTGATCAGATGCAAGGACTCTGGACCTACCGAATGACCAAGTGAGGCCACACTGATTGCAGGGTAGAGACCCTATGAAAGGTACATGCATCAAAATTACTTTTGTTCTTGTGTTTCTGGGATTTATTGGAAATTAAGAATAAATTAAAATTTTATGAAGTTTTGAAGACGACAATTTGCACTAAATGGGCTTAGGCATTCCTTGTTTACCTTGCTGTTATGTCACTTGGAAGGGGACCACGTGTGGTACAGGCGATCGAGGCCCCGAAGACTACTTTGGCCGATCAGCAGAGAGCTGATCGAGGGGAAGAGGACGAACAGTGGTAGAAGACTCTTCGGGCCTTCCAGTGACAGTCCCTCGAGAAATATGAGGGAAGCACCTCCGACATGAATATAGATGGCTGGTAAGAGGAGCTAGTTATAGCTTTCGGCCTGATTTGGGCACCGACCAAGTACTGGGTTCCTCGGGCCGTCAGCCAGATGTGGGGAGCGGCGCGTCAGTGGTGGATGCTTTACCTGGTTGAGAGGAGAGAGGCTGAGGTGTCTTGGGTGGATTTCGAGAGGGAGTTCCGGGCAGAATTCCTCTCTTCAATGATGAAGGCGGAAAAGAGAAAGGAGCTACTCTCCCTCCAATAAGAGAGTATGTCCGTGAGGGAGATGCAGATCAAGTTCAAGGACCTCCAACATTTTTCTCTGGACCTCTTTCCGGACGAGGTGTCTCGGGTGAGACGTTTGGAGGAGGCGCTCCGACCCTCCATCCAGTATGTTGTTCCCCCCTTTACCCGGCCGACGTACTTGGAGGTCCAGAGGACGGCCGAATTGGTGGAGAGAATGCACTCTCTAGGAGGTGTGTCACGAGAGGGGATCCAGCTGGGACCATCAAAGGGGAAGGCCGTCAGCACCAAGCCTCCAACGTCAAGGCCCTCTAGGTTCTGACCCGCAGGGAGCAGGCCGCAGCAGTTTCAGTTTCGATCCCCTGGTCCTCGCCCCTTTTCATCGGGCCCAGGACCGCGGTGCTTCATCTGTGGGAGCCCTGGACATCTCCAGAGTCAGTGCCCAGACCAAGTGCATTACGGCGGTGGTGGAAAGCCCCACCACCCGCCCCAGCATCAGCTTCCAGCCAGACCTTTCCAGCAGCAGCAGCAAGGACAGCGAGCTCCCGCTCCTCCGAGGGAAGACGTAGGAGGAGGAGGCCGACCTCAGGGCACACCTCAGGGACCTCGACCGTGGCGTGGTCGGGGAGGTGGACGGCAGCCGAGGGGTAGGGGAGCTAGGCGTGGACAGTTGCACACCGCAGAGGCAGCAGTTCCAGTAGGGATAGAGGAAGTTCGAGGTACGATCAGTCTGATTAGAACTCTTTCTTCTGCCATGATCGATACCGGAGCTTCGACTCCTTTGGTGCACCCAGTCTAGCCTTTGCCTTGGGTTTAGATGCGGAGAGACTTTCAGTGCCCCTAGTGTTGAGCACACCAGTCAGAGGTCATACCAACTTGTTGTTTGTTTTTCGGGGATGTAGACTAATGATAGGGCCACATCAGTCTATTATAGATCTTCTTCTGCTAAAGATTCATCCATACATTGTCATCATAGGCATCGACTGGCTATTCTTTGTGTGTGCCATCATCAACTATTTTTGATGAATTGTTGTATTCTCGGACTTGGACGGCCGGCGTGTTTCCTTCAACGGTGAGCGGAGCACTCAGAAGGGAAACAGGAGAGAGGAACCCCTCCTCTCCTTGTTGGCCGACCTGACAGTGGAATCAGTATATGCTGAAATGGTGGAAGTGCCAGAGATCGTCTGTGAGTTTATGGACATCTTCCCTGAGGAGGTGACGACTCTACCCCCTCTGCATGATATCGAGTTTGGGATATACCTGAAGCCCGACGCTCGACCGATCACGATGGCTCCTTACCGGATGGCACCTTCAGAGCTACGGGAGTTGCGAATTCAGATTGACGATCTAATGAAGAGGGATTATGTTCGCCCGAGTGTGTCACCATGGGGTGCTCCAGTCTTGTTCACAAAGAAGGTAGATGGTGGTCTTAGGTTGTGCATAGACTACATGAGGCTGAATCAGGTGACGATCAATAATCACTACCCTATTCCGAGGATAGAAAATCTTTTCGACCAACTGAAAGGGGCATGATGGTTCTCGTTGATCGACCTGCGGTCTGGGTACCACCAGCTGAGAGTGAAGGAGTTCTACATCTCGAAGACATCGTTCATATGAATATATGGACACTTCAAGTTCATATTCATGCCCTTCAGTGTTATGAATGCCCTGGCTGTGTTCATGGGGATTATGAACTCCATCGTCCGGGAGTACTTGTATCGGGTCATGTTTGTGTTCATCGACAATATCCTGATCTATTCGAGGTCAGAAGAAGACCATGCAGAGAACCTGAGGACAGTTTTGGAGGTCCTCCGACATCATCAGCTCTATGGGAAGTTGTAGAAATGCATGTTCTGGACACGATAAGTGCACTTCCTTGGGAAAGTGGTGTCCGAGCAGGGGGTAGCGGTGTACCCATCAAAGGTTGAGGCGGTTGTTTCTTGGGCAGCACCGAAGAATGTGGCAGAGGTCCATAGTTTCCTTGGGTTGGCATGTTACTATCGGAGGTTCGTACCCATCTTCTCTCGAGTTGCATCCCCTTTGACACCCCTTACCAAGAAAGACCATTTTTTCGGGTGGAGTGAGCAGTGTCAGTCAGCCTTCACCTATCTCAAAGAGTAGTTGGTTAGTACCCCAGTGCTAAGATTACCATAAGAAGGGGTGGCCTATGAGGTGTTCTGTGGTGCTTCAGGACAGGGTTTGGGATGTGCGTTGATGCATCTACAAGGGGTGATCTCTTATGGGTCCAGGAAGCTATGCCCCCATGAGCATAATTACACCACCCACGACTTGGAGCCTACAACGGTCATTTTTGCGCTAAAGTTATGGCGGCACTACCTCATCGGGGAACGCTTTGTGGTCTTCACGTATCACAGAAGAATGAGGTATATCTTCTCCCAACGGGACTTAAACTTATGACAGCGGAGATGGGTGGAGTTCCTCCAGGATTTTGACTTTGAGATCTCTTATACTGAGGGCAAGGGAAATGTGGTGGTCGATGCCTTGAGCAGGAGGACGCAGAAGGACGCGGTCTGAGAGTCGACGGACGTCTGGAAGGAAATGGAGGAGTTGGCTTCCATACACTTGGATGCGAAGATGGATAGCGGTAGAGGTTGTCTATATCAGATTATAGTGCAGTCATCTCTATTTAGACAAGTGGATGAGTCTCAGTGGGGAGACCCGGAGTGCGAAGTGATGCGTTACTGGGTGGACCAGGGCAATGCTCCGAAAGGATGGGAAGAGGATGGTCAGAACTGGATGCTTTTCAAAAAAGGTTGTTTGTTCCTGGAGTAATGTGCGGAATGGTTCTCAGTGAGTTCCACAACTCACCCCTGGCGGTACACCCAGGAGTTTCCATGATGTACCCAGGACTGAAAGAACAGTTTTGGTGGCCCGGAGTGAAGCGAGCAGTGGCAGAGTTCGTGGACAAGTGCTTAGTGTGTCAGCAAGTGAAGTCTCAACACCGAGTTCCTGGAGGCCTACTGAAGACTCTAGATGTCCCCGAGTGGAAGTGGGAGGACATATCGATGGATTTTTTCACGGGACTACCCAAGGTCCATGGGGGATACAACGCCATCTGGGTGGTAGTGGACAGGTGGATGAAATCGGCTCACTTTCTGGCAATCAGGGAATCGAGTGCAGGGGATACTTTGGCACGAAGGTATGTGGATGAGGTGGTGTGGTTTCATGGAGTTGCGAGGTCTATAGTCTCGGATAGGGATGAACTGTTTACCTCACAAGTCTGGAGACTATTGGATCATGCTTTTGGCACCCAATTACGTCTTAGCACCGCTTTCCATCCCCAGACAGATGGAAAAATTGAGAGCACCATCCAGAACTTGGAGGATATGATGCAGGCATGTGTTCTTGACTCAGGAAGATCATGGGTGCGACACTTTCCCCTGGTAGAGTTATCCACCAATAATAGCTACCACTCTACCATCGGTATGGCCTCGTTTGAAGCCTTGTACGGGAGGCCATGCCGTTCACCTATGTGTTGGTCCGAAGTAGGAGAGGCAGGCATCCTTGGGCCGGAGGTGGTACAGAACACGACAGAGAAGGTTCAGCTCATTCGGTAAAGGATGAAGGCGGCCTAGGACCGACAGAAGTCGTATGCTGATACTAGGAGGAGGCCCTTGGAGTTTGAGGTTGGGGACCACGTGTTCTTGAAGGTCTCCCCTCGGCATGGGTAGTAGAGGTTAGGCAAGGGGAGTAAGCTTTCTCCCAGGTTCATCGGACCCTTCGAAGTGTTGTGGTGGGTCACCGAAGTGTCTTATCAGCTAGCGTTACCACCGCCGCTACTGAGGATACATGATGTCTTTCATGTGTCCCAGCTCTGTCTGTATCTGCACGATGATTCACACATCCTTGATTGCGGTGAGTTGGACATCGAGGTCAACGTGACCTTTGTAGAGAGACTAGTGATGATCGAGGATTGCAAGGAGAAGGTTCTTCATGGGCGAACCATTCCCTTGGTTCGCGTGTTGTGGAGACATGGTGGGCTTGAGGAGAGTACATGGGAGAGGGAAGCACATATGCGTACCCAGTACCCAGAGATGTTTTAAATTTTATTCCTCGTTGTACCTGTTGTTGTAGAACTTTTTGTCTTTTGGCTATAAAATGTACCCATTTCCTTTCCTCTAATTTTGTGTGAAAAGCCCTGGAAATGGGGGAGGAGAGAACCCTACCCCTAATCAAGATGCATTAAGGTGGATGTGATTAAACCTGTGCGGGTGAGTCAGTGCCGACCAAAGAGGATAATATCTTGACATGGGGGAGGAGACTCCCCAACCCACATGCCTGGGATGTTTTGGCATGGTATGTTTCTTGGTTCTTGACAGAGAAGTGTTTTTTGTTAGCATGGGTTCACTTCTAAGACGTATCTATCAAGGTGGTTGTTGGGACCCTCTCTTTCCTTCTTGGTTTGTTTTGATTCTTGAGGACGAGAATTGTTTAAGAGGTATGTAATGTAATGGCTCGAACCCTCCTGGCCCATTACTTTTCCTAAAGTGAGGCTCCACCAAAACAGTGGCACCGTGAAGGTGGAACCGTGATAGTGGCACTGTGAGGGTGGCACCGTGAGGGTGACACCGTGACGGTGGCACCGTGAGGGTGAGACCGTGACGGTGGCACCGTGGGGGTGACACCGTGTCGGTGGCACCGTGCGGGTGACACCGTGACGGTGGCATCGTGAGGATGACATCGTGTCCCCTCGTCGAGCCTTTCGTTCTTCTTCCAGTACCTGACTTTTCTGCTCCCGAAACGTATGTTTCAATGTGAATTAATTCTTGTACTCATTTTAAAACCCTTTAAAGCCCATAATTAATTCCTAAAAATCACGAGAGACCTCCGTGTGTAACTAGCTAGCCGCGTGGTCAAACCACGACCCCTGCGCCTTACGCGGTTTCGCGTTCTCACCTCAACCATCCGCAGCTCTTATAAACTATGGGTTAGCATTGGTTTCTTCTTTCTTCGATCGCAGCTTTTCACGAACAGCATTTGGTGCATCGGGCTCGCCGCATCGTTAACCGTAAAGTTTCGCGCCCGACCTAAGCGTCGATCATCTATCAACAAGTAGGGAATTTCAACTTCGCCTATCTCTTTTGTGTATCATGCGAGGTGGGCGTGCTTTTGATTTTGTAGAATTAGATAAAGCATACCAAAATAAGGATAATGAACGAATCCTCTAAAGAAATAAAGGGGGGGCTGTGATCGCTGATGTCGTTTTATATTATGATATTATTTCTGAGTTGTGCTAGCTTACGCCTTCTAAAAATCGAGGTCATTGGTGGTCGTTGTTTATGCACTAATGAACCCCTCGTGGTGTTTTAAATGGCTACCTTAAAATTGTAAACTCCTACTGTGAAAAGTAAATTGTTTAATCACGTATACCCGACTAAATAAATTGAAAGCACCAGGATCAATCCCTTCTGTGCTAACCCCGGTCAAAACATGGAATTGAAATCATGTAGTGTGTTAAATATTATAGATCTGAAAATACCGACAAGGCCCTGCTTAGTGTTGGTGATGGTGGTTTGGTTGTTTTCTTTCACGGGTAGGTTGCTGGAGATGTGGGAGGTATGGGGTATGTACTCAGTTCTTTTGCAACTACTTGATGTTTTGGTATGGGGTATGTACTCAGTTCTTTTGTCGCTACATGGGAAATTTTATTTGATGTAACGTGTTTTGTGGATCCTCCCCACAACATTTGATATCACATTGTTTTCTAGGCCTATACCCTATATAAATAATAATATAATAATTTATGGTTCACAAAACATTTAAACTCTGACACATGGTCATGATATATTTTTCATCATTTAATACCCTATCACTACAAAAATCACAAAAAAGGAACATTATTTTCCAAGATACACAAAATGTAGTCCAAAAAATTAAAAATTATCATCATCTATATTAATAATTATTCATTATTAATCCTTATTCATGATTAACAAAAAAATATATAATAATAACATTGACTGGATTAATTATTCTATTATGAAATTTTTTGGCTACCATTCATTAATATGTTGTATCTCATTATCTCATACATGACCCTCACACAAAACATTTGGGAACAGATGTTTAGAGCATATCAACCCATTATCTCCCACATCTGATGATGTTTCCATGAGCAAATTTCTATTTTTCCGTAATTGTAATCATGAACAATAGATAATATGGGTTAAATTATGATCTAAAAAAGAATGAATTTTTTTCAGATCATAGAACAAGAATCAAATTTTTATGATGAAGAAAAATAATTGATTTAAATCCCCATAAAAACATTTTTAATGATCTATGATGGTTTTATGCAATACGAACATCAATTGAGTATAAAACAAAGACTAGCATGGGAAGAAAATCATTCCAATAACGATAGTTAAAATTTTCATAATTATAGATAAAATGAATAATTCAACATGTTCATGCCATGGTCCGTATAGAATAATTCCTGTTAAATAACACCATTATCAAAGTGTGATAAAAAAATAAGTCAATGGAGTGTATATAATCACCTACCTCAAAATTTGATCCAAAATATCAATATTGGTGCCACTATAACTATTGATAGATTTTTTTTTGCAATCTTTGACATCTTCATCATGTTTCCATTATTCTATGATCTACTAATATTGTCTCTATTATAATAATATCTCCCTATCTCCCATCCTATTGTGGATTTGATTCTATTTGGTTATTAAGCAAACATATAAAATTAAATGTGGTATGTACAAACATATGTTATCTAGGTAATGGTTGTATAAACATATAATTTATTTTATTATTTAATAAATTAATTATTATTCACCCATGATTGTATGCAATCATAAGGCCAAATGAAAATGACACTTATTTCATACATTAGGAAAGCACTATATTCTAGATGACGGGGAAGACATTATTTCCCCATCCAATGATATATGTGGGATGGTGTTTTTTAATTTCATAATAACACATAATGTGGAGTTATATATTTTTAATATTTTAATATATAATCATTGGGGTTGTACCACTCCAAAAACTACTTTCCAAATATTCAACTATAAATTGAAATATTAGTTAAAATATTAAAATTTTCTAATCACAAAAAATATAAGTTGTTAGAGGTTTCAATTCAGTTGGAGGAATTATTTCATTATGAATATATATGATTTCCATTAATTATATACAGACATTATTTCAATAAATCATATATTATCTATTATTTAGGGTTTGGTAGTTTTAATATTTATGCAATCATTGAATATATTCAATAATGTTTAAATCCTATCATTTGTGATATTTTTTTGCCTTAGTTCTAATGTATAATATGTGGCTGATTGATGGCATTATTTATAGATCATAGCCATTTTAGGAAATGTAATGTTAGTTCAAATTCTGATTTAGATAATTGAAATATGAAACTCTAAAAGATAATCTCATCATGACCATTCATTGAAAATGAAATCTGTTGGGGTTATGTTTATGAGAAAACAAATTTTAGATTTCCGTGTTTAGATGGACATGTTCAAGATGATTTGTATTATATGTCATTTCATTGTGTGATATGATCACATTTTATTACATAAATAAGAGTAAATTTCATTTTTCAATATATATCAATAGTTATAATTGAATTTTTTATGAAATCATTGGTTACTGTACTTAATGGAGGGACATTTAAGAATGTTGAATGTAAATAATAGAAGTGGAAATACTAGTCCCCTCTGTTAATGTGGGTTGGGAATATTGTACAAATTGATAGATGAAATTTTAATATTAATGATTAATATACATACTTATTCAATATGATTATATACTCATTTAATTTCAAATTAATGAAAATGCATTATAATGTCCTCCCAAGGATGCTGAACTTCTTTGTCAAACCATATAATTATTTTTCATTTTTTTCTTTATTTTGTTGAGATTAACTTTAGGGAATGTAATTTTTGACAAATCATAGTAATTTATGTTTTATTATCATAATAGTTTCCAAAAAATAATGTTTTATGGGTCCTTCTTCTCTACGAATATTATAGATATTATTTCTAATACACATGATATTTTTATGGATGTATCTTATATTGACCAGTGACAAGTTCTCACAAGTTGTTTCAAATAATAAATTACAGTCGTAAATTAAAATTTTAAATGAGGCACATGTAACATCCAGAATCCTGTATATATGGTTATTTAATTCAATGGGACCATATAAATTAAAATATATTCAAATAGAAAAAAGTAATGGTCTCTATAGAAAAGTTTAAAATAATGGAATTTGACTTTTTGATTTTGTAGATAAAATACTATCTAATTCTTGAGGACATTGATTTTTTGATGAGTGTAGTGAGACAAGAGAATATGTACATACAATAATGATAAAGAATGAAATAATGTTTTATGGACTGATTTATATTAATTATGTATGAAATTTATTTTTATACAAATTGGATGTGAAGATCGTAGCCCAACAATTGTAAAATTATGTGGAAAAACCTGAGAAATCAATCACGATGAATACATTATTTAATTTGGTGATGTTATTCCACATTATATTTTCAAATGTAATTAATTTATTCCATTTAATGAATGAATTTAGTATGAATTGTAGTCTTATTGAATCAGTTAAATTAATGTCCACGGTTATATTTTAGAACTATTTATATAATCCTCAATTCTATAATTAGGTGATAAGAAGATAACAACCACAAGTAATTGATATGGGAAACACGACCTAGTGTTTGATAATATTAGGTATTGGATATAAATTAAATAATAGGCTGGATAGAAGACAATGAACCTATCAAATCATCACTATGAGTGGATGTTTTAGGACAGTTCACCTATGAAGGTTGTTTGGTGGAAATTGTAAATTATGTCAATTGATAGGTGTTGATGAAAATTGATTATACATGGACCCATTTGATGGACTTATCGGAATTGAGGGAGTATCATGAAGTATTGTAGGGAAAATAAGATGACCAAATTAAGGGGAATATACAAAATATCATTTCTCATTAATTTTAATTCTAAAGGTAGAAATATATTTTTGTTACGTGTGAATAATTTGTTGAAATAATGGATCACAGTTTATGGGGATTCATTTAGATCAATGGAAGAGATGAGATTCATGAAAAAATATTTATCTAGGGTCACATGGATAATTATATAACTATTTAATTCATTGTAATGTGTTAAATTAAATTATTAATATGTTTTGAACGTCACCTCAGGATCAATTGTATTTAAAATATACTATAATAATAGAGAAATTAAATTTTCATAGAATAGTTATATGGTGATTCATTCCAATCTAGCTTCACAGAATTGGAATAAATGATTACTCAACATTACCTTGTCCAAGATAGTGGAGTAAAGGATGGGATGGTGTATTTTATCAGAATTCCAAATAGGTCCAAAATATCAAGAGAGATAACTTCTGAAATTTTTGAAATTTTTAATTTTCATATTAGTATCCATGCTGAGAAGAAAAAAAAATCTACTGGTAAATGGTATACTAAAAATTAATATTATTTGGTTCATAACATATATTTTTTTTATACAATGTATGGAAAATATTCATTGAACTATAATGGATGATTTTCTATATCATAGAATACATACTGGTCCAATGTGACTTTTGGGAGCCATCACTAGATTTTTCTCAAATTGGATACTTTTACATCATCACATTTATAACTGATTCAATAGGGAAAGTGATATTTGACATCCCATAATAGAAATATGAAGCGGTTAGTAGGCGTGTTAAATAGAAACCATATTTAAAAGGTAAAATATATGAAATATAACTTTATTAATGTCTAATAGTGATAATGAAATAATGGAAAGGATTTTTAGAACTACTATTATTATAAAGGAATCATGAAAAAAATTAATTTACATAGGTTCCCATAATATATTTATTTCGTATTGAGGATAAATTAAACATTAATATAGAAGGATTATAGTACGAATTTTTATAATATATTGGCAATGTGAATTTTTTGGATGTTTTTAACACTAAATTATATATTTTTAATAGGATTCCATCTATGATGATGGGGTAGGATATTCATGAATAAATATTGACTGAAAAACATGTAGATGTAGACACACATAATTTAGTTAGATGTATATCGAATGTCAATGTGTAATAGATGTGAATGGAATAAAATATTTCTTCTCTTTATGTGTCACTATGTGATATGTTGATGAAAATTTTTTATTTCAAATTTTGGATGATGAAAATAGATTTTCCATTAGAAGTTTAAATATTCTCCTTAATAAAAATTTAACATGTTAAACATCAAAGAATTAAAAATTATTTTGATGAAAAATAATAAATTGAACCTATTAATACTGAATGGAATTGAATTTCAAGATGGTCTTAGCCCTAATATGGTTCAGTTGTTAAGGAATGTTTAAAATTTAGGCCTGAAGAAGATGTGCCCAAATCATCTTGAACTATTAAATCTAGATCAGTGTACTAGAAGGAAATGTTCCCAATGGTACAATTATAGAATGATAAAACCCATAGGGTAAATTTTAGAGATCTCAAAAAATTATACTGTTGATATATATTTTTATATTTTATGGCAATTATATACTTCTAATATATGGAAGAGCACTTAGGCATCTATAATATGTGAAAAATATCATTAATTATACAATGTGGGAGTATATTAGGAATGATTTATTTGATGCATTTAATGTATAACAAAACCATATAGGTAAAATATTTACTACATGGGGAGAAATAATTTAAGAACTAGAGTGTGTGTCACTTTAAAGATTAATTTTTTTATTTGGGGATGTATAATTAAAGGCTAGGGGTGAAATTTTTTAACTAAAATAAGGAGTAGTCTTATAAAAAATATTTTCACCCATTATTAAATAAAAAAACATTTTATATTTTTTTCTTCTCACTTCTTCTTTTAGATTTCGTATGGAGAACATGGATTTCAAAAAAATATATTTATTTATAGTTACATAGAGATGGGAATACACATTGTTTGAGTATATTATATTTAGTAAAAAACATGTACATAGAGTATATGATGAATAGGATACTTCTCGACATGGAACATGCATTAAGACCATGGATATAGATGTACAATTCATTAAAGAATAAGAAAGGTTTCATACAATGATTATCATCCCACTGTTTCGGATAGATGAAATTTTTGTATGTAACATTCTTCATTCTACATTTTTATATTGAATTAATAATCATTAATGTTCTGCAAAATATGTGGATTCATTTGTTGAATAATTATTTATTCAAAATATTATAGAGGTGGGATCTCTTGGATTCCATGAAAATTTATTCAATTCTGATTTAGAGTAAATAGAAGAAAAAATTTTAGGATTTATATTTGAGTAAATTCATCCACAATATATTAAAATGATATCTAATGTCAATATGTAATCTGGCCTCAATTCCATTAGACAAAAGCATGTAATTTCTGAGGGGATATTTACTGAAAAATGATTATGTGAAAAGTTATTTGAATTATTTTTCTAATTCATTAGTGGTAGTTATTATTTTTTACTCCATAGTATGAACTCACCATGATATTAATGGTAGTTGGTATCCATTTTCTGAAAAATCTATGGAAGGAACACTGGGAAAATGAAATTTAACATTTGTAATACCAGAGGACCTTAATATGATTACCTATGATTTAAATTGATAATTTTTAATGTGTTATGAGGATTTTGAAATTAGGGAAGATTTAAATACCTAGGAGGTTACAATAAGCTTCATGTGAAAATATAGTGTAATAAAAGTTAATTAGATTTCAAGCATGTATCCAGTGTTATCACTTTCAAAAAGGGATGAAAAATATATGTTGGCTATATAATAAGAGAATAATGTGACATGGTTTATGTTTCTATAAGGGGATATTATAAGTTTCCAATAATTGGATTTATTAATTTTTTATGTATTGATGGAAATACATTTGGTAGTAATTTAGTGTCTCACTCATTGAAGGGACACATCATCTTGAAATATAATTTTATCCAGAGAATATTAGAGGATATAGTGTTTACACTATTGATGTTATATAGATGTTAAAATCATGCTGTCATATTCTCCAAATTTCTAGTTCATAACGTAAAGAGGATACATTGTCTCTTTGGGGTAAATAGGTTCTAAGAAGGTTTATGTGACATTGTTTCTAATAAATAATTGGTATATTTGGTTTTCATCCAATGTGTAGGATGATTCAACTATTTGGATTATTTTTTGAATTGTGATATTTTTAAAAATGTGATGTATTTTAATGTTTTGATTCAATTGATTGAATGTAGAAATTATAGATGGTAGTCTAATCATAATCAGAAAATAATATAGAAATCTAGTTGAGGTAGTGATTCATGGATTATATGTTCCTATATTTGGTGTTCAAATGGTCATTTTTTGTATATTGTGTACTAGTAGATAGTCCACCATATATATGAATATATGTTATTATATACATAAGAGTTACATGAATTTATCCACAGATTTAAGTGGTATGAAACTAATTTCTATTGGTAATCAATTTTTACAATGCTTAATAGTGGGACATCCATGATGGTTAGAATTCGATGAAACCTATTGAATGACTTCAACATATTAATAAAGTGTGGTGCACCAATTATATTAGTTTCTTGAAAATAATTTACCATTATTTATCTAATTTTCTATTTTGGAACAGTGATTTAATTGTCCTTCAATTATATGATAAATGATTTGGTTCAATATATTATTCCTTGGTATATAGGAATTATCATTTAAAACAAATAATCATTCTTTATTATTGTTATTTATAAAATATTAATAGTTTTTTTGAGATTTCATTATGTGGTTTTGATTCATTTCTATTAATGATGTTTTATTTTATTCATATGATCTTTGAAATTTTTTTAGCGGGGTCCATATAGTATGTGATGATTATGAATCTTTATTCTTCAACACATTATGGTTAATAGTATTTACCTTTCAATGATCAATAGCCCGATCGCAATAAATCCATCTCATTTCTAATCTTGTGAAGGGTATCGATGCAGAATTGTTAGGAAAGAATGATATCAAGGAACATTTTGTGATATAGGTTTCATTATATATTTATAGATAGTTAGGGTTTTGCTAATTTTTGGGAAAATTGGGAAAAATGTTAAAATTACTTTAGTTTATTCTAATCATATATTGAACCTAGATAGCGTGTGGAAGGTTTCAGTTTATATTTACATACAGTTATGGTTTCAGTATTTTATAGAAATAAATGGGAAATATTGTTAGAAGTTTTTTAGTATATTCTAATCAGATAGTGGACCTAGATACGGTGTGGAAACTGAAAAATTATAATGTATA
This sequence comes from Viscum album, assembly GCA_963277665.1. Lineage (NCBI taxonomy): Eukaryota > Viridiplantae > Streptophyta > Magnoliopsida > Santalales > Viscaceae > Viscum > Viscum album. The sequence continues at coordinate 580,243,533 of OY728122.1, read as the reverse complement.
AAAATAAATTATCTTTTAAATTAATTCAGTACATAGATCATTAATTATATGGTGTTGTTATGTTAACACATAAATAATATAAATTTTTGGATGTGATTTATATCAATATTTTCCTGTGATAGGGGACTAAATTGTTGATGTATAATTTATTATTACCTAAAATATTTATTGAGATTATATATTTTTTAAACAACTATCATATTAAGGATACACAATTATTTTAATTTCATATTGTGACTTTTGAGAAACCTCAATAGATATTCATGAGATAAAAATCCATTAGTCATCATTTATAATAGTGCTACAAATTATTGTTCATGAGGATGAATATTACATTTTATGGGTACAAAAATATTATGTGCTATCACCTTCTTTCACACAATGGATTGATCTCATTATTGTGGTTTATATGACTCATGTTTGTGAGGTGTTACTATGATTCCTCTATTAATGTTACCTCTGTGATTTGTTTTTAATGAAGTCTAGTGGGAGAGTGTATACATGAAAATATTGGTGGGATGGTATTACATCATGAGGATTATTCTATTTATGACAGTTTTAATGATTACATTGTAAATATTTTGGATGATTATTGGTAGTCGATGAGTATATCATCTCATAGTTTGAGTGACATAAAAATGACATAGGATCTCAAATTATTTTCATCAAAAATTGTTTAAAAAAATTAACAATGGTTGGAATTTGTACGTTTTTTGATTTTGAGATGTTTTTGAAAAGTATATGACATACTTATTGATGCATACTTATTGGTTTTTCTGGATATTATATGTGATAAACATATGATGACTCATCAGTATGAAATAAAATTTCAAGATGATATTCAACGATGATATTATATTTTGAGTTTCTATGAGATTCTATGATATATGATCATGATGTAACTCATTTTAGTGGGTATGTATTAATATATTAATATAATATATATGAAGATTATTATTATCAATAACATGGGTAAAAAAATTTAGAATGAGTATTATATCAATATATACTATCAAGAGTCATTATAAATGACAACATACTCATTAGGAAGTTGTGTTTTAATTTTTAATACTTCATGATTGCTGGGTAGTTATCGAATAATTTGAATGTAATGAGTTTAGACACAAAATATATCTCATGATGAGTGAATACAATCATTTAATTTATGGAATTAATTTCTAATAACATGTTTGGGTGGAAATCTGCCTAGATAACACAACTAATGTTTGGCGACATCGTGGTGTAAAAAACCATGCCTCCTTTTGATTTTTGTATTATAAGTACATAATAATATTTATTCCTGGGAACATTGGGAGATTGTCTGTGGATAAATAGGAAATAATTCTACAATAATATTATTGTACTACTCCATTGAATCTTCCATCGAATCATCTTTTATGATTTGAATGTGGTTATTTTGAGACATTTGATATACATAGTGGTTAAAAAAATATTACGTATATGTTATGATTATGATATTTGTTTGGTGAACATTTGAAAGTGTGACGATGTATTCATCATTGGAGAATGAATACAATTATATTTAATAGTTTTTTTTGAACTAGATTTTAAAAAGTTAAATATAATTAAACAAAATGATTCCCTATCTAGGTGAATATTTCGAATGAAATGAATCCATTGGAGGAAAAATTAATTGAGGAAAAATATTTGACACAGAATAATAAGTTTCATATTAATAAATGAATTAATTAATGTTGATAAATTTCATTATTTATCCATTTATTGATATAGCTCCTACAATGAGACATTAACATCAGGTGTTTGACCTGATATTGCAATTTTCGTTTGTGCTCATGATGTGTATTCCATTAATTTTTAGAGAGACTGATATACTCCTATAGAATTAAATTGTGATATTTATCCATGTTAAGAACAGTGGTGAAACACTAGATATATATAATGTATTACCACTAGATATTATAATGAAAATATTAATAGAGAAAATGATAAAAGGACGATCTGTCTTACTGATATATAATAGTTGGTTTCATAATTAGGTGATATGCAATGAAATTTATAGATTCCTACTATAATATAAACAATTAGTTATTAAATAGTAAAATTATTATTTATCTTAATTTTATTAATCATATTCATATAATATTTTAGTAATCGATTCAATTTACTATAATGGTTGAATTGATATAAAATTATGTGTTTTATTAGAAAGATATAATAATTTATTTCATTTTTATGGTATAAAATAATATTTGTCAAAAATAAAAAAAGATTTCATTTTATATTAAAGAAAAAAGTAATTATGAGAGATCCAAGTGATGTATACAATATTGATTCATTGAATACCTAAACCATCCCAATAAATATATGTTTCAAATTCGTGAAAATATTTGTCAAATAGATTGATCAATTATAAGGTATTTTTGGGGGGTTATTGTATTAGGTATGATCATTGTGGTTGAGTTAATGAAGTTTTGTGGAGTTTTGATCGTAGAAATGAAAAATTATAAAACATATTTTATTGAAATATTTGATTAATTATTTTACAAGGATGTTATATTATTATTATAGTTTATATATCCAATTTCAATGTCAAATAAAAATAAGTAATGCCTATAATTTTCCAATATCATCCTAACCTGAGACGGTGCAGGATACATTCAATGTATTATTTTAATAGAAAAATTATGTTCTAAGGTATAGGGTATGTGGTTATACCTATGAATGATAATGTATTTCCTTAGTTTTAATTGATAAAAATGATGAACATGATTCAAATAAACCCAATATATTTATAGATATTATCTATTCACATAAAATTTATAATTAATTTATTGAAATAACTATGTTGACTTTATAATTACAACATTATTGATTATCTGTTACGTTGAATTTATCATTCTAAACTACTTTAGGTAAAATAAATACAAAGAATAATTCTTATAACCATAAACACATTTTTTACATGAATCTAGAAAATTACTATGAGAACATTACGTGTCAGAACATAGGAATGTATTCAATATATCATTCACCACTGGTCACATTAATAAGTCCTTAGGTCTTGAATAATAATTTCTATTTCTCTATCCAACTTGAGGTGGGGAGGAGGATTATCTCTCTATAATATGGAACGACTTCTTATGATATTCTCCCATTCATACACAGATTATCTAAGTATAATTCATTATGAAAAAGAAAACGTGTCTCCTACAAAATGACATAACAGAAGTTTGATACTATGGGGTAGAGAATTAGGAGCTGCACACATGACCTTAGAAATACTTATTAGTAAACTGAATTGAAAATCATTATAATTTTAATATTATTATGTTCCACGATTTGGTATAACTCACTTATTTTAAAATATTATTTATTAAAAAATATTTACCGAATAATTAGATGATACTAAAGAAAATATATCATTTTTTTGGATCCTTATCTCAGACTGTTGATCTGCCTCATCATTTATTGAACATCAAATTCTAAATATATATTGAAATAAATAAGCATCAAAATATTATTTTCATAAGTAAATATAATTATATTAAATAATGGAGAAAATATATTTATTTAATATTCAAACCACTTATATTATATACTCGAATACCTGGTGGTTGAATTTAAAAAATTTCATTACTAGGAAAATTATTATTCCAAACTCATTCTAATTGTAATTATTATAAATATTAATTGTTTAGAAATTGTTTTTTTTCAACTATACTCTATAAGATTATGAATAAGGTTGATTATTGAGCTTGTAATTTTTCAAAAATTCTATACCTTTTTGAAATGAATATGATGCTCACAAATATTATTGTTTATTATTCTAATGATTTTACATTCAGTATATTTTCTGAAATTAATATTCTTTATATTTCTATTTTGGAATAGTATTAAACCATTTTATCTATGTGGAATATTTGACCTAGTGTTCAGAAATCATTTTAGTGTGTTATGGAATCATTTTTCATACCCAACGTTGAAGAGAATAGTGTAAGGATTAAATCCTATGTTTACATTTTATGAGATTAGAAATGTATGGTAAATTAATCATATGCTATTAGAAATGTATGGTAAAAGAACATTATGTTTGGAAGGGACCTTATATTTGTTGTATTAGAAAAGTATGTATGTAGAACCATTCTTATGTGTGTAACCATACCTTTTCTTCACCAAAGTATGGATATTCAACAATACTATTATATTGTACCTTACGTACTACCGAAATGTATGGATCATGTATCTTATGTTTTGATAAATAGGAACTTATGGATAATATACAATAAATTTGAATGATGATGATAAATTTATGGATAAATATCCATACATTTGAGATCAACCATACGTGTGAGATCAACCTTATGTTTAGAATCAGATATTTAAAATTCGGCTTTATCATGAAATGGTGTTTGTGCGGAATATCAGGATGATTTCAATCCAGATTCAAATACCAAAAGTAAGGCACATCATTGATTGATTTAAATCCGTTTATTAATGATTTAAAGGATCGATTTATGAGGATAATTTCTTGCTGATTATTAAGGGATGTTATGACTGCTCTGTTATTCAACCATTTGAATATCATGATTTTTAATGTGACAATTGAGGATCCAATATCAAAAGGAAAACACTCATAATTATTATTTATATATCTATGTTATTTTTAATTACATATAGTTAGGCGAATCATCATGAAAAAGAGAGATACGAATCAAACATATTTGCTGCAACCAAGATCTATCTGACACTATTTTACTGAAAAAAATAAAAAATTATAAATATTATTATTCGAAATTGAAGATCTATTGTGAATCTATAATTGTTAAAGTATATTTTTAAATACCTATTTGCAACTACATCGACTTAGAACCGATCTTACCTAAAGAACATCTTTTTTAAATATGACTATTCATCTACTGTCAGTTGTGTACTGCTACAACTATGATGAATAGCTGGAATGTATTTTTTTTACAAATAATCTTTTCATTTTGAGTAACTGGATTCTCAAACTAAGCTATGTATTTGGTTCTATGAATGAAATAGAAGGAGTTTTTAAGCCTTAACATTAATGGTGTCTACTACCTAAACTCAGTTGTGGATTGTCTATTGATGGAAGGACCAGATAGTAAAAAATCAATAAATTTGTGGAATAGAGTGATGGTGGAGTGGAATAGGGGCCTTTTGTTCCCCGTACCACTATACATATGTGCATCCTTCAATCAATTTATTTTCATTTCATAAACAATCTGATAATGTTATTTCTATAATTTGGAAATAATCACAATTCATGATGGAATTTTAATAGAAACAATTCATCGACCCTCTTGTGAATATTTTGTATAAACGGAACCAAAAATTTCTATCATAGGTAGGGATTTATTTTGATAAAGCTATAACTAGATAAAAGATTCAGAGGATTATACTAAGATCACAATGGATGCTACCAGAGGTGGAGTGTAAATAGAATGAGCTTTGTAATTTAATACTGAAAACTATGGATGTTGGTAGTTGAGGACGATCATCTATCTAAAAAATCATAGATTGAGATTATACTCAGGAATTGTTACACCTTATGAAATTTATGAGAAACCTGAAACCTGGAGTGCAGCTCCTAAAGCAAAGTATGAATTAAATTTAAAAGCTATGAATGTTAACACATGTGGTCTAGGCCCATATGAATTCAATTGTGTATATCAATGTGCTATTGCATATGAGATGTTGAAAACAATTGGAGTCACCTATGAAGAATATGACATTGTTAGTGAAATGACGTTCACCACAAAAATTATTATAATTTGACACATTCAGAATGTTTGAGGGTGAAATAATAACTCAAATGAATGGAATTATCACTAATATTGTCAAAAACATCACACCCACGGGAGATCCTATCAAACAGAATGATTAATACCTGAACATTATAAGAGTTATACCACCTAGATAGAATGGAATATTTATAGCCATTAGGCAATCATCACCAGTCAATGATCTCATTGTGAGAGAATTTTTGGGATCCCTAATGATGCTTGAAGGTGAGATGAAGGATGAATAAAATGAGCATAACGTCTTGATCAAGAGTAAAAATATTACATTAAAAGTAACATATTAAATGAAGAGCACAAATATGATGCAATAGATCAAGTGAAAACCAAAAAGTTAAAATTCATCTGATTCAGATGTGTTATTGGCTCAGTTGGCTAGGAAATTCAGTAAATTCTACTGAAATAAGAAGGGATTAATAAAATCCATCATTATAGAGAAAATTTAAAAAATAATGTCAGATACGATAAATGAAAAAATATGGATCACATAAGACATGATAGTCCTCAATTAAAAGGATAAAAAAATGATATTCTTCAAAAACCATGATTATTAATAGAAAAAATTGTACTGAATGCTACTTGGAGTGTTTTTGAAGATTGAAACCACTCATAAAAATCTAACTTGGAAAAGGAATAATTTAATCTATAAGAAAATATGTGTTTAATTGAAGAAGATGAAGAGGTACAATCTTCTTACTCATCTGATTCATATTCTAGTTCCATTTGCTTAAATGATAAACAAGTAGACTACTACAATATGCTGGAAGAAAAATATGATTCATTATTTAAGAAACATAAATCACTAAAAAATATGCACACTGCTATTTTAGGAGAAAGATACACTCTGCTAAAACAACATGAATATTTAATTGAAAATTATAACTCATCAAACACAAACTGTACAGATAATAAAACTAAAATAATATTGAAAATAGAAGTAGATACATATAAAAGTACACCACTTGTTTTTACAAAAGTAAGAAATTTCACTAAATGAAATTCATGGAATGAATGTGATTAAAATGTAAAGATATGGAATATGTAGTAAATGTGATAATCCCAAACTGTATAAGAACTATTTTGTTCCTAGTACAAAATCAATAATTTGAAACTAATGTGGAACAAAAGGCCAAATATCTAAAAACTATTATTTAAGGCATCCTTAAATAAGTGGGATTAAGAAAGCCTTTTTTGAAAGTAGTTTATATGATTCTATTGATTATATGAAAATCAAGTAGGTCTGGATTCCCAAATCGTTTATAGCTAATATTGATGGGCCAAATAGAATATGGGTACCAAAACAAACTTTTGTTTGAATATCTTTTTAGGAAGGAGGTCAAAAAAATGAACTGAAATATGGTATATGGATTGTGGTTACTCTATGAATATGAGTGGGAACCCATTGAACATTAAATCATCAACTCAAATGGATGGAGGATTAGTCAAATTTGGTGACAATGGGAAAGGAAAAATTATTGGCATTGGAGCTGTTGAAGATCTAGAAGCTATCTCAATCAATAAAGTACTCTATATACAAGGATTAATCACAACCTGATAAGTATCTCTCATCTATGTGATGGTGGTTATTTTTTTGACTTTCCTAACAGATTATTTTACGTTTTAATGATAATTTGATTAAATTAAGATAACCTATAACTGATAATGTTTATTCTTTGGACTTAAATTCCTTATGTAAAAAAATTGAATTGTTTAACTGCTATGATAAATGAATCTTGGATCAGGAATAAAATACTTGAACATTGATATATATATTCTTCACATAAATAATATAATAAACAACTAGTTTCTGATTTACCCAGTCTTAAATTTGATTGAGGAAGATTGTGTGATTAATGTCAACTTCGGAAGCAGTACAAATCATTCATCAAATCTCTTAACAAAATTGCTACATATAAACCCCACAAACTTATCCACATGGATTTGTTTGGACCTTAATTAATAGAATGTTTTTATGGTATATTCTATGTATATTTTTTAGTTGACAACTATTCACGATTTACTTGTATATATTTTCTAAAATATAAAAATGAATATTTTACTATATTTGATAGTTTTTGTAGATCTGTTCAAATTGAAAAAGTTTTTAAAATAATTTCATTAAGAAGTGATCATAATAGATAATTTGAGAATTTGGAATTTAATTCTTGTTCTCAAATTTAGGTATTAAACACACCTTATCTTCCACAAGAAAACCTCAACAGAATGTGATTATTGAATGAAGAAATAAAACTCTTCAGGAAATGGCTAGGACTTTGCTAAATGAATATAGAACTTTTACCCATTTCTGGGTATAAGAAACTCACATAACCTGTTATATTATAAATAGTGTTTTAATCAGTCCAATTTTCAAAAACACACCCTATGAACTTTGGAATAACAGAAAACCTAATGTAAAATACATTAACGTGTTTAGATGCAAGGTTTATTTCTTAATCAGCAAGGCCTCTCTTGGTATATTATATCCAAAATATTATAAGGGAACTTTATTAGGATATTCTACAACTTCTAAATATTATAGATTTATTAATAAAAAGTCATGGACTGTTGAATAATCAGTTCATGTGTTATTTGATTAATCTATTCTCTTTGAGAAATGGAAAGATCAACTTGATGAATCTGACTTTAATTCTTACATGAGACTAGAGAACATGATAAATTATTTTGATAATGTTATAAATAAAATTCAGTCTAGTTAAAAAGAACATGACACTGATGAACCTAATAGTGAATTACCTAGACAATCTAGAACTCTAAAGAATCACCCTTTGCAAACTATTATAGGAGACATAAACATAGGAATAAAGACTATAAAAAATGTAGGAAATAATGTTGTGTTATATTCAGATTTATCCCAGTTATAAAAAATTACATTAGAATAATCATTAGTTAATGAATTATGGATGATAGTATTGCAATAAGAACAAAACATGTTCAAGAGAAATGTTGTTTGGAAAGTAGTAGAAAGACCACAAAACATTCCAGTTGTAGGAACTAAATGGGTATTTAGAAATAAAAAATATTATCATGTAATAATAACTATAAAAAATGCAAGACTGTAGTAAAAGGATGTAATTAGGAATAATATATAGATTAGGATGAGACCTTTTCACCAGTAGTTAGATTATAATCCACTATAGTCATTTTATACTTTGAATCTCAAATGAACGTTAAATTATTTCAGATGGATTTTAAGTCAGAATTTTTAAATTTTTATTTAATAAAGGATGTTTATGAAAATAATTTATGGGTTTTGAAAATTGTCAAAAAATATCATCTATTTTTAAACAAAAAATTATCTTTGTGGACTTAAACAATCACATATATTTTTGTATGAATGATTACGTTTTTTTCCATTGAAAAATGATTTTAATATTGGAATTGATGATCCAACATTATTTAAGAAAACAATAAACTCTAATATTTTATAGGTTCAAATTTATATTGACGATGAAATTCTTAGATCAAAAATAAAATACATTATCATGAGATTTAAAACATAATGAATAAAGAATTTGAAATGTGTATGAGGTAAAAATGAATTTGTTTTTAGGACTTAAATTTTAAGAAAAAGATTTTGGAAATGTTTGTAATCAAAACAAATACATTACTGATTTTCTGAATGAAAATTTGACATGAGATCAATAAGACATATACAACTCTTATGTGTACTAATATAAATTGTGATTTGGATGAAACTGGAAAATCAATTGACAATAAGTCATAAAGAAGTATGATTAGTAGTTTATTATATCTTACTACTAGCAGGCTATATATAATGTACTTAGTATTTTTTTGGTCATGATATCAATAAGATATTAATGAAACTCACTTAAGTGCTGTCAAAAGAATTTTTAGATATTTAAATGGAAATATTTTCAATATCTTCTCTTACAAAAATATCAGATTTTAATTTAATTTCATATTGAGATACTGACTTTGGAAGCTATAGATTATATAGAAAAATAACCTCATCAGCATATGAATTTTTATAAAAATATTATTTTCACGGTCTAGTAAGAAAAAACACTCAGTTTCCTTGTAAACAGATGAGGTAGAATATGTGTCTATAGAAAGTTTCTATGAAAAACTATTGTGGATGAAAAACACTCTTATGGACTTAGAAATAAATTTTTATAATACACTTATTTTATGTGATAATAAAAGAGAAATAAATATTTCCCAAAAACATATTCAGAATTCTAGGACCAAGCATAATGAAATCAGACCTCATATTCTAAGAGATCATTTTCCTAAAATAGATATATTCTTAGAATTTATAAGTACTGAAATTCAACTAACACATATTTTTACTAAACCTCTTCCCACTGCATGGTTTGATTTTACTATGGGGGAGCTAGGATTATTAATGTTTAAATGAAATTCTAATTTTAATTTTACATATTTGATTATATTAATTTTTATTTAATTTTAATATTCACTATTTTAAATAATTTAATAATTTTTTTATGAATAATTTAAAATTTCACCTCAACTGTTATACATTTTTCCGTGTACGTTATTACATTATTTTAAATAATGTAATGTTTATTATGGACATTATGACATGGGAATCAATTTTGTCGGAACCTGTTTCAAATTCAAAAACCATTCATTTTTTAAAAACCTTTTGAAACACTGAAACACAACTGCCTTCGTATACCTTGGATTGAACCTTAAAATCCCCAATCCTTCGAACCTTTAGAGGCTTGAGATAGAAATGGACCATCCAAAGTGAAATGCAGAAGGATAAGCTAGTAATTTCAATCATCAATGACTCATAGAAAGGAATATCATATGGTTCAAAGTAATTGATTTGGAATGATTGTTCCAAACCAATCTAATTCTTAAGAAAGCATTGGATTTTTAGAAACATGAACAAACGATCATTGTTGCAAACAAAATAAATTTGTACGAGGTAGAGTTGTAAAATTTCTTAATATCTGTTCAGTTCAGTCATGGAGATATATAGGACTCCATATTCACTAAAATTGGAGATCTTGATTGTTAAATTATTATTGTGGAAATATCATTAATGTTAAACTACCCTCATAAGGGATTTTATCACTTTTATTTGAAATTTATTGGAGATAATGAACATAAATCAAAGGAAATAATGAAATTTTATTTGTTTCATCGAATATCATGTTGATTTTTCTCAAGGATTTGGAGCCAGATACAAAAATTCCTGTAAAATTTGTTCAAACAGGGATTTCCCCACAGATATCTGAAATAGAGAATATTTTATATCCGGATATGTATTTAATAATTCTATTTCTGAGTGAAATCAAGTTGAATTTTCCCCATTATATGATAATGAATTTGAACTAATGTTGTTAAGAATAGGTGAGAATGAAATTATATTCCTTTGGGAGGTTCATTTCAAAATTACTGTTTAAGTTTGATGTAGTGAGAATTTTAGAGGCAAGAGAGTGATTCCATCACAGTAACATGTTACATTATCGCACTTTAAAAAAATAATATATTTTTTTAGCACTATGAATGGAATTATTATGCATGTCGGTACTGATGATGATCAGGAGTCTACTCAGCGAGAAGAAACTGGGAAAACAAAATAATGAATATAAAAATCAAGGACTGGTGATGTTTCAAAAACATCAATAAGAATTAGATTTGAAGTAGTCAATGCACCTTCTGATGAGGGTATTCAAGTGGGACATTGAAGGAAAAGGAACATAGTGAATCAACTTGGTGGAGAGCATGTTCAATCAAATTCTATTACAACTGCAGATATTTAATGCTATAGATTTGTAAGATAAGATGTTTCTCAGATTGAGGTGCGACCTCAAATAGAAGAAGAAGTTGTACATCATGCAGAGGCAGATCCTAGAGAATTTGATGATGCTAGAACAGAATCTGGTCAAAATTAGTCTACACTACCTAATTAATTTATTCAAGATGAAACACATCAAGAAGATCCAGTTTTAGAAGAATTAAATGAACATGCTCATGAGGAGGAACAAACTGATGAAAATGTGAGAAGTTGAATGATTCCATCTGAAGTACACAATGATTTTTTAAATGAAAATTTTTCTATGGATGAGTCAGTTCAAAACTCGAAAGAAAAATCAGTTGATTAAACGGTGGATAAGGAAACATGTCAGTGTTCTGATGCTCAATCATTTCCTTCAATTTAGATAAATCATTTTGAGATTCAAGCACATGGTACCTTTGATTATAATAATAATCATGTGGAGGTGTTAAACAGAATATTTTTTATAAGAAAAGATGAAAATGTTTCGTTGGGAAGACAATTAGTGAAGGAGATACAAAAGTATCATAACATGAATGATAGTTCAGTTTCAAAAAGGGAAGTGGATGTTTTTATGAAGGAGATGTTAGTCGATGTTGGAAAATTAAAACTTTATGTTGAATTAAAATCAAATTTGGCATAATTCAAAACTTTTATGGAGCTAAAATATAAAATAGTCACAAACATTCAAGAATGTACATTAGGTCCCTCACCTGGTTTAATCATGATATTTCAGGACATTATTACTGCAATGAGAAATATAAATGCCAGGTTGTTGGACATATTGTTTAATAGAGCTCCTCTATCTATCATTTTGGACCATAATAAATTCTTTTTTTATCATCTTACCTCTAGTGAAAAAAGTATTAGAGAAGTACTGTACAGATTCACTGAGATGCTAAATCAGTTTATTGAAAATGAAGAATGATATCATGATATTTTTAAAGTTTATCTCAATAAAGACATTAATTTGACCCCAGAAGGAAGAGATTTGATAATTCAATTTGGATATGGACTAATGAAGAAGTTGAGAATGCAGTTTGAAGAGCTAAAAGAAGTTTTTAAGAGGTGCACAAACTCGTTTTCAACCATTTTGGATCAAACATTATTCATGTATCAATTATGTACTTAAATTTACAATAAATTATTTTTGAATAAAATTTTTATATATTTTTAATCTTTTTATTCTATATATGTTAGAATTCCAGAAACTAGAATCATTTATTGATAATTAGTTTATCATAATATATACTTATGTTCAGTGCTACGTTAAATGTGTTATATTCCTTATTCTATCATTCTTTTTGATATCACAAAAGGAGGAGAAATTGGATAAAAATGATATTTTATTTTAAGACAATGGATAAATATTTTCCTTTGGGGGAAAAATTATATACAGTGCGACATTTGGTACTGTATTTATGTTTTACCATTATAGGAGAAATTTGGATAAACACAAAATATTTTTTTCATTACATTATAATGGGGGAGAAACTTCTAAATGAATTATTAATGAATTTTTTTTAAAATAATATATATTGGTTATTTATGTGAGAAAATAGGATAAAAAATTATTTATTTATTGTGGAAATTATTATATTAATATAAAATATTATTTTATACTTTCAAAATTCTAAATTATATGATATTAATTTCATGGGTTTTTTCATGGATTTTTTTATCAGAAAAAAGGGAGAATGTTGATCAGGTATTGTTTTCAACAAAACTCTATAATATAATGGTTACGAAAGATTATTGAGAATGTGTTGTCTCAACAATACTCATTCATTCTTATGATGGTTTTGATGCTCACAAATACCCTTATTTGTTATACTAATGATTTTACGTTGAGTATATTTCAGGAAAATTATATTATTGTATTTATATTTTGAAATAGTACTAAAGTGTTTAATCTGCATGGAATATTTGTAAAAGTATTCAGAAATAATTTTAGAATGGTTTTTAAATGCTGTTCATACCCTACGTTGAAGGGAATAACATATGGATTAAATACCATGTTAACTTTACAGGAGTTATGTAATATATGGTTAATTAACCACACTATATCAGAACAGTATTGTAAAATAACCTCATGTTTGGATGAGACCAAAAGTTTTTTATATAAAAAAATTATAGAAGAAGAACCTTATGTATGTATGGATCCTTACATTTTATTCACAAAAGAGAGGAACATCAACCTTACTCTTATAAGATACATTACATTATATCGAAATGTATAGATCATGTATCTTACATTTTTCTAAAAAGGTATATATGGATAATAAACCATAAGTTTGAATGATGAAGATAAAATTATGGATAATAAACCTTATGTTTTATATAACATTAAGTTTGGGATCAACGTTCTGTTTAAAATCGAAGATTTAAAATTTGACGTTTTAGTGAAATGGTTTTTATGCAGAATATCAGGGTGATTTCAAGCCAGATTCAATGCCCTGTATTAAAGAATTTCATTGATTGATTTAATATTGTATATTTATTATTCAATGGATCGATATAATAGGGGGATTTCATGCCTATTATTAAGGGAAGGTATGACTACTCTTTTATTCAAACATTTGAATATCACGATTCTTAAGGTGATATTTGTGGATTTAACATTTTATGGAAAACACACTTCCTTCTTATATATATATATATATATATATATATGTTATTTTGAATTACATATAGAGAGATGAATCCTCACAAAAAAAGAGATATATGAGTCACATAGATCTTCTGCTACCAAGATCTACCAGACTCCTTTTTTTAAAGAAAAGGAAAAATGTAAAAGATTCTTATTCTACATCAAAGATCTATCTTGAATCTAATATTGTTAAATTGATGATTTTATTTCAAGCTCTATTTGGAACTAGATCAAATCATAACTGATCATACCCAATGAAAATCTTTTCATAAGATGACGATCTATCTATTTTCAATTGCGTACTGCTATAACTGTGAAGAACGAGTGTAATTTTTTTAAAAAAAATACAGTTTTCATATTGTGTAACCATCATCTTGTATTGTGTTGTGTATTTGGTTATATACATGAAACTAATGGATCTGTTTTAGAATTAACTTTTAAAGGTGTTAACTATCTATACATAGTTGTGTATGGTCTATTGATAAGAGTACCTTTTATTAGAAATAACCATGTTTGTGGAATAGAGCGCTGGTGGAGTTGACTAGGGGGCTTCTATTCCCCGAACAACTATACATAATTGAATCGTTAAATATTTTTATTTTCACTACATAAACATTCTTATAAAGATAAAGGAAAGATTTGGAAATCATCATGATTATTTGAAAAAAATGTGGAAGACACAATTCACCCCCTTTTGAGTTTATTTGTTATAACCTAATAAAACATTAATTTCCAATATACTTTATTTATAGATTTTAGATATAGCTAACATGGTTCCCTCTATGAATATTTCTATGTGTAATTGGTCTAACTGGCGTAAAATAAAATATTTTTCTAGAAAAACATCAAGGCATCAACAGAGAAATATATTAATTCCAAAATATCATAAATCTCAAATAAACGATTAAAATGTAAAATAATTATCTTTATTTGATACCTCATTTAGATGGAAACAATCTATTTACATAAAAATATGTTTTGAATATAACTTCCCATGACTATATAAAATTAAATCATTGATAAACTACCATTGTAAAAGTCATAATCATTTTTTTCTATTTCAATGAATGATATAAGAATATATAATTTCGTTAAATAGGATGAAAAAATGATTTCATGGCTTATTAATTCGATTTATAAAACTTATAATGCATTGAACATATCTAACATTTTCCTAAGAAAATATCATCATTGGTATTTCTAGTACCTCTAATTTTTTGATCCGTGATATACATTAATAATAATCACAAGTATAATGAATAACACATATATACACATGTTAGAATATTATATTACATATATTACACGTGGAATTACTTTTTGTTTGACTTTTCTCATTACATCACTTATTAGTGATTACCAAGTGAGAACATCATGAGAGAATGTCACAATTCATTATGAAACCCTAACACTAGGTAGTAAAAAAATTTCCATATCCCGTTATATATATGGAATCATGATGTTAGGATATATATATATAACAATATTCCATGGAACATAATGGTTCTCATTATACTGCGGAACTAATATAAACATTTGATGCAATTAGTATTCCACAACAATTTTCATAATAATGCTACACAGATTTACACTCATCATGTGACGATAAATTATTTAATATACAATTATTTGAATATGTATATGTAATTTTGAATAGAAATTCATTTGGTTTTATGTAATCAACTCCTATAGACTCCCACATTCATGAGAGAAAAGTGATAATAAAATTTGGTCCAATATATCTCATTTGATATGTATTATTCTAAAATGAAAATGATTTAATCAATGCGTTCTCCATGATATCCTCAATTGAAAATACATTTACACTGATTTTACACCTTAGTGAAAATTTCATCAGGAGGTGATACTAATAAAGGATATCCTTTATCCACTGATGGGACGTTGGATCCATAGATTATACCACCACCATAGTACTATTTAAAAACATTGTGATATCATATTTACTACTAGGCATCAAATAATTATATTGAATGACACTAAAAATATAATGTACATCTTTTTTTCATAAAAAAACATAATATACATGAAATTTTATTTCAAATACCTAAAACCTATAGAAATTGAATAATACCACAAATATTAAGTTAGAACATATACCAACAATGTGATTTCATTTAATTACAGTCTATAATTAATTTAACATCCATTTATCCCCTGATTAAAAGTTTATTATCACCACTATTATTAGGAAATATAACCTTATTAAACCTAAAATATTTCATGATCCTTTTAATATACATTTAATTCATCTGTCCAATGACTATTTGAAATATTCATATCATTATAAATGGTTTGGTACCATCAATAATAGTATATAGAATAACATACAAGGTATATCAAATCACTGAAGTGTAAGGACTCATTATCATTTGCTCCCTATATAACAGACTATGATTGAAGATATAAATATGGAGATATATACCATATTAAAATATAAATACTATCATCCTTTACAATTTCATAAAAATATATTTAATACCACGTCAACATATTTACTATTTATGTTTTCAAGCATCCCCTTTAATGCATCATGTGAATCATGATACCTAGAATTCATGTAGTTTTACTGAAATATTTCTTATAGAATCCTTTATTTGACCTCATCTTAATTGAATATGATATCTATATCACATTTCCCATATATGATATAACACAAACACATACTACTAATAAAATTAATTCACTCTTACTAATCCTCTCATAGAGATATGGTTCCCATTCATTCAGTATGAACCAAAATTATCAAATAGATCCAAAATAATCAATTTTCCCTTATATTATTTCTTTCTTAAATCCATAAATGAAAATTTTCTATTTTAATATCTAATTTGAATCCAATTTACTCCCAAAAAATTATATTTTTTACTTATAAACATCTTCCATAATGTTTTTATAGAGGAAGGGTATTTTGATATCAATTTTAAAAATTTCATAATCATGTAAAGAAGGATGTCCATGTAGAATAATAATTCATTTCAACATGGAATATAGTGAGATCATTTCATCATATACTATTTCCTAATGAATCAGGAACCCTATATCAACCATAAATTCCTTATATTCATTGACTTTACCATCCTGGTTCAACTTCTTATTGAATAACCATTTTCACCAAATATGATTAACATCAACAAAATAATCAAATAAAACCTATACATGACCTGGCATAGGGATCCCATTTAAAATTATATGAATTTATTCCATTGTTTAGGTTGGAATAAATTTCCTACGTCAATGTATGATTATGGATAATATTTATATACAAATAAACTCTCACCATTATTTCTATAGGTAATTCTAGGTCTCACAAACTCCATAACAAATCTGGTGTTCCTAAACCATACATGTGTCTTTGGAAATACTTTTTTACTGGGGATTCGAAAAATTTATTCATGTGGAAACACTTTTATAGATTTATCATTAAATTTATTATATTTTATCTTTCTCCAACTGTCTCTTTTGGTGATTGTCTCTCTATATATCAAGGAATATGTTGTGAAAGTCAACTTTATACTTTTTTATGATGGGAATTATATATATGCATTCCTCATTTCGAGATGATAACCAATGAAGATACCATTTGTCATTCAGGGTGAATGTTTATTTCCATAAGTAGCCATAAATTTTTTTTCACATCCCCACATATATAAATGTGAAAAAATAGATTCATTCCCATCTATATAAGTGATATCGAATTTCTATAACCCTTTTTGTTTTAACATGGTTTTTTATTTTTATTATAATCTGTAAACCATGTCACCAAATGTAAAATTGAATCCTTTCATTACTAATCCAAAATCCCACCATTTTTTACATGGTTTTGACATAATTCCATTTTTCTTTATTTTGAGGAGTGAGTTGAGATAGAATCCCAATCTACCATAGTTATTAATGAAATCAAAGATTAGATAATCACTATTATTGTTTGAGTGGAAATTTTTTTATCTACTAGACAAGATGATTCTCTAAATTGTTACTAAAAATAATATATTTGTAAAATGATTTATACTTATCCATCATTATATTGACATATAAATATCTTTTAAATTAATTGGAAAAAGTTATGATATATGAGTATCTATATTTACCCTCAACTTGAAAATATCAACACATAGTTTTATGAACTAGTTCAATAAGATCTATATCCCATCATCCCAATCTACTAAATATATATTTGGTAAATTTACTAATTAAATGAGAATGAAATATATATTTTAGTTTTATTTTAAATTTATATAAATAACCTTCATCATGTACCTTTTTTAAATGATTATTATCTACATTACCAAACTGATTGTTCATGATTTTTTTTTGATAAGATACAAGTAAATATGATTTATTTTGTTCCATCCAATAAAATATTTTATATTTATAAATTTAACCACTCTTATATCAAAAAAATAAAATTAAACAAATATATTCTAAACTAGACATATATATTATGTTTTTGGTCACACAGAAAACATATTTATTATTATTTACATCTAGAATAAAATCCAAAAACAGTGTAAGATGGCAGTCTATAATTGCTAGTACATCCATTCTTGATCTGTTGGTAGATAAAAGATATCCCACACATCATGAGACCAAAAAAAAGTTACATGCTTGCTATATATGGATATATATATTTTTACAAAAAGATATATCTAATAAAAAATTTAATAAATAGATATTAAATATTACATAATGGACATGGATGAATCATCCAATTATTTCTCCACTTTGGTAATGAATTTTTCCAGCATTCCTTCTTGATACATGGAAAAAAAACATTTCATCTTTATCATCAGGAAACCCCATTAACCACATCAATTTTTTAGGGAAATGGATTGGTGTGTTATACTTGGTGTTATTCTTAAGGATTGTAGTCATTACCTTCCACTTGTTCACCCCATATACTAATGTTATTTCATTAAATACTTCCACTTCTTCTACATTAATCAATAGTTTGATTTCAATTACTCTTTTACAAATAAAATTCATATTAAAATTTAAAAAAATCATGATATTATATAAGTAATTTAAGTGAACAAGTCATCCCCATCATTTCTATGGGTATCTTGAACCTTGAAATTTTGAAACACTCAGTATAACTAATAATCATGAAAACATTAGGTCAAGATAGTTCACATTTTTATTGATTTATCATAATGAGTGATTTGTAAATAATTTACCTATATTATCTTTATGTTTCATGATAATTTTCTTGGAGATGAGAAAATATGGCGTACATATCTATGTATTCATCCATATTTTATAATTCACTATTCATTTTTGACACCATGAGTCATTAACCCTCCAATATAGCCTCAATGTGTTTCTAAAATATGTAATTATCCTCCTAAAATGACTCTTTTGAAGGATCATATGGAAATGGTGGCTTAAACACATAAAACATCCTCCAATGGAATGTTATAATGGACAATCTCAATCACAACTGATGGACATTAAAATTAATCTAGTGACTGCCTTTCCCCAGTATCGATCATTAGAAAATTTCATGGTTAAATGACATCCCATTTTCAAAAACAAACTAAAATAATTTTTTGTATATTCGATTGATTACAAAATGTGATGTAATAAAATTTATCCTATTAGTCTCCTATTATTTAATCATATCATAACACTTTTCACTCTTTTAATTATAATATCCTACCAAATTTATATTCTAGTAAAATAAATAAATATTTCACAGAACATAAACATGATGAGGGGATGGTCAAATTTTCTAGATTCATTTTGGTATGATGTATTTCCAATTTCATTAAACCTCCTTTCCTAGATCCATTCAATGTACACAACAATCATGAAATATTAGAATCTGATTTCCTCAATACATGCCGCCAAAATATTCCATGACTTGTTATGGGAACTAATATTGATTATATACTGTTAAAAAAATCCACAAAACAATCATCACAAATATTCATTAAATGAATTATTCCATATAATGTCTAGATAAAAAAATAGATGTTGAGTTTCATTCTTATATAATTAATGTTATGTAATAACTTACTCAGTATTTTCATTATGAGTTTTTTAATATATCTAAAAATATTCATTATTTTATCATTTACAATATCATTAATATTTTTTAATTATAAATATTAAATTTACCATGTATTATTGAATATATTTATACAATATACATTATATTATATTTTATCATTTTAGGGATAATATTTTATTTAATATATGAGTTCCCATTTTAATAAAATTAACCACGCATCACCTTAATAAATAAATAAATTACTGTGATATGGAAAAATTTAATGAATTTTTTTTCATCATGAGACTTTAGGTAATTTTTTATTTATCAGGCATATGATACACCATCCCATAGTCGTAAGGTAATTACAGCATGAGTAGGTATTGAATTTAGTTTCAACAGTCCACATTTTAAAATTTGTATCTTTATTGTTATTTTCAACTCATCCGAGTCCAGAACCATCTCCTCTGTCCTAGTATGCACTTCCATTAAATATATATATTCAGTATCTAGTGACAATAAATGGTTATTTAGGGTTATATAAAAACATTATGAAAAATTAATCCCATAATTTGTAAAACTTTAGGGATCATATGTAGAAATAAATTTTTTATTTAATAATAAATTTATCAAAAAATTAATATAATAAATAATTACATTAAAATATATAGTTTATTTTCATGGGGAGTAAATATATATATATATTTATATATACCTATTTAGTAAACAACTATTTATATCAGAATTAATAATAATAATTCATTTTGGGTTATTATAGTATATAGTTGTTCTTAATTTATTAAATTAATATTTATTAAAAATCTATATATCATTTATATTAGTACCCTTCAAGAGGACAGATTAATTTTGATGACCATTATTCCACACCATGCTTTGAAAGAACATATATAATGGTAACACCATATGATGATCATGTCATAGATTATTTAGGGCCACTATTAGAGTAAAAGATACCAGATATTTATAGTGATATCCAAATTATTTATAACATTGGTGATAATATGTAATTTATAATTTATCGAAAATATCCTGGGATGTATAACTGATCTCATATTCTATTGAGAAATTAGATGAACAATGGTTAAGAAATCATTGTACTGATCAGCAATGCAACATGTTTTTGTGGTGCCTGTGGAATCCTTGACATGTAATTGTAGTGTTTATTAGATCGTAGAAGGAGAGATACATGAAAGCTAAAAGGAGGATGAGTAATGATGTTGTGAGGGATAATATCAGATATATGGTTTTCAAATCCATCCCTTTATAGATATATTCTAGGATCATTTATATGTTCTATTTGTCATATTGTTCGCTATGTCACATTTTGGATTTAATTTTTGGTGTTATTTGATCATTGTTTTAAAATAATTGAATAAAGCGGGTAGTGACCATTTTTAGCACTCTATTCCCAAACCTTGCACTCAGGTCTAGAAAATAGAAAAACCATGGACTGAGGGTTTTTTCATGGCTAGAACATGGTTTATCAAACCGTGTTTTCTAAAATGATAAATCGTACACCACCAAAATGTCATGCACAGTTAGAGGAATACAAAAATAGGAGATGAAATATATGATTATGATATTTTAATCCCATGAATATTATTTAAAAAATTCATGATCGACTATTTTATACACCAAACTCTCTAACATGACCACTAAAAGAATTCTGTTGATTCCAAACCCTCTCAGAGGGATTCCATGTACTTCCAACCTAGTTTTGATGATATTCAGTACTTGTTTGGAAGATCTGCACCTCTTCTGGTGTATGGTTTATTCCAGATTGATTTCCAATCTCCCTCTCATTATTCTCCAATTATATGTGTGGTTTATAACATGAATTTTTGTGGATCTAGATATAGATTTTTTTATTCATGATATATGTTTTTTGGAAAAATATATAGTTTTAATAGATCTTTCTTATTTTTATTGTTGAATAAGGTTTCTGATCTATATAGTGTTTTTCAACTGGTCCTTATTGATCTTCTTCAAATTGGGTATTTTTAATGGGTGAATTATCGACAACAAATTGAGGTAGGTTCTTTATAATTCAAATTGAAACGTATCGATTTGAATTACACTGGCGTAATTTTAGAATATCTATTAGATGATACGAAATTTAGATTCTAGATAGAATTACTAAAATTTGTGAATTAATTAATTGAGGTAATTGGGAAATATGTAATATATAATTGATGTAAAAATTAATTTTAGAATTAATTATGAGATAATGGGGTTTTTGATGAGGATAATTAATTTTTTAACTAATTATGAGATATTCATATTATTCATTTGGATAAATAATTTGTTGACATAAAGATGATATGTTTTCATATCTAATTTAATATAGTTAATTGTTCAATAAATTATAATTTATTTATATTTTGAATTTTAGATACTTATTTTTCAAATTAATTATTTGAATATTGTGAATCGTAATGGAGATTTGGGGATAATAAATTATTGAGTTAATGAGTAGGATATTGAATTGGGAAATAAATAATAAAATTTTGAGTTAATTATCAGTTATTGAGATTTTGGATATTAATTAATTAATTGGTAAATTAATTAATGGGATTGACTTCCTTAATAAATTCATGAATTAATTAATGTTAATAGTATGAAGAACTAACTGTTCAGTTCAATAATGGCATAGAGATGATATATTGTTTGTTAATTAATTAGTGGATTGATATTAAAATGACGAATGATAATAATGTAATTCATAAGAAAATTAACGAATTATATTCTAGGAATGGAAATCATGTTTTAATTGGGTGAATGAATGGTGAAAATGGCATTCATGTGCGAATTGATAAAATTAATTATAAATATTTCATTCATGTGTTGATTTAGAAAATTAATGTTAACAATGTAATTCATGTGTCAAATGAGATAAATATTTGTAATAATGTATTTTTTATATATGATATGTTTTGGGCGTCCTTCAGATACCTGGTGTTATGTTATAAAATAATAATGAATTGATAATGTTATATTTTTTTACATATATGTTGTTCTTTTATATATAAATTTATACACACTCTGAATTGATATTATCTGAGATTACATTCATGGTGTCTTACTGAGTAGTACTAACACCCTACTCATGCTTCCAGATCAGTTTCCAAATTGATTTCATGGTTGCATGATAGGGTCAGAGCAAAGGCCATGTGCTAGATGGATAAGTTGTGGTGGATTTTGGATTGGAGAACCAAACCTGTTTCAAATCCTACATGGGATTCGCTGGTGTATTGAATTTTGAGTTTCACTTTGACGATTGAAATGAATTCATGAATTTCATATATACTATTTGGTTTTAATGTTTTATTTCCATTTTTGGTCACCTTGTGAACATTTTATTGTTCTGGATATTTTTTTCTATGGGACATGTGAGTGGCCGACTCGAGGCCCTAGTGTGTGACAACCAGTTTAGGACATTATTATGTGGTATCAAATGATTTTTATTTATATTTCATTTTTTATTTCAATTTGGGAAAGGTAGACAAGAAAATATGATAGTTCGGGCCATGGGAATGATCTCGTGCTTGGGACATTAAAAATCTTGTGTGGGGAAATCCCATATAACTAGGGTGTGGTTGGTGTTATTTATGTTTGTTGTAATAGTTGAATGTAATTTGATATGGGGTGATGTACTTGTGTAGTCATGTGATCAAATTTTCTAAGATGTTATTATTTTTGACTTAATACCCATTATTGAATGAGAGTTTTGTAAACATGAATCAATATTGGTACTTGGGATTATATATTGACATGTATCATATTAGGCATTCATGGGAAACTAGTTTTTGATAAGTTGTTGACCATAAACTGCTTTACCATGATTGTGAAATTGAACGCAAAGTGTTAATAATATGATATTTTCATTTATAAAATAATACAAGATGAAATTAAAAGGGATCATAGATGAGAATTTTGAATATGAGAAATATTTTACCCTTTCTAACCATACCAAGATGTAGGATTATTATTGGTAGAGCTAGTGCCTCTATATTGACTATATGGCAGGGATTATGGTAACTACATGTTATGCCTTATTATGTTTACTACTTATGAATTCATGATAATGTGGTGTTTTGTTACCTAAATAAATTGTATGAAATTTTATATATATTCCTCAGTGAAAGTTTTTTTGAGAGTATGATTGGTGCACATGGATAGAGATATTCTACCTATTTTGGATCTTGAGGCACCGATACATCTATGTGAGGATGCATGAGGGCAGTTTTGGAAAAGCTTTTCTCACTTCTTGTTGTTTATTAGATGGGACCTAGAGTGGGTTTTTAGGAGTATATGTGACTTGAGGTATGATTTTCAGTTACATCACCCTCTTAATTTTACATGATATGGTGTTCCAAAGGGATCCTAGTTCTAGATTACATCTATAGAGACTATATATTAACATTTAGATATATCTATTAAGAATTGGATCAATTTGGATTCCTATATGATATGAATATTAGTTAACCACTACAGGGATGTCCTGGTTTATAATGTACATGAAGATGGTATGTTACAGAATGACTTCTTAGAGATGTTCTTGGATCACATATATCCAATGACTGTAAGGGAGACAATATATTTTGAGTAAATATTGTTTACTCGTGGTAGTAGGTTCATGATTTACTATTTTATATTCTTTATTGACTTTTAATGCTTTTCTCTTATGTTTTTTATATATGATACAATTACTACGAGGCATTTATATGATGGACTTATATGGGAAATTAATTCACAGGTTATCCAATTTTAGTATAAGATGATTTTTGATGAGGTGGATTAGACACTCAAAGATACAGAAAATCTAAGGAAGGTTTCCAGTGTAGAAAATGTAGTTACTGCTAGATGGTATATTGGAAAAGCATTTGAGAGCATGAATCGTCGATATAATGGTGTCACCTATGGGATAATGGGTAGAGTGTCCATGGGGAAGGGTCATACACATAGGATGGTACCTAAATTATTTTTGGATCCAATGTGGTTAGATGTGCCACTATCACAGAAATTATCCCCATCAACTATTAGAGTGTTGATCTTATAGCAAGATGGGACATAAGTAGATGTTTTATCAAAACCAAATAATATTATCTCAATTTTTTCCTATTTAGTTATGGATATTAAGTTCCTTATTCAATAAGTTTCTTGGTATGTGCTAAATTTTTTAGAAAAAATGTTTTAATTGTTTTAAAAAAGAAAATGAAGAGAATGAGAATAATTTTCCATTTACACGTTGCAAAACAATGGTATATGAAGAATAGTAGGGTTTCACAGTATGAACCATGTTATGAATCAAGAGATGATTCAACTTGTGAGGACTGTAACTGGAGGTTCCATTACATGTAATGACTGTCCAATACTCATCATGAACATTTTGAATGTAATAGATTCTCAAGAGATATATATGGAAAGATGGTACACCTAGATAGTCTACAATACATAATATGAATGAAATCAAAAAATCAAATCTCATATGAGATACATGTGAGATACATGTAGATTGAAAATACATGAAGATTTACATGGATTGTGAATTACATGATCTGAATCTGATTACACATTGTTAAGTTTCTACCCAAAAAAGGTGTAGTCTAGAAGTATATTTTGAGAGAATACAGAGCATATAAATTATGTTCTTTCCATTACATTATCCTTCCAGTCGACTTCCCTATCCATTAAAATTAAATATTTTCAACTATTTTATTAGTTTATTTTAATATAAGCATTGGGGATTGTGAATAAAAAGTTCCCTCATACATTTTAGCATCGTCGACTTCATTTATCTTCAACCGTCAAAAAACTCATTTTACATTCATTTACTCTCTCATTCAATGAATGATGTTAATTTAATTGTGATTTACATTTTTTAATCATAGTTCCATGATTTTTCCCTTTAGTGAATACCAATTAGTGAAAGATTTTTTACTATTTAAATTAAATAAATATTCTAATATTAAATAAAATTTCAATTTGTCATTTAATTATGTTCCATCCTACCATGAGTGACTATGAATCCCTAAGTAGATTTCGAGAGTAGGTGAATATGATAATAATAGGTTATGAATTCTATATGTTATAACCTTAAGGATCATTATTCTATATAATAAATAGATTTCTATCCAATTCATTCAAATAGACCTTACATTGTGGTATTAGTGGAAATGAACATATCCTTGTTATAGTATATTAGGTTATGAAAAATATCCTCAAATGATTTTTCCATATAATCCATGATTGATGAATCTATAAATTCACTATTTCCAGATCATGTAAAAGTTACATTTTAATTAGAACTAGCTTATTTGATTAAAATCAACTAGCATACTCCATTTACATTATAACATAATCCTTAAGATTATACCACATGATGATTATGATCATATTTTTATAGATACCCAAAATTATCCTTATACCTCTCTAATTATTTAATAAAACCCTCATGTATCTTGTTATAGAATTCCAAACATTATCTAAATAGAATGGACTCCCACACCAAAAGTCCCAAGACATCGGTAGACAGGGATAACATTCATTCCTTATTTGATCGATCATATACTTTAACCATACTATGATTTTTTTGTGATGTTTGGAAAGACAATAAAATTAAAATATAACAATTTCCTATAAAATTTAATGACATATACATGTGCATCAAATTTTGGGGACGTTTCTAGGTAGAGTACTATTTTTCATCACATACTCAAATTGTCAGTGTAGACCCGGGATTACCTTTCCCTCACCCCTCACTTTTAATTAATTTTTTATCTAAGGGGATTGTGCTTATACCAAAGCACATAAAATAATTCATGTAGTCTTGATACAAGAGACCAGTTTCCCTTGGATCACTAAATAAAATGGTATCTTTCTGCATGTCGCCGATCAACAGTGGCTCACTAGAACAATCACACCGGGCCAAACCTTTGAAACCCACAGAACCTGGAATAATTAGTTACTAGATAGTACAAATTTCAATAAGAAATGACCATAATAGAATATGGATTTCCATTATTCCAAGGTGATAAACAATGAATAATGAGTCCTCATATCAATGCCAATAATTTTGAACTCATGCATGGTCTTATTTACATGATCCAAAATTGGGGTCAATTTGGTGGACTTCAATATGAAGTTCATAATGAGTACATCTCTAACTTCCTACAAGTATGAGATACCATATGTAACCATGGAATATTTTTAGACCCTCTCAGACTATACATCCGTCCATTATCATTGTGATATTGGGCCAAGGATTGGCACAAGATTCCAGCTCTCGAGTCTATCAAGACATAGGAAGATAAAGACAGAGTTGATCATGGAACAATATTTCCCACCAATCCGGACATGGAAACACCCTAAAAACATTCCGAAAATCACTCGGAATTATGGTTAGTCAAAATAAGATGTTTGAAATAGATTTACAGAATATTTTATGAAGCACCCATACCATAGAATAGATATGCATATTTTTCGTCAGACATTTTACCATGGTCTCCATATAGATGAACGAACTGTTTTTTGATGTTTCCATTAATGGAGGACTTATGTTCATGACCCCTAAATCTAGATATTCCATTTTAAATGAATTCCCACATAATTACATCTTTTTACAAAAAAAATGTGTTCCACCACGGTGTGGTATCCACCTTCCTGATGAATCCAAAAGACATGTAGTGCATGTTGAGGAGCTAAAAATGTATTTACTGTCATTCTATATGCCTTATTTAGAACCCACTTATACTCCTATAATTAAAATAATGTCATGTGAAATTTGAGGTGTCCCACACCTATACCAGTACATAAAATCAGGTGTTGAAGAACTATAATATTTATATAGTAACGACATCAATTATAATTGACATAATCCTTTATTTCAACAGGAGAAGTTCCATTATCAGCAATGGAAATCTTAACATCTAATTTAAACAATCATGGATATAATCAATAGCAACGTGGTAAAAAGGATTTTTGAATCATAGACCACAGGGGTATCCTATCCTGATAACTGTGTAAATACCTCAACATCAAATGAAGAAGCAACCTTTCCATTAAAGGGAATAAAAATTGTTTCAACCAGCATAACCATGGCCTCAGTAAAAACCTTACCCTCTCCAAATTAACATAGATAAGCTCTATGGGAATTTTTTTTTTCAAAATTCGTACCAGCAAATGAATAATCAAGAGAGAGAGAGAGATATTCAAAACTAATGAGATGGCATATGCAATCTTGATGTTCAAACGGTTTAGATCTCAAAGATGTAGTTTGATAGATTTCAAGTTACCCAACATTGTTATGTAGATACATACTCAAGTGAATAAGTTAATACTATAGTGCTATGAATTCAAATGATTTTTTTACAAGAAAAAACTGTGTGGAAGATATGAGTGAAAAATTGAATAACATGAGAATAAAAAACCAATAGAAGAAGAAAAAATCAATTAGACCACCCTAGTAATACCTAATGAGGTATTAGTCGGTGTATGACCCCAATCACCAGAGAAACAAAAAGAACCAGTTAATATATCTCCACCACCATATAATCTACCTCTTCCATTTTTATAAATAGTGAAATAAGATAGAATAGAGGCACAAAAGAAGATTTTCAAGGAGATTTTAATTAAAATTCATATCAATATACCCTTTTTAGAGTTTATGGATAATACTCCGAAGAAATTTAGATTCATTAATGACCTTATACATAATAAAAGAAAAAGGAAATATCTTTTTTCCATCTCACACATTCAAGAATGATAAACTATTTTTTAGTTTAAAAATCAACCCAAAATGGGAGACCCTAGATTTTTTCTATTTCATGTGATTTTTTAATGTGTAAATTTGGAAGTGATATATGTGAGCTTATAAAAAGAATCAACTTAATTTCAATGATAGTTTTCACAAACTAGGACTCCCAGCTCTCAAATCAACATCTGTATCACTACAACTTGTAGAC
This sequence comes from Viscum album, assembly GCA_963277665.1. Lineage (NCBI taxonomy): Eukaryota > Viridiplantae > Streptophyta > Magnoliopsida > Santalales > Viscaceae > Viscum > Viscum album. The sequence continues at coordinate 580,214,294 of OY728122.1, read as the reverse complement.
CAATCGGTGAAGTATCCTAGAGGAAGTATTGAGGTTGTGCTAGTTAGAGTCATAAAACTCATCTTTCCATAAGATATCAGAGTTCTAGACATGGTGGTAGATGGTGACGTGCCCATTATTTTCAGAGGACAATTCTTAGCAAGATGAAGGGCTCTGATTGATTTAAATCGTGGAAATATATTCTTTTGAGTCAGAGAAGTATAGGTAAATGTAAGCCTTATAAAAACTAATATATAATAAATATATATCATTGATTGTAATGTTATATATTATTTTAATGAAGGAAATGAATACATGGTAATAATTAATTAATGTGAGGAGTCATTCTCTATTATTGAAGATGTTTATTGTTTTGACAAAGTGATCTTAAATGAACCTATCACAAAGGATACATTCCCACCCATCACCCCTATAGTAATTCAACAGCTGACACTAGAGTTCAATCCCCTTCCAATTACCCAAAAGTATTCATACATTGGAACATAACCTTCTCCACCAAGGTTTTTTAATTCTTAACCATCTCAGGAACATGAAGAAATATTTGTGGAATATTTGAAGATACACATGCATTACATTTCTTGGGGCTGTTGAATACATCAATGTAAACATCAATATTGTATGAAATAGGAATATTCTACTTGAGGAAGAGGAAAAACACACACCTCAACCTCAAATGAGACTCACACTAGCAATGAATGAATTTGTTAAAAATGAAGTATTGAAAAAATTAGATGATGGAATAATAATTTCCATATCTGATAGTGAATGGTTGATCCAGATATAATTGGTTCCCATGATTGGTGGAAATACATTGGAGAAGAATGATTTGAATGGATTGATTTTGATATGAAACATCACTTGATGAATAGTTTTCATGGATTATATATACGTTTGACTATAGCAATAAAAAAGCATCATTTTCCATTACACAAAATTTATAAATGAAAGAATGTATTGAATGACATGAATTACACTATTCTCAATATAGATATTCAGGATACAACCAGAATGTAGTCAATAAAGATGATTATTCAAATACAACAGTTTCATACTCTTTTTGAACCACCTCCAACGAGGACCTGTCATTAGAAATGTTTAATTCTCGAGAAACATTCCCAAGATGAAAGACACATATTTTCCATGATACAGAAGAGAAATTCATATAAATATTTATGGATGACCTCTCATAATAAAGAAGATCATTGGAGGTCAGCCTATGCAACATGGAGTTAGTCATATGGCGCTGTCAAGAAAATTAACGAGTCCTGAATTGGGAAATGATTCATTTTGTTGTTCAAGGAGGCATAGAATTTAGTAATAAAATTTCAAGAGAAGGCATTGATGTTGATCTATCCAAAATCTTGTACATCAAAGATTTACCCAAAACATCAATAGTTTAAGGGGTAAGAATATTACTAGGTCATGATTGATTGTATAATAAATTTTTAAATTACTTTTACAATGATGACCACACATTTACACACCTCACATAATAAAAAGATCTATATTAATTTAGCGATGAATGTAAAAATGCATTAAATACTTTGTAGAGAATCCAGATATAATCCCCTATGATCATTTCACCTAACAGGGACATGAATTTCAAATTAATGAGTGATTATAGTGAAATTGAGGTTGGTAATATTTTTGGAAAATTGGATAGTTACATCTTATATCATATATATTATGAAATACATATATTGAAGGAAGCACGTCTCAAATACACAACTATAGAGAAAGAAATCATAGTGGTGGTGTATACCATTAAGGAAATTAATTTCTATTTTTTATTATCTAATGTGATTGTGGACACTGACCATGTTTCCCTAAGGTCTCTTCTGAACAAGGAGGATTCTAAGCCATGGCTAATAATGATGATCCTCTTTTGGCATGAATTTGATAATGTGATTATATAAAACAATGAAATAGAAAATTTTACTGTACATAACCTATCTCAACTTCCTCTACCAATCATAAGGGATGAAAATAATATTAATATCAAAGTTGATTTCCATGATGAACCCATGGTTATAATTAAAATGAATCGTTTGTTTTTTGATATTTCTAACTATATGTACATGCGATATATATGAAAATACATCTTATATAAATAGGGTAAATGATTTTTCCCTGAAGAAAAACCTTATTATTGGGATGAAATACTCATGTTAATGTGTTGAACTAATAGTTTATTGAAATTTTTAATCCCTATATACTAAGTCCTAAATGTGATAGAAATGATTCATATGTAACAAATCAGAGGAAATCATGGACACGAGTTCACCGTATCTATAATCATACGATGTTGACTATCCTAGCCAGTAGTACATCAAGATGTATGTGAATTTTGTCAAAGCTGTGATAGGTTCTAGAGAACTGAGAATATTTACAAATGGAATGAAATGCCTCAATACATAATTATGGATGTTGATATCATTCGCGCAAGGGGAATAGAAATCATGGGACCATTTTACCTTCACATAGAAATTCCTACATCCTTGTACTCATGACTATGTCTCAAAATTGGTTGAAGGTGAAGCAACATAAAATAAAACATAAAATGTGGACATTATCATTCTGAAAAATAATTCATTTTCAAGATTTGGATTTCCCTGATTACTCATTAGGGATCTAGGAACACATTTTACCAACCATGCTATGAAAGTATTTCTTGAAAATTATGGAATCCAGTACAATAAAATGACAACCTTCCACCCAAAAACTTGTGGGAAAGAGGAATTGTCAAATAAGGAAATTAAGAAAATCTTGGAGAATATTGTGAACACCAGCTGAATTGATTAGAGTCTAAAATTGGGTTATGCAATATGGGCATTCCTCACTACATTCAAAACACCCATAGGGATGACACCATTCAGAATAGTTAATGTGATACTATGTCAAATCTCAGTTGAACTAGATCATCGCTTGTACTGGAAAATTAAGAATCTAAATTTGTATTTTGGGAATGTTGTAAAATCTATAAAGACATAGTGGACTGAATTAATGGAAATCAATAAGGATTAATCTAAAAATTCTACTATATTCAATGAAAAAACATTGAAATGGAATGATCAATTCACTTCAAGGTGTATCATTATTACAAGGAATTTAGTCCTCTAATTCAACTCGAGACTGAATCCTTTCCCAGTTAAGCTGAAATATTTATGGTTCAACCCCATCGAATTCGTTGATATTTTCTCGTAGGGTACCATTGAAATTTAGAGAGAGGTTGGAAAATCATTTGAGGTGAATGATCAATGATTTAAAACAATTCAAGAACCATTTCATGGAGGAATTTTTATTAGCCTTACGTTCAATTGAGCCTTAACAAAATAAATATCACGAGATTAAAGGATGTACTGATTAGGAGGGATCCCATGGTATGTCATCTTATCATATATTATATTGGGATATCCTTAGAAATGTTTTGTATAATCTAATATATGAAGGGTAGGGTTCGAACATGTTTTGAGCTAAAAATTTCAATTACACATAATGTAACCCTATTTGACGATGTCTACCCATTCAGTCAAAAATACATTAAAATAAATTAGTATATTATTTGAACCATTGTTACTCATCATGTAACTCATCAGACTTGATTTTTTAAAACACTATTTGTGAACCCTATGTTAATGAATCAAGACACATTCAATGTCACCCATCACCTCCTTCACCATCTCAGACCCTCCTCCCTCACCATTAACCACCCTCTCCCGCTCGAATCCCTCTCCCTCTCCTTACCCTTTCCCAACCACCCATTAACCTCACTTACCTCATCCCTCACCTCACCTCCTTCATACTGACCACCCTCTCACCTACTTGATTACCAACCTTCCCTCATATCGCTTGGATGATCCACCCCCAATACCTCCTCAAAAGACCTAAAATAAAACCCACCCTCCCTCATCTATACCCCGATATATTCCATTTGAAATTGAATGAATATGGGAGTTAAGGACAGAACTATTCAATTTTCCATTAGACAGTGATGATCAGCTGCTAGAAATGTACCAGTATTGTGCTATCCCATCTATACATACCGTGGTATCTCATGTTGAACAATCTACCCACAATGACTCCATATTAGGTATTGAGGATTCATCTAGTAATGATAGCCTCCACATTCACCTGATCCAAGCATTTATACTGGGGTGTCCACTGCGCCTGAGGACTTTATGAAACTTACGCTAGATTCACCCCAATCTGATTTACAACATCATTCGTAGATGATTGGATTAGACACTTAGTTTACACATAAAATAGATACCAGAATTTCTACCAAGATTCATATAACATCGCAATAGATACATTATCACGTCTTGACCCACACATGGTTTTAGAGAGTTGTGTTTCATGGGGGAGTGGGATAGGTCGATGTGTTCATCTTTCCAGTATCAATGGGTTGATCTTCCATCCACAAGGCTGCACAATTCACTTCCTATTAAAGGCTCATACCCATCAGATTTGAGGTTCCGTGAAGGGAGTATCATTTCTTTCCCACAGGTCCGGATTCATAGATTTTTTCCACACAACCCAACCTATTATCTCTATAAGACCTATTGAGCTCATTGTTTTCTTGATTCTGCACAAGATGATAATATTGGTGAAGAAGGATGATATCTACCATTGGGCACTGGGTGTGCACACAGAAGAACTAGTTAAGGACCCACCAGTAGCTGTAGCAGACCCACCGACTGATCCAGCCACCAATTCCCCACCTCAAACAACCACCCATATTCCTACCCCTACCACCACCACATCTACCATACCTCCACCCACTCACCCCATCCTAATAGATCATTAGAATACGCGGTTATGCATCTCGGAAAAAATACACAAAATATCCTTCCATCTGAACCTTCATTTCTCCATACCTTTTAATTTCACCACTGCATAATCATCATCCCCTATCGACCCCTCCTCTTCCACAGTTCTAAAATCAAAAATTTCCCTCCACAACCTACACCGTACATTACTAACCCAGCTACCCAATAGGATCACTTAACTGAGTACGGCCCGACAAGGAATTTGTTCGACCATTGACACTAATATCGATGTAACCATCCTTGATCAAACTACCATGCCCCATGTCCACATTGAGGATCAATTCCACTACACCACTAACCTACCTCATCTATCCATTCCTTGCATCCAACCTCCATCAATGCTCCACTAACCTCTGTAGTAGAAATATACACTAATACTACCAGACATCATACACCACCACTACAAGAAATCAAGTTCAAGATGGAGGATAATTTTGGTTCTAAAAATTGACCGTAGTAATATATTTAAATAGAGTTTATTCTTGTAGATTTTTGTGATAAGGATAGTTTTTTCATTGTTTAATATGTATGTCGACACATTTTGTACTCCTTAAATCTCTTATATATATGGGGACTAGTTTTTGTGTCACTTTTTACTTGGTCTGATGTCCATATATTTCACATTTATTTTAACCATGTCTATGTCCTATGTTCCATCTATGGTTGTCATTGGTCTGGTAACACCATCTCTTCTGGTACAACGAGTAACTCAGTTCATGGAAAAAATAGAACATTAACATTAGAAAATATCACGGGAGATTCATGCATAATAGCAACCACCTCAAACTATGATTCCATTCCTTCACATCTGATTCATACTCATATTGATAATGACGTCATCAATCGGGTCAAAAGAACCCATGATCTGGAGGACACTTCTACTGGTAGATGTAAATATAAGAGGAGAATCTGAGTTGATGGAACACACTAGATTAGATTTTGATCCATCCTCCGAGATGACGATGTTTTGATAGATCATTGTTGAAGTCATCCCATAGTTTTTTGATTGTCTACATTGTATCATTATGATAGTCTTTCTTGTCATTTTGAGCCCCTATGAAAGCATTATTGTAAAAATATACTACATTTTATTAAATATTGTTTAATATTTCTTATCATACTGTGAAAAATCATATTATTATTCTAATAAATTATTTAAATGTGTGTAAAAATGATTCATCTATTGTAAGAACCATTTTCCATCCCATTTTTTTGGTGACACAATTTCATCATCTAGATAGAACATGTTCCCTCAAAGAATAGCACTATGTACCGAGATCTCTCAATTACCTACATATTTAATTTTCTAATTACCATTTCATTTTTTATGAGATTTATTATCCTATAACACACCCATGAATGACTTAATAGATAGTTTGGACAATGTCACCTTCTATGTGTGGTGGATTTTATCAGAAGTTTCAACTTCAATGCACTTGAATTATTGCATGATAATATCTTTCAAGGATATATTTTTCAAAATTTTATACAAACATTTAACGTAAATAACAATATTCCCATTAAAATAAAAAAATTATTGGGATTTGATAGAATCTATGGTTTTCTATATTTAAATTTTAGATTGATTTCAGAGGATAGAAATTAAATTCAAATTTTAATTTTTTAAAATAATTTATAATGGAAATACTACTTGTTTTTATACCCTTAGATATTTCTAATTTATTTTCTTTTCCTTATTACACTATATTAATCATTACAATGAATTGAATATTCGTTTAGAGATTTTTTAAGGATTGATAACCCTGACATGAAAACCTATGAAAACATTCAAAGAGATCTAATTAAGGTAAGGATTGAACAACTATAATTTTAAATTGATTGAGGATATATTTGTTGACAAATGTTTCAAGATAACTACCCTGCATATTTTCTTCATTAAGGCTGTAGTTTCCCTGAATGACCTTTTAATATGAAACTATTCCATGAAAATATTCCCTTCCCCCGACACTCCTAATGTAATGAATGATTTTACATTTGAAAAAATGTGGGGGAATCTTTCATATAGCACCAGATGATTCTATTGTGAATAAGTATTGACTTACATATCCATATTTTTTATTGTGGTCCATTTATGGCATTGAGATACATTGATTGACTTATTTTTTATGCATAGATTATTCTTGAGACTAGACATTTCTTATTAAACATTGATTTATTTTCCTATAAATATTGATTGCTTTATTCATTAAAAATTTATTATCACCTTGAAATCACTATTGAGAAATTTTTTCCTGTGGATAAGAAATTGTCTAGTTTGGGGAAAATTGTTACTCTAGAATCATATCTTCTTATTTTCATTCCAATCAATTAATTATTTGAATTTTATTATTCAATAATGTTCTTGTTATGAGTAGAATTTTATATAAAATTGGTTTCATCTATTTTTGACCATAAAATGTAGAAAATGAGTAGAATTATCCAATTACACATTGTGAAACCTCAATACAAGACATGTAATAGAGTTTCACATAGTGAAACAAGTCTTGAAGCATGTCATGACTAAATTTCAGATAATTGCATGTGGAGGATCCATTAAACAATATGAGTGTCCAATACACATCATGATCCTTTTGAATTTAAAATCCATTATTGAGATATTGTTGGAACGAAGTTACATGACATGAGTATAGGATACACGATGTGAAAGTGGTCAAATCTCAAATTCCGGATGAGATACACATGATATACACATAGATTCACAATCCGCATAGATTTACTAGGATAAGGTATTAAACAACATGAATCTCATTACACAACATATAATATTCGAAGGATAAATATAGAAAATGGGAACTGTGTTTTAGAGGTTATATAGTAGGTAAATTATGTGGTTTCATTTATTTATCAATCCCTTTGATTTGGTGTCCTATAAACATAAATTACATCATCGCTTTCAGTATTTTATTTTAATATAAGAACTGTGAATAGTGTTTCTATATCTCCTTCATTAATTTTCTCATTATCTCCATAACTCATCTTGTATCATTGAGAAATTCAAGTTACGTTAATTTACACACTCATTTTTAGAATTTTGTTAATTAAATTATGATTTAAATTTACTAAGTGTTGTTTCATTCTTGTTCCTTTTAGTGAATCCAAAATATTTCATAATTTGAAACTATTTAAATTCAATATTTCTTATAATATTAAATACAATGTCAATTCCTCATTTATTTACATTTATTCTAACCATGAGTGGCTAAATAACCATGGGTAGAGATTTATGTGTTGGTGTATCATAACATAATATATAATTAATTCTCAATTTGGAAACCATAAGGATAATTAATTTGTATAAAAACCACCTTCTATATAGTTAATTTTTACATTCCTTAAATTAGGGGATTTGGATGAAAGACTCTATCCTTGTTGGAGATGATAAGATTATGAAAAAAACATAAATTGATTTCTACCTTAGAATCCATGCTAAATTCATCTATTCTGTAATTATTTTCCAATCATGGAATAGTAACATCTTAGGTAGAACTAGTTGATTGTCCAAAATAAACAATAAAAATCTTTTTTCTTCAGACACTAAACCTTTGGATCCAACCATGATATAATTAGGATAGACTTTTTTATAGATACATAACATTTATCCCAATCCCTCTCTAATTATTGAAGATACACATCAACTATCTAGTTATATCATTCCCAAACTACACCAATTAGATATCCCCCCTAACCAAAAGGTACAAAAAGTGGCTGATAGTGCCAACTATATTCCAGGTGGGATCGACCCAGGACTCCCACACTACAACGCCCATGTAGCTAGTGATTTTTGGTAAAACTATACAATTATTATTTGACCATAGACAAAATGAATTCAATAATTCATATGGAAACATCAGAACATTGGACATAAGGTTAGTGATGTAGGATCTAGGTAAAGCCATGGTGTAGGAAATGGATCTTCTACACCATACCAGTCTGACATGTGGGTTTTCACTAGACTATGTGTTAGTGGTAGTAGACAAGGTTCCTCTATGAAAAAGTGTCAATATCTGATGAGTGGTGTTGAAAAGGATCAGTTTAGGGTATGGGGTTTATAAATCCATGTACGACACCTTAGAGGTATATAGTAATATTTTGATTGAATGATAAAGGGACTCTGTACTTTTGTGTTAATTATCAGAATTTGAACCATATGAAGATAAAGAACCAGTATCCTCTTATGCATATCAATGGTATGTTTGACTAGTTTAGAGGAGAATGTGATTTCCATAAAATCATCATGAGATCATTGTATCATCAGTGGGTTTTTTGAAATTTTGATATACTAAAACCTTCTTGAAAAGATGCTTTGGATAATTTGAGTATGTTATAATTCCATTGGTGCTAAAAAACAAACTGAAAATTTCATTGTCCTTAATGAATAGAATCTTACATCCGTACCTAGATAAATATGTCCTAGTTTTTTAAGGTATATTGGTGTACTCAAAGACTCATGATGATCAGGACCAAATTCCTAGCACAGTCCTGATTACTCAAATAGTGTATAGGCCATAAACCAATCTAAAATAGTATCAATTATAGATTGATCAGTTACACTTATAGGGTCATATCATCTCAATATAAGGGATATATGTGGACCAAATAATTTGAATTAGTGTTTTATTGGGATAAAAAAAATTCAATATTCATATATTTCTAGGGATATAATTATAATATCGTAGATTCATACTGGACATTTATTGACTGTCAGTGCCATTTTCGGGGTTGAATATAAAGGGGATATAGTAAAACTGGTCAAAAACAAGTGAGAATGAAATATATGAGCTAAAGAAGAATTTGAACTTGATTCAAATATTGATAATAACATATCTATAAGAGGAGAACATGTCATTTTGTGATGATTTTGGGATTAGACATAGATCTTTGTTGATATAGGGAGATTGAGTTGTGGAAAATGGGTCCTGGTGGTTGGGGACACATGAACATAACAATCATAACCATGAACTCATGTTAGTTGTAGTGGTTTATGTTTTGAAATTGTAACGCCCCGACCCCAGCTACCCAGAGTCGGTGCATTACTTCGTAACATTGGCATGATCACAAGAAAGATCAAATCTCGAAAGACCGATTGGTTTAGTAGCCTTGGAAACACTAGATATATTCATAAGTTTTACATTACATCATGAAATGAAAAACTAATACAACAACATAATATTTCCACAATCCACACTATTAACCCCTCATAATATCCCTGCAAGTCAATCATAATTTACTTCTTCACTACCTGGGAAAAATAAAACATAGAAAAGGGGTGAGCTCAAATGCCCAGTAAGGATAACAATATAGCGGAACATTCAAAATAAGCATAAACATTTAAGGCAATGAATTACTAAAACAAAAGCCTTTTAAAATTGAACTTCAACATAGTATGGCAAAAGTAAAATGAAATAATGCCATTTACTTGTTCACATGGATATTCTACTAATCGAATAATCACATGCAATATCAATAACCACTTTCATAATGTTGGAATGCATAATGCCAGACTATCATAACCACATAGCCAAGGCCTCGTGCCAAGACTACAAATAAGATTTTGTCAAGGCCTTGTGCCAAGACACTAGTTTGTCTCATGAGACCTACCGATGCATCGAGGAGCTATAGCGGGCTCCACCCGTCACTTATTAAGTCCAATGCATTCCCATATGAAATGGTTTAAACATAACATAAACATTCGTATTAAAACTAGCATACGAAATGTCAATACTTTCACAATAAACTATGAATGGTATAAAAATAGCACATCCACAGTCAAACATATCACAAAACCTTCAATACAATATAGAAGTTTTGTATCATAATAAATCAACTTCAAATAATCTTAAAATCCATCAAAGGATGTTGACATAGATGAAATCAAAATTCTTTTTAAAGAAATATCTCCTTTTATTTTGAAATCATTTAAGATCCATATAAAATAAAACATTTTCTTTGAAAATATTCTTATAATCTTGTATGGGAAGCTTCGACGATTTTATAACGGCGGAAAATAACCGCACCCGCCGTATAAGTTAAAAAAACATTCTTACCTCAATTCTGTCGAAAAGGTTAAAAAGGACCTTGTTTTGAAAACGACGGAAAGATTCCTTTATAAACCTCTTATAAAAAGTCAAAAAAAAGTATAAATGACTTTAACCCATATTCTTGTAAATAGTAAAAATGTTTTGAAATACATTTTGATGAAACATGGATGTGGATGATAACGAGATCCCAGTAGATTATTACGTATAATACAACCTCGGATAATGAAGAGATTGTGAAATAACCCTTACCTTGTACTTTTCCTTGGTTGTGGTAGGTTAACCTCCTGTATAATGGTGAAATAATTGTTATTAAATTATACAAGAATCATATACATTAATATGATATCATATATGATCTTTTAATATTGATTTGATAATAATATCTTAGTATTATCGTTGTTTCGGGTGTTAACTTACTTGTTTTCTTTCATATGTTTTGTTACGTAAGACATGTTTGTAAAGGATAGGGTGTATATTATTCATATCCAGAATGATATCAAGTCCTTAAACATCATTTTTAAATCATAAAATGATAATTACGCTTTAATGGTTACGATGGAGAATGAATCTCATCGCGTTCGTGGAGACGGTAGTCCGTACGTACGCACGAGCGACAATATCATTCTTTTGATATTAAAATAATATATAAATGGATGGTATATCATATATACTGAATCATTAACATGTTATATTTATTATTTACATGAGTTACACATCATTATTATACCCATCCAAATAATATTATATTGAATAACAATTACACCACGACGTGGAGACGGTAAGCCGTACGTACGCACGTATGGTGACATGTTATTCAAAGGGTGGATAGAATACTGAATATGATTGTACCATATTTATAATAACATCACAGTATATGTGAGATACTGGAGTTATTATTTCAGAATGGTAAGAACAAAGGAAGAAGAAGTGGAAGAAGAAATGAACTTAGAAAAGGGTGGTGAAATCAATTCCTCTTCATCGGGTTCTTCCTTTTGATTTGATCAAAAGGGATCCTTAGGTTGGCTTTCTGATCAATCTAAGGCCTCTAGGTTGTATTGAGGGATGTTGGGAGAGTATTTGGGCAGAGTTTGGCCGAACCAAAAGGCTTTAGAGGTGTGAAGAAATGAGAAGGAGGAGTGCCCTTTTATAAGAGGGGTGAGGGGCACCTTTGGAAAAGATAGAAATATTAATTTATAATAAATTTATATTCGGTTTCTAATGGCTCCAAAGTTGACTATTCAAAGTTTAAGGTGGGGATAGGTCGAAAACCACTCAACCAATAGAATTTAGACAGGTTTGGGTACTTATATTAACCTTATCTTTAAGTATTAACTCTAAGTTAATTAGTTTCACTTTTACAATGTCTCTTTGTATTTTTATATAATATGGTTAATAAACTTACTATATACATCCAAGCGACCCCCAAGTGGTCCATTAATGATTAACATATCATAATATAAGTCTCTTGGCCGAACCTTAGATTTTTAGAAATTTAATATCAATTAATAATATAATATTTCTTTTAAGAATTCTTTTATGTCAATTTTGACACTATTCATTAGTTGATTTTTGTGAAACTCATAACAGATTTATTACTTCGAACAAAGTCAATTAAATCAATCCTAATATATCATATTATCCTAGAAAATTAGTTTAATTCATTAAAAGTTTCATATTATATTTATTTGGGTATTTATAATATCACTTATTTTAATTTTTCACTATTATAGTAATTACTGCATCATCATTGTGTCATAAATAAAATAAATTATTTAATGTCTAAAAATTATAAGTAAAATATCATTATGTAGGAAATCGTTTTAGCTTTCTAATTAATATTTATAATAGAAAATCCAACATGTATAAGCCTATGTAAAAATTGTTCTTCTAAAAGATGTAAGCTTATGCCATTTTTATTTTTATTTTAACTTTATTAATATAAAGTGTCCCTACCACATACAAGTGGCTCCAAGGGGTCCCCAAATTGACCCAAGGATTCCCATGGTTGGGTATGTGTCCACCAATAAGGTTAGGACACGTTTTAGGGTAATTTTGTATTATTATAATATTATTTTTTTAACCCTTATTTACCGGATTTACCCTTTAACCATGGTAAATAAAATATTTACCACAGTAACTATTCAAAATGTCTAAAAATAAAAGTTACCTATTTACACAATTTGAACATCCTGATTCCAAATATGGAATCCATTTTCCTAAATTCAAAACACAGAAGTGGCAGAAATTAATTTAAAATTAATTCCCGCTGTCAAAACAAAAAGCGTGTTTTTAAGAGATAATAACTATCAAAAGATTGACACTTGTTTATGTTCGGTTTAATTGTAAAATTATGTCCAATGATAAACATTAAATTGAATGGTAAAAATATATTCTAAATATACTTTAAAACCACTCAAATTCATAATTTATCACTATTAATTATTTTGATTAAAAAAGTTGTTTTTAATTAAAATTTAGAAATTTTCACTATTCATCAAAATATGAAAGTTATCCGAATTGTACCAAAATTTCACCCTAAGATAAATTCGATATTCCGAATCCAAAAATGAAGTCCATTTTCAAATATAAAATATATATAATTTCAAAAAGTAGGTATTACTATTCATAACGGCTAGTTTGATTAGTTATGGTGTGTTAGAACTCGGTGTTGCGTACAACACACGCTATCACATTATTCAAAGAGAAGCGTACCATAGAAGCTTGGGGTGTTACATTCTCCCCTCCTTCAAATAATTGCGTCCTCGCAATTTCTAGGGTATTACTGCATAAAAAGACTCGGGTGGTTCTTCATCATAAGTTCCTCGGGTTCCCACGTTGCCTCTTCCATCTTATGATTTCCCCACAAAACTTTTACCAGACGCGTCGTCCGGTTTCTCAGTACTTGTTCTCTTTTATCAAGAATCCTGACGGGCTCTTCACAATAAGACAGATCCGGTTCCAGTTCTAATTCCTCATAGGTGAGTACATGCGTTGGGTCAGGCATGTATTTTCTCAACAGAGATACGTGGAACACATTGTGAACTTTGGAGAGACTTGGCGGCATTGCCAATCGGTAAGCTACAGCCCCAATTCGTTCTAGAATTTCGAAAGGTCCGATGTACCTGGGACTCAATTTACCTTTCTTACCAAAACGTATGACTCCCTTCCACGGAGATACCTTCAGGAAAACATGATCACCGACTTGAAATTCCAAATCCTTCCTTCGATTATCGGCATAGCTCTTCTGCCTACTTTGAGCTGCTTTGATGTGATTTTGGATTACTTTCACCTTTTCCACCGTTTCCTCCACCAGTTCTGGGCCTACAAGTTTTCTTTCACCAACGTTATCCCAACAGGTTGGTGTACGACATCTCTTTCCGTATAACGCTTCATATGGTGCCATCTGAATACTCGAATGGAAGCTATTGTTATAGGAAAATTCTACTAGAGGTAAATATTGATCCCACATAACCTGAAAGTCAAGTGCGCAAGATCTCAACATGTCTTCTAAGGTTTGAATAGTCCGTTCTGATTGTCCGTCTGTCTGAGGGTGGTAAGCAGTGCTCAAATGAAGTTCAGTATCCAGGGATTTCTGAAGACTTTTCCAAAATCTTGAAGTAAAACGGGGGTCACGATCAGAAACAATCGATAGGGGTACTCCATGAAGTCTCACAACTTCATTAATATATAGTCTTGCTAGACGTTCCAGGGGTAGATCTTCTCTTATAGCAAGAAAATGTGCTGACTTGGTAAGACGATCAACAATCACCCATATTGCATCGTTCCTTCTAGGAGTCTTTGGTAGCCCCATGACAAAGTCCATCGTAATATTGTCCCATTTCCACTCCGGTATGGGAAGCGGTTGCATGACTCCTCCAGGCTGTTGCCTTCCAGCTTTCACTTGTTGACAAACCATACATCTTGACACAAAATCAGCAATCTCCCTCTTCATATTGTCCCACCAAAAATGTTCCTTCAAATCTCTATACATTTTGGTGCTCCCAGGGTGTATAGAGAAATTGGAACTATGAGCATCATTCAACAATTCCCTTTTCAGATCAGGTAAATCGGGAACACAAAGTCTCTTCCCGAATTTCAAAATTCCATCTTCATACACAAAGTCTCTCAATCTCCCATCATTCACAGCTTTAATCTACTTTTGGAATTCTTCATCATTGGTCTGAGAACTCTTAATCCATTCTAGTAAAGATGGTTTGGCAACCATTTGAAAAAGCATTGATGTTTCACCTTCCCTGGTTATTCCCATGTCCATCTTCTCTAGATCCATGAAAATTGGGTCCCTTTCAATTCTCATCATGTTCAGAACTCCATGGTCTTTTCTGCTCAAAGCATCTGCTACTTTGTTTGCTTTCCCCGGGTGGTAGTGTATCGTGCAATCATAATCCTTGAGTAATTCAAGCCATCTCCTTTGCCTCATGTTGAGTTCTTTTTGTGAGAAAATATACTTCAAACTCTTGTGATCAGTATAAATCTCACATTTTTCACCATAGAGGTAGTGCCTCCATATCTTCAAAGCAAAGATCACAGCTGCTAACTCAAGATCATGAGTAGGATAGTTTTGTTCATGAATTTTCAACTGTCGTGATGCATAGGCAATAACTCTATCATTCTGCATAAGGACACAGCCAAGTCCTTTCTTTGATGCATCACTATAAATAACGAACCCATCATTCCCCGATGGTAGAGTCAATATAGGAGCATTGACTAATCTTCTCTTCAGTTCTTCGAAACATTCTTCACACTCTTTTGTCCAAACAAATTTAACCCCTTTACGTGTGAGCTTCGTTAATGGGTTTGCCAATCGGGCAAAATTCTGGACAAAACGCCGATAATAACCTGCCAAACCAATAAAACTACGTACCTCAGTTATACTCGTAGGTGCTGGCCATTCTTGGATTGCCTTGGTCTTAGAAGGATCAACAGAGATTCCATCTTTAGAGACAATATGGCCAAGAAAAGAAATCTCCTGAAGCCAGAATTCACACTTGCTAAACTTTCCATATAATTCATGCCTCCTCAGAGTCTTCAAGATAATGCGCAAGTGATTTGCATGATCTTCATAGGTTTTGGAGTATACCAATATATCATCAATAAATACTACCACAAATTCATCGAGATACTCCTTGAAAACTCTATTCATCAGATCCATGAATACAGAGGGTGCATTGGTCAATCCAAACGGCATTACAGTAAACTCGTAATGCCCGTACCTGGTTCGAAATGCTGTTTTCGGAATGTCTTCCTTCTTCACACACAACTGATGGTATCCAGATCGAAGGTCAATCTTTGAAAAGTATTGAGCTCCATGCAGTTGGTCAAATAAATCATCAATACGAGGTAGGGGATACTTGTTCTTTATCGTTATAGCATTGATCTCCCTGTAGTCAATACATAACCTCATAGATCCATCTTTCTTTTTAACAAAAAGAACAGGGGCTCCCCATGGAGAAACACTAGGGCGAATAAATCCCTTATTACTCAATTCCTCTAGTTGTTTCTTTAGTTCGACTAACTCTACAGTGGCCATTCTATAAGGGGTCTTCGATATAGGCCTTGATCCAGGAATAAAATCAATAGAAAACTCAACTTCTCGTTCTGGAGGATGTCCAGGTAAATCTTCCGGAAATACATCTACAAATTCTTTCACAACAGGTACATCCTCTATTTGAACATTCCTTTCCTCACCGATAGTTACTTCATTCTCTTCCTCCCCAATAATTGAATTAAGTTGAGCTACTGGGGTGGGTCTAAATAATAATTAGGTGGTGACGATTCTGCTCTAAAAATAAGGTGCTCCTTATCATTATCATCATGAATCGTAACCTCTTTCTTCTTACAATAAATCTTCGCATCATAGTCCGAAAGCCAGTCCATACCGAGGATTATATCAAACTCAATCATAGGTATGACGATGAAATCAGCAGATAAAGAAAATTTATGTGCTCTAATGGGGACTGATTCACAAAACTTTGTTGCAACGATACTTCCCTTAGGAGTTTTAACTGACAACTCCCTTATTAAATCAAATTGGAAATATCTAATTTTCTTAGCAAACTGGGAAGATATGAAACAATGCGATGATCCAGAATCAAATAATGCATTTGCTAAACTTGAGGAAACCATTAAATTACCTGCCACCACGTCTTTCGGAGTTTCTACCACAGCAGTAGTGATAGCATAATCCTGGCCTTGATCCCTTGGCCTTTTCTGAGGTAAGTTCTCCTGACGCTTAGGACATGCATTTGCATAATGCCCCATCTCCCTGCAATTGTAGCACTGAACATTGGTAGCTTCCTTCTTCCCCTTGTAATCATGAGCTTGGTGGCCTTTTTCACCACACTTGTAACAGACTCCCATTCCCTTCAGGCAAGCACCGGGGTGTTTCTTCCCGCACTTACCACAAGATGGATATTCAACCTTTCCCTTCTTCCCCTTATTTCCATTCCCAGATTGATCAGCAGGTCTCTTCTTCTCTTGCTTTGCTTTAAAGTCATAAGACTTAGAGAATTCCTTTTCGGTCTTGATAGCACATGAGACAATGTCTTCGTACGATGAAAAGGATTGTGAGACTAATGCTCGACGGAGAAATGGTTTTAACCCATCAAAGAAACGATCAATCTTACTTCTTGGGTTGCGAATATAATCACCAGCGTACCTCGCTAACCTTGTAAAGTTAGCCTCATACTTTGTGACATTATCATCCTCCTTTTGTCTCAGACTCAGAAATTGCCTTTCCATATCTGCTCGATGGTCGCGAGGAAAGTATTTTTCTAAAAACAGATCTTTGAACTCCCTCCATTCCATGTTTGATACTTCATCATCTTCCTTCATGTTTTGAATCAATGACCACCATTGATCAGCATCTCCAGTGAGGCGGTAAACTGCCATGGTAACTTTTTCCCTTTCACTACTCCCCAAAGCCTGAAATATTTTCTCTAGGGAAAATATCCATTGCTCAGCTACTAAGGGATTTGTACTCCCATTGAACGTTGGTGGTTGTTGTCTCATGAATCGATCTAACATTGATCCTCCACGCTGCGGATCAGGGTGCTCCATACGGGTAAGGTTATTATTCATAACCTGAGTAAGTTGTCCCAGTATGGT
Source organism: Viscum album (assembly GCA_963277665.1). Lineage (NCBI taxonomy): Eukaryota > Viridiplantae > Streptophyta > Magnoliopsida > Santalales > Viscaceae > Viscum > Viscum album. The sequence goes on along the minus strand of OY728122.1, from coordinate 580,196,281 downwards.
GATTAGCTGATAGGCACCAGTTGCATCACCAGCCCCACTATAATTATCTTGAGCAGGAGGGCAATCCCTACATGGAGTGCGCGCATTGATACGGTTTCCATTTCTTCCACTAGGCGCCATTTCTAAACAATGGCATAAACTAGATCAGTTTATGAATCAAAATATATAATCCCATACTTATAAAACACTTAACATAAATTGAACTATTTATGGATATAATCCATAATCATAAAAATGTTTTTCTTTGAGGAAGTATATACTCATAAACCCTTCATAATGATTTGTAAAGATAATGAGAGTTATCCTAAGCATATCCCCCGGGAGTGTCGTAACCAAGAGTGCAGCAAGGCCCGTTGTCGTGCACCAGTTCCCGTTCGAGTCTAGCTCAAAGCGGTGTTTTCGGGTTTTACCCCTAGGTACATCTGTGCCAGAGCCGCCTCTACCTGCTCGTATCCAGACAGGGATGTATTGCTCGGAAAACTCACAAAATCTCTACAATACCAAAATTCTAGGAAGTTCTTCTATACTAATCCTCAAAGTTCATCTTAGGTCTACGTGCTCTAATCAGAGTTTATCTAAATCTAGCTTCCAAGGTTTGTACTAAACTTCCTCTGATACCAACTGTAACGCCCCGACCCCAGCTACCCAGAGTCGGTGCATTACTTCGTAACATTGGCATGATCACAAGAAAGATCAAATCTCGAAAGACCGATTGGTTTAGTAGCCTTGGAAACACTAGATATATTCATAAGTTTTACATTACATCATGAAATGAAAAACTAATACCACAACATAATATTTCCACAATCCACACTATTAACCCCTCATAATATCCCTGCAAGTCAATCATAATTTACTTCTTCACTACCTGGGAAAAATAAAACATAGAAAAGGGGTGAGCTCAAATGCCCAGTAAGGATAACAATATAGCGGAACATTCAAAATAAGCATAAACATTTAAGGCAATGAATTACTAAAACAAAATCCTTTTAAAATTGAACTTCAACATAGTATGGCAAAAGTAAAATGAAATAATACCATTTACTTGTTCACATGGATATTCTACTAATCGAATAATCACATGAAATATCAATAACCACTTTCATAATGTTGGAATGCATAATGCCAGACTATCATAACCACATAGCCAAGGCCTCGTGCCAAGACTACAAATAAGATTTTGTCAAGGCCTTGTGCCAAGACACTAGTTTGTCTCATGAGACCTACCGATGCATCGAGGAGCTATAGCGGGCTCCACCCGTCACTTATTAAGTCCAATGCATTCCCATATGAAAAGGTTTAAACATAACATAAACATTCGTATTAAAACTAGCATACGAAATGTCAATACTTTCACAATAAACTATGAATGGTATAAAAATAGCACATCCACAGTCAAACATATCACAAAACCTTCAATACAATATAGAAGTTTTGTATCATAATAAATCAACTTCAAATAATCTTAAAATCCATCAAAGGATGTTGACATAGATGAAATCAAAATTCTTTTTAAAGAAATATCTCCTTTTATTTTGAAATCATTTAAGATCCATATAAAATAAAACATTTTCTTTGAAAATATTCTTATAATCTTGTATGGGAAGCTTCGACGATTTTATAAAGGCGGAAAATAACCGCACCCGCCGTATAAGTTAAAAAAAACATTCTTACCTCAATTCTGTCGAAAAGGTTAAAAAGGACCTTGTTTTGAAAACGACGGAAAGATTCCTTTATAAACCTCTTATAAAAAGTCAAAAAAAAAGTATAAATGACTTTAACCCATATTCTTGTAAATAGTAAAAATGTTTTGAAATACATTTTGAAGAAACATGGATGTGGATGATAACGAGATCCCAGTAGATTATTACGTATAATACAACCTCGGATAATGAAGAGATTGTGAAATAACCCTTACCTTGTACTTTTCCTTGGTTGTGGTAGGTTAACCTCCTGTATAATGGTGAAATAATTGTTATTAAATTATACAAGAATCATATACATTAATATGATATCATATATGATCTTTTAATATTGATTTGATAATAATATCTTAGTATTATCGTTGTTTCGGGTGTTAACTTACTTGTTTTCTTTCATATGTTTTGTTACGTAAGACATGTTTGTAAAGGATAGGGTGTATATTATTCATATCCAGAATGATATCAAGTCCTTAAACATCATTTTTAAATCATAAAATGATAATTACGCTTTAATGGTTACGATGGAGAATGAATCTCATCGCGTTCGTGGAGACGGTAGTCCGTACGTACGCACGAGCGACAATATCATTCTTTTGATATTAAAATAATATATAAATGGATGGTATATCATATATACTGAATCATTAACATGTTATATTTATTATTTACATGAGTTACACATCATTATTATACCCATCCAAATAATATTATATTGAATAACAATTACACCACGACGTGGAGACGGTAAGCCGTACGTACGCACGTATGGTGACATGTTATTCAAAGGGTGGATAGAATACTGAATATGATTGTACCATATTTATAATAACATCACAGTATATGTGAGATACTGGAGTTATTATTTCAGAATGGTAAGAACAAAGGAAGAAGAAGTGGAAGAAGAAATGAACTTAGAAAAGGGTGGTGAAATCAATTCCTCTTCATCGGGTTCTTCCTTTTGATTTGATCAAAAGGGATCCTTAGGTTGGCTTTCTGATCAATCTAAGGCCTCTAGGTTGTATTGAGGGATGTTGGGAGAGTATTTGGGCAGAGTTTGGCCGAACCAAAAGGCTTTAGAGGTGTGAAGAAATGAGAAGGAGGAGTGCCCTTTTATAAGAGGGGTGAGGGGCACCTTTGGAAAAGATAGAAATATTAATTTATAATAAATTCATATTCGGTTTCTAATGGCTCCAAAGTTGACTATTCAAAGTTTAAGGTGGGGATAGGTCGAAAACCACTCAACCAATAGAATTTAGACAGGTTTGGGTACTTATATTAACCTTATCTTTAAGTATTAACTCTAAGTTAATTAGTTTCACTTTTACAATGTCTCTTTGTATTTTTATATAATATGGTTAATAAACATACTATATAAATCCAAGCGACCCCCAAGTGGTCCATTAATGATTAACCTATCATAATATAAGTCTCTTGGCCGAACCTTAGATTTTTAGGAATTTAATATCAATTAATAATATAATATTTGTTTTAAGAATTCTTTTATGTCAATTTTGACACTATTCATTAGTTGATTTTTGTGAAACTCATAACAGATTTATTACTTCGAACAAAGTCAATTAAATCAATCCTAATATATCATATTATCCTAGAAAATTAGTTTAATTCATTAAAAGTTTCATATTATATTTATTTGGGTATTTATAATATCACTTATTTTAATTTTTCACTATTATAGTAATTACTGCATCATCATTGTGTCATAAATAAAATAAATTATTTAATGTCTAAAAATTATAAGTAAAATATCATTATGTAGGAAATCGTTTTAGCTTTCTAATGAATATTTATAATCGAAAATCCAACATGTATAACCCTATGTAAAAATTGTTCTTCTAAAAGATGTAAGCTTATGCCATTTTTATTTTTATTTTAACTTTATTAATATAAAGTGTCCCTACCACATACAAGTGGCTCCAAGGGGTCCCCAAATTGACCCAAGGATGCCCATGGTCGGGTATGTGTCCACCAATAAGGTTAGGACACGTTTTAGGGTAATTTTGTATTATTATAATATTATTTTTTTAACCCTTATTTACCGGATTTACCCTTTAACCATGGTAAATAAAATATTTACCACAGTAACTATTCAAAATGTCTAAAAATAAAAGTTACCTATTTACACAATTTGAACATCCTGATTCCAAATATGGAATCCATTTTCCTAAATTCAAAACACAGAAGTGGCAGAAATTAATTTAAAATTAATTCCCGCTGTCAAAACAAAAAGCGTGTTTTTAAGAGATAATAACTATCAAAAGATTGACACTTGTTTATGTTCGGTTTAATTGTAAAATTATGTCCAATGATAAACATTAAATTGAGTGGTAAAAATATATTCTAAATATACTTTAAACCCACTCAAATTCATAATTTATCACTATTAATTATTTTGATTAAAAAAGTTGTTTTTAATTAAAATTTAGAAATTTTCACTATTCATCAAAATATGACAGTTATCCGAAATGTACCAAAATTTCACCCTAAGCTAAATTCGATATTCCGAATCCAAAAATGAAGTCCATTTTCAAATATAAAATATATATAATTTCAAAAAGTAGGTATTACTATTCATAACGGCTAGTTTGATTAGTTATGGTGTGTTAGAACTCGGTGTTGCGTACAACACACGCTATCACATTATTCAAAGAGAAGCGTACCATAGAAGCTTGGGGTGTTACAGAAATGTTGCAGAAAATATCTGTTTGGAATGAATTTTATAGTGTTTATAGATCATAAGAGCTTAAATTAAATCTTACAGTAACAATATATGACACACCAGAAGAGGAGGTGGGTTTATTATATATAGTCTTTTGATTTTGATCTAAAATATATACTTGGGAAGGGAAATAATGTGGAAGGAACATGTAGTATGAAAACTCATACTCATGTTATTCAAGTGTCTTGTGTTTATTGGAAGATGTTGAATTTTGTATATGAGATTCATGTTGTGGCTCGGGATAGGAAGGGGAAGATGAATATGAAATCAATTTTAGTGTAGTCTACTATTTTGAGATAGATTACAGATAGGAAGTATAAGGATATAGAGTGCTTGATCATGAGGGGAATCATTGATGGTGGGGAGTCACTTTCTAATTAATTAACTAATCAGGATGAGGTCATATATAGTAGGAATTGGGTTGTTGTTCCAATAATCATGTATAAGGATTTAATGTGTGATTTTCATTCCTCAATGTGTGAGGTATATCCTTGTCTAAAAAAATCATCTGTGACCTATGCTGACTATTTTTGTTTCTAGACATAAAAAATTGAGATAGTGGTTTCAAGGCATGATGCTACACATTTCAACTGGTGATGTTTAAAAATCAATTACCTTGTGGTTTTCTACAACAATTTTTCATTTTATAATAGAAGTGGGATGATGTGGATATGTAATTTATGGTGGGTCTCCCATGGATACCTCAAGAGAATGAAATTATTTAAGTGATTTTGGGGAGACTAAAAAAGGATTAACTTTTCATTCATAAATCGGAATGTTTATTAGTATAATAGTTTAGAGGTTTTTATGATTAGAAGGTAGTCTATCTGCATGGGGTGACCCAAACTATTGTTTCATATGGCGATTCATGTTAGAATTCATTCTTATGGAAGGGATTGCATATGGGGATTGGTACATAGGTGTTTTTTAGTAATGGATTCCACCAACTAATAGACTGGGTGTTAAATCGTACTATACCTGTGCTTTTGGATATGACGTGGGAGTGTTTTTTAGGCTTTGGTGGGTTTTGAGAGAATAAAATTGATTTAGTGGAGTTTTCATGTCACAATAGTTATCATGAAACTATTCAGATAGAACTATATGTTGCTCTTAGTGGTAGTAAATACAAAACTACTCCCTACTGGATGGAGGCGGGTGATTTAAAGTTGTTGGGACTGGGCTTCGATTAGGAGATGTAGGATAAGGTTCCACTAATATGGAAGCATACGAATAATGATATGTGTCTTCATAACATGTATGAAGATAATGGTTGATGTCTCCCAGTGTTTATAGAGGTAGGTCGTATATTCCTTCACGTGTTATGTAGATTGGGTCACCACATGCTATAGAGGTATGGAAAATGACACCGTGGTTCATTTGACCATTTGAGGTCATGGAGATTATTGGATCTATGGAAAAGTGACGGGATCTTCTATAGAGACATAGTGTAATGCATGATGTTTCCAAGGTTTCATAACTTTGGATATATCACAATAAAACTTCTCATTTGATCTATGTGGAGAATGATGATCTTGGGAAAGATTCTTCCATTGAGGATCATCTCATACATGTGTTGGATCACATTGATATTGATTTATGGGTAAATACCATGAAGGTATTTCATTTAAGATGGAAATATGGATATTATTATGAGAGAGATTATGAAATAGAAGAATATATGAGGGCTCAGGGATCCAATACTATTCACTTAGGATCATATAGATGCCTGGGAGTGTCGCTTGAGGATGGGAAGTTATGAGGTGTGGAGATTTTAAAACCCCACAATTTTGTAGTTTTGTCTTGTATATTTTAATGTTACACTTTTTATTGGTTTTGACTACTTTTAGTTTGGTTTTTAACTAGAGGTGTATTTTGGTGAATGATTGAAATAATATGTGAAATAGGGTAGTTTATGGATGGTTAATAGTTTTCCTAAATTGTGAACCCTAGCCATGGAAACCATGTAACCCTATGCTGTTTTTTATCATGGCTTTTAATTTTGTTCCAAAATATGAACCATGAAATTTGAATATTAGAACCCCCACCACTCTAAAATATATGAATGGTTAATGTGCTTAGGTAGAAGAAATCGTGAACCCGAATTAGGAAAGTATGTGTATGGGATTTTAGTCCCTTAAATTTTATTTAAAAAAATTATAAAACCACGTCTTATACTCCTGGACACCCTTCCTTGATCCATAATTTATTTCACTTGATTATTGTGCCTCTGGGATGGATTCTGAGGCCCCATAACATCCGTTATTAGTGATTCAATGCCCGATTGGCATATCTGCACCACTTCAGACATGTGGTTTCTTCTTGATTGATTTCACATCTATATTCTATTCTTATTACATTATTCTTTTGGTTTTATATTCTGTTTTGGAGGTAGACATATATTTTCTCAGTCGATATATATAATATTTTGATAATGATCTATATTAAAGAGATCTTGTTTCTTTTGATCAGGGAATTGGGTTTTGGATCTAGGACATGTTCTTCATCGCATTGTTGATTGATCTACATCAAATTGGGGATTTTTTATGGTAAATTAGTATAAATGAATTGAGGTAGGAGGTCTTCAATTCAAAAAAATCATGATTTAAATTATATGTATGTATTTTAAGAATTTCTATTTTATGAAAAGAAATTGATATTATTTATTGAATTTATTAATTTTTATGAATGAATTAATTTATGTTATTGTTAAATGAGGGATATTAAATTGATTTGAAAAATAAATTATTGAATTAAATATAATATATTCAGATTGTTGATTTGTATTATTAATTATTGAATTAAATATTGGATATAGAGATTTTTTGATAATTAATAATGGAATTAATTATGAGGTATTCGGATTGTTTATTTGAGAAAGTTAGTTAATGAATAAATTATGAAATATTGATATTTTTATTTAAGATAATTAAATATGGAGAAATTCCCAAAATGATTTCAGATTTATGGAAAATTAATTGTTGAGTTAATTAATGAGATTCTTAATTGTGAAAGGAATAATAAATTATAAAATTAATCAATAGTTGTTGAGTTTGAGTTTATTGATTATTGAATTTATGAATTAATTAATTGTATTAATGTGATTAATTAAATGGGTAATTAATTAAGTGGAATTATATGATGAACTAATTATGGAATTAATAAATGTCATAAAAATGATTAATTAATTTTGTAATTAATTAATGGAATTATATTAACAAGATAAATGGTAACAATGACATCCATATGTTAATTGATATAGTGAATGGTAACAATGGAATTCTTATGAAAATTGAGCAAATGAATGTTAACTATGTAATTAATGTGAAAAGATATAAAATTAATGGTAATAATGGAATTCAAGTGTAGATTGGTAAAATTAATGTTACAAATTTCATTCATGTGTGAAATGATATGAATAATGGTAACAATGTAATTCTGAAATATGATATTGTTGGGGTGTTACCGGGATCCTATGTGTTATGTGGATATAAAAAGAATAATTGATAATGTGATAATTGTTTACAATTGTGTTATATTTATTTAATTATAAATCTAGAGAAACTATATTTACTTGATATTGGTTTATAGTTCAATGGTGGTGGCCAACAATGTTTCACTCACATCCTACATAGTTTTCCCGATCGGTACCCGAATATATTTTGAGTGGCATGACATGATAATGGAAAAAGCCTTATATTAAATGGTTGAGTTGGGATGGATCATGATTGAGGTAACCAAACGTGGTTTGGAACCTACCATGGATTTTTTAGTGTTTTTACATTTTATTTACATTTTAACACATGATATATATCCTAGCATATGATATATACTATTTGGTTTTGATATGTTATTTCTTGTTTTGGTCATCCTGTTTTACTAGTATAGTTCTAGATATGGTTATATGACATTTTTTATTTTTTAATTATTTCCACTATTGTGATACTTTGATAAAGGGGATATAGTCTCCCCATGATCAATATTAAGCACTCTTTAATAATCATAAGCCTATTGTATACAATGGGTCACAATTGAGGTGATTTTATCGACTGATTTGGGGCACCAGTGTGTATAACACATTCCATGAAGTTACATATGGGAAACTAAAGGTGATAAATTCCAGGTTTGTGTAGGATATAAAATTGGTTCTGTGTGTATATTGTGGGTGGATTATAGGTTACATAATTGATATAATGTGGGAAAACTGAGCCTAGTTTATTTGGTAAATCATGTTGGATGAAGAATTTATTAGTGTTGGATGGTGAAATATAATATATTTATAACAGTATGGCATTCCCTAGTCATGGTGGCTATGTTTCTAGGGATTCCTAATTTGTATCCTCATTTTCATTAGTATTTTAAAATAAAAAATAATATTATATTATTATTAAACAAAATGTGTCTGTGTGGAAAAAATATTAAAATTATTCCACTATTAATTTTATGTTTAATTGATTGATTATTAATTTTTGGTATATAAATATACATACCACAGTTACATGTTAATATATATATATGTTGGGTGTGGAACAAATAAAATCAGAAACACCCTCCCATTAGTTAAATATAATAAAATTATCTAGAACTCGCAAACTTGAAATGAATCTTTTTAATTGATGAATGAAATACTAAGTATATGAAACACCATCTCTATAAATATTTCCTCCACTAAATCACAATAGTGTAATGATGTCTTAACATATAACTGATCATTATATAACCCATCTATTTCAAATATTAAATGATAAAGAAATTACATTCTATTTAACTAATAAAGAAAATATTTCAAATAAATCAACACCTTCAATTTACATAGAAAATTTCCTAACAAGTCATACCATATAAAATTTTCTACCATATAATTTTCTATTGAATGGATATATCCATTTGATTTAAAGTAATCATTTCGTAGTAGATAGATCCATATGATTCATTTTTCTTTAATTATGTAAGCCAATAATATCATCCCTAATTTATTAACTCCCCTTTCTTGAGTTACTCAATTTATCTTCATCATTATTAAATTTAGGTTCATTATATTATGTGAGAATTTTATAGTGGATGTAGTAAAGATATATATCTATGTTGGATGTATATATGGTATGAAACTAAATTTCTCATCATAAAATATAGATCCATAACCATCAAAAACAATATAAGTGTCACATGGTTTTAATAAGGTAGAATATAAGTTCTTAAAGTATTAGAAAATTTTATTATAATGAATGAGAAACATACAAACCCATTTCATGTCATTGTACTTCTTATAAATCCCTATAGTAATCCCCTTATATTACATTAATTAATAGAAATTTTATTATTTAATACATTCATCAGCTATTATGTTTGACAAATTCATTAAATTCATCCATAATTGTCTCTCATTTCACTTTTATCATGTCCAATGAACTATGAATAATATTTTAATATATAGAAGACCATCTATAACATTAACACTTAATGTTATAAATATTTGAGAATAATATAAAAAGGATTGTATACCAAACCTTAGAATATATAAATCCATAAACTACAATTGCATTGGAATGGTCATAGATGATATGAACCCATAAAAATTTTTGATTGGAAAAAATTCAATACCATGTTAACATGCATTATGATGTCAACTATTGTTGAATAAGATATATACAATTACATCAGATGATAAATTTAATTAATTAATATAACCATTAGTCTCCAACTTCCACTAAAGAATAAAACAGTTATGTTCAATTTCAATTTATATCATATCATATCTGATAATTTATGAAATGACAACCAATAATATTTTCATTTTCACCAAAATATCAATCTGGAATCCTACTATAAAATCAATTATGTAGTACATCGTATTAAATAACTCATTAATACCGATCTAGATAATATTTTTTAAAAACTTTAGAACACCTTTATTTTATCTCTCTACATCAAAGTCATTCAAAAATAGATAAAAATATCAAATTTCTTCACCATAGGAATTTCTAGTTTTGATAATAAATTTTAATATTCAGATCTCTAAATTTTCACAAATACCAGCGTTTAAAAAATAATCAATTCTAATGTGGCTATAAAGGGATATATTGTGATATCTATCAAAAAATTTATATATAAACATAATTTTTCCACTAGAATCTAATGAAATAGTGCATTCTCATAAATTACCATTTTCCAGGAAAAGGGTTGACCTAGAGACATGATGTGTGTTGATCCCATATTGAAAAATCATAAATAATAGACTATATATGTATATAGTGACCATTTCAATTAATATATAAAATGATATTTTCATTTATGTATGAGAACATCACATTTATCTTACCCAAATAATTAAGCACACTATATTTACTATCATGTTTTTGTTACACACGGAGTTATTTATCTCAACAATTTAAAATAAATTATACATTTCATATGATAGGATAAATCACATATTTTTATACCGCTATATTAAATCATAATAAAAAGCATAGACAACCAAACCATGATTACTTAATCCCCATGGATTTTGAAATAAATGTATCAAAGTATTATGTTTTTCAAGATATATATATCATTAAACTCATATTAAAGGGAAAAATATGATACATGAAACATTAGTATAACTAAGACAAAATTTTAGAAACTCAATGTCGAATACATTGTGGGTTATCTGGGAAAATGATTTTTTAAAGAGGAATATTCAATATCTCTATAATAGATGCATACTATGGTTAACCTTATCATTTCATGATAACCTAAAATACTCCATGACGAACACTGATTAGTGATAAGTCAAAATCATATATTGAGAGGTCAATGATTACAAATCTTTAATATATATATATATATAACCATTGGGAATGAAAGAAAAATTGTATATATAATTTTATATGATTCAATATTATATTCTTACTCATAGTTAATAATACTTATCACAATGAATTATAATTATTTGTCCAATATAGATTATTTTTTATATTCTTAGATCATCCATTTTTTGGAACAGTCCAGGGATTCGTTAACTCATTACATCTATATGAAATTATTATCACCTATGTATGTGACCACTAGATGAAATCATCCCAGTATACTCTTTAAGGAGTAAAATTTATGAATAAATCAAACATGAATAACAATGATATTTAAAAACCTTATTCCTGAGGTTCCACTCCAAGAATTTATTCAAAATATATAATTTCACCACATTTGATGTTATTATTTTGATTTCTATTTTATTTTTAAAACCCTTTCCATGTAAAAATTCATTATAATTCTTGGAATCCATTCAATGAAAATTTCCCATTAAATCATATAAAAATTACTATAACTATTTAAAATATTACATACATGTATATTCTAAACTCTATTAAGATGATTTTACAATCACTTTATTATGGTAACTACTTGTAAAACATTATATTTCCCTTTACATTTATACCATAAGACTCTTTTTGGATATTATTTGAAATGAAATTTTAATTTTGATTGGTTTAATTACACATTTAATATTTAAATTTTATAATTCTGTAATATTTTATGTGATATATTCCTTTTTAAATAATTTTATTTCATTAATATATTGTGTTTCATGGAACATTGAATTCAAATAAGTCACGATATACTATTAAATTACTATTATTCAAGATATGATGTTATAACCTAGATTTTGAATTGGTGGGTATGCATATATATAAACATATAATGAAATATGAGTTAAATAAATATTTAATAAAAATTTATTTATTTATTATTATTAAATAAAAAATATTGTTTTGGTAAATTAATTTTATTCATCAAAAATATGTTTATAAATGTTTTGTATTGATTCTTATTAGCAGATAAATATAATTAATTATTTATAATATTATATTTTATATTTTACCTAAATAAGATTCATTTTTTAATGAATCATGTCAAAATAATCATAGGTTTAATTTTTTTTAAATTTTCTGAATTGTTTGAAATTTTATGAAGAGTGAATAATACATATTTCAACTAAAATATTTTTTTCATAATTGGAATTCAAAAATTAAAATTATATTTTGGATTAGTTTTAAAATACCATGATTATTATTTAATCTATATTTTTTATTTGAATTGTATTTTAAACAATATTTTAGTATAATGGAATTTTATTAATAAAACGACCATTTTTTGGAAAATAATATATTTTTCTATGTGATTTTCTAGTTTAATATTAAATTAAATTCAACCACTTCTATGTTTTTTATTTTAATAATATACTCCACATTTGGATCGACTATGAAATAATTTTGTAAATAACCCTCTTTTATTTTTATCAGTATAAATATAAATCTTAGTAATTTTTGTAACATAATAATGGATAATTGGGTAGTTGAGAGTAAAAATAATATGATACAGATTATAAAATTGTTGTAAAGAACACCCTTATTATATTGAATGGGCAATTGTAGACAATACTCTTCCACACATCAAATTTTTTAACCTTTTTTGACACAAGATTGACATAACATCCTTGATAGTACTTTATATAAATTAAAATTCAAACATTTCACACTATTTTGTGACATTATTAAAATTTGGTTAACCCAACTACATGTTAAAGCATTAATTGTCTTTTGAAATATAAATTTTTAATATTAATCTTTTTAATTTATTATAAATCATTAGTGAATAAATAATTACCATAAATCCATCTACAACAATGTAGTTTTAATTAATAAATAAATGCAAAAATAAAACAAAAATTATTAAAATAAATATAATTACAGAAACTTGTGGTTATCCATTAACTCTATATGCTACCAAAAAAATTTCAGGATATGATTCATTAGATTGAAATAATTTTACCAATTTACATAATGTTTTCAAATTAAATGTAATGAATTGTATCAAAATAGACTATAAATATATACTATGATATTATTATTTTATAATATTATTTAAAAATTCTAAAAATATTCAGTAACATAAAAATGGGATATATAATGACTAAAATATCGTATCCTATGAATTTATGGTCAATTTTGATCCATATGCTTCTATAAAACATAAATATATTTAATATTATAAATTATTATTAAAAAAATTAATAGAATTATAGACAGTATTTCCTATCAATTAATATGTGAAAGTATCACTTGTCCAAAAGTACATCTTTCCATCTCCACAAAGCGATACAATTCATTTTCCAACTCCTTATTTGATGTGTGGGTATTATTATTAGATTATGGTTTATATACAATATTTATGAAATAATTATACTTCATTATTGGAAATATCATTTGTCATGAACCAGCCCGAGTAACCTGGTAACCCGATAACCATGTCGGCCCTAACGTAGCCCGAAGGGCATTCCCAATTCCCAAGGGTCGACGACTAGAACATAGAATCACACAACATGAAAGGGGGAACGATTTTTCCACCAACAAAGTGGAAGAAAATAAACAAGGCAGTATGGATAACATAAATAAACTCCAGTGGGAGTAATGTACCATAATAAAAAGAGACACAAAAATCCCAAAGTACTACAACCCAAGTACTAAAAATGGGAAAATATCCCAATGTACCCTAAGGATACAACTCACCATGACCAAAGATCAAACGCTGGATCCACCTCAAAGAGATCCCTTCCCTTTGCTCGAACCTGGAAGAAGAAAGTCTACAAAAATCTGAAGGGAAAAAGTAGGGTTTGAGCCTAATCCCATTAATATACCACCAATGATTCCATAAAAGAGTCCAAATATAGATCATCCAATGAAAAACATTCAATTTTCAAATAAACATGTTTTGAAATTGAAAAGAATATTTTAACAAATCATGTTATACATTTTAAAATGATGGAAAAAAATATTTTAATTAATGATATTACAAATGATGGAATATTTCTAAAAATGGCTTAAGTGAAAAATTTATATAAAATAGTTTATATAAATTCAGAAGGTATGTAAAGAAAGTTCAATAGAATTGGAAAACATTTATATCTCAAATATAAATAAACAAACAAAGAACATGTCCATCTTCCAATAGGTACGATAGAATTAACAAGTTATCGGATTCTGCATTCTCTATGTGAACTCAGCAAAATGTGTATACACACGACCCCAGGACACTGGCCAAAGGAGACTCGTCACCAACCTGTCGGGGATGTTACCTGCCGAAATTATGTTTTATAACGTTGTCATAGCGTAGAGTGTGTCCAAATAACTCCCAAACTACCTAAGGCATGCATGCGCTCTTACCTGATGGGTGAACTATTTTTAGAATGATTAAAAATACTATCAATCCCATTCTTCCATTTCAAAAATTCCAATTTCATTACATTTAAAACCAATCATGTTTTATTAAAAAACATTCCTTTTCACAAGATAAAACAACTTGGTTTCTATCAAATAAATTTAAGCCATTTTCACCAGTTTGAAATCCATTCAAAACCAACTCCATCATTAAAATTTTTTTCAACTATTAAAATCAAAAATTTAATTGAAATAATTAACATCAAATCCACAATTTAAATTGAACAATTTAAATCATCAAGTTTCTATAAATACACCCAATTCATTGGAATTGGGGTTTTCTAAGTTTCCATGCCAAATCCATTTCAAATATATCCATTCACTAGAAACAAGTTTTTATCATTTTAATTGAAAGAAAATTTGAGTAATTGAATATAAATCAACAATTGTAATAAATCTAGAAATACAAGGATGATTGATTTTTATAGTTAAGATGGAACAACCTAATTCAATTGTTTTGATGAAAACCACAACGGTCAAATAATTCTCAGGAAAACCGGGTTTCTTTTTCAAGACCCAACCTTAGATCTATCCTCCTAGTAAGATCAAGACCAAATATCATCATATTTGGAATCCACCCACTCATATCTACCCATAATGGCCATAAATCTAAGAAACCGAGAAAGGAGGAGAAGTAGATGTAAGTAGATCAATGAAAACGATCATGAAAGATGATGAACGATCACATACCTCAAGAATCCAGCTTCAATTCACTAAGAGAAGCCTTTGAATCACCTCTGGAATGATGGGAGAACTTTATATGGCCATAAGAGAATAAAAAACCCGAGTTAGGGCCACTAAAGAGAAAAAACAAGACACTTAAAGGAAAAAATGAGTGAGATCAACTCTTATAGGACCTCTTTTAAGTGGCCGCATGGTTTTCCCGCAAGGTTAGACAAACCGTGCGCTAACTGTGCATTAGCCACTTCCTCGGAAAACACTCCATGCATGGTTTGGCAGCACGGTTAGACAAACCATGTGTCCCATGTGCAGAAGCTACTGCCTCCAATACCAACTATGTACGGTTTGGCCGCACAGTTTAGACTGCCTATGTGCCACCCGTGCGACTTCCCCTTTGCCTCAAAACATCATTTAAAGTTCTCTCGACTCTCCCATTCATCACCCTTACTTTAAAAAAATTAAAAGCATCAAGAAAGGGTTATATAACAGAAATCAGGGGTACTGCAAACAGTGCTCATACCATGCTCCACCCATTGTCCTTTAGTTTTCCTTTAAATTTCACCCAGACACACCCCAACTCACTACTCCAAAACAGAGGTACATAGAATCATCAAAATTATCTGAAAATGTAACGTGATGTTACAACCTCCCGACCATAAGATCTTTTTTCCACAAAAATAATATGACGAAATCTCTACGTCAAAAAGATGAGGCCAATTCTCTCTCATTAGTGTTTCCCTTTCCCATGTCTCATTAGAATCAGAACCATGCTGCCATAGTACACAGACCAGAGGTATAATTCTCCCACAAAGTACCTTTGTCTCCAAATCAACAAACCTGACTGGTCATTCAGTGAAAGAAAAAAAAATTTCAATCTCAAGATCCCTCCAGCTCAAAACATGAGATGGATCAGAGAGATACTTCCGCTGCTGCGATACACGAAACATGTTATGTATCGAAGTCAACTATTTTGGTAGAGCTAGACCGTAAGCAAATTTCCCTTCAAGACCATCAATCTCAAAAGGTCCCACAAAACGAGGATCAAGCTTCCCTTGCCTCCCAAGCCGTAGAAGACCTCATTGGGGTGAAACTTTCAAGAACATGTGGTCACCAACTGAGAACTCTAATGTTCTACGAAAACGATCATCATAAGTCTTGTACTGGTACTGTTCTATCAACATTCTCTAACGAATAAACAAGATCATAGCTATCATCTCAGGGACCAATCTCGTTCCTACCAAGGATCATTCACCAATCTCTGACCAACATAAATGATATTTACAATGATAGCCATACAATTCATCAAAATGAGACATTTTGATCATAGACTGATAATTGTTGTAATAAGAATACTCAACTATCCCCATATGATCAGCCCAAAACCCACCAATGTTGAGAACACATGTGTGGGGCATATCATCAAGGATCTGAATAGATCTCTCTATGTGGCCATATGACTGTGGATGGTAGGCCGTGCTCAAATGGTCATGAGATCCCAGTTCCTCTTGAAGGCCTCTCCAAAAGCGTGATGTAAACCAAGGATTCCTATCAGAGACTATAGTATACAGAACTCTGTGAAAACGAAAAATTTCTTTAACATAGATATTTCACAACTCCTCAACTTTGGATGTATCTCGAAGAAATATAAAGTTAGTCGACTTGGTCAGCCTGTCGATCACAACCCTTATCGCGTTCTTATTCCTCTCGGTTTGTGGTAACCTAACCACAATGTCCAAAGAGATTTCATCCAAATTCTATGTTGGGACTAGTATTCGTTGAGGCAAACCCAAAGGTTCATACTGTTCGGTTTTCACATGCTGGCATGTATAGCAATGAGATACAAACTCAACAATGTCTCGTCACATACTAGGGAACTAGAACTATCGTCGAATGTCATAGAAAATCTTCATGGTTCCTGGGTGCACAACCCACTGAGAGTTATGGAAATCCCCCATCACATCCTTCATTGCTGATAACAGCACAACATAACGGTTTCGATAACACAGAACAAACTCTTTTGAGAACGACCTCTGGGTGTTGGTATCCCCACCATAAAGAGAGTCCCTAATGCTATAGAATTCATCATCTAGTTGTTGTTCCTAGAGAATTAACTCGAGAAGAGCAGATGTCAACTGGACACTGGCTAATGAATCTTCATCCACTCCCACTGAACTCCAATATGCAAGTGAGAGAAAAGATACATCAAAATACACTCTTCTAAAGATTCATTCACATCCTGTGATGGATGTTTCTTGCATAAAACATATGCAAATACATTACCTTTCCCCAGATAATAGGCAATGTCAAAGTCAAAAAAATGCAGGTACTCTATCCAACACCTTTGGCGGAGATTCACATCTTTATTGACAGATGATATAACTCAATCTCTTGAGGTCTGAATACACAGTAAACCTTTATCCATAAGGGTAATGTATCCACCACTTAAGTGAGGGAATTACAGCTGCATGTTCATGATCATGGGTAGGTTAGTTCTTCTCATGATGCTGAAGCTGACGAGATCCATAGGCAACAACATGATTACCTTGCATAAGGACACTTCCCAAACCTAAAACCAATGCATCACAGAAGACCACATAACCTATCCCAGCCTCAGGAAGAGTCTACACTAGCGCAGTAGTAAAAAGAGACTTTAGCTCAACAAAATAACTCTGAAATTTATCATTCCATGAAAAAATCACACCCTTTTTAGACACATAATTCATTGGAGAAGCTAACATTGATAATTCTTCAACAAATCGGCAATAATATCCTACTAAGCCCAAGAAGCTCTGAATCTCACAAACATTTCATGGTTGTTCCCAAGTCATAACAGCCTTCACCTTCTTAGGATAAACTGACATTCCTTGTTCTAACACGACATTTCCCTTCAATAACACTTCCGGAATCTAGAAATCGCACATTGAAATCTTGGTATAAAGTTGGTGATTCATTAGAAGACTGAAAACTGTTCTCATATGATGCACATGATCCATCTCAGGCTTGGAGTAGACTAGAATGTCATCCACAAATACTACCAGAATGGTATCTAGATACTCATCAAAAACATTTATTATCAAAGCCATGAAAACATCAAGAGAATTTTTTAGGCCAAAGGGCATAACAAGGTACTCATAATGTACATACCTACTCTGAAAAAGAGGTCTTATGAATGTCAGATTATTTTATCATCAATTGATGGAAACCAGATCAAAGATAAATTTATGAAACCATCTTTTCCCATTTGAATTGATAAAAAAATCATCAATTCGTGGTAACATATATTTTTTCTTTATCATAACTCGATTGAGCTTTTAATAATCAACACATAAGCGAATAGAACTATCAGTCTTTTTGGTGAAGAGAACTGGTGTTTCCCATGGTGACACACTCGGGCGTATAAATCCTTTCTCAAGAAGATCATCCAACTGAGTATTCAGTTATTTTTATTCTGTTAGAGCCATTTGGTAAGAGGGAATGGAAGCTGGTTGAGTACAAGTCATTAGGTATATAGAAAAATCATCCTCCCTTAGTAGTGGAAAACCAGAGAAGTCAGAAGGAAACACGTCATGAAATTCAACGATGACTGGAGGATGATCACCACCTATTGAATCTCTCTATAGATCTAAAGAAAACACTTATATATCGTTCCCAAACTCTAGAAAATAGGGTCTAGCTCTTCTTGACCTTGGTTCCCATTCTTCATGAAAAACGGGAGGCACACCACTTGGTGTACTATGGTAGACCCATTGAAGATAATAATTGATCCGTGATTTTTTGGCAATGTGCCAATCCATCCCAAATATGAAATAAAAAGATTTCTTGTCACGAACCAAAAAACTCCAAGCATTATCAACATCTGATAGAGATAAGAAACAAGATGGACTACAGAGACCCTTCTCTCTCCTTATACCAAGGGGAATTGTAATATCCATGGCACATGAAAAAAATCTCCATATGGAGATTAAGAAGATTAAAAATATGGGTTGAAATAAATGAGTTAGATGCACCAGTATCAAAAAGGGAGGTCACTAAAGACGAATCTATAGTTATGGTACCTCTCATAGTTGCAGGACATGTATCAGCTACCTCTAGTGACTCTTCCAATGCTTGAAGAAGCTTCTTTCCGGATGCCTGTGGCTGGAACCCTTTTGTACGTGAAGCATTTGATTTCCCCACAGTTTATGGTGGTGAGGATAATTATGTTCCACTACGTGGAGTAGCGATGTGATGGCAGAATCTTTGTATGTTCCCTAAACTTCCACAGGAGCTACAGTTCTTGGGTGCCTTAGTGAAAACCCTCTTCAAGTGTCCGGACATTCCACACTAATAGCAAGTCAATGACGCCCCTACCAGTTCTACCAGAGGTCTGGAATGACTCTGTTGTCGAGAACTACCATGAGACACGTCGTGCTTCCATTTTCCATTAAAGGAACTAATACAGTCATTAGGAGGGAAAGGAATTTCCATCAACCTTGAGTTTCTGCCAGGTCCTTCTCAACCATCATCGTCCTATCCAACACATTAGCATAAGTGGGTTTCTTCAGTAGGAAAATATGATAATGGATATCTGTCCGAAGTCCCAACTCAAATCGTCGATCTTTCATCTTTTCATTAGATAAAATCTAATGATAAAACTGTACCAACTCAAAAAAAATATTTGAGTACTCATTCACGGTGTTTTTGGCCTGCTCAAGCTGGAAAAACTCCACATCCTTGGCCAACACCATTGATTTTGGATAGAACTTGTTAGTGAAAAGAACCCTAATGTCTTTCCACTCCAAACCCACATGTTTCCAACCCGTCACCATCATGCCCCACCATCTCCTACTTGGTCCCGCCAGCACGAAGTTGGTACACATCACCTTGATCACATTAGGTGTCTCCAAGATCCCAAACAGACATTCAATCTTACTCAACCATTCCTCTGCATGTTTAGGGTCAGTGGACCATTTGAAATCTGGTGTCTTCTGGCGTAGGAACTCTTGAGAAAAACTTTGTAGAATATCACTATGAGGATCTATAGTTGGATCATGAATATGAACTGAAGGAGGTTCCTGTCCTAAAGCTTGGATAGTATAAACAATCACCTCAACCAGAATCGGATCCAAAATAGGACTCGCTTGCTGAGAGTCAGCAGAAGCCTGTTTTTGGATCTGATTCCCACATCTTCTCAGAGGTATGATTCTACACAACAAAAAAAGTCATTAGATTAACACTCAAACAGAGTAACAAGGAAATATATTCTTAGAAAAAGCTATAAAAATATTTGGATTCAACTATATTCAAACCAAAACTAGGGAAATACTATAACTAATCCACAAGTCATATTTCACTAACCATCCCTGGTGGCTTAAGGTTCATTATGGTGAGATCTAGCCAGACACTCAATCACAACTACCTCATATGTCCTGATAAGAATACTCAAATGCATACTTTCATCATGGTAAGATGATTAACCCATCCTTTGATACCATTTTGTCATGATCTAGCTCCCCGGGCCATGAAACATATCACCTGACCCCATAGGTCTCCTGTAATACCATGGTTTCCTTCCACGCACCCCATATGCTATTACTAACTAGGGTCGCTTATGAAGAAAATAAACACACTTTGAGGAAAAAATGAGTGAGATCCACTATTATAAGATCTCATTTACATGGTTACACGGTTTTCCTGCACTGTTAGACAATGTGTGCGCCACCCATATGGAAGAAACTGCCTCCAAAACCAGCTGCACAATGTACGGGTCATCTTACTAATGACAGTCCCCACAGGCCAACACATGTCCTTTCCAGTGTTCTTTCTCCTCACTCACACACACCCTGGGTATCTTCATACAAAGACACCCATCATGATCACTACACCAGGCCAAGCACACATAACTTTGGAGTTCCAATTAGGTAGGCTCCCTAAAAAGAAAGTTCACCTTATTGACATGAGACTTATAATTTAGTCATTTAACCCTTTAACTTTAGGGGTGTTACAATCACCCCCCTTTGGAACACAAAGTCATCATTGTGGGCCCTACATCTCAACCTTGGCAGTGCATCAAACTTAAGGCTCGGTAAACTCCATGTGATACCAAATGTTACCACTGGGTCTTAGAGACCGCACCGACACCCCTCCTTAACAAGGTCGTTGGGTAATGGCCTTCCAATTTCCACCAGTTTCCCCAAAGACATGTGGCCCCCACCATGTGGACCACCCACATTCCTGAGCGGATCATTTGACTAATGAAATTCCCCACATGCCAAAACATGTCATTTCTAGTGTGCTTTGTCCACACTCACACACACCCTGGGTAACTTCATAGAAGGTCACCCATCGTGAACGTTACTCAAGGCCAAGAATGCTTAATTATGGAGTTCTAATTAGGTAGGCTCCCAAAAAGGGAGGTGAACTTTTCTGAAATGAGACAAATCATTTAGTCATTTAAACCATTATATTTGGGGGTGTTATAATTAATGTAACAACTGGGTCCCGGTGACCACACAGACACCCCTCCTTAACATGGTCATTGCTTCCTCGCCCACCAGGTAACACAAGTTTCCATGCAGACACGTTGCCCCACCCTAAGGCCCACCCACATGCCTAAACGGGTCATCTGACTAATGATAGTCCCAAAAGCCCAACACATGTCTTTTCCAGTGTGCTTTTTCCTTACTCACACACACCCTAGGAAAATTCATAGAAGTTCACCCATCCTGATCACTACTCTAGGCCAAACACACTTATCTATGATGTTCTAATCAGGTAGGCTCCCAAATGATGGTGCACCTTATTGACAAGAGAAATATCATTTCTTCATTTAACCCTTTATCTTGGGAGGGTGTTACAATCACCCCCCTTTAGAGCACAACGTTCTCGTTGTGGGCCCTACATCTCAACCCAGGTAGTGCACCACACTTTAGGATGGGTACCACCTCTGATTCCAATTGTAACAACTAGGTCCTAGTGACTGCACAGACACCCCACCTTAACATGGTCGTTGGGTCCTGGCCCACCAGATACCACCATGTCCTTTCAAGTGTGCTTTGTCATCAATCACACACACCCTAGGAAACTTCCCAGAAGGTCACCCATAGTGATCACTACTCCAGGCCAAGCACCCTTTACTATGGAGTTCTACTTAGGTTGTCTCCCAAAAAACAAATTCCACCTTGTTGACATGAGACATATCATTTAGTCATTTAACCCATTATCTTTCGGGGGTGTTATAATTAATTTAACAACTGGGTCCTGGTGACCACACAAACACCCCGCCATAACATGGTTGTTGGGTCCTGGCCAACCAGGTAGCACCAGTTTCCCCGTAGACACCTTGTCCCCACCCTGGGGCCCACCCACAATCCTGAACGGGTCAACTGACTAATGACAATCCACACAGGCCAATACATGTCCTTTACAGTGTTCTTTATCCTCATTCACACACACAGTGGGTAACTTCCCATAAGGTCACCCATCGTGATCACTACTCCAGACCAAGAATGTTTAACTGTGGAATTCTAATTAGGTAGGCTTCTAAAAAGGAAGGTGCACCTTGTTGACATGAGGCATATCATTTATTCATTTAACCGTTTATCTTTCGGGGTTGTTACAATCACCCCCCTTTAGAGCACAACATCCTCGTTGTGGGCCATACATCTCAACCCATGCAGTGTACTGCTCTGAAGGCTTGGTACCACCTCTGATACCAAATGTAACAACGGGGTCCCGGTGACCGCACAAACACCCGCGTTAACAAGGTCATCAGGTCCTGGTCCACAAGGTACCACAAGTTCCCCCATAGAGACGTGTTCCCCACCTTGGGGCCCACCCACATGCATGAATGAGTCATCTTAATAATGACGGTCCGCCCAAGACAATACATGTCCTTTATATTGTGCTTTGTCCTCACTCACACACACCCTGGGTAGCTTCCCGGAAGTTCACCCTTCGTCATCAGTACTCCAGGTCAAGCACGTTTAACTGTGGAGTTCTAATCAGTTAGGTTCCTGAAAAGGATAGTGCTCCTTTTTTACATTAGACATATCATTTAGTCATTTAACCCTTTACCATTCGGTGGATGTTACATCATTTATACCCTTGTACAATCTAATCCCTTCAGAAATGATAATGTCGCTTTTTCGTACCAATGGACTACCATGGCTATGATGTGATATGATTCATCTTCCTTTTTAAATTCACTTGTATGGTAATAAAAATTAATTATATCATTATATATTCTATATATTTCCTAATAATTTTAATGTAACGGTTAAATTATTTCATACCTTTCTATATATCTATTAGTTGAAAAATGGAAACAATGTTCATGGGTACATATGACATAGAGTCTCTTGAAGAGTGTGATTCTTTTTTATAAAACTAAATTACATATTTTATTAAATATAATTTAATAATTAATATAAATTATAGTTACAACATGTATATAATTATATAAATTATGACTTTATTATCAAATTACAAGGTCCAATACTTCCAAACTGAATCATGCTGGGAAAATGATGTAGTTATCACCCCTAAAAACTAAATTATTGAAATTTTTTATATAAATAGTTGATAAAATGAAAACATAACAATACATGGTTTGATAAATAAAAGGGTTTGGAATAAAATTATAACAAACCCATTATTATTATTCAATTCCTTTAAATGTTAACAAAAAATGTAGAGATGTGAGTTGTTATTTCAAAATCTCATCATTTTTCAGGATTTTTTATGAATAAATAATTTCTGGGGAAAATATTTATTACATGTCCATGATTTCTGAAATCGTTTTCAAAAATTATTTAACTATTATACTACAATTAAAAAAAATTTACCAACAATTTATTTTTTAGAAAAGAATATTTTTATCATTTTCTAGAAGATGGTTTTTGTGAATATATTGAAAAATATATAGAATGGATGTTTTATTAATTACATATATTGGGAGGATATATTCCCCAAAATTTATAATTTATTGACATTGTATTAAATTATTTTTATGAATAGAAACACCAAGCATGTAATAGAATATAATATTTAGGTACATTAAAATATAAAAACATTTAAAAAAATTTATATTCTATATCTTGAAATTAAGACAAAATATTGTTACTATCCATCAAACAAAAAAATTAGTTTTTTTCCAATGGCATGGGATAAATAAAATATAGAGTTTTAGTTAGAAAAAATTATTATCAAATTTTTTTATTATATATCATTAGATATAATCTAGTATTTAAATTAGAGATTATGAATATTATTTACTATCTTATTAATATATATATATTATCCAATAAAATATTTTTTTCATTCACCCTAAATATTTTATAGTCTTCAGATAAGAGAAACCACAATATTCTGAAAAAAAACCTTTATTTTAAATAGGTAATTTAATTGTCTTTTTATAGAGAAACAATTTTAAATAAAACATTTAAATATTTTTTATATTAAATATATCATAATAATCCTCATAATTCAAATATTAACAGATAAATAATGTTATGGTAAATTTTCTGTGTTATTAAGAAATATTTCATGTATTGATTAATATAGAAAAAGACTGAATTTTAATTCTAAATTTATTTTTCATATAATTTATTAATAATATCATATTATATTTCCTATTAAAAATTTTACTGTTTTCTTATATTAATTTTATATCAATTAGTAAAATTTAGTTACTTTTAATCAATTTCACATTCAATTGGATATAATAAAATTGGGAAATGTGAAACAAATTATTTTAAAAACACACATTGTTTTATTTTATGTGAATATAAATTGAAATTAATTTCATTCACATATATTATTTGAATTTGGAATAATTTATTGCATATTTTAAAAAATCATAATTTTTAATTTCTAATATGATCATAATTGTTTTTGAAATAAAAATAAAAGTTAATGCAATTAAAATTAATTACAATGATTAATGGAAAAATTAGAAAAACAACACACTAGACTATAAAAATAGGGGAATATGGCCTAGATATATTTAAAAATCTATTTTTTAGCCATATTAATTAAATATAATACATTGGATAGAATTTTATTCATTATTGGACCCATTGTTCATTAAAAAAATGTCAACTAATTTTAGTTTTTTAATATTTACAAGAATGCCACTCCTCACCAATAAAAATATAATCACCCCTCAAACATATTCACACCTTCCAAACCCATCGTCTCATTATTAATCTAGTGAAATAATCTCCTAACTCCCCCCTCATCTTATTATTCTCTCGTTTTTCATAAATCCAAGGAAGTCTTTTGGTATAAACAAAAATGAGTAACCTAAAAATGAGGTAACACTCTTCCAGAATCACATTATTTTATTTTTTATCCAACTAATAAAATATTATTAATATAGGATTATATAATTACCTTATTATTGAAAACATAACTATATATTTTTATAATGTTTTTATATTGACGTACACAAACTTCCATCTAATGGGTAATGAAATTACAGTTTATGTCTATGGTAAACTGTGACCTTGCAAAATGATGTCCTTCATTTTTTTCATTGCCACCTATCATGGTTGAAAATTAACATGAAAACCATATTTTTATATTAGTATATTTTTTATTTATTTTGTACTAATAATTCTGGAATTATTATATTACACATACCATAATGCTTTCCATTTTCTGTAACTATGATAACATCGTTTGTGAATGTGTGGGCTACCACCTACTCAAAGTGTTGTGATTCATTCACTATATATATGGAATTTCTAATGTATGGTTTTAATATTAAAAATTAAAAAATATGACATATATATGATACAATATTTATAATATACATATATATCATTTACTTTTAATTCTATTAAATTATGATAACAAATACAACTAGCGTTCATGCGTATGTATGACATCCTGCCTCTATGAACATTGCATTAAATTACATATATCAAAATTTAATGTATTATTATCAATAAATATTTAATAAAAATATATGGTATTTTTATTATAATGGAAATTATACATTTCATTAAATTGTGATCTAATTTTTAAACAACATGTACGAAGTTAAAAAATACTCTAAAAACTAGTCCATTATATCCTAAAAAAGTGATTGTAATGAACAATTATTTAAAAATGGTTAATAAGATATCATAAGAATATTATAATTGATTTAAAAATATTTTTAAATCTCTATTTTAATTTATTTGAATGGTTCACACCACAATACAGGAGTTAGATAGATGTTCACTTGAATGGAAACACAAGATCAGGGATTCTTGTTTCCCTTTTCTGTCCCTGAGACGTACACCATTTTCACAAAATACTAATTTCATGTTGTCTGTCTACCTGACTGTGGGATATATAATATCCTGAATTATTTAACCTTCACGTTATTTTATTTCTTATTTTTTTGATCTCATTCATTGGGCTTATAATTCAAATTTGACCATGTAATAAAGGTCCATCGTGTCAATTTCCATAATTTGAGACATACTATAATATTATGCACCTAATATATTTTATATAGTGTACATACTACTCCTTTGATATATAATATCAAGATTCATTGACTATAAATAGATTTTTTTTACAAATTGATTTATTTCAACAACTAGAAGTTGGATTAATCTTTACTAGGTGGAATATAATTTTGTATCCCAATTTCCCTTCATTGTGTTGTATTACTTTATCGTTGTCATTAATATTTTATGATTTTGCGTGAAATAAATATAAATCGTGTTTTTTATTTCAAAATGATTAATTTGGATTTACATTACAAACTTATAATCTATTTTGAGATTTATTCTCACATCAACATTATTGTCTTCTAAATAGTTAAATTAACAATATAAATTTTTAATGGATGATTAAAAAAAATTCTATTAGAGGAAAATTTTGAATTATTGTTCAATAATATATTTAATTTTCATCTCCTATATATATTCATGGCATTTATTTTTTAATATTACTATTTCAAAACTATTCGGTACTCAAAATGTATTAGAATATGTTTTTATGAAAAAATAACTTCAATTTATTTACTTAGTCATAAAACATGTTTTATTTTAAAAATAATATTTTATAAATATTTTTCAAAAATGTATTTAACCATTCCATAACAAATAGAATAAATAATTTTTCCCTCATTACATTTAATTTTCTTCAAATGAATATTCTCTCAATGTCCAAAATAAATAATTTTTTTATAATTTTTACAATAATAATGAATGCCCTTTTTACCATGTATGTCATGAATGGATTTAAAACACATCATTTATTGGATTCATTAATTTCATGTTTAAAAGGATACATTTTAACAGAATATTTTAAAATTTCATTTTAATTAAATTTCTTTAAATAATATAAAATTTGATATTTTCATCATGAATGTTTTCAAAAGACCTTTTTGTTGTATTTATATTCATCAAAATAATCCAAGATTTATATTTACTACAATTGAGATATGTTGTATTGATACAGTCATTATTCATCCTCTAGATGGGTTTTGATTGATTTGACCAATGGTTTTATAGACATTCACATCCTTTATTAATTTTTTGTAGCCATATTAAAATATTCACTCCTATTGTCATATAACATTAAATTTCCCTTAAATATCCATATCTATTTTCATGTATATGATTATTCTATTGAAAAATATAGAATTCATTAATACATTGTTTACATTGATAGATTTTTTATAATTTGGGGATATATTATAAATCATCAATAGTGATATTTTTTAAGGAATATTGTTTATGAATTCAATAGATAATTTCTTATTTAAGGAATGATTTATTCAGATATGACACAGTTTGGGGATAGTATAAATTAATCACCTTGAAGCGTCGGTTGTCTCATGAGATGATATCACATAGTGATAAAACCATTGTGTTTTTGACCAAATCAGAGTAGTTTTAAACATTATAATGAAAGGTTTTGATAGTAGTATAAAAAAATGTCTTTTAAAAGGTATTGATGGTAATGTTCTGATATACCTAAAAACATTGTTTCTAATAATTAAAAATTTCCTTACTTTAGATTCTCTTATAATTATCCACGAGTTTTTTCTTTTACACAATCTATGGATGAATTAAATTCTTATTTTGTTAACTAAATGTCTTGTGTTTTCAGTTATTTACCATTCCATATAATTTACTCACTAACTTCATAGATATAGACTAAATGGAATGTGTTCTTAGTTATATACCTTACCATATTGATTACTCTCAACAATTCATTATTTCTTCAAATATAAATTTCCCTTACTGAGAATTTGATTTCACCATTGTTTTTTTTCTTTTCCCCCTGATTCAATGATGTTTTTTGGAATGATATCCAAGGATATTATAGATGAAATAATGTTACCCTACCATAAAAGGAAAATAATAATATTTTAAGTATAATTTTCTTTTGTAATACTATAATCAATTATTTATCTAGATTACCAATACTACTAAATGATTCTGTCCATTAGGATTTCATTCCTTTTGATAATGAAAATGTAACGGTAAATGAAACTGGTACTAAGAAGAGCTAAAATAGGTTGTTACAATTATTATAACATCCCTATTAAATAAAGAATATTAAAGTTTCATATTTATTAATATTTCTAAATTAATTATTAATTTTACCTTAAAAGGGATGATATGATTGATGGAATACCTGATACACAATAACATGTTTATTTGAAATCATGTGTTTCAAACAATGTTCACTTGTACTACAAATTAATATAATGTTATTATTATTTTAAATGTTATTTAATGCTTAGAATTTGTAATGTAATGAATAAATAGAAATAACTACAATCATATTATACATCTTTGTAAAATATTTTTCCACTTATCTAATAAAATTTAGAGGCTTAAAATGTGAATGAATCTAATTTACATTAAAAGGTTTATTTACCGCATTTTAATGGTGAACCCTGTTTAAATATATATTTTTTCTCTTTTATATGTTCTTTTTGAAAAAATAAAATTCTTTTTTATAATTAGGATATCAAAATTCACATTGGGTTAAATTCTGGTATTTGTCTGATAAAATTCATTTTCTGATGAATAGTGTAAAATATTATATCTTAATTCAAAATAGCCTTTAATATAATATATTTGAATAGTTATATTATATTTTTAATTGGTTTTAAAGTATAATTAGATCATATTTGTACCATTTAATCCAATTTTGGTCACTAGAATTTATTTCATTGAAATTGGACATAAACAAGTGTTAATCTTTTCATAGTTAATATTTCTAAAACAACACGCTTTTGGTTTTGACAATAGGAATTAATTTTAAATTAGTTTCTGCCACTTCAGTTTTTTTAATTTGGTAGATTTATTTCATATATGGAATCCAGATGTTCAATTTTCCAAAATATGTAACTATTTTTTAGACATTATGAATATTTACTTCAATAAAAATTCTATTTACCACGGTTAAAGGGAATATCTGCTAAATAAGGGTAAACAAATATTATTATAATAATATAAAATTACACTAAAATGTGTCTTAATACTATTGGTTGCTACTTATCCGACAATGGGCATTATTGCGTCGATTTTGGGACCCCATGGAGCAACATGAGAGTGATAATGACACTTTTTTTAATTAACATAAAGTAAAGACAAAATTGACAAAAACAAATATCTTTTAGTAAATTAAATTTTTCATAGGTTAATATAAGTTATATTTTAGAAAAGAAAGATAATTTGGGAATCTAAGAATATTTACTACCTCATGGTAATTGTTTTATAATTATTAGACATCAAAAAAATTAAATTATTTATGACACAATAATGATGCAGTGTTTACCTCATTAATAAAAGATTAAAATAAATAATATTATAACGATTAAAATAATTACAAACCTAACCAATTCTTATTGGGTGATTTTATTTTGATCATGAGTCATCTTATATTCTACATTAATAATTTTTGGACCTTTATAAACTGAAAATCATTATATAATAAAATAATATGTTCACACTTTCCTAAAGATCCCCTCCCCCCTTATTAAAATCCCTGACCTCTAATCCTTTTCTCACACCTCTCATTCCCCTTGGCTCGTCCAAACACTACCCAAATAATCTCTCATGATTCTTATATTCTACCTACAAGCCTTAAATTTGTCAAAAGGCATATAATGAAATACTTTTCGTTCAAACCAAAGCTAGTTACCGGATTTAAAGGCATTGTCTTCTCCTCTGTTCTTTTGTTTTATTTTACTTCTCCGACCCATAAACTAATTTTATTCACTTATATTATAACAAAAAAAGTTTCAGAAATATAATAGGATGTTTTTCGGAGAAATATTCTAACTACACTTTCACACACTCCCATTTAATGGGAAATGAAGATATTGTTTCTGTGGATGGAAGACAAACGCCTCACGAAACAATGATTGTTAAATTATTTTCTACGGCCTATAATGGTGAAAATTATTATGGAAAATTATATATATATGATATATATTATTTTTATGTTTTCATCATTATTCTTTATTATTCATTAATAGAATACCTTTAGGGGTTCCATTATGGGTAAATGTGATAATTTCATTTTAGGAAGTGCGGACTACCGCCCCTTTAATGTGATATGACTCGTTAATGCCATATGTCGGATGTATAAAGGATGACATT
This sequence comes from Viscum album, assembly GCA_963277665.1. NCBI lineage: Eukaryota > Viridiplantae > Streptophyta > Magnoliopsida > Santalales > Viscaceae > Viscum > Viscum album. The sequence continues at coordinate 580,165,302 of OY728122.1, read as the reverse complement.
AATGATGTTATATATGATATTATACTGGAATTATAATATACATATGTATCATTATGTTTTAATTCAATTAAATATGAAATAGAAATGAAAGTAGCATTCAAGCGTACATAAGGATTACCGTCTCAATGAACGGTGCATTTCATTTCATACATCCTAATGTTATGTACTATTATATATACCGATATATACATTATATATAAGATATATATGATATATAAATCATTAATATCATTCTTGTGACAATTTACTTTTGACCACATGGACAACTTGTAAATATAAGATGTTTATTTTTGAATAAAGTACTTAATGTCGACAAAATGATCATTATGAACATAAATGATTACCTAATGTTTATAACATGGTAATATGTGATAGAAATGGAATAATAAACTTGAAAATGGTTATTAAGAATGTATAAATTAACTTAAATTTATTATTCAGGAATAATAAGGAACAAACGTGTCAGGTCGGACATGAGTTAAGGGGTTTCTTATCTCACTTTTAATTCATTGAGATTTACACTGTTCACCACCAATTTATTTTGTATGGTTTATTGTGTAATTCCATTTGATATATATTATTGTTATTCTCATTATATTCATGTTATTCTATGAATCATTATGTGGTTGTTAACTTTTGGTAATATGACTCGATTGATTACAACGTAGGAAGGGATTTTCATTTCACATTTTATTCCCGTGAGATTCATGCTATATCTTCCACTATTTTATTCTGTGTGGTGTATGTACTTCCAAATTTTTTATTAATTGTGTAATATACTTCAATTTATTGGTATTTTCATGTAATGTCTTGGATTTTTTCCATGTTTTATTTTAATATTATATGGGAATTATTTCGAGACCAGGCTCTGAGACGGCATGCAGTTCCGGGGCCCGGTGAGCCCGGAACAAATGATTGAATTTAATTTAATAATTAAATTACGCACTCATGTAGTTTTCTAGAAAAAGTGGAATAACTACCGAACGGTTGCTCGGATGAGAAATCTGAGGGTGCCGTTGCGTTCAGAACAATGCTTTTACCTAAGGCAAGGATTAACATCGGTTGGTGCATGTCAGTGGTGAAATCTGGTTTTTGGACGCAACAATAATAAAATATTTTATTTAAATATTTTATTTAAATCTTCTTTCTGCAGCGAGATCTTTTTAAAATCTTTTGTACCAAATATATTTTCTCCTCTTTAAATAGAGACTCTCGCTAGGGTCCAGGGTTACAAACCCTATAACCCTGAAAACCATTGGCAGCTCTGGAGGTCCTGGAGGAAGGCTCCCAATACGGCAACGGTGTTCTGGACGAGCTTCACTAGAAACGACGACTCGAAAACTGGATCTTCGCCAACGAACGCCGTGAAATCTGGGTAGGATGATTGTTATGGATTTTTCTTTCCCCCGTTTTTGATTTCCACGGTGAACATGGACTAATCGACGAATAGATTAGCACGGGGGTCGATCATTCTTGTGGGACAGGTTCATGCGGGGATTTGAGGCTTTGATTCTAGAGATTTTTTTTGGTTTTCAATCTAACGGCGACAACCAGGATCGTCACGAACAACGATCAAGGTTCTCCCCTCTTGTTGATTTTTGTTTTTCCCCCTCACGTTCTTCGCTGCGTTCTACACGTTCTTGTTGGAAATTAATCGTTCCGCATTCATTTGTTGACACAACAATCCGAAATCAAAGATCCAACGTCAAGGTGACCTAGCAGAGGTGTCATAGAGACAGAGGCAGATGAATCGGTGCGGTTCGAGAAGTTCCCGTTCTTCGGTTTTTTTCGTGCGGATGGATCAGGATGCATTTTCAAGACAGATCAGAAGCCCGAAACCGGTGGAATCGGTTTCATAGGGGCGGGACGACCCCAAATCCTAAGTTTCGTGATGATAGGAAGGTTGGATCAAAAATCCGGAGGGTTAGCTGAGGCACACGGAGGAAGACGACGGTTCTGGAAAATTACCAACTACACGCCGTGTAGTATGGGCTACACTGTGTTTGTTCCTCAGCGAACGACCTGGCTTGTACTCTAGGAGTACACAGACATGGGAAGGGTACCTGGCCACGGACACGCCATGTATACCCCTTCCCGGCTAGTCCTGGCCAGATACACGGGATACCCCGTGTACTGGTACACAGGGAGGCGAAATGGACACGGGCAGAGACCGTGTACGGACACATGGCCAGCACACACGGAGTGAGCCCAGGTGCTCGAACATGGTGTGTGATTTCTTCTACACAATGTGTATTTGTTTTCTATCCGACAAGCTAAATGACATGGGCCAGTTACATGGGCAGCACCTGAGGTCAAGGAACACTGTGTGTACTTTTCTACACGCCGTGTAGCTTGGTTTTGAGTGGCTTGAATGAAGTACATGGGCCGTTTACATGGGCAGTACCTAGGGTCAAGGAACACGACATGTAACCATACTACAAGCCGTGTAACTTTTTCTTCATGGCTTGAGCCAATTGCCTTCTATGACTTGGACCAGTTCTTAGGGTTCGTACCCTTGGTAATCCCCTGAAGGTTCTGGTATCAATTCATTTATACAGGAGTATGATATCTTAAGAAGAACTCCCTGAATACAGATGTTGTAATCCCCTCTCTGCGACTTAGAGTCGGATCATCTATTAATTCTTGGAACCCTAGGTAGAGTTCTTGGTATCGACGTGGCCATCTTTACCTAGGCCTCGATCCTCTGCTTAGCAGATGAGCTCCGACTGAGTTTTCGGAATCACCCCATGACTTGGCTGTGATCCTCATCTGAGAATCTTGTTCCCAAGGTACATGTGGAGTGGGTTCTCTCAGAACGAGTACTTCATGTCTCTATCTTCAGACCTAGTACTGGGTTCTCCCAATGGTATGGTTAGTGGAATCTTCGAGATGGATCTTAGTGGTGGTTTCGCAATGGTTGCTTGTGTATGAGATTATCTGGATATTCTTGTTTTATGTTCCATGGGCATATACTGTGTAGAGATGACTGTACCTTTTTTGTGGTATTTTCCTTTATTGTATTTCCTTTTTGGTTTTCGAGGTGTCCTACTGGATATTGTTATACTCACCCATGCACGGGCTTTGCCCACACGTGTCATGTCTTGTGTAGATGAGCGATCCTTTGACAAGATTCTAGGTGGACCAGGACTGGACGGTGCTCAGTGAGATCAGACAGGCCGAGGTGAATTCCTTCGGCAATGGGTTGCAGTCCCAGTACCAATATCTACATGTTGGACTTCTTGCAGACTTTTTTTGGTGGTCTTGTACTTTTTTCCCAGGGTTTTACTTTATTGTACTTTACATCCCTGTCGTACTCTGTTGGTTGGGTTTTAGTGTATGCTTGCATATTTTCCTTTTAGGGGTTTTTACTTTTCATCTTTCTGGGCTTAGAGATGTGTGTGTATGTGTACATGTTATAGGCAATGCCTCCCATGTTAGTAGCATGCCTACTTTGTGCTAGTCACTAGCCTCTGACCTATTGGAGGCGAGCTTGGGGAGTTGCGGCTCGGGCACCACTGGGACGGGTCATGACAGAGTGGTATCAGAGACAGAGACCCCTTAGGTTTCGAGGTGAGCCTGACCCTCAGGCAGTAGAGGACTATCTTGAAGCAGTGACCAGAGTCTTCCGTTTGGTCAGGACACCAGCAGACCAGATGGTGATCCTGGATGCGAGCCTTCTAACGGGATTGGCAGGGCGATGGTGGAGGTTAATCATCCAGACTCATGAGGAGTCGACTCTTGCATGGTCGGAGTTTGAGCGTCTCTTTAGAGAGGAGTTTTCACCGGTTTCCCTGAGATCAGTACGTATACAAGAGCTTCTTCTGCTCCAGCACGGAACCATGATGGTGGCTGACTATTCATCGAGGTTTACCGACCTCTCGCGGTAGTCGATGTATATGGTCAGAGATCAGTACATCAGAGCTCGGTCTTTTGAGTGGGGATTTCCTAGAGATATCCAAGCTAGCATGATCCCTATAAGCATTCCTACTTATTCTGGGGTGGTTGAGCGGGCTTTGGTGGTTGAGAGCTTCCTGGCGGAGCAGGGACAGCCAACAGTTGTTATTAGGGGGCGAGCTGGAACAGAGACCTTGGCGGCGAGGAGCCGACGTTAGGGACCCATGCTCGGGAGACATTTCTAGAGGAGATCCTAGGATAGGGGATTAGACATACAAGGTTCACAGGGCGCATCCAGCCATCCTCGAGAGAGGCGATGTTACTCATGTGACGGTAGGGGATCTGACCCCCTGTAATACTAACATAAGAGCAGTGGATGTACCACCGAGGCAGAGGCAACATGTGGTGCAAGCAGATCCACGAGGTGGCGGACATGGAAGAGGAGCTGGGAGAGCAGCTGGAGGTGGTTGGCGTTTCGACCCTTTACCACCACCACCCCTGAGAAGGTCCACCCCAGGCTTAGGGTGCTAGGGGAAAAAGGCAGGGACAGATGCAGGCGGTAGAGGCATATGACATAGGTACTCCCGGAATTATTAGAGGTACTATCTGTGTCTTTTCTACTTTGGTTGCCGTATTGAAAGACACAGGTGCTAGTAATTCCTTTCTAGCTGCTTATCTTTTTCGAGACCTTGAGATTCCAGTTGAGCTGTTGACTCGACTATTACGCTTAAAAACACTGTCTGGAGAAGATTCAAAGATCATACACCTTTGTTGGAAGTGTGACTTGACCCTTGGAGGATAGATTTTCGGTTAGAACCACTTGGTGTTAGTGTCGAGGCCTTACAGTGTCATTCTTGGCCTGGATTAGTTATCCACATTTCATGCCTAGATTGATTTCTTTAGGCAAAGGGTGTGGTGTGTCTGCAGTGATGGAATGATGTTATATTTTGTCGGTGAAAGAGAGACCCAGGAAGCACATGATGGAATCGGTGATAGGAGGGAACAACAGATTTCACACCAGTTGGCTATCCTAGGCCTTGGCGCGAGAGATGTTACGAGTTTCAGGTTCCCAGCAGTCGTGTTTGAGTACAAGGACATCTTTTCGGAGGATGTCCCCGGGCTACCTCCCTATTAGGAGATAGATTTCTACATTGAGTTGCAACCCGGGACAACACAGATATCAGCATCGGCTTATCGGATGGCTTCTGTAGAGCTTCTTGATATGAGGATACAACTGGAAGACTTGCAGAAAAAGGGGTTTGTGAGTCCCAGTGTTTCACCCTAGGAGGCCCCAGTGCTGTTTGCGAAGAAGTCTGACGGGAGCTTGAGGCTGTGTGTGGATTATCGATGCTTAAATCAGGTGACGGTGAAGAACTGGTATCCACTACTGAGGATCAATGACCTCTTCGACCAGTTGAGAGGGGAACAATGGTTCTCAAAGGTTGATCTACAATAAGGCTATCACCAGTTCCGAGTACGGGAGGAGGATATACCGAAGATGGCTTTCAGATGTCGCTATGGTCACTATGAGTACCTAGTGATGCCCTTCGTCGTGATGAACGCCCCGGAAGTGTTAATGGGACTCATGAACAGGATATTTCAGCCTTATCTTGACCGGTTTGTGGTGGTCTTCATCGATTACATCCTTTTGTACTTTGTGTCCGAGGAGGAGCACGCGAGACACCTAAGGATGGTTCTAAACACACTACAAGAGTACCAGTTTTATGGGAAACTCTCAAAGTGTCAGTTCTGGTTAGAGGAGGTCCACTTTCTGGGGAACTTTATCTTAGTGGATGGTGTAGCAGTGGAACCAGGAAAGGTGGAGTCAGTGCTAACATGGGAGCCACCCCGTAGCGTGATAGAGGTGCAGAGTTTTCTTTGGGTTGGCAGGCTACTATTGGAGATTCATCCATGATTTCTCCACAATTGCAGCACCCATGACAGCTTTGACCCAAAAGGGATGGCCTTTTGTGTGGACTGAGAGATGCGAGCAGGCTTTCCAGCAGGTGAGACAGAGTCTGACTAGTGCCCCGATCTTGATATTACCAGAGGAGGGTGTTGAGTACGTAGTGTTCTACGACGCATCAGGAATCAGGCATGGTTGTGTCATGATGTAGAGGCAAGCGGTGATTGCCTATGGATCACATCTGTTGAGGCCACATGTGCAGACCTATGCGACCAATGATCTTGAGTTGACAACGGTCTTCTTCACATTGAAGAAGTGGCGGCACTACCTGATGGGCGAACAGTTTACCATCTTCTCTGATAACAAGAGTCTCAGATATATCATTTCTCAGAATGATCTGAATTTGAGACAGAGGCAATGGCTTGAGTTCCTCCAGGATTACGACTTTGAGATTGTGTATACCCCTGGGAAGGGGAACGTGGTGGCAGATGATCTCAGTAGGAAATCCAGTTCGCATTTACTGGATGAGGCGACAAGGCAGTTGGCCTCTTTGCAGTTTTATTTCGTGGATAGAGATGTGGGAGCTTACCTTTAGTCGATTGTTGTTACCCCTCCACTCTTACAGCAAGTCAGGGAAGCACAACGCGAGGATGCTAGCTGTGAGAATCTACGTGCTCAGATATCCAAAGGTGATGATGTTGATGGATTTTTAGGAGGGGGGGCATGTTGTCCTTTTTAGAGGGCGCACGGTATTACCAGTGACATTTCGGGAGGATGTTATGTGGTAGTTCCATACATCCCCTTTGGCGGTGCGTCCAGGCATGGAAAAGATGTACCAGGACCTACGACGTCAGTTCTGGTGGCCAGGGATAATGAAGAGTGTGGAAGAGTTTATTTCTAGGTGCCTTACCTATGAGCTAGTAAAGGCTGAGCACCAGGTTCCAGCAGGTTTGACTCAGCCCCTTAAGGTGCCATAGTGGAAGTGGGACATAATATCCATGGACATAGTGACGGGTTTACCACATACTCCTAGGGGACACGATGCCATCTGGGTGATCATTGATCGACTCACCACATCATCCCACTTCCTAGCCATATAGGAGAAGAGTTCAGTAGAGAGCTTGAGATGACTCTACATGCAGGATATAGTTCGACTTCCTAGAGTACAATCAACGATCATCTCAGATCGTGATTCTCGTTTCACATCCCGTTTGTGGAAGGGATTGCAGGAAGCTTTTGGGACTCAGTTACGAATGAGCACAGTGTTTCATCCCCAGACTGATGGTCAGATCGAGTGGACAATCCAGGTCCTAGAGGATATTCTACAAGATTGAATACATAACTTCAGTCATAGCAGGGAGGATCCAATACCACTAGTGGAATTTTCTTATAACAACAGTTATCATTCCACTGTTGGTATGGCACCATTTGAGGCTCTGTACGGGCGACCTTGTAGGTCGCCACTTTGCTGGAATGACCTGGGAGCGTCAGCACTCATGGGCCCAGAAAAGGTGACTGCTACTACAGAGAAGGTGCAGGTCATCCAGAAGCATAGGAAGACTGCACAGAGTTGGAAAAAGTTTTATGCCGACCGGAGGTGGAGGCCTTTGGAGATCGAGGGGGGAGACCAAGTGTTCCTTCGGGGTCTCACCTCGATGAGGATTGTGGAGATTTGGCCGAGGCGGAAAGCTATATCTGAGGTTCGTTGGCCCTTTTCATATTCTAAGTAGAGTTGGAAAGGTGGTGTATCTCTTGGATCTATCTCCTCAGATGGACCGAGTACACAACGTCTTCCATGTGTCATAGATACTGAGGTACATGCATGATCCATCGCATGTTATCGACTGTGGCGAGCAGGGCATCGATGATGGAGAGACCATTCCTGAGTACCCAGTGGAGATCGAGGATCGGCATGAGGAGATCCTTTGTAGGCAAGCTATTCCCTTGTTCGGTGTCCGTTGGCACCATGGGAATCTCTAAGAGAGCACGTGGGAGTAGGAGGCTCAGATTCGCGTGCAGTACCCCCATCTTTTTGAGTATCCTTTGTTTTCGCTTTTTGAAGATGTAAAATCCCTAAGGTGGGTGTGATGTAATTTACTGGATTTTTTCCATGATTATTTTAATATTATATGGGAATTATTTCGAGACCAGGCTCTGAGACAGCATGCAGTTCCGAGGCCCGGTGAGCCCGGAACAAAGGATTGAATTTAATTTAATAATTAAATTACACGTGCATGCGGTTTTCTGGAAGAAGTGGAATAAAACCCTAACAGGTTCTCGGATCAGATATCTGAGGGCACCATTGTGTTCAGAACAGTGATTTTACCTAAGGCGAGGCTTATCATTGGTCGGCGCAGGTCGGTGGTGAAATCTGGTTTTTGTACGAAATAGTAATAAAATATTTAATAAAAATATGTTATTTAAATATTGTTTCTACAGAGAGATCTTTTAAAAATATTCTACACAAAATATCTTTTATCGTCTTTAAATAGAGGCTTGCACCAGGGTCCAGGTTTACAAACCCTTTAACCCTAAAATCCCCTAGTGGCACTAGAGGTCCTGGAGGAAGCCTCCAAATGCGGCGACGATGTTCTTGAGGAGCTTCGCCGGCGACGAAGACTTGGAAACTAGATCTTCATCAATGAACGCCGTGAAATCTAGGTAGGATGATTGTTATTGATTTCTCTTTCCCCCATTTTTGATTTCCATGACGAGCGCAGAATAATCCACGAACAGATTAGCATGCAGGTCGATCGTTCTTGTGTGACGGATTCATGCAGGGATTTGAGGCTTTGATTCTAGAGATTGTTCTGGTTTTCAATCTAACGGCAGCAAACTGGATCGTCAAGAACAACGAGCATGGTTCGCCCCTCTTGATGATTCTTTTCCCCACAAATTCATTGTTGTGTTCTACGCATTCTTGGAGGGAATCGATCGTCGCGCATTTGTTGGATGACGCAACGATCCGAAATCAAATATCCAATGTCATGGCGACCTAGCGGATGTGTGACGGCGACGACTGGGGATGAATCGGTGCGGTTTGGATGTTCCCGTTCTTCAGGTGTTTTCGTGCAGACAGATCGGGATGCATTTTCAAGACTGATCGGAAGCCTGAATCCGACATAATCGGTTTCGTAGGGGCGGGACAACTCCAAATCTGAAATTTCTTGATGATCGGATGGTTGGATAAAAAATACGGAGGGTTAGCCAAGGCGCACGGAGGAAGACGAATGTTCTGGAAAATTCCCGACTACACGCCATGTAGTATGGACTACACGGCGTGTGTTCGTCGGTGAACGACCTGGCGTGTACTCATGGAGTACACGGACACGGGAAGGGTACACAGACACGGACACGTTGTGTATACCCCTCCCCGGCCAAACCCATCCAGATACACGGGATACCCCGTGTACTAGTACACGGGAAGGCGATGCAGACACAGGCAGAGACCATGTACGGGCACAAGGCCAGTGTACACGAAGCGAGCCCAGGTGCTCGAACATGGCATGTGATTTCTTCTACACGCCATGTAGTTGTTTTCTATCCGACAAGCCGAATGACATTGGCCGGTTACACGGGAAGTACCAGGGGTCAAGGAACACGGCGTGTACTTTTCTACATTCCGTGTAGTTTGGGTTTTCATGGCTTGAACGAAGGACACAGTCCATTTACACGGGTAGTACCTGGGGTCAAGGAACATGACGTGTAACCACACTACATGTTGTGTAACTTTTTCTTCATGGATTGAGCCACATTCCGTCAGTGACTTGGACCAGATCTTAGGGTTCGTACCCTTGGGAATCACATGAAGGTTCTGGTATCAATTCCTTTATACATGAGTATGATCCCTTTAGTAGAACTCCCTGAATAGAGTTGTTGGAATCCCCTAATTGAGACTTAGAGCCGGATCCTCTATTAATTCCTGGAACCCTAGGTAGAGTTTTGGTATCGACGTGATCAAATTTACCCGTGTTCCGATCCTATGCTTAGCGGATTTGCGAAAACTGAGTTGTTGGAATCATCCCATGACATGGTTGTGATTCTCATCTGAGCATCATGTTCCCAAGGTACTTGTGGAGTGTGTTCTCCTTGAACGAGTACTTCGTGTCTCTCTCTTCAGACCTATGAGTGGTTTCTCCTGATGGTATGCTTAGTGGAATATTCGCGCTGGATCTTAGTGGTGGTTACGTGATGGTCGCATGTGTATGAGTATATATGGATATTCTTGTTATATGTTCTGTAGAAATATATTGTGTAGAGCAGACTGTACCTTTCTTAGTGGTATTTTCCTTTATTGAATTTCCATTTTGGTTTTCGTGGTGTCCTACTGGGTATTGTTATACTCACTCCTGCACGGGCTTTTCCTGCACGTTTCGTGTCTTGTGCAGACGAGCGAGCCTTTGATAGGATTATAGGCGGACCAGGACCGGACGGTGCTTAGTGAGATCAGACAGGCCGAGGTGTGTTCCTTCGGCAATGGTTTGTAGTCTCAGTACCTTTCTCTACATGTTGGACTTATTTCAGACTTTCTTTTGGTGGGATATTACTTTTGGACCAGGGTTTTGCTTTATTTTACTCTACATCCCTACCGTACTATGTTGGTTGGGTTTTAGTGTATACATGAAACTTTTCCTTTTAGTAATTTTTACTTTTCAGCTTTTTGGGCTTGGAAATGTGAGTGCGTGTGTACAGGTTATAAGCAATTCCTCCCATGTTAGTAGCATGCCTACTCGGTGCTAGTCACCGGCCCCTGGCCTATTGGAGGCGGGCTTGGGGAGTTGCGGCTCGGGCCCCACTGGGACCGGTCATGACATTGCATCTTTATTTTATGACCCTTCATTCATGTGTTGTATGTTTTGTAAGTTACCAAATCGGTAAAGGAACCTTTTTACCCAATTTCCATTCATTGGGTTAATCTTCTAATTAATAATTATGTCATGATATGATTATGTGTGGAATCATAGTTTATTTATTTATGTGGTAATTTCCACTCGCCTTTGTGTAGATATACATTTGATACACTTAATCACTCAAATTATAAATTATAAATTTACCAAAATGAACTTCATAAGAATAATTTTAACTCAGTTTTCATTTATTGAGTTAAACATCCGAGTCATTGGTTTTGTCATAAAATTAACATGTGTGAATGTCTTATGATTGATTTACACTAAATAACCAATCATATTGAGTGTATTCATATTTGTCCCACATAATTATGTAATTGATTTATCTTTAATCAAAGGATACAGTTTTTTTAAGGTATTTTGTCTCAAATTACCATTCATTGAGAATTAATTGTTGTAATTAACCAATTCACTCTTATATGGCGTATATACTGTCCTTTGGAAAATTATATCATGAATCCTTTTATTCTCATGATATTATAATGTTTTGATTAAAATTTATTCTTCAATTATTTGTATTCAAGCGTCTCTCATTTTGTTAAAAAATATATAACTAAAATATCATTTTAATTGTTTTAAATATGTATTCTTCTAAATCATTATCATTAATGTACATGTATTAAAAATGGTTTAAGGATTTATTTATATGAAAATTAATGTTTTTAAATGATAATTTTTGTAAATGTTTCAAAGTGGTATGGGACACACTGATTCAAATATTCTCTTTATGAAATGTTTTAAATGGTTTTCAAAATGGTTTGATAATGCATTGATTATGTCAATATCATGAAATGATATATTGTGATTGCAATGTAGAAATTACATCATTACTTTATGCATATATTATGTGTTATGAATATGTTATCGTTATTGGGCATTGTTTACGAATATGGGTGGTTCCATGATAAACCTATGGTGGGTGAGCCCGAGATAGCTCTCCAATTCATTGTGTAACATAACAGAGGTAAAATTAAATGTTTCTCCTATGATATTTAGAGAATATACGGTGATGGGTATTCCAAATGCATCTCCCGACATAACTTTGATATCTAAAGTGTATGTATGATATGGACGCCACACGTTACCTTCATGATTTTTGATTTATATGTGTTATTCATAAATCTTATGATTTAGTAAGGTTTGTTATGATTGAAAAGTGGGGTTTCATTGATTTGTATTTATTAATAGACTAATGTTTTCCTTCCTTATTTTATAACCCTTACTGATGTTTTTAAGATCATCCCATGTTTTTGAAATTTTTTCCATAGGTCATAAAGATGCATTGGTTCAAGGATGTGATCAAGGAAAATCCATGTTTTCTATTACATGGAACTAGACATGTTTCTTTTTATGAGTTTTTGTTAAATGAAAAATTGATACTCAGTAGTAGTGTGTACATGTTATATTCATGTTGTTATCTAATAGTTGTATCCAAATTCTCTAATACTATATAACTAAATTGATCCTCAATGTGAATTATTCATTTAATTTAGGATTATGTAATGATTAAGGTCGAGTCCTTATAGGTGGTATCAGAGGTCGGTTTAGATAACTTAGTGGTTAGATTGTTCTTAAAGCATAAGTGAATGTACCATAATTGTTAGGATTTTAGAAAAATTAAAATTTATTTTAAACATATGAATTATTTTAAGATAACATTAATATGTATATCTTAGTATTTATCCTCCTCATATTATCTTATATGATGATTTTACTAATATACTGACACATACCTTTTTTGTTTTTGTAAATGAATGGATCTAGCAGGAACCAATGTAATAGTTGATGTGATGAAAAATGTGCTGATTTTTTGAATGAGAAACTAAATGGAATGGGAGATGCAATGATCACACTTGTGGTTATTGTCAACAAACTATCTAGAGTCATGATTGACCACCTGTACCTTGGTGATTTTTATAAGGCATCGTATGTGCAAGAAACAAATCCACACGGAATATCAGGTAATAATGGTAATGGTATGTATATTCAAAAACATATGTGTTAATGATGTGGATTGAAACACATAGGAAAATGTTTCAAGGGGATAAGAAGATGCTATAGATGTATATGTGACTGTCATAATTCAAAACCTGCCATGGAATAAAGGAAGCATTCAGTTGAATCTAGGAACGGGAAAAAGGTACTTTCTAAGGGATCAATGGAATGTTTTAAATGTGGTGTGCATGGTCATTATACAAATAGATTTTCTATGAAGAAGTTTCAGGAATGGGATCACAAGGATCATACACATATATGTTTACCGATACCTAATTCCATTAAAATTGAGGATGAGGAAACTGAAAATGACTAATGAAAGGTATGTATTATTTTTTACATATGTTTTGATATTATGGAATCGTAAAATATGACTCATGATTATTTTTGTTGGAATGAGGTATTTTTGAATTATTTGGAATGAATTATTAATAAATCTTGAGGAAATTTAAATGTGTAAGAAGTCAACATTTAATGTATTCAGGATTTATGGTCTATTTTATGACGATGAAATGATTAATTGTATTAAGGCTCCTTTGAGGATTGGATTACTTTAGAAGAAATTTTATAGTATGTGTAACATAGAAGATTGATATATGAAAATTTTATTTAAGGAACGTTTATCTATTCTTTTGTGCATATCATTTCAATGAAACATTTGGGATTATATGATCTTTGAATTTGAGGAAATTAGAAGTTATTACATTTTAGGATGCAAAATAAATGTTATAAGACAACATTAATCGTTAAAATATTTTATGGTTATATTTGGACGAATTTAACTCTTTTTTGGAGTTTCTTATAATTATATAGTTTTTGAAAAAGGACAACACATAGACCACATGACAACCCGTTTCATCAGACAATGTTGTGTTAATCGAACCCACAACCAATGTGTGACTTGGATTTATCTCTTAACACTGGACAACGTGAAATCCTTGGTTAGTATGACTAATTATTTAAAGTTAAATGATTTTATGAATCTATAATAATTTAATTTTGGGATATCTATGGATATTATTAAACTATCATTGGGAATATGTGATTAGGATAATTAATTTTCAAAATGAAACTTTAAGAGTAACTGATGACATTTTGTGATTGATGTTAAGATTTATCTTGAAGACTGTGTGATTAAATTTTTCTGAGAGTTTTGTTTCAACATTACTTTTGATTACATTTATGAATTTTATGGAAAATTTAATATTGAATGGTATTTGTTTGGATTTGGGTATTGTTTGAAAAATTTTGGAGATTAATAATAGTTTTTAATTTGGTAAAATATTTTCCTTTATGGGGATTGGAAAATCTTCTACTAACCATTTGAGTTTTGTTTAATTACTAAAGTCAAGGGAAAAATATATTTCATCTTTTTTGGAATATGGGATTCTCAAGAAGTAGATTATAGCCCTTTAAATGTGGAAAAGTCATCTTGAATACTCATCGTTTGAGGGAAAAATGAGATTTTGGTAGATAATAAGTAAAGCATTATAGTGTACATGACAAGTTAGTATGTTTCCTAATATTTTTAGTTATGCTCATAAATAAATTCCTCTACATTATGAAATGTATCATAAATAAACGTTGTTTGTTAACGTTTTCTTCTGGGGAATCGAAGACCATTTAACCCAACACTAGTTTGTGCATTTCAAGTGGTTAATTTTCTCCTAGTCATGATTTCTATCACTCTCCATAAGAACATGATGGTTTTTTTCTCTACCATATCTATGTTTTCATGGAATCCTAGTATCTTTTAACTTATTTAACCTTTTTACTTCTTTTCCTTTATTTTAAAGTTATATATGCATTGACTCTTTTTCTAATTTGTGCCATTCAATGATGTTTCCAATCCCAATTTTAAAATTAAGAGGACGCAATTACAAAAAAAGGGGAAGGATGTGACATATATGGTTAATAAAAAATATCAAACATTCATTTTTATTAATATTTTCAAATTAATTTATAACATTAATTTAAATGGTATTCTATGTTTCTAGCATACCCGATACATAACAACGTGTTTCTTTGAAATCTTACGTTCCACTAAATTTTGAGTTCTATAGAAAAATGATATAATTATATTTTTTTAAATGGTTGTTAATGCCTAGCCATTGAAATATTGGGAAATATATATAACTAACTAAAAAATTATGATATATGATTGTAAAATATTTTTACATTTATCTTATAATTGTTAGAGGCTAAAAATGTGAATTTGTGTAATTTACATTAAAAGTCTCATTTTCATCCTTTTAATGGATAACCCACATTAATTCTTGTTTTGGTTAATTTTCTCTGTTCCGTTTGAAAAAAATAAAAATCTTCTTTAGAATAAGGAAATCAATTTTTACTTTGGGTAGTATTTTGGTATTTATCTGATAAATTTCATTTAATGATTATTAAGGAAAAATATTGTATTTTAATTCAAAACTTCCATTTAATTTTATTATATTATTTTGTTATATTATCTTTTAAATTGGTTTTAAAGTGTAATTAGATTATATTTTTATCATTTAATCCATTTTTGGTCATTGAAGTAAATTTCACTTTGTAATTGGACATAAACAAATGTCAATCTTTTGATAGTTAATATTTCTAAAAAAATAGGCTTTTTGTTTTTACTGTGGGAATTAATTTTAAATTAATTTTTCTAACTATTATGTTTTTAATTTGGAAAAATGGATTTAGTATGTGGAATCAGGATTTCCAAATTGTGTAAATAGGTAACATTTAATTTTATAAATTATTAATATTTACTTCAGCAAACAATTTATTTACCATGGTTAAAGGGTAAATATGGTAAATAAGGGTAAAAAATATTATTATAATAATATAAATTTACCTTAACATGTGCCCTAATCATATTGGTTGATACCAATATGACCAGGGACATGTTTTGGTCGATTTTGGGACCCATTGAGCCACATGTGAGTGACAATGACACTTTATTTTAATTAACATAATGTAATGAAAAAATGACATAAACAAATATCTTTTAGAAAATTAATTTTTACATAATGTTATATATGTTATCTTTTCGAAAATAAATATTATTTGGAAATATAAATATATTTCCTACATCATGGTAATTTTTTTTAATATTTAGACATCAAATAAATTAAATTATTTATGATTGAATAATGATGATGTGTTTACATCATTAATAAATGATTTAAAAAAATAAGATTATAAAAATAACAATAATGTACATAACCAAACCAATTCTTATTGTTTGATTTTATTAATACCATGATTCAACATATCTTTTACTTTAATATGTTTTGGACCTGTATATACCAAAAATTATTACATAAAAAAAATATTATTTTCACACTTTCATAAAGATCCCCTCCTCCACCTAATAAAAATCCATGAACCCTAACCCATTACTCACACCTCTCAAGCCTCTAGGCTCATCCAAAAACTGCCCAAATAATCTCTCAAGATCCCTATATTCGACCTAGAAACCTTAAATTTGGCATAATGCATATAAAGGAAATCATTTGGTTCAAACCAGTGCTAGTTACCCGATTTAAAGGGAATGTATTCTGTTATGTAATTATGTATTTTTTACCTCTCCAACCCCTAAACTCATTTTATTCATTAAATTTATAAGAAAAATTGTTTGCTAAATATAGTAGGCTGTTTTTATGAGATTTTTTCGAACTAAACTTTCACACACCTCCATTTAATGGGTAATGAACATACTGTTTCTGTGGATGACAATCTAACACCTCACAAAACGATAATTGTTAAATTATCTTCTACGGACACTAATGGTGGCCCTAATAGTGGAACCATATTTATAAAAAATATATAATATGTTTATATTTCCTTTATTATTCTGTATTTTTCATTTATAGATTACCTTTATAGTTTCCATTATCGGTAAAAGCGATAATTTCATTTTAGGAACTACGGACTACTGCCCCCTCAAAGTGATATGACTCGTTAATGACATATATAGGTCGTATAATTGATGGAGTTAATTATATTATATATGATATTATGCTACAATTATAATATAACTATGTATCATTATGTTTTAATTCCATTAAATATGATATATAAATATAAGTTGTGTTCACACGTACTTACAGCTTACCATCTCCATGAATGGTGCATTCCGTTTCATAATTAAAATATTATGTAATGTTATAAATATATATATATATATAATGGATATATATGATGTATATGATATCTAAATTATTAATATCATTCTGGATAAAATGTAATTTTTACCACATAAACAACATGTAAATAAAAGAAGGTTATTTTTGACTCAAGTACAAAATATCGAGAAAACGACTGTTATAAATTGAAATGATTACATAATGTCTATAACATGGTAATATGTGATATAAAATGTATAATAAAATCAAAAACGGTTATTAAGAATGTTCAAATTAACTTAAATTTATTAATCAGGAAGAATAAGGAACAAACGAGTCATGTCAGACTTGATGTAAGGGGTTTCTTATCTCACAATTAATTCCATGAGATTTCCATTGTTCGCCACAAATTTATTTCATGTTGTGTATTATTTATTTCCATTTGATATATATTATCATGATTCTCTTTATATTTATGTTATTTTGTGAATCATTTGGGGGTTATTATCATTTCTTCATCGTACTTGATTGATTACAATGTGGTAAGGGATTTTTATCTCACTTTTTATTCTTGTGAGATTCATGCTATATTTTCCAATATTTACTTTTGTGTGGCGTATTTTCTACCAAAGAATGAATTCATTATAAAATATATTTCAATTTATGGGTATTTAATTCTTCATTTTTTTATCCTTCTTTCATGGGTTTTATATTTCTTATGTTACCAAATCATCATGGGAACCATTTAACCCAATTATCATTCCTTCGACTAATATTCTAATTCCTAATTATTTCATGAAATGGTTATGAGTGGAATCACGGTTCTTTATATATGTTTTAATTTCCACTCCCATTTTTGTGGATATACATTTGATACAAGAAATCACTCCATTTATAAATTCTTAGTTCATCATTATGAACTTGATAAGAGTAATTTAAACTCAATTTCTATTCATTGATTTCAACATCCAAGTCATTGGTTTTTTCATAAAAAGAACATGTGTAAATTTCCTATGATTGATTTACATAGTATATCCAATCATATTGAGTGTATTTATATTTTTCACACATCATTATGAAATTGATTAATCCTTATTCTACGGATAAAATTTTTATAAGGGATTTTGTCTCAAATTACATTCCATTGAAACTTCACTGTTTTTATCCACCAATTCACTCTTATACGGTATATATACAATACTTTGGAATATTATATCATGAATACCTTTAATCTCATGACATTATAATGTTTTTCTAAATCGTTATTCATCGATTATTTTTATTCCAGAGTAGTTCATTTTGGTAAAACCTCTTAAACTAATATATCATTTTATATGTTTTAAAAATGGTTTTAAGGATTTATGTATATGTACATTAATGTTTTCAAATGATAATTTATTTAAATGTTTCAAATCGTTATGGGACACTTTAGTACAAAAATCTATTTATTAAATGTTTTAAATGGTTTTTAAAAAGGTTTGATAAATCATTGATTATGTAAATATATTGAAATGATATATTGTGATTGCAATGTGGAAATTTTATCGTTCTTTTATCCTTTTTTTATGTGGTAGGAATATGTTATGGTTATTGGGAATTGTTTTCAAATACATGTGGTTCCATGATAAACTTAGGGTGGTTGATCCCAAGATAGCTCTCTAATGCATTGGGTAACATGATAGAGGTAAACGTGAATGTTTCACTTATGAGATTTAGGGAATATATTGTGATGGGTATTCCAAATGTAACTCCCTATGTAGCTGTGATTTCTACAATGTACTTATGATATGGATTCCACAAGTTTCATTTATGATTCATGATTTATATGTGTTATTCATAAATCTTATGAATTCGTATGGTATGATATGATTAAAATGTATTTATTCATTGATTTTTATTTATTGATGGACTAATGTTTTCCTTCATTATTTTATAACCCATACTAAGCTTTTTATGCTCATCCCACTCTTTTGAAATGTCATCCACAGGATGTAAAGATGGATATGTTCATGGATGGGATTGAGGAAAATTTATGCTATCTAAAACATGGAACTATACATGTTTCTTTTTATGAGTTTTTATATGATGATGAATGGATACTGATTAGTAGTGTCTATATGTAATATTCAAGTTGTTATGTAATAGTTAAGGCCAAAATCTCAAAAAAAAAACCTAAAAATATCCTTAATGTGAATTATTCATTTATTTCTGGATTATGTAATTTTTAATGTTGGTACATTATAATTATTATCATATAAATTTTTGTAGAAACCTTAGGAACTAGATTTCAAAAAACATAGATTATGGAATTTAACCATAAGATAAGTAACATCATAGAATTTCTATGAATTAGTTTTATATATTATAAAACATTATTACAATACTAGGTGCTGAGAGGACTTGTGATAACAAGAGCTAGTTTTACTGAATCAATTTCATGATGAATATTAAAATAGTAAATAGTACACATGCGCAGTATTTTTGAAAAAGTGGAATTACATCCATATGGGTGCCCAGATATGAAATCCAAGTGTACTATTGCATTCAGGGAAGAGAATTTTTCATAACCATTTCCTAACATCAACTGCAGTGGGTCAAATGTGAAAAGTAATTTTGGTATGCTTCACAAAATAAAATAAATGATATTTTATTTTATTTAATGTTACTCCAAGGAAAAAAAATGTTTTCATTATAAAAAATAATTTCATAGAGTTCAGGGTGATCATAATAACCCTGGATTTCCTCAAAAATAAGGAGAAGAAGGTACCTCCTACGAACACCGGAGAATCTTGGATCGATGATGATGTAACCTCTGTTATTCATCAAAAATTGTTCCTACATATAGTTAGGTGGTTTTTTTCCTTGTGATATTTCCACATTTCTGAATTCAATGATAAACACGGACCAACCCCTGAATAGGTTGATTCATGGTTTGATTACTTGTCGGATGTGTGTTATGTTGTGGGGATTTAAAAAAGGGAGAAAATATGTTTTATTTATTACATTCTAATTCTTCATTATAATGGGAATGAATTGATTCCAACACAAAAAATGGTCGAGGATCACTCATTTGGTAATTTTTTTGCTTCTCTTTTCCCCCATTCATAGTGTTCTTCAATGTTAGACCCTCGTGGACAGAAGATGAGTTTCTGGGAGGCTCCGAATGCGATCGGAACCCTATAGTAATTAAAAGATGGATCATATCCCATATTAATGAAGATAATTATCCATTTATTGAAGATGTGTCTCATTTTCAAAAAAATGGAGAAGCTGAGCAAGGTAGGTCGGCCACAGAACCAGGGGTGTCATCTTCTGGTATAGGTGGAGGAGGTCAAAAAGTGAACAACGACACATATTAGAGTAGGGAAGCATGTGAGAACAAGGAAACCAGTGCCACATGGGAGGTTGTATGTACTTGTGGAGGGTGTCTTAGTCACATGAGTGGACCACAGCGGCGCCAATGCCGCGGAGCACACACAGATGCGATAGACAAGTCTAGAGCGACATGTCATAGTGTCACATTTTCTGGGGGCATGCAGTTGGTGTGGAATACATATAGAGGACAAGACAACTTGTGTTTTTGTAGGCCAAACTAGAGGAACAAGTCAACACAAGGCCACCCAGAGGACTGGGTCAGCTAGACAGTAGGGCTAGCTCAAGTGGCCTAGTAGGCCCAGCAAGAAGGGTCAACCTAGAATACCAGGTTGAACCACATAGAATGGGTTATACCCTAGGTCGGGTCATACATTGGTATTTGTACTAGAATAAGCCATGATCAATCATTACCCATAGTCTTTGGAGATGATGGATTTCCACTGATGCTTGGACGGATTATACTACAACTTTACCTCGAGCTTCCACATGTACTTTGGATGTGGAAGACGTCGGTACAGGCGGTCGACTGCCACAGTCAGTGGATTCCCATCAAATTGTGAAACACACATAACTTTCATACTATGTGTTAATTTGATGAAATGATTGTCACATTGGTTCCCATGAGATGACACTATCATTTTGAGATACTCTAAGTGATTTTTTGGTTGTTTTCACATGACTTAATAACTTGTTCAGTGGGTTATCCTATATGAATCTTTATATGAGTAGAATCTTTTGGTTGGTCGTGAAATCGATAAATCATGACACTTTGTGACTTCATGTCTTTCCAAGACTTTGTGTCTTACCGAGTCTGTGTGTCTTATCTAAACTGAGTGTCTTATTGATAAATATTGTTAAGTGTTTCATGTTTTTATTTTAGTTGATGGATTCTGATGTTGGTGTAGCAGTCAACATATCCATACACCCATACTCTATAGAAATTCTTTTGCACTCAATTCATGGAAACACTAGTCATATGGAAAATAATGGTACAAGCATCATCTAGTATATGGGCGTGTTATCATGAACAAATTGAGTAAGCTAACCAGGTATACACTAATGACCATTGTACATCATGTTTTATTCCAGGATGCCTCAACACAAATAGCCAACTAGGATTCCATTATGCGATCATGAGGATGATCCCATAAGTGACAAGGTTTCAGTACAGGGGAATTTATAAAATAATGCACCTCCATGTGGTATAATAGAGATATTACCACTGGTCATGTAGTATTTACTACTAGTCATACAATTGGAGGATTCATAATGGTGGATTGAATTCTATTGATTCCAAAGGAAACAACCACTTAGGTTTTAGGGTGCGACAGACCCCCATGTAGCTAAGGATTTGCTAGAGGCAATTACATGTGAATTCCACCTTGTGGGGATTCCTTCCGACAAGATTGTAGTCCTAGATGTGAGTATTCTTCAGGGATCTAAAGGGAGGTGGTAGAGATTAGTGACATGGACACATGATGAAGTGAATATATCTTGGGAATAAATTGTGCATCTCTTCATATATGTGTAATTTCCATCTATGTTGAAATCTGTACACATATATGAGCTCCTCACCTGAAACAAGGTATTCATACTATGGTAGAGTACTCGGAGAGGCTTAATGATCTTCCACAAAACTCCAATGATATTTTATGAGGCCTATTAATTAAGCCTCAGACCTTCGATCAGATTAGACACCTAGATATCATGGAATCCATGATATCCCATAGCATTTATCCATATGATGGGGTACTAGAGAGAGTTCTACTAGTATAGTGCTTTCAAGAATGGAAGACACTGATAGTGGGAGATAACACCAGGACTAGATGGGAGTTTCATCAGTGGTAGTTATCTGATAGTATTTATAGAGACCCATCAGGGTTAGACACTCCATTGGATAACCCCAGGACACTAGATCATCTATGTGGGGATCCGATGGTAGAGTGAGTTCACTAATGGATAGGTTGTGTTACTCGTGTGGCGGTTAGGGAGATATAAATCGAGATTACCTGAACTATCATACAGATGATCAGGAGACGGTTAACTAATAAGCAATAATGAGTTGAATCTATGAGTATAGTGGTCCCTAGGGAGGACGAATTCACAAAGGAGCATGAGTTGGATGGAGGTTTGAGGTATTAACAGCACCAACCACAAGACTTCTATGACAGGTTTAGGGAGATGGTGGATTGGGACAAGGCTTCCATCAGGAAATATAGTCATATAAACTCGATACTCCATGAATTATTAGTGGTATGAAATGATTCTTTTTCCAACATAGAAACAGTTTTTATTGACATAGGTACCATTCATTCTATTCCTTCCATGAACCGTGTTTGAGACTCAATGATTTTTGTGGAATAGTTGAATTGACCTTTATTTATAGATTCTTCTATGGGAGTGGAGTCAATGATCATATACTAGTGTCAACAGTGTGGACATAAACTTGGAGTTGAGTGTTTCATTTTGTGTATCTTTTTCTTGGTGTTGAGGGATTACAATGTCATTTTCATTATATACTAGTTGTCCACATTCCATTCTCTAATTAGCTGATTTTGGCATAGAGTGTGGTTTGTCTGTAGTGATGGTTCTAGGATTTACTTTGTCAGCTAGAAAGAAAACCCATGTATGGTATGATGGAATCAGAAATAGGAGTTTGAATCCAATAACATATTAGTTGGAAAGCCCGACCATTTGCGAAGTGAATGATAGGAGTCCCTAGTTTCCTATAGTGGTGGAGGAATATACAGACATCTTTCCTAAGGGTTTTCCAGGTTTATCTCTTCATATGGAGTTAGAATTATAAATTGTTCTATAACCAGAAGAGACATCAATATCTACACCTTCATGTCAGATGAATCCCACATTACATTGTTTGCTGAAGGTTCAAAATGTTTACATTCAATGTAAGGGATTCATTAGACACAGTGTTTCACCCAAAGAAGCCACAATTTTATTTTCCATGAACGATGATTGGAGCCTGAGGTTATTTTTGGACATCTGGTACCTAAACCATGTGACCATGGAGAATATGAATCCACTACCAAGTATTGATGAACTCTTATATCTATTTAAAGGATTGAGGGGGTTCTCTAAGATTTACCTCAGATCGGGCTATCCCAAGCTATGGGTAAGACATGAGGGTGTACCGAAGTGAACTTTCATATGTCAATACATCCACTATGAGTACATGGTTATTACATTTGGAATGATGAATTCCCCAGTAGTTTTCACAACACTCATGAAATAGATCTTCCATATGGCATCCCGCCATTTTATAACATAAACTTTCATTACATTACACACAATTGAGGATCTTTAAGGTTTAGTGTCTTGGAAACCAGGAACATAATACATGAAAACAACATAAAGCATTCTTCTTAAACACTTGAAAGGCTTCTCCTTAAGTTCATCCTAGGTTCATTACTGCATCTCATAACCTGGGGACATACATCAAAAGAAAGGGTGAGCATAAGGCCCAGTAAGGGAAACAAGAGGGACATTTTACATGTGAACTTGATATACTTTAATAAGGACATGAAAAGAACTTTAAGGCATGAGAAAGAAAATCATGAGGCATTTCATAATAAAAACAAAATTTTCCATAACATGAAGATGTGGCTACATCATTTAACATAGACAATCATGAACATATCACCAAGGTCCATCCCCAAGGTGTCATTTGAAAATTACCAAGGTTATTCACCAAGGTATCATGAAAATTGTAATCTCTAGTGGTTACATCATTACCCAATGCATTGGAGCGCTATCAGGGCGCACCCTTAAATTTGCATTTATTATCATGTGAGCCACATATTTCATCATCAAACATTTCATAAATAACCCATATAGCATAAAATAAATGGGTTTCATTTCCTAATCATAACGTTTTAAAAACTGCTTTAAAGACATGATCTTTACGTCACTTTAAACCCACGGAAAGGGAATGCGGGTTTCATGTATGCAAATCCCAGAATTTAAAATGGAACATTTTGATATATATGTGAATACTCTTGTAGAAATAAGAGCTTTGAGTATTCACTTTATAACATAAAATAATTTTTGAGAAAAGAGAGAGGCATTTTGAGGGGAAAATTCTGCAGCATAACGGCTAAGTTTCGGGGTTTTAGAAAACATTGAAATGGGAGAGGACATGGGTCACCCACTCATAAATGATCCATAAAACAGTAGGGTGAAAGAATAAGAAGGATATATGGACCTGGAAATGAAATTTGGAGGACATACCATTTGAAAAGAAAAGCATGGAAGGAAAAAAAATTAGATTTCTCTTATGAAAATTCGGCAGACTTACGGCGTCACTTAACTTCAAAAGAAAATGATTTGACAAGATCAAATAGGGTCCCTCATCATATGATAATAAGAGATCAGTATGATAGATATAGAGATCATACCCCAACATAATAAAAAGGAACTTGAAAGACTTGACATGAAAATCGAACTTGAAAAATGAGAAGGGTGAAAGAATCCCTTAAAAATTCGGCAGCCTAACGGCGTCACTTAAACTTTCATAAAACGAAATGATGAGAGTAAGAGGGGATCTCTCATCATATAAACATGAAAGGGCAGTAAGAGGAATATAAAATAACATCCTCTCACATAAAAACATGGAGCATAATAGGAATGACATAAAAGAGATTACATGAAAAGAAAGAGAGGGGTCGGATCCCTTACCTTAAAATGTGACTCTTGAAACTCAAAGGATTGGACCTTGAGGACTTGGGGGCACCTTGGGAGGACTCCTTGGAAGGTAAGAAGACCAGAAATTCGTTGGGCGAGAGTTGGGAGTGAAAACTAAAGGAGGAAAGGGTGGGTATTTATAGGGAATGTGAGGGGACAAAGCATTAATGGTCAAGGGACACCTCACTAGTGGTTTTGGCAAAACCATAGGCCTACCCATGGTATTTGCCCATGGTATTGGACACTTGGGACACCTCACACCTTATCTTACTATTCATAATTCGACCATATTGAATATATACTTAATACATCATTTAATGATGTCATTAATCACCCGTAACTTAAAAACTATACTTTCACTATTCACCGAAAATTCAACTTTCTCAGAATAATCCCAAAATTTCACCTTAACCAAATATCAATGCTATGATTTCAAAACTGAACTCCATTTTATAAAAATAATTTTCTAAATATTTTTAATTTTATTTTTAAATAAATACACTATTCACCGAAAATTTATTTTTTTTAGAAAAATCCCCAAAAATTACCATAACATAATATCGATGCTCTGAGTTCAAAAATAAAGTCATTTTTATAAAAATAAATTTAAAATAATTTTTAATTGAATTTTTAATTAAAAAACACTATTCATCCGAAAAAATTAATACTTGAATAATAATTTATGAAACCGTTATTTACCCATTTTATTGAATCACATTACTTAATCAAGGTGCCTAGATTATTTTAAAACTTTCTTTAAGTGAGATTACTAATCCATTTGGTCACATTACTAATCCTAAGCGTAAAATCACTATTCACTATTTACTATTCATCAAAAATTAATTTGATCTTATTAGACTCCAAATTCCTTAATGAACACTTTTGTAGAAGACCATTTTTTGAAAATCATTACACATCATTAGTTATTTAGGGTTTACATAAATATTTCAAAATATCCCTTTTTCAAATTTCATCAATAAAATACATTCTAACATTATCTGGACATTTGAAATTTCACAAACATCACTAAAGGAAGAAATCTCAATTTATTCACCCGAAGGGATTACACAACGAAGCTAGGGTCTCGTCACATAGCCCCTTATAACACCGTCATAAGACCTGAGTGTAAGGTGTGCTATGGTGAGAGAATCTGAGGGAGGCTCAGATAACATTGCCCTAGTAGTAATATATACTAACTTGAACTTCTCCCGCAGGCGTTTCCGTTCAAGCTTGACACGCTGGAGTTCGGCTTGGGCTTGGTCCAAAGCGAAGCCCACAGATGCTACCTCCTTCCCAAGCTCTGATAAGTGGGCTTCACAAGGGTTGAGTCTACTGGATGAAGCCATCGACTCCTCTTTCTGCATTAACCATTAACATCTTATTAAATTAATAAGAGTAAGTTAATATACTACTCAAAAAGATTGGGTCGTTATATTCTTCCCCCCTTAAGAAATTTCGTCCCCGAAATTTATACTTGAGGCCTAGTCGAAAAGGTGAGGGTACTTTTTCTTCATTGTTTCCTCAGGCTCCCAAGTCGCTTCTTCATATTTATGATTCCTCCACGACACTTTCACAAGGTGGGTAGTCTTGTTTCGTAGGACCTTGTCTCTACGGTCCAAGATCTCCACTGGCTGCTCCTCATAAGAGAGGTCATGTTCAAGTTGTACCACCTCTGGGTTCAGTACATGCGAAGGGTCGGGTATGTACTTCCTCAAGAGAGATACATGGAAGACATCATGAACTTGAGCTAGGTTCGGTGGAAGTGCTAGACGATAGGCCACTGCTCCTATGGGATCAAGGATTTCATAGGGGCAAATGTACCTAGGGCTGAGCTTCCCTTTCTTCCCAAACCGCATGACTCTCTTCCATGGAGAAATTCGAAGGAAGACTTTGTCACCAACACCAAACTCCAAGTCCCTTCGACGATTGTCAGCATAGCTCTTCTGCCGACTCTGAGCAGCCTTTATGTGTTGTTGGATGGCATGAACATGTTCTGTCATCTCTTGCATGAGATCAGGCCCAAGAAGTTTCCTCTCACCAGTTTCATCCCAACAAGTAGGAGTTCTACACCGCTTTCCATACAGAGCTTCATAGGGTTCCATCTGAATACTCGCATGGAAGCTGTTGTTATAGGAGAACTCCACTAATAGGAGGTGTTGATCCCATCCACCTTTAAATTCCATTGAGCATAATCTCAACATGTCTTCGAGTGTCTGAATAGACCATTCAGATTGGCCATCAGTTTGAGGATGATAGGCCGTACTAAAATTCAATTCAGTGTTCAGAGCATGCTGAAGACTACTCCAGAATTTTGATGTGAATCTTGGGTCACGATCAGATACGATGGATAGTGGTACCCCATGCAGCCTTACCACTTCCTTCACGTATATCTTGGCAAGCTGATCCAGAGAGAAATCTTCCCGAATAGAGATAAAATGGGCTGTCTTGGTGAGACGGTCCACAATAACCCATATCGCATTGTTTCTGTTGGATGTTTTCGGGAGACCAGTTACAAAGTCCATAGTGATATTATCCCACTTCCATACTGGTATGGGTAGCGGTTGTAATACCCCCTTAGGAAGTTGTCGTTCTGCTTTTACTTGCTGACACACCAGGCACCTTGTAGTGTAATCGGCAATCTCCCTCTTCATGTTATCCCACCAATAATGATCACAAAGGTCTCTATACATCTTAGTGCTTCCCGGATGTATAGAGAAAGTAGAGCTATGAGCTTCATCCATCAGTTCTTTCTTTATCTCCGGAATAGATGGAACACATAGTCTTGTACGAAATTTCGATACACCTTCTTAATCAATATTGAAATCAGGGAACTTCCCATCCTTTACAGCCTCGAACTTCTCCTGCAGCAAAGGATCTTCTTTTTGAGCCTTCTTGATCTTCTCTAGTAATGAAGGTTGAGAAATCATTTGGGATAGGGTTGATGATGTCCCTTTCCTTATAATTCCCATGTCCAGTTTTACTAGATCTTTAATCAAGGGATCTCCCAGGATCCTCATTGTTGCTAGAACAACATGATCTTTCCTGCTTAACGCATCCGCGACTTTGTTTGCTCTTCCAGGGTGATAATGAATTGAACAATCATAGTCATTAATAAGCTCCAACCATCTCCTTTGTCTCATGTTCAATTCTTTATGAGTGAAAATATACTTTAGACTTTGGTGGTCAGTGTATATATCACATTTCTCCCCATAAAGATAGTGCATCCATATCTTTAGAGCAAAAACAACTGCCGCCAGCTCTAGATCATGCGTAGGATAATTCTGCTCATGAATCTTCAACTGTCGAGATGCATAAGCAATTACTTTGTCATTTTTCATGAGGACGCACCCAATCCCTTTCAGAGATGCATCGCTAAAAATAACGAATCCTTCTCCGATAGAGGGTAGTGTTAACACGGGTGCAGTAACCAATCTCTTCTTCAGCTCTTGGAAACTTTCATCGCATTCCTTTGTCCAGATGAACTTAACCCCTTTTAGAGTCAACTTGGTTAGTGGATTAGAAAGCCGTGAAAAGTTTTTCACAAACCTCCTATAATATCCCGCTAAACCAAGGAAACTACGAATCTCAGTTACTGTTGTGGGTTGAGGCCACTCCTCCACAACCATTGTCTTTGTACGGTCAACTGATATTCCTTCATTGGTTACGATGTGCCCCAAGAAAACCACTTGTTGTAACCAAAACTCACACTTGCTGAACTTCCCAAAGAGCCTCTCCTTCCGTAGAGTTTTCAAAATAACCCTCAGATGATCTTCATGCTCCTCGTGACTTTTTGAATATATCAAAATATCATCAATAAAAACTACCACAAAGTTATCAAGGTAGTCCTTAAAGACTCTATTCATCAAATCCATGAAAATAGCAGGAGCATTAGTCAAGACGAAGGGCATAACAGTAAACTCATAATGTCCATATCTTGATCGGAAGGCAGTCTTTGGAATATCTTCCTTCTTCACCCTCAGTTGATGATAACCAGATCGAAGGTCAATCTTAGAGAAGAATTGAGCCCCACGAAGTTGGTCAAATAAATCATCAATTCTTGGAAGAGGGTATCTGTTCTTCACTGTGATCCCGTTCAGTTCTCTATAATCAATGCATAGCCGCATTGATCCATCCTTCTTCTTCACAAAGAGAACTGGTGCTCCACAAGGAGACACACTCGGTCGTATAAACCCCTTCTCCAACAAGTCTTGGAGTTGTTTCTTTAGCTCCTCTAGCTCCACATTTTCCATTTTATACGGAGTCTTTGATATCGGTTGAGACCCAGGTACAAGTTCAATGGAGAACTCTACCTCTCTTTCTGGGGGAGGTCCAGGTAACTCCTCAGGAAATACATCCATGTATTCCTGAACAATCGGAACATCTTCAATTTGTATGCTCCCTTTCCCTTCTTCCTCATCACCGATTAACTCCATAAAGAAAGCTATAGGAGGTGCTTCTAGATAGGGATCAGTTCGGGATATCTCTCCTCGGAAGATAACTGTAGGTCGTTCATTCAAGACTACTGATATTTCCTTACTTCTGCATTTGATCTTAGCATTATACTTTGAGAGCCAGTCCATCCCTAGTATAAAGTCGAATTCTATCATGGGAATGACTACTAGATTTGCGATAAGATTGTGCTCACCAAAGTAAACACTAGAGTCTCTAAACACTGTTGATGCATGGATAATCCCACTTGGAGTCTTGACTGACAACTCTACCTCAAGCAATTCAGGGATTGATTCTATATTCTTTGCAAACTTGGAAGAAATAAAGGAATGCGTAGAACCAGAATCAAATAAAGCACTTGCTAGTTTTGAGAGGACAACAAGAGTACCTGCTACCACATCGTTCGGATCTTCAACTTCAGTTGTTGTGATAGCGAAAGCACGACCTTGCTCCCTTGGCCTCTGCTGAGGTTGATGGTGATTCCCCTCCACCGCCCTCAGATTTGGACATTGATTAGCAAAGTGCCCAAGCTGTCCACACATGAAGCATGTGACTTCGGGTAGGGCCAGAACCATCTTTCCTCTATCGTTAGTGTTGGGAAGTTGAGGCTTCACATCACCACGACAATTCCGAGAAATATGGCCTTCTTTTCCACACCTATAGCACTTGCCACTTCCGATCAAGCCGTTCCCCGGATGCTTCTTCCCACATTTATTGCATGTGGCATGTTGCATATGCTTTCCACCTCTTTCCTGATCAAAACTTCATCCCAGGCTTGGTTCTAGAGTTCTCTTCTTCTCATTAGATTTGTGAGACCATTGTGTCTCCCCAAACTCTAGTTCAACTTTCATGGCACTTCGAACTATTTCTTCATAGCTATCATAGTCCCTGTTGGCTAGATTCTTCCGCAGATGAGGTCGTAGTCCACCAAAGAATCTATCAACCTTCCCATTAGGGTCCATGACAAAGCTTGAGGTATAACGGGAAAGCCTTGTGAAGTTCATCTCATAGCTTCTGACAGATTCGTTCTCCTTCTGCTTCAGCTCGAGAAACTCTTTCTCCATTTTCGTTCTCATGGAACGAGGGAAATACTTGTTAAAGAAAATCCCCCGAAATTCTTCCCACTCCATAGCTTCCATCTCTCCTCGTGGCTTCGTGTTTTTGATCAGTGACCACCACTGATCAGCTTCTCCGTCAAGGCGGTAAACAGCAAGGGTGACTTTTTCTTATTCCGAACAAAGAAGTACAGAAAAGATCTTTTCAATGGAGCTTATCCATTGTTCCGCAACCAATGGGTCAGTAGATCCACTGAATGTTGGCGGTCGTTGATGCATGAAGGACTCAACAGAGTGTTGTTCCCTTCGTGGTGAGGTCGGCCTCTCAGCTTGATTCAAGTTATTACTCATAACTTGAGTTAGTTGGTTCATCATTCGCATGAATGTTTCCATTCCGGCTTCCATCGGAGGTCCATCAGCACATGGTGCATTGCGGTCACCATCGGCACGGTTCCTCCTATTGCCCTCCATTTTCTAAAAGAATAAAACCCTAGTGAGAAACTTATTTCATTTATGTATCTTTTAACTAAGACTTCATGCTTATACAATTACACTTTTCTATAATTCCTTCATAATGATTCATAAAAAGCTCGTGATTAACCAAACATATCCCCCGGGAGTGTCGTAACCAAGAGTGCAGCAAGGCCCGTTATCGTGCACCAGTTCCCGTTCGAATCTAGCTCAAAGCGGTGTTTTCGGGTTTTACCCCTATATACATCTGTGCCAGAGCCGCCTCTACCTGCTCGTATCCAGACAGGGATGTATTTGTTTGATAGACCACTTACTCAATACTTACCAAAATACCAGGAAGTTTTCCTATACTTAAACTTTTCTATAGGGTTATTCCTAATGTTTTTTTATCCTAATTTCCAAAAATAACTAAACCATCCTTTGATACCAACTATGGCATCCCGCCATTTTATAACATAAACTTTCATTACATTACACACAACTGAGGATCTTTAAGGTTTAGTGTCTTGGAAACCAGGAACATAATACATGAAAACAACATAAAGCATTCTTCTTAAACACTTGAAAGGCTTCTCCTTAAGTTCATCCTAGGTTCATTACTGCATCTCATAACCTGGGGACATACATCGAAAGAAAGGGTGAGCAGAAGGCCCAGTAAGGGAAAAAAGAGGGACATTTTACATGTGAACTTGATATACTTTAATAAGGACATGAAAAGAACTTTAAGTCATGAGAAAGAAAATCATGAGGCATTTCATAATAAAAACAAAATTTTCCATAACTTGAAGATGTGGCTACATCATTTAACATAGACAATCATGAACATATCACCAAGGTCCATCCCCAAGGTGTCATTTGAAAATTACCAAGGTTATTCACCAAGGTATCATGAAAATTGTAATCTCTAGTGGTTACATCATTACCCAATGCATTGGAGCGCTATCAGGGCGCACCCTTAAATTTGACTTTATTATCATGTGAGCCACATATTTCATCATCAAACATTTCATAAATAACCCATATAGCATAAAATAAATGGGTTTCATTTCATAATCATAACGTTTTAAAAACTGCTTTAAAGACATGATCTTTACGTCACTTTAAACCCACAGAAAGGGAATGCGGGTCTCATGTATGTAAATCCCAGAATTTAAAATGGAACATTTTGATATATATGTGAATACCCTTGTAGAAATAAGAGCTTTGAGTATTCACTTTATAACATAAAATAATTTTTGAGAAAAGAGAGAGGCATTTTGAGGGGAAAATTCTGCAGCATAACGGCTAAGTTTCGGGGTTTTAGAAAACATTGAAATGGGAGGGGACATGGGTCACCCACTCATAAATGATCCATAAAACAGTAGGGTGAAAGAATAAGAAGGATATATGGACCTGGAAATGAAATTTGGAGGACATACCATTTGAAAAGAAAAGCATGGAAGGAAAAAAAATTAGATTTCTATTATGAAAATTCGGCAGCCTTACGGCGTCACTTAACTTCAAAAGAAAATGATTTGACAAGATCAAATAGGGTCCCTCATCATATGATCATAAGAGATCAGTATGATAGATATAGAGATCATACCCCAACATAATAAAAAGGAACTTGAAAGACTTGACATGAAAATCGAACTTGAAAAATGAGAAGGGTGAAAGAATCCCTTAAAAATTCGGCAGCCTAACGGCGTCACTTAAACATTCATAAAACGAAATGATGAGAGTAAGAGGGGATCTCTCATCATATAAACATGAAAGGGCAGTAAGAGGAATATAAAAGAACATCCTCTCACATAAAAACATGGAGCATAATAGGAATGACATAAAAGAGATTACATGAAAAGAAAGAGAGGGGTCGGATCCCTTACCTTAAAATGTGACTCTTGAAACTCAAAGGATTGGACCTTGAGGGCTTGGGGGCACCTTGGGAGGACTCCTTGGAAGGTAAGAAGACCAGAACTTCGTTTGGGGAGAGTTGGGAGTGAAAACTAAAGGAGGAAAGGGTGGGTATTTATAGGGAAAGTGAGGGGACAAAGCATTAATGGTCAAGGGACACCTCACTAGTGGTTTTGGCAAAACCATGGGCTTGCCCATGGTATTTGCCCATGGTATTGGACACTTGGGACATCTCACACCTTATCTTACTATTCATAATTCGACCATATTGAATATATACTTAATACATCATTTAATGATGTCATTAAACACCCGTAACTTAAAAACTATACTTTCACTATTCACCGAAAATTCAACTTTCTCAGAATAATCCCAAAATTTCACCTTAACCAAATATCAATGCTATGATTTCAAAAATGAACTCCATTTTATAAAAATAATTTTCTAAATATTTTTAATTTTATTTTTAAATAAATACACTATTCACCAAAAATTTATTTTTTTTAGAAAAATCCCCAAAAATTACCATAACATAATATCGATGCTCTGAGTTCAAAAATAAAGTCATTTTTATAAAAATAATTTTATAATTATTTTTAATTGAATTTTTAATTATAAAACACTATTCATCCGAAAAAATTAATACTTGAATAATAATTTATGAAACCGTTATTTACCCATTTTATTGAATCACATTACTAAATCAAGGTGCCTAGATTATTTTAAAACTTTCTTTAAGTGAGATTACTAATCCATTTGGTCACATTACTAATCCTAAGCGTAAAATCACTATTCACTATTTACTATTCATCAAAAATTAATTTGATCTTATTAGACTCCAAATTCCTTAATGAACACTTTTGTAGAAGACCATTTTTTGAAAATCATTACACATCATTAGTTATTTAGGGTTTACATAAATATTTCAAAATATCCCTTTTTCAAATTTCATCAATAAAATACATTCTAACATTATCTGGACATTTGAAATTTCACAAACATCACTAACGGAAGAAATCTCAATTTATTCACCCGAAGGGATTACACAAGGAAGCTAGGGTCTCGTCACATAGCCCCTTATAACACCGGCATAAGACATGAGTGTAAGGTGTGCTATGGTGAGAGAATCTGAGGGAGGCTCAGATAACATTGCCCTAGTAGTAATATCTACTAACTTGAACTTCTCCCGCAGGCGTTTCCGTTCAAGCTTGACACGCTGGAGTTCGGCTTGGGCTTGGTCCAAAGCTAATCCCACAGATGCTACCTCCTTCCCAAGCTCTGATAAGTGGGCTTCATAAGGGTTGAGTCTACTGGATGAAGCCATCGACTCCTCTTTCTGCATTAACCATTAACATCTTATTAAATTAATAAGAGTAAGTTAATATACTACTCAAAAAGATTGGGTCGTTACATTCCAGCCTTAAACTGTTTCAAGTTGGTCCTCATTGGGGTCATCCTAGTGTACTTAGTGTTCGAGGAGGATCATGTGAGACATATGAAGATGGTCTTGGACAAAATCTATGAGAAAAATGATTATGGGAAGCTCTCAATGTTTTCGTTCTTGATTTGAGAAGACTATTTCATAGGACATTTCATTTCAGAGGCTGGGGTTGTAGTGGATCTAGAGAAGATAGAGGAGGTGATTTTTTGGGAACAACCGAAGATTTTTACTATGGTGTGAAGAATCTATGTGTTGGATTGGTACTATCAGAGGATTGAATATGATTTTTTCAAGTTAGAGTATCTTTTATTAACTTCAAACGAATAAGATCACATTTTTTGTTGACAGAGATGTGATAGGATATTTTTTGCAACTAACGAAGATATTGATGAGCTCTCTATTCTGGATATTTCTAGAACATGGTGCCAATCATTTTATGTTATAAGATCCATCAGAAACCATACTAGGTTGTTTCTTGATGTATATTCATCTGGTGATTATCTATGGTTCATGATAGATTAAACCACCTGAGAAGAACTACGAGACCCATGATTTTTATTAGAAGTGGTAGAATTCTCATTGAAGACGTGGAAACACATCCTTATGGTCAAGGGATTTATCATCTACTCTGACAACAAGAGTCTCAATTTTATATTTTCTCATATGGATCTGAACATGAGATAAAGGTGATGAATAGATTTACTCCAGGACTATGACATTGATATTATCTATACTCTTTTGTAAGGGGAAAATGATGGAAGATTATCTCACTAGAATTTTGAGTTTGTAGCTTCTAAATGATGAATCTGAGCAGTTGGCCTCATTTCTGATATCCTATGTGGATGGAGATACAACAACTAAACATCAATAGATGGTTTTATCATTACCACTCCAATAGCATGTGAGGGAGTCCTAACATTGAGGAACTGACTATGAAAATTTATTCCATTAGATGTCAATAGGGCATGACCAATATGGATATTTGTAATATGGGGAGAACATCGTTCCCTTTAGAGGATTCACTATATTAAAAATGGATTTATTGGTGGTGGATTGGAGGGAGTTCCATATGTCCCCTTTAGACATACATCCATGTGTGGAAAAGTTATAATATAAACTCTGACATTAGTTATGTTTTCCATGAATAAAGAATGGAGTGGCTGATTTTGTCTCACGATGCCTCACTTGTAATCAAGTGTAGGGTGAACAATAGGTTCCAACAGGTTTGACTCTACCCCTTGATGTGCTGAAATTGAAGTGGGATGGAATATCAATGTAATTTGTGATAGGATTACCATTTAGGTCCATGGAACATGATACTGTCAATGTGCTCATTCAAAAATTGATGAAGTCTAACCACTTCCAAGATATTTGGGAGAAGATTTTAGTAGATAGCATGATATGCCTTTACATACATGGTATTGTTTGACTCCATGGAGTCCCATGAATGATAGAATCATATTGTAATGGATTCCTTACATCCCAATTATCGAATGGATTGCATGAGGCATTTGGGACTCAGATGTTCTTTAGCACATATTTTCACCCATAGAAGGATAACCAAAATAAGAGTACTATTTCTTTTCTAGAGAATATTCTACATGTTTGTATCCTATATTTTGGCCATAGTTTGGAGGATCAACTATCTCAAGTTGATTTTTCATAAAAAAAATATCTACCATGCCTCCATTGGTATAGCATAATTTGAGGAAATTTATAGGTGATCTTGTAGGTCTCAATATTTTCGGATTGACAGATGTGAGTTTGTAAACATGGGCTCAGAGTTTGTATAGGTGACTATAGAGAAGTTTCATGTCCTTCCAGAGAAGATGAAGACTGTACAAATCCCTTGTATGTCTTATGTTGATAGGTGATAGAGGCATTTGGAGATTGATGAGGGAGACCATGGGTTCCCTCAGGTCTCTCAATGATACGGGATATAATGATTTGGTCAGGGCATAAATCTATCACAGAGGTTCATTAGAAATTTTTAGATACTCTGTAGATTTGGAGTGGTAGTGTACTGCTTTCCTCTACCTTCTTAGTTGTAGCGATGGAATAACTGCTTCCACTTAATAATTCTATGGTGGTACATGCAAGACTAATCACATGTCATGGACCGGGGATATATAGACCTTGATTTTGGGGTGAAATTTTTATAGTACATTGTGGTGATTGAGGATCAATTGGAGAGGATCCTTCACGTGAAATCAATTCATTTGGAGCACATTTGGAGGCAGTACATGAATCTTTTGGAGATCGTATGTGATAGGGAGGCTCAGACTCATTCTCATTACAGTCATTTGTTTGTATAGTGTTTTTTGGTTTTCCGGGATTTAAGTGCATATAGTGGGGAGAATGTAACATCATGAAATTCCCTGAATTATTTTTATATATTATATTTAATTATTATGCGAATAGGCATTGATACAGAGTGTGATTCTGATGCCTAATGTGTCCAGAACAATTTCTGGAAGAATATTAAAATATTAAATATCACAGACATAATTTTTTTACTGAAAACGTTGAATGTCATCTTACTAGTCATCTCGATCAAAAATCCAAGGGCACAATAGTTTTTTGAGTTGTGACTTTAACATAGGTCAGGCTGAACATCGACCATCGCGCGTGGACTTTGATGAGTAATTTTTGGATGTTTAATATAAGGCCCCATCCATAAAACATTACTTAATCTTTAGTTAAATAACGAATTAACATTGATGATCTATTCAGGTTTAGTGTTTTAGGGAATTAGTCCAAAACTATTACATTATACCTCTAACATTAAGAATTATATAGTTCTACTCAGTAACCATTTTTTAAATAAATTAAAATCTATTATAAGAAAACAAGAATTATTTTCTTGTTATAAATCTTCTTGAATTATTACTTTATATTACCCTTCTTTATTCCCTCTGAAACCCATTTCAAAAACTTGGGATGAGAATAAAAAGCTCAATTAGGGATATAAAATAATGAATGAAAACATTAGTCAATCAATACATAAAAAACATAATCTCTTTATCATACCTCATGAAAGAATAAGATATATGAATAACTCATATAAATCAGAAATCATAAAGGTAACTTGTAGAATCCATTGCATAAATACGTTGTAGCATTCATAACTTTGTAGGGGGTTACATTTGGAATACACATCACAGTATATTCCCTAAATCTATTTGGGGAATCAAAAAAATTTACATCTGTCACATTACCCAATGAATGAGAGACCTAACTTGGGGTCAACCACCTTAGGATTATCACAGAACCACCCATATACATAAACTATTCCCAAGAACAATAACATATTCATGACACATAATAAAAACATAATGGAATGATAACATTTCCATATTTCAATCAGAATATATCATTTCAAGATATTGAAATAATCAATCCTTTCTTGATAGCATATTCAATACAAAAATACATAAAAAGGTATATGGTATTTTTTTCCATTTAAAAACATTGCAAATTATGATGGAAGCCAAATACCAAATAATTCTTGTGGCAGCAAAAATATCATTGTCACCGCGTATGTTAAAAACATTCTTTTTTTGTTTAGTAAAACACTTCATAAAAAAGATTCATTTTGAATAAAAGTAAAAGTAAAAGGGGATTATACACTGTATAAATGAATTTCATGTATAAATCAATGTATTCCTCAATGAAAGGAGATTGATATGGAGTCCGTTATGAAAATTTTACAGCTAAACAATCACACAAAAAAATTTGAAAAATGAGTTAATGAGAGAAAAAAGGGTCACCCATCACTTAGATATAAAATGTAAAAAAATAAGTATATAGAATAAAAAATACCATAATAATAAAATGGATGTTAAAATAAATTACATAAAATAAGTTCATTAGTATAATAAGAGGTTGGACGGTTCCCTTACAGAGATATTTATATAAATAAAATAGATCAACTATAAGTATTCATTATAAGAACACATTAAGCAAGTATAAATACCAAATTAGATATAAAAATTCATTTTTTACATAATCATATTACAACAAGAAGTATAATATCAACCCAAAAATGGAATTTGGGTTAAGAAGTTATCTTACCTCATGTCCGACATGTCTCGTATATTCCTTATTCATCTGGGATAATAATCATAAGATAATTTCTAGTTGAATCAGAACATTTTTAATGTTTATTATTAATTTTATATAACTTATTAAATTTCTAAAACAATTAGTTAATTATTTTAGTTCATATCAGACATTTTGTCGATGTTTGGAACATTATTCAAAAATGAAATTGTTATAATTAAAAATTGGCCATGTGGTAAATCATCCATTATCTCAAAAAAAATTCAGGATTTAAATATTATATATAACTTGTAAATATGTATATAAATATAGTATATATGTATTTATAATAGTCTATAACATTTGGATATATGAAAATAATATTCACTTTTCATAGAGATGGCAATCCATATGTACGCATGAATGAAACATTAATTTCTAATGGAATGGACACTAAATGGTATATGGGTATATTAGAACAGATGTTACCACTAATAATGTGTAACACTCTTGGATTTAAGATAAAATTATTTATTTTTTATCCATATTCTTAGGAGAAATCATCTAAGTGGAATAAGGGGATGTTGGAGGCTAAATACAGAAGAGTTTGAATGATCCAAGAGGCTTGAGGGGTTTATGTAATGGGTTAGATGTGGTGGCCTTTTATAAAATGGAGGATGGGATCTTTAGGAAAGATTGAATGTATTATTTCATAATAAACTATTTTTCAGTTTAAAAAGGTCCACAACTTATTAAATTAAAAGATAAGATGAATATATGTCTAAATAACATAATGACATATGATATGGACTTGTTTTGTATATTTTGGAATCCTTATCTTTTTTATTTAACCCTTTTTTACTCTAACAGCTTTATCAATCATATAACACTTTGAGAATCAATGTATTTATGAAAGCATGAAAAATATCCAGTTATTAAGTCAATACTAATATTTTAGACTTACTATAACCATTTTTCCAAATATTATATTTTTTATAATTTTATAATATCTAATAAAATATTATATATTTAAAAATATGAATTATGTCCATTTTTAGACTATTATTATCATTATTTTTAAAAAAATTCACAAAAACATGATTGATTCGAAAAAACATCATTATTACAATTCTAAAATTCATTTATCATCCATAAAATTCGTGGATGACATCAAAATAACCAAATTATAACTATATATCATTTTTCATATCATTTATTTGAATCCTTTATTACTGAGGAAATCACTACATCATCATTGTGTCATAATTAAATTTATTTATTTAATCAATAAATTTATTAAATAAAATTATATGATTTAGGAAATATTTTTATCTTTATAATAACTTTTTATATTCAAATATATCACATATGTTACACCATATAAAATTTTTTTCAGTAAAAGATATATCTTTATGTTATATTTTCCTTAACATTAAATTATTTTTTAGAAAATGTCATTTTCACATACAAGTGGATCAATGGGCTCCTAAAATATACAAAAGGATTCCAATAGTAGGAAATGTATCATCCAATAGGGTTAGGACATGTGTTATGGTAATTTAATATTATTTTTTTATTATTTTTTTACACTTATTTACCATAATTTACCTTTAACCAAGGTAAATAAAATATTTACTACAGTTACTATTCATAATATCTAAAATTTAAATATAACCATTTACACAATTAAGACATATTTATTAAAAATATGGATTCCATTTTTCCAAATTCAAAACATTACCGAAATTAATTTAAAATTAATTCCCATTTTCATTACCAAATAATGTGTTTTTAAGAAGTAAACATTTCAAAAGAAGATTGACTTGTGTTTATGTCCATTCTCTATGTGAAATTACATTCAATGGCCAAAATTGGATTAAATGGTAGAAGTATAATCTAATTACACTTAAAAAAATAATTGGACATTCTAATATTAATAATATATTATATTATAAGTCAATTTTGAATTAAAATGTATTATTGTCACTATTCCACAAAAAATAAACCTTATTAGAAAAATGCCAAACAGTTACCTAAAGTAAATTTGGATGTCCCTCTTCAGAAAAAGAATCTTATTTTGTCAAATGTAAAATATAAAAGTTAAAAAAACTATTTTTAAAAAAATTTCCCCTCAAAATGTGGTAAATTGTTATTTTAATTAATATTAGAGTATTTAATGCTTAAAACTTGAATAATTCTTATATTAAGCCTCTATAATTTATTAGATAGAAGAAAAAACATTTTACAAACATTTTTAATCATATAATAGTTAGTTTGTTTTATTCCCCCAAATACAATGGCTAGAAAATAACTACCATTAAAAATAATTATATTATTTATTATTTTTCGGTATAACTCAAAATTGTGTGCTACATAATATTTGAAATAAACCTATTGTTTCATGATGAGTATGCTATAGAAAATATTGTCCAATATAACAGAAAAATAATTTCTTATTCATAAATATTAATAGATATAAAAAACTTTATTCTATAAATATCTAGCTTGTCACATCTTTCCCCCCTTTTAGAAATTTCATCCTCACAATTTTAAAATTATGCATTCAAACATTATTTAATGTCCCACAATGAAAAAAGTGTAAATAAAAATATTAGTTTAATCTAAAGAATGTGAAGTAAAATAGGGTCACCCGAGAAAACACATAACTGGATTCCATGTTGGTAAACCTGGATATAGAATTCAATCTAACTCTAATAGATTAATAGTGAGTGATAGATAACATGATCAAAGGAAGTTAAACAC
The DNA here is from genome assembly GCA_963277665.1 of Viscum album. Classification (NCBI taxonomy): domain Eukaryota; kingdom Viridiplantae; phylum Streptophyta; class Magnoliopsida; order Santalales; family Viscaceae; genus Viscum; species Viscum album. Next base: position 580,124,299 of record OY728122.1, on the reverse strand, counting down.
CACAATACCATAAATTTGAGGTTCGGTAAAAGTTTGATGATAATATCAAGGGTATAACATTTTTGTTTTAATATCCTTTTCAAGGAGATGAAGAATTTTATTACTACCTAAAATAAGATCATAAGGAAATATACTTACCTAAAAAGTATTGTTTCATACTTTAATCAAATTTCTACCATAAGCTCACCTTTTCTCTAAATTATGATTATTCAAGATTATAGTGTCACATCTGAAGTGGCAGAATCAAATTCTTTAGATTCACATAATCCCAAAAATGATCTATATATTTCCCCTGCATTTAGACATTAACCAAAACCAAAATTGTTTATATGAGATCTGGTAATGACCAAAATGTATAGTACTTTATAAAAGAAAATAATACACTTAATCTAAAAAATTTGACAAAAAAACCCAAATCATAACAAAAAACATTCATTAAAAAATTATCCTTAAAATTATTCAAAATAATCCAAATTATGTTTGAAACCCAAAATTCAGAAGTATTTGATCACATCATCTTCCACATTAATGTAAACATTTATCTCTGTATAATAACTGCTACTCTTAAAGTCTCATACTGAAAAGTAATTAACCTAATCAAATATTCTCTATGATAGGTGAATAATTTCCATAAATAACACAAATCAAGATATGTCCACAACAAAACATCAATTCTTACAAAATAAAATTTCAACCATTACTCCATAAATGAAATCTCATAGTATTCTATTTTCCATAGGCATATAGTGTTTCCCAAAATGAGATAACGTTTTCCAAAATAACGTATACCACTTAATCGCCAAATAATTTTCCTATAACAAGTATATCTATTCGATATAATATAAAAAACAAAAATACACAAATTCTTGATCCATAAAATCATTAAACTAAAAAATAAATAGTTATACTAACCAGGGATTTCCCATAGCCCAGTGGTAGGCAATAAATCACCACCGCACAATGGTTGTGGGTTCTTTTTCCCAAAGCTATGTCAGACGCGATGTTTTGTCACATTTTATGCATGTTTTCATTTTTAAGAATATATTTTTTTATCGTTTCAAAATAGAGATAAATTCCTAAAAAAATAACCATAATATAGTTTGACAAAAAATTTAATCACATACATTGCATTTTTATCCCAAAAAGATAAAACATGTAATTCCCTCAAATTCAAAGATCAGATAATCCAAAATGGTTCTTTATAACTATATCCACCGAAGAAAAGATCAATAATCCTTTAATAACATTTTCACATATCAAGCCTTATGTTCACACATACTAGAAAAATACTTCCACTGTAATCCTATCATATATACATTTAAATGTATCATCATCTATATATCTAACAAAACTCTTAAATTCCTAAAATGTAGACATCATAATCATCAAACATTCTTTATGGTCCTTTATCCTTGTATTTTCATCTTATTATTTAAATATTATTTACTAAAAAATAAAGCATAATGACATATGATTTCAGTAATGGAAAATAATGATCTATGAAATAATTTATACCATTCGTATGTTATTTTCAGTTTCCTCATCATTAATTGGAATGGAATTAGGAATTGGTAAACAATCATTTATATGATCCGGCTGATCCCATTATCTAACATACTTTGTAGGACATCTATTTGTATAGTGACCATGCACACCGCATTTAGAAAATTCAATTGATCCTTCAAAAATAAGTTCATTCACTTTCCACATGTCAACTAGATGCTTCCATTTTCCAGGATAGGCTATTGCTTTATGACCTTTGTTACCACATATGAAAAAACTTTAAATACCTTTAAATCATTTTCCTAGGAGTTTCATTCCACATCCTTGACAAATATGTTTTAGAATATACGTAGATTTAGGGTTATTTCCTGAACTCTCATTGGGATTCGTTTCATGCATATGTGATGCCTTAATAATGTCACCAAGGATCAGAAGGTCAATCCTGACTCCAGATAGTTTCTTGAGAATAACAACAAGAGTTTTCTTTATAGCTCCCATTTAATTCGGTTTCTTATTCAGAAAACCCTCACAATTTTCTTTATATACATTTTTTACGTTGTTCCTTGTTAGATGCAATCATTTACTATAACAAAAAATGGTATTGTGAGTATATTAGTAAAATAATCATATAATATTTTATATGAAGGGTATACAATGAGATATTCTTATTCATGTTCTCTTAAACTCATTGAATTTAACTAAAAATAACAATGACTTTTTATAATATTCTAGACATTACAGTTATGTCACTTATGATTAAATAACACCCTAACCTCTATAGTTATCTAAACCAACCTCTGACACCTAATATAAGTCCCCAATCATAAAACATTACATAAGAAACTGTTAAATAATGATTTAATGTTGATGATCTTTTCAGGATTAACGCTTTATAGAATTAGGCCATAACTATTACATTACAAATCAAATATTTCAAATGAGAAACTTTTACCCAGTATCCATTTTTTCATAAAATAAAAACATTTAAAATAATAAATAATTCATTTCTTGATATATATCGTCTTTAATTCTTCCTTCCTCTTAACCTTCCTTTTACCCAGTGCAAAAACATTTCTAAAACATGGGATGAGCATAAAAAACTCAGTAAGGGCTATAAAATAACTAAAGAAAACATTTGTACATAAAATCATTCAAATCATTAGATTTTTAACATACCTCATGAAATTATAAGATTAAAGAATAACATTGTGAAATCATAAATCATAAAGGCAATGTGTGGAATCCATAACATACTTACATTGTTTCTTTCACATCTACGTAGGGAGTTGCATTTGAAATACCCAACATAGTATATTCCAAAAATCTATTAAGAGGAACATCAAAATTTACCTCCAGTGCATTACCATATTAAATGAAAAGCTATCTCGGGCACACCCACCAATGGTTTATAATATAAATAGTAGTATATATATGTACACAATTCCCATGAACCGTAATATATTCACAACAGATAAATAAAATATATAGAAAAGATAATGTTTCCATATTTCAATCATATAATATAATTTTACGATATTGAAATACAAAATGATTTCTCAAAACAATATTCAATAACAGAATACGTAAAAATATAATATGCTATTTATTTTCCATTTAAAAACATTACATCTTGTTATGGAATCCAAATATCAAATAATGCTTGCGGTGGTGAAAATATCGTGTTCACCGCGTATATTAAAAAGAAATATTCTTTTTTATTTTTAATAAAATACATCATAAAAAACTCCTTTTTAATAAAAATGAATATAAAAGGGGTTTATAAACTGTATAAAGGATAGTTTTTTATAAATTAATGAATTCCTCAATCAAAGTAGATTGAGACCAAGTCCCTTATGAAAATTCCGCAGCCAAATAACGTCACATAAAAATTCATAAAATGAGTTGATGAGGGAGAAGAGGGTATGTCATCACTTGGACATAAAATTCACAATAATAAAGATATATAATAAAATATCCCATCATAATAAAATGTAAATTAAATTTCATTACATTAATGTAGTCTTTTACGAAAAGATGAGGGTGAAAGGTTTCCACAAATAGATCCTTGTGTAAATAAAATAGATTGATTATCTGTATACGCTATATGGACACAAAAATAAATTATAAATACAATATAATATATAAAAATTCATTTCTCACATTATAAAATCATGACATTATGTATAAGATAAACCAAAATAATGGAATTTGGTTTAAGATGTTCCATTAGAACGAGTCAGAGTTGTTTCGTATATACCTTGTTCTTCCTGTATAATACAATTAAATTAATTTCATCTTGATTGAGAAAATTATTATATTTTGTTATTAATTTTGTATCACTTAATACCATTATACAACAGTTATTAAATTATTTTAGTTCATATCGGTCATTTTTTCGATATTTGGAACATGTGTCAAAAATGTAGTCGTTATAGTTACAAATTGTCCATGTGGACAAAATCCCATTTAATTAAAATTTTTATTCATAATTTAAATACCATATATATCCATTATATATGTATTTAGATACATTATATATGTATTTATAATAGTCCATAAAATTTGGATATAAGAAAATTAAATGCACAGCTCATCTAGACGATAAGCCGTACATATTTACGCTACTTTCATTTCATTTTTCATTTTTAAAGGAATAAAAAATAAATGATACTAATGTATATTATAATTAATTTATAATATATATTTTATATATGTTAAACATGTCCATTAATTTTATCCTTTATATGTTCCATGTATAGCGTGAATGAGTCATATCACATTGAGGGGCGGTACTCCGCACTTCCTCAAATGAAATTATCATATTAATAAAACAAGAAAAGAATAAATATATGATCTAAATGACAATTAAAGAAGTATAGAGATATAATAAATATAATATATATAACATATAAATATATTTCCATCCTAATGGCCAAAATGACGGGTGGTACAAAAAAATATAACAATCATCGTTTCGTGAGGCCGTAGTTCGTCATCCATAGAAACATTTTGTGCTAAATCTATTAGATGAAGGTGTATGTAAATGTAGTTTGAATAAATATCATAAAAAACATATGATATTTTCTATACAGGTTTTTTTAATTTATCAATGAAATATATTAGAATTGGGAGTGTCGATGTAAAATAATGGAATGGAATTTTAGCGATGCTGCTACCTCTAAAATGTGTAACACTCTTTTATCTAAGATAAAAACATTTCTTGAAATACCTTATTCCTAGTGTGAAGCTTCTATGGGGTATATGTTGATGTGGGGAGATTTTTGTATCAATATTTAGATGATCCAAGGGGCTTTAGAGGTTTGGGTAATGGGTTAGAGGTGGTGGCCTTTTATAAGATGGATGATGGGCTCCTTAAGAATGATGGAAAGTACTATTTTATTATAATTTTTTTCAGTTTCCAAATGTCAAAATATAATTAAATTCGATTTTATGATTTATATAAGATGATATAAAATAATCCAATAATAAATGTTTAGGATTTTGATATTATTTAATATTTAATTTTTTAATGTAACCCCATTTTTTCTTAGCATTTAATCAAGAATTTAACACTTTGGGAATCAATATATATACCATAAAATGAAAAAAAAATCCAATAAAAGATTCAATAATAAAATTTTCCATTTATAATAACAATTTCACTAAACGATATATTTTCTGGAATTATAAAATATTTAATAAAATATATAATTTTTTAAAATATGATTGTGTAAATTTTGATACTATTAATATCAGTACATTATTAAAAATAAAAAACAACCTGATGAATTTGAAAAAAAATTATTAAAAAAATTAACAGGTAATTATCATACATAAATTCTTGGATTACATCAGAATAAAAAATTAAATTTATTTTAACATGTTAAATATCATTTATTTGAAACCATTATTAATGAAGAAATCATTACATCATCATTGTGTTGTAATTAAATGTATTTATTTAATCTTTAAAAATTATAAATAAAATACCATGATTTATAAAATCTATTTACCATTCTAATTAATTATTATAGTTTAATAGATCACTTATATAACCCCATATAACAATTTTTTTAGTTAAATATATATGTTGATGTTATATTTTCCATAACATTAATTTAATTTGTATAAAATGACATTTTAACATAGAAGTGGCTCTGTGGGGTCCCACAATTGAACCAATGATTCCTACGGTTGGAAATTTATCATCTAATAGGGTACGAGCATGTGTTAGAGTAATTTAATATTATTATAATATTAATTTTTAACTTATTTACATGATTTACCCTTTAAACATGGAAAATAAATAATTTAATGATGTTAATATTCATAATTTTTGAAAATAAAATTCATCAATTTACACAATTTTGACTTCATGATTCCAAATATTGAATCAATTTTTCCAAATTCCAAACATATAAGATTCTGAAATTAATTTAAAATTAATTCATATTGTCAAAACAAACAATCATGGTTTTAAGAATTAAAAAATACCAAAAATATTGACATGTGTTTACATTGAATTTCCATTTGAAATAACTTTCAAGGACAACAATTGGATTAAATGGTAATAATATAATCTAATTACACTTTAAATCCATTTAAATTTACATTATAATAATATAAATAAATTTTATTAAATGTAGTTTTGAATTAAAATGTTCTATTTTTTACTATTTATAAAATAATGACTTTATTAGAAAAATACCAAACATTTACCAATGTAAATTATGATGTCTGGATTAAAATGAAGAAGTTTAATTTTTCAAATGTCAAATTTAAATGTGATAAAAACTAGAATTACAATGTTTTCTCCGTAAAAAGGTGGTAAATCAACCTTTTAATGAATATTGGAGTATTTCATTCTTAAAAACTGATTCAGGTTTATTTTATGCTTATAAAAATTATTGAATAAAAGTGAAAACATTTAGCAAACATGTGTAATAATATTTTAGTTAGTTTTGTTCATTCCAACTAACAAAATTCCTAGGCATTAACTACCATTTAAAATAAAAATATAATATTATTTTTTAGGTATAACTCAATGTCGTGTGCTACATAATAATTCTATGAAACCACTTGTTGAGTATTGAGTATGAAATTGAATAAATTTTCTTCTTTAACATAAAATTAATATCTAATTCATAAATTTTAACAGATATGAAAAAATATTATTCTTTAAATACCTTGTTCGTTATATTTAATGTAATAATATAAATTATGTTTTAATTTATTTAATGTTACATGGTAATGAAAGAAAATCCGCATTATTAATCCTTGTCATATAATTCATGGTGATCATTATAACATTATAATTCCTATGAAATTATTATAACAATATCTCTCCAACAAATATTGGTGAATCAAGGATAGACGATGTTGCAGCCTCCATTCTTCATCAACAAACAATACAATATCCATGTAGGGGTAGTTATCTTTGTTATCTTTCCCCATTTATGAATTCAATAAAAAAATTTGAATAACCCACAAAAAGTTTGGTATGTGGTTTGATCGCTTACGGGATGGGTTTTCTATTGTAGGGTTTTAAAATGGGGAGATAATCACTGTGTTTTCTTAATTATTCATTCTTTATTGTAAAATGAATGAATTATAGATGATAATAAAAAATTTCATGGTTCATTACTTAGGGAGTTTTTGTGATTCTACCTTCCCTCGTAATTTACATTCATTTCTATTTGACACTTTTGGTCATGAATCAATATGTATAGAGTTTCAAATCATGATTAGACCCCTAAAACAATGGAAATATAGATTAGGGACAAAGGTAGTGATGATCATAAACTGAGGATCATGGATGTTTCTCTATTACAAAAAATGGAGGAACAAAGCAAGGTAGGAGGCCTGATAAACTATGGGCACATGCAGCCGATATAGGTGGTGGAGGCCGATGATGCCATATCTATCCCCACATGGGACGCAACATACAAACACATAGAATGCATGGAGCCCATGGAAAAATTGGACTGACCATGTAGGACATGGAACATTACCACATTGAGCTGGGAAACATAGTCTTGGTCGACCGCGTGTGTGTGGGCCACACCAAGCAACCCTGGGGGCTAGGTCTAGCAGCCCAACGAGCAGCGAGATCTTGGTCAACCAAGCTAACCAGACCATGGTCAACTATGGAAATCAAGCATGATCTGTTGTCTGTGGATATACCATGGGGTGTGTGACCATCATGGTCAGTTTACGGTCCCCCTGGTTGGTCCAACAGCCTGTAGACCCCGTTCTATCCATCAAACACTCGTAATATTCATATCGTGTGTCTATTTTATGAATAGTTTTTGGCTTTGGGACATTTATATGGAAACATACATTTATTATATACATCAATTGAGTTTTTTTCAAACATAATATACGAAATAATGAATTGAGGATTCATTTCTCTAGGAAAACGTACACTATAAGCATAATCATGTGGTTGACTTTGGCTTTGACACTATGTTACATTCTGAGACTACATGCCATAATGAGAATACGTGTCTTTCCAAGACTGTGTGTATTTACAGGTCTAAGTTTCTTATCAAAACTATGAGTCTTATCGATACTTATTGTTAAGTAGATTATGTCATAAAATCTAGTTTTTTCATAATATAGTCCTATATCATTAAGAGCTGACTATGTATCATTAATGTGATATAATTCTTGTATTTCATTGTGGTATACTTATTTTATTTCTATGTGGTATAATTTATGTATTTATTTGTTGTATACTTCATGTATTTACTTCAATTATACATCACATATTTCATTTTGGTTTTCTTATTTTACATCCATGGTGATTTTGGGATGTCCTATTGAGTATTGATTCACTCATCCTTACACAGGCCTTTCCCGCACATGTTGTGTATTGTTCACATGATCAACAATTTGATGGAGTCCATAGTTGACCAGGACCGGGTAGTGCTAAGTTAGATAAGACAAATGAGGGGTACTTTACAACTTCAGTCAGCAGTCCCTACACATTAACCTATAAGTAGGGTTTCATACAGATGAGTTTCATAAAATTGTATATTAAATCTTATAGAATCTTTCTTTTGGTGTTATTGTATTATGTCCTTGTTTACCTTCCATTTTTCTACTATCATACTCTTTGGTTCATATATTAATGTATTAATTCATTATTTATTTAGTGTTATTACATTTTCGTATTTTGTTCATGCAGATGTGTGTGTACATGTACTAAGGAAAATGCCACCCATTTGTGGGATATTCATACTCATTGCAATTCATTAGCCTATACCATATTGGAGGATGTCTTCTTTTAGTAATAGTATGGGCCCCTTTGAAATAGTTTCTGACAAGTTATAAATTTTATATTAGTATAGAATAATATACTACAATTTTAGTATGGTAAAAATTATGTGATCATCAAATAAATACATCCATGTTGGGATACAACTTGGGGACATGGTTCTGGAATATATGTACCTAGGGGTAAAAAATCCAAAAAAAAGTTATATTTGTGACTATAGAATAACATGGAATATGAAAAACATCCTTACTACCCTGATAGACTAAAACTCCTAGGAGGTTATGCTTATGATAATTTACATTTTTATTACATCCAAATATATTGGATTTGAATAATAATAAAAATGATTTTCCTATGTTAATCCTTAGACCAATGAATAAATTTTGTTGTATTAAAATGTTTAATTTATTTACAAGATTTATAGAATAAAATTTTAAATATATTTTTACCAATATCATTTATTTAGTAAAAACATGAAAAATATAAGGATTGTTGAAAATTTCAGAATCACATATGTATTCATTAACTTAATATTTATGGTTACCATCATGGGATTATTGGATTATAGTTGACCATATTTTGTAATTTATAAATATGAAATTATTTTATTTATTATTTATTTAATTTTAGATAAACTTATCGAAAGTATAATTGTTAGTGTAAAATTTATATGAGGAATAATGAATTGAAATTTAATAGGCATATGTTTAGTGTCATTTATAAACATTATGTCTATTATATAAATTAAATATTTATACATTTTAAAAATATATGTTTAATGGAAAACCCATGTAAAAATTTCATGTAATGATTATTTTCATTTTTGGAAATCAATTTCATGGAGTAACTGATGAATTATATTTTAATTTATAGAAAACCAAAAGATGGAATAGTTCATTTGAAATTGAAACATATCATGTAAATATATATCAATATATTCATAAGTAGTAAAATAGTTTGTCATCATTTGAATAATGAATAATGGGTTCTTGTAAGACCTTAATTATTGTTGAACTGATGGTCTTTAGATCATTATAGATTTATGACATTAAGACCCAAAAATTTCCATTTATCAATTACATAATTTTGATTAATGAAATGAATAACAAATTAAAAATATATATTATTACACTCCAAGTATATATCACCACATTCCACATTTTTTCTACAACTAAGAGTCCTAGTTCTATGACAGTCGATGTGTCATTAATAATTATCATTACCTATGTTATAAATGATGCTTTAAGAACCCTTCTCACAATGTGGGATTCCAACATTAAAAATATCACACAATATATTACAAATATTGAGCTAAAGTGGTGAGGTTATAATTTATTTATGATTGGAATAATGTAATTCCCTAAAATTATAATGTATGAAAATTGTTTTTGATAACTTGTATGACACGCAACACCATGCATGTAATGGAAAATAATATATAGATACATTATAATAATATTATTTTTTAAAATAAATTTAATATATTCTATGGTATTAATTATAGGAGAAAATGAGTTATCATTTATCACACATTATAACGGGTTTCTTCAATAACTTTCATTACACAAAAGACGTAGTTTTAAAGAATAATAATATAATTTTAAAATATTATTATTAAATATTATAAGATATAACTTTTCCCTAAAAATTTGTGGTGATGAATATTATTTACTAAATTATGAGAATTTATATATTATATATCCAATCCAATATTTTCAAATCCATCCATTATATTTTATAGATAATAGATAAAAGAAAATATAATATTACATATAAAACACTATAAATTTCTGAAAGAAATATTACCCACTTTATGGGGAAACTATTTTAAATATAAACATAGGGAATTTAATATGTTAATTTGGAAAAAATAAATTTTATTTTCTAAAAATATTTTTCAAAATTATATTATTCATATATTTTATTATTTTCTGAATTATTAAAAAATTTCAATTTAAAATAAATTCAAAATTTTAATTCAAACATTACTTTTTATATAATATATCTATAATAACAAATTATTTTTTTCATTTTTATTAAATTATAAATGTATAAATATTATATCAGGTAATTGAGTTTAGGTCAATTTAATATTTTTTTCGAAATTGGGCGAAAATCCTTTGAATGTTTTGAACATTTTTAATCCAAATATCATCATTGTCGTCCTATCCGCATGACTAAATTTAAATTAATTAATTTCCCTCATGTTATTCAAAGATATAAAAATGGATTCATTAATTGTAATCAATATAATTTAAAATATTAAACATTCATGAAAATGTATTTTGGAAAAAATATTTTAGTGAAAGTATTTAACATTAATTATAGATATTTGATAGAAAAAATAGCCTAAAATGGAATAATCCATAAACTTAAAGGACAAAATGGCCTAAAAACATTTTCAAAATCAATTTCATGGCCATATTCTAACCTATAATTACGTTAATATAATTTTTTTCATTATTTTATAATCCATTTGATGGAAAAATGGGGGTGGAATTCTATTTTTGAAACATTATAAGAATGCCAATCTCATGTACTATAAAAAGGAAGTCACGCCTCCCACATATTCACACCTCTCAAGACATTTTTATATACCAAAATATTCTATAATAATATCCCAATATCCATACCCAAATATTAGAATCCTAAAATTCAGCATAAATCCAAACTAATATGACTTTTTGTATAATCTAAAAGTTATTAACAAAAAACATGGTGACATTCTTCAATGATTAAAATCATTTTATATCATTTAAAATCCCCAGTAATATTATTATTTAATTATTATATAATTAACCCACAATAATAAATATTTGAATATATTTTTATTCATAGCTTTGACATAAAATTACGAACACCTTAATCAAATGGGTTACGAACATACAGTTTTTCTGTATTGTGAACTATAGCCTTACAAAATAATGTCGTACTTTTTTTCCTTTACCACATCTCAAGGATGAGAATTATGATGGAATCCTTGATAATATATTTTATCTAATATATATTTATGTATTAATACTTTTATAATTTTTATATAACACTTACCTCAATTCCGTCCATTTTTCAGATACAATATCATCGTTTGTTGATGTGTAGTCTACCACCTCCTTAATGCGATGTGATTCATTCAAGCAATAAATATAATATAAAGATATTTTTATAAAACTATATAAAATATAATAAATATTTATGGTGATTTATTTATATAAGATATATATATATATAATTTACTTTTCATTATATTAAACAAGAGAATGAAATAATAGTGTCATTCATCCATACATATGGTCTAAGGTCTCCATAAATAGTTCATTTCCATTCCTATCACAAAATTTAATGATTTTTTATAAATAAATATATAATATATATATGAAATTTGAATCATTTTTTAAATTATAGTAATTATTTAATTATGATATAATTATTAATAACATCATGTAAAATGATAATACATCATCAAAAAAGTAGTCCACTAACACCTGAATTAGTAAAAATAATGACAGATTATTAAAAAAAGGAAAATATATTATAAATATGATTATATATGATTATAAAATTATGGCTAGGGTTTTATTATAAGTTAGTGACTTGTTTAAAACCATTATATAAGAGGATAATGGATGTTCACCTGAAAGTAAACATAAGGTAAGGGATTATTGTCTCTTGTTTCATTCATTGAGGCATACCACATTTTAACCACATAATTATTATGTGGGGTGAATCTAATTCTATAGTTGTTATATAATATAATTAATTATTTATTATTCATGTTATTTAATTTTTCTTTTGATTTTATCTCTTTCACGAGCCTTATGATTCCAAATTTACCATGTAATAAGGGGTTTGATCTCAATTTTCATTTCTTATGAAAAATATAGTTTTGTGCACTTAATTACATATATGTTGATTACGGATTACCAACATGACAAAAAATATTACTATTCAATAATTTTTCGTGATATATTTTTTTCAATTGAATTATTTCATCAAAGGGTAATCGAAATAAGCGTTACTAAGTGGATAAATATTTTATACCCGAATTTCATTATTATGGGTTATATTACCTAATAATTATCATTAGTATGATAAGTTTATATTATTAATATATATATATATATATATAATATTTTTTTATTTTCCCTTGTTTACATGTATTTACATTTCACACACATAATCTATATCTCTATTTATTCTCACATAAACGTTGAGGCCTCTTCAAGGGTTTACAACACAATATCATTTTGTTTGAGATTTTTTATAATTGAATTTCAATATGAAAAATTTATTAGATAATTATATAATAAAACCATTAATTCTTTTCTTCTCATGTCACACATGAATTTTATTAATTAATAGCACCATTTTTCATATCATTAGTAGTCAAAATTATTTAGAAATTGGTTTTACGAAAACCCAACTACATTTCTCTCTATGGTCAAGGAATGTGTTTTCTTATAAAAGATATTCACTATAAAATGGATTCATATTTTTTTGGACCTTTCCAAGATAATTTATTAATGTAATATTTCCCCTTCTTTTCTTATAAATTTTTTCAAAGGAAACTTCTTGTCCATTTTCAAATAATGCATTTTTTGGACCATTTTTCCAAAAAAAGAATTTTCTTTCATCATTCTATGTAATGTATAGATTTACCCAAATCATTTAATTTATGATTATTTTTTTCTATTTAAATGGTGACGTTTTACAAAAAAAAATAAAAATTGGTTTTCAATGAAATTTAATTTCTAATGGTTTTTCAATACCAATTGATATTTTAATTAACAATGATTCCAAAAGATATTTTTTTAGTATTTCTATACATAAGTGAAACTAAACAAGGAATATGTTGTTTTTATAACCTAATTATTCTTTATATGGATGGTTTTTGATTAATTTCGATATGTATAGTGTTAAAATTCACTTCCATGATTCCAATCCCCATAAAATATTAATACTCTTATGGTAATTGAAAATTAAATTTCCCTTAAATATCGATATCAATTATAAAGGATTTTATTATTTCATGAACTATACAAAATTCATACATATGGTCTTTACCTTGATATTTATTTTATTATTTGGGGAAATATTGATACAATTATATGTTTTATTGAATATGTATATTTTATAAGGACCATTGATTATGTATTAAATCAATTATTAGATATATATTGAATTACTTAGATAAGTATGACATATTTTAGGGGCCATTTAAAGGAATACCCTAGATTCATTAGTAGTCTCATAAGATGAAATCATTTGTATATATATTATTTTTTATTTTTACAAAATCATTATTTATTTAATATGTACTTTGGATGATATGTATAGTAGTATTATAAACCTTCTTATGTTTTTTAGTGATGGTAAATGTATAATGTACTAGGAAACTCTATTGTCCAATAATTAATAATTTCATTAATTTTGGATCCTTAATTATTATCCATGATATTTTATATTTGGCCATATATATTGTTTCGTTTAATTATATTTTAATTGATTAAATGGAATGTTATTTCAATACATTATCTTTCCATATTATTTATTCACTTCCTCCTTAATTATTTTCTACATATAATATGTTCATAGTTATGTAACATTCCATATTTATTATTCCCATTTATTAATTAATTCATCCACTGTACTATTCCCTTACTATGTTGTTGAGCCCCCAATTATTTTGTTTCCATTCCCCATGATTCCATAATTTATGAGGAATAATATGAAAGGATATCATTGATGGATTTATGTAATCTTATCCATGAATGAAAAAAATAATTTTTAATTAATTATTTCATTTATATTAAAATAATCGTGTATGATTCTAGTTTACCAAAACTACAAAACTATTTCGTTATTTTTAATTTTATTCCTTATAATCATGAATATTTAGTGGTTAAATAACACCAGATCTATTCTTAACATGGTTAGGATTCTATAGATGATATCAAAGGATATTTAGTAGAGACCATAGGAACTAGAATTTTGAGAACAAAATTTAGAAAACAAAACCATATGATAGATATTGAAGATAGGAATAGGAAAACATCCTAGATCTTTTTAGTAAGATATAAATTAGGTGACTATTCCTATAAATACATCCATGTGTAGATAATAAAAGTCTCTATGGTTCAGGAGAAGATTTACCTAGGGGTAAATACATTGAAAAGTTGCATGGGGCCTAACACAAGCGTAACCTAGTACACGACAACGATCATTACTACAAATATGGATTGAAACTCATGGGTGATATGCACAGGATATTTACTATTTTCAAAAAAAACCATTATAAATAATTTGACTAGATAATTTAATTTAATTACCTAGGTTAATCCTTAGAAAAAGGAATGACGTTTGATGAAATAAAATGGACTATGTATTTACAATGATTATGTAAGTAAATTATAGATATATTATTAAAAATATCATTTTTTATTTAATATTCAAGAAATATCTAATGATTGCCTAATTTTTTAAAATAACAAATGTCTTAATTTACAAAATAGTAATGGATTCCTTCATGGGATTATGAAATTATGGTTTACTATATGTCCTATGTCAAAAACATCTTTGTATGTTTTAAGTGGGTAATGAAATTGTTAAAAATTATATAGACAACATATGTTTATAGAAAGAAAATTTTTAGGAATAATTTATTCTTATTTTATAGGAATAACATTACGGTCATTGATAAAATTTATGGTTGATATGAAAATTATTGTGTTGACACTTTAAAAAAGGGATTCATTGAAAACCCAAGTACAAATTTTATTCAATTGTTAATTTCGTTTTAGGATATCCATTTCAAGGAGTAAGGGATGAATTGGAATATAATCTTAGCAAAAAAAAAGGAATTATTCATATAATATTTAAACATACCAATGTATTCATATTTCCTTATATTCATTTTGAGTAAAATAATTACATTAAATTGGGATATTTGTAAAAAAATTATTTTACTCATTCTTAACATTTTTTTGAACCAATGGTCTTTTAATAAGACTATATTTTGGACTTTGGGACCATAAAATATCCATTTATCATTAAATTATTTATTATTGAAGACCACAATCTATATATATAAATACATATTCTTTTCCTTCAAATACTTGTCTCTAATTTCAATAAATGTTTCCTTATGTTGAGAGCTAGTTATATATTATTCTATGTTACCATTATATTAGGATTCTCTATTTTATAAAGGATGTTCCAAAAACCCTTCTCATGTTGTTGTTTTTAAAAATAGTAAATATTAAACAATATATTACCAAGATAGTTTTTAAATTATGAGGATGCAATTTATTTATGTTTGGGATAATTTAATGACTTGAAAATATAAATTTTGAAAATTCTGTTATATAGCGTGTATGACAAGAAAAAGCATGTACATAAGGGAATATAAGATCATAAGACATTACAATATAATTTCTATTTTAAATAAATTTAATGTATTATATATATTTTAATCAAAAAAACACTAAGCTAGCACAAGTCACAAGAAACAATGATTTATTTCCATGGCTTGCATTACACTAAAAGTCTAATTTTATAAAACATCCATATATAAGTAATATATTAATATTTAATATATTAAGAAATTACAATGAAATTAAAATATGTATCTAATGGTTATTAAATAAATCATGAAAATGTATTTTTTTATGAAATAAAATATTTTTACATTAATCAAATATATTTTATTTTAATATGATATGAGAAAACCCAGTATTATTAAAAAATAAGCAATTATTTTTCTAAAGTTAATTTTACCTCCTTTTTCAGGGAAGTAGTTTAAAATATAAATTTCTTAACTAAATATTTTATATATATATAAATTAATTAAAATTTTAAAAATATAAATGTAAAAATTATGTAAGAGTTGGTTTTTGGAAATTTTCTGAAATATTTTTGTTTTTTGATGAATAATGAAAAATAATGAATTTTAATTCTAAACATCATTTTCATTTATTTTATTTATAAATTTAAATTATTTTTTTCATTGTATTTGAAGTATATTTAGATAGATTTTATATCAATTAATCTAATTTAGTCCTCTGGAATCAATTTCACTTTGAATATTTATAAAATCATTGAATATTTTTGAATATTTTTATTTTGAAAATCTGTATTGTCATCTAATCAACAGGATTAAAATGAAAATTATTTTAGACCCTTAAGTGATTATAAATTGAAAATGTGTATTCCATATTTTGTATCAAAATAATTTAATTTTTTTTATTTCAACTAGGTTTTTTTTGACAAAGTTGAAATTAAATGAAGTAAATTACAATGATTATTGGAAAAATTAGCATAACAATGGACTAAACTAAAAAAATAATGGAGAATGAGAAAAAATAAGTTATCGAAATTACATTTTATATCCATATTTGGACACTAAAATAAAGTCAATCCAATATTTTCTTTATTATATTCACTTTTCATATGAAACAATGGGGGAATTCCCTCTTAAAAGTTTTACAAGAATGACACACAAAGTCCTCTTTTAAAAGACACTGACCCGACCACTTATTCACACATCAAAAGACTTTTGGATAAAAATATATTTGATATAATTAGATTCCTAAAACCATACCATAATTATATGTGCCTCAACTTGGTTATAAATTCATCTGAGTAAGTATTTTAATTTATAGCAAAAGGAGTTACCAGAAAACGAGGTAACATTCCTTAGAGATCAGATTCATTATATCGACTAATCCACCCTCCAAAATCATCATATTAAATATTTATATAAAAAAATCTGTATAATTTATATAATTATATTTTTGTATTATATGATTTCAACTTACACATACAGAAAAATTATTCCGAAGGGAAATAATCTTACCGTTTATGTGTATGTCGATCTACAATCTCCCAAAATGATGTTGTTCAATTTTCCTTCATCACATTTCATGGTTAGGAATTAATATATACACCCTATTTATATATGATATATGTGGTATTCATGTATTATATAAACTTATGAAATTTTTATATAATGCATACATTAATTCATTCAATTTTTTGTAAATACAATAACGTTTTTTATGGATGTGTGTACTACCGCCTTCTCAAAGTGATGCGATTCATTCATTTTATTGATGGAAATTTTGAAGTATTTTTTTAATAAACCTGTTTAAAATATATTAAATATATATGATAATGGAATTATAATATATATATATAAATTATTTTCCATCATTTAATTATATTTATGAAATTGAGGTAGTATTCATGCATACGTATGACCTACCGTCTCCATGAATAGTGTGTTTCGTTTTATATCTTCATATTAAATGGATCATAATAAATACAAATATTCTATATATATATGATATTTAAATATATCGTATAATATTTTATGAAATGAAATTATTTTATATTTAATAATAACCATAAATTACATGTTGAAATAAACTGAAAAAATCACGCCACTAACACCCAAAATATTGAAAACAATGAATGATTATTAACAAAAATATAATAATATATTATAAGAATATTATATATGACATTATAAATATTATCATGGTAATTTTATAAGTTATTGAAATTATTAATCCCATTAATTATTAGGATGAAGGATGTTCCACTGAAACAAAACACATGGAAAGAGATTCTTGTCTCAGATTTCATTCTGTGAGAAATACCCCATTTTCTTAACATACTTATTTTTTAGTGAATCTAAAACCCATATTAATATATTATATCATGAATTCAGTAACATTCATGGTATTTAATTTTTTTTTGATTTTATCTCATTCATGGGACATATGATTCAAATGTTACCAACAAATAAAGGACTTCATATCATTTTCCATCCATTGAGACATAAATTATTATTGTTTATAACATTTCATATACTTGGTTAAAATAATAAAACATGGAAATATAATATCAGGATTCTTATGTTATTAAAGATATTTTGATTTTAGAATTTAATTATTTTAATTAATGGGATTTTGAATTTCCCATTACCAAGTGGGAAACAATTTCACAACCCAATTTCTTTTTTTGGGTTATATTAATTCCTTATTTTCATTAATATTATAAGATTTTATATGTAATAAATTTCTTAATATATATTATTTATTAATAGTTTATTATTTATATTTAAATTTTATACTCAAAATTTATTTATCTATTGATTCTTACAACAACATTATGTTCTTTTCATGGTTTTAATTAACAATTTAATTTTTTATTGTCTATACATGGATTTACATTAGAGAAATTATTGGTTCATTGTTCAATAAAACCTTTAATTTTATATTAATATAGATATTTATTACCTTTATCATGTAATAGTACATTTTTCTATAATTTTGTAATTAAAATGTTTTAGTAATTTATTTATAAATTCTGACATAATTTCCCTCTTTGGTTGGAGAACATGTATTCTTATAAAACTCTTGTTTTTTAAAATAGATTCAATTTTTTTTTATAATTTTGAAAAATAATAATTATATAATTGTTTAATTTTTTTCATTTATAGTAAATTTTCAATGTAATATTCCTATAAAATTTTGAACAAGGAATTTTTATAACATTTTTACTATGTAAAAGTAATTCTCATTTTACCTAGAATGGTATGTAAAAATTTAACATTTTCCATTTAATTATTGATATATTCACATTCATAAAAGATACATTTTTAAAAAAATGTCATCAAAAGTGATTTTTATGGAATATATTTTTCAAATGGGTTTTTAATCAAATCAATATTTTCCTCAATATTGATTTAAAAAGATCTATTTATATTATTTTTCTTCAACATAAAAAAACCCTAAATTTTTACTCCACCTGGGAAATATTTTATTATTACAATCTGTATTATTCCTATTGACGTTTTGAATGATTTTCCCAAGGATAATATTAGAATTCAAACCACGGATTCATTTTTATTTTCCCCTAAAAATACTCATAATCTTGTGGTCATTCAACATTAAAATTTCCCCAAATATCCATACAAATTTTCTAGGATATTACAATTTTACAAACTATTTACCAATCTTACATAAGGAGTGTAATCTTCTAGTTATTTTATTATTTAGGGAAATTATGAAAAATAAATTATCTTTTATTTAATATGGATATTTGAGATGGTGAATTTTTAGGAATTAAATTTATTATCTGATATTTAATGAATAACATGGAAATGTATTTAGTTTGTTATGGGCCATTAAAAATAATCCCTCGATTAATTGGATATCTCATGGGAGGAAGATAGTTGGAGGCAAAACCTTTTTGTCTGATTCCAAATCCGAGTAGTTTTAAATTGTATTATTAATGCTCTTGATAGTTGTATGATAATGTTTCTTGTTAAATTACATGATTGAAAGGGTACCATGTACTTTGGAAACAAAGATTCCAATAGTTTGTTATTTCCATAATTTAGTTTCAGTTATTATTATCCATGAGATTTTCTTTTTCACATTTTTCTAAGAATGCATTTCATTAATATTTAATTGATTAATTGAGATTTTTATAAATTATTTACCTTTGTATACAGTTTAATCACTTCATTCTCAATTATTGACTTCATGCAAAGAATTATTATTATTTAAAATTCTATATAGATAATTATCATTAATTCATTATAACATCTGTTTCAATATTCCCTTACTGATTATTTAAGCTCACTCAAATTTTTTCCATTCCGTAGTATTCCATGATGTTTTATGAATAATATTCGAGGATATCAGAGGTGTAATAATTTCATTATATCATCAAAATTTATGAATTATATTGTTATTATTTTTTCATTTTTTTAATAAAAGACTCAAGTATGCATCTGTTTTAGCAAGACTACTACACTATTTGGTTCATTGGGATTTTCCCCAGTAATTACAAAAATATAGTGGTTGTTGACACTAAATATAACATTACTAGGTTCAAGTGACTATATAGTCCGTTTCCACAATCACGGTTCCTAAAAAAAATTAATATTTTGTTACATGTTTGAAGTATTATTTTCTACGAAAATGTTTTCATTTATATGTGTATATATTTTTAAAAATATATTTGAGTTGAATATGGAAAATTTATTTTCCTCATGATTTTTTCTAGGTGATCTATTAAATCATTTTCACACATATGTATAAATATTTTGATGATACTTCTTATTTACTGTGGATATGTTCCAATAATTCAATTAGTCTTCTTTATATTATAGGATTTTGGTTAAGCTAAAATGATGAAATTTTTATAAAACTCATTTCTTCTCTAGGAGTTATGTTATTATGAAATATTTATTGGAACCATTTCATTTCATGTGTTTTATTGTGTTTAATTATTTATGTTCTTTTCGAAGACATATTTGCAGTTTTTATTTTAAGTGTTGTGGACCTAAATATCCCTCCATTGCAATTGGGTAATGATTTTTATCTCATGAGATAGATATGACCACAACAAGATGAGAAATCAGTTATGTATTGTACTTTTTACACTATTTATAGTCTTGGGAGTGAACCTTGATTAAATTGATAGTTTGGGAAGTGAACACATTCCACTATGATAGTTTTGAAATTATACATTACTACTAATGAATTGATTTTTTATTCTTATATATATGCACCAATTCCATGACTTATATTATTCTCTAATAGGATGATTTTATTTTAAGATTCATGTATTATGAACTAAAAATATTTATTCCATGACTCATAATTATATTTTCTTGTAGGCAGGGTATAATATTCAAATAGTATGAACTTGTTCTTATTCCATTATAATCTGGTTATGATTGATATCCCCATTTTTTAATCTTAATGATCATCTTTATCACCCTATTATTATGTTTTATTTCCAACTGATATGAAAAAATGTATTATGTATGACATGTAAAAATGTATTATGGTTATTACTGAATAAGCAGGACATGACGTTCATAGTTTATGATCTAGGTGTTTTTAAATCCATGTTTCCTACTATAGTAGAAATATAATGATTTGGAATGATTTTTTATGTAATTAATATTCATATAAAAATATTTAATACAAATCTTTTAAATACTGGGACATTATAATTTTTATTAGATCATGATTTAGTTAACATTTGGAAGATAGAATGTGAAAACCTATTTAGAACACTAAGGATATGTCAATATACTAGTTAAAATCCTAGATATTTGGTAATAATCATCAATAAAATATTTTCAACCTAATTTTTAATGTATTGATATTTTATAATTAATTTCTATTGATTATAAAATTTTTCTACTATGATTACTATTCCAGACAAAATGGATTTTGGTTTTTGTTAATGGCTATAACATGATTGAAAAATGATAATTATGAATGCGATGATAAATTGCATGATTATCCTCTTGATAAATCCATTTTTGTGTGATAAATAATAATAACTCATATTTCTATTCTAAAACAACTTTATCAAGATCTGAATCATACGGTTTGTCAAAATGAGAAAATATGTTGACAATATTTTGATGAGTCCATCATGAGGAATCAGAAACCTTATTTTATTGGGTATATTGATCCAAATCCTTTTTCAGTAATAGATCATAACCAGTAATAATATAATTTCTATTTTCTAGTGTTTAATACTTGATATATACATTTTGGATACCAAACATTTGGAAGGTGAATCATATCAGTGGAAGAATATTATTAAAGATACTAGTCAACATGTTGGAATTGACTCCATGGATTGGGAAAAGGTCAATAACATATTTATCAATAATTAAATTCATTAATTTCATCATAAAAAATAGCAAAGTAATTATTTGAGTTATAAAAAATAATGATGAATATATGGGATCTTAGGAATCCAATTTTTCAAGACATGTGAGGTACACTGCTGAAATTATTATCCAGGCTGAATGTAAGGTTGATTGATTCTTACATTGGATAAAACTGAGTTTATAACAATCATTATCCACAAGTATCTTAAGTATATATACATATATTGTTCTATTATTTTCCAACGATGAGATGAATATCATAATAACTTATTAATCTAATGGATTTGTGATGAAAATAAATACTGAATTCAAAAAAAATCTTCATCCCATGGAGAATAGAAGTTGATAATTTTTTTATTAATGGTTGTATTAAAACATTATGAAATTGAAATATGTGGATTGGTAAATGTTTCACGTGTGTATATTATGGTCCTCATAAAAAAATGTTGATGTGATTGGAATTAGTTAGTTTTTGATTTGAATAGTGAAAACAATTCAGTGAATTCAACACCAATTCACAAATAGTTAAAATAGTTGGAGTATGTGTGTTATTCCAAATGTTTATTAATTCAAGGGATTTAGATAATCTAAGTTAGAATACAGTTATTCCCAAAGACAATGTTAGTCTTGATCGATGATGATAATCGAATTAGGCTATGAAAACAACATAGTAAAAGGTTCAAATATAATCAATTATATAACTCCTATTGTATTATTTAATTTTGGACCCACCCACATTTTTATTTATACAGGATTTTATATGGGTATAATCATATCACCTCAACAATTATATTTTGATTTAGATATGAAATATTTTAATGTCAAAATGGCCATATCTCATGTTTATAAAATTCCCTAATGGATTTTTTGGGGAATTATTTCCTATAAATCATGAGATTAAACATTTAGTTTAATTTAATATGATTCTCAGAATGGTTTGTATTTAACTATAAGGGGATCATATGTATTATTCTGGAATGGAAGTAACATTTCTTATTCTTAATAAAACCATATTAATTTATAAATTAAAGGATTATTTATTACATCAAATGGAAATTTCTTATATCATGTGGATTTATCTTTTTATCAATGTACGTTATCCATATGTTATAGTTAATTGAAACCCAAAATTAATGATACAGAAATTATAAAAGATTTTGATCATATATTTCTATAATAATTTCTTTTTATTCCAAAAAATCATGAAGTTGTGTTTAAAATAAAATTACACCATGTGCTATGTCAATTTTGAAAAAAAACTTATAGAATTTCAACAAATGAGGTGTAGGAATTGATTAAAAATATCAATTATAATATTGATAAGTGATTCATACACCACAGTGCATCACCTTGGGTTAAACCTATTATATTTATGAATACATAATATGAACCAATGAAACTCTAAATTGACTATCGATAAATTAACATGATCAATATAAAAAAAATATCCTCTACCCTATATTTTTGACTCATTTGATAAACTAATATGAGATCAATAATTGTTCATAATTAATCTTCATTCAATAAATCATAATTTCATTGTCAATGGGGTGGATATACCAAAGATGGGAATCCATATCGGTCATGGCCAATATGAATTTATAGTGATTCCTTTTGGTCTTTCTAATCCCCTTATTATCATCATGGAACTAATTAGTAAATTCCTTAAACAACATATTGATAATTTTTTTATAGTATATATATATAATATTTGTGTTTATTTTTTGGGTAAGTATGAACATAAATATCATTATAAATGTTTTTCTGGATACTCCATGGAATGATAATATTAATGAAAATTTTACTATGTATGAATTTTGGATTATTAATGTTTCATTTTTTGATCGTAAAATCTCAATTATGCATATGTCAAAAAATTCATCAATGATAAAATCTATAGATACATTTCTTAGATAAAAAACGGTAATGGATATCCTTATTTTTACATCGATTAGTTGGATATTTATTATTTTTTTGACTTATTTGTCAATATTATCTAATCCACTAAACAATTGTCTAATTTAAAACAAATTGTGTTAATATGGATAGAGGATTGTAAATATAATTTCAATGAACTGAAATAATGGCTAGTCAGATAACTTGTCCTCACTCCACCCTATGTAGGGAAGGGTTTTTCTCTACACTGATTAATAATGAATGGTACTATCATGTGTTCAAGTGAAAAATTATATGGTGATATATTATACTTCATGTTTATTATAGGTCATGAGTAAAATTTCCCAATTAATTATTTGGAGTTAGATAATATTATTTTTTCATATCTGATATGGATATATTATGTCTATAGAAAAATGTGTGGCATAAATACTAAAAAAATTAAAAGAATATTTTCAATCAAAAAAGTATGAACATGATCCAGGTAATATGGTTATAACTTATTAATGATTATAGATTCACATTAAATTACTACCTTTGGAAATATAATAATGTGAATGATGCTATGACCTGAAAGGGTCATGATATATTATCTATGATGAGGATAAAAAAGTTTTCATATATATGTATGTTTAAACAATAGACATGAAAATATTCAAGGTAGGAGAGAAATAATATCTAGATCAAATTAATGATCAACCCTGTATCAAATTGATGATTAAAAAGGTGAAGAATGATTATGTAAATATGAAAAAAAGGGTGACAATTTATCCGGTTTTTGTCATTGGTTCTGCTGGATAAATAATGTTCAAAAACCATTTATTTGTCCTACCCATAATAGATTTGAATATGGATCTACTAGATGAGGCTCAAAGACCATCATTATCTATTTCTCTTATATTAAAATTGATTCATGGAGTTATTAAATTGTATTTATGGTGGGATGGGATGCAGAGTGATATTCCCGTGCATGTTTCCCAATCTATGGTGTGTTTGTATGTTATGGTTGAGATATAAATGTATAAGTGGGTCTCACAACCATTAACCATAATAGAATAGAAATGGGAAAACATCAACATGGATAATTTTTCCTCAGACTCCCCAATACATCCAATGTTTAAAATGTTATCTGTGTTATAGTTTATCAAATGTAAAATTTATAAAATATAGTTTCTATTATATTATATTTTTATATTTATCAGTTTTCAAGAATATAAATTAAAAAATATTAATTATAGCATGGTGTACCACATTACATTGTATCTGATTGGGATATAATGAATACCTTAATTTCATGAATAAGTCTTCAATAGGATCATAATAGAGATATAAGTTTCAAAACGTCTTACCAAACTCATATAGATGGTCTGAATAATAGAACCAATCAATCTCTAGAATACAAGTTGAGATATTTCTCAATTTATTTAATCCTTAATTAATATCTACACCATACAGGGGTGGAATTTTCTAACAACATTTTCTTTTGTTCAAGAATTCATATGGATCCCATGGAAACCCTCTATGGTAAGATATTAAGAACACCAATATGTTGTAATGATGTTAGGAAATGATAAGTATTAAGACTGGATCTAGCTGATGATATAGAAAAGAAGGTTTGATCTTTTTAATATCATATAAGTGTATCTCAGAGTGGAAAAAATAATGCCTAAAATAGTCTAGACTTTAAAGAGGTTGAAAAGTAATTTCAATGACTTTATCCCTAGAATATAGTGATGATATTTGAGATGTTATAAAAGATAAGTCCTAGGTATATCAATCCTTCTAAATTTTTTGATTTTATTACGATGGTGGCTTATCAATTATATCTCCCAAAAAATATCCCCCATGATCATGATGTGTTCAATGTTTTTAACCTAAGGAAGTATATACATGATACATCACATGTTTTTAACATAGACTTTTTACCACATGAGAAACATAATTTTTATGAAAAACACATGTAGAGTATATAGATTATAGAGATAGTATTCTATGAAATATGAAAACAATCCTTCTTAATGTTTTGTTGTCAAACTACCAATTTGAGGATGCTATGTGGGACATAAAGTATGTGACCAGGTTAAGCTATTGTCATTTTTTCATCCAAGTGAATAATTTTATGGGGGAAATAATTTTAAGGGGGTAGAATTTAATTCCATTATATTTTTGTATAATATTTATCATGTAAAATTTTTATTTCACTGATAGATTGTGTTTCATATAATTCCATGATTCAATGAGTCTCACTATACTATTAAAATAGTATTACTTTAATATAACTGTAATAATCAGATCATTGAATTTTTCGGTATTAAAATAAATTAAAAAATTAAAAAATATATTTGAATTTTATAATTATTAATAATTTATTTATTATTTAATTTGAACGAATATCGTATTTTCATAGTAAAGTCATTTTATTCTTCAAAAATATGTTTTTTAAATTATTAATTCAGTTATGAAAATAAATATTAATAAATTGAAAAATTTTACATCATGAATTTTATGAAATGAATTTCATTTTTTAAATCAATGTGTCAAAATTATCAAGGAATTTATTTTATTACAGTTTTCTTAAAATTATGAATTCTTATAAAATAGGGAAAAATAAACATTTCTAATAAAAACTGTATTATATTTTTTATAATTTAAAGAATGAAATTCTATTTTTTATTTTATGAATATTTAATACATAATTTGAATATTAATTTTCTCTTTGATATAAATTTATAGATTAATTTATTATGAACATATTTTATACTTCATGAGGGAATTTATGGTAAAAATTTTTCTTATTGTGTTCTTCAAATTTCATGTCAATTTTAATTTTTCTACCACAATTTTTAATTTTCAAAAATTTATTCTTTATTATTAACTATGATGTAAATTTTACTGAAAAGCTATTATTCATTTTTGTTATTATTAATAATTATTGTATTATTTTCTATTACCACAGTTAATAGTTTATCTTGTCATTAAGCGAAAAAAAATTATTATAAGGATTAGAAAATAACCATAATACTCCCAAAAATTATATTTTATGATTAATTTTGGATATTAATAATCAATGGGTGGAATTTATAACCTTTTTTGCCACCTAGTAGATACTAAGTCTTTATAGTTCTTCACATAATGAAATGGAAATCTTATCCAACTATAGTATTCAAATTTTAATATGTGGTTATCTAGAATATATTATCTAAAATTAAGATTATTATTAAATTTAAAAAAATTTATCTTCATTATATTAATTTATTTTTATTTTTTACTGAATAAATAATTAACTTAAATTCATACCAAACTATGATTCAATTATTATTATATAAATAGTAAAATGAAATGAATAATATAAAAAATTTTAAAACATATATAATATGAAATATTTTAATTGATACAAATATTATATAGATGATAATGATAGGATTATGATATAGTAAAATAATTATTCAAATTTATCTATTTTTCTTAATTTTTTTTATATCAGTTTAATGAATTGTATAAAAATTCTCTATAATGATATTTTATATGGATAAAATTTATAAAATTATTTAAAAAATTTATAAACAAGGACAAATGGGATAATATATGGATTAAAATTTCAACCCCATTAATTTATAGACTATTATTTTTCATTGGTTTCTAGAATAGTATTAATATATTTTAATACATTGAGAAATTGCATAGGTTTCCCTCACATCCATTACAAAGGAACATTTCTTCTCTCACATGATTTGAAAACATTGATACTTATAGCTATATAATCCGATAAGAAATAAATTATACAATTTATTAGTAAAATTATATAGGGTTTTCATCTCTCAATAGACCAACCAAATATCCCTTTGGAGGAGATCTAAAGTAGTCCTTCTACGAATAGGTAATCGCATATATCATTCACTTTCTTTTTCTTCAATTCATCTACTCTGATAATTTTTTTTCAAATTTATAACAGCATAATATATTTAGTGTCCTTAATATGATTAAATTATATTATTAATATTAAAAAATAAGTATACATCCATTTTCCCAACAACCAAAAAGTTAATTTATCGCTTGTGCGCACATACAGCTTTTCGTCTCATTGTTTTGATACAATAATTTTATGAAAATAATATTTAATAATGAGAATATATGATAGGTTTAATTTTTATATATTATATTTATGAAATAAAATTACTTATTTCTTTTTAATATCTCATCTATCTTATTATCATCTTCTATTTTGAGTAACGATAACATCACTTGTGCATACGTATGGACTACCATCTGCACGATGCGATGAGATTTGTTATTCATTAATATTTCACATGGATGGTAATAAGAAATTATTTTATTAATATTATATATATATATATATGACATAATAATATATAAGTATTTTTAATAGTATTATTTAGTTTCTTAACACCCTATAAATAGAAAAAACAAAAATGTGTTCTTTCATATATACAACATACCGTCTCCATGAATGGTGTAATTTATTTTCAAATCTATTGTTCTTATGATTGATTATTAACATGTATATAATTAATATATTTTATTTTTATAACATTTTTGAATCATGAAAATTATGGTAACATGATCCAATTATAATGACAAAGACTTCTAATGAGAAAAAATTTGGAAAATGAAAAAGTGATCACCGAAAATACTTATATTAATAACTAATTATTAATAAATGGGTGATAAAATAAATAAATAAATAATATATTTTTTGATAAATATATTCTTTGGAATTTTTTTCTAATAAATACATATTTATTATACTAGTGGTTTGACCTTGAATGTAGAAAGATGATACATTAGGTATCATTTTATTTCATAATCTCATTACTATTCAGGATTTCTTATACTAATGTCTTTATTGGGGAACATTTCAATTCCATTTCCCTATACTCTAAAAATTCAATCAAAATTGATTCTAATACTATCCAAAAATTATTTAGTATCATTTTTTCACATGTTTTATTTCGTTAATCATACATTTTTTTTTATTTTTTAAGTGTGGCTCATTGTAAATTTTCTAATAAAAATAAAAAATGAATTGTTTTTTAAAATATTCGCCATCAGGAAAATTTCCATCCACATTGAAACCTCAATTTTTTGATTCATTATATGTATGTACAAAAAAATTTAAAATAAACTCACTTTATTTATAAGTGCATGTCTTTTTATTAATATAACTAATGTTTAAATTGAATGTTTATTTTTGTGAATAATTATTCCACATGATATTTCAAAATAATTCTCCATAATGGAAGAAATTATTTAATGTCTTTTATGATTTAATAGGGATATGTTCTACAAATGTAATGTTTAATTTATCTAATGATATATTTTGATTATGAGGAAATATTGAAATATTTACAAAACCCATTTCATTAACATGGTTTATGTAATGATGAAATTTTTATGAACCCCATTTCTCATCATGGATTCTATTATATTGAAGTATATATGTTATTGTGGTACAAAAATGTGTGTTCTTCATTATATGATGAGTGAGCCTAATTTTTCTATCTAATGAAATAGGTAAATATTTATATCTCATAAAATATACATGAATGTAATGAGAAGTGAAACCTATTCTGCAATAGAATTTTTCCACTATGATAGATAATTGGTTGATCCTTGACAACTATTATGGTTTGGGAATTGCATGCATTCCACTATGATGTTCTTGGAAAAGTGCCTTATATTATGTAATTTTATTTCTATGCTACTAGTTATAATAAAATTTCATTCCTTATGTTATTCTATAATGAATAATTCCATGTTGTGATTCATATCTTATGTACTTCAAGGACATATTAAATGAATTTATATTATGATCATTGATAAATATGGTATAATTATCAAATGTTATGAACATGTTCTTATGACCACATTCTTTTTTATGATTGATATTTATTTTTTTTACCATTTTTATTAATATGAGATCATGGTTATCTTATATTAATTTTCCACATGATATGGAGAAAGTTATTAAGAATGATATTTCAAAAATTCTTCTTTTTAAAAATGAATAAGTGGTAGATTATGCAGTTATTTTATAAACCGATTATTTGTGTCCATGTTTCCGAATACATTAAACCTATACTATCTAGGTTGTATTTTTTATTTAATGAAAGTTCCTCTTAAAAGATGTAATATATATGTGTTAAAATATTAGGAAGTTATATATTTACATTCTCACAATAATAAAATGTAACTTATTAACATTTATCATTACTACTACAAATCCAAAAATATTTAGGATATTGAGTGAAAATAAAAATAATATTAATTAGGGAAAAAAAATTATTTTATAAATTTGATATTTTATGTGTAATAACATACTCTAACTAGCCTTATAGAAACTATACACTATTTATAATATAATTCTAAGACATTAAAGTATCAATCTGTTTATAAAAAACATTAATGTTTAGACGGAGTGTTCAACAAATAAAAACATGACTTCATATAATAGATGGAATTATATGTGTTAGTATTAATTACTAAAAATAATATTTTATTCATTAAAATATCCCCAATCATGGTTACTGTAACCCCATTCATCATATTTTAATAAATAACAAGATAGAATCTTTATCATGGACATAGCATATTTATGCTAGTATCCCTTTCAAAACATGTATTAAAATAAAATATATCTTAAATCATGATTTTTTTATTCATTATATCATATTTTTATGAAATATCTTTATAACGAAAAAATCCTCTTAATATTTATTAGAAATGACATATAACACATTACTTTCTTAAATCTATATAATCATGAGAAACACTTTTGTATTCTTATTTTTTAGTTAGGAAACATTTCATCATCGCATCGAATAAACCTGTAATCTAGGTCAATTAAACATTCTATTTTAAATAATTTATTATAAAAATATTATTAAATAATATATTCGGTTTTGTAAGCACTTCATAACTACGGAATTTAATTCTCCATTAATAACACCAAACACTGACATTCTATTAAGTGTCACCAACCACTTCATGAATATCAAAAAATCATTCATAATTAATCATTGGTAAATATTATTGATGACAAAATGATTCAATCAGATTAACCTTATACTCAAAAAAATTAGAATCTCGGATGATCTTTTCTACTTCATGTTTGAAACATTACCCACTTGTACTATCAATAATACATTAGAACCTGGAAATATTATACTTATTTTATTAAACTTCATATCATTTTGAATAATAGAGTTATAATTTATTTATCTCAATAATGTTTTAAAATCATTTTCATATATGAAAAAAAATTTATGTAACTAAATAATCATTTAGTAATACTTTATTCTCGTCAAGTAATTTTCATATAAAATAATATTACTTGATATATGAGAAATATATGAAATACCACTGTGATATTTCAATGGATTCAATTGAAAAAATAATTGATTCATTATATATTTATAATAATCATCTATATTAATCTGATAATATAATTTAAAACATTGGTACATGGGATGAGGGTTCATATCCAAATCTATCCATTTACATAACAACTATTCTTATCATACTAATATTATATTTTAATAGAAAAATATTCTGCATTATATTTATTGAATCGAAAAAGTAACGATTGGAGATGAGGATGATGACTATATTTTGAAAATTACAGATTTAATAAAATTATATAATTGGCATTCAATAGATGTTTGGTATTAGATTTTTTTTATAAAAAATGATTTTATTTTTTGTGTTTTTTTAACGTTCATCACAAGTTAAATATTTTTTATATGGTTATTCAACAAATTAATGTTGATGAAAAAACTAGTTTTTTGAATATATTATTGATACAAAAGTATATTCTAATGCTATTATGGAAAATATATATTTTATTAGATAACTGGTGGTTTTGTTTTTTACAAAATATAGGATTGAGAATTTTTTGATATAATATTTTTAGGCTTGTAATTATAGAATACAATTTTTTATTGACAGTCAATTGTAAAATGTGTTTGATAATATTTCATTGTTTAATGAATGAAATTGTTATTTTCAATTGTAAAATATGATTGATAATTTATTATATGTTCTGCTAGTGATTAAGAAGTGATTATTGTGTTAAAAAATACAGACATCTTGATGGAGGTCTATTAATAAAAGTGGAAATGTCATTAATCTCCACATATATATTATTAATTGGTAGTGTAATTAATAAATTCAATATGATGAGAACGAAATATTGAATGAGTTAGAAGTATTAAATTCACAAATCACATAATGTGATATAATATATTTGATCATATTCATAAAATATATGTTTCATGTGTAATATTTTCAAAAATAAAAAATTTCACAAAAGGAATATCGTAAGTTTTCATGGGAGATACATTAGTTTTTTAATCATACATTATGTTTTTTTTGAACAATATGACATCTATTAAAATGGGAGTAATGTAACATTTTTTAATCATGTATTATGATTATTTCATCCAATTGCAAATTATGTCAAACACAATAAGTCATTAAATGGGATTGTTATTGTATAATGTGGGGGAATTTGATATAAAATACATCATGAGTTATCATTAATAATAAATATAGTCATTGATGTTTTAATAGTATGAATGATAACATCATATAACTATTAAAAGAGGTTATTGGGTTATGGGGGTCATATAATGATTATTGGTAGCTCTAACAAACCCATAAATGCTCAATTTATCTAAAATTATATTTACTTGTAGATATATTATCAATAGAAAATAATAATACCTCTAATTGAGTAGCTTCTTACATGACTTTTTGAAGTATTACACTTGATGGGTGTCACCATTTTGTGATTTCCAAATGATTATATTATCCAAGGGGGTTACATAAGATAGTGGATCATTGATCATATTGATAGTATTCCAATTCTCTAATGGTATTTTGGAACCTATATTGAATAAAATGAATGAATAATCATTATCTTGAAGATATTATTATATTGGATTTCATGAATTATGATTAACCAACACCTTTTACAACCCATATCTTTAATACACCATAATTCATGATTTATTATGTTAATATAGAAATAATAAAATCCCAAAAGATCAAAAGGGAAAGTTAATTAGGGTAATTAGATACATATCATCATAACATGATATTGGTACATAACATCATTATTTAAAAATCATATAGCATGACCTTATATCGCGTTGTTCTTCTAAAGCTACACTAGATAACATAGAGATACACATAAAGAATGGGTGGGCTATAATGCTTGGTAATAAATTAATCATAGAATGGCACTATGAATGTAATGAATGTTTTTCATGATTCATATCATGTTTATAAAATATGGGTGAGAAACACAACCATAAACATTTAATTGTGATATATGATGATAATATCAAGGAAAAATTAGAACATGGAAACTACAAAAAACATGATATCATAAGAATAACTCAGGGATAACCATCAAGGCATCATAAAATAGTGTGCATCAGATAACATCACGCAATCCAAGCATTGTATCCAAATTTCCCTCGGAATCCAGGGATGACCGCCTTGATGGGAGGATCAAACATTCCAATCGGTTTCTAACGGGTTTGTTTGTAGAACTGGAAACATCCAATGATTCCATATCCATTCAGACCTACCTTACAAAGGTAGGTGCTCATTAGTTTGTGTTCTGATGATGCTTAGGAATTTGCATTGGTCGAGAGGATGGGAGTTCGGACTCAACCCACCTTTTTGAGGGGAATTATTGTCTACTCTGGTACTCTCTTTATAGATTTAAGTTATATTTGTGAATCCTTATTAATTTACTGAGTATAAAATGATCTTTCCTTCAGATCTGACAATCAATGATTAAATATGTAGGAAATTTATAGAATATTTTGTATGTATTCAAGGTTCTTCAACGATAGAGATTCATCAGTATTTATTAGAGATTCTTGGTCAATGGTACCCTTTGACACATTTATATAGATGTCTCTTGGTCATTATGATGACCATGCTGGTTTTAAAGCCACATAGTGGGGAACATGATGTATATTTTCATTCAGAAGGACATGGATTATTTTAGACCTGGGATCAAACCCGTAGATGGGCTACCTATGTATCCTTTTTAAGAAAAGGAATCAGAACCCACGTAGTTCGAGTAAGGGAGTATGATGTTTATGATTGATGGCTCAAAGAAGGATGTCACAATTAATTTTACACTCTAAGCTAATGTGAGTCATGCTCAGTGTGAGAAAAAAGAGGTATTGGTAAAAATTAGACAATTGTGCCATGAAAGATGCAATCATATGAAATAATGTGGGGCTTATGTATGTATGAATGCCCAGATAAATGAAGGTTAGTATTTACTTTAGGGAAGAAATCCAGGAACAAGGTCCATAAAGGTCTATGTGCTTCATGGAGATTTTGAATACTCTAACTTGGGGCTTACTCTTGAAAAGGAGGCCGAAATTAGGAGAAGACTTATGATTGTGTTTTACTCCTGAAAAGGAATCCCAGATCAATGGTAAATTAGGACTGGTTAAGAGAAATTAAGACTGGGGCTTATTTCTGAAAAGGAGGCCCAGGTTAATGGAATTAATGTTTGGGGCTTACTCCTGAGGAGGATGCCCAAATTAAGGGACTGGGGCTTACTCCTAATGAGGATGCCTAGATTTGGGAACATTATAAATTGGGGCTTACTCCTAAGGATGATTCCCAAATTAGAGGACTTATGACTGGGGATTATTCCTAAAAAGGAGACACAGGTTCAGGATTCTATCATCTTAACGGATGTGGTTGAATGAATGAAATCTCAATCGTTAGTGACATAAAGATGTGTAAATCACTAGGTTTTGAGAGATATTCCACAGTATTTCTTTCAGATAATGAATTCAAATCAAGAAATCATTCCATAAATGGATTTTAAGAGTTTCTTGAAGACTGAATCTTGAATAGGAAAGGAGGAATGGCTTATGAAGGGTGAAATGGGGAAGAAGGGTACCCAAAAAGGCAGGGGCGCACAAGTCCTGGAAGGCACGCAAGTACTGCGTTGGCGTGCAAGTCCTTGTCACGCAGGTATGCCTGCACGACACATGGTTTACTTGCGCGATGGTTAACCAGCCGGGTAATACTTGAGTGACTCTGGATTAAAGCCTTTAGAATCCTCTTGAGGTTCTTCCAGAAAAGGGGCGTGCAAGTTCTATTGAAGGAGTAAGGCGGCGCGCAAGTGTGGTCATTTCCCTTAAGGGCTGGCCACTCAGGCGCGCAAGTGTTGATGAGTTTCAACACATAGGACTTCCTCTCCCTCTTTAGATCTTCCGTTCTAGGTAAGAAATTACCTTATAAGTGTTTCAGAAGCTTTTAGAAGAGACTAGGGCGTCAGGAGCTCAAATCTGAGTTTCTGGAAAAAATCCTCCTCGAATGGGGGACCCACATGGTCTATTTATATGCAGGAGAAGACCCTGTGCGGTTATCATTTAGGTCACGCAAGTCACTTGTGCGACCATCAAGCGTTGCCCAAGTAGACTTGCGCAACAGTGATAGAACATGCGTGGAACATGTTCTCTTGATCCCTTGTTCATGCCTTTTCCGATTTTTTATTTTTTCTTCAAAGGATGAATCAATTTGTGCTAAGTCATTTCCCTTTCCATTCTTTTAGACAATGTCATGAAAAGGAGCGTCAACAAAATCCCCCCCTCAGAGTTGGATCCAAAAGAAATGTGGATTTGACTCTGAGGAAAAGAAGAAAACCAATTGGAAGGCGGTGCACAAGTGAGCTTCAGGTGCGCAGATTCCGACGTGCAGGGGACGGCCTTTAGTCACCCAGGGTACGACGAGCAGGGTCCTGGCTATGTCTATAAATAGAGGGCCTCACTTCCGTACAAGGCATCCGTATTCCTGGACTTCATACCTTCGAGCTCTCGCCGCGCAGGTCACCTTAGCCGTGCAGGTTGCTCTGGTTTCCGGTGTTTTCTTTGATGTCACACTACTGTCATGGTATCTAGGCCTGCGCGGTGATACGTTCGCGTCAAATACTTGTGCGACACATCCATACTTGTGCGGCAAGTTTTAAACATGTTCACCTTAATTCATTTTTCATTTTTCTGAATTTTATTTACAAATTTTATGAAAAATAAATCCATTTAAGAGTTAGTTTATTCAATTTTATTATGCAGATTCAGTGGCTCCCAGGAGAATCGAAACGGTTGATGAACTGGATAGCAAGCATATTGATGACACGATGAACATTGTTGGCCATGATTACAATGATATCTGCAACAGTACATTCCCATATTTGGCTAAGTACTTGAATAAATATCATATTAATTTCCCATAGAGAGTATACATGTCCATGTATGGTCATGGTCATATGCAAGAAGTCAATGTTCCAAATGCAAAGAACTATACACCTGAAATGCAGCTGCACTGCTACTCCTCTATTTCAGTTATGCTATGCATTAAGAGCAATAAAAATGGTGTGATCTTTCAAATTCTCCATCCATTCCATTTACTTGCAGATATGAAAATGGAAAACCCGTGGGCTGAAATGTTTTCCGGTACCTGTTGGTGGAGAGAAGGCAAACATGGCATTAGAGCAATATCTGAAAAGAGTACTCTCTCCAAATGGATCCTTACTTCCAATGATCCATTCTAAAATCCATGTATCCATCTTCCAAGTCTCTTGGACAGAAATAGAGTCACTGTTTGATAAGCAGAAAATTTTCTCAAACCGCACTCAAGAATATTCTTTTAAAATTGTTCCAAGAAGAGCTGGTATCCCTGCATCTCTTATGGTATCCGGTTGAATGAATGAATTCCAGGTAGTTTTTGATGAAGCTCGGGATGTTGTAAATCAAATTAAGAGTTATGTTGAAAGCCTCTTGTAATTCATGATAAAGAGAAGAGACTCCAGTCTGTGAATGTCCTTCTAACTCTTGTGCATCAATGAAAACACTTTCACCTTCACTCATTTGTACATACTTTCTATTTTGCTAATTTATTTAGATTTTACCAAAGTAAATGGGCCTAGTAAGAATAGTTTAATTTTTACTAGGATTAATGTAAATAACCCTTCAAACTTCAAACCTTTAATTTCTCAATACTACCTAAATAATACAAAATGTATGTTTAGTGAGCTGGGAACTTGACTTTTATTCAGAGTTCCCTTGTCTTTTGTGGGCAGTTTAAACTCATGAATATCGGACATACAAAGGCTAATGTCTATGGTCGAAATAGCTTTGACGGAAATCTATTAGAATTGACAAAATTCCTAGAAAACTCAACTGAAAACATATTACCATACTCAAGTATGAGGGAAAAAATGTAAGCGATGACTTATGAATATTTGAATCTGAGGAATGATATGAAAAAGAGCTAAAAGCCATTAGAAGAAGTAGTTTCCAAGAATGATGTTACCATTATTTAACAAACCCGTTAGGGGGTTGAATTATGCTAGGCCACCTAAGGGAATTGGATGAATATTTAAATAAAATAATATCTTTTGGCTAACAAGTATGGTATGTAGACTGTTTATGCAAGGCCGCCTATGGGCACGTGCTGCATAGTCAGGAAAAAGAACTCTCAGAAATTTACTTTCCTAGTGCTAATAGCCAGTGAAAGTTTATGGAGATTCAAATCATTCAAAGTATAGAGTTTTCTGTATGGAAAGAGGTACATGAATATGGAGAAGATATTTTCAAACAAGATAATCGAAGAACTGGATGAATATCAGTCCTACGAAGGTCTGATCCAAACGTAGGGAAGAAGAATATAAACCATAGACTTCAATACTTTCAGATCATTAAAAAGGATATGGGACAAATATGTTAAGGATGGCTATTTTTGCGGATCCCTACATACTATCATTTAAGACAAATAAGGGAAAAAGAGGCATTATTCCCAAGAATGAAATTACCACTATCCGACAAACCTGTTAGGGGGTTGAATTATGTAGGGCCACCTAAGGGAATTGGCTGCAGAGTCAAATAATAGTATCTTTTGGCTAACAAGTCTTTTTTGTAGACTATTTATGCAAGGCTGCCTATAAGCACGTGTTGCATAGTCAGGAAAAAGAACTCTCAGAAGTTTTTAATTTTTGTGACTAGAAGTCATGAAATGGGTTATTGGGATCTAAAAGTATTTAGGTTAGTATTATGACACATAAATATGGGTATTGTTCAATGTATACAGATATACATAGATCAATACTAACCATAATCATGTTGTGGTTGGGTCCTGAATTGAAATGCTGGACTTCACTATGTATCCCATAAGTATGAGAATCAATCCATACGTAGTTCATAAACTAAATTTTAAGGTCATGTTGGAAAAAAGTATTAGAGATCTTAGTTTAGGGTCATAGAGCTTGGACCATTGTAAGAAATACACAATGTGTGTTTTCATGGGGACTTTTCAGCCAAGGGACTGAAAGTGGAATTTGGGATTAGGCCCAGAGACATGGGACTGGATTCGAGGGACACTCGAACGTTCTTATGTATCCCATAAGGATGGGAATCAAGCCCACCTAGTTCTAGAAATACCATTTGTAAAAATTTGGTTCATACATGTGAAGGGTGAAAGGGGACTTTAGTACAATGATGGTTTAACCCAAGATAAATGGTTCGGCATTTCCATGTATGCAAGTAATCTTTGAAATAGAATATGATTGAAAAATAAATGAAAATAATGGTTCCCTCTTAGGTGAGGGTATCAAAGAAATTTGTAGTTTATTGTCATACTGGACAAAAGTGTTGTATAGTTTAACGTCGTATAACAAGGACAAAAGTGAACCAATGTAAAGATACTGATTCTAGGGGCGGTTTCACAAATCAACATCGTATGATATTGAGATGAACCAATATGAAGAGATTGGATTTGTGCTTGAACCTTGGGAGGTTGCCTACGTGCCCAGTCTAGAAGGCAAGGATCAAAGTCTGCGTAGTTCAATTAAAGAATGAATTAATGATCAAGTTGTTCTTGGGGACAACGACCTAAAAAAATGATGTTGGGACTTACACATGGTAAGCGGCCCAAAGAGAGTGTTATGGTTGAGGTTTGATCTAAGCTCAGGTGAGTCGTACTCGGTGTGAGAAACAAGAGGTAACAACAACCTTAACGATGCATAGTTTAATGTCATGTAGGACATATAAAGGGACTATGTAGTTTAAAGTCTTACTGTTAGGACTATTGGTGCTGCACAGTTTAGTGTCATGTAGAACGGACGAAATACAGTTTAATGTCATGTAGGACGTATCACAGACTTTCTGTAGAGTTTAGTGTCATGTAGTTAGGATGATGTGGACAATAGAGTTTAATGTCATGTTGGACGAAAGGGGGACTATGCAGTTTAATGTCATGCAGGGAGTAAAAAGTTTACACCATTTAATGTCATGTTGGACGCATTAGGGACTTTTACACAGTTTAACATCATGTTGGATGAAAAAGGGACGATACAGTTTAGCATCATGTTGGACGAATGTGCGAAAAGTTTAAGGTCATATGCATGGACCGTGGATGGTGCAGTTTAATGTCATGCTGGACTGTGGTGTAGTTTAAGGTCATACAGGACCTTTGATGATTATGTAGTTTAACATATTTATGGATGTAAGGGAATTTTATACAGTTTAGCATTATGTAGTTAGGACGTCACAGTTTAACGTCTTGATGTACATAAGGGACATTCAAATAGTTTAGGGTCATATGCATGGACTATTGATGATGTAGTTTAAGGTCATAAAGGATCTAGTTGAAGTTTAAGGTCATACTAGACCATTTAGGGAACTTTTTCACAGTTTAACGTCATGTAGGACGAAAGTAAAAATAGTTTAAGGTCATATGTATGGACCGTTGCTATATAGTTTAACGTCATATAGAAAGGACGAAAGAGTACACCATTTAACGTCATTTTAGACACATTGAGGACTTTTTTCACAGTTTAACGTCATGTTGGACAAAAAAAGAAAATAGTTTAAGGTCATATGTATGGACCGTTTCTATACAGTTTAACGTCATACAGCAAGGAAGAAAAAGGTACATTGCAGTTTAAACAAATTACTTATTTAAAAATTTGGCATTGGTTTGAGTAGTGATGAGTTCTCCACCCCCTGAGATTAATGAATAATCTCGATTGGAGTAGTCCCTATGTATTGAATATGGTCCTTCCCATTTTGGCTCAAGTTTGGGAGGTTTCTCTCCTGGTATCATTAGAGTTCTGAGAACTAATACCGATTCTCCCAGAGTGAATGAATGAAGATGAACTTTTTTGTTAAAACCTCGTGCTATTCGATTTTGATAGACTTCCCAATGGTGCAAAGTGAACAATATTTTCTCATCTAACCATTCCAATTCATTCAATAACTTTTGAGATTGTTCATCTGTAGATGATTGATCACAAATGGAAACTCTGAGTGAGGGTAGTTTAACATCAATGGGCAAGACGACTTCAGTTCCATATACCAATGAATATGGAGTTGACCGAGTTGTAGTGCGAGTGGTAGTCCGATAAGCCCATAAAGCATGAAATAGTTTATCAGGCCATGAACTCTTATCTTTATCCACCATCTTTTGCAGTATATTTGAAAGAGTCCTGTTAAAGGATTCTATATGGCTTTTCCCTTGCATGATACCGAGATGAATGGTTGGATTTGAAGTTGTATTTTTGATACAACCTCTTCACCTCTGATGAACAGAAATTGGTGCCATTTTATATCAATATGGTATTAGGGGCACCAAATCTGGTAATTTTGTTAGACATTATGAAGCTATCAACGCAATT
Organism: Viscum album; assembly: GCA_963277665.1. Classification (NCBI taxonomy): domain Eukaryota; kingdom Viridiplantae; phylum Streptophyta; class Magnoliopsida; order Santalales; family Viscaceae; genus Viscum; species Viscum album. The sequence goes on along the minus strand of OY728122.1, from coordinate 580,083,181 downwards.
ATAACCGACTTCCTTGAGAGGTATAGCCTCTTCCCATTTGGAACAGAAGTCAGTAGCAGTGAGAATGTACTTAAACCTCTTGGACTTAGCCGAAGGGTAAGGTCCCACCACATCCATTCCCCATGAGGAAAATGGCCATGAGAATATAGCTTTATGTAGAAACTTTGAGGTTGATGAATGAAGTTGTCATGTACATGGCATGAATGACACTTCTTGGTGAAATCGACACAATCTTTTATCATTGAAGGCCAAAAATATTCAAGCCTTCAAATCTGATCAGACAGTCTATGTCCAAACTGGTGGGCACCACAAACTCCTACATGCACTTCTTTTATGAAAACCATTGTCTCTTCACCATCAATGCATCTGAAGAGAACTCCATCAAAACCACGTTTTAGAGAATTTTTTCTAGGTGATCTGGGCTATCATAAAGAGTAAAATTAACCACACATCGCCGGATTTGTTCTTTCTCAGCTCTATCAGGTGGAAGTGTTCCATTTTGAAGGTATTCCCTGATAGGTGACATCCATCCAGTAGTATGACCATACGATTCATGAATGGGAAAAATTTCATTAATTTACTCTGTTCTGATTCGAACATAAGGTGAAATTGCAAGATGGTGGGAAATATTGATGGTTTTCTCATCCCAATTTGGATCTGCCAGAGCTGTGGCTAAATTATCCAATGCATCAGCTTGAGCATTTTGTGATCTTGGGACATAAGAAAATGTAGGTTCTAAATGGAATTCTGCCATTATCTCTCTAACGTAATCATACAAAGGGATTAGTTATTCTTTTATGATGGCATAATCCCCATTGACTTGTTTGATTACCAGGTCTGAATCACCTTTCACCTTTAAGTGATTCACTTGTGCTTGAAGTGATAATTCCAATCCTATGACGAGAGCTTGGTATTATGCTTCATTATTGGTACCACCTTCCCACTATAAGAAGGAATAAGGTAACACTACCTTTTCTGGGGAAATGAGCACAATTCCTAAGCCATCATTGTTGAATTTAGGATTTTCCATTTTCCTCCCGGTTTGACTTCTGGAAGCACCATCAGAATACATTTCCCATGGATGAGGATTTTCTTGAATAGAGGACTCTTCCTCATCAGGGTGTTCAATATCTGAAAATGTTTCTTCCACTAATGGGTGTTCAGCAAGGAAATCATCCAGAGCTCGGCCCTTTATCGCCTTTTGAGACACATTCTGAATGTCGAATTGCTTCAAAATAACTTTCCACCTTGCCAGATGTCCTGTAAGCATTGGACGACTTAGGATAAATTTGAGCATGTTATTGAGAGATACCAATTGGACCTCGTGATGTTGCATGTAGTGTCTCAACTTCTGAAATGCAAAGAATAATGTCAGGCAGTACTTCTCAATACTGGAATACCAGGTTTTTGCTTCAACCATGGTTCGACTGAGACAGTAGAGGTTGTTTTCATTCTCAGCATCATTCTTTTGAGAAAGAAAGGCACCCAATGATCGCACTAGAGCTGTCACGTAGAGGATAAATGGTCTTCCTTCAATCGGTGGCATGATTACCGGTGGAATCAAGAGGTATTTCTTGAGAATATCGAATGATTCTTGACATTCTTTAGTCCACTGGTAAGTGACTCCCTTCATCATCAATTTGGTGAAGGGTAAACTTTTTCCTGCTAAATAAGCGATGAAACACCGAATATAGGCTAAGTGTCCTTGAAGTCCTCTTAATTCTTTCAAATTTTGAGGTGGTGACATACCAATGATTGACTTGGTCTTCGGAGGATCGACTTCAATACCACGATGGCGTACAACAATGCTGAGAAATTTTCATAAGGTTACCCCAAAAGAACATTTTAAGGGGTTCATCTTCAAATTTTGTTGTCAAATCTTGAAAAATATGACTTCCAAATCAGCCAAGTGATTAGAACGTTGTTTGTATTTAACTACCAAATCATCTACATAGCATTCAACAAACATCCCTACGAAGGATTCGAAGATACGATGCATGGCACGCTGATATGTTCCACCTGCATTCTTTAAGCCCAAGGGAATTACCCAGTAGAAAAAACACCCTGAGGGGCTTTGAAGGCTATAGATTCCTCGTCTTCTGGGGCCATTCAGATCTGATTATATCCGGAATATCCATCCATGAAGGAAAGTTCTTCATAGCCAGATGTTGCATCAATTATAAGTTCTGTAATTGGAATTGGGAAATCATCCTTAGGAAAATGCCGATTAAGATAACTAAAATCGATGAAAACTCTAATTTTTCCGTTATTTTTCTTTACAGGGTCAATATTAGCCTTCCATTTGGGATATTTAACTTCTATGGTGAAGTTATCTTTGATAAGCTTAACCACATCAGCTTCAATTTTGGAAGCATAAGTTGGGTGTGTTCTTCTTGCGGCTTGCATAAATCCTCGATGTTCTTCAGGTAAACCCAAATGATGAGTAGCAACATCAGGATCAAGCCCGTGCATTTCTGTATAGTTCCAGGAAAATATATCTCTATTTTTCTTTAGAAAAGAAATATACATCTCTTTCTCTTCAAGAGTTAGGGCCGCACTGATTAATGTGGGGAGTGCATGTTCTTTTGAACCCATATTTATTTCTCTGAGTTCATCCACAGTGGAAGAGATACCCTCTTCAAATGCTGGAGGAGCATCTCTGAGATCTTCCTCTTCTTATTCTTCATGTGTTATTTCTTCCGTTTCTACTTGAATAGTAGATGATACAGTAGAATTCTCATGATCTGAAGATATGTCAAAATTTTCATATCTTGAAGTTGTAGCTTCCATTTCCGACTTGATTGATGATGAAAAGTCTTCTTTGGTTAATAAAGAGGAGATGATGGATTGATAATCGACATCATTGTTCACCTCTAATGTTTCTATAACTTCTTCTGGCCTAATTGGAGAAGCATAGACTTATTGGATTTTATAAGATGAAATTAAGATGTCACCAATTGTGCTTTCATCACTGCTTGGTAGATTACCAATTTCTCCCATGTTTTCTGGCTCGATTGCCGTAATTGACATTATGGATTATTCCATAATTGTATTTTTATTTGGGTCTATCTTGTGAATTTGACTGATAGGAAACACATAATCTATACTCACATGTGTAAATGGATTTACTAGAATTTTTTCCAAACCATATGGAGCATTAACTTTGGTAATCTCCTTTGTTATGGATTTCTCCCTTTTCTTCATGTGGTAGAATTCCGCCTCAATGTATTGAGACTCACATGTATTGAATGGGGCCTAATCACCATAAAATGTCCCAACTTTACCATAGAAAAAATATTTGAGACATTGATGGTATTGTGAATGGATATCCGCATGTTGATGTAGCCAGGGTCTTCTAAGAAAGATGTTTAAGGTTGAGTCTTGATCAACAACCATGAAATCTTAATTGGATACAAGATCTCCAAACTGAGTTCTGAGTGTATCTTCACCCAGTGGTTCTTGTTCATTTTTATCATATCCCTGTAGCATCATGGTGGAAGGAGATAAATCATATTCTGTGAGGCCCAATTGACGAAGTGTACGAATGGGCATGAGGTTGAATCCTGAACCGTTGTCAATGAAAGCTCAGAGAACATCCATGCCATTGACCTTTCCAGACAAGTACAATGGTCTAATATATCCATGCATAACATCATCTTCATCTTCATCAGTAAAAGATATTATTTCATGGTACTCTGCAAGATTATTCTCTATGTGATATACTTCAGCTGCAGCAATTTCAGTTTCAAACTCCTGAGAACTTGATAAAGCGTCGATGAGTGCTTCCCAAAATCTTTTGACAGATTCAGAGCATCCAGAATTGATAACATGGCTGGTACTTGGGCCAAGTGTTTCAATATATCATACTTTTGATCCAATGGTCTGCATTTCCCAATAGCAATATGTGGTTTATTAGTTACCTTGGATGTTGATGCATCTTGTATTAGGATAGGAGTTGGCAATATTCCTGGTATTGGAAGATTAGACCGATTATATCCATTTACTGGCTGAGGGGAAGAAGATGGAGCCTTCAACCGGTCTTCCAAAATAAATGTTCAAGGACTTAATTTTCTATTGGTAGAAGAAATTTCTTGTTCTTGCTGAGCTCACTGAAGGGCTCTACCACGAGATTCTGCTTCGTACACAGTTCTAGCTGGGGTAGAATTGGAATAGTGGCTTCTGAAAGATCCATGTCTTCCCCTGTATCTTGAGACCCTATAACTTCCTCTGATTCCTCTATTTGATACAGGGAATTCAGGCTCATTGAAATCAAAATATCGACTGGAATATGGATCTGTTAATTTAATCATATTAATAGAACCAAAGACTAACTCTTTGTCTAAGGAAGATTCTTCCTGATTATCTTGTTTAGGGTGTGCCTTTTGGTGGGGCGGTGCCAGTGGCTTTGAAGAAGATGGCATGAAGTCCGCCAAAGTCAAAGACAACTTAGGATTTGACACATACTCATCTTCTTCTAATTCTTTTTCTTTCTTTGAATCATGCTGTTTCATTGAGGACTTTCCCTCTGAAGAAAAGGGTTTTTCCGCAACATTCATGGCCGAAGACACAATTGGTTTCCTTAATTTTTTTCGCAAAATAGCATGAGTTCGATTGATTGTCATTCTGACCATACAATCACCATACTTCTGTGCATTTTTTCTTTTGAATTCTTGCCATTAACCTTTATCCTCTGGAACTGTAGCAGTGAAACATGCTACCGGGGCTGAGGAGCCTTTCAATGTGACTTGTCCCGAGTCGACCATCTTTTTCATGAGGTCTTTGAAGACAAAACACTCCTGTATGGGATGCCCCGACATTTGACGAAAAGAGAAATAATTAAGACGGTCTTCATCTCCTTTCTTGTTCGACCTCTTGGGTATTGGAAATTGAACCAAAAGTTTTTTCCAGAGCCGAAATGAAATAAATGGGAACTTTTTCATTTCAGAAAGAGTATGTTTTTCTCTTAAGATCCTCAAATTGTTTTCGACTTTGATATTTTTGATCGTCCGGATGAAAAGGCTTTTGTTGTTGGCGCTCAGAAGGTGGAGCCCTTCTAGAAGATGAAGGTTTTCAGGTAGAAATAGGTACAAGTTCTTGTTTAAGCATAACTGTAGTAGTTTTTTCTTTACCCATTCTCCTTCCTGAAGCTGATGGAATTACACGAGATTTAGCCTTAGCCTATATAAGGGAATATTCAATATGCTGAGCGATTGAAGTAAGGTCTCAAAATCCTCCGGTGTATTTCACAGGGATTAACGGCGTGCGTAATTCGTCATGTAGATTTTCCACAAAGATTGGAAACAATTCTTCTTGAGGGAGTGCTAAACTCAAGGAATATGTTAATACCTTCCATCGAGCAATTAAATTAGAGACCCTTTAATTCTCCCTTTGATTACAGTTTCTAAGATCGAAAATTGCTGTCTTTGGCAAAGTTGAGCTGAATTGAAGGAGGAATTTTTGGCGAAGATCCTCCCATCCGGTAATTGACCGGGATTGCAAGCTTGTATACCAAACAAAAGCAAGTCCTTGCAATGTTCACACGAAGTATCTGAGTTTCACTACTTCTTGCTACTCTGGAGTTCCCATCATAGGATCACAACAAGACACGTAATGCGTCAAATGTTGTTCAAGATCGCCTGATCCATTGAAAATAGGGAATATAGGGTTCCCAAAACTGGATGGAGGATAAATTAAATCAACCCATTCTGGGTAAACATTCTTTTCTGGTTGAACGTTCACACGCTTCCCTTCCATAGTTTCTAACCGAGCTGTTAATGACTCAATAGTAGTTTTTATCTTTTGAGAAACAACTGGTTGAACATGGACTTGGGTGGGTGCAATGATTGGAGCTTGGTCAGATGTGGCGATTGGTGCTGCAACTGATGGTAGCACTTCCAACTTTTGTTGCACTTGACCCATAGGATTAGACCTGTGAGGGTGTACTGATAGAGGAGGATATGCTTGATCCATCTCAGTAGCTGCAACAAATTGATTTGGATGACTTACTCCAGCATGCTTAAGAAGAAGACTACTCCAAATTAGTTTTGCACTCAACCTTCTTAATTCCTTCATTTCTTCCTCCTGTTGTGCAAACCTCGGCTCTAATGAGAGTGATTGACATTATCCAGAGGAAGGATATGTAACCTGGTTCTTTCCCTTCCCTTTTTCGGATCCTTTTAGGAGAGGGGGAAGTGGGTTACTCGAAGGATTTCTTATGTTCTGAGTAATCCATGGACATCATGTACTCACACCTTCATCATTTGTGTCGGTGTGTACATCTTCTCGAGCAGGAACCTCTTCATCTGAGTCTCTTGAGTGAGCCTCATCTGGTGGATCAGCAACAACGGCATTGATGACATTGATTGATGCATAACTCATCGCAAACTTATATCAGCATTTCTGTGATATTGTATTCTTCCATGTCTTTGATGATATATTTCCATTTGTTGATTTTATCCCTCGGGAAATTTTTGACGAACCGTAATTTGGAGGGAATCTCTTGGAAATTTTTCTCTTCGTTCCTCTTGAGGTTTCTTCCCCAATAGAAAAAAAACAGTCTTTCTCTAAGGAGGGGATTGATGATTTGAAAAAGTCCCCAGTCCAGTGGTCAGGGGCTGTTCCTACTGTTCTCGCTCAACTCCCTAAATCAATTTTGTTGATTCTGAGGGTTGGTTTAAAAGAGTCCCCAGTCTGGTGAGCTAGGGTGGTTCTTGACATGTTATGTTTGAGACTTTCTTGAAATTCCTCCCGATCTTGCGAACCTTAGTTCGAAAATTAGCTGGATGCATTAACCTGTAACCGCTTTTATCACCCAGTTCAAAAGACCGTTGGATGATTTCTGACACTTCTGTCACATGGTGACACGCTTGCTTCAAACGAGAGGCCTGGTCAATATTCTTGTTTTCTTGATGCAAGAGTAATTCGACAACTCGTTCTCTGTATTCTTGATTTTGAGAGGAACTTGTTGAATCCTGTTCTTGGGAAAGCTTTTGATTACAAACAAAGCTCATTGACTGTGGCCGGCCACGGTCAATAACATTGCATGAGACCATTTTCGGCAGGCTTTGCTGACTGAAGAGCACCGTGAAATGAAGTGCTCCATGAACACCCCATCCTCTGACACTAATACTAGATGGGTCATTGGAAATTAACTGACGCAATCTTCTTACTGCGACAAGGCATGAACTTTGAATGTCTATCTGCTGCTTTTCATCCTTCGGATATCGAGAGACTGATAGAGATGCCAAATAAATCTAAAGCTTTAACCCTTCTATTATCATAATATGATTTTCATATTCATCATAAGATAATACTTTCTTTTTTAACTGACAAAGAGTTTTCCATATGTTGAGACGAATATCATGAATTTCATCTTCCTTCAACATTTCTGGAATTTTATACTGAGAGTCGGCCAAAGGCCAAAACATGCCTGGAACTTCACCTTTCACCAGTTGTTTTATCATTTTAATCTTTTCCTCTTTATCAGTTGATGAATATTCCTCTACCTGATTTGACCAGAGTTGGTGTTTCCTGGTTGCTTCATTGGATTCAATAGGATTGGTAGAGAAATCATTGATCAAACTAGAAAATGCATGACTTAGGGGTGGTTTGGAGAATGAACTACACCCTGGGATATCTTCTAATTGAGAAAATATTTCACCTGCTAGCGATGAAGCTGCATACATGTCTGGTTTTTCATTTTCAACTGCCTCAAGATAAGAGGGCTTTCTCAGAACTACATTGTCCACTGGAGCATTTTCTGGGAAATGTGCATCACTACTACGGAGAGGACTTTCGCAGCGAAATTCATCATCATGGGGAGGACCACCATAATGGGTTACAAAAAAAAATGAGTTATCGTGCTCCTTGGTCTTCTTACCACACAAAGGGTTCCTGTGGCTCTCATCGGAAGATGAAACTTCGAGATTGACCTATTTTTCAAGAAGCAAGCTTTCATGAGGAAGTGTATGTTGAAGACCTTAGGAATTAATGTTCCCACTCTTGGGAAATGAGAAGAGTAGAATCTTGAATTTCAACAGATAATTTTCTAAGGGCTTCAAGAAATCCAGAATCGAGAAAGGCCCTATTACATATTGGATCTTGATTTCCTGACTGTTCTAGGAGGGTCTTTTTCTTAGATTCCTTCTTACTCGCCATGGAAATCACTTGTTGATGAAAGTGGCTGATCTGAGCAGGTGTATATGCCTGATCAGGAATGATGGCCAGGTTAGGCTGACGATCTCTACTCAAATAAAGTGTATGTTCCTGACTTGGTTGTCTGTATGATATGGGGGAGAATTCCCCCCAACCCTCTTGGACTGAAACAGATGTGTGTGTCTGTTCCGAAGTGAATTGTTGATGCGTCACTCCACTAGTAGGGATAGATTTATGTGTCCTTTCCTAAGATGTCGCTGAAGATGTTATAATATCCTGGCAGGAATCCAGAATATGAACAGGGATTTAATTATGCTCTTTCACCATTGATAGAATATGCATGGTGACTTCAGCTGCCGGAACGAGAATATACGTCCATTTCGAGCTTGGAGCAGGTGTATGTGCTTGCTCCTGTCCTCCTTTTCCTGCCAGTGAATCCTGACAGTACTCAATTGTGGGGGAAGATAGTTGAGTCTGCCTCCTATTTTTTGTCGGTGCATTCCGACTAACTTCTATAAATACTACCAAGCGAGACTGTTGTCAGTCTTGATTAATACTAGCAGGTGTATGTGCCTGCTGATTTCACTTCTCCAAACATGGTTGACGAGATCCATCATATGTAGTCAGACGAGCCTACTGACTAGATGATGATGTATAAATAGGTTTATGTTCCTACCTATAGTACTCTGCCGGAATTGCCTGGCGGGATTGGTGTGATGCTGCCAGACGAGTCTGCTGGACATCGGAATTAAAACCGAAAGGTGTATGTGCCTACTCGTTGCTTTCCACCATGTTAGGTTAGTGGACTAATACGAAGATGGAAGAGATGAGAACCTGCTCACTGTTGACCGGATTCCTCCTCTAGTGGTTCTTCTTGCTTGATCGGGTTTGAGGAACCTAAGCCGAACGCCTGGAGTTGGTACCCTCATCATGTAGAGGGTGCACTACCTCATGAGTCTGGTGGCGATTATTGGTGGGTGCCCTCAATAAGGACTCATGTCTATTTGAATTAAGGTCTTGAGGGACCTTCTCATTCACCTCCTCTGAATAAGGGAGCAAATGGTGATTGCGTTCCGAGGATAACGACCCGAAACGGTTGGAGACGGCAGTCAGCACCGCCTGCTTCTTGATCACTGGTCGTCATTGTCCGGACGACCGATGTGAGTTGTTTACTTGGAGGGCTTGTCGGGCATCCTCCAGAGTTGGGATGGTACCGTGGTAACAGTACTCTTTAACCCGTGCGTTTGATACCCAGCGTTGAAGACGCTGAGTAGGTGATATCATCCTTAGAGCGGACGACGATCCAGCAGGAGTAGCAGCAGTAGCATTTGCAGCAGCAGTATTCACAGGTGTGAACTTGAGAACCTCCATTCTAGAAATGCAGAAGATCTTGGAAAAGAGTTCCATTTTTATATAATAGACGTAATCAAGATAAATTCATCCACTACATCTTTTGGATGAGCACATATTTCAATGGTTGTTTTTGTTGGCCCTCTCATTGAGTTTTAAATAGGGTCCTAACAAATGGTTAAAACATTATTATAACATGGTTAAGGATTCACGTTGGGTTCACCATTTTTGTTTCCCTCGGAATCCGGGGATGGCCGCGTTGATGGGAGGTTCAAACATTCCGATCGGTTTCTAACGGGTTTGTTCGTAGAACCAGAAACATCCAATGATTCCACATCCATTCAGACCTACTTTCCAAAGGTAGGTGCTTATAGTTTTTGGACTGATGAGGCTTAGGAATTTTCATTTGTCGAGATGATGGGAGGTCGGACTAATCACACCATTTTGAGGGGAATTATTGTCTAGTCTGGGACTCTCTTTAAAGATTTAATTTATGTTCATGAATCCTTATTACATTAGCAAGTATAAAATGAGCATTCCTTCAGATCTGACAATCAATGATTAAATATGTAGGAAATTTATTGAATATTTTGTATTTATTTGAGGTTCTTCATCGATAGAGAATCATATGTATTTATTAGATATTCTTGGTCAATGGTACCCATCGAAACATTTATATAGAAGTCTCTTGGTCATTATACCATGCTGGTTTTAAAGCCACTCAGTGGGGCACTTGATGTTTAATGTCATTCAGAAGGACATGTATTATTTTAGAATTGGGATCGAACCCGTAGACGGGATACCTACGTGTCCATTATTTAGAAAAGGAATCAGAACCCACATAGTTCGAGTAAGGGAGTATGGTGTTTATGATTGATGGCTCAATGAAGGATGTCAGAATTACTTTTACACTCCAAGCTCATGTGAGTCATGCTCGGTGTGAGAAACAAGAGGTATTGGTAAAAATTAGACAATAGTTCCCTGAAAGATGAAATCATAAGAAATAATGTGGGGCTTATGTATGTATGACTGCCTAGATAAATGAAGTATAGGATTTACTTTAGGGATGAAATCTAGGAACATGGTCCATAAAGGTATATGTACTTCATGGAGATTTTGAATAATCTAACTTGGGGCTTACTCTTGAAAAGGAGGCCCAAAATAGGAGAAGACTTATTATTGGGTATTACTCCTGAAAAGGAATCCCATATCAAAGGTAAATTATGAATGTTTAAGAGAAATTAAGACTGGGGCTTCTTCCTGAAAAGGAGGCCCAGGTTAAGGGAATTAAGGTTTGGGGTTTACTCCTGAAGAGGATGCCCAAATTAAGGGACTGGGGCTTACTCCTAAGGAGGATGCCCAGATTTGGTAACTTTTAGAATTGGGGCTTACTCCTAAGGAGGATGCACAAATTAGAGGACTTATGAATGGGGATTATTCTTGAAAAGGAGAACCAGGTTAAGGATTATCTCATCTTAATGGATGAGGTTGAATGAATGAAATCTAAATATTTAGTGACATAAAGATGTGTAAATCACTAGGTTTTGAGAGATATTTCAAGAATTCCTTTCAGATAAGGAAATAAAATCATGAAATCATGCCATAAATAGATTTGGAGAGTATCTTGAAGACTGAATCATGAATAGGAAAGGTGGAATGGCTTAAGAGGGGTGAAATGGGCTAGAAGGGCACCCTAAAAGGTAGGGGCGCGCAAGTCCTGGCAGGCGCGCAGGTACTACGTGGGCGTGCAATTCTTGGTCATGCAGGTATGCTTGTGCGACACATGGTGTACTTGCACGACGGTTAACCAGTAGGGTAATACTTGAGCGACTCTTGATTAAAGCCTTTTGAATCCTCTTGAGGATCTTCCAAAAAAGGGGTGCACAAGTTCTATTGAAGGTGTAAGGCGGCGCGCAAGTGTGGCCTTTTCCCTTAAGGGTTGTCCACTCAGGCGCACAATTGATGATGAGTTTCAACACTTAGGCCTTCCTACCCCTCTTTAGATCTTCCGTTATAGGTAAGAAATTACCTTAGAAGTGTTTCGGAAGCTTTGAGAAGAGACTAGGGCGCTGGGATCTCAAATATGAGTTTCTGGAAAAAAATCCTCCTCGAATGGGGGGCCCACAGGGTCTATTTATAGGCAGGAGAAGACCCCGTGCAGTTATCATTTAGGTCGCGCAAGTCACTTGAGCGACCATCATTCGTCACGCAAGTAGACTTGCGCAACAGTGATAGAACTTGCATGGCACATGTGCCCTTGATCTCTTGTTCATGCCTTTTTCAATTTTTGATGTTTTCTTCAAAGGATGAATCAATTTGTTCTAAGTCATTTCCCTTTACATTATTTTAGACAATGTGACGAAAAGGAGCGTCAAACAATCTCATGAGAAAATACATTACCAGATGCATTGGAGGGCTATATAACTATAGGCCCTACCATCATATTCATATAATTTTCATGAATTTTGGTGATCCGTATATCATAAAATATAAAGATGATTTTCACCAAATGTAATAATATGATTATGGATTGTGGGATATATAATATCAACTATATAACATTTTCATATAAAGGGTCATGGGGGATTAATTAGAGTAAACGGTGACCCATCATTACATAGTAATCATAAATATATTAAAGTGATGAATAAAAAACAATACAATATGAAAAATTAGATTTAAAAACGCTTAGTAAAAAAATATTCTTTAAATAAATATGAAGAGGAGAGTATCCCATAACATGAATTGGTTCTACTAAATGATTGGGTGGAGAAACATAAGATAATGGGATCTCATTGGGAGTAATTTAGAGATGGATAAATATATATTGTATTATTGATCAAATAGTTTTTATTGAATTGGATTAAGAGTATGGAATGGTATTTATATGAAAAGAGGTGGAAATTATTAATTAATTTATAAACATCTGTTTTGGACTCCATATGATAGAAAAAACAAATAAAACCATTCCATGGGGTTTTCACATGTTTTCTAAAAATGGGGAGTGGTTTTACATATTTTATATTTCATTGGACATATATGTTACAAAAATACCTTTGGTGGCATTGAAGTGAGTGTTGGTCATAAAGAAGGTTTTTAAAATGATAAAATGTAATATACATTTTGGAGGATACATTATATGTTTACAATATTAATCAAATAACCTGATAAATAAATTATTTTGATATATATATATATATATTATTTTGATTCCTTTTATGAAATTTATTAAATAACTTTGGGGTCATTCTGATTTCATAATACATAATATATCCTTATATCATATTTAATTATTAACAAAAAATATACTATCTCAGAATATTATGAAAAATTACACGTCATATAATTTTTACATATTAATTAAAAAATAATATTTATTTTATAAAAATAATTTCCTATGTGTGATAATTTTTAATTTTAATGAAAATACCTATTTGGTGAAAATTATATGATTTTACGATATCGAAAAAAATTTCACATATAAATATGATAAATGACGTTCAATTAAATTATCTATTGTATATTTATAATTTTTATCCAATAAAAATAATTAATAAAACTAATTTATTTTTAAATTTATTTAAATTATCAGTAGTGTGTCCCAGTTGGGAATATTTTTTTGAAAAAATCAATTTTTATTTCTTTGTGTCAAAATGTTGTTTTTATAAAGCACATTATTGGATAATTTGGAATGTAATAAATAATGGATAATTTGAATCATTATTATATTGAATGGAAAAATATTAAAATTCATATTACAAGGTTCTAGATACATAACCCCTTAATACAATATAATATGACCAAATGAATTGTATTTTACAATCATGCATTCATGGGGTAATTGGACGAATATGGTCTTAGTAGTGATCTTGATAATAATGAAGTCTCATTTCACGGTTTTGTCTTATTTTAGTTGTAAACATTCAGTATGGGAATTTTCTACTGTATAACCTTTTGATTTAATATCCATTAAAATCACTAATAAATTGTATTTATTGTGTTAGATCCTCCTTGTTAAGGAAATAAATTCTCTCATATATAACAATTAGGGTTTATCATAACCATAAATATATACTAATACTAACAGCCATTATAAAATGGTTGTATTATCATAGGTTAACAAACATAATCTTATGTTATTTCTAATATACTATATTTTATAATGGACCAAAATAAATAAAGTATTAAATTTTTTTCTATAATTATAAGGAATGCTCTAAATCCAAAGGAAATTTAATTTATAAATGTTTTGGTGAATAAATTCTTCCCCCATTCAGATATTTTTCCCTAAAAATTTCATTTCATTAACTAAAATGGATGAGGTTTCTTATATTTTATAACATCTTATGGTTTCCATATTTCTTCCACAAACTTTGGGTTTCACCATATCACTTTGACCTGGTCGGTTTTCATTTTATGTAGAGTGTTTTCTCTATTATCAAATATCTTCACTGGATTCTCTTCATAAGATTGGTATTAATCAAAGGGTACCACCTCTAGATGATGTACACATAAAGATATCATTATGTTCATTATCGTGAGGGATAATCTGATCACATCATGTTATTAAGAATGGATTGGTTGGAGTTTCATTCAATAGTCCACAACTCTAATCCCATCGACTATCTCAAAGGCGATGATGCATCTTTCAAAAATAACAATTTATTAATTAGAAAACATAAAAGCATATAAAATATGCTCCAAATCACGGGGGATAGAAATTATGAATATAAATGGAATGACCAAAATAATGAGATTATATTCATTAGGTGATGAGTCCAAAATGGTTTATAATATCATGCTCTATCCTAGACTTGATTTTTGGGAAAAAACCTCAGCTCGAAAATACCCATACCTCCAAGTATAACCAATATCAATACCCAAGATTATAAAAATTATTCATTTCATTAAAAATTTATTCAATTCCCATATAGATTTATTCTTCTATTGAAGAAACCCAACCAAAATAGTGGAATATGATTCAACATTGGTAATCATAATATTGTAAACCATTAATATAATAATAATAGTGTCTGGGGATCTTTCCACCACTCTAATAGAATTACTTGTTCTTTAAATGGTACTGAATCCTAAAATCACCTAACCCTTATTGTGTATCCCCAGACTGACCTTCTCATTACCCCATTATTACAAGAACCATCCAAATTTAATTTTATCCTTATATTGAGAGGATTACACTTAACCTTTATGCATTTATTACCTTAAAGAGCTTCCATATTCATAAAAAGCGTCAGACAAAGAAATATTAATACATCAAAGGGAATCTTGTCCATTATAATAGAAAAAATATCTTCTATATGAGCCTTCAACCAAGCCTTAAACAATATGTGGAGTACATCTTTCTTTCTTTTTTCTTATTAATAGATTAATAGAGGATCCAAAAATAGAAAGAAATTCCATGTGATCTGCCTTCTCCTCTCTTCCTTTTGGTTCAGATCATTAAAATCATGGCTCAATAATAATTTCATTGATTCCATACCTATGTATATATTTAAACCATGTCCCATAAAATATCAAATCACAATTTCCTAGTCACGATTGATAAATATGCTTCACATTTATTCCTATTATACAATTTCAAAATAATATCATCATAAATACAAGAACACAACCTTCATCTACTAATTATAATCCCAAGGAGTTTGTTGATTCATTATTTACCATACCAGACGTTCACCTTATCTAGAATCTCTTTTCCCCAATGTTTTTATTCTCATTCATTCACCTCCCTTCATACATGAACTATATCTCTGATTCCTCAGCCACTGATGATGCCTGAAGTCAGAATTGAATTAATGTATCTTTTTTGGATAATAATAAAAACTAATGATCTTATAAGAATTCCATTTCACCTTGATTAAAAATATAATTTATAAAATCTAGAAACATTTCAGCCACCATTAATAAAGTATTTGGATCTTCGTATCCCAAAAAATTATTCATATATCTATCAAATTTTTTCATCCTAAAGTATATAATTATGAATATAAAAATTCACAAAAAAATTCCTTATATCTTCTCCATTTGATCTATCATGTATAACATAAGACAAGATAATCTCCAGGTTTGGATTTTACATCCCCTCTATTCAAATCCCATTAATGTATCTAATTAATGTGTATTATAATTAATTATCATCAAAGACATCCCATTCTAATCAAGCCTACATAAAATTCATGGTTTCTAACATACTACATATACCGATGCCACCAGCCAAAATTAACCTTTTTAATCAATTACACAATTCCCTATGAAATCATATATAATGTCTTAAATCCCATAAGATTTTTTTCATAACATTCTCTATCATTATGATTGTCTCTATTGGTTCCATGATGATTGATAACTCATTTATTGGTATATATATATGTAAACTATGAATTACTGTCATCCTCCCAAAAATAATAGGAACTTATTCATCCAATTATAAATAATTCTCACAATCTGGTTGTTGATACGATCTAATATGGCCATTATGGTCCTTCAATTTGATATATAAGAAACTAGATAAACTATTGGAATTTTATTCCTTATATTACATTATTTTTCTTGGATTATATTTTTTATACTTCACAAGATTTTGGGAAGATACCAACCCAACACTTATATTGATGATTATTGTGAAATTCAATTTGTCAAATGTTTTTATGATTTTTTAAAAAACATTCATTGATCTTTTCCTAGAATTAATAATGAAAAATGTATCGATAAAAAACATAAGATGAGACAAAATTTCACCAATAAAATTGTTTTTAAATGGAATAATCCTCTCATCCTATAATATTTTATTAATATTCATTTTAAGATCCTCTTAAAACATTTTGAAAATGATATTATACAAAGGTTTTAATATCCATAGACCATTTAATATTTTAATAATACAAAACCCCTTCACATTAGAGACATATTGAGCCATGGGGTCTCTTATAATCTGAAGAAAAAAATCACAAAAACATTCATTGAAGATAAATTCCCTCATTAAATTTGTAATGAAAATACAATATAACATATAGGAATCCTTCTGTATATCTAATGTGATCATAACATTGGATCCAAGTGTGTTTTTATTTATATAACTTACTATTTCATTCAGAATACCAAATTCACCTTTTGTACGTCTCCCTTATAGAAAACCATGATGTGCCTCCAATAACAATCTTGGAATAACAAGTCTACGTATCCTATTGTTGATATTGGAATGAATTTTATAAAAAAAATAATAGTTAAATTGGTCAATAATGATTACGATTTCAAGGAAAATTCACCTTTGGATTAAGAACCAACTTAAGGGCACATGCATTCCTATTTAGTACTCCATACCTAATGAAATCATGTACCACATCCCCCACCTGGACCTTGATAATATCCCACGTAACCTATAAAAATGATATTTTGAAAACTTCAAGACCATGATCACTCTCCTACTTCATGATAAAAATATTTTATTGGATCACTTATTCCTATATAATAATTTCCAAAAAACAATTTTCAATATCCTACACAATTCATGGGATGATTCCCCTGAATATGTATTCTCTACTAACCCTAAATTGTATTTATGTTTTTCAATATCCATAGAAAACCCTCAATATAATCCAATTCCATTTTCCCTCCAACCTCAACATCCGATGTGAATATTCCATATTCATGATTTATGTTGATCATTTTTTTGAAAATTTTCACTCTCAGAAATTCCAGAAAATAAAGGGTATTTCAATTCCTCTATTTGATCCAAGGATATTTTTATTTATTCTCACACTCCCTCCCAATCTATATGAGTTTCTATATGAAGATAGATTCTATTCAAATCAATTATTGGAATGTTTCATCATCCCTTATATCTTGGATATTTTCCTAAAATCTATAATGAATTCCTTGATGCCTATTATAATGAGATAATCATCCAATTAACAAGGAATCCAATCCTATATGACCCTTTTCAGAAAATAAATACACATTTGAAGGACGACCTATGTATTAAAACTACCTAGTTTCTCTTTAAACCCTTTTATCTTCTATATAAATCCATTCATATGGATCTAAATAATAGAAAAAATGAATCTCATCAATCTTTAATTATATTTATTTAAAATAAATAAATCTGTATAATGGTCAGATAGTGATCTAGATAGATGAGTGACCATGGGATGAGAAGATGTATCTATTCATTGAAGATTTTGATGATAGCAATATAGCCTACTATAGAATCTGTTAGCACCTTTTTTATTGTTACACATTTTGTAGTTGCTTCCAAAAAAACCAAATCAACAAGGTAATTAGTGTACATGAATTCTATTTAGTATTGGAATGATTTATTTTAGAATACATCCCCTCTTCATCTTAATCCACATAACTATCTTCCATTGGTGATATATGATGGAATACCTTATCTATGACATCAAAATAAATTTATAATATAATATTGTATGAATACATATTTAGTTGACTTTTTGATGATTTCAAATATCTTATAATGGTTTCATAATTCTATATAATCCATTGGATAAGATCAGCTCCTATAATATTCTACATTCCAATTTTTTCCTCATGTAATGGTGTCAAACACCTCCTCTAATAAAAATCCTCATAATGTGCTATTTGAATTAAAGATTGGAAGATGATTTTATATGATAACTATTATAGGGAATGTTTTGGATACAAATATATTTGTAAATTTTTTTAATATAATCTCTATATACACTATAGAGTATGTATATTACTCTAAGAATGAGTGTCTATCTAGGATTATAAGTAGTACTAAAACATTTTCCAATATTTTACTCAAGATGTGGATTATTTTCAAGTTATAGGTAATACATGGATGTAAATAAAATATAATGGATAATGGATATTCATATGGTCTTAACAAATACATTATCAACATCCAAATGATTTGGTCATAATATCAATCTTCCTTGATAGGAATGAAATTTGATGACTTTTCAACATTATTAACTTCCACGCAGAATATGTTATTTAATTTAGATTTCCTAGGAAGTCCATTTATGAAATAATTGGTTTTTTTCACATTGAATTTTTTTTATGTGAAATGGTTTAATCATACCCTTATAATTCTACAATTTATCAATATTTTTTTTCAAACTAAGCATTGGGAGAAAAACTAAGCAATATAACTCTTCTTGTTATCCCACATGACGTTTTCCATCACATATTAATACATCCTAATTCTTCTATGATGTAAATATAATGATGATCTATGTATATAATCATTTATTTCCAAATTAAACTATAGTTTTCATTGTAAACATATTAGTAGACCAAATCATATAATACTGTCATTATAAAATTTAACCTCTGAGATATTTTCTATTATTTTATATATCACCACACCATAATTCAGGGCTTCTATGATCTGAAAAATAATGGATGGTTGAGATGTTATTTGATAATGTTAGGATCAATTTCAATTTATTATTTTTATGTCCATCATTTTTAGGTATAAGAGGGTTGGTTCTATTTCAATCCTCTGTGGGGAATGGGTCACAAGACCCATTCTACAAAGAGAAAATACCACATTTTTTCCTTCTTATGATTTTAATGGATTGAAATATCTTAATAAATTATCATATATGAACACCATAATTGGTGAGTAGTGAGAGCATTTTATGTGAATATGTAGATGAGGATTGATGATTATTATATATTTCACACATTCCCAAATATAGATAATGTCACCCAATCATCGACATGACGACCACTACATCCAGTTATCGATGTTGCATTTGGTAGTTATACTCAAGGATCAGAAGTTTTTATGTGAAATTATATAACACATTCATATTTCTGGAGTAAAAACCCATTTATCTTCTATAAATATCATTATAGATAATAAATTGTTCCTCCGTTATCGTTAATGTGATTGAAGATTCAATAAATGAACACTTCAATTACTAGTTAATCCTCTCATCATATTCATCAGTGCAAAAACAAATCACTACCATCCATGATAACATAGAATTCGGGATTGAAAATTGTGAAATATTTCTCATAAATAAATGATATTACCAAGACAATCAATGTAACATAGGAACATCCTTCATCATTGATGGTATAGTTTATCCATAAATTACCACTATTTTTAATAGTTTAATGATTTCAGATTACTGATGATAACATTTCCGAGGAATAAAAAATGACACACCCAAAAAAATGAATTTTTTTTCATTCAATTAAATATTCCATTTGAATGTTCTTCCATAAAACATTCAAATTCTTTCAATGTTCCTCCTTAGTTTTTGAGTGGATAATACAATCATCTAAAACATCTATGAAATTTTCAATGTAATCCCTAATGTCTTTGATTATTATTTCCCTGAAGATATATTGAGAATTATTTGTCCTAAAGGGAATCACAATGACCTCATCCTAACCATAGCTTATATAAAATGTAGTCTCTGTCATATCATCCTTCTCTTCCTTCAATTGATATATCATAAATTAGTATCCACTAGAGATAAGCATTGGGATCCCCAGATCTAATAAAAAAAAGCATAAATCCAAGGTTGAGCACAATTTTTCCTTTTTCTGTCCTTTTTCATATCATGATAATTAATAATGAGGATCGTTGAACCATCCATATTCTTGATACAGAGGAACAGTTCACCACATTGTAAATAAATTCGGAATATTACCTTTTGTATAGATTCTAAAAGAGTTCTTTCGTTATCTCCTCAATTTCAATAGTTTCCATTCTATATAGAGGAATTGATATTAGAAAATAAGAGGGTATATGTTTTATTAATAACTAACCCTCTTCACTAGGAGATAGACTATGAAATTAATCTCAACAGAAATCAATTTTTTCACTTACAATGGGTATGCCTTTATGGACTATCTTTTCCATAGCCTCAATAATTTGATAATGATACAATTTTTTATACAGTAATAATAACAATTATTGAGATAATGATCCCAGTGGAGATTCATCCTAATATTTTCACATTGATAGAATTGTATGGATATTCATTATAGGATAGTGATTTACTTCTATAGATAATTTATTTTTATTGTATATATATAAATCCAATCCATACCCATAATTTCCCCATATTTAACTACATAGAGGATAATAGTGTTCATTGGATTGTTCATCTCGCAAATATGAATAGGATATTGTTTTTGACCACGCCTATCTCGTTCGGGGAGGAGGGGTGGGGTTTTTGGTGCCCTGCATTCCCACTTTCCAAAGTTGGGTGGAATCTTTTCCTTATTCTGGTATGTCCCCTCCTTGATTGAAATGGGGTGATGGGATGTCGGTTCTTCCTTCCATGGATTCCTCCTCGGAACTCGTCACCTAGTCTGGGTCTCCCTCATAGAATTAAGACGTTGTTTGTGAAACTCTTCCCAGCTTCATATCTTCATGGGCACCAGTTAACTATGCTGCTTCTGTCGGGACATTAGAAGGGGTCCGATCAGAAAAACAACCTTCGGATAGGGGAGTAGTCACATTGTGAAACACTGGCGTGTCTGGATACTGGGGATTGCGGTGTCTATATTCTGTCCCTTATTATAGGGAATTTCAAGGGCACATAAGACCAAGGAATCCCACATCAAATGCGGGGAATCATATGACATGGGAATGTATGTAAGGTTTTCCATAGCATTACATTTTTAAAACGGGGTATGCCGCTAGTTTAACGTCCTGCGGAGACAGATCGGGCTAATCAGAACACTGATTAGAGTGGATCAGATGGAGGAACCCCATAGAGGGAACACTCATATTGGGGGCAGTATATGAGTGGCTTCTTGAGTGCTATTAAATAGAACAGGGAATAGGGTTTCATGATCGCACCGGGATGTGGCATCCCGAGTAAGAATCTGGATGGATGATTGAGCGGTTGAATGAAGTGTATGTTGAATCGAATGGGGTCTTCATGAGGATGATGATGGTTTTGGGATTGAGCCTTGAAGATACTTCGTACTTATCCCCGTTCTAGGGAATCAATGTCCACATAGTTCATCTGATGACGTCTTACCATCGATTGGTGTTTTCAATGGCTTATCGCCGATTGATGTCACAATGGCCTACCACTGCATGGGGTTGCAATGAAATACTTCTGATTAGGGTCACAATGGCTTACCACTAACTGGAGTGACAATGAATTACCACTGAATGGTAGATACATTTTAACGTCATGTGGGATAGTGGTGATTCGACTTGTAGGTGGACCTGGGGTCCGATGGGTGATGGGAATGAACCTCGTGAAGGATTCCTATGTACACTCTTTGGAAAGTATCAATGTCCATATATGTCAGGTGGTGTTGTGGCGTACACTCTTGGATGCCTAGGGTGTTGGTGAACTGATGTGAAGTGGGTCAGAGCGACCAATGGGTGGTTGCTCATGAACCTCGGGGATTCTTCCTACGTGCATTGCCTTCACGAGGATCAAAGACAACATAGTTCAGGTGGTGGAATTTGGGACTTACGCTCTGAAGCGGACCATGGGGTCGGTGAACAAACGTGAATAAGGACCTAGGGTCCATTATGATGGTGGGCTTGAACCTCAGGGAGGATTCCTACGTAACATTCATTGTAAAAGATCAAAGACAACATAGTTCAGGTGGGTGGGAACCAATTTGAAGGTGGACCTGGTGTCCAATGGTTGTTGGGCTAGATCCTCGTGGAGGCTTCCTATGTACCATGTCTTTGAAAGGATCAGAGGCCTCGTATTTCAAGTTATTGGTGAACCGACATTAATGGGGTCAGAAAAAATGGTGGTGTCGGTGGGGTTGAACCTAAGGGAGCCTTCCTACATACCTTGCCTTGGCAAGGATCAATGTCTATGTAGTTCCGGAGGCGAATACAGTTTAACATTTTGGGGAGGGGGAAAACTGATGTGCAGGAGTTAGGAGCAACTAGATTGGTTGTCTTGAACCTCTTGGAGGATTTCTACGTACCCTACCATGGCAAGGATCAAAGTCCACAAAGTTCAGGTGGTGTTGGGGCTTACAATCTAGGATGCCCGGGGTGAAGGGGGCTTCGGCACACCGACACAAAGATGGTTGGGACCATTGAATGGTGGTGGTCTTGAACCTCATGTAGGATTCATAAGTATATTTCCTTGGCAAGGATCAAATACCTCATATTTCATGGTTTTTTGGCATGTGTCTTACACTCTAGGTTTTCAGGGGTGTTGGTGAACCGACATGAAGATGGTCGGAATGACTGATGGGTGTTGGGCTTGAACCTCGTGGAAGCTTCCTACGTACCTTTCCTTGGCTTAGATAAAAGTCCATGTAGTTCAGAAGACGGGTGAGGGGAATACACTCTAGGATTCCAAGGGTGTGGATGTTAGGGTCGGTGCTTTCTCTAAGCTCACGTGGGTCATGCTCGGTGTGAGAAACAAGAGGCAGCAGATACCTAACGATCACATCACGAAAGGTGCGTCCGTGGGAAGTGGAGTGGGGATTACATGTGATCATGGCCCAAAGAGGAAACATGGGATTATTAGTGGTTAGTATCACGAAGAGGCTGATACATACTCTTGGTGGGAGGCCCGTGGGTGATAAAGCGAAGCGGGATAGGGGTTTGGGGCCGATGACGAAAATAGAATCATCGTTCCCCACCACGCACTTGCTGGACCTCGAGACCGAAGATGAAAGGAGGAGCAGTGATGATTCCTCCTAAAAGAGAGCTAGGGCTTACACTGAGATGGTTTCCATTTCTCTGCAGACAACTTCCTCTCCCATAATGAGGATATCATCCCCTGTGGTGACCAGTAGGCATGGAGAATGTCCATGGTGGGGGTAACCTGCGTGCGAGGCACGGGGCGAGGTCACAGTTTAATATCATGTGTCAGGACAAGGGTGCTTAGCAGTTTAATGTACTGCAGCTTGGATGAGGTGGGTTTTCTCCACACCCCTAGGACTTACATAAATGGTACCCTCTGCTCCTTGGTGCAGAGTGTGTATAGGCAAATCCGTGGCATGGCGGTGTAATATAGTGTACCATGGAGGGGACCACATTAGTGTGGATATGCGGAGAAGCAATATCCATTAGTGTGCCTATGCCAAGAAGAATGAGGTGAAGAAACTCAATGGGTGATGTCATACAGGGGACTTTTAATTCACATCGTGCAAACCTATAGGGTCAAACGTGAAAAGGAATTTCCAAGCATAGGGGTTAATATGAAGGTGCCTTGTGAACCTCTATTGCTTCGCGTGGCGGAGGGAACTTGAGAAGGGGTGTGTTGTGCCAAGTGAGGTGCCTCAGCCTGAGCACATGGTATATGTGCATATGGGAGGTTCTTCACGGTGTGGAAAGGCATTATCGGAGCACTGACTCGCGGAAAAAAGGTTCCCAGTAATGCAAGGTGTCGTGAATCAATGTGCATCGCGAAGTACAGTGACCCTACCTTAGCATGGGGATCATGAGTACATGAAGGGTGTTTCGTGAAGCATAAATTCTCCATGACGACATAGGTCCTCTTGGGGATCCCCTTCCTTTTTGAAGGCCCTTATGCATCATGAAAGGCATCCCTCTCAAGAGAGGGGATCAAAATGAGTGAAATAAGAGGAACTTCGTGGAGTAGAAGTACCTCACATAGCTCATGGTTCATAGAGAAAAATGGTGCATCGCGATTTTGGATCTGGGAAGTCAAAAGGTCGGATCATCCATCCTTTGGGCTTAGAGGGAGCCCGATATTTATATGCAAGAGGCGCCGTGAAGCGGAGGATATACAGTGTGAATATGGACTTGGTTGATTCGCGACAGGCTCGCGAACATCAAATGTATGAACAGAGCATCTTTCCACCTCGCTTCGTGGCGGGCTCGCGAAATTCAAATTCATTCGCGGAGTATCACGCCTAATTTCTTTGCGGCTAGCTCGCAAACGTCAAAAGCGTTCGTGGAGAGTCCTACCTCCTTGCTTCTCAGAGGGCTCGTGAACGTCAAATACATTCGCAGAGTGGCCTGGATCCATGCATTGCAGCAGTCGTGGTGCTGGGATGACTCCACGAAATGGATTTTTGAGGGTGTCAATTGTGCCTTCTTTTTGGCTTCTTCACTGTCCCGAATTTTGTCTCCAAAAAATCCCCCCCCCCCCCTCAGACTCGGAGCTGCAGAGAGATCAAGGGTTGGTTTTTAAGGTTGATTTCCAAAATCCTCTGTTGTTCGTGATGCTCGCTCTTGAAGATGGATCGTGAGGTGGATAGGGGAAGCGTGGGATGAGCGCGCCACGAAGCTCGGTGGGAACTTGATGATCCATGATGCTCCGAAGGCCATCGCCTATAAATAGGGGATTTTCCATCTCTTTTTTCATTTCCCTTATCCGCGAATTTGTCCTTTTTCAAACTCAATTCATGAAGATCCTCGTACTCCATTAGTGTTCTCTGCTAAAAGAGTCTTCATGGTGCACAACATGTTATCGAATCCACTTTTACTCTCCGCGATTCGGAGCATAAATTCCTAGGTAGGGGTCTGCGAATAATCTCTGTGAACTGTCTTCACGAACGCATTCTACAAACAAGCTTCGTTCACCAACTCAAAAAATTTCCATGTTGAAGAACTGAATGGCCCACTAAGAATCTGCCTAGGGGGTCCTTGTGGATGCCACCTAGAGGGATGTGATGGCGAATAGTCTGGGACTAGGAGAGTTAGTGTATAGCAACATAGACCATAGATCACAAGTAGAGCTGCTATCGGAGAGCCATAAGAACAACCCATTCTATAGGAGGTTGACCTTGTGTGGCTTCGGGATGAGGGATGATGTCTGTATCCTTGATGAAACTGGGGATGAACTATATTACTGGTTTATGAGAATTTCAAATCAGCGCCGATGGTTTAGGGTGGCTGATGGCCATGCCCAGGAGGATTTCACGCATGTTGTTTCTGATGGCTCATACAACCATTAGAACAAAATCGATGGGATGGCATTGCAGCTGGAGATGTCCCATCCTCTTTACCAGACTATCCTCAAGGCAGCATTGGGTAACCCGATGAAGGGATGGTCTGAGGAATGGGAAATGCGCCATGGATGTAACTTTATGGATGATTGGTCCTGAGATTACTGGGTAGGCGCCTCGTGTGAGGAGTTCGGAGTGGAGCTGAGAAGAGTGGGTCTGTATGAGGAAGCTTGGGCTTCGCAGTTTCACATCTACAGCCGAATCAGCTAAGGCTAGATCTGTTGAGCCAGTGGTCACCGGGGACTAACACATTCCACCAACATCATGGGGAGGTCAGCATCAGCTTATGGGACGTGCATCAGATTGCAAGGGGTCCCGATATTGGGGGTGATGTATGATGAATTCCACCCTAATATGTGTGCATGGGAGGATCTGGAGGAGATTGCACCTCTATCGATGTCATTGATAGAGCTTGTGCCAGGATAGAAAAAGGATGCGGTGAGGGATGTACAGTACAATCATTGGATTAAAAAATTTCTGAACATCTCGGTATACCATCAATTCATGGAGAGACCTCGAACATGCCCAATGGGGGCCTGGATTATGGAACACTCATACTGGTGGCTATTGGAGAATAGCCTGTGGAGGACATGGGGATTCAGTGTCATCACTGAGCAATAGCCAATATTCAGGGTGGTGACATTCATCGTAGCTCTCATCTGTGGTTGGATCCTGCCGGTGTGAGATACCAACATGGGAGTGTGACCAGGAACTTTTATCATGGAATGCACATTTGTGAACAGAGGGGGGTCAACCTAGAGATATTGGTGATTGCCAAATTCTATAAGATGTTGTGTCACATCAGTGAGGGGAAGAGGACATAGTGGATATGCGGTCCATTCAACCTCTTGTACAAGTGGATAGCAGTGCACATTAGGTGGATCTGTGAGTATCTGAACCCCATATCACCTCCAGGGAAGAATTTCCATCCCACCATTTTCATTGTCGTAGGGTTTTTTCTAGCCAACCTGATCATTCCATCAGTAATAAATTGTGTCAGGAAGGTAGAGGAGTTCAACATCCATCCATTCTCGTTGCCGATGGGGGCCTTCATGGATGATGGTCGGGGAGAGGAAGAGCACCCGGCCTACCTCTTGGCCATTCGATGTGGAGTCATGGTGGACTGGGTGGACCGCGAACATATCTGTCATCCATATACTCCACACCAGTTTTCATGGAAGTTCCAGTGCCTGCAGCGAATTAACCCACATGTCTACATGGAGGTGTGTTATGAGGAGCACACATGTTTGATGAGGTAGATGTGGATAATGTTCACACGGGAAGACAGGAAGATGCAGAATGAACTACCTCTACTGACCACCGTCCTCTAGCTGGTAAAGGAATATGCAGAGTGCTGGGAGGCGGCCTACCCAGGGGAGACACTAAAGTAGGAAACCATTCTAGTCTGTGATGGTGATCCTTCTTGACCTCAGGGCTGATGCCAGAAGGCGGAAAAGGCATCCCGTAGTGGCGGGGCTCTTGTACCGGTGAGGCCCGCACCAGTAGAGGTAGAGGTAGTGGTAGTGGATTCAGTTGCGGCAACAGATTCATTATTCCTAGGAGAACAAAGTAATCTGGAGGGGTGTCCACCTTGGGGATTCTATGGTATTTCTACTCAAGTCCTAGAGAAATGGCTACGCCATATTGACATGACGGAGAATGTTGCCTTCCCGGAGGCCTGGGACATCTGGAAAGTCAACCAGCAATTCGTCGGCATATCTGGGTTATGGAAGCACCTTAATCACCTCGTGATGGACTTGTCAGGGATTGGACCTATTAGAGCTGGTTTTCCAGTATCCCAAGTCGAGGTAGAGTAATACATGGCTGAACTTAAAATCTTTATCCAATCCCGGGGTTCTCTGGACCCCATGATAGTCTGGGTCAGGGTGTTGTTGTATCCCACGGTCCCTCCGCAACTGTCAGCTATTGACCTGATGGAGCGCTTCCCTCTATCAGATAAATCAGATGAGTCCTCCAAGGGAGATGAGGCCGATATAAGGAGTATGTTGGAGGAGGGTGAAGTTGATGATCAGTCCACAGATCAGGATGATTTCACGGAGGCACTCAGGGTAAAATCCAACGTTCTTTACAGAAGGTCTAGTTCTTTGGACACTCATGAATACTTATCAGCATATGCACTGTGTAAGAGGACCTATTGCATAAACCTCATTCTCGCCCCTCATTGGGTGCCGACGTGGGACCTTTAGGATCCACACCATTGGATGCATCAATTTCTGGGTCTAGTGGGGATAGTACACTAGAGGCAGCTCCCATGGAGTCTCAAGACCTTCCAACCAAATACGGGGGGGCCACGTATCGGGGTCCCGATGACATCAACCTAGGAGTGAGACCCAGGATTTTATCTTTGTAAGCCTCCTCTACCAAATTTATGACTACCATCCCCTGACCACATTAACTGAAATTCACGTCCCTTTTTGGCATGTACATTCTTTCATTTATCCTGGGCCGCTGCGGAGATGTTGGTTGGGACTTATGGTAGTGCCCTTTCCAGAGGCATGGTAATGGTCGTGGAGGTGGGCATCCATCCTGAACGAACTACAACCCTTCTGATCAATTGCTGGATCTCTAGTGGGACTTCACCTGAGATTATTGAGGTGGGATCCAATGATGAGGATCAACCAGATCGTTCAGGTCCCGCCACGCCTGAACCAATGCCAGACGTGGACCCGATTGAGGTGTTCCTGGGGACATTCCCTACATACAAGCCTAGTAATCGTGCCAACTAGGACTAAATGGCCTCTGATGAGAAAGACAACAAATTAGTCTGTCGCTGATCATGGAAGTTGATCATGCGCTTCATCAATACCCCCCCCCCCCAAGAATTATGGTTGGAAGAGATGGATAGAATTCACTTATTTCTACGTGAACTGTGCGTCAGGGGAGTGGATGCCTAGCGCCCCTCACATGATCATCCGAGATCTTATGGGGGAAATGATTTGGGAGTAAGACCATGACCTCAGTGTGGTATGGAAGTAGAGGGATGATGTGAACATCAAGAGGCTCCAATGGTCTAAAAACGAGGTTGAATGGTTGGAGGCCCGAGCAGATGAGCACTTCGCTACTCTTGATGCGCAATCAAAGCTCATCTTGCAACTGAAAGCCCAGGTGGAAGAGGCCGAATAGGGCCTGAAGTGAGCCTCTGAGGAGATGGTCGTTATCCAGAATGGTTGGAGCAGGCCCAGATTGCAGCAGAGAATTGCGCCCTCTCCCTGCTGAGGAGGATCAGGAGGAGAACATGCATCAGCAACTTATGGACACCACCATCTAGAGGGTGGCAGGGTTGCAACATTCCGTTGACGAGGTCAATAAATCCACGGGTAGAGCTGACCCCCGGGTGCTGTAATGATTAAAAATCATCAAATATACATTCATTCTTTGATTGTTTGATTCCATGTAATGCATGAGGTCAATTGTTTTACATTGGTTTATTGCATCCTCGTGATGTTCGCGGAGCATCCAACGATCATTCCCTAAGATCACGTGGGTCATGCCTAATGTGAAAAAAATGGATGACCACCTTATCACGCAAATTCAACTGTCGGAGTGCAAACCAAGCATGTGGAATCTGTGGTTTGAATAACTAGCCTAGATATTCTGGAGGAAATGGGAGAGACCTGACTGGAGAATGAGGCCCTCAGAACTGTTGAATTACCATTTTCCCTATGTGCTCTTGTGCATGTACGGGGTAACACCATGCTCGCTGGAATCAATCTGAACAGATGAGATTTGAAGGTGTGAAACATGATACCTTGGATTCGGAACTCTATGAGGGAGGTGTGACAATAAATAATAATTGTTGACCACATTCGAAACATAGTATCCTTATTTTGTTATCCTGGTGCAGGGATAGCAAATGAGGGCCAACCACTGACTATGTTCGAAACAAGGGGATGACATATAATTACATCTTCTAGTCTTCAAGAATGTTGGCCCAAGACAATAGGCAGGCCATAGGCCGAGCTTCCATACTCTTAGGGGGTTACATTAGACATGAAAGGGTACGACGGTCCGATTAAGAGGTGCGAAAAGCATGGAATGTGGAGTGATGGTTCGTTCGAACAGAATCTAACACTCGTGAAATTACACCACCATGGTGGGAACACATTAGATGGGCGCATCGGCTTGATCATGGATCATCCCTTATATTAGACAAGACCTCTCTGAAAAAGGGATTTGTCACTTCACATGTCATCATGGGGCATCCCAAACTTGTTCAGGGAAAAGCTGCAGTTACATAGATCCCCATGAGGGGTTATTCTAGGGGTCCAAAAATGAGGAGGAATAGGAATTATGATCGCATGGGTTAGACCAAAGGTGAAATTTCTGGGTGTCCATACGTATCCCATGAGGATGGGAATCAATCCTTACGTAGTTCTCGATGCACAGTATAACGTCATTTGGGATGATGAAAATCCTGGTTGTGCCCGTGCACATCCTACCAAAACTACTAAGCCCACATGAGTCGTGCTCGATGTGGGAATCATGAATTAGTGGTTGGACTTTCCCGACACTGGAAGGAACAAGTTAGGGCGAATGGATGACTGGTGAATGTTGGCCCAATGATGATAACCCATCCATGTAGCACACCAAGATGTGTGAAGAACTAAAGCCAACTATGTCGGAAATCCACTTGAACATGAGGAAGTAGAAATGTTTGTATCGTGATGCTCAAAATATGGATCACAATGATGGTGGCCTGATAATGAAGGATAACTATTGACCATTTTCGAAACATTGTATCATAATGGCATTGGCCTGGAATGGGGAATGACTAATGAGGGTCGACCGCTGAACATGATTGAAAAACGGGACCTGTCACAAATGTCGTCCGAGATCTTTATGGACGTTGGCCCGAAACTGTAGGTGAGACTAGGAGGCATAAGACCAGGACGCAAAGGGGGTCCCTTCAGATGTGGAAGAGGATTAGGATATCAATTGCGAGATCATGAAGCTTGTACACTGAATGAGGGGAATGTCCCCATGAAAATTCCACACTTTGGGATCTATGTCAGAACACATCTGAATACGATAACAAGACAAATTAGATAGAGGGATTCAAGTCCCATCTCATTGGGAGATCTTAGTTTAGGGACATATAATTCATACCATGGATGGGATGAAACATGGGATACACCTGGTGGGGTAATTATAAAAACCGACGTGATTGGGAACCCAGGGTTCCAACCCCCATGTGTACCTTGAAGAGGATTTTAGGTCGAGGGATTGAAAATGAGGGTTGTGATGGGCTAGTGGAAAGGTGCACAAACGTTTCTACATACCCCATGTGGATGGGGATCATGCTACACAAAGTTATAAGAGGTGGCATGGTAATGTACCAGTGTTTGGGATAAAATGGGCATGCAGGTGTGGCCCTCACACCAAAAGAAGTGGTGTTTGATGTATCTTGTTATTCATTTAAGTTGAATGGTTTTTTTTGTGAAGTGACATGCCTAGGATAGAAAGCCCCAACATCACCACATGAATCATGACATTGAAAGCATGGACAAATGGTATGTCATGTGACCGATACCAAACATAGTGTCCCCTTGAGTGAGGAAAACACGATGCACTGTTGTTTTTCATCATATGGCCATGATGATAATGTCACAGTTTAGGGTCATGTGATAGGACCAGGTAAGCATTTTATTGTCACACTGCATAGTCATAATAGAGAAGATGATAAATGGTGAATTTTTACGGTGCAATAAAACATTACTAATGTGAATGGGTACATAATCCCATTCCACACCGTATCCAATTACAAGAGAGGATCCTCGGGCCAAGGGGCTAAAATAGAAGTAAGAGGGTATGTGAAGGAGAAACGAGCACCCAATTGAGCTGGTCCCAATAATGAGATGTATGATTGTTTCTATGTATCCCATGAGGATGAGAATGAAGATGTACATAGTTTTAGAGGAGATCTTAGTATATGGTCCTAGAGCTCGGACCAGAGACGAGTAAAAACCTTCCAAGTAAGCATAAAATTCAACCCAATCCCTAAGCCCACGTGAGTAAAACATAGTGTGGGATATAAGGGAGGAAGATTATTATTGCAATTCCTAGAATGCATTCCAATGGGGAATCGGTGAAGCCCCGAGCGATTGCCTTATCGTGGGTTTTACCCCTAACGTGATGATTATCACTAAGGAATAGTACCAAGTGCTTAGAAGTTATACATGGTCATGATGAGGTTGAGAAGGATGTGAATCTTGTAACCGACATTTTGGGCTTAATGGGGATTGCATGATGATGGAGGCTGACTGTTGACCATGTTCGAAACACAGAATCTATATCGTGTTAGCCTGTGATGGGGATAATCAAATGATCGTCTACCACTGTCCATATTTGATATGTGGGATTTGTATCGAATTTTTGACTGTGACCCTCAAGGATGTTGGCCCGTAATGGTTGGAGAGCCCTAGTACTAGCATCCATGCCACATGGGGGACCCTTTGGGCATGAAAGGAGATAGAAGCCCTAATGAAGGGGAACACAAATCCTGAGAAATGGGTGA
Organism: Viscum album; assembly: GCA_963277665.1. Classification (NCBI taxonomy): domain Eukaryota; kingdom Viridiplantae; phylum Streptophyta; class Magnoliopsida; order Santalales; family Viscaceae; genus Viscum; species Viscum album. Next base: position 580,051,197 of record OY728122.1, on the reverse strand, counting down.
AAGCATGCCTGAGTAGAATTCGACATTCCATGTACTTAACCAGAGTACCCATAGGCACATTGGTGAATCACCAAAGATGGTCCAAGAGGGTTCTCAATTGCAGTGTAACCAATTTGAAGGGATGAGTATATAATAGGGGATATATAACTCATAGGTAGGAGAGGTATGTGGCATGATCATTACAAACCGGATGTGAATGAGGATATAATCCCATACCACACCATATAATCACCTCCTTGGGAAAGGGTATTCCATAGGTCCAAGGTGAAAGGTAGATTCATGAGATATTGGGTTATACCTGAAGTCTAGATGTCTGGGTTGTCCTACGTATCCTGTGAGAGTGGGACTCAAGCCACATGTAGTTCATGAAGGCGCATGGGGGTATGATACCCTAACGAGGGGGGTGTACGGTATGGAAAGTAACCTGACGCGAACGAGGTCATTATCTCAAACCACACTGTAAAACCAAAAATATGAACTTAGGATGGGGGCCTGAAAAGGCCAAGGGGCCTGAGGCTGGGCCTCATTCAGGAAGGCTTGACCAGTTAGTATTTTGATGTTTTGCAGTAAGGATGAAATAGAGGAGGAAGATACCCCAAACAATGGAGGTGTATGGCACGACGAATAACTAGACGTGAATGGGGACATAATCCCATACCACGTCGTACAATCATAAATAGGAACTTCGGCCAGGGTCCAAAAAGGCCAAGGGGCCTGAGGCTGGGCCTCGGTTGGGAGTGCCTGACCAGTTTTCATTTTAATGTCTTACATTGAGGACAAAAGAGCAGTAAGTTATCTCATCTGGGGATGTGTACGGAACAACAAGTAAGCTGACGTGAATGAGGACATAGTCCCACACCGCACTGCACACTCCCATAAGAGAGAACCTAGTCTAGGGGCCCGAAAAGTCAAAGGGCCCTATGGTTGGGCCTCATATGGAAAGGCCATACAACATATCGTACAGTTACCACCTCATCACAACTCTTAATCCCACATGAGCAGTGCTCGGTTTGTGATAGAAGGAGCCTGTCTCGGCTCTCCCCATCATATGGGGGACTAAAACCTAGAATTTCCGGAAGGGAGTTCATCGCATGGAGATACAAAAAGGTAGAATGAACCACTACACTCAATGATTGGTACATATTGGGGTGGTTCCAACATCAGAGGACATCTATTGACCATGTTCGAAACACAACATCCCTATAGTGACCTAAAATGGGAACAACAAATGAGCATCGACCACTCACGACATTCGAAATGTGGGAATTGGATCGGCTTGTTGCTAAAAATCGTTGATGGAATTGGCCCGAAGTGCTAAGAGAACCATTAGGCCTAGAATCCATACCATTTGGCGGCCCTTCTGTACAAGGAAGATGTTGGAGCCCCAATCAAAGGAGCATGAGAAGCATAACTGTATCCATCTATGAAAGAGGTGAATGTCTCCAGGGAGTGGGACATTTGGCCGGATTGAGATTATCTCAATGTGAATTGGGGAAAAATTATGGACCACAACATATGTCTTGACCCGAGGGGAAGATACTGGCATTTGGGATGGGCCAATAGACGAAATGATAAGGGCATTCCTACGTCTCCCATAAGGATTGGAATCAATACATACGTTTTCTTAAAGGCCATGCATTTTAACATCCTTTGGTGGGGACAAGGGAGGATAAAATAACGGGAGTGGGAACATGGTGTGACCAATATAATCCTGGTATGAGTGGGCCTAAGGAATACCACACCGTATTATACAAGGATCCTTCGAGAGAACTATACCCAGGAGGATAGTTAAAGAGAAAAGTTCGGGGCAGGGCTAAAAACGAGGCTTCTAAGAATTCCCACATATCCTATGAGGATAGGAATCAACCCATATGTAGTTCTCAAAAATGCAGTCTAATTCCATGCAAGACGACACACAGTTTAATGTCGTGTAGTACTGTTCATTTTATGGTCATGTGGGACCAGAGTGCAATTTAGGGTCATGCAGGACCAACGTTTAGTTTAAGGTCATGAAGGACCATCCATTTTACGGTCTTCCAGGACCATCCAATTTAAGGTCATGCAGGACCATCCAGTTTATGGTTATGCTAGACCATCCAGTCTACGGTCGTGAAGGACCAATTGGATTTAGAAAAGTGTTTCTTGAAGAACATGGAATTAGGGGGAGGAGTTATACACTCACCATCCATGGTCACCAGGGAGTATGATCCATTGGGATAAAACCAATTAATTATGTAAGGTCTTCCCGATTTGGGCTCCAACTTGGGTGGTTTCCTAATAGGGAAAATGGTCGCCCTAGGGGCCAATACCAAGTCTCCTTCTGGAAAGGAGAAGATGCGAAACTTTTTGTTGAAGTCCCTAGCTATCGTATTATGAAGCCTTCAATGATTAAGCAAGTCACGGAGCTTATTCTCGTCATTTGCTTCCATTTTTTCCAGATGAATTTCATCTACCTTATATGGCCCCTTCTGGTTATAGACCATTGTGCGTAACGATGGAAGCTGGATCCTGATGGACATGACAACCTCATCTCTATACACCAAGGAGTAGGAGGCCACCTAGGTGTAATTGCGAGTCATCGTTCGATAGGCCCAAAGGGCATTGGGGATCTTGTTGGGTCAACTCTTCGTGTTCTAACCAACCATTTTCTACTAAATTTTAGAGAGGTTTTTGTTGAACGCATCGATCTTCCCATCTGTCGGCACATGATAGTAGGAGGTATGGTTCAAGCGAATGTTTTACTTAGTTTAAAATTTCTTCATCTCGGATACTCGGATGTTGGTGCCGTTATCGGGGAGGACAGCGTGAGGGACCCCAAACCGATGGATGATTATATAGCTCATGAATTCAATGATAGAAAGGTCCTTCACCTCCTTGAGAGAGACTGATTCTGACCACTTAGAAAAGAAAACTATGGCGGTAAAGATGAACCTACATTGGAGATCTTTTTCAGGTTGGTATGGTCCCATGACATTGAGTCCCCACACAACAAACAAAAAAGAGTACTTGGTGGAGTGGAGAAATTCTTGCGGCTGATGCATGAAGATATCCTGAACATGGCACGCGTGAAATCTCTTGGTGAACTCGATACAATCATGGATCATTGAGTGCCAGAAGTACCCCAGAAATCAGATATTATGGGACAGCTTCAGCCCATCCTTGTGATCCCCACATGAACCGGCATGAACCTCCTGCATGACATAGGAAATCTCAACTCCATGGATGCAATGTAGGAGAACACCATCAAACCCTCACATTTAGAGGATCTTCTCAATACTGGGACCACTATGTAGGGTAAACTGCAGCACACGGTGTCAAATTCTCTCGTGCTCAGCCCGATCAGCTGGGAGGAAACCATTATGGAGATACTCGGCAATGGGGGCTCTCTAGTCGAGGGTCACTTCAACCACTGCATCTAAGGAACCAGGGGGTCCTGACATGGATGATTTGGGGATAATATGGCTTACTCACATGTCGTCATCATCATATGACGTTACATGAGAAATGACTCTCTGGTGTGCCACATGTATAATTAGATCATCCTGCTCGGGGTTCTCCAAATGATGCAGCCAGGCCGACCAAGGAATAAGGTCGACCGTTCTGATATCAAGGGACATGAGTAAATTCCGGCCAAGATGGAAACCGAGCCATTAGATAGAGGTTACACAGCAACAACGGTACTAGCTTTGGATTTCTGAAAACACAACCAACATTTACATTCTTGAAGACTAGTTCGGAATCCCCTTTCACATGAAAATGGGGAACATCGATCTCAACGTCTAGCTCGAGGCCAGTGATAAGAGCCTGATACTCTTCCTAGTTGTTGTTGTATCCTTCTTACAAACATGAATGAATAAGGCATAATGGGTTTCTCTAGTGTAATGAAGACAATACCCATGCCCACTCTGTTGAGCCTAGGATCATTGATTCTCTTGTAGGTGGGGCTCTAGGAGTCACCATCAATGTGGAACTGCCAACAGGGGATGGAAGGATCTACCGAGAAGATTTCCTCATCAGAAAAATCTTGGTCTAGGGACTGGTGCCCATGGGTTGGATGGGCACCAAGAAATTCTGCTGATGCCTGTCCCTTGATAAGCTTTTGATGGAAAAACATGATTCCGAAATGCTGAAGGATTCTTGCCCACTGTGCTAGATAGCTAGTCAACAAGGGGCAGTTCAGAATGTACATCAAAGGGTCTATCCGCGACACCAGCTATACCTCATGGTGCTTCAAGTAGTGTCGCAATGTTTGTACTATGTATACCAGCACAAGAATGCTATTTTTGTGGGGGGGTATCTGGTCTCCGTGTTGTGGATCATGCAGATGAGGTAGTAGAGACTGTTTTTCGTCCCCTCATTCTTCTTATGGGTGAGAAGGGCACTGAGAGAACATTCTAGGGAAGTCACATACATGATTAGTGGCTTTCTGGTGACTGCTGGAATCATGACCGGTGGCTGGAGTAGATACTTCTTGATTTCCTCGAACATGGTTATCAACTCTTCGTCCCATTCATAGGAAGATCCTTTCTTTATGAGCCGGGAAAATGACTTACACTTGTCTGCTAATTTATTAATGAATCAACGTATGTAGGATAAGTGGCCTCAGAAACCTCAAAGCTCCCAAATATTTCTCGTAGGAGGCATCTGACTAACAGACATGATCTTCTCTGGGTCTATCTCGTTGCCTCAGTACCTAAAAAAAGCCAAAATTCTTCCTCGTGGTGACCTCAAAGGCACATTTCAGTGGGTTCATCTTCAGGTGGTGAGAAAAGTGGAAGTCGAACACTTTCTCAAGGTTCTTCAAATGGTCCTAGAGAAGGTGGGATTTGACCTACAGATAATCCACATAGAATTCCAAAAATGGCCCAAGGATTGGCTTGAATATTTGGTGCATGGGCCACTGATAGGTGGCACCTGCATTCTTCAGGCCGATGGGCATAACCTGGTAAGGGAAGGTACCTTGTGGTTCCTTGAATGCATTAGACTCTTAATCCTCGGGGTCCATTCAGATCTGATTATATCCAAAGTACCCATCTATGAAGGAGAGGGCTTGGAAACTATCCATAGTATTGATCAAAAATTCTATCACAGGAAGGGGAAAATCTTCCTTCGGATAGTGACGGTGGAGATCCCGGAAGTCGATGCAGACTCTGATCTATCAATTGTCCTTCCTAACTGGCATAATTTTGTCTAACTACTTGGGGTATTGGACCTCCTTGACGAAGATGGATCTGATGAGCTTATCATCTTCATCCTCGACCATGGCACCGTGACAATGGTGCATCGTTCTGGGAGGCTTCTTGAATTCGTGATGATTGGTCGGGAGACCGAGGCAGTGGACAGCTACCTGAGGATCTAGTCTTGGTATCTCATCGTAAATCCCTGAAAACACGTCAAAATGATATTTAAGTAAGTCCATGTACCGTTGCTTCTCCTCGAGGGGCATGGAGACACTGATTAATGTGGGTCTCAGATCTTCCTCTCTGCCAAGGTTCACTTGTACCAGTTCCTCGACTCTGGTGGAGACACCTTCTTAATAGGTGGGGGGAGAATCATCCATATCCTCTTCATCACTTGCAAGGGTGGGATCCCCTGCAAGAGAAACCTCCTCTAGTTCAGAAGAACCTGGCGGGAGGCTTTTACCAGTATGGACAGTAGTGGAAAACATATCAAGAGATTCACGTGCTGTTGAGACCAAAGTAATGAAGGTAGTTAATCCAATCCAATATGATCTTCGGCCTATGGGGCCACACTTGATGAAATAAAAGAAATAGTGGCATGTTGTCTTGAAACGATTGATCCCAGCCCAGTGGAACAGACACTTATGACGTACATTCGTGGCCATGGGGCGGAAATCCCAATACCGTACACGGGTAGGAGGATCCGAGATCACCTGATCATGGTTTGTGTAGGAGTACAAGGTGATTTTCCACAGTCGCTTGGACTTGGGAATATGCTTTCCTCTTGTACCGGAGACAAAAACACCATGCACTATGTCGGGGGTCGTGACCTCCAATAGATGGATCAGGAAGACGTAGGCATCATCCTAGACCTAACCAAGGGTCAGTTGTGACCGTGGATGGCTCAACCTCATTTTCTAGAATCTACTAATCCTTTCTCTTGTAATAGTCAGCATCCAGATAATGAGCTTCTAAAGAGGATAAAGGAGACACATCACCTTGGAGTAAGTGTACTCGACCATTTAGGGAGTACTTGAGGTAGTGGTGAAATGATGAGGGGGCCGCTTCATGCAGGTGGATCCATGGTCTTCCCATCATTGCATTGTATGCAGGGTCTTGGGAGACAACCATGAACTCGGAATTGGAAACTAGGCCACCAAACTGGGTCTTCAAGCAGATCATACTAACTAGGGTCTGCTCGGTCCTATCATATCCTTGGATCCTTAAATCAAAGTGAGTCGGGTCATCTTCGAATAACCCCAGATTTCGCAATGTCCACGTCATGATATGGTTAATCCTGAAGCCCTTGTCAACGAGATTGTGGTGAACCTCCCCGCCATTAAATTGGCTGGTGATATACAACAGGAGGATGTGACCCTTTATGGGGGAGCCTTCACCCTCACTAGGGAATGAAATGATGGTCTGGAATTCAGAATTCTCAACTTTTTCAGCATTAAAGGATTCTGCAGCTACTACCTCCGTCCCAAACTAGAGGAGGCTTATTAAAGCCTTAGTGAGGGCCTCAAAAATATCCAAAGACATGTGATTGGATACAAGGATGTAAATCTTCACTTGGATGCTAGCAAGGTGCTTGAGGAAATCGTACTTCTATGGTAGGTGCGAACTTCTACTTACAGGAGGCCACTCTGCGATTGGAGGAATGGTGGGCCCTTCCAGCTGGACCGGCGGGTGGCTGGTGCTGGGCATGAACCAATGCTCACAAGTCGAAGCTTAGAGAGTATCTACCAAATGAGGACTGGATGACGGAGATTGTCCTGTAGCTAGGAGTGGCTGACCGCGGCCTAGATGAGGTATCTCTGCATTATCCAGTAGCACAAACGGTGGTGGACATGGGGTCAACGGAACCGAATGAAGAGGCTGCGCATGCTGAGTTCTGCACTAGGCCTGCTATCTGGTCTCAGTGGCATGCATGACCTGGATAGAGGTGCCAACTGAGGTGCCTCGAAGACCCATAGGTTTGCGGCTCTGCCGACATTGGTGTCGGTTCGGGACGTTGGGGAGGTTCTCCTGGCACTCCCCCTCGTCGGGAGCCATATAGGGATTTTACAACACCACGGTGGTAACTGAAGAATTCCCTTGATTATAACATGATGAGTCATCCACCACCGGGTGGATTGTTGGAGGGATCGCAATCTCAGGGGGCATGAAGATTCTAAGTGTTCAGGAAGATGATGGCATTGGAGGGGCACATTGTTTCGTCTTGCACCACTGATGCTTGCTATTCTGGGAAGATTCCGGCTAAGATGATGTTGCAGAAGTGGTGGCCACAGCTTCTAAAGGCTCCAGATAATGAAGGCATGCTCGAATGATGCCATGGGAGCGAGTAACCATCTTGTGAGACATTCATTCATCGTACTTCTGGGACTCGTGATTTGAAACTTGCAGTTACTCACCTTCACTGTCGCTACTACTGTATGGACCTACAAAAACACCTGCCACTTATGTCGGGGCCGGTCCCAGCCTGACTATGTTGTTATTGACCTGGTCTTGAATCCAGTATTTAAACACATTTCACTACATGAGGTTGTCCACAGAATCCGATGATAGGGTAAGTAGTTTGGGCGATCAGTGAGATTCACCTCTTCCGGCCTTCTGCACTCAGGCAAGCATACACATCCTTTTTCCAAGGTGCTATAGAAGTAATAGGGGACCAGATTCTAATTGAACATTTTCTTCAAGTTTCTTCTATCTGGAAAGGGGCCCCTTGGAGCCTGGCCCTAGTGAGGGGCCGGAGGGGGCCTGTCGAGGAGGTGGACCCTGATTGTACAGTATGGGTGGTGGCGGCGCATTCCGTGCGGGTACATGCCGATTCTGAGGAGTCTGCTGAGCCAGAGGCTACCTCTAAGGAGGAGGGAAACTCTGAGGCTGCAGGTCCAGTGCTACTGGTAGTAATTCTAGTTGTCAGGGGGCTTCTATTTGGGCCACCGTGGTGGGCTCGTCTCAGGAAAATATCCTTGCATGAATCGCTGGGGGAAACAGACGTGCCTGGATGGGCTATTGCAGGGATTCCTCTAGGTGATAGACCTTTTCGGAGAAGTCTCAGAATCCTACAGGGTAGTTCTGGGTGATCAGAGAAAGAATCAGTTCTGTCTTGATGTTCCTTACGCACATTGTCAGTAATTTCTACTCAGTCAGTGACATGTCAAGGGCATATGTGAGCCCCTTCCAATAGATAATAATGTCCGAGACTCGCTCATCAAAACTTTGTTTTCACTTGAAGAGGTATGTGATGCTCGTTTTCCAGATGGTTGAGCTGAACTAGTAGAGGAATTGCCTATGAAGGTCCTCCCAGCTAGGCACAGATTCAATGGGGAGCTGGATGTACCAAATGAATGCCAACCCATCCAATGTCTGAACAAAATAGTGTAGCGTGGAATCCTCATGTTGTGCTGGTGTCCCTAACATGGTCCCACACCTTTAGTTGAAGTGGTCCCAGTGATGCGGTGGGTCCCCCGTCCTGTAAAAGGGTGAGAAGGTGGGATTCCCGAATCCAAGAGGTGCCTACATATCATCCACCAACGCTAGGTATGGCTTTCCATCTGGTGGGATTTCCACCTGCCGCGTTTCCAATGCATCAAGGTGGGCTATGAGCATGGCCATAAGATCATCTGGGTAGGGGTCCCTGTCTTGATGTGGATACCTAATCATGAGCGCGTTACCGGGATTTTCAACACGGTAGACTAGCTCAGCGGCTCGTAGAGCAGCTGGGTGGGCGACCCATGGTGCTGTCAGGGGAACCTGAGCAGGGTTCCTTGGATTTCCATGCCTTTCAGGAGGTTTTGGCATGACATACCATGACCTCTTGTCGTGAGCTCCAGCCTCAGCCCTATCCGCAGGAGCAGCATGATCAGGGTTGCCTGGGGGCATCTCACTGAGGGGTAGTTGTTCCTACCCCTACTTCCCCAACCTAAGTTCAATGTATTTGGGTCGTCGCTCTGTAGCATGTTCAACCAAGTGTTCATTGGAAAACCCCTTCTGCTCAGCAAATTTCTAGCGCATCATGGCCTTCATGGGGTCCTCCTCGGTTTTCTGCACTGATGCTAGAAAGTTTGAGTGCTTGAAAGCTCCGACATGATCCTTACCCCATCATGAATTCTTGCTAAGTACTTATGCCTTGTTGGACACTAGGAGACCTAATAGGTTCCTCTAATGATGATTAATCCTCCTCGATGGGTTCAATAGTGGTGGAACACCACCAGGGGTAATGTCTCCATCGAGAAGCTCCAGCTCATCCTCCTCACCCCCTATATCAACCACGTTGACCGTGACCCTTCCTGGGGGAATTCCCTCAATATCGCATAGCGATTCGGGATGCTGCGAAATAGGACTAAAGAGGAGGGAAGAATACTACACCCAGCCAGAAATTTTCTTGTGGGGGGTAGCCTCCCTGATAATATGGAGGAGTACCTTGATACTCTGAACGCATTGTTGCTCGAGGTCCTCACGACGACCTGGTGACTCGTGGCGCTGGGCCACAGGGAGTTCGGCCAGATCAACTAGATGAAATTGATCGCCGATTTATTCGAAATGTGCTTCGCTTCTTGGATAAACCACGTGTTGACGAAGAATACTTAAATTCTTCGCCAATAGGGTGTATCAAAAACACTCAACTTCCTCTGAGTTGAGGGACTCAAATATGTATAAATACTATGATGCCACATGTCAAAACATCTATGGGAATTTTTCCACTTAGAGGATGCTCCATAAGATACTTGGATCAAATTTAGGGCTTAGCCCTTGATTGCCCCGCTCGCCGACTAGGGGTGGTAGAGGAACCAACAGTGGTACTGAGGCAGACCGTTGGGATAGCAGGCAGGCCAGTGGAGAATACGACGAATGGGCAGACTAGCCGCCATATCTCGGGCCTTCTTCCAAATAAGGTAGTGACATGGCTGCTACGTCGTGATAGGATGGTCTGACGGACGTTGTTATTGGATCAGGGGCCAGGGCTAATGATGATAGGTCGTGATTCTGCTCGCCTTCCATTGGTCCCCATAATATATCTGCGATATCTCTTGTGGAGGTAAAGAGAATCTCCAGTGATGATGGTGGTGATTGCACGACCGTAACATGTGAGGTCGCAAAAAATTTTATCGTCCTGGATATACTTGTGGCGGGAGAAGGGAATCCTGTGGGCCTCACGTTCTGAGAGCACCAGGATGATGCGCCTCGTCCCTGTCCCAACCCTTGACTCGGATGAGCAAGGAGAGGGATCCCGAGTTGAGTCGTAGTCCACATCAGAGTCTGAGAGGCAGACCAGTTTGATCTCCATCTGGACCTTCTCATAATTCATCTTATGGTGACAACGACCTACCTTCCTTCCCCTGGGCGGCTCCTCGGGACAAGGCTGATTTTTTAGATGGGGTCTTTTGGCCGCACTGGTGCTGTGGCAAAGAGGGTTTCCACCTGAGAAATTCAGGGTGTGAGGAGAACTGGGACAAATGTCAAAGGGGACATGGTGAGGACCTCCATTAATAGTTCTAGATTGGAAAAAACCTCCACTGGTACCGATAGGAGCATGGGGAGGACCTCCATGCTTGGCACGGGTGCAGCGAGGCTGGCCTTCACCCCTATGGTTTCTGTGCTGAGGAAGATCTTCACATGATACTGAGAGGAAGTAGGGAGGATCCCCACCATGGAGAGTGGCCTAACATGCAATGTCCCTACACCGGTGGTTGGGAGCAGGTGGAATGTCTCCATATCCATAGTAATCGGTAAGGGAGAGGCTTCCGTAACGAGTATCACTACCGCGGGGTAGACCTTCATTCGGATTGGGGTGGTTCAGGGTGGACCTCTATTCCAAGACGTGAAGTGGGGAAGACCCATTATTTTTGTGGTGGTGGTATGGGGAGGACCTCCGTATAAGTTTTCATCACTGTAGGTTGGTTTACGGCAACCACTACCGTGCATGAAACCAGGTGAGTCGACCCAGCCCGCCCGTGGGGCGGTTGGGGACTTGATCCCGGTTGGGCATATAAGTGCCCCTCCTCAGTGTATATAGGGACTTGATGTTATGTTTTGGCAGTGGATCCAGCCATAGTAGTCGTCGACATTGAATTCCCTTGGTGGGAATCATCCTCAGCGCGTTCCCGACGCTGGCGTCAGGTCAGACGAGACATGACAATTAGTGTATTTGCATAACTTAACTGCTCCTCCTCCGGCAAGACTGGGCAGCAGCACTGATGCGGCCTGGTGGGAGCCCCTGGATTTGGAAACTGATTGGGCTGGGCCAGACATCACCTACCTCATTAGCATAAGTTAGGGCATCGTCAAAGCGCTCTGGCGATAGGCTCCCAAAGCGGTTGCATGTCGAGGTGGGGAGAAATGGCTTCCGGCACGGCCCTTGGGGAAGCACTAACAGCGAGGTAAAGACACCTCCAGATCTAGGTGGTCCATATCCTCTGTAGTGATGATTCCCTCCTCCTCGTAATGACATGTGAGGTTGTTAATTACCCATCATTGGATATCTTACGATGGGGAGATGGGGCGTGGGTGCCCCACTGTCGTGGACAGAGAGGCTGTCGCGGAAGCGGTGAAGTCATGCGGAGTGGCTATGCTAGAATTGCTCCTTCCTCTAAGCACTACTAATCTAAATATTGAGGAGAGGGAGTTCACTTCTGGTTCACCATTTTTTCATCCGAATCATTCACCGGGGTGCGCACATCCGTCTCATTCGAGGACGAGGGGCGCAGTTTTTGTTGCCTGACATTCCCACTGTCCAATGGCAGGCGACAACTTCCCCTTATTCAGGGATGTCTGCTACTTGATAGATACCGGATTATGGCATGTCGTTTCTTCCTTTTGCGGATTCCTACTCGGAACACGTCACGTAGTCCGGGTCTCCCTCATAGACTAAAGACATTGTTCGTGAAACTCTTCCTGGTGCCATATCTTTATAGACACTAGTTAATTATGCTGCTTCTGTCGGGACATTCCACGAGGTCTGGTTATGCAACAACGATCAGTTAGGGGAGTTGTCACGTTAGGCATCGCTGGCATGTCTGGTCACTAGGGATTGGTGTGTCTGTCTTCTGTCCCGTATTATAGGTCTTCTCAAGGTCACAGAAGCCCGAGGCATCCCACATCAAATGTAGGTAATCGTATTCCATGGGCATGTATTTGTGTTTTTCTTTAGCTTCCCATGTTTAAAGAGGGGCATGTCGCATGTTTATCATCCTGTGGAGACAGATCGGGTTGATCAGAACACTGACTAGAGTGGATCAGATTGAGGGACCACCTGGATGGAACACCGATATTGGAGCCAACATGTGAGTGGCTTCCAGAGTGCTGTTAAGCGGAACAGAGAACAGGGTGGCATGATCCCCCTGGGACGTGGCAGCATTGGTAATAATTAGGATGGACGATAGAGCGGTTGAATGAAGTGGATGGTAAATGGAATGGGGTCATCATGAGGATGAAGAAGGATTTGGGCTTAAGCTTCAAATATACTTCCTACATATCCCCTGGTAGGGAATCAAAGTCCACGTAGTACATATGAGGACGACGTACCACTTATTGGTGTTTTTAATGACTTATCATTGATTGATGTGACAACGGCTTACCACTACATGGGGTCACAATGACTTTCCATTGATTAGGGCCACAATGGCCTACCTCTTAATGGAGTGACAACGTCTTACCGTTGAATGGTACATACAATTCAACATCATGCGGGTCAGGGGAGAACCAACGTAATGGTGGACCTGGGGTTCGATGGGTGGTGGTATTGAACATTGTGGAGGATTCCTACGAACCATGCCTTGGAAATGATCAAAGTACACATAGTTTAAGTTGTGTTTTGGCTTAAACTCTAGGCTTCCTGGAGTGTTGGTGAACTGACTTGAAGGTGTTCGGAGAGACCAATGGATGGTTGGGCTTGAACTTCAGGGAGGCTTCCAACGTACCTTGCCTTGACAAGGATCAAAGACCACATAGTTCACGTGGTGGCATTTGGGCATTACGCTCTAAGGTGGCACATGGGGTCGGTGAAATGAAGTGAATAAGGACCTAGGGTCTAGGAGGATGGTGTGATTAAACCTCAAGGAGGCTTACTACATACCTTGTCTTGGAAAAGATCAAAGACCATGTAGTTCAGGTGGATGGGAACCGACATGAATGTGGACCTGGGGTCCAATGGTTGTTAGGATTGAACCTCGAGGAGGCTTCCTACGTACCCTGCCTTGGAAAGGATTAAAGACCTCATAGTTCATGGTTTTGTTGAACTGTCATGAATGGGGTCGGATTGACTGGTGGTGTTGGTCGGCGTGAACCTCAGGGAGGTCTCCTACGTACCTTGTCGTGGCAACGATCAATGTCCACGAAGTTCAGGAGGTGAATACAGTTTAACGTCATGTGGGACGGGGGTGAAAAAATGTGAAGGTGGTCGGAGTGACCCGATTGGTGGGATTGAACCTCGTGGAGGCATCCTACATACCCTTCTTTGGAAAGGATCAATGTCCACATAGTTCAAGTTTTTTTGGGTCTTACACTCTTGCATACCCGGGGTGATGGGGGCTTGGCGCACCAACGCGAAGATGGTCGGGACCAATGAATGGTGGTGGGATTGAAGTTCATGGAAGATTCCTACATACCTATCCTTGGAAAGGATCAATGACCTCATAGTTAATGGTTATGGGGCATGGGTATTTCACTCTAGGTTGCCCGGGGTGTTGGTGAGATGATGTGAAGATGATCGGAATGACCGATGGGTGTTTTTCTTGAACCTTGTGGAGAAATAATATGTACCTTGCCTTGGAAATGATCAAAGTCATCGTTGTTCAGATGGAGGGTGTGGGGATTACACTCTAGGCTACCCAGGGTGTGGATGTGAGGGTCGGTGCTCTCTCTATGCTAACATGAGTCATGCTCGGTGTGAGAAACAAGAGGTAGTAGAGACTTGACAATCACGTCGCAAAAGGATCTTCCAAGGGAAGTGGAGTGTGGCTTAGACATGATCACGACCAAAAGAGGAAATAGGGTCTTATGCATGGTTAGAAGCATGAAGAGGTTGGGACTTACTCCAAGTGGGAGGCCTGTGGGAGACAAAGCACAATGGGAGAGGTATTTGTGGCCGAATATGAAAGGAGAAGCATTGTTCTCCACCACGACCTTGCTGGCCCTGGGGACCGAAGATGAAAGGAGGGGTAGAGATGTTGCCTCCTATTAGAGAGTTAGGGGCTTACACCGAGATAGTTTCCCTTTCCTCATAGGCAAATGCCACTCCCATAAGGAGGATATCATTCCCTGTGGAGACCAGAGGGCATTGAGAATGTCAAAGGTGGGGGGGGACCCTACATGAAAGGCACATGGTGAGGTCACAGTTTAACATCATGTTCTAAGGACCAAGGTTGTTGGAAATTTAACATCCTGCAGCTTAAACGTGGTGGGTTTTCTCCGCACCCATAGGACATACATAACCATTACCCTCTACTCCACTGTGCAGAGAGGGTACATGAACAGACGTGTCATGGGGGTGTGACGGAGCGAACCATCAAGTGGCCCAAATTAGCGTGACTATGTGAAGAAGCAATAACAATTAGCATGCCTATGGGAAGAATAATGATGTGAAGCAAAGAAATGGGCGATGTCATCCCAGGATCATTGAATTTACATCGTGATAACATGGTAAGTTGCTGAGTAAAAGGAATTTCCAATAAGAGGGGTTCATACGCAGGGGCCTTGTGAAGCTATGTTGCTCCGCTTGGTGGAGGGCACTTGCGATGGGGTGGGCTTCACAATGTGGGGTGCCTCAGCCTGAGCATAAGGCCGAGGTGCATATGGTAGGTGCTTAGTGAAGTGGAAATGAATTTGTGGAGCACTAGCTCGCAGAGCGAAGGTTCCTCGCAAAGCAAGGTGTCGCGAAGCAACATGCTTCCGGATATATAGTGACCCTGCCTTAGCATGGGGATCATATGTACGTGAAAGGTGTTTCGTGATGAATAAATGCTCAACGATGACACAGGTCCCCTTGGGGAACCCCAAACTTCATTATGTCCATTAGGCTTCATGAAAGTCATCCCTCTTAGTAGAGGTGATCGTAATGGGAGAAAGAGTTCACAGTTCAAGGAGTAGAAGCACATCACACAACTCATGGTTCACAGAGCAGAAGGGTGCATTGTGAATCGGGAGATGGGAAGTAAAATGGTCGGATTGTCCATCCTTAGTGCTCAGGGGGAGTCCAGTATTTATAGTCAATAGGCACCACAAAGCGGAGCTTATGCGGCACGAAGAGGGACTTGGTTGCTTCATGGCAGGCTCACGAACGACAAATGCGTTCGAGGAGTGTCATGCCTCCTCGCTTCGCATGGGCTCGTGAACGAAAAATGTGTTCACGGAGTGTCCCACCTCCTTGCTTCGCGGTGGGCTCGCTAATGTCAAATGTGTTCACAGAGCATCCCACCTCCTTGCTTTGTGGCAGGCTCATGAACTTCAAATGCATTCATAGAGCGGCCCGCCTCCTTGCTTCACGGCGGCCACAGTGCTGGGGGAATCTGCGAAATGGATTTGCGAGGGCATCAATGGTTCCTTCTTTTTGGCTTCTTCTCTGTCCAAAATTTCGGGACCAACAGAAATAATTTATATCCCTTGGATGAAACAATTTCTCCATTTTATATTTTCATAGTCAACTCCACATCCAATTATTATGATGGGGTTTGAGTTTTTCTACTAAAATTTTGTGATATGAAATAATTTATTGATCTTTTTGAAAAAATGGTATATGATACTCATGAATTGAAAATAATAACCCCTTTACATATTTTATTCTCATTGAAATCATTTACATCATTCAAATTTTTCCTAGGTAGGAAAATATTAATCATGATTAAACATTAAAAATGGAATCTATGAAAATAAAATGGTTAACTCATAAATTAAATACATTACTAACCAATGAGTTTCATTATTTCTATCATTGTTATCCATGGTCAACTATATAATTTAAATTTTTATGGGAATTTTTATTCAACAAATTTTTTTTCCAATATATCATTTGAATTTACCCAAGAAGGTCCCTAGAGAGTGTCAAACTATGTGCACAGTGGGACCTCTTTTTCAAGCACCAGGTGACGATCGATTCAATATCCAATATACCCTTTTCAAGGTCATTACCCATATGTACAACTATGACAAATCCACATTGAAATGTAGTATCCAGACAATGATTTTGTTTCTTGGAAACCCCATACTCTTTATTCTTCCATAATTACTACTTTTTTTCTTATGTTTATTAAAATATATAATGATTTTTGTAATGTTTTCTAATCATATTTCCCAAAAATAACTAAAGATTTCTCTGATACCAACAATGACAACCCATATCTTTAATAAACATTACATTATGATTTACTACATAAATAAGAACATAATTAATTACAAAAATAACAAATTTACTAATGTATATTGATATTAGATAAATAAAACAATAAAATCAATTACAGATTCAATAATTTAATTTAAAAATCTAATAACATCCCTTAAATTATATTGCTCTGATAAAACTATAGTTGATAACCTCTAGATGTACATAATAAAGGGGGGAGCTATAAAGCCCAGTAAACGAATAGTCAAATAACAGCACACCTAAAGTAATAAAATGTTTTTAAAGAGGAATATCAAGGGGATCTTAAAGCGGTTCAAATCATAAAAATAAGAATTAAATCATGATATAAGGTGATAACATCAAGGAAATAATAAATGTAGAGTTAATAAACAATATGACATTATATGTATAATTCAAAGATTACTAATAATACACCATAACATATACTACTATGAATAACATCACATGAACCATAAATGGTTTATCATTATATTAAAACATTATACTATTTATTAGTGAGATATATAATTCTGGACCCAAGCATCGCAGTCATATAATTTAGATGCATTTGTGTGCCAGTTAGATTATACAAAATAAGGATAACTTTCATCAATTTAAATACCATGATTTATTAGTTTGTTTAATATAACAGGATTAATTAAATCATTGAAATATATGACCATATTGTTAGCTTACTTTTAGTATAAATGAGTTTGGGTATTCACTATACAATAGTTTGGCATAGAAAAATCACAGTAGAATTTTAGCAGTATAATGAGAACATATAATGGTTCATGAGAGGGTTTAGTGAGAGTGAATATTTTTCTATCAATAAATTTAAATCATAATTGTGTTAAATGTATATTGAAAAAATTAGTAAATCTATAAAATTGTAAATCAATCATTTTATTACAAATAATGTAATAGAAATTAAAAGGACATGGTGAGGATCCCTTAACCTGTGGGGTGATTCTATGATCCTAATAGGATAATAATAAGATGGTGGAAACCGCTTGGGAGGGATTTAAAAAGGGAACATATGAGGTAATTATTAATCAATATGATTCTAATTAATTATTTTTGGATTTTGGGAAGGTATTTATAGAAAAATATTTAATATTCCTATATTAATTTCTCGACATAGTTTATGAACACCGTATGATAAAAAATGAAAAATAAAAAACATTCCATTATATTTTTACTATTATTTATCAGTCCTTTTCAATTTTTTATTTGGACCATAACTTATCCTATTATAATTATACCATTATTGTTGTGGAATTTGGTCATGTTGTTAACAAATTGATTTTAAAAACAAAAAATTAATAAATGTTTTGGGGGATACATTAATGGTTTACTAAAATAATAACACAAATTTAAAAATACCCTATTATAAATTAAATGTATATATTCTATCATGCATTATTTTTATTGTATTTATAATGTCACATTGTGGCCAGACAATATATTTATACTATATAAAATTTTTACCACAAAATTCAACACTCTGGGAAAATTATGAAATACTAAATATCAGATAATTTTGAAGTAAAATTATAAAAATTAATTATTATTTTTTCAAATATAATTTTCTAAATTATATAATTTTTACATTTAAAAATAATATCACATTTACGAAAAAATCTCGTTTTTATTATATTAACCACTTCAAAAAACTTATAAAAATTACAGTGGAATTTATAAAATTATATAATTATTTATATTTAAATAATTTTTATCTTATAATTATTTTATATTAATATAACATAATAAAAATAATTAATTTTCCAATAGTGACAGATAATTTAATCAATATATTTCACAAAAATATATTTTCATTTTTTTCATATTAAGATTCTAATTTTCCCAAAAAAATCTGTGGACAATGATAATGTAATATTAAAAATATGTTACCATAATAATAATGATATAAGAAATATTCAATTTTTTATTAACAATATCATGATATATTCCCCCTTATTGTACTAATGTATTCTATAAGTGAATTGTGTACAACAATGGTTATTTAAAGAGGTGTTTTGATGAAAATAATTTGGGTATAGATCTCAGTAATAATGAACTTATAGAATAAATATTTTTATTAAAATTTATGTTATCGAATTTCATCATGTTATTGGTCTTGGTAAAAACCCAATGATGATCCTTCTTTAGAAATTATAATAAATTTTATTTATATTGTACTATCCAATTGGTCGAGGCCATTGATTCTTCCGCCTCTCTCAATTAGTCATTATAAATACGCTTAATATTTATTAATAATAAGGGTAACATTTCATTTTCAATATTATCAATTCTTGAGATTCATTATGGAATTTTAAATCTGGGAGGATATAGTTTTTAAGGGCCCAAAATATCTAAGGTTGAGAATGTGTTTTCTATAACTATAAAATAATTACTCAATCAAAACTAAATTTCCTTTATTAAATTTCATTATTTTACACCGTGGGAGGGATCAAATATCATATAGAGACACTACTGAATAAATGAATACCACTCAAGAAACAAATTACATCAAATTAAATGTGATACGTTACATTTTATTAGTATTTATTGGATTTTTTAAGGACTAATAAAACATAAATGATGATAAATATCTTATTATATCCTTTTACAGTGATCATATAAAGACCCAAAATTTTTAATAATTGTTTTTCCTAATTTTTTGTGTTATTTTATTTTATACACAACAAATCTATTTCATTTAATAAAATCACTATAATTAAAATGAAACTATAAGGTTTCGAATGTTATATGACTGTTGGTCAATATGGCACTGGAAAACTAAATGCTACAATTATTTTCTTTAAATACAAGTGATCGTTGTTAATACAGAAAGAAGATTTGATGGCCCCATCCAGTAGTCTCATGCCGATAGAATCCCATATTACAGAACATGGGGAAGAGGTAGCACCATTGGGCTTTGCTCTGGACCAATACCAAGCTAAAATTCATCGTGTGAAGCTAGAACAAGATCACCTTCACGAGAAGTTCAAGCTGATAGAAATCACCCATCGGGCAATGATGGCCGAGCCGCCCGTTGATTTTATCACCTAATCACAGCTTACATTTAGGTATTATTATTTTGTTATAAGGGTCCATGTAATGAGATCTTAACTTCCATGTCTAATCCTTTCAGATAAATAAAATTTTGTTACTTTTTATGGTGAAGTTTGTGAATTTTCAAATGTCCAGATAAATATAGGATCTATATTATTGATGTTTAAAAAAAATAGATATTTTAAAATATTTATGTAAACCTTGAATAATTAATAATGTGTAATGATTTTAAAAAATGGTCTTCTACAGTTGTGTTCAGTAGGATATTTAGAGTCTAATACGATCAACATAAATTTTGGTGAATAATAAATTATGAATAGTTATTTTATGCTTATGATTAGTAATGTG
The DNA here is from genome assembly GCA_963277665.1 of Viscum album. NCBI lineage: Eukaryota > Viridiplantae > Streptophyta > Magnoliopsida > Santalales > Viscaceae > Viscum > Viscum album. The sequence goes on along the minus strand of OY728122.1, from coordinate 580,031,250 downwards.
ACCAAATGGTTACGTAACCTCACTTAATAAAGTGTTGATATAATTTATTCACCTTGATTAAGTAATGTGATTCATGAAAATTGGTAACAAACTGTTTTAGAAATTTTGAGTCAAGTGTTAGTTTTTTCAAGTGAATAGTGTTTTTTATTTACAAATTAAATAAAAAATATTTAGAATTTTTTTTATAAAATGGAGTTCATTTTTGAATTCATAGAATTGATATTAGGTTAAGGTGATTTTTTGGGTTTTTTCTGAAAAAATTGAATTTCCGGTGAATAGTGAAAATACAGTTTTTAGTTTAGGTGTTTAATGAAAACATTAATGATGTAATAATTATTTAATCATACTAGATGACTTATGAATAGTAATATAAGGTTTGAGGTGTCCCAATTGGACAATACCATGGTCAAATACCATGGACGTGACCATGGTTTTGCAAATACCACTGTGAGGTGTCCCTTGGCCACTAATGACTTGTCCCCTCACTTATCGTATAAATACCAAGTCATTCCCTTATTAATTTCATTTTTAAATCCTCATCAACGAAATTTGGTCTCCTTACCTCCCAAAGAGTCCTCCCAAGGTCCCATCAAGCCTCCCATGGTCTCTAACATCATCATTTCGAAGTTACTCTTCATGGTAGGGGAATCTTTTACCCTCCTCTTTTAAGCCATGAATTCCTTTATGTTGTGTGTTCTAGTTTCCATATATTTTTGTTGAGGGTATGTTCTTATATGTTAAAATAAATTTCCATTTTCATGTATGATTTTTTATTTACCCTTTCCTCTCTCATCAATTTGTTTTCTGATTTTTTATGTGACCCAGCTAGGCTGCTGAATATTTCGTAAAAGGAATCGCGTCTTCTCTTATCATTCATGTTTCCTTTTCATGTGGAATGTCATTAAAATTTCCATAACATTTCCTTATCTCAATGTTATTATATATTTATACATTATTATAATTTATTTATGTGTGGGTTACCCTTTTACAGTCTCCTTTAAATGATCTCTAAAACCATGTTATATAGTTGTTATGTTGTAGAAATTTCGCCTCAAAATTTCTATCCCTTTCTCTCCAGAAATTATCCTGATTTATTTATGTGAATACCCAGAAATTTTTCCTTTATTTATGTGTTCATAAATATATAATTATGATGTATTTGATTCTATAATTGACATACATATAACCATCACTCCCTTTCCATGGGTTATAAATGACATATTGATCTTATTTTTTATAAACTTTTAAAACATCATGATATTGAAATGAAACTCATTTATTTTATTCTCCATGGGTTATTTATGAAATGTTTGATTATGATATATGTGTATCACATGAAAGTAAATAAATATTATGTGTGTGCCTTGATAGCTCTCTAATGCATTGGGTAATGAATTAATCTCAATAGATGACAAGTTTCCCGATACCTTGGTGATTAACCTTGGTAATTTTTATGACACCTTAGGGATGGACCTTGGTGTTATGTTCATGATTGTCTGAATAAAAATTTGGAGTCACATATTCAAGATATGTTCCATGTTATTTTCATTATGACATGCATATAATTCCATTGCTCTTGTCTTTATGTTGTTATTCAAGTTCTTATTGTTAACACATGTTTACGGATTCCCTTGCTTACCCTTACAGGGCCTTCTGCTCACCCTTTCCTTTGATTGTTGTCTCCATGAAATGAGATGTAGTAGTTTTATGTATTATGAACCTATCATTAAGTCCTATAGGTGGTTTTCAATAATTTATCATGTTGTATTCATGTTTTATTGTTCCTGGATTCCAAGACCCTAGATTTTAATGAACTGCTGTATGAAAAATGTAATGAAAAGTTATGTATTAAAAAGGAGGGATGCCATAGTTGGTATAAAAGGATAGTTTAGTTATTTATGGAAATTATGATATGAAAATGTTAATAATAACACTATAGAAAAGTTTAAATTTAGGAAAACTTCATGGTATTTTGGTGAGTATTGAGTAAGTGGTTTACTAGGGAAATACATCCATGTCTGGATACAATCAGTTTCAGGTGGCTCTAGAATAGATGTACATAGGGGTAAAACCTGAAAACACAACATTGATCTAGTCTCGAACATGAACTAGTACACTACAATGGGCCTTTCTGCACTCTTGGTTACAACACTCTCGGGGGATATGATTTATTAATTGCAAGCTTTTTATTAATCATTATGAAGGAATTATAGAGAAATGTAGTTGTTTAAGCAAATGTTTTATGACATAAAATCCTTTATAGTTAAAATATTTTTAAATGAAATAATTTTCTCACTAATATTTCTTTCTTTTAAAAAATGGAGTGAAATTAGAGGAACCGTGCAAATGGTGACCGCAATGGACCATGCACGGACGACCCTCCGATGGAAGCCGAAATAGAAAAATTCTTGTGAATGATGAACCAACTGACTCATATTATGGGAAATAACATGAATCATGTCGAGAGAAAGATAACACCACGAAGGGAACACCATTATATTTAATAATGTATGCATCAACGACCACCAATAATCTGTGGATCGATTGACCAATTGATTGCTGAGTAGTGGATCAGCTCCATCGAGAAGATCTTTTTTGTGCTCCGCAGTTCAGATCAAGAGAACGTAACCATGACTATATATCTCTTAGAAGGAGAAGTTGATCAGTGGAGGGAATTGATTAAAAACACAAGGAAAAGAGAAGAACTTGAAGCTATGGAGTGGGAAAAGATCAAAGGGATGTTTTTCAGTAAGTATTTCCCTAGTTCCCTGAGAACAAGAATGGAGAAGGGGTTTCAAGAGCTAATGTAGAAGGAGAATTAATATGTGGGAATATATGAAATGAAAATCTCAAGGATTTCATGATATACCTCATGCATTGTCAAGGATATAATGTAAGAACCTGGTTCTTAATTTTGATGTACGGGCTTCATATTTTTCGTTTTACTTTAGTGTTTTTGAGAATATATTCAAAATGGGGGAAAATCCTGAATTTGGGATCTACACACCATATACATTATCCACACGTCGTGTACTTTTGGCCGTATTGGGATGAGTACACGGGGCGTGTAGCAATGCCATCGACGAAGGGTGTAGGAACCACTACATGCCGTTTAGTGGTGCCTTACACGCCTTGTAGTCTGTCGGAAGGTTTAAACAGTAAGGCGGTGGCGTCGCCGCCAGCTGGGTGACATTACCTGTTGTGTACTCGAGAGTACATACCGTGTACTCATGTCGACGGATGAACAGTGTGGCGGTGCCGCCAAATGAACAGTTAAATGAAATAAGTACACGTTGTGTACTCAGAAGTACACGCCTTGTACTTTGTTTTTTCAGCTTAAAACAGGAAGTAGCCTCCTCATTTGGCAGAGGAGGCACTTTAGCCGTTTTGGAGCCAAAGGAAGAGGCCAGATCATTGATGATACACCGGGACGTTCTTCTAGAATCTGATTCGGCTTCGGACGATCTCGTTGGAACTGCACAGGTAAGCCCTCTCCTCTCCTGGTTCCGTTCTTACCAATTCTTCTCCTAACGTAAGTTATTAATGTTAGTTTGGTTTTTGTTCTTCATTATATCTACGCCGTTCATGGGCATTTCTGGAGTCGGCGTTCGGTTATAATGTTCGTTGGCATACAAGGTAGGTGGATTTGTGTTTAGTTTTCCAACTGCTGTGTGTTTTGTGCTTTTTGGGGCCACGAACCCATGTTGGGGTGTCGTGTGGCTGAGGTAATTTATATGTTTAATGCCTAGAATTTCATATGTGATTAAACTAGGATATTAAAATGCTGGTTGGGATTGTTTCTTGGATCTGGAACCACCCCCGGGGAATATTTCACTGTTTAGTCATTTGGCCAGGATACCCGAGGGTATGCCTTCAATGTAGTAATTGTAGAATTGCCTTGGGAGGAATTGCTTGTTACTGCTTGTTTACCTGTTGGGCATGGCTTGGTTTCCTATTTAGCCTGAGGGCATTGTTGTCTTAGTCCTGAGGTCGTTGTTGTGATTAGCCTGAGGGAACTACACTATATTGCCCGAGGGCTGTAGTTATTTCACCTAAGGGAAACCTTTCATGCCTGAGGGATTGACTTATGTTCCTGAGGGCGACACATCCTACGCCTGATGGAAATTTATGTTACGCCTGAGGGCTATACCTGTGGGTTGGATTCTGTTTACAGAGGGTAAGGTTTTGTTTTTCCGAGGACGTGGACTATTTACTAGAAATGCACTGTGGTGCTTTATAATATTTAAATGGATTAAATGTATAATGAAATGGCAATATGACTGGTAATTAGTTACTTTTGAGTACTACTTACTTTATTACATTTTACTACTACACACCATTGTTGCATGCTCACACGAAGTTGGGCACGGGATATTGGAGGGTGCCTACTGAGATATATTTATCACACCCTGTTTGGGTCACTCTTTTTAGCCCAAACAGATTACATTACTGCAGGTGTAGATAGGGGAAATAGTCCCTATACAGGTACTTGACTGTTGCTGAGGAGTAGGAGGGCATGGGACCGAGCCTAGGTTCGGGATGCTGCTGCCAGCTATTTTTATTATTTTGATGTACTCTATTTTATGCTATACTGTATTGATGTATATCATGTTCTGGATATTTTATTTGGAATTGAAACATGTAGCATCATCAATTATATATTTTTGGTTATATCCACTGCTATAGTTATTTTAGTTTTGTATGTTTATTGTTTCCACTGTTTGTTGTATGTTTATATTGGTATTCCTCTGTGCTACACTTTGACAAATGAGGGCATAGTTTCCCCACTATCAGACCTAGTCCGTCGCTGCTAGTCGGCAGCCTCTGGAGTTTGGGGAAATTTTCTTGAGGTCACGTGGCGAACCGGGCTCGGGGAACCCGTTGCGTGGCACCCGGGTCCGGGACGTTACAAATTAGTATCAGAGGGGTTTCTTTTCTTGGCTTACTATTTGGAGTCGTAGTCAGGGATAGGACAGAACGGTAGATGGTAATAAGCTGTTCCCTGGAGTAGCTAACCCATGTATAGGGAAAAGCTAGTCTACCTCATATTTTTCATTATTTTGATTTTTCAATTTTACGGTTGATATGTTTTCACCGTTGGGTGACGCACATGGATTGTGATATTTATATTTTATCTATGGGTGCTATTTAGTTTCAACCCGATGAGATGAATGTATGTCGTCTCGTGCATCATATAGTCACATGTAGAAATCACATTCCATGCATTGTTTCCATACCATGTAGGTGCATTATAATTTTCATGTTGTTGTGATAGTTGATATGCAGAGAAAGAATGCTGTTTTGGTAGCTTCATGATAAATACCTACCTGTTTGGTTGAGCTTGTTTATAGGATGGACGCCAAACTTTGGTTTTTGGGGAGTATGGTCCCCCATTGACCATAATTTGGTTTATCATTGACTGTTATTGGTTATAACACAAATAAGATGACAAACATTGATTCGTTGGGTGTATGGGCCCCCACGGGCCGGAATTTGACACTTAGGTGTTGTTTTTAAGTATTTTCTGTGTTCCAGAGATGTTTCTGAGGAATACTGTCTGGAAAACCCAGAATACACGTCGTGTAGAACCTCATACGCGTCGTGTGTGTTCTTCTTTTCGGGAAGAAAAATGAACTTTTTGAGTACACATCGTGTACCCCGAGTACTTGCCGTGATGTCTCTTCCCGTGTCACAACCCGTGTGGGATGTGACACGTGGTAGGGAAGTGGTTGGGTAAAACACGCCGTGTAGTTCTTGTTCACATTGTGTAGTGTGACCCGGAGTCCGGCCATGTAACTAACAACACGTGGTGGTGAACTCCTTTACAGAACACGTTGTGTTAGTTATAGACACGCATTGTATTGTGACCTGGGGACTCGGATGTGTAACTAAAAACACGGGCCAGTGTCACCTCTCTCGGGACACGCCGTGTAACTTTGGGACACGCTGTGTAGTCTTGTCCGAGGACAGACCGTGTGGAGTTAGCTGTGTGGCTAGGAAATGAGGTTCTGTACACGCCATGTACAGGTGTAACACACCATGTGAGGTAAAGCCGAGTAGTCGGCCGTGTCACAGACGACACATGTAGTTGGAAAATAAAACAGTACACACCGTGTAGATATTTTACACGCTGTGTAGTTTTGTTGAACGGAATCCATGTGGCTTAACCGTATAGAAGGATCCGGGAAGGGGAAGGGAATTCTAGTACACGACGTGTAGTCATTGTACACGCCGTGTAGTCTTGCTTTTCCAATTTTTAATACCTTCTTCTTCTTGTTCCCTTTGTGGTTCCTTAACTTTCAGTCTTAATAATCTTGAATCTGAGGCGTGATTTTGACCTTGTAGAGTCATGCCGCCTAGACGACCGCGAGTTGTTTGCCAGGAGAGTGGCGACGATTATACTCTAGATATGGTGGGCCATGGGATACCAGTTGATCCACCAGCAGAGCCAGATGCGGCACCAGCTGTTATACCGGACACAGGCGTGGTGGAGCAGTTCCGTGAAGGCTTATTGTGGTTCATGCAGACCTTTCAGGGAGCACCGCAGGCTGCCACATATATGGCCGAGCTAACACGTATCTTTTAGCAGCATCATCCACCTACGTTTTCAGGGGATGGCGAACCGTAGGCTGCAGTGTCTTGGCCAGGATCGATGCAGACTATTTTTGAGAATCTGGAGACGCCTCCAGGGCGGAGGGTCAAGCTCGCGACTTACATGCTGTGTGATTCCACCAAGAGGTGGTGGGATGTTACCACCCTGTCAGAGCATCACAGGGACATGGCATGGGAAGATTTTCAGGAAGTCTTCTTTGAATTCTTCTTTACTGAGACGCTGATGGTAGATAGAGCTTGAGAGTTCATGAATCTGCAATAGGCCACTATTTCAAAGACGGACTACTTAGCTCGTTTTACAGAGCTTCAGAATTTTTCACCTGTGCTGGTGGGTGATGAGACGTTGAGAGCCGTATTTTTTGAGGATGGTCTTCTGTATGACATCCGAGCGCTGGTGAATGCTTTCAGGTTGCCTACTGTACACGTGATTGTGAACTGGGCGTTAATTATATAGAGGAACCTGCGGGAATCGAGTGGTGTGGGCCTGGGCAGTTCAACACCAGTTACTATTACTATTTATACGGGCAAGAGGAAGAGACAAATGGACTTCTCTCAGGGTGGAACTACCAGTCAGGAAGCTTCTTCAGGTGGACCGGTAAGGTGCTACCGGTGTTGTAGAGAGGGGCACAAGAGGTCGCAGTGTCCAGGAGACCTAGTGGAGTTCCGACCATGCAGCATCATGGGTCATCTGCAGCCCTTTTTTAGGGCGTTTCTACCAGTGGCTAGTGAGAGGGGTTCTATGTAGACTCCGCGTGTGGGAGCAAGACCAGTGGATTCTTACCAGTCAGGGAACATGAATACGTCAGGGCGTGCAGGCAGAGACGGTGGTCGTGGCCGTGGTAGCCAGACACCAGGCTTGAAGAGGCAGTAGGGTGGGACAACTCAGGGTAGTCAGGAAGTGTTGCAAGGCCACGACACTGGACATGCATATGCAGTACAACAGACCCAGTAGGATCAGGATCATGGATCTTCGTTAGTCATAGGTACTATTCTAGTAGCTTATGTCTTGTCTTCAGTACTTTTTGATACGGGTGCTACACATAGTTTCATATCTGATCCCATTGTGGAGAGCCTTGGGCTCGATTTTTATACTTCTTTTGATATCTTGAATCTAGACACTCTGTTGGGGACTAGGACGGTTGGTGTGCGTCAGTGCATGGAGTGCCCCCTTGAGGTTAGTGGGTGTCACTTCCTTTGGGACCTCTATGTCCTGGAGATGACGAGCTATGACGTCATTCTCGGGATGAACTGGTTGGTTCCCTTTCGAGCCTTCGTAATCTTCTACTATCACAGGGTGTGTTTCATGTCACCCAAGGGTGGGGAGTTTCTATGCAAGGGCGAGTGGGATGTTCAGACGAGTCGAGCTGGACCAGAGCATCATGGGCGAGTTGGAGTCACAGCCCAGATTGCGAGCTTATATCTGGATGACCAGGGGACTTGTCAGACGGATTTCCCTCAAGTTGTTGATCATTTCACGGATGTCTTCCCAGTTGACTTTTCAGGTCTACCACTAGTGTGCGAGGTGGATTTCCCTATCGAGCAAGTGCCAGGAGTAGCACCGGTGTCCATTCCTCCTTATAGGATGGCCACTCCTGAGTTGCAGGAGCTCAAGATGCAGTTAGAGGAGTTACATGCAATGGGTTTTATCTGACCCAGTGCATCTGCATGGGGTTCTCCGGTCTTTTTTGAGAAAAAGGCGGATGGTACCCTCAGGCATTGTGTGGATTATCTGAAGCTGAACCAGTTGACGGTTAATAACTGATATCCCTTTATGAGGATAGATGATCTGTTTGATCAGCTTTGTGGAGCACGAGTGTTCTCGAAGATTGAATTGAGATCCGGATATCATCAGCTGCACGTTAGGCCATCATATATACCGCTTACAGCTTTTCAGAGTAGGTATGGTCTATATGAGTATACGGTTATGCCGTTCGGACTCATGAACTCGCCAGCAGTTTTTATTGCTCTGATGAATCGTATGTTCCATCCGTATCTTGATTATTTTGTGGTAGTATTCATGGATGACATCTTGGTGTACTCTCACACTCGACACGACCATGCCACCCATTTTATGATCGTATTGAGTACACTGATAGAGCATCGCCTATATGCTAAGCTCTTGAAGTGCCACTTTTGGATGGACCAGATTCACTTCCTGGGTCATATCATCTCAGAGGAAGGAGTTGTAGTGGACCCAGAGAAGGTGAGAGCAGTAGTTTCTTGAGAGCAGCCCAAGAACGTGTTTGAGAAACATAGTTTCATAGGGTTGGATGGTTACTACAGACACTTCATACATGACTTATCCCACTTAGTAGCACCTTTTACAGGTCTAACTAAGAAGGGTGTGAAGTTCGTTTGGTCAGAAGCTTGGGAGACAGCTTTTCAGGACCTGAAGGGAAGGCTGACATCAGCACCGATCCTAATACTCCCAGAGCAGGGGAAGATCTATACAGTTTACTGTGATGCATCAGGGATTGGGCTGGGAGCAGTTTTGATGCAGGGTGACCTAGTTGTTGCGTATGGGTCTCGGCAGTTGAGGCCACAAGAGAGGAATTACCCGACGAATGATCTCGAGTTTTCTGCAGTTGTGCATGTGTTGTGTTATTGGATACATTATCTGTTGGGAGAGCATTTTGTGGTTTTCACCGACCACAAAAGACTGAAGTATATCTTTACTCAGCGTGACTTGAATCTGAGGCAGAGAAGGTGGGTCGAGTACCTAAAGTCCTTCGATTTTAGGGTTGCCTATACACCTGGTAAAGGTAATGCAGTAGCTGATGCACTGAGCAGGAAGACTCAGATACAGGTAGTGCAGGAGGCCAGTGGTGAGTGGCAACTTATGGCTTTGTTCTCTATGATGCATCGGGAGGTGCATGACAGTCAGGGGCAGACTTATCATTTTTCGTTAGCTGTGACTTCTACCCTCCTGGACAGAGTGAGGATGAGGCAGCTATCGGTTTCAGAAGGCCTGGTTCTATGGGATTCAGTGGAAAGTGAGGACCCTACTCCCAGTTGGATGATAGGCGATGATGAGGTTTTGCGTTTCCACGGACGTGTATGGGTTCCCGGGGATATACACGAGGAGCTGATGTGGGATTTTAATTCTTCAGCTTGGGATGTTCATCCCGGGGTTACCAAGATGTACCGTGACTTGAGGCGTCAGTACTGGTGGCCGGGTATGAAGTGTGTGATAGGTGGTTTTGTTACGAGGTGTTCCACCTGTGAGCAGGTGAGGGCAGAGCATCAGAGACCAGCTGGGTTGTTACAGCATTTTTCCATTCCAGAGTGGAAATGGGATGATGTCGCGAAGAATTTCGTGACGGGATTTCCGAGGTCACCTCGAGGCAATGATGTCGTGTGGGTTGTTGTGGATAGACTCACAATGTTATGTCACTTTTTTCTGATCAAGGAGACCTTCGTTGTGGACGAGCTCGAAAGTCTATAAATCCGAGAGATCGTACGCCTTCATGGGTTCCCTCGTTCTATCATTTCAGATAGGGACGCCCACTTTACGCCTCATTTCTGGCAGAGTTTTCATAGGGTGTTGGGTACACAGGTGCTTCTGAGCACATCATACCACCCTCAGACAGATGGTCAGTCATAGCGGACGATACAGGTGATAGAGGACATGCTGCGTACATGCGTCCTAGACTTTGGGGGATCTTGGGAGAAGCATATACCCTTAGTCGAGTTTTCATATAAGAATAGTTTCCAGGCGACTATTAAGATGTTACCATACGAGGTTTTATATGGTAGACCATGTCGGTCACCTTTGTGCTGGTTAGAGGTAGGTGATGCAGCTTTACTGGGGCCACAGCTCATGCAGGAGACTTCTGAGCAGGTCCAGTTGATTTGGAAGCGAGTGGCTACCGCACAGCCTCGTCAGAAGTCTTATGCTGATCGCCGTAGAGGACCTTTGGAGTTCGTGGTCGGGGATCGGGTTTTCTTGCTTGTTTTGCCGATGCTGGGACACAAACAGATCAGGAGACATGGTAAAATTTCACCGTGGTATGTGGGGCCATTCGAGATTCTAGAGAGAGTCGGGCTGGTTGAATATCGGTTGCAGCTGCAGCAGGGGTACCGAGCCATGAACGACGTCTTCCACGTATCTCAGTTGCGTCGCTACCATTCTGACCCGTCTCACACCTTTCAGCCAGAGGAGGTTGAGCTTCAGCATGATGAGACCTTTGATTATCATCTGATCTGTATCGTTGATAGGAGCACGAAGGTTCTACGAGGGCGGTCAGTTCCTCTCGTACGGGTGCTATGGAAGCATGGCCGTGTGTAGGATGATACCTGGGATTGGGAGGCCGACATACGTGCTTAGTGGAAAGAGATGTTATGAGCTTATTCTTTGCCACCCTGGGAAGAGAAATTCGGGGACTAATTCCTATAAGGGCGGAAGTTTGTAAGAACCTGATTCTTAATTTTGATGTACATGCTTCATCTATTTCCATTTCCTTAAGTGTTTTTGAGAAAATATGGAAATTGGAGAAAAATCCTGAATTTTTGAACTACACGCCATGTACGTTATCCACACGCCATGTACTTTTGTCCGTGTTGGGATGAGTACACGGGGCGTGTAGCCATGCCGGCGACGAAGGGTGTAGGAACCACTACACGCCGTGTAGTGGTGCCTTACACGCCGTGTAGTCAGTCAGCAGGCTTAAACAGTAAGGTGGTGGTGTCACCTCCAGCTGGGCGACATTACACGCCGTGTACTCGAGAGTACATGCCGTGTACTAATGTCAACGAATGAACAGTGTGGCGGTGTCGCCAAATGAATAGTTAAATGAAAGAAGTATGCGTCGTGTACTCAGAAGTACACGCCGTGTACTTTTATTCGACTTAAAACAGGCAGTAGCCTCCTCATTTGGCAGAGGAGGCACATGAGCCATTTTGGAGCCAAAGGAAAAAGTTGTATCTTTGAAGGTCCACCTGGCATTCGTCTGGAATCAGATTCGGATTTGGACGATCTCGTTGGAACCTCACGGGTAAGCCCTATACTCTCCTGGTATCGTTCTTACCAATTCTTACACTAACGTAAGTTATTTACGTCTATTTGGTTTTTGTTCTTCATTAGATCTACGCCGTTCTTGGGCTTTTCTGGAGTTGGCGTTCGGGTATAACGTTCGTTGGTGTACATGGTAGGTGGCTTTGGGTTTAATTTTCCAACTGCTGTGTGTTTTGTGCGTTTTTGTGCCACGAACCCATGTTGGGGTGTCATGTGATATGGTTGTTGCCATGTTTAATGCCTATAATTGCATAGGTGATTAAAAAGGGATATTAAAATGGTGGTTTGGATCGTTGCTTGGATCCGGAACTACCCCCGGGGTGTGTTTCACTGTTTAGCCATTTGGCATGGATACCCAATGGTATGCCTTCAATGTAGTAACTGTAGAATTTCCTTGTGAGGAATTTCTTGTTACTACTTGTTTACCTATTGGGCATTGCCCGGTTGCCTGCTTAGCCTAAGGGCATTGTTGTATTTGGCCTGAGGGCATTGTTTTTATTAGTCTGAGGGCACTACACTATTTAGCCCGAGGGATGTTGTTATTTCACCTGAGGGAATCCTTTCGTGCCTGAGGGCTTGACTTCTGTGTCTGAGGGTGACACTTCCTATGCCTGAGGGAAATTTCTTTTACGTCTGAGGGATATACCTACAGGTTGGATTCTTCTTACCTGAGGGTAAGGTTTTGTTTGTCTGAGGATGTGGACTGTTTACTAGAAATGCACTTGGGTGGTTTCTAATATTTAAATGGATTAAATGGATAATGAAATGGAAATATAACTGGTAATTAGTTACTTTTTAGTACTTCTTACTTTATTGAATTGTACTAATTCACACCGTTGTTGCATGCTCACATGCAGTTGGGCACGAGCCTTTGGTGGGTGCCTACTGAGATATATTTCTCACACCCTGTTTGGGTCACAGTTTTCGGACCAAACAGATTTCGTTGCTGTAGGTGTAGATAGGGGCAAGAGTCCCTATATAGGAACTTTACTGTTGCTGAGGAGTAGTAGGGCATGGGACCGAGCCTAGGCTCGGGATGCTGCTGCCAGCTGTTTTACTTGTTTTGATGTACTCTATTTTCTGCTGTTCTGTATTGATGAATAACATGTTCTGGCTATTTTCTTAGGACTTGAAACATGTAGCATCATCACTTATAAACTGTTGGTTATATCCACATCTGTAGTTATTTTAGTTTTGTATGTTTAATACTTCCGCTGTTTATTGTTTGTTTATTTTGGTATTCTGTTGCCCTACACTTTGACAAATGAGGGCATAGTTTCCCCACTATCAGACCTGGTCCCTCGCTGCTAGTTAGTAGCCTCTGGGGTTTGGGGAAATGCGCTTGAGGTCACGTGGCGAACCGGGATCAGGGAACCCATTGCGTGGCACCCGGGTCCGGGATGTTACATATAAATTGTAAGGTTGATATATTATTCAGTGTGCTGAGACCTCATCTTCAGAAGAATCTATCCAACCGAGACTATGATAGCTTTGAGGCGATTGTGCGGAGTGGGATGAAAGTTGAGCAGGAGTTTGGTGAGACATTGTGGTCTCATAAATCCAATGACATGAATAGATCGATGGATCCCCACTTAGGGAGGTCCTCTGATCAAGGGAGAGGAGGAAAGCAATTGAAACATTGCACATGTAATAATTGTGGGAAAAAGAATTCAGTGAACTGTCTGCTTGGGAGGGAGAAATGAAACAAGTGTGGAAGAGATGACTATATTGCAATGAATTGTCATATTGAGGTGAAACCTCAACTTCCAATCACTAACAACAAGGGGAAGATGGTGCAGGACCAACCTGATGTCTAGTGCTTTAATTATGGACAACGTTGGCACTTTTCCAATCAGTGTCAAAATCTGAGGGTAGTGGGGGGGGGGAACCACCTTCAGCATCTATGAAGGCTAAGGGATCAGGGTCGTGCTATGGTACTCTTGTTGTTCTCTCAAAGCAAGAAAGTTCATTGTTTTATTCTAGTTCTATCCATTCCTTTGTTTCCTCCAAGATTGAAAAGAATTTAGAATCAACCCCAGATTTTCTAAAAGTAGAGTTAGTAGTCAAGACTCATGGTGGGATTATCCAAGATTCATCAGTTTTTAGAAACTATAGTATTTACATTACTGAGCACAATCTTATCCCAAATCTAGTAGTCAAACCCATGATGGAATTCAACTTTATACTAGGGATGAACTGGATCTCAATGTAGAATGCTAATATCAAATGCAAAAGCAAGGAAATCTTAGTAGTCTTAAATGGAAAACCTACTGTTATCTTCCAAGGAGAGAATTCTCAACCTGATATTTTCCTAGAGAAACCACCTTTATACTTATTTATGGAATTTATCGGTGAAAAAGAATAAGGTTATGAGAGTTTATGGATAGAAACTATCCCCATTTTCCATGAATATGTTGACATATTTCTTGAGGAGTTTCCAGGACATCCCCCAGAAAGAGTGGTAGATTTCTCAATTGAACTCGTACCTGGATCTCATCAAATATCAAAGACCATGTATACGATGGAAAATGCAGATCTGGATGAATTAAAGAAACAACTCCAAGTTCATTTAGAGAAGGGGTTTATCTGACCGAGTGTGTCTCATTGGGGAGAACCTGTTCTCATTGTTAATAATAAGGATGGATCGACATGGCTATGCATTTATTACAGAGAACATAATAAGATCAAAGTAAAGAACAAATACCCTCTTCCAAAAATTAATGACTTATATGACCAACATTTTGGGGCTCAATTCATCTTTAATATTGATCTTCGATCTGGTTATCATCAATTGAGGGTGAATAATGAAGATATTCCAAAAACTGGCTTCTGATCAAGATATGGGCATTATGATTTTTTTGTTATGACCTTCAGACGGACTAATGCACACACTATTTTTATGGATGTGATGAATAGAGTTATTAAGTACTAACATAATAACATTATGGTAGTTTTTATTGATGATATTATGATAGATTCCAATTGTTTCAAGGAGCATGAGGATCATCTATGGGATATTTTTCAAACACTACGGAAGGAGAGAAATTTTGGGAAGTTCAGCAAATGTGAATTTTTGTTACAACAAGTTGCTTTCTTGGGGAATAGTGTAACCCATGAAGGAATCAAATTTGACCCAAAAAAGACAAAAGTTGTAGAAGAGTGGCATAAACATACAACAATAACTGAGATTTATAGTTTTCGTGGATTAGACAGATTTTATAAGAGGATTGTGAAAAATTGTTCATGAATTTCTAATCTATTAACCAAGTTAACTTGAAAGGGGTCAAGTACATCTGGACAAAGGAGTGTGAGGAATGTTTCATAGAGCTGATGAAGAGATTAGTCACTGCACTTATTTTAACTCTACCCTCATGTGGAGAAGGATTCGTTATTTTTAGTGATGCATCTCTAAAATGGATTGGGTGAGTCCTCATGAAAAATTACAAGGTCATTTCTTATGCATATCGACAGTTGAAGACTCATAGGCAGAATTATCCTACGTATGATCTAGAGTTGCCTACTGTCATTTTTTCTCTGATGATATGGTGGAACAATCTTTACGAAGTGAAATGTGATATATACACAAACCATCAATGTTTGAAGAATATTTTCACACAAAATGAATTGAACATGAGTCAAAGGATATTATTGGAACTACTTAAAGACTATGAATGATCAATTCATTATCATCATGGAAGAGCAAACAAAGTCACTGATGCATTAAGCAAGAAAGTCCTAGTTGTTCTTTCCATGATGCCGATTAAAGGAGATCCAATTATCAATGACCTAGTAAAGTTGGACATATGAATTATAAGGGAAGGGACATCATCAACCCTAACCCAGATGATTTATCAAACATCATTACTAGATAAGATCCAAAAAGAAAAAATTGAAGATCCTTTGTTGTACAAAATGATGGAGGCTATAAAGGATTTGATGTTTCTTGAGTTCAATATTGATCATGAAGGTGTTCTGAGATTTCATAAAAGACTATGTATTCCATCTATTCTAGAAATAAAGAAGGTGCTGATGGATGAAGCTCATAGCTCTACTTTTTCTATACATCCTATAAACAAAAAAATGTATAGGGACATTCATGATCATTATTGGGGGAATAATATGAATAGGGAGATTGATGACTACACTGCGAGGTTCCTAGTATGTCAACAAGTTAAGGAATAGTGACAACTACCTAAAGGTGTATTGCAACCACTACCCAAAAAAACATGTAATTAGGACAATTTTACTGTGGAATTTGTTACTGGTATTTTGAGAACCTTCAAATGAAACAATGCGATATGGGTTATTGTGGACTGTCTCACCAAGAAATCCCATTTTATCTCCATTAGAGAAGATTTCATTCTTAATCAACTTGATAGGATTTACGTGAAAGAAGTGGTAAGTCAGCTTGTAGTTCCACATTTTATCATATGTGATCGTGATCCATGGTTTACATCTAGATTTTGGAGAAGTCTTTGACATGCTCTCAGCACTGAATTGATTTTCAGTACGGCCTATCACCACCTAACTGATTGCCAATCTGAAAAGACTATTCAAACACTCGAGGAAATGTTGAGAATGTTCTAAATGGAATTTAAGGGTGGATGGGATCAATATCTCCCTTTACTTGAGTAATCTTACAACAACTTCTACCAATCTATCTTTCAAATGGAACACTATGAAGCTCTATATAAGAATGGATTTGAACTCCTACTTGTTGTGATGAATGTGGTGATAGAAAGCTTCTTGGGATTGATCTTGTACAAGAGATAACATTAAAATTCCATTCCATCCAACAATACATAAAGGATGATCAGATTCGGAAAAAGAGTTATGCCGAAAACCATCAAAGGGAATTGGAATTGGATTTGGATGTTGGTGACCAGGTCAAGCTTCGAATTTCACCATGTAATAGATTCATGATGTATGGGAAGAATGGGAAGCTCATCCCTTGTTAAATTATCCCCTATAATATTCTTGATCACATGGGAGTAGTGGCCTATCAGCATGAACTTCCTCCAAATCAAGAACAAGTCATGATGTCTTCCATGTATCCTTCATGAGGGAGTACATACCTTACCCTTCACTTGTAGTAATCCCTGAGGTGGTACAACTGGAACATGACCTCTCTAATGAGGAGCAGCCAGTGGAGATCTTGGGTCATATAGACAAAGTTCTAAGCAAAAAGACTACCCACCATTATAAAGTGTTGTGGAGGAACCACAAATAATAAGAAGCCACGTGGGAACTAGAGGATTCTATGAGGTAGAAGTATCGACACCTTTTATCCTCTAAGGGTACGAGTAAAAAATTTTGGGGACGAAATCTCTTAAGCTTAGAATAATGTAACGACCTAAAATTTTTAATAATTTTTGTTTCCTAATTTTGTGTGTTATTTCATTTTATACTCAAGAAAACTATATCATTTAATAAAATGAGTATAATTAAAATGAGACAGTTGGGTTTCGACTATTATATGACCTTTGGTCAATGTGATTATTGGAAACTAAATGTTATAACTATTTTCTATAAATACAAGTGATCTTGGTTAATACAGAAAGATGATTGGATGGCCCCATCCAGTAGTCTCAGGACGATCGAATCCAATCACATGGAACTTGGGAATTATGTAGCACCAATGGGATATGCTCTGGACCAATCCCAAGATTAACATCATCTTGTGAATCTAGAAGGGAATCTCCTTCGTGAGAAGTTCAAGCTGATAGAAATCACCACTCATGCAATGTTGGTCAAGCCGCCATAAGATTCTATCACCTTAGCAAATCTTACACATTCGTGATATGCTGGTTTTATAAGGGACTATGTAACAAGACCGTAACTTCCTTGTGTAATCCTTTGAGATAAATAATATTTAGATTTCTTCTTATGGTGAAGTTTGTGTATTTTCAAATGTTTAGATAAATATAGGATGCATATTTTTGATGTTTAGAAAACAAGTGATATTTTACTATATTTTTGTAATCCTTAAATAATTAATAATATGTAATGATTTCTAGAAAATAGTATTTTGTAGTTGTGTTCAGTATGAAATTTAGAGTCTAATAAGATCAACCTAATTTTTTGTGAATATTAAATTATGAATAGTGATTTTATGCTTATTATTACTAATATGACCAAATGGATTATGTAACCTCACTTAAAAATGTCTTGATATAATTTAGGCACTTGGATTATCTAATGTGAATCAATAAAATAGGAAAATAACTGTTTCAGAAATTATTAGTCAAGTATTTGTTTTTTAGGTGAATAGTGTTTTTAAAAAAATTAAATTAAAAATATTTTGATAATTATTTTTATAAAATGGAGTTTTTCTTTGAATTCAGATCATCAATATTAGGTTAAGGTGATTTTTAGGGATTTTTCTGAACAATTTGAATTTTTATTGAATAGTGAAAATACAGTTTTTTGTTTTGGCTGTTTAATTACATCATTAATGATGTATTAATTATTCAATCATTCTGGTAAACTTAGTAATAGTAATATAAGGTATGAGGTGTCCCATGTGGCCAATACCATGGTCATGCCCGTGGTTTTTCCAATACCACCGATGAGGTGTCCATTGGCCATTAATGAGTCATCCCCTCACTTCTCCTATAAATACCAATCCATTCCCTCGTTCATTTAATTTAATAATCCTCTTCAACAAATTTCATGTCTCATAACCTCCCATGGATTCCTCCCAAGGTTCCCTGAAGCTTACAAGGATCCCAAACAACTAACATTCGATGTTACTCTTCAAGGTAAGGGAATCTTTCACCCTCCTCTTTTAGGCCGTGAATTTTTTTTTGTTCTGTCTTCTAGTTTCCATCACTTTTTGTTGAGGGTATATTAATATATGTTATAATTAATTTCCATTTAATTTCTAATTATTAATAAAAACATTCCTCTCTCATCTATTTTTTTTCTGAATTTTTATGTGACGTCGTTAGGCTGCCGAATTTTTCGTAAAAGGAATCATGTCATCTCTTTTATTTCATGTTTCCTTTTCATGTTCTATTTCATTCAAATTTCCATACCATGTTCTTATCTCCCTATTATTTTATATTTATACTGTATTATATGTTATTTATGAGTGGGTTACTCTTGTAACCTCTCTTAATAATGTTTTCTAATACAGTGTTATATAGACGTTATGCTGTAGAAATTTGCCTCAAAATTTCTATCTCTTTCTCTCCATAAATTCTATTGTTTTTTTATATGAATACCCTTAACTGTTTAGTAACATAGTGAATTCATAAATATATAAATAATATGTGTTTTATTTGGTAATTTACATACATATAACACTCACTTCCTTTCCATTGGTTATAAATGACATAATGATCTAATATTTTTTAAGAACATTTAAAACATCACGATCTTGAAATGAAACCCATTTCTTTTATTCTGTATGGGTTATTTATAAAATGATTGATTATTATCAATGTGGATCACATGAAATTAACGGAATACTAATGGTGCGCCCTGATTGTGCTCCAATGTATTGGGTAAAAAATCAATCACTAGAGATGACAAGTTTCACAGTACCATGGTGAAAACCTTGGTAAACTTTATCACACCTTGGGGATGTACTTTGGTGATATGTTCATGAATGTATAAATTAAATTTTTAAGACACATATTTAAGTTATGATACATGTTCTTTTCATTATTATATTCCTAAAATTCCATTTCTCTTGTCATTATGTTGTTATTCAAGTTCTTATTTTTAACACAAGTAAATTGATTCCCTTGTTTACCCTTACTGAGCCTTCTTCTCACCCTTTTCATTGATGTATGTATCCACGATATGAGATGCATTAGTTGTACGTTGGATGATCCTATGATGATGCCATAAATGTGGTTTAGAAGAATTTTTTATGTTGTATTCATGTTTTAATGTTCTTGATTTCCAAGACACTAGACTTTATAGATCCTATGTATGTAAAATGTAAAGAAAAGTTATGTATTAAAAAGGAGGGATGCAATATATCACCTATGAATTTAATATAAAAACCACATAAAATTAATAGGATAAATACTAAATTTCATTAAAAATAAAAATAAATCATATATAATATCATAATCACTAAAAAAAGTGTTTGATAGAGACCTCTAAGTATCTGAAAACAAACATCGCCCTCAATATGTATCTCTAGGATACATAAAATAAATATACAATCATCTATGAATATCCATTAAAATTTATCTATTGTAGTACCTTATTTTCATAATAAAATAAGAATAAGATTGATATTCCTTGAAGGAGGATCATCCAAACATCATACAAAAATCTGTAGTCACTACCATCACATAAAAGTTGATTATATACCATATCAAGGACACTCCTCAAATAATTTCATCTATTCATGTGAAAAAATATAAATAAATTATACTTCTAGTATATTAAATCGTCATAAAAATAAAACCCCACATATTTGTTTTATCTTATGAAATTTTTTATAAAATTAAATCTGCAAAAAATGCTCATAATAATTGATAATGCTTCTTAGTCAAATACCAAAAATAGAATATGAAGTGGATATATCAAATTCATATTGAAAATCCGATGTATGTAGAATGTTGTGTCAAATACATAGAAGGTTTTAGGGAACATTTCTATAAATTGAATAATTAATTGAAAAAAATAATAATAAATAAGATGCATTAATAAATTAATCAAATTATTGTAAAACTGATGAATCAAATTGAGATAATATAGAATATTATCATATATTCAATCCCCATTAAACCAATATCATAAGGCCTACCAAATGACATGATAAGGTCAGTACAAGCTTCCACAAACATTGTTTGATATAATCATATCATATGTTAGGTTATCTGTCTGAATAATGTTATATCATATGAATCTTGTGATATTATAGGATATTTTATGTATTATATAATAACATATCCAAAAAACTACCACGTTAACAAAAATTCCTTAGACCCTTTATTCAATATTCAATAACTCATTCTGTATCTAACCTAATATAATTTGGATATTAACAATCATACTACTTTTTTGTAAAAATATATTATCTATGATTAATCAAATTCAAATGACATAACCATGTGACAGTGTGGGACTATTTTATTGAGAATATTATTAAATCCTTAATTACTATATTTAATTAAATTGATTCCTCTAGCAAAGATTCAGAACTAAAAAATCTATGAATGGTTCTAGTGTTTTCCTTATGAAACATACTAATATGTCGGTATAAAAACTCCATTAAAATGATATGTCATAAAAATTTTGTATATACTGATATAATCATTTTTCCAAAACATCATCTAAAACTGGACATGGAACAAATTTTAATAAAGACCATAAAAACCATTCATAATGCAATAAAAAATACCGACCTAGTTAATTAACAAATCACATGTTTTTATCTAGTATATGAGAACATCACATTTAGCATATCCATGTATTTTATGTCATTATATATAATCATCTAGGAATGAACATGAATTTACACACTCTAAATAAATAAATTACATGATGTATTTTTTTCCAATATAAGAGTTGAAAAATATTTTCGTGGTTGATCTCTAACTTATGACATGATTAGAAATATATCAGCCAAATCATTAAGAGCTACGTCTCATCGCTTAAATAATAATGGTTTTAGAGTATGAAGGTTCTCATTCTAGTCATCTCTCCATCCTTAGGTAGAAATGATTGATAATAACCATACAACCCAAAGTATATTGATGACATTATAGAATTTATTAAGATACTATATTTTCTATAAATCCGATTAATAAACCCCAACTTATTTTTTTATTATTTCACTATTCATTTCAATCATAACTTATAATCGTGGAACATGATACACTATTAAAATCATCAATTATGAACATCTCGAAGTAAAAAATTGAGTGTATATCATCATCAACCTATTCATGTGATATAAATTAACAAATAAATCAATGAATTTTATAAAAAAAATTGTATTAGTAAAAAATCATGATACATTACTAAATATAAACATTAAACATCATATATATATTATAAATAGTTATTTTAGATGACCTAGATGGATTGGATGTAGTAATGGGTTTTCAAAGAGATATAAAATATTTTCATTTGTGAACACCAAACATATCCCAATATCAACGCTCTCAACTATCTAACATATAAGATGGCCTATGGGAATTATTTATTTAGTCATTTTGTGAGACTGTGGTTTCACAGCATGATAAATGGTTACAATATGCACCAAAATGATTTATTTCTCCCTAGATTCTAGGAACCAGATCATATCCACTGATAAATAATGATCAAAAGTGATTCATTCTTGTAATCATAAGATGATGTATAGTCTACCTCAATTTTAGAATATTTTATCATGACTTTTTGGAACTCATATATCTTAAAACCCCATCATTCAAGAAAAACAAGAAACCATATTTAGATCACATCTTGACTCTACATGATTGGGAACATTCAGGATTGAATCCTTAACAAAGTGTTTATAATTTCATCTAGAAACCATGAAAATATATTTCGTCCTCATTAATTACATATGGTTTATATTAATTCTGAAACAGTGAGTCTCAAAATGATTGTATTGACATGTACTAGTAATTTTAAGAGAATGAGTTTTAAAAAGTCATGTGCACAACATGGAATACATGATGTATCTAATATATGATGCATGTATATTAATATAGAGACTATATGACTCTTTATTAACTTCTAATATCATCACATCATTTTTTGTATATAATACAGTTAATGAACAATTTGTGGGGTTATTCGTGTTAAAATGATTTTATATATAAACATTTTTTCTGATGAATAACTCAAATAAGGATTTTAGTTCATATATATTGATATTTTCCCCAATATTTATCATTCTTCACCAATGTATCTCATGGAGTAGATTTTAAAAAACCGTGTCTTTATAGAGTATAAATGTGAGTTATCATTTCATATATAGATTATGTGATCAATATATAATATATAATACACCAAAAAAATCCCACGAATCTACATATAAAAATAGGAATAAACTACATCCCCAAGGATCCCAAAATCATTGATTTTATCATCAATCAGAAAATTTTCACTCTGAGATGAATTTTTTAATAATGAAATAGATTGTTTGAACTATAAAACATTTAACGACTCATTTGGAAATTCAACCCTCTTAGGATATATTATATATATCATCTCAACTAAATTTCCTTCTTGGAAAGTGGTTTCAACATTATTTAAGGATTTATAATTTTCAATCTATGCATAATGAATATAATTTATCATCAAAAAAAGTTAAAATGTTCAGAAATAGTCAATACATTGAATTTTTTCCAACCCTTTATCACCTTACATTATTTAGAGGTAGAATATATACCATATATATAATTTTTCTAAAATAAAATTCAATTGTTCCTATTTATTGTTTCCTCATAAGGTGCATCTACCAAGTTCAAAACATATTTATTATAGACAGAGTCCATTTGAAATTCTTGTTTTTTATCCTATCATTGAAATATAACTCAAAATTTACTTCTATAAATTTGTAGAATCTCCTCATTTTAACATGAATTAATTATTTTTCTCTAGATTAAATCCATATATCTTGAGTTCTTGATGAAGCTACTAGAACATATTGGTTCTTTTTAAAAGTGATTTTATTCTTCTACCATAAAATTGAAGGATCAATTTCAACTTCCATATTTGAAACACATCATGTTTACAGTTCCTAATCTTCATGAAGTTCATCAACACTCCTACTAAAACCCCGATAGATACATTCAATCTCAATTAATGTAAGAAAAAAATACATTATAATATGTTGTATTATAAAAATAATATCATTTAGATATAATTGGATAACTGGAAAATTATAACATTTCATAATAATGATCAATTTTTTCAATATAAAAACATTATATGAATACATAAGAACAAAAAATACACATATAAAATAGGTCGGAGGGTTTCCCATAACATTCTTATTTAGTGTATTTTGTACATCATCAAATGAAATGTTGTTATTTGGGAATGTGACTATATTTAGATAATTTCCCCATAATGAAAAAAGATAAAAAATTGACCCACCATTCATAAAACAATGTCTAATATGGAATGATTCCTCCTATAAGATATTCCATCACACAATGGTGTTCTAGTATAAATATCTATTAAAAAACTCAATGATTTCTAAAATGATTTGTATATGCAATGAATAAGTATTAATCACCATGATCTAATTATAGAATTTTAAATAATTTTATGTAGATGATTTGGTAAAATCTTTAGAAACAATTGGCGATGTTAAAAATTTTCGTACGTGTTGCACACTATATACTTATAACTACATTAATAAAAGATATCGATTGAATATTCAAAGCACCTAAACAATCTAAATTATATTGTACTCATTGGCCCAAAAACAAGACGTTATAAGAGACATGATATATAAAAGTTCTATTCACATTATCCAACAAAATAATTTTTTTTCCTCTTGCCAAATAATAATGATTCTCTTGTATCTAATTTTAAATAATTGATTTGTAATAATATTAAATCTCTAAAGAGTCCCTTGTTATTTTTTATATATATGTCCTTGGTGAAAAATCCAATGCTCGATGGGATTTGAAACAACTGATACTATATTACATAGAAAGGTATATATATTATTAACTATATCATGAATGTATACATTTTTACAATATCTGGAATTCCATAAAACAACATACTCATTTATATAGATAATATTTGGTCATAATATTGAATATGAATCCCATTTTTTCTAAAAATTATAGGAAAATTGTTTATTATAGTGTGATCATAATAATAGTTATACAAGTATAGAGAAAATAAAATAGGTAGAATTTGATAATATGTAATAACTTATAAATTAGAAAAGACCTCCACAATTTTAACAGAAACATCATCTTGACCGATTTTTAATTCACTTATGTCATTGAGTTCATGTTTTAATGAATTTATGTGTGAAAAAATTAGGTATCCAATTCCCATGTGTCAGAGTTGGTAAAATTTATTTCAATATTATTAACATATATATGCATATAATTATTCATTTTTATATCACTTATCATCCACAGACACAAATCTAGTGATGTCTTATATGTAACACATATAACTGACCTAAATAATAATTACATAATGTAGTCCATATTCAATCCAAAAAACATATCAAGAGGTGAGTATAATGTTTTATGAATCAAAAAGTATATTTAATTAATTTATTCTAAATAAAATTAATGATCCCAAACATCATATCATATTATTGAGTCAAATATATATTTTATAATATGTAATGTGTATATCATTTCATTCCTTTAAACACATAGTATATTATGAAAGTGTTCATACCAACCACAATAGCTATGATTCATGTTTTTATTGTGGGAAACCCTATAACTGGATCAATAAAATAAATATTGATAACTCTATTCCCCAAGAATAATATTTTATCTATTTTACTTGTGATGTGTTAGGAAAATATCATAACAAAATTTTTGTAAATAAATTTTATGTATATAAATTTACACTCTTAATTTCAAAAGATAATCCAGAGAAATATTAATATGGAAGAATCTTCATTTTTTTGTATGATAACAGTATTTTCATGTGATTATTTTGATTAAAAATCACACATAGTATTATAATGTAATCCATATAAAACTGTCACTAACATAACATACATCAAATGAAAATTGAATTCATAATAATTATATCCCACCAGAATTTTTATTATCTCTTATTTTGTTAATTATTATTATTTCTTATAACAATTTAGAATTTTTGACTCTATTTCATCAAAAAAATTAATATGTTGATAGCATATTAATTTTTAACAAATTACAAAATCGAATAGATGTTTCTAATCATACCAAAATAGTAGCCAAAACATTTCACACATATAAAAATGTATCCATTTAATAGGGAACATGATCTTTTTTCACAAATTATTGAAAATAATTGAGATAAAAAATCTTCTTATAATTAATTCCATAGAAATGAATTCCAAGACACTACCACACATATAACATAATGAAAAATCATCCATGCTATTGAAATGTCTAAAATGTGGTCCCTCTACCTAGTTAAATATTACTCAATGTAAATTATAATTCAGGATATCTATAAAACATAATATTTTTGAAATATATTAAACATAAAATATTAATATAGTAAATTTGATAATAAATCAATGTAATGGTTGTGGAAAACTAAATCTTAGGTTTTCATACAAATCCTATAATGCATGACTAGATTTTTTAAAGATGAAATTTAATATATTAATTTAACATACAAAATATTCATTGTTGATGAAAATGATATAAATATTAATATTTTAATGGAATAAACAATTTGACAATAATTCTCTATATTTGTAAAAAAAACAATTCATATCCAGTGTTTTAATGATCATAAAAAGGTTGTTCCATGAAATATAATGGGAAGAATATGTTAATAGATTAAATATCAAGGAATTGATACCACGGATGGGTTTAGTGTGATGATATCATATTATTTATTAGTAGAAATAGACCCAAATATACCAAATCTATCTCCAATGGAATAAAAATTTCTAAATATAGGGAAAAATTAATTGGAATAGCTATAATTTAGTTTCATTTATCGTGTCTCCTCAGTCTAGTAAGATTAATAAGGATTTATTTTTGTGACTCTCAAATGACTCTCACCATTTAGTGGGTTACAATGGACAGTGCATCCTCTATCATAATGAGATGATTATCATTCATAAAATGGGTTTTAGCACCGACTAAATTAAGATAGATGAATAAACCATAGATCAAGAGTGGATTGGATAAGATTTAATGTGTTTATGTTAACTAATATATGAGGGATAACAATAGATATATAGACCCTCGTCAATAAATGAAGTGTTTTTTATCATGGCCTATAAAGAATCTAATGAAAAAATTACTTATAAATAAACATCTCTTTCTCAATGATTAAATTAATTATTGTGTAAATAATTAATTTAAAACAGAATAACTACATTGGTTATTTTGGACTGATATACCATGTTATATTTAAAAGACATTGTGAATTTTAACTATACATAATATAATCATAGTACAATGAATGTTATGATTAGTATATATCCAGGGTTATGAATAATTGAAATTGATGTACACAGATGATTTCAGGGAAACTACTAGTATGATCGTAACCTATAAAGCCCATTTATCAAATCATCTGATGGATATGGTATCATATTGCATTTCCCATTACTAACAATAGGTTGATATTCTACAATTGAAGCAGGAGTGAATCTATTTTTTAGAGAGTTTCAAGATTATTTAAATCAGAATCCAAATTATATTCATCGAACAACCAAATTAAAGAATCACTATTCCATAAATTCCCCTTAGGGCATATGATTCTTAATAGGTGTTTATTTATATATACCATAACAGTATGAATTTTCATATTATCCTTTTTAATAAAAAATTATTATATTTATACCATTTATTATTAAATTATTAATAATTATATAATGTGTTTGAGAAAATATATATTTGGACATGAAGTAATACATTTTTTATTTTTGGGGAGTATATTGTTTAAAATAAGATATTTTTTTATATACAATATATCTTAAAAAATATTTTAATAAAATAATTTAAAATATTGAAATTAGAGAAATATTCTTTATTATATAATTTAATGTAGTCTATTGTTATTTTAATAATGGTAATGAAGTGTTTAATAACATAAAAATAGTATTTTCTAGTAAATATATATTTTTATTTAAAAGAAATAATTATCATATTTTTATGAATGTTTCGAAAAGTTAATTATTATTTTTGAAAAAATATGTATATTATCAAATGGGGTGTTGTAATCATTATTTTATGTGGGTATATAATTATTAGGAAATTAATAAATAATATATATATATATATATGTTCTATATTATAACATCATAAGGGCCCAAAAATGATGTAATAAACACCATAAATAGAAAAAATGATCAAATATGTATATTTAAATATTAGAATTAATTATTATTTATGTTATTAGATTATTTTTAAAAATTCTTAATTAATCCTAATAAACCAATATTATGTTATAAGGATTAATAATAAAAAACTTATGAACATTATTCATATTCATATCACGAAGGGTATTATTTTAATTATTTTGGTTATTTTTCTTGTAAAATAATTTAAACCACTCCTCCTTAGTAGAATACACTGTAAAAACCCATGTTATGGTTTATATTTTTTATTATTATATTATATAGTTTTAATAAACTATGTTTATAAATATATAATGAATTTTCATACCTTTTTATAAAAAACTGACCCATGCACCCATTAATCATTAATAAAAATCCATTAATCATGAATTTACTCAAATTTTCTCTACCTATATCCCACCCAAATTGTTCCCAAGAACATAATAATATCCTCAGTATGTTTTTGAATATCTATCTCAAGGCAAGGGATCCTATGCTCCTCCACTTAATTCAAGAACATTCTTTCTATAATGCCTTTTGATTTCCAAATCGTCATGTTGGACAATATTTTTACACATTCATGTTATTATAATTAGTATATAAATTTTATTAGAGGAAAAATTTATATCTCATTATTCACTCCCATGAATATTTATTTACCCCTGTTATGATGCTGAAATTATCCTTTGATATTCTGAAGCCAACAATTTAGTAGTGATTACCAATCCTCATTTCCACTCAATGGTATAAACGTAGATTTTATTATCGTTCACTGATCATTAAATTTGGTGTATGTTAGCTAAAGTCTCTAATCATGGAATTTAAAATTTTATAGAATTTTTATCTTTTATATGATATATATGGAGTACTTTTTCATATACTAGATATGAATGTTTCATGTGCGCTACGAAATATATAGCCCTCCAATGAATTAGGTAATGGTTTTATGTCATGGGATACCATCTATAGTGAATTAGAGGTCATACTTAGAATAATATTATTTTAATTCAATATTAATAGGCTTTATTTATGTTTAAGATTTTTTGTTTTTCCTTTTTCCCCCATTCATATGTTTCCATGATTTTATCATATTATATCACACATAAAAGTTTATGTTTATGTTTCCTACCTCATTAATTTCATGTTCATATGACTCTATAATCACATTTATGACCTTCATCATTATAGAATTTGATTAATAACTTACATGGATTTATATGTTTACCTTTTCTAATGTAAATTCCCTTGGTACCCCATGCAACTTTAATAATTAAATGAAATATTAATAAAATGTTAAATATATTTAGATAATATGATTATATCCATATTTTTTTTATTATTCTTATAAATTCATAAAAACACTACAAAAATCGATTATATTGGATTTTATTAATATTATATTTATAAAATAAAACACAAAATAAATTTATTAAAAGGAATGGGTCATCATAGTTTGTATCAGGGGAAAGTCTATTAATATTTTTAATTGTGATTAGAAAAATCTATTGAAATTCCCAGTGATACAAATAAGAATAGGAAAAAATCTCCATATTTTGGTAATGTATAGAGCTTTTAGGTTCCATGTGATAAATTTCATCTAGAATACCACACGTGGATATGGATTTAGAATATTTTTCCTAGGGATGATAATACCGAAAAGGGATCATTGGTCATGACTCGATCATTACATGGTGCACGACATTGATTAGTTTCTACACAAATAGTTTGGCAGTCTTGGATCATATTCACTGTTTAATTTATATGATATTTATGAACCATTATAAATGGAAAACAATTCCTCAAAAATATTATTTTATGAACAGATTATTGATAACATAAATTGAAACAAATACATTCACAAGTAAATGAATATATTTCATTTTAGTGTTATCCATTTAATTATCATGCAATTATATTTATGTATTAACTAGTTTAATAAATTTCATTTAAATTTTTTATTTTAGATAATCAATTATGTATAATGATGCATGCATTTCATAAATACATATTACATCTTTTTATTTCAATATTAATTACATAATGAATTGATCCATGTTGGAATCATACTGGTCTAGTTCCTTTGGAATGTTTTATATATAAATAATTTATTTATAGAATTACTAAATCATATCCCATTATGTTATTCCCAAATAGAACACTTCCTATGAATTTTTTATAGAAAATATTTCTTTATATCATAGGGAACAGATACACAAGAAAATGTGATATCTGCTAATCATAAATGGTTAAAAAATGATATATCGATAAAAAAATGAGAATTAGCGTATGATAACATAAAAATAAAATTTTATATACCAAATCATATATATCATAAATCAATAAATTGTGTCCTTGAAAAATCATTGGTAGAACCGAAGTCATGAATCATAAAATAATCAAATAATTTTATCTATTAAAGAATAACATTAGAATAATATGTAGTTTTATTCCTTAAAATATGAATATATTTCATATAAGAATAAAAAACTACTTTGTGTGTTTTGTTTGGCCTAGTAGTTGACTATGAGGGAGGGGGAGATAAAATGTGCTTCTAAATATTCTTCACTGGGTTACCATTAATTTAATATAACACCCCAAGTGTTCACACATACAGAATTAGGTACAGACCTTCTTTCCAATCATTTGTGTTTAATTGGGGTTTCATACAAAATGACACTTCTAATCCCACATTGGTTGAAATGATGGGAGGTAGGGCTCATCCAACCCTTTTGGATTGAATTGTTTCATACAATGGACACTCTTATAGATTTATGAAATTATAAAAAATGCCATCCTAATCTTAATATGGAAAAAGGATAATTTATTAAAATGATCATAGGTTTGCACCATTTATTTGAAGAAAAAGGAGTGGATATCATTATTGAATCAATCTATATGTTTCAACGTTTCTTCATCCATTTCTTACTAATCAGTAGATTCTTATATACTGAAGACACATAAATAGAAACATAAAATTTTGGTTTCATGATGGGAGGAAATTAACATTCCATAGATGAGATTGATCCACAATAAGGCGTCCTACATTTCTTAATTATTAAATGAATAAAAATATACATACTTATTTAAGATCATTTATTATAACATCATGCTGAAAGGATATATTAGTGGGGACATTGGAACAAAATATTTTGGGATCAAATCTTGAGGATTTGTCCTACATTTCAAGGTTATTGAAGGGATTAGAGTTATCATAGTTCATTCATTCCCTTGGGATAGTCTTCCTGGAAGATTCCCTTATATGGTAGATTTTTAAACCATTCCCCTCAATAAGTAGTACATACTGATATTTCCCTAAATTATTTAGTTTCATGATTCCATTTATGTGTTCATTGAAACTCATTTATCCCATGTGAGCTATGCCTGTTGTGATAAACAAGGGATATCAAGTGATAAACCCCATTTCACATGGATTTCAGAATTTTGTACAGGGAAAACCCTTGGGATGTTTAATATAGAGAACATTCCATATTATAGAGACCTAAAAATCCTCGGTATTCTAAGAATCAAACAACATAAATTTCAATTGGCATCCCATTCTGCCGATGGATGATGTATAATGATCTCCCCATGGGAATTATTTGGTCCGGATGGATTAAATATCAATGAAATTGTGTGAATTACACTAATGGGGCCACCCATTTGAGTTGGGGTCAAGAATTATGAATGCCTATAATGTATCTTGGTTATAGAAGGAGTGAATATCCTCGTATTTTAATTAATTTTCATCATTTTTATGGATGATAAATGATGGTAAGGCCATGATAATGATTTTTTCATGATTGATGAAAAGTTGGAGACATTTAATGACATACAGTGAAGTGGATTCCCATTTTATATTAGTATTGGGCCTTTGGAAGTCATCCTATGTAACATAGATATGGTAGAAGTCGATTTCTTGTAGTTCCACTGGTTATGTCTTTCACACTAAAATTTACCTTTTATGTTGGATGTTCCCTTTTTTTCATTTGTCAGGGCATACACCATATGTGTGAACATTTCCTAAAAAATAATTTTCATGTGAATGATATGATCATTAATAATTAATAGTACCATTTCATCTACGCTTGAATTTATTACAAGGGATGGAAAATTATCGGTCACATTTCATGTAGATGTGTGACTAATATTCTAGGAATACCATTTCGATGTTTTAATATATAGATCACGCGTCACAATGGAATCATACATATCCTAGTTATAAGAGGAATCATAGTCATAGTAGTTCAATTGGTTAGGGATTACGCACTGACATGGACATTATATGAATGGCATGTCACATCATGCCACAAATCGGGGCTTGCACAATGCTTGATCCCTTATGACTGAGATTACACACTTAGGATATATAATGATACCATGTACTAGGATTCACATTTGACACATCCTACTTTTATACCTAATATACATTGATTTTTGGCATGATATTCCATGGTTTCCTACTTGGTATGTTGAAGAATGTATGCCATAAGATTCCATATACCATCGTACGACCATGTTAACTTACCTGGGGGAGGTCGAATAATGTGGATGGAATGTATGAAGGTTGACTCGGAATTAGGGATATCTTCTCCATATGACATATAGAGACCCAAAAGGAATATCTTGGAAGCGATCACATGATCCTAGATGATAAGAATAGAGGGAATTACAATATCCATCTAGTATTTGAAGGATTTATCACAAAAGCTGGATGACATGATTGGAGGTTGTCGCAAGTGTCAATACAACATGTTCTTAGGGTGGTGTATGACCCATTCAAACATGTCTTAATGTCATTATCAAATAATAATAATATTTTTGGGGGTAATCTCAGGATCCTACTGACATACACTATTCCTTCCATGTAACTTTGGAAAAAAGTGATGGTGTAATAGTATAATATGGGTGAAATGTCGAGAAGACATTCAAAGGCCTATATAGTGAGATTAGAGGGTTTCATGAGAACTGGGTGGAATTATTAGAGTCTCCATGTGAATTTCAATGATATGTCCAATGTATGTTAGATGATAAAAATGGTATACCAATGAATATTTGTGAGTGTGAGAGATGTTTCCTTGTGGATTCTCATGACCTGGGAGGTTTCTGTGAAGGTAATAGGGATTAGAATGTATGTTCTTCCTTCCTTTATCCCATAATTTTTGTCATTGTTCAAACATATTATTTGAAATACCATATATTTGTTCATTGTTATGTTGTTTTCAGTCTCAAATGTTTTAGTTGATAAGTGGGATGATCTTTGAGAGACCATCCATAAGTCCTTCACATGATCTATGAGTGACAATGGGAAGTTCATATGCATGCTACCCGATTTCTATTGTTGTTCACCAGATCATAATGGGTGGGAAACATTCCTGATCATGATATCAACCAAAATGGTAGATCTTCTCTGATTCATTGGTACACCATTGGGAGATTCTAAGGATTTTTGGTTTATTTCGAGTGTGTGTACTTATTTTCATACAATGTTGGCATAATTATAGGCATCTATAAACTTGTTTACTTTCCTCAGTTAACATTTTTCCTCCTGAATATAAATATATATATATAAAGTAGTTGGTGGAGGCATTTGGAGTCATACATCATCATGAATTCCACATTTATGTCATTCTGGGGAATCATATGATTTTTAGTTTTCATGATACCTTTCCAAAAATGCCCTATTTAATGGAATATATCCAATTTATGTGGTATTTCCTAATAATTCAGAAACACTAAGTAAATTTCATATTTTGGGATTATATTTCTTAGGGACTTTACAAGATTAGGGTTCCCATAAAATGTCTTTTGTGTGATTTTACGAGACATGAATGAGACCTTGAATGGAACAAGGATGGTTGGTCAAGTGGATTTGGTGAGATCAAGTCATAACGCTAAATGTATTTTGTGAGGAAATTTTGGATTTTCAAGAGGTATTGAGATAACATTCTAGGGCATTGTATGATTTTTAAAACCACAAGAGGCTCCAACATTGTATTTTTGGATTTTTGTTGTTGATGCCCATTTATTTTCAGTTAGGGAACAACATGATCATTAAAAAATCTCGTGATGCAATGAGATTGTATCATGTTAAATAACCATAATCGCATATGGTGAATCACATAATCAGTTCTAGATATCTCTACATCATGTGGAAATTTTTCCAATTTTTATGTGTAATGTGTTCATTGATTGATCATGTGATGTCATGCATACACAGTTAGTCACATTCATTTTTCAATACTCAAATATGACTTTTTTTCATTGATAGATCTGAAGGCAACATGATGTCATTGTATGGGGTAGTCTCTTTGCACACGGTTGATGTTTTATATTTTCATTGATAGATCTTTTGATGAAGAGAGTACATTTTCCATTATAGTTTCATTAGTTGAAATTGATTTTTTCACATATTTAATGATGGATCTCAGGATGGCAGGAAGACATGTTCGTGAATAGTGACATCAATAGCCATTGACGTGTAATTTATTAAGGTATTTATGATCCCATATCCTGATTGAGGATGTTTTTATGTAAAATAAATATGCCAATGGATACATCGATAGTGATTGAATCCATCACATAAATGTATCATATCATATTCCTCTGACACATGTAGATGGAATATTTATCATCTTAATATGACGTTATAAGTAATGAATTCGATATTCTCATGCACACATGAATATAAAATGTTTGTAGTATGGAATTCTGTTGGATTTTAATGGTGTATCATGTCATTAATGTTATTCATTCTTGGCTTCAATTTTGCATCAAATAAATTATTTATTATTTTATTATAGAAATACACAATGTCATTTTCAACAATTCTTCACATAAAAATGTATTTAGTAATTTATAATACCTTTGGGGGTGGAACGACCACATAGTAGATAATTGCATGAAGTGTGGGTTTACAATAACATGATATTAGTGCAACACAATTCCAAAAAATTAATCCATGGAATCAGTAACACCACTCATGGTAGTTGTGTTGTATTTCAAAGGGGATATTTTATCATCAATAATAGAAATAAGGTATTTGAGTTCTTGGTTGAATATTCCCCCCAAATATCACATATCCATCATGTGAAATTCCAAAAAGGAATATTCTAAAATAAAGTTTGTGATCCAGGATTATGTGCCTCAGAAAATTCCTTACATCGAATGAGATTTATTCAACACAGATAGTGTCTGATTCTATTATAAATGATGATCACTCTGTCTCATATCTGAACAAATAGTAGGAAATTATTTCTATCCCAGTGATGGGATTTTTATATATTGTGTTGATAGCAGAATTTCCTGAATTATTAAGAGGAGACTCTTGGCTATGAGTTTCTCTCCTTTAATTTTTGTTTTTTGGATTATCAATGGTTACAATACATTGTATAATATCGAGTAATCCATAATTAATAAAATTTAATGCATAAATTCATAATGATATTTTGTCAATAAATTCACATGAATGCCAACAATCAATATATTATTGATTGATGTGCCTATTACAACTATCATGAATTCGCTTTATTCACACAAGGATAATTTGGGTATAATATATATTCATGTGGGTATGTTTTCAATCTTTTTATAAATCTTATAGGCTTAGAAAACATAGCATGATTTTATACTAAGGCCATATGATAGATCGTTAATGGTTTTTATCTCTTCCATACATACAAAATAATTCATTTTTTTGATTTATTTTATGGTGTTTTAGCTCAGAAATTTTATCCCTTTAAAATAAGATTATTATCTCGGAACATATATCATTGTAATTTAGGGTCCCTTTGCTTGATCCATTAATTTATTTAGTTTAGGTTATTTTTTAACATGGTCCTTTTATCACTGTATTTTTGTTTATTTTACCTCATACCTTTTATCGTTGTAGTTTAGGGAAATTTATCTCAACCCTTTTGGCGCCAAAAATTTTAATATCCTTCTACTATGACATGATTGATGATAATATAGTATAGTTAATACATTCAAGGAATGAACCAAAACACCAATTGGTGTTGAGTTACAACATGGTGTTCTCGATGCTCATGAGAATGAGAGCTCATTTCATGTATGGAGGAGATTCCACTGGTTGGTAGGTCAAGGCCCTTATGAATCAATAGAACTATAGGAAATAGGATTCACAACAATTATCCAAGAGAAAATGAATATTTATTGGAGTAATTTTTGTTAATTGGGAAATAAAAGGGATTATATGTCTAACTAGATAGTTTGAGTATTGGTTATATACATCATAAACGAAAATATTGAGTCACTAAAAATGGGATGGGGATTACAAGTGTGGGATCACCTATTACACTAGGATATTCATGATTCTACAACTATGTTAATAGGGCTCACAATGATTAATTATAAACTCATACATGGATGAGATTCATACATAAATTAGGACAAATCCCATATGCATCAAATTATGATCATGAAAAAATTATCCCAAATCCTTCCCTTCGGCCTTATGAGATTTGAAAACACCCAAATTCCTTTATTATAAAGTAGACTGTAGAGGAAGGATTTCTATGAAGGGTTATAAACACCTATCATGAATTTAAAAACATAATTATTAATCTCAATCCGTACTCCCTATGGGTTCAAGTCATGAGGTGTGGTCCATCAATTGTAACGGAATGCAGTGTCTTGTTCCATATTTGATAAAGGGTACAAAAGAAGGTGAAATAACATCGATGATGTAAGATCCTCATGAATAGTTTTTACACATATTTTTAATCATGGATAATTGTTTTAGGGATAAAAGAATGATATATGATAGTCATGTAAATAAAGACCTAGAACACACTGATGTGTTGAGTTATGATATGACGATGTTAGGGCACACAAGGATTGTAATGCACTTTTTTAGAGTGACATATTTCATTAATGACCATAGGCACATATGTTGGGGATAAAATAATATATGAAAAGTCATAAAATGGTTCTCATGAAGCCATGTATCCATTGAACAAGGAAATGAAAGGGTTACTTTGATTTGAGGTAACCAGCTAATTTTGTGTGATTTTTGCAAAGTGTAATATCCAATATCATTTTTGGAACACTAAAAGTTGATTTGCCACATGGAGATTATATTACTGCAATGAGGATTTTTGAATATTCATTACATTTAATTTTTCTTAAATAAAGGTTTCCAATGATCATATATTGGTTTTAGTAGGGAAAAAGTGTAATCCTGATGATCATTATTCCTTATTTCATTACTCACTAATTTTATGACTACTTTTTGGAGATAAATACTTTATTAACTTATGAACTAGGTTTTTCTTATGTATAACTTTTTTTTCAAAATAATAGGATTTCTGTCTCTTTTTTATAGTATTTTAATTTCATGAGATTTTGATCAATATATGATCCAGTTTAATATCTTACATCATTGACCAAGGTGCAAACAGTTTAATGTTATGAGGCACATCAACATAATAAGGAGGATGATACACATGATACAAATTAAGATACCTAAGTTATCCCATCATATTTCTAACGAGGTTATGAATATATAGTACATCATGGATCTACATTCTCATGTCATGGGTAATGA
This sequence comes from Viscum album, assembly GCA_963277665.1. Taxonomy (NCBI): domain Eukaryota; kingdom Viridiplantae; phylum Streptophyta; class Magnoliopsida; order Santalales; family Viscaceae; genus Viscum; species Viscum album. The sequence goes on along the minus strand of OY728122.1, from coordinate 579,994,080 downwards.
TACAAGATAATAATTTTTGGAATGTCCCAGAACATAATTAGGTGATGGTTTTTGTCATGATGATTTCATGTCTCACATGTATAAAAAATTACTTTTTTTTCAGAGTGATACATTCGGTTGATGACATTATGGGAATATACACAATTTATGCCTAAATCTTTTGTAAATTAAAGGGATGCCTGAAGCTGTGTATCATTTCAAAATGTCTCTAAATGATTTTTGAAAAAATCAGGTTCCCAATACATGAATTGTTATTACAATATTTACATGCTTAAATCATGGGTGAATTTCTTTATAATAAATCTAAATGGGGAATTTCTTCTTTGGTCCTTTGTTAAAAGATAATTTTATATGATGGTATCCATAATATAACATCTTGTATAAGTGGTTAACATTATTCCATTTTATTTACTATCATTGGGTAAGGATGTTTTACCATCATTTTAACTTCATGTGGTAAGGATATTTTTTTAGTTTCATTTGACTATGACTTTGGTTGTTATGATTAATTATCAATCTGTAATGACATTGGTACTATTTTGAATGATTTTAAATGAAATATTAAATTAAAAAGAAGCCCACATGTAGATCTAACTCATACATTGTGAAAACATTCAACTATGAATAATCCCCTCTGTATTTGGGGTGCATTTTTAAGGGTTGTTATAGTTGGGCCCATGATTGGATCTATGGGTTCACTACATTACCTACGATGATAGCAATTAGGGAACAAGTAGTTCTTGAAGAGAAACTCTCTTCTTAGGTCTGACCCATATATAGAGGTGGTAATTGTTTTCCATTTAATGATGTATATGGGAAAAGTATTGTAGTTTCGAGCATCACTATGAATCATGTAATGACCAGAATCAAGCCACACATAGTTATAAATGAACCGTTTTATATTATGTCATGCGACATGGATGTTGGATTCCCAAGATGAAATGGGATTTTTCTGCTGGACCCAATGATGAAAATATGGGAATCATTATGTATCCCCATGTAATATGAATAAATCCATAAATATTAAGTGAAATAGAAGTGACATGATCAAGTCGAACCAATACACATGGAGGAGGAATAATTTATGATTATTTTTTTACTAGACTTTGGGGTGGATATTTGGGCATCACAACAAATCATGTGATAGCAGGAATCATATTAAACATAGTTCATGAGAGGGTGTGTGTTAGGAGACACATCACTAACAATACTATTCCTCTCATACACAATCCACATGAATGAAAAACATTATGTCATGTGAGCAGCATCGACCATGTAGATTAAAATTGGGTGGTGAGTACTCATGGTATTCCATTTATGGTCCTTCATTTTATACCATGATGATACATTCAAGAGATGTTATTCCATTTTTTGCTGGGGAAGAACCTGAAAAAACTATAAATCTCAGGAGATTTATTGTTGGATTAATAAAGCGGGAATGGAAATGGTTCTTCCCACCATGAAGAGGCAATTAAGGACAGTACAAGGACATTTTGTATAAAGAGGTGGTTGGACAATTATATACGATCGACACATCCCGACATATCTCATTAAAAATAAGAATCAATCAATTCATCGTTGTAGAAAAATCATGATGTTTTATTTTACATGGAATGAATATATATTTTATTGTTTAAAAACAGTATGTGAGGACATTTTTTGTCAAGTTTAGCGTCACGTGGTAAGGATTAGGATCACCATATATGAAAGGGCTCCAATATTATGGTTGGACCAAATCCCTAGGGATTAGGCATCACTATGTATCATTTATGGTAGGAATCAAGCCTCAAATAGTTCTCTGATGATGATATTTAATATGTAAAGATGAATCTCACATAGGAATAGGAGAATTTATTCCTTTATTCTACCAGATCTAGCTCATGTTGGGTGATCTGTTAGTGATATTTTCATTCCCATGCATTTTTCATCATTTTATGTGGACATGGTTCATATATTTTAATTTCATTTGGTTAAGAAATTTGATATAATTTATCTTAATTTCTTTCTGTGAGGAGATGATATGATGTGTAGTTTCATGTTATCCTATTAATATGGTCATGTTTATTTTATCATCAAGCAACCGGGTCGATATTTTATAGTTTAAAATCATGAAATTAGGAATAATCTATATAGAATAGAATTATGTGGTTAGGATGTGGGGTCAATTTTGAAATATTTGAAAACTATTTCAAGATAAATATCTCGTTTGTGGGTGGAGTGTCACACTTCCCATCCACCATGGCTTAAGAGTAAGTTCTGTTTTGATTGAAAATTGGTATGATGTATGTCCCTTCTCATTTGTGTTGTAATATATAAGGATTATCCCCTAGTATCATTGGGTTTATAAAAGGGAACACCAATTGTCCATTTAGGAATTAATACTATTGAGCCTTCTTATTAAAGGATCTTGTGATCAGATTATGATGGACATAAATGTTGTACAATGTACATGAACTATTATCATCATACTTCTCCAGTTCATCCATCTACCATTTCGATTTCATAGCATCTACGAGTTTTCCAAAAATTGATAATTCAAATTAATATTCCCTTAAATATATGGGTAACACTTCCTTGGTCTTGTACACCATTGAGTATGGTGAAGCTTGTTTAATAGTACACGTGGTGGTGTGGTTGGCCCATAATTATTTGAGGACCTTTTTTGGCTATGACTTATTTTCCTTCATCACCATTTCCTAGAGTATATTTTATATATTATAGTTGAAGGCCTATAGATTTAAAATTTCCTCATCATGATAGTTGAATGAGATATTATATTAGATATTTTACTAATGGTGCAGTTTATTCAAATTTGTAGATTATATTCCATTTCCATTGTCTAACAATATCATGTGAGGGATCAGAAAATGGTGATGATATGAGACATACAAAACTAATTATATTCTTCAAATCGACCTATTTGAGGTGTATTGAATTATCCCATTAGGAAAATATGTCAGTATTAGTGTGGATGTACTTAAACGTGTTATTTCTTTATTCGGGGATTTGTGCAAGAAACATCCATTTCCCAAATTGAAAACTACCAAGAATATTTTTATTTATGTGGAAATTTCATGTTTTAATGGATAATTTTTTCGTTGATCTATAATTCATGATTTTTCTTGGTGAATTACACTATGTCTTGTATCATAGGTATCTAGTAAAAAACCTTCCTCATGATTATGTGGGATATCATGGTGCCATATGGATGAGTGCTATAGGAGTATGAATAGAATCCATACATGATGGAATGTATCTCTCTTTTTCCTATGAATCAATGTTTGATTCCTTAAAATATGCACTTTTAGAAGAATTTTTTATCATTTGGGGTCATAATATAGGGTAAATTTCATGAAATGGTGGTGAATGTGATCCCTTTTAAAAGGTTCTACAGGTAAAATCACATTTTAAGATAACAGATTTGGGGATCCATCCATCTAGGTGTGGATATTTGTTCATCATGCAGTGGGTTGGTGTTTACCTAATTTATTTTTTATATAAAATAGTAAAAAATTAACTGGAACGTTCATCATTGAAGGATATGGATGATTTCATCCCAATAATCAGGGTCATGTATTACTAGGAATGGATTATCCAGTGTGTCAGCAATTTCTCTCTGTGATCAGGGTATATGATGAAATATGGCCTCAAAAGAGAACTCATCCATCAATCCCTTGCAGTACCCAATGAGAGGGGAAAATTCCTCCGTATAAATGGAATATTCACCATTGATCTTCTTTAAAACTAGCTGAGAATCCCATTTTATTTTCATGTAGGATATCCTCAGCTATATGGATAGTCCCAATCTAAAGATGAAGGATTTTTAATTTTTCCACATTATTCATACATCCTTCAGGTAATAAGGAATATTAAGGAAAAATTATTTTTCTAGAGAAAAAATAAATTCCCTATGACAACCTAATATATCATTGGGGTTTACAGGCTTTTCCACATAAGAATTAGGGAGGATCTATAAAAATATATCTATCATGTTCAATGAGTATCATGGGAATAGAAGACCCCCTCATATTAGAGATCAGTGTCAACCAATGTATTCTTTGTGGCAGGATGTGATGTGATAAAATTATATGTGCACTTCTCTTTCACCACCTTTTATCACACAAATTGGGTGTCATATTTTTTATTAACGACCACCCATCCAAAAAAATGATTATTCAACTTGTGTCATCCAATGATGTACCATAGTGGATCGATATGAGAAAACTACTGGAATTCATGGTTCTCCAAGAAATTTCTCAATTTTTTCCCAATGAAGTTGAGTGAAATTTAGTTTTTGTCAACCTATTTTTTCATTGTACCCATAATTGTTTGGATTATGTAATAGAGATTGTTCTCACTCCTTTCACTATTTTTTATATGTGAGGAGGTTTCCCAAGGAGAATTCCACAGTGGCCACATTGAAGATGAGTGGAATCCCTTACATAAGAATAATTAGGATTGGTGGGTGTTGAAGAATCTTTTTTAGATAGTTGAATGCTTCTTTGTAGTCCTCTTAAAATTGGTAGGTAAATACCTTCTATATTATCCCGGTGAAGGGAATATCATTTCTATCTATGTTTTCTATGATATTCTAAATGTATGCGAGATTTTTTTGGAGTCACCTCATTTAATTAAAAAATTTGGGGGGATAAATTGAAAAAATAAAATTGTTCTTCTCATGGGTGACTATGATGTCGTGGCAGAATACCAGATACACATGGAGCATCTCTAATGTTACCCGGGAGGATCATTTCATCAGAATCATCATCGGAATAAGATTTTATATATTCTCAAATATTTTTTGATGATATTTGAAATTGTCATATCATTTTTTGGGTTTAAAAATCAGGTCATTGAAATAAAATTGAGTTATTTTTCCAAAAAATGGATTAATTTTCGGATGTATGGAACATCAATATGTTCAATCAGCATTATTTAACCCAAAGGGAATGAAATGATAGAGAAATATCCTCAAAGGTACTCTAAAGTTTTTCACCTCTTCATCATCCTAGGCCATCATTATTTTATTATACCTGGAATACATACCCATTATTGAAAGTGATTATAATCTAGAAGTTTCATAAATCATGATTTTTGAAATTATCCTATGGTAATATTCTTTTGCGATGTTCCAAATAAGGTATCTAAATTCAATATATTCTATGAACATCCATTTATTTTTCATGACATGGACAATATTGCCAATCTATATAGGTATTTCACTTCTTTAACAATGTTGTATTTGATAAAATTTTCAAATTCAACCAGAACTTTTGTGGAATGGGCGGGTTTCTTCCACATATATTCTTTATTGAATCATTGATGCTCATCGAGTAAGCTGAGATGGTGCATATCCAGAACTAGATTTATTCATGGAATTTAAATATAGCTCCCGGAAAACACATATCATTTCATCATAGGAAATTAAATATATATAATTCACTTTGGGGGAAAAAGAATTAAAAATTTGGGAACACTAGAGGTCTTCTTATGTTCCATGATTTACATTCCTGAGCTCATAAATTGTGGTGGATACACCATCCTTGAATCCATGAGGGAAATTTTTTAGGTCATCCTTTATTCCTTCCATCTTCATGTCTTTAGTAGAATTCTCAAATATAGGAAATAATCTTGGGGAATATCTATAACTCTCAATGTGATAGAGGCTGTGAGAAGACATATTATCATCTCCTACTACTTGTGCCGTTGTAGTGAGTTTTCATAATTGATTACATTTTATACATACACTAGGAACATGATGGGCCGGGACATCAAGGATAAGTTTTATCACCTAAAAAATATGTATTGGGATCAAGTATTCACAAGTGAGCATACACTGAGGAATTATTAGGGTGGCCCCCAATCCATTGGGGTCCATAAAAATTATATCATCATCTTACTTTGGTTATTTCCTTCCCCTTTTGTAGAATCATTCTATCGAATATGTGGCCTCACAATTCTCAAAGGCTGTGATGTCACCTTTTAGTATACTGACAGTTCCATTAATGGAGTATTTAAAACATTGATGGAATGTTTATTGTTACTCCTTGTGGCTGTGGAGCTAGGGACTTCATAAAAGTTCTTATCTGCGGTGTCTTAACAGATTTTCATAAACTCTTCATCAGTTGTAATATCCCCAAATAGAGTTTCAGTTTGGTCTTCCTAATAGGAATTTTATCAAACTTATCCAACCATTGAATGGTGAAATTAAATCTAGACATGTCCTCTTCATTGTATCACAAAAATCACAGGGTTTTTCTCGGAATAAGTTTGGTCCCAGAGACATTTTCAATATTATCCCTTCAGATATTTACATTATCAAGTCTATCCAACACATATAGTGGTCTCTTGTGTTCTTGGATGGAATTTTCATGATCATTCAATTTGAATGATTTTGGGCATAAAGAATTGATATCATGGTTAGGAAAACCACCAACTAATTCATAATTTTGTACATTTTTGTTAGAGGCCATCACATCCTATGGTGGGGGTTCTCCTTAACATGCAGATTTAGAATCAAGGAATTTGGGGTGGATGGGTCTGGTTCCTTGGAAGAATTCATCAAAGAAACTACTACCTATGGTGTGTGTTGGTTCGACTATCCCCATTTCATGGGATGATCAGATAATCGAACCCCTTCTAGGAATTCATGTGATTCAATTGGGTAGGATAACCACTGGAGGGTTCTGGGACATCTCTATGTCTTTAGCATCCATTCTTGATTACATTACCAATGTTCTCAACTATATATATATTCTACATGATTATGTGACCAAAATATTTTTTATAAACATGAATTATTCCCTAGTACCGTTTGTTTATGTATATAAACCCACAATTCCCTAGTTTGGTGTGGGGAACTCATACAATGAGGCATATTAATCATCGAAGAATGGGTATTCTAAGTGTATCAAATTGAAAAAACCAAAGATGATATCTCTATCAAAAGGGGGTACTATATTGTGGGGTGGTTCCAATGATTTTGATATTTTAGGGATGAAATCTTAATGATTTAGAACCTACATTAGAACAGAATAACTCTAGTCTTCATATGGATTATGCTTTATTCATCTGTTTCCTATATCCCATTCAACTGTCATTTCTTATAGCTTCATGCCGATATATATTTTTTTGGTTCTCACAATTGAAATGGAGGTGTTTGGACATTAAAGATCTGCATAGGTTCTTGGATGTGCACTGATATTGGATTGAGAGTGATATATGTAATTTTTTTCTTTCCCGGCCTTTCCCTTTTGTTATGGGAATGGTTCAAGGATTTTATCGGGATGAATAAATGGGTTCCTATATATGTTGTTCTTTCTATGTGAACTCAAAAAACCATCATGGGTAATTTATTGGGATTATAAGTTTCTACAATTCATCCCTGAAATTTTCATTATAGAGATCCAACATTTTCTCATTTAAGAGAGTGATGTTGAGTGAATAAGATAAAAAATACCATATGGCTACGAAGTCACCAAAACACTAATTTTAAAATAATTAGTTCTTCATTTTTAAAATTATCCCTTTCTCAGTGTGGAGTTAAACTGATAAAGGAATAGATGATAAATCTCATAACATAAAATAACGGAGCATGTTGGAATATTGAAGTACCAATCAAAATTTCCCCCCATCATTGTATGTTCAAATAACCTCATCTTTGTTTCAACCTATTGATCTTGAGGGACAATAAATGGATCTCATAATGATATGAAGGATTTTGGATGTGGTTCAAGGATTCATGAAAAATCAAATGAAGAAAATGTAGGATTTATAATACTACGTTGGTGAAGAGTATCATCCACCAACATATGATTTGGATTCCTGTAAGGCTGCATAGGTGTGAATCACCCTAAATTGGATTGCATTTGAGTTTGCAGGGGCTTGATATCTTTAAGAGTCTCTGGGGGTACTACTGTATGAGCTACCTCCCATATTAAGTGATCATATAGTGGTTGATGAGAGTCCTAAAATTTTATATTTTTTATTCTTGATTATTCTTAAGGCTGAATGATCACCCCACCTATGGGTAGGTCGTCACCCCAATTGATGGAATCCATGATCATTTTCAACTTCTTAAATTATATAAGCTGTATATTTTTATCAGGATTTAGTATGATTCCCATATATGAATTTTTTTGTTGATTGGATATTGGAGGGGGAATAATCATCTCTACCTAAATATGATACCCAATGTCCATATTTCCCCAGAGAATCTCCACATTCTGTTTTTCAAGAGTTTTTATTTCTCTATAATATTGTGAAAAATATTTCGTTATAGAAGGGACCAAAATTGTAACGCCCCGACCCCAGCTACCCAGAGCCGGTGCATTACTTCGTAACATTGGCATGATCACAAGAAAGATCAAATCTCGAAAGACCGATTGGTTTAGTAGCCTTGGAAACACTAGATATATTCATAAGTTTTACATTACATCATAAAATGAAAAACTACTACAACAACATAATGTTTCCACAGTCCACACTATAATCCCCTCATAATATCCCTGCAGGTCATTCATAACTTACATCTTCACTTCCTGGGAAAAATAAAACATAGAAAAGGGGTGAGCTCAAATGCCCAGTAAGGATAACAATATAGCGGAAACTTTCATAAATAAGAATAAACATTTAAGGCAATGTATAACTAAAACATAAGCCTTTTAAACATGAACTTTCAACATGGTATGGCATAAATAAAATGAAATAATGCCATTTACTTATTCACATGGATATTATACTAATCGAATAATCACATGAAAAAATCAATAACCACTTTCATAATGTTGGAATGCATAATGCTAAACATTAATTTCTTTGTCTAGGCCTCATCCCAAGACCTAGGGGTTACTTCTAACCGGAACCCAACCCGGAGTGCCTCTAATAACCGGACACCAACCCGGAGTGCCTCTAATAACCGGACACCAACCCGGAGTGCCTCTAATAACCGGACACCAACCCGGAGGGCATACTTTTACTAGTACCAAACCTGGAGGGCTTACTTTAACCAGTCCCCAACCTGGAGGGCTTACTTTTACCGGTCCCCAACCCGGAACATACTTGTTTAGCACATTCATCTGAAGAAAAGTTTGAAATATAACATAAACATTCGGATTAAAACTATCATACGAAATGTCTATAGTTTCACCATAAACTATGAATGGTATAAAATAGAACATCCATAGTCAAACATATCACAAAACCTTCAATACAATATAGATGTTTTGTATTATAATAAATCAACTTCAAATAAGCGTAAAATCCATTAAAGGATGTTGACATAGATGAAATCAAAACACTTTTTAGAGAAATATCTCTTTCTATTTTTGAAATCATTTAAGAGCCATATAAAATAAAACATTTTCTTGAAAATATTCTTGTAATCTTGTAAGGAAAGCTTTGAAGATTTTATAACGGCGGAAAATAACCGCACCCGCCGTATAAGTTAAAAAAACATTCTTATCTTAATTCTGTCGAAAAGGTTAAAAAGGACCTTGTTTTGAAAACGACGGAAAGATTCCTTTATAAACCACTTACAAAAAGTCAAACAAGGGTATAAATTAATTTAACCCATATTCTTGTAAATAATAAATATGATTTGAAATACATTTCAAAGAAACATGGATGTGGATGATAAAGAAATCCCAGTAGATTATTACGTATAAACAACCTCGGATAATGAAGAGATTGTGAAATAACCCTTACCTTGTACTTTTCCTTGGTTGGGGTAGGTTAACCTCCTGTATAATGGTGAAATAATTGTTATTAAATTATACAAGAATCGTATACATTAATATGATATCATATATGATCTTTTAATATTGATTTGATAATAATATCTTAGTATTAACGCCGTTTCGGGTGTTAACTTACTCATTTTCTTTTATATGTTTTGTTACATAAGTCATGTTTGTTGTATCTTATTCATATCCAGAATGATATCAAGTCCTTAAACATCATTTTTAAATCATTAAATGATAATTATACTTGAATGGATACGATGGAGAATGAATCTCATCGCGTTCATGGAGACGGTAGTCCGTACGTACGCACGAACGCTACATCCATTTAATTTTTATTTTAAAAGAATCGAATCCAAATGATACATAGGTATATTACTATTCCATTATAATATAATATTTTATATATGTTACTTAAGTTCATTAACACGATCCTTTATACGTTCCATGTGTGGTATGAACGAGTCATATCATTTTACGGGGGCGGTAGTCCCCACTTCCTCAAATGAAATTATCGTATGAAACGAATAATGGTATGAAATAAAATGGAATTACAGAAGCTTATATATAAAATATATATCATTAATATCATATTTAATTACAGTGCCATCATAATGGCCACCATGATAGGCGGTAAGATGTTTTTGAACAATCATCATTTCGTGAGGCGTTAGTTTGCCATCCACAGAAACATTATGTTCATCATCCATTAGATGGAGTTTTGTGTATGTGTAGTTTGAATACATCTTATAACAACATCCTAGTATATTGAGGATACTGGTGTTGTTACAAAAGAAGGGAAATAAAAAGAGTTTGGGGGTTGAAGAAGCAAAATAAATGAAAATAATTTAAGAGAAATCGTTACCTTTAATTTAGGTAACTCACTTTGGTTGGAACCAAATGACTTCTTGAAATGCTTTCTGCCTAAGGGGAAGCTTCAAGGAGGAGGAGAGGGATGTGGGGAGCTTAGTTGGGTAGAGTTTGGACGAGCCAAGTGGCTTGAGAGGTGTGAGGAAATTTGAAGGAGGAGTGCCCTTTTATAAGAGGGGTGAGGGGCACCTTTGGAAAAGCTAGAAATATTAATTTATAATAAATTCATATTCGGTTTCCAAAGGCTCAAAAGTTGACTATTAAAAGTATGTGGTGGGGATAGGTCGAAATACAACTCATCCAATAGAATTTAGACAGGTTTGGGTACTTATATTAACCTTATCTTTAAGTATTAACTCTAAGTTAATTAGTTTCACTTTTACAATGTCTCTTTGTATTTTTATATAATATGGTTAATAAACTTACTATATAAATCCAAGCGACCCCCAAGTGGTCCATTAATGATTAACCTATCATAATATAAGTCTCTTGGCCGAACCTTAGATTTTTAGGAATTTAATATCAATTAATAATATAACATTTGTTTTAAGAGCTCTTTTATGTCAATTTTGAAACTATTCATTAGTTGATTTTTGTGAAACTCATAACAGATTGATTACTTCTAACAAAGTCAATTAAATCAATCCTAATATATCATATTATCCTATAAAATTAGTTTAATTCATTAAAACCTTCATATTATATTTATTTGGGTATTTATAATATCAATTATTTTATTTTTTCACTATTATAGTAATTACTGCATCATCGTTGTGTCATAAATAAAATAAATTATTTAATGTCTAAAAATTATAAATAAAATATCATTATATAAGAAATCTTTTTATCTTTCTAATTAATATTTATAATCGAAAATCCAACTTGTATAACCCTATGTAAAAATTGTTCTTCTAAAAGATGTAAGCTTATGCCATTTTTTTTTTATTTTAACTTTATTAATATAATGTGTCATTATCACTTACACGTGAATCCATGGGGTCCCAAAATAGACCCAAAGATGCCCATCGTCGACCATGTATCAACCAATAGGGTTAAGACACGTTTTAGGGTAATTTAGTATTATTATAATATTATTTTTTAACCCTTATTTAACGGATTTACCCTTAACCATGGTAAATAAAATATTTACCGCAGTAATTATTCAAAATGTCTAAAAATAAAAGTTACCTATTTACACAATTTGAACATCCTGATTCTAAATATGGAATCCATTTTCCTAAATTCAAAACACAGAAGTGGCAGAAATTAATTTAAAATTAATTCCCGCTGTCAAAACAAAAAGCGTGTTTTTAAGAGATAATAACTATCAAAAGATTGACACTTATTTATGTTCGGTTTAATTGTAAAATTATGTCCAATGACAAACATTAAATTGAATGGTATAAATATATTCTAAATATACTTTAAAACCACTCAAATTCATAATTTATCAATATTAATTATTTTGATTAAAAAAGTTGTTTTTAATTAAAATTTAGTAATTTTCACTATTCATCAAAATACAAAAGTTATCCGAAAAGTACCAAAATTTCACCCTAAGCTATAATTGATATTCCGAATTCAAAAATGATGTCTATTTTAAAAAATTCAAAACATATAAGTTGCATTAATTAATTTTATAATTAATTCCCGCTGTCAGAACAAATAGCGTGTTTTTAAGAAACAATTTATATCAAAAGATTGGCAATTGTTTATGTCCATTTTCAATGTTAAATTAATTCTAATGACCACCATTGGATAAACTTGTAAAAATATGTTCTAATTATACTTTAAAACCACTAAATAGTATAATTTATCACAATTAATTATTTTGATTAAAAAAATTGTTTTAAGTATTTTTCACTATTCATAAAAAATTGGAAGTTCTCAGAAAGTTACAAAAAATTCAACTTAGGATAATTTCGATATTAAAAATACAAAAATGAAGTCCATTTGAAATATAAAATTTCTATAATTTTAAAAAGTGGTTATTACTATTCATAACGGCTACTTTGATTAGTCGCGGTGTTTTAGAACTCGAAGTTGCGTACAATGCAGGCTATTGCATTATTCAATGAGAAGCGTATCGTGGAAGCTCGGGGTGTTACATTCTCCCCTCCTTCAATAAATTGCGTCCTCGCAATTTGAAATTTTTCTTTGAAAATAAAAGGTTGTAAATAGAATATACCTTTGTGGAAAACCCACATCGGAAATAAGATTAATAAAAATATAACATTAAAAGAAAGAAAGAGAAGTACAAAGGTCATTCGAGATAGCCCATACTAAGGTTCTATGAAAATATGGATATGGAGGAAAAACAAACTAGCATGGTTTGATGAAGAGTTCTAGAAAACAGGATTAGGAGAAAGTTAACAATAAGAAAATCACAAACTTGTGATTGGTTAAACATTCATTGAATCCCCAGTTGGAAAAGTTAATCGACAACGTTTTTGTTTTAAGTAACCTTTCATAGAGGTGAGGAAATTATTTAAGAGATTTACTAAGAATGTGAGGAAATATACTTACTTATCATGTAGACTTTCATTAATAATTTTTTACCACAAACCATTTAGAATAGGAAAACTATTTTGTAATAACCAGGGACTCCCTGTAGGCTAGTGGTAGGAAATAAAGGACTGTCGCGCTATGGTTGTGGGTTCGATTCCTGCAACTTTGTCCGACGCGACGGGTTATGCCCCACCCTACAGGTTGTCCTTTTCCTAAAACTATAGTATTATAATATTCCAAAAATAATCTTCATAAATTTGTTAACCTTAAACAATACTATCCAAAGATCAACTTAATCCACTCCAACCTTTCTAGTTATCCAAAATACCTCTGTCCAGACTTTCTCTAAAAGGTTTCTTAATTCCAAAATCAATTTATCAGATTCCCCAAACGAAGTAAAGTTTCTCTTATTATCACATACTAAAAATATAATTACCTTCATCATATTAAAACCTTACTGAAATCAACAAGTACTGCAGAACAATCCATATATATATCACATTATTCTTATAACCAGAATATAATCCTTGAGTCCAAAAGCACCAATACATTAATTATTCCGCTTCAACTGTAGTCACAGCATAAGATTGGCCTTGATCCCTTGGCCTTTTCTGAGGTAAGTTTCCCTGACGCTTAGGACATTCATTTGCATAATGACCCATTTCTCTACAATTGTAGCATTCCACTTCGATAGCCTCTTTCTTTTCCTTGCAATCACGAGCCTGGTGACCCTTTTCTCCACATTTATAACAAACTCCCATTCCTTTTAGGCAAGTACCAGGGTGATTCTTCCCACAATTATCACATAATGGAAAATCCTTCTTTCCCTTTTTCCCTTTATCTGTCTCTTATTCCACCGTTCTCTTCTTCTCTTGCTTTACTTTGTTGTCATAAGACTTAGAGAATTCCTTTTCTGTCTTGATAGCACACGAGACAATATCTTTGTATGATGAGAAGGATTGTGATACCAAAGCTCGACGGAGAAATGGTTTTAACCCATCAAAGAAACGATCAATCTTACTTCTCGGGTTGCGTATATAATCACCAGCATACCTTGCTAACCTTGTAAAGTTAGCCTCATACTTTGTGACATTCTCATCCTCCTTTTGTCTCAGACTTAGAAATTGCCTTTCCATATCTGCTCGATGGTCGCGAGGAAATTATTTTTCTAAAAATAGATCTTTGAACTCCCTCCATTCCATATTTGATACATCATCATCTTCCTTCATGTTTTGAATCAATGACCACCATTGATCAGCATCTCCAGTGAGGCGGTAAACTGCCATGATAACTTTTTCCCTTTCACTGCTCCCCAAAGCCTGAAATATTTTCTCTAGGGAATTTATCCATTACTCAGCTACTAAGGGATTTGTACTCCCATTGAACATTGGTGGTTGTTGCCTCATGAATCGATCTAACATTGATCCTCCACGCTGCGGATCAGGGTGCTCCATATGGGTAAGGTTATTATTCATAACCTGAGTAAGTTGTCCCAGTATGGTGATTAGCTGATCGGCACCAGTTGCATCACCAGCCCCACTATAATTATCTTGAGAAGGAGGGCAATCCCTACATGGAGTGCGTGCATTGATACGGTTTCCATTTCTTCCACTAGGCGCCATTTCTAAACAATGGCATAAACTAGATCAGTTTATGAATCAAAATACATAATCCCATACTTATAAAACACTTAACGTAAATTGAACTATTTATGGATATAATCCATAATCACAAAAATGTTTTCTTTGAGGAAGTATATACTCATAAACCCTTCATAATGATTTGTAAAGAAAATGAGAGTTATCCTAAGCATGTCCCCCGGGAGTGTCGTAACGAAGAGTGTAGCAAGGCCCGTTTTCGTGCACCAGTTCCCGTTCGAGTCTAGCTCAAAGCGGTGTTTTCGGGTTTTACCCCTAGGTACATCTGTGCTAGAGCCGCCTCTACCTGCTCGTATCCAGACATGGATGTATTGCTCAGAAAACTCACAAAATCTCTACAATACCAAAATTCTAGGAAGTCTTTCTATACTAATCCTCAAAGTTCATCTTAGGTCTACGTGCTCTAATCAGAGTTTATCTAAATCTAGCTTCCAAGGTTTGTACTAAACTTCCTCTGATACCAACTGTAACGCCCCGACCCCAGCTACCCAGAGACGGTGCATTACTTCGTAACATTGGAATGATCACAAGAAAGATCAAATCTCGAAAGACCGATTGGTTTAGTAGCCTTGGAAACACTAGATATATTCATATGTTTTACATTAAATCATAAAATGAAAAACTACTACAACAACATAATGTTTCCACAGTCCACACTATAATCCCCTCATAATATCCCTGCAGGTCATTCATAACTTACATCTTCACTTCCTGGGAAAAATAAAACATAGAAAAGGGGTGAGCTCAAATGCCCAGTAAGGATTACAATATAGCGGAAACTTTCATAAATAAGAATAAACATTTAAGGCAATGTATAACTAAAACATAAGCCTTTTAAACATGAACTTTCAACATGGTATGGCATAAATAAAATGAAATAATGCCATTTTCTTATTCACATGGATATTCTACTAATCGAATAATCACATGAAAAAATCAATAACCACTTTCATAATGTTGGAATGCATAATGCTAAACGTTAATTTCTTTGTCTAGGCCTCATCCCAAGACCTAGGGGTTACTTCTAACCGAAACCCAACCCGGAGTGCCTCTAATAACCGGACACCAACCCGGAGTGCCTCTAATAACCGGACACCAACCCGGAGTGCCTCTAATAACCGGACACCAACCCGGAGGGCATACTTTTACCAGTCCCTAACCTGGAGGGCTTACTTTAACCAGTCCCCAACCCGGAGGGCTTACTTTTACCGGTCCCCAACCCGGAACATACTTGTTTAGCACATTCATCTGAAGAAAAGTTTGAAATATAACATAAACAATCGGATTAAAACTATAATACGAAATGTCTATAGTTTCACCATAAACTATGAATGGTATAAAATAGAACATCCACAGTCAAACATATCACAAAACCTTCAATAAAATATAGAAGTTTTGTATTATAATAAATCAACTTCAAATAAGCGTAAAATCCATTAAAGGATGTTGACATAGATGAAATCAAAACACTTTTTAGAGAAAAATCTCTTTCTATTTTTGAAATCATTTAAGAGCCATATAAAATAAAACATTTTCATGAAAATATTCTTGTAAGATTGTATGGAAAGCTTTGACGATTTTATAACGGCGGAAAATAACAGCACCCGCCGTATAAGTTAAAAAAACATTCTTATCTTAATTCTGTCGAAATGGTTAAAAAGGACCTTGTTTTGAAAACGACGAAAAGATTCCTTTATAAACCTCTTACAAAAAGTCAAACAAGGGTATAAATTAATTTAACCCATATTATTGTAAATAATAAATATGTTTTGAAATACATTTCGAAGAAACATGGATGTGGATGATAAAGAAATCCCAGTAGATTATTACGTATAAACAACCTCGGATAATGGAGAGATTGTGAAATAACCCTTACCTTGTACTTTTCCTTAGTTGGGGTAGGTTAACCTCCTGTATAATGGTGAAATAATTGTTATTAAATTATACAAGAATCATATACATTAATATGATATCATATATGATCTTTTAATATTGATTTGATAATAATATCTTAGTATTAACGCCGTTTCGGGTGTTAACTTACTCATTTTCTTTTATATGTTTTGTTACATCAGTCATGTTTTTTGTATCTTATTCATATCCAGAATGATATCAAGTCCTTAAACATCATTTTTAAATCATTAAATGATAATTATACATGAATGGATACGATGGAGAATGAATCTCATCGCGTTCGTGGAGACGGTAGTCCGTACGTACGCACGAACGCTACTTCCATTTAATTTTTATTTTAAAAGAATCGAATCCAAATGATACATAGGTATATTACTATTCCAGTATAATATAATATTTTATATATGTTACTTATGTTCATTAACACCATCCTTTATACGTTCCATGTGTGGTATGAACGAGTCATATCATTTTAAGGGGGCGGTAGTCCGCACTTCCTCAAATGAAATTATCGTATGAAACGAATAATGGTATGAAATAAAATGGAATTACAGAAGATAATATATAAAATATATATCATTAATATCATATTTAATTACAGTGCCATCATAATGGCCACCATGATAGGCGGTAAGATGTTTTTGAACAATCATCGTTTCGTGAGGCGTTAGTTTGCCATCCACAGAAACATTATGTTCATCATCCATTAGATGGAGTTGTGTGTATGTGTAGTTTGAATACTTCTTATAACAACATCCTAGTATATTGAGGATACTGGTGTTGTTACAAAAGAAGGGAAATAAAAAGAGTTTGGGGGTTGAAGAAGCAAAATAAATGAAACTAATTTAAGAGAAATCGTTACCTTTAATTTAGGTAACTCGCTTTGGTTGGAACCAAAGGACATCTTGAAATGCTTTCTGCCTAAGGGGAAGCTTCAAGGAGGAGGAGAGTGATGTGGGGAGCTTAGTTGGGCAGAGTTTGGACGAGCCAAGTGGCTTGAGAGGTGTGAGGAAATGAGAAGGAGGAGTGCCCTTTTATAAGAGGGGTGAGGGGCACCTTTAGAAAAGCTAGAAATATTAATTTATAATAAATTCATATTCGGTTTCCAAAGGCTCAAAAGTTGACTATTCAAAGAATGAGGTGGGGATAGGTCTAAAACAACTCATCCAATAGAATTTTGACAGGTTTGGGTACTTATATTAACCTTATCTTTAAGTATTAACTCAAATTTAATTAGTTTCACTTTTACAATGTCTCTTTGTATTTTTATATAATATGGTTAATAAACTTACTATATAAATCCAAGAGACCCCCAAGTGGTCCATTAATGATTAACCTATCATAATATAAGTCTCATGGCCGAACCTTAGATTTTTAGGAATTTAATATCAATTAATAATATAATATTTGTTTTAAGAACTCTTTTATGTCAATTTTGAAACTATTCATTAGTTGATTTTTGTGAAACTCATAAAAGATTGATTACCTCGAAAAAAGTCAATTAAATCAATCCTAATATATCATATTATCCTAGAAAATTAGTTTAATTCATTAAAAGTTTCATATTATATTTATTTGGGTATTTATAATATCAATTATTTTATTTTTTCACTATTATAGTAATTACTGCATCATCGTTGTGTCATAAATAAAATAAATTATTTAATGTCTAAAAATAATAAATAAAATATCATTATGTAGGAAATCGTTTTATATTTATAATGAATATTTATAATCGAAAATCCAACATTTATAACCCTATGTAAAAATTGTTCTTCTAAAAGATGTAAGCTTATGCCATTTTTATTTTTATTTTAACTTTATTAATATAATGTGTCATTATCACTTACAAGTAGATCCATGGGGTCCCCAAATAGACCCAAAGATGCCCATGGTCGACCATGTATCAACCAATAGGGTTAAGACACGTTTTAGGGTAATTTAGTATTATTATAATATTATTTTTTAACCCTTATTTACCGGATTTACCCTTAACCATGGTAAATAAAATATTTACCGCAGTAATTATTCAAAATGTCTAAAAATAAAAGTTACCTATTTACACAATTTGAAATCCTGATTCTAAATATGGAATCCATTTTCCAAAATTCAAAACACAGAAGTGGCAGAAATTAATTTAAAATTAATTCCCGCTGTCAAAACAAAAAGCGTGTTTTTAAGAGATAATAACTATCAAAAGATTGACACTTATTTATGTTCGGTTTAATTGTAAAATTATGTCCAATGACAAACATTAAATTGAATGGTAAAAATATATTCTAAATATACTTTAAAACCACTCAAATTCATAATTTATCAATATTAATTATTTTGATTAAAAAAGTTGTTTTTAATTAAAATTTAGTAATTTTCACTATTCATCAAAATACAAAAGTTATCCGAAAAGTACCAAAATTTCACCCTAAGCTATAATTGATATTCCGAATTAAAAAATAATGTCTATTTTACAAAATTCCAAACATATAAGTTGCATTAATTAATTTTATAATTAATTCCCGCTGTCAGAACAAATAGCGTGTTTTTAAGAAACAATTTATATCAAAAGATTGGCAATTGTTTATGTCCATTTTCAATGTTAAATTAATTCTAATGACCACCATTGGATAAACTGGTAAAAATATGTTCTAATTATACTTTAAAACCACTAAATAGTATAATTTATCACAATTAATTTTTTTGATTAAAAAATTTGTTTTAAGTATTTTTCACTATTCATAAAAAATTGGAAGTTCTCAGAAAGTTACAAAAAATTCAACTTAGGATAATTTCGATATTACAAATACAAAAATGAAGTCCATTTGAAATATAAAATTTCTATAATTTTAAAAAGTGGTTATTACTATTCATAACGGCTACTTTGATTAGTCGCGGTGTTTTAGAACTCGAAGTTGCGTACAATGCAGGCTATTGCATTATTCAATGAGAAGCGTATCGTGGAAGCTCGGGGTGTTACAAAAATATTCTCGATGTTGATTGGGATATATCCACACCATTCCTATTATATAATGTTGTAATCTCCTAGAGATATGGCCACTGAATATTCATAAGTTCTAGATATTGTATCCTTATTTGGTTCCGAGTGCAAACAACATCTGTTGGGAAATCCCAATCACCCTCCACATGGTGTATGTTTTTAGTGTTTCATCCCGATGAATTCCAATATTGATCCACCATATCTATTGTTTTGATAGTGATGAAATTCATAGAGGCATATCTAGAAATGGATGGGATCCCTTTAATTTCTATGCTACATGATGATTCATTACATCCATTGACAGAGTCATAATATAAATACCTAGCAATATTGCAATATTTTGGCATACAATCCCGTTGGGGTATGATTTGTCTCACCATCTACTCCTTCTATCTCAACATGTAAATAATGACATTGAGGGAGTTTATGGTCATTATTTATGAATGTTAACCAAATATAATAGGTTTTTCATTATGTGTGATGAAAGGTTGGAATGAAAATCATATATATTTTCCTCCTAGCATGTAGAAGACTGATTCCCTCTACTATGATGATGATAATGAAAATTATTCGAGTTTGATGGGATGGGGTTATCTCAGTCCACAATTAGAGTTAATTGATCCAATTTTGGTGGATCTAATTATTTATTTTGGGATTTGATGACTCTCAGGATGAAAATTGAGATATAAACTCCCCCCTGCCCAGATGAAAGGGTTTATTTGGAATCACCATTGATTTCCCCGGGACCATTATATGGGGATGTTGAACATGGTGATTCTTATTTAGAAATAAAATTACCCAACCTAGTGGGATTCTTTTTGTATTTGACAATTATTTTTTTCTTGAATCCTCTTAGTAATTGATGATCTAAGGGGTGGAGGTCATTATAGATATCCCTAGTTTTTTCAGGTAGGACTACACTTTGATGGATGTTATGGTAGCTACTTTTGAGTCATGTTTGATGTCTCACTTCTATTTTATACAGGATCTAGGTATTATGGATTCCCATAATAGGGAATATTGTTTTCAATAATCTTTCTTGTTGATCACAAAATTGGGTTCTATGAATGAAATTTATTGTCAATGGTATGAGGTTTCCAGATCCAAGATATCACGGATATCCTATACCAGTTGAGTCAAAATGGGTTTTGACATTCCCATAATTTATTTTTTTTGGACATCAAAAACCACCCATATATTAATCATATATATTTATTTTCTTGTGTGTTTTTTTTTTTCAATTGTAATCACTCTCACATTATTTATTATATGTTTCATTCTTATCACAGTCTTGTATGTTTTCACTCACATTGTTTTATATGTTCTTTCACAATCATAACTATATTATGTCATACATTGTAATCAGGAATTGTAACCAGATATTGTCTTACATCAAAATTAGTAATCATAACAAGAATTTGTTTTTCAATATAACCAGGTATTCGTAACCATGTGCTTCATGACCGGTATAAGTACACCATTATAATCATCTATCGTAACTAGGAAAGGAATAAAAACTAGGAAATGTATCATAACTAGGTCATTGTATCCATGTGAATCATGACTAGGCTAAGTACCACAACATAATTATGTATCATAACCACATTAAGTCTTGTATCGTAGTCATGAATCGTTACTAGGTTATGATTTGTATTCTTTTTTATGAATTGTATTAAATTATTGTAATCAGATAAAATATCATGAATTTTCACCATGTTAAGAATCATAACCATGATAATAATTGTATCATGGTTATAAGTTGTAATCTTGATATGCATTGATATCTTCATAACCATAGTAAAAAAGTTATGTATTGTACTTTTAAAATACATTATATTCTTATAATAATTTCGATATCAAATTAATGTTACTCATACTCATTTTTTCATATCGTTTTACTTACTATTTCTAAGATAAAATGATGTTATTGAGTTGGTTGTTTACATATCGAAATGATGTCATTTTTTTAGTGTTGTAATGCTAGGTGTCAAAGTCCATTTGAAATTTTTGGAGAATTATGCCCATTGGAGGAAATATGACCATTGTAAATTGATGCCTATAAATAGGATGTCATTTGAACCAGAATAGAATTTTTTTTCCACAATCATGTTCTAGAGTGATATGTTGTTACTTCTCTTTTTCTTCGTAAAAAATTCATGAAAATAGAAGAAGTGAATAACATGTTCCATGTTCTGGTGTTTCTATATGTTCTTTGTTTCTTCATTGTGTAGTAGTTCATTGTAATAAAAATTGATGGCTTCTAGGGATAAAAAGAAATTATACCGATCAACATTTTGGGGGATTCCAATTCATAAAAGAAAAAGGTGTTGATTACCTTCATAATCATTGTCTTTCGGGGATAGGACGATAGTCATGTCGATCAATTTATTAAGGGCTTATCAAGGTGGTGGTAAGACTGACATTTATTCCTAGGTGAAAGGATACCAAACTCATCAGGATAAAATAAATGTAGAACTTTTACATTTCTGCTGCTATTTGTATTGGAAAATAAATTGTATCATTTCCTATTACATTTCACATTCATTTCAGCTTTAGTTTTTTAATTATGATTATTTATTTACATGTTTTATTAAGTTATTATATATTCTCTTTGGTAGAATCATTCACTTTGGTATTTCCTTGATCATTGTATTCAATTCAAATACATTTGTATTACATTATTTACTGTATTAAATAATTATATATCCATAATATCCAATACCTATATGTTAAATTGTTTGGATTGTGAATTGTTTTATTTTAAATCTTATTAAACAAATCTATTTTATAAGTTTTTATATACAATTTTTTAAACCTACAATTAACCCCCTGCCCCACCTCTTGTATTGTGCCATATAATATAAATATAAAAATATATTATGATCTAATAATTGTTATCAGAGGTGTTTTCGACTATTTCATATTACTTTTTTATTTTTTTTACAAATAATTGTTTTGAACTAATTAGTACACTAACATGTGGAGTGGAAGAGTATTATTTTTATAAAATGGATAGAATGAATATTGGATCAATTTATTAATTTGAATGCAATAAGACCATCTATTTTTGATGGAAATAATTATGATTACTAGAGAGATAAAATGAAGACATTTTTTATAAATACTGGAGAAGACAAATATATCATTCTTACTGGAGGTTTTAAAATCCCAGACAAGGATGTGAGTACATTCACAAACCAAGAGAAACAAGAATATAAAATGAGTTAAAATGAACACAATACATTGTTGTGTTCAATGACCAAGAATATATATAGTTAGAAATCATCATGTGAAGCAACCAATTGTATCTAGAAAAAATTAGAGGTCACACATTATTGGAAATCTAATGTTATAGAAACATGAAGAGGCATTCTTCATGCAGAATATCATGGGTTTATTTTTCCTAATAGAGAACCAATATGTAATGTGAAACAGTGATTTCTGAAAATTGTCAACAGCATAAAATATACATGTAAAAAGGGTCTTGATGTTTAAAATCTTGTGGACAAGATAATAAATATAATTCCCAATGAATGGGAATAAAAAAGGACATCTATATATGAAAATAGGAAAGTTACTCAAAATAACTCGTGATGAGTTATTTAGTGCTCTCTTACATCACTAGAAAAGAATGAAATCATATGTTGATTTCAATAAGAAGAATAATGGTAATAGAACTATAGTCTTTACTCATACATCCAATTTTAAGATGCTGGAATGGATTACTAGATCCAATGATAAGAATGTCATTGTAATATCATAAGATATTGATAGTGATCAATCAGAAAATGAGTTATCCAATCATTATCAAAATATGAAGATGATTTTTGGAAGGAAAAACATTTAATTCAAATTCAAAAAGAAATATTTTGATGGATAATAAAGACTCAAAAGTAACATGTTTTGAATTTAAAAGAGTATGTCATATGAGACCAAATTTTCCTTTAAAAAAAGAAAATATATGATGGATACACATTCAAAAAGAAACAAGGGAATTTGTTAAAAGTTTAATAAAAAGATACTCATGATGGAAAACAATACTTAATGTTTATGTGGTGGCGCTTCATTAAAAGAATCCCCAGAATATGAATCTTTTGGTCAGAAGAATATATGGATCATAGTCCAGATACCTATTCAAAGTCAATTTTCATTGCTATGGTATACAATGTTGAAAATCATACAAATGTATCCTTAAATGCATATTACCCTGATGAGAAACATTATTACTCTTCAAATGAAAAATCTTTCTCAGTAGAGGATAATATACCTAATTTTGATGAAATACCCTGATTTTCCAAATTACATGAAAATAAAAATTCTAGACTCATGAAAAAATATGATAAGTAAAATTCTAGAACATCTTTTCATACAAAGGAATTATTAATTAATTAAAAATATCTTTAGAAGAAAACTATTGATTTTGAAAATATTTCAAATACCCTTAAGGAATTATTCTCTAAGAAGGATAACCATTCTAATGATTTTGAGAAACTTTTTTTAAAGAAACCCATTTTTGAAAATAAAAACAATTTCATACAAAATTCATGTGGGAATTATAATGTTTTCATTAGACTAAAATCATAAATTTTTTCTCATAATAAAATTTTATCAAATATTACTAATGGATGGAATGAAGTTGAAAAAGTTAATAAACAAATTCATCCTCAATATAAATTTTCTGGAATTGGTTACACTCACCCAAAATCGATTTCTAGTTATAAATATTTTGTTCCTCAAAATGCACCTTTTTACACCAAAGGTCAATGTGTTGAGAAATGGGAAATAAAATAGTCCCTTAATAAAACTCAATATTTAGGATTTAAAAAACCTCATTATTCAATAAAAATATGGATTCCTAAATTATTTTATCTAACATTTCCATATGTAAACAAGGTTAGGTTCCGAAGAAATAATTCCTTCATTTTCTGGGAAACAAGAAGTGTACCAATAAAAATAAAATTTGTTACATGGATAGTGGTTGTTCTCGACACATGACTAGAAATAAATATTTCTACGAAAATATTATTTAAATGAAATGTGGAAGAGTAACCTTAAGAGATAATTCTCACGGAAAGATCATTGGTATAAATAATATTGTTCATTTAGGAAATGTTTTAATTTAAAATTTTTTTCCAGTGGTATTAAGCATAAACTTATCAGCATAAGTCAATTATGTGATGCAAGTTACCTTGTCCGTTTTAGGAATGATAAATTTTAAGTTCAAAATTCCTAGGATAAATTCATTCTTTCTACACATAGGCATGAAAATGTATGCAACATCATCATAGAAGAACTTAGGAGCTAGGAAATACCTTGTTTAAGTGCAATGGAAGTCCAATCTTGGTTATGGAATATAAGGAAGGGACATTTTATTCTATGGATCCTTTGTAAACACTCAATGAAAATACTTGTTAAGGATCAACCAGTTCTACATTATGATTCTTCAAAATTTTGTGACCCTTGTCAATATGGAATGAAACATTAAACTATCTTTAAAACAATCATTGATGTTTCAACTTCTAATGCCTTACAGTTAGTGGTCACTGATCTCATTGGTACTATAAAAAATAGAATCACTAGAAGAAGGTAATATGTATTTGTTTTAATTGATGTCTACACTATAATTACCTAGGTATATTTTATAGAAATGAAATTTTAATCCTTTTTCTATTTCAAAAAGTTTAGTGCCCATGTTAAAAATTAGAAAAACCTACCACTGATAACTATTCATAGTGATCATGATCTAGAAATTAAATATTCATATTTTGAATCCATTTGTAGTAGGAAAGGCATTTCTCATAACATTTCATCCCCATGAAACCCGCTGAAAAATGGTGTTGTAGAGAGAAGGAATCATATTCTCTAGGAAATGTCATTGACTAGGTAGTGTGAATACTCAATTTTTAATCAATTCTATGATGATGTTGTTAGATTTACATGTAATACTATAAATCGTGTTTTACCTAGAACATTTATTAATAAAACACCTTAGGAATTATAGACTCGCTGAAAACATATAGACTCTATCCTCAGTGTATTTGGAAGAAAAGTATTAATATAAAATAAAAAAGTGAATTTATATAAATTTGCACCCATATCTGATTAAGGAGTCATTCTAGGGTATTGAATAACTTCAATGGCTTAGAGAGTTTTCTATTAAAACTATAGTAATATTGAAGAAACGGCCCATGTAATATTTGATGAAGCTAACTCCTTAGTTTTTAAACAATTCATACTTACTTCATTTGATGTACTTTCACAAACTAATTATCAGCCATTCGTTGAAAACTCTTCGGAAAAGGGAAATACCCAAGAAAATGTTTTTAAAATATTTACCCCAGAATTATTTCAATCTTATGTTAATGACAAGAATTTAAAAAACCCAAATCTATTGTTTCTTATGAATCCTCTCAGTGATAATATCATTGGGGATATATATCAACATGTAAGGACTAGAAATTCCTTGAGAAAAGAAGTAGAACATCTTGGTTTTCTATCTCAATTAAAACCTAAAACTTATAATGAGGCCTTAGGTGATGAATAATAGATTAAATAAATGCAAGATGAAATAAATTATTTTGAAATGAATCAAGTTTTGACTTTGGTTGAAAGACCTAAAGTAACAACTGTAATTAGTGTAAAATGGTTTTTCTGAAACAAATATGATAAAAATGGAGTCATAGTGAGAAATAAATGAATACCTATTTCTATAGTCAATAATGAACTATAGGGAATAGACTATGAAAAAACCTATTATATAGTAGCTAGACATTATTGTTTTCAAATTATATTTTTTTGCAGTATACATTAATTTCAATCATTTTTGAATTGATTTAAAATGTGATTTTCATAATGTTTTTGTACAATAATAAGTTTTTGATTAACAACCACCTAGTTTTATATGTTCAAAAAATCATAATCATGATTCTAAACATACCAAATATTTGTATAGAATTAAATAATCCCCTATAGCATGGTATGAAAGACTCACAAGGTTTGTTTTACAACACATTTATGAAAATGTACTGTTGACCCAACCCTTTTTATAAAAATGGAAAAAATGTCATCATTGTTCAAATCTATGTTGAAGACATTACATTTGGTTCAAATCATGAAATCCATAACTCATTCTTTTGAGAATCTATGGAAATCTATGTTTGTAATTATTATGATGGGTGAGTAAACAATCTTTTTAAGTTTTCAAAAATTTAAAAAACTAGACGGAATCTATATATCTCATCATAATTACATCAAAGACATAATGAAAATGTATGGATATGAAAATACTGAAAGTATTTTCACTCCAATATGTACCTCAAATATACATGATCTTGAATAACCTAGAAAACTTGTGGATCAAACAACTTTTAGAAGTATGATATGAAGCCTGTTGTAAATGGTGATCATTCATCCGGACTTATTGTTTTCAATATTCTTATGTTCAAGATAACAATATAATCCAAAAAAAATCTCATTTAAATGTATCAAAAATAATTTTTCTCTATATAAAGGGATCATTGGATTTAGGACTATTCTTTTATTCTGGAAAATATTTTTTTAATATTTTTAAGATGATGACATTGGTGGATGTAGAATGGATTGAAAGAGTACATCTAGAACATGTCATTTATTAGGAGGTTTTATATTTTCTAGGTCATGAAAGAAGAAAAATTCAGTAGCACTTTCCACTGCTGAAGCTGAATATGTAGCAGCAGGAAGTTGTTGTGCTCTAGTATTGTGGATAAAACACACACTAACTAACAATGGAATGAGTTATTCAAAAACTCAAATACTATTTGACATCAAAATTTACATTTCCCATAATAAAAACCATTAACAAAACTCATGTGAAAAAAAAATCGATATTAGGCATCACATTCTTAGGGTTCATACATAGAAAGGAGATATTGTTTTACAGTTCATCGGAATGCAAGAACAACATGCTGACATTTTCACAAAACCATTATCTTATGATAAATTTGAATTCATTATATAAAAACTAGGCCTGATCATTGTAATGTGATCATTGACATATATTTCATGTTTAAAACACCTCCATATATTATATTACTACCTCTCAAAGGGGGAGTATACATATTTTTATCGTTTTCACCATTCAGTTTAATGATTATTGGTTTTATCATATATGTATTCCACTTTTATTTTATAGTTTTTATTCATTAGAATTGAATTTGTCGATTTAATCCTAAATCATATTTTAATGAATCATTTTTTCTATTAAAAGAGTTCACTTATTTATTTTATAGTTTATCAGTTTCACTATAACTAGTTTGTGTCATTAGGTTCTCATTGAATTGAATTAATAATGTTATGGATTTTTAAATTTGATTGGTTTCATGTTTTTTGGTCTTTATTGTTTTCTGTTTCAGTTTCAAAAAATTTGGCACTTGAATAAATTATTAGTATTATCATACATTATCAGTACTAGATTATCAGTATTGGTTTACCTTATCTAAACAAGACTATTAGTATTGGATTATTCTATCCGTACCAAATAATTGGTATCAGCCAATTTTATTTTATCAGAATATGATATTTTATCTTTTTTTTTCATTTTTTTCATATGAAAAATATTTTGAGTCCAATACATCTATCCTATTACTCCGGTAGATACAATTTCTAATTTTTTGTTTTTGTTTTTTCAATAGTTGTTTCTTAAATCTTTTAATTCCTAATTGTTTTTTGTCTAAATAAAATTTTAATGCAAGGAAAACCTCAATAGATCAACATATTTCTTAATCATTTGATCTATCAGATCTAACCTTGACCATAAATTTTTTAAAAGTACCAATAACACATCGATGTCATCTATTTTTCTCTAAAGATCAATTTCCCAATAAGTTGTCTTCAAGGATTGAAATTGGTTCCAACCTCAATTTTCGTAATCATAGAACAACTCATATTTTCTAATCATCATGATATTTAGTGTTCGAGTTTGTATTTCGTGAATATGTTTACTACTTCATCTCTAAATTAAATTCCTCCCAAATAATTCTCTTCCATGTCCTTCCAAAGTGAAAGGTTGGTAACCTGAGTCTTGTATGAGTCTTTTTATTCTTCATTAAAAAAGATTATTAGTTCTCAAGAATGGGATTAAATTTGTGTGGAATGATCGACTTCTAATATAGATAATGTTTATCATGATGAGGTGTTATAATTTTACAAATATGTAGAGATAGAAATGGATCATTATAGTACTTTTATGATGTGTGAAAAGACATATTCAACCTCCTCAAAATAATCAGCTACATTTCAAGGTGTTTTATAGGGAGACTCTTTATGTACTTCTTATAAGTTACTGGAAGCTGATAGAACCTTTGATTGGTCTAAAGATGAAGAACCACTTTTTGAAATTCATGACAACAAGATAAAAATAAGTCATTTATCTTGAGATAATAGACTTATAGCCCTCTTCATGCAAGGTTTTTTGTGCCATGAAAGTGTGACATATAAAAATTTAACAATTCATATATCTATGTTCTTGATTACTTAGTGAACATGGGGATGTTTAACATTAAAATTTTTATATTCGAGACAATTATGAAGATCGCATATAGTTGTATAAAATATCATCTGATCTTGTTTCCTTGTATTATTAGTAAGTTTCGTAAATTATTCATGGGATTTTGAAATATTACAATCATGTCAGATCTAAAATGCTTCAATGATCCCTTGATCAGTAAGGAAATGATAAGGAGGCTCAAGTTATGATTCCACCATTAATCAAAATTTTTTTAGAAAGATCTAGATGCTGAAAAAGAAAAAGAAGTTGTTGAAGGATGTGATAAACCTTCTATTCCATCAAATACTACATGAAATAAAATAAAGTAGTTAATACTACAACTCCAAATCCTTCAAATAAACAAAAGTTTGAATCTAATGAGGATTCTTATGAATGGTGAATGAAATAAAAATAATGGAAAAAAGCGATCCTCGATTTGTATAGGATCCTACTGAATTTATTTCCATGAAGGTATAGTGAGAAGAACCCTTGAAAAAATAAAAGATAAAGAATATATTGATGAAGAGAAAGGACAACACTATTGAACATCATTGTATTCAATGAAAATCTATGTAACTAAAATATGGAATTTAAATAATTGAACCATCTATTAAGACTCAATCTATTCTAGCAGATAATGGTATGGAAACACAAACCTCTCAAAAATTAGCTACACAATATCTTAAAAAATAATATGAAGAAGTGGAATAAAAAAGATAATAAGTGAAAAAATAACATGATCATAAAGAATAAAGGGAATAAGAATATGGATAAGATGAAATATCAGTCAAAACAAAAGAATATGAAACCAAATTAATTCATACTACAAATTCATCTGAATTTACATCATTTATTTATCCATCTCCAGATCCTCAACCCACCAATAGAGACTCTCAAAAGGTTTACTACAATATATTCAATCATATTTTTGAAAAAAAAGGGGAAAAACAATATGATGAATCTAAAATAAATCAAAACCAGCCAGCCCAAGTGATCGACAATAAATCTCATTCCATTGATCTACCAAAATTCACTAAAGGCACAGATTATGAATAAACAATAAATGTTTAAGGGGTTCATCACATTGGACATGCCATGAATATATTGGAGATGTCACTACCATTCATTCCAAAAGTTGAATCCACTCATTAATTTCATTCAAATTCCCATAATGATAGAACCGATTCTATTATGGTTTTGATAGACATATTTCTAAGTCCCAATGATGAAATCTATATTATCAAGGATCATTCTACTGAGCACAGTAATTCTTGGAATAAAGTTGTGAGGTGGTCTTATAACATCAATTATAGCATCTAGAATCATCTAGTCCAGAAAGATGATTTGTTTCATTGGTAAATGTTCTCAGAAACATTTATCAAACGTTGTTTTCTGATATGAAAGATAATCATGAAATCATTCAATTACCTGATACCTCAAATCTAGGAGCCTCAAAAGAGCTTGAGTGTTTAAAGGTGATTTTGGAAAATGAATGAAAGAAGATTTTTTCTCTTTAAAATAGGGTTTTTATCATAGAAAATGCCTAAAATCTCAGGTTGGATGCTTTCAATAACAAAGAACCATGGCTTAAATCCTAGGAAGTTAAATATAAATCCAATGAAAAAATTAATCTGCTTCTACAAAAAAGTCTTCAGAAGAAAGAAATGGTTACTACTGAACAATATTTAATGTTGAAGGCTTGGAAAGAAGCTATTTAAAATCTCATGGAGGACGGAAAGGAGATAAAAAAGATGAATCCCTCAATGATTAATCTTTTGGTAAAATAAAATGGAAAATAATGATATTTTAACTCTTATTGAAATAATATTTTATTTCAAGTAACATTTATTTTTTCAAAATATGTTTCTCAAACCTTTTGTTTGAAATAAAAAAATTACCTTACTCTTTTGGAAAACCACAAAGGGGGAAGATGGGTTTTAATTGAATAATTCATATGAATTCCTAATTCATAGTAATAATTTATGTAAAAGTAAATATAATACAATCCCTTGTGATTCGTTTTAAACCAACGGAGGAATTCATCATATTAACTAATAATTTTAAATGATTTATTAAACATAGGGTGAGATATGTTCTTTATTAATTGTTTTTGTTTTGTTTTGTACTTTCCAAAAGGGGGAGATTGATGTGTCAAAATGTGTTTCAAATATTACATAAATTATTTGTTTTGGAAATCACAAACCACAAGTACTGTAATAATATATATTTTTTGTCAGGTGTGTTGTTTCACAATTTTAATCAATCACATTGTCTTTATTAAAAATATCATTCTTATCATAGATATGTTTTTTGTTCACTCAAATTTTTTTATATGTATTTTTTCAATCTTAACCAGAATATGTATTACATTGTAATCAAGAGTCGTTACTAGAATATGTTTTGTATCATAACCAAGTCATCGTAACCATGTGAAACATGACAATGCTAAGTACCTCATCATAACCATGTATCATAACGAGTCTTGTATCATTACCAAGTAATCCTAACCATGTGCATCATGAACAATCTATGTACCGATTCATAATTATGTATCAAAAAAATGTTTTTTATTATGTCATTGTCAGGATCATTATCATGTTATGATTTTTATTCTTATTTATGAATTGTAATCAAGTACAGTAAGGAAATTAATGTTCATGCATCATAGCCATGGTAATAATCGTAACCATGTTAAGAACCATGAAATGGTTATAAATTTTAATATCGATATGAATTGTAATCATGATAATCATAGTAAAAAGTTATTTATTGTACATTTAAAATAAATTACATTCTTATAATAACTCCTATATCGATATAATGTTACTCATAAACATTTTTTCATATCATTGTGCTTTTAATTTTTTAACCTAAAATGAATTCATTGAGTTTATTGATTACTAATCAAAATTATTTCATGTATTCTATTTATTTTGACCATTGTAATGCCAGATGATGATGTCCCTTCGAGTGTTTTGGATAAATATTATAGTTAGAGGAAATATGACTATTGGAAACTAATGCCTATAAATAAGAGGTCATTAAAACTAGAATAGATAACATTTCCACTATCTGGTTCAAGGGAGAGATAATGTGTCTTCTCTTATGCAACATTCGAAATACTTGAAAATACATGACGTGAACATCTTGGTCCATGTTCATGTATTTCTATAAGTTCTTTGATTTTTCTTCGTGAGGCGGATCATTGTAATAAAGGCCAATGGATCCAAGGGATTGGAATAAATGATATCGATCATCACATCGAGGGATTTCAATTTCATTAAAGGAATAGGTGTTGATAACCATCTTAATTCATGGATTCTAGGGATATGAATACAGTCATTACAGTCAACGTATCGAGGTCTTACCAAGGTGGTAGTAGAACAGACCATTTAACCTAGGTGAATGGATTCACTACTCCTTGGGATAAAATAATTCTAATACTTTTATATTTCCGCTATTATTTTTATTAGAAAGGGAATTATATCGTTTTCTCTTTTGTTTCACATCCATTTCAATTTTAATTGTTTCAATTATGATTAATTCATTACATATTGTATTAAGTAATTCTATATGCTCTATGGTAGAATCGTTAAATTTTTTATAACTTTGATCATTGTATTCAATTCAAATACAATTGTATTACATTACATATAGTATTACATCATACTATATCCATTATATCCAATACCTATGTGGTACTTTTTTTATTTTTCATTATATTAGTTTACGGCTTCTTCAAATAAGGTATTGCTTAAGGGTTCAAATACAATGTTTTTGAACCAACAAATCAACCACCTCATGTATTGTGCCATCTAATATACATATATATCTATATGAAGATCCAACAAAACCTACATTAATGATTATTGGGAAACAATTATGAGAGAAAATTCTAATATATTGGCAAATTTTCTCATTAATTACTCAATTGTCATATTTCTCGGGAGGATATGATGTCATAATAGGTTGAATCAAAATGCTTCTATTTTTCTGAGGTTATAGTGATGTGAAATGGACTTATTTTCACCCATCCTCAGATAATAACATTTTGAGAAGCACTTGAAATAATTCATTGGATGGTTTTTATAGTGTTGAGACAAACACTAAGTAGTTGTTTAATATACTCCACCATTCATGGGATTAGAGATATAATGCAAGTGGTAGATATCTCCTTTTGGAGGTTGACCATGGAGGACATCATAATTAGAGACCCAAACATCCATCTCCACATTTATATGAATATAATTATCATGATAATGAGTATTTTCATTTTCGGTTGAAGTGTTGACAAACCTTTGAGCTATTGAGAATGTATATTGGAAACCTTAGGGAACCTAGCATTGAGTATATTAATGTTATGATCCTTAGTAAATGTTGTGGATGGAATATGATGAAATACCTTCTGGAATTGTGCATGGATATGATCCTTCTATATGATGGTTTATGGAACACATTTATAACAATCTGGTGATACATGGGTATGATTCTACTGCCGAGAGTCTATTGGAATATTCCTTTGAGTATCATCTTTATTTATAGTAATATGTAACTTTACAGAGGAAATATTAATTCTCACTAGGTGAGTGTCTATCATAAATGGAGGAAGAGATTAATTCTAAGATAATTGAATACACCAATGGTATTTTCTTGTAGACACATGAGCCTTCTCCAAGGCATGTGTTTCTCCCACTTTGTGATCCTTAGATGGAATAGAAATATGATCTTGATTTGAATACTAATTCTTCATCAGAATATGATGATGTGGATTCAGAAAAGGATAAGGGATATGAGTCTCCTCCCATATTTCCTCATATAGATATTGGTGTGGTTGTTTGTAAGTGGAAGTAGGAATATTCATTTGATGTATGTAAACTACTGTAATATGAAAGGATGATTCACTGAATAGAATATGATAATGTCTCAAGAATTTCCCATTATCAAAAGGTTATCCCAACACTAGACATCGATATGTGATTTATTATATGACTTATGAGTATTATTTCAGTCCTCATCGGAATAAATATGAGTCTTACCCAATATATTTTCCCCTATTACATTGAGTGCCCCATCCATTAATGGTATATGATCATGATACATTGACTTTTTAATGTTCCACTAGAATTTTTTTATACTAATGTTCCCCTATAATAATGCATGAACCTATCTCACATGGAGGTCCCAAGTTGGATTCAGAATATGAGCTTGTTCTTACACCTCTTCCTTTGCCGGAATATTCTGATAATCTTAAAAACTGGGAGCTAGAATGTGAACTTTATCTAGAAAATAAGTTTTTTCATAATGATCATAGTGTAGAGATCTCATAACTATAGGGATAAGAATATGTGAATATTTCAATATATGTACCAATGTAGGAATATGATGGAGTATTTGTTCCTCTATTTCAATGACATAATGCTATTTTAGAAAACTTTGTACAGTGATACAAGGGTGAACATTTATCATCTTTACTACATTTTTCTGATATCATAGA
Source organism: Viscum album (assembly GCA_963277665.1). Classification (NCBI taxonomy): domain Eukaryota; kingdom Viridiplantae; phylum Streptophyta; class Magnoliopsida; order Santalales; family Viscaceae; genus Viscum; species Viscum album. The sequence continues at coordinate 579,959,378 of OY728122.1, read as the reverse complement.
TTTATGGTAAGATTTTAGACCAAATCATCCTTCGTTGTGCCAAAAATATATTATTCTCAGTATTTGTTGTTGGAATATATTTTTCAGACATACTTGTTGAGAGTGGGATATGTGCCAACGAATAGATATCCAGATCCTTCCTCTCCCTATTGTTTATCCTAGTTCCATGTGCATGGGTATTAGAGCTGACGATGCTTCTAGTATTACCCACAGTGGGACACTGATGGGTACCAGTGGGATAGTGAAGGGGAAGGCCGCTTCATAGTGCCCACAATGGAAAATCCTCAACTATAAGGGTTCCTTTTTTGACTCCTTATTCGATCATCAATATTTAATTAATGTGATTATTGAAACTCACATTCGAAAAGATTCTCATGTTGTGGAATTTTGAAATGAGGGCCACTAAATTCACTATAGGTTTCATTGGATGGTGTAGACTCTCTAGTTTCAGTATACAGAGACCCTTACAAGAATCATAATGTGTTAAGATTGTACCACATTGACATGATTCATGGAAAATTAGGTTTTTCAATAAATTTTGATGGTGCTAGGATGTTCAAATCATTTTTTTAACAATAGGGTTTATATTCATAAACCATTTTCCAAAATGATTATTCTTTAATGAAATTATCTTCTATCATGATTTTTATTATTAGAGATGTATCCAATGTCATGCAGACTTTAAGGAACATGTTCTCTTATTAGTCACATATCCAACCCATGATATGTTCTCAATCAAATATTAATGGTTAACACAATTTTCCTTTTATCCCCTACTAGGCCATTCTTCAATCATGGATTTTTCATAGATATTATTATATTATTTCATCAGAACCCCAATTATAGAGGATCATATTTATGATTTATATAAGTATTATCACCTTTTTTTCATATGCTAATTATATTTTGATATATATAAATCTTCCATCCACTTATTTCAGGATTTCACATAGGTTTCACCAAATTTATTTACAAATAATGTGAAATTATAATGGCATTAAACCTATTCAACAAATTTTTTTATTAAGCGATTCAAATTGGGTTCACTATTTTTAAGTATTACAATATAATTCCTCAATGTGAATTTAGTCACTCCTGATCATTGATTGCGATTGGGGGGGGGGGGTTAAAATGTGTTTCCCAATTTTTTATGATTGGTTAACATTGATGTTCTTAGATAAAACACCCAATGCTTCTCACATACAAATTTCGGCACATGCATTCTTTCTAAAGGAAAGTGTTCAGTTTGAGTTTTAGACCAAATGACACATAGGAAATCGCGTTGTTCTAGAGTATGTGAGGATAGGATCATCACACCCTTTAATGGGGAATTGTAGAATACTATTCTAATCTATTATAAATTTAATAATTTTTAGAGAATATGTTCATAATCCCAATTCATGATAGGCCACCATATGAAATGATCATAGGTTAACCCCGTTTATGTGAAAAATATTGATTTTATCTCATTATAGAATAAATATGTGTGTATGTGAGGATATTCATCCATTTCAATGTAATTAATAGAAACATATAATCTAATGCCACATAACAAAGAACATCATAATTTCCTATAATTTAGCTGGGTGGATAAAATTATAAGGAGTGTATTGTGACATTATGAAAAATCCTACACATCCTATTTTTGAAAGAATCAAAATCCACATAGTTTATTAAACTAGTTAACCATAACATCATGGAAAAATTAAACAACTGTGATGACATAGGAACAGAATATTTGATCATGAGTCTTAATGATATGTCCTATGTATCCTCTTTCTAAAATGAATTAGTTTTATTAAAGTTTGTTCAATCCCTTGGGACTGGTACGATTGTAGATTCCCTTATATGGTGCAATTTTTTATCAAGTCACTCATCTGGGCTTATATAATTAGATTTCCCTTGCTAGTGCGGATTCATGATTCTAATGGCATCTTCATTGTAACTCCATACACCCAAATATTTAATTCTTGATGTGAGAAATAGTGGATACCACAAGACCAGCCTCATTTATTATGGATACATGACATATATACTAGGAAAACCCTTGGGATGTTTAATATGATTATCCAGCCATATGATAGGTTCCTAACTATTCTAGTTATTGTAGAAATTAATGTCTTTTTGGTTCATTCAGTTTCTAAATCCACTGATTGATGAGGTAGAATGATATACCTAGTGGAAGGATTGTTTCCAGATTGTTGAAAAATTGAAAAAACGGTTGGAATTACAATGAAGTGTATTCTTATTTGAGTTTAGGATTATTCGTCATGAAGGATACCTATGTATCCTTGTAATGGAAGGAATTAGGGTTCTTAGTGTTCATTTTTTTCAATCAATTGGATGACAATAAAGATGATCATCCTTGAAGAATGATTGGGATCATTTAGTTTAAATGTCATAGACATAATGTGAATTAATGAATTTTTTCCCATTTGAGATTGAGATCGATCCATAAGAAGGTGTCCTATATGTCATGGTTATTGTAGGATTCATAGTCCTCATACTTCAACAAGAAAGAGTATTCACATTGTCTTTTACATTATATGTGGGACATATCATATTATTCCACTGATTAGGGCTTGCAAACTATGGTATTACTTATCCTGATAAATACTTTTCATGTCAATGATATGACCATTTCAGCTCCTTCATCACCCATGATCAATTACTGGTGCGAGCAACATGTTACATGCAATAATCAGCCTCATTGATTTTGGATGTGAGACATTTTTACTAGGTATACCATGCTGAGGTTTTAATATGGATGTTAGTCCCTATGAATTCATCATATATTTCCTTCATATAATAGGAATCACTATCATCATATTTTTGTTAGTTGTGTCTTACAGATTGATGATTCTTTTATTTGAGGGAAATATCATATTATGTAGCTGAAAGGGTCTTACACATAGTGGATTCCCTTCACATCAAGTATTTCACACTTCATAAAGAGTAAATTTTTATAAAATAAAGAGTCACAAGAAGTACAATAACAAGCCTCACGGAGGTCTGAAGTGGTGAAGACCGAGGGTATCCCCTCGGATCAAGTTGACCCCTTCGGGCTTCAAGTAAATCACATTGTGAAGAACTATAGGGTCATGAAAGGTACCATTAAGGGATGCAAGGTAGTCTGCGACTTGGTTTCCATCTTGACAGGAGTACATCACATTAGTGTTGTTACCAAGTAGACCCCTACACTTTCTGATAGTTTAAATAATCGACCAAGGAGAGGGTCTGAGAGCCAACAAAGCATCGTGCAGAATTTTGTTGTCAGTTTCATCTTCAGATAACTCTATGTTCCTCTGATGACAGAGGTCAAACATGAATGCCCGAACATGACAACCTTGTCCATATTAAGTACTTTACACTTAATATGGACAAGGTTTTCATGTCCGAGCATGCCATTTGACTTATCTTTCTTATCTTCCTAACAAGAATTGATTTTTTATCAGCTAAACATAGGGTGTCTTATTGACTTTTCTGAGAATGTTTTCCTAACATGTAAAAAGACTATAATAAGATCCAGTTGAATTTTATAAGGGAAATCCTTTAACTTGTATTACTTGTTTGGTGTTTGACTAATGATCAAAACTAACATGTCCGGTAGAAATTGCGAGACCCCACTGAGCAATCCTGGAATCCTTTACAGGATCATAGATTACATGCTGAGAGGGAGTCTCATGATCGAGTTGAAATTCCATGGTTTTATTATAATAGAGGGATGAAATTATTAAAGGGAACAAATATAGTTATTGCGACATGTTTGGAGGGTTATGTATAAATCATGCTGACATGTATGTATATCACCACAAAAGTAATACTCCATGTTTGGAGGACATTGCATGTGATGGCTAACATAACCTAGTAATGCTGTGATACTCATCTGAAATATCATAGTGCTGCTTTATGATCTGGTTCACATGTCTATATTACATTAGGTGGAATACATGGAAACACAATTGGGTTTTGAGTCACATTGGTGGAAAGATGAGTGGAACAATGGGAATTTAACTAATATGTCTAGAAGACATTGCATGATCTAAAAAAGTATACAATAGAATCATTAGAAAATTTGGAAGATCTGTCCTGGTACTGTAACATGGCATGGTTTGTTCAGGAGAAGGGAATGAGTATCGAGATGTATTTTCTTCATGTATGTATCTCACCTTTTCAGACTACATTCTCAAATTTTTCCTGTGAATAACTTTTATTTTATCATTTTTAACTAGTTTTGTGTCGCATGTGATTTAGAAGAAATGTAGGATATTCCTGAGGTTCCCCAAGAGAAGTCCCTCACTTGATCTATGAGTGATCAGACAAATGTCTAAGCATGAATCAGGATCTCAGTTATGCTTTATTAGATAGTTTTAAAGGAAAACATTCCAGATAAAGATATCAACAATATTGAGAAATATAATATGATTCCTAGTATTTCTGGTTTGAAGATCCATTTATTTTCATCCGATACTGTTGTGTGTTTGAACAGTTTTCATGTTAGGTTGAGTATTTACAGGTCATTCCACCCTGTTTATTATCCTATTTCCACAGAACATATCATAAAATTCAATTATTTTGTCGGTGGAGAGATTTGGCCACATGAATCTTGATGATGTCTAGTTTTACACCATTCTGGGGGTGTCATAGGACATTCATTGATCATGAGACCATCCATTTAATGAATCATTTTTTGGATTTTATCTAATTGATGTGGTCATTCTTAATCAGGTGGGAACCACATCATTCTTTTATATTGTGTGGTTTATTTCTCCTTGGACCATCGAGAGATTCGTGTTCCTTCAAAAAATCCTTTTCATTATCTTATATTTTTTTTCAAGAACCTTTCATGGGAAAAAGATGTTTGTTCAAGGGGTTTTCAAAAGTTTAGGTGATCTTGTTGAATGTATTTTGTGATGTCTTTATACCATTTCAGTGGGCCATGTGAGATTGTCTTGTTGTGTCACATTAGTTATTTGATCATAAGAGGCTCCCAAATTTTCTTCCTTTTTCTAATTTATATTTTACAAGGGCATGGGGTATCGCGAGTTTACATGATCATTATTTCAGAAAATCAATCTCTCCATTAGTGATGTGTCGCATGAATAAAAAATGGTCTTATAGGGATTCATGATAACATTCATGGAAAAACATATTTTCTTCTGTTTAGAACCAAATATTGGTTATAAGAAAGCCTGGGCATGTCTGGGGCTTTTCATGTGATGATTACGATAAGCTAGTGGGATGTAGCATGGTGCAGTAGGCATGTTACTAGTGGAAATTGGTATCTTGCGAACTGCATAGGGTACATCACATGATTCTTATTAAAACAAGAGGATACCTGAATTTATCATATTAACATAATTTTTTTATAATCAAAATATATTTTTTCACACAATGTTGTATATGTTTTTTAAAGACAATCCTTATAACTTTTGGTTATTTTTCAGGTGATATTTTCAAAAACATTTGAATCTCATATTTTAGATATATTTTAACCATTTTAAACTGGTATTTGTATCCTTATTCAATGTCATCCATATAGAATCAATGTGATTAATATGCGATCTTACAATGGAACCAGAAACGTGTTCTGTTCAATCAACCTAATTTATTATGGATGGTCTCATGATTATTGTGAGATCATTCAATGTCTTGGGGACATTGTCAAAGAATTTTTCTATACATTCCAATGATATGATTCATTTTCATTAATAGTTCTCATTATGGAATTCTGAAATTGTTTGGGAATGTCTTATTACTCTCCATTTATCAATTTATTATTCATTGATAGATATTTCGATAATAAGGGGACATTGTGAGGGATAATTTCATTTTTTACCATTGTTGTGTTTTGCATTTAATGATAGATGTTGTGACGTTTTGAAAACATTGTCCGGGATAGTCATTTATCATAACATTAATGTGTCACATATTCAATAATGGATCTCAGGATGACACGTGGAAATTGTTAGGAATATATGATTTTATCTCCTTTAATAGGTTGGGTATTCATGTCTGTATGATTCTATAACGTGAAAAATGGGGATTATATGTCAAGAAAATATTTGAAATGTTCCATGGATAGTGTTTTAATCACTCCGATAAATTTCCCATATCATAATCAGATGAAACACATACATGGAATAATTATAATATTCATATTATGATATCATTAATGATAATCAGATTAACATGCCCACATGAATATTTTATGTGTGATGTATGTACATACATTTCATTGGAATGGTGAATTTATTTTAGAATGTTATTATTTCTCAACTTTCAAACAGAATTAAATAAATTCTTCGTGACATAATCATAGATTGATTCTTAGCCATTGTCTAGAATTCATCACATAAATGGGTATTCGATAAATTATTCTTTCTCTAGGTGAAGGTAGTGACATGTAGTGGATCATTTCATGAAGTGTTGGTGCATGAGAACATGACATCAGTGTATCCATGATCCCAAAATATTTCCCACGGTGTCATCACCAAAACTCATGGAAGTTGGGTAGGATTATGGGGGAGATGGTTTATCTCCATTGGTATAATGCTAACATCAAAGAGCTAGGTTGAAGATACAACCAAATTATATTTATCCATTATGTGATATTACTAACATGCATCCCTTGAAGAATAAGTATGTCATGTGAAATTATGAACATCAAATTAATATTAATTCATATTTAAAATACACCCACGATTACATTTATAACATGTTTTTATTAGGTTATCCCCCCATATATCCAATTAGGTCTATGGTTAACCTCTCATTTACACTATTTTGGGATTGGTATAACATTAAATGTACAGTCTTTACATTTTTGAAAACCTATTTTGTACCGTATTTCGGGATTCAGATAACCTTCCATATACACTATTGGTGGATTGGGGTAACATATTGGTTCCGTGTTGAGATCATTGATCCATAATAACTACCTAATGAAAACCGAGGAGATGTAGGTCCAAATATTCAAAGAATCAATACATTTTTGTGACAATATATCAAAAAACATTTTTCATAACACAACCAATGAAAATGTGATAGGATTCTTAAACATTCCATCATAGCATATCCCGTGGGAAGAAACTGGATTTCAAAAAGATTTACCATTATAAACATAAAAAATACAAGTAAATATAGGGGATGATATCATTGGATGATATAGATAGGAAATATTGTTTATAAACAACATATATTATCTTAGATAATAAATTATTTTTATAGGTCACTTGTAAAAATTATGAGGAAAATAACAATTCAACGTTTAAAAAACTAAACTAATATTTAAAAATTTAAAAAAAATAGAAAAAAAAATTATTCTAAAATAATTTACAAAAAATGTAAGGTAAGATTTAAATAATTGAGATTTTATGATAGATAAAAATATAGGTCATGTCATACATGTTAACATTAATATTCGTTTAATATTATCAGCAAAATCTTAAAAGAGCCTTGTTCGAAAAATGACAACAAGATTCCATTTGATAAATTTATCAAAAAAAAAACATTATTGTAATGATTTATAAAAATAAATTATGAATTACAAAGTAAGACCAATTTTTTTGGAAAATAAGGTCATAGAAAAGAACACATTTTAGTACGAAAAGAGATACACATTTGATTTCTTATAAAAACATTAATTTTATATGTTGATTACTTAATGATATAGACACAAAATGGAAACATCTATTCTATAGAAATAACAATAGTATTATAGAAATAAAATTTTCCATGAGATATATTTAAAAATGATTCATCATTAGAAGAAAAATCATAAACAATACAGATCAATAATGAGATAGTGACATAAAACCTTTAATAAAATTGAAATTTTTGAATCATAATCACCATAAGATAATAAAAATTTCAAATTTGTATAAATACCCTTATAATCATAATAATAATCTGAAAAATAATTAATGTGAATAATATAAATCACAAATATGTGGAATGTGGTGAATATAGTATGTGTTTCACGAAAATAGAAATGATACAAAAATCCCTTTCTACTTTCGTGAACTATGAATCATACCTGTGGGAAAGAATATTAATAAATTTAATAATAAATATCATGAATGTAATAAATTCATGAAATTTCATGTCAATGTGGCTGTGTATGTACCTCATAGAATAATATGGGAGCATAACCGAACTTATGACCCAACGAAGTCAATTTGAGACAATAATCTCATACATCATTGGAGACCTCTAAATAATAGGATTCATAAAAAATACAGGAAAATGAAACATTAAATATTATGAAAATAATTAAATTAATGATATAACATTTCAAATATTCATTATATATAACTCATAAAATAATATTGGTTCAAAACATAACATTATCCCCAAAAAAGTAAACTTGAGAAAAAACTACCATACCATAATAGAAACTTTTAAATAATAAGACCCGTTAATGAATAAAAAAAATTTAATTTAATTAAAAAATTTGTTTCATTATATAAAATATCAAATGGGTGTAATATAAAAATAAAAGAATTTAGTGGTGAATTTCGAATGTGTCAATCAGAAATAAAAGAGGGACTACAAACCCCTAACCTGAGGTCTCAATATTTTTCATACATTTTCTATCATGATATATATGAATTATAAATTTTTTATAAATATATTATACAACATTTATAATATATTTACTAACATATATGAGTTACAAATGAACTTTTATTACTCATTTAATAACAATTCCTTGTTAAAATCGCATTTTATGTTATAACAATTTCTTTATTAGTTTATGTTATGGATTGGTATTTTCCGATAATTTACTATGATCATAGTCCCATAGTCTCCAAAAGGTTATAAAATTTCATAATATAATATATATTCATTTAATATTTATTATTTTAGTCCAATAAATTCATATATTGAAACTGAATCACACCATTCATGGAAACAACATATTTTATGCATGTGTGAAGGTTTTTTTTCATTTTCTCAATAAATGGAGTGAAAGAAGGGTAAATATAAATTCACATTTATATAATTAATTTAATATCATATATCTCATATATATTAATTAAATATATCACCTTACTACACATGTTAAGATTAAATGAAATATGTAACACATCACTTCGAGGACGTGGTGCTTCACTACTACACCTGAGAGATGCTATAATATTCTATGGGTATTCTAAAACCATTTCTATCCATTTATCATATATATAACCAGTTTTTTACATATCTATTTTAATATGACCCTTATACAAATTTAATAATAGAATAAAAAACAAAATCATACCCTCTTGAATTTAATAATAATACAAATACTATATATTGGCAAAATGTTCATTACATAAATTAAAATTTTATTGGAAAAATAATTTATTTTTTAACATTATAATTTATTTCTCATTTATAGTGATTGAATAATTATCATAAACACAAATAGAAACTCAACACATTTTTTATTAAATTAATATTAATATAAAATAAATGAATTTAAAAATAATTTAAAAAATATAATTAATTTTAATTACTATATTATGCATATTTTTTAGATACATATGACATATTTAGTGTGTGGGAATAGATTTTATTCAAATAACATCTTCTTCATGAGTGACGTTAATGATTAATAAAATTTGTATTTCCAATAGTGAAGATAATAACATCTTATAATAAATAATAATCTTTTTTAAAAAATCAATTTTTTTAAAAATTAGTGATTCGATCGATGGAATGTAATGTGGTTTGACATATAATCCATGGGAAATTTATGATCAAATTTTCCATCTATGGAAACATTCTTAAACCATTAATATTTTTATAGTTGATACACTAGTTAAGGTAAAATATAGTTAATAAAGGGGTTAATAAATAATATAATGATTAACATGACATCAATATATGTCTATATTTCATTGTATGATGTTATTTTTATCCAAGATTATTTTTATTCAAATTCATTATCATTTGGATGGATTTTTATTGACAATGAATTTTTTTTATATTAATACTTTCAGAAATTATATTTCTTTCATCTCCCTACTATATAAATGGAAACCACTACCTTCTTCTATTTACACTACATTACATATTTTAGATTGGAGAAACAATTTAAATTTATTTTCCAAACATTCATATCCATGTTCTAAAATTTTTGGTCTCCTTCAAATACCAACCATAAGGTCTGTAATAGGATATCAAAAGAACTTATTTTAGAGAAGGGGTTACCCCTTAACCAATTTCAATAAAATTTTATTTATTCTATTAGGTCATATAAATATTATTTATTTTATAAAAATATAAATTTTCATATAATAATTATAATGAAATGTTTTTATGATTATGAAACTTCAATTGTTCTCCCTCTGTCTAATTAAATTTTCAATAAATTTATCACTAATGCATACATATGGCTTACCATATCTACATAGTGATATAATTATTTTTCATCACCATCATTAATTATGGGTATTATAATGGTATTAATTATCATATATTATATTTATGACATAATTATTCTTCTTTATTGTTTATTCAATAATGATATTCTTATCATCCAATACTTTTCAAAATGATTACTTCACTTGTGTGTTTGTGAGGACTACCACCTCTACAATGAGATACATACCTTTTTTCCATTCAACATTAAATCAGTGTTAAAAGATATATTTTATGAATATATATATAAAATATATGATATGATAATAGTTTTAAATGTTCAATTATTATTTTCCATTATTTCAGTTCATCTGTTGAAAAATTAAAACATCGTTCATGCATATGTAAATGATACCATCACCATAAACAGTGTAATTATTTTTTCTATCTCTATATATTATGGATGACTGTAAATTCGTATGAAAAATATATATATCATATTTATATAATTGTTAAAATTAAATATATACATGAATTATAATCAATGTACAATCACTAAAACATTTTAAAATTGAGATGTCCATGATGAAAGAAATATTTAAAACTACGAATCAACAATTTCAATTAAGGATAATTAATAAATTGTCATTGAAATGATAAAATTGGATCTTAAATGATATTATACATATTTTTATAAATCCATAATATAGGTATAATAAAATTTTATTTTCTATAAAGGATATTATATTTCATTAAAAACATATGGAACTCAATGTAAGGTTTTCAGGTTAGAGTCTAATTGTTTACTAGTGTTTCTTATGATTTTTTTTAAAATGAGAGAATATCATAATCTATATTCCCATAATATCAATAATTTTATTACCATATTATTATTAGTATATCATAAATTATTTCATACAATTTTATATTATTTATGTACCCAATAGAACAAAATATTGTTTTAAAGAAAAATCAACATTATTTATCTATTTGGAGAAAATGTCTTTTCTTATGTATCTATGATTAGACTAAAATGTCTTTGAGATTATTTTACTATTATAATATTAATTTTAAAGTCACTTTCATAAATTATGGAATTTAAATGAAAATTATAAAACTTAAACTTAATTATATTCTCCAAAATGTTGAAATTTGTGAATTTTTTTTAAAGTTTTGTGTGGAATGTTTTATTTAAACTTATTGTAAATTAATGGAAATTAACGCCTAAATGGTAATTTAATAATTTTATGTTTACAATAAAACTTTGAAAAGATATTTTAAAAGATATTTTTTATTATATATAATATAATGTCAACTTTTAATGAAGATATTTCAATGTGAAATGTATATTTTCCCTTAGGAAATATTCCTACTGCTATTTTAAAACCATTTTTCATATATGATGAAATCATTTGATATTAATTATGCTTTATATGTGATTTTATTAAACTATACCATAATAATAATTTTTAGGATGTTTTATGGTTATGATTATATGTTTTTTATGCATCGCTTTTTTTCAATTTAGATAACATGATAAAGTGTTTACAAATTCCATTTCATTACATGGTTTATTATAGGATAAATGTTTTATAACCTTGTGTCAAAAATCTAAATGATTTTAATTATGTTATTGGTGGTTTAGGAATTATATATCTCTATAATAAAATGGTTACATATGGATATCAAATGATATAAATAGTAATATAATTGAGATTAAACCAAATTCAATAAAGTAATTTGTCTACTATTATAGTATCAAGAGTGATTGTTTACTACTATGATGCTTTTGGGTGTGAACACAATCAAATTTGATAGTTTCAAAAGTAATCCTAGAATACTAAAGAAATGATTTAATCTACTAATGTGTATACCTATAATATATATCTTTTTCATATGTAATATTATCATGCCTAATTATTTTTATTCCATTATGAGTCATGTATTATAAACTGGTAGGATTTATGAAATGATTCATGGTTATGATTGATGATATGAAAGTATCGTTTTATAATTTTATTCTCATGTTATCATACCCTTACCATCATGTAATGTTTAAGTGATCATTGAAATTTTATTGTTTCCCCTTACTGAGATTCAGATGTCACCATTTCTTTTGTTTCATTTCCTGTAGTTATGGAAGAAGATATTATATACAATTTTCTTAATAAGGGTGATATTTATGAAGAACATATTGGGAGATGATATATTTCACTTTTTAAATCCTTCTTTGGTCATCCATTTCTCAAGATTAACTAGTCATATAAGATCATGGGACAAATATTCATTTAATTTTAATAAAAAATATCTTTTATGATGTCATATACATGTATGATAATTATTTTTTTCAATAGTAACAATTATATTAAGGATTTGTTTACCTTTTAAAATTAGAATTAGAACAACTATAGTGTGAATACTTATGATAATATCCAATATAAGAGGACATCCTGTGTTTTGAGTATAAAATGAGAGTGGTTCTTTTATTAAAAAATCATTTAATTGATACTATAAGTGGGATTTATATTGGAATAGAGGAATCTTGGGATAAGAACAAAAAAATGATTTATTAAATGATATAATATCAATAATTCTAGTTTATGTTATGTGTTCTATTACAATTAACTTTGTCTAAAAAACTAAGAGGTTATGTGTAGGATAATTCAAATTTTATTTATGAATCATTATGAATAATTATAGTAGATAAAATTACCAATTCATGATTTTTATTTAACTATAGTAATTTTTCAATAATGATATCGAGTTGTTATTTTTTCATTTTTAGATGTTATATATATTTAATAATAAATCATAAATTTATATATTTAAAATGAAAGTGAAAAATATGAACAATTGATTATTGTTGCATATAATTTGAGAGAAATAAATTTTATCACTACTGAAAATATTACCACCATAGGATGGTAAACAAGGTGTCATAATATTTGACTTGAATCAATCATTCGACAACCAAAATGTTCAAAAAAGATCCAATATTTATAGAATATCAATGAATGGATATGGAAATCTTTATAGAAGGGGAGAAAATTCTACTCTTGGAATTATATTTTAAACCATAAATCCATGTGAGAATTAAAGTGGAATAAAAGGAAGATTTAGAACTGTATAAGTTGTTCTGAAATGTTCATGTGTTTTTCCATGATTGTGATGGAATTATAATTTTCATCGAAAATGTATTTTTTCTTTCAATACTGAATATGTAGATTTATATATAGTATGTTTTTCAATGTTAAAAATTCTTTATTCATCTTAGAAGAATGAATATATATAGATATCTAAAAGAGTATTTATAGTGGAAAAAAATGAAGATAGATATTTCAGAGTATGTATATTGGTTAATAGTATGTTTGCATGTTATGTCTATTTGGGAAAATTATAAGGATATGATACAAACATTACCCACATAATAAATGAAATTAGTAAACATCACTATATATTATTTCTTCAGACTCACTAAATAATCAAAGGTTTTAAATTGATTTTAGTTGTAGACGATATGCATGAAAGAAAGACACACATAATTTCGTTCATATTACATTTCTCTCTAGATAATTTTTAGAGAATATACATTATATAACTAGTATGGTTTTAGGGATTACCAAATTCTATTGTATCATACCAGGATCAATGTATTACATTGATATTCTAGTGAAGCCTTCAGTGCTCAATTTATTCAGAGTTGGGTTTTTATATAGATTATTATCATTAGAATGTTCTTTACACTAAAATAACCATCCAGTCCCTATAATATATGATGATTTCAAGTATTATTTATTTTAAAGGTATTTGGTATCAAATATTCCTCTATGTGAATTTTATTACTATAATATCATTCATTTGAGTATTCCAATGGATCCTTATGAATATCTATATGAAAATAAATGTATAAACCATTTTTTATAGGGTGAATTTAGAGAGATAAATATATTGTAACCTAATATAGATGAGTAAATTATAGATAATGTCTTATCTATTGAAAAACACATAAATGAATTTCATTTTCAAAAAAATTGTTGAGTTCATAACCACCAGTGAGATCCAGTGTATGTAGTTGTTGTGATGTTTTTTATGTGAATTTATCCATGTAATAAGGTTATCATATTTTTAATGATAGGAAATTTATGGACATATTATAATGGCCCATTTGAGAATCTTGACTTAGTTGGTATTATATATTACATCACGATACTCCCATTGAACATCCCTCAAGATTCAAATGTGTTCCATGTATCTCTCCTAAATAAGTACATACCTAATTATTAAAATGTAAAAAACATAGAGGTACTAAATTTGGAGGTTTCTATTTACTATGATGATCAACATGTTGAAATATTGGATCATAGGAATAATGTTATATAGAATTATATTAACGGCATTGATAAAATTTTCTATAGAAATATGAATTTCAACAAAGCAACATAAGAACCCAAAAATGTAATGAAATAGTGATATAATATATTTTTATCAATGTAGTAAAATATTGAATCTTAAATTACAATTAAGTGTGGTATAATGTAACCCCTAAAGATTTTTTGATATAATTGTATCCAAATAAATATAAAATCTTTGATACCAGGCGATACATGAAACCATATGTCTAAATGAATAATAATAAATTATACTGATATAACCTAGACATAAAATTGGATGTAATGAATATTACTAAATAAATTATGATATATTTAAGGTTTAAACTTTTATTAAATAAATCCATTGGTAATCAATTTATTAGAAACGAAAAAAAATTCAATTAAAATAGACTTTTCAAAAAATTAATTTTTATATGCACACTATGTTCTTAGCATAGTGGGTTAAACTCATCACTATTAGTGAATGATTATAATAAATATCTATATATTATATATTCCATAAAAAAATTATCCGTCTCAAATATTTGTTTTCTAAATATTGTATATGAATAAATCAATTGTCATGATGAAAAATGTATTTTACCAAAATGTTTCTTACATCGAGTTTTCATACACACATTAAAATGATTTTGAAAAATTTATAGAAATTTAAATTTTATTTTTAAATATATGGAATTAGAATGATAAAATGTTGTAAATTTTTCACATTTATATTTATTAATATTAAATTATATCCATCGTAAATTTTTATATAACTAATAAGGGTTAAAAAATAAAAAAACATGTCTTATAATATTAAGATAAGGCTTTAATATTCATCTTAAACATTCCTTTAAAAAAAATTATAATTTTATTGGAGATATTTCCCTAAATTTCTCAAATATATAGCCACTTGGTACTATATATATTTAAATATAAAAATAATATTAATTTCAGAAAATAATATATATAAAGTAATAGTTTATAATGTTTAATATCAATAAAATTTAATATAAGGATAAAGTGGGGATAAATTTGGTTATAAATTTTTATTTGGAAGATAAATTAATATTTTTACAAATTCACTTTATAGGGAACCTAAGTTTTCATATGTTAACATTAAATATTATTTGCTAAATACTAAAAACATTATACAAAAAAATGGACAAATATTGTATAAGTGATGTGCCTTTGGAAACATGGAAACATAAAAACAGGTACATAAATGAGCCACATAGTCTTCCACTATGTTCTTTGGGACTACAACCCTTCTTCGACTCGTCAATCACAACACATATATTCATAACCCGGGGGAATGAACCATAAAAAGGGGTGAGGTCATATGTTCAATAAGGGTAAACAAGGGACATATATAAGAATAATCATGAGCATAAGGGTATGAGAACATGATGATGAAAATATAAGATCATACCCTATATATCATAGATCATTAACTAGAATTATTAAAGAACGATTTTTTGTTCCTAATTCATGAATCATAAGGAGAAAATAACAAAATCCAAGAAATCATATCATACGAATAAAACATGGAATTTTAGAAGACACATAAGAATATATAATAATTTCTATAATAGTAAAGGTATTTCTTTTGAGACCATCTTAGTGTAAAGATTACTTTATAGATCTAGGTTTACACCTCATTCTCGACAGGTATTACTAAACTGAGTTCACTCCTCATTCCAACCCTATAATACTTAACCAAGTACATTTCATGTTCCAATCCGCCAATACACAAATGAGCTTATGCCAAAGTCTATCTATGTCTATCTGGTGAGATATAAATCATTACCCAATACATTGGAGGGTGATATAGGTCCCACACATCTCATAATGATGTAATAAATAAATTTTAAATAAAATCATTAATAATGATATCATAACACATGAAATGAAATTTCTATAATAAATAAGTAATCATATTATATCATGTAAAAGAAGACACATGATTCATAATCATTTACTCAAAATCATATCGTAAGAAATATAAAATGATTACATAAAAATATAACATTTGAAAAAGAAACTGACTTTACAAACATATAACCTATGAAAGTGAAATAGGTTTTATAAAAAAAATAACCAATGAAATAGAAATTGGTTTCATAAAGACAACAACATCAATTATACCACATTTACATAAATAATAAGAATTGAACATTTTGATTATTTACTATAAATGAATTAGTAACATTGAATTATGTCATCATAGATGGAAAACAAACATGATCTATCTTTAAAAAGCATTACTTGAACAAAATACCCATTCTTATTTGAAAAATATTATTAATACATAAATACAATTACAAATAATTTTCATAAAAAATACCTAGGAAACTTATAAATTGGACTTGAAATCATTTCCAAACATATTTCCATTGTAAATTTTAAAAATATTATTTATTACATTTAAAAATCCTTTTTCATTAAAAACATAAAAAATAAGATTAAAAAATTTTGAAAATAATTTTTATTGGAAAACACATTGAAAACATTTAATGAATGCATGCAAAAATTTTAAACCCATATCATTGAAAAAATATTTTCAAACATATAAAGAAATATTGAATTAATTTTGAAAACCATTTTCATTATAAAGATATAAAATATTCATAAATATGTTTTAAAAACCATTTAATTGAAAATACTTAAAATAAATTCATAATAATTATCCTTTTAAACCAGAAATGGAATTATCATAGAAATTCTATTGGGTAAATCAATACATAATGTGCAAGGTAAAAATAATTTCTTTTTCATGATAAAAAGGAAAGAAAATGGCTTATTCAGAAAGGGAAAATAATATTCCTTTTAAAACATTGTTGAGATAAAAATGTGTAAAAATTTATTTAAATTATCATAGAATATTAGTATAATATTGTTTAAATCCATTTTTAGAAAACATGTTATTTAAGGAAAAAAAGTTCTTGACGGAAGAGAGGTAACTTTTGGGAATTTTAAAAAACATTTTTAACTATATTATATACCAAAAAACAAAAACAAAATTAATTAATATATCATGATTAACTAGAGTTAAATAAAATTAATGAGTTCTCTTAATATATAGATCATATGATTTCAATAAAGGAAGTGTAAACATAACTAACCTTAATAAGCGATGAGATAGTATTAATAGACTCTTTCCACGTGATAAATTTGAACCAAAATACCCTTTTAATAAAATTGAATTTCATAATGTATAAAATATAATGAAAATATTTGGATTCATGACATAATATTTCATTTGTTTTATATACACATAATGTATAATTTTATGTTCCAAACATGGCATGTGTCTCTAAGAATCCAAATTGAGACAAAATTATTTAACAAATTTGGTTTCTTCTGAAACCTAAAACCAAAGAAAGAAAGATCAGAAATTTTTTTGGTGAATATAAATATATTTAATTTTAATAATAGTTCAATAAATTCATAGGAATTATACACACCACAAAATTGGAATGGGTCGTTAATAAAGAATATATCTTACAGAAATTAAATTTGAGATGAAATCTTCTTACATTGTGTCTTAAATCACGTAGTACATATTGAAAACTCCAGTATAAAAAATATAAATTTTTTATAAATATATCATAGTAAAATTTTATTATTTCTAATACTATACAGGGTTTTTCCTGACATTATATTTCCAGTTTTTTAATAGTTCTATGTTCTGGTTTGACTTTGGGGATTATTAGATTCGTTTTTCACATTATTCTTCATTTTTTATAACGTCAGTCCTTATAAATATATAATGATTTACATAACAAAAAACAAATTTTAATTACAATTTATATTCAATATATTTTTATTATTATAACTCATATTATATATATGTATGAAATTGAATACACTGTTCATGAAGACGGTAGGCCATATGTACGCACGAACACTATTTCTGTATAATTTTCATATTCAATGAAAGAAAGTAATATATATATTTATATATGTATATAATTTTAAATATATATAATTATTATATAATATTTATGATATAATATATATCATATATATTCTGTAAATCCATTCTTAATAAATTCAACGTACTGTGTGAACGAATCACATCAGTTCGAGGGGGTGGTAGTCCACACTTCTTCTAATAGAATTATCATAATAACAAAAAATGGATGTTACAAAAAAGTGTTATATAATAATTAAATAATAACAATTACATAATAAATATAATATCCAACATATAAAACAAGAGTTTCCATCATAATTTCCAGCATGAGAGGCATCATTGGAAAAAATGATCAATAGTCGTTTCGTGAGGTAGTAGTTCACTGTACCCAAAAATAGTATGTTCATTACATAATGGATGAAGATGTCTTTAATTTTAGGTCATTAAAATATAAAAAAAATATAAATTATTTTTAATATTTTTTTACAATCATGGAATAAATTGAGTGGAGCTGTATACAAATAAAATTAAGTGTATGATCATCAGTGAAGATGTTACCTCTTAATCAGGAAACTCCTTTTTGTTTGTGACTAATGGTTTATTTATATTGATTTATGACTAAGTATAGGAATATTAGAGGAATGAATATATTATTTTATTTTTATTGGTTAGATATTGGCCGAACATAATGGTTTATAGGGTTGTGAAGAAGAGACAGAGGTAGTGTCCATTGATAGGGATGGGAAAGGACAGAAAAGGAATTTTTAAAACAATTTACGTGTACGAATCATTTAACCTAAAAAAGTAAAAAAACAACCAATATCATTAATATAATGTAAAATAACGAACAATTTTTCAAAATTTGTTATTTCAAAGTTTCTAGGTCATTTTTGGTCATAAATTTAGGGTTAACAATTCATTAAACATTTTTTTCTCAAAAACATTTTAATTAATTGTAACCAAATTCACTAAAAAAATTTATAGACAACAAAATTTTACAAATTAGATATTATACATTATTTTTAATCCTAATATGGAATACATTTTTATAAATTATAAAAACATATGTAGTAGAAATTAATTTAAATTTAATCCCTCTGTTGGGACGACAGTGATGGTTTTTAAATTAAAAATGTCCAAACCTCTTCTATGTTTATGTATCCAATGTGAAATTGATTACAATGAAATAAATTATAGTAATGGATAAAAATATTATCCAACAAAACATTTAAAATAATTTTAAAAAATATATCCTTATAACAAAATTGATGTTATAGATGTTTTGAATTAAAATACGATATTTTAATATATTGATCCAAAAGTAGGTTAATCAAAAAAATCACAACAACACCTCCCTAAGATAATATTGACAATATAAATTGAAAATTGAAATAAATTTTATTAAATTATATTTCTATATATGTACAAAACTAATTTAATATTTTTTTCAGAAGGTTAGTAAGAGCAGTTATTTTGAGAAAATAATATATTTAGACATCTAAGGATATTACAAATAATTATATAGTTCATCATGAATATGTTATATTTATTTATAAAAAATTTGAATAATATTTGAAATATAATTATCATAATTTCTATTAATATGTTTAATGGATAGATTATAATTATTTCATTTTGATAATTATAACAATAAAATTTGTTTTTTTGTAGAAACTCAGTATTGCATGAAACATACACCAAGTAGAAATTGAGTGTTGCATACACCAAATTTGTGTTGTGTGTAATGTCATCCAATCTGTTGTTTCGTTTTACGTAAACTGAATCATTTTATCATGTAAAATATTCCTTGTCATATACTAACTTTGGTGTTCTATGTATTCTTGATAATTTTTATGTTTTGTGTAGTGAATGATTGACATCATGTGGCGTTTAACTCATGAATAATATATTACCTTAATCTAAAATAATCCATTTTCAGAGATATGTGAAAAAAATTTCATAGATGTTAAATTATTTCCAAAAAAATTGGTCAGAAGGTCTAGTAGTGTTACATTCCAACGACCATAAAATTAATTTATCCTTAAAAATTCATCTAGGTTATGAAAGGTTTAATAATTGAGTGGTTTATTCATAGTAACCCACTTTGTAAAAATGGATTTGAAAAAATCATATAAAAGGGGAATGTTGGAACCATAACATTAACACAATGTAACACCTAACTAGGATACCACTTAAAAGATCATAGTTCAAAATTGAATGTTGGACATGGAGAAAAAGTCAGAATATTTGTAGGTACTTATTGACTTTATCAATGATAATCAAATGAATGATCAATAGAATTTTTAGGGCGGCAAGATAAAAAATATTTGAATAATTATAAGGTTATCAGATAAAAAAATAAGGAATTAGGACAACGTTTTTTTATCATTCAATTATATTTGAGTAATTTTTTTATTGATAAAAAATATAAATAAATATATTAACTTTCTATATTTCCATAAACAGAATTTCATTAATTTTTTTCAAATATTTCTAATTCACCGCCTTCTGAAAGAAATGGTTTCCTAGAAATTAAAAATGATTTTTGAATAACTGAAACAACATTTTATTAGATATTATGGCCCATAAAATAATAAAAATTATAACTATTTATCTATAAAGATTCATAAAATTCAACATGACTAATAAATTAATCTCTAGAAATAACAATTATCCCTTTTGTTTCATTATAAATAATTATATAATAACCAGAACATTATGTTGTCCATTGGTAATAGTGAAATCCTTATCCACCAATGTTCATGGGTGTAAGACCCGCAACCTTTCTGAATTGGATTAGTTGATAGGTGACATAATTAATGTCCTTTTATAAAAAGAAATTTATTAAATTTAAAAAATATGATATAAATCCCTGAAATAAGGTTAATAACTAAATATCCTTTGAAACTGTGCTTTCAACACAATTTCAATACATTACTACTTCTTCTGATGTTTAACGTAATCATTTCATGAGTGGTTAAACATATAAACCTTTAGGAAGATAAAAATCCAATACATTAAAAAAGAATGCCATGAAAGAAGCTTTACATTGGCCCCCTATAACACAAGGTTCCTCTTGGTCGTCACATTCCAAACACCTGAATTCCCTCATGGTAAATTGACTTAGAACATGGTAAAAACAAAAATTTCCATAAATTATTTGGGGATACATGCATGTTTCATTATTCTGTACATTACTAGATATACTCCATAAATATAGGATGTTTTCAACTTCATTTATGAATGAATGTAATAATTTTCATCCCATACTCAATTATTTTGAGGGTAAACAATGCCATCTAATTTAAATATTCATATCTCACATTCCATTTTCCACCCACCAATATCATTACATATGGAAAATATTAAGGGTTTGAATTCCCTTAATCTTCTGTTTTCTATAGACAACACATTTCCATTATATCACTTATCTATTCCTCTAGAACCATTACAAATGTTCTTTTAAATATATCGAAAACAACATAAATGTGACAATACATATATATTTCACCTTTCATAATACATAATTTTTGAATCCCAATACATAGAAATTTTTATTATTCCACATCATCTTCTTTACATTAAAAAGGATACCTCACCCTACTACACAATACCTCATAACGTTTATATCTCATCATTAGTCTCATCATAAACCCCAATATAACCATTACTCACACCACCTTGATGATTCACTTCAAAATACTTATTGTAGGGATGTTGAGTTTAACAATGACCTCTTAATCTATACTTATTAACACATAACATTCAATATTTTATTAGGGAGTCCAATATTCACATCCATTTTGTTAACCAGAGTCATATTTTTTTTCTAGAATTTACTTCCTTTGTGTCCGTATTTTCCACAGTCAAAGAAACTCTTTATTCTTTTAAGGAAATCATTTTGGAGATTCCTTCAAAAATAATGAATCAAATGAAACTAAATCTTATTTTCTCCATGGTCTCTAATACCCAAACTCCTGACTAACTCCTTCCTTCTCCTCTAAAGTTAGTTAGAGAGATGGTTCTGGTATATGTTATTAATCATGTTACATGATAACTAATAAAGCCAGATCAGAACATTATTCAATCCATTGATCATCCCACAATTATCATATACATAAAATCATCAATCATATTCATATTTAATCCACATCCTTCCAGTTCCCACTATTGACTAAAAAATGAATCATTGTGTGATAATTAAGGATCATTTCTAAAAATAACATATTTAAGAAAATAATTACATATTGGATGTCTATATTTTACATATTTTTAAATATATGATACCATATGTTCATCATTGGTTATTCCAAGTTAATGTATTTTTAATTAATTAATTATGTTTTGATAATATTATGTGAATACCCAAATAATAACCCCAATAAGTGTCAAATAATGTGTGTAGTTGGGCCTGTTATCATTTTCCATATTACCCCAAGTCTATTCTGAAAAATCTGTACATAGTTTCTACCATTTGGTATATCTATGCTATTGAAAAATCCACATGTAATATCTAGATATTGAATTATTGTAAGGAACCAAAATAATCTATCCATTGAAAATTTTCAGGGACATTTTTTTATTCTATTTCATATCCTTTAATGTATCACATGAGAATTTTTAAGGGTTCTTAATAACGTTTTTTCAAACTAGCTTCCAATGGTTAACTAAAAATTTTATATGATATCAATTATTATGAAATTATATTTTCATAAATTAACATTACATAAAAATTTTAGAATAATTAAAAAATTATTGAATTAGATTCCCAAAGAACTTATTAGTCCATTTCCTTTTGAAACATGGAAACATAAACATAGGTACATAAATGAGCTACATCATCTCCCACTAACTTCTTCTTTACTAAAACTGTTCTCAACCACCTAAATTATAATACATATATTCAAAACCAGGGGGAAATAAACATAAAAATTTGATATATCAGATGCTTTGTAAGGGTAAAAAAGAGAGATGCATAAGAATAATCCTAATAATAATTATATGAGAAAATAATCATGAAAATATAAGATCATACCCTACATTTTAAATATCATAAAATGGAATCCTGTTATATTATTTGGAAGTTCATAAGAAATTAATTTTAAGAAAAAAACATAACATTATCCATGAATGAATAACATTGGAATAAAACATGGTACAGTTGCAGATACATAAGAAAATATAATATTGTCCCCAATAGTCAGGGTATTCCTGCTAATACCATCATACTATCAAAAGTACTTCACTGAACCAGGTTTACACCAGGTTCTAGCTATATACATTTGTACTGAGTTCACTCTTCATTCCATCAATAAAATATTGATCTATATACATTTCATGTTCTATCTCTATAAGACTAATCTGAGTTCATTTCTCATTCCAGCCAAGTCTATCGCCTGAGATATAAATATTTAACCAATGCATTGATAATAGATATAGGTCCCAAATATATTATAATGAAATAATACATACATATTACTCATAATCATAAACAATCATATCATAACCAATGAAATTAAATGGGTATCATAAAAATTTAATCATATCATAAATTATGGAATAATATATAGGTTTCATAATCATTTCATCAAAATAATATATCATGATAGAGAAACTTATTTTATAAAAAAATCATGTGAAAGTGAAAAGGCTTTGATGAGCATATAACCAATGAAATAGAAATGGAATTCATAAATATATAACATGTGAAACTGAAATGAGTTTAATAAAGGCCACACGAAAGAGAAAACCCCATTTAGATAAATTATATGAGTTGAACCTAAATTTTTTCTCATAAATACATGGATAACATCGAATTATGTCATATTAAATGTAAAATAATTTTATATGTCATTCAAAAATATTCCTGAGGAAAATATCCTATATTCTTCGAAAAATGTTTATAAATACATAACATCATATAGATATTAATTTATTATAAAATTAATTGAATACTTATAAATAACGCATGAAATCATTTTTAAATCATTTTTTATGAGAAGTTATAAAATAATATTTAAAATATATCAATAACCATTTTCAATAATAACTTATAAAATGAGCATCAAAACATTTTTAAATCATTTTTTATTTCAATTTTTTTTCAAAATAGAAATAAATCTTGTTAATGTTTTTAATATTTTTAAAATAACACTGAAAAACGAATAATGACAGCAAGAAAATATTTTGAAAATTGTTTTCCTTGAAAACATATAAAAAATGATTGAATTTTTTTTAAACCATTTCATTGAAAATAATTTAAAAAGAATCATTAAAATAATCATTTTAAACATGAATATTAACCATTATAGAAATGTGGGCAGGTAAATCAAAACATGTCATACAAGGATAAAAGAACATTCCTTTTTCAAGGAAAAAATGGTAGCAAAATGAATTGTTTATAACGAAATATGAATATTCGTTTGAGAAATTTGTTAATGAAAAAAAATTGTAAAAATTTATTTTAATTTTCATTGGATATTAATATAATATTCATGGAGTCTCTTTATATAAATCATGTTTTTGGTGGATCACATGTTTCTGACGGAAGATTGTGTAATGCTAGGATTTCAGGAAATCAATCACATATCTATCTAGTGTACCCAAAAAATGGAAACAAATTCAAGAATATATCATGAATACCAGGAGGATATGATTATTAATTAGATTTATTAAGATATAGGTCATAATATTTCATTAAAGGAAGCATAAACATAACCAATCTCAAAAAGTTATGAGATTGATTCAATAAAATCATACCACTTGTTAAAACTAAACCATCATACTTATATAATAAAATGGAATTTATGGAGTGTTAAAATATCCTGGATATTAAGACATTGGTGATATAAAATTTAATTGGAATTATGTATACCGCATGAAAAAATTTTGGGGCATAACATGTCATGTTTCTCAATGAAGGAAAATGTAGCCAAATTATTTTACTAATTTTGTAAATATTGAAATGTAAACCCCATGAATGAAATATCATAAAACGTATAATTAAATATAAATAAATTTAAGAATAATAACTATTTAATATAGTCATGTGTAGAATAAACACCACACAAATGGAATTTATGGTGAATAAATCATGTATCTTAAAGAAATAAAAAATTGAGATGCAATCTCCTAACCTTGTGGCTCGACTCCTATCTCACTCATTCAATGCTCTATCATGTTATAATAAATTTATGATGAATAATTGAAAGAACCAAATTATTACATTTAATTGCATATGGGGTTTTATTATTACTATATATTACCCAATTATTAGCAATTATAAGTTGAGGATTCACTTTAGCAATATTCGCATTGTGTTTCACATGTGTTTTAATTTGTTATTTTTTCTTTAAACTTATGTCATGATTTCTATATAATTTAAGAATATGTAAATATAATTTATACTTATTATACCCTTATTATAATAAATCATGTTATATTTATTTATAAAATGTAATGCTCCGTGTTTGGAGACGGTAGGTCATACACACGCATGAATGCTATTTTCATTTTATTATCGATTAGAAAGTATGAAAGTAAATTACCTATATGTATATGTATTTATACATATATATTTATAATTATTATAATATATTTATGATATCATAGATTTATATCAAATATATTCACTAAATACATTCTTAATACATTTCTTGATGTGTATGAATGAATCACATTACATTGAGGAGCTATAGTCTACACTTCCAATAACATAATTATTATATTAACACAAAATTTCTATATAAATACATGTGATGAAAAACAAACTAATAATGTTTAACGACATAATAAATATATAATATAAAAAATATATAATCATATTTTCCATCTAAATTCAGGCCACGATATATGGTAATGAAAAAATGAACAATCATAGTTTAGTGAGGAGGTAGTTCGTTGTAAACATAAATAAAATATTTTATTTCAATAAAATGGTTCTGTATGTTATCACCTTTTAATCAGGTAAATCCTTTTGGTTTGTGCCAAAAGGATTCCTTGGATTGAATTATGCCCAAGGGGATTCTACTTGGTGGAGTGGTGGGACAGTATGAAGTATATTTGGACTGTAGTGGTTGATCCAATGTGGATCTAGATTTGTTAAAAAGAGGGGGAGGTGGTGGAAGTTTATTTGGACGGGGAAGGAAGAACATGCCATTATTGAAAACAAGTTAGGTGTACCCACGTTATGTAGATAATATAAATTTAAAATTAATCAAGTGGTGGGTTTGACATTGAAGGTTTTTAAACTAAAAACGTCCAATGTTTTACTATTTTTTTATATAAAATTTTAATGTTATGTTGATTACAATGACCAAAATTGGAATAATCGATAAAAATATTATTCAATTTAGCTTTCAAAAACAATTTAAAATACAACTTATCATCATAAATAATTTAGAGGAAAATGTAATTTTGAATTAAAATCTGGAATTTTCTCTATTCATTAAAAAATGTTGTTTCTTAGAAAAATATATAAATATTTCTCTAATATAATTTATAAATTAAAATAATAAAAAATGTATTGAATTTTATCATATTAATGTTATAAATGTGTCTAAAATAAATTTTTTTATTTTCCAAAGAATAACCTCACAATATGTTCATTTGAGAAAGTAGAATATTTTTGAGAAGGTAATGCCTTAGACCAAAAGGACCAGAGAACAATTATTATAAAAATAAATTTTACAGGAGTCTAAAATATGAAATCAATTTACAATATTTTACATGTAAGGAAATCATAGTAGTTTGGAGGTATTCGAACCAGGATATGTCTTGATTTACTTACACATTTTCCCAGCTAGTTTCAACAGTGTTTTCCTCTCGATAAACATGTGAGATAATATAGTTATGATTGATAATAGAATGGGTATATTACACCCAATGGGTTATAATCATCCAAGTGAGATGTGTTATGCCATTCCAAATCGCTTGCATTACAATCGTTGATTCACTTTCATTCTAGATGTTGTTCCATCCAAAGAGTCTGGAAAAAGCAATGGAATGTACCAAACCCATCATATCAGCTTCATGGTTGGTGGGAATTCCCCAACCACCCATGAAACATCCAAGGATCTGACCTAGGTGATTCAAAAAGACATAACCACACCCTATAGGGTACAGAATTCTGTTAAAGGCACCATCAGTATTGATTTTGATCCATCCAAGATGATGGGATCTCTAGAACACCTCTAGATTGTGACGAGGTTGAATGAAATTGCCACTAATCAATAGACATCTCATGATTCCAATGTTACGAACTATTTTGTGGAAATATCCCTTTTGAATCAATGTAGCTTCATGTTTAGAAATAAAGATCATCATCCGTCCATCCATATCAGTGATTGAGTAATTGATACGAATAATAACATTCTGATAACACCAGATCAAACAGTGAAGCTCATCACTACAACAAGGAAATGGTTCTTAATTTAGAAAAGATCATTCCATTTCTACCAATTTATTTAGTTTGTTTTTGACGTATTCATGATGTAACCATCTATAGTAAAAATGTTATGAATATAGTTCCAAACAGTAGAACTTGTAGCAATAGAAATGAAGAGGTGGTAAGTATCTTCTCTATGTTAATTACAACATTTTCATATAGGGAAAATCAAGATCCCAAAATATTGAAGGAAAATATATGTGGGAACATTGTTGTGATAAATATGACAGATTGGATTTATTCTTGAAGGCTTTATCCAAGGTTTTTTGATATGTTTTATACAATTGAAATCTAACTTAGTGTTATAGAAATAATTATTGTATAAATTCATTGAGTCAATCATACCAGTGTGAGTAGGATTCAAAATTAAAAAATCATTCGTGCAAGCGAAAGATTATTTTTCAATGATATTAAAAATAGAACTAGGGAAATGATCATGTTTAGAGAATAGAATTTCCATGCTAGAGAATATGGTAATCTCTGGGGTTTGAGCGCTAGATATCATATAAATTAAAGTCATGCTTGTCCAGTTATCCAACCATAATTTCGTAGAGGAGTCATTGAAGAACATCCATATGTAATTATTCAAATTTTTGGTGAGGGATTGTTTGATGGAATGAAATATGGATGAATTAATGAAATAAAAATTTCCCATCTTATGTTTTTTAATAAATCTATTTTTGAGAATGGTGATAGCTTTAGAAGTATTATGAAAAAGGTTCCATGTGAGTCTTTCTTGGAGGGATTCATTAATGTGCTTTAGATTTTTTATACCAAAACCACCATTATCTATGGGTTTTAAACAATTTTACCAGGTAACAGTCATAAGTTTTATTTCAAGGATACTACCAGTCCAATTAGAATTCATTTTAGCAGTGTTCAATTCATAATCTTCCCAGCATGCCACTAATAGACCATCATGCAGTAAACCAACCTAGATACAATAGTGTATTTGACAAGGAAATCAATACCATGAAGTCAAATAGATTTACAATTAAAATAAGATATTTAGTTTAGAACGTAGTCATATATAGATGGAAAGTGGAAAGAATTAGGCCAGATCCAAAAGATGGGGACACCAAGATAAGTGAAATAGATAGAACCTTCTTTCAGACCAATGTCACTGAAAATGTTACAATTTAGACTGGGAAGAATTTTCATCCCAAAGAATATGGAAGATCTTTTACAACTAATGGTTTGAATAGAAACATCTTCATAGAGTTAGAGTGCATATTTCAGGTTATGAATATTTACTTTGTTACATGGAAGAAAAATGACGATGTCATCAGCATAAAAAAGGATGGAGGAAGAATTCAAATTCCTAGAGATATGGATGGGATTCAGCTTATTCTGTTCTTCCAAATAATTGATCAGATGATTAATGTAGTATTTCACTTTCGTGAAGAAAATTGAAGATAAGGGTTCCCCATGCTAACACCTTCAAGGAATTTAAAAAAGCCCTTTGGAGATCCATTGATTAAAATGGAGATAGACTCCGAGTTGAAAAGAGTTATGATTATAGTGATAAAAGTGATACTAAAACCAAAAACTTGATGAACATGAAAGGCAAAACCCATGTCCATGGTGTCAACAGATTTTATAATGTCAAGTTTAATAGTTGTGTTACCTCCTCTATGGTCACTATTCAAGTTGTTGACACAATCAGAGGAAAGACAGTTGAAGTCTGATTGGATCTACCCTTAATTAAACCATATTGCTTCTAGGAAACAATTTTACTCGTGATTATTAAATGTATATTAGCAATAATATTGTGAGGATTATATAAAGTGTATTAATAAGATAATTGTGCCTAAATAGGTAAATCTCATAGACATTTTCCACTTTTGGAATTAGGGTGAAAAATTACGTATTAAGATCATGATGAAGCACAACTTCGGAAAAATTTATATTACATGGTTACAAACATCGATACGAATCACATCCCAATAATGTTGGAAAACCCATTATTGAATCCATCCAGACCTAGAGCACTATTTGGTTTAAAAATAAAAACAATGTCGTTGATTTTATGATCTAGATGATTGTAGAGAAGGATGTCATTGTCCTTATTTGTGATCACTATCAGAATTACCTCAGGAAGGAGGTCTTTGCTGATATCATGACCACAGGAGATAGATTTATTGTAGGAAACAATATGCTTAGAAATTTAACATTCATTGTAAATAAGTATGTATTGATCCTTTAGAAAGGTTAACGGACTACTGCAATTCCTAATTCATTGAAGAGAGTTATATTATATAGAATATCTATCTCCATATGATATTCATTTATCTTTAAACGCTATATTTCACGTATTATTTTTGAAAGTGAGAAAATAATTTAGTTTAATAACAATATTTATTTAATGATTAGGATAAATGTAGATTTCAGAGTAGGTGTTTTTTTATATCATTGAGTTCTTACTCAAGAAGCATGATGTCGTTGTTAATTTATTTGGCATTGCAACTGCACCCGGTTTTGTGAGTTTGTTTTAGAAGATTTAGTTTTACATTATAAGAAAATGGGTCATTGTTATGTGACATTGAGGACCGATGTTTTGATAATATATTAGATAATTCATCATAAGAGAACCACACATTGTCAAATCTGAATGGAAACTAGGGTTTCATGTCTTTGGTGGAGATATTGACCAGGATGAGTGATGATCAGAGTTTATCTTGTGAAGAGTGGTGCAAGATATTGTGTCACATTTATCTAAATCAGGGATATTTGTGAAGGCTCTATCTAGTTTGGTGGTCACCACATTATAGTAATATCATCTATGCAATGTGATTTTCACTCCAGTGAGATTAATTTTAGAAACATAGTCATCTTAAATCAATGATTTAAATTATATCATGGAAATAGTAGCATGAAATGGTCCAATTTTCTCACTTTATTTGAGAATGGAATTAAAGTCTCTAATAAGAAACCATGGATTATTAATATTAGTGATTAAATATCAATGTTTATTCATTATATTTCTCCTTATTGGGTATCTATTCATAGAATGAACAAAATATTAGAAAAATGTGTGCCATCAATATTAATGTTGCATGTAAAAGTATGATCAGATATATTGAAGACACAAAAATTATAATAATAGGAGTGCTAAAAAATTAATAATGATTCAGTATTGTATGAATTTTTATTTCAAGAATAAATACATAATTACGATGTAAAAATTGAGAGTATTTAAAATAAAATGAAATTTTTGGATCAGCAATAGAAAATAACAGAGTATGTTGAGTGTTAACTATTCTTTTTTAACAAAGAATGTGTCATAGATTGCAATTAAATGATAGTTCCAAAATATGATCTTCATTTAAACCTGAATTTTGAATTAGAACTCCCCTTTTTAATTATTTCAAATCCATTATTTCATGAAGACCTTTTATCTGTTTGAGTACCATTAGTGGTTTGTTAATGTTCATTGTTATAAACTACATGATTCTTTATAGTTGGTTCAATGGTGGGGGATTTTATAGTTGAGTATATAGGATTCTTAGGACATATCAACAATGAATTGGAATTTTGGTTGGATGTAATGTTTCCATGATGCCCAAAACTGTCATATCTATCAATTGATTATGTACTATGAACATGGGAATTAGAGGAGAGAGGGATAGGTGTACCCTGTACATTTGTAGCAGTAGTGACCTACTGTTGGGTGGTGTCTAGAATAAGAGTATGACATTGGTTCTGCTCAAATGACATATTATTATCCTTGAAATTCTTAGTTTCTTATACCATAGAAAATTTACAATATTTAATAGATTGCATTGTTATAAAAATATTAGTATGTGTAGTATTCATGGAATATTCCATAGTCTTAATAGCCTATGGGATAATGGTAAATTTACAATATTCTACCAGGCTTTAAATGGTATTCAGAGAGTCAGGGAAATTATCATATTTATTGTGATTAGAGGTCGAAAAACCTAATTCATTATTCTTATTTTTGGTTTCATTCTTCTTCTTTGGAGTAGTGTAATTATTATATATCATATGGGGAAATTTCTCTACCTTAACATTCCTTTCATTAGGTTGATTTATTAAATAATTACGGGATTATTATGAAGGATTCTTATTACCCATCATCAAAGAAACAAAACCATCAACATTGTCTAAATAATGAGAGCAATCAAAAGATAAATTTGTCGATGTGGGAATAAGTGTACCTAGATCTATTGTTTTATCCACAATAGATTCATCTGTGGCCATAGTGTAGCCCATGATTATCTGTATTTTCATAGGATCCTTTTTCAAGGGTGTATTACCCTTTAATTTTTTAAAATATTCTAGGTCATTGGAAATAGTTACATTAACCATATAAATATTGGATCGTGCCTTGTCCTGGAAAGACTTCAGACTAGTAAAAAGTTTCCCAGATTTTATAGTATTGATAATAGAATATAGAGTATTATAGATATTAATAGTAATGTTGTGAGAATAGATAAAAGATTCAATTTTATTTACTTTACTGGTGGTTCCATTCATTCTCCTTAATGTAGTAGTGGAATTAAAGAGGGAATGGTCCATGATCTATCTAGTACCCAAATAAACATCAATTGTTTGAGTAGAAGATGAGAAAGAGCAGCTATTAAGGAAAGATATAGTGCATGTGTTACATTCATTGCACTTCAATTGTTCTGGTGGAGAAATTTTATCCCTCCTACCACAGGTATGTTAAGCATTATGGATGATATACTAGTTCGATATAAGTTAAAATTGACAAGAGTTAGGTTCTTCCTACTCATGATCAAGATTAGATAACTTAATAGTATCTAAGACCAGGTATTTTATTTCTTCTAATTGACTTTTATACTTAATATAATTTTATTAATCATTAGAAATATCTTCCAATATTAAACCTGAGATTCCCTCTATTTTTTCCAAATTATATGATTTTTTACACAAATTTCAAATTTTTTTTGGGCCTGGGGGTCAGGAATATCCATAATGTGAGATTTATCTTTTTTATTTAACCTTATTTGATTCCAATAATTTTCAGTGGGTTGGGTTACTTTCTTCCTAACTATCCTTTAATTTGAGATTTTATGACCAATAATCCTACATAGGTTAAAAAATGGATATTTTCTCTTATATTATATTCTAATTTCAGTTTTTTATTCATTATCAGTCAAATTAATTGTATTGGGAAGTTTTGAGTCTATGTTAATTTCTTCCATTACTCTAGAAATGAGTCCTATGTCAGCATTTAAGGTTATTTGATCAATTTTGAGAGGAGCTCTGATATATGAAACAATATCAATTATTATTTTTAAGTAGAAAAAGAACCAATTATGTCCATGTTGTTTGACCCAATCATGTGCCATATTTTTCCTATACGTGTGTGGGTTGAAAGTACAGTCCTGTTCATATATTCTACGGAGATGAGGATTAACATTAAACTTCCTCGTCTTCCAACCCTTCTAAATATCATCTTGTGATTTAAATAAAATGTAAAAATAACCTTTACCTATTTGTCTCATCATATTATTCGATGCATTTAAGTAGTTTGAAATATGTGAATGTAATTTTGGAAATGGCCATGGGTGGTCACCTGTGAGGTAGGAGATACGAGCACATATAGAAAATTCTAACATCTTCGTGCGTTGTTTAAGTGGTATAGGGTCTGCTTCCACTTCGAATACTATGTCATAAAGACTCTTTACAAGGGGAGGATTCATTATGTTTCCTTTTCCATGGACCATTCTTTTTAGTGCATCCAGGAAAGAGATCCCCTAGGATATTCAGAATAAATAACAAGTGTGAAATTTTTTATAAGGGGATTCTTCTTTTGGGTTTTCCACATCAGGATCTTACACATGAGTCAATTTCATCATCCAAGAAGTCGCAAAGTGATTGGAATCAAATCGCCTAGGTGAGAGAAAATCCTCCATTTTAGTAAGGATCAAAGGTATCGGGCGAGGAATCCCCAAAATCTAGAGGGTTTTATAGAGAGAGTGTCTCCCATATTTCTAATATACACTTTTCAAATATAATTTTTAAACATATATGGAATTAGGAAAATATATATTTTTCGCGATAAATATGTTTATTTTATATAAATCCATCATAAAAATATATTTGGAAAGTATTTATATTTATAAATATTACAAATTTTACTAACAAAATTATAAATAAATCTTGTAAATAATTATAAAAATAAAAGATTCTATTTTGAAACGTAGTGTTACATGTAACATTTCCTAGTCAGTGTTTCATATGTTGTAATCCATGTAGTGGTTTCATATAATGTATTCCATTAAGGTGTTTCTTGTTGTGTATTCCATGTTTGTGTTTTCAGTAATGTATGTCTGGTCACAAGATAATCTTGGTGTTCTGTGTAGGCATGTTAAACATTATTTTTTGTGTAGTCCACAAATATCTTGTTTTGGCATATAACACGAGCCAAATATATTGTTGTAATATAAAATACATTATTTTAAGTGTTAGATGAAATGAAAAATGTAACAATAGATAAATTATTTATAAATTATTTATAATTTTTTAAATCTAATGGTGTTTCAATTTTTTTTTAATTTATAGTGATTCAGTAATTACCTTAAACCATTATGCAATGCCAACATAGTATTTATTCAATTAATAAATAAATAAAATGAATAATTCTAAAAATATTTAATGTAATATGATTTTAAAATAATATTATTTTATAAAATGTTATTAATAAAATTATGACAAATTAGGACTGTGAAAAATGTTATATTCTCATCCCACCATTGTTTCAATGTCATAATTGTCAAATTATAAAATCGTTCAGAAATTAACATTAATGACATCTTATAGTTAATAATATTTTATCAAATGATTTAAATTTAATAAAATTCTATATTAATCCATCTGAATTTAATGTTATTTAAAAATTAATCCATGTATTATTTTCCAGTTTCCTTTAAATATTCGGACACATTATTATCCCTATGACAAAGAAATAAGTATTACTATGGTTAAGGTAAAATTAGATAAAACTATTTAATAAAAATGATAAGGCATAAAATCACCCCAATACCTCTAAAAATATCATTAGATGATAATATATCAACCATATCCAATTTTTCTTCGAATTAATGTCCATTTGGATGATTTTTTTAGTGAATGATTATATTATATTTTTAAATTTTAGAAAATTCAACGTGTGTCCTATTCCTACCAAATAATGGGGAACCTATGATTTCAATTATCTAAATAAAATTAAGACTTCTTCTCTAAAAAACTAAATGGATTCTAGTAAAAATCTATATCCATGATATTGTGGTTTTATTCCCCCAAAAAATTCAACTTAAAGTTCCTTAAGTTGATATCCAACACAGTTATTTTAAAAAAGAAGTAATCAACATAACCAAAAAGTATATTTTTAAAATTCATCTTTTATATTAAATAATTTATAGTATCTACAATGAAATAGTAAAAAAAATATCCTCAATATTCTTATATTATATTATGATTATGATAACACCATAATCTACCCTTTTTTCAAATGAAATTTATAATGAATGCTTCCCTTGTTTATACATATGACTTTTCGTCTCCACATCATGATAAAATTAATTTTGAATAAACTAATTTTATGGATATCTATTATGATGGTATTAGAATTCAAATATGATATTATGCAAATAATTTATCATATAGAAATATATTACCATATCTATCATCGTACCATCTATTCCATTGGAAAATGATAACATCACTCGTGCATATGTGTAGACTACCAACTCCTCAAAGCGATATGGTTCATTTTTCATTTCTATTTAACTTGGAGGGTAATAAAGATTAATTTTAGGATTACAAATCATTTATTAAATTTAATAATTATTATATAAATGTTAATTTTTATTTACCATTATTTCATTTCTCTCTTTGTAAAATGAAAACAATTCCCTTTCATACATACGGCCTAACTTCTCAAAGAATGGTGCAATTAATTGTTATATATATAGATCATATGGATGAATATAAATAGCTATATATTAAATTATATGATACATATATCCTTATTATCATTATGTATATTTTGTATATATTATCATACTACAAGGACAATAACTGAACAAAAATTCGCATGTAAAATGAAAAAGCTAACACCTTAAAATGGTGATATTAAATAGGAATAATTAATAAATTATTGTGAAATATTGAAATTAGATATTATATTGTATTATATGTATTTTCCACAATTATATTATAAAATTACAATTATATCAATTTTATTATGTAGTATTTTTTAGTAATTTTAATGAAATTTCAAATAGAGGAATGTGTTATTTGTTATAATCTCATTATTTATAAATATTTTTTTTTGATTAAGATTATTATAATGAAATTTACGGACCATAATTACATGAAAATACTGAATTTTATTATCCCCCTATTATTTTTGGAGAATACATTTTTTCATTTTTATCCTCTTTTTATGTAACAAGGAGTCTAAAAAATATTTTAAATGAAAACCGATAGTATTATTCTCTTTAGTCAACACTAAGTTTTCATCCATGCCCATATTTTCACATAGAAAATTTTTATAATGTTTTAGAATAATATATATTATGTTATGTTTCTTTTTAAGAGGTATATTACATTAATTTTTCAAAATAGGTATCTTTTGGAGTTTTTTACAAAGGTATAAAGGGAATGTTTTCTTTTTTACATAAAATTCCGAAATAGAATTTCCTACCATCTAGAAAAATCAATAATATAAAGGTTTATTTATAAATTCGTAAGTATTTAATTAAATAATTTCTTTTCCACATTTTTTTTAATTTCTATATTTTGATGAAGTGAAAAAGAAGTGAAAGAGGTGGTTTCCTCAAAAATTTTAAAAATCATCATTTAATAAAATGATTCCTCCCCTATGGGATAATTGTAATTTAATTAAGAATTAATTAAATTATGATCTAATGATATACCCGATATTATTTTTGTATATGTTTTATGATTATGATGAATGTGTATAAATGAATTTTTCATTTTACATAGTTCCGGTAATGTTGAAATCTTTAAGAAATCTATTTCAATTTCACAGGTAATGATATGATGTATGTTTTATTATCCAGTAGAACACATATTTTTTATTTTAATTATGTAATAGGGTTTCATAAAATTATATATCCATATAAAGAATTTGTTAAGGATCGATATCTTTTGAGACAGAAAGTAATTTAATGGGGGAGTGAACTTAGTTCAATTGAGGACTCAATACACTATTATTGTACAAGGAGAGAACCTTGAAAACTATGATGGTTTGGGGAGTGAACCCAATACACTAGGTTATTCTTTGAATTTAGCATTAAAAAATAAGTAAATGATTTTATATGTATATGTGCATGACATGAGCTTATGAATTTTTCCAATGTTATGATCTCATGACTCGTGTTCATTCATTTCATTATAATTCTTCTATTATAAACTACAATGATTTATTCCTAGAACCTTTATTAGAATTTAATAAATGTAGGGTATGGATTTCAAAAGTTATTATCATGTTCCCATACCATTATGATATTTTTTTATGTGGTCATTAATATTTTCTTTTATTTACCATTAATGTCAATAGTATCTCACCATTTATAATATTTCCTTTCCCTAGTTTACATAAAATTTAATTATGGTTGATATTTCTTTAAAGGGTTATAGTTTGGATGAAAAAATTGGGAGATTATGTAGTATCATTTTGAAAAATATGATTATGTATCCAATTTTATTATCGAAAAATATTAATTTGGTACTAACTTATAATATTATGTCATTATATTGAATTATAATTTATGTGATGTTATATCATTCTATGAAAATTATGGTTCATTATAATATCCCACATTGAATATAATGAATTTGTATCTTCATGACATAACTTTCCAAATTAACTAATTTTTTAATCATAATCATGAATTTGGAGGAACACAAGAACCCCAAAATATTTTCAGTGTATCTAATGACAACATTATACAACAAATCACATTAAAATTCAGTTGAAGTTGTAATCCCTTATTCATAGATCAGTTGTTCATATCCATTAAAAATATATTCTCCATGCATTAATTTGTGTTGAATAATGAGTCCATGATGGATGATTATCGTATAGAAGGAGATGTTAATAAATAGTGGAAATTGACATAAAATATGATGCAAAAGGGTTAGATAAATGTGATTTAGTGGATAGAATTTTGGAAAATTACATTTGATACCAATATTACCCAGACTCCCTTGGAAAAAATGATATGGGGTTTACTTGGCCATAAGAAAAGGTATGATAAATCAATCAGTCCATATACGGTTAACATCACATGAGAATCATGAAATTTCATCAAATATTTCTTTCTCCCCTAAATTAAAAATTGAATTATTTTTTCATGGGATAAACATGAATTTGTGAAATTATTTGGTGATTCTATAAATTTAAAACTTTGAGAAATTTTATGTAATTACACCATAATAAAAATACATAATACATAATATCAATGGACACATAATTCTGTAGATTGGAATATGAGAATGTATTTTAATTCCAAAAGTGATATATAGAAATATCATGGGGGTAAGATAGTCTATGATCCCACATGTCAATTTTGATGGAATAATAATCCATTAAATCAGCGGAAAGGGACAAGAAAATGATTTCTGTGTGGGATGGAAGGGATCCTTCCAAATAAATTATAAAACAAGGAACCCACCAATGTGATGGAAGAAAGGAAAGATTGATTGATCCCATACGGAAACAAAAGTTCGATTAGATACAAAATAATAATAAAACTATATGAATTAATGCACTAAGAAAATGGTTGTTGACAATAACTAACGAAAACAACATCCAATTACTAGAGACAAAGGGAATGACATTTTCCATAAAACTGGTAATGTGGTTTTGAAAAATGAAAACATGATAGGAACACTAGATAATAATTAATAGATAGAGAACATTATATTTGTGTTTGGTTATATGTATTCATTAAAATAATATATTTTTAGTATAACTAATCAAATGAAACATATAGAAATAGAATTTGAGTTATAAATTAAGATGAATAATCGGTCAATTATTAAAACACATCAATGTAACTCAAGCCATATCAAAATTTTTGGGTTGAACATCCCAAAAGACTATGTTATACATAATTTAGTGGAATTTGATGTTATTATAGTCATTTTGTTTCCATATATATATCCAACACATGTTATCGGGAGGAAGAAATCACCCTTCTTATAAAAAATAACCCTTGAATTCATTAATTTTTAATGGTGGTCGGTGAATGTATTTTTGTTTCATAATCCCAAGAATGTATTTTATTTTCTTTTGACTAATATAATAATGATCATATGATTATCGAAATGGAAAATATCATCTTTGATGAAATTTACATTAGTAGTGAAATCATTTATTTGTTTCTTGAATAATTTTATAGTCTTTCTCGTACTCTAGTGGATAGTTTCTCAATCAGTCTTATACCCAGAAATTTACCAATATTTTGTAATTCTTATATAAGATCAATCATTCAAATTGAATTGATGTGGATGGAACTATAAGAAAATATAGATAAAGGGAATGCACTCTAATATGCATCATCATTTTCTGACAGATGCATTATTTTTAATATTGAGAGGATATTGCTGAATGGTTTTAATTATCATGAGATCAAATAGATCATGATAAAGAATTGTTATCATCTACCTTACTTTGAAAAGGTGGTTAATTTTATATGTGTAGACAAATACTTATCCATAGTGGATCTTTATTCTGTATATTATCTTGTGATTTTGATGAAGTTTGATATCCCCTATAAAATATTTCATAAAAGGTGTAAGAACTAAGAGTTCATAGCGATGCCATTTCTAATCACTAGTGCTCTAGCTAGCATCATGGACATGATAAATTGAGTCTTTTGGTATTAACTATGTAACATCCCTGGTAAATAAAGAATATTTCTTTTTCCTATTTATTCATATTTTTTAAATTTAATATTAATTTTACAATAATTTTAATTCTAGGTTCTATGGTGTACCCGACACACAACAATGGGATTCTCTAAAGTCTTATATTCCACACAATGCTGAGTCATAATGAAAATAATAATAATATATTATTATTATTTTAAATGGTAGATAATTTCATGCCATTTTAATGGAAGGAATGTAGAAAACATACCATATGATGAGTAATGATGTTTGTTAATTTTTTTTACATTTATCCAATAAAATTTAGAGTCATAAAATTATAATGAATCCAATTTTAAGCATAAATACTCAAATATTTTAAAAATATAGTTTTACTGCCGTTTGATGGAGAACACGTATAAATTATATTTTTTCACTTTTAATTGATTCATTTGAAAGAATATTCTTCTTCTTAAAAAACAGGATATCAAAATTTACATTCGGTAAATGTTTGGTCTTTTTATGATAATGTTCATTTTTACTGAATAGTAAAAAATACATCATTTTATGTCAAAAATTTATTTTCATCTGATTTATTAATATGGTGAGATTTTATTATCAAATTTTTTTAAAGTGTAATTAGATAGTATTTTTACAATTTAATCCAATTTAGGTCATTGGATGTTATTTCAATTTGAAATTGCATATAAACACATGTCAATCCTTTTGTAGTTTTTACTTCTTAAAAACAAGAAATCATGTTTTGAAAACGGAAATTAATTTTAAATTAATTAATAAAACATCAATTTTTTTTAACATGGTAATATAGATATCATTTTCGAATTTAGAAAATCAAAATTAACATTAGGTGATTTATTGGAATTTTTCTGAAAACGTTCAAATATTAATGAATAATGAAAAACATTGCAAAGTAGTTAAAACCCCGAATTTTTCATTTCAATGATATTTTCAACTTATGTGAATTGAATTTCAAAAATACAACATACATGGTAGTCATCAGTAAGAAAAATGTTGTTTAATATGATGAAAATAATTTTTTGGGGAACAATAACTTTTATTATTTATTTTACACGGTTAATGGTAAATAGGGAAATTAAAGTTAAAAAATAATATTATGACATTATAAAATTACCATAACACATGTTGTGCGCTTATTTTATTATTAATTAAAGGAAAATACAATCTTTTGGTAGATCAATTGGCCTTTTGATGCCACATGGGTAAGATAATTACATTAATAATTTTTTATTTAAAGTATAAAATAAAAATATCATAAACTGGTATTGTTTTTCTAAAAAAAATTAATTTGGGGTTATATAATTGAAATCAATGACTATAAATAGTAATTTTAAGGATAAAAAAAATTCCTAAATCATGGTATTTTATTTATAAATTTTATAAACTAAATAAAGAAATTAATTTATGACACAATGATGATGTAATGTTTTCCTTATTAATGAATTTTTTAAATAAATGAGAATATAAATATTAAAATGAATTCATTTTTAATCTTTTTATTCCATCAATTAATTTTATATTTTTTATGTCTTTATATATTTAATTTAATATTTTTTTTCTAATTTATCAAGTTGTTTGGGATTTTAAAAAATTCATGACTTGAATAATATTAAAATTTCCCAAAACGACTTTTTGAACCAATTAATTTTTTATTAAATGATGAAATAGTCCTCAAAATATAATATTCTTCCAAATGACCTATATGAGGTTAAAATGTTATTAATGGTCCATTTTGGGTCTCTTGGAATTTAATTTTAAATATATTAACCATATAGTATGAATATACATGAAGACATGGTAATAGTTAAATAAGTTGACAAAGGGTTAAATAAAAAAGGAAAGGATTATAAAATATCCAAAACCTATCCAATTATTATTAGATTATTTTATTTAAAAATATATTCATATAATAATAGAATTTAATGAGTCTTGGACCTTTTTAACCTGATGATTTTTTTAATAAAATAATACTTTCAAACATTCTAAAAGAGCCACTCCTCCCTCTTATAAATGGACACCACCTCTAACCAATTACCAAAACTCTCAAGTACCTTGGCTCATCCAACCTCTTCCAGATAATCTCCCAACATCCCAATCTTGTGCTTAGAATCCTTTCCCTAGGCATAAGACAAATATAGAGACCCATTTTGCTGAAATCAAATAAAGTTACCTGATTTGAGGTAACGTCTTCTATTAAGTTTATTCCATTATTTTACCTTACCCACTCCCTATGCTCTTCTTATAATTCATTTATATAAAAAAATAATTCTAATTATAATAGGATATTTTTTTAGAATTATTCTAACTAGTGCTACATGAACCTCCATCTAATGGATACAAATATTCTGTTTCTATGCACCGCGAACAACTGCCTCACAAAATGGTGATGGTTCAATTTTTCCTTACCACCTATCATAGTGGATATTATGATAGAACTTCAATTATATATGATATTAATGATATATTTTTTAATAATATTCATATTTTATTATCATTTAGATCATACGTTTTTTGTTTTCAAGTTGTATAATTATGAGAAATTAATTTGAGGGAGTGTGGAATACAACCCCTCAACGGGATATGAATCATTCATAACATTAATAGAACATATAAAATATGATTTTAATTAACATATATAACATATAATTAATATGATATTATACTGTAATAATAATATAATTATGTATCATTTGTTTTTCATTCCATTAAAAATTAAAAAATAAATGTATTTTGCGTTAATTCGTACATACGACTTTTCATTTTCATGAACGGTGCATTTAATTTTAATATATCATAATGATAAGGTGTATTATAAATACATGTATACTGTATATATATGATATATAATATATCTAAATATTTAATATAATTTTGCATACAATGGAATTTTTACCACATGGATAACATGAAATTATAACAAGTTCATTTTTGACCCAATTTCCAAACATTGAAAAAATGTCCGATATGAAGACAAATAATTATATAATTCTTATAGAAATGTAATAAGTTATATAAAAGGAATAATAATCTATAAAATTTTTCTAAAAATATTATAAATTAACTTATTTTTATTATTCATTTAGAACAAGAAACAAACAAGACAAGTCAAACATGAGGTAAGGGGTTTTCATCTCAGTTTTTATTACATTGAGATTCATGATATATTTTCCACAAATTAAATTTCAATGGTGTCTTAATTTCAAATTATTATATAATTTGTTTAATATACATTAATATATGCATATTTACATCATCATTGTATTACCATTCTTTTGTGGAGTGTATGTTTCGTTTGTAACCAAATCGGTAAGGGACCTTCTTAACCCAATTTCCATTCATTGGGTTAATTTTCTAATT
This sequence comes from Viscum album, assembly GCA_963277665.1. Classification (NCBI taxonomy): domain Eukaryota; kingdom Viridiplantae; phylum Streptophyta; class Magnoliopsida; order Santalales; family Viscaceae; genus Viscum; species Viscum album. The sequence goes on along the minus strand of OY728122.1, from coordinate 579,916,003 downwards.
CTGGGTTATGTTGTTCTATGAATATTTGAGAAATGAATTTTTATAACATATATTTTATTTATACTTTATTTATGTGTAATTACAGTGAATAATAAAAATTAACTATTTTACCAAAAAATATTCTATGTAAAGGTACCTTTCAACATATTCTTTTAATCAAAGAATTATATTATGTTATGTATTTAATTTTACATATTCTTATGTTGTGATATGTTCATATATATATATAATTATTTTTTTACACTTTTTCCCAAGTGATGATATAACCTTTTCTATCTAATCATCTCATTTTTTTAAATGTGATGCTGTCATCCAAGAAAATTTTTGTAAGGGACTTCGTGTCAATCTCCTTTCATTATGGGAGATCTTATTTTGTGAATCATTATTATCCAATAAGGTGTATATCATACCCTTCAGAATATTATATCATGAATATAATTAATGTCATGATATTATATTTTTCTTTTAATGTTATTCCTTATTTATTTTATTCTAGTATTTTATCAAGTGGTAAGGGTCTATTTTACTAAAACATTTTCTTAAATGTTTTAACCATTTAATCTCCTAAATCATTATAATTAATTTCAATGTTCTCCAAATAGTTTCTTTTATTTTTTACATGGACATTAATGTTTTAAAATGTTAACTCCTTTAATAGTTTCAAAGTTGTGTGGGATAATTTTATTCAAAAATATATTTTATAAATGTTTCAAATGTTTTTGGAAATAGATTTACTATTACAAAATCATGAAATGTTATATTGAGATTGGAATGTGGAAATTTTATCTTTCCTTTATGCTTGTTTTATGTTTTATCAATATTTTATGGTTATTGGTAATTTTTTACATTTTTAGGTTTTCTGTGATTAACCTACGGAGGGTGAGAAAAATATAACTCTCCAATGCATTGGGGAATGTGGTAGAGAAAAAAGTTAATGTTTTTGCTAACAGATTTAGGGAATATACTGGAATGGGTATTCCATTCATAACTCCCTATGTATTTTTGAAAGCTATAATGTATGTATGTTATGTATTCCACAAGTATAATTTATGATTTATGGTTTCTAAGTGTTATTCGTAAATCATATTATTTCATTATGTATGTTATTATTGAAATGTATGGTTTCATTGTTTTGTATTTATTTATGGGATAACGTTTTCATTCCTACTTTTATAACACTTACAAAAAAAATTTCTCATCCATTTTTTTTAAATGTTTTTCTTAGGGTATAAGGAAGGGTAACTGAAAGTAAGAATTCAAGAAGATTTATACCAAGAAAATAAATATTCTTTTATTTAAGTAGTATTACTTTTGTGAAAAAATTTGGACAGAGTAGAAGTGTCTACTTTGTAATTTTTGAGATGTTATGTAATAGTTAGGTCCCAATTATCTAAAACTCTAAACCTAAAAAAATCCTCAATGTTAATTCCTTACATAACTCAAGATTATGTAATGTATGGCACTAGGGACATATAGTTATTATCAATGGTCATTTTAGATAACATTAGAGGTTAGGGTGTTATTTAATCATAAGTTACATAAAAATAATTGTAATAATGTTTGATTGAGTCATAGTAATTTTTTATTTGATAAATGATTATTACATTTTGGGATGAAAAATTAAAGGTATTAGATAACCTTTGAAGATAAAATATTTTGTAGATTTTTTGTTCGAAATTATATTATTTATGAGAATTTTATAATAATTATATGGTTTTAGAAAAATTACAACCTGTAATTTGGATGAAAAACCATCGCATCTGGAAAAGCATCTGTAATGGAACTCATAGATGAAGGGTGAAAAAGGTGCATCACCTTCTACTAGCCTAATTGAGGTCCTTGATAGTATGACTTATTTTTTAAGTTAAATGATTTCTTTGATAATGTATAATTTGATTTAGGATCTTATGTTTTACCAAATGGATATCCTTACAATGAAAAAATGATTTGATGATTAAAAGATAATAGTTATTTTGGGAACACTATATACCTAAGGAAAATAGAATAAATTGGGATTTTAATTATGAAGTAATGGTGGAATATTATTTTGTATGAATCTATGTTAATATTATGGGCATATAGTAATTTGGTTTATTTATTTAAATTATTAACATATCATATAGAATATGTGATTAAATTAATTATGTTTCAATATGATACATTAAGAGTAGAAAATGTTATTTGAAGATAAATGTTATGATTTATTGTAGAAGATGAGGTTATTAAATTCTTCAGCGTTTTGGGTTTCAATTGTAGTTTGAATTACTTTGATTAATTTTAAGGAAAATGTTTATATAATTGTCTTTGTTGAAATTTTGGCATTGTTTGTTCGATTTTGATGATTAAGAGTAGTTTTTTTTATAAAAGTTTATCCTTTTTGGGGATTATCTGATCATGTATTATCCTTTCGGTTTTGGTTAATATCTTAAGGTAGGGGAAATATATAGTTCATATTCTATTGAGTATGTGATTCTCTAGAAGATTATTCTAGCAATTTTGATTGGACCAATTCGTCATGAATACTCTTCGATTGGAGAAAAGATGAGTTAGTGTTAGAAATTTAGTTATGGATGATTGTATACATGACAAGTAATTATGTTTCTTTATATTCATATTCAGTCTCTAAAATAAATTCCTCAACATTATGAAAAATTACTTAAAACAATAAGGTTTTACGTTTTCTTTTCTTACTGGGAAACCAATGACAGTTTAACCCATCACATTTTTGTGGTTTTCTTGTAGTTAACTTTCTCATGATAATGTTTTCTATCTCTCACCAACATAATATGACACATACTTTCTCTTCCATATCTATGTTTTCTTACAAGGAATTATATTATGGGTTATCTCGAGTGACCCTTTTACTTCTCATTCTTTATTTCAAAGTGATAGTTGTATTATATATTTTTCTGATGTGGTACTTTTAACGATGTTTCAGAGCACAATTTTAAAATTGTGAGGATGTAATTCCCAAAGGGGGGGATTTAACAACCCAAGTAAATAAAGAATATGAAAATTTCAAAGTTATTAATATTTTTAAATTAAATATAAAATTTAATTTAAAGTGGAATCTAGGTCCAATGGAATACCCAGAATGAAATAATGGATTTTCCGAAGTCTTTTGTTGTAAATGATGCTGAGTCATATTGAAAAAAATAATGATATAATATTTTAATTTTAAATGGTAGTTAATTCCAAGACATTTTAATTTATGGAATTATTAGAGATAACCATATTTTGACTATACATGTTTTTTAAATGTTTATACATTTATACAACAAAATTAAGAGGCATAAAATGGCAATGAATCCAATTTTAAGAGTAAATACTCTAATATTTTAGAAAGGTATTAATACCAACTATTGAGGGAGAACCAATTTTAAATCTATTATTTTTAAAATTTTATATGTTCTATTTGTCAAAATAATATTCTTCATTAGAATAGGGAAATCATAATTTACTTCGGGTTATTTTTTGGTATTTTTCTGATAATGTACATTTTCAAATTAATAGTTAAAAATACTGCATTCTAAGTCAAAATAATCTTTTTTTCTGATTTAATTATATGGTTAGATTATATTTCTAAATAGTTTTAATGTGTAGTTGGATTATATTTTTTCCATTTTATCCAATGTTGTTCATTGAATGTAATTTTACTTTTAAATTGGAAAAACAGATGTCAATATTTTGTAGTTTGATATTCATAAAAACAAGCTTTCTAGTTTTGAAAATGGAAATTAATTTTAGAATAATTAATAAAACATCAATATTTTGAATTTTTTACAATATAAATTATTTTTTATTTTGGAATATCAATATTAAATTTAGGTGAATTTTTTGTATTTTTCTAAAAATATTCATTTTTTTTTGAATAGTGGAAAACACTACACAGTGTTAAATAACCAATATTTTCATTTATATGAAATTTTACCACTTCTGTAAATTGAATTTCAAAAATAAACATACATGGTTGTCATAATTATGTAAAATGTTGTTCAATAGGATAAAAATTTGTTTTGGTGAATAGAAACATTTTATTTTTATTTACCGTGGTTAAAGGTAAATACATCAATTCAAAGTAAAAATAATATTATAAAAATATAAAATAAACATAACACCTCTAATAACATTATTAGATGAATCGTGGCCAGAAAATTCAATAATTGTGTGTAATTTTTGGCATTTGGAAGCCACTTGGGTAAGATAATTACATTAAAAACATTTTATTTAAATAAAATATAAAAATATCATAATCATGTATAGCTTTGCTAAAACAATTTTAATGTGGGATAATATATTTGATATATTTAAATATAAATAATTATTATAAATCTAAAAATATTTAATACATCAAGTTAATTTATTCATAATTTTTAAATGACAAAGAAACAAATTTATTTATGACACAATAATGATGTAATGATTACCTAATTAATGAATATTTTAAATAAAAAAGAATATAACTATTAAAATAAAGTTATTTTGAAACTTTTGATTCCATACAAGAATTTTATGTATTATTATTAATTGTTATGTTTTAATTAATATTGGGTTTTCGAATTTTTCAACTTGTTTTCGATTTTTAAGAAGTCATGATATGAATATTAAAAAAAATTACATAAATGAGTTTTTAAAAAAATTAATATTTTACTAAATTATAAAATAAGAATAAAAAATATAATATTGGAAAAATGAAATATATGATGTTAAAAATATCATTAATGGTCCATTTTGGTTCAATTGGAAAATTATTATAAATATATAAACCATATAGTATGAATATACCAGAATAAATGGTAAAAATTAAATAAGGTAACAAATAGGAATATAAAAAATATAATGAATAAACAATATCCAAAACCAATAAAATTATTATTGGTTGATTTTATTTAGAATTAAATTCTTCTTATATAATAATCTAATGAGTATTGGGAATTTTCAAACCAAAAAACATTTTATAATAAAATAATACTTTCAATCTTTCCTAAAGAGCCCCTCCTCCCTCTTATAAAATGAATCCACCTCTAACCCATGACTCGCACCACTCAAGCCCTTTGGATCGTCCAAAATATGCCCAAATAATCTATAAACGGCCCTCCTTTCCTCCTAGAGTCCTTCCTCTAGGAAGAAGACAATTCAAGAGAGCCCTTTAGGTCAAATCAAAAGAAGTTTCCTGATTTGAAGTAACATCTTCTATCAGGTTTCATTCCATTATTTTTCCCTCACCACTCTCTATGTTCTTCTAATTATTCATTTATAGAAAAAACACATTTCCTCAATATAATAGGCTGTTTTAATGATAAATTTTCAAATTATAATTACACACACCTCCATCTAATGGATACAACAAACTTTTTCTATGGATAAAAAACTAGTTCCTCAAGAAAAGATGATTGTTCGATTTTCCCCTACCACAACTCATAGTGGTCATTATGATGGAACTGAATATATAAATTTATAATATTCATTTTCTCTATATGATTCTATAATTCTCATTTAAAATATACCTTTTATTCTTCTTATTTTGTAAAAATATGATAATTTCATTTGTGGAAGTGCTGACTACCTCCCCATCAAAATGATATGACTCGTTCAAACCATCAATGGAAAGTATAAATGAATTTGATAATGAACATGTCTAACATATATAAAATATGATATTATATTGGATTAATAATATACATATGTATCATTTGGTTTTCATTCCCTTAAAAATGAAAAATATGAAATGAATGTAGCATTCATGCTTATGTACGGCTTACCGTCTCCATAAATGGTGCATTTCATTTTCATATATCCAAATGATATGGAAAATTATAAATACAAATATAATTGTTATAGTTGATATATATTATATCTAAATAATTAATATCATTTTGGATATAATGTAATTTTTTCCACAAGGACAATGATTAATTATAACAAATTCATTTTTGACTCATGATCCGAACATCGACAAAATGTCTGATATGAACTCAAATAATTCAATAATTGTTATATAAATGTAAAAGTGATATAAAAGGAATAATAAACTTGAAAAGAGTTCTTAAAAATTTTAAATTAACTTATGTTATTATTCAAGAAGAACAAAAAATATACAAGACATGTCAGACTTGTGGTAAGGGGTTTTCTTCTCACTTTTTATTCCCGTGACATTCATGCTATATTTTCCAATATTTTCTTTTGGGTGGTGTATGTAATAACCATGATTGTATTATTTGGGTAATATAATTCAATTCATTCGTATTTACATCATCATTGTATGATACTTATTTTGTGGGTTGTATGTTACGTATGTTACCAAATCTTTAAGGGAACATTACAACCCAATTTCCATTCGATGGGTAAGTTTTATACTTATTGATTATATCATTATATGACTATGTGAGAAATAAATTTTAATATGGTTTCATTTATTTATAATTTAATTATGTTTAATTACACTTAATACACATAACTTATATTTTTTATTACAAAATGATCTTTTTTAGCGAACCTTTCATCTTCCTCTTTTAATCAAATACATATATTATGTTGTGTCATTTAATTTAAATTTTATAATGATGGGATATGTTCTTATATTTGAATTATTCTGTAAATTTTATGACCATGTGATGATATACTCCTTTCTATATCATCAACTATTTTTTTAATATTTTTAATGTGACGGTGTTAGGCTGCATAATTTTATTCAGAGACTTCATCTTAGTCTCATTTCATTGAGTCATATCTAGATATTATGCATATTTATTATTCTATAATGTGTATATAATACACTTTGGAATATTATATCATGAATATACTTATTCACATGATATTATAGGTTTATTTTAAGGAACTATTCAACTAAAACATTGTTTTAAATGTTTTAATGATGTAGTTTTCTAAATAATTCTCATTAATGTACACATTTTCAAAATGGTTTTAAGGATTTATTTATATTTACATTAATGTTTATAATTGATAATTCCATTAAAGGTATCAAATGGGTATCATACACTTTGATTCACAAATATCATTATTAAATTTTTTAACTGGTTTTGGAAACGGATTGACTATTTCAGTGTCTTGATAAGTTATATTCTGATTAGAATATGGAAATGTTATCTTTCCATTGTGATTCTTTTATGTGTTATAAATATGTTATGTTTATGGGGCATCGATTACATGTTTGGGTGGTTCCATAATAAACCTATGGTGGTTAAGACCTAGATAGCTCTCTAATGCATTAGCTATTGTGATGGTGGTAAACTATAATATTTCTAATAAGAGTTTTATGGAATATACTATGATGGGTATTCCAAACGCAACTCCCTATTTACCTATGAAAGACAAAATTTAAGAATTTTATATATGGAACATGTTTCCTTTATTATTTATGATTTCTGTGTGTTATTCATAAATCTTAAGATCACATCAGGTATGTTATGATTGAAAAGTATGGTTTCATTGATTTCTATTTATTGATGGGCTGATGTTTTCATTAGTTATTTATTAACTATAACTGAATTTTTTTTTTCTCATACCTGGTTTTTGAAATGTTTTTTCAAATGTTATAAAGAAGGGTAAGAGAAAAATATATTTCAAAAAGATATAAATCAAGAAAAATAATTCCTTTTTTTATTTTATGTGATTTATTTTTCTGAAAACATTGGATAGAGTAAAAGTGTCTACATTGTAGTTTTTGAAATGTAATGTAATATTTATGGCCTAATTTTCTTAAACACAAATCCTACCAAGATCCTAATTTTTAATTCATTACTTAAAACACAATTATGTAATGATTTGGGTCGGGGCCTTAAAAACTAGGCATATTTTTGTAGTATAATAGATGGTATTATTTTCTCATAAAAAACAACAGAGGAACATGAGTAGAATATGAATAATATATTGAAGGATACTTGAATATAAATGTTATATGTGATTTACATTTAAAGTTAGTTATTTATAGATAATATTACATTCTCAGGGGTTTTTCGCTCATAAATTGATATCAATAGTTCCTTCAAAAATCAATGCAATTTAAGGACATCTTAGAGTAATTAATGTGATTGAAATCCCTAGTTTCATTAGATAAGCAAGGTACTACCACTGACTTGTGAGAAACTTCTCACAATATGCATTCCTACTAAAAAATATAACTGAAACGAGATTCAATTTTTTATGGACTAGGGAATCTGAGGAGATATTTAAAGAGTTTTAAAGGTTACCCACAAAACCAATTATCACACTACCCAAAAATGGTGAATTTGTGTTGATCTAAAACAATGCATATATATTTTATGGGCTTATGTACTCATAAAATATCATAATTTGATAGCCTTTTCTTCAGTACAATTTACTATATCTTATTATAACCTCCAAAAACATGATTTTTAATTGGCTTCGGTGATTTTAACATTGATGATTTAGTGAATTAATATATACGATGAGAAGTTTGACATAAATAAAGATCATAAAATCATGTATTTTATATTCACTCATAAAAAGATCAGTATGATCCAATTAAGGTGTTTAGAGAGGATTGAGGATTGTATTTTTTCAATAAATTACAATCCTATAATGGAGAACAATGTTGATGATTGCCTCGATAGATAAAATATTAATACCATATTGAATATTTTTATTGATAGAGAATAAATCTGTTTGGAAATGTAAAGGATTGACATGGGAATAATATAATCATTTTCATCAGAAAATTCTCTTAAAAATTCTCATTCATCCATTCAAATTATGATCATGGATTCCTAAAAAGATTATTATGTATTAAAGAAAATGTTAGTGAATATTCCAGAGTTGAACATTTCAAATGATGGAGATTTATGTTTTGGAACAATGATATGTGACCCAAAAACATGAACTAATGAGAGAACTTTTACATGTAGTCCATAAATAATCTTACATTGTTCATCTTGGATGAAATAATATATATATATATATATATATCCGAGTAAAAACATCTTCTGGGTAATATTTATTAATAGTTTGTATAATTTGTATCCAAATGAATTGTAAAAAAAAGAGTTGACGATAAAAAAAATAATTTTAAGTATATGATTTTCCCATTTACCATACCAGTATGGAAATGGGAAACCATAACTAGAGAATTGTTTTTTGGACTTTCAAGATATTCTAATGAAATAACCACATTATGGTATTATTTTATCACCTAACAATGTAACCACATTTCATTCCCATCATGAAATATTCTTCTCTAAACCAACCTACAAATATATTTATAAAGGATTTGTTAATAGTAAAAGGATTACCAAGCTATATTGTACATGATTGAGATATTACATTTATATTAATATATCTTATTTTTTATTGTATTGTATTTGCATATTATTAGGATAATTTTTGATACCATAAATTATGATTGTGTGATAATCCATGGTATGATATTTCCATAATAAAAGTATTAAATATATTAAATACAACACTACTGAATTTAACCTAAAAGAGAGGGGTAAAATCTAAACGGACTCCCAGAAGATAAAGATGGGGGCATAATTTAGATAAAAATGTGGGATTTCCCGAGGTGTTACATAACATTTGATAGTGTGTTTTGTTTGTTAAAAATTAATCACAGGTGGGAAAATGAATAAAATTATTTATAAAAGTTACTTTATTACATGTTTGTTGATTTAGAGATTAAAAATATTTTAATATGTATTTATGTAATAATTCCATGGTTAGCCACATAACTGAAGGAATGTTGGAGAACACATAGAGAGACCATTGGAAAATTCTATCAGGTGATCGACAACATGATCCGAGATCAACAATCGACACCCCTTGAATTCCAATGATCTCACCAATGATATCAGCACATCCCTATTCTTCCTCTTCAATTGATCCAAATTATGTTCAGGGGTTGTTAGATTTGAGTCTTCCCCATTATTGATTTCTAGAATGAAAATGAATCAATCAACAGATAGATTGATATGTGGTTCAATCCTTATGTTGGGTGATATTATATTGTAGAGTTTTAATGGTAGAATATCATATATTTATTAATTATTTGATCTTATTTCTAATGTGAATGAGTAAATATAACCATTAGCATTTATCGATGTTTGTTAGTCTATCATTTTATTATGTTTTTCTCCCACAGTTCATCATTAACAACTCACATTTTTCATTTTTAGTGTGTCTTGACTAATCTATATCAATCAATAGTTGTGAAACTGTTTCCAGGGGAAACAATTTGATATCATAGATCTAGGATCTACATGACATGATTTGTATTTGATGAATCATACACAGTGATTCGGATGGTGGTGGATCCCGAATTTCATGTTCCTTATATTTCTTTGTCACAAAATTATTAAGGACCTATATATATATATATATATATTTTCTAAATAGATTTGAATCTAAAATCTATTATTCTAGTGACGATGAGGCTCTAAAGATATGATCATTCCTTTCCTGCATGATGAGAGATATGATCAGAGGAAATATTGGTACATGTGCGTGTGTAATGAATAATTATTGTTTCTTTAAAAACATTTTCAACATAGTTTTTAATATGGGATTACATGGTGTGTGAGACCCTTATGTGGAAATTAGGTTTTCTAGAGGAGGTTTACTATAAATGACATGTGACCCCTATCAAATGGAATTTGGTCCCTCCCGGGTGAACTTGTTTTGTACGTAGGAAAGTACACATACACAAGCTGGAGTACACAAACCCCCTATACGGTGTGTACTCCCCCCCTAACTCATGTTTGACTGGGTAAATGGGTTAAGACATGTTCTGTAACCTCGGAAAAAGTGCATTGCTATGTCATGTGCAGGCACAGGTGTATCCCACACAGGTAGCCTACATCTTGTCACAAACTACATAAGCATGGGTTGATGGCATGGTTTGTTTAAATATGCATGAACTATGGTAATGGGGCCTATCGTGTGACCCCTACTACATGTCGTGTACTCTTATATATGGAATAAGTGATGAAAAACAAGTACCCTCATTGGTTTTGGAGTACAAAATAAAATTTTGAGGGATAAATTTCAATATTTTGGAAGAATATAACATCACAAAATATTATAAATAGAATTTTATTTTTACATGATTTAATAACATATTATATAAATATGAAATATATAATATACATGAACCAATATGGTTAATTTGAAAAAATATAGGCAGATATATTCAAAATGACATTAAGAATCTTAACCAAACGTAATATTACCATTTTACAATGACCCATTATAATTAATATATTTGAAGGGTTTTGAAGAAGTCTAATTAACATAAATGGAATAATAAATGTCCTCAAGTTTATTGATATCAAAACAAATATCATGTTACCCGAACCACCCCAAGATAGCATCACAATCAAAAACCATACCTTATATCCTATTCCTATGTAATATAGAATTATATATCTATACCCAAACAATATGAAGAATATATTTTTTGAATAAAATTCTTATTATATTTACCCATTTCATTGTTATATTTTCAGCGATTATATATATATTCTCAAAATTATATTTTGATACAAAATATTAAAAAAATTCATTTTTGGGAAAAATATAATTTCAATGAAGACATACTTTGTTAAAATTCACAACTTTTAAAATAAATAAAATTTAATAAATATATTATTTAATAAAAATTACATAAATATAAATGATAATATAATTATTAAATAACTAATTAATGTTTATATGTGTTTGATGGTGGATAATATCATAAAATCAAAAATATTCTTAAAAAAGGTAATTTTTTATAAAAGATGAAAATATCATATTTATAATGTTTTCATAAAAAATTGATATTATTTTCGAACTCAGCATATCGAAATTAGTCAAATGTTATTTTTTCATAATTTTATGAGTTAATGGATTTTTTGGGTACGAAATAAATTTGCTATTTATATATGGTTTATATTATCATATCATAATGGCCCAAAAGTTATATAATAAATTCCATAAAAGCAATCCAAGAGATAATATATATTTCTCTAACATATTATTTGTACTTATTAGATAAATTTCATATAAAATTAATGAATCCATCAAACCTATATTAAATTTTTAGGTTTAAGAATTATTCATTATAAACATGACTCGCTTCATCATCATTGAGGATGTTATTTTATATTTCACGATTTCGTGTCGTATAATATATTGAAATCCAATCCTTATCATTATAAAACATGGGAGAAAAATTTTTAAGGGTTTTTTTTTGTTTTTTTTATTATATATATTCCAAACTCTTAGTTTAGAAATTATTAAATAACTCCCCCCACTTTTAAAAAAAAACCCCACCCATCCTCTCATACAACACCACTCAATCACCATTAATCATGATGTTACTCTATTCTTCATAGCATGAATCAATGCCGATTTTTTCCCATGCTTATATTAATACCCTAATAGGTTTTTTAATGTACCCCTTAAGGTAATGGATCATATCCTTCTACTCCATATTAATGAATATTTCATTTTTTCAATTTGGTTTTAAATAGTTCAAATAGTAATATATTTTTACGCATCCATATATCTTTTTTTGTCCAAGTGGTTAAATAACTCTTTTCAATATCATTAAACCCTCTCATGAATTGTTATATATACCCATTATGATTCTAAAATTATATTTTGAATTTGGGGGAAAATATTTTATTGGTGAATTCACATCATAATTTCACCTCTAACATTTCAACAATGATGTACGTATAAATAAATTATTATGAAAGATTATGTATGTAACTAAAAATCCTTAATTATGGGATTAAACATGATAAAATTTATTTTTATTTTATATAATATATGTGTCCCACTTATACATGTCCATGATCTGAATATGATTATCAGGCCAAGAACTATATATCCCTTCAATGCATAGGGAAATGATTTTTCCTCATGAGATACCTATTACGATGTATGATAGGATATCATATAAACTCGATGCTATGATTTTTTTGTTTTTATCCAAGACATATGTTTAAAAGGTATTGATTTTTGTCATTTCCACACTACATTGTTGTCTTGATATTATCATCAAATATCATGCATCAATGTACATTCTTCTGATTAGCTAGCCATCTATTTTACATTTATATGACCCTTCATTCATATATATTACTTTATATGTATTATTATTTTATTATTACATTATGAGAAATTATAGATAATTTCTTTCTTATGTACATACCTATGATTCCCAACCGTATTTCAGAATGGAAATGGAATTTTTTGTTCTCGTTATGTATATTTGAATAATTTCCATATATCTATATTTATTTTCTTACATTATATATCTAATTTCGTAAATAAACTATTACTCTACATATTATAGGTTTTTTGTGTATAATTAATTAATCATGGAATAATTTTTATAATATACATGTATTTCAATATAGACATGCATTATCATGGGAGATGATACGATACATTTAACTAGTGAAAATTTATTTAAATAGTAAATTGAATATTAAATAAAATTAATTTATCAAAATATTGTATTTAAATATTAAAAAAACATTTGAGAAAATGTTGAGTTCTAACATTCACCATCCTATGAAACCCATATAATTAGTCATATTATAAACTATGATAATGGATAACATAAGATACCATAATACCTTCACGAAATAATCTTTTAATGATATTTTTTTATCTCATTCATATTATACCACTCATCTCAATGGATATCATATGATATTATAATCCATATTGTAATGAATTTCCAATTATAGGATCGTATCATGATCTTTGATGGAATAAATGATATTTATATAATGGATTGTGTGGATATATTTGTGAATGGTAACTTTTGTTGAAATCCATGGGAAAAAACATGATTTAACTACAAAAATTTAATAATAATCCAAAAAATTACCCAGAACATTGTAGAGGCACCAAAATATGTAATTTCATGAATTCATGCACTCAATAGATGTAAAACATCAAGACATTATAATAGTTCTCATTTTTTGTAGAAGATTAGTCACTATATTACATATTTATAATAATATATATTTTAAGATGGAAATATACAAATTCAATGCACTATTTGGAATCATTTTTAATGTAGAATATTTTAATTTTATTTTACTATCAATCTTATATAGAATCTACGACCATAAATAAGGAAATAATGGATAATTTCTTTTGAATAGAGAAAATTATTTATAGTAGTAATTTTTTTGGAGATGTTAATCTCTATAAATATTTCAAATTGATTAATTTTTATTTAATAAGAAAATTTAATTATCTGACCTTGTGGGAGAGGTATTCCAAATTTAATAAAATATAAAAGGAAGAATTATTAATGGAACTAATAGAATATATTTTAAAAATATGGATTTTTTTGGATGTATCATGGTAATATTGTATTTTTATCATATTAAAAATAATATATTATTTATTAACAATAAATATTGAAATAAATTAGAACACAATATACACATAAGATGTAAAAATTTGAGATATTAAATTTTATTAGAACGTGATAAATGTTTTAAAATCTAGATGAGTTATGCAACTATTGTTACTGAAGAATGTGGCTCCTTAAAGGCCTCATCTATCACTATCCATGTAAGTGGAGTGACCATATGTAGAGAAAATACATATCCAACATACACCACCCAATATTCCATTTATTTAATATTAGTACATCAATGAATTGTGTCACTCAACAAGGTCATGTATGATCCAAAAAATAGGAATCATCCAAACATCTATCTCTTAGTATTTTTTCATTAATGTAATCTGATTAGCTCTTAGACATGGTTTTCCTTCTGTCCCTAGAATCTCTTTTCTACACATATTCAAAAATGAAGACTCCTATATTGTATGGAATGAAAATTTATGACTAAAAATGATATGTTCGTTTTTTAACATTAGTTTACTCAAGAGGCTATGTAATATGTAAAAGGAAATGATAATATATGAAATATCAGGGAATATGTTTGAGATACAAAGAAAACAAAAAATTAAAATAAATATATATATGTAAAGAGATATTCAATAAAACCATTCATTATGGACATGGTATTGATATATGGGTTCTTTTAGAAAACATATGTGGAAAATAAAGTATAAAATATGATTTTATAGCATACTGGAAGAGTTAATAATTAGTCATTAATCTATAGAATGTTTATACAATAATAATTAAGTGTTCCGAAAAAAAATTAAAGTTTTATCATTAAATAATTATTAATAGATAGATCATTTCATTAAAATAATCTATTTCCATCGATAAAATGATAATGAGGATAATATAGATACCCTTGGATGAAAAAGTAATGAAAATTAGATAAATATAATAGGTTAAAGTAACTTACATGAATAATATTCACTTGAAGTATGATAACAATTAGAAATTAAAAAGGAAATAATATTAACTATACTTAATCTATGTACAATAATTATATAGAGGAATAAATCAAAAAGTGATACTGACTCATGGTTGGAAATGATAGATGATGAGTTTATGGAGAATAAAGATATCTTAAATCAGCCTAATGAGACAATAAAAAACACCAATAAAAAAATATATATATCTAGACATCATCAATATTTAGAGTCATCAAATGTTAAAATATATAATAATATAGTAATTGAATGATTTTTGATGCATTTAAATGTTTGTTTTATCGAACAAAATGTCATCATAAGGGTATATTATTGTGGAACAATGGGCCACACCATGGATGTGTATCTAAATAACAAAGTGATCAAAAAATAAATAGAATAATTAAAAGATGTATAAAAATTATAAAATATTAATCATATGTTATAATAATGGCAATATGGAATAAAATAATAGCATGAAAAAATAAATCAATTTAATATGAATAACATTATTCTTATAAAAAATTGAGGAGAACTGCAAATGAATACATTTTGAAAATATTTTAATCATATTTTAATCTTTAAATAAAAATGATTAAAGATCTCAAAAATGGTATATTTATAAAAAAAATATAGTACCATCATACATAAATTCTGGGGAATAATGAAAAAATAAAAAAAATTATGCTTCGATCATTGGAAATATGAAAACAAAATTGGAAAGAGATACACCAATGGAGAAAAATAATGAGATGGATCACATGGATTTTGAAGAGGAAAATCATAAAAAATTCCTATGAAATATAAGTACAACCATTATAAATATTCACATCAATAATGTTGGTCTATACCTCATTTGGATACGGAAAAATTATTAAGGATACCGAAAAAATTGAATCTATAGAGAAAATATGGCCATGCAGTATTAGACTCATGATAAAAGAAAATATCATTCCAAGGTATTTTAATAAATTTTATGATTTTATATATAGTAATTCTTATCACAATGGTTTTGTATTAATAATATATTTTATTGCTTGGTTGAAATTTTCAAGTAAATGTTCCATTAATCATGAGCATACATTTTCCCTGACTTGAGGAAATTAGTGGTCCCATTTTTTTAATATATTTAAATTTTATAACTATTATTATGGTTTATAATGTTTTAGGGAGAAAAAAACTATCAGAATTATTAATAAATGATTATACTAGTATTACATAATTCTCTAATTCTATTGTAAATGTTGGACTAGAACAAGAGGAAGATTGTTCAATATGAAAATGTTATCAGATTCATCAAAAGACATGTTATTTGATGAAAAAATTAGATCACATTAATGGTATCATGACGGATATTAATGTCTTTTTGTAATATATTTTTCAATTTTACATGTTATCCAATATAATATGACATTTAATTCGAATTATAAGTCCATTATATATTATCAGAAACATGAATATCATTTATGATTGAATATAATTTTTCAATCATTTGAACTCAAATTAGAATATTTTAGAGATCATAATATATTTATGGCATATTATTCTGATGTTCAACATTAATTCTATATTTTTTGATAAAATAATAAAATATATTAATAGTTTGTAAATTATGATCTATATATAGTATCCCCACAAAAATGGAGAGACACACGATGTGGAAATGAAGAAATCTATTTCTGACAAGTCGTAGTCACAATTTAGAGAACCTGAATTGATAATTATTGTAAATATTTGTGTCCATATCTATTTATTAATGAAAAAAATTTATAAATCATAGAATATTTAAATCATGGTTTATTCACTAATGGTTTTATTAATGATTAACTGAGTTTAAAGTTAGACTTATTCTGTAGGGGTTCAAAATTATGGTATTATCTAATTAACATTAATAAGTGACTGAAATGGATTATATTAACTCTATTAGAATAATATCCTATGTTCTGTACATGGATTCGTATTTTTACTTTTGGAGGATTTAATTATGGGACATTTAGTAATTTAATTCATGTAAATTATATAAGTATCCACCTACTATTGATGGAGTTTCTTGTGATGTGATGTAAACTATGAAATTTCACTAAACAAGTAGAGAAAAAGATGAATATTATTGGATAATTAGATAATATTTAAAACAATTAATCTAAAAACCCCTTTATATTATTCAATAATATTATATTTATATGAGGATATTACTTTTTGTTAATTTTCTTATTCATATCATAAGGATAAGACTTCTATGAACATATTGGAATTTAATCTAAAAAGTGGAATCACAGTTTTATACAAAGAACCTTATAGGAGGTATAAAATGAAGTGAATATGAACATGAATAATATATTGGTCGACTGATATTGAAGATAATTAAATAATTCTTCATATCCAGAGGAAAATAATCATTCAAAATTATATATATGTAAATTATAAAATAGGTTTTTACTTTTGAATGATGTCAATGGGGGAGGAGGAAGCATCATGAGTCCATGAATATACATAGAACATCTATGGATAACAACAATCCGGGTAAGATAAAAGAATAATGATTTATGATGGAATATTAGATACATGATAGTTTTTCTATCAAATTTAATGGGGGATAGTTCTATCCTCCAATTAATGTTTACTATTGGATCATGTTTGATTAAAAGAATATTTCTGAATATTTTTTGTTGTATTTATTTTCAATAATCATTGTTTTTTGATGATTGTGTTATTTGATGAATTATTCCAGAAGAATATTATGGAGTTCTAGATTTACATATGTTATTTTGGTAGAAGTGGAAGATATTATATGATTTATAAATGTTTGGAGTAATTTAGTGGTCCAAACATTAATCCATAGTGGATATATAGAGATGTTTGGGATAATGACAATGCATGATGGGTGCGAGGTGGTATCGGTTGTTCTATATTTCATGTATTTCTATTGTTCCTACTCACATAGTCTATATACCATTTTTTTGGACTTTATTTTTAATATTCCAATCATCGATATGTTTTGATTATGGATTTTTGTGTTTTTTTGGTTCACACATAACAATTATATGTTTTATATCAAAAAAATATAATACTAAAGTTAGTAAGTTGTTTTTGGTAAATATAGTTGATTTTGGAATGATTCTTAAAGATTATTTTGGTAGTATTATATATAGTAATACGATATTAATAATGTTTACATAGTTATAGGAATATATAGTCTTATCATTCATAAAATATGATTGATAATGTTTAAATAAGTATAAATATGTATTTGAAAATTATATTGAGTTCTAAAAGATAGGAATATATAACTTTTACCTTTTAATGAAAATGGAAATTGCCTAAAGCTTCAATTACATATTATATCCTCTTTGAGGATACATAATATATTCTAGATGATATGCATGATATTATAAATGTGGATGAATCTGAAAAAAAATAATTCTCTTAGAAATGCATAATATATTTTAGAAGATGCATAAATAATTCAATGAGGCATAAAATAATAAAGATGGTAAATTTTATTGCGGATCAAGTCATTTATAAATTGATATTATATTTTAAAAGATGATTATAAAATATATTTCACAAATAAATTCCTTGGGTATATAATGGATTAGTGTATTTGGAGACTAGAAAATCAATATTCTTATTTAAAAATGGAATAGTAGGTCCACAAATAATAATGTGAATAAGAAATTACCTTCAAAAATAACATACTTATCTCATGATGAAACTATCATTACTTAATAAAATAGAGGGAAATTTAATTTTTGGCCCACCCATTAGGTAATTGTAAATCATTTATATGTGGCCACAAGATCATCAATCATTCATCACAATGTATTTACCTATGGGAATGAAATTGGATTCATTACATTTCATCATAATAATAATAAATAACTTATAAAATGAATAAGGATGGTATCATTTGACCATACCCTGTAAAACACATATAACATCAAATGATGAAATCTTTTGAAGAAAATAACATTAAAATATATTTCTTATATATCTACAGTAAAATATCCAATTATATTGATATCGATTCTTTCAAATAATAAAATATACAATATATTAAGGAAACATTTTATTTTAAAATAACAACGCTAACATTTAAATGAATATTCAAATAATTGAGTATTCATTAGGGACATAAATTAAATTCATGATATATAATTTTAAATAAATCGTTCATTACATATTTTAATAAAATGTTAAAATGTTACCCATTCCAAAAATGACAAGAATATTCATATAAAAATATTATAAAATTTAGAAAAAGGTTAAAAATTAATTTAAATAAAAATATAATAGTATTAGAACATTTTAAGAAAAAAATAAAGAAAACATCAAAATGGAATAAAACTATTTTCAACCAAATGGATTGATAATTTAGGTTTTTGATAATTATTTTGTTTTTACATATTTGAGTACTTAATATGAGGAAAATTAATGTAACTTATTTATTCGTAAGATTTATATATGAGAAAAAATATTAATATAATTTTTCATATACAGATCATTAAATATCATCAATGAAACTTAATCATAAATAACACAAATAAACAAGTAGATTATAACAAAAAAAACCCTTTTAAATTGGTTACATTTGTATCTTATGAAATATTAATGAATAGCAAAATATGAAACCTTAATTAAAATTTACATAATGATATTATGGATATAGAATATAATATGTGCAATATATACACATCATAAAGTAATAAGGGTGCATTACGTATCATATGTCACAAATAACACAACTTGGGATAATAAACCCATAAAGAAAATATTATTTATTTTGAATTTTCACTAACATTAGTGAACCGAACAATTCATACCTAGATATTTAATATTATTATATAGATATTTAATCCTTTAAACAATGATCCATGACAATTATATATAGTTATTGTATCCTTGGACACATAGATTGATAAACATCTGGGTTTTTAGTGTAATACATATTCTTCCACTAAAATATTGATTACTAGAAACATTCATTGATATATCCTATAAAATACTTCTTCCATAACATAGGTAAAATTAAACATAATAATGTGTGATCATTTATTCTTATTAATGATATAGAAGGGAAGTACCAGTGATAACATTTTCATAACACTAAAATAAGTGTTTGAGTATATAAATATTACTATTTAAAATTAAACCAATCATATCATAGATTATAATAACAATTTGTGGAATAAAACCTTGTATTTTATAAGAAATTAATCTAATTTGAAAAAAAAATATTGAGACATAAGATATTTTCATTTTCATAAAACGTGAGTTTGCGTCATATATATAATTATATGAAATCATTTCCATAATAGTCAAGGGTCACTTCCAAGATAGTCATAGTTGAGAGGGGTCACATTCCAAACAATCATAGTATTCAAAGTTCACTCCCAATAATATAGTAAATGTTAGATTCCAATATGAAAATGGTTTCAATCCCTATTATATTCATCATTTATCATGAGATATTGATCTTTATACAATACATTGGTGGGTATGAAAATTTTGGGAGCACCCATCACATATTTTAAGAAACATATATTTCATCCATGATACATATGATATTTATCATATTCTAACCCATGAATAAAATGAAATGAATTTCATCATTGAATAATATATTGAGAATATACTGCATTTTACTGAATTTTATCAATTAATCCTTGATGAAACCCAGTAAAATGAATATTTTTGGTAATCCTCACGTCATTATAATCGTTGAAATTTTAGAAAATTAAAAAAGAAGGTATTATAGAATAATATTTCCCAAAAAACATAAGTTTATTTAATAGATTAAAAAATATATGAAAAAAGACATTATTATATCACATGCGAAAATTTCAATATAAAATAACCTTTATATTATTAATATAATTATTGAAAATCTAAAAAACATCCAATATCAACGAAATTATTTTCATTGAAAATAAAAATGTAAAACTGTATTCAAATCTTCAAATAAATAAGTGGCAATGATGGTGTGGATTTTCTTTCAGGTTGTAATTTTTAAAAGAAAACATTCCTTCAAAACATTAAAAAAATGTAGAAACATATACCATATCAAACAAATTACAAAAAGTTTCGGTTAAAGAATTTTTTTAAAAAAATTCATTAGTAAAAATTAATA
Source organism: Viscum album (assembly GCA_963277665.1). Taxonomy (NCBI): domain Eukaryota; kingdom Viridiplantae; phylum Streptophyta; class Magnoliopsida; order Santalales; family Viscaceae; genus Viscum; species Viscum album. The sequence continues at coordinate 579,894,552 of OY728122.1, read as the reverse complement.
TAAAATATCATAGGATAATATAAAAAATGTTTTTTAATTATTTTTGAAAACATGGATTTAGATCGAAATGTTATTTATAGTGAATAAAAAAATACCATCATTTTTCCTTAAAACTTATTTTTGCTCTCTTAAGTAATTTAAGTGAAAAAACATGTCAATACTGAATTAATAAATAACCAAATAATTATAATTTTTATTATTTTATTGAGAGGTACATCATAATATTTCATCTTTTTAAACTGAAACATAAACAATCCTGATAAACAATGAGATTGTAACACAAAAACAATGACCACTTTTGTACCATTTGATTCCAATGCCCCTTTAAATAATAAATTAAAATGAATCATTATCTATATCTAACATTTTAATAATAATGATATACCATTTTAAATGGTTACATATATATATCTCGTAAATGAATATAGGTGCATGGAAAAACATATGTCACAAAGAAAAAAATTTGAGATGATAAACCCATACATGGAGTCTTAAATTTATAGATGGTGATCTATCATCCATTATAATAAAATTATATTTTATATAATTCTATACTAGAATGATTTACATAAATATAAAATCATATATGATCGTATTATAAAATTTCCAATCATCTTATATTATTAATAACCTTTTAAAATATTCATTTGTAGGTTTTAACTATTTTGTCTCCTCTGGGCATTTTTTTCGTGAATTCCAGTCCTTTTACTTTGAGGATGGTTCAATCATCTAAATTATTTTAGTAATGATATAATTATAATATATATATATATATTATGTCATTAATTAATGATAGTGATATAAAAACATAGTTCCCATTTTATAGGGATGGTAGGTCATACTAATTCATGAACGATGTTTTCACATGTCGACATATAGAAATAAAGAAAGGAAAATAATAAGGAATATATGATAATACATGATAAATGTAAATAAAAAACAAATATCATCACTTCAGGGATTTTTTAGTCCACACATATGCGTGAGAGACATTCTAGTTTTCTAATAGATTGGAATGTAACAAAGAATATTTGATAATATAAATAGTGATTTATAGTTATTTGATTATTGTAATGAAATGAAATTAAACACATAATAATAGGAATCCCTAAAATATGATGATGTAAATTGAATGTCATCACAACAAGAAGAGAATAAGTGGTATGTATATAGAAATGATATTTTCACATCATTGTTGATTGGAAAGAGGGTGTATATTTTTTATTTAATATTAATTATAATATAATTTATATATATTATGGATAATGATTTTTTTATTAATAATAAATTTCATATATTTATAGAGGTAAGGACGAAGTAAAATCAACATTATTGGTTACGTATAATACCTATTCATTAAAATAAGTCCTTTAGATCTACTCTTAGGGGTCCAAGGGATGATTTTTTTTAAATACCATCACATATATATTAATTATATGGTATTTTGGAATTTATTTTGTTATAGTATAATTGATATATAATGATAATTTTAATTTGATGAAAATAAAGGACATGTGCCAATTTATAATTTTCTATCGGGGAACTCTTAGGATCTCTAAAAAACTATAATATTCGTTATCAAAAAATATTTTCCAAAATATCATGGAATATTAATATAAGTCATAATTTCATTGTAATCACATTGACCAAAAAAATATCATAGGATTTAATGTCATTTTAATATATATCGTATTTATTAATCCATAAGTTTTCCAATTGTAACATTAATCAAATTACAATCTTTCATTACTCCAAAAGGGTTTCGATTATACATATATTGGAATAATTATAAAAAAAATTGGAAAATGTAAAAAACATTCAAGCATAAATTATCTACATTATCCAATTTCAATATTATTATGTTTTTAAAATAATTGAATAAATTATTAATAAATTATTATTAATGTAAATTTTAACTCTATAAAATTAATCTGAAATAAATAGAAAAAGTAAAATATATAATTAAATTATAATGATTTTAAAATTAAATAATATGTTATATTTATATAAAAACACATGTAATACTATACATCACTCCAATTATATTTCTTTTAATAATTTTAAAAGAATTTCATTTATTTTTAAATTAATATAATATTTATGGTATTATCATCCCATATGGAATTATTGTAATTATATAAAATTTTGTTACCATAAAAATACTTTTTACTTGGTTTAACACAATATTCCCCTTACAAAGGTGATAAATTTTACAATGGATACTATTCAAAATTCTTATAAATAATAGGAGGCTGTTTAACAAATTAAAACATATTTATTATAAATATTCAATTAAATATACCAAATTAAAAAATATTATCTTTATCGAATTAATATTTAAAATAATAATGTAATACACAATGAATGTTTTTTTAGAAAAAATAAATTCTTTAAGCATCAATATAGATTTATTATTATCGCATGAATTGTATAAATTTTATATGAATATTTATACAATTTATTGAATATATAAAATATAAATTTCATTATAATAGTGGACCAATATTTAATAATTTAATATATTATCATAAAAGTTCCTTTTTAGTAGAAAAAACTTTTTAAATACATATATTTTATCTTATAGTTCATTAATTTTTAATTTCAAACCTTTTGAATACCTAATTGTTTAATTTAGAAATTTTTAATCGATAAATTATTTATGAAAGATTTAATACTATTTACAAAAAATATTGTAAATGTAATTTAATGATGTTATTCTATATTATGATTTATTTATATTCATGGTTTTATATATCACAAGTTATCTATAAAATTATTTTAAGAGAAATATTTCACAATAATATCTAGGGTTAATCAAAATTCCTATACTAGAAATTATAATTTATTATAATCATATAATATAACAATTTATAATGATATAATATCGTATATATTCTATTTATAACACATCGACATCGATTTTTTAATAATTCCTTACTAAAATGATCATTTTCGGGTGTGAGATGTTTTGTTTTTCATGATACATTCAGTTCAGTAGTTCTAATCCTTATAATTTAATCATATTTACCTCATATATAGAATTTTAATCGTGATAAGAATATCTTATATATCTATTAAATATACAGTGTCTTTTGTAAATGTTAGAGATAAAAAAATTAATTACATTGTTCACGTTGAGAGTTGGTCATACGTACGTATGAATGTTGTTTACACGTTCTGAAGAAGGGAATGAAATAAATGTAAAAAATAATTCAAAATTTAATAGTAATTATAAAATCATATGGATCATATTAATTCAATAAATATATCCTTATTAGTATCCATATAAATGAAATGTGAAAAAATGAATCAAATCGCTTCATCTAGGTTGTAGTATAAACGTACACACATCCGAATATATTATTTTCCAAATGATTGAAAGGTACGAACGTAGATTTGTTAGTATAATTAAATAAAAACAATGATTTTATAAATATATTGTTAAAAAATTAAAAATTATAAAAACAATCCATGAACGATCATTATGATAATTGAATTATATCACATTGTTGAGGTAATAGTTCAAATGTACACATGAGCGATAAATTCTATTTCTATTTAATGGAATATATGATGGATACTCAAGGTTAACTAATCATAATAAGTATTTAATTTATTTTTATATTTAACATATTAATTTTTTAAATATAACATTGATTTATTCGAGGTGTAATGGAAAAAAATTGAAAATGTCGGTTAATATTATTATTTATCCTTTGGTTAAACTTATTTTGATACATTCATAAGGACCCTTGGAACATCATTTTAATAATAACATAATAATTAATTTTTGTATTGGATTTTTTATAAGTGATTTCATTTGGGATTACTCAATCTATATTGACCAATAATGTGTAATGGTGGAATATGGATGCCTTTTTATAATGGAGGAATGGTGTACTATTAAAATATCCAAAAAAAATTAAAAATAAATAAAATAATTTTCTTCAAAAATTATTATAAATGGATATATATAAGTATATATTTTATTATTGTTTAAATCACAATCAACAAACAATATTTGGGTAGGATTATGTGGTGATTAAAATCATTTATTTTACAGTAACCGTTTAATAAACATATTTTAACCATAAACATGATAATAATATTTTCTCTCTTAATGGATTATAATTATAATTTTAAGTAAATAATTTGATAAATATGACAAACCGATGATAATTTATTAAATTTAACATCCTATTTCTCCCCTTTAAATATTTTAATTATCTTCAAATAATTTAATAATATATTATTTTCATAAAATTTTACTAATTACATTTGTGACATAATTCATATAATATGGATTTGAACATAACATGAGAGTAGATGAATTTTAATAAAAATAGTTGACTCTTATATAATATGATTTTTAAATAGATGAGATTCATTTTACTAATAAAATATTCAAAATTAAATTACATTTAATATTTTTAAAATCAATTATTTTATTTTTATGTGAGATGAATAAATATTGTGTCAAGTTCACATAAAAATTTACAATAATTATTAGTACACTGAAATAAAAAATAAATTCTCATAATAAATTATAATAATATTTTAGCTCTCAATTAATTTTTCCTAAGGGAACATAACCAATTTTTACCATTATGATAAATTATTAATGATATTAATGACAATAAGGAGATATTTTTTACATTATATTTTACTTAAATTAATATAAAGGCCATAATCAAATACATATGGCCACAAGTTGCCATATCTTTGGGAATTTAAAGGATATAAAAAATATACACCACTATAATTGAATAAATGAATGTTTTGCGGAAATATTATTGTCTCCCTTCATTGTTTTAACCCTGTATTACTAGGTATACCCTTACTAAGGTGATAAAAAATTAATATGGTTAGCACACATGTTTAAAAAAACTAAATTAGTTATATATACCAAATTTGGACCTCCTGATTATTAATATAGAATCCAATTTTTTAGATTCAAATTCTTTATCTGGAAAAATGAAATTTAAAATAAAATCAAAGAATGCAATGAAAAAAAAATTTAATGTCAATTTAATGTATAGAAATACTATTATGCCAAATTGAAAAATAATAATTTCTTCCAATTATCATAAATGTATTATTAATATTATTATATATTAAATTTTTTATTAAAACAAATTTATTCCAAAATGGAACAATACATTTTGTTGAAAAAAATAATGTTTTTAACAGAAATCATTTTTTTACAATTCATCCAAAAATTATTCTTCTAAGAAAATTACTAAAAATTCACCATAGGATATTTATTTTATACTCTTATTAAACATATTTTTTTTATGAAATTAATTTTCTAATATTTTAATAATATGAATATAATATATTTCTAAAAGAATCAATGATAATAATGTGTGGTTGAAACATATTTCTGAGGTGTAATATGACTAAACTAAATAATTGACTCTCATTTCATAATACATAACGAAAACTATTACTAATTATAACCATTATCTATATTTCATAATATTTATACTCTTATTCATACCCACCAATTATAGAAATTTTTATATCATTTATATTTAAATAATCATATTTTGTTGTCCGTTTAAGCTTTGTCTTTCGAGTGTAATATGAAAACAGACACGATTTTTTCTTATAAATATTTGGGTTTTAAATCATCCCCTCCCCAATTTTATAAATTATTTCATTCCAAATTGAACTTGAACTTGGTAATCTACGTTATGAAATCTTAAAACACCTTTTTGGAAAACATTTATTCTAAAAAGGGATAAAAATTCAATATCATAAAAATAAGGAAAGGGAAATTTTAAGGAAGTTTGTATTTACAAAAACATATGAACCACAGTAAGATAACATTAATGGAAAGTAAAAAATATGGATATTGAGGAAATATTTAATACAGAAGGAAAAATATAGAGTGATAGTAATTATGGATAGGACACTGGTAAGGATAACAAAACATTAAATCTGGGATCGGTGAAAAGGACATAGATCCATATGAAATGAAGGTAAAATTATTACATTTTTATTTTGATATTATTTACCAAAACATTGGTAATTATTTTAATATCATGATATAGAACCTGATAATTCAAAAACACTTTATATACTTCTCTTTAATAAACATAGTTTCATCATTTGTTTTTGTTTCAATAAATATCAACTTCATTAATTACATACTCAAATGAATATTAATAATACATTTTTAATGCATAATAACCTAAAATTATATTTTAACAGATAATAAGATCCATAAATGAATAAAAAGTCATTCAATACATCTCCAGGTATCATCAATATAATATTAGTTATAAAACATTATCTAATACGGATTAATAAAATAGATTAATTTCTAAAACATCACAAATAACATCCAAAGATCATCTTAATACATTCAATAAATAAATAACATTATGAATCATCAAAAATGAATTTGACCAAATTCAAAACCCTATAATATGAAATGTTTTATAATTTATGTGTAATTTTTCATTATCAGCTTTTATATTCCCGCCATAAAAAATGAAGTAGCTCATAGTGTCACATAACATGCATGTGTATTCATTGATAATACATTCCCTTAAAATGTAATAAAACCCTTAGTTGCTATTATAACTCAATAAAAAATATACTTTAAAAAATTAACACATTTATTATTCCTCAAAAAATATCATAGACTGTTGATTATATTCAAATAAAAAATGCAATAAATTTCATAAAATATGTCATAAATCACCTTTTCGTCATATAAGAAAACAATTTCATGGTTACCAATACTGTGGCATTATTTAAATATTTAAAACCATCACTTTATCCCAAATAAACATTATTAACTCAAAATTATGCACATATTAAGGCTTATCATTCCATTAATTGTGTATTAAAAAAAATAAAATTTCATGCAAATTAATTTTCTTCTTTATGAAAACCATTCAACATATGTTTTGAAATAATAAATGAAACAATACAATGGAAAATACATATATGATTCAGGATTATAATAACAATAATATTGTTTATATATTATCTCTAAAATATAATTCTCCAATAAATATATATACATTATTAAATCAGTTTTCTTTAGTGATTGTAATATTATCGGTTCTTCATTGGTCTTAGAGTTAATTCTTCAATTCAATAATTGGATTGGAGGATTCTGATGATCTAAATAAATAAATAAATTGAATTAATTAGTAATTTAATTATCTATAAACATCATTTTCATAGATAAAACATATTCAGATTTTTTGAGACATTGTCTTAGGTTATCCTTCCCACATTATTGAAATGAATAAAATTGAACATTCATTCCACTATGGTTAATAACAAGTGATCTTTTATGAATTTCAGATTCATACAATTTTATATGTTAATAAAATCTCTGTATTATATTTTTTAAACATATATCATTATATATTATTATTTTTAATCAAATGGGTTTTCCTTATAGATAAAATTTCTATTAGGATATCATAGGAAAATAATTTAATTGCATATCATATTCAACCTTAACTTGAATAAGTCATGTTAAATACATTGTCTAAAAATGAAAATCAATGTGTGATAAATATTAATCATTGCAATATATCATTAGAATATTATGTAGTTTCTATATTATTTCACCTTATTTTCAATCTAAGAATCCATAGGGTTATCATTTCTCATTCATGGTTATCATATATTCAAATCCTTCATAATGGTTCATAATGAAAATCTGAATTAATAATAGAATATCTCTTGGTGGTGTTAGGATATGTTACAAAACAAAGATCACATATATTACCAAGACATGCGTTATTTACATGAAAAACACATTCAATTATTTACTATAATAGAGAACATTCAACCGTAGAGAGGAATATTCGAAGCATCATCACTAAATTTACCTCTTACAAAGTTTATAATATTAACAAAACATAACCTCCGATACTATCATTAAAACCAAAAGACAATGATATATATACAATAAATTTTCATAGACAATTATAAAATATTTTTTAAAATTACACACCCATAAAAAGTTATTTTCTAGTCCCTCTCGAGCCTAGATACCCAATATTAATTTTTTTAAGATTTCTATTAAACATCTCTATCAAATATCAAACAATATTGTACTCAATCCTAAACATACCCTACATGCATCTATTATTTATACCCTAGGGAATGGAAACATAATAAAAGGTCATCTTAGATGCTATGAAAGGGTTAAAAGGGATATATCAATTACCACATAAGTATAAAATTATCATCTTGATATGAGTAAATGATTTTAATATTAAAAAAAACACTCTACGCAACATCAATCAAAATCACGAGTCATCAAGTAATCCTGGGATGTTCATAAAAAATAATCATAAATTAATAAATGAATATGTCCTATGAGAGCATGAAATAAACTGATTAATGTGGAAAAAACAAAAAATTATAGTGTTTTGAAGATTTTTGAGCAAAAATTTGTTCACACATTGTGATAAGGAAAAAAATTAGGTCATTTAAAAAACATAAGGACATTGAACTCAAACTGTGCATAATCTAATGGACTTAAAATATTGGTAAATGTATAATAATATATATATATATATGGAAAATTTATCTATGCATAATATTAAATTCATGAAAGCATCATCCACCCATAAAATTGTTAACATAAAATTAGGTAGAAGTATAAAATATTTATCTCATGAGTATACCAAATTTTTCATCTATCCTTGAAAGAAAATTTATTTCAAGGATCTCTCACATAATCGTAATTAAATTATATGTATTATACAGGATCATAAATCATTGATCATTTATTAGAACCCATGAAAAGGAATTTATTTTCATAATAATTTAATCATCATAACCATATTCAATCTAGAAAATAATTAAAGATTATATAATTGGATCATATCATTAGAAAAACATATATGACATCAATGAAAATCATATTTAGATTAAGCAACCGATAAAATATTTTGATAATATTTAATTGTAAAAATACTATTTTAATATTTCAATCGCTTCTTTAACATAAAAATATATAAATTAGGATAACGTTTTTTTACTTGAAAAATTAATTTCAATATTTAAATGAATATTTAAATAATTAATTACTCAAGATATATGGTAATCATTGTAGACGCCGGAAAAGTCCGTTGTTCCCAAACAATGCTCCGGATGCGGAAAGCAAGGTCATATTTGGAGTCGGAAGCATGTTTCGGAGGGCCCGGAGGCCTTGCGCGGAATTTTGGAGACCCGCGCGCAAAGTTGATGAGCCGCGCGCAAACCTCCCGGGTTGCGCGCAATGCGCTGGACCGGCGCGCAATTTTGCGCGCCCGTGGCCCGCGCGACTCCCTTGCGCGCCGAGGCCGATTCCGCGCCCGCGAAGAGAATTCCGCGCCCGCGACCTGGATTCCACGCCCGGGGTTGCCTATAAATATAAGGCGACCCCCGACGTGTTGAAGGTTGCCATAATTCGAAAGGTCTCTCGTGCGCGCAATCCAACCCCTTCCGCGCGCAATGCCGATCTTCAGGTAACCTCTTTTCTTTCGCGCAAGAAAGCCTTGGGGTTCGCCTTCGCGCGCAATCCCTTTGGCTCCTTTTCTTTTGAATAACGCTTCACCCAAAGGCATTTGCGCGCAAAAGAAGCCTCTTGCGCGCAATTTCCCCCGGGTACGCGCAATCCAACCCGATTGCGCGCACCCCCCATTTCCAAAGTGGCCATTCATTAGAGAATGAGCCGTTGCCCCCGTGCGCTATCCGAAGCCCGGTGCGCGCAATCTCTAGCATTCGCGCACAAAGTGCTGGCCCAATTGCGCGCCAGCCCGTCCATTTGCACGCCGACCCACGGTATTGCGCGCAAAGCTCCTCTTTTGCGCGGAAACCGCCAGGGTCGCCCCCTTTGACCCCCTGAGGGTACCCGCCTGCGTGGCGCCCGATGACCTTCATCCCGGGTGCCCGCAACGTGCGGTGTCTTCCCGTGCGGCCCTCCAGGCCTGCGCGAAGTGACACGGACCCATTAGGCGGAAGCATACGTCCAACATGACGTTAAACTGTGCCACGTCCGCACTGCAAGACGTTAAACTGCCAGTCGTTTACGTCCCGCACGACGTTAAACTGCACCATCGTCCGCGCTGCAAGTCGTTAAACTGTCAAGCATCTTCGTCCTCAACACACGACGTTAAACTGTACTTCGTCCGGCAAGACGTTAAACCGTCCGCTTCGTCCTCAACACACGACGTTAAACTGTACTTCGTCCGGCAATACGTTAAACCGTCCACTTCACCCGATCCCGTGCCTTGCGCGCAGGGTCCTCCCGGTTTGGATGTGGCCCCTACCCGCTCGTCTCTGCAGGGATGTCGGGATTGGAGTGTCCTTCGCCCACAGGGGTAGAGTGTTACAGACAGAATGAACTACGTGGACTTTGATCCCTGTCTTCTAAACAGGGTACGTAGGAAGCCTCTCCGAGGTTCAAGCCCACCACCTGGTCGTCCCGGTTGTATTCACGTCGGTTCGTCCATCAGTGGGCCCCTCCCAGGTTCACATTCGCGTCGATTCACCAATGAATCCGCCCCTGTGGGAGACTGCACGTGTGTATCTCCATTGTGCTTCCCCACTGCCCCTTTTTCTATTTCTCCTTTTATCGTCCAGCATGACGTGAAACTGTGATTCACCCGGCCGTTCCATCCCCCCCTGTGCGAGGTGGTTCGGTTCGATCCTTCTCCAGGCAGCCTCGATCTCCTTGTGAGTCGGCTTGCCAACGTCCAGCATGACATAAAACTGTGATCCACCCGGCCGTTCCATCCCCCTCTGTGCGAGGTGGTTCGGGTCAATCCTCCGCCCGGCGGCCTCGATCTCTTTGTGAGTCGGCTTGCCGACGTCCAACATTACGTTAAACTGTATATCCGAACTACGCTGACTTTGATCCGCGCTAACGCACGGTACATAGGAAGCCCCTACGGGGTCCAAGCTCTTCACCCCATTATCCATCCTGATCCTTACCCAGGCCGCCACATCCCGGTGGGGTCATGCCATTTCATTCCACTCCACTTCATTCGGGAAGCCGCCCATGTGCTGGCCCCAGCGTCGGAGGTTCCCCTCAAGGGGTTCTGTCATCTGATCCACTCCTCGTGTTGATCAGTCTGATGCCGTCCCCGCTGGACGTTAAACTCGCGGCATACCCCGTGTTAAACATGGGAAGCTGAGGAAAACCTCAGGTAACACAGTTCCCCGCACCCAGTGCGGGATGCCTCAGGCCATCACGCCTTCGAGAAGCCCTATTAGGGACGGAAGGCAGACATGCAGAGGTGCAGTGTTAGGACACGCCCCCAACACCCAGAGCCACCCGGTCTCCTCACCGCAGGTTGCTGTCCCGACCAGACTCCTTGGAGCGTCTGGGCGGAAGCAGCATAATTAACCGGTGTCCATGAAGATATGGCGCCGGGAACGAGATTCACGAACATTCTTAAATCTATGAGGGAGACCCGGATTAGGCGACGAGTTCCGAGGAGACGTCCACGGAAGGAGGAGCCGACGTCCCATCATCCCAGTTTCGATCAAGGCGCAGACGCCCCTGAATAAGGGACGGATGCCGCCCGCCTTTGGAAAGCGGGACTGCGGGACCACAAGCCGCGCGCCCATCCCCTCGGGTTGACGGGTGCACGCGCGAACGCGTCCTGGCGGAACAGCGTAACCCGACGCACATCCGCACCGAAACAGAAAAATGGTGAACCCGACGTGAATCTCTTCTCCTCCAAACGAAGACCGATGGCTTTCAGAGGTGTTGGAAGACCAGCATGCTGCTCGACCGAGCGTTCAGTTTTACCCGCCAGGGGCTGAGGAAGGGAACTCGGGCACTCCGTCTCGCGACGTCGAGGGCCTGGGTCCCCCCCCACCCCACGGAAGGCGTCGTGGCACTAATGGTTGGTTGTCGATTCCTTTTCCTGTCAGTGTTAATGGGTTCTTCTCCTTGCTTTCAGAAATCAGGTCGCCCAATCGAGTGCCCGATCGCCACCCGCCCACTGGCGCAGGGGTAGGGGAAACACCGACGCGGCTACTCCGTGCGGTCCCGCCCGTTCCACAGCCGTGCCAGCAGCCGCAGCTGCGGGGCAACCACGCCCTCTCTCCCCCTCGGAGGTCATCCAAAGAAGGGTGATCAACAACTTGGTGCGGAGATATGAGGAAGAGGGAGTCATCCCCACCCGGGACATGGCTCGCCTAGACCTCGAGGGAGCTGCACCTCGCCACCAACGCCGCCCCCGAGGGCCGCGCAGGGAGGCACCGCTACCTACCTCGACGTCCAACCGCTTCGGGAGTTTATCCCCGGAGCGCTCCGACAACTCCTTCCCCTATGCAGATGAGGTGGAAGATGCCCAGGACCACCCTATCCGTGATTCGCCCCAGGGATCCGCGATGAGGGCTCCTGTCAGGCCACGCCGGCATCGCCGCCAGGCCTCTCAAGTCGAGGAACGGGCTCTCCACCTGCCCGCGCCGCTCATCCCGACTCGTCTGTCCCGACGCCAACGTCGGGCGCGAGCGGAAGAGGATGCCCACCTTGGGGCCCTAGAAACAGCGGCCGCGTTGGCTCAAGCCACTGCTGGCTCCAGTCGCCAGGCCCCTGCGCATCCTGAGTAGGGGCACTTCTATGCCCGACCCGGATCGAGGCCCCGACCGCCCCAAAGGTAGGTTGGGTTGACTCTCCCGGTTGCTGGTACAGACAATAGCCACCGCGGACCACCTCGCGGTAGCGCTATTCACCAACAGGGTCTACTCCGTGTGGCCGATCCAAGAGGCATGGGTCACCCCGCCTTCCGATCTCGGCCCGGAGGCCTGCCCGGAATCATCTCTCCCCGCGTCCCCTTTGATATCTATCCTGGTGCCCCTCGCACCTTGGTTTCCAGTCCTCTTGGCCCCAGCACCAGTGCGGCCGGAGGACGCCAGGATAGAGATCAGCCATGCCCCGAAGAACCACCCAGGGGCAGGAGGGCGAGGCGTCGATGCCGAGGGAAGAATGTTACGGAATTCCGGACAGAGATCCGACCGGTTCGTTTCTCTGATACAGAGGCAGAGTATGATTCGGCGACAGAGCCCTCCCCCCAATCCCACCTGTCAGGGGCAGGGGTAGGAATGCGGCACGTCAGCCTCGTACTTCCCGAGAGCGAGATCGATATGATCCCCGCTTCTCTCCGAAGGTATATCTGGAGTAGCGAGGGCCTGGTAGACCCCCAAGGATCAAGCTTGCGGTTGGTACCGGCCCCTCTGGAAGCGCCTTCTGCCTCGATCGGAGAATCCGGAGACCTTTTCTGGGGACCGACGGTTGAACCACGATCTAGTGCACCCTCGGCGAGCACCGACGCTACGACAGGATGTTCACTCGTCGGCCCGTCCTATCGTGATGTGGTAGCCAGGGCACCGCCGCCCTCATAGGGTGGCCCGGGATATGGAGGCCAATCGGCCTGCTCGCCGTATTCACCGCCGGCCAGCCCGTCGGCCCGGCAGCCCGCCTCGGCACCACTACCGGTTCCCCGTCCATTCCCAGTAATTGAAGAGGACCAAGGAGACCTGGGTCAGGAGTTTGAGTCGTGGAGCTTCTGGACCGTCCTTGCAGAGGGCCACTTCCCTGAGAAGTTTTGGCCAGTCGCAGGACTGGACTTTGATGCACCCGAATCGCTCACCCCGGATGAGTTCGAATGCTTCCGCAGAACTCTCCGGGAGACTCACTCCCGTCTTCACTGCTTACAAATGCCATATCCCGGGAGTCAAGTGCACCTGGAGGATATTGGTGAGCAGTGCCGTCAAATTGACCTGGCCACGCTCCCCGCGGTTCGGCACCCCGGGTCATTTGGGCACCACGAGGCCCTCCAACAACGATGCGTTGAGTGTTTTCAAGTACTCCGCAAGGTTATCGAGGAAGCCACTCCCCACGTGTATATCCGTGGATGGGGGCAGTACGCTGCCCTACGCTTCAGTGCGATTCGCCGACAGCCCGATTCACTGGGTGGCCTTGAGGGTACATCCCCAGGGACGGAAACAGTCAATATGGCTGACCTGTCGGGGAAGGGGAACGGTTTGGAACTTCTCGACGGGGGCTCTCCCCCCGAAGACAAGCCGCTGTTGGATCCATCGGCGAGAGTTACTCGTCACCAGAGGAGCCTCCTGGGGCTCCCCGTACCCACTGAAGCACTGACGTTGAGCCGAAACGTCAGCAAAGGTAAAGAGCACAGCGAGGCTATAAAGCCCGCCGACCCATCTGCCTCCATGCAGAGGGCGGACGAGGATCCCGAGAAGGCTACGTTACGTCAACAGCTCGCCGAGCAGAAGAAGCTGGTTGACCATCTCCTCGCCGAGCGCACTGCAGATCAGCGGCCTGACTACGGTGATCCTAGTCCAGGACAGCAGGGACAGGAACAACCACCCCTCGATGAGACTCTTCCGGGTAACCGTGATTATGCCGTGTTCGCCGACAGGAGAGATGTCATTGCCTATGGCAAGAGGGCGCGGTATTTTTCGCCACACCCTCCCGAGCGGCGTGACTACCTGAGAGACCCCGCTCGGATTCCTCCCGCTGCCCCAAGGGCCGCTCCGCCCGCCATCCCACGAGCTGCCGAGTTTGACGACCCGGTCGACGACCCGATTGAAGGGACATGCAATGCGCTCGTGGTTAGAGATCCTCGCCAGGACTGGAACCCATGTCCGGACGATCCGATGGCGACACTCATCGCCCGCTTGGAAGCCTTGGAGACTCGGAAAGTGGCAATCCCACCGGATGGCAAGCCATACCTAGCATGGGTGGATGACATGCCGGCGCCTCCGGGATTCGGGAATCCCACTTTTGCCCCCTTCAACGGGACTGGAGATCCGCCACATCATTTGGCCCATTTCAACTCGAGGTGCGGGCCTATGCTGGGGAATCCGGCGCAGCAAGAGGCCGCTAAGATTCGCTGCTTTGTCCAGACACTGGAAGGGACAACATTTGTCTGGTACAGCCAGCTCCCCGTCGGGTCGATAACTAGCTGGGAGGACCTTCGTAGACAGTTCCTCTACCAGTTCAGTTCCACGACCCGGAAGACGAGTATCGCAGACCTCTTCCAGTGCAAGCAGAGGCCTGACGAGCGAGTCGCGGACTTTGTCGCCCGATGTAAGGGTCTCACGTATTCCCTTGACATGCCATTGACTCAGGAGCAGTTGCTGACAATGTGCGTCGGGAACGTCAAGACCGAGATGGTCCCTTCTTTGATCACTCAGAATTACCCTGGAGGGTTCAGGGTCTTCTCAAACAAAGCTCAACGTCTTGAGGAAGCCCTGCAACAGGCTAGCCAGGCACACCCGCTGCCTCCTATGATTCCTGCAAGGAGAGCTAGCAGGGCTGAGCCCGCTGCTGTCACCCAGATAGAGGCTCCCAGGCCGTTGGAGCTGCTGCCGGTGAGACCAGCTCCACAGCCTCACAGGAATCCGCCTCCACGGGCTCAGTTCCCGGC
Source organism: Viscum album (assembly GCA_963277665.1). Lineage (NCBI taxonomy): Eukaryota > Viridiplantae > Streptophyta > Magnoliopsida > Santalales > Viscaceae > Viscum > Viscum album. The sequence goes on along the minus strand of OY728122.1, from coordinate 579,879,118 downwards.
CCAGCAGCGGCATCCTCGGAACCGGCCGGCCCCTCCACGTAATGTACCGCCACAACCCAGTCGAGATAATCAGGGTCCACCTCCTCGGCAGGCCCCTCCAGCCCCTCGTCAAGACCACGCTCCCAGCGGCCCGCAATACCTGACCTACTCATTTCACGAGGATCAGGTCCCCGGTTATTTCCGAAGCGCCCTGGAGCAGAGGATTGTGCGACTGCCTGAGTGTTGGAGGCCGGAGGAGGCCCATCTCACGGATAACCCCCGCTACTGCCCCTACCATCGGGCCCTGGGGCACACCATCCAGCGGTGCTATGTGTTTAAGGATTGGCTCCAAGACCAGATTAACAACAATGTAATCAGGTTGGGCCCAGCTCCGGCACAAGTGGCGGGCGCGTTCGTGGGATCAGATGACGATAACGGCAATGAGGACGAATGGCAGCTGGTCTCCTACCGCGGATCCCAGAAGTATAAAAACTGGATGGCCCGCAAGACGATCATTCGCACCCATGGAATCATCCGTGCGCACTTGAATCAGCCTGAGCCCCCAGAATCTGCGGGTGCTGCTTCGGCATCGTCGTCCCAGCCTGCCTCTTCCAAGAAGAGCAAACGGCGGCGGCGCAAGAAGGAAGAGCGCGCCCCGCCAGTTTTGCCACTATCCCGCACTCTCGGCGATTTCATGCCCCCGGAGATGGGGATCCCTCCTCGGATCCGCCCAGTGGTGAATGATTCGTCCGATGACGGTATTGGGTACGCTTCGGTTAATACCGTCGAGCTGGTAAATCCCTTTTCGGTTCCCGATGTTGAAGAGCACCAGGTGGACCTCCCTAGTGTCCCCGGTCGTCGCCACCGTCGGAGGAGCCGCAACAACAGGAGTCGCCGGGGCACAGCAGTTGGTACCTCCAGCCAGGCCGTGCACGCCACTGAGACCAGGCAGCAGGCTCAAAGCCGAGCTCAGCATGCGCAGCCCCCCCATCCGAGGATGACGGATTCGCCACCGCCACTATTTGTGGTATGGGATCAGGCAGAACCGCCTCAGCCACGTCGCGACCAGCTCTGCCCTGCCACGAGTCCATCCCGGCCTCCTGACCCCAGTACGGTGACCATTTCCCGGGCTTCAACCAATGAACAGCGAGATGCGCCAAGTACCAGCCGGCCGCTAGTTCAACCGGCAAGGCCCGTCATGCCTCCAACCGCAGAGCAACCTCCTGCAACCAGGGGCTCGCGCTTGGCCAAAAAGTATGATGTCCTGAAGCACTTGGCCGACATCCCTGCGAGACTCTCCATCCTTGAGGCTCTTTTCATGTCATCTGAGATGCGCGAGGCACTCGCTGTATCCCTGAAGAGCCCCCTCCAGTTTGAGACAGAGGTTGCGGCTGCAGAGGCCTTTCACGCCGAAACGATTGAGGACGCCGAATGCCAGGCAGTTATCTCGTTTTCTGGTAAGGATGAAGACACTCCTATACAGGGGCACATTCGTCTGCTGTATGTTACCGGCCAGTTCAATGGCCTTGAAGTCCGACGCTGTCTTGTCGACACGGGGTCCGGGATTAACCTGATTCCCACTCGGACGCTCCGGAGATTGGGGTTGTCTGAGGATGACTTGATTCCCTCCGACCTCAGGATCCAGGGGTACGACCGCACCGAGCAAACCCCGGTCGGCAAGATACGTTTGAAGACCCAGTTCGGTGATTTGGTTACCAACACTGAATTCATGGTAGTCTCTCAAGACACCGCGTACAATGCATTGATGGGCAGGCCCTGGCTCCACCTTCATGCGGCGGTTCCCTCGTCATACCACCAATGCCTCAAATACTCCCTTAATGGTCGAGTAGGCGTGCTTCAGGGAGATGCCTCCCCTTTTGCCTCATGTGAAGCCCGCTATCTGGACGCGGACTATTACAAGAGCAAGGATAAGCGGATCCTGGCAGGTGAGGTCGAGCCTGTCGCTGTTGCAAGTGATCCCTGGGAAAGTTTGGATGACGCTTACATCCTCCCGATTCAACGGTTGGACGTAGCCATGGTCTCGACGGCTTGTGAGCCTCCTGATGAGATGACCATGACCGCCCATGCCAACACCAGCGGCCCAGCAGGATCTGGTAGCCCCAATGCAGTTTCCAACGCAGCCTCTCCCGTGGACGATCCCTCCCCGAGTGGAGAGGACGTGGAAGATGCACCCCCAGCCTTTGGGGAGGGCGTCTCCGCCATGGTCGATGAGTTAATACAAGTGAACCTTGGAACCGAAGCAGATCCGAGACCCACATTGGTCAGTGCTGCCATGCCCTCTGAGGAGCGGCAGCAGTACGTGGACATTCTCAAGCATCACCGTGATGTGTTCGCTTGGGGCTATGACGAGATGCCGGGGCTAGATCCTCAGGTAGCCGTCCACCGCCTTGGTCTCCCAGCGAACCATCGCGGGTTCAAGCAGCCTCCCAGGAAGATGCACCCATTCCACGGTGCCATGGTTGAGGCCGAAGTTGACAAGCTTATCAAAGCCAACTTCGTGAGGGAAGTTCAGTACCCCAAACGGCTGGCCAACATTGTGCCGGTCAGGAAGAAAAACCGGCATATTAGAGTCTGCATCGACTTCCGCGATCTCAACCGCCACTGTCCGAAGGATGATTTTCCCCTTCCAGTGACAGAGCTGTTGATTGACGCCACGACAGGGTTCCAAGCCCTCTCCTTCATGGATGGATACTCCGGATACAACCAAATTCGGATGGCCCCTGAGGATGAGGAGTTCACTGCATTCAGGGCCCCCCAAGGTACCTTCTGTTACCGGGTCATGCCTTTCGGCCTGAAGAAAGCAGGTGCCACCTATCAACGGGCGATGCACCGCATATTCAAGCCAATCCTCGGCACACTGGTGGAATGCTACGTCGACGACTTGGTAGTCAAATCGCGCCAGCGTCACGACCATCTCAAAGATCTGGAGAAAGTGTTCAGCTTCCTCCGGTCTCGCGGCCTGAAGATGAACCCGTTGAAGTGTGCCTTCGGGGTCACCTCCGGAAAGTTCCTTGGATTTGTGGTAAGATACCGGGGTATTGAGATCGACCCAGAGAAGATCAGGGCGATTAGCCAGATGCCTCCCCCAGGTAACATCCGGGAACTGCAGGGGTTCCAAGGCCACTTAGCCTATATACGCCGATTCATCGCGAATCTGGCTGGCAAGTGTAAGCCCTTTTCTCGGCTCATGAAGAAAGGTGCCACCTATGTATGGGATGAAGAGTGTCAGACCGCTTTTGAGGAAATCAAGCAGTACCTGCTGCAACCTCCGGTTCTGATGCCGCCCGTATCCGGGAAGCCGCTGGTCCTATATGTGACCGCCCTGGAACGGTCCCTGGGTGCCCTTCTCACCCAGAAGAACAACAAGGGAACAGAGAATAGCCTCTATTACCTCAGTCGCATGCTCCTCGATACGGAAGTTAGGTATTCCCCCATCGAGAAGAGCTGCCTGGCGCTCATATTTGCAGTACAGAAATTACGGCACTACTTGCAGCACCATGAGGTACAGTTGGTTTCTCGAGTTGACCCGTTGAAATATATCCTGAGCCGGCCTATGTTGACTGGCCGTCTAGCGCGGTGGGCTGTGATTCTCCAGCAGTTCGACATCAGGTATGTGTCTCAAAAGGCCATTAAAGGGCAAGCATTGGCAGACTTTCTGGCTGCTCACCCAACCTCCGCGGATCAGCCGCTGGATCTAGGCTTTCCTGATGAGGCCATTCTCTCGGTTGATCATGCCGATCCATGCTGGCAGATGCACTTTGACGGTGCCTCCCGGAGCCCCACCGGTAGAAGACTCGATAATCCTAAGCTCAACAGAGTGGGCTTGGGTATCGTCTTCATTACCTCGGAGAAAGCCATACTGCCATACTCTTTCCTATTGTCAGAGGGTTGTACCAACAATGAGGCGGAATACCATGCCCTCATCACCGGCCTCGAGTTAGCTCTCGAGATCGACGTGCCCCATCTGTGTGTGAAAGGGGACTCCGAGCTGATTGTTAAGCAGATCAATGGCGAATATGTGGTCAGGAAGCCGGAACTTGTGCCATTACTGGAGTGCACCCTCCTTCTGATGGCCCGGTTCCATTCTCGGCCAGAGATTGTCCATATTCCCCGGTCGCAGAACGGTCGAGCAGATGCTTTGGCCAGCCTTGCTGCGTCACTTGCGGAGCCTGAATAGGATAACCTGACCGTCCGCGTGACGCGCCGCATGCTCATCGCTCCCGTTATCCCGGAGGGAGATCGCGGCCCGTCGGTAAGTAATCTCACCGCGGTTGCCCCTGTGCCCGGAGCCCCGAGTACCCCAGACATAGCAGTCGAACCAGCCCCTGATTGGAGGACGCCTTTGGTTGAGTACCTCCAACATGGCATTCTCCTGCCGGATCGGGCTGAGCGCGAGCGAGTTCGACGCCGCGCGTCGCAGTTTGTCCTCCAGAGCAGTCCCGGCCTGGAGCAGATCCTCTATAGACGCGGATTTGATGGTGTTCTCCTCCGTTGCCTTCAGGGAGTTGAGATCCCGCGAGTCATGCAAGAGGTTCATGCTGGTTCATGCGGCGCCCATCAGACTGGGCCGAAGCTGTCCCACCAGATTCGGAGGTTGGGATACTTCTGGCCCTCCATGATCCATGACTGCATCGAGTATTCCAGGAGGTGCCATGCGTGCCAGGTTCATGAGAACTTTGTGCATCGGCCGCCGGAGCCTCTCCATACCACCAGGTATTCTTGGCCCTTTGCAGTCTGGGGGATGGATGTTGTGGGACCTTACCCGCCGGCGACGGCTCGCCAGTGCCGGTTCATTCTGATCGCCACAGACTTCTTCTCCAAATGGGCAGAGGCGATTCCGCTCAGAGAGGTCAAATCCTGTTCGATCGCTGACTTCGTGACCTCCAACATCATTCATCGATTTGGAGTTCCTCACGCTATCCTCACAGATAACGGAGCCAATTTCCGAGCAGCCGAGTTGAAGAAGTTGTACGCCAAATACAACATCTGCTCGAACCATACATCTCGCTATCATGCGCAGGCAAATGGGCAGATCGAGGCGTTTAACAAAACCCTCTCTAACATTCTGCAAAAGATGGTTGGTCAGAACAAGAAGAGTTGGCCGGACAAGCTCCCCAATGCCCTCTGGGCTTATCGGACGATGACTCGCAATTCCACCCAGATGACCCATTATTCCCTGGTGTATGGAGCTGAGGCCGTCCTGCCCATCGAGATCCAGTTACCGTCCTTGCGCACTGCGGTCTACGACCAGCAAGCGCCGGACAGAGCTGCTGAAGCCCGTCTAGTCGAGTTGGAAGCACTGGATGAGAATAGACTTCGCTCCTTGCACAACTTGTAGAGGCATCAGAGCAGAATGGCTCGAGCTTTCAATAAGAAGGTTCTCCTCTGCTCCTTCCTGCAGGGTGACCTGGTGCTAGCCCTAAGAGCGCCAATGATCCCCGGCAGGAAGCCACCCAAGTTGGAGCCCAAGTGGGAGGGACCTCTTGTCGTCCACAATGTTTATCCCAATTGCGCGTACTCCCTAGCGACTGTGGATGGTGAGCGTGTCACTCCTCCCACCAACGATAGGTTCCTCAAGCAGTACTTTGTCTGAGTGTACTACGTCCTGCACGACGTTAAACTGCATGCGTCCAAGCTGCACGACGTTAAACTGCCTAGCATATCGTCCGCGCTGCAAGACGTTAAACTGCCAAGTGTTTCGTCCAACATGACGTTAAACTGTACCTCGTCCAAGCTACAAGACGTTAAACTGTTTAGCATTCGTCCAACACGACGTTAAACTGTACTACGTCCGAGCTACAAGACGTTAAACTGTTCAGCATTCGTCCTGCATGACGTTAAACTGCCTCTCGATAACTACGTGCGGCTTGATTCCCATCCTTATGGGATACGTAGGACCGCCTGAACATTCATGTTTCAGGCCCAGCCCCATCCTTCGGGAATTTCCATCCTATCTCAGGCCTTCGGCCCAGTTGCCCCCGGGTGTGCGGCGTATGGTGTGAGCGCGGGGCTATGCCCTCATTCACGTCGGTTTGCTCGTCACGCTGTAGCCCCCCCCCCCCCACGTTTGGGGATGCCTTCTGCTCCGCCCTTTTTTCTCTTTTCGTCCTGCATGACGTTAAAGTGCACTTCAAGAACTACGTGCGGCTTGATTCCCATCCTTATGGGATACGTAGGACCGCCTGGACGCTTGTGTTTCAGGTCCAGCCCCATCTCATGGTAGATCACGGGGATCTACCGTCTTTTGGTTGCTCTCAGGGTGAGTCCTCCGACCCTTTCCGGTGATCTGTTAACATGTTTTGGGTACTTTGGTCTGTGACCCGTAGTGTCAGATGCAATCCCGGCAAGTCCCGTGTTGCTTGTCGGGCCGCACGCTTCCTCTTGTTCGAGCCTTCACTCAAAGGGATCCTCGTTAGCGGTTTGGGTACGACGCCTCAGTGCTCTCCTACCGCTCCGGGTCGATTTACCGGTGGGTCCTGGGCCGCAAATCGATATGAATCCTGCGATTGAGCGGTTGATGCTCATTTGCTTGCCCAGTTCTGGGCTGACGCGATCGGATGTTGTGTTGCAAATATGGTCAGCGACATCCTTGATCGCCATGTCGGTTCTTTTAGGCTCCGAACATTGGTTGCACGGTCCTCATCACACTCCGCCTTTGTGCGTTGTAGTGGAATCTCGACACTCTCTTCATACTGACCTTCAGTACACCTTTACACGTTAGGCAGGCCAACCAGGATAATGGTGTCTGTCGAGGCTCCCACGATCTGAGCATCAAGGGTATATGCTGATGTCCTCCCTAAGGGTCGTGTATAGCTGGACCCTCGTCCCTATAAGGAGGAAGGAGTCACCCGAACAATCGCGTTTTGGGCCCAGTATATCTGGAGGCTAGCATCTCTGCCCCTCGGGTGATGGACATACGCAGGCCCCTATCCCAGGATCGTTCTCCTGGAATCGTGCGTGACCGCAGGGCTGGGTATGTTCACACCTCCGCTGAGTCCGCTGTATCGTGATAAGCGGATTCCTCCATGGTCCAAACCACACGACCTTAAACTGTGCTGTCCGGTCCTACCACACGACCGTAAACTGTGATCGTCTTGGCCGCCCGACGAGAAACGGCACTGCGTCGTGATGTTCTCCTCAGGGGGCACTCACGTTGGGCGCTGGTTAATAACCACGCCATTCATCAATGCCTTTCATGGCATGATTATTCTTGCGACGCCAGGGATTCCTTAATCACAGGCATGTCGCTGCACGAAAAACCATCCATCTTTAAGGACAAACAAGAAATATCAAATACTTCTTCTTCTGTGTGTGGGGGTCAGACCCGCACCCTTCCCCGCGCTGGTGCCCGATTGTGTTGCTCCGCGCTTCAAGAACTACGTGTGGCTTGATTCCCATCCTCATGGGATACGTAGGAACGCCCAGATGTTTGAAACTTCGGGTCCAGCCCCCCACCTCTTAAAGATTCCCCCCTTCTCTGGGGAGTCCGCCGCCTTCAGGACACCCTCAAGGCGTGTCCCTCGACCCCTTGCAGTGGTCCACTGGTGTCAAGAGTACTCTGGTTTATTGCCAGGAGGGTCAGGTTTAACTTGGTCAGGTTCCTTCCATTTTCAGGCTTCGTGCTCCCTTTCATTCGGACCCATCGCCTACGCCCTGGGTGGAGCCCCCGTGAACGGTTTGGACACAATGCCTCAGTGCTCTCCCACCGGCTCGGGCTGGTGCCCCCAATGGCCTCGGGCAGCGAATCGATATGAATCCTGCGATTGAGCGGTCGATGCTCGTTCGCTACCTCATTCCATCAACGGTTAGTGCGATATTGATGCTGCTTTTCCGCCACGGTTGGCAGTACTCCCATATCGTTACGCCGGTGCCCCCAGTCCTTGAGTGAATGGCCGCATGATTCACATCACATTTTCCACCTCCCATTCTGACCAGGCAAAATCTCGACACTCTTGACACTATCCCCCAGTGCATCTTCGCATATCCAGGGGATAAGACCACGATGGGGCGTACTTTGAGGTTCTTATGGTCCGAGCTCTAAGACCTTAAACTAAGATCTACCCTTATGGTCCGAGCTCTAAGACCTTAAACTAAGATATGCCCCTATGGTCCGAGCTCTACGACCCTAAACTAAGATCTCCCCAAACGGGGTTCTGCGTCCTGCATGACGTTAAACTGCACTCGCAGAACTACCTATGGCTTGATCTCCAGCCTAATGGAGTACGTAGGAACGCCCGGGCATTTCGACTCGGGTCCAGCCTCTGGGATCGCTATGTCCCGCCCCTCCTCGTCGCCGACCGTCTGGCCTGACATCGGGTAGAGTGGTGCAGTTGTGATATTCTCCCCGATTCAGCTCGGGATGCCCCGTCGCAATGATGGGAAGCGACAGTTTCCTCGTCAAAGAGGTTCTGTCTGAGAATTGGGGTGATTCACGGCCAGATTAGTGCATCCGCCTAATACGCTTTCCCCACGGTGGCACAATTTTGAGAGCGTTGGATTCTATCCGAACAAATCGTCACTTCTCCCCACGCTTCGCATGCCCTGTTGATCTGGATTTCCACCCTTGTTCCTGAACGTACCCCCAAAGCGGCATTGATGATGACATGTGATCCGCCTCCTGCAATATGGATGCTGACCTTCAGTCCGTCTATCGCAGTAGTATGGTCGATTGACCCATTTTCCGCTTGCCGTCTTGGGCATTTCCTGGAAGGCCAACCATTGTGGATTTCTGAATTCAGGACATGTGATTCAACCTTTCTCATTTCCCTATGTTCGGATAAAATCTCAACGCCCCTAGCATTGTCCCGCTCGTGTGTCGGAACAAGTTGGGGGGATGATACATTGATTAGGCTTGAGGTCTCCTTTCCTAGGAATGACCTCCCTCTTTTCTCTAGAAATCCAGGCCCAATTACGGATGCCTGAAGCTTGGTTAACGCTCCCGCAAGACAATGAATTGTGGTCGAGCATGTTAAACCAAAAGATGCAGATAAATATGGTGATTCATACAAATGGATCAAAATATTGAGTAGCGGAGGCAAATGTTCTGGGAGTGGAAAAAACAAAGCCCTTAGTGATTAGCGTGCTGGATAAGTCTTTCTAACGCCGCTACCCTTTGGCTGGCGGCCTCCAGAGCTGCTTCTCGCTCTCTGCGTGCCCTCTCCTCGTCGGCGGTCGCAGCACGCAGTTCGTCGATTCTGGCCTGTGCACGCTCCCGCTCGACTTGGAGTGTGACCATCTGTTGGCCCGCCTCCGTCAGCTGTACCTGGGCGTCGATCAGTTGGGCCGATAGTTTCTCCACAAGCTCAGTACACGTTGTGACGAAGGCCTCCTTCTCTGCCGCCTGCCCTTCGAGACGCCGGACTTCCTGCTCCGCCGCGAGAAGCGCCCGCGTGCTCTCCGACATGTCCCGACTTTGTGCGACGTCGGCACGCCGGCAGCTCTCGCGCATCTTTTCGGCCATGAAATCATGGACCGTCAGATGGAGGCGTTGAGCATCAGCTCCCCCGACACACAGGAAGCGCATCCAGGTTTGAAGTGATCCCATGCGCCCCAGCCACTCCGATGGGTCTCGCTTGAGGAAGCGCTGGATGAACTTCCACCCCCTTCGGCACGCTATCCGGCTCTCCTCGACCGCCTCCGCGTCCGAGTCATCCATCTCCTCGGGGTCGGCAGGCAGGTAGGCAGGGAAGGCAGCCAGCAGGTCTGCTGCAGGGTCCGCCCCTGGGATGTCCTCATGGGGATAGGTTCCCCAACATCTGGGCGACCTTCTTCTCTCTCCCCAGCGGCGTTGACACCCTCGTCATCCCCCGACCTCTCTCCGATGTCAGCACCGCCGATGTCCGTAGCCCCTTGATCAGCAGTTGGTGGGGCCGGCCCGGTGTGGGAAGTCTGTTCCGGAGCAGGCGGCATGTCTTCCACCGGTCCACTCGTGGATGGCCCGGGTTCGGCAACCCGACGAGCCTCCAGCATTGAGATCACTGCGCAAGGCATGCCGTGGTTAGTCACGGATCGTCAACGGCAAGCACCAGAAGTAAAGTAAGGAGACTTACGGGAGTTCAGAGCGTCATCTTCCGCTACCCCGGCTGCCGCAGGAACAGTTGCAGCGGGGGACCCTTCCGCGCTTGTCAGTTCGATAATGGGTGCCTGGCCCCCGCCTTGTCCTGCTGGAGCCTCTCCTACTCCCGCTGAGGACGCCTGACCAACATCCGTGCGCTCCTGAGAAAGGTGGAGAAATGGGTTAGAAGCTGCATAAGAGAATGGATGAAGCAGGTTGAGTAGGGATAGAATCGGACCTCGAGGAGCTCAGTGACATCAACATTGTCAGAGCCGGCCACCTCGCCGCTCTCCCGCGGGCTCCCCTGATGGGATCTTCCCTCGGAGCCTTCATCCTCCCCCATCTCCTCCTCTTCCTCGGAGTCGTTGCTACTGTCATCTTCTGTCGGCGGCATCTGTTCTGGAGCGGGCACTAGACCGAGCATCACCTTCACCAGAAGGGATGGCTCCGCACGCTGACCACGTTGGCGCGCGTACTCGTCCATGGCCGTCAGATACGCATACTGCCGGTTGAAGTCCACCCTGTCGGCAATATGGAGGCGCCCGACCTCTGGCAGATGGATTCCTTCTCTAAGTATCTTTCGCCAGATGGCGTCGGTCCCCAATGACTGCCGTAGGGTTATCCAGGCCGACCACAACGCCGGGAAGACTGCATCGTGGGAGGGTTCGAGCAGACGCCTTACCTGCTTCCCGGGCCGCTCTTTGACCACCGCACGTGCCCCCTCTCTGGGCGCCGAGGTCGTAGCAGCAGCCTGCGATGTGCCCGCCGCCGATGTCCCTGCCCGCGCCGGCTCCGCTGCTTGGCGCGCCTCCGTTCTCCCCCGTGTAACGGCGCCTCGCCTCCTTCTTTGACGCCTGGTCTCCGCACGGGTGACCTCGAGCCGATGAACTGGCTTCCGTAGAAGCCCCTCGGGGTACGCGATGGCCCAGTGTTCGGCGTACTCGGTTGCCAGGCCTGCGTCGACCCCGGTAGGAGGGAGAGTGATGACGTCGCCAGAGCCAAAGGCGACGAACATCAGCCACATCCGGCGAAGGACGCCGGGGTTCATCTCCTCCCGGACAGCAGTGAATACCCTCTTCGGCATCCGTTGAAGGAACCCGAACTGCCTGGCGAACCAGGTTGGCACGTAAGGCTCGCAGATCACCTTCCCGTCGATCCGAGCCACGAGCACCCCACCCTGCATGTTCAGGAAGTATTCATGCTGCTCCAGCGGACCCTGCCCATTGTCGATCATCTGGCCGACGGGAGTGGGGAATGGGCTGAAGTTGAAATATGCATGATTTCCAATCCGAATCCTCACGCCCTCTTCACTTAAGGACATCGGAGCGACCCCCGCAATGTTCAGCAGGGAGGGTCGCAGGCCGTTGCCCGGAGGAATGATGGCGTTCGGAAACGTGTACCCACCAAGGTGAGCAGCCACCCAGCCGTGGAAGAATTGGAAGGGCCCACAGATCCTTCGTGGCGACCCCCCTCATGAGATGCGTCCCAGGATGGCGTACAGCTTAGCCAACACTGGGACCTCGAGGTTATATCTTTTGTTGGCGGCCATAGCGCCCGCCATCGCCAGTGTCGCCGGGCGGACGCCCATTCTCGCGTCCCGCACTGGCAGGAGCCACCCACTCAGAAAGGCAGCCAGGAACGCCGCGTACCGGACATTTGGGTCCCGGGCCTCGATGACACGGTACCCCCATGAGCGGTAGTCGCCCGTCTCCAGGACCCGCCAGTACGACCCGTTCCGGCTCCTCTGAGCCGCGGTCGGGCACCGCTTCCCCCTGCCTGGCATCTTGACCGCCGGGTCATGCTCCAAGAACTGGCCGAACCACTCCTTGTAGGCTATGTCCTTCTGGAAGTCCTTGATCCCGAGCCGCTGCGTAGCCAGGTCAAGAAGATGCCAGGTCAGAATGGGAGTCCGTGACCTGTCTTCCCAGGTGTTCTTCGGAGGCAGGAACTCATCGTACTGGTAACCCTTCAGCGGGATACCTCCGATGCAGTGGGTGTCCCAGAAACCGATGCCGACCTCCCCATGGTGAAGATGGAAGGTGTTGGTATCCGGGGACCAGCGGGAGAACAGCTCCGGCCCGAGCTTGGACTGCTGGTAGAAGTGGAACTGCGACGTCCACACCGCCTCAAACAGGCCGATGTACCGCAGCTCCTCCGCGAAGTGATCGCAAGTGTGGCGTACCCAGAACGCCCAGGCCCACTCACTGGTGAAATTGCCCCCAGATCGCAAGTCCCAGTCCTTCAGCCAGCCCTTGGTGTCGTCGGTGACACTCTGGCGATATATGCTCGAGTAGAGGGCTGGAGAGTTCTCCGCAGTAGGCTCACTTCCGACGATGGTTCGCGTCCTCGGGTTCAGGACATAGACATCTAAGTGTCTGGTCTCCCTGGCAGGATGCCCATTGTTGGTGATGTTATAGCGGGGAAGCTCGTCCTCCCGAGTCACCCAGGTCCGTGGCGCATCAACCTCGAACCCTGGCACCGGAACCTCATCTAGGATGCCGAAGTTCCAGAGCGGCAGGTTGTCTGACAGTGGATATGTCTTCTGGGCCGGCGTCAGCAAGTCGAACAAGGATTGATTGTTCGAAACAATCTCCTTGGCTCCGTAGACCTCCTCGTTCGTCGCCATCTCAGCTCTGCGAGTGGCGGCATCCCCCTCATTTCCTTGATTCACGGCCATCTCAGAAGCTTCGGGAGTCGTGCGGGTAAAGGGATGAAGCGTGCGGGAGCGGACGAGGCTGGTAGAGAAGTTTGAGAGTTGGCACGCAATCCTAGTGGACGGCGCGCAATCGGGAAGTCCGTCGCGTAAAACCCCGGGTGTTCGCGCAAAAGCAGGCCGAATTCCGGACAGGTTTGCGCGACGAGCGGGCGAATTCCGCGCCAGAAAAGGCAATTTCGCGCATGAGAGTTTAGAGGCTTATCACGCGGAAGGCCAGTGTACGGTGCGGGGGACCCAGGGCCCCTATTTATAGGCAAGGCCCGGGTCCGCGCTGCGCGGAAGGCGCTTTGCGCGACCGCGACAGCAAATTTCGCGCCCGACGCCCTTTTTTGCGCGCCACCGTCCCGCGCCACCCAGGACATCGGCATTCCGGCGTCTCCCTCGGAACCCGATCGTTGCGACCTCTCGCCGATCAGATTCCGAGGGGAGGCTTTTGTAGACGCCGGAAAAGTCCGTTGTTCCCAAACAAAGCTCCGGATGCGGAAAGCGAGGTCATATTTGGAGTCGGAAGCATGTTTCGGAGGGCCCGGAGGCCTTACGCGGAATTTTGGAGACCCGCGCGCAAAGTTGATGAGCCGCGTGCAAACCTCCCGGGTTGCGCGCAATGCGCTGGACTGGCGCGCAATTTTGCGCGCCCGTGGCCCGCTCGACTCCCTTGCGTGCCGAGGCCTATTCCGCGCCCGCGAAGAGAATATAGCGCCCGCGACCCGGATTCCGCGCCCGGGGTTGCCTATAAATATAAGGCGACCCCCGACGTGTTGAAGGTTTCCAGAATTCGAAAGGTCTCTCGTGCGCGCAATCCAACCCCTTCCGTGTGCAATGCCGATCTTCAGGTAACCTCTTTTCTTTCGCGCAAGAAAGCCTTGGGGTTCGCCTTCGCGCACAATCCCTTTGGCTCCTTTCCTTTTGAATAACCCTTCACCCAAAGGCATTTGCGCGCAAAAGAAGCCTCTTGCGCGCAATTGCCCCCGGGTGCGCGCAATCCAACCCGATTGCGTGCACCCCCCATTTCCAAAGTGTCCATTCATTAGAGAATGAGCCATTACCCCCGTGTGCTATCCGAAGCCCGGTGCGCGCAATCTCTAGCATTCGCACGCAAAGTGCTGGCCCAATTGCGCGCCAGCCCGTCCATTTGCGCGCCGACCCGCGGTATTGCGCGCAAAGCTCCTCTTTTGCGCGCAAACCACCAGGGTCGCCCCCTTTGACCCCCTGAGGGTACCCGCCTGCGTGGCGCCCGATGACCTTCATCCCGGGTGCCCGCAACGTGCGTTGTCTTCCCGTGCGGCCCTCCAGGCCTGCACGAAGTGACACGGACCCATTAGGCGGCAGCATACGTCCAACATGACGTTAAACTGTGCCACGTCCGCGCTGCAAGACGTTAAACTGCCAGGCATTTACGTCCCGCACGACGTTAAACTGCACCATCGTCCGCGCTGCAAGACGTTAAACTGCCAAGCATCTTCGTCCTCAACACACGACGTTAAACTGTACTTCGTCCGGCAAGACGTTAAACCGTCCGCTTCGTCCTCAACACACGACGTTAAACTGTACTTCGTCCGGCAAGACGTTAAACCGTCCACTTCACCCGATCCCGTGCCTCGCGTGCAGGGTCCTCCCGGTTTGGATGTGGCCCCCACCCGCTCGTCTCTGCAGGGATGTCGGGATTGGAGTGGCCTTCGCCCACGGGGGTAGAGTGTTACAGACAGAATGAACTACGTGGACTTTGATCCCTGTCTTCTAAAAAGGGTACGTAGGAAGCCTCTCCGAGGTTCAAGCCCACCACCTGGTCGTCCCGGTCGTATTCACGTCGGTTCGTCCATCCGTGGGCCCCTCCCAGGTTCACATTCGCGTCGATTCACCTATGAATCCGCCCCTGTGGGAGACTGCACGTGTGTATCTCCATTGTGCTTCCCCAATGCCCCTTTTTATATTTCTCCTTTTATCGTCCAGCATGACGTGAAACTGTGATTCACCCGGCCGTTGCTTCCCCCGCTGCGCGAGGTGGTTCAGTTCGATCCTTCTCCAGGCAGCCTCGATCTCCTTGTGAGTCGGCTTGCCAATGTCCAGCATGACGTAAAACTGTGATCCACCCGGCCGTTCCATCCCCCTCTGTGCGAGGTGGTTCGGTTCAATCCTCCGCTCGGCGGCCTCGATCTCTTTGTGAGTCGGCTTGCCGACGTCCAACATGACGTTAAACTGTATATCCGAACTACGCTGACTTTGATCGGCGCTAACGCACGGTACGTAGGAAGCCCCTACGGGGTCCAAGCTCTTCACCCCATTATCCATCCTGATCCTTACCCGGGCCGCCACATCCCGGTGGGGTCATGCCATTTCATTCCACTCCACTTCATTCGGGAAGCCGCCCATGTACTGGCCCCAGCGTCGGAGGTTCCCCTCAAGGGGTTTTGTCATCTGATCCACTCCTCGTGTTGATCAGTCCGATGCCGTCCCCGCTGGACGTTAAACTCGCGGCATACCCCGTGTTAAACATGGGAAGCTGAGGAAAACTTCAGGTAACACAGTTCCCCGCACCCAGTGCGGGATGCCTCAGGCCATCACGCCTTCGAGAATCCCTATTAGGGACGGAGGGCAGACATGCAGAGGCGCAGTGTTAGGACACGCCCCCAACACCCAGAGCCACCCGGTCTCCTCACCGCAGGTTGCTGTCCCGACCAGACTCCTTGGAGCGTCTGGGAGGAAGCAGCATAATTAACCGGTGTCGATGAAGATATGGCGCCGGGAACGAGATTCACGAACATTCTTAAATCTATGAGGGAGACCCGGATTAGGCGACGAGTTCCGAGGAGACGTCCACGGAAGGAGGAGCCGACGTCCCATCATCCCGGTTTCGATCAAGGAGCAGACACCCCTGAATAAGGGACGGATGTCGCCCGCCTTTGGAAAGCGGGACTGCGGGACCACAAGCCGCGCGCCCATCCCCTCGGGTTGACGGGTGCACGCGCGAACGCGTCCTGGCGGAACAGCGTTACCCGACGCACATCCGCACCGAAACAATCATATTCATGGATTATTTGTTCAATAAATAAATTCCTTTCACACTAGTATAAATAATAAATATGTAACTCATTACAAAAATTATAGGAACATTCAATTAATTTTTTATAACAAGTCATAATTTAGAAAGAGTTTATAATAAAAATTATAAATAAAATAATTAAATTTTTGATAAATTTTTCAGAAAACATTGATATGGATGAAAAATATTTTTAATCATTTAGAGGGAATCATTTTTTCCTTAGATATATTCTTTTAGTTTCTTGATTACCTAAATATTGGAATTAGAAATGTAAATATTAATTCCTAATAAAAAAACAAGTGGACAAAAATTTCATGATATTATTTGGATATAAATATCTAATGATCATCGTCATAATGTTAACCATAGACAATCATGATAACAAAAGATATTGTGAAATTATCACCTTACCTCATTGGAATATTTTTATTCATAATCCCAATGAAGTATAAATTAAAGGAAAAATTTAAATATAATTATCAAAAGTTGATTCATGGTATTAAATGAGAAAGGGTCTGTCTATAACCCTTATAAGACAATATTGGTGAAAAAAACATATGTCCGAAAGAAGTAAATTTGAGATGATAAACACGTCCAACACATACACTTACAAATAAGGTTTTCTACCGTCATGTTTAATAAATTAAAATTTATTATATTCCATTTAAAATATTATTTACATATTTATAATATGAAATATAATCATCTTGTAACATTTCAACAAAAAATTATTTAAAATTCATTGTTGAAATCATTTTTCTGGGTGTTAATTGTTTTATTTTTAATGTAAAATTTCGTTAGTTATTTTCGATCCATGAAATTTGATCATGGATAAATAATATAATAAATTTTATTCAAGATAAAAAATTGTTATATATTGATTATTTTATAGATTCATGCATCAATGGAATTTATATAAAATATAATTATACC
The DNA here is from genome assembly GCA_963277665.1 of Viscum album. Classification (NCBI taxonomy): domain Eukaryota; kingdom Viridiplantae; phylum Streptophyta; class Magnoliopsida; order Santalales; family Viscaceae; genus Viscum; species Viscum album. The sequence goes on along the minus strand of OY728122.1, from coordinate 579,862,375 downwards.
GTTCATGGATATGGAAGGTCGTACATATACATAAACATTGTTTTATCTTTTCAAAGGATTAATAAGAAGAAAAATAAACAATATTTAACCTTTATAGACTCATTATAATATAATATACATCATTTTTAATCATTAAATATATCAATATTTTAATCCATGTAAATATTTGACAAAAAACTGTGTTAAATCATGGAGGTGGTTGTCCACATGTATGCACAAAAAGACATTATCTTTTTCCATTGATTTGAATGTAATAATGGTGATATTTTATTATAAATAAGAAATTATAATGACATAATATATATAATGTAAAATAATTAAACCCATCATAATATCCCTCAATTCATGATGGTAATGCCAAATTAATTGTACCTCTATGTGGTGGTTGTATTCTGTGTAATGATCTGTGTTTTGAACCAGAGGGAAATATAGAGGGTTATTGAATATTTTCAATGAATAAATAGTTCATTTTAAAACTGTGTTTTGGAATTTAATTACAAGAGTTATGTCCTTTTATTGTGATGTGATGTTATTGGACTTGGGTGAATGCCCAAGAACAATCTCGTGTAACTCAATGAGTTTCTGGGTTGCCAGACCGGGAAGGGAAGAATTTTAGGGACCTATAGATGGAACATAGATATCACATGGTCTGTTAAACCGTATGGCCTTAACCATGTTCCTAGTTGCAGTTGGATAGATTAATATACATAGGATGTGCAATATTTTCCAAATAGTGTGGCTAGCCCATACAGAGTGCCCCTGGTGGTCTAGAAGTGGCACTTGATAGGTTCACTATTTATCAACACGCGGGAAAAGACATGTTTTAAAAATAAAAATATTTTCAATTAAATTATAATAAATATATAAAACTATCACATTCAACCCACCTCCCCTCACACACACACAACACCACTAGTGGAGGATTCCCTTTGACCATGAAGGATGCACCTCTCGACCTCCACTCGATCGATTAATTTCAACCAAATCACCCTATAATTTATATTTGATCCTTTAAGGTATGATACCTTCATAAACATTGTACTAGTACCTATAGTTCTTTCAATATCTCTGCAAACGTGTTGGGTTCAACAATACTCTATGGATTGGGGGTTATGTATTTTCATTTTTCTTCTGATATAGGATTTTTAAAATGGCCTCTCGGGTGATATTGTTCTTTTTTCGACACATTTTCGTATATGTGAGGTGTTTTAGGTCGATTTTCTCCACCATAATATATTTTGGGTAATTTTTTAACCCTTTTTTTCGCACCCTCTATATAAGGTATTTATGGTGTTTTGGGGATCCAGTAGTCATGTGTTGTATGTTTTGGTACATTCGGAAGATTCAAAGGAATATACGACGGTTTATATAAATATATATATATATATATATATATCCTCAATATATGTATTCATTTATTGGATAGGGAATACATTAATTGGGTTAAGGGTGTATATAAATATATATGGATGTTTGTTCTTGCGAGTGGATGTATTCTTTTCTTAGAAACACTCAAATTCATAATGATGTATTGGTTTTCTAGATTTATTATCTTTTTCCATTCCCATTTAGTTTAATTAATTTATTAATAAATTTATTATTTCCCTACCATTAACATTTAATTAATTCTATATGATTATATTAAATTCTTCCTTTGATAATTTTAATGAAATTTTAAATATGAAACACTTTCTCTGTGATAAAAATGTAATGATTTTGTAATAAAACCCCTCTATTGTTGTAGTATTGATATAAAGATAAATATACTTTGAATAGAATATTTATACATTCCTTCTGTACATGATGTAGCTCTTTCATTATACGTGGATGTTGTGTTTGATAAATAGAAATTTGTGTGGGGGCTTAATGAATTTCTTATACTAAATTTCCCTTTTAGGTCAAATTCGTGTCACCATGAACACATAATTTGACATGCATAACCATTAAATGAAATTTACATTATGATATGGGAATTAATGGACATAGTTAAGATGAATTCACGATATGGAGGAATCTTTTAAATGAATTACTGTGACCCATGCAAATTAAATCAACTATCCATGTATTGGAATATTTAGTGTAATTTCTATATGTTGGATGAATTACACCAAATGACATGCCTTTATTTGAAATGAAACGGCTTCCTGGGAATAGAGTTGTGTACGCATAATAAAATTCCATAGATAGATTTCCCTCATTCATTGAACTTAACATGTTCCCATTCCAGGAATAAATGGAACATCCATAATGAAATATTTTCCTTGTATTAATTTTATTAAATGAATTTGGAAAATATTTATCTTGGAACATGTACCTTGTAAATAAATTTTTCAATTTAGGAAAATTGAGTGTGTTGGTCCTATAGATGATGGATCATCTAATGACATGTATTATTTATATTAATTTAATGGAATAATTTGTGATATTTTAAAATTCATATGAGGTATTGAATTATGCATTATATTGTAATAATGATAATGGTTGAACGACTCTGGATGGGAGGAAGTCAAACCCCAAGACAACTATTTAAATAACTGTGGATGGGAGGAATTCATACCCCATGCCATATATGAAAATAACCATGGATCTGAAGCATTCATATTCATTCCATCTACATAGATAACTATAGATGTAAGGGATCATAACCCATGACGTCTATGTTAATAAAAACTGATTGGAAGAATTTATACCACATTACATCTTTGTAAATAACTATGGATTTGAGTCAATCATACCACATTCCATCTATGTAAATAACTATGGATGGGAGTCATTCATACCTTGTAACATCTATTTAAATGACTATGAATATGAGGCATTCATACTCCATTCCGGTATTATATTTATATGGATGGGTGTTACACTTTCCCCTTTCCTATTTTATTCTTTTATGTATGGGATGAATTCTTACCCAGTTCTAGTATTATACTTCTATGTATGGGATTCATGTTTACACAATGTAATTTATCATCTATTATGTATATAAGGCATTCATACCTCCTTCCATCCTATTAAATATGTATGGGTGGGAGGCATGATTACCCCCACGCCAATTACAACATGTATATATATATATATGTGTGTGTGTGTTTATAGTTACATAGTCAGACTATTATCCTTGAAACAAGATGAAGTTGGTATAGTCATCAGGTGTCCCTTTGGAACTTGGATGGTAATTATTTATTTCTGGAGTCTCATTTATTTACTCTTTCATACATGCACATTGTCTTAATCTATATTACTATGGTTTGAGATTGACATTGTGGGTTCCAGCCTATTGAGATTTCATCTCACACCTTACTCGGGTACCCTTGGTACATGAGTAAACATACACGTCTAGGACATAGGATTATTATTGTTTTGCTTGAACCTGAGGAGTTAAAAGTATTGGGCTGATCTAGGTTCATGATGCTCAAAAAGATCACCCATAGGGACTAATGTATTTTCTTTATTTGATTCATGTACTATAAAAGGTTGTTGATTACATATTTTTGTTTTGTAACATTACCCTATCATGCATTAATCCATTATATAAAATAGCTTTGTAAAATTATCAGCTTTTATATATGAATCTATTTATAGTATATTACGTTTCTATTTACATATTCTTTTGTTCCCTGTTTTTATTTACACTATCATAATGCTGTGATACTATGATAATAGAGTATACTCTCGCAAATATTAGCTCCTGATACTCTTGCGGTTAGTTGGCAACCTCTGGTATATGAGGTGACGTGCTTTAGGCCTTATGAGCCATCAGCCTATCTACAAGTTCAATGGTAAGTTGTGTCAGGATGATACAAAGTGGAATAAAAGGTAATTTCGTTTACTTTTTCATACTAATTTTGGTCAGTAGATATAAGATTAATGATGTGTCATCTCTTAGTTTATAGTCGTTCTTGGGACTTATAACCCCATACATGGAAATTGTCCAAGGGACCAGGGCTATGTTTTTTATTCATAATGATCCCTATTATAGTTGATATGATATCACATGGTGTAATTGAAGCACATTCCACCACATATGATTAATAAAAAATATTCAATATTATTATTGGACATATATCGAAATGATGATGCATTGCATGCATCATATTATACAGTTTTGGAATTCTCATGCTAAGCATAGTGGCATTCCATGTAGTTGCATTATAGTTTGCATGATTTTCAGAAAGTGTTTATTTATTTGACAAGAATTGATTTATACCATTTTTATTTAATTATCATAATGTTACCCACGGTTAGGTAGTTATAGAGACATGGTAAAATTTTTGATATATATATTTTTTCTTTTCCAATTTTAATTGTTGAAAACATGACAGAAGTTAGTTTTCAATTGTAATATGTATGCGATCCTTACAACTACAAAAGGGTAATTCATGTATCAGTCCACCATTTAGATATCTCATGTTTATAAATTGTGAATTTAAAATAGAAAGGCCTACTAAAGTGTAATACTAAAATTATCTGTTCTGGATTAAATGGGAGCTAATTTTCAATCCATGAACATTATGGGTGCATCATGAATAGGGAAATGAAAACCTATATTTGAGGTAATTACCAGGTTATATTTGGAATGGTTTTAAATGTAATAGGTGTAAAATTTTCTTCTGAACTTAATTGGTAAAGTACTATTGGGAGGTTTTTTTTAAAATCCTACGTTTCCTCGGTTGAAACTTCATAGGTCTCCATGTTTGTAAAAAAGGAATTTACAAGAAAAATTTATTAAAAACAATGGGATGTCATATTAGACTTGTCTTATTTTTCCTTATGTATCTTGTCGAAAAATTATTCAAATACTTTTTTTTACAAATGGTCATTATTTTTTTGTTCATGATCATTAAAATTAATAATGATTAAATTTGAACAAAAGTAATGTGTTTAGAAATGGAACCTCCAGTGGTGTCTTTTGTTTGAAGCCCTCTTTAAGGGTGGTTTTGGGTTTTTCATTGGGATTCATTGGAATATTACAGTATGTGTTTTCTATAGGAATTATTTCAATTTCAATGCCATATTTTTCAATATTGTGAGCCTATGAATTTTGGATGACATGAAAAAAGTCTTGGGTTAATGCATGTTCTTTTTTAGGGGAAAACCTGTGGTTGGTATCAACCTTAGACTGTTTGTATCCTTTCTTATACCATGTTATTTCTAAAATTCATTGTCATTTGTTTGTCATTTTTATATGAAGGACAAGAAGGTTTTAAATGAAACCCATGTTTGAATGTGTGGTACTGATCTCCATTGACTTGACACAGATGTGAGAATTGGGAACTGATCTGATCAGTTGGTTAGACCACCATAATGAATATTTGATTTCATTGATTGTCATTTGACGAATTGATTATCTAAGAAATGGATAACTTGTTATTGTAAAATCTAGGACAATGGTCGAAAGTGGAAATATGACTTTGAAAAAAAATTCATCTACTATTGAGTATAGTATAGGGTCATCTCCTTAGCAAAGTAACCTGGAATGTAATAAATCAGTTCATCCCAATGCTCTAGAAGAACTTCTTGAATCTTGTGTGTTATGAGATTCTATTCATTATGTTTTTGGTTCAGCTTGGTTATACACTTATTTGTATGATTTTATGTTTTTATAGTGCCTCAAAGGTGTGACACCAATTTATTTGATTCCTTTTTTGTCTTATAATGCTTTTGTGTGTCTAGTTTTCTTTTCCATATGACTAGGACATCCCTAATGTACGGAGCATCATTTAAAATATAGTAAATGTGGCCTTCCATGTAGATGGACACATCCAAAAAAGTATTTTGGGAATGATTGGATGTGTTTTAATTCATTTTTGGAGTGTGAGTCTTAAATCATGTTGACACGTTGACAGGTGAAGTCGCATTAAACTAAGGTTTCGACCAATAGGGGTTCAAATGATCATTCGGAAATTCATGACAACTTGTTAGAGTCTTCTTCATAGTGGAGATCATTTACGATATCTTTTTATAATCCTAGTTGAATTAATATAGCATCACTCCAACCTCGTGCTATATATTCTAATGTTGTTGAGCTTTTTGGTGGTTCTCCTTCGGTGTTTCACACTGGACGTGTGGTTTCACTCATATTATAATCTTAGAAGCTTCATCAAAAGATGGGTGTGGGCATCCATGAACGTTTTAATTCTAAACTCAAGAAGACTTGGAGGATGGAATATTAGTTCTCCTTGATTTACAATGGTCATCTAAGCTAGGATTCCTTGTAAATATTCCGCCAAATATGGATTGACATAGGATTCTTTATTTTAATGAATATATTCAGTAATGGTCCATTTTAGGCACATCATCAGTATGAGCCTATGGTGGTAGTTATCGACTGAGTCTAGTCATGATTATATGGCTCCTCATGGGCATTTATATCTATTGATATTCAGTTGTTTGTCTAATTTCAAAATCATGTCATGAGTGTCATCAGAACATTTTGTGGTGTGCATGAAAGGAATTTCCTAAAGTGTGATGAGTTATAGTTTGGAATTGTTAGTTTAACATTAAATCAACATGTGTGGAGTACATATCAATGTATGCATTATTATATGAAGATTATATAATGTCACTGGTTAAATGGTCTTGAGTAAGTTTCTTCTTGGTGTTTCTGCTAGAAAACTCGTGTTGGATAGGGTTTTAGTTGCTGGAGAACAAATTGGACACATGGATGATTAAGGGTGAATTGGGAGTTTGGAAATGAAATGTGACCATATGAACAAAGATTCATGAAACATGTAGATCAAGTAAGGTTTAGTTCGTTTTTAAAGTGTTCTTTTGAAAAAAAATTCTATGATGGGATGGTTGTAATGAGCTGCATTTCAAACTGCATGAAAATCCTGAATGTCATTTTGATATTTTCAAGTACTAAACATTTAATTTTTGAACAATGAATCAGAATTGAATTCAAAGAGTTGGACCCATCTAATGTGATGTTTTTGGACTTGGGTGAATGGTTGATAACATTCCTGGGCTTTTATAGGAGTTTAAGGGCCAGCAGGCTGGAATGGATGGGTTTTAGGGACTTTTAGAGGATGAAAACCGACACACTATCAATTAAACCATGAATCATAAACCATGTAGCTGGTTTCATGTGGAAAGAGGTGTATGTAGGGGCATTTCATGGTTTTCTAAATTGTTTGGGCAGCCCACACGGGGTTCTCGTGGGGCCCCATAAGAGGGAACATGATTGATGCACGATTTTTCAAACTATTCTGCCCAAAAAGTGTGCCAAGACCATTTATAAAATAGAATTATTTTAAATTAAATTAAAATAATATTGAAATAAAAATAACACCCTCACATTCCTCCCCTCTAACTCATGAGAAACCCATATGGGGGTTTCCCTTTGATATTTTCAATGTTCACCTATATGCCTCCACTCAATCCTTCAATTTTGTCTTGACCTCCATATTATTTCTATTTATTCTATTAAGGTAAGATCCCTCCTCCCTTTTTTATCTAGATTCCAGCTAGGTTTTGGTCTCACTTCCACCTGGTAGGGTTCGGCCAATGCACTAGGGTTTGGGGATTATGGATTTTCATTTTTCATCTAATCTAGGGGTGTGCAATGGTCTTCCCAGGTGATGTTGGTCTTTGTTCTTGCATCCACTACTGAAGGAATGGAAATATAGGTAAATTCTATCCCCCACCATCCTTTTTTTTAGGATTCTTTACCCTTTATTTGTTTCAACCCTAATAAATTAGGGTCGTATGGTGTATATGGGATCTATTTGTCATGTGTTGTGAGTTTCAGTACTTTTAGAAGACTTGTGGGAATATACGAAGGTATGTATATATATATATCCATATCCTCCATGTTCTTAGTCCAAAATGGTGTGGGAATAAAGGAATTTAGTTAAGGGTATATATAAATATATATGGATGGATGTGATTACTATTTCACCACATCTCGAGTTAGAAAGCATCAAATGCCATGCATGGGATTGGTCTTTTGGAGGTAGGATACCTATTCTAGCCCTTTTATTTTATGTAATGCATTAATGAATTTATTATTTCACCCACCTTTGGATTTAATTTAGTATATAAGATTACATTATAGGCCTCCCTTGATAATGATATGGAAATGTAAAATATGTCATATCGATCATGTGATAAGAATGTCATGATCTTGTAACAAATCCCCTCTAATGGAGGTGGGGCCTCCATGTAACAAATATAGAAGAATATTATTTATCCATGTCTTCTCTACTTGACATAACAATCAGTTTATACCATGATTATATGTTTGATACATAAAACTTTGATACATGGCCTTACAAATGTTCCTAAATGAATTTCCCTTTATGGTGAAATTATTGTAGACATGAACATCTAATTATTCCAGCCTGACCATTTAATGTAATTTTCCGTGACATATGGGAATTAATGGACATGGATAGGATGGATTCCCAAGACAATGTAATCATTAAAATGAAATAACCATGACACATGTACTTTAAATAAATTTTCCATGTATAGGAATATTGAGTGGAATGTACTTAAGTTGGATGAATTACACACAACAACATGCATTTTGTTGAAATGAAATGGCTTCCTAGTAATGGAGTGGTGTGTAGATAATATCATCTGTGATGCGATTTCCCTCATGATTTCAATTGAACATGTGACCATTCATTGAATTAATATTTTGTCCATAATGAACTGTCTTCCATGAATAATCTGGATTAAATTAATTTGGAAAATTTCTAGCTTGTAATGTGTACCATGTAGTGTTATTTTCCATGAATAGAAAATTGAGTGTATTGACCATTTAGATGATTGCTGGTATAATGACATGTGGTCCTTTAATGGATTCAATGGGAGAAGTTGTGTGAATTTTAAATTCATAATAGATACATACTTATTCATTGTATTGTCATTATCACAATAGCTGAATAACTATAGATGGTGAATTCATACACATGACATCTATGTAAAAAACATTTATAGGGAGGCATTCATTCACCTTGAAATCTATGAAAATAACTATGGATGGGAGGCATTCATAACATATTTCATATACATAAATAATTTTGGATGGGAGGAATTCATATCCCATGCCAACTATGTAAATAAGTATTGAAGGGAGACACGCGTGCCACATTTTGTCTATTTAAATACCGTTGGATGGGAGTCATTCTTACCCCATGCCATCTACGTAAATAAATATGGATGGTTGGCATTCCTACCCTATGTCATCTTTGTAAAAGACTATATATGGGAGTAATTATTACCTCATCCTAGTATTATAATTATATGTATAGGGGAATGTTTAACCCATTCTAGTTGTCTTCCGTTATGGATAGGAGGCATTCTTACCCCATGCTAGTAGTATACTTCTATGGAGGGAGGCGTGCTTACCTAATGACAACTATATTCTTTTATGGATTGGAGGTATTATTACCCAACATCATCCTATTATATATGTACGGTTTGAAGGCATTCTTATACAATGATAGTTACAACCACTATATATATATATATATCTCTCTCTCTCTGTGTGTGTGTGTATAGTTACATGATCAAAAAATTATCGTGGAAATGAGATGAAGTAGTTATAGCCATCAGGTGTCCCTTTAGAAGGTGAATTAGTGTAATTTATTTATATACTCTCATTTATTGAATCTCTAATAAACGCACAATATCCTAATTTATATAACGTTGTTTTGGGCATATCACTATGGGTGTTGGCATATGTAGATTTCATCTTTCACCCTTCTCATGTTCCCTTGGGACCAGAATAGGCCTTATAAGTGCAGGACCAAGGATTATTCTGGTATTATTTTGCCTAAGGAGTTAGAAGAGAAAGACCAAGTTGGTGATTTGAATTCTCATGGAGATCACCCATGGGGATTTTTATCATTTAATTATTTGAGTCATGAACTATTGATTTTTGTTTTTTAATTCGTTATGTTTTGTAACATTACCACGTCATTCATTAATCCATTTTTTAAACTTGCATTGGCCATATTTATTTGGTTATATAATAATGCATCTTCCACTTCTTTACATTTTAATTTACTACAATTTTTTTCCTATTATTATTTACTCTATGATACTACGGTGAAACTATTATAAGAGGATATAGTGTCTCCACTATCATCTCTAAAGACCCTCTTTGCTAGTCGATAGCCTCTCATGTATGGGGAGACATTCCTGAGGCCATGTGACCCACTAGTCCAACAAATGGTTCTATGGTAAGTCAGGATGGGATGTTAAAGTCCACATGTATGGACGATTGATGCATTCAATTATGATTTATTGGAAGAGGGGGTTTATATTTCTGGTTCCATAATAAATATATCATTTTATTATAATATCTATAATGAATTTATTAATTTATTTGATTACTGAATATTTTCTGAAGGTATAAGTAGAAATAAATTGATGTTTCTCGGGTAAGATGGTTACTTATCTATCAGTTCCCCACCATTATATCCAATCTTAAGGAACATTTTAATTTCACATTACTAAAACCAAAAAGCACGGATTCATGACTAAATATGTTTAATATAAATTTAGGTCGGTTTGGTTGATAGATAGGGATCAAAGTTGAGTAAATAGTGAAGTTAGGTGTTCCCTTTAATAAGTGAGGAGAGCAGAAATCTTGAAATTTATATGCAATGTAAAATATAATAATTTCATTCTCTAGGTTAATTCTTTTAAATGGAAGGAGATTAAAATATATTTCATTTTTTGTTTAAATATTTTAATCTAATAAAAAATTTATATATATATATATGATGTGATATAAATTTTATCATTTGGTTTATCCCCTCAGTTAACATATTATAATATCAATCAGTGTAATGTATTTTTAAATCTAAAATGATTATAATCAATATTATATGGTAAGAATTGGATAGAAATGAAAAATGGATCATATTTTAGAATTTTTAATATCCTATTTTTACTGTTTCATTGTTCTATTATTTTTTAATAATTTAACAATATATTTCTTTCATAAAATTTTTCTAATTTCATTTTTTAAACTATTAACATATTTTGAAATTTATCACTACAATAATTAAATTTATTTTGAATAAAAACCCTTCCAATGTCTATAATATGTTATATATTTCTATTAATTACATAGAACACATTAATTAATCTAAATTATATAACATTATATTTTGGAAATAATATATTTCAAGTCCTTATGAAATGAATAAATATAATTTATGCATTCCATAATTATTTTTGTAATTATTAAATAAATAATATTTCATAAAAAAATAATATGAAAAAAATTATTTTCATTTAAAAAATTATGAATGGACATATGTACACTTTTAACCGTTTGATAGAATATTAAATATATTATTCAAAAGAGTGTGACAATAATGGAATTATCTTTTAATTAAATTATTATCATTTACACAATCAATCAAATATGGTATATAATGGTCATATTTATTATCATGGGGTATAAATGGAAGTAATACATTCACAAAATAGGATAATGGAAAATTTTAGGGATATTTTAAATCTATATCTCAATGTTTTTACTCAATTTTACCAATTTTACCATTAATGAGGTTACATAAATTTAATCTTCATACTACTAATACCGATCAAATAATAAAGTGATCTAACTAACATATATTAACCTATTAAATAGTTATATTTTATTCATTTTTAATGATTCAATTTCTATAATTATAAAAATTTATTGAAGATAAAAAAATTGAAAACAATGAAAAAGCGTTTTTTAGAAAAAATTATTATTAAGTGTATCATTTTGTATAGAAAATTAAACAATAAAATTGATTCCAATATAAATAAATGTATTATTAATGACATAGAAAAGATAAATATATCTTTAAATTATTCTAAAACAAATATATATTATTTAATATTGAAATAAAAAACTTCAGTTTTTATTGAAAATCATGTTTTCAACCATTTATCGAAAAGTCAATTTATTCAAATAATAACATTATATTCAACTCAATAGAAAATTTTAAATGTTTGATATCTAGATGAATTTAATTTTATAAAATATATTTGATAATGGTATAAAAAAAATAACATTTACCCAGAAAAATAAATAATTATCAACTTTTTAAGAAACAAACAATTAATGCATAATATGAGTTTTATAAAAAATAGAAATTGTAATTACTATGTGTTAATAAAATAATTGGTTAAAATATTATATATATATATATATATTATAATGTGGTCATTTTTTCATACCCATGAATTCCACTAGTAGGTTATAACAATAACATTTAAATAATAATATTATTTCTTCAATAAAGCTTGTTGTTTGATGCCGTATATTCTACTTAACATAATGTTCTTCTTTTCAGATATCATGGAGTTATAAATTTTGTAAAAAGTAATGTGTAAGTTTTAATATATCTGAATAAATTATTCTCACCTTACATAATTTTTTTTTTGTTTTTTAATGAAAACTATATTTAGACTTGCATTAGGTTATATACTTTTCAACTAGATGTAATTGGTCCAACAACATTTTATCTTTCACTATATCCATCATTAAATACAATAGATATTATGGCCAATCATGGATATGGAGATGAAAAATATCATATGGTATGATTAATAATATTTTTTGTAATTGATGATTTCATGAAACAATAAATAATATTATACTATCATTAATGTAGTGTTATGTTATGATATTTGAGGAGTTAAATATATATTTGGAATAAAAATTCATATATATACTTTGTTATATGATAATCATTATATGATACATAGAATCAATTAATTACTCAAATTAGTAAATAGAATTTAATAGCACCCTGGGAAGTATCATACTTTGGTGTAGTAACATATATTTAAAATCTCTTTAGATGTAAATCATTTTTGAATGATGATGATACTCACACTATGAATAAAGAGATTCAATAGATATCATTATTTTGAAAAATCTATAGTTTAGTATTTAACTATAGGTATTCAATAGAATACATTACGAATTTTTGCAAGAGTTTATGTGATGAATTTATGATTATAATTATAGGTAATCAATGATATTCACTAAGAAAAAGTTATAATAATCTTCTCTGAATATGGAAATGGATTTCCAGATGTCAAGAATTATGGACCTAGAAATGTACATAAATATTATTAAATAATTACAATATAGAGTATAATTAAACTATAACCCCTATATTACTATTTTTAGTATATCATTAATTCTATTTTATCAATTTTTGGTTCAGGTTCACCTCATGTTTTTTTTCTTAAAGTGATTATAAATTTTGAAAGACTTTGGGTTATGTATGGTTGTTGCACGGTTTTCCCAAAACTACAAACCAAGTCAATACAAACTATTAAAAATGAAAAAGTGGGAGTATTTAATTCCAAGTAATTGTTTTAAAATTTATATTTCCACCTTGTACAAATAATTTACCTTGAAATAAATTGTTCCATGTCTAGGGAGAACAGTCCTTTTAACTGTGAGACATTTCCTTCCTAAGCAAGTGTACCTGATTTAATTAATCAAAAAATTAAAATTAAAATAATGAAACATCAATTTATGTGACCAATATGACTATTCAACCCTCATAAATATTATTCATCCTTAGAGGCACCTCATTTATAATTTGGGACTGTCTACTCATCTTTAAAATCGAATCAAATCTAGGGGAATGATATCCAATCCCTTCATGGAAAGGCATCATCCCTCATTCTCTATCTCCAGCTCTCTTCTTCTCTTCTCCTCTAGGGTTTTATATGTATCCCTGCTGTTGGATGATCTAGTCACTTTTTTCAAATCTTTAAACTAGGGTTGTCTCACATACCATTTTTTGGGCATTCATCATTACTATTTCACAATTTGGGATTCGATTTCCTAGATCTCACCATACCAGGGTACATGGTTCTGGTAAAGATCATAAATTTTATAAATCCTCAAATAAATTATTTAGATTAAATTGATTGATTTAAAATAAATGTATATATATTATTTTGGTAAAACCCAAATTCTATTGAATTTAGTAATTGAATTGTATTTGTCATGATACTTGGGGAACCCCCCACCCCCCAATTCCATTGAATTGTTGTATGTTTGGGAAATTGATGTTCAAATAGATGAATTGGAATTGTAGAGTTTAAATTGTAAAATTAAATGGAGAAAATGATTTATGAAAATGATTTCTTATTTGTATTTGGAAAAAATTATTAAATTGTTTTGATTGAATCCTATTGGTTTTATCACAGAAAAGGCATGATTTTATTAGAAATAGGATTCAGTTTCTAAACATAAATTGGCAGATTAAAATGGTAAAAAATGGGTTTATTAGTATATTAAACAGTTATGAAATAATTTTTCATTGTTTTTTATTATTTGATCACAATAAATACATGGTAGTAAGTGATTTATTAGTGAAAAACCTATTGGGATAGAAATTCCCTACCAACAGATTGATGCCTTACAACAATAAAAAAGATATATTTCATGATATTATCCTCAATGGTATATTAGTTAGTCCATTTTGATCAGTGTCAAAGGGATGTCTGGTCACAGTTTCATTTTAATTATATATATGTGTGAGGATCCTTTAACCTTTAACTATTATATATATTATCACATCATCATGTTTCTCATGTTAATAATTTCATATATATGAAATTAAATTAATTTTTCCCCATGAATTTTGAATTAATATAAACTCTTTTATATAAAATTTTTATTTAGTGATTTTCTCAATGAACATATTTAATTACAAATAAAAGCCCATAATTTTTATATATGATTTGAAATTCTACATTTATTTATATTATAATTAAATGATATTTTTTTTAATTAATTATGGAATTTTATTATTGAATTTTTGGTGATAAAATAATTGTATTTTATCTCACAAGAAACATGTGCCTTTTTTGTTTTTAGATTTCCTCATTCTAGGATCTAGAAAGTGAAAATAACCAATTGAAGGTGTAGTTTATATTAATATTTAAGGAATAATTGTTTTTCATATAGGGACATATTTGGTTATATTTATTTATAAAACATTGGGTCATTTTTGCATGTTTGACTTCTTATAATGTTCTCCATGTGGTGTTTTTCTTATAGGCTTATTGTCTTGTATCAAATTCTCCCACTCTGTTTGTGAAAAATTAATTCCCACATTCATATTGTATTATGAGTGATTCTAGTCACCAACTAATGGTGATTTGGAACACCCTTCGATCTATGTCTCTATTGGCTCGGTTATTAGGGTACCAAGGTATATGGGCGGGTTCATGAAGAAATTATATCAGAGGATAAAGGTTAAGAATATTACTAGATGTTGGTGTAATGTTGCGAAATACTGTTAGGACATACAGGTAGTTATGAATATGTGGCTAGACTAATCACATCATAATTATCATTAGGTCAGTAGGGTTACTTGTAAAATACATCTTGAGGATTAGTTCTTGCCTTTTCCCTACTAAGTATAGGGATTTATTGAAATAGAAATGTATTATTTCTATCTGAGTGGATTAATTTTAATTATTCACAATTGAGAGTTAATATGAACTCTTAAATTATTTCAACTACTGTTGTGTTCTATAATGACTCTGATAAGACATGGGAATCAGACCTAGGAGGAAGTTGATGATGAACCATAGCGAGAAAATCCTATAATGGAGCAGAATTTAATTGAATCCATTATGTGTGTTGTGCAAGATCATAGACATTCACATGCATTCATTCCCATTTATGTTCCAACTATGGAACCTAAAAGGGAGGAAATCGAAAATCATACCCATTAGTTGATTCATAATAATCGACCATCATTCAAATGATCTAATGATCTTCATGAATATGAGGATTGGTTGAACAGGATTTATCAATTTTTTATGTTCTTAGAGACAATGAATCAGATAAATGTCAAATGTTCAACATTTAGGATGGAGTGACCTATCAGGAGATAGTGGAAAACATATATTGATGGTGATTTAATATATGGTTTTTCATTGGAATGATTCAATATTAAATTCCTCATATATATCTATCTGGATTTTATTGTGTTGGATAAAGATTTAGATTTATTTCAAACTTTATCAAGATGACAAGATTGTGACATCATATTCAAACCAATTTTTGGAGTTTGTATAGGTTTAGTAGGATATTGTGTCAAATGATAAGAGGTATATATGACTCTCTGATATGGGACATTGATTTGATATTCCCTATTATCTTTTCATTTTCATGATCCCATATTATGCTAATGTGTTTGACAATTCATTAATGGAGAAAATGGAAATTGTAGCCATTTCTGGGTTGTTTTGAGTTTCTTTTTCGCATAATAGTGGTTTGGATTCCATTAATGGAAAGGTAATGTGTGATTATAGTCATGGTGGTTCAAGATAGATGTTTTTAGGCCTTTTTCAGTTCTAGGAAGAGTCCCTTTGATTTTATACCAATTTGGAATGCTAGGGAAATCAAATAGAGGTTTGACTGTGGTACCCAATGTATGTGGTTCTTGAAGACACATAGGTAACATGAAGAAGTTTTGGTATATGTAATCTATTATTTATTATGGAATACGATATACAGTACCTACCAAAACTACGTTGAAATATGATGCTTCATGAACAAAGGGTTTATAACTATAGGAATCCCGAACAATGTTTGCTCATATAGAGGAAGAGACTATAGTGGAGGAATATATGGGTCTTACAATTTTGAGAGGTACCATTACTATAACTTCATCATTTGGGGATTCATCATGGATATTAGTGAATCTTAATTTATTTTTTATTTGTCATGATATTTTAATTTTAATTTTATGTAATATATAATTACCATAAAGAATTATACATTAATTTTGTAAAACATAATAAATTGATGAGAAATAAAATAGAATAATTATTATTAAAATTTAAATAATAAATAAAAAACCAAAAAAATCCCCATACCTATTGGTCGAGTATAAATTGATCATAACCATTCTATGGCTGAGTTATTGACTATTTGGTTCCATATGGATGATATTGCGATACTTATAATATTTTATTTAAAGTGATGTCAAAGTTGTCAAATTCATAATTAAATAAGCATATAATATTTAATGTTTCATTTTACAGAACATAAATATTATAACAAGGATTCATATTATATATTGTAAATTTATTTTCATAATTGAATTTTTTTTTAATTTTTTCACAAAAAAAATATTAAATAATTAAACAAAACTGATGTTGTAATTGTTTAATTAAACTAAATATAAAATTAATGTTGTTAAACATAATATAATAAATATTATTTTAGAAAATTATTAAGTTAAATGATTTCTATAGATGTCCTAGAACCTATATGAATGTTATAAAATAAATTTTTCTATTATAAAATCCTATCATGATATTTTTTAAAATCAATGAATAGAACTGTTACAAAAATTTCCTCTATTGTTATTTTCTCTTATGAATGAATAATTAAATTATTTAAAAATATCAAAACATTTTAAAAAATATATAATAATTATTTTATGCGATAAAATTGTCTAATATACTTATTTGTGGTGTTATTTATAATAGATAAATAAATATTTCACCCTTTTTATTGAAAAGTTCGTTATCATAATTAAAATTAAATTGAATAACTATGTCTTAATTAAAATGATAATTTTTAAATTAATATAAACCAATGTAAAAAAATTAAAGGATGATGATATTAATACCCAATCTCAACTAAACATTTTATTTGGGACATTTTGGATGTTTTATAGTGTGTTTGGATTTTATTATAAATTACTATTCTGTGGTTTCCAAAAGTACCCCACACCTCAATTGTAAAAGGGAACCTCCTCCCTCACTTCTTCAAATACATTTGAGCCTTCAAGCTCAGTAATATCCTTCCATTTTACCTTATTGAATTTATTTCATACCTTTATGATATTCTGGACTTCTTAAAAGGCCAACTCTAGTTCTTTATGATGAGATTTAGAGGAAGCACGTCGAAGAAAAGAAAATCTCCACTACAAAATCATTCAAAATTCATTCTTCTTAAACTTCCTCTTGATGAGTTATTTCAGTATAATGTAATAAATATAGTATCAATTATATATTAATGTGTTATTATTATTATTATTATTAATAAACAACCATATTCCACCTTCTATCCATCCAATGAAATACAAAATCACCACAAGTATGTACGCATGACATGCTGTCTCGACACTATGGTGTAATATGTTTTTCACAACCACATAACACGTATGGTTATAACAATGGAAATAATAACTATATATATTTATTATGACAACATATTTATTCTATAATAATATATATACCATCCACTTTTGAGACCATTTAATAATTAATGGAATGATTTCATCGCCCCTGCATACATACATCCTACGGTCTCCATAATGTGATGTGATACTTTGTACATGATATCCATTGAATCATGACTATAAAAATATACAAATTAATAAAATATTATATATATTATGTTAATAAAATTTTTAAATGATATAAAAATATCCTAATATGGATCACATGAATTTATTCAAAAAAACAAGCATGAGACAATAATGTAGTTGATACACGAATAACGAGTAATAATGAAGTAATTATTGAAATATGGATTATAATATTATCAAATATGATATCATAAAAATTTATATGAAACTAAAATTAGTAATTGAAATTATTTAAATCATTATAAATGAATTTGGGATACTTTTAATGGAAAGGAGACCTCTGGTAAAATATAATTTTGCAATCTAATTATTATCTGAAATTGTTTAATCGTAAGTATTTACTGGGGTACATTTATCATCCACATCCACATTTCATAAATAAGTAGAAAAAAATAAAATATCAATCCAATTATAAATTTTTAATGTCCATTTTACCCATTTATGAGTTTTTATTAAATGGTATGAAATAAATCTTTTGTTGTTTTCGGTACGAGGTCCTTTTTGACTTTTCTGAAAAAAGTATGGGAAGAAGGTTTTTGGATCATATATATCATGAATGGATTTTTATGCATTAATAATTCATTTTTTCCATGAATATTCACATAATTTTTTTTCATGTTTATTTTTAAATAAATTCTTTTCATTTAATTGTGTGTCATTTGTAGAAATAGAAATGCTTTTGAGGATGAATGTATAATTTCCTCATGAATTTATTTCAATTGTTTTATCAAAATAATTTTTCACCTTCGATTAAGGATATTTTTCATGTATTATATCGATATTAATTTTATGGTTTGTTATGTTTATGATGTAATTATATTTATTAAAAATAATTGTTTTTAATTGATTATGTAATAATGTAAATATGTTCATGGAACCATTTTATATTATTTTGGTTATTTTACGATAAATGATATATATTTTTTGGAACACATATGTATGCTTTTTATAGTGTAATTGGTGGGACCAATATCCCCCCCAATGAATTGGATAAATAATTATATGTCCTGAGATAAACATGGATGAAAAAACATGTGAATCTATATCAGTAATACATGACTTAAATAGAACTTAAAATTTTGGTTCAGTAATACATGGTAGGAATGAGGAGTTAACCGACTTCAGTAATGGAATTTTTCTGCAATGATGGTCTTGTATTTGATTGTTACAAAATAAGTAAATTATTATCTATTCTTATTTTATTTCCAAATGTTCAATTTTTATTCCCATTCTATGTTATCACGGTTAATGTTCCTTTATGATTTATTCCATACGAACTACAATGATTTTTTTCATGACTCATGATTTTGATATTGAAAATATTTTTTCATGTTTTTTCAATCACATATTAATCTAATTTTTTCATAACAATAATAAGAATCTAATCTAATCCATTCTAATTTTTATATTCCTTAAGTTATAAAGGAATCATATAAGTTGGAGTACAAAAGGGGAAGATCATTCTACGAGATGATGAAGATCATTCACAAGATAAAATAACGTCTTACATGGTTCCAAATGAACTAAAATATTCTTGTCCTAAGTCATCTATTTGTAAAAGGTAATGAATCATCATATAAAAATACTTAATATTCATATATGTTATTCTTGGGTTATTATAATGGATGTCTCTATTCACTATTTTTTCTTGGAGTTCCCATTAAATTATTTATTTAAAGTAACAAATGAACCGTATATGTAATTCCTTTGAGAGATTTATTCTTATTACACAAATGAAATAATAATTTTTTTTCTCTATGATAAAATTATTATCATACACTAAAAATCATGATTTTTATTTTTTTCATAGGTACCAAAAGGATTCATCATAACATTATTCATTCAATCCTTATTTTGTTGTAAATGATTTAAAGAAAGATATTATTGAAATATACAATTTCAAATTCCCCTCATTTCATGGATATGATACCATCATAATTCATCATATTATTTCAAATTGTAATACATTCATCATGTTCCCCTTAAAAAAATTAATTGAAAAGAAAAACTTCTCAGGAACATTGAAATAGATAATAGAATTTTTTTCTTCAATTTTATGGATACATTTCGCACTAATTAGTTGATTAGAATACTCACTAGTGGAAGTTAGAGGTTGAAATATTAAGGACTCAATAGGTATTTGGTCCTTGATTTTACTATTTGGAAGTTCAATATGATTCGCGTTATAATTCCTTACATTATGGTTTTTGGGTACAGAATCCACAATAATTTTCATTCCTTCTCCAATACCTTTTAGTTTATCATATAGATGAACATTTATTTGGATATCAAATTAATTTTTGATATGATTCCTCCAGGTTCCATCTATTTGATAAATAAAAATTAGAAAATTGTAGTATCAAACATTAATAACCCTATTGGAAAATCATTTGACAAATAATACCATTAATAAGAAGTCATAAATTGTGAATAATAATTTTAACCCACTATACATGATGTTCATACTATATTACTATTTTATTACAGTACTATATTTTTTGTTCCATCCATTTATTCATCATAGCATAATAACCAATAATAAATAATTCATACTCACATACCATTTAACGAATCTTGTGAATCACATATAGGAATATTACATCATTTTAGATTAATATAAATATATCTCATATAAATTCACTATTAATATCCTAAAGGTTCATTGTCATTGAAGATTAGATAAAAAATTAATTATTTGAAAACTAGTATAAACAAATACAATAAATAATCCTTGAAAATGATACAATTCGAGTAATATCATAATTAACAAACTACATTACATTCTGGAGAAATTAAAACCTTAAAATGGGAGAGTTCAGATGCCTAGTAAGTGAAAACACGGTAGATAAAAATAAAAGGGCATAAGGGATCAGATGATTCTATAATGGAATGAAAACATACTCAATTTCCATGATTATAAAATATGAAAATAATACAAAACGTTTTATTGATCATAAACAGGAGTTATATGTTAAAAATAATTTGTCCTAACGACATAAAATAGCTATAATAAAATTATTTAAATTTGTGGAGAATATAATAATATAGAAAATTAGTCCCTACATTATGTATCACATATTTGAAAATCATCATATTATGTATATAATACCATAATTTAGTGTTTTCACTCTTCATTCCCATTAAAACGTGAGGAATAGTGTCACATAGTTGATTGGGTATAACCTTAGTCTCTTATATATTAACTCTTGAGGTATAAATATTCACTTAATATATTAGAGGGTTATAAATAACCCATTTCTTAATATAAGGATAAATTCTTCATATGTATTCCAAAAGAACATAATATATTTCTTTATTCCATCAAAGGTTAATCAAAATATTTAAAAAATGGGTTACATAATTTATTCCATATGAAATTGGGGAAATCAATATATAAATAGACGATGGATTATTGAATTAGAAAATATCCCTTTGAGAATCATATTAATCAATATTGGTCATTGATATAAATGATATAAAATTCCCTAAATTAATTAGACATATCATCTAAAAATATGACGAAATTTCCTTTTATTTGATTATTTTTTATAAAAGTAATATAATTGATCAAAAGGAATCTTATTTTCCTTGAAAACACTCAGAAATGATAAAATAATTTCTTATAATGATGTATAAATAAATAAATTTTTTTTTGTTCAGTCGATAAATGATAAAAAAACATTCTTTTCACACATTTAAACGGTCAATAATTGACCGTAAGAAAACATTAAAAATATAAATTTTATAAACTTTCTAAAGAATTAATGATGTTTTTAAATTACATTACATAATAATTAATTTAAAAATATGAATATTCAGGATAAAAATAGAATAAATTTTGATATAGAAGAGAAAGAGTTTGGAAAAATATTTCCAATAATTTAATGAAATGATTTAAAATTGAAATCCTTTAGACATATAAAATAAAAAATGTATTATAAAATACCATTAGTATGAAGATAATAATGATATAATATTTCTACGATTCAATATATACAAAATATAAGTGATACTTGATGAGAAATGTTCATCATGTCTCAAAGAAGTGAAATTTAGATGAAAACCCCTCACATTAAACATATTCTTGGTAACAATTGATATAATAAAATCTATAAAAAAATTTATTTAATATATATATATTATTTAAATTAATCTTACTTGATATTATTCAATCATAAATTCTTTATCCCAATTTAGTAATAATACAAGGTTATTAATATATTGTTTAGTCAACTATTCAATTTTCCACTTGTGTTCCCATTGATCAATTCAAATCCATGATCATGTGCCATGTTTTATTCTTCGAATTTATTTTCATGAAGAATTATATTAAAATTTTAACATATATTTGGTATCACCTGTTCATTTTAGGGATTTTATTGTGGTGAGTTATCTATTGTTATGTATAATCTCTATTTCAATTAAATTTATTTTCCATAATAATAATATAATTTAATAGTGAATTAAAATATTTATTACCCATTAATTATTCATTAAAAATTTAATACAAAACAATATTATATAATATTATCATTTTATAAATTTAAAAAATCATTCATAACACAAAGATTATAACATCGTTCATGTATGTGGTAAAATTGACCCAAACAAGACCTTGTTATAATGACTAGATGAGTAATATAAATCTATTAAATACTAATTATATCATTTTTATTGAAAAATATTTATTTTGAAATCATTTTATGGAAGTTAAAAATAATAGTTAATATTGTTTTGGGAAAAAAATATAGAACAAAACTCAATATGAAAATATCACTTACATTGAGAGTGTGGATCTTCAGTTGACGGACCACATAAAAATGAGAGGTTTAACGAATATTATTAGGACTAGAGATTCAAAAAATTGTACTGGATTATAAGAAATATATTTTTGGAATGTATTAATGATAAATAAAATGTAATTTTCTTGTTTTAGGTTGTTAGTGGTGGGTTCAATATATTGGTTAGTTGGGTGGAACTTTTGTAAAAACTACAAACATTAAATAAAATAAATGTCCTTATTAAAGGGCACTAAATCCAAATATGAAATTATTCATAGATATAGTATATTATTTGATAAAACCTACATCAATTTTATTATATGTATGGGTTTTGGTTTTTCCCCTAATTACAGTTTTTTAACAAATTTACATTATTTTTACCTTCACCGAGGTTACAATATTTTACCATGGTAACATTTTTTTATTAATTAAATTTATATATAAAATATTATATATTTTAGATATATTTATTATGAAATGAAAACATTTTCATCATTTGAAATTTCAATGGTTGTGAAATATTAATTTTAATATCAGTGGACAAAACATGTAAAGCCCATTTTTTCAAAAATGTAATTTTAATGATTAAAAAAAATTTAATCTCATTCCCATTCACATAATAATAATTTAATCAATAATACATTATTTTATAAAATATATTTTTAATAAAATTCATTAAAATTAATCATCACTTGTGATTAAATTATTTTAGTTACATAATAACACTTCATGCACATGAAAATAGATTCATTAAAATATCTTTTTTTACCATCAACTAATTATATATTCAATTACTAAAAATTGATATTAATCTTGTGGGATATTATATATTTAATTATCTGTAATATAATAATGTTAAATAAATTTAAAACTAAAATATTATAGTTTTTATCATAACAATATTTTTTTAACAAAACATTATTGTTTTTCATAAATAATTAAATTAGGACACCTAAGAGTAACATAACTAGTACTCGCCCATGCATTCACACGATGATATAACATAATTCATAGAATTTTTTCACATGGTAATATGGTTAAATCCTTTTTTAACATGAAAATTCTAAATTTTAATGTTAATAATAAACATGAATATTCAATATTTTGAAATCTTAATATAATTATACATATTAATATAATATAATCAGAAAACTTAAAAGGACATCATTATGATAATAGATTTCATTTTGGATAAATACATTTGAAATTATGTTGAAGAATTTATAATAAATAAATGATTATTTTTAGAATAGAGATTTGAATTAAATGACTAAAAAGAACATTGAAATAAACATCTGAAATTCTGATTGTTATAAGAATTAATTTTTATAATGAAAACATAAAGATATACGTAGAAATATTGAAACTGTACATTACAAAGGATAACATTTTTTTCAAAAAAAAATAAGATATATGTACTACATTTTCATTCCATGCATGACCTCAGCATCAATGATTTTCCATCCTTTTTTATGACATGGGATAATACCCTTCTCTTCAGACCATTCCGCTAGACCAATTCTCCATTATTCAATAGCTAATGTGGACATCCTTCAATTATATTGAGTCTATTTTAATCAATGTGCATGTCCTAGAAGATATATATATATCCAATTGATGTACCTGGAGGAGAGGGTGGAGGGAATCCGATAGTATGATCCAATTCAGTTTGAGTCCAGGGTGTGTGGGAGTTGTGGGACTTCACTTATATAAATGTTCTGTCAAATGGTAATGGGTATGAAGGTAAAGGGAATTCCTCTAATAATTGGAGTGATCTATGTTTCCCCTTCCCCACTCATGACCCAAATTCCAGGAAGGACTGGGGAATCAGAAATATTGGGTCCTTCGGCTGCCCATATTGACAGAGGATGGGATGCATGTTACAGGACTTCATTTCTTGTATTAAACCTAAAAAATATAAGGGTTCTCACATACCAAAATTGGGTGCCATTGATGTGATGAGTCTGCTATATGAAAAACTAAATTATCCATGGGACAAGAAGATCTCTTCTTCCACGATTTTGTATAGGGTATAAAAGTTATAAGACCATATTCCATGTTTGGAACAATCTGTCTTCTTTAGATTTTGGGTGCTGTTGAGATTGCATACTAGAGATAATATTGTATGAATAAAATGAAAGATAACAGTGGAACATATCTCTGACTAACTTCATAAAAAATGTGTAAAATTAACAACACATACTAAAATGTAATCAAATATCTGAATGGAATGTTCAAATTATAGATGAAAATGGAGAGAGAAAGCGATGACTTCCATCAACATGATACAAAGAAAGGAAGAAAATTGAACACAACTAAATTATGCGTTTCCATGGGGATATGAAAATATTCTTAAATTACTCGTTCACAGATTGATATGGTTCAATGAATTTTTTATGAAAAAAATGATACTTTTCATTGTTAGTAATGAACATGAATATTCAACAGTTTGAAATAACAAAATAATGATACTTATTATTTGAATACATTTGGAAGAAATATGGAGTCTTCATTATGAAAGTAGAATAAATTTTGGATAAATACATTTCCATGCCTAAAGAAGAATATATAAGAAATAAGAAATTATTTTTTCGAAAATAATGTTATTTTTTAACCTAGAATTTTTTATGTATTTCTTACAGTGGAATAAGAGGTAATATTCTAGCAGGTCACATCCTAAAAAATCAGCAAACATGTCTATCTACAGATACAAAATAATGTTTTAAATTAACAATACATAATAATAAATGATGAAAATAATGAGTGAATCATTTAAATGATATATGAAAATGGAGAGAGACAATGATGGATTACTTCAAAATTATACCACGAAACAATCAAATAGTGATGTTGGACATCCCCACCAAATATGGCTTTCCCATAGTGATGCTATAAAAATAGACCAATTGAAAATATATAAAGTAATTCATGATTACCAACTATAGTAAACATCACCCATTATCTTCTAATGGAAAGAAATGATCAAGTATTCATTTCTTAAACTTGCTACATCATCCAGTTTTCATGAAAATGTGTCACAATAGTATACAGTAACTACCCATGAATCTTTCTCTATTGTGTTAAAACTAATATATTATTTTTTTTCATCACTATTTTTTTCTTTATAATATATGAAGATGGATATTAGATATTTATAAATATTAGTAAATATATATTCATTCCATAACTGTAACAACATAGAGATCAGGATGTGAAATATTTCCAAAGTTTTAATAATGTAGTGGACCGATACAAGGGAAATATATCCATGGAATATTAGAAATAATAACTAATTATGAATAGGAAATTAGTGAATATCACATAATTCATACAATGAGTCAAATATACCTTAACTACATAGTAGGGAAACTCAGAATTTATACCTTAGTATGAGAAAAAGTCATTACATTTATGAAGAAATGTGAAATTTTTTGGTACATACTATAATGATATTCTTTTTAAAATGTCATACATTATTAGTTAGAGGGAATATGTGTGGACGTCATAGACTCTTGGTAGTCTCTTCTGTGTAATAGGGTTAGATATTGAGAATTTGAGACTTAATGGTTGATAACATTACTTTTTTTGGAATTAGTAATATCATGCACCACTACTCTGAGCTGGATGTGAGTTAAAAGCCATATTAACATAAGAGAGACCAAAGTTGATTAGTACACCTTAGTATGCAGATTTTTGGAAGTCAATACATGGATCCTATCTAGGGTTGATTGTAGAATCCTTCTGAACATGAATGTTCTCAGTCTTTCTGGTGATATTGGGCTAGTAAAATTTTCCATTCGAAAAAAATGATATTATATAACACATGAATATGGAATAAACATGAACAAATCAGTGTTTGATGAATAATTTACCTTATTTCAGTTCAGAACATTTGATTAATTCTGTCTATCTGGTGTGATATAATCGAGACTACTGCATTTATTATATGTTTGAAAATATAATGTGGATAATCTAATTAATCTAACCAGAGATTATATTAAAAATGACTAAATGAAATAGAATAAATCAAACTCTATTGAGTTGGCATGATTTGGTAGAGGAGAAAACTAATATTGTATGAATAATTTTACTTTAGTTTCACAGTTACTAAATTCCCTAACATAATGAATTTACCGATGATGACAAAAAAACATCCACTACTCAAATTTAAAACTCTTTGAACTGCTAAAACAGTGTACATGATCCAATTTTTAGAAAAAAATTTCAGAAGTGTTGTATAGTAAAAGTACAATTCTGGTCACAATTATATAAGAATAATTATAAAAATTAAATAACATCCTAGTACTGGCACGATCCATCGATGCAGAGCAGCATCTGTTCACCTAGTTTGTAGAGAGTTATATTGATCCTTGAAACATGTAATTCTACTTTAGTGTTAGTATATGACACATTTTAGTATGAAAAAACAATAGTTGACAGGCATAAATGTCATGGTATGCTGATTTTCAGCCCCAAACCTGAATGTTGACATCACATTATACTGTTATTTTATAGGAGAAAAAAGCATGAATATCATTTTATAATGTTATTTCATTAAGAAAGAAAGTAAAACTCAGACTTTAAATAGTCTCCTACATCACAGATAAATGATTTTGGATGTAGACATAGTGAACAAAAGTAAATAAATTAAACAGTACTGACTTTAGAAAACATCAAAATTTTCCTTCAGACCAAAAAACTAATAGATAAAGGTCGTTAATTCAAACCTCCTTCCCACATGCAACCATAACACAATGAACATAAATCCCACAATATGTGTATATTTTCAAATATGAAAATGTAATGTTGAAACTTACTGATTTTCAAACAAGCCTGAAATACCATGGAAATTCATGGAAAATAGTCCGTCTAGTTTGTTTTCATTTTTTTTTCTGTTATCCATTATATGGGGATGTAGTTAATTAAAATCAATTGGTGTGGAGTCTATAGACAGTGTGTCCATCCACTTGACTGCATATTCAACATCAAATTTAATGAGTATATTTTATTACATGAAGATATCATTATAACGAATGAGTAGTAGTCAGCACTTATAAGACACACCAATAAAGCAATAATATTATATTTAATAGTTGGCAGATCATAAAAACTCATGTAATTAATTTGTAATGAAATGTAAAAAATTTAATTAAAACCCATTATTGATTAAAAAATTTACATAAAGACAGTAAAAATTAATGAAGATAGTGAGACTATACATGATTTGATGATACAATTGTACCTGTTTTATCAAATCCAGCATCACGGTTGCAACTGACTACTGAAGATCCGACACAGTGATGTTCCTAAAACAGATGGGTGAAATGAATATTATATGTATGTGGTGACTAGTTTATAACTAAAAGGAATGTTAAATAAGAATGAATAAAATAATACATTGTAATAACACTATTGAGAATGTTGTCATATGAAATTCTTAAGGCCTGGATTTAAAATTTTGGATAGGAATTAATCTATTAACCTAACTGTCCGAGAAACATTGATGATAGGTGTTGATATAAGTTTCATTATAAACGATGAAGTGAACAGTGTAAGTGTTTAGTTATGAAGAACCCTATCAATTCTGAATGTTGTAATTTGTGACATCTAGTGCCATCATGATTTTTTATTTTGAAAACTTTTAACCCTGGGGGAAAATCAAACTCATCCATTTCCTATTATGTATTGAAACCGAACTGTGAGTGTAAAAGTAACATCAAATACATTTAGAAGACAAAATAGTTCAAGATGAATACCTGTATCATAGAATATCTCAACTGGGAATTTTTTTTCTTATGAATTTCCTGACATGCTTGTTTAAGAGAACGATAGAGAGCGAGCCTTTCTCATTTGTCACCAGTATATGATTGTAATCCTATTGTATTTATAGTTTTTAGAAGCCCTGAGGTTGTATTAGTAATATTAAATTTTTATAGTAAGATTATACCCAAGTAATATTGCATAATCAAGGAACACATTAATTGAATACGTTGGAGTAGTGTAGCATGGATTATTTCTTCAATTCTGGCATAAAATATTTCCATCTGCAGTTTGAACTTTTTTCATGAAATAGTAGCATGATTCAATATACAAGATATGAGTTCTTTAAAGTTTAACTATTGTAGTGTAAATAAAACACCATTTCGGTTGTGATACAATTGTTAATATTAATATATTCAAGAAATTAGGTCTTACATGTAACAGTGTTGTTGAATAAATTTTCAAATTAAAAATTCAAGATATTATACTTACCTCCAGAAGATTTTTTATATAAGAAATAATTTTTTTGTTATTCTAATAAGGCAATGTTGTAAAAAAATTTGTTTCAATTTTTTGATGGAGGACTTTAAAATAGTGAATGATTGATGATCCCAGTTAAGTTAAATGTTGAAAATGCTGCAATAAAGACAACATTTTATGTTGTTGTGAATCATGTTGTTGTTATTTGTAGATAGAATATCTAGACAAAAAATAACAGTTATAATTATTTCTACTTCTGATGTTATGGACTACTGGGATGTCCATGTTTAGTAGTATTTTTTAAACACCTATGGAAGTGGTGATATTAATAGCTTCTAGAACATGTCAAATATCATATGCAAAATTAGATGTGTATAGTTATAAGAAAGTCAATGTCTAGAACATTGTGCAGCGAAAAGAGATTATTTATAAACATGATAATTTGAAATAAGGCATATTTGATATTAGAAAATTAAATTTTTCAATAATCAATAGCAGAATAATGGAACACAAAAGCAACTGGAACCTTAAAGTTTTCATTTTCCATTAACTAATGTCAGGTGATGAAAAATAGAAGCTTTTGGATATCTGTTTTTTGATAACGTTTAAGTCTGTAATTAGATATTACATATTAATGTGTTGTTAATACAATATGATAGATCATTTGGAATATCATAAGCATATTATGAATTGACCTACTGAACAATATTGATTACAACGTCTAACATTTTGTAATATGTAGCAAGATTTTGTATAACTTAATCTCTTTTCCCGGACCAATTTCAAGTACAATATTTTAGAGGAGTCTTTGTTGTTTTCCATGTACTAAGAAATTATGTTGGAATTCATCCCCCACAAGCTACAATTTATTTGTAAGCCTTGGTAATAAATCATTATAGTTGTGTTGGTAATTGCAATATTCTATGTTAATTATTTAGATAAATCTAAGATGCATACTTGTCATCCTATAAAACAAAATGAATCTTTTGATTGGAAGTACTGATAGACTGTATAGGACATGACTATTGGAGATGTAAGATAATTTCTATAATAGGTAAAAATGATTTAATACTAATAGTTCTTTGTGAGAAGATTATCCCACTAAAAAGTGTGTGAATAACACAGTAATTGAGAAATTTAAATGTTATACTATGTAAAATCAGTATTTATTTATAAAAAAAATGTAGTGAAGATGAAATTTAAATTTTTTGTTTTACAAGAAATATAGTTGCATGGAAATGTACCTATTAATTGTTGTTTGTGAGTGACATTGTTAATAATGTCAGCAAAAGAAGTGAACTCAAAGGTGAATAGTGGAAGTTAGAAAAAGGATGGTCAAAAATATGTTTTTGTCTTGAAAAATAGTCAGCAAGCATGTATCTTCCCGACCTAGATCCATCAATAAGGAGAAATTTCGATGTTTTGTATGATGTAGCATAGGCCTTCGCGCATTAGTGGTTTGTACATGGTTATTAGCTTGTGGTTATTAATTGTACACTGAATTTTGGTCTCCTACATAATTAATTTACAATGTAAGCCGATAAAAATCATATGACACATATTTGTTTCAAAATATAATATCCTATAATAGAATTACATAGTATTAGAATTATGAAAACAGTACAAAAAATCTATCTTCTGAAGAGGATAAACTCACTTCATCATCAAAGAAAATGAGATCAATTGAAGCAACATTGGATTTGGGTGATGAATTACCCAAAAGATTCAATACGTGGACTTGTATCTTTAATATTTCATCAGCATAAATTGTAATCTAACTCAAAAGGCACATTCTACGTGACTTGTTTTAGTTTCTGTATGATTTAAATTCGCCTATAGATATAATATTGTAAGGATAAATATATGTAATCATCTTATATATATATATGTAATTGGTAAAATAAATGAAATGTATATATATTTAAAGAAACTATGCCTAATAAGGGTTGTCAAAAACACCTTTATAGGCAATGTTTTCTGTATAGTCAGATGTTGGATTATTTCTATCATCAATAACAATTTTCAATCCTCTTGGTGACATCACTCTGGATTCAGAAACATAATTTTGTGCATGAAAGAACACATGATTTTGAAGATATAAACCAACAAAAGACATAGATTGACATTGAATCGTATTAATAGTCATTGAATAAGAAACAATCAATGGATATTGTCTACATTGTAGTTTTAAAGGCCATATATCATCATTGTGTGTCATATTAATCTTTGGATGAATTCCCGACACCTAGAATGACTACTAGTTAAAATTTCAGCTCCAATGATATGTTCACCCAAGTTTGTAACAATAAGACGAGTTCCATTTCAAAACACCACTGATTGATCTATATTTCTATGCAACATAATTGGTACTCTAATGTTCAATGTAATTTTGTGTGTATTAAGTCCAGAGACATTGATACCATTTAGAACATCATTTGTATATATGCTCTTGACCAAATCAGTATCAATAGAGGCATTGCAGATAGAATCAGAACTAAAGTAATCTTTTCTTTCTGAGGTACATAAGGATAACATGTAGCCATTGACATCCTGAACAATGTCACGGGATGGTGAAAATATAGCACAACCATTCATATATTATACATCTCAATAGTAATTTTTGAAATCTGGGTATGAAAATTCTACAGATGTTTCCAATGGCGGTTTATTTTTTCTCAGGAGGTATGCATATGGGATTAGAATACACCCATCCCCATCTTTGAGCTCACCGACACATCCCTCACCAATATCCAAAATCCACTTAGAAAATTGTCGCACCTCATCAGAACAATCATTTAAATCTATAGATTACAACGTCATGTTTATGTTCAATGTTAATACTTGAAAGTGTTTCCATATATATGTCGACCTTATAATTGCAAATAAAATTTCAATTATATCACCACTAGGGATTACTGAAAATATTTGTCTGAAATCTGCACCTACGACAACAGTTAAACCACTAATTGTTAAATTAGAGTAATTTTCATTCATTACTTGAACTATATCTCTTAATGTATGATAAAGTGCACCAAAATAGTTTTTATGAACCATTGGATCCTTATCCCTGATATTGAATTTTTTGACTATAGAAGTTATACAACATCACTTTCTTGCTGAATATTGCAGAATGAGTGATCGTTTATAGATATCAGAATAGGAAATTTTGAATGGGATATCCTCCCACCAGGTATTAGTAATGATGTTATTCCACATGAAGCAACTGTAGGAACAATATAGCCTTTTAACCATAGTAAAAATGTTAAGACCCTCCAGATTAATGTCTTACGCATCCCTCTATATCCATGCAAGAAAAAGAATCCATCACCATCCGAACATAACACAGACATAATACTCCCAATAACTTGTTTTTGTTCAATAGTAAGAATTTTTTGTAATGATGGGTACTCATTAAGAAATATTTCCCTATTTTAATTGAGCTCTTCTACAATCAATCGATTTAGTTTAGAAGCTAATGAGTAATCTAGAACGTTCATTGGAGGATAACATTGCAGATATATTCCATTACTACAACGAATGTTGTCTATTTCAATAAAACCTAACATTTGCATTTGAATATCCGTCACTTTCAAATATATAGATGATAGAAATAGTATTAGAAAGGAATGTACTAACATTGATATTTGTTGACATAGACTGTAAGTTGTTTTTACCGTGTATTTTCAGGAGTTTTTTTGATAATATATAATATCTTCGGTTATAATCTTCCACGTTTCAATACAAAAAATGTATATTCATGAAATGGTATTTTAGGACATCATCTTGGGAAAATAGTCTTCGCAAAGACTGTCCCATTCCCCATGTGGAGAAATATTTTAGTTCTTTAATAAACTGATTATCATCAGCTAACCATCCTATTGCTAAAAACGTTTGTTTTAATGTACTATGGGTAATGTAGCTCACTTTTCTAATATAACCGTATGAATTCACACCTCTGGCTTTCGTAAGTTGAATCCACAACTAATAGAGTTCTCTAGAAGATGACAACACATAGTAAAATCTTCCAATACTGAATCCCTATTTGCGGATGTTAAATTTTTTCACAATATATGTAGAAAAATCATGTTGGGAGTTTTTCATATGTTAGCCTTCTACCCTCTGGGTACAAAAAATTGGCTATAAACAAAGATGTGAACATGGTATTAGATATGTTTCTATTATTTAATATGTCTTCAATATTGCAACAGTCTGTATATGTCATGTTGTTTTATCCAGGTAATTGAAACAGCAGTCTAACAACTGAAGGATATTTAAAATGGATATCATCAGAAAAGATCCTCCAAAAATCTTCATTAAGTGAGATGTACCAGTAGTCGTAGTACATTTTAATCTCGTCAACACTGTTATCAGATAGATGGTTGTTGCTGTCAAGAGTGTCACAGTGACACGATCATGACCCATTCATATATATTTAAAAGGGTATTTTATAGTGTATAACTGATTGAAAATTTCATTATTCATATGAGATTTATACATTAGAAGAATAAATGTATTGTATGGCACACCAAATTGATTTTCTAATTCTATACCATTTTTGACAACTGTACATCCATAATTCCATCTCTTTTATACATCATTACCATTTTCATCTGTTGTTGTATTTTCATCAAATTTATTTGGATAATATTTTGAGAATTTTCCATTCCAAAAACAAGGTGAAAAATGATTCACATCACCACAAGGCCCATGAATCATAAAAGTTGCTACTGCTTTTTGAAATTTTGGGAAGATGTCATTTATTGGAATTCCAGCCATAACAATTCTATCTATGTCTGTTGGTGGGACAACTTTGTCTTCATGGCTATGAAATAATAGATTGTGCACATGCAGTAGTCCACTTTTCTGAAACTCCATAGTATGAACAACAACATTGGAAAATGAAGGATATATAAGAAAACATGTGGAAGAAATGTGTAATTTTCAGCTAAAAGAAAAAATTAAAATAGTATATTTTAGTAGTGAAAAAGTTTTGTTACTACTCGAGACATTCCAAAAAAACACCCTTCTTGTAAATCATTCATGAGTTGTCTCACCATAATATTGAATATTCGTGAAATAATATGAGTTCAGTCTGATGGGAAAATATTTTTTACCTTAACTAATCTCAAAGCTTAAGTCGACATCAGATTACATGAAAATGTTAAAAAAAATATTTATACCCCGCCCATTTACATATTGACATAGAATCATGGTAATTTTGAATCATATATCTCAAACTTCCCATAAATGAGGAAGGTAAAATGATACTCTTCCCACATAAAGACCCATATCGGCAACCACTATGGAAGGCGTCCTTCAAACCAATGTATAGTTATTCCCTCCAGTGCTTTTGAATGATGTGAATAAAAGATATTATTTGAGGCTCAATCATTGTAAATGTGTCTACAATAAAATATTTCATAAGTTGCCTAGAATAAAATAGATATGATGAATCATTGTAACCAAATTGATGGTGAATGGATAAATATTCTCTCATTATATCTATTCGTAGATTGGAACTTTGATGGAATGGGGTTGCATGATGGAATATGTTATAGAAAAATACATCCCCTCCCCCTGTGAAAACCAATGGATATTGTAGAGGGATGTAAATTGGGTGAATCTCATATATGCTCTAAAATTCACCACTTTTTCATTGAATGATGATATATCTCTCATGATTAAGATCTTTAATGTCGCCAACAATCATCATTGCGTTCTCAGATGTAGTTGGTAATTTGTATGTTTGTGCATTGCTTCCTCATCATCTAAGTAGTCACATCCGTAAATTTTTAGTGCCCTTACTCTATATAACATCTCTAGATATTCTGAATTTTTTTGTTAAATCATTTATTTCTAGGATAATTTCTTATAGTTCTTGAACAACACATAATTGTATAACAGGGTTTTGGTTCCCTTCATCAATGGTGCTTATGAATGTGATAAGAAGATACAATTAGAGGTCAAAAAATTGAAATTTTACCTCTTAATATTGTAGTCACATGATGGTCCATAGTTTTTTGTGAGCTTCATTTGTAGTGACATATACATATAGAAGAGAAATATTTGGTGGCTATCCATTAGGAGGACATAAACAACCAATACAATGGTAGTTTTTTCATTTTTATCTAAAAATATTTTGATACCCTTCATAGTTCACATATTTGTCTACTTTGTCACCCTATCATGTGAATGAAAACATTGAATTGTAAATGTCCATATGGTCTAGGAATGTTTTGGAATGAGTAGAGGTTGTATTTGAAATTAATGCCTAATGGAATTCTAGACATGCATGCAACTACTGTAAAACAATTTTTCCTATCGATAACCAAAATTAAAATCATGGGACATGTCTGTGGATATTTTTTTACACCTCACTTCATACTAGAAGGTTGAAATGCAGTACTCACAAATGTTAGATGGGTATCAAAAAACTGAATATTGTGTAGGATAAAAGTTTATGTATAGTTGTTATTAATGGGGAGAGAAATAGTATTAAAATTATAATATATACACATACAAAGTAGTAATTTGAGTACTACTTAAATGTAAATAACTTGATTGTTTGGGAATTTGAAGTTGTAGTGATATATCAGCAACATTAGACTTGTAGTTAGTTCTTATTAAGGTCAAAATAATATTATAAAACATACAATGAAATAGTTTTTATAGAAAATACAATCTAAATTATGACAATCCTCTAGAGATAATAACAGAACCATTGTCAGAGTATGTTGAAGGAGTAGTTTCTGTGTTTTTCAAATTCATTGATAGAAATTACTCGAGTAGATTTATATTGCGTTGATTCCTCCAACAATAGAGTAACGCTATTCGATACAGTGTTATTAAATATTATAATTTGAGTAATACAGAAATGTAAATATACTTTTTGTTCAGGACATTGTAGGTGAAGTAATTTGTCTGCAATATTCGACATCTAGTTAATTTTTATTAATGTTATATTAAAAATAGAAAGCATTCAATGAAACAGAATTGTGTTGAAAATATAATGTAAGATTTACTATACCTTTGTAGTTTAAAGTATGATCCATGTCATTGTTTGTTAAAGCAATAGTTTCTCTAGTCGTCTGATTCATGGCTTATTGTTCATTAGTCTGATGTGTAGTACCATCATGGTTGTGTCGTTAAAACGAAACTATTCATTACATTGTTATTAAATACTATAATGATTAAATATATAAAGACATATAGATGAGAAACCCAAAATTGTATTTGGACTGTAGTAAATACCCATGGATGAAAAAGGAATGTGGTTTTCAATAGCAGTAGAAGTAGTATTGTTCATTATTGAATGCACATGTGTATAAATCAATATTGAACTAACACAAAGTAAATCATGTGGTCAACTGATTTATGCTTATCATAACGAGGAGGCATTATATGGCTTCATAATAGTATGTCCATCTGTATTCGTACCATGTAAGAGTAATTTGGAGACATGAATATCCTTTATAGAAATGCAACATATTCTACATTTATTGAAACAATTATCTTTGATAACATTCTTATAGAATGAAAGACTTTGTTGTAACATGGTTTTCAGTCGTTTATTTTTTTTGTTTAGACCACCGTATAATTTTTGGAGATCTGAACAGTCTTGAGGGACAGTAAAATAGGAAGATGAAATGTTTTAGAAATCTATTATTGTGAGTTTTTCAATATGAGATGAGTGTATTTAAACTAGAGAAAGTAAACCTACATTACCACTACATCGTATTGGGGAGAACGGACTACGTCGACATAACACTGTCTTATTAGTTAGTTAGACAAAATTATATATAAAACATTTTCCCACAGTTAGTTTTACCAAAATATTCACAGTAATGTTGGAATATATATTGTAAAGAAGCAAGATACTATAGTAAAGTGGGTTGATATTTTGATTTGAAATATGTTTACTAAATAAAGAGTAATAGAGGTAGTAAATTGAACTAACAATTACAGGGTATTGGTGAAAATGGAAAACAAAGTCCTCTTTTCATGCCTACAGTTGGTGTTACAGGTTTACTAGCATTTTTTTTTCAATAGACAATCTTCCTGTGGAATTCCTATTATCATAAACATAGAAGTCATTGGTTGTTAAATAACCAAATTATATCAGGACTCCTGGGAAAAAAATAAGAGAACATGATTGTCGTTTTTATCGTAGTAGTCTTCTTTGTATCCGTGGGACTCGATATCTCAACGAGGAGTGCATGTTTATGTCATGTATATTTTTATTTGATTGTAAATTAAAGTAACATAACCATAAAAACATTCAATGTGACACTGTGCGTTAGATCATGCATGTAGTCACATTCTAAGGGTTGTATTTCTAAATGGTACATATGACAGTTACTTACTGTTGGTAGTAAAATATAAATCTTTATAATACTCATCAGTCTATGATAAATGCTTGATCGAATATAGAAAGGCCACTTGGATGTAGTATTTTGAACATATTATTAAGAAAGTAAATACTGAAGACAAATAAAAATTACAATCTTCATGAAGATACTACTATGGTTGGTAGTGTAGTTACATATACAAGATAAGATAAATGGAGAAGACATATAATACTGTGACTATTGAATTAGGATAATGTATAATGAAAATGAAGTACCCTTTGTGAACCCGAAAAGAAAAGTGAACATAAACTAAAGCTATTGGTATCACAGTCAAGTATGAAAACATGCCTGTTTTTGAATCATACACCTACTGCCTGGTAACCGAGCTTGAAATATTTGAGTCCTATGAGTTATAGTACCTAGTGCAGTATGTTCTGAAACCCTGGTTTGCATATTTCAATAGTGATAGAGGTATTTTGTCATAAATTAGTGCTGGCCATGGATTTTGGAGAAGTATCGTGTCATTAAAGACGTTCGATGATGAAACTAAAGTAGCAGAAAATTTTGATCCTATGAATCAGAATATTTCAAGCCTGATAGCGATAGTATCTATAGTTGATAATAAAATGTCTTGAATGACTGACACTGTGGAGATTCATAGAGAGGTACATATAATTGCGGGTTATGGCAGATTTTTTTTTTCAGACGAGATGTTGCTTCTAAAGGAATCATCTGATGAAGGCGGAGGCTACCATGGGTTTTCTACAGGTCAAGCGACAGAGGTAATTCACGAATCGGGTGGATTGGAATTAGACGGAAGTAAATAGGATTGTTACGCGTGGGTGGAGGAATAAACATAGGGTTTTCCACAAGTCAGAAAAAAACCTTCTTTAGTTAATATATAGATTATTTCATAGATATTGAAAATTGATTTTGAAAATTATTCTATGAATTCTATTTATATAATTGCATAAAATTTTTAAATTTAACAAAAATTTATTATTTTTAAAAATAGATCCATTAAAATTAATAATATATCCTATGTTAAATAAAATCATTTATTCTAAAAGATTCATTTAATTTTATAATATTTTTGGTTGATAGATATTTTATTTTTGTACATATTTAATTGTATAAATAATCACACACATTAATTTAGTGTTTTGAGGATCAGATTCTACAAAACATGATTTATTTATTCAAAAGAGAAATACATATAGTAATTATAGGGCTTTATAGATTCCCAAAAATGTTTAACTGAAATCCCAGAATAATACGTTTTTACTTACGTATTACTATTATGTACTTCCACCATTCTCTAAAAATAAAAATCCAGGGGATCCCCTATACAAAAGAACCCACCTAGTTGAATCATTAGTGTCATGCCATTTTTTCCTTCAGAATGAATCATACACAAAATATTTTTGAATGGATTTAATCTCACAATGATATATCACTTTAGTACATTTATATATATATATATATATATATGATATTGCTATGTCATTTTCTATAAATCATTAATTCCTAAGGGTTTTTACATAGTTACATTTTGTGGTATATGACATTATAATCCATGATTTAAATATCCATCATATATTAATTTATTTTATTTTATGATTAGAGTTATTGCATATAATTTAACTTGAAAATTGTCAAATTTAGAAATATTTAATGAATATAATGAAATGTTATGTCTTTGATACAAATAATGGTGTTTGATGGATCTAAGAAACATATCTAAACAAATAAAATCCAATTAGAGAAACTAAATATGAGATGACCATTTTGGATAGGTGAAATCATTTTTTAACTATAAAATTGGAAACTAATTTACCTTAAATCACTTATTACCATTACATTCATATTCATATTATATGGGACAATATAATAGTTTAGGTAAGATAATTATTTCCCTCTTCCAAATATATCCATTAGTGTAATGATAATCTATCTTTATATGATAACAATCCTAAACCATACATGTTATGGCAACGTCTCACATTGTAAAAGAGATAGGTGAATAGATTATGTGTAAAGATTGTTTGGTCTATGAATGAGGAAATCAAATACCCACTGAATGAAATCAGGATCATTATAAATAATATGAGGATGATACTTATCTATACAAGCATTAACACATACATTTCATGTTATTTCCTACATTGGATAAAAAATCTAATTCAATTCGTTCTATTATTTTGTGAACTCATCTCCAATCCATTTCATCTTGTGAAACAAATAGTTAATGATATGTAAACATGTAATAGATTTAATTTAATTTTAACAAAAAAAACATTTAGAGGTCGTGATTATAAAATATAGTTGTATTTATATCATTCATTACAATAATGAAATTCATATAGTATGACTTATTAAAAATGGAACATTATGATATGGTCGAATCATAGTTTATAATTGAACAAAATAGAACCCTTTTATGATTTATGATATACCATGTCACTAAATATAATATATACTATTACATCACATGAAAAATATAGAAATGGGTGATATTTCCATCAGGATTGGAAAACCCAATGGAATCTGAATTCTATTCATATCATCATTCACAGAGTTTAGTTATTTTAGATTTTTTTGCTGCAAAAACTAACCATATAATCATTACTATGTGTAAAATGATCCTTAGCATGTTATTATTATTTACTTTAAACAGTATATTTCACATGGAACAAATCTGTACATTAATTTTATACATGAATTTGAACACTTTATCCTCTGAGGACTTTATATATGTATTTTTGCAATAGTTGAAATGAAATTTCATCAACATCATACACTATAAGGACCCATGGTTGGAACTTCACCACTATATTTCCCCATAACATAGGATAAATGTTGATGTAGATAAGATTCCAAAAAATCCTAACATGAAAAATTGAACACTTATTTCTAATGTAGCATTCTCCCTAATTTTGGAATGCTAGTGGATAGAAATGACTTAGATTAACAATATTGGTATTGTAATACACATCCTACACCAAAATATCCCATGGTATATATAATTTTAATTTAATTTATCCCTATAAATTATTCAAGACCCAATTCATCCTATATGGAACATTGTTTTCCTCTCATGTACATATGGTTAGGCTAGACCAATAATAAATGGGGGCTAGGTAAACAGTGAATATTTTGATTTTATTTACTTAAAATAAATCTATTATAATTGTTAGAGTTTGATATACATAGTAATGTTTCCTTAAAAATTCAAAATGATTAAAAAAAACTCATGGAATGCATAATTTTTTCCATGGATTAGTCCCATGGTGGGTGTCAAATCCTTCTTCTAATCAGTTTCAGTTTGAGTAATAGATATTTCACTAACTATTGATAGTGAATTATAAATTAGTAGGGTGTAACAAAACTAACTGAAAAAACTCTCAAACTAGTAATCGAACCATCCCACCACATACCTAAAGGGAGTTCAGGATCCCCATTAGCTGGAGACTAGAAACCAGGCATCAAAAACAAATCAAATTGAATGA
Organism: Viscum album; assembly: GCA_963277665.1. Taxonomy (NCBI): domain Eukaryota; kingdom Viridiplantae; phylum Streptophyta; class Magnoliopsida; order Santalales; family Viscaceae; genus Viscum; species Viscum album. The sequence continues at coordinate 579,821,111 of OY728122.1, read as the reverse complement.
TTTCGCCATATCCGAAGAAACAACATGGAATATATAAACATAATAGAGAATAATAGGAGAATATATAGGTATATTCATTAAAAGATAACAAGAAAAACATTTTATATAGGTTAAAATGGTATAAAGAATATCTATATGACAATACCAACTATAATGGGCTACAAAAAATATCTACTGAAATGGTTCTATTTAATCACATGGGAAACCTCCAAAAATCTCACCACCAACTACATGAAACACATCAGATATAAATCCTAATTGCAATACTACGACACCATTCATTTCCCATTATAAAAAATCATAAATAGCTCTATGTGTTGTTGATGGGGTACATATGTTGTGCACTAACTAGAATAGTAGTGACCCACCAAGGTGTTCCATTTCAATATTTTAAATAATAATCCATGAATTCTCATATAAGAAGAAAATACGGCATGATAATAGTTTACAAATTTTTATTTCAAAATCATGGGAAAACAATTTGAATTCTTCTTCTTCCGCATTTCAAAATGAACTAGTTAAATTGGTTACAATGCATGTCATATCCATATAAAAGATCATATATATCATTTTTTAACAGATAATGTGCCACATATCATACAAAATCAATAAAATAATGAAAAAATAGAACCATCCAAAATAATAAGAATTGATAAGATTATGCTAGGGATCACACATGGTATGGATAGCTAGGAAACTCTTATTTAATATAGAAAACTACGTACACTTAAATCCACTATACATGTGCTTCATATTCACTGACTAGAGGAACAAAATAGAAATTGAAACCCAAAATAGGTATAAGAATCCATAGAACAATAGGCAAAGGGGGGATTTGATTTAATAATGTGAAAACCCTTTGTGTGTGAACATCACATAGTACTTTAAATTCCAATTATGTACTAAAGTTATACCTTATTATCTATCTTTCAAATCCATTCATCAATCTATTTCATCATTTCAGGAATAAAAATCTGTTTCAGAAAACCATTATCATATTGCTTTGGAAAAACATTTTCAATTAACTAAAACCTAGGAAAAAAGACCTTTTCAAAAAACATGTTCTATACAAATAAAACAAATCAATCATATCATTCAATTTCATTTAACAAAACCAAATATAAAAATGGTGTAATGACATTAACCAACACTCAATGGTGATGAAACCAACTACCTCAAACATGGGGTTTCACATTACCACAATGGGATCCGCCAATGAAGAATATTAAAGAATGATAACAGCTGAACTATAACTAATCCTCACATATTAAAATTGATTGAATTAATGAAATATGGCCAGAAAACAATATATTTTACGCATACCATGAAGAATGCACAAATGCCGCACTAGAACAAAGGAAAATCCCCAAAAACAATATCAAAAAATATATCTAGAATAGAAATGAAGTAAACATCAACAAAGACCCACAAAATCAGTAGTAAAATGAAATTATATTATGTTTGTCAATTTAAATGAAGAAGAACAAATTATTCCTCACACAGAGAGATGAAACTCATCTGAAATGACGGTTAATTGTTGAATGAATCATTCTTGATCTAATAGAGGCTCCCAAAATCATTGTAGAAGATCCCTTGGTTGATAGGGGAGAGAGATACAGAAGAATGAATAAACATATAACCATATAATCACCCTAAAATACATGTCTTTGAAACATTAATGGAGTGTAATCCCTTTACTCATCATGCATTCCATAGAGATCAGATAGACCAAAAGGTGTATTTTTATTTTATTAAAAAATAATATATTATCATTACACTAGGTGTAACTCTTACATGACATGTATTAATTCATGATATGTAATCATCTCATGACATGATCACAGTAACCACTACACATCAAGAACTTCTATTTCAATGCATGTTCATTTCACTAAATAGTGAAAACTATATAATTTTTCATGAAAACCAAAAACACCTTCAAAAACCTCTAAACTTGGGAATAACCCCCGATAATCTATAACACATTTATACATAGGCTCCACTAATTAAATCCAATGTATATACCCAAAAATCAGTATATTTTTTTTCAAAAATGTTCCCCATCCATGCGATTCCAAATCTGAACCCTATTAAATAGAAACATCAGTAATGGTATTGAAATACTTGATATAGGGTAATATGATGTTTCAATCTCCCCACTAAGTCAGTTTCTATATCTTGGAAGTAATATTGAATAATGATTTTTGTCAAATAGGTGAAGCCACTACTCTATCAACAATGACTAATTATCCTAATCCACATTATAATTTTATTTTTTTCCTACATTTTACTGTGAAAATAATAGACATCCCAAAAAAGACATTCAATTTGGATTTCATGATATCAACTGAATTCTCAATTGGAGAAACACTTGGATACAACTCATTAACCACCAAACTCAAAATTGGAGAGGTTTTTGGATAACATTTTCTAGAATTGTGATACGTTGATAACATCATGAATTCTTATCTACTAAACCATCAATGAAGAATTATTTTCAACCAAACCATGTCGCTTAGTTACCTCAAATAGTACAACATATATTGGAGGCATAAATAAATGATTTCCATGATAACTATGACCCAGCCAAGGAGAATCATTCATGAAAAACCTTTCACCAATAGTAACCTTCAACGGATTAATCTATTGATATGAATATGATTTCTATTGACTCTTTTCTATAACCATAGGCTAATGTATATTTAGAATCCACACATAAATCACTTTTATAACTTGATCCCACAAAAAATGATTCTTACACCATGGCATAATAAAGCAGTGATCTTCATGGGTGACCATAAAAAAACCTCAAAAGGATAAACTATGAGTAATGAAATATTACAATTTTTATAAGAATACAAATCTAGTCCCAAATGGAAATCTCATAATCCACTGAAATATATGACACATGAATTTATCATGACCTCTAGAGTCTGAATAGGACACTTTATTTCACTATCAGTCTATGGATGATTGGAGGTACTCAACCTATTTTGTGTCCTCATTACCACCTCATGGTCAATTCAGAAACTCTATGTAAAACTAAGAAGAAAATTTAGAGTCAAATGTATAATGAACCAAATGTAACCTGAAAATTTATTACATATTCAACATACCATGATCATCAGATCTATTATTGTCCCTAGTTTGAAATAATTAAGAAGGAATTTTCAACTAATCATTCACAACCCAGTTATCATTCCTCCCTAAGCGAGTCTGTGGAAATAATATAATTAAAACCCTGGAAAATTTACCTCGTATAGAAAATAGAACTAGGATATTTTTCTGAATACTATAAGGTTTCACTTTTTTTTACATTATTTTCAAGTGGGTGTAATAACATGAGTCATAATCTGCAATTCCACTCTTTATTTTTATTCTGAAAAATTATTGTCACATATGAAAATTCATCTTCTTACTTTTCCAATGAATTTCCCATGAATTACTATAAAAATAAAAAAACTAATTAAATCATTGGTGATGGGATAAAAAATCCATAAACTGAAATACCATCATAAGAGAGAGACAAACCAGAAATGATCTCCCCTCATACGGGGTTTCTTGAATTCATATAAACTAGAAATTCTTATATTAAAGCTATATAATATAATCAGAGAGAGATGATGTTAATATTGAAAAAATGAATACATTTCTTGATGCACCATCTATATAATCCGGGTGAAACTAATTATAAATCCCCATATGGTTCCATGCATACATCAATTCCAATATATTTTGTGATGGAACATTCCGAATATGATCATATACAACAAAAATTTCCTTCCTAGGGGTGTATGTGATATAGAATTCATACTTCTGATGTTAATCCTCTAATAAACTCTTTATAATATTATTGTATTTAGGAGAAAATATATATATCAAATTCTTATTATCATAAAATATCGTGAACCATTCCCCAAAAGGATAAATACACCAATGATTAAGAACATGCATAACTCTAGAAATCATTAAATCATGGTTTGTGTAATTCTTCTCATCCCATCACAGATGACGTGAAATGTAATCCACCACATGAGAATCGTGGATGATTACAATAATCAAATTATTGATAGATATATCATTCAAAAATTCATACTCCATGGTAGGATTAGGAAAAATCATTATAACGACCCATGAATTACATACATTGTTAATACTTAAAAATTGATGCACACTTATAACAACATATAACCAAACCCTGAAAGGACCGTATAGGTATAGAGTCTTTAGAAACTGGGAAACATAAACAACTGGTTCATAAAGAATCTACTTTTCCTCCCATTGATTTCATCAAATATAGAGTCCCTTTTTGGAATATCCTACTTAATAACCTTCTTCCTGAACTGGGGAAAGAAAACATACAAAAGGGTGAGCTCAAATTCTCAGTATGGGTAAACAAAAGAAATATCAATCTCATCATATACATAAGAACATAACTATTAGAAATCTTAACCTGCAAAAGAGATCATAATTTAATAACATGGTATAAATCATATTGGTTAAATGTAATCCCAATTATCATACACTAAAACATGAAACTTTGTGGCATAAACACATAATCATAGAGAATCATTTCTTGTTAGTGAAGACTCATTGCCAAGACTTCTTAGTGGACAAAGTCCATTTCTGAACCGAGTTCACTCCTCGTTTCAGTCCTCTTTCACTGAACCGATTTAACCTGCCGTTCCATCCATGTCTATATCTTGAAATATAAAATCTTTACCCAATGAATTGGAGGTAGATACAGGTCCCACCCATCTTATAATGATACCAGTCTTATGTGTGCCACAAAATCAGAAACCATACATCATAGCATAACCCATGTAATAAAAATGGGAATCTTAAACATCGTGACATCATAAAACAATTCATATAAGATAAGGAAGTTCATAAAAATATAATTCCATTACAACATAATAAAATCAATGTAATAATAGGGATAGAAACAGAACCCTTTATTATCTTAGATGGGAAATAATTTTGATAAAACACTTGAACTCCATTCTTGAGGAAAATATCCTTTCTACTTCAAAAATACTTTTCCATTCTTAACATGTCGTACAATTCTAAACTAAAAGAAGTTTATTAAAAAAATGTGAAATATTTTAAAGGAAACTTCTTGGAAATAATGTTTTAAAAATCCATTCATTCCGTATAAGTTAAAAAATCATTCTTCGCACTTTTGTCGGAAATGTCAAAAAGTACCTCGTATGAAAAATGACAAAAGATTCCTTTCATATCCTTTACTAAAAACACACCGAAGGGTAAAATTGGATTTAAAAAATTGTAGGTGTATGGAAATAATATTACATATTGAGGAAACATGGATGTGGATGATAAAATACACCCCAGTAAATACTAATGTATAAACAATCTCGGATAAAAATGAGATTGTGATATTTCCCTTACCTTAGATCCGATTTGCCTCGTAAGTGTCTGAACCTCCTGTATAATGATTTAAATAATGTTATTTACTTATTACAGAATCATAATTATAGTTATCATATCATATATGGTCATATTCTTAGCTTCTTAGTAGTAATATCTCATTGCTACTTGTTATTCGGGTGTTTATAACTTTCTGTTGTTATGCGTGTTTTGTCGAATAAATTCTTATTCTTCTCTTTAGGTTATAAATACATCATTTCCAGAATGTTATTAATGTACTATATATCATATTTATTCATTAAATTCATTTATATAATCATTATGTAATGAATATCATGTAGAATGAATCGCATCACATCGTGGAGACGGTATTCCGTACGTACGCACGAGCGATGATATCGTTCCCATGATCGTGGAATTGAATTGGAGTGTATTTATACTATTTCAGAATCAATATCACTTTAAAATAATCATATATAGTTATTATTTACATCATTATACCCATCCAAGTATGATGGTGGGGGAAAATAGATTACACCGCGGCGTGGAGACGGTATTCCGTACGTACGCACGCGCGGTGATTTCATTTTCCATAGGATGGATAGATGATGAAATAGGGTTGTTTCATACATATAATAAAATATCAGTATATTAAGGATACTGATGTTATTACTTCATAATGAAACAACTAAATAAGAATATTTTGAAGAAGAAAGAATTTGGAAAGGATCGGTAATGGATATTACCTCTTTTTGACGCGCCTCTTCTTAACCTCCTCTTAGGGCACTAGGGTTGGTCTTTGATGAAGACCAGAACCTCTAGGATGATTCTAGGAAAGTGGGGTAGTGAAATGTTCAGGGTTTCGACGAGCTTGAAGGCTCAAATTGGTGTGAGGAGTAGAGGGAGGAGGTGCCCTTTTATAAGGGAGGAGAGGGGCACCTTTGGAAATATAAGAAATATTAATTTATATTAAATCCCAACCCCACTTAAAAACATCCAAAATGACTCATATCTAAAGATTAGATGATATAGGGTTGTAATCTCATCAACCAATAAAATTTATACATGTTAGTAATTTACTTTAAACATTACCAACTTGATTTATCCTTATTTATCAATTTAATTTTATTTGTGGTAATAATATTCTAAATTTTAAATTATTATGAATAATTAAATATGTGTTGTGAATTTTCCATAATTTGACACTTTATGAAATTTTAGACCATATAAATTATAAAATATAATTTTTAAATATTTTTGTGATTTTTAAACAATTTTATAATATGTTATTTTTATAAAATAACAATAGTGTCAATTTTGACACTATTCATTTATTTGAATTTAAATAAAATATATACAGAGGATATGTTCGAAATTAAAGCTTTAATAGATTAATTAAATTTCATATTTATCTAGAAAATTAGTGGAGCACATTAAATAGTTCATATAATAATTATTTTAATAAATTAAAACCATTTATTTGATATTTTAATTAATAAAATAATTTCAACATCATTATTGTGTCATAATTAATTATAATTATTTAACACCTAAAAATTCTAAATAAATTCCTATGATGTAGATAATTGTATTAGCTTTCTGGAGACTTTTCATGTTCGAAGATTCATTATGTTTATCACAAAATTAAAATTATTATACTTATAAGATTTAAGAAAGTGACATGTTGTCATATTCTTTGGTTTTAATAATATTTAAATTATTTTCATGGACCAAAGTCTATTAAATGAATCTAATCCGACCCTTAGGTGATATGGGTCGACTTTTAGTCATCCAATATGATTTTTTCAGGTTTTAGGGTAATTTTATAATCTTATATTTACCCTTAATTACTCGATTTACCTTTAACTATGGTAAATAAAATTTACCGTAGTTACTATTCATAATGACCAAAAATAAAAAGTAGCCTATTAAAATAATTTGGAACCACTAATTCTGAATATGGAATCCATTTTTCAAAATTCAAATCATATAAGTTGCAGTAATTAATTTAAAATAAATCCCGTTGTTAAGAAAATGGGTTTTAGAAGATAAAACATTGCCGAAGATTGAAATGTTTTTACCTATGAATTCAATGTGAAATTAATGCTAATGACATAAATTATATTAAATGGTAAAAATATATTCTATATATACTTTAAAACCATTCAATATTTTATTTTAACCATATAAATTATCTCAATGAAAAACGTTGTCTTTAATTATAAATTAGCGTATTTTTACTATTCATCAAAATATGAAAGTTATCAGAAAATTATCATAAATTTATCCAAAGTTAATTTTTATATCCTGATTCAAAAGAATAATTTTATTTTGTAAAATTGAACTTATAAATGTGTCAAAAACTAGATTTAATGTGGGTGCTCCATCAAAAGGCGAAAAAACTGCATTTTTTTGATAAATACTTATTTTACCCAAAAAAATTATTTTGTTCTCTTACCATGTTCTAGACAATGTGTAAGATGAATAATAATGTTGTAAAATTTAAAATTCAGTTAATACTATTCATAACGGCTAGTTTATAATATTATAATAATATATCGTTGTTTAGTGGAACTCGGTATTGCGTACTACACATGCTATCGAGGAAGGTGGTGATTGCGTCCAGCGAAAGATTCCTTTGATGATTTATATAACATAAAAACAAAATAATTCTCATAAAAGCCTCGGGTGTTACATTATTCCCCCCTTAAAATGAATTTCTCCCTCGAAATTCGTCACATTGTATCAAACAGATGATAATACCTCTCCCTCATCATATCCTCAAGCTCCCATGTAACTTCTTCTAATTGGTGGTTCCTCTATAAATCTTTCACCAAGCGAGTGGTCTTGTTTCATAGAACTTTTTCACTACAATCCAGAATCTCTATCGGTTGTTCTTCATAAGAAAGATCTTGCTCCAGCGGTACAACTTCTGAGCTGAGTACATGTGAAGGATCAGGTATGTACTTCCTCAGGAGAGATACAAGGAATACATCGTGAACTTGAGAGAGATTCGGTGGAAGATTCAATCGGTAAGCTACCTTCCCAACACGATCCAGTATTTCGAAAGAACCGATATATCTAGGACTCAACATCCCCTTCTTTCCAAATCTCATGACCCTCTTCCAGGTAGATATTCATAAGAACACTTTATCACCCACATCAAACTGTAGGTCTTTTTTTCAGTTGTCGGCATAACTTTTCTGTCGACTATGAGCTGCACTTATGTGTTGTTGAATAGATCAGACCTTTTCTACCAACTCATCAACAATATCATGTCCTAAGAGCTTTCTTTCCCCAACTTCATCCCATCAAGTTGGAGTCCTGCGTTTCTTTCCATAGATAGCTTCATAAGGATCCATCTGAATACTGGAGTGAAAGATATTATTATAAGAAAATTCCACCAAAGGTAGGTGTTGATACCAATAACTTTTGAAATACATAGAGAAACCTCTCAACATATCTTCTAGAGTTTGAATTGTTCTCTCAGTCTGACCATCTGTCTGGGGATGATAAGTAGTGCTGAAACTCAACTCTATAACCAGAGTATGCTGAAGACTTCGCAAAAACATTGAGGTAAACCTCGGATCCCGATCAGATATAAGAGAAAGTGGTACTCCATGCAATCATACCACTTCCTTCACATATATCCTGGCATGCTGATCTAGAGAGAAGTCCTCTCTAATAGTGATGAAGTGTGCAGACTTCGTAAGACGATCAACAATGACCCAGATAGTATTATTTCCTTTGGATGTTTTAGGATGTCCTGTGACAAAGTCCATAGTGATGTTTTCCCATTTCCATTCGGTTATGGGTAATGGTTGTAACATCACCTTAAACTTCTGTCTCTCAACTTTAACTTGATGACAAACCAAGAATCGAGAGACATTTTCAGAAATATCTCTTTTCATGCCATCCCACCCGCAGTACTCTTTATGGTCCCTATACATCTTCATGCTTCCAGGATGAATAGAGAATGATGAACTAAGAGCCACATCCAACAGATCCTTCATTAATTCGAGGATGGGAGGATCACAAACCCGATTCTTGAACCTTATTATCCCATCACAATCAAGGTTGAATTCAGGAACATTTCACACCTTATTTTGTAACTCGACATCTTCTTTCTGTGCCTCTTTAATATTCACATGTATAGATTGTTGAACATTCATTTGAGAAAGATACAATTTTTCCACTTTCATTATAATTCCAAGATCCATCCTTTGTAAATCCATAAATATTGGATCTTTTGTGATCCTCATCATGGATAAACTGGCATGGTCTTGTCGACTTAATGCATCTGCCACCTTGTTTGCTTTCCCAGGGTGGTAATGAATTAAGCAGTCGCAATCCTTAATCAGCTCCAACCATCTTCTTTGGCGCATATTCATCTCCATCTGTGTAAAAATATACTTTAAACATTTATGATCAGTATAAATATCACACCTTTCACCATAATTGTAATTTCCCTAAATCTTTAATGCAATGATTACCGCAGAAAACTCCAAATCATGAGTTTGGGTAATTTTGCTCATGTATTTTCAACTATCGTGAGGCATAAGCTATAACCACATCTTTTTTTATAAGAACACACCCCAAAACCTTCTTAGATGCATCACAGTAGATCACAAACCTTTCTCCACTATAAGGTAGTGTGAGGACAGGTGCACTGGATAAACATCTTTTCAAATCCTTGAAATTCTCTTCACATTCCTCCATCCAAAAAAACATAACTCTTTTCCGAGTCAACTTGGTGAGTGGATTACATAATCGTGAAAAATCATTCACAAAACGTCGATAATATCCAGCCAAACCAGGAAAACTTCGGATCTCAGTTACTGTTGTTGGTCTTTACCATCTTTTGATAACTTCTATTTTTGTTGGATCCACATATATCCCCTCTTTTGAGATTATGTGACCCCAAAATGAAACTCTTTGAAGCCAAAATTCACCCTTGGTAAATTTGGCATAAAGCTTCTCCTTTCTCAGGGTCTTCAATATAATTTCCAGGTGATCTTCATGTTCTTTCATTCTCTTTGAACATAAAAGAATATCGTCTATAAATACTACCACAAACTGATCAAGATAGTCTCTAAAGACTCTATTCATCAGATCTATGAAGATAACAGGGGAATTAGTAAGACCAAATGTCATCACTATAAATTCATAGTGTCCATACCTTGTATGGAAAGCTGTATTTGGTATATCCTCCATTTTGACCCTTAATTAGTGATACCCTGAATGAAGATCAATCTTGGAAAAGTATTGACCTCCTCGTAGTAGGTCAAATAAGTCATCAATGCGTGGGAGAGGATATTTGTTCTTGATAGTGATCTTGTTATTTTCTCGATAATCAATGCAGAGTCTCATTGATCCATCTTTCTTCTTAACAAACAGAATAGGTGCTCCCCAAGGTGACACACTAGGGCATATGTACCCCTTAACAAGATTCTCTTGGAGTTGCATCTTCAATTACTGCTACTCAATTGGGTCCATTCTATAAGGTGTCTTTGAAATAGGCAAATCACTTGGTACGAGTTCTATTGAAAAATCAACGTCACAATTTGGTGGGAGACCCGGTAATTCCTCCGAAAAGACATCATCAAACTCCCGTACAATGGGCATATTCTTAATCGTGAGTATCTCACCAACCATTTGAGATAAATAACCTTAATTTAGTGGAATCAATACCCATAAAATGGAAGAAATTTCCACTGGAAGGTTATGTTCATCCTTGCATCGATAGACGATCATAGATTGATCTGGAATATGAAATGTGACTTCCCTTATTTGGCAATTGATTTGAGATCCATGTAGATAAAGCCAATCCATGCCAAGAATCACATCAAATTCCATTATAGGAAGGATAACAAGATTTACAGGAAGCACATTCCCACAAACTTCAATTGGAGAAGAATTATAAACTTTTGATGCGACTGTTGTGCCATTAGGGGTTGTCACAGCTCACTCAACATCTACCTGTTGAGGTAATACGGTGATATCCATAGAAAATTCTTCAGAAATAAAAGAGTGGGTGGATCCAGAATCAAATAAAACATTTTCTACTTTAGAGTGTATGGTAAGTGTACCTTTCACCACATCGTTATTGTACTCCACATCGCTGATAGAAATTTCATGTGACTTTCCATTGTCTTTAGCCTTAAGAGTTTGTGGACGTCGACCATCATCATCAACCCTTGGATTTGGGCATTGATTGGCATAATTCACCTTCTCCTTGCTCTTGAAACATTGAAGTGTAGTAGGTTCATTTTGTGTGTCCCTTCCTTTGTTTGGATCATTAGAGATCTTCATCCCATCATTGCAGAATTCAAATGCCCGATGACCATCCTTTCCACATTTGAAACATTTACATGTCCCTTTAATACAACTCCCTCCATGTTTCTTTCCACACTTTGAGCATAAGGGAAAGCTCATCTTCATTTCAGTGTGCTCTTTATATTTTCCTTTGAATTCCATTTTCCTCGTCTTATCAAAACCATATGACTGATGGGTTACTCCAATCTCTGTATCGACTTTGAGAGCACATCGAACGATTTACTCATAGCTATTGAAGACCTTTATGGGTAAATCCCTTCGAAGACTTGGTTTTAAGCCACTAATGAATCGATCGATCTTACTATCAGGTTGGATAATAATACTAGAAGCATACCTTGCAAGTCCTGTAAAATTTCCTTCATAAGTTCCAACAGATTCATCATCCTTTTGCTTTAGTTCAAGAAACTCTTTCTCCATCTTTGTTCAGAGAGTACTAGGGAATTACTTATTGAAAAATAAGTTCTTGAACTCGTCCCATTCCATGGACTCAATTTCATCCCTTTTCCTCATATTCTTAATAAGATTCCCCCATTGATCAGCATCTCCTTCCAAACTATACACTTCTAGGATGACTTTATCATGTTCAGAACATTGAAGAACTGAAAATATCTTTTCAGTAGTACTAATCCATTGTTCAGAAACTAATGGATCAGTAGACCCACTGAAAGAAGGTGTACGCTGCCTCATGAAGGATTCAACAGGATGTTGCTCCTTCCTTTGCTCGTTTGTAAGTCCTGCATGATTCATAGCTTTGAGAAAGTTTTGTGAGCATGGCTACAAGAATTTTCATTCCAACTCCCATATCATTTGGTTGCTCAGGGGGATAATCATTGCATTTCCCGTCACAGTCCACATTAACATGATTCCTTCGGGTTCCAGCCATTGACTAAAATGAAGAAGAATAGTGTGAGCAACACTAATTATAATAGGAAAACCACATAATCAAGAATAAAATTTCACACTTAAGGTCTTATCATAGGTTGTTCATGGACATTTCTAAAACACTAAGATTGTGTTCTATTCGTAAACTTATCCTTAGGATTCTTACTAAGGCTTTCACATCCTAGTTTCCAAAGTTTGTCTATACCTTTACTCTGATACCAACTATGACCACTCATACTTTACATACATTGTTAATACTTCAAAATTGAAGCACACTTATTACAACATATAAAAAAACAATGAAAGGACTGTATAGGTATAGAGTCTTTAGAAACTGGGAAACATAATCAACTAGTTCATAAAGCATCTACTTTGCCTCCCATTCATTTCATCAAATCTAGAGTCCCTTTTTGGAATATCCTACTTAATAACCTTCTTCCTGAACTGGGGAAATAAAACATACATAAGGGTGAGTTCAAATGCTTAGTAAGGGTAAACAAAAGAAATATCAATCACATCATATACATAATAACATAACTTTTAGAAATCTTAACTTACAAAAGAGATCATAATTTCATAACATGGGATAAATCATAATAGGGAAATGTAATCCCAATAATCATAACATAAAACATGAAACTTTGTGGCATACACACATAATACTAGAGAATCATTTCTTGTTAGTCAAGACTCATTTCCCAGACTATCTTAGTGGACAATGTCCATTTCTGAACCGAGTTCAATCCTCGTTTCAGTCCGGTTTCACTGAACCGGTTTAACCTTCCGTTCCAGCCATGTCTATCTCATGAGATATGAAATCCATACCCAATGCATTGGAGGGAGATATAGGTCCACCCATCTCATAATGATACCATTTTTATGTGTGCCAAAAAATCAGAAACCATACATCATAGCATAACCCCTGTAATAAAAATGGGAATCTTAAACATCGTGACATCATAAAACAATTCATATAAGATAAAGGAATTCATAAAAATATAATTCTATCACAAAATAATCAAATAAATGTAATAATAGCGATAGAAACAGAACCCTTTATTATCTTAGATGGAAAATAATTTTGATAAAACACTTGAACTCTATTCTTGAGGGAAATATCCTTTCGGCTTCAAAAAAACTTTTCCTTTCTTAACATGTCGTACAATTCTAAACTAAAAGAAGTTGATTAAAAATAAACATGAAAACTTGTAAAGGAAGATTCTTGGAAATAATTTTATAGAAATCCATTCATTCCGTATAAGTTAAAAAAAACATTCTTCGTACTTTTATATGAAAAGTCAAAAAGTACCTCGTACGAAAAACGACAAAAGATTCCTTTCATATCTTTTACTAAAAACTCACCGAAGAGTAAAATTGGATTTAAACAATTGTAGGAGGATGGAAATAATATTACATATTGAGGAAACATGGATGTGGATGATAAAATACACCCCAATAAATACTAAAGTATAAACAATCTCGGATAAATATTAGATTGTGATATTTCCCTTACTTTAGGTCCGATTTGCCTCGTAAGTGTCTGAACCTCCTGTATAATGATTTAAATAATGTTATTTAATTATTAAAGAATCATAATTATTTTTATGATATCATATATGGTCATATTATTAGCTTCTTAGTAGTAAAATTTCATTGCTACTTGTTATTCGGGTGTTTATAACTTTTTGTTCATATGAGAGTTTTGTCGAATAAATTCTTCTTCATTTCTTTAGGTTATAGATAAATCATTTACAGAATGGTATTAATGTACTATATATCATATTTATTCATTCAATTAATTTATATAATCATTATGCAATCAAGATCATGTAGATCGAATCACATCACATCGTGGAGACAGTATTCCGTACGTACGCACGAGCGATGATATCGTTCCCATGATCGTGGAATTGTATTGGAGTGTATGTATACTATTTCATAATAAATATCACTTTACAATAATCATATATAGTTATTATTGACATCATTATACTCATCCAAGTAAGTTGGTTGGGGAAAATAGATTACACCATGGCGTGGATACGGTATTCCGTACGTACGCACGCGCAGTGATTACGTTTTCCATAGGATGGATAGATGTTGAAATAGGGTTGTTTAATACTTATAATAACATATCAGTATATTAGTGATACTAATTTTATTAATTCATACTGAAACAACTAAAGAAAAAGATGTTGAAGAAGAATGAATTTGGAAAGGATCGGTAATGGATATTACATCTTTTTGACGTGCCTCTTCTTAACCTCCTCTTAGGGCACTAGGGTTGGTCTTTGAAGAAGACCAAAACCTATAGGATGATTCTAGGGAAGTGGGGAAGTGAAATGGGCAGGGTTTGGAAGATCTTGAAGGATTAAATTGGTGTGAGGAGGAGAGGGAGGAGGTTCCCTTTTATAAGGGAGGAGAGGGGCACCTTTGGAAATATAAGAAATATTACATTATATTAAATCCCAACCCCACATAAAAACTTCCAAAATTACTCATATCATAAGATTAGATGATATAGGGTTGTAATATCATCAACCAATAAAATGTAGACATGTTAGGAATTTATTTTAAACATTACCAACTTGATTTATCCTTATTTATCAATTTAAATTTTTTTGTGGTAATAATATTCTAAATTTTATATTATTATTAATAACTACATATGTGATGTTAATTTTCCATAATTTGACACTTTATGATGTTTTATAGCATATAAATTTTAATTTATAATTTTTAAATATTTTTTTGATTTTTAATCAATTTTATAATATGTTATTTTTATAAAATAACAATAGTGTCAATTTTGACACTATTCATTTATTTGAATTTAAATAAAATATATACAGAGGATATGTTCGAACTAAAAGCATTAATAGATTAATACAATGTCATATGTATCCAGAAAATTAGTGGAGCACATTAAATAGGGCATATAACAATTATTTTAATTTTTTAAAACAATTTATTTGATATTTTAATTAAAAAAATAATTTCAACATCACTATTGTGGTATAATTAATGATAATTATTTAATACCTAAAAATTTTAAATAAATTCCTATGATGTAGATTATTGTGTTATATTTATGGAGAGTATTGACGTTCTATGTTTCATTAAGTTTATCACCAAATTAAAATTATTATACCTATAATATTTAAGAAAGTGACATGTTGTCACATTCTTTAGTTTTAATAATAATTAAATTATTTTCATGGAAAAAAGACTATTAAATGAATCTAATCCGACCCTTAGGTGACATGGGTATACTTTTAGTTATCAAATAGGATTTTGGCAGGTGTTAGGGTAATTTTATAATCTTATATTTACCATTAATTACCCGATTGACCTTTAACTGTGGTAAATAAAATTTATTGTAGTTACTATTCATAATGCCCAAAAATAAAAAGTAGCCTATTAAAATAATTTTGACCCACTGATTCTGAATATGGAATCCATTTTTCAAAATTCAAAACATATATGTTTCAGTAATTAATTTAAAATAAATCCCGTTGTTAAGAAAACAGGTTTTAGAAGTTAAAACATTGCCAAAGATTGAAATGTTTTTACCTATGAATTCAATGTGAAATTAATGATAATGACATAAATTATATTAAATGGTAAAAATACATTCTATATATACTTTAAAACCATTCAATATTATAATTTAACCATATAAATTATCTCAGTGAAAAAGGTTGTTTTTAATTAAAAATTAGCGTATTTTTAATATTCATCAAAATATTAAAGTTATCAGAAAAATATAAAAAATTTATCCAATGTAAATTTTTATATCCTGATTCAAAAGAATATTTTTATTTTTTCAAATTGAACTTATAAATGTGTCAAAAACTATATTTAATGTGGGTGCGCCATCAAAAGGTGGAAAAACTGCATTTTTTGATAAATACTTATTTTACCCAAAATATATTATTCTGTTCTCTTACCATGTTCTATAAAATGTGTAAGATGAATAATAATATTATAAAATTTAAAATTCATTTAATAATATTCATAATGGATATTTTATAATATTATAATAATATATCGTTGTTTAGTGGAACTCGGTATTGCGTACTACACACGCTATCGAGGAAGGTCGCAATTGCGTGCAGCGAAATATTCCTTTGATGATTTATATAACATAAAAACAAAATATTTCTCATAAAATTCTTGGGTGTTACAATCATTATAGGAGATAATGTTATAATTTATTTCATATCATTGAAATAATACTAATACATTTCATCGCAGATTATTTTCGCCCATTTCCTAGTAAGATTAGTAAAATTATATTCATAATTATAAAAATTATTGATTAATCGTTTAAAGAATATAAAACATCAATGAAATCATATAATATCAATGAAATTTCATGGAACTTCCCATGTAAATACAACCCTACATTTATTACGATCTACTGATAATTTATTCTTGTAAATCATATTCCCCAATAAAATTATATCATAAATCCTAAAACATCATTTTGAATGATTTAAATACAAACAGTTACCCATCATGACATTTGAAAACAAACTAAAATGGTTCTCATGCTCATGCTCATATATGGAATAAACCAAAATATCAAATGCAGAACCTACCATAAACAATTTGAGATATGGATGGTATATCTAATTCATCAATGCTAAAGATATTTTAGGAATGATAGATTGATAAAAAAATTAAAACATATTTTTAATCACTATACCTACTCACAAAATCCTTGTTTGGTATATTAGTCATCATAAATTTAAGCTGATGAAAATGTGACTAAAAATAAATATTCAATAACCACTTTTCCTCGTTAATTGATAGAAAATCATCAATACAATAATGACCTAAGGATGATTTAGAAGAATATTAAATTTTTTGATTAAAATTCATTAAATTTTACAAATGCACACTTGGGGACCATAATAGCTGTGGGACATTGGAGACCTAAAACGCATTAATCTATTTTATGAAAGGTCTTCAATATCTCCCATAATGATATTATCCTTTTGTAGTCATAATTAAATTATTACATTATAACCAGAGGAATGGAATCATAAGAAAGGTTGATCATATATTCTTAGTAAGAGTCAACAAAAAATAGAATAACTTATAAATGTATGAACAAGAACATAACTTTGGAATATCAAAATATTGAGTCATGAAATAAATCTTAGTAGTTCGTAAGGTATAAATCATAAAATAACAATTACCATGACAACATTGCATTGGTATAAAAAATGAACTTGTTGAAAACACATTGGTATAAGAGATCATTTACCAATTAAACAAGTCACGTATTCAATACCATCTTAGTGGACAAAGTCTATTACATAAAAGAGTTCACTACACATTCCAAACCTATATTATTGAAACATATTTTCTTATAACTTCACCCTTGTATTAATGAACTGGATGTACTTCATGATTCATCCATATATAAATATATATATCATGGTATATAAATATTTACCCAATTCATTGGATGTATATATATGTACCACCCATCGCATAATGATATCCATATATATGTGTGCCACAAAAACAAAAATCAATCATCATTATAACCCAAAGTATAAAATGGGGCTGTTAAAAATAATACTTTGGTAACATAATCCATGTAAAACATATGGATTTCATAACTATAATTACATAATAAACATAATAAAAATTAGTATAATGTGTATAGTAAACATGAAATATATTCGTACTCATAGATGAAAATTATTTTTGATAAACCACTAGAAATTAATTCTCACAGAAAATATCATTTATTCTTCAATATCAGTTTCATATATCAAAACTCCACAAAATTATATGAAAAAAATTTATTTGAAAATAACCAAGAAACAATATATGGTAATATTCATGGAAATAAGGAATTATGAAAACATAAAAATCTATTCATCCCGTATAATTAAAAAACATTCTTCTTGTACTTTACCTGAAAATCTCAAAATGTAACTTGTACGAAAAATGATAAAGGTTACATTTCATAGATTTTTATAAAAAATTTCCAATTGGAAAAATGGACATTATAAAATTATAAGGGGATATATAGAATATTTTTTAATACTTTTTTGGTAAACATGGATATGAGTGATAAATATCCCCTAGAAAATTCTTACGAATGACCAATCTCCGATAATAATGAGATTAGAAAATTTTCTGTTATCTTAGGTTCTCTATCCTTTATATGATAATAAACCTCATGTATAATGATTTATATAATGTCTTAGAATTTTTCTAGAACCACAGTCATAATTATGATATCATATATGAATATATTATAATATGTTTGGTAATAATATTTCATTATTACTTATTATTTTGGAATTAACAACTTCATTTTCTCATGAATATTTTGTCATATAATTTTATGTTATCCATATTGAGTCATAGTTATATCATTCTAAAATAATTTTAATATAATATATATCATATAAATTTATTTTATACATTTATATATTAATGATTTAATGGATATCATTTTGAATGAATTGCATCACATCGTGTAGATGGTAGTCCATACATACACACGAGAAATTAAATAATTTCTTTAGTTATTAAATTGTATCAATGTGGATGGTATATATTTATCCAGAATAAATAAATTCTAATAATAATCATATATATTTATAATATCCATCAATATACCTAGCCAATTTTAGTGATGGTGAAAAATAGATTACACCATAGCGTGGTGATAGTAATCCATATATACACACACAAGGTGATTTCGTTATTAATTGGATGGATATAAGGAGGAATATGGTTGCTACATAATTATAATAACATATCATTATAATATTCATACTGTATTTTTTACTTTATAATGAAACAACTCATGAATATAAAGTAGAAGAATAATTATGTTTGAATGAATCAGTGTAGAAGATAACCTCT
Organism: Viscum album; assembly: GCA_963277665.1. Lineage (NCBI taxonomy): Eukaryota > Viridiplantae > Streptophyta > Magnoliopsida > Santalales > Viscaceae > Viscum > Viscum album. The sequence continues at coordinate 579,801,605 of OY728122.1, read as the reverse complement.
TCTTCGATGTGATTCCAATAAATCTCTTCAAAGAGAAACAGAGTTCTCCCAAGAAGAATATGATAATCCCTATAATGTTACTATAGATGTTAATAATGGAAAATTCTTGGGGATGGATGAACGTAATTGTAAGATCCTATGTTTTGAAATGGGTTAAAATTACAAATGTTTCTGAAAATCGTTTTCGATTTATCAACGTGCCGGTCTTTTTAAACCGAGCTCCAAAAATTTATTCTGAGTGTTAGAACACCTAATGATATAGTTTTTTTGATCCATGATTGTAGTTTTCAGGCACAAGGGAAATCGCATGGGTGGCGCACGATATGTCTAATTGTGCGGCCAAACTGTGTGGAGTTAATGTTTTGAGGCAGTAGCTTCCTCACAGTTGGCGTACAGATAAGAGAGACCGTATGATAAGGCCTTGCGATAGGGGTGGTAGAGGCAGTAGCTAACGCATTGCTAGAGCATGGTTTGTCAAACTATGTGAACTAACCGTGCATGCACTTAAATGAGATCCTTAAATTGTCTATCTCACCCTTTTTTCCATTAGATGTCTCATTTTTTCTCCTATGCCACCATAACCCGGGATTACTTTCCCTTGAAGGTTGGAAAAGCTCTCCCAATGGGTTTAGAGGCAATCTGAAGGCTTCTCTTGGAGAATAAAAGATAAATTCTTGAGGTAGGTAGATGTTCTTCTTCGTTCTTGTTTGGTTTCTTCTATCTACTTTGATATCCTCATCCTCTTCTCTTGGTTTCATTGATATACACATATTATGGGTAAATATAAGTGAGTGGATGACATGTATGATGACTTTTGGTCTTGGTCTTGCTAGGATAAGTGATCTAAGGCGGGTTCTTGAAGAATCAACCCGTATCTCATGACTGTTCTTCCTTCATTTTGGTTTCCGTCAAAACCCTAAGGTAGGGTCCCAAATCATTAACACTTTATATGAGAATTTAATCACCTTTTAATAAATTGATAATTTTAGTTTCCTTGATTATGATATGTCGATTCATTTCACTTTTGATGTTATTAAATAATTACACCCACATTAGATAAATGGGGACTTGACCATGTGTTGATTTTAAGCATGAGATACTATTTTAGTTAAAGTGGTATGATTAAAAAATTGAATTATTTGAATGGGAAGAATAAGTAATAAGATAAATAATTGTAGAATTAATTATCAATTCATGTGTTGGAATAATATTGTTGCTTTTACAGATTATTGGGAATATTGAATATTTGACATGTTCGGGATATAATTTGGAAACTGGTAATAATTAATTGATTGATTAATTAGTACATGTTAAATGGAAAATGGTTATCTAATTTATGATTGGTTAAGAGATAAGATTTAATTTATTAATTTTTGTATTAATTAATTTTCAAGCATTAAATTAATATTGTTATTTGATTTTTTATTACGATTGTTGGCCAGGAGTACATTTTGATTCGTATTAGTTTTCCATGGCTTATGTTGTCTTGGATGGAGTTGTTCGAAAATATGATATGTTATGTGAGATAATTTATAAATAGATTGGGGTTTTCAGGATTTTTTTGATGATTGTGAGGTTCTTGTAGATTGTTAAAGTCCTTGACGAATCACTGTTTGAGTGGACATGTTCAGCCTTGTTAAGGAATATGTTTAATTAAGTGTTGACATTTCTGAAGAGAGATTTGTTTTGTTAATTTATTTTTTAATTAATTAATGGATTGGTTGTGTGGTGTTATACATGGTATTCTACTCCAATGGTAAATATATATGTATGATTGATGAAAGGGTTGTGAGACAGGGACTAATGCTCCCAATAATCGCAGGGTGTTAGAAAAGATGTTATAAACCAATTATATATGTATATGTCTGGTTGATAAATGGGTTGTGAGAGAGGGAATGATGCTCCAAATACTCATGGGGTCCTTGATGTGTTGTTCTACAACCATCTTGCAAGAAAATTTTCTCTTATAGGACAGGGACTGATGCTCCAAATACCCATGGGTTGTGAGACATGGACTGACGCTCCAAATACTCACAAAGGTGATAGACATAATGATCTAAATCCATTAATTAACATTAGAGTGTGGGTATAATTGTTCGTTCATGAAATGAGTTAATGGTTAATGAAGTCAATTGTGACATGATGATTTGTGAATTGATTATGGGAAAGGGTTTAAATGTATTAATGAATTGGGTGAACCACTGTTAGGGGACAGACCCAGGATAAACTCACTATTTTAATGTGTGGTATTATACATAATATATGGAAGATTAAATTTATTAACTAATGAAATATTATCCGATCCAAATCAGAAGCTTAGATTCAGTCTTTACATTGATTAATTAGATGGTCTTTAGAGACATCTGTGGTGAGTGACTTATACAGGGGATGTCGAGCGTAGGCTGAATCTCAAGAATTTCATATTATTATTTAAATAATTGAAAAATTAAAAATGATTATGTAATGATTATTGAGTATTCATGACAAATGAATAGTGCAGGTTCAGAAAACTGCTGAGGTCCGAAGAAGGTACTTGAGTATATAGATACAATGTATTTCTTACATTATTTTATGCATGCCTTCGCATTTTTTAAATTATATATTAAATGTTTGGATTTGGGGTAGACACTGGTGGTCCCGGCCTACTGAGATTTATATCTCACACCCTACTTGGGCCACCATTTCATTGGTTACCTGAGTAGATTCTATTTCGTTGTCGGACTTTGCAGTTTTCATTTACTTGGGAGATAGGAGTAGAGGACCGAGCGGATGCTCGGGATGTTTGAGGAGATCTCCCTTGGGGATTTGATTCATAATTTATTTATTTCTATATTGTAATGTAGAGCATGTTATTTTTCACTATTTTCTACTTTTGTATCGTTAGCATGTCATACATGCATCTGCTGTATAATTTGGAATTGGCCACATTTATAAAATGAGTATTATTTTTCTTCCGTTGTTTGTCATTTAGGTGTTATTGATTCAGATATTGTTTGTTATCTACACTAATATACATCTATGCAACTCTGATTAGAGGTTATAGTCTTCCCACTGACAATCATTAGACCCTTGCTGCTAGTCGGTAGCCTCAGGTGTACGAGGAGACGTGCTTTTGGTCATGTGGCGACCGATCCGACCACCAGTTTAGTGGTGAGTCGGGTCGGTACGTTACAAAGTGATATCAAAAGTAGGTTTCTCTCTTTTCTGTTGTGTTATTTTATTGGGGTTTGTAGACAGGAGACTAGTAATTTATCGACGCTTGGGCTAATAGATGTTCTTGTTACTGATAACCTCATGTACGTGAAATGACCAAGTGGCCAGGGATGGGAATTGATGTTTGTATGGTTAGAGGTTACAGTTGATATGATTTCACCTTGAGTGACTGGTGTATTTTCATCTCTTTATTGATTTGGAGAATTTTGAGAAGAATAATTTTCTTGGCCTAATATGGAAAGGACATTTCATACAGGCATAATCCTAGGAACATAGAGATACACATCCCATGTAGTTGCATTAGTAGGATTCCTACTAATTTAGATTGCGTTCATTGGGTGCAATTACATGTTTGACCTTCTTGAGCATGCCTCTCTAGATTGCATGTTTCAGTGATAGATTTTACATGATTGATTGATTATATGCCATAATACCTAAGTTATTAGCATGTTTTGTTGTATTTCCTTGCTTAGATGATATATCATGTTGTTGTGTAACTTCTTATGTTAACATGTTAGAGATGTTTTGGATATGTGAGTGAAGTGATAAATATAAAATATGAAATAACTTTTGATTGTGTTAAATGGAATCCAAAATCCATTGATAATGTGTATGGGTGCATTATAAATTTGTGGGTGGCCAACCATATAATTTGTACTGAAAGGTTGATCAAGTAAATTTATGAATTGACATTGGTATCGATTAATGAGAGCCTATTTTTAATCCCTAGAGTGTATGGGTGATTCATGAATTTGTAAATGATGACTCATATTAAATGTGATGACTTGATGATATGTGTAATTCTTATAAATGTGAATTATGTTTAATGTTGATCTGAAATCAAATGGTTAGCTTCTAAAATGCAACTGGACCCAAGTAGGACAGTTAGGGAGTGTTTTTATGAGATAACCCATTCAGGTGTTGAAAATTTTAATATATGTGTGTTTGTATTTGGGAAGCTTCATAGAGAACCCAGGTTGGATAAAATGGGATCCTTGTAGGATTCCTTATCATCATAAAAGATTTATTTTATGTTTCATGAAAGTTACGGGATGTCAACAAACATAAAGGTTTTAAAAAGGGAGTTTTTTGAAACATATTTCTTTTCCTTAGGATGTTTTGAAAATTGTACATTGATGTTTTGATTAATTCGCTTGACAATTTATTATTAAAATTGATTAAATATAAGAGGCATGGAAATGGAACCCATTTTGGTGTCCGCTATTTAAAACCCTCATGCAAAGGGTAGTTCAGACTTCTATTGAGTTGCCTTGGAATGGAAGCGTGAGTACCTTCCATAAGCATTTGTATCCTTAGAAATGGCCATATGTTTGGATTTCGAGTCTATGGACTTGTTTGGCGTAACCCGAATTAGCATTGTCACATTTTTCATAAGGGGCTAACAAGTAGTCGGTAGTGAACTCATAACATAAATGCCTGGCTAGCGCTAGAGCTTTTCTCACTCTTTTGGAGTTTTGGGTATCATTTTTCCAGGTAGGACAACCAATTTATTATGACACCTTGTTCAAACAGGTGGTGAGGTGTTTCTTGACCTTGTTGTGGGCTTGAGCATTGAGTAATGCTCTTTGTAAACTAGTTAGACATGCCTCTGGCATGGTCGGCTTGTTTGTTAGACATTTGAGCCTTCCTTATTAGTAATGGATGACTGGTTATAGCGACGGCCTGTAAAATGGTCGTATGAGGACATATGACAACGTAATAAGTATTTTTTGTACTATTGAGTATGGTCTTAGGTCAACTCAAGGTACAGTGACTAGAGAATTAAATAATCAGTTTCTATTCAATTCATGGAATAGTTTTCGAAAGACCCTGGTGTCTTGACACGTCGATGTTGTTGTTGATCTAGTGTGATGGTGAGTGGCAGATCTTGTCCTGAGACATCATGGGAAATCATAATTTTTATATTACCACTTTGTTCACAATGAATGTGTTGGAAGGTGATGAAAAACATTTAGAAAAGAATTTTCCAGTAATGGTTTGATTGATCTTCTTCATGACTTCGGTTTTCTCTTAGTGCACTCTTCTGGACAAGAAAAGCATTCCCCTATCCTGACCTCATCATGGAGACACTAATATATCATCGTTATTTTTCAACATTATAGTTTAAATGTTGTTGGGATTGATGAGTAGTTGTTATCTAGGTAGTACGCGGGATACGTTGATTATTTGGGCTACATACTTATTCATGTTTGGGAACAGTTGTTTTTAAAATATACATGAGATGTCATGACTTGGAAAATTAACTAGATGTTGGATAAGGACTATGTTATATTGGCGGATGGTTTTGGAAGAGTTTTAAATCCTCATCATCAGATAAAGTGAGAAAGTGGCTTTTGGGTCCATGACGTTATTCGAGGGAAACAGGTGAAACATGTTCAATTGATAGATCTAGGATGAACCATTTAGTATGACAAGGACCTTCTAATGTCCTAAGATATAAGATCTATTTCGATGTTTAACCTTTAGGGTAATCATTAGATCATGTTAAAAAAGAATATCCATCAGGTTTGAGAAGTGTTAAAGATGTGTTTGGCATTGGGAATGCAAGACGTCACTTCTAATGAGATTAAATGACCTTGGTAGGTCAGTTGTTTTAGTAGTGGTTTCTGATGGCTTCTCATGGACGAGAAGTTTATAAGGTGGTTATAATGTAAGATCCCGTGCTTTGAAATGGGATAAAATTATGAATATTTCTGAAATTCATTTTCAGTTTATCAATGGGTCGTTCTTTTTAAACCGAGATCTGGAATTTTGTTATGAGTTTTGGAACACATAAAGATGTTGTTTTCCTGAAATTTGATTGATGTTTTGAGACATATGGGATGTTGCACGGGCAGCGCACGATTTGTCTAATTGTGCAGCCAAACCCTGCGTAGTTGATGTTTTGTGGAAATAGCTTTCACACAGTTGGCGCACGGTTAAGAGAGACCATACGATGAGGTCGTGTGAGAGGGGTGGCTGAGGCAGTAGTTAACACACTGTTAGTTCACAATTTGTCAACCCGTGCAAAATAACCACTAGGGCACATAAATGAGATCCTTAAATTGTGGATATCGCTCATTTTTTCCTTTAGATGGCTCTTTTTTCCTTCTAATTGGCTATAAATCGGTATTACTCTCCCTTGAAGGTTGGAAAACCTCTCCCAGGTGTTTTGGGGGAAATCTGAAGGCTTGTCTTGGAGAATCAATGCCTAATTATTTAGGATGGTAGATGTTCTTTTTAGTTCTTGATTGGTTTCTAATATTTACTTAGATATCCTCCTCCTCTTCTCTCAATTTCATATATCTAGGACCGTTATGGGTAAATCAATGTCTTTGGATGACATGTATGAGGAGTTTTTGCCTTGGTCTTCTAGGAAATGTGATCTAAGGTGAGTTCTTGAAGAATCAACACATTTCTCTTGAGTTTCTTCATTCGTTGCAGTTTCTGTCAAAACCACGAGGGAAGGTCTTAAATAATTAACACTTTATATGAGAATTTGAGCTCCTATTGATAAATTGAGAATGTGAGTTTCCTTTATTATCATATGTCAATTACTATAACTTTTGATGGTATTAAATAATGCCACCCACATGAGATAAATGAGGACTTTAACTTGTGTTGATTTTATGTGTGGGTTTCTATTTTAGTTAAAGTGATATGATCAATCAATAGAATTATTTGAGTGGGAAGAATTATTAATAGGATAATTAACTGTGGAATTAATAATCATGTCATGAGTTGGTATTAAATTGTGGCATTTACAGATTATTTGGAATATTGAGTATTTTACGTGTTCGGGATATAATTTGGAAAATTGGTAATAATTAATGGATGGATTATTTATTACATGATAAATGGTAAAGGGTTATCTAATTTTTGATTGGTTAAAGATATAATATTTAATTAATTAATTGTTGAATAAATTAATTTTCATGCATTAAATTAAGATTGTAATCTGATTGTTTGTTACGATATTTGGCCATGAGTACTTATTGATGCGTATTAGTTTTCCATGCAATAATCTGTCTTGGATGTAGTTATTTGAAAATATGATATTTTGTGTGAGATAGTTTCTAAAAATCTTGGTTTTGTTCAGCATGTTGTGTGATGATTATGAGGTACTTGTAGATTGTTAAAGTCATGAACGAATCACTATTTGAGTGGACGAGTTCAGGATTGTCAAGGAATATGGATAATTAATTATTGAATTATCTGAAGAGATATTTTTGTTGTTAATTGACTATTGAATTAATTAACGGATTGGTTTTGTGGTGTTAGACATGGTATTCTACACTAATGACAAATATATATGCTTGATTGATGAATGAGTTTTGAGATAGGGGCTGATGCTCAAAATACTCAAAGGGTGTTAGAAATTCTGTTCTATACCAATGATAGATGTATATTTATGGTTTATAAATCAGTTGTGAGATAGGGAATGATGCTCCAAATACTCACGGGGAGCTACACATGGCATTCAACACCCAGCTTGCAAAAAAAATATCTTTTATGGGACATGGACTGATGCTCCAAATAACCATGGGTTGTGAGACAAGGTCTGAAGCTCCAAATACTCAAGAGGGTGATAAACATGTGGTTCTACATATATTAATTAACATTGTACTATGGCTTGAATTGTTTGGGCATTAAATGAGTTAATGGTTAATGAAGGATGTTATGACATGATGATTTGTGACTTGATTATGAGAAAGGGTTTAGACTTATTAATGAATTGGGTTAACCACTATCAGTGGATGGACCCTGGAGCGAACCACTATTTTAAGGGATGGGCTTTGACCTAATATATGAATGATTAAATTGAATAACATATGACATTTTATCCAATCCAAAGCACAATCTTGGATTCAATCTATACTTTGATTACATAGATGGTCTTTAGAGACATCTTTGGTGAGTGACTTATACGGGGGATGTTGGGCGTAGGCTGAATCTCCCTACATTCATAATAACATTTAAATAATTGATAAATGAAAATGATTTTGTAATGATTTTTGAGTATGAATGAAAAATGAATAACGCAGGTTCAGACACCAGCTGAGGGATAAAGAAGGTACTTGAGTATATAGTTACTTAGTACGAATTAATTTTATGCATGCCTTCATGTGTTTTATAATATTTATTAAATGTCTAGATTTGGGGTCGACATCAGTTTTCCCGGCCTACATAGATTTATATCTCACACCCTACTCAGACCGTCATTTCACTAGCTACCCGAGCGATTCTATTTGGTTGCAGGACTATGCTATTTTCATATACTTTAGAGATAAGAGTAGAGGAATGAGCATATGCTCAGGATGATCGAGGAGATCACCCTTGGTGCATTGAGTCATTATTTAATTTTTTCTGTATTAGAAGGTAAAGCATGTTGTTTTGTTCACTATATTCTACTTTTGTATCATTAGCATGCCATGCATGTATCTGTTGTATAATTTGGCGTTGGCCACTTTTATTGAATGAGTATTATTTTTCTTCCGTTGTTTTTCATTTATGAATTACTGCTTACGCTATTGTCTGTTACATACACGAATATACCATTGTGCAACTCTGATAAAAAAGTATATTCTCCCCACTAACTATCCTTAGACCCTCACTGCCATTCATTAGCCTCTGGCGTAGGGGGAGAGGCGCTTGAGGTCATGTGGCAACTGGTTCATCCATCGGATTAGTGGTGACTCAGGTCGGGAGGTTACAGTAATGAATCAAATTCATGTTAATAAGTGAAGGAGGATGTTCCATTTTATATTTGTGGTGAGGGACACTCTCGGAAACCACAAAAATATTAATTCATAATAAAATATAAAACCACAAAAAACATCCAATATTTCCCAACTAATATGTTTAGATGATATAGGGTTGTAATATCAAAAAATAATAATTTTTAGATATGTATTTATTTGAATTTAAATATTATCATTTTCATTAACAATTTTTTATTCTATTTCATTTAAATTACGATTATAATCCTTCCAATTTTAAAATGGTGGAATATTTATTTATTTATTTTCAATTACACCACTAATAGGAATCATATAGAATTATCTACCATATTATTATTAATATATATTCTATATTATGATTTATGTTTTCTAAATATTAAAATAATACATTGTTTTGACAAAAGAACAATAGTGTAACATTTAAAACTATTCAATTGATGGATTTTTCAAAATAACCATATATGTTGTTATCAATGAACCAATAATTTTATTATATAACAGTGGGGTGTAGTTCATGTAGAAAAATAAGTGGACATATCAATAAACTAAAATTTAATTATTTTAATAATTTTAATAATAATAATTTTATATTTCCATTAATAAAATTATAACAACATAAGTTTTCTGTAATTATTTAATATATATATTTTATGTTACTAAAGTATTCTATTAAAGATAAATAAAATTGATTTTATGAGAATTCATTTAGAAGAATTTATCTTCAAGAATATGAGACATTAAAAATTATACACATATTAAATTTCTAATGTGACAACTTTAATGTCACATTAAATAAAATATTATAAGTGACATAATCTCTTCTATATGGATCCAAATTGTCGATAACTTGACCCATAGATGATTTTGATCCAGGTATACTCTAAAAAATAGATGGTGATTTTTTTGGGTCTTCTATGGGTTATTACAATTTTAATAATAATTTTTTTATTGGTTTCTCATCAATTAATTAATTGTACACCATCAAAATATAAGTCATTATGGTAAATATATATTTCCTAAAATTATAAATAAATTACCATGATAAAGGAAGACATTTTATATTTCAAATAATAATTTATAATTAAATTTATCTTTTTTTTATAAAATTTGATTATTTATTAATTTTTTTGTGAGACATATATAAAATTTCTTTAAATAAATTAAATTAAATATCCTATTCTCAAACAAGTGGATTTCAAAGGAAATCCTTTTGATCATATGATTATTTAAGTAAAAAAAACTTATCCAATTCTATTAATACAATTGTTAGGGTAATTTTATAAAAGTTTTCTTCCTGTTAATTAACAATTTTACCATTTTACTGTATTAATAAAAATTACAGATGTTACTATCCATAGTGCAAATAAATAAAGTATTGTTGTTTATATAATTTGGGCCTACAACTTTCAAATATAGAATCCAATTTTCAAAATTAAACAGATAGAATTTTTAATATTTAATTTAAAATTATTCCCCTTGTCAGAAATAGAGGACACATTTTTTAAAACCTAAAACATGGAAAATGATTTTAGTTTTTTTACACGTGAATTAAATGTAAACGTAATTATAATTACATAAATTACCCTGAGTGAAAAAAAATTATTCTATTTATACATTAAAACCAATCAGTTATATAATTTATGATATATATTATTTATTTGGAAAAAGTGTTTTTATTAAAATTTAGCATTATTTTACTATTTATTAACATTTTAAACTTATTTAAACAATAAAACATATTTGTCTAAAAATAATTGTTATATAATGCTTCCAAACACCATGATTCTTTTATTATAATATATAAATGTGCTAAATACCAGATTTAAAATCGATGCACCTTCAAAATGTGGAAATAATATATTTTTAAAAAATACCTATTTCATCTGAAAATAGAATTTGTTCTTATATAATGTGTAGAAAACATGTAGGATATATTTTAAACACTATATTGAATCCATTATTTTGATTTTATTATTTTATATACTAACTTATTTTCATTTAAATAGTATTTTAGAAGGATGTTACTACAATTCATAACCACCATTATTATGACTAGGTTATAATATTGAGTTGTTCCCTTGTACATGGTATTGTGTGACATGAATTATATCAAAATAAATTAAAATTATGTGTAAAAAAATTGAATCATATTTTGGTGTATCCTACTGGCTAACACTGTGTTTCATATAGCACAATCTAATTTTGGTGTTACATACTACACAATACATCAATGAAATTAAAAACAATCTATGTCATAAAATATCAGTGGGATATATTCTAACCCCCTTAACTATAATTTCTCACTCAATGTTCTTTGGGGTTAAATAGGTATTTCTAAATTAAAGTCTCATTTTATGAAACCCACATCGTAAAAATGAATACAAAAAATTCATTTAAAAATTAATGTTGGAAATATAATAGTTACCCAAAGTAACTCATCAATGGGTTTCCATATTGAAAAAATATATGGGAAGTTAAAACATAGATATGGAGGAAAAACATAAACATCCAGTTAGGAGGGAGACTGATAGGAAACTTGTTTTGGAGAATTATAAAAATAAGAAAACTGTAAATCTGTGATGATATAAGAGAAAACATGATTCATTTGATAAGAATGTACTAGGATAACATTTTTAGTTCTGAAGATCATTTTCCTAATGCTGATGAATTTTGAATGAGAATAAATACATACTTTCTTTCTGTACAATCTATCCTTTGTTCATTACTTGAACAATTTCCACTTCATCTCTTATTCCATTAAATTAAGTTGAGTTATTCATTCTTGTAGTGATAAGAAATAATATGATCCATAAATATAATGATAGTTCATTCCATCCCTCTCAATAGATATGTCGTTAAAGGATATCAAATATGCATAAGTCCACCTATAGCGATATAATACATTAATCTAGATAAATTAAACTACAAAATTACATATACTATCCATAAATATATAGAATTACAATACTTTCATAACTGAAAATATAAAACATTAGAAAGAAGTTAACTAAATCATTCTAGACAATATCTACCATATCTCATATGATAGTTCATAGTTGTCACATTACAAACATGTTAATATCTTAATCATGTATTCTCTTAAAACATGGTAATATATTTAATTACAATAGAAACATCATGAAAACATATATAATTTAAAACATTTTCTCTTACCCAAAATACAAAATTATATACTCAATTCATGATATCACTTTGTTCTTATATAAATCAAGAAGTAAATAATTATATTAAACATCTCATTATCTCCCTAACCCATCTTTATGTACATATCAAGTGTTTACCAAGAATATAAGAATAAAATTTCAGGGTTTCATGTACTATTTAAATGATACATTCCAATACAAGTGGAAAACCACAGTGGACCACTACATAGATATTTAATTATTCCATAATACTATAAAACATATTCTACAACCTCATTCGAGAATCCCATTACTTAAACACCGAATCATTATACAAATTCTTTTTCATACTCAATATCAACAATAATGATTGTATGTGATTTTAATTTTTCATTGGACTTTAGAGGGTATTGAAATCCATCATCATTGATAACCCTTGGATTAGGGAATTGGTTAGCATAATTCCCCATTTCCTTAAACTTGTAGCATTGAAGTGTTAGTGGCACATTCTCAGTATCCATTTCTCAATTCACAACTTTAGCTTTCTTTTTCTCATTACATCATCCCTCAACATCCCAATTACTTTATTTTCCACACATAAAACATTTTGTAGTCCCATTAATATATTCTCAACCCATATTATTCCCACACATTGGGAAAAATAAAACACGCATCCTCATTTCAAAATTGTTTTGATATATCATGTTGACTTCCATATTTCATTTCTTGTCAAAATGAAGAGATAGATATATTACAAAAAATTCCATTTACACCCTGATAGAAAAATGAAAAATGTAATTAATGAAAATAATGTATCTTATATATAACTCCCTTAGAAGACTTTCTTTTAATCCACTTGGGAGTCGATAAACTTTACATTCTGGATGGATGATATAACCCAAAGTATACCATGAATTTCTTTTAAAATATTCCTCGAATGTTCCAAAATATTCATTTTACCTTTTATTAAGCTCAAGTATCTCCTTTCCTATTCTCATTCAAATTATATGAGAAATGTAGTCATTTAAAATTTATTTCTTTAGATCATCCCATTTCATGGATGCAATTTTCTATTTTTGCCTCATAGTTTCTATTAGAGTCTACCCCTGCTCCACTTCACCTTTAAAATTATTATCATAAAAAATTAAATTTTCATGTTAAAAATAGTGATGGATGGAAAATAAAATTTCAGTGTTTGCAATCCATTGTTTAGAATCAAGTAGATTTGAAGACCCACTGAAACAATGTGGATGTATCCACATGAAGGAATCAACAGAATTTTGTCCCCTTATCTTCTTATTTGGAATCCAAAATGATTCATAACATGTGTATGTATTGCGATATTATTTTTCTTTTCACCTCCCATGAATGTTGTTTGTTCAAGAGGAAAATCTTTTCATTTCCCATCTCATTGATCATTAACACCGTTCCTTCAGGTTCCAACCATTATGTAAAACCCAAAAAGAATATTGCGAGAGAAGAAATTCATACATAGAAAACAAGATAATATAGTGGGTGTATTTTAAATCTCTAATAAATTAGGTTTAATTATAGGTTATTCGCGGTCCTTACAATAGTTATAAGACTTTAACATATATGTATACATATCTTTTAGACATCCCAAAGAAATATCTCAAGGGGTCTCACTATGGTTTTTGCAACCTCATTTCCAATGTTTGAAAAACATTTCTTATAATGACAACATTAATTAACCAAGAATGAATTATATAAATATTACATATTTTTAGAAGAATATTCATTACATTTTACATATGAATTCCCAAGGACTGTAATAGTTTAGTACCTTTGAAGACATAAATTACAATATTCTAACTTGTGAATGATCATGAACATCACCCATAATTATTTTCCCCTTTAGTACTCCAACTTAAATGATTCCTTTATAACCTATGAAATGGAAACATAAGAAAAGGTTATCTTAGATTCTACATAAGGTTAATAAAACAATATATGAACATATGAATGTAATAAAATGAACATAAATCATAAATTTCAATATTAATAGTTACTAAATAAATCGTATCAATTAATTTTCCATAAATCAGATAGGAAAATTACCTATGATAACATAGAATTGGAATAAAACATAAACTTCTAGAAAATAAATGAACATAGAATATAATTTCCATATTATCTAAGGCTGATATCCATGACCATCAATCTAGACAAATCCATTACTCAACCGAGTTCACTCCTCATTCCATCCTTGTATTATGACCCGTATTTACTTGTCAGTATAGCCCTGTATTACTGAACCATATTTACATTATATTTCTTCCATGTCTATCTCAGGAGATATAAATACAAACCTAATTCATTGGAGGTATATAATGGCCCCATCCATCACATTATGATAACCACACATATGAGGTCCACATGAACATAAATCATTCATCAAAATGTAACCAAATGAATAAAATGTGTTTCTTTAACACCATTCCATTATATCATAATACATGTAAAATAAATGGATTTCAGAAATATGATTCCACCATAATTATATTAAACCATAAGAGTAATTTTGATATTATACTTGAAAAATATTATTATTCTTAAATGGAAAATAATATATATATATATATATAACACATGAAATTAATTCATGAGGAAAATAACATTTCTTCTTGAAAAAACCTTTTCATTTATCAAAACGCAACATAAGTAAAATAAAATAATTTATATAAAAAAAAACTTTACACCTTTTACGGTTATATTCATTGAAATATGTCTTAATAAAAGCATAAAAATCTATTCACCCCATGTACGTTAAGAAACGTTCTTCTAGTACTTTTGCAGAAAAAGTAAAAAAGTACCTCATATTGAAAACGAAAAAAGATTATTTTTATTCAATTAAATAAAAATTAACAAATGGGTAAAATGGACATTAAAAAATTATAGTAGGATAGATATAATAGATTGGAGTACTTATTTATTAATAATGTATGATGATGATAAATATACCCCATTAAATACTTATGAATAAAATCTCGTATAATAATGAGATTATAAAATTATCCATTGCCTTTGGTTTACGACACTCTCTATGTATCTAAACCTCCTTTATAATGATTTAAATAATTCCATTGAATTATTCCAGAATAATAGTAATTTTTATCTTATCATATACAATAAATATTATCATCTTTTTGGTAAAAATGTTTCTTTATTAGTCATTATCTGTGTATTGAATGCTTTGTTTTCAGAGGCATGTTTTGTCCAATATGTTCATCTTATCCTTATTGGGTCATATTTATATAATTTAAAAATTATATTAATATAATATATATCATATTTTATTTATTATTTACATTTACATAGTCATGATTTAGTGGATATCATGTAGAAAAAACCACATCACTTCTTGTAGATCGTATGTTGTACGTATAGACAAGTGATTAAATAATTAATTTAATTATGAAATGGTATCAAAGTGGATGGTATGTATATTGTTCTACAATAAATAAATTTTTATGATAATAGTATATATTTATTATTCCAATCATTATACACGTCCTAGTTATGTGGTGGTGAATAATAAATTACACAATGGGGTCATGACGGTATGTCGTATGTACGCAAGTGTGGTGGTTTCATTTTTCGTTCGATGGATAGAAGGTGGAATATGATATATTAATTATAATAATAATATATTATTATATAACTGATATTATAGTTATTACATTATAAATAGACAACTTATGAAGAGGAAATAGAAGATGAAAGAAGTAGGAATTAATCGGTAGAATAGATTACCTCTTCTTTGACATGCTTCCTCCAAATCATCTTGTATATCCATAGAATTGGCATTTTTATAAGATGACAGTCTCTAGAATGTTAATAAGAATGTTTATAAGGGGAAAAGTCAGGGTATGTGTGAGCATGAAGGCTCAAATATATTTTAATAAGTGGGGTAGGAGGATCCCTTTTATAATTGAGGTGAGGGGCTCTTTTAGAAATCCAAAAATAATGAATTTATTTTAAAATAAAATCCTACTAAAAATCCTCCAAAATGACCAACTTGTAATTTTATATGAGAAATGGTTTTCATCTCATCAGAAAATATTTTTTAGACACCTATATCTGTCACTTTAAAAATTATCATTTTATTTAACACTTAGTTATTCTATTTAATTTAAAATAAGATAAAAAATATTTAAATATTGAAAAGGTGAAATATTTAATTATATATTTTCAATTAGAGCATAAATAAGTATAGTAGATCATTTTATAATAAAAAACATTTATTATATATTTTTAATAATGTTTTATTATTTTTAACTAATTTAATTGTACAATATTTTGTGAAAAAAACTATATTGTCAATTTTAATGCTATTCAATTCAAGGATTTCTTAAAATTGAATGAGAAGATGTTATCATCAAAATAAATTTTTATATTCCATACCTATGTGGTATAGGTTATCTAGAAAAATAATTGGATATATTGGAAGTGATATACCTGACCAATAATAATTGGAAATTTTTTTGGGTGTATTTATGGTTATTAAAATTTAAAAATAATTGTTTAATAAAATTCTCATTAATTAATTATTTTATACACCATTAATGTATAAGACATTAAAGTAATTATATATTTCATAAAAATTAGAAATAAATTACCATGATAAATAATAAAATTTTATATATAAACTAATTATTAATAATATAATTTATATTTTGTATATCCTAAAATTAAAAATTGTTTATTTTATAAAATTTTAGTGATACAAATTTTACTTTTTTTCAAATAAAATAATTAAATGTCCTAATCTTATCCATGTGGCTTCCAAAGGGCACCATTTCAGCCCATGTATGATTTATGTTGAGAAAAAAATTCAATTTATATTAATAAAAGTGTTACAGTATTTTATAATTGTATTATTACCATTCATTATATATTTTTACCCTTTTATAGTATTAAAAAAATTACATTTTTAATATTCATAATGCCCAAAAATAAAATAAATATATGTAAAAAATTATGGGTAATTATTCAAAAAATGGAATAAATTTTTAAAAATTCAAAACAATGAAGTTGCATAAATGAATTTAAAATTATTCCTGTTTTTTGGAAAGAGATACCATGTTTTATAAATGATTAAACTTTACAAAATATTGAATTGATTTTACATCTGAATTCAATGTAAAAATAATTCTAATGACATAAATTATATTTAATGAAAAAAAATTTATTATATTTATATGTTAAAATCATTAAATATCATTATTTCACTATATAAATTACTACAATGAGAAAAATTGTTTTCAATTTTAATTTATTATAATGTTACTATTCATCAAAATTCCAAAAAATTAATAAAAATAAAAAACTCAAAGAAAGAAAATTTCTATATAACTATTAAAAATACTACATTTGTTTTATTAAATAGATTATATAAAATTGTTAAAAACAATATTTAAAATGGGTGCACCATCAAAAGGAGACAATAATGCATTATTTTAATAATACCCCTTTTATCAAATAAATTGAATTTTTTCTTATATCTTATCTAGAAAACAAATAAAATTAATTTTAAACGACATATTGAATCCATAAATGGTGAATTTTTAATTTTTAGACACACTTATTTTCATTTAAAATGATTTTATAGAGTGAAGTTAATACTATGCATACCTTCTATTATTATGATAAGGATATAATATTTATGTTTTCACTTATAATCAAGCATGCGTGAAATGAATTATATCAAAATATAACGAAATTATGTGTAATAGAAGCAAATAATTATTTTTTGTATATAACATGAAGATACAGTGTTGGGTATATTTCAAGATAATCTTGGGGTAGCGTAAAACACAAGACGACAATGAAACATAAAAGAATATATCTCATAAAATATTTTGGTGTTACCAATAGGATGTGAAGGATAATTCTTCTCAATCATTTCCTTTTTCAAATCATTATAATACACACACAATTTTATGGAACCACTTTCTATATTGGAGAAGATCTTTGGGGATACCCAATTATAAATGTTAGAGAAAACAAAATACTTCGACACTAGATCATCCAACTAAATCATGAGATATTTCCTCTCCACTAGTTCCATATGATAATGACGTATTGATATTTATGAGATAACTTCATCTAAGTAAGTTGCAAACTCAACCACCCTCTCTAGGTTAATCCCATTGAAATATTCTACGAAAACAATATGAAAACATTTAATAATGGTGGGAAGATAAATAATTGAAGAGATATCAGTGGGTCAAACAACTATAGAAGACCAAAAACTCCTGATATCTGGGTGAGAAGGTCATGCATAACCTATCCTCAAATCCCACTCTCCCTGAAACAGAAGTGATCTACTATCAGTTTCATATAAAGATACATAGTGATGATAATAGTCAACCTCACAATGAAAATAAAAAATAAGAATCATCCTTATAATCACATTAAATTGATCTATATAGAGAAAAATATAATTTCATACTAACTCTCCAATACCTATTAGTAGAACAAAAGATAGACACTAAACCCCCTACACACAATTCATTCAATGAGGAATATCTAAATCCATTTCAATGGATATGAGTTTTTTTAGAGGTTTTGTATTATAAAAAAATGGCTACAATATTATTAGGTCAGAAACAAGATTATCTAATATATAAATCACTATAAATGATTCAGTATAGATGGTTCCACTCACTATCATTGACTCAATTCTACTTCCTCTAAAAACACATATATTATGACTAGGTGATCCACTCTTCAGGCACGTGACTCGAGCCATGTTGTCTTAGAATCATCTAATTTCACCATATTACCTCTAGGATCGGATTAACCACAATAGGCTGAACAAGATATTTGAAAAAAAGGAATTGGGATCTGAGGGAATCCATTTGAGAAATCCCCCTAATAGAGGAAGAGGTTAATTATGATATCATTCATCTAACTAACCAAGGCTTCTAGGGTTATGAAATTTCCAAACTATTACATCAAACCATTCCATCATTTCCTGATTTGTAAATGATATCACAATAACATGAATATCCATTTATGTATTCCAATATGGGGTTAAAACAAATTTTATAATTATATATTTCCACGTACACAAAACAAATTAGTCGTACCATACCATTTCATTTAATAAAATAATTTATAAAAAAATTGAGAAATTGAGTTCACCAATTGAGTTTATAGATTAAAACACATAAATAAAACTTGAGGTCATACACACCCACCGAGGGATCCACCCACATAGAAAATGAAGCATTGAAAACAATGAAAATAATACCAATACATACATATCATTATTGTTTTAATTTATTAAATAAGTTCAATTAAATGGATATATTACACATGACTCAATGAAGAGACAACTTTCATTCCATAATCAATAATTTAATGGACTATGAAAAATAACAAATGACATATCATGATGATAAAAACAGAAAAATCACTATAGATCCACAACACTAATAGTGTAATAGAACGATAATCTCAATATCAATGTAAATGATGAAGTGGAAAGGATTACTAACACATGTATATGAAACCCAACTATAATGATGATGAAACACTAAAAGAATCAATTGGAATCGAGTTGAGGATCCCAATTTTGGTATAAAGGATACCTATGTCGATAAGAGACAATGTTATGATGGAATTAATTGAAACATTTCCTGAGCAGTAGCATAAAATACATGTTTATGAAACCTATATATTGTCTAATAAATTTACATGTTTTTAAATACATGGGGATCAAATATATTAAAAATGCAATTTAATTTTTTTATTAAAACCCAATATTTTTCCAATTATATGGAATATTACTATTACACAATGTGTATTCATTCATAATATGTAATGAAATCATCACACGATCCTAGAAACCATTACATGTTGTGTACCCCAATTACGCAATGTGTGAATTTCATAAAGATAGTAAAAACATCAGATTCTTACAAGAAATCCAGAAACAAATAGGGAATCCTCCAAAATTCGAATGAACCCTAAAAATCAATTAAAACATTGATACATAGGATCTATTAATTAAAACAATCATACATCCATGAAAATAATTCCAAGTTATCTCTAGCATTAGGAGCCTAATGACACACCCAATTAAAGAGGATATCATATATATAAAATAATATTACCTGAATGAGGGTAATGTGATGTTCCATAGAGTGTGATAATCATATATATTTATTTGTTCCCCAAAAAATTTTCACAAGAATAAAATATTACTGGTTATTCTTTGTTGATATTCGGGATCCACTTGAACATGGATGAATATCAATAGTTGATTTTCATGTTTTCACCACATCACAATATGAGATATTATTTTCAGCATATATGACATATACATCCACACTATATTCTTAAGTATTATATTTTAGTTAATAAAATCATACTTTGATATATTAAATAATATAATTAATTATCAAATAGTTATCGTATTTTATACTTGTGGCCTAAGATATTCACTACATTAAATTCTCAAAATTTACCACCTCTCGTGTTCTCTATTACGAGTTCCCTCTATATTTACAGTATTATTAGATTTCTATTTATTTTGACCAAATATCAGTCCATGATATGTATTTTATTATCATTCAATTTATTTCTATCAAAAACAATTAATTAATCGTGGAATATTTTATAAATTCTTCTCATATATCTTCTTCCCCTTTGACCTCCACATATTCAAGAAAATCCTTTAAAATATCTGATATCTTCTCACCAGTCTCAGAATATCTTCCACATCAATCACCATTTCATTAATCATAATTACGAAATATTTAAATCTTATTATACTCAAATACTCCTTTGGAACTATAACTCTATCTTCGTCATTTTAATTTATATATAAGTAAAAATTTAAATCATATGATTTACAATTATTTTATAATCACATGTTTTGAAATTTTTAAAAATATTTGTATCTAAAATTTCAGCTATATCTATTTTAGGATTAATTTATTCTAAAATACGCCAATTATTATATTTATCACTACTATAACTATTATTTTTATGGTTTTACATAATATATTATGTTAATCCATGTTTTTTCATCTATTAAATTTAATATTGTCAATATTCTATGGAATAATATTATCATACCGAATATATCAAATATCTTACTCTTGAATAAAATTCCTACATTATACCTATAATAGTAAAATTTTAGAATACTAATTAGATAAATATATTATTAATTACATTATGCATTATTTCAAATTCCAAATTAAAGTAATTTAATTTGGGAAGTAACATTCATATGAACTATATATTCCTTCCATGGATTATTTCATCCATCATACCAATAATCTATAAATAGTGAAAAACATATAATATTTTGTTCAGTTTATCTCTATGAATGCTTAATCAAATCAATGAAATTGTAAAAATATTATATACGTTATATTACTGGTTTAAAAAAATAATACTATACAATATTTATATTGTGCTATTAAACATCCACATTTTTATTTATTTTAAACCATATGAAATATATCAATTTAAACATTTAACGTCCATTATCCATCAAATAATATCCTTTATATAAGGAGAAATACATTGGAATCACATTGTTAGATATCAATATTTTTATATAATTAAATCTCTCAATCAAAAATTTTTTTATCCAAGTTTCTTAGATATTATCTGACTAAATAAATTCACACATTTAATTATTTTTCTCCTTATTTATAATAATCACCAATTTATCTATCAATAGATTTTGATAATGTTATAACCTTATTAAGTAAAATATTTGTACCTATTCTCCCCATATAATAATATTATCTAATGAATTTTGGTGTCAGATACCACACATCCTTATGAAATAGAAAATTCAAAAAAAATTAATTTTCATCGTCAACTCTACAAACATTTAAATCGGAATTGCCTATGAAAATAATTCATTATTTTGGAACATTTTTTAAATGTATTTTTGCCTCAAATTTGTATTATTAACCTTTTCCGAAATTAAACTATAATTCACAAAAATATGTGTTGATATTAAATCCTATATATCACTGTTATAATTATGAAAATCAATATTTTTGTTATAAGAAATCATTTCTAGCTTAAAAACATCCACTTCATGGATTTTACCCACACCTTCATCCACAATATTTAAATACCAGAATGTATTTTATCTATAAATATATCCTCTAATGTTCTCAAAGTTGCTATGTTATATTTATAATTTTTTCAGATCACATATATTTCACAAAAAATAATTTCCTATCATCTGGTAATTTCATTCCATATTAATAAATAACACAATCTGCATCGGTGAAACCCAAAATATTTTTCTCCTAACTAATTCAATAAAAAATTGTAACTCAGTACACCCATAACAAATATGGGGATAATTTTTACAAAATGTATGATATACTACTTAGTGTCATTCTCATACCTTTAAAAATGGTTCATGAGGAATATATGTATGGTCTTTTTGTTGTTAGATAAATAAGACATACAATTGTATTTCTGAATTTTTTTTGATTTATAATGTTTCAATATTCATCATTTAAAAATTTATTACCAAAATCCTTGGGTGTTGATCCTTATTTAAAATATTCCATATAAAATGTCACCAATAATATTCTAGAATATTTTCATTTATATATGAATATATATTTATCTATTTTAACAAACTATGTTAACAAAATGTATCTAATTGCACCAAGTAATGGCACATCCGAATTCATTATCACTTTTTTTAAAAATTACTCTCAGACATACACATTTTCAATATAATAAATTTTATCAACAAAATAAATATTTAATGTTAGAGTAACATGGGTTATATAATTAAAATAAAATTTTAACATAACATTTCCATTAAAAAAATTAATTTCATTATAAAATTGGCTAGTTTGGATGAACAGGCTCATTGGTGCTTTACTAAACCATAAAAAGGAATTATATAGTCTATATTACAAGATACTATAACTATTGAGCTTCAATGTTATAGTTTTATCAATAAAAACATCTTCTTCTATGTATGTATGAAAAAAGAATGTTTTTAAATCCATTTGATTAACTGTATAGTGTTTCATTTCAATAATAAGAATCATTTTAACTGATTCAATTCCTGAAACTAATGAAAATAACTCTTCAATGTCTCTACCTTCCAAACAATAATACCCTTTTTATATAGGTATTTAATATTTCAGGTCACTTATCCAATTTAATTGAGATTATTTATAAATACTAACATGGTTCCTAAACTATTTCCCTCTTTAGGTCTTGGAATAAGATTCAAAGGTCAATTATTTTGTATCCTATCAAACACCTAATTATTAGAATTTATACATTCTTAATTATCATCATCAATATAACTATTTAGGGTTAAATAATTGAAATAATATCTATTTGATTATCCTTTATAAACACTCTTTTGTTGGCTCTAGAAAATCATATCATAAAAATAAATTGTTTACATCTATATGAATCTACTATAAAAATTGATTTAATATGTCATCTATAATAGAATATTTCATATCCCTGCTTTGATATATAATAACTTGAAAAAAATTGTATCCTTTACATCATCTTCTTCATTAATGTTTCTATAAATTTGTATCCAAATAAAAATATTCACATCCCACTTCATCAAATTCAGAAAAATTTTGTTTGTCTACAATAATATATACATCTATATATTACACTAGATTTTGAATCATATTATAAAATATTATTTATCATCTTATATTTTATTTACAAACAATTAATTTCATTTTTTTTCACCCGCAATTTTCATTGATTTGTGATTATTATATTCATATAACATGGAATACCAATAACATTGAAGTATTTAAATATAGTATTTACCATGTACCAAATTTCATATGGATTTGTATGAGAATAATGTCTTGGAAATACTTTATTTTCAATATGAGTATTTGTACTTTCTTCATACATCCAATTGAATTTTGAGAGTTTACATTTAGAAAACATTTCTATTACCATATCCACTATTATTTTGTTCTTTCCCTATGTGACAACATTTTAGTAAAAAGAATACAAGGTATTATATTGATGATTTATCTCGTTCATTAAATATAATATTAAAAAGTGTCATAAGTAAACACCCTTCACTTTTTTGTACTTTTCTTTTTAATGAAAACTTATATATCTATCACAACATATCCTCTATAAATTTTTTATATCATTTTTGAATTTAATTTTTAGATCATTATTATAGAATTACTCTTTCAGGTAAAATCCTCAGCGAATGTGAAAAATTATAGATTTAATTTGGAGGAATTATTTCTTATAGTATCATTTATGTCACAATGTATTATAATAATTAGTGTAATATAAGAGGTCTTATATTTTTTGGTTGGTTGTATAAAAATTCTTCCTCTTATGAGATCATTCCAAAGAAAAGTGTTCACTATATCATGAATTGTGTTAGCAATCGTACCACATTATAAATTAATATTTTATAAATATTAATTTCATCTTTATTGTTCATCCTTCTTTTCAATAACCTTTTTTCATCATTTCTTGTGAAATTATATGAATTGTAAGGATCAATAATTTGAATGAAATATCCCATTATTCTTTTTCCATCAAGAGAAAATTATTTCATTCATTGACATCATTAAATAACATAATTATTCATTGATTATAAAATATTTTTATAATCATAAATTTTTATCATACTCAGTGTATTTTGTTTAATACCTTCAATAAAAAAATATTTTTGATTTTTTTTCTTGAATTTCAACAATACCAACTCCTATGATTCATAAAACCCATAAATTACAAAATTCATTTCCCATATATTTTTATCTTTAATATTAGTCAGGAAATTTCATTCTAATATAATTTGAGTGAAAAACCAACATCCATGAATGAGATTATTTAAATTCATATAATAATTTAAATTAAATTCCATAATTAATGAATTGTACTCCATCCCACATTCCAGAATTTAGATAATTGTTTCAAAAAATGGAATTTGTTATATTAGAGTATTCATTCACTATATAGAATAATGATTATTTTTTTAAATCTTCCAGAAAACTCTTACTAACAGTCAAAAATTTTATGAGTTTATATAAATGATGGAATTCGATTCACAAATTTCCAATTCTATTATTTGTTCTTCATATTCTTATAGATATTTATTTTTTTAAAATATAAATTCCTCTTGATTCATACCTAATATAAATATATAACATTTCAAAAATATCATATATAATAACATATTCCAAAAATAATATTTATCTATAAATTCCCTTTGATGTTTTATCATCATATTGTTTAATGTTCTATCAAGAAAACTATTTTCAATATCCTACCCTACTTTGTTCTTTAGTTTTACACGGGGAGGAAGTTCTTTATAAATTGTTACATCAGTCACTTTATATGTGAGATTTTTTTTTCTTTCTCTTCATATATAATCATTTACAACTTCCATCATGAGAAAACAGAAGGTTAAAAAAATTATTTTATTTTTAACAGAATCATATTTTTGAAACCCTTTTTGGAAATTATTTTTAATAAATTGAGATGATTAATATTCAATCCTAAATTCCTTTTACAAAAACTCATTTGACATCTATAAATAATTATTTTATATATTTCACATTTATTCTGTCTAATTTATATCATCCTTTATTATAATAATTTTATCATCATGATCATTATCCATTTAATTTTTCTATATAACTTCTAATATCAAATTTTTAGTTTGACTCATATAACATGCTTCGAGTTTAAAAATTTGTTCCATTCCTTCAATAAATATTTCATTATATTTCTTCAATTTTATGATTTAATAATTAAGTTATATCTCTGATCAATTTAAGATTAATCAATAAAATTCTATATATAATTTATATGTGTTATCATAAAATCTTCTTCCTTATTTCATCAACACTCTTAATGACTTCAAATATGTTCTATAATGTTTATAAAAATTCCCCCAACCAGTTCACTTGATTAGATACATGAATTGGAGTAGCTTTATTGTTATTTTTTAGAACACATTTATTATATTCATTATATAAAACAATTTAATTCTTTCTCCATATCTAAAATTTTACATTGAAGTTTTACTGAAATTATGTTTATATATTTAACTTTTTTCACATCAGTCACTTACTTACCACTTTTATTATTAGGAAAATTAATTGGAAAATTCGTATTTTCCCTTCATTTATATCATTTTAGTGGATTTTTTTCATTTTACATTCCATTCACTTTAACTAAGATCATATATATTAATGATATAGTTCTCATATAATCTTCATTAATATACTATTTATATTCAAAATAATTATATTTTTCATATTAATATTCATTATGTTTGAGTTTTCTCATCGATTATAAATAATATTTTTCCTTGAAATTATACTTATATTCTGGGGATTTCATAATTTAAAAATGAATTTTTAAATTAACTTTTTTCCCAAGATATAATTCTTCTCATTTAAATGAGGACTAAAATTTATAATCTACACTATGAGGAATGTTCCTCGACCACTTCTTCCCAAAATCTATGTTTTTTTAAATTTCATTAGCTCTTATAAAGTATATATTAGTGTTTTAATGATCATCCATACTCACATATTCATATTTTATTCTCTATATATTAATAATTTATCACTTTTCCTTAAAAAATTCTGTTATGTAATTTTTCATTCTATCCCAAATTTTGTTTTTTGTTTTAAGCCCCATTAGTTAGTTTTAAAAAAATTCTAAAAAGATTAAAATAATGGAATTTCTACCCATTCCATGAAAATCATGTATTACCTTATCTATGATATAAATTTCAATATTATACAAATTTTTTTAATAATATGACTTCAGTATAATATAAGACTTCTACTCCTAGTGACAAAAGATTGGGTATCATCATATTCATCAATCTATCAAATTTTTTCCAAAATGTTTTCATTACCATAACTATTAATATAATTTCAATTCAATATAAAAAATAGGATAATGATATTATATATGGAACTATGAGTTTGTATTACCATTTGATGTTCCCAATATTGAGTTTCACTAGAGTGAAGGGAAGTTAAAAAAGTAGATCTTCCTTTTCAATTACATTTCATGAAATAATAATTTATTACTAGTTAATTTAAGAAACATATTGTCTTTTATTACCATACATACCCAAATAACACCAAAAAACACCATAGAAAATAAATTCCATATTTATTTCCATAGTGGATACATTTGACTCGTCATTATTGGTTTTAGGATGAGTTATAGTTTTTCCCAGATGAATGAATCACCACTTATATTTTAGTATTCCTAAAACATCCAAAAAAGACAATATTATACACAAAAATATTCTCCGTTATAGATATTATATAGTGTCCCTCTGATTTATAAAAAGAAACAACCAAAATCATGAATAATAATGTCATCCATGTTTCATGTTGTGCCAAAATCAACATTTGATGTCTCGATCTTCCACTTTTTAACTTCAACTACTAAGAATTATTAATATATATAGTATGAATGTCTTCTTTATCCTCCTACAATAAATACAAAAAAAATTTGAAATTATTAAATATAATATCTAGTAATTTTATTGTTCCTACGTTATTATTTCTTATCTATTACAAATATTCATTACTTCTTAGTATTTCAATAATGAATACCTCCATTAGTTTTTTATTAAAATGATATAAATTAAAACAAGGATCATTTAATTATATGCCCATTATTCATAGAATATTTATTTGTAATGTTATATATTAATTACTCATGTAATTTTTCAGTAAAAAATTGATAAATAAACACTTCTCGTTTTACCTCCACACATGAATAAATAACATACTGAAAAATTGATGTGAAATTTCAATTTATGAATTATCTTCATAATCACTCATTGTCAAGTAAATAAATAATTGGAAATATTAATCATTAAATATTCTTTATTATTCTGTTGAATCATATCTAAAATATTTAAACATCATTTCATACAAAAAAATGACACATCAATCATTTATTTCACAAAATTCAATAATTTTTCATTTTTATTGAAATTAAATTATTTATGAATATTACTGTGTGACAATGTATTGTTAATTTTTTAACTGACTAGAAAATACTTTTTTATTTAAATAGACCCCATTTTATAGGATTAGGGGGAACCCAACATGAAATCCAGACTTAAACATAAAAATAAAACACTAAAAAACCACAACTCAAGATAAAAAACTACCCTCACTACAAGAGAGATACTCCCCCCAACAACAATAAAAAATTATGACTACCTTCCATTGTATCATCGTAGCACTTCTTAATTTTTATTACCAAAGATCTTTGGTATGGTACTGATGGTAAAATCCATAAACTCTCAAACATATGATTCTGAAAATACATGAAATAATGAAGCCTCATTGCCCGAAACCTCATAGTGAATAGCATCTTACAATAGAGAAACTGGAGAATACCTTGAGCCATTGACCATTAATGCCAATACCCAAATCACGTCCTAAAAACCATCATTGTCATCCTTCCATCCTAATCAGATAAAAACATAAATGAAAAATCAATCAAAATCTAAACAACAAGAATGCTACCAACTGAAAATCAAATGGTGATTTCAGCTCCAATATTTGGAATTGTCAGTAGGATGACTGTGAGTAAACCTATATAAAGAAAAAATAAGGTCTCGAGTATAGCTGAAGATCCTGGAATTCAATATCAAAACACATATTCCGAAAAATGAGAAATCAACACTGTCTAAAAAACTCAACAACATAAAACAAATCATCATAAAAAATAAACAAATAAAAAATAATGAAGGAATAAGAACATCACTACAACACTATAATGTTGTCCCACATCCCAAATATCATCACCGCCAACCAGTTTGCAAGTGAAGTCCATGGATAATCGCCCATCACACACAGCAGATAGAAAGAAAATTCCTCCGTATTCTGCATCTGCAAACTCGATCACCAGACAAAACCGCACAACCATGGGAGACCCTATATAGAGTATAATGATTCAGGTATGGAGGGGACAATAATGAAGAAAATGGAGGGACAACCGAGTCCACGAATCTATACCAAAATAGATTATCCACTTCTAGAACTCACCGAGCACAAGGAGGGGCACAATGTCAACCTGAGGTGAAGGAGGTGGTGACATGGGGAGACCCCCTAACGTTTTATTCCCCTAATAGGCTCATCAGACAGGTCTTGTTAACGTTTAATTTTTTAATAATTTATAAATATTAATCCTTACATGACATTTATGAATTATCCACATTATATCATTTCATGAATATATCATATGTATCTCTTTGAAAATGTTATGTATCACATGAACTAGAAAACATTCACTGACTACATCAATAAAATACTGAATTATGAACTCAAATGTAAGGATAATAAATACCTTAGATAATATTTCCTTGGCACAAGTGAATATATAATATTGACTGAAAATTATTGTACATTAAGTTCCTCTTAAATTCTCCACCAAATATACATCAAAAAAATTATTCCGTAATATATCTAAAATATTATACATCCTAAAATCTTCATTCCATGATCAATTCTATATAAATATTTTAAATATATTTTTTTCATGATGAAATATCATATATATACCCCTTAATAGAAAAATTTCCAGAAACTAATCATAGAAATATGTTCCATATAAAAATATTCATTATATCCTTTAAAAATTTTCAATAAACTCATAGAAAATATCTGATGCATGAAATGGGAGTTCCTCCATTTTATAATATCATGATTCAATCCTAAACTAGAGAAATCATGTAAACCATATCATGTTTTTTTAGAATGTATTTCAATTTCTATAATTATTATAAAAATAGACAAAATACACTATTTATTTCCATAAGTGGTTGAAAAAAAACTACAGAAGCTACATTGGGTTCTTCATGATTTTTTGTTGTTTTTCCATTCATTGTAAATGAATTGTTTTGATTATTATGATGGATAAAAACCTCAAATGTTATATATTCATTGGCCTTGAGTTTTATTATATCATTAGAAAAAAAATTATTTTTCAATCTCTCACCCAAGTGTCTAAGATGTTGATTCCATTTCCTCATAGATATGTCCGATTTTCATAGTATGAATCAAACCATAAGAGAATCATTTTTTTTATAAATTTCCATTATTTACACCATCAGGTGTTGAGTCAATAAGGTTTTCCTGATGAAATTTCCATTCTTTCTTGTTTTGAAAATCACAAACAACATATACTTAAGCAAATGTATGTTTTACCCCCATCAGGAAAATTTATCTTCTTTCAGGAAATTTACCTTAACCAAAATTTTCTTATACATAAAATATTTTTCTTAAATTCAAAAACCGGATTCATACCCAAAATCCTGGAGCCGTATAATGATAAGATTTGAAGCATTCTATTTTTTGGGATCCGAATTCTAGATATGATCTGTAATGTAGTTCTAATCCGAATTCTGGACTATGAACATTCATGAGTTTGACTCTGATCTCTGAAGAAGTTCGAATCTGAACTCTTAAGTAGTACGAATCTGAACTCTTAAGTAGTTTGACTCCGAACTCTTAAGTTGTTCAACTCCAAACTCTGAAGAAGTTCGACTCCGAACTCTTAAGCAGTTAGACTACGAACTCTCAAGCAGTTCGACTCCGAACTCTTAAGGAGTTCGACTCCAAACTCTTAAGGAGTTCGACTCCAAACTCGTCAGTAGTTCGAATCTGAACTCTTAATCAGTTCGACTTTGAACTCTTAAGCAGTTCGACTCTGAACATTTAAGCATTTCGACTCCTAACTCTTAAGCAGTTTGACTCTGAACAGTTAAGCAGTTCGACTCCGAACTCTTAAGTAGTTCGACTCCGAACTCTGCATGTTTATGTTCCGATCTCTGGTAAAACCAAACTCCAAAATCCTATAAAAAAATCTGAATATTTCTTAATATAGACTCCGAATTTCATTTTGGTTAGACTCCGCACTTTTGACTTTATTACACTCCGAAATTTTGATTAGCTTTTACTTACATATGCTTCATTTCAAAACGATATTATGCTTTCAGTTATACATGGTTTGTTATAAAACGATGTCGTCGATTCTGTTTCTAATTAACCGTAGGTTGAGTTACACGTGTACAGTCCCTCCAAATTTCATGGAAAATATGACCGTTGGAGGAGGGAGCTGACCATTGGAAATTCACCTATAAATAAGAGATCTTTTGAAAGATATGAAGAATGAAACCAGTTGATCGATCTAGAGACCACATGCTGTTAAGGTGATTTCTAGAGAGAGAATCTTTTCATGCCTTGTGCATACTAAACCGCTCATTAAGATTGCTTCGTGCGACTCCGAAAGTTGGTGATTACATTTTAGGACTTCTGAGGATAGGAAGACAGAGGTGTCGACTACCTTGAAGTTCGAGGGCTTCCTTGCTGAGGAAGACAGAGGTTCCAACTACCTTGAAGTTGAGGGCTTGCGGGGATAACAAGACAGAGATTCTGATCTTCGTATCGAAGGATTATCCTGGTGTGGGTAATACAGATTTTCTTGAATGTATAAATCAAGATACCTTTATCCAAGGTTGTTGGATACACATCTCTTTGTGTTAAAAGAGTTATTTTTTGTTACTTTTATTTTTTCTACTTGTTTGTTTCCACTTAATATTGTATTGTAAGGGTAGTATAATCCTCTTATACTTCCTTATAATTGTACTCTGATTAGTTTAGATTCTATTCACTTTAAGGTAGAATCTTATATTGTTAACCTTGGTACCAATTCTCTAGTTGGTGATCATAGGTGTTGTGAATTTTCATATTTTAAATTTGTTAAACCTAGATTTTCCTTGTCTAAGGAAAACATAGTTATCCCTAACCAACTTTAATGGTTCCAAAGGAATTTTTAAAATATACAATTCACCCCCTCTTGTATATTGAGAATCTACATCATTATTTCCATCCTATAAATGGTATCATAGGTGGTCTCTGAAATACTCATACTCACATAAATGTTTTTCTTTCTCTTTATCATTCTAAACTATATCATTCCGAACTTTGTCACTCCGAACATTGTGGTTATGAACTTTTTCTAGTTACTATTATGGTTTCCCAAGTTGTTTCAGAATGGCATGAATGAATGTTGGTTCTATTGACAGTCTAAATCCTACAAGACCACCAATCATTAATGGTAATGACTACGAGTACTGGAGAGATCAAATGAAGACTTTTGTTATCAGCACTGGAGTGGAAAATTTCGATATTCATACTGGTGATTATAAAATACCTGATAAGGAAGTTAGAACTTTGTAACCAGGAAAAGCAAGAGATTCAACTCAATTATAAGGTATGCAATACTTTACTATGTTCAATGACAAGAAATATATATAGACACATTTCTTCTTGTGAAGCAGCTAATTGTATCTGGAAGAAGTTATAAGTTACACACTTTGTCACTTCTAAAGTTATTGAATCTAGGAAAGTTATTCTTAGAGCTGAATACCATGGATTCAATTTTCCATTTGCTGAACCAATCTGCAATGTTCAAAAGAGATTTATGATTATAGTCAACAACTTACAGTCTATGTGAGAAAAGGGATAGATGAAGAAGCCCTTGTAGATAAGATAATTGATATTATTCCCAATGAGATTGAATCAAAGAGAACATCTATAGATGAGAACAGGAATGTCTCCCAAATTTCTCTTGATGAGTTATTCGGAACTCTTCTCCAACATGAAACCAGAATGAAGAGAGATGCTGACAATATCAAAAAGAAGAATGGGAATGGTACTGTTGCTTTTACAAAAACATCAAATCATATTAAAGCTAAGACTCCTGAGAGAGTAACCATATCCAAGTCTAAGAAGGTAGTTATTCAATCAAATTCTAGTGAAAGTGAAATCTCAAAAAATGAGTGAGGAAATCTTCCTCGAATGATGAACAAGATATCCCACTAGTGAAATTTCCAATCCAAGTATAAGAAAAAGAAAAGGAAAGAAAGGAAAGATAGAGAAGTTACTTGTTATGAATGTAAGAGAGCTGGACATATTAGACCATATTTCCCACCACTCAAAAAGAATGAAAAAAAGAAAGTCATTCTGAAAGGAGTAGGAAGAAGTATTAAAAAACCAAAGATAAGAATGTTTTGAAAGAAAATGACACATGGAGTGCCAGTGGTGGTGAATCTTCAGATGAATCTTCTGATTATGAATCTTCAGGAAAGAAGAATCTTGGTCTTATAGCTAGATTACCTATTGACAATCATTTCATTATGGCTAAGGTACGAAATTCCGAATCATTGACCAATGTATCTATAAATTCTAATGATAGCAAGTATTATAACTCCTCAGATGAAGAATCCTCTTCTGATGAAGAAAATACTTCACCTACCTATGAAGAAGTTTCTAGGTTTGTTGAACTTCTTGAGATTGAGAACTCTACACTCAATAAGAAACTTGATAAGGAAAACTCTAGGAATTCTATTCTTACAAAAGAGATATCAGATCTTTCTAAAGTTATTGATAGGAAAAATGATGATTTTATAAATATTTCAAAAAATCATGAGGTAGTAAGTTCTGAGAGTAACAAACTTTCTAAAGAGTTAGGAAAATAAATTTTTATGAAAAGTGTTTTCGAGCCTAGTTGTAGTTCGAAATCCAATAATTTTGAATATAAAAACATGGTTATTAAACTCAAGTCCGAAATTTTTTCCATAAATAAGTGTTTGTTGAACTTTACCCATGGTAAAGAAAATTTTGATAAAATGTATTCTCAAATATGACCTTTAAAAACCAAATCTGGATTTGGTTATACCCATGCAAAACAAATTTTTAGTAACAACTACTTTGATCCACAAAGTGCCCCATTTTGTACCATGTGTCAATGTGGTGGTCACTGGGAAAATAATTGTTCTTTAAAAAAACTAAATCTCTAGGTTTTCATAAAGAATATTTTTCTAAGAAAGTGTGGGTTCCTAAAATTTTGCTGTCTAGAAATCCTCGATCCAAGAATGTTTTTATTCCGAAAGTCTAATTCTTTTCTTGTTTTCAGGATGATAGAGAAAGTACCAACAATAATACATTGTACATGGATAGTGGATGTTCTCAGCACATCGATGGTAACAAAAGCTATTTTGAAAAGATTATAAAAAATAAAGGAGATATCATTCTTCAGTTTATCAGAACGCAAGATCAACATGCTAATATTTTCGCAAAATCATTACCTTCTGATAGATTTGAATACATTAAACAAAAGTTATGAATGATAACTGTAAGGTAATCATTCTTCATTAAATTCGTGTTGAACAATTATCCTAACAGTAATAAACTCCTATTTATAGGGGGATTACATTTTATTGTTAGTGTAACTAAATTTTTTTTAGTGAGTTTTTCAAACTTTTCGGTACAGAAGTTTCTGGAATGGAAATTTCGGAAACCAAAATTTCCGGAATGGGAATTTCCAGAACTGAAATTTTCAAGACTGAAATTCTCGGAATGAGAACTTCCGGAATGGAAATCTTCATACTGAAAACTTCCAGACTAGAATTTTCGTACTGATAAGTTTCATAATGGAGAGTTTCATACTGAAGTATTTTTAATGAGATTTTCGTACTGGAACTTTCATTTTTTTATTTCTTCAAGAAGAATATAACCAATTATGAACAATATTTCTAGTCAATCTGTATTCTATGATTTTATTAATTATATTTTTGTAATAAAATTATGATTAATGGTATTTTCATTGTTTTTAAAAAGTTTGGATTCTAGTTTTTCCTCAAATCCAAATGTTTTCTTTAAAAACCTCAAATGATCAGAGTCAAATTTTCCTTGAGGGATTGTTCTCAGCCGTCAGATCAGATCAAATCATTTTCAACCCTTAGATGTCTTTTGGAAGACAAACAGTCAAATTCTTTGCCTATATAATGGGGACCACGAGACTCATCCCACTTCGGTTTTTCCAAGATTTTGCGTCTCAAATATCTGATGATCTTCTTAAGGCTGGTTTTGAACTTTTTGAAGCCGATCTCAAACTTTCAGATTACTTCACTCTGAATGTCAGTTGAAGTATATTCTTAAGCTATGTCAACTGCGAATCCAATCTCAAAGTGGTTACATTTCAGGGAAATATTAGTTCATCCGGATTTTTGTACGCTTGATTCCCTTATTTCAAAGAATATTAGATTGAATGGATGGGAAGATGTCTGTATAGAAAAGTCATAAAAATAGGATCTGGTTTATACTGATTTGTTGATAGAGTTTTACGAGTCAGTTTCCTTCCAGATGGAGGATGAAAGAGAGTGGTTTTCTTTCAAGTCATATGGGAAGACTTATAAGCTTTCTTACACCAAGGTCGCGAGCCTGGTTGGTTTATCATATGAAATAGAATCTGAATTCTGCTCTCATAAACTTCCTGATGTGCAAGGATTTTTAAATAAGGATAATGCACAGAAGTGTCTTGGGCTTAAGGATGATTCAAGAGTAAATATTTCTCATCTCACTCCGAACAATAGAATCATTCAGCTATGGGTGCAAGGCTTTCTAGTTCCATGAAGAGGTAATAAAGACAATATGAAGAAGAGAGATATCTATGTCTTAGATTTCTTGGTAAATCTAAGAAAGATAAATCTGATAAGGCATGTCTTGGTTATGATCAAGAATATCAAAGAAGGAAATTTGAGAGCTCAGATTATCATGTTTCCTGCCTTACTATCTAAGGTGATAGGTCGATGATTAGAATCTTTCAAGGTTTCCTGCAAATCAATGATCATGAATTGAAAAATCATGTTAGTTAGTGATGGTACTCTCAAGAGGATGATGATGGGTTTTTCCACTGAATCTAGAGAATTCTATCCTCTATGTGTGGAAGAGGTTCAAGAAGCTCAAAAAGAATCACAGAATCCGGAACCATCAAAAAAACAAAGGAAGAAGAGAAAGGCTATGTAAGTGGTTGCTGATGGAGAAATTTCACAGGATAAGGAAACTTAATCTCCTCCCCCCTAGTCGAAGAAGCAGAAAACATATACTGATGAAGTAGCATCCATGTGGGGGTAGACAAAGAGAATAGAAAGGAAGGGGATACTCAATTCAGACTGGACCCTGCTGAAGCTAAATACTTAAAAGAAAAAGCTTCTGAGGAGCTAGAGAGACAAGCGAAGGAAAATAAAATGAAAAAGAAGATGTTTGAAGCTGAAGTGGAGCGATCTTTGCTGAATGATAGAGAGTTGGCTTCTGAAATGCTTCCAGTTTAGGAATATTTTGGTGTTGAACCTTCTTTACTAGAAACACCTCCTAAGAACTATGTCACTCCAGATAAATCCAAGGGTAAAGAAATAGTTGAAGAAGCTAAGAATGAAATTGCTGAAGTAGTAGAGGAAGAATTTGAATAAGAAGAATATGAAGAAGAGGAAAGTGAAGATTTGGATACCTTGATCAGGCAAGTAAAGGACTAAAAAGATAAGGATGAATCCGAAAATTTATTTACTCCAGCTAAGGGAGATAAGGAAGCTAGCAAGCAACATCAAGAAGAAGAAGAATAAATTGTGTTGTATGACGAAGAAGAATCCTATGAGAGGAATTTTCTTGAGGAAGGTCAAGAAAAAAAGAAACCAGATGAAGACCAGATAGTTCAAGTTTTTGAATCTGAGGAATGATCTCATAATGTGGAACCCATTCCAAAATCTGATAAGGGGAAGCAAGCTCTCATGGAGACACCTATAAAATATCTCATCAGGAGGAAAGAGGTTGGTGGTACCTCTACAAGGAAGCTGGTGCCAGTTGAAGAAGAGAAATCTCAAAGAGAAATTTCTAATTCGGAATCATCATCTCATGGACATGATTTTGTTGTTTAGTCTCTGAGAAAGATGGTGGACACAATTCTGATTCTTTCAACAATAGATTCTACATGCCAGATGCTGCAACAAACTATGAATCAGAAATCAGCTTCATTATCCATGGACATGGATATGTTTGTGAAGTTGAAAGCTGAAGAGAAAAGTTTTCTGATCGATTATGATATACAAAGAAAGTCATTCAATAAGGTAAAAAAGTGTTCTAAGAGTGTTGAAGAAGACTTGACAGTGTATGATAATTTTCATAATGACGTGAAAGATGCTTTTGACACAGCAGATAAAAAGGTTAAGAATCTTTAAGATGAGCTAA
This sequence comes from Viscum album, assembly GCA_963277665.1. Classification (NCBI taxonomy): domain Eukaryota; kingdom Viridiplantae; phylum Streptophyta; class Magnoliopsida; order Santalales; family Viscaceae; genus Viscum; species Viscum album. The sequence continues at coordinate 579,764,387 of OY728122.1, read as the reverse complement.
TTACTGAGCAGAGTACCCAGAGTCAACAAGTGAAAGAACTGAATTACATGGAAATTTATCTTGCTCAAAATCTTAAAAATGTTAGAAATATCAAGATTGAGCTTGAGAAAAAAGTCGTTTAGCATGTTGAGTTGTTAATGTTGCAAAAATAAGCCTTGGAGGCTCAGGCAGAAGCTTCAAAAGTCCATGAATAAAAGGTAAAATCCATGGAGAAGCAAGGTGAGGAAGATCAAAGGGACATGAAGAAACTCAAAACCTTGTTAAATAAGCTCATCCCGAAGGAAAAGAAAGGCAAATGAACCCACTCTGAACTTTTTTTTAGTTGTCTTTCCTTGTAAATTTTTTTCCCAACTCAAATGAAATGGGAATATGGTTGGTTGTATCTTTTAATATAATAATGATTCAGGTACCATACTTTCTTTTTCCATTCCCTTCATTTCTTTTTGAAAATCACAAAGGGGGAGAAGAAAAAGAACTACTCATTATGAGGATAAAGGAAAAATTTCTAAGAGAAATATCCTTAAAGAAAGATGGAGTTTCCCACTACGAAGTTTTTCATTCTTTAAATAATGAAAACTCCACTCTGGAAACTCAGAATACAATCCTTAGTGTTTCAATGCCTAAGGGGGAGGTATTTTTATTCACGTTTATCTGTGACCAAAGGGAGATATGTTTTAAATTTCAAAGTCTAATGAAACTTTTCAAAATCCTTATATGCTTTTTCGAATGGATGTTTGTTCTTTCCAAAAAGGGGGAGATTGTTGAGTCAATAAGGTTTTCCGTATGACTTTTCCATTCCTTCTTGTTTTGAAAATCACAAACACCTTATACATAAGTAAATGTATGTTTTACCCCCATCAAGAAAATTTAACTTTGTTAATGAAATTTACCTTAACATGAATTTTATTATACATAGCAATATTTTTCTTAAATTCAAAAACCTGATTCAAACCCAAAATCCCGGATCCATATAATGAAAAGATTTGAAGAATTCTATTTTTTAGGGTCCGAATTCTAGATGTGATCTATAATTTAGTTCTAATCATAATTCAAGACTCTGAACATTCATGAGTTTGACTCCGAACTCTCATGAAGTTCGACTCCTAACTCTTAAGTAGTTCGACTCCGAACTCTTAAGCAGTTCGACTCCGAACTCTTCAGGAGTTCAACTCCGAAAAATGAAGAAGTTCGACTCCAAACTCTGGAGAAGTTCGACTCCGAAATCTAAAGCAGTTCGACTCCGAACTCTCAAGGATTTCGACTCCGAACTCTTAAGCAGTTCGACTCCGAACTCTTAAGCAGTTCGACTCCGAACTCTTAAGGAGTTCGACTTCGAACTCCTAAGAAGTTTGACTCTGAACACTTAAGCAGATGGACTCTGAACTGTTAAGCAGCTCGACTCCATACTCATAATCAGTTCGACTCCGAACATTTAAGCAGTTCGACTCTGAACTCTTAAGTAGTTCGACTACAAACTCTGCAAGTTCGGATTCTGATATCTGGTGAAACCAAACTCCGAATTCCTATAAAACATAATCCGAATATTTCTTAACATAGAATCCAAATTTCATTTTGGTTAGACACCTAACTTTTGACTTTCACACACTCCGAAATTTTTATTTTCTTTTACATACATATACTTCATTTCAAAACAATGTTGTGCTTTCAGTTATACATGGTTTGTTATTAAAAAATGTTGTCTATTCTGTTTCTAATTAACCGTTGGTTGAGTTAAACGTGTACAGGTCCCTCCTAATTTCATGTAAAATATGATCGTTGGAGGACGGAGCCGACTGTTGGAAAATCTCCTATAAATAGGAGCTCATTTGAAAGATCTCAAGAATCAAACGAGTTGATCGATCTTGAGTGAGAAGCTTTTCATGCCTTGTGCTTACTGAACCACTCGTTCATATTTCTTTGTGCGACTCCGAATATTATTGATTACATTCAAGGACTTTCGGGGATAGGATGACAGAGGTGCCGACTACCTTGATGTTTGAGGGATTCTTTGCTGAGCAAGACAGAGGTTCCAACTACCTTGAAGTTGAGGGCTTGTAGGGATAACAAGAAAGAGATTTTGATCTTCGTATCGAGGGATTATCCTGGTGTGGGAATGACAGACTTGCATGAATGTATAAATCAAGATACCTTTATCCAAGGATGTTGGATACCCTTTTCTTCGGGTTAAATGAGTTACTGTTTGTTACTTGTAGTTTTTCTACTTGTTTGTTTCTGCTACATATTGTATTGTAAGGATAGTATAATCTTATTATACTTCATTATACATGTACATTGATTATATTATATTCTATAAACTTTAAGGTAGAATCTTATATTGTAAACCTTTGTTCCAATTCTCCTGCTAGTTATCAGAGGTGTTGTGAATTTTCTTAGTTTAACTTTGTTAAACCTAGATTTTCCTTGTCTAAGGAAAACATAGTTATCCGTAACCAACTTTAAAGGTTCCAAATGAATTTTTAAAATATACAATTCACCCCCCTATTGTATATTGAGCATCTACATCAATATTTCGATCCTACATCAGGAACATCAATGGATTATAATGTAACGGTCAATAATCCATGTTGAAGTTTTTGCCCTAAATTCACATCATTATGTTATCCTACCAAAAACAAGTTAATCATTAAATTAATATATTCCATACATCATAAAATTATTTCAATCATATGTTCATATTATAAAAAATAACATAATAGTTCTCTTTTATCATGATATTTTTCACATTTTAAACATCTAATCATCTAAAATCATAGTCCCTCGTACATCCTATCGAAAATACAGCGTAAAAGGAACCAATAAATTTAATCAATCATAACTAAAATGGATTTTATATACAAACTATTAACCTTATATAATCATTTTAAATTTTATTTTTTTGACAATATTATAAAATAATATAATGCATAACTATCATTTAGGCCCTTTTAATATTTATTCAAATGTTCCATCACTCCATAATTACTGTTTCTGAGTCTATACACATATAAAATAAATAAACTAAATACATTATTTCAATTACCCATCATTTCACACTTCTCTTGATCTTTATTCACCCTAACATTCACAACAATAGAATTTATTATTAAATATTGGATCTATATATTTCATACATCTTCATTAAGAATATTATATAAACAATAATCAAACTATAAGTCAGACATGCCACTGGTTTTACTCAACAAGGTTACCCTTACATCCCATCAAACTGGTACCAATGATATATAGAGATATTCCTACACATTATCATGAAAAAAATTCATTACTGGACTTAATTTATCATTGTATTTTATGGATTTCATTAATATAATCTTTTGTTGAATATCCATATAATATTTAAATGATAAATAGTTGCACATCCAAAAAACTTTTTCATAGTTGATGGTTGGTTATAAATTTTTCAATGTATAGTAAATTATATTTTTTTCCTCAAAGATAATAATGTTTTTGTTTTGTCTTAGTGAAATAAAAATATTCTTGACTTTTTATCCAATATAAATGTTTTCACATGTTGATAATTCTTCTATTTTTACTCACTTCATCAAAATATACATATCCTTCTTGACATGAATCCCCTTTTTTTAATTGTTTATAAATTAGAATAAAACCCATTAAACTTCCCTAACATGACCTTACCTTCATACAAAATGATAATTCAGGAAAAATATCCATTGAATCTAAATAAATGTCATTGTAATCTATGAAAAGAAATAAAAGTTCATATATAAGTATATGAATATAATGACCCAACTGAAAAAATATCTTAATGACTTGAATTGAGTTTTGAGGAATCTAACACTACAATTGATCCCAAATTCCACGTTTTGGGACTAATACCAAAAAAATGTAAGCACCTTATAGTGCTCCAAAAACAAAACAATTACATGTTTTTATTAAAATCGAGATGAACTTGAAATTTTTATATAACCATTAATAAGAAATCAATGTACCACAGTTACACATTCAAAATCATCATCCAGACAGCATCCTAAAAAAGATGTGGAATGAAAAAATACATGGCACAAAATCTGGATTATATGAATTTGTATTATTTTTACTCCATGGATGGAACACACTAGAAGATTATAGTGAGATAGAAACATCATATTAAAGGAGATTTAAATATAAAAACTCTAAATCAAAATATATTAACAATACAAAATTTATATTCCATACAAAATTGACCGGAGCCCATATATTAATGAATTATCCCTAAAATAATCTGCATGTAAATATACCACCACCTATATCTAATAGTTTCGTGGATCATGTCATTGGTTATTGGAGCCTTCAACAATCCATATATTTCATATTATAAATTTTAAAAATCTTGGGTAATACTGAAATAATCGTATATAACTCCCCAACATTTCTCACAAATTTGTTTTTAGGGTCAGCCACCATCTAGGGATGTCATTTTTCCTATCTTCAAGATTTATAGACATAAATTTCACTAATTTATAATCTCTATTTGATCCCATTTTAGAGCATTCAGATACTCTCCTTCTAAATGTTTTCAACAGATAGAAAAAAATATTAATTTTTACATCTTATTAAGATAAAAATATATACGTTTGTTTGTTTCATCATAGACAGATAGCAAAAACATTTAATTAAAATAATATATTTCATTATAATTACATACTAAGAAAAAGATAATGTCCATCTAACAATTTTTTTTAAAAATTATCATAAGTATATTTTAAAGACAATGGAATTGTTTTCGGGAATTTATATAATGTGAAGGTATTGAACACATGGATTAATAGTCACATAAGCAAAAAAAAATATAAAAAATACATATCATTATTTTTGTCAAAATTAAATTATAATGTTACCCTCTATTGGGTGATGTGGAGCACCTAAGATCCTGAATGTTTTAAAATAATATTTATAAACAAGTGTGAATATTAACATTGTGACTATTACAACATTGACCGTAAAATAAAATGGGGATTTTGGTTGGATAAAAGGTTATGAGTACCATTATTATGAATTTTCACAATATTCAATTCAATACGATATCAGGTTTTGAGAAATTATAATTCATCATGACCAATGAAGTATAATTTGAATGAATCTTGTGTCAAAGAGATATTGTGCTAAATTTTAGGAGGTTTATGATGGATTTCAGTTGGTATTACCCTTGTATTAAAAAAATAAAAATCTATTCTTTCAAAACAATACCATATATATTTAAATTTATTAATATATAAGTGAATAACATAATAATTAACTAATGATACCGAGAAACTTCTGCTTCAAAATAGATGAGGTAGATTGCTAAAAACTGCCCAAAACAATCCTTCCCCATATTGTATGCATGGGTTTATATGAATATCGTAAATATTTTAAGGATTTCATCCTCAACATATATTATTGAAAAAACTATGTTAGAAATAAATATTAAATAACTGGTTATTAATGGATTTGTTTCTATATCATATATATTATATGAAATCATAGGATCTTATCATCATAATTTAGGATAAAAATAAATTAATTGACTATTGAATGGTTAATGAATGATTATTATTTCCTCATTCCGTATTGTCTCTATTAATCTACAAAATATATTATAAAACCCTTTTTAACTTCTATCCATAATTGATTAAATATTTAAATCATCCAAAATATTATATTATTCCATAAACACCCTTATAAATAAAAACTATAAATTTTAAAAAAAATCACGCATGATTTTCTTTAAAAAAATGTTGATTCTTGTACTACCACAAAATTCATACTCATTAATACAAAAACCCATATAATAATGATTTTCACTATTACGTTGGTTTTAATAGAACAAACGACCACATGATTTACACAACCAAATAAAACAATTTATAAATAATTATTTATATTAGTCTAAAACATGTTATAAAACCAAATATATGTAGTTAATTTTTTATTCTTTTTTAACTAATTTTTAATAAGCAATTCATTCAGATTTTACCACGTTTTTAATCATATATTAGAAGTATCAAAATCAACCAAAAAATATTTTTAATTTTCTACAAAAAAGACATCTACAATTGATCTCATAGTTTTGTAAAAATATAAGAAACTAAATGAAACCCACATTGACATAACCATTGTGTTTGGCCCCATCATAATTTTTAGAATTGAAAATAATTATGAATATTTTATTCTATAATTTCATGTAATGTGAGATCAGTAGAAAATTAATAGACTTACAAAATCATCAGTGTATTCAGAAATGATCTCTAAAAAACAAATGAATCTCTATACATATTTACACCAGTTCATTCATATAGAATATTCATAATCATTTAATCCCACTTTCGATATATCAATTGATTGGGGGACACATAATATATCAATCTTAGATTTCATAATAATGCATTCATTTTTTATGTATAAATATACCCAAAAGATTAAAATATCATACATCATCCCAAAAAATTACGATCATATGAAAATCACCTCATGAAAATAGAGAATGATATCATATGCCAATTATAGTGTTATATCCATAAACATACTCAATCTATAATTATCAAGGGACCAAATGTCCAACATATAATATGAGAAGAAAAATGTCATCTTAATCAAACCAAAACTAATGACCTTGTCAAAACATTTCCAACCACCTTTTAAGATTATCATGTGTGGTAACTTTTTAGACTTATTTAATAGATATTAAATACTAAACACACACCCCATGTATACTAATGAAATAGTACAGTAAAATCCATGTGGTCTTAGTTGTGGTTAATCATGAGAACATCAATAAATTTTTTTTATCAAGAGTAAATTCGATATATATAAATGAATCCCAACACATATTAATCTCCAAAATCCATTGAAACATAAATTATTCATTAATTACCATTAATTTGAGATAACTCAAATTTGTAATTTGAGAGTTCAACATTCATTTCAGTTTATGAAATATATTAAACTAATATGGTAGAACCAAAATGTTTATAATACATATTTTATAACATGATGCAAATTAAACATTCAAAAAATATTTTAATAATAATAAAAATATATAATAGTTAGTATAATAATATCACATGTGGAAGACAACCAGTGAATCTTTATTTTTTGAATCATTATTATTGTTATATTTTACTGTTTAGAATATTATAAAATTCATTCCTCAATCCTATGTTTTAATAAAAAAATCTTCTGAAAAAAATTCATGGGTTAAAATATATGATATGGTAGAGATAATATTAGTGAGAATATGATTCAAAATCCAAATGTTTATATTTTTGAACATAATATTATAAAATTTAAATTTAAAACATCGGTGATAAGTTGTTAAAAATTTCCATTCTCTGAAATACTAAAAACTCTTTTTATTGTTATCATAATTATCTTTTTAACATTTCAATTTCGACATTTAATTAATATTAGCGGATAACAAAGGAAAATTTAAACCATTGCATTTTGATAATTGTTTTTCAATATAATCTAAAAATTCAAGGATATAATGTGAATTACATTATGAATTAGACTGAAATAATTTTTATGATGTCACATAGAGAACCATTATGGCTTTAACATACGCCCACAAGCCATTTATCAATTATATTTTCACCAAAAAATATTTTTCATAAAAACCGCAATTTTGATTTGAAATAAAACATAATTTAAATTTTAATATATTTGAAAAATACATTATTTAAAAAAAATTATATGTTATTTAATGTATTTGTATAAATATTATTAAAATAATAAAGATTTGTTCTTAATTCCTTTTTTTGTGGAAACAGATTATTTATTATTTTAAAAAAACACATTGATTAATTCTTTTTAATTAGTTAAAAAAATTTATTCAATTATTTTCAAAACATTTTATTTAGCAATATTAATCATAAATTATATATATTAAAATAAAACAAATCATTATAGTATAAATTAATCATTCTTTATAATTATTCTCATATCATACATGGAAAAGAATATTAGATGAAACAGAAATCCATTAATATTTAAACATTTAGTTAATCCATTACATTCACCTAAATAGAATTGTAATCATTTTTTATAAATAGAATAGAAAAATAAATATACTCCCAGTAATGATACACGTGATTTGAAATACTATAAATATTGAAAAGTTTATATAATATATATTTGGAATCATTTATAGTTCAAAATATAAAAAGTAAATTCTATAAAATTAGTAATATCTACTTATACATAGTCACGGTACTTGAAAAATAAAAGGTAATCCATGAAATTCCTTGTCCATTGATCTGGTTCACCATAATAGAAACATTCCGGCTATTTCCTAACATATTCTATTGGGTTCAATAATATAGTTTCACTATTAAATTCTCTTATATTCATCCACTTCATTGATCGTGTACCATCAATATGGAGAACAAATCACTAGAGCCCAGACCCCCCGTGTCCTACTCAAGCATACTAAATGTATTTAAGGGATTTTGTAAACTCTTATGAAAGTCATTTATACCATTATTTATAAATAATTTCCCCTACCATTTTGTATGTTCAGGTTTGTATCTTGTTCAATCCTTTAATGATTCCTCCACCTCTCTATGTCATTGTTATCGAAAATCATAATAATGATATGATAATATTATGAAGTTCGATTAATGAACATTCATATAAACAATGCCTTTAAAACAATATAAATGTTGTTCCTCCCAGGTTCCCAATAAATCTATTTTATTTTATTTAACATATTTAACATATCTATGTTTTAATTTTTTTTATTAATGTACACCCAAAATATTAGTGTCATATCAATAGATACATTCATATTAGTCACATAACTATCATTCCATATTTCATTATTAGATTCATATGTAATCTATATTAAATGGGGTTTCTCTGAAAAAAACATTTTACATAATTCTTATGTTAAATTATTAATATTTAATACTATTATAGTATTTTTCATAGATTAATATTTTAATTTTAGTGAATTTATCTCAATAACATGTTGCATGGTGATAATTATTTTTTTATCCAAAATAGATGATTTTATTAAAATAGTATAATATGTTATAATCACTTAATAAGTTAATTTATCAAATATTATACCATTGAAAATTAAAACCCATTTCTTATAAATCCTATACATTGATGTTAAATTTTGTATATTTAATGTATTATTTGAATATTTTTTAAATTTATATCATATCATAGTTATTAATGTACACAATCAGGTCTGTAACATCACTACGACCCTTTAATCGTTATATAGGAAACCCCATTAGCAAAACCATCATATGGATTATACCAACTCTCTCTTTATGACATTCCAACTTTTAGGGTTTCGAAATTAATTCTAACCGTAATATTATTCTCAAATTTGAATATTAATAATATTATTCTTACCAATAAATACAAATAAAAACTGAAACAATTTCATGGGAACCCTTGTTTAGAATGACGTACCAAATTAACATGTCAGAAACATATGTATAAGAAATTATATAACTCATGTTCTTCATTGTTTTATTATGAAATATAATCCAAAGATATTCACAAATATCCAAATTCATCTCATACATAAGGGATACAATACTCTTTTATATAATGATTTAAAATCATAAAGAACTAAAATATTGATAATGAAAATTATTGTGTGATATGTTGGGGTCAAATATTTTTTATAGTCAGTGACATAACCTCTAGGAATGTGAGAATTTCGATCTATATTCCCACTTTCTAAATAACTCTTGATTGAGGTGAACACAATAATAATAATATCCAAATTAAAAATTTATTTAAGTCATCAAATAAAAAATTTTAAGATTAGGACATACAAATAAATCTATTTTAATGTTTAATGTAAGTAAATATAATTTTTAATATTTGGGTATCTACTTAAATGTTTGGTGTCAAGTGTATCAGAATAACCTTAACACAATAAAATAATGAATAACATTATTCATAATAAAAAATTAATATCAAATAATTATTTAGAATGTGATAAAATATATAAATGAAAAATTTATAAATTTGAAAATGAGATAATTATTTATTAATATTTACTAATTAAATATATTTTAGAAAATTTATAATTTAGATTTCATTTTATGTACATTACGTAATATAAAATCATGAAACATTTACAGTTATTTCAATATGAACAATTAATAATAAATAAATTACATTATATTATATATGATACCGTTTTCATTTCAAAAAATTGATATTTATGAAAATATTTTTTATCACGTAAATATAATAATTTTTTTAATCATTTTCATAAAGAAATACACCAAAAAATTAATTTTATTTAAACCTTTATTAAATAAATTTAATCACATATATGTTTAATCTAAATAAATTTATAAAAATGACCTTTTAATATGAATGTTTTGAATTATTTTTTAGGTTTTTAATTTATAAATATTAAAAAAATTATATTGAGATTTAATTAATAATTTATTAACACATAATAAAATATCTATATAAATACAAGGATTTAATCATTGATAATATCAGCTAAAGTGTTCAAGGAATTATCAAACCCTCACACCCTCCCCAATATATATCATATGTCCTCTATGTATACTTACTGGATTGATTTGGTAAACAATATAAAATAAATATTTTCATTAAAAAAAAATCAATAATTATTTTTATAATTAATAAATATGTCTATCATTCAGCATGACAAAAAATTTTGAGAGAACAGAAAACATTTATATTTGGTGAAGAGATTTTGATTAGAACATTAAAAGTCAATAATTTTGAAACTCTTTAGTTATTAATTCCATTATAGTCATTATATTTTAGGGAAATTACATACAAAAACAATGAAATGTATTTTATTTATGAAAAAATGAGATGAACATAATTTACTATGAATATTTATTTCTTTGAAACACTTTACATTATTATTTTTCAAAAACTAATTTATGGTTTGTATTTTTTTATAAACAGTATTTATTCTCTAGAATTATGTAATGTCTTTAAAAACATATTAAGACAAGGTCATTTATAAGAATAAATTTCATATTATTTTAAAAAAATCATAGATTCTTTATATATTCATAATTTTTATCATAATACAATGGAAGTGGAATTTATACTATCGAAGGGTTTTAATGAGGATAACCCTTTTGAAAAATTTGTTGAAATAAACCACCATAACCAATATTCTATAAGATCCATTCATTTTATTGAAATAAATGATTTATAAACAAAAAACATAACCTTTCATTGATAAATGAAATCTATATATTCTTTTTCTATTTTTTTGATGGGGGTACTTATGATTTTAAAATTTCACATCATATTCATGCATTTTCCATGGGTTTATATGAATCTATAATCGCATGGGATATATTTCCTCATCCATATGTATTAACAAGTATTTATTTAAAGTTAAATATATAATCTGCGTTTTTGATTGTAAGAGTTTCTACAACATGGATATTTTACTCTTTATAGAATTATTAGACTCTTTATTCTAGATTCAAGGATGAATATTGTTGAATAAATGGTTCATATACATGTAAAGATTCATTATTATAAATAATAAAATTGTTTAATGTAAATATATGGACCATTGTATTATAGATTTTATGGTTACATTATTACATTGATACTAGATACATGGAGTCAAATCCCAAAGCCATGAATAGAGTTACTTTATTAGAAAACAAGCTAAATACATGAATCCTTCTTTAAAAAAGTAAACATAAGATAAAACATTGTAATTTCATTCATAAATCCATTATTCACATAATCATATATCATTATATTAATCATAATTCACATCTTGGAACCACGTAGAATGGATACATATGAAATGAGTGAGCCTAGATTCTATGTAAAGGAATGTGTACTATAGAAGATAATATCATGTAAATAAATAAATAATATCTCCAAGATAATAATAAAATATTTCAAATTACTAATACAATGGAATAGGGTACAAAATACTTGGATAACATTAAAACATTAATAATCATGTGAAAAAAATAAATACTTTCAAAGCGATTAAATTTATATTAGTAGACATCATAAAAATAACTTTAAGTCCTAATTCCAAGAAATCAAACATAAATGGGTAATTACCATGTAATATACACAAACTAGTTAGCCTCATGATACCCACTAATGCATTGAGGGTCTAAAAAGTTCCCTTCCCATGACTTCCTAATTCCATATAATTAACCCCAAGAAAGGGTTGGAACCTTATCCATGTAAAAATATGCATTGAAAATACTATCTTACAAAATGTTCATAATTTCAAAATTTTATAAACATAAATACATACCATCCAGACTAATATGAATAATTAAATAAATATATTATATCCCCATTTAATCATAAAATTCACAAAATAATTTTGACATATATGAGTACACATTAAAATTATTTTTCTGAAATATTCTTTTGAAAAATTACATTTTCACATTGAAATCTGTTATTTAATATATACATATATTCCAAATATTATGGAAAAATTCCCCATCCATGTGAAACATTTAAATTTTTAAATAATTAATCCTTCTAGTAATTGGTCTTGATGGCGTGTAAATCAGTACATGCAATAAAAACAATCCCTTTACACTATTTTAATTGTTATAAAAAACATCATATGAAAAAAAGTTGATTATAGTTAAAAAAAATTTTAAAAAATTTAAAAAATCATCAAACTTTATATAATTTTTTTTGAAATAAAAAAAATTATTTAAAAAATTTTAAGAGAAATATGTGCATTTAAGGGAATGATTGATAACTGGGTAGAAAAACATTGTCAGCTTTACATAATAAAAATTATTTTGGAATGTTAATTAATTAATGAGTGTAAACTGGAAATAAAAATTATTATTTACAGAAATAACTATATTAGAATAAAATAAATATGAATTAGAAGATAAATATGCAATAATTCCCCCAATGGGCTCTTAAACACACATAATCTCAAATAATGATTAGATTGTTAAATAATCCCTGAACTCTAGATTCGCATATATTATATGTGTTCATTATACATAAAATAAATATTTATTCATTATAAATATATTAAATTACAATAATAATATATATAATACCATTTATTATTTACTTATAATCATTTACCACTTTTTTATTAATCATTATTCATTAAAATTAATTTAATGAGAAATAACTACATCATTTTTCATGCATTTTTTAGTTGGGTATTTTTGGTCCTTGTGAATTTATCAGGGTTAAATAATATACAGAATTATAATAATGATAAAAAATATATTATATATTTATTTAGTGTAATATTTAGATGTTACTAATATGATATTGAAATAAATCCTTCAATGAGATAGTATGTTGTACATACACATTTACACTATTTCCATTTTTCCATCAAGATCGAATTAATGAATTTTAAAAAATAATTCACCAAAAATCATTATTATACCATACATATCATATATATTTCTTTAATATATCCTAATTACTATCCATGTCAAAATAAAATGAATAATGTGTAATTTCTCTTTATGAAGGTGGCAGTCCACACATGTGGATGTGAAACGTTATCAATTTCTAATTGATTGAATTGTAAGAAGGTAGATTTTAAAAAAATTAAATTATTATAATTATATCATAAATTCATATATATATATATATATAATCCGTATTATATCCATATGTGAGAGGTGTTTATGAAAAAAAAAATATCAGTTCCCAAATTGGTAGTCTATTGTAAACTCGATTGACAAATTCATTTCCAATTTGATTGAAGAGGGGATAGTTATATATTATTATTTTACATACTAAAATTTTACTATATGGGAGATAATGGAATTATTATTTTATCATATTTTGAATAGATATTAGGTGGGTTGTGAAAGATATAATATTATAACACATTGTCAAAAATGATACATCTTCTTCGATGAACCTCTTTTAGATTATTCCTAAAGAAATCATATGATGCTTATCTAATGAAAAAAGGTTCTCTATGTCATGAATAGAGATATAGAGGAGGGATTTTGGAAGTTTCAAATAAAAATAGAATCATTATTTGTGGATATGACAGGATAGATGGTCTCCTTTTATAATTGGGGGATGGGGACCCACTTGGAAATTTTCTAAAAGAATACTAACTAATACTGTTTGAATCAAGTAAATGATTCATGATAGACATATATTCAAATTTAGTGTTGTATATGTTCTACATATAGCCATAAAATAATTTTTAACATTTTTAATTTTAATTTTCCCTTATCTTTTTGTTTATTCCTTCAATATACTAATTTTATCCTTAACTGCGGTAAATAATTTTTCCTATTTTTGTTATTCATTAAGAAAAAAATTATGATAAACTTATTAAATAATAATAGTTTCTCTGATTACAATTATGGATACAAATTATAAAAATTAAATTCATTGAAGTGGAATAATTTTAGTTAAAATTAATTTGAATGTGTATTGGAAATGTTTTTTTCAAATGAAATGGATTTCATAAGTCCAATATTTTAGTGTCAAAATTCATCATAAAATTGATTCTATTAACATGAGTTGGATTAATAAAAATATAATTGAACTAATTTTATATTTAATAAATTTTTAAAACCAAATTTAGCTTTGTAAAAGATTTTATTAAATGTTTATATTTCAATAAAAATGATATTTCTACTTTTTGTAAAAAAATTATATTTTTATAAAATTTAAGAAAACTAAAACTATGATAAATTATACAAAACTAGTTCAATAATAATTTCCATATTTTGTTAAAAAAAATATTCAAATAATAAATTTAAATATTATTTCCCATATTTCCAGGGATCCCTTTTTAGAATAATACATGTTTTAATCATTTAATTCTATTTATTAGTATATCATGCTGAGAAACAACATTAGATGAATGAAAAACAAATTATTGAATATATAATATAAAAATTTCATGAAAATAATTTTGTATTTGGGACTAAATTATTTTATTCATAAATAAAATATTGGATGCATAAAAATAGTATTTTAATACAATAATTCAAGTTACTTTCATATGATTTTTAATAATATTTCCTAATCAATTAGTAACACAAATTTTTATTTTCTACATTTGTAAACAAAATAATAATTATAATTTAGTTAGTATTGTTGAGAATATCTAATTTAACTCCTATTTTATAATTATATATTATATTTTTGTTCACATAGACTTGTTGTTACATGTTTGATAAGCTATCAATGAGATTAAATTTAAAGAAATATACCATCAAATCTCGGGGTGTAAAATTTTACCCACATTCAAAAAAATTCACCACTAAACTTTTTAGAATATAGCATCATTTTATTATTTTGGTAGTTCATCATCATAATTTTATCTCATTCCCACGTTGTATCTTCTATCTTATGATCTATACAAAGTACATTTACCATCCGAGTTATCTGATTCCTCAAAAACTATTATATTATTTACAAAATCCTGATATTATATTAATAATAATATTGATTATGTTTCAAATCAATTTATTTATTGGTGTTCACCATTTTTTGGTCTCATGTCTTCTACTTTAGAAAGAATTTGTAACATTACTAAATGATAAGATAGAACTTCAATTCTATCAGGGATTTCAACCAGAATGATATACCTAGTGTCTAAATTACCTTTATTATAAATTATTATAGAACAATTACTTGGATGTTCATTCCTTAAGAAAAGATCTCCCTCATGAAATATCAAAATATTCCACTTGTTATCATTATAAAATTTCTGGCATATTTTTAGATTCTTTAGTAGATGTCTTAATAATATTTTCATTTTTCATTTTCTCTTCAACAAATTATGGTCCTACAATCCTCCTTGAACAATATCCATCCAAAAATGTTAGACAATGTTATATATTTCTATATAATTCGTCATAAGTCCCCATTCGAATACATCAATTGAATCTATTTCTCTTGGATAACACTAATAATGGTAAATAATATTCAGAATTACAAGGAATGTGATTATAGTATGACCTAAAAATTACTTATAATATATGAGGGTTATTTTGGGGCTTAAATGAAAATCAATATCAATATATTTTTGAATAATTTTCTTCAATTTCGATGTAAATCAAGGATCAAAATTTTATATAATTGAATGATGTGAACCATGAATTCAAAAAACTTCATAAATTTAATAATATTAAATATCATAAAGTGTTAAACCATATATTATAGTGATTAAATATTCATATTTTTCATGTTGATCAATAGAAACGAATATTGCATCATTATTTCATCATATTATTATTTATCTAATGAAACATCCTATAGTAATGTCGTCCCATTATTATATTGTAATAGGGAGAGGTTTTATGAAACCATGTGGATTATATCTCTTATCATTCACCCATATATATTGTAGAAATATTCATATATAATTAATAATTCTATACTTCCTATTATCACATAAACAATTCCTTCTATTCTCTATAAGTCAGGGTTCTACCAGGGTCTATAAAAAATCATGTGATATTAGAATCATCCAAATCCTCAACTAATAAGTTGTATATTAATCACAATAGTTCATTAAATGTTTCATATTCCATATTCCCAAACAATCATTGAATTATTTATCATTTATGGGGTTTTTTGGCAAATTTATATCATCAAGATGATTAAATTTTAATATTTCTAAAAAAGTTTACCTCATATTAATTTTATTACGGATTTTTATCTCCCCTTTCTTGTTAATTATCATAGAAATATACAATATATATAATAAAAAAATTTCCCTATCAACCATCATTTAGGTTATTACTCCATGATCGTTCCTTATCAATTCATAGTCTACCTTATTTGGAATTATATGGTGGTATTGTATTGAGAAATAATAATACTTGAGTACCTTAAGCCTTCTCAATTGCATCATATAGATGTCATTCTACATAAAGATTTGTTTCAGGATCATATTATACATATATATCTCACATCATTCTCAGTATAAAAAATATATCCATATCGTCAAAGAAATTATTATAGATTCAAAATTAGGATCATGGCATTGATATTTTTATGAAGCATTAACTACCATTATTCAAATTAAATAATTATGTAATTCAACATAAGTAATCATTCATGTTCCATCATTTATTTGTTACTCTATATCGTAAATCCATCATTTCTTGATAGTAAAGTAAAATCAATGCATTCCTAGGTCTCTTAATAAATTATTGAACGCATTATTCACATTACTCTTCCCATGTGAAATCATCCTCTCTATGAGTAATCTTGGATAATGGGTTATAATATTATGAAAAATGATTAAAATTTTTATAATAGTGACATGGAAACCTAATGACACTACAAACCTCAGTTGTGTTCACTAATTTAGGCCATTCTAGAACTTCCTTAATATTCATAGGATCAACTATGATTCTATCGATGGAGGATATATGACCCAAAATAGAATAATTATGACTATATAATTCAAACATTCTATATTTCATTTATAGCGTAGTATTCTAAGAGTCTCATGTTATCGTCGGGTTATTCTCATGGATCTGATATTTTTTTGAAGAAACCAATGTATCTTCATTAAATACCACAAAAAAGTCATCATGATATTCTTTGAATACACTCTTCATGAGATGCATAAAAATATATGGTTCATTAGTTAATCCAAATGGATATAAATTAAAATTCTAATTTACATACCAAATAGAAAATTTATTTCGTGGAATAACGTCCTTAATTAATCATAATTTTGAATATCCATAATGATGTTTTATCATTGAATAATATTGATCTCTATGTATATAATCGAATAATTCATAAATTTGTTCTAGAGGATACATGTTCATTTTCATAATTGAATTTATTTCCCTATAGTGATTGAAAACCCTCATTAAACCATCATTCTTATTAATTAAAACAACATCGATTCCCCATGGTGATGTAGAAGGAAATATATAACAATTATTAAAAAATTCTCAAATTATTTCATTAATTAGACAAAATAATTTATGTCTATTCAATAGTATGTATTTTTGATTGTTCTCATATTACATATTAAATATTTGGAAACATTTTAGGACCCAAATATGAGATATAAATACAGAAAAGAAATAGTGGTGTGATTTTTATATTAAAGAAAATTTGTTTTTAACCTGGAGAGAACTTCATTTATCAAAGCTATACAAAAAAGACTCACAAAACCCTCCAATATCATTAACAATGAAATCAGAATGGCCCATGGTATTAATATAAAAATAATATAATTAAATAAGAAAACATTTATACTTATTCATGATTCTTATTTAATGCACATAGAATCTTAAATAATATTTATTAAAATATTTAATGTTTAATATAGTTTAACATTCTATTTATAACACAATGTGCAGTGGAAGAAAAGAACATGTAATTAAACATGTAGTACATGTGATATGAAATTTTTTAACCAAAAGATGAGTGTATCAAAAAAAACATGGATCATGGTCCCCTAACTTATATTTTCATGAATGTGTGTCTTACCCAATCCAGGAAAGGCCCTCGATATGAAGATCAGAATCATTCTTGCAATCCCTGAATTCCCTCGATCTGTATGGTGATCAAGACCTCTTTCTTTCTTAAATCATGGATTCCCTTAATTATGTAGGTAATCGGGACCTCTATCTTTATTTACCATGGAAGAAATCGATTGTATACAGTAATGTTTGGAATTGAAAAGGAAAAAATACCATTGTGAAGATTTATGTATGTTGATCTAGAAGTTCACAACATAAACACTTCATGGGTTCATCAAAAATAAAATCTTTCAAGGCACACAAAGAGTATCAAATCTCCCAAAATATTACACCACTGAAAATGTTCAAATGTATGGGTATTTATAGGCGAGATCTCATATGGTCACATTTTCCTCCAACAATCATATTTTTCCATAAATATTATAGGGACTTGGATATGTGGAATATGTAATAGTCATATTGTAACTAAAAAATGAAACCATTTAGATAATAAAAACAATAACAAGTAAAATTTGATTTTTAATAATTTTTTTGAATATGAATGTGAGAAATAATGCATTAAGGAAATAATTTAACTATAAAAATATCATTAATAAAATATTGTAACATTAATAATGTTATGAAATAAGAATATTAATAAAAAATAGAATATATTATAAAATTATGAAAATCATAACATTTTGAAATATAGAATCATTAAGAATGTATATAATCAGGTCACATATAATTATGCAAATAAAATATGAAAATTAATGAGAATATTTGTCTAATAAACATGGTAAATTGGATTTGAATTTTCGAGTGATTAAATATCTTTGTAATGGCCTGATTCAGAATCGGTTATACAAAAAATATTCTGATTCAATAATATAGCACGATTTGGAAATAATATATCCATGTGATGTGGATTCGACTAAACATCATGATTTGGAATCCATTTTTCAAATTTATTGGGAATCTATGAAAAAGGGTGATTCAGAATTGGTTTTTCCGAGCAATTGTGTATATATGTAATGTGGTGTTTCACAATATAGGAAACACAACTATTGTGATTCTATGTTTATATATCTTAGTTTTCACTTGAATATAAAATCTATTCGTTCATTGTGAAAATTATGTTACACTGAGCAGTAAAGTACAATGAAAGATAATTTTCTATATAAGTCTAAAGAACTTAATTTTTCATAAATAATGAAATATCATTAAGGGAAAAGTTTTTGTGATTAAAAAACATTTTGTGATAAAGAAGACAAAAGGGAATTTTTTAATCTACAATCTCCCCTATTATGGAAGGAAAAAAAGTCCTTTTATGAAAGAATATTAATATCGTAATACTACATATAAGAAAACCTTATCTCCCCAATAGTTTATGATTTATTGTGAATACATTTAAATCCCCCTTATATTAAGAAATCTCCATAAGGATCACATTCAGTATATATATATATTTCATAATTTCTTAGAGAAATATCCTCCATAGTTAAACATTCTTCTTATTTTTTCAAATATTATTTTTAACATTATTCTAACCCTTTTTCATTTACAAAATTAAATGTAAAATGTATAATGTACCATAAAGGTTTAGGAAACAAATAACACAAAAAATGGGACCAAAACATTTTAATTACAAAACAATTTCATTAAAAAAATGATCAAAATGAAATAAAAGTAATCATCCGTAATAAGTATTAATTTTTTGAGGATATTCATCATTTTTTCCAGCTCCTTTTGTTCATCATAGAACTTCGTGATAAGCACTTCTTGATCCTTACTCATGTTTTCAAGAATCTAAACCATTTCATTATAACAGGAAATCTTATCATCCTAAGACTTATGATTTTCAACCACATCATCTTTGTAATCATGTATTCCTTTATCATTGTTAGTGATAGAGTTCACTAAGATGGAATTGGGAATCTTTTTTTAGGAAAATAATTAATGGAGTTCAGAAATTACTTTCCGAATTGAAAAAAAGGCTTCCTCTAATGTGGAGGAATAATTGTTTTAGTCTGATAAAACATCCTTATATTTCCCTAATTCTAGTTTCATCCCTGTAACTTTCTAAGGGATTTGATGCGATATTTTCTGAATTACATAGATTTATTTAGAAACATGAGAAATCTTGTCACCATCATCATCATAATGATCAAAATCATTACTTCTAGAATTATCTTGACCATCATCATCTTTTTTATCCAAATTATCTCCATTAACATCATCATTATCAAATGTGATTTTATTCACATCAATTTTAACAACATAATCTTCTTGTTGAATATATTTATAAACTGATTTTTCATCTGATTTTTCCATGGAATAGGATTATTGGGATGTTCTTATCCATAACTTCTCATAATGGAATTTCCTTTGACATTAATAAAATTTTCTTATCATGTCATTACTTTCTTTTTCTTCTCTATCCACTTACTCTTCTTGATCTTGAAAATTCAGTGTTGATTCTAAGACAAAATATATTCCTTTTAATTTCTAGAACCTGTTAGTACAACCTTTTCATATGATTAATGAGGAGTTTCTATTTCTTATAAAATGGATTATAGAACACAAATAGGTTCTGAGGAACATTATGTGTCTCTTAGAAAGGCCTGAATTTTCTCGTCTTCTAAATGCTTTTTCATGATATTATTTTCTATAGCCTATATCTAAATCAAATTAGAAACATCAATCACTAATGCCTTATCATTAGATAGTGTTATAGAAAACCCATGACCTCTTTCTTTTCATTTCTATATATCTCCTCTCTACATATACAATACTTCATCCGGGTATTATTTCTGTTTCTTTGACTTTGGGGGTTCAAAAACATGGTCTTCTGTGGTTCCAACACTTGAGGTCTTAATTTATATGGTTACAATTTTGGAATCTCTCCAATATTTCCTTTTATTACCTTAATATCAATGAACTAATTCATCTCATCATAGAATGAATATTTCATTATTTTTAATCTTCCATCACATAATAATATGATCTTAAACATTTTGGTCTTTGAGATTAAAGAAACATTGAAAAAATATAAAAAACACATGATTAGATTTGATAAGGTTGATGGGAACCCTAGAATTTGTTACGTGATTGTCTCATCTATTATCTTAATAATCATATGAATGATAAATATAACAATATTAATCTTCCATATATTAGTTAGAAAATTAGAAATGAAAATATATTTTATTTTCCATGAGCCCTTATCTAGATTCCATTATATTAGAAGCCTTGTAACCTAAGGTGACAATATGGAAGATAGATGAATGATTAGAATGTTTTTTTTCTTAACTCCATTAATGCCTACCGATGCAACAGATTTAACATTTTTAAAATTACATCCAAAGTATTACATCTTATGAGAAATAAAATATTCTTCTCCATCATAAGATATCTGAATAATTTTAGCATATTTCTTATAAGGAATCGAATGTTTCTTTCCATAACACATAAAATTATGTTTATATTTTCCAGCTTCATGTAAAAATTATACTTACTAATAGATTTTGGCAACTATATTGGAATACACCTAATCGTGTTCCCAATTATTTGTTAAGATGAAAACACTCTCCCAACATTGAATCATAATGAATTTTGAAATAAAAGACTCATATTTTTTTAATACTACTTAAATGAATAAGAATTTATAAATATTTACAAGTCATTATGTTCCCTATGTGTAAGAATTGAGGTCTGGGATGATATGTCCAGATATATTTGGAAATTTACAAATGTTGGGCTAAAAAAGGAATGGAGGCCTCAAAGGGGAGAAACTAATTAATTAGAAAATATTGGAAATCAATGTGGGACACGAAATAAAGGGTCCCCTTTATATATATCTTATAGTGATGATTCATATTCTAGATAGGATATAGAATATAACATTAATATGATATGATACGATTATTGAAATTGTACCATAATGGATTTGTTGGATCCGATCGTTTGTGTTTTTATAAGCATTTGATCTAAGATCTGGAATTTGTTCATTTCAAATTCATTTAGTTTATCTAGCACAGATTTAATCAAATAATCATCTCATAAATCCTCATCAGTACTTTTATGTTCTAACTGGGGAGGAATGTCAAGGCTATCGACATCATTTCCTAGATAACATCTAGTCCTAACGTGTTGATGTGCATCACTAATGATATTATCACTGGAATAGTTCTTTAGAAACAATAGAATTGGGTTTTTTAAAACCTGTTTATCAAAATAGTTTATATAATATTAAGGGGTAAATACTTAAAACACATTTTCTTGAGTATTTTCATTATTAAAATAGTCTTTTAACATTGTTATATAATTATTTTTTGAAAACAAATCTTATGATGTAGGTTTTCATTGTTTAAAAATAAAAGTATCACTTTCATCAAATTTAACATATATTGTTTCTTCTATAATATTGGAATTCTTATTTGGCTCAATTAGCCTTAGAATTAGTAGATTAACATTAGAAAATTCCTTCATTTTATTTGAGTTGTAATTTGAGTATGTTATTTATTATATTCAAAATAAATACTTTACATCCAAATACTTTGACATATGAAAATCTAGGTTTTCACCGTCTCTATAACCAATAAGGTGTTTTACTAATAAACAGCCTTAATAAAACATGATTTATGTAAAACAATAAGTACATGTATATTTATTCCCAAAGTGATTAGAAATTGAGGATTGACTCCACATGGTTCTTGTTATCTCTTGAATAATTATATGTCTTCTTTCAACAACACCATTTTCCTGAGGAGTTATAAGAGCTTCGTATTTATGACTAATGCCTTTCTTGCTAAAAAATTTTCTCATTAAGAATTTTCATATTCTCCTCCATGATAACATATAATATTATTTCAAAGTATGGGTTTTCTCATTTTTAACATTACCTAAAAAATATTTTAAATAAAACAAGGATTCATATTTCATTTCTAGAAAATATACCAATGTAAATCTTGTGTAATCATCAACTAAAATAAATACATAGTATTTTCTTCCAATACATCTAGTTTATCATGGAACGAAAAGATCCATATGCACTATATATAATGCATCTTAAGTTCAGAATTCACTTATTTATTTTAATATAGAAAGATTATACTTTCCATTTTGACAAGGATCACAATATATTGAAGAATCAAATCAATGATCCAGTAGATCACTAATAATTATTTTGTAAGATATTTTAGAAATTTTCTTACGCTAAAAGTGTCCAAATCATTTGTTGACACTTTGAAGTTTCATCGTAAAAATATTTTTAGTGGTTTTTTTCAATTCATTTTCATGGAACATCCACTATCCATGTACCATTTATATTTTTTGGTGACACCTTCAATTTCATGAAAATGAAATAGTTATAATTTTTTAATATAATAATTTTTTGTTCCAGAAATATTATAAGAAATAATATTATGTATCCCCATTTTCATATAAAATTGATCATTATGAAATCATAAAGATTTAATTTTGTTTAAATAAAAATGATTCTCCCAATATCCAAAACATTCAAACTTAGTGAAAGAGGGTAATTTTGAGGCAAAAAATAGTTACAAATGAAAACTGGATTTGAATTAGAATAAACAAATCCAAACTATTCCTTAGAGGATATTGTTGTGAAGAAATTTTATCAAATCATTTCATACCAGATGTAATTTTTGAAAATAGTTTATTTAAATAAAATATTTCAGAATTTAGTCTTACGACTAAAATCATATCCTCAAAGTCATTAGTCATAGAATTTTAATTTAACTCTAAATTTTTTTTATAAGAATTAACTTTTATATGATCCTTATAATGTATACAATTCTCAGATTTAACTTCCATATGTTTTTTAAATATAAATAATTCCAAAATATTTTTCATCTATATATCAAGAAAGATCTAATAATTATTTTGATATAATATTGATTCTAATATTTTTCGAACCATGTTTTTTATTAACCATACCATTTTCATTTTCATGTATCTTGAATGGCCTAGAGACTTATTCAAGATATGGAAAATATTATCTTCTAATGAAGTACATTCTTCTTCTGATGATTCATATTTATCATCATCAGGATAATTAGAACATAAAGAAATCTTGGATAATGTTTTAGTAGTGCATAACTTATCCATTATAAATATATTCTCTATAGTCATTACGGTGATATGAATAGTATTCATTTTTCAAGAAGAACCAATATCTAAAGATTCATTTGAAGATACACCCCCTCTTTCATTCCATGAATTAGTTTCCTTCAACACTTTATTTCCCTTAGACCTATAATATCATATTTGATTCTATTCAGGGTGTCTATCAATCTTATCCATTATTTTAATCTTAGGAAATTAAGTTTTGATATGTCCATCCTTCTTGTATTCATTTCTTGTATCATTGAAATATTTATTATCATTCATATCTTTCATCTTATAAATAAAATAAATACTGCTTTCCCAATAATATTTTTCATCCTTTGAGCAAGATTGGCTGTTTCATTATCTGTCAATTCAGATTTACTTGAGTCTGATTGAATGAAAAATTTAGTAGACTTTATTGTTGTATAATACTTCTCATGGGCCATTTTTTATATGACTTGAAGTAGAAGTAAAATAAAAACACATTTTTTTCACTATAATATTACAATCATCTCTCTTTAATCTATTATCATGTCAGAAGAGTCTTCCAAATAGCTCATCAAGAGTAACTATTGAAACATTCATAGACACATCTATATCAGTTCTCTTTGATTCCCACTAATTTTTTATTATATCAATTATCATACCATCAATTATTTCCTAATATAATCATTTTCTCCCATTGATTGTATACTTCTTACAATAGTCCAGAAAATTTGTTAAAAATTAACTATTGGTTCATTATATGAAAAAACAAAATAATGATAATAAATTATATGAATTACTCTACTGATTTCAATAACATTCGATGTTCCAAAATGTGTGTCACAACCCGTCCCCTGGGGCCCATGTCGTGACTACCCCAATCCCGTATTCTATAGGCCAGGGCTTGTGGACTAGCACCAAATTTGTATTCATTAAAACTGGGAAGGCATTTCCTTTATAACCCGTAACACACACAACCGATCACATGGAAAGATACAGAATCATGTAAACTGAATAGTAAATAGAGTGAGTTTAGTAAGTAAAAGTGGTCAGAATACAAGCCCAACTGGAAATTACAAGAAACTGAAAGTACAAGTAAACTGGAACAACTCTTGTGAACCCCCACCAAGGATCCTACATGAAGGGTAGGTGCAGCTCTCGATCGGTTGTCTCTACGGTACACGTCGTCTAAGGTCCACATCCAAGCTACCTCCAGTCATGGTACCCACATCTTCGGTCAATGATGCTTGTCCTCTAAACCAATCACAACAATGTGCAGGCATTTCCCATGTAGGGGGGAGTATAACGATACCCAGTAGGGACCCCGAGACCCTCAAAGTCTCACAAAATCCACCTAGGATAAACCAAACAACATGAAATCAAGTGAAATCTCAACTTAGGTATATGCCCATTCATATAACTAAGTTATAATGTATGCCCATCTCAATCATGAGAAAATAGAGAGTCCAACTCTAAATCCTAAATCTCAACTATTACACAAAGTAATTCATACCACAAAGGTATGTACCACACATGAACATCACATATAAGAATACCACAATGGTATTACCATAATGGAAAGTACCACTCAGGTACGAACACAGCTCACACAAGTATAACATAGGTACAATATTAGAATTTATTAGATGTGACTATAGAATTATATTAATCAGTTATGAGGCTGACCAAATAATGATCAATAATCATTATCAGACCAACATATGATCTCTATGTGCTGACATACACAAGATTGCTCATTGATGACCTAGATAGGATCGCTTGGTGCTGACCCAATCATGAACTCTCGGTGCTGACCAACGCAAGATCACTATGTGATGACCCACATAGGATATCTAGGTGCTCAACCACACAGGATCACTCGGTTAGTTATGTAAAGAATCCTAGATCAATTCTTTGTGGGACCCACAATCACAGACCCACAGAGGATCTCTTTCTCAAGTCACATCCAACCACTGGGTTCCGGCACTAGGCATGATCGTCTATGGAAGGGTCCTCTCCTCAAACCACTATTTGATAATCCAACTTCCACAATTTCCCATGAATATGTATCCCAAAGGACTGCCACATAATAGGGGTCTCATCACAACATATGGTGCATCAATCGGATGCCCGATTTGTTAGTTATTTTCCTTTTAGTCCAAAGGGCCCTGTTGGATTCGAGCTCGATCCAACCTGACCATTCCCAAACATTATCCATATCTACAATGTGTTATACTAAAGGATCGTTCTCGATCTAGGGATTCCGGATCCGCAGAAGGTTCGTTAAACAGATGCTCGGAGCCATAAATATGGTTGAAAGAGCTTAAATGAGTTGTACTGGGTTCGGGTCTAGTCCGACCTAGTCGGACCAACCAGATTTGGGTCGACCTGGCCCAACCGATGGGTGTGGCCTGGCTTGCGGTGTGGCCCAGCACATTGGGCGGCCTGGCCCGCCGAGTCCGTCCCGTCCCGCGCTGGGCGGCCTGGCCGGGGTGGCGCGGTGTGGTCACGAGGCCACGAAGGAATCGCTCCTATCGATTCTCAATCTCAACTGGAACCTCCTAAAACATCGCACCATCGTGAATGTCAAGCTCGTTGTGGTTGATGACTTGATAAGGGTCTTGGACGTATCTCCTCTACCGTGATACATTGAAGATGTCGTGCACCCAGTGCAACTATGATGGAAGAGATAAGTGGTAAGCCACCTTGCTAACTCTACTGATGACCCAAAATGATTTGATGAACCTCATAGATAACTTGACACATCAATGAAATCACCAGAAACCTCGTTGTTGTGAGACCCATAGAAAGATGGGGTTGTTATCCTCTAACTCTAGAAGTCTTCGTCTTCTATCTGTATATGACTTCTGCCTGCTCTGTGCAGTCTTCATCTGATCCTGGATGATTTTCACCTTCTCTTTGGTATCATATAACATCTATGGTCCCACTAGTGATGAATCTCCAAGTATAGCCCATCACAGAAGTTATCTTCATGGTTTCTTATACGATGCCAAAAAATGTGCATCGCAATGGTGGAGTGATAGTTGTTGTTGTATTCAAACGCCACCAAATTCAAGTGATCCTCCTAGCTACGACCGATGTCGAGGACGCCAACACATAGCATGTCGTCGAGGGTCTAAATGGTTTTCTCAGTCTGACCATTCATCTGAGGATGGAATATAGTGCTCAAATGAAGATGCATCCTGAAATCCTCCTTCAACCCCTACCATTGCTAGGATGTAAAATGTGTTTCACGATCGAAGAAAATCGTTCAGGGTACTCCATGTAGCCGCACAATCTCTTGCACATAGATGCGTCCCATGCTCTCTACTGAAACCTGCTCTCTGATCGGTAGGATGTGGGCCGACATGGTGATTTGGTCGTCGATCACCCAGATAGAGTCATGACCTCTGTATGTACATGGAATTCCTATCATGATGTCATTGGTTATCCAATACCACATCCACTTTGGATCCTCTAAAGGCTAAACCAAGACTGCTGGTACCTAATGCTCTGCCTTCACTTGTTGAAAAGTGAGGCACTGAAAGACAAACTGTGCAACTGCATTCTTCATTCCCGACCACCAGTTCTATCATCAGAGATCCTAGTAAATATTCCACACTCCTATATAGTCTACTAGAGGGGATATGTTGTACTCCCTCATCACATCCTCCCGAAGCATCATTGGTACCATGGAACATCCTCTGAAGAGGATGACAAGATTCCCACCCTCATAAAATCCATCAGGTGTCTTCCCTATTGATATTTGAGCTCGTTGAGCCTCATAGTTAGAAAACCCATTTTGTGATTCACTAACTCACAAATAATGTGTGGGTGTGACTGTAAGAGACTAATGGAATGCTTCTCTATCTTGTTTACAAAGGTTATTTTCAAAGCAACTAGCGGTTCTATCGCCTCACCTAGAAGATGTATACCATATCTCATACTGAGTGCATCTTCTACAATGTTACCCTTCCCAGGAGTATAGACTATATGAAAGTCATAGTCTTAGAGGAACTCAAGACAAAATCATTGTCCCAAGTTTAGGTCCTTCTATGAGAAGATATACCTGAGACTCTTGTGATTAGAGTAGACTATAAAACTCTCTCCCATCAAGTAATGTCGCCACATCTTCAAGGAGAATACCATAGATACTAACTATAGGTCATATGAAGCGTAGTTCTACTCATGTTGTCTCAGATATCGTGAACCATAAGTGAACAGTTCTCACTCCTGCATCAGGAAAAATCTGAGTCTGGTCCCTAATATGTCTCAGTAGACTAGATCACCCAGGCCCTCTTCTAGTATCCTCAAGATGGGTGCACCACTCATCCTCTGCCTCAGTTCTAGAAAACTCTACTTGAATCTCTTCGACCACACAATGGTTTTCCTATTCTTCATCAATGTGGATAAAAAATCTACAATTTTGGATAAATCTAACACAAATCTCTGGTAATATATATCCAAACCCAAGAAACTCTGTATCTCCATCACACTCTTGGGTATCTCCCTAGAAAGTATTGCCACAATCTTCACTGGATCCACTACAACTCCATCCTCCAAGATGAAATGTCCCAGAAAGTAAAACTCTTTGATCCAAAACATGCACTTCGAGAGATTACCATAATGATGGAGCTCTAAGAGTGTGTCAAGTACTAACTGAAAATGATATTCCTGGTCCTCCATGGTATCCGAGTAGATCAGAATGTCATCAATGAAGACCACCACAATATGATCAAGGTATGGCTGAATGATCCTTTTCATGAGTCCTATGAACACTACTAGAGTGTTGGTTATGCCTAATTCCATAACCAAGAACTCTTAGTGATCGTACCGACATCTGAATGTCGTCTTCTACACGTCCTCATCTAGTACTCTGAGCCAGTGATAGCCTAATATGAGCACTAGCTTCGAGAACCACCATGCTCCCATCAGCTGATCAAAGTGGTCGTCAATCCTCCAATGTGGGTACGTATTCATCACTATCACCTGTTTCAGGTGCCGATAGTCAACAAAAAGTTCTCAATCTCCCATTTGCCTTATCGGCGAACAGAAATGGGGCTATCCAAGAAGAAACAGTGGGCAAAATGAATCCCTTTCAATGTAAGTCCTCCTGCTATACCTATAGCTCATGAAGTTACACGAGATGAATCTGATACACTAGTGTAGATATCAGTGTTATCACAGGGTAAAATTCATTGTAAAATCCCACCTCTCTACAACGAGGTAGACCCGCAACATCATCAGGGAAGACATCCATGTACTAGTCCCCCACTAAAGGATAACTAGAAATCTCCACATCAACTGTTCTGAGGGTAAGGCTAGCCAATTAATGAAAAATCGGCTGCACTCTCCTCCGGGTAAGTCCATCCTATGCTTCAAAGGCTCCATTCTTGCTAGTGAAGGTAAATCTGGTCCCATCCATGAGGACACACCACACTTTGTTTCTAATACAGTCTATTTGATCATGCACTGTAAATAACTAGTCCATACCCATGATGATGTCTTATGGCCTCGATGTTGCTACTAGGAGATCACAGACGAAGCACTCGAATCCTAGAGTGAGCTCTCACTGCCGGGTACCAGTGTGTAATGGTCGAATCTGCTCCTATAGGAGTCTTTATCCGTATGGATTAAGCCAATGGATCCATCAGAATCTCCGAGCTCCTAACAAGTGTAGTGGAAATAAAAGAAGTATTGGCACATGTGTCTATAAGTACTGCAACTATGGTTGAGGAGACACAGATCATACCTCGTATCATCTCCAAAGCAATGTGATAGTAGGCCTCAGCTGTTTGAAGTTAGGATCTCCCCATACCACCTGCTCCATGTGGTATGGGTGGACCTCCTTGTGGTAGTGGAGATAACATCTCGAAACGTCACCCACCGCCAGCTACACGAACAACTCCTCTGCCATGTCTGCCTGCTCTCTGTGAACCTCCTTGTTAGAATATATGTCTCTACATGGGTGGTCCTTAGACCATCTTCTGGTCATCCGTATGGAGGGTCAGATAGTCACGAGTAATATGACCATGCACGCCACATGTAGAACACTGACTGATTCGTGCATGAATGGATCTAGCTCAGGTGCCTCGCACAACCGACCCTGAATCCAACTTCGCTACATGAAAACTGATAGTGGGTCTCTTTGTTGGTGACTACTGAGTAAGAAAAATTTATACTAATAGAGATTTCTCTAACACCCCTGCCTGCATTAGGATTCTAAGTGAAATCATCAAAGCCCTAATCAACCGCTGGAGTCCCTTCTCGAATTTCTGGGACCTAAAGAGTGGGTCTCATACCATATCATTGGAGTAGCGTGAGGGGTTAGTGAACCTCACTACGTACTGAGTCACATTCAGGCTACCCTACTGCAGATGATGTAGCTCATTTATGCGCACTCCTTGAAGAGTTTCTGGTACAAACAATGCCCAAAATAGGCTCTCGATGTCTTCTAAGGGAAGTGTCACCTCATTGTGAACTTATAGCATCAACCTCCACCATTGGATTCCTGCTGCCTGTAGAAGGCTGGAGGCAAGGATCACCATGAGATCTGCTTGTCTCCCTACAAGTCAGAAAACTTTCACCATGCCCTCCAGCCAATCCTTAGCCGCATGTGGTTCCATATCTCCATTGAACATGGGTGGCCTCTGGCGCTGGAACTCATGCAATGTGATAAAGTGGTATGTATCCTCTACTGCTTTGGCTGGTGGAATTGGTGAACCAATGGTTAATGGAACCGTTGGTGCCTCCGTTGGGGCCTCTACTAGAAGAGGGACCTGCAACGAGGCCTCGTTGCTTGGTGGGATGTCACTGCGTGCTATATCTGAAACCCTAAATGGTTGTCTTCATGGTGGCATCCTGAGAAGAAACATGTGCTCCATAGTCAATATTTTATACCTGGTGATTTGACATAAAGTGTTCACAAAGAAGACTCTTTAAAACACACACACAATCTGTGTTTTCATGAACTCAGTCAGAAATCAGATGTCAGGATCATTGTGTATGGATACGTCAGCCGCCGCACCAACATTGGATTCCCTAAACTGATAACCACACTCAATACACTTAACACAATTTCTATTAAAAAGAAAGATCATAGACATATGTTCAACGGTAGAACTGACTCATCTGATACCAATTTTTCATGACCCGTCCCATGGGCCCAGTGTCGTGACTAACTGAAGCCCACCATCAATAGCCTAGAGGCTTGCGACTAGCACCAAAGTCATATTCCCTAAAACTGTGAATACATTGTCTTTATAACCTATACCACACACAACCATGCACATGGAAAGATACAAACTCAAGTAAAATGAATAGTAAATAGAGTGAGTGCAGTAATTAAAAGGGGACAGAATACAAGCCCAACTAGAATGTACAAGAAAGCAAAAGGACAAGTAAATTGGAACAGCTCATGTGAACCCCACCAAGGATCATACCTGAATGATAGGTACAACTCTTTATCGGTCACCTCTATGGTATGCCATATCTAAGGTCATATTCCGAGCTACCTATAGTCCTGGAACTCACATTTTCAGTCAGCGATGTATGTCATCTACACCAAACAAAAGGATGTGTGGGGGTAGCCCTTTGTAGGGGTGAGTATAACGATACTCAGTACGGACCACAAGACCCTCAAGGTCTCACAAAATCCACCCAGGATGAACCAAAATGCATGAAATCAATAGGCATCCCTACTTAGGTATATGACTATAAATATACCAAAGTTATCAAGTAAACAGATCTCAATCATGAGGAAACACAGAGTCCAACTCCTAAGACAAAAGCTCAACTGTTCCACAATGGAAGGAATACAGCGAATGATAGTACCACATAGGTACATCACACAGAAGAATAACTCCATCGTATTATTATAATGGAAAGTACCACTCAGGAATGAACTCATCTCACACCAGGTATAACTTAGGTGCAGTAGTAGAGATGATTATATGTAACTACTAAATCATCGTACTCATTTAAGAGGTAGACCCAAGAAGAATCTATAATAGTCATAAGACCCAGATAGGATCTTTATGTGCGGACCCATAAAGGATAGCTCGGTGCTGACCCACATAGGATCACTCGGTACTGACCCACACAGGATCACTTGGTTCCTACCCACACAGGATCGATAGTTGCTGACCCACAAAGGATTCCTAGGTGATGACTCACAAAGGATCACTATGGTAGTCCCATATGGAATCCTAGATTGGATCCATGTAGGACCCTCAATCAAAAAACCCACTAAAGATCTCTTCGTCAAGTCACAGCCAGCTACTGGGATCCCGAACTAGGCATGCTCGTCACCGGAAGGGTCCACACCTCAAGCAACGTGTCGATACTACCACTACCACGAAGTTCCCTGAGGAAGTAACCCAAATTAATGCCATTTCATTGTGGTATAAATTCAATAGATGGGGCATAAATTAGATACGTGGTCTTTGAGTTATTATCCTTTTTGTCCAGAGGGCCCGGTTAGATTCATGCTCGATCCAACCCGACAGTTGCCCAACATTATCCAAATCTCAAGTGGGGTATACCAAATGGTCCTCCTCGCTCCAAGGTTTCTGTTCCGGCATAAGGATCGTCAAACAGACACATGGTTCCAATGATATGGTTGAAAGAGCATAAATGAGTCGTAGTGGGTCTAAGTCCGATGTAACCTGGATCGCGATGCAGCCTGGCTCACTGGGTGGCCCCTTTCAGTAGTTCTAGAAGGGCATGCTCTAGGCGGCCTAGCTTGCGATGGGTTTCCCAGCCTAGCAGCCAGACCAGGAGGGCATTGTGTGGCCGCAGGGCTGTGGAGGGCCACAGAGAACCCCGGAGGTATTCGAGGCCGTGGGGCATGGCGGCGAGGCCGCCTGGCTGCGCGGCCAGGTCGTGGGTTTGTAGTGGCCATAGGTGGAGGAGAAACATGAGGTGCGAGGGATGAGAGGTAGTAGAGGGTGCATGTTTTCATAGGCGTCCGACATGACTGACCACCGTTTGTTCATCTGCTTCATCACGGTTCTCATGTTCTACCATTACCAACCACTTGCAACAGTCGCAGAAACCATCGAGAAGATCGCAACAGGAAGGAAGAACTACAGAGGGGTCGGGCCATGTTTGTTTGACTGGAACACTATGCATTAGGGTGGTAGAAAACATTTTTACCAAATCTTGAGTTAGGAACATCAAAATATACAATTCAAACAAATCGTGGATCAACTCGTTTGGGATGACCCGCATTCACCATGCTTTCAATGAACACGAAATTAAATCAAGAAATTTCATGAATTCAATAACGACCCCTAACTTGGAAAATTGTTGATGGAGATCGTGAGATCGAAACAGAAAAGCTGCAGAGAGTGCCATCGATCCTCGCTCCCATCGTCATGCTTCTGAAGTCGGTTTGAATGTCGTCCACGTTCTTCAATTCCAGAGTGAGTTCTTCATTGGAGATCTTTCTCATAATTTCTCCCCATTCTCTTTCACCAACCAAAAGTCCCCTCCCATGAAAAGAGGTGACAAAATAATAAAATATGTTTTCCTAATTTTAAATTGTTGGCACAAATTAAGTTATATTAATTATTTAAAGGATATTCTGCTTAATTAATTAAATTAGAGTTTCCATAATTATAATAAGGATTTGGGGGTTTTTCTCTCATTAAAGCAGTTCATGTGGTGCCCCTGCCACCAAGCTTTAAATTTGGGGTTTTACTAGCTCGGGTGGTCCCAACCAACAAGCATTCAAAATGGGAGTTTTTAACCCCTCATGGTCCACACCTCTATGATATTCACATGGGAGGTTTATTAGAAATAAAATAAATTTTTATTTTATTTTATTTTTCATTCCCACGAAACCCCCAAAACTGTCTTTCACCCTTGACCTAATATGGTGGAGGTGAAGGTCTCTTTAAGAGAATATCAGATATGCGAGTTCACTGGTTCCCTCAGATTTATATTATGAGAATGGTTTCAAACGTTACAAAAACCCACTTTTACATTTACAGAACGTACCTAATTTTTTTTCCAGAAAATTATTACGGGCACACCAGGCCTCATATTCACACGCCATCTATTTACGTGGATTCAGAAAATTCCCATTTAATTAAGAAAATTATACTGAATCTTCCGGGTCTTTATAATGTGTAACTTCTAGTTTCTTCTGAATATATGTTTCTTCTTCCCATGAAGATATTTGGATCAATATATTCCTAGTCATATAACACAATAAAATTTTCGTACCTCATAATTAAGCTGATATTAATTCTTTTTGTGATTGGTAAATGTAATCGCATCGTCATTCATGTTCTTATAATCCCCATTAAGTATAAAAATATTGTCAACTAAATTGTTAATAACAAATGACTTCATCCTCTCTCACAAATATTTGTTATTATTCCCTTAAAAAATAGGTCGTCTTGTTTGATTTAAATTTTCTAAGGACCCAACATTCATTCATTCCATCTTCCAAAAAACACTATTCGAATCCAAGAATTATTATAATATAAATATTAAACAAAATTTTTACATAAAAAACCATTGAAAATAAAAAAAGTGTAAGAAAATTAATCAATAAGAAATTGACATTGACACTATGTGTAAGTATCAATATCATAGATACCTACTCAGATTTCAATTATAGGTTCAAAATATTATATGTAGATACTCAATAACAAGAGGGTTGAATTATATGTTTAAAACATTCATTTTTAATGATAAAAAAACTTTTTTTGACAATGATAAAAAAACAAGAATCATAAATCCATATAAAATCTATAATAAGAAAATCTGAAGTTCCCATGGTCTTCATATAAAGATAATACAATGAAATAAGAACACATGTATACTTTTTCAAGATTCTATATTAATTCATATATAATCTTGAAACATATTTATTACTACATGGAATATTTCTGAATGTAACACTTTTTATTTACAAAACAATGTGCAGTAGGATAAAAGAACTTGTTATTTAACTAGTACAAGTGTAATGAAATATTTTAACCAAAATAGGAGGGTGTAAATAAACATTGTATAAAGGACCCATTATTTAATAATATCAATATATTTAGTTTTACGGATAGTAAGATAATCCCTTGATATGATGATTAGAATCTTTCTTGATATCACCATAATACCTTAAACTATACGTTGATCATAGCATATGTCTTCTTAAACATTGAATCACTCAATTATGATGGTAATCAATACATTTATCTTCCTTGATCTTGGATTACCTCAATTTTATACAACTAAAACCATAATTTCACTAGAAAACCAATATGGTTGAATATTTATGTATGGGGAATATGTTTTTCATAACTTAAACACTCCAAGGCCTTATCACATAGAAAATTTTGTAGATCTCTGTTAGAGTAACAAATCTACTAAAAGTTCTTAACACTGAGAATATTAAAAAGTGTTTGAATTTTTATGCGATATCATAAATGGTCATAATTTCCTCCAACTATCATATTTTCATGGAAATCATGGAGGGACTTGAATAGGTGTCATTTGTAATGGTCATATTGTAACTAGAACAAAGATGTTGTTTAAATAAAAGAAATTATCAGAAGTAACACTACCATTCAAATCATTTGTAAAAATCGAATAGTACGAAATATTTTATTAAGGAAATTCATTAACTTTGAGAATTTTATAAAAACATAACATCAAGGAAATATCGCATAATTAAGAATGTTTTTTTTATTAAATAATTAATAATGTTATGAAATTATAGCATTTAGGAAATATATAATCTCTTTGAAAAATATAAAAATCATAACATTGAAAAAATATATTATCATGAAGAAATATATTATATTAGATCATATATAAGGAATTAATAATATAAGATCTGAAAACTATTGATAATAAAAATCAAAGAATCATGTTAAATCAAATTTGATTTTCTGAGTGATTCAGTGTCTATGAATTGACATGATTTGGAATCATTTTTACTGAGCAGTTTGGAATCCAAGAAATATCCTGATTCAGAATAAATTTTCCTATGAAATTTGGAATCAAATAAATAGTGTGATTAAAAAATAGTTTTTCTAAGATATTTGGAATCTATGAAATATGGTGATTCCGAATCTGTTTTTTAGAGATTCAGAATATTAGAAATGCAGTGTTTCAGAATTTATGAAATACAACGATTCTGATTATATGCATATATATCTTATTGTTCATTTAAAAACAAAATCTAATCAGTTTAGATGAAAATTATGTTATATTGGGCTGGAAAGAACTATAAAATATATTTATAAATATAATTCTAACAAAAATCATGTTTCTTAAAGAAATTAATATCATTAATGAAATGGTTTTTGTTATTTCCAAATCACAAAAGGTATGAAAAAATCATAAGGATATTCTTGACTCAACAAAATCAATATCATGATCTAGTGTATGTCTAGGTAATTACTCATTAAACATATCAATGTATTCTAGAAAAATTGATACACCCTCATTTTGATGATTATATTTTCTATCCATTGATTTTGTCCAATACACAACCCCAAGGAAATCATTCAAATGATATACCGGTATTGTATTTATACATTAATCATTTGATGAAGTATCCCCACTAAGGATTATAAATCCAACAAAATCATCCTGAATCATAATTTCTCTCCCTTTATATTATAATTCCACAATTATATTCGATATCGGGACCATACCAATTATTATAAAAAATCATACATGGTTACAATAATAATGTTTTAAAATAGGCATGTTTATGTGTCATAATTGGAATTTACTATCACATTTTTTGTGGTGAGGAAATCACTCAGATTAATAATAGATAACTACCTTATAATATTCCTAGGAAATATATAGTTTTACATGAGAACATGGAAGATATAAAAGAGTTTGAAGATCTAGATTAAAGTATACAATTAGATATATTTTTAGATATGATTATAGTACCTCCCACCACATCATTTGGAACATCAACAACCAATCGTGTGATAACATATGATTGACCATCATTACATGTTCTTTTCGAGGGGAATTTATTTAATGCATAAGATAAACATTTTCATAGTGCCACATATATTTATTATTGAATTATTTCTCATTGTAATCTTCTTTATATCACTTTTATTTGTGATTCTCGTTTCCATTCTCAATATAGTTAAATAAAACACCCATCACCACATACATTTTCTATAATTTTTTTATCCAAATTTTTTACAAGTTAAAAATTACTCCAATAACATCATAAATGTTTTCATATTTCCCATTCCAGTGTACTCATTATCCAATTTCATGTCTTTATTTCCTTCAATGTTATATGAATTATATAACTCATTCTATATCTTTAGAAAACATGATATTCTGTCCTCTTATAATGAGAAGGTTTGGGAGAAGAGTTTCATTCCATGTACGGGAATTATCCCATCAAATAAATATTAAATATCACTCTTTGGATTGTGTACATAGTACAAATTGCTTCATTCTAACAATTTAAATTGTGATTCATACTTAATAAAAATTTTATATTCATTTCTCTATAATACTGAAGAATTTTATCTCCATATACAATACGTAATCATTAGGAAAATATTTTCATAATAAAATTTACTAAATTTACTTCAAATAAATGTTTGAGGTTCCCTCTTCATACTAGGTGTTTTAGAAAATTAACACTATAGATATGTACCGTCATAGATATGATAAACAACCATGATACCCTATACTCATTCATTCCTTCACAACGTGTGAAATATATTCTCTAAGGATCTTATCCATTTTCCATATATAATTTGATTTTTAGTCCCACTAAATGATGGATTTTTTGGATACATGATGTGCTATGAAATTGTTCCTTATAATTTTGGATCAGTAGGATTCTCCATAAAAGAATTGTTTTCCTGACCAAATTTAGCTTCCCTAATATAGTTATATCTTTTTCTACTCCAGCTATATTTTCAACTCTATATTTAATATCATTCCCATGTGGGGAATTTCTATATGGATTACATCAATCAGTATAGATTATATTCCATACATTATTTTACATTTGTAACTAATGGAATAAAGTTTATTTGTTCAAAATATGTTGAATGCAAATGTATAATTTAAAATCTAACAAAACGTAGAACATAAATTTTAAATTTTAATATTTAATAATATAAAATTTATAAAAATGGTTTCTTTTTCAATGTTTTCATTTAAAACTAATATTTTAAAATAAATAATAATATAATTTAAATATAATTTGAGTTAATCAATTAATATCCCAACAAATTGTAATACTATGTGCATAGAACGATCTCACTCACCACGCATCAGAATAATAGATAATATATACTCAATCAAACTCAAGTCGGGGTTATCAAACATAGATGAATTTTTCCAAAACTACACCAACAATTGGTATCCTAAAAGGGATGTATTTTAGGTAAAACCACATAATATTAACTTTTCTATAACATTTAAATTTTTTCACATACATGTACTTATCCTAAATGTTATTCAAAAGGTGATATTCACAAATCTATGTTATTAAAAATCAAGTTCCCAATGTATCTACTAAAAAATATTTAATTATAATTGTGATGTCCCTAAACCTAGAATATCAAAATCAGTGGCCAATTAATTACATTGTCCCTAGATACAAGGAATTTTGACTCAAATTACTGAATTAGTTATTATTATAGTAAATACAACTATATACATCTATAACATGATAAAAATAAAAAACTAAGATTAAAAATATAATAATCTTGGAAAATAAAGTTATTCACTTTATCCTATCCCTATGAATCAATCATAAAAAACTCATGGAAAAATATGTGGATCTAACATAACAATGGTTTAAAAACTGATGCTCTGCAATGGTAAATGTACAACGATTTCACTAACCATGTAAATAAAAAATGAATAATATAATTGACGTAAAAATAATATATACAAGATGAATAATGATGTAAAAGTGGGGAATACATCTTTGGATAATAGAATAACATGAATAATGACAAGGATAATGATAACAAGTTTCATTATAAATGAATGTATTATGCTAGATATCATAAAATAACCAGAAATGCCACATTCCAAGGAATCTTACATAAATCAGTAAGGCCATAGACAAACATTAATGCTAGTTTCTCAAATGATATCTACCAATTAATTTCTGGAAAATAGTGGGAATTTATAATCACATATTAATTCCAACATGTTATTTGTCTGAATAGGGTTAAATATAATCATTGAACAAAACATTATTTAAAGAACTGGAAAAAATTGTAAATAATATACCCAATCATTAAACATAATCATTATAAATAAATTTTAATATTTATAATGGTTTCAAAATAAAAAATCACTATTAAATAATAATATTAATTAAATAATGTTCGAAAATATTAATATACATTGAAAATATTAATGTAAATCCCTATAGGAAAAATACTATTTTAACATTGAAATCATTTTCATAATTATTCAAATGCATCCTTAATTTAATTTAAAACATTTTATTATAAATACCATATTAAACATATAAATAAACAATCAAATAAATGGGAGTTATTGGTGGGGGTTAATTCCCTACATTTCATTAAAAACATTCATTTCATAATTTTGTAAAAAGATCAAAAAGAAACTCATTAAAAAATGAAATAAAAAAATAAATTCAAATAATTTTCTAAAAAATAAAAAATTTGTATAAAAATATTTAATAAAACATTGGTGAATGATAAATTAATACATTTAAAACTTTTAAGTTAAATATATAATAATATGAGATAGATTTACAACTGAGTTGAAAAACAATGTCGATTTTCCTTGAATTTTATTTTGTTATCATGAGTACATAATGAGAGGAAATTTAAAATAAATAATCTAATTTATACATATTAAAAAACTAGAATATATATATATATATATATATATATTATTTTATTAAGATCATATAGCTTGTTCAGCAGAGACTGAAACACAAACTAAAATAAATAATGATGAGATTGTCAAATAAACCATCACCTCCAACATGGGTTCCTTCACGTGTGTTTAAAACTCTTATCTAATAAAAATAATTTATGTTTAATATATTAAAAAATAATAACAATATATATCATACCATATATTATTAATATATATTCTTTTTAGACGTTTTTTATAATTATTTCTAAAATTAGTTTTCTATGTAATAACTACATTATTTTTCATATATGTTTTGGTTCCCTAGTTTAATTTAATTAAATTGAACATAGTTACATAATCTATAGAATATTTTTCAACATATAGACATCATATATATATTCATTATATATTTATTTATAGTAATCCATCAGTTTTGTAGTAGTAAAAATGGATTACACCATTC
This sequence comes from Viscum album, assembly GCA_963277665.1. Lineage (NCBI taxonomy): Eukaryota > Viridiplantae > Streptophyta > Magnoliopsida > Santalales > Viscaceae > Viscum > Viscum album. Next base: position 579,723,527 of record OY728122.1, on the reverse strand, counting down.
ATGTAGACCAAAGGTCATATGTAAGCATAAATTCAGTATTTTTTCAAATAATGGAATAAAATAATGGTAAATCATAATGAACAATTATATAATTATTATTATATCATATATATTCATTAAATATAACCTTATTAAAATCCATGCCAAAATTTAATAAAAATGTATCACATCACTTCGTGGAGGTGGTAGTCAACACATACTCACGAGTAACATTATCAATTTCTAACATATTATAAGGTAATATGGTAGATTTATTATTAAAATTAAATAATTATAATTGAGTTAGATATTATATATATATATTTATTTATTTATTTACATTCAATTGTTCATTATATCTATATGTGTGAAGTGGTGATGGGAAAAAAATTATATTGGTTTGTGAGGTGATTGTCTGTCACACACATGATAGATTAATTAATTTCCAATTTTATAGAAGAGTGGATGGATATAGCTTATTTATATAGTGACCCAATGTTAACATAAAAGGATATTACATCACATTTGATGAATATTCAGTTCATTACCAAAAAAATTCTCAAGGACCAAAATAGTTTAGTGTCTTTGGAAACATGGAAATAGAATCTTCTATCATGGTGAATGATATTCATCACCTCCCCTAAATATCCCCACCATTAATAAGTCATCCAAAAACATTTCATCTGAACCTGGAGAAAGGAAATATAATAATTTTATGAACTTATATTATCATTAAATGTTAAATAAATTAAATTTATAAGAATAAATTTAACAAAACTATATGGAACTTGATCATAAAATTTAATGATCATACCCTACATTATAGAAATCATAATAATGATTAGAAGATCATAAGACATATATCCTAAGTTAATTAAGTGTATTAGTGAAGAAATCATGACATGGGTATCTGACATGAAATTTTTATAATGCACATTTGTTTATAATGTTTTGAACATGTATAATTGAAATAGGTTTAGTCATTTATTTGAGGACATGAAACCAAACACCCACATGAACTTTTTTATATGCATCAAGGTTTATTCATAACTTTATGAATATTTAATATGGATCCCTCATAATCATATGAACATGAAATTGGGTCCATTCATAAAATTTTGAACATTAATTTAGTATCAAGCACAAAAATATGGACATGAAATCGGGTATATGAATCTCACTGTGAACTTCTAATATTATTCACTAATAACATTATGAACATGTAATTATGTTTATGCATAAACATATGGACCTAAAACTAGTTTTATGAATATATTTGTGAACATGTAATCATTTTCATGCATAAAAATTATACTCAAGGGTCGTCCATCGTTATCCAATGCATTAGAGGGAGATATAGCTCCAAACGATCACATAATGAAATCATACAAACTTGATCATGAAAATCATAAACAAGAATATCATAAAACATTAAATGAAATTTTTATCAATAAACATGTAAAAATATCATAACCTATAGAAAAATATATGGGTTTCATAATCATTTACTCAATAACTCATGTGAGGTAAAAATATTTCATAAGTATATATCCCATGAAATAGAAATGTGTTTTGAGAAACTTATAACCTCTAAAAGATAAAAATGCTGCATAAATACCCTGAAATTAAGAAGAACCAATTCATAACATGAATTTAAATTAATCCTTTAGATAATTTCCAATAAGTAAATGTGTAATGAAAATAGATGTCATCTTAGATGGAATGTAATTTCGATATGTCATTCAAAAATTATTATTGATGAAATCAACAATTATTCATTAAAGAGGGATTTTTAATACATTAAAACATTTGAAATCATTTTCATCTAAAATTACATGAAAAATTATAAGGAATACATGAAAACATATTTACATCCTTTTACATGAAAAAATATAAAGTAATATTTTATGTGTTTTGGAGACCATTTCATTGAAAATACATTGGAAAAATATAAACAGGTTTTGAAATCATTTTGAAAACAATAATACATAAAAACTAGTAAAATATTCCTTAAAACATTATGATGAAAAATTTAAATTATATTTTTTAAAAAAAATTTATATTAAAATTATCCTTTTTAAAAGGCAATGTAATCGTCAATGAGATGATAATGGGTAAATCCATATATTTCGTATCAGGTAAAAATTAAATTCCTTTTGTATGGTAAAATGTTAATAAAAATGTTTTGTTTATAAACCAGAAAGAATATTCCCTGAAATATATTTGTAAACTAAAAAAGGTTAAAAATTTATTTTCAATATTACAGGACAATGGAAAAATATTCTTGGAATGTGTTTTTAGAAAACATAGATTTCTAATCAAAATGAGGTAAAAGTCAAGAATTACAACAGACACTTTCAAAACTATCATATATAAAAAGGAGTTGAAAAAATTGTACCAGTACATGAATATATCATGAATATCCATACGATAATATGTTTCATGAGTTTTATTGATATGGTATCATAATAATACAATATGCAAAACATAAATATAATAAATCTATAAAAGATAAGAGATTGTTTCAATAAACACTTATCAATTAATAACATGGGATCATAATCTCTATGATATAAAAGGAAATTATATAAAGCATAGAATAACAAAAAAACATGTAGTTTCATGATATACCATGTAAAATGAAAATATATACACCTCATAATGAAATTAGGTGCATAAAAAACATGACTCTCAATGAAACAAATTTGAGAAAAAACATTATTTTACCAATTATGTTAGATTAAAAATTTAAACCCAGTGAATTATAGGTCATAGATTAAGCATATAAATACCCATAAATGTTTCAATATTAATAATTTTTTACATACATGGGAAATATAAACTACACACTAAAAATGGGGTGTGAATAAAACATGTATCTCATAGAAAACAAACTGAGATGAAATCTCCATACCTTGTGACTTGACTGTCATCATACACATTCAAAACACCTATATAATAAATATAAATTATTTATAAAATTTTAAAAAAACCAAATTATTATATATAATAACATATATGGTTTAATTGTGACCTTATATTACCCACTTGTTATCAATATAATGATAAGGTTTCACTTCAGGTAATATTCGATTTAATATTTACATGTGCCTTACTTTGTTAAATCATTGGTCCTTGTACATATATCATGATTTCAGTATGTAGAACATGATATAAATATAATTTATATTCATTATATTATTATTATTATTCCCAAAATAATATATAAGTATGAAATTGAATACATTATTGATAGAGACGACAAGTTCTAGGTATTAATGAACGATATTTCTATTTATAGTGTCATAATGAAAGACCTAATGAAAATAAATTGTAAGTATATTTGTATATAATATAATTAATATAGAATAATATTGTTATATATATCATATAAATTCTCTAAACCCTCACTTTATAAGTTTTGTGTTGTGTGTGAACAAATTACATCACATTGAAGGGGTGGTACTCCACAATTCCACAAATGCATATATCATATTTAAATTAAATGGGAATTAAAATGATTTGTATTATAAAAAAAAATAGTTTAAATATATAATAAATATAATATTTTACAAACATATATATATATTACATAATAATATCCACACTGAGATGTGGTAAATGAAAAATTATCAATCATCATTTAGTGAGGCGGTAGTTCGCTGTAAACAATAAAAGCATGTTTGTCACAGATTTCATGGAGGTGTGTGTATGTGTATGTATAACCCTTAGAATTGAAAAGTCCATGTATATTTATAATAATTTTTTTGTTATACTAATGTGTAAAAAAGTGTCTTTATGGGGTGGATAATGAAAATAAAATAAAGGATCGTGAGAGAATATGTTATCTCTAAATCAGGTAAATCCTTTGCATTTGTGCCAAAAGGATTCCTTAATTTTCATTCTGATAAAGTAGAGTTTTCTAAAATTAATTCAGGAATTATTACAAGTTTTTCGATCATATATGTTCCTTACCTATTATTTTTATATTTGTGGATAATGGGAGATGTGGTGGCCTTTTACAGGGGAGGAAATTGACTCTCTTTTTTTATAAGAAGTTAATTGTTCATATTTTCATACTTAATAAGTCCAAAAAACTGAACATATCAATAATATATTTTTTATCATATTACTATGGCCATAAAATTGGTGATTTTAATGTTTTTAGATCATTTTGGTAACTAATATCTAGGTTTTCTCCATAATTAGGCCTAATTTGACCTTAATCACAATGTTTAATTTTAATCAATTTAATTATTATTTTTGGGAAAAAATTAACATGATATAATAAGACTCAAAATATTATACGGATTAAAATGGTTTATTTTTTTTTAAATTCAATTCATATAAGTGACAATTTATGAGTAATTTTATTCTCACATACGGGACAAAATAACGGGGATTTAAAGAAAAAAATTGATTACAAGATTTTTATGTTTTTATATTCCATTAGCAATTGTGATTGGATATAATGAACTAAAATTTATTAATATATCTATAATACATCTTATTTGACCTTACGTTAAATTTAAATTATAATATTTCATTTGTTATTTTTTTTATAAAAAGGTATTTATTAACTAAAATGCAGTAATTTTCACTATTCATTAAAAAAAATTAACATTCTTAGAAATATAGAAAAAAATAACCATATGAAAATTTCAGCATTCAAAATTCAAATATCATGTTTATTTTATCAAATTTAAATTTTATATGTGTCTAAAATTAATTTATTTTCCTTCCCATAAGGACCTGAAATACATTTCATTCGAGAAAATAGTGTGTTCAATCATATTATGAATTTATAAAAACATAATATTTTTCATTATAAATATTATTTATTTATATGAAATGATTATAAAAAATTTTAAACATAGTTTATTACTCTTTATAATGATATTTTTTAATGTCTAGGTTATTAAAAACATATTTAAATAGTTATTCAAATAAAATGTTGCTTCGTTGAAACTCGGTATTGCATGTAACATCTGCCAAGATAGTGTTACATGTATCACAAGCCACGTATCCATTGAATATAGCACAATACTATTTGGATAAATGTGGATGTAATTTGTGACATAGTTTTTTAACATATATATATATATACATATACAGTGTGCTGTGAAATGAAGAATATCAAAATGATAAATTAATTTGTAACGAAAAATCAAAAAATCTCTTGGTGTTACATTATGCCCCGTTAAAATGAATTTATCCCACAAATTGGTTGGGATTTTAAATTATATAATTCATGAAATTTCATTTCATATAAACACACATTTTAAAAATTAATACTAAAACAACCTCTATAATTTAATGATGCAACATAGATGATTCCCAAAGTAATATGTAATTAGGTTTACACATAGGAGAACATAGGTGGGGAGTGAAAAAAATGGACATTGAATAAAATATATAAATCATGTTCTGATGGATATTGAAAGATAACACTGATCAATAAAATCGGGTGGTCACAAAACCATACCTCCCTGTTGAGCGATGAGACCATCTAATTTATCAGAAATAATGGTTATAGGATGAATATTTTCAATATTGTTTTCCTATAGTATAGAAATTATTTTACAATATACAAACCAAAGGAAACATAATTACATTTTTCCCTTCCATACGTATAATATAAACATTTATATTTTCCTTCAACAATTCACACTTCATCTATTATTCTAGGAAATGATAGGGAATTTCTCATTCTTAATGAACCAACATATCATTATATCTATTAATAGAATGATAATTCATTCCCTCTTCCATCCCATAAAATCATAGTGAAATAGTTAGCATAGGATATCCAATATAGATAAATCCTCTTTAGGTAGGATGATACATTATTCTCAAAAACATCATCGAAATTAGAACAAATTCATTTCATATATTTTTAACCAGATACCATTTCTAAAATATGAATAATTCCAATATTTTGAAATAAATTCATGAAATAAGAATAAAATTGATCCATTATTTGATATACTATACAAAATGGTTTTCACATTCAAAACATGTCAATAACCTCAACTATTATTCTGTTGAAACACGGTAATATCTCTAATTAACATAAATCCTTTTGTAAAACATGCACGATTACATATTACAATGATTAATAGATATATTCGTTAAATCAGAGAAGTTATAAACATAATTCCTGATGACAAGGACGTTTTTTTATAATTAGTTATATGGTAATTCGTATTGTCCAATTTACATAGTCATATCTAACATATCATTATCAATATTTAATTATATCAATTTTTGACATTATTTAATGGTTACCATCTCTTATCCAAAATATAACATTAGCACAAAATCACTTCTCTATGTCCCCATCACCATTCGACATATAATTTTCCATATTTAATGAAAACATATTCTGAAAATATTTATACATATTATGATTCATATAACATAATCATTGATTTAAAAAACAAAAATAACTAATTAATCTAGCTTTAATCCTAAACCCTTACTCAACAATCATCAACTTATTCCTTAATAACTCATTCCTTGAATATGAAATATGAATCATGTATTATGTTTACTCAACCACAATAGAATCATGACTCTTATAATCAATGAAATAAAACTAGAAGAACATCACATACATTTAACAAGTCTTGGTTTTCTCTTTATATTTAGATGTATAATCAATACTAATACCAAGTTCCTAATTCCATTTTTTGAGACTTACACATGGGAAATAGATTTTCATAATTCGCATACATTCAAAATATAAAACATTCAATGGTACCCATGTTCCTTATAATTTTACTCATGTAATAAAACCAGAAAGAAAATGATGACAAACACATATCATATAATAAACTAACATTATCAAGAAAATTACTCATATGATGTATAAATTATGACACCAACCTTTTAATCAATGACACATTTGGTTTACTCAACCAACATTCATAGTAATACTTTTTTCAAATCCTTCACATTTCTTCATGAATATTTTGTTAATTCCCAAAGGATACCACACAGAAGTGTGAAAACATGTGTACAAAAAAGCCCATTGTCATGTACCAAATTACCGCGAGTCATGTATAGAAGATTTCATCTGAGTTTTTACTCCTAGATACATCTGGTTTAGAACCACATAATCTCGTGATATCATGATAGGGATTTATTGAATGAAAACTAGGCACCAAATCCTTTTTTAATTTTATATGATATTTCCTAAATGTTAACACGTCCTTATACAAATAATTAAATACATCCATAAACGTATCCTTATAAATATACCTAGGTATCTCACATTATTTTTATTATTATACTATCCAATGGTTTACTAAATCATTCCTTTGATACCAAATATAGTGAACCAGGATTAATATACATGTATTTTACATCATTTTAGAAGAATATTCATTATGTTACAAAATACATTACCATGTACCATAACTGTTTATTGTATTTGGAAACATGGAAACAAAATATTCTATCATAGTGAAGGATTTTCAACATATCCCATAATGTAATACACCTTTAGTATGTATACCTAAATACATTCTTTAGAACCTGGGAAAAAGAAACAAAAGAAATCGGTGATCTTAGATTCTTAGTAATGAATAAATAAAATAAATTTATAAGAAAAACATTAAAAAGGGTATGCAACTAGATCATAACATTTGTAGATCATACCCTGTATATTAGATATCATAATAAAGATATTATGTTCATAAGACATAGATCATAAGTGATGTATGATCTTAAGTCATGAAATCATAACACATGAATAAGATATAGAATATGTGGAATCCTCAATAATTTATAACATTGTAATCACGTATTAGTACAAACATATACACTAATTAAGATAAGGACATGAAATCAGACCCCTGAATCAACATTTTTACATGCATCCAGGTCCATGCATAATATACATAATGTTTAATCATGTTCACACTTCACCATATGGACATGAAACTAGGTCTATGCATAACATTGTTAACATGTAAGTAGATTGACGTGTAACATTATAAACATGTAATCAAGTCCTTTTGTAAACTTTTGGACATACACCTATTTCTTTTCATAATATTGTGAACATGTAATAAGGTTCACTCATAACATTGTGGTCATGTAATACTGTTCATTCATAAAATTGTGAACAATATACTAGGTCCTTTATTTACATTTTGAGCATGTAATCTGGTACACGTATAACATTTATTATCATGTGTCATCGATCAATACCCAATTCCATGGAGGGAGATATTGGTCTGACCCATATCATATTCAAATAATACATACATGTGGGAAGAAATAATATATAATAATATCATAGCCCAAAAAATTAAATGGGTATCATAAACAAGTCAAAATGACATAACCTTTGAAAAATGATACAGGTTTCAAAACCATTTCCTTAAAATAATAACACTTAGAAGAGAATCATATTTCATAATATTATAACCTATGAATGAGCAACATGATTCTTAAACATATAAACCATGAAAGATAAATAGTTTTCATTATGTCCGTGACATTAACCACAAAAATTTCTGAGAAAAAATATTGTTGGAAGCAATATAGAATTTTCTAGAAAGAAATCAGAATCATCAATGCATGTCATCTTAGAGGTAAAATAATTTTCAAATATCATTTAAAAACAATTCTTAATAAAAAATTTATTTCATCTTTTATAAAAGTATTTTCAATACAAAAAACACGTTAAAATAATATTCTAAAAGATGAAATTAAATACCCATAAATAAAGCTTGAAATAATTTTTAAAACCACTTACTTAAAAACATGTTAATGAATATTGAATATTTTTTCAAAACAATTTCTTTTAAAATACATTCAAATATCATATATAAGGTTTGAAATATTCTTGGAAAAAAACATCCATGAAAAATATAAAATATAAATTAAAAAAATTAAAAAAATTTCCCTTGATAAATAATTTTAGGATAAAATTTCTGGAAGAATCATATTTTAAAAATTTGTAGGAACCATCATAGAAATTATTGAAGGTGAATCTGTACATGTCGTACGGGGTAAAAAAATTCAATTTTTTACTGTATAAATGATAGAAAAAAGATCATTTTTCGGAGATTGACAATAATTTACCATTAAATATATTATTAAATTACCAAAAGGGTAAATTTACATTTTATTGAATATTTTATAATGGATCAATATTCGTGGAAACCATATTTAGAAAACATTGTTTTCCAACTGAAGAGAGGGTAATGTCAGGCTTTCTTGAAAAAATGTTCTTAATAATACTATGTTCCAATGTGTATAAAAATGGTATAAATACATGAATACATTATGAATATCCATAGGGGAATAAAATTCATGATTTTTTTTTGAGATTTGGATCCTACAATTTCATCAATGTAAGTATAAACATAAATTTTTTTCAAAACTGACGAGATTGTTTTAATAGACTCCGATCACAAGATAAATTTGGATCATATTATCCATGTAGAAAAAGAAATTAAATTAATTGTAAAATATCATTAAAACATGGTGTTTCGTGATATATCAAGTAAAATTGAAATTTATAAACCTTTAAATGAATTTAGGATAATAAAAAACATGGATCTCAAAGAAGAAAAATGGAGACCAAACTATTTTACTGATTTGGTAAATTTTAAATTTTAAACCCCATAAAATAAAGTTCAATGAATTAATATGTGAATAACCATTAATTTTAATATAAAAATAAATTTCTAAATCGTTGGGGAGTATACAAACCATGCAAAAGGAATGGGAGTGGAATAAAATTTGTATCTCACACAAATAGTAATAGGAATGAGAGCTCATTATGTTGTGTCTTGACTCTCATAATACTTGTTCGAACCATATGTATAATAAATATAAATTTATTATATGTATTATATAGTGAAATATAATTATATCTAATACCATATAGGGTTTTATTATGACCTTATATTACCATAATGTTAAAAATTCTACTGTAGGGTTTCGCTTCAGGTAAATTCTCTTCGTTCTCAACCTGTGTCTTAATTTGTTATATTGTTGGTCCTTATAATTATATCATGATTATAGAATATAAAAACATATATAAATATAATTTATATTCATTCTATTTTTATTATAATATTATATATAATAGATAATTATTAAATGGAATACACCATTAAAGGAGAGGGTAAGCCGTATGTATGGATGAACATTGTTTATGTTATTTTTGTATTGAATGAATGAAAGAAACCTACATATATTAATATATGTATATTATATAATTATATTATAATTAAAATGTAATATGTGTTATATATGTTCTCTAAACCCATTATTTATGCATTCCAAGTAGTGTGGTAATGAATCACATCCTTTTGTGGGGCATTAGTCCACACATGCAAAAAAATTATTGTATTATCATAAAATGGGAATTAAAAAGGAAATATATTGTAAATGAAATTAATAAGATTAAATATAAAACAATTAATATATATATCATATATAAAAATATTTTCAATCACAATACCCACCATGACAGGTGTTAAATGAAATATGAATAGTGCCCATTTAGTGAGGTAGTGCTTCATTGTTCACGTAAAATTTATGTTTGTAACACATTAAATTGATGTGTGTGTATGCTTAGGTTGAACCCATAACATAAAAAAATTATATTATATTTTTGAAACTGGATTTTTAATCTATAATGTAATAAATAGTGCCTAGGTAGTGGATAATGGAAATAATAGAAAGGATCCTGAGAGAATAACATACCTCTTATTCAGGTAAGTCATTTGGTTTGTGCCAAAAAAAAATTTTGGGTTCCATTCATCCCATAAAAATATGTATACTATTAATGGATGAATGGTTAGATGTATATTTTTATGATATTTTTCTAAACTAAGAAGTTTGAGAGGTTTTAAGAATATGTTTAGGTGGAGGCCTTTTTAGGGAATGAAAATGGCTCACATAGAGTTGTTGAAACCAAGTTTGGTGTACAAAATAACATACAAAACATAAGTCATTAAAACCCAAAAAACAATAATTTAAGGTTTATGGGAGATATATGTTGATAATTTTTGTGTTTTTAATGTTTCTAGGCCATTTGGGCCCCTACGATTAAAGATTAGTCTCTAATTAAGATTAATTTGATGTTAATCGCGGTGATTAATTTTCATAACTTTTACCAATAATTTTTGTCGCAAATTAATGTGGTCTAATAAGACCTAAATTTTATATTTATTACAATTTTTTGGTATACGTTTCTAAATTCAATTCGTAGATGGAGTAAAATTATGACTACAGTTATACCAATAGACATGATGGACAAACAGGTTTCTAATGTTGAAAAATGTTCAGAATGTGGTTATGTTTTTATATTCAATATGAAAGTGAAATTAACGAAATAAATTGTATTAATAGATATATAACTGATATAATTTTACAAGAAGAAAATTTAAAGTATAATTTAGCATTAATAAATTTTTAAATGAAATAGAAATTATATACTAAATTCCAGTATTTTTCACTATTCATCAAAAAATAATGTTCCATAGAAAAATCCATAAAAATGACCCTAAGATAAAATTGGCATTATATATTCAAAAATTAATTTTTTTTATCAAATTATATTTTTATATGTGTCTAAAATTATTTTTTTTGTTCTTTACAAGATAACATGAAAACAAGTTTGTTATAGAAAATAATAGTTTTAAACGTATGAAGAAGTTACAAAATAATTATATTTTTAGTTATCCGTATTTTATATTTATTTAAAAAGTTATTAAAATTTTTTAAATTTTATTATTAATGTTAATATTACTTTGTTTTAGCATCCTGACTTTAACTAACCCATTTATTGAATTTTGAAAAAAAATTGAGGTTTCTTAGAAATTCAATGTTCTATGTAACATATGCCAAGTGGGTGTTCTGTGTCATGCAAGAAAAGTAATTGTAACATGTAGCGAAATCCATTTTGTTTCCTTTTAAAAATAATTTTTAAATTAATATTTTAATATATATATATATAATTATTTAAAGTTTCAAGTAAAATTATGAATATCCAAAATATATATTAATTTGGAAACTAATTCAAAAAATTCTGGGTTGTGAAATTCTACCCCATTTAAAATGATTTTCTCCCTCAAAAATTATATAGGATGCCAATTGTTTAATACATTTAATCATTTCATAAAATTTAACATGTTAAATATGAATAATAAAAATTGATTAAAAAATTTAATGATGGAAACATAACGGTTACCCAACGTAACTAATAACTAGGTTTACACATAGAATAAAATAGGTTGGATGTGAAAAGGAGGTCACGGAAAAAACCAAAAATAATTTTTTTATGGATATCGAGAGACAACATTGATCAGCATTATTGGGTGATCACAAAACCATAATTCTAAGATTATATAACGGACCATCAGATTTATCAGAAATAAAAAACTATGATAAATATTTTTCAATATCCTTTTCCAAGATTCAAGTGATTTTTTTTCAATATAGGATCATACGGAAAAATTCATAAATGAATTTTTTCCATTTTGTATGTATTATCTCCCAATTGTTTTTCATTGATCCATTATATAACATCCCAGAATTTTTTTCATACTTAAACTTGATTTAATACATTAAACTTCAATTCATAAAACATAGAAGATTTAGATTTCTAGTGTCTTTGGGGATTAATATCATTAAAAAACAAATAAAATCATTAATCACAACATCATTATGTAAAACATACATTACATGACCACTACATTCCCTCATACTTGGCATTGCATGGGATAACCTGAGGACTTGTATAAGAAAAGGGTGATCTAAAAATCCCAATAAGGGAATAAACATGGAATAACATGAGGAGTAAAATACTTGTTAGAAAATAATAATATCAATAGATCACATGATAAACATGGACATAAAATCATGATAAAGCATGAAAATCCTAACATGGAGAAGTGGAAACAACATTTAACAAGATATTAGAATGAGCCAAGGATCATTGGACATAGAGGATGAGTAAACCCTAATTTCCCACGAATCATGACTAAAACCTTGCTGAAAGTAAAGTATCATGTGTCAACACTAATTGAAAATGACGTATCATGATACTATACTTTACCGAATGCATTGGATCGTTATTAGGGAACACCCTTCATAATGATTTTATATCTTGCATTAGTGTGCCACATAGATCATACAATATGGATTCATTAAAATAATAATTCATTATATGAATAAGAGATGTGGAATTCATAAATTTATGTCGTAAATAAATAAGTAAATGTGAATAAAGGTGAATTCCCTTGGTAAAAGAGTTGGTATGGTATTTACAATGCAATTATTTTTGCATGGAAATTTTGGTGTAATTTCCACAGCATAACAACGTCAAATAGAAATTCATAAAATGGGTGGATGAGAGTGAAATTGGTATTTCTTCATTTATACAATAAATATTGAATAAGTGGATCATGGTAAATAATATAACAACAAATGTAATTGAATTTAAATGAATAATATAAAATAATTTCATTAATGTAAATGGGGAGAGGGAAAATCCTTACAAAATTTTGGCATGGTAATAGGGGTACATGGGAAGCATTAACGAAAGATAAAGGGGCCTATCATCAATCCAACATAAACAAGGAAGTATCTGGGAGGTTCAAAATCATACCCCAACATTTGATATTGGAAATAAAAGGGAATAACATCATAATGAATTTTGGGAAAAATGAGAAAAGAAGAAATCCCTTGAATGGAAGTGTAACCCCAAAGGCTAGAAATAGGCATGAGGATGACTTCTTTAGAGAATGGGGTGCCTTGGGATTCATATATAGATTGGAAGGAAAGGGTTGGATGAACTCCAAAGTATTTTAGTGAAGATTACATTGGAGCATGGGTGGGTTTATATATGAATGGAGATGGAATTCATTATTATTTAGGTTTGGGACCCCACACATTAAACTAATCAAAACCACAAACCATGTCATGGTTTTTTCCCATGGTGTTTTTCTTATGGGGAGTAGGAGATAATAATTTTTTAGGACATTGGAATAACATCTTAAAATAATAGGTTTACTAATGTGGATGTGATTCATACTCTCAAGGAAATCAATTTAAAAAGATAAAAGGTTTTATATGACTTGGAGGGTCCACAAAAGCATTGTAAATTATGTCAAATAAACCTAAAATAACATTATTTTAAAGGTAAAATATATAATTTCCGAACATAGTGTTTATTGTGTTTTATTACCTCACTATTAGGTCATTATGATGTCATAAAACACACTATATAATTAAATACTATTTAATTTTAAACCAAAAATTTGAGTGCCTCCAAAAATTATGAAAAATTAAAAAATGAATAATTTAGACATCCTAATTCTAAAAATAATATTCATTTTATATAAATAATTTTTTATGTATGTGGATTTTATCTTTTAAAATAAATATCAATATTTATCGAAAATTAATGGTTTTTGACAAAAATAGCGTTCCAACCTTAATAAATATTACATTTGTATCACAAAACATATACAACAATTTATATATAATATAAAGAAATTTACGTATAATAATATTTTATTAAAAAATTATTTAATTCAAATATCCATTAATTTATAAAAATATATTCCATAGTTGAATATGAACTAAAAATATTATTTGTGCTTTTAAATAATATTTACAATGTAATAATAATAAAAGTAAAGTATATTAAATATTATATTCAAAAATAATTTACATAATCAATGTGCTTGGGTATTGTTACACAACACCTTATAACACCTACATAAGACATAAGGGTAATGTGTGCGATGATGATAGACTCTTAGGGTGGCTTAGATAAAATCGCTCGGGTGGTAATCTCTATCAACTTCCACATCACCCATAGGTGGTTCTGTTCGGGCATAACATGTTGAATATCAGCTTGGGCATGGTAAAGAGTGAAGCCCAATGACGCCACCGCCTTTCCGAGTTCTGAAAAATGGACATTGTACGTGGAAAGTCTACTGGATGAGGCCATTAGTTCTTTTGTCTTTGTTAATTGGATTTGTTAAAAGCCTATATTTATAATAATCATGCGATCACTATTCAATATCAGTATTAGCAATGGTCACAATTCATAATGTTATTTTGAAATCAAATTACCCAAATCCCAAGAAGTTCGTATGTTATATAACCATTTCACATAATAAAACATTTAATTAGATCAAGAGGAATTTTCATTAATAAAATTTTGGGTCGTTGAAATATTCCCCCCATAAGAAATTTTGCCCTCAAAACTTTCATTTTCCCATACTAATACTGATGTGGATCACTCTTCTTAATCACTTCCTTCGGTTCCCACGTAACTTCTTAAAACATTTGGTTTCACCACAACACCTATACATGGGGAAATGGCTTATTTCATAGAACTTTTTCTCTACTATCTAAGATCTTCACAGGTCTCTCCCCATAAGAAATATCATCCTATTAATTTTATACCTCTGAAGAGAGTATTTGTGAAGGGTTTGATATGTACTTCCTTAAGAGGGATTCATGAATGATATCAATTACTTTGTCCATAGTGGGTGGAAGTACTAGTCGATAAGCCACAACCCTGACAAGATCAATAATATCAATGGGGACGATGTACCTAGGACATAAGTTCCCTTTATTTCCAAACCTAATGTCCTTATTACGTGGAGATATGTGTATAAATATCATGTCTCCAATATTGAATTAATGGTCTCATTGATGGTTATCTGGATAAAACTTTTTTTGACTTTGGGAGGGCTTGATTTGCTGCCGAATGGTTTTCAACTTCTCCACCATTTCATCACCCATTTCATGTCCAAGCAGCTTATTCTCACTGACTTCATCCCAACACAACATTGTTATGAACCATTTCCCATAAAGGGCTTCATATGGTTCCAATCAGATGCCCAAGTGGAAAATGTTATTGTTTGAGAATTCAAATCATTGAAAATGTTTGTCCTATCCTCCTATTAATTCCATAGAACATGATCTTAACATATCATCCAGTGTATGGATAGTTATATAGATTGGACATTAGTTTGAGGATGATATCCCATACTGAATTTATGTTCAGTGCTTATATCTTGTTGGAGACTTATCTAGAAAGACAAGGTGAATCTAGGATCATTATCAGATAAAATATATAGTAGTAATCTGTGTATCCTTGCAACATCATTGATGTAAATGCCTACAAGTTGATCCATTGAGAAGTCCTCTCGAATCAATATAAAGTGATATATCTTCATAAGATGATCCACAAAGACCCATGTATCATTGTTTATTCTAGAAGCCTTTATAAGTCCAGTGAAAATGTCCATGGTAATGTTGTCCCACTTCCATGTGTGTATGGGTAGTGGTGGCATCATCACCTTATACAGTTTCATCCCTGCCTTTACATGTTGACATGCCAGGAACTTTGATGTATATTGAGCAGTCTCCTTTTTCATATTGTCCCACAAAATAATTTCATGATGATCTCAATACAACTTTCTGAACCCCAGGTTAATAGATAAGGTTGAGCTAGGTGCATCATTCATAAGCTCCTTCTTTGTCTCGGGATCAGATTGTACACATAATCATGACCGAAATCTCACAATTCCATCCTTATCAACCATAAACTCTAAGGATTTCCCATTTCTGATAGCTTCCTCCGTATTCAGAATTTCAAAATACATTCTTTAAAAATCCTTTATTTATTCCATGAGGTACAGTTGAGAAATCAATTGAGAATTGATTGATGATGATTCTTCTTTAATTTATCCTATATCCTTCCTCTTCAAATCATAGAAGATTATATCTTCTTCAATTCTCATCATTGATAATGCTGCAGGATCCTATCTACTTAGAGCATCTTCCACCTTCTTTCCCTTATCGGGACGTTAGTGGATTGAGAAGTCATAATCATTGATGAGCTCTAACCATTTTCATTGTTGAATATAAATCATTTTTTGTGTGAATATAAACATGAGGATCTTGTGATCAGTATATATTTCAATCTTTTCCCCATATAGATAATGTCGCCAGATTTTCAACACAATGATCACAACCTCTAACAGCATATCATTTGTGGGATGTTTTTTATGTTAGATTTTCAGCTACCTTGTGGTGTTGGAAATCAGATTATCATTTTGCATCAACAAAAAACCCAGGACCTTATTCGAAGCATCATTAAATAACACAAAAATATCTTCAATTGTAGGTAATGTGAGCACGAGTTTTGTGATAAGCCACCATTCCATTATCTTGAAGCTTTCTTTCCATTTATCAATATAAGAAAACATTACACCCTTCGCAGTTTCCTTGCTAAGAGGGATGGAAAATCGTGATAAATTTCTCAGAAATCAGTGATAATATCCAGCTAACACCAAGAATCCATGGATATTTGTTACCGATATTATCATCGCCGATTATTATATTGTAGTTGTCTTAAAGGGATACACAGATATCCCATTTCTTGTGATGATATGACCCAATAATGAAACTTATTTCTACCAGAACACACACTTTCTGTACATTACATAGAGATTCTCCTTTTTCAATGTCTCTAGTATATTTCTAAAATTCTCCTCAAGATCCATCTTGGGTTTTAAGTATATTTGAATATAATCAATAAAGGCTACCTCAAATTTGATGAGCTAATCTCTAAGGACTCCATTCCTCAAGTCCATGATGATTTCTGGAGCATTAGTGATTCTAAAAGTCATTAATATGAATTCATATTGCCTGTATCATGTAGGAAAATCAGTCTTGGGGATATCTTCCTTCTCCACCATTACAGGATAATATCCCAACTGCAAATCCACCTTGGATAAGTATTGTTCTCTATGAAGCTGATCAAACAAGTCATCAATTTGTGGAAGAGGATACTTGTTCTTTATCGTGATATTGTTTACATCATGATATAAAATGAAAAGAGGAATTGACCTATACATATTCTTGATTAAGAGGACTAGTACATACCATGGTGAAGTACCTGGGCATATAAAACCTTTACCCAGATTCTCATATAGTTGTTTCTTCAACTCCTCAATCTCCACAATAGTAATTCTATATGGAGTTAGTGATATTGGAAACTGACCAGGTATAAGATCAATTGTGATTTTGACCTCTCTTTTTGGGGGAAGACCAAACAATTCTTTGAGAAACACTTCAGAGAATTCCCTCACAATAATTATGTCTTTAAGGGTGGTTTCCTAATTAGAATCAATCATCTAATCTAGAGAAACGTTCTTAAATGGTAGTAATATGCACGCTTAAGATGATGGTCTAAAGAATATTCATCTTCTTCCTTTCACTTGTATAGAATTAGGGGTTGATTATACCCATGGAGAGTTATTTCCCTCTCATGTAAATTTATACTTTCTTTATAAGGTAAAGCCAATTCAGGCCAAGAATTTATCCACTTCCACTAGAGGGAGTATGGCGAGATTCTCTTGGAAGTTCAATCCATATATTATGATAGGGGATGATTTATATTCAGGGGATGAAATGATTTCCCCATTTTCAGAACCTAAAGACATCTTAACATACATGATTTGTGTTGGTTTTGGGATTGTTCTACTAATCATTTGGAATATAATAGAATGCGTAGAACCATAATAAAAAAGTACATTCACTATTCCTGAATGAATAACTACTGTACCAGTGAAAACTTTATTGTCAGGGTTCACTTAGGTAGTAGTGATGGAAAAAAGATCACCATTATATATGTGGAGTTTATTGGTGTCCTCTGAAAACCCATGGAATAATGAACTTATTTGAAATGATCCATGGTTCTTTGCAGTTGTAGAAATGAACATCGGGTTGATAGTCAAACATAGCGTTCTTCTCCTCTATCCCAACCATGGGTTTTTCGTATCAGTAGTTCATGTCTAGATTCCCTTCTCTTCCACACCTAAACCATTTCCTAAACCCCATCAAGCAATTTTTGGGGTGCTTCTTTTCATACTTGTGGATAGTAGGGTGCTGGATTTTCATAGCAACATTGGATTTACCCATTGAACTACTAGAATTAAACTCCAGTATACACTTCTTATCTCCATGATGCCCTTAATATTGTTTGATCTCCATTTTTACCTTGAGGGAACATCAGAAAATTTCCTCATAGCTATCAATTTCATGGATTTCTATGGCTTTTCACAAGCTAGGTTTCATCCCACCAAAGAAGCATCCAACCTTCATTCAGGGGTAACAACAATGCTGGGAATGTATCGTGTAGGACTTGTGAATTTTTCTTCGTACGATGTGATTGATTAGTCAACTTTTTTTCATGATTCCAAGAAGGAACCTTTATATATTTAGTTGGATGTTGCGCAAAAAATATTTATCAGAAAACATCTTTCAAAAATCCTTCTATTCCAATTCCCCGATCTCCTTCTCAGGCATTTTATTTTTGATCAATGTCCACCATTGATCGGATTCACTATCCAAATGATACGTATCTAGAAGAACCATCTCTCTTTAGGAGCATTTAAGGATGTTGAATATCATTTCAATGGAGTTGATCCATTGTTCGGAGATTGAGGGATCAGATGATCCATTAAAAGGTGAGGGCCTTTTCATCATGAAGCTCTCGGAAGAAACTTGTTCTTTCTTAGGAAAGGGTTGTACAATCTTATTTACCCATGTTTACATTCAAATATTGAGTTAACAAAGTGTGTATCGTGAAAATGTTTTTGATTCATACTCCCATTGGATTGGCTATCTCATTAGAACAATCATCACATTGATCGTTGCATCAGTTGTTATCCCGAGTCCTCATATTACCGGACATTGGATGGAATAAAAGGAATGTTATGGGTAACAGATAAAGGGTAATCCAAAGAAAAAATAGATGACTTATAAATGACATTTATTTAATTATCTTATGAATCTATATGCTTTAATCACTGTTATCCATGATCTAAATTCTAAAATATACTCATATGTGCATTTTTTAAAATTACCTTAATAATGTTTAATAGTAATCTTGTAAATTTACTAAATAATATCCCCCAAGAGTGTCATAAAAAAGTGTGCAACAAGTCCTATTGTCAAGTACTAAGATATCCTAGGTCATGGATGAAACTCCTTGTTGGAGTTTTCACTCCTAGGTACTTTTTTTCTAGACCCACCTCTACCTACTCGTATCAATACAACGATGTATTTTCATGATAAAACACATAATTAGTACTCACAAAAACATAGTGAATTTTTTATTATATTTAGTCTTATCCCAAAGGCTCTCACTATTTTTTTCTAATCCTAATACCAAAAATAACTAAAACTAACCATTGATACCATCTATAATGACAATGCTTGTATTTCACACTTAAACACGATTTATTTCATCAAATCTCAGTTAATAAAACATAGAAGATCGATATGTCTAGTGTATTTGTGGATTATGATCATTACATAAAAACAAAAAACATTAAACAAAACATCTTTTTTAAAATCATCCATTACATGACAACTACAATCACTCGAACAAAACATTGTAAGGGATGACCTAAGGACGTGAATAAGAAAATGTTGAGCTATAAATCCTAGTTAGGGAATAAAAATGGAATAACATGAGGAGTAAAATACATGTTACACGATATCATATCAATGAGGAACAATATAAACATGAACATAATAGCATGATAAAAAATGAAAATTATAACATGGATATGTGGAAATAGCATTTAACATGATATAAGCACGATCCAAGTGTCATTTCACATAGAGCATGAGAAAACCCTAATTGCACATAAAGCACAAGTAAACCCTCATTGCACGTGAATTTTCATGATTCAATACACATTGCACATGACTTATCATGATAATATACTTTATCCAATTCAATGGAGTGTTGTTAACGCATACCCTTCAAAATAATTTTATTTTAGGCATAAGTGTGCCACATTGATCATACAACATTGTTTAATTAAAATCATAATTCATTCCATGAATAAAAGATGCGATTTACGTAAATGTATGTCATCAAAATAAATAACATGTGCATAAAGGTGAATACCCTTGATAGTGGATTGGGATGATATTCACTACATAATGATTTTGGCATGGAAATTTTGGATTAATTTCATTAGCATAACGACATAAAATAGAAATTCATAAAATAAGATAATGAGAGTGAAATAGGTCTCTCATCATTTATATATTAAATGTACATTATGGATATCATGATAAAATATATACTAACATATGGAATGGAATTTAAATGCAAAATATAAAATAATTGCTTGAATGTAAATGTGGATTGAGATATTCCTCACGAAATTTCGACATGGTAACGGGTACACATAGGAGTCATTAATGACAGAGAAATGGGTCACTCGTCATTAAAACATATAAATGGATGAATGGGGGAGGTTCTAAATCATACAAAAACATTTTTAATTGAAAATAAAAGGTTGTAACAACAGTATGAAATTTGGATAAAAAAGATAATGGATGAAATCCCATACTTGGATTTGTGATCCCAAAGTCGCGGGAGAGGCTAGAGAGAGGCTTCATGGGAGATTGCGTCACCTAGGGAGGATTATAAAGAGTGGAGGGAAATAGTTGGATAAAATCTAATGGTTTTGAATGAAGAGAAAGTGGGAGCTTCGGTGAGTTTATATAGGAAAGAAGAGGGAATTTTTTTAATTATGTTTGGGACACCAGAAAATAATCTAATCAAAACCACAATTAATCCCAGGGTTTGGCCCATGGTTTTTTTTTC
The DNA here is from genome assembly GCA_963277665.1 of Viscum album. NCBI lineage: Eukaryota > Viridiplantae > Streptophyta > Magnoliopsida > Santalales > Viscaceae > Viscum > Viscum album. The sequence continues at coordinate 579,701,857 of OY728122.1, read as the reverse complement.
AAAGGTAAGTTTAAAATAATAATTTATATGATCAACTGCCAATCTTCTTAAAATAATAGGATTTCTTTGGTGGAGGTGAGTCTTACTCTCTAGGAAATCAAATTAAAAAGATAAAATGTTTTATAAGCCTTGGAGGGTCCACTAAAGCTTTGTAGAATAATTCAAATAAACCCTAAACCCTACTATTTTACAGGTAAAATATATAAAGGCAGAAAAAAATGTTTATAGTGTTTTATTACAACAATATTAGGACATTATGATGTCATAAAACTAATTATATAATTAAATGGTATTTAATTTATACCCAAATATTGGACTCTCAGAAAATTATGAAAAATTCACAGTTGGATAATTTCAACATTTTAATTACAAAAAATAATATTATTTATATATATAATTTTTAAATATGTTCATTTTCAGTTTTAAAATAGAACTGACATTTATTAAAAACTCATGGGTTTTGATAAAAATAGCTTTTATATCATAATAAAAATTACAATTGCATTAATAAAAATTATATGACCATTTATACTTAACCAAAAGTAATTTAGTAATAATAATATTTTTTTCCAATTTTATTCAATTCAAAATTCCATTATCTTATTAAAATAAATTCCATAGTTTAATATGAACTGAAAAATATATTTGTTCTTTTTAAAACAATTTACAAAGTAAAAATAATAAAATGAAAGTATATTCTTAATTATATACAAAAATTACATAAATAATAATTTTTCTAGGGTATTGTTATATAACCCCTTATTACACTTGCATTAGTCCAAAGGGTATGGTGTGTGATGTTGATAGACTCTTGGGTGGCTCGGATAACATCTCTCGGGTGGTAATCTATATCAACATCCACTTATCATGTAGGTGGTTCCATTCGAGAATAACATGTTGAAGCTCCGCATGGACTTGGTCAAGGGAGAAGCCAAAGGATTCCACCTCCTTTTCGAGATCATAAAAATAGGCTTCATACGTGGAAAGTCTACTATATGAGGCCATCTGTTCCTTTGTCTGAGTGAATTGGATTTCATAAAGTCCAATATTTATACTAATAATATGATCACCGTTCAATAGCAATATTATCAATTTTCAAAGTTAATAATGGTATTTTAAAATTAAAAAATCACAAAACCAAAGAAGTTCTTATGTTATATTACCATTTCACAAAATAAAACATTTAATTTGATTAATACTATTTTTCATTAAAAAATGTTTGGGTCGTTACCAGTTACCTCTTCATCTCTTACTATAGGGAATGATGGTGAATTGGACATTCAAAAGACCAAACATATAATTATATATATAAATAGAATTATAAGTAATTATTGGCTTCTTCACATAACATCTCATTGAAATAGTTATCATAGGTTATAAAACATGAATAAATACTCACATGGTATGAAAATACTTTATTCTCACAAACATCAACCAAAGTTTGACATAATAATTAGATAAATTTTTAACCTTATAACATTTACGATAGATTAAAATACAATTCTTTAGATATAATGATATAAAATCATCCTAACATTGATCCCTCATATGTCAAAAAATTCCACTTAGTTTTCATTATCCAAATATGACAATAACCTCATCAAATACTCCATTGAAACCTGGTAACAACCATAATTTAGATAAATACACTTGGAAACAATACATTCATCCTTATTCGAAGGATTAATGGTTATATTCCTTAAATACAATAATTCATAAACATAATCCTTGATTATGTAGAAATATTTACAATAATCAGATATCGGGTGATATTTTTTATTTAATTTACTTATTAATATCAAAAATATCCTTATCCAAAGATAATTATCTCAATTTCAGTCATTAGTTTAGTGTTTCCTTCCCTTAATCAATATATAAAATTTCAATGAAATCAATTTTTTATATCTCCATTACCCATAAACAAGACCTTTTTAATTAACAATGAAATCTTGTACTAAAAATAAATATACAATTCATGATTCTTATAACACAGTATTTGAATTCCAGAAATTTAATACTTCATTAATAGATATTTATTCATAATCCATTACTTGGGATTCATAATCCAATTATTTAATACACATTTCCTATATTATTAAAAATGAATCATTTAATAAGGTTCCTCAACCTAAATCCTATCTTTCTTTTTATGATCAATGTGAACAATACTAGAAGAACATCCCAAACCTTTCACATGTAGTTTGTGGTATCTGTATCCTCATAAGTATAACTGATACTCAAAAAACCTTACTAATTATATTTATTAGATTTCTACTTTGGAAATGGATTTTAATTATTCCCATACATTTGACATCTAAAATAGTCAGGGTTAACCATGTTCCTTCTAGTTCATTTCATTGAATAAAAATAGAAATCATGAGGATAAAAACACAGATTATATAACACTATGAACATGTATATGTTGAAATAGTCTCACTCATTATGTTAAGGACATAAAATTAGTCCCCTTAATCAACATGTGTACATGAATCTAGGTCCATACATCCCATTGTGAATGTGTAATCTGGTTCATTTTTAACATTATAGACATTAATCTAGGTCCATTCATAACATTGTAAACATGTAAGTAGTTTTAGGCATAACATTATGAACACGTAATTAGGTTCACGCATTAATATATGTACATGAAACTAGATCTATGGATATCTTTGTGAACACTTAATAAGGTTCAGTCAAAACATTTTAAACTTGTAATAAAGTTCACTCATCAACTATGGCCATGATACCAGGTCTATGAATAACATGGTGATAATGTAATCAATTTTATGAAAAATATATATACTCATGAGACATCCTTCATTACCCAATGCATTAGTGGGGTATAGAGGTCCCACCCATCTCATAATGAAATCATACATAAATGTTCCATGAATTCATAAACAATCAAATCATAACCCATGAAATGAAATGGGAATCATGAACATGTAAACATATCATAGCCTATGTAAAATTTTATAGGTTTCATAATCATTTCATCAAAAGACTAACCCATAAAAGAGAAAAGTATTTCAAAATCATATAACCAGATAATGAGAAAACGGTTTCATAAACCTATAACCCATGAATGAAGAATAGGTTTCATAAATACAATTACAATTTTTATAACCAATTCATATAATGAAAATGATTGGATCCTTCAGAATATTTCTTATAATGAAATTAGAAACACAAATATATTTCATCATATATATACCAAATTTTTTATATTTTTTATAAATTATTCGAGAAGAAAACAACCATTATTCTTTTAAAAGGGATTTTTAATACGTAAAACCATTTGAAAATAATTTTTATAGAAAATAAATGGAAATCATATAAATAAGTGATTAAATTAATTTTAAATTCGTTTACATGAAATCATTTGAATGAATAATTAATTTGTTTTGAAAACCATTTCTTTTAAAATACATTCAAAACATATAAATAAGGCTTGAAATGATTTGGAAAAAAATTCCCCTAAAATATTATAAAAGTATTTTGAAAGAATTTGAAAAATATTTTACATTAAAAATACATTTAAAAATATATTTTCTAAAAAAATAAAATTCTACAAATGAAAAAAATCATCAATGAAATGACAGTGGGTAAATTCGTAAATGTCACATAACAAAAAAAGAAAATTCCTTTTTCTTGTCAAAATGTTTATGAAATTTCTTTTTCAGAAAAAGAAAATTATATTCCTTTCAATATATTTTGAAAAATCAAAAATGGATAAAAATTTCTTTACACAATTATAAGAGAATGGAAAAATATATATGGAAACACTTTTTAGATAACATTTATTTATGACTGAAGAGATGGTAAAGTATGAATTTAATTAAAACAATTTCTTAACTCTCATATGTAATACATAGTATAAAAATTGTACCAATACATGAATATACCATGAATATCTATAGGATAATAAATGTAATTAATTTTTTGAGATATGGATCGTAGTATTTTATCAATGGAAGCATAAACATAAACAATATTGAAAAGTGATGATATTGTTTCAACAATAACCTATCACTTTGTAACATGAGATCATACTCACCATGTAAGAAAAAAATTAAATGAATATCAGAATATCATAAAAATATATAATTTCATGATATATAATGAATAATTGGAATATATACACTAAAAAACTAATTAAGGCACATAAAAATAAGTCTTAATGAATGAAAATTGAGACAAAACTATTTTACATATTTGGTATGATTTAACATTTGAACCCTAGTAAATAAAGGTTTTGGAAATGATATGTAAATACCCATAAATTAATATATAATAATCATTGATTAAATCCATGGGATGTATAACCACCACACAAAAGGAATGGGTGGGGAATAAAACATGTATCCTGTTGAAATAAAAAAGTGTGATACAATCCCCTAACGTTGTGTCTTAACTCATGACGTACTAATTAAAAAACCTTTATAATAATTATAAATTTTTTATAATTATTTTAAATAATGATATTATTATTTATAATATCACAAGTGGCTTAATTATGACCATATATTACCTTTTTTATCAATCTTATGGTAAGGTTTCACTTGGTTAATATTCGCTTAGTTATTTGCATGTGCCTTATGTTTTTATATTATTGGTACTTATACTTAAATCATGATTCCAGAATTTAAAATCTGATTTTATTATTTAATGTAATTTCATTATATTTTTAGTATAACAATCTGTATAATATTGAAATATAAAGTGGAATACACCGTTCATTGAGATGGTATGATATACGTATGCATGAATGTTGTTTCCAGTTTTTTACATTGATATAATGAATGAAAATTGCCTATATTTATTGATGTATATAATATAGTCAAAGTAAAATTATAATGATATATATCATATATGTTCAATATTCATATTCTTAATACATATTGTGTTGTGTGGGAATGAATCACATGTCTTTGTTGGGGTGGTAGTCCACACTTCCTCAAACGAAATCAACATATTTAAACCAAATGTAATGTAAGAAAATACTTTTTAAATGACTAAAAAAGACTATTTATTTATTAAATATTATTTATATAACATATATAAATTTATTTTATATCTTAATTTTTACCATGAGTGGTGGAAAAGGAAAAATGAACAAACACTCTTTAGTGAGGCAGTAGTTCGTCATACACCTAAACAGTATGTTCATTAAACATTTGATGGAGATGTATGTAAGTTTAGGTTTAGACCATAAAATAAATATAAACTAGTATTATGATGATAATTGTGTTTTTATACCACAATGAAATAATGATAGTTGAGTTGTGGAGAAAGAAAATAAAATAAATGATCTTGAGTGAAGACATTAACTCTTAATGGGGTAACTCCTTTTAGTTTTTACCAATAAATCATCCATGGGTTGATTTCATCCCAAAGAGAGACTTCGATGAGGAAGGTAAGAAATTTTGAGATGCGGATAGTCTAGATCATGGAAGAAATATAAGTGGTTTTAGAGGTGTTAAAAAGATGTAGATTATATGACCCCTGCATGACATATAAGAATATTACATCTTTTTATATGAATATTAATTACATTTTAAAAATTCATGAATGAGGACAAAAATATTTTAGTTCCATTGGAATCATGTAATACATTATTATAACTTTTGAACGATCTCAGACATCTCATTTAAATACCTTCCCCTTAACAAATCATATATATGTAATTTATTTATAACCCGACGAATGGAAAAATAATAAAACATGGGCTTAGATGCTCAGAAAGGGTAAGTAAAAAATAAATGAACATATGAATGTAAAAAATATGAACATGAATTTTGAATATCTATATCATTAATCATGGAATATATCTTATCATTTAATAATGAAAATATTCATAATAAAACATTTACCATGATAACATATCATTGGCATAACAAACGAAATTCTATAAAATACATAAGAATATAAAATTAGTTAAATATTATCAAATGATCATAGCCAAGACCATCATAGCTTAAAAAAACAATAACTGAACCGAGTTCACTTCTCATTCAAACCCTCAATTACTATAATATATTTACTATCTGTTTTGGCCCTCTATTACTGAACATGATCTAATTATTGTTTCAGTCATGTCTATCTGATGAGATATAAATATTTATCCAATTCATTGGAAGGAGGTATATGTCCCATCCAAAAATGTATTCTAAACCAAACATACTTGTTCCAACAAAACATAACTTATTGGTCATAACAGAACCCAAATAATAAAATGGGTTTCTTAATCATCATTTTATTATAACATAATCCATATAAATAAAATGTATTTCATAAATATAATTACATGATAAACATAATCAATGATAAGAAAAATAAGGAATGTATAATTTAGAAATATCCTTAATATTAGATGGAAAATTAATTTTATAAAATAATTGAAATTTATTAGTGAATAAAATATCATTTCTTTTACAAAAACATTTTCTTTTCTCCAAATTAAAAAAATTAAACGAAAAAATTATAAATTATCCATGAACACTTGTAATGGAATACTCATGAAAAAACAAAAAATGATTCCTATCATATTGTTTAATAAAAATTCATCAATGTGTAAAATATAATTTAAACAATTATAGGAGGATTGATAGAATATTTTTGGAATATTTTTTTAGGAATTAAGTATGTGGATGATAAATATACCCCAGTAAATACTTATGAATAAACAATATCGGATAATAATGAGATTGAAAAATTATCAATTACCTTAGGTGTGAAATCCTTTATATATATCCAAACCTCCTGTGTAAGGATTTAAATAATTTCATTGACTTATTATATAATTATAGTCATTTTTATTATATCATATATGATTATATTTTCATCCTTTGGTAATAATATTTCATTTTTACTCGTTATTCAGGTATTAACTACTTTATTTTGTCACGCAAGTTTTTCTGAATATGTTCATGTTATCCATCTTATGTCATAGTTATATAATTTTAAAAATGAAAATGGAATTATATATATCACATTTATTTTTTATTTACATTTATATATTAATTATTTAATGGATATCATGGAGAACAAATCACATCCAATCATGGGGATGGTAGGTCATACGTAAGCACAAGAGATTAAATCATTCCTTTGATTATGAAATGGTATCAATGTGGATGGGATATTTACTATTGATAAAGAAATAAATTATATAAATTATTAATATATATTTATTATTTCTATCATTATAACCATCCACGTAAATTGGTAGTGAAAACAGATTACACCATCGGGTGGGGACAGTAAGTCGTACATATGCACACACACTGATTTCGTTTTTCAACAGATGTTTATAATATAGAATATGGTTTGTTAATAATTATAATAACATCTCAGTATATTAGTGATAATTTAATTATTATTTTATTATGAAACAAATCAATATGATAATGTATAATAACAAAAAATAATGAATTAATTAGTAGTGGAAAATATCATTTATTCAACATGGTTCCTCTAAATCTCCTCTTAGGTGACATGATTTAGCCTTTAATAAAGAAGTAAAATCACTAGAATGTAATTGGGGAAGTTGTTAAGGTAATAGGGGAGGTTAATCATGATCATTATGGCTAAATTGTTGGGAATAAGTCAGTGTGGAGGTTCCCTTTTATAAATGAGGTGAGTGGAATTTTTGGAAACCTGAAATATATTAATTTATAAGAAATATAAAACACACTAAAAACCCACAAAAATTTTCCAATTAATAATTTAGATGAGATAGGGTTGTAATACATTAAACCAATAATTTTACGACATATTTTTTTTGTCAATTTAAACATTATCATTTTAATTTAGACTTAGTAATTATATTTAATTTTATTTATTATGACAAATATTTCAATATTAAAACGGATATATTTACATTTATTTATTTAAAATTAAATGACAAATAATTTTATTATATATATTTTAGACCATATAAAAATTATTATATATTTTTAAAAATGATTTATTATTTTTAAATAATGTAAGAAAATATTTTTTTTTACAAAAGAACTATATTGTCAAATATAAAACTATTCAATTAATGGATTTTTGAAAATATAAATAATATATTGTATCACCAAAAAACATTTTATTATATAATTATGGGGTCTAGGTCATTTTGAAAAATCATTTGACATATTAATTATCTAATATAATATTTATTTTATTATTTTTATTTACATTAACTTGATATTTCTATTAAAAAAATAATTACTACATTAGTATTGTGTAATTATAAAATATACTCATTTAAAACGTAAAATTTAAAAATATAATAATATTATGAAAAAATATACTATATTTTATAATATAAATTTTTGTCTATTTTATCATTTTGGTAATGCAACATAAAAAATGAAATACTGATTAAATTAAGAATCTAAGAACCTTAACATCACATCAAATAAAATAATATATGTCTCCCAATCTATTCCATATGGATCTAAATGGTCAATAAAAATACCCTTGGATGATTATGGTAGAGATATAATCTACCAATACTAATTTGGAAATTTTTGGGTCTTTTAATGGTTATTAATATTTTATTAATAATTAAATTATTTATTTTTTTTTCAATTAATACTATTGTACACCATCAAATTATAAGTCCTTATAGTAAATATATATTTCCTCAAAATTAAAAATAAATTTACATGATAAAGAAAAACATATTATATTTAAAATATGTATTTATAATCTAATTTATCTTCTTTATATCATTATATAAAAAATGGTTTAATTATTACAATTTGACTGAGACATATTTGACATTTTATTAAAATAAATAAATTAAACATCCTAATCTCATTAAAGTGTCTTTCAATGGACAACTTCTCAATCCAGGGATTAATTAGGCAAAAAAACTCATCCAATCATATTAAGACAAGTTTAAGGGAAATTTTAATAATATTATTATCCATATTTACTTGTATTTTCCTTTTACAGTATTCATATAAATTAATGATATTAATTTTCATAATGTAAAAAATAAAATATTTCCTTGAAAATAATTTGTCCCCAATTATTCCAAAATATGGAATATATTTTTCATTATTCAAAATGTAGAAGATGTATTAATTAATTTAAAATTATTCATATTTTCAGAAAAATAGAACATGTTTTTTAAAACTCAAAACATTGAAAAAGATTGAAATGTTTTTAAATCTCAATTCAATGTAAAATTAATGATAATGACATTAATTATTTTGAATGATAAAAATATATTCTATTATTCTATAAAACCATTCTGTAATATAATTTAATTAAAAAAATTATGCTGATGAATAAGTTTTCTTCCAATTAAAATTACCTATAAATTTACTATATATGAAAACATAAAAATTATAAGAAAAATATCAAATATTCACCAAAATATAATTTATATATCCCATAAAAAATGAAGAATTTGTATTTTTAATATAATATATAAAATTTCCAAGCACCTTATTTTAAATGGGTGCTCCATTAAAAGGTGGAAATGATGCAATTTTTCAAACAATAATTCTTCTATCTGAAAATTTGAATTCGTTATTAAATTATGTCTACAAAACAAATAAGATATATTATAAACAATAGTTTGAATCACGGAAGGGTGATTTTATTAATTTATAGACTCCCTTATTTTTTCAATCAATTTTTTTAGAATGATGTAAATAATTTTCATACCCTCTATAATTATTAACAGGTTATAATATTTAATTTTTCACTTATAACCGGTCTTGCGAGAAATGAATTTTATCATAAGAACATGAACATGTTTGTAACACAATCCAAGAATAGTTTGATGTATACTACAAAGTAAAATGATGTTGTGTATAGTTTATGATAATCATGGTGCTACGTACAACTGAAGGAATTAATGAAATTAAAAAGAATATATCTCAAAAAAAATCTTGGTTTATTACATTATACCCCCATTAAAATGAATTTCTCCCTTGAAATTCTTCATGGTTATAGATGGTTTAATAATTTAAGGATTCATTCATAGAATCCAAAATCATAAAAAGGAATAATAAAATTTCATTTAAAAAGGACAATTAGAAACACAACAGATAACAAAATTACCTCATCATTGGGGTTCTATATAGAAAAACATAGGTGGGAAAACAAAACATGGATATGGGAAAAACTATTTCCATCATGGTCTGATGTAAAGTGATAGTTAACAAGGTTTAGATAAATTAAACAACTATAATTCCAGAAATCTGTAATGATATATGAGGTTTTCTGATTCATCATATAAGAATGTACTATGATAACCTTTTGTTATTTCATGATCATTTTCCTAAAGTTGATGAATTATTCATGAGAAATAATTATTACCTGATTTTTGTAAAATATCATCATTTTCTTTCCCTTAAATATATCAACATCATCTCTTATTTAATTAAATTATGTTGAATTTGTCATTCTTGAAGTTTTAGTGGATCATGTGATCCATAAAAGAATTATGGTTCAACCCATCTGTCTCAAAAAAAGGGTAAACCAAGTTATCTAATATGAATTCGCCCACCTATAGTGAGATAATACTTTAATCAAATATACATCGACTAGAGTATATATTATAATATCTGAAAATGAATTTAATTAGAATCCATCCAAAATCTAAAAATCATAAACATTAGAAAGAAGTGAACTAAATCATATTATCATTTACTCCTTCCAAAAAAATTTATTTACTCAAAAAGTGTTATAACGTTTTCCTTATACCAGTAATAAGGAAAATAATACTATCAAATATCTCATTATCTCTTTAACCCATCATTGGGCACATATCATGTGTTTTCCAATAATATCTGAATATGATTTCATGGGTAGTTTTACCAATCATCCTATATAATCAAATCCTTGTGGAAAACCCTAATGGATCACAACATAGATATTTAATTATTCATTAATACCATAAAAGTGATTCTAAAACATTATTCAAGAATCACATTATGTAAATAGTCAATCATTTCACAACATCATTTATATACTCAACATCATGAAAAATGATCTCATGTGATTTTCTATTTTCATTTGACTTTATAGGTTGTTGATTATGATCATCATTGATAACCCTTGGACTAGGAAATTTTTTAGCATAAAACCCCCTTTCCTTTCAATAGTGTAAATAAAGTGAGGGTAGTGCAATCTCTATATAATTTTATTTATTCACATAATTAGTTACCTTTATACCATTACATCTACACTCAACTACCAGATGACCCTATTTTATACACATAAAACATTTTATAGTCATTTTAAGATAGTCTCCACTAAGCTTCATGCCACACATTCACCATAAAGAAACAATCATCCTCTTTTTAGTATTGTTTTGCAATTTTTCATTGAACTAAATCATTCATTTCTTTTCAAACCCATGAGTTTTAAATGTTACACCAACATACATTTATACCTTGATGTAACTATTCAAAATATCTTAATCGCATCTAATGTATCCTATAATTAACACCCTTCGAAGATAGAGTTTTAATACACTAAATAATTTATCATCTCTACTTTTAAGATGAATGAAAATGTCATATCCATACCTTGTATGTCTTATAAGATTTTCCTCTTATTTACCAACAGATTCATTGCCCATTTACATTACCTAACGTAACTCAATTTCCATTTTCTTTATTAGAAAAATAAGAACATACTTATTGAAAAATAAGTTCCTAAACTCATCCAATTCCAAGGATTCAATTTTATTGTTTCCTCGTATTCTTGATTAGAGTATGCCAATGGTTTTCTATACCTTATAAATGATAAACAAACAAAATTAATTTTTCATGATCCAAATGGAGAAGGATGCAAAAAATCATTTCAATGGTATTGATCCATTTTTCATTAACAATTGGTTTAGAAAATAACTAATGTAATGTGGATATTATTCATAAAGGACACAAAAGAATTTTGTTCCTTTCACTTCTCATTTGGATGTCCATAATGATTCATAACTTGTGTTAGTATATATATATGATTTTATATTCCATCTCCCATAACATTGGTTTGTTCCGGAGGACAATCATTGAATTCTTGATTAACAATATTCTTTCAGGTTCCAACCATTATCTAATACCCAAAATGAATATTGTGAGAGGAAAAATCAAACTATGAATCAACATAATAAAAGGAGTGTATTTTTAGTCTCAAAGATATTAGGTTAAATCGTATATTATTCTTGATAGTTTCCAAAATTATATGACAATAACCTATAATTATACAAATCAATAGTACATCCCTTAGAAATATATATTGGGATCTCACTATAGATTTCACATCCTAGATTTCAAAGGAGGACCAAACCTTTCCTCATATACCTTCTATAATAAACCTTTAATATCCTATATATTTATTACATCATTGTATATGAATATTCATTACTTTTTATAAATGCATTCCTGGGGTCCATTATAGTTTAGATCCATTGGAAACTTGAAATACAATCTTCTATCTTGTGAATTATCTACAAAATCTCCCACAAAGATCATGTCCTTTAGTACACATACATAAATGATTATTTTATAACCAGATTAACGGAAAAATGAGACTGTGTGATCTTCAATTCCCATTAAGGGTAAGAATTCAATATATTAATATATGAATGTAAAAAAATGTTCATAAAATTTGTATATCAAAATCATGTGTCATTAAATAAATCTTAGCTATTCGTAAGGAATAAATCATAAAGGATCATTAAAAATGATAACATAACATTGACATAAAAATGAAATTTTGAAAAAAAAAATCATATAAAATAATTTCAATAAAATCCATGTCTCATATATTGGACCTTCATAGAGGAGAAATTCCATTACTGAACTGAGTACACTCCTTATTCCATCCCCGTATTACTGAATAATATTTAAATTCCATTTCACCTCTCTATTACTGAATGAGATATGTATTCTATTTCATCCAAGACTATCACAAGAGATATAAATCTATAACCTATTAATCGGAGGGGGATATAGGTCCCCCCATCACATAATGAAAAAAATACAAACTTGTGCCACAAAAACATAAATCATTCATCATAACATAACCCGAAAAATAAAATCGGTTTCATAAACATCCATCCATTATATCAAATTCCATGTAAAACAATGTAATTTTGTAAATAGAATTAGATCGTAAATATAATCTACCACAATCATGATAAAAATACTAGACAAGAAAAATATCTTTAATTGTAGATGGAAAATAATTTTTATAGAATACTAGAAATTAATTTTTTTTGGAAAATATCATTTCTTCTTCTAAAATTTTTTTTTATAAAAACACCACACAATTAAATGAACATAATTTATTTCAAAATAACTATGAAAACATGTAAGGAAATATTCCTATAAATAAGTCATTATAAAAGAATAAAATCCATTTTTTCCATAGAAGTTAAAAAACATTATTCTCAAACTTTGGCTAGAAAAGTCAAAAAGTACCTCATACAAAAAATGAAAAAAGGTTCCTTTCAAATAGCTTAATTAAAATTCATCGATTGGTAAAATGTAAACTATAACAATATAAGAGGGTAAATGGAGTGCTGTAGAATCCATATTTAGAAAACATGTATGTGGATGAAAAATATAACCCTAATAAATAATTATAAATAAAAAATCTCTAATAATAATGATATTGAAAAATAATCCATCACCTTAGGTCCATTAACCTTTGTATATATCTAAACCACATGTATACTGATTTTAATAATATCATTCAATTATAAAAGAATCAATGCCAATTTTATGATACAATATGTGATCATATTATCATCCATTTAGTAATAATATTTCTTTATTACTCATTATTATTGTATTAACTACATCATTTTCTCATGAATATTTTTTCATATAATTTTAGGCTCACAATAATCAATCATAGTTATATCATTAAAATATGATAACAACATTATATATATCATATGAGTTTTTCTATACATTTATATTATCCAGATTTAATAGGTATCATGCAGAATGAATTAAATCAGATTCTGGAGAAGGTTGAGTGTACTGACATACGATCGATGAAATAATTCCACTAATTATGAATTGGTATTGAAATGGATGGTATATATATTGATACAAGATAAATAAGTTGTTATAATAGTCATATATATTTATCATATCCATAATTATACCCATCCATATCATGTGGTGGTGAATAACTGATTACGCTATGGTGTGGAGATGATAAGTCGCACGTACGCACACATGATGATTTCATTTTAGGTAGGATGTTTATAAGGATTAATACGATTGTTTCATAATTATAAAAAAATCTCAATAGATAAGTTATATAAGAGTTATTACTTTATAACAAAACAACTCATGAAGTGGAAGTAAGAGAATAAATAAGTTTGAAAAATTAATAGAGGAGATTCCCACTTGTTTGACATGAATCCACTAAATCTCATCCTAGACAATTAGAGTTTTCCTTTAAAGAAGGCCAGAATATTTAGAAAGTATATAGGGAAGTTATAACGGAAAAGGGAAGGGTATGGTGACGATTGAATTTAGGATCCCAAGAATTTATTGAATGATAATTTTTCATTTATATTAATATTTATGAATAAGATCTTATTTTTACATTAAATGGGATTATTTTTCTGATAACATACTCAACACACAATAACAATGTTTTTTGAAATTTTACATTGAACACAACATTGAGTTATACCAGAAATTAATGTAATATTATTATTTTGTTAAATGGTTGTTAACCCCTAGACGTTGTATTAGTGGGTATTAAATGAACAAACTGAATTATGATTTTATATAACTGTTAAATGTTTATACATTTATTAAATGAATATTAGAGGCTTAAAATAAAAATAAATCTGATTTTAAGCATGAAATACTTTAATATTATTAAAATGTCGGTTTACATCCTTTGGTTGGTGAACCATTTTTAAAACATTTTTTTCACTTTTATATGTTGTATGTGAAAAAATAAACTTCTTATATAATGTGGTACACCATAATATACATTGGATATTTTTTTGGTAATATTTTGATAACGTTTATTATTTAATGAATAGTGAAAAATTCTTCATTTTTTTTTCCTAACTGCATTTTCAAATAATATATTTATATAGTTAGATTGTCCTTTTAAGTGGTTTTAAATTATAATTGGATTAGGTTTTTATCATTTAATCTAATGATGGTAATTGAACGTAATTTCCCATTTTAATTTGTAATTAACAAATGTCAATATTTTGGTGTTTATTAATTCTTAAAACCCCTATATTTGGTCTTGACAACAAGAATAAATTATAAATTATTTACTGCATCTTCTATGATTTGAATTTGGAAAATTGAATTCGATATTTGGAATCAAATTGTATAAATTGTGCAAATAGGTATCTTTTATTTTTAGAAAGTATGAATAGTAACTTCTGTCTTTATTTTATTTGCATGTGTTAAAGGTTAAATCCGGTAAATAAGGGTAAAAATAATATTATAATCATATTAAAAAACCATAAAATATTTCCTACTTCAATATGATGAGACACGTCTGACCATGGTCATACTTGGGTTGATTTGGGGACCCCATTGTTCCACTTGGTTGTGAAAATGACATTTTATATGAATTAATTTAAAGTAATGATTAATATAACATAAACATGTATCCTTTAGTAGAATTTTTTTTATATGGGGTTATATAAGTAATCTATTTTAATATAAATACTAATTAAAAAGATTAAAATATTTCTTATATTATGTTGTTTTGTTAATAAATGTTAGACATTAATGAAATAAATTTATTTAGGACACAATAATGACGAAGTTATTGCTTCATTAATAATGGATTCAAGTAAATGA
This sequence comes from Viscum album, assembly GCA_963277665.1. Taxonomy (NCBI): domain Eukaryota; kingdom Viridiplantae; phylum Streptophyta; class Magnoliopsida; order Santalales; family Viscaceae; genus Viscum; species Viscum album. The sequence goes on along the minus strand of OY728122.1, from coordinate 579,686,039 downwards.
TATGATATATATTAAAATAAATTTAGTTTTATATTTTTATATCATCCCCATATTTTATGGAAGAAAAAGAAATATTTACTTTTTATTAATGATGTTCTTTGAAGAAATCATGTAGTTCTTGATTTTTAAAAAATTCATGATATGTATAGTTTCAAAATTGACATAATTCAAATTTTAAAATATAAAATATTATAAAAAATATTATAAAATTAAAAAAAATATAAAAAATCTTTCAACTGGTTACGATATGTCTAAAATTTTATTAATGACTCTTTCGTTGGACATTTTTTAGGTTTTTTTAACATCTTTATTCTCAAACTGTTAAGTGCTTGGTAAAATGGTAAGAGGGAAAAAGGTTTAAAAAAGATAAGGAATAAAAAATATACAAAACCTATATAATTATTATTTGATGAATTTATTTCAATTAACAGTCATATTAAATTATAACTAACATAGTTGATACTCATTTTGAATCCAAATATAATTTATAATAAATTAATATTTCATGACAATCCTAAAGTGCACCTCCTCCCTTTTATAAAAATACACAACTTCTACCAATATAAATCACAGATCTCAAGCCTCAGGGCTCATACAAATTCCTACCAAATATTATCCCAACATCTATATTATCCTCATAGAATCCTTACTAAAGGCATAAGTCAAGTCAAGAAAGCCTTTTGGTTCAAATCACATGGAGTTGCATGTTTTAGAGGTAGAGTCTTCTCTAAAATTCCATTCGATTACTTTACTTCTCCAATGGAAATTCTCTTATTCTTCATCAATTAATTCAAAAAACCATTATCCTCAATATACCTGTATGTTTTTATGATACGTATTCTAAGTATACAGACACAAACATCCATCTAATGGACAAAAAAATCTGTTTCTATAAAAGGTGAACTACTGCCTCACAAAACGATGTGTGTCAAATTTTCCCCTACCACCACTCATGATAGCTATTATGATTACACTGTATTTATATGTGATATATAGTATATTTATATTCATTCTATGTTTCATTTTTTTCAATTATAGAATACCTTTATGTTTTCTATAAAATGTACATACGATAATTTCTTTTGAGGAAGTGAGGACTTTCGCCCCCTCAAAGTGATATGACTCATTTAGGTTATATATGGAACATATAAAGGATGGAATTAATAAAATTAAGTAATATATATAATATTCCTATGTATCATTTTTTTCATTTATTTAATTATTAAAATGAAATAAAATTAGTTTTCATGCATACGTATGGATTATCGTCTCCATGAACAGTGCATTTCATTTCTTATGTCAAAATGTTATAGACTATTATAAATAAATATATTGTTGAGCTAAATACATATATAATAAATATATATTATATTTGAATCATGAATATGATTCTAGAGAATGTTTATTTTCGACCACATGTACTATTTGTAATTATGACAAGTTCTTTTTCACTCAAGTATTAAACATCAACAAAACGACTGATATGAACATAAATAATTATGTGATTTTTATAACATGATGACAAGTAATATAAAAATAATAATAAAATTTAAAAAGGTACTGAGAAAGTGGAAATTAACCTAATTTTATTATTGAGGAATATAAAGAACGAATGAGACATGTCAGACTCAAGGTAATGGACTACGTCTCAATCTCCATTCATTGATGCATATTTTGATTTGCACACAAAATCCTTTTATACATTTAATAAACCACATTGAAATTTATTTTCATTAAAAGTGAATATTGTTTCTATGAGGAATTTTACCTAACAATAAAAGGAATGATTATTTTTAACATAGGTAACGACAGTGAACATTCTGCCACACTGAGTATTATTTGATATTTGGCTTCCTTAACAAGTAGTATGGTTTTTAATAAAGATAATAAAATCCAAATATATTGTTCATTTATTTTTGTATTGATATTGTATTTATATATCATTCATTATGTCAATATCATGAAATTTTATATTGTGATTGGAATGTAGAAATTATATCAATCCCTTATACTTATTTTATGTGTTATGATTATGTTATGGTTATTGGGAATTGTTTACTTATATGGGTGGTTCTTGGATAAACAGATGGAGGGTGATCATGAGATAGCTCTCCAAAAAATTGGGTAATGTGATGGAGGTAAACATTAATTATTCTCCTAATAGATTTAGGGAACATACTTTGATGGGTAATCCAAACATAACTCTCTATGTAGTCGTGAAGTAGACAATGTAAGTATTTTATGGATTCCAAATAAAACCATTATTATTTATGATTTCAATGTGTATTCATAAATAAAATGATTTCACGGGTATGTAAAAGAGAACTTTTTTTATTAAAAAGTATGAGTTCATTGATTTGTATAAATTGATGGACTATTGTTTTCATTCCTTATATTCTAATCCTTACTGATATTTTTATGCGCATACTATGTTTTTGAAATGTTCCTGTCATGTTATAAGGATGTGTAAGAGAATTGATGAATTAATGAATATTAATATCATGAAATTATATATTGTTTTATTTAAGGTGTTTTATTGTTGCAAACAATTCATAGAGTAGAATTGTCTTCTTTGTAATATTTTAGATTTAATGTGATAGTCATGCCCTATTTTCCTAAAAATATAAACTTGAAAATATACTCAATGTGTATTTCTGTCATAAATCATGATTATGTAATATTTAAGGCAAGGTCCTTACAGTTTGTACAAATGGTCAGTTTAGATAAATTTATGAGTGTGGATATTGTTAAATAAATATCTATAAATTAATTTTACATTATGGAATCATTGAAATGGTGTAGCATTGAATTATTACCACGTTACTTCATCTAAGATATGTTTTTGTTCAGAAGGGTTTTCTGGAGAGGAAACATGGTAGCTATGATGGGATGAAATCAAGAAGAACAAAACCTTCCAAATAAGCAACATGAGATGGTCAGAATTAGAACTCAATAGTTTGATGCAGTGATGAAATAGTTGTATCAGCCTATAAATGGTGGTTGTATCCATGCATGAGATGTTCCGAATCAACCACAATGGAAAATGTCGGTAGTTGAGCATTTCATGAGGCAATATCCCTAGTGATTCAGATGATCATCTGACCATATGCTAGATGAATGGTTGAGTAAAGAACTGGAAATGAATTTTGATGTCATGGGGTGTTTAGAACATCAAAAGGTTAGTCTCAATGTTTACTATTTAGATGGTGATGTTGTTTAGTTGTGGTCAATGGTTAAAAAATCTAGGAATAGTTAGGTGATTGATTCTCTTGATTGGAGTGAATTTAAGGGTATTTTTCTTGGAGAAATATTTCCAATAAATGATCAAATTGGGATGGAAAAACAATTCTTGGAATTGAGGATATAGGATGAATCAGTGGCTGTTTATGAAGAAACATTCACTCGATTGGAAATGTATGCTGTAAATTTCATATAGGATCTGATAGTAAAATCAATAGTTTTTACTCTGTATTGATGAAAAATTATTGAATGAAAATGGCTTCTTGTGTGTTCAAAAGTTATGAATCACTTTTTTGATGTGTGGATAAGGTGGATATGGATTTTGCAGATGATCAGGTGTTCTTTGACAAACAACATAATAAGAGGTCGAGGTTGAAGAAGAATGAAAAAACGATTCAAAAAATTCTAATGGTAAGAAACTTATGATTACAGTTTGTAAAAATTATGGTAAAAGAAACATTGGGGAATGCCTAATGAATTCAATTATGTGATGTTAATGTTGTGAAACGGGACATAAGACTTGAAATTGAAATAAAAAATTTAATGTTGTGGGTAAGACAAAATCATATTTAAAGTTAGTAATAAGTTTTATGTGAAATGAAATGGGTCATTATGAAAATGAGAGTCTAACGAATAACTAAAATGAAGGAAAGTAGTTAGACTATAAAAAAGGGGTGGTGAAATCATTTGGAACTACTTTAGTTGATGTTGGTCCATCATATGAAGTAGTAATACATACAATTTTTTATTTTCAAGTTATTAAAATTTGTTTTTTGATTCAAAGTCTACTCATTATTTCATTTCTAGGAATTTTTATAGTAAATTGGGAATTCCATCGCAAGATATTAATCATGAAGCTGTGGTGAATCACATGGGTGAAATTTTGAGACAAAAACAATTTTAAGAACCTTCCACTCCTTGTGTGTGGAAATAATCTACCTAAAAATCATATTTTTTTTCTTGTAAGGTTTATATTATTTTCGGTATGTATTGTCTTTCTATTTATCAAGCTATGATTGACTATAGAGACAATGAGGTGTCATTTCACAACAATTTTTGGTTTTTGTTCCTGAATGAACTCTAACTTTTGATAACATATAATGAATCTAATAAACTAGTAAAATATGAAAAGGTATGTTACCATACAAATATTGTTGAAAACAACAAAACTATTCATATTAATGATGTGCTAGTTGTAATTGACAATATTGATGTATTTCCTCATATGTTTCCTTGTATAATACCTGACCAGGATGTTTAATTAACTATTTAATTAGTTTTTGATACTAATCTAATTTCAAAACCCCCTTATCGATTGGTTCAAATTGAACTTTTAGAGTTTAGGAAGGAATTATGGGAGTTATTAGATAATAGTTTCATTTGACCGACCACATCACCATGGGGTGATATTTTATTATTTGTTAAAAAAATATGTCTCAATGAGGCTTGGAATTGATTATAGATCCTTGAATAATATCAATATTATGAACATGTATCATTTTTCTCATAACAATGATTTGGTTGACTATATCTAGGGACATCATTATTTTATTATGATTGATATAAGGTCAGGGTACAATCCGTTGAATGTAAAGGAATTACGCATTCCAAAGCCCTCATTTTATACTAGATATTTCCATAACGAATTTTTATTTATGACTTTTCGGTTATCCAATGAACCTTCTGTATTCATGGATCATATGAATAAAATGTTTTGTCAGTTATTTGATAAGTTTTTCGTTTTTTTTATTGATGAAATTTTAGAATATTCTAAAAGTAAATAGGATAATGAAAGTTATTTTAGGGGTTCCGTCCAAAAATAAAATGAAAAAAATATATGGGAAATTCAGCATGTATGAGTTTTGGATATAAAAAATTTCATTCCTTTGTCACATTTTTTGTAAAGATGGAATAATAGTTGATATTACTAAAACTAAAGTTGTTGAATAATAGGCAAGACCCAAAAATATACCCATGATTCATATTTTTTTTATTAGGTTATTACTGGAGGTTTATTGTACATTTTTAAAGATTATATAGTCAACTGACTATATTTAATCGATTATATGTTAAATTAATCTGGAAAAAAAATGTGATATATGTTTTTAGGGATTTAAAAGAATATTGGTGAGTGCTCCAGTTTTGACACTACCTCCCAGAAATTGTGAGTATGGTATCTACAGTGATGCTTTATTGAAAGGACATGGATGTCTCCTAATGCAGAATGATCAGGTAATTTGTTGTTCTCCATGTCAGTTGAAAAATAATGAGTTAAATTACCCTTCACATGATTTGGATATAGCAGTTGTTGTTATTTATTTATAAATTTAGAGGCATCATCTATATTGAGTAAAGTGAGAAATATATACAAACAAATTGATATATATATTCACTCATAAATAATTGACTATAAGACAAAGAAGATGGATGGAATTGATCAAGGATGATGATTTCATTGTTCATTACCATACATCAAATGAAAAAAAGTGGTTGATTCTTTGAGACAAAAGAGTATTTCTACATTATCAATGTTTTGTTTGGAATGAAATCCTTTGGTTTTAGATTTCATTAATTTCAGATTGGAATTAGTTTGTGCAGGGAATTCATCTGTTTTGTTTCAGGTTTCAGTATAATCAGCTATATCATAATGAATTAAGCATGCATAGAAACAATATAGTGAGTTGTAGAAAAAGGTAGAATTTGTTCAGAGGGGTATGTTACATGAATTTATCATTGATAAAAACAATGTTTTGGGGTTTGGAATGATATTATGTGTTCATTATGATTAACAGTTGAAAAAAGAGTTATTATGTGAAGCTTATAGTTCACTATTTTAGTACACTATAGTAGTACTATGATGTATATAAGTCTTCTACAGTATTACTGGTGGTTTGAAATTAATAGATATTTTACCAACATTACCCGGATATGTTTGAATTTTTAATAGGTTAAAGTATCAAGGAAGTTACGGAATGGGGCGCTTCAACCTTTTTCAGTTCTAGAGTTAAAATGGGAAATATATCGACGGATTTTGTGGTGGAATTAAAAAGTTTTTTCTATGTGAAAATTAAATTTAGCTTATTATTGATCGATTAACTATATATGCCAATTTTATACCTATTAAAGATACTCTATCCCTAGATCAACATTATCAACTGTATATTAAAGAGATTTTAATGTTACATGGAGTTCCCCTCTCCATTGTATTTGATCATGATCCTAGGCTCACGTCTAACACATGGGAAGGCCTTCAGAATTCATTTGGAAATAAATTAAATTTCAGTACATCTTTTCATCCACAATCATATGGGTAGTAATAAATATAATATAAACCATTGAGGATATTATTTGTGTTTGTTCTCTATATTATCAGAGAAGTTGGGATCAACATAATTGTTTGGTTGAGTTTTCTTATAATAACAGATCTCATTTTATTATACATATGGCACCATTTGATGAATTATATGGAATGAGGTATCGAACTCCAAGTTTTTGGGTTGATGTAAATAAAAGAATTTTGATGGGTCCAGAATTATGAGAAGAGATAGAAGAAAAAGTCCAGCTGATTCGAAAGAACATGAGAAAAGCTCAGAGTAGGTAGAAAAGTTATGTAGATTACTGGAGGAAGGATCATTCTTTTGAGGTATGTGATCATGTCTTTCTCAATGATTATCCATGTAAAAGTGTGATGCATTTTGGTAATAAAGGAAAGATGAGTCTTATGTTAATTGGACCAAATGAAATCATGGAGAATGTTGGATCAGTTGAATACATAGTGGCTTTATATCCAAGTTTATCCCATGAACATAATTTTTTCATGATTAAATGTTGATGACATATATTCTAAACCCATCTCATGTTTTGTGTCCAGAGGTAATCTAGTTAGAAGAGAATATTTCTTATGAGGAACAAATAATCCACATTTTTCACTATATAGAGACAGTGTGGTGGAATAAGGTAATTCAATAAGTAATGGTTTTATGAAAACACCATATGGACGAAGAGGTAACATGGGAATACGAAAATGATACGAGGGATAAATACCCCCATTTATTTTATAAGTGAATAGAATTTCAGCGATGCAATTCCCAAAAGGGACGAATGATATAACACCACATGTATTTATTGAATAATTCATTTTCATTTATATTAATATTTATGAATAAGATATTGTTTTTACATTAAAGGGGATTCATTGTCTGATAGCATAATCAAAATGCAACTACATCATTCTATGAAATCATACATTGTTGAAAACATTGAGTTACACCGAAAAATAGTATAATAATATTATTACATTAATAGGTAGTTAACACCTAGACGTTTTATTAATGGGAATGAATAAAAACTACTACAGTGTGATTTAATATATTTGTTAATTTTTTACATTAATGTATTGAGTAATAAATTCATAAAATAATAATGGATATGATTTTAAGCATGCAAAACCATAATATTTTTAAATGTTGGTTTACCTCCTTTTGAGGGAAAAAACATTATAAATCTAGTTTTTTTCACATTTATATGTTCAATTTAATTAATTAAACTTATTCTATAGAAGTGGTACATTAAAATTTACTTTGGATATATTTTTGTTCATTTTATGATAAATATAATTTTTTAATGAATATTTAAAATGCAACATTTTAATTCAAAACTACTTTTCATAATATATATATATATAGATAAATTTTCCTTTTAATTTTTTATAAAGTATAATTGTATTATGATTTTATTATTTAATCCAATTATTGAAGTTGTATATAATTGCACTTTTTAATTCAATAAAACACATGTCAATATTTTGAAAATTATTTCTCTTAAAAGAACGCTTTTTATTTTTGACAATGGAAAATAATTTTATATAAATCACTATAACATTGATCTTTCAAATTTAAAAATGGAATCCATATTTGGAATTTGAATATCCAAATTTTGAAAATATTTATCATTTATTTTTAAACATTATGAATAGTATCATCTATAATTATTTTATTTACCGTTGTTAAAGGTCAAATCTAGAAAATAAGGAAAAAAAATATTATAATAATATTAAACTACACTAACACATTTAATTATCATATTGGATGATATATATCTAGCCATGGAATTAATGGGTAGATTTTGGAACCCCTTGGATCCACTTGGGTGTGGAAAAGAAATTTGATAAGAATTAATTTAATGCAACGATTAATTTAACAAAAACAAGAATCTTTTAGTAAAACAATTTTTTATATGGGGTTATATAAGTTTTCTATTATACTATATATCTTAATTTTAAATAATAATATATTTTATACATCATGATATTTTATTTACAATTTTTAGATAATATATAAATAAATTAAATTATGACACTACGACGATGAAGTGATTTCTTCATTAATAATGGATTAAGTAAATGATTTTATAAATATTAAAATAAATGTAATTTTAATATTTTGATGACATCCACTAATTTTATAAAATATATTAAAATATTATATTTTTATTAATTATTTTTTAAGGAATATTGTTGTTAGGGGTTTTAATAAATGTTATGATATGAATAGTGTCAAAATTGACATAATTCATATTTTAAAATATAAATTATTTTATTGATTATAATAAAATACCCAAAAATAAAACTTTCTCCCCAAGTGGTCAGGATATGCCTAAAATTGTATTAATTACTCTTTTATGTGACATTTTTCATGTTTTGGTAACAATTTTCATTCTCAATGTTTTAAAATATCGATAAACCAGTTCGAGAAAAAAATGGATAAATAAAAAAGTTACGGTTTAAAATATACCCAAACTCTATTTAATTATTATTAGATGATTTTATTTTGACTTATATTAATATTATATTTTATCTTACTGAATTTTTACATATTTTTAATGAAAATATAATTTATAATTTATTAATATTTCTGGACATTCCTAAAGCTCCCCACATCCCTCGTATAAAAATCCACCACCTCTACCCACAAAACTCACAACTATCAAACACCATGTCTTAACAAATTATCCCAAATTAATATTCCAACATCTATAAATTCCAACTAATATCGTTAATTTGTAAAAAAGTATATTCAAGATATCCTTTTGGTTCTAATCAAAGGCTGGTACGTTTTTTAAAGGTAGTGTCTTCACTAAAATTACATTCCATTATTTTACTTATACAGTCCCTATTCTCGACATAATATTTCATTATACAAATACAAAAGTATCACCAAGATAATTGGATTTTTTTGAGAAATATTCATACTACACCTACGTACACATCCATCTAATGGATACAAACATACTATTTCTGTGTATAGTGAACTATTGCCTCATGAAACGACGATTGTTCAATTTTTCCCTACCACATCTCATGGTGCCGATTATGATAGAACTATATTTATATGTGATATATATTATATTTATATAGTCTATATTCATCATTAATTTTCATTTATATCATACCATAATGTTTTCCATAATATGTAAATACGATAATTATATTTGAGGAAGTGCATACAACTGCCACATAAATGTTATATTTCTCATTCATGCCATTCGTGGAAAGAATAAAGGATGAAATTAATGAAATAATGTAACATATATAACATTTATATTATACTATAATTATAATATTCCGATAAATTATTTAGTTTTCATTCCCTTAAATATGAAAAATAAATGTATTTAGCATTCACGGATACGTACGACTGACCGTCTTCTGGAAAAGTGCATTTCATTTCGTATCCCCAAATGTCATGGAATATTCTAATTACATATATACTAGATCTAAATACAAATATATTTTATATATATGATATTTAAATCATGAATATGATTTTGGAGATAATGGACATTTGACCATATGGATAATTAATAATTATAACAAGTTTATTTTTTACTCGAGTGCCGAACATCGACAAAACCACCGATACGAACTTAAATAATTATGTAAATTCTATAACATGAAGATAAGTAATATAAATTCAATAATAAACATGAAATTTTTTATGAAGAATGTAGAAATTAACCAGCGTTTATTATTCAGTAATATAAAGAACGAATGAGACAAGTCAGACACATGATAAGGGTATTTGAATCAATCTCCATCCATTGAGACATAATTTGATTTCTAAAATCCTTCAGTTTATACGGAGTATAAAACCCTTTGAATATTAATTTAATTAAAATGGAATATTTTTTCTTTGAGGCATTTTACTAAACTACAAATTTAATTTTTATCTTATGTGAGGAAGGACAACCTTTTCACCATTATGATCATTATTTGATATCTGGCTTCCTTAACAAGCTGTAATGATTTTTAAAAATTAAATAAATACCAAATACAATTTTCATTATTTTAGTATTTAAATTTATTTATAGAATTTATTGATTATTTCAATATGATTAAATGTTATATTGTGATTGGAATGATGAAATGTTATATTTCCTTTATTCTTTTTTTACGTGTTATGATTATGTTATGGTTCGTGGGCATTGTTTATGTATTTGGGTGGTTCTGTGATTAAACAAGGGAAGGTATGTCTAAGATAGCTATCAAATTAATTTCGGTAATGTGATAGTGGTGATTTTTAATGTTTCTCATAGGAGATTTAGGGAATATACAATGATTTGTATTCCAATCGTAACTCCCTTTTTACTTGTGAAAGATACAATGTAAGTACGGTATGGATTCCACAACATACATTTGATATTTATGATTTCAATGTTTTATCCATAAACATTATTGTTTCATGAGTTATGTTAAAGAGGTTATATATTATTATTGAAAAGTATGAGTTCATTGATTTTATGTGTTGATGAATTAATGTTTTCTTTCCTTATTTTATATCATTTAGTAATATTTTTTTGCTCAGTCAGGTTATTTAAATGTTTTTCATAGGGTTATAAGGATTTTTATGTGAAATAATGATTTCAGGAATTTTTATATCAAGAAAATAATTTTTTTTATATAAGGCGTTAAATGGATGTAAAAAATTGATTGTGTAAGAGTGTCTAATTTATAATATTTTAGATGTAATGTGATAGTCATGGTATAAATCTCCAAAACATTAATCGTAAAAAGATCCTCAATTTAAATTTTTTACTTTACTCATGATTATATAATGTTTAATGCTATGACCGTATATTGAAGGCTCAAATTGATATAAAGATATGTGGGAGGTTGTTCCATTTTACTGAAGGGAACTTTTGGAAACCTCTAATATATTATTTTATAATTAAATAAATACCCATTCAAAAACCACTTAAATGTCCCCATTATGAATTTATTATGATATAGGGTTTTAATTAAATCATCCAATAATTTTTACACATGTCTTTTTGTCAATTTAAACATTTTCTTTTTAATTAACACTTAGTTATTCTATTTAATATTAATTATGATACAAAATATATCAATATTAATACGGTGTGATACTAATTTAATTATAATCAATAAGACCATAAATATGTATCATTGAGAATTATATATAATATTTTTATTTTTTTATTTTTTTAAAAATGTTTTCTGAATTTTAAATAACTTAATCAATCATTGATTTGACAGAAGAATAAATGTGACATTGTTGAAACTATACAATTCATTGATTTTTAAAAATATAAGGACAATATTTTCTCACACAATCAACTATTTTATTATATCCTTATAGGGTCTAGGTCATCTATAAATATCATTAGTCATTTTAATTTGGTCAAATAATAAATATTTTAGGATTATTTATAACAATAATTTGATATTTCTATAATTAAAATAATTACTACATCAGTTTTGAGTAATTTTTTTTATATTCTTATTTGTTGGGTGAAAATTAAAATTACATTACTATGATGAAGATTAATATACTATATTTTACAAGAATATTTTTTGTAAATTTTATATTCTAGAAAATTCATCACTAAAATGCTAAACATTTTAAATTATGAATGTGACAACTATAATATCGCTATAAATAAAATACTGTTAGTGTCACAATATCTTCCAGAAGGATCAAAATGTTAAATAAATCGACCCATGGATTATTATGGTCGATATATTATAAACCATTATAAAATGGTATTGTTTATTTGTTCTTCTAATGGTTATTGTATATTTATTAATAATTGTTTTGTTGATTTCTCATCAATTAATTAATTTCTACACAACAAAAGTATAATTATTTAAGGTAATTTTTTATTTCCTAAAAATTAACCATAAATTAACATGATAAGTAACAATATTTAGGATTTCATAAAATATTTTATTATAGAATTTATCTTATGTATAACCTTATATGAAAATTGATTATTTATTAAAATTTTTGTGACACATATTAACTTTTCATTAAATAACAAAGAAGAAATGTCCTTATCTCATCCTAGAAGATTAAAAAAGAAACCATTTCTACCCAATGATGATTTGTGTAGAAAAACACCAGTACTATTAGATTATTACAAGTGTTACGATAATTTTATAATATTATTATTACCCTTAATTACACATTTTATCCTTTTACTATACTAATAATGATTAAGGATGTCACAATTCATATTTCCCAAAAACAAAATAGAGAAATTCGAATAATTTTTGCCTACTTATTTCAAATATGTAATCAAAATTAAAAAATTAAAAAAACATGAGTAGGAGTAATTAATTTAAAATTATTACCATTTTCTGAAAGAGATAATGTGTTTTTTAAAGTTTAAAACAATGCAAAAGATTGAAAATTTTAAACAATTGATTTCAATGTAAAGTTAATTCTCATGATATACATTATATTTAATGATGAGAATTTATTATATTTCTAATTTAAAATAATGAAACCATATAATTTAATTAAAAAATTATTTGGCTAAAAAAAGAGGATTTCAATTAAAATTTAGTAATTTATTTACTATTCATAAAATTTTAAAACTTATTAGAAAAATATTAAGAAATAATCCAAAGGAAATTTTTATATCCCTCATCTATAGAAGAGGTTTTTTTTGTAAATAGAATATATAAATGTGTGATAAATTGTTTTTAAATAGGTGCACCATCAAAAGTCAACAATACTGCATTTTTTACAAAATACTTCTTTTATCTAAAAAATTGAATTTGTTCTAATATCATGTCTAGAAAACATATAAATGGAATTTTAAACTATAGATTGAGTTTATAAAGGGTAATTTTATTATTTTATTAGGTCACAATTTTTCATTATATAGTTTTTTTAGAAGGACCTTAATACTATTCATACCTGCCATTCTTATGTCTAGGATATAATATTAAGTTGTACATTTTACTCAGTCTTGTGTGAAATTAATTCTATAAAAATAGTAATAAATTGGGTATAACATAAGCCAAACATATCGTTTCAGGTAATTAATGTTAATACGGTGTTGCATATAGAAAAAGCTAATCATAGATTAACGTACAACATAAGAAATCCCGGATATTAAAAAGAATCTATCTCATAAACTCTTGAGGTGTTACAATATGGGTGTCGGCATTTTTTAGGGATGGGAGAGGACTGAACATTAATTTTTTAAAATAGGTTAGGTTAAGACATGTTTTTATCAAACTAATGTATTAAAAAATAATCCAAAATAAATCATGGAATGTTTACTACCAAAATATGGCCTGAAAATCGGTGTTGGAAAATAAAGAGGTCATTTGGCCCCATAAGATTATGGTTTCGTTCCTAATTCATCTTAATTTGACCTTTATCATTCTGATTAATTTTAATCACATTTACTAATCATTATTTTAAAAATATATCAAGATCTAATTAAAATATATAATTATATAAAATTTAATTTTTTTTTTTTTTATAAATTCTTAATAGATTAGGAAAAGTTATTTTTTATAATTTTACCACATTTGGGATAATGTAACAGGGTTATAAAGTGGAAAATTGTTAAACAGTTAGTAAATTTTTCATACTCAATTTCAAATTGAAATTGATTATAATGACTGAAATTGTATTAATAGATGTGTAATTGATCAAATATTACAAAAAATTATTTTTATATTTTATTTAACATTAATAATTATTTTAACAAATGATAAAGTTATTAACTAAAATGAATTATTTTTCCCAATTCATCAAAAAAATGATGTTTCAATAAAAAATCACAAGAAAACCCTAAGATAATTTTGAAATAATAAATTAAAAAATGAATTTTATTTTATCATAATATATTTTGAGATTTCTCTATAATGTTATTTTAAAAAAATTACATGAAAAAGAGTTTATTTGTGAAAATAACATTTTTAAACATATAAATACTACAAAAAATAATTTTTTTCATTATCAATACGTTTTATTTATATAAAACCAATATGATATTATTTGAAAAATAGTTATTACTATTCGTATTATTGTGTTTTAACGACTAGTTTATAACAACCCATTTGAAATAATTTTGATATTGAAATAATGTATCATAGAATCTGAATATTGCATATAACATACGCCAAGTCGGTGTTGCGTGTAGCGCACGCTAAGCGAGTCTTTTGTATAGTGCAATACATGTTGTTTCCATGGGAATGTAATTTCTAAAAAAATATTTTAATAAATATATAACCATTTAGAGAGTCATAGGAAATGTAGAATATGAAAAAGATAAAATAATATGAAAAACAATTATTTAAAATAATATCAGTGTGTTATGATTCCATTAACAAAATAACATATCTATAAATGGGAGGTAATTATTTAAATTTTAATCATATTTTATAAAACATTTATTGGGGTTTCAGAAGAAAGAAAACAGTGACACATGATTATGAACTATACCACTTCTTCATAAAACCACTTTAGGGTTTTACCTATAGGCTACCATGGATAGTTTTCTAATCAAGACAAAGACTCTAGTTCATGGGGAGGAACTTATGGAATGTATTCTCACATTCCATGGTTGAATAAAAGGGATCTTTAAGTCAGTAGAGTATATGAGATGAGGTTTCATGTTATATGTGGGGGAGGGTACGGTGTAAGAAATTTCCTAATAGATTAAAAATTGATAAATTCTTTATCAAGACAAAAAACTAAAATGGACTTATATTCGAATTTTGGATAGGACAAGGTGTATATATATCATAAAATTGTTTTTAGAAGAATAGTTTTGAAAATTATCATTATATTTTTGTTTGACCCCCAAGTAAACAATTTAAACATTAACCAGAATAATTAATAGTTTTATTATTCATTAAAAAAAATTAATTTCACCATATTACCTAATATTAATTTTTATTATTTCAAATATCAAAACCATTTTATCAAATTCAATACAATAAAGGTATACAATTTAATATAGAATCAATATTTCAAGCTTGATGAAAATGAGGATTTCAAAAGAAAGGATTTCTTAAGTTCAATTTTTTATATATCAATTCTAAATAAAAATTGTTTCAATTAAATAAATTAGATTTATAATAATATAATACTATTTATTTAAATGTTTTAAAAAAATTAATTCAAAATAAATAAATTTAAATTCATTTAATGAAAATTTAGTTATCATTGAAAATCAACAATTTTAACTATTCATTAAGTAATTATTATTTTCAAACATTATTTAAAAACTAACTCTATTTTAATTGTGAAATTATTTTTTAAAAAAAGAATTTCATATTTTCATATAATTTTATGAAAATTTGATAAAATTATTTTTTAAATAACTGTGGAAACCATTATGGAACAGGGTTTTTAGAATAATATAACTATTAAGTGTAATAATGAATTTAGTTTCACCACATGATTAGAAAAAATAATTAATGAAGGATAAAACATTTGATAAAAGATATAATATATTACTTTCATTAAAATCATACAAAATTAATGTCTAATTTAGTTTTATAATATTAAAACACATTACACACAAGAAAACATTTTTTTTCACAAATACATTTCTTTGAAATTAAAAATATTTTTTTGATTATTCCAAATCAATTGTTAACTAATGAAATTATTTTTTAGATGTGTAAAAAATTTAGATATCATGAATTATTTAATAATAGTCATACATGCCGATATATTTTCTAGATAATAATAATATAAGATATTAATGATCATTTTTACTTAGTGTTATGTTTATCAGAAGCCACTAATAAGATTAAATTTTAATGAAATATATCATAGAATATAGGGTTGTTACATTTCAATTAAAAAAATATTTTCAAAAAACATTTTAAATAATGGGAAATTCAAGAAGATACATTTAACAATGTGAACATTTCCTATCATTTCATCAAAACCCCTCTCAATTTCATCTATTTTATTATAAATATATTATGATAGATTATGTGTAATAAAATAGTTAAATCATGAATATTCATATAAATCATGATCTTATAAGAATTAACCCATGTTGTGGGGACCATTAGAATGTAAAAATATAAACATTTGCATACCTACAAGTGGTTTACTCTGCTACATCATGGTATTTCAAATGTATGTATTTGTTACATTTAATATTATGGATAAGAAAACTATTTTTGTGATACTTGCATTCTCCTCATGTTGAAAAGGTAAACATCCCATAGAAATGAAGAGGGAATTAAAAAGTGATGATATAAACATGACAAATTAATAATTTTTAATTGGGATATAATATTTTATTTGTTGGAATTTTACTTAATTTTGTGTCAGGAAAACATCACATGAATTACAATATTCATGAATCTATTATCATGTTTTATTTTGTGGTTTTATATGTTATGTGTGGTTAATTAGATATGAGAGTATTTATAATTTTTCATTATGTAACATTTATAGATATTTGATTAAAATGAAAAATGGTTTGATGTTATTTCAACATGTACATTTTGAATACAGAAGATTGATTTTGGGATTTATTTTACCTAATACACTCATTTCGATGAAGTTGTAAACTACTTATGATGATGAAATATATAGGGTTCTCAAATGAAGCATCTTACCATGTAGATTATATGGTTCTAAAAGGATGTTAAGATAGTTGTGATGAATTTTTTACCAATTTCATTAGCTTGCGATGTTAATATAAATATTACCTTGAAATTTTTTTCACTATGAGTTAGTATATGATGATGATATATATTTGGTGATAATAAAATTAATGGAATATATAATTCATTATTTATGACTCCACATAATAGAAAATGATGAATTATATTAGTCACAAATTCTCAATATGTTATATTAGAGATGATTCTGTATTATATTTTTATAATTTTATGTGATGAGCATATTGATCACAATAAAACCACCACCAAATGGAGAAAATCTTGAGTCTGATTCAACACACATTAGGTGAGTGAGAAATTCATATGTCTACCATGTAGATCTAGTTCCTCCTCTATCTATTTTTGATTTTACTATACTAACTAGTGTCTTTATAAACAGATGGAATTTAAAATTAATATTTATTTTTTGGAAATAAATTAATAAAATGAGGGATTATTTTAAATTTTAATATTTTATTGATAGATGAATTTTTTCTTAATTTTAGGATGATTAACCTATGTATTTAGATATTTAAATGTATTATAATGTCAATGATGTATTTTGTTGATTTTTGAAATTATTTATTCTATACAAGTGGTAGAAGGTGGCCTCTGGTTATTGAATAACATAGCATTGGTTACACTATATACATTATACTAGTTCTATCACCAATGGGTTACCTCTAAATAAAACTGGAGTTCAATATTTTTCTTTAAATATGGGATAAAATGGTATTCACCTCACTATTTTGTAATCTGAAAATCGGGGGGGGGGGGGGGGGGGTTCATGGAACCCATTCTTCTTATGAAATCCAATATAATTACATTTTCTCATCTCTATCCAGTTTCCATAATGGTTTAGAGTTTTTAGTTTTTATTTTACATAAAAATGATGACATTACGTAATAGAATAAGTATTAAAATCATTTTACTTTATGGAATGTTAAATGTGTATTTTTATTTATTTTGTTTGTTATTTTATATAATTCATATATGATATGAATTATTCTATGAATTTAATTAAATTTGAACAGAAATCATCAATTTATATGTTGAATAATCTGGGTTTGTTATTTATATATATTATGGTTTATTTTACAAGTAGTTAACATATGATTTATATTGATTTAATTTTTCATTAATTATAGTGGTTTTCATAAATTAGACACTTCTGATACAGAAAATTATTAATTTTTTAGGTGTTTTTGTGGCCTTGGGAAATCATGGAGTTCATAGAGTATTACTATAATTGGTGAACTCAACCCACCATATGAAATTCAAGATATTCATCATATATTCTTCTGCATCTTTTATATATAATATATAAATCTTTGGAATTATTTTGAAGTCATGACGAGTTTATAACAATATTTTTATAAATTAATTAAATATTTTTAGTGGAAGTTCATTTGAAACAATATAATGGTATTTATTTAAATTTTATTTCTAAAAATGATTTAAAATCATATAAAAAGTTGATTTCTGTTAATATATTTTTCATTTATTTTATTTTTCAATTAAATAATAATTTTTTACATATTTAATTATTTATTTATATATACATATAAAAATTATATAATTTGGTAATGTTTTATATATTTAAAATTATTTATTTTCATTTTATTTTTATTCTTGTTATTTTATGTAAAAAAACAGGAATCATTTATTATTGATTAATACCAAATATTCCACGAACATGAAGTGTAGTCATGTTTTATTTAATTATTAACATGTATTCATTAATATAATTTTATTTTTTTCTAATATACCAAATTTTTTAAATCCCTTAATATATATCTATTTCACATGTTTAGATTCTATTTTGAGACACCATCTTCAGAAAACTAAAATAATTTTTCTTTTTTAATAAATTTGGCATGACAAATTTATTTGAAAATTTTCTAATAAAATATTGTATTTTATTGTGGTTGTATATTATTAAACTAAATTTATTATTTAACACTATTTCATAAGAGTTGTTATTTTTTCATATTGAAGAAAAAAATTATTCATTATCTTTTATCAATAAGTAAATAATATGTTTCATAAATAATTTCACTGATTTATATCTATAATAAATAATTAAACATATTTAATAATTTCACCTATGATGAGATAATATTAAGGATGAACAAGAATGAAATAATTATTTTAAAAAAATCATATAATATTTCTGAAGGTTTATTTACATTAGTCATAAAGGACAAATCATTGATTATGTTTTTGGAAGAATCCTTTCATTAGGTAGATTTCTTCTTATGAAAAAACATTCATTGGGATTTTTTATTACCATTTAAATTGAATTTTTATTTTGGTTTTCTAAGAATAACTTTTACACATGAACCTTTAGATTTATAAATATTGATTATATTTATATTAAAAAAATTATTATGGACATAGTTATGAAACTATATATCGATAATTATTATTATAAATTGTGTTGAAAAATGCTTTGTTCTCAAAATATTTCAAAAATATGTTGATAAATAGAAAAAATGAGGGTAATATATATTTCAATAAAGTATTGGGGAAAATATATTCATGATTAAAACATTATTATATATAATTTAGTAATTAATGGTACATACTCTCCTTATTAGAGTTTCTTATTACAATATATTTTCAATACATTATGTTTTTATCTAAATTCTACTTCTTTTTTACTTAAACCATTGGTTTTATTTATTATTGTTTATTCTATGTCTTCTGAATAATTTACATTTATACTATAATTATTTATTATTTTGTTTTCTATAGTTTATCTATATAATAACATACTGATTATATTGGGTATTCATGTAGCACAACATTATATAATTCGGAAATTTTATTAGGATACTTCATAATGTGTATTAGTTGTTTTTTAGTTTAGAGTATTTATAAAGTGTTATATTATGGTTTTATATTACTTAAATAGATATTTCACCTACTGATGTAATAAGATATTCCCCAAAACCCTTTCACTGTGTCCCCCCTAACCCTTTCCAAATGGTAAAGGTTTTGAGATTACCATGTATTTGTATAAACTATTTTCGTTCAATAGATCTAGAATTTAACCTTTACATTATTAAAATTTTTTATCATATTTTGAGAATATGATGGATATTGTTGCCTGCATGTTTTTACATTCATGATTTATGTAGTACTTTTTTATTGATAATATTTATTTATAAATTATTATATTTTTGGTTTCATAAATATATTGATTATTGTCAAAAAACCAATTTTATTTATATATAAATTCGAGACATGGTTATGTGAACATATTTTTATTAGAAAATAAATTTGAGACCCCATTATTAGTGTAATATCAAGTATTTATCCTCAAATATATATATTTTCATTCTAGTGGACATGAAGTCTCAACTTATTCATTCAAGATATGTTGATATATACTGCATATTCCTTGTTTTATAGGATGTGGAATTTGTAGGAGTATTTTCTCAAACATTATGTATTAGTGTATTGAAGTCTGGAGGTAATGGGGTGTTTATGTTTGTACATTAACTATTCTATCCTTTTTTCATGCATGTTTTATTATAACTAACATTAATTTGTTTGTTATTTCCTGGAAAACACTTTTTTTACTATAATCATATCATGACGGATTTAGTATTATTATATATTATTTTTCACATATATAACTTTTCATCGATTTTTTGTTCACTCGTTATAGTGGTAAATGTATATGGTTCATAGGATTTCCAAAACTATATCTAATATATACAAGAATTTGAATAATAATCAATCCATTTATTATTGTAATATCTAAAGGTGGTAAATCATTTCCAATTGAAAAATATGAACAGATGATGTTATTGGACAACTCATAGGGTTTTCTGAACACTAATAAGGTTATAAGAACAATAAATTTAATATTAATTTGGTATTTCAGTCGTATTCATTACATGTTCTATTATAGATATGTATGGGGTTTATTTGTGAACATCTTGATATGGGATATTATTTTTAGACATAAATGGTTCACCTTATGAATTTTTTTAACATGTATATGGTGGATTCTTATGTTAAAATGTACGAAAGAGTGTTTAAACTTCCCACCATAGGTGTGACTAGGATTTTTCATTAAGACTATGAAGATTTGAATGATGAAATCTATAATGTGTAATAATCGTCAGTTGGGTGCAGTATTCTAAAACTAATTATGTATCATATAGTTTAAAAGTACATTTAGACATATCAATTTTTATTATAATATATTTTTTATATGTGAATTTCCTTAATTAAATAAACACAAACTAATAATGTAATCATTTATTTCCTAAAAACTATAGTAGGTTCAATATTATTAATTAGAGCCAATCACATACCTGTTATATTATGACTAATTATCTATATGTTATTTGTATTTTACAGTCAAAACACTTTATGTATTTTAATCATGTGAATGAATCTTGTTCTGTATTCAGAGACGTACTATTGCAATAGATCTAAAATCTAGATCTCTTTAACATTACATAAAATTCATTTATATTTTGTTAATGATATCATAATTTCCCTAGGGTTTGAAGAAGATTGAGTTTTATTTTTATCCCGATATTATTTATAATAATTTCTACTAAAGAAGAATAGTGTTAGCTCATATTACACATGAAAAATAAGAAATCTTATGTTGGAAAAGGAAGAGATAATATTGGCCATGTATTAGAGAAAAAGATAAGGTATTTTATTTCCTAGTGAATATCCCCAAAATACTTATGTTGATTTGAGAGATGAACCTCCTGTGAAAGATAATTTCCAAGGATATAAAATAATATCTAAAATAGATGCTGGGTGATTTGGATGAATCTATCATGTTGAAAGATTATTTTAATCAAAAAAATTAGTACAACCCATATATTAAGTGTCACATGTGAATGATATTGAATATCATTATTCAATTACATATTGATGATGGATTAAAAATCATATATAAGACATTAACTGGCCTTGGAACTATTTTCAAAATTCTTATATGATATTTTAAGTCGTGTATCAATGTAAGGATAATATTTATCACTATTTTTGATGAAAATGTGGCGTTGAACCATACTATATGAATAGAATGGATCGATGAGAACAAGGTAGTGTATCGTTTTTTATCTTATGAATTAGATGTTATAATTAAATGATTTCTTGTCAGTTTCACCACTTTTTAGTCGATGAAAACTATTTTACCCAGATGATGGATTGTATGGGGTCTAATTGTTTACAATCATTGACATCGGGTATAATATCTTAGAACATTATCCATCAATATTCATTCATTTATCCGTAAATTCAAAGTATATCATATATCCCAAAAAACATAAGGACTTTCCTTCCAAAGGTATGAATTTGTTGGGTTACATGTAATATAGCACTTATAAACATTCATTTTTCGAGTGGATAGGAAGTTGAGATCATCACAACTTTTTTGGTGGAATTATTTCCTATTTCAGAAATCTCATATATATTTGTGTAATGTTTGATAATGGATTGTTCATTCCCGGGTATTCATATGCATATCACCCTAAATTAATGACCAATTATGATTAGGAATCGGTTCAGAATGATTTTTTTGTATCTTAGATTCTCCATCAATGGGGATATTTGTCTGAATATGAGGTTCCCTATCAATGGTATACTAGTTAGAAATTAACATATGATTCTTTAGTCATTTTCTGAAGAGAGACTAGTTTTAAACCATGTAGTGATGTTCTCATGGGTTTTCATCATTTTGTGTGATAAAAATTGTTTAGATGGTGTGATCCAACCCATTATAAGGTCTTATTACGTACACTCATGATAGGAATAAAAATACACATTGATTCATGGATATTAAAAAGTAAAATTACATTTTTATTTTTTGAGAAATAGTACAAACTAGAGTGTTTAATGTCATATAAAAAATATTATCAATCTAATGGCTCCGAGTCAAGGATGGTGTGGGTCTTACGCTGAGGCGGCCTGAGGGACCCAGAAATCATATGACCTCTTGAGTGGATATGTACCTAATTGGAATATTTACTGGAGTACATTAGGGTAAATTTGGGTTCTGAGTTTAGACCAAAGGGAGGATTCTTACCTATCAAAATGAGTTCGGAATCAAAGACCATGTAATTTATTAAAACAGGTCTTACACAAGGACGTTTCCCATTTTTGGGGGAATTATTGGGGCTTACACAAGTAAGGATATACATTTGGTGGATATTAATATAGAATAAGGACCTTTGATGGTTAGGTATGGTTTTAGGGATTACACAGTACAACATTGTAATGGAGCATTTGATTGGAGATTATGCATGGAAGTATCCCATTTGATTGATCGAGATCATTTGTATTTCATAAACTCCACAAACATATAATTATTTGTGAGTCATACTTGTTATGAGAAATGTGATTAAATAATAGATCTAAATATCACATAATCCTCTTTGTCTACGGGAGGATGAGCTTCCCAATTGATAGGGGAGGGAGTCATTATTGTGCCTTCATCCCCTTTTTAGTTTGTTAATTTTGATAGCCACATCTAGAGATTTATCTTGCTATGACTCAGGCTGAGGTGTAGAAAATATAAAGGGTAAATTCTCACAATAAATTCAATGGGTTTACTCCGAGAGGGGTGCCCAAAGTTGGTACCTAGGGGAGGATCTCATTCCCCATCAATGGGAGATGAATGGCTAACCCTAACCTTGACCATCTAGAACCAATAGTTTCACATGAGAAACTTATGGGAAAAGACCTAATTTTAACTATAATTTAAACACAAATACATTTTTAAGATCCACATTATTATGATGGTTACCATTGTGACTCCACTTACAATCATTATATAATCTATGATGGACACCATGATCATCTTGATAAAATTATCAGACAAGTTAGGTGTCTTTGGAGGGGGAATTGGATGATTCTATTAGAATTTTTTATAGGGGTTACAACATGGTGGCCAAATAAAAAATGGAAGGGTGTGATGGGAGGTGGAGAATAGAACACCCTATGATAACCAATTATACATATAAGGTTCTTTTTAGGGGTGGGTTTTCCTCCACATGGTATGTTGCTACGTGGGTGAGGGTACCATTAGAATAGAGTTATGTAATGTGGTCTATAGTTATACCTATGTAGCATGTTTCTAAGTAGGGCCATGTCCCATCTATGTCGCATGTTTCTATGTAAGTTCAATATTCACCTTCAGGAATTTTTCTACATGGGGAAGGTTTCTTCCCAAAGAACATTTTTTATGTGGGTTGATTTCTTACAATGGTTCCATCAAATTTTCCCTAAAAAACAGTGTCCACAAAGGAGTTTTCTGTTTAATAATGGGTGGTTTTTTAAAAATTCCCTCGTTAGTACCATACATTGGATTTTTAACTCTTATGAATCAATAAAGAGGCTCTATTTTTTATAATAACTTATCACTTGTCTACATCATCTCTCTTTGGTTCAATTTATTTTTTTGGTTTCCCTTATAGGTCATTTATACAGTATTGGAGGGACCAAATACTGACATTGTGAGTCTTCTATAGTAGTTCATGTGGCCTCTTTTGTGGGTCCCTAATATAGATCCTTAGCCTATAAAATAAATATATTCCATGGGAAGTCATTTTCAGTAGATAAAATCACCACATATCCCCACAAGGGACTCAGTTTCCTTCAATAGTATCCAACAGTGTTGCATCCTACTATGTAATATTTTTTCTATGGGGTATGATCATTCATTTGTATTGAGATCACCTCTTTGCACCACAAATGAATTTGGTTTCTTCTCTGGTTATCTTAATAAAGTGGAAGACCACCATTTTAAGTGATTTTGTGCGATGTGGTGGTCCACAAAGTAATTTTTGGTTAATAAGATCAACTCTTCCATTAATATTTTCTCCTTGGGATGATTTTATTTCAGTTATTATTCTGGGTTTATATCATTACACTTCCAGAATAATGGGATTCTCTTCTAATTGCATTCATTATTTTCACCACAATAAAAATTAAATTCTTCATAATGTGACTTGATCTGAATGAAGAGGAGGTGTTTACTATGAATATGTGTTCTAGATTTCATTAAATGATTTAATAATGCTCTAATTTTTTTCTATAGTTAGGGGACTCTGTGGGAATTGTTTTCAACATTTCTAGGGTTACATGGAAAACCATAATATTTTTGAGTATTATCTGTTATCTCCATAATATTTTCCTATGTCCACTATGGTGCAGCCTTAGTATGATGAACGTTGCTTTTCTTATGAATCCATTTAGGGGTTTTAGACATACCATATTTTGCAGATATTTTTTTGATTCATCGATTATTTACTAAAACATTAAATGTGTATGTTTAGTGATCTAGAACTCGAATTTTTTCATAGGTTACACTTTTTTTGTATTCATCATATAGTATATTGTGTCTCTTTTTGTGGGAAGATTAGAGTCCTTGATCCCAGTATATTGTGACAGATGTTTTAGTTAAAACGTCTTTTTCATTGAATTACGAGGCCATAGGGAGATTTTTAGGGAATGGTTTTTCATTTTTATACAATGGGGAGGAACATTAGTGTGGTTGAAAGCAAGGGGAGAACCTTCTTGATGAAATAATACATCATTTTGGGTAAGTCCTTTAAAGCACATGCCATCATGGCGAATAATACCATCATATAGCGATGATTGAATGTATGAATAATTTATATAGCGTATACCCTAGGAGGTCCATCATGGTAGATGATACCTAGGGGAGGACAATCTTACTGAAATAATATGTCATTTTGGAGGGGACCTTCGAAGAACAATACATCATGGAGATTACTACAATCATAGCATAGTGCCAAAGAGTAGGGATGATTTTTTGATTTTATACATTTAGGTGACCTTCATGGAGGATGACAACAAGTACGGACCGTCTTGGTAAAGTAACATGTCACATAATGTACGACCATCATAGACCATGACATCCTACATAAGACTACCATCATTGTTCGATGACCAACTTTGGGGAGAATTTCTGAAGTATATAACCTAGAGAGGATATTCTGGGTGGGGAAAATCAATTGGATGACTATTTTGTTCAAATAAGGTGTATCTATGGGGAGGACTATTACAATTCATTCCATCATGGCAAGGACTATCATCATAGCCCGATTTTGGATTGATAGAATAATTTATATATCATATACCTGCTGAAGGAACTTAATGGTGAATGAATGTATTGGGAGGGACTTCTTGTTTAAATATGATGTCACTATTGGGGGGACCTTCACAATGGATCCATCAAGATGAGGACTACCATCATAGATCAATGTATAACTACACAGAGAACATCTGAGGTGTATTCTATTTGGAGGACCATCTAGGTGGACAACTAAAAGGAGTGGAACATCTTGATATTTGACCTTCTAGCCATCATTAGTGATACCATGATGATAAATAGTTGATAATCTCTCTTGATTGATCAATTTATATCCATGAAGGAATCTGTTGGGATTGATTCTATGGAAAGGACATCAAGAGTATCAGGATACAATTTCATGGGGATGATCATAAAAAATTCTACTAAAACATCCATAATTTCATAATGGATCCACAATATCGTGGGAAACCAAATATAGTTTCATCATTCCCTATTGAACACCATCATCTAGTAGACCATGTTTGTGAATGTTCTATTCATTTTCTACATAACTTTGGCTTGATTTTGTTTTATGGAATCATTTTAAGGAAACTAGGGATACATTCTTTAGGTGAAGTCCATTATATAAGGGTTTTAGTTTGAGTGTCCCATGTTGTGCTTTTGGGATATGCTAGTTTGTATCTAGAACTCTTGTAAGGTTATAAGACTACCATGGAGAATCCACTAATGTGGACGGGGATACCCCATTAGTAATAGTTATTTCTTCATGATCAAGTTGTCCATTTATCATGGAATATTTTAAAACTCCATAATGGATTGTATAATGGATTCATTAATTCTCCTTATTTACCCCCTTGATGTGTGGATGAGTCACCCCACTTAGAAAGGTTGGGTAGTCGGCCTTACCAATTCCTATTATTTCAGATGTGATGAGATCACCAAAATTATATTGCATATGGTAAGGAATTAATTTTTGATTCTCCATCAATGAAATTTTTCCCAAGAAACATCCTTAGATAGAATGGTGATATATGTGTAGTCCAGTTTTGAAGTATTAATTTGTGCCTACTCTGTCCCTCAATCTCCTTCTAGTAGGTACTAAGAGTTCTCAATTGTGGGGAAGTGGTACAAGTCTACCCATATTGATCATCTGGATATTACTACTTATTTCTTTATTTTACACAATATTTATATGGTGGGCATCATATGGATGATAGTAATCTACATATTATCTTTGGTCACCATCGTATTTGATTTATGGCCTTTGTATTTATCAGTGTGAATTTCCCACTAGCTATAATTTTCAAATATATTTGGCCTTTAGGCGTGATGTGAGAAGTCATAAATTTTCCTCTATATGTTTTTCTTTTTATATGAATAATGGGATGAAGGTGATTTGGTAGGGATATGAATCTACATGAAATTTTCCTACGTATTTTTATGTTGGCCTTGGTGAATTGTAGCGTGAATTTTCATCTAGTTATAGTTTTCTGACAACTTTGACTAGACAGATTCATATTTGTGAGTAGGGAATTGAACCTACTAATTTTCATTATTTTAAAAATTATGGGATTTATATTGATGAATAATAATTTGAATCTTATCCATTACCATCACATTTGACTTATAGGATTCTTGTGAATCAGTAGGTATTTATATCTTCCTTAAATTTATGCCCTAATTTTATAGCGATCGTGATGTGTGAAAATGGAATGCATGCCTTCTCATTGTCTACCATTATATTTCCATGGCATGATTCATCAGTTGGAATAAAGATGACGACATTTTTATAATTGTTTGAATGTCACCCTGTATGAGCCTATATGGAAACATGGGATTTTTTAACATCAACTAGGGACAATGTAGATGTATCATCAACATGATGAGGATAATGAGTTGTATGGAATTGACAAAGATGATTTCTCATATGGTCCCAAAAGCGCGACCCTTGTGTAGTTGGGATGAAGTCATTGGTGATGTCAACATTAGTCTCACTATGGTATGGTAGGAACTAATTATCTCTTTCATGAGATGGGTTATCGAGATAGTTGTAGTGTGCTAGGGGATCTATTTAGCTCTGGACAACCGACCATCACTCAGTGGATTGATAAAGAGGCTTTATGGACTGGAGGGCTTGTCCAGCAACCTCTAGGGTGGGAAGAGTTCCAGTAGGGTGGTATTCTCTAAAATGTTCCTATGAAATTCAACGATGAAGATATTTTTTGGGTGATGGAATCCACTATTTAGTTGAAGGCCTAGCTAGTGTAGTGGGTGATGTGCAAGTTTGTAGAAACTGGTTAGAGTCCTTTTGATTAATGATAGTTTTTAAGTGTTCCCTCAATATATGTGACACCTATAAGATAAAAAACATCGTCAAAGTAGAAAATGATGATAGAATGTGTAATTGATGGTATCATTTGGCCCCCCAAAATTTTTGATGTGAAAGGGGCCTCACACAGGGAAACACCACAACCGTGGTTAGTGATTAAATTCAGGAACACCATTTCATTTCCAATGAAAATATGGCACTAAGCCATATGACTAGAAAGAAATGGAATAAAAATAAATGGGATGTATATGTTTTTTATCTTATGAAGGATATTTCTAATTTATTTACTTCAAATCAGGTTTACCCTTTTTTCTATCAAAAAAATTTTGTGCCTAAAAATTTATTGCAAGGTGTTACATTGTGTGTCATCATAAAAATTGTGTATGTTGTCTTTGAACAGCATCTAACAAGTTTTTTTCATGGATCAAGAAATGCCCAATAGTTCTTATATCTATGATTACTCATTGACATACATTATAATGGTTTTCATTCATTGTCTAACCTGCCCAATGACACTTATGAACTCACATTGGACGAAAGGATGGTATGCCGAGTTATCACACCTTTTGGGGGATGTAATTTCTTATCCATGCGTCCCTTATAGATTTAAGTTATTTTTTAGAATACATTAATAATTATTATGTATGTATACAATGATCACTTTGAATTAACAATCCATTTTGAATAATAATAGGGTTTGAACCATTTGTATATATAGGATGTTCACCGTCATTGTATATATCTATATTTAACGGAGGTTCTCCATCAATTGTAATATTATTTAAAAAGATCATTCTTTATTTGGTAATTTTTTTTGGTCGATACTGGATTTAATCAACTTAGTTTGGTGCTCTGGATTTTTTATCATATTGGGAGATGAAGGTTTTTTTTGATGTTGGGATATAACCCATATGATGGGATTACAACATATACTCAAGAGTGGAATCATAATATATATATTTTACTACAACGTAATGGGAAATTTCAACATTTATGGTCATGAGAAAATGATCTGACAATGAATTTTATCGTCATGCAGTAAGGATTCCTATGATTATTGTGATTAGTCAATGATTGTGCGTGACTTATGATGATGTGTACCAAGGGATGCAGAAGAGATGAGATCTTTTTAGAGTATATTGATATGAAGAATATTTACAGGACAAGATTAGGTGAATTATGGTTCAGGGTTTGAAACATAGAGTTATTTCATATGTAACACAGTTAGTTAGAAATCATAGCTTATGTCTTTAGGTAAGTTTCGTCTTACACAAAGAGGCTTCCCATTATAGGTCTAATGATTGGTTAAAAACACATATGTTTTCCCATCTTGTGTTGAATCATTGGTAATATGGCCCCTTGAAGCATGAGGTATGGTTTCAAGGCTTATAATGTCTGGTAGAGCCATAGAGCATATGTTTGGGGGTTACACATCTATGTGGCCTATATGAAGATTTGAGATCTGGTAGAAGTCATGATCACCAATGACCTATATTCCCTTATGAGTTATGATATATGTGAAAAGTGATGAATTTAGTAGATATAAATATCACATGATTCATTAGGTCTTCCATTGGAAAATTTGTTATATCTTAAATGGAAAGGGGGATAGACTTTATTGTTCATATCTCCTCTTTTATTTTAGAAATCGGGATAGTCACATATACTTATCTATTAGGAAATGATGTCAACTTAGTCAAAGAGGAGAAGAAGTGTTTTCTACCATAAAAATGCAGGGGGTTATTAATAAAGGGATGCCCAGATATTTTCTCTAGATAGAAGATCTCATTCCCCATCATTGGGAAAAG
The DNA here is from genome assembly GCA_963277665.1 of Viscum album. NCBI lineage: Eukaryota > Viridiplantae > Streptophyta > Magnoliopsida > Santalales > Viscaceae > Viscum > Viscum album. The sequence continues at coordinate 579,655,608 of OY728122.1, read as the reverse complement.
AATGCATGATCCTCACCCTACCCACCTGGAACTAGGAGGTTCACATGAGCAACCCATGGTTAGTTACCTATTTACCATGAGAATGTAAAGCAAAATAAAATCCAAGTGTATGCCTTATTATGTATGTTTCCCTTGTTAATTCAGTTTCTACGGGTATATGAACTCGATTTGACACACAGATGTGCCTAATTATATTATCACCGAAGTCAAGCAGATTTGGAGTGGGGTTTGGCCTAATGACATTGTAATGGTTCACAAAGGGGCCAACTAAGGGTTTGATAAACTCATAGAAGGGAGTGATGGAAGTTGTATAGAAAAATGACCTAGGATTTCCCAATCCACATATGTGGTCCTTTGGTGGGGTGGTGTTCCCTCCACATAGAATGTTTCTATTCCGGTGAGGGTACCATCTACGTAGCAATGTTATACACCTACATATGTCCTTCCTACATAGATTTTTGCTATATGGGGCCATTTTTAATCCATATATTGTATTTATACATGGAGATAACTTCCTCCTCTGTATGATGATTCTATGTGGGGCAGGGTTCTTCACAGATATCATTTCTCTATGCAAGATTCTTTTTTGAAAAGGGGTTATATGTTTATGCCCCATAAAATCGATATCAAAAATTTATTTCATATTATTGTTGTCTAGATTGATATTTATTTCCACATTACATATATGAGGATTATTTTCACCTACTATTAATTAATAAAGACATTATTATTTTAATATTTCCTCATCGATCATCTCATTCAACTCTCTTTGGTTTTCTCCATTTTTTTGGTTTCCCTTTGGGTTCATCTATAACAGAATATAGGAATAGGATATCAGTATGGTCGATCACCTATAAAGTGTCATGTGTCCTCTTTTTCCCCAGTCTATGAGGTTTCCCTTGCAATTGAATAATTTCATTCATGGGGGAATTTGTTCACATGGGCCAAAGTCACTGACCATCCCCAAGAGTGAACTTGTTTCATTCTTCTTTCCTCGATAGTACAACATCCTCCCTTGAACAATTACATTAATTGGGAACGATCATTCACAAGGGTGGATATCCCTTAGAAACCTACAAAATAATGGGGTTTCATTCACAGGGAAATTTGTGAATAGTAGGAACACCATGAGAAGGGGAGGTGCATAGTGTTGTAGTCTGTGAAGCGTTTTCTGATTCAATGGATCGACCGATCCTTCATGGTGTAGCTCCTATTGATCATTTTCTTCAAGTTCTTATTTTGTTTTTATTTTTACCATTTTCCAAATTTATGGAGTTACCTTCCTCATTCATTCTATATTTCAGGACCCAACCCTCAAATTAAACATCATTTAAATTTCTAAAAGAGAATAGATCATCTGATTTGAGGAAGAATCATATATATTTGGATATATAAAAATTGAAATGTATGGGTTATTTATGCATTATCTTAATGCTATTTATGCTTCATCCCACGATGTATATGAATGTTATGTGATCTACATAAACAACATACTTCTCTATATGTGTATAATTTTCTAAGACATCAATCTACATAAGGGTAATTTATTTCTATGTAATAATCAAAATTTATTAATATTTTTTATTTCTACAAACTGAAAAACCATGTTTCTATATTTGATAATCTAAATATTAAAAAAATGAATCTAAATTTAATCCCAATCAACCCAAACATCAAAAACTCATAATATAGTGTGTGACTTAAGGATTGAATTTTAAAAGGAAATGATCTTCATGAAATAGAGAATAATATCAAATCATGTTGAATTTGGGAGACCATTTAATGTTTGAAATTATTTTTTTTCCAAAATTATTTATTCTATTAAAAAGTTTATTTTATGATATTAGAGATAATATTCAAGTTAATTTATCCTGATTCATTGTTTTCTTTGATTCTTTACTATTTTAAGAATGGTCATATAAGATGAATATGAGGATCATTTTTCTTCATAAATTTAAAAATATTAATCCAATTTTAAATTTTAATGATGTATAAATCAAGTCATTGTTTATTAGATTACTCAATTATGATTTTTGTATGATCTGATCCATCTGAGTGGAAATATGGGACCCAAGGTTGTGGAGAATGATATTAATATAGGATGAGCATTAGATAATTAATTTTTACCTAAAATGAGAGAACATCAAATTTTAATTAAATCTGAAAATTACTAAATATCATTAATATTTTTTATCAAATATTGAAAAACATGTAAATATGTGTTTTAAGATACTATAAATAGATATGAATTATGTCTGTAAATGTTCATCGTGACATGAATACAATATGATTGAAATAATATATGTATGATATTCTACTAGGTTTTGAAATCCTTTAATGAAATATTTAAAATGAATCATCTATTAGTTATGTATTGTGGAATATAATGTGGAGCCACTTATTAATGAAAGATAAAATATATTCTGTAGATTTTAAAACATGAGAAAAAATTGAATGGTATTGTACTCATTTTTAAAAATATTTGAATTTAAAATAAAAAAGGAAGCATCCAATGTGTATTCTAGAGAAAAGGATATTATGGAAAATAATGTGGGTGACTGTCTTTCTGAATTGAGTTTTTTATATCAAAATAATTTTTTGTAAATAAAAATTAAACCACAAAATGTTAGATTCATATATACATAAAAATGAACATCTACATGAAAAATATACAAATTAATAATCATTATTTTAGTCGTTTTTTAATGAGTGGAGTGGGAGAAGTAGTGCTATTGAAAGAAGAAAAAAAGATAGATACAATGAGAAATAAAACATTTTTGGAATGGAGTTGATGAGATAACAATAACATCTAGGAGAATAAATTTTTTCTATGTTTTAAAGAAATAGATGATGTAATATTTGTTGTCTTCACTGATTGGTACTATTGAACAGACACATTTAAGGAATATGAAGAAGATACAATGAAATGTGAGAAGGAATAAGACATATTTTTTATTACCATATAACTGAATGAATGAAATAAAGGATTAAATCCATTATATATATAATATCTAGGTATTAATCATACATTTAAGTATTCATAATGATTACTATGTTGACAACACAACCAATTTGTTTTGAAGAACCAAGGACACTCTCGATAGAGGGGTGGAAGCTGAATTAGATGAGAATTTATTCAAGAAAATTAGTTAGTAAAAATTGCACTATATTTTTTTATGGTGATAAATTTTGAGGTTTTCTTTGCATACTTCAGTATCTTATAGATATAGTTCATAAAGGTAGAAGATAATTGATAATTCCATCTAGTTTCATTTATGAGAGAATATTTGAGGATATATTATAATGATACCTTCAATTGTATTGTATTATAGATCAATTTAACCATTCAATGTATTCAAACCAGTTTTATAATATTCCCCACCAAAACAATATAATTTATAAAAAAAATTATGTAGATAAATATTTTTCTTAACTGGTGTTGAACATGGTAACGATTAGGTTTCCCACATCGATGAGGTACCTAGTAAAAAATACCATGTTTATATCATATTTTTTTATAATTTCAGGGGGGTTCAAGTTATTTGTTAAAAGTTTTGATGTTCAATTTTTAACTTTAAAAGACACATTCAAAATATCAATTGTTTGGAAAGAAAATAAAATAGGAAATATGTTTTTTTAGAAAAAATTGATCACAGATAATCCACCCCCTCCACCACTTAGGTGTGTCTCCCTTATATTAATGGTACTGTTAATTATTAAAAATTCATTATATCCATATGATATTGATTAAAATTTTCCATCACAATTGATATCAAAGTGAAATGTTATATAACTAGTTAGATAAAAATTTTTGTTTCTCTATAATTTTATAATTTTTCATTAATTTAATATATGAAAGGAATGTTCCTTAATTGGGAAAATATTTCATAAACCTTATTATAATAGATTTTGAGGTCTTAGATGTGGAATTAAAAAAAAGAACAAGATACATGAAAAATGATAAGAATGTTTTTGAAGGAATAAATTGAAAATGATGTTATTTGAATGTGATAAAATTATTTTATATCATTTAAAATAATTTGGAAATGAGTCCTCTAATGAATCCATATTATGTTATAAGGAAGATGGATTCAATTTCTCCTTCAGTGACTTCTATTTTTAATTTTTGTTATAGTATAAAAATTTTAATATTCATTTTCTATAAGATATATAGATGTTTTGAAGCATTTCATTACACTTTATTTAATATTTTTTATATTTTTCATTATACATGCCACTAATTTTCACTTTCGTTAAACACACTATAGAGATTAAATAGAAAAAGTTAGGTAAATAAATTAATATTATGTGACAGTTATATAATAACTTTTTGAATGACGATTATGAAAATAATTTAAAAAATTATGAAAATATTTTTTCTATAAATTAATATAGAATTAATTCATTAGTGATGACTTAAATAAAAATTAATAAAATTGAACATAATGGAAGTCCATCTTTGAAAAATTATTTTTACAAAATATACACATTTTATATCAATATATTAGGAAATTAATTTTTTTATGATTTTAATGAAATTTATATATAAAATAAACTATAAAATTTTAAACATGATTATTATATATTTTATAAAAAAGAGATAATAATTAATCTTATTTTACACTTAAAACCAGTCTTTTCTAAAAACAATTATCCTTTTCACACACATATTTTAAAAAATTTGAAATTATTAGAAATTATTTTTACAAAATAATGTTCCTTTTTGAAATCATCATTTAAAAAATATCATTGGGAGAATATTTTATAATTTACTAACGATATTTTTTGATGAAAAGAGGATAAAAATATTTTTTATTAAACACTTCCTTTTTGTTTAAATTATATAAAAAGACGAATTATATTTCAAATTATTTCAAAATTAAATTTAGTTCAATAATATATCTATTAATAAAATTAATATAATTATAATAATTTTCATAGAGAAATTTTATATATATTTTAGTAATGGTATCATTAATTTCCCTTAAATAATCATACTTTTCTGTCAGGTTTTAGGGATTATTTTTAAATAAATATTTTCTAATTCTATGAAATGTATTTAAATAAATGGAATAATTATTTGAAATAATCTTAATTTATATTCTATAAAAAAGTGAAATAAAATTTTTATCTAAAATGAACAGTGAAAACACAAAAAATTAATTGTTTTGTATAAGGAAAAACTGGGATTGGTATGGGGTTAGAGTAAAAAAATATTGATCATAATTAAATAATGACATATCTAAAGTCAAACTAATTTCCATATTTTTACCCTTTCATGATTAATTCTTGTTAATAATTCATTTTTTAGCATTTTGTAATATTAAAAAAAGTCGGTACATAATTTTATTTTTAAATAGTTTCAAGCATTCCACTAACCTCACTCGTAAAATCTAAACCCTTTCCTAAATTACTCACATCATAAAACCATTTTCATTTGGTAATTAACATACCAAATAGATTCTTAACAATCATCATTGAAGCCAAATTTTCTAAATAAATCCATCTTAGTAATTATTTTGGTGCATACCAAGGAAGGAAACCCAAAGCAAAGGTAACATTCCTTAATGAGAATTTTAATTTTTTTTATTCCTCTAACTACTTCAAATATTATTATAACACACTGATATAATAAGCTTAGTATTTTAAATACTTTTATATGTTAATTTAATTACATAAAACCATATATAATTTCATCATATGGGTTATAAATTTGTTGTTCATGTGTGGAAAAGAGTACCACCTTGCGAACTGATACCATTCATTTTTCCATTAACACCTATAAATGATGGGTATACTGATTTATTGAAATTATAAATATGATATTAACAATATAATTATATATCTAGAGTCATTATATCATAAATAACTTTTTCACATTCCATTCCATAGGGGATACTATAACGCCACTTGTGTGTATGTTAGAATACCACTTCACAAAGTAATGTGATTTTTTTTCAATAACTATTTACATGATAGATAATAAAGATAAATTTAATTAATATTTGTGATAGAAATAATATATATATATATATATATATTAGAAATTAGAAATTTATCATTTTATTTATTAATATTTCACTCACTAATAGATGATAATACCGATGTGATACATGTAGACTACCCCTATAAAAAAGAGAACACTAATACAAATTGATCATTTTACACTTCTAGTAAAATGGAATCATTAGAGATACAATGGTGAAGATAATGTAAGTGATGTTAAGGGGTTAACTTTTCAGTCCTCATAAAAAGCACTGATAATGTCTCCATTGATAGTGCTATAAAATTAATATAAATGCACCATTGACAAAGGCTACAATTTTATCCACACCCTCCACTTATAAATAATCCCTCCCTTTATTTGAACTTCCCCCAAAAATTGATCAACACATTAAACATTCCCACCCCTAGTGCATGCCCCTACCTCCAGCAAGTTTTAAATTTGAGACCTCAAGCATATATAACATCGCCTTATCCACTCCCCTATATTTATTTCTTATAAATATTATGATATATCAATATATTTCATTATATTTCATTATATTTTTCTCCGTATATTAATATATATATATATTTATTTATTTCTTAAAATAAATATTTATTTATATATATATTTTTTTCTAATTGATATAAGGTTTTTTATATAAGGATTATATATTGAGAAATATATTATATATGTAAATATGGATAATTGTATATTTATGAAAATTAAATTTCATGTGATAATATATAAAAAATAAAAATATATCTTTACATAATTGATTATAAATAACAGTATTAAATAAAGTAAACATGTTGAAATCTATAATATCAATATAAATGTATTCTCAGGGAATAAATTCATTCCCCAATAAAAAGGGAGAAATGCCCCATTAAATGACTCAATAAATACAATGATTGTTAAAACATTTCGATTAAGGGACTAAATACTAATTTTTAGTGGAATTATAGTCATTTTATTTCCTTAAATAAGTAATAGGTTGAACCCATGGGTCACCATGGAAAATAGATCATTGCATGAATCGATTTTATGTAAGGTATATCCAAAACTGACATCTCGAGTAGATATTATGGCATTTTTAAAGGTCTTCGAATGTGAAAAAAGTGGGTTAATGTGACTATAAACACTATATTATCCATGATAATGGTTCTTGCGGGTTCTTTTCAGATATAAGGTCATATAAATAGTCTCAATAATCCATTTTATATTCGGTATTGTCTAGGATGATAGTCACATTGGATTTTATAGCTGTTTGAATCTAAAAAAATGGGGTACGACTTCTAAAAAACATTTTTGGAGGACTTCAAGGCCTTTAGGGGGGTCAAATATAGTGAATGAGATCATTTTGATCATCACAGTATTTTACACTATATTTCTCATCACATGATTCAATTTGTAATGTTGTATATCCTAAAGAGACACACTGATCAAATGTTATGGTTCTTTAATGTTCATGTTACGTTTCCTAAGAAATTTACATATTTTATTTTTATTTTGGTTTCTTCATCCAATTTTTATTAAAAGACTGTTAGTCAATGACAATTATCAAATTATCAATTTTTTTTTTTAATTTATAAGACATTTTCACTAAATATCTTATATTTAATGTGTAAATGCATATTTACCCATATCGAAAACATATTTTATAAAATAGATTATATTTAGGTAAATATAAATATATTAATATGTAAAAATATATTTTTTAATGAAATTTTTTTTAAAAAATATACAATCTTTTAGTGAATTTTTACAATTTTTGATTATTTACCATGTTCCATTTCTTTTTTGAATCGATGAAAATTATGTTCTTCTAACAACTTTTTTAGTAGTGCTGAAAAAAGTGGGTGCTTTATGAGAATATTTTTTGAGAATTAATAAAGGTCTCCATTTAATATCACTTTTTATAATTATCAAAGACCCCATTTAATAGACCTTTTTATACTTTTGATAAATGGGGTTTTAAATTGTGTTATTTTCTAGTGCTTGATAAACCCATTCTTCTAGTAGTTGTTGGGACTCTCACGTTCCGCTACCACACCATAATCATGATATATATAATTATAATTAATGTAATAATATGTTATTAGTGATATTATTATCTTTTATTAATGTTATAATATAACTTTCTTCATTTCAATGATTATTTTTGATAAATGGAAATGATACACATGTATACGTTCGACCTTCCATCTCCATTATCGTAACATTCATTGTAACACCCCAGGTAAATAAAGAATATGAAATTTTAAAATTTATCCATATTTGTGAATAAAATATTAATTTGACATTAAAGGGGACACTATGCTCGATGGCGTACCCAACACGCAACAACGAGTTTCTTGGGAATCTTACGTTGCACTCTAATAATAAAATAATATTATTTTAAATTGTAGTTAACATGTAGACGTTGTATTGGCGGGAATGGATATAAATAACTAAAATATGATTATATATGTTTTTAAATGTTTTTACATTTATCCAATAAAAGATAAAGGCATAAAATACGGAAAGAATTCAATTTTAGGTGTATATGCCCTAGTTTTCACTAAAGGTTCACTTATCACCTTTTGATGGAGAAACGTCATTAAATATAGTTTTGTTCACACTTATACATCATTTTGGACCAAATAAAACTCTTCTTATGAATTAGGACATCAAAATTTACTTTGTGTAAATTTTTGGTATCTTTCTGATAATGTTCATTTTTTAATGAATAGTGTAAACTGTTGTATTTTAATTCAAAACCTCTTTTTAATCTAATTTATTTATATGATTATATTATCTTTTGAATTGTTTTTATAGTTAAATTAGAATATATTTTTACCATTAAATCCAATAGTGGTCGTTGAAATTAATTTCACTTTGAAATCAGACTTAAACTAGTGTCAATCTTTTGATACTTATTGTTTCATAAAAACACGCTATTTGCTCTGACAGCGGGAATTAATTACTAAATTAATTAATGTGACTTATATGTTTTGAATTTAGTAAAATAGACTTAATTTTTGAATTCAGAATATCAAATATATCTTATGGTGAATTTTTGGGATTTTTCGGAAAAACATCAATTTTTTATGAATAGTGAAACCACTAAGTGGTACTTATAAAAACTGATTTTTCCGTTTAAATGAAAATTTTCCATATTTTTGTTTTGAATTTCAAAAATCCTAAATACATTTTTGTCATTAAGAATTAAAATGTGGTTCAATGGGATAAAAATAATTTTTTTGGTGAATAGTAACTTATTAAGTTTTTAATCGCGATTAGAGGTAATTAGTGTAGTTTAAGGTAAAAATAATGATTTAATAATATGAAATGAACTTGACAAATGTCATAACCTCATTGTATGTGTCATGGCCGACCAAGAAATCCCATGGGTCACCTTGGGGACCCCATGAAGCCACTTTGGTTGGAAAATGACATTAATATCTTTTTATTTATAGTTAAAGTAATAATGAGACAAACATGAAATGTTTTACTAAAACAATTTTTACATGGGGATATACTAATCCGATTTTTGACTATGAATATACATTGGAAAGATAAAGAGATTTCCTACATCATAGTAATTGTTTATAATTTTTATACATTAAATAATTTAAATTATTTATGACATCATGATGATGCAGCGATGACCTCATTAATTAACGATTTAAATAAAATGGAAAGAGAATGTAATATCTAAGACCTAAACATGTCCAAAACCTATTGGATGAGTGGATTTCGAACCCTTATAAACATATCCTCGACAGAAATCAATTTGTGACCTCTTAAATCTGAATACCATTATAAAATAAAGTTAATTTTCTTTACCTTCCAAGAGTGCCCCTCCTCTCCCCTTATAAAAGGCCCCCACCTCTACCTCCTTACCGACACTCCCAAAGCCTTTGTCTTGTCCAAACTCTGCACATTTTGTCTCTCCACTTCACTCTATTACTCATTGAAGCCTCACATTGGACATAATCGTTCCCAAGGAAGCCTTTGATCTCATACCATTGGGAGTTACCGGATTTTAAGGTAATGTCTTCACTTGAGTCCTTTTGTTTTATTTTGCTTCTCCAACCCCCTAAACTCTTTTTATTAATTTTTTTGTAACAACTACAGTATCATCAATATAATATTATGTTGTTATAATAAGTATTCGAGCTACACTTTTACACACCTACATCTAATGGTTAAAGAACATACTGTTTCCGTGGATGGCGAATTTCGGCCTCCCGAAACGGTGATTGTTCAACATTCTATTAACACCTTCAAAGGTGGCCATTAAGATGACACTATATTTATATATGATATATAATATTTTTTATGTTTTCCTTAAGCTTCTTTATTTCTCATTTTGGGAATACCTTTGTGGTTTCCATTATGGGTAAACACGATATCTTCATTTAAGGAAGTGCGGACTACCGCCCCCTCAAAGTGATGTGATTCATTAATGCAATATGTGGGACGTATAAAGGATGGATTTAAAGTTATTATATATGATTTTATAATGGAATTATAATACACCTCTATATAATTATTATTCCATTCCATAAAAATATGAAATAGAAATGAATGTAGCGTTCATTCATACGTACGGCTTACCGTCTCCATAAACGGTGCATTTCATTTCTTATCCCCAAATATAATGTACTATTATAAGAAAATGTATATAATGGATATATATGATGAATTATACATATAAATGATGAATATAATTCTGTAATTAAAATATACATAACTCTCATTTACTCTTAATTCCATTAATATGACACAGAAATGAAAGTAGCGTTCATGCGTACGTACGACTTACCATCTCCATGAACGGTGCATTTCATTTCTTACCTCTAAATGATTATGTGATATTATAAATACATGTAAATTATAGATATATATGATATATATGATATCCAAATCATGAATATAATTCTGGATATAATGAACATTTGACCACATGAACAATATGTAATTGTAAGAAGTCCACTTTCGACTTAAGAACCAAATATCGACAAAACAAACATTATTAACTTAAATGATTACATAATGTTTATAAAATGGAAATAAGTGATCTAAAAGGAATAATGAACTATAAAAAGGTTCTTAATAAAGTGGAAATTAACTCAAGTTTATTATTTAGGACTATAAATAACGATCGAGTCAAATCGGACCCGAGGTAAGGGATCTTACTCCTCTCTTTCTTTTTAAGTGCACTCTTTTATGTCATTCCTTCTAAAGCTCATATTTCTTGTTATTGGGATGTTCTTTTGTGTTACTCAAACTGTAATTTTTATGTTCATATGATTAGAAACCCTATTCTCTCTCATCAATCCATTTTGGAAGTTTTGAGTGGCGCTGTTAGGCTGCCGAATTTTCGTAAGAGATCTAACCTCTCACTTTCTTCTAAAGTACTCTCCTTTATGTCACTTCTTTTAAGCTCCTATTTGTTATGATGGGGGATGTTATTTTATATTCCTCTTGCTGTACATTTTATTTTAATGTGATGATATACCCTATTTGATCTCATCAATCCATTTTTGGAAGTTTTAAGTGGCACCGTTAGGCTGCCGAGTTTTCGTAAGGGATTTTTCATCTCCCTTTTATTCCCGTGAGATTTATGCTACATTTGCCACAATTTCCTTTGAGTGGTGTATTTACTGACCATTATTTTACTCATTTTGTAATATTCTTTCATTTATGAGTATTTAGATCAATGTTGTACTGTCCTTCCTTCACAGGGCGTATGTTTCGAAAGATACCCATGTCGGTAAGGGAACCATCCACCCTCCTCTTTTTAAAAGACTTATTTTTTTGGGTCTTTTAATTTACATATTGTTATGTTGGGATATGTTCTCATATATCCTTATTGATGTAAATTTTATGTCCAAGTGATGAGATACCTTTTTTAATTATCTCTCATCAACTCATTTTGATGTGATGTCGTTTGGATGTCAAGGGAACTTCTTAACCCAATTCTGATTTCTTTGGGTTCAACATGTAGTTATTGAATATGTCATCCTTTGAATATGTGTTAATGACCTTTGATTATTTTACACTTAATATCCACTTATATTTGGTGTATTCGTTTGTCACACATTATTATGTAATTGATTTATCCTTAAACTAAGGATATCGTCTTTGTATGAGACTTCGTCTCAATCTCCTTTCGTTGAGACATATTTTGTTTTATACACAACCTTCTTTTATACGGTGTATAAACCCCTTTGACTTTTATGTTTATTCAAAAGGAATATTTTTTATATGAAGCGTTGACTAAATGACAAAAGGGAATGTTTTTGTCATATGTATGTGGCGACAATGACTTCTCCGCCGTCATGACCATTATTTGAGTTTCGGCATTCTCTACAAGCCATACATTATTTTTTAAAAGAAAAATAAATACCATGTTTTACTTTTATTTTATTTTGGTATTGAAAATGGTTTTCATAATTTTTTTATATCAATGTGTTGTATTGATATCTTGTGATTGAATGGTGGAAATGTTATGTTTCCTATATGCATGTTTTATGTGATACGATTATGTTGAGGTTCTTGGGATTATTATGAATACGGGTGTTTCCATGGTAAACTAAGGGAGGGTGAGCCCAATATAGCTCTCCAATGCATTGGGTAATGCGAAAGAGTGAAACGTTAATGTTTTTCTGAAGAGATTTAGGGAATATACTGTGATGGGTATTCCAAACGTAACCAAGAGGGTTACTCCCTACGTAAGAATGTTATGAATGCCTCAAGTTACCTTTATGTCTTATGATTTCTATGATTTATTCATGGTTTGATGAGGTATGTTAAAGTGCCTATGTTTTATGGGTAAAGTATGATTTCATTCTTATGTATATATGAACTCATGTTTCCTGTCCATATTTTTTATAACCCTTACTGAGCTTTTTATGCTCATCCCATGTTTTTGAAATGTTTTTCAGAGGTCAAGGGAAAGGTACATGATGTGATGATAGTGTCAAGGATGTGTCAGGAAAGAATCTATGTTTTATTTTAAATAAGTTTCCGTTGATGGGAAGAATGAATATTGTCTTTTAAGTAACCACTTTGTTTAAATGTGGAATGGAATGAAAGTTTCATGATCTAATTCACTAAAACTCTACACCTAAAAAGTACCTCAATGTGTAATTTTGTAATAACTCAAGATTAAGTTGGTTTAAGGCTGGGGCCTTATAGTTTGTATCATAGGTCGGTTTAGATAACTTTAGAGGTTAGGGTACTCTTTAAGCATAAGTGACATTACCATAATAGTTAGGATTTCAGAAAGAGTCCTAGTTTTAGATAAAGTGAATGAGTAAGTATATCTTAGTATTTATCTTCGTCATTAGTACATGATGGTTTTGTTGATACAATCACACTAACCTTTTTGGATTTAGTAAATGGTTGGATCTAGCAGGCACCAATGTAATAGTGGATGTGAAGGAATCTTTGACAGTTTTTTGAGAAAGAAACTGAATAATATGGGAGCTGAAATGATAACTCTTGTGTTTATCCTCAACCAAATATCAAGGAGTAATGATCAACCACTTGAACCTTGGTATGATCTGTAATGAATCATGTACGAGATGCCCAATCAATGTGGAAGTTCATGTAATAATTAAAAAGGTAACCATTGGAGTTTATATGATCTTTACTTTTGAGGTAATTATGGGTTATTATATGTTATGACGGAAAATGAAAGGCATGAGATAAACATGAGGTTAAAATATTTTATGATCATTTTTGATGATTTTATCTCTTTTTGGGGAATTATTTAAGAATTATATAGTTTCGGAAAATGGACAACACGCAGACCGTGTGACAACCCGTCACTTCGGACAAAGCTGTGTGAAGCGAACCCACAACAAAAGTGCAACTGGTATTTATCGACTACCACTGGACTACATGAAGTCCCTGGTTATTTTGACTGATTATTTTTTGTTATATGATTTTATGAATTATGAGTAATTTGATTTTGGGTTATTTATGAAAATGATTAACCTATCACGGAGGATATGTGATTAGGTTAATTACTTATCAATACGAGACTTTAGGAGCAACTGATGTTGTTTGGAGATATATGTTACGATTTAACTTGGAAGAATATGTGACTAAATCCTTCAGATATTTGGGGTTCAATCTTAGATTTTTTTACTTTGAAAAATTTTATGGATGAATTGTATATCGAATGGTCCTCGTTAAACTATGGGTTTGTTGGACAAATTTTGGAGATTAAGAATAGATTTTATTTTTATAAAGGGTTATCCTTTTCTGGATTATCTGTTCTTGTACTAACCTTTTTGGTTTTGGTTTTGGTTAATTTCTAAAGACATGGGAAGTATATAGTTCTCTTTTATGGATTAGGTGATTCTCTAGAAGTTGATTATAGTACTCTTAATGCAAATAAGTCTCCCTAAATACTCGTCTTTTGGAAAATAATATGAGTTTGATTAAGGAATCTAGTAAAAGTTGAAAGTCAACATGATAAGTGATTATGGTTCATTATGAATAAATTCCTCAATAAAAAGTAACTTAAAACAAAAATGTTGTCTATTAAATTTTCATACTGGGGAATCGAATACCGTTTAACCCATCACAAGTTTGTGATTTTATTATGGTTAAATTTCTCCTAGACATGTTTACTATCACTCTCCCTCAAGAACATGACCATTTGATTTTTCTTCCATGTCCATGTTTTTCTACATATGGGTTAACTCGAGTGACCTCTGTACATATCTTCCATTATTTTAAAGTGATTGTTTTATCGACTCTTGTTCCGATGTGGGATATTCAAGGATGTTTCCAAGCTCAATTTTAAAAATTGGGAGGACACAATTCCCAAAAGGGGGGAAGGATGTAACACCCCAGGTAAATAAAGAATATGACATTTTCATATTTATCCATATTTTTGAATAAAATATTAATATGACTTTAAAGGGGACGCTATGCTCGATGGCGTATCCAACACGCAACAACGAGTTTCTTGGGAATCTTACGTTGGACTCTAATAATAAAATAATATTATTTTAAATGGTAGTTAACATGTAGCCATTGTATTGGCGGGAATGGATAGAAATAACTAAAATATGATTATATATGTTTTTAAATGTCTTTACATTTATCCAATAAAAGATAAAGGCATAAAATACGGAAAGAATTCAATTTTAGGCGTATATGCCTTAGTTTTCACTAAAGGTTCACTTGTCACCTTTTGATGGAGAACCCTCATTAAATATAGTTTTTTTTACTCTTATATATCCTTTTGGACCAAATAAAACTCTTCTTAAGAATTGGGACATCAAAATTTACTTTGTGTAAATTTTTGGTATCTTTCTGATAAAGTTCATTATTTAATGAATAGTGTAAAATGTTGTATTTTAATTCAATACCTCTTTTTAATCTAATTTATTTATATTAATAGATTATATTTTGAATTGGTTTTAAAGTGAAATTAGAATATATTTTTACCATTAAATCCAATAGTGGTCATTGTAATTAATTTCACTTTGAAATCAGACTTAAACTAGTGTCAATCTTTTGATACTTGTTATTTCAAAAAAACACGATATTTTCTCTGACATCAGGAATTAATTATTAAATTAATTAATGTGACTTATATGTTTTGAATTTTTTAAAATAGACTTCATTTTTTAATTCGGAATATCAAATATAGCTTATGGTGAATTTTTGGGATTTTTCTGAAAAACATCAATTTTTGATGAATAGTAAAACCACTAAGTGGTACTCATAAAAACTAATTTTTCCGTTTAAATAAAATTTTTCCAGCTTTATGTTTTTAATTTCAAAAATCCAACATACATGGTTGTCATTAAGAAGTGAAATGTGGTTCAATGGGATAAAAATAATTTTTTTGTGAAAAGTAACTTATTAAGTTTTTAATCGCGGTTAGAGGTAATTAGTGTAGTTTAAGGTAAAAATAATGTTTTAATAATATTAAATGAACTTTAAACATGTCATAACCTCATTGGATGTGTCATGGACGACCAATAATACCCATGGGTCAACTTGGGGACCCCATGAAGCCACTTTGGTTGGAAAATGACATTAATATCTTTTTATTTAAAGTTAAAGTAAAAATTAGACAAACATGAAATGTTTTACTAAAACAATTTTTACATGGGGTTATACAAATAATATTTTTGACTATAAATATTAATTGGAAACCTAAAAAGATTTAATACATCATAGTATTTGTTTTATAATTTTTAGACATTAAATAAATTAAATTATTTATGACATCATGATGATGCAGCGATGACCTCATTATTTAATGATTTAAATAAAATGGATAGATAATGTAATATCTAAGACCTAAACATTTCAAAAACCTATTGGATGAGTGTATTTATAACCCTTATCACCTTATCCTCGAAACACATCAATGTGGGACCTCTTAAATCCGAATACCATTTTAAAATAAAGTGACTTTTCTTTATCTTCCAAGAGTGCCCCTCCTCTCCTCTTATAAAAGGCCCCCACCTCTACCTCCTTACCCAAACTCCTAAAGCCTTTGGCTCGGCCAAACTCTGCCCATTTTGTCTCTCAACTTCCCTATATTACTCCTTGAATCCTCACTTTTGGCATAATTCTTCCCAAGGAAGCCTTTGAGATCAAACTAAAGGGAGATACCTGATTTTAAGGTAATGCCTTCACTTGATTCCTTTTGTTTTATTTTGCTTCTCCAACCCCCTAAACTATTTTTATTCATTTCTTTTGTAACAACTCCAGTATAATCAATATACTAGGATGTTTTCATGAGAAGTATTCGAGCTACACTTTCACACACCTGCATTTAATGGTTAAAGAACATACTGTTTCCGTGGATGGCGAATTTCGGCCTCCCGAAACGATGATTGTTCAACACTCTTTTAACACCTTCAAAGGTGGCCATTAAGATGACACTATATTTATATATGATATATAATATGTTTATTTTTTCCTTAAGATTATTTATTTTTTATTTTGGGTATACCTTTATGGTTTCCATTATGGGTAAACGCGATATCTTCATTTAAGGAAGTGCGGACTACCGCCCCCTCAAAGTGATGTGATTCGTTAATGCCATTTATGGGACGTATAAAGGATGGATTTAAAGTTATTATATATTTTTTTATACTGTAATTATAATACACCTATATATCATCATTATTCCATTCCATAAAAATATGAAATACAAATGAAAGTAGCGTTCATGCGTGCGTACGGCTTACCGTCTCCATGAACGGTGCACTTCATTTCTTATCCCCAAATGTAATGTACTATTATAAGTACATGTATATAATGGATATATATGATGAATGATACATATAAATGAAGAATATAATTCTGGAATTAAAATATACGTAAATATCATTTAGTTTTAATTCTATTAATATGACACAGAAATGAAAGTAGCATTCATGCGTACGTACGACTTACCATCTCCATGAATGGTGCATTTCATTTCTTACCTCTAAATGATTATGTAATATTATAAATACATGTATATTCTGGATATATATGATATATATGATATCCAAATCATGAATATAATTCTCGATATAATTAACATTTGACCACACGAACAACATGTAATTGTAAGAAGTCCACTTTCGACTTAAGAACCAAATATCCACAAAACAAACATTATTAACTTAAATGATTACATAATGTTTATAACATGGAAATAAGTGATCTAAAAGGAATAATGACCTAGAAAAAGGTTCTTAATAAAGTGGAAATTAACTCATGTTTATTAATTCTGGTTGTTAAAGAACAATCGAGTCAAGTCGGACCCGAGGTAACGGATCTTACTCCTCTCATTCTTTTTAAGTGCACTCTTTTATGTCATTCCTTCTAAAGCTCATCGTTCTGGTTATTGGGATGTTCTTTTATATTACTCTTACTGTAATTTTTATTTTCATATGATGAGAGACCCTATTCTCTCTCATCAATCCATTTTGGAAGTTTTGAGTGGCGCCGTTAGGCTGCCGAATTTTTGTAAGAGATCTAACCTCTCTCTTTCTTTTTAAGTACTCTCCTTTATGTCACTTCTTTTAAGATCCTCTTTGTTATGATGGGGGATGTTTTTTTATATTTATGTTGCTGTAAATTTTTTTGTAATGTGATGATATACCCTCTTTGATCTCATCAATCCATTTTTGGATGTTTTAAGTGGCCCCATTAGGCTGCCTAGTTTTCGTAAGGGATTTTTCATCTCACTTGTATTCCCGTGAGATTTATGCTACATTTGCCACAATTTCCTTTGAGTGGTGTATGTACTGACCATTATTTTACTCATTGTGTAATATTCATTCATATATGATTACTTACATCAATGTTTTATTTTCCTTCTTTCACGGGGCGTATGTTTCGAAAGATACCCATGTTGGTAAGGGAACCTTTCACCCTCCTATTTTTAAAAGACTTCTTTTGTTGGGTCTTTTAATTTACATATTGTTATGTTGGGATATGTTCTCATATATCATTATTGATGTAAATTTTATGTCCAATTGATGATATACCCTTTTTTATTATCTCTCATCAACTCATTCTGATGTGACGCTGTTAGGCTGTCAAGGGAACTTCTTAACCCAATTTCGATTTCTTTGGGTTCAAAATGTAGTTATTGAATATGTCATCCTTTGAATATGTGTGAATGACCTTTGATTATTTTACAATTAATATCCACTTATATTTGGTGTATTCGTTTTTCACACATAATTATGTAGTTGATTTATCCTTAAACCAAGGATACCGTCTTTATATGGGACTTCATCTCAATCTCCTTTCGTTGAGCCATATTTTGTTTTATACACAACCTTCTTTTATACGGTGTATAAACCCCTTTGACTTTTAAGTTTATTCAAAAGGAATCTTTTTTATACGAAGCGTTTACTAAACAGAAAAAGGGAATGTTTTTTTCATACGTATGCGGCGATAATGACTTCTCCACCGTCGTGACCATTATTTGAGTTTCGGCTTCCTCTACAAGCCATAACATCTTTTTTAAATGAAAAATAAATACAATGTTTTACTTTTCTATTATTTTGGTATTGAAAATGGTTTTCATAATGTTTTTATATCAATGTGTTGTATTGATATCTTGTGATTGAAAGGTGGAAATGTTATGTTTCCTTTATGCATGTTTTATGTGATACGATTATGTTGAGGTTCTTGGGCATTATTATGAATACGGCTGGTTCCATGATAAACTAAGGGCGGGTGAGCCCGATATAGCTCTCTAATGCATTGGGTAACACGAAGGAGTGAAAAGTTAAGGTTTCTCCGAAGAGATTTAGGGAATATATTGTGATGGGTATTCCAAACATAACCAAGAGGGTTACTCCCTACGTAAAAATGTTATGAATGCCTCAAGTTACCTTTATGTCTTATGATTTATATGATTTATTCATGGTTTAATTAGGTTTGTTAAAGTGCCTATGTTTAATGGGTGAAGTATGATTTCATTCATATGTATATATGAACTCATGTTTCCTTTCCATATTATTTATAACCCTTACTGAGCTTTTTATGCTCATCACAAGTTTTTGAAATGTTTTTCACAGGTCAAGGGAAAGTTACATGATGTGATGATAGTTTCAAGGATGTGTCAAGAAAGAATCCGTGTTTTATTTTAAATATGTTTCCGTTCATGGGAAGAATGAATACTGTCTTTTATATAACCACATTGTTTAAATGTGGAATGTAATGAAAGTTTCATGATCTAATTCTCTAAAACTCTAATCCTAAAAATATCCTCAATGAGTAATCTTGTAATAACTCAAGATTAAGTAGGTTTAAGGATGGGGCCTTATATACATCATTTATAAAATAAATATTTCCTGATTACTCAAAAAATGTATAATTTATTTATAAATATATCAATAATAACATGATTATTATTTTTTGGATATGATGTAATCATGGTCAGTTTTAGAGGACTAAAAATAATAAATCAGAACATATTAAAAAAACTAGCAATTATTACCTAAAACTTGATTTTATCAAGGAATTAGTTATAAATATGTAATGAATGTTTATATGTAAATCGCATATGTTATAATATATATATATATATGATTTTTTCTATAATATATGTATATTAAACACATATTTATGACACACGAGTTTCGAATATATACGAATGAGGTTGAGACATAAGGTAAAATATTTATATTCCCTCTTTTATTTCTAAGAGAGATATGCACTGTATACACTACATTATAATGTGTCTATTATAAAATACACCAATAAAATATTATATATTTAATCTAAAATTTTTCTGATATTAATATTTTCATTTTATTTTATTCTTTAATGTGGATAAGGATTCAAAAATGGGTAATGTAGTAATGGATTTTCATCTCTCTTTCTACATCTGTGAGACACCTACCATATGCCACGCCTATTTATTTTATTAAGTATATATAATGAACATGAATGTATTTTATGATGATTCACCCTAAATGTATTAATATTTAAATCTCTATTTGAGTATCTATTATTAATGATGTTTACTATGGAAAAAAAGCAAAGCAATGGTAAATTTTTTCCATAATTTTCCTCCTTTGAAAAATATGTTCTATTATAAACCAAAATTTCATTATGGAGTCTATATAAAACACCATTGAAATTTAATATTATGAATTTATCTAATCTCTTGATATTATAAGTTTTAACTAATTTTAGTCTTTCATGGGGTTTACTATTTAATGTTACCAATGTGGTAAGGGTTTTATCATATAACCCCGTTATTTATTCAGAATGTTAATTATTGTGTTTCAGATGATAAAATGTTATGGTAATTACTTAAAAACCACATAAAATTTATTATCTATTTGATAATTTATTATAATTTATGTTTTCCAATCATTTTCACGTTTTTATATACCCAAGCGTTAAAATTTTGTTTTTAAATCATCTTTATTTTTCTCTTTGATCAAAAATCCGTTTTATTCCAAAAACAATGTTTTTTAAAATTATTTCATTAATGATTACAAAATTCATCAAATTTTTAATTAAATAAATTATTTACAGGTTTTTTATATTTTTTAAAAAATTAAAATTAACCATTAAGGAATTTTCTATACAAGGTCTATCTGGGTTTACCAGAAATGATCATGGAACCTTGTTTAAATTTATGTATCACAACTATAACATCCATCCATCATGAACATTATTTTCCATTATGATTCCATTATATTTTCATTGTTTATTTTCAAATAAAATTATCTTCTAGAATAATTAATTTTTGAAAAGTATATTCCAAAGAGAAAATGAGATCTTTTTTCAACAAATGTTTTACCTGATTTTCAATGATTCCGTTATATATATTTTGGTAATTTTTTAATTGAAATTATTAACATTATATTTTATAATTTTTTGAGTTAAAAATTAATTTACAAATAATCGTTTTTTCCCAAGAATCATTTCATGTGATTTATCTTTCAAAACCATTTCAATCTAAGATGAAATACTCCCATGTAACTTAATCATTGCATTGTATAATAACTAATGATACCATTATTATTAAATATTTGAATGATTTATGATGAAATGAATTTGTGAAACCTATTTCTCTTCCTTGGGGTAATCCAAGATAAAATTATTTTGAATACTATTGCATTCCTAAAGGTTATGTAAAAATTAAACGATGAAATGAATAAGAAACCTACCTCTCTTCCAAATGTTATGACACGATATGATGTTTATAAACCAAATTTTCTTTTCATGGGTTATTATATGATGAATGTTTTTGGAATAAAATTTTATGATTATCATTATACTATTGGTGGGACCTATATCTTCCTATATTGAATTGGGTGATGCTTTTTATGTAATTTGAAATATTGTACATGAATGGGTAATGAACCATGTTCTCTATCAGAATTTTTTCTCTATGATGGACTTCATAGTAAACCATGAGTACCATAATGGTTTTGTGAGTGCACCAATTGAACAATTACATACATGGAAATGAGCTATGACTCCCATGGAAATTTTTCACAATGCTTATGTGTATACACAAGTTTTACTTATTATGAAAATTTTTTATGTCACTCCTCATGTTCATTAATTCCCTTATTATTAATATTTTGTGTACTTATAATAAAAATTTCATATATAAATATTATGTAATTTTCAATAAATTATATGGATTTTCTATGTTTATATAATTTTCTCATATACTTATGCTAATTTCATTCTTATGTTATCATTGATATATCACTTTTTTGACCTTACTGGACATCGAAGCTCTCCCTTTCATTTGTTTCCCATTCCCAGTATATGAAGATAGTTTTGAGTGGGTATGTCTGTGAATAATACTCATGGGTAAGATCATTATGGGAGAATAAAATCCTCATTAAACATAATAGGATATTAAGTACCTATTATCCAAATATAGTTAACTATTACAACCTTTAGGTGTGTATTTATGTAATATATTTCACATTCATTTAAAATGACTTCCGATATATTTATGGAAATCATGGGTCTCTAAAGATTGTATGAGAGGGAATATTTAGTTACCCATTAAATCATGGTTGAGAATACGTTATTGGGATCCTAATGAAAATTTATTCATGTAGATGTTGAAATGAATAAGTATATGGATGAGTTAAAGTATATGAATATTTCTTTGAATTTTGGTAAAGGATATGGAGATTATTTTTTAAGAAAATGCATTATGGTCTTGATAATATAGGAGGATGTGGCACTAAATAATTGGTTCCTATGTGGAATATCAATGAAAATGGGTTCATTGATCTAGGCTTAATTTTCACGTGGTCAACGAAAATAGGATTTTCTGCACACATATTCTGAAACTCTCAAGGGTTTTTTTTGTAAATTTAAAAACACATTATTAACCATCATGAAAGATTATATAGATGTTGAAAATGAAATTTATTTAATAAACATAATTCTTCATAGAAGAAAAATATTTTTTCGTGATTTAGACATCCAACTAGTAATTTTTTCAGGGTTATATGGTCTTCCACTATGATCACTGTCTCTCAAACTATGATTTTTGGTTTTCTTTAACATTAGGAAATGGAAGGAATTGGGTTAACATTTAATATTATAGACAATTTAGAAATTAGTGAACAAATTCGATGACATCCTGAGTGAAGAAGATTGGTATTATTCCTAGTAGGTAATCAAAGAACATGATTAACATTGTGCACCTTAACAAACTCTTCGACACCAGGAATAATAGAATTATAGTGTTTTATTTAAATTTTGGTAGTGGGGACCCCAGAGAAAAGAATATTTATATTTATATATACCGAGAATGTGGAATTAACCACTATAGAAAATTATAATGAGGAAAAGAATATTTTCTTAGTGTGAAAAATAAGGACACTAAGAAATTAACTACAATAGAAAAAATGAAATTGTTGGTTACTCAATGGATGAATATAATGGTCTAATTATGGTATCATTGACTATTGAATGTTTTAAATGTGGAAAATATGATCATTATGAAAATTTAAATATGAAGCAGAAGATCATGTGGAGAATAATCAAGGTTTTACATGTAATGGTTTTAAAGTTGTTGATAAAGAGAATATGAAACACAATGAAAGGATATAGTCGACATGAAATAAGATGATGAAGTGTAGTTAATGGTTTGATATGGATTAGATATTATTGATGTAATAATGTATTTTAAATAAATTATTATGTTATATAAATCCTAATTTATATAAATATATATTTCAATATATGAATTTTGATAAAGGTGTATAAAAAATAATTTATGGAACTAATTGACAGAAAAATTAAATTAAATTAATGTTTATATTTTGATAAATGGAACATTATCCTGAATATTCTTTAGATGTTTAAATAATGATATTGCGATATATAGATGTTCCACATGAATAAGTATAATGGATAGTGTCAATTAATATGGAACTAATTTAGGATTCTTTAAAAAAAATTATTATGTCATTTATGTAGTTTGAATTATATTTAAATTTAAGTAGTATATAAAATAATTTGAATTATATTAATTTAATGGTGAAATGTGTTTTTTATCAATAATGGTTTAATATAATTCATGTTATTAGCTTTTTTAGGGGAAAACACGATGAATTCATTCACATGATTAGTATGTGAGAATAATGAGTTACTTTGTTATAAATATTTGATTAATTTAAATTTTTTTAAAAAAATTGTTGACCATAAATTACAATTTTGATTTTTTATAGTTTATAAGGTGAACCATCTATGGATTTCTTTATGTTAGACATCAGATGAGGATAGAATTATAATTATATAGCTCCATATTATAATGTTTTCTTGATATTGGATAACCAATGTAATCATTTTTATTATTCTAGATACAAATAATGAATTCTAATTCTATTATAATAGTTTTTAGGGCTTCAAACATGAAAACATTATCTCATAGAGTAATACAAGAAGAGGAAATTTATCAAGGAAAAACCAACGATGATATTGTTCCTATGAAATATAAAGATATCAATTAATTACCGATTCATATTTGTTAATACAATAGAGAAATAAAATTCTACATCATTAGGAAAAGGATCTTGAGAAAAAAATTCCTTTTACCATCTTTTTATCATATCAATTCCCTTTTTTGCTCCTTTTTGGCTTCAAATATTATGGTTGTTATCTTTCTTTAGATCTTGTTCTCTATCACTATCTATTATGAATTTTGTTATTAGTTTTCTCTTCAATGCCTTTGATTGGACTTACCAAATTTGTTATCCGATTTGGAAATTTAGTATGTGTAGTGGTTGTTTAATGTTTCTCATCCATTTCTCTTTTTAAAGAAGAATTTTTTTTACACATTTAATGATGTGGGTTTCAATGAAGAAATTTACTAATGTTCAACCATTAATGGTAGAGAAGATTGTTTTGGATAAAATTCATTTTAATGGTGTAGGATTTATCACCAAAATATTTTTAAAAGTATTATTCATGGGAGTTTAATGATTTTGAAATTTTTTGTTACATATTACAATGATGGTGGCTTTTGTTACATAGAACAATGAGTTCAAATAAAACATGTCATGTTAGTTAAATATTATTATATTATATTTATATCTAGCCATTGGGATAGAGGGTATGACTAAAATTAACTAAATTATGAAAATATATGTTTTTCACGTCTATATAAAATTATTTCATTAGGAAAAATTAATTTACAATGTAAATTAAAACTATTTGAAAATAATTGAAATAAATATTGAAAAAACTATTTTTATGAAAACAAATACATTTTAAAAAAATAAATTAAATTAAAAAATTTATTATTAATTAATTTAATAATATTAAAATATTATGTATGTATTCAAATATTTAATGTTAATCTCATGTGTTTTCTATAAAAAATATAACAACAATTCCAAGTTTCTATTAAAATGGTATTTTCTGAAAAAAAAAATTACCTTTGTAAGAACTAATTTGAAAATATATATTTTACACTATAACAAAATTTATTAGAGACAATAATTTTCATCATTTAAATAAATATATAAAAATTATGTTAGGATTAAATTTTTTTAATTTATAAAGAGATTAATTTTTTGACGAATTGTTGAGATTACACCATATTAATTTAAAACAGAATTTTCATTTAAATTATTTATAATAGTAACCTATCTGTTAAATTGAATTTAAATAAAAAATAATTTAATTATATATATTAATAAAATATGGTTTATTAAATTCATTTTAATCTATATTTTTTATATAAATAAAAACAATGGTCATTTTCACATTGAAAATACCACATTGTCGTTGCGTCCATAGGATAAGTTTTAAATTAAATTTTATAACATCTATACATTTAATTTTGAAACATTATCCCATATTTTAAAAAATAATAATTTATAAAATATAATGTGGTAATCACAATTTTTTCCCAAAATGAAATGTGTATACATTATAATTTATCTATATTAGTTAAGGTAAAAATGGATCTACTAGGGGTTAAACTGTAATGATAAGGGTTAAAATAAACTATTTTTTAAAAATTTATATAGTAAACATATTTAGACCATATAATTTCTAATTATTTAGAGAAATTCTTATATTATTTTTCTATCATGAAAAAATTGTGGTTAGAGATATTTTTTCATTAAAATTACAAGTGGTCCACTCAACTAACATATAAAAGGCTACCCACTCTACTCTATTCTCCATGCATTAAAACCAATTTAAATCAAAATGTTCCTGAATTAATACCATATAAAAATATATAATCTTATCCTATAATATGTTTATTTTGTTCATATTCAACCGATGATGAATTTTCTTGCAGAACTAATGAGAATACCCAGAGAAGAGGTAACATTCTTCAACAATAATTTTTTTTATTTCTACCTCCACCTCCTTCAAATCAAATTAAAACATTATCACATAATAAAAAAATCATATTAAATAAAATGAGATTTATTTATGTTAATTTAATGAAAAAAACAATATGCACATTAATAAAATGGTTTAAAAAGTCATCATTCATGTTTATAAGGGACTACATCCATGATAACTAATGTCATTCCATTTTACCTTACCACCTCTCACAGTTAAGAATGATGATATATGTAATGTTTATATATGATATATAAAACAAAATTAATCATATTTGTTGAATATATAATGTATACGTTTTATACTTTCCATTTCATTGAGGAGACAATGACATCACTCATTTTTATGGCGTGTACTACCTTACAAAGCGATTTGATTCCTTTTTCAGTAACACTCTACATGGAAGATAATAAAGATGTGTCTAATGAGTATATAAAATATAAATTACATGATTATTATTTTAATTACCTACTTATAATTATAAAAATATAATATATATTTTTATTTCAAACATTTTTACCCACTGAAAAATGATAATTTCATTCATCTACGTGTGGGAAGCAACCTTCCCGTAGCGATGTGACTCACTATTTTAATCAGCATACAAAATAAATTATTTTTCAAATTATATTTTAAATATTAATGTTATATTTTTTATAGTATTATAATAATTTAATGATAAGATATCACTCACCTCCTTTTCATAATTATCTATAAAAAATAAAAATTTCACTCATCTGTACACAAATCCTAACATCTTTATTATCGTAGCATACTTCATTTCAAAAAACCATATTTCATGATTAGTCATGAAATATTAATTTATGAATATATGTGATAAATATATAATTATTATTATACATTATAATATGTTTACATGATCATGTAAACTGGAATAATAATAAAAATTGAATAAAATATACGAAAAAAGAGCGGTTATTAGATTAAATATTGTTTTAACAATGAATTGGTAAACAAAATTTAATGAATGGGAATATGTATATATTATTTTTAATAATATATATATATATAACTGGATCTATAATATATTTATAATAAATTTATTTTTATTATATAGTGTGTTCGAACATGTATGTAATAAGTAAAAACATGAGATAAGGGGTTTCCATTATTTATACTATTTCATGTAGACATATAAAATGTAACCACTCATCAATTTTTTATATGTATGTACTACACCATTGACATGTTAAATCATTAATATCTTCATTTTAATTATATTAAATTTTTCAATTTATGTTATTATTTATTGTTAATTATGATTAAAATGATTAGTTATGTATTATGTATTTTGATCTCATTGTTAAATTCTATGATACAGAACTCATATTCATCACAAAATAATTTGTCTGGTTTATATAATGCACATGGGGGAATTTTAGGTTTTTTATCTGGAAAATTAGTTGTATTTAGATGTTATATTATGGAGTTCCCTTTCACTGGGATTAAATTTCAAAAGATACCATAGAGGCAAGCTATTTTTGACTCATCTTTACTCCATTTAGACATGTTATTTTTGGAACTATCATATTTTGTGACTTCTATATACCACCACATCATTAATTTGAAATATTTATTATTATTATTTTGATGATGGATTCTTATCATCTATCTCTTAGGAAACTCCGAAATTTTCTTCTCATGTATCTATTTAATAAATAAACATCATCTCCCTTCATTTTCATCACTTTATCTTCTCAACATATGAAAATTATTTTTATATGAAATATCATCTATATTTCATTATTCGGTCCAAAACCCTTTTAAATATAAAACAATTTTTTTAAAAAAACATTTTTAACCATCTTAACATGATTTATTATAGGTATTTTTTCCAATGTTTCACTTTTCAAATTTGAATATTAAAGGAATTTTCATCTCATTTTCCAAAAAAATACTATTTAGATTTTACTGAAAATGGGAGATGAATATTTTTAACATGCCCTCAAGGAGTAAAATTTAAAAATTCCTAGAATATTATTTTATTTTACTATACTATTATATTAATTGTATTTTATTTTCAATTAAAATGATTCTTCAAACATATAATATTTTATAAATTATTTTTCAAAGTGAAATGGATATTTTCATTATGAAATGTTTTAAAAAATATAAAAAGATCTATTCATTAGTTTTTTAGGTTTCTTTTCAATGAAAATTATTTAAAATTATTTTATAAATTTGTGTTTTAAAATGTGATTTACAAATAAGGTTTATTTTCTCTAAGAAATGATTCATGTGATTTATCCTTCAATACAATTTTCAATTTAATATAATATACATTGATGTTAATTCTATTTTTATTTGGATATGAAATAAGGATACAATTGATATTCTTTATTTAAATGGATAATTATGAAAATATGTTTATGAAACCCATTTCCCTTCCAATGGTTATACCTTGAAAAAAATCATATGTATCCCAATTTTTTTTGGTTTATATTATAATGAAATGATTGAATAATTGCAAAACAGATAACTTTTTCACTTGTTATGATATGATAAAATTGTTATAAAACCAATTTAATTTAATTGTTTTTAATATACTTAGTGTTTTAGGCTTCTTTTGCCAAACACTTATTTGATTTTCATTATGTGATGGTTGCAAAGTGAATCCAATTCAGTAAGGGACTATGTCCATTATGATTCTGTTTAGACTGAACATTGAATAATATGATATATTGTGGATTAAAACTATTCCAATATGATTTACTTGGAAGTTATCCATTATTAATATTGAAATTATAATATATTATTATGTGTTTGAAATAATTTTTTTTCTTCTTCCAATAAAATTTTCCCATGGATCATGTTTTTGATTCCATTGTATTTCATGTATTATGAACCACAAATATTTATTCCATATATAAATATAATGATCTTTCATATGCCGGTTATTTATTTTAAATTTTATACGAATTTTCAAATACCCTTATGCTCATGTCATGCCTATATTATCTTCTATATCCTTCTTTCTTACCTTAAATTCCATCCAAGCTTACCCTTTCCTATGGTTTCATTCCCTAGGTTACATAGAATGATTTTATGTATTTAATGATTATGTAGATTTAAAATGGGTATTATATTTATTGAATATGTTAAAGAAAATTCAGAAAATTTTATGATTGTGTACCACGTAACCAAATACCAAAAATTATTATGGTCCTCATGCTTGGGTTTTTGTAATGTATAGAAAATTAATAAAAAATATATATATTATATATGTATGATAATCCAAGGCCTTTATATTTTTCCATAAACTTTTTCAATCATCATGGAAATTCCATATCAAAATTTTTAGCTAGATGAACAGGATTATTAACGGATAGAAAATAATAATGAAAATTATTTTATATTAAACTATCAAAAGTCTTATGAATGTTAACGAGAAATATAACAACTATATATTTCACATTATATTCTCCTTTATAAAAAAAATATATTCAATTAAATGACTCACATAATATTAAAAATTATAATGTGAATCATTAATATATTTTAAATATAAAATATAGCCTTCAATGCATTTATATTAAATTACTTTCTAAAAATTAATGCAATCATAATATAAAATAAATAATGTTTGATGAAATGGAATTTATTAGTGGAATTACTTCTTTTATATTCCATTTTTCTGAATTTATATGGGATGTGGATTCACTTGGGTTTTCCTGAGACCAATTAAAAGATGAATATGATAAATTATGGAGTGATAAAATCTATATAAGGGATAACTAAATACTTTTTATGATTTAAAAAAAATTATACAAGTTAAACAACCAAATAAAACAAAAACTAGAGCGTACATAATACTTGGGAAATAAAATAAGATCATACGGTGTAATCTAATAAAGAAATATGATTATATAATCTTGTAATAAAATATTGATATGATTAGATATATCATACTTTTTTATAATTTTCAAATGGTGAATTTTACTCAATTCACATTATGGTTTAAAATTTAATTTTTTTTAGAAACTAGTGTTTTATTTTAATGAAATTTTATTATTATGACTGAATAATACAAGAAACATTCACAGTCTGAATAAATATCTAACACCAGATTAAATATTAATTTATAAGGAAAATAGAAAAATTAAAATACTATTAGTCATTTTCTTATAAAAATAGTTTATTTAAAATTTTAATGATTTAAATTAAGCAAATTATTAAATTATAGAGGACATCTTGATAAATTAAATACAATTTTTGATTTAACATTAAAATATTTTCTAAAAAAGAAATTTTTATATTTTTTTAAAAAGAATTATTTTCATGATGTGAGTGCAATATTTTTGAGTTTTAAAATGTTTTTCGCATTAATATTTTAAGAGTTTTTAATAATTACATGAAAATTATTGAAATTAATTTTTGAAAAAAATATATTTTCAATTAAAATTTAAAAATTATTGATTATATATTATAAAATTATATTTATTATTTATATTTTAACAAAAATACATCTCAAAAAAATTAAATAAATTATAAAATAATTATTTTAAAATTTTTTTATCACTTATTTAAATTTAATGAAATTTAAAAAATTAATATTTGAATCATTAGGAGAAAATTATACATTTATTACCATAATATTTTTCAAATCACAATTGATAACATATATATATAAAAACTAGTTACCCTATTGATCTCTACAACGAAGAATGTAAAAATATAAGAGAAAATGAATTCAAACATGTTTAAAACAATGGATGAAATATATAGTTGAGGTCTTGATAAAATATTTTACTTCTTATGACCATTATTTGGAAAAAATAACTACATTCATTGAAAGAGACATCCCATTGTTAAAAATCTATGGGTATTTAAAAAATGTCACTCCTCACATTTTAATGGGGCACTCTAATCCTCACTTTCCTTCTCTACATAACAAAAATAGATTATCCCAATCTTTACTAACCCCCCTCAAAAATGTTATTATCCACATTAATGTGGTTATTTTCAACCTAATATAAAATTCCTTAATGGTTTAATACATTATAAAAATGAGATTATTAATGTGTTGTGGTTTGAATTTCCAACAGCTAATTTCCCATTTCTATTTATTTATGTAAAAGTTTTCACACTCAAATTCCATAAAAACATTATAAAATGATGAAATTATTATCACTATTATAGTACTATGTTATTATAATTATCAATAAATTATTATCCACCTTTTCCTATTATTATAAAGAAAAATAAAAACATGGAACTTGTGTATGTATGAAATAACACCACCATAATGTAACATGTTTATTTTTTGTGACAACATAAAATTTAAAATTTTATATGGTATTTAATTTAATACAATGATATTTATGAATTATAAAATATTATGAAATTATTAACAATTACACTTATCTCTTTCGTACTACAAAAAATAAATCTTCATCTACGTGTATTTTCAGATTACCGCATATGTGGATTAATGTATTTTGAATTTCATTACCAGATTTCATCGATGGTTATAATAAAATTTTTAAATATTTAATATTATTTTAAAAAGTATATATTAAAAAAATTGAATATCCTGATAATGATGTGAATTATAATGAATATTTATGTAGTTAATCTTCTAAAAAATATATTAAGAAGGAATATCAACTTATTCATAAATTTTAATTATTGTTTATCCTTTAATTATTCTTATAATTAATTATAATTTATGATTATCAGACTAATAAATAATAAATTATATAATTAATCTATTATTATAATTTTATATGAACTAAATTTCCATAAAATCAACTATTAATTGTGGTATGTTCGTGTATAGTCAGTTTGGATGCCCTTACGATCAATTCTACAATATAACTTCTTGGATGACTATAAAAAATAAGTAATATTATTATTATATTATTTAAATATCTAATCAATTTATTTTCGTTTTTTAGTGGATACATAATAATTTGACATAAAAATTTAAAAACAAAATTTATTGGGATTATAAATTTTCTAGAGTGCGCCTATTATCAATTCAATATTTTTTTATATGATGAAAAAAACACTCATAAAAAGAAATTGAAAAATCTTAAATAATTATAATTCCCATATTAAAATACTATTAATGATATTGTAATATTATATGTAGAAAAATAAATAATATCAACTCATCTACATCAAAACTACTGTAAATAGTCAGCACTATAAACACCCAATGTGTTGAAAAAATAAAACAACTAATTGATTTACAATAAGTTTATAAATAAAAATGATAAATAGAATTATTTATAAATATGGTTAACATATAATTTGTTTATATAATTCAATTTTTTATGTGGGAAGTTAGTGCATATCGAAAAAAGAAAATATCAAAGGAAATGGGTTTTCATCTCATATTTCTTTTATTAAGACATATATCCTATTATACAACAAGTTTATTGAGTTGTGAACATAATACCTAATGAATATAATTTAATATATTAATGTGTTTTTGGCTTCCATATTAGGTTCTAATTTAAATTTTTTTTTAGTCAGAATATTTCAATGATTAAAAGGTTGTTTGATTAAAATTTTACTAAAACTGTAATAGTTTTGTGCCAATCATATAATCAACACATTATTATTTTTTATAGGTAATCTGTTATAGTATTTTTTATTTATAAAAAATATCATCATTTTGTTATCATTTTCTGGGGGTATTACATGTCCCCTGAAAATTATATTTCCCGCGTATAAATATTTTACTATATCAGATTATTCTAAGAGAAATTAACCTCATCTCATCTTCTTGGACGCAGAATTACCCTTTTTCCAAATCTATATTCATTGTATTGTTTTTAATATTCCCATTATCATGAAATAAATATTTTAATAACATATTTATAATAATAATAATTATTTTTAATTTTATAATGAAACTTATAATGATTTCCATATGGATCATTTTTCATCAAAATATGAAAAACCTATGTTATAAATATTTACATGTTAACATGCCATCTTACAATGTTTTTTATTTTATATGATGCTTTATCTTTTTTCATGTCTTCAATATAATTTTTCTTATTTTTGATTTATAAATTATATCATTTATCAAAATTTCAAAAAATAAATGAAATATCTTACTTTCAATTTAATTTTCCAAAGTCTCTTAAAAATGATTTTTTATCCATATAATTTTACACTAACATATCGGGTTCTTTATCATAGATATTCTATAAATATAATGGTAAAAATATATTTCTATGGTGGTAATATGAAATTTTTTCTCTTTTGGATAAATAATCAATCACATACTTTTTCTTGCTTAATCATCTTTGGTGTATAACCATATTTTCCCTATAATATTTTCCCTCTTGGAATATCTAATATTTAATTCAATTAATTTAAGAGTTTTCATCATGATTGTATCACATCAATTGATTGGGTACATTATCATATTTACTATATTCTATTTATTTATTAATTTTATATTTCATATATATTATTATATTTATTTAATATTATAAAATTAGAATATGTCTTGATGTCATCATATGCCATTTTATATTACATGGGTTCTTCATGAGATGACTATTAATGTATTTATGAATAATTTCATTTTCTATCTACATTTTAAAACATAATAAAACCAATATAATTTTCATGGGTTCTTTATGCTATAAAAATTATATAGTTTTAAATTGAATGTTATATGAAAACCATTCTTATTTCTTGGTTTTAATTGTTGAATAGTTAAATGTCTCATAATTGGACACCTGTTTATGGTTAATAATTATGGAATGGGTATGACTTATATAACAACCTATCCCACCAATTCAAGGGGTAATTCTTTACTTATTATGATATTTTAGTGAAATGACTAGTAATGATCAATCCAAATTTGGAAATAGGTTGTGAAGCCTAATCTACTTTGGGATAAATTCTTTGATTCCTGATGCACTATGAAAACCAAGTGGTTATTATTGATCCATAGTTATATTATTCTATATTTATATCAGTACCATAATCCTTTAACAGGAAACTATTTTATGATCACTAACAAAAGATATAATCTCAATATCTCCCTCTCTATAAACTATGTAATATGATTGATTATATGTGATTACATGTTCTCATATTACAATATTTGTATAATATTTATTTCTTCATGTAATTTTAATTATATAATTCTCCACATATATGGTTTTCTCATATACTTCAATCATCAACCTTGAAAATCTATTGATATGCCAATTTCCCCGCTACATGGAATGTTATATCCACCCATTATAATGTTTCTATTTCCCCATGTAATAATGAACCGTAATATTAACTATGCATCTATAAAGGTATCATATGTGAATAATTTTTTTAGATATTGAAAAATTGTTATAGATTAAGTTGTTGTTTATATATATGAAGAATTCCAATTTGATGAAAATCAAATATGTTATTCTAATTACTTTTTTTTCTAAATCTCAAAAAAAATTAACTTAAATTGAAAGGGAATTTATTGTATTTCAATTCTTTTATTTATGTCTTGTTACTATGATAAAAAATATATGGGTCTATTATAATTGGCATAAATTCATAGTTTATATAAAACTGGAAATTATTATTTCATCAATTTTTTATAATATGAGAGTTAATATTATCTTCCATTCTTGATAATTTATGGTTGATCAGAATTTGTGACCTGTTTATAACGAATTGTTTTAGAGGATGTAATTTTTTTATTGATTGGGATAATGAAAATTAAAAATTATAAGATATAAGTCTATTTTTTATTAACATTCTAAAATTTTTCTAATAAATATATTATGTGTTTTTATAGAAACAAAATACTTTTTTGGATATTAAAACTAGATATAGGTTATTTCATAGACATTCCTAGGGTTAATAACCATAAAAAGGGAAATTGGTTGTTAACATATTGATTTCTAGAGAACATAAAAGAGGCTTAATTGGACACCATATTTGACACTCTCCATGGATATGTTATAGTTCATTCTATTACTCCATAATGAACTATTATGATTGATTTTAATATTATGATAACAAATTATGTGATAGAACCATATAGAAAAATTAACAACTATAACCAATGATTCAATGACGATAATTCCAATGATGAACTATAATTATCATAAGATAAATGTGAAGGTGTAATAGAGAGGAAATATATAAATAAATATTTTCATATTAAAATTTTGGATATTATCATAACCCATGTTATTAAAATATTTAAATGATATAGGATC
The DNA here is from genome assembly GCA_963277665.1 of Viscum album. Taxonomy (NCBI): domain Eukaryota; kingdom Viridiplantae; phylum Streptophyta; class Magnoliopsida; order Santalales; family Viscaceae; genus Viscum; species Viscum album. The sequence continues at coordinate 579,620,067 of OY728122.1, read as the reverse complement.
AAAAAATGACGGTGGGAACGGTATATAACTAATAACCACTCTGCATTATAACCTAATAACGGATCATACATAAACATATTAGAATATAAATTATTTTAAACTTATGATGGATGTGATATTCTTCTTTCGTACCTAAGGTATAATTGAAAATATCTTAATAGATATTGTATCTATAAAATCTTTTATATTGTCAATAGTGATTGATATTTTTGGATGGAATTCTAGTATATTATAAAATATATAATGATTATGTGAATTATCTATGTTTTTTTTCAATATCACAATTAATTTTTGGATTTAAATATTATATAATATTAATAACATTGAGAAGTGACTTTTTAAACGTTATATTATTATAGATAAATATTGGATAATAGAATATTATGGTATGGTTAGTTAAAAAGTGTAATATATACATGAATTTGTGTTAACTAATGGTTGATTAATTTTGATAACTGTTACTGTAAAACTATTAATATCATTAGAATTTTATATTTATTTAATAAAAAATTCATATTTGTTATTTTTTGAATATTATGTCATTTTGGTATTATAATATTTATTAAATAGTTTTGGATTTATAAACAGATGACTAACAAATTTTAGGATTAAATAATGTTTTATTTTTAAAGAAATTTATAATCATGTTGTGGTTTTATTTCATGAGGATTCCAATGGTTTTGGGAAATATATGTTATCAAGAATATATGGTTATGTTATATAAAGAAATGTGTAAATGATTTTATGAATTATTAATGTTGATTTGAAATTAACGAGTAATTAGTTATTGCCTATGTGAGTAATATAGATACTAGATTAAGAGTTACAACTAGAATGATAAATTTGTTAAGAGTGACACCACCTACATTAAAATCATAGAAATCATGAAAATTATGAGGATTCAATTTATTTAAGGGATGTATCTTATAACAAACTAATATTTATCTATATATTATCAACAAAAAAAACATATTAAATAGTACATTTCACACATTATATCTGATAAAAATAAAATACCTCGATATATATTTTATATTAAATATTAATATTAATACATATACATTAAATTATATAATAATAAATTGAAGTACGCATATAAAAAATTAATAATGTAGGAATTAACTCCACATAGAAGACAAAACCTTCCTAATGAAAACATTTTTTATAATGGCCTGACCTGGGAAACACAAAACAGTGCCCTTTATGGTGGGTCACATGGCCTCAGACACGCCTTTTTATATTTATAAGGATACCAAAAAAATGTGAGTGTCTATAATTGTACCATGTGGAGACAATATGTTTATGATACTAGTAATGAATCACCATTACATGTGGATAAATGAGTATAATTTTATTATAAATTAGTCATAGAATAAAAAATCAAAATGATTGTAGTAGTAAACATAGAGGAATAATATATTTAATAACAATATTAATCTGTCACAAGTCTATAAAAAATGTAAGGACATAAAATATAAGAATAATTTAGTATAATACATTTATCCAAATTACAAGATTACAAAAAACACTATCACCATTAGTAATTATGAGCATAGATCATTCTAGTGATCACCTACTAGAAATTTTAATCAATTAAGCTTTGTATTGAATGTTCTTTCCTTGACCCCCCACCCGCATATCAATGAATGATTTTCAAGTACCCAATGGTGGCTCAAATAGTGTTACAAATAAGAATCACATAGCCACCACCAAACAATTTCTATAAAAAGTCAATCTAGGTATATAAGTTGTTTAGTGTGCAAAGTAAAATAGTAATATAAATGAATAAACATGAAGGATGCTAATTTTTGAACTATATGTATAATATTAATGAAAATATAAACATGGGAGCTATAAATAATGATAAACATGGACTGAAACTATCCATTATAAAAACTATAATTAATTACCCATTATCAAGGACATCTGTTAGGAATGATAAAAAACACATGTGGCCTATTGTATGTAATTTAGTGTCATAAGTAATGGGTCAGATCAAAGTTATAAAATTACCAAGTCATCCTCCTGGATTCCCTAGGGAGAATCCATATAAAAGTTGAAATGGCATATGTGGACCTATGGAACATATAAACAGATAATGTCTATGGTCTTCCTAGAAATATGGATCAAATTATTAGAAATGTCCTTATGATCCAATTAAATTTGGATGTATGGTGTCGATATTTCCAAGTAAAGTAATGTAATTAGGATCCATGGAGTTGAAATGTATATGGAATCCAATGTAATCAAGATACCTGGCATATAAATTTCCATATAAACCAAATAAATCATAAAATATTCTTTAATAATTTCAAAACTCATTCTATAATCATTTAGAAGGCATGAGATCAACAAACGCATTAATCATTTTCCATTAAATATATTTTTCATTTAAATAACATGTACCCACATAGAAAATGAGGCAGAAACCCTTTTATAATAACTCACCCAATTCATTAAGGATCCCACTGTGATGATGATCACACACAGAAACGCATAAAATAGGGATGTATCTCATGGGGTTGATATGTAAACATACCTCTGGGTGGTGTAGGGTGAGGTTGAAAACATCCAAATATAACACTATACAAAGAGTAATCATATCAAGGTTCCAGTAATTAAATTAATTAATTTAATTAATTTAGGAGAAACACTCGTAATTTTCGGAAAGTGTAACAAAGAAATCTAGTTAAAAAATAAGACCTATTTGTAAAAAATCTATAAAGCATCGAACATATTTCAATTGTAGAACAATCATCAAGTATTGGATCCAAAATCGACCATATCAGATGGAAATGGAAGAAAATATGAAAAATCTAAAAATATGTCTGAATATCCTTCACCTAGACCAAGCCACATATAGAGATGAAAGTATATAAATAATAAAGATAAATATTTATCCCTGTAGAGAGGAACCCATGAGAATGATGACAACTTATCCAGAGTCCATATTGGGATGATTTGAAAAATACTAGTCTTAGTATTCAAGGGATCTCTCAATTTGAGAAGAAGGTGGCCCCTGATTGATAAATTATAGAAAGAGTGCGGGTTCAGATAGTATGAATTATGGGTCAAGTGGTCTTTTTCAATCAATATATTAGGTATCCCAGTTTGGCTAACTGGTTGTAAATTTAATTGGACAATTATAAACACTTCATTGTCCAATATCCCCCCTCACATTCTCAAGGAACTCTACTTTACATACCATGTTCCAACTGTTCATTTTTTCTATAATAAAAACAATATCTTCCAATTGTGGGAATGATATCATTGTATCATGGGTTCGTAAAACTGTGTGGTGCTAGAAAATGGTCTATAAAACCACTAATGTATTACACAAACCATCCATCCTTGGCCACACACTACCTACTAAACATACAACCCATCATATTTTTTCAAAAACAAAATATAGCCATGGGATGAGAACAAGCATCACAACCCATTTTTCCCTCCATAACCTCACAAGGAATCCACATTAGGTAAAATAGAATTAAACTAAAATATGAATGATTCATACCTCATAGAAAAACAATCTATCATTAATTCCCACTGATGTAAGACATCATGTCTTTGAGTTAAACTTATGATTTTGGTAAATAATATGGAATGATTTCAAACCACTAAATTTTTTTATTTTCCTCTCTCTCCAAGGTGTTTTCCTTCACATGGGTGTGATACCAAAAAACATGACCTGATGGAACTTAACTAAATTGGAGAGTTTTCTACTTTGATCAATGATACCTAAATAATTCCCATTTAAAGACATATCTATCTATATATCAACCTCATTCTTCTAAATATTTTGTGACGTGTCCGAGTGAAAAAAATGTAATTAGGATACATAGAAGAAATTGGTCATGAATCGTTTCCTCTATGGTAACAACAACAAATATTCTACATGTATGTCTCTATCTAAAACCTCAAAAGGCCCATCATATCGAAGTGAATGATTACCCTATTTATAAATATGTCTCTTCCGCATCCTTGGTGAGATAAGTAGAAATTACTAATCTCCACATCAAAATATAGAGGATTCCAATGAAGATCAATGTAATATTTCTTTCTATATTATTTCGTATCCATTAGTTTTTTAACAAACTCAATCTTCTCTTATTTATATTACATGAGACAAGATCTAGGAAGTGTTTAATCTCCATCCTCTAAATAGTACATAAGTGATCAAAATGGCCTACAATAAAAAAATCATAAGGATCTATCTGTTTAGTTACTTGAAATCAATATTTGTATATCAACTCAACATGTGGAACATGTCTCTCCCAAGAACCCCAAATACTTAGGACACATTCTATAAGAATGTCCTATAATACTTCTATAATGTTATTTGGATATCCACTTGTCTAATAGGGGTATTCGACACTCAAAATCAACTTTGTACCCAACATCTTCTATAATAATTTCAAAACTTAGATGTGAACTGAGCATCCCTATTAGACACAATGGTATGAGGAACACCATAAAAGATTGAAATCTCATGTATCTGATTTCTCTCATGATCATCTACTAATAATTTCTCCTTGATCACAATGGAGTTGAAAAAATCACCATCCTGTCAAAAATTACCATTACAATATAACTACCTCAGGGTGAAATTGGAAAACCATTCACGAAATTAATCCCAACATCATCCCATTCCCACTGGAGAATGTGTAACAGATATAAGAGCTTGGTTGGACATTGGTTTTCAACCTTTATATGTACATAGTAGGAGAAACTATTTACAAACCTATTATTCCTGCTTTTATACTAGGAAAACTCTACTGGAGGTGGAAAACCTAAAACATCATTGCAATCTTGCAGTATAATGATCATGTGGAGGCATGAAATTACATCATTATCTCCACTCATATTTTTATAGGAACCCAAAAATTCAATGCATATATATAATTTCATCCTACCCCAACAGTCCAAATTAAATCAATTTTTATTAACTATTGACCTCCCAAATGGCCTTTCTCTATGTTGTCATACTCAAAATTCCCCTAAAATTATTTTACCCAATATATAGGATTTCTCAAAACAATATCAATTGATAAAATCAAATAGTGTATCCATCAATGTAAGGAATGAATCTCAATATCTAACTTGAGATCATGAATTGGGTAATTCTCCTCACCTGGTATCAATTGGCCAGACCAGTACTCTACTATAATATCCCCAATGAATCGGGACTTCTCTAAGATCGATGATTGATGCATCACAATAAATAATATATCTTATTCTTGTCTCTAAGAAGAATTTATATTAGCATATAATTCATGTTCCCCTTACCTCTTTAATTTTTTTTTCAAATGATTCAACCATTCCACGTTTTCCCCGTTCTAGGTCAACCTCATGATGTTTATTGCTCGATATGGAAAATCCTGGAATAAGAACTTATAACAATCATCCAATCTCAAGAAATACCAGAAATAAAATATATTCCTTGTATTCTCCCACGAATACACAAAAATATACTTTTTTAGGTTTATAGACACTCATTTCATTGAGAAGATGTGACCTAAGAAGTAATGTTTATCAACTGTGAACTAACATTTTGAGGGAAAATCCTACAACATATTAAATCTCAGGTTATTCGTGATAATTTCAATTTTTCTGAATGATCATGTTGAGTATAATATTACACCAAGTCATAGTCCACAAAAACCACCATGAAAGTGTTTATATTTTTATGGGAGACCCGACTCAACATTTCCATAAACACTACTGGATCATTTTCAAGAACAGAAAACCTAAAAAAATACTTGTATAGGATATACATATAAATTAATGTTTTATGAGGATTATATTTTATCATGACATACTCCCGGTGATAACATGACATCAAATAAACTAATGGGAAAACTCGAGATCCATAGAGTTGGTGAAATATGTTTTTGATAGGAGGTAAAGGATTATGAATCTAAACTATCAACTACTTCCATTTACTATTATAGAGACATTTCCTAGTGGTTTTGTCTACCATATTGGAAAACAGGACAACAGAACCCCCTTGAGAATTACTTGGTCTTATCAACACCATTGTTTCTAAAACCTCTAGCTATCTTTTTTTCTCACACATCTTAGTAGATTCCATCATATAAAGAGTAATGGTTATTATTACAGGCCCCAAAAATATCTCAATAGATATATACACCTCTCACATCATAGGTAAACTAGAAAAGTCATACATGAATACATCCGGGAAATGATATACTACTGAAGAGAATTCATTATATGTAATCTATGATCATCCCGATAGAGGCTAGAAGTTCAGTCTGTCATTCTACAAAGCCCATGATTCTATCATTGTAATATAACTTCCTATACATCTCACACTCCTTTATGGAAATACCTACCACACTTCTTTGATTTTAAGGATACCCTCTGGAGATCTCAATTGACATGGGTTTGATAATGAACAATCAAATACATTCTTTTTTGAAATCAATGTCTCCCATCTCAAGAATTAATAGGTCCCACATGAATTGATACCCTCTTTTACCAAATTAGAATTCCCCACATTGGAATATATTCTCCGATTGAATCCCAAATGGAGTATCGAGTGACATAAGTCCATCATAAAACTATACATCAATACAAAGTATACCCACAAAAGTTATATATTTTAAATAACAAGAAGCACCTATATCAAAAAAATGTATGACACTAAGGTAGAGGCCACTAATTTCATACTACTCAACATGGATAAAGCGATACTCATGTCCTTGTGTATATGTTATATGTAATAACCATTGTAAGAACTGTGGCCCTAAGAAATAGCCAGAAAACCTTAAGATGGACAAATAGGTAATCTTGGAACAACTAGTTTCTGGGTCCCTCGTCCTTGAACACCTACTTATCGGGAATGTAGTATAGTACTCTTGCTCCAATCTTGATGTAAAGTTATGGACCACACTTTTGATTATAGTTATAGTGTCACATCTTTCTCATTAGGAATTTGAGGAGTGGTCCTATATAACCAATGTATATGGACTATCCTGCATTAGGCTATAAACATTGTTGGGTATCTATCACAATAGCTCCACACGTGTCCCCTATTTCCACACTAATTATATATGTCCTAAAAACCAACACTTAAACCCTAGTTGGTATTCCGCGCTTGAGAAGTATCAAAATGATTCTCCCTTCCACAAAACAAATCCACAATGTCTTGAAACTACACTACCCTTCACTAGACCCCCTAACATCCATAAGTATACATTGATTAATATGTTCTAGATTAACTATATCATTTATGGAAGTCAACGAAATCATTCTCACCTATGATAGATCTATATTCTTTGGACCTACCTTGAAGGCTCTCTCCCTATACATCTCATCAGCATGATACAGAGGTACAAAACGCTAAATCTCATTAAGTTATCAAAGTTATACATAATGGTCATCACTCCCTACTCAAGAGACAAAAACACATTCTCCCATTCATCTCTGAAGGTATTAAAAAATAATAATATTTCATAGAAGGATTTTAAATACCTATAAAAGAAATCATTAAGTATATTATCTTAGTTTAGAACATCCCTACATTTTATTGTGGATACATGATGTGTATATATCCCAATACCGACACTCTACTCTTGAGAAGTATCTATGTGATCTATGATAAAAAAATGTATACTCAATCCACTATTCTAAAGAATGAAACCCACTATCCCTTTGAAATGTGGGTGGATGTTTCTATTGATACACATGGGTCTACTCTTCCATATACTAGAAATGAAACACGACTTGCTATAGGAATTTAATATATCAGAATAAACCCTCTCAGGACTATTTATTAGCACCCACATCAATAACAGTGAGCAATGTTACATTTGAAACTCCTAGGTGGTCTACTAATGTCATAGTTACAACCACGTACAATTGGAGGGATTCATGGTGGAATATTTCTACAAAATCAAAAATTACTCTATATAATCAACTATATAATAGATATATCTCAAATATATGAACATGGAATTTACCATCCTTCCTATAAATAATCCACATCACTCTATCCACACCGAAATCCAGGACTACATAATAGGAAATATAAAAAATATCCCCATTGAAATTTCATTATTCCTCCTATTAATGCATGTCTAGGTCAATCTCTCCACTTCATTGCACAAGTCCCCGTATATGGCTTTTCAATTTCAATTTGAAGTGGAATCACACATTAATATTCAATTAGAAAAACCATTTAATGGAGAACTTTATGTTTTATAATTGAAAATAACATAGAATAATATTTATATAAAAATTAGATATAAATGGATAAATAATGTATATTACAATATCCAATTTATACAGACCCATAAATCATGTAAATTGATGTTTGAAACCAATTTAATCACAACCCTAACATGTTCCATCCCTTGTGAAAAATGGTTTATGAGTCAACATTCTATAATTGACTACTAAAGATGACTATTGTATACACTTAAGGAAAAAATTATTTTTTGATAAAATATATATATCATGAAGAACACATAAAAAATATCATTTGTTCATGCATTGAATCTAATATTGAATTTGAATTTTCATGGAATGTGAATCCTATAAGTTTCCTAATCTTATGCATGAACCATTATTCCAATACATATATATCTAAGGATAAAATTTAATTCCTAAATCATAAATATAACAACAAAACATATCATGGGAATCTCCCAATGGGTAATTCAAATCAACTACAATAAGAAAAATAAAGAACCACAGTTCCTCATTCAATAAAACATTGTAATTACCCCTAACGTGGGTCAACTACTCACTTCAATGACATATAACCATGTTAACAATAATTTGTAATATCTGATTGATTGAATAATAATTTTAAAACATGACAATAATGATCTGCTTCAACTTTTTAACATCCCTACCCGAGAGACACTAAACAGTGTCCAGGGATGGTGTGTCAAATGGTCTAAATCACACCACCCCTTATTCTATAAGATTCTGACCAGTAGTGGGGACTACAATAGTATGGTGGTGATACAATACCCTCATGATAAATGTAATGTAGTTGTGTAAGAATGGAATAAATAATAAGATTCATAATATAACTCAACGACAAAAGGAAAACATTATGATGACATTCTTAGTAAATAATCCTGAAGAAAATATCAAATATAATATGGTGAATATGTCATGACTCTAGAAAAAATTATGTGAAAACATGGAAATTGAAATACCATTCAATTAATGTAAAAATTTACAAAAAAAAATAACTATCAGTAGATAGAATCATGAGAATATCTCAGTCCAATGATCATGTTCTTATAAGCACAATCAATTAAGAAACAGATAGTGGGTTCTTTCCATGGTCCATAACTAAATCATGGATGTATTTATCAGTACAAAACTAGGGTATAAACATGTTATTAGTTATTATTCATAGGAAACCACCAATGAGAACTATAACAAGTCTTGTATATGCATATTAGATTGGTAGTGTGAAACATTAATGGCGATATTAATGAATAATAAAAAGTAATTCGGTATAGCCAACAAGGATCGCTATCAACACGATACCATGAACACATGATATCTATAAATCAAGAAAAATTAGTAATGATATTTTCGAGCTTAATAATACTAATTATTCCCCAAAAATAATTTTTATCTGTAAACAATGATAAAAAACACATACGTCCTTCGTCAAGAAATTTGGTGTCAAGCCCAATCATCCAGATCCAATGTATTAGATGGCCATGGAATCCTCCATGATTCAATGGAAGATCTTCAAAAATCATGATAAAGACATGAGTGTATCCCATAGATCGTGTCCACAGAAAATTTCCAAGGAGGTATTAGAACACTATACATAAGGAGTTGAAATATCATTGGAATCCAAAGTAATTATGATCCACAAAATACAAATGTCCATAGAATCCAATTTATTTAGGAACCAATGAGTAATAATGTGAATGTAAATGAATTTAATTAGGATTAATAGAGTGAAAATTTCCCTATAATCATAATTTACCCTGAAAAATTCTTTAATCAATTCAATCCCCATTTCATAATCATATAGATTGTGGGTTCATAACAATCATTCCATGTTTTCCATTGAATATATTAATTTATTTAAATAACAGGTAATCACATTGAAAAAGAAGGAAAACAACATATTATAATAACTTATTCAATTAATTAAGGCTCACACTATGTTGGAGATATTACAAACACTCCCAATGGGGTGGTATCCCATAGGATTGATATGTAAAGACACCACACAGGCGTTCCAGGTTGAGGATGAAACCCACAATACATAACATGGTACTAAGTGGAAAACCTATCAAAGTTCTAATAAATTAATCAATTCATTTAATTAATTTAGGAGAAATTCCTTTATGGACTTCAATGCGACAGAACAGAAACTATATAAAAATAATCTATATTTTGAATGAAAAGGTATAAACAACCTATCTTATTCTCATGGTTCAAAAATCATTTAGTATCAACTCCTTAACTTACGTATATTAGAATAAAATAGATGTATGTAATAATTATTATAAAATATTTCATAAGATCCTGAATAAAATAGTCTTTCCAATAGTAAGAAAAATAGTGAAATAAGTAATATGAATAAATAACACACCAATATACATTCAATGAGACTAACAATGGATTTAGAATACATGTAAAATACTAATATAACGATTCATGAGAGATCAAAATAGAAAAATAAGGAGGAAAAAACATGATAATATATGAAAATAATAGGTGGGATTAATCATTTATTAGTTATAAAAAATATAGTATTTTTTCTATTGAACAAGACAACCCCTGGTTTGGCCACACGGTTGGAAAAAATGGGCACCAACTATTTACCCTTCACAATCTCAATTACCGCCTCTCAGGTTCATGGTGCACAGTTTGAATGACCATGCATCATCCTTGCATTTTTTATCATCTAAAAAAATTTGTATCCATTCAAGATCATGTAGAAAATATTGCCCACTTTCATGAAATCATGATGCCCAATATAGTTGGTTGGACCCCCACATGTCTTAACCAATGTGTGCAGTTTTGGAAACATATATCCTTCTATGAATTCAATCCCAAATGAATTTTCCCAAAACGTAATCTCAAGGATTCAAATAATATTTATAAACCCATCTTTCCTCCCTAGCCTCACTAGTCCTCAAAATTAGGTCAACCCGAAGAAATTAAACTTAAATTTAAAATATTCGTAACTCATAGAAAAAAAAATGGATCTTATAATTTTTATGAAATCAGAATGGATGTATATCCTCTAGTGTTTTAACTGGGAAAATCCAAAACCAAACCCATGAAATTACTCTCTATCCAAAACTATATATTTGATAAATTCATGATCATGGATATTTCTATATGATCGATTTTAGCATAACCACCATTGAAATTTATACTCATAGAAAAAATTTATTCGTAAATTCATATGAGGAAATCAAAAAGGGTGATGTAATAAGAATTTATTATTTTATCAACAAGTAATAAATTATTTATTTGTATTGAAATAACACGAGCTTTCATAATTTTTCAAAAGTCAATTGTTTTCATAATACACTTTAGACTTATATGTTGTATTTTGTTGAAAAAATTCATTAATTCCATGAAACAATGTTAATTATTATGAAATAGGTATATATATAAATATATATATTATTTTTATGAATAATAAATATAACACTAAACTAATTTTTATTATATATAATACATAATATCTAATTTACCAAATTGTGGTTTTCTTATATAATTAATTTTTCACTGTATTTTATGCTTTTATTTTAAAATAATATTTCTAAAGCATATAAAGAGAATTTTAAATAATTAAATTACTTTTTGTATTTTTCAATGAAATATTATCTTATGAACAATTTTGAATATTTTTCTTAAAAAATATATTTTTAGTGAATATTGTAATGTACTATTTCTAAAAATACGGTTCCTTTTATGGATTTTTTAGTTTATAAGAAATATAAATCAATTAATGAGACCATTTTTCATAATAAACTTATTTATTTTATATAGTATAGTATAATTTAAAATATATTTTTATTATTTATAAACATATATTTAATGTTTTAGAACAGAGGTAATATATTTCCCAAAAAATAGTTTTAATATATTATAAACATATTATTTCAAAAATTAATATTTAACACCATTAGAAATAGAATCAAAATATATTGATTTTAAAATGAACATATTTTTTCTCAAATTATATATTACGTACTATTTTATTTATTCATCTTACAGGATTTCCACCCTTGTGAATACAAGTGACAATGCTGAATGCAAAAATAGTAAAAGTAAAAAAACAATATCTGATGAAATCCAACCCATTAAAAAATTGTGTGGGAATGTGTGGTAAAAGACATTATAAAACTTATCACGTATCCTCACCGTTATTTAAAAAAAATTATGTTAATTTAATTGTGTTTTACATCCCAATATTAGAAATAAATGTTCACTTAAGAAAAAAATCCATCACATTTAATATATAAAATGGTCCATCCTCCAATCACTTTTCATCACACTATAAACCACATATTTTTTAATAACATGTTCTCAAAAATAAACTTAAATTTTGTAGATACATTAATAATATTATGTTTTTATAAATACACAATCCCACAATTGTTTAACCTCCTTTTACAATGGAGGTAATTGAAGTGGTGAGGCTTGAATTTCTTGTCAATCCTTTATCATTTCTATTACTATATGTTCACTTATTCTACCTTAAGTAACATTACAACATATTAAAATGTTAACATCAGATTAAATATTATAATTATTGGTTAATATAAATATGGTAAAATCATGAATCATCTTTTCCCATTTCCATTTAAAACAAAAGCGTGAATCATCAGTGTGTGAGGACTACTGCCACCAAGAATTATCATTTTCATTTTCCCTCACCATCAAACATATCCAGTTAAAAACAAAATTCATTTAATATATCTGATATATATTAATAATTAAATATTATAAAATAAAATCTATATCATACCACTTTATCATTCTATTAAAATGAAACCATCATCCATATTAACATACAAACTACCACCTCCATAGAACAATGTATTCTGTTTTTTATTATTGAAATTTTAGGTTTGCTATAAGAATTATTTTAAAGGATGAAAATTAAATGAATATATTTTTAGTAAAAACACTAAAAACCTATTATATAAATGAATGATTAAAAAATAAATATAAAAATAACTAACTTAGTTAAGAAAACTCTGAGGGAATACAATTTATTCATTTAATGAAATTGTTTAATATCCCAAAGTTCAAATTATAATTATTTATAATTCTAAAATTTTATTCTAATATGGAATAAAATATATTATTAATTTATTTTAATAAATATATTTCAACTAAATCCTCAAAAAATCATCCATTAATCATGGTATTTTCTTGATTGGTTCTATTTGAATCAGAAAATAGAAATTCTTCTAGATTTTATCAAGGAATACTATGAAAATATACATAATGGTATAATATTATATAAATATTTATATACTAAATTTTTATGTTATGGAAATGATACATTTATATTTAACTCAATAATTAATAAAACACTTTTTGTTTGCTAATTCAATAAAAAAAGTGGTTATTATCGATTTCATCTTCAATGATAAAGAATGAAACACCCATAAAAGGAAATTCAAACAAAATGACTATTTAAAATTCATATACTATAGTAAAATTAATGAACTTGGAATTATTATATTCTTAAGAACAAAAAAATTATGACACTAGTCTTATAAAAATTACACAAATAATCAAAACAATAAAAAAATGTGTGAAAATAAAAAAAATCTAACTAACATTTATAAGGAATATAAATAAAAATTAAAAATTTTGTTATGTATGAACATGTTTCAAAAATAATTAATTAATATAATTTTTTTTCTAGAATACATTATGCTACATTCATAGAAGACGTGATAAAATCTTGGAATCTATTATCCAACATTATCACCCCATGAGACATATTTCATATTATACCTTATGATTTATTTCGAATGGCGTCCCTAAAAAATTATTTTGTTATATAAAATTTATAGGGATGATAATTTACATATAAATTTATATTTTAAAGGTATTATTACTCGATAAATTCAATATTTTAATAGTTGTATTAGAGATAAATGGTACTAAAACAATTTGGCTTTCATTTCATATCTTATTTTCAGGACATTATAATTTTTAATGATAAATATACGTTGAAATTTATATAATTTATAAAAACTCTATTAATATTATTTAAATACTCATGGATTTTTACAAACCCCATATAAATATCATTTACCCCATTATCTTATTTTACATGAAGTTTTTCGTGTACACAAAATTAACCATGACACTTATTCTTAGATGAGAACCTACCCTTTCTCAATATCCATATTCCCTGTATTTTATTTAAACTGTCATTTTCTCTTCTTATATAATTCAGTAAGGTGTTTTATTGCAATTTTACATCTTATTAAATGTTTAATGAATGTCATAACATTTCCCATATGTGTTATTATTTATTAAAACATGAATATATTATTTTATTAATATATACATGTGAACCCATAATTTTTCCACATTTTTCATTTTATACGACGTTTTATCTCTGAATTTTAATGGTATGTAAAATAAATTATTTTCATACTAATTTTCTATAAAATTCTATTTATATTTATATCAAATAATAATGAATGTTATTTTTTACAGAAGTTATTTTCCTAAAATTCCTTATAATTATTTTTTAGCTATGTCTGTTTCATATGAAACATCTCATGAATGATTGATGAGATTTCTCAAATGTAAACGAAAATTTTCATTCTATTAATTACATATTTAATTTTAATATATCTTTTATAGATGATCCATCGATACCTTTTTCTTTCTTAATCATATTTTAAATATAAATATTATTTTTAATCAAGTTTCTTTCCTTTTTGATTACTCAATTTTTTGATTCCATATAATGAATGGTGTTGACCGTGATATCCATGCATTGATTGATATGTGAAATTATCTCCTAAAACAATGAACCATTACTTACATAGTGTAAAATATATGTTCTTTATTATCATTATTGAATTCTATTTACCTATAATAAAACATTATTTCTTTATATGTCCATTTATCTACCATTGGTTTATTATTTTATAATTATTAATGTAATTATTAATGATTTAATTTTGTAAAAAATAGTTTAATAATTTATGATATCCATTTCACATTAATGGTTTATTCATGGAAAAAAAGTGAATTAATTTCACTTAAATGTATTATAAATCCCCTTCTTGTTACTGGGATTTCATTATGTGCTGGTCATGTGATTTACTATGGAACACAAGTGTATGGTTATTTATAATAGGATAGTTGGTCACTACATATCTATACGTTGAATTGGGAAAACCTTCTAATCTCAATAGATAATGGTGATAATTGAATCGATGATCAATCCAAAATGGGAAAGAGGGTGTGATTCCACATCCACTATAATAAATAAGTTGTGAGATTTGATATATTATGTTAAAAAAGTGGTGATATACTAAATGATTTTTTTTATTCTATGCATATTTTAGTTTTAAATTCCATTTATTTGAGAGTACACTATGATCTCTATATCATAATTTTAGTCTCATATTTTCCCAATCATTATATCATATTATATGTTTCATTATATGTGACTATTTATTCTATTATCGTTATATACCAATATTTTCTATGATTCCATGTTCTTTTAATCCTATATTTCACTCATGTACATGTTTTCTCGAAATTTTTATATCTCACAATGGTTAAAAAATTTATATGTTAATTTCTATCGTATTTGCTTCTTGATCTCACGACATTCTTATGTATTGAATTCAATAGGTTATAAGGATATTTAATATTTAAGTTGTGTCTAGATGTGAATATTATGCGTAGAATTTCTACATGATATTAAATACATGTTATGGAATTAATTGTTATTTATATATATAGTTGCAAAATTTTCAATTTTTTAGAAATAAATACATTTTTTAGTTATAATATTTCTGTATTTATCCTAAATAATAAATATAAAATTTTATCGGAATTTATCTTCATAATTTTTTTTAAATGAACATAATTGAGATAACAACATTTTTGGTCTATTATAAAGAAACCATCATTATTTTAAATGAAATATATTCTCAACATGATTAATGATTTAAAAGATATTTATTTGACAAATTATTATTTTTGAATTTTTAATATAGATTTTTTATTCATTTGAGATATTTTATAAAATCTTCTTGGATTTCAAGTCTTACCAACTAAAAGATAGCGAAATAGATTTAATGATATTGAAAGATAATTTTATGAAATTTGAATAATCTGTATGATTATATTAGAAGACATAAAATAAAATTTTATGAAATAATTATTTCATAATATACCAAGAAATATACCCTAAAATTTATTTTCCGAGAGCTTGAAGTGAAATTAAATATTATAGAAGCTACGCTATCTGGACCTTAACATTTTTATTAGGTGAAAATAAATTATTTCTCATATATCTTAAATTTTATTATCACATATAAGTATAATTAATATTTTGGAAAACTGAGATTGAGATCATCTATAGAAGTATCTATATCATTCTTCTTCAATGTGAAAATTGATTTTCAAGTTAAACATTATTTCATTGTGTTAATTTTTTATTAATCTACAGTAGATATTTAAAACTAGTCAAATATATAGAAATTAATATTTGAGACACCCTACACATTTTCATTGGAGTAGGTGAGCATGACCAATAAAATATTCTCCTTTCAATAGAAGGAAAATAATTTTTTGTTCAATGTCAAAATCACAGGGGTTTCAGTCAATAAAAAAACATAAATATAAATGACAATGAATTATTGTAATTTATTACTGTTATTCATTATTTGGTAATATTTACTTGTGTTAATTGAACAATATTTATGTATTTAGATAATTTAGTATATAATAATTAGGGATGTGAAAATCTAGAGTAAGAGGAATGATTATTGTGCCCAACAAGACATGCCATAGAATGATGAATCTGTATTTAAATAATATATTTGACATTATTAAAATAGTATATGAATTTTTTAACATATATATAAAATATTATAGTATTTGTTTAGTAGATTCAATCAGAAAAACCCCTTAAATAGATTATAAGTAATAGACACTGTGTTTTATTAAGCAGTTAACCAATATATGAAAGTCTTCCTTCACATGAGCCATAGCCCAGTTTGTGTGGTATCCTTAAGTGCATCCATGAGACCCAGGTTAAAAATTAGGTATAGTCTTATTTCTAGTACTGTAGAAGACAATAGAATACTATACACTGTGTGGGTAATGTAGCAGATTGTACACTATAGAGGCAGTATAGCAGACTATACACAGTGCAGGTACTGTAGCAGGAACCATAGCAGAACTGTAGCTGGTACTGTTCGGTACTATAGCAGCGTCAACAATTCATCTTAGGCCACCGGTTTGGGCTTGGAGTCCTTGAGGCTTTCGCGCTACCCATGCCTTTAGGTGAGTAGGGCTTTAGGGCCACCTCAAGGTCTTCGGGCCACATGTGGTTTCCCAAGACAGAATCTACAAAAAAGGAGAAGCTCCAAAAGAGGATTCAGAGTAGGTTATCTAACCAGAGAAGATCCAAATGGATTTTTCAGAATGAGAGGATATGGTTATGCAATCTGTACCAGCATGTGCTTTCATGGGAAGCCTAGTCAGACGTCCTCTTGAAGGTAGAGAGCTACTATCATGATACAAATACTGGGGAGGGGTAGTTCCTTGTAGATAGTCTAGCTGAATTCTCTATGACCTTTGGGTCATTTAATTTCCTAAGCTTACAGTCCATGTAATCTCTGAACCTAGGGCCCCTGTAAGGGTTCCCCCTCATCCTTTAATTGGGGGGTTATCAAAAAACAATAAAAATAAAGGCCTTCAGGCCATTTGGTTATAGAATTATGCCTTGGGATTGATTTTACGTAAGGTATTTGAATCCAATTCCCCCATTAAGTTGATAAAGAATTATAAGAGCAGTGAAATACCTATTATTTCAATGATCTTCTATATTATATTGTGAGCCACATCATGGACAATTTTCATTTTTTTCATGTACATCCATATTAATGGGTTAAAACTACAATAACAAATGTAATCCATCAAAGATAGAGACAACATGATTAGATAGGTGGTTTGAATTTATTATAAATAATTGTATATATGGTGAAAACATAATAAACATAAAGAAAAACAATTGTGGTTATATTTCACTATATTGTGATTAGAAACGTTAATTATCCAATAATTCATTTTATCATGAAAACTTATATGATAAAGGAAACCACACTTATGAATAAGTTATATAATCATACAGAAAATTTATTAATCATAATGAGAGGCCTGTTGAAAGAGATTTGTTTGGTGAATCCTACAGAATATAATAAAACAAATCATGTTACTAATGTAATGTAGGTTATTATTTCTAATAAGAAAAATAAAAAAGACAAGGAATACCATGATTCTATAAATTTAATAGAGATTGAAAATGAAATGTGAAGAACACATGAAGGTGAATAAAAATTTGGGGCCTTCAAATTGAGGAGTCTACTAGTTGAGAAAGTGAACTCATAAAGGTGAAATGCATTAATATTCCATAGAATCATCCATCTTATTATTATATTGACTATATTATTGTTTCAAAATATAATTATACGAGAAAAAATAAACAATGAATTATATAAATTATATAAAACATGATTTAATATACTTTCTAGATTATCTCATGAATAATTAAACACTCAGTTATTGGAATATGTATATACTGTAATACTAGAACATTTATTATTACCATATAAATTATTAGAGATAATCCTTTTTAAAGGTTCTAATTGATATGTTAGTTCTACTGAATATTTATAAAATATTATTGAATGTAAAATTTGGAACAACCCCTTCAAATAATAAAGGATGATGATTTATTTTTGGTCTTCCATCATTATTATATCTAATATATATTATATTTATGATGTTTTATAATTATAAAACCCAATAGGGAATACGTATCTTTCAATTGAATTTTTTTGTGTGTTTAACTAAATGTATGTCCTTGAAAATCTATACAAATTTTTCTGTTTATCCAATAACAAGTTAAAGGGTGGGGATATTTTCACATTTATATGAGTAAATGAAAATATTAAATGTTTTAATTAACTACCATTTTTTCAAATTTGGTAATACCATGTTAAAATTATGTACCTTAAATTATATAATTTCTCAAATAACATTTAATGCCACTATAATCTCAAATGGATGTATAGTGAGTCTATCAATGTGGATAAAAAATAAAATGGGAAGGATACAAGTTTCATTAAGTTATAAGAGTTATATTGACAAGATACAACATTAATTTAGATTTTTGTGTCTAATAAAGGGATAAATAAAATCCACAATTCCTTCCAATATTCTCAGAATGTGTGAGTGAAAAAAATTCTCACATTTTTGTATTTCTCTAGTAAAGGTAGAGAAAGGTTTTATGGACATTGGACGTAATATTTTATTAAAAATGAGACCAAATGGGATGAACGAAGTCACTATTGATTTTTATAAGATTAGATTTTATTTATCATCAATATAATATTACTCAATGTATGAAAAAATAAAAAAGTAATAGGGTGACATTGTACCTATAATGAATAATTATCATGTTATCAAAGGATAGGAGAATAACACCCATTTACATAGGTAATGGATAATGAAGTTATTTCATGGTAGGAAATCCAAAAATAAGTCAGATGAGTAAATATGGAAAATTGTAACAAATATGAGAACTGATTCTATGTAGTAATCTCTAAAATTGCAGGTATTTGATTTGGAAGAATCCTGTTATTGGGATGATTATAATCAAGATGAAGTTGTGGTGAAACTATCCATGACTTGAATAGGATTTGAGCCTCTTTTTAGAAAGTAAAAAAAGTAAGGGTAAGTCATTTTATTTATATAATGATAATCTATATATTATATAACAATTATGTCTACTACTAGGTAGGAATGTATCCCCTAATTTTTATAAGAACCATCTCATCTTACAGATATGAAAATGTGTAAAATTATTGGATGTGTAAGAACTATTTTTCTATTGTGTAATAGTTATCAATTTATTATTTTGAATGAAGTATATTATGTTGAAAAATAAACCATCAGCATTTCATAATTGCTTCCTTGGGAATAAATATTTAAAATAATATTATATGTATATGTAACCATTAAGACATATTATGTATTTGGATTTCATTATACTAAATATCAATGCTTTTTTATTTACGAATCGAATGAAAATTCAGATTTTATGATTCCTATGTTATTCATACGTTTCATAGACACTACAACGACATAAGATAGGATTTTGTTCATGTATAAAATAAAATAAGTGTTGATCTTCTACCAATGGAGAATAAAATCAATCATGAAAATTATGATATAATTTTTATATTCTAAAATTTATAGGTTTCAAAATTATTAATTATAAATAAAATTCCATTTTGAAGATGCATGTGACGAGTCTCAATTGAAAATTTAATTATTCAGTTATTTTCAGGATTCAAGTCAATCACGAGAAAGTTTAAATGATGTTAATATATAGATCTCTTTTAATTATAACGTAAATAATATTAAATTAATTATCTCGAATTCATCTAATATAATTGAGTCAACGCTTGGGTAATTAATCAAATCATAATTCATTTTTTATAACATCATGAGATGTAATATAATTATAATCCATACTCATAATAAAATTAAGATATGATAATATTTTTAGGTTATATTTTTTATGGAGTTGAGGATATATTAATATTTCCTTAAATCAGAAAATTATAAATTAACATATTTATGTTTCATTTTCTCAATGTTTTTAATATCACAATTGTTTTGATACAAGAATAGGAAGAAGGTAATGTTGAGTTTAAATAATTTTTACCAATATTCATCCATATTATTTACATGTTAGTCACAATACGGTATCAATCCAAATAAAAGACTCAGCTCAGAATATGTCGATTTATTTCAGGTCGATTAGAATAAATATTTAAAATAATGGAATTTGGAGTTCTATTTTTAATAATATTAAAATGAAAATGATGGGGGTGAAGGGGAAGATATATTTTTACAATTAAAAAAATAAAAAAAATGAATGGAAATTATTTCATTCATAGAGGATGAACATTGGTTAAATTTAATTTTTAAACAACATATATGCAGTGCTGGAAATGAATATTTTATGAAATCATTAAGAAGATTGCTTATTCTCATTAAGATATTTATCAACAAATATTTTCTATTTTTAAAAAGATAAATAAGCCAATATAAATTATTTTTTTCCTATATTGAAAAATATAGATCTCGTTGAAATAAAATAGAAGTGATGGTGTGCTACTTTAGGAGTGGTCGAACTGAGTAAGCACAGATAAGTATTGATCTCAATGTAAGAATAAGATAAGTAATATAAGATAAACCAAAATTATTGTCACTATAGAATAATATATTCTATAAATGGGATAATGAAGGAGATTTTATTGGTTTCTATGAATGAATGAAAGAAAAGTAAGTTGACTATACCGACTTTTACTATGGAACTTCTACACTTGAGGATGAATAATATGAAGCGAATAATAATTGTGGGAAAAAATAAGACCTAATTTTTCATTGATTTATGTGAACAGTAATATTATTAAGGTTATATAAATTTATATATCAATTTTTTAAACACAGATTAATTTTATAAATTTATTTTCAATTAATCATTCTGTATTATATATCTTTATATACATGAAACACCTTTTTTAATAAAATCATTACATATATTTGGAACATTATTATCAAATGTGACATATATAATATATCAATTGGATTGGTAAGTTTGAACGGGACAATCAAAATGTTGAGAAAAATAATTAACACATATATATACATATTAAAATGGAAGTAGATTTTTCATATATAAAAATAAATTCATTTTAAGTTAAAATATATTTTTTTCGAAAAAACATTTTTGCAGTTTCATTTATTTTATCACAAAAAATTAAATTATTATATTTTTATGATAAAATATAAAAAAAAATTACAGAAACTATAGAAAAATTATTTTAATATTCACCTCATTATTTTTAATATTCATGGAATAATAATAATTCCACTTTTTCTTACAGATTTATTTCTCTGAAAATGGAGTTGGTTTCCATGGGCACACATATATCAAAATAATTTTTTAATTACATAAATGTATTGTTTTAAAAGTGATAAAAAATTTCTAATATTAATAATTAATATAATTTACTATTTCCAACATATTTATTCCCATTTGGAATATAAATCGATGTTAAGAAATTTGTTACTATGGTAATGGTTAAATTGGTTTAATGAGGGGTCAAACTATATAGATATGGGTTTAATAAAACAATAAACATAACTAGAACCTATTTCGTGAATTTATTTTTATCCCATATCATTATATATTCTAACTGGATACATGTTTTTTGAGTGTCCCCGTGAGCGTTACCTTATTATGATTAAATATTCTAAATAATTACAACTATTCCAGTCCTCTCATTTATAAAAGGGAACATCATATCCTCCCATCTCCACACCACTCTTTCCATGTTGGTCCTTAATATCTTTAAAAATACACTATAACCATATTAACACAGGAAATTTAGTTACATTCTGGGGTAAAATACCCATCAATGAAACCATAAGGTTTTATTCGTAGGAGGATACTAGAATAAGTTGTATATGTTCTTACCGATGATTTTCTTATTGCAATATTCTTAAGCCTCCACCAATGATTCTCCAACCATCACAAAATGATGTAATTATTATCATCACAATAACATTAGGTTTTAATGTTAATAGTATATCCATTTTATATCGCATTCCAATCCATTAGAAAATTAAAACATCAGGCATGTGTGCATGTGACATGGTAGTTTCCGTATACGCATGAGTGATGTTTTCATTTCTATTATAATTATAACCAAATAGTGGTAAATTAAAAATATAAATCATGAAAGTTTTATCTTATGAATAATTATAAATTATAATATAATGATACAAAATAGGATATACACTAAAAAATTTCTAGAATGGATATATAGTAAATATATATTTATAATACATGATATTCGATTGTGTATGAAAAAAGAAAATTCTTTTAGAATTTTTTTAAGTTTCAATTTATTTTTATGATTTTTGATAAAAAAAATTAAATTTAGGGAAACTATTTGAATGATATACAATATTCACCATCAATTACATTCACAAAAATTTATTAATAAAAAAATCTAATATTACAATATTCCACTCCTTGAAACATAAAATGTTCATTAAAAAATTTTCTAAAAAAACTGATCTTATTTCCCCTATAGTCAACAAATGTTTTCCTTGATATCCATGTTATTTAGAATGATTTGATGAGTTTTTTATTGGGTTTTATTATTATCTAATTTCGTTATCAATTATTTTTTAATTTCATTTAAATTTTTTTAAAAATAAATTTTTAAACTTTGTTTCAAACTAGTTACTAAATTTTATTACAAAATGTTGTGAAAGGAATCATTATTTTTTCATTTACCACATTAATTAAATTGTGTACAAAACATTTATACTATTTAATTAGTATTACAAGAATATATTCCATGTTTATATTTAAAAATAAATTTTCATTATTATTTAAATTATTAATATTAATGGTATTTAATTAAAATGATATTTTCCCCCATTTTCAAAATAAATTTCAAAATACCCTTTTAGAGTTATCATTTATCAATGATAACATACATTGATGATTATTAAACATTTATTGGAATATGATATAATGATAACATATAAGGCCTCAGCCTTAAACCGTACTTAATCTTGAGTTATTACAAGATTACACATTGAGGATCTTTTCGGGTTTAGAGTTTTAGAGAATTATATCATAAAGCATTCATTACATTCCATATATAAACAAAGTGGTTACATAAAGATAGTATTATTCTTTCCCATAAATGGAAACATAATTAAAATAAAACATGGATTCTTTCTTGACACTTCCTTGACACTATCATCATATCATGTACCTTTCCCTTGACCTGTGAAAAGCATTTCAAAAAAACTTGGGTTGAGCATAAAAATCTCAGTAAGGGATATAAAAATATGGAAAGGAAACACGGGTACATATAATCATAAGAATGAAATCATACATTACCCATAAAAAATAATCACTTTAACATACCTCTTCAAATCATGAATAAATCATAGAAATCATAAGACATAAAGGTAACTTGAGGCATTCATAACATTCTTACGTAGGGAGTAACCCTCTTGGTTACGTTTGGAATACCCATGACAGTATATTCCCTAAATCTCTTCGGAGAAACCTTAACGTTACACTCCTTCGTGTTACCCAATGCATTGGAGAGCTATATCGGGCTCACCCGCCCTTAGTTTCTCACGGAACCACCCATCTTCATAATAATGCCCAAAAACCTCAACATAATCGTATCACATAAAACATGCATAAAGGAAACATAACATTTCCACCATTCAATCACAAGATATCAATATAACACATTGATATAAAAACATTATGAAAACCATTTTCAATACCAAAACAAAAGAAAAGTAAAACATGGTATTTATTTTTCTTTTTTTTTTAAAAAGTAGGGCTTGTAGAGGAAGCTGAAACTCAAATAATAGTCATGGCAGCGGAGAAGTCGTTGTCGCCGCATACGTATGACAAAAACATTCCCTTCTATCGATTAGTAAACGCTTCATATAAAAAGTATTCCTTTTGAATAAACTTAAAAGTCAAAGGGGTTTATACACCATATAAAAGAAGGTTGTGTATAAAACAAAATATGCCTCAATGAAAGGAGATTGAGACGAAGTCCCATACCTCGGGTCCGACTTGACTCGGTCGTTCTTTAATCCCCTGAATAATAAAATTGAGTTAATTTATACTGGTTTAAGAACCTTTTACATGTTCATTATTCCTTTTATATCACTTATTTCCATGTCATGAACACTATGTAATTATTTAAGTTAATATCGATCGTTTTAACGATCATTGGTACTTGAGTCAAAAATAAGCCCTTTATAATTACATGTTGTTCATGTATCCATTATATCCAGAATGGAATTCATGATGTAGATATCATATATTTAATATATATCCAGTACATTCATTCATTTATAATATTACATAATCATTTAGAGGTAAGAAATGAAATGCACCGTTCATGGAGACGGTAAGCTGTACGTACGCATGAACGCTACTTTCATTTCTATTTCGTATTTTATAGAATGTAATCTTAATTATATAAAGGTATATTATAATTCCAGTATAATATCATATATAATATCATTGTTCCATCCTTTATACGTCCCACATATGTTATTTAAAGAATCAAATCACTTTGAGGGGGCAGTAGTTTGCACTTCTTTAAATGAAGATATCATGTTTACCCATAATGGAAACCAAAAAGGTATGCCCAAAATGAAAAATACAGAAGCTTAAGGAAAAAATAAACATATTATATATCATATATAAATATAGTGACATCTTAATGGCCACCTTTGAAGGTGTTAAAAGAATGTTGAACAATCATCATTTCGGGAGGCACAAATTCACCATCCACGGAAATTGTATGTCCTTTAACCATTAGATGTAGGTGTGTGTAATTGTAGCTAGAATCCTTCTTATAAAAACATCCTAGTATATTGAAGATACGAGATTTATTACAAATGAAAATAATAAAAAGAGTTTTGGGGGTTGGAGAAGCAAAATAAAACAAAAGGACTCAGGTGAAGACATTACCTTAAAATCGGGTAACTCTCTTAGATTTGAGCTCAAAGGCTTCCTTAGAAAGCCTTCTGCCCAAAGTGAGGCTTCAAGGAGTAAGAGAGGGATGTGTAAAGCCAAAATGGGTAGGGTTTGGCTGAGAAAATGGCTTTTGGAGTGTGGGTAAGGAGGTAGAGGTGGGGGCCTTTTATAAGAGGAGAGGAGGGGAACTCTTGGAAGGTAAAGAAAAATCACTTTATTTTAAAATGGTATTCGGATTTAAGAGGTCCCACATTGATGTGTTTCTAGGATAAGGTGATAAGGCTTCGAAATCCCCCAATCCAATAGGTTTTGGACATGTGTAGGTCTTAGATTTTACATTATCATTCCATTTTATTTAAATAGTTAAATAATGAGGGCATCGCTGCATCATCATGATGTCATAAATAATTTAATTTATTTAAAATCTAAAAATTATAAAAAAAAATACTATGATGTAGGAAAACATTGTAGATTTCCAAGTACTATTTATAATAAAAAATTTGACTTGTATAACCCCCATTTAATTTTTTTTAGTAAAACATATCATGTTTGTGTCATTTTTACTTTATCATTAAATAAAAAGATATTTATGTCATTTTCCAACCAAAGTGGCTCCCTGGGTTCCCCAAGTTGACCCATGGATTGTCTTGGTCGACCATGACACATACAATGAGGTTAGGACATGTTTCTAGGTCATTTCATTTTATTAAAACATTATTCTTACCTTAAACTACACTAATTACCTCTAATCATGATTAAAAACTAAATAAGTTACTATTCACCAAAAAATTATTTTAATCCAATTGAACCACATTTTACTTCTTAATGAAAACCATATATGTCGGATTTTTTAAATTCAAAACACAATGATGACCGAGTTTCATTTAAACGAAAAATCAGTTTCTTTAACTACCACTTAGTGGTTTCACTATTCATCAAAAAATTGAAGTTTTTCATAAAAAAACCAAAACATCACCCTAAGATATATTTGATATTATGAATTCAAAAATGATGCCTATTTTAAAAAATTCAAATCAAATAAGTCACATTAATTAATTTAATAATTAATTCCCGGTGTCATGACAAAAAGCGTGTTTTTATGAAATAATAAATATCAAAATATTGACACCAGTTTAAGTCCAATTTCAAAGTGAAATTGATTCCAATGACCAAAATTGGATTAAATGGAAAAAATATATTCATATTACACTTTAAGACCAATTAAAAATATACTCTAACCATATAATTAAATTAAATGAAAAAGCAGTTTTGATGTAAAATGCAGTATTTTTCACTATTCATTAAAAAATCAACATTGTCAGAAAAATACCAAAAATTTATCCAATGTAAATTTCAATGTCCCAATCATAAAGAATATGTTTATTTTGACAAATATAGATTATAAAATTGTCAAAGGTTTGATTTAAAAATGGTTTTCCATCAAAAGGCAGTAAAACAATCTTTTAAGAATATTAGTGTATTCCATGCATAAGATTGTATTTATTTTCATTTCAAGCCTCTAAAACACTATCTTAATCATTAATAGACATAGATAAAAATATCTATTATTCATTACTCACTTGGGATGTTACATCCTTCCACCCTTTAGAAAATTGTGTCTCCGCAATTTATTTACTTATCAAATAAATTGGGGTACTTATCCCTCATTGCATTTTCAAATTCCCATGTTGCCTCTTCCATCATGTGGATTTTCCACAAAACCTTTACCTGATTAATCAACTTATTTCATAACACTTCCTCCCTGTGGTCAAAAATCTGGACAGGTTGTTCCTCATAAGATTGGTTCTCTTTCTGCTGAACTACCTCTAGACTCAAAACATGAGATGGATCTGGCATATACTTTCTCAACATCTAAACATGAAAAACATTGTGTACCTGAGATAAACTCGAAGGTAATGCCACCCGGTATGAAAATGATCCAACTCTCTCCAAAATTTCATATGGTCCAATGAACCTTGGACCTAGCTTTCCTTTCTTACCAAATCGCATCACACTTTTCCATGGGGAAACCTTGAGAAAAACATGATCACCTACCTCAAAAGATAGATCCTTCCTCCTCTTGTCCGCATAACTTGTCTGCCTACTCTGGGCTGTTCTCATGTGTTTCTAAATCAGATGAACTTTTTCTGCCATCTCTTCTACCAATTCTAGTCCCATCAGCTTTCTTTCACCCACTTCATCCGAAAAAGCTGGAGTTCGACACCGCTTCCCATATAACGCCCCAAATGGTGCCATCTGTATACTGGAATGAAAACTATTATTATATGAATATTCAACCAAAGAAAGATGTTGGTCCCAACTTCCCTGATAATCCATCGAACAAGCTCATAGCATATCCTCCAAGGTATGAATTGTTCGTTCTGACTTCCCATCTGATTGAGGATGAAATGATGTACTAAAATTTAATTCAGTACCCAACGAATTCTGAAGGCCTTTCCAAAAATTAGAAGTAAACCTGGGATCACGTTCGGATACAATTGAGAGAGGAACTCCATGTAACCTGACTATCTCTTTAAGATAAAAACGGGAAAGTTAATCTAGAGAGAAAGTATCTCATATAGGAATGAAATGAGAAGATTTAGTCAAGCGATCAACAATAACCCAGATTGCATTATTACCTCGAGATGTCTTCGGTAATCCCACAAAAAAAGTCCATGGATATATTCTCCCATTTCCACTCTGGCACTGGTAATGGCTGAAGCATCTCTTTCGGTAAATGCCGCTCTTCATTAACCTATTGACAATTCAAACTCTTCATAGTAAAATCAGCAATATCTCTTTTCATTCCATCCCTCCTGTAATACTCCCACAGATCTCTATACATCTTAGTACTGCCAGGATGAACTGAAAACGGAGAACTATGAGCTTTACATAACAACTCTCTATTAAACTGTGAATCACAAGGCACACACAATATCATCCAAAATCTCAAAACACAATCACTATCAATGTTGAATTCAGGCAACATACCCTTCTGAACCAGCTCTACCTTTTTCTGCAACTCACTGTCTTGCTTCTGTGCTTGCTTGATTCTGTCTGATAGAGATGATTTCACTGATACCTGAAACAAAACATAAGAACCTCCTGCACCAACAACTTCTAGTCCAAATTTCATCAAATCCTTAACCAAAGGATCATGTTGAAAATGCAACATTGCTAATGAAGCATTACTTTTTCGACTCAAAGCATCAGCCACTTTATTTTCTTTTCCCGGATGGTAATGAATTTTACAATCATAATCCTTTATTAATTCCAGCCATCTCCTCTGTCACATGTTTAACTCTTTCTGAGTGAATATATACATTAAACTTTTGTGATCAGTATATATTTCACACTTTACTCCATACAAATTATGCCTCCAATTTTTTAAAGCAAATACAACAACAACTAATTCCAAATCATGTGTAGGGTAATTTACCTCATGAGTTTTCAACTTTCGTGATGCATAAGAAATTACCTGATCATTCTGCATTAGGACGCAACCAATTCCTTTCAATGAAGCATCACTGTATATAAAAAACTCACCATTCCTGGAAGGTAGTGCCAAAACTGGAGCATTCACCAATCTTCTTTTCAATTCCTGAAAACAATCATCACATTATTTTGTCCAGATAAACATAACACCCTTCTGTTCTATATTAGTCATTGGACTACATAACCGTGAAAATTTTCTAACAAACCTTCGGTAATAGCCTGCCAAACCAAGGAAGCTACGAATCTCAGTCACATTTGTGGGTCTTGGCTATTCTTCAACAACCTTTGTTTTTTCAGGATCAACGGTTATCCCATCTTTAGAAACAATGTGTCTAAGGAAAGAAATTTGTTGCAACCAAACTCACACTTGCTGAATTTCCCATACAATTTCTTTTCTTTTAAGGTTTGAATAATAACCCTTAAATGTCTTTCATGCTCTTCTTTACTTTTAGAAAACACCAAAATATCATCAATGAATACCACCACAAACTTATCCAAGAACTCATGGAAAATTCTATTCATTAAGTCCATAAATACATCATGTGCATTGGTTATCCCAAAAGGAATTACTAAAAATTCATAATGGCCATATCTTGTACGGAACGCGGTCTTTGGAACATCTGCTTCCTTTACCTTCAGCTGATGGTACCCCGATCTCCCGTCAATCTTTGAAAAAAATTGAGCTCCCTGGAGTTGATCAAACAAATAATCGATATGAGGAAAATGATATTTTTTCTTAACATTGATGTTATTCAAGGATCTATAATCAATGCAAGTCTCATTGAACCATCTTTCTTTTTAACAAATAAAACAGGAGAACCCCAAGGTGATGTGCTAGGTCGAATGAAACCTTTCTCTAATAAATCTAGCAATTGATCCTTCAACTCTAAAAGTTCAATTTGAGCCATTCGATAAGGGGGTTTTGAAATTGGCTTAGCATCAGGAACTAAGTCAACAGTAAACTAAACTTCTCGATCTAGTATTATTACAGGCGACTCATCAGGAAAAACATCAGGATACTCATTTACCACTTGCAAATCATTAATCTGAACAGTTCCTTTATTTTCAATGATGTGTGCAAGGTAACATTCATTTCCATCTTTTAAAAATTTCTTGGCCTCTTGATAAGTTATCAACAGTATGGTTTCATTCTTGAAAACAAACTGAAAGCCTTCTTGAAAAGAAACTTCTTTAGCTCTACAGTCAATCTTAGCGTGGTAAATAGAGAGCCAATCCATACCTAGGATAACATCAAACTCTACTAGAGGTAGAACAATAAGGTTTACAAGTAGGTTCTTTCCACAGATAAGTATAGGAATATTCTTATGAATTCTTTTTACCTCAACATTTCTCCTAGGTGTTTTTACCAAATGTTAAGGAGTCATTTTATGAGATGGTATTCCCATTTTACTAGAAAAGGTTTCAGAGATGAAAGAATGTGTAGACCCCGAATCAAACAACACACTGGCATGATCTGAAAAAACAAACAAAGTACCTGATACTACTTCATTTGATGGATCGACATCTGTTGAAGTAGTTGCAAAGTATTTCACCACCCCTTTCTGCTTGTTGTCTAACTACTTCCCATCACCCACGCTCTTTGTCGGACACACATTTGTATAGTGACCCATCTCATTGCACTTATAACATTTCACTAACTGTAAATCAAATTTGGTCTTACCATCACCATGATCTTTTCCAGTGCAATCATGAGCCTTATGTCCCATCTTACCACATCGGTAGCACTTTCCAGAATTCAGAAGACATTCCACAGCATGCCTTTTTCCACATTTATCACAAATTGGAAACATAGTTTTCTTACATTCAGACGTTTTTGAAGAATTCTTACCTTTCTCCTGCCACCTCGGTCTCTTCTTCTATTGGTTGTTATAGAACACTTGATCATTGGCAAACTCCATTTCCACCTTATTAGCACATCGTACAAGATTTTCATAACATTTAAACTCACGAGAAGATAATTACCTTCGATATTTTGGCTTTAATCCTGAGTAAAAACGATTGATTTTACTATCAAGGTCTCAGATAAAATTTGGAGCATACCTTGCCAATCGAGTGAACCTTTTTTCATAGGCATCCACTGAGTCTACCTCTTGCCTCAATTTCAATAATTTCTTTTCCATCCTAAGTCGAACAGCCTTAGGAAAATACTTCTCATGAATCATACCTTTCAATTCATCATAGTCGAGAGCATCAATCTCATCAGCGTCCCTGATATTTTTAACCATCGACCACCACTGATCTGCTTCACCCTCCAAATGATAAATATCAAGACAAACCTTTTGATTGTTTGAACACCACATGACATAAAAAATCTTCTCCAGTGCTTTAATCCACCCTTCAGCTAGCACAGGGTCAGATGATCCTCTGAATGATGGGGGATGTTGCCTCATGAAATGTTCACCACTGACATGTTCCTCTGCAGTTGATCGGGCTGATCTCGTGTATGGATACCACCGCCATTTATCGCTTGAGTCAACTGCACCATTACTGCAACAAACTGTTCATTTCCAATTCTGACCATCTGAGGATGCTGATTCAGAAGGTTATTTCCTTATGCATGCCTTCCTAGCACTGCTTCCCTGTTTCCTCTACGGAAAACCATTCTGAACAAACATGTCTTAGATGAAGCAACATGGTAATCTTCAAATACTATATCACTTCAATTTGACCATAAAAAAATATTTTTGGATAATCATTTAATAGAATTATAACTCTTAAAGTTATCTAAACCAACCTTTGATAACAACAATAAGGAACCAGCCTTAAACCTTACTTAATCTTGAGTTATTACAAGATTACACATTGAGGATCTTTTTGGGTTTAGAGTTTTATAGAATTAGATCATAAAACCTGCATTACATTCCACATATAAACAAAGTGGTTATATAAAGATATTATTCTTCTTTCCCATCAATGGAAACATATTTAAAATAAAACATGGATTCTTTCATGACACTTCCTTGACACTATCATCATATCATGTACCTTTCCCTTGACCTATGAAAAACATTTCAAAAAAACTTGGGATGAACATAACAAGCTCAGTAAGGGATATAAAAATATAGAAAGGAAACATGGGAACATATATACATAAGAATGAAATCATAATTTTCCCATAAAACATAAGCACTTTAACATACCTCATCAAATCATGAATAAATCATAGAAATCATAAGTCATAAAGGTGACTTGAGGCATTCATAACATTCTTACGTAGGGAGTAACCCTCTTGGTTAAGTTTGGAATACCCATCACAGTATATTCCCTAAATCTCTTCGGAGAAACCTTAACGTTACACTCCTTTGCGTTACCCAATGCATTGGAGAGCTATATCGGGCTCACCCACCCTTAGTTTATGATAGAACCACCCGTCTTCATAATAATTTCCAAGAACCTCAACATAATCGTATCACATAAAACATGCATAAACGAAACATAACATTTCCACCTTTCAATCACAAGATATCAATACAACACATTTATATAAAAACATTATGAAAACCATTTTCAATGCCAAAACAAAAAAAAGTTAAACATGGTATTTATTTTTCTTTTTTAAAAAAAGTATGGCTTGTAGAGGAAGCCGAAACACAAATAATGGTCACAACGGCGGAGAAGTCGTTGTCGCTGCATACGTACGACAAAAACATTCCCTTTTGTCGTTTAGTAAAAGCTTCATATAAAAAAGATTCCTTTTGAATAAACGTAAAATTCAAAGGGGTTTATACACCATATAAAAGAAGGTTGTGTATAAAACAAAATATGCCTCAATGAAAGGAGATTGAGACGAAGTCCCATACCTCGGGTCCAACATGACTCGGTCGTTCTTTAATCTCCTGAATAATAAACTTGAGTTAATTTCTACTTGTTTAAGAAAATTTTTCAAGTTCATAATTCCTTTTATATCACTTATTGCCATGTCATGAACACTATGTAATTATTTAATTTAATAACGGTCGTTTTAACAATCATTAGTACTTGAGTAAAAAATAAGCCCTTTATAATTACAAGTTGTTCATGTATCCATTATATCCAGAATTGTATTCATGATATAGATATCATATATGTCCTATATATCTAGTAAATTCATGCATTTATAATATTACATAATCATTTAGAGTTAAGAAATGAAATGCACCATTCATGGAGACAGTAAGCCGTACGTACGCATGAACGCTACTTTCATTTCTATTTCATATTTTATAGAATGGAATCATAATGATATAAAGGTATATTATAATTCTAGTATAATA
Source organism: Viscum album (assembly GCA_963277665.1). Classification (NCBI taxonomy): domain Eukaryota; kingdom Viridiplantae; phylum Streptophyta; class Magnoliopsida; order Santalales; family Viscaceae; genus Viscum; species Viscum album. The sequence goes on along the minus strand of OY728122.1, from coordinate 579,586,428 downwards.
TCATATATAATATAATAGTTCCATCCTTTATACGCCCCACATATGGTATTTAACGAATCAAATAACTTTGTGGGGGTGGTAGTCTGCACATCCTTAAATGAAGATATCGTGTTTACCCATGATGGAAACCATAAATGTATGCCCAAAATGAAAAATACAGAAGCTTAAGGAAAACATAAACATATTATATATCATATATAAATATATTTACATCTTAATGGCCACCGTTTAAGTTGTTAAATTAAAGTTGAACAATCATCATTTCGGGAGCCATAAATTCACCATCCACGGAAATAGTATGTCCTTTAACCATTAGATGTAGGTGTGTGTAAGTTTAGCTCGAATCCTTCTTATAAAAAAATTCTAGTATATTGAAGATACTATAGTTGTTACAAAAAAAAAGAATAAATAGAGTTTAGGGGGTTGGAGAAGCAAAATAAAACAAAAGGACTCAGGTGAAGACATTACCTTAAAATCGGGTAACTCTCTTAGATTTGAGATCAAAGGCTTCCTTTGGAAGACTTCTGCCCAAAGTAAGGATTCACAGAGTAAGTGAGGGATGTGGAGAGCCAAAATGGTCAGGTTTTGGCCTAGCCAAAGGCTTTGGGAGTGTGGGTAAGGAGGTAGTGGTGGGGGCCTTTTATAAGAGGATAGGAGGGGCACTCTTGGAAGGTAAAGAAAAGTCACTTTATTTTAAAATGGTATTCGTATTTAAGAGGTCCCACATTGAAGTGTTTCGAGGATAAGGTGATAAGGGTTCGAAATCCACCCATACAATAGGTTTTGTCCATGTGTAGGTCTTAGATTTTACATTATCATTCCATTTTATTTAAATCGTTAAATAATGAGGTCATCGCTACATCATCATGATGTCATACATAATTTAATTTATATAAAGTCTAAAAATTATAAAACAAATACTATTATATATGAAATCTTTATATATTTCCAATGACTATTTATAATCAAAAATCTGACTTGTATAACCCCATTTAAATTTTTTTTAGTCAAACATATCATGTTTGTGTCATTTTTACTTTATCATTAAATAAAAATATATTTATGTCATTTTCCAACCAATGTGGCTCCATGGGGTCCCCATGTTTACCAATGGATTTTCCTGGTCGTCCATGACACATACAATGAGGGTATGACATGTGTCTAGGTCATTTCATTTTATTAAAACATTATTCTTACCTTAAACTACACTAATTATCTCTAATCGTGATTATAAACTTAATAAGTTACTATTCACCAAAAAATTATTTTAATCCCAATGAAACACATTTTACTTCGTAATGAATACCATGTATGTCGTATTTTTGAAATTAAAAACACAATGATGACAAAGTTTCATTTAAAGAAAAATCAGTTTCTTAAACTACCACTTAGTGGTTTCACTATTCATCAAAAATTGAAGTTTTTCAGGAAAAAACCAAAACATCACCCTAATCTATATTTGATATTCTGAATTCAAAAATGATGTCTATTTTAAAAAATTAAAATCATATAAGTCACATTAATTAATTTAATAATTAATTCCCGCTATCATGACAAAAAGCATGTTTTTATGAAACAATAAGTATCAAAAGATTGACACCAGTTTAAGTCCATTTTCAAAGTGAAATTCATTCCAATGATTACCACTGGATTAAATGGTAATATATATTAAGATTACAATTTATGACCAATTAAAAATATAATCTAACCAAATAATTAAATTAAATTAAAATGCCGTTTTGATGTAAAATGCAGTATTTTTCACTATTCATTAAAAAAATGAACACTGTCAGAAAAATACCAAAAATTTATCCAATGTAAATTTCAATGTCCCAATCATAAATAATATGTTTATTTTGAAAAATATAGATTAAAATTGTCAAAAGTTTGATTTAAAAAGGGTTTTCCATCAAAAGCATTAAAACAATCTTTTAAGAATATTAGTGTATTCCATGCATAAGATTGTATTTATTTTCATTTGAAGCCTCTAAAACACTATCATAATAATTAATAGACATAGATAAAAATATCTATTATTCATTACTTACTTGGGATGTTACATAACATTCATCTTTATTCTTTGGATGAATTAATATATTTTATGATGAACAGTTTTTGAAATCTATTTAATTTAGATGGGTTTTTATATAATGAATTGATGAATGTTTTTTAGTCATTTCACATACATATTTAGGTTTTTAATTATTTGAAAAGTGGTCCCACTAAACCACACCAATGCATTGTAAAAATATTGATATATAAGAGATAATATTGAATTAAATGGGGTGTTAACAAATTTTAGTAATTGACTGGGTCTAATATGATATTCTTTATTATAAACCAACACTAAGGATAAGATGAAATAGGTTGTAATATCAATCTCCTATGATTTTTATAGAAATGATCCCAAAAAAATAGAAGTTATTTAATATTGTTATATTTATTCAACATAAAATTTTCTAACGCTTTTGATTTGTTCTCAGGGATTCTGATTGTTTATTGTTAATTTCTCACTCTTATGAAATAGTTATTTTTATGGTATATACTCATTCATGGATTCATGATTAATGATCATTGACTGATTATATATGACTTTTATCTGTATTGAAAATTTTTTCATACCCTTATTCATATCTTATGCATACTTGTTATTATTGATTAATCTAAACATTGTTTACCCTTACTGAGAAAATGTGTAAACCCTTTCTTATCAATCGACAACTCAGATTATGGAGAAGGGTTTTAAGTATTGATTTTTTATGGTGCATAATATGTGAGAAGAATATTGTGGGAGATATTGAATATATTATGAGAAACAATATGATTATTCATATAATCTCCAAATACATTAAACATATATAGATATAAGGTGTGTATAATTATGAAATTAATTAAATATTAATAAAAATTAATTAGTATGTATGCATAAAAACATTTGGTAAAATCATAATTCAAGTTAATTTTCTTCAAAGGATATATTCTTGATGAAAACTGAAATAATAAGACAAAAAAATAATCTTTGAAGAAACTATGAGGTTGTTCATTGAAAAGAAAATGTGGAGTTTTATGTGTATTTATTGAAGACATTATGTTCAAAATATCACTATTTTTTTAGGGTTTTGATTATTTTATTGGGTTTATAGATATCCATAGAAATTCTGTTAATCTATATCAATAATATAGATAAATTCTACTATGTTCTTTTGGTGATATTCCAATCAAAATACTAAGGGATACAATATAAATATCCAATTTCTTGTGCAATATAGTTGAGGAATTTCTTCTATATAATGTGGTGAAACTAGTTTCAGGATAATTCCATGAAAACCACTGTAATAGATAATATATTTGATGTGGGGAATTTATGATTCAATAATATTTTATGATTTCCGGTAGTAGGATTCCCATATCATGTTCCATCCTTTTAAAAACCAATAATCGATTTATTTTTTATATTTTTTATTGTAGGTTGTAGTGGATTATTGGGTGAAAGATGAATATTAAAAATTGTGTCCTAACTACATATAGTATCTCATAAGACCATAAGGGGTGGAATTAACATAAATAAATAAAAAGGTTTTATGTAAAAATTGGCCACACCTGATTCACCCCACCTCCCCTCATGTGCTTATACATGATCTTATATAGACACTACATATCTATGTCATTGTACATGTGAAATTATAGGTATTTCCAAAATATAAGAATCTATTTCAGATCATTGTATTTTTTAGGAATTTTGTTTTTTAATGTAATGGATTTTTATAAACTTTTAATTTTGTATAACATAACTTTTGATACTGATTTCTCAAGTTAAACATGTAAAATTAGATCATAATGTAATAATTTTAATTTATAAACATGAATATGACTTGTTAATTTATATTTAAAACATTATTTTTTGTCACAAAAAATATAACATCTAATGGTATTTTATAAAATAGGCTTTAGGTACGTAAAAAAAGATAAATCCAAGGTAATTCCTATAGTGGATAGAGCTATAACAATAAAAATTGTTTGGTTATTCATTTTTTGGTGATATTTGGACTGTTAGTATGCCACATGGATTTTTATATATTGTTTATATAGTGAATAGTACTTTTTCATGAGTCATGCATCAGAAGAATGGTTGATATTTTAGGATACACATGAGATTATTAGAAAGGAAATAATAGTTAAGTGATGTTGTAGGATTTCAAATGAGATTTTTAGTTAGAATTTTCAGGGATTGAATTTACATTTGTTTGGATTCTACAGTGATCCATGTTTTAGTCGATATATAAATTAAAAAAATATCTAATTAAGAAAAATTAAGTAATGAAAATGTGAGTTTATTTTATTTTTCTGGATGACGAATATTTCTTGTATTTTTGGTTACTTATAGTGTCTGTTTTGATATTGTAAGTGGTGTATCAAGGCATCATGACTATATAATTAAATTTTTCTCTACATTATGTCTAGGTTGTATCTATATATTTCTTCTTAGCACCATGCATATTTCCCCCATGTACTAATTATAAAAGTTGGTTGGGTTGTCCCCACAATGACACCACTGGGTTGCCGATGGGACTCTATGTGGTACCAAGTAGAGTTATTCTAGTTTTCTTGGGATTTGATAAATTTTATTCCAGAAGTTGTTCTACAATCACTAAATTTGGATTCCTTTCAACCAATTTCGCATTATTTAGTTTTATATCCCTCCCATGGTTATCAACATCATATTCTCCAAACCCTTTGAAGCTGTTTATTCCTTATAATTTTGACTCACTAAATTTAGATTAAAATCCTTTATGCCATTCATTTTCTATTTTATATGAATATAATTTAATTTATTAATCATTAATTAAGGAATTTTTGTTTTGATTTCATCATGCAATGGTGAAATCGACATATAACGTATAGAATCATCTTTTGTTTATAAAATAAACTTTAAATATAAAATTTTATTTTTGTTCATGGTTGTTTTGATATAAGGATTTGGTGATATTATTTATTTTATGTGAATAAATATTTTTTTATAATATTAGACTATATTTTGGAGGTATTGATATGTACATTTTTTCCAATATTTTTGGGTGTATTTTAGGGGCACGTTCCACTGGTTTTCAATCGGGTACATTATTTACTAACTATAGTGGTTGGAAAATTTGAATTCATTACTAATGTGAATTTTTTTAATGATTTATATTGAATATTTTGTGGAAATATAAATTCATAGATTCCAATAATGATTATTATGGTTTGCGGTCCCATATTTTCCAGTGATATTATTTTAATACTCTAGATACATGAAGGAATTATATATAAAAATGTTTCTATTAGGAAGTTTTTCTCTCAGTTTTTGGTTGTAATCAATGAATAAAATGATATATATGTGATAAAAATTATTATGTAAAATGTAATTAATTAAAAAAATATTTAATATTTGGCAAGAACCACTTTGATCAAATCATTATATATAATTTATATTTAGTTTGTTTTAATAAATAAATACATAGAATTAATTTTCATTCTTCTTTGTTGAATAGGATGAATTATTCATCTTGTTTGATAATATTAGTGAGAGGAATTATGTTTATAATACCTCTTATGGTGATCCACTCATACACTATAAACATTCTAATATCATCATAGTAATATATCGGGGATATCATCGAAGATTTTCTCACATGAATCATTCATTGGTTATCACTACAAGAATTAGATTTCATAGAAGGAGTCCTACTAATATCTCTATTATTAATAGGATTATAGAGGAGGGTCATACCCCATTAGTGAGATAATTATAGAATATAATCCTTCTTTATATTTATTGTATTATCCATAGATATTCAGTTGTACACAATTATGATTCATTTAATAAATCTCATATTCAGGTTTATCTATAGTTGATGTTAGAAAAATAATAATTTCATTTGTTTCCTCATTATATTGAAAATAAATTTAGAAAACCCTACAAAATAAAAGTATTTTTTTATTATTTTTTTGATATATTCCAATCTATTAGGATAATAAATATTATTTAATGACATAAACAGGTCAACATTTTATTAGAAAATATTTAATATTACATTTCTCAATTAATCATTATATGTGATTTTCTATCCTCTTAAATACTTATCTAGCCTAGAAAAATTATTTTTTTTATAAATAATCAACACTGAATTAATCTATGTGTAATAAATATATATTATATTCAATATACTACCAAATACATTTTCATAAAATATTCAACACTCAAATATTCTCTCAAATAACTACTGACTAAATATCTATGATAAACTAGGATGAATAATTTTTAAATAACATACAAGAATAATATTTATACAATTTGTTAATTTATTATATAATTTTAATAAGTTTACATATATACTTAAAGGGTGGTCTTCATGTACCCTTTAATAATGGAATTAGATTGTTACTCCTGAAGTACACAGTTGCAGTTTAGTAATATGGAAAATAACACAATGATAATTATGTTATTCCTTAAAAGAAAAACAACAAATACAAACTTAAACTATGTAATATAGTCCCTCTATCTCAATATTTATATTTAGGATAGTTGTGTTCTAGGGCCATCAATCTATATTTTCAATGTATCTTTCATTGACATTCCATAAATTACAATACCAGTAAAACAACCTGAACATGGACTTAATAATGAAGTCCCATTGTGTTAAATGGTATGATATATCAAATTACATTATATTGTATATGTGATAAATCATTTCTCAAATAATTTAATAATATAATTTTATTTTGGATGATTGAAATAGACCTTAACTCACCATATGGGTATATACTCAATGATTTTGTAAAAACATATTGTTTTGTGCTTCATAATCCATCTTTCGAACAATAATAATGACTAAGGATCATTAAATATTTCACTAGATAGTAAATTTCAATGAAACATATAAATATGTCTTTTAAAATAGTGTTTCATGTACATTTAATCTCTTTCATCAGATATTATGAATGGATTTCACCATGCTAATGTGTCTCAAAGACCTACGAGCCACTACCCTAGATAGACTATATCATTTCCCTCCCAAAATTATATTATTAGGTTATCTGAAATATTTATTTGTACATTTTAATGGTACTCCATGGTTTTTGACATAGTAGTAAACTATTATAATCTTTCTATACAACTAATACAATTTGGATGTTATCATATATTATGTCACATATACTTAAAATATTTATGTGAAATGAATTTTGTTAATATTGAAAATTATATATATAGTTACTAATAATGTATATATAATGGTCCTAGGGAACCAACTACAACAGAATCCCACAAGTAATAGAGTAAACTATGAATAATGTTCACTCTGTTAGATCTCACAAGTAGTAAATGCTTCTCTTATGAATTTTTTTTGTCGTAGTTTTAGAGATGTTCTCCTCTATCAAAAATCTACTCATATAGAGTTATCCCCTTTGAGTAAAATCTCTCACGTGGTGATGTTTGTGGGGTATTTTATTAGATTTTGACGTGATTCCATTATGATAGAGGCCATTTTCGTATCATCACAATATAATGTGAAAGGTTCTCTATATCAAGGAACCACATAATGTTCATGGGAAATGAATCATACCCAAAAAATCAATTATTTTTGAAAAATATTATGTATACTCAAAATACACTATTATGATAGTATAAACTAGATATTTTAAACTATTATACCTAACAAAACATCCATTAAAATAGAAAACATATCTTTACTACATCATATGATCATTTATATTTATATAAAAGGTACCCTTTTATAATCTCTATAGAGTAGCTCATCGGCTCCACTATATTCCAGGATCATATCCGTAGTTTTCCGTAGATACATAAGGAAAAAAGTTATTGGAGATGAAATTTATTCACCAAGATCATATTGTTATCTATAAATAATGGTAACGTAATATGAAAAAAAATCTAATTATATAATGTCACATAAATTATTTTTTCTATCATAGAAGCATGTTGGTTCTTACTCATTCTTTTACTATTGATGTGTATGGGGACACATTTTCTTAGAGAGGGCGATATACCACAGAAAACTAGAGACAATCATCTTGTGGATCATTCCACACTAAATAGCATTAGTATGTGGTCAACATATTTAACTTTACATAACCAAAATATCCCCTTGGATATATCATTTTGGACCTTGATACCTTTGATGTATATTGGTCAATGAAATATATTATTGAGAATCACATCAACAACCAATACATAACAAAATGTATAAATTGTATTTAAATTCAAATAAGAAATATTTAAATTTTTTTCACTACTAGGATAACAATCACACACACTAAAACTTTTGGGAAATCATGGTTCTTAAACACCAATAATGAAACAAAATTCTCTAATTTATTCATTAAAGAAAATATACGATTACCTGGTAGTTAATTTAATCTATTAATGTATTTATAAAATTTTCATAAAATTTTAAAATTACTAATAGTCCCAATTGCATCTTTTTTTTGAAATATACATCTTCTAGAATGATCGCATTATGGTAATATATTTGGACATCAATGTACTAAATCTAACAGTCATGTAATGATTTTATAGTTAATAGAATTTTATTGGATTTAAACGTGGTATGTGGATAAAAGGATTCATAATATCCTATTAAATTATGTTATTTAACCCTTTATCCAATACCTATTATTTATAGACTCTCAATTTACAATAAACTTCTTTTGTAATCTTGGGAACACATTTTCACCTAATGGGATTTACATCAACTGGAGGATCTAAAAGAACCAACAAATAGTTACGCTACACATAATCTATTGCAGAAATCATGGATCCTTTTTATCATGGGTATTCTGATCTCTTTACCACCTCAATGTATGGAACATTATAATTATTTTTAGTAAATATTGAGTCACCATAATCGATGACTAAATAACATCTTTTTATTTCTATAGACTCTGTTTTGATCCTTTGATGTGCATGGGTTTGGTGAACAACATATTCTAGGTGTACATATGGAATGTGTTCTTGTTCCAAATTGGGCATATCATGAGAATAAAAAAATTATTCATTCATTCTCCAACTATTTTTCTTGAGGATATCCATGCTCTAAAATAATTTATTATCATGAAAATATTAATTACATGACAGAAGATCATATATAAAATATCTATTAATTTCCATCAGATATCCTATAAAGATAGGCATAATTTTAAAGGTAACTAGTTGGTTGCATGTTTTGGCCTCAACAAATGTGTCAAACCTTCATTAATAAGTATTTTATTTGATATATTTAATTCGATTCATTAATTAATATGGTATTCCATTTTCAATATTAGTAATTAATCAGTTTTATGTGGGTTTTTTGAATTTAATTTATAAATCAGAAAACATAATGGAAGAACATCATGAATCATCATAGACCTATCTATGGAATGAATTTTATAGATACAATTATCATAAAAATTGTTCCATTGAAGTGTATATGTTTCTTTTGAGTCGAGATAAAATATCAAACTCACATAGGATCTTTATAAACTCTTGGTTAGGATACTCACCTACATGATTAGATAAAAGATTCATTATCTTCATTCCATGTTTATTCAATACTTTTTATTGGTATTTTCTATATTATAAAATAATCATAAATTCAACCACATCAAAAAGACATAAAAATTTATTCATAGGATATCAGTAAAATTAATAAAGAATTAAAACATATCTTAAGACCTTATTATATTAGTTTTTCTCAAATCACTATATACTAATTAAAAATTAAATGTATATCATTATTCCTATCCATTATAATATTTTCTTGATAATTATCACTTGTATAAAAAACACTTATATCTGGTAATTATAACACAGAAGTATCTAAATAACCCTCTTGATAATGATTTCTCAGACACATCCAATATATATGACAAAGTTGGAGTTTCCACAATTTTTTTTTTGAATTGAGTCATTTGAATTTTATTCAATTTCCATTTTCAATATTTTTTATAATAATATAATACATCCTTACTATTATATAAATGAACCAGAACCAAAAAAAAATGTTAGGTTTGTAAAATAAACATATCGTATTTCTTCATATTTTAATAAATCCTACAATATCTTGTTAGGATGGAAAAAATATTTTTGTGTAATAATTTTTCCCTAATAATAATCATTATGAAAAATATTTTACTTATTGTAAATGGAAGATTGTAGTATCCTATAGATTAAACATAAATTCATAATTCATTGGGTGCATGAAGATACAAATATCTTCTTGAAATAATTTATAATCTTTATACTTTTTTACATTTTGTTACAAATTTGAGAACCACAATATATATTTAATACAAAATTTATTAATTAAAAAATTTTCTCTCAACAAAAAAAACAACCTTGATATTCCCCATGTTTCTTTAACTGGGTGTAATTAATATGTAATAAGCTTATAATTCCATGTAACAAAAACCATTTTGATCCACTTCATTCAATTACAATTTCATCTTCATGGAAGGAAATTTATTAGGCATCAAATAATGGTAATGATTTGTATGTGTATATAGATTGTTATTCCTTTTCACATTAAACATAAGGACCATAATATTTTAAGGACCCATGGGTTAATAAGAACAATTAATTAAGGTAATGAGTTCTAAAAGATTTATCTAAATATTAATCATATTACAATTCCCAATGAGACTAGATATGACATTAGGTTGAGAGGATATAACTAGATTCCTTCACAAGTCACTTTGATATTTAATTTCATGATATCTATGTTCTCTATATAGCTAATCAACTTTAATATATAAGACCTAGATGGTACTGATTCTCTAAGGATTCATGTGAATAATAAAATAGAGAACTCATATATCATTATTTCACAATCTTTTGATATATATGATGATGGAAAGACCTTATTATATATGAATCCATACCCTAATGTAGCTTCATGAGCTCCCTGGACATGGATTTTGTTATTAAAAAATATAAATTAGTGGCATTATCCCCATTTTTAGGGAAGAGAGTGACTTCTTCCTCGCCGGCCTATTTAGTAAGTAAATCGAAAACATGGGTTCCAATACAATATAACGTATACTCTACGGGTATCATTTTTTTTCTATTTTATAAAATTCCTTTAAATTTTAGACTATAAGAAGGTGATCATTCTCAATTTCATATCACAATGATATTTTAAAATTCATTTTTATTGTAATTTCAACAATAAATAATGTCATAATTTTTGTATATTATCTATGTTATTAAAATTGATTAAAAAATAAAATGTTTTAATCTCCCACCATTTTATAAAATTCAAATATCCCTTACCATTTCATACATAATACCTTATCACATGGACACTCTAGTTGCATGGATTGTTATTCTCCATTTCATATTTGAGACATATTTCTAAAAATAAATTCAATAGTATTTTTTATGGAGTAAATTTAAAATAATATTAAATAATTTTACATGATGATTTGAGTGGACTTCCCTATCCTTTAATCCTATAATTTTATTTACTCAAAACATGCATACTATTCACATTATTTTCCCCAAAGTGTATCTACCCATAATGTGAACTAGGATAAGTGGACCCAAAACTGATGATATAAATTCATTTATAATTTTATGAATCCCAATGGAGATTATCTAGGAACACTAAATTGTTGTTTTAATTCTACCGAAAATATTTTAATTCTATATCACAATAATATTTTTAGTGAGTTATTTTAATAATTATATGTAAATTGCCTATTTTATTTTATTATATGCATGTTAATATTAAGTTTATATCAATTAATAGAATTAACATATATGTTGAACATTTATTCATAATATAATTTATTTTAATTATATATTATGTGGTTTTTATATCATTAATTTATGTGATCATGAAAAGGAATTCTTAAATAAAATAATTGTAACACCCAAAGGTTTCATAATTTTTATCTCTCCAAAGTAATACAAAAATGTGTTCTATACGCACCAAAGAGTTCATGCGCACCCCGACTTACCAATTAGCCGTTCAAAAGGTGTGTATGAATTTTATTAACATAATTTTGAATTTTAACATTTATATTTTGTGTTTCTCAGACATAATATAAGAAAACATTCATTATTTAGATAAAAGGTGTATTTTTTAAAAAAAAATGAAATTCTGCTGCCTTTTAATGGAGAAACAGTTTTTTAAAAAAAAAATTTGACACTTTTATATATTCAATTGATAGAAATTTAATAATTCATTAGAAGAAGAACAAAAAAATTTAGTTTGGAAAATATTTCGGTACATTTCCGATAACTTTATTTTTTTGATGAATAGTGAAAATGGAATGTTTTAATTGAAAAAAACATTTTTAATCAAAATAATTTGTTGTATTAAATTATGCATTTGAATGATTTTGACGTATAACTAGATTATATTTTTATCATTAAATACAATATATGTCATTTTAAGTAATTTCACATTTAAATTTGTCAAAAACATATGTCAATCTTTTCATAGTTTTTAATTTTTAAAAACCCGCTTTTTTGTTTTGACAATGGGAATTATTTTAATGTAATAAATTCAGATTATATGTTTTGAATTTTGTAAAATAGAATTAATTTTTTAATTATGATAATAGAAATTATCTCACAGTTATGTTTTTTGTATTTTTCTGAAAATTCAATTTTTGATGAATAGTGAAATACACTTCGTTATTATTTAAATCCGAATTTTTTTTAAATAATTATTTAATTTATTTATATATATTTTAGGTAAAAATAGATATATAATACATATAAAAAGTTAATTTTATTCATTTAATTCATTTTATAATTAAATTAAATGTATAAAATGTTATTGAACTTGTTAACAACTTTTACCCACCTTATAGGTACATTTGCAAATTTCAATAAAAAATAATTTTACCGCTTCTATGAGTTGAATTAATAAAATAATAGAGACATGGTTGAAATTACTATGTAAATTTATGTTCAATAAGATCAAAAAACATTTTGGTGAATATTATCTGTTGAGTTTAATTTTCCACTGTTAAAAATAAATACGGTAATTAAAGGTAAAAATGATATTATAATTACCCTAACACATTTCCTAATTATATTAGATAAGTTTATTTAGACCATAGAATAACATAGGAATATAATATGATCCTTTTGGTCCACTTGGATTAGATTAGGAAATTTATTATTATTTTATTTAAAGAAGAGTTAAATGTGTAAAATTCATTGTTTAATAACTAATCTATTTTAATGGTGTGTTATACGTAATATAAATTCTACTATAAATATTAATTATAAACATAAAAATATTTTTAACATAATGTTTGTTTATCTATAATTTTTAGATGTCATAAAATTAAATTTATTTATGACACAATGATGATGCAGTAATTACCTTATTAATTTAATATTAAATTAACTGATATTATAATTATTAAAATAAATATAATTTAATGTTTTGATATCATACATAGATTTTCTAGGTTAATATGACATTTTGTGGTTGATTAAATATATTTGGTTCGAATTAATCAAGTTGTTATGACTTTCCCAAAAACCATATAATAAGTAGTGTCAAAATGGATATAAAATAGTTTTTTAAAAAAATATTATATTATTAAATGATATAATATTATTTAAAATATAATGATAGGCCAAATGAAACAAATAATGATTTTTATGTCATTAATGAACCACTTGGGATTCTTTTGTCATTTTATAGTATTTTTATTGACCATTTATTGTAATATTACAAAAAGATATTGTAAATGTTAATATTTTTAACATAGAGATAAAACTAAACGATAGGTTTAATATGGTGATCTATACCTGTCTAAAACTTATTTATTGAGTTTATTTCCACCCATACCCACCTTATATTCAATTTAAATTAATTTTTATCCATCAGAAACCAGAAATGATTTTCTAATAAAATAATATTTCATTATTTTCCTAAAGTGACCCACACCTCTCTTATAAAAGGTGTTTCCCCTTTCTCAAAATAACACCTCCAAAGCCATTTCGATCTTCCAAACACTACCCAAATCTCTTCCCAACTTCTTTAAATTAAAATTATAGGCCTTCCATTGAGCAGATAGCCAACCTATGGAGTCATTCTATTCATATCTAAACGAAACACCCAGAGAAGAGGTAATTATTTTTTCACCTCTATCCAAGATCTTTTCTTCTTCCACTTCCTATTTCATTGTTATTTCAATACCAAAATAATAACTCCAATACCATATAAATTATGTGATGTTATAAAAAATATGGTCTAACCATATTCATTATTTTTTCCATCCTATGAATAAAAATTTCACAATGTGTGTGTACGTACGGCTTTCCGTCTCCACGTCATGGGGTAATTTGTTATTAAACACTATATTATTATGATGGATATAATTATTAGTAATATGTATATAAATAATGAAAATAACATTCTTATTTTTATTAAAATTTAATATATCATCCAATTCCACACCTTTTAATCATTAATGAAATGATACTGTCACTCGTGTGTACGTACAGCTTATCGTCTCCACAATACGATGAGATTCATTTCCACATTCACCATTTTACGATGATTATAAAAATATATATATTTAATAAGTATGTAAAAAATTTCATAATTATGCTAATATAAATATATATATATATTTCATGTATCTTATTCACTTTCTTCTGTTCAATACGATATAAAAATAGAAACAACATTAATGCGTACATACTGCCTACCATATCCATAAATGGTGCCTTCCATTTCATATATCTATCTATTATTAATATTTATATTCTAAATATATATTTTATATAAATAGATTTATATATTCTGGTTTTATTTAAATCGTGATCAAAGTGATACGATCAAGGATAACAATTTCAAACACCTACGATAAAGAAAGTGATTATTACCTGAAATGTTAATATAACATGGATGTTATTATTAAATGGGTAGTATAATGTTGAAATTAATCATGTATGATATAATAAATATTAATGGTTTTCTATTATAATTTATTAATATACTATGGTCATTATACAGGGGGTAATATATACCCTCATCCGATATAAAGTGCAAGGTAAGGGATAATTCCTCAATCTCATTATTATCTGACATGGTTTATATGAATGTATTTATGTTGACATATTTATCAACCATATCCATGTTTCACAAAAAAAATTTCAAAAATAACCTTTTATGGTTTAATTTAATGTAATCTTTATCTAGATCATCATTTTAAATGTTTTGAATATTTATTTTTCTAGATCTAATTATTTAAATTCTATGTTTTCAATATGATTTTTAGGATTTTTTCATATGGACATAATTATTTAAAAATGTTAATTCCTTTCAAAAGTTTCAAATTGGTATTAAACACTTTGATTCAAAAATAACTACTGAATTAAATCCTTTATAAATTTTATGATTTCTAAATGATTTTATGAAAAATGGTATTTCTCTTAAATACTTTTACTGATCATTTTCAACTACATCAACCTCATTTTCTGGATATTATTCTTGATTGAGTTTGATTTATTATAGATGAAATTGTACCAATTGTATTGATTTTTTATGGATATGTTTGACTATGGATGTTCTATTATTGCACCATTCATTGTTTATAGTTAAAGTATTGACATTTTTTATTCTAGTGTTAATTCGAATGACTAGGTTATGTTTCAACCTTTTCATTTGAGGAATGCATTAGACTTAGTATGCGATGAGTGGAGCCCGCTATAGCTCCTCGATGCATCAATAAGTCTCATGAGATAAACCTTTGTCTTGGCATAAGGCCTTTACAAAATCATATGGGTAGTCTCAGCATTATGCCATGACTATGTTGTTATGATGTATGGAATTATGCATTCCATCATTATAAAATTGTCTATTAATATTACATGTGACGATTCCACTAGTAGAATATCCGTGCGAATAATTAAATGGCATTATTATATTCATATTTGACATATTATGTTGATGAATATGTTTAATAGGCTTTTTTTAGTTTTATACATTGCCTTAAATTCTTCTTCTTATTTATGGAATATTTCGCTATATTGTTGTCCTTACTGAGGATTTAAGCTCACCCATTTCTATGTTTTATTTTCCTAGGAAGCGAAGAAGTATCTTATGACTGACCTATGGGGATAGTCTAAGGGATATGAATGTGGTTAGTGGAGACATTATTGTTGTTGTTATTCATTTTATAATGTAATTTAATGTTAATGTATTTAATATATTTTCGAAGACTGCTGAACTGATCGGTCCTTCGGGACTTGATTCACTGTAATCATGGAAATGTATTTAAATAAGGAAATGACTCGGGTTAACATGGGCCACAACATTATAGTTGGTATCAGAGGAAGTTTAGTACAATCCTAGTAAAATATATTTAGATAAACTCTGATTATATCACATTACCCTAAGAGATACTATGAGGATTATTATAGAACATCTTACTTGAATTTTGGTAATGTAGATATTTTGTGAATTTTCAAAACAATACATCCCTGTCTAGATATGTGCAGGTAGAGGCGGCTCTGGAACAAATGTATCTAGGAGTAAAAACTCTGATTAGGAGTTTCGGGAATGACCCATGATATCTTGGTACACAACAACGTGCCTTGCTACACTCTCGGTTGAGACAATCCTGGGGGATATTCATTGGATAATTCAAATTTTCATTACAAGACATTATGAAGGATTTATGAGTAATTACTTATTCAAATAAAACATTTTATGATTATAGAATATATGAATAATATTTTAAAAGTGTGTTAGGTATTTTATATGTTTGGAATAATGCATTAAGATTCATAAATTAACCCAGTGTATGCCAATGTTTAGAAATGGTGAATAGTGGAAGGAATGATTACTCTAGCAATATATATGATCCAAAGATAAATAAGGATCATATCATTCACATTATCAAGCCAACATGTAGAAGGAAAATAGCATCCCACATATTCACATCATATGAAGAAATAGAATCATATGATAATAAGATAAGTAATGAATTATTTGAGTCATATGGGTTTTAAGGGAAGTAGGAGAAGAAAAGGATAAAAAAGAGAAATATGGATAAAGTGAATAGGGTAAAGAAGGATTCTCCCATATGTGATAATTGTGGAAAGAATCACCTTGGTGAATACTTGAAGGGAATGTGAGTTTGTTATAAATGTGGAAAAAAGGAAACCAAGTATGTGATTGAAAGGGTAAGAAAAATGCATCAAAGGTACAATGATTCATCTGTAAAGAGTTAGGCCACTATGGGAATAAATGTCCAAATCATCAGAGATTTCCCCAAATTATGCTATTGGATTTAATCATTTTATGATACTACCACAGATGAAGAGGAATGACTATTGTTCTTGTGTTTTTATTAAATAATAATTTCATTTGAGTTTAATAACAATGATGTACTCGTTAATGGAATTATGGAAATAAATAATGATTTTACTTCAATACTATTTCATTGAGGATTTGAGATTATATGGTTCTAATAAAAGCTACTCAATATCATGTTCATATTTTTAGAAAAATACATAGTTGAATGAATGATAAACCTAAATATGGTTATGATACTGAGGTAGTGATTTTGGAATCAGATACGATGGGTTAGCATAAATTATATTCGATATTCTTAACTACTTTGAAGTTAATTAATTGTTTTTTTATTCCATTTTAGTTGGAGTATACAGCATTTTTGGATATAAAGAGAATATACAATATTCTATAAATAACAAGGGAGCATGAATGGAATCAAAAAGGTTTTATGGTATATTTGGATGTTACCTTGTTATAAATTAATACATGATGAAGGTATTGACATGTTATTACTTGGAAAAAAGATCTTCATTGTGTTTAAATTCCTTATAAATTTTGGACTATGAGTTTGGACAGAAGTATTTTGGATATGTATAATGGTTGGAATGGATTAAGTTTGACATTGGATATTATTCATATGGTTAAATAATTTTATAAGATTATTTTTGGATTGTTATAAAAAGGACTACCCGGAGGTTGGGAGATAATTCGTCGCATCCGGAAAGGCCGTGAGACATGAACCCACCACCGAATGGTGACAAGGGTGCATCACCTAGCACTGTCTTGCATTATTTCCTAGTTTTTGTAATGTAGTTTTTTAAAATAATCTGATAAATTATATGTAAATTCATTATTTTGGGTACCCTATACTCTTATTAAGAATAAATTTTATTAAACCAATTTTCGATGCGGGTTTTCCACAACGGTGTTTTTCTATTTTTAAAATTTTATATTCCAGAAAATTCAAATTTCACGGAAACAATTTTTTGAAGGAGGGGAGAATGTAACACCCAAAGGTTTCATAGTATGTTATCTCTTCAAAGTAATTAAATAACTTGCGATGCACGCCAAAAATACTTCGATTGCACCATGACGTACAAAACAAGCCTATCAAAAACTGGTTATGAATAGTATTAACTGAATTTTGAATTTTAACATTCATATATAGTGTTTCTTAGAAATAATATAAGAACAAATTCATTTTTTCAAATAAAAGAAGTATATTTCAAATGAAGCATTTTTACCGCCTTTTAATGGATAAATAGTTTTATATCCAATATTTGACACATTTATATATTAATTTTAATTAAATTAAATTCTTATTTAGAAGCATGACATAAAAATTTAGTTTGGATAAATTTTTGATACTTTTCTGATAACTTTCATATTTTGAAGATTAGGGGAAAATACATTGTTTTAATTGAAAACCTCATTTTTAATTGAAATAATTTATAGTGTTAAATTTTGAATTAGAATGGTTTTGAAGTATAATTAGATTATATTTTAATCATTTAATACAACATAGGTCAATATATATAATTTCAAATTTATATTAGACATAAACACATATCAATCTTTTGATAGTTTTTATTTTTCAAAACCCCACCATTAGGTATTGAGAACGAGAATTAATTTTAATTTAACAAATGCAACCTATATATTTTTATTTTGGTAAAATAGTATTCATTTTTGAATTAAAAATATAAAAACAATTATAGGGTGAAATTTTTTAATTTTTTTGAAAACATTCAATATTGGATGAATATTGAAAAACACTGTGTTATTAATTAAAAATGACTTTTTATTTGTATAATTATTTATTTTATTTATATGTATATTACGTCAAAATATATCTTTAATACCTATATATTTTCAATGTAATTCATTGGAGTCAGTTTATAATTAAATTATATTTATAAAATTTTATTGAAATTTTTTTCCTCTTTTACCCACCTTCTAGGTACATTTGAAAATTTACATAAAATGTAATTTTACCGATTTTGTTAGTTAAATTTCTAAAATTTGAGAGATACGGTTGACATCAATTTTTAAAATTATGTTTAATAAATTTAAAATAATTCTGGGTGAATAGTAGCTTTTGACATTTATTTACCACGGTTAAACAAAAATAGGATAATTAATGTTAAAAATGAAATTATAATTATAATCACACATGTCCTAATTCTATTAGATACATGTATTTTTACCAAAACCAACATTTGGAATAAAATATGATCATTTTTGTCCACATGGATGAGATTATGACATTTATTATTATTTTATTTAATGATGAGTTAAAAGTGTAAAATTTAAAGTTTAATAACTAAACCATTTTTAATATAGGGTTATAAAAAATATAAATTAGACTATAAATATTCATCAAAAAAATAATAATATTTCCTAAATATGGGTATTTTATTTATAATTTTTAAATATAAATTAATTAAATTTATTTATGATACAATGATGATGCAGTAATTTCCGTCTTAATGAAATATTTAAATAATTGATTTTATAAAAATTACAATAAATGGAATTTGAATGTTTTGACTCCATAAAAAAATTCTAGGTGAATATGACTTGTTAGGGTCGATTGAATTTATTTGGATCTAATTAATCCGATTTTGATGAATTTCAAAAAAACAAATAGATAATAGTGTCAAAATTGAAATAAAATAGTTTTTAGATAAAATATTAGATTATTTAGGGATATCATATTCCTAAAAATATAAGGATCAGAAAAAGGACCCATATAATGATTAATATGTTATTTATGACACTCTTGATGTTCAATTGTAATTTTATTGTTTGTTTATTAACCATTTATTATAATAATACAAGAGGACATTGTAAAAGTTAATCTATTTAACTTATAATTAAGACTAAATGATATGGATAATATGGTGACATAAACGTTTCTAAAACCAATTTTTGGAGAGTATTTCCATCCATCCACACCATACCTTCAAAATAAATCAATTTTGATCGATTATAAATAGAAAATGATTTTATAATAAAATAATATTTCATGTTTTTTCTAAAGTGACTATCACCTCTCTTAAGAAAATGGTATTTATCCTTCTCTCAAAATCACACCTCCAAATCTGTTGGGCATGGCCAACCTCTAACCAGATCATCTTCCAACATCACACAAATCAACCTATAGTCCTTCCCTTGAGCAGAAATCCAACTTAAGAAGCCCATTTGTTCACCTAAAAAGGTATCACCGAAATAATATGTAATTATTTTTTCACCTCTTTCCATGTTCTTTTCATCTTCCACATTATTTTTCTTTGTTATTTACATACCAAAATAATAAATCCACTTCGTTCTAAATACTGTGATGTTATAAGAAATATATTAAAACCATATTCATTATTCAATTCTTCCTATTAATAATAATGTCACCATGCGCGTGTACGTACATCATACTATCTCCACGTCGTGGTGTAATTTGTTATTCATCACAATGTTATTTTGATGTATATAATGATGAGTAATATGTATATAAATAATGAAAATAACATGATAATTTTATAGTAAAATTAGTATACCATCCAATTCCTCATCCTTTAATCATTAATGGAATGATATTGTCACTCATGTGTGCGTACGACTTACCATCCCCACAATTCGATGAGATTAATTTCACGTTCACCATTCAATGATGATTATTAAAATATATATTATTAATAATTTCGTAATACATTACATGATAATTCTTTTAGATATATATATATATATATATATGTATGTATGTATTTATGTATGTATGTATGTATGTATGTATATATGTATGTATGTATTTATGTATTAGTGTATGTATGTATTTAAATATATCTTATTCACTTACTTTCATTCAATACGATATGAAAACGGAAACAACGTTTATACGTACGTACAACCTACAATCTCATTAAACGGTGCCTTCCATTTTATATATCAATCTATTATAAATATGTAGATTGAAAATAAATATGATATATAATTCAATTTTTTTATTCTATAAGTATTTAAATCATGATCTAAAAGATTCGATAAAGAATAACAAGTTAGAACACGTACGATAAAGATATCTATTATTACATGAAATGTTAGTTTAACATGGAAATAATTAATAAATGGGTAGTATAAAGACATAACTAAATAATGTATGATATAATAAATATGAATACGGTTATGGTATAATTTAATAACATACTATCTTCATTATACAAGAGGTTAAACGTACCCTCGATCAATGGAAATTGCATGGTAAGGGTTAATTCATTAATCTCATTATTATCTGAGAATGTTTATATGTATGTATTTACCGGGACATATTTATCATCCATGTCCATGTTTCATAAAAAAAATTCAAAATGAATCAGTTAAGATTTTATGGAAGGTAATCTTTAACTAGATCATCCTTTTAAATGTTTGATGATTTATATTTCTAAATCTATTTTATTAATTTCCAAGTTTTCAAAATGATATTAAGGATTTATTCATATGGAAATAATTATATGAAAATGATAATTCAATTAAAAATATTCAAAGTGGGTTAAGACACATGGATTCAAAAATCACTTTTAAATGACATCATTTATAAATTGTGATATTTCTAAATTATTTCATGTAAAAATGGTATTTATCTCAAAAAGTTTTACTTAACATTTTCCACTACATCAACATCATTTACTGGATATTATTATTAATTGATGTTGATTTGTTACAGATACAATCTTTAAAATTTTATTGAAGGTTTTGTGATATCTTGGACTATTGATGTACTCTTTTTATACCATTCTTGGTTTATGGTTAAAGTACTAACATTTCATATGCTAGTTTTAATATGCATGTTTTTGTTCTCATATGATGAATGCATTGGCCGTAGTAAGTGATGGGTGGAGTCTGCTATAGCTCGTTGATTCATTATTATGTCTTAAGAAATAAACTAGTGTCTTGGTACAAGGCCTTAAAAATATTATTTGTAGTCTTGGAATGATACCTTGTCTACATGGCCATGAGGTCTGGAATTATGAATTGTATCATTATGAAATTCACTATTAATATTACATGTGATTATTCGACTAGAATAATATTCATGTGAATAAGTAAATGGAATTATTTGATTTATCTATTACGTATAATTCTGAAGATTATATTTAAAAGGTTTATTTAGTATTATACGTTGCAATAAATGTTTATGCTTATTTATGAATGGTTTCGCTATATTGTTATCCTTAATTGGCACATGAGCTCACCCCATTCTATTTTTTATTTACCCACGATGTGAAGAAGTATATTATGACTGAACTATTGAGATATTCTAAGGGATATAAATGTGTCCAATGGTGACAATGTTGGGGTTTTTTTTCATTTTATAATGTAATGTAACTTTCATGTATGTAATCTATTTTCCAAGACTGATGAATAAATCGGTCTTTCAGGACATGATTCATTGTAATCATTCCAATGTATCAAAATAATGCACCGACTTTGGGTAACTGGGGCCAGAGAGTTACAATAACCATACAATATAAGAGATATAAAATAATAATGTTTTTGTGATTATTGGATATTCAAATGATAATTTTATCTAGAATATGATAAATCATCCCAAAAACAAATGGGAAAACCACATGGAGCTGTAACATAGGTCATGATTATGTTTTACAAAAATCATCCCATTTATTCCTATGATTGGTTTTATCATTAGCATCAAACATGATCACCCTTTACACACCATAGAACCACATCCATTACATAATAAATATTAAGACAAATGTGAGGGGAACCAAAAAAAATGAAATTGGTTTACATAGGAGAAAGCATAGGAGGGAATTCCCCAATATAATAAAATTAGAGGATGATACATCATCCATCAATATAATTAAATAGTATTCATTAATTAATATAATACCAATCATATGCATATATCTATTTTAATATCACTATTATCCATATAAATGTTACAAATAAAAATGTAAAATAATTTGAATTCAATAAAATTAAAACATTGTTACTAAGATTAATTCAATTTAATTAATTTAATTATTAAATTAATTATTTTATTTTAATATCCATCAAAAAAGTCTCCAAATACCATTTATAATTAATATTATGAAAATATAATTATTTACTCTTAGAGTCAATTTGATAAATTCCCATCATAACTATGTTCTACCTTCTATAGTAATTCATGGGGTATTTAATATATTTTTTAATTTACACACTATGTTCTTAATGATCTCCTTTCAGGAGTTTTTGAAACATCTATATCCCCTTCATTTGAAATCATATTTTGTCTTGTGAGTAGCCTATCATGACTGTTTTTTCACATATAAGATGATGGATCCAATTGATGTGGATTTATATTATAAGGACACAGCCTTAAAATATAATATAATCTTGAATTAAATGTATAATTCATATTGAAGATCCTTTCTGGTTTATAGTTTTATTGAATTAGGCCATAACTATTTCATTTCAACATGAAAATTATATGTAGACACTACTACTCAATATCCATTTTTTTGTAAAATAAAAAATCATAAAAAGAAACATGTATAGTTCCTTGTTTTATACTACATGACTTTTCATAGATCCCATCCTTAACCATATTCATGTAAATGTCATGTGGAAACCATTTCGATAATATGGAATGAGCATAAAGAGATAAATAAGGGTTATAAAATAAGGAAAATAAACATTGACCCATCAATATAAAAATCAATGAAACCATACATTTAAATCATAATATTCTTAATGAAATCACAAGATTAATGTATAACACATAGAAATCATAAATCAAATAGGTTTCTTATGGTATCTATATCATACATACATTGTAGCTATCATAACTACATAGGGAGTTACGTTGGAATACCCCTTATAGTATACTCCCTAAATTTCATATGAGACATTAACATTTACCTCTATAATGTTACCCAATGCATTGGACAGCTGTCTTGAGTTCTCTCGCCCTATGTAACGCCCCGACCCCAGCTACCCAGAGTCGGTGCATTAATTACATAACATTTGCATGATCACAAGAAGATCAAATCTCGAAAGGCCGATTGGTTTAGTAGCCTTGGAAACACTAGAAATATTCATAAAGTTTTACATTACATTTTAAAGTGAAAAACTACTACAACAAAAAAGTCTTCATAATTCACACTCATATCCCCACATACTATCCCTTCATGTCATTCATAACTTACTTCTTCACATCCTGGGAAAAATAAAACATAGAAAAGGGGTGAGCTCAAATGCCCAGTAAGGATAACAATAAAGCGGAACATTCAAAATAAGCATAAACATTTAAGGCAATGAATTACTAAAACAAAAGCCTTTTAAAATTGAACTTCAACATAGTATGGCATAAATAAAATGAAATAATGCCATTTACTTGTTCACATGGATATTCTACTAATCAAATAATCACATGCAAAAATCAATAACCACTTTCATAATGTTGGAATGCATAATGCTAAACGTTAATTTCTTTGTCTAGGCCTCATCCCAAGACCTAGGGGTTACTTCTAACCGGAACCCAACCCGGAGTGCCTCTAATAACCGGACACCAACCCGGAGTGCCTCTAATAACCGGACACCAACCCGGAGTGCCTCTAATAACCGGACACCAACCCGGAGTGCCTCTAATAACCGGACACCAACCCGGAGGGCATACTTTTACCAGTCCCTAACCTGGAGGGCTTACTTTAACCAGTCCCCAACCTGGAGGGCTTACTTTTACCGGTCCCCAACCCGGAACATACTTGTTTAGCACATTCATCTGAAGAAAAGTTTGAAATATAACATAAACATTCGGATTAAAACTAGCATACGAAATGTCAATAGTTTCACCATAAACTATGAATGATATAAAATAGCACATCCACAGTCAAACATATCACAAAACCTTCAATACAATATAGAAGTTTTGTATCATAATAAATCAACTTCAAATAATCTTAAAATCCATCAAAGGATGTTGACATAGATGAAATCAAAATTCTTTTTAAAGAAGTATCTCCTTTTATTTTGAAATCATTTAAGATGCATATAAAATAAAACATTTTCTTTGAAAATATTCTTATAAGCTTGTATGGAAAGCTTCAACGACTTTATAACGGTGGAAAATAACCGCACCCGCCGTATAAGTTAAAAAAAACATTCTTACCTCAATTCCGTCGAAAAGGTTAAAAAGGACCTTGTTTTGAAAACGACGGAAAGATTCCTTTATAAACCTCTTATAAAAAGTCAAACAAGGGTATAAATTACCTTAACCCATATTCTTGTAAATAGTAAAAATGTTTTGAAATACATTTCGAAGAAACATGGATGTGGATGATAACGAGATCCCAGTAGATTATTACGTATAAACAACCTCGGATAAAGAAGAGATTGTGAAATAACCCTTACCTTGTACTTTTCCTTGGTTGGGGTAGGTTAACCTCCTGTATAATAGTGAAATAATTGTTACTAAATTATACAAGAATCATATACATTAATATGATATCATATATGATCTTTTAATATTGATTTGATAATAATATCTTAGTATTATCGCTGTTTCGGGTGTGAACTTACTTGTTTGCTTTTGTATGTTTTGTTACGTAAGACATGTTTGTAAAGGATAAGTTGTATATTATTCAAATCCAGAATGGTATCAAGTCCTTAAACATAATTTTTAAATCATCAAATGATAATTATACTTGAATGGATACGATGGAAAATGAATCTCATCGCGTTCGTGGAGACGGTAGTCCGTACGTACGCACGAACGCTACTTCCATTTAATTTTTATTTTAAAAGAATCGAATACAAATTATACATAGGTATATTACTATTCCAGTATAATATAATATTTTATATATGTTACTTAAGTTCATTAACACCATCCTTTATACGTTCCATGTGTGGTATGAACGAGTCATATCATTTTAAGGGGGCGGTAGTCCGCACTTCCTCAAATGAAATTATCGTATGTATATACAACATGAAACGAATAATGGTATGAAATAAAATGGAATTAAAGAAGCTTATATATAAAATATATATCATTAACATCATATTTAATTACAGTTCCATCATAATGGCCACCATGAGAGGCGGTAAGATGTATTTGAACAATCATCGTTTCGTGAGGCGTTAGTTTGCCATCCACAGAAACATTATGTTCATCATCCATTAGATGGAGTTGTGTGTATGTGTAGTTTTAATCATTATTATAACAACATCCTAGTATATTGAGGATACTGGTGTTGTTACAAAATAAAGGAAATAAAAAGAGTTTGGGGGTTGAAGAAGCAAAATAAATGAAAATAATTTAAGAGAAATCGTTACCTTTAATTTAGGTAACTCACTTTGGTTGGAACCAAAGGACTTGTTGAAATGCTTTCTGCCTAAGGGTAAGCTTCAAGGAGGAGGAGAGGGATGTGGGGAGCTTATTTGGGCAGAGTTTGGACGAGCCAAGTGGCTTGAGAGGTGTGAGGAAAAGAGAAGGAGGAGTGCCCTTTTATAAGAGGGGTGAGGGGCACCTTTGGAAAAGCTAGAAATATTAATTTATAATAAATTCATATTCGGTTTTCAAAGGCTCCAAAGTTGACTATTCAAAGGCTGAGGTGGGGATAGGTCTAAAACAACTCATCCAATAGAATTTAGACAGGTTTGGGTACTTATATTAACCTTATCTTTAAGTATTAAATCTAAGTTAATTAGTTTCACTTTTACAATGTCTCTTTGTATTTTTATATTATATTGTTAATAAACTTACCATATACATCCAAGAGACCCCCAAGTGGTCCATTAATGATTAACCTATCATGATATAAGTCTCTTGGCCGAACCTTAGATTTTTAGGAATTTAATATCAATTAATAATATAATATTTGTTTTAAGAACTCTTTTATGTCAATTTTGACACTATTCATTAGTTGATTTTTGTGAAACTCATAACAGATTGATTTCTTCAAACAAAGTCAATTAAATCAATCCTAATATATCATATTATCCTATAAAATTAGTTTAATTCATTAAAAGTTTCATATTATATTTATTTGGGTATTTATAATATCACTTATTTTAATTTTTCACTATTATATTAATTACTGCATCATCATTGTGTCATTAATAATTTAAATTATTTGATGTCTAAAAATTATAAATAAAATATCATAATGTATGAAATCTTGTTATCTTTCTAATGAATATTTATAATCGAAAATACAACATGTATAACCCTATGTAAAAATTGTTCTTGTAAAAGATGTAAGCTTATGCCATTTTTGTATTCATTTTAACTTAATTAAAATAAAGTGTCATTATCACTCACAAGTGGATCCATGGGGTCCAAAAATAGACCCAAAGATGCCCATGGTCGACCATGTATCAACCAATAGGGTTAAGACACGTTTTAGGGTAATTTAGTATTATTATAATATTATTTGTTTTACCCTTATTTACCGGATTTACCCTTAACCATGGTAAATAAAATATTTACCGCAGTAATTATTCAAAATGCCTAAAAATAAAAGTTACCTATTTACACAATTTAAACATCCTGATTCCAAATATGGAATCCATTTTTCTAAATTCAAAACACAGAAGTGGCAGAAATTAATTTAAAATTAATTCCCGCTGTCAAAACAAAAAGCGTGTTTTTAAGAGATAATAACTATCAAAAGATTGACACTTGTTTATGTTCGGTTTAATTGTAAAATTATGTCCAATGACCAACATTATATTAAGTGGTAAAAATATATTCTAAATATACTTTAAAACCACTCAAATTAATAATTTATCACTATTAATTATTTTGATTAAAAAAGTTGTTTTTAATTAAAATTTAGTAATTTTCACTATTCATCAAAATATTAAAGTTATCCGAAAAGTACCAAAATTTCACCTTAGGCTAAATTTGATATTCCGAATCCAAAAATGAAGTCCATTTTTAAAAATAAAATATATATAATTTCAAAAATTAGGTATTACTATTCATAACGGCAAGTTTGATCGGTTGTGGCACGTGTTAAAACACGAAGTTGCGTACAACACACGCTACTATTTTATTCAAAGGAAAGCGTACCGTGGAAGCTTGGGATGTTTCATTTTAAATTTTTTTGATGTCCCCATTTAGTCAAAAAGTTTAAAATATTGTATTTAAAAAGGTTTCACTATTAAATGTTGATAAAAGTGCAATACTGAAAATGAATCTGTTCTTGCATTATGACTAAGAAACTCATAATGTGGATTCTAAAATTATAAGGATTATATAAAGTTTAAAATTTAGTTAATACTATTCATGACCTCTTTTAATGGCCTTTTTTTGTAAGTCAAGGTGTGATTGAACTCGGTGTTGCGTGTAGTACAAGTTATTGAATTATTTTGAAGAAATAACACATTATGAATTCTTGGGGTGTTACATTCTCCCCTCCTTCAATAAATTGCGTCCTCGCAATTTGAAATTGTTCTTAGAAAATAAAAGGTTGAAAATAGAAAATATATTTGTGGGAAAACCCACATCGGAAATTGGGTTACTAAAATTTAGTCTTAATATGAGGAAAAGAGAAATGAAAGGGTCACCACCAAATTATGATCTCGATTAGGAGAACATTGGTGGAAATTAGAGACATATAATTGGAGGAAAAATGTAAATATTTATAGGTAGTGATTGAGGTCATCAATCACAAACAAGTCTAAAATTGAGGTCCTTAAACTCATCAATTTATGATGATTTGAAATACCATTGGTTCAACAAAACATAGAATATTGGGATGACACATTTTTGACGTTTCAAAATATCTTAGTTGAAATCCCACATCGAAAAATGAATTAATGAGGCCTCTGTTTAAAATAAAGAGTGGAAAGTATGAAGATTACTGAAAATAACACATACTAGGGTTCCATGTAGGTAAATATGGATATGGAGGAGAAATCTGACCATCAATTATCTGATGGAGAGTGGTAGAGAACATGGCTATGAAAGGGCCAACAATCCCAAAGCCATAAATTAGTGATGATTTAAGGTACCATCTAGGACAACATTTTTGTTCTAAGTTTCTATTATTAATGTTGAGGAATTTATTTATGAGATTGGATAAGATAATAAGGAGATATACTTACTTTATAATTATAATTTTACCCATTAATAAATTTCTACCAAAAACTCATCTTTCACTCTAAAAGATAATAGAACGTAATTTTTTGTTTCTATTTATACTATTCGTACAGGGTTCCAAAATAAATGAATTTATAATTCATCTACCAGATCTTTTTTTAAAAAAACTACATTATTTAATTCGGACATCTCGTGGGACAGTGGTAGGTGATACACCCTTGTCGCCCTTCGGTTGCGGGTTCAAGTCTCGCAGCCTTGCCGGACGCGATGGGTTGCCGCCCGACCTCTGGGTTTCCCTTTTATGGCAATCCAAAATAATCCAAACTAGAACTATCCAAAACAATTCTGTCCAAACTCACAATCCAACATTTATAAGGAAGGTAAACATAATGTAGAACCTTTTTACCCCGTAATAGCATATGAATACCTTCATCATGTATTCTTTTAATACACCGAAACATCCAAAATTACCATATTCCTTATTGATTACATTCATGCTCCCTTATTCCATATAGAAAGCTGGATATACTTTATTAATCCAAAAATGTTTTAAAACCCAACAATGATGGAATATACAAATCATTAATCAGCTTCAAGGTAGTCAATAATATCCAATATAATTTATCCAAATCAATCATGTATTATTCTAAAATCACCACCTCGGTATCTGAACCATATTATGGTTTATCTTTCTCTCAACCATATATTTTCCAAACATTTAACCTGCTACTGAGTCACTTTTCTTTGTTCCACACCATCTCAAGTCCTTAATGAAATAGTACTGCAGTACAATCCTTATATACTCCATAATTATTATAACAAGTACATTGTTGATACAACACTCAATTGATATAATCAACATAAGAACTCTAATCATTCCTCTTCATCTGTGGTAGTATCATAACTTGATTATTATCCAATAGCATCATTTGCGGCATAGTCTGATGACTGGGGCATAGGTTCGCGTAGTGTCCAAACTCCTTGCAAATGAAGCATTGTACATTTGAAACCATTTTCTTACCCTTGCAGTGACGTACTTTGTGCCCTTTTCCTCCACACTTATAACAAACTCCCATTCCTTTTAGGCAAGTTCCAGGGTGTTTCTTTCCATAGTTACCACATATGAGAAAATTCTTCTTTTCCCTCTTCCCTTTATCTATCTTTCTCTCTTCCATCCTTTTCTTCTCTTGCTTCCCTTCAAAGCCATAGGACTCAGTAAACTCTTTACTTATCTTATCAACACATGATATTATTTCTTCATATGATGATAATACATGGGAGACTATTTCTCTTATAAATTCTAGCTTAAGACCATGAAAGATATGATCCTTCCTTCTCTTTGGATCATGTGCATTTCTGGAGTTCTCATTCCTTCTACTGGGCGCCATTTCTAAACAATGGCATACACTAGATTAGTTTATGAATCAAAATACATATTCACATACTTATAAAACACTTAACATAAATTGAACTATTTATGGATATAATCCATAATCATAAGAATGTTTTCTTTAAGGAAGTATATACTCATTATCCCTTCAAAATGATTTGTAAAGAAAATGAGAGTTATCCTAAGCATATCCCCCGAGAGTGTCGTAACCAAGAGTGCAGCAAGGCCCGTTGTCGTGCACCCGTTCCCGTTCGATTCTAGCTCAAAGCGGTGTTTTCGGGTTTTACCCCTAGGTACATCTGTGCCATAGCCGCCTCTACCTGCTCGTATCCAGACAGGGATTTATTGCTCGGAAAACTCACAAAATCTCTACAATACCAAAATTCTAGGATGTTCTTCTATACTAATCCTCAAAGTTCATCTTAGGTCAACGTGCTCTAATCAGAGTTTATCTAAATCTAGTTTCCAAGGTTTGTACTAAACTTCCTCTGATACCAACTGTAACGCCCCGACCCCAGCTACCCAGAGTCGGTGCATTAATTACATAACATTGGCATGATCACAAGAAGATCAAATCTCGAAAGACCGATTGGTTTAGTAGCCTTGGAAACACTAGATATATTCATAAAGTTTTACATTACATTTTAAAGTGAAAAACTACTACAACAAAAAAGTCTTCATAATTCACACTCATATCCCCACATACTATCCCTTCATGTCATTCATAACTTACTTCTTCACATCCTGGGAAAAATAAAACATAGAAAAGGGGTGAGCTCAAATGCCCAGTAAGGATAACAATAAAGCGGAACATTCAAAATAAGCATAAACATTTAAGGCAATGAATTACTAAAACAAAATCCTTTTAAAATTGAACTTCAACATAGTATGGCATAAATAAAATGAAATAATGCCATTTACTTGTTCACATGGATATTCTACTAATCAAATAATCACATGCAATAATCAATAACCACTTTCATAATGTTGGAATGCATAATGCTAAACGTTAATTTCTTTGTCTAGGCCTCATCCCAAGACCTAGGGGTTACTTCTAACCGGAACCCAACCCGGAGTTCCTCTAATAACCGGACACCAACCCGGAGTGCCTCTAATAACCGGACACCAACCCGGAGTGCCTCTAATAACCGGACACCAACCCGAAGTGCCTCTAATAACCGGACACCAACCCGGAGGGCATACTTTTACCAGTCCCTAACCTGGAGGGCTTACTTTAACCAGTCCCCAACCTGGAGGGCTTACTTTTACCGGTCCCCAACCCGGAACATACTTGTTTAGCACATTCATCTGAAGAAAAGTTTGAAATATAACATAAACATTCGGATTAAAACTAGCATACGAAATGTCAATAGTTTCACCATAAACTATGAATGATATAAAATAGCACATCCACAGTCAAACATATCACAAAACCTTCAATACAATATAGAAGTTTTGTATCATAATAAATCAACTTCAAATAATCTTAAAATCCATCAAAGGATGTTGACATAGATGAAATCAAAATTCTTTTTAAAGAAGTATCTCCTTTTATTTTGAAATCATTTAAGATGCATATAAAAATAAACATTTTCTTTGAAAATATTCTTATAAGATTGTATGGAAAGCTTCAACGACTTTATAACGGTGGAAAATAACCGCACCCGCCGTATAAGTTAAAAAAAACATTCTTACCTCAATTCCGTCGAAAAGGTTAAAAAGGACCTTGTTTTGAAAACGACGGAAAGATTCCTTTATAAACCTCTTATAAAAAGTCAAACAAGGGTATAAATGACCTTAACCCATATTCTTGTAAATAGTAAAAATGTTTTGAAATACATTTCGAAGAAACATGGATGTGGATGATAACGAGATCCCAGTAGATTATTACGTATAAACAACCTCGGATAAAGAAGAGATTGTGAAATAACCCTTACCTTGTACTTTTCCTTGGTTGGGGTAGGTTAACCTCCTGTATAATAGTGAAATAATTGTTACTAAATTATACAAGAATCATATACATTAATATGATATCATATATGATCTTTTAATATTGATTTGATAATAATATCTTAGTATTATCGTTGTTTCGGGTGTGAACTTACTTGTTTGCTTTTGTATGTTTTGTTACGTAAGACATGTTTGTAAAGGATAAGTTGTATATTATTCAAATCCAGAATGGTATCAAGTCCTTAAACATCATTTTTAAATCATCAAATGATAATTATACTTGAATGGATACGATGGAAAATGAATCTCATCGCGTTCGTGGAGACGGTAGTCCGTACGTACGCACGAACGCTACTTCCATTTAATTTTTATTTTAAAAGAATCGAATACAAATGATTCATAGGTATATTACTATTCCAGTATAATATAATATTTTATATATGTTACTTAAGTTCATTAACACCATCCTTTATACGTTCCATTTGTGGTATGAACGAGTCATATCATTTTAAGGGGGCGGTAGTCCGCACTTCCTCAAATGAAATTATCGTATGTATATACAACATGAAAC
This sequence comes from Viscum album, assembly GCA_963277665.1. Lineage (NCBI taxonomy): Eukaryota > Viridiplantae > Streptophyta > Magnoliopsida > Santalales > Viscaceae > Viscum > Viscum album. The sequence goes on along the minus strand of OY728122.1, from coordinate 579,553,099 downwards.
GAATAATGGTATGAAATAAAATGGAATTACAGAAGATTATATATAAAATATATATCATTAACATCATATTTAATTACAGTGCCATCATAATGGCCACCATGAGAGGCGGTAAGATGTATTTGAACAATCATCGTTTCGTGAGGCGTTAGTTTGCCATCCACAGAAACATTATGTTCATCATCCATTAGATGGAGTTGTGTGTATGTGTAGTTTGAATCCTTATTATAACAACATACTAGTATATTGAGGATACTGGTGTTGTTACAAAATAAAGGAAATAAAAAGAGTTTGGGGGTTGAAGAAGCAAAATAAATGAAAATAATTTAAGAGAAATCGTTACCTTTAATTTAGGTAACTCACTTTGGTTGGAACCAAAGGACTTGTTGAAATGCTTTCTTCCTAAGGGGAAGCTTCAAGGAGGAGGAGAGGGATGTGGGGAGCTTATTTGGGCAGAGTTTGGACGAGCCAAGTGGCTTGAGAGGTGTGAGGAAAAGAGAAGGAGGAGTGCCCTTTTATAAGAGGGGTGAGGGGCACCTTTGGAAAAGCTAGAAATATTAATTTATAATAAATTCATATTCGGTTTTCAAAGGCTCCAAAGTTGACTATTCAAAGGATGAGGTGGGGATAGGTCTAAAACAACTCATCCAATAGAATTTAGACAGGTTTGGGTACTTATATTAACCTTATCTTTAAGTATTAACTCTAAGTTAATTAGTTTCACTTTTACAATGTCTCTTTGTATTTTTATATTATATGGTTAATAAACTTACCATATACATCCAAGCGACCCCCAAGTGGTCCATTAATGATTAACCTATCATGATATAAGTCTCTTGGCCGAACCTTAGATTTTTAGGAATTTAATATCAATTAATAATATAATATTTGTTTTAAGAACTCTTTTATGTCAATTTTGACACTATTCATTAGTTGATTTTTGTGAAACTCATAACAGATTGATTTCTTCAAACAAAGTCAATTAAATCAATCCTAATATATCATATTATCCTATAAAATTAGTTTAATTCATTAAAAGTTTCATATTATATTTATTTGGGTATTTATAATATCACTTATTTTAATTTTTCACTATTATATTAATTACTGCATCATCATTGTGTCATTAATAATTTAACTTATTTGATGTCTAAAAATTATAAATAAAATATCATAATGTAGGAAATCTTTTTATCTTTCTAATGAATATTTATAATCGAAAATAAAACATGTATAACCCTATGTAAAAATTGTTCTTGTAAAAGATGTAAGCTTATGCCATTTTTGTATTCATTTTAACTTAATTAAAATAAAGTGTCATTATCACTCACAAGTGGATCCATGGGGTCCCAAAATAGACCCAAAGATGCCCATGGTCGACCATGTATCAACCAATAGGGTTAAGACACGTTTTAGGGTAATTTAGTATTATTATAATATTATTTGTTTTACCCTTATTTACCGGATTTACCCTTAACCATGGTAAATAAAATATTTACCGCAGTAATTATTCAAAATGTCTAAAAATAAAAGTTACCTATTTACACAATTTGAACATCCTGATTCCAAATATGGAATCCATTTTTCTAAATTCAAAACACAGAAGTGGCAGAAATTAATTTAAAATTAATTCCCGCTGTCAAAACAAAAAGCGTGTTTTTAAGAGATAATAACTATCAAAAGATTGACACTTGTTTATGTTCGGTTTAATTGTAAAATTATGTCCAATGACCAACATTATATTAAGTGGTAAAAATATATTCTAAATATACTTTAAAACCACTCAAATTAATAATTTATCACTATTAATTATTTTGATTAAAAAAGTTGTTTTTAATTAAAATTTAGTAATTTTCACTATTCATCAAAATATTAAAGTTATCCGAAAAGTACCAAAATTTCACCTTAGGCTAAATTTGATATTCCGAATCCAAAAATGAAGTCCATTTTTAAAAATAAAATATATATAATTTCAAAAATTAGGTATTACTATTCATAACGGCAAGTTTGATCGGTTGTGGCACGTGTTAAAACACGAAGTTGCGTACAACACACGCTACTGTTTTATTCAAAGGAAAGCGTACCGTGGAAGCTTGGGATGTTTCATTTTAAATTTTTTTGATGTCCCCATTTAGTCAAAAAGTTTAAAATATTGTATTTAAAAAGGTTTCACTATTAAATGTTGATAAAAGTGCAATACTGAAAATGAATATGTTCTTGCATTATGACTAAGAAACTCATAATGTGGATTCTAAAATTATAAGGATTATATAAAGTTTAAAATTTAGTTAATACTATTCATGACCTCTTTTAATGGCCTTTTTTTGTAATTCAAGGTGTGATTGAACTCGGTGTTGCGTGTAGTACAAGTTATTGAATTATTTTGAAGAAATAACACATTATGAATTCTTGGGGTGTTACACCCTAGGTTTATCATGGAACCACATGGATACGTAAACAATGAATACGAATCATACCACATTCATAACACATAAAACAAGAATAAATGAAAGATAAAATTTCCACATTGAAAACACAACCCATCATTTCAAAATATAGAAATAATTAATGATTTATAAAACCATTTTCTAAACCATTTAAATCATTTAATAAACATATTTTTTAACCCGATTGCCCCATTCCAATATGATGATTTTAAAGGAATTTTTATTTTAAAACATTAAAATACATATAAATAAATCCTAAAAACCCATTTTTAAAACATGGAAATTAATGGGAATGATTTAAGAGAATAAATATTTAAAATAATTAAAATGATATTTTAGTTGAAGAGTTGTTAACAAAATCAGAGAATCTTGAATACAAACAACTGAGGAATAACATCAAAAAAATCATATAATATCATGAAAATAGATATATTCATGATATAATATGTCAAAGGGAAGTATATACACCATATAAACTTGAATTTGTGTATAACAATAAATTAGTTTCAATGGAATGTTAATTGAGACAAGGTCCCTTTCAAAGTTCATATCCTTAGATGAAGGGAAAAACAATGGTATAATTATTTGTGAAAAATACGAATACACCCAATATAAGTGGATATTAAGTGTAAAATAATCAAATTACATTGACACATATTCATATCATGACATAATCATGAAGTATAAGTTTAACCAAAGGAATTGAAATTGGGTTAAGAAGTTCCTTACAGAAATTTGACAGCCTAACAAAGTAACATTGAAATTCAGAAAATGAATTGGTGAGAGAGAAGAGAGTATCTCATCACTTTGATATATAACATGCAATAATAAGAATAATATTTCCAGACATAGGAAAGCGGAAATTAAAATACATAACATAAATGATGTCTTTTAAAAATATGAGGGTGAATGATTCCATCTCCGATTTAAAAGCGTAAAAAAAATACACCAGATGAAAGAAAGACCATACAATGAATATGTAATTACCAATATATTAATTTATATTACAAAATTTATACAATTAGGGGAAATATAAACACCAAACAAAATGAAATAGTGTCAAATATTGTATGAATCTCATGGGAATAAAAAGTGAGATCAAAACCACGTACCATGTTGTAATCAATCGAGTCATAAGACTGAAAGTTAATAACCTCCAAATGAATCACATAATACCATGAATATAAATATAATAATGGTAAAATAAATCAATTTTATGTACACAATACCCCACATGAAATAAATTATTGGCGAACAATGGAAATCTCACGGAATTAAAAGTGAGATAATAAACCCCTTACCTCCTGCCCAACTAGACCCGTTGGTTCCTTAATCACCTGAATAATAAGATAAAGTTAATTTCTATATGCATAATAACATGTTTGAAGTTTATTATTCCTTTTATACCACTTATTAAAATGTTATAAACATTATTCAATCATTTATGTTAATAATGGTTGTTTTGTTGATATTTGGTACTTGAGTAAAAAATGAACTTCTTATAATTACAAGTTGCTAAAGTGGTAAAAATTAAATTATATACAGAATGATATTCATGTTTTAGATATCATATATATCACAATATATCCAGTATATCTATGTATTTATCATATTTCATAACATTTGGAGATAATAAATGAAATGCACCATTAATGGAGATGGTAAGCCGTACGTACGCTTGAACATACCTTCCACTTCTAATACATTTTTAATAGAATGAAAACATAATGATACATATGTATTTTATTATTCTAGTATAATATCATATTATATATATGTTAGATAATTTCATTAACTCCATCCTTTAATCATTCACTATATGTTATGAACAAATCATATAACCTTGAGGGGAAGTAGTCCGCACTTCCACAAATGAAATTTTCGTATCACACATATTGGAAAGATTAATGGTATGTTTTTAAATAAAAATTAAAAAAGAATAAATAAAACATAAACATAATATATATCATATATAAATGTAGTTCCACCATATTGGCAGCCATGAGAGGTGGTTAGAGAAGAATGAACAATCATCGTTTCGTGAGCTAGTACTTCTCCGTCCACAGAAACAATGTGTTCTTTACCCAATAGAAAGAGGTGTGTGTAATTGTTGTTAAAATACTTCTCCTAAAAACAACATAATATATTTAGGATACTGTAGTTGTTAATATATAAAGTAATAAACTGAGTTTATGGGTTAGGAGAAGTAAAATAAAACAAAAGTACTTAAGAGAAGATGTTACCTTTAAATCGGGTATCTCCCTTTGGTTTGAACTAAAAGTTTTACTTGAATTTCCTTCTACCTATGTGTAAGATTCTTGGAGGACGATAGGGATATATGTAGAATAATTATGAAGAGTTTGAACACGAAAAATGGCTTGATATGTGTGAGGAATGGGTTATTAGTGAGGGTTTTCTATAAGGGAGAGGACGAACTCTTTAGGAAAGCTTGAAAGTATTATTTTATTATATAATGATTTTCAGTTTGAGTAGGTCAAAAACTCATTAAAGTCGATGTTACGATGAATCATTTTCAAAATAAAATCATCCAATAATAATTGATCTGGTTTTGGATAATATTTTAATCTTTATAATCTTATTAATTTAAATCATTCATTAATGAGGTTAATACTCTATAATTATTGTGTCATAAATCATTATATTCATTTATGGTCAAAAAATTATGAAAAAAATATCCTGATGTTGGAAATATTTTTATATTTCAAATGAATATTAATATTCTATGATATAAAAAATATGACCCCATATAAGAATTTATTTACAAAAAGATATATGTTTAAGTCTTTTTGGTCTTTAAATTAAATTAATAAATATATAGTGTCATTATCACTCCCATGTGGCTCTATGGGGTCCCAAAATCGATCAAAGGATTCCGATGGTCTAAAATGTTTCAAAAAATGATTAAGACATATTTTAGGGTAATTTAATTTTATTATAATATTATTTTTTACCCTTAATTACCATATTTACCTTTCAAACATGGTAAATAAAATATTTACTTATGTAAATATTAATAATGTCTAAAAATAATAATTAGATATTTATATAGTTTTTACATGCCAATTAAAAATATGGAATCCATTTTAATAAATTTAAAACACATAAGTGGAAGAAATTAATATATAATTAATTACCGCTGTCAAAAAAAGAGTGTTTTTACGAAATAATAACTATCAAAAGATTGACACTTATTTATGTCCAATTTCAAAATGAAATTATTTAAAATTCCCAAAATTGTATTTAATAGTAAAATCATAATATAATTACATTTTAAAACAAATTAAAGAGATAGTATATCCTTATAAATGAATTATATTTAAAGGTAGTTTTGAATTAAAATATAGCATTTTCTCTATTCATTAAAAATTAAAATTTATCAGAAAAATACAAAATAATTACCCAATGTAAATTTAGATTTCTGGATTCTAAAAAATAATTTTATTTTTTCAAATATATCATATAAAAGTTACCAAAACAAGATTCAATGTGGGTTCTCCATCAAAAGGCGGTAAATCATACTTTTAATGAATATTAGTGTATTTATTTTTAAAATCAGATTCTTTCTTATATTAAGACACTAAAATTTATTAGATAAAATTAAAATCATTTAAGAAACATATTTTATCATAATATGGTTATTTTTGTTCATTCGCACCAATAAAAATGCTATATGTCAACTACCATTTAAAATAATAATATTATATTAATATTTTTCAGTATAACTCAATGTTGTGGGCAAAACAAGTTCTCAGTGAAGCCTCTTGTTGTGTATAAGTTATGCCATCGAACATAGCATCCCCTTTATGGTAAAATTAATATTTATTTCACAAATTTTAAAAAATATAAAAATGTTATATTCTTTATTTTCCTAGGATGTAACATACTTCCCCCCTTTTGAGAATTGTAACCTCGCAATTTAAAAATTGGGGTTGGAAACATCATTCAAAGTCCCACATCGGAAAAAGAGTCAATAAAAATATCACATTAAAAGCAATAAAGAGAAATACAAAGCCCAAACAAGAAATCCCATAATAGTATTCAATGTAGGAAAACATGGATATAGAAGTGAAGAAAACGATCACATATTGATGGAGAGTGGTAGAAAATATGATTTGGAGAAAGTTAACCACCAAAAAATCACAAACATGTAATGGGTTTAACAACATTTGATTCCCAAGTAAGAAAATTTAATGGATAGAGTATTTTTTTTAAGTTACTTTCCATAAATTTGTGGAATTTATTTATGAGAATAATTTAACACATAAGGAAATATACATACTTATCATGTAGACATTCATCATTTACTAAATTTCTACCACAAACACATCTTTTCTCCAAATGATGATTAATCAAACTGACTTGGTCACATAAAATGGGCTAGAATCAACATCTAGATTATAAAATAATCCAAAAAAGATAAACTATATATTTCCCTTATCTCTAGACATCAACAAAAACCAAAACATTTAGTACAAGACTAGATATTCCCCCAAAAAAGGATAACACTTCATAAAAATAAATACTACTCTTAAACCACAAAATTCAACAAACAAATTCCCAACGGTTGGAAAAGACCATTCATTAAACACATGTCCATAAAATTATTCAATGTAACCCAAACTATGTTTGTAAAAATAACTCAGAAGGATTTAATCACATAGTCTTCCATAATATATCATAACATTTATCTCCAAATAAAATCGACTACTATTAAAGTCTCATACTGAAGTGTAATTAAATGAATCACATATTATCTATGATTGGTTAATCATTTTCACACAGAACCCAAATCACCATATGACCGTAATAAAAACATATTTTCTTTCAAAATAAAATTCCACCATTACTCCCCAAAATAAAAGATAATTATTTCTTGAATAACATTTTTATATATCAATCTTATGGGTTACACATACTATAATAAGTCATCCACTATAATCCAATACTCAAAAGAGACTTAATACTTTTAAGAATTTCTACATCATAAAATCTACCATAACTCTTGAATCAATTATATGATGACTTCATACTAATACAACATTCTTCAAGATCCAGTAACCATTCATTACAAACTTATTCTAAAATACTTAATTCCTTGAAACAAAACCACGAATCATATCATAAGATACAGTAATATAAAAAACATATGTTAAGAAATAATCTATATGTTTCATTGGTCACTGTCTGTTTCTTCATCCTCAATAGGAATGGAATTTGGTATTGGTAAACATATTTTTTTACGATCCTAGTGATCCCATTCCCAAAGATTCTTCATAGGACATCTGTTGGTATAACGTCCATGCACACAACATTTAGAACATTCAATTGATCCCTCAGAGATAACTTCTTTCCCTTTCCTAGAGTGAACTGGATGATTCCTTTTTCAATGGTATTTTCTTACATTATAATCTTAATTCCAATATTTATAGCATTTTCCCATCCCTTTGAATAATTTTCTATGTGTTTCATTCCAATTCTTTGAAAAATAGGTTTTTGTTCATACATACCATTATAATTATTAGCTAGACTACCATAGGGATTTCTATCTCGCATATACGATGCCTTATAAAAATTAACATGGTTATGTGGTTAATCAGGACTCCAAATAGTTGGTTGAGAATAACCACAAGTGTTCTCATTTCAGCTCCCATTTCATTTAGTTTCTCATTCAAAAAAACTCTCACATTTTTCGGCACATCATCTATTACTTTGGTGCCTACTAGATCCATACATTTACTAAAACCAATAATTTCAGTGTGACTATATCATTAAAATCATCATCTAATATCTTATATGGAGGTTAAATACTGAGATAAACTTACTAATTTTATATAAAAATTATTCAATTTATCTAAAATAACTATGTCTCTTTATAATATACTAACCATTATGGTTATGTCACTTATTCCTAAATAACACCCTAACATATAAAGTTCTCTATACCGATCTCTGATACCAACTATAAGGACCCACCCTTAAAACATTTTATAATCTTTAATGAAATGAATAATTCCCATTGAGTATCATTTTAGGTTTAGAGTTCTAGAGAATTCGGCCCTAACTATTACATATCATTATGATAATTAAATGTATACACTACTACTCAGTATCCATTTTTTCATGAAATAAATACTCCTAAAAAGAAACATGTCTTCTTCCATGTTTTACACAACATGGATTTCCCTTAATCTCATCCTTGACTATATTCAATGAAATTATTATATTTATGAATAACACATATAAATAATACATAATAAAGGTAACTTATGGAATCCATATCATACATACATTGTATCTATAACAGCTACGTATGAAGTTACATTGGAATACCCATCACAGTATATTTCCTAAATCTCTTAGGTGAAACCTTAACGTTTACCTCTGTCAAATTACCCAAGGAATTGGAGAGAAATACTAGGCTCACCAACTGAAGGATTATCATAGAACCACATATATATATAAACAATACCCAAGAATCATAATATATTCATAAAACATAATACAATCATAAATAAAAGATAACATTTCCACATTGCAATCACAACATATCAATTAATGATATATACATAATAAATGTATTATCAAACAATTTTCAAAACCATTTAAAATATTTAATAAATATATTACGGATTCAAAGTGTCCCACACCATGTTGATGATTTTAAAGGAATTTAAATTTTTTAATTTCTAAATATATAAATCCTAAAAATCAATTTTTAAATCATGTACATTAATGATAAATATTTAGAAAAATAAATCTTTAAAACATTTAAAACGATATTTTAGTTAACAAGTTTTTTTTCAAAATGAGATACAATAGAATAAAAACAATTGAGGAATAACATCAATAAAATAATATAATATCATTATAATAGAGAGATTCATTTTATAATATGTAAAAGGGAAATATATACACCATATAAATGTGAATTGGTCTATAATAATAAATAATATTCAATGGAATGTAAATAAAGACAAGGTCCCTTGATAAGATCATATCCCTAAATTAAGGACAATTCAATGACATAATTATGTGTGAAAAATATAAATACACCCAATATAAGTGGATATTATGTGTAAGAAAATCAAAGGTCATTCACACATATTCATAGCATGATATAGCCAAGAAGTATAAGTTTAACCCAAAGAATTGAAATTGTGTTAAGAAGTTCCCTTATAGAAATTCGACATCCTAACAGTGTCACATTAAAATTTAAAAAATTAGTTGAAGAGATGGAAAAGGGTATATCATTATGTGTACCTAAAATATAAAGAAATAAGAATAACATATCCTGACATAAGAATGTGATAATTAAAAGACATATAATAAATTAAGTCTTTTAAAAAGATGAGGGTGAAATATTCCATGACCGATTTGGAAACATACGAAACATACACCCCATGAAAAAAGGATCATATAGTGAAGATATAGATTGCAATAAATTCATGTATATTACATAATTAATACAATAATTGGAAATACATACAACACAGAAAATGAAATAGTGGGAAATATATTATGAATCTAATGGGAATAAAAAGTGAGATGAAAACACCTTACCACATTGTAATAAATCGATTCGTAAGACCAAATGTTAATAACCACAAAATGAATCATAGAATAAAATGAAAATAAAGAGAGTCATGATATTATATATCAAATGGAATTACAAAATACACCACATGCAATAAATCGGTGGTGAACAATGGAAATCTCACAGAATTAAAAGTGAGATAAGAAACCCCGTACCTCATCTCTAACAGGACCCGTTCTATCATTAATCTCCTGAATAAAAAGATAAAGTTAATTTCTACTTGAATAATATCATTTTCAAGTTTATTACTCATTTTATATCACTTATTACCCTGTTACAAACATTATGAAATCATTTATGGTAATAATGGTCATTTTGTTGTTATTTGGTACTTGAGTAAAAAATGAACTTCTAATAATTACAAGGGCTCATGTGGTCAAAAGTCCATTATATAAAAAATAATATTCAAGATTTAGATATAATATATATAGATATATTATATATACATTATATTTATGTATTTATATTATTACAAAACATTCATAGATAATAAATGAAATGCATCGTTCATGTAGACTCTAAGCTGTATGTATGCATTAACACTACTTTAATTTCTATTTCATATTTATGGAAGTGAAAAAATAATTATACATAGGTATATTATAATAATAGTATAATATCATATAATATATATGTTACATAATTTCATTAACTCCATACTTTATTCATTCCATGTTTTCCAAGAATGATTCATATCACCTTGAGGGGGGGGGGGGGTACTCCACACTTCCTCAATTGAAATAATCATATTAAACATATTGGAAAGTGTAAAAAAATGTTTGTAAACAAAAATTCCAGAATCATAGAGAAAACATACACATAATATATATCATATATAAATACAGTTCCATCATAATGGCCAACATTAGAGGTGTTAAGATAAAATTGAACAATCATCATTTCGTGAGGTGGTAGCTCATTGTCCACAGAAACAGTATGTTCATTAGCCATTAAGTGGATGTGTGTGTAAGTGTTGTTTGAATAATTAAAATAAAAACAACCTATTATATTATTTATATATTTTTTGATATAAAATAAAAGAATTAAATTATTTTATGGTGTTGGAGAAGTAAAATAATAAAATAACTCAAGAGAAGATTTTATCTTTATATCGGGTATGTCCCTTTAGTTTGAACCAAAATCATTACTTGAATTGCCTTATTCCCGGAGGAATGAATCTTATAGGAGGATAGGGATGTCAGGATATTAATATGGAAGAGTTTGGATGAGCCAATGGGGATTTAGATGTGTGAGAAATGGGTTAAAAGTGATGGAATTTTATAAGGGGGAGGAGGGTCTCTTTAAGAAAACTTGAAAATATTATTTTATTATATTATGATTTTCGATTTATAAAGTTCCAAAAATCATTAAAGAAAAATATAAGATAACTCATGTTCGAGATAAAATCATTTAATAAGATTGTATAGGTTTTGAGAATTTTTTTAAACATTCTAATCTTATTTATTTAGATCATTAATTAATGAGGTAAACAATTCAACATTATTGTGTCATAAATATTTCCATTTATTGGATGTTTAAAAATTATATAAATAAGATAATGATGTAGGAAATATTTTTAAATTAAAATGAATATTTATAGTCTAAGTGATAACTTATATATCCCCATTTAAGAATTTATTTACTAAAAGATATATGTTTATGTAATTATTGTCTTTAAATTAAATTCATTAATATAAAGTGTCATTATCACTACCAATTGGCTCTATGGGGTCCCAAAATCTGAAAAAGGATACCCATGGTTGGAAATGTATCAACCAATAGGATTTTGACTCATGTTAATATGATTTAATTTTATTATAAAATTACTTTATTGCCCTTATTTACCATATATACCCTTTAGCCTTGGAAAATAAAATATTCACTGATGTAAATATTCATAATGTATAAAAATAAAAGTTAACTATTTAAAGAATTTGGTCCTTATAAATCCATATATGGAATCTATTTTTTAAAATTAAAAACACTGAAGTGGCAGAAATTAATTTAAAATTAAATCCCACTGTCAAAACAAGAAGCATGTTTTAATGAAATAATAACTATCAAAAGATTGGCAGTTATTTATACCCAATTTCAAAGTGAAATTACATCGAATGACCAAAATTTGATTAAATAGTAAATACATAATATAATTAAACATTAAAACCCATTAAAAATATAATCTATCCCTATAAATAAATTAGATTAAATGTCATTTTTGAATTAAAATACAGTATTTTCACTATTAATTAATAATGAATTTTATTGAAAAAATATGAAAAATTTACCCAAAGTAAATTTTGATGTCCATATTCGAAAGAAGAATTTTATTTTGTCCAAATGAACTTATAAAATTTACCAAAAGTACATTTAAGGATGGTTTTCCATAAAAAGGCGATAAGTCAACCATTTAATGAATATTAGATTATTTATGCTAAAATTTTATTCTTTCTTATTTTAAGTCACTAAAATTTGTTGGAAAAATGTAAAAACATTTAAGAAACATATTTAATAATAATATTATTAGTATTGATCATTTCTTCCAATACAACGGCTATGCATTTACTACCACTTATAATAATATAATTATATTAATTTTTATTTGTTTAACTCAATGTTGTGTGCAACGTAAGTTTTTAATGAAACATGTTGTTGAGTATTTATTATGTCGTCTAAAATTTCATCTCTATTAAGGTAAAATTATTATTTATTTCAAAAATAATAATATATATATATATATATATATATTATTTTTTTAACCAAGGATGTTATATATATATATGATATAATATGTTTCAATAATATGGATTAATTAAGGGATGCTCGGTGATGGTAGTAATCAAGAATGATTAGTATAGGCCTTTATTGGTGGTACCATTTATTGAGGCTATGTAGTGGAGTTCCATAACATTCAATGTGATACCCTCTAGTTGGGCAGGGTAGTGGAGTTCGTCGAAGGACTTCTTCTAGGAGTTACCCTTTAATAGTAATTAGTATTGGAGTTTTGTAATGTATCATCCTTTTGTTACCCTCTAGTAGGGATTGGTGTTGAACTAACTAGACAACTATTCTAGCCATGACCCTAATTTTGGGCTAAGAAGCAATGTCCCCAATGGATTTTCCCAACCATAAACCTCCACCAGGACTGGTTAGTTTAGTTCCTCGATGATAACAGATGTATGACCCACATATTGTATAAGGGAATGGGATCCTTATATGGAGTTTGATCCCCTCTATTGTGTGTAATATTGTAGAAAAATTGTTTGATGCTTCTTTGGACTCAAAAGAAAGAGGGTTTCTTTCCCCATCAATAGGGGTTCTTATGATAAGACCAAAAATCAGGAGAGATTGTTAGGGCCACTCAAACTGGATAATATCAATAGGTTCGAATTGGGTCACATAGAGTTGTGTGTTTAGGTCATACTTCTAGTATTCCAGGAATATTTTATATATAATATTGAAACTATTGGTTACTCTTCTTCTAGGGATATGGTGTGAGATGGAAATCCCCTTATGAACTCGTATTGGATTCCATTAATATATATATATATATAATTTCTTCTTGATTAAAAACACGGATTCGTTTACTATCATTTCATGAAAAATGAAGATGCTTGATGTTTTCCACATCCCTTTGATGTTTTTCTTTTAATGGATGGATGAATCTACTCTCCTACTATAGGTGGATAAGGCTTGACATGTATTTCATATACTCACTATGTTTATCCCATTGTGCTAGTAAGATATTATATTCATTATATTCCTTGGTTTAGTTGTAATCTTTCAATATACCTTATGTATATATTATATTATTATTATATGTTACCTATTACTACAATCCCATCATATTAAGGGTAATTCTGCTAGATATGATTATAATCACCCCTACTTGGGATTTACCAGCATGTTTCACGGCTGATACAAATCAAAAATAGGTTGATCATAACATCAATGGAGATTATGGATAAGAGATGCTTGGATGGTGTATAATGGTCCTTTCTTGGGATTCATGAGCTATGATCTCTCAACTATTTCTCTTTTTCTATATTTCTATCTGATAGGAAAATGTTTGTGGTTGGGTGTGTATTTTTCTACTTTACATTCACATTACACTACATAACTTTTTTGGTGTATACATTTTCATAAATGTGTGTCCTATTGTTAGTAGTGTTGTGTATATTATTATTTCTCTTTTCAATTTTTCATTAAGTTGGTCATGTGTTTGTTTGTGTACATGAAAATTTGAAAAGGCCTCTAATGATTTAGTTATTCCATTAGCATTTATTAGTACCCCTAGCCTATAGAGGCTATCTAAGGGTAGTCTTGGTTCGATCCCCATCTTGGGTTAGGTCATGAAATTCTTAGGGCCTCTTTGAGTGGAATCCATGGTGGAACACTATAATTGGAAGGAAATATTAATGAGTAAGAGGGAAAATCAGGGTTAACTGTAAATAGAGGAATTTTATGTGTTGGAATTTCTGAAAAATAGGCTTTTGAGAGTTATTAAATTCTGGTATTTTATCTCTGGTGGAATAATCATTAACATGCCTATATGTTCAATGGTATATATCCATTTTTATTTCCTCTGTGATTTTATTTAAAGGAAACTAATGTTATTTTAAAAGACATAACTTTTTATATATGAACAATACATGGTTGAGGTATATATAAATGATTATGTTAATATATTTATTCATGATGAGGAATTTGGGAAAATTGGATTTTTTTTCAGAATAAAAGTTTAGATACTATAAGGAATTGAAAATTAAATTGTTGAATATATGACTAATGATATTAGTGAATAAATTTACTATAATTGGTTTAAATAGATGAATGAGGTATTTGTAACCCTATGGTTTCAAATATTATTTTGTGTAAAGGTTATTTAGGGATAACTATTATTCTTTTTTAAGGGACACAATCATAATGGTAATGATAACCATTAGGAGTAATACATTTTTTATTATAGATTCAATTAAGCTTCGTAAGATGGGGTTTTATGATTTTTTGGTAAATCTATTTGATTATGGTGAATAGATAATTAAGGCTAGTATATAATTTAATTCATGGATAAATGATTGATAAATACTTCTTAGTTTTTATATTATTTTTTTGAGATTTTATGTTAAGGTGACTTATATTATTTTAGGAAAATATTGTTATGTTTTGGAGAATATTTTTCTAAGGTATATATATTTCTAATACGTGACATTATCTATGATTATTATTTTATATAGATAAATTTTAAGCTAATTATTGAATAATATTTTATCAAATTCATAAAATGAAGATCATTATCCTTTCATGGACCAAACAATCCAATAAAACATATTTTTCCATGCTTTAGGACAGAACAAAATTAAATTGTCTCAATCATTTAAAAATAATTAGAGGTGTGGAGTGAATGAAACATATAATCAAAGGGTGGAATTATTATTATAGAATATATGGAAATATATTATGTTTATTTTATTATTTTATCTATATATATGGTGATTAAATTCCACATAAACTTGAAATATATATATCATGATATTTTTAGAATGTATCACTCATTTATGAAGATATTATTTTCAAAAATCAATCAGAAGTATGTATCTACTAATTATAAATTCATTATTTAATAACTATTCATTTAAAGAGTGATAAGTACCAATTTTTAATAATATACTTCAATGTTCATTTAAAAATTTTATGTAATTACTATAGATTAAAAAATTATTTATTAAAAGTTATACAAATTTTTCTCCCAGCCCACGTGTATTCTCTTTACCTAAAATTAAATGTTCAATTATTAGGGATCCATTTCAATTAATTGTTTTTAAATTTAGCTTCCAATACTGGGAATTGGTTCTAAATTTTTTTTAAACCTTTTTCAAATTTATTTCTCTGAATAAAATGGTGATGAAACTTCTTAGAAGGAGGATGAATGTAACACCACCAAATTTTAGTGTGTATTACTTCATTAAATATTTTTTTAAAATAGATTATTTTTAGAAAAATGTGATATAATTAATAAATGTGACCATTAAAATATATCCAATTAATTACTAGTAATAAATATTGGTAACTATATATTGAAATATAAATCAATGACATAAACCATTATATGTTTTCCTTTTGAGTCAATTTTTCTATCATTAAAAAGAGGTGAAATAATAATGGTGTTACCTATATCAATCCTAAATATCAATTAGCAAGTATGAATTGAGATAAATATTCAACTGGACAAGTTCATGTTCAAGGAAATTGCTATGAGATACATACTAGCATTACCACCACAGTAGATTTCCCCTAGTGCATATCTTCCCCTTATATTTTATATGGAGTTAATTATGTGTTATGTATGTAAAATATAAGATGATAGATACATTTAATTTTTGAGATAAAAATATTTTATATGTTTTTAGTACTATATAAATTTATATATATTTTTTATTTTTAGGGAAAATGATTTTTTATTAGTGTTATTGGGTTTTATTATTGATTTAAGTATAATGTAATTAATAAAATCAAGGTATTTAAAATTAATATCATATCGGAAATAATAATCAACCATGTGGTATGTTAATTTTATTTTTTACTCTTGAACAAAAAAATTACAATGGTTTTAATATATATTATATGTATTTTTTTGAAAATATTAATTAATGGAACAAGTTAATAAATGAACTAAAATGAATAAATTATTAATTGATTGAACATTAAAATGATTTAATACAATAACTAAATAAAATAACCTTACTATCAAGGATTTTATATGTCGTACGAATCTAGTTCAAACTTAGAGTATGATATTTTTCATTATAACATTATTTTAATGTTTTCCAATAAATTATTTTTTATCCATATAAACATTCATTAAAACACTCATATTGGTACTCAAAATAAATTATTAATTTAATATAAAATCATTATCATTCTTTAAATATTTCTTCATGGAATCTTTTTGACATTTTCCATATTGTTTAATTTTGAAATTATTTACAAAAGTGTGAAATGAGGGTTTTTAACCTTTTCAAAAGGATCACATTTTCCAAAAAAAATTACAATTGTTCCCAAACATGAATTACCAAATTTTGGTTGCTGAACCATATAACCTCATGTGTTACCCACAGTATAGAAGAGGTTCTCGAATAACAGAAATTTCTTAATGTAATGTGTAGAGTAAATTCCTCATCAATTATAGCCATCACATGTTAGAGAAAGAAAAATATAATCAATATGAATGAAAAATATAAAATAAAATAATTGATCGTATAATAGGTGTAATATAATTTCTACATAAAATAAAATGAGGTCCCTAGATGTGGAGGTTCAAACTAATATCATGAAAAATAGAAGTGAATAGTTTTTGAAACAATGGTATAGAGTTTTTCTTGATATCGCCTCTGACTCCCTGCCATCATTTCATATAAACCTTATCATTAGGACCTTCCCCATAATTTGATCGATAAACATGAAGTCTACACACACGCCATGATTCCCATGTAGGATTTCATTATAAACATATTAGAACACTCTCAAATACCCTTTAAAAAGTCCATTGTTATTTGGAAGTGTATGAGAAGATAGAATATTACATTTACTCCCAATCATACAACCAATCATGTACATAGTTATCATACCCAAATAAACAATCCATTGAGATATCCACCCCTACAATGATTTCATATAGGAGAAAAACCATATATGTTCAAAAAAAATTACATATATCATTCGTACTTATTCTTTATGCATTAATTATTTTCACATACCACTGTTAAGGAACAAAACCACAGATGATTATAACAGAAATGTTTCCCCATTAATCACAAATGTCATCTTTCCGATGAGGGTATGAACACATGGATTTCTAATTTAGTGAAATCTCTTGCATATAAGAAAAATACATTTCAGTATATAACGTTGTAATATGTGGAACCCCATAAAAATAAGATACGATGTTCCCCTTTCCATTCGATGATTTAGAACTATCCATAAAATGAATATTTATCACCCATGAGTCATGAAAACCATCATCATCCTTTAAGGAAATGTATATGTAACTTATAGACACCTATAAGACTTTATAAATAAATAAATATTCTAAAGACTGTGTACAATCCAAATATATTGTTTAACATATAAAAGAAATATATCTCACAACAATTTATTTTATAGTATATGAAATAATACACAAGTAATAAACTACATATAATGAAATAGACAAATCATAACCATGAAAATAACTCAATTATAAATAAAAAAACCTTGAAACATTCCGAAAAAACAAAAATAACAGCCCAAAATGATATGGTATTCTTACCTCATGCTTTTATATGCCAAATTCAATGGTTGAATTTGAATTTTAGCTAAAAAAAATGTCTGTGTAAAAGTCATGTTAACTCGCTCCCTAAGGATTCCTAAAATGGACTTCTAATTATTTTATAATTAAAATTAAAATAAAATTATTGATGAAAATTTATATCACCAATAAAATTTCTAAATCAATGATTTAATTCATAAAATGTGTTATCAAATACATTATCCATGAATTACATGAAATTCAACAAGAGATGTTCTAATATCTCAAAAAATAACATTGAAATAAATATTGGATAATATTTTATTATTTCTAATTATTTTTTGGGTTATCATAATTTAATTTTTTTTCATCCTTTAATACATAGGCCTCTAAGAAATCATATTTAAAATATTTAACATGTAATAAAAAAAAGTTAAAAGTTTCTAATTCATACGTGGAATTATTCATTTCAGAAAAAACTGAACTAAATAATAGAGGATAAATATAGTACTTACTCACATAGAAAATAGAATTATATATTAGACTAATATAACAAATTTTATAGATATTGGATAAATAATTATTGGA
The DNA here is from genome assembly GCA_963277665.1 of Viscum album. Lineage (NCBI taxonomy): Eukaryota > Viridiplantae > Streptophyta > Magnoliopsida > Santalales > Viscaceae > Viscum > Viscum album. The sequence goes on along the minus strand of OY728122.1, from coordinate 579,534,168 downwards.
CTCCCATTACGCAAGTGGATATAAAATTAAAGGGAGACAAAGGTTCATGTATTTTTAAAAGAGAATAATGATTTTCTGGTTTGAATAATTGAAAACACATAATTAAAAACACATTTCAATTTCAATTTGAAAACAATATTGAATTTGGATTATTTTAAAACTTCCAAAATATGAGATACTAATTTTATATGAGTCAAATAATTAAATTTCAAATATTTTTGTATTTAAAATCATAAAAACACATTACATGTTTGATCATGGAAGAAGAAAACTAAGACTAGTTTTAAATTAAAAGTTATGCTGAAATGTGTGTAATATAATGGTAACTTGGTTTAAACATTACATATCACATATCTAAAAATTGATATTACTGGTTTACTCTTATATAACCGTTAAGAGATTATATTTACACATATGTGTTATTGTTTTAACTTTATATAACATTTTTAATTTCTCTGTTACCTTTATGCTACATATATTAACCCCTCAAAATCCTATGAAAACACATAGTTACACACATGTAACCGTTGAAAAATTAAACATACCCTTAAAAAATGGTTCACCCTTGAAAACCCCTTCAGAACGTGGACTTACCTTAATAAAAAAACTTACATACCATTACATATATACTAACACCCATCCTATCTATGGGTAGTTGATATATAACATTAAATGTATCATAGAGCCTATATAAGGGAAAAAAATAAATTGAAAAAAAAAATATTTTTCAAACAATTGTATTTTATGTTATATCCAAAATATGGTTTTTATAAAATTAAAATCTAATAATGTTACCATTCTACCCATCCAACGACATGTCGTCCCTAATAAGTGTCTCTAGAGTTCCTTCTCAAAAATATTAATGCACTCAACTCTATCGTCAAATTCCTTCCCCATGTATCATAAAGAGTTCATCCATGCTACAAAATAACTCTAATTTTTTTATCATATTTACTTATAAAATCTTCAAACTCATGTATTTGATCTATATATAAGACTAAATATATGATTTTGAATCCTCTATATTAGTGTTATCATAGTCGATCACATAATTAGTATCAAGAATGTGCCTCCAAATCTATGATAAAAGAAACACATGATGCATACCTTGATATCATGAAGGAATATCAAAATGATAGGCCACTATTATGTTAAGATCAAAAATATTGGATGTTATAACAAATCATATAAAAATAATATGTATCATGTTTAACAATTAATACCCTAGTTGAAGAGTATCCCAAAAGAAAACACGGTCTCCCATAGGAATCTCAAAGGGTTTCCTCCTCCAATTATCTTACATTCGTTTCCAAATATGAGTGGTAACCAATGGATTCTTGATGAAATGAAATATCTTAGTGGTCTCCCAAACTATGCTCATCCCCACAATTTCTGCCTCCCCCTTCTCATTCCGTTAAAACTGTGATTGAAATAGTCATATATAAAGATCTAAATAAGTGGAAATTTTTTTAAGGGCCCTGAGTCTATTATTATATGAAGACTCAAAATCATATACCTGCTCATCTTAAGCATTGTTGAATTACATAAGGAATTCCCATGTAAGGTCCTCTAAATTTTTTTTCTCTCACTCTGATTATCCATTTTTTTATTTCTAATATGTTTTACTATTTTTATCTTATTACCTAATGCTTTCTACAATTACTAGAAAAACTGTGAAATGAAACACACGTCTATATCTGATATCACCCCCCAAAGTAGAATCATAATGTTTTACAATATATCCAAAATATAACATCCCCTACACATCCATAGAAAGGTTATTTGGAATTTGAAATAAAGAGGGACACTTTTTTTATCCAATCATCTATCACACTAATAAAATCATGTCCCCTTTTGGGTTTTGGGAAAACACATTATAAATTTGATCATCCCATCATCCTAGTTGCTCATTATCTCCAGGAGTGGTTTTTATAAACCACCGGGATGTTGATTCTCATCCTTTACATGATGTTTGGGATATAATTAGAATAAAAATCCAACCACATCGATGGTCATGCAAATCCAATTGACATAAAATTTCATGATATATTTTTATTGACATTGGATTCACATACCAATTTGAAGAATGAATGTCTCTCATTTGATCCTCACATAAGGAGATGTCACAAATACTCTCCCTGGGATGTAAATTATGTCATTGTCATCGATGGACCACCATAGAAATTAATCATTCCTTCTTAAGTGGTCTCCTATAAACGGTAACTTGAGGACTGACTCTTAGATCTATTTCAAATGGCCTGACAAAGAATAAATGATCATACAAGGTAAATATTTTATCACATCTTGATCGTCTAATTAATCTAATATCCACTCCTCAATTAGTTCCATTATACTCCATTCATCCTGTGAAGTCTACTCTCTAATATCATGTGACATTGGTGTCTTCATACTAATACAATATACTAAAAATTTACATTTCCTGAGATCATTGTCCATTTAAAAAAATCCAAAAATAATTTAATCTATTGCTTTACCATAAATTATTGAATCATTAATTGAATATATATCAATATATATTCTAGTCAATGGAAACTCAAATCCTCGAACTGAAGAGATTGTGTCACCAAAATATTATATAGGAGACCACTAATTCCATGAAAAGTTCTTATGTTGGTTGGTTCCACTCCTAGGTTCATAGCTGCCATGACCCTTAAACTACCATTTAATGTTTATGAATCAATAAAACTCTTAAAATATCACTGGAAGTATCATTGTACATTGCGCATCAGATCCATGCCTCTAGATTGGTCAAAACTAGAGTTTACATTAGTCTCCAATTTAACTATAGGAAGGCACCTTCACACTTATCTGACCACTTCCAATTTATCAAATTTGTTTTATAATGATTCATTAGAGCTAAAAAATTACATAATTCCATGATGAAATTGTGTTATTACCCAAAATACCAAGTAAGATACTAATGTTGGACACTTTCCAATTATTTTCACAAAACAGCATTGTCACTACCTACTCTAGGCCCAATGATATACCTACCATAGAAATCAAATATCAAATGAAATTGAATTTTTAAATAAAAAACAAAAACTATAATAACCACATATAGAGTTAATGTGATCAATGTCTTTTCAATATAATCTCATGGTTCCTTGCATGGGTGTTTGAACCCATAGCATATAAAAATACATCAAACATGATTATAATGATTAAAATGTCATGATATAGATGGAAAATATTATAATTGATAAATTAGAACAGTACTGGGGAATTATGTAAAAAAAAATTCATCATTAGGTACTATTAATATCCATAACGACTCTTAACTTTTTAAGTGGAAATATCCACTTATATGAACCCCAACTGATGGTCATGGTAATAATGATAAATCTTGTAAAACCAATGGTGTTTATTTATGTGCATAAATAATTTGTAAAGGATACATTTTATTTATTATTACCTAACTCATATTCATGTACTCTACTAATCTCCATATACTACCATCTACCTTCTTGTAATAAAATACCAAATGACCCCCAACGTGATGTGCTCAGTCTGAAAAAGTCATTTACCACCAGATCATTTATATACATATCCAACTACTTTAATGATGTGTTTTCAATATGATAAGGAAGAATAAATATTTTTTATTCCAAAGAAAATTGATTAATGTCAACTCAATAAATTTATTTAGAAGATGACGGAGAATTAATATGTGAAAACATCCTGATAATGATCCCCTACATGAGGAAAAGTATATAGAGATACTACCTTACTCACTATAAGATCTAACCCTAATACTTGTGTCAGGATAGATCCATAATGAATAAATTCTTTTTCTATCTTAATAGAATCCACATCCTTCTCCCCATTCATCATAAAATTATCTGCTCTGGGTGAATGTTTGAATAACCATTATTGATAAAAATAAATCTAATCATGATAGATTTCCAACCAATATATGATAATACCACATAAAAACAATTTATTTAGATTATTGTGGAGTCTCATGGGTGTTTTTTGATAGCGATAACTACAATAAATTTAGAAAATCATTAAATATTGTTTATTTTTGACCCCAATGGGATTCAAGGAGAGATTAAATTATATGATAACATAAATGGTATATCTAATCCAAAAAACATGATAAAACGAATTAATGGGAAGATATAGTATGAAATTTCCATATATTGAATAGTGGTAAAAAATATTTTACCCCTAACTATAGAATATATCTCTCCACTTGTTATTGGAAGACTATACATTTCATAAATCATTTATATTCAAAGGGCACAAATCGCAAGAGTCATTGATATATGTGGTTCCTAGGTCTACTATTGAGGAACAATTCTTACACCATGAACTATGATCCATGAATCTAATCATGAATTCTAAAAACAAAATTAATGAATATATCACAACATTCCACATTGATAACATTTTTTGGTGAACATATTCAACATGTACATATATTTCTACTCAATTAAAATGTGTACATCTTATTCTAATATTATTTTATAAGGGGGTAGAAGGGTCCCTAATCTACTTTGAATTTATGCTTCCCCATTGTACATCCTCAACCGTACACCTCTCACTACTGGAAGACACACTGTATGTTACATTAATAATCAGGATCTTCAGTATGCCATAACATAATTAAAAACCCATAAGCATGTCCTCCCTAATCCCTTTCATGAAGGTCGGGGCCTTATGAAGTACCTGATAAAATTTCATAAGGTCAAAGACACTAACCAATTTAAGTATATCTTTTCTCATTATAATCTTTAACATACTAGTATTCTACATCTTATTCTAATTGAATAAAGGATAAAAGCCTTGTAACTCTATTAAAAGAACCGAATAAGTTTGAACTGAAATATCCCCATCATAAAGCTCTATAAAATTATGATATCTATCAAGTTCAATGTCTCGGCGAAGATCACCTCAAAGAAAAAGAACCTTGAAACAATACAATATGTTTCTCTACAATTTTTATAATAATCCCATGATGTCCCACAACCTTTGGGTTGGTCATTGAAGCAAATAAATTTCTATCATTACCTTCATATCTATAAGAGTATTCATCATGTAAAAGATTCCAACGATAATATAAATATAGAACTATAATTCTAATGAAGTCCAATTCAATAGATTATATATATATATATATATTAGGGATATTAATTTATCAAGCCTAATGAATCATATTTTTTGGTGCCCACATTGTGAGCATAATCAATCTGCGAGACCTCAGTCTCAGGTATGATTACCACCAGAACCACTACATATGGCATCAGATCATTCTCATGTAATTCCCCCAAAAATATACATTTATATAATTGGTGTATCATAATTATAATGAAAAATATGAAATCATTGATATGGATTTTTTTAAAATCACAAAATAACATTTATAATTCCTATTAGATCTTTCATAAGATAAAGGCCTTTGAATTTAGAAGACACAAAAAGGGAACTCCTTTAGAAATGCCTATCATAGGGAATATCCTCAACCACGGTATAACCCTCATAGTTCAACACAAGGTCCATGATTAGTCCTCCATACCGAAATATAAGTCACAATAATATATATACATATATATATAATAGAATTCTCAATTATAATTATCTAGTACCTCAGAGACATATCACAACAGAAAGAACAAATATATGCCACTAAAAAGAGAATTAATGTTTTATAAAAAATATATTTCCCAAATCAAGGAATATAATTAAATTACTATTATAAGACATAGAATAGGAATATATATGATAAATTATTCTACATACAGAAACAGGATGTGTAAAAATTCCCAAAATCAAATAAAACTGTAATAGTAATCCCATCCCCAAAAACTGAATGGTTAATTACATATGATCTGGATATGAACTTGTGAACTCCCCTACCACAGTTCCATAAATCATATATCATCTATTCAATAACCTAAAAAATTAATGTAAACACACACCTTTAATTCTATATTACAACTCCATTACCTAAATTTCATAGTTCAGTATGGAGAGAAACTGGCCTCATGTGCACCTCCTATTATGCAATAGGTTGTCGGCATGAAATAAGGGTATAATATATAATAGATATAATATATCCTTAGTAATATTATCCATCATGGGATGATATAAAAAATTCAATGAAAACTATAAAAAACATAAAAAATTACATGAATAGATTATATAAATAACCAGATTTTAGTTATACATATAACAAAAAAGGGAAACTAGATGATAAATAGAAAAATAAAAACAATTAACGCAAATAAAAATAAATTTAATAGAAAGAGTTCTTATTATATCTACACATTTCCTCCAACTCATATTCTTTTTATAGTTTACTACATATCATATGGAAAATTCCCTTCATTGGATCCCATTTCTTGAAGTCTACTTATGTTCCATGATATGAGTGAAAGGTGAATGTTTAATCCATATAGAAAACCAAAAATTCATCCCTAATATATGATCACTACTGTATGAAATTTCATAAAATAATGGAAATATAAATATGTAACTACGCATATTACAAATCATGTACATTGATATCATGTGTTTACCAAGATACAATGAACCCATACTATACCTAAATCATTGTTATGTCGAATGAACACAATATAAGGTAAGAAATTTAACATAGATGATGACTACTGATTCTGTCCATTGTTAAGGATATGATCATTCCACTTTTAAATAATAAAATCAGGCATTCCTTTAAGGAAAATTCCACACCATGAATTATGGATTCAAGTTTTTATATGAGGGTACAAACACATTGTATACGTATATATTTGAATATATATCATACATATGGTAATCTCAAAAATGAAAATCACAATGGGATATATAAAAACCATTAAATTTAAGATTGTGTAATCCTCCATGCATTCCAATATAAGGCCCTCACCATAATATTAAATTAAACTAGTAATGATAATTGTAAACCATAATACCTCTCTAAGGAGTTCGACATGTCTATCAAGGTGAGATATAAAAGCGAAACACTAAAATAAATATTATACTAAGTAGGTTCAAAACACATATAAGGAATACCATAGTATGTAATATTATATCACAAAAATCTAATTCCATGAGATATTAAATATTACCAAATAAAAAAATTGACCAACAATGTAACATAAACGACCTAAACATTAAATGTTATCAATTATTGGAATATACACATTAAAATATACCAATCAATTCCAAGTAAATTGCTATGATGAAAAGGACATCCTACCACAATCTTGTTAATGTTGAAACCAAATTATTTCAAATGAATGATCACATGAAACACATCCATGAACATATTTTAACAAACCACTGTCTACAGATCAATTGAATTGATTTCTCATTATGTAGTAATTAAAATTATACGTCATCTTGTGATAAAAATTTATATATTCTAGATAATATAAAAGTTATGGATTTGTGTGGTAGCATGATCTATCAATGTCTTTATTAATGAATAATCATAAACTCACCACGTGTTGAGATAATATCTCTACAAAATATTAATATGACAAAGAAGTGGTTATTTCTTATTATTATTTATTAATTATTGTTTACTATATTCTAGAGTATAATAAAATCATTTTTATTGAAGGCGTTAAGAAATTATATTTTAAACATTTTTAATGAAATAAATATATCCTAAATAATATAAATTCCAATGTAGAATTTACCGATTGAAAAACACTACCACTTGGAATATATTAGAGAGATAGGTTTAAAAACCCTTTAATCCTTAGGTAGAACATAGATTTATGGATGAAATATATTCATATCTTTGATAAAGGATTTATGGATTTCTTGGACTCAAGAGGATATCAAAATTGAAGGAATGAAAAGGATAATGTATTTCAAAAATATCATTAATGTCTTATAGTTAATAGAATTGAAAACCTGAATTTGGAAACATGAATTAATATTCTATTGATGAAAATATTGAATAAAAGCCATTTTAATCCATATAAATCATGTTTCGCAAATTACAAATGATACAAATAATCAAATTCATATGATTTTATTCCTATGAAACAATGAAAACCCATTACATGATCACACTTGGAGAGAGAAAATGATAAACTTGGTGAACATGTACCTTTACTCCAATACAAGTGATTTGTGAGGGTTATATTATTTTACCCATATACATCTTGTATTTATCACAATAGGGTACATAGGTACTATTATGTGAACACTATAGTATATTATTTACCATTACATAGTGATGTTCTATATTTACTTAATATTTGGAATTTATGTGTTACATTTATGCAGTACCGACCTACTCATATACATTCTTTAAAAAACTCAATGTAACACTTATATAAAACATCAATAATTAAAATATAATTAAATTATAATTTTATACCCATACATAACTCTTGTAAAACATTAAATTATCATTATAATGTGACTAAAAATCCAATATACATTTACATAGATCCTATGAAATTTCATATGAAGTAGAGGAATGTGTTTACCATTAAATAGAGGATAAGTTGTATGTAAGGGTAATCATTAAATTGAAAATTTACTATATGATCACACAAAAATTGTTTACAATTATATAAAATCGGTGGATTTAAAACATTAATAATTGATAATTTTAAAAATACCCTTCTTGAAATTTAATCTTCCTTTAAAAAAATTATGTGTTTTTCGAAACATATGTCATTAACATTTTATATTAATTTTTTTAAAAAAATTAGAGGAAAAGGTTATTTTACCTTCATTTTATATGAGAAATGTATTTGAAATTTCATCTTGGTTGAAAAGAATATTTTTAAGAGTTTTATGATTAAATGATAGAACGTTGTGTTTATTCATGTTAGGTATTTTTAAATTGTTCATGATGATGGGTTGGTCTAATATTAACATATAGTGTATTGGATAATGATATATTAATTAAAAAAATATAAGTTGGAATTAACTAGTTTTGTTATTACTTTTGTATCTATTCTTACCAGGGTAATATATTGAGAATTTCCCAATATACATATATGGGTATTCTATACATTATATCAATGTTTATGGAAATATGATGATTTTAGAAAGTAATAAATTGAGTTTTTTGATAATGAAGTATCTATCATCTTTGAATGGTGAAATATTTTTTTATGGAAATGTCTTCTAATGTTCTCATGTTTTCCATGATTTTATCTTGAATATGGTTTATAATTTATTCTCTCTTGGTATATATTTTTTGAAAAAAATTGTACATTAAATTTTATTTTATCATAAAGTAAATGATTATTTTAGCTTAATGTTTATTCTATAAAAAATAAGTAGTTGCATATGAGTGTCTATGATCTCTAAATTGACTAACAGGTTATTTTCCTTTTATATCCATTATTGATATTTTCTACTAATCTCATGTTTTTAAATTATTTATCACTACGGATATGGATGTATATAAGTTATAGAACTATCAATCCTTAATTAAAGAATATTTTTCCTGAATAAAACTATTATTCCAAAAATGAAATTGGTGTATAAACATAAGAACCTATTTTTGAGGTAAAATCTTTACATTGTGGATGTTTCCATGTTATTGGGTAAAACCTTTTCAAATCATATAATCTTAAATGACCACAAAAATGTAAGAAAATGTAATTCATTTTATAAATCGTGTAAATATGGGTTAGTTAAATTACATGTTGTTATATGATAAATCTTTATCATAGAGAGGGGAGTTTGGGGATATAATTTAATAGAAATTCTTCAAAATAAGAAGCTTATGGTTTGAGGAGAAGTGGGGTGAAAGGGTTTTTTTTGTTTATATGTGGATGAGAGCGGTGTTTTAGAATAAAATAATAATAAATTTATTATTTTATAACATAATTTTTGAAATATTGACACTTATGACTATTTAAAATAATATGTTCTTGAGTTGATGAGATGATTTTTTAATTAATCACCAAGGATATAATAAATCACATATTTATGTTAGAATAAAAATTATTCTATTTTTTAATATTTCACAATTCACATCCATATTTCTCTACATAAAAAAATAAAACAAAAATTACCTATAAAAAATTATAACTTGATCTATCCAAAAATTATATAAATATATATATAATATATTGATAAATAATCAAATATTATTATTTAATAATATTATAAAAATGTTCATTGAAATATGTCATTAGTGATTGACTAAAAATGTATAAATTTTATTTCATTATTTAAAATTTATTGAGAAAATATTTCAATTTATTGTGACACTTATATTTTATTATTTAATTGGTGGTAGTCATTACATATAAGAATAATTCATAATTTACGATAATATTCATTATTTACACTTATAATTATCATATTTATATTCTAATGATTATAATTCAATTTTAATATAACTTTATATTTCTGATAAATACATATTATTTCTAAAGATCGTTATTTAATAAACTTCTTATTAGTTTTATTTAGATTTATTTATAAAATTATAATATTACATGAAATAGTTTTTTTAATTTTTTATACGTATGTTTTAAACAATGACTGTTTTTATTTAATTTATATGTAAAATTATGCATTATTAATAATAGTTTTTACTGTGAATCAATTTATATAATTATGTTGTAAAAATATATTGAAATAATGGATCTTCTGTTATAGTACAATATTTTTCATAGAGTCAGGGGACATATATCCTCCCCCAATAAATACTTCATTTCACTAAATTTTTGATATATATCAATCCAAGATAAAAAAATTTTCATTCATCGCAATAAAATCCTCAGGCTCCCATTTTTCATCTAAAGACATCTGATTACAAAAAATTACATTCATCAGAAAACTATCTACTTCTATAACACTTTCTATCTAATATTATGAAACTAGAAAAAATTTTCATTACAAAAATTGTTACACTCAGGATACTTTTATTTAGTGGTGAGTATGTGAATTGGTCCAAAAATATACATTCTTAGTAGTGAGTCATTGAAGTTGGAATTCCCATTAAATAGTTTGGGTTTCATAACCAAAATACATGCCACAACTACACTTCCTTCCAAAATCTGAATAGTTTCAATATACATTGTAAATTACCTCCCAGTATTTCTAGTCCACATAAATTCCTTCTATGTTGATACATAAAGATAATATAACATTATTTTTGAATTATATATCCCTCCATTAATTATCAATAATTATTTTATATCTACATTGTGAAATCTTGAAATGATTCTATATTTATATCAAATTCACTGTTTTATCATAAATAACTTTTATACCAATTATCATTCTATCCCACACCTAAATAAATAACATCAGAGAATTATATATTTTCCTATATAAATATTTATATAGTTCAATTTAATATGTTTAATAAAATCTATTATTGTATGAGAACACTATAAAAGGATGATATCGGAAACACGTTCCTAATAATTCTAGTGACCATGACCTCAAATTTTCCACTAATGTTTAGATAATCCATTTAGACACCCCAGTAGTTATAGGGTGAGAGGTGGTTCTTAATGAATCTCATTATATAGATATATTTTAAGGTATGCCCTAAATTTATATATTGAATTTTGGTCTAAATGACCAAAAATTGATGGTGGGGAACTATAAATCTGTCCATCATCAATATTATAGAGTTTTGAAATATAATCAAGGGGTATACTAATCTTAATTTCTATAGAATGTGTAAACATTGAAAATTGATCAACAATAAGCCATATTTCAAAATTCCCCTTAGTTATATTGTGAAACCCATTAATATAATGCATTATTATATTGAAGAATTTTAGTATTGGTATATGGTGAGGTTATATGAAACTAATAGTAAGTTTTTTCTTGGCCTTTCATTATTATCATCACATGATTTTGGAAATATAATATACAATTTCCTACATTGTATTTTCCCACCAAAAATATCCTATTAAATATATTTTAGAGATATTATAGTTTTCATAGAAACATGATATATGAGTTTAATATATTAATTATATTTTTGTATTAGGGGAAATGGTTAAAAATAACCTCTTTCCAAATTTCAAAACACCAAATTCATTGATAAATACCATTATTATCTAAAATTTTTGGATATAACATTCATTTTAATACATGAACAATCTTATTAATATTTCATTATACTCTCTAGAAAAAAATTTTAGGTAATTACATAGAGATTTAATATTTTTCCCTAATAACATTGTCATAATACATTAATAAATACATGGGAAGTGGATCATTTTCCATCCTCATCACTGATATAAATCCGTAGTACGTCTTACTAAAGGAATCATCCGTGTTATTTTCCATCGTAAGTTTGATGTGTATTACACAGTCATGGTTTTGAGTAGTTCAAACCATCTCCTTTTTCTCATGTTGACCTCTATATATTTCAATATATACATAAAACCCTTATGATCTGTATATATAAATATATACACAATATATTCCCTATAAATAATGTGAATCTATATCATCAAGGAATGGTTTACATATTTCTGTTCAATACCTTGATTATAAAAAATTATTTAATGGTTTTTAAATTCCTTGCTTCATAATAAAAAACTCTATAATCATTCATAAGGACACACCTCGATCTTTTAGTTGAGAGATCACTCTATATCACAAATCCTTCCATAATTAATGGTATGGTCAATAATGGTTCATCAATTAATTTTCTCTTTATTTCCTCTAAAAATGCCTGCCATTCAATTGACCATGTGAATTTGAACACTTTTTATATGATCTTAGTCGATTAATATGATATCTGTAAAAATTATTCAACACAACAATGATAGTAACCATCTATTTAAAGATTAATACATATCATAGATTTATTTATTTTTTCGGGTTATTCTTTGACAATCTACAGCTCATAAAAGACAAAATATATTTTAACAATGTATTCAATATGTTCAAGAAAACAATATTCTTGAATCCAAAACAATAATGACCTTGAAGTGAAATACATTAAAATTACATAACTTTTGGGGGATACATAAAAAATTAATCAACAGATTCCAAAAAATGATACTGGTCTAGTGAAAAAGAAACAAGAAAACATAAACATTTGTATATAAATTTGAAACATTATATTCAGTTAGGTTCTTCATGACTAGATCCCTTCCTAAACATGTCACAAATAATAAATATATTCATAACATAGGAAATGAAAAATAAAATCAGGTGATATCATATGCCCAGTGAGGATAAATAAGGGATACAATTAAGAATAATCATAATCATAATTTTATGAAATCATGATAATGAAAATATAAGATCATACCTTGCATATCAACGATCATATATATAAATAATTGCATATATATAAGAATTTCATAAGACATGATTCATAAGGAACTGAAGATCATAATCTATGAAAGAATATTATTAGAATAAAACATGGATTTGTGGAATAGACATATGTATATATAATTATTTCCATAGTAGTCATGAAAACCCTTTCATAGCCATCTTAGTGGATGAATCCAGTTACTAAATTGAGTTTTCACCCCATTCTAAACTAATTTTACTTCACCAATATCTCTCCTCATTCCAACCATATATTACTGAACCTAGTTAATCTCTCATTCTAGTCCTGTAATACTAAACAGATTACATTTCTCATTCCAATCATGTCAATCTAATGAGACATAAATCTTTACCCACAACATTGGAGGGAAATATTTGTCCCACCCAACTTATAATGGAATCATACATGCATGTTCCAAAAAGTCATAAACAATAATATCTTACACATGAATAGAAATGGGATTCATAAATATGTAATAATACCATAAAATGGGTTAAAATATAGGTTTCATAATCATTTATTCAAAAAAAAGCGCATTAAAAGAAGGTGGTTTCAAAAGAATATAAATGGTGATAGAGAAACGCGTTTTATAAACATCATCACATCAAATCATAAACCATTTCGAGAAATAATATGAATAGAACCATAAATAATTTCCTAAAAACACATTAGTAACATCTAGATATTTCATATAATCTAGTAAATAACTTTGAAACAACTTTCAAAAACATTTCGTGAGGAACATATCCTTTCTTCATTGAAAAATGATTCTTAAAACATAAAACAAATAGAAAAATATTTCCATTAAAAATAATTTCAAAAGCTAGAAAATATGCTTGAAATCATTTTGAAACCCATTTTCAAAGAAAACATTTAAAACAATTTTCAAAATATTTTAAAAAACATTTTCCATGAAATCATATAAATTGACATGAAAACATTTTTCAAACAGTTTTACATGAAAACTTATAAAATAAGATTTATATAATTTTAAAAACCATTTTAAAAAAAAATACATAGAAAACCATTAATGAAATATAGAAAAATTTCGAAAACCTATTTACATGAAAACATATAAATGGATTTTGAAAAAATTTATAAACCATATTCCATAAATATTTATTTATTAAGACTAAAAACATTTTGAAAAACACATTTGTTGAATTTTTCGTCAAAACATACAAATAAATCATGAAACCATTTTGAAAACCATTTAATTTATTATTATATTTTTAAAAAATATTTTCTACAAAAATTAACCTTTTAAAAATTTAAAGGAACCTTAATAGAAATGATAGTGAGTAAATACATACATTTCATATGAGGTAAAAATAACATTCCCTTTTTCAAGGTAAAATGGATAGAAAATTACCTTGATATGAAAGAGAAAAAAAGATTATGTGGAAAATATTAATCAAAGGAAAAAAGAATAAAAGTTTCTTTTAATTTATATAGGAGAATAGTAGAATATTCATGTAAATACTTCTTTTAAAAATAAATGGTTTTGATGGAACACAGATTTCTGACTAAAAAATTGGTAATGTTGAAATTTCATAAAAACACATTCATAATTATCTTACAAACCAAACTATATAAAAATGGTACCAATAGATGAAATAATCCTAAATAAATAGATTGTAATAAAATTTATGAATATCTTTAGGATATGGTTCATAATATTTAATTGATGTAAGCATAAACATAAACAATCTCAAAAATAATTTAGATTATTTCGGTAAACACTTACCACTTGGAAAAAATAAACCATAATCTACAAGTAAGATAATAAATTTAAATGATGCATAATATATAAATAATATAATTATATTCATGATATATCATTTCACAGGTATTATAGAAACCTAATGGAAAAATATTGGTGTATGACATGGCATATATCTCAAAGAAATAAATTTGTGACAAAATTACTTTACTTATTTGGTATGCTTTGAAACATAAATCCCATTAAATAAATATCATAAAATGGATTTTTAAATACCCATTATATTATTCATATGAATCATAAAATAAATCCTTTTTCAGTATACAGACCACCAAAAAGTAACGGGTGGTGAATAAATCAAGTATCTTACAGAAATAAAAAGTGAGATGCAACTCCCTTTCCTTATGACCTGATTCAGTGAATACTAATAAAAAATATTGTCCTTTATAATACTATATATGATTTTATTATGTCTTTATGTTACCCTCTTGTTAAAGATTTGATGTTAAGGTTTGATTTCAGGTAATATCCACTTTGTTTTTCTCATGTGTCATAATTTGTTATATTAGTGGTCCTTATACTATATCATGATTTAAAAAATATAACATGTCCTATTAATATCAATTATATTCAGTATATTGTAAATTTAATAATAAATATAATGTAGAAGTATAAAAATTAAATACACCATTCAGGGAGACTGTAGGTCATACGTACGGATCAACATTGAATATATTTTATTAACGTACTGAATAAAATAAAATAAATGAATATATATATATATTATAATTATTTCATAATTATTTTATTATATATATCATATAATTTCACTAAAGATATCCATAATATATTCCATGTATGGTGTGAAAAAATCACATCACTTTAAGGGAGATGTAGCACAAACATCCTCAAACAAAATTATCATATTTACACCAAATGGAAATTATAAATACATGTGATTAAAAATTATAATAGAAGAATTTTTACAAATAAATATTATAAAAACATATATAAATTTTTTTTCTATGATAAAGTCCACAATGAGTGGTAGTAAAATAAAAATGAACAATCATCGTTTTGTCAGGCGGTAGTTCGTCATACAATTACACAATATGTTTGTCACACCATAGTTGGAACTATATGTAAGTGTAGTATGATCACATAGATTATAGAAATACAATTATAGTTTTGATAATTTTTCTCTTATACTATCCCATAATAAGAACAGTTAAGTCAGTGTAGGATGAAAATAAAATAATGGGGTTTGAGGGTGGGTGTTACCTCTTAATCGGGTAACTCCTTTTGGTTTTTACTAAAGGGAATCTATAGAAGACATAGTACCCAAAATAAGGTCTGAAGGAAGGATGTCGGATTTTATGGAGAAAAATTTAGTAGATGTTAGTTGATCCTAATTAGATCGACAGGTGTGAAGATGTGGGAGGAGGGGAGACCTTTTATTGTCGAGGAGGAGTTGCACTCTTGTAATATTTTGACAAAAGAATTTCATAAATGTTTTTCAAAAGTAAATTGGATAAAATATTTTGAAACATTTGATAAAATTGAGGATAGTGTCTATATGTGGACATCCAATGAATTTTGTATAAATATCATGGTTTATTTGGGTTTATAATTACTTTTTAGTCCTTAGTTAAGCTTAATATTACCTCAATCGGTTTAATGAATTTTAATTGCATTCAGTAATATTAATAAGAAAAAAACAAATTATACCAGATGATAAATTATAAATTAGTATAATTCATAATATTTAAAATATTTTTCCAATATTCCATTATTATTGGTTGTATATATTAATATAAATTTAATCTCTTTGTCCAGACTACACTGTAGGTTTTTCATGTAATACAGATCAAAAGTCTGCAAAGTTTTCATAAAACTTTACAAAGTGAAATTGGTTCCAATTAACTAAATTTTATAAATTTATAAAATATAATCTAATTTCACATTCATAAAAATTTAAAATTTAATTTATCCATATTAATAAATTATTTGAAAATGTTGTTTTGAAATAATATTCAGTCTTTTTAACTATTCATTAAAAATGAAAACCAATTGAAAAATAACAAAAAAATATTATTAACTTTATTTTTATGATTCTATTTAAAATTTAAATTTTATTTTGAAATATTAAATCTATTAAAGTTGAAAAAAATATTGTATTTAAAATTTGTTCTCCATTAAATAGTGGTGAAACTACCTTTATGAAAATATAGATTTTTATGCCTAAAATTGGGTTTTTTTCTTATCATATATCAATAAAATGTGTTGAATGAATGAGAAATATATTTTATTGAATATATATGATATAAATTAAATTATTATCAATAAATAATTTAATTTAATTTAATTTATTAGTGTAAAACATCTTTGAGACCCAAAACAATAATAATATTTCAATTTATATTCAATCAAGTTTCATAATCAATTCTTATTATTTGGTGTCCTATGAAATAATATTACATTTTTGTAAACCATATATTTTAATAAATTAGATAATAATATTCAAAACTATAAATTGGATTCATATGTTAATTCTTATTCTATTAACTAATAACATTTTTATGATATAATATTATTTGGTAAAACATAACCTTACATTTTACGCAAGACATCGATGAAATGTTTTGTTGCATGTAACGAAAGATTAACTCATTGTTCTAGGAATCTAAAACTAATGTTTGTGATTTTTAGTACATGATTAATTTTTTGATCCATATAACCTAGGAAAAACATAGTTTTTTAATATGAAATAAACTATTTTAAATGTTTCCAGAAATGAAAAATATCAAAAAAATTCAAGTTATTAGAAACCAAAATTCACAACATTTATGGGTGTTTAATTATTCCCATCATAAAATGAATTTATCCCTCAAAATCCATCTGGGATATAACATTTTTAATAATTTAATGTTTCATCTATATAAACCCACATAGTAAAAATGAATAAAAAAATTCACTTAAAAAGAAATTTGGGAACTATAATTATTACCCAATATAACATAAAAATATGTTTCCTCATATGAAAACAACGGTGAGATATTAAATACTCGATATGGATGAAAAATTAATCTATCATTTTTTTGGGAGAGTGATTAATAACATGGTTAGGAGAATGTCAACTATCACAAATCCATAAATATTGGATGATCAATGGGGCCATTTGATTTATCTAGAAACAATGGTACTTGGATTAAATTATTAGTTTCAAAGTCCATTTTCCTATTGTTGAATAATTTTATGAAATTAGTTACTTACATGATTTCATGACAACCCTAACCTTTATTGTGCCATGTTCCACAACCACTTCATCTCTCATTCCATGAAATGGGGGTCAATGATTCCTACCAAAACCATTTAGAGATTATGGGATCCAATATAATCCATCATATCTATGTTAAGATACCATCAACAAAATGTGAATAGAAGACGTTATCCAAAATACATGAATCTTATTATCGCCTAATAATATAATAATATCAAAAAATTCAACAGATATTTATTTTAAACTATCAATAAATGGTTAACCATATAACACATTAGAAATAAGTAAATACAGAACAGCATAAAGATGGTCATGAAATCAGATTATCATTGATCCCCCTTATATCACAATGAAGCTCCTGGTTGTTATATTCAAAACATGTGAATACATAAATAATGAATTATTTTGAAACATGGTAATGAACTAAATTTCAATAAATTTATATTAGAAAGGTGCATGTTTACTTATTCAAAACTATATTAGATATATTATATAAATAAAAAAATGTTTGCAAACTTCATCAATGATAGCGTAAACCACCCGTCAATAATTCCTTACTTAAAATCTAATCAATACAATGAAATTTAGATATCCGTATCCCATATTTCTTTTTCCAAAAAACATTATCTTAACATAAATATCATCTTTTGGTTTATATTTATATTGTCAAAATATAACATTATCATTAAAGAACATTACCAGTCCATTAGAAACATTCAACATAAAATTTTAAATACCGAGGAAAAACCATAAGTAGAAAATGCTTGTATAATTCACCAGACCTATAAAATAAATTTTGAATCCAAATGCATAAAAAACTATTATTCCACTTCATCCATAATATATAATAATGTTTTGTCATCGTTTTTTAAAAAAAAATCTTTCCCTACACATTTCATCTATAGTTTCATCATCATTGGCAATATAACCATTACTTGTACCACATTTATTATTCTCTTCAAGAGCACTCATATTGAGACATTGAGTTGAATAATGACAATTTATTCCATATATAAAACACATAGCCTTCGATGAAGACATACAGAGGCCAATATTCTCATCAATTTAATTTTCTGAACTCTTCATTTTTCGGTATAGTCTTATTCATTTTGTCCTTATTTTCTATAGTCAAAAAACGTTATTGTTCATCAAATACATTAACATAGGTGGTTCATTACAAATTATTTTTAGATATTATATTGAATCTTACTTCATATATGGTCTTCATTACTAGAACATGTAAAAAATTATTTTCACATATTTTAGGAGTCATAGATTTCGTTAAGGTACACATTTTTAATCATGTTCTATGAAAACTGATTAAGAATGATCATATCATCTATCACCGCAGTGATGATCCCACTTGACTACTCATCTTCAAACCATCCATCACATTCAATGTTAATCCATTCCCTTTTAATTCTTACCATTGACTAAAACCAAAGCATTGTGTGGTTGTTACTTATCATTGTATAAAACACATAGTCATGAAACAAAATTACATATTGGAAAACCAAATCATGACACATTACTTAATATAAAATATGTAAGGCACATTCTAGGTTAATAATAATAAACACATATTTAAACACTTCATGATGGTATGATCTAGGTTTCTGAATTCCCAATGCATATCCCCTGAGAGTTTCAATCTATGTGTGCAGCAAGTCCTATTGTCATGTACCATATAACCCCAATTCAGCCCTAGGAAATTGTGTCAGCATTTCTAAAGCTGTGGACATTGGTTCTAGAGCCACATCCATTTGAATTATCCAAATAGGTATGTATTAGTAAAAAACTTCCCACTCTATCCTTCACCAAAATTCCATGAAATTTTTTTAATTATTGATTTATCATTATAATTATCCTTAGATACATCACTAGACATATCCGTAGAAATTTAACATGCGATCAAACTAAATTTTTTCTCCTAGATTCAAAATTTTAACTAATCCTCCCATTGATAAAAAAAATAGTGACCCTTCCTCAAAATACATATACATTAAATAAATTTTTTAGAAAAAAAAACATTAATCTGACATATATCTAAAAACTAAACTACTATAGTAGCAATAGAAACATTTAAATATAAATACGAGTGCATAAATGAGCTAAAATATCTCCCAATAGGTTTGTTTCGACTAGAAACCTTCTTAAAACATAAAAATTATACATATCTTCATAACATGGGAAAGAAAACCTAAAAATGGGTGAGCTTCGATGCTCGGTAATCATAAATAAGTGGGATGTGTAAGCATAATCAAGAAAATAATGGTTTGAGAACATGATCATGAAAATAGAAGATCATATCATTAATATAAACGATCATATATATGAATAATTTAATAAATAATGGTATATCATACAAAATTATCCATAAAGTTGCAAAGAACTATACCCTAAAATCCTATTATATAAATAAAACATGGAATTATGGAAAATATATAAGTGTTTTAATTTATTTCAGAAGGAGTCAAGGAGTCTATTCCATGACCATCATAGTGAAAAAAAATTAATTTAATGAACCCTATTCACACCCAATTATAACCCTAAAATACAGAATAGATGTCAGACCTCATTCCATCTATGTATTATTTAACCTTGTTCATTTTTTATTCCAACCCTGTAATGTTGAACTGCGATCATTTCCAATTACAACCACATATATCTCATGATATATAATTTTTTTCCTAATGAATTGGATGGATATATAGGTCCCCCCAATCACAAAATGAAACCATACATGAATGTTACAAAAAATAATTAACAAATCCTATCATAACCCCTGAAATTAAATGGTTTTCGTAATCATGTAAGGAAATAATAACCTATGTAAAAAACAGGTTTCATATTATTTTAATCATATACATAACCCATGAAAAAATCACAATTAAAAATCATTAACCATTTAGGGAAATAATTTTAATGGATCCATTAGATAATTTCATAGAAATGCATGAGTCACATCAACAGATTTCATTATATATGAAAAATAATTTTCACATATCTTTAAAAACATTCTTGAGGAATATATCCTTTTTTTCTTTGAAATTTTATAATCAAAACATTAACCCTTTAGGACATCATTTCATTTGAAAATACATTTTAAATGTAGAAATAAGGATAGAACACATTTTGAAATCCTACATCATAGATATTTAATAAAAAATGTGTTATGAAGAATTTTAAAAACCATTTTATGTTAAATACCTTATATTATTCTATATAAATCTTGTAATCATTTTGAAAACATTTTTACTTGAGAACATATGAAAGAATGTTTATAATTTTTTTAAAAAAATTCCATAAAATTATAAAAAACAATCTTAAATAGAATTTGAAAAAAACATTACCTGAATAATACATTGAAAACATATATATAAAAGTTGAAAAAAAATTAAACCCATTACATTGAAAATTATTATTTTTTAAAACGTCTTAAAAAATAAACTCTTAATCATGAAAATTAAGCTTTCTAGAAATAATGGTGGGTAAATCTATACATACCATCCCTGGTAAAAAAGAACATTCATTATTCATGGTAAAATGGTTTAAAAAATTACTTTTTCATAAATAGAAAATAATATTACCTGGAAATAATTGGTAATAGAAATAATGGGTAAACATTTACTTTAATTATTATATTATAATTTAAGAATATTCTCAAAACCATTTTTTTTGATAAATATAGTTTTGAAGAAACATATATTTCCGACCGAAGAGAGGTAATGTCGAGCTTAGTTAAAATCATTATTACAATTCTATTATAGATAAAAGAGTGAAAACATTATACCAATGCATGATTAATTTACAAATAACAATATAAGAATAAAATTCAGGAATTTTTAGTGATATGGTTCATAATATTTCATTGATGGAGGCATAAGAAACAGCCTTAAAGGTAATGATATTGATTCAATAATCTCTTAGAAAATTGTAACATTGAACCATACTCTCCATGTATGAAAAATAAGTTAATTAATGTTTAAAATTTCATAAATATAATGATATTCATGATATATCATTTCAATGATAATATAAACACCACATGAAAAAATATAAGTGCATACCATGGGATGTGTCTCAAAGAAGTCGAATTGGGACAAACATACATTAAAAATTTAGAAAATTATTGAAACACAAATCACATGATAGAAAAAATCATAAAATGGATATGTAAATGAAATTAATTTAAAATATAGTAATTAGATATAACATACATCGGTAATATTCAAACCACAAAAAAGGAATGTGTGGTGAATACATCATGTATCTCATTTATACTAAAGGTGATATGAAATGTGGTTACATAATGTCTTGAATCTCTTTGAACTCATAAAATCCCCTGGTATTATAAATATCAATTTATTATAAACTTATAATAGAACAATATTGTCATATATAATACTATATATTGTTTTATAATGACTTTATGTTACCCACTTGTTAACAATTTTATGTGATGGTTCCATTTCAAGTAATATCCACTTTTTCCTCCCAATTTGTTATAATATGTTATATCTATGGTACATATACTTATATAATGATTTAAAAAGTATAATATATTTTATTAATATCCATTAAATATGAAATATAATAATCAATTTATAGTGTAGGAGGAGGGGAAGTCTTGTAATATTTTCAGAAAAGGAATTCCATATAAGTTTTATAAATGTAATGTGGATCCAATAATGGAAAATACTAGAAAAATTACATTATAGGATCAAAAATTTTCTATTTATTGTATTTTGGACAGGTTTTTTGTTTTTTTGGGGTCTAAATTTTAACATTTAGTCCTTAGTTAGGCTTAGCTTTAACTAAATCGATGTGATCAAAAATATAAATTTAACTAATATTTTTTCAAAAAAACTAAGATGAAATTATTAGAAATTATGAATTATTAATACACAAAATATGGAATATATTTTTCTATATTATGATCATTGGATTGGTTGAAATTAATTTAAATTTAATCCATCTCTGTAGACAACAATATAAGTTTTTAAAGTAAAAAATATCAAATGTACGCTTGGTTTTTATATCCAATATGTGTGTAAAATTAGTTCCAATGAAATACATGCGATTAATTTATAAAACAACTCTCGAATTAATCATTGAAAAAAATTTAAAATATAGTTTCACCTTATAATTTAATTTTAATGAAATAGTACTTTATAATTAAAATTCAGTATTTTGAACATTTCATTAGGGAATGAAACCTTAAATAAAAATACTATAAATTTATCCAAACCTAATTTTTATTTTTTATATAATATATGATTCTTATTTTGACATATTAAATCAATAAAAGATCAAATAATTTTATTTAAAATTGCTTTCCATTAAAAGGTGATAAAAATACCTTTATACAAAATATATGTTTTAATAAACAAAATATGGTTTGTTCATACCTTATGTTAAAAAAATCGTTTTAAAAAATATAAAAAATATTTTATTTAATATATAATGTATATATTTTATTTATATAACTAACTAATTATATTTTGTTTAATTTAATAGGGTAATCTAACTTTGTGACTATAAAAATAATAATATTTCATTTTTTATTCAATCAGTTTTCAAATTCATTTATAATAAATTGGTAACCTAAGAATTCATCTTCTATTTGTTTAAACCATATTTTTTAATAAACTAATTAATAATATTAATAATTTCTTTTTTAACTGCTAGGTTAAATCTTTTTATATTAAATAAATTTTTTTAATGATATACTTTTATTTGGTAGAACTTAGTATAGCATGTTATGCAAGTCATCAAGGAATGTATTTTTAGGGAGTAACTTAAGATAATAATGGTGTTCTATGAAGAACAATCTAAAATTTAGGTTTCGTGCAGTGAAATTTTAAATTTGTGTTATGCATATCAATATCTAAACATAGTTCATTAATAGAAAATGAAAGATTTTCTTTGTTGTGTTAAATATAAATTTTCAAAAAGGTTTTTATTATTTGAAATAAAAATTCACAAAAACTATTTGTGTATGAAAATATCAGTCACTATAATTACAAAAAAAAAATCTTCTATGAGAGTCTCATGAACAATCTTTTTTCGGTTTACATTCTCATCAAATAATTTAGATTTTATCAAGATATATTCAATAAAAATCTTCAAATTTTATCAAGATAATCCTTGAGTACTTTATTTGTTAGATGTATAAACATAGTGGGCATATTTTCTAATGAAAAATGTATTATTATGAAGCTATAAAGACCATTAAATATATGAAAAGTTATATTTAGTGTAAATTTAAATTAATATTTTTTTATAGAGACCAAAAATAGTAATCTTTATGAAGAATAGATCTCCATCAGGTTGAATAAAGAGAAACTTAATTCATGGGAAATGATAATTTTTCATAACAAGAATGAAACTAATTTTCATATAGTCTATGACCAGACTCGTATATCCACATTTTCTCATTCCAAATTAGAAAATTGTTCTCTATAGTGATTTTTTAGAGAATTTGAATGCATTTCCAAAAAAGTCTCTACTAGATTAATTATTAAATCAACTGAATCTATAATATATGGTGTCTCAAATAAGTGATTTTCATTAGTGATGTGATCATTGGATTATTCTCCCTCATGATCAGGTTTATATCTAGTTAATTTTCCAAAAAAACATTAATATAGACTTTTAAAATAAATACATCATATATTTTTAGGATATCCTACTCTTTAATTAGTTTTATTTGATCATCTTATCCATCGGGAATTTTGTTATGATAATATATTATAGGTTGTTCCAGGAAATTCTTAGGAAATTAATTCAATCCACTAAAAATAAATTATTCTGTTTGAACTTCAAAAATTGTAACATTGTTTTATTTAAAATAAATTTTGTTATTATAATTTTAGAGCCCATCCATCATAACAATTACTTAAAATTCAAATTTTGGTTCAAAAAGTTTGATTTTAACAAGATAACCTCTATAATCAATTATTTAGAAAACTTTTTATATTTTTTTTTGTAAAAATATTTTTATAAATATATTTGACATCTAACTCCATCCTTATTTCATCAATGGATGATTAAATGTAATTATTGAAATTATAATATAAAAAGATATTATTTATCTATAATTTAAAAAAATTGAAATTTTTAGCTCAATATTAATGTGAATAATATCCCAAAAATTAAAGACTAAACATACAATGTATTTTTGTTATACCCCCATGCATTCTCCCTAGTCCCTCTTCAGTAATTGATCCCTTTATTAATTGTATATAGAATAAAAATGTTCATGTTATTATTTTAAATTCCAAAATTTACATTACTGGGATTACTCATACCCTTAGAATAATGAGAATTATGTCCTTTGTGTCCAAATTTTATGAAAAACCCCATGCCCATACGAAATCTTCAAGGTGATTCATTCCCGACTTATTACATGGATGAAATTATACTACTTTCTTATTCATCTTTTTCGATGTTACATTATTCACCCATCCAATAATTTTTTCCCATTGAAAAAATTATTCTCTGATAACTCTTTCTCAATATTGATATATCTTTTCATTATTTTCACATATGAGTAAAATGTTTGGGAGATTAATACTCTTCGAAGACATTTCATATTTTCCATCAAATAAGTTGAAAATAATTATTTCTACATTTCATAAAGGGTCCAGGGTATGTATATCCATCACTATATTTTTTCCCTAATACTCAACAACAAAAAATTCCAAAAAATTCCTTATATACTAGAATTCATATTCACTTTCATCCCTTTTATCCAAACTAAAATTACTTTCATGTAACATCTACATGAAGGAATTACAATCCATGTCTTTTTCAACTTCATTACTCAAAGCCTTTTCAATCATTTACCAACATTATTATGTATCTACCATGAGAGAATATATTTCCATGGTAACCATATATCTTCCAATATATCCCAAATAATTTAATATATTATCTAGTGAATTTTTCAATTGTCAATGAATAATGTATTTTCCAGTCCATTTAATGAAGAAGGTTTCTACATTATAAATCGATCTAATGTCATTACATCATTGTGAGGGGTGTCTGGTTATTCTATAGGAAATATTTTATTCATTATAACCTTATTAAACAACATTAATATGTTAATAATTTTATAAACATCAATAATAACTCCATTATATTGATCATAATTGAAATACATGGACTAGTTATGGGGGAGGACATGATTTTCTACACTTCCATTAGGTTCCATTTCTAATCATGAGTGTTATAAAATAGATTAGGTGAAAATTCCATCCAACCATTGTTGGTTCACTATAAGGTACTAATAAAATTCAAAATCGAAATTGGTTAGAAACTATCACCAAGGTTATTAACAATACATAAATGGAATTATTTTACCATCTTAGACTAGTAAACTCGTAATAGATTCCACCTTCTTTCTTGAAATGAGGTATCCATAAGTATAACATCTAAGCATAATAATAAATTTACTTATGATATAAAATATCATAATAAATATTTTATAAGTACGAAATAAGAAAAAATATATACCCATGGTCTCATAAATACAATGTTGAGAAATATATATAATGTAATATTATGTAACAATGTCTAAAATAGAGTGGTCTAATGAGGCGGATAAAAATAAATACAATAAAATGATCCCAAGAGGGTAAGTATAATAATACTTAAAAACTATGCCCTCATTACCCATTTATATCACCCAACCATCACATCAATAAATGTTGAATAAGGAGTCTATGTAAACATCCAATGTAATTGATTCCATTACCTTCACATAAATATAATGAAACTACCTATTATATACATCGTATGGTTGTATTTAGGGTCTATTAAATCACCCAAGAGGACACCATTATTAATTGACATAGCTGCATTCATAATGAATACTATTAGATCTATCTAGGAATAAAATTATAAAAGATTATTTTTCCTAATATAAATAAACTGTAATTTAATTTTTCTATAAAATAAAACAAATTTATAAGTGAAAAATAACCTAGTGTGTAAAAATATGTCAATTTAGTTATATAAGATTAACATTAAAATTTAATCCAATGTAATATATAAAACAATACATGCACATAAATACTATGAGGATCTAACATTAGGTAATACCATGTGTAACATGATACCGTACTATAAGAACACCTTCGACACTATATTGTACCGAACTAACCAAAATTGTGACATAACCTTGGCCTTGATGAGTGGAAACTACGTACTAAAAGTGAAATCCTGACATAGGAAATGATCCTGGGTAAAATCATTACATGTGTAGTTCTCATCAAATTATGCACACAAATACCCAAGAATCCATAGTGTATCCAAGATAATACTATATCTCATATCATAACTATCAATATTTCAATATCAATAATTAATGAAAATATAAATAAAAATGTAAAATTAGAATAAAAAATATAAATGTCAAGTAATATAATTTCCATTAAATATCTATCAAATACTATCATAATTCTATTTCGTAAAATCCTTCTACAATAATCACAAACCATTCTATAGATCATTTATTTGTAGATTTGTACCCAAAAACCCTATAAATATATTTATCAAACACATTCTAGGAAGACAATAAGTATTATAAAAATCAATTCATGGATATTTTATAAATACCAAACACTATAAAATTCAAATTCATGAGAAATAGATAATATTTATAAATATTTTTGATGAATCGATATTGGTACAATATTAAACATAATACCAATTTTAAAACCTCTGTAAAATAATATTCCAAGGGAAACCAGATTATATAGATAAATATACCATTTCCTAATAAAGAAATTTACACTTATTCATATACATGGGAATAAGACTAATATTTACCAACATAATCTCTCAGAATAATAAAATTCCAGATTACAACATACCATAACCAAGGAAGTATCCACCATGGACAAAAAGTGTAAGAGGATATGAAGAACATGGAAGGATGGTAGAACCTGATTAGATGGGAATTAGAAATGATAGAGAAAATTTTAATAACTTATTTAAACTCACTTGAATCAACGGATAACCACCAAATTAAATGTTAGGGTTATGGTAGAAGAACCTATTTTCTGATAGAAAACATGTATTATTTTCATAATGAAAAAATAATATAATATGTAGATGATAAACAATAACATGGAAAACCGAATTAAATGATAGATAAATAGTATATTCCAACATATACAAGAATATGTGATCATAATTTATAAATTAAAATTAATCTATTTGGATAAAGAAATAATTTTTTTTAAATATTTATATATATTTATGAATTTATAGTCAACTTATTTCCATTTTTTCATTATATTAAAAGGATTCAATTATACAATCCCTTGTGTGAGGACCAAACATGCATTGTAAACCTCAGATTGTGTTTGTTCAACTCCTCTAATGCATGAATATAATATTTTGATGCATTTGTCATTAATTTATGATCATCACAAGAATTTATTAATGTGGAATAACTCTTCATAATATATCTAGTATTGAGTAGCTTGGAAGGTGGAGGACTATTTTTTCAGGATATCATTCTAGTACAAATTATCTATTGGGATAGAGAGAATTCTCTCTATCATTTTTTTCTTCATAGGGATACTAAGATTCAAACAATATAATCATGTTTATATAGAGAAATGGGTTGAATTAAAATAAAATTACTATATCCGATATTATTTTTATAAATTCCCATTAAATAACATGTCTAAAATATTAGTATTATTATTGTTTACTTGACATGCTCTCAAATTTCAGATAAAATATATATTATTTTTTCTAAATATATAAATTAAATTCTATTAAAATAGTATTTAATATGAAATTTCATATTTGGATGTTAAATCGACCCTCATCCTCCTCATTATTTTTCAAACCCTGTATCTTGGGTACTTATTAAAATGAATACATTTTAATACATTTTTTTCGTAGAGAAAACTAATTATATTAATAAAAATGAAAAAAAATTATTAATTTTTATACTGACCCATATATATTCCCTTTAATACTTTTAATTGTATATATGTGATCAAATATGAATAGTCAATAAATAATACATTTATGTGAATTATATATTTTCAACACATTAAATTCATAAAAAAATTATGGTTTTGAATATAATTATTGCTTCACCCTCTAAGCCCATTTATTTGTGGTAATCAGATGTTACACAGATGGTCTAAGGTTACCATCTTGTACTGTTCCATGTAACCCTTGGAGATGAAAATTTAATTCCACAATGAAAATAAACACATAATAATTCACACCATATAAAACCATCTATATATCATGATTTTTCTTATCATCAAGTTTTCATACAAGTATCGTCATCATATTTTCTTGATATCCCTTTCATTGATTTTATAATAGAACTCCATGTCGAAGGACTTGATGAGGAAATGAAATTCATGTCAAAGTGCTTTAGATATCAACATCCACTAAAAAACATAATGGAAAAATATTTTAAATCATTGTTAAATAATGTAACATCACTTGCGACACAACTAACATACCCTATCTCACTATGAGAAATTTGTTTCATGATTTTCATCAATTCTACATATTATATGAATCATGAAACCAATTAATCATAATAATACTTTCCATTAACAATTAATCATGTTCGTAGATAGAAACATCTATGGAAAAATAGATTTGGATTTCCTACTTTCATTTATTTTTCTTATAACAACATTATTATTGAGATTGATAAGGATGAACATCTTGAGAATATGATGGAATGACTTTGGAGCCCCTAATGCTGATATATTATTTTATTTTTATACCATCAAATGTTATCATCCAACTACATAACCTATTATAGTGAATATTTTCATATAAATTCTGGGATCACATCATAACAAATAGAAATTTTCACATTTTATGGTGACATGTATTGGTAGAATCATTAATTATTAATCTATATATCATTTTAATATTTCAAGTGAATTTAAAATTGTAAATGAATTTATATTCAAGTAATTAATGAATTCTTGGAAAATCCTGAATTTTATTCATTTAATGAAGTGTATTAATAGAAAATTAATTGTTATGCATAGATTTATTATTATCATATATGAGTATCCATTACACTTCCTAAGGAAGAGGATTTCATATTAACAAATCTTAGGAACATTGATGTAAGAATATTTTGAAAATAGGCTAGAAATATTGTATCCATTATAGTATAAGTTGTGAGTATAATCACTATTGTATAATAAAAAGTGACTCCATACTCTTTTCCTCATATGGTATAAATGTAGAAAGATTTCCTTCTAGAATATTTCAATCAGTTACATCTGGATAGGTGAACTGAGTTTGAAATTGAACTATTGAATCATGTTCAACCTATTACCATTCAACCTATTCATACAAAAAGAAATATCTTAAAAGGACCTAATGTGAAATTTTAGGATCTATAAGTGAACAGATTTATCATACTATGAACTATCTTAGGGGTTCTCTAGTATTGGTAAAAAAATTGGGTCTATTATTCTATTGTTATGTGTATACTAAAAGAATATAAATCAAATTATTATGAAGGATATGTACTCATTTTCAAATAATTTTTCACTTTTTTATCAATTGATTCAATTCTAGTACATTTAAAAAATTAATGATCATTCTATATATAAAAAACATTTGGATGGAGAGGATTATATAAAAGGATAGCTAATGGGATATGATATGAGATATACGAGTGTACTATCACCTATATTGGTTTGTCGAATTCTATAATGCTATTCATTAACCACATGAATAGTATATTTTACACATAAAGAGACTCCTTTATAATATTTCTCATTGATGACATCCATGTATATTCTAATACCATTAAATAAAATTCTAGACACATTGATATCATATTGAGTACAATTTGAGGGAAATGGTATTACACTAAGAAATAAAAGTGTCACCATTGGAATAAGGATGTGTTCTTAATTTGATAATATATTTCTTTGTAGGGAATAACAATTGGATAGAATAATGTTCTTGGAGTGATAAATTTTCAATTACCTAAAAACATGTTTTAGATTTAGTGTTTCCTTGAGTTGGTTAGGTGTTCGAGGAGAACCATTCAAGGATTTCTTGTATTGGTAATGCCCATTACTACACTTACCAATAAGGGGGTAAAATTTTAATTGATAGATAAATGAGAATATTCCATACGAGAACTAAATAGACGATTGAAATAATCATCATTTATTATTTTTATTGAACACATGTTCAAGTACGTAGTGTATTGTGATGTATCATGGGTCTCTTTAGGAATTTACATAATTTTAAAAGAATTAGTAGTTTCATATGATTCCCTTCATATGTGACCTCATTAGTGGAAATACCCAACTCATGGCCTAAATATATCTATTGTGGTACTTGAATTGAACTACTAGTTACGCTACATAATCAGTTACATTTTTATATATATGAACAATATGATCAGGTGGATTATCTTCTCTTTGAGAGACATGAATATTTGACAGAGGAACTGAGTATATTACCTATAACTATTTGAATTTGAGATGATTTATAATCCTTGAAAAGTGAATGTTTAAATATTTTATCTAAATTGGGAAATGTATGTTCATGGTGAGTGGATTTCGAAAGATGGGTGTAAGCTGATAGTCTTTCTAGAACGTTTGTAGGTGGGCGTGATTATAGAACCGAGAAAGTTTCTTTTCCAAACAGTTTTTATACATCATCATTTGTGGGGGAGAGTAAAGTATATCCTAGAGGGTGATCTAAAATTATCACTTGATGTGTGTAAGGTTGCATTTCAAATATTTAGTTTAGGATATGATGAATATGACACACACTGAATTCATAGTATATTAGCAGTTCCTTCTAATATGATACACAAATTAAAAATTGAATGTAATTCGTTTTAGTGGTTAGTGAACTTGGGATAAAGCATGATGTATCACTATATCAGTCAATGATCATTTTGGACTAGAATTAAGAGAGTCATACAATACTTGTATCTCATTGTTTTACTCATTAGTAGATGAATTTCGATCCTCTTTGATTTAGTGGGTTAGTTTAACCTCATATAGTTCATGTGTTCATGTGGCATGGAATGATGATGGACTTTATAATGGTCTCTTTCAATACATTGATCGTATGAAATGTCGAATGGGTTTTAATTGATTGGATAATAAAATTAACTCATTTATTACTGATTTAGGATACTCATTTGGTTGATTAGCTAGTTATACTCTCTATTTGAGTGATTACGGGGTTTCATGGTATGAATTTCAGTAATTGTTTTTGATAGATACTCTAATTTTACATCAGAATTTTGAAAAGTCATATATATGGAAATGAAGAATTAGTTGAAGCATAAAATGTATTACCCTCGATTGAAAAAATGACTATAAGAAATAATTATTCATATATAATATTATATTCCACGGGAATGTGTTATAGATTTTGGTGGAGGGTTGGAAAAATATTTATAGATTACATTATAATTTTTCTATAGTTGAATTATATATTTAACACATATGGATCCCTATGAGTTTTTGTATATTTATCCATGTTGTTCACCACTATGTTGAAATTATGATGGAAAGACTACTATAGTTCAGAAATGTATAGTGCATGGTGCCTCAGAATGGGATCATTTTATTTAAAATAATTATAATTTCATATAAAAGAATAAAATGATCATATAATGACAAGAGAATATGTATTTTGGATATTTATGTAGGGGACCAGATCTTTTTGATGGTGTCCACTGTGGTAGGATGTCTATAATTATATATGAAAAATATATCAAAACTATTTTTTTGCAAAACCATTCAATATCATTGAATACATAGGGATATTGTACCATCATTTATACATTCTTCTTGTTATTTAGGTATTCATAATGTGTTCAAAGTTTCTCATATTCAAAATTGTGATCCAAATACACGCATGTGATGGACTTCAATAATGTTCAGTTCGAACTAGATGCATTGTTTGTATAACAAACTACTCATATTATTGATTGAAATGGTAAGATACTATGATGGAATTTTTTGTGTTAATCATATATTCATGATAATTTCCAAGAGTTTTTCAATCAGATAATGGAATATAGAACTCAATGGTGAGATGTTATTAAATTCTCAAATATATAACCTCACTAATTTTTATGCTTCATGCCATTTTAGATTTTCGTGTAAATTTTTAATTTTAATTGAATTTCATGAGAGACTTTAGAGATTTTTATATATGGAAGTGAATCTAAGGATTTAATTATGATATAAAAGAAAGTTCATCTATGATTATTTTTTCTGAAGAATCTTTGCATTTAATTCATGTAATCGAGGGATTTCAAGAAAGATTCATTGATATATAGTTTTGAAATATTAATGAAGTAACATTATAATCACAGTTCAAATAGGATTCTTAGTCTTTTATGATAAGGTGAATTTTATTGGAATATTAGTTTTTTTTTGAAATTTCACATTGTGAATCCATAATTTTTTTAGTATTAGTTTTTTTCTAATAAATTAATTAATTACAGTGAAAATAATTTCACATTTATATTCCTCCATTTTACCTGAACCCAAGGAATTATCTAGAATATTTCATTGATAAAAGTCCCTCTATATATTAGATTCATGGATCTCCATTTACTAAATATTGGATATTAGATTGTGAATTTAATTTCGACCTCATTTTTTAGTAGTGTAGGGTCATTTGAGGATTTTCAAATATAGTAATACTCTATGGATGTGGTTTCCTTATTAAAACATGAAACTTGTGTTTTAGGGCAATGTAATCTTGATGGATATATGTATCTTTGAAGTGAATCTTCACTCATGTTATAATTTCATGCACTGAATCATTTTTTCACATGATTTAGTGATTCCATATCATATAAGGAATATGTAATCAATGATGAAATGATTTTTTGTTGTGTTTATGTTTGTGTGTTTAATTTGAGTCCAATGATTTATTTTATTCGTTTGTGAATGTTTTCGGAGTATGTGATTGATTCTCGACATGACAATATATGATTTGGAACTACATTTTAGTAGAAATATGTGAAACCTCTGTAGTTTTTGGAAATTCATAATTTAGTGATTGTGTTAAGCTATACATTATAGACACCACCTTATAAGAGTTCCATGGATGGTGTGATAGATCACCGCAAATCAAAGTGTTTGGGTGGGTGTGTTGTGTTGCCTTTATCAAGAGTTTTTTATTGGGTCGGAAAGTGGTGTGTGTCTTGACCCACAACCAAAAATTGTGTTAACATGAGAATTTCATTTAATTGATACATGACTATCTCTCCAGAATAGAAGTGGAAAGATGGTCAGTTGTCAAATTAGGCAAAAATGTGAAATTCCCTCTAGCATGGAGTTGAAGCATATTAGATGGTCTTCTACGACCATGAATATGTCTGTACATGTATGATTTTTTTGTGAATGTATTATTTTCATTTAGAATAGTTATGGAGATTATGAAATTATATTAAGGATTCATTGGTGGGTATTTCGTGTTTTACACTCAAACCATACATAGAAATCTCAATTTGGGTATAGATTTTATGATCAATGACCCTATAAAAATTAAGGACCATGTTTTTGAAGATTGAACTATAGTACTATAGTTGTATGAGGAAATACCATAGAGACTCATGATTTATATTTTTATAGAATATTACCCATTCATTTTTACATTTTTGTTGTTTTTTTTATTACCATTAAATCCATTTTGTTATTTGTTTATTTTATTTTATCTAGGTTATAGTCTCTTGATCATTCCTTTTATTCCCCCACCACTTATAAGAACCTCTTTTAAATGGGGAGGTATGCATTAGGTTTTGTCGCGAACACTCTAAATGCGGTTATTTGGATCAAAGTGATAGAAAATGTTATCATAGACACTATTTATTTTCTATTTAAATATTATAGACCATGTAACAAAGGATATAGGAGGGTTTTTACTTGTGTTGGGGAGTTATTTTAGTTTATGGGAAACACAATATAGTGGACCTCTGAGTTACCATTAAAATGTGGTCAATGTCCTAGTTTTTCATTTATAACATTGATTTATCTAACCATGGTTAACATAAATGATGTTGATATTCTATTTTACGGTATTTGTGGTGTGTTCATGCATTATAATCTAAATCATATATGTACATGTGACATGGATAATTCATGGCATTTATAGGGTTCAAATTAATTATATTCTTAAAGAAATTAGTGATTTCTGCTTTGATGGTACATTATTGTATAAATTTAATTACATGAACCCATTAATATTATAAATTCTATGTATATATATCATAATGAATAATATTTAAGTATTGTATATTAGAATAGAACTTTTCTAGTTCATAGGTTTTTGATCATTTTTTATTTTGAGTTTCCTCTTAAAAATGATTATTTTTCTTGTTTTCCCTTTGCTGTGCATATATACCATTATATGGTATTATTATATTGGATTAAATATGCTATTTTTTGGAAGTTTATAAAATTATGCCCCAAAATATATATTATAATACCTAAAATATAAGATAATTATAATTTCCTCACAAGTAGGAATTCCCCTATTTCACCACCATCAATATAGGAGAATGCATCTTAGATTGATACCATAGTTACCCCAAGAGTTTATGCCATAAAAAGAATCCAACCTAAAATAATATGGAAATTCAACACTCATAGTGTATAATCTGATACGTAAATTGTCAAATACACTCAAGACAGTCAGTTTTAGCAAACCCCAACCCACAATGGATAATGTGGTCCCTGTAATGGTAAAGACAATATATAAATTTTTGGGACGATTTTCAACTTGGTAGAGAATCTATGGAATCAAAAGATATAAATTATTTTCTTTAATATATAATTATTAGTTAAGAGGAGGTTTCATGTAATGAATCAGGAAGGAAAATGTGATGGGATAATATGGGAATCATTAAAGGACCTCTTCATGGAATAATATTTTCCCTGATAAAATGATGATGGTAACACTCAGATTCTCATAAAACATAATCTAGTGACAATTTTGATGTAGTATTATTCAATAGAATTCATTGAGGTTCTTATTTATCAACTTTTGGTGTTGATAAAGAGTCATGGATGTCCAAAATTATTACCATTGATTTTTGACTCAATCTTAAATGTCTATTCAGAAATTTATATTTGACCACTTATGTTGAGGTACTATGTAATGACCTAAAAATTTGGAATGGAATGGACAAAGATGAAATGATAAATATTATAATATGTTATATTATAATAAATAGTTTATTTTATTATGGTAAAAGATATACCATTAGATAAATTTAATATGAAATTCAATGGCATAATTATGGGAAATAGGGGGAAAATTATAAAATAATAAGGGTTCTTCACATCCATCTATGGAACATTGTTCATCCTCGTGCTAAAATCAGGGGGGAGGTAAATTATCAAAAATACTATCCTTATAATACAATTAATTCTCATTGGTGTATCATTATTGTTCATCAAAAGTTTCTTTCTGTGAAGGGTTCATGGTGGTATTAGTAAGGAAAGACCAAGAAATTGGATGAGAGTTGCATCAACATGTGTAGAATCCCTAGGGTTTTATGAACTATGGGCCTGTTGATCCGCCATGGTGATTCCATAGATATTGCACACATATAATTTATATTGATGGCAGTTTTTCATCTTATTATAGACAAGTTCAATTGAAGGTTCATTTTATGGTCCAAATTACATTAACACTCCAGATTTATTTGTTTGATACATGAGATTAACATTCATTCATATCTTCTAAATTCATTCATGGGATATAATTTCTAGTTAATTTATTTTATGAGATTAATATATCTAATGATATTTTAAATTAATTTTTATTATCGCCATATTTTTATAGAGTCCCCCGTACTAATTACTAACTATGAGCATGTGTGAAATTTCATAAAAAAGAGATTCAAGATTCTTTGTGATATTTGTTATAGAATAATTGATTAGTTGTCATGAACATATCAATTTTTATCACATATTAGAATCCTTTACAGTTTATAGAGGATTAATGTTTGTGCTAACATGTGAGTCAGATTTTGAAGCAAGAAGAGTGGGAATATAGCCTAGGTAGATTAGTACCATTACAGTGTGGTTGAATTGTACAATCCTTGGTGTAGTTCAGATAGTGACTCACTCCATTTTACCTCATGTCAAATACATTTACCAAGATATTTTTTAAGAAAACATATATTGGATAACTCTGTATAAGTGAATTATGTTTCAAATAAAAGTATTCTATTGTTCTGAAGATATATAAATTCCACCATACTATGTGGAACCTACAAAATTGAATGAGAATAAGGATAAACTAGAGGATATTTTTTGAATATTCCATTATAAGACAAATTTATTCCCCTAGGGGAGATTAGGAGTTGTCATCTATGAAATGAAATTATAATATTTGGTTTTGTATAGACAACAGATAGTTAAATAAAATTAACATGAACATCCAGGACCCATTTCAAATGATTAATGTCTCTTTTAATCAGTATTGTGAATAGTAGTGGTTCTAAAAGACCTATCATTAGTCCTCGACCCATTAAAATTATGTTATGGTGGTGGGAATACAAAATATATTATTTGGGAGAAGATATGGGTTGTGTGATTATTTAGTTAATCCTTTTGTGTTAAAAAAATAATCTAGTGGTTTTCAATGCCTTCATGAACTAGATCATTGAACATGAAAAAGACACAGTCATTTTAGTATTCATTAATTAAATCCTGATATATTCATTGTTATTAGTATCACATGCTGACTCCCTAACATTTTATTAAGTACACTATGAGTACCTATTATTTTCATAAATAAATATAAATGTTCAATACTAAAAAATGATATTTTCTTCTTAAGACAGATGATTCTAAGGGAGGAATATAATTCAAACAATATAATTCATAGGTATTTATATCTTGTGAATGACCTAAGAATCTGTTTGAGATTCAGACTCTCTATAGAATAGTTTATTATTAATTGAAATTCATTAGTAGTTTTTCCATTTTACAATTCCAATGACTTTAATTTCCTAGAAGGTGAATATTGATTAGATGAATCAATGTTAATATTTTTTCCAAGAACTGAAGAGATGATTGAAATTAGCTCATATTCTGATTTTTTCCTATCCTCGGATTAACTATACAGTGTAATTTGATTAATCTATTATTGGTGTGTGAGTTGTTTTGATAAAATATTAATACGTATTTACATACCGGTCTCGCTAGCTATAAACTCCTTATTTGAACAAATCTAATCCTAAAAACATATCTATTATGGATTAGGAATTAAATTAATGGGAATGATACCTCATTTGTGAGACAATCTACAAAAATATGGACAAAAATATCTTGAAGAACATCCTCATCATAAGTGAAAATAATCTTTATCTAAGGTATGGGCTGATGTATCTATAGAATGTTGACTTTGAGAAGGATTATGATCCTATAAAATATAATGTCATGATATATAATCATATCCAAAGTACTCATGATCCTTTAGAGATAATATCTGAAGCATATTAAATGACTATGGCATTTTGGGGAAACTGGTTGGTCAGGATGACTGTTTGTCATAAAGACGTGTCTTGTGAGAACGTTGTGATTATATCATTATTGTTGTATTAATTAAAAATGATTATGAGCGTGATGAAATTTTTTTAGGATTAATTTACGTTTTTAGGTAGAAGAATATATTTTTGGGATGGACATTCTGGGGAAGTGACTTTCTCTCAATTCATAAAAGAGTAGTATCTCATTATTATATGTTAGAAAAATTAATTAGAAATAGTAATAAATAACCATGGGAAATGTAGATGGGATAAACCATGATCTATCATGTTATAAAAAATTTATTCTAGTGACCTTGTATGAATAGGGATATTGCAAACATTTTCTCTGACAATATGACCAGTCAATGTATCTGAGTCAAGAATCTAGTGTTTGGTTGATTAATTCATCCATATTCGGTGCCTATGTGGAAGTGGGATGTAGTGATAGTGGAAACCCTATTGGGGTTACCAATGACAACTTGTGTATTATATTCCATATGGGTTATATTTTTTTGACATAACAATGTAGTTAATCTCATAAAAATGATATGAATAATTTTTTTGAATGAGTTGGGTAAATTTTTGTTCAATTGATTTTATAGATTCATGGAGTTCCTTTTAGAATACTATAATACATAGGTTATCATTTTAAATCGTTATTTTGGACTCAATTGTATAATTAAATATAGAAATATTTGAAATTAATTAATTTATATCAATTAATGACTAATCAGATGTCAGAAATAATGACTATGGTCTTTGATGATATGATTTAGAAATGTATTATATAATGATGTGTGGAATGGGATGACCATTTAATCGTGGGAACATTTCCACACATCACAAGTTTTTATATTATGATTATTATGAATTTTTTTGAGGTTCTATATAGTCGGTTATGTCTTTCAACACCATGTTTTCATGAGGATGGTGCGTTTGGAGATAATTTTATATGAATGGTGTTAGATACATTAAATATGGGTTTAGTTAATTCATATGATAATAATTACTACTCAGTGGAGATAGGGATCATATTCCAACCAGTGTATATGTCCATTAGACATCACTAAGGATGACTCGTTATAATTATTGTTACCCCCTCGATTAGTACATTAATGATTGTATATGAAATATACATTAGAAATGTGGTTTCTTGGACCATTTGAGCTTATCGAATTTATTAATAAAATGACATATCTATAATAACTAGACCAAAATGACAACACATACTCCATGATATAAAATTTCCATTGGATTGAGGCC
Organism: Viscum album; assembly: GCA_963277665.1. Lineage (NCBI taxonomy): Eukaryota > Viridiplantae > Streptophyta > Magnoliopsida > Santalales > Viscaceae > Viscum > Viscum album. Next base: position 579,494,078 of record OY728122.1, on the reverse strand, counting down.
AACCAGGTACTACAAGTTTCCCCACAGACACATTGTCCCCAACTTGGGGCACCCCCACATACTTGAAAAATTCATCTTACTAATGAAAATCCTCACAAGAAAACACATGTTATTTCAAGTGTTCTTCGTCCTCACCCTTACACACTCTGGAAAACATCCCAAAATATCACACATCTGTATCACTAGTCTAATCCAAGAACACTTAATTGTGGAGTTCTAACCATGCATGTTCTTGAAATGAAAGGTCCACCTTGTTGAAATGATTCATATAATATAAAAATTTAACCTTTTATCATTTTAGGGGGTTATATTCACCCCCTCACCATAGAAAACAACATCCACATTATAGTCCCTACATCTTAATATAGTCAGTGCATCACACTTCATTCTTGGTTCCACCTCTGACCCCAATTGTAAAAACTAGGACCTACTATCACAACACACACCTTGCCTTATCATGGTTGTCAGGTTATTGCATGCTAGGTACCACCAGTTGCCTTAAAGACATGTTTTCCCCACCATATGTCCCACCCATGTTCATAAATAGGTCATATGACTAACAATAATCCCTACATGCCATCACATGTTATTTCTAGTGTTCTTTTTCCACACTATCACACAACCTTGGAAACATTTTATATGGTCACTTATCATGTCACAACTACATGAAAATCATGTGTAACTATGGAGTTCTAATCATACATGTTCCCGAAAAAAAAGGTTCTCATTGCGGGAAAGAGCCATATCATTTAGTCCATTAACCCATTAACATTCAGGGGTGTTACACAATCATTTGGACCTTCCTCCACAACATCATGGTATGTATTATTTGTTTAATGTGTCTCTATTTTTTTTGTATGAACTCGATCATATCCATTTAATATATTGTGAGGAAATTTATTTGAAACTCAAAGCATAGTATGTCGAGTGACTGATTCATATTTTTGACTAAAGGAAAAATTTGGGCAGTGGATGATGGTTCTTCTTATAAGGGTACTGTTCTAAATAATGTACAAGAAGATACCTGTGTTGTAAATGCTAAATTTCGGTAAAATTAATTGGTATTTGTTATCAGAACGGGGAAGAAAATTATTAAGGACTAGTAATATTTAATTTCGGTGTGTTTTAGTATCTAGAATTTTCATGTAATACCTTGTTTTATTTCTTGACACATATAAAAAATTATAATTATATGAGAGGAGTTGTTTATTGGGTGTTTTCTAATGAATTTGATTAAACCCTAGAATTTGGGTGATAATTTGGTTCATTTTGTGAATTGATATTCATGATATAAATGGTTTATAAGTATATGCAATGAATTTCATTGAAGATGTGATTTTTTTCTATGTTGATTCATTAATATTTAGTCTACTTTTTTCCAGGATGTGTAATTGTACTAATGGGGCGTATATGAATTTTTGGATTATAATCTATGTTCATTTTTTTTAATGTATCACCTATTCTGAAATTTTCCACCATGAATCCCAAAATCACTCCTTAACTATATCATTTTCTCGTGTATTAATTTATTCCAGTGCACATCAGTTATCAATTACCTTCCTAACTCTTCCTAAAACCGTAGTCCTTATCCACATTATTTTTGTGTTTCAATTCCCTCTAGAGACTAAAAAAATGTATTTTTATGCACCAAATCTTGTAAATTGGATTCTACTTGTTGTTCAGAGATATAATGTTTCTTATATTAACTCTTCCCATGTATCTCCAAACTAGACCCAAATTTGTGGGTGTTGTTTAATTTTGGGAACATGATCCCAGATTTCTCAGAAGATAGAATGGGGTAAGTCTTTGGATCAATGAAATGAAATAATATTCGTGTGGTAATTCATCACATCAAAACATTATTGCACATAAGGTTGGGAGTCCATGTCAAATAGGTAATATCTAATCATCATTGATATGATTTGTTGGTGTGAGTGTATATCATATGAGTCATATTATTGAGAAGATTGACACAGGATTAGTACATGTAATTTGACTCTTTTTTGTACTGGTATTATTATGAATAACTTTATTATAGCACAATATGATACATGTTTAGTTTCTTTATCTATGAAATTAAGTGACCTAGTTGTGTCATATAAACTAGTCTCTCCCTTAGATTCAGAGTGTGTGTGGGTTGATGGATTTCCCTAGAACTAAAATATTTTTTTAATACATGGATTTTAATTTCCCCAAATATTGATATTGGGATAACATGTGGTGTTTTTCTTGACCTACAAAAATGAATTGGGTCAATAAGAGTACTGTATTAAAAGGAAGGCGCAACAGTCTCTTCATGGTGACGCAGAAAGATGATGGGTGGGACATGTATGTTCAATCAAAGAATGATATTAGCTATGGAATAGTGATAAATCGGGATGATATGGTATTCATGGACCCATTATATGAGTAGGTATTTATGATTTATTTTTATTTATTGGTACATTGATTAATATTTGGGATTAAAATTTTTTATTATGCACTTATGTTAAGGAAATCATTGCTAGTGATATAACATTTTTTAAACTCACATTCTAATTTGAATATCAATCTAGAAGTATATTTTAGCATCACAGTTCAGTTAAAGGATAAGGGACCTATATTGGATGATAGATTTGTGGTTGTAGGATGGAGATGGTGCAAACTAATGCCAGAAAAACTCCAAGTCATAGGTGTTTTGTTATAGGTAACTAAACAGTTTTACATTTTTATTTTTTTATTAAAATTTTTAATCCATTTTATTCTATGTTTATTTATTCTAATGATTTCATGGTCTCCCCATTATTCTACTTATCCCCCCCACTAGACAAAAATATTTTGTGTATTGGGAGTTTATAAGGAAGTTATGGGAACTCCATCTGGACCACGTTTTTTGAGATAGAGATTCACAAAATGGTAAAATAGCCCGTGTATTCATTATTTTTCACTACATTGAGTCCTGGTTGATATGTGATATGAATTTTTCTACTATAGAAGGGGCATTAAGTTAGTTTCTATCCAATACAATATAATAGACCTCAATTTTTCCATAAAACTAGGACTGATGTTCAAGTTGTTTGTTTGTTCTATTGATTTATCTCACCTATGATGATTAACATGATGTAGAAATTCTAATTTAAGGTATTTGAGTTGGGTTTAGAATAATGATTATGATTTTAGGTTAACATTTCACATTCATATTCCTTGATTTTTATAGGGTTCAAATTAAATTTACTCATGTTGGGATTTATGATTTATGATTCCATGTTACATTATTTCTTAAAATTAATCACCTTGTACATGTAATACTCGGATTCTTGTGTATATAAATGGTTTTCTATAACATATAGGTAATAGAAACAAGTCATTTTCCTTGGTTATGGTTATTGATGTTTTACCTTTTGTTTGTAGGTAGAACCGTAGAGTGATCCTCTGGTTGTTTGTTTCTCTCGACTTTGCTTATATACTCTTATATTTTCTTCATTGATTTTTTTTAGAATTTATATGGTATTTTTTAAAACTTTCATTAAATTATACCTAAAAAATGTTCATATGGAACCATTGATAGAGGCTTGTCAAAAATACTCATATAGGGGGTAATACCACTATTTCATCACCTATTGTATAAGAGGGTGCCAATGGGAATGCCCCCATAGATTACCTAGAAGTTTTGGCCATATAATATATCAAACTGATGTTACTTCAACTAGTCCACTCTAAATTCATAGGATCACATTGATCAATGGTCATGTATGATCATGAATTTTGGATATAGCAATCCCATCATTCCAGGGAACTCGAGCCCTCTAAGATGATTATGGATGGAAATAAATCATTGAGAAGGATATTGTATCTAGGGAAAAAAATGTAACAATACAACATTTTTCTAAAAGGACTATATTTTAGGTGGTGGGTTTTATGAATTCAGTAGGAAGAAATTATGGGGTGATGTGGGAATCATTCAAGGACCTCTTATTTGAATAATTATTACATTTTATGAGGAACCTATATTACTCTCTAGATTTCATTGGACATTAATAGGGGATTTTGTTGGTATATTATAATTATAAAATATCCGCTAATTTAATTTTCCCCATTTATGAAGTAGGAATGATTAATGATAATCGAAAAAAATGAGTATTTTTATTCATCTTATGATATATCATCATGTCATAAATTTTTATTTGAAAATTTTTGTTGAGGTAATTTTTAATGTAATAACAATAAAAATGGACTCGAGGAAAAAAACTACCTGTCATCATCAATATTTCATTGGAACAAACAATATAATTTCTATTTCTCCCTTATTTGACACATTTGGGTATAGGTAGACAAAATTTGAAGATATATTTATAGTCAATGGATGATAGTTATATCATAGCAAGGGTTCGTCAGCTACATGTTTGGGAAATGGTTCAATCATGTTCTTTAATTATGTGGTAAAGGGAATAACGTCAAATACAATCCAAACCCACATATTAATTTTCCTTAGTGTGGAATAATGCAAAACATTAAGAAACGTTTGGCAATGTACTTCTATATAGGCTTAGTGAGGTCATGAAAGGATGCATGCTGAGAGTTTTAGAATCAAATGAGAACTCCAGAAGGGTTTTTTAAACCAGGTGGCACGTGATCTTGAACATTTATTTCATAGTTCTGAAAATGGAAATTCTTAAGTGTCTAACCTAGTTCAATATTTTTGTGGATATTGGATATTAAATGTACAAGGTATGGTCCTGATTAAATCTAAACTCTCTATATTATTATTTAACAGAGTTTCTTCCCATTTTATTATATCTAATCCACTCATTACAAACTAATACTTCCTAGTAAAATATTTATTGTATTTTAAATTTACCGATATAATGTTTTAAATGAAGGTGGAACATCAAATTATTTTTCCATTATGAGTTTTACTGATTAATATATATGATAATATAGAAAAGTTTACAATTCTATAGAAATTAGGATTCAATGTGATCTTTTCTATGGACTATTTGACAATATACCATGTTCACATATATTTTTATCAGAAATGAGTATCATTTAAAATTATTAATGTAAATAAGTATATGTATAACAGTGATTGGGATGTTTATGTAGGAATAGTAGGACCAACCCCCTGTTAGATTGGATCCATTACAACATCAGTTTCTAGTATGATCAGTGATGTTTGTTACATAGTTAATCACTTCTATTTAACTATACAGGTTGGAAGGATGGAATATATATTTTTAGAACATTTCTATCATTTAACTATGGAGAGGGGAACTACATTTTAAAGTGATCTAGTTTCTAGTGTGTAGCTTATATATATATCCCACCATAGTATATGGAACCAGTCAAGTGGAATGAACATAATGTCACAGATTAGGAACTTGAATATGAGGTATTTAATATACATAGTACTTATCCTTGTAATGATACATTGTTCTCGTAATTAAGATATATGGTTGTCCCTGGTTGTGTATAGACATTAGAAAATTAAATCAAACTAACGAAGAACATGATCTCATTACAAAGGATTATTTAATTTATTGATCATTTATGGGGAGACAAGTGGTCATTAAATATTTACATATGGTTTGGAAACTATCATATTATGTTTAGGGATAATGATGTACCAAAAATACATTTTATTACCAGTTATAGGTTGTATTTTTATCAGGTTATTACTATTTTGGATATCAAAAACTGTAATGGTATTCATGGCCCCTTGAAAAGTATTTTTCACCCATACATTCACTCTATTATTGATGTATTCATTGATGACCTCATGATATATCAAATCCCTTAGAATCACATGTTAATCCCCTTGTTATTTCATTAGGATCACTATGATTGCATTGAACATAAATTATACGATCAAAAATTACATTTTTTATGAAGTACTTGTATTTTCTCAAATATGTTATTGTTGGGGTGGTAATTTGAGTTGACTTATAAAACGTAGAGGAAGGGATTTCCTGGGAATTATCTTAGAACATGTTATGTTTTAGGTGTATCCTTGCACAAGATGGTTAATAGAGGAGGTTCTTCCAACAGTTTTCTAATTTGGAAGTTCCCTTAACCAAGCTTACTAGTAAAGATGTATTGTTTGAATAAAAAAATAAATCGAAATAATACTTCATTTAAGTGAATATATGATTATCTCCCACTCAATTTATGATTTTACTTAATCCCAGGATCGAGTATGGAGTGTATTGTGACTCCTATATTGTTTGTTTGGGACATGAATCAATGTAGAATGAATATATATTTTATAACATGTCTCATTGTCGGTGAACTCAATTGAAAAAAAATTCCTACTCTTAAGGTAGAATTACCATATCTGATTCATTGATTAATTTTTTTATGAAACAATATCTTGACTGAGTTATTTATTATATATATGAATTTTTATAAAATGAAGTATTTCTTCACCAAATATGACATTAATATTCTTCTGATTCATTGTGTAGTGCATATATATCCATTCTACATCATGTTGATGTATTCTTATATAAAATATAATTTTTTTCAAAAATTATCTTAGATATAAGATTCCATACCATGGAGGGAGAATTTAAGATGTTGAGTTCATGTTTATTGTAACGCCCCGACCCCAGCTGCCCAGAGTCGGTGCATTAATTACGTAACATTGGTATGATCACAAGAAAGATCAAATCTCGAAAGACCGATTGGTTTAGTAGCCTTGGAAATACTAGATATATTCATAAGTTTTACATTACATCATAAAATGAAAAACTACTACAACAACATAATGTCTCCATAATCCACACTCATATCCCCATATAATATCCCTGCAGGTCATTCATAATTTACTTCTTCACTTCCTGGGAAAAATAAAACATAGAAAAGGGGTGAGCTCAAATGCCCAGTAAGGATAACAATATAGAGGAACATTCAAAAATAAGCATAAACATTTAAGGAAGTGTATAAATAAAACAATAGCCTTTCAAACATGAACTTTCAATATGGTACGGCATAAATAAAATGAAATAATGCCATTTACTTATTCACATGGATATTCTACTAATCGAATAATCACATGCAAAAATCAATAACCACTTTCATAATGTTGGAATGCATAATGATAAACGTTAATTTCTTTGTCTAGGCCTCATCCCAAGACCTAGGGGTTACTTCTAACCGGACACCAACCCGGAGTGCCTCTAATAACCGGACACCAACCCGGAGGGCATACTTTTACCAGTCCCTAACCTGGAGGGCTTACTTTAACCAGTCCCCAACCTGGAGGGCTTACTTTTACCAGTCCCCAACCTGGAGGGCTTACTTTTACCGGTCCCCAACCCGGAACATACTTGTTTAGCACATTCATCTGAAGAAAAGTTTGAAATATAACATAAACATTCGGATTAAAACTAGAATACGAAATGTCAATAGTTTCACCATAAACTATGAATGGTATAAAATAGCACATCCATAGTCAAACATATCACAAAACCTTCAATACAATATAGAAGTTTTGTATTATAATAAATCAACTTCAAATAAGCGTAAAATCCATTAAAGGATGTTGACATAGATGAAATCAAAACACTTTTTAGAGAAATATCTCTTTCTATTTTTGAAATCATTTAAGAGCCATATAAAATAAAACATTTTCTTTGAAAATATTCTTATAAGCTTGTAAGTAAAGCTTTGAAGATTTTATAACGGCGTAAAATAACCGCACCCGCCGTATAAGTTAATAAAAACATTCTTACCTCAGTTCTGTCGAAAAGGTTAAAAAGGACCTTGTTTTGAAAACGACGGAAAGATTCCTTTATAAACCTCTTATAAAAAGTCAAACAAGGGTATAAATGACTTTAACCCATATTCTTGTAAATATTAAAAATGTTTTGAAATACATTTTTAAGAAACATGGATGTGGATGATAAAGATATCCCAGTAGATTATTACGTATAAACAACCTCGGATAATGAAGAGATTGTGAAATAACCCTTACCTTGTACTTTTTTCCTTGGTTGGGGTAGGTTAACCTCCTGTATAATGGTGAAATAATTGTTACTAAATTATACAAGAATCATATACATTAATATGATATCATATATGATCTTTTAATATCGATTTATAATAATATCTTAGTATTATCATTGTTTCGGGTGTTAACTTACTCGTTTTCTTTTATATGTTTTGTTACGTAAGACCTTTTTGTAAATGATAGGTTGTATATTATTCATATCCAGAATGATATCAAGTCCTTAAACATCATTTTTAAATCATCAAATGATAATTATACTTGAATGGATACGATGGAGAATGAATCTCATCGCGTTCGTGGAGACGGTAGTCCGTACGTACGCATGAGCGACAATATCATTATTTGATATTAAAATAATATATAAATGGATGGTATATCATATATACAGAATCATTAACATGTTATATTTATTATTTACATGAGTTACACATCATTATTATACCCATCCAAATAATATTATATTGAATAACAATTACACCACGACGTGGAGACGGTAGTCCGTACGTACGCACGTATGGTGACATGTTATTCAAAGGGTGGATAGAATACTGAATATGGTTGTACCATATTTATAATAACATCACAGTATATGTGAGATACTGGAGTTATTATTTTAGAATGGTAAGAACAAAGGAAGAAGAAGTGGAAGAAGAAATGAACTTGGAGAAGGGTGGTGAAATCATTACCTCATCTTCGGGTTCTTCCTTTTGATTTGATCAAAAGGGCTCCTTAGGTTGGATTTATGATCAAACTAAGGCCTCTAGGTTGTAGTGAGGGATGTTGGGAGAGTATTTGGGAAGAGTTTGGCCGAACCAAAAGGTTTTAAGGTGTGAAGAAATGAGAAGGAGGAGTGCCCTTTTATAAGAGGGGTGTGGGGCACCTTTGGAAAAGCTAGAAATATTAATTTATAATAAATTCATATTCGGTTTCTAATGGCTCCAAAGCTTATTATTCAAAGTTTAAGGTGGGGATAGGTCTAAAACCACTCAACCAATAGAATTTAGACAGGTTTGGGTACTTATATTAACCTTATCTTTAAGTATTAACTCTAAGTTAATTAGTTTCACTTTTACAATGTCTCTTTGTATTTTTATATAATATGGTTAATAAACTTACTATATACATCCAAGCGACCCACAAGTGGTATATTAATGATGAACCTATCATGATATAAGTCTCTTGGACGAACATTAGATTTTTAAGAATTTAATATCAATTAATAATATAATATTTGTTTTAAGAACTCTTTTATGTCAATTTTGACACTATTCAATAGTTGATTTTTGTGAAACTCATAACAGATTGATTACTTCGAAAAAAGTCAATTAAATCAATCCTAATATATCATATTATCCTATAAAATTAGTTTAATTCATTAAAAGTTTCATATTATATTTATTTGGGTATTTATAATATCAATTATTTTAATTTTTCACTATTATAGTAATTACTGCATCATCATTGTGTCATAAATAAAATAAATTATTTAATGTCTAAAAATTATAAATAAAATATCATTATGTAGGAAATCTTTTTATCTTTCTAATGAATATTTATAATCTAAAATCCAACTTATATAACTCTATGTAACAATTGTTTTTCTAAAAGATATATGCTTGTGTCATTTTTGTATTCATTTTGACTTAATTAAAATAAAGTGTCATTATCACTTACAAGTGGATCCATGGGGTCCCAAAATTGACACAAAGATGCCCATGGTCGACCATGTATCAACCAATAGGGTTAAGACACGTTTTAGGGTAATTTAGTATTATTATAATATTATTTTTTTAACCCTTATTTACCGGATTTACCCTTTAACCATGGTAAATAAAATATTTACCACAGTAACTTTTCAAAATGTCTAAAAATAAAAGTTACCTATTTACACAATTTGAACATCCTGATTCCAAATATTGAATCCATTTTCCTAAATTCAAAACACAGAAGTGGCAGAAATTAATTTAAAATTAATTCCCGCTGTCAAAACAAAAAGCGTGTTTTTAAGAGATAATAACTATCAAAAGATTGACACTTGTTTATGTTCGGTTTAATTGTAAAATTATGTCCAATGACCAACATTATATTAAATGGCAAAAATATATTCTAAATATACTTTAAAACCACTAAAATTCATAATTTATCACTATTAATTATTTTGATTAAAAAAGTTGTTTTTAATTAAAATTTAGAAATTTTCACTATTCATCAAAATATGAAAGTTATCCGAAATGTACCAAAATTTCACCCTAGGCTAATTTCGATATTCTGAATCCAAAAATTAAGTCCATTTTGAAATATAAAATATATATGATTTCAATAATTAGGTATTACTATTCACAACGGCTAGTTTAATCGGTTGTGGTGTGTGTTAAAACTCGAAATTTTGTATAACACACGCTACTGTATTATTCAAAGGAAAGCGTACCGTGGAAGCTTGGGATGTTTCATTTTAAATTTTTTTGATGTCCCCATTTAGTCAATATGTTTAAAATATTGTATTTAAAAAGGTTTCACTATCAAAAGTTGATAAAAGTGCAATACTAAAAATGAATCTATTCTTGCATTATGACTAAGAAACTCATAATATGGATTCTAAAATTATAAGGATTATATAAAGTTTAAAATTTAGTTAATACTATTCATGACCTCTTTTAATGGATTTTTTTTGTAAGTCATGGTGCAATTGAACTCGGTGTTGCGTGTAGTGCAAGTTATTAAATTATTTTGAAGAAATAATACACTATGAAATCTTGGGGTGTTACATTCTCCCCTCCTTCAATAAATTGCCTCCTCGCAATTTGAAATTGTTCTTCGAAAATAAAAGGTTGAAAGTAGAAAATATATTTGTGGGAAAACCCACATAGGAAATTGGGTTATTAAAATTTAGTCTTAATATGAGGAAAAGAGAAATGAAAGGGTCACCACCAAATTATGATCTCGATTAGGAGAACATTGGTGGCAATTAGAGACATATAATTGGAGGAAAAACGTAAATATTTATAGGTAGTGATTGAGGTCATCAATCACAAACAAGTGTAAAATTGAGGTCCTTAAACTCATCAATCTATGATGATTTGAAATACCATCGGTTCAACAAAACATAGGGTATTGGGATAACACATTTTTGACGTTTCAAAATATCTTAGTTGAAATCCCACATCGAAAAATGAATTAATGAGGCCTCTATTTAAAATAAAGAGTGGAAAGTATGAAGATTACCGAAAATAACACATACTAGGGTTCCATGTAGGAAAATATGGATATGGAGGAGAAATCTAACCATCAATTATCTGATGGATAGTGGTAGAGAACATGGCTATGAAAAGGCCAACAATCCTAAAGCCATAAATTAGTGATGATTTAAGGTACCATCTAGGACAACATTTTTGTTCTAAGTTCCTTTTATTAATTTTGAGGAATTTATTTATGAGTTTGTCTAAGATCATAAGGAGATATACTTACTTTATAATTAGAGTTTTATCTAATAATAAATTTCTACCACAAACTCATCTTTCACTCTAAGAGATAATAGAACGTAAAAAAAAATTTTATACAGGGTTCCAAAATAAATGAATTTATAATTCATGTACCAGATCTTTTAACAAAAACTAAATTATTTAATCCAGGACATCTCGTGGGCCAGTGGTAGGTGATACACCCTTGTCGCCCGTCAGTTGCGGGTTCAAGTCTCGCAGCCTTGCCGAACGCGACGGGTTACCGCCCAACCTCCGGGTTTTCCTTTTATGGTAATCCAAAATAATCCAAACTAGAACTATCCAAAATACTTCTATCCAGACTCACAGTCCAACATTTATAAGTAAGGTAAACATAATGTAGAACCTTTTTACCCCGTAATATCATATGAATACCTTCATCATGTATTCTTTTAATACACTGAAACATCCTGAATTACCATATTCCTTATTGATTACATTCATGCTCCCTTATTCCATATAGAAAGCTGGATATACTTCATTAATCCAAAAATGTTTTAAACCCCAAAAATGATGGAATATACAAATCATTAATCAGTTCGAAGGTAGTCAAGAATATCCAATATAATTTATCCAAAACAATCATGTATTATTCCAAAATCACTACTTCGGTATCAGAACTATATTATGGTTTATCATTCTCTCAACCATATATTTTCCAAAAATTTATCCTGCTATTGAGTCACTTTTCTTTGTTCCACATAATCTCAAGTCCTTAATGAAATAGTACTGCAGTACAATCCTTATATACTGCATAATTATTATAACAAGTACATTGTTGATACAACACTCAATTGACATAATCAACATAAGAACTCTAATCATTCCTCCTCATCTGTGGTAGTATCATAACTTGATTATTATCCAATAGCATCATTTGCGGCATAGTCTGATGACTGGGACATAGGTTCGCATAGTGTCCAAACTCCTTGCAAATGAAGCATTGTACATTTGAGACCATTTTCTCACCCTTGCAGTCACGTACTTTGTGCCCTTTTCCTCCACACTTATAACAAACTCTCATTCCTTTCAGGCAAGTTCCAGGGTGTTTCCTTCCACCGTTACCACATATGGGAAAATTATTCTTTTCCCTCTTCCCTTTATCCATCTTTCTCTCTTCCAGCCTTTTCTTCTCTTGCTTCCCTTCAAAGGCATAGGACTCAGTAAACTCTTTACTTATCTTATCAACACATGATATTATTTCTTCATATGATGATAATACATGGGTGACTATTTCTCTTATAAATTCTAGCTTAAGACCATGAAAGATATGATCCTTCCTTCTCTTTGAATCATGTGTATTTCTGGAGTTCTCATTCCTTCTACTGGGCGCCATTTCTAAACAATGGCATAAACTAGATCAGTTTATGAATCAAAATACATAATCCCATACTTATAAAACACTTGACATAAATTGAACTATTTATGGATATAATCCATAATCATAAGAATGTTTTCTTTGAGGAAGTATATACTCATAATCCCTTCAAAATGATTTGTATAGAAAATGAGAGTTATCCTAAGCATATCCCCCGGGAGTGTCGTAACCAAGAGTGCAGCAAGGCCCATTGTCGTGCACCAGTTCCCGTTCGAGTCTAGCTCAAAGCGGTGTTTTCGGGTTTTACCCCTAGGTACATCTGTGCCAGAGCCGCCTCTACCTGCTCGTATCCAGACAGGGATGTATTGCTCGGAAAACTCACAAAATCTCTACAATACCAAAATTCTAGGAAATTCTTCTATACTAATCCTCAAAGTTCATCTTAGGTCTACGTGCTCTAATCAGAGTTTATCTAAATCTAGCTTCCAAGGTTTGTACTAAACTTCCTCTGATACCAACTGTAACGCCCCGACCCCAGCTGCCCAGAGTCGGTGCATTAATTACGTAACATTGGTATGATCACAAGAAAGATCAAATCTCGAAAGACCGATTGGTTTAGTAGCCTTGGAAATACTAGATATATTCATAAGTTTTACATTACATCATAAAAAGAAAAACTACTACAACAACATAATGTCTCCATAATCCACACTCATATCCCCATATAATATCCCTGCAGGTCATTCATAATTTACTTCTTCACTTCCTGGGAAAAATAAAACATAGAAAAGGGGTGAGCTCAAATGCCCAGTAAGGATAACAATATAGAGGAACATTCAAAAATAAGCATAAACATTTAAGGCAATGTATAAATAAAACAACAGCCTTTCAAACATGAACTTTCAATATGGTACGGCATAAATAAAATGAAATAATGCCATTTACTTATTCACATGGATATTCTACTAATCGAATAATCACATGCATAAATCAATAACCACTTTCATAATGTTGGAATGCATAATGATAAATGTTAATTTCTTTGTCTAGGCCTCATCCCAAGACCTAGGGGTTACTTCTAACCGGAACCCAACCCGGAGTGCCTCTAATAACCGGACACCAACCCGGAGTGCCTCTAATAACCGGACACCAACCCGGAGTGCCTCTAATAACCGGACACCAACCCGGAGGGCATACTTTTACCAGTCCCTAACCTGGAGGGCTTACATTAACCAGTCCCCAACCTCGAGGGCTTACTTTTACCAGTCCCCAACCTGGAGGGCTTACTTTTACCGGTCCCCAACCCGGAACATACTTGTTTAGCACATTCATCTGAAGAAAAGTTTGAAATATAACATAAACATTCGGATTAAAACTAGAATACGAAATGTCAATAGTTTCACCATAAACTATGAATGGTATAAAATAGCACATCCATAGTCAAACATATCACAGAACCTTCAATACAATATAGAAGTTTTGTATTATAATAAATCAACTTCAAATAAGCGTAAAATCCATTAAAGGATGTTGACATAGATGAAATCAAAACACTTTTTAGAGAAATATCTCTTTCTATTTTCGAAATCATTTAAGAGCCATATAAAATAAAACATTTTCTTTGAAAATATTCTTATAAGCTTGTAAGTAAAGCTTTGAAGATTTTATAACGGCGTAAAATAACCGCACCCGCCGTATAAGTTAAAAAAACATTCTTACCTCAATTCTGTCGAAAAGGTTAAAAAGGACCTTGTTTTGAAAACGACGGAAAGATTCCTTTATAAACCTCTTATAAAAAGTCAAACAAGGGTATAAATGACTTTAACCCATATTCTTGTAAATAGTAAAAATGTTTTGAAATACATTTTTAAGAAACATGGATGTGGATGATAAAGATATCCCAGTAGATTATTACGTATAAACAACCTCGGATAATGAAGAGATTGTGAAATAACCCTTACCTTGTACTTTTTTCCTTGGTTGGGGTAGGTTAACCTCCTGTATAATGGTGAAATAATTGTTACTAAATTATACAAGAATCATATACATTAATATGATATCATATATGATCTTTTAATATCGATTTATAATAATATCTTAGTATTATCATTGTTTCGGGTGTTAACTTACTCGTTTTCTTTTATATGTTTTGTTACGTAAGACCTTTTTGTAAATGATAGGTTGTATATTATTCATATCCAGAATGATATCAAGTCCTTAAACATCATTTTTAAATCATCAAATGATAATTATACTTGAATGGATACGATGGAGAATGAATCTCATCGCGTTCGTGGAGACGGTAGTCCGTACGTACGCATGAGCGACAATATCATTATTTGATATTAAAATAATATATAAATGGATGGTATATCATATATACAGAATCATTAACATGTTATATTTATTATTTACATGAGTTACACATCATTATTATACCCATCCAAATAATATTATATTGAATAACAATTACACCACGACGTGGAGACGGTAGTCCGTACGTACGCACGTATGGTGACATGTTATTCAAAGGGTGGATAGAATACTGAATATGGTTGTACCATATTTATAATAACATCACAGTATATGTGAGATACTGGAGTTATTATTTTAGAATGGTAAGAACAAAGGAAGAAGAAGTGGAAGAAGAAATGAACTTGGAGAAGGGTGGTGAAATCATTACCTCTTCTTCGGGTTCTTCCTTTTGATTTGATCAAAAGGGCTCCTTAGGTTGGATTTATGATCAAACTAAGGCCTCTAGGTTGTAGTGAGGGATGTTGGGAGAGTATTTGGGCAGAGTTTGGCCGAACCAAAAGGTTTTAAGGTGTGAAGAAATGAGAAGGAGGAGTGCCCTTTTATAAGAGGGGTGAGGGGCACCTTTGGAAAAGCTAGAAATATTAATTTATAATAAATTCATATTCGGTTTCTAATGGCTCAAAAGCTTATTATTCAAAGTTTAAGGTGGGGATAGGTCGAAAACCACTCAACCAATAGAATTTAGACAGGTTTGGGTACTTATATTAACCTTATCTTTAAGTATTAACTCTAAGTTAATTAGTTTCACTTTTACAATGTCTCTTTGTATTTTTATATAATATGGTTAATAAACTTACTATATACATCCAAGAGACCCACAAGTGGTCTATTAATGATGAACCTATCATTATATAAGTCTCTTGGACGAACATTAGATTTTTAGGAATTTAATATCAATTAATAATATAATATTTGTTTTAAGAACTCTTTTATGTCAATTTTGACACTATCCAATAGTTGATTTTTGTGAAACTCATAACAGATTGATTACTTCGAACAAAGTCAATTAAATCAATCCTAATATATCATATTATCCTATAAAATTAGTTTAATTCATTAAAAGTTTCATATTATATTTATTTGGGTATTTATAATATCAATTATTTTAATTTTTCACTATTATAGTAATTACTGCATCATCATTGTGTCATAAATAAAATAAATTATTTAATGTCTAAAAATTATAAATAAAATATCATTATGTAGGAAATCTTTTTATCTTTCTAATGAATATTTATAATCTAAAATCCAACTTATATAACTCTATGTAACAATTGTTTTTCTAAAAGATATATGCTTGTGTCATTTTTGTATTCATTTTGACTTAATTAAAATAAAGTGTCATTATCACTTACAAGTGGATCCATGGGGTCCCAAAATTGACACAAAGATGCCCATGGTCGACCATGTATCAACCAATAGGGTTAAGACACGTTTTAGGGTAATTTAGTATTATTATAATATTATTTTTTTAACCCTTATTTACCGGATTTACCCTTTAACCATGGAAAATAAAATATTTACCACAGTAACTTTTCAAAATGTCTAAAAATAAAAGTTACCTATTTACACAATTTGAACATCCTGATTCCAAATATTGAATCCATTTTCCTAAATTCAAAACACAGAAGTGGCAGAAATTAATTTAAAATTAATTCCCGCTGTCAAAACAAAAAGCGTGTTTTTAAGAGATAATAACTATCAAAAGATTGACACTTGTTTATGTTCGGTTTAATTGTAAAATTATGTCCAATGACCAACATTATATTAAATGGTAAAAATATATTCTAAATATACTTTAAAACCACTAAAATTCATAATTTATCACTATTAATTATTTTGATTAAAAAAGTTGTTTTTAATTAAAATTTAGAAATTTTCACTATTCATCAAAATATGAAAGTTATCCGAAATGTACCAAAATTTCACCCTAGGCTAATTTAGATATTCTGAATCCAAAAATGAAGTCCATTTTGAAATATAAAATATATATGATTTCAAAAATTAGGTATTACTATTCACAACGGCTAGTTTAATCGGTTGTGGTGTGTGTTAAAACTCGAAATTGCGTATAACACACGCTACTGTATTATTCAAAGGAAAGCGTACCGTGGAAGCTTGGGATGTTTCATTTTAAATTTTTTTGATGTCCCCATTTAGTCAATATGTTTAAAATATTGTATTTAAAAAGGTTTCACTATCAAAAGTTGATAAAAGTGCAATACTGAAAATGAATCTATTCTTGCATTATGACTAAGAAACTCATAATATGGATTCTAAAATTATAAGGATTATATAAAGTTTAAAATTTAGTTAATACTATTCATGACCTCTTTTAATGGATTTTTTTTGTAAGTCATGGTGCAATTGAACTCGGTGTTGCGTGTAGTGCAAGTTATTAAATTATTTTGAAGAAATAATACACTATGAAATCTTGGGGTGTTACATTTATGGACATATTGAAAAATGGATGGTGGGAATGTCCTTTTATCATGGATCAATGTCTTATGATACATTGGTGAAGAAATCCTCATTGGTGGAGCGAGTAATGTCAACTCAATAGGGCGATCTTTAATGTATGCCTTAATGGTTGTAGGTATACAATATCATTATGGTTATGACCACATATGTTTGTGAAATTATATTTTTTAATAGGAGTTATTTTCTTATTTGTTATATGAGAGAGGAACTAATGAGGAAATCATATTCTTTATAGTGGGTGGTGCACTTGGAATCAACCATGATGTGTCACAATATTAGTTGGATATTATGGTGTCCTTGTATAAAGAGGGATATTAAAGGCACTATCTTTTATTATGAGATATTTTGAATAATCAATTTTAAGAATAAGTTTCATGGTGGGTTACATTGGCCATATATAATGCATGTATGGATGTGGGTTGAATTGAAGATGGAATATATCATGGGTTTTACAACGACCCCAAATGATGATTTCTGTTATGGTGTATAGTTGATCATTTGACCAATGTAGCTCATTTCATATAGATTAAGGTGATACAATTAGTTGATGATCATAGAAATATATATGTTCAAGAAAAATTGTGTCTACATAAAGATTCAATGAGGGTTGATCTGAACATACATTCTCGTTATACCACATAGATTTATAAATCATTATAAAAGTAAATGGGGACTGAGTTGAAGAAGAATATTCTATATTTTCCAAAAACTAATGGGGTAGTTAATGAAATAAAACTTGACCATATAGAATATTCTTCCAACATGTTTTATAGATTTTGGGGTAGTATGGGATGATAATTTTTACTTTACAGAATTTCCGCACTACCAACTATTATATCATTAATTTCGATAGATCCATTTGATGTACTATATTACTATTTGTGTAATTCACCACTATGTCGGCTTGAGGTTGGTGAGTATTCATCTATTGGTTCATGCATGGTGTAGGAGACCATAGAATTTGTGTAGATGAGTTTGATGTGGATAATTTCTAATTAGGGTAGATGTTGATTGTATACTGACTAGAGTATATTACAATTTTAGTATATTTTGGGTGACTGGGTCTTGTTTTGGGTGTCCTCTTAGATATGAAATTAATGATTATGAATGTGATAGAAATTGGAAACTAGGTTATTCACAACATTTGATATCATCCAATACATCTAGATGATAGAATATCAATTTGAGCTTCCTAAAAAATATCATTTTATTTCTATTTTTCCCTAGATCATAGTTTTGAACATATAAGCATGATTTTGTTTATATTATGTACCAATGGGATGTCGAGTGAGAACCAGATGCATTGTATATGGAACAAATAATTTAGATTGTTCACTAATGTTACATGATGATGCAATAGACGATGGTTCTCCTTATTAGGGTACAATAGATGCATGAGCATAACCAAGAAGATACTTGGGAGTGGGAATCAAATATTTTGGAACATAGTTTTGAGTTATTCAATAATACCTCAAGACATACTTCTCAAAGATGCTAAATTGTTTGAGGGGTAGGTTTGAGACATCTTAATTGTTAATTTTTTCCTTATTTTAAACTTGGACTCATCTTTAAAATTGTAATTATACGATTTGATTCATGTATGAATTGTTTAGAGAATGATGTTACTAAATAACAAGAATAAGTTTGTTGGATCTAGTATATGTCATGAATAGATATTCATGATGTAAATGGGTTCTATAAAAAATCCATGAATTAAATTGAATGAGTGAAATATAGTTTGGGAAGTCTCATTGGGATGATGTTTGAGGCCATTAAAGACGTAAAATTTTATTCACAACCAGATCATGTTTTTTATGATTTTAAGATGAGGGGACTAGTATATCATTTTATCAACTATTATGAAATTTGATTATGCGAATCCATAATTTAAACAATAAATGGACTCTTTCCAAACAGATAAACTGATTCAAACACACAACGTTTATCATATACCTTCCTCCCCATTCTATCAACCCTAGTTCTTCATGAGATGATTTTTGTGATCCAATTCCCCCTAGAGACTAACTACATGGATCTCTGAGAACCAAATCATGGGAATTGGATTTTCTATCTCATTTTGAAATAACTGTTGGTTGTATAAGCTCTTCTCATGAATTTCAAATCGATTCATACACATTGGGTGTTATTTACATAATATAATTTGATGCAATAGTTCCCACATGAAGGAATGGGGTGTGTGTCTTGGTATCTTTGAATTACTACATGACTCATGAAGTGATTATTCACAATGGAACATCATTTGTCTTAAAGAAGGTATAATATAACATATATGACCAATATAATCCTTTTTGACATAATTTTTGGTGTGAATGTGTATCCTAATAGACCATTCCTTGATATGGCTCAAATTTATATTCTCTCCAAGGAAATAGTTGGTGTACATGACATGATTATGAATTAATATATTATAGCATTAATATTAAACTATGTAATTTCTTTATCACTAATATTTTGTAAATAGATTGAGTTATAGGATCTAGAATCATTCTTAGTGAGGGACTATGGAAAGTGTTACTGATTTTCCTAGTTCCATGATAATATATCAATTAATGGTGTTGGATTTCCCTAGAAATATAGATTTGGTCTACTTTTGGTGTTTTTAATTCCCTAGATCCATGATTTGGGTTGAAAAGTGTATTTCTATGATGGTCATGCATCACTCACCCATCAAGGGGATATACATATATGATCATTTGGATGAATATGTTGGGAAGTAATATGATATTCGGTTTAATGTAGATAAAATATAGGTAGACCTATTTCTCAAGGACCCAACAAATGTGTGTACATGTAACATTCCATTTGTTTATTTTTTTAGGGATTATATTCTTATCATACTGTTTTTTATATTTTTCGTTAAATTAAGGGCCCATTGACAGTTCTCTGTTAGGTTTAGTTATCACACCCTATAATTTTATCACAATATGAGTATATATATAAAAATTGGACATCCTATAAAAGGAAGGTAAACTATAATGGATGGTCTAGTATGAGAAATAGGATGTTGTGAGGTGTTTCATGATGGAATCCAGGCCTTATGCATTTTTCACCGTTTTTCTTGTTTTTTACCTTATTATTATTATTATTATTTTGCTAATTCCATATTATTCTATGGTTTCTTCCATTTATTATGATCATTGTCACCCCATGATGTATCTCAACATGTTGCATCTATATGATAGCCACATGTGTGTGAGTATGGATTGATATGTTGTAATCTGTTTGGACCATGTAATTCTGGATAGGTTTTTATTGTACTCTTAAAAAATATCACATTGATTTTAATGAATAATAAAAAATAGGAAGTGATAATAACATTATTAATATAAAAAAAGAATTTATGTAATCCTAATATATATAGAAATTGGTTTTAGGGAATCTACTCTAATAGACACCCATTTACACTAAATCCAAATTCAAATAACCTTCGGTTTGTAAACTCCGCTAAAATTCATATCTCTTTTAAGATTAGGGAATATTCAAGGGGTATTCTATAATCTCCAGTATGGAAAATATTCTTACAAAAAATTTACCCCTCAAAGAAAAATCCTTCCATAGGTGGTGCCTCTAGAGTATATGGTTTGACTATTAGTTTGATCTTTTCTCCTTTGATTGAGGAACCACTATAGTATTTTCAAAATATAATACAAAATGTGTTTTACATCTAGGAACCATATAAGATTCTATGATAATTAATTTTTTCTAGATGGATATTTGGAATGCATTAAAAGACAATATGTGATAAAAATACATTATAGAATCAATCATAATTGCTACATTAAACTATTCATGATAAAAACTTTTCTACTGAGAATAAATATATATCAAGACTCTGACATTGTATTATTATAATAAAATTTAAAAGGTAGAATATGTATAATCCATCATGAATTGCTTCCCCAATCTTCAATAGACCGGGAACATATACTTAGTTCCCCATAGATACATATAGATTTCTCTATCAATAAACTGATGTGGTTCACAAAGATCTACTATTTATCTTCCAACATTGACGGGGGTATAGGAAACATCAACTCTGTTATATGACATGGCGTATGTTGTTGATCCTCTCATATAATAATATGGGATATTACCCATTCTATTGCTTTCCATCTGTGTTATGGGATAGATTTTCTATGAATGATTCATACAATGAGACATCATAACAAAATCTATCTTTAATTGTTCTATTCTAAATCTATCTTTCTTCTGGTCAAAGAATATGACATACCATAGCTTTATAAACTCCTTGGTCTACCATTAATGATCCTCATACCAGGGAATATGCTTCTTATCCTAACTCCTTCATGGATAATTACATGTTCAATCAGTGGTTAAATAACTGTAATATTATCACACAGTTCCAAATAAGTAATATTTCATCAAAAATACTAACCACAAAACAAGCACACTGCCTCTAAACATCTTTTAAATACATATTTAACATTCATTCATAATGAAACAAAATTATTTTATATCTTCATGAAGCTGAATGTTCCATGACCTGGATGATTTTTTCAGTCTATAAATTGACCTATATAATGTGAATAACATGTTTTAAATTCTTATAGTTACAAAACATTTTTTTTATTTCAGATAGGGATATTTATAATGATTTCAGTACGGAATTTTACCTTGATATCCATCTACCAAATATAATGGTAATGGTAAGAATCTATAATATGTTGAATGTTTATGTATTATAATATTTCTAAAAAACAATTTCATTCATCATTGTCAATTCCCGAACATGGTTTTAAACCTCAAAATAATAAATTTACTTTATAGGTACTCATTTTAACATCCATGCGTAGTTTTCCCTTTAATATTGATTATCCCCCAATTAAAATTACATCAACATACAGATCTTCTAGAATATAAAATTTGATTTGATATGTATAATTCATCTTACAAATCAGGGATTCTATCCATTCTATATAATCCGAGTTATCTACTATATTCATATACAAAATTTAGTCATAATTTTAATTCAATATTGAAAATCTATCTTTTTTAACTATAAAACCTCATATGTACCATTCTCTGATGTATCTAGTGATCCTAATTAGTACATTTTTTAGGAATAGTAATTTCCATGGGGATATTTGGAATGTGTTTAGTTACCATCTCTTTTTAATCATGATCATCAATGTCATCAAAGTTAATATTTATCACACAATACTTACTGAGGATGTTCTCAAACTCAAGAAAAATGGAATTTCTAAAACTGTTACTTTATTATCTAAGGGGTCATTTAGATAAGTTCCCTTAGTTTACATAGGATATCATATAAAGATAAACTTTAATCCCCTAGGTGTTATTTGGTATCTATATGTTACCGTAACAAATACTTTAAAACCCCTTGGATGATTATATGAAAATATATTTTTCTTTATTCTCTATGTGTCAATGTGAATAATATTATCAATGTTAATTGGATATTAATTTACTATGATAAATATTTTCTAATGAATATCCAAAAAATTATAATCAAATATTTATGTGACACTTCATTAACCTAATATGCCTAGAAAGTTACAATTAATGCTTTTCAAAACCCCATTCTACTATAGTTTATATTGTTGAGTGAGATAAGATAGTATCATAAACTCCAAAATTAGGTCAATAAATCTAGGTTACGATATTCATAACTCATCTAGATATATTTTTGATTGTAATATTACCAAATAGATTCTGCAAATCAATTGTGAACCCTATGAATTTCATAATGTATTTAAAAATATCCCACTTCATTTGGACATAAAAAATATACTCATGTCATTAGAATAATTTTTGATTTTAGAATATCATTCTATAGCTTCTACTAGAAAATGGAACATTACATTAGTTTATAATATAATACATAATGATCATTACAAACGTGGTTCATAACATAGAATAAGTTTTCTTTATAAAATACATAGTTATTATTTAAAAAAATAAATATAATTACCAATTTATCAGAAAAAGATATAAAAAATGTTTTTCATATATGTTGGTACATAGTAACATTAGTTTAAAACAATGATCATTGATATTTGATATATATGGTGGTAGTCTCTTATATATATGGTACATGTCAAAAACCATCCGCTACTCCATGCTCCACCTCTCATTGTGCATTCTTCTATTATCTACATGGTTCTCACATTTAAAATTATATATATGACAACAAGAAGTTATATCTAATAGACAATATAAATATATATAAATATTTATCTTGAAAATGAACTCATTTTAAGCTTATGTTTTCTTATTTAACTGGATTCAATTATTCTTTTAGTGCCTTTTCATGCCACAATAAAAACACCATACTTATTTTTACATTTTCATGTATTTTTGTTTTCTATTTTTGGAAGGATTATGGTCATAAATCATAGAAATGTATTTATTATTGGGGAACTTTTTCCATGTTTCTCCTTTTATTTTCAACTAAGACCATTAAATTTTAACACCCCATATAATTATTGACTTTTTGAACCTATGTAAGGAGTTTTGAAAATTTCATATCTCTATTTCTCTATTATATTTCACAATAAAACTTGAGAATATTTTAAGTAGTGATGATAAAATGACTTTGATTTATACCACATAATGGATCATAAACCCATGTTTTCCAATCACTCTATATATCCAAAAATGTTCAACACATGCGGCCCACATGGAATTGACTCATCATTTTTAAAAATGATAAATCATTTGGGATCTCATATCTATCTTGTAATTCCTTCAATTGATAAATATAATAAAGGTGATGCATCCTTATTTACACTTATATTTCATCATTTTTCTTCTATAGAACAATAATCAAGGATAATATAATGAAAAATACTCATCTATTGTATTTTACATTTGTTTTTGGTAAAATGATATGATTTTATGGCTATCCTATTTAGAAAGTGACTTAGGAATTTGGACTACGATCATGTATAATGTTTTTATGGAATTGTATAATTTTTAAGAGAAATTAAAATTCATGGAAATAAGATATAGTATGAAGTTTATGCTTATTAATAAAATATCCAAGTGATATAGTAGTTTTTATGTGTCTTTCCATTTCTAAAATAATTAAGATAATTATTTTAGTACGTTAGTTGAATTAAAAAATAAGATAATAAATATGTAAATTTTAAAACCTAAAAATATTTTGTTGAAATCTTAATATCCATCACCACTGATTTATTAATATCTAGTTACATGTATATTTATCTAACATGGATTCATATTTCACATATACTGAGCCATAATTGAGCCTTAAAAGATTTTAATTGAATCTTTTTGTTTATATATTTCAACACAAAATTAACTCCTTGCTCAATTATACCCTATATTGATCACATAATCATAAAATTGTATACTATGATTACCTCAACACTTACCTCTCAATTAGTATAAGTCCATATTTTTTAGTAAAACCTAAATTTAATATATGGTAATTCAACCCATATCCACGATTAAAACTCTATTGTAATTTAAATCACCCTAACATTGACCACACATGAAATTTTTACATTATATGTTTTTTTACTTCGTCCTTTGAAAGTGATACCAAATCAATACCTAGATTGGTTTATTGTTATCATTTTATGAATATTCCACCTCCTATATTATTTCTAACTTATAAATATTATGTGGATTTTTTTCCATATATTAACCATTTATAAATAATATATATATATACTAAATTTTTTTTAATTATTTCTATCATTGATATTAATTATATAATTTATGTGCACATGAAAATTCATCCCCAAATATTTTAACCATGAATGTGGAAAAAAATAAAATAATAAATTTTGTATAGTTAGGACATTTTCTATTGTTTACTTCATTTTATGAAAGATAAAATTAACCTAAAGGTAAGGATATATTTAATGAATGACTAAATTATTTTCATTATCATTAATATGAATTATACATTTTTATTAATTGTAGAAATATTATGTCATTTTTAAATCAAGATGGAAATAGATTTATTTTATTTCATTTATTGTAATAAATAATTTAAAATTTTAATTTATAAATTATAGAATTCTAATATGAAAAAATTAATTTTATTTTTCAATTCATATTTAAAACTTAATATTGGGATAATTTTTGGGTAATTCATAAAATATATACTTTTTGGTGAATAATGGAATATACAATTTTTTTAATGATGTTATTTCATATCAATAAATAAATTAATTTAAATTTTCCATTATGTTTGAATATGATTTTAGGTAACATAAATCCTCTTTAATTATTTTAAAAAAACATTATTACATTTTATATACCTTTAAATAGGATTTTATTAGATGTTTATTTTTGGGATTAGAAAAATGGTTTTCCAAAAATTGTATTAAAGTGTACAATGATTATCAAATATAAATAAGAAAACAATTATTATGAATAGATATATAAATAAAATTAATAGGTTGTATGTAAATAATTACTAATTTAATGATTAAAAATGGTGATTAAAAGTTACATATTTAAGATAAAATCATCTTAATCGTGATGAAGACACTTCACAAAAACCCAATTTTTCATCACGCATACGGATTTAATTCAAAATTATATTATTCAACATATGTAAATTTAATTTGATAAAATCTATTTTATATTTTGGATTTGAATAATTTATATTGTCTAATTTTTTCAAATTATTTTTTTGTCATAATTAATATTTAAAACAGTAAAAATGTTTTATTGCACTTAATGTGAAAATGGTTTATTTGGGAAATTCTAAACAAATATAATGGTTAAAATTACATAAAAACAACTAAAAGTTTTATATATGGGTTATATTTGGAAAATATTTCATATACCTCTTCATAAATCTATATATTGGATACTTTTAGCATGTGAAATATGTGGGTACACCTTTTTCATTTGAATAATTAAAAGAATCCCACTAGCCTTAATACAACAATACCTCCCCCAATCCACATCTCATTAGACCATAACAACCATTTTGGTCATCCAATACTTTAAAAAATAACATAATTACTTCCCCATACAATATTTTCACCTTTTACTATAATTATACCATTTTAAAAATACTTTTGGTACTAACTTAAGGAGGTTTTCTGAAAGTGTGGTATCATCCTTCACTGAGATTTTTTATTTTATTTCTACATAAAAACATAGAACTTTTATAAAAGAACTTTTAAAATAATAAAACTATTATATAACATATACTGATATTTTATTATGTTAATGGAATAACCTAAATCTATATCCTTTTCCTTTAAATGGGATAAAAAATTATCTTTCATGTCTAAAACAGACTACCACCTCACAATCTTTTGTGATTTTTTTTCATAATTTAATCTCATGAATTGTTATAAAGATGGATTGAAAGTATAAATTTTATTATTGTAACATAAATATTCATATTTAAATTTTATATCACATATACATTCTTATTTCCCACTCTTTGGTGGACATGATAACATCCTCTGTGTGTTTGGAAGATTGGGGCCTCATGAAGTGATGTGATTTATTTTTCACTGACGCTTTACATGAAATATAACTAGGACAATATTAAAGAATATATTTAAAATATATGACCTTGTTAGGATATGCATGAAATTTTTTTATTTATAAAAGAAAATATATTTCATTTAAATTTTCCTTTCCATAAACTATAAAAGACAATGTATTTCATCTATATGTGTTGTTTACTACCTCGATGAAGATACATGATTATTATTCATCACTAAATCATAGGGATATTATATTTGAGAATACATAGTGAAAATTATTATTTTAATTATCATTAATTCATGAATAAATAGAACTTACCAGCAATCCATAATGATTTTTGAAAAATAGAAACGTTATATAATGACCCCAACCCTAGAAGCTTGTATTTTATGCCCTACTGTATTACATTTTCATGATTACATGGAATCAAATCCTGAAGGAATAAATGATTTTGATATTTTAGAAAACCATATTAGTTACATGATACCCATATCACATTAGGGAGGCATTTTATGGCATTAGGAAAGTAAAATTTCAACATCCTTCAAACCCATTCTAACAATTCATCATCATATCCTACGGAAAGGATACAAATTAAGGGTGAGATAAAATTATCATATGGGGTTAACTAAAAAGGTAGATATGATTAAAATATTATAATCATCAATTATTAAATTTAAATAAAAATATTCATTTCCATTAAAATTTGTAGATAAGGAAAAATCAATATTGAAATTTAAGTAACTGAAACACGTGCCAATTATTTAATAATCTAAAAATGAATAGTATTAATAAAAAATGCCAAAAAAATTACATCCATAAATAATAATTAAAAAAAAATTGTTACTGAATTAAATTCATAATTATTGGACACCATGTTTCCAATTTACATGATATCTTTACCGCCAAGTCCATTCAAAAGATGGTTTAAAATTACTAGGTAAAACCCCAACTTATTGGTCAAATAATTTCTCTCATGACCCTATTGATGCATCATTGGGGATATATATACTGGGGCCCCAACCATGTTGTCTGTTCTGAATCATTAGTCATATATTGTGTAATTTTTTTAATTCAGTATCAATGCCTCTTATCCAATACGCCCACTGAGTAAATGAGACAGATTTAACAATATTTCCCTAGCTAATTGGACATCATTTAAAGTGAAAATCATATGTTAAAATAGAATAAATTTTATTAAAAAACTATAAAAATAATATAATATTATGGATATTTAAAATTACTGTAATTTCGAATGAAAAATGTTAATATGGATGTTATTTTTTATGATGATGTAAACAAGCTGAAAAGAAAGGGATAATGGAATGATTCATTTTACCACTTTGTAATTTTCAAGACAAATCAATTGAAGGAGTTAATTCAAAGTGAAACATAAAGTACCATGAATTATGTGTGTATCATGACCATAAATTAAAAAAAATTACTATGTAGACCACATTATGTGAATTAATGAATAATAATAAATAAGATTCAATATAATATAAATTCAGATGAAGTCCCTTACCACTTTAGTAAATATTGAATTTATGCCTTGTGAAAGAAGAAATAATTTTAAACTCTAAATGTTATTAAATAATGAAAATTCAAGATATATAATTTTATTTGACACTGTGTACACCACACAAAATATTTATTGGGGAATATTCCATAAGTCTCACAGAAATTCAAGTGATACTATAAATCCCTTTATTAGTTGATCCATTTTGGATAAACACCATTATATTATTATATAATGGTTTTGAAAATGTTATTAGAATAGAACATGACAATATTAATGATAATAATAATATATGTGATCATTTTATAACAGTTATCACATGTTTATTAAAAATAATTCACTACTTTCTTTGTGTTAAGTGTTAATTCCCTTCTTTTTCGATTATGTTTTGGATTATTATTTTTTGTTCCTATAAAGTAATTCATGATTTAAAGAAATTAAAATTTAAAACCAGGATGTAATTAACAAATATATTTTGTATATATATATATGTATATTAATCCATTACGTTTAGTGATGGGAGAATTAATTCATTATTCAAGGAGAGTGTAGGTCATACGTAAGTATGAATGTTTTATCAGTTTTCATGTCATAATAAAAATAGTAATTGTTATAAATCTACATTATATTTATAGTCTCGTTTTTTCTTATATATCACATATTTTTATTAATCCCAAGCTCAATAACATTCATTTAATGTGTGAGTGAATCGTATCACTTTTAGGAGGCGGTTGTCCACACATCCATAAATGACATAACTGTATTCCCAAAAAATAAAATAACTATTTTATGTATTTTATAATAATTATGTAATAAAACAAATTATAAATATAATGTAAATCCTATAAAACCACAAAATCCATCATTATACCCAACCATAATATGTGGTAATGGATGAACAAATGACATCAGTCCACAAGACAGTAGTATATCATCAAACTGAATGATGACTGTTTATCCAATTTAATTAGCATGTGTGACTTAGTATATTGAATATACTATAGTTATTATATAAAAATATATATTATTAATATAGTTGGTGGATTTATAAATAAAACAAAGGTGCTCATTTATGAAAATTATCACTTCTTCAGGTAACACTTTTTTGTTTATACCCAATCCCTTCTTTTGTTTTATTTGTTACCAAATTGAGGCCTCTATGATGGGAGATATATTTTGGGAATTTATTTTTCTAGATATTTAAGGTTCCAGAAGGCTTTATAATTTTTTATAATTGGGGACATGGATTCCATTTTTTGTGGAGTATTGGCATTCTTTTAAATACCAAATAGAAAACACTATTGGCACGTCTCTGCTAAATAATATTCCCCCAATAATGAATTTTTTAATAAAATATTTTCTATGGTCTAAATATTCCCATTGAAAGGTATTTTTCTAATTTTTTTTGATATTTTGTACACTTAAAATTAAATATTAACTACTAAGTATATTCCTTTATAGCATAATCGCTGTAATTAATTTTAATTTCATTCCAAAATATTTTTTTTCCAAATATAAGGGGACCGTAATTGAAATTAATAATATTTATGAAAAAAAATATGGAATAA
The DNA here is from genome assembly GCA_963277665.1 of Viscum album. Lineage (NCBI taxonomy): Eukaryota > Viridiplantae > Streptophyta > Magnoliopsida > Santalales > Viscaceae > Viscum > Viscum album. The sequence goes on along the minus strand of OY728122.1, from coordinate 579,463,900 downwards.
ATTAATAAAAATTCACATCATAAAATATTAATAAATTAGTTTATAAATAATCTAATAGATGAGATGAGAAACTGGGTTTATCTAGTAAAAATGCTCAAAATTTTACAATGTTTTAATATATAAATTAAATGTACAAAAATTATAATAATGAAAAAAAATTTATTAATATATGTATAATATATATAGTTATATTTGAAGAAAAATTAGAAAATATTTATTCAAAATTATAGATTTTAATTAAAATTCAATGTATTTCACTATTCATAAAAAATAAATCTTTTCTTTAAAATTCAGAATACTAACCATAATATAATTTATAGATTTCTATATCTAAAATTAAATTTATTTTTGAAAATTAAATTTTCAATATTTTCGAAATTTCTATTTAAAATAAGTACTCCATTAAAATTCATCAAAACTACCTTTATAAAGATACTATTTATTATGTGTAATTTTGGATTTGTTCTTATCGTAAACCTATAAAATCAATTGAATGTATTTAAAGTGTATTTTATAGATTATATTATATATATATATATTTCATTAATATCTTATGATAATAGTAATTAAATTTACCTATTAGTTTGGCATTCCTTTAGATGAATAAAATTACTTTTTAATAAAACCATTTCCTTTATATTCACTTGGTTTTTACAGACATTAATAATTAGTATGTATCCAAAGAGTTTAACAATATATTTTCATAAGTTTTCAAATAATATTCATAACATTCAATTTATATAATAATAAATAATTTATTTTCCAAATAACACACTAATTTTAATTTTCTAAACTCAGACGTGGGTGAAAGGAAAGATATCGAAGAAAGTCATTGTTGTGTGTAATGCAAGATTACATAGTATTGAAATTATTAAAATCTATATAGTAGAATAAATTTATTTAAAACTTTATTTATTTTTTGATTTTTTGGGATGTTATATTCTTTTAATTCTTGTATTTTCATGTCATAGACATTATCTAATTCAATGTCTCTACTTTATAATTTCAGTGTGTTACATTACACCCACCATAATTAAATAGTATCCTCAAAATTTAAACATGATCTTATTAATAAAGGGTTATAAATAAAAAATAAAAATTTTGAGAATCCCACATTAAATAAGAGATAAAAAATATTCCATCTTAATAATAGATAAAAGGAAGTGTTAAAGTCATCTAGAATAATCTCATAACTGGGTTTTGAAATAAGAAGGCTTATATTAGAAATTAAAACATAGTCATGGAAGGGAAAACTAAGTCACAAATAATGAGGGAGAGATATAGGGATAAATTTTAGGATACTATTGACAATTATAAATCTATAACATATAGTATTGAAAAGTTAAGTGATATTATAAAAAGTAATAGTAAAAAGAAAACATTTAATTCCAAGGACATCGTTTCAAGAGTTTTGGGACTCTTAAAGACTATTGGAATAATATGGAATATTTTTAATTAATTTGTTTCTATTTCATATGCACCATATAATACTTTTTTGTGACTTGAACTATGTTTACTTCATCTCCTATGACATGTTTCATCATATAGTTATGTAATAAAATAATATATGAATCATCATCCAAATTTCAACAAAAACCATTTCATAAATGGTTAACCTATTGGTCTTTCCAAATATTATGATACAAAACATTAAAATTAGTTACAAGGTATTTAGTGGTATCCACTTTACATAATATATATCAATAAATTCATTATCCAAACAACATTATCTCAAAATAAGGAACATATTATTGATTATATTACCCTCAACCATGTGTTTTCAAAGATTTTAAACTTTCTAATGAATCGTTTTTCTTAGTACCATACAACATATTCATTCAAATAATTGATTAAATAATACAATATTAAAATTTTTATATTTTTAATAATTATTATGATGATAATATCATCATTAAATTTCATTTTTTGATCAAAATACAAAATAACATTAATCATTATTCATATGTTGTATTAATAACATAAGCTTTTCTTGGATCCCTTAGCTTCTTTTGATGTATATTCCCATGATATGTGTAGAATTTTTTTTATTTAACCATATAGTTATAGTAAAAACACTCAATATTATTATTCTCTTCCTTCTCTTTGAATTCATTTTCAAGGGAACCTTTTCAATAAATTTATAATAAACTCCAAATCCTATCAAGCATTTCACTGGGTTAATATTTTTTCAGTTTTCACTTGTGGGAAAATCCTGAATTCCCCTATAAAATTTCTTGATAATTTTTATTTCCATCCTCTTCTAATATTTCTTCCCTTAGAATCCATATAAGATGGATAATTATTTCTATTTTCCGATATCACATAAAACTATTTCATTATATTAAATAAAATTTTGAGACACCAGCACCCCTTGGAGACTTAGCTTAAGTCAATTAGTGAAATGGTAAATCTTTCATTATATGTTGTTTAATAAATGAGTATCATACCTATATATCCTTTTAATGGTAGCTTCATACTCCATAACACTTTATTCCTCATATATTATTAAACTAATGAAATTTATCTTCATCTTAGTTTATTTCTCAGGATGTAAATAGTTGACAAACAATGTTCCCCTAAAATATTTCCACACCATGATTTTTATGCCTTATTCGTCCCCAGAATTATTTATCAATAAAAACCACTGAATAACATATCCATTGAGACTATACACAACAAAGGTATCGTTTTACTCTTAACCACATCCCAATTTCATAATTATCTTTTCCATAGATTCAATCCATTCATTAGCTTTTACTTGATCAATCATACAACAATATTATGGGGTCCTCTATCACATAAAGTTATCCAACATTATAGAATCTCACTGCGGAATACTTTTATACATTAGGTAAAGGATATCTATCATAACATGGTTACGCTACCATAATACAACCCAAACTTCTTTATTACAATACCATCTATATAGGTTCCCTAATTAGGGAAATATGTACATGTCCATGAGTATTAATACCATTCTTCATTAGAGGCACATTATATAAACAATGAACTATAATTGATATTCTCTTAAAATTGTGAATCGTAATAAATAATACACAATATGAATAACACTAAGAATAACATGAAAATTTTATTCATAGATAATCTCATAATTATAATCAGTGTTTCTTCGTAATGTTTTACTATAATTACCCCCATGTTAATTCATAATGTTATTTACCTAATTTTCATTTTCATAAATCTTGATTACAAGGTTTATTGTAATAATTATTTGATACCAACTATAATGAACCTGGCCCCAGAAGCACATAACTGATTACTTAGTTTATTACATTTTCATGATTGCAAGGAATCAAATCCTAAAGAATTGATCAATTTAGTAGTTTTTTAAAATTACATTACATAACAAATACCCATGATACATTTTGAAAATAAATTATATCATAATAAAAGTAAAAGTTCATCATCCTTGAAACTCATTCTAATAATTCATCTTCATTTCCTTCAAAAAGTAAAAAATAAGGGTGAAATAAAATTCCTATTAAGTGTTATGTATTTTAGAATTTATGATGAATAAATAATAATAATTAATATTCCAAGGTAAATAAATAAAAAATAAAATTTTAATAAACTTATAAGACCAAATTAATATGGCAGGGTATGTAACTAACACACATGCCATTTAATTAATAAAACGGGAATAAACATCATCAATAGATAGTGTAAAAGTTGACATAGAGTACATAAATATTTATAATAATAATAAATTAATAATAAATGAATTAAATTCTTAATTATTGGACACCATATTTACTAGGTACGTGATACCTTTACCATCGACACCTTACACTAGGTGGTTTAAAACTACTAGGTAAAAACCAATCTGATTAAAAAAATGATTCATCGAATGATATATCGATGTGTTGAGGGGATATCTATTACCAAGACCCAAACATGTCATATATGTCCAAATAATAATATCATATATCTAATAATCTATTTAATTCATGGACAATGTTCCTTATCAAATATTTCTATTGAGTAAATGAAAGTTATTTATCAATATTTCCCTAACTAATCAAAAAAATTTCTAAGCGTAAAACATTTATAAAAATAGTATATATTTTAGGAAATAAATATACTCATCACATTAGATTATGATTATTTAATGTAAATGTATTTTTTATTGGAAAAATCTCATATGTAAGTGATTATTTCATGATAACGTTAACAATCACAAAAGAATGTGAGATTGCAATGATAACTTTTACAACTTAGTAATATTTACGATAAACCCCATGGATGAGATAAGTCAAATGGAAACATAATGTGCTATGAATAATGAGTGAATAATGATATTAAATGAAAATGGGTAAGTATATACACCAATTTAATATAAATTAGTCTATAATAACAAATATTTTTAAATGGAATGTAAATCGAGATGAAATATATTACGGGTAAAGTAACATTTGAATCGTGAGGCATGTGAATGAAGAACATGAATTGAAACATTTAGTATCTTTAAATAGTGTAAATTAAAGATATAACCTATCATATTTCATTATATGGACCACACAATGGAAATAAATACTGAATATGTCATATGTGTTACAGAAATAATGGTATGGATTGAAATTCTATTACTTTTTTCTCCCATTGGGGTGAAAACCAAAAAAATTATTGAAATGTTTTTAAAACTATAATTAACTTATAAAAGAAACATATTTTTATTCATAATATTTTATATGATCATTTTTTTTACATATTATCACATGTTTCTTAATAAAATTTCATTACATTCATTGTTTCTGGTGTCGATTGCTTGGTTTTTCGAGTATGTATTGACTTGTGATATTTTTGTTATTACATTTATCAATATTTCATCATATCTATAATTTAAACAATGATGTAAATAACTTTAAAATTATATATAAATATATTTATTTCTTATCAAATAATATTTAGAGATAATATGTGAAATGATTTGTTCATGGAGGCAGTATGTCATACATATAGATGAACATCAATTCCATTTTCTAGTCGTATTAAACGAAAGAAAAGTAATTGTTATATATTTATATTATAATTATCATATAATTTATATTTCATATATATCTAAGATTTTTATTATACCCATCTTTAATACATTCCATGTAATGAAGGAACAAATCACATCTCCTTGAGAAGATGGTAGACCACATATCCACAAACGATGTTATATTATTCCCTCAAAATGGAAATCATAATGTTATGTGTTATATAATAAATCTAGTAACATAAAAACATTATTAATATGATATATATCATATATAAACTATAATTAAACCATTATTACTAACCTTGATAGGTGGTAATGTGTGACATATCTACCCGAGTGCCACTAAACGATGCCCCATGTTGGTTGTCCACATGCAATCAAGTGTGCCTCAATGTAAGACAGAGGGTTCCAACTCGCACTAAGTGTCTTGTAAGTCTGTATTGTGGATTTTATAACCTATATAATTAGAATTAAACACTAATAAAAGAAAACAATAATAACCTTGTGTGAATGAATATAAATAATCAGAACAATACAATGGCATGTGATATTCGAATCCAAAAAATAAAATACTCAGGTAAAAGGTAAAACATGCTATGATAATGATAATGTCAAGTGTCTACAATGAAACTAAATGTAATGTCACAAATACTATCATGTGGGTCCCTAACCACTATGGGGTTCCTCTCCCATGATATATTCCTAAACAACAACATATCTGAGGGCATTGCCCTTATCATGTCCTGTAACAAAAAAAACTACTCGGGTGCTGATCAGGAATCCCGAATAGGATTCTTTGTTGCAATACAAGATAATCTCATGGACCTAGGATATGTTACTATTTGGGATTGGATCATTTATAGGGAACTATACGTGTTTTGAGACCTACATGGGAGTCATTCTGTCTTTAATAATAGTTTTATTGTAGACACTTGGCATTGAATTGTCAAAGAATGTTTTACCATTCATATGTTTTTTATATTTTATTCTTTTTAATATCATATGACATGGTATTGTTCTTGTTATTTAATTTCTTCTGCACTGGGTTACTATTTTTTTCTTTTTGTGTTGTTTTATTCTAATAACAGAAAGTATAATTTCCCCAAGACTGACTTACTAGACCCACTCTGCTAGTCGGCACCCACCGACATATGAAAAGGTGCACATGAGGGAATGTGGTCAACTGTCACGGTGCACCATTTTGTGGCACCCATGTTGGGATATAACAAATTGGTATTAAATGATATTTATTTTCTTTTTCTTATTTTGTGTTAATGCTCTGGGAAAGGTAGAAAAGAGACTAGCAGTACTCGATGCTTGGTAATGATCTCATGCCTGGGAATTTCAAAACACTGTACTGGGTAAAATCCAGCTACATAGGGTTGTATTTTGTGATTAGTGTTTGTTTTTATAGTTTGATATTATTTCACCATAGGTTATTCACTTGTGGGGTGAAGTGATATTTGTTTTGACAATTGTTGAATATTTATTTGTCCTCTAAAGAGGCACAATACATGACTATGCATGCATCATTCACTTCACTCTGGGTTGTTGCGTCATGAATCATTATATGAACTAAAGGGAAAAAATATTATGGGTATGATGTTGATCATTAACTATTTTTCCGTGTTGTGAGATTGAAATAATGATCCAAAATGTGAATAAATGTGTGTCCAATGAGAACACTAATTGATGAAATTATTATGATTAATTTATTAATGGTTTTATTAATTAATTTTCCAAAATGTGATTAACTAATGGTTGAATTAATTAATGATAATTTATGTAACCATGTTAACCATGACCTAGGAGTATAATGGGTACATGTAGTGATATGGCCTTAGTCTTGACTGTGTGGTGAGAAAATGGGGAATGAAAATATTGAAATTTGTTGTCATAGTTTCTCGTCTTACCGTAATGTTATAAGATTGTGTTTTCAAACCAAAGATGTGTGTTTATCATTGAATAGATATGCCTCCATGACCCTTATTGAGGGAGAGACTGAGGGGTATTGCATGAACTAACTTACAGACAGGTAACATGAGGCACCATTGGTTCTAGATGATGAGGAAGGAGAATTGTTTTGAGAGAACATTTCACATTTAATGAAATTCAGGGAGAGAGTCCCATGGAGGGTTTTGAAAAGAATTTCTGAGTTTAAAAGAGGGTTTTAGTTACAACACCATCAAACATTTCCTGGAATTGGTGGACTCGGGAGAGCAGAATTCCGGATTTAATCTATAGAGATGATACCTTAAATTTTGTATACCTTAGCTGGGAGGAGGGTAATGTTTTATGCTTACATGATATAGGGGTCATCTAAGTGCTGGTGGGTCATTTTGGAATGATCTTGATAGAATAATGATATGTTTTTGAAGGAATTTCTGGAGAATTTCTCAGAGTACATGTATCCAGAGATGATGATACAAGAGAATGATTTAGAGTTTATGCAATTGACTCAATGAGGCCTGTACATAATGGATTATGCTGAATGTTTCTAATATTTTCAGTGTTTTTCTCTATCTTTGGTGGTAGACAAGGCTTCTTCCGAAAGACTATTTTGGGATTGACATAGGTGTTAAATTATTTATTAGATATATATCATTAGGTTGAAGAGATTCTTAGACCTAGTTAATCAGGCCCACATTTTACAGGGAAACTAGAAGGATGCTTCCAGTATTGGACAGGGAGCTATCACATGATGATTAGGGAGTGTGCCTTCCGAAATTTGGAAGCACCGCTACCAAAACCATTGTCAGGACTGAGTAAAGATAGGTAGATATCCAATAGGAATGGTTGCACCAAATCTTATTCATGTTCTTTTCCAGCCATGAAGTTGGTTGGGGAACTATCATACAAACTATCATCGACTACAAGTGGAGTGCTACATTTGTGGATGATGGGGCATCTATAGAAGTTCTGTAGGAATCAGCAGAAATATGGTGGAGTGGGAGTATCTTCTCAAAGTCAGAGTGTGGGATGGGGTTCTTCTACACCATATAGGTCTGGCAGTTGGAACTCTTCGGGAAGAGGCATTAGAGGGAGCAGATTTTGTAAATCAGGGAATGAATGCATGTATCATCAGAGTGCTTCTACTCAAGGTATTCAAACAATACAACATGGATGAGGGATTGGATAGTTATATGGAGTAATACCAGCACTTATAGATAGAGAGTCGTGTCCATCAATAGTAAGAGGTATTATTCTCGTTTCCTTGTTTGATACTAATGCCTCTAATTAATTTATATTTTCAAATCATGTTAATGGTTTCAGAATAGAGGTGGAGACCACAAGGGAGGTGATAAATATCGATACACCATTGGGAACATGGTATGGTGATATCTGTTTATGCAAGGAATGTACAGTAGAGATCGGAGCGTGAAATTTTATTTGGGATATTTGTGTACTTGATATAATGGGATTTAACCTGATTATGGGAATGGACTATCTAGTTTCATACCAAGAACACATAGATTATAACCATAAAAGAGTAACCTTTTTATGTACTAGGGGTGACCAATATGTTCATCTTGGATATTGGGATATAAATGAATTAAAAATTAGGACAATTATTCAGTAATTCAGATAGCTCACAACCCATGTTGCTAGTCTTCTGCGGGATGAACGGAGTGGTAGGAAAGAAGACCTTCCACAAATATTAGAACTATTTCAGGATGTCTTTCCTAATGACATTTTAGGTATTCCGCCTAATATAGATGTGGAATTCACTATTGAGCTCATGTTAAGGACTAAGTATGTATCTATTCCACCTTATATAATGGAATCAACTTAGATTCAAGAGCTCAAAACATAGTTGGAGTTTGAGGATAAATGGATTATTCATCCAAGTATGTTTCCATGGGGATCACCTTTATTTTTTGAAATGAAGGCTGAAGAGAGTTTACGCGTGTAGTTAAATTATCAGAAGTTGAATAAAATGACCTTGAAGAACCAATATCCTCTTCCTTGTATCGATAATCCATTTGACTAGCTGAAGGGGTCTTATTTGTTCTCAATGATTGATCTAAGATCAAGTTATCATCAAGTTAGAGTTTGGACCTCTGATATACAACAAACATCATTTCTAAAAAGATATAACCTTTATGATTTTGTTTTATTGTCATTTGGGTTGACAAATGATCATGTAGTATTTATTGACTTGATGAACATGATCTTTCATCTGTTCTTTGATCACTTTTTGGTGGTGTTAGTGGAAAAAATCTTGGTGTACTCTAAAACTAATGGTGATCATTCCCAAAATCATGACAAAATCCTGGGTACACTATGAGACCATCTACTATATGCCAACCTACATAATTTTCAGTTCTGGATTGACATGGTATACTTTTTGGGGACTATCATCTCAGAAAATGGTGTGGTAGCAGACCTATAGAAAGTGTAGGTAGTGATTTCTTGGGAACAACCAATAATTTTTTTGATATCTGACACTTTTTGGGATTAGCTGGTTATTAAAGGATTTTCAATGATGACTCTTCTTGATTGGAAGAACCACAATTAGGTTTGACAAATAGTGGTAAAATGATTGATTGGACAGAAGCAATTGATAATTCCATTTAAGAGTTGATGTATCACTTGACATCAACACCAACTTTGATCTTACCTAAGTCGGGTGAGGAATATACAGTTTATTTTGACGATTCAAGGATTGAACTCGGAGCTATGTTAATACAAGGGGATAGATTCATTTCTTATGGTTCTCCGTAGTCGATGCCACATTAATGTAATTACCCTACACATGAACACGAGTTGGAATCAGTGGGTTATTATATTATGTGTTGTTGAAACTATCTTTTTGTTGAAAATTATTCAATTTTTATGGATCAAAAAACTCTTCAATTATATCTTTTCATAGAGCGACATAAATATTCGACAATGAAGATGTGTGGATTATATGCAGTCTTTGGATTTTAAACTGGAATATAAACTCAGAAATGGGAATATTGAGGATTATGCCTTGAGAAGGAAAACTCGTACTCATTTTGTATATGAGTCTAGGTTATAGTGGAAAATGATTACATTGATGGTGGAAATGCATGTGGTAGTTTAGGAGAGTCATGAGAGATTGAATCTGGTTTCGGTAGTAGTGGTGCCTACACTATTGATATGGATCGGTGATAGTAAGTATGAGAATCCAGAGTGTTTATCCTTAAGGGAAAGCCTTGATGGCAGGGAGACACCTATAGATTAGATAACAGATGTGTATGAGATCATCTATATGAAAAATCGAGTTGGTTTGCCTATGAGTTTGCATAAGGAACTCGTGTGAGAATTTCATGCCTCAATGTTGGCGGTACATCCTGGGTTGAAAAAAATGCACCATGCCCTACAGCGATAGTTTGGGTTTCTATGCATGAAAATGTAGATATCAATGTTCGTAACAAGATGTCTCCCATGTAAGTAGGTGAAGGAAGATCATCATGACATAGGGGCCTATTATAGTCATTGTCTATTCCAGAATGGAAGTGGGATGATGTTACTATGGATTTAGTTATAGGACATCCAAAGAAACATAGTAAGAATGGTGCTACTTTTTTCATTTTTGATTGAATAACGTAGGTATCACGTTTCATGGCTATCAGGGAATTCTTTATTTCAGAACAATTGGGAGAACTATATGTTTGACATATAGTTATTTTGTATGGGGTTCCATGGACTATAATTTTTTATCGTGATTTATGCTTTACATCATTATTCTTGAAGGGATTATAGAATGTTATTATTACAATGGTTTTTTGAAGCATTCCCTTCCACCCATAGACATATGGGTAGTTGGAACATGCCATATAGGTGTCAAAGGATATGTTGCGAGCAAGTGTGCTTGAATTTGCTGGTACATGGGATAATCACATGGATTTAGTGGGTTTTTCCATTAAAAATAGTTATATGGAAACTATACATATGTAACCATATGAGGCACTATAAGGTAGACCTTATAGATCACCTCTATGTTTCTTAGAGGTGAGTGATTTAGATTTATTGGGACTATTTCTCGTACAAGAGACATTGGAGTAGGTGAATTTTATTCCGAAACGTATGCTACACCCAGAGTAGGTAGAATTCATATGATGACAGACGAATATGACCCCTAGAGGTTATAGAGGGAGATTGTGTATTCTGTTGGTTGTTTCCAAGATTGGGTCACCACAGGATACAATGGTACGGAATGTTGGTGCATCAGTTGGTAGGACTGTTTGTGGTGTTAGAGAGAATCAGGCCAGTTGTGTATAGATTATCACTTCCATATAAATTTATTGTTATGTATGATGTTTTACATGTGTCCAAACTATATTAGTATCACCCTAAACTCTTTAATGAGATTTATGTGGAAGAGGATGACCTAAATATAGATGTCTCATTTTTGGAGAATTTGATACATGTGTTGGGATGTAGTGACAAAGTGTAACAGGGAATGACCTTATCATTATTTCAGGTGCTAGGGAATCGTCTATGTGTTCAATAGAAAACATGTGAATTTGATTCATACATAAAGGCTCAATATCAAAATATTTTTTGGCTCGGAATCTTATAGATTTTTTGTAGTTCATCTTAAGGATGAACTCTTAAATGGTGGAGTTATTGTAAGATCATGCCCTTTTCAAGAGTCATCTCGAGCAAGTATTCAAGTTCTTTTTTAGATTTTAGGTACCTTTGTTTTGGAGTAGTTACTTAGGTATCATTTTGGTGAATTATTAAAAATAACTAATAGAAAATTGGATGTGCATGGTTTTCACACAGCTTGAAAAACTATACGAATAAACCTTTCCCACTGGGCCAACATGGAGAGAGAGGTTCGTACAGTTGGTGCACGATTTTTCTTAACCGTGCAACCATTCCTATGAAATCATGCACATGAGATAGGTTATCTGAAAATACATTTTTAAAACAACCCAAAACCCCTAGACTCCCATATTTCATCCTTGGATCTGACTTGAAAAAGTCTAGGTGATCCTCTTGCCTTCTAGAGGGAATCCAAGGTGATTCAAACATCGTTCTTCAAGATTGAAATATCATTTTGAATATCCTCTCCCTTCACGATAAGTGGATTCCATCCCATTGAATATCCCATTCATTTCTCTATCATTCCATGATATTTTCATAGAATATCTCCATAGTTTCCACTGATCAAAACTAGTATGTTGATATCTAGATTTAGGATTGAGGATCTATATCTATATTTGATTGATCTTGATTCCTTTGATCTTAATTTATTTAGGTATTTAGATCTAGAGCTTGATCAAAAACATATTGGAACTCATATTTTGGGGATTTATATTGGGTTATCATCCATCAATAAATTAGGTTGGTGGTCTAAATTGAACTCCCATTTTCATAGATTTTATATGTGAATGTGATTTTAATGATTTGAAACCTCTCCATGGTAATTTATTTCATAAATTGGAGTAATTAGGAATCTGGAATTTACTTGTGATTTCATTCGTGATTAATTTACAATTGAATCATGGAACAAATGAAGGGGGTTTCTCAAATAGATATTTGTTTTAGATATTGGTTATGGGATGCGAAATTTTAATTGATATAGTGAATTGATTGTGTATAGATATTTAATTTGGGAAATTAATTATAAATGTTGTTTTTCTATGTAATATAATTGATATTGAGTATTATTTAAGTTCCATGATATTATTCGATGATAGTTAATTTTGATAAATAATTATGAAAAGTTGATATTTTTTGTCGTTAAATAATTTTGAAGAATTAATTATGGAATGGGAATTGTGTTAAATAGTTAATTAATTGATTAATTAATTAATGTCTTGTGTGATTATTTAATTGTTGAGTTAACTAATGGAATTTGAAATGTGTAACTAATAATTGGATTATTAATGGAATGATAAGGAAAATTATTTTGAATAAAAGAATTACTAAATGGATGGGATATTTGGGGTGTTAGACATAGAGTTCAAGACTAATTAGATGTTGGGACACAGAGATAGAATTTCCCCCAATAGTTATCAATGCATCATATTTATTGGTGTTTGGCAAGATGACCTACACCAAATGAGATATAGCTTGTTAATCAAGGTGACCTACACTGAATGAGATTTGGGGTGCTTGACATGACATTAAATACCAAATAAATTATAATAATGAATGGTGATTGAAATGGAAAACATGAATTAGAACAGGGAATAATGTGATGATTAAACATTAAATTAGAGTGTGATAATTTTTTAATTATGAAATGTATTTATTTCATTAGAAAACAACATAGATTATCTTTCGACTGGACTTGTTTTAGACACCATTGGTGGGGGCCTAATGAGTTGTTCTCACACCCTATTTGGGACACCAGATCTACACCCGATTAGACTTTGTTTTTACAGGATAGGATAATGGAAAATCTATAGGATAGGTTGATGTTTAGGATTTATTCCTGTGAGATGGAACCAGACATTGTTTGGGAACTGAATGGGAGTCCTTGTGTTTATTATTTTAGTTTCATTGTGGACACATGAAATTTGCATTGTCAAATCATTTTTTAACTTTTAGTTTAGTATTTAATTTTCTTGTTTTGAAAATCAAATGACATGTTATTTTTTAGGTTACTTAGGGGATTTGGAACATGGTTATTTTTTGTTTTCTTTCATTGGTGTTTTATTTTAGAAATGAGGGTATAATCTCCCCTTGAAAGTTCTACTATTACCTCGCTTCTAATCGGAACCCTCTCGTATATGAGGAAGTGTACATGATGGTATGTGGACAACCGTCTTCGAGAACTTTTTAGTGGAACCCCGGAAGGGACATCACATAATGGAAGAATGAATGACATAAGTATGTGAGAAGGTAGTCTTTCATACACATAACAGATGATTTCATATCAAACTTTTTTGGAAGTGTGTTCCGTTGTAGGTAATACCATTATAATAAAATCATTGAGTTATATTTATGAAAATAAGGAAATTATATATTTAATATTTATGAATAATTCAAGGGGTGGATAAATAAATAAAACAAAATTTCTCAATGATGAAAGTTACCTCTTTTAAATTTAATTTCTTTTGGGTTATATAGATAAAATTCTTAGGTTTTATTTCATCCCAAATAGAGTGTTATTTTATGAGGGGGTGATTTTTGAGTTTTTTTCTATAGGATTTTTATGAGCCTAATGGGTTGAGATGTTTGTATAATTAGGGAGAGTTAATTCCCTTTTGTATAAGTGGAGGATTTTAATCAATTTTACATAAATTTCCACAACTAATTAAAAACATTTGATAAAAGAGGTTATATAGAAGAACAATGGATATTACATTTTTAGAAAAATTTTGTGGTCATTTAGCCCCTAAATATTAAACTTTGGCAACAACGTTAAAATAATTATTACCATAATAATTGTAATTATTTTTAATTTATACCCTAATGCTTTTGGAAAAAAAGTCAAACATACATTAAATTATTTATTGTTCTGATTCAAAATATGGAATCCATTTTTCTATATTATAATCACATATTTTGTAGAAGTAATTTTAAAATAAATCATTTATACAAGATGGGAAAACAAGTAATTAAATTGAATATGTTTGGAAGGTTACTATGATTAAATATCTAAATTCAATTTATACATTATCGCAAAGACCTAAATTGTATTAAAATATTTATATTTAATCACGTTATAATTTAAATCCAATTAAATATATAATTTATTAATATAAATTATTAAGATGAAAATTTGGTTTTCAATTAAAATTCAGTACTGTCATTATTCATCAAAAAATAAAACGTCTCTAAAAATAGATATGATTCACCCTGAGAAAATTTTGAAATTTTGAATTAAAAATGAGGGTTATTTTGGAAAATTAAATTTTAATATTTTTTCAAATATATATTAAAAAAATTACTCCATTAAAAGGCTTTAATACAACCCTTAAGAAAATAAATATTTTTGTGTAAAATTGGATTTATTCTTATTATATGAATATAAACACTTTTAGATGAATTTAATAAATTTTTAATTTATTAATATATATACATATATAATTCCTTAATACAATTAAATAATATTAATTTATTTATTTAATTACGAAAAAAACTTCTTTGGAATCATAAAAATTGTTTTCTATATGAACATTTATTTCTTATTCAATTGGTTTTTACATTCGTTCCTAATTAATTAGTAACCAATGAATTAAAATATATATTTTAATAAAATATTTTATCCAATTCATTACATATATTTTATTTTTTAATAAATAATTTTCATTTTAATTATTAATATTAAAAGTATGTTGTGAAATTTAGTCTTGCAGGTAACACAAGTTATCAGTAACGTCCATATTGTGTATAACAGAAGATAACCCAATATGGTAAGAATATCAAGCAATAAAAAAGAATAATTATATTAAAAATTGTAAATATTTCATAATTTGTTGTTAATTTATATTCTATTTTGTGCTTTGTTTTGTGTTTCATACACGTTTTCTAATATACTGTTCTTACTTTCATATTTCTGGGTGTTACAAATTACTCGTCTATGAATATGACCTACCAAAACAATGATTGTTAAGTAGTTAATTTATCATAAAAAATATATCATTATTTGTTTTAAAAGTTATTTTATGAATAAAAATAATAACTATTTCATTAATATTATTATATATATGTTTAAATAGTTACATCATTGACTATTGTCAACTTACTAAAGTCATTTTTGACACAAATCCAAAATATCATCCAAACTACCGACTTGAACTTATTGGTCTAGGTAATCATATATAACATGGTAATAATTGAAATAAATGTAATATAAACCTTAAAAGGGTTACTAATTATGTAAATATTAAACATATTTAAATTATTTTAGAAGATATAGAAGGTTTGTGATGAGTCAGATTTATGGTAAGGGACTTCATCTCAATTTTCATTCTTCGAGACATATTTTTATTTTATTCTCCAGTATTTCATAATTATGTATATATTCATCCCCTATTGATGTTTTGTAAAATTAATTTATATTTTCCTATTATATTTAATGATTCCCATAATTTTATTCATTCATATGGTTTATGAGTGATATGTTTCCAAAAGGTTAAGGGATGTTCTTTTTTAAAAAAACCTTTAGTAAACATCCATTTAAACGACTTTTTATACCCTTTACATATAGTGAAAATGTTTTTGAATGCACTTATATTGACATGGATTTTTTTTAAAGGAAATTTTTAAATTTCTTTCGATGGTTATCAATTTACTCTTTTTATGTGTTATATAGGGAGCATTTTGAAAAAAGGAAAAAAGAATAGTCTATTTTAATATATACAGTGACAATGACTTTTATCATAATTTAATAGAATATTATATTTCTAGATACCATTGTAATATTTCAATATTTACTCCAATAAAAACACTCTTTACCTTTTTCTAGGTATATTACTACTGGAAATGAGTTTTCAAAACAAATGGTATCTTGATTTTTGAATGTGTTTTACAAATGTGTATAAAAGTCTTTTCAATGTTATTATGATGAATAGTTAAATTATAACTTGTTTTTTTAATGATATGATACATTAAAATTATATTAAAAAGGGTGAGACTGGAAGAACTTATATGATGGGTTGAGCCACATTATATCTCATAAGTGAGCTTAATATAGCTAATACGAATGGTTTAACCCCATTATATCCCATTAAGAATATGTTCTCTTAATATATATTATATGAATGGCGACCCCAATTATATATCTTCATTGCATAATGTGGAGATAATTTTATTAATAGTCAAAAATATGGGAGTTACCATATAATTTATCCTATGGACTTAAATGGGATGTAGTTTTTTTACATGTGTTTAAAATAGTTTTTCCATGTGATGATTAAATATTCAAAAAATTGTATTTATTATATTACTATCAACAACATTGATTTTATTTGAGAAACATTTTTTCTATGTTTTTCCTGTAGAAATGGTTATCTTATTCACCTAAATAACAATGATATCATGGTAAACAATTCATGGTATTTTATGTTTATCACTGGACTAATTGTTTTTGTTCATTTTTTTCCCAAGATTATATTTTTGTTCATATATAACAATTTTTAAAAAATAACATTTATTTAAAATGTTTAAGGTAATAAAGTGGTTTTGTAGAAAGTCATTAATATTTTTAATAAAATTACATAGTATTTCTTTTAAATGTTCTATATTGTTGAAACAATGGATACTAATCTAAATTTCTTACATTGTATTATTTGTGTTTTTTATGTATGATTTTTTAAATAATTATTTGAAATTATAATCCTAAAAATACATAAAAATATTTAGATAATAAATTATTTTAATAAAATTATATATTATGTATTATTCATGGTTGGGAAATTATAGTGGGTATCAAAGGAATGGTTTACATAAGTTAATGTTCTAGAAAATATTAATATAATTAACTTGAAATAATATACATCATGTTTAATTTTAAATGATAATGAATTTGATGTTTTAAATATTTATTCATATAAACTATGATTGTTTATAATTATTTTGTGTAGAAAAATATAAGGAAATATGAACTATGAGTGCACCAAGATGAAAATAATATTTCAAATTCTCATCAAATAATTGTTTGAATTGGAATAATGCTACTTTTTTATGTGATGGATTTGTTGAAACACGATATAAATGGTGGTGGTAACCATTCCCAATAGAATCCATATATTCCAAAGATAATAACAAATACAGTTGATTATTTCATGAGATAACGACCCCCATCATTTAGATGAACATCTAACGTTTTGGTAGACATATAATTGACTAATTCTCTGAAATATATTTTTTCAGCTTGGGGATATTCAGAACATCAAAACATAACACTTCCCATTTATTATTTTTTAGTGCAAAATGGTAGATGGTGAAATTTGGATATTGGTACATGGGATAAAGATGACATTGAGGACATGGAATGTGAAAATATTTAGAATCTTTTTCATGGTATATATTTACCTAATTTGTTCTTCAATAGATGGAGAAACAATTTTTTGAATTGAGGAAAAAAGATGAACATATTGTCGATGAATATGAGGAAAACATAATAGGTTTTCCATTTATGTGTCAGATTTTATTCAATAATCTAATAGAAAAATTAATATATTTTTCCTAGGGTTGATGCCATATTTATAAAGATTATTGGATTTATGATAATATAAAAGTTATAAAAAATTGGTTCCTTATGATATGAAGGTTGACAGGGAGTATGTTGAACATTAAATTTCTTGAGATGAAAAATGGAATAAAATATCAATTTAGTAGGAAATAGAGATTTAACCATCTAATAATAATCGATTCAATCCCCCAACATGTTACTAGTATCATAAATTCCAATTAGTGAATTGTTTTACAGGACTTGAAATGGGTTCTTATGGCATCAGTTTGGTCAGTAGTATGGTGGTTAGGAATAAAATAGTCTTTGAGAATCAAATAATATGGTAATTGGAATAAATCCAATGTAAATATATTATAGTTACAATTACATGGGTCATTATGCTATCTGGTGTTTGATTTTAGTTTCACGAGATGGAAGATATAACAATTAGACACATAACGGTGTAGAAAAGTCAATTTCTATTACAATAGTTCATGTTGACCATCTAATGAAGTGGTGAAGTGTATGATACATATTTTTTCATATAATACAAATTCCATGATTGACTCGCACTATTTTAATTCATTTATTTCATTCAAAAACTAAATTAATATGGGAAAATAATCACATCAAATGAATATCAATTTTTTAGTAAAACATAATGGCTGATATTATAAATCAACCATGTTTTGATAGGAATATTACAATTGTTATTAGCTGGTTTCCTTTCCTGAAAATCTTGTCAAACAGACCATTTTTGTGTGGGATATAATTTTTCATAAGTATTGTCTTTTTTGTTTTACATAATATGATATATATAAGATCCATGAATTTTTAATTCCATGATTTCATACCTTCAATAACCTACCAGAAGGAAGAAAAATTTATTAGACAAGACAGTGAAAGTTACATAGTTCATATTAATGAAAATAATTAAACTATTCAAAATTTTCTTATGCCCTAACTGAATGAACACATATATTGTTTTCAAAGTTTTATTAAAAAATTTTATTAAATATTAGGGTGTTGATTGTACCATTGACATAATGAATATTTTTTGGCCTATTTCAAAATACAATTATTGAATTGATCAAGTTGATATTTTTGAATTATAAAAATAAATTTAAGGAGTTATTAGTTAATGGTTTTAACCAATATAGAACTACACAATGGGGTAATCTAATTTTAAATGTTATAAATAATGATGGTTTAATTAGTGTTTTTATATAGATCCATTAATAACACTACTATTATGAATAGTTATCGGATTCCACTTTTTGATGATTTTTTTAACATCTCTATAGAGAAAGTTATTTTTTAAAAAGTGATATTAGTTCGGGGTACAACTAGATAAAATTAAGTGATCTAGATATTCATAATATTCAATTTTATTTTGGATGTGGGAAATATGATTTTATACTAATGACCGTTGGGTTGTCAAATGGACATGTTGTATTAATGGACCTTTGGGTTAGTGTTTTCCATGACTTCTTGGATATGTTTTTTGTTTGGATTATTGATGATATTTTTGTATATACTAAAATTTCGGAGGAACATGAATGACCCCAAAGTTTTTTTTAAAACATAAATAAAAATAAATAGTATTTTAAATTTAGGAAGTGTAAATGTTGGTTTTAACAAATTTCATTCCTTGTTCATATTGACTCTAAATAATTCATAAGTATTTACCATTCTGAATTTTTTTTTGTATTTCTAGGAACCAAAAAAATCATACAGATTCGTGGTTTTTTGTTATTATTGGTTTACTACTAGTGATTTTTTGGAAACACTTTAACTTTATCATGCCCATTTTCTATTAAAACATGAAAATATGTTCAATTCTATGATATAAAAATAATGTTATTATTTTTTCTAGAAATAAATATATGATTAGTGAATCCTATAACTTCACTCCATCCGTCCATAATGGTAAAAGTTTCACCAATATTTTCACTTCATTTAATAGATTTAAATTTTTATAATGAAAAGAGATCGATTAATTTATTATGAATCACGGAATGTGAAATTTTGCAGAAATCATCATTATGGTGTAATGCGTCAAAAATACACTAATCATAAAATATGAAGTATATATTCACTGATAAGGAATTGCATGTGAGATAAAAAGGTATAATGAGTTGATAACGGATTTTGATTTAAATACTCATCACCATCCTCGAAAAGAAAAAAATTGCTTATTTATGTCATAAAAATATTTCTATAATATATATGTTATTTTTGAAACATGATCCTTTGAAAAATTAACAAATGAATTGAATCCTGCAAGTTTTGGTTGTAGACACATCATTTTTTTTCCTTTTTATATATAATTAACACTATCAATTCTATTTAAGATATATCATTTCATGTTTCTTGATTTTTGAGAAATAGTAGTATCTATTATGAAGGGTATGTTTCTTATGTTTAATATTGGTGAGTAATGTGTTATCATATTTGGAAAAACATTCTGTATTCCTTTGGATTTATATTTGAAGAGAGATTTTTTGAGTGTAGCTCTTAGTCACCTTTTTTCCATTACACTGGTAGTATTCTAATTTATGGATAACATTTATAGTATTAATTAATTAATTGAATGAAAATATATAATTCTTACATTACCATTTAATTATATACATGTTAATTAGTTAGAGTATAATGACAACTACTAATTGGAATGCTTAAACTATTTCTGATTCTGGATTGGAAATGAGAAAATATATTAATAGATTAATTAGTGGGATTTCTAAAGACAACTCAAGGTAACAATTAATTTGGGGTTATTGATGATCTATTATCAAAAAATAAGCATTTCATTTACCGTTGAGACAAAATGTATATAGATCATTTTTCTCAAATTCTTCTAAAATATAATGTAAGGTTATATGGAGTTCCCCTCTCTATTATATCATAATTTGATCTCATATACACATCTATGTTTTGGAAAGGACATCAAAATTAATTTGGTAGTGGATTATATATCTGAATAGTTTTTCCTCCACGAACTAATAGAATATCTGAGTCATCGATTCCAACATAGGAATATATTCATCATTATTATTATATGTATTATCTACTATATTGGTAACAAAAACTTAATTTGGTTTATTTTTCTTAAAATAACATATTTCATTCCTATATATAGTGGTTAACATTTGAGGAATTATATAGAAAGGAGTGTTGGATAGTAGATTGTTTTGTATCATTTAAAAGAAAATATGTTTCTTGGACCTATTTTTGGTAGAGTAAATGGATTAGAAGGTTAATTTGATTTATTAATATATGAGGATATCTCAAATAATGACAAAATTCATTATAGATAACCAAATGAAATATCTCTGTTTCATGGTTTGTGATCATTTTTTTCTATGTGTTTCTCCATTGAAAAGTGTTATGAATTTTGGTAAGAAGTGAAATTATTATTTAAGGTACAACGGATGTTTCTGAATCCTAAGGAATATTTTTTTCATTTTCATAACATGTAACCATTCATCAGATTTTATAAAAGATAAACAATATTTTTTATATTTCAATGTGAAGGAAATTCCATCTAGGTTCAACCCATGATTTGATCCCTGAAGTAGTTCTGTTGGAAGAGAATATTTCTAATATGGAATAACCTATTTATATTCTTGACCATATAGAGAATGTGTTATAAAAATTTTCATTCCATCATGTTATGGTTTTAAGGATAAACAATAATGTTGAGATGAAACCATGGAATCTGAAACTTCTATGAGGGAATCATATCCCAACTCATTTATTAAGTAAATAAAATAATTAATATATACTTAATAAATGGTGGGAGAATTTATAAAACAAGGTATTAAATGAAAAATTATTTTTCATTTTTATTTACATGAATTATTTATTTATATTCATTATAAAATTATTGTCTAATTGTTAAATCTAAAGGGAAATAATTATAATTAAACTCAATTCTTATATTGTTATATTTAAAATTTTATATCTAAAATATATATTTTTAATTCAAAAAAATGAATTTAATTTATATATGTTTCATTTAAAAAATAAATAACAGTCATATTTTATGGATTATTAGAAAATATTGATTTTTCGGTGAATAGTGTAAGATTTCGATTTTTGGCAATAGGTCTTGTTTTTAATAAATTAAGTAATTTAAAATAAATTTATAAGGTCGTGACCTTAATCTTTACTTAATCGTGAGATAAGACAATAATTTGACTTTAATTCACATTAATGATATTTTCAAGTTTATATCTTTATAGAATTTGGTCGTAACATATACATTATAGTGTGAATATTACATGGAGACCCTTCTACTTGCTATCCATTTTTTTTCATAAAACAAAAACACTTAAAAAAGAACCATGACATCATTTCATGTTTGAACAAAATAAATTATCCTTGATCCCATTTCTAACTCTATTCATCTTTATGTTATGTGAAAAAATATTTCAAAACATAGGATGATCATAAAATGATCAGTATGTGATACATAGTGAAGAAAAACTATTAGACTTGCGAAAACATGTAAACCATGATAACATTATCATAAAGTAATACTTTTCCCCATTAAGAAGTAGTAAAAACCCTCCACTGAATATATTCTCATTGTTTAACCTTTTTGTAACCAAAATATTACTATAAATCCCATAGAATGAAACATATGGAATATGATGTTAACTAGGGAGATAAACATACATAAATGTAATAACCATACAGTCAACTTCCACACAAACCACTAAATGGAATATCTATACAGTCGACTTCAATACACAATGCATTGGATATTATAACGTAACCATCTGTTCTTGTTTTAAGACAGAACCACTCATTATTTTGTTTACCATGTAACAACCCATAATTTTTTATCAGGTAACCACCTATCAAATTTCATAGTAACATTATAAAACCATGACACATATAATATTACAAATATCAACATTTCACTGATATATTTTCTTTTAAATCACATTAATTAATTTCAAGATATTAAAGTATTCAATCCATATAAAAAATTTCAGTATGAAAATTCCCAAAATGGAATAATAATTTCTTTTCCTTTTAAAAACATTAATGCTTATAGTGGAATCCCAATATCAGATAATGATTATGGTGACGAAGATGTCATTATCACTGCATATGTTAATAACATTTCTTTTTTCATTTAGTAAAATGATTTTTAGAAAGAACATTTATTTTTAATGAAATTAATTGGGAAATGCTGTTATTATACACTGTATAAAATAAGGATATGTGTATTATCAAAATATGCCACAATGAAAGGAGATTAAGATGAAATCCCATACCTTTAGTCTGACTCCTCACGTATGTCCCATGTTCTTCTAGGATTTTAAAATTAAGTTAAATTCATCTTTCTTCAGAACCCTTTTCATGTTAATTATTCCTTACATATCACTTATTACCACGTTATAAAAATTACGTAATTATTTATGTTAATATTAGTCGTTCTGTCGATATTCAGTACCTTAATCAAAAATGATCTTTCTTTGAAATAAATTTAGCATATTGTCAAAAGTACATCATATCTATAATGATATTCATGATTTAAATATCATATAAATCTATTATATATGTATTTATAATATTACATAACATTTTGATAGAAGAAATGAAATGCATCATTTATGGAGAAAGTGGGTAGTACGTGTGCATGAACGCTGCATTCATTTCATTGTCATACTAAAAGAATAATTATAAAATCATATAAATGTTTTTTATAATAATAGAATTATATTTATTTCATTTCTTCCTCATATTTTTAATAAAACCATCTTTTATACAATCCATGTACAGCATGAATGGGTCTTCTCAGTTTTAGGGGGTGGTAGTCCACACTTCCTCAAATGATATTATCACATTTACACACCAAGAAATGATTAATGGAATGTTTTAAATAAAAATAACAGAATACTTGAGAAATTATAAATATATAATATATCATATAACAATATATTTCCATCCTAAAGGCCACTATGAGAGGTGGTAGGGTAAACTAAAAAAATAATCTTTCCATAAGGAAGTAGTTCGTCATACCCAGAGATAGTATGATCATATCCATAATATGAAGGTGTATGTAATTTTAATATAAATACATCTCATAAAAACATCTTAGTATATTTAGGATATTTGTTTTGTTATGTAATCAAAAAATAAGAGGACCATAGGGAGTGGGGATGGAAAATAATGGAATGGAACTTGAGAGAAGACATTTCCTCAAAATCAGGTAAATTATTTTGATTTGATCCTAAGGTATTTCGTTATTTTCCTTATGCCACATGTAATTATTCTAGAAAAAATAATGGAATATTTGGAGATTATATGAGTAGAATTTAGATAATCCAATGGGATTTATAGGTGTGATTAAATGGTTAGATGTGGTGTCCTTTTATAAGAGGGAGGAGGGTAACTTTAGGAAGGTTTAAAACATTAAATTATTATAAATTAAATTTCGATTAAAAATAGAGAAAATTTATTTTAATTAGAATATAATACTATATTGGTTCAAATACCAATCATACAATAATTATTAGACAGGTTTTGATTAATTTTTTAGCATAATATAATTTAACCCATTTTTACCCTTTTTAATCTTATCGTGATGTCATGTCATTTAAATATTGTGGGATAATGTAACTACCATGTCATGTTCAAGAACCCAAAAAAAGTCATTTACGACATATTTGAACATATACTAAACATTTGGAAGAATCATATATTTTTATGAATTTAAAATAATTTAATAAAAAAATTTATATTTTATGTTAGGAATTATGTCAATTTTGGACACTATTCATACAAGACTTTTTTATAAATTCATAAAAACCTGATTCATTTGAAAAAAAAGGCTTCAAATAAAATATAATATGTTAATATCTTCCAAAAAATTAGTGGATGATATCAAAATAAAAAAATAAACATTCTTTTATCATTTATAATATCATTTATCTGAATCCTTTATTAATGAAGTAATAACTCCATCATCATTGTGTCATAATTAAATTTATTTATTTAAGATCTAATAATTATAAATAAAATTTCATGATTTATGAAATATTTTTAGATTTCCAATTACAATTTATATTCTAAATTAGAACTTATAGAACTCCATATAAAAATTGTTTTAGTAAAAGATAGTTTTTAATGTTATATTTCACTTTAAATAAAATTAATTAATATAACAAGTCATTATCACTCCTATGTGGATCCATGGGGTCAACAAATCGACCCAAGGATTCCCAAGGTTGGATATATCTCATCCAATAGTATTAGGACGTTTTTTAGGGTAGTTTAATATTATTCTTTACCCTAATTTACAATATTTACCCTTTAATTGTGGTAAATATTATAATTAATGATGTTATTATTCATAATGTCTAAAAATAAATGGAACCAATTTACACAATTTATACCTCTATATTTCTAATATGGAATCCATTTTTCAAATTCAATACCCACAATTTTAAAAAATTAATTTATAATTAATTCTTATTGTAAAACCCATAAAATGGGGTTTTAAGAAGTAAAATCGATCAAAAGATTGACATGTTTTTATATCAAATTTAGATATGAATGTACATCCATTGACCATAATTGGATTAAATGATAAAAAATTATACTATTAAATTTTACAACCAATTATAAGAACAATCTAGTTATATAAGTAAATTAGACGATAAGAAATTCATGAATTAAAATTCATTATTTTTCACTATTTGTAAAAATATGAATTTTATTAGAGAAATACATAAATTTAATCTGAAGTGTATTTTGATGTTAATCTTCAAAAGAAGAAATTTATTTTATCAAATTGAATATTTAAAATTTAAAAATATATATTTAAAAATTATTCTCTATAAAAAGGCATTAAAATGAACTTTTAATATTTTTAGAGAAATTTATGGTTAAAATGATACTCATTCTCATTTTATGCAACTAATTTTTTTAGCTAAATGTATAAAAATAAACAAATATGTTTAATAATATTTTTGTTAGTTCTATTAATTCCTTCCATTGCAATTTGAAGAAGATAGCTACCTTATAAAATAATTATTTTATTACTTTATTACTTTTCTGTATAATTTAGTATTGTGTGCTACGAAGGATTTCTAAAAAACCCATTGTTGGGTGTTCAGTTTTCTATCGAACAATGTTTCCCATTCAACGTAAAATTAATATCTTCTACATAAATTTTAATATATTTGAAAATGAATTATTTTATATATACATGTGATTCTACAAAATTTCCCCATTTGGAAGTTGTGTACCTTCAATTTTATTTACTTATCCAATATGTGACGGTATTTATTCCTCATGGAATTTTCAGATTCCCACGTTTCCACTTCAACAATACATTTTTTTCACGAAACATTTACTTTATGAATCACCTTATTCTACAATACAATCTCTCTATAGTCAAGAATATTTACTGGTTGTTCTTCATAGCATTTATTCTTTTCCAACTGAACTACTTCTGGACAAAAAATGTGAAATGGATCCAGCATATACTTTCTCAACATTGAATCCTGAAAGATATTGTGTAAAATGGATAAAAATAGAGGTAAAGTCATCCTATAGGTAGCTGATCCATATTTCTCTAGGATTTCCAAGGATCCAATGAACTACAGACTCAACTTTTCTTTCTTAACAAATCAAATCACACATTTCCATGGATAAACATTAAGAAAGACATGATCACTGACCGTGAAAGATAGATCCTTCCTCTGGTATCTTCATAAGTTTTCATCCTTCTCTATGATTTACTAATGTGATTCTAAATCAAATGAACTTTTTATTCCATATCATCTACTGATTCTGGTCCCATCAACTTACTTTCACCTAATTCATTCCAATTAGTAGGATTTCGACACTTCTTTCAATATAATTATTCAAATGGTGCCATATGTATACTAGAATTAAAGCATGTATTATAATAAAACTCAATGAAATAATGGTATTAATCAAAATATCCATGGTAATCCATTGAACAAGAATATAGAATATCCTCCAAGGTCTGAATTTTTTGTTATGACTTCCCATCTGATGGATGATGAAAAGTTGTAATTAAATTTTATTTAGTTCGCACTAACTTCTAAAGGCCATTCCATAAGATATAAGTAAACAAAGGATCACGATTAGATAAAATTTGGAGGGGAACTTCATGTACCATGACTATCTCTCTAATATACCGTCATAAAAGCTGATCAAGAGACAGAGTTTCTTGGATATTAATAAAATGAGAATATTTAGTTGATTGATCAACAATAACCCATATTACATTATTCCCTTGAGTTGTTTCTAGTAACCCCACTATGAAATCCAAGTAAATATTTTCCCATTTCATGTCTATCACTCACAAAGGCTAAATAAATCCGTTTGGAAACATCCACTTTTCTTTAATTTTCTCACAAATCAAACACTTCACAGTAAAGTCAACAATATATCATTTCATTTCATCCTTGCAGAAAGACTCCTGATGATTTGTGTATATCTTAGTACTGCTAATATGGACTGAAAATAGAGAACTTTGAGCTTCACAAAAACCACTCTTTCTTCTATAGTGAACCACAAGGCACACGATATCTCTTTCTAAACCACGAAACATTATATTTAATATTGTTATGTTCATGTAACATACCCTTCTGAAGAAATTCTACCTTTTCCCTCTACTCACTCTCTTCTTTCTACAATTTCTTAATTATATCTACTAAAGATGATATCACTGTCACCAAAAACAAAAATGAATAATTCTCTACACCAAAAACTTCCAATCCAAAAATTATCAAATCAGAAAACTGAAGGATCTTGTTCTAAACATAGCATTGTAAATGTTGCATTACTCTTTCAACTAAAAGTGTAATCATGTATATTTCCCTTTCCCAGATGGTAATGGATCGTGTAATCATAATAAATTATTAATTCTTTCTGTCTCCTCTATCTCAAGATTATTTCATTCTGATTGAATACAAACATAAAACTTTTGGGATCTATATATATTACACACTTTATTCTATACAAATGATGCCTCTAAATTATTAATGCAAAAACAAACCCATATAATTCCAAATCATGTGTGAGGTAATTTAGATCATGAGGATTCAACTGATGTGAAGAATATACAATTACTTGATCATTCAGTATTAGGACACAACAAATTTCTTTCAATGCTGCATCACTTTTGATAAAAAAATTCATCATTCCGTAAAGGCATGTCCAAAACTGGACCATTTAACAATATTGTTTTTAGATCATGAAAACGATCATCACATTATTGTGTCCATATGAACTTAACTCCCTTGAGTGTTTGCTAAGATAGTGGTCCATATACCACAAGAAAAATTTTCAATAAACCTCTGATAATAACCCAATAATGCAAAAAAAAAATCTATGATTCCCTATGATATTGGCATGTGTGGCCACTCATCAATATCTATTATTTAATACAGGTATACAGTTGTTCTATATTTAGAATCAATATAACCTAGGAAATAAATTTTTTTCTACCAATATTCAATGTTTCTAAACATTCCATATAGTTTCTTTTAGTTTTTGGTTTTTAAAAAAATCCTTAAGTGACATTCATTTTCCTCCCAGATTTTAGAATATGCAATGATATAATATATTAAAAAATACAAAAACTGATCTAGAAACTGATGGAAGACTCCATTCATGAGATTCATAAAAATAACATCTGCATTAGACAACCCAAATGGAATAACTAAAAACTCATAATTCCCATATCTAATTTGGAAATCTGTCAATGGAATATCGTCCTCTTACACCATCAGTTGATGGTACCCGAACCTCAAATAAATATTCTTAAAATATTGATCTCCAAGGATATGATTAAACAAGACATCGATATGAGTAAATGGATAGTTATTTATAAGTTCATGTTATTCACAGATCTTTAATCAATACCTAGTATCATATAACATTGTTTTTTTGTGACAAATAAAATTACAGCACCCCATAGTGAATATCCAGGTCGAATGAAACATTTTTCAAGTAGTTCTTGCAACATATTTTTTAATTCCACCTACTCAAATTGACCCATATGATAAAGGAGTTTACAGTTAGTTTTTAAATTATTCAGTAAATGAATAGTAATTTGCACCTCCTGATTGATAATAATATGATGAAAATCATTAGGAACAAAATTTGTGAATTTATTCCCTATTGGAATGTCAGCAATCAAAGATGTTTATTTCTATTAAAAAACGGGATCTAGATAACATTAATTTCTATCATTAAAAAATATTTCATCTTCTTGATATGTTATCAATGGGATGAAGTCATTGAATAAAACATTATTTTATTTACATTCAAGTTTGGCAAAATAAACTGAAATGCAATCCATACACAAAATGATATCAAATTACACTATAGAATATTCAAAACGATTTGTTGGAATGACTATCAAACTAATGATAATAGGAAGAATCCTTTAATTCATGGTTGCATTAATACATCAACTAAGAGTTTTTAATAAAAGTTAAATATCACATTCCTGAGGTTCTATATCTAATTTTCTTGAAAATCACTCGAAAATAAAAGATTTTCAATATCTAGAGTGAATTAAAGTATTGGAATATTATGAAGAACTCTATAACAAACCTTTCAACACATCATTTAACATTTCCACATCAATATTAGTAGTTGAAAATGTATTTTCAATGCCCTTATACATTTTACCTTTTTCGCTTACACCCTGGGTAACAAATTTGGACACTCATTGGCATAAATTCCTAACTCATTGCAACTAATGAATTTTACCATGGGTTTTCATTGGCTGCATGATCATCTTCCTTACAGTTATAAGCTATATGACCAATCTTACCACATTGGATGAACTTCCCAAACATTAAGATACATTCTCTAGGATTATTATTACAGCACTATTGAGAAGATTAAAATATGGGTTTCTTAAATCCCAGCTTCATTGATGAATTATATCCCGTTTCCTACCAACTAGATCACTTCTTTTTTTTCTCTCAAAGAATACATGCTCATCAGAAAACTCTATTTATACCTTCTCAACACATCAGACAAGTTTCTCATATATTTTGAACAAATGAGAAGCTAACTCCATTTGATATTTCGGCTCAAATCATGAGAGAAATGTATTTTTATTACTATCAATATCCCAGATAAAATATGGGACATACCATGAAAAACAGGTAAAATTTTCTTCCTATACATCCACTGAATCATCCTCATTTTTTGCTAATTAAAAGAGTTGATTTTCCATCCATTTTTGAAAAACTATAGGAAAATATTTCTCAAGGATGATATTCTTAAATGTATCCCATTACATGGTATCAATATCTTCACTTCCTATAATATTTTTAATTATTTTCCACCTCTCATAAACTTCACCTTAATAAGGATAAACAAAAATACAATCCTTTTCATTTTCTGAATAACCCATTACTTCAAAAATATTTTACAATGTTTTATTCCACCCTTCAACTTGCACTGGGTCAAATGATCCTTTAAATGATGGTGAACATTTCCTCATGAAATTATATAAGATCTACATATTCCTCTACCATTGTTCAAGTCGATATTGTGCATAGACACCACTACTATTTATCGCCTAAGTTAACTAAGCCATTACTGCACCAAATTGATCAGTTTTTTATTCTGACCATCTAAGGATATTGGTTTGGACGGTTATTTCCCTCTGTATTCCCTCATAACACTACTACATTGTTTCCTCTATTGAAAACAATTATGAACAAATATATCTTATATGATGAAACGTTGTAATAATGAAATTCTATATCAATTGAATTTGGCCAAAAAGTAAAAATCTTTCATAAATATTTTATTAATAGTATTTTAACACCTAAATTTATCTAAACTAACATCAGATACCAACTATAAGTTCCCAAACATAAACATTACTTAATCTAGAAATAATGAAATAATTTTACTTTATTTCCCATTGAGGGACTTTTCATGTTTAGATATTTAGAGAATTAGGTCATAACATATATATAAATACCTGGATATTACAAGTAGTCACTTCTACATACTATCCATTTTTTATAAAAAAAACTCTTTAAAAAGTAACACGACATAATTTCATGTTTTAACATCACAACTTTTCCATGATCCCATCTTTGACTATATTCATATTTATTTCTTATGAAAAAAAATTCTTACCTTGGAATGAGAATAAAAATATCAGTAAGGGATACATAATGAACGGTAATTGTTATTATTCAAAAACATGTAATCCATGAAAACATTATCCTAAAATAAAACTTTTCATGTTTAAGATGTTGAAGAAATAGTTCATTGAATATAATCTCATTGCTTACCAATTTTGTAACCAAACTATTACCATAAAGCCTTTTGAAAAAAACATATATCAATTGAAGGTAACATGGGACATAAACATACTCAAACAGTTAAACCATATGGTCTACTACAACACATATCACAAAATTGAATTTCTATGCGGCGGACATCCATAACCAATGCATTATAAGTTATAACGTAACCACCCATCCTTGTATTATCATGGAACCACACATCATTTGGATTATCACATAATCACCAATGATTGATTTATTATGTAACAACCCCTTTAATGTCCACGTACCATTATATAATCAAAACACATAAAATATTGAAAATATAAACATTTCGCCAATATCATTTCATTTTAATTCACAAGAAATCCTTTGAAGATATTGAGATATGGAATCCATTTTAAAACTCATTTTAATATGAAAACACCCAAAAAGGGAATAATGGAATTTTTTTCCTTTAAAAAAAATTAAGGCTGATAGAAGAAGGGAACTATCAAAAAACGATTATGGTGGAAAAGAGGTCATTGTTGTCGTATATAATAAGAGCATTCCTTTTATGATTTAGTAAAACACATTGTAGAAACAATATTCCCTTTGAAAGAAACTAAATGTAAAAGAGGATTATTACACACCATATGAAATAATGAGGTTTATATTATCAAAATAAATATCAATGAATTGAGATTGAGACAAAGTCCCTTAGATTGAGTCCGACTATTCAGGTTTGTTCCTTATTCTTATTAAATAGTAAACATAAGATAAATTATAATTTCATCATAACACTCTTCATGTTTTTTATTCTTTTTATATAAAAAAATACCATGTGATAGTAATTGCATAATTTTTTATTTTAATGTAGGTCATTTTCTTTATATTTTGTAATGGAGTCGAAAATGAAATTTTTTTTTATAAATTGTACATGTAGTCAAATGTACCTCATATCCGGAATGATATTAATGATTTAAATATCATATATATCCATTATATTTGTATTTATAAGAGTCCATAACATTTTTAGATAAGAAATAAAATGCATAGTTCATGGAGATGGTAGGTCGTACGTACACATGAATGCTACTTTCCTTTCTTTGTCATACAAAATGAATAATAATCATACGTTATAAAGTATATTATAATAATCATATTATATTTATGTCATTTTTGTATCATATTTTTAATACAACCATCCTTTATACGGTTAATGTATATCGTGAATGAGTCACATCACATTGAGTGGGCGGTAGTCCACACTCCCTCAAATGAAATTATCATATTTTTCCATCCTGGAGAGCATAATGGTACGTTGTCAATAAAAATTATAGAATGTTAGCGACATTATAAATATAATATATATTATATATAAATAAAATTCCCCCATATTGGCCCCCATGAGAGGTGGTAGGGGAAAATCGAACAATCGTCATTTTGTGAGGCAGTAGTTCATTATACACAGAAACAATACGTTCTTATCGATTAGATTGAGGCTTGTGTATGTTTAGTTTGAATAATTCTCATAAAAATCCTATAATATTTATAATATTTGTTTTTTTTAATTAATAAATGAATAAAAATAGAATAGAGAGTGGATATGGAAAATAATGGAATGTAACATGAGAGAAGACGTTAACTCTAAATCAGTAACTTTTTTTGATTTAATCCTAAAGGATTTATTTTATTGCCTTATGCCTAAGGTATGCCTCCTAGGAGGAAGTTAGGGATAATGGGATCTTTTTTGTGAACAATATGGTTGATACATGGGGCTTGAGAGGTTTTAATGGGTAGAGACAGTGTCCTTTTATAATATGGAGGAGGAGCAACTTAGGAAAGATTGATATATTACTTTATTATAAATTGTATTTCAATTAAAAATAGTCCAAAACTCTTTTAATTATAATATTAGATGATTATGATTCACATAACCATCATCCAATAAATTTTAGATAGGTTTTGAATATTTTTTTTATCCTTAGCTTTTTGGTTTAACACTTATATTACCTTTTTTAATCATACCATGATATCATGTTATTTACATATTGTGGGTTACTGTAATTACCATATCATGTCAAACGACTCCAAAAAACACATTTGTGTCATATCTGAACATATATTAACTATTTTTAAGAATCTTATATTTTTATTAATTTTATATCATTTAAGAAACTATTTTATATTTTATGCTATGAATTATGTCAATTTTGGACACTATTCATACTTCACTTTTTTTTAATTAAAAAAAACATGATTCCATCGAAAAAAGAAATTAACTCAAATTTAATATTTCAATATTATCAAAAAAATTGGATGAAATAAAATTAACAAAATTACATTTAGGTTAACATTTATAATATCATTTATTTGAAACCATTACTAATGAAGTAATCATTACATCATCATTGTGTCATAATTTTATATATATATATAATTTATAAAATTTTTAAATAAAATATATTGATATAGGAAATATTTATATATTTTCAATCACTATTTATAGTATAATATGTCACTTATATAACCACATATAAATTTTTTTTAAGTAAAAGATGCATGTTTATTTTATGTTTCCCTTTAAATTAAATTATATAATATAACATTTCATTATAACTCCCATGTGGATTCATGGGGTCCCAAAATGGACCCATGTATTCCCATAGTCAAATATATCCCATAAAATAAGATTTGGACATGTTTTTTGGGAAATTTAAAATTATTATAATATTATTTTTACCCTTATATACAAGACTTACCATTTATCCAAGGAAAATAAAATAATTACTAAAGATAGTATTCATACTGTCTAAAAATAAAAGGTAATTATTTAAACAATTTGGATGACCATGTTTCAAATATGGAATCCATTTTTCTAAATTCAAAACTTATAATTGGAATAAATTAATTTAAAATTAATTCTCGTTGTCAAAACCAAAATGATGGATTTTAAGTAGTTAAATCTATCAAAAGATTGACATGTTTTTATATCCAATTTAAATGTGGAATTACATCCAAATACCATAATTTTATAATATGATAAATATATACTCCAATTACACTTTAGAACCAAATAAAAGGACAATATATTTATAAAATAAATTTGATGAAAATATTGTTTTGAATAAAAATGCAGAATTTTTCACTATTCATAAAAAATGAATTTTATCAGAAAAACACAAAAATTTCATCCAAAGTCAATTATGATGTTCCCCTTCTAAAGAAATAAATTATTTTGTCAAATTAAACAAATAAAGGTGACAGAAACTATAATTTAATTTTCTACACCATAAAAAAGGTGGTAAAAGATCTTATAAAAATATTAGAGTTTTTTACACTTAAAATTGGATTCTTTCTCATTTTATGCCTCTAAAATTAATTATAAAAATATTAGAGTTTTTAACACTTAAAATTGTCATATTTTATTTACTTATGTTAATTCACGCTTTTTAAAAGGCTATGTGTTAACTACCATTTAAAATAATTATTATATTATTATATTAATTTTAGGTGTAACTCATTGTTGTATGCAACGTAAGATTCTGGATAAATCCATTTTTGTGTTTAGATTATGATATCAAAATGTGTCCTCTTAAAAGTAAAATTAATATCTTCTTTGTAAATGTTAATATATATGAAAATGTATTATTCTATAAATATGTAGGATGCTACAATATATAATGTTTTAAATATAATATTAATTAAATTTTTTTAACCAACATATATACATTTGAATAACATTAAAATTAGATTTTAGTTTAATATTATTTCTGGGATTTAGAGACATTTATATTTCCCAAAAAGTGTTTTATAGTGCTAATTTTTTATCTACATTAATTAATAAAAAAATGCCTAATGAATATTTATATAAATAAAATTCATTTATTTTGTTTCATTATATATTAATTTAAAATCATCCACGTACTATAATTTATCATCTGGATAATATTAATTCATTCTTTTCCTGAAAATACCCTTCTTGAGAAAAAACATTTTCTTCACTCCTATTTGATTAATAATAAAATATATTATATCAATTATTTTAATTGAATTTGGTAAAATATATTCCATATTTTTAATAAGAATAATTTGTAATATATAATATGTTCCAATTTTTTTAATCATAATAAATATTTAAAATAGTAAAAATAGATTTACCATTATTAAGGTTAAAATGGGTCTTCCTAGGGTTAAACTAAAAACTAGGGTAAAAATGACTTAAAAACATGTCTAATTTTTTAAACACCCATTTATTTCTCCGAAATATGATTATATATTTAATGTAAATTGATATTAGAGATTCAACTTAATCTTATTAAATTGTAAAAAAATCATTAATACATGTAATATGATATCAGTTCTTCACTATCACCTGGTCTGTGAAATAATAATTAACAAAAATATGAAAACTACTAACATCCATCATCATGATTAAAACCGGTTCACCCATTTTTGAAAAAATATGCCGAAAAAAGCATTATTGTAATATATCAATGAGTTGTACCCATATATCATACAGCTCAAAATGTGACATTATATAAAGAGACATTAAGATATGATAAATTCTTAGTTAATGATTGATCTGAAACTCGATCTCACATCATGGATTCCAATCCATAACTCTAAAGGGAAATACATCATGGTACTCTCCCAAAAAACCGTTAAACAACATAGGTTGAAATTCCAATGAACTGAAAATCATATCATCCATCTTGGAAGTCAAGGATGGGTCATGAAAGTAAGCCATATAAGGGTCTCATTTTCTAAAAAATTAACATTGGAAATCTGTCAACATCATATAAAATAACATATATCTTGAAGTAACCAACAATATCTTGCACTGAAAAAAACCACTCAATACTATCCATTATGTCATGTGGATATATCCATAAACATAATAAGTCTACAATGTAGTTGTTCCACACCTATCAGTATCACATAGTCTCTCTATTCTTCAAATAAATAACATGAACTATATCAATTTTAATCATTATCAGGGGTGTTTCAAATCTCTCCACCACATGTACTGTTGTATAGACATTGGTTGGTTATATAGAGGAGTGTGCACCTCCAGAATCAAATAATAAATTCTCTTATCTATGTAACAACTAATTTGTACCTTGAACAAAATTTGGCTCTGCTCGATCTTAAAATCCCTAGGCATTAAGCTAACAATGAACTTCTCAATGTTCACTCATACCCTGATGAAGACCACCTTCATGGTCAAAAACATCACTCTATGGGTGAGGAGAAAATGAAATATTTATTATAACTACCATGTATCCCATCTATTGATCACAATATTGGTATTCCTACTATTACATTAGTTGACATTTCATCTATAATGGGACCTAAAAATGAACAACTTTTACATGAAAACTTCTTTGAATGGTTAGATATTCTCCTCATTGATAAATATGACCTCTATATAAAAACCAAGAATATAGTTGTAAAGACCCGTAAAATTCAAGGGAAATTTTTTTTTTAATTTTCTTTGGAATTATACAAGAGCATGGTTTCTGACGGCACCTGATTCCGAGGCCCGGAGTGCCCGGAATCAATTTCCGAAGTTTGGCTCGGGTACGTTCAGTGAACGAACGAGCGGGAATTCCTAACTTTTGATCTGGTGCTCGGAATTGAAATCTGAGGGCACCGATGAACTCGCAGTGCCGATTTTCGCTTAAAGAGACCTTTTCGGAAGTTGCGTTTGTTGCGGGATGAATGTTAGTTTTTGGGAGATTAGAATAAGTTAAATAAAAATTGTGTTTACATATTTTTATTTAAACTTATTAGTTAACTTCTCTCAAAGGAAGTTAGGGGTGGTACCCACACCCACTTAACCTCCCTTGAGAGGATTAAGTGTGGTGGGGCCCACACGAACCCCTAACTTTACATCTTCCCTCAAACTTCCTTAACCCCTCATTAAATGACATGGGTTATTTAATTTTGGAGTTAATCTTTTTGAATTTCAAACCTTTGAAATTCTTGTGTTAAGTTTTTGATTAAATTAAGCTCTTCTCTCTTTTTTGTTGGGTTAGAACTCTTAGCCAACTTGAGAGCTTTTGAGAGATTCTTCTTCTTCTTCAAGCTCTGACGAAGAACACGAAGAACGCTCAAGCTCCGACGAAGAACGCCGCCTCTCTTCTTCGTCTTCCGTGTCGACGAGAGGGAACGCCGCTTCCTCCTCGGACCTTCTTCGTCGACATATGAAGATTCTCCAACGACATATCTCTTCGGGCGTATCTCTTCGTCAACGGATTTGACGAACGACGACCGCGACGCCCGACCTCCGCGACGTTGTCTTCCGCGGACGTTGCCAAATCTTCGAACCTATACCCGAGGTAGGGGTTGTTGATTTATTGTTTAATTATTTCATTCTTGATCATGGATCTAGTATGTCTAACGTGTGGCTTTTGAATATTTTAAGTTGTGTTTTAACGTGAGGGGGCTGGACCGCATGAACATGGCCGAACCCCCTCCTTCGTTCTTGGTGTTTAAATTTGTGGATGAATCAAGGTGGCGTGGTGCCGTCGCACCACGGGGATATTCGCCCAATCTTGATACACGACGCCGTCGCGCCGCGCCATGGAAGGATCATCAAGAACGCGACGTCGTCGCGCCGCGTTGAGGAAAATCAAGGTGCGGCGGAGGGGCGCGGTTCCATCGCACCGCGCTGGACGACGAACACCACGGCCGGTTCCGAGCCGCGGCGGAAAGAGAAGACCGGCGGCCGAGCCGCCGGCGTCGGAAGCCGAAGAGGGTACCAGATTCTTCCGGTCCCGTTGGAGAAAACCGGCCGGCCAGCTGGCCGGATGGATGGTCAAAACCGGGGGAAATTAATCCCCTGACCAGCACATAAAAACACCCCTCATAAAGAGGGGGGCGGTTTCCATGAGGGGGGGGGGCAGCAGCCCCCCGGTTTTTCTCCAAGCCGGCCCCCACGTGGGGGCTGTTTTTTCTGCAAAGGGCGCGGAAATTAGCCGCGCCGCCAGCCCAAACAGCGCGGGGCTTTGCCCCCCCGCGTGCAGCCTCCGTGCGGCGTGAGGCCGCCGCGGCCTCCGCGCCACCGCGCCGCCGTGCCGCCGCGCCGGCCGGGCCGGGTCGACCCGGACCCGGACCCCCCCGTTTCGAATCAGATTCGGTCTTTTGGCCAAACTTGAGCCTCGGACCTCCGATTGACGAACCGTCTGCGGCAACGCGATCCCTGGATCGAGACGGTCGTTTCGGTATATCTCACTCAAGGTTTCGGATTACTTTGAGTTCGGCCGGGTTGGTTCGTTCACGAAACCAACCGGGTCTTCGGAGCGGAAACGCTCATATCTTGAGCTACGAACGTCCGATTGACGTGCCGTCAGCTGTGTTGTGTTCCTCTTAGTGAGAAGGATATTTTGGCATACTACGCCCGAGGTTTGGACGCAGGTGGAGTATGGTCGGGTTGGTTTTCCCTTAAAAACCAACCGGGCCCCGGGGACAAAAATGCCAATAACTCTCAGACCGGGCGTCCGATCGACGCGTCGTCTGTTGCGTTGAGTTCCTGTTGACGATACGGAACTTCTGGATACATCAACTCTGGACTTTGTGTCAGTTGATGTATCAGCCTCTCGGCTCGTGGAGCGGACCCTCCGAACGAGCTTGCTGTGTGCGGGAACCCTAGTGTTGGCTGCGACCGTTACTGTGACTACTACTGCTGCTACTGCTACTGTGACTGCGACGACGACAGTACAGAGATCATGTGTGGATTCGACGACGACGACTACTGCACTCAGCGATACTACGTGGATCAGTGCTACAGGTCCTGCGTGGGCCCGATCCAGTGTGGGTCCGATCTTGTGTAGGTCACTGCGGGGGTTAGTACCTATCGATCCTTCGTGGGTCCGACGACTTAGATGGTTCAGTGATCATCTTTATCGTCATCCGAAGAAGTATATTTGTGTGAGCTGAATCTTCTGTTTTACTCGATAGAGGTGGTGCGCTTGGTTGTAGCGGCAGACCTGTGATACTGGAGACGAGCGTACGGAGTACGGAGACCGTGTAGCCGGCTGAGACCTGAAGACTGCTCGACCGACTCGACTTGGAGTGAGTCGACTAGCCCAGTGGACGGAGCGCCCGGTATTTGGCGGCAGTCCCACGGCGGACGGAGCGCCTGGTAGTTGGCAGCAGACCCGCGGTACTCGACTGGAGGAGTACCTCTGTAGGCTATTGGGGTGAGCGCCCAGTATTTGGCAACAGACCCTCAGCGGACAGAGCACCCGGTAGTTGGCGGCATACCCGCGGTACTCGGCAGGAGGAGTACCTCAGTAGTCTTAGGTTAGTGAGCAGTATCTCAGAGTCGTGACAGGACATTGTACACTTCAGAGATGGGGCTCTTCAGTAGTTATGTTTTTGATAATGAAAATCCTGTGTGAGCTGAAATCTGTTGCTTTCCTATGTGGATTGTGTTGTGAAATCCTGTGTGGATTATGTTTTGCTTTCCTGTGTGAAATATGTTTACTTTCCTGTGTGGACTGAGTTGTACATGGGCTCGGAGGTTGGAGCATATTTGAAATTGATGACTTAGGTATATGTATGGGCATATACCTAAGCAGTGTCGGTTATTAATTCGTGATTGTTTCTTTTTTCTTGGTTTATCCTTTGTGGATTTGAGAGACCTTCATGGGTCTCGGGGTCCCTACTGAGTAGCTTATACTCACCCCTGCACGGGCTTTTCCCGCACTACGTTGTGTTGGTTGCAGACGAAGGACAGCGTTTATCTTAGCTGAGGCTTGCAGAGCAGGACGGTACCTGGAGGAGGATCACTGGGTGAGATGTGCTCGGAGCAGACGGCGGGACCTGTGGAGTAGTGGAGCTATCTGTACCCACCCTTCAGGTGGGATTTCCAGTGGACAGCTCGGTGTAGCGGCTTTTACTTTTCAGTTGTTGTTTTCCCTTTCGAGTTGTACTTTACTTTCAGTTTGGGTTTGTATACTGGCCCATTTACTTTTCCGCACTTTCAGTTGTACTCTGCTTTTTCTTAGTATTTACTTTCCGCTTGCTTGCTCTGTGGTGTTTGTTTTCTTTACAAAGGAAATGCCTTCCCTTCTTACCGGGATTTACGCCTTGGTGCTAGTCGCCAGCCCCTGGCCTATGGAAGGCGGGCTTGGGGTAGTCACGGCACGGACCCCGAGGGCGGGTCGTGACAAATTGGTATCAGAGGAGTTCGGTTCTACCGCGAACTCTGATCTTTTCTATGTGAAGCAATAATGTTTAGCGTATTGTGTGTGGTTATCAGTCCAGGGAGTCCAGTGTTGGTGCGGCGGCCGACGTATCCGTACACCAGGACCCTGACTTTTGATTTTCGACTTAATGCACGAAAACATTGATTGCGTATGTGTTTCAATGTTTTCTTTGTGATTACTTTATATCAGCTCACTAGGTATACTGTTCGACCGGGGCACACCTGTTTCCTAATCAGGATAGCCCCACGACGGCAGCCAGCTAGGGTTCCGAGAGTCGAATGTGATGACAGCCCACCGAGTGACGAGGCCTCGGTGCAGGGACCTTTGTCAGCAGTGGCACCGGCGGTAGCACTACCCGCCGAGCCCCCGATACTTCCAGCACCAGCTGCTGACGATGCACGTCGCCTCAGCGCACTGCATGAGTTTCAGCGCCAGCGACCACCCAGGTTTCGCGGGGAGACGGATCCCCAGGCAGCAGAGGACTGGCTGGAGGCAGTGGTACGAGTGTTTAGGCTAGTGAGGACACCAGCAGACCTCATGGTGATCCTCGCTGCGAGTCTACTACACGCAGCAGCAGGACGATGGTGGATCTTGATGCTCCAGGTGCACGATGAGGCATCTCTACTTTGGACGGACATTGAGAGCCTCTTCCGCTCGGATTTCGTCCCATCCACCCTTCGTGCGGTGCGTATCCAGGAGTTTCTTCAGCTGCGGCAGGGCAGCATGACGGTCGCTCAGTACTCGGCGAGATTTACCGATCTCTCGCGCTACTCGACCGACATGGTACGAGACCCATTCTTCCGGGCCCGGACCTTCGAGCAGGGTTTGAGACACGAGATCAGGGCATCACTGATCTCCCTCAGCATACAGACTCAGAGAGGAGTACTGGAGCGGGCCCTTCTGATTGAGAGCTTCCTTTCTGAGTCTACACCAGCGCAGCGACCCACCGCAGGGCGGTAGATAGCGGAGTCTTCGGCAACAGGAAGCCGACGGATGACTCAGGGTTCCAGGCAGACCAGACCTACCAGTGGCCGACTGCACGACTCAGGCTCAGTTGTACGGGGAAGCCGGGGTGGAGTCAGAGCCAGGCGTGCCGAGAGTGGGCAATGTTACTCCTGTGGCGGGATTGGTCACATGGCTCGTGACTGTCCGACCCGCCATGCTGATGATCAGCAGTTAAGTGAAGAACCTCCCAGGCAGAGACAGAGGTTCGACCGTGGCGGTCCGCAGGGAGGAGGCGGATGAGGCAGAGGAGCTGGACGAGCAGCCGGTGGTGGGCGACGCTTTGAGGCTCTTCCACCACCACCACCAGGAGGTCCACCCCGACCACAGGGAGTAGGTGAACATGCGAGAGCTCAGCTTCAGGCAGCCGAGGCCTTCGATCATGGAGCTCTGGGAGCCGATGGATGGGAGAAGAACAAGTGGATACGTCCTTTGTACTTCTGGTTCCTTGTTGCATTTGTGTAGCGTCTTATATTATGAGCTTCAATAATAAAAGACGCATACCTTTGTGATATTTTCGTTCCTGTCCTCTTTCGTGATGTTACTAAGAGGTTCCAGTTTTGGCTGTTGACTTGACCCTCACTTGTGAGACATCTACTGGAGGAGACCCAGTTACCACACACTGATGCCGACAGTGTGACTCAACCCTTGGAGGCGAGAGTAACGGTTGAATCTCTTAGTAGTAGCGTCGAGGCCTTACGACGTCATCCTTGGTATGGATTACTATCATCTATGTTAGGGTTGATCATTTTAGGCAAAGAATGTGGTTCATCCAGGGGATGAGACCAGATTTCTCTTATCGGCAAAGAAGAAATCTTGCAGCTCTGGTGGGACCGGAGATGGTCCAGGCCACGTCAGAGAAGGTCCAGGTCATCCAGGAGCGGATGAGGACAGCACAGAGCCGGCAGAAGTCATACGCTGACAGGAGGCGGAGGCCACTAGAGTTCGAGGATGGCGACCACGTCTTCTTGCGGGTCTCACCTCGACGTGGTATTCGGAGTTTTGGCCGAGGCGGCAAGTTATCTCCACGCTTCATCGGACCCTTCCAGGTCCTCAGCAGGATTGGTGAGGT
Source organism: Viscum album (assembly GCA_963277665.1). NCBI lineage: Eukaryota > Viridiplantae > Streptophyta > Magnoliopsida > Santalales > Viscaceae > Viscum > Viscum album. The sequence continues at coordinate 579,421,194 of OY728122.1, read as the reverse complement.
GGCTTATCGCCTGGCTCTACCACATTAATTGCACCGGGTGCACGACGTCTTCCACGTGTCTCAGCTGAGGAGATACGTGCACAACCCGACGCACATCATTGACCATGGGGAGCATGACGTTGATGATGGGGCGACTTTTTACGGAGGTCCCGGTGGAGATAGAGGATCGACAGGAGCGGGTCCTGCGTGGGCGATCGATTCCTCTTGTGCGCATCAGATGGCAGCACGGGAATCTCCAGGAGACCACATGGGAGTGGGAGGCTCAGATGCGTGCTCAGTACCCTCATTTGTTTCCCTAGTTTTTGATGTATCTTTACGGGGACGTAAAGCCCTGAGGTGGGAGTAATGTAAAGACCCATAAAATTCAAGGGAAATTTTTTCTTAATTTTCTTTTGAATTATACAAGAGCGCGGTTTCTGACGGCACCTGATTCCGAGGCCCGGAGTGCCCGGAATCAATTTCCGAAGTTTGGCTCGGGTACGTTCAGTGAACGAACGAGCAGGAATTCCTAACTTTTGATCTGGTGCTCGGAATTGAAATCTGAGGGCACCGATGAACTCGCAGCGCCGATTTTCGCTTAAAGAGACCTTTTCGGAAGTTGTGTTTGTTGCGGGATGAAAGTTAGTTTTTGGGAGATTAGAATAAGTTAAATAAAAATTGTGTTTACATATTTTTATTTAAACTTATTAGATAACTTCTCTCAAAGGAAGTTAGGGGTGGGACCCACACCCACTTAACCTCCCTTGAGAGGATTAAGTGTGGTGTGGCCCACACGAACCCCTAACTTTACATCATCCCTCAAACTTCCTTAACCCCTCATTAAATGACATGGGTTATTTAATTTTGGAGTTAATCATTTTGAATTTCAAACCTTTGAAATTCTTGTGTTAAGTTTTTGGTTAAATTAAGCTCTTCTCTCTTTTTTGTTGGGTTAGAACTCTTAGCCAACTTGAGAGCTTTTGAGAGCTTCTTCTTCTTCTTCAAGATCTGACGAAGAACACGAAGAACGCTCAAGCTCCGACGAAGAACGCCGCCTCTCTTCTTCGTCTTCCGTGTCAACGAGAGGGAACACCGCTTCCTCCTCGGACCTTCTTCGTCGGCATACGAAGATTCGCCAACGATGTATCTCTTCGGGCGTATCTCTTCGTCAACATATTTGACGAACGACGACCGCGATGCCCGACCTCCGCGACGTTGTCTTCCGCGGACGTTGTCAAATCTTCGAAACTATACCCGAGGTAGGGGTTGTTGATTTATTGTTTAATTATTTCATTCTTGATCGTGGATCTAGTATGTCTAACGTGTGGCTTTTGAATATTTTAAGTTGTGTTTTAACGTGAGGGGGCCGGACCGCATGAACACGGCCGAACCCCCTCCTTCGTTCTTGGTGTTTAAATTTGTGGATGAATCAAGGTGGCGTGGTGCTGTCGCACCACGCGGATATTCGCCCAATCTTACTACACGACGCCGTCGCGCCGCGCCATGGAAGGATCATCAAGAACGTGACGCCGTCGCGCCGCGTTGAGGAAAATCATGGTGCGGCGGAGGGGCGCGGTGCCGTCGCACCGCGCTGGACGACGAACACCGCGGCCGGTTCTGGGCCGCGGCGGAAAGAGAATACCGGCGGCCGAGCCGCCGGCGTCGGAAGCCGAAGAGGGGACCGGATTCTTCCGGTCCCGTTGGAGAAAACCGGCCGGCCAGCTGGCCGGCCGGATGGTCAAAACCGGGGGAAATTAATCCCCCGACCAGCACATAAAAACCCCCCTCATAAAGAGGGGGGCGGTTTCCATGAAGGGGGGGGGGGGGCAGCAGCCCCCCGGTTTTTCTCCAAGCCGGCCCCCACGTGGGGGCCGTTTTTTCTGCAAAGGGCGCGGCAATTAGCCGCGCCGCCAGCCCAAACAGCGGGGGGCTTTGCCCCCCCGCGTGCAGCCTTCGTGCGGCGCCAGGCCGCCGCGGCCTCCGCGCCGCCGGCCGGGTCGGACCCGGGTCAGGTCAACCCAGGGGGGGTCGGGCCGGGTCGACCCGGACCCGGACCCCCCAGTTTCGAATCAGATTCGGTCATTTGGCCATAACTTGAGCCTCGGACCTCCGATTGACGATCCGTCTGCGGAAACGTGATCCTTGGATCGAGACGGTCGTTTCGGTATATAGCACTCAATGTTTCGGATTACTTTGAGTTCGGCCGGGTTGGTTCGTTCACGAAACCAACCGGGCCTTCGGAGCGGAAACGCTCATATCTTGAGCTACAAACGTCCGATTGACGTGCCGTCAGCTGTGTTGTGTTCCTCTTAGTGAGACGGATATTTTGGAATACTCCGCCCGAGTTCTGGACGCAGGTGGAGTATGGTCGCGTTGGTTTTGCCTTAAAAACCAACCGGGCCCCGGGGACGAAAATGCCAATAACTCTCAGACCGGGCGTCCGATCGACGCGCCGTCTGTTGCGTTGAGTTCCTATTGACGATACGGAACTTTTGGATACATCAACTCTGGACTTTGTGTCAGTTGATGTATCAGCCTCTCGGCTCGTGGAGCGGACCCTCCGAACGAGCTTGCTGGGTGTGGGAACCCTAGTGCTGGCTGCGACCGTTACTGTGACTACTACTGCTGCTACTGCTACTGTGACTGCGACGACGACAGTAAAGAGATCCTGTGTGGATTCGACGACGACGACTACTGCACTCAGCGATCCTACGTGGATCAGTGCTACAGGTCCTGCGTGGGCCCGATCTTGTGTGGGTCCGATCTTGTGTAGGTCACTACGGGGGTTAGTACCTATCGATCCTTCGTGGGTCCGACGACTTAGATGGTTCAGTGATCATCTTTATCGTCATCCGAAGAAGTATATTTGTGTGAGTTGAATCTTCTGTTTTACTCGATAGAGGTGGTGCGCTTGGTTGTAGCGGAAGACCTGCGATATTGGAGATGAGCGTACGGAGTACGGAGACCGTGTAGCCGGCTGAGACCTGAAGATTGCTCGACCGACTCGACTTGGAGTGAGTCGACTAGCCCAGTGGACGGAGCGCCCGGTATTTGGCGGCAGACCCACGGCGGACGGAGCGCCTGGTAGTTGGCAGCAGACCCGCGGTACTCGACTGGAGGAGTACCTCTGTAGGCTATTGGGGTGAGCGCCCAGTATTTAGCAGCAGACCCTCAGCAGACGGAGCGCCCGGTAGTTGGCGGCAGACCCGCGGTACTCGACAGGAGGAGTACCTCAGCAGTCTTAGGTTAGTGAGCAGTATCTCAGAGTCGTGACAGGACATTGTACACTTCAGAGATGGGGCTCTTCAGTAGTTACGTTTTTGATAATGAAAATCCTGTGTGAGCTGAAATCTGTTGCTTTCCTATGTGGATTGTGTTGTGCAATCCTGTGTGGATTATGTTTTTCTTTCCTGTGTGGAATATGTTTACTTTCCTGTGTGGACTGAGTTGTACTTGGGCTCGGAGGTTGGAGCGTATTTGAAATTGATGACTTAGGTATATGTATGGGAATATACCTAAGCAGTGTTGGTTATTACTTCGTGATTGTTCCTTTCTTCGTGGTTTATCCTTTGTGGATTTGAGAGACCTTCAGGGGTCTCGGGGTCCCTACTGAGTAGCTTATACTCACCCCGGCACGGGCTTTTCCCGCACTACGTTGTGTTGGTTGCAGACGACGGACAGCGTTGATCTTAGCTGAGGCTTGCAGAGCAGGACGGTACCTGGAGGAGGATCACTGGGCGAGACGTGCTCGGAGCGGACGGCGGGACCCGTGGAGCAGTGGAGCTATCTGTACCCACCCTTCAGGTGGGATTTCCAGTGGACAGCTCGGTGTAGCGGCTTTTACTTTTCAGTTGATGTTTTCCCTTTCGAGTTGTACTTTACTTTCAGTTTGGGTTTGTATACTGGCCCATTTACTTTTCCGCACTTTCAATTGTACTCTGCTTTTGCTTAGTATTTACTTTCTGCTTGCTTGCTCTGTGGTGTTTGTTTTCTTTACAAAGGCAATGCCTTCCCTTTTTACCGGGATTTACGCCTTGGTGCTAGTCGCCAGCCCCTGGCCTATGGAAGGCGGGCTTGGGGTAGTCACGGCACGGACCCCGAGGGCGGGTCGTGACAATAGTCTCGTGGAATAGTCATAAGATAACACACCACTATTGAAATGATATGATGATAGATGAGACCTACGTCATCAATTTGAAAACTTTTATGTCAAAGGAACAATGAAATCCCAACCATATCTCTGCCACCAATGTAATTCAGATGATAATCCTCTCAAGAAAACCTTTCTCTGGATATCATCAATAGAACACCATATAATTGATACAATAGCACAATATATGTCAACAACATGAATGGTATGGACATATATTGGATAATCAGATGAAAATCCTTATCTATATTTCTAGTCATAGCCCACACAATATGATATAGATAAAAATAATATAAGAGGATAGTCCTGAAATAGATCTGGATCTACTGTATGATGAGACTCTCCTATCAAAAGGTAATACTCCCCTAGTGACTAGTCACAATTTTTTTTGAATAAAATATATTATACATGGAACTGGTCCATTAACATATCCAATGAGACCACTGACTCCAAAAAATCCTTGAGGAACATGATCTTCCACTGCATCAATGCCCAATGTTGTATGGACATATCCAAAAAAACCTAGTCTCCCTCCCGAATATGGAACAAAATGAAATTTATCTCAATCGTATCCAACCAGTCTTATGTCCCTATATATGAAACAGGTATCTTAAACATTTATAGACTCTAGTTTTGAAAATCTCATGTCTTCCTCCTCTAACATTCCTCGTCATTGACCTCTACATTGAAACACTCTACTAGAACACACTAGTGAAAATATTCATTATGGACATATTAAGGATTTCAACCTAAATAAATCATTTGAAAAGGAAAAATGGTTACATACACATATTCCTATAATATCAAATATTTAATATAAATTAATTATTTTTTTATTTATATTTAATGATAACCTTTTCTTAATGTCAAGTAAATTTCATCATAGTTAAAAATAATAATGATTCCCGATCCTTTCCTATGTATCTACCATGAAAAGAGTATAACTTCCCTTCGTAATTTCAGTAAAATTATAGGTTCATGGATCATTTCACAATAGGGAAAAAATACCCAACTCTCAATCAGTCACCCATGTTAATATTTCTTGATAATATTAGCTGACATTATTTATCTACAAACCAATATAGTAGTCACATATGCCTAACCCCATACTCTATTTTTTATATAAACATAATCCTATGATACCACTCTATATCCAACCTATCCATACAATGAATAACCCTCATGAGATGACAATAAGGGGAGGTAGATTGACTCTTCTGGAATCACACCTATAATAGGCCACAAGTTGGTGAAAAGAACAGATGTTATACTGACAATGAAATGGGAGGAATTACCATATATGAGAATGATTTCAAGAGGATGATAACATAGATACAATAATCAACACAAATATAGATTGATAAAAAATATCCCATTTAATACATTTAAATCCCTATAGGTATAACAAAAATGGAAGGGGAAACTAAAAGTACTAAAAAAAATCGACGGTGACTACGAATCCAAATCAACTCCTAAAAACCCACGAACATGAAATATTCGTCCCTATTGTGAGATTTTTCATAGAAATATAGAATATATTTTATAAATATGTATGTTGGTTATAAAATGTATAATTTTTATGATCTCCAAAGGATCGACTTTTGAAAAAAAGTTAAAGAAACAATACTACTTCCTAGTGAACAAAAAGTTTAGCTAACTCCTCACCTAAACCAATATAGTAAGTTCATAGCTTCATATCTCTCACTATGCATGACATAAATGAGATCATATAATATAATAATAAAATAGGGGAACCTAGATACCTCTTCCACTGTTTTTTACCATTCTATACCAACATCTCATGTCTTGAGCAATCTCTCTCCAAAATAATTCTCCTTGAAGACACATGGGAAAAGTATCACAACATGAACATTGTGCATAAAAACATCTCATCACATCTTTCAGATATATATTGAAATTGTGTAATTTATAGATCTCCCACAACTAATAAGGAATGTATAGTATATCTGGTATTAAACCATAATCCATCACAACCCACACACTGAGTATTATACCACAATCCATCCTAGCTTATACATGTCATACCTATAATAATGTAAAGGTTAATATATCTAGAGATACAAGTGTGTGATATAACCACAATCCATTAAATACTTCTAAAAACATATATGGGAAGACAAAAAACCATGAATTCCATCACATGTTTCTACCATGAAAATAGATCAGGGCTAGATGTGGTAGTCTGTGATTTGATCCATGCCGACCTAGATGCTAGGGAAAACACCCTCCCATGGTCGATTGGGTACCAGTACACCTAAAAAATGGGTGGGATAGTGTATGAAATAAAAATACATAATTAATATAATATATATCACAGCAATATTATTGGATTTAAAGATCTACTTCATTTATCATCTCTCAAACACCTGTCTTCCACCATTATGAACTAAATATACTACAAGATCTGACTAATTTTCTGAAGACCTCAAATAAATTTCTTCTTTCATTTTAAATAATAATCCTAATGTAAATTAAATTCATAAACATTAATAAAAATTCTTCCATATTAAATTTTTGTAACCATAATTTATCATTTACTTATACAAAAAATAATTATCCTCAAGCACAATTCATGCCCCCTATGCATAATCCAAACAAGTCTATAGTTACTCGGAACATATCATCATTGTATTCTAAAAATAACTATCCCCATGCGAAAATTAATTTATTAAATATTATTACCATTCCATAATTCTGGGTACTCTAGGAATTATCTTAATCTACCATCAACAAGATGTATAAAAATGCACTTCGAGCTACCTCAAGCAATTTATAAAGGAATTTAGTTAAATAAGGAATCCAATTATGCATCCCATATATAGACCATTAACAACCAATGATCCCATTATTTTACATAAAAATATGTACGATGAGATTTAAACAATTCCATTAACTAAAATTATATCCTAGACAGCCTCATGCATATTATCAAGAATCTCTCCATCGTAGGTGTCAATTGTTTCCACACCCCCCCCCCCCACTCCCCATATTTTATCATCCATACATGGATAACATTACATCCCATAGAATGGAACATTTCATTATCATAGAAAAGGGTAAATAAAATAAAATAAATTAATATGGAAGAATGGTCCTAATCAATATTCATTTAGCCTTCACATAAAAAATGCCCTCTTAGACCCCACAATATTTCATTTGTCCATTATAAAAAAGCAGTAATCTCATCCCTAAATTATTATAAATATCAAAAAATAAATTTTTACTCCTTGATTTATCTTACTCATTTATCATGGGTTACATCTATTGGTATCCTAAGGAATCAACTATAAAATTTATATAAATTATTTATTCATTCTCATAGAATTAATTCCAATTTCAAAAAACTGAGAGAATAACAATTCTCATTTAACATTCATTTTATTATTTTGATAATAAAAATGGTTAATATATTAATTTTCTTTATCCAGATATATTAACAAGATAAATTAAAATTTTATATTAAGCATGCACTAAAAAAATATTTTTTATAAGAAATTATCAAAAAAAGGTTTCATTACACATTCTATTTAAATTCATTTTCCAAGTTACCAATGACTGGATTAACATTTATTCAACAATGTCATCATGAATTAAAAGATAATTCACGCTTAGAAAGCATGATAAAAATCATAACCTAGATATCATACTATATACAAAATCAAGAGGTGTGTTTTTTGATAGTGGAAAACACATGTGATAACTAACCATATAAAATTTTTATTTAATCTTCTATAACCATTATTAGTTTAATTAAAAAACCAAAATAATAAACAAAATCATGTTATGTTTTTTATTTCATATAAATAAATGAGAATAAAAAAATCTCCCACCAAAAAAAAATCATCATTCATCAATTATAAATAGAATGACAACACATATCATTACTCACCTATCCTAAAAAGAAACAATGTCCACTAGAGGTATCATGGCACAAACTCTCCAAAAAATAAGAAACATTATTATATTGATATAGATGAAACGGAAAGTCAATAAATGAAGAATATGAGGAAAATAGAAACAAACAGAGGAGAAAATGTCAGAAAATGAAAAGAAATAGCTTCAGATCACCACTGATTGATCTTAAGATGTAGGGGATTAATCCCAGTTGAAATTGGCATAAAAGACAACCACACCCCACTGTTATGTGCATAGGGTTTAAGAGAAATATGTGGGAGAAAATGGGTTTTAGATTTTTTATAGAGATTTTATATAAATATTATGTTTTTGAAGACAATGACATAGGCCATAAGACCACACCACATGCCTTATTGACACAAGGTTCCCGAGGCATATTACACATTATAGTGTGACAATCACCTTAGTCAAAGTATGTGTCTGAGGAATACGGTGAAGATCCAAAACATCTCCTTTTACCCTATATTCCCAATAGTTCATCCAAATATACACAATTGAAAAACCCATTTTCCACGAAAGGGGACTATGCCGCAACATACATCCCATGGAACTACCCCCCCCCCCATTTAGGTTGAACCATATCAGACTATCATTCCATAATTGGTATCTTCATATCGTATCTGGAGAGAACCATGGATGGTCATATTCCATATCCATCCCCCATTCCATGTTAATTCCAAAATTTATGTAACCCAAATTACCACATTTCGAGAAACTAAACCATAAAATTAATATCAAAGGAGCATCTTCTAGGCATGTAATGCATCCCAAGGCTCAACAACACAGCCTTACCAAAAAAAATGTACCCACACCCTAGATTTCACTTAGATCCTCTTATATGTTCATTCAACACAAAAAAATAGAAAGAGGTACCTGAATCTAGTCCCTTACAATACATATTGAATAACTTCATGAGTAATAAAATTGAATCCTAGATTAATAGATAATTTTTTTGTGACAAAAACTATAGGATCATCATAAAAATTTTATAATTAATTTATTTAAATAAAAAACAATTCAGTGAATTTATTTCATTATTTTTGAACCGATCAACCACTTATTATCACTATGTAAAAGGATAAAAATTAAAAATGTGTGAAATCTCTATTATGATGATTTAAACAAGAACTTTCCACCACCAAATATCACCATATAAATCACTAGATTCTATCATTAATAATTATGAATCATTTTTCTCATTGATTATCACCAAAAGAATCAATATGGGTTTAAGGTCTCTTCTTAATCTCTCTAATCATTATAGTATAGTGGAGGAGTACCTCTCACCATTCTTGAGATAGTTCTATGAGTGAATCTCACGTGGTGTCTATAAAATTTTATCTTGTTCTTTGGTGTGCATAATGATGATCATGTTTTGAAAATACATAATCGGGATTATTTATTGTTAGGTATGGATAAATAGTAATTCCACACTATCCCATATAACACTTATAAATACATGACAAAACCCATGTCTAAGATAACAACATTTTTATTATTTGATTGAAAAGGAAAAAACATGAGAATACAATTAGAATTGATTTATTAAATAAAAAATCAATATTTAATCAAATAATGTGTATTATTTGAATTCTTATCTGGACCTTAACATATCCCACATCCTCTTAAATATTTATAATACCATCAACAATGAGAACTTATTTTTATAAATATACATAATTTCATTATTCTTGTATAAATGAATAAATATTATATTTACTAAAATAGAGAATAAATATTTACAAAATATTGATCTCAAGGACATATTCTATTACAAAACTTGTGACTATGTCTTTTTTATCAATCGTACATTGAAAATTAGTAATCCAAATATATGATTAATATTTATTGAACATGTTCAATTCTTATAGAACTTTGCTGATTTTTCTAATAAACATAGTTTGGGACTATAATTTCTCGTTTTATAGTGACATTTGATAGTTACACCTAACTTCTATATTTACCATCTACCAGTATGATAAGGTACTAATAGGGATAGAAGATAAATGTAGTAATGAAAATAGCCACATAGAAACTAACACTATAAAATATAGTCTCAGAATAATGATATCTCTAATCAAGAAGGTTCAATGTGGGTTTCATCATCCTACAATCCCAATGTATCCTTCTTCAACATTCTAGGAATATACTTTCTGATAGAATATGATTACCATGGACATAATCCTATAGTACTATTTTCATCAAAAGGTAAAATATATTAACATCAATTAAAGAAGATATGTTACAAACATATTATTCATTAATGAAATATTACATGATAAAAACCTAATGTATCATGCATCACTATGATTCTATTTTTTCATTATATTCATCAATACGCTAATGTACAAAACCCACAATATCTTTTAATTATAATTATATTGTCAATGGACCATTACACACATTTGTATATTGGAACATACAATGAAATATATAATATTAGATTTCCATCTAGTAAGCCATATTCCCATAAACACCATATCATGGGAAATAATAGGCTTAAACGTCATGATATGTTGTCTTAATGAATTATGAATCCCATAAACCTAAGATGCTATATCAATTTTTCTCTTAAAATAATATCATTTTTTCTCTAAAACATATATTTCATATTTTTTTCATTAGACTAATAGGTTCTCTCTATACCATAGAATTTTTATGACATTTTCGAGTGATAATATACCTTCTAAAAATATCAAATACCATGTCATGTATAAGAGTAACCGTGATATAATATGAATATTATTTATTGTCAAAAAATTATTATGGGTAATCACAATGTACATAGATTTTGGTACTAGGGAACCAATTCTAACCCAATAAAGATAAAAAAATGATCCACTTCTTGGTGTTGGTAAAAGTGTATTTGGATGCAGAGGGTAGAGGCTAAATAAAAGTAAAAATTGATTAGAGTTAATTTGGTAATTTAGAATTTTAAATAACAGTTAGATCAAATGAATTGGTAAAACCATTTATGAATCCATAAACTAACCATCCAAAGTAGTATGGGTTTCTATATTATGGCTATGTGGTTTGGTCACATGATTATGAAAACTATATGATAACTATGTACATCCCATAAGAAAACATCCTCTGCATAGCATGATAATGAAGAATGGTTAGGACTAATCATGAGATCACCGTGTACAATTCCCCACATTATAATTTTTACATTATCAACTCCAATCACATGACACTCTAATAAATAAATAAATAAAAATATGAAAACTATTTATATGTTAGTAAAAATAGGGTTTAAATAAATATCCCCGCCATTAAACTTTCTTCCCAAACAAATTCATCTAATCCCTTGATCAAAAAATATGTATGGAAACTTCTATTTTATCAACTAATTATTTTTAAATGTCTTGTGGATATATTTTATATGTTTCAAAACACAAAAACTAGAAAAATGTTCTTACCTCAAATCCTGTATTCAGATAATCTTGAATATAAAAAAATTTCAATACCATTGTGGTGTTTTTTCCCATATATAGGTCTTCCAAATCAACTACATGAGATGGTTCATGATGGTATTTCATCAACCAGGAAACATAAAAAATCATCAGATATGTAAGCATTGATTGTATACATGGATGATATACCATCTACCTAAGGAATCCCACAATAGTAAATGGATCGACATACAACAAAAAAATATTTCCTTTCCTTCAAAATCATTCATGACCCAATCAAGAAGAAATAATGAGAAACACTTGATCACCAAAATTATGTCTCATGGAATGATTTTAAATATATTAACATGACTCTGTTGACATTAATAAGGTTCCAATCTATTAAATATCATTTTATCTTTACTCATTATATCATAATAAGAAATATATCCCAGAAGCTAAATCATGCTACCTTTGTCCAAATAAATTGTGGACAACCATGTTTCTCTATAAATATCATCATATAGTTTAATTCATATAAAATATATTTCATAATTATTTTAATATAACTATATGAAATGATATATATTTCTCCATTGATACTCCATTGTAAAGAACATGAGAAAGGGGAATATACTTAGTGTTCTATATCCACCAAATAGTTTTCTCACAATTTTATCAGTGGAAAAGTACATTTAAGATCAACCAAAAACCCATTAATTCTTTAAGACCCTTCAATAATAGTTATGTAATGCATGGGTTATGATCATAATTATTTTCCAATGGAACCAAATAGAGTGCTACAATATCATGGAAGTATATATTTTCATTATAATCCAACATTATACTCTCTTTAATAAGTATAAAGTAATATGATTTCATCAAATACTTTATAATCATCGAAGTAATGTTATTATAAAGAAATAAATTAAAATATCTTCCCTTTATTATATAATAATGGTATGAATCTACAAAACCCAAATAAGGAATCATCCTGAGACCAATAAAAATCACCTAACTAGAATTGTTCCCATCATTCATAATATCCTAGATCAAAGTCATATGAACCACCAATCTCTTCCTAAAATAATAGGCATTATTATTATCCCAATACCAATAAACTTTTGTCACTGAACTATTTAAATATTGAATTGTATAGTGAAAATAAATATTAAATTAATTCTCATATGAAGTCAAATATTCTGAGGAGGGTGTGGCTTTCATACTATCCTAGAATACATAATCATCTTATCTATTTATATTCAAATTAAACTAAGTGAATATGATCAATAAAATAAATAATTTTGTGGACACTTTTATATCATTAATTATACATTTCTTTATTACATTATTCATACCAGGATTATTTTTTTCCATGTTGATCTTCTTGATCAGACTAAAACATTTGTAAGTAATCCAACAAGCATCTTTTCATGATATTCATTTATATTTGGGAAAAGATTAAACATAGAATTTTATGATCAGAATATAGCATAAACCTTTCTTAGAATATGTGGTGTTTCCATGATTTCATTTCACGTATTAATACAAAAAATTCTAAGATGTGAGTGGCATAAATATTTTTATGAGGTTGTGAATAAAATGATTCATATTCCCCAACATGATAATTCTACATCAAAACAAAACCACCTCCCACACAAGTGGAATCAACAAACATTTTATAGACTCCTCCAAGATTATGGAGAATAATAATATGTATTTTAAAAATTCTTCATTAAATTCATAAAAATAAATTTTATAATATTTAGTTCATTCAAATTTCAAATCCTTTAATCCCATAGATGTTAAGAGAATACCAAATTAGAATATTATATAATAAAATACCTATAACATCTAGTTACACCTTGAAATATTCTAATTTCAAATATATTCCAGGGTATTTTCCGTTACATCAATGATTGAATATTTTTTGGATCTAGAGGAATACCTCATTTTAAAAGAATTTAACTCATAAATGTCTCTTATTGAATAAAAAATGGAACACAAACAACATATAATATAGTTATTTCTCTTTAAATATCAATATATTTATTTTTATTTGATTATAAAGAACATTATTCCCCATTTAGTTATCTATAATATCATCTTATTATTACCAAAACGATTCTAGGTATAAGTGAAATATATGGTTCATCAATTCCATTAATTTTATAGAAGAAATCATATACCCAAAAGGTATACAAAGATATTGATAATTACAAAAAAAATCATAAAATTTGAATTTGGAATGCCATATTCCTTCACCCTCAACTATTGATGTATCAATCTACAGTCAATAATTGAAAACCATATCACTCAACTAAGATAATCGAAGGTATAATCAATCAAATGAATCATGTATTTATTTTTTATGCTAATATAATTTAATATAAGATAATATATATAACATTAGAGACATCCCTATACCCTCTTTGAAAAGAGAACCAGTGATAGAAATAATTAATTATTCGGGAATATGACCTCCTTTATATCAAGATCCTAAAACAAAACAATCAATATAATAATAATGTCATGTGACTCATCATGGGAAATATGTAGACATAGAAATAAACTACTCTCTATGGTGTGAGTCGAGAAAATAATGAAAAAATAACTTAGGATACCTGACCACAATCATAGTAAGCTGGATATAATAAATAACTATTGTAGAATCTGAGAGAAAACATGATTCTTTAATATGATATTTACTATATATATATATAAATTTTCCCTAAGTATCCAGATATTTACTCTTACACACTATAGAATAAAAAATGTTTCAATTAGGATAAATGAAGGAAAAACTTAAATGATAGTAATCATTCTAAGAATTAGAGATGTCCATCCTATCATTACCAAAAATAGGGTATAAGGTATTCATATCTTGAAAAATTAAATTTATAATAACCTAAAATATAAAATAATTATATACCATGAGGGGAATTGTAAACATTTACCCTTCCCCTTTCCCAAGGGTGTATAAGGGTATACTAGATATGGTATCCACTCAAAACGTAGACCTATAGAATCACTCAATTTAGAATATATGATATAATATGATTCACTAGTTGTATAAAAATATTAGATTATAAATGGATAAATAAAAGTAACTCCTCCAATATTCATTGTCCCATATATTAATTTATCCAGATCATGCACTACAGAATATAAACACCTAAATTTTTTTACACATTCCGGCTTCATGGTTAGATAAGAATCACCCATAATCATAATTAATTCCAAACACTTATAATCTTGAAACACTACTCCAGTGGATGTATCATACTACACCTGAGATCCTCTAGTATAAGAAGAATCACAATTACAACACTTAGGATATTTTTTAGAAAAGTTCTAAAGATGACCCTGTTGACCACACAAATTGATTTTCATCAGTGAATCTTATAAATTTGGATTATAGTTCCTAAATTTATTATAAGTAATTTATATAAGATATGTTCACCGTTATTGATATGAAGAAGCATGGATAGTGGGATTTTGTGAATTCTCATTTCATCCCCTTTAATATTCTTCATTGTTTTTTATTTTAGCATATGGTAAACTATGTTTTCATGTTCTATAAACTTCTGCAACACCCAAAATACCCTTCTCATCCAATTCAATATCATTTATTTCTTCCATTGATGAACACCTCACCATTGCTCATTAGGGAAAATAATATGATAATTGATCTATTTATCAGTACTAGGACCATCAAAAATAATCAATCCTAGGAGTATTTATTATAATAAAACACTAGAGAAAACAAAAATAACCAAGTAAACCAACATATAATCTCTATAAAATAATGATAAAATTTCCCTATTTGTGTAAAATCCATATACATGGATATATTACAGGTTTCAGGATAAATTGTTCATTGAATTTATCTTGGATCTAGTCGAAGTTTAGATATAAATATATAACGACATTTACAACTAACTCCTGACACATTAGAATTTTTTATAAGGAATATAGGTAGAAAACATTAACGTGTAGAATTCATGTTCTTAAAGATAACAAATAAATTTGTCACTATTTAATCCTAATTTTTTACAATACTTGATAACTTGGAAAGAAGTAACTATATAATAAATTATTAACCATGATCCACCACTTTTTTTGATCTCATTCACCTTTATAACCCAATGACTGAATAATATGAATAATACACCCAATAAGGGATAGATATATTTGTTGGTTTTTGTAATGACTGAATTAATATCATTAGCATGAGAGTAAAATGAATCATTACATGGCTATAAATGAAATCCCCATGATGCCAAATCCTGGAAATAAATTTCTATGGGTTTTAATTTCGAGATGGTAAGATTAACCATTTAAGAACTAAAACTATTAACACATCAATAATAACATAATATCCCACAATATGATGCTTGAATAAATGAAATACAACTCAACCGCTTCATTTATATCAAAACCACAACAAAGTGTACTATAGTGGAGAAAGGGAACTATCAATTTAAATAGTGAGATAACTATCAAAAACATCTAGACAACCACAATAATCCATGCTCCAAAAGTTATATGATCCAGCATCACCAAACAACCCATGTATCATACGGTGGTTCTAAATATGGGTGATGCATTTCCATTCACAATGTCCTGGAAGATGTAATCTAAATAATTACCAAATTTCCAAAGAATGAGTGAGTATAAAATAGATTAGAATTTCCCCGAAGACTTCCTTAACCAAGAATTTAGGATATAAAACTTATCAATTTATTTATATAAAACCATTAATATAAAACAATTATGAAAAACATTTTATAACGAAAAATAATCTAGTTTTAAAAACTATTATAACCATGATTAAACAATTTCTCTTTTAAACCAAATTTCTAAAAAGTCACATTTCTAGTAAAATAACCAAACAAGGCTTTAAAATCATTTATCAATATAATTTTTTCATAAGAATTCCATTTAACTTTTTTATACACCAACCCTTGCATGCTTCATTTCAACAATACCATACTGAATAGCGGTCTATCATCCAATTTCCTTGTGTCCCATTGACATATTCCCTTGATCCAAGGTCAAAAACATCATACCACAGGTGTACACATCCATTATTTAGGGGGACATTGAACATGAACTCACAAAAACTAAATATTCCAAAACCATTCAAATTAACCAATTCAACCAATTTTGATAAAACCATTATTTTATGGAAAACCATTAAAATACCAATTCGAATAAACTATTTAATTTCAATAAAACAATTATTTTAATGAAAACACATTAACCATGTCTAACTATAAAAATTAAAATTATAAACCATTTTAAAATACAAAATCAAAGCACTTTATTAATGGAAAACAATTTTCTTGATTTCAACAATATAATAAATAGTCACCAAAAAGGAATTCCAAACATTTCTAAAAATCCAATTCAATTTCAATTAAAAAAATATATTCAATTGGAAATAATTCCATTCATTTCTAGTAATATAAATCTAGAATGAAGCCACATAACTAGACATTTTTTTGAAAAAAGAAAAAGGACGAAGAGTACTCAAAAAGTTGGGAAATAATTCCCCAAAACCATCTTAGATCTATTATCCAACTAAGAACAAGAATAAATCTCAACATATTTGGAATAAAATATATTATATATACCCTTAATGGGAATATATCTTAGAAAAATGAGAAGAAAATTTCTGAAGATATATGTAGCTCAAAAAAACATGACTTGAACGAAGAAGAATGATCACATACCACAAGAATACAGCTTCTAAAATCCAAGGAAAGGAACCATATTGATTCTAATTCACTTGGGAGAGGTTTTAATACCTATAATGGAGAATAATACAGAGTTAGGGACACAAAGGCACTATAATGATGTATTTATAGTCCGAAATGTGGTCGATACACTTTTTTAGGATCTCACTTTGGCCTCATTCATTTTTAGTTCACACGGTTAGTCAAAAAGTGTGCTAATTGTGTGTTGGATATTTTATAGGAAAACCCTCACATTGGATCCTTTCATATTTTCCCTAATTGTGTGCACAACACTATAATGATAACATCCAACATCTACATTTCTTCATGGATTCTCCTTGGATTTTTCACGGTTTAGACAAACTATGCGCAACCCATGCGCCATTCCATTAGCCCAAAAAATCCTTCAAAGATCCAAAAAATCTACCAACCTTCACCATTATAATTTATATAAATAAAAAAGTGTATGGGTAAAAACCAAAAACCAGGGGTACAATATTATCCCCACCATTGGTATATAGACCTAGAAAGTACAGAACTATCCTTTCCCCAAAAGTCATTCATCCATTAATCTTTGATTTCCTTCTCATGTTCCAAAGTCTATTTTTGAATCTTGCCATATTTCCAATAAACCTATAATAGGCCAATATTTTTTCCAATAAAGAGTATATATTTCCAATCTACAATCTTTACTATGCGATGTACCAAGGAAGCATCGGGCTCTATGTCAACATGATCCCATCTGATCACATTATAAGGATCTTCATAATAATTTTTCAACTGAGAAACATGGAACACATTATGCACCAAAATGAAAAGTGGTCGTAATGAAAAGTGATATTCCACCTCTCCAAACCATTCTAGTCTCTCAAAAGGTGAAATGTATCGATTATATAACTTTCCTTGCGTCCCAAATAAAATTATTTTCCAAGCCTTTGTGAAATCTTCAAGAATACAAGATCACTCATTGCGAATGAAAATGGTCTTCAAATATTATTTTCATAATACTTCAATTAAAGGTGAGATCTCTCCACACATGGATCAATTGAATCTTCTACATTGTTTCTTGGAAATGGATCGGCCAAACTAGTAATTTTTCACATGTGTCATGCCAAAAAGTGGAGAATGACAAGGACACTCATTCAATGCTTCCAAAGGATCGAAATTTATTGAGGCCGGATAAATGTTATTATATTAGAATTCCACTATGGCTATATTATCTTCACTTATGGCAAAAAACCATTATAAAAGCCTAAAACATGTCTTCCAATGTTTGAATTATCGTTTATGATTTCCCATCCATTTGGGGAAGATATGTCGTACTCATAGTCAACTGAGTGCCATGGGATTTCTTTAAGGATTTCCAGAATGAGATGTGAAACTCTATTCTATTTCTAAGAAAATACAAACTCTTATTCCATGTCTCTTTATTTACATTGGGATATATATTTTGGAAAAATAATCCCCCAAATGAGTTTCTCAAATAGGGATGAAATGAGCCAACATTGTGAGTCTTTCCACTATCACCCAATGGAATCGTGTTTCTGATTAATTTTTGGGGGACCTGTATCAAAATCCATGTCTATCTAATACCCTTTACACAATATAACAGGTAAATACTACAATATACCAATTGTTCATTGATTTTCTACCTTAACTTACTGAAAAGTTAAGCACCAAGAAACAAACACTACAACAATCCATTTCATACCAATCAACTAAAACTATGATATCAACAACTTTTAAATATTATATATACCTAGATGTACAAACCTTATTTTTATTTAGTAATCTTGAATATGTTATTCTAGAAAAGCCATAGGAACAAATTTCTGATTTCTGAACCAAAAAACCGAACTCCCATCACGTTTTTAGCATTCAATGGTCTCCTCATCCTTGATTTTTATACTCACAACCATGAATTTGGCATCAATTTATTTTTCCTCATTAACCATCTTTACCAAATTTGGAATAGTTGAAACCAAAAAAGAAGACTACAACATCCCATCAGTTGTCACATTCGCCATGCATGTTGGCTATGACTAACATCAACATCCATTCATCATAGGATTCTTCTTCCAACAGAGAATCTGATTTTCTTCATAATACATCATACCCCAAATTACATTTTCCCATTGTATACGTCTTGTTAAACTCAAACAATTATCAATAATCCACCCATATTCATTTCATTGATTCAAATATCATTGTGATATAATATGTTTCATGTTCTTATGATCTGTGAACAAAGTGGAATTCTCACAAAAGAAATAGTGGTACTTGTTCTTCAATACATTCATGACCGAATCTAACTCCAAATCATGTGTCGGGTAATTCTTCTTGATGCTATATTTACATCCTTGAACCATAAGAAACCAGATGGTCTCCTTGAATGATAAAACATCCCAATCTATATACTAAGAATCACAGTACCACATGCACCTCTATCCTGATTCTAGAAAAATAAAGTGTGGTTTTTATGTAAGATTAACTTTTAGATATTGGAAAGACTTCTGGCATTCCTCTATCTGTTGTAATGGTGCATTATTCATTTTTGAAGCTATAATTGGTGAGGATTGTCTTGATATTTCATGCACAAACCATCAGTAATAACCATCTAGACCAAAAAAACATTGTATCTCAATGAAATTTTTTAGAATATTCCTAGAGATAATAGATTCTATATTATCCAGGTCCATAGAAATTATTTTTTAAAAAATTTCATGTTTGGGAACGTGGACCTATAATTTCCAAAAATAACACTTTTACTATTTTTCCTATTAACGATGACCTCTCATGATTCCAACGCTATATTTATGTGTTGATCGTGATCAACCCTTGTCCTTGATTACACTAACACACAATCCAAAAACACCACAACAAAAGAATCCAAAAATCAATGAAATATCTAATTCAATAATTCCATAATGACTCCTTATGAATTCATAAGAACAAATTGTGTGAATACATATTCATAGTGTCAATATCTAGGTCTAAAAGTAGTCCTCAGAATATGCTCCATCCGAACTTGCAATTGGTGATATCTTGATCTCAAGTCAATTTTAGAGAACTACCGGTCTCCCATCAATTGATCAAATAGATCATCAATATGTAGATGTGGATAATGATTAATTTTCATATCATTGTTATGATTGTGATAATACACATGTATCCTAAGAGTTCCATTAACATTCTTCATGGACATGATTCGTGTTTCCCATGGAGATGTGCTCGGCCGAAGAAAACATTTTCTTTATATATCTTCCATATTCACTTTCCATTCCCTTAACATTATTTTTTCTATCCTATAATATATAATGGATATAGTGCTGGTCATCGGGAATAGATCAATCATAAACTCCACTTCCCTTATAAGTGGTAACCCTGAGATGTTCTTGGGACTGACATCGGGAAATTGACCCACAAATGGTGGAAAACTAGTATCCTTGATCTCTTTTATCGATGCCAAGGTCAATGCCAATAATTGGAAAGAGGTCATTCCCACTGCTAGTGACAACCAGTATGTTGCACCTGTCTTTCCAACCCTTTGTACTTTGAGGATATGGTCCACACCATCTTTCATTGTAAAACTAATTGTTTTTCTATAACAGTCAATGTGAGCATCAATTTTTTTCTACCAAACCATACATAGTATTACATCAAATACATCAATCTGTACCACTACGATGTCCAACATTATCTAATCTCCATAAACGGTTATCGAACATGCTCTACACA
Organism: Viscum album; assembly: GCA_963277665.1. Classification (NCBI taxonomy): domain Eukaryota; kingdom Viridiplantae; phylum Streptophyta; class Magnoliopsida; order Santalales; family Viscaceae; genus Viscum; species Viscum album. The sequence continues at coordinate 579,400,255 of OY728122.1, read as the reverse complement.
CAATGGATCAACATTATATTATACATTTAGGTGTTTTATGTTTTATCATAGATGGCACAATGAGAAATTTTAAACATATGAAATCAAAAACATGATAACCAATTGGGGAATGTCATGAACCACTATTAAAAATATCTTTCATAATAATAGATTTCAATAGAATCATAACACTCACTGTAGATGGTCTATCTTGATCATCCACAATATCTTGTTCATAACCATACAATTGCTTCATTGATTCACTCTACTACTTGTTTCCTTGTTGAGATTTACCCTGTTGTGGAGTCACGGAGTTCCTTGAATCACCATGGAAAGCCCTGTTCTATTGAGGAGTCGGATTCAATTGTCCCTTCCATGTCAAATCATATGATACTAATGAAACCTAAGATGTGTCTCATGTATTTAAACTCGGAGCACTGTGACAATATAATTTATGATTCCCCATATTCTGGAAGTTATAAAAAGCTCTAGGTTTTTTCGTGCACTATAATTTTCTATGTTCAAGTGGATAACAATGGAAACAGCATAACTTTCTCTTTATTTATGGAGGAAGGTTCAGTATTCCATTCTCTTGACTCTGATTCCTACTCCCACCTTGAAAATTGGTGTCCATATTCCGCTTCTTCCTAGCCAGAAAGTGCTCACCATTTCCAATAGGTATCATCATCCATCCTCCTACCATAGTTCCTGAGATATGAAATTTATACACTATTTCTCTGCTGACCATCTCTGTATAATTTTTTATATAGAGCTCCACAATATTTGAATAAATATCCTACCTTATACCTGATTCAAATATTCATTCCTTCAAGGCTGCACTCATTGAAACCATGGGTGTGAAGCGCAATAAATTCATAAAATTAGCCATGTACTCTATGAAAAATATACTTTCCATCTTCCGGATGAAGAGTTTATTCATTCTCTATATCCTGAACAAATGATGGTAGAATTATTTATAAATCAATTCTTAAAAATTCCCGAGGACCATGATACTGTTTATCCCACAACACTAGATCTCGCAACTTGCGTGCAAGATCCTTGAGCATATACATTTCCAGTTTAACATTCAAATCAGTTGGTGTGCCAATGAAATCGATGATATTATTCATCATGTTCATCTACTCCTCTTCCTTTTTTGGTGCAGAATCACCTCCGAATATGGCTTCATTTTTCATCATGAACTAGATGGAATTAGCCACATGTCTTGACTCATTCCTTGAGTTCCATATGTTAGAATCTTGAAATTCATGGATGATACTCCAAACCAGCTCTGGGTTTACCTATACATTAGGTATAACCACACTCTCCGTAGATTCTTCTTGTTTGTTTCTAAATTTTCTACCTGGTGCAATTTTCTAAACAGGCAGAAAAATCTATAAGTCTCACTCTCTTGCAACTAAAGGCATAGATTTTCAAATTCTAAAACATAAACTATCAAAAAAAAATTTCTAAAAACTATATTATCCGTGTTTAACCATTTTTTAAATCCTTTTCTTAATTATAAATTTAATCATTTTTCATAATGCATCAACCATTCTCTTTTCAAAATCATTCTTTTTAAAAACAATTGAATCATTTTACCAAAATTGTCAACCTTTTAGAAATTAATAAATCATTACTCAAAATGAAATATTAAATCCATGTGGGAGTTCATTCCTCTACAATGAATTTCATGATTATATCATTGGATAATCCCATTATAATGAGAATAAAATATCCTATAAGTGTATACAAAACACTTTTTTAGGAAACTCCTTGTTAACTCGAGGATCATCATATAAAGATATGCTATGTCTCTTTATGATCTAAATTTCTAGTCCAGATAATCCTACCCCATTATAATATTAGAACCCAAGGAATAAAAGAATTAATTTCAACTCCATACCAAGAAAACCAATGAATACATGATCCACATAGAAAGGAACAAGTCAATACCAATTATCTCAAACAAACTTTTTGATCAAACTAACTGATACTATCTGTAATGATCCACTTATAGTCAATTTCGTGAGAAAACGATAACCATTACGTGGACTAAAGAGACTTGCCCATGATTCCAATGGTTTTAAATAAATGTCGAAGGGTTTAAGCATAATTTTAGGGAAAATTTACAATTTTTTTACTAAAATAATTAAACAATAAATAATAATGAAACAGACGACTATATGATGAATGAATAAATGATTGAAAACTCAACCACTTCATTTGTATCAAAACCACACCAATGTTTAATATAGTGGAAGATAAGTAACTATCAAGGTAAATTGTGGAATATTACTAAAATAAAATCCATTATAACCACAAGACTCCATGATCTACAAGGTCCATTCTCCAACATCACCAAAAAATCCAAGTATCTTGAGGTGGTGCTAAATATGTGTGATACAATACATTTTCCCATGTCTTGGAAGATAACATCTGCAAAAGCACCAAAGTACCAAAGAAGGGGTGAGTACGAAGCACATTATTCGTTCCCCAATTACATCCATAGTCATTCCATAATGATAGAAATGATAGAAACATTCTTATGAAACCATTTATATAAACCAATTTTTTAAAATAGTTTATAACTAATTATAAAAAATTTCACCAAACCATTATAACTAAGTGTAAATAAGGTCATTTTTCAGAAAAAATTCCCAGAAGTCAAATTTTTAAAAAACAACCAAACAAGGATTTAAAACAATTTCTTAATATCATTTTTTCATTACCATTCTATTATTATTTTTCACACAGCCAACCAGGCATGCTTCATTTCAACAGTTCCATACTCCAGAGAGGTCTCTCGTCTAATTACCTTGAGTCCCACTAATGCCCCCCGATCTATAGTAACACACCCTGTACTACAATGTTACACATGCCTTGTTCTAGGTAATATTGAACTTGAACACAAACAACCTAGATATTCCAAAACTATTCAATGAATTAAATTCAAACCATTTAAATAAAGTCATTCTTTTATTGAAAACCATAAAACAATCCAATTAGAATACAACATATAATTTATATAAAACCATTATTTTTTAATTAAATAAATTTATTCAAATACAATTACATTAATTCAAGAGTAATACCCTTTTAAAATCCCCATTTCTAACATCAATAATCAAATCACATTATTCATGGTAAAAAATTTTCATTTTCCCACAATTTACCAAACTATCACTAAAGAGGGCTCCAAAAATTTCTAAACAATCAATTCCACAAAATATTTTCAATATGAAATCATTCCAATCAGTTCTACAAAGAGGTGTTGAGAGTGAATCAACCTACCTTGACGGTTTTTGTGAAAATTGAAAATCGACGATTAACGCTCACGAAACCATGTATGAATTCCATGAAACCACCATAGATCTCTTATAATATTAACAAAGGGAAAAATATCAACATAATTGGTTTAAAAAATATTATACCTACCCATAACATGTGTATATCTGATAAATCGAGAGGATATGAGAGGTAAATCATAGTTTATCTATAAAAATGTGATGTAAACAAAGAATAATAATGGCATACCTCAAGATTCGGACTTTTAACTTCCATGGAACAGAACCAAATTTGTTAAAATTATCTTGGGAGAAGTTCTTCAACCTTCAATGAAGAGGAATCCAGATTTAGGTCAGAAAAGTAGAAACAAAGAGGGAGTTAGAGTAAAAAATGTGGGAGATCAACTTTTTTAGTATCCCACTATGTGTTCACACATGATTTCTTCGCAATGTTAGAAAAATATTGTGTTAATGATATGTCATAATCTATTTCGGAAGACCCTCACACATCTCCCTCACAATGTCTCCCGAACTTTGTATGCACCATACCAACTCTACCATCAAATTTTTTCAACTCCTCATGGTTTCTCCTAGGATTCCACAAGGTTTAGACAAACCGTGGTCATCTAGTGCAGCTTGCCATTATCCCCAAAAACTATATTAAAGAACACTAAACTCTCCCAAAATTAACCATTATAATTAAAATACATAAAAAGATCAATTAAAGGGTCACATACCAGAAATTGAGGGAAAAATAGTTTCTTAAGAAAAAATTGTACATAGTTCATTCTCAACTGTATTTTGGATGCTTTTAGGAGGAATCATCAATAAAAATGGATTATTCGTAATAGATAGAGGAAAAATTATTATTTGGGCTAGTGTGAAAGAAAAAAATTATTTTGATCCATAAAATAATTTTTATCAAATTTATTTTTATTTATTTTTCAAAATTCATTGTATTTTATACTCATTCACTGATTAACATTTTCATATGAATATGGGATTTATCAAACATTGGTTTTTCCCTATCAACATGAATATTTCATAATTTTTTAATTTTTATCATTTGAGACTTTTTCTAAATATCCAAAACATAAATTTATTACCCTAATAAAAACATTAATTACACCCATTGATTTCCAACTAATTTATATAATGAAATACTAAAAGACAAAAAATATAGTGACGTTAAAAATTGTTTTCCCCTAAGAAATTGTCAAGTAAAAATGATTGATTTTAATCTCGAATAAAATTTGGAAAAAATAAGTCTTCTAGATTTGAAAAAAAATGAACAAATTTGGAAATTTTGAAAGGAATTTAACCAACCTAATTTGACATTCTAATATTATTCAAAACATATATTTTTTTTATGGTTAACACACACACAACCCATCATCAACCCATAACATAGCTGCAAAACATAATTAGAAATATGTATTAATGAGTTATTGAGAAAAATAAAAATTAAAAGCATGAAATAATTAAACTCCACAGTAAATTTGATCGCCCACAGAACAACTATAAGTAAGTGTTAATTTCTTAGAGAAATTTAATGCAAGATTTATCACTTTAAATACAATATATATAAAAAAATCCAATTGAACAAGTAGAATTCACTAAAATTTGTTTTCTAATAATTTTTTTTGTCATAAAAGGAAATATAAAATATGATTCAATATTAAATCAAAGGGTAAATATAAATCATTTAACAATAAAATATTAAAATTTATTGTAAAATAACTAATATAAGTAGTTTAATGTAAATATGATTTTCGAATGTAAAATTCAAAAGAAACCACAAATATCATATAAAAACACAGAAAAATCAATTTCCTTGGACCACTATATATATATAACTCACAACCTATAAAAATATTCCATCCATTAACAACATAAATTGATAGTGGAAAATCATGAATTTCATTGTAATTTTCACCCTATGAATTGAATTTAAAAAGGATTATTCTAATTAATAAAATAAGGGATTCATTGACCTTATTTTTCTACACAATGAAATTTTAATAGTAGATGCATATGGAAGGATTTTCCTTATAATTTCATCATAAAAACAAAACATGTAAGGAAATTTCAACCATTTTCATATCATCCCAAATATTTTTGTGTTTGTACATGTATACAAACAATGAAGCTTCAAAATTATATAATGTTAAATCAAATTAATTTTATTTTTAATTATCATTTCATCAAGAAGGTAACTTCTAAAAGGTAACACCCGATGTTCCCACAGTACGTTTCACTTTGAAGAATACAATATCATGTGATGTATTCAACATCGAGTTCAAGCACACCAAAACCTATCGAACAAGCCGTTTTAAAATCCATTATAAATACTAATACCCACCTTTAGAAATTATAGAAATTTTATTTTTCAAATTGGACTTCAATATTGGATTCATAATATCAAAATTAGACTAGGGTTAATTTTTGGTACTTTTATGATAACTGTCATATTGTGATTAACAGTCAAAAATACTAAATTTTAAATAAAACCAACTTTTTAATAGATATAATTAATTGTGTTAAATTATAAATTTCAGTGGTTTTAAAGTAAAATTAAACTATATATTTTTCATTTAATATGATGTATGTCATTGGATCTAATTTGACTTATAAATTGTACATAAACTTATGTCAATCCATTGATAGTTTTTACATCTTAAATCACTTATTATCTTAGAAATGGGAGTTAATTTTAAATTAATTTTTCAATTTCTATGTTTTGAATTTAGAAAAATAGATTCCATATTTGGAATCAGGAGGTCCAAATTATGTGAATATGAATATTTTTATAGACATTACGTATAGTTATTTTAGTAAAAATTTTATTTACCATGGTTAATGGGTACATACAATAAATAAGAGAAAAAATTAATATTATAATAATATTAAATTACCCTTACACATATACTAACCCTACTGGATGACAAATTTCAAAGCATGGTCGTCCTTTTGTCAATTTTTGGACCCCGTTGAGTCACTTGGATTTTGATAATGGCATTTTATATTATTAAATGTAATGTAAATAAAAAAATAACATAAACAACGATCTTTTAGTAATAAAATATATGTTCATATATAATTGATCTCTATTACTATAAATATTCATTATAAAGATAAAAATATTTCCTAAATTATGATATTTTAATAATAATTTTTATACATAATATAAATATATTTATTTATGACATAATAATGATGTAGAATTTTCTTTATTAATGAACGAATCAAATTAAAGATATTATGGATACTGAAATCAATATAATTTGAAATATATCATGCCATTAACGAATTTTCTAGGTGCATATGACATTTTACGGTTGATTCAATTTATTTTGTTTGAAGTGATCATGTTTTTATGACTTTCACAGAAACAAAATACCAAATAGTGTCATAATTGACATAAATTAGTTTTTGAAACAAATACTATATTATAAATTGATATAATGTTCCATAAAATCTATGGATCATCCAAAAGATATAGATAAGGTTTGATATGTCAATAATTAACCTCATAGGGTTCTATTGCCATTTTATAGTATGTTTATAAACCATTTATTATAATAATATTAGAAGACATTATAATAGTTGAACTATTTATCTAAGTGTTAAATCTAAAAGATAAGGTTAATATGGTTACATAAAATTGTATAAAACCTATTGGTTGAGAGTATCTCCACTAAACCCACCTTATCCTATAAATAAATTCTTTTGGACCCATTATAAACCGAATATTATTGTATAATAAGTCAATATTTATATCTTTTCATAATGCGACCCTCACATCTCTTATAAAAGGGCACTTCACCTTCTCTCAAAATCACACATCCAAATCCTTTTGGCTCTGCAAAACCATGCTCAAATATCCAAGAAACGAAAATCAATTAAACTTCTAAGAATTTCCTTTATCAAAAAGGCATCCTATGGTTCCCTTTTAATCAATTCAAACGGAAGCAATAGAAGAAGAGATAATAATTTCATCCCCTCTTTCAAAGTTCTTTTCTTCTTATATATCCACTTTTTTTTTTTCATACCAAAATAATAAATCCAATACCTAATACATACTATGATGTTATTATATATATTTTACAACCATATTCATTATTTTATCCATCCCATGAAATACAATGTCATCATACGTGTGTCCGTACGGCTTGCCATCTCCACGTCGTGGTGTAGTTTGTTATTCAACTCTTCATTTTTTGGATGGGTATAATAATGATTATAATTGATTTTAATATATATATATATCATGTTAATGATTATTTATATATGATATACCATCCAATTACAAATTATTTTACCATCAAAATAATCATATTGTCGCTCGTGCGTATGTACGGATTACTATCTCCACAAAAGCGATAATGTTCATTTCCCCATAGGAACCATTCAACAATTATTTTCATTTTATGATTAAAAGTAATGTTTAATTAATTGAATATAATTATACACATTATTAAAATACATCCTATCAATTAAAAACATGACTTACATAAAAAACATATAATGAAAATCAAATCAGTTAACATCCCAAACAATGATACTACTGAAATATTATTAACAAAGAAATATTATAAGATCATATAAGATCTCATATTTATATATTTTTTTATTGTATAATTTAATAACAATGATTTAACTATTATAAATAAGATTAAAATACCATTGATTAAGTAAAATGACAAGTTAAGGGATAATTTTACAATCTATTTATTATCTGAGGTTTTTTATACGTGAGTATACACTAGGGCCTCTTTATCATCTGCATCTGTATTTCATAAAACATTAGTTCAAATAGTTTTTTACTAATTCCAATAATATGTGTTAAAGAAATTTATAACCTTTTTTACTTTTTATAAAAAAAATTGAATGGAATTTTTTCATTGTTTTCCAAACAAGGTACTTTATGACATTTTCGATGAATTAAGGTAAGAATGTTTTTTAACTTATACGATGAGTGCGGCTATTTTATGTCATTATAATACCTTCAAAGAACCTCTTACATTAATATGGGAATATTATCAATATAAATGTTTTCTATTATAATTATGATCATATTTAATGATTTCAAAATTGAATGAGATATTTCACTCAAATATTTTTGATTTCATCTATGTCAACATCCTTTGATGGATTTTACACATGTTTGAGGTGGATATATTATGATAAGATTTTCCAGATTTTATAAATGATTTTATGATATGTTTGATTGTGGATGTATTATTTTTTTCCCATTCATGGTTTATGGTTAATTTATTAACATTTGATATGATAGTTTTAATTCAAATGTTTATGTAATGTTTCTACATTTTCACATGAGGAATTCATTGGACTTAGTAAGTTATGGGTGGATCCCACTATAAAGTTTCAAGGCATCAGTAGGTCTCATGAGAAAAACAAGTTTATGGGCACAAGGAATTGAAAAAATCTTATTTGTAGTCTTGGCATGAGGCCTTGACTATGTGGTTATTATATTTGGAATTTTTCATTCCAACATTATGAAATTATAGATTGATATTACATGTTATTATTCAACTCGTAGAATATCCATGTGAATAATTAAATGATATTATTTGATTTATCATTGTCATATTATGCTAAAATTTAATTTTAAAAGGAATTTTTTTTAGTCTTATACGTTGCCTTCATTGTTTATGCTTATTTATGAAAGTTTCCAATATGTTGTTATCCTTACTGAGCATCTAATATCACCCATTTCTTATGTTTTATTTGACCCAGGATGTGAAGAAGTATATTATGATTTACTTTCTAGGTTAAGTTATGTGATATGAGTGTTTTTAAAGGAGACACAATGTTTTTGTTTTTATTTCATAATGATATGTAAAACTTCTGTACGTATCTATTACTTACAAATCTACTAATATAATCGGTCTTTAAAGACATGATCTCTTGTGATCATGCCGATGTTATGCAATAATGCACCAACTCTGGGAAACTAGTGATAGGGAATTACAGTTGGTATCAGTTGATGATTAGTACAATCCTTTGAAACTAGATTTATAAAAACAGAGATTAGATAACATTACCCAAAGATATAATTGAAGGATTATTGTAGAAGAACATTCAAAATATTTCATAGTGTAAATATTATTTTTTTTTTCCTAAAAATACATCCCTATTTGGATATGATCAGGTTGAGGCGGCTCTGGTACAGATGTATCTATGAGTGAAAACCCGGACAATGTGTTTCGGGATTGACCTGGGGAATCCCGATACACGACAACGGGCCTTGCTGCACTCTTGGTTATGATACTCCTGAGGATTATCTTAGGATAATTAATATTTTATTTACAAACCTTTATTAATGTTTTAAGAGTAAATATGCTTGCAATGAAATCGTTTTTATTATTATGATAATAGTTGTGTGAAAATATTCAATTATTGTTGATAATTTTTTTAGTTTTTGGATTATATAGTATGGAATGATCTAACCTAGTGTATGTTGTCATTTATGAATGGTTCCCATAAAAAAATGGGAACTCCAATATTATGCACGATCCAAAGAGTCAGAACGATCATAGCATTCATGGTCTTAATCTAACATTTAAAAGGTAAATAGTTCCCTCATAATCTATTCCTATGATGAAATAGTATCATGTGTTAATAAGATAAGTAATGAATTCATTGAGTCATGTGGCTTTTGTGGGATACAAGAGAATAAGTGGATGGAAGAGAAAAATATAGTTAAAACGAAGAAGCGAATGAATTTTCCCACATGTGATAACTATTGAAATAATCACCATGGTAAATTCCTGAAGGGAATTAGAATTTGTAATATGTCTGGAGAAAAAGGACACCAAGTTCATGATTTCAAGGATTAGAAAAAGGTTTCAAATGTACAATTCTTCATCTATAAGGAGTTGGGACACTACACGAATCAGTATCCCAATCATCAGAGTATACCCCAAATGATTCTATTGGATACCAATCATGATATGATACTACCACAGATGAAGAGTAATGATTAGTGTTCCTATGGTATTATTAAATAATTATGTCATTTGAGTGTTGTATGAATGATTTACTGGTTATATGAAATATGGAAATAAATAACGAATGTATTCTAGTACTATTTCAATATTGATTTGAGATTGTATGTTACCAAGTAAAGCGACACAATTTCATGATAATCATTTTTTGAATATACATGGTTGAAGGAAAGATAAACCTTAATATGGTTCTGATACTGAGCTAATGATTTTGGAATAAGATATGACTGATTTGAATAAATTATTTTTGAAATTATTGACTTCCTTTTATCTGATTAAGGATTGGTATATTCCATAATTGTTGGAGTTTATAACATTTTTGGATTTAAGGAGTATAACAAGTATATTCTGTTATACCTAAGGAATAAGTAAGTACATAAATATTAAAATAAGGTTTTATGTTAATTTAGGGTGTTACTATGTTTTAAGAGAATACAAGACGATGGTACTCACATGTTATTATTTTTAAAAAATAGATCTTCATTAGGTAATGTTGACCTTCCTTATAAACTATTGGACCATGAGTTTGGAAGCATGTATATTGGAAAAGTATAATGGTTGGAATAGATTAATTTAGACACTGGATAATATGGTTTATGCTTAAATCATTTCTTAATATTGTTACAGGGTTTTTTTCATAAAAGGACAACCCAAAGGTCGGGCGACAACCTGTTGCATCTGGAATGTCGTGATACTTGAACCCAGAATAGAAAGACGAAAAGGGTGCATCACCTACCATGGGCCTAAATAGTGTCCATTTTTGTATAATGTATTTTTTAAAATGGTATGACATATGAATTATAAATTAATTTTTTTGAAACCTTATACGATTAGGAAAAATAGAATATTTATGAGTTCTATTATCTTTTTGGAGTGAAAGATGAGTTTGTGGTTTAAATTATTTAAATGATAGAACTGTACATGCCAAGTAATTTTTCTCTATGAATAAAATAATTCATAAACATTAGGGAAAGGATCTTAATACCAAAAATTTGTAATCTTAATACCTTATATTTTGTTTAACAGATGATTTTTTAAATCATTATTGTTTTATGGCTTTGAGACCTTCAATTTTACATTCACTTCTTTGTGATTTATGACCTCAATCACTCCCAATAAATATTTACATTTTTCATCCAATTATAATTTCGACCAATTTTATCCTATTCAAAATCCTAATTTGGTGGTGACTTTTCCATTTCCCTTTCCCTGTTATATGAAAAAAAAGTAACCTTATTTTCGATGTGGGTTTTTTGAAAAGGTATTTTCTATTTTTTTACCTTTTACATTTATAGAACAATTTCAAATTGTGAGGAAGAAATTTATTAAAGGAGGGATGAATGTAACACTACAGGCTTCTATGGTACATTTCTCTTTGAATAATATAATAGCGTGAAATGTTTGCAACATAATGTTCAAGTGCACCACATCTAATGGAACTAGCAGTTTTAAAAGGATTTATGAATAGTAATACAAAATTTTTGAAATTTTATAAATTTAATTTTTCAAATTTGACTTAATTATTGGATTCGGTATATCAAAATTATCTTAGGGTAAATTTGTTGTATGTTTTTGATAATTTTCATTTATTGATAAATTGTGAAATATACTAAATTTTAATTAAAAACAACTTTTATATTCGAAATTATTTATAGTGTTAAATTATATATTTGAGTCGTTTTAAATTATCATTAGATTATATTTTTATCATTTATTATATTGTCGGTAATTGGATTTAATTTCACATTTAAATTGTACAAATACATATGTCAATCTTTTGATTGCTTTTACTTCTTAACTTGCTTATTGGTTTTGAAAATAGTAATTAATTTTAAAATAATTTTTCAAACTTCTGTCTTTTGAATTTAAAAAAATGGATTCCATATTTGGAATAAGGAGGTCCAAATTATCTATATAATTAATATATTAGGCATTATTAATAGTTACATAAGTAAATATTTTTTTACCATGTTTAAAGGGTTAATTCGGTAAATAAGAGTAAAAAATAACATTATAATAATATTAAAATACCATAACAGGTGTCCAAAACATATTGGAAAATAAATGTCCCACCATGATCATCCTTGGGTAAATTTGGTACCCAATGGGGCCACATCGGTGTGATAATGGTATTTTATGTTAATTAATGTAATGTAATGACAAAAATAACATAAATATGTATCTTTTTGTAAAAAAAATTATATAAGGTCATATAATTGATCTATAAGACTATGAATATTAATTTAAAAGATAAAATTAATTCAAACATTATGATATTTTATTTATAATTTTTAGACATAAAATAATTTTATTTATTTATGACAAAATAATAATGCAGTATTTTCCTAATTAATGAAAGAATCAAATAAACCAAATTATGAATATTAATATAAATATAATTTAAAAGTTTTTATTCCATCCACTAATTTTCTATTTTAATACTACATATTAGGGTTTATTAAATTTATATCTTTTTTAAGTGATAATCTTGTTATGACTTTCAAAAAAACCTAATAGTGTCAAAATTGTCATAAATGTGTTTTTTTAAAAAAAAAATTATATTATTAATTGATATAAAATTACTAAAAATTTAATGATCATTAAAAGGACATATATAAGGTTAGATATGTAAATAAAGATCAACATGGGGTTATTTGATATTTTTAATGTAAGTTTATATACCATTTATTATAATAATACAAGAAGACATTGTAAAAGTTTAACAGTTTAACTAAGAGTTAAATCTAAAAGTTAAGGTTAATATCATGGCTTAAACATGTCTAAAACCTATTTTTTTAGAGTATTTGGACCCATACCCACCATAAACATGAAATAATAATTTTTTATCCATAATAAACCGAATATTATTGTATAATAAATTAATATTTAAATATTATCATAAAGTGACCCTCAACTCTCTTATAGAAGGGTACTTACTATTCTCTCAAAATCACACCTCCAATTCCATTTGGCTCATCCAACCCCTGCTAAAATATCCTCCCAACTACCCTCCCTTCAACCAAGAGGAATTAATTTGACTAGAAATCTAACTTATGGAGCCCTTTTGATCAAATCAAAAGGAAGTACCTGAAAAAAGAGGTACTAAATTAATCACCTCTTTCAAAGTTCCTTTCTTCTTCCACTTCATGTTTCTTTGTTGTTTCAACAAAAAAAATTAATAAATCTAGTACCTTATATATACTGTGATGTTATTTTAAATATTTTACAACCATATTCATTATTATATCCAGTATATTAATGATAACGTCACCATACATGCATACGTATGGCATACCGTCTCCATGTCATGGTGTAGTTTGTTATTCAACACTTCATTATTAGGATTGGTATAATAATTAATATAGTTTATGTTAATAATAAATATAACATGGTAATTATTCTTTATATATTATATAAAATCCAACTAGACTCGATTTTACCATCAAAATAATGATATTATCGCTCGTTGGTATATATGGATTATCGTCTCCACGAACGCGATAAGATTTATTTCCCCATCGTAACCATTCACGAATAATATTCATTTTAGGATTAAAAATAAGGTTTAAAGATCTTAATATATTTTTAGATATGAATAAAATATATCCTATCCATATCAAACATGACTTTCGTAAGAATACATATAAAGTAAAATAAATCAGTTAACACCTGAAACAATGATACTACTGAAATATTATTAACAACGAAATATTAGAAGATCATGTATGATATCATTTTTATTTATGTAGTTCTTGTATAATTTAATAACAATGACAAAACTATTATTCAGGAGGTTAATATGCTCTAGACCCAGGAAATGTGCAAGGTAAGGGTTAATTTTTCAACCTCTTTATTATCTGAGGTTTTTTATATGTGAGTATCCACTATGACCTCTATATCATCCACACCAGTGTTTCATAAAAATGTATTTTAGAAAAATTAATAATTCCTAAAATATTGGTTAAATTCATTTAAAACTTTTTTTAAAATTTTTTATTTTTTTATGAAATTAATCTTTATGCCATTTTCCAATGAAGGTACTTTATAACCTTTTCGACAAATTAAGGTAAGAATGTTTTATATCTTATACGGAGGGTGAAACTATTTTAAAATGTTATAACACCTTTTAAGCTTCCATTACAATCTTATAATAATTTTTACAAAATAAATGTTTTATTTTATAATTATGTTACTTTTAAATGATTTCAAAGTAGAACGACATATTTAACTAAAATAGTTTTGATTTAATCGAAGTAAACATTCATTGATGGATTTTTAAATTATTTGAAGTTGATTTATTATGATAAAATCTTCCGTATTGTTTTGGAGGTTTTCTGATATGTTTGACTATGTATGTGTTATTTTTATACCATTCATGTTTTATGGTTAAATTGTTAACATTTTATATGAATGTTTTAATATGAATGTTTATATTTTGTTTCAACATCTTCATATGAGAAATGCATTGGGAATAGTAAATGACAGGTGGAGACTGTTATAGCTCCTTGATGCATCAGTAGGTATCATGAGAAAAACTATTGTCTTGGCATAATTCCTTGAAAAAATCTTATTTGTAGTCTTGTTACGAGTCCTGGACTTTGTGGTTATGATGTCCGACATTTTTCATTCCATCATAATAAATTTAGCTATTGATATTACATGTAATTATTCAACTAGTAGAATATCCATGTGAATAAGTAAATGGAATTATTTGATTTATATTTTCCATATTATACTAAATTTTAATTTTAAAAGGATTATGTTTTATTCTTATACATTTCCTTCAATGATTATTCTATTTATGAATGTTTATACTATATTTTTATCCTTAATGAGCATTTGAGATCACCCCTTTATTGTGTTTTATTTTTCCAAGGATGTGAAGAAGTATTTTTTGATTGACCTCTAGGGATATGATATGGGGAATGAGTGTGTTTAAAGGTGGAAAAATGTTGTTTTATTTTTCATAATGTTATGTAAAACTTATTTATGAATATAGGACATCTGGGGATACTAATCTTATCGTACTTTTGAGACATGATCTCTTGTGATCCTTCCAATGTTATGTAATAATGAACCAACTCTGGGTGACTAGGGTCGAGGTGTTACAAGAAACCATTGGAATTTAATTTTATCTAGTAATAAATAAATATTTTTGACAATATACCGTCACCCATACAAATCAATAAGTATTAAATATATTTTAATATAATAATACATAAAAATCATCAAAAAAATTTGTAAAATATCAGTAAAACGATCAATAGTTTTGAAATTTTGATCAATTAAAACATATACAACTATATGAAAAAACTAATCCGTTAAAATATGGTGATGTTACTATTATGATTTGGAAGTATATAACAATATCATATTCAATGATAGAATTTTATAAAAACTACATGTATTGGATAGTTCAACCAACTTTCATTCACTTTATGTGAGAATTTTTTTATATTATTAGATGTCAACCAATGTTATAATGCACCAATCATTAATTAAAATCATTCCATTTCTAAAAAATAAATCCCTGTAAAATGTGATATGATGTGAGAGTGAAAATAAAATCCCCTTATGATATTGGTGGAATTTCAATGATTATGTGTAACAATATTTTCTAATTTTAGATCAGGTATTATTTCATATGGTGCAACTCTATCATTACAATCCATTTCAGTTAACAAAACTATAAGGATGAGGGGTTTTTATTTGAAATAAAAACAGGAAATACTGATTTCTAAAATCATGGTCTTCATAACATTTAATTAAATATTTAAGGTCTATATCCATACATCCATTATAAAATTATACCAATAATAAGATGGAATCAGTCACTTATTTTTTCATTTTATTTTATTATTTTGTCATGAATCATCATTATGATAACATGGAATCTATAAAACAAAAGAATTAAGTAAATTATTCAGAAAATACAGTATAATGATACAACTGAGTCTTGTATTAACAATTATATCTATAACAAAAACAACACAAACAACATCTAAAAGAGGTTAAATTTGGAAAAAATAACCTCCTATATGAGTGGAAACATCCTCCTAATATCCCTCTACATTAGTGGAATATAAATACTCAAGGTAATACACCATAAACAAAACCAGTGGATCAAAATATTTAAATATGGCATCATTTTATCAAACAGAAATTATTCACTCTCAGTATTTTTACTTTTTTGAAAAAGATGAACATCATGATCTTCGAAACATTCTCTAAGCATAGTGAATGAAAAATTAGGCTCTAAATTTCTCTTGATAAAAGAAATACACCGACTATCCTCTTTTAAGGTTCCTTCAATATTTTCACATTTTTAAATTTTTAATGGATTGTCAAATTGTTTAGTGACTCCCAATTGATCATTACTAGAGAAATATTTCTTATATTTTTTATGGCACTAGAGTTTTCTATTTCATGAGAAAAATTATTTGGTAAAATATAAAATATAAAAAGATCATATATGTGAGGAGATGAATAGAAAATTATAATAAGGGATGGTAATCTCTCGCATAAAATAACTTTAGTGTGTTTTATTACATCCTGATAAATATTTTAAATATATTATCAATTTTTGGTTGAAAACATCATGATTCTTAGAAATTATTTACATAATGTTTCTTTAAATCAACCATAATATTTCAAGTGCTATAATAGATTTTTATTCATCATAGTTGAGTCTAATGTTTATACCTAATAAAACATGAATAGTTTTTCCAATAATGGTAGTAAAAATCCTTAATTTTCTTAGATCTAAAACAAACATCAGACACATAGATCAGTATGCATCCCACCACGAGTTGGGATTTCATAAAAAATAGAACACCTCATGTTCATCCCTAACATTAAACAAAATAATTTATATTTTTATACCTCAATATTATCCCAAAAAAATAAGGTAATTATTTACCCCTATTGAATTATTCTTTCTTTTCACAATGCATTACAATAAGAAATGAATCATTGGGTAATTTTAGTTTTCCAATACTTTCTAAAAGGGTTTTGACAATCCCAATGGGTCATGTGATAGACCTATCATCCAATTAATGAGAAACAAAATTATATTTTAGATACATAAAAAAGATAATATGAAATAATGAGTTAGGAATAAGGTGCAATGTAGCTCCAATGATACCCAAATACTAATTTATATAAATTACATTATTCAAAATTCATTGACAAAACTACCATGGTATTGCATTTCTAGGTGAAATATTATTTATAGATCAACATTACATTCATTAGTCATATTTCTGGTGGAAACATCCTCCAAAATACTATTATTGGATAAGAATATTTTGTGAAATTTAATATACGTTTGGATTTTATAAAAGTTTTTAAATAATGGAATATTATATTTGAATATGTTCATCGTTTAAAAAACATGACATAGTTTGTCTAATCATTGTTTTACATAAAAAATTTACGAAATTAATTGGATTATGCATATCAATGTCAAAATATTATTTCCTTGGTTTGTTACTCATCCTCAATTTTATTCCTTCCTTATTTTAGTATATATCATTTCATTTTATTTTTTAGAGTGTCTCAAATATATAATATTCTTCTACTTTTTGGGAACCTTATGGTCCTCTCTAAATTTTTACGTATTTACTCCATACCTCAATATTATCTTCCATAGGTTGTTCCATAATATCAACTTGTTTTTTTTTGAAAAAATCTCATTTTTACAGCTATCTCGTATTCATATGTATATATTTTAATTATTAATGATTTTTTCTTTTTTTCTCCCACTAATATAACTTTATATTTTACAGGAAATATTTTTTCGTCTATTAATTTCTCCATCAAAATTTGTCGTTTTAGATTATATCTCATAATTTTCTATATCTTATTGGGATCGATGTTTTCAATGAATTTTTTGTATCAGTACCACATTATTACCTCCAAATTTGAGGATGTGGAATTATTACATTTTTGATATTGTGGACTTGAATGATTTGGGATCCTAGAGGAAATAAGATAATTAACTGCTCCTTTATCTCTCCATAATAGAGTTAAGTTATTCCTATTACCAAATTTATATATGTTTTATAATGTATAATTATTAAAAATAAATTTATTCTTAAAATACATTCATTGGAAGCTCTAGTCATACTGAATATGAAAATAAGAGTTACCATAATAATCCCCTGTATATACATTAAATATATATTGATGAAATTCCACCCATTGTGAGATATCATAATTGTAATTATGATTTCCAGTATTGGGATCCCAAAAAGAACTCTTATGGATTGTTATTCTACTTGGAAATTTATGTTGGGTATTTTGAGTGAGTTTATTGAATATGTTTTTCATCTCCTCAACTGTCATGTCAGAAAAATCATTTCCAAATGATTTTTAAATACCCATAAATTTCAAGGAAAATTTTTTCTTAAATTCTTTGGGGTTTTACAAGTACATAGTTTCTGACGGCACCTGATTCCGAGTCCCGGTGTGCCCGGAATCAATTTTTGAAGTTTATCTTGGGTACGTTCAGTGAACGAACGAGCGGGTTTGTCTATCTTTTGAACCGGTGGTCGGAATTGAAATATGAGGGCACCAATTGGACCACAGTTCTGGTAATTTCTTAGGATCACCTTTATTGACGATGCGTCTGGTCGGGAGGATTTGATAAAAAATGTGGATTAAATAAAAAGTAAAAAAATTGTGTTAAAATTTTATTTAATTTTCTGAGTGGTTATATCCTAGGAGTGGGAGTTTGGGTGGGACCCACTAGTTACTTACTACCCTTGATAAGTTAACGGTGAGGTGGGGTCCACACAATCCCCAACTCTTCACATTCAATAAATCCCTAACTCACCCCTTTATTAAAGAAACTCCCCTCTCCCCCTCTTTAAGGCCTACCAACTTAACACATAATTAATTTGACAACTCATGTTTAATTAATTAATTGAATTGGTTTTGAATTTTTTAATTTGAAATGCATGCCATATTTTTATAAAATAAGAGGAGTCTTATTTTATTTGGGGTTGGCTCGTTGTGTTGAGGATTGGAGGAGAGAGCTCTAGTTCCTTTTGAAGAACTTCATCCTTTCGTGAAGAACGTCAACCTTCGACGAAGAATGTCGTCACCACAAGAAGAGAGGACGTTCCATTCCTTCATCTCATCGCAGCTACTGTGAGATGTCATCCTCTCCTTGGACGCACACCAACTCCATCTTTGAAACCTTACCCCACGGTGCTATCTTCCCCGTTGTTGGCAAACGACATTGTAAAATCGAGGTAGGGGTTCTCTTCGTTCAAGTTTAATTTAACGTTCTTCGTTGATTAATTTGGAAACTTTTTACCGACGCAACAGAAGGAGTTCGGACCACAAAAACATGGCCAATTTATCCTCCTCATTTTCTTGTTGATTAACATTGACGATCGAGGCGAAGGCGGCGCGGTGTCGTTGCACCGCGCGGGTACGGAGAGGACAATGGCCAGAGCGTGCAGCGACGGTGGTGTGTGGTGTCGTCGCGCCGCACCGGAGAACCAGAGGGAGGCATCGGAGGAGGGTTTCGGTGCCTACACGCCGCGGTGGTCTAGAAGGAGCGGCCAGAAAACCGGTCGTCGGTGTTCTGAGAGGCGGGACCCCCACGGGTCCCGCGGCGGCTCATCCGGTCGGCCATAATGGACGGCGGTTATCTATAAAAACCGGGGGGGTGAAACCCCCGGCCAGCACTTAGGGCGGACCCGTCGGGGTCTGCTGTTTCTGAATCAAGGGGGCGGCACCCCCCTTTGTGCCCAAATGGGCCGGACCCGGACCCGGGTCGGGTCGACCCAGATTGGACTGACCAAGGGGGTATTGGGCCGGGTCAGACCGGGCCCAAACCCAGTACTTTCGGACAGGTTCGTTCAGACACCCATATCATGGGCTATAGACCTCTGATCGATGCACCGTTAGTTGATTTTGGATCCCTGGATCTAGACGGTCGTTTCATTATATTAGAATCGAGGTTTCGGCGAAGTTTGGGTATGGCCGAGTTTGTTCGAACCCGAAAACAACCGGGCCCTTGGAGCGGGAATGCCTATAACATAACGACCGGACGTCCGAATGATGTTCCATATGTTATGTTAAATTACTCATATTGAGATGGTTCTTATTGCTTACTCCACTTGTGGATTGGATGCATCTGAAGTATGGTCAGGTTGGTTTAAGCTTAAAAACCAACCGGGCCCCTGGGACGGAAAAGCCAATTTCTCTCAGACAAGGCGTCCGATTGACGAGCCGTCTGTCGCGTAGAGTTCCTATTGAAAAAATGGATCTTTGTGATACATCAAATATGCACTTCTTGATAGTTGATGTATCAAACCCCTTGGCTCGTGGAGCGGACCCTCCCGGAATCGAGCGTGTTGTGTTCAGGGAATCCTAGTGCGGGCTGCGTCTGCGACGACGATGGCGACTGTACTTGGATCCTACGTGGGTTCGACAGCAAGGAATATTGTACATGGATCCTTCGTGGGTTCGGTAGCGATGAAGACTATACATGGATCTTGCGTGTGTTCGGCAGCGATGGTTACTATTCTCAGATCCTGCGTGGGTTCAACAGCGACGACTTCTGTACTAGGATCCTACGTGGGTTCGGTAGAGGAGATAATCCAGAGGCTACATCTAATCATCTACACCCCTCTTTGTGAGTAGTATAACTGTGTGAGATGAGTCATGCCCTTCAATAATTATCTTCGATATGATTTACCTTCTTTCCTGTGTGGATTGGGTTGTGCTTTCCTGTGTGGATTGGGTTGTACTTTCCTGTGTGGACTGGGTTGAACTTGTGCTCTAAAGATGGAGCCAAACTGGAATTGAGGACTTAGGTATATGTATGGGCATATACCTAAGTAGTGTTGGTTGATACTTCATATTTCTATCTTTCCTTTATGGTGTATCCTTTGTGGATTCTGGGAGGCCTTCGGGGGTCTCAGGGTCCCTACTGAGTATTGTATATTTACCCCTGTACGGGCCATGCCTTCACTGCGTTGTGTTGGTTGCAGACGACAGAAAACGTTGATCGTGGATTAGGCTTGTTGAGCGGGATGGTACCCGGAGGTGGAATATCAGGCAGGACGTACACGGAACGGATGGCCAGACCCGAGGAGGTGAGGAGACCATTTGTACCAACTCTTCATGTGGGATTTTCATAGGATGACTTTGTGGTTGCTGATTTACTTTACTGCTGATGTACTTTCTTTTCAGTTGTACTGTACTTTCAACGGGGTTTGGATTCTGGCCCATTTACTTTTCATCACTTACTTTTGTACTCTGTTTACTTAGTGTATACTTCATCTTGTGTACTCAGTGGTGTTTTTTTTCTTATATAAAGGAAATTCCTTCCCTTTTATCTGGATTTATGCCTTTGGTTCTAGTCCCCAGCCCCTGGCCTATAGAAGGCAAGCATGGGGTAGTCACGGCATGGGACCCTAGGACGGGTGGTGACAAATTGGTATCCGAGGTATTTGTTCTACCATAGAACTCAGGACTATGATAATTTCTTCTGTGTGAAGAAAAAGTGTTTAGGGTATTGAGTGTGGTTATCAGTCCAGGGAGTCTAGTGTTGGTGTGTCGGACGATGTATCCATACACCGGGACCCGGACTTCTGATTTCCGACACAATGAATGAAAAAATTGATTTCATGCGTGTTTCAAAAGTTTTCATTGTGATTAATCTGTGTCTCCTCACCAGGTATACTTTATAAACCATGGCGCACCTATTTCTTTTCAGGATGGCCCCACGATGGCAGCCAACTAGGGTTCCGAGGTTTGTGAGAGATGACAGCCCACAGAGCGACGAGTCCTCAGTGAAGGGCCCCATTACAGTGGAGGCATCGGTGGTACCTCTACCTGCCAAGCCACCGATTCCACCAGCCCCAGTAGCTGAGAGTTCACATTGCCTATGTGCACTGCATGAGTTTCAACCTCAGATACTGCCCAAGTTCCACGGGAATACGGACCCTCGGGCAGCCGAGGACTGGTTGGAGGCTGTTGTCCGAGTCGTCATATTAGTAGGGACACCAGCTGACCTCATGGTGATCCTTGCGGTGAGTCTCCTGCACGCAGAAGTAGGTAGATGGTGGAGACTGATTCTCCAGGTGCACGACGAGGCATCTCTTCTTTGGTCGGACTTAGAGAGCCTCTTCTGCTCAGAGTTCATTCCATCCACCCTCCGTGAGGTGCACATTCAGGAGCTATTACAGTTGTGGCAGGGCAGCATGGCAGTATCACAATACTCGGAGAGATTTACTAATCTCTCGTGCTACTCCACATACATGGTATGAGACCCATTCATTCAGGACTGAACCTTCGAGAAGTGACTGAGCCATGAGATCAGGGAATCGATGAACTCCCTCAGCATTCTGATGCAGGAAGGAGTATTGGAGAGATCCCTTCTTGTGGAGAGCTTTTTTTGCTAAGCCTTCACCAGCAGCAAGGCCTACCATAGGGAAACACGTAGCGGAGTATTCTGCAGCTGGCCATAGATAGATGTCGTAGAGGTCCAAGTAGACTAGACCATCAGGTAGGCGACCTTAGGATCCTGGTTCGGAGGTGCAGGGCATACGCGGCAGAGCCGGTCATACGAGGGGCAGACAGTACTACGCATGTGGCGGGCAGGGCCACATGGCTCGTGACTGCCCGACCCGCCATGCAGAGGAGCAGCAGACAGTTGAAGGACCACCCAGACAGAGGAACAGGTTCAATTGTGGTGGTCCATGGGGAGCAGATGGACAAGGTAGAGGAGCTGACCGAGCAGCAGGTGCTGGACGATGCTTCAGGGCTCTACCACCACCACCACCACTAGGAGGTCCCCCCTGACCACAGGGAGCTGGCGGGCAGAGGTAGACATAGCTTCAGGCAGTGGAGGCATATGACCACAGTGAGCCTGAGATGATTCAAGGTACTATCTATGTGAAATCCACCCTTGCTACAGTTCTTATAGACATAGGAATGAGCCATTTATTCATTGCAGCTACCCTTGTTGGGAGCTTAGAGATTTCGAAAGAGTCGTTGGCTCGATCCATACTACTAGAGAATCCTACGGGAGCAGACTCGATGATTACAAACTAGTGTCGGTAGTGTGAGCTTACTCTAGGAGGTGAGATCTTTGGCTGGGATCTTCTTGTAGTAGCGTCGAGTCCTTATGACGTCATCTTGGGCATGGATTGGTTTTCTACGGTCTTTGCTCAGATCAACTGTATTGGGTTCAAGGTGCGGTGTGTCTGCACTGATGGGAGTAGGTTCACCTTCACTAGCTAGAAGGGAGCCTTTGCAGTGTAGGATAGAGTCACACGAAGGGGAGGACAACCGATCACCCATCAGTTGGCTAGTCTCATCCTAGGATCAGTTGATGTGCGGAGTCCGAGTTTTCCTGTTGTAGTGGATCATTATGCGGACGTTTTTCCTGAAGATGTTTCAGGACTACCTACTCACAAAGATCTAGACTTCTAGATTGACATGTACCCCAGGATAGCCCCGATATCTACTCCAGCATATCGGATGGCTCCCGCTGAGCATCGAGAGATATGGGTACAGCTGGAGGACTTGCAGAGCAAGGGGTTCATCTGACCCAGTGTTTCACCCTAGGCTTCCCGGATTTTGTTCACCAAGAAGGCGGATGGGAGCTTGCGACATTGTGTCGACTACCGTCACCTGAATCAGGTGGCTGTGAAGAACAAGTATCCACTTTCTAGGATTGACGATCTCTTTGATCAGCTCAAGGGAGCATGATGGTTCTCGAAGATAGACCTCAGGTCAATCTATCATCAGCTCAGTGTTTTAGATGAGGATGTGCAGAAGATGACCTTAAGGTGTCGGTATGGCCACTATGAGTTCTTGGTAATTCCTTTCTGCGTAAACAAAACTCTAGTAGTGTTCATTAGCCTCCTAAACAGGATCTTCCAGCCTCACCTCGATCGATTTGTCGTAGTCTTCATCGACGTCATTTTGATTTACTCGACTACTGAGGAGGACCACGCCTACCACTTACGGGTTGTACTAGATACACTCTGATAGCACCAGATTTATGGTAAGGTTTTGAAGTGTCAGTTCTGGATTAGATAGGTCCACTTCTTGGGACACGTCATCTCTGAGGCGGTAGTTTTGGTGGATCCTACAATGATCGAGGAAGTGCTAGCTTGGGAGCCACCCAGGAGCGTGACGGTGGTGCTGAGTTTTCTTGTTCTGGCTGGGTACTATCAGAGATATGTGCCAGACTTCTCTGGAATTGCAGCACCACTTTCAGATTTGATGAAGAAGGGGAAACCATTCATGTGGTCGAATAAATGTCAGTAGAGATTCTAGGAGATGAGATAGAGATTGACCAGTGCACCCATCTTGAGGCTACCGGAGGAGGGCATAGGGTACATAGTTTACTGTGATGCATCAGGGACTGGACTCAACTATGTCCTGATGTAGGAGTGGGCAGTGATTTCCTACGGTTCATGACAGTTGAGGCCACATGAGCAGAACTACTCTACCCATGACCTGAAGTTAGCAGTAGTGGTCTTCACCTTGAATATGTGGCGGATCTATCTGATGGGAGAGCGTTTTACAATCTACTCTAACCACCAGAGTCTCAGGTACATCTTCTCACAGAAGGACCTAAACCTGAGACAGCGGCGATGACTCGAGTTCCTCTAGGACTATGACTTTGAGATAGTCTATACTACTAGGAATAGGAACGTAGTAGGTGATTCTCTCAGCAAATGGTCAGGCATTCAGCTACTTGGAGTGGCGAAAGAGAAGTTAGCCATGTTGCAGATATCCTTCATGGATAGAGATGGAGCAAACTTTCTAAAGTCACTCACAGTCACTCCTCCACTACTTCAACGAGTCAGAGAGGCACAGTGTGGGGACATTGAATGTGAGACACGAAGAGCACAGATATCCTCAGGACAGGCACCTGCTGGATTTTCTGTAGGAGGAGAGCACATCATCCTTTTAAGGGCATGTACCATAGTACCATCTGCATTATAGGAGGAGGTGCTGAGAGAGTTTCACACTTCCACATTGGGGGTACATCCAGGTGTAGCGAAGATGTACCAGGATCTCAGATGACAGCACTGGTGGCCAGGTATTAAAAGGGTTGTGGGAGTGTTCGTTTCACGATACCTCAGCTACCATCAGGTTAAGGTGGAGCACCAGGTACCAGTAGGCTTAGTACAACCTTGGAGGTCCCGGCGTGGAAGTGGGACGAGATATCTATGGATTTCGTGACGGGAATTCCACGTACATCAAGAGCACACAACTCAATCTGGGTGATCGTGGACCGAATCACCATGTCGGCCCACTTATTACCCATCAGAGAGCAGGGATCAGTGGAGAGCATGGGATGCCTCTCCGTTTAGGAGATCGTATGGCTTCATGGTGTTCCATCGTCTATCGTCTCCGATCGAGATGCACGCTTTACTTCCCAGCTTTGGAAGGGATTTCAGGAGGCATTTGGGACGCAACAATGCCTGAGCACCGAAATTCACCCTCTAACAGATGGTTAGATGGAGAGGACCATTAAGAATCTCGAGGACATGCTTCATGCATGTGTCCTTGACTTTGGTCATAGCTGGGAGGATCACCTACCCTTGTTGGAGTTTTCATACAACAATAGCTACCACTCAACCATTGGGATGGCACCATATGAGGCATTGTATGGCTGACCTTATAGATCACATCTCTGCTGGACAGACCCTGGAGAGTGGGCACTTATAGGACCATAGAAGGTCCCGGCCATGACGGAGAAGGTACATATCATCCAGGAGTGGATGAGGATTGCTGAGAGCCGACAGAAGTCCTATGCTGACCGGAGGCATAGAACACTAGAGTTCGAGGATGGAGACCACGTTTTCTTATAGGTCTCACCTCGACGTGGACTACAAAGATTTGGCCGGGGAGACAAGTTATCTTCGCACTTCATCGGACCATTCCAGGTTCTTAGCATGATAGGCAAGGTGTGTTATCACCAAGCTCTTCCACCTCAGTTGCACCGGGTGCACGACGTCTTCCACGTATCTACGATGAGGAGATAAGTGCATGACCCAACACATATCATTGATCACGGGGAGCTGGACATCGATGACGGGGCGACATTTGCAGAGGTCCTGGTGGAGATAGAGGATCGACAGGAGCGGGTCCTACATGGATGGTTGATTCCTCTAGTGTGCATCAGGTGGCAGCACGAGAACCTCCAGGAGATCACATTGGAGCCAGAGGCTCAGATGCGTGCACATTACACTCATTTGTTTCCCTAGTTTATGATGTATCTTTACAGGGACGTAAATCCCTGATGTTGGAGTAATGTAAAAACCCGTAAATTTCAAGGAAACTTTTTCTTAAATTCATTGGGATTTTACGAGTAAGAGGTTTCTGATGGTACTGGATTTCAAGGCCCGGTGTGCACAAAATAAATTTCCAAAGTTTATCTCGGGTAAGTTCAGTGAACGAATGAGTGGATTTTTCTATCTTTTGAACCGGTTGTCAGAATTGAAATATGAGGGCACCGATGGAACCGCAGTGCCGGTAATCTCTTAAGAGGACCTTTACCAAAGATTCATCTTCTCGAGAGGAGTTGATAAAAAATGTGGATTAAATAAAAAGTAAAATAAAATTGTGTTACAATTTTATTTCTTTTTTTAAGTGGATATATCCTAGGTGTGGGATTTGGGGTGGTAACCACTAGTTACTAACTACCCTTGAAAGGATAAAGTTGAGGTGGGTCCGACACGATCCCCAACTCTTCACATTCGCTAACTCCATAACTTCCCCCTTTAATTGAGTAACTCCCATCTCTCTCTATTTAAGGCTTTCCAACTTAACACATAATTAATTAGACAAATCATGTTTAATTAATTAAGTGAATTGGTTGTGAATTTTTTAATTTGAAATGCATGCCATGTTTTAATAATATAAGAGGATTCTTATTTTATTTTTGGGTTGGCTCGTTGTGTTGAGGATTGGAGGAGAGAGCTCTAGTTCCTTTGGAAGAACATCATCCTTCTGCGAAGAATGTCACCCTTTGATGAAGAAAGTCGTCACCACAATGAGAGATGATGTGCGAGTCCATCATCTCATTGCAGCTATTGTGAGACGTCGTCCTCTGCTTGGATGCATTCCAACGCCATCTTCGAGACCTTACCTCATGGTGACATCTTCCGTGTTGCCGGAAAAAGGCATTGTTAAATCGAGGTAGGGGTTATCTTTGTTCAATTTTAATTTAACATTCTCTGTTGATTAATTTGGCCGCTTGTTACCGATGTAACGGGAGGAGATTGGACTGCACAAACACAGCCAATTTCCCCTCCCCGTTTTCTTGTTGATCAAAGATAACGATCGAGGCGAAGGCTACGCGGTGCCATTGCACTACACGGGGACAGAGAGGAACGCGGCCGAAGCGGTCTGCGGCGGTGGTGTGTGGCGCCATCACGCCATGCTGGTGAAGCTGATAGAACCGCGACGGTCGTGTGTCGCGCCGTCGCACCGCGCCGGAGACCCGAGGGAGGTCGTGGCCGGAGCGGGCCGCGGCGGTCCAGCAGGGGGGGCTGGAAAACCGGCCGTCGGTGCTCCGAGAGGCGGGACCCCCAAAGGTCCCGCCGCGGCTCAACCGGCCGGTCGTTTTCCAGAAAAACTGGGGTTGAAACCCCGGGCCAGCGTTTAGGGAGGACCCCTTAGGGTCCGCCGTTTCGGAATCAAGGGGGCGGCGCCCCCCTTTGCACCTCGCTCGGCCGCGAGCCTAGCTGCAGCTGGCTTCTGAGCCGGGCTGCAGGAAGTGCCTAGTGGTGGGAGGGGTTGTGCCCCGCCAGCCCGTTCCGTGCCCAAATTGGCTGGACACAGGTCGGACCGGGCCCACCCCACCCTATTTTCGGATAGGTTCATTCAAACGCCCATATCATGGGCTAGGAACCTCCGATCGATGCACCATTAGTTGTGTTAGGATCCCTGTATTGAGAAGGTCTTTTCGTTATACTACACTTGAGCTTTTGGAGAAGTTTGTGTATGGCCGGGCTGGTTCGAACCCAAAACCAACCGGGCCCTTGGAGCAGAAACACTTATAACTTAACGACCAGATGACCGAATGACGTGCCATCAGTTACGTTGAATTCCTCTTAGTGAGATGGTTCTTTTGGCTTACTCCACTTGATGATTGGATGTAGCTAGAGTATGGTTGGGTTGGTTTATGCTTAAAAACCAACTGGTCCCCTGAGACAGAGAAGCCAATATCTCTTAGACCGGGCGTCCGATTGATGCGATGGCTGTCGCATAGAGTTCCTATTGGCGAGACAGAACATTGTGATGCATAAACTCTGGATTTCGTGACAGTTTATGTATCGACCCCCTTGGATCGTGGAGCAGACCCTTCCGGAATCGAGTGTGCTTTGTGCGGGAACCCTAGAGATGGCTGCGACAGCGACGACGATGGAGACTGTACTTGGATCCTACGTGGGTTCGGCAGCGAGGACGACTGTACTTGGATCATCCATCTATTCGGCAGTGATGATGACTGTACATGGATCCTACGTGGGTTCTGCAGTGATGGTTACTTTTCAAGAATCCTATGTGGATTCTGCGGAAACAACTTTTGTACTAGGATCCTACGTGGGTTCGGCAGAGGAGATGATCCAGAGGCTACATCTAATCATCTCCACCCCTCTTCATGAGTAGTATACCTATATGAGATGAGTCCTGACATTTATTCATTATCTTCGATATGATTGACTTGATTTCCTGTGTGGATTGGGTTATGCTTTCTTGTGTGGATTGGGTTGTACTTTCCTATGTGGACTTGGTTGAACTTGGGCTTGGATGTTGCAACCAAACTGGAATTGATGACTTAGGTATATGTATGGGCATATACCTATGTACTATTGGTTAATACATCATATTTCTATATTTTCTTTTGTGGTCTATCCTTTGTGGATTCTGGGAGGCCTTCGGGGGTCTCGGGGTCTCTACTGAGTATCGTATACTGACCCATGCACGGGTCATGCCCGCACTATGTTGTGTTAGTTGCAGATAACGGACAACGTTGATCGTGGTTAAGGCTTGTGGAGCGGGACGATACCCATGGGTGGACTATAATGCGGGACGTACATGAAACGGATGGCCGGACCTGAGGAGATGAAGAGACCATATGTACCCACCCTTCACGTGGGATAGCGAGAGGACGACTCGGTGGTTGCTGATTTACTTTACTGCTGTTGTACATTCTTTTCCGTTGTAATGTACTTTCTGTTGGGTTTGTATTCTGGCCAATGTACTTTTACGCACTTACATTTGTACTTAGTTTACTTAGTATTTATTTCAAAATTCGTACTCTGTGGTGATTGTTTTATTATATAAAGGAAATCCCTTCCCTTATTTCAGGATTTACCCCTTCGGTGCTAGTTTCCAGCCCCTGGCCTACGGAAGGCTGGCTTGGGGTAGTCACGGCATGGGTCTCGAGGATGGTTTGTGAAATGATTTATCAAAAATGTTTGTTTTTAAAGGATGGGATGATTATATTAAGTGACAATAAATATGTAGGTGAAAAAATTATTTTCCTAATACTATATGTGATCCTCATAAAATTATCCCATGTCCCTTGGATGTTCTCACCATTAGATTGGACAAAAATAAAAATTTAATGTCTCACCTCAGTGGTAATTATTCTGTGATATAATTTCATAATGAAAATTTTAAAAACTGATTACCGAGTTTCAATGAATTATTCAACTAACTTCTGGATGTGTTAAGTAGTATTTAATTTCAAAAAAAGGAAAACCCTTTATATTTATCTCTTCATCACCTAGCTAATGTAATGTAAGTTACTAAAAGTTATATGACATATTAATGAAATATATATATTCATCATTAACTATATCATTAAATTATTTTCTCATAGAGTGGTAAGAATATTTTACTTCATAATTTCTATATGATAGAGAGAATCATATAGTATATGGAGATCTTGAAACAGAATGTGGTTGAAACTCCTTAAATTATAATCTCTCAAATATTTGATTTGTTGGTTAATGTGGTATGATGTTTTCATTTAGATAATTCTAATTCAACTACCTATAGTACTTCATATATATTTTCTTCTTCTTATTTAGATAACTATAATGTTTTCTCAATTTAGGGATAAGAGTATTGAATTTTTCATATTTTAACCTTGTACGATATCAATGAACTGTTTCGTTATATTTTTTAAGAAAAACATGGATACATATAACATTATTTATAAATTATTCTTATTTTATATAAATCCCCATTGAAAGGGTTGGGAAAAATTTAATTTCATTCTCTCTACATATGTAACATCTCAACCTATCGGTGTTCAACACATGCTATTAGCATGCCAGAAGTGAGAGCTCAATATCACCCCTAATAGGCCTTGGTTTGATGAATAGTTATGAGTTGAAATATCATGCATATGGTATGCCATATAATAATCCCTTTACACACACACACGCGCATATATATATATATATACATCTCTACACATAAAAATATAATGACGAAAACAAACAACTCGAGTAATAAATTCATGCACAACCTCTAAAATCCCCCAAATATTGTATTAAAAAATTGAAAATTGGAGATTGAAAATTAGAGGACTAAAAACTAATGAGAAGTGATAACAGGATATGAATAGGGGAAAATAGACTCAAAATGAAAACACCAGTAAGAATAAAAATCACACAACTAAAAATTACAGGTTCCATAAAGCACCATCCACAATAGGCCCTCTTATATCTATGTCTTATTGAATGTTGTCTACATAAAACCTGACAAGCTTATGAAAATTATATACAAATATGATAATTTACATAAAAATAAGGACACATAAAAACCAAAAAATGTAAATAATCAAGGTTAAATTTAGTGAAAACCCATAAATAATAACATAAATGAAATTAGAACACATACACATGTTCCTTGTGGGACACACAACCCATTGCACAGTATTTGTTTTATAGCCAACCAAACAACTCATCGTCCACATATTTTGATCCAAAATCCTCTAGTAACTCAAATTTTCATTCCCTCATATAATGGTTGATGATCCCCATATCATTACTATTTGTCAAATATAAACTCCAACTAAGGAAACATGCCATGTTTGAGCTCTTTGGCTGGGTTAAATTCTACACAATGGATAGAAGACCCCTACACAATAAATTTGAGAAAATATTTTACTCTACAATATTATTTGGGTTTATTATCTTCACCCCATTCTATCATGGTTGAAATACCACTCCCTAAGAGGATCTTAGTCCCAAATATTGAGATACCAACTCCGTAATAGACTGTTCACGGGAAATATTCGTTATTTAAGAATCATAACTAGGAAAAGATGTAGTGCAACACATGTATCAGGGTTTCATAGTGTTTCATCTCAATGTGGGTACTATTCATGTACCATGTGTCATATTTAAATTCCATTGAAGGTACAATGGGGGTTTCCCAACACACACATCATGTTGGACCACATGTGTCCATAGGTGTAAAAACACCATTATATATAGATTTTTTTGCATAGGTTTCATTCAATTTGTAACTCGGTCAGATGGTCATGTGATATTTTAATCCGAATGAGTACATAATCTCCACATGATTGATATATGTGGTGTTTTTAATTCAGAACTATTTTACATGTTTTAATTAATTTAACAAAAATACATCCACTTGAAGATTATTCCAATTTTTTAACCTAATTAATTGACAAAAATGTGATTCCTGTCAGTAACTCCCCATAATGCAGATGAACCACATCATACCCCACTATAAGTATATACTCAATCTATAGAATGTTCAATTGATTAAAAAAATTCCACTCAAATGGTCAAATCATTATCCCATCAATGATAAGTAATGAAAAAATGTATAATGGGGGGAGGGAACTAAAAAACACATACAAGAGAAATGATCAATGGTTGTGTTTGGTTTATCCACTTGTCAGTGATACTGGACATAGAGTAAGGATGAACATTTATAAAACCTAATTAAAATCATAAAATAATTTCATGTAAAATGTATATTTTAGATTATTTTATAAGGATATAATGTATACTCATATATATATATATATATTATATAAAATCATAAATAAAATTACTTACCTCATGAATGGATGTTTCATATATGGAGAACATGATTTCTAGAAATTTAATTAAAAAAATTACTTCATTCATCATTCACTCCATAAATATTCAAGAATGATAGTTGGATAATAGAAATGTATTATCATCACCAATGATTCTGTGTTACCTTGTTATATGATAACATCAACACCCAATGAAGATCAGTATTTATGCCCTCCCATGATATCTTATATTATGAAGCTTACCCTATAGATTTAATATTTAGATATATAAATAGGAAACATCTAGGATAATGATAAAATAAAAAATTAAAATTAACATTTTAATGTATTTATTTTATTTATTTTATTTTTTCTTGTAATTATGCATCACTCTGAATCCCGATTCAAATGAAACATTTTTTTCTCCTATGGAAAAATGCAAGGTTTTGGAATCATTGGATATCTCAATTTCTGAACCATATACCATGACCATATGTTATATAAAAACTTCTGAATAAGTATAATTTATTCATAAATAGATTTAAATTATCCACATCAAGGATAAAGATACCCTTATAATTACACCCTCATTACAAAAAGAACATAGTGTATTCCCAAAAAATTTCAATGTGCTAAAAACTGAATATACGTTTTCTTACATCTTCCCCCAATTTTTATATTTTCTAATAAAGTCATAATAGACTCAATATGGTGAGGTTACTATTCTTGCATATGGTTCTCACTATATTATGAATTCTATATTGGATTCCCATTCTACTAGAGGACGCACACGGTGGGAATTTCTCTACCTTGATGGATAATCACATATCAATTCTCAATCACCACTACGTAATTTACAAAAGGAATATTTTTCATAAATGTTTTGATCTACCCATTTAATAATTTGAATTATATATTTAATGTGTGTCCTATATTATTGACATGGAAAATCATTGACTTAGACTACCTGTTGGAGTAAATTTTAGTAGCATGAATCTTTGCCAATGTTTTTCAGAATCTATAGTAGACTGATGTTCCTCAAAGATATCTTTATGCATAATCAAATTTATATATTCCAATCTGATGAGATGAATTTATGAACACTTGATCACCAGCCTATACATCGAATTTCCTCCCAATAATTTCTATATAATAATTATGATGGATCTTTGATATCCCCAGAAATTCATTAAATATCAGCATAATCTCAGTCATCACATGCAATAACTCTAGTCTCAATAATGATAACTCTAACAACCAAAAACAAAATAAATTTGACTTACATGATCATTCATAAAGATCCTAAAATGGAGTGATTTCAACCATGGAGTGATAGATTTTGGTAGACATGAAAAATATAAATAGAAAATGGTCCACATAGCTCTAGTAGAAATCCAAAACCCAAGACATTATCAAATCATAAAATACTCAATGATTTTCTTAGTCAGACAATTAATCTATGGGTGGAAATCTATAATCATCCATAGTGGATATCTCAATACTCATTTCATCATCTTAAGTACTAGGAAATAAATATGTCCCCATAGTCAATGAAAATCATTAGGGTTATACTATTTACCTTGATAATATCATTGACATACATGAGTCCCATGATTTCAGTGGATATCATGTAATTAAATACATTGATATTATATTCAATTTAAATTATATAACCATTAGGGATTACATAAATTTTTTTGAAACATAATTCTCGCACTTTAACAGTTGATTAGTTAGTAATCTAGGGAAATACTCTACAGTACTTTTATTAATACATGGCCACCAAATCATTCGATGGAGATCTAGTTACACTATTTACACTCCCTGGTGTATCACTATAGGATGTGGATGTAACATTAATATTAAAACCTTGTGAATTCAGAAAAATACCATATTTCTCCCTTGATTTATGATAACATTCTTTACATTTTTGTGTAATCCATCAAGGGAAAGTCCTATGAACATCTGATCCTAAAAAGCTAAAAATAATCATATCCATGTTCTACTTCCCTCGTGTAATGGAGAAGTAGGGTGTCATTACCAATGAATGTAGATATTTTAACCCATCCTTGACCATAAGGGAAAAAATCTATGATTTATATTTATCTTATTCCTCTTTTAATAATTGGGAATAAACATTCTAGTATGGAATCTATCATGAAATTCCCCTCTCTATGTGTATAAATTATCTCAATGTTATAATTGAGTAGAATATCTATCCTTTAGCTCTGTCTTATGTTATGATCTCTTTGGTTCAAGATTTTTTTAATAATATTGTGGGTTGAATACTAATAAAAACTCCATATTTTGGTAATATTAACAATAATTTTGGGAAAATACCCGGACTACCATATCCATATCACATATTTTTTATCAATTAATGGGGTCTCATACTCCAGGACTCGTATGCTATCATTTCCTACCTATATATCATTACAAACCCAATCCATATTCTAAAGGAATCGAATAATAATATATAATTAACCACCTATTATAGTAACACTGTAATGGAAAAACATGGAATGAATATTCCAAAAATCTATGAGGTAATTATAACACTCTTATAACAAGATAAATGGATGCCCCATTTTGTTCAAAATTGTCAATGGTGCTTCAATAATATAGAAATTTGAAATGAATCTCGATATATATAAACTCAGTCCAAGAAATCATTACATATATATAACACCTTTGGGGGGATCTAAGGAATTCACTTCCACAATCATCACTGGGTCTATAAATACACCCCCCTTTGAGATTATGGGTTCCAAAAATTGTACCACATTAATTTGGAACAAACAATTTCATTGTTTTCTATAGATTTGATGCTCCTGATGTAAATTGTAGACCATCCTCATATTCTACAAATGATCAGTCTTTATTTCTAAGAAAATTAGATTTTCAATAATAAAAAATACCATGAACTGGTCTTGGAATTACTAAATCATTAAATTAATGATTACCATAGACATTTCTAGAGAATTGTTTATACCAAAGGGAGTTACTCATAATTTTCATAGAAATTATTCAAAGTCCTTTAATTGAAGCACAAAAATAAATTCAACAAAATTCAATAAAAATTATATAATGGGCCACTACAAGTGTGAGCCCAACCAATTAATATATGATTAGTACCTCACACATGGCCCACAAATGCGACATAACTTCATATAGGTCTGGTGTAACATCCCTGTTCCGGAAGCCACCCAGAGGCACCTCATACCCGGTTGGTCACATGGCCTCTAGAAAATTTCCCCAAATGCCAGAGGCTGCCGAATAGCAGTGAGGGCCTTGGGTGTGACAGTGGGGAAACTATGCCCTCATTGGTAGAGTACACAATGGAAGTAAATAAACATGCAAGAGTGGAAGTTGTAAATTACCAAAAATAATAAACAGCGGAAGACTAAATCAGAAAAAAAAACTGGAGAACATATTTATATATATGAAATGATGCATGATACATATCTAGGAAAGCATCCAAACAGGTCACAATGATGAAAAATACAATTATACCAAAACACGTGCAAAAGAATGTAAATAGCTCCTCAGCATCACAAGACAAGGCTTGGTCCCATGCTCTCCTGCTCTAAGCAATCAAGAACCAAAAGTCGAAGGGTG
This sequence comes from Viscum album, assembly GCA_963277665.1. Lineage (NCBI taxonomy): Eukaryota > Viridiplantae > Streptophyta > Magnoliopsida > Santalales > Viscaceae > Viscum > Viscum album. Next base: position 579,364,277 of record OY728122.1, on the reverse strand, counting down.
CTTTCCCTTGTCTGTACCTACAATAACATAGTCTGTTTGGGACCAAAAGCATGACCCAAAGAGGGTGTGAGACTAAATCCCAGTAGGCAGCCACCTGGAGATATATGCCTAATAGTCAGTGAGTATATGGAAGGTAATAGTAAAATAAGCAGTAAACAAAATCAGCAACAGTAGGCAGTAATCAGTAAGTAGTAAATTGGATGATATACAATAATGATCAATCAATAGAACAACAAGCAGCAGTGAAGCAACAACAAACACAAACAAGTAACCCACTAGGAAGTACTCACAGCCATCCCCTATAGTCCTATCCAAGAAGTACCACAACCCTCTTGTTAGTGCACTCAGTCTAACCCCTATGTTTTGGTCATACGAATTTATAAGAATCTCTGTGGAAGCTCACTCGGTCAATTCCCCTTATAGCATAGGGTAGACAGGGAATCTTTGAGGGAGATCACACAGTCTAACCCTCTTGGCCCAAGGTCTAGAATCACTGAGGATTCTCACTCGGTCAATCCCCCTATAGACTTATGAATACCACAGACTCTATGAGGATGCTCACTCGGTCAATTCTTCCTCTAGCCTGGGAATGTTTTAAAGACATTCAAACAAGGTAAAGACTCTATTATGAAGCTCAATCGGTCTATCCTCTTATATTCTATAATAACTAAGACTCTCTGGGAAGCCCACTCAGTCTATCCCCTGTAGTATATAATTTCCAAGACTCTCTGAGGAAGCTCACTCGGTCTATCCCTGTATAGTCTATAATATCTAAGACTTCCTGGGAAGCTCACTCGGTCTATCCCTTATAGTCTATAGCATCGGGTTCTCACAGTCATGTGCCAGTCAGTGCATATAAATTCTATAAGGTCAAATTACACCTATAGAGCTACTTGGATAACCAAAGTACACCTATAGAGCTACTTGGATAAACAGTCCATAGAGCAACAATCATGTTAACAACATAATTTCATCCTACGATCACACGGCATGGAAACTGGTACAACGGCCAAAGGCTAAAGATACCCAAAGGTTGAAACAAGAATAAATCATGGGAAAAACATCCAAGCACTACAATTATCCACAAACATGATCAATTTACCTCAACACAAGCATGCAAGCAAGGAAGGAATAAAAAACAAGGGCAAAAAGGTAAACACGCAATACCCTGTTCATGGTTATTGGTGGAATTTTCACATAAAACTCAATGAAATCGAATGGTAAGGCACAGAGAACCTACCATGATCCTAAGAGATCGATATACTTGAACCACAAGGCTTTATTCTCTTCATAACGACATAGATCTACAAAAATGCACAAAATTTTCAACCCACGATAACATAACAAAGAGGAGGAACTGGAAAACAATGATCTATGTGAAGGAAGGACTCACTGTTGTGGTTCCACCGCAATCAACAGCAGTCAATTCGGAGAACGGATGGAGGCTCAAGGGCTTGGAGAATATTCATGGTCATACGGGTCGCTCTCAGTCGAAGGCGCTAGAGAAGAAGATAGTTCTGTCGATTAGGCGCAACCCCATTCCGTTTAATGAAAAAAAAATACACGACGTGTACTACAATGTTTCGTACTCCACTTTCAGCAGCCTCCACTTCAACCCTACACACCGTGTGTGTGTCCCAGACACGGCCAGCACACGGTCTGGCATGGCAAGGGAGTACACGGTGTGTACTCATAAAGTACACAACATGTACTTCAAAAACTACCAAAAACTCCTCTTTTCCAAAAAACTCTAGGAAAAGGAAAGACATACATGAAAACAAAGATCCGGGTTCTTACAAACTTCCCCCCTTAAAGAAATTCATCCCCTAATTTTCTTAGAGAGGTGTAGAAGAAGAAACCCCAAATAGCTCTGGCCACTGCGACCGTACATCGGCCTCCCTCTCCCAAGTCTCGTCCTGCACTCGACCTTGCTGCCAAAGCACCCATACTAGAGAAACAGTCCAGCCATGGAGAACCTTCATACTAAGATCAACAATATGGATGGGATGCTCCTCAAATGACGCATCTTCTTCAAGCACAACCTCCTCAGGTTGAATGACATGTGATAGGTTTGAAAAGTAACGTCGGAGTTTAGAAACGTGGAAGACGTCGTGCATATCCTAGTACCTCTGAGGTAACTGGAACAGATAGGCAATCGACCCAACTCTCTCCAACACCGCAAACGTTGCGACGTACCATTTTGAAATCTTACCCTATCTTCGAATCATCTTGTGTCCTTACCTCGGTGCGACATGCAGGAAAACCTTATCCCTGACCTCGAACTCCAGAGGTCTTCTCCGCTGATCAGTATAAGACTTCTACCAAGACTGTGTTGTAGCCATCCTCTTCCAAATAAACTCTATCTGTTTTGAGGTATCCTGAACAAGATGTTGTCCCAGCAAAGCTGCCTCTCCTACATCTAGCAATCATAAGGGTGATCGCCATAGCCTACCATACAAAGCCATGTAAGGCTCTATCAGAATAGTCTCCGGGAAACTGTTGTTATAGGAAAACTCCACAAGAGGTATATTCTTTTCCCAAGAACACCCAATGTCTAGAATGAATTCTCAGAGCATATCCTCATACACTTGGATTGTACGCTTGGACTGGCCATCAGTCTGGGGATGGTATGTTGTACTCAAAAGTACCTGTGTACCCAAAGCATTCTGAAGTCCCTTCTAGAACCGAGAAGTAAAGCGCACACCCCTATCTGAAACAATGGAGTGTGGAAATCCTTGTAGACGTACAATATCTCGGATGTACAACTATCCCATCTCATCAACACTGACGGTCTCCTTGATCGGCACGAAGTGAGAAACCTTCATAATCCTATCGACGAGAACCAAAACAACGTCACTCCCTCGAGGTGACCACGGTAACCCAGTCATGAAGTCCATCGCGACATCGTTCCACTTCCACTCGGGAAAAGTTAACTGTTGTAAAATACATGATGGTCGCTGATGCTTTTCTTTCACCTACTGGAAAGTAGAACGTCTCATAAAAAAACTAGAAAAATATATCTTCATACATGGCCACCAGTACTGGAAGTGTAGATCACGATACGTCTTGGTGACGCCAGGATGAACTATCCAAACTGAAGAATGAAAATCCCGTATCAGCTCCTCGCGTATTTCTGCTGGCACCCATACTCATCCCTGGAAATGAAAGATCTCATCCTCACCCACTGTCCATCCAGGAAGAGGGTCCTCTCTTGAAAAACTCTCCCGCAGGACTAAGCCTTCTGAGTCTGATAGCTGCCTCATATGTACCCAATAAAGAAGAGAAGAGGTAACGGCTACAAAAGATAGGAATTTCTATCCCTATTTTTCGTACACCTCTAAATGCATCTCATAGAACAAATCCATAATATTCCACTCACTGCTGGCCTCCTGAACGGCCTGAATCTGAATTCTCCTTCTCAATGCATCTACCACTACATTGCCCTTTCCTGATGTATAGGAAAGCTCTATGTCGAAAGACTCAAGATACTCTACCCACCTACGTTGTCTCATATTCAGATCACGCTAAGTGAAAATATAATTGAGACTCATGTGGTCGGTGAAAACCACAAAGTGCTCTCCTAGAAGGTAGTGTCTCCAACAACATAAGGCATGAACAACAGCTGCCAACTCCAGATCATGCGTCGGTTAGTCCCACTCGTGTGGCCTCAACTGCCGAGACCCGTAAGCAATGACTCTATCTCCCAGCATAAGAACAGCTCCCAGTCCAACACCTAAAGCATCACAGTAGACTGTATAGCTCATTCTTGGCTCTGGAAACACTAGTATCAGTGCAGACATCAACCTCCCCTTCAGCTCCTGAAAGTCTGACTCACAAGAATCTGACCATAAAAAATGTTGCCCTCTTCTTGGTCAGACCTGTCAATGGTGCTTCTAGGCCTGAAAAGTCATGTATGAAACGCATGTAGCATCCAGCCAACCCTAGAAAACTCTGCACCTCAAAGTCATTCTTTAGCTGCTCTCAGGAAACTATAGCTCTCACTTTCTCTGGGTCCACTGATACTCCTGTATTTGAGATAACATGACCCATAAAGTTAATCTGATCCATCCAAAAGTGGAATTTTGAGAGCTTATCATATAACAGATGCTCTCTAAATGTACTCAGAATGATATAAAGATGTGTGGAGTGGTCGTGTCGAGTGTGAGAGTACACCAAGATGTCATCCATGAAAATGACCACAACGTAATCTATGTACGGATAGAACACTACATTCATCAGTTCCATAAAAACTGCTGGCGTGTTCGTGAGACCGAATGGCATAACTGTATACTCTTATAGACCATACCTGCTCCTGAAGGTTGTAAGAGGTATCTTTGATGGTCTAATGCACAACTGATGATAATCAGACCTCAAATCGCTTTTCTAGAACACTTGGGATCCTCGAATCTGATCAAAGAGGACATCAATCCTCGACAAGGGATATCGGTTCTTGACCGTCAACTAGTTCAACTTCTGATAATCCGCACAAAGCTGATGGGTGTCGTCTTCCTTCTTCGCAAATAGGACAGGTGAACCATAAGAAGAAGTACTGGGTTGGATGAAACCCTTTTCATGCAACTCCTCCAACTGCTTCTTATGCTCCTGAAACTCAGGTGTAACCATCCTATAAGGAGGAATGGACACCGGTGCTGCTGTTGGCATGAGCTCAATCGAGAAGTCTACCTCACGCTCTAGAGGAAAACCTGAAAATTCCTCTGGAAAGACATCCCTCAAACGATCCACTGTTGGAGGAAAGTCTAACTGTGAAGTCCCCTGGTCATCCAGATAAAGACTGGCATTCTGGGCTATAACTCCTCCTAGCCCATGATGCTCTGGTCTAGATCTACCCGCCTGGACATCCCTCTCACCTCTATGAAGGAAAGATCTGCCATCTGGAGATACAAAACTCACCCTGCGGCGATAGAAATTGACGCTCGCCTAAAAGGGAACCAACCAGTCCATCCCAAGAATGACGTCATATCATGTCATCTCTAGGACATAGTGGTACCATGACAAATGGAACCCTGCAAACCTCAAGAGGTCACTATCTGCACTGATGTATGCTAGATGTCCTCATTCCCAACGCTACGTCAAGATTTTACAAGTCGGCAGACAAAAAGATACAGAGCCCAAGGCTCTCCACAACGGCAACAGAGATAAAACTATGTGAAGCACCAGTATCGAAAAGGGATAAAGATAAAACTGAGGTAACTAAGATTGTACCTCGGACTATAGAAGGGTTGTGATCCTGCTCCTAGTCGGAATTCTCCACTGTGAATGTATGGCATGTAGCGCGGCCATGCGCCCCTGGCTGACCACTCTGAGCTGGCCCACTTTGTTGTCGCTGGTAACCTGGTGACTGACCACCATGACCGCGAGCTCCACATCGGCCCGAATAGCTGGAAGAAATGCATTTCAATGACTGGTGAGAAATTGGTGAAGAACCTCTTGAACATGGGGTTGGAGAAGAACCCATACCACCAGCTGAAGGTGAGAAGATCTGAAAAAAGTGCTGAAGATGGCCCATCTTGCCGCATGATCAGCACTCCATCTGATCTCTCTGACACAAATGCCTAGTATTCCCACTCCTAGCACACTGTTAGAATACAACATAGTTTCCATAAATACACCATGCATGCTCTGATCTCCTCTAGAAGACTCTCTACGGCGCTTCCTACTATCCGTCGGCGGAACGCCAGCTCTGGATGTTGAACCTCCCTGGCTCATAGCTCCAGAATCCCTCAGGTTGCGCTCAGTGATTAGTGCATGGTTGACGATACTGGATATCAAATTCAACCTAAATATATTCACCAGGGAATGGATCTCTTTCTTGAGACTATCCTCAAATTCCTATAAAGGAACAACTCATTACCTGCTGGGATCGGCATGAAGCGCTGCAGCTCGGTAAAGCAGGACGAGTACTCCATAACAGAAAGAGTACCCTGCTATAGAGTCATAAGCTCTTAGGCTCGGTCGTTCCACAAGGACTCTAGGTCAAAGTAGTCATAGAAGGTGTGCTGAAACTCATCCCAAGGCATACTCTGCTGGCTCCCTGACTGTGAGATCACCTCCCACCACCTCTTGGTCGTGTCACAGAGCATATAAGTAGCCATATTAACCCTTTTCTCTAGGGGTATCACCAGATGTTCAAAGATCATCAGTGTATCCTCTAACCATGACTCTGTAGCCTGGGGTCCTCCATCCCATGAGAATGTAGGAGGATGCTGCGGATGAAAGACCCACATAAATTCAGCCATCAACGGGGTAGGAGGCAGCACTCCTTGAAAAGTCTACATCATCCTCAAGAAGTCCTCCTTGAACTTCTTATCGGCGCTTGCGATGGGTATGACAGCTAGTGTCAAGGATAGCACAGTATGAGGATCTGCAGGAGGTCCCTGATTGTCCATATCTGGTGTCTGATCACCGTTTGGAAACTGACGTACAACCAGAGGACGTCTCAGAAGGAAAGCTCTGGAACGATCAAAAGCACATCTCAGATCAGGGATATTAAAGACTGAGAACACAAGAGTACAAAACGGGAATATGAGAAGGAAAAAACATTCAAGTTTACAAAACACGACTACACGATGTTTATAAAACTACACGGCATGTTCACTTAAACCAAAGACATGGGAGTGTACTCCTACCACCTCTGGTCTGGAAACAGCCCAACTACACAGTGTGTTGTCCCCACACACGGCGTGTACATGAACTCTATTCCCCTGCCCGAGTCTTTTTACATGGATAACCCCCACGGTCTTCTTAAACTAAGACTACACGGCATGTTCCCTATGGACACGGCGTGCAGTATACAATGTTTCAATGACCCATGTTGTTAGTTACACAGCCAGCTACATGGCTAACCCTTACACTGCGTTTTCCAAACAAACATGGTGTGTATAGGAGAAGTTAACACCGACCCGTGTTGTTCATGACACGGTCGGGCACCTGGAACAAGATTATACGGTGTGTTGTTTACCAACACGGTGTGTTCTACTTGTGCTTCCCCAGCCCATGTTGTTAGTGACATGGTTAGGTACACTGCTCTATACTACACGGCGTGCACCTACCATACACGGCGTGTTCCTAAAGACATTTCCTCAACACCGTGTTCCTGCTCACACAGTCAGTGACATGGTCTGAAACTACACAGCGTGTAGTCATGATGTACACATTGTTTATTCTGGGTTTTTTCAGGCAGTAGCTCAGAAACTACACCGAAGCCTAGAAATTCATAAAATAAGCCATGAAGGTGACAAATTCTCATATGTGAGGGCCCATAATCCCCACAAACCGAAGCTTGTCATCCAATATAGTCATACATAAGGAAGAAAAGGTCAATGATTCACCATTTTCTAATTCAAGAAGGCTCATAGAACCTCAAGAACCAAAATTTCGAATTCATTTAAGCAAAGTATGATACAAATAGTCCTTTATAAAATAGAAGAGATTCTATCAAGAATATATCACAACAGCATACATAATATTCAAAAATTCTATCAAAACAACATGCAATCGCTAATGCATCCTAGATGGCATGGCAAGAATGCATGGCATGTGAATTATAACAAGTGCATATATGATGCATGAGATGGCATACCCTCATCTCATCGAGTTGCGACCGAAATAGAACCATAATAGCAACAACTATAATAACACAAGTCATTTGAATCACTCTAGGTGAAATCATATCAACTGTAAAATCTCAAAACCAAAAAACTGCAATAAAGAAGGTAGTTTGTCTTTCCCGTGTACATGGAGTATCTACTCCCGGGCACGACATATTACCAAGTAATGAATCTATCCTATCCCTAGCTAAAGGCTCCAAAGGGTAATTTTAAAGAAAATAATCCCTCTGATACCACTTTATAATGTCCAGGTTCCGGAATCCACCCAGAGGCGCCCCGTTCCCAGTTGGACACATGGCCCCAAGCGTATTTCCCCAAACCCTAGAGGCATCCGACTAGCAGCGAGGGTCTTGGGTTTGATAGTGGGGAAACTATACCCTCATTGGAAGAGTACACAATGGAAATAAATAAACATGCAAGTGCAGAAGTAGTAAATAACCAAAAATAATAAACACCAGAAGACTAAATCAGCAAAAAACTAGAGAACATATGTATATATATGAAATGATTAATGATGCATATCTAGGAAAGCATCCAAACATGTCACAATGTGGAAAAATAAAATAGTACCAAAACAAGTACAAAAGAATGTAAACATCTCCTCAGCATCGCAAAACAAAGCTTGGTTCCATGCCTTCATTCTCCGAGAAATCAAGTATCAGAAGTCGTAGGGTACTTTCCCTTGTCTATACCTGCAACAACATAGTCAGTTTGGGTCAAAAAGCATGACCCAAACATGGTGTGAGACAAAATCCCAGTAGGCACCCACCCAAAGATCTATGCCTAACCGTCAGTGATTATATGGCAGGTAATAGTACAATAAGCATTAAACAGTACCAGCAACAGCAGGCAGTGATCAGTAAGAAGTATATAGGATGATATAAAATAGTGATTAATCAACATAACAACAAGAAGCTGTGATGCAACAGCTAACACAAACAGGAAACCCTCTGGGAAGTACTCGAAGCCATCCCCTCATGTCCTATCCAAAAAGTACCACAACCCTCTTGGCAGTGCACTCAGCCTAACCCCTCTGGTTTTGTCATATGAATTTATAAGACTCTCTAGGGAAGCTCACTCAGTCAATTCGCCTTATAGTCTAGGGTAGTCATGGACTCTCTGAGGGAGATCACGCGGTCTAACCCTCTTGGCCCATGGTCTAGAGGCTCTTTAAGGAATCTCAACCGGTCAATCCTCTTATAGCCTCAGGTATACCACAGACACTCTGAGGATGCTCACTCGGACATTTCCTCTTCTAGCCTGGGAAGGTTTTAAATACATTTAAACAATGTAAAGACTCACCGAGGATGATCAGTCGGTCTATCCTCATGTATTCTATAATAAATAAGACTCTCTGGGAAGCTCACTCCGTCCATCCCCTATTTTCTATAATTTCCAAGAATCTCTTAGGATGATCACTCGATATATCCCCGTATAGTCTATATTTTCTAAGACTTCTTGGGAAGCTCACTCGGTCTATCCCTTATAGTCTATAGCACCGGGTTCTCACGGCCCCGTGGTAGTCAGTGCATATTAATGCTATAAGGATAGAGTACACCTATAGATCTACTTGGCTAACCAAAGTAAACCTATAGAGATATGTGGCTAAATAGTCTACATATCAACAAGCATGTTAACAACATCATTCCGTCCTACGATCACAAGGCATGGAAACAGGTAAAACAACAAAAGGCTAAAGAGACCCAAAGGTTACAACAAGAATAAAGCATGAGAAAAACATCAAAGCACGACAATTGTCCACAAACATGATCGATTTACCTATACAAAAGCATGAAAGCAAAGTAGTAATAACCACAGTGGAAAAATGGTAAACATAAAATACCCCGTTCACAGTTATTGGTGGAATTTTCACATAAAACTCAAAGTCATCAAAATGTATGGCACAAACCACCAACCTAAATCCTAGGAGATCGATATACTTCAACCACGAGGCTTGATTCTCCTCAGAATGGCGTAGATCTATGAAAATGCACAAAACATTCAACCCACTATAACTTAAGAAAGAGGATAAATTGGAAAACAAGACTCTAGGAGAAGGAATGAATCACTGTTGTGGTTCCAATGAAATCGACAGCGGTCGATTCGAAGAATGGACGAAGGCTTATGGGCTCGGAGAAGATTCGAGGCAGTAGGAGTCGCTCTCGGTCGAAGGTGATGGAGAAGAAGACAGTTCTGTCGATTAGGCATGACCCCAGTCCGTTTAATGAAAAAAAATAAAATACATGGCATGTATTTCATGAGTACATGGCATGTACTTCTTGAATACACATCGTGTACTCTACTTTTCTGTACTCCACTTTTGGCGGCCTCCACTTCACCCCTACACTCCGTGTCTGTGGTCCAGACATGGCCATCACACGACCTAGTGCGGCAAGGGAGTACACGTCGTTTACTCATAAAGTACACGGCGTGTTCTTCAAAAAATTCCATAAAATCCTCCTTTCTAAAAAAACTCCAGGAAAAGGAAACACATACCTGAAAACAAAGATTCGGGTTCTTACATCTACACTACATGATCCACCTGTATGGACTACCTCTTCATACCTATCATTGAGGAGCACTTGTGTGATCCACCTATGTGATTGACATTGATTAATAAACTCTATCACCTAGGGTCCTATTTTTTCACATAAAATAGATCCTTTTACTCCTTATTTTACATGATTGGAAGTTTAAGACTCACCCTAAAGCTATGGTCACATATGTTCTTCACTGATGTCCTCCAGACCATCATGTAGCTCTCCAAATATACAATGTAAGATGTAATTAGAAATACTCAAATGATTGATGGTTTTTCAAGGGCTAAAACCAAGGAAATACACAGAGAACCCACCTACACTATACCGTGTCTATAGGGGAAACCCCTTATTTGTCTCAAAACATGAGTTCAATGTTTCCAATGGAACTTGATGAAACCCTTGGAGTTGATAGCAAGGTATTACCCAATTTTAGTTTCACATGTTGTTCTTCCTCGAATAAATTAGTCAATGTTAAATCAAATATCACTTGGGAGAGGTGCCTTCATGCTTCTAAAAGTAAACGTTTCATGAGGTACCTACCCTATCACCTAAGTTTCACTTTGGAAATTTCAAAATTATCTCACCCATGTACCAATTGGGTGAAGAATTCCCCAAATCACCTTGGTATCACCTATTCAATTCACCATTTAATCCCTCTCACCAACTATATAGTCCCCCATTCCTTGGAACTCTCATTCATGGGAGAAAAAAATAAAAATCACCACGAAGGCCTATAAATATATAAGATTAGAATATAGGACAAACTCATTAGTCCTCTCGATCATGAATTATTGTTGTAAAGGAATACTCAAATTTAACCTCCATATTAGGTGGGTCCTAGATTTATTTAAATATTTCATTATTGCGGTAATGAGAAAACTATTCTTAAGGGAATTTCTATCTACCTTCCAATTTCAGATATTGAGGGGAATCACATTGATTTACCATTGATTATAAAAAGTTCTAGATCCTTCTATCAGGAATCCTAAAACTAGGAAAAGATAATCTTTCATAGAGTAATCTCATTTCCTTACTTTTAAGATACCTCCCTCCTTGCATACCCAAACCATATTTCACAAGTAAATGATGGATATTGTGTGGAGTACAAAACCATTCACTTCCATTTCTATATCACACCAATCCTGTATGATGTGTGCTTAATGGTGAAGGATTATCATGTCACTTGCATGATCTGGTATCATCATATTGGACTCCTACAAGGTTTATGTCCCAAAAACATGTTACCAAACTTTTAAAGGCATATATTTTCCATTAGAAAAACCATCAATGGTCCACATTCCCAAAAAATTAACCTTTGTTATCCCACATAAATTTAAGATAAAACATATCCTAACAATGTAGTCTTCAATTCATAAATAGACATGTTATATAGGATACCACCAAAGGGTTCAAACATGACACACTCAACACACCTTGATATTTTTTTGTCTCACTCCAAATACATTCATATCCTACCTCAGAGGCTATATTTCATCAAGATCATTTACAACTCATCCTTATCTTACAAAATTCTCAGTGAAACTCATATTGTTATATGTACATATTCCATTTAAAATCAACTAGATAGGTGTTATCATGCATAATCCATACACCATCCTTTTCATGGAACCTTCCTTACAGACATTATCTCCATATGGAACTAAATTGAATGGTCTGGTCATTATCATACGACCCTAACACATATGACATATCCCATTATGTGGGACTTAACTGTGTGGGTTTTTATTTCTTTCACTATGATATGTGGGAATACCTTCTTTTGGGCCTCATCCTGATATCAAAACATTATCCAGCTTCATGGTTGGAGATAAACTCCCAAGAGACTAATAATGATGTATTAAACATTGATCCTTGAAATAAATCATTACCATGTGAATAAATAAATTACAAGGAAATATATAATAAATACACATTGATCTCTCTATAAAGAACCGAAGATGCATTTTGATGGTTCAATTGATTGATTACCCTTGAAATAAACATTTGATAACTTCAATATTTATATTTTCATGATTATAGATCTGATTAGTGAAAAGTATTATTTTATGGTTTTTAAAAGATTCAATCATAAGACTTAAATCTATAAGAGTTTTCTAGATATGGAAATAATTCAATCCAAAAATTGATGTGATGAGTATGAACTCCCATCCTCTAGATCAATGTGAGTTTGAAACTATCACTGGTAAAATACCCTAACGATAGACTACCATTAGGATGTAGGACCATAAATCATCATGGATATAAAAACCATTATGTGTTTCCAGTTCCAGAAACAAAAAATTTTAAAAAACCCTTGAAATGTGATGTGAAACAGATGTGGTAATTCGATACGAAATATTTTTCAAGCATATTCACCCCCCCTAAATCAATCATTGAGAAACCTAGTTTTCAGAAAGAAAAAAATTATGAATCCTTTCATTACAAGTATAACTATCATTCCACATGTTAGGATACTTTATAATATAATAAAATGAATGTTTCCATAAATGCTTTATTAAATAAAATCAATTGTGAATATCTTTATTTATAATGATACTATATTGATTGGTTACATTATTTATGTTTCCTATGTAAAAACTCTTGAACATTCATTGGGACTCTCTTTAGTCCAATGGGAATCATACAAGTTGAAACAAACATATAATGTTTCACAAGAAGGGTCCTAATCTAGAAAGAGGATAATGTCGCCTACTCCGCATGTCCAACGCCATGTATAAAATTCATTGTTTTATGAGTATATTGAAAATGGTACTATCAAAAATTTGGATATTTCATAATAATCCCTATATGACTTGAAGTCCCTCCAATCTTCCTCCCAATCATTCTAACAGGAATGAAGAAACGAGTCCCATTAACATATCCAACTATTTTGGGATCTTTACTCCAATACATAGAAACAAATTCCTCCCTTAACATACAGAGGAAGATTGAGAGGACTCCTATTTCCCCATCCTAAAACCATGGGAGACCCCATGAAATTCCTTATCTACTAACCACTAGTATTAATGTAATGTCAAATCAATCCCTCATCCTGGTGGTATTATGGCCTGAGGGCTCTATCTAATGCCATTCAAACCCAAGCACCTAAGATATCATGATGATGGTGATGATCAATCAATTGATAATAGGCTTTCATACATATTCCTAGAATCTAATCTTTGAAAAAAACATTGATGCAACCTAGGAGCTAGTACATATACCCACCCATACATATTAGGTCTACCAACAAAGTTTTTCGGAAACTATAGTAACATATGGGCATGTCCGCACAGACGATTGGGGAGAAACCCAATTTTCATCCCCCAAACCAAAAACATTTGAATATAAATAACATGAAATAGACGAGTTGAGAAAGGCTACATACCTCCCAAACCTTGTAATGGGTACATATCACCGTTCTAGATTAATAAGTCACCTAGTATATATTGGCAATGATGTAAGGATAGGTATTCATACCTAACAATATTATACACACAGGAAAGGGTTTATTGGATATAGAATCAGTTTACAAGGATTTGGAATGAGACCCTACATTAAAAATTGGAATATTTCAATGGAATAATATGATGGACACTTTTGAGAAAATTCATATTATTATTCCCTTCTTGGATGGTTGTTAGAAAAATCATATGATAAGTAGACAATATGATATATCATACAACCTAATTACAACTGAATACAATCATTATTTTCTATTTGAAACCCCATTTCAGTCATATATAACTTTAAAAATCCCATAATCATGTCAAAAAATCCATGATATGACATGAGGGTAGTTCAAGAAATCCCATGTGATGGATGGTCGATGGTTAGGACTTTTAACTCCATCCCCCAAAGTTGATTCTCTAAAATGATGTCTCAACAAATGTAATTATATATTCAAGATCGAGCTCCCAATACATATTTAACCCATTATATTTTATATGAGTCCATAAAAAATTTACCAATGTTGGCCGAATATCATAATGATTTGTTACAAATTTATCAGATAAGTTTTTGTAATTATGATGATTCTCCTAAAGAAGTTTCAATCCTACAATCCTTGATATTCTCCCCAGAATATCTACCATGAATAAATCCTTTGAGGAAATGAAGTTATCTCTCATGATAAAACATATCTGAATGAATAAAATAGAAACCTTCATAAATATAATAGTATTAAAGAACAAGATGTTAAACCCCTTAACATTTTCCTCCATAACAGTCCTCTACATGCAATGTTCCACATGATTTATCCCATTAGTTAGACACCATGCCTTAATTTTTATCCTCATCATTATGGAATTTTATGTGTTCTCCTCACTATAGGGATATTATATTTCAGAATGAAGTCCATCAGTTTTTGAGTCAATTTGTTTAATCCCTAATATCTTTATTGTTTTGGGAAGAAATTTCCAATCAGTACTAATTATTTATCAATAAAAATTGATATTATATCTAAACTCGAAGAAAACCCATGAAGTAGATATTCTCTTTACCTATCTTGGTTAATTATCCTTACAAAAAATAGAATATATTCCAACCCATATCACCATTTATAAAAAATCATTTATAAAACATCCTCATTAGTCAAATCAAGTAGAGGAATCTCCCAAATAATATTAATAGAACTCATTGTTGATGATGATAAAATCAGTTCATGATAGCATACATGTCATATATGGGCCATTAGACACCCATCATAATATAATTTTAGAGATTCTATAATAATAATGAAGACATACTATTTTATGGATTATCTATAAATCCCTTCATCTTGTAAAAGTCAAAATATAACAATATGATGCATATGTGAAACAATTTAAGAAAATATAAGTGGTTTTTCAACAAAATGACGTGGATACCCTTCTATCCACATAGTACCTGAAATTGGGGAAACATGGTGTGGATATAAAATGTAAATTCCATCATGAATTGAAAAATATACAATCTCTTATTATTGACACCCTTAACAATATTCATATTATGTGATGGGTGATGTTGGAACATTGTATTCCACAATTATCTCCAATTAGTAATTTCAAAAAAATGTGACATATTTTAATGTAATTTATCAATGAGAACACATAGATGAAATATATTCCCATGAAATATGGTATGATCATCAATGTTTAGCCACTATGGAATTTCAAATGTGTCAATCTTAATGAAAACTATCAATTGTAAAAAACATACATCAAGAATACAAATATTTGGTCAAGTTATTTTCATTAGAGAAGTTAATTATCGGGTACTATTGTTTCCATAATATGTGAATGGTTCTGGGTAGACAATAGAGTTCACCCAAGTCATGATCACACAATGATTCTTAATACTGATAATTTTTTCATAAATGTTGTAGTTTTTGTAACTGAGTAGAATCCCTAGCATGTAATATTGGGAAAACTTTTACAATAACATCTCACTAAAGGATTACAAAATCATTATTCAAGTGATCTATAAGTGAATCAAGGGTAACCCCATCCCACAAGGATGGAGTAATTTTTACCACAACATCCACCTAAATATAAATCAGTTTTTCCCATTTGAGGGGAAATCCACAAGGTGGACTATCCCAGTTTATCCCATCTTGTGAACTAGAATCATCATTAGAGGAACATATTATGAAATTGACAGTAGATTCCATTAGTATCACCCTTCATCAAGAGTACCGTTGATAATCCTTTATGTAAATTTTGAGACCCAATAGTTGATACAAACCAAATCAATAAATGAGAGGTGAAATCATAACTGATGATATTCAATCATTCATTAAACACACCCTTGTAAATGAAACCCCGTATCATTATAATACAAATGATACTATATCAATGCATTATATATAGGTGAACGCCATTAGAACCACCCTTATAGACACTACAGAAATTTATGGCACTGCCAAATCATAGGTATAGTATTTATCATCTAAAATTTTATATGTAATTAAACGACCAAATAATGGGTGCATAGAATAAATTTGAGGCTCACTTAGAATTTCGGGAATCCCTCAAATTCTCCACTCCCACCTCCTCGATGGTTATCAATAAATGAAATGGGAAATGGTGTGGAAAAATCTCACCCAAAACCTAAATAGGTTAAATCTTTCACACACGAGGACAACTTTTCTCAATGTGAGGAAGATATGAAGGAGTTAATAAATCTCCACACGATTTAATGAGCCATCAAAATATTGAATAAATGACGTTAAAGTACTATATGAACATGTATAATCTTATTAAAAGGATAACCCTGAGTGGGTGAATCTGAATCTTCCCCTTCCAAATTTTGGGAATCCTATATTTATGAATCTGAATGGATATGGGGTCCCATAATAGTAATTGACCCACAATATTTCGTTGTGTGGTCCCAATATAGGAACCCCAGAGTAACAGCTGGCAGCGAAGCTCATGTGTTTCATGCTAACTAAAAAGGGAAAAAATATTAGCTTTTATTCTAGTTTACTAATTGAATCATTTAATGTTTTGGATGAAATTAAAAAACAATTACATTATCTAGTTCACTCTACATTATATAATATTATAGTCCTTCCTCACTCATGTTTCAAGAAGTGATAAAATTATAGGCCTCAAATGTTATCATAAGGAATAATGGATTGACGTACTCATTAATCCTACAACATCTACAAAAGATAGTATTAATTATTTTCATTTATATCCTTCCTAATGTGATATGAACAAATATTATTGTAGTAATGTATCTAGGTGGGTTTTGAGATCTTATATCAATTTATTAAAGGGAGGAAGATTCCATTTTATGAACTAGAGCCAGGTCTCAACCAGTACAAAAAACATTGGTTAATGGATTGGTACAGTGAAATCTATGACTATCAACATAAATCCCTCTCATGTTCCATCCTCTGTTCTATAAATTGAATCTTATTATAGGTTAAATACTCCTGAAATGAATGAAATACTGAAACATCCCCACTATGATGAGATAATGAACTAGAAATGGTTTTAAGACTATATGAATAAATATTATTCCTTATAAAATGAGAAGGTATTTGGTTATTTCTAAGTGGCTATTTAAAATAAGATGTTAATATTACTAGAACATATGGTTATTGATGAGGTGGGTCTCGATGACAAGACAAATCATTCACCTTTCATGTAAAATTAGGGTAAACCATCAATGACTTCTTTTTCATTAAATATATCCTATAAAAAATGGTTTATTTTTGGTAACTACAGCTTGCAAAACAATTGGAACATGTTGAATATGTTTCAATACACACTCTAGAGTAACAAGGTGAATGAAATATAGTTATTGGTAAGGTTACATATAATTTAAATCAATATATTACTATAAATTTGATTAATAAATCACATTCCATATTTAGTGCGTAGTTAAATTGACCAACTGTGCCCCCAGTTTCTTCTTACATGGTTTGAAAAACATTATCGATACTATATTCTTCCAAGATATAATATTCTAGAATATGATATTATAAATTTATTAAATATCATTTTCAATATGCTATGTATGTAAATATTTAAACAATAATCCTATATCTCTTATATTTCATGCATATGATTCTGATATCCTAGGCATTGTCCCACCAAATGAAAGCACATGAATTGTACGACTGATATTAATACCCATTAGAAAAATCATTAATCAATCTTTCAATAAATGTAGTAAATTTAATGGATCCCGTTTTGGATGATGAGTAGAGTATTTATCAATGTTCCTAGGGAATTATTTAGGAAATATTTGTAGGGAACAGAAAAAATGAGGAGCAAGGTGATGATATAGTCACAGCCAAACACATTCATCTGGCCACTTCCCCTCTAGAGATGTTCAAAATTCTAAAACATGTTGAAATGTACTCAAATTTTCCCAAAAAATATCTTTAAAATGAACATAAATTAAATAATATTATTTCCAAATATATTAATTTAAATAATATTTTTGAAGGGGTGAATCATTTTCATCAGTCTTGGTGGGTGGGAAGGCTATGTGAGCATAATCCTATAGAATGAAAAATACCCTCAGTGTCTGTAGGCCAACCTAACTTGTGTTCTTCAGTCACATCATCCAATAATGTTATAATTAGATATCAGAACCCTATATGGAACCATATAACTCTAATTAAAAAATATTTCATCCTAATATAGTTGGATGTAGTTCAGTTAATCTCTCAATTTTGGACACTAATTCTTTATCAAATGATCTCAATGAATCACTTGGATGGGATCTAATAAAACCTCAACATTTCTAAAATATTGTATTCACTACTAAGGTATATAATGTAGATTCCAAAATCATGGTTTCCCATGTAGTTATATAATTTATTGAATATGGTATGTATTCTATTATACTTTGGCACATCAGGCCCTCTATTGTTTCAGGTAGACTATATGAAATTTATGTCTACTGATCAATAACTAATAATGGATCTAGAATTAATATCCTTCCATTATGTAAACATCATGGTTTGAGATATATTGGTGCTACAAATACCTGATTTCATTTATACTTCAATGATATTATAAGAGACAACAATAACCCCTTGGTTGGGTTAGGATAGGGAAACAAGTTGGGGACCTAGTGTCTACTTATGAAATTCTTCATCATCTAGTGGGATAGGGATGTCAACATAATTATTCAAAGGGAATTTTAACTCTATCATGCAGTGTTTCCTTCATCATATAATCAATCCTTGAATATTTCATTATTAGGAAACTTATGAAATTTCATGGTGAAAAATAACTATTTGAATAATATGAATCCCAATATATTGATGTATGATTTTTCCAAATCAAAGGGAATGAACCCATGAATAATTAATTTTCAAGGGTTACTATTCCATATGTTATATACATGACCACAATAAACCCATTGTAGGATCCTGATAATTAATATGTACTTCCAATCAACAATATTGAAAATTCATGTTCATATTTGGGTAAGAACTCATCAGTCCTCATGATATCAATCATGTCCGATGAACCCCCTATAATTGATAACATCTATTGTCCTCCTAAAAATGGCGATGTTTCACATTAAAATGACACCACTAAATACTTATAAATTCAGTATACCCCTAGGTCATCATAAAAACATGATGGAATTTTCAAGAACCATTGTAAAATTGAAATACTTGTGCCTTGGGATCTCATAATGTTTAACTATCATATTAGAACAAAGATATCCCTTCATCACCCAAACATACTCATATAAACATAGAGGAATAAGAAGAGGAAGAAGAGAAAGAATAAGGGAAATATTAAGAAGAATATGACCTTATAGATGATCCTCCATTAATTGAATGTGGTGTATCTACCTCCATTGACAAAATTAGATAGATAAGTATTTTATAGAACCGGATCTGCAGCAAACACTAATAAGTGTGTCCATTTCCCTTGATGGAAAATATTTATATACATCGATCTTTATGTATAACCAATATATGTTTTCAATGTCTTAAACAAAAATTCCATTTCATGATCCTAAGGTGGCCACAAAATACCTGGGCTTTCTAGAAGATCATCATAGTTACAAGTATGTAGTAAAAAATGCATTTAAATCATGATGCCAAATTAGAAGATAAATTTTATAATATCATCAAAGAAAGCATCATTAATGAATTCTAGTTCCTGAAATGGATCCCCAATATTTTCCCAATAAAAAATTATCAGTAGATCAGACTAATCATAGAATACAAAGATATCTACCGGCACTATCCAAAAGATGACTTCCTGGTTCCAATTATAGAACTACAAATTGATTCAAAGGATATATATAAACTGCACCCTTCATGTATGGATATTCAGGATATAAATAAATATAAATGGATCATATAGATGAATAATCCAATACCTTTTGTTAACCCCAAGTATTGTATTTTTATTGGTGATTATCATTTCCCTAATGAATTTAAGTGACACATACCAATATTTAAAGCATCACATTTTCAATACCATTCTAGGTAATGATATCATGTTCTAAATTAATAATCTATGGCTGAAATGATTTGAGTTTCTATGTTGTCTGGGTTTTGAAGATCAACCCGCATCGATCAAAGATCGGTTTTTATCTCCGGATCCCCTGGAAACATGCATGGAAAGCTGGGTTTGGTGATCTGGGGGTCTTCACTGGCTTGGATAGGGAGTTTAGCACATGCCTAATTTTGCAGTCTATTTTTTCTGAAGAATGATTTCTTATTCTACTCAAAAATTCAGACATCTGGTCTACTTATGTGCCCTTGGTGTTATCCTAGAGTTTTCTGCTCAATTTCTTTGGACTCTTGAGCTTACATAAATCCCTTGATCTATTTCTTTGAAGATCTCCTTTCATGGTTTCTTTGTTTTTTTGAAAGTGTAGGCCTGGAATGGGGGACTATATGGGGAGACTTCATGGTGAAGATTGGGGAATTTTTCCATGATACCTATCCAAAATTACCTAATTTCACATTCCATGGACAATGTAGGACTCTCACATTGGAAATTTATTGCCTTGAAGGATGGTAATCAGTATTCCTTGTTTTTGTTTTGATCTTTTGTGGTGTTTTCAGTTGAAAATCTTGTTCTAGGTTTTTCATTTATACCCCCCTCTAATCCCTTGTTGGTGTATGCTCTTTACACCTTGTGTTTGTACTGTATTTCTTGTATGTTTTAATAAATTCATTTGGAGTCATGAACTGGGCAACCAGCTCATGTCTCTGCACTTCTTAAAAAAATATAGGGCTGAAATATCAAAAATATTTTGATCATCATGTTATCTTAGAGACTATTTTCATGTAATTGTAAAAACATAAACTGAAAAACTGACACCGTGATATGATCTTTTGGTGATAACTCAGGAAATTTTATTTAATTTATAATATTCCATCAGGGAATCAGTTTAGTGTCCAAGAAAACAAACGTCGTACGATAAATTTCTTCTACTTGAAACCTCAATGATATAAGGGGACTATAGGGACACCAATCCTACATTTGATACATTATAAACACTACTCGAAATATGGGATAACCCCATGGACCTATACCCATAGCTTAAAAAATGGTGGGTATAACTAGCATTGAGTTAGATTATACCCACGATTTATTTAAAATTATGGGTATACATAATCTATACAAATGGTTTTTAAAAAACTCTCAGCACAAAGGGTCTAATATTTTACCCTACCTTAGCCTCCCCCCTTCAATATCTATGTTGACCCACCCCTCCTCATTATTTTCATTTACCTCTTCTCATAGGTTGAAAGATTTTTTCACTCGATCAACGAATAGACTTTTCCTCTTCCTGAATTTAACTTGGTCTACTCGATTGATGTTCATCACATTAGCAATATCCTATTCATCAAGGTGCATCCCCATAGGCTGCATCATGTTTCAGTTAATCGAGGGGTATTTAATATTCATCCATCATTCTGACCTGATTGGGTTTTTTTGGGATTCTAGTCTAAATTGACAGTATGTTCCTAATCCTTCAACACCGTCTATTTTGAAAACAACATTACACTTTAATTTGATTTAGATTGAATTCATGTTTTTTTTGTGAAGACTATAATTTCTGATTCCATTTTCTATTGAACTATAATATTCATCTATTTTCTATAGAAATATGGTCTTGACCTAAATTTAATTCATAAAAAGTAATAACTACTTCATATGTCAGTATAGATATGTCTTAGAGTTGTTTCACTAAATTTATCAAATTAAAATACATTTATATGATTTTTTATTCTAATGATGTATCATCCAAAGATTATTTTCTCATAATATGTCGGTTGGATTTTGGCATGAATTCATTTAGAAATTGAACTATGATATTCAGTATTATGAATTGTTATAAAATATGAATGTGATAAAGCATAGTTTTAACTTTAATTAAAGCCTACATTATCTCGTAAATATTTTGGTTGTGTATTTATTTTTAAAATTTATTTTATTTTCTAAATATATTCCTTTATGTGATATATCATTGTAAAATAACTTAATTTTTTTATAATATAATATTTTGATCCTATAAGATCAAAGTGTTTTCAAGGATTGGAAACTACATATTTGAATATTTTATTGATGATGTTTAGTGTTGGACATGTTATAGATCATGTAGAAATAAGTTGAACTGGAGGATATATCTAATTACCAATGACCATGGTTGTCAAAATCATTTTTGATGTTAAACTCGATACTCCTAATTAGAGAAAGAACCATGATTTTCATAGCTGGTACTCGGATGCATTGATCTTGGTTATCAAATCTCCTATCAGTTGAGATTGAAATTTATTCCATCCCCTCTTCGATATGTTTGGTAATAAAAATAAATTATGGAATATTTTTATTGATATACAATATGTCATTCCTTATTTAGTTTTGATATTAATTTTTTGTATTAAATTTACCTATATAGTTTTTTTGTTCTAATTGTTTTATTTTTATAGTACATAATTCTTTTTTAAATTTATTTATGACATGATATATTTTATTTTATTATAGACCAGGTCATCTAATAGACATTTATATTCATGTTGAATTAATATTGAATTTAATTTCATTATCAATTCACTCCCACATTATTTAGTTGTTTGGTTATCCATAATAACAACACTATGTTTTAGAAACTTATTCATTGATTTTATTTTTCTGATATATTTGATAATGATCATTATTTATATTGGATTATTGAAGAATAATTATCTTAGTGCTTCACTATGGAACATCAAATATTCTTGAGACTAAAATAATTATAAATTATTTTTACTATTATATGTTACACATATTACCTAGGGAGTATAAGAAATAGAAACGTTGTATTTACCAAATTCCTGATATTTTAATAGTTTATTTAAAAAATTACATTCTTGTCACAGTTGAAAATTCTTGTGTGTTTTCTGAATCTAATTAATTTAGAAAATTATATTTACATAATGACATTCTAAATGACGATAAAAACATAACTAAAAGAATGAAAAAAATATTTCATCAAGTAAATCAATCCTATTAATTGTTAAATATGATTACCAAGTCTTACACATTTGAATCCAGTGCTACAAATAGATATAGTTCATTGCTTAAATCATATGTTATTTCTATTATTCGTTGTTATTATAGATACTAGTATGATATTATAAATTTAATAATAAAATTGGTTGTGATTATATATTTAATTATAGTTTACATTTTTGATTAGAGGATGCAGTTTCCCTAGTTATAGAATGGATATAACCTAGATGTATCATACCAATCATATTTCAACCGAGTTTCAGATGAATTTGCAAATTGTTTTGGATTTTTCATTTAAAAATGATTTATACGGAGGTTTAATACATTTTCCATGAAATAAATTTGTTTTAAGACCACAATTATGTTGGGAATAAGTTAGCTACCATATAAAAAATCAATTTTTCAAACATACTATTATGTTTGGAATCACCATGGAGAGATGATTCATTCTTCTAATATTCA
The DNA here is from genome assembly GCA_963277665.1 of Viscum album. Classification (NCBI taxonomy): domain Eukaryota; kingdom Viridiplantae; phylum Streptophyta; class Magnoliopsida; order Santalales; family Viscaceae; genus Viscum; species Viscum album. The sequence goes on along the minus strand of OY728122.1, from coordinate 579,340,673 downwards.
TGAATGAAAATAAATAAGTGGCATGGATAATTAGATATTTTTTTAGATTCATGTGGTGAATATTCCTGAGATAAATGGTATTCAATTGAAATAAGGAAATTATATCAATACAAATGAGGATAATACTGATTATGATGTTGTTGGGAGAGTGAAAAAAATATTGGATGGTTCTCGAATTCTAGTATATCCTGAATGTAATAAAATTACCAAGTTGGAATTTAGAATGTGGTTATATTATGGGAAATACATGTATAAAATTTATAACACCTCAATTGATTATATTCTTACACTTTTTAGGGAAATTATTCTTTATGGAGTAGATATTCTCTTAAATCATTACATTTAATGGAATATAATTAAACAAATTGGATTTTATAATAATAAATTCAATTCTTTTCAAAAAGATTTCAATTTAGATTAGGAGAAAACATCTAAATAAAATGAATTTAAAGAATGTGGTACATCTAAGTGGTAGGAAAATCTAGATTTTACACCATACCACATGCCAATGAAATTCATGTGGCACTTTCAATTGATTCCCAGACATCAAAATATATTCACATCTTCATAAATATCTTCCAAAATGTGATTTAATGATGCAGTCAGACTTAAAGGTAATGATGTTTTGGTTCATCCTGTAGATGGGTTAGCATGGTGAAAATTTGATGCACACCAATTCAATTTTGTATCTTAGATGTGTAATGTCATATTGGGTCTATACTATGATGTTTTTAATCTGTTTGGTCAGATGTTTGCTGTTCAGAGCAGGTGTCCACATTTTATTAATATTTATATTCCTAATACATGGATGTGTATGAAATACATTTCATTTTATTGAGTATACTATTATTTGTAACTTCTGATTTTGGTAATCATATATATGTCTACCTGTAGACATAATAAGAGTGTTGAATTAAATTTGGTATTTGGGTGAGTGAACATTCAATGCTTCATGAGAAAATATTTTTTTGATATATAATGCCCTTATGTAGACCATAAGTGATTTCCATTTTTATGAAATGATGTCTATGTAGTTCATAATGGGAAAATTATCTTGTCTCAGTATTATGAATAATATATGATGGAGAAGGCTTAAATATCATCATTTTTTATGTTTTAAGGGGTATTAATGATTCACTCAAATGGATAATCAATACTGGAAGAATCAACAGAGGATTTATAATATTGTTGACTGTAAAAACCCATCTCAATGTATTTTATGAAGCTATGTGCATAGTGAATTTATTAATTTTATTTTCATAAAAAGGAAAAGGTGAGTTAAAATCCAAAAAAAAAGAGGAAGTTTGACACTGAATCCATATACAATTTTAAAAAGAGAAGTATCTTTTGTGCGTTTCCATATTGTCGTATGAATTTTCAACTTCATTATATAGATATAATGCATGTTGAAAAACTATGTGTGATGTTTTTCTTATAATTCATCTGAACATCATGTGGATGACCAAAGATGAATTCTGATCTTCATGGGACATGATGAGTTGGGTTATTCAACCAGTACTCCATCTTGTGTGTATAGGTGATAAAAAATGAAATGTTCCATGTGCTTCTTATGTGATGACACTATCAGAGAAAGGTCATTTTCTAGATGTATTGTTGAATATGAAGGTTCCTGAGGTCTCTTCAAAAAATATATCTAAATGAGTAAATAGAAGATCATTGAAATTAAATTCCAAAAAAACTCATTATTATCACATCATTCATTAATAATTGAGTCCAATAGAAATTCTTCATTTCCTATCAAATTATGTAAGGGTGACCGTGATTGATTTCTGTCATTTTTAGAGACCTTTGTGCTAAATGATTATCCATGTCATTCTTGATAAAAATACAAAAAATTGTTTAATGAATGTAATTACATTAATTTAGTTTTCTTTTGAATGATATGTCTATTTTATTATTTTTTTATCATTTCTTTTAAATATATTTATTTGAAATTAGAAAACTGGGTTTAATAATTGTTTCTAAAAAAATGTATAACACTGTATTAAACAATTATTACTAAAAGATAACGTAACATTGTTTTTGTTATTTGGGTTATAAGTTGTATGAATGATTTTTAAAACTAATTATAAATAATATATAATTATTTTTTATGAAGATTATGAATAATACTACTAAATCTCACATGAGGAGATGATTTGATGTTGATCATGTTATAAGAATGTGTGGGTTGTAACATACAATTCCATTAGTGAGAATAATAATAATATTATTATTATTCTTCATTAAATATAATTTCATGTTCATATTCTGTATAAAATATTTTTTTGGGATATATAGCTCCACCAGATTTGACCCCTCCTACCAGCGTGGGTCTGAGCGTGCATCCTTGTAGGCCTAGAAGGAGAACCCATTTTACAACAAACCACATTGAACCATATGTGGAGACCACATTTTCCACTTATTTTTATCCTCCACTTGAGAGTATTGGGATGTTCCCATCCATTCACATGGCATCATCTTATTTATCCTCTTCTTCCTAGTTTTTGTCTATACCGCCTCTACTAAGGTTCCCACATTTACCATTTCCATATCCATTCATGTACCCCCAAACCTACCACCCATATTCTGAAATGTCTGTACCACCTTCTTCTCCTACTATCCATTCAACATATACTGAGTCTATTCCTTTAGATTCCACTCCATTTCATGATGTCTTTCCAGAGCATGTCATGGAACATATACATTCTTGGGAGGTTGCTGATAAAGGGCAGTCCCTAAATGCATCATAGCCTATTGAGGTTCCTGCATTAGGTTTTTATTATTATAACTGTTTAATATAATATCATCTACATATTTTCGTAGTGTTTCATCACTTAATTCATCCTTTACCCACTCTTTAGTGATATCTTCTTATAGGCAGTGTGGTTGCACTCGTATGCAGGATGCCTAGAATAGTGAAAGTAAGATTATAGTGGATTACAATGAACAAAAAATGGTGGTAAAAATTTCTATGGAATGATGATGTTTTATGGACACATCAGCCAAGTACCATGATATTAGTTTCGTAGAACTAGTCTCATTGACACATTTCAATGATTACATCATGGATTGGGCATGTGTACAAATTTTTGTAATAAAAATTTATAAATTTTTTTCTATATTATTATTGTATTTATATAAATTAACATTTTTATTTCAAAAGTGGTTTAAAAATCCTAGAAGTAAATATGCCATATATTCTAGGATGATGGATCTTAGAGAGTTATGGTGGGAATACAAGAATGAGTTGTATATTGGTTGGAGGAGTGGAGTAGGTACTTCTTTAGAGGGTATACCCACACACCCTGACTATCCAAAAACATAATATCAATAAACTATCAAACATTGGAATAATGATAAGTTTAATTTACTTCCAATCATTACTGGTTTTCAAATTAAATATTATTATTATTACCTATATTGATTTTTTTTAAATGATTAGAGAAAAATTATTACCAATAATTATTAATTTAATTTAATTTGAAAATTATTACTAATTGTATTGATTTTTTTAAATTAAATTATTATTACCAATCATTAGTGGTTTTCATCAATTCTTCTGGTTCTTATGTTTACTATTGGTACTTATGGTTATTACATAGTATTTTGGTAAGGTGAGTAGTCTATTTTCATAAAAAATAGATCTATATTCCAAGATATTCAATTTATTCTCCTCGTAAGAGATATCATTTTCCACCTATACCACTTCTGGATTCAGAACATTGGAGGGATCTGGTATGTACTTCCTCAAGGGAATACAAGGAGCAAATCTTGTACTTGTGACATGGTTGGAAGATTTTCTAGTCTATAGGCCTCATCTCCAACATAATTAATAATATCGAAGGGGTTTTATGAACCTGGGACATATCTTTCCCTTATTCAAAAGTCACCTTATACTATTCCATGGAGATAATCAGAGGAATACCATTTCTCAAACCTCAAAATCTACGCCTCTTCAATGATTATTTTCATATATATTCTATCAACATTGGGATGCATTGATGTTATTGTCAATGGTTTTAAAATTTTTCTTTAATTCTTGAACGATTTTTGTTCTTAACTACTTACAATCATTAAATCATTCCAAACTTATGGGTGTTCAAAATATTTTTTCATAAGGGATTCTTAGGTATCTATTTTGACGTTTTGGTGAAAACTATTTTTTATAAGGTAACAGGATGAAGAATTTGATCCCATTATGTCCATAAAACATTCTCCAAAATGTCTCCCAATGTCTAAATTTTCCTCTTAGACTAGCCATCAGTTTGAGGATGATAGGTAATACTAATATTTAGATATATTTTTAGATCATGTAGAAGACTTTTAAAGAACATAGAGGTGATTACCAAATATCAATCAGAAACAATCGATAGTGGTAATCCAAGAAGACTTTCCACTTATATAATGTATATCAGTGAATGTTAAAATAGTGGGATGTCCTATCAAATTATGATTATTGAGATGTCTTTTTTAGATGGTCTATAAAACCCATGTAGCATTGTTTCCTTTCAACGTCTTCTAATATTTAGTGGGAAAGTCCACGGTGATGTTTACCCATTTCATGGTTGGTATAAGTGAAGCATTCATCATCCCATTATACTTTTTCCTTTCATCATTAACTTGATAACAAACATAGAATATTGATGTATATCCAGTGATCTCATTCTCTATATTTTCCATGATATAGTTCTCTTCTATGTTTTAATACATATTTATTCTCCCTAGTCGAATATAGAAGGCTAAGATATGTGAGAGACTCATAAGTTCTGTCTTATTATTGTAATTGAATCTTAAACATGTTTTTGACAAAAATATTGAAACTCCTTTCTCATCAATTTTAAACTATGAGGATTTAACAATTATCTTTGATTCCACCTTCTTCTATATTTATACATCATTTATTTGTGTAATTTTTATTTTATCCATGTCGGATGGTTTTGAAATTATTTGAGAAATTATTAATGTTTTTCCTTCCTTAATAATTACCATGTCCTTACTTTGAAAATATTATAATATTGGATCCTTTTCAATTCACATCATTGATAATCAAGAAATATCCAATATACATCGAGCATAAACCAATTTATTAACTTTTCCAAGATGGCAGTGGATTAACCTATCATAATCCATAATGAGAAGTAAACATATTAACTAGTTCATATTAATCTTCTTATTAGAGAATGTATATTTGTGGCTCTTATGGTCATTATATATTTCATACTTCTCCCCATAAAGATCATTCTTCCTCATTTCCAATGTGAAGAACAAATCATCCAACTCCAGATCATGCATGTAATAGTTTTACATATGAATTTTCAAATACCATGAGGTGTATGATAAAAAAATTTCATTATGAATCAGTAAACATCCTATAACCTTCTTTGAATCATCATTCTATTCTACAAATAGTTCCCAACATTTCATAAGTGTTACTACTGTCACAATTATTAGCCACTTTTTTAACTCTTTAAAGAGATATTCTCATTCATTACCCATAAAATCATTTATCCCTTCTATGTTATCTCTATTAATGGTTTTGAAAATGGTGATATGTTCTTCAAAAATATATGGTAATCCCTATATAGACCAAGAAATCTACAGATCTTGTTTATAGATGTTATCATGGGCCACTATTCAATTTCGATTATCTTGGAAGGGTCTACAAATATCCCATTTTTGGTGACAACATGCCTTAAGAATGATACTACCTCTGTACAGAGCTCATATTTTCAGTAAATTTCATAATTTTTATTCTATAAAAATGTTATTTGAAATGTATCCAAATTCTCTGCATGATCCTCATTTCTCTTAGCGTATATTATAATATCATTAATAAATTCGATCACAATTGTTTTGAGGTTATCTCTAGAGACCATATTCATTAAATCCACGAATATTTATGGATAATTAGAGAGTATGAAGGGAATCAATATGAACTCATTGATTCCATACATAATTTGAAAGGAAGTCTTGTGAATATCATCCTTACTCACCTCTAATTGGTGATATCTAAATTGAAGGTACTCCTTTGGGAAATAATTGGCACCACATAGTTGGTCGAACAAGTAATTTATCAATAGAAGGGGATAAATGTTCATTATTTTTTTTAATTTCGATAATATGATAATCATTGTGTATCCATAGAAATACATCCTTTTTTTACTAAGATTACTAGAACATTAAATGTTGAAACACATTTTTGTATAAAAACCTTCTCTAGATTATCTTGTAATTTCTTATTCAGTTCCTACAACTCAATCGGGTCCATTTTTTAAGGCACCTTGATATTGGAATATATCCAGTAATAAGTTCAATATAGAACTCAACCACTTAGTTAGGAGGAAGACCCAAAAATTCATCAGGGAATACATCAGTGTAGTTACTCAAAATGGGCATATCCTAGACCATGATTATATCCTTTTTTTAAATCATTTGACATAGATATGCTTTCCCCTAAGGAAATAATATCCACAATTTAGATAATAAATATGATTTGTAATCATCCTTATCCTACACTTGTATATAATTGTTTGATACCTTAGGATGTGAAAAATTTTCTCCCTTTCTCAATAGTTGATGTTAAATTTTTATAAAGATACGAAATCCCTGCATTATATAGCATCAAAATCCATCAAAGTATTTAAGACCATATTTGTTGGGATATTCAGTCCAGAAGTATTATCTAGGGCAGGGAAATATAATTTGGATGTAATAATTTTCCAATTTCTATTCACATTGAAAACAAAACCACTATAATTATAGGCCATGTTAAAATAGTTTTACTAAACATGTAATATATGAAAGAATGTGTAGAATAAAAATCTAATAGTATGTTCTCAATTATATAATGATTATCCAGCATACCTATCTCCATATTATTTAAGGGATCCACCTCTATTTTGGTGGTGTAATTATAATTAAATTTTATTTTTTTGATTTTGTATTAGTTGACACTAATTGACTTCATGGAATTGATGTTTAGTGCACTGGCTTGCATAGTGACATTGCTCCCAAAAGTTGAAACACTTAAACATGGGTGATTCTCTTCTTTCCTCCACCGCATTGTCCATATTCCTATTGTATCATCTATATTAATGACCACGGTGGCCATATCTCCCACATGTAAAGCTTTTCCTTGTCCCTTTGAGGAAATTCCAATGATTATTTTTCCCACATTTTTGCACACATGTGGTTCACTTTTCATTCCACCTTTATCATTAAATCATCCATCTTGAAAAACCATATTAAATTTTTATCTCTAGATCCATAGGACCATTCTCTAAACTCAATATCCACTTTGAGAGCATATATAACAGCTTCTTCATTAATCCCAATGCCTCGAATTTCATGATCCTTTCCTAGGCTTGGTTTTAAACCACTAATGAATCTATCTATTTTTCTATAATTATTGATAACAAAACATGAGGTGTACCTTTCAAGATAGTTATATTTTATTCCTAATACATGACAGATTCGCCTTATTTTTTCTTCTTCTCAATGAATTATCTCCCAATCATTTTTTGATGAGTTTTAGGGAATACTTATTAAAAATATATTCATAGTCTTCACATTCCATCTATTCAATTTGATATTTTTGATTGGTGTTCTTAATCAACACCCACAATTGTTCAGCCTCTCTATCTAAGAAATTTATGGCTAGATTCACCTTATCCCTATCAGAATTGTAAAAATCATAAAATATGATCTCTATTGAGTTGACCCACTATTCCATGATTTTTGGATCAAAAGATACACTAAATGTTAGTGGCCATGGATACATAAATTTTATGATATCCAGTTTCTCCCTAATAGGGTATGAATGATGTATTATATCATTCAGGTTATTTTCCATATCCTAAAAGAGTTGGGTATTCATCGTTAAGAAATTTTGAATTCCACCACCAAAGGAATTGCAGGTGTCTTTCAGGAAATCCCTACATTTCTCCTCAAAGTAATTATTGGCCTAGTTTCTCATAGTTCCCACCAGTTTAAAAAATATTAAATTTTTGAACTATACATTATTCAATAATTCACTGATAAATAATTTATTACACTTTGAAATAATCACTAAAAGAAAATTTTGGTGGATTCCTATGTTTATAATTCATTTAAAACAAATCTTCTGGGGTACTTACATATAGATTTCCTCATACTAATTATTTTAACTAATGTTATCAAATACTAATTCCTAAATTTACTAAATGGTTCTCTAATACCAACTACAGATGCCTGAAAATTCATACATGATTATTACATCATGTTAATGGTAAACACCATAAAAGTGTTACACAACAGGGACATCAAGGTTTAGTGTCTTTGGAAAATTATGGATATATATCACCTTTACATGATAAAACATAAAAAAAAATTCATACATTATTCTCTAGCTTTGTAGTGGACCTCATTTTCTCCAAATTAAAAGTAATAACATGAGGTTATACATCAAAAAAGGGGTGAGATAAAATCCTAGTGTGATGATGGATACGAACATGAATTAATATAACATGGGTGAGAGTAATCATTATCATCATAACATAAGAATGATATTATCATCAAAATCATGAATGAAAAAAATTAGAAAATGTAATGGAATATAAAAATGCATAAAAATGAAGCATCATGTCTTAGTGGCCAAATACCTCACATAGTTGTGAATAAAGATATCAGCATTTCCATATATAACATAAGTGAATAAATATGAAATAATTTTTTGAAAAAATATATCATTATTTTCATGAATATTTCCCATTATCTCTTGAGATACATCACATTACTAAGTTAATTCTATATGTATATAATTTTGGGTTCACCAATCACATAATAACATTTACATAATCATGTTTCCCACATAGAATGTATATCAATATTGGACATAAAATAAACCAGGTAAAGGAAATTGTTGTGATGATAATTTAATAAACAATTTATTCATGAATAAATGTTTTGATTCAAAAAATAAAAATTTAATAACATACTTTATATAACAATCATCAATCATGAGTTATCAATAAACAATCTCAAGATAATTAAAACATATTATTTTAATGGGAAGATTTATTTATGAAAAATCATTGAATTTGTCATTAAATCGGATTAGAAGAACATATATCTCAGAAATGAAAAGGAATGTAAAATGAATTTATATGTCATTTATACTAAAATAACATCCATACTAAAACATTTCATGAAAGTGTGATAAAAAAATGAAAGGAAGATGGTTTCGAGAACTGACTTACCATATGAATGAATGATTTCATCACAATAATATCATGTATAATCATGTTTGATTAAATAATTAACAAATACATAACCTATTTTATATGTATTTTATTAATTATAATTTTATTAAAATTCCTTGAGGGCAATTATGATGAGTTACATTGTTCAATTTTATCGTTTGAGAGTGTTCGTTTTCTTGGATTTTATGCTTGGTTCACTTGTATACATGTACAGAAGAGAATTTAAAATTAGGCAAATTATCCAGAATTATAATTATTTCAAATTGATGATATTAAATAATTCTAATTGTTCTATTATATTATTATTTTCTGGATATGATAATTATTCATTAGATAAAATTTAAATGATTGTTTCTTAGATTAAATATGGTGGTTTTCAATCACAACAAACTCATTTTTATTGTTATTTAATATTATCTCAATATGGTACATACATAACATAAATTTAATTTATAGAGTAAATTTTAAAATCAATCAAAACCATTATAATGGTTTTATGAAAATCCATTAATGAGTTAAAGTAAAATGATATCTTTTCATCCTCAATGGTGAAAAATCAACACCTTATGAATGATGTTTTCGTTTATAGAATAAAAGGAATGAAGAAGAGTTTTAATGATGGATTATTCCACTAAATTGAAAAAATTAATGTATACATGAGACACTAGATTTATCGTGACACTTTTATTTGGGTAGATGGGGAGATAATAAGAATATAAAATAAGTTGAAAATAAATTAAATGAAAACCAAAGAGGATTTTTCATCTTGAACTCATTCTCCTTCAGAACCTCCATAGGGAAATGGATTTGGTATACTGTTGAAAAAAAGGGATCCTGAACATCATGGTGGGTCTTAGAAATAGGATTCAGTATATTTTGGGAAATCCTCATAGCATGAAATTTATATGGAATATAGGTGATGATTGGTTGTGTTTATAATATAGAAGCATGATGTTTTTTTGTTATTTTATTCATTAGTTCATTATTTGGCCTCATGAATATGAATCGTTTTGATTAAAATGACAAAATTAAATAATGTTATAATTAGTTTTATATATTTGATTTCTTATATCATCTATACATCATAAATTACTCAGAAAATCTAATATTTGTTAAATAACGCAAATTATCGTTTTTAACTTTTCACCAAAAATTCCACTATTTTAAAAAAATCCCAAAAATTCACCTTAAACATTTCTTTGATGTGAATATTTAAAAAATGATCTCCATTTTATGGAAATAAATTTCTAAATATGTGATATTTAAAATTTATTTAAAATCATAATTTATTTGAAAAATACCTATTTTAAAATTATAACCGCTTTTTTATAATTTGTAAATTTAATTAATATATAATAATCATATATAATAATCATAAGAAAAAAACATTTTATTTTTTGAAATTAAATCTAATTTTAAAAAATTATATTAAAATAAAATTTTAAATAAAAATTATTGTTTTATAAAATTACCAACACATAATTTGTCTTTTTCAAAACATTTATTTACTTATAATATGATGTAATTATATCATATTATAATTTAAAATATTCCAAAATGTTATTTATAAATCGTTAGATGATGATACTATTATATTAGATTAATTAATGATTCTAATGTTCTTGTTAATATACCAAATGATAGGTTACTATCTCATTAGGATAAGTTCATTAATTTTATTTAATATTACTAATTTCATTACTAGTTTATTAGAATGATGTTTTTATTGGGCTCATAAAGACATGTATATGTTTTATACTATATAATATACATATAATAATTGAAAACCCATGTGAAAAGCAGGAGTGTATAGAATAGGTGGAAAATAATTTCTACACATAAATATGAATATGATACCAGAATCAGAGAACACACTCTTCATATTTTAGGGCTATATAAACTGTAAAATCATGATATATATTCACCATCAGCTCTTCTGAATCAATACATAAAAATGTTCAAGGGAAAAATAATGACCCCAATTTTAGTTTGATATCCTCTCTAATTAATAATTTATTTAGAAACAATTAATATACAAATATGTTAGTGATTTTTGTACCATATATTTTTATTCTAAAAATCTATTATTAAATTACGCATTCATTATGCATGTAAGATTTAATAAGATGAAGTCATTGTTGACTCCCCTAAAGGAATTAATTCCCCTACATTAATTAAATCCTTTATAATTGAAATATATATATATATATATTAATTAACTTTGAGGTTCCACTTAGATTACTCAAATGTAAAATATAGTTCGTTCGTTGTCTCTAAACCAAGTATTTTCCTTTCTTCAAATATCATTAGATATTTTTATATCAATTGTCTTACCTAGTTCCTTAATAATATTTTCCAAATAAATTACTTCTTTATATTATATCAATTATGTTCATAATACGTCCCAAGGTAACATTATTACCAAGATATAGATTCATCTTTATTATACAATATAAATAAGAAGTAATATTGTACCAAAATATTTTATTCCAAACCTAGAATAACCACACTTTTTCATGATCTTGATAAATAAATCATATCTATATATGTGGGATGATTCTCATGAATTCTAAGTTATTCTAGCATAACAATTTTTCCTTTTGCATTTAGTATCCATATTTTCATTATCTATTTTATTGGCTATCTCCAACTATTCTCTCCAAATCAAAAAAAAAAATATTTCGTCCTCAACTACATTGGACTACTCACAAGTCTTCGTCAAATAAGGTATTTTTAATAGCTAAAAATTTTTATATTTCTGTATATTAATCCTTTTTACAGTGTATGGTATCTTACCTATTTGTCTATTCATAGACTCCACATATTTTCCCCACATTCCCACACCTTCCATTAATCTGATCACATTTTTCTAAAAAAATTGAGTTCAAAAATTCTATGTAATTCTGGTCACAATTTTTTTTCATTTTGTACTAGATCTCATTTTTTCGACCATATCCCTCTCTTTATTCTTGGATAATTATTATAAATTACTTATTTTATAAAAATTAATAGTTTTTCTATCAATATATCCCACGACACCAAGAAAAACTAAAATTTTTTATCACCTTCCTAACTATAACATTTGTTCGGAATGTTGTTGTGGATATCTCTATTCAATTTGAGCCTTAATTTACATATGAAAAATTGATATCTTTGGATTATGCTTCAATTTTATTGATGTGGACATTTTTCCCTCAAAGTTATTGGACTGAAAAAAATTCATAATCCTTTTGTCAACTAAATAATTAGAAATTTTCTTCTTTCTGACTATAGACTATTCTCCTCTAACATATGATAACTTACTGAGGTATATTGTGAATTTTTTGAAATTATTTTGATTTATAATACATATTGATTATATCTCACCCATTTATAAATCCCATGAAACTAAATTCACCAAAAGACCACTAAAAATAATCTTTTTGTTATCTTTTATAAGCTTATACTTCCTACACTCTTCTATAATGAGTAATTTATTATTGATCAACTCTTCATTTTCATTGTTGGTGCTATTCTTCCTCATAATAAATTACTTTTTTTTGAGTAGTTTTCCCATTAATACACAAATAAATATTTCCTTTTAACTATCATTTTAACTCTTTCATTTCATATCGATTATCATCACATCCTGAGGAATCAGAACAAATTTTAACATTACTAAGAAAATTAACCTCTTAATATGATGATCTACATAACGATGGGTCATTTTTTCATGTTTGATAATAAATTTATTATTTATTGTTCATGAATGCTTATTTTTCTTCTCATGATTTATTTGTAAATTTCTCATCTTCCTTATTGGATTTATTTTTTTCAACCTTTATATGTAATCAATTATAGGAAAATCATCCAAGGATATAAAATTTCTATCAATTTAAGAATTGTATTACTTTTCCTCTTCACATACCATTATTTAACCCCTTTATATAAAATAAATAGGTTAAATATTATTTTCACCCCACTTAACATATGAATAAATTGATTCTATGACATCATATTCCTTGATATTACCTTTAACATGGTTTCAGAAGAAATTTTATATTTTTCCTCCTATTGAATTTTAGTCCCTTTATCACATCATAAGAAATGGGTAAATTTTGTGTCCAATATGTAATAAATTTTTCTCCTTCATTATTGGGTGATATTGTTTTATCAAACTAATATAAAATATTCTTCATTTGTATTTATTAAATGCTAAAATTAGATATAGTATCAGAAAACATTCCAATATTTCTTAACATATCATTCCAAATAATGATATAGTCAACAAGTTTTTAATCATCATGTAATTTGTTATCATAAAAAGTCACCACAAAACTAGTTCTTTATATTACCAAAATCAGACATTATGTTTATAGTTTCTTTGCAATTTTTTCCTTAGCTTCCTAGTATTCTGGGTACACCAGACATTTTTTTTGACTTTCTCTTATAATGATGTCAACAATTATTTTTGATTCCTCCCATATAAATACATATTTATATTTTCACCATGAGTTATAAAAGAATATTTTGTAATTGGTTGAATTACCATTGATGTAGTATTTCTCAATTCTAATATAAGCAATACTGTTCGGGTGGAATCCTTTTCCCCCAAATGTGAAAATTATTTCCCAAATAATTTGTAATGAAACTATTGTTAAATAATAAATATTCACCAATTCATGTATAATCTGTTTATATACTTTGAGTAAACCTACTATCTAATACCACTTAACGAACCCACTATCAGACTTCCCACTCAGATAAGGTAGGGTGACTTCGTGGTTTACTTTTTTATGGATAATTTTAATTTAATTGAACTACTCAATATTTTCTATATTTTGGACCACCATAATAATATCTTATTGGGTCACCTCTTGTGCATTAGTAATAAATGACCCATAAACAAACAATATTTACATGGTATGAAAAAAATACTCCTTTATTTGTTTTATAGACACCCCAAAATATATTTCATACTAAAATACAATTTATCTAAAATAATAGTTTTTTAGACATCCCTATTACAATTCCTCACTAAAAATTTATAATCTCTAGTTACCAATATCTTATTTAGAAATTTATTAACTCCCAAATTTCAAGCCTTTTGTGATTGATTATACCCCACAGTCATAACCAGCTTCTTTAAATTAGTCATCTTTTATGAATATATCATCATGATCCTGGAATCTTCTATAACACTTTTTAAAATGATATCCATCTATGAATATATGTATCAATAGTTCTTCTCATGTATAGTACTCAATAAATTCAATGTAAACATCAATAGTATTTTTTGTCCCAAAAAACTCTATAGGTCATTAATCTATTGGGGCCCCTTAATATCATAAATAATTACGAATGAAAGATTTATACTCATGAAATTTTTTATTGGACTCAATCACTTAATTATAATATTATTTTTTGAATGAATAAACATTTACAATCTCAATTCAACTTCTTTCTAAAATCACAACTAAATAAATTCAATTAATTTCTTATAGTCATGGTAAAGTACGCATTTCATATGTATGGTGATCACCTAGTAACTATCAAGATTGTATTGTTAATATTTAAACTAATTTTTCTACTTCCTTCACATGGTAGGAAATTCATGTTCAAAACACAAGTATGTGGTCTTTATATTCACCTTATCCACTCGGTGGATGGATAGAATGTTTAATTCATGAATGGAGTTTTTTTCCTATTCGTATACCTCTCACACTAAATATGTGGCATCATAATTATTAGTATTTCATCATCTAATAAACACCTATTAAAATTTTCCTACAACTACTAAAATTCATGTACTTTTTATGTGGATCTAAGTAATTATTTGTGTGTATCCTCCACTACATGATGGGATAATATTGATTGATAAAATAATGGATTTTATGTCATTAAATGTTTCTCATATTATTTATCACACATAATAATAACATTATTTTTATTTATATTAATAATAAATTGAAAATTTCCATTGAAAAAAAAAATTAAACAAGGTTAATCGTCCATTTCATAATACTACATGAAAAATATTCTTCAATATTTCTCATACTGGATGAGTGTTTCAACTCTTTACATGATCGTATACTGTATTTGGGAATAAGATTAATTATTTACCCCTTACTCATTATCCAACCTCAAGTTATCACACACATACATTACTGACTTCCCATGCACCACATACTCACTTAATCAAGTACCACAACCTTAGAACAACAATGGTCACTTCATTTTGGCCATGTGATAACTTTGATTTCTAATAGAATATGTAATCAATTATCATAGACTTCCCATGAGAACAACACATTTCGATATTATCATTCATAATAAATTCATAACTCCTTCATCATATAATAACCACACCACACTGACTATGGCCCATTTGGTCCTCAATCCTTTATTTATTTTTTATCACCTCATTAATCATTTCTTATTTCACATTGTCAACCTAACCTTCATAGTAGTTTGGAATAAACCCATACATTTAATATCCTAGTTAATTTATGTATAAACTCAAACATCAATGAATCCAACTTCATAGAGATAATTAAATTTAATATCATCATTTTAGTTAAATCCTTGTGCCCCAAAAAAATGTTCATATCTTTTTAATATTTGAATCATGATCATATATCACTATCTAAAATTTAATATTTTTATAGATGGCCTCCAACTAATTTTTTATGTTTCCCTTATACTTATTATGAATCTATTCGAGTTCAAGATATTTGCTATTATCTCTAGTGTGTCCCCCCATATGAGAGGCAAAAACATCCATTCCTCTTACGCACATACCCACACAACTGCATTCCTATTCGTGACCTCAGTATGAGGTCACCCCTAACTAATCTACTCATCTCTATTTTCATTGGATATGTGTGGTCTTACAGGTTCATATAGGCAAGTTGATGGATTTGGTTGATCGTTTTCCCACAATTACCTAGGTTGGATTGTTTTTTAACAGCCCAATTAAACAACAGTTTTCTAAGGCATCATCATGTAATAATAATGCACTTATAAATTCCATTCCCTTCGCATATATTTCATGACATCTCAAAATATATTTTATTTATTCATTAATTCAGCTTCATATGTTTTCCAATAAGTCACATTTTAATATTCTCTAAAATTCACCACTTTATGATCTTTATATAGGATCCAAAAAATATCAGTTCATTTCAAAATCGTCATCATATCAACACCAATAGTATTTCAAAACATTACTTCTTTCTGTTATAAGAAATGCTATCGTTTAAAAACCCATAAACATAACTCTTGGGGATTATGAATAACTTCATAATCAATACATGCCCAGATAGGAATATCTTATGATGCTATACTTCCATTATTTCTGAAGAAAATCCCATGTGAATTATTAGATATTTTCATTATACCCAAATTGGCACATTTATAGTAAATATAATTCCTAAAATAGTAACATCCAAAATAAAGAAGTTCATCAGTGAACAACTTCCAACAAAAACCTTATACTATGGCCACCACCTATAATAATAAAAATGATATTAAACCATGATAACAATTCCATCAAGATTAAAAAGGAATTGAAGAAGTCAATATAAAACACATAATATATGGGAAAACTCCTATACATGGGTGTGTATATTGGAATATATTTTTCCTCCTTGAAAATAACAAAGGGTAAATATAGATGATGGTACTTACATTCACATGAAATAATCCAGTATATAGAGGATACTAGAGTTATCATGGTCATTTGGAAAGATGATTTGATGATAGGATAACAATAGAAAGGAACAGAAAAAGAAAATTATACAAATAAAATGTGAATTTACCCCCTAAATCCACCTCCCTGAGAATATCTTTATGGGAAGGGTTTTTTTTTTGCAAGACCAAGAGCTCTTTGAAGTTTGGAGTGACTAGGAAAGTCTATTTGGTAAGATCATTAAGCAGCTTCAAGGCTTAGAGAAAGGAAGAGAAGAGGTAGTGATGGGCGGGTTTATAGTGGTTGAGAGGAGTAATTTTGGAATATCTTAATCATTATTTTTTTATTTTTCCACATAAAACCATCTGGTTTTATTCATATAACCATGTATAGTAATATATTCATGTCATTTCTAACCAAGTGTCCTTACATTATAATTACATAACATATGACTAAATAAATCATGTATTTATTATTTATCGTAAATTATCTTATTTTACTATTTTTTATTTCAGAAAAATCCCAAAAATTCACTCTAATATTTTCTCAACATGTAGATTTAAAAAATTAAATCCATCTTTTGAAAATAATTTTCTAATTATAATTAATTTAATTATTATATAAAACCATATTTTATTCATAAACTAATTATTATAAAATTAAAATTCATTTTATATCACCTTGAAAACTTAATCAAGATCTCATTATCTTATTTCATTAATATAATAACAAAATATCATTATTTACTATTCATTAGAGCCATATTACTATTAATAATACTATTCATAAGGGTATTTTACTATTTACCAAAAAAAATGTTTGTCTTATCAGACTCTAAATAACTTACTAAACACAACTATGTAAGCCATTTTTTCAATTTCAAATCATAGAGGTGGAAATAATTATGTTAACTAGTTAGGTTATAACGAAGTGGTATTGTGCAGAGACTCAGTGATCCATGCATTCTATATTTATTTTCAAAACACTATTTTTTACAATTATTTTAGGGGATCAAATCCTCAGAATCATACTAAAATGGATCCACCATCATTGATCCAAGTATAATTGAGAATCTAGATCCAATCATTAAGATCTATATTTAATTGATCTGATGAAAATGGATTTTGGAGGATTTTATACCACATAATATCACCAGTATTAGGAATATGGTTTGGAAAAGAAGTAATGAGATAAGTGTGAAAATACATGAGTTCTCAAAAGATTTAATATTTTTGAATAGACACAACTCATAGTGTACATTATGGATTCATCCTATGAACTCTGGGAATGGCTTATACACTATAAATCACATTTCCTTGGCCTAAAATCCAAAAAAAAAACATTTCCATTGTGTATTTAATTTCATGTTGTCTTTATATCTTCACATATAGAATTAAATATGGGGATTCATCCTATAATCCTTACATTTCATGAAAATACATTCCTGGTGCGAACTAGAACATGTACCATGTTTCCATCATATAAGTCATTTACTTCTACAGACACCCACAGACATGCCTCAACTCATTTAATAACACCCTAATGATGAGTCAAATTTTAAAATGTGGTATACCGTAAAATTTAGGATGATAAATAATATAACAATCCACAGAAAACAATAACAATTGTACCTTGTTATAAATTACATATCATCAATATGATATTTTATTTTCATCATTTTTCATTATTATTTAAAGAATAAAAAATGTAACAATGCTCTGATTCCACAAATGGTTTCCAAAATATTTAATAACAATCATTAAATATAGATGAATAAATTTGTATCATTAATTTATTAATATAACAATTTTTGAAACCAAAAACATTTTTATGCATATAATAAATAACTCATATACCTTACACTAATGATATGATTCAATTTCAGCTATCATATTCTTTATGAAGATCCATTAAGGGTAGCCAAAATACTTCATCCTCTATGTTTTAACCATGTTTTGATCCTTAGTAACTAAATGTTCTGGTACAACTCTCCATTAGTCCAATGGTATGCTAGGAAACCGTTCTAAATATGGGAGGAAGATATTGAGAGCTAAAAAAGTAATTTAATCAAAATAAATAAGGGAAATTATTATATCTCCAAGATTGAAGTTTATTTTTTCATAATATATCCCTCAAGGAAACCCCCTAGGTGGTAATGCATTTAATAATATGGTCATAACATATAAGTAAGTGAAATATTATTTACAACCTATTGTAATTGTAAATCCTAACTATATCTCCCATGTATTTTATCGTATGAATAATTCATCATCACTGATAGTTTATATGGAAGATCAGTCAAGTGTTGAAACTCGGATGTTATTATCAATCATATGTGTTTATGTTAATCATTCAATATTATTATTCATGACATATGATATAGACATACCATATACTATGACAGTCTTAAGGTAGAATATTTAAATATCTAATTTATGCATTATAATATTTCCATTCCAATGGTATATGATATGCCTTAGTTTTCTCCATGTTCTACAATATTTTATATATACAAAACACTATGATATGTTATAATTTAAATATTTTGTAAATAAGGCTTTAAATTATATCTTCTTCTATAAAAAAGAATTTATTTATACTAAATATTATATGGAATAAAATATTTATGTCATATAAAATTGATATATTAATAAGATTAAATTTTTAGAGACAAAGGAAAATTACAACTCAATCCACTTAACATAATCTTTTTGAAAGGAAAAGTTTTTTCAGAGTAAATCAATATTTTACTATTATAGAGAGAAAATATAATTCGGGTTAACATTACATATTCTTATCCTTTAAAATTCTATAAACAGTGAAATTCAAAATACAATTAACATGATGATGATTTCAGAAAACCATTAACTATTAATATGTATAAAATATCTATTTTTTTAAGATCAAGTCATATCAATAGAATCAGAGGACCTATGGATAAAATTTATGTTTTTATGAAATCATTGACTGATGAGATGAATGAATTTTTGGTCAAATATATGATAACTTTTGACTAAGCCTTTAATGTTGTTTTCCAAATATGGGATGATTTTTTATTGATAATTAATTATTTCCCTATGTTGGTCAATTTATTATGTTGTATAAAAATAAGTTAATTATATTTTCCTTATTACAAAAAATGATAAAAAAATGTATATGGATTATGATTGAATAGTCTAGATATTATTTAACATAATAATCACAAATCATGATTATTAATTTCTAATCATTTTCTTGTTTGATGAATGTTATTTTTTATTTTGAACGTTTTTGAAATTTTCACATGTCTTGATTCAACTACATGAATATTCCTCCAACAATGTGAAAAAATCTATAGAGTCTTGAATTTAAAAAATAAATTGTTGTGATTGCACTACAAATAATTTGAATATAATAAAATCATTATGAAGGAATCAAGTGATAGCAATTCAGATAATGTTACCACATTCTATATTTCAATGAAAGAAAAGATGGTTGTATTTTCTCAATAGAATAGATTAACAACATGAAACCAATATTGAATATAGATGTTTCTCACAAAATCATTGATCAAAAACCTAATAAAACTTATGATACCAATGGAAGATTTAATCAATCACACATTATTCATAAATTTCACAATATATTGGAGCATCCATATGTTGATTTCCAATCAAAGAAATAATGAAAATAGTGCGACTTAATAACAATATATATTTTAAAAAATTGGTCAAGAATCTCTAAGATTCTAATTGACTATAAGTTAAAGATATATTACCATATAGAAAAATTGGATTTGTGGAAAATTAATTATGTGACCACTTGACCAAGTGAAATAACCCTAAAAATAAGTCAGAATCTAAAAAGTACTGAATTGACTATAAGTTCATGGTGATTAAGATCCCAAAATTTTAATAAATCCAACCAAAAATCTCACGATTTTCTAATGCCACCATGGAAGCTAATGTGAAACCTTATTTATATTGTATCTAAAATATGGTATTATATTTACTAAATATAATATTCAAATAAATTTTTATTCCGAGAATAAAATACTCTTCAGAGAAATTTAACTACCCTGACTTTTATGATGAGTAAAAGGATTTATAATAATTAGTTTTGAATGTCATTTCTAGGGAATTTTATCCTCTTATAGTATACTGATGTCATATAAGAATAATAATAGAGATGAACAAATCATAAATTTTCATGACTGTAAAATCATAAACTAGTGTTGTATTTAACATATACGCTTCTCTCACCTCTAATAAACTTTATCCAAATGTCAAAGAACATCTATATTTCTTCACAAATTATCTCCTAACTAATATTAGATAGTGATAAGATAAGAATCACCTGTAAAAAATAATTTCTCAAATTAAATGGAATTCGTTTCTTTTATCCCTCTCAATTTTTCTTAAATTTTGAGTTTTTCTTACTAAAAATTTTATTCCACGAGCATAATATGTTGAAATATATTCAGGGGTATGAGTTACTCTCCCTCTCAATCTTTCTTCACATTTTTACAGCCAAAAATCCATGGAATAGGGTCTATGTATCCATGGAATCCAACTATGAGGTTGATTATAAAACATCATCCAAGTTGTGGGTCATTCTATTTTTAATTGTAAGCATTAATTGAAGGAGACTAAAAAGTGTAGAAGATTAGGTTTTTTGTTTGGTATTGGACATCTTATTTTCTTCCCAAATGTTTATTTTAGGTTTTTATTATTATGTTTTAAAACATTTTTTGAAATATTATTTAAAAGATAGAACATTGATACGAAGTTTTTAAAAGTGGGTTTTCTTGAATTTAGTGTGAGAAAATAAATCTCAAAATATTTGGATAGTCATTCAATTATTCTACCTATGTTTTTATCTTACTATTGAGAGATTACATAACAAAGTTAAATATGTTATACATACTATATTAATTACAAAGGTAGTATATTTTAAACGATGGTATTTTAAAAAACAATTAAATAGAAATTTTAAATTGAAACTCAATACACCACCTCTTGGGATGTCCACTCCAACCATCATTTGGTATTAAAGGATGTTTTGTTTATTTAAATCTAGAAAATAACAACGATTGTGTTTTTAAATTAAAACCACAAAATTTATATGTATTCTAAATTATTATCTTTATTGAAAACAATATATCTTTTGGTACTACTACTAACAAACCTCTTTACTGTAATGGTACAAACTATGCTCAGTGGAATATTAAGATGAAAATAATTAATGAATCAAGGTTTATGATATTTTTATTATAATAGATGAAAATTTTGAAAAACATTATATTTTTATGGCTATTTTGAGTGATTTTTCTAAGGAAATTGTTGATTGAAACTGATAAGAAATGAATACCATAAATATTTCATTAGGTTAAGATGAAGTCAATATAATTTCTACACGTTCAACATCATAAGAAATTTTGGATACACATGATGTGTCTCATGAATGAACATTAAATGGTAAAGATATATTTTTGAATAGATATTATATTAAATTAGAATCTTATTAAATGAATGATGATAAATCAATTTATGATATTTATCTTAGCTTTAATGAAATTATCAATTTATGCTTTCACATTAAAATATAATTGAAGAAAAATATCATGTTATGAGACTCTTTCAGTACATAACAAATTTATTGAGAGGAAATATTATATCCATTAAACAATAATAGGGAATATAAAAATAATCAGTGAAGGATCTTATTGAAACATTCATGACTTATGACGATGAGTTGGAATTTAACATAGAAGATAATGAAAAAATAAATATCAGTTTCTTTCAAAACATCTGAGTCAAATATGAAGGATCAATTTAATGAAGATTATTTACATGGTGAGGAGTATTCATAGGATATTAATGATTAAATGAAACAAATATCTATGATATTTAATAACTTCAATTTGAATAAAAATTATTCACGAAATCAAGCTATGAAAGAAAGTATTATAAAAGAGGAAATTGTACAAAAGAAATTCAACCTAGACAACTGAATTATTATGAATGAAATATGAAATAGAAAATCAAATACCACATTACCAAAAATAAGAAAAATAAAAATTATTATTATGATCGAAAAATTATAAATAATACAATGAATTAAATTTACATCTCCACTTCGGATAGTTCTATCCAGTATTATTCAAGAGAAGACAATGCAAAAAGGGAAACCATGTTCTCTATGTAAAACACATATGAGGTAATATATATTGTCCCTAAATATAATTCTCATATTTATAATATATATTAAAATAAAAATAATGATTATTATCTGACCAATGAATATTTATATGAATACATATATATTTTAGAAGTGAATTTTTATCAACAGAATGATATCTATAGGTTTTTTAAAAAACAACATTTTTATATATATATTTAACCAGATTTTAATTTTCAAAAATAAACTAATTCTAATTTTTTTTTTAAACAATGAACCTAAAATTTAAATGTAAAAAATTAAAACATTATTGAATGTTTTATAAATAGAAGATAAACTTTGAGCAGGATTGGTGGAAAGAATACCACAGAAAATTAGACAATTGAAATTGGGTCTTATAATAGTCTAAAGAGAATTTATTAAAATATGTTTATTCTCTTCTCAAGATCTACCAATCCTATAAGTTGTTCATATTCCCCTGGGTCTAAAAACATTCATTATTCTTGAAGGTATTAATCCATCTTTTGTTAAAAAAATTAAAAATATTTGGATTTAAAAATATATTATAGTAAACTTCTCTAGATCTAAGAAATTATGTGTACAAAATAATTTCATTTCTAAATTTTTCACACAAAAAATTTGAGATTTTTAATAGTAATAATTTCAAGAATGTGGATATTGGATGATCCAAAAACATGACCAAAGACTACCCATGTTTCAACATCCATATAATGTTGGATGGTGGATGTGCCAATTTTGTGACAATGCCAAATGAAAAATAATATTTGTTGAAAAGATCAGTAACTCTAATTGTTTTTAAATTTCTAATGCCTTATTTTGTATGGTTTAATTTATAATCTACATAGAATATAAAAATTATGTTATGATGGTTACCATGTAATTTTTGACATAAATTATTTTAATATTTTTAATCTTGTGGGGACTTTATTCTTTACTTATTTATGTAGTGATTATATGTATACAGTTGATTAAGATTCTGTATTTTACAAAAAACATATTTTTCTTAGGTGTCGTTAATAAAGATTCTAGGTTATGGCATAGAAGACTAACCCAATATATCCTTCACTATATTAAATTAAAAAAAATTAGTTACATATATATTACAATAATTGTTTTCATATAGATAAGTTCCTTAACAACTATCAAATATGGAAAATACATAATGATTATTTAAGATGAAACAAAGATGTTTCAACTTCTCAACCCCTATAGTTGGTTCATGTTAACATCCTTTGGACTTATAGAGTTTTTTTCTTAAATGGTAATAGTTACTCCTATGTTCATGTTGATTATTATTATAGATAAACTTTGTTATTATTTTTAGCTCATGCAAGTGAATCTTATTCCAATTTTGAAAAATACGAAAAATCCATAGAAATATTTAGTGGAGTAACTATTAAGACTGTATGGAGTGATCACATTCATCAGTTTGAATATCAAGATTTTGTAACACTAAGGTCACAACATGGTTATAATCACATAATTTATTCTCCTATGACTCAGAGGAAAAATAGTAGTTTATGAAGAAAGAATAGGACCGATAATTTTATATCCAAGACCATTCATAATGAGAATTACATACCTATTTATTTTTGGGAAGAGGATATCAATATCGACTTCTATATTATCATTACGTTTCTTGTAATATTAATTTTAAGGAAAACTCTATATGATTTGTAGAATGGAAAAAAAAAATGATTCATTACTTTAGAGTCTTTGGCTACAAGGTTTTAATAATCAGTATAACGAAATGCATAGATTAATAAGGTAGAAGAAACAAGAGGCCCAACATGGTATGCCACATGATAATGTAAAAAAATAGAAGAAATAAGTATTTCATTAAACATGATTAAGGAAACCCACCATTATACAATATAGATGTAAGAGAAAGTATCCATGTGACAAAAAAAATTCAATCCAAATAAGATAAAATATACATATAAAACATTATGAGTCTAAAAAAATATTAGTGTGACCATATGTTACCAAAAAAACAATCCACTATAAATACAATGATAGCAATATAATTTTACATGACATAAAAATTCCCTTTCTTTTACTTATTTCCTTAAAAAAACAACTACAACTAACCAAATAAAAATGTAGGTAATGAGAACAAATCTGATTCAAATACCACCAAATAATTTATAATTGTTCTAATTTCTACAATTCATTTATTATATATTTTTTAAAAATTTAATTTAGAAATCATCTTTATAAGATTAATCAATTTTATAAAAATATTATTTATGTTTTAAAAAATTGTTACCATATTCACCAAGTCCAGGAATATGATAATTATGAAATAAAATAGTTATGAAACTATGGATACACCGTAAGAATAAGGATTAAAAATAAATTGTAAAATACCATCTTGTGATAAACCAATCATAAATGAAAAATAATTCAATTTGGACTCTATCCTATGGTTATTCAAGAAATACAAGAAAGAAAATTTATAATATCAGTTTAACATGGATCTATCAAATATAAACTCTAGTTTCACAACCCAAACAAAAGTAATATAAAACATGTCATTTATTTCCCCAGAATATAATCCCATGTCCAATCCCAATCCACCCAAGGATACCTAATGTGGTACATTTGTCAATAATATATTTTAAAACCATTATCACATTTAATCAAAACCTTTTTTCAAATAAATTATATTTCCATGATTGATAACCCTTCTCCGAAATCAAAACCACCAATTAAGCATTTTTTTTCAAACACATGGTGTGAAAAAATCTACTTTTTAATGGAACCCCTTAAAAAATGTATCATTTCCAACAAAAATCGATTCCAATGTCAAACCAAAAAATTCCAATTGACAAACCAGAAGATTTTATTAGAACTAATGAAAATCAAGAGGTATAACCACCTGTATTGATACACCTTCCTCAGTGAAATAATAAATGTAATAACATTTTATAATAGTTATTGGAAACAAGAAAATCACCCTTTGGAATACGAGGCATGGAGGAAAAATAAAAATTATCAATAGAAAACTAAATTGATCACTATATGACCCATAATAACATCCAACATCAATGATTCAATGATCAACACTGAATAACTAGATGGACCACTTACTAGGGATATGCGATGGAACTACCACATGGATAGAACATTGATTAGGTTGATTTGGAAAAAGGGATATCCCCCAAAATCATCCAAATATCACATTGACTATCCCTCATGATTGAAAGGATGGGATGTATCACAAATGAAATATTTTTCTCGATTCCCCATAAAAACGCATTATTGAAAAGAATTCATGATGTGAATTCTCGATTCATGATGTGAATAACCTAGGTGCATTGTAACAGAAAAAATGAGTAACCTTTGGTTAAAATTAAAGATTCCAACCATTTAATGACAGGAACTCAATTCATGAACTATATATAATTCATTTCATGAAATGGTTTCATTTATTCTTCTAATTTATGGATTCACATCATGAATTATTTTCATGATATTAAACATTCCATCAAAATTTATATACCCATAAAATGTAACAAAAATCATAGAATGTCATCCAACACAATCAAGAATAAGAGACCGCCCTCAATAGCCTTTGTATCCTTAATACATAGACTCAATTATTTCAAACATGCATACATCCCTGAACAATAGGTCAAAGAAGTATCATTAAATAACTGCAATAATGTGATGTTACATTTTCTACCCAATATATAATATTAATATCCATTGAATTTTCTCATGAACCTAGACTCAAAAAAAATTATTCCACTTCTACAAAAACAAAAACTCTTTCTACCACATATCTTGGTTATCTAGTCTGCACTTTTATAGTACACATAAGATGTGAGTTGTTTTAACATGTTGTACATTCTATTGGGAATCCAAAATCTATGTTTATTTCTCAACAAAGGTGGTGTGAATATTAATATCAACATCCTCCAAATCAATCAAAAGGGAATTATTTAGTTTATACCTCCTCTGCTAGAAACCATGAAATCAGTAATGGACTAATGTCAATTGTGATTATAAGGACAAATGATATGCCACATTTCCAATATGCTCCACTATTTCAAATGGGTCAATAAATGACAGGATAAACAAACATTGTCAACTGAATTGACATTGTCCTAAGTGAGGTGAATGTCTGAGAAAATCCTAATCACCAACCTCAAACTATATCATCCAAATATTATTATCTATATATGATTTCTAATGACTCTCTACTGAGGTCAATCTTTTACTGATCAACTACGCCTTTTCCATCATTTTCAGAATATGTCTCTTCCCATCCAAGGACTTCTCTCCAAACACATTCGAGAATAAGGGATATCTACATAGCCAAAAATACATTACCTCAAAGGTTTCCATCATAGTCAAGAACAAAAATCTATTATTATATAAATACTCTACCAAGATAAAATTATTTTCCCAAAATATATTGAAATGAAGAACAAATTCCAAGATTATATCTTTAAGAATATAATTATCCCTCTCCATATTTCCATCCTTTTTTAAAAGATAATTGAATTTCAACTTACAATGGGAATACATCACCCATTGAGAACCTTTTAGAAACTTATATTTGGACCAAGGGTCCCTATCAGATAAAGTCACAAATTTAGCCCCATGAATTGTCAAAGCCCCTTATATATAAAATTACCTAGGGTTTTCCCATTTTTTATGTCATTTATAGGGAATAAATGTGTTTTTTTTTCATTGATCAATGATCAAAAAACATTAATTCATCCCAATAAAATTCCATGGTAAACCAAAGAAAAATTACATGGAAATATTTTCCCACTTCCATAATATATTGGGTAGGGGTTTCAAAAAATAAGTATATCTATCGTACTCTACTTCAATTCTCTAACACATTAGACATTTTGATGAAAAATTTAAAATGGGCCACATCATCCTCATCCAAAAACACCAATTCTATAAGTTATGATATATATCTTGGCAGTCCCATGTTGTATACACCAAAAAGATCTCATCCTAAGTGAATAAAATCCAAGCTAAAAGAAAAAGGGCTAACTAACATATTTTAGATACACAACGCATTGCTTGGAGACTCAGACGACTCAGTCGAGGCCCCCTACCATTTAAGATCTCACTAAATCACCAGTACATTGTAAAATGAACATTGTTCAGATGAACCCTAGAATTAAATAATGTCTCAAAATTTTTCCAATCCAATTACACCGGTTATCCCTATTCTTTCCCTCCCAATCTCATCTCATCCCACAAACTGATCATATACCACTATTCCATGGATTCCATCACTTCTTTTGTACATAATTTTCTAGTCAGCATATCAGTGACTCTAATCCCATTCCATTAATTATAAGATATATGAAAACAACAATTCTAAAGTTACTCAACCCAATGTCTCTTTTTCATGTTCAAATATATATTATTGATGATATACTTCATGATTTTTTTATATGGATATACTATAAACCACACCCCAAATAGGTTGTGATGCCACATTTTGAGGGTATGAATAATTATTGCTAAATCAATATCAAAGGTAGGGTAGTTCTTCTCTTAGGGGGATAACTAGAGAGGTTTATAGGCCACCACCATTTTCCATTTCATCAAGAAACTCCCCATACCTATACTAGAAGGATAAAATAAAACAAAATTATTAAAACCATGTTCCAAAATAATAAAAATAGGATTTGAAGTCCACATCTCCTTCAGTTCCTCAAAACAACTCAATATTTTTTAATTCCAATGAAACTATATACCCATACAGGTTATGGTAGTCATCGTAGATTTAGGGTTGGATAATTCATGGATGAAATATCGGTAATAACCATATAACTACAAGAAGCTCTAGTTTTAAAAACATTTATGTGATTCTATCAGTAAATAAAATCATGTATCTTTTCAGGATCCACAATGGAAACCCTATGATATTTGAAATTCCCCAAAAACATTACTTCCTGAATCAAAAACTCATTTTTATAAGTATTACCATACAATAAATAATCCCACATGGCTCTAAGAATGATATAAAAATGGTATATGTGATCCTCCTCTAACATATAGTAAGGAAAAATATAATCCATGAACATAATAAAAAAATATTCCAAGAACTGATGAATGATATGGTTCATCAATACAATTAATATTATAGGATAATTAGTGAGACCAAATTGAATAAACAGAAGTATTAATTTTCCCTACTAGCTCCTATATAATGTTTAAGGTGTATCCTCTTCTTGGAATATAAACTGGTGGTACCTTGACCAAAGGTCACTATTTTAAATCCAATGAGACTTTCAATGATAATCAAAGAGATTATCAATAATAGTTAATGGATACATGTCCTTGATTGTCAAAATATTTAACATTTGATAATCAATAAAATGTTTAAGTCTCTCGTCTTCCTTCTTATAAAATAGGGCCCGTGGAGACCATGGTTACACGATAGGATGAATTTAACCCTTATCCTTGACATCCTCAAGATTGAACTTATGTTCTACCAACATAGTAGGTTTAATATGATAAGATTAAAAGGAATTGGGCATCATACCAGGATGTGGGAAAATGGTAAACATGCCCTCTCTCTGTGGTTGTAAACCAGAAATAAAAAACTCTGTAAATACCTTGGAATATGCACACAACAAAAGAGAGAGTGGACTGATCTAACAATGGTCAATGGAAACAATGATCGTTTCTGAAAACTGGCATGAGATCATCACAACATAATGAAAACCAGTCCTTTCTATCCCTGACTTAGAATCCTAATAACTAATAAATATGTGAGTAAAAACATCCATATATAAAAATTAAACTAAACATTAATAAAACATTATATGTGATGTAACATTTGATAATAAAATCTATAAAAAAATCAGTTTTAAGATATCATGATCAATCACCAAGAACTCCAACTCTACATGAAGGTCGGTTATTATCACTTGGAATATATAAAACATGATACCATATTTGAAAAAAATTCTACAAGGAGTAGAAATATCCTAAAATAACTAAATAAGATTTGAATGTAATAAATAAATTCCAAAAAACATTTAATATATAAAAAATTAGTTGAAACTATATCAAACAATGTTATCACCACAAAAGTTGAAATAAACATAATACTTGTAATAGTATATGGCCTTGATATAATTTCCTCTGGGGAATACTCCACCACATAAATATGTCAAATATAATATCTTCAAAAATATTTCCTAGCCACATTAAAATCCCCCTTAGTATATGGATAAGACCCACCACCCTTAGAAGCATTAGTACAAACCTGAAAACCCCTGGTTAATGTTGAACCAACATTGCAAACATGGGATAACCATTCAAAATAATGTATAAGATGGAGATATTGTCCCAAATGATGAAAACCCTTGGGAGCCGCTATAAAATAATGATTTGGATGGACATTCCTTCAACATTTAATTTAAATAACCTATTTATTACCAAAAAATTATTTAAAACTATTCTTTTAGAAAGCTCGCTACCTTTTCACTTTCTCAAGTGGCTAGAAGATACACCCTGACTAACAACTGTACCAACTAAATCACTTCCCAACATTTTTTCCCAACTATATAAGACTCTTACAATGATTCCTTATTGACTAACTCTACAATGTTTTGAAGGAACTTGAGAATAATAATTGAACAAATATCATGCCTCAATCCCAACTAAAACCTCTAAGACTTTGTGTAAACATTGGTGAAAATATCTGGTTCCAAATGCATGAACTCAGAAAAACAGGTTGGATACTCAAGAATGATATGATACCCTTTCTCTATGTTTAGAAACTACTTGGTATTTTCCCCTCATAGAATCCCAAGATAACTTTTCTCATTGAAGAATTGTTTAAATGACGTTATAATATGATCCTTGTGAAACATAGCTTTTACAATATAGTCCCACCACCATTCACCTGGTCCCTTACGCACATATGTTGAAAAACCCACCATAGATTCTTCAAGACTTTTTAATATGTTGAAAGTCATATCAGTCCAAACAAACCACTCTTTAGATTGTTAGGGTATTTTCTTACCACATATGATAGGTGGATGCTTCTTAGAAAATTTTTATACATGATCACTTTCCATGGGTTCCCTACACATATTTGACCTAGAGACTAAATAATTTGGATTATAGATTCTAACCACTAAGATTACATTAGATGATTTTCTTATGAAATATTCCACATATATTACTCTCTCAGATTTACTAGATCTCTTCTAATAGGAAATATCTATAAAACAAGAGAAAAATTCACATCATTCATTAGAATATTTCAATATTATAAGACCCACATCAATTATACTTATCTTCACCATTAAATGAAAATAATTTAATAATGTTATGGATTTTATGACTAAAATAATTTATAAAAATAAGTGATGTGTATATATAAATAATCTCCATATGAAGTTCATTCAAATGAACCTAACCAAAATGTATCATCATTTTAAAAAAAATCCCCCACCAACCAAGGTAACATGGTTTCTATCTTGGAGGTGCGATGACCAGGACCCTTTTCAACAATTAGTATCTAAATTCTAATGTTTCTAACTAAATTTTACCTATACCCTAATCCAAACCATGGTACTTTACCAAAGCATAATGTTGGTTAATTTCTGTGATACCAATTTTTAATGAACCAACCCATATAGACATGTCATGTAACTCAAGATTGTCTAAAATATGGTGAAATAAAACAATTCATTTGAAACATGTCACATATTAAACTTGAATAAAAAACACTAGGGTGAGATGAAAAAGTGAGTGAACATATCAATGAGACATAAAATTTCAATCCAAGAAAACCAAACTAGAAACATACAACATTATGAGTATAAACAAGTACTGGTTTGACAATCTATCAAATCCAAACCGTCAAACTATGATTTTGATGATAATAATAGAAACTAA
This sequence comes from Viscum album, assembly GCA_963277665.1. Classification (NCBI taxonomy): domain Eukaryota; kingdom Viridiplantae; phylum Streptophyta; class Magnoliopsida; order Santalales; family Viscaceae; genus Viscum; species Viscum album. Next base: position 579,308,684 of record OY728122.1, on the reverse strand, counting down.
CATACTAAATATTTCACATTAATTTACCCGAGTCCTACAAAATAAAATATATATACATCTAAAATAAAAAAGAGAGTGTAGGAAAAAAAATTATATGATACAGCCAAAGAATATATACAAATTATGACATCCATAATGAATTACTGGTAGAATCAAAACAAATAATGATTACAAATAATTTTCATAAGGTAAAATCATTTTTATAAGGAAATAACTATTGTTTTCGTAAAAGCGTATCATTCCCAAAAAATCATGAAATTTTCCAATTATTGAAAAAATATGTATTAATATACAGATACAAAATTTGATAACTATGGGAATATATGACAGTGAAAATAAAATCGTCTGAAAACCAATAATAAATGAAAAAAGAACCCAGTTTGGGATGTATCCTCTGGATATACATCCTACAAATGAAATATAAGCACTAATATTGGCCTATCATTAATCCAACCAAAATAATCTCCTATAGAAGAGAAAAAAATAATGTGATAGGAAACCTCTCTTGTATTTACACAAAAAATATTGATATGTCCACTCCGGATGCACCCATGGTTACTTAATGTGCTATGTTTGTCAAAAATCCATTTTGAAAACAAGTTCACATTTATTCAAAATGAATTTATATCAATTAAAGTACAATTTTTTTATTTAAAACCCAACATTGAAAAACCCACCATTTAAGAATTTCACCATACACATGGTGTGCAGAAATGAATATTTTATAGATCCCCCTTTAAATTTTGAATATTTTCAAACAAATCCATTGAAAATTAAAATCAATTAATTCCAATGAATAATCCACAAGATTTTATAATATTATAAACAAATTCTCTACTTAGAACTACTTTTATATATACTGCTACATCAAGAATAGAGGTAAACTAATAACCTTCGACAATAGATATTGGGAACGATAATATTTTCCTTTGAAAGACAAGTCACAGTGAAAAAATAAAAGTTTCAATAGAAAACCCATATCAATCATAACTCAATCCATAAATTCATATTATTTCCCTTCATAAACCATCATAAATTAAGAAGAAAAAGGAACTTCTACCTGGGAGATAATATGAAACTATCATAGGGATGGAATGTTGAGAGTAGGAATCTTGAATGAGAGATATCAACTAGAATCACCCAAAAATTATCAAGAGTTCCACTAAGGATAGAGATAAGAGACAACATCCCAAAAGAAAAAAAATCGTTTCCATAAACAAATAATTGGACTTGTATATTTCATGATGTTAATCCTAGACTCCTAATTTCTATATATCACATATTTTATAAACTAACAAATTTGTTTCCTTGGGATGTATTTTATGATTTTGACTATTTCAGATCATGAACTTAATTCATAGAAAATATATCATTCACATAATTGAACTATTTCTTAGATTCATCAATGTGACGGATTCACCTCAAGAATTATGTTCAGGACATGAAACATTATTTAAGGTAGTATGATGTATAAACATGCTGAAAAAAACCTATTAAAGGTTACCAGCATAACCTGGACCCAATGGTCACCCACCACATGAATTCACATATTTGTACCAAGATTACATTAATTCAATCCAACATACACCTACAAAATTTATATCAAAAACGATTTATGAAATACCAGAATGAATGGGATGTTAATATCTTTATTCCAAAAGTGATTAAGAAATATTCATTGGTCATTCATCCTCTAGTTAATCATGTAGGGTAATTACTAATAGAATCAAACCTATGTAAGAATATATATATGTCAAATTTGATGAAATATATCCACATGATCAAAAAAAGTATTTAGAAAAAAATTGATGGTCTTTATAACTTGAATATCGATATATAAACTATGACTTGTTATTTTTTGATAAAACCTACTCTTAAAAAACACATGGAAATGAGGAAATTTTTAATCTAGACCGTGAATAATAAAATAATGTACAAAATTTCTCTATCACAAGAGAGATTAGAACTCATAGAAGCTATCCATTATATATTTTTATAAGATATGTATATTTAAGTACTCAGACTAGTGATTATCTTAGAAACTATGTTTAACATCAAAACATCTTGTCCAAAATGAACCAAAAAAGTCTTCTCATCCAGAACTGATGAATTTTGGTCAATGGTAATGAAATAATTGTGGGACAATTTTATAGTAAACAGTTTTTTGGAGCTAGTGGAATGTCTTATTTAATTCCCAACGAGTGTCACATAATGGTATTTTATTTTAAATTTTAATGAGTTTGGAATAATAAAAAGATATATATCGTGACTGGATGAAAAATAATATAGTCAAGAAGAACATACTTTCTATAAAGAAACCATTTCACCAGCTGTAAGACATGAGTAAATTATAATGTTAATTTCTTTTTAATTATATTTTTAATTTCAAATTATATCAAATTTATGTTAAGAGTAATTTAATAAATTTTTATATTATTTATGTTTATTTGAACAGCCCAATAGATTTAAAAACCCTCATTTTTTAAATAATTCTTTCAAGTTAACTTACCTGATTTGTAGTTTAAAACATGGTCCAATATCTTTGTATGATCGGGTCAAAAAAATTCTAATTTAATATTATTTATATAAGGGTTTGTGGGTCTTAAATTATTTATTAAAATAACATAAAAAGTTAACTTAATTGCACAAAATTATATTAATCATATAATTTTTATCTCATTATAAATTATTTATGTATTGAAGTTTTTAAAATAGTTCAAAATGAATTCAAAATAAGTTTAATGGATGAGATAAATTATTGGTTTTTATATTTTTCAAAACAATGAAGGAAACACTTTAAACCAAATATAGTACACTAAATATCTAGTCAAATGTTTTTCCTTGGATAAATCTAAACAGAGTGATGTTATTGTGAGAAATGATAATAAATTAGATCTTTATGAGACTGGTAAAATATTTGATCAAACCATTTATATATGTATGATTGGGAATTTACATGATAGTAAGTCGGTTAGAATTTTTTTAATTTTTCTATGTATCAAATTTTCTACAAAACCGTAGAAAATCACCTTTAAATTTTATTAAAATTATATTCAAATTCCTCATAAGTATAAAAAATTTAGGACTATTCTGTTCTTCAGAAAACGATTTTGACTTAGTTGGCTATTCTAATGATTCCTTCGATGGTTATATGTTAGATAAAAAATAAACCTATGGAACATGCCATATATTGGGAACATCTATGGTATAAAGGTGTAGTGAAAAAGAAAACTATGTTTCTTTACCAATGTTGATATTGAATATATTTCTATAATAAATTATCATGCAAATATTTTGCAGATAAAACACACTTAACTAGACTATGGATATCAATTCATAAATCTATCGATAAACTAAGATAAAAAAATATTATTTATGTTTCTCAAAATCATGACTCTCTTTCATGGAAAAGATACGTTGATATAAGAAATTTCATTTTTAGAGATTATTTTCAAAAATGAAATATCACCCTATAATTCATTAACACATTAGATAATCTTTCTGAATTTTTTTTAAATCATATGAATGTTGACTGATTAAATTAATTCATACATGATTTAGGTATGATCAAATATTTAAATTTTTTTTAGTTTTTATGATTATTATATCATTATGTGTGTGGATTTCTTCTATAAAATTTTCTACTTGTAGGAAATAGTTTAAAAATTAAAATACCATATTTAGTTTTGGTATATTATTTTTTTATTATCATATTTTACTATTAATTAAATCCCATAAAAATTTTGACATTTTTAAATTATATTCTCAATCATCTCTTGTAATTTAAAACAAGAAATGAACCCTATTTCAAAACATCCTTCACAAAATAATTAGACTTTCAGTATAATAAAATCCTCTATGTTTAGTCAGGATTAAAATATCATTTGATAATGATTTTTTTGAATTATATAATTCTCCCAAGAGAGATAATGCAAGTCTGAGTGTATCCAATAAGCATCTAAAAACACAGCTTTTATCCCATGAATTCATATTAGAAATTAAAAAATGATGTGAACTAGTTTTGTACATGTAATTATATAGTATGGGGCGTTTTTCTTCCTCAATGTTAAAAAAATGGGTTTTAGGATGATATTATTCCTTTTTATATATTTTTTGTGAACATGTTTTATATATATATTTTTTTTGAAGATTCAGGTCTAAGGGATCTGATTAGGATTATTATTGACAGTTACAAGTGTGAGTTTTATTCAACCATTTTGGAAAAATATTTAAGGGTTCATAATATATGAGAATATGAGTATTATCTGAGTTCTTATCCTTTGAACTGTATAAAAGTTCAAATTAGGAATTCCATACGAGAACTGACTGATGACATAACTCATTAGATTCCATGTTTTAATTAGTCCAAGGTAGAATATAGGTTGTTTCTCAAGAATAGTAAACAAATTATCTTTAATAAATGGAATATTTTTTCACAATCATGATTCAATATCTCTTCATATTGTACATAATGGTGCAATAAATCTAGATATGTATTCCCAATTTTTTAATGACGGACATCAAATATATAGGTAAATATCATTTCTAATTAAATACTCTTCCACACCCTTAGTTGGTTTAGGAATTTCATTAAAAAAAGACTAATTGATAATGGAGTAGATATATCAGTATATTATGGAATTATTTTTTAAATCAAAAAAAATTTGCAGATAATGAAGATCAATAGAAAGTTTTGGTGAAAAAATTATCTGATGAATATAATATTGATGAGAGCTTCAATCCAGGTTAGAATCCTACGAGGCCAAAGGATTTCATTTATCTATATAAGTATCTATATATAATTGTAAATGAAATTTAATATTATCATGAATATTTTTATCAAGAAAAGTTGGATGTAATTGAGGAAACAAGAATATATAATAATGAGATGATGGGCTCTATTTCTCTAGAGATATCAAAAGATTCAAAAGTTTATATTGAAGTTGAACCTGAAAATTATTGATTAACTCATAAGGGGGTGAAATACAAGGCCTTTATTTCATAGAACTATTATCACTAATTAAAAAATTGTTAAATAATTTTATCATGTTGAGTAAATTTTCCCAATGTTTTAACTATGATGATCCCCTATCTCAGATTTGAAACCACCTAGGGAGATTTCTCTTCCATATATTCCTTTCATTGACATGGATATGTATTCTCCTACTGATATTAGTAATAAAAATGTTTTTATTGATGATCCTAATAACCATCCACCCAATCCCGATAGAAATACCATTCTAGTTTCTTCAAGAGTTATATTTTTTTTGATAAGGCCATCTTTACCAATTAAACAAGAAAAAATAAATATTTACGCCTATATTGATATTTTGTGACTCTTATCTATGTATTTCTCTCTTGAAACTCTAAAAAAAATTGTAGAACTGAAATTTATGATTATTCAGATAAAACTAATATTGTGGAAATATAATAATTAGATTAATAATTAAATACATCAATTAAAGAAGTTGAGATACATCCATTTAACTTTTCAGATAATGAAAGATCATTGAAGAGACCTTCAATGTATGACTTCTATGACTCTAACTCTAACACATTTTCACAGGGTTCTCCTATTAATGATCAAAAATATTCAAAATCTAATACCTATTTTATTATTAATTTTTTATACCTAATTTAGTTTACTAATGATTTACAAGAAGTAATAGAAGAATTTCTTCTATGTTTGGACATAGAATAGAAATATGAGATTTAGTAAGAAGTTTCCCACCCTATTTATGTTGTAGTTTCTCTCATAGAACCTAAGTTTTTTCCCATGAATGATGATATGTATCATGATATTATGAGTTTTATAAATTATATAGAATACTCTAGAGTTTAAATTTGATACCTTAAATATGATTTAACATATATGGTAGAAACTACGGACATCATGTGTCTATTCGTAATTACTGGTCCTTCCAGGCCCCAAACCTCTACCATATATCCTCTTTCATCTTTCACTATTACGATAATCATGTAATAGGAATCATACATGAGGAAAGAAATATAATTAATGACAATGTGGTGGATGTTATGAACTAATGTAAAATAATTTTTTTATAGAAGATAAATTGTATTATTTGATTAATGTTGAATCTCTTAAATCTACCAAGGACGTGTTTATAATAAATGGAACCACTTGGTATTATCTCAATAAAATTTAATCTATGTTTTATTTAAAATAATTATTTCAATAATTTTGAAGGGATCTGAATATGACTTATTTATTATTCTCTTCTAAATGAATTTTCAAAATAATTATCATGGAATCCCTATTGGATAAATCCATGTTGGATAATGATGAATTTATAAAGATAATATAGAATTGATTTGGGGCCTTCATAGGTATTACTTACCTATTGAAGCCGTATATGTATGTTTTCAATAATCTAGTTCTGGAACCTTTTATTTTTCATGTTCATATGATCTCTCCTTCTCCTACCTTAGCTACAGTATCACATGGGTACTTTCATTCTCACAGTTATCCCTAAACTAGTGTTTAATTTCATTTCTATAGCTACATATACTATAGTATATTTTGTTATTACTTTTTTCATCCTCAGGGACTTTTTGGAATCGTCCTACGCCATTATATTGGATAAATCAGGCCAGTTGGCAAGACTATCACTATTCTAGGATTTTATTTTATACCTCACCTATAACTTATACTCTTATTAATGGAAAATGAAAGTACAAGATTAAACCCTTGACCCATCCAATCTTAGGTTCATATTATAATAACAATTATGACAGGTCTTTATACTAAAACATATTTGCAATCAATAAGATATTTTAACAATATTTTTTCTTTAATTTCATTAAATTAAATTAATATTTTTCTTAGTTTTTTATAACCTTAATGGGGGAGTAATGTGTCTTATTATCAATAAATGTAATCTATAAACGGAGAAAATGTTTTTGTTTAATAATATGTGTGATGTTAAATAATTGATATGTTTTAATACCATAGTTGTATCATTATTTCATTTTCTATGATTATTGATGCCATGATTTGTACTCATCTAAAAGGGGAATATTGTTATCTTAGTCTAGAAAATCCTAATTTTAATATTCAAAACTAATTATTGTTTGTTTCTAAAAATTTATTTGTTTTATGAATGTAATGTTTTATTCTGGAAAATTTGAAAAAAAATATAACCTGAAATAACCACATAACAAGTCCATAAACAATATGAATAAATATAGAGAGGCCAACATTTTAAAATGTTCCCATGAAACTACATGTCCAATTCCTTTCTTGATGTGAAACGTATTCCAAGGAATTAGGTTCCCAAAAGAATAATCATGTGGCATAATAATGTTTTTCTTAGCCACTATAACTATAATGATTATTTTCAAATGAATGGATCGACCACAGAAGAAAGTGGGCAAGTTGTGTCTATTTTTTCAATAACTCTTTACACGACTATAAGAGAAATATTTTAAATAAAAATCCAATTTTAAGTGACCATGCATTAGTTAGAAATTATACAATGGATTTTATTGACTTTATATTAATTTCCAATAATATAAATGATGAATTTATAGTAACCATATCACAATGTGGATTTTCAAAAAAAAACTCATATTCTATTGGATTCTAGTCGACCACACATTTAAGTGAGTTAACAGGAGGTTAAATTTTAATTTGTGATAAAATTAATGATGTAACAAAATTAATAAGTGAATGATCCATGTAATGAAGTTATCATTTGAAAATATACTATATTAATAGTATGTTCAATGTGATCGACTGAAAAAAAAAATTATGTAATATTATAATAATTGTTGAAATGTTTTTATGATACCATGGAAGTAGATGTGGCACACTTAATGTGGCCATATCTAAAATTGAGTATTATATTTATTAATTTCAATATTCCAAAAAATTTATTTATTGAATTCAATTCCAATATATGGGATTTAACAACCATGTATTTCATGTTGATTATGCGGATTTATAATGATTAGTTTTCAATAGATATTTTTAGTTAATGTCACACTCTTAAATTATAAAAAATTCATAGTAGAATAATGATATTGGGGAATATATAAGAAATTTTTGTGAGTATAAATCATTAACTTGTTCTCTATTTAAATTTAAATGATACTATGTTCTCTCATAGTCTTCATCAAAACATCTGATAATGGTTTCTTATGATTAGCATTGCATAAGGACGGAAGCAGCGAGAGCAGCGAAAGCAGCGAGAGCGATGGAACTTTTTCTTCAACCTAGATATGGCGTTTTCGTACACTCCTGGAGTTTTATTTGATTCTCACCATGAGTTCGTTCAATCCTGATTGGGAGTTTGCTTTCAAGGATAACCGACTCTTATCTAAGGGTTTTGGTTCTTCATCGAATCCTGTAGATCTCTCGGGGGCGAGAAAGAAAGGTGTTTCTTTTGCTGAAGTTCTTTCCGGTTCGTCTGTTTTGAGAAATAGAGGTACGTCTCGTTCCTAGAAAATTACCAGACTTGAGAATGGCGGTTTTTCTGAAGTAGCGGATCCGGAGGCTTTGCAGCAACGCATTGATCTTTGTAAGTTTTCAATTCTAGGTCGTGTTATTTATTCCAAGGGTGATAAACCCTGGTTTTATGCGGATCTTAAAGATAGAATTTCTCATTGCTGTGGTTTTAGGAATTGGAAATTGATTCCTATTGGGAGGGGTTTTTTTCACCTCATCTTTCAATCGGGAGATGATTTTAATAAGGCGTGGGATTTTGGAAATCTTCATCTCAAACCTGGTATTTTGAGATTATCCGAATGGGATGTTAATTTTAACCCTTTCAACCTTAAGCAAACTAATGCCCAGATCTGGATCAGACTTCACGGGTTGAATTGGATGTATTGGCATCCTAAGATCCTTAATGACCTTGCCTCATGTGTTGGCACTCCTGTTAGATTGGATCAGAAAACTTTTGAGGGGGATCTTGGTTATTTTGCTAGAATTCTGGTTGATGTAAACCTGGAAAATAAAAGGCAGGATAATGTCACTCTGATTGCTAATGGTAATAAGATTGCTGTTAAAATAGAATATGAACGTGTTCCTTATTTTTGTGAGGTTTGCAAGATTGTTGGTCATTCTGTGGTGAACTGTAGGATGCTTCAAAAGAAAGTTTATGCGGTTCCCAAAGAGAAGGATTGGAAGGAGGTTAATTGGAATAAAAATAATAAGAAGATTTTTGTGGAAAAGGAGGGTCCGTTAAAGGATATACCTGGTCCCTCTAGAGTTATAGTCACTTCTAATAAATCTTGGGCAGATTTCTCTGAAGATGTTGAAAAAGGTAGGATTCCTGATCTGCCTAGTCCTCCTACTAAGTTTGGTCAGGAAATGGATAAATTTGGTGGATCCACGTGCATAGAGGATCACATTTTGGATCATAATTTATATTCCGAGATTCATGACCTGATCATGTTTTCGGAATTGGTGGATAACATTTGTGAGCTTGTGGTTTCTTTTTAGGATAGTTCGAATTCTGGGTTTTCCCAGGTTCTTATTGATCCTGTTTTTGCACCCATCACCTCCTCAGTCCAGGTGGTTGGAGCTTCTGCTCCTCCCATTGCAGATTCTGCTTTAAAAGGAGTGGAAACTTCTTCTTTCAAGTCAGATTCTGCTCCTTCGGAAGAGGTGATTGGGGCCCCTTTTCCTTCTGTTGGTTCTGCTTCACTGGTTGAGGTTATTGAGGTTCATGTTGGTCCAGTTGGCATCCTTAGTGATGCTGTTAAAAATGGAAAAGGTACCATCAGCAGTCTGGATATAACTGATCTTATACAGGAGGACTCTAGTACTAAGAGAAAGGCTGGACGGCCTCCTAAGTTTGGAAAACAGGTTAATGTGGGGGTTAAAAAGGGGGGAAATCATCCCAGTCTTAGGTTTAAATGAAGCTTCTTTTCTGGAATTGTCAGGGTTTGGCCAATCATGATACTATGAGGTCTCTTAGGCTTTTCATTTTAAAGCATAGGCCCCTTCTTATTGGTCTGTCTGAACCCAAAAGGGTTTTTTCTCCTAATATTTCCAATTTTGAAAACCTTGGTTTTCATTTTGTGGAATCCAATAGATCCTCATCGGATATTAAAAGGTTATGGGTTTTGTCTCATTGTTCTTTATCGCATATTTCCCTAATTTCTAATTCTGATCAGCATGTCACATGCTCTTTTTTTCTTCATGGTTTTCAACATTTCTGCTCTTTTATTTATGCTCATAACTGTTATCAGGGTCGTAGGAATTTATGGATGGATATTGGGTCTATCAATTCTTCGATCTCTAGTCCGTGGTCTATTCTTGGTGACTTTAATTCCATCATGAATTCTGATGAGAAGATCGGAGCCATGTCTAATGTTATCTCTTCTAGGGAGTTCAAAGCTTGTATTGATAATAGTGGGTTGATTGAAGTAAATCTTGTTGGGGCTAATTATACATGGTACAGGAAGGTTTTGGACCGATTTGTTGCTAGTAGAATTGATAGGGCCTTTGTCAATGAGGCTTGTCTTGATTTCTGGGGTTCTATTTCTTGTATGACTCTTTCCAGAATCAACTCTGATCATCATCCTATTTTGGTTGACCTTGTGAGTAAGGATCCCAAACCTCCTTTGCCTTTTAGATTTAATAAGGCATGGGTTAATCATCCTGAATGTAGAACTATTGTTGAACAAACTTGGAATTCTTGGAATGGTAGGGAGAATGATTTTTCTTGCGTCATTAAGCTCAAACTTCTTAAAAGAAATTTGAAATTCTGGAGTAAATATCATTTCAGTTCCCTTGATTCTGAAATTTCCTCTCTTGAGGATTCTATTCAACAAATGCAGGCGCAAAATTCTTCCAATAATTTCTCTAATGATATTTTGGGTGAGACTCAGCTGGTTTCCAAGCTTAATAATTTGTTGAATCTTAAAGATGCTTTGCAAAGAGATAATTTTAAGGCTAATTGGTTGAGAGATGGGGATAGAAATTCTAAATTTTTTAATTCTTTGCAGAGAATTAGGAAAGTCTCAAGGCCTCTCTCTTTGGTTAGAAATGGGCATAATGTGTTTGATAACAGAAGGGACCTTTCTGAGCATGTTGTTTCTTATTTTAAGGATCTCTTTTCTGGTTATTTCCCTCTTGATGATCCTGTGGAGAGTATTATTCCGACTCTTGTTAATCAAGAGGATAATTCCAGTCTTACATCCATTCCTTTAGAATTTGAAATTAAAGAAGCGACCTTTAGTCTAAAGTCTGATAGCTCCCCGGGTCCAGATGGTTTTGGGAATTTTTTCTTTCAGACTTACTGGGATGTCATTCATGAGGATGTTTGTAGGTTGGTTACTCGTTTTTTTAAAGGTGGATCTCTTACTCAGGGTCTAAATGCTCAATTCCTTGCCCTTATTCAAAAGACTGAGAATGCTAATGAGATTCATTTGTTCAGACCTGTTGCTATGATCAATACTATTTTTAAAATTATTTGCAAAATCTTAGCTACTAGGTTGTCTTCTATTGCCAGTAATATTGTTTCTCCTAATCAGTTTGGCTTTATTAAGGGTAGGTCTATTCAAGATTGTCTTATTACTGCATATGAATGTGTTAATCTTCTTAAGAAATCCACAAGGGATGGTAATATTGCTCTCAAGTTGGACGTCAGGAAAGCTTTTGATACTATAAATTGGAATTTCATTTATAAGGTTCTTCGTTTTTTTGGTTTTGATGATGTTTTCATTAATTGGGTTAAAATCATTTTCGAGTCTGCTCGTATCTCTGTCCTTGTTAATGGCTCCCCTGAGGGCTTCTTTGCTTGTTCTAGAGGTGTCAGACAAGGTGATCCTCTCTCGGCCATTATTTTTTCCATAGCAGAGGATTATCTTAGTAGATTACTTTCTATTATGGCTGGTAATGGGAATCTGTATTCTATTAGTGCTGGTAGAGGTTTTGTTGCTCCCACTCACTTGTTTTATGCGGATGATATTATTCTTTTCACTAAAGGGAATAAGAGGAATATTAAAAATATTAAGCGTGCCCTTTTGCATTATGAAAAAGTCTCTGGGCAAGAGATTAGCTGGGACAAGTCCTTTGTTTATTTTGGAAGGAATTTTCCTATTTCTAGGAAGAATGGCATTATTAGGGATTTGGGTATTCATGAAGGTGTTTTTCCCTTTACGTATTTAGGTGTTCCTATATTTTGGGGGAGGCCTAAAGCTTGTTATTTTTCTGATATTGTATGTAAAATCAGACGTCATCTTGCTACATGGAAGGGTAAGTCCCTTTCCTTGGCTGGTCGGGTTTGTTTGGTTAGAGCTGTTATCCTATCTAAGTTTGTTTATTCTTTCATGATTTATAAGTGGCCGATCTCTCTTATCAAGAGCATTAACGTTTCTATTAAAAATTTTATTTGGAGTGGCAATATTTCAGAGAGGAAATTAGTTACTGTTTCATGGAATAATTGTTGTAAACCCTATGATGCTGGGGGTCTTGGTATTAAAAATCTTGAGGTGTTTAATGATTCTTTACTAGCCTCGTTCATTTGGAGGCTTGTCAATGATAAATCTCAGTCTCTCGACTTTCTCCGCTATAAATTTAGGGATAGGCTCAGGAATGGAGTTTTTAATTATCTGGATTCTTCTGTTTGGCCTGCTTTTAAATACATCTTTTCTTCTATTGACTCTCATGCCAGATGGCTTGTTTCAAGGAACTCATCTTTATCCTTTTGGAAGGCCAATTGGACCGGATGTCCTTTAGCTGACTCCTTTTTGGATGATGATTTTAATGTTGATATGGATGCTACGATTAAGGATCAGCTTGATAATATGGGGGGTCTCCCTAATCATATTGTTACTATTATCAATAGTTACTGTTTCTCTAACAGAGGGGATTTTTGGGCTTGGGAACCTGCTTTTAATGGCCTGTTGACTTCTAAAAATTTTTATTGTCATTCTTTATCTTGCAATATAGGGTGTAAATGGATGAGGGATCTTCATATGAACTTTATTAGGCCCTCTCGGTCTTCTTTTACCTGGAGATTGGCTCATGGGAAACTTCCTACTGATTGTTTCCTTCAGAAATGTGGCATCTCTCTCTTCTCTTCGTGTGTGTTTTTTTATCAACATAGGGAAGATATTGATCATTTGTTTATTAGTTGTGTCAATGCCTCTTCAATGTGGAAGGCTGTTTTTGATATCTTTGAAATTCCCATGCCTAATATGTCTTCAATTCATCATTTCCTTCAAAGCTGGAATTCTATTTCGCTCTCTCCCCAATTGTTGGATCTTTTTAGAGTCGCTGCTTCTGAACTCCTTCATTTTATTTGGTTTTCTCGAAATAAGATGATTCATGATAAATTTTCCTTCTCGGTTAGTGGGGTTTTATCCGCTATTCTTGGTGCTATCCGTAATGTTGTTATTCCAAGGAAGCATTTTTGCTTTAACTCGGTTCATGATTTGTCCGTTCTGAACAGGATAGGTGTTAAGGGTAATTTCAAGCCTCCGCGTGGTACTTTAGAAGTTCTATGGAAGGAACCTTTTTTTGGTTGGATAAAAGTTAATTCAGATGGTGCTTCTAGGGGCAATCCGGGGCATTCTGGTTATGGTGCTGTTTTCAGGAATCATAAAGGGGATGTCCTTGGTTGTTTTCATGGTTCTTGTGGCTTTGCCTCTTCACTTGAGGCCGAAATGCTTGGCATTATTGTTGCTGTTGATCAAGCTGTGCAGCGTGGTTGGGATAATTTATGGTTTGAGAGTGATTCTTCTGTTGTTGTTTCTGCAATTAGGATGGGTTTTTATCACTTGTCCTGGAAGCTTACTAATCGCTGGATTAATTGTTTGGAGAATCTTTTTTCTTTGAATCATATTATCACTCACGTTTATAGGGAAGCCAATTCTGTTGCTGATGGTCTGGCTAATAAAGGTGTTAATGGTGTTGATTTTGTTTGGTTTGATCAAATTCCTGATGATCTCCTTATTTTTATTAATAGGGACCGTGACAAATCCCCCATTTTTAGACTTTTGTAAGTTTCTTTTGGGGCCTATTTGTTTTTGGAGTGGCTTGTTTCTTTTTCTTCAGGTTGGCAGTAGAGCTTTGCTGTGTCGAGTTGCTGTGGTTTCCCAAATTCTGGGATTCAGTGTGCTGATCTGGAGCAGACTGGAGTCTGCAGAGTAGCTGGCTTCATTTGGTTTCCCAAATTCTGGGAATCAGTGTGCTGTTTGGAGCGGGCTGGAGGCTTAGTTGCTGGCTTCTTTTGGTGGAAGGATGGCTTTTTTGTTGCTGTTTTTGGCTAATAAAGGCCAGGGCTGATGGAGATTCTTCTGTCCTGGAGATATCTTTCTTGATCCGGCTTTGATCTTTTTTGGCGGCATTGGTGGCCTCATCACATAGCCCACCCTTTTTATTGGGTGTTTGTCGGCTTTGGTTTCTTTCTTTTTCACCTTAACCATTTTTTATGGTTTTGGTGTTTTTTGTTTGTATTTTTCTTGTTCTGTTTTCTTTTTTCTTTAATAAATTTCCATTAATCTGATAATGGTTTCTTATCACCACGTATAATGTCCTAATTAAATAATTCATCGAGAAGAGAACAATCATATGTACAACAACATATCTTTTTTCATCCCTTAAAAAAATATTTGACCTTACTTGATTCTATTTTTTTTAAAATTTCATGTTTCACCTACTGAGATTGTTAATTTATTGAGAAAAATATCATGAACAACAAAAGTGAGTATGAGATAATCTGTATTATTATTTCTTTACATTTTTACTCTCACTAACGTTGTGGAATAGGATATTTATATCCTATAATTCCCCATATATGGTTGATTGTAAATTTCGTTATATGTTATAGATCAGTTTATTTATAAATTAATGTTCTAAGAAGATAGTATTTGATAAGTTGAGAGTATTTTGTCTCATCTTAAGACTAAACCTCCTATTTTTATTACACTATGTGTTTAATTTATTTACAAGAGTGTTTTAAAACTATATTTAAAATCTTATTTCTAAAATCATTCATTGATAGTGTTTATAAAAATTGATAATTTTGGTGATTAGTGTTTGTAAATTAATCACTAGGAATTATTCTGGGGATAATATTATTCTTTATACATTTTTTTAGATTTTAGTTAAAAACTCTAAATAATAAATAATTATTTTATTAATTAACTAAGATATATTTTTTAAAAAGGGGGATTTTATATTAAATTATTTTTAAAAATAAATTTTAATTGGGAACAATATTTACTCCTCACATGAGTTTTCCATTATGATCAAAATATTAATTAATTTCTAAATCAAATATAAATCATTAATTAATTTTTTTTCCTACTACTATAAGAGTTAAAAAGAGATAGAGTGTTATTTTATGGTTTTAAGGAATACAGAATGACACCAAATTTTCATGGTTTTTATGGAATTTCTACCACCATCAGTACAATCTGTTTTTACTAAAAATAAATAGTTCATTCAGATTTTTAATAATATAAATATTTTACTCAATTTTCTATATAGAAATTCATTTTAGGTCATAATTTTAATGTCATGAAAATTTAGAAAAACATGTGTGTGAATATATTAGGAAAATTTTTGGAGTTAGGGGAAATCAAATGAATGATTTAATATATGATTTTATTCGAATGATATATTTTTTAGAAACATGTTACAATAATATTTTTTTAAGATTATAGGGAATACATTCCCTTATTATAGTATGTAAGGATTAAAAATGAAATATTCATTTCACTCCACTTTATATATATAGTCATGGTGATCGATGGTTATTATTATAATATTTAAAATTATATTTATATGATGAGAGATATATTAAATGGTTTTAAAATATGGAAAATCACACTCTACATCAATAGATAACTCAATTTTTATTTCATAATAATATATCTTCCAATGTTTATAGGCCATTACTATAGGTTTAAAAAATATTTAGACATCTTACATATATAAATCAAAGCATAAGTGATTTAAAAAATATAAAATATAGGATTGTGCTAGCATCATCCCAATTGTACATGCTCATTTAGACATTATTTTCTTGATGTCACACTCAATTTTACAATGTAATTGTCTTGTAACATCATGAAAATTTTTCTAATCAAATTTTAAAGGGTGTATCCCTTGAGTGATACCTGAATGCATTGAAATGGTATGTGTGTAACAATACTTGTATACAATAATTAATAATCAAGGGTTATTTAGGGAATAAATGAAATAAATTAATAAATTTAAATATTAGTAGTTTTGAAATGAAAATTGATAATCCCTTTTTAATAATGAAAGAAAATTTAGAGGAGAAATAATATTTAATTTGGAAAAAATCGATTGAGTTCAAAATCATTAATATATATCATTCTAAACTTTATTAAGGATCCAATTAGTACAGTCCTCTCAGTTATATATTATAACATTCTAGTGTTCAATTTTCATGTTAATTTTGATTGTACAAACATATTGTTAAATATTATAGGACACACATCATGGATTAAAAACAACACAGTCCTACTGAAATGGATTACTAGATCCAATAATATTATTTCATCACACTCTATGAATGGTATAAGACATATGTATAATTAAATATATGATTTTATTTTGTTACAATATATCTTATATTTATATTCACACAAGTTCCCTCTATTTAATTTTGTGAAATTATTTGTTCTATAACTCATAAATAAATGTAATCATAGATTTACAAATAATTTAATCCAATGAGATGATGGTACATTTATTATGAAACTATTATGAAATTTTATAAATGATAATGGATTTCTGTTTTGCATAATATAAGTTGATTCAAATCAAGGAATAAAAAATCCATATTTCAATTTTTTTATTTGATGATAGAGGTTATTATTATAGTCAATTAAAGGAAATTATTAAATCAATATATTATCATGTGATGAAATTTATATTGTAAATATGTGATTAGATCAATATGTTTAGTCAAACTAAAACAAAAAATATATATATTATATTTTTAAAACATCAATAATATAATATAATATGATTATAAATTAGGAAATTATCCCTTTATAATGGAATTATAAGAAAAACTAATTTACATTGATAGCATCTCATCAGATATGAATAAGAAATTTAGGGTGAAAATGTTCTATATGGGGGGCTCTAGTTGAATGATAGCAACTAAAAAATATTTATATTACTTGTAATAATCCTGACCCAAAACTGAAAATTTAAATATAAATAAAATATTCATTTTATTTGGGAGGTTTTTTAAAGATATATTATTTATATTCATTATTATTGAACAGATTATTTTAATTTTCTAATTAAATTATATTTAAAATTATTTAAAAATTAACTAAATGTTTGTAAATTTCTTGTAAAAGATTTCTTGCATTTACATTATTACAATTTTATGAATTCATATTTATATATAACAAAAAAATGATCTTGATCCGACCCTTCTAGAGGAAATTCTATATGAATCCACATATACTAAATAGAGTACGTATCTGTTAACGTTTCTCGCAAATTATTTTTTTTGGAATATTTTATTGGTAAATATAATTTAAATAAATTATTCATTTATTGTATATAAATGTTTTATATTATGTTTAAAATCATCTAGACCATCTAAAGTCAAGGTTCCCCAGTTTTTGTATGTTTTTATTAGATTTTGACACAAAAATCAATGAAATATTTAATGATATGTTAAATATAGTAAAATATAGTGAGATTCAAATCATTTGTTTATAATAATTTTATATGAAACTCTCAAAAATCATAATTAATTATGAGGGATTAGGTTTCCTATCAATAAGTGACTGTGGATATAATTTAGAGACAGATTTTGGTAAGTTGAACTTTTTTGAAATTTGAAATCATTATATAATTAAAAAAACTAAATATTGTTTTCTAAAAAATTGATATATTATCTCATTCAGGTTCATTTGATGTGTGTAACCATGTTTTCAAATATATGTAATGAATACGTGTTTTGGTAATGAAATATCACTAATAACTATATGCGGGTATCCAGACATTCAATGATGAATCTCAAAAAGAATTTTACCCACTAAGTGACGTGAGTTGGTTATACACTTGATAAATGAGGTGAATATTGTAAGAATTATTTTTAAAATATTTGAATGATTTTTTAATATATATTTATAATTACTAAATATGTTGAATGTACATTGATTAAGGACTTTATACACATAATCGATTGTTGTAGAAAACACTTAATAGAATTAACACTCAATTGTTTTCATAGAATAAACATAATATACATTTTGAATCATTTTTATCCCTATTTATTTTATTTTTTATATCATATTAATATGAATAACTAATAATTGTTTTTTATATATAGTTATTTTAGTGAGGTGTTCATGTTGGTCAACTATTTTCTTGGATGGTAACTCACAAATTCATTCTTCCTTGTATTTAATTTTTTGTTTTAGAAAAAATTATTTTATTTTATAAAATATCTTTTATATATTAAATTGATTTTATATATATATATATTTAGTAATTAAAGATATTTTGTATGGTTAGTTTGAGGATGAATTTTTATGGCTTACTAGTGCGAACTAATATTTTTTTGGGAGATATAATTTCTTTCAGAAATATATTGGTCATCAAAAAATTGGTTAATTATTTATGTATGATATATGTATTCAATGGCCATTGTTTATGAAAAAAGAGGAAACAAATACATATATAGCTATAAATACACCCACAAATAAATAGGTTAATGCAACAATACCACCCATGCATCATATGATATATGATTAGATGATGGAAAAATTGGTAAAATAGAAAAAGTGATATAAACATCTAGAGCAATGATGATAGTTGAAAAAACAATGTCAAATATAAGGGATTTTCTTAGTTCACAATAAATATATCTGAACACCATAAATTTGAATCTTGATTAATTATATTTTAAATGAATTTCATAATTATTGTTATATTATATAAAACTATTTTTTATTATCCTCATATGCTTTTAATGTAGATTATCATCAGTCTATTGGTGAGTAGGTGCTTGACTGAACAAATACAAGAGATATGATCCCTTATATTTTAATTTAAAATTTACATTTTTTAAAATTTAAATATTTTTTATGTTAAAATGGAATCAATTTATAAAAAGTGATAAAATTTCCTCCTAATTTCATTAAAATCAAGGGGAGATTTTATATTTTTCTTTTATGTGTAAGAATAAGTCTCAGAAATTATAATTTATCTCATGGGTGAATGATTAAAAATGATTTTCAAAGTTAAAACTATTTTGAATGATTGAATCATTATTAAAATAATCAAAATCAATAAAATGGTTTTGGAAAATCCTGAAAATATATAATAATGACCATTGGTGAATATATTAAATATATACAGGGTTGTAATTGAATTGATCCAAGATATGTATCATAGTTCTCTATGTCAATTTAGATACTTCAAATCAATTCCAGAGTTGAGTTTCAATATGATCGAGTAAAATTTTTTAAGCTCAATCTCATGGTTGGGCTCAAATCATGCTCAATTTAGTTTCCCAATTAGGATTGCATACATTCATATAAAATACAATATAATGAATTATAATCTAATACCATTATCAACATCATTATTCTAAATTTAATATACACTCAAGACCAATATTAGGCCACAAAATTAATCAAATGTATACTTTTAAATGTATATATATTGAAACAATTAATATTATATTATTTTCAATAGATGTTCGATTCAGTTATTTGAATACTCGAACTCATATTATGTAATTAATCAAACAGGGATCAAAAAAATTCTAGTCAAATTATAATATTTTTTAGGTTAAACCCAAGTAGTCTATGATTACCACTCTATTGAATACACACATAAATATAAGAATGTACCAAATATCAAGATTTAATGTATTATTATCAGGTTGAATATAATTTTTATTTTTTAAATTAATGTTATTTTTATGTTTAAAATCAGCATCAAATGGTAAAAACATTATAAAAGATCTAAAATTTTGGAAAATGATAATTGAATAATATCACTAGACAATATGCTCGACATGATTTTATAAATCCAAGAAAACAACATAGATTAATTTGGTGAGAATATAAGAATACATAGGAGGTTACACCTCTAACATATTATAAGTAAAGAGAAAATGCATATAAAAGGGTCATTTAATAACATACATAAGTATTAATAAAAACAAATAAAATAAATATTGGTAACACAAATAAATATTCTTATATACCATTCAGCCCCTCCACTACCCCAAATAAATCACGACCGGAAGCTATAAAAACCTTTAACAGTACCTCCATCCACAACAACTATCTACCAACATAGAGACCCATTTATAGATATAATAATAAAAAAATCACGGTTATATATATAAAATAACAACAATTATGGCCATAGTGGGAATACAACATCCCATGTGTCGCCTCAACCATATAAAATACTAAGTCCCACCCTTATTTTCTATATCATTATTACCTTCCATAAAATTTAAGAACAATATAATAAATATAATAATATTAATATTCATATAATAAAATAATAAAATCAAAACATTAAATTAATAATCACACAATGATAAAAATTATAATAATGTTGCCTAAAAAATATCCCAACCCCATCTCAGACGAGAAAAACATTATATTAATATCTACAAGTACTTGTAAAATCACCTCAACAAACATCCAATGAATCATATATACATAATAAACAATAAATACCTTAAAACCCTATTTTTTTACATTCATCTAAGCCTAGTATGAAAAATATTAATTTCCTGAAAACAAAAAAAAATTATTAAATAGTAGTAAAACTACGCCAAAATATTTTCTTCAAGATTTTAAATTAAAAACAACTTTATTTATTCAACCATTTTAATAATATTTTGTTAATATATTTTGTAATAATATATTTATTTCATTCTCCCCTAAACATATAATTATTACCGTCATTCTATTAATTTATTATGTAATGCATAAAAATTCCTCACTTCTTCACACACCTCAGTGATAGAGACCCTATCCTTTTTACACATATTATTATATGATTTTAAGAGTACTTATCCATTAAATACAAACCATGGATCATAAATTTTAGTGTCTCTGGGAGATTAGATACATAATTTAAAAATATGAAAAAAAAACATTTATTTAAACTTCATAAGGATATCTTAACTTACATTCATCCCATACATCATCATAAGATACCTTGGTTAATACATGGAGAAAGGAATGAGCTAAAAAACCTAGTAAGGGAATAGAAATATGAATAATGAATAACACATGGTTTTAGAAGCATTACATGATGACATAAAAATCATGGAACATGAATAAATGTAAGGATGCATAACACGTATAATGTTGAATCATATGAAAATGGAATCATATAAATGTATAAACAACAAGAAACATGACATACGAATTTTTTAGGGATTATTGAACATGGATCAAAAGTCAGGGATAACCACCACGACCATTGCAAATGGAACATGAGTGAAGGCTAACCACCAAGACCATTACACATGAGACCTCATGAGATTACATGATACCCAATGCATTTGAGGACTATCTGGGCCCAACCATCAAAACATGTTCCTGAATATGTTTTCCATATGAATAATTATAATTCCACAACCCCAGAAGACCACTGTCAGTGCATTATTTAATTACATTGGTAGGATTACAGTGAATCAAATTTGGAATAACTGATTAGTTTAGTATTCTTGGAAGACCATATTACATTCATTAAAATCATAATCCATTTCTAAACATAAATAAAGCAAGATACAATATAAAAATGAAAAAAAATCCTTGAAAGCTAATTCAAAGTTTTCATCTTCATAACACAGAGAAAGCAACATAAGAAATGGGTGATCTCAGATGCTCAATAATGTTATGTAATATAGTGAATGAAAAAATAATATGGGATGGTGAATTATTAATGAATGTATTCCATTAAAACCTAATCTTGAGAATAATATGGAAAGAATAAAACTGAATAAAAAATTCCATAATATAATGTAACCCTGGATATTATACTTGTCGAATAATATCAGGGACTATAAATTACTAGTTTCATAATGAGGGAATGCATTAGCTGGGGCACCTGAAACATACTGTCGAGGCCTTAGCAAAGAGGTTTGAAAATACTAGGTTAAGGCCTTAGCCAAAACCATAATGTTTTGTCTCATTATACCTACTAATTAATCAAGGGGATATATCGTACCCCACCCTTCACTTGATTTGTCCTATACATCCCATATATGAAATGGGTTAAATAAAAATAACATAAACATTCGTATCAAAAATCCAGCATAGGAAATATAAATACATATACTGTAACCCATGAATGGTATAAAATTAGCTTATCGACAGTGTAAATGATCATCCACACATAAAAAACATATATTATATGGTATAATAAGAGAAAATCATCAATGATGTAAAAGATTTAACAATGTTTATTTCCATAGATGAAGATACTTTTAAATGAAACCACTAAAAATTTCTTGAGGAAATAATCTTTTAATGTTCCAATGTTCACATACCACATTCAAAAATTAAATTCACAATACTTTATAATATCATGAGAATAATAATCATCTTGATATTATATATCAAATTTAAGTACATATACCACAAAAATAAGTGATAAGTGGTAAAGAGGGCATATATCTCATGGAAGTAAAAGTGAGATGAGAAAATTCTTTTTTACCTTTGAAAGAAGAGTTCTTTATGAAAATAATTTGTATTTGTCATTAAATGAGATTTTAAAATTGTATTTTCATGAAAAGAAAATGGAAGGAAATTGACAATATATTTGAGGCATAAATGATGTCCCACTAAACGGATTTCAGGTAAAAAGAGTTTTTAAGAGACATTATAAATAAAACATTTTAGTATGTTTTATGGAAAATGTTAAAGATATTTTAATGTGGAATGAAATTTTTGTTTTAATAAAACAAAAAAATAACCAATATATTTTTACCTGATAAAATTAATTATTTTATAAAAATAATTAAGGGTTAAAATAGATTATATAGTGCACTTGAAAAAGGATAATAATTCATAATGTTCCCTTCAAACGGACTAGTTTATCAGGAATAATTGAGAAGGGAAATATTATAGAACATGAATATCCCCATAAAAAGGATGATATGATATAGATATATGTGTTTGGATCATATGAATATAATTTAAAATAAATATAGAAAAATAATGGTGCATTATATGTCAGAAAAGGTAGAGAAAGAGTAACCCGCAGGAAAAACGACGGTTTGGGTAGAATCCCTTACCACTTTTTAATCAGTTGAATGATATGCCACAAAATTAATAATCATGAAATGATAAATTTAATACCATGAAAATAAATATATTAATGATATGATAAATCAATTTCAATTATACATACACCATAAAAAATATCCCTTTATACATGATTTATAATCATTATAGTCTTATTATGTAAATTTATAGCATTATTGATGGGTTATAGAGATTAATTTCATCATTCTAGAGAATTTATTTTATTGGGTTTCATGATTGTTCTGTTTGTATATAAGTAATGAAGTTCATTTGAAATGGATATAATTCGCCATAATTGATTTCATATGACACTAATAAACATATATATTATTAAATTCTTATATAATTCATTTTTTATATGTTATGAGTATGTGTTATTAAATAAAACATTAGTGATAATCATTTTGATTATTTTGGCGGTTTTTTATCATCACGAATTAGTTTTATCATAAGAATTAGTTTTGTGTATATATATTGGTCCATAAAATTAAATGGGTTATAATAAAAATATAAATTTTTATTTTAACCATAAAAATGTTATCACGCCCATCCTATAAAAATATATTTAACAATGAATGTTCGTCGTCAATGAAGGTTGTAAATCGGCACCTCACGAATGATGGGTTTGTTTAAAAAATGAGTGATATAGGTTAAAAATATTGATGACGGGTATTAAATTAACATTATATCATTATAGTATATATATTATACTATAGTTATCATGATCATTTGGAAAAATTAGGTCAGTAATGTAAAATAAAATAAAGAACTTGAAAAAAAATGAAAGAGAAGAGGATTTTTCATCTTAATTACTCCTTCTTGAGAACCTCCTTATTGAAAGGGGTTCTAGAAATACCATAAGCTCCAGGATGTGGAAAGAGACTGGGTAAGAGTGTTTTTTAAGAACTATGATAATATTAATTGCTTATATGGGAGTGGATAAGAGGTGGTGAGGGTGGTTTTTATAGTGAAGGACAGAGGTTCATTATTATTATTTATTCATTATTTTATTATTTTTCTCAAGCCTAGAAATAGTGATTACTCTTATTATTAAATATAGTAACTTGAACATGTTACTTAGAACTAATGGTTCTTACCTCATCCATACATCAACAATGACGCATATATTCATTTATTTTACATTTTTGTTAAATAATTATATTATAGTATTCACAAAATCATCATGAATTTTAGAAAAATATCAAATTTTCACCATAACCATTTTTCATTGTGTAAAATTTAAAAGAAACCCCGATTTTATGAATAAAATATTTTCTGTAAATGAAATTTAATTTTTAATTAAAAATGTCAAGAACTTGAAAATACTAATTTTCAATTTCAAATAGATTTTTTAATAATCTGAAAAATTATATAAGACCTAATAAAATTATCCAAAAATCATATAATAATAAAATAATTATTTATGAATACATTTTATAAAAATTATGTTTCATTTTTATCATTTCATTAATTATTAAATTCTAAGTAAATATTTCTAACTCAAAACAATACCAATACATAAATATTAATTTTTAAAACATTAATTCACTTATAAAATGATAAAATGATATCATACATTCATTTATAATTTTCATAAATACTGTTTATACATTCACAGTTGGGGTACTATTAATTTATTATCTTTACTATACATAAGGGTCATATTACAATTCACAACAGCAAGAATTACTTTTTAAAAGGGTCAAGTTACTATTAATCTTAAAATTTAGTTGATCCTATCGGACTCTAAATTTTCTTTCTAATCACAACTATGTGTGTATGTTTTTTGAAATTCGAGTAAAAGAAGTAGAAGCATTTTTTAAATTTCAGGGTTATAACTACATTTTTTAAATAAATATAATATTAGTGTATTTTTCATAGAGACGGGGTGTTGTGTTCATCACATTCTATATTAAATTTATTTTTAAACACTTTGGGTGTTACTTTCTCCCCTCCTTTAATAAATTTCATCCTCATAATTTGAAATTACACATTGAGATTTAATATTTGGTACTTCAAAATTACATTGTGGGAAACCCACATCAAAAAAAGGTTCAATAAAATATTGTCTTAATAAGAGGGAAATGGAAATGAATAGGTTACTACAAAACTACACATTTGAATAAGATAACATTATTGTGAAGCGAATATATGTACATTAAAGAAAAATATAACATTCATGTTCTAATGGGGAGTGATAAAGGACATGGTAATTATAATTTTAATCTTCTTGAAACATTAAATCATGTGATCATTTAAAATACCACTGATTTATAAAAAAATAAAAAGACAGAGAAAAAGTTTTTGTTTCAAAATATTTCTCCTAGAATTTTGGGATTCCATTACTCTCTAGACAAGCATTTCAGAAATTACCCAGAAAGCTGAGTCAGAGGCAGACCTCTGACTATTTATTGAAAATAAATGAAAAGTATAACCGATAGAAAAAATAAGGTGACAAAAGAGTTACATATCATAAAAATCAGACCCATCGCCGCATCCCTGATAAACTACCTCCTCCAAGGTAGTTGATTCCCATTCCGAAATTTCACTTCATTCTGTTTACCAGGAAATGATCATTTAAGATCAATTTCTCACGCCTTAAGAATTATAATCAACCTCAATGGATCACAGATCCAATAAAAATATAATTATTTATTCCTCTTATCTTTATATATTAACCAAATACAAAGTCGGTAGGATATGATAAGATAATTCCCCAAAAATAATAAGCTATTCTATAATGAAAAACAACAATAATATCCAAAAATAAAATGTAAAATTCACTGTTGAACATACATCATTTTGTAAATTACTCTCATTCTTCAAAAAAAATTATACTATTTACCCAAAATCTGGATGATTTTTTAACATCTTCATCCTAATGATATTGATAAATCCTAATGTCATTTAACTAAAATATATTTTCCCATATCACATAATATCTATGTTATTATTTCTGTTAACATAAATTACATGGATCATCATAAGTCCATAATAAAATAATATTTTAATCCAAAATACAAGTCAACATTTATTCTAGAAAATATTCTAATTTACCAAAATCTTATCGGATTCTAAACATTGTGAACATCATCCAAAATAAAATTAATTAAATAATCAACAAATAATTTTCCAATCCCAAAGTCTATTTGATAAAAAATACCTAAAAACATTTATGCACAAGATTTTTTTACTAAAAAATCCATTATAGTTGAGACTTCATATAGGCTAGTGGTAAGCGATGCACCCTTTCTGCCTGTCAGTTGTGAGTTCAAACTCCAAAACCTTGCCTAACGTGGAAGGTTGTCAACTCTAATATGGGATTTTATTTTTCTAAAACCATATATCATCCAAAATAAATATGATGGATGAACATTAAATAAGGTCAATGACTAAACATCATTTTCACTAGGATTTTCAATACAAGCACAATAAAAAAATACATCAATCATTTATTACCTTATAGGTCCTTCCATAGCCTAGATCTCATCCTAGAGAATAGGGCATTGACTCCAGTAATTCCAAGGTCCCTTACATTTAAGTAAAAGAACTAAAAATGGATTTTTTGGATCATTATTATTTTCATCCAATATACTCTTAATTTTATCCCAGAATTTTTTTCATTATTTCATTATTTCCCAAACTAAAAGCATGTATCAATTCCATTGAGACACATTCCTGGGTTTCTCCATCCATATTTATTACATTCTGAAAATTGAGATTAATTTTTTACAATCTCTCCACCACAAGAGCTCTTAATAAACTCCATTATTCTCTTCATTGGTGGGTTCAGGTGCTGGTTAATGTATATAATGCAAATAATATATCATGAAAACATATTTGGAATGAACACGATATCTTTCACTCCAATTAACATACAATTTTTTTTCTCATCACCACTGTATTTTCCATCATGTGAAATGTTGACATGAATCATTTGGGTTTCATCCATTGACTAAAAATAGAAGGTATACTGTCTGTAAGAATATTCATACTGAGGAAAATATATAATCATTTATATGATATCATAACACCTAATTTAAACCTAAAAATAGTAGGTTTACCCTAGGTAATTCATTTTAATTATATATTAAAATTCATAATATTGGTTTTTAATGTTAATTTGAAATATCCTAATAGTAACCTATGGGAGTGCCAAACTAGGTGCGTAGTAATTACCATTTTCATGTACTAAGTTACTCAATTCATGCACGGGAAACCATTGTAGAGTTTTTTCCCCTAGGTACATATTTACCAGAACCACGTTCACATGTACTATCTATATAGGGACATATTTCTAAGAAGACCCACATATTCTCTAACATATCAAAATTATATTATGTTCTTCTGTACTTATCCTCAAATTCTCTCTTAGGGTTATGATCTTTAATTTTAAAAATACAGTTTCCAAGGTTGTTTCTATACATCCTCTAATTTGTAATGTAATTACCAAACACCATAGTTCTAGATTCAGTTCATTGCATTATTACATTGACATGATTACATGGAATCAAATTCTGAAGGACATATTATTTTAGAAGTCTTGTAAGACCATATTATATTCTTGATACCTATAATACAATGGGAAAAGAAACGGAAACATGATACAAAATAAAATGAAATAAGCTGAATCATTTAAAATTATTAAATATTTTTTCTACATATCCAAGGTACAAGAAACATAATAAATGGGTTATATCATTTTCATAGTAAGGGGATGTAATTTTTGGGAAGCATTAATAATAATGCATCTTGGATAACGAAATAACGCATTCCATTAAAACATAATCTTGAGAATAATATGGAAGGAATAATACATTAATAAATAATGAAATTTTAAAACATAACTATGGATATTCTAATATCTGAATAACCTCATGGACTATCAATTGGTAGATTTACAATGTGGTAATTCATATTATGGGACACCTGGAATATATCGCCAGGGCCTCAGCGAAGAGGTATTAAAATACTTGGGTAAGACCTCGACCAAAAATAAATTCTATATTTTATCATGATATTTATAGATGAATTGACGGGATATAGTTCCCCCCCCATAGAATACTAATTCCAATATATTCTTCATATGAAAGGGTGATACACAAACAACATAATATTTCATATTAAAAAAACTAGAATACAAAATTTAAATTCATTAACTGTAACTTAAGAATGGTGTCAAATTAGAATATCCATGGTCAAAATGATCATCAACACATCAACAACATATGGTATATGTTTTAATCCCCTTTTATGTGAATATATATTTGACACTCTTCTGATTATTATATATCTCATACTACTCCCCCTAGAGATAATGCCTCTAGATTTTCTACACAAAGATCACAACTTCTATCTAAATATCATGCATTGGATAGTTCATCTCATGTATTTTTAAAATTATTGAGTCATAGGCTATCATTTTATAATTTTACATTAGTACATAGCTTATTCCATTATTTGAAGAATCACTATATACCATAAAGAGTTACCTAATGTTTAGGAGTGTGTGCCCCAGTGAAATGATAATCCTATTTTTGGGATCCTTAAATATTTTCTCACATTACTGAGACCATAAAAACATAAATACCTTTTATTTCAGCTTTTTTATTGGGTTTGAATATTTTGATTACTTTTTTTACAAATTTTCTTTATAAAAAGCTAGACTAAGGAAACTACGGATCTACATTACAGATGTTGTCCTAGTCTACTCTTCGATTTCCTTTCTCTTGGAAGGGTCCAAAAATATACTTTTTCATGTGATTACATGCACCCATAATGATAAATCCTTCCTATATAACTCAAATTTACTATAATTTTCATAATGTGTCTCCCTTCGTAAAGACTTCAGCATAGTATTCAAATGCTACTCATGTTCTTCCTTGATTTTATTGTATATCAGAATATCATCTATAAAGACTAACAATTTTTTTAAAGATCATCTCTAAAGAATGTTGTACTTATATCTAGGAAAAATATTGGATAATTAATGTGTACAAAAGGAATCCCTATTAAATCAAACAGGACATACATTGCTTGAATTGTAGTCATAAGAATATCTTCATTCCTCACAATTAATTGGTGATATCTCGATCCATGGTCCACCTTAGAAAAATAAATAGCCCCACATAGATAATAAAATAATCCATATATCTTTGGAAAGGGGTAATTGTTCTTTATAATGATTTTTTGATATATTGAGAATAAATTTAGAGGATAATTGATCGTTCCATCTCCAAGATGAAGAGGACTGGCGCACCACATGGTGAAGCACTCATGATTATAAATAACTTGTCCAGAATATCCTGTAACTGATCCATTAGTTATTCTAGATTAATGGTGGGAATTCTATAAGGTGAATGTGATATATCATAGATCTAGGAATAGTTTTAATTGAGAAATCAGCCTCTAGATCTGGTGGAAGACCAGGAAACTCTTCAGGGAACAGATTAATGCAGTCCCTCATAATAGGCATGTGTTCGATCATGATTCTCTCCTCTATCTCGATAATTTAGGCTATATATGATTTCTCATAAGGTGGTAATATCCACACATTATAGGTTTATTCTTATGGAGACTTGTCTTCCTCCTTACACAATTATAAAATTATAGGATGCTTCAGGATGTGAAGATTGATCTCCCTATCCCAATAGTCAATGTTTTTTAATATAACGATACTCAATCCATGCCCAATATAGAATCAAACTCCAACAAAGGGAGTAAGAAATGATTTTTTGGAATGTTAAGTCCATATACATTGACGAAGGGGGAGTTATAAGATTTGGATACAATAATTTCCCATTTCTTATTCTCGTATATAACTCATCCGGGAAATTTTTATGTGGTGTCTGAATAGTTCTACTAAACATGAATGATATGAAAGAATTCATAGAACTACAACCAAATAATAAATTCTTTATTCTTGAATGAATAACCATCATATTTAGCACCAAGTCATTAGTGTGTTACACCTCAGTATCAATTATAGAATATTCCCTTCCTTGGTTCCATGGATGTAGTTTTTGTTGATTTCCTCTAACAAACCTTTTCCTAATGAAATGGTTCACATAATGCACATGTTTTTTTACAGTTTTAACACTATTAAATATGCTGATTTTTTTATTGTAAGCTTCCCTTATTCATCCAAAATAGTTGGAATCTTCATATCCGTTCATCATTTATTAGTCACATGTCCCATTAGTCAACATTTTTTGCATTTACTAGTTACTTATAGATAGTACCAAGGATTTTTATTCCCAAAATGTTGATTCTTGGGAACTTTGTTATTATTTCCATCATGGGATTTATCTATTTATATAACATTATTAAACTTAGTTTTCTTATTTTTTTCACAGGGGCCAGAAAAACACTGAGAGTATCTGATCTCCATTTCGAACTTAAGGCCACAACAGACAATCTCCTCATAAATTTCAGTGTCTCTAATTGACAAACTTTTCATAGAATTATCATTGGTCCTCAAAAGAAGCGATACACCTTTTATTTAGTGTTCTTGAAAATTTGTTGGAAAATCTGGAAATCCTTGTAATGTTTTCATTGCACGCAAAGATAGACTCATCTTCCTTATTCTTGTGCTTGAGGAACCCCCTTTCTATATTGATACAGAGGGTTCAGGTAAAATACTTATTGAATAAAATTTTTTGAATTTCTCCGAATCCATGGAATCAGTTTTATCATTGAAATTTATTTCTTGATCATTTTCCACTAGTGATAAGCTTCCCCCTCCAAACAATAGACCACTAGCACAACTTTTTCTTCTTCTAATTACTTTTAAAAAAAGAATATATTCTCAATAGAGTTAATCCATTATTATATCGGGAGTGGATCATAAGATACACTAAACATAGGACGCATTTTCTACATTAATTATTGTATGGAAACATTTTCATTATCTGGATAGGGAGGGTGTTCCACAAGATTGACGATATTTTTCATAACTTGGTCTAGTTGAGAAAGTATTATCATAAGGTTTTCATCACCCATTCCCAACATATATGTAATATCACTAGGTAAATCAACATATTACCTATCATATTTATTGGGGGAATATGTTCATATATTTCATACCATTAACTATGAAAATAAACAACTATTTGGTGGCATCAATACAAAACTAATAATAATAAAAAAAGACAACATTGAACATAAAAGGATAAACTAGTAAAGGAAAACTATATCCTAACTTTTTATTCCCAGGGTTTCACTCTAGGTAATTCCTTTTCTGTTCCCTAACACATATTCCATTGGGAGTTTTTCCCATAATAAAGGTTTATAGTGAGCTTATGAATTTACTAAATGTTATCCCTAGTAGTGTCAAACCAGTTGTACAGTAAGGCATGTTATCATGTATCAGGTTTCTCCTAGTCAGACCTGAATCACCTTGTTATATTTTTTACTCCTAGGTATATCTGTTCAAGAACTATGTTCACTAGTAGTATCCTGACAGTGATGTATTTACATGATAAACCACTTACTGTATATTAACCAATATTTAGGGATGTTTTCTCATACTTAGTCTCATCCCTAAGGTTCTTAATAAACTGCATTATTTCTAATATCGAAAAATAACTAGAATATTTCTCTAATATCTACTATAGAAACCCTAACCATTTTACACATATTATTACCTTATTTTAAGAATACATAACCATTAAATACAAATAATGTATCATAAATTCTAGTGTCTTAGTAAGATTATATACATAATTAAACAACATTAAACCAAAATAAAAACATCTTTTATATATTCTTCATTAGAAGATCCAAATTTATGTTGAGCCCTTGAATCTACATAGGATACCCTGGGGAATACATGAAAAAAGTTATGATCTAAAATACCATTAAGAGAATATAAAAATGAAAAAATTGTAGATCATGTGTTAGAAATTGAAACATGATGACATAAAGAGAATGGGACATGAATAAACATAAGGATGCATAACATATATAATGTAGACTCTTATAAATATGGTATCATATAAATGTGTAAATGACTTACAACATGAATTAATCGTGAGTCAATAATAATTACACATGGAGCATTATTCAAGTATAACCACCAATACAGTTTCCCATGGATCACGAGCCACGGTGGGCTACCAAGACCATTGCACATGACGTCTCATGACACTAAATATTTACCAATGTATTGGATTGCTATATGGGTTCACCAATCATAAAATAATCATGAATATTATTTCTATATTAATAATCATAAATAAGTAATCAAACATAAACAAAATGGTTACATATGATAAGAATTATTTATCAAAACCATATTAAAAGGAATAACATTAGGGAATATCATAATGGTATCAATGAAATAAAAGATTTAAATAAAACACAGAAATTCATAAGGTAAAATAAGAATATATCATGATAATTTATATTAAACTGAATTTAATTAAATTAAAATTACTGTTTTAAAATGTTAGAAATAAAAAATTTAGTGTGGTTTAAGAAAAATATTATAGATTCTTTAAAACTGAAAAGGATTAATTATTTTCATAAAACCCAGTATGAACCAAGATAAAATATTTTGATAAATTATGTCATTTTGGAAAAATTATGGTTTCATTAATTATATTACATAGTTCCCTTGAAATATTTTTGAAATTGGGAAGTTCCCTTTAATCAATCTTGCTTATCGAAAAGAATTAAGAAGTGAACCTTTTTAAAACATGAATTTCCCCATAAAATAAGGATGATACGAAATTGATATGACATTTTGGAACATATAAAAATATTTTTTAAGAATTATATAAAAACAAAAAAGAAGTACATTAGGATAAATATAAATCAAGAGTGACCTGAAGGAAAAAATTGAGGTTTGGGTAGAATCACTTACATTATATTTGAAAATGGTATACACTTGATCTTAATGTCCTAAATAACTAATTAGATTCATTAATTATAATTAAATAACACATTATAAGTTTTAATAGTTTGGTATAATTTTATTTTCTTCATATATATCCTTTTTGATGGGTTATAGTGTTCAATTTCATTGTTCTACAGTTTTTGATTTCTTTGTTTTCATGATCGGTTCACTTGTATATGAGTAAGAAAATCCATGTAGAATGGATATAATTCTATAAAATTAAAATTATATGTTTTTAATTAAAATATAGAATCTTAATTTTCCTTATATATTATTTTTTCATATATGATAATGATTCATTTGATAACATCTTAATGATAATCATTTAAATTAATTTCAGCATCTTTTCGATCACAAATAACTAGTTCTGTTATATTATTAATATAATGTGTATATAATGGTTCTAGAAAAATTCATAATATATAATACATATATTATAATATGTTTCAACCATAAAAATAGTTTCTCAACTAGCCTCGAATATGTTAAAAGAAATTAAAAGACCATCATCCTTGAATGTGATAAATTCACACATCAGAGATGATGTTTTAATTTTTCGTACAAAAGGAGAGGGGAAAGAATTAATGATAGATTATTTCATTATGTTAATAAAGTTAAATTATATTTAAGGTACTTTAGTTATCATGAAATTTTTATGATAATATTTTAGGAGAGAATTATAAAATAAATAACTTGAAAATGAAAATAAAAGAGAAGGAAATAGGAATTTTCCTGTTGAATTTATCATCCTTGGGTGACTCCATAGAAAATGGTTTGGGACTTTTGATGAGATAAAGAATTACTGAATGTGGGGGAGAGGTTTGGGAATATATTTGTGTATAATTTTTAAAAGGATAATAGTTTGGGAGGTGTGCGAAGAATAGGTTGTGAGGGGTGGTATTTGTAGTGGATGAGAGGGGCGTTTTCTCATTATTTTACTCATTAGATTGATATATTACCTGAAGATTATGAATAGTTTTATAAGTATCATCAAAAATATTAAAATAATTAAGGATAGTTTGATATTTTGGTCTTACATCATCAATACATCATCTAGGGTTTTATAATTCAATTATTTAGCTGAAACCATAAAATGTTGAATTTTATAATAAACTAAAAATTCAAATATTTTAAAAAATTCCCAATAAAATCACCGAAACCATTTTTAACACGTATAATTAAAAAAAATACTCCATTTTATAAAAATAATTTTTAATATATTATATACCAAAATTGTTAATTAAAAGTATTATTTACTTGGAAACAACAAATATTTTATTTATAATTAATTTTGTAACACATTCAATTATTAAACAAGGTGACATAAAATTATATTAAATTCGTAAGACAACAAAATAATAATTTTTGAATAAATTTTATAAAATTAAATTTGCTTCAAAATCATTATATTAATTATTAAATTGTAATTAAATATTTATAACATACAATAATAGTAACACTTAATTAATAATGTTCAAAACATATAGTTACTTATACTACGATATAATTATATCATAAATTAATTTATAGGATTTATAAATTTGATTTTTAACATCATGGAAGAGGTTACTATTCTATTGGATGGTTTACAATTCATAAGGGTTATATTACTATTCCCAATGACAAGATACTATTTCCTCACTATAGGTTCCTTAACATGTTGCAATATATTTTATTTCATTAATTCTTATTTTGTAAAGTTTTTTAGTTTGTTCTATATGTTATTTTATGATATTTATAAAATATAAAATAAATATAAGAAATGAATTTTCATTGAAATAAATTTTGGTTCGTTCCATAATTTTTTTACATTATACATAACTTAATTGTCAAGTTTGTCACAAAATTTATGTACAACCAAATCAAAAAAACCAAAAAAAATTCACCTAACACAAGTAACATAAAAATTCTATAATCACATGCCTCAATATATTCTTTATTTATCAATTATAGTTAATAATTTAAAATTATATTTTTCTCACAATCTTTCCTCAACAACCAGACCCACTAACAGTATATCAATTCTCACCTTTATATTGTCATGAAACTCTAATAAAAAATAGGATAAAGAATAGAAGAAGAATGGGTAAAATAATTTATTATAATTTTAATTGATATATGGAGATAAGTACCTTTTGAATTGTAAAATAAATTATTAATTTACAAGAGTTATGTGGGGTTAATTACGTTTTATGGGTCTCAAATGTTTTAGAGAATGGGGTACGTATAGTTGAATAAAAGTAGCCACTAGATTTATTGTTTCAAAAGGAATTCCAAAAAATAAGTGGATAATGGATTATATTGTGATATAATTTTGGAAGTCTGATTAGTTGACCAAAATCTTGTAATCACAATATTTTATATCATGGACTCAAACAATTCAGAAATGTATTATATCAAGCTATATTAGAGGGTAATGATCCCAATTATTTTGTAACAAACAGGGACCCTAC
This sequence comes from Viscum album, assembly GCA_963277665.1. Taxonomy (NCBI): domain Eukaryota; kingdom Viridiplantae; phylum Streptophyta; class Magnoliopsida; order Santalales; family Viscaceae; genus Viscum; species Viscum album. The sequence goes on along the minus strand of OY728122.1, from coordinate 579,273,065 downwards.
CATTTATTGTGAAATACTTAATTCAATTTAACATCACTACCACCTCATCCTTTAAACTATAAATCCATCAAATTGAACCATAGTGAAATGGTAACAATCATCACACAATATAGAAGACTTGATAAAGTCACAACCTTGGACTATAACATAATCATTATGAAGAAAGAACATGGTATAATAAAATATCATTAAATCGTAAGTAATTACATTTTTGTATGTCATATTATAATAATATATCATAAATCACAATAACAAAAATAATCCAAAATTTCTATTGGTGATATATTTTTTCCACCCACAACTATTAATAAAAATATACTTCTCTATAACAGACTATGTCACAGTGATGTCTATTATGATGTGATTTTTATGTCATTAAATATTTTAGGTTAAACATAACATATCTCACAATATTCCACCATATTTATAATATCAACATGGGGAAATTATATTAAAAATCCTTAAATGATTATTTTACACGATAATAAAAATAAACACTAGAAAAAATAATAATCAATAATAAAATACCCTGTATGATAGCTATAAAATAGGAAACATTCCATATTATGGATAAAAAAATATAATATAGAAGAAGCATTTATAATCATCTTACCAAAATTTCAAATCATACCATGACATCAATAATTACGACACAAAAAACTTTAGATGTTGATCTTGTATCGACAACTCTTATTCCACCATACATGTCTATAAACCACCATGCATCTATAATACAAGAATAAAATGAATGGAATGTCCTTGTAGCTCCTTATCCTAAATATCTACAACAATTATATAATAAATAAGCATCCTCCTTAATATCCAAAAAATCTTAATCAATTATGTATGAGACATCATAGAGATGTCTCATATGGTATGAACATTGGAAGATATTGTGAATTTGAACCATCTAAGTTAGGATCACCAATTTCATGAACTAACCCAAATATCCCATCAACTAGGTCTCTTAAACCTATCCAGGACAATGCCTTAAAAGAATTATCAACCCATTCGGTCAAGTGACAAGAACCTGGTCATTAATAATATCCTTTGAGAATTATTCTTTCCTTACCTAAGAGACCACCAACAAGGAAGACATGTACATAGGAGGGAAAATGGAATACTAATGTATCCAATAAATTAGAACAAATAGAAAAACTGATATATTAAGGACTAAATATGATAATACAAAAAATCACAATACGCATGATAAACCCAAATTTTTAAAAAATTGTGAGACCTACTCCATGTGGTGGATGGTCATTATCCCCTTTTCTCACCACCAAATACACATGCCTATCATACCATGAAACTCACCACCTTTCAATGCTGCATTTTCCTTTCCTAAATTTGTTAAAATAATGTATACACACTCCTGAGGGTGTGTGTAGAGTGAGAAAAATAAACCCAGTACGATCCCACCATATTTTCTATAAGATTTTTTTGTTGGATAAATCAAGATATCCTCACAACTAAAGAAAAAATTACATGATAAAAATTTATTCAATTTATATAAAAATTATATAAGATTCACCAATTTCATAGTTGTGAAAAAAATGTAATATGAAAGTCCTTAACATCTCTTTAAAAACCCATATTCCATTTACCAAATAATGCATTACTATCTATATCACATCCAAAAAATGGAAGGTAAAACTTTGGATTACGTAGGTCTTAGGCATAATGTTTTATCCTACCATATTCAATCATGAATATTTCACAGTAAACCTATCACAGGAATCATGACCAATGGAGTAGAGGAATAACCTAATGTTTTATTAAATCTATCATTGTCAAGTAAACATGTCCCCAGTTAAACAAAAAAGGGAGTATAAGAACAACCCAATATATGACACCCTCCCCCCCCAAAAAAATCAAGGAAACGTCCCAATTCCAAACACTCACCTATGTACCCATGGATACGTTTTATTGTTCATATGGGAAATTTTAAAACTTTCTTATAACAATTCATGAAGAAATTCCAAAACCATTTTTATATTATTAAAACCATGCTTCAAAAACCAATTTCTATAAAAAATATTCATTGAAGTCATAATTTCATTAAAAAAAATTAATGGGAAATTAATTTATATATATAATTTAACTAAAAATTCATTTTTTTAATTAATTATTGTTCCAATACCATTTAGAAAATATCATTAGAATCAAATGATCACATTTAGTTCTTTAAGAAAATAAAACATTTGAAACCACATACCTCGACAATTGGTTCACACAATGGAACCAATGGGATCTATATAATTAGAGGACATGATCACTAGATAAGATAATATTAGGCCAAAAATATCTATTCCCATGTCATAGAAAATATATTTATGGTTTATTTATTAGGATGATAAGAAATGATTTAACATACTATAGAGTTTCTCATTGAATATATTAATGTTTTAGTAATTATAAATATTTATTTTATTTATTATCATTGAAATTATAGATAAATTAAATTATATATTAATTAATGTGTGATTATTCATGATCCTATAAAAATATTTATTAGTTTAATTTTTTTTTTAATTTTCAAAGTTCATAATATGTAATACATGTTTTATGAAGAAATCATAGATTAAATATTTCATTTTATAACTTATAATATCATTTTTCTTATTTTGGAACTAAATTGTAAAATTTCTAGAAATTCGAAATTTGGAAAATCCTAGAACATACCATGTGGGAGTCAACTAACCTTGTTGGCTGACTATTTCCCCTAATCAAATGAAAAAATATATATTTACTGTTTGGGAGTCAAATGATCATGTTCTCTGACCCTCCAATCCTCCCACATGAAAAAAATGTACTGACTGTGTGGGAGTCAAATGAACATGTCAACTTAACATGTAAAACTATCACTAGGAAAAAATTTATTGACGATGATACATAATTATGTCAACCTACTAGGGAACCTTCAATGAGTAGAATTATCTTCTATATTTTTTACTATAACTTGGTCTAATGAACTACAAATAAAGTGATTCATTACACATTAGAAAGAATAAAATATATGAAAAATTAATTGAAAAAAATAAAAATATGAATACATTCATATATGTAATAATTTAAATTTAATCAATGTCAAGTTTTCAGTAATTATTTTACAGTTTCCTAGAGTAATTAGACTACTATATTTTGATGGTATCTTTAGTTTTAAAATTTTGATTATACTGATTTTCAATTAAATGGAAATGTAATAAATTTATATATATATATATATACAATGTGGATAAATACAATTTTTATATCATTAATGTGTTTTTTATGTTAGTAAAATTATATGTTAAGATGTTTACAATTTCAGAGAATCACTTATGTGAAATTAGGTACTTGATTTTCCATTTATAGATTCTGCTACATAGTTTTTACTACATGAATATATTATATTAATAAATTATGTGCAACTCATGATTGTATTTTAATATTTGTTTCTATTATTTTAAACAGGATGTTGTAAAACATTGAAATATTTTCTTTTTTATATAACACTTCATTTTTCTATTTACTACATATTTCTTACTTATATAAGTGTTTTCATTCTTCTATAAAAACTTATTAATTATTTAGAATCCATGAAAAAAAAATTGTATAATTAATTTAATGTAATTCTCATGGGTTCTAACATGCATTCATATTAATGTATAAATTCTAATAAATTATATTTTAAAATTTAAAATGATTGGAATATATAGTGTTTCTCTTTATTATTATCAAGGAAATTTACAAGTATATTAAGTGATGTTATTGAATATTGATTTAAATTTCCAATAATTTTTATCAAGATAAATTAAACATGGATATGAATTGTATCTATTTTATAAAAAAATAAATGTAGATCATTTAACTGGGAAATAAGAATGAATGAAGTACAAATTTGAATATAGATTATGAAGAATTAATCATGCATTATTTATTGGTATATTCTAAGGAATTTATTTTCAAATTTTATGAATGCATTAATTCAATGTTAATATTTTATTCTATCCAAACTTTTTGTAAAAAATGGATTTCATTTTTATAGTTTATCAAATAATATTTAAATTTACCTCCATGTTATGGTTTTAACATTGGAATTTATGGAGTATTGTGGTTTCCAAAGGGGATATATATCTATTCATATATTGGATGATAAAAAGACCAAATAATGTTGTGAATATATAATATATGTGACTCTATTTTTAAACATTAATGGTTTATAGTATGTAAATGAGCCTTGGAGTTTTATCATTCATCTTCTTTCTGATCGTACATTGTCGATATCCAAAATTTAAGGATTCAACTTTTGGAAGGGACTGAGCCCTTCCTGATTCTTTCACTAGCATATTCATGATCAATTTTTCATGAGCTTAATCTATTTTATTCTTTAAATTTTCTATATCTGTCATGGATTAATTAGATACACTTAGTGTATCGTTCATAGGGTTATACTACCCTAACCAAAAGGTTTGTTTTGGTTTGGTTTGTCCCATTTGAAGGATGTGATTTGTTTGTACCCTTATAAGGCTTTATTCTACATAACATATAAAATAAAAAATGAAAGGACTTCTTCTATAAGAGTCTGGGTCTATTCTATCCCTTAAAAGACAAGGTTCCCCTTTACCTATAATAAATAAGAGGTTATGATCAAGCATGTGAATTTCTAGGATGGTTCTACACCAATTAAATATTGGGTTAGTCTTTCCACCATAAAACATTGTATTCCATATAAACCTAAAAATGGGAAATATTTTAAGACAGATCCTATAAAAGTACAGATTGATTCTTCTCCTATAAAAGGCTGGGTTTTTTCAAAACCTGTAAATTACAATTCAATTTGGTTCAACCACCTTTTATGAAAAAGTAATATTTAAATAGTAGTCACTCTGCTCAAAATGTGATATATCGTAGTGGGATCTATACATCGGGATGGTGTGTGATGTGTACACATAAGATCATTTATATCCAAAATACTATAAAGTCATTATGTTCATTTTTTATATTAGGATTTTTTTCTCTACGTTCTAATAATTATGTGATTGAATTGTTTGATATTTTATCTCATCACCTTTTCTCATCATTTTATACTTTGATTAGTTTTTTAAATAATGAAAATCCACACCCCTTAGTCTTTTGCTTTTCCATCACCTCTTTAGGAACTAAACATTGGAATTGGAGTTGGCTCTCATAAGGATATGTCTAGTTATTTGACTTTTTGATACATGAAAAATAGTATCATAATATGAACCTTTACAAATAATATAGTTTGTCACTTTTTTATACAACATAATTATTATTGGAGGTTTTCTCATTTATAATATATTGTGCTTCATTTTATTGATTATATTAATTTTCATATCTTTTAATCCAAGTATATTATAAGAAAAAGTGGCAAATATTTTTTAGTTATGGATGGATAGGGGAATAAAGGTGAATTGAATCAATATTTTCACCTACATTTCAATGTAAATGAGTATACTTAGTGGAAGATATAGATTGAAGCCTATATAAAGAGTTATGATATTATATTTAGGGTTATTTTGATTAAATCTTATGATTGTACTAGATCATATCTATTTGATTTTAAAATTGAAGACGTTATTAGATTTGGTCTTTTTTATAAGGTTTGGAAAACTAATCATTATTCATCTACTGGAAATATTTTTTTAAAAAAAATTAGTTTTATCACTACCAATGTGATTTGGAAATACCTTCAAAAAACTATGTTTTAAGAGGATGTTTAAATAAAAATTTTACACATTAAATAAAAAATAGTTTAGAAACATGATAATTGAGTATCCAACCAAGAAAAATGAAATACCCCATTTTCATGAAAGGATATCATTCAAGTTAATTCATATTTTAATTTATATTTTTCTATTATTATTTTTTATAGCTATGGGAATATAGGAAATATTAATTACAATTTTCAAAAACTTAAAATTTTTAGGAAGTACATGATGAATGAAAATAAATTTTTGACTACCTAGATTGATTCTGAAAGCTCATATAATAATGAAAAAAGTAAAAATTAAACTGGTAATCTTTCATTTCATGAAAATATTCTGAAGGTTACATTTTCACCACCATATTCTTTTCCAATTTATTTTGGTTAATATTCTATAAAATATAAAAATTTATGCCTGATACCTATAACTATATAGTGTGTTTTTTTTCTTTTATTCACATAAATCTATCAATTATTTAAATTATAAGCCATGCATTGAGGTTTTTAAGGGAATTTCGTATTTTTATGAAGAAAAAATAAAATAAAAAAATTCTATACATGTATCACTCAAATATAAATATAAAAGGGTTCATGAAAGGAAAAGGATAGTTTATTCTTTGTTATAGAGTGTTTTTTATGAATAAAAATTTATATCTATTGAAATTGATAAACTGAGAAACATAAATTTTGATTATAAAAAATTTAGAATTAATGTTGAAAATAATGTGATGCAGGATTATATTTCCATGAATAATAAAAATCAATAATGGGGATTTAAATTATTTTTTGGTGATATTTCTAATGTTGGGAATGAATGTTGGAAGCATCAAAGTGAAAATGAAAACCATAGAAACATGGTTTATTCCTCAAATGAAATCTTTTGTGATGAATAATAATTGTTTCAAAAAGGAAATCAATGGATGAAAAATTAATTAGATAATGTTTGGAATGAGAAAATTTGATAGAAAAATATAATTTTTCAAAAATGTTATTCGAATGTTAATTTCAAAAAGGAACCTTATTTCACAAAATGTAACTTTAAAATGAATATTATTTATTATGATTATTTTATTCCTGTTATTTTTCATTTTCCTTTGGTGAAATGAATAATCTACTAGAATTTAATTAGTTAATTTCTTTAAATGGGGATAGTATGGTCATTATTCTTGTTATTTCCTTTTAAATTTTACTCAATCATTTCATCACAAAAGGATTTTTATTTATAAAGCCAATTTAAAGGATAAATTGTCAATATTTTGAACTGGATGGGTAACTAAAGGTATGTATTAATATTCATGAAATGTGAATACATTGCTTTTAATAATGTAATTTTTATTTCTAAATTTTTTTGTAAAGAATTCATTTCATTATATATTTATCTTAATCATGCTATCATAAAAATTACTGACATATATATATCATTTTATAATATTTAATACACTATATGATTTTGGGATGCAATAATTTATTTTTTGAATCTAGTTAAAATAATTATATCGATAGTAAATATGTTATTATTATTTACATATATGTTATAATAATTTTCCTAATTACAAAATTCATTGGATTCTGTATGAAATATTTCATTGATCCTTGTGATATTAATCTATGTTTTTATGAGTGTTCAAAATTGGAATTAAAATTCTTCTCAAAGTGATTTAATATTTTTTAATAGGGAATCATTTTAGTGAAGTGAATTTTTTTTTAAAAATTTATTTATAATTTTAAATGTGTGTGCTTAAAATTTCTATTAACTTTTTTATATAAGCTACTATTTAGAATGAGATTATCATTTCAAATATAAATTGTTTTAATTAATATATAGAATGAATTAATTAAGTTGGAGAAATAATTATTTTAGTTTTTTTATTTTCCCTATAAAGGTATTATATTTTTTGAATTTTAGAATACGATTTTTTTGTTGGGATTTCTGAATTATTTTTGGGTTTTTAAATATAATCTTGTATTAATTATAACTATGTGATGTTTTAAATTTATAAATTAAATATTTATATATGTTTGAAAATGAACTATCATGGGATTTAAAATATGTTAAAATTTTCAATTTTAATTTTTAGTTGGGTATGATGAAACAATTTTTTTAATTTATAGAAACATTTTGATTCTATTACACTCTAGTAGAGTAAAATTTGATGATCTAATTATGGTAGAGTTAGAGCATTATTATTTATAATAAAAAAATTACATTTCCATATAATTTTTAGATATATGGAATCTATATTTTTAGTTTTCTAATTTTAATTTTTTTACACGTTTGTGTATTTAATTTTTATAGTTAGAGTTAACATATATACTAGATAATTTTAACATACTATCTACTCTTTTAGTAATAAAAAATGGTAAATTATTAATTTTTACAAAAAAAAATTGAAATTCTGCTCATCGCATAGTGGCTTTTTGGAATAAATTTTCAAAATGGAAGGATTTTTTAAGGCTTCATTATATATTTTTTAAAATATTAATATTTATGTCATTTATAGAATACTATTTGTTTTTATAGTTTGTTTTTATTTAAATTGAAATAATTATTTTTTACTATTAATCCCAAATAGAAAATTCTTTTATTGGAAATTTATTTTTTGATGATTTCAAAAATGGGGAGACAATTTTTTGAAAAAAAAACTAATTATCAAAAAAGTATAGAATATTGAGGGGATCTATAAACCACTTTATGTATTTGAAATTATAAATATTTTCCCCTTTAAAGGATTAATTAATTTTAATTATATATTAATTAATTTATGATTAATAATTATCATATCACAATATTTATTTTCCAAAAATGTTCTCTTCTTTGTTTTTATTTTTTATAACGTGTATATCATGATTCATAAAGTGTTCCTAGGAAAATTATGTCTTTTAATAACTTATAATATAATTTTACTTATTCTAGAACAAAATGTTCATATGTTTGAAAATTCAAGATTTAGTATAGTCTAGAACCTACCATGTGGGAGTTAGTGAACCATGTTAGTAGACCTTGTTAAACTATTACATAAACAAAATGTAATGATTTTTTTATAGTCAATTGACCATGTCACTTAACCCTATTAACCAACTTCATGAATAAAATATACTGACCCTGTTGGAGTCAACTAAATGTGTCCCTTGACCATATCATCCTACCATATGTACAAAATGTTCTAATAATTTGGGTATCAAATGACCATGTCACCTGATCATGGCACCTGGCAGTGTCATCCTACCATGGGACAAACCATTAGTTGAATTATCTTCTATATTTTGAATTTAAAATGTTATACAAAACTAAATATTTAGTGATTATATTTTATTTCGGAAGCTAAAAAATTATATATATTTAATAAGAATAAATAAATATATGAATTTATTTCTTTAATTATATAAATTAAATTTAAGTCACTATATGTTTTTATTTATAATTCTTTAGTTTTTCAGAATAATTTTTCCACTACATTTTGATGATATATTGTGTTATAAAACAATTATTAAGATAATTTTTAATTACATATATATATAATAAAATTATATAAATTTAATTCAACTATATATAAATATGATGATGACATATTAATGTTATTTTTATGTCAAAGTCATTATAAGTTAATTTGTCTACAATTTTCCAGAATCGCCAATGTGAAATCATGTAAATGAATTTTATTTTGGCGATCATTCTAGATAGGTTGTCCTATAATAAAATCATATATAAATCTCCTACATGAATCCCCAATTTTTTTTCTTATGTGTTTCTTTGATTTTCTACAATATGTTGTAAAATATAAGAATATTACCTTTTTACATAACATTTCAGTTTTCCATTTGTTTCATGTTATTCATGAATATAATAACTATTATCATTGTTATATTAATACTTATTAATTATTTATAATCCACTATAACATAATTAAAACTGTTTTATGATGAATTAAATGAGATTATTCTTCATTCTGGTATGAATAGATATTCACAATAAAATTATACAACATGGCATATTTAATTTCAAACTAATGGGAATATATAGGCATTATCTCGATTATTATTAGGGAAGATTCAATGTATATTAATTCATGTTATTAAATACAATTATTATTTTACAATACATGATATCAAGAATAATCCCACAAGAATATTAATTATCTCACTTTTCTGATAAATACATTTGGATCATTCATCTGGAAAATAAGCATAATGGAAGATCAAATTAGAATTTGGAATAATAACTATTAATCTCTCATAATTTATGAGAGTATTCCAATGAATTTATATTCAAATTTTTTGAATCTATTCATTTATATTTTAATTTTTTATTCTAACAATATTATTTTTATATAATTATTTTTATTTTTTCAATTCCATGAAGTTAATTAAAATTTACCTCTACATGAAGGTTTAAATTTTTGAGTTTATGAATGATTATCGGGGCTTACACGGTGGAGAAAAAAAATCATTTCTATTTTTTGGATAAAAATATAAAACAATGAGGGAAGTTACCATAGACATGACTCTATTTTTATAATTTCAGGCTACATAGTTTATAATTGGGTCTTGTTGATTCATCATTATTCTTCCTACAAAAAGTAAAATTTTGTATTCCCAAGATTAACTTTTTAAACATCTTGAATGTCTTGAAAACTTCTTGATTCATTCTCCAACTTCTTTATAAAAAATTATTCAATATATTATTTGATCTTGTCCATTCATTGTTTTGTAACTGATTGAGTTTTATTCTATACACTTAGTGCATCTTGTACAAGATTATCCTACAATAAGAAAAGGAACTTATGATTTTATTGTTTCCCCAAGGATAACTAGAATTATTCTATCCAAATAGAATATATGGTCATTATTAACCCATAAATAAAAAAGGAAATTATTTATCCAATAATTGTTTGAGTTTTTTCTATCCCCTTATAATAATTCATTCTTATTGACCTATAACATAGAAGTGGTTGGGGTTGGTCCATTTAAATTACATGTTGTAAATACACCTAAAAAATACTTGGATCTGTCTAAACAATAAAAGTAAAGAGGTTAGGACTAATCCTATAAAATTCTTGGTAGGTACTTCTCCTATAAAAGTTTAGGTTATTTTCTAATCTTGTAGACGGAGATTGAATGGGGTTAAGCCTCCTAGTGTTGAAAATGAATATGTAAAGTTCATTCACTCTCCTCCAAGAGTGATATACTATAGTGGGTTTCATAAATCAGGTTTGTGTGTGAATAGTACATGCAGTATCTTTAATATCAGTACTAATATAAAACTATTATGCTGATCTTTTACATTATACATTTTCTATGACAACCTTGCTTTTATTACAAACTTAAACAAGATTTATTACATAAAACATCACTTGATACAACAAAGAAGATCGAGAGTTTTAGATTCTTTGTGGCTTAATACCATTACATAAAAACTTAAAACATCAAATACAACATCTTTATTGAAAACCTCCTTTACATGACCACTACATTCCCTCGTACTTAGCATTGCATGGGATAACCTGAGGACATGCATAAGAAAAAGGTGAGCTACAAATCCCAGTAAGGGAGTACACATGGAATAACATGAAGAGTACAACACATTTTAGAAAATAGGAATATCAATAGAGAATATAGGAAATATGAACATAAAGGCATGATAAATCACGATAATCATAACATGGAAATGTGGCAACAACACTTAACATGGAATTAGCATGAGCCAAGGATCATTGCACACTGAGCATGAGTAAATCCTCATTGCACATAAATCACGAGTAAACCCTCATTGCACATGAATTAGCATGAGTCAACATTCATTGCACATGACGTATCATGATACTATACTTTACCTAATGCATTGGAGCTCTATAAGGGCACACCCTTCTTAAACATTTCATTTCATGCATCAGTGTGCCACATGGATCATAAAACATGGATTCATAAAACATAATAATTTATTACATGATAAAGTAATGTGTAATTCATACATGAAACTTTATCATAAATAAGTAATTTTGCATAAATTTGAATACCCTTGATGGAGAAATGGGCATGGTATTCACTACACAATAACATTGGCTTAGAAAATCGGTGTGATTTCGGCAGCGTAACGACGTGACATAAAAATTCATAAAAATGGTTGATGAGAGAGAAAGTGTTTTCTCATCATATTTACATGTAATGGATAGTAAGGATGCTATATAGATACATGTCCCAACAATTGTAATGGAATTTAGATTCATGATACAAAATTATTTCTTGAATGTAAAAGAAGAGAGAGAAGTTCCTTTCAGAATTTCGGCATAGTAACAGGTGTACATGGGAGGCATTTAATGAGAAATAAAGGGGTATCCCATCATTAAATAAATAAGAGGTCAGTATGGGGAGGTGATAAACCATACCCCAACATTCATAATTGAAATTAAAAGGGTAATACAGCTTAAAGAAAATTGACAAAAATGAGAAAGGATGAAAAAACCCTCACTTGGAAGTGTGCTTCCAAAGGCTACAGAGATGCTTGTGAGAGGCTTCTTGGGATATTGGGGAAAATTTGGAGGATTATGGAAAGATTTTGGAAGAGTTTGGACGAACTCCAATGGATTTGAGTGAGGAGGATGTGGGAGCTTGGGTGGGTTTATATAGGAAAGGTGGGGGAATTCATTATTATTTTGGTTTGGGACCCCTTATATTAAATTAATCCAAACCACAAACCATCCCATGGTTTTTGCCCATGGTTTTTGGAAAAGGGAAGAGGAAAACAATATTTTATAAGTCCAGAATCCTATCTTCTTAAAATATTAGGGTTGCTTATGTGGAGGTGAGTCACACTCCCATAGAAATTAATTTAAAAAGGCAAGGTGTTGAATAAGTCAAGAGGGGTTCATTAATGCTTTGAAAAGTAAGTTAAACAAACCAAAAATCACATTATATTAATTTCAAAACATATATTGGCCGAAAATAAAGATTATAGTATTTCATTACATCACTATTGGGTCATTATGATGTCATAAAACACATTATATATTTAAACGGTATTTAATTTTTACTCAAAATTTTGACTGTCTTAGAAAATTATGAAAAATTCACTGTTGTATAATTTGGACATCCTGATTCCAAAAATAAAATTTATTTTATCTAAATAATTTTCTAAATATGTTAATTTTCACTTTTAAAATAAAAACTGACATTTATCGAAAATTCACAGGTTTGGACAGAAATGGCTTTCAAACCTTAATAAAAATTATAATTGCATTCATAAAATTATAAGATCATTTATATTTAATAAAAATTAATTTAATAATAATAATAATATTTTATTAAAATATTATTTAATTCAAAAATTCCGTAATTTAATAAAATAGTATTCTTTGTTAAATAATAACTAAAAACACTATTTGTACTTTAAAAACTATTTACAATGTATAAAAATGACTAGAAATTATATTCATTATTATATACAAAAAAATAGTGTACATGAACATAGTACTACTTATTTGTTACATAACCCCTTAAAACAGCTGCATAAGACCTAAGGGTAAGGTGTGTGATTGTGAAAGACTCTTGGGGTGGCTCGAATAGCATCGCTCGAGTGGTAATTTCAATCAACTTACACTTTTCCCGAAGATGGTCATGTTCAAGCATGAAAAGATGAAGCTTCATTTGGGCTTGGTCAAGGGCGAAGCCCAAAGATCCCACCTCTTTTCTGAGCTCCGAAAAATGGGCTTCGTACAGAGCAATTCTACTGGACGAGGCCATCACTTCTTTTGTCTAAGTAAAATTGGATGTGTTAAAGCCCTATATTTATACTAATCATGTGATCACTATTAAACGGCTATATTAGAAACGGTCAAAATTTTTAACATAAAACCAATGAAGTTGACATTTTATATAAACATAAAGAGACATTTAATTAGATCAAGAGGGATTTCTATTAATGACACTTTGGGTCGTTACAATATTCCCCCCTTAAGAAATTTCTCCCTTGAAATTTTCCTTTTCCCACACTAAAACAAATGTGGGTAACTCAGCTTCATCATATCCTCAAATTCCCAAGTCGCTTCATCAATCATGTTGTTTCTCCACAACACCTTAATGAGGGGCATTGTCTTATTTCGTAGAACTTTTTCTCTGCGATCTAAGATCTTCACTGGTTGCTCCTCATAAGAAATATCATATTCCAATTGTACTACCTCATAAGAGAGTACATATGAAAGGTCCGGTATGTACTTCCTTAAGAGGGATACATGAAAGACATCATGTACTTTGGACATAGTAGGTGGAAGTGCTAGTCGATAGGCCACAACCCCGACGCGATCAAGAATATTAAAGGGGACGATGTACCTTGGACTTAAATTCCCTTTCTTTCCAAACCACATGACCTTCTTCCATGGAGATCTGCGTAGAAAAACAATGTCTCCGACTTTATACTCAAGTTCTCATCGACGGTTATCTGCATAACTCTTCTGTCGACTCTGAGCTGCCTTGATATGCTGCAGAATGGTTTTCACCTTCTCCACCATTTCCTCGACCAGTTCTGGTCCAAAAAGATTACGTTCACCGACCTCATCCCAACATGTCGGTGTTCTGCACCTTTTCCCATACATGGCTTCATATCAAGTTGTTTGGATGCTCGAGTGGAAACTTTTATTATAAGAGTACTCAACAAGAGGAAGATGTTGATCCCATCCTCCTTTAAAGTCCATTGAGAAGGCTCTCAACATATCCTCAAGTGTTTGGATAGTCCGCTAGGATTCACCATCAATTTTATGATGATAGGCCGTACTGAAGTTCAGTTCAGTATTCATAGCATGTTGAAGACTCTTCCAAAACATAGAGCTAAATCATGGATCTCGGTCAGACACAATAGATAGTGGTACTCCATGCAACCTTACCACTTCCCTGATATATATCTGTGCCAGGTGATCCAATGAAAAATCCTCCCAAATAGAAATGAAGTGTGCAGTCTTTATAAGACGATCCACAACAACCCAGATTGCATTGTTGTCTTTTGATGTCCTTGGAAGTCCGGTGACAAAGTCCATGGTGATGTTCTCCCATTTTCATTCTGGTATGGGAAATGGTTGCATCATCCCCTTAGACTTCTGCCTCTCTGCCTTCACCTGCTGCCACACCAGGCACTTTGATGTATATTCAGCGATCTCCTTCTTCATATTATCCCACCAAAAGTTTTCTCGGAGATCTCGATACTTCTTTGTGCTCCCTGGGTGAATAGAGAAATTTGAATTATGTGAATCATCCAAAAGTTCCTTCTTCAACTCCGGACTTGATGGAACACCTAGTCTTTTCCCAATCTGCACAATTCCTTCTTCATTAACATTAAACTCTGAGGATTTCCCCTTTTTGATAGCTTCCACTTTTTCCTGAATTCCCAGATCATCCTTGTGAGCATCCTTTAATCTTTCCAAAAGAGATGGTTGAGAAATAATTTGTTAAAGGATTTATGATTTTCCCTTCTCTATGATTCCCATGTCCATATTCATCATGGCTAAGAAGATTGGATCCTTCTCAATTCTCATCATTGATAGAATTGCTGGATCCTTTCTACTTAGGGCATCTGCAACCTTGTTTGCTTTACTAGGGTGGTAATGTATTGAACAGTCATAATCCTTGATGAGGTCTATCCATCTTCTCGGGCGCATATTAAGCTCTTTCTGCATGAATATATATTTAAGACTCTTGTGGTCAGTATATATCTCACATTTCTCTCCATAGAGATAATGCCGCCATATTTTCAAGGCAAAGATCACAGCCACCAACTCCAGATCATGTGTTGGATAGTTTCGCTCATGGATTTTCAACTGCCTTGAGGAATAGGATATCACTTTATCATTCTACATCAGCACACAACCTAATCCCTTCATTGAAGCATCACTGAATACTACAAAATGTTCCCCACTTGTGGGTAAAGTGAGCACGGGTGCAGTGATAAGCCTCCTTTTCAACTCCTTGAAGCATTCTTCACATTCATCACTCCATGAAAACTTTTCTCCCATCCGAGTTAGCTTGGTAAAAGGGTTGGACAATCATGAGAAATTTATCACAAATCTTTGATAATATCCAGCTAACCCTAAGAAGCTACGGGTATCCGTTGCTGATGTTGGCCTCGACCATCCATCAATTGCATCTGTTTTGGAGGGATCCATAGATATCTCATTTCTTATGATGATATGGCCCAATAATGAGACTTCCTTCAACTAGAACTCACACTTTTTGTACTTTTCATAGATCTTCTCCATGCACAAAGTCTCTAGTACAGTTCTTAAATGCTCCTCATGATCCTCCTTGGTTTTGGAGTATATTAGAATATCATCTAAAAAGACTACCACAAATTTGTCTAGGTAATCTCTAAAGACTCTATTAATTAAGTCCATGAAGATTGATGGAGTATTGGTGAGTCCAAAAGGAATTATGATGAATTCGTAGTGCCCGTATCTTATACGAAAATCAGTCTTGGGGACATCTTCCTTCTTGACCCTTACTTGATAATATCCTGACTGCAGGTCCACCTTGGAGAAGTATTGTGCTTCGCGCAGTTGATCAAACAAGTCATCAATTCTTGGGAGAGGATACTTGTTATTTATCGTGATTTTATTAAGTTCACTATAATCGATGCAGAACCGCATTGACCCATCTGTCTTCTTGACGAAGAGGACTGGTGCACCCCATGGTGAAGCACTTGGGCGTATAAACCCTTTATCCAGATTCTCCTGTAGTTGTTTCTTCAGCTCTTCAAGCTCAACAATAGACATTCTATATGGAGTCTTGGATATTGGTAGCACCCCAAGTATAAGTTCAATTGATAACTCATCATCTCTTCTAGGAGGAAGACCAGGGAGTTCCTCAAGAAACACTTCAGCAAATTCCCTCACAATAGGCATTTCATCAAGGATGGTTTCTTCCTTGGACTCAATCTTTTGAGCTAGATACACGTGATCATAAGGCAGTAATATCCATGCTTGAGTTGATGGAGCTAAATGATATTCATCTTCCTCCTGAAACTTGTAATGAATCGGGGGTCGATTCACCATATGGAGTGTGATGTCCCTCTCCTGGCAATTTTTATTGGCTCTATATAAGGAAATCCAATCCATGACAAGAATTGCATCAAATTCCGCCAGAGAGAGTATGATGAGGTTCTCTGGGAAATTCAATCCACAGATTATAATAGGGGAGGACTTATATTCATGGGATGCAATGATTTCTCCATTTGTCGTACTCACTGATATCTTTACTTCCATGATTATTGGTGGTGCTGGGATTGTTCTACTACACATTCGAGATATAAAAGAATGCATAGAACCTGAATCAAAAAGTGCATTCACTATTTGTGAATGAATAACTAGTGTACTTATCAGCACTTCGTTTTTGAGGTTCACTTTGGCAGAAGTGATGGCAAAAGCTCTTCCTTGCTACCTTGGAGGTTGTTGGTCGCCTCCGAAAACCCTTTGATTAGGGCACTGATTTGAAAAATGTCCCAGTTCTTTGCATTTTTAGCATTGAACAACGCGTTGAGATTCGAACGGAGCATTCCTCTCCTCTGTCACAACTGTGGGTCTTTCTTGCTGACAGTTAACATCTTGGTACCCTTCACTTCCACACCTAAAGTATTTTCTTGTCCCCTTAAGGCAATTTCCAGGGTGCTTCTTTCCGCAATTTTGGCAAGTGGGGTGATGGATCTTCTTAGCACCATTGGATTTATCCATCAGACCACCAGAATTGAAGTACACCTTACGCTTCTTGTCCCCATGATACCCTTGGGATTCCCCGATCTTTATTTCGACCTTGAGGGCACATCGGACAATTTCCTCATAGTTGTCGAAGACACAGATCGCTAATGCTTTCCGTAAGCTAGGCTTCATCCCACCAAATAAGCGGTCAACCTTGCATTCGGGGGTAACGACAAAGCAGGTAGCGTATCGTGCAAGCCTTGTGATGTTTTCCTCGTACGCTCCAACATATTCTACATCTTTTTTCTTGAGGGAAAGGAATTCCCTTTCAATCTTAAGCTGGAGGGTGCGTGGAAAATATTTATGGAAAAACATCTTCGGGAAATCCTTCCATTCCAACGCCTCGATCTCATCCTCAAGCTTCATATTTTTTATCAATGTCCACCATTGATCAGAAACACCCTCCATATGATAGGCATCCAAGAGAACCTTCTCTTTTTCAGAACATTGATGGATAGAGAAGATATTTTCAATGGAGTTGATCCATTGTTCAGCGATCGTGGGATCGGATGATCCACTAAAAGTAGGAGGCCTTTGTCTCATGAAGCTCTCGATAGTGACTTGTTCTTTCTTAGGGAGGGATTAACATTCTTCTTGACTACTGTTTCTATTCAATTCTTTATTTATCTGAGATAGAAGCGTGATAAAGTTTGCGATTCCCGCTCCCATTGGATTGGGCATCTCATTAGTACAGTCATCACACTGATCTTCACATCGATTGTTAGCCCGGGTCCTCCTATTACCGGCCATTGGCTGGAATAAAAGGAATTTTAGGGGTAACACATAAAGAGTAATCCAAAGAAAAAAGTTTATGACTTATAAATAAACTTTCATTTCCTTAACTCATGAGTCTATAGACTTCAATCTAGGATTTTCATGATCTACATTCTAATATATATTCTTAGGGGTATTTTGTCCCTTAATAATGGTTCATACTAAGATTGTGAATTTATCAAAACATATCCACCGGGAGTGTCGTGACCAAGAGTGCTTCAAGGCCCTTTGTCATGCACCAGTTCATGTTCGAGTCTAGCTCAAAGCGGTGTTTTCTGGTTTTACCCCTAGGATACATCTGTTCCAGAGCCGCCTCTACCTGCTCGTATCCAGGCAGGGATTTATTTGTCTGATAAACCACTTACTTAGTACTTACCAAAACATAGGGATGTTTTTATTATATATAGTCTTGTCTATAAGGCTTTAGAAGGGTTTCATTATCCCAAAAATAACTAAACCTCTCCTCTGATACCAACTATAACAACCCTGCTTGTATTACAAACTTAAACATGATTTATTACATAAAACATCACTTGATACAACAATGAAGATCGAGAGGTTTAGTGTCTTTGGGGATTAGGACCATTATATAAAAACTTAAAACATGAAATACAAAATCTTTATTGAAAACTTCCTTCACATGACCACTATATTCCCTCGTACTTAGCATTGCATGGGATAACCTGAGGACATGCATAAGAAAAGGGTGAGCTATAAAGCCCAGTAAGGGAGTACACATGGAATAACATAAGGATTACAATTAATGTTAGACAATAGGAATATCAATAGAGCAGATATGAAACATGAACATAATGGAATGATAAAGCATGATAATCATAACATGGAAATGTGGCAACAACACTTAACATGGAATTATCATGAGCCAAGGCTCATTGCACATAGAGCATGAGTAAATCCTCATTGCACATAAAGCATGAGTAAACCCTCGTTGCACTTGAATTAGAATGAGTCAACACTCATTGCACATTATGTATCATGAAACTATACTTTACCCAATGCATTGGAGCGCTATAAGGGCACACCCTTCTTAAACATTTCATTTCATGCATAAGTGTGCCACCTGGATCATCAAACATGGATTCATAAAACATAATAATTTATTCCACGATAAAGGAATGTGGAATTCATACATGAAAATTTATAATCAATAAGTAAATGTGCATAAATATGAATAACCTTGATGGTGAAATGGGCATGGTATTCACTACACAATGACATTGGCTTAGAAAATTGGTGCGATTTCGGAAGCGTAACGACGTGACATAAGAATACATAAAAATTGTTTATGAGAGAGAAAGTGGTTTATAATCATATTTACATGTAATGGATAGTAATTAGGTCATATAGATACATGTCCCAACAATTTTAATGGAATTTAGATTCATGATACAAAATTATTGCTTGAATGTAAAAGAAAAGAGAGAAGTTGCTTTCGGAATTTCGGCATAGTAACGGGTGTACATGGGAGGCATTTAATGAAAGAGAAAGGGGTCTCCCATCATTAAAAAAATAATTGGGCAGTATGGGGGAGGTGTGAAACCATACCCCAACATTCATAATTGAAATTAAAAGGGTAATACATCTTAAACAAAATTCACAAAAATGAGAAAGGAAGAAAAAACCCTTACTTGGAAGTGTGCTTCTAATGGATAGAGAGAGGCTTGTGAGAGGCTTCTTGGGAGATTGGAGCACCTTGGGAGGATTATAGAGAGAGTTGGGCAGAGGTTGGACGAACTCCAAAGTCTTTGAGTGAGAAGGAAGTGGGGGCTTGGGTGGGTTTATATAGGAAAGGTGAGGGAATTCTTTATTATTTAGGTTTGGGACCCCTTATATTAAATTAATCCAAACCACAAAACATCCCATGGTTTTTGCCCATGATTTTCAGAAAAGGGAAGAGGAAAACAATATTTTATAATTCCAAAGTCCGAACTTCTTAAAATATTAGGGTTGATTATGTGGAGGTGAGTAACACTCCCATGGAAATTAATTTAAAAAGGGAAGGTGTTGAATAAGTCGTGAGGGGTCCATTAATGCTTTGCAAAGTATGTTAAACAAACCCAAAATCACATTATTTTAATGTTAAAACATATATTGGCCGAAAATAAAGATTATATTATTTTATTACATCACTATTGGGTCATTATGATGTCATTAAACACATTATATATTTAAACGGTATTTAATTTTTACTCAAAGATTTGACTGTCTCAGAAAATTATGAAAAATTCACCGTTGGATAATTTTGACATCCTGATTCAAAAAATAAAATTTATATTATCTAAATAAATTTTTTATATGTTAATTTCCACTTTTAAAAAAAAACCAGATATTTATCGAAAATTCACAGGTTTGGACATAAATTGCTTTCAAACCATATTAAAAATTATAATTGCATTCCTAAAATTATAAGATCATTTATATTTAATAAAAATTAATTTAATAATAATAATAATATTTTATTAAAATATTATTTAATTAAATAATCCCTTAATTTAATAAAATATAATTCTTAGTTAAATAATAACTAAAAACACTATTTGCACTTTAAAAACTATTTACAATGTATAAAAGATGACTAGAAATTATATTATTTATTATATACAAAAAAATAATGTACATGAACATAGTACTACTTATTTGTTACATAACCCCTTAAAACAGCTGCATAAGACCTAAGGGTATGGTGTGCGATGGTGACAGACTCTTGGGGTGGCTTGGATAGCATCGCTCGAGTGGTAATTTAAATCAACTTCCACTTTTCCCGTAGACGGTCACGTTCGAGCTTGACAAGATGAATCTCAGCTTGGGCTTGGTAAAGGGAGAAGCCCAAAGATGCCACCTCTTTTCCGAGCTCTAAAAAATGGGCTTTATACGGAGAAATTCTACTGGACGAGGCCATCGCTTCTTTTGTCTATGTAAAATTGGATGTGTTAAAGCCCTATATTTATACTAATCATGTGATCACTATTCAACGACTATATTAGCAACGATCAAAATTCTTAACATAAAACCAATGAAGTTGAAATTTTATATAAACATAAAGAGAAATTTAATTAGATCATGAGGGATTTCCATTAATGAAACTTTGGGTCGTTACATTTTCTTTTCTCTCTCATTACTTATATCTATGTGAATGAATTGTTTAGTATTTGAATAGACCACTTTTTCTCAATATTGTATACTCTACATATTTTTTCAAATATAATTCTCCCCCTCCCCTTTTTTTCTATTTCCTTCACCACTATGGGATCTCACACATACCATGTCAAACATGATATCTATACCATAACTAGTAGTTCTCCAGCCTCAGAAAAACCACATTCCGTATAGATATATCATATAAAAAATGAAAAATTATATGATTAATAAATTAGTTTAATGAATTATAGATATAATATAGATCTAATAGATTAAGGGGAAATATATGAAATAAAACATAAATTACCATTTTAAACCCAACTGGTCGATTTAGAATTAAAATTCCAATTAGGAATTACCAAGGAATCCAAGAAATCCAAATATTATCTTATCCCATATCTATGGTCAAATTTGTGGTATATAAGTAAGATTAATATTTTAATAAGGATATTTAGAAAATGTAAAATACTTTCCTTCATTAACACTCTAAGAAGAATGCCACTAGTGTGTTGGTGGCCTTCATTAAATAGTCAGAAAATCCTTTGAAATGCTGGTATAGACCAACTGCATGTCCTTTGGTTAGAGGTTGAATTCATGTATCCTAGTTTTCCATTGATGATCTGGTCGATTCATACTAATTGGAAGGTGACCTTGATAGTCCTATAGTGGTTCTACTTGAAACCACCAGCTAGTCATTAGCTTCCCACTAACAAGCCGGTGGTGTTCTTTCCCCACTATCAAGAATAATCCACGCCCCAATAACAACTAAACAATATCTTCTGCTTCTCCAACCCAAAATAAAACCACATAATAATAAAAAAAAATATATACATTTAACATTGTGTAACAATTCATCCTACTAAATTGCTTTTTCTCCACTTAAAATTCTAGTTGAAGATATATGATTTGAAAAAAGATGAGGTCACAAATCTTCACTGACTGTTCATTCTCCCCAGTCCCATGAAAATTTGTTACATCTTCTTATAAAAAATTAACTATTAATATATATATATATATATCTCTCTCTTATATAATATTTATCCTAGAGTAAATTATATGTGATGGATCTGCAACCACTGACACATCATGCTCTAAAACCACTTCTACCAAATTCAGGTTATGGGAGGGATCATAGTGATATTTTCTATGGTGATATTTGTGGAATTCGTCGGTTATAATAATCAATGTAGATGATAATTAAAAAATGATATTCCGAATTTAAAATCTACATTGTAGGTTATACATTAAAAAAACCATCTAACCAATACGTAATTCTACAATCTGATTTCAAGGATCTATATAAGATTTTTACTATCTCTAAGCTACTATCAATTGTTGATGTATAACTTGAATCATCTCTAAAATCACGTGGAAAATACTCAACCCCTTAATAGAACGATCACCAACCACTAAACTGGTGATGGAATCATTTACATGTTTGATCATAAACATCCTCAAAATAAAGGTTTATGATAGAATACTAGTAACTACTATTATAAAAAAACTCAAACAGTCATAGATTGATTTCCCATGGCCCTCCAAAATCAAAGACAGAGGTTTGAATCATATCATCACTAATATAGACTTAAGAAAACTAAAATTATTATTTTTTCTTCCTTAATCTATTGTAAGGTCTAAATTTGAGACAGAAAATCCATTATTTCATGCTTCATACCCAGCCACCAAAACTAATGTCTCGTGTCATAATACATTGTTGTATTTCAATGGTGAGAGACCCATGAAAAGCTACAAAAAATTTCAACACTAACATTTTGAAGGTATAGGGAGTAAAAAATGATCTCAAAATAAAAGAATTCCATCATAAGAGATAGACCACATGAAAATAATATCCCCCACTATATAAATAATCTATAATTCCCTCTAACACAACTACACAATAGATAGAGTCATTTATAAGTCATCCATGCATGCATTAAGGTTCAATTTAGAAAATATATCCATTAGATTCCACCCCTCCTTATATTTAAAGTTTCTTAAGAGGTTAATTTACTACTATGAGAATCAGCAACAATGGTCCCCTTCATAAGGGTTTATACAAGGCCAAAGTCAAACATCTAAAGGTAATCCACCCAATGCCTCTTCCTAATGTTTTGATCATTCTGCGTAAATATTTAACATAAAATATTATTACTATAATGGACATTGAACCTATCTCTAAATAAATATTTTCACCATTACAAAAGATAATTTAAAATAGCATTGAGGTTTAAGTCATGAGTGGGATTATTCTTATTATGTTTACAATGATGATGGGAGTTACATGACACTGCATGATCGCCATAAACTAGAATGTGATCCAAACCAGCACATACAACATCATAATAGAACTAATTTCTCTAGTCAAATTCTTGCAAGATCATGACTGGATATGATGTCAAACAACATTTCGATTCTTCAAAATAAACCTAAAACTTTTGCAACCATAATAATTTCACACCATTTTATGTTCAGAGAGGTCAATGGTAATGCATTCTCTGATAACTCTGAAAGAAATTTTTGATAGTATCTAGCTATTCCTATGAATAAGCATATATCAAACAAATTTCTTGGATCTTCCCATGACATGAAATCCTTCACCTTTTAAGGATCAACTGCGATGTGATTTTTTTTAAACTTCATTCCCTGTGAATTTATCTACTCAGATATAGAAATCACAATTTATGTTTTATCATAAAGTCATTTAGTCATAATGATTCCCCTGAAAAATCATCGATGAATCTCATTACCTTACATGGATATTAAATGAACTAGAATATCATCCACAAATAACACATCAAATGAATTGAGGTGTGGGTAAAATATCCATGTAATCAGGGACAGAAAACTTCCAGAGTTTTTGTTTGGATGAACAATATTAAAATATATTAAAAGTTGTCATAACTGGCCCATAAAAGGGTCTTTAAATTTTTTGACATTTAAACTAAGAGATTTTGTTGACCAGAATGATGGTCGATCAAATAATCACTTTGAAAACAATAAAAAATAATATAATTCATTAAAATTAAAAAATGTATAGTTATTATAAATTCACAATCTATTAGGATTTTTTTAATAAACATAATGTTTAAGGGATCTATTTTCTTTATTAGAAATGGAATGAGGGGATTCCCAAGGTGATACACTATGGTCGATGAAACCTTTATTTGATTTATCTTTTGATTATTCAATAAACTTCTACAATTCAACTGGTGACATACATTCACGGCCTAAAACTTTTACAAGAATTATTATATGATTTTAATCATAATCATATAATAATTATAACCCAAGGATCATGGTTCCTAGTGTATTTGGAATACCATGTTGATAATAAATCCATAAGAAACTAATATAGAACATCTATATCTTAATTTCTATAATAATTTCTTAAATACATTTGTCCTCAAAAACAATATATGATAACCATATCAATACATTGATAAAATAAATTTAAAGAAAATTCTAGACCTAGAATAAAAATGACAGTGATGCATATCATAGGTGTCAAAAGGCATAACATGATATCCTAAATGACACGAATCATAGATAATGATATGAGAGAACAATATAATGAACATGGAATCAAAATATCATGGAATCAAATGAGAGAATAAGCAACATATAACGTTATATAAACAAAATTTGTTGATGACTACCAAGACAACATCACAAGGGGGATAAAGTACCATCATTGATAATGTTTACTCAATAATCTCATACATGAAATTACATTATACAGACAATATTAACCATTATATGGGAGTGTTATCTATGATTTACCATCATAACATGTACATGATTGTGTTCTCCACAAATGGAAACCATTCAAAAACTATAAATGTCATAATTAATCATGGGAAGAAAAAGGTTCCATAATATTTACTAATGCCATAATCAAAGGATATCTCATAAATATTATAAATAGAAGAAGGAATTTTATATTTTATACATTCAGATCTGAGTATATAAGCATAGGTCCCAAAATAAGGTTATCATTTGATAATACATCATGAGTAAAACAAGATAATTGGCTATAGAAAATGAACTCCCAAAATGGATTCATAGGAAATATGTTAAGGAGTATTTGAGAAAGTGTAATTATAGTGTTTCCAGTGAAAATAATTTGTAAATATGTAACACCCCAAGGTCTCATAGTACATTATTTGTTTAATGTAATTCAATAGCTTGCACCACACACAACACCGAGTACGAGCGCACGACGACTTACCAAACTAGCCATTCAAAAAGTGGTTATGAATAGTAATAATTGGATTTTGAATTTTACATACTCCATATCATTTTAACCTCTATATTATGTGTTACATATTCATATTATAAGAACAAAAACAATTTTTCAAATAAAAGAAGTATCATTCAAAAAAATACAATTTTACAAACATTTAATGGAGAACCATTTCTAATTCTGATATTTGACACTTTTGTATATTTTATTTGACAAAATAAAATTCTTCTTTTGAATCAGGACATCAAAATTTACATTGGAAGAAATTTTGGTATTTTTTTTGATAATGTTCATTATTTAATGGATAGTGAGAAATACAATATTTTAATTCAAGACTACTTCTTAATATAATTTATTTATATTGGTAGATTAAAATTTTAATTGGTTTTAAAATTTAATTCGTTTATATTTTTACCATTTAATCCAATTTTGGTCATTGGAAGTAATTTCACATTGAAGTTGGACATAAACAAGTTTCAATCTTTTGATAATTATTATTTCTTCAAAACACACTTTTTGATTTGACAATGGGAATAAATTTCAAATTAATTAATGCAACAAATATGTTTGGAATTTGGTAAAATTGAAACTATTTTTTAATTCGTATTATCAAATATATTTTAGAATTAATTTTTGGTATTTTTCTGGAAAACATCTATTTTTGATGAATAGTCAAAACCCATATTTGTAGTTAAAAGACTGAATTCTTCATTTAAATGATATTTTACCACTTCTGTGAATTGAATTTTGAAAATACGATATACATGGTTTTTATTATTAAGTAAAATTGGGTTCAATAAAATGAAAATAATTTTGGGTGATTAGTATGTTTTTACGTTAATTTACCGCAGTTTAAGGTAAATAGTGTAATTAAAGGTAAAAATAATATTATAATAAAATTAAATTACCATAACATGTGTCCTAATCCTATTGGTAGATATATTTCTGACCATGGGCATCCTTGGGTCTATTTCTTGACCCCATGGATCCACTTAAGAGTGATAATGACACATTATATTAATTAATTTAAAATAATTACAAAAATGACAAAAACATATAACTTTTTGTAAATAAATTTTTACATGGGGTTATATAAGTTATCTCTTCAACTATAAATATTTATTTGAAATAAAAACATATTTCCTTTATCATGGTAATTTTTTTATAATTTTTACACATAAAAAATAATATTATTTATGACACAATCCTGATGAAGTTTTTACCTCATTAATGAGTGATTTAAATAAATAAGATTATAAAAATAATAAAAATATCCAAAACCATTACAATTCTTATTGGATTATTTAATTTCTAACAAGATTCATCTTATATTATACTTAAATATTTTTTAGACCTTTACAATCTGAAAATCATTATATAATAAAAAAATTCACACTTTCCAAAAGAGCCCCTCCTCCCCCTTATAAAAAGTCATCAAATCTAACCCATTACTCGCACCTATAAACCTCATTAGATCATCTAGAATCTACCCAAATAAGCACTGAATATCCATTTCCTCCACCTAGAATCCTTACCTTAGTCACAAGTCACTTCTAGAAATCTTTTTAGTTCAAACCGAAAGGAGTTACCTGATTTTAAGGTAACGTCTTCCCTAAAGCTATCTTCTTTTATTTTACTTATCAAACCACCTTGAAATATATTTTTTCCATTATTTTATAAAAAATCTAGTATCCTCAATATACTAGATTGTTTTTATGAGAATTATTCAATCTACACATACAGACAACTCCATCTAATGGGAAAAAACATACAGTTTCTATGGACGGTGAACTACAGCCTCACGAAACGATGATTGTTCCATTATCTCATGCCGCCTCTCATGGTGGAAATTATGATGGAACTATATTTAAATTATATCTATATTTATGTATTTTTCTATTGATATCATACCTTTATTGCTTCCATAATGGGTAAATATGACAATTTTATTTGAGGAAGTGCGGACTACTGTCCCCTCAAAGTGATATGAATCATTCATTCCATACATGGAATGTATAAAGGATGGAGTTAATTAAATTACATAACATAGATATTATAATTTAATTATAATATACATATGTATTATTATGTTTATATTCCATTAAATATAAAATAGAAATGAAAATAGAGTTTATCCGTACGTACAGATAACCATCTCCATGGACGGTGCGTTTCATTTCATAACTCCAAATGATATGGAATATTATAAATACATATACAATATATATATTTGATATATATTATATCTAAATCATGAAAATAATTATTGAGATAATTAAATTTTTACCACATGGTCAATTTGTAATTATAAGAAGTTCATTTTTGACTAAAGTTCCGAACATCGACAAAATGTCATATATGAACTCAAATAATTAAATAATTTTTATAACAATGTAATAAGTGATATAAAAGGAATAATAATCTTGAAAAATTTTATTAAGGAAATATAAATTAACTTTTTTTATTATTCAGTAAAAACCCGGAACATACAAGTCATGTTGGACACGAGGTAAGGGGTTTCTTATCTCACTTTTAATTCTGTGTAATTTCCATTGTTTCCCACTTATTTATTACATGTGATGTATTATGTACTTCCATTTGATATATATAATCATTATTATATTTTTATTCATGGAATTCTATAATTAATTTTTTCATTATTAACTTTTTTTGTATGACTCGACTAATTACAACGAGGGAAGGTGTTTTCATCTCACTTTTATTCACCTGAGAATCATGCTATATTTTCCACTATTAACTTTTGTGAGGTGTATGTACTTCCCAGGACTATATTCCTGGTGTAATATACATTAATTTAGGTGTATTAACATCATCATTTTATGATCATTTTTTCATGGGGTGTATGTTTCGTAAGTTGCCAAATCGGTAAGGGAATTTTAAATTACAATTTCTACTCATTCGGTTTTACTCAAACATCATTGATTATTTTACTAAATAGTATGTGTGAAATCACTATTAATTTAAATTTTTAGTAATTAAATCTCCCCTTACTTTGGATATAATTATTATGCACATAATCACTACATTGATAAATTCTAAAGTCATCGAGATGAACTTGATAAGAGTAATTTTAACTCAATGTCTATTCATTGAGTTAAACATCCATGTCATTGGTGTTGTTTTGACAAGAATATGGGTTAATGTACTATGATTGATTTACACTGAATATCCTATCATATTGAGTGTATTTATAATTTTGACACATAACTATGTCATTGATTTATCCTTAAACTAAGGATATGGTCTTCATAAGGGATTTCATCTCAACTGACATTCCATTGAGGCTTCTTTGTTGTTATGAACCAATTCACTTTTATATGTTGTATATACTGTACTTTGATGTAGTATGTCATGAATATCTTTATTCTCATGATAATATAATTTTTTTATTAGTTCAGATAATTGTATTCAAGCATCTATAATTTGATTAGGAACTCTAACAAAAATATCATTTTAAATGTTTTGATATTTATTCTTCTAAATAATTCTCATTAATGTCCATCTTTTAAAAATGGTTTAAGGGACTATTTATATGGAAGTTTTTCATTTAAAACTTAAACTAGTTTTAAAATATTCAAATTGGTATGGTAAACTTTGATTAAAAAAATATTTTAAACGGATTCTTGATAAATAGTGATACATTTAAATGTTTTCATGAAAAATAGGGATATTTCCTTCAAATAGTTTTGATGATTATTGTCATCTATGTAAATATTCATAATTATTATTGATTGAAGTTAATTTATTATTATAAAATATTTAATATTTTATAAAATTATTAATTTTTTACTCTGGATATTCTATTTTTATACCATTCATGGTTTGTGGTTAAAATATTGGCATTCTGTATACTTGTTTTAATAAAAATGTTTAGAATATGTTTGACCCTTTTCATATGGGGAATTCATTGGACTTAATATGTGATAGTTGGAGCCTTCTATAGATACTTGATGCATTAGTAGGTCTCATGAGACAAATTAGTCTCTTGGAACAAGGACTGGACAAAACCTTTCTTTGTTTTCATTGCATGAGGCTTTGACTATGTGGTAATGATGTCCTACATTATACATTCCCTCATTATGAAATTAATTATTACATGTGATTTTTCTACTAATATAATATACATGTGAATAAGTAAATGGAGATATTTGATTTATCATTTCCATATTATTCTGAAGTTTAAGATTAAATGTCTTGTGTTTTAGTCTTTTACATTGCCTTAAATGTTTATGCTTATTTATGATAGTTTTCGATATATTTTCTTCCTTAATGAGCATATGAGCTCACCTATTTCTTATGTTTTATTTTAACATTGATGTGAATAATTATATTACATTTAACCATTAGGAATACGCTATAGGATATAAGACTGTTAAAAGGGGACATAATGTTTTTTTTATTTCATGATGTAATGTAGTACTTATGTATGTATCTAGTACATCCAAGGCTACTAAACTGATCGGTCATTCGGGACATGGTTCCTTGTATCATGCCAATGTTATGTAATAATTCACTCACTCTAGGTAACTGGGGTCAGGGCGTTATAGTTGGTATCAGAGAAAGTATGGTACAAACCATGGAAACTAGATTTAGAAAAACTCTAATAAGAGAACATTACCCTAAGATAGACATTGAGGATTAGTGTAGAAGATATTCCTTGAGTTTTGGTAACGTAGAGATTTTTTGAATATTCCAAAAAATACATCCTTGTCTAGATAGGAGCAGGTAGAGGCGGATATGGCACATATGTACGTAGGAGTGAAAACTACGACAAGGAGTTTCGGGCTTAACCCGGAGTATCCTAGTACACGAAAACGAGCCTTGCTACACTATTGGTTAGGACACTCTTAGGGGGTAAGCTTAGGATAATTTACTTTTTCTTTACAACCCTATTTTAAGGATATTAATATAATATTAGAATAAATAACCTTGGTTAATATTAAGGTGTTTCCGATTGAATATACGGTGTCATGATATTCTCTAGATGATTTTGTGACTCACACTATGATTTGTAGTTTTAATCAATGGCTAGATTCCAAGGAATTCATATTGACATTTAACATGATGTTCATCGTGGGAACGATGGTGGAAATGAGCAATTAAGTGGAATGTTGATAGGAGTAAACGATATCTTATTCGGGTCGAATCAGTTTTCCAAAAATATGGTCAAAAACATATACATTAACCAACTCTCGCACTCAACAAAGCAGAGAAAGGCGGAGAATGATAACAGCTCTAGTAGTGGAGATAATGGAGAAAAAAAAGCTCAATTTCCATCATGCAGGAAATGTGGAAAGAGACACCTAGGAAAGTTTCTCAATGGAAATAAGAAATGCTTTATGTGTGAGAAATAAGTACATAAAGTAAAGAATTGCATTGGAAAAATGATGAGTACTAAGAATGAAAATAAAAATGATCTGAGGAATCCAATTACAGTCATTTTCCATAAATTTAGAGGACCATGGAATTACTCGAGACAATGCCCTATTCTATAGGATAACCTCCAGGTCAAAGAAAAACCTACATGAAAATAAATTCATGGAGAAATGTTAAAAGGTATTAATGATCTTTGTTTATTGGATTACTTTATAATACTTCTCCCTTATATCTATAACCATGCAATTATTTATTTGAAAATTCTATTTAAGAGAGAATTATCTTTTCATTTATAGATATAATTATAAAAAAACATTGAGTTTATATGATCCTTAAATTGAGACAATTACAGTTTATTACTTTTTGGGGTGAAAATATGAGGTATGATATAACATTTATGATTAAAATATGTTAGGGTAGTTTTTGAGGTATTTATCACATTTTTGGGAATGTTATAAAATTATATTGATTTTGAAAAAGGACAACACGCAGACTATGTTAAAACCTGTCACGTCGAACAAAGCTGTGGAATCGAACCCACAACCACTGGGTGATTAGGATTTATCACCGACCACTGGACTACGTGAATTCCTTTTTTAGTATGAAAAATTATTTTTAGTTAAATAATGTTATGGATCTAGAATATGTTGATTTTGAGAACATATGATTTATCCTTAGTATAGGAAAATGTTTTGGTGATTAGGTGATAATTGTTATTTTGGAATACATTCTCTATTTTGGTAACACTATATGCATTAATAAAATAGAATACTATGGGATTTCATTTGAGGTGTAATGGTGGATTTTTCTTTTGAAGAATGTTTGTTTTTATAGTAGACTAATAGCGATTTTGGTTTTTTTATGGAAACGATTAACCAATCATAGTGAATATGTGACTAGGTTAATTACTTATAAGTATGTGACTTTAATAGTAGTAGATGTTATTTGGAGATAAATTATAAGGCATATTGTGGAAGACTATGTGATCAAATCCTTCTGAATTTTGGGTTTCAAATATAATTTTGATTATTTTGAATAATTATAAGGGCAATTTTTTCTCCATGGTCTTTGTTGAACTTTGTTTATTGTTTTTTTAATTTTTTAGATTAAGAGTAGTATTAATTTCTATAAAAGATTATCCGTTTTTGGGTATAATCTGATCTTGTACTAACCATTTTGGTATTGGTTAATGTCTAAAGACATGGGAAATATATAGTTCATATTTTGTGGATTGTGTGATTCTCTGTAGGTTGATTCTGGAACTTTAAATATGACTATATCATCTTGAATACTCATCCTTGGGAGAAAATATGAGTTTATAGTTGAAATTTATTAAAGGGTGAAACACTACATGTAATGTAAGTATATCATGTTATGCTCTCGGACAATATCATAAATAAATTCCTCAACATTATGAAAAGGAACTTAAAAAATGTTTCTTGTTTGCTTTTCCTATTGGGAATTCAAAGACCATTCAACCCATCACAAGTATATGGCTTTCAAATCATTAACTTTCTCCTTATAATATTCTCGATCACTCTCCATCAAAACATAACGTTTAAATTTATCTTCCATATCCATGTTTTCCTACATGTAACCCCAGTATGTGTTATTTTTGGTAACCTTCACACTTACCTTTATTTTAAAATAGAGGCCTCATTAATCCATTTTTTGATGTGGGATTTCAAGTAAGATATTTTGAAATGTCACACCCCATGTTTTCAATCAAATTCACAAATTGTGAGGATGAAATTTATTGAAGGAGGGGAGAATGTAACACCGTAAGATTTCATAGTACATTACCTCTTTAAAATAATTCAATAGCTTTCACCACACACAACACCGAGTTCGAGCGCTCGACGACTTACCAAACTAGTCGTTCAAAAAGTGGTTATGAATAGTTTTAACTGGAATTTTAATTTTACATAATCCATATAATTTTAAATAATGTATTATGTGTTTCATAGACATATTATAAGAAAAAATTCAATTTTTTAGACAAAAGAAGTATTTTTCAAAAAATGAAATTTTACTACCTTTTAATGGAGTAAATTTTTTAAATACAATATTAGACACTTTTATATCTTATATTTGAAAAACTAAAATTTTTATTTTGAATCAGGACATCAAAATTTACTTTGGATGAAATTTTTATATTTTTCTGATAATGTAATTTTTTTAATGAATTGTGAAAAATGTAGTATTTTAATACAAAACTACCTTTTATTATAATTTATTTTTATCGTTAAATTATCATTTTAATTGGTTTAAATATTTAATTAGATTATATATTTACCATTTAATATAATTATGGTCATTGGAAGTAATTTCACATTGAAATTGGACATTAAAAAGTGTCAATCTTTTGATATTTATTATTTCTTAAAAACGGTTTTTGTTTTGACAATGGAAATTAATTTTAATTTAATTAATTCAATTTATATGTTTTGGATTTGGTAAAATCGATATTATTTTTTTAATTCAGAATATCATATATAGTTTAGGAATATTTTTTGGTATTTTTCTTAAAAACATCAATTTTTGACAAATAATGAAAACAATTTTTAATAGTTTAAAAACCGACTTCTTCATTTAAATGAAAATTTACCTCTTCTGTGAATTGAATTTTAAAAATCCAACAAACCGGGTTGTTATTAGTAATTAAAATGTGTTTTAATAAGATGAAAATATTTTTTTGTGAATTTTATCTTTTGACTTTTATTTACCGTAGTTAAAGGTAAATAGGGTAATACAAGGTAAAAATAATATTATAATAATATTAAATTACACTAACATGTGTCTTAATCCTATTGATTGATATTTGTCTGAACATTGGCATCCTTGGGTCAATCTAGGGACCCCCTTGAGCCACTTAATTGTGATAATGACACTTTATATTAATTAGTTTAAGGTAAAGCCAAAAATGACATAAATATATATCTTTTAGTAAATAAAATTTAAATTGGGTTATATAAGTTATATATTAAACTATAAATATTCATTTGAAATCTAAAACTATTTATGACATCATGTTATTTTTTTAAATTTTTAGATATTGAATAAATAAAATTATTTATGACATAATAATGATGTAGTGTTTACCTCATCAATGAAAGATTTAAATAAATAAGTTTATAAAAATTAAAAAAAATATCCAAAACCTTTCCAATTCTTATTTTCTGAATTTATTTAGAACAGGAGTCATCTTAACATCGAATTTAATAAGTTTTTGATATTTATAAACAAAATAATCATTATATTATAAAATAATATTTTAACACATTCTTGAAGAGCCCCTCCCCCCCCCCCTTATAAAAATAGATAACCTCTTACCCATTACTCACACATCTCAATTCCCTTGGACCATCCAAAATCTTCCCAAATAAGCTCTCAATGTCCCTCTCTTGAAACTAGTAGCCTTACTTTAGGTAGAAGCAACTTTAAAAAATCATTTTGGTTCTAACCAAAAGGAGTGGCCCGATTTTAGGGCAACCTCTTTCCTAAAGTTCTCTTCTTTCATTTTACTTCTCAACCCTCGTAAAATCTTTTCATTCCATTATTTTATAAAAACACCAGTATAATCAATATAATAGGTTTTTTATGATAATTATTCAATCTATACATATGCACACCTCTATCTAATTGGAAAAAAACATATTGTTTCCGTGGACGGTGAACTAATACCTCACGAAAGGATGTTAGTTTAATTATCGCCTACCACCTCTCATGGTGGCCATTACGATGGCACTGTATTGACATGTGATATATATTATATTTATATTATCTCTATAATTATTTATTTTTTTCATTTATATAATACCTTTACGGTTTCCATAATGGGTCAATACAATAATTTCAATTGAGGAAGTGCGGACTACTGCCCCTTCAATGGGATATGACTCATTCTTGCCATACGTGGAATGTATAAAGTATGGAGTTAATTAAATTAAATAACATTGATATTATACTGGAATTATAATATACCTATTTATTATTAAATATACACAGCTTTAAATATCAAATATAAATGAAAGGAGCGTTCATGCGTATGTACAGCTTACAATCTCCAAGAACGATGTGTTTAATTTCTTAACTCCAAATGATATGGAATATTATAAATACATATACACTAGATATATATGATATATATTATATCTAAATCATTAATATCATTCTGGAGATAATGGACTTATGACCACATGGAAAATTTGTAATTATAACATGTTCATTTTTTACTATATTTTCAAACAGTGACAAAATGCATGATATGAACTCAACTAATTAACTAATTGTTATAGGCAGGAAATGAGGGATATAAAAGGAATAATAAAATTGAAAAAATTTCTTAAGTATCTATAAATTAACTTATGTTTATTATTCAAGAATAACCAGGAACATATGAGTCCATATGTACATGGGGTAAGGGGTTTCTTATCTCACTTTTAATTCCATGAGATTTCCATTGTTCATGACTTATTTATTACTTATGGTGTACTGTGTACTGAATTTTGATATATATTATCATTATTATTTTTATGTTCATAGTATTTTGTAATTTATTAGGGGGTTATTAACTTTTGGTCATACAACTCGATTGATTACAATGTGGTAAGGGGTTTTCATCCCACTTTTATCCCCGTGAGATTCGTGCTATATTTTCCACTATTACATTTTGTGTTGTGTATGTACTTCACATGATTGTATTATTTGGGTAATATAATTTAATTTACGGGTATTTACATCATTATTGTATGATCCTTCCGTCATGGGGTTAATGTTTAGTAAGTTACCAAATCAATAAGGGAATTTCAGAATTCAATTTCCAATCATTTGGTTTTTTGCAAACTATATTGATTATTTTACTCCAATATTGTGTGTGAAATCAATATTTATTTACTTATGTAGTAATTTCCTCTCCCCTTTGAGTGGATATACTTTTGATACATCTAATCACTAAATTGATAAATTCTCAAGTGATCGATATGAACTTGATTAAATAAATTTTAACTCAATTTATATTCATTGAGTTAAACATCCTTGTCATTGGATTTGTTTTTACAATAAAATATGTGAATTTCCCCTAATTGATTTACACTAAATATCCAATCATATTGTGTGAATTTATATTTTTCCCAGAAAACTATGTCATTGATTTATCCTTAACCAAAATATATGGTCTTTATCGGGGATTTCAACTCAACTTACATTCCATGGAGATTTCATTGTTGTTCAGCACCAATTCACTTTTTTATTGTGTATATACTATACTGTGACATAGCATATCATGAATCACTTTATTTTCAAGATGTTATAATGTTTTTATTATCACAATTATTTTTATTCAGGCGTCTCTCATTGGGATAGGAACTCTAACTGAAATATCACTTTAAATGTTTTAAAAACATATTCTTCTAAATAATTCTCATTAATGTCCATGTTTTAAAAATGGATTTAAGTATTTATTTATATGGAAATTAATGTTTTAAAATTAAAATTCTTTTTTAATAGTTCAATTTTGGATGATACACATTGATTCAAAAATCTATTTTAAACTGCTTCATGATAAAGAGTGAGACTTTTAAATGTTTTCAAGAAAAAGGGGGATAATTCTATCAAATAGTTTTCATGATTATTTTTATCTATGTCAATATGATTATTTAATAATGATTGAGGTTAATTTATTATAAAACAGTATCCCATATTGTATTTAATGAGTTATGTTTGACTCTAGATATACTCTTTTTATATCATTCATGGTTTGTGGTTAAAATATTGACATTTCATATTCTATTTTTGATAAGAGTGTTAAGATTATGTTTCACCCATTTCAAATGAGGAAGGAATTGGATATAGTAAGTGATGTGTATAGCCCGCTAAAGCTCTTCGATACATCGGTAGGTCTCATGAGACCAATTAGTGTCTTGGCACAAGGCCTTGACAAAAATTCTATTTGTAGTCTTGGCAGGAGGCCTTGACTATGTGGTAACGATGTCCGGCATTTGGCATTCCATCATTATGAAATTAATTTTTACATGTGATTATTCGACTATTAGAATATTCATGTGAATAAGTAAATCGAATTATTTGATTTATCATTTCCATGTAATGCTAATGTTTAATTATAAAAGGCATGTGTTTTAGTCTTATACATTATCTTAAATGATTATTATTATTTATGATAGTTTCTTCTATATTTTTATCCTTACTAAGAATATGAGCTCACCCCTTTCCAATGTTTTATTTATCACAGTATGCGAAGAAGTATCTTACGTTTCACCACCATGAATAGGCAAAGGGGTATAATAGTGTTAAAGGGGGACCCAATGTTTATTTTCATGATATAATGTAAAACGTATATATGTATCTTGTACTTCCAAGGCTACTAAACTGATCGGTCATTCGGGACATGATTCCTTGTGTCATTCCAATGTTATGTAATAACGCACCGACTCTGGGTAACTGAGGTCAGGCCCTTTCAAACTATAATGGTTAAATATAATATACTACATTATTTAATGAAATTAGTAATTGGAATAATGAGATTAAATTGGTGTTATATAAAATGATTTAGGATTATAAAATTAAATTTTAATTGTTTTCGATTTTAAAGAATGAATTTGATAAATAAACTTATAGCATGCATTTCCCCATTAAAGTAAGGTATAATAAAATATTTATATATTTAAAGGGAATATATACATAATATGAAAATGAATTACGTAATATGAAATACATTCATAATCTAAATACCCCAACTTCAGTAGCCTATAGATGGTGGTTACTTTATTACATTGGCATAAACTAAAAGTGATTGAATCCCAAAGGACTGAACTGTTTTGTAGTCTTAAACAAATAGATGTATAAATTATTACCATTTTTACATAGGAAATAAAATATAAAATATAGTAATAGTAAAAATTCTTTATCCTTGAACTCATTCAAAGAATCCTTCTTCATGTATTGTGGAAGGGGAAAAATAATGGTGAGCTGAAACACTCGATAAGGGTTATGTACAGTGGAAGATATCATGATTGAATAATTTTTAAAAAAAATGTAAATCTAAAGAACTTAAAATACACTATATAAAATTAATAACCTGGTAAATAAAAACAATATGGTAGAAAAAATTTGGTGATCGAACAATTTTATATAAATAATCACATGATCTTGAAACATATACATAGACATAAAAACTATTAAAATAATCACATAGAATCCAATAACTGATTTCATAATAAAGGAATGAATAATGGTGTACATTAGAAACATATTGTCTGGCCCTCGTTTCATGACAACATAAACATACGATTAAGGCCCCATGCCTTGACATCTAACATAAATTGGTACTATCACGACCCGCCTTCACCAAAAGGAGGGAAGGGTCAGCAGTTTGGAAAGCCCTTCCTTTATTATGTTGAAGGAGATATAATGACCCCCGAAACCCACCTTCTTTAGGTCCTGGAGCAGAGACTAGCACCAAGGGTATGGAAATTACAAACAAGTGGAATGCATTACCCTTTTTGTTTTATAGGATCGAGAGATAAGATGATGAAACCCAACAACAACAAAAGTAAAAGAAAAGTAAAGCCAAAAGTAAACCATTCCCACATGCATGTTCCAAAAAGTAAAATCCACAAGGTACAAAAATTTACTACAATGGTAAGTGCCCAAAGGAATAAAAAAACAACAACTGCAACTACCCCAAAGGTCTGAGCTAGTATGGTCTTATACGATCACCGAAGTCCTCCTGGAAACCTGAAAGCAATTTTATATACGTAGGGTGAGCATACAAGTACAGTCGGTAGGGAAAACCAAAGACACTCATGCACAAGTGGGGGAACATACTAATGTCCCATGAGAAGAAGACAACCATTACTATGAGGGAGTCCACCCATCCCAATCACCGGCTACACTCACCATGTAACGCAAACCAAGTAATATATATAAGAGCACATTGATGTTTGGGTACCCCGCACCACTTTCCCACTAGTTATCGAGACATCCTACAAATCGAACCCATCCCACCATTCTCACCATAGTCTCACTGCCACATCCACCCACACACACCTGGACCACAACCACACGCAGTCCCAATGTCGAATCCCGCCCGCAAACACCTGGGCCACAACTGTCACACGTAACCACGCCTGCAAACACCTAGGCCAGGGTAACCACCACCACTCCTGAAGACACCTGGGGTAGAAGATCCACTTACATACCCGAAAAAACCATGGCCTCATCCCAAAGACACTTGGGAAACCACCTACCTGCACACACCTAGGCCAACCACCACACTACCCTGCCCGAAGATTATTGGGCTAATAATGGACCTCAGGCCATCACAGCCTGCCCGAAGGTACTTGGGCTATTCGGGAAAGGGATCAGAAAAGGATCTAATAACCATCCACTAATAATAGTGTTGGGAAAAACACCCTCCCCCATAAAATAGGGTTGTTCGGCACGAAGATCTCAACTTGGGTGGGGCTCGAATAAGAAACACAAAACTACAAGTATATATATAGGTAACAAGCACTCACCCAAAGTTAGGTTTTTCTTCAGACAGCCTACAGATCACGACAAGCACTCTATTCCGAGTCACGACTCTTGTAAACAAAACTAATTTTCCCCATTATTGTTTTCATGTTCAGTAATAATACTTAATTTAGTTCTGTACCTACTTGGGAAACTAGTAAACATAGGAACAAGTCCAGGAAAGTAAACATTCAAGCATTAGCCATAACACCCACACCTAGTTCTCTCGTAAAGCCACATCAACTAAATAGAACCCTATGTTACATCCTCATGCCCAATATTTGGGAGAAAAATGGGCTTCTCAACAACAGAGAATCCCACCCCAATTCATGATATAAAGAAGGTAACCACCCAGTCTTAAACTAGAAAACACTAAATCTATAACAACAAGGGATCTCATCTCCAATTACACAACGACCAAGAGTATAAAAACAGGGGATCCCATCCCCTCCGACATCTCCACCAATCGGCCCATAAAAGAAAACAACCAAACCACTACCACCAACACAAAGTAGGGCCATGCCTGTATTTTGATATTTATAAGATTTAACACACTTCATGATTTCAATTCCGTGTGTTTAACCGGGGGGTTATCACAGAAGGGTTGATCCTGGTGTTTTCAATTTATTTATCTACGTATACGTGATTAACCAATTTAATTTTCAGAACAGGAGTTTACAATTACAAAACATGCCATTTAAAACACCAAAAAGGGTTCATTAGTGCACAGACAACGACCACCAACGACCTCGATTTTTAGAAGGCATAGGCCCGCATAATTCAGAAAGATGATCATAACATAAAACAGCACCAACGATCACAGCCCCCCTTCTTTATTCATATAATCGGTTTATTATCTTTATTTAGGTCTGGTTTATCCAATTCTTACAGAAACAAAAACACTCCCACCCTGCATGATACACAAAAGTGAGAGACGAATAAATTCCCTACTTGTTGATCAACGATTGACCCTATGGCTGGGGGCAGAACTTCACGGATAGTGATGCGGTTCAACTGAACGAAAATCTTCTCGTCTATCAACGCTTAGGCTGAGTGCGGAACTTCGCGCATAGCGATGCGGCTCGTCTGAACAAAAAGCTTCTCGTCTGGACGAAGGGTACTCTTACCACAGGGTGATCGAGAAAAGAAGAAACCACAGCTAACCCTTAGTTTATAAGAGCTTTGGATGGTTGAGATAAGAATTCCAAACCGTGTAAGGAGCGGGGGTCGTGGGTTGACCATGCGGACCAACACATTATTAAAGGGTTCTGGTGGTTTAAACTGACGCACACACGAGGTTAATTCATTAAATAATTAATTAAAAACATTTATGGGAATTATCGGGCTTTAAAACACGTTTAAAGGAGTAAAAATAGGGTTTAAAACCCTAATTGCGCAAAAAAGAGCGCTACTGGCCCGCGTGGTAGGCCAGAGCCACCGGTAGTTGAGAGCTACCAGTGGGTGACAGCTACCGGTAGTTGCGCTACAGGTAGGCTGCAGCTACCGGTAGACCGAGCTACCGGTAGACCGAGCTACGGGTAGACAGAGCTACCGGTAGGCTGCAGCTACGGGTAAACTGAGCTACCGGTAGGCCCGCTACCGGTAGACTAAGGCTACCGGTAGGCATACCATTTCCAAATTTCTAAGAGATTCCCATACCATAAAACCCAACATGAGATTTTCACAAAGTAGTGGACCCCAAAAACCCGGGCCATTACATCAGATACCTCTTAAACGATTCTCGTCCTTGAGAATCAAAACATACGAGAAGGAAAGATAGGGTCCGAAAAACCACCTCGAAAGATACCTCTTAGGAGTGAACCCATGCTAACTAAAAACATTTCCAACATACCATGCCAAACTGCCCAGGCATGTGGGTTGAGGACTCTCCTCCCCCATGTCAAGATATTATTCGCTTTGGGCGGCACTGACTCGGCCGCACGGGTTTCATCGCATCCACCTTAATGCGCCTTGATTAGGGGTCGGGTTCTCTCATCCCCCATAGCCAGGGCTTTTCACACACATTCAGAGGAAAGACAACCAGTACATTTCATATCCAAAAAGACAAAACGTTCTACCACAACAGGTACAACAAGGAACAAAACTCAAGAAAACTCTGGGTACTGGGTACGCATCTGCACTTCCCTCTCCCACGTACACTCCTCAACCCCACCATGTCTCCACAACACACGAACCAAGGGAATGGTTCACCCACGAAGCACCCTCTCCTTGAGATCCTCAATCATCTCTGGTCTCTCCACAAACATCATGTCGTACTCAATGTCCAGCTCACCCGAATCAAGGACGTGTGAATCTTCGTGCAGATACCGGCAGAGCTGGGACACATGGAAGACATCATGTATCCTCAGTAGCGGCGGTGGTAACGATAGCTGATAAGCCACTTCACTGACCCGTCGCAACACTTCAAAGGGTCCGATGAACCTGGGAGAAAGCTTACTCCCCTTCTCGAACCTCCACTACCCACGCCGAGGGGAGACATTCAAGAACATGTGGCCTCCAAACTCAAACTCCAAGGGAATCCTTCTTGTATCAGCATATGACTTCTGTTGGTCTCGGGCCGCCTTCATCCTTCCCGTATGAGTTGAAACTTCTCTGTCGTGCTCTGCACGACTTCCGGGCCAAGGATGCCTGCCTCTCCTACTTTGGTCCAACACAGAGGTGAACGACATGGCCTTCCGTATAAATCTTCAAACGAGGTCATACCGATGGTATAGTGGTAGCTATTATTGTATGCAAACTCTACCAGAGGCAGGTATCGCACCCATGACCCTTCGGAGTACATAAAACAAGCCCGTAGCATATCCTCCACGGTCTGGATGGTGCTCTATGTCTGTCCATCTGTCTGGGGATGGAAAGCAGTGATAAGATACAGTTGGGTGCCAAAATAATGCTTCAATCCTCTCCAGACTCTCGAGGTAAACTGTGCATCCATATCCGAGACTATAGACCTCAGAATCCCGTTAAACCGCACCACCTCATCCACGTACCTTCGCGCCAAACCATCCACTACACTCAACTCCTTGATCGCCAGAAAGTGTGCTGATTTCATCAATCGGTCCACTACCACCTAGATGGTGTCGTATGACCCTTGTACCTTGGGATGTCCAGTGACGAAATCCATCGATATGTCATCCCACTTAAACTCGGGGACATCTAGAGACTGCAGTACGATTCCTGGAACTCGGTTTTCATCCTTCACTTGCTGACACACTAAGCACTTGGCCACAAACTCTGCCACTGCTCGCTTCACTCCGGGCCACCAAAACCGTCTCTTCCATCCCTAGTACATCTTGGAAACTCCTGCGTGTACAGCCAGGGGTGAGTTGTGGAACTCACTGAGAACCTTGCCACGCATCACTCCTGGAACAAACAACATTCCCTGGAAAAGAATCTGGTTCTGACTATCCTCTGTCCATCCTTCCAGAGCATTGCCCTGGCCAACTCGGTCACGCATCACTTCGCAATCTGGGTCTCCCCACTGAGACTCCTCCACTTACTGCAACAGAGACGACTGCACTGCCCTCTGATATAGGGAACCTCTACCACCATCCATCCTCGCATCTAGGTGTAAGGCAGCCAACTCCTCAATCGCCTTCAAGGTGTTTTCCGACTCTCAGACCACATCCTTCAGCATCTTCCTCATCAAGTCATCGACCACTACATTTCCCTTTCCCTCCGTATAAGATATCTCGAAGTCGTAATATTGGAGGAACTCCACCCATCTACACTGTCGCAAGTTTAGGTCCCGCTGGGAGAAGATATACCTCAAGAATTTGAGATCTATGAAGACCAAAAATCTTTCTCCGATGAGGTAGTGCCACCATAACATTAGTGCAAAAACGACCACTGAAAGCTCTAGGTCATGGGTGGTGTAATTACGCTCATGAGGGAATAGCTTCCTGGACCCATAAGAGATCACCCCTTGTTGCTGCATCAACACACATCCCAAGCCATGTCCTGAAGCATCGAAGAACACCTCATACGCCACCCCTTCTTCTGGTAATCTCAGCACCAGGGAACTAACCAACTTCTCCTTCAGATAGCTGAAGGCTGACTCGCACTGCTCACTCCACACGAAAACCTGGTCTTTCTTTGTCACTGTTGTCAAAGGGGCTTCTACTTGTGAGAAGATGGGTACGAACCTCCGATAGTAACCTGCCTATCCGAGGAAACTATGGACCTCTTCCACATTCTTGGGTGCTACCCAAGAAACAACTACCTCAAACACTGATGGGTCCACTGCTACCCCTCACTCAGAAACCATGTGTCCAAGGAAGTGCACTTCTCGTGTCCAGAACATGCATTTTGACAACTTCCTATAGAGCTTATGATGTCGGAGGACCTCAAGAACCATCCTCAGGTGCTCTGCATGGTCCTCCTCTGATCTTGAGTATACTGGGATGTCGTCGATGAACACAACTACTAATCGATCTAGGTACTCCCAGAAGATGTAGTTCATAAGCCCCATGAACACAGTCGGGGCGTCCGTAACACCGATGGGCATGACTATGAACTTGAAGTGTCCATATCTGCACCTGAACACTGTCTTTGGAATGTCACCCTCCTTCACCCTCATCTGGTGGTACCCAGACCACAGGTTGATCTTAGAGAACCATCCTGCCGCTTTCAGCTGGTTGAAAAGATCTTATATCCTTGGAAGAGGGTAGCGATTCTTGATCATCATCTGATTCAGCCTCCTATAGTCTATGCACATCCTGAGAGCACCATCTGCCTTCTTTATGAACAAGACTAGAGCACCCCACGATGACGCACTCGGCCGAACATAACTCCTATTCATTAGATCATCAATCTGGATCTACAACTCCCGTAGCTCTGAAGGTGCCATCTGATAGGGATCCATCAAGATCAGATGAGCACTGGGCTACAGGTCTATCCCGAACTCGATATCCCATCGAAGTGGTAGAGTCGTTAACTCCTCGAGAAATATATCCATAAACTCACGGACAACCTCCGACACTCTCACCATCTCACCATCTACTGATTCCATTGACAGCTCGGCCAACAAGGAGAGGAGGGGCTCCTCTCGCCTACAACCCTTCTGACTGCTCTGCTCGCCGGTGAAGGTAACACGCCGGCCGCGCAAGTCTGAGAACACGACTCTTCCTCGGAAACAGTCGATGACGGAACACATAGAGAATAGCTAGTCAATGCCGA
The DNA here is from genome assembly GCA_963277665.1 of Viscum album. Classification (NCBI taxonomy): domain Eukaryota; kingdom Viridiplantae; phylum Streptophyta; class Magnoliopsida; order Santalales; family Viscaceae; genus Viscum; species Viscum album. Next base: position 579,228,322 of record OY728122.1, on the reverse strand, counting down.
GGATGAAATTCAATGGATGTATCAGTAGTAGAAGAAGATCCCTAACTGACTGATGTGGCCCTATCATTAGTCTGCATCCTCGACAAACAAACAACAAGTCGGTATGACCTCTGACTGGTGTGCTCAACACTAGGGGCACTGGAATTCTCTTGGCATCTAGACCCAAGGCATGGGCTAGACAGGGTGAATCAAAGGATTGCGAAGCTCTAGTATCAAATAAGGCATAACCAATGGCACTAAACAAACTTCTCGTACCTCGAACAACCTCCGGCCCTACTGGAACTGCTGCCTTCATGGCATGTATTTGTCCATGCCCGGCTCCTCTGCCCCTCGTCTGTCGGCCACCTCCCTGACCACGCCCTGGTCGAGGACCCTGAGGAGTGCCCTGAGGTCGGCCCCCTCCTCATACGTCTGTCCTCGGAGGAGCGGGAGCTCGCTGTCCCTACTGATGCTGCTGGAAAGGCCTGGCCGGAAGCTGCTGCTGGGGTGGGTACTGGGGCTGTCTTCCACCGCCGTACTGTACCCGGTCCGAGCACTGACTTTGGAGATGTCCATGGCTCCCACAGACGAAGCATCGCGGTCCCAGGCCCGAAGGAAAAGGGCGCGAACTGGGGGATCAAAACTGAAACGGCTGGGGCCTACTCCCTGTGGGTCGGAACCTGGAGGGTCCTGACGTTGGAGGCATGGTGCTGACATCCTTCCCCTTCGATGGTCCCAGCTGGATCCCCTCTCATGACACTCCTCCTAGATTGTGCATCCTCTCCACCACTTTGGCCTTCTTCTGGACCTCCAAGTACGTCGGCATGGTAATGCGGGTAGCAGTATACTGGAGGGAGGGTCAGAGTGCTTCCTTTAAACGTCTTGCCAGAGACAACTCGTCGGGAAACAGGTCCACGGAAGAATGTAGGAGGTCCTTGAACCTGATTCCTAGATCCCTTACTGACATACTCCCCTATTGGAGGGAGAGTAGCTCCTATCTATTTTCTGCCTTCATCGTCGAGGAGAGGAATTCCGCCCGGAACTCCTTCTCGAAATCAGCCCATGGAACCTCAGCCTCTCTCCACTCCCCCAGATAAAGCATCCACCACTGACGTGTCGCTCCCCACATCTGGATGACGGCCAGAGGAACCATGTACTCGGTCGGGGCCCGAATCAGGACGAAGGCTATCACTAGCTCCTCTATCCAGCCTTCCGTCTTCATGTCAGAGGTTCTTCCCTCGTACTTCTCGAGGGTCAGTCGCTGGAAGGCCCTAAGAGTCTTATGCCCCTGGTCTTCCTCTTCCTCTCGATCATCTCTCAGCTGATCGGCCAATGTAGTATCTGGGGCCTCGATCGCCTGTAACACATGTGGTCGCCTTCCAGGTTCCATAGTTGTAAGGAAAACAAGGAATGCTTAATCCCATGTAGTGCATAATATTGTTCTTAAAATTTCTTAAACTTTTCATTTACTCTTAATTCCTAATACATCCCAGAAACATGATAATGCAAGTCATTATGATGCATGTACCTTTCCTAGGGTCTCTACCCTACAATCAGCGTGGCCTCACTTAGTTGTTTGGTAGGTCCAGAGTCCTTGTATCAGATCACAGGGGGCCCTAAAATCCCGTGTCCTAGCCAGTCGTCCCTGACCTAATTCACGCACCAAGGTCACCCAACCCTGTTTCCCTACCATCCCATGAAATCCTCACTGTGTCTAACTCCAGACTCCATCATATCTCTCAGCCTCTACCTCTGATACCATTCTGTCACGACCCGCCTTCTCCAAAAGTGGGGAAGGGTCAGCAGGATGCCAAGACCTTCCTTCTTTAAGTTGAAGGAGAGATAATGACCCCTAAAACCCGCCTTTTATAGGTCCCAAAGTGGCGACTAGCACCAAGGGTATGAAAATTACACACAAGCGGAAGGCATTACCCTTTTTGTTTTATAGGATCGGGAGATAAGATGATGAAATCCAACAACACCAAAATTAAAAGAAAAGTAAATACAAAAGTAAACCATTCCCACATGCATGCTCCAAAAATTAAAAGACACAAGGTACAAAAAGTGACTACAAAGGTAAGTGCCCAATGGAAGGAAAAAACAGCAACTGGAACTGCCCCAATGGTCCGAGATAGTATGGTCTTGTATGATCCCCGAAGTCCTCCTGGAAACCTGAAAGCAGTTTTATATAAGTAGGGTGAGCATACAAGTACACTCAGTAGGGAAAACCAAAGTCTCTCGTGCACATGTGGAGGAACATAATAATGTCCCATGAGAAGCTGACAACCATTACTTTGAAGGAGTTCACTCATCCCACTAACCGGCTACACTCACCATGTAACACAAAAAAAGTAATATATATAAGAGCACATCAATGTTTGGGTACCCCGTGCCACTTTCCCACTGGTTATTGAGACATCCTATGCATCGAACCAATCCTGCCATTCTCACCACAGTCCCACTGCCACATCCCCCCTCACACACCTAGGCCACAACTGCACTCAGTCCCACTGCCGAATCCTGCCCGCAAAAACCTAGGCCACAATTGTCACACGTAACCATGCTTGAAAACACCTAGGCTCGGGCAACCACCACCATGCCCAAAGACACCTGGGCTAGAAGATCCACTGCCACGCCTGAAGACACATGGGCCTTATCCCGAAGACACTTGGGAAACCACCTGCTCACACACACCTGGGCCAACCACCACACTACCCTGCACTAAGCTTCTTGGGCTAATAATAGACCTCAGTCCATCACAGCCTTCCCGAAGGTACTTGGGATATCCGGGAAAGGGAGAAGAAAAGGTGCTAATAACCATCCACTAAGAATAGTGTTGGAAAAAGCACCCTCCCCCATAAAATGGGGGTGTTCGGCACTAATTGCTCAATTTGGGTGGGGCGCGAATAAGAAACACAAAACTACTAGTATATATATAGATAACAAGAAATCAACCAAATATAGGTTTTTCTTCAGATAGCCTACAGATCACAACAAGCACTCAAGTCTGAGTCATTACTCTTTCCAAAAAAACTCATTTGTCACATTCTTGTTTTCATGTTCAGTAATAATACTTAATTTAGTTCTACACCTACTTGGGAAACTAGTAGACATAGACACAAGTCCAGGAAAGTAAACAGTCAAGCATTAACCATAATACCCACACTTGGTTCTCTCATAAATCCACATCAACTAAAGAGAACCCTAAGTTACTGCCCCATGCCCAATATTCGGGAGAAAAAAGGGCTTCTCAACAAAAGAGGATCCCACCCCAATTCATGATATAAACAAGGTAACCACCCGATCTTAAACTCACAAACACTGAATCCATAACAACAGAGGATCTCATCCCCAATTCCACAACCACCGAGAGTATAAAAATAGGGGATCCCATCCCCTCCCACATCTCCACTAATCGACCTATAAAATAAAACAGCCAAACCACTACCACCAACACAAAGCAGGTCCATGCCTGTATTTTTAGATTTATAAGATTTAACACACTCCATGATTTCAATTTCGTGTGTTTAACCGGGGGTTATCACAGAAGTGTTGATCCTGGTGCATTCAATTTATTTAGCCGAGTATACGTGATTAACCAATTTACTTTTCATAGCAGGAGTTTACAATTTCTAAACATGCCATTTAAAACACCACAAAGGGTTCATTGGTGCAAAGACAATGACCACCAACGGCCTCGATTTTCAGAAGGCGTAGGCCCGCATAATTCAGAAAGATGATCATAAAATAAAAGAGCACCAACTATCATAGTCCCCCCTTCATTCTTCATATAATCGGTTCATTATCTTTATTTAGGTCTCCTTTATCCATTTATTAAAGAAACAAAAACATGCCCACCCCACATGATACACAAAAGTGAGAGATGAAAAAAGTCCCTACCTGTTGATCAACGATTGACGCTAAGGCCGGGGGCGGAACTTCACGGATAGCGATGTGGTTCGCCTGAACGAAAATCGCCTCGTCTACCAACGCATTGGTCGGGCACGGATCATCACGCATAGCGATGCGGCTCATCTGAACAAAAATCTGCCCATCTGGATAAAGGGTACTCTTACCACAGGGTGATCAAAAAAAGAAGAAACCATGGCTAACCCTTAGTTTATAAGAGCCACAGATGGTTGAGATAATAATTCCAAACCACGTAATGAGCGGGGGTTGTGGGTTCACCACGCGGCCCCACACGTTATTAAATGGGTCTGGTGGTTTAAATCGACACACACACCAGGTTTATTCATTAAATAATTAATTAAAAACATTTATGGGCATTTTCGGGCTTTAAAACACGCTTAATGGAGTCAAAATAGGGTTTAAAACCCAAATTGCGCAAAAAGGTGCGCTACTGGCCTGCGTGGTAGGCCAGAGCCACCGGTAGATGAGAGCTACCGGCGGGTGACAGCTACCGGTAGCTACGCTACCCATAGGCGGCAGCTATCGTTAGTACGAGCTACCGCTAGGATGCAGCTACCGGTAGCCCAAGCTACCGCTAGGCTGCAGCTACCAGAAGACCGAGCTACCGGTAGACAGAGCCATCGGTAGCTGCAACTACCTCTAGACCGAGGTACCGGTAGACAGAGCTACGAGTAGGATGCGGCTTCCGGTAGACCGAGCTACTAGTAGGCCTGCTACCGGTAGAATAAGGCTACGGATAGGCCTACCATTGCCAAACTCCTTCGAGATTCCCAGACCAGAAAACCCAACACGATATTTTCACAAAGTAGAGGACACCAAAAACCCGTGCCATTACATCAGATACCTCTTAAACGATTCTCATCCTCGAGAATCAAAACAAACGAAAAGGAAAGAGAGCGTCCAAACAACCACCTCGAAAGATACCTCTTAGGAGTGAATCCATGATAATTAAAAACATTTCTTACATACCATACCAACTACCCAGGCATGTTGGTTGAGGAGTCTCCTCCCCCATGTCAAGATATTATCTGCTTTGGGGTGGCACTGACTCGCCCGCACGGGTTTCATCGCATCCACCTTAATGCGCCTTGATTAGTGGTCGTTTTCTCTCCTCCCCCATAGCCAGGGCTTTTCACAAACATTTAGAGGAAAGAAAACCAGTAAATTTCATAGCCAAAAAGACAGAATGTTCTACCACAACAGGTACAACAAGGAACAAAACTCAAAACAACTATGGGTACAGGGTACGCATCTTCACTCCCCTCTCCCATGTACTCTCCTCAAGCCCACCATGTCTCCACAACAAACGAACCAAGGGAATGGTTTACCCATGAAGCACCCTCTCCTTGCGATCCTCGATCATCACTGGTCTATCCACAAAAGTCACGTAGTCCTCGATGTCCAGCTCACCCCAATCAAGGAAATGTGAATCGTCCTGCAGATACCGACAGAGCTGGGACACATGGAAGACATCATGTATCCTCAGTATCGGCGGTGGTAACGCTAGCTGATAAGCTAATTCACTGACCCGCCGCAACACTTCGAAGGGTCTGATGAACCTGGGAGAAAGCTTAATCCCATTGCTTAACCACCACACCACGCCGAGGAGAGACCTTCAAGAACATGTGGACTCCATCCTCAAACTCCAAGGGCCTCCTTCTGGTATCAGTATATGACTTATGTCAGTCCTGGGTTGCCTTCATCATTTCCCGTATGAGACGAACCTTCTCTGTCGTGCTCTGCACCACTTCCGGGCCAAGGAGGCCTACCTCTCCGACTTTAGTCCAACACATAGGTGAACAGAACGGCCTTCAATATAATTATTCAAACGGGGGCATACCGATGGTAATGTTGTATCTATTATTGTAGGTAAACTCTACCAGATTCAGGTATCACACCCATGACCCTCCTGAGTCCATAACACACGCCCGCAACATATCCTCCAAGGTCTAGATGGTGTGCTCTATCTGTGCATCTGTCTGGGGATGGATACTAGTGCGAAGATGCAGTTGGGTGCCAAAAGCATGATGCAATCCTCTCCAGACTCACGAGGTAATCCATGCATCCCTATCTGAGACTATAGACCTCGGAATCCCATGGAACCGCACCACGTCATCCACATACCTTTACGCCAAAGCATCCACTGCACTCGACTCCTTGATCACTATAAAGTGAGCCGATTTCGTCAACCGGTACACTACCACCCAGATGGTGTCGTATTCCCCTTGGACCTTGGGAAGTATTGTGACGAAATCCATCGAGATGTCGTCCCACTTCCACTCGGGGATATCTAGATACTGCAGTAGGCCTCCTCGAACTCGGTGTTCCGTCTTCACTTGCTGACAAACTATGCACTTGGCCACAAACTCTGCCATTGCTCGCTTCACTCTGGGCCACCAGAAATTTCTCTTCAGTCCCTGGTACATCTTGAAAACTCTTGGGTGTACAGCCAGGGGTGAGTTGTGGAACTCACTGAGAACCTTTCCACGCATCACTCCTGGAATAAACAACCTTCTCTGGAAAAGCATCTACTTCTGACCATCCTCTGTCCATCCTTCCAGAGCATTACCCTGGCCAACTCGGTCACGCATCACTTCACACTCCAGGTCTCCCCACTGAGACTCCTCAACTTGCTGCAACAGAGACGACTACACCGCCATCTGATATAGGCAACCACTACCACCATCCATCCTCTCATCCAAGTGTAATGAAGCCAACTCCTCCATCGCCTTCCAGGTGTCCACCGACTCTCGGACCGCATCCTTCTGCGCCCTCCTGCTCAAGGCATCGGCCACTACATTGCCCTTTCCCTCAGTATAAGAGATCTTGAAGTCTTAATCTTGGAGGAACTCTGCCCATCTCCATTGTCGCAAGTTTAGGTCCCGCTGGGAGAAGATATACCTCATGGTTTTGTGATCTGTGAAGACCACAAAGCGTTCTCCGATGAGTTGGTGTCGCCATAACTTTAGCGCAAAAACGACCGCTGCAAGCTCCAGGTCGTGGGTGGCGTAATTATGCTCATGAGGGCATAGCTGCCTCGACCCATAAAAAATCACCCCTTGTTATTGCATAAACACACATCCCAGGCCCTGTCCTGAAGCATCACATAACACCTCATACGCCACCCCTTCTTCTGGTAATCTCAGCACCGGGGCACTAACAAACTTCTCCTTCAAGTAGCTGAAGGCTGACTCGCACTGCTCACTCAACACGAAAACTTGGTCTTTCTTAGTAAGGGCTGTCAAAGGTGCTGCTACTCGAGAGAAGTTGGGTACGAACCTCCGATAGTAACCTTCCAGTCCAAGGAAACTATAGACCTCTGCCTCATTCTTGGGTGATTCCGAAGAAACAACTGCCTCAACCTTTGATGGGTCCACCACTAACCCTCGCTCAGACACCACGTGTCCAAGGAAGTGCACCTCTCGTGTCCAGAACATGCATTTAAACAACTTCCCATAGAGCTGATGATGTCGGAGGACCTCCAGAACCATCCTCAGGTGATCTACATGGTCCTCCTCTGATCTTGAGTAGACTAGGATGTTGTCGATGAACACAACTAGGAACCGATCTAGGTACTCCCGGAAGATGGAGTTCATAAGCCCCATGAACATAGCCGGGGTGTTCGTAACACTGAAAGGCATGACTATGAACTCCAAGTGTCCATATCTTCACCTGAAAACCATCTTTGGGATATCGCCCTCCTTCACTCTCATCTGGTGGTACCCAGACCACGGGTCGATCTTTGAGAACCATCCTTCCCCTTTCAGCCAGTCGAAAAGATCTTATATCCTCGGAAGAGGGTAGCGATTCTTGATCATCATCTGATTTAGCCTCCTGTAGTCTATGCACAACTTGATACCACCATATGCCTTCTTTGAGAACAAGACTGGAGAACCCCATGGTGACGCAATCAACCGAACATAACCCCTCTTCATGAGATCATCAATCAGGATCCGCAACTCTCGTAGCTCTGAGGTGCCATCCGGTAAGGATCCATCGAGATCGGACGAGCTCTGAGGGGCTCCTCTCGCCTGCTACCCTTCTGACTGCTCTGCTCGTCGGTGAAGGTAACACGTCGGCCGCCCAAGTCTAAGAACACGACCCTTCCTCAGAAATAGTCGATGATGGCACACACAGAGAATAGCCAGTCAATGCATAGGATTACATCGTATGGATATATCTATAGTAGATGAAGATCCCTAACCAACTGATGTGGCCCTATCATCAGTCTACATCATCGACAAACAAACAACAAGTCGGTCTGACCTCTGACTAGTGTGCTCAACACCAGGGGCACTGGAAGTCTCTCAGCATCTAGACCCAAGGCACGGGCTAGACTGGGTGCAACAAAAGAGTGTGAAGCTCCGGTATCAAACAAGTCATAAGAAAGGGTACTAAAAAAACTAATCATACCTCGAACAACCTCCGGCCCTGCAGGTACTACTGCCTCTATGGCGTGTACCTATCCATTCCCGGGACCACTTCCCCTCGGCTGTTGGCCACCTCCCCGACCACACCCTGGTCGAGGTCCCTGAGGAGTGCCCTATGGTCGGCCCCCTTCTCCTACGTCTGTCCGCGGAGGAGCGGGAACTCGTTTTCCCTGCTGCTGCTACTGGAAAGGCCTGGCTGGAAGCTGCAGCTGGGGCGGGTTCTGGGGCTGTCTTCCACTGTCGTACTATACACCGTCCGGGAACTGACTTCGGAGATGTCCATGGCTCCCACTGACGAAGAATCGCAGTCCGAGGCCCGATGGAAAAGGGGGAGGATCGGGGGATCGAATCTAAAACGGCTGCGGCCTGCTCCCTGCGGGTCAGAACCTAGAGGGTCCCGATGCTGGAGGCCTGGTGCTGACGGCCTTCCCCTTCGATGGTCCCAGCTGGATCCCCTATAGTGACACTCCTCCTAGAGTGTGCATCCTCTCCACCACTTCGCTCGTCTTCTGGACCTCCATGTATGTCGGCAGGGTAAAGGGGGTAACAGTATACTGGAGGGAGGGTCGGAGTGCTTCCTCTAAATGTCTTACCCGAGACTCCTCATCGGGAAAGAGGTCCAGGGAAAAATGTAGGAGGTCCTTGAACCTGATTCATAGCTCGATTACTGACATACTCCACTGTTGGAGGGAGAGTATCTCCTATCTCTTTTCCGCCTTCATCGTCGAGGAGAGGAATTCCGCCCTGAACTCCTTCTCGAAAAAAGCCCATGGCACCTCATCCTCTCTCCTCTCCCCTAGATAAATCGTCCACCACTGACGCGCCACTCCCCACATCTTGATGACGGCCAGAGGAACCCAGTAATCGGTCGGGGCCCGAATCAGGCCGAAGGCTTTCACTAGCTCCTCTAGCCTGCTGTCTATCTTCATGTCAGAGGTGTTTCCCTTGTACTTCTTGAGGGTCTGTCGCTGGAAGGCCCGAAGAGTCTTCTTCCACTGGTCTTCCTCTTCCTCTCGATCAGCTCTCGGTTGATCGGCCAAAGTAGTCTTCGGGGCCTCGATCACCTGTACCACACATGGTCGCCTTCCAGGTGCCATAGCGGCAAGGTAAACAAGGAATGCCTAAGCCCATGTAGTGCAGAATATTGTTCTTAAAATTTCTTAAACTTTTCATTTACTCTTAATTCCTAAGACATCCTAGAAACACAAGAACACAAGCCATTATGAATCATGTACCTTTCCTAGGGTCTCTAACTTGCAATCAGTGTGGCCTCACTTCGTCGTTTGGTAGGTCCAGAGTCCGAGCTACCAGTAGGCTACAGGTACCGGTAGACCGAGCTACCGGTAGACAGTGCTACAAGTAGGCTGCGGCTACCGGTAGACCGAGCTACCGGTAGTCCTGCTACCGGTAGACTAAGGCTACAGGTAGGCCTACCATCTCCAATCTTCTCCGAGATTCCCAGACCAGAAAACCCAACATGAGATTTTCACAAAGTAGTGGACCCCAAAAACCCGGGCCATTACAGGTACGATGTAACATCCTGGATCTGGTTGCCACTCAACGGGTGCCCTAAACCCGGTTGGTCACATGACCTCAAGAGAATTTACCCAAACACCAGAGCCTATCAACGAGCAGGGAGGGCCAAATACTGATAGTGGGGAAACTATGCCATCATTTTTCAAAGTGTATCACATCAGAATAAAATATATAAACATACAACAGTGGAAGTAGTAAACAATATACACCTGAAATGAAAAACTGAAATAAAAGAGAACCAGCAGTCATATATATAAAGATGCAGCATGTCACTAATTCTCTGAAACTAGCCAGAATAGGATACACTGCAATACAATACAATACAACTCAAAGTACAAGGTAAAACAACAAAAAACTATGCATAGTAAACAGAACGCAGCAGCATCGCATGCCAAAGCTTGATCACATGCTCTCCTACTCCTCTGCTACAATTATGTAACTGTATAGGGGGCCTTTACCTAATCCACGCCTACATAAATGCAATATTTTTGTGCTGAAGACAAGACCCAAAAGGGTTTGAGAAATAAATCCCAGTAGCCACCCACCAAAGGTCCATGCAAACTATTAGTGAAAATGTGAAACAATAGTGTTCAGTGGTAAATGCAATAAACAATCAGTACTCAAAAGTAACTAACTTCACTAGTCATATTTCCATTTTAATATTCATTTAACCACTCAATTTAATAACATTATGTTCTTAACAGAACTGAACCCTCATGCTAATCAGGACATTTCCCTTAGGCTAATATAATAAAACCACGCCCTCAGGATTATATAATAAAACTACGCCCTCAGGCTTTCCCTCAGGCTATCAAATATTGCCCTCAAGCATATGAGATATTTCCCTCAGGCACAGAATTCACTACACTCAGGCATAAGAAGTGTTTCCCTTAGGCGAAATAGAACATTTCCCTTAGGCTAAGCATTACCTTGCCCTTAGGCTAAACAAACAATGCCCTCAGGTTAAAATGAATATTCCCCTCGGGCGCAAGTAACTGGGCAGAGCCCAAAGCATGAACAGGAAATTTATATACAATTCCTCTCATGGAAATTTAATACACAATATAATCATGGCATACCCTAAGGTATCCTGTCCAAATAGCTAAATCGAGGAACGCACCCCCGGGGCGGTCCTGGATCCTAGCAGTGATCCCAAATAGTAATTTTAATTTATCAATAGTTTATCTATACCATTCTAGATAACTTTCATCAAAGGACACAACCATACGACACCCCAAACATGGGATCATAGCACAATGGATCACAAAACACATAGTTGTTGGAATTTAAACACCAGACCACCTACCTCAAGCGTCTCTGATCGGTATACGTGAACGACGCCTCCCAAATCATCCAAGAATAACGTAGATCCGTACAGTCCCAACATGATCAATAGAAGCAGAAACGGATTCCTAGTGCATGATCTGGATATCTATTAATTTCTGTCCATCATCCCGATATCCAATGATGTTCTGAGATTCCTCTGTGAATAGAGGAGGCTACTGCCCATTTTATGTGAAAAAACTACACGGTGTGTACCCTCAAGTACACGGCGTTCACTTTTCTCATTTAACTGTTCCTCTGGCGGCTAATTTTTCCACTGCCAAATTGTTCACTTGTTGACATGAGTACATTGTATGTATTCCCTATTACACGGCGTGTACTATTGTTATGCTGGCGGTTACCTCCACTGCCTTAATATTCACCTGTCGACTAAATACACAGTGTGTAAATAACCCTATACATGGTGTGTAGTTAGTTTTTACAAATTTCATTGGTGACAGGCCTACATGCCCTGTGTAATCATCCCACACAGCCAATGTACACGATGTTTGGAAAAGTACGTGGCATGTAGTCATAAATTTTGTGACTTTTCCCAATTTTCCTTATTTTCTCAAAAAATCTTAAGAAAAAGGAAAAGAAGAAACCCGTACCTCAAGAATAAGAATCTGGTTCTTACAAAATTCCACCTTAAATCAATTCACCCCGAATTTCCCTTCCAAGGGTGGTGAAGTTTAAGCTCAGAACAACTCCGGCCACTGAGCACGTATGTTGGTCTCCCGCTCCCAGGTTTCGTCCTGCACTCAGCCATGCTGCCATAGCACTCGTACGAGAGGAACTGACCGGCCTCGCAGAACCTTTGTGATCCTATCCACAATACGAATCAGATTCTCCTCAAATGATTCATCGACCAGAAGCTCAAACTCATCAGGGTGAAATATTTGAGATGGGTTTCAATGATAACGGCGCAGCTAGGATACATGGAAGACGTTGTGCATGGCCTGCTACCTCTATGGTAACTGCAACTGATAGGAAATTGGACCGAATCTCTTCAGAATCTCAAATATCCCCATATTCCTCGGTGAAAGTTTACCCTATCTTCTGATCCTTCTATGTCCCAACCACGTAAAAACACGCAAGAAAACCCGATCCCTGACCACGAAATCTAAGGGTCGTCTACGACGATCAGCATAAGATTTCTGACGAAACTGTGTAGTAGCCATCCGCTTCTGAATAAAAAAGACCTTCTCTGAAGTCTCTTGTACGAGTCATGGTCCCAGTAAAGCTTCGTCACCTGCCTCTAACCTGCACAAAGGTGATCGGCATATCCTATCATATAAATCCTCGTAAGGTTCCATCTGGATAGTTTCCTGAAAAATGTTATTATAGGAAAACTCGAATAGGGGTATATGTTTCTCCCAAGAGCCCCCAATTTCTAGGACACATGCACATAGAATGTCTTTAGGCACTTGAATCTTATGCTCTGACTGACCATCGGTCTGGGGGTGGTAAGCTGTTCTTAGAAGCACCTGTGTACCCAGTGCCCTCTGAAAACTCTACTAAAATGAGACGTAAAATGGTCATCCCTATCTAAATTTATAGAATGAGGAACCCCATGACGTTGTACGACCTCTCGGATATACAGCTTCATGAGCTCGTCAACACCGAAGGTCTCCCTGATCGGCAAGAAGTGATCCACCTTTGTGAGTCTTTCCACAACAACCCATACGACATCATTGCCTCGAGGTGACCTCGGCATCCTGGTCAAAAAATCCATTGCGACATCATCCCATTTCCACTTCGGGATGGGGAACTGCTGTAATAGTCTGGCAGCCCTCTGATGCTTCTCCTTCACCTGTTGACAGGTGGAACATCTAGTAACAAAAACAGCTACATCACGTTTCATACCCGGACACCAATACTAACGTCCCAAGTCACTGTACATCTTCATAACTCCAGGATTCACTGCCCAAGAAGAAGCATGAAACTCCCAAATCATCTCCTTGCGTATATACCCTAGTACCCACACTCGTCCATGGAAATGTAGTACCTCATCATTGCCTATCGTCCATCTAAGAGGAGGGTCCTCACTTTCCACCCACTATCATAGAACTAGGCCTTCGGAAATAGATAGTTGTCTCATCCTCACTCTATCCTGGAGGGTATAAGTCACAACTAATGAAGAATGATATGTCATCCCTTGACTGTTATGCACCTCCAAATGCATCTTAGAGAACAAAGCCATAAGCTTCCACTCACCATTGGCCTCCTACACTACCTGTAACTGAGTCTTCCTGCTCAGTGCATCAGCTACTGCATTACCTTTACCAGGTGTATAAGAATGCTCTATGTCAAAGGACAGAAGGTATTCAACCCACCTTCATTGTATCAGGTTCAAGTCATGCTGAGTAATGATATGTTTGAGTCTTTTTTGGTCATTGAGCACCACATATTTCACTCCAAATAGATAATTTATGCAACAGCGCAAAGCATGAACAACTGCAGCCAACTCGAGATCATGCGTCAGGTAATTCCTCTCATGTGGCCTCAACTGCCAAGACCCATAGGCAACAACTCGATCACCCTACATCAACACTACTCCCTTCCCAATACATGATGCATAATAGTAAACTCTATAGCTCTTCCCTTTCTCTGGAAGTATCAGGACTGATGCTAATGTCAACATTCCCTTCAGCTCCTGAAAGGCTGTCTCGCAAGTTTCTAACCAAACAAACTTCACACCCTTATTAGTCAACCTCATCAATGGAACTACTAAGAAGGATAATTCCTCTATAAAGTGCTTGTAGTAACCAGCCTTCCCCAAGAAACTTAGTTTCTCAAAAACATTCTTAGGCTGCTCCTAGGAAACTACTACTCCCACATTCTTTGGGTCCACGACAACTCCTTCCTCTGAGATGATATGACCTAAGAAGTGTATCTGTTCCATCCAAAAGTGGCACTTTGAGATCTTACCATATATCTTATGCACTCTTAGTGTACTCAAAATGATCTCAAGATGGGTGGCATGGTCGTGTCGAGTGTGAGAGTACACCAAGATATCGCCCACGAAGACTACCACAAAAGAATCTAGATAATGGTGGAACTCATGATTCATGAGAGCCATTAAAACTTTTGGTGAATTCATGAGTCCGAGCTACATAACCATGTACTCGTATAGACCATATCTCCTCCGAAAAGCTGTGAGAAGAATATCTGATGGCCTAACGCGTAACTGTTGATATCTAGATCTCAAGTCAATCTTCGAGAACACTCATACTCCTCGAAGTTGATCAAAAAGATCAACAATACTCGGTAAGGGATATCAGTTCATAACCATCAACCGATTCAGCTTCCAATTATCCACACAAATTCGGAGGGTACCATCCACCTTCTTTGCAAAAAGGACAGAAGAACCCCAAGGAGAAGTACTGGGTCAGATGAAAACCTTTTCATGTAACTCCACTAACTATCTCTTGAGCTCCTGCAACTCGGGTTTAGCCATCCTATAAGGAGGAATGGAAACTGGTACCACTCTTGGCACAAGCTCAATAGAGAAATACACTTCTGGCTCCGGAGGAAGAATTGAAATGTATTCAGGGAATACATCCCTGAAATGATAAATTACCGGAGGGAAATCCTTCTGACAAGTCCCCTAATCTTCCATATATAAACCCGAAATCTGGGTTGTCACACCACGTCTCCCATGATGCTCAGGTCCAGATCGGCTCGCCTGGACATCCCATTCACCCTTGTATAGAAACTCTCTTCCCTATGGTGACTTGAAACTCACCCTACGACGATATCAATCTACAAAGTCCCGAAAGGGTATCAACCAGTCCATCCCAAGAATCAAATCATAAGCTATCATCTCTAAGACATAGAGGTCCCATAGAAAGTGACACCTGCCAACCTCTAGGGGCACTCCATGCACTGACGCACACCAGCAGTTCTAGTTCCCAACAGAGTGGCTTGCGTCATGACATTAGAAGAAGAAGAAAAACAGAGCCCAAGTCTCTCCACAATGGGCACAGATATAAAGCTATGTGCATCACCCATATCGAAAAGTGTAGAAGATAAAAGAGAAGCTACTAGAATAGTACCTCTAACAGTAGTAGGTCCGGGATCCTACTCCTGTTGGGTGTGTTGAGCTGCATATGCCTGCCCAGTGTCACGGTCATGCAACATAGCCTAGATACTCTGAGCTGACCCACCTTGATGACTCTGAGATCCTGGTGTCTGGCTACCACGGCCACGATCACCACCTCTACTTGTACGTCTTGATGTATCCAAGTTTCCCGACTTGTAAGAAGCTGTTGGTCCTGCTCCCACACACGGACTGTGCATAGATACCGTCTCACTAGCCAGTATTGGGAACTCCCTGCAAAAGCACTGAAGATGACCCATCATTCCACAAACTCGGCACTCCACCGGGTCTAGAGGACACTGAGGTCTCTTGTGCCCCTCTCTACCACACTGGTAGAAAATAAGCTTGCCACCTGACGTATTCTTCTAACTAGTACTACCACCATGAGAGAAATCCATCTGCCTCTTCCTCTTACTAGTAGAAGTAGTACCAGAAACTAGTGTCGAACCGCCCTAGCCCACACCACTAGCTTCCCATTGGTTTCACTCAGTAATGAGTTCCTAGTTTATAATAGAATGCATTGTAGGAAACCTGAAAACATTCACCAAAGATCGGATGTCATAAAAAAGACCATCCTCAAAGTGTTTGGCCCTCAACATCTCATCACCCACCAGAACAGGTGAAAAATTCTGAATCAAGGTGAAGCGATCAGAATAATCCATCACTAACATGGTTCCATGCTGTAGATTCATGAACTCTCGGGCTCGATCAATCCTCAGCGTCTAGAGGAAGAAGAATTCATAGAAAGATGCCTGAAAATCTTCCCATACCATGTCCCAGTGATGCTCAGACTGGGTGGTAACATCCCACCACCTCTTGGCGGAATCATGAAGCATATAAGTCACGAGCTTGACCCTCCTCCCTAGAGGTGTCTCAAGATGCTCAAAAATAGTCTGCACTAAATCCAACCATGGATCTGTAGCCTGTGGTCCACCATTCCTTGAAAACATAGGCGGATGTTTCTACTAGAATATATGTGTCAGCTCTTCCATAGTTTTGGTGGCCTGATGTGATCCCTGAAAGGTCTGCATGAACCGCATGAAACCTTCACGGAACTGCGCCTCCGCACCTGCATCCGGTATAACGGCTGGTGCCGCACCTGGCGATGATAGAGGATCAATTGGTATCCCATGGCCTACCATCTCATGAGTATAATTGTCACCGCTCTCTTGGTGAACAACTGGTGGTCATATCGATGGCATGAATCTACAAGGTCAAACGCATGCCTTAGATCAAGATTAACAAAGACAAACAACAAGGAGACCAAAAAGGGAGCATGAGAAAGAAATCATTCAAGATATACAAAACATGACTACACAGCATGTATAAATTCTACGCGATGTGTTCTATCAAGTCATTCACATGGACGTGTACTCCAGCTAAATCTGATCATGTAACACCCCAAACAGACGGCGTTTTGTCCACACACACAGTGTGTACTTGAATCCTCCGTTCCTGCCCGAGTCCTTCCACACGGCTTAGCCACACGAATCTCCTTTAAACAAAACTACATGGCTTGTCCCGGATAGACACGATGTGTATTGATTAATATCCAACTGCATGTGTTGTTAGTGAAATGGTTTACCACTCAGCTGACACTACACGGCGTGTTATTCCACAACACGGCGTGTACACCATTCAGTCTTCCCATCCACATAGCAAGGTCCACACGGTCTTTCCCTGAAAAAGAATACACAGTCTGTCTCACAAGTACATGGCTTGTTCAAGAAGAGGTAACACTGAACCGTGTTTGTTAGCTACATGGCCGGGTCCCTAGGTTAAACTACACGGCGTTTTCATCACTGACACGGTGTGTACAAGAAACAATTTCATCCGTTCGTGTTGTTAGTTACACGGGCGGACACAGGGTCCACAAAACACGGCATGTGAACTAACTACATGGAGTGTTCCCTCTAGAACTTCCCCATCCTCTTCCCACACGGTCTATGACACGAGTAGCTACTACACGGCGTGTGATTAGGGTACATGGTGTGTACTCAAAACTTTTTCTCTTCCTCCCGAATGGAAGAATATAGGCCGTGTAGCCAAAACTACATGGCATGTATTCAGGGTTTTTCTGGATAGCAAGATGTAGAAAAATCTATGGAGCCTAGAAAAACACTGAAACCAACACCTAAGTTCCAAATTCCGATCTGTGACGGCCTATTCTCCCCACGAGTCAAAGTTTGGTATCTTACTCATTTTATAAAAAAAATAAACACAACGATGATCCACCAAATTCCATTCATTGATGGTCCATACTCCCCAAAAACCAATGTTTGGTGTTCCTCCTATCAAGGCATCACAAAAAATACCCTATCAAATAGCAAGTATTTATCAATGCAGTTATCACAGCAGCATGCTTTTCTAGCACAATTACTATCACAACAACATGAAATTTATAATACACCTACATGGAAGGGAAGAATGCATGACATGTGACTTCTAGCATGTCACTAAATGATAACTGAGTTAGAATACCCTCATCTCATCGGGTTTCAACTAAATAGAACCCATGTATAACATATAAATAGCACATCACAAGTGCACCACCCAACCGTGAAAATCAAATCAACTGTAAAATTTCATAACCATTGATAATTACAATACGAGTTAAATTGGCTTTTCCCTGTATAAAAGTTAGTAAATCATGGGCAGAGCTTGTTACCTAATACCTATTCCGTACTATCCCTGACTAAGGCTCCAAATTGTAAGTCAATGAAAATAACCCCTCTGATACCACTTTGTAACATCCAGGATCTGGTTTCCATTCAACGAGTGCCCCGAACCCGGTTGGTCACATGACCTCAAGAGCATTTCCTCAAACGCAAGAGGTTGTCGACTAGTAGCGAGGACCGAGGACTGATAGTGGGGAAACGTTTCCCTCATTTTTCAAAGTGTATAACAAAAGAATAAAATATATAAACATACAACATCGAAAGTAGTAAACAATATGAAACTGGAATGAAAAACTGAAATAAAAGAGAACCACCATTCATATATATAAAAGATGCAGCATGTCACTAATTCTATGGAAGTAATAGAACTGGATACACTGCAATACAATACAATACAACTCAATGTCAAAGATACAGCCAAACAAAACTAAGCATAGTAAACTGAGCACAGTAGCATCACAAGACAAAGCTCGATCTCATGCTCGCCTACTTCTCTACTACAATCATGTACATGTATAGGGGCCCTTTCCCTTGTCCTCACCTACAGAAATGCAATCTGTTTGGTCCAAATACATGAACCAAATAGGTTGTGAGAAATAAATCCCAGTAGGCACCCACCAAAGGCATGTGCCAACTGTTAGTGAAAATGTTCAACAATAGTGTGCAGTAGTAAATGCAATAAACAAGCAGTACTCAAAAGTAACTAAATTTACCTGTCATATTTCAATTTTAATATTCATTTAACCATTCAATTTAATAGCATTCTATCCTTATTATAACCATACCCTCAGGCCAATCAGGACCTTGCCCTTAGGATAATAAAACCACTCCCTCCGGCTTTCCCTCAGGCAATCAAATATTTCCCTTAGGCATACGAGATATTTCCCTTAGGCACAGAAGAGACTGCCCTCATGCATAAGAAGTGTTTCCCTCATGTGAAATAGAAAATTTCCCTCAGGCTAAGCAGTACCTTTCCCTCAGGATAAAAATAATATTTCCCTCAGGAACAAGTAACCGGGCCAACACCAAATCATAAACAAGAAATTTATATACAATTCACCCCAAGGAAATTTAATACACATTATAATCATGGCATACCCTCAGGTATCCTGGCCAAATGGCTAAATAGAGGAAATCACCCACGGGGTGGTACTGGATCCAAGCAGTAATCCCAAACAGCAGTTTTAATTTATCAACAGTTTTTCTACACAATTATAGATAACATTCAGCAAAGGCCACAACTATATGACACCCCAAACATGGGCTCGTAGCACAAAGGTACAAAAAACACCCATCAGTTGGAATTTAAATACCGGACCACCTACCTCGATCGTCTATGATCGGTATACGTGAAAGACGCCTCCTGAATCGTCCAACAATGGCGAAGATAAGTATGGTCCCAATGTGATCGATAGAAGTGGAAATGGATTCCGAGTGTGCGACCATGAGATCTCTAATGTTATGACCATCCTCCCGATCACCAATGACGTTCTAATATTACTCTATGAACAGAAGAGGCTACTGCCCATTTTAAGTGAAAAAAACAAACTACAGGGCGTGTACTCTCAAGTACACAGTGTGTACTTTTCTCATTTAATTGTTCCTCTAGCGGCTACTTTTTACACCACCGAACTATTCACTTGTCGACATGAGTACACAGTGTGTATTCCCTATTACACGACGCGTACTGTCTCTACGCTGGCGATTACCTCCACCACCTTACTATTCACCTGCTGACGGAATACACGTTGTGTAATTACACCTATACACGGTGTGTAGTTATTTTTTACACATTTCATTACCGACAGGCCTACATGCCCTTTGTACTCATCCCACATGGCAAAAGTACACGGTGTATGGAAAAGTACATGGTGTGTAATTAGAAATTTTGGTATTTTTTCCCATTTTCCTTATTTTCTCAAAAATACTTATGGAAAAAGGAAAAGAAGAAACGTGTACCTCAAGAATAAGAACCAGGTTCTTACATACGACATCTTCTAAATACAAAAAATATTTCATATCATGAGAAATATTGATCCATGGAGGGGATATGTAATTATGGACCCTATCCATCACTTAATACATCCAATGCATTTATCATAATAATAAACTATTAAACATAATCAACATTCTATATCAATCAATAATTTTCATTATTATAAGAACATTCATGTGGAATGTCTATACATTCTCCACTAAAAATAATCATAAACCATTCCTAAAAATAATAAGGATATTATCATTAATATAAATCACTACTTGAGTAAATTAAAATAAATTCGTTTTTTGTAGATAAATAGAAATAATTTAAAAACTACACTAAAAACATCCCTTGGGGAAATAATATTTCAACATTGAAATTATTTTTTGACAACTAAAAATTTATCAAATATTAAAAAAATAATTAAATTTGGAAACAAACTTTGAAAATTGTAAATTAATCCTCAAATCATTAGTTTCTCATGAAGGTGTTAGATTTATTTCTTGAAAAATTCGTTAATTATAATTTTTCATTCATATTTTTGTTAAAAGTTTATAAAAATAATTAATTAGAAATCTATATGTTGATTCCCGTGACACATTTTTATATAAATTTAAATATGGGTAAAAATAATTCAATCTATCAAGGTAGAATATTGAAAAAATTATCGACAATATTTTAATGAAAATATTAACATCGAAGAAGAAGACTCCCAACTAAATAGAAAAAAATGTTAATATTTATTAAAAACATTTTTTTCAGTCTCCTAAGTACATAGAAGAGGAAAATAAATGTAAAACATATAATTTTTAGAAATTATATGAGTAGAAGGAATTCTATTGTTTTTAAAAAGTAATTTCATTTAATTCCCTCATATTATAATTAAATATAAACAATCCCAAGTAATAATGACATTGTGAAATAAACCTTCATGTCATCTGTAATTACATAATCATAACCTATATGAAAGAAATAAAATCAAATAAAAAATTAAATTCAAGGAATAAAAATGGTATCATGATATATCATATCACATTAGTATTATATATTCCACATTAAATAAAAAGTGTTAAATATGGAATATGTCTCATAGAAACAAAAGTGAGTTGAGAAACACTTACCTATGGTCTGAATTGAATCGCAATTTCTCTAAAACTCGTATATAATAAATTTAAATATATTATAATTATTTTATATAATAATTTTCAAAAAGTTGATATCATAGTTGATCCACTTATAATATTTCAACCACCATTTATTAATAATTTCTTTTAAATCATCTATTCCGAGTGTTTACTATTTCATTTTTCATAAGGGTTTTAGTTCGGAACCCTATGTACTTGTACTTTAATTATTGTTACATAATATCCATAATTGTAATTAATATTTAAATATAAAATATATAAAATTTATTCATATTTATAATCATCTATGAATGTTATACATAGAAAAATGAATTACATCATTCATGGAGATGGCAGATTATACGTACGCGTGAATGATATTTTCAATTTTTTATGGCCAGAATAAAAGAAATTTAAATAATAACTCACTTTTATACAAAAAAAGTTATATCATATACATATATATTTATATATTTATATATATATATATATTAAATATATCCTTATTATCATCCATATAAATCCGGAATAAATGAATCACATCGCTTCGTAAAGGTGGTTATACTCACGTACACATGAGTGACATCATCATTTTTCAATAAACACAGAGGAAAGACGGTATTTATTATATTATCATTAAATAATAATAAGTTTTTAAAAAAATATAATATATAAACATTAAACCCATCATAACAATCATCCATGAAAGATGATGATGGAGAATTAATTTATCACTATTTAGAAGCAGGCGTACACAAAAATACATGATTGATATTTTCATTTAATATTTGATGTAAAAGATAGTGAATAATGGTGGTTTAGAAACAAAAATGACATTGAAGTATATATTTGATACCTAAATTACTATTTTATGATAAATAACATATATTTTAAGAGATAGAAAAGGAATTAAAAAAGATAGAGATCACTTAATGAGATAAGATATTCTTTGAAATAACACCTTTGGATCTCCTATTAAGGAAAATAGCGTTGGAATTTAAAGAACACCCTAACCAATAATTTTTTTATAGAGAATATTATAATAGAATTGGTAAGTTTATAGTGGAGATATATTTCTCAATGTGGTGTAAATATAATAGATAAGTTGTTTCCTTTTACGAGGGATGGAATGGACACACATGGAATTTCCAAAATATTAAAATATAATTTTTCCATTCTCATGAAAAATGCTTCCAAATTTCCATAAATTCAAATAAGAATAGTATAATGTAAAAATATTAAAATCCAATGAAATTTAGTCATGTTTATGTTTCATTTTAAATGTTATTTTTTTGTTTAATCAACTGGTTTACTAATTTTAATCTTAATAAAGGTAAGGGAGTGTTTAACAATAAAATGTTATAATATTAATAATAAGGTACAAATTAGATCATACGTTTCAGGGAAATAAAATTGTATACCCTTTATAATTCTTTATTTCATCTTTCAAAATTTTAAGGACATTCCAATAATTTAATGAAATGTCTTTTTAAGAAATATTCTCATGATTTGACATTGATGAAAATACGAATTTAATTAATTTAATATAAAAACATTTCACATATCACTAAATTGTTATATTTATCTAAAAATCATGTAAATCTATAATAGACCCAAATTTTATTTCGTTTATTATTTCTTATATCCTTTAATTTATTTTTCCATTAATTGAATAGATAATTTATCAACGCTTCATAATAATTTAAGGTAATTACTAAATAACTATGAATTATAGATATATTAACATAGTAAAAACACTAAATTATTAATTTTAATAAACATTAATAAACAAACATAACTCCAATTTATCATCATGGAAAAAACATAGATATATTAATGTCAAGAGAGAGAAATTCTTTATTTATAATTTTCTTAAAATAATATAACGGTTATAATAAAATAAAAATGGATACAAATGGCCATTATATTTATAAAATGTATGGAAATTCTTGAACATCACCCATAATATTTGTTAAAGGAAGGTTATATAGAAATTTTAATTCCTTATCCAAAAGGTTTAACCCTATTTTACCTATTTTACCCTTACCAAGGTGACAAATATTTATCATGGTTACTATTCCAAACGACCCAAAATAAAAGCATCCTATATACAAAATTTTATTATCCTGATCTAAAATATAGATTATATTTTACAATATTCAATCAATATAAGTGGAAAACATTAATATAATATAAAAACACAAAACATAAAAATACATCTTTTCAAAAAAATACATTTTATTTATAGAAGTGTTTTCACCAAATTCAACAATAAAATAGATTCCAAAAAATTTAATTCTCTTATTAATTATATAATACAAAAAATTTTACTTGAAATAATTTACTATGATTCTTTCATAGATAGGGTGAAAATTTCCACATTGACGTATAATTCTTTCCTCATATTCGGACATTCCAAATGAGAGTGGCCTCTATTGCTATTGTGGATAATCTTGCCTCAATAATAAAAACAAAATATTGGGATTTAATTTCCTCTATCCATGGATTCCTCCTTGAATATAATATCCTAGTATTGTAATTCTTCATGGATATGATCCATGTTCGTTAAACTCATTCCTAAATCCATCTCGAGGTGGATGTCGGTTAATTATAATGCTTTTGTCTCCACAGGAAAAAAACCTTCGGTTGGAGTAGATAGTAAAGTTGAGCATGTGTGGTAATATATGGAAATTGGTTGTGTTAGTAACCTATATTGTATTACTAGTATATATAGAATATCATGTCTGAATAATACTAGGTTAGTAACCCATGGTATCTCATGTCTATGTGGATGTAGTTGATGTCATGGGTGTAAGTCTTCTCACGATTGTTTTCCTCTGGAATTGCACATTTTTTGTATGGGGTAGGGATCTTGTTTCTGGGAATAAGGTTATAATCTTGTGGAGATGTATGAGAATGTCCTATAGAGAAAGGGAATGGAATTAGTTTATCGTCTTGTAGAGGTATATGTGTCTCATATTTAATGATTTATAGGGAAATGTTTGGATGAAAAGTTAACATTATATGGGGATATATTGGGAACATGTTTAATGTTTTTCAAGGAAAAAATAGGCATAAGATTAGTTTATTATAGGGATAGTATGGAAAAATGTTTTAATTCCTTGTTTTATTTGGATGAACAAAGGTTTAACATATTATTGGGATAGTATTGGTGCTTGTTTAACAATTTGTGGTGACATGATGGTTGGTTAGTTTCTCCCCATGGGGGAAGATTTCACACAGGTTGTTTTTAAGATGTAACCTTAGGGAGGTTTACTACGTACATTTCTTAAGATACATAGATCAAAAATCATATTCTTTGATTCCACAGTTTATGGCCATGTGATTGGACCATCCCATAAACCTTAACAGTATATGGTAAAGATGTTTATGTCACGGAAGGAACCTCTAAGAGGGATGGTGTGGGGATTATGTGTAGAAGCTTCCCAATATAATAGTATAACACTTTCGGGATATGGTGTGAGGATTACACACAGAATATTCCTAGGGAACTCGTTTGGAGAAAAAATGATGTTTATGGATCGTGCACATGGGAGCTTCTCATGCGCTCCTAGGATCACTGATGGTGTAGATGGGACATATGTGTGGATGTTTCTCAGGAGAAATCATAGAGAATCAATGATTGTTCTTGGGATTGTTCATAAAATCATCTCATGCATCCTTTCTCATGTAGCGCAAAATTGTATTCCATTTTCAAGGAACACTATATGTTTACAGTTTAACATCATGTTAAAGGACATGATTTATAAGGCTTATTCACTAAGCTACACAGAGATTACTTCATATGATGGGTGAAGAGGTAATAAGATGTTCATGATATGGGGTAACGTTACAACTTAACATCATGACAATGGATGTGGTTTTTAGGGATTATTCATTGAACTACTCATCCTTTCATCCCTAGGTTTGGTTAAGATGTCATCGAGACCCATTTGTTGTTTTGGGAACATGATTGGCTCTTAAACCTAATGAGGCATCCCATGGGGGTTTCATGGGAGTAGAATGGATACATATGGGGATTTCACTATAGGACTACAAATTCATATTCCTCATTTATAGTCACGAAAGAATCTCAACCCACTAGTGGGTTGAGGAATATAATTGGGTTTTACACCTGATAAGGTGGACAATAGGGGATTTATGGGAGTAGTAGGGATATGTATGGGGATTACACTCTAGGGATAGCCATTCATTTTTTTCAAGTCAATAAGTGAGGTAATACTGACCAAATAGTGGTTTGAGGAGTATGATTGGGGATTACACATGACAATGAGGCCTATACGGGATTCGTTGGAGTAGTAGGGATACATGTGGGGGTTTCACTCTAGGGATACCCATTCATCATCCTCATATTGGGTCACCTGTGCATCAAGACTTTTTAATAGGTAAAGGTAATATGAATTTTGAATACACCTAATGAGGCATCACAATGGGGATAATCTGTTCTCGTATCATGACTATTACATGGGGAAACATACAATTGACACAAAAGTAATCTTTCTATTTCACAAGAGGAATCATATTCTCATCAAATGGGGTATACTATAGTTTAATGTCGAGTAGGGGGAATTATGTGTTTCATCTCAAGATAATGGCATGATACATCTTACACTTGATGTGTACGGAATATCTTATGTGTCATAGGAGTCTTACTATATTTATTTAATAGGTTATATTACATTTTAAAATCATTTAGTGAGGACTACTAGATGGAATATTTCTAGTAATGGCTAGTGTGGGGCTTATACAAGATCATCTCTTTCCGGGATTTCATAGTACAAGAGTTAAGAGATGGGTGTCAATTTTTCAGGACGAATTTTTCATATCATGGTACTTGAGGAATTGAAGATGGTAATCCCAACTCGTGGAATGGGAAATGGGAAAGGAGGAGTAGGTCAACTAAAGGTGTTTTTAGGGAGTGTAGAGGAGTATCTCAACTCATTATATTAAGTGAGGTTAATGTATGTATTGTGATGGGAGAAACCTAAAATTTACATTTCCATTCTTGAAATTTTCATAGTAAAAATCTACGTTTTTTTGGTAGGTTCGTGATGATACAAATGGGATGTGTCCATAGGATTGAGACTAAAGTATGACACTAATAGACAGGGTTGTGGGGGAAAATCCCCTACGGTATGGATCTGCAGGTGCATGAATGTATACTATTTTTCATAACTAGGTTTCGGGTCATGAAACCATGCATTGGATGGCACACATTTTCACTATGTTCTTCAACTATGTAGTTGTGCTTGAAAAAGGAGTTTGTGAAGGGATGGACTATAAGTGTGATTTTTTAAAACACTATGTAAGGAAAAATTGTAGTTGTGAGAAAATAGAGACATGTGAAATATTATATTTGTATATAATTGTCTTCCAAAAAGATAAATTTATTCTAAAATGTCTTAGAAAAAATCCTATACTTTGAGAGAATTTTTTATGTTAATTTCATGCAAGATAAGGACTATGTTTTTGCATGAAGCTTAAAAACTTGAGTTGTGAAATCAAGGTCACTTGTAATAAAATCGTAGAGAGAATAATAAAAATTAGTACTTCACTCTATATTTATATAAAAATTTTCTATGTTTCCCAACTTTTTCATTGTCATGCAAATTTTATTTATCACACAACTATTTTGTGTTGTGAGAAAATAGAATTTTTTTTCGAATCTAGCTTGCATATGTGTGGAACTTATGTGTTTGCTGTCATATTTATCATACCACTATATTTCTTATATAATAATGGTGTTTTGAAAAATAGGGTAAATTTTTTCACAATTTCATAGATTTCGCTATAATCACCCCAAATGGTAATTTTCAGATGTCTCACTTCGAACAGCTATAACTTCTGATCTGTAACTCCGTTTAGGCTCCACGACTAGTCAAATAAAATCCTAAAAAATGAACTTTTCTCTTGGGTCAGTTTCTCTAGTATTCAATCCATCATTGGAAATATTATTTCATCAATAGAAACAAATTTAATATAAATTTAAAAATTTTAAATTTGTGGAACATAAATAAAATTTTCAATATAAATAAATATGATTCATTATTCATTGATAAATCATTA
This sequence comes from Viscum album, assembly GCA_963277665.1. Lineage (NCBI taxonomy): Eukaryota > Viridiplantae > Streptophyta > Magnoliopsida > Santalales > Viscaceae > Viscum > Viscum album. The sequence goes on along the minus strand of OY728122.1, from coordinate 579,201,152 downwards.
CTTTCAAAAAAATTATGAAAAATTAAATCTTCTAAAATTTTGGCATTCTGAATTTAAAAAAAAATTAACATCCTTTTTTCAAAAATATTTTCTAAAATTGATATAAATTAATAATATTATTTAATCAAAAAAACTCATAAAACCCTTTTTTGAGGAATAATTTATTTTTATAAGCATATAAATACATTACTAAAAATATACACACTACATCTGAAAACTTTATAAATTTATAATAATTTTTTTATTCCTATAAATACCACCAATTTTATCATCAAGGTAATAATGGTAACCATTAAATAATAATATTTTGATAGTATGTCATGGTTGGTTTAAACTCAATGTTTTGTGTAATGTAAGCTATCAATGAAAATAAATTTATTTAATGAAGAATATTTTCCTAAATATTAGGATTTTACATTCTTAAAACCTTAAATCAATAATTATATATCAATTTTATATTATTAATTAATTTTTGAAAACACACATCATAAAAATATAATGTCTACCATATAAATTATCGCTCATTTGTATATATGTCTTATCGTCTCCGTGAAGTGATGCAATTAATTTTTTATCGTCATCTTTCATGGAATGGAATTATTAAGATTTTATTGTTTATAAATGATATTTATTAAATAATTATACTAACTTAATAATAATATAATATCTACCATTTTATCATAAAATCTTTTGGGAAATAATAATTCCACTTTTGCATATGTATGGACTACCATTTCCATGATGTGACGTGCTTATTATTAAAATTATATTTCACATGGATGAAAATAAGGATGTATTTTTATGAACATTTTTGATATATATGATATAATAATTATTCTTGAATGATGATTTAGTAAATAAATTTCATTTATTCTATCAGTTGAAAAATTAAAACATCATTTATGAATACTTAAAGAAAATAATCTCCATCAACATTGTAATCAATTTTTATATCAATAATATAATGAATGATTGAATTTATTTTTATGATGAATATAAATTATTTTTATACCATGATTAAAATTTTATGAATTATGGGACCATGACAGAAGTATATGGACAAGGTCTATCTAACCAAAACGTGCTTTCTAAATGGAGGAGTTATCACCCGGAATAGATATTTTAATAAAAAATATTAATAAACATGTGATAAGATGTAATAAATATGTCATAATGGAATTATAGATATATGAACATGTAATAAATATATAATTTAACCATATTTATTATATAGTAGTTCTCTACATGAACAATGATTGGTGAGACTTGAGATAATGTATTTTTGTCTCACTTTTATTTTAGAGGACACAAACCTTACACACAATTTGTTTATTTTTTGTGTAATATATTCTAATAATTAATTAATTAATTTTAATATTATGTAATGAAAATTATCATATATTCATATTCGTATGAGTTCCTCTTTATCATGGGGCATGTGATTCAAATATTACTAAAGTGATAAGTGTTTATTTCACAATTTTATCATTATTTGGTATTTCTTATGTTTATGTCTCTGTTAGGGAATATTACTCATACATGTATATGTTTTATAAATATATTTTAAATTTTTTGTTAGTATTCTCATAAAAAAAATTAAAATCATTGTTTCCAATGCCTAATTTTTTACAAAAAAATTTAAAAGGATTTTTTTATTTTTTAAATTATGTTATTTATGTTTCTTTAGAAACAATTATTGAAGGAATGAATTGACGTACTTATAAGAAATTGTTTGATTTTAATACTATCATATTACCATAATTATTTTAGAATCTCTTTAAAATATTACTTGTTTAGTTTCATATAAAATTTTTTCCTTTATAATATTGTGTCTTTACACAAATTCTTTCAAACTGGATAGTATATTTTCCTCATGATTTATTTCAACTAATCATTCAAAATAATTTTCAACATAATCTTACATTATCTTATGTGACTTATTATTTACTGGGATTATTATCTAAGGATACCATGCATAATCATTCCTTGGTTGGATTATTATTATGATGGAATGATATTTATAAAACATTTTACTTTTCCATGGGTTATACTATCCTGAAATATTTATAAAAACCATTTATATTCATGGATTTTCCTTGGTTGAATTATTTATCTTCTTATGTCAATCACATGAATATTTTTCATTATGTGAAGGGTTAAGACTATATCTCCCTTGAATTTATTGGATAATGATTTATATCTATTGAGATATATAGGAATGGAATGCGGAGTAAACCCATTTTAGTAAGGGATGTTATCATCTATGATGTACTAGGGAGAAAACCTTGACTACTATGATGGTTGGAGAGTGAACCCCTACCAATATGATATTATAGGAAATATACTTGATTATTAATTAAATAATTTTATATTATTATGTGTATACAAAAATTCCAATTTATACTCACATAGATTATATTCCATTATTATTTTATGATTCTTGTCTTGGGAATTATTCAATGACTCAAAATTATAATCTTTGATATAAAGTGTATTATTTTCAAACATTATGTTCTGGTTCTTATACCCTTCTTCTAATGTTATTCTTATAGAATCATTGATATCACCATTGTTTACCCTTACAGGGAATCTAAAATAACCATTCTCTAATGTTTCCATTTATATGGTTATGCACAATGGTTTCAAGTATGATATGCCTAACAAGGGTTTAACATGTTAATAGATTTTTGGAGATGATGTAGATTTTTATGAACTAAATTTTTAATTTTCTATAAAATTCATGATTTTTTCCCAACTATCTAAAAATATATTCCTGAAATTTCCTTGAGTATATAAGTGATCATTTATTTCCTTTTGAAATTGTAATATTTTGACAGAAAAATTGGGACAAATTTACCAATATCAAAGTTAAATATGTAATGATCATGTTTTAACAAAGTATTTGGGAGTACATGATTCAAGACGTTATAGTTGGTATCGGATCGAGGATTAAATAATTTTGAAGATTATGATGTTTTAATGAGATTATATCTTAATATATATAGATATAATCATAGGAATATAATTTTGATTTTGGCTGTAAGTTTAGATTCTTAGACACCCCTTTTTATGTTTTCATGGATTGAATTTTAAGGTTACTACGAATATTTTTTGAAGATATTTTTAATGATTTCGAGTAATATGTAAACATTAAAATTATAATTAGAAAAATAATTGAGTAATAATTCTCATTCCATTTTGTTGACATATGTTTTAAGGTATGGATAAACTTTAGAGTCTCTATGGTCTTTTATTTTGACATAATTAAGTGTTATTACATTCATGGGGATAAAAAATGAAATGTGTGAGATAAAATTTCTGGTTAAAAAATTTCATTAAATTTGAATATATTAATATTATTATTGAGGATTTTTATAAAAAAATGAATTTTATAACGATTATATTAATATTTTATTAGATACTGAAAAACCCAAAAAAATGGGTGACAACCTATCAAATTGGGCATGGTTGAGAGTATTAAACCCACAACTAATGGGATACCATGGTTCATTGCCTACCAATGGACTATGTGATGTCCTGGTAATTATGAAATTTTTCACATTATTTAGATAATAATTCTAATTAATGTTTTTTTCATTTTAGGAACATGTGTTTTATCATAATGATAACCATGTACCTGGAATATGATTTGGTGATTAATGTTATTTTGGAAGGATTTAACTATTTTAGGAACCCAATATGATTAAGGTAAACAATATATTATTGAATAATATTTTTGGAAATAAATTTTGAATTATCATTCGATGTAATATATGGTTTTATTGTAAATTTATAGTGATTCAAATTATTTATGAAACTTTTTAGTGTATCTTGGAGAATATATCATTTGTGTGTCTATATTTTAGAAGATAAATAATAAATTAATCATGGAAGAATATGACATTAAATCCTGTTGATTTTTGGGTATCAATATTAGTCTAGAATTTATTTTTTAATTTTAAGGGTGGGTTTTTATTGAATTGTCTATATTGAACATTGGGTAATATTATTTAATTTTGGATATTAAATAAGTTTTCCATTTATAAAGGCTTATTATTTCTATGTAATCATCTTATTATGTGCTAAAAATTTTGTATTTTGTTACTTCCTCAGGAAATAAGAAATATATTTTTATTATTTTAATGATTATAAGACCTATTAGAGGGTGATTTCTATTTTCATCCTAAAGAAACTCATCTGTACACTCATTTATCCAACATTAACAAATTTTATACAAAAAATACCATGGGGGAGCCCGAATAACATCACGGGGCCTAAAATTATGGATTTTAAGAGCATCATATCTCTCTAGGGTAGAACATTCAAAGGGGAGGGTAACCTATGGTATTAAATATAATACATGAGTTATAAAGGGTTTCCTAGGAGACTAGATAGTCTAACACCATAATCTCTTCCCTCCATGTGTGAGTAATAATAATGTAATTGGAGACAATACTCTTACAACTCTGAAAAAGATAAGTGATAGCCCATGGAATTCAATGACACACCCTGATAGATCTAGGAAGAATAGATATATCAATTTCGACCCCATCAAATGAGAAACCATGGGAAAGGAACACATACATCCCCCTGGGCAGGGATGGAGATTCATCTTAGAGTGAGTCATCATGGTCGAATGATGCACTAATGGAAAAAATGGATCTATCTCAGTTTCAACCCCCCCTCCACATTTGTTATAGCTGATGAATGATCCATCAATAATAATTTTAAGAATACCAAAAGGAGGAATCCATCAGGCCGGTTTGGTTGTGGGGGACCACTTTGAACCATTATTTGATAAACCTTGTTAGACATATGTTGACAGAGGGAAGGGGTGGACTCTCAATGTTTAAGTTGTAGAACCAGATCAAAGTCTATGGAGTAGGATCAAACCAAAACAACCAGCCTCATAACATAAATCCCCACATGATGAACTCTGTTTCGTGCATTCTAGATGCTCTAGTATTCATAATCCTTGAATATTTACCTCTCTTTTCATTCATCTTGTTTTCATGCATGTTGTGAAACAAATATTGGAGAAAATTACTTCTCGAAACCTATTGGTCAAACATATCACAATCAGTTCCTAGGATGAGCCACATGGAGGATTACCATTCCCCTTAGAAGAATATGTGGTCAATAGATCCTTATATGGGTTGATGGAAATAGTTTCATTAGGATAATAGGGAAACATCACTATGTCACACTATCTCATTAGTATGAAGGGACTCATTTCATATTTTTCATAACATGAAACAATGTTTAGCGGGTATTTATTTATAGTTCATAACTTCTCCCCGATTATCATGCTCATAGTCCCCATTCAGAACCTAATGGTAGTATTTCATTGATTATATCTGAGATGAGGATATAGTATGAACCATCTTTCCATATTCCAAATTAATTGAAATGTTAATAAAAACATCTTTCTCAAGTTGGCTGAGACTAGAATAAATAAAAAAGTGTATATACTGGCCTACGTGAAGGAAATATCCAGCCCCAAACACCCTGTAAAATAAAGAAAATTTCCTACCTAGTTTGTATCCTAGTATTTTATTAACCCGCACCCAATTATTCATCAAGAATGTTGTGGAGGATACTTATGTGGATCCATATTGAGATCGATGACATGGGTATCCTACCCCCCCCCCACAATCCTCCAAAATCATGTCCATAATTATTGGAAGTGAGCTTATTCCAAAGTGTATACCCCTCTATGAAATACCATGAAATCCTTGCCTAAAAAATCCATGGAATAAATGACATATTTATGACCAATTCATCCACTCCACACTTCATGAGCCATCCTATGCCATGATTCACCATGATGATTACCTTCGGAATGTGCATCCTAGATGAAGGTAGTAAGAATACATTCAGTGCTCTTCATACCCTCTTTAGGGGAAATGAGATCCAATAATACATGCATGGAAAAGGAGGAAAGCATGTTGTTAACTATGGTGATGCATCTACCAAATGTAAGGAAGAGGTGTTTCTATGGGTGAATCCGGTTGGAAATTATTTCAACAAGGACATAAATATAATGAATTTAAACTCTAACAGGGGAGACATGGGATCCATGATACTCTATGGGAAAGGATCTTTCTTGATTTCCCATACTATCAAAAATCATATTACCTCTTTCATTGGGGAATGATTTTGGAAGTTAAACACTATGCATAGCTCAATTAATGGATTAGAGTCTACATATTCAATATTCACAATGGACTCAGTCAAAATATTGGAGAGACTTGAAGTTTCCATTAAGGAAATGGTGTAGATCATATCCAAAGAAAATGTGGGAGGGTCCCATTAAGTAAGTCTTGAAGAAGACTCCACTCATGCGACCCTCACAAATGATTCATTTAAGTATCTACTAAGTGTGTCATGAACTAAAATAAAGGAATTGTGGGAAGATGATCTCCAAGTATTAATCCCTAGATATCCATGAAGAAACCATGGCTTCTCTCCATGAAGGTAATAGAGAACCAGGGGGAACCAATGCACTATAATATGAGTTTGATAAACTATTCCAAGAAACCCATATTCTATATGGATTTTATGATGAAGCTTGACTCCATCCAGTGACATGATTTTTCCATATCGAGGATGATAGAAATTTTAAAACCGTGTAACTTCTTATTAATATTTCTAATCATATCATTTGTAATGGAAATGGAAGCATGGGTAAATCTTCCCTGGATAAATCCATATTGTTCCTCTGAGATCCATTTTTGAAGATGGATGGAGGGTTTTCTATTTATGATTGTTTAAAGTGTTTTATATGGAAAATTTCATATACTAATTGGATGGTACTTTTTGATAGAGGAGGGATTCATGACCTTCAGAATGAGGATCAAGTTGGTAGATAAATCCAGTCTAGAAAAATACCCCTTGTGAAAAAAATAATGGATGAACAATATAAGATCATTTTTTATGGTTTCCCAAGTGTTTGTGTTGAAGAATATAGTGAAACTGTATGGAACTAGGTATCTACTAGAATTAATGGAGGAAACCACCTTCCAAACCTCTCTCTCATATGGAATGAACTAAAAAATAAAATTAATTTTATGGGTAACACAATGGATATAGCTATCAAAATGGACTAAATTCGTTATAGGATAACTATCCTACATTAAAGGGTTATCATCAGAAAGTACAGAACAAAAGTAGGATGTGTCCATACATACAACAACTTTTGGGTCACTGGTGAAAAATCAATCCTTTCCCATGGGGTGTTAGTCGAGTGGTACCTGCTGGTTATACCAATGACTCTCTATGGGAATTGGTGTAGACTCGAGTCCTTCCAGACATAGACACTTTGAATATTATGCATAGGGTGATTCAAATACATTTCCTTGATATATAATGTTTAGTGAACTTTTTTATTGGTTGCAGGGCTTTGGGAGTCGATTGTTACCCATACACGCGTTTTTCACATGTGCCTTGGCCGAGTTGGGGAAGACTCTCCATGTGCATCCATGAGAAGCAGGAATAAATCTGAGTGGAGTCATATTTCTGAGTTAAAATAGAATTATAGTAGAAGTACTATTTATGGTCCTATAAAAGTATTGTATAATGTACTTTAGCACATATTTTTCAGTATTTTTGCAGTTGGAACTATTCATCTTCTTCACCATTTGGGCCACCTATTTGGTCCTCAAGTCCATTTGGCCTTGGGACCACCCAGGACATCAAGTCAATAATGATTTTTGGCCACCTTAAGTCCTTTGGGGATCATGTTGTGAAGAAAGTACCATAAATACTCAATAAGGAGAAGACTCTAGATGAGGATTCAAAGAAAGAACATTCATCAGAGAAGAGAAAATGAATTTGGAAGAATGAGAGAGTATGACAGTTTCCATTGGTACAATGTAAGTATATCTATACATAGAACATCTAGGAGAATATTCATGAGAAGGTGTACAGTGGAAATCATGATTTAGATTCTTGGGGGGTAGTTCCAAGTAGTCATAGTCCAATTGAATTCCTCTAAGGCCTTCGGGTCATGTAATGTCATAAAGCCTATAGGCCATGTAAGGGTTCCCCTTCATCCCTTAAGAGGGGGATTATCATAAATTAAAAAATATAAGTCCATCTGGCCATTTAGTCAAGGTGAAGTATTTGTCCTTGTGCAAGATGATTGGAGCAAGGGAATGTTTCCTCTTATGGATGCATGCTTGGAAGAAGGTAGTATTCTGGTCTCCTTCTTTTAGCCAAGTCACTCTAGATTTCATCATAGATGACCATTACAACTCAAGAATATTTTGATCAATATTAGGCTTCATACCAACCAAATTTATAAAAATATCATCATCCCAACAAGATTCAATGTTCCTATCGACATGCTCAATATCTCCTTTAGGTCCATCAATATGCTAAAAGTGGGATGGTTTGTTGGACACCCAAATAAGGAGATCAACATTTAGCTACTGTATATTTTTATGGAACCCAATGCACGATCCTTATCTATTATTATTATCCTAGGAAGCATGCACCAATGTATGATAGTACGAGTATGAAGCACGATGACCTTAGTTGAAGAAGTGGGTTCTATCAGTAGCAATACCCCTGAGACTAATGAGTAGTGGAGAATGAACTGATATCTCACAAACCATGTTTTGCACTCACATATTATAGAAGGAGTAAATTAATTGACTTTTTTCAACATCAATCAAGTCAGCACCACCTACGGCATTTCCCCCCATTATTTTTTAGTGAATAGTGAAAAATAATGATTTTTACTGCAAAATGTATTTTTTATTCAACCATATTAAAAGTTTAGTTTTATTTAAAAAATGTTTCAAAGTAAAATTATTAATATTATATTATTATTAAGAAAACCATGTTCATTTCAATAAATTTAATTATTTAATTTTGTATGAATACATTTTTGAAAATAAAAATGTCGTTTATATGAAAAACAGATTTTCATTGTATTTTTTCAATTTAATTTTATAATAAATTATGCCACCTATGTGTTTATAATTTTTAAACGTAGATTTAATATTGTTATATATATGTTAAATATTTATTAAATTATATTATTTTATTTTAGATCAATAAGAATAGTAATCCTAGAAATTTTTATCTCCTAAATAACGGTTAAAACTGGTAGATTTATTTTAAAACTATGTCATAAGACCATAATTATTCATCCAAATTCTTAGTGGATGAATTAGATTCCACCCATAACACCTATGGTTCTATTACTAGTAATTTAATGGAATCCTTTCAATGATGGTGACTTGCATATTTTTTAAACTAATGATTATGAGAAAATGTCACCCTCTTGGGATTAAATATATTTTCTATGTTCACATTAGGATAAACAATTGTTATTAAAGAATACTAATAGTAATTTTTTCCTAATGATAGAAATATTCACTTTGGTTATTTTTTTATTATTTTTATGAATTAAATAATTTTCATAAATACTCATACGTTGATGATGAGGTAACATTTCTATTAATGGAAATTAAAAAAAATGATATTGAAAATGTTAAAAGAAGCATGGTATTTGATATTTAAGTTTATAGAGGAATTTTATAGACTATCCAGAAATATTTGTGGTATAATAAAATAGTTATTTTTAATTTTATTTGTTGTCTTGATTTTTTAAAGTCAACGTACATAATTGTATAAAAATTTAAAATAATTATACATTATGAAAATAATATTTTATTAAATTAATTAAAAAAATGTTAATTAATGTACAAGGGGATCATTTAGGGTCTAAATTATCATAAATTTGGCACTTATGGTCCAATTGAAACCTTTAATGTTAAAATTAAAATGATTTAATATTGAAAAGTTTTTATTTTTTTAATTAAAATAGGACAACTAAGGGTTGTTCAAAATGATAAGCTTTAAAATGACACCAAGATATTCATAAAATATATTTATCTGGGTATTAAAATATCATCCCACCATATATTCAAATAAATTTTTATTTTTATGTATTGTTATTGATATTATATTTATTATGAATTAATCTATTAGAATATTTAAAAAGTTCCCCTCACCATAATTATAAAAGGACACCTTCTCCCACACTTAATTTAACAAATTTGAGACATTTATATTGATAATACTCATGAAAATTATATTATCCACTTCGCTGGAATCATTTTAGAGGTTCCAGCCTTTCCAAAAGACTAACCATAGATCGCTTTAAAGGAGATCAAAATGATTCTTTTCAAATAAGAGGTAATTGCTCTTACTGATCAATTTCATTTTATACTCTTCTTTACCTCATAAAAATATATGATATATATCATAAAATAATAAACTATATAAACAAAATATGTTAAAAGTTTATATTGGTTATTAAATCGCAATTATACACCCTCTTCCCATTAAATTTCGTATGGGTTATTATCTCCACGTAGGGATACAATTTGTTTTTCATCGTCATATTTTATGGATGTTAATAATGATGTGTTTAATATTTATATTTCATATTAATGAAATAATAATACTTATTTAATTACAACATAATTTCTACATTCTTATCATCCAATCATTTTGGAAATGGCAACGTCGTTCGTGTGTTTGAATGGACTGTCATCTCCATGATGTGACATGTATCTCTCACTTGGATGTAAATAAGGATGAATTTTAAGAATATATATGATATATATAATGTAATAATTATTCTATAATGATTAATTATTATTTAAATTTCTTTCATTCCATCAATCAACAAATGAAAACATCGTTCATTTGTGTGTACAACCTATCATCTCCATGAACACTATAATTAATTTTACTATATATAATTTTATGAATGATTATGAATTTTTATATAAAAAATATATTATATTTTAAAAATTATTACCATTTTTTAAATAATGGAACCATAGTAAATGTTAATGGACTATTACTTTTAAACAAAAATATGCTTGGAAAATGAAGGAGTTGTAACCTAAAATGGTTATTTTAATAAAAAAACATTAACAAAATGGTTATAAAATGCTATAAATAAATAATACATGGTATGATAGATATATGATCATCTAATACATGTATTGTAAATCAATATTTATTATACACCAGCTTTAAATGGATATAATGAAGTGATAGACTTGAGATATGGTATTTTCATCTATCTTTTATTTTCTAGGACACATTCGTTATGCACTAATTATTTCCTTTGTGTGGTGTATATATTTACCATTAATTTATTTTATGAATGTTATCATTAAAACTATTGTATTTAATTATACATATAATGTTATTTGATTCATGGGTATTATGATTCAACAGTTACATAATTGGTAAAAGTTTATTTCACAATATCATCATTATTTTGGATTGTTTATATTTAAGTCACTACTGTGGAATATTTCAATTCCATTTGAATGTTTTTTTAAAATAAAATATATTTTTACTATTATCCTGTAATTTTTTTAAAAAAATTTTACCAGTGATTTAATTTTAATAAAATGGTTTGAATATAATATTTTTTTCATTTTCTAAATGAGGTTGATTGTGTCCTTTCTAAAATAATATTAAAGGAATGTTTCATTTATTTATAATTTATGTTTTTATTTTACAATAATCATGAAGAATTAATGTTTGGAACATTAATATATAATATTAAAAGTTTATTTTCAATGAAATTTTTTTACTTTATAATAGTGTATTTTTTAGAAAATCGTTTCTTAATGGGAAAGAAATTTTAGTCAATAATTATTTTTATTGGTCTTTCAAAATAATTTTCCATATGATATAAAATTACTTTAAGTTACTTATTATTTATTGGTCATGTAATAAAAGTATATAATTATTACTCTTTATATAGTTGGTTTATGTTTATTATGGCATGATATTTTTAACACTTGTTCATTTTTAATAGGTTATACTGTGATACAATTTTTATGAAACACATTTCCTTTTATGGGTTCTAATAGAAATAATTATTTTTTTTCTTTTAACACATATATGTATGATTTTAATTACATTATAGTTGGGACCTATATATCCCTCAAATAAATTGTGTAATGATTTATATCTCATGATATAAATAGAACAAGAATGGATAGTGAACCCTGTTTAGAAATGAAAATTGTCTACTATGATGGTATTGTGAGTATGCCATGACTACTAGGATGGTTGGGGAGTGAACCCATACCGCTATGATAGTCTTGGTAAATATCCTTGAATATTAATTAAATTAATTCCTCTGCTTATGTATATTCCATATTTCCATGTTATACAATCAAAACATTTGTTCATTTATTATTTTATGATTCATGTATTACGAACTCTAATGAATTATTCAATGACTCAAGATTATGATCTTTCATATATAGGGCATAATTTTCAAATTTTATGTTCATGTTCATAAACCCTTATGGTCATATTATGCTTATTTAATCATTGATATATCCCTTTTTACCCTTACTGAAAATCTAAAATCACTCATTTCTTATGTTTCCTTTCCCTAGTATATGAAGATTGGTTTTAAGTAGGATATGGAATAGAAGGGTTCCATAAATAAAAAAAATGGTGATGATATAGATTTTTATGAATCATTTGATTAATTTTCCATGAAATGTAAGATTTTATACCAACTAGTACTCTCCCATGCATTTTCACAGTGATAAAACAATATTATTAGGTCATGCATTCTCACGACGATATGGTTCACTGCTTTTATGAAGGCTTTAAAATATTTTGTAAAAAAAAAATAAACTGGGAAAGTAGTTAACTATAAAATAGGTAGTAATTAGAAACTAGAATTAAGTGGAAATAATTCGTTGAAATGAACAACAGTTTCATAAAAATTGTGAAAAAAACGTGTTAAGAATATCGGCAAAATTTATTAACAGTATAGATTATAGAGGAAATAAAAATTAAAAAACAATGTTGAAAATGACTTATTAATGCTTGATTTTCAATTATCATGAAATTACATCATGAAATATCTATCTATTTGATCATTCTATTATTTTATGTTATCCTTCAATTCGAGTTTCAGTTCAATGGCATAGATTGTTATAGTAGGGGAGTATGGAAACATTCTTACATATATTCATACGCAAGTCCTGTTGTTTTAATGGTGTTTTTTTGTTAAGAGAATATTTTTTTATTAGTATTGAGGAAATACTATTGTTCATTTTTTTATCAGGAAGTGGTGGTGCATTAAAATGAGATAGGAGTCCATAAAATATGGATACACCTTTAAAATACTTGAAATAAGAATGGATATAAAAACAACAATTTTTAATATTGAAAAGAAATTTCACTTATATATGAATGAGAAATAAAAACACATTAGTGTTGGTAATAATAAAAAAACATAACTGAGGAGTTGATTAATGGGAATACATAATGTCAAAACCCAATCAATAATTGTTTCTAATTTTTTGACCTTTATTTATGTAGAAGTTTTTCTGGTAGATCGTGTTATAAAACCTACTAGGAAGAAGGTATTGTTGAAATAAATCTACACCTTCAGATTCATCTAGAAACATCAATCTACATATGTAATAATAATTATAAATATTAATAAACAGTAAAGAATATTAAAATTTGAGAACTAATTCTTACAGTGAAATAGATTAAATTGGCCATTCTGGAATTTTAAAGTATACCGAACATAGCATATAAATAACTACTACCCTATGTCTTTACTGTACAGTATAAAAGACTGTTAGAATTAAAATATGGTATTGCAATATAAATGACTAATATGGGTTTAAGGACTATAGATCAGCAATGAAAAATGGGTTTTTAAATGAGATAATGTAATATCCAAACAGATAACTGTAATAAATTGAGACCTATTTTATAATTGCAAAATTTAACAAACATTTACCACTAAAACATGGCCTTTAAAATGAAATGAATATAATGGTATTGAATAGTATACTAAATAAAGCATTGCAATCACTTGTTGCATTCCTCATCATTGCTACGTGTAATAAACAATTATCTATCAAAGTTAATAAAGAACAGGATTATTCAATAGTACAATGTGGTTACAGCAGAAAACATTACTAAAAATTTTCACTCCTTGTTGAAATTTTCCATCATTGGCATGTCCATGTGACTACAATGACTTGATGTTCTTGGGATGACTCAACCAATCAACGGATTATGTTGAATCACTTCATCATTTTCAAAATCAGGCAGCAAGATTTTTTTCATAGACAAAAATGCTATAAGAATATATTGGTAACATACTATGGCATGTGTAATCATTGAAGAAGATATCATATAATTAATAGTAGATAGGTGAAATTGAAAAGAACTGTGCCTTTGAATATGTAATGAATATAATACCCCCTAATAGTAATGAATGTAATTAATTCATAGTGCAATGAATATAATATCTATAGTAGTTATCATTTTTGTACCTGAGTAGTTTTCATGTCTAAGTTTGAAGAAACTATTCTCTATCCAACGTAAAAATTAGAGGACCTATCAGTATGATGATGCTATTAGGAAAAGAATAAAACAATATTAGATTTCGGTGACTTTCAGTTGTGTAATATAGAAATTGGAAATGTTGAAGAACATTGCTCCTTGATATTTTCAACTCCACTACTTACCTCTGAAGACCCACTACATTGATTTTCCTGTATTGTGTCAAAAAAAATGTAATGTGCATAAACTATGTGATAGTATTGAAAAATTTGTAAACATTATTACCTGATTTTGGTCAAAGGTTTCAGTGAAGCTACAAATATAATGCTCATTATATTTGAAAAAATGAACTTGTTATGTGTTATGTTAAAATTAATGAATACAGTTTTGAATATTATAATTAGTTACATCAATTTAGAATTTAGAATTTTTTTGATTTGAGTATCTCCAACTATGAAGGTAAACAAAAATCATCATCATCATAATTTAAAAATGATAAAAAAATGAACTATTCCTAAATAAAAAATATTTATTAACTAAGTAGAACCATAATAATTTATCTAGGAATAATAAGATTGTAGTACAGCAACGGCGGAATGCAAGATGAAATGGACCACATGTACAGGCTAAAAATGCTTTAACGAATCTGGAAAGAACATACATATTTAACATCCTCATCTTCAAATGTTGTTTGAATAGTGGATTCATATATCTAGACTCAAATGTGAAACCACAGTGAAAAAAACCCCACTTAGGTTCTACTAAAAAAGAAAACTCCCATGAACTGTCTTTGATTCAGCTTAACCCCAACACAATCGCAGTACTCAAATAGGTAGTGGCCATAGAAAACCACCAGCAGAAGCAGTGTATTTCTCTCGAAGCATTGATATTGAGGTTTCACACTTCCAGCCCTAGAATGTACAACACCTAGTTTGGTCTTCCAGAACTAATCTTCCCAGCATGATCTAAAGGCCATAAATAACCGGTAGACAGCCATTTGCGAACATTCAATTATCCAATAAAAGGCCCATGCCCTATTTGTGTCTATCCCAGCTCTACCTAAAAATTGAAATACACATTCAAAGAGAGTAAATGAACATGATCCAATGCTCTAAAAAATAAGCCAGTCATGATAAATATAACAAACTATAATTTAAATAGAATAAAACAAATCATTGCTCCAAAATATGTCATTGATCCATTCTTCCCTGATGTTGTATTTGTCCAAAATCTAATGTTACTCCACACAGTAACCATGAATGCAGGATCAAAATCCTACAATAATTTTGATTATATAGAATATATTTAATGCATAAATAAGTGGTAAAGAATATCATAGTAAAAGTGCATTAAATATAGATAATGTTAAAATAAAAGAAAACATAAAGGATAGATTCTATAAATATTAGCAGTTTCGTTATGACTATAAAAGATAATTACATATTTTTAGCCATATAATGTTGAACGAAATGTTGGCCATTTTTTTTCTTCATCATGTTCTTATCCAAGAACTTCTATATTTCAGTGTCTTGGTCATCTAAAGAGTTAACTATAATGGAATATATAGAGAAAATTTTGGATAAAAACATGTCAAATAAAATACAGAAATATATATTGAAATTTCATAAAACAATTGATGTATATACAAAGTGTCTTCCATAAACAGAATGGGTTAGTTAGAGTATCCTAATAGCATATGTATACATTGAATTATTTTTATAACTGTATAGAAACATGAAAATTATATACATACTGATGAAAATTACATTATTTTGAAGATAGAAATATATTAGGTAATAAAAAAATAAACTACCTCAATGAATCAAGGTTATTTTCGTCCAATAATATTGAATGAACAGTTTAGCCTGAACACAATAGATGGAAAGATTAAATGATACCTATGATAATTTATAATCTTTCGGTTGGCCTAGAATGGCAATTTTCATTTGTTCCAACTCCTTATAGACTCCCTCACTTCATCTACTCTATTTCATAAAAATTGGGTTGTGAACTATTACCAAAACATTTATAATATTACTTAATTATTTGCATAATATGTTGCACCGAGTCTACAGAAAACTGGAAAAGGATTAGGATGGAGGGAGAAAAAAATAGTTATATAATGGAGAAGAATGTGTTCTTTACAGACATGGGTATTACTTGGATTAGTATCAACCTGGGTATTTGGTGGGAGAAAAGACTCAGAATGTCAGGTAATTTTCTTCCACATGCATTCTTCTTCCTTTAATATCAATTCTGGTTAGTTCAGCTTTGATAAAAAAAATCACCCCACTCTAGGGGAACTAATGGTGTGGAGTTCTTATCCGTTGATCCAAATCGATAAGCTCACCCAACTAATATGACTGAAAGTTGGTTGAGTTTGACATGAGGTTGGGTTTGTTTGCATGTAGCGTGCTTTTAAAAAGAAGGTGATGTTTCTTTTTATGCACCATGATTACAAAAATGTAGTACTTGTATATAATTTAAATAGTTTTAACTAAAATATCATTGTTAAATCTGTCTATATGCTGGAAAATGTCCACTGGATGCTAATGTTTAATTTCATGGCATGTAGAGATTCTCTAAGAAGTTTTAATTGTAGGTTGTTCAAGATAAATAATGTACTTAAAAATGTATTCTAGTACATGGAAATCACGGAACAACTACAAAATGAAGCAAAATGATAGTTATATCTACCACTCGTAATTATGATCTTAATGGGATTGTATTTAAATCAATAGTGAAAAAACATTGAATCATTGACTACATGTAAACACAAACGGATGATCAACCGGAAATAGGTTGGTTCAAAATGACATCATAAGAGTCAACTTATTCACGTTCAAGTTCTAAACAGTGATACTGGATACAACATTATGTGTATATTTCCAGTAATCTGTAAATATAATTAATATGGGTGCCTAGTTTGCAAGCAGTGAATAGATATATTGATGTTAAAAAATGTGAAACATTTTTAAGAAATTAGAAAGACCATATGACTTCTATGTTTAATGAACATAGAAATGAAAATAAATTGTTAAATATTAATGTGTGTAGTGGAGACATATTACATATTCCAAAATAAACTGGTGTTTGTTTTTTATGCACCATGTGATCAGAAATTATTACTTGTATAGGATTCAAATAGTTTTAACTAAATTAACCTTGGAAAATTTGCCTATATGTTGGAGAATTTCCATTGGATGCTAAAGTGGGATGTCATGGAATGTGGAGCTACTCTAAAGCAGTTTGAATTATAGATTGTTCAAGTAAGAAGAATGCAGTTAAAATATAAAAATGTATTTTAGTACATTGAATGCATGGAATATCAAAAAAACGAAACACAATGATAGTTATATTTGTGACCCATAATTATGAAGTTAATGGGCTGTAGTATTTAAATCAGTAGTGATTTTTTTTTGGCATTGACTTCATGTACACACAAATGGATGACCAATGTGAAATAGGTTGATTCAAAATGACATCATAAGAATAAACTTATTCAGGTTCAACTACTAAACAGTGATATAGGATACAACATTATGTGTATTATTTCAGTAATTTGTAAATATAATTAATATGGGTGGCTAGTTTGAAAGTAGTGAATAACTATATAGATGTTAAAAAATGTGAAATATATTTAATAAATTAGAAAGACCAGAAGACTTCTATGTTTAATATACATAAAATTGAAAATAAATGGTTAAATTTTAATGTGTGAAGTGGAGACATATTACATATGACAAAACAAGGGGGTGTTTTTTTTATGCACCATGTGTTCAGAAATTATTACATGTATAGGCTTCAAATAGTTTTAACTAAATAAACGTTGGTAAATCTGCCTATATGCTGGAGAAGTTTTATTGAATGATAAAGTGGGATGTCATGGCTTGTGGAGGTTCTCTATGAAGTTTGAATTATAGATTGTTCCGCGAAGAAGAATGCAGTTAAAATCCAAAAATGAATTTCAGTGCATGGAATGCATCGAATATCAAAAAGATGAAACACAATGATAGTTATATTTGTGACAATATATTATAAAGATAATGGGATTTAGTATTTAAATCAATAGTGAATTTTTTTTGAAGCGTTGACTACATGTACACACAAATGGATGATCAACGCGAAATAGGTTGATTCAAAATGACATCATAAGAATCAACATATTCACGTTCAAGTGCTAAATAGAGATATAGGATACAACATTATGTGAATTTTTTTAGTAATCTGTAAATCTAATCATTATGGGTGGCTAGTTTTCAAGCATTGAATAGATATATAAATGTTAAAAAATGTGAAACATCTTTAAGAAATTAGAAATACTAGAAGACTTCTATGTTTAATGAACATAAAAATGAAAAAAAAAAATTTAAATTACAATGTGTACAGTAGAGACATATAACATATGCCAAAATAAGGTGGTTTTTGTTTTTTATGCACCATGTGTTCAGAAATTTTTACTTGTATGGGATTCAAATAGTTTTAACTAAATTAACCTTGGGAAATCTGCCAATATGCTGGAGAAGTTCCATTGGATGCTAAAGTGGTATGTCATGGCATGTGGTGGTGCTCTAAGAATTTTGAATTATAGATTGTTCAAGGAAGAAGAATGAAGTTAAATTAAAGAAACATAAATTTCAAGGAAATTTTTTCTTCTTAAATTCTTTGGGATTTTACGAGTACGGAGTTTCTAATGGCACATGATTCCGAGGCCCGGTGTGCCCGGAATCAATTTATGAAGTTTAGCTCGGGTAGGTTTAGTGAATGAATGAGCGAGTTTTTCTATCATTTGAACCAGTGCTCGGAATTGAATTTTGTGGGCACTGATGAAACCATAGCGTCGGTAATTGCTTAATAGGACCTTTACCGAAGATAAGTTTCCTCGTGAGGAGATGTTAAAAAAAGTGGATTAAATAAAAAGTGAATAAAACTCTGGTACACTTTTATTTCTAACTAAGGTGGTTTTATCCTACATGGGGAAGTTAGGGTGGGACCCACTAGCATCCAAACTACCCATGTGAGTGTAAATGTTAGGTGGGGCCCGCACGAGCCTCAACCCTTCACATTCCCTAAAACCACCCATTAAACTCCTTATGTTTAATGTTAGAAAACCCCTTGAATTTAATTAAGTAACTCCTCCTCTACCACTTTAATTCATGCCAACACAAAAACAATTCATTGATTAAACAACTTCAATTAATTTAACAAAGTGTTTGAATTTCATGTTTTGAAATGCATGGCAAAGTAAAATAAAATAAGAAGGAGCTTATTTTATTTTTGGTTGGAATTGTTGTGTGAGGATGTTTTGGAAGGAGAGCTCTAAAACATTGAAGAAATTATTCCTCCCACGAAGAATGACCATCCTTCTCGACGATGAACGCTCCCCGGTTA
This sequence comes from Viscum album, assembly GCA_963277665.1. Taxonomy (NCBI): domain Eukaryota; kingdom Viridiplantae; phylum Streptophyta; class Magnoliopsida; order Santalales; family Viscaceae; genus Viscum; species Viscum album. Next base: position 579,181,385 of record OY728122.1, on the reverse strand, counting down.
TCCATCAGGGGAGGAGACACCGCCGTGGGGAATTCGCAAATGACAACATCACTTTTTCGATGTCAACGAAGGATGTCACCTCTCCGCAGAACACATCACGAGGTAGGGGTTAAATCTTTTGTTCAAGTTTAATCATCGTCCTATATTGTTCAAGAATTGGCCGAATGTTATCATCGTAACAGGAGGAGATCAGACAGCACAAACACGGACGACACCCCTCCCCTTTTTCTTATTGTTCTTCGTTGTTGATTGAGGCAAAGGCGGCTCGGTGCAACGGCACCGTGCTGGGACGAAGAGGACCATGGCCGAAGCAGGCCGCGATGGTGATATGCGGTGCAGTCGCGTGGCCCTGGTGAGGCCAAAGGAGACTGCAGCTAGGAGCAGGTCATGGCGGTGGGGCACGACCCCATCGTGCCACGCTGGTGAGACAAGCCGCGGCCTTAGTCCGCAGCAGACCAGGCAGGGGCGGCCAGACAACCGGCCGCCGGTGCCCCCAAGGAGACGGGACCCTGAAGGGTCCCGCGGCGGCTCAACCGGCTGTCCATAAAGGCCGGTCATTTTCCAAGAAAACCGGGGGGGTGTAACCAGATCCCCGACCAATTTTTAGGGTAGACCCCACTGGGTCAGCCATTTCTGCAAATTGGGGGCGGCGCCCACTTTGCGCCCCGCTCGGCCAGCACCGAGCCGCTGCCGGCTTCCGAGCTAGGCCGCAGGCCACACAGGATGGACTGACCGCGGACAGCTGAGCCGGCCCGCGCCCAATCGGGTCGGACCCTGACCTGGGTCGGGTCGACCCGGTTCGGGCAGACCCATGGGGTATTGGGCCGGGTTAGCCCGGGCCCAGACCCCCCGATTTTCAGACCAGGTTCGTTCAAACGCCCATAACATGAGCTAAAGACCTCCGATCGATGCACCATCAGTTGCGTAGTATTCCTTGGAAAGAGATGGTAGTTTCGGTATATTACACTCGAGGTTTCGGCAATCTTTGTATACGGGCGGGTTGGTTCGAACCTGAAACCAACCGGGCCCCTGGAGCAGAAACACTTATATCTCAAGGACTAGAAGTCTGAATAACGTGCCGTCAATTACGTTGATTTCCACCTAGTGATATGGTTCTTTTGGTTTACTCCACTTGAGTTTTGTACACACATGGAGTACGGTCGGGTTGGTTTCAACTTAAAAACCAACCGGGCCCCTAGGACGGAAAAGCCAATAACTCTCAGACCGGGTATCTGATTGACACGTCGTCTATTGCGTTGAGTTCATATCGATGAGACGAAACTTTGTGATACATCAACTCTGGACTTTGTGATAGTTTATGTATCGACCCCTTGGCTCGTGTAGCGGACTCTCCCGAAATCGAGCGTGTTGTGTGCAGGAACCCTAGAGCTGGTTGCGACCGCGATGACAATAAAGACTGTACTTGGATCCTACGTGGGTTCGGCAGTGAGGAAGACTGTACTTGGATCCAACGTGGGTTCAGTAGCGAGGACGACTGTACATGGATCCTGCGTGGTTTTGGCAGTGATGGTTACTGTACTTGGATCCTACGTGGGTTCGACAGGGATGACTTCTGTACTTGGATCCTACGTGGTTTCGACAGAGGAGATGATTCATAGGCTACATCTAATCATCTCCACCCCTGTTCATGAGTAGTATACCTATGTGATCTGAATCTTGACTTTCAATCATTATCATCGATATGATTGACTTGCTTTCTTATGTGGACTGGGTTGTGCTTTCCTGTGTGGACTGGGTTTTTCTTCGGGTCTTGAGATGGAGTCGAACTGGAATTGATGACTTAGGTATATGTATGGGCATCTACCTAAGTAGAGTTTGTTGAAACTTCGTGTTTGTATCCTTCCTTTGGGGTTTGTCCTTTATGGATTCTGGGAGGCCTTTGGGGGTCACGGGGACCCTACTGAGTATTGTATATTCACCCCTACATGGGTTATTCCCACACTGCGTTGTGTTGGTTGCAGACGACGGACATCGCTGACCGTGGTTGAGGCTTGTAGAGCGGGATGGAATCCGGTGGTGGACTATTAGGCGGGATTTACTCAGAGCAGACGGATGGATTCAGGGAGCTGAGAAGACCATCTATACACACCCTTCTGGTGCGGTTTCCGGAGGACATCTCGGTGGTTGCTATTTACTTTTCAATTATTGTAATTTAATTTTCTCAGTTGTACTGTACATTCAGTTGGGTTTGTATACTAGCCCATTTACTATCCAGCACATACCTTTGTACTCAGTTTACTTAGTGTTTACTTCAGATTGTGTACTCTATTGTGTTTGTTTTCTTATATAAAGGCAATGTCTTCCCTTTTATAGGGATTTACGCCTTTGGTTCTAGTCTCCAGCCCCTGGCCTATGGAAGGCGGGCCTGGGGTAGTCACAGCACGGGCCCTGAGGAAAGGTCGTGACAAATTGGTATCAGAGGAGTCGGTTCTTCCATAGAACTCAGACCTCAGATAATTTCCTCCGTGAAGCAATAGTGTTAAGGGTATTGAGTTTGGTTATCAATCCAGGGAGTCCAATGATGGTGCGGCGGATGACATATCCATACACCAGGACCCTGACTTTTGATTTCCGAATCAGTGCACAAAAAAATTGATTGTGTGTGTGTTTCAAAAGGTTTCTTTATGATTACATTGTGTAATATCACCAGGTATACTGTATTAACCATGGTGCACCTGTTTCTTTTCAGGATGGCCACGTGATGGTAGCAAACTAGGGTTCCCTGTTACGTGCGAGATGGAAGCCCACCGAGCGACGAGGCCTCGGTGCAGGGCCCCATTACAGTGGAGGCATCGGCGGTACCTCTACCGGCCGAGCCATCGATCCCACCAGCCCCAGTAGCTGAGAGTGCACGCTGCCTGACTGTGCTGCAAAAGTTTCAGAGATAGAGGCTGCCCAGGTTCCGTGTAGAGAAGGACCCTCAGGCAGCCAAGGACTGGCTGGAGGCTGTTGTTCAAGTCTTCAGATTAGTAGTGACACCATATGACCTCATGGTGATCCTTGTGGCGAGTCTTCTGCATGAAGCAGTAGGTAGATGGTGGAGCCTGGTGCTCTAGTTGCATGACGAGGCATCACTTCTTTGGACGGACTTCGAGAGCCTCTACCTCTTAGAGTTTTTTCCAGCCACCCTCTGTGCAGTGCACATCTAGGAGTTACTACAGCTGCGGCAGGGCAGCATGATAGTATCCCAGTACTTGGTGAGATTTACTGACCTCTCGCGTTACTCCACGGACATGGTATGTGACCGATTCATCTGGCGCTCGGACCTTCGAGTAGGGATTGAGGCATGACATCAGGTCTTCAATGATATCCCTCATCATTCCGACGTAGGCAGGAGTACTGGAGCGAGCCTTACATGTGGAGAGCTTCCTTACTGAGCCTATGCCAGTAGCGAGGCCTACCGTAGGTTGACACATAGAGGAGTCTTATACAGCAGGCAGTAGACAGATGTTGCAGAGGTCCAAGTGGACCGTGCCATTAGGAGGGAGATCCCAGGATACTGGTTCGGATTTGTGGGGCACACACAGCAGAGATGGTCATACGAGAGACAGACAGTGCTATACATGCGGCGGGCAGGGCCACATGGCTCGTGACTGCCTGACCCACCACGCAGAGGAGCATTAGATGGTTGAGGGACCACCCAGGAAGAGGCAGTGGTTCGACCATGGTGGTCTGCAGGGAGGAGGTGGATCAGGTAGATGATCTGGCTGAGCAGTAGGTGGTGGAAAACGCTTTGAGGCTCTACCACCACCACCACCAGGAGTTCCACCCCGACCACAGGAAGTTGGCGGACAGAGACTGGCTCAGCTTCAGGCAGTGGTGGCCTACGACCACGGCGCACCTGAGATGATTCGAGGAACTATCTGTGTCTACTCCACCCATGTTGCAGTTCTTATAGACACAGGAGCGAGTCATTATTTAATTATCGATGCCCTTGTTCAGAGCTCGGAGATTCCAATAGAGTCGTTGGCTCGATCCTTATGGCTAGAGACTCCTACGGGAGCAGACTCGATGATTACACACTAGTTCCAGTAGTATGAGCTTACTCTAGGAGGCGATAGCTTCAGCTGGGATCTTCGTGTAGTGGCCTCGAGGCCTCACGATGTCATCTTGGGCATGGATTGGTTATCTACAGTCCATGCTCAGATCGACTGTATTAGGCACAAGGTGCGGTGTGTCCACACAGATGGGAGCAGGTTCACCTTCACCAGCTATAAGGGAGCCTTTGCAGCGCAAGATGGACTCACACAGAGGAGAGGACAACCGATCACCCATCATTTGGCTATTCTCATCCTAGGAGTAGTTGATGTGAAGAGTCCGAGTTTTCCAGTTGTGGTGGATCAGTATGCAGACGTTTTTCCTGACGACATTCTAGGACTACCTCCTCGTAGAGAGGTTGAATTCTATATTGACCTATACCTCGGGACAGCCCTGATATCTACTCCAGCATATCGAATGGATCCTGCTGAGCTTCGAGAACTGCGGGTATAGCTGGAGGACTTGCAAGGCAAGGGATTCATCTGACCCAGTGTTTCACCCAGGGATTCTCCGATTTTATTTTCCATGAAGGCGGATTGGAGATTACGACTATGCGTCGACTACCGTCGCTTGAACCAGGTGACCATGAAGAACAAGTATCCACTCCCGAAGACTGATGACCTCTTCGATCAGCTCAAGGGAGCAAGATGGTTCTCAAAGATAGACCTCATGTTAGGCTGTCATCAGCTCAGAGTTCGAGATGAGGATGTGCAGAAGACGACCTTTAGGTGTCGGTATGGCCACTATGAGTTTTTCTTTATGCCTTTCGGCGTATCCAACTCTCCAGCAGTGTTCATGAGTCTCATGAGAAGGATCTTATATCCTTACCTAGATCAATTTGTCATAGTCTTCATCGACAACATACTGATTTACTTGACTACTGAGGAAGAGCACGCCTACCACATGCGGGTAAGCTCTCGAAGTGTCAGTTCTGGATTAGAGAGATCCACTTCATGGGGAACTTCATCTCTAATGTGGGAGTAGTAGTGGATCCTGCGAAGATCGTGGTAGTACTAGCTTGGGAGCCACCCAGGAGAGTGATGGTGGTGCGGAGTTTCCTAGGTCTGGCTGGGTACTATTGGAGATTTGTGCCATAATTCTCTAGAGTTGCAGCACCACTTTCAGTACTGATGAAGAATGGGTAACCATTCGTGTGGTCAGATAGATTTCAGAAGAGCTTCTAGGAGTTGAGACAGATATTGACCAGTGCACCCATATTGAGGCTACCAGAGGAGGGAGTAGGGTACTTAATTTACTACTATGCATCAGGGACAGGACTCGGGTGTGTCCTGATGTAGGAGCGGGAAGTGATTTCCTATGGTTCTCGAAAATTAAGACAGCACGAGCAGAACTACGCAACCCATGACCTGGAGTTAGCAGAAATGGTCTTCGCCTTGAAGATGTGGTGACACTATCTGATGGGCGAGTGCTTTACAGTCTACTCTGACCACCAGAGTCTCAGGTACATATTCTCGCAGAAGGACCTGAACCTAAGACAACGATGATGGATCGAGTTCTTCTAGGATTGAGACTTTGAGATAGTCTATACTCCTGGGAAGGGAAACGTAGTAGTTGATGATCTCAGCAGGAGATCAGGCATTCAGCTACTTGGAGAGGCGACATAGCACTTAGCCGCTTTGCAGATAACCTTCATGGATAGAGATGGGGCAGCCTTCCTATAGTCCCTCACAGTCACTCCTCCACTTATTTAGTGGGTCAGAGAGGCACAGCATGGGGACGTCAACTGTGAGATGTGGCATGCACAGATATCCATAGGATAGGCACCTGATGGATTTTCTCTAGTAGGAGAGCACGTCATCCTTTTCAGAGGATGTACCATGGTACCAGTTTCATTACGGGAGGAGGTGCTGAGGGAGTTTCACACTTCCCCATTTGCGGTACATCCAGGAGTAGAAAACATTTACCAGGATCTGAAACGACAGCACTGGTAGCTGGGTATGAGGAATGTTGTGGCAGAGTTCATTTCACGAGGGCTCACCTGCCAGCAGGTGAAGGTGGAGAAACAGGTACCAGCATGCTTGGTATAGCCCTTAGAGGTCCCATAGTGGAAGTGGGACGGGATATCCATGGATTTCGTGACGGGACTTCCACATACTTCTAAGGGACATGACTCCATCTGGGTGATCGTTGACCGACTCACCAAGTCATCCCACTTTCTAACTATCAGAGAGCAGGGCTTAGTGGATAGCATGGGACGCCTCTACATTCAGGAGACTGTATGGATTCACGATGTGCCATTGACTATCATCTCTGATCGAGACACTCGTTTTATTTCCCACCGTTGGAAGGGGTTGCAGGAGGCATTTGGGACGCAGCTACGCCTGAGCACCGCCTTTCATCCTCAGACGGATAGCCAGACAGAGAGAGCCAGTCAGACTCTCGAGGAAATGCTCTGTGCATGTTTCCTAGACTTTGGTCACACCTGGGAGGATCACCTACCTTTTGTGGAGTTTGTGTACAACAACAGCTACCACTCCACCATCGGGATGGCACCATGCGAGGAATTGTATGGCCGACCTTGCATATCACCTCTATGCTGGACTGAGCCTGGGGAGTCAGCACTTGTAGGATGAGAGATGGTCCAGGCCATGACAGAGAAGGTACATATCATCCAGGAGCGGATGAGGACTGCACAGAGCTGACATAATTCCTATGATGATAGGAGGCGGAGACCACTAGAGTTCGAGGATGGTGACCACATTTTCTTACGGGTCTCATGTCAATGTGGATTACGGAGATTAGGCCGTAGCGGCAAGTTATCTCCATGCTTCATTGGACCATTCCAGGTTCTTAGCAGGATAGGAGAGATGGCTTATCGACTGACTCTTCCACCTAAGTTGCACCGGGTGCACGACCTCTTCCAAGTATCTCACTTTGAGGAGATACGTGCACGATCCGACGCATATCATCCACCACGGAGATCTGGTCATTGATGACGAGGCGAAATTTGTTGGATGTCCTTGTAGAGATCAAGGATCGATAGGAGCGGTTCCTACGTGGATCGTCGATTCTTTTAGTGTGCATCAGGTTGCAGCACGGGAACCTCCAGGAGAGAACATGGGAGCAGGAGGCTTAGATGCGTGCACAATACCCTCATTCGTTTCCCTGGTTTATGATGTAATTTTACGGGGACGTAAAGACATGAGGTTGGAGTAATGTAAAGACCTGTAACTTTCAAGGAATATTTATTTTCGTAAATTCTTTGGGATTTTATGAGTACGTAGTTTCTGACGGCACCTGATTCCGAGGCCCAGTGTGCCCAGAATTAATTTCCGAATATTAGCCCATGTACGTTCCGTGAACGAACGAGCGGGTTTTTCTATCTTTTGAACCGTTGCTCGAAATTGAAATCTGAGGGCACCGATGAAACCGCAGCGCCAGAAATTACATTATAGGACCTTTACCAAAGATACGTTTTCTCTGGAGGAGATGTTAAATAAAGTGGATTAAATAAAAAGTGAATAAAATTGTGGTACAAATTTATTTCAAACTAAGGTGGTTTATCCTACATGGGGAAGTTAGGGTGGGACCCACTACCAGCCTTACTACCCATCTAAAGATAAATGTGAGGTGGGGCCCACACGATCACCAGCCCTTCAAATTCCCTAACCCCTCCCCCCCACACCCATTAAACTCCTTGTGTTTAATTTGGGGAAACCCCTTGAATTTAATTAAGTAACTCCACCTCTCCCACATTAGTTCATGCCAACACAAAGTAAATTAATTGATTAATCCTCTTCAATTAATTTAACTAGGTGTTTGAATTTTATGTTTTTGAAATGCATGGAAAAGTAAAATAAAATAAGGAGGAGATTATTTTATTCTTGGTTGGAATTGTTGTGTGAGGAGGTTTTGGAAGGAGAGATCTAAAACTTGGAAGAACTTCTTCCTCTAATGAAGAACGGCCATCCTTCTCAATGAATAACGCTTCCCAGTTCTCCATCAAGGGAGGAGACACCACTGGGGGGAATTCGCAAATGACGACATCACCTTTTCGACGTCAACGAATGACACCACCTCTCCACAGAACACATCCTGAGGTAGGGGTTAATTCTTTTGTTCAAGTTTAATCATCGTCCTCGATGTTCAAGAATTGGCCGAATGTTATCGTCGTAACAGGGGGAGATAGGACAACACAAACACGGTTGATTCTCCTCCCCTTTTTCTTGTATTTCTTCATTATTGATTGAGGTTAAGGCAGCGTGGTGCAACGGCACCATGCGGGGATGAAGAGGACCGTGGCCGGAGAAGGCCGTGGCGGTGGTGCGCGGCGCCGTCGCGCCGTGCCGGTGAGGCCGCGACCAGGAGCAAGCCATGGTGGTGGGGCGCGGCGCCATCGCACCACGGCAGTGAGACAAGTTGTGGCGGACCAGGCAGGGGCGGCCAGACAACAGGCCGCCAGCGTCCCCCATAAGGCGGGACCCTGAAGGGTCCTGCGGCTGCTCAACCGGCCGGCCATTTTCCAGAAAAATCAGGGGGTGTACCCCCCCCCCCCCCCCCGACCGGTTTCAAGGGCGGACCCCACTGGGTCCTCCGTTTCTGGAAATAGTGGGTGGCGCCCCACTTCGCTAGTGTCGAGCTGCGACCGGCTTCCGAGCCAGGCCGCAGGCCGCACAGGTTCGGCCGGCCGTGCCCAACCGGGTCAGGCCGTGCCCAGCCGGGCCGGTCCCAGACCTGGGTCGGGTCAACATAGTTCGGGCCGACCCAGGGGGTATTAGGTCAGGTCGGACCGGACCCAGACCCCCTATTTTTGGACCAGGTTTGTTCAAATGCCCATAACATGAACTACGGACCTCTGATCGATGCACCGTCAGTTGTGTAGGATTCCTTGGAATGAAATTTTTTTTCAGTTTATTACACTTGAGGTTTCGGTAATTTTTGGGTATGGTCAGGTTTGTACGAACCTAAAACCAACAGGGCCCTTGGATCAGAAACGAATATAACTGAAGGACCGGAAGTCGGAATAACGTTCTGTCAATTAAGTTGAATTCCTCTTAGTGAGACGGTTCATTTGGCTTACTCCACTTGAGGTTTGGACGCATGTGGAGTAAGGTCGGGTTTGTTTTAGCCTAAAATCCAAACGGGCCCCTGGGACGAAAAAGCCAATAACTCTCAGACCGGGCGTCCGATCAGCGTGATGTCTATCGCGTTGAGTTCATATCGATGAGGAATAACATTGTGATACATCAAATCTGGACTTCCGGACAGTTGATGTATCGACCCCTTGGCTCATGGGGTGGACCCTCCTAAAATCGAGCGCCAGGTGTGCGGGAACCCTAGAGGTGGCTGCGACCGCGATGAAGATGACGACTGTACCTGGAACCTACATGGGTTCGGAAGCGAGAACGACTGTACTTGGATCCTACATGGGTTCAGCAGTGAGGATAACTTTACATGGATCCTACGTGGATTCGGCGGCGATGGGTACTGTACTTGGATCCTATGTGGTTTCGGAAGCGATGACTTCTTTACTTGGATCCTACGTGGGTTTGGAAGAGGAGATGATTTTGAGGCTACATCTAATCATCTCCACCCCTCTTCATGAGTAGTATACCTGTGTGAGATGAATCTTGACTTTCAATCATTATCATAAATATAATTGAATTTCTTTCCTGTGTAGACCGGCTTGTGTATCTTGTCTGGACTGGGTTGTTCTTGGGCTCTTGAGTTAGAGTCGAACTAGAATTGATGACTTAGGTATATGTATGGTCATATACCTAAGTATAGTTGGCTGAAACGTCGTTTTTGTATCTTTCCTTTGTTCTTTATCCTTTGTGGATTCTGGGAGGCCTTCAGGGGTCTCGAGGTCCCTACTGAGTATCGTATACTCACCCTTGCATGGGCTATGCCCACACTATGTTGTGTTGGTTGCAGACGACAGACAGCAGTGACCGTGGTTGACGCATGTGGAGCGGGATGGTATCTGGTGGCGGACTATAAGTCGGGACGTACTCAGAGCGGACAGACGGATTTGAGGAGATGTGGAGAGTATCTGTACTCACCCTATAGTTGGTGTTTCCGGAGGATGTCTCAGTGGTTGTTGTTTACTTTTCAACTATTGTACTTTACTTTTCTCAGTTTTACTATACTTTCAATTGGGTTTTTATACTGGCCCATTTACTTTCCAACACTTACTTGTGTACTCAGTTTACTTAGTGTTTACATCAGCTTGCGTACACTATTTTGTTTGTTTTCTTATATAAAGTAAATGCCTTCCCTTTTATCAGGATTTATTCCATTGGTGCTAGTCCCTAGCCCCCGGCCTATGGAAGTCGGGCTTTGGGTAGTCACGGCACAGGCCCCGAGGACGGGTCATGATAGTTAAAATCCAACAATGTATTTAAGTACATGGAATGCATGGAATATCAACAAAATGAAACACAATGATAGTTATATTTGCGACCCTTAATTATGAAGTTAATGGGATTGTATGTAAATCAAAAGTGAAAATTTTCTATGAAGAAGTTAGTATGTAGTGATGATGAGTGAACTACCAAAATACCCATTAATGTGATGAGATTAATAGTTGAATAAAATACATAAAAATATTACTATAATAAAACATTCCAAATACAAATTGAATGGCATACCAATAGCATCGACCATCAGTTTAATTCATGCATATAATGTTCTAGTATTTACCTTATTGAGACATCTATTGTAGGGATTTATCGTTGAGGAGACTATTTATGAATATTATGAACTATTTTTATTTCCTATCACAAAAAACACTCAAGATTCACATCAATAATTTTTTCGAATGATAAAAACCAAAATCTCACAGTAAAATCGAGTTATTGTATACCACATCCAATCTCAAGATGTATTGTCATCGAATTAGATATGAACAAAGAAGTAGAATCTGAATAGATAGATAAAACATTGCTGAACAAATAGATCCCTGAAACAACATTAATAAAAAATTAATTACATAACAAAAAAAAATTGAGCAATGCACAATTAGATAGATTAAACACTGCTGAAAGTGAATGAGGATAATATACCATAATGAAATCAGCATCTCTGAATCACGAACCTGATGCCTAAAATGATTGATGTGAAGAATAAAACATTGATTGAATCCAAATCCAGTAAAAGCTGAAATTCAAGAACATTACTCCATATACTCATCAAATAATTAACCTACTATGAATAAACATGAATATATGGTACTGAAATAACATTCAATAAAATTCTAAGAGGCATCATTACTATTGTAAAAATAGTTAATATTTTGGGGATAGAATGCAATGTTGAATGAATAGTTCACAGAAAATGCAACAGAAAAATCTCAACACAACAAAGGGTAAGGTAGGAGTGCAGAATAGAGATATATGAAGCTATACCTACGGTATGCATCGATAAACTGATCGGACGTCAGGGAAGGATGCTTCTGGAGGAAGAACCATAGGTAGCGGGGTCGAATGGAGATGGATTTGTGAGCTGCAAAAACCGGTAAAGGTAATGCAAGGAAAATAGGAAAAATGATGTATAATTATTCTAAAAATGAGATAATGAGGAAGATGGATCACCAAAATTTCTAAATAGTTAGATACTGGGAGGAGGAGATCAACGGAGTCAGGATTTTGTGGGAACCTTAACTCCGAAATAGGTTCTTACGGACTTGTAACAGAAGAATGACAAACCCTAAGACTGTACATCAGCCAGGGAAAATCCAAATGTCGATGAAGGAGGGATACTGAAGGTGTGTTTAAAGGGAGGAGTAGATCGATGGAGCCTCTAGTCGAGGGAGATGCAGACCGTGACCCGCGAGGAGGTTTTCCAGGCTGGGGAGGGTAAGTGTGATGAGGCTATCGAGGTCGAGGATAGAATACAAGAGGAGATTGATGGAATCAAGGATTTCTCAAACCCTAATTACAGCTGGAGCAGAGGGGTTAGATGGGTAGGTGGATTTGTATATACGGGTGAAGGGGAAAAAATTGTGGATGTGGGGCGTGATGGTCAGGGGGTATAATACGGAATGAGTGAGTCTTTTGGGTGACATGGTTATTTGTGGATGCGACACATCAGCTTGGAAACTCCCATCTTTAGTAGATTATATAAAAATATAAACATAAAAGGTACTTGGATATGTAATTTATCTAATATTTACTTTTGAAATTATAATATTCTAATGGACAAAATGGGTCACATTAACTGTGTCAAATATACAAATGCAGATTTTATGTTTTTTGCACTAGATCTAGAATGGAGATTTTAGATCATTTATAATGGGTGAGAAAAGTAATTTTCGTGTTCTGATATTGAATGATATAGAAAATTGTTATAAAAATTTAATTACCACAACACCATAAATCAGTGTGTAGTAAAAACAACATAAATTAATCAAAAATTAAATATAAACTATAAAAATTTTATTTCCAGATCATTTTCATATGGTTTGAGGGATTCAATTATTATTAACACAGAGAATAATATAAAATTTATTTACTTTATTTCATTCAATTTTATAAGACATATTTCATCCTTTGGTTATTTTTTTATTATTTTCCACTTCATCTATTATTCAATATTCAATATGAACTTTTCATTACTATAGCACTAAAATTATCCTTTTAACAGATTATAAGACACACAAAAGAATCCTAATTCATTCCTTGATTATTTAAATATTTACCAAAAAGAAAATATTTAACACACGTTATCCAATATGGTTAAATATTTATATAATTAGATAATAAATTAATCTCTCAAGCCGTAACAATATAACCTAATTTTTTTACTAAACATAAGACTACTCTAAAATATGTCTTCCCAAATTCGAATAGAAAAATATGAATGATTTAATTATATATATAGGATAATCCTAACTATTATATCTAAATAATATTAATATCTCATAACTTCATATATCAGAAATGTATATATCTCAATCATATATTCCCAAAAATATGCTATTTTTTCGTAAATGTTATAGATCATCAAAAATACTTAATAAAATAATATATGTTTCTATAAGTAGGGACTAAGAGGCGATGCTCAAGGATCATGCAAAAATGACCTAGAGGTGATGCCCAGGGCTTCAGCCCCTCCCTCACTGGTGCAGGGAGGGGAAATGACTGCCATTCTTACTAGATGCCCCAAACCATTCTCTTGTTTAGTAACCCTAAATTCCACCCTTCATTACTTGTGATTCCCATTTTCACTATATTCCTTGACCTCCACAGTGGCTCACACCAGGTCATGATTTTGTTGATGTAATTCAACACTACATTGGATCTTCACAGGATGACATGTGTGGCTCAATTCACGGACCTCTGGCCCTTGATAGATGCCTTTGATGGTTTTTTTTGAATCATTGGATCTTTAAGATCTCACAGTGGTGGGCCATCACAACCAGATCCATATGATGATCTGATTTTCCTCATAGGATGATCTGATTTTCCTCATAGGATGATCTGATAATTTCTTGGTCTAGTGCTCCTCGTGCTCTCAATGGATGTGGTTTTTATATCCCACACTGGTATTTCGATTTCAACAAGAAATCTGATGTTTCACCGACGACTGTGCTGGTATCTTTCCTAGATCTACCACTACTTTATAGAATCCATCAATTATCTATATGTTGGGGAACATGGTAGGTAGTTATTTGTGCATTGATATTCGTACCTATTTAGTTTGTCACCTAATCTCCCAATTCATATTTTTTGAGTTAGATGTTTCAAAGCCTCCAAAAAATTGGATTTAAATCTCTATTGGAGAAGAATTTGGATGGAAACAAAGGTGAGCCTTTAAGTCATGGCAAGTGTTTTTCTCAGACTATCACTAGTTAAGAAATCTGATCTACAGATGCTATCGTAGACACATAGATATTCTAGGAACATTCCCTATCTCATTAAAAACAGTTGGGTATGAGGTGTAGGTCAACCCCTCGGTGTACCAGCAGGTACGGGATGGTTTTTTTTTCTTAGGTAGGATGAGGTGCATGGTGTTTTCCTAGAGTAATTGGAACCCATCAGGCCACAATTATTTCCGGGTGCAGAGAACATGACTATTCTTAAAGTTAGTTTCTGGGAGGTTCCTAGTACATCTGAAGTGTATCAAGTCATGTAGTTTCATAATATGGTGCCTCCAGTTCAACTGAAGAGTGCATAGTCTAAGGATCTAGGGTCGCTGGTCATGGATGTATTTTCCCACTTAAGGAATGATTTGAGTATCATCCCATTGAAGTTGAGTTGAATGGAATCAATATAGGTGGGTGAAGTGGAGGAAGTGCAGGTGGGTGGAGTAGAGAGGGAGGTATCCTTGGATGTGGATATGGTGAGACATCTAGTTTCATCCTGCACTATCTATAAAGCTGTGATAAACGTGATAGTTTTTTATGTCCAAGGTCTTAGTGGACCTCAAGGTTGGGACTGGGAGGACACTATCAAGAGACCAAAATATATGTGATGTGGATACAAGAATCCCACAGGTACAGACATGCCAGTACAAGTATATATAGAAATACCATTCTATGCTGGCATGATTAAGTTAATAGGAAAGGTTATTAAATATGAAAACAGATTTTTTGATCTAGAAGAAGAAAAAATATATACATTAGAGGAAGGTAACAATGTTGAGGATTTCCATAATTATAACAACCCTAAGAGTTTTGTGGCCCCCAATGAGGATAGGTATTTTGATTCAGACATTCCTATTGAGTCCCATGGAGTGCACATTATGGAGGAATATATTATAACCTCTTCATTAAAGGGAAAACACACCAATAGATTCAGAAGGGTTTAACCTGCACTCTCAGTTTTTGTGTAGGAATAAATATTAATCATTCTTACTTATCCCTCATGTCACACAATCCTCGAGAAAAATAAAGATACCTCTGATGGTTTCGAAGTAGGCAGAGGTATCCTCTACTAAGATCTTGACTCTACATAAGGGGATTCTTCTATCTCTAAAAAGGCACATACTATTAAGGAAGTTTCTGAATAGATATCCACCCACGTGGTAAGTAATTGATGGAATGTGATAAGTGTGAAAGCATCTTCAATTGTAATGAATATTTCTATGACAAAAGACTTCATGTATTTACTACACAATTGGAATTTGAGATGCTAGTGGGAAGATGTGTTCAGGCTAGTTACACTAAGGAGCATGGGGAATGGATGCAAAATAATCCTCACATATTGGTACAGAGATTCAACGGGGAGAATATTTATGTGGAATATCTCATCTAGACTTGGGAAATGATAGCATGCATCATTGAGATATTTTTCAATGTTGTTTCAGACAATAAGGCTTCACCTTTGAAATGAAGTCTACTTAGTGGTAAGATATATTATAGGATTAAATTACAATTTAGTTATTCAGATATTACAAATTATGTGGGTTATTTTCTTTTGTAATCTTAATTTCACTACAACATTTTCTTAAAAGTTCGTTTTCATAATAATAAGAATATATAATTTGTAGTTGTAGTAATATATGCGTCCATAAATTAACTCAATAACCATTCCTCAATTTATGTTTAACCTAACCATATAATATTCCCAATATATTACACTTCTTTAAAAATAATAATAATTACTTAGAAATCAAATAATTTTTCTATCCCATGGTTATCTATGTGCTAATAATATATTCCAAAATAGAAAAACTCATTTATCCTAATCAATCATAATTACCACAACATTAGTGGTCATATTAACCATAAAGTTTATTAATAAATATAATATTATTATCATAAAATATAAGAACATTATTCCTCAAATAACCTTTTTAGAAAAAAAATACTGAACCAAAAGGTTGTATTCCAAAATATTTCTATGATAATTCCTTTAATCATATTAAACATTAATCACATGAATCCTAAAAAGGTTATTTATGAAATTATACCCATGATTAAGCTTATATTTAAACCCTGTGACACATTAGGCTTATCCATATTCTTTCTTTTATGAAAAATGATTCCATAGGTTATATAATCTCATTTTAACAAATGTTTTATAATGGAAATGAGAATTAACCTAACAATTTCTTCTATTCATTTCAAACATTGTTCAAAGTAAGGTAACACTCCCTTTGGACATGAATGATGCCTTATATATACTCAAAAACACTTTTCTTAGTTACATCCCTTATATTTATCGATTCTCAAACCACATCCACTTATAGTATCCAAAAAAGGATGTAGTTTTATGAAAACCATATAATCTCTAACTTATAAAAACTATAGGATTTTATCATATACATTGACATGTCCTCATACTCATTCATTAGTATATCATCCCAAATCTATGTTTTTATAAATCTAGTTCCCAAGGTTCCTATTAAACATATTTTTATACCAAATGTAAATACCCCAACTCTAATAACCAAGAGTCCGTAGATAATTTATTACTCTAATATAAAAACATGCAACCCCATCCCAAAGGACAGAAATTTTTAGTAAAATTGAAAAACAAGATACATACATGATTCCCATTTTAAATTCGAAATGGGATGTAAATCATAGTAACATAAACATTCTGAATCCTTTAGTTCATTCAATGATCCATTTTCTATATCCTAGGTAATAGAAAACAAAATATGGGTATGCTTAGATGCTCAGTAAGGGTTATGTACATTGGATGATATCTTGAATAAATAAGTCATAAGTAATATGTCATTGTAAATAACTAAAAATGCATGTCATTTAATAAAAGTCATGAACATGAAGAATAATATGGCTAGCATAAATGATTATGAAATAATTCCAAATTAATAACAACATATGCTTGAAACTTATCCACAGAAATCATAAATTTTCAAAAAAATAACATGTATAAAAATAACTAATTTCATAATTATGTAATATCTAATTCAAAACTTAAAAAACATACCATCTAGGCCTCATGATAATTCATCGTAAACATACCAAAAATGCCTCATACAAAAACATTTTACATAAATGCATAAGGCCTTATCCAAATAACCATGATGTTTTGTCTCATGAGACTTACTGATGCATCAAGGTTCTAGGTAATTATCATTATATCCAATTACATAACTTGTACAATTCATTCATTATATTAATAAACAATAAAACATAATCAACATAACTTAGAAATAAATAACTATCCAAATTGGAAGAACAAGAATACTGAATTTCAATACATTACCTAGTAAAACTTATAAACAAACTTCTAAAGAAAGAACGAGGAGGGTATCATTACAACATATCGTAGTGGTTCATAAGTAAAAAAAATAGTTTCTGTTATTATTGAATATAAATATCATAAAAATATCATTACAAAATTCTTAATGAAAAAACCAGTTTAACATTGAAATATATTTTTTTAAAACAAATGATAACAATATTTTTTAGGAAAACCATTTTCTTTGAAAATAATCTTAAAAACATGCAATGGAATATTCAAATAATTGTATGTATATGTTGATCGGAAATCCCATTATTTTGAATATGTTGAAAATCATATTCTTTTCTTATTTTCATTAAAAAGTAAAAAAGGGTCTCATTTTGAAAACTATAACAATATCATTTTGAAGTTTTTTTGTATAAATTGAAACATGGGAAGAAATAACCTTAAAAAACAAGTAGAATAGTAAAACAAATTATTGAGAACCTTTTAATGAAAATATTGACATGGACGAAGGTATTCTCAACCAAATAGAAAAAAATTCAGTTTCCCTGAAGAACATTATTTTGATCTATTGATTACTTAATAGAGAAAAATGAAATCATGACATAAAATTTTCTAAAATAAAAAGAGGATATTAAAATATATTATTTATAAGATATATATGTCATATAATACCCCCAGTGGAGACTTAAATATAAACAATATTGAATAATAATGAGATTATTAAATAATGAATTTCATATTTTGTAACTTTTTAATTGTAACCCCCATGAATGAAATAACATAAAATGATACTTTATATACCCTTAATATAAAGGGAATCGTGATATATCACGTATAGTGGAAATATACAAACAACATGACATAAAAAAGTGTTGAATATGGAGTATGTCACACAAAAAACCAAAGTGGGACGATAATGATTATGGAAACATATACCATTTACTAAACTATTTAAAGTCATAGAAGATTTCATTCAATAAATCCATTACAAAACAAAAGTGTTCTCTATCTCTTCCCATAAAAGGATTCATATATATCCAAATGGAATCCTGAGTAAGGAATTTTTTTATGAGAACATGGATAGAGGATGATTTTTATTCCATCCTCTTCTTAAGTCTATCGATCTTACTCTCAATATTTCTTCACATAAATTGATAGTCTGTTCAGATTTCTCATCATTTTGGCGGTGAAAAGATGTACTAAAGGTCAAATAAATGATTAGAGAATGTTGTTGAATTTTCATTAACATAATGGTAAATATTATAACTCAGTAAGATATAATTTACAATAATTATACATGCAACATCTCTAGTTATATCATGTATATCTATGCAAATTAAATGAGCAAGATGTTATCTCAAAAAGAGATAAAATGATTATTCATTATAGTATGGTCCGCCAAAGCCCATATATAATTATTTCCTAAGTATATCATTGGAAGAAAAGTGACAATGTCCATGGGGATTTTTCCCATTTATATATATGTATGGATAATAGTCACATCATCCCCTTGGATGTTTTCCTTTTAGCCATAAATTGTCTAGATAATACGAATTTTGACAGATATTATGTGATCTCCTTCTTCATCTTACCAAACCAATAGTTCTCTCGGATATCTCTATACATCTCTGTTCTTATTTAGTGGATGGAGAGGGTTGAGAAATGTGTATCATTCAATAACTATTTCATTAACTTCGTATTTGATGGTACACATATTTGTGAACCCAAAATTGTAACACCTTGATAAATTTTATACTCTATGGATTTCCAATTTCATATAGATTCTAGGTTTTTCTACAATACACAATATCTATCTAATCATTCATTATATTCTCCAAAATATATGTTTGGTCAATCATTTGAGAAATGAATGAGGATGTTATTTCCTTAACTATCCCCATATAAATCATTAGCAAGTCTAAAATGATTGGATCCTTCTCAATTCTCATCATTGATATGGTTGTCAAATCCTTTCTACTAAGAACCACTTTATTTCTTTACCAATATGGAAGTGGATTGAGAATTAATATTCCATTAACATCTCTATCCATAATCATTCATACATATTAAACAAATTCTATGTAAATATATATTTTATACTCTTATGATATGTATATATCTCAAAAATTTCCCCATAGACATAATTTCAACATACTTTATATGTGATGATTACTATAACCACCTACAGGTCATGTTTTGGATAGTTTTGTTAAGTAAAATTTGGCTTTCTTACGACGTAGGCTATCACTTAATCAATCTACAGTACTGCGCAACTCAATCCCTTCATTATAACATCATTTTATGCCATGAAAAGTTTTTCACTTGAGGGTTGGATAAAGACTCGTTTAGTTCTAAGACAATTTTTCATTTCCAAGAAGTAGCCTTAATATTCATCAGCCTAGAAAAATATTCATCCCTTTTAATAAGATTTTTTCATGAGTTTTTAAATCATGATATTTTTTCCAAAAACTCTCAGTAATACCTAGGTAGTCTAAGGACACAATATATCTCTATAAAATATGGTGTAATGGGCCCCTGCATAATTTTATTTATCTATGGAGGGTCAATAGATATCCCTTTTTGGTGATAACAATACCCATGAATGATATGTTCCCTTTTTAGAACTCGCATTTACTATACTATGCATATGTCTTCTTTATTCACAAATACTTCAAGATAGTATTCAAATTATCTTGTTTCTACTTATTTGTTTTTTGATTATATCAGAATATCATCTATAAATACTACCACAAATTTTTTGAGGTAATATCTAAAGACACTATTCAATAAGACTATAAATATTACTATATCATTATTTATTCTTAAGGGAATCATTATGAGTTCATAGTGTCTATAACTTATTCTAAAATAATTCTTGGGAAAATATTTCTTCTTCACCATTAATTGGTATTATCATGACATAATGTTAGTTTAACGAAATAATAGGGCCCACATTGTTTGTCAAAGAAGTCTTCTATCTGTCCTAGGAATTACATTTTCAATTTCTTGATGTAGAGGGTCATTCAACCCCATGTATAAACACATGGTTTTATGAAACACTTTTCAAGACTCTCTTGTAAATTATTCATCATTTAATACAAATTAATAGTGGAAATTTTTTATATATTATTGCATATTAGAAGAGATATATGTTTATGATTTATTGAGAAATCAACCAATCAGTTGGGTGGAAGACCGTGAAATTATGTATAGAATATATTAATGTAATCCCTCACAATTTACATATATTAAAACATGAATCTACCTATTTTAAAAAAAAATCTTCATACGATTGATCGTAAATAAATACTATCAAAAATTCAGAAAAATATTCCAAATTTGATTCATCATCATTCTTACACATGTATAAAATTTGAGGATGACTTGGTGTGTGACGAGTGATCTCCCTCTCTCGACAGTTGATGTTGGATTTATATAAGCATATGAAACCATTCCCATCCTAGAATCCAACATCGCTAAATCATGTTAGAAAATGTTTTTTGGGATTTTCTTCCAACAAGCTTTTAACAAGGAGAAGTTTCATAGTTGGGATACAATAATTTCAATTTTTTCTATTCTCATAGATAGATCAGTATTAATGTTTTTAGGTGTTGTGTGAATAGTTCTACAAACATGAATGATATGGAAGATTTTATATAATCATAATTAAAAATTATGATCTATATTGTTTAATAATTATTATTTTACCTATTACCACATAATTTTCATGGTCCACACCATCAATATTGGTATCATATATTCTTCCATTCCCTCTAGGACTTAGAGTTTTTTTATTGTCTATGTAAAACCATTTATTATTTTTTTGGTTCACAAAATACAAATGTTACTTGTAGTAGAAAAGCTATACTGCGAATTTATTGTTGAAGATAAACATTTCTCCCCTTTAGAATTTGTAGGATTCTTCATATCCCTTCAGCATTTATTATCCTAATACCCCTTTTTCGACACTAGAACTGTCTCTTTATTCCATTTAGAAAGAGTATGTGTTACTTGTTTCCACGCTTTTGACACGTCTAATGTTGGGTTTCCACACCAACATGAGATTTATCTTTTGATCCTCCAAAGGAAACCTCATTCTTTAATTTTAATATCTAGGTCATTGATACCACATAGTGTTACAAATATCTAACACAACCTTAAGGGAAAAGTTGGAAATTTATTAATGAATATCAATGTCATCAATTGCTAAATATTTTCATATACTTTTCTTTAATCCAGAAAATATGTGGTCCACCGTACATTAATTATTAATGAACAATCCAAAGGTATATTTTGAAAGCCTTAATATATTTTCCTTTTACACCATTATGGATGCAATTTAATGTTTTCTTCAGTCCAATGCTCTTCCTCTCTATTTTAAGATGAAGAGTATGGGGAAAATATTTATAGAAAAATATTTCCATGAATCCTTCCCATTACATGGATTCAATTTCCACTTTGGACTTCGTGTAATTAAATAATGCCAACTATTGATAGACCCCACCCCCTCAATCCAATGAATTTCCAACATAAATTTCAATTATTATTAGCATTTATTTGATATATAATATCTTTTTGATAGACTAAATACAATGTTCTGTGATGAGGGTATTAGAATACCCACTAACGGTACGAGACATTTTTCACATAATGGAATTGAATACAACCTTCCCTTTGTTATTATAAGGATATAATTCCAAATTATTCATGTTATTATACCTAACAAGAGTCAAATAACCTAGTGTTTCCATGAAGTTATCAAATCCCACTCCCATAAGATTATGTATCTCATTAGGTAAACTGTCACATGTCTTATCATGTTAGTTATTGGAATCCTTCCACTTATTTCCTACCATTAAATAAATAAAAAGTAATTATAATAATCCAAATTAAAATTATGTAAAAAGGGAAAGCATTAAAATAGAAATAATAACTTATAAATGACATGTAAATCTAAATTTATAAGGCACTATACTTCAATATTGGTTATCTATGATTGTTTTCTGATTAGGTTTTCTGAACTGACCATCAATTCATGTTGATCATAATGTTTTGTAAAGAGTTTTTTAATTTTTATAATCATATCCCCAAAGTGTGTCAAACCATGAGTGTAGTAAAGCCTCTTGGTCATGCATTGCTTGAAAATCGAATCAAATATCAATTCTTTATTGTAAGGTTATAATCTATTGTTAAAATTATTCTAGACCCACATCAACATTTAGTATCTATATATGGATGTAATTTTGTGTAAACCACTCACTATATAATTCACTAAAAATTCATGATATTTTACTATATCTGGACTTATCCCTAGGGTTCTCATTAAGTATTCTAGTTTTAATATCTAGTAATAACAATAATATTTCTGATACAATCTATATAAACAAAATCATATTATAAATATTGGTACATTATTTTAAATATAAAAAACAGATAAACACAACCCAATAATCAAAAGGTCATGTCTATATAGAATAATAGGTTTATCATATAGAAAAAGGGAAAAAATAAAATAATATATATCAATATCCATAATGTGATAATAAATCCTTTTGAGCTCTAAAAACTATATATGATAACCTATGTAATATATAGAAAAAATGATGAGATAAAAATCCCACTAAGGTAATAAACATTAAAAGGAACCACATCATATGATTCAAAATGCTTAAAATGATGTCAAAGACAATAAGGTTCATGAATAATCATATTGGAGAAGAATACAAATAACATTTGATTATAATATAATGGAATTGTAGGAATGTTGAGATACATTTAATATCACATATTCATAAGTCAAGGTTAACTTCTAAGACCACATCCCAAAGTGGATTGAGCCACATCAAGGATTTTCTTTACTCCTTAATCCAATAAATATGGTCTCATGAGACAAAAACAATAACCAATGAATTTGACCGCTATTTTGGTGAACCCATCATAACATGTATATGCTTATGTATTATGAAAATGTAAATCAATCATAAGGAATAAATATAAGAAATACCCATTAAAATAAATGGGATCCATAATGTTAGCTTATATAATAATCAAAGGATATTTTATAAAGATTACAAAGGGAAGAAGAAATTTAATATTTGGTACTTTCATGTATGAGTAAATAATAATAGGTCCCAAACTGTGTTGTTTATATGGAAAAATAACACGATAAATGATAGGTTATTGGGTATAGAAACAAACTTTCAGAATGGTGTTTTAAGGAATTGGTTATGAAATTTTAGATAGCGAATAAGTATAGAGTATTAATTAAAAACATAGGTAAACAAAATTCATATAACTAAAATAAGGAATTATTTAAATAAATCATGAATGGGAATAAATTCATTAAATGATAGTTACATAAAAGGATTTTGTTTTAAAAAAGGTCCCCTTATTCAGGTTTTATTTTTACTAAGGAATTTGAGAAATGAAGTTAATGTTTGTATTTCCCTATAAAAGGAAGGGAGAATAAGATACGTATATATCTAAGAGACATATTCATAGAACTTATAATAATTTAATAATATTAAAGAGTGGTATAACATGAGTTAGGAGAGAAAAAGTCTGTAACCCAAAGAAAAATATTGGTTGAAAGAGATCCCTTATATTAGGTTTTGGAATCATTATTCACCTTCAGATAATTTCATGGATAAAAAATAAGATTCCTTACTTAAATAACATATAAAAATTTTAATCCATATATGTTTTAATGAAATTTTATTATATCCATTTATATTCATTTCAATAATATATAATGTTTAATTTCATTCGTTGGAGAGTGTTTGTATCATGGTTTCTAGGTCAGATCACTTGTGGATAATTATTAATATTCTTATCAAATGGAAATAAAAATATTGAGTTGAAATGAAATGGTAATTATTACAATGAAATTTAATTTTCCCAAATATCCTTTTTTGTTCACACATATGGATGATTAGTTTAGTAAAATGCTAAAATTATATGGTTAGTTCATTTAGGTAGTTTAATGATCATCACGAACCCGTTTCATTTTTTAATAATATATGTATATATTCATAAAAAATAAGAAATAAGTAATAAATAATTATTATTATTTTATTTTATCATAATGTTTATTTTATGAATATCTGAATAGGTGGTGTAGAAAAATGAAGTACTTTTATCATAGAGGTGTTGAACCGAACTTAATTTAAACAATCTTTTCTTTTTAGGAATGAAATAACATGGGGTGTAAGATGGATATTCCACTCTATGAATAATGTATTTTTATATTTTGAATATTGAGGTTGCAATGTTTATATGGATGGGGATCATAGGGGGGGGTTTTGAAATAAGAATAAGATTGAGAGAGATTAGTCAAAAATCTTTCATCTTCCATTGGTTGTCTCAAATTATTAAACCATGTAAGGATCCTTCGAATGTCCTTTTAATAACAAAACTACACATGGAAAAGAGGGAGAGGATTGGGAAGGGAATTGGGTAGAAATTTTCTAAGATACATTGACTAGAAAGTGTGGGTGATGGTGTTATATGAGGTGGTATTTATAATGGGTTCTGACATCATCAATGACTAAAAAATTCAAGAATATAGCTTATAATGTTAAAAAAACATTGTTTGTTGTCTTCAATATTCCCCATTAATTAACATATTTTTGAAAAATACAATAACACATTGCAATTTTTTAGGTTTAGTTTTAAAAGTTGAAATCAATTTGATGAAAATGATTTTATATATATGGAAAATGAAATTTTTAAATGAAATCCTCATTTTTTTGAAAAATGTCAATTTTAATATTATAATCATTTTCCCCCTTTGAAAAATTAATTACAGCCTCGTAAAATTATCTCATCAATATATTAAACCATAATTTATAAACCCATATTATGAAAATAATCATTATTTATGAATTTTATGTTTTTTATAATAATTTAATTAAAACATTTATCTTTTACAAAAATAAAAACACATAATTTATCATTTTAAAACTCTTATATTAAATATACCAGGACATAACTATTTCATAGTTCTATTTAATAAGATACCTAAATATTATTTAAAACTTATATAGGTGATGTTAATATTCTAATGGTTTTTTCAATATTTCAAAAGTCAAATTTTTATTCCACTAATTAGAATGAAATTCAATAGTTAAACATTTAATGAAAATATGGGATCCCAACATCCTATCAATGCCCTATATTTCATTAATTTTTCTTTTTATACTATTTTCTCTTATGGTAAAATGTGTATTTTAACTTCCAAAATGCATGTTTCTTTACTAACATTATTTTTCATTTCAACAGTTTTTTAATGAGTGTGATTATTCTTGGGGATAAAGTAGATCCAAATTTTCATATTATAGTTATCTTATGTTTTATTTTCACTACCATTATAATATTTTCTTTTCTTATGGCCATATTTATTACATAGTTTAATTTTTATATTAATATAATATAATTTTATTGGTTTTATCATGTCATTTATGTGCTTTAATAAATATATAACATTTATATAGTCAGAAGTAAAGTTTCATTGATTTAATTTCATGTCATCACAATATTATATAAAGTAATATATATCAGATGAGATCCATTTTCCGGGTTAATAAAAAGCATCACATCCCATTTTCATAGGAATACAAGAGAATTGTTCTCATAAAATTTCATGAATGTCCTGAACCACCAAAAGAAGATCAAAAAAAAGAAGTTATAATTGTGGACATATCTATACAATTAGAAACTAAATTACTACTATCAAATATAGAGTTTAAAACAATAAAAAACCTCATATCTCAGTCTCCCAAAAACATCTGGGGAATCTCATTATAGAAAATCAAAGACCTACACTGATGACCATAGTCAATCTCGAACCTAAAGTTGACTTACCAATCCATGTTACTGATGATAATGTCTTTGTGGTAGGAATTTCCATACCATTTTGGGATCATTTACTCATATTTCCTAGATATTATTATGAATGGATATATTTTGATGACAATTATAAATTATGATCACATGTTGGTGTGTTTGTGTGTGTGTAGCCCTGCAAAATTTATGTTACCCTTGTATCAATGAGTAATTTATAGCTTATAATTCATTTTTGATGTTGAAACCATATATTTTTGTGTTCTACCTTAATTATGATGATATGATATATTTTCTCATATATCCAACCATTGTATGTATTCTTTTTTTTTGAATTTTTTTGGGATCCCAAGATAGGTCGACCATCATGAAATTTTTTCCCTTATAAGGGGAGTGCACAAGAAATGCAATAGTGATGAAGAGGGACCAATGCATAGGGTAGGGATGTGAAGATTATTTGGGGATGTGTTGGCATGCACTTGGTGATACGAGGATTCAAAGGGGTATGTTACATGATGACTAAGGGATACTGAGTACCTCTCTATGTCTTGGTGATGTTGAGAACCTGACCTTCATGATGAGCAGTGATACCGATTTTCACCATCAAATGATGATGAGTAACATTATTTATTAACCTCCTAGAAAATCATTGATTACATTGAAACCTCTATTTTCCGTCCATCATGGTGCTAAAGTAGCTACATCTAGGGGTTGTGGTGACTGGTTTAGAACATTACTAATTATTTATAGATTCTTCTTTTACTATTACAATTAAATATTTATTATTATTATTATTCAATACCCTATTATACTTGAGTACATAAGGGTAATGATGAATTGGTGTTTTCTTACTGATTCTTTTACTCACACCCAACGTAGGAACTTTGTTGAACTTGTAGATTTCATGGTGGATCTTGTGAAGTGAAAGGTCCATATGGTTTATGGATGAGCTGGAGGAGCATAGATCTAGAGAATTCCTATACAGACACTGGAGGTCCTGTAGCTCCATTTCTTATTATCTATTTTCATTAGTCTAGATATATTTATACTTTGGTAGATCTAATTTATATACAATTTTTTACATTCATTCATTTTTTCCCATGTGTTTACTTTGATAATTTAATATATTGTTTATTGATGATTATTGATCATATGGAATGATATTAAGGATATCTCTCTCCATAGAGGGACGCATACCCTTGCTTATATTTAGCATCCTATTACATATGAGGAGCTGTGTACAATGAAATGTGGAATTCTTGATTAGACCCAGTGATTCAGTTCATGATCCTATAAGTATCATTCAATATGGGAGATGTGATCATGGTCTATATTGTTGTATAACCATTATTTAAACTATGTTTAAATATTGATGTAGAGGATTCATTTTGTCTTATTTTAATTATGTGAAATTGTAAATTTACTATGATTTATGTTTTTTAGGTTGTGATGGAATTAAAACTAATAAATGATAAATAAAATTAATGAGACAATGGTTTATAGTTATTGTGATATCTTATTTTTTAACCATGACGATGGTTTTCCTCTTATTTAATAAGATATTATGGTATCTATGTTATTATTTATTATCATATTGGTTATTCATGGGTTAAAATATATAATTTTATGAAAATTTCCAAAGATAAACAATATGTTAAACTATTGGTTGAATAAGTAAATGTAAACATGCTTTATTAATGAATCATTTGTTTCATATAATTTGATAAAAATAAAATATTTTCTGTGCATGTTTAATTTAATCTGTCTTCTATATTTTAATAGAAATGGATAATGAACGAAAATATTTATTGATCTTAGTGGATAATAATAAAAGTATTGTTAAATATTATTTTCCCCTAAAATTTATTTAAAATGGAAATTATTCTTGAATGTATTTTTTAAATATTTAATATATTTTAATATCTAATTAGTTATGTTTACTGTGGTTGTAACCTCTAATAAATGAATCTGTAAATTGATTATGGAATAAAAACTAGTTTTTCAAAAAATATGAATATTTGGAATATGATATCCTGGTTGCATGTAAAATAGAAATGCATTTTTTATTAGGTGTTATTATCTTATTGTCCTTGTTTTTTTGATGTATTCTATTTTAATCTGGATATGATCCTTTTTATGTAATGATATGTGAACCTTGGATGACAAGAGGTTGGGGACTCTAGGGCCAAGGATTGTTGCATCATTTAACACCTATGATGGTGAGAAAAATATTGAAATTCATTATGGTGCCTTGGATGACACTAGGTTTAATGGAATGGGTTATATTTGGGTTTCCCCTTATTGTGCTGAAAGATGGGATTCATTCTTGTATGAGATATTCTTAAGGGTTGGATGGCCTAGTTTCATTTTTATATACATTACATTACCTATTGGATGAGGCTTGTCATTTTTCTTGGTTATGAAATTCATTATGGTAGTTTAAAAGGATTCCTAGAGTACATGTGAATAATGGAATGATAAGTAATTTTAATAACAATTTAGCCAATGGGGTTGGTAGTTGAATGAATTTAATGCATGTTAATCTTGAGAACCCATAGACTCGATTGGATTATTCCAATAGGGTACGGACTTAACTCTATTGGATAATTAAATTTAATTTAGAATAATTTTAACAAAATATTTATGAATTTTTTTATGGGAATATAAATTATAAAATAAAGTAATTAATATTTTTAATTTTCGTATGCTTATAGAATATGTTTTTCTTATAAATCGAATCCATGTGTCTGAGAGATGACAGCTATAGTTGAGCCTAAACTAGGTTAATGCATATATTTTTATTACAAGATATATTATTTCAAGTATGTTTTATGATTTCAAATGATAATTTCCCTTATATATATAGATATTTACACCAAGTGGAGTATTAGAGGGATTTTCCCTTGTAAATTATTGAAAATGAATGGATTTATGACTACCCCCTCTGGCCCAGATATATTATCATAGTTTTATTATGTGAGTCTTGCATGTTGGCTAGTTTTCCCATATATATGTGTAGAGATTTATAAAGGATTTTTCTTATTCTACATGAATTTAACTCCATATATATTACCCTATTTATTATTATTGGTACGATGTGAATGGGGTGTGATGGATTGAGGTACATTACATTGTATTTGTGATGTGATGAATTGATGCATAATACCCGATACATGGCATATGAGTTTTTGTAGCACCTAAAATCTACTCAGTTAATATATGGAGATGTGGAATAGGATAATAAGATGATGTGATGCACGAGATGCATGTTATGATACATTACCACATGTGTCTTCTGACTGGCTTCATTAGGAGAGAGGTGGATTAGGATATGCGACCTTGGGGAAGAGTAGAAAACTAATGGGGAAGCGACATCATGGTACCCTAGTTTCTTTACTATAATATATAATATCTTATATGCATTACTTAGTCAGATATTTAAATAGTGATATTGGGAACTTATTATACTTATTTTGCTGATAAATTAGATTAATTTTTTTTCCATGGCGATTTATCGTGATTTAATTACCTTTTTAATTAGAGTCACTAAGGAGGATCCTACTTAGTATTGCAATTATTAACACCCTATATAAATAATGTTTTTTTAGATCAATGGGAGAATTATAAATATTGGGATGTGTAATACTAGCTCATGGATATTCATGACCTTTTGGGACTTTTTGGTTTCTCGTGAGTTTATCATTAGGTACTTATAGTTCTCTTTCAGTTGTATTAGTTTTTTTATGACATTACATGTATGTACATTCAGTTTCATTACTAATATCAATATAAGATTTTATTGGTGTTCTAGTCATATATATTTCCATATTTCTTTTAGAGGGAAATGCTTCAAATTTTTATTTATTTTAATCCCTCTTTCTTGATGAAAATGTTTGTCTAATTTGAGGTGGGATTTATGCAGTCACAATCTCCATTATCCCATTTCTGGACTATGAGAGGTGCCTTCTAGGGTATAGGTTCATGACAAATTTTGAAAATCATT
Source organism: Viscum album (assembly GCA_963277665.1). Taxonomy (NCBI): domain Eukaryota; kingdom Viridiplantae; phylum Streptophyta; class Magnoliopsida; order Santalales; family Viscaceae; genus Viscum; species Viscum album. The sequence continues at coordinate 579,151,358 of OY728122.1, read as the reverse complement.
CTATAAACTCTTCGATATTTATGAATTAAAACGTTTATAGATATAAATTCATTTTCATCTAAAATAAAAAAACTCAACTACAAACTTCTTATATACTTAAATATAATTCCACAATATCTTCTATAATCGTACACTCATTTATAGCCTCATTGAAACACCACCATCATGTATTTATGCTCAGTGCATCAACTATCACATTTATTTTCCCTAGGATATAAAAAATCTAATATTTAGTCCTACAGGAACTCTATCTTCCATTACTGATGAAAATTAACATAACATTGAGAGAATATATAATATATAACTATTTAATCTATAAAGATCACAACACACACTCCCATAAGATAATTCCATTATGATTTTAAATGTAATAGCACCATTATTACTCCAAGATCATGGATGGTATATTTATTCCCATGAAGAATAACATTCAATTCCTATAAGATAAAAATTATCACCTATTAATGAACACATTTTTCTAGACGATGATGATAGGTAAACAAATACCTCAATCATTAATACTAACTAATGAAAGAAAAATATGGGAGTCCTTTTTATATTTTCATTCATAAAATGAAACACTATATAATACTAATGTATCTTAATAACGTCAAAATCCTTCTTGGTCAATGTTTTTTAGGGTTCTACTATGAGCACCACCTTGAACTCATATAAGATCTATTGAATCATTTTTATCATAAATTTAATGAACATGGGTTGTTCATTTATAAATTCAAATTGAATTTCAAAAAAAAAATATTTCAATAGTGACACTAGAATGAGTTATTTTGGAAATTATCCTATTTTACCATCATTTGGTGTTTTCTTAATCGTAGATAAATAGTTGACTGCTAATAAGAACTCATAACATGTTTAAAGATTCATCAATACATGGGAGTGGAAAGTAGTTATACACTATAATTTATTTCATCCCCCAAATAATCCCAACCAATGACCCAAACAAATATCTACGTTTTTTTTATTACATTTGATCTCCCTAGGATATACACTATGTTATATGAAACCTATTTATAATTAGTTTTCAACCTCAATTCATAACTCTCAATTCCCTAATGGTTCTATGATATCATGAGATATAAAAATCAGAAAAACATCATGTATTATATCTATCCAAAACATACTCTCACACTAAGGATAAGTGTCCTAACATATCAACAATCACATTTATAACCATCCATAAATTTCTAGGGAACACATAATTTTTTCCACTAAGAAAAACATCAATAAAATATCTTGTGATGTAATAGGTCAAAAATTTCTAAAATCAATTTAGTGACTCGTCTCACTAATAAGAAAACAATTTCACCATCTATAGTATAGAAACCCTCTCATATTTTATATAAATAACCAATATGGTGTGATAATTATACCCAATCCATTTCATGAATGATATCACATATTTATATTTATAATAAGAAGAAATCATTGATCAAATGATATTGTCTCATATCGAATTCTTCACACCATAAAAACTATACCAAACAAGAATAACATATAATGAGTTAATAAAACTCAAAGGTTCAAGGAATAATGTCCATCCTATGAAATAAATATCTTACTCGAAAAAAAAATATTCTAAAGATAATATGACAATCAAAGAAAAAACCATTTTAGATTATGATGGGTTTTATGGGACATCACAATATTTATTTTTATTTGTAAGTAAACACAAAACTCATACCATGATCTATTGGGAGTGGTATCAATTGGACGAACATATAAGAAAAAAAAACTATCCACCTAACTATCCATGTTTTCAATATTAATTAAAATAAAGTGTTTCTAAGTTCCATCAAATTCAATGTAACGACCCAAACTATTCCGAATAAAATTCCATTTATTTTAATTAAATGTCTTACGAATATATAAAACTCCTGAAATATTTTTTCTTTATTATATCCAATTGGATTTAAATGACCATTAAGTATGCTTGAGGTTGATTATATAGTCATTGAACAGTGATCACACAACTAATATAATATATGGTTTTAAAAAATCTATTCGAAACAGACAAATGAGACGATGGACTCATCCAGTAGACTTGGGTTGTACGAAGCTCATTTTTCAGATTTCATAAAGGAGGTCACATCACTGGGCTTCTCTCTTGACCAAGACCAAGATAAGATTCAACAGGTTGAGCATGAATGGAATCTCCTATATGAGATGTTCGACTTAATAGTGATTACCACTCAGGCGATGTTATCCAAGCCCCCCCAAGAGTCTGTCAACATCAAAAACCTTACCCTTAGTTTTTATGCAGGTGTTATAAGGGGTTATTTAACAAAGTATTAGTTAATTAATATGTAATACCTTCCTATAGATAAAATAATTATTCCACCAAATAATTTATGATAATAGTCTATCTGAAAAATTGACAAATTTGATAAATTGAATTTTTAGGAAAAAATGGTACTTTCATGAAATTTATAATTTATAATATTGAACTATAGTGTTTATTAATAAAATTATAAAACCAATTCTTATAAATGATGATTATATGAGTTACTTGTCTATAAATGATTCAATAATCATATTGAAAAATATATCTATATTTATATGATAATAGAGAAAGTGTATTTTTAAAGAATTAATTTTAAAGAATTAATGAATTTAGTAAATTATTAATATCTTAATAAAATATTATTATCAAATTACTTTAATTAATAATAATGTAGTATATAATTTTTATGAAGTGAAATTTAATTTTTATTAAGGTTTGAAAACATTTTTCGTCCAAACCCATCAATTTATAATAGATGTCAATTCTCATTTTAAAAGTTATAAAAATAATATTTAGAATGTTATTTATATAAAATGAATATTAGTTTTTGGAGTCATGATATAGAAATTATCCAAAGGTTACTTTTCCATTATTTTTTGAGACAGTTGAATTTTTGGGTTAAAATTAAATAGTATATATATATAGTGTGTTTTATGACATCAGAATAACCCAATAGTGATGTAATAAATAACATAAAAAAGATCATTGACCATATCTATGTTTGAAATTTAAAATAATTTTATTTTATATTTATTTGATTTATCTTTTAATGCCTTAGTGAATCCTCCAAGATATATAATATATTTTATGATTTTAAATTTATTTCCTTGAGAGTGTGACTCACCTCCACCTATGAAAGGGAAATATTATAATATCCTCAGACATTTTCCAAATAAAATAATTTTTTACTCCCCTTGGCTAGAAAAAATGGGAAAAACCCATGTTTTGGATTGTGGTTTTGAATATTTTAGTGTGTAGTGTCCAAAACATAAATAATAAATAATTTTCCATCCTTTCCCATATAAACCCAAATAATAACCCATTATTTTTCACTAAAACTCATTGAAACACATCCTAACTCTTCTCTACACTCCCTTTGGTCCTCTCAAGTCGCCCCCAATCTACCTTGAAGCCTCTCCTAAGCCTTTGGGATCCCACATCCAAGTAAGGGTTCCTTCCATTCTCATTTTTTTCCATGATTCCTTATGTGGTTATACCCTTTTATATTTCAATTAAAAATGATGGAGTATATTTACACACCTCCAGAAAACATCCCTTATTATTAATTTATTATGGGAGACCTCTTTATCTCTCATTAATCCCTCCCATATACACTTGATACCATGCTGATATTTCGTAAAAGTTATTCCATTTCTCCTCTTTCTTCAATTTTCTTTATTGTGTTATGCCTTCAATTTTGAAATTCTATATGACGGGACATGTATTTATATGACCCTATTACTATCAAATTCATGTATATATTATTACAGACTCATTTTTCCCTCATCATCCATTTTTATTAAATTTTATGTCACATCGTCAACTGCCGAAGTTACACTGCGATTTTCCATGCCAACATCATCGTGGATTGAATACCATACCCATTCTTATATAAAGGGTATTGACCTTTATTAAAACATACATATCGAATGGTAACTTACTTTTATGCATTTCACATTCCTTGAATAGGAAAAAAATATGATGTTGAATGAATTCAGGTTGTGGGATATATGCGGATCACATAAGCATGAGATTGAAATGATTATAATGTGTGTGATCTGATAGCACTCCAATGCATTGGGTAATGATTAGTATCCGGATACATCACATTCAGATAGGGTTTTACCTGATTCCTATATAATAATTTCTTCTATCATGATTACAGAGGGGTTTTCCCAATTCTTTAAGGTTAATCATGTCTTGTTTTATGTTTTTGTCGCATTTCCATGTTGTTATGATCATGTTATATCATGCCTTTGTGTTCATGTTTCTCTTATGCTCCATTGATAAGTCTATTGAATAAAATTTATTTTATTATTCATTTTATTCCTTATTTACTCCATTACTAGTCTTTATAGATCACCCTTTTCTTATGTATGTCCCCAGGTTATCCCCTTAAATGAGAATTATAAAGGAATGTTGTGGTCATGTAAAAGAAGTTTTCAATAATGATGTTGTATTCTATTAATTAAGTTGTAACGTAAAGTTCCTAAGCCCCAAATACACTATACCTCTTGATCTTCTAGGATGTATTAAGTACATTATTATGAAATAAATCATGTCTAAAAATGAAATATAGGTCAGGGTTTTCATAGTTGGAAACATAGGATTGGTTTTCTTATTTTTGGTATTAGGATTAAAAAACTCTAGTGAATTCTTTTGGGATAAGACTAAGTAAAATAAAAGAATCCCTAAATTTTTATGAGTACACATTAAGTGTTTTATCATGAAAATAAAACCATGTATACATACAAATAAGTATAGGTGTCTCTGGTATAGATGTATTTAGGGTTTAAACCCAAAAATATCACATTGAGCTAGACATGAATAGGAACTTGTAGATGACAATGAGATTTGTTGCTCTCATGGTTTTACACTCCTGGTGGATATGTTTCTTTCAATTAATCATATTAGTTTTAACCATTATTTAGGTAAAAATCCTCTAATAATATATGTTAGGAAGCAGATCATGGATAACATAGATCGAAGCATGGAAATTCATAAGTAAAGGATATAAATGTAATTTAAAATTTATCCCTTTTTCGATTCTATTTTACATTATATGTTTAATATTTTAATGTATTTACCCCTAATTGTTCCTTTTATTCTAGCCAATGGCCAGAAATAGGAGGAATCAGGCTAACAACTGTTTTAAAGACCAATGTGATGACTGCTCTAATGATATGCCAAATCTAATGGGAGTGTGAATCACAAACATTTTCATGACACTCTCTCAGTTGACTCATGCCCCCTGTCAAGAAAGAAAAAGCTGAAATGGAGAGATTCATGAGTCAATTACCTCCTACTTTCAATGGATCATATGGTCCCTTAATCGCTGAAAAATGGATCAACTCCATTAATAAGAACTTCTCAATCCTTTAATTATCCAAACAATAGATGGTTATTATAGATGATTATAATGTGGAGGATAATGTTGATAAATGGTGGACATTAACAAAAAATACAAATCATAAGGAAGAGAATTAGGTGATGGGATAGAAGGATCTCCATAAAATGTTTTTTGATGAATATTTTCCCTGAACTGTTGTCTTAAGATCGAAAGATATTTCCTTGCACTTTAGAAAAAGGATAAATAATATTTTATGGAATATGTGTAAATCATCAATATACTTGCATGACATGCCTCTGGTTTTGTCATTTCCCCTAAATGCATGGTTTACCGCTTCTTTGGTGGGATTAAACCTAGCCTACAGAAATTCTTAGCGACCCATTTATTTCAAAGCAATTAGGATATTTGTTTGATGTGACCTCATAGTTGGGATGGAGATAGGTGAATCTCATGGCTATCAAGTGAATAAGAAGTAGAAAGTAGACTTTAATTATATCGATCTGATGGGTAAATCCAATGGCTCTAAAACATTATAGCTCCCTACATGTCCAATGTATGAAAATAAGAACCCTAGAAATTTCTTGAAGGGGATAAGGAAATTCTTTAGGTGCGGGAAGGAAGGGAACCTAGCCAGTGATTGCTGACAAGAAAACCCCTCTTCTACAACAGAGGAAAGGAATGATATGTTTGATCCAAAATGTATTGTTCATTTATATAACTACAATTAAGAAGGTCACTTTGTGAACCAGTTAACTAATCCAAGGGTTTTTGGAGACAACCATTAACCTCGATGGTATAAAGGCTGATATTTTTCCATCACTAACACCAATTTGAATCCTGAAAATGAATTAGTGATAGGTACACTGGTTATTCATTCATGAATAGTGAACATATTTTTTGATTTTGGTTATAAAGATTAATTTATATTAAAAAAGATTAGTAGAAAAATCTAAACATAACAACAAATAATGGAGGTAGAGATGTTAGTAAAAACAAAAAATTGTTCAATTTTGCATCCGATGAATATAACTCCTCCCCCCATCAAAATTTGTGGATTGTACTTCCTACGAACCTCATCATACTTATGTTTCAGGAATTTGATGAAATTCATGCCATGGATTGGTTTTCCCTATATAGAGCTAACATATATTTCCATGAGAGGGGTATCACTCTCCATATTGTGAATCAACCATTGATTCTATCCATGTACAAGGAGAAGAATGAATCATATTTAGCACCAAAATATCAGGCATAGATATTACTGGCATATAAACACATGTATCTTTGTCATATGATTGAGTCTAAGGAAGGTAACATCCTTTACTACATAGCTATTGTGAGGGAATTCATTGATGTGTTTCCAGAGGAATTTTCTAGTTTTCCTCATAGAATATTTATCGAATTCTATATTGATCTTTTACCTGGGTAATTTCCAATATCCATGAGTCTATAAAGAATGGATGTTTTAGAAATTGATGAGATAATGAAACAACTATAAGAGAATCTTGATAAATGGTTTTAATTCCCACGTGCTTCTCTGTGGGGTGCACTTGTCCTCTTCATCAAGAATAACGGTGGGTGAATGCGTCTTTACATTAATTACTATGAGCTCAAAAAAATCACAATAATGAACAAGTATACTTTTCTGCAAGTTTATGACTTTTTAAATCAGCTACATAGAGAAAAATACATCCCCTAGGTGGATCTATAGTCAGAATATCACCAAATAAGGTAAAACAAGGAGAATATCTCAAAAACTACTTTTCGTATAAGGTATAAGAACTATGAATTCATAGTAATTCATTTAATACACACTAATGATCCATAAATCCTTATGGAATTTTTTATTAGAGTCTTTAGATATTACCTCATCCAATTTCTGGTATACATTATAGAAAATATTATAATATACACCAAACCCATGGAGGTTCTTTAGGATTATCTAATAATTATACTAGAGACGTTGAGAAAGGAGATGCTCTTTGAAAAGCATAGAAAGTGTGAGTTCTGGTTGAAGCAAGTCTCCTTCTTAGGGCATATCATCACAATCAATGGCATATCTATGGATCCCTAAAAAAGTCAATTGCGGGATGGTTGAGGCCAACATCAGTGATGGATATTCGTAGCTTCCTTGGGTTAGCTAGATATTATCGCTAATTTGTGATAAATTTATCATGACTGTAATATCCTCTTACTATGCTAACTCAGAAGATTTTCAATTTCACTTGGAATGATGCATATAAAAAAATATTCATTGATTTATAAAAGAAGATTAACCTTACCCACATCCTCACACTACCCGTATGTGGGGTGATTTTTGTAATCTTCCACGTTGCATCAAAGAAGGGCATGGGATGTGTGTTGATGTAGAATAAAAAATCCATTGCTTATTCCACAAGGAAATTGATAATGAATGAGAAAAACTACCCACATGGGATCTGGCGTTGGAATAAGTCATATTTGGGTTGAAAATCTATAGTCATTTTCTCTTTTCGGAGATGTGTAAAATATATATAGATCCAAAAAGTATCAAATGTATATTCACTCAGAATGATCTGAATATGTTCCAAAAAATATGGTTAGAGCTCATCCATAATTACAACTGCTCAATCCTTTAACACCCAAGGAACCAAAAAAAGGATGATGTTTCTCTAAGTAGAAATGACCCCTAAATTATGTCACTGATGAAAATTGAAAAGGTTCCAATCTTCTTAGATTTAATAAATTTAGACATGGGAATCAAAAATAAGGGAACATCAGCAGTCATTTCATAAATGATTGCCCAATCCTTTCTTCTGGAAAGGTTTAAAGATGCTCAAAAAGATGGTGTGGGAATTTAGAAAAAAGTGGAAACTATCATAAAAGGTAAATCCACATAGTTCAAGGTTAATGAATAATTAATTGTACAATTTGGGTCAAGACTATGTGTTCTATAAAATCTAGAGTCAAAAATACAATCTTTTGGATGATACAGATAGTTCGATTTTTTAGATTCATCCAGGAAACACAATGATGATTTGAGATCTCCATAAGATCTATTGGTGGGATAACATGAATAAGGAGATCACTAGATATACATGAATGTGTCTCGTATATCAATAAATGAAGGATAAGATGTAGGATTCTAATTGGATGATGCAAACATTACCCATACTGACATGGAAATAGAAAACCATCACCATTAACTTTGTCACAAGACTATCCATGACATCCAAAGGAAATAATGTTTTCAATGTTATTTTGGTTGTCCTATAAAGACTCCACACATAATTATAATTCAAGTGGATTTCATATTGGATCAACCAGAATAGATATACATCATAGAAATGGTAGTGCTACATAGAGTACCACTATCTATTGTGTCCGATCACAATCCAAGATTCACCTATATGTTTTGAAAGAGTCTCTAATATGATCTGAAAATTGAGTTGAAATTTAGAATGCCTTATCACCATCAAACTTATGGACAATCCGATTGGACTATACAGACACTAAAGGAAATATTGAGAGATTGTTCAATGAACGTCTAAGGCAGATGGGAACAACATCTTCTGTTGGGGGACTTCTCTTACCAAAAAAGCTTCCACTCAAGCATCCAAATTGATCCTTATTATTCCCTTTATAGGAAGAGGTGCAGAAAACCGACATGTTGAGATGAAGTTTCAGAACGAATACTCTAGCTCTGGAAATGGTCAATGAAATAGTGGAGAAGGTTAAGACCATCCAGCAGCACATCAAAGATGCTCAGAGTTGATAAAAGAGTTATGATGACAATCATCGATTAGACCTAGGGTTTGATGTTGGAGACATTGTATTCCTCTAAATATCTTTCAGGAAGATATTTATGAGAATTGGGAAGAAGGTAAATCTCAGTTTAAGGTACATAGGCCCTTTTGAGAACCTTGATAACATCGGTGCAGTGGCCTATCGACAAGAACTCACACCGAACCTATCTCAATTACATAATATATTCCATGTATCACTCTTAAATATGTACATTCCAATCCCATCACATGTTCTCAATATAGAGGTGGTGTGATTTTAGAATTATATAACCTTTGAGGAGAATACGATTTAGATCTTAGATTATAGGAAAAAACATGTTATGAAATAAAATAATTCCCCTAATCTTCGTTTTCTGGAGAAACCACAATTTTGAAGAAGAAAAATGGGAACCAGAGTATGTGATGAGGTAGAGTTACCCACATCTGTTTTAGTGTGGGAAAAGAATATTTTGAGGGAAAAAATTCTTAAGGGGGACGGTTATAATGGCCCAAACTATTATAAACAAAACCCCCTTTATTTTTGTTAAGTGACATAAAGATATAGAAAAATCCTGAAATCAATTTATTATATTATATCGAGTTTGATTTAGATGACCATTAAGTAACCCTACTATTGATAATATTGTCATTGAACAGTGATCACACAACTAATATAAATATATGGTTTCAAAAAATCCATTAAACACAGACAAAGGAGATAATGGCCTCATCTAGTATACTCGAGTCATACGAAGCACATTTTTTTAGAACTCATAAAGGAGGTAGCATTGATAGGATTAAATCTTGACCAATCCCAGTCCAACATTCAACATGTTAATCTTGAAAAGAATATCTTATGATAGAAGTTCAATTTAACGGTGATTATCAAACAGGCGATGTTATTTGAGCCACCCCAAGAGTCTGTCACCATCACTCACCTTACCCTTTGGTCTTATATAGGTTTTATAAGAGGTTATGTACTAAAATATTAGTTACATATTATGTAATAACATTATATAAATTGAATTATTATTCAATCAATTCTGATATGATAATTTTCTCTCTTAAAAACGATGAATTTGATATATAGATTTTTCGGGTAAAATGGTACTTTTGATAAATTTAAACATTTTTATATTAAACTATGGGTTTTATTAATAATATTATAAAAAACCTTATAAATTATGATTATATCAGTTCCTTATCTATAATTGATTAGGTAATTAGTTTGATAAAAGTTCAATTTTTATACTAAAACAGAGAATATGTATTTTTAAAGAATTTATTTTAAGGAATTAATGGATTTTTTAAATAATTAATATTTTAAAAAAATATTATTATCACATTAATTTAATTAATAATACATTATTATTCAATATATAAGAAGTAAAATATAATTTTAATTAAGTTTTGAAAACTATTTTTGTCCAAATACGTAAATTTCTAATAAATGTCCACTCTCATTTGAAAAGTAAAAATTAACATATTATGAAAATTATTTAGATAAAGTGAATAACAGCTTTTGGAAACAAAGCATCAGTATTATCCAAAAGTTAATGTTTCATAATTTTCTGAGATAGTTGATTTTTTTTGTTAAAATTAAATATTATATGAATACATAGAGTGTTTTATGACATCATAATGACCCAATAGTGATAATAAATACCAAAAATGGGATCATCAACCAAATATATGTTTTAAATTTAAAATAATGTAGTTTTAAACTTATTTGATTTAATTTTTAATAGCTTATAGAACCCGAAAAAATGTATAATATATTTTATGATTCTAAATTCATTTCCATTAGAGTCTGACTCACCTCCACTTATGAAAGAGAAATATTTTAATATATTCATCCCTTTTGTAAGTACAATAATTTATTCCACTCCCTGTGTCTAGAAAACATGGTCAAAAACCTTGTTTTTGTTTGTGGATTTGATTATTTTAGTGTGTAATGTCCAAAACCTAAATAATAAAGAATTCCCTTTATATTCATTTATAAACCCACCCAAGAACCCATTTCTCTTCACTAAAACACCTTGAAGCTTATCCTCCCTATTTCTTCCACTCCCTAGAGTCCTACCATTTCACCCCCAATCTCCTAAGAAGCCTCTCCCAAGCCTTTTGGATCACACATCCATTTAAGGGTTCCTTCCTTTCTCATTTTTGTCTATGTTTTCTCATATTGGTACACCCTTTTATTTTTAAATTAAAAATGATAGGAAATGTTTTCAAACCTTCCCAATACATACCTTATTATGTTTTTATGATGGGATACCACTTTCTCTCTCATTAATCCCTCCCATGTACACCCATTACCATGCCTATATTTCGTAAGAGTTATACAATTTCTCCTCTTTCTTAATGTTTTGTTATTATGTTACACCTTCTATTTAAATATTACTTGTGTTGGGACATGTATTTATATGAACCCTTACTATAAATATCATGTATATATGATGAGATACCCATTTCTCTCTGATCAACCATTTATATGAATTTTTATGTGACACCGTTATGCTGTGAAAATTGCATCTCGATATTCCATGCCAAAATTATCGTGTAGAAAATAAATTCCCATTCTTCTATTAGGGGTATTAAACTTTATGTGCACATACTTATATAATGGTGACAAAAAATATATTTATTCCACATTCCTTGATTTTGGAATAAATGATGATTTCTATTTAATCCATGTTATTTGATCTATGTGGTACACTTTGGCATGAGATTGAAATGATTGTGAAGGGTGAGCCCTAAGAGCTCTCCAATGTATTGGGTAATATTTTTTATCATGATACATCCTTATGGGATAGGGGTTTACTTGAATCCTTTTTAGGAATTTTTTCCATCATGTTGTGACAGGGTTTTACCATAATCGTTAATGTTAGTGATATAGTTTTTTAAGTTGTTTCCACATTTACATGTTATGATGACCATGTTATATCATGGAATTATGTTTGTGTTTCTATTATCCTCAATTGATATGTCTACTATCTAACCTGTGTCGTATTTTCATGTTATTCCATATTTAATCCTTTTTAGGGCTTTATAGATCACCCTTCTCTTTTGCATGTCCTCTGTTTATCCCATCCAATGCTATGAATAAAGAAATTTCTAGTCATGAAAATGAATTATTCAATAATGATGTTGTATTTTTTGACATATTTTTTCATGTAATGTTCCAAATCCAAAAAGTAACTAGACATCTGTATTTTATGGGTTATTTTAAGTGAATGTTTATGTAATAAATCATGTCTAAATATAAAATAAAGATTAGGGTTTTTATTGTCAACCAATGGGTTTTCCCTCTGACAGTATCCACATGTTATTGAATATTTTTTTATTACCTCTATTCTCAAAATGTTGTACAAGAACCTCCTCCTTCAATTTAAATGGAGACCCAAAAAATAATGAGAGATATTTGGTTAATATAATGAACTCATTTTTCCAAAAATTAGGTCCTTGGTTTCCTTTTAAATATAGTATCACCATTAAATGTTTGTGATTATTGGTATTTGAAAAATTCATATTTCTTAAAAGATGCAATGTTTTTACTCATTAAAAAATTTACCTCGATTATTATTCTAATTGTTAATATTCTTTAACAATCAAGGTTATATTTACATTTCATCTTATGATGTGTAAATGGATAAAATATATATGATAGTCATAGTGTTAATATTGTATGAATGAAATCAAATATCATTATAAATATAAACAAAACATCATATTATGTAACAGAAAATATGATAGACTATGGAATGTTAACATTCACCACACCATGGTCAACTATTTAGTGCATAAAATTCAACAATATCCCACTTGAAATTAACAATTAATGAATTTTTTCAAAACATCAAAACTCTTTATAAATCCAAGAAAACTCTATTAGATATGGTGATCATTATATCTCCCATATTTTATAAAAATACTTTATACCAAAATTAATCCTTATTCTAAGACCTTATGTATGACCCTTCAATAATTTGTAGAATTGAAAAAAAATATAACTTTAAAATATGTAATTAGTATCAAAGGGTGACCTCTAGAAAAAATTCAATGCCGCTCAAGTTATAATGTGGTATAACATTATCTCGATCAAACAATTTCACATCACCATATAAGAATTTCCTCAATAATATGTATCTCTATACACTATATACATTGTTATATATTCTATCTTTTCATGTCATAGAGTTACCACCAATATGAAAATCTTGTGTAGGATAACTCATATGTTCATGATTATTTGAAATTGACTAACAAGTGTGAATGATTTACTCACATATAATTAGACCAGGTAGTGGATCATGTCATGTGTCATTGAACAAAAAATTTCCATTAATTTCTAAGTGTAATTAAATAATTATCTCATTTTTCATAGTTTTTATTCAACACTGATATCATCTTGGTTCAACTCAATTGATGGAATGATCTGGAGGATAACCAACCAACCCAAACATTACCTCATCCTCGTGACTAGAATATGAATGGTATCAATGTATTCTGGTTAACATGTTATGTATCATGTTAACCATAGGTAATAGTAATTCATATTAATAATAAACCCAAAAGTATATCAATAAACTCATGAAATTATAAAAGATATACATTTACCAATCAATATAGATAATAAGTCTCCTCTTATTACCTTATGAGTATATTTCTTATCACATATGAGACTTTATTCAAGCTAATCATAAGAAATCATCACAAACCATAATTCACTATAAAGGTAATAAATTAAGGAAAACTAAAATTCATAGACTAAGGTGATATTATCATTCTACTATTCCTAAAATAAATGAATCTCATATGAAAGAATGATAAATCTATATTTCCTTCATTATAAAACCATAAAGCATTTTTCAGTTACTGTACCCCATATCTCATATATCTAATACCCATATATTCAATAGGTCCTACATGGTTTTTACAAGATAATTTTTTTAATATATCTACTACATTATCATATATATCCACCTAATAGATAGTTACATTCCCCCACCTAATGATCTATTGAAGGAGATGGTGTTTTTGAAAGACGTGTTTTGTTATTTACTGAGATCAGGGTTCCTTGGAATGAGTAATAAATTAGTTTTTATTGTAGTAATTCTCAATTTCTCCCTCATTACAAGGAATCATCCTAAGATCAATGTTGAACATCTAGACCTCTATTGTTTCCTTCATAGCATCTGATGTAGCAACATATTTTACCTCTTTTGTCGAGTCCACAATAATGACTTGTTTGTAAATTTTCAAACTGATAGCTCCAATATAATTGAAAATAGGGAATCCCCATTTAGATCTCATATCATCTTTATCAAATTTAATATTGGAATCTGTGTGACCATTTATAATAAGATCACCCTCACCTCCCATACTAAGAACATATAATTTCATCTTATCAAGTACATAAGGATATTCATAATATCAGTCCAATGACATTAACTAAGATTTAATAGTATATAATTATTATGCTCAAAGTATTAGTGACATGGGTTAATTAGATATTGTCGAATACATGATAGATAATAAGGAGGATTTATAAGGAATATTCCATATCCTTTCACCCTATTGAAAATGATCTATAATATTTCTAAGATTAATTCCATAAAACATTAGTAAATACCCCTTCTTTTACTTCTCCATGATATACCTTTTAAGATATTAAAAAATATAGGTGTTTTGACTCTATCCAAAAAAACATTTTATCTATATCTCTAGATCATTATAAATTGTATGTGGGTTTCTTTACAAATTAATTTCATTGAGAATTTGTTTACCTACCATACCATTATAAAATGTCAAGTAGGGTTGAAATTTATAAAAAAGTAGTATTTCATCCACACAAAATATCAAAAATAGCATAAAACACCCACTAATATACTTATATGCACAAGAATATGACACCTTTTTTATAAAACAAAACACATTGATTACATCATCAAACAATATATTACAACTTTAATAATCTTGAAGAAATAAAAAATTACACCATTGAAACTTTAAAACATTACTATACATACTTTTTTATAAAAAAAGTTTATCTTGTTTCATATACACATCATTGACTAGATTCTTCATAATAAAATTAGTTTTTAAAGCCATTTTTTATATATCATAATTAAAATGAGTAGTGGTGGAATTTTATATATTAATCGAATCAATTATCTCAATAAGAGAAAATTCCTCTTCATATTTAGTACCACGAATTTTTTCATAGCCCTTACAACCATTTTTTAGGTACACGCCCTATAATCCATTTCATTTTTCTTACAAAAACACCACTTTCAGTATATAGGTGTCACCCATTAATGTAAATTCACTAATTTCCAAGCATTGGTAGTGTAAATAGATTCTATCTATTTTTAAATTGATTATAGTTATTTATTATAATCCTAACTCTTAATGTAATAACTTTGGGTAGCAGGATCATCAACAATGAATATAATGTCGTCATCTTATTCCAGAATAAATTCTTATATATCATTCTTCTAATGAATTTTACCAGATATTCTTGTTTCTTTTCTAACGAAAGTCTATTATTCTTCCAAAACTTTTTATAGGACCAAATCAACTTCTATATCATGAAGAAATCTTCTTTATTGATTTTTAAGTTCTCATAGTTAAAAAATTTATCCCTCAGAATCCTTAAATAATGTGATCCTTCATAAGGAAAACAATCTGTCATACCAAAAAAAATTTCTATTTAGTAGGATTATAAAAGTAATATCCCGTGATATATTTTGGATAACCAAAAATATATCATTTCTCTAATATTGGTAAAATTTTAAAAAATAATTAATTTCATTCATATTCATTAAAATAAAAAATCCTCATAAAATATAATTTAGGACTCTTCCCACACTATTTCATATATCGTGTCTTTATGACTACCATGGCTAGAGCATCATTCAGTATGTAAGATTGTGCTTACAAAACCTAACCTCATAATGATTTAAGAATATAAAAGTGACTCATCATTTATATAAACATGTACTACAGGGTATGATTCCTCCTATCAAACATACCATTTTAGTTTACTATTTTACGAGGATTAATTTTTAAATAATTCAATAATCTTTTAAGTGGTTAGAGAATTCATAACATAACTATTCACCACCCAAATCTAATAAGATAGTATCATGTATCAATTCAGAACCTTAAATATTGAAAATATTTCAAGCCAATGAATCAAGAAAAACTAAAATCCATATTAACTAAATTCATTAGAAAATGTTTCAAAGTACCTATAACTACCTCTTTCTTAAGTACCCATTTCCCCACATACATCACTATGCATAAGATCTTTTATTCCACTGGATCTCTCACCTTTTCCACCAAATTATAATTTTTTTTATTCTAATAAGAAAAAAAATTATTAAATGATTTATAATATAATTCTTTTAAAAATTTATCACTATGAATTCATTGGATGTGTTTCTTATTTATATTCCCATGGAAGGAATGCCAAATATAAGTTGTGTTAGAATCAACCATGACCTTATATAAATTACATTCATATATATAAAACTATTATTATTCTTAACAATGAATAAAAATACTCTCTTGTCAAAACAAGATAAAGAAATAAAATTTATGTGTATGGTATGAAGATAATTACAGTTTTATAATTATTTAACTAATCCACAACATACACATATATAATCAATTCTAACCATCCATTTAAAAAATATTTCAACATTGAAAACAAGTAAATATAAATTACATTCTTGTAATTACCACTTATTTCTGAGTTTTTTTGGCATAAATGTATTATGAATACATAATATCCAACAACCTTGAGTCAAAATTAGATAAATTTATTTATATAATATTAACTTCAAAATTATTATATTTATTCTATTTGAGATAACTTCTCAACATTAAATACAAATTTAGAATGGTAATATTGGAAAAATATATAAGATATCTCAAAATTATGATCATGATTTCATCCATATTCTATAAAAATAAATATATATTGGTGAGTATCGTATTTTTATACCTTTTCATCATGGAATTTTAATGAATTTTATCCTCCGAAAATGATTACATAAAACATAATAAAATATTACGGGGAAATATCCATATTTCATCATTAATTATCATATCTAGGAACATAGTTTAAACCATTTATATATATTTTATACAATAATATCATTTACGAGTCTTGTATAGTTGATTATATAACTACTTATCCTAATTTGTAATATAAACTCAGTCAACTACATTCTTATGATATCTTAATGGTTAGTGTTTTCTTAATAAATATCTCTCAATGATCATATTAGATATAGAGATCTGATGGTTAGTGTCTCCAATATTCTTTTTTCCTCACATAATATAATTTATAATCACCTATAATTTAGGTTCACCCATAATAATTTATCATGTTCTTTAAAAGTGTTTTCTATAGAATGAATCTCATAACTATAATTTTAAGTGATTTCTTTGTCTCATAATTTATATATGAATCACAAACTTATATTTTTTTAACTGTTTCAAATCACATAATCCTTATTCTCTCCTATTTAATTACTATATATAAATTTATAACTCTAATTATTTAGTTTTTAATTTGATTTTCCATCCACCAAATTGAAAAGTTTAACCCCAATTAATGTGTTACTATTTACACAAATCACAATTATCATTACTAACCCAACATAAATTCTAAAATATATTTTCACATATCCAAATTAATCCCATAACTATGATGTATGAAAATATTTCATGTAATAGTTTATAAATATATAAAATCAATATTCCCCACAATAGTATGAAAGGAGTAATAGGAAACTAACACCTAATTTTCTATAAAATGTATAAGCCACCAAGACTGTGAGAAGCCTGACTCAAAGTCCCTCCACTGATCCTTCTATACTCAAGAAATTCTACAATTCCATCATATACCTAATGCCTAATATATATACACTATATTCAACCTATAAATGTTTGATTATTAATTCATAAAAAATCAATGTTTAGGTAGATTAAAAAAATATTATCTTATCTTACATATTGTGTAATGGAGGGTATGATAATTTTATAAGAATTTTACATGATTGAAACTAAAGTATAAAATATTCACCTAAAATAAAAAAAAATATACTTAGATATATTAATTATAATAAAATAAATACAAGGACAATAAAATTATTTAACATGAGATAAATATATTTCCAAAATAAAATTTATAAATATTGATTTTTAAATGGTCTAAACTATCATGGATTCAATTTGTGTCCTTTCAAAATTTTAATAGAAATATATTTTTATTAAATCTATGCAATATGGTTTTATCCATGGAATGGTGTTCCCTCAGTACAACACTTGTAATGGGAATCATCATACATGTTACCTATAATCCTAATAAATTTAGGTCTTATAGTCATTCTATAGACCAAGAAAACTATGGTAATGGATTTTCAGATTGTTTTCTATTTTAGACTAACTATTTTGACAAATCCATTTTTTTTAGGCATTAAGACTTCATTAGATAAAAATAAATGGAAATTTCCACTATTTTGAGGTATGTCTTCATTGGGGAGATCCCCATGGTATAGAAATCTATATTCCAATGCATAGATAAATTGAATTTGATGCCTTGTTTTTTATGATTATTTATTATATTAAGTGGTGTTTTTTTTAAAAGACCCCACCAATTTTCACATCCATATAGCTTGTGGGATGACAAATCCGGACTAAGATGATCATTTTTAAGGGGTTACATCACGATGTTATGGAATAATCCATTTTTCATTTTCAAAGTGGAGAATTATCCTACTGATTCATTATCGAGAATTAATCTAATTATAGTGATGTGTTTAATGGGACATAAAATATTTAATTTATAGTAGAAATAAACATGAAAACATTCCAATATTGATAAAAAAAGGAATCATCCTGATAATTAACAAATCCATAAAATAATTTACATCATTGACAAAGTTTTCAATCATTATTGATAGTGAGTTCGATTGAGTTCCCTATAGAATAATGAACATGTTCATGCCTTATATGGTATCCACATAACTCTGGAATCACTAAATGCTTCAAGATAACCTCGCTTATTGAAATAGTGTTCCACCACCTCCTCCTCAATGTTAAATGGTAAACTAAGAATTATGTTATAATTTTAGCTAATAGAATAAACTAATATATCTTCAATTGAGGACCTCTAAATTAATTTAAATTTAGAATAACCATTCAATGATAGTTTAAATTGGAATCCAAATGTTTCAAAAGTTGCAAAATGTTTAATTAGTGATGAAACTCAGTTCAATATTAACCATATATTTTCAAATGAATGTTAAACTCCTTTAATAATCAAAGTTCTATTTACGCGTCATTCCATGATGTATTAATGGGTAAAACAGATATGTTAACGATAAAGGTATGATCATTTGAATGACATAAAATGGCATTATACATACAAAACTAAATTTTTATTGACCTCCATGTGAAATAATAGACCATTGTGTGGTGACCTTATCTATGCCACAACAAATTCTTAAGTACAATAAACCTAAATAAATATAAGACGGTACCTAAAATAACATTTCGATCTAGTTGATCAATATATTTAACATAACTAATTTTAATACAATTATATCATCCACCACATTTTCCTACCTTTTGGGCTTCCCATCTATGATAAATTCCATATCCTAGGTGAGGATTAATATTCCCAAGTTGACCACTACCACTAGTACCCCATATCCGAATCCTTAAAGATGTGGGGAATTCGACTGATAAAACTTTTTAGGATGATACTATGGTTTCTAGGGTGTTCTATAGACTATTACACTATGATCTATAACATGTTGGACTTTCTGATAAGTTAATATCTGGGAATATTAATGTCCTATACCTATGGATGAATAAAAAAGAAATACAACAATAATGCCTGAAATACATGATCTCTCGACTCTAATGAATCATGAATTCAGGGGTATACATCAATTTATAGACTACTTAATGTCTAGGGGATTTGTTTTTCTAGAAACACTCAGAAAAAAACACTAATAATTACAGGTTTTCCCCGAACATCTATAAATAATA
Organism: Viscum album; assembly: GCA_963277665.1. Taxonomy (NCBI): domain Eukaryota; kingdom Viridiplantae; phylum Streptophyta; class Magnoliopsida; order Santalales; family Viscaceae; genus Viscum; species Viscum album. Next base: position 579,131,149 of record OY728122.1, on the reverse strand, counting down.
AAAATATTTACTCAAAACCTCTAGTAATGTTAATAGAAATTTAGATACCATACATTGAATCATTCAATTCCTCTACACCCCTATATGGTATCCTTGGTCTATTTTATATACAATGACCAAAAACATCGCAAAAAAACTATGAAATTTACATAAATAATAATATGACTATTAAACACAAAATAATTAAGTAGATATATGAATGATTATGACATAAAATAAGAAAATTCCAAGACATTACCTATCAAATACAAAAAAAATCAATATAAGTATCCTCTAAACCACAGCTAGACCAATACATATATAAAATAACTTTTCTCGACATCAACATTAACATGATCCTATAAATATGATTAAAAATAAAGAGTAATTTGTTATATTTAAAAATATAACAATTAGGTTCCTCCGAAACCTCTCATGTGTTAAGTGAAAAGACATAGTAAAGAATAATTGAATGAAATATATAAACAAAATAAAAATTATGTAAATAATCTTTAAAAAATATACAAATTCAACAAATAGTCATTCAGAACCTCCTCTATACCAAATAAATCCCCACATTATGACATTTATCACTTTAATGAATGCTTCTTCAACCAAATGACTATTTTACACTACTGTGGTGATTATACAACTATAATAATAATAGAAACCCATTTAAATTCCATCATAAAAAACTACATCCATTGTGTAAATAAAACAACCCACACATCACTATAACCATAGTGAATAATATATCCTACCATAATCACCATATAATAACCATATAATCAAGGTGAACATAATCACAAAAAATGATCATCATCATCCGATATGCTAAAAAACATATAAAATAAGAATAATAATAATCAAATTATAATAACCATCGTAATATGGAATCCTAAACAACCTCTCTTAAAATCATATTATACATTAAACCATTATACTAACATATATATGTCCTTGTGAAAATCACATAAACTAATATCCAACGAACCAAATGAACCCAATAATCTTTTAATATATCAAAACATTATAATCCCAATAATTAATCAAGTATAGTATGAGAACATACTATTTATAAAACAAAAATAAAACATTAGAAAACAATAAAACCATATAATAAGAATTTCCTAAGCATACTACTATGGAATACCCCACTAAAACCCCACATTGGTCAATAAAGATGAAATGTGTGACCACTGTTTCCTACCTCAAAGAGACCATGCGATAGATACTAGAACAAAGGGTATGTAAACCCAAAAAAAATTAGAGGCATTTCCCTCATAAATCCTCTGAATATGACAATAAACACACCAATAAACTCTTTAAAAATAGTAATATAATCCAATAATGCATATAATGTCACATATAAACTGAAATAGCTAAATATAAACCATAAGGAACATCTACAACAGGAACTCTGTGAACACCATCAAACACGAATAACCAACCTGAGAAATTAATTTCTATGTAATTCACCAACCCTGTCCTTGAGACTTAGAAACATATATGTATATATTTGTGCTAATGTGAGGATAAAATTATACCTAGTAGGATCGTACCCAAAACTTTTATACACATATAGAAAAGTCTTACCCAGACCTTAGTGAATAGATGATGAAAGCATCCCATTACTTATAGTAGGTCAACTAATTTCTCCTACACCACCCAATCGCTCCAACTCAATATCTGATACAATTATAGAAGTATAATATCCCAAATTATATATCAGAATACTCCATGCATCTATTTCTCAGCTGAACTAGTCTCTCTCATGTCCCAAATTAATATTTCTTTTATATCACATCCCCCACAATCCACATATCTACGTATCCACAAAACCACATGAATGATCACCCACAAATATGTCCTCTTGTCTATAATCACATATCACTATATATACACACATATTATGTCTTCTAAACATTCCTAATCATGAAGGACATCAACCTCACACACTCCTATTTCCATATATCCCCTAATATACACATACATCATTACTATTTCCTCAATTCATTATAACCCATATTATAACTAGAATCTCGGGTAGGGGAAGGTGATTATTTTTCATTCCATGTGCTATACAACCTGGATAAAAGGGAAAATGTAGAAAACAAAGGACCTCATATAATCATTGATAGTACTATATAAATCAAGAAGTGGAGAATAAAAAATAAAAAGACAATAAATACATAAAATAGTTCACAATCCCATTATAAGTGTAAAATACCAACCACATGACACTAAAAAGACAAATAGTGGTTTTATACATCAATATCACTAAAACAATGGCCATAAAAAGAACTAACCCCACCACTACACAAAAACACCTTCATCCCATTTCATATCCCGTTATTTCATCAAATTATTCAATTACAAACCACTATATAGGATTACATATTAATTGTTTTAAGATTTATCATCTTAGTTAGATTTTTTAATATATAAATATTATAATTAAATAATTTTATCACATATAAGAATTTATACATTAATTTTATAAATAAATTCACCTCACATAATTTTACAAACACTTCATCATCCCCCCAAAAACATCACCATACATAATTATTCCATTCATTTAATTACCATTTATTCAAATCCATTTAAATTATAATATAACTTACCCTTTTTTAACTTTATTATTTCATTACCACTCCATAATTAATAAGAAAATATGTTTCAACTACTTCTATTTCTAAAAAAACACAATAATAACATCTAATAGCACCACCTCAACATAATCTTTATCATCATGAAAATACCGACTATAACATAGTCCAAATGCATCGACATCAACCTCACCATTTCCCATATCAACCCTATCCACCACTGCCATAATATCAACACATCATCTACTGAACCTCCATCACAAAATGGTAATTCACTATAACCATTTTTATCAAAAAAATGTGTAAATATAATAATAACTATAATATAAATACAGATAAAAACCTGTAATTATAGTAGTGAACAATATAAATTTATCACATTCAAACATAATATATTCATATTTAATTATTTTATGCATAGTCAACAATAACCATAAATTAAATTTTTTAATGTCTTTTTTTATTACCATAATTATGTTAATATAAAATTATAATCAAGATACAAAAACAAACCAATAGATATGATATCACAATATTAAAAATACCAAAAAATGTAATTAAGAAAATATATCCAATATTATAAAAAAAATATAAATAAAATGTGATGCACATCACTCATTACAATTTAATGTATCTATTTCATTATCTTAATAAGTGAAATTTGATCACATTACCCAATGACAAAAAATGATGATAATTCCAAATTCAAAAATAATAATAAGAGATAGATTTAAAATTCCTTGTACAAACTAAATAATTAATGATCATAGAAAATTTGAAATAAAAAATTGACAACCAAAACACTAAGGATTCCAAATAAGATCTCTAAAATAATATGGACATAACACCTCTATAAAACCATATTCAAACATCACCCCGAACCACATATACCCACAAACAAAGCCTATTTGATAGGAAATCATAAGAGGGGTTTTAGAATATGTAGAGAATCAACAAGAGAGAAAAATGGACCCTAAAATTGAAAGGTAATTCTTCACTGGAAGAATAAACCATTGACCTTTAAGTAATTAATAATTAACACCAAATTAGAGACCATATTCAGTTACGATTCAAGAATACTTGAGGGAGAAAATCTATGGAATGATATCTACAAAAATTTATCAGAAAACTCAAGGGGTTGTATCTATGGAATGGTGAGTATATATATATGGAAAGTTGTCCATGATCAATCACTATTCAGTTTTTTCCATTAATACAACATTAATTACCTAAATATCAAAACTCAATTTTCCCAGCTTAATAATTTGGTTGACCTCCACCCTAGAACTATAGACTCAGAAATGGGTTTTTCAAACGCTAAAATGACCCTAATATAGGAATGGTTATGTTGTAACATTACAAACCACTCAATTTCTTCATGGGATTCCTCGACAGACCACTATAAATACATCTATTGTTTTGTGATGGAGAAACACAAGGTAAATTTGATTTTTTGTTCCTAACACATGGAAAGTTTAAATAATTAAGTTCCAAATCAAATTCCGAGAGTTGTGACATCTCAAGGAAGAGTTTTACGACCTTGGAGATGTTTTGGGTGATCAAATGTGGGTTGGAGTTTGATCGATGTATTCCCATTGGTGATATTTTCAGATTGTGGATCTCCATGCCACGATTTTTGTGATCATTATATGATGAGGTCTTGAGTGAAGATCACACTAGATCCATGGGAGGCACTAGGATGTTGAAGAAACAAGTAATTCTTATATACTAGTTGTGAGGGTGTAATACTTTTTTTTGTAGGTATATTTTCTCGGGAGGACTCTTTATGTATGGATAGTTATGTCATAATGGAGGGTATAATTCCTTAACTATAACCTTTAAAATTTTAATTATTTTAATGTAATAAACATTAAATATCGGGTCACATCATGAGGAATACCCTTATATATTAGGTTAATGGTGAGGTTTATTAGGTCCACGCTTTGGTCAGGGTGTTTGGGATTAGTTAAAAACATCACATATTAGAATTTAGAAGAGGATATGACTCTTATATATGGGGTTATATATCCTTATGTATTTCCTTGGATAATTTTATCTGAAGGGAGGTTTAACACACTATGGTAGATGGAATTATTCTATGAAAGAATTTTATTTTATATTATATTTATTAAATATTAGAATAAATATGTATTCCCTTTGTTTGGTTGGTCATCCCATGACCTATGGGTTGTGCCATCATGATTGGTGAGGTAGCTCTCCTGGAAAATGGTGTCTCACCATGTATCCAGTCATTGATGGTGATTTTTGTTATCAAGTCTTGGATTCAGGTCTTTTGTTTCTTTATAATAAATTAGTGTCGTATCGAGATAAAAGGGTCATTCCATAGGGGCAGTTGTAGTTTTATTGGTTCTTCCTGGGGATTCTGTGATAGACTATGACCTGAGGGGCCATTCCAAGATGTGTTTATTGTTTGGAATCACCGCACGAGAATATGAAAATGTATATACACTGATTATACTAGTTGGATTCGAGAAATTTTTAGTATATGCCTCCTAAGTCATACTCCCAACCTAATAGGTTTCCAAGGAAAATTAGTTAACATGTAGACCTCATGATCCTCAGAATAATTTGATCACAAACTGCGTGAAATTTAGTCCAATTGGAAAGATTAGTTAGAGTGAAGAGATCAGATAGGGTGGTGACTTGACAAGAAGTGTTTGTTTTTTAGTTCTAGTCGATTTGGATTGGTTTTTTTTATCTAGTCATTTTTTAGGACTTCATAGGGCCCACCCAGGGGGAATCTTCTTCATTTCTACCTGAATCATTTAACATTCTTTATAAAATATTCTTATAAAAGAATGTGTATATTATCTATTAGTTTTTTTAATATGGGGTTATTTTTATTCAATTAGATATTGATTTGACATTTCATATTATATTTTCACTTTCTTACATTTAAATGAGGGTATATGCTCTACATGTTATCACCCTTATCACAAATCACCTTAGAAAACTAGCATTAATTTAATGTAAATTAGTTCTAACATGGCTAAAAGGGAATTCCCAATCGCTGACACTTTTCATTAGCTTTGGTGAATCTCATACAATCCAAGGGTAATTATTTTTACACAATGATAACCCATAAAGACAAATCCAATGATAAATAACAAAGAACAACTAGTATCTTAGACAACCCATAATAGAGAAATACCACAAGTAAAAATATACGTGTCCCAAAACAGTATTCCAACTAATGTTAGCACATCCACCGTCAATGAAAAAATACAAAAATATCTTTTATATTATTAGATCAGATGCTCCCCTAGTCACAAACAACTCCCAAGGTCCCATTAATCAAGAACATCCACTTTCTCTAAGAGGAACATTTTCATTACTTCTACATCGAATATTAATGTCTAAAAACATCCATTGGAAAAATTAGGATGGGGGAAATAATACCCATTATAATCATGCCAATAATTCACCAATGGGTATAGGAATAAATTCCCAGTAGAGACTCAATGCATAAAATGACACTTGGATCCATGACAATTCAAGGATGGAATGGATAAAACTGACTCTAGGGACTCTCTAAGGAGTTTAGCGTTGAATGAAATTTGAGTGAGGTGCTTAAAAATTTAAAAAATATTAATAGAAATATAATTTTGATATTTCCCCATTATTTTTAAACCTCATAGGAATAACTATCTAGCTATTGGGTTCCACAGGCTAGCTAGTGGTGCTTGGTAAAATTCCTAACATTTAAGATGTCCCACTAGCTAGTCGGTGGGATCCAACTCACTGGTCAATGGGATTCTCGTAGAAATCCATTTTGGATAGCCAAGAACATATAATATGTCTCCCTTATTGGATGGATGGTGGGATTCCTATAAACAAAACAAACTACTAATCCTCAACCAACTAGTATGTGTCTCTCACCAGCTTTTCAGTGTACCTCTCATATCCATTTTAGATATATTCCCCTATCTACTCTCATGATATAAATCCTGGAAACCTATATTACTATCAATAATAAATTAAATCCACATTTCTAGACCTCTAAAAAATACACAACCAATGTAAAAAACTATGATATAATAGAATCAATGAGAAAACATGATATCAAAGCCTGAAAAAGAATAACTAAGTGAACCCAAGGTTCGTAGTTTAATGTTGTTTTCAGTATGTCACAAGTATCCCCATTATATATGACTTCATCCCCTAGAAATCCTTTCAAGAATAAGACAATGAAAATAGGAGAGGAAATTTCCATATCATTAATTCCTCAAACTCTCATATCTCAAGAGTATCAGAACCATGATTTTAGTGCACCTGCACCAAGGGTGTGGAGTTTCCATGAATAACATTTTTCTAAAAATTGGTAATCCAAACTGGTTTCTATGTCAGGATCATATCAAGTTCCATAACAATGTCCTCCCAAATCAGAACATGAGTCAGGTATCAAAGGTCCTTATTATGTTATGATATGTTACAAAAATCATAAATTGATGTAATGTATGGGGTAAACTATAATTGGTCTTCCACCTTTCCAATCTGTTCTATAATCTCAAGTGGTCCCACATATATAGGTGAAACCTTCCATTATCTTCACTGTCATTGATGACAAAACGGAGGTGAGAAACTAAAAAAACATGGTCACTAAATGATATCTCTAAATGGATCCAAAGATAATTAGGATAATACATATATTGGGTATATATTTTAACCATCCTATTACAAATAAACTGACTTTTTTGTCAAAATTCGGACCAAATTAGGTCCAACCAGGGATGGTTCTCCAATAATACACCAACAAAGTGCTGATTTACATGGGATGTAATCCAATTCCAACAAAGTTTCTACATTATTTGACAACTATTAACTATTGATATATAAAAACTCCACCAATAATAATTGGAAATTCCAATCTACTCTAAAGTCAATGACACAAGATCAATGCATATCCTAAAGAATCCATATATCCCATTCAATTTATCCATATTTATTATGATGGTAGACAATACTCAGTAATAACTGGGATCACATCACATCATAGAGGCCTCTATAAAAATTATAAGTAAAATAAGGATCCCTATCAAAAACAATGGTTGATGGGACACCATGGAATATGAATTTCTCATGAATAGTCATATTTTTTAAGTCCTCAACATTGATCCAATATTGTATGGGAAAAAGTGAGCCAATTTTCTTAATCGATTAATCAACATCCATAACACATTTTTTCCCACGGTGTACATGGAAACCCAAAAACAATGTCCATTGATATCTAATACCACTTCCATGTTGGAATATAAAGGGAATAAAGTAGTACTAAAGTCTTTTGATGCATGGTCTTCATCTGCTAACAAGTATATTAATGAAAAACAAAATCATCATTCTAATCTGTTAAACTAGGCCACATAAAAAATATCTCATATCATAAGACATTTTATTCATTCTTGGGTGTATAACCCACCATGAATGATGAAAATCTGACATAACATCCTTCCACATAGGTAACAAAACAAAAAATTTCTTCTTGATGAAAATGATATCCTCAAAATATAAAGATCATTCGATAATGGTATCCCCACCATATAAATAATAATAAAGCTTTAGAACTCATCATCATTTTTATGCCATTAGAAAATCATCTTGAGAAGTTAGTATTTCATCTGAATAATCAGTGAAAAAACCATGATCTCATCCACCTAGACACCTAAATTCATATGAGAAATGTGATCTGTAATAAACCACATATTATAATATTCTTCTATGGAATGTGGTGGATGATTCCTTCAAAAATAATTAGAAATTACAATACACATACCATGGGTGTATCCAATTTCAATGTTAAAAGATTTTATGTACTTCACTCATTACCTCTACCAAAGGGTTTTTATATTTTTATGAGAAGAAATAACTCAAAAATTTGTGATTAAAGTAGATGATGAACCATTCTCAAAAAAGTTATTATGGGAAACTATTTAGATTGTTCATCACAATTGTTAATTCAAGATCATTTATGGGATAGTTATTGTTGTGAGGTTGAAGTTAATGTGAACCATATGCCACAACATGATCATCCTATATAAGAACACATTCAAAACTCGAACTTGTTATATAACAGATTACCACATAGCCCTAATAAACCATTGAAATAGTCAACACAATAGATGAATTCAAATAACACATCAAATAATTTAAAGAAGATTGAAATTTTGAATCTTATATGATCTTTACTAACATCTATGTGAGAGTAGTGAATAGATAAGGTAAATTTGAGATATTTCCCAAACCAACAATGAAACCCAGTAAATCCCAAGAAGATTTAAATCTTAATGATATTATATGGTTCCTCAAATATCATAATATCTTCTAAATTCTATGAATCAATTGAAATTCATTAATTAAAATCTACATTCCCTATGAACATTACCTCTTAAATAGTTTAGTTGTATTAAAAATTCTTACCATAAAGTTGGTGATTCTTTGAGCTATCCAAAACTATTATCAAATTACACACATGATCCCAATAATATTTAGTTTCAACAAATATTTAATCCCAAATACCAAAATGAACGAATCAAGGTACTGGTAAAAAATAACATTTCTCTATGCTGCTAATACAACAGGAGAATTGGTTAGCATAAATGGAATAATAATGTTCTTATAGTTTCTATAGATGTTGTATGTTCCCCAACCCAGTGCTTCCACATGTTACATATCCAGGTTGGTTACATGTCCTTAGAGATTCTTCCCTATACCCCAAAGTCTACCTACTAGAGGATTGGGTATAACTAACACATTTAAGATGTTATAACATTAGGTGGATAGAAGAAAAAATAGAAAAAATAATAACAAGTACCGTGAAATAGCTAAAAAATATAATAATCAGTGAGAAATCAGAGCCTAATAAAGGATAAAACAAATAATACATTAATATATGATCCCATTTAATGAAATATTAAATACTTTTACTAAAGACTTGAATTTATTAAAAATAAAAGTCTAAAATAATAAATAAAGGACTCCATAACTCAAGTCTCAAACCCTTTAATGGTTTTATCTCAAAGATCCAACTCATCCATAAATCAATTAACCTTTATAGAACCCATTTCCCTTTTCTATACCGTCATCAATGAAATATTTTCAGGTAACAGACATCATCTTGAGTAGGGTGTGAGTACGGCTCAGTATGAAACCCCCAATGGTTTCTAAACAAATCCAGTTTGGTCATATAGTGCATGCAATAAAGTGATATATATGGGAATTAATTTAATAAATTAATTAAACTCATAAAATAAACCCACTAACCCATGAGTTCCAAGATAAAACTCATGGCCTACCAAACCTACATACACATCTTGTCTAATATCACTCTTTATATTTTCAACCCATGACAATAAGATCCACAACCCTTCAAGAGTATAGAAATAAAATTATTAAAAATAAACTCATATAATCCATATAATAATTATATAATATATTAGGGAAATACCTTTGAATAACTATTTTATAATTAATGTGTGAAATCCATTTATATAGTCATTTCATAATAACCAGATAAAATCCCTTTACATAAGAATTTCATCATCAACAGCTGCAATTTCTTTATCTAAGAATATCATGATAACCTAGCTCAAGACCTTTTTATAATAAGTTCATCATATCAAACAAGTGAAAAAATTCTAGATTAGATAACCATTGTATTATCATATTTCACCATATGATTTCATTGATCCATCATCAATTATCAACAAAATTGTAATAAAAACTCACTAGGTAGTGGGATCCATAATCACGAAAAATATCCATTTTTCATTTTTTTAATAATTAACTTGTTAACAATACCATTACATTAAAATTTGAGACATAATATAACCGCTTGGTTGGCCAAAAATACAGTCTCAATTCTAAGTACCTGATGAGATCCATGAGAGCTTTGAGAAATGTGATTATCCTCAAATAATGTATTGTCATGTTAGGTTGGTCACATACATGGATTCTGGGTTTGGTCAAACATATTATATACACTAAAAGAATATAAATTAGACATTAAGTGATTGTTCAAGACCACATACCAATAAATTATAGAAGACACAGAATAACTCTCGACATCCATGGTGGTGTTTATTTATTCTCTTATAAATTCTAGACCCAGAACTCCAACATCCAACAAATCATTCATCTAGTTTAAAAAAGGATTCCTAAAGGATTTAAATTGATGCATTGTGTCCCCCTATATTGATCCCTATAAGGTAGAGGTTTAATATGAATGGGATGAGATTTAAAATCCATAAAATTATCAATATGGTGTATAAGGCTTGAGTGGAAGAGAACTAAGAGAATGTGGTTTGGATGTGTTTCGGGTATTTATAAATAGACTGAAAATAAAATGTTTATGATACCGATTCCTAGACCATGCCTCAGAATAGGCTGATAGGAGTAGGACTTTGAAATAGTGCAAGGGACCACATCGTATCCTTTCTAGTCAAACAATGTTCTAATATTGTTCCTAGTCCCACACTGTAGATCATATGAACTTAGGGGAAAGACTAGTGACCATCCAAAACTACCACTGGACAGTATCGAACAACCCAAGAAATGGGTTATGGGGCACCCCAACACTATAAAATAGGGGTGGTGAATTTGGAAGAACTGGAAAGATTCCACCATGATCCCTTTCCCTGTAGATACACTTTCTATGAAACATAGCCTAATTGTCCTATGTTGCAACCTATATTCATGGAAACCCATTAAAAAATGGAAGTGGATCCAAATTTCTTCCCTCAAGAAACCTATTCGACATATGGGATTTCCAAAATGTAATGTCCTACCGTACAGAATATTACAACCTCTCTACCATTGAACAAATCATATCCATGATGTGCTCTAAATAATCTGGGTGGGTATCGATGAACAATTCTAGCCCCTATTCTTTTATAGAAGACTCAATAAACCCTCTATCCTATTTAATATTCCCATGTTGCCACTACACTCACACAATAGGTACAATATTACTTCATATATTCTTCCAACTATGGTCTATGATATGAATAGGATTATCCTCAAAAGATTCATCAACATATAGCATGACCTTATAAGCATATATGACATGAGAAGGTGCATGATGATAACTCTGAAGTAATGACATGTGAAACACATCTTGAAAGGAGTTGTAGTGATGTGTAAGGGATAAATAATTCTCCATCATACCATCCCTTTCTACATACATGAGAATAGGTGACCGACATGGACTTCTATAAAAGTACTCTAGAGGAAAAAATTGGATCGATTCATATAATATATTTTTATAAAATAATTACATGTACACATTATTATTCTCCCAAGAACCACTAAAATATAAAACATAGGATTGCATGGTATCTAGTAGAATCCGAATCATCCAATTAAATTGGCCATTAGTCGAAGGATAATATTTTTTACATCAAAGAACCTGAAATCCCAAAGCCTTTTGAAGATGTATCCCGAACCAACTTGTTAAATGACTATCTTTATCTGAAAAAAATAATCTTCCAAACACCATCCGACTAAACTATCTCCAACTCAAAGATACTACCCAAATTATCAATAGTGATTGTCTATCTAATAGGTAAGAAGTTAACTACCATCATTAATTGATCCATGATAACCCATACATAAAAATCCTTATGATGTTTCATGGGTAATCCTATGAAAAATTCTATAGTGACATCATCCCACTTCCACTTCATAATGGGTAGAAGATATAATTACCCAGCATAACCAAAATTCCCATCCTTCACCTGTTGATATATGAAAAATAATTCCATGAATACCTCTACCTCCTTTTTCATCCATGGATATCATTATTTTATATATATTTCATGATATATCTCTATTTAACCTGGATGTACCACCCATCTCGAAGAATAAAACTCCCTCATTAGCTCCCCATGAAATCCCAAAGAAACCCATACACAACCATAGATGGGTATAACATCATCACTACCAAGAGACCATACTGATGGTAGATCCCCAACATATAATATATCTTTTAGATTTAAGCCCTCTGGATACTAGTTTCTCATGATCTCATCAATAATCATGATTATAACAGAAGTAGAAGTTATATATACTCATCACTGGGACTCCAAAACAACAAGATGCATGTCTGCAAGGAGTTTCATCAGTCTCCACTCATCTATAGACTATTTCACTACCTCAATCTTCATCTTTTGGATCAATTCATTAGTAATGAAGTTTCCTTTTCCTATAATGTATTCCATCTCAATGTCTATAGACTAAAGATACTCAACCCACCTATTCTAATAATGGTTTAGGTCTCGCAATGAAAAATGTACATGATTACCTTATGTCCTTTGTACACCACAAACCTCATTCACCATAGATAATGTCTCCAGTATCTCTCGGAAATTACCATCATAGCTAAATCTAGATCTTGAGTACTGTAATTATTCTTATCTTGTCTCATCAATCTAGATACATAAGAAACCACTCATTCTTCCCTCATTAAGACTTATTTGATTCCACATTTGGATGTGTCATGGTACACGGTATATTCCCCACCCAGTACAAGCTTGGTGAGAATTAATGTTGAGGTTAGCCTACTCTTCAACTCTTGGAAGTGTCTCTCACAAGGATATGACCAAAAAAAATTCACACGCTTCATTATCATCCTTGACATCAGGGATTCCTTATAGGATAAATACTATATAACAAACTGATAAAAGCCATATAATCTTATAAAGAACCAAATATTGATGATATTCTTGGGATTCTCTAAGGATATCATTTTCAAAACCTTCTTGGTGCCTAGTGTTACTCTGGTATCTAAGATAACATAAACCAAGTGTACAGTATAAATCATGACTTTTCAATCTGGTTTCTTGGAATAAATTTGTTTTTTTCTTAGTGTATATATGATGTTGTCAATAGGTTATTCATGATCGTGTTCAAAATGGGAGTACACTAGGATGTTGTAGATGAAAACTAACAAAAACGAATCTAGAAATGTATGGAATATTCAATTAATAATGTCCAACAATATCAATAAACTTGTTTCGGATACAGGGGTATAGTATCATGAATGTGAAGGAAATCAAACTCCATCCCTAATCCTACCATGCATGACCCCCACCACATATCACATCACACAACATCACTGCATCATCACAACACCTATATCCTAGAGACACCTAGAAAACATTGTTGGGTAATCTCTAACATCAACCTATAACATCACTAAAGGTTATAGAAGAACAAGGATGAAGGGGTAGCCATCCATCCATATCACCAACATCATAGATGTTGGAGAAAACATCTGGAACCTAGAACCTCTATGAAATGGTAATTTTACCCAACTCGGGTGGGGCACATATATAAAAAAACCTAAATATGTATGATATATAGATAGAAAACAATAACTGACCTGTGGGTTCACAGAAACTGCACTAGCACAGACTACAACCCCACTATCATACAACACACCAACCATCACAACCACTTACACTGCTCTATGCAATGCATTACAAAAAGACCACACAAGCCACATTATTACATTTTATTTACTGAGACACTTCATTCACATTTACACATCCCATTCATTTATTTTTCAATACATTTAATCCATTTTCCCACACATTAATTTCTTAACCATAATTTTTATTTACAATCCTATTTCAATTATTTTCATAACCATAATATATTTCATGCCTTATTGGGAAACAAACACAACCATGCCATGACAAAAATATCCCATTTCACAAAACATTTTCCATAAATCCTCACATCCACTATCATCACCGCACCAAGACATTCAATCTAACTGACCAATGTAACCACATGTCAAAAATCCTAACCACATCTTACAACACAACTACTACACACAACAATCAATCATCACCATCACACATCATCACCACTTTGAACAATATCCATTTTGTACCACATCCAACAACACCACACATCACATCCACAACATCCACCCACCAGAAAACACCCCCACATATCACATGAGCAAGCTGGTAATCACCACCACCTCACAATGGCGAAAACCAAGGATGTAATCATAATAAAGGAACCAAAAACAACTAAAACACATTACGGATTCCATAATTTATTCAAGGGATACCATTTAATTTCTTCTTTTATTAGCATGGTTATTTTATCAAAAACCATATTTCTCATGGAAACCAATTTATTTGAAAAATATATATTCTTAGAATTTTTTTCAAGGTGAGATCACACAACAACATAGTGGGGGTATTCAGATCATATCATACACCCAGAAAACAAGGTGTCCAACATGAATTATTTTCTGTAAGGCATCATTATGAAAAAAAACATGTCAATAATAACATTAAATAGGCATAATCATTTGATTACACCCCCATACCCATAAATTTTAGTTTTCCAAATTAATTAACATTATTATTTCAACCCTTAATATCAAACCAAATGGAAATAAAACCATAGAAACCCAATACATATAACGTAAATAGATGAGAATGATGATATCATACCTGAAATAATATTTCTAATCTCGTTGTGCAACATTGGGTGAAAAAAACAACTAAAAAACCACAAACACATAACGCGAGAGTGGATAAACCTACACTACTCCATAGGGTTATTAAAAAAGATACTAAAAAGACACATAAAAAAACAAAAACATTGTATTAGATCTCCAAGTGCATAATTAAAGGAAAGTGTTGGTAAGGGACAAAAGAACTCACCACCAACCGTCAATGACCACCAACGGGAACCCATGGATTAGTTCTGGAGGGGGGGGGCTGGAAAAACTCTAAAAATAATCTAGATTTCTTCCAAAATAGACAGTAAGTGATATTCTAGTAGGTTGGTTCAACCACATTTCAATACTATAAACTGGCTATAATTCACCTAATTAATGGTATAGATTATATGTTTAATCAGCTAATTCCATGTTCCCATATAACTTATGTCATGAAACCACATTTTAAACATTAAATTCCATTTCAATTAAAAAACATTGCACTTGAACTTGGAATTAACTTATTTCATGAAACCCTATCTTATGGAATAATTCGTTTTCATGCTTTGTACCGCATGCACATAAAATCCATAAATAGTTGTTCACACATGATTTAAATAATACACTTATGCCATAAATTTTTATTTTATAGTGTAAATGACTATTGTATCTCAAATGTATCTCCATCCTCATACAATCCTTACAAAACTATTTTTTTTCTTTCATTGAAGCACCTATAACACATCAACGCAGCAAAGTAGTAGGCCATGAAGCCACAGATTGTAACATTAGATTCATCTCAAACGATATTTTCCCATGAGAATAAAAACTACGTCTATTGAAGGGAAGGGATCCCAATAGCCACCCTAAGAGAAACCTATCAAGGATCCCATTACACCTCAAACCCTACCACCAGCTAAACACACCAACCAAAATACACCCAATCATTATATGAATCCACATCACCACTACCCACTAGAAACAAACGCGCACATATAGTACAAGTCACAACCACCTCCTTTCCACAAAGTGACATCATTAGAAAACCATCTCAACCTTAACACATCCTAATCCAAAAACAACTATAACCATCACAAAGCACATCCAAAATCATAAAATGCAGAGAATATCATATTTTAGGTCAATATTTTATCCACTATTGGTGGCACTTACTCACCCGAACGGTTTTACTTGTGTCAAGGTAGAACCTAAAGTGATTATAATTAATGTAGCACACTGATATTTTTTTAAATATCTTTTTTCAAGTTAATTTAATATTTTTGATACTTTCTATTTCTCCCAGCACTGAATATAACTTTTATTATATGAAATAGGGAATTTATTATTTATTTATATGCAACACCAAGTCAATTTTATGCTACATGAAAAACAAATATTAGCTTTCAGAATACAAAACACTATAATTGGCTTGTGTTACACATTATGTATATTTCTTTTTTTTAGTCTTCATTAGAAAAATATTTATGTTTTACCAAACAAAAATATATTTTTGAAATATTATTCTCTAATATAATAATATATAATTGAGCCGCTAAATTAGCGTTTATTACTTGTATTTACTAACTTATGAAATTATAGGGTTTAAAAGATTAATTTATTCTTTACCAATCACATAGAGATGAAAATAAATTCCAATCGAATATAAAGTCAATATTTTTTTTATGCTCCCAATTTCATTTTTTGTTAATAAATTAAATAAATTACAATTAGTTAATTATACTAAGAATATATATATATATAATATCCAATAATTTATTTTTTATATTATGTAATAGATTTTATAGACATAAGATAAGAACCATTCCAATTTTATGCATACAAAAATATATTCTTCAAAAGGGTAATTTTATAACCTTTTAATGGTGATACAATTTTAAATCCTATTTTTAAAATTAAATATATTATATTTTAAAAAATAATAGTCTTATCATAAATCATAATATAAAATTTTAATTTAGTTTAATTTTTTGTATTTTTCGGTTAAGTTTCAAGTTTTGATGAATATTAAAAGTGATGAATTTTAATTGAAAACAAATGATTTCATAGAAATAATTAATAGTTTTAAATTTTATTTTTGATTGGTTTTAAAGTATAATTTGATCAAATTTTTATCATTTTATATAATTTAGGACATTGGCATCGATTTTTTATTTAATTTATATATAAAAACATTAAATTCTTTTGTATATTTGACCTTTAATAGCCTGTTTTCTCACCCAATCAACAACACTAATTTTGAATTAACTACTACAAATTATTTTCATAAAATTTTGAAAAATAGATATCATATTTTGAATTTTAGGTTAAAAATATTTAAATATGTTTTTTTAAAATTATGGATAGTAACATTAATACTTTTTTTAACATAGTAAAAAGGTCAATCGGGCAATTAAGGGTAAACAGATAATATTCAAAATAATAAAAATTAAATGTACACATAAACTAATTTCATTGTAATATTGTTTTTCAACCAAAATATTCCTTGGTATGAAATCATAAACTTCTAAAGCCACATTTTATTTTTTTTATGTTTCATTTAAATAATAGTTAATGATGTCATACTCATATTTTCTATAACAATATCCTTTTTAATATGGGGCAATATAGAACATACATTTCATTATAAATATTAATTTAAAATGTAAAATTATTTTATTTATATTTTTTAAAATTGTTTAAGAAATAAATAAATACCTTAAAAGCCTCTACAATGATGATCTAATTATTGTTTAATTAATAAAAATAACAAAATAATGATATTAAAAAATTTAAAATAAATATAATTTTATATAATTCACACCATACAAAAAAATTATGTATTAATTTGAGATGTCAGGGATGATTTAATATATCTATTTTAAAGATATTATGTTTTTATTATATTTTAAAAAACTAATAATGAATAGTGTCAAAATTGACACCAATTATATTTTATGATAATAATATATTATTAAATTATTTAAATTTTATAAAAATATCAAATAAGAAAAATGGGATGAAATATGATCTAAATATAATAAATTTTCCATTTATAGTTTAATTGAAACATTATATGATTAAATTAAATTTTCCTAATAATAAATGCTTTGATAGCATAGTTAAAATTAATGTACATTAACTAAGGGTTAATCAAAAATATAATGGATAACATTTAATAAAAACCTGTATAAAATATATTGGACGATCATATTTAAACCCTATATCATCATATATTAGAATAAATTGAATATTTTAGATATTTATATTGACTTTGAATTTTTTATAAATTAATAGTTTTGGAGATTCCAAAAGTGCCCCTCACCTTCATTATAAAATAACACCTCATTCCTTATCTCATTTCTCACATTGGGAAATATATCTTGACCAAACCATACTAATTTACCTTTTAAAAACTCATAGACACATTCTTGATGTTTTTTTCTCCCTAAAGGACCAACTCTAGTGTTTTTTAGAGGAGATATAAATGAGTCATTATGAATAAGAGGTAATATTTATAACTGATCATTCTGTTTTTATACACTTATTTACCTACTATATATATATGATATATAGGATAAAATAATAACTTCACCATCCTAAATGTTATTAGATTTTATTTTGAATATTATCACACCACCATATGACCCCTTTCCCATCAAACGAAAAAAATTGGAAATATCACTTGTGCGTACGTAAAGAATAATGTCTCCACATAGCGATACAATTAATTTTCAAAAACCATATCTCATGACTTATAATTAGGATGGGATTAATATTTATATATGATATTAATTATATAATTATACTTATGGAATGATAAACCCATTTTTTCATTTTTATTATCCATCTAATATTTTGGGAACTGATAACACCACTCATGTGTACATATTGCTTACCATCAGGATGATGTGATGTGATTTTTTGTTCACCAATATTTCATATGGATAGTAATAAAGATAAAATTTATGGTTATATATATATATTATATGACATAAAAATTATTCTGGAATGATAATATATCATATACATTCTTTTCTTTTAACCCAATCAGAAAATGAATATGGTGTTCACGCGTACACAAGACCTACCGTCTTGAGGAAAATGGTATTTTATTTTTAGTATATATATTATATGAATAAAAATTAATACATATGTAATGAATATGTGTATATATATATATTATTTATATCATTATAATCATTTTTATATTATTAAATCCTGATCAATTTAAGAGGACCACTGATTACAAGTCAAAACATGAACGAAAAACATAGCTGATATTACCTAAGGCGTAACATTAAAAAGGAAGTATTAAATAATAGCTAATATTAAGTCATAATTATATCATATATGGAGTCTATTTATATGACTACAATTTTGTGTTAGATTTATAATAATCATACAATTATTATACAGGTGGATTAAACGTATGGGAAGGAAGTCAAGACTTAAAGAATGTGATTTCTGTTAGAATTTTATTATTGTGGGACACATTTCTTATACACTAATTAATTATTTTCTGTGATTTATATGTTTCCCAAGAGTTTATTTTATGATTATTATTCTAAGTAATATTTAATTTTCATATCCATTTATGATCTATATTTAATGGGGTTTACAATTCAAAATTTAAAAATTTTGTTCAGGTAATTTGATCTTCGTTATCCTTCTTGGAGACACATGTTATGGTTTGGACCTATATTCATTTATGAGTTGTATATAATGCCTTTTCATAGGATTTATCATGAATATAATTTTTCCCATGATATTTTTCACTTCATGTAATGTTATTTTATCATCGGTAAGAAATCTGTGTTCTTCAAAATAATATTTTCTAAAAATTATTAAATTTGTTTTAATTGAACATTTAAGAATTTTCAAGTTTATGGATTTCAAATATGTTTAAAAAAATTTCTAATCTCCCTTTATAAATTTTCAAGGTTCTTTTCAATGAAAAATGTTTAAAAAATGATTTATTATTATTTTTTTAAACAATTCAAAGATAAAAGAATATTTTTGTAAGGAAATGTTTTAAAAAGATTTTTAAAAATTATTTTCCATCTATGATGACATAATTTTTAATATTTTATGCTTTAATGGGGATATGATTCCAAAATACCTTTCATATTCATTCTATAATTTTTTATATGTATGATGGAATGATTTTTATGAACCCAATTTTATTCCATGGGTTCTAATATGATGAATTATGCATGTTCTTGTAGAACACATATGTTTGGTTTTCATTATGTAATTGGTGGGACCTATGTATCTTTAAAATTTATTGGTTAATGATTCATACATCTTGAGATAGACATAGATGGAATGAAGGGTGAACTCAGTTCAGATAAGGACTTTGTCCAGAAAGATGGTTTTGGGAGTGAACCTTGACTCCCAAGATGGTGTTCTTTATTTCCTTATGATTTATGTATTATGAACATCCAATTGATTTTCCATTATTCCAGTTTATGATCACTGATATGCAGGGTACTATCATCTATTATCATGATCATATTCTCATATCCTTATTCTCATTACTATGTTTATATATACCCATTGTTTCCTCTTATTGAGCATCAAAGATCACACATTTTTAGGTTTCACTTACCCCAGGTTATGAAGATATATATTATGTTTGATATTTATAATAAATTTTATAATCAAGAATACCCTTGTGGGAGATAATATAGACCACTTTTTTCCTATTATTTATGTTTCAATGTTTCCAAAGGCACTATACTAATACGGTCATTGGGCGTATGTTTTTGTAATGTTGGAATTGTTCTGAAAAAATGATGTAATGTTAATGTATGTTATGACCGGGTCATTATAGATGGTATTATTTAAAAGGTTCAATCAGACATTGGAAACTAGGATTATAAAAATTTATCGAGATCCATCAGGATGTTTCTTAGGATATGTCTTTGGGTGTCCTTAAGTATTATTATGAGGATGAGTTAATGTTTCAGAAAATGTCCTGAAATTTTGGTAAATGGTAGAGTGAGTGGTTTACAAGAATTAAATCCATGAATGGATTAAAAAAGTTTATTTGGCTCTAGTACATATGTATATAGGTAAAACAACTCTAACAAACTGCCTCATGCCTGACTCGAGTGTATCATGGTACCTGACAATGGGCCTTTCTACACACTTGTTTTGACATTGCCGGGGGATATGAATTGGGAGTTCTCAAAATCCTTATGAACCATCAAGATATATTTAAATGGAATTTGTTTTTTAATAAATAGAGATAAACCTATGGTGTCTAGATTAAGGAAGGTGTAATAATTTAGACATGCTATAACTATTTTTTCATGATTATGTGGTTCCTCGCTATGATAATTGTTTCTCAATAAATGATTTTCTATTTTTGTTAATAGGAGAAACCTAAGGAACAAAGTTATCATTTAATATGACATAAATGTTTCTGATCATAAGTCAAATGAATGGTCATTATATTGATTTATGTTGTGATCATTTCCAGTCAGTTTCCATGGATCAGGATTAACAATGTGTACCTTAACCAACTCTAGGACTCACCAAGGAATAGAAATTAGGAGTTAATTAAGAGTTATGTTAATGGATACCTTGAAGGAAAAATGATTCATTTTACTTTTTGTCAATAATGTGGAAATTATCATCTACAAAATGTCATAGAGGAATAAGAATATGTTTTAACTGTGGAAAACATGGACACAAAGCAAGTAACTACAAAGGATTAATGAAGGGTTCGATTAATCAAATGGATGGGAATATTGGTATCCATAATACATAATTAGAAGTTAAATGATTTAATTTTTCAATTAATGATAAATATATAAATCAATGTCCCAAGTAAAATTCATAATAAAATAACCCCAAAGGTGATTCAAGTAATGGTTATATTTTCGATGATGATGAGAATACAGATAAAATTAAATAGGAAATGGGTGTTAAGTAATATGATGAGTTATACCTCTTATGTATTATAAATAAAGTGGAATAATCTATGTTTTCATGTATTTTGATTCAATAATTATGTTATATTAATGGATATAAATACAATTATTTCTCAGTTTATGTCTTTTGATCAGGATTTACAAGTTTATATTGAATATTTTTATGGGATGGAAAGGTGAGTTAATGGAAAGGTGATATTTTGACTAAGGGAATATAATCTTTAATATGTCCCTTGTGTTATGATATTATTTTTTGATAAAGATATGTTGGATATTAATAGGTAAATTTGAAGGTACTTATTTCCTTCGAATTGATTTTGAATTTTTTGAAAAGTGGTTTTTTCTATCATGGATTAAGTTTACAACTATTTAGACTTATGGAATATATTCAAAAACATTATAATAAAGATACTTTATGTTTTAAGGTAATTTTTATTATTACCTTGTTTAAAAAATAATTGATGAAGGTATTCACTCATTTGGAATGTGACTAGCAGGTGAAACCTTATAATATATGGGGGATAATGTTAAATTGATTCCATGAACTGTATTATAATTTTTTTACTTTTCTCTTTGAGAAGGGTTATAAGGTTAACCATTTGTGGAATGGTTTAAGTTAAAAATAGGATGATGTTTTACATATTAATGTATTATATAATAAGATGAGGAAGTATGCACATTAGATAACTTGTGTAAAACGTTTTTTGTGATAATGATAAGGGAATGACTGATCATTCTATTTATAGATCTCATGATCTTCTAAAGCTTTAAGAATGAAAATTTAACCTTCATTTATACACAAAACCAAGTCATGTTTTTTCTACACACAAAACATATAATATCTTGTACTATACATAACACTATTCTTGGTTTCTGTAACACACAACACAGGTTTCTTTTGATAGTCTTCAATACATAGAAGACTGTGTTTTACCGAACAAAATTTTACATTGAAAATAATAGTATTTAATATAATAAGATATCACCTAGATAATAAATATTAATTTATTTCTAGTATTGACTATATCATTAAAATTTAATTTTAAAATTTGAATTTATTATTAACTAATTAAATAAAAATGAAAATATATATAAATTGAATATAGAGGTAGTTTTTTTATTTTAAGCTCTCAAAGATGTTTTGTATTAATAAATTAAATATATTAATATTATTGAATTATATTGTTGAAGTATTTAAGTTTTATATTTAATCGAATAGTTTTTATATTTATCGATTAGATTTCACAGGCATAAGATAAGAACAATCCCAATTTTATGCATAAAAACTAGTATTTTTCATAAGGGTAATTATGTTGCCTTTTCATGGTGAGCCCATTTTAGATGAAATTTTGGAAACAGTTGTATATAATATTTGAAAAAATAAGCTACTTATTTTAAATTGGAATATAAAAATTTACTTTAGATGAATGTTTTGTATTTTTATGACAAGTTTTATGTTTTAATGAATAGTTAAAAAATAAAAAAATATTAATTAAAAAAATCATCTAAATAATTTATAGTGTAAAATCATTTTTTTATTGGTTTTAATGTATCAATAGATAAAAATTTTATAATTTTATATAACTGAGGTCATTATCATAAATTTTACTCTAAATGTTGATATAAAAATATTTCAATCATTTCCATGTTTTAACGTTAATTACTTATTTTCCCACCCCATCAATGGGAATGAATATCAACAAATTAGTGAACATTTTGTGCTTTGAATTTCAAAATTTTCTTCTATATTTAGAATCATAGGTTCTAAATTATTTAAATGTGTTTCTTTTGATTTTGAGCATTATGAATAGTAAAGTTAATATTTTTTTATTAACATGGTAAAAAGGTAAATCAAATAATTATGGTAATTATTATTGTTATAAAAAATAGAAATTTACCCTACTACTTTTCCTAATTTCATTTGATGAGTATGTTTCAACAAAAATCATACTTGTGCGGAAATTATAAACTTTTTAAACCACTTGGATGACAGTAATACATTTATTATATTTTATTTAAAGAAATGATAAATAATTCATACTCATATTTTCAATTACTATATCATTTTTAATATATTTTTATACAGAAGAATACTTAGACTGAAAATATTCATTTTAATGATAAAATATTTTTATATATAATGTTAATTTATATGTAATTTTTCGGAAATAAATATATACCTTAAAATCTTATACAATGATGGTCAAGTAATTGTTCAACTAATGGAAATACCAATTAAGTGATATTGAAAATATTGAAATAAATATAATTTGATATAAGTAATGTCATAAAAAAATGTAATGATTTATATTACTTATTATATATTATTTAATAAATTAGGTTCATATGTATTTTTTTTATGTTGTGTTTAAAAACAAAAATAATAAATAGTGTCAAAAATGACACTAATGATACTTTATGAATGTAATATTTCGTTATATTATTTAAATTTAATAAAAATATTAAATAAAGTCATGGGTATTTTATATTGTCTAAAATTTCCAAAATTTACCATTTATGGTCTAGTTTAGACTTTATATGTAAAAATTACATTCTCTTAACATTAAAACCTGGTTCGCATAGTTAAAATTAAAATAGGTTGACTAAGTGTAAATAAAAAAGGTAAGGTTTCAAATTACAACAAACCGTATCTAAAATTTATTTTATGACTATATTGCAGCTATATAATTTATTTTCATTGAATAACTCTAAATTTGGAGGTATTTATATTGAGTTTTAATTAATTATAAATTGCTATTTTTGGAGATTCCAAAAGTTCCCCTCACCTTCATTTTAAAAGGACACCTCCCACTCATATAATTTCATCAAAGTGAACATTATAGATAGATACAAACCTACCCATTGAAATTATCACCTTCATTAGACTCATTATAGAGGATTTTTTATCCTAAAAAAGGATCAACTCTAGAGTCCTCTAGGGGAGATCTAATGAAGTCATTTCGAAGAAGTGGTAATCTCTTTAATCGATCACTCTCTTTTTGAACACTTATTTATGTTATATAAATATATGATATATATCATAAAATAATAAATTAATTACCATGAATATGGTAAAAGTTTATTATGATTAGGATCACACATTTATAAATCCTCATTCCCATCAAACTGAAAGATAAATGTATCACTCGTGCGTATGTACGACTTACCATCTCCATTTATGATACAATTCATCTTCCATATCCATATTTTTTAGTGAGAATTACGATTGGATTAATATTTTTGTACTATATTTATGA
The DNA here is from genome assembly GCA_963277665.1 of Viscum album. Classification (NCBI taxonomy): domain Eukaryota; kingdom Viridiplantae; phylum Streptophyta; class Magnoliopsida; order Santalales; family Viscaceae; genus Viscum; species Viscum album. The sequence goes on along the minus strand of OY728122.1, from coordinate 579,105,885 downwards.
TGTAATTATTATTGTATATTGATATTAAGATTTTTAATTTTTTATCAACCATCAAATAATTTTGGAAAATGATAATGTCACTCATGCGTACATATGTCTTACCATCTCCACGATACTATGTGATTAATTATTCACCTATATTACATATGGATGGTAAAATGTTTGAATTTTATGAATACATATATATATATAATATGACATTAAAATGCTTATTTAATTATAATATATCATATAATTTACTTTATTTTAACCTGACAAGAAAACGAATACAATGTTCCTTTGTACATATGACCTATCATCTCAATGAATTGTTCATTTTATTTTCAATATCTATCTTTTATTAATCACCATTAATAAACATACGATGAGTATATATATAAGATATTTATATCATGGATATTATTTGGGAGATGATTAAATCATGATCTATGTATGAAGACCAAGGATAAAAGGTCAAAACATGAACAAAAGAACAATATACTGAACTGACTGAACACTCTCATTTTTCTTGATTTAGGAAATACACTGAACACAGTAAACAAGAGGTAAATCATGGAGGTCTAAAACATAACATTAACAAGGAATTAATAAAAATGGGTAATATTAAGTCATAAGTATATAATATATGATATATATATATATTTATATATTTATTTAGATTTAAATATATGACTAAGACTCTGTGGTATATTTAAAATAAACCTATTTTTATTATACATGAGCTTTTAAACTGTGAGAATGAAGTTAAGACTTAATTTAAGGTAATTTTATCTCACTTTTATTTTTGTGGGACCCATTCCTCATACAAAACATGATTATCTTTTGTGATGTATATAATTACCAAGAGTGTATTTTGTGATTATTATTCTGAAGAATATGGTATTTAAATATCTAATAGATTATTTCGTTTTCATGGGGTATATGGTTTAAATATAACCAAATTGGCAGGTAATTTTGTTCCATTTTTTCCTTATTTGAGAGGCAAGTTTTGTTTTTAACATATATAGTCTTTTGAGGAGTATATAATTCCTTTTGAATTTTTTTATCATGAATACAATTATTTTCATGATATTTTAATCATTATACAATTTTAGTTTATCTTCGGTTAGAAATATTTATTCCTTGGGAATAATTTTTTATATAAAAATATTAAAAGTCTTTTAAATGATATTTTAAGTATTTTTAATAAAATAGATTTCAAATATTTTTAAAATGGTTTCAATGATTTAATTATAAATTTTCAAGGTTATTTGAAATGAAAAATTGGGAATAAATGTTTTATGATTTTAAAATCATTTTTTAAATAATAAAGGATATTATCCTTAAGAAATATTTTTGAAAGATCTTTAAAAATTATTTTCCTTCTATGATGACATATGTTTTCACAGTATAAGATTTACTAGGGATATTATTCAAGAAAATCATTCATATTCTTTCTTTAATTCATTATATTTTTTTTATAAAATGATGTTTATAAAACCCATTTCATTCCATTAGTTCTTATATGATGAATGATTCTTGCTCTTATGGCACACATATGTATGGTTTTCATTATTCTATGGGTGGGATCTATATCTCCCTCTAATGAATTCAATAAATATTTATATCTCATTAGATATAAATCGATGGAACAGGAAGTGAACTGAATTCAGTTAAGGGATTTTTCTATGATGATGGTACTTGGTGTGAACCTTTACTACATAAATAGACATGGTAGTAAACTAGGACGATCAAATGGAAGGTGGAGTTAACCCATATTACTAATATTTCCATTATAGTAGTGCCTTGAATAATATATAAATAGTTTCATTTTCATATTTGTCCACTACAAATTCCGTGTCTTATTCCTATATTATAATTTCAATGATTATGTTGAATATTTTATTATTATTTTTGTCTACTAACTACCAATATTTATATCACGAGCTATGTTTATAATCATTGATACATAAGGTATAATCTTCTATTTTAAGGATCAGGTTCTCATGCCCTTATTTCCATGATTATGTTTACATGTCCCCATTGTTTGATGATACTGATCATCTAAGGTCACCCATTTTTATGTTTCCCTTACCCTATGTTAGGAAGATATATATAATTTTTGTTGTGTATAAGAAGGGTGATAGTCAAGAATAACCTACTTTGAGATAATGTAGATCACTTATGTACAAGTGTTTTATATCTAAATGATTCAATAGTAGAAAAATAGTCTTTAATGTGTGTTTTTTAATTTTGAACATTGGTTTTTAACCGACATTGATTCCTCGAACATAAAAATTTGGAATTTTCCATCTCTTTTTATAAACTCATGTAAAAAATGATTAACATTTGTTTTTATTCATCATTTTTTTAATCTGATTACCAAAATACCAATTGATATTATTTATGGTGTCGTTTTCTAAAGAAACAAATGTCAAAAAGATAAAAAAAATTGTTCAATTTTTTGAAAAAGCCAATAATAATTAATATAATTATTAATATGTTTTAAATCTTTTACAAAACATATATTTTACTAGTAGGGGAGCTAAATTGTGTTACAAAGCAAAAGTTATGGATGTAGGAAGTTGGAATTCTCAATGTTTTGATAGATACAACTCATTTCAAAGAAAACATGAAAAACATGAATAAAAATTATACACTCAAAATAAAATAAAATAAACATTAGGAGTAGAAAATATTTAAATTATTTTAAGAGTTTTATTCAAATTGATATGTTTTATTTCATTATATCTATTAGTTTTTTTGTAGAACTCATGAATCAATGAAAACAATGATCGATAATGAATTTTACACCTCGGTTGGTAAATTTCATCCAGTTGTTTTATTTTCATAAATAAATCATAAGAATCAATCATCATTATTAGAATTATTATCACGATGTTTAGAAATGAAGGAAAATAATAACAAATAAATTAAATGATTAGAATAGATACCGTGTTCAAATTGTCAAATGAAGTCATTTTGGAAATTTAATTGAATCGAAGATGTTGGAAATGATGAATGAAATAAAAAATGGATTTATATATATTAAATGAAAATATTTTTGATGGATTTATGTTAATATTTAGGGAGGATGGTAAAATGTGAAATGAATGTTGTGAAAAAAATTAAAATTATAATCTCAGGTATTTGTAGATCCTTTGTGCGTCTGTTCTTCTTAAAACTGACGCCAAAAAGGTTTTACGTTTGATTTTCTACAAAATTGTTTTACAAATCCAATTCCAAAAATACCCATAGATATCATTTTTTTTGTTGGTTTTTAAATAAACTGATTCCAGAAAATTTTTAAAAAATATTTTTATGTCATTTTTTAAAATGGCCACCACCAATAATTGAGAAAGTTTATTTTTGAATTTGATTTAAAAAAAATTCAAAAATTATAAAAATTATTACAATGTTTTAGATCATTTCCAACGTATCGATTTTATAGGACTTAGAGCTAAAAAACTTACAGATTAAATGTTATGGATGTCGAAAGTTGAACTTCTCTATAAAAAGTCCTAAAGAAGTTAAACATTAGAAGGCAATAAATTTTGATACATAACTCCATTTGATCTCCAATACTAGTGAAATGTAAACCTAAGAAATTATTTAAATCATGGTAAAAAAAATTATGTTAATTTTTTCTAAACTGATTTCCAAATAGGTTTTTAACATCAGTTTGTTTTCAAAAACAAACATTAAAAATCTTATAATGTTTAACCACCGATGATTTTAAATTTTGATATGTAAAATTTTTTTATCTCTATGACCTATCAAATAAAATATAAGTAAATTATTTAAAAAAAACATTAAAAAAATTCTACAATTATTAGGGTTTTGTTTTAAAACCCCATTCTAATAATATTTTTTTATCTTTTTAGCATCTGGAACTTTTAAAATGAGCACTATAAATGATATCAATGGGTATTTTTGGCATAAATTTTATAAAATACAAAACTAAAAAATTTAATACCTCTTTGGAATCGTTTTTAAACAAAAAACATGCTTACAAGTCTCTTCAAACATATTTTGGGTCATTTTATAAGAAAATGACATGAAATTTTTGACATTAAAGTCCCAATTTCTATTACTATTTCTAATGTCACTAAACTAATACGGTATTTTACCATTTTTTTTGTAATGTATGAAATTTTATACAAAATAGATATAATTTTAACGTACATTAAGACTAGGTTAATATAATTCAATTCCTACTATTTTCATTTGTGAGAAACATTATCACACATCATACATTAAAAAAAATAACATTTCATAAAATATCAAGATCCAATCATCACGACATCCAAAAAAATTGTGAAAAGAAAAAAACAAAATAACTCCAAGCGTTGGGCATGAATTTGTGTCTCTCACTCCGAAGTACTCTCATACAGAACACAATTCCTCCAAAACACATCAGAAAAGGGTATAGTTTTTCTACAAAGCACATTTTATCAATCATCCTAGATATCTACCGGTCACTCCAAAAAAATCACATCATCCTCAACATGAAACTCTCCTCGGTCAATAATGTGTGAGCCATTATTAAGATACCAATGAATATGGGACAGATGAAAGCTTCCATGGTTCCCCTCTATTTGTAGTGGTATAACCAACGGGTTCCCCACCTCACCAACTCAACCCACAACCTCAAATGGGCCCAACAACCCTAGGATAAATCTTAAAACCACTACAAACCACTTATTTTCACATCGATAGGTGACTCAAAAAATCACATATTCTCTAACATTGAACTCTATGGGCCTCTACCAGTGATCGGAATGGGATTTAGGATTGTCTTAAGATTCCCTCATCCTCTCTTCAACCAATTAGAATATTATCACCCATGCTCTAGAACACATCCAAACAAAGAAATATTTACTCTTCAACCGCTTCCTATAAAAACATATAAGGACACAACCACCTAAAAACTGGCTCCAATAGATCCATATCAATGGTTGAGAGATGTATTTTTTTATAAGAAAATAAAACCAAAAGATATTTCTTTACCTATGATGCACTAAAGTCCAAGATGTGATCCTATAACATTTATTCTAGAATCTGGATAGTCTTCTCATTCTTTTCATCACTCAGAGAGTGGTAAGTAGTGTAAAGGTGGAACTAAGATCCCAAATCATTGTTCTATCCTCTCTAGGATTAGTGTTATAATACAAATCCCAATATAATATAATTGTTCACGGTAATATTTAAATCCTAACCACATGTCCTATGTACTAACTCATCAAAACATCCACGGAACTATATTAATAGATTTCTATAAAATAAACAGACTTCATTTGTCGGTTCACTATCCCCTTACTTTCATCACACACTTCCAAATCCTATGGTAAACTGGTGATGAAATCCAATGATATTTCTTCCTATTTTACACACAGGAATGTACATGTACAATAACAATCCTCCCAGAACATGGAGTTCCACATTTTCATGTTGAAACACTAGAAACCTCGCTATAAACATTATAACTGAACATTGGATCCCTAGCCCCCAAATATATCTTCTTAATACATGATACATATTTTTCACAATGGAATGAACATATATATGTGGTCCATGAAACTCATAGAGAACACCATTTTACATCACCTGTGGAATAGATAACCTCCAATGAAACAACATCTAGTTTTGAACAGCCTCTGACCTTCCCTGATTGGCACCATCAAAGCCCACACGGCCATGCATCACCATGACCTATAAGTCTCCATAGTGAGAATCCACCACGTGATGCATAAAAACTACCCTTTACTCGTATAATAAAAGAATCCTTAGTAAAGTTTCACTTTGAAATTAATATTAATCCTGAAAAATCCTCCATCCCTTTCTAAACATTGGAATATTATTAAAACAAATCTCCTAGAGGCACTTGAATCAATGCATCAACAACTATATTTCCATATCCTATGAGGAAATATATATCATCGTAGTAATCCTTAAGAAACATCGTCCACCTCCACAAGTATAAATTTAAATAACACTAAGATATAACATATTGCATGATTTCATAGTCCATGAAAACTAAAAAACATTTTTTGATGAGTAATGATTCCATAGATTTAGAGAAAACACAACTACAAATAATTCTATGTCACATGTGGAATAATTTAACATGTGGTAATATAACTTCCTAGAACAGTATGAGAAATATTCTCTCTTCTTCATCAACAACCATCATGTTCCCAAAATAGACACGTCCTTTAAAACCTCAATCAATATAGCCTCTTTTTGAATCTATAGAACTAGATTAATAACTAGATTCTTCTACAGGTAAAGAACTATTTCAGACATTGATATCCCCATAAAAATATTGATCAATAATGTTCAATGTTTTTAGTGAGTCCATAACTCGAGATAAATCAGGAACAAAACCCTGATAATTTCCTATCAAACCCATGAAACTATGATCCTCACCCACATTCTTGGGTTCTTCCTAAGAAACAAATACCTTGATCTTTAATGGGTTCACTACATCACCCAGTTATGACACCACATTTCTGAGGAAACAAACCTCTCTTTTCTAAAACATACACATGGAGAACTTCCTATATAGCTAGTTATTTTTTGGATCTATAAAAAAACATTTTAGATGATCATCATGTTTCTCCCCCAATTTTGAGAAGATCAAGATATCACTGAATAATACAACAGCCAACCAGTCCGAAAATTCATAGAACATGGAGATCATAGAATGATCACCCTATATTTTCATGCATAACTATTACATCAATTCTATGATTAACAATGTAATGGTGTTACAAATCCTGGATCCAAAGGTTCTGTAGGTTGGGAACATTAAGATCATACATAACTTGTACATAATAAAACATAAGCATTTATTTTTATCCTTATTCATTATCATTATAAAATATCACATTCTCTTTAGTACATGTAATAACTTAAGGATTCATATCAATGAATGTGGTGAGATAAATCCTATTAATATGAGGAATAATATATAAAAAATAAGATACATTAATTAATAGTACATGGGATAACATAAGCATCATAATTATTTCATTAGAAGGTGTTCATCATCATAAGTATGAGGATGGCAGTTGAAAAAGGAATGTAATGTGGCATATTTATAAAGATGAAATATCATTTCCTAGTTTTCAAATAACATATATAGGTGAGAACAAAGCTATCAGAATTTTTATGCATATCATATGTGCATAAATCATAATGTTGTCATTGTGAACAAAGATAGAATCATGCTCATTAATAATACACATAATCTCCGAAAACAAAATTCATTAACCAATTCATTTGAAAAATTTATACTTAGAACCCCACCAATAAAATTATAAAATACTCATAATCATGCATTCCACATTGAATATAACAAACATAGTCATGAAATAACACTTGTAGAGGAATGGGTTTCTTAAAAAATTCAACATATCATACATAAAAAATAAACATCAAGACTCAAAATTGAATATGGGATATTAAATAATCATATAAAAGATCATTTTTCTATTGAATTGAGAAATAACTCAAGGGGTATCAAGAGATGTTTTGGAAATTAAATTCCTCTTGAAAAAATATTATAAATTGTTTAGAATACATTTTGTAAGGGTAGAAACATGTATATCACCAAAAGAAAATAAGAATAAAATTGCATGTAAATCTTGAGGATATAAAAAGATAATTCATACAAAAATAAATGTGAAATAGCATATAATCCAAAAAAATATTTTTGGTTTGAGAATCCCTTAACCTTAAATCCATATTTATTTCGTTGCATTTTCGCCACATGAATAATAAATATATTTTTATTAAAAAATTACAACGAAGTTTATTATTTTTATTTTTACTAATATTTATTGATTATAATCATTTGATTATTTTTATGGATTTCCTTTGTTAAAGGGAAGAAGTTTTGATATCATGTCTTCTGAAAATAAAATAATGTATCTCTACGATTTAACTATTTTTTACAACATTATTTTTAAACTAGTATAATTAATTACATAACATTTAAATACATATATTTATACTTTTATATTTAAAAAACAATTTATTATAACTATCCATAGGGTTGGTGAAAAGGGAATAATTAAAAATGTTGTCATTGACGATTAACCGACCGTTAATGGTATATTGTCAAAATAATGACAATAAGGAGTATGAGAGTTTACTAAGTCATAAATATAATACATCCATTATATTAAAATCAATAATATAATGTTAAAATAATTCTTGATTATACTTGTAATATTTATTTAAAGGGGTCGATAAAAAAGAGAAATAGGAGAGTACAATCAGAGGAATAATTGGTGAGAGGTTACCATCTTCTCAATGTAGCTTATTATCCAGAGCTCTAAACTCCTTTGATACTTGGAGTAGGATTGATCTAGAAAGTCCCTAGGTATTCCAAGAGTCCTAAGAGAAATTATCTTTATAGAGAATTGTATACAGAATGTGTTGGAAGATTTTGTTTCCAATTGGAGGGAGAGGGGTTATTTATGCAAGAGATGTGTCTTTTTAGAATAAAATATTAAATAAAATACTATATTTAAGGTAAAACATGTAAAAGTGATATTTTTTAAATTATAAACCATATATGAATTAGAAAAAATGATTTTATGAATTTGAATCAATTTATAATTCTAATTCATTAGTTTCATAAAAATGAAAGGTGGAAGCTTGTGCAAATATTATTTTAATGTAATACATTATATTTTACACTTTGGAAAGTACTCTTTTGGTTTTGGATATCATGTTAATTTTATTTTTATGACTCAATTATAAAATTATTTATTATTTGGTCGCCCCTAATGTTTTAGAAATGATTATTTCATTATCAAATTTTGAATGATATAATTCAAGATAAACCTATTATGGAAAAACTATATTTTTACTATTTATTTGAAAATTTATGTATTCCATATAATAACAAAAAAATCACCCTTTGAAAATTTCAATGTGATGATTTCAAAAAATTACATTAATCTTATCAGAATAAATTTATAGAATAGTATATTTTCATTTTTTATGATAAAATTTTGATTCTTATGAAATACTTTAAAATAAAATTTAATATAAATTTGCTTATATTTGTTTTAATTTTAAATCCAGATATTAATTTTATTTAAATATAAAATTTATATTTACTTAAATTATTGATGATAAAAATTATTAATATTAAATTTTATTATTTTGGGGTCAAAGTACTATTACAATAGTTATGTTACTATTACCTATGGTCAAGTTATTATTCTAATAGTTACATTACTATTACAACTATCAAATTACATCCTACAAATAGTACTTCATTCCATAATTCACTATTCACCAAAATTATTCTCTAGGTTCTATATTAAAATTTTATATAATTTTTATTTTTTTACTAATATTTTGTTTCTTTTCCATAGTATTATTAGTGGGAGGGGTGACTCTAATTCATCATGTTTATCCAAATATTACATTGTATTATTTGTATTTTCTATTTTTTAACCTTATAATATTAATCATATTATGGGTTTAGTCATGGAATAATTGAATGTTTTTTCTTAATTTAATAATTTTTTTGGATTCTCTATTTCGTTATGTGTATAATACTATATAATATAATATAATAAACATTTATCTAATAAATGAAATAGATTTAATAAACTCTGGGTTGTTATATTATTCCCCCATTGAGAAATTTCACCTTCAAAATTTCATATCAGGTTCTTGGTTTAAAATATTTGATTGTCTTCTTATTTCATTATTTCCTCTGGTTTCACTTTCAACAATAGATAATTATTTTTTCTCTCTAAAACTTTGATATGGTTAGTTTCCTTGTCACATAGAACATTGATTCTATGGTCCATGAACTTCGTCAGGTTCTCCAAATAAGAGAGTTCATTACCTAGTTATACTGCAGCTAGATTCAGTACATATGAGGGGTTAGGTATGTACTTCCTCAGGAGATATATAAGGAACACATCATGAACATGAACCATATTTAGAGGAAGTGCAAGATGATATTCCACTACTCCTATGAGATCAAGGATCTCAAACGGTCCAATGTACCAAAGGCTATGATTCTTTTTATTTTTGAATTGCATGACTCTCTTCTGTAGTGATATTTGAAGTAAAACATTGTCTGCAAGTTTAAATTCCAAGTCCCTTCAATGGTTGTAAGTTAATCTCTTCAACCAACTCTACGAATGTTTTATATGTTTTTTTTATGGCTTGAACCTTCTCTATCATCACATGCACAAGATCAGGTCCATGTAGCTTTCATTCTTCACATTCTTCCCAACATGTTCTAGTTTGAAATTGATTCTCCTATAGATATGCATAGGGATAAATTTCAATACATCAGTTAAAGATATTATTCCCTGATAACTATACTAATGGGAGATGTTTATCTCATCCTCATTTAAATTCCTTTGAGCTGGAACTCAAGATTTCAGATAGTGCCGGAATTTTCCTTTTAGGTTGGACTTTAACATAGGGGTGATAGGCTACAATGAAAATCAATTCATTATAAAAATCATGATGAATAAATCTCCCTAAATATATTCTTATCCTTGGTCCATGGTCAGAGATGATTGTATTTGGCACACCATTCATCCTCCCCACTTCCTTTACATGTATCATGTAATGTTTTTCAAGTGGGACATCATTCTAAATATTACTGAAGTGGAAAATATTGGTGTTTCAATCCACTACTACCTGTATCACATTTCATACATTACATATATTTTTTAGAATAGTGAAAAATTCCATGGTGATGTTCTCCCATTTCCACATTGGTATAATAAATGGTTGCATCACCCCCTTATACTTCTTTCACTCTACTTTAACTTAAGATCATACCAAGAACCTTGAGATATACATACAAATATTATTCTTCTTTTTGACCCACTAGAATTTCTCTCGAATATCATTATTCATCTAGTTACATCTAGTAGGTTTAGATAAATATGAGCTATGTTCATTATCCAATAGATTTTTCTTTACCTCTTTTAATTCGGGCATATATAGTCTAGTTCTAAATCGAATGACAATATCCTCATCAATGTGGAACTCATGTATAATCCATTAGATTTCTTATTTCACCTTATTTTGAAGCTCTAGATCATCCCTCTAATCCCCCTTAATATTCTCTTAGATAGATGGATTGGAAATCATTTTTGAAAGTTAGGATGTATTCCCCTTTATTATTATTTCTTCATCCATACATTATATATCCAGGAATGTAGGGTCTTTCTTAATCTTCATAATTCATCTAATAGTAGGTTATTTACTACTAAGATCAACATCTATCTTGTTATCCTTTTCTAGATAGCAGTGAATATAGAAATAATATCCCTTGATTATCTATAACCATCATTTTTGACACATTTTTTTCTCCTTCTATGGGAATGTATACATTAGTCTTTTATGATTGATATATAGGGCATCGTTCTCAAAATAGAGGTACTGCTACCAAATAATCATGGATTAGATCACAGCAGATAACTTCAGATCATGTGTCAAGTAGTTTTTCTCATGGATTGTTTTTTTGAGGCCTAGGCTATCACTTTGTCGTTCTATATGAGTACACAATCCAACTCTTTCTTTTGAGCATCAGTGTAAATCACCAAGTCTTCTCCCCTTATTAGTAGTGGGAGTACAAGCTTAGTTATTACCCTTTTATTGAACTATTTAATGTTTTCCTCTCATTATTCCATCCAAATATAATTTACCCAATGTAAGAACCCGGATCTTCGTTTCAGGTATCTTCATCCTTTCGCTGGGGTTTTTGAGAAAAGGGGTTTTTCTAGATTTTTTTGAAGTACACGCTGTGTACTTTCTGAGTCCATGCCGTGTACTTTCTGAGTACACGCCGTGTACTCCCTTGCTGCGACATGCTGGGTGTTGGCCATGTCCGGGCCACACACACGGTGTGTATGGGTGAAGTGGAGGACGCTTAAAGAGGAGTACAGAAAAGTGGATTACACGACGTTTACTCAAGAAGTACATGTCATGTATTTTCTTTTTTTCCCATTAAACGGACCGGGGTCGCGCCTAATCAACAGAATCATCTTCATCTAGGATTCATTCGATCGAGAGACGTCGTACGGCCATGGAACTTCTCTGAATCCCTGAGCCTCCATCCTTTCTCTGAATCAACCGTCATCGATTGTGCTGGAACTGCAGCGGTGAGATCTTCCTTCCCCTAGAGAGTTGTTTCCCAATTCCTTATTTTTCTTAAGTTATCATGGGTTGAATGTTTTGTGTTTTTTTGTAGATATACTCCATTTTGAGGAGAATCTAGCCTCGTGGTTCAATTATATCGATATCCTAGTATTGAGGTAGGTGGTTTGTGCCTTACCTATCGATGTCTTTGTGTTTTATGTGAAAATTCCAACAATACCCATGAACGGGGTATTGCGTGTTTACCTTTTTTCCCTTGTGGTTATTCTTTCCATGCTTACATGATTGTGTTGAGGTAAATTGATCATGTTTGGGGTTAATTGTCCTGTTTGGATGTTTTTCCCATGCTTTGTTCTTGTTACTACCTTTGGGTCTTGTTAGCCTTTGTTCGTTGGACATGTTTCCATGCCTTGTGATCTTAGGACGGAATGATGTTGTTAACATGCATGTTGCTCTGTAGACTGGTTTTCCAAGTAGATCTATAGGTGTACTTTGGTTATCCAGGTAGCTCTATAGGTTTACACTGGCCTTATAGCATTAATATGCACTGACTGGAACAGGAATGTGAGAACTCGGTGCTATAGACTATAAGGGATAGATCGAGTGAGCTTCCCAGAGAGTCTAAGATATTATATACTATATGGGGAAAGACCAAGTGAACTTCCTCAGAGAGTCTTGGACATTAAAGACTTCAGGGGATAGACCAAGTGAGCTTCTCAAAGAGTCTTAGATATTATAGACTACAAAAGGGTAGACCGAGTGAGCTTCCTCAGGGAGTCTTTACCTTGTTTAAATGTCTTTAAAACCATCCCAAGCTAGAGGAGTAATTGACCAATTGATCTTCCTTATAAAGTCTATGGAATACCTGAGGCTATAGGAGGAATTTACCGAGATATCTTCCTCAGAGAGTCTCTAGTCCTTGGGGCCAAGAGGGTTAGACCACGTGATCTTCCTCAGAGAGTCCCTGAATACCCTAGACTATAAGGGGAATTGACCGGGTGAGCATCCATAGAGAGTCTTATAAATTTTCATGACCAATCAGAGGGGTTAGGCTGAGTGTACATCCCCTAGGGCAGTGGTACTTCTTCGATAGGACCCGAGGGGATAGCTGCAAGCACTTCCCAGAGGGTTTCCTATTGTAGTTAGCTTATTGTTTCACTTAGGTTGTTGTTTTATGGATCGATTGTTGTTGTATATCATCCTTCTTTACTGCTTACTGGTTACTGGCTGTTGTTTACTGTTAATGTTACTGCTTACTGTACTATTACCTGCCATATACTCACTGACTGTTAGGCACTGATCTTCGGGTGGTTTCCTAATAGAATTTAGTCTCACACACTGTTTGGGTCATGCTTTTGGGTCCAAACAGACTATTTTGTTGCAGGTATAGACAAGGGAAAGTGCCCTTCGAATTCCAGTACTTGATTGCTTGGAGCAGGAGAGCATGTGACCAATCTTTGGCTTGCGATGCTGAGGAGCTGTTTACTTTCTTTTGTACTTGTTTTGGTACTATGGTGTTTTCCAGCATTGTGACTTGTTTGGCTGCTTTCCTAGATATGTATCATGCATCATTTCATATATACATATGTGCTCTGGTTGGTTGATTTAGTTCTCTGCTGTTTATTATTGTTGGTTATTCACTGCTTCTTCTATTGCATGTTTATTTACTTCTATTGTGTACTCTGCCAATGAGGGAATAGTTTCCCCACTATCACACAAAAGTCCCCCGTTTCTAGTCAGTAGCCTCTGGCGGTTGGGGAAATGCGCTTGATGCCATGTGAGCAACTGGGTGTTGGGCGCCTCTGGGTGGCTTCTAGAACCAGGACGTTACAAAGTGGTATCAAAGGAATTATTTTCTCTTGACTTACTATTTGGATCCTTTATCTAGGGATAGGATGGATTCGGTACTTGGTACTAAGTTGTGCCTGGGAGTAGCTAACCCATGTACAGGGAAAATCCATACTACCTCATTTATTGCAGTTTTATGGTTTTGAGATTTTATGGTTGATATGATTTCATCTAGAGTGATTCACATGATATATATTGTTATTGTTTTTCTATTGCGGTTCTATTTCTGTCTCAACCTGTTGAGATGAGGGTATTCTATATCATGCACCATAAAGGCACTTGTTAGAAATCACATGCCATACATTCTTTCCATGCCATCTAGGGTGAATTAGAGATTTCATGTTATTGTGATATACTTTGTGTAGATTATACATGCTGTTGTGATAGATGCTTGATAGAATCCCTACTGTTTTGATAGAGAAATTGTTTGTATTGTACTTTGATTAAATGAACACCAAATTTTGGTTCTTGAGGTATTATAGGCCCTCTTGAATGAGAAATTGGTGGATCATTGACATGTGTTTTCTTAAATATGACTGAATGGGAAGCAAAGCTTTGATTCATGGGAAGTATGGGCCCTCACGGATTGGAATTTGGCACCTTCATGCCTTGTTTTCTGTGTTTTCTGGGCTTCGGTGTAGTTTCTGAGATACTGCCTAGAAAAACCTAGAATACACGGCGTTTACATTATAACTACACGTCGTGTAGTTTCTGACCGTGTCACTGACTGTGTGAGATGGAACACGGTGTTGTAGAAATTCCTTTAGGAACACGCCATGTATGGTAGGTTCACGTCATGTAGTATAGAGCCATATACCCGACTGTGTCACTAATAACAAGGGTCATGGAAGCTTCAGTAGAACACACTGTGTTGGTAAAGAACACGCCATGTAGTCTTGTCTTAGGTACCAGGTCGTGTCATGAACAACACAGGTCAGTGTTATCTTCTCATATACACGCCGTGTTTGTTCAAAACACGCCGTGTAAGGTTCATTCATCTGGACGGTCGTGTAACTAACAACACGGGTCGTTGAAACCTTGTCTAGTACACGCTATGTCCCTAGTGAACACATCATGTAGTCTAGGGTTAAGATGGACCGTGTGGGTTAGTCGTGTAAGGAGACTCGGGCATGGGAATAGAGTTCAAGTACATGCCATGTGTGGGGACAACACACCATGTAGTTTGGGGTGTTACACAACCAGTGTGGTAGGAATACACACCCATGTTAATGGCTTAAGAAGACACGTCGTGTAGTTTTATACACGTCGTGTAGTCATGTTTTGTAAAACATGAATGTTTCTTTCTCCAGTTACCGTTTTTACTCTTGTGTTCTCAGTCTTTGATAATCCTGATCTAAGGCATGGTTTTGATCTTTCATAACTATGCCTCTGATACATCATTCGGTTGTACGTCATCTACCATATGGTGATCAGACACCGGATATAGTCGATCAGGGACCTCCTACAGATCCTCCTACTATTCCAGCCTTGGAACCAGAATTTATACCTCTCTCTAGTGTCAATGCGCAGTTCAGGGGGATTTCCTGATGATGATGAAAACTTTTCAGGGAGCGCCGCATATTGCCCTGTTGATGGAGGAATTGGCGCTGGTCTTTCAGCAGCAGCATCGTCCTACTTTCTCAGGGGATGGAGGACCCCAGGCTGCAGAATCCTGGTTAGAGGCCACACTGACCATCTTTGAGCATCTAGAGATACCCCCAGAGAAGAGAGTAAAGCTGGACACCTATATGCTATGAGACACCACCAAGAGGTGGTGGGAGGTGATCTCTCAGTTAGGTCACTTATAGGGTATGTCTTCGGATGAGTTTTGGCACACCTTCTATGACTACTTCTATCCGGAGACCCTGAGGGCCGATCGAGACTGGGAGTTTATGAGTCTGCAGCAGGGTGCTCATTCTGTCATGGAGTACTCGTCTCGCTTTACTAAGATCCAACATTTCACACCGATCTTAGCAGGTGATGAGTTGTTCCTTGCTTGGAAGTTCGAGGAAGGTCTCACGCAGGAGATCCATTCCCATGTGAATATCATCCAGTTGACTTCGATATCCTCTATCGTCAACCAGGCGCTGATCACTAAGCGCAATCTGAGGGATTCTGGAGCAGTGAGCCAGGGCGGCTCGACATCCAGAGCTGGTGTTCCTCTTATGGACAGTAGGAAGGGTCGTATAGAGTCTACTTGAGAAGATAAGAGTTGGTGGGATGTGCCTTCTGGCAGCCAATTTTTATGCTACCAGTGCGGTAGAATTGCGTACACTAGGCCTCAGTGCCAGAGAGATCTGTTGGAGTGCCAATCCTGCGGAAAGATGGGCCATCTTCATCATTTCTGTCACATCTTCTCACCTTCAGCTGGTGGTAGGGGTTCCTCTATGACCCTGAATTCTGGAGATGTTGTGCCAGTTTCCCACCAGTATGGGAACTAGAGTTCTTTCGGCCGTTCGGGCCCAGGTGGAGGTCACGGCCGTGGTGGTCAGTCACCAGGTCATCAGCGACTGCAGATTGGATCATCTCAGAGTGGTCATCCAGGGGCGCAGGGCCGCGGTGCAGGCCAGTCTTTCACCATGGAGCAGACCTACCATGAGTAGTATCCCGGCCCTTCTACAGTTCGAGGTATGATATTAGTAGCCTTAGTTTTATCTTCAACCCTTTTCGATATTAGTGCTTCACATAGTTTTATCTTTATTTCTGTTGTGGAGAGCCTTGGGCTCTATATCTTTTCATCTGCCGACTTGTTGACTCTTGACACGCCCTTGGGAATGAGGAAATCTAGCATACATCAGTGTAGAGAGTGCCCTCTCGAGGTTGATGGGTTTCATTTCTTATGGTACCTCTATTTCCTAGAGATGATGGGCTATGACGTCATTCTCGGGATGGACTGGTTAGTTCACTTCCAGGAATTCGTCGATTTCTTTCATCGGAGGGCAAGTTTCGTATCACCAGAGTGTGGATCCTTTCTTCTTAGAGGTGAGTGGGATGTCCAGGTGGGTAGAGCTAGACTAGAGCATCATGGTCTAGGAGGATTTACAGAACATATTTCCAGTCTTTATCTGGATGACTAGGGGACTTCATAGTTAGACTTTCCTCCTGTGGTGGATTGTTTCAGGGATGTCTTTCCAGAGAACTTTTCAGGTTTGCCTCCGGAGCGTGAGGTAGACTTCTCGATTGAGATCGTGCTAGCAGCAGCACCAGTTTCCATTCCTCCTTATAGGAAGGCTACACCTGAGTTGTAGGAGCTCAATAAGCTGTTGAATGAGTTGCAGGCATAGGGTTTCATCCGACCCAGTACTTCTCCTTGGGGTTCTCCTGTCCTGTTTGCAAAGATGTAAGATGGCACCCTTCAGCTTTGTGTGGATAATCAGAAGCTAAACCAATTCACGGTTAAGAACTGATATCCCTTGTCGAGGAACGATGACCTCTATGATCAGCTTTGAGGAGCCCAGGTGTTCTCGAAGATCGATTTTAGGTCCGGTTATCATCAGTTGCAAATTAGACCATCAGATATACCTCTTGCAACCTTCAGAAGCAGGTATGGTCTATATGAGTATACAGTCCTGTCGTTCGGTCTCATGAACATGCCAGCTGTTTTTATGGAACTAATGAACCGAGTGCTCCTTCCGTACTAAGATTCCATTGTGGTGGTTTTCATGGACAACATCTTGGTGTACTCTCACACTAGACACAACCATGATACACATATTGATATCGTTCTGAGTACACTGAGAGAGAATCAGTTATATGATATGCTCTCGAAATTCCACATTTGGATGGATCATATTCACTTATTGGGTAACTTCATCTCATAGATAAGATTATCAGTGGACCCAGAGAAAGTGAGAGCTATAGTTTCATGGGAGAATCCGAAGAATGTCTTTGAGGTGCGGACATTTCTAGGGCTGGATGGATACTACATGAGTTTCATACAGGACATTTCATTCCTAGAAATATCGCATACAGGTCTAACCAAGAAGGGGTGATGTTTTTATGGTCAGATTCTTGTGATTCAGCCTTTCCGGAGCTGAAGGGGAGGTTGACGTCAGCACCGATACTGGTCTTGACAAAGCCGGGAAAGGGATATACTGTTTACTGTGATGCTTCAGGTATCGGGCTAGGATCTGTGCTTATGCAGGGAGATGGATTTGTTTCTTACGGGTCTCATAAGTTGAGGCCACATGAGAGGAACTACCCGACGAACGATCTGGAGTTGGCAGTTGTTGTTCATGCCTTATGCTGTTGGAGACACTACCTTCTGGGAGAGCACTTTGTGGTTTTCACTGACCACACGAGCCTCAAGTTTATATTCCCTCAATTTGATCTAAATATGTGACAACTTAGGTGGGTTGAGTATCTTTAGTATTTCGACTTCGAGATTTCCTATACGCTGGGAAAGGGAATCGTAGTGGCTGATGCGTTGAGTAGAAGAACTCAGATTCAGGCAGTTCAGGAGGGAGTAAAATGTCTCTCTCTTCGAATCAGGAGAACGTGCCACATGCAGCTCCTGTTTTTTCAAAACTCATGACTGTTGCAGCGTCTTCGGTCTGGCAAGTGACCCCCTTCTCGGCGTTGGCTCCTATTCTCCCTGGATCCACCTGCGGGCCCTCTCCCTCGCCCTCCGTTTCGGGGGCTGCGTCGCCTCCTAGTGCTCCCGGTGCCCGACCCTCTTTCTGGGATGCTCTATGCGGCTCTTCTGTTTCCCTCCTCATTTTCTTAGTAGTCTCCTTTTCTATTCCTCACTTGTTGCATGTCGGATCTCGAATCAGTCTTGACGTTCTTGTTGCGTCATTTGCTAAGGCCTCGGATCACCTGCACTTTACCCCGATTGCCCGTTTTTGCGCAGCGAAGCCCTCTCTGGCGGTGTTTCGGCGCTTTTTGAGCACCTGGGGCCTCCGTCTTCTGGCTCATATGGTCTATGGACGCTCACTGGGGGCGTGAATCTCCCCTCGCTGCAGTGTTGGTTAGGCTTCCGGTTATCCCTTTGCCATTCCAAAACGAAGGTCTTCCCAGAGCCATTGGAGATTCTCTCGGCGGTTTCATGTTCTCTGATCTTCGTACCAGATGTTGTGCAGAGGTGGTCATGGCTTTCATCTGTCACTACTGGAATACTGGTCTATCCCCACGCATCTATTCCCATGGTTTGAAAAACCGTGGGAATAGGCCTTTTTTGTTTATCAATACCCACGGTTTTATTAAAACCGTGGGTATTCAATTCACAAATTTACCCGAATATCGGGTTCTCCTCCTCACTCTCGCGCTCCCCAATCGGAACTTCTCCTCCTCACGCTCGCGCTTCCCCGCTCGAACCCTAGGTTCCCGACCTCCGCCTCCGGCCCTCTCCTCCCCTCCCCGACCACTGCCTCCCGGTTATCCGACCTTCGCCTCCCAACCCTCTACTCCCCTCTCTGACCTCCGCCTCCCGGACATCCGACCACCGATTCCCGGCCATCTCATCCCCTTTACAGCTTTCGCCTCCCGCCTTCTCCTCCGCTCCCGACCTGGAATTCCGGCCCTTCTCCTCCGCCTCAACATCCTAGCCTTCGCTACACTTCCCCAAGCTCCAGCGGCGTCCTCGCTTCTCCCTCGCAGCTACCTCTCCTCAGACAATTTCCCGTCCAAGTCATTCTATATAGGTATAGAATTTCTTCTCCTTAATTTTTTATTCTTTTGAAACTAATCACTTATTCTTATATCACTACACAAATTATCTTCTGCATTGTTTATTTAGTCAATAATCAGTCATCATAAGTGGAAATCTGGGTATGAATCTTTGGGTATTTTTTTGAATTCATTTCTGTTGTTTGGTCTATTTGGGAGCCGATCTGCCTGCTTTACTAGACTGAATTTTGGCTTCTGGATTTGGGTTTGACTAAACCCCTGGTTTTGTGGTTTCATGGTCTACCAATCCATCACCTTCTTCAAAAAAAATTCATCTTAGAGATAATTTTTACTTCCTCTGATTGTTATTGAAAGAATCTGTTTTCATTTACAATGTTTTATATTACTACATTTTTTTCATTGGATATAACTGACAAAGACTACTAATTTAGGATGATATACTAGTGATGAGTTCTATTTGAAGGACATAAAAGTATTGGGAAGGAGGGAATCTAGAACTAAAGTGTCATACCCAGGGGAACAGTGGTGTCTACTCTAAAATGTCCATATGAACAGCATCTCCTTATGCTATAGCTTTCTTGATAGATCGCATGAAGGGCATGGGGTCATCAAACATGATTTTTTTATGTATTCCATCATTTATCTTCTTTATAAACCCTGTATTCCATATGAACAACATCTCCTTATGGTATGCGTTTTATAAATATTTTCATGGTTTCCATCATTTTGGAAATTTTCGTGTTGTCATGCTGATTTAATAGGGTATAATTTATTGAATTAATATTTCTTGATTATATTACTTAGGACTGTGTTAAATGAAAATTTCTACATACGTAAATTGTTGGTGGTGGTTTCATCTAGAAATACAACAAACTCATGAAGGATTATATGCCATATATGGTTTTTAGTGTTTTGAAACTATAGAGACATCATTATATTGTGTTTTATATTTATAACTCGAATGATAAGCCTCCATGTATAAGCTACCTATTGAATTATGAATTGATTAGCGAAGTCACTACCATCACCTTCCACTAGACCCTCCAATGTTCAATGCCTGAAGATGATTAATGAATTGTAAATTAATATGAAACAGATTAGTTATGTTAAATAAAATTCACGTGGTTTCTTGTTCTTAGTCTAGAATTGTCATGGTATTAAAGGTAAAGGATAAAAATAGGTAGCTAAATATGAAATCTCTTAAATGGTTGGGTGTACCTTTTTCCTTATCACAATAATCAAATGAAATTTCATAAATATTGACTTTTGAAATTATATGACCATTAAATTTATTATTAAATGGATTTTAATGAGATGGTTTCTTGATTTAAAACATTGAATTAACTAAATAATTATGACATAAATTATTTGACTAATGGATTTCATGTCTTCAAAAGCTTTTCACATCAATGAAAAATCAGAATGAACCATATGGCATATTAAATGGAAGACCTTTTTCTCTTTTTCCCTACTTATTCAATCATGAACTCCTCTTGTCATTAAATACTTGTCATTAAATATTTTTTGCTAGCTACTAATATGATTTGATTGATTTAATAATAAAATTGTTTTTTCATGAACTTTCTGCAGGGGGAGGTGGGGGGGTGGGCAGGGGGGGAGGGGGAGGGGGGCTGGGCAGTGGGAGGGCTGGGCAGGGGGGGAGGGGAGGGGGAGGGGGAGGGGCAGTGGGGGGCTGGGCAGTGGGGGGCTGGGCAGTGGGGGGGAGGGCTGGGCAGGGGGGGAGGGGGAGGGGGGAGGGGGTGGCTGGGCAGGGGGGGAGGGGGGGGTGCTGGGCAGTGGGGAGGGGAGGGGGGTGGCTGGGCAGGGGGGGAGGGGGGGGCTGGGTAGGGGGGGAGGGGGGGAGGGGGGGAGGGCTGGGCAGGGGGGAGGGGGGGGTGGGCAGTGGGAGGGCTGGGCAGGGGGGGAGGGGGGAGGGGCAGTGGGGGGCTGGCCAGTGGGCGGGCTGGGGAGGTGGAAAAATAGGTTTAAAAATGACGTACATAGATCAACCTGATGTTTGAAGTAGTTCTCTGTGGAATTTGAGTTCAAGATATTTCTTGAGATTTCAACAATGGTTTTTTGTAATAAATATCTCATTATAAGTCATTTAATAACCAATTAAAATAATTTTAATCAATGAATAAAGTCATTCATATTTCTAAGAGAAGGTATGATTTTTAGTAGTATTTTAAATTCAAATTCCAAATGCACTAATTGTTTTGAATATCACACTTTATCTGGTGATATTTCTGGATCTGTTTGACCACGATCAAATCACATTCTTATTTATTCTCAACTAGTTTAGTGTGCAAGGATGTATACATACATGTTTTGATCTACTGCTACTAATAACAAAATTTCTTTATGAAATTTCTTCTTTCATTTTTTCTACTTTTTCAGCATTTGTTTTAGTTCTATATGACATTTCATTGATTATGAGTCTTATATATTCATTAATAATAATTCATGGTTTTATTTGTTGCATGTACAGATTGTATCAAATTAAAGTATGATTAGCAATCAGTGGTTTGCCATTCGATCTTTATCAAGGTGAGCTGACAAATCTATGTGCCAATCTGACACGATATTTGAGCTTATTCATGCATGACTCATCAATGTGAATTCTTCTTTGAGTTATGAGTCTAGCTGAAACGCACTTTAGATATTGGAATCATTGAACACACATGCATTCTGAATGTCCAATTTTTTTTTCCTGCTCGGTCATTGGTTTTAATCTAGCTTCTTTCATTTGGTTGGCATTTCCCATCACTTTTGTGCTGAATATGTTTTCCATCTATTGTTTGAACAGTTGAAACTGTTTGAATGGTTCTGTATGTAGTATGTGGGTGTGTCTCGATACGTTCTGTTTGACCAAGTCTATCCTATCCCCTTATCTTCTACATGTACTTCTCACCTCCAGGATATTCTTCTACATGTACTTCTCACCTCCAGGATAATCTTCATCAAAGATATTTACTATAGTGTGGTTGTGCTCCAGGGTGATGGAATTTGTCATCAGGATGTCTGTGATTGCGGATTTGATACTGCACTTACCTAGGTGAACTCTACTACTTAAGGATAATTTTATATGTATCATTTCAATGCTCTTATTTCAATTAAATATATTTACTATAGATTGGTTGTGATCCAGGGTGATGGAATTTGTCGTCAGGATGTCTGTGATTGTGATAATGAGGATGAACTACACACCTGAATGAAGGGAAATGTAAATAGGAAAATAGAAAAAGCAGACTAAAATGTGATGCCGCACACCAATGGTAAACATACATGTTTACTATTTAATTTGTTTTCAGTATTATTTTTCAAATTCCTATTTGATGTGAAATAATTATTACATTATCTACAGTACTGAAACGTTATTTGAAATTTATGTTGCTCCATTGAAAGCAATTAGTCATTTCATTATCCCGTTTTCATTGTGTTCAATTTTCAATGCCTGAATTATTATACTGCACAAATACGACATGTTTGTTGCCTCCTATCATTACAGTTTTCTGTTTGCATACTGTACATACACACCATCATGGAATGTATTATATAAATGCCAGATTATTCCTTTTTATTTGAACTCCATGTTTCAAATACGACATGTTTGTTTTCAGTCCGCTCCCTTCGCTCCTGGTCGGAAGATGCTGCCCCGCGGATGTCGCTGGATCGGGCCAACACGCGGCGGTCACGCCGCGGTCACGCCGCGGTCACGCCGCGGTCACGCCGCGGTCACGCCGCGGTCACGCCGCGGTCACGCCGCGGTCACGCCGCGGTCACGCCGTGATGTGGCCCTGCTCCAGCCACATCCAGCAGGGGGGAGGGGTGTCCAGCGGGGGGGAGGGGTGTCCGCGGTCACGCCGCAGTCACGCCGAAATATATCTATACGTTTGTAATCAATCTAAACAAAGAATAAGAATGGTGTACCTTACACCATTCGATCCAGTCTTTCGAAGCTTTTCACAAGTGTTTGATTGTGATCACTTAGAAGTCGCTGAAAGACTCCTTCAGAGGTATCCACAAATCATGGGAATCACCCGACACTTAGTAGGACCCCCCTTTCACCCGCATTCCAGCCTCCTCCCGCTCCCTTCGCTCCTGGTCGGAAGATGCTGCCCCGCGGATGTCGCTGGATCGGGCCAACACGCTGCGGTCACGCCGCGGTCACGCCGCGGTCACGCCGCGGTCACGCCGCGGTCACGCCGCGGTCACGCCGTGATGTGGCCCTGCTCCAGCCACATCCAGCAGGGGGGAGGGGTGTCCAGCGGGGGGGAGGGGTGTCCGCGGTCACGCCGCAGTCACGCCGAAATATATCTATACGTTTGTAATCAATCTAAACAAAGAATAAGAATGGTGTACCTTACACCATTCGATCCAGTCTTTCGAAGCTTTTCACAAGTGTTTGATTGTGATCACTTAGAAGTCGCTGAAAGACTCCTTCAGAGGTATCCACAAATCATGGGAATCACCCGACACTTAGTAGGACCCCCCTTTCACCCGCATTCCAGCCTCCTCCCGCTCCCTTCGCTCCTGGTCGGAAGATGCTGCCCCGCGGATGTCGCTGGATCGGGCCACGCCGCGGCCACGCCGCGGTCACGCCGCGGTCACGCCGCGGTCACGCCGCGGTCACGCCGCGGTCACGCCGTGATGTGGCCTTGCTCCAGCCACATCCAGCAGGGGGGAGGGGTGTCCAGCGGGGGGGAGGGGTGTCCGCGGTCACGCCGCAGTCACGCCGAAATATATCTATACGTTTGTAATCAATCTAAACAAAGAATAAGAATGGTGTACCTTACACCATTCGATCCAGTCTTTCGAAGCTTTTCACAAGTGTTTGATTGTGATCACTTAGAAGTCGCTGAAAGACTCCTTCAGAGGTATCCACAAATCATGGGAATCACCCGACACTTAGTAGGACCCCCCTTTCACCCGCATTCCAGCCTCCTCCCGCTCCCTTCGCTCCTGGTCGGAAGATGCTGCCCCTCGGATGTCGCTGGATCGGGCCACGCCGCGGCCACGCCGCGGTCACGCCGCGGTCACGCCGCGGTCACGCCGCGGTCACGCCGCGGTCACGCCGCGGTCACGCCGCGGTCACGCCGCGGTCACGCCGCGGTCACGCCGTGATGTGGCCCTGCTCCAGCCACATCCAGCAGGGGGGAGGGGTGTCCAGCGGGGGGGAGGGGTGTCCGCGGTCACGCCGCTGTCACGCCGAAATATATCTATACGTTTGTAATCAATCTAAACAAAGAATAAGAATGGTGTACCTTACACCATTCGATCCAGTCTTTCGAAGCTTTTCACAAGTGTTTGATTGTGATCACTTAGAAGTCGCTGAAAGACTCCTTCAGAGGTATCCACAAATCATGGGAATCACCCGACACTTAGTAGGACCCCCCTTTCACCCGCATTCCAGCCTCCTCCCGCTCCCTTCTCTCCTGGTCGGAAGATGCTGCCCCGCGGATGTCGCTGGATCGGGCCACGCCGCGGCCACGCCGCGGTCACGCCGCGGTCACGCCGCGGTCACGCCGCGGTCACGCCGCGGTCACGCCGCGGTCACGCCGCGGTCACGCCGTGATGTGGCCCTGCTCCAGCCACATCCAGCAGGGGGGAGGGGTGTCCAGCGGGGGGGAGGGGTGTCCGCGGTCACGCCGCAGTCACGCCGAAATATATCTATACGTTTGTAATCAATCTAAACAAAGAATAAGAATGGTGTACCTTACACCATTCGATCCAGTCTTTCGAAGCTTTTCACAAGTGTTTGATTGTGATCACTTAGAAGTCGCTGAAAGACTCCTTCAGAGGTATCCACAAATCATGGAATCACCCGACACTTAGTAGGACCTCTCTCAATACCAGTCCTTCCTTCTTGTCGAAGTTTTCACAAGTGTTTGATCGAGATCTCCGAGAAGTCACCGAAAGACTCCTTCTGAGGTATCCAAGGTTCATGGGAATCACCCGATGCTTAGGTAGGGTCTCTCTCAACACCACAGTCTGTTAGAACCTTGTTTAAAGGTGGGAGAGAAACAAGAGCTAGAGAGAATCGGCTTTGAGGAGTTCTAACGATCACATGATCTCATCCATCAAGTGAAACCACTTGCATAGGAATTGAACCAATTCATATAGGCCTTCGAGAACCTCAAAATGTTCAGCCTATTCATGGTACGTTACACAAATGTCCCAAATGTTTCAGCTCATTTGAAGCGTACGGCTCAATCCCATTAGTAATCGTTTAACATTTAAATTAAACGATTATGTGAGATGTTCAAACTCCCCAAATCCATCGAAACAGAAAGAAGCTTCGAGCCGAAAGGCTCTAAAGCCATTTTATTAAAAACAAAAGATGACATAAGAGAGGAGATGGGGCCAGACATTGATAAAACTGCCTTCATAATAAAGCATTTCGTTTTCATAACCCCCCTCCCCGACATCATCATCCCATTCCAAGTTGTAGGTAGATGAGCTATGAGACCTAGTCACCATCGTTGTTCTCCATTGAGAGCATTCTTTCTTCTTCCTTGATTTCCTTGAATAGACAATTTGAAATCCCTCTTTATCAACTGAAGGAAACTTTCCCTTGCTTAAAATATCCTTACATGGATCACTTCTATGGGCATAATCATCATTTTCTATTCCGGCCCAACTTCCCCCTATATTATTAAGCTCCATTTGCCGATTGATCTCTTCCTGGATCTGAGAAGGTTGAACCATTGGTTCATGCTGCTGAGACCCATACTGAGGCTGCCCCAGTGAAGCACCCAGCTGCTGATACCATTGCTGCATGCAACTTCCAGCTCTAAACCAGATCTGTTTTCAGCTCTAAAATATATGCTTTGTGAGCACACTTACCCCATGGATTTTGTCTCCCCTTCTTTAGGTTTGTTCTCTTCTTCACAACCCAAAACACAACCTGTTTTTCCTTGGACAGCTTTACCACCAAGGATTTTTCTTTTCACTATAGGTTGATTTTTCTTTCTCCAAATCACCTTGCTGCTTGGACTGTCCCTGCAAGCATTTTCAGTACATACCTTGCCTTGGGGCACCCCTTTCACATGAATCCTTCTAGTTTTAGGATCATGTGAGTTCTTCTCATGCTTCCAAGCCATTTTTTGTGTCTTTCCGGGGGGGCTGGCAGGGGGCAGGGGGGGCTGGGGGTGGGGGCTGGCAGGGGCAGGGGGGGCTGGCAGGGGGACAAGCAGGGGGAAGGGGGGGGGGGCTGGCAGGGGGGCAAGCAGGGGGCAGGGGGGGCTGACAGGGGAAGGGGGGGGCTGGCAGGGGGGCAAGCAGTGGGGGGGGGGGGGGGGCTGGCAGGGGGACAAGCAGTGGGGGGGGCTGGCAGGGGGGCAAGCAGGGGGCAGGGGGGGCTGGCAGGGGGAAGGGGGGGCAGGGGGGGCTGGCAGGGGCAGGGGGAGGCTGGCAGGGGGAAGGGGGGGGGGCTGGCAGGGGCAGGGGGAGGCTGGCAGGGGGAAGGGGGGGGGGGGGCTGGCAGGGGGGCAAGCAGGGGGCAGGGGGGGCTGGCAGGGGGACAAGCAGGGGGTAGGGGGGGGGGGCTGGCAGGGGGGCAAGCAGGGGGCAGGGGGGGCTGGCAGGGGCAGGGGGAGGCTGGCAGGGGGAAGGGGGGGTGTTCAATGGGTCTGTTCAAGGGGGTTGTCCAGGGGGTTGCAAGGGGGCTGTACAGGGGGGGCATGGGGGTCCAGTGGGGGTGCAAGAGGGCTCTCCAAGGCCGCTTCACCTTTCCTTTTTCTCAAAAATCTTGTGATCTAAACCAAACTCACACCAAATTGTTAGTATATAAACTGTAAAGCACAAAGGGTGTGTGACATACCACTTTTAGCATGAATTGATACCATTGCTGCATGCAACTTCCAGCTCTAAACCAGATCTGTTTTCAGCTCTAAAATATATGCTTTGTGAGCACACTTACCCCATGGATTGTGTCTCCCCTTCTTTAGGTTTGTTCTCTTCTTCACAACCCAAAACACAACCTGTTTTTCCTTGGACAGCTTTACCACCAAGGATTTTTCTTTTCACTATAGGTTGATTTTTCTTTCTCCAAATCACCTTGCTGCTTGGACCGTCCCTGCAATCATTTTCAGTACATACCTTGCCTTGGGGCACCCCTTTCACATGAATCCTTCTAGTTTTAGGATCATGTGAGTTCTTCTCATGCTTCCAAGCCCTTTTTTGTGTCTTTCCAGGGTGGGGGGCTGGCAGGGGGCAGGGGGGGGCTGGCAGGGGCAGGGGGGATGGCAGGGGGAAGGGGGGGGGTGGCAGGGGGCAGGGGGGGCTGGCAGGGGGACAAGCAGGGGGAAGGGGGGGGGGCTGGCAGGGGGGCAGGGGGGGGGGGGCTGGCAGGGGCAGGGGGAGGCTGGCAGGGGGAAGGGGGGGCTGGCAGGGGGGCAAGCAGGGGGCAGGGGGGGCTGGCAGGGGGACAAGCAGGGGGAAGGGGGGGGGGGGGGCTGGCAGGGGCAGGGGGGGCTGGCAGGGGGGCAGGGGGGGGGCTGGCAGGGGAGGGGGAGGCTGGCAGGGGGTAGGGGGGGGGGCTGGCAGGGGGGCAAGCAGGGGGCAGGGGGGGCTGGCAGGGGGACAAGCAGGGGGAAGGGGGGGTGGCAGGGGGACAAGCAGGGGGAAGGGGGGGGCTGGCAGGGGGGCAGGGGGGGGGGCTGGTAGGGGCAGGGGGAGGCTGGCAGGGGGAAGGGGGGGGGGCTGGCAGGGGGCAAGCAGGGGGCTGGGGGGGCTGGCAGGGGGACAAGCAGGGGGAAGGGGGGGGGCTGGCAGGGGGGCAAGCAGGGGGCATGGGGGGGGGGGGGCTGGCAGGGGCAGGGGGAAGGGGGGGGGGGCTGGCAGGGGGGCAAGCAGGGGGCAGGGGGGGGCTGGCAGGGGGAGGGGGGGAGGGCTGGGTTACATGAGAGGTCTCCACATCCAATTCAAGAAAACGGTTACTAGTGGGAGGCTGGCAGGGGGGCAGGGGGGGGGCTGGCAGGGGCAGGGGGAGGCTGGCAGGGGGAAGGGGGGGCTGGCAGGGGGGCAAGCAGGGGGCAGGGGGGGCTGGCAGGGGGACAAGCAGGGGGAAGGGGGGGGGCTGGCAGGGGGGCAGGGGGGGCTGGCAGGGGGGCAGGGGGGGCTGGCAGGGGCAGGGGGAGGCTGGCAGGGGGAAGGGGGGGCTGGCAGGGGGGCAAGCAGGGGGCAGGGGGGCTGGCAGGGGGACAAGCAGGGGGAAGGGGGGGTGGCAGGGGGACAAGCAGGGGGAAGGGGGGGGGGGGCTGGCAGGGGGGCAGGGGGGGGGCTGGCAGGGGCAGGGGGAGGCTGGCAGGGGGAAGGGGGGCTGGCAGGGGGCAGGGGGGCTGGCAGGGGGACAAGCAGGGGGAAGGGGGGGGGGGCTGGCAGGGGGGCAAGCAGGGGGCAGGGGGGGCTGGCAGGGGGAGGGGGGGGGAGGGTTGGGTTACATGAGAGGTCTCCACATCCAATTCAAGAAAACGGTTACTAGTGGGAACCGTGATAAGCATTGCTTCAGCAACATCCGCCCGCCCTTGTATCTGTTCAGCACAAGCGCCTGCTGCCTCCAATTCATAGACAGTTGAGCCCACATGCTGTGCAGTTTGCACTTTCATCTGAAAATCCCCATGTACTGTGTTTACAGGGCTGATGTCTACAGCCCGGACCATAGCATGCTGAGGTTTCTCATCATCCATGTATAATCTTATATTCTGTTTTTAGGTGCAGAATTGTACAGCCAGGCCTGCTTTGCTGCAGGGGATCTGCCAATACCCACAGTTCAAATGAACTGTAGGAAATGTTTGGCACTGGAAACATGTATACCCATGGTTCATTTGAACCGTGGGAAATTTCTGGACCTGCAAACAGTATACCCACGGTTATAAAACCGTGGGAAATTTCTGGACCTGCAAACAGTATACCCACGGTTATAAAACCGTGGGTATACATCTATATCCGGAGATGCAAAACAGTATACCTGCGGTTATAAAACCGTAAGTATACATCTATACCTACGGTTCAATGAACCGTGGGTAATATAATATTTTCCGGGTCTATACCCACGGTTCTCTGAAAACCGTGGGTATAGGCCTATTGCGACGGCACTCCAGCCCGCGGTTACTGAAACCGTGGGTATACCCTATACCCACGGTTTCAAGGGCTATACCCACGGTTTTAAACCGTGGGTATAGGTGCGATTTCCAGTAGTGTGTGTGGAACTGGATCTCTCCTTCCTATTCTAGAGCATCTTGATCTTCAGGTGGTGGACTCGCCCTGCTGGTCTCAAGACCATTCCTACCCCGTTTCCCGAGCTTCTACTCCCACTGCAACATCCAGGGACATTCCATACAAGTGTGTAGTCGTCTTCGAAAGGGTGGTCATAGTGTTTTATCTTCATCCAGATCCTCGGGTGCGGGGGATTTTCTCCCATACTTTCCCCTCCCTAGTAGTTTTGCAGAAGTGGCTTCAGTTCCTAAGGATGGTTTGGAGTGTCTCCAGGGTTTTGCGGCTTTCAGAGTCAATTATGAGGCAAAGATGAAACCAGTCAGTGGACATTGCAGAGCCATGGTGCCTTTTGTTCCGAGAGGTATATCTCAACCAGTTAGTACCATCTTATCCTCATATACTCTTTCCTCAGGATTTCCATCTCCTCTTCCCATCTTCCCAATGGATCTAATGTTATCCCGGAGTACCTTTTGGGGGGATGTCCAGTCCCTGGAAATAGTTCCTTTGGGCTTCTCCTTTGAGGGTTCTGCACCTGGCTCGGATTCAGATAATTACTTGGGTCCTCCAAAGGAAGATGCTTCATGGTCGGATGATAGGCAGGTGAGGCTGAGTCAATATCTCCCAAAAAGAAAGAATACAACACATTCGATGCCATATGCTGTTGATATCCCTTATAGTATTCCCAAGACTAGCAGCCCTGGAGTATGTACTCGATCTCAATATAGGAAGCTTCAGGGGAGAGTACCCTCCCACTTTGATAAGGCCATGTACTCTGGGGACAGTCCCAGAATCCTCTATTCTCAATGTCTTAGATGCTCATCTGGAATGTTCGAGGAGCCGGAGCTCGCATTAAGTCCGACTTTGTATCCTCGGAGGTCTCCAAACACAGAATCTCACTCATTGCCCTTCTTGAACACAAACAACTGTAAGGTAAAATCACTAATTACTCAAGGATTATTAATTTTCATGGGTGCATGCATGCTGAACCGGATTACAAGCACATATGGATCTTTTGGAACCGGAGCACCTCAGTTGTCCTCTCCCAGGCCGGGGATCAGTTCACCACGATGGCGGTGTCTCAGGGAACCCACTCCTTTTTCATTTCGTTCATTTATGCAAGCTGCGAATCTCATCAAAGGGATGTTCTGTGGGGGATCTTAATGCTTTTGATCCAGGGAATCACCCTTGGTTTGATGTGGGGGATTTCAACGTTGTTGCTGATCCAAAAGAGACAATGGGCTGAGGGTCGTTTAACAGGCAGTCAAGCCGATCCTTCTCCCAATTCATGGTTGGTCGGGGGCTTCTGGAGCTTGGGTTTGCAGGTGACCATTTCACGTGGTTCAATAACCAACATGGAAATCGGTGATCGTGGAGCCGTCTGGACCATGTCTTGGCCAACGTGCATGCATTATCTATTTATCCTCACTCCCAGGTAACGCATCTAGCACAGGGGATCTCTAATAACTCTTATCTCCTTCTTTCACTCTCCAACGACCAAGAGAGTCCTACTCGTTTTCGTTTCTACCCTCACTGGATGAACTTCCCTGGGTACAATGATCTGGTGTGCGACACTTGGAATGACCCAGCTCTTGGACACACTTGGACAGCCTTACACATCAAACTCAGGCGTCTCAAAGAAAAACCCCTGATATGGTCAAGGGACTATCGCCTATCTGAAAACGATGTGGACATGGCCATGAATCACATTGATCGACTTGAAAAACAACTCAAAATGGATTGGAACGATTAGATCTTTGTGGAGCTTTCCAACCGAAAAGAGGAGCTGAGGGATATGCTTCTCATACATGAATGTCAAGCAAGAGTGGACGCAAGCATCAAATGGATTAAGGAGGGAGATAATAACTCTGTGTACTTCCACGCATGTATCAAACAGAGGAAGAGGTGGGTTTTCCCGAGGATCGAACCTGAGGATGGGTCCTTTTCTGAATACAGGAATACGATTGGGGAGCTTGAATGCTCCCCTTTCTGTAACCTCCTTGCTGGAACTCATGAGCATACATCTCCTGGATACCCTGATGACATTTTCGGATTCGTTGATGTTGTACAGTCTACCTTTATTGATCGGGATAACGCGCTCCTCAGTGACATTCCGCATGAGGTGGAAATTCATGGGGCCATGCAGAAGCTTGACCCTGATAGCGGGGCGGGGACGGGTGGGTTATCTAGAGAATTTTACAGAGCATCATGGGAGACAATGAAAAGTTATCTCGTTGAGGCGATTTAGGATTTCTTTCATGGTGGTCCGTTGCCTTGCATGGCCTGTGCTACTTCTGTGGTGCTCATTCCTAAATCTAAATCCCCCTCTTCCATTGATAACTTTCACCTGATCAGCATGTGCAATATCCCCTATAAAATCATAGCCAGTATCCTCAACACCCGCCTGGCCCTTCATCTTCCTACCTGCATCTCACCCGAGTAACATTCTTTCATTAGGGGTCGTTCTATTCAGGTGGTTATAGCCCTTGCCCATGAAATGATCATAGATATTAATCGGAACACTCAGGGATCCAACATGGTAGTCAATCTTGACCTGAGTAAGGCCTATTAGCGAATCGAATGGGCCTTCATCAACAAAGTTCTGGCTGGTATGGTTCTGTCCACGTGGAACATCGATCTGGTTTTTCGTTGCTTCAGCTCAACATGGATGTCGCTTATCTTCATGGGAAAATCCTTCGGCTTCTTCAAAACGTCTTGTGGCCTTCAACAGGGAGACCCCATCTCACCGACAATTTTTATCATCGCCCAGAATGTTCTTAGCCGCTTCATTCAGCTGAACATCAGAAGTGGGGGTATCATACTGTTTTGTAGAAGAATGCATCTTCCTCTGGTCTCACATCTCATGTTCGCCGATGACTCTATTGTTTTCTTTAATTCTTCAATATAGTAAGTAAGGGATTTTAATAGGGTGATGGAGGCATATAGCAAGTAGAGTGGGCATGTCATCAACCGGAACAAGAGTAGCTTCTTCATCTCGACTAGATGCTCGGATACTCGGGTCCTCACTATAAGTAACTCTCTGGGAATCCAAAAGGTTGAGTTTTCTATGAACTATTTCGGAGCCCCTCTATCATCAAAATACCTGCGTATCCATGATTTTGATCCCCTTGTTAGCAGAGTCACTGAGAAAATATTCAACTGGAATAACATGTATCTTTCTTTCGGGGGAGGATCACGTTGGTTAATGGTGTTCTTCTTTCCACTCTGGTGCTCATCCTTTCCTCCATCAAAGCTCTGAAGGGATTCATTCATAGTTTGGATAAAATTCATGCAAGTATTATATGGGATCCCCAGTTCAAAGGCAAACGTCACTGGGTCTCTTGGGATAGGACGGTACGGCCTAGAAGCGATGGGGGGATTAATGTCCATAGTCTACAGGATACCATTGCATGCATGCATGCGAAACTCGCTTGGGATGTGATGGAGAAGCACTCATTTTGGGACACTTCCATGCACGCATGCTATATTAAGGATGGGAGTTCTCCTACGATTCAATCCTCTAGCCTCTGGAAATTGGTTGCTTTGCGAATCATCTCCATCTCTCCCCAGGATCGTTGGATTATCGGTACCGACGATATCTCCTTTTGTCATGACAACTAGAGCGACGCGTTCATCGGCTTCCCGAGGTTCCATTATATGAACATCACTTTCAGGGAGGCTGGCTATTATCCTTCTTTCATTAATGTTGTTCTGGATAGAAACTAGTAGGAGACATTTCATCTTATAGAGCTTTCATCTGTTCCTAATAAATGTGTGTTCACTCCGTCTTCTTCAGGGTCTTTCTCCTCCAAAGAGTACCGGTGCACAATTTCTTATCATCATGCAGGTGATACCTGGAAGGAGACCCTATGGGATAACGTCATCCCTTCAAAGTTCAATTTTCTGGTCTAGAGAGTCTGAAACAGAGCACTCCCCACTGATGAAAACTTTAGAAGATGTGGTGTGAAAATGGCTTACAGGTGCGTCTGTTGTAGGAGGATGCAGGAGGAGACCTCGATGCACATGTTCTTCGAAAACGAGTGGGAACAGGCAGTTTGGGTTTTTTTTTGGTGAATTCACGGTAGTCTCTAGTCCAAATATGATAGAGTAACCTTTCATGGTCTTTTGGTTTCACAGCTCGGGCAACGTGAGTTCTGAAAGAAAATCTCGGAACCTTGTACTGCAGGCAGGCTTTTGGTGTTTATGGCAAGCGCGAAACAAAAACGTCTTCGAGGGGGTGTTGTCATCTGGCCGAGATATCATCTCCCGAACCATATCCCTCCTTCTATACATGAGTAGGGCTCTCATGTTTTGTAGGGAGGATCCTATGCTGCAAAGTCTTAATTTTACTTCTCATGGCGCACATGCCTCTGCTAATCAACCTTTAGGAAACTGGGTAAGGTTTTTTCCTCTGGATCGTGGTTTGAAACGTAATACTAACAGCTCGTGCAAATTTGGAATCATGACTGGAGGTGGTATTGTCCGTGACTAGTTTGGTTCAGTTTTTTGGGCTTTCTCTGCCCGATTGGGGCATGGTACCTCTCTCGTGGAAGAATCTAAGACTATGTACATAAGAATCTCTGTGTGTAGGCAGCGTAACCTACATCTCCTGGAATCCAAAACCGACTCTATGATGGTCTACAATGCTATTCAGGTCAAGGGACCTACTCCTTGTTCGATTGAATATCTCATTTGTAAGTGTCGTTCTCTTATCAGCACTCATAGAAAAGTGTCTCACACTTGGCGGGAAGGTAACAGGTTGGCTGATTACATGGCATCTCTTTATTTTCCTGGAATGGAGTGCGTATATTTTCATGACTTCCATAGCTTGAAACCACCAGGGGTTAACATTCTAAGAGGTGATGCTCTAGTTCTCCTTTTATTAGACCCCCGTAGAAACATGTATTTCTGCTCGGCCCTCTTGTGGATTGGGTTGTTTTTATTTTTCTTTATTTATGAACAACTTTTATTATATTAATGATGATGATGATGATAGGCAGTTCAGGATTCCAGTAGTGAGTGGAAGCTTATGGTTCTGTTCTCTAAGATACACTTGGTGGTGCACGATAGACAGGGACAGACTTTTCTTTATTTTGTGGATGTTACCTCTTATCTTCATGAACGGGTACAGATGAGGTAGCTATCAGACTCAGAAGGCATAGTATTGCAGGAGAGTGTGTCAGGAGAGGACTGTCTTCCTAGATGGATAGTGGGCGAGGATGAGATCTTGCATTTCCAAGGATGCGTATGGGTACCAGCAGACATACGCGAGGAGATGATGTGGGATTTTCATTCCTATGTTTGGGCAGCTCATCATGGCGTCCCCAATATGTATCATGATCTACACCGCCAGTACTGGTGGCTAGGTATGAAGAGAGACGATGCTGGTTTTGTTATGATATGTTTTACTTGTCAGCAGGTGAAAGCGGAGCATCAGTGACCCCAGGGTTGTTGCAGTAGTTACCCATTCCCGAGTGGAAGTGGAAGGATGTCGTGATAGACTTCTTTACTGGGTTACTGAGGCCACCTTGAGGAAGTCATGTGTTTTGGTTTGTCATCGTCCGGATTACGAAGGTTGCTCACTTCTTTCCAATCAATGAGACCTTCAGTGTTGATGAGTTGGGATGGTTGTACATCCGAGAGATCGTACGTCTACATGGAGTTCCACACTCCATTGTTTCAGACAGGGATGCATGCTTTACTTCTCGGCTCTAGCAGGGACTTCAGAAGGCTTTGGGTACACAGGTACTTTTGAGTACAGTATATCACCCCCAGACTGATGGCCAGTCCGATCGTACGATCTAGGTGTTTGAGGATATGCTCCGAGCTTGCATTCTAGACTTTGGTGGTTCTTGAGAGAAGAGTATTCCTCTTGTGGAGTTTGCCTATAACAACAGTCTCTTGGTGACTATTCAGATGGAACCTTATGAGGATTTGTATGGTAGGCCATACCGATCACCCTTATGTTGGATAGAGGTAGGAGAGGCAGCTTTGATGGGACCTCGTCTTGTTCAGGAGACCTCAAAGCAGATAGAGTTGATTCGTATGAGGATGGATATAGCACAGTCTTCACAGAAGTCTTATGCTGATCAGTGGAGACGACCTCAGGAGTTCTAGGTCAGGGATTAGGTTTTCCTGCATGTCGCACCGGGGTTGGGACACAAGAGGATTTGGAGACAGCGTAAGCTTTCTCTCTGGTACATCGGGTCGTTTGAGGTGTTGGAGTGAGTTGTGTCGGTTGCCTATCGGTTACAGTTACCTATGAGGTACCGGTCTATGCATGATATCTTCCACGTTTCTTAGCTTTGACATTACTTTTCAGACCCATCTCTTGTCTTTCAACCCGAGGAGGTTGAGATTGAAGCGGATGCGTCATTTGAGGAACATCCCATCCGGATTGTCGATCGTAGTACAAAGGTTATCTGTGGCCGGTTTGTTCCTCTAGTATGGGTGCTATGGCAGCACAGGAAAGTGCAGGATGAGACTTGGGAGTGGAAGGCCGATGTACGATCGCAGTGGCCAGAGCTGTTCGGGGTTACTTTTTCTCCACCTTTCTAGGGAAATTCGGGGACAAATTTCTTTAAGGGGGGAAGTTTTTAAGAACCCATATCTTCATTTCAGGTATGTTCTTCCTTTTCCTGGGGTTTTTGACAAAAGGGTTTTTTATGGATATTTTTGAAGTGCACGCCGTGTACTTTCTGAGTACACGCTGTGTACTCCCTTGCTGCACTAGGCCTTGTGTTGGCCATGTACAGGCCACACTCACAGTGTGTACGGGTGAATTAGATTCCGCTTAAAGTAGAGTACAGGAAAGTGGAGTACACTCCATGTACTCAAGAAGTACACGTCGTGTATTTTATTTTTTTCATTAAATGGATCGGGGTCGTGCCTAATCGACAGAATCGTCTTCATCTAGGTTCCGTTTTACTGAGAGATGTCGAACGGCTAAGGAACTTCTCCGAATCCCCAAGCCTCTGTCTGTTCTCTGAATCGACCACCATCAATTGTGTTGGAACCACTACAGTGAGTTCTTCCTTCCCCTATAGCGTTGTTTTCCAATTCCTTCTTTTTATTAAGTTATCACCGGTTGAACATTTTGGGTATTTTCGTAGATCTAATCCATTATGAGGAGAATCAAGCCTCGTGGTTAAATTATATCGATCTCCTAGGATTGAGGTAGGTGGTTTGTGCCTTACCTTTCGATCTCTTTGAGTTTTATGTGCAAATTCCACCAATACCCGTGAACGGGGTATTGTGTGTTTACCTTTTTTTCC
Organism: Viscum album; assembly: GCA_963277665.1. Taxonomy (NCBI): domain Eukaryota; kingdom Viridiplantae; phylum Streptophyta; class Magnoliopsida; order Santalales; family Viscaceae; genus Viscum; species Viscum album. Next base: position 579,068,782 of record OY728122.1, on the reverse strand, counting down.
TTGTGGTTATTCCTACCTTCATTGCATGCTTGTGTAGAGGTAAATTGATCATGTTTGTGGATATTTGTCAGGATTTGATGTTTTCCCATGCTTTTTTCTTGTTACTACCTTTGGTTCTTGTTATCCTTTTGCCGTTGGACCTGTTTCCATGCCTTGTGATCATAGGACGGAATGATTTTGTTAACATGCCTATTGATTTGTAGAATGTTTAGCACAGTATCTCTATAGGTGTACTTTGGTTATCCAAGTAGCTCTATAGGTGTAAACTGGCCTTATAGAATTAATATGCACTGACTGGCATGGGACCGTAAGAACCCGGTGCTATAGACTATAAGGGATAGACTGAGTGAACTTCCTAGAGAGTCATAGATATTATAGACTATACAGGGATAGACTATGTGTGCTTCCTCAGATAGTATTGGATATTATAGACTATAGTGGATAGATTGAGTGAGCTTCCTAGACAGTCTTAGTTATTATATACTACAGGAGGGTAGACCGAGTGAGCTTCCTCAGAGAGTCTTTACCTTGTTTGAATGCATTTAAAACTTTCCCAGGCTAGAGGAGGAATTGTCTGAGTGAGCTTTCTCATAGATTTTGTGGTATACCTGAGGCTGTTGGAGGAATTTACCGAGACAGCTTCCTCAGAAAGTCTCTAGACCTTGTGGCTAAGAGGGTTAGACCGCGTGATCTTCCTCGGAGAGTCGCTGACTACCCTAGACTATAAGGGGAATTAACCGATTGAGATTCCCCAGAGAGTCTTATAAATTAGTATGACCAAACAAAGAAGTTAGGCTGAGTTTACTTCCCATAGGGTTGTGGTACTTCTCGTATAGGACCAGAGGGGATGTCTGCGAGTACTTACCACAGGGTTTCCTGATGTAGTTAGCTGATTGCTTCACTGTTGTTGTTGTTTTGTGCATCGATTTCTGTTGCATATCATCCTGATTAACTGCTTACGGGTTAATGCCTACTGTTTACTGTTATTGTTACTGCTTACTGTACTATTACCTACCATATACTCATTGACTGTTAGGAACAGATCTTCAGGTGGTTTCCGACTGGGATTTAGTCTCACACCCTGTTTGGTTCATGCTTTTGGGCCCAAACAGACTACGTTGTTGCAGGTATAGACAAGGGCAAGCGCCCTTCGACTTATGGTACTTGATTTCTTGGAGTAGGAGATCATGGAACCCAGATTTGTCTTGCGATGCTGAGGAGCTATTTACTTTGTTTTGTACTTTTTTTGGTACTATGCTGTTTTACAGCATTGTGTCTTGTTTGGATACTTTCCTAGATATGTATCATGCATCATTTCATATATACATATGCTCTCTAGTTGATTGATTTATTTTTCTATTTTTTATTATTGTTGGTTATTCACTGCTTCCTCTATTGCATGTTTATTTACTTCTGATTTGTACACTGACAATGAGGGCATAGTTTCCCCACTATAACACCCAAGTCCCTCGCTGCTAGTTGGAATCCTCTAGCATTTGGGGAAATTCTCTTGAGGCCATGTGACCAACTGGTTACGGGGCACCTCTGGGTGGATTCCGGAACCGGGACATTACACCCAATTTCATGATAACTTATTTAGCAGTATGGAAATATCTGAAAAATTTCTCACAAAAGAATATTTTTCATCCTATAAATCAAATAAAAATATATATTTTCACGAGGCTAGTGGATTTGTGTCATTCTGTAATTTCCTTTCTCTTTAAAGTGTACATAGTAATTCCCTCTCTTGTGATCATGTTCCATATGAATGAGACCTTATTAATCCAAAAGTCATATTTCCTAAACTATTCATATATTTTCCAATTTATTAATACCACCCAATCAGTCTTTCATTACTCTTCATATTTCTCCTTATTCATTGAGTAAATGATAATATTTTTTTATAAACACTGTAAAAAATATTTCTATGTAGTGTCTAAAGGATCAATTCATCAAATCCATGAATATTATAGTGAAATTACTAATCATGAATGGCATCACAATGAACACATAGTGTCCTTACATTGTACAAAATAACACCTTAAAAATATATTCCTTATACACTATTAGTAAATTATATTTAGAATAAAGAACCTCATTTGAGAAGTACTAATTTCATGACCCTATATTACCTGGGCTTGAGCCGCAACCACTCCAAGCCCGCCTCCATAGGCCAGGGGCTGGCGACAAGCACTGACGGCTAAACAACTCAGGGAGGCCTTTGCCAAAGTACCTGTACACACACATGCATCCCACTCAATGTAGAAGTGCGGAGTAAAAAGTAAAAGAAAAGAAAAGAAACGTACCAGCTGTTATAAAAACACAGAAAAAATTCATTGACCTCTAAACAGTACAAAGAAGTGCTGAAGGTAAACTGGAAATAAAAGGTAAAAACACACGCCCAACCAGAAAAGTTCCACAACCCTGCTACAAGTGAACAAAAGAAAATAGTTGGGAGAGTCCCACACATGAAACCCAACTACGACCACCACACATGGTCCAAGCTCCCGAACACCTAAGCTCCGCTGAAGTCACGACCAACCTGTCTGTCGTCTTCAAGGGCACACCAAGTGTGGGCAAGGCCCAAGCAGGGGTGACTATACAAATACACAGTAGGATGCCCAGAAGGCTCGAGGGAGCAACAAAAGAGGTACTAATGTGGTGAGCACTAGATCGAATAGGGAAAATTGAAGGAGTATAACTAAGAGTGCAGTAAAGAGTATAGCTCAACCAAACAAGAGGAAGTAAGAAGACTCTTCCTATCACAAGGAGCTAGAAACGGTGAGGAAATGAACTTCTTGTCGAGTCGTCACTACCTATAGCAGGAGAGTAGACTCGTCCAACCATGAGAAGCTAGACACCGAAAGCACATGGCATACCACATGCGCCTATGCCTCTCCTGGAAGGAGAGTACCCAAACCCAAGGAGTGGGTACTAGAACAAGGTGTATATATATATATATATGGTCTGTCAAGAAACCAGAACAAGATCGTAAGGGGATTTCCATACCGTAGCTCATCCCAAGAAAGTGAGTAGCCAACAGTTCCAGAAGTAAACATCATCGATGCCCATTATCTCGTACGTCTAACCCGAACTTCATGTCAAGGGGATCAAATCACCTCACCTCGACACTATCCGCTTTGGGCGAAACTAACTCACCCACATGGTTTTAGGTCACGCCACAAGGACACATCTCGGTGGGGAAAGTGCCCATCGTTCTTGAGAGTTCTGGGGAAATTCAAACCAAACCTCATCATTATCACACAGTCAAGAGGTCCTCAAAGTCAAGTTGTCACAACACTGGCCCATACAACCAAGGGTCCCGCTCCAGTAGTCATGGAGAAAAGTCACCGACTATCCTCATGAGAAGGCCTGAGTCTGAAATTCCAACGGGTGACCTACTGCACAGCCCTGATAGAGGGTAAACCCAAAACAAGTCGATAGGAGACCCACTACCCAACCCTCCTAGAGGGTAGATCTCGATGAAGTCGACAGGCGACCCACTACCCAGCCGTACAGGAGGGTAGACCTGGAACAAGACGACAGGTGACCACTGCCCATCCCTATTGAAGGGTGGACCTAGAAGAAGTCGATAGGAATCCCACTGCCCAGACGTGCTGGAGGGTAGACCTGGAATATGTTGACATGCGACCCACTGCTCAGCCCTCCTGGAGGGTAAAATCGGAACAAGTCGATAGGTGACCCACTGCCCAGCCCTACTGGATGGTAGACCTAGAATAAGTCGAGAGGTGACCCACTACCCATACCTGCTGGAGGGTAGACCTGGAACTTCTCTGGCCATCCCCATTGGAAATAACCTCCTGGGTAGAGGATTGGTGCCTATGTGATGTATTGGTCACAACGAATCCTCAAACTTCTACCAAGGAACATGAAGGGACATGAAACAAAAAGGCCACATGGTTAAAGGAAAAAGTGAGACCCAAACAACTCCACTGATCACATTGTCGAGAACATAACCAAGGGAAACCACTCAACCCTACTGGTCTAAACCATCTTGAATAGGAGGACCCTCTACGTCGCAAGAGGTCAAAGGTGTGTAATGCAGAACACGTCACACAGAAGGGGACCACATGACGAGTGGCCCTATATCATCTCCAAACCAGGAAGAAAAATGTTCTCAGGTACAACTAAAAAATGTACCTCCAAGCATTCTTGTATACTCCCAGAGTATACCACATTACCAGCCCAAGGGCTATCGTGCACATGGCACCCAATGTCAGTACAAAAAGGAGTAAATGAAACTTCTCCAACATGCTTCCTCCATGGCCATAGCATGACCAACAACTTCCCTTTAAGCATTTACTTCACTCCCATAAGAGTGAACACGATCACACGCCAATGGTTTCCTGCAAACACCGTAGGAAGAACCTCCATTGGTACACCTATCATGCTTCCACATTTAATGAGATCTCGAATGAGAATCTGCACATCCAAATGGATCATACCATTGTAATCCTCATGGAAAAACATGCGAGATAGACTATTTACTCACCTTCAATGGACATCCGACATAAAATCCATTCAAAACTGCTTTACGCCCAAATGGCGTCCCGTGGTCATGCACCTCGGTCTCGAAAACAGTCGGTCGCATCGCACCATTGAAATCCACTCAAAAAAACACGTCAAATTGATTACTCACTTGAGTTTAACGGATATCCCGACAAAAAATATGCATATTTCCAAACCGCACACGAGCGGTGCTATATGGAACCTGCATCCCGGTCCCGAAGCACTATGAACGGATCACACTGTTGCGATCATCTCGAAAAATAACACAAGATTGATTATTAGCTTTTCCGAAACAGGCACCTGGACAAGTAGCTGAAATTCACCGTCAATGCCCAAAATGGGCCTCATGGGGTCCACACCTCGATCTCTATTTATGTGCTCGAAATTAGTCTTGAAATGTCCGCCTCAACATCAAGGTCGTGATGCTACTGATGGTGCATCAATCGAAAGTCGTATGCAGACGAACGGTCCCATACAGAATTCCCTCAAGTAATGATAATTATATTATTATTATTATACTTGGGTGTTTTTTGCAACTGTTCCATGAGATTGAATTAAGCATCCACGATTGGACTCAAAATGACCGTCACAAAAATAGGATCATATCTCCGCAGGCAGCGCATCAATCGGACGTCGCACCACCTCTCTGACCAATACTTTGATCATGGCACTGCCTCAGTCGTGGTGGTGCACCAGCATCCTGCTAGATATTCACTGTATGCATGGTCGGGCATTCCCGTTCCAAGTGACCTCGCCCATCACAAGCATAACATCGGCGATCTCTAGGCTGCCCTGGTGCCCTCCGGTGCCACTTTGGCATACGTCCATGGCCCGGATTCTTGTTATCGGAAACCCACATACGTTGAGGTTCTGTTAGCCGACGCCTGCTTGCTGCGGCAGATGTCTCGGCTCTATCGAGCATGCTTCCACCACCAACTGTAGAACGCGACCGGAAGCTCTCCGTCACCAGTACCTGCTCTAGCATCCCGTAATAAGTGGTAATGCCCAAGGGTGATATGATAGCTTGAATCTCTCTTCAGAGACCCTACTCGAACTTCAAGGCTCGGATGTTGCCGTGGTTGAATAAGTCCGGGTAAAAGAATGCATGGTCTACGAAACTAGTCGCATGCGATGTCACTATCATCCCTCCCTACTGAAACTGCAGGACATCCTGGATCCGAACGAAGCATAAGAAGGAGGGGTAAAACTCCTCATGAAACAGCAGCTGAAAGTCATCCCACAAAAGTGACGACTGATCGAGTAACTGAGTCACCAGACTCCACCAACGCCCACCTGCTTAGTGGAAATGGTTGGCAGATGAAGATACTATAAGATCTGTCGGCATTTGCACAAGCCTGAAATGGAGAACCACTATCCCAAGCAGAGACTCTTCTACATGAGGGTCTGGATCACCACTAAACCTCAGCAGTCTCTGTCACTGGAACTCACGGAGTGCGCTCAACCTGCACTCAAGCTCAGTCTGCCCTGCTGAAACTGTATGCTGCTCACCAGGTGGGGGTGCTGCTACCGGCCCACCCAGAGAAAGGGAATCACATGATGGGTCTTAGACTAAGGCCCCATCGCTCATAGGTTCATTGTCACAAACCAAAGCTGGTATCCTCACTGGATATCTTCGCGGAGGCATCCTGAATGTTATCAAGGAGCACCGCGATCAGATGAGCATATTTGTATATGACCGTAACAACAATGGGGAGCCAACTCAAGAAGGATAGTCAAAGACTCAATACTATGTGATGCACAAACCAATTATCCCTAAAATAGGTGTCTCAACATGCTGAGTCGACAATCGGGTTATCAGGGTCCTTGTGAATCAATATGTCAGCCGCCGCACCATCACTAGACTCCCTGGCCTGAGAGCCGCTCTCAAGAAATGTTGACACTATTTCCCTAGATCCCAACCAATTCCTTTTTATGGATATTCGAACAACATTCCAAGGAATGAACAACCTCTGATACCACTTTTTCACGACCCGACCATACAAGGGCTCGAGACGCAACTACCCCAAAACTGCCTCCATAGGCCAGGGTTTGAAGACAAGAACCGAAGGCTAAACAACTCGAGGCGTCCTTTTACTAAGTACCTATGCACAAACACATCCCACTCAATGAATAAGTGAAGAGTAAAAATAAAAGTAAAGTAAAGTAAAGTACAAATTCCTATAAAAACCACAAAAAGTGCATCGACCTCTAAACAGTATAAAGCAAGTGCTGATGGTAAACTGGAAACGAAAAGGGAAAAATACGTTCCCAACCAGAAAAGTGCCACAACCCGGAAATAGGTGAACAAAACTAAATAGTTGGGAGAGTCCCACACCTGGAACCCGACTACGACCACTGCACACGGTTTAAGCTCCCGAACTCCTAAGCTCCTCTGAACTCACGACTAACCTATCTGTCATCTGCTAGAGCACACCAAGTGCGAGCAAAGCCCAATAAGGGGTGAGTATAAAAATACATAGTAGGATTCCTTGAAGGCTCGAGGGAGAAAAAAAAGAGGTACTGAAGAGGTGAGAAGTAGATCGAACTGGGAAAAGTAAATTAGAATAACCGAGAGTACATTAAAGAGTACAGCTCAACCCTACAATACTATGGAAGAAGACTCATCCTATCACAAGAAGATTCAAACGGTCAAAATATGAACTTCCTGTCGATTCTTCACTACCTATAGTAGGAGAATATACACGTCCAACCACGAGAAGCAAGACACAGAAAGCACCTGGCATACCCCGCACGTCTTCGCCTCTCTTGGAAGGAGAGTAGCCAAAACCCAAGGAGTGGGTACTGGAACATGGAATACATATATATATATATATATATATATATATATATATGTTCTCTCAAGAAACCCGAACAAGATCGTAAGGGGATATTTGTCCCATAGCTCAGCCTAAGAAAGTGAGTAGCCAACAGTCCCAGAAGTACCATCGATGCCCAGTATCTCGTACGTCTTCCCCGAACTGTAAGTCAAGGGGCTCTAATCACCGCACCTCGACACTATCCTCTTTGGGAGGCAGTGACTAGCCCGCATGGTTTTAGGTCGCGTCACAAGTATGTGTCTCGGTGGGGAAAGCGCCCCTCGTTCTTGAGAGTTCTAGGGAAAGTCAAACGACACCTCATCACTATCACAGAGTTGAGAGGTCCTGAAAGTCAAGCTTCCACATCACTGACCTATACAACCAAGGGTCCCACTCCAGTAGTCACAGAGAAAAGTCACCGACTAGCCTCATGAGAAGTCCTGAGTCTAAAATGCGAACAAGTGACCCACTGCCCAGCCCTGCAGGAGGGTAAACCCTAATACATCATCAGGCGAGCCACTGCCCAGCCCAACTGGAGGGTAAACCCAGAACAAGTCGACGGGCGACCCACTTCCCAGCCTTGCTGGAGGGTAGACCTGGAAGAAGTCAACAGCCGACCCACTGCCCAACCCTGCTAGAGGGTAGACCTAGAACAAGATGACATGCGACCCACTGCCTATCCCTCCTAGAGGGTAGACTAGGAAGAAGTCAATAGGAGACCCACTACCCAGCCCTGCTGGAGGGTAGACCTGGAATAAGTTGACAGGTGACCCACTGCCCATCCCTACTGGAGGGTAAACCCAGAACAAGTCGACATGCTACCCACTTCCCAACCCTGCTGGAGAATAGACCTGGAGTAAGTCGACAGGTGACCCACTGCCCAGCCCTTCTAGAGGGTAGACTTGGAATAGCTCTAGCCATCCCTACTGGAAACAACCTCCTGAGTAGAGGATCGTTTCCCATGTGTTGTATTGGTCACACCTAATCCTCAAAATTCTACCAGGGAAGATGAAGGGACATGATACTGAAATCCCACAAGGCTAAAGTAAAAAAGGGAAACCCAAACAACTTCGTCAATCACACCATTGAGAATAGAACCAGGGGAAACCACTCAACCCTACTGGTCTAAACCATTGTGAACAGTAGGACCCTCTATTTCGCGAGAGGTCAAAGGTACGTAAATAAGAACACAATATGCACAAGGGGCCCACACGATGCATGACCCCATCTCGTCTCCAAACCACGAACACAAACGTTCCCGGGTACAACTACAAAATGTACCACCATGAATTCTCGTTTACTCCCAGAGTATATCACATTTCCATCCAAAGGGCTATTGTGCACACGGTACCCAATGTTAAAGAAAAAAGGCGTAAACACAAATTTTCCAACTTGCTTCCTCCACGACCATATCATGGAAAACCACTTCCCTTTAAGCATTTAATTCACTCCCATATGAGTGAACGCGATCACACGCCTAGGGATTCCTACAAACACCATAAGAAGAACATCCATAGGTACACCTATCATGCATCCACATTTAATGAGATCTCGAATGAGACTCTGTACATCCAAACGAATCATACCGTTGTAATCCTTGCGGAAAAACATGCGAGATAGACTATTTACTCGCCTCCAATGGAAATCCGACCTAAAAGTCGTTCAGCATTGCTTTACGCCCGAATGACGTCCCATGGTCCCACGCATCGGTACCGAAAATAGTCGGGTGTATCACACCATTGCGATCCCCTTATAAAAACACGTCAAATTGACTACTCACTTGAGTGTAATGGATATCTAGAGAAAAAGATGCATATTGCCAAACTGCACATGAGCAGTGCTACGTGGGACTCGCATCCCGCTCCCGAAGCACTGTGGACGGATTACACCATTGTGATCATCTCGAAAAATCACACAAGATCGATTATTTTATTTTCCTAAACGGACACCCGGTGAAGTAGCTGAATTTCACTGTCAACGCCCAAAACGGGTCCTGTGGGGTCCACACCTCGATCTCGGTTTATGTTCTCGAAATAAGTCTTGAAATGTCTGCCCCAAGTTCAGGGTCGTCATGTCGCTGATAGCGCATCAATCGAAAGTTGTATACACACATACAATCGAATACAGAAAATCCCTTAAGTAATAATAATTATATTATTATTATAATAATTGGGTGTTTTGTACAACCGTGCCACGAGCTTGAATTAAGCATCCAAGATTGGACTCAAAAAGACTGGCACAAAAACAGGATCACGTCGCCACTGGTAGTGCATCAATTGGACGTCGCACGGGGTATTTACAACCGAAAACAATGTTTAACAAAATAATAATAATAATACCGTTTTATATTATTATTATTTATTATTATCTTGTTTATCTAAAACATTCAATGAAGTCACCCCCTGTGTTTTTTTCCACATGCCGCCCCACATTCCACTCTTTTTTTACATCTTCTCTCTCCAATCTCTCTTTTCCCCATGCCACCTTTTATTTTATTTTATTATTACTATTTTTCCAATCATTTTCTTCACACAGCTCTTCCTTTCCCTCATCGTCAACAGCAACTGCATGACCTGGGTCACCCCTCCCGCTCAGCCCCAGCCTCCTGTCGTCTGGCCTCCCTACACCGGCCCGATGGATCTGATGGCCTGCTCCCGTGGCACATGTCTGCCCCGCCCTGTCTCCCAGCCAATGCCCTACTGGACTACTCCCGGGATGCTCCCAATGGCCAGCCACGCTTCAGCTGTCCCGCTGCACACCACCATGTTGGACATCCTCCACACACCACCATGTCGACAAGGCTCAGCCTCTACAACCCCTTGTGCACCACCACAAACCAAAACTCTCAATCAAGTTTTATATATGTTCCAAATCTCTTGTCAAACTTTATCGCACCTCAAACGTGGTCTCGATCCCAAACACGTATCCTTGGAATCAGACCATTCATCAATGTTTGGTTCCATGATTATTTAATGTTTGACACTTCTCCAATTGTTGGACACACAGAATTCTAGTAATCAATGAACTAAAAATTTATGAAGAGATAAAATAATGTTTAAACATCTCTAATTTAATAAAAAAATTAGAAATGGAACCATCGATTTGATATTTGATCCGTGAATTAATTTAAAATATTTTGATCCGCATTCATATCAATATCAGAATGGAGATGCAATCAAAAAGAAAGGACCTACTTGAATTAGGAGTTATTCTTCATTGATGACATGTTCTCTTTTCTTCCGCTTTCATCCGCTGAAGTTCTGTCAATGATTCTTCCTTAATCCAAAGCATCGTTGTTAATCTTCCAACAGAGAGAGTAGAGGGGATGATGGGAGGTTGGAGGAGGAAGAGAGCATGGGAGGAAGGGAGTATCTTGGGAGAGGAATGGGAAGGGTTTCTCCTGGGAGAGGGTGGTGGAAGAAGAGATTAAATAAAGGAAATTAATTAAAGCTTTAATTAATTAAAAACTCAACCCAATTTAAATCTGCATCTGAAACCCCTAACACAATGAAAGTTAGGTCACACCTAGGGTAAAAACCACCTCCCAAGCACAACGGTGGTATCATAATATTAATCTGAGGCTCCATTCCAAAGATATGAAATCTAACGTTTGAGACAACTTAATTATGAAAACGACCCCCTTAGGGTTTCCCATAGAGGGCCCACGTCTGCGAAAGTTACACCCCTCCTAGAGTAAACGGCACACTCCGGACTCAACGGTGCCATTGATTTTCCAATCCGAGATACCATTTTAGAGATACTTGAGTTTAACCATTAAGCAAATAAATTAATTATTTTATTTATCCCTTTAATGTTCTGCTAACGGTCGAGGGGTCCTAACGTCCCGCGCCAACATGTTCTATGTCGTTCCTGGGGTAAAAACCCCATTTCATACCCATACGTACTCTCAGATATGGGATCTAAATTACTGTTTAGGAGGAATCCAATTTATTTTGTGTTCCTAGTGTGAACGCACTGAAAATTTAATTCCGGCCACACAGGGGATCGGAATCGCACGCTGTCAGAAGGCGCTGCTATGGAATAACATCAAAAAAATTTCCAAAGTATTTTCATAGAAAAAATCGAGTTATTACAACTATGGTATTCATAGTTGATCAAACTAATCATCAATCTGTTATTGGGGATACATTTTCTTTATCGTGATATAGTTTAGATTTTAGTAATAGATACATAGTTACATTGATATCTCACTTTTCATTAAAAATATCACAATCATACTCTATGTTGATGCACTATTTCATTTTGATCCTTTTTCAAATATTTTTTGTAGGTTCTTATTTTATAACTCTAGTTCAATAGGGTCCATATTATAGGGTCATTTGAAGATAGAAGTGTCTCCAAATATATAGTCTATTCGTATCTCTAATTCAACATCTGGGGGATGTCTGGGTAACTCTTCAGGAAAAATATCAGTGTATTCCCTAAAAATTGGTATTTCCTCAAGGTTGATGTTTTCCTTTTACTAAAACCTATTTTAATAGAATTCATCTTCATTAGGTATTAACACCAACACCCTTGATGGATTCTAAAAATGATATTCATGATCTTCTATGTAATCTTCCTTGTATTTATATAGGAGTGTGGGATGGATTATAATATGAAATGTGATTTTATTTTCTCAATAGTTGAGGTGGTCACTATATATGAGTATCCAATACATGACCAGTAAAAACCCTCTTCCCTGAAAGGAGTTCCCAAGGTCGATGGTGCCTCCATCCCTTAGTGGCGATGCCCCCCCCCCTTAAAGTGGGAGGATCCTCCATTTCCACTTTTTGGATCACGCTCAGTACCTATTTTTCCCTTCTTGAATCCTAATTTCTTACCTCATTTCCCCTATATTTCTAAAAACCCAAAATTAGTTGAACACTTTGACGGTTTCCTGCAATTTTCGAACACAAATTTGGAAATTGATGACTCATCCTCCCTACTACATCTGACCTTGATTGCATGCTTTAAGAATCATTGGCCATCAGAAAATCTCTTTTGTAATTGGATTTTTGAAGCATGCGGTATGCAAGAGCATGTAATGGTAGGTATTCTAGACACCAAACATATAATGATCTGATTTTCTTCTGACGATGACATGATTCCTGCTTAGTCGAGTGAACCTCGTACATGAGATGGTTCATGATTTCTTATCATCAAATGGTAATATGATTTTCATATGAATTGGGATTCCCCAATAATGGAAGTTTGGGTAATTTTTCCACAACATCCATTCCCCTTTCTAAAGCTTTTGATCATTTGTATGATATGGAACATGGTTTGGTGTTTTCCAATTCTGATAGTAGGACCTTGGCAATGTGCCATCTGATCTTTTCGAGGGTGTGTGTTGTAGTCGATGTATCTAAGGAACATGTCTAATACATCAATATTGATGTGGGTGAGGATTTATGATATAATAAACTTGCTGTTTTCAGATTATAGTATGATTTTGTTTCTTATTGTGAGAATCTAGGAAACAACATGGAAATTTGAAGGCATATGAGGTTGATTCTCTTGGGCACAGGTGATGTTCAGGAGACTTCAACCTTATTTTATCCTTATATTGGGTGTGGCAAGCTGATGTTTATGAACTAAAATGAGGAAATTGGGTAAGGTGATGGTTCTATGGAGGATGGTATTATATGTGAAGCAGTAAATCAAAAGCAGGAAAGTGTTATTCCTTTTTAACCGAGTGTCACTGAAATATTTAATAGGTTGAATCAAGATTTAGCTGGCTCATCATATGAAACTGAGGTCACGGGATATACACATTGGAGTTCTATGATGGGTGTGAATTATCATATATATACATATATAATTGTGGTATTATTCAAATTGAGGAGAATGAGGATTTTTCAAGCTGAAATACACAGGTTGGGAGTGTTGGTGCCAATGGTGGTCTAGTGTAGGATATTGTTTCTATGCTTAAATGGTTAGAGGCCCATTTGGATCTAAGTAAAGAAGTTGTGTAATATAAGGATGGAAGTAATGAAAAATTTATTGGGTATAATCCGCCATGATTGGTCTTAGAGGATACAAATATTTAACCATAATTCATGGGATGTGGATTAGTAAAATTGATAATTGTAGATATGCATGTGCAACAATCAAGGAATGAGGAGAATGATAATGAAAAAGTGTCTGACAACAATCCTCTTGAACCCCTGACTTGAGAGCTAGTGAGTCATTATGTAGCACACCAATGATAGATCAAGAAGGTCATCCAAACATGTAACTGCTACACATGATTGGAGGTCTGGACCAAGACAAAGAGAACTTCATTGATGTTCAAGTAAAATGATGGGATAGAGGTTGATGAGGATCTCCCTAGCTATTTTTCTGAGGAAAATTTGGGAAGGAAGCATAGTAAAGTCTTATACAATGTAAAAAAATGGATTAGAAGTATGATCGTGACTTAGGAGGTTGCATCATGACAATAGGGAAGAAAAACAAAATGGTAAAATTACTACTCATTCCTTCTAAATCAAATGGAAGGATGGAATGCATGCCTACTTATATTGTTAATATGAAAGGGAACCTTAAAGATGTTATGCGTGATTCGGTTGAGGTCAGTGAAACAAAACTGATGTGGAAGACGGTACCAATTAGAAATACATGAGAGTTCTTGTCCATTCAGAAGAAGAAATGGTAGAGGAGTTTCTTTTTTATCAATGCTACTCAAGAAGAGGAAGAAAATATGATGGGTGGGATACTTCGTGTGGTTATTAATAGTGAGTAGGAGGCATGGATTGACAAATAGGACATTATTATGATATGGGGTTTCAATGAAGGGAAGATAAGTAAAAAGAAGTACTCTCAAACTTGGGATAAGTTGGTATATCACTAAGTAGACATAAAAATTGATTATCTAGACACACATGTTCCCTATATCTCTTAGAAAATCTTTAGGGAGGAATAATCTAAAATGCTTAAGTTCTATTTCAATTATTTTTTGATCAATTCTGAGGTCGTTCCTCCTGGTGGAACTTATGCATTATCTCGCTTTCTTTAAAAGTGATTGCTAATAAAATTTTTATTTTTATTTAATCCATGCCCAGTGTAGAATTTAATTACACTAAGGGACGAAATATTATATTTACTAGATAAAGTTTCCCACATATGCTAACAGGAGAACAGTCTAACACATGGGCTACAATGATCGCACCAAAAGGTGTTTTTATAGATATATCTACTTCAAGGTTAGGGGATTTGATTGAACATTTCTAGAAATATTTTAGGATATAAAGGAATACATAGAGCCATAATGAAATAATAATTTTTCCATTCTTATGTAAATATGAATTTCACCTTTTATGGCTTCATTTTCAATATCCACTTTATCAGTATTGATGCAATAATATTTTCCGTACTCCTTTGGATTTAGTAGTTGATGACACTGATTACCCTTAATAAACAATGGTTTAGTGCATTATCATGAATAGTTCCCTCTCTCCCTAAATTGGAATCATCAAACCATGGGTACATTATTATGAGGTTTCATCCATTCTTCTATCATGCTATCTAGATTATTTATTTCTCTGTGACATTCATGATATTGGTGACCTTCTCTCCCACACTTAAATCATTTCTTCATTAAATTGAGGTAATTCACATGATTCTTATTCCCATATTTTTGATATGTGGGTAGTTGGATCATATTTTATACTTTTTCATTTGACATAATATATTAAAAATACATTATTCTATTCATATACCCACATCCAATGAACCAATCTCTGAATTCCAGGTATAATTTGAGTGCACATAAAAAACATCTTCATAACTCCAAAATTTTTCGATAGCATGAGCCTTTCAAGGGTTTGGTTTTAATCCAATAATGAATCTCTCTATTTTTCTATTACTGTTTATTAAAAATTCCATGGACTGACTTTCAATCCTCTTATAATTTTTTCATAAAAATCATAATAGATTCACCTTCATTTTTCTCCATCTATAATAAATCTCTCTCCATCTTTGTTTGAATAGTTCGATGTAAATACATATTAAAAAATATTTTATCAAATTCTTCCCACTCCATCTCTTCTATTTCATCCTTAGTCTTGGAGTTCATTGTTAATGACCAAAATTGTTCAAATTCTATGTCTAAATAATATATGACTATATTCACTTTCTCCTTCTCTAAATAGTGGAGCATAAAAAAGATACTCACCCTTGAGTTAACACGGTATTCCCTAAAAATGGGATCATAACATCCACTAAAATTCAGTTTTCATTTCCAAAAAATGAATCAATATTCAATTCTTCCTTATTGGGTGAAGGATACTATTCCACATGGATCAAGTTATTGATCATAGACTGAGATATATTGGTAAGAATTTATATAATTGTTTGAACTCTACCACCCATTGAATTGGGGATTTCATTCATAAAATCATTTCATTATCCCTTTCATGGGCTATTAGCGGATTTCTACTGATTCCAACCATTATTTAAAATAGAAATGGTTTTAGAAAAATTAAATTCAACAAATAATGAATAAATACTTTTTCTATTTTAAAATAAACTCTAATGTAATATCATATCAGATCCCAATATGATTATTACTACTTATACTAAACTTGTGTAAGATCATGGCCTTTTCTAGAGTCATCTTGGGAACGTTTTCAAGTACGTTTTGTAGATTTTAAGTACCTTTGATTTGGTGTAGTGTATTGGGGTTTGTTTTGGTGAACTTTTAGGGAAAACTAAATGGCAGGGGGTTGTACATAGTTTGCACATAGGTTTACAAACTGTGCGACCAAACTGTGCCAAGCTTTAGAAACTAGACATAGAGGTCTGAATAGTTGTTTCACATTTTGACAAACCATGAAAATCTAGACAGAGGGGTCTGGATGGTTGGGACATGGTATTCCCTAACTATGCGCCTCTAACCAGGAACCTTTGTGCGTGGAATTTAATATCCTAAAATCATTTTTATTACCACCCGAGTGATGGGTGGTTTTTATAGTGGAGGTGAGGAGGAATTTTACATTATTTTAATTATTATTTTATTGTTTTTTCTCAAGATTATCAATATTCTTGATTGTTGTTACTAAAAAAGTAATATATGAATTCTAATTCCAACCAATGGAAATTTACATCACCCATGAGTAAAGAACTTTGAAAAAATTCATTTATTTATCATATTTCCAAAATTATTGAATTTCAGTATTGACTACAAATTTAGGTATTTAAAAAAATCTAAAAAATTCACCATAACCATTTTTTATTTGTAGAATTTAATATTGATCAAAATTTTATCAAAATAATTTTATAAAAAGTGAAATTTAAATATTAAATTAAATCAGTATTTACATGAAAAATACAGATTTTAAATTTTAAAAAGATTTTATAATGCATTCATAAATTAATCGATGTATCAAAAAATTATCCTAAAATCATATGAGAAAAAATATTCATTTGGGAATAAATTTTATAAAATTGAATTTTATAAAATTTTTAATTTAAAATCATAATCAAATATGTTTTAATGGAATATTTTCCTCTGTTTCCATCAATCTAAACCAATGAGTTGAGATTTGGATCTAGTATTGTGGATCTAAATCAAGATTATCAAGATCTTGATGCCTTTGAACATAATTTTAGTTTATTTTTTGAGATCTGAAGCATGATCGATGATGTTATGCCACTTTGATTTTGGGGATTTCCATTGGGCTAGCTTCTATTAGTAAACTAAGGTAGGTGGCCTAAATTGAACTCTCACTAACATGATTTTGATATGAGTTTGGGGTTTTTTTATTGTCTAGATTCCCTTGATAATTGATTTCCTAAATTTGATTAATTAGGAAATTGGAATTGAATTGTGATTTCCTTGGTAATTATTTGATAGTTGATTAATGAAAAAAAACGATGGGGGTTTCCCAAATAGATATTTTGGAGATTTGTTTAAGGTTTTGATATTGTAAGTGAGATAATGAATTGATTTTGATAAGTTAATTAATTAGGAGAAATTAATTATGATATGATCTTGGGCTTTGTAAGATAATTAATTATGAAAATTAATAATTTTCTATGATATTGATCAAAGATAATTAATTAAGAGAATTAATTATGACATGTTGGGATTTTATATGAATAATTAATTGTGAATAATTAATTATGGAAAAAGAATTGTGTTTTTTGATAAATTAATTAATTAATTAATTAATGGGTGATGTTCTTAGTTAATTTTTTAGTTAAAAATGTCTTTCGAAATGTTACACTAATTGTTGGATTAGTAATTCAATGATGTGGATAGTTATTGTGAATTAAAGAATGATTAAATTCCTCCGATTTTTGCGTTGCTAGACATGGTGTTCTAGACTGACTAGAAGTTGTGAAATATACATGGAGTTCCTTAACAATAGTTATCCAAGCTTGAAATTATGGGGTGCTAGGAATTATGATCTTCACCATATGAGATTTAGAGTGATAGGCATGGCGACCTACACTAAATGAGATTTTGGGTGCTAGGCATGACGACTTACACTGAGTGAATGATAAGATAAATGATGATTCAAATTGTGAAAATTAATTGAAATTGGGCCTAATGTGATGATTTAATGATTAAATGACAGTGTGATAACTATATAATTATGCATTTTATTTTATTTCATCAGAAAACCACATGCACTATCTTCAAACTAGACATGTTTTACACACAATTGGTGTTGGCATACTGAGTTGTACTCGCACCCAAATCAGGCCGCTTGATCTGAACCTAAGTATACAATGTTGTTATAGCACCAGATAAGGGAATGGCCTTGATATATGATTCTATTTGGGATTGTTACATGGGATAGGGAACTCAATGTGTTTCGTGACCCACATGGTAGTCGTTGTGTCATTACTTTTAGTTTCATTGTTGAAGCATGATACTTATATTTCCATAGAATGTTTTACCTTTCAGTTGAGTAATTTATTTTTTGGTTTTGACTATCATATTCCCTAGTATTGTTCTCGTTATTTATACACTTTCATACTTGGTTATTATAGTTTTCTTCCATTGGTGTTTTTATAGTTATAAAAGTGGGTATTTTCTCCCCAAGACTGACTGAGCAGACCCTCACTACTAGTCAACACACTTGGGCGTATGGGGAGGCATGCTTGAGGGCATGTGACCAATCAGACCGGGGCATTGTTTAGTGGAACCTAGGTTGGGATGCAACAATGTGGTATCAAATGGGCTTTCTTTTTCATTATTCTTCTTTTTTCATACTATTTTGGGAAAGATAGATAGTAGACTAGGAAGAGTTGAGGCTTAGTAATGAGCTCAGGCATGGGAGTTGCAAACCCATGTATGGGGGAAAATATGATTACTAAGGGTGGGATTGATGTGATTGGTGTTTGTTGTTACAGTTTGATATTATTTCACCT
The DNA here is from genome assembly GCA_963277665.1 of Viscum album. Classification (NCBI taxonomy): domain Eukaryota; kingdom Viridiplantae; phylum Streptophyta; class Magnoliopsida; order Santalales; family Viscaceae; genus Viscum; species Viscum album. Next base: position 579,050,054 of record OY728122.1, on the reverse strand, counting down.
TGTGTGATGAACTTATGGTGTTATGTGATATATTTTTTTGAAAAATGGTTGAATTTTGATCCAGGTCCAAAGGAGGCACTATACTTGAGTATGCATCCATCATTCTAGGCATTAAGGGTTGTTGTGACATGAATCATTCTAGGAACTCATGGGAAAAGGAGTTATGGGTATGTTGTGGAACATGAACTATTTTCCCTTGTTGTGAGATTGAAATAATGATGAAAAATGAGAATAAATGGGTGTCTAATGCGAACCTCCATTGATGAAATGAGTATTATTAATTAATTAGTTGTTGAATTACTTAATTTTAGATATGTGATTAATTAATAGTTGGGTTAATTAATGACATTGTGTGTACCCTGTCAACAAAGACCAAGGAGTAGGATGTTTAAGGGTATTTATAAGGCCCCAATGTTGATCGTGTGGTGAGAAAAAGAAGAAAATGACATATTGAAACTTGTTTTAATAGTTTCTCCTCTTACATAAATTTTATAAGGTTACATTATGAGACTTAAGATGTGTGTTTGGATTGTAGAGATATGCCTCCACAATGCTTGTTGAGGGGGAGATCAAGGGGTATGGCCTGGAACGAACATCCAGATAGGGAACATGACGCACCATTTGTGCAAGCTTATGATGAAAGGGACTAGTTTTAAGATTAATTTTCTCATTTTAAGTAGTTCAGGGGGAGAGACTCGAGGCGAGTTCTGAAAAGCATGTCGGAGTTGATAAGGGAGTTTCAGCAACAACGCCCTCCTACTTTTACAATAGAAGGTAGACATGAGGGAGATTATTTCTGGATTGAATTCAGAGAGATGACACTTGAAAATTTGGAAACTTCGGCTGGGAGGTGGGTCGTGCTTGCTAATTATATGATATAGGGATTAGTGAAGCGCTGGTGGGACATTTATGTACGATTTGGATAGACTGATGATATGTTATGGAAGGACTTTCTAGATATGTTCTTGGAGCACTTCTACCCAGCGATGGTGAGACAAGAGAAGGCTTCATTGTTTTTACAGTAGACCCAAGGAATCTTTTCCATGATGGATAACTCTGAATGTTTCACATATTTATAATGTTTTTCTCTAGGTTTGGTGGCAAATGAGGATTTTTTTGGAAAAACGATTTCAGGATAGACTTAGGATTGAATTTAATTCCAAGAAAAATATATTTATGCTGAAGAAATTCTGAGAGGTTTTTATTCAGGCTATCATTTAAAAGGGAAACCAGAATGAGGATTCCATTACTATATAGGTTGTTGTCACTGGATGATCAGGGAGTGTGCTTTTTGAGAGAAATAAGCGATGTTACGAAAACCTTTGTCAAGATAGTGGAAAGAAAGGTAGACAGTTAGGAGGAACAATTTCAACAGATGTTACTCGTGTTATTTTCCACCAGTTTGGTAGAAGGGCCACTATCATACACAATGTCCCTGACCACCAGTGGAGTGATAGTTTTGTGGAAAGATTGGTCACCTACAAACTTTCTGCAGGAAGTAGTGGAAGGATGGTGCAGAGGGAGCAACTGCTCAGAGTCAAAGTGTGTGAAGGGGGTATTCTACACCATATATGTTCGGTAGTTGTGGTTATAATGGTAGAGGAAGTATTGGTAGTGTACATGGTGCTTTAGTTTATGATAACTCGTGTCAACAGAGTTGTGCTAGTCAACGGAGTCAGATGACACCATAGTGAAGAGGGGCAGGATAGTTACATGCAGTGCAGCCAACACTTGTGGGGAATGAGGTTGGTCCATCAACAGTGAGAGTTACTATTCCAGTTGCATCTACTTTAACTAGATTTTTTTTATACTAGTTCTTTTCATTCCTTTATATCTTCAAGTCTTGATAATGGATTGAGCCTGATTGTGGAGTCTGTGAGCGGGGTGATGAGAATCGATACATTGTTGGTAAAACGTTGTAGGGACATATATTTATTCAAGGAATGATCTCTGGAGATCAGAGAGTATTGTTTTTAGTTATATATCCATTTCCTTGATATAAAAACTTCTACTTGATTATGGGTATGGACTGGCTCATTTCATACCAAGCACTCATAGATTTTTACAATAGAAGAGTGACATTGGTGTCTACTAATGGTGACCAGTATGTTCTTCATGGATAATGGGATATACATTCTGGATGAGCTAGGATAATTACTCAGCAACTGGGAGACCTCACAGTCCACGTTTCTAGCCAATTGATGGATGATGGGACTGGTAGCAAGAGGTCCTTCCACCAGTAGTAATGTTATTTTAGGATGAATTTCCTGAATACTTTTCTGGGTTACCACCAGAGATAAACATGGAATTCAATATTGTGATCACGCAAGGTGCCGAGTCGGAATCTATTCCACCTTGAAGAATGGAACCATCTGAACTTCAAGATCTCAAAGTTTTGTTGGAGGTGTTTTAGGATAAAGGGATCATCCGTCCAAGTATGTTGCCTTGGGGACCACCTGTCTTGTTTGTTAATAAGGCTGATGGGATTTTATGCTTTTGTGTAGATTACCAGAATATGAATAACATGATATTGAAGAACTAATATCCTCTTCCATGTATCGATGATTTATTTGACCATTAGAATGAATCTTGTGTCTTCGTAAAGATCAGTTTGAGATCACGGTATCATTAAGTGAGATTTCAGACCACTAATATACCGAGAACTTCTTTTAGGAGCAGGTATGGACATTTTGAGTTTTTCGTAATACCTTTTGGATTGAAAAATTCTCTATCATTTTTAATGGGATTGATGAAATGGATCTCTCTTCTGTACGTAAACCAGTTTGTGATGGTGTATTTGGACGACACCTTTGGGTACTCTAATCCTCATGACTATCTTTCCCAACATCTTGACATCGTTCTGGTTACACTAAGAGATCATCGGGTATATGGCAAGCTAACTAAATGTCAGTTTTGGATTGACATGGTACTCTTTTTGGGGAATATAGTCTTGGAATAAGGTGTGTTAGTGGCCCTAGAAAAAGTGTAGGTAGTGGTTTCTTGGGAGAATCCCAAAAATGATTTTGATATCTAATGATTTTTGGGATTATATGGTTATTACAAGAGTTTTATCCAGGGCGTTTCCCGATTGGAAGCACCGCTTTCAGGTTTTACCAAGAAAGGGATAAAGTTTTATTCATTATTACCATGTGATAATTCATTCCATGAGTTTATTAAGATCTTGACATTGGATCCAATTTTGATCTTTCCTATTTTAGTTGAGGAGTACATGGTGTGTATAGTAATGCTTCTAGGACCTGACACAGAGCTATGTTGATATAGGGGGTCGAATCATTGCTTATGGGTCTTAGTAGCTGAGGCCACAGGAACGGATTTAACCTAAGCATTACCTTGAGTTGGAAGCAGTGGTTTATGCTCTTAAATGTTGGAGAAACAATCTTCTGGGGGATAAGTTTACAGTTTTTATAGATTAAAAAAGCATTAAGTATATCATTTCCCAGAATGACATGAATCGTCAGCAGAAAAGATGGGTAGATTATTTGCAGTCCTTTGATTTGGAATAGGAATATACACCTAGAAAGGGGAATAGTGTGGCTGATTCCTTGAGCAGGAAAACTCAGTCTTAGTTAGTACCTGAGTCATTTGTAGAGTGGAAGATTATGACATTGCTAGGGGAAATGCAAGTGGTATTTCATGAGTTTCATGAGAGGATGACTCTGGTTTCTATAGAAGTGGAGTCTACACTCTTGAGATGGATGAAGGATAGGAACTGTGAGGATCTGGAGTGTTTATCCTTATGGTATTTCCTTTCAGGTGGGGAGACAACATCAGTCGGGAAAATATGTGAGAATGAGATCATCGATGTGAAAAATCAGGTTTTTGTGCATACAAGTATGTGAGAGGAACTCATGAGAGAATATCATAACTAAAAAGGGGCGGTATAGCCTAGGGTGAAAACAATTTTCCATGAACTACGATGAAATATTTGGTGGCTAGGAATGAAAAGGAGGTAGTAGGGTTCATAACAAGATGTTTCACCTATCAGCAAGTGAAGGCAGAGCATCAATGACCTAGACACCTATTGTAGTTGTTACCTATTCCAGAATGGAAGTGGGATGACGTGAATATGGATTACATGGTAAGACTTCCAAATACTCTTAAGAATAATAATGATATGTGGGTCATTCTGGATCGACTAAAGAAGGTATCACATTTATTTTCTATCAAGGAATCCTTTACATTAGACTAGTTGGGAAAACTGTATGTGCGATAGATAGTTTGTTTGCATGGGGTGTCATAGGCTATAGTTTTAGATCACGTTTAATGCTTTACATCACTCATCTGGTAGGGTTTACATAAGTCTCTTGGGGCATGGGTTTTTTTATTTATGGCCTTCCACCCACAAACAGATGGGAAATCGGATCATACCATAGAAGTGTTAGAGGATACTCTACGAGCATGTGTGCTGGACATTGGTAGTTCTTCAGATAAGCACTTGTATTTAGTGGAGTTTTCCTATAACAACAATTACAAAAAAATACTATTCATATGAAACCATATGAGGCACTTTGTGGTAGACCTTTTAGATCACCGCTATGTTGGCTAGATGCAGGTGAGTCAAAGTTGTCGGGACTAAGTCTCGTTCAAGAGACATGAGATCAGGTGATATTGATTCGGAAACATGGGGCTACGACTCATAATATAACGAATACATATTCTGATAAACAGAGATGATCCCTAGAGTTAAAAGAGGGAGATCATGTATTCATTTAGGTGTTTCCAAGATTATGTCACCACATGATACAAAGGTAGTGAAAATTGGCTCTTGGGTTTGTAGGACCTTTTGAGGTTCATGAGATAGTTAAGCTAATGGCATACCCATTATCACATCCATAGAAATTAAAAGCTATGAATGATTTTTTCCATGTGTCGCAACTATGGCAGTATCACCCCAATGCTTATCATGTTATTGATGTGGAAGAGGTTGAACTCGAGATAGATGTGTCCTTTGACGAGAATCTGATACATGTGTTGGGTCATAGTGATAATGTGTTACGGGGAAATATTTTGTTGTTAGTTCATGAGTTATGTCTACATGGAAGTACTCAAGTGGAAACATGGGAATAGGAAGCAAACATGAGGGCTCAATGGACTAATCTTTTGGGCTTGGAATCTTAGAGATGTTTGAGAGTATAGCTCGAGGATGAGTTGTTATATGGTGGGGAGATTGTAAGATATACGATTTTTCTAGAGCCATATTAGGTGTGTTTGCAGGTACTTTATGAAGCTTTTATGTACCTGTTATTTGGTGTAATGGATTCTGTTGTGTTTGGGTGACCTTTTAAGGAAAAATTAAGGACAAGGGGTTATGAATGGTTTCTGCACGGTTTGACAAACCATACGACCAAACTATGCCAAGTGTGTGAAACGAGACTGAGAGGTTGTCATGGTTGGCACATTTTCTAATGAACTATGGGACTGAACCTTTCCATCCATGAAAACATTGATAGAGGGGTCTGCATGGTTGTCCCATGGTTTCCCCGCACTGCGCGCCTCTGCCTAGGAAATTGTGCACGTTTAATTTAATATCAAAAAATCATTTTTAAAACCACTCGACCCCCCCCCCCAACCCCAAGACATCCATATTTTAATTGTGGATAAGGATTGAAAAATTATATTCGTTTCCATTGCTTTTAAAAGGGATTCCAAGGTGATCCTAACAGCATTATTCTAGATCAAATGCCTGGATTGAAGATCTGTTCTCTCCCCGATAAGTGGATTTCATCTCGTTGCTTCTCCCATTAATTTCTCTATCTTTCCTTGATATTTTCAAGGAATATTACCACTATTTACATGGATCTAATCCTATTATTTGAGATCAATATCTAGTACTTTGTATCTAGATCTAGATTTTCATGATCACGATGCCTTTGATTATAATTTTGGTTTTGGGATTTAGATTTAAAGCTTGATCGACAATGTTGTACCAATCGGATTTTGGGGATTTCCATTGAGATAAATTCCATAAATAAACAGAGTTAGGTTCTAAAAATTGAACTCCCATATTCATTATTTTGATATGTATATATGATTTTATGATTTCCTAGATTCCCTTGATAATTGATTTCCTAAATTGGAGTAATTTGGAAAGTAGAATTTAATTGAGTTTTCCTTCATGATTATTTGATAATTGAATCACAGAACAAATTATGGGGGGTCTCCCAAATATATATTTTGGATATTTTTTTGGGTTTTGATATTGTAATTGATATATTAAATTGATTGTGATAAGATAATTAATTGGGGGAAATTAATTATGAAAAGATTTTTGGATATGTAAGATAATTAATTGTGAGAATTAATTAAGTGCCATGATGTTGATCAAAGATAATTAATTGTGATAATTAATTATAAAAATTTTAGATTTTATATGGATAATTAATTGTATAATTAATTATGGAGAGAGAATTGTGTTGATTGATTAATTAATTGAAGAATTAATTAATGGGTTGAGTGATTTGTTTATTTTTTAGTTAAATAATGGCCTTTGAATTATTTAAATAATCATTGGATTAGTAATGGAATTATATGGATAATTCTTGTTAATAAACGAAGGATTAAAGGGATGACATGTTTTTAGGTCTAGACATATCATTCTAGACTGATTAGAAGTTGGGAATTAGACATGTAATTCATCCCCAATAGTTATCCATGCTTGATGTTCTGGGTTGTTAGGCATGGCGACCTACACCGAATGAGATTTAGATTGATAGGCATTGATACCTACATGTAATGATATTTGGGGTGCTAGGAATGATGAACTACACCAACTGAATGATAATAATGAATAGTTATTTAAATGGGTAAAAATAACTGAAACTAGACTAAATGTGATGATTTAAAGATTAAATGACAATGGGATAGATGTTTAATTATGCATTGTATTTTATTGATTTATAAAAATGCAAGCACTATCTTTTGACTATACTTGTTTTAAAAACCATTGGTGGTGGCCTACTGAGTCGTACTCACACAGTATTCGGGCTGCCTAATCAGCACCCGAGTATACATTTTTGTTACTGAAAAGGATAAGGGAAAGGCCCTTGGATATGATTATATTTGGTATTGGAGAATGGAAGAGGGAACCATATGTGGTTAGAGACCCTCTTGGTAGTCGATGTGTATTTACTTTTACTTGTATTGTAGACACATGACACTTTCATTATCATATCATGTTTTAACTTTTATTTGAGTACGTATTATTTGGTTTTGAATATCATATGCCATGGTATTGTTCTGGTTATTTATAGGATTATGTACTTGGTTATTATTTCTTTATTCCATTGGTGGTTTGATTCTGATATAAGAGGGTATAGTCTACCCAAGATTGAATTTCTAGACCCTCACTGCTAGTCGAAACCATCTGGCATATGGGGAGGCGTGCATGAGTTCATGCAGAAAACCGGATTGGGGTACCGTTTACTGGAACCTAGGTCAAGACGTCACAACTTGTTAGTTTCATTCAATGTGCAAAACCATGATGAAATGTGTAAACATTTAATGATTTGGATAATGTAGCAATCATGAAAAAAACTGGGATGATTACTAAAGTGAAATATATTTTGATTATTTCTATTTAGTTATCAGGATATATGATTAACAACATTCACCATAACCATCTCACAAATTAACCCAAAATATAAGGATGTTGTTAATTGAGACATCAAGTGGTTAACACCATGGATGAACTAAGGCTCAATTTAACCCATTGATGAAATTTAGAAAGAGACACCCCATAGAATGTCTCATATGAATTGGAAAATGTTTTATGTGTGAAAAATAATAGAATATATCAATTAATTATCATGAAAAAATAAATTGAATGATAGATATATATAAATACCATCATTAACCACCATTTACAGTTCAATGTATTTGGATTGGGGAATATAGGCATTATCTGTGTCAATTCCCTAGAATATGGAAGACTTGTAGTATAGAAATCATTGAAGTGTAAGGATTGAATGGGATAGATGTTGGTATTGGATAATTGTGTTTTTTGAAGTATTATATCTATGATATAATGGATATAATAATCACAAAACATATATGTATTTTTTCATATTAGTTTTAAGGACTTAAAATCATATATCATATGGTACCAATATCCAAGAAAAGTGATTTAGTGTTATGGTTATTATTAGGAATAATGATGAAAATGGTATTGTATTACTGAACTTGAAATTGGTTAGTAAATTAATTTCAATGTGATATAGCTCATCTTTGATGAAGTGTATTGTAATTTTTCATTTATGGAAATAGTTTGTCATTTTATTTATGGAATAAGTATTCTGTTAAATTTTTTAGCCTATAAGTTCTTATCCGATTGGCATATGATTTTTTATACCATAATGGCTTTATAAGTTTAATATTTTCATCAATTCAAAGGCACATATAACATTTTCTGGATTAATTTGATGGACTTTTGATGCAATTTGAATATTTTATTGGGTTTAATAAGAATTATGTGTTCATGTTTAAATAACCATTTAGGTTTTAATATGATTTGATGTTATGTTAATTTTGTTATATTGGTTAGTTACATATATATAATCATTATGGTTAGAAAATAATTCTATTTTCGGAAATATTTATGGTCAGACTAAGGCTTACCTTTTAGGTTATTATTTAAATGTTATCCTTGAAATTTTGGGAAATTTTAAAAAAATTATAAGATTATACAATTATTTATCATGGTGATTAATTGTATTTTGTTGATTGTTAATTGTGTTTAGGTATATGTAGCCTTTTAGTTTAGTATACAGTTTAACATGAAATATTATTTGGGATGAATGTAATTAAAATTTTTGGCGTGTAAGGTAAAAGGTATGAGTCACAATTGAGTTTCAAATATCATTAATGGTAAGTTTATTGATTTATATAGGGTTATTTACTTTTTTAATAATATATATTTAAACCATGGTGTCAGGTATCTCAATCGAACAGTTATACATTTTTATAGGGAGGCAAACCAAGTAGTCTATGTGCTTTCAAAGAATGAAATCATGGCGATGAGTACTATGTGGTCCTTCATTACTCTGGAGTACTGTACACATTTGGTTGAGGAATACAAGAGGGGAGTGTTTCACTGTATCTTATTTAAAAACCAATTTTAATGATTTCTTTGTACTGTTAATTTTTTTAAATGATTTATAGGGATGACATGTATGGACCCTATATTTTCCTGGTACATTGAACCTTTGGGGTTGTTGTAGAATTTTTTTGGTAAAATGTACTATTTAATCATATTAAGGTTTATAAATTTTAGATATTATCTTAAGTTCTGGTGTCCATTTCAATTATTGTTAGTATTTAAATATAATTGGATGATATTTTTATCATTTTTTGGATTTTGTGATTTTTTAGAAGTTGATTTTACGGCTTGAAGCATGAAAAATCATCCTTGAGACTCATAGTTCATGGGAAAAAGATGAAATTATGGTGGAAATTGATTAAATAAATAAATTATACTTTATCAAGTAAGTATATCTCCCTATATTATTAGTTTAAATGGTAATGTAATACCTCAACCTTAGGAAAAAATCATGCAATAATTTTCTTTTATCTATTTCCCTTTATTTATGATGAATTGATGGTCTCTTATCCCTCATTAATTTAGGGTTTTGTGGTCATTAAGTTTTTCCTAGACATATTTTATATCATTATATATTATTTTGGGTACATAATTCATCTCTTTAATATAAATATTGTATCATCCCACCCAATTTCATCCTATTTAGGTGCTTAAATACCTGATATTTTAAGTAACCATTATACTTATCGCTTTTTCTTTTTAATAGATGTTTCATTATCCCTATGAAAAATGTGGGTTTTCAATAAAGTGTTAACCATTTATGACCAATATAAAATTATGATTGTGAAATATTTGTAAGGGATGAATAATTTAAAATCCTGATATTTTAGAATAAAACTCTGTTTGATATCATATAGGATATGCAACACAGATATTAAGTGATCATCAATATTATATTGAATTTTTTTTTTAAAAAAAATTCTAGATATTCAATTATCAATTATTAATTGTATTAACTAGATTATAAAATATAAATATAAATGAACAAATCAATATAAATTCATTTATTAATACTTAGTAAATAAGAACTCAATTTTCATTAAATTTATGCTATACTTCAGAAATATGCTTTCTTCCAAAAATATTTTTAAATGCTTTTGTGAATAAAAAATAAATAAAATTTATAGAGCATATAAAAATTATATTTAATAAAAATAATATAATTTTTTAAATAGTCATATAAAAATTATCTTATGGTGAAATATTTTTTGTTTTTATGATATATTTATTTTCCATGAAAGATGAAAATTTTAATTTCTTATTGAAAATTATATTTTGTTTCATGAATTCAAAAAGTTACATTTTGTTTTAAAATTATAGAAAAAAATATTAGGTTTATTATATTATTAATAACCCAATTATGTTCAATGTAATCAATTTTATGATTTCATTTTGAATAAAAACATTTATAAACATAAAAATGCATTTTACTGGAAAACGATGTTTTGTTTTGCTTTTGATTTTTAGTTTAAATTAACTAGTTCCACGTATATAAATTGAATGTTGAAAAAGTTATTTTATTTCAAAAAAATAGGTAAATATTATACAAATATACCATTCTTTTGTCATTGTGAATAGTAACTATTATAAATAATTTTCACCACGGTAAGGTTAAATCATATAATAAAGGATAAACATAATATTATAATGACCAGAAAATAACACAAAAAATTTACTTAATTTCATTTCATGAAGCTATATCATCTATACGAATCCATTATTTTAATATAAGTGCATTTTTTCCATGTAGATGTTATTTTGACCGTTATTTTATTTTATTTAATGAAATGTCCAAAATGTAATTCTCTTTATTTTATTATCTGTAAATTTGTTACACAAGGATAAATATAGTCTTTGCTTAGTTATAAATATTTATTTTAAACATAAATAATTTTTTATAAAGGTAATTTATTTATAATTATATGTAATGAAATAATTACATTAAATTCTTTCACAACACCAACAAAATATTTATTCAATGAATAGAAATAAAATTGATTTCGAAAATATAAGAAGTGATATAATTTGAATTGATTAATATGTCTGACCAATTATAATCATCTATATGAAATTTTTAGGATTTATAAATTATTATATTTTTTGGTCAGTGTGGATACTCTAGAGGGGGGGGGTGAATTGAGTACCAATTAAAATTTCGGTTAAATTATTTCTCTTAAAATCCCCCAATTTAATATAAGTTAAACTGTAGAGAATTTGTAAAACTGTAAAGTTTCAATTAGATTCTCAAAAAATTAATTAGGTCTTAGTTAATTTAATCAGAGGAATAAATTAGATTTAGAATCTAATATACTGATTTAAAAAAGTTACAAACTCTTTCTAATTTAACTATCAGAGTAACTTTAAAATAGATTTTTATTTCAAAGTAAACAGCAGCAGAATTAAAAATATATATAATATACTTTAAACTTAACCTAAGATACACAGGAGATGTAACCAAGAGGTTCAGTCTCAAGAAGAGACTTAGTCCTCTCAAACAATTTATATAAATTTGATCCATACCTTGGATCGGGGAAAACAAAAGTACAGAGACCGTTCAGGTCCTAAGACCTCTACCACAGTTCTTCATGGGAAAAACAAATGCAACAGCCCTCAGGCTGTCCATGTCACACTTGACCTCTTCCACAACTCATAGTCGGATACAAGAAGGTATAGAAAGTTTGGTGTGAGGATTTAATATCCTCCAGTTCAGCTAAGGAGACAATATGTATTTAGTGTAGACAGATGTACACACACACTGCTCAGAATGTTAAGCAAGGGGATACAACAGAGGAAATAATAGAGTTTAGAATGATATATTTAATTGTAGATATGCTCTGGACGCGTTTTGATGTTGCAGATAGAATTCAAGTCATTTCTGGTGAGGATGACTCAAAACAGAGTATCATTATTCTTCTCAACTACAACTATTCAGACTTGTGCATTTTATTTTTAGTGATGCAATGCTTTTAGTCTTTTGGTTTGTTCCAGGTGTAAGATCTTCTTCAAGCTCTCTAATTTTTTCAGGTTTTCTTTTAGTTTTCCTTGTGTTCCCTTGGGACTGCACACATGTGCACCTTCTTTCGTATATATCTTTCTTTTATTTTCTCACTCCCTTTTTACTGCATATCTTCATTTTTATTCCTTGAGATCTGGAAAAAAGAATGATTACCTTTTTATTTGTACGAGGTATGGTTTCCTAACATCCAACAACTATCATTAAATAACATTTATTTCATTAAAAACATCAAATATGACCATTGGAAATAAATAGGAGTGAATAGAAATTCAAATAGTTTTCATGACTATCGGTGAGTCCAGAGAATGGTAAGTCATTTTGAATTTGCATTGGTTTCGGTAGGTCATTTGATCAGCATCAGTTTCGGTAGGTTATGTGAGCAGTATCAGTATCAGTAAATTATGTGATAAGAATCAGTATTGGTAGCTTATGTGATCATCATCGGTATTGATAGGTTATGTGATCAGCATCTGTATCGGTAGCTTATGTGATCAGCATCGGTATCGGTATCTTATGTGATCATCAATGGTATCGGTAGCTTATGTGATCAACATCGGTATCGTTGTCTTATGTGATCAGCAATGGTATGACTATTTCCATCGGTGTGACTGTTGCCCTTGGTGTGACCATTCTCATTAGTGCGACCGTTCTCCATCGGTGTGACAGTTCTCGTCTGTGCGACCGTTCTCATCAGTGTGACAGTTCTTCATCAGTGTGACCATTCTCCATAGGCATGACCGTTCTTCATCGGTGCGACCGTTCTCCATCAGTGGGACCATTCTTCATTTGTGTGACTGTTCTTCATTGGTGCGATCATTCTTCATCGGTGCGACCGTTCTTATTCGGTGCGTCAAAAAAATGAAATACGCACCAAGTTTTCGTTCAATCTAGAACACCTCTAGGTCAATAGCACACCATTAATAATCATAGATAAACATATTTAAACAAGATTAAACATATATAAACAAATTTAGAACAGAATGAATAGTTTACTAAATTTACGTATAAACAGAAATAACAATTATTTGTGATTATTAAAATAACCATTTCACAGAGGGTTCAAACAGAATGAATAGTTGAATAAATTTACGTATAAATAGAAATAACAATGATTTGTTATTATTAAAATAACCATTTCATAGAGTGTTCAAAAATCTCCCCCTTTTTGATAATCACAAAACTATTGCATAAAATAAAATAGAGGAAAGGATGTAACCTTCAGTATTCTCCCCCTATGTAAACAAAATATATAACCAAAGATAAATAGATCATCAGAGAATGCACTAGATCATAAACAGAGTGATAATTTAAGTAGTCATCATTTCTCCCCCTTACTGCATATATAGTCTGACTGTATGCATGTTCTCCCCCTTTGGGATTATCAAAAAGAAAAAGAGAGCAGAGGGAGAAAACAACATGAAGTTCCATTGAAATAACCACGAAAAAAGGTACAAGAAAAGTAAGTACATGAAATACACCCTATCAAAAATGATACACAACTATTTCTTAGGGTGCAGAGAAGCTTTCCCTTTAAAATAGGGAGGAATAGATGGGCCAGAGGGTTTTTTTGGTGGATGGTTGATCTGGCCTGATGGAGAGAGGTGGTCGCACAGCTCGAGCTGGTAGCATAGTGGGTGCTAAGGTCACTTACTAAGGAGTAGAATATCATTCTGAAGGTGGCTGCTAAATGACTAGACAAATATTTGATAGAGCTTCAGAGACTGAATTCTGACCAGGAGCAACATCTGATGAACTGAGAGGCTCTACAGTAGGAAGAACAACTGCCTTTTCTTGCACACGAAGATATGGTTTGTGTATATTGAAAAAATCTTGAATTACTTCACCACCATATTTCATATCCTTTTCAAACTCATCCTTGTTCTGAATGAAACTCTACAAAGTAGGAGTAAAATATTTCAACTGTTGTACCTGATCATTAAAGGCTTGAGTGACTGGAGGAAGCCTCAAATTCTCAGCTAAGAATTTAAACTGATGGTTCAACTCATTCTTGGTATAAATTTTAGGAAATTAGTGATCCACTTTCTCCTTGTTCTCTTTCTGAGCCTTAGTAGCATCAGTTGAATACAACTTCACCATCTTGTGAATATGATCACTATTGTCTTTAATCGTTTTCACAGATTCCAAACCCAGAATCTTCCCAAGAGCTGCTAACTCTTCCTTTATAACATCCTTTAAGGAATTGATTTCATGACCAGTGATTTTGGATATTTTGGAGGAGCTAGCCTGAGCGACAATCTGAGTTATCTATGCTTTTAACATTCTCAAATCTGATTTCATTAGGTGTTCAATAAAATTTCTCAAAACATCCATCATACCAGTGATGGTTGATCTAAACTCACCTGACATAGTGATTAAGCCACTTCTTAAATCCTTGAGTGTTTGATTCAGAGAGGTAACATGTCTGCCAATCATCTCACCTGTATTGCACAAGTATGGTTTGATGATACTTACCACTCTCTATGTTAGATCATCCATAGAATCCTCAAATAAGTTCACAGGAGCTGGAGTTGGAGCATGGTATAACTCTTCTTTTATAGTCTATCTAAGTTCATGGATCAAATCATCTTCAAATATATCTAAATTCGATCGAGAAACTGAAGGACTAGTACTTTTTGCTATCACTTGCACATTCTCAGCAACTAGTCTAGCCTTAACTGAGAAACTTTCCATTTCTTTTTGAACCCCTTCTTCTTCTTCTTCTTCTTCTTAATAATACAAACCAAGAACAGAAAAACCTGGGTGTTCTTCCTATGTATATTTACAAGAGGTATACTAGGGATTTACATAATCAGATTTTCCAGAATTTTCATGCGACATTTCTTCACCAACATCAATCTCTGTCTGCATTGTTCTTTCAGCCTCTGGAACAATGTCTTCTTCAACTTGTTGTGGTTTTGGATCATCCTAGATAACATTTTTAACATCTACTAGTCAAGTATCAGCATCATCATCACCATTATCATCATCACCATCATCATTAACATTATTATTTACTGAAATTTCATCATTACTATCGTTGATATGGGATTCATACTCCCCAGAGTTTGATTCTTCAGTTTTATCTTCTTATTCATCACCTAGAAGAGGTTCTGACTATGGTAACCTGAGAGGTGGACTAGCTGGTACAAATTCCATTCATCTTTTCTTCGAACTCACTGTATCAGGATCACTCATGTCATCAGGAGGTGATTCAGGTTTCTTTTCAGTATCCACATCATCATCAGTTATGGATTCCCCTTCTTTCTCCTTGCTAGACACTCAAGTTTCCTTTGAAACTACTGTCTCTTCTTCCTCATCAGAATAAAAAACATCTTCATCAGGTTTTAAACTGGGATCTCTTATCCCCTTTGGTCTCTTAGGATGATCAGTTGTTTTGGCATAGTCGTAAAACTTATCTTCATGAGCAACTCATTCCTTCTTCCATGGATTCCAGTTGATTTTCATTCTTTTTCAAATATCCTTGTCAATACATAAACTACTACTGGATGGGATACACTCATCTCCATATTCAATACAGCCCAAAAACATTAACATAGCAGATATTTTCTTAGAGTAGAACAAGGTTGTATCTTTCTTGGATGGTTTCACCATCTCAGCAATATGGACAGTAATATATCTACACAAGTTGACTTTCTCATCATTTAGCAATAAAAACAAACTGGAAAACATCCTGATATTTCACAGCAGAAAAATCAACCTTTCTAGGGTAGATTTGGTGATGAATAAACTTAAATAAAATTCTACTTTCACCATCTAACTCAGCAACTGTTAATCTTCTGGATTCAGAATTTTCAGTCAACATCTCCAGAGAAGGTTCATACGAAAAATATTCAGTGGTTGAGGAATATTACCAGAATAGTCTTCATATCTACCTTTGTGAGGTACTCCCAAACACTCAACACATTTCATTGGAGAAAAATATATATTTTTCCCTTTGACTATAGAATATTGTCTTATAGCTTCTGCTCCAGCCAAAACGATAGTTAAGTTCAGATAAAACTCGAGTACAAGCTTTGGGTAGTAGACTCGGTTGTTATAACAGAACCAATTTTTTCATCCTTGCATTTTTAAAACTTTTAAAAGAGAATACATTCTATTTAACACCCATTCAGAAGTTACTTACTTTTCAGCTGTAACCACCCGAGTTTCCAACTCTGGGTCCACTGACCTTTGAGTCATGCTGCTCGATTCTCCTCATTGGTATTTCATAGTAGTGGAACCTTCATATTCCTTGCTTTGTCACTTTTTCTTTTCCATTTGGATGTTTGAGAGGTTTTAAGGGTTTTAAGGATTTAAAAAGTTTCGAGACGTTCAAGAGGCTCAAGTTTCAGAAAATGTAAGGTTCAGTGGGAGATTAAGAGTCACAGTTCTTGGGAAAATAAATAGCTGCGGGTCATTAAGTTTATCATTTAGGGTTAAAATACTAAATATAATATCGATTAAGTAAAACAACGTTGTTTTGAAAAACACTAAGAGTGTTAAACACTGTACAATACGAACGGTAACAAAAGATGAGTTTCACTGAACGGTTTCACTGATCGGTCATACCTAATTCTTGCTTAATAAAATCTATCATTTCCGAGCTCAAGGGTTTGGTTAAGATATCAGCTAATTGATGTTCAGAGTCAATAAATTCTAGAGAAATATCACCTTTTTGATAATTATCTGCCAATAAGTGATGTCTAACATCAATGTGTTTGGTTTTATAGTGAGACACCTGATTATTAGAGATGCTAATTACACGAGTGTTATCACGATTTATAGGCACATGTCTAAATTGATATCCATTGTCCAACAGAGTGTGTTTCATCCACAGAATCTATCCCAACAATTACCAGGAGCAATGTATTCTACTTCAGCAGTAGATAATTCATCAGAGTTTTGTTTCTTACTACACCAAGATACCAGGGACTTTCCCAAAAGATGACATGTTCCAGATGTGATCTTCTTATCTAACTTGTAACCAGAAAAATCAGCATCTGAATAACTCATTATTTCGAAGGATTGTCCTTTAGGATAAAAAAACCTAAATTGGTGTTGTGTTTAAGATATTTGAAAATCATTTTAACAGTAAGAAAATGAGATTCTTTACGATTATCTTGAAATCTTTCACACATGTATAAACTAAACATGATATCCGGTCGACTAGAAGTATGGTAAAGTAGACTCCCAATCATACCTCTATAATTGGTTTGATCAACTGATTTCTTAGTTTCGTCATCATCCAACATACATGTGGTACTCATAGGTGTATCACTTCCATTATTACTATCCAAAACAAAACGTTTTAAATGGTCCTTTGTATGTTTACATTGATTTAAAATAATACAATCTTTCTTTTGAAATATTTGAAAACCAATAAAATACTTGAGTTCTCCCATTAAACTCATTTCAAATTCATTTTGCATAATTTTTTAGAAGAAAGTACATAAAAATTTTTTAGAGGATCCAAAGGTAATATCTTCAACATAGATTAATGCAATTAAAATATCTTTAGAAATTATTTTAATAAAAAAAACTGGGATCTGAAATTCCTTTAGTAAAACCTTTATAAACATGAAAATTTGTAAGTCTATCATACCAAGCTCTTGGAGCCTGTTTTAAACCATAAAAAGCTTTAGAAAGCATAAAAACATGATTTTGAAAATGGGGTTTTGTAAATACATGTGGTTGTTCAACAAAAAAATCAATTATAAAACCAGTTAGAAAAGAACTTTTTACATTCATTTGATATAACTTGAAATTCAGATGAGCAGCATAGGCAAGTAGGATCCTAATGGATTTTAATCTAGCTACAGGTGCAAAGGTTTCTTCATAGTCTATACCTTCCTCTTCACTATACCCTTGGGCAACTAGACTTGCTTTTTTATAACTATATTTCCTGATTCAACAACTTTATTTCTAAAAAAACCATTTTATTCCTATGGTCAAAGTGTCTTTAGGTCTTTCTACTAATTCCTAGACTTTGTTTCTTTCAAATTATCTAACTCTTTTGTATAGCCATTACCAATAATTCATCCTTGATTGCATCATTGATATTTTTAGGTTCTAGCTATGAAAGAAAGGCTTGATGTTCAACCTGATTTCTTAGAGAAGATCTAGTATGTTTCCCTCTATCCAGATTACCAACAACAGCATCTAAAGGATGATTCTTTAGAATCTTAGTTGATCTAGTAAAGGTAGGAATGGAAATTTCCAGTTCTTCTCTAGGTTAAGATTCATCAAAAGTAGGTTCTGGAACATTTCCAGAGCTAGTTGACATAACAACAGGGTCAATATTTTTTTCATTAAGGTTAAAAATCTTCTTCAATATTTTCAAGTGAAGTTTTAGGTTCATGTGGATCAGTTTCATCAAATTTGATGTGAACAGATTCTTCCACACACTTTTTTCTCTTATTAAATACTCTATAGGATTTTCTAGTAATTGAATATCCTAAAATGATTCCTTCATCACGCTTCGATGAAAATTTGTCTAGATTATCTTTAGTATTGAGAATAAAGACTTTGCAACCAAAAAATCTGAAATAAGTAACTTTAGGTTTCCTATAATTCCATAGTTCATAAGGGATCTTCTTGAGAACAAGTATGATCAAGACTCTATTGATAATATAACAAGCTGTATTTACAGCTTCAGCCCAAAAATAAACATGTAAGTCATACTCATTGAGCATTGTTCTAGCAATTTCCTAAAGGGTTCTATTTCTTCTTTCTACTACACCATTACGCTGAGGTGTCCTAGGGGCAGAAAAGTTGTGATTATATCCATTGTGTGAGAAGTAATATTCAAACTCATTATTTTCAAACTCACGACCATGATCACTTCTCAGGGTCTTAATCCTAAGTCCACTAAGGTTCTCTACAGACTTGGATTATTTAACAAAATAAGAACAAGATTCAATTTTTTGAGCTAAGAATTATACCCAAATGTATCTAGAAAATTCATCTACTAAGACGTAGACATAGTGCTTCCTATTTAAACTAGAAACTTTAGAAGGTACAAACAAGTCCATGTAACCTACTCGAGAGGTTGAGAAGTTGAAACTTATTTCTTTGATTTGAATGAAATTTTATGTTGCTTTCCCTTTTGACAGGGATTACAAACTTTATCAGTTGGTAATTCAAATTTAGTTAGGTCTATAACTATGTTCTTCCTAGTCAGTTTTCTAATTGAATGAATGTTGCAGTGTCCAAATATTCTGTGCCCAAGCCATGATTATTTATGAAAAGCATTTAAACAAGTAATATTTTGTTCAGATAAAGAATTTAAATCAACATCAAAAACATTTTCATTTCTCAAAGTAGAAAATAGTAAAACATTTTTGGAATTAAAAACATTACATAAATCATTTTCAAATTTAACATTGAAACCATCATCACACAATTGAGAGATACTTAATAGATTATACTTATGTCCATCAACAAATAGGACATTGGAAATTACAACTAAATCAATGTTACCAATCTGGCGTAGGATGATGATCTTTCCTTAAGAGTTATCACCAAAGGTGACATGGCCTCCATCAACATTGATTATGTTTTTAAAGCATGAGTAGTCTCCTTTCATTTGTCTTGAATATCCATTGTCCAAGTACCATACCTTTTTATGAGAACTCTTCAAAAATTCTCCTACAAAGCAGGTTTAAATAGAAGATGATTTTGGTACCCAGATTGTCTTGGGTCCAGATAGGTCAGCAAGAAAAGCCTTAGGTACCTAGATTAGTCTCATGGGTCTCATATAATCTATAGAATAAATAGTTTTTGAAAGATAAATTTTATTTGATCTATAACCATATGAATAACTAGATGAAGCAAATGAATTTCCAAAACTAGAACTAACATCATCCTTTCCAGATTTAGAAATAAATCTAGTTTTAGTGATCTGTCTCTGTCCAGGCTGATAGCCTATACCAGTGGTATATTTTAGTGACACTTGTTTACCTAACATTTTTGTAAGTGTGTCTTTTCCATTTGTGAACTTTTCTATGTCCTTCCTTAGTTTCTCATTAGACATTTTCAGTTCCGTATTTTACTTCATTAATTGAGCATTCTTTTCCTTTTCTATATCAAGGGCAGATTTAACAGAGCTGGTTAAGGCATGCTGTTTCTTTAAGGTTTTATACTTGTCCTTAAGCTCATTGTAGGTTTCTTATAGAATATTGCAATATTCAAACAGTTTTTCACTAGACATGTTTTCAGATTTAGAATTAGAATAAACTCCAGAATAATATAAATTTAAAGCATGAGTGTCCAATTTTACCTCAGAAGTGTTTGTCATAAAACACATGTTTGCCTTTTGTGAGTCTTCATCCTTAGTCGAATCAGAATCACTTGAAGTATCTTCTGAATCACTCTGTGTTTCTTTCATAGATTTCTTGTACTTTTTTCCCTTGTAGTCATATTTATTCTTGAACTTCAATTTTGGATAGTCTGATTTTACATGTCCTTTCCTTTTTCATTCATAGAAGACAATGTCATCACTTTTATCAGGCCTTTTCCAATCTTTCTTCAAATGACCTTTGTTTTCATAATTTCCCTTATAATTTTATTTTCTATAAAATTTATTCTTCCTATACAACTTCTTAAATCTCCTGGCTATTTGAGCCATTTCAACTTCACTGTCAGATGCACTCTCATCACTACTTGAGATTTCAGTTGGTTTGTGTACATTTTCATTGTCCTTTCTCTTTCAGGCAGTGGACTTAAATTCCACTGACTTCCTTTTTGGTTCGTCATCTTATTCCTTGTCCACTTTAAGTTCTTCTTCATACATCATAACATTACCAATTAATTCCTTAACAGGTAAATCACCAATATCACAAGATTCGCTAATTGAAACTGATGTGCCTCTCCATCTATCTGGTAGACATCTTAATATTCTCATGATCTGTTCTTTTGCAGGAACAACATTTCCAAGTGAGCTAATAGTGTTGACAATCTCATTGAACCTGAGATACATGTTAGAAATAGGTTCATCAGGCTTCATTTTAAAATTATTATATTTAATAGTGTATGTATTCAATCTCATTTCCTTAACATTGGTTTTTACTTCATGGGAAACACCCAAGGTATCCCAAATTTCATAAGCAGTTCTTAAAGTAGATATGAAATTAAATTATTCATTTCCTAAAGCATAGTACATGGAATTTATAGCTTTACAATTATTATTATAAGCAGTTTTAGTAGGGTCATCCCAAGTAGTCCTCTCAGTGTCTGGAATCTTATACTGAGTTTCTATAGTAGTACAGATGTCGAATCCCATACTCTCTAAGTGAATTTTCATTTTATGTTTCCACTGAGCATAATTTGTACCATTGAAGAAAGGTGGCATGTTGGTAGCAACACCTTCTAATCTATTATCCATAATAATATTTTAGCAAATATATTTAAAGAGATAAAATTTATAACTAACAGAAATTTAATATCTTTAAGATACAACTAAAATCAAAGTTTAAAAATAGAGTATTTTGAAAATCTTTATAAACAAAATAGACATCTGATACCAAATGTTGGTCGGAGTGGATACTCAAGATGAAGGGTGAATTGAGTACCAATTAAAAATTCTGTTAAAATATTTCTCTTAAAATAACCCATTTTAAAACAAGTTAAACTATAGTGAATTTTTAAAACTGTAAAGGTTTAATTAGATTCTCAAAATATTGATTAGGTATCAGTTAATTTAATCAGAGGATTAAATTAGATTTTTAATCTAATCTAATGATTTAAAAAAGTTACAGACACTTTATAATTTAACTATCATAGTAACTTTAAAATATATTTTTATTTCAAATTAAACAGCAGTGGAATTAAAAATATATATAATATACTTTAAACATAACCTAAGATGCACAACAGATGTAACCAAGAGGTTCAGACTCAAGAAGAGACTTTGTCATATCAAACAATTTATTTAAATATGAACCACACCCTAGATCGGAGAAAACAACAGTAGAGAGACTGTTCAGGTCCTAAGACCTATACCACAGTTCTTCATGGGAAAAACAAAAGCAACAACTCTCAGGTTGTCCAGGTCACACTTGACCTCTTCCACAACTCATAGTGGGATACAAGAAGGTATAGAAAGTTTGGTGTGAGGATTTAATATCCTCCAGTTCAGCTCAGGAGACAATGTGTATCTAGTATAGACATATATACACACACACTGCTCAGAATGTTAAGAAAAGGGATATGAAAGAGGAAATAATAGAGTTTAGAAAGCTCAATGTAATTGCAGATATGTTTCGGAATCATTTTGATGTTGCAGATGGAAGTCATGTCCTTTATGGTGAGGATGACTCAATATAGAGTATCGTTGTTCTTCTCAGCTACAACTATTCAGACTTGTGCATTTGATCATCAGTGAGGCACAACCTCTAGTATTTTTTTGTTCGAGGTGTAAGTTATGCATCAAGCTCTCTGATTTTTCCAGGTGTTCTTTTTATTTTCCTTGTGTTACCCTGGGATTGCACAAATGTGCACCTTCTTTTGTGTAAATCTTTATTTTCTTTTCGCACTCCCTTTTTACTGCAGATCTTTTTTTTATTCCTTGAGATCTTGAAAAAAGAATGATTACCTTTTTACAGGTACAAGGAACAGTTTCCTGACATCCAAAAACTATGATTAAATAACATTTATTGCATTAAAAACATCAAATATGACCATTGGAAATAAATAAGAGTTAATAGAAATTCAAACAGCTTTCATGACTATCGGTGAGTCATGAGATCAGTAAGTCATTTTGAATTTTCATCGGTTTCATTAGGTCATTTGATCAGCATCGGTTTCGGTAGGTTATGTGATCAACATCGGTATTGGTAGCTTATGTGATCAGCATCAGAATCAGTAGGTTATGTGATCAGCATCGGTATCGGTAGGTTATGTTATCAGCATCGGTATCGATATCTTATGTGATCAGCATCAGTATCAGTATCTTATGTGATCAGAAACGGTATCGGTAGCTTATGTGATCATCATTGGTATCAGTAGCTTATGTGATCAGTAATGGTACGACCGTTGCCATCAGTGCGACCATTCTCATCGGTGAGACCGTTCTCCATCGGTGTGATCATTCTCATCGGTGCGACGGTTATCATCAGTGCGGCCATTCTCATCAGTGTGACCATTCTTCAACGGTGCGATTGTTCTCCATCGGTGTGACCATTCTCTATCGGTGCGACCATTCACCATTGGTGAGACCGTTCTTCATCGGTGCGACTGTTCTTCATCGTTGCGACCGTTCTTCATCGGTGTGACCGTTCTTTATCAGTGTGACCTTTCGTTATCAGTGCATCAAGAACATGAAATATGCACCAAGTGCTTGTTCAATCCAGAACACCTCCAGGTCAATAGCACACCATAAATAATCATATATAAACATATATAGACATGATTAAACATATATAAACATATTTATAATAGAATGAATAGTTGAGTGAATTTACGTATAAACAGAAATAACAATGATTTTTTATTATTAAAATAACCATTTCACAGAGGGTTCAAACAGAATGAATAGTTGACTAAATTTACGTATAAACAGAAATAACAATGATTTTTGGTTATTAAAATAACCATTTCACAGAGGGTACAACAATATTCAAATTAAACCTTTTTCTTGATATTTTTTAAGTCATATTAAATTAATAGTCTAAAAATTGACATTAATAATATTTTATAATAAATATTATTTAATTAAATAATTTGAAATCTATGAAAATCATAAATTTTGAACAACTAATGTTATTCAGTTGAAAGAATAATCCATTTTCCATTTTTTTGACTTTTCTCCTTTCATGGTAACATTCTTCCCCCATAAAAGTTAGAAAATTTAAATATTATGGTAACTGTCAAAATGTTTAAAAAAGGTCTAAACCTAAAAGAAAAGGGTGAAAAAAAGAACAAAAAATTTTAAAATTTCATTTTATAAGTATATTAAGAATCATAATTATCTTATCTTAAAGTTATTTCAATTTTCATTCATTTTGAATTAAAAAATAATATATATTCATTTAATAATTTATAAAATCCCCAATATACCCCTCCCCTCACTTTTAAATGGGAACACCTTCCCTCTCTTATTTACACCACCTTGACCCTTATATATTGACCATACCCTACAAAATTATCCTTTAAATATCATTTTCCACTTTATAGATGTTCTTTTCTTCCTGAAAGTGTATCCTTGTGATCCTTAATAAGAGATCTAAAGGAGTTATTTCAAGGAACTGTTAATCACCTTAACCAAACATTTTATTTTTACCTCTTATTTTATCTTCACTAAATCATTGGTATTTATTCTAAAGTAATCCATTAAAAACAAAAAATATATTTAAATGTTATTATTCATTTTAAGTTAAAATTATCCACCTTCTTTTTCATCAAATGGTAAGTGAATGTATCACAAGTGTGTATATACGGCTTACCACCTCCACATTTAGATTCAATTAATTTTTCAACACCATATTTTTTCGATGGGTATTATGATTGTTTTTATTTTCGTGTATTATATTCATATTATAAATATTATTCTGTAATTATTATATAATATCTACCTTATTACTTTCCAGTCCATTATAAAATGATAACGTCACTCATCAATACATGTGGACAACCACATCAAAGAAGTGATGTGTTTCATCTTCCATTTCTAATTTGAATAGAAATTAATTAGGATGTATTTAATGAAAATATATAATATATATGTTATGAAAATTATTCATAAAAGGTAAATTATTATTTTCCTTTCTTTCATACCATCCGTTGAAATGTGAAGGGAACATTCTTGCATAAGTACGGCCTACCATCACTATGAACTGTGTAATTCAATTTTCTATCTCTATCAATTATATAGGACTCTAAATATAATTATAGTGGATATATATGTTATGTTTATATCATTAATAATATTTCTAGATGATGGAAACATGATCAATGTACATGGATAAAAACTATCAAACAGAAACATACATGGACGACGATGCTGTTATCACCCAGAATAGTGATTTTACTAAAGAAGTATTAATAAGTGGGTGGTAAAAGGTTTTAAGTAAATAATGTATGGTATAATATATTTGAGTTTGTTTATAGAATTTATATATAATAAATATATATTTATTATATAGTATCTTCAAAAATGTACAAAGGAAGTCAGACCTAAGGAGAGGGTTTCTCATCTTACTTATACTTCTGTGGGAAATATTCCATACTCAACACATATATATTTTTTGTGGTGTATATAATTTAGTTTTATATTTTATATCATAAATCACTTTATCTTAATGTTATTTAATATTTCATATTAAGTTATTCTACTATGGTTACTATGATTCAGAAGTTACCAAAGTGGTAAGGGTTCATTTCACAATCTAATCATTATTTTAGATTGTTTATGTCCAAATCACATCTGGGGGAATTATATTATAATTGAATATTAAAACCAATATATTTTATTCTCTAATAGTTATTTATTGTGATTATAATTTTATTTTAATTTTATACTCTTTTAGTACTCAAGATACAATAACTATGTTTTTTAAATAAAATCAACATCATTTTTCCAATCCATCGAGAATATTTTTCATTCATATCCATATTTTCTATAAAATAATTTAAATAATTCCTTTATTATTATTCCATGATTTATTGGATACATTTTTACCAGTGTTTGAATTTTAAACAATGGACTAAAATTAATCTTTGTGTCATTTTTTAATGATATTTTATTTTTTACTTTTCTCACGTAAGTGTAAAAGGAATTTTATTTTTAAAATTTTACATCATGACTGGAATTTTCCAAAATCATGAAAACAAAATGTTTTGGAGAACCATTAAAAGTTTCCATGGTTCTTTTCAAGCAAATAATTTTTCTAATATTTTATATATTTTATTTTTCAAAATCAATTTTCAACAAAAAATGGTATTTTTATCAAGAATGTTTTTAATTAAATTTTAACAGTATTACAATTAATCAAAGGAAAAAATCATTTTAATAATGATTAACTAGGGATATGTTATAATGATATCATCCTCATTATTTATCTATATTTTTTATTATCAGTTTGATATGGGTGTATATTAAAATTTTTTACTCTAATTTTTCAATATGAATGTTTATGTTGATTATGTATTGAATTTTTATCCTTACCTTCCATATAATGAATGCATTGGAATTAGTAAGTGATGAATGGGCCCATTATATCCATTTATAAATTATTAGTTCTCATGAGTCAAGATAGTTTAGGTATTTGTCCATTTTTTATCCATTCATGTAATATGACCTCGGACAAGGCCTTGAAAATATGTCTATGATTTCCATTATTGTGCATTCCATTATTACAAAACGAGTTATTATTGTCTATGGGATTATTTTTTTTATATCATCTATGGATTTAGACCCATTATTATGGTACTATTTATATGGATTTTTTATCATCATTTATTTCTACAATATTATTCTTTTAGCTCAACATATTGATTAAATGGAATGGGTTTTAGTTTATTTGCCATGGAATAATGATTATCCCTTATTTACTAATGTTTTCCTTCATCAGATGAAACCCTTATTGAGCATTTGAGCTCACCCTTATTTTTTCATCCCTAGGATATGAAGAATTGATATTTGAATGAGTTAAAGAATGAAAAACTTTTACATCCACTATGTTTTGTTAAATAATGTAATGTGAGATCAATGTAGGTATCTAGTTTTACAATGTTATTAAACTATTCAGTGTGTTGGGATAAAATTTACTATATCTACTAACAATGTAATTATGTAACCATCGGCTCTAGTATAAGGATTGTTATTTTTTTACACTAAAACATCTTGGAATGCATATTCACATAAGGGACCATTCCAAAGCACGCCAGTTCAAACAGCTTCAAATGATCATGACTAGGAAAACCCCATAGATCTTATAAACCTATGCAAAAGACTACAGTGAAACCAAAACACAAACACCATATAACCCAAAAAAGTGAGATGAGATTTATGGTGTATCCAAACTCCAAACTATAGGGTTTTGAATTTTTAAGAACCGACCAAATTCCACCATTGTCCCTTTCATCACTGCCAATATCTTCATGCCATAGAGCTCGATTGGCCTATACCACAATATATCTACATGGAATATCCATGAAAAAATGGAATTTGATCCAAATTTTCTCCCTTTGTCACCATATTCCTCAAAAAGTCTCTCCATTGTTGAATGACCTACCATATGGTATAACGTAAATCCCCATGGTGGATAATAATCTACATCATAATTCCCTTCTTCATGCTTCCTCCAAAAATAAACCCATCCAGAAAAAGGCTTGAAAAACAGGGTTCAAATTAAAAAACCAGCTCATATAGGTTTATCAAAGAATTAAATAAGGAAATAACTGGTAAAATATTGGATCTTATGAATTACCCAAAATTCTGTCTCAAGGTTTTCAAACTCTGTGATCCTAAGTTGGTGATTATCATATTGAAGATAAATATTTGAAACCAAATCTTCCCCATTCATGTGGTTAAAAAATTATTAATAAAGGGTTAATAGATACATTTTCTTAAATATATACCAATTAATATTTTTATAACAAAAGAATATTTATAGGATTCCACCATCCTTCTTGGATAAAATAAATGGCACTTTCCATGGTGACACACTGGGTTGATTGAAGAACAATGGCAAAGAATTACCTAAATGAGTATTTAACACATGTAGTTTATATTGTTCCATTTAGTAAAATGGGATAGAAATAGGTTTGTTACCTGGTACTAATTATATATAAAACTCCACCTCCGTCACTGGTGGGAAACAAGGAAATTCATCTAGAAAAACTTCAACAAAATCACACGCTACATAGGGTAGATCATTACATGAAGATTCCTTCTCTAGTTCAAAGGTAATCATGGATTTCATCCTACCTATATCCAAAATAGTAGGTCCTCCTTATCTAAAACTTTAGTCTTACTCTCCCTAAATAACATGATTATCCTCATTTGGGAAAATAAAGGTGACCCAGTAGAGATAAAAATTGATACAAGATTTATGAATAATCAACCACTCCATCTTGTGTATGAAATAGAAAATTTTCCTATCTTAAACCCAAAAATCTAAAAATAATAATAAATTTGGAAGAATAAAAATATCAATAGGTGCATAAGAGACCCTATTCTATCTTCATTCTAGGATGCATTGAAAAATACATTACATAATTTGTGCACTCCATATGAAGATTGAATTGCTCGACAATATGAGTAGATACAAAGGAATTAGATAAACTAATATCAAATAAATAAGTTGATAAATATGGATTAATTTTAATGGTACCTATCACTATCATAGGACCCACAATAGCTTCCACTAGAGACCCATATTATATTTGAAAAAGCATTATCCATGATACATGTGATAATAACACCATTATTCTTGAATCATTTCAAACTTCCATAGATCGGCCAAGTATTTTCAATCCCATACCACTACCCGGAGTTTTAAAAATATTCAAAACCTATAAAAATGACAGTAGTTTCCAAAAAAAATAAAAATTTCATTAATCCCTCTATGAAAAAATGCTTTGAGTGCCCAAAAACTACACAATGTAAACAAGTTAGTGTTCCTTTACTATATACTATTGGATATTTTGAATATGTCTACTACCACAATCCAACACTAAATTTTCTACCCAAAAGATTATCCCACATTCTATTCCTTCTCAAGGGGATACTAAAACTACCACTATAATTATGAGTAACTCTAATTAACCTAGTCTTACTAGATAAGTCAATTTTTTACATCAGTGATCTATAAATAACAACAAAATATGAGGAGTGATTCAACTTGAAAACATGATATCAAATATCTGATTGAAGGACCATCATAAATTTCTAGGAATTAAGATTATTATTTTACACTACCTTAGGTGAGAAATGAGAATATTTCAAAAAATTATTGGTTTACATTTTCCTTTTTTATTCTCCTTGTTTAGGGTTAAAAAACTCCATGATATGTGGGTGTAACAATATGGTGTTTTCTATTGTGATTTTTACAGAGGAAAATTCCTTCTATATAAATTTTTACAGAGGAAAATGGAGGCTGTAAGCCTATTGTGTTTCTCTGTCATACTATCACCATGAGGCCATAACACAAGTTAGGGAATTTCATACCTTTCATGTGTACTTGTGGGTTGTTCCTTTTTGCGTTTCATGCCTTGTGGGATGATGATTGTGTCACTTAGAAAGTAAAGGAGTTTGTTGGCCCAAATGACATGTTTTTTCTGTTTTCTATTTTGAGTCCTCTTCATTGGAGAAACTAAAGTTAGGTGTCTTTGCTGAGTTAGAGGTTGTTACCTTGTGTGAGCATAAATGCAGAACTGGGTGGAGGTTTTCGGCAAAGTGTATGTGCTTCAGAAGCAGGTTTTTTTGTCATGCCAACTCTTGTGGATTTGCATGGATTTTTGAGGTGCTTCTTGCCATTTTTTTCCTTTGTTCGCTTTTATCTTGCTGGTACAAGATTATTATACCTTGTGTAATAACCTAAATTTTATCTTTTTGTTAATAAATTTTGGGGAGCATGGGTTCTACTCATGCTCCGTGCCTTTCTGATTAATTTGATAAAGGATCCTTACAAGGGTCACATATTGAGGATGACCCTTTTGTATTAGGTTAGCAGGGAGCAGCATGAGGCTCATGTCATGGATAGGGTGTCACACCATGTTGATTAACCTCATGTTTTAGAATGTGTCAATGGATATCACTCTTATATATAGGTTCATAAATCCTTATGTATTTACCTATATAATATTATTTGATATAAGGTTAATCATGATGTGATAGAGGTTGTTACACAGTGATATAATTTTCTTATGTTTTTTATTTATTTCATATTACAAACCATGGGTATTTCATTTTAAAATTTTATATGGTGTTTTTTGGTCACATCCTAACATGTGGGTTGTTACATTAATCCTTCAAGAGGTGTTAAGTTGAAGTAATTCATCATTTATATATTTTAAAAAATAAAATAAACACATTTAATAAATTTATTATCTTTTTATACTTTTTATCTTTAATTCATCGTATAAAGTTGTTTGATTTGATGTTTTGAAGTTTCTTAGAGAGTCGTATCGATTTTTTTACCTTAATAAGAATAAGATTTTTATGAATAATATTATCGATATTGAGATGTGAATCATTATAATTTTTTTACACAAATGTTATCAGAAGGATGGTGTAATAAATTCTTTTTTAATTTTCAATTTAATTAATGTTTTTCAAAGGAATTTTTTATTTATTTTTTTTTCTTTTCAAGAGAAATAGTCTACCATTGTTGAATAATATTTACTAGTTGATGTAATCCACGAGTATATCCATTGTAAGGATATATGATGATGTCGATATAGTTGAAACTAACCCTGAGAAATATATAATTAAAACATTTTATTCTTTACAATGTCCATATATAAATGGTACCATGAGCTCAAGGTGAATGTTGATATTTTTTAGTGATATAAATTTTGTAGATGTTTTCAATTTGTGGAATATCTTATTCTAGAGATCTCTTCCATTTTTATTTTCTATAGTTATATTTTCTCATAGTATATGTGTGAGAGGTTTTAATTTTTAATAGTGTACTGTTTTTAACTTTTTAATTATTGTTTTAATTGTGTGGATTGAGGGATATCAAGGATGTGGATATAAAATCTCTTTTGGTGATGTTTTATCAAGGGATTCAAGAAGGTTGATAATGTTTGTACTAATCAGGTTAATCAAGGGAATATAGTTTTTTGAAGAAATACCTAAAGATAGGTTAATAATTAGAGATATATAAATTCTGGTCTAAAACAATTCTTATCACATTGGGTGAAAGTGAATACCTCCCTACGTTGAGGTTTTTTATGTTTTTTATAACCATTTATAATTATTAAGTTTTAGGTTTTCTTACTCTTTATCTCATTACATAATATAATTTTAATTTTTTCATTCCAATATGCATTATAAATTATATTTACAATTTCATATTCAATATTAAGTATACCCAAATATTATTAAGTTTATAGGAACCATGTTTTTCTAATAACATAAATATATTCCATCGTATCTACATATTATGTACTCTTTAAATATTATTTTGGTCATAATGATCATCTTTTGGTTAAGAGAAATTTGAAATATAGTTATTTTTACTTAATAATACAATCCACCATCCCACCTCTTATATTTTATCAATCCTAAAATCTGAAGAAAAATTAGGATCCCTTTATAGTAATTTTTTCACCCCATAAATTCATGTTAAATAGGTGTTGTATAATCTAAAGGGGAAGGAGACACAATTAACGATTAGGGCCATGTTTTTTTCTACCTCAAATAGACGTGACATGTCATGACCTATGGGTCGCATTGTGTGGGGTAGGTGTAGGTGTTTCATTCCTTCCAAGGGATGGAGTTCCACCTAATGACTTGAGGGTACATGACTATAACACCTCGATCATCCACGGTACGCTTCTCTTTGAATAATACAGTAGTGTGTGTTGTAGGTAACTTTGAGATATAACACACACCACAACCAATCAAACTAGCCGTTATGAATAATAATACGCACTTTTTGAAGTTTTATAAATTTTATCTTTCAAAATGGACTTCATTTTTGATTCAGAATATCAAAATTATCCTTGGGTGAATTTTTGGTATTTTTCTGCAAATGTTCAATTTTTTTTTGAATAGTGAAGAACACTGAGTTATAGTTTAAAACTGAATTTTTATTTAAATAATTATTTATTTTATTTGAATTTATTTTATGTCAAAATAGACACATAATACATATATAAGTTCAATGGAATTCATTGGAATCAATTTATAATAACTTTAGATATATAAAAATGTTATCGAACTTTTAATCGTCTTTTACCCATATCCTATGAGAATTTTCAAATTCACATAAAACATAATTTTATATCTTCTATGAGTGGAATTTTGAAAATCCGAGAGACACAGTTAATATCAAGGAGTAAAATTTTGTTCAATAAGATAAAAATAATTTTTGGTGAATAGTAACATTTACTTTTATTTACCACGGTTAAAAATGAATAGGGTAATTAAGGGTAAAAATGATATTCTTATTACCCTAACACATGTCCTAATTCTATTGGATAAGTATAATTCGACCAGAAACAACCTTAGGAATAAAATATGAACCTCTTTGGTCCACTTGGATTAGATTAGGACATTTATTATTATTTAATTCAAAGAAAAGTTAAAAGAGTTAAAATCAATGTTTAATAACTAAAACATTTTTAATATAAGGTTATAAATAAGATAAATTAGACTATAAATATTCATTATAAATATAAAATGATATACAATATAATGGTATTTTATTTATATTTTTTAGACTTTAAATAATTAAATTTATTTATGACACAATGGTGATGGAGTAATTACCTTATTAATGAAATATTAAAATAATTGATATTTAAAATACCCAAGTAAATGTTATTTGATACTATTAATGAATTAAAATAATTTTATAAGTTCATATTACATATTAGGGTTGGTTATATGAATTTTATTTGGAGCAATAATTCAGTTATAAATTTAGAAAAAACAAAATACCAAATAGTGTCAAAATTGATATAAAAGAGTTTTTAAAACAAATTTTATATTATTAATGGATATTTAATTTCTAAAAATATAATCTTTGGAAAAAGGCCTGATATAATGATATTTGTATCATTAATTAACCACTTGGGGTTCTCTTGGAATTATATAGTATGTTTATTAACCATATAATATAAAAATACAAAGAGACATGGTAAATGTCAAACTATTTAACTAAGAGATAAATCTGAGAGTTAAGATTAATATAGTGACAAAAACCTATCTAAAACATATTGGTTGAGTGTTTTTAGATCCATCCCCACCTCAGCCTTTAAATAATTCATTTTTGAGCCATTAGAAACCAAATATTAGTTTATTATAACATAATATTTCTAGCTTTTCCTAAGGTGCGCCTCACCCCTCTTATAAAAGGGCACTCCCCCTTTTTTCTAATTCACACCTTCAAAGCCTTTTGGCTCGGCCAACCCCTACCCAAATATTTTCTAAAAATCCCTCAATTAATCCTATAGGCCTTCCTTTAGTCATAAATCCAACTTAATGAGCCCATTTGATCAAATCAAACGAAAGAACCCGAAGAAGAGGTTATAATTTCACCACCCTCTTTCAAGATATTTTCTTCTTCCACTTCTTCTTTCTTTGTTATTTCCATTATAAAATAATAACTACAGTATCTTCTATATAATTTGATGTTATTATAAATATGTTACAACCATTTTAATTATTTTATACATCCTTTGAATGACATGTCACCATACGTGCGTATGTACAGATTGTCGTCTCCTCATCATGGTGTAATTGTTATTCAATACATTATTATTTGGATGGGTATAATAATGATGTGCAATTCATGTAAATAATAAATATAACATGATAATGATTCTATATAAATGATATATCGTCCAATTATATATCATTTTAATATCAATAGAATGATATTATCGCTCGTGTGTACGTACGGATTACTATCTCCACATAGCAATGAGATTCATTCCCCATCGTATCCATTCACGACTAATTTTATTTTGATGATTAAACATAATCTTTAATGACATGATATCATTATGTATATGAATAATATACATCCCATCAATAACAAATATGTCTCACATAACAAAAAATATAAAGGAAAACGAATCTGTTAACACCTGAAACGACGATAATACTAAGATATTATTAACAAAACAATGTTAAAAGATTATATATGATATCATATTAATGTATATTATTATCATATAATTTGATAACAATTATTTCACCATTATTAAGTAGGTTAACCTACCCTTGACCAAGTAAAATTACAAGTTGAGGTTTAATTTCACAATCTCTGTATTTTCCGAGATTATTTTTACATAAGTATCTACTGGGACCTCTTTATCATACACATCCATGTTTCTTAAAAATGTATTTCAAAAAATTATTACTATTTTATAAAATATGGGTTAAAGTCATTTATAACCTTGTTTTACTTTTTATAAGATGTTTATAAAGGAATATTTTTTTCATTTTCCAAGAAAGGTCATTTTTAACCTTTTCGACAGAATTAAGGTAAGAATGTATTTTTTTAACTTATATGGAGGGTGAAGCTATTTTCCGCCATAATAAAATTTTCAAAGTTTCTCTTACAAGCTTATAATAATATTTTCAAAGTAAATGTTTTCTTTTATAATTATGTGACTTTTAAATGATTTCAAAAAAAGATATATTTCTCTCAAATAGTTTTGATTTCATCTATGTCAACATCCTTTGATGGATTTTAAGCTTATTTGAAGTTGATTTACTATGATACTAAACTTCCATATTGTATTAAAGGTTTTGTGATATGTTTTACTGTAGATGTGTTATTGTTATACAATTCATGTTTTATGGAGAAAGTATTGACATTTTTTATGCTGGTTTTAATATTAATGTTTATGTGATGTTTAAACCTATTCATATGAGGATTGCATTAGACTTAGTAAGTGATGGTGGAGCCCAGTATAGCTCCTAGATGCATCAGTAGGTATCATGAGATAAAATAGTGTCTTGGCACAAGGCCTTGACAAAATATTATTTGTAGTCTTGCCACAAGGCCTTGACTATGTGGTTATGATAGCCTGGCATTATGCATTCCATCATTATGAAAGTGGTTATTGATATTGCATGTGATTATTAGACTAGTAGAATATCCATGTGAATAAGTAAATGGATTATTTAATTTTATTTTTGTCATGTTATGCTTAATTTCCTGTTTAAAAGGCTTTTGTTTTAGTTATATGTTGCCTTAAATTTTATTCTTATTTAGGAAAGTTTCTGCTATATTGTTATCCCTACTGAGCATCTGAGCTCAGCACGTTGTATATTTAATTTTTCCCAGGATGTGTAGAAGTATTTTATTACCTACCAACAGGGGTAGTCTGATGGGATATGATTGTGGACTATGGAGACTATGTTGTTGTAGTTTTTCACTTTATTATGTATTGTAAGAATTATAAATGTATATAGTGTTTCCAAGTCTACTAAACTAAATGGTATTTCAAGACATGATCCTTTGTGATCATGCCAATGTTATGTAATAATGCACCAACTCTGGGTAACTGGGGTTGGGGCATTATAGTTGGTTTCAGAGGAAGTTTAGTACAAACCTTGGAAGCTATATTTAGATAATCTCTAATTAGAGCACATAGACATAAGATGGACTTTGAGGATTAGTATAGAAGAACTTCTTAAAATTTTGGTATTGTAGAGATTTTGTGAGTTTTCTGAGCAATAAATCCCTATATAGATATGAGCATGTAGAGGCGTCTCTGGCGTAGATGTACCTAGGGGTAAAACCCAAAAACACCGCTTTGAGAAAGACTAGAACGGGAACTGGTGCACGACAATGGTCCTTGTTGCATTCTTGGTTACGAAACTCTCAAGGAATATGCTTAGGATAATTCTCATTTTCATTACAAACTATTATGAAGGGTTTAAGAGTATATACTTCCTCAACGGAAACATTTTTATGATTATGGATTATATCCATAAACTGTTCAATTTATGTTACGTGTTTTACAAGTTTGGATTTATGTATTGCGATTCAAAAACTAATCTGGTGTATGCCATTATTTAGAAATGGAGCCTAGGGGAAGTAATAGAAATTGTATCAATGCACATACTCCATGTAGGTATTTCCCTCCTACTCAAGATAATTATAGTTGAGATGGTGATGCAACTGGTGATGATCAGCTAATCACCATACTTGGACAATTAACTCAGGGTATGAATATCAAACATACCTGTATGGAGCACCCTGATCCGCAGCATGGAGGATCAATATTAGATCGCTTCATGAGGCAACAAATAGAAACATTAAATGGGGGACAAATCCACTAGTATATGAGCAATGGATAAATTCCTTATAGAAAATATTACATGCCTTGGGGAGTAGCGAAAAGGAAAAAGTTGTCATGGAAGTTTACCGCCTCACTGGAGATGCTGATCAATGGTGGTCATTGATTCAAAACATGAAGTAAGATGATGAAATATCAAATATGTAATGGAGGGAGTTTAAATAGATTTTCATAGAAAAATACATTCCTCTTTACCATCGAGCAGATATGGAAAGACAATTTCTGAGTCTGATGAAAAAGGAGGACGAGAATGTTGCAAAGTATGAGTCTAACTTTACAAGGTTAGAAAGGCATGCTGCAGATTATATACATTACCCAAGAAGTAATATTGTTCATTTCTTTGATGGGTTAAAACCATTTCTCCATCGAGCATTAGTCTCACAATCCTTCTCGTCGTATGAATATATTTTCTCATGTCCTATCAAGACAAAAATAATAATTTTTTAAGCCTTAAGACTTTAAATCAAAGGAAGAGTATGAGAGATCTGCTGATCACTCTAGAAATGGAAATAAGGGGAAGAAGGGAAAATTTTAATATCCATCCTAGAGTAAATGTGGGAAGAAACACACCAATACTTTCTTGAAGGGAATGTGATCCAGTTACAAGTGTGGTGAAAAAGGCCACCAGGCTTGTGATTGCAAGGGGAAGAAAGAAGCTATTGATGTTCAATGATAAAATTGTAGAGATATGGGACATTATGAAAATGAATTTCCTAAGTGTCAGGGAAACATACCTCAAAAAAGGAAAAGGGATCATGGCCAAGACTATGTTATCACTACTAATAAGGTATAATCTTTGAAAGACGTGGTGGTAGGTAATTTAATGGTTTCCTCAAGTTTAGAAAATGATTTATTTGTTTCAAGATCATCTCATTGTTTCATATCTTCCTAGTTTGCTAAGAAAATTAGATATTTCCAATTTGATTTAACAAGGGAGCTGTTAGTTAAAACTTCTAAGGAAAGTATCATCGCAACAAAGTTTTCTGAATCCATTCCCATTAGATCATACATATGTTCTTTATCTTCTAATATCATCATCATAACCATGATTGAATTTGATATAATCCTCAGTATGGATATTATTTCGGACCATGATGCGAATATTTATTGTAAGAAGAAGGAGGTTATGTTTTTTGATGATGATGATAAAGAACACCTTATCTTTAGAGTAGAATCGTCACCACCTAATTCTTATATAGATCCACCCCCAGTAGCCCAACTAAATTAAATTATTACGGAGGAAGAGAATGAAATAACTGTGGGTGAGGAAAGGAATGTTCAAATAGAAGATGTACCTATTGTGAAACAATATGTTTTTGTGTTTCCACAAGATTTACCTGCACATCCTATAGAATGAGAAATTGAGTTTTCCATTGATTTAATTCTTGGATCAAGGCCCATAGCGAAGACCCCTTATATAATGGACACTGTGGAATTAGTGGAACTAAATAAACAACTAGAGGAATTGAGTAATAAGAGATTTATTCACCCTACTGTTTCTCCATGGGGATCCCCTGTTCTTTTTAATAAGAATAAAGATAGATCTATGAGGTTATGTATCGTCTACAGGGAGATCAACGCTATAACAATAATGAAAAAGTATACCCTACCTCACATTGATGATTTATTTGACCAAATTCATGGATCTCAACACTTTTCAAAGATTGACCTTTGATCTGGATACCATCAGTTGTGTGTGAAGAAGGAAGACATTCCAAAGACAACATTTCGAACCAGGTACAAGTATTACGAGTACAATAATGCCTTCTGGGATGACTAATGAACCCTTTGTTTTCATGGATCTAATAAACAGAGTTTTCAAGGAATAAATTGATAACATTGTAGTGGTATTTATTGATTATATATTGGTATACTCCAAAATCTAAGAAGATCATGAAAATCACTTACTCATTATCCGGAAGACTCTTAGAAGACAAGAATTATATGAGAAGTTTAGCAAGTGTGAATCTTGGATTCAAGAGATTTCTTTTCTTGGCCCTATTATCTCTAAGGATGGAATTTCTGTTGATCCTCCAAAGACCAAGGCAATCCATGAATGGCCAGCACCAACTAGTATAATCGAGGTACACAGTTTTATTCGTTTAGCAGGTTATTATCGACGTTTCGTCCAGAATTTTTCCCGATTGGCTAACCCATTAACGAAGCTCACACATAAAGGGGATAAATTTGTTTGGAAAAGAGATTTTGAAGATTGTTTCGAAGAACTGAAGAGATGATTAGTCAATGCTCCAATATTGACTCTACCATCGGGGAATTATGGGTTCATTATTTATAGTTATGCTTCAAAGAAAGGACCTGGTTGTGTCCTTCTGCAGAATGATAGGGTTATTTCCTATGCATCATGACAGTTAAAAATTCATGAGAAAAACTATCCTACTCATGATCTTGAGTTAGCTACTACAATCTTTGATTTGAAGATATGGAGACATTATCTCTATGGTGAAAAAGTGATATTTATACTGATCAAAAGAGTTTAAAGTATATTTTCTCATAGAAAGAACTCAACATGAGGAAAAGTCGATGTATTGAACTACTCAAGGATTATGATTTCACGATACATTACCACCCGGGGAAGGAAAATAAGGTGTCAGATTCTTTGACTACAAAGGATCATGGAGTTTTGAACAAGATGAGAGTTTAAAGGGATCCAATTTTCATGGATCTAGTAATGATGGATATGGGAATCACCATGGAAGGTGAAACATCAATAATTTTTCAAATGGTTTCCAAACCATCTTTAGTAGAAAGGATACAAAGTTCTCAGGCTAATGATGAGTAGTTTCAAAAGAAGATAAATGCTGTGAATGGTGGGATATTGAGTGACTTCATATATCAAGATGGAATTTTGAAATTTGGGAAGAGGCTTTGTGTTCCTGATATACCTAATCTAAAAAGGGAATTGTTGGATGATGCTAATAGTCCCAATTTCTCTATACACCCTGGGAGCACCAAGATGTATAGATATTTGAAGGAACATTTTTTTTGGGACAACATGAAGAGGGAGATTGCTGATTTTGTGTCAAGATATATGGTTTTTCAACAAGTGAAAGCTGGAAGGAAAAATCCTGGAGGAGTATTGCAACCTCTTCCCATACCAGAGTGGAAATGGGATAATATTACAATGGAATTTGTCATGGGACTACCAAAGACTCCTAGAAGGAACGATGCAATATGGGTCATTGTTGATTATCTTACCAAGTCATCACATTTTCTTGCTATAAGGGAATATTTTTCACTTGAACGTCTAGAAAAGTCTATATATTAACTAGGTTGTGAGACTTCCTGGATTACCCCTATCAATTGTTTCTTATCATGATCCACATTTTACTTCAAAATTCCGGAAGAGTCTTCAGAAGGCTTTGGATAATGAACTTCGTTTGAACACTGCCTACCACCCCCAAACTAATGGAAAATCAGAACAGACTATTCAAACCTTAGAAGACATGTTGAGATCATGCTCACTTGACTTTGAAGGTATGTGTGATCAATATTTACCATTGGTAGAATTATCCTATAAATATAGCTTCCATTAAAGTATTCAGATGGCACCATATGAAGATTTATATGGAATGATATGTCGCACACCAACTTGTTGGGATGATGTTGGTGAAAGAAAACTCGTAGGCCAAAAACTGGTGGAGGAAATGGTGGAAAGGGTGAAGTTAATCCAAAACCACATCAAAGCAACTCATGGTAGGCAGAAGAGCTCTGCCGATAACTGAAGGAAGGATTTGGAATTTCAGGTAGGAGATCATGTTTTCTTGAAAGTATCTCCATGGAAGGGTGTTACGTTTCAGTAAGAAGGGTAAATTGAGTCCCAGATACATCGGACATTTTGAAATTCTATAATGAATTGGGGCTGTAACTTATCGTTTGGAAATGCCACCAAATCTCTCCAAATCTCACGATGTGTTCCATGTATCACTGTTGAGAAAATACATGTCGAACCCAACGCATGTACTCACCTATGAAGAATTAAAATTGGAACCTAATCCGTCTTATTGAGAAGAGCCTATCAAGATTCTTGGTATAAGAGAACAAGTGATGAGAAACTGGACGGCTCATCTGGTAAAAGTTCAATGGAGACACCATAAGATGGAAGAGGCAATATGGGAACCCAAAGAACTTATGACGAAGAACCACCTGAGTCTTTTTATGAAGTAATATTCTAGAAATTTGAAGGACGAAATTATTTGAAGGATGGGAGAATGTAACACCCCAAGCTTCCACGGTATGATTCTCATTGAATAATACAGCAGTGTGTGTTGTACGCAACTTCGAGTTCTAACACAAACCACAACAAATCAAACTAGCAGTTATGAATAGTAATACACACTTTTTGACATTTTATAAATTTTATCTTTCAAAATGGACTTCATTTTTTGATTTGGAATATCGAAATTAGCCTAGGGTGAATTTTTGGTATTTTTCCAAAAACGTTCAATTTTTTATGAATAGTGAAAAACACTGAGTAATAGTTTCAAACCGATTTTTTTAAAATAATTATTTATTTTATTTAAATTTATTTTATGTAATAATAGACACATAATACCTATATAACTTCAAAGTAATTCATTGGAGTCAATTTATAATAATTTTAGATATATAAAAATTTTATTGAACTTTTCACCGTCTTTTACCCACATCCTAGGAGAATTTGAAATTCACATAAAACAAAATTTTACCACTTCTATCAGTGGAATTTCTAAAATTCTAGAGACATAGTTAATATCGAGGAGTAAAATGTGGTTCAATATGATAAAAATAATTTTTGGTGAATAGTAACTTTTTACTTTTATTTTCCAAGGTTAAAAGTAAATAGGGTAATTAAGGGTAAAAATGATATTATTATTACCCTAACACATGTCCTAATTCTATTTGATAAGAATTATTCGACCCAAAACAACCTTAGGAATAAAATATGATCCAATTTGGTCCACATGGATTAGATTAGGACATTTAATGTTATTTAATTCAAAGAAGAGTTAAAAGAGTTAAAATCAACGTTTAATAACTAAAACATTTTTAATATAGGGTTGTACATAAGATAAATTCGACTATAAATATTAATTAGAAAGATGAAACTATTTCATACATAATGGTATTTTATTTATATTTTTTAGACATTAAATAATTTAATTTATTTATGACACAATGTTGATGTAGTATTACCATATTAATGAAATATTAAAATAATTGATATTTTAAATACCCAAATAGATGTAATTTGAGACTTTTCATGAATTCCAATAATTTTATAAGTTAATATGACATTTTCAGGTTTTTTATA
Organism: Viscum album; assembly: GCA_963277665.1. Classification (NCBI taxonomy): domain Eukaryota; kingdom Viridiplantae; phylum Streptophyta; class Magnoliopsida; order Santalales; family Viscaceae; genus Viscum; species Viscum album. The sequence goes on along the minus strand of OY728122.1, from coordinate 579,008,624 downwards.
TGAATTTTTTTCTAAGAAATAATGCTATGATGAATTTTGAAATAACAAAATACCAAATAGTGTATAAATTGACATAAAAGAGTTTTTAAAACAAATATTATATTATTAATTGATATTAAATTTTTAGAAATATAATGTTCTTGTAAAGGAAATATATAATGATAGGTGTATCATTAATGAACCAATTGGGGTTCTCTTGGATGTATATACTATTTTTATTAACCATATAATATATCAATACAAAGAGACATGGTAAATGTCAAACTATCTAACTAAGAGTTAAATCAAAAATTTAAGGTTAATATAGTGACCCAAACCTGCCTAAAACCTATTGGTTGAGTATTTTTAGACCCATACCCACCTTATCATTTAAATAATCCATTTTGGAGCTATTATAAACCGAAAATTATTTTATTATAAAATAATATGTCTATCTTTTCCTAAGGTTCCCCTCACCCCTCTTATAAAAGGGAACTCCCCCTTTTCTCTAATTCACACATTCAAATCCTTTTGGGTCGGCCAAAACCTACCCAAGTATCCTCTAAACTTCCCTAAATTCATCCTATAGGCCTTAATTTAGTCAGAAATCTAACTTAAGGAGCCCTTTGGATCAAATCAAAAGAAAGAACCCGAAGAAGAGGTAATAATTTCACCACCCTCTTTCTAGTACTTTTCTTCTTCCACTTCTTATTTATTTGTTATTTCCATTATAAAATAATAACTATAGTATATTCTATATATTGTGATGTTATTATAAATATGGTACAACTGTATTCATTATTCTATCCATCCATTGACTGACATGTCCCCATACGTGCGTACGTACAGATTACCGTCTCCACATCGTGGTGTAATTGTTATTCAATACATTATTATTTGGATGGTTATAATAATAATCTGTCATTCATGTAAATAATAAATAAACATGATAATGATTCTATATATATGATATAACATCCAATTATATTTTATTTTAATATCAATAGAATGATATTATCCCTCGTGCATATGTACGGATTACCGTCTCCACATAGCGATGAGATTCATTTCCCATCGTATCCATTCAAGACTAATATTCATTTGATGATTAAAAATAATGTTTAAAAAATTGATATCATTATATATATTATTGAGATACATCCCATTAATAATAATTATGACTCACATAAAAATGAATATAAAGTAAAACGAATCCGTTAACACCCGAAATGCTGATAATACTAAGATATTATTAACAAAACAATGTTAAAAGATCATATCTGGTATCATATTAATGTATATGATTCTTTTATAATTTAAGAACAATTATTCCACCATTATACATGATTTTAACCTACCCCCAACCAAGTAAAAGTACAAGTTAAGGGTTAATTTGATAATCTCTTTATTATCTGAGGTTGTTTTTACGTAAGTATCTACTTGGACCTCTTTATCATCCACATCATTGTTTCTTAAAAATGTATTTCAAAAAATTCTTACTATTTTATAGACTAAGGGTTAATGTAATTTATACCCTTGTTTGACTTTTTATAATATGTTTATAAAAGAATATTTCCGTTGTTTTCTACACAAGGTCCTTTTAACCTTTTCGACCGAATTAAGGTGAGAATGTCTTTTTTTAACTTATATAGCGGGTGCAGCTATTTTCCGCCACTATAAAATCGTTGAATCTTCCCTTACATGAATATAAGAATATTTTCAAAATTAAGTGTTTTCTTTTATAATTATGTAACTTTTAAATGATTTTAAAAAAGATATATTTCTCTCAAATATTTTTGATTTCATCTATGTCAACATCCTTTGATGGATTTTAAGCTTATTTGATGTTGATTTATTATGATACAAAACATCCATATTGTATTGAAGGTTTTGTGATATGTTTGACTTTGAATGTGTTATTTTTATACCATTCATGATTTATGGAGAAAGTATTTACATTTCCTTTTCTAGTTTTAATATGAATTTTTATGTTATGTTTAAACCTGTTCATATGAGGAATGCATTGGACTTTGTAAGTGACAGATGGAGCTCGCTATAGCTCCTTGGTGCATCGGTAGGTCTCATGAGACAAACTAGCATCTTGGAACATGGCCTTCAAAAAATATTATTTGTAGTCTTTGCACAAGGCCTTGACTATTTGGTTCTGATAGTCTGACATTATGCATTCTATCATTATGAAAGTGGTTATTGATATTGCATGTGATTGTTCAACTAGTATTTTATCCATGTGAATGTGTAAATGACATTATTTCATTTCATTTTTTCCATGTTATGATGAAGTTAAAGTTTAAAAGTCTTTTATTTTAGGTATACATTGCCTTAAATGTTTATGTTGTTTTATGAATGTTTCCAATATATTGTTATCCTTACTGAGTATCTGAGCCCACCCATTTCTATGTTTTATTTGTCCCAAGATGTGAAGATGTTTTTTATGATTGACCTACAGGGATAGTCTGAGGGGATATGATTGTGGACTATGGAGACTATGTTGTTTTATTTTTTCACTTTATGATGTAATGTTAGACTTATAAATGTATCTATTGTTTCCAAGGCTACTAAACTAATCAGTCTTTCAAGACTTGATCTTTTGTTATCATGCCAACGTTATGTAATAATGCACTGACTCTGGGTTTCTGGGGTCGGGGAATTACAATGACCTCCTGGGTGTCTATAAGGGGTATCACACACTAAGTCCTATGATCCATGATGTGATCAAGCCCTTTATAACTTTTTTAAGGGATGAACTTTAATATAAAATACATTACCTATTTAATTTTATATAAAATTGGTTATGTATAGATCCATTTTAGTTATACATTTCTCATTTTCATCCTCTCATTAATCCCCCTTGGCAACGAATGTTCTATGTAAGAATTCCATGATACTCATGGTATTTTATTCTCTATGGTCCCTTCTATTTTTGTATCCATTTATTTCCCTCTGATATATGATTGTTTAAGAATGTCTTGACTGATAATTTCATATAATAATTTGAAATTATCTTGATATGATGGGTATTTTATTCTTCCATCTTGAGGGAGTACTAAGAGGATTAATGCGCTAGGATTCATGAGGTCTCATTTAAGTAGGTCATTTGAATAAATAATGGTATATTTTTCAAATTATAAATTTATTGATTTATGGGTATATATTAGGTGTTAGGGATTTTTCTAGCTATGAAATATGGAGTTTTCTGAGAGTAATATTAACCACATTCTTCATGTTTTTTACATTGTTGCTTTATCTGATTAGATATTTATTCATTATTCCCATGGTATTAATTTGGTAATAAGGATTAGTTTAATGTGTAATTTAATTATTAGAGTTTTTTAATTAATTGGGGACTTTATAAGTGAATATAGAGCCTCATTTCTATGGGTGATGGTAAGTTTGGAACTGATAAGATCATATGATAGTGGTGAGTGATTCTTAAATTGAATAAATCTAAATTATATAGTTGGTCCAAAAAACATCCCCAAAAGGTATATTAATTTTTAAATTCATGTAGTATATGGTCCCACTAATTGTGTTATATCAACATTAAATTGAAAATTCATTTCTTTATTTTGTCTCATCTATGGATTAGAAGTTTCTTGGAATAAGATAAACCCTTGAAAACTATCTTGTCTCCATAATAACCTATGGTCGTGGTCTTCAACCGAGAAACCAAATTTATTTTAAATGATCCTTAAAGTGATATAAATCATAAATTGAACCTAGTGGGAATTGGGATTGGTATGTTTAGATCCCTCTATGTTAGGGTGAGATGGAAAAGTAATTGTTTTTTAGAGGTAGGTTATATGAAAATATTGGAATGCCTTATAGCCTCTTACCTATTGGAATTTTGTGTAGGGAGACTGTGGCTTCCAAAACAGACATATGTGTGTCTGAGAGGTTATATATAGTGTTATATTATATAATGTTTGTGTAAATTTAGATAGAACTATCAAAAATTTAAGAGTTATATTGTTGTTTAACATCCCTATTATTTTTCCCATATTTTATTTCTTATTCATCCATTTAGGACATGATGAAATTATGGTGATGTTGAGGGAAATCATTTCACTAAGTGATGGGATTTATCTTGGGAGTTAGGAATGAGTTAATAGAACAAGTGGTAAACCAAGAAAAATAAATACACATAATTCTTTAATTTACTTCAATAATCCTTTAGCTTACAAATATATCCACAATACTAAAAATCAAATATTTAGTGTGTATGTGGATTAAAAAGTTAAGAAACATATTTATAGTACTTATGAAAATTTCTCCATAATTGCACCATAATAGATTCCCTAATACAGTTCTCTTAAATAGTACTCATCCTAATAACATATGGAAATTGAAAAATAAGAAAATTGATGAGTTCAATCAATTATTAAGGGAAAACATAATGGATACTAATTAAATATCGTAATTGATCATAATATAATTTTGTGGATATAATCAAGATTCATGGATGTAACATAAGTGAATCATAACCAAGGAACCATAGATAAAAAATCAAATGTCATGGCCTATGTCTTCTAATAAAATGAAATGTGAATCAAAAGAGTGTAGAATCATTAGTCAATAAACATGTGTCAGGATAGTTTATCAACAAGAAATCATAGAAATGTAGAAAATCCTTTTTCATGAGGAAAATCACATTCATAAGACACACACATTCACCCATTTCTGTGAGAAAATATAATTTCACCCACATATACCTATATCATGAGATTTAAACATTTAACCAACATGTTTGAGGGTGATATGGACCATACCCATCAATAATACAAATATATTTGTGCCACCTGAGATAGATAATTGATTATATCCTTAATAACCATTGAAATAAAATGAATTTCATATCCTTTTCATATGGAATCTAATAAGGAAATATTTTATAATTAAATAAAAAATAATGGATTGATAAACATATAGAAAATAAATGGGTATCTAAAGATATTTAGTAACTTTCTATGTTATTAAACATCAATTAAGTTAATATTTTATATGGTGTATAAACTGTATAGATATAAGATATATGATTTTGTAAATAATTTTCCCAATCAACTTAATTATGGTTATATAAGTGAACTAGATTTAAATAAGTAAATTTAATATTGTATATTAATGAAGTAAGTGAAATTGATAAAAAGAATGGTTGTAAACATTAGATTATTAGGCATGAAAAAAGTAGTGAAAATTAATTCTTAGGATAAAAAAGAATATTTCATAAGCTACGATATGAAATAAGGTGGATTTCAAAATTTTATTATTATCCTTCATCTAGAATAAGATATGTCAAAATATGTATAAATTGATGAAAAATAATTTTTATGAACATTAGGAAAATTGTTTCTTAAATAAGTAATTACCTAGTCCTTTTGAAAATATTTAATAAAAATAAAAATATTTTAAAAATCCATGACTGTAATGATATATTTTATAAACTATGTAATGGTAGAGAGTATGTTTCATTTAAAAATAAAAAAACTAGAAAGATATGTTCGCATATAAATGTTTAAAATTTATTTTTTCACTATTTCACAATATATACTAATACAGAATACATTACAATTTTTTTAAATTTTTTTAAAAAAATTAAAAAAATGTATAAAAATAAATTATTAAATAATTTATTCATAAATAAATACATTTATAAAATTAACCACTGAATAATTACATGAAATAGTAAGATAACCTACTAAAATGAAGATGTGGGATCAGTTTCTCTTACAAAGGGAAAACTAAGAGACAAGGAGAAAATTAAATGGTGTGAAGAAATATAAAAACACAAAATAACTGAAGGATAAAAAACTATGGGGGATTTATAGATAAAATTTTACAAATTATCTAGATGGATTATTTTTTAATAAAAATATTGATTTTTATAAGAGATAATTGAAAAAAAATTTATAGCTTGGCTGCATTTTAATTAGAACCCATTTAAAGATAAAGATTAAAATAGTTCTTAAACTACTATGAGGAAAGTATAACACATGAAATAACATATAAAATGGATATTATATACACCATATAAATGAATTCATGATTTCTAATATCAAACATGTCTCATGGATTCCCAAATTGAGACAAAGAAACTCTAAATCATTATTATATTTTCAATGAAAAGTTACGAAATGTTGAACATGGGATGGATTTTTAAATACATTTTACAGAATGAAAATTTATGATAAAATGTTTCCATGTCTGATATATACATCATAAAAATTAAACAAGTGTGGAATATGCATCATATCTCAATAAAAAAAATTGAGAATAAAAAATCATTACCATAATTATTTAATTCAATTAAATCACTTTAACTGATTGTATAACAAAAACATAAATCATAATATAATATTTTTTACCATATTCATAGCTAAATTTTTTTATAAACATCATTTTTAATCTTTTATTACAAATATATTATTTATTTTCTTTTTATTTTCACAATTTGAAATTTATTAGTCTTGATTATTTTGTATAGTATTAGATTCCTAATAAAAAGGTATATTATTATTTATAAATTAAATGTTCATAATTAAGAGGTAATTAAAGGTAATGTAATATTTTTTTTATAATTAATCATCATATTCTAATTTAATTTCATATGTATTTTATCTACTATTGGTAATAACAAAATTGATGGTGAGCTTATTTTTATTTTTTTTAAACGTAGGGTGGTATCTTAAAAATATGAATGATATTAACATTAAATTTCCAGAACCAAAAAAATATAATATTTTTTTTATTATCATGAGTAATTTTGTTTCCTTATTTATACATGAATGAAATTTATTACATCATTCATGTAGGGGGATAAACTGGCCTTCCCAAAAACATGATATAATTAATGGAAAAGAATGATTATGGAGTGAATTAGTTATAATATCATTATTATAGTAGTATTATTATAATATATATATATATTATATAGGTTCTGAATCATAAAATAAATTTTTTTATAAATAATAAAAGTGAATTGTGAAAAAATACATTATTTATTTGGAGGTTGTAGTCTGCGTGTACGCATGGATGACGCGTTAGGTTTTTAAAGAGAGGGAGGAATATGGTGATTTTTTTGTAATTATAAAACATTAATAATTTCAAAAATATCATATTAATCCATTAAATATATTTTTATAACCTTTCATATAATGTTTTGAGGAAAATTTAAGAACACCATTCATTGAGGTGGTACTCATCACACATGCAAGATGATATTTTGATTTTTCAAATAGTTTTGGAGTGAGGTATAAAATAGGTACTACATTCATAAAATATAATTTAACCATTTTAATAATACATATTTTACCATAATTTCATTTATGTAATAAGTTTCAATAGGTTGGAGAAAAAAATAATTAAAAGATCACGGTTGAGAACATTACCTCTCCTTTTAGATGTTCTCCCTTAGGTAACAACTTAAGGCTCCAGAGCATCATCTTTTAGAAATAAAAATGATTATAGTACATGTGTAGATAGTAGATTATATACGTGGGTGGATTTTTTATTTATATTATTCAATATAATGAGTGTATGAATTTGGTGGAAGTGAGCTCCTTTTATTGGTTAAGGGATTGAAATTCGTATAATTATAACATCTTAATTTAAAGAGATAACACGTTTCACATTGAATGTAGAGAAAAATAGGAAAAATGGACTGGGGGATGATTTAAGCTTAATTATCCTCCAAAAAAATCATTTAAAAAACTAAAATTAATGATTTTTTTATCTCTTTTACTCTAGGATTTTTCATTTTTACTATTTTTTATTACCATGGTAAATTTTTTTAACTCACTTGTTTAATTTTAATGACTAAAAATAAATTGGGACATATTAAATAATTTGGATCTAATTATTCCAAAAATAAAATCATTTTATCATGTAAAATTCTTAAGGGTGATAAAAAATAATTTTATCATTTGCAATTGTAACATGTAAAACCATTTTTAGAAAAAAGTGTACTCTTATGTTTTATAATTATGATTAAGTTAATATTATCAATTTTGTTATTTTATATGAAATATATTGGATTATTTTTAATAAAATATTATTTATTTGGATTTAAAATTAATCAAAAAACTAAATTCCATATTGAGGATAATTAGTTAAAAGTAACGTACAAAAATAGTTTTTATTATAGTAAAATATCGATTTAGTTTCTTAAATTTTAAACAAGAGTTATAAAATCTAAAAATTTTATTTTCAAATTAACAATTATAACACAAAATAAATTTATCAAGATGATTTTTCAAATATTTTTTAAAATAAAATTCTTTATATAGTCATCAAGGCTATAGTATTGGTGAAAAAATTATTTTCACGATTCACCAAAAAAATAAACTATCTTTAAAATATCAGAAACTTTCATCCATTTATAATTTTCATATGATAAATTAACAAATTAAATAAAATTATTTTAATTATTTATTCAATGATTTATGATTTTACATTTTAAATTAAAATTCAAAATAAACAGAAAAATAGTTTTTCTTTAAAATTATTCTTTTAAGTATTTTTAATATTATTTCATCCAATTTTATAATTTTAATATCTATGATATATTAGTTCAAATAAAATAATATTTTAAAATCGTTCAACTTATATTATTAGAGAAAAATATAAAACATTGATAAAAAAAATACTTAATAAATAACAATCCTTTTTAATATCAAATGTAAATAATTATTTATCCTCTAAAAGTAATAAATTTTTGTTCGGTAATACTTATTTATATATGAGAGGACTTTTAATTATTATAATTTTCATAATAACATTCATATAATATATCACAGATCATTTTTGTTTGGTGTTTCATGTGCAGAAATATATAAAAAATTGTAGATTTAATTATAGAAATTATATGTAGTAATGTCTTGAGTAATGAATTCCCCCCTCCTTAGATAAATTCAATCCTTTTAATTTTTATTATTATTCCCTAATGAATAAATATAGCAATATATAAGAAACTGAATATATATTTTCTTATGAGATATCAACCTTGAAATCTAAGATACTAGGAGACTCATAATTTCTCATATAATAAGAAAAAATATATACTTTACATTGACACAAAATGTTATAAAAAATTTGATTCATTAGTTAGTTATAGTATTTACTAGTGACAATCATTTCACAGCTTCTTTTTCATGATATTATTTTAAATAAAATACTAAAACATAAATGGTTATGATAATATTAAATGGTAAAATGAATATGAAAATTTAATCCTATGATGTATTCTCTAATTACATATTCATTTCAACCAATAATATGTTTGGTTCAACTATTATATAATATGATTAACCTATATGTCATTTAGATTATTTAAGGTTGTCCATGGTCATTTTCCTATTAGGTTATATAACCTAATTAGTTATATATTACATCATATAATTCCATTTCAATGCATAATAATGGTTTATTAATAGAATTTTTAATGAACTACATCATATACCTTGGGGGTTTCTATCCTGGTTCAAAATCTTAGGCACACTCATCGTGAACCAAGTGAAGTCTGAGATAATTTTAAACCAATATTTTTCAGAGTGATTTACCCAAGGTTAATATGATCCACATCTCTATCTTTTATCCAGTATCCCAATATATATGTAATTTCTAGGAAATCCACATACTCCATGTTATACCAAAATTTTAAGATGTTATCCTATACATAAACACATCCTAGGGTTTCTCCCTAAATATATTCCATCCCATTTCCCAAAAATAACAAAATTAATAATCAAAAAATACTAAATACAACTCTAATACAAACTGAGGCATCTCGATCCTAATAAAAATAGATAATTAATTATTTTACATTAATAATATTTTTATCTTACAAATAGATAACGAATCCAGAGAACTGAAGGTTTATTGTCTTTGATGGATAGATACCTAAAAAATTTATTTTACAATACATGTGAACATTTCTACATAATCAAACCACACTATATTCCCTTCTTCCTTTACTTAATTCGAACTCATCTTTATAACTTGGGGAATAGGAACATAATAAAAGTGGTGATCTCAAACATTATAAAAGGGTAAACAAAATTAATAACAATTAAAGATCATAAATGATTATTTTATGATCATATGGTTATAATCAAGGTGTATATATATACATTACATAATACAATCACGCCTAAAAAATCATAGATCCAAAATCATGAGTCATTTCAAAAGGCTTTTCATAACATAAGGCATGAATCCAAAGAGTGTAGAATCATTAGTCAACAAACATGATCTATGATAGTGTAACATTAAGATATCTTAAAAATGTGTCATAGAAATTATCATTGATAAACATAACCTTTTGAGGAAACACACGTTGGCCCACATTTAATAGAAAATTTAGTTATTACCACATATATATGTATCAGAAGATTTAAACTTTTAACCAATTCATTTTACGGTGAAATAGAACCCCATCCATAAATCGTCCATAAATATGTGTGCCACATTAAATCAATCATTCATCATATCATAAAGATCCCATGAAAATAAAATGGGTTTCAAATCATTTTAAAATGGAATAGAATAAGTAAGTATTTCATAATTCCATCAAGAACCGTGGCATGATAAATCCATGGAAAATAAATGGTTATCAAAATATATTAAATACCATTCTATATACCCTTCAATTAAGATGATGAGGTATATGGTGCCAACACCATAGAGATAAAACATATTGCATTTTGTAATTAAATATCAAAATCAATCAATGTATGGGTACCTAAGTGAACACCCTTAGATGAACGAAATGTATTATAGGGTATTCACATAGAAAATTAAATGGAATTGAAAACAAGTTTATAAATGTTAAACAATTTGAAAATACAAAATAGCTTATGGATCATGATTATGTTATAAAAAATAAATTCACAACACATGTTGATAAATAAGGTTAATGATATCATTTGATTAATATAAATAATCAAATATATAATTTTTTCAAATTTTAGATATAGATGAAAAAACATTTTTGGAAAATTCTGAAAAAATATTGAAAAAAGAAATAACCTTGTCACTTTGAAAAAATGTATTCCAAATTGAAATATTTCATTATTACATAATAATAATTATTTCATTTTGAAACAATAAAATCATTGAATTTAAATTTTATAAAAAACTGAAAAGTTGTGGAAATATGTGTTCACATAGAAAGTAGAAAAGAAATTATTTTAACAAATATTTGAAAATGATAGATAAAAATGTATTAAAATTTTATGTAAAAAATTGGTAATAAATTTAAAAGATTAAAAAATTACATTATTAAATAATCAAGGAAAGAATAAGGACATCCAAAAAGGCATCCAATGATTATAGAGATGGATGAGGAGGATATCGAACTGAAAAGAAGATATGGGGTGAGTTTCACAACATTTAAACTATGAGATTAGGGGAAAATGAAATAGTTAGAATAATTTTAAATGCAATAATGACTATAGGACAATAAAATGATCATGATATTCGAGATAAAAGTATAAAATTTCCCATATGTATTTTCTTTTATAACAAATCATGATTTGTATAATATATTGTCGGTGAAACCTTTACGAATTGAGTACATTTTAATTTGAACCCCTTTAATGACAGAGTATAAAATTGATTCTAACAGATCATAAATGAAATATAACTCATTATATAACTTATAATATGATAATTGTTACACCATTTAATGTAAAAAATGTTCGAAAACTTAAAACATGTCTCGTGTATTTGATAATTGAGACAAAACCCCTTACATCATCATTTTCTCTTGAATTAAAAACTTATGAAAGGTAGAAAATTATATGTAGTTATCAATAAATTATATTTCATGAATCATTTTGTTAAAATAAATTAATATCCAATATATGCACCACAAAAATTGAACAAGTGGTGAATACACATCATTTACCAATAATGAAAAATTGAGATGCAAAAACCCATACCCTAATTACTAAATTCCATAAAATCACTTTAACCAGATCAATAAAATATAACAATATTATTAACCTACATTATATCCTTATTCATACCAATAAAAATTTGTAATCATAATTTATAATATTTTATTAATAATATAATAGTTAGTTATATTTTATTTTCATCATCAAATGTTTATTAGTTTTGATCATTTTTTTAGCACTAGTTTAATAATGGTGGTGCTGATTTTTATTTAGATATTTAAATTTAATAATTATTAGATCTTTAATGTTACTATAAACTATTTTTCTTATAATGATTAATGATGTTCAATTTTCATTTCTTAGGTATTTTAGTTATAATTAATGACGATGAAGTCGATGACGATCTTGTTTTGGTAATTTTCACAAACAAAGGGTGTCAAATTAATAATGGGAAAGATATTACCATTACCATTATAGAACCAACGAAATCATTATTTATATATTTTTTCCACTATTACCAATCATATTGTTTCCTTAGTTGTCCATTATAGAAATCTTTCTTATTTTTCATGTAGATGGCTATACCGACCAATAGAAAAACATCTTATAGTAAACTGATAGGTAATATCATGGGGTGATTTATTTATAATATCATTATTACAAAAGAATAATTATATTACTAAGATTTTATTAATATATAAAATAATTTTATGGTTTTTCGAATAAATAACAAACTACTATAGTGAAAAAATAAATAATTCATTTTCTTGGAGGTAGTAGTCTACACGTACATAGAAGCAATGCATTCATTTTCCATAGATCATGATGAATATAGATAATGGATTATAATTATATGTTATTATAAATTTTATATATATTATATTAATAAAATAATTATACTATTATAACCATCCCTATATTTTTATTAGGATAAATAAAGTATATCATTCATAGAGGTTGTAGTCCGCATGTATGCATGACGATGTCATCATTATTAAAATTATTTTAGAGGAAGGTATAACATAGATCTTAACCTATTATAATAAAAATTATAAATATGATTATTAATTATTTCATCATGATTCCATGGATAAAATAGGTTTTACGACTATAATAATAAAATAATTAATAGTGCTCAGTTGAGAATAGTATCACTTCCTTTGGATGTTCTTCCTTGAGTAACACCTTCAGGATATTGTTCTTGGTGTTTTGGAAAGAAATAAGCTTCTTAGAAATGGGAATATAATTGCAGAGGGGTATGATAGATTTATTTTTTATCTAATTCTTTATAATGTGTGGATAAATGGGGTTGAGGTGAGATACCTTTATAAGTGATGGGAATTGTGTTTTTGTAAATGTAACTTCCTAATATAAAGAGGGATCAAGTTTCACATTGAAACTAGAGACCAAGTGGATAATAATGTATTGGGGAATACTTAAGGGGGAGAATCCATCATCCTTTAATTTATACGTTTTTTTTATAAAATTTTTTACATCTTATACACTCAGATTTTTCACATTTACAATTTTTGGTTTTTAATGTTATGGTTAATTTAAGTAATTTACTTTTAATTCCTAAAAATAAAGTGGTCCTTATCAAATAATTTTAATTTAATGATTTCAAAGATGAAATTTATTTTCCCAATTAAAAATACTATGGGTGATAAAAATTAATTTTTATATTAGCGCACATAACGTGTAAATACCATTTTTTAAAAAATTTTAGTTTTATGCATTAAAATTGTTTTTATGATAAAATTATATTTTTTTACTTATATGAAATTAATTGGTCAATAAATACCCAAATAAGACTTCTATGGGTTTAAAATTAATCCAAACCCGAATTCCACCATATGGATACTTAGTTAAAATAAATAAACCAAAAATAGTTTTAATTAGAGTAAAATATTACTTATGTCCCCAAATTATTAAACATAGGTTATTTAAATTCAAAATTGTATTTTTAAATAAAAAATTATACCTTCAAAAAATTATATAAATATGTTTTTTTAAGATGTTTCTAATTTATACTTACTTAAAGATAAGATCATAAATGTAATAATATTGATGAGAACTATGTTTTTCAAAATTAAACCAAAAAATACACTATTTTAGAAAATTGAAAAAAAAATCCAATGATAGTTCTTACATAATAAAATAAAAAATTAAATTCATTTTATAAATTTAAAATTAACAAAAGTACAAAATAATTTCTAAAATTAAAATAAAAATATAAAGGAAAACTATTTTTATTAAAACATGATGTTTTTAAGAGTTCTTAATAATATTTCATATCAGTTTATAATTTCATGAATGTAAATATATCTGTTCGTTAATAATAATATTCTTAAATTTATCAATTAATTTTATTTGGATAAAATATAAAACATGTTATAAAAATAGTTATTTGAGAAAGAACAATCCTTTTATATTAAATCATATAAATTATTTATCATATAAACGTATGGAATTTTAGTTGAGTAAATTATTTTACATACTATAGGTTTTATTATTCTTATAATTTTTATAATAATATTTATCTAATATTTCTCAAATAATTTAAGGTCTATGTTTTATTTGGATAAATCTATTGAACACATTAGATTTATTTAAAGAAAATATTTATTGGGAAATGTTGGGATGTTAAATCATATGGGATTTCTAGACCATGATGTGACCCTGAGGAACAAAGTTGGTTTCAAAATTTATGATTACTTGGAGGATGAGTATGATAAAGGGAGTTGTCTCAATGATATCCTTGTATGCAAGTTGTGTCAATAATTGGTTGTGTTATTGAGAGAACAACTAGGAAATGTATATCGGGTTTGTGGGATCATCCAACCCCTATGATTGTGATATATGTTACATGAGGTACTTAGGAGTGGTTATCCCCTTAGTATATGGTATATAAGGTTCTAGGGAGGGATGTCCCATGGGATTTTGAAATATAAGGTTTTAAAGACAGTTGATTCCCCAAAGATCATTTTGTTTGATGTTCTATGGAGATATGATTCCCTTGGGTGTATAATATATGGGGATTCATGGAAGGACTATACTAAGGTGAAAGATATATAAGGTTGTAGGGAGGGGTGTTTCATTTGGGTGTGTGATATATGAATTTCTGGGAAGGGTCGCCTCCTAGGCATATGATAGCTGGGGTTTTGGGAGGTATGATACCACTGGGGGTATGCTATATAGGATTATAAAGATATATAATCCCCCTGGGTATATTATATATGAGGTTTTGGGAGGGTAAAATTACAATATGTGTATGTTATATGAGGTTTTTGGAGATATGATTACTACGGTTTCATGATATATATGCTTCTTATGAGGGATATACCCTATATGTATGGTAAATGAGGTTATGGGGAGAGATTATACCCATGGATATATGATATATGAGGATATTGGTAGAGAATACACCTAGGTTCCTGATATATGTTGTTTTTAGGATGAATTATTCCTCTAATTTAATAACATATGAGGTTTTAGGGAGACGAAATATCCCCTGGTGTTAGTTATTTGTGGTTTTCGGGAGACATAATACCCTTATGTGGTGAAACTTTTCTGAAAAATGTATATGGTGGGATGTTTTTTTCCCCGGGGTGGTGGTGTATCATACTCAGATACATCTGGTACAAGAGGATGTACATAAGTTGGATTCCATGTGTCACTTTGGAATCTATGAATCGATGGTGATATATTCTATTACATTATTGTTTTTTAATTATTGTCCTAATAATATCATATTATACATGCAGTGTATATTCTAGTTATTTTTGGTACACCATTAGTTGCGTCTTACTATATTATACTCACACTCTTCTAGAGAAACCCTAATACATTCATACCCATGATAACCTCATGATCACTGGTGCAAGTTGGGAGAGGCCCATTGTTGATTAGTTTATCTAACTAACTTGTATGAATATGGAAGATGGGGCTGTGTGGTGACTCAAGACTAGGAGGTGGTTATATTTTTAGGTGTGACCATTTTTTGGGTTATATATGATCTAATAATGGGAGATCATGTTTATTTCTAGATAAATCGTGTGATATTTGGTATAGAACATTATTTTTATAACACGTGTATATTATTTTTCATTATTTGGATATTATTTTTATGGACTTTTTATTTAGGTGGATATTGTGATTGCATGATGTATGAAATTTACACTATTTTTTTACTATGATAAGATGGTATAGACTCCCCATTATATCACACTGGACCCTCACTATTAATCAATAATATTTGGAATATGTTGAGGTATTCCTGAGTTTATATAAATCATCAATTCGGTTGTTATAGATTGAACTGATCAGAGATGTTATAACCTTGACAAAAAACTTCTATAATTATTTTATAACAGCTAAAAACACTATTAAATTGTAATTTGACACTTTTGCATTTCTTATAGAGTCTCTAAAAATAACCACCCAATTATATGCCTCCCAAAATGACCACCAAAGATCTTATAACTTCACCATACTATAGACATCCAAAAATGGGGTGTTTTTTGCTCTAACTTCCACATGAAACCAAAGAAACCAAACACATTGTCATGGAACTCATCAAAAAAGTGTTTTTTCGCCGAAAAATTTGAGAAAACTCACCTCATAGCTATTAAAATCTTTTTGGTCTTCACTATAACACCAACAACACCATTAATTTACAATGTACGTGGTTGAGGAAGGTTTACGCCTCCACACTAGATACCACATTATTGGACCCCAAGAAATTGTTAATTTAACATTGAGAAATAAAATTAGACATTTTTATATAACCCAACTAACACTATTATGATGGTATACGGAATAGAGGATGTATAGGGATCAACCCACATGGAGGTGATGATAATGGATTTTGACTTAAATATTGAAACCTTGAATGGATGACTCAAGCTTATGAAGGGACAAATATTTAATTATAATCAATTGTATTTATTGGAAACTTATTAAAGAAGAGTTTCAGATAAATTTTGGGGATCTTGTGTTGAGGATATACATAAATAAAACATGTGTAGGTTTGATGGCCTAAGATGAAAATCTATTCAAGAATCACTAATTTGGTTCTATTAGGGAAAAATTGACTTACCTAAATTGGAAACTGCCCTTTGGTTGATAGGTTATTTTTAGACTAGATGTATTAGGTGAAACATCAAATGTATAAAAAAAGATTTGGTCCTTGATTGATTACATACAATTAGGTTAGGTTATTTCCCTTACAATCCCTTGGATATGGTTCATAACAAACTGAAAATTGAATTTTTAATGTTCAAACAATTTTAATTAAATATTTTATTTAGGCATGTCAAATAGGGGAATGATAATTGGAATGGTCCTTAAATAATATAGAAACCTAGGGAACAGTTTAAGAAAAACACATACTTGATTTTAGAATAAGAATAAACCCAACAATTAGATTGAATGTAGAAAAGTGTCCAATAAAATAAAAGTAAATTTAAAAATCCATCAAAATAAAACACCCCAAAAATGGTATAATAGATATATAAAGAATGGATGAAAATCAATGAATCCAAAACTAAAATAGATACAACACACTTATAAGGTTTATGTAAATTAATAGGTTAGATAAACTCACAACATTAATGGATTTCAAATGCTGAGTCATTATAGACTTATTTATTCTCAAACCTTTCTGGTCATGATTCATTATTTTACCCCATGAATGACAAGTTCAAGACTCTATATATTTTTACTCTTTGGTGATTCATGAATTGAGTTAAATTCATGAGAACATTGGGGAGGTTAACCAAAAATTGTGACTGAGGATTTCACATTGTTAATTTCATTTACATGAAAATATTTCTTCATCCCAACAAATCATAGATTATATTGTATTCATTGATCATCAATCACCATCAATAGGACCTGTCATTGATGAATAAACATCATGAATCATATTCATGATATGAATTGTCTAAAATTAAAAACATTAATAGTAGCATATATTTTTATTAATCAACTCCAATTTTATACAGAAACCAATCAAATAACACAGCATCATTGTATAAAACATTAGAAAAGTTGAATAAATTGATTCCAAAATATGTATATGAATTAATCTTATAAAATTACACCATGCTTGAATGATTTTTTGTCCTCAAGAAAAAATAAACTCAACAGTAATCTCAATGGGAAACATTTTTAATAGGAAAAAAATATCACAATGAAAATGAGACCATGTGAAGGAGGAAAGGTTCTAGTCCTCAAAAAATACCTTCATATAATATCAGTCATCCATCATGGTAAATTTATTTATATGAATACCTCATTAGTTTCATTTAAATTTTTTAATCATCCATGAGTAAGTTATACCCGTGTACTAAATTACCTCACTATGAATCTTCTCTCAACACTCAAGTTAACATTGTGTCTTTTTTATAATCACATACTAAATACATGTTTCTAACCATAAGCATTCTTCGATTATAAAATATCCACCACAAAAATAAAACTCATATTTTATGTATTTTAAACAAAATAATATTATAAGGGTTGTTTTGTAACCCACACAAACTTCTATAATCAAATACAACATAAAATCAGATTAAAATTAAAACCATATTCAGACAAAAATAAACTCAAATTTAGAAATTAAAATTTCAAATTAAAAAATGACAAATAGGTGCCACCATGATCACATTACTAACACTTTTCCCCATGACATCACCATGAAAACAGATGAAAATTGTCATCCCATACATACATCACCACCACTACAACCCAAAGGGAAAAAATACAATGATACAATCACTGATAGAATCTAGATCAACAATCCCTTATCTTTGCTGAATAATATTGAACCTTGTTACACAACAATAACTCAGAAACCATCCAAACATTACAAGATCATCCCCAGAGAAAATTCAAAACATCACCAGAACACAAAATTCCAAAGAAACCCCTGGACAAATACAAGAAGAAATCAAAACAACCAAGATAAACTGCAAGTCATCATCATGATAGATCCAGTGAAAAATCCCATTCATCAGCCTTGAGCAGTGTCAACACCTATACAATCCTACACGACAAAATACTATCGCACACTCTTCCATTCAAACACTCCCACGTAAAAATACAAAAAAAAACTCATATTAGTCGTAAAAAATCAAATGGAGTCATGTTTCGTGAATCCAGTGGAAAAAGAAGAGAAAGAATGATCTAAATCCACAATGTGGAAATAATAATTACCATGTTGCGAGAGCTGATCGTACCACGATTCACTGTTTCATTTTCACCCTTACACCGCTGTGCTAAACATATTTTGTATTAAAAATTATAAAAATATTATCAAATTGTGTTTCATGTTTGATTCAATAATTTTTTTTATCACTGTTAAATAGGGAAATGATACTTGTTTTGAAAATTACAATGTAGGTGGAGGTGATTTGGAGGGCCCTTGATGAAGTGAAAGAAAACTGGGCCAAAATTGCATGGATCCATGGACATCTTTCCACTTTTATGAATATTACACAAAATCCGTGCATCCAAATGGGCTGAAATTTTTTGGGCCTGTCCAAAATTCAATAGGCTACATTTCATATGAAGGAACCTAATCCTGATTCGGCTTTTATGGGGTCCATCCGAACTGATCTGTCCAAGCCACCGAATTTGGACCAAGTCAAATGCGGTGTTCTGTATTTTATCAATATCATGAGCTGTAGTTATCCAAATGGTTCCCAACGTTCGGTGGATATAGTCAATAGGTAGGGCTACAACGTTTCTATTTTCTCCAAAGTGAGATAAGACTGTCTGAAGGCCGAAACGCGTCGTGCAAGTGGATTGATGAAATCTGTGTGCCCAAAACCACCTCCCACATTTCCTATAAAAGGGCACCTTGGGCTCCTCATTTGTAAGTTCGGCCAAGTGGAAAGGTGCTGCCATTTTGGAGTCCCCAAGGAGTATTCTCAACATCCCTAGAGGTTCTGGAGGCTATGGGAAGTTCTACCCCAACATATTTCTCTTCCTCCTCTCCCATGGGTTTCTAAACCCCTTGTGATCACCCGGGAAGGAATGTGATGTACATCCCGAGCTTCATGTTTGTAATATTTGAATGATCTTTTAAATTCCAGATTGTTGTGTTGTTTTTTATCATCCTCTATTCTTATTTTATTTATTTATGTACTGGTATGTCATTCTCAACTCAAATGATCATGTTTGGGGGTACCCATTCATGTGATGTTTCACACACCGTTCACCACTTTCTTTCCCCCTTTCAATTGAGGTGTTTGTGTGGTTTATATTGGTAAATGGAACTCACACAAGTACTTTCAAGGCCGTGTACATTTATTTCATGGTATCACAAAGAAATAACATACAAATCTGGACAGTGCATCGAGTTTTTCGTGTGTTTCCTTGGTGAGTTTTGGTTATGAAGTCAAACACAATTCATTCAATCATCGGCGGTGTCCGGTGAATCATTGTGTGTTTTTGACTGAACCCTAGGAGGTATCCTAGTATAAACTCAGTAACATTCTAGTTCTAGGTGTTACAAACCATGTATTAAAATATCATAACCTTATATCATGAAGCGATGAAGGATAAACATCATACGAGTACCTCGGGTTGATCACGCTTAATTAATTTTGTTAATCTCTACTTTGTTTTATAGCTTCTATTTTCTATTGTCATCTTTAATCATCAAACCCAAGTATTATAAAACCCCAATTCCCTTTTTTTAATTTCATAATCAGAACCACATTTTATAATTAATGATCTAAGGCTCCGTCGAGAGACGACCTAGGGTTGCTGCTATACTGGAGAAATTCTAGTCAAAATTAAACAACTAATTTGACGCGTTCGACAACGCGGTCAAATTTTGGCGCCATTTCCGGGGAGCCAAGATCATTTTTTTTTCTTTATTTATTTTTATTGGGTCATTTTACTTCTTGATTAGTACTCCTCTAAATACCCCACCCCCATTTGATTGTTTTTGTTTTGGGTTTTGTCTTTATTTTTTGTTGTTTTTGGTGTGTTCTTTCTATCTCTCTCTCTCTCTCTCTCTCTCTTCTTCTCAATCACCCTTTCTAATTTTATAGTATAACATTATATTCTTCTTTCACCCTTCTTAAGTTTTTTTTATCCAAATCAAAAAAAACACAACAAAAAAATGAATCAATCAAACTGGACATCATTGTTGCATAACAAGATCTGGTAAAGGAACAATACTTGAATTTGATCCTGAAATTGAAAAGTCACTTCACACACAAATAAAGGCATCTAGAGAAGGTCAATCAAGTAACATTGTGGAACCCCTTGTGGAACCTAAAGTGGTCCTATACCAATCCAAAATTGAACCAAATCAAACCCCAGAGATCATGGCTGCAAATAACAGATCATTAAAAGAACTGACCACCCCGGATGTAGAGTACCAACCTGCGTACATCCAATATCCTGAGGAAGTGGCCAATTTTGAGCTAAGATCAGGCCTCATCCACATTTTTCCAAAATTCCATGTTCTTCCCGGAGAGGACCCTCACAAACCTCTAAAAGAGTTTCACATAGTGTGCTCCACCATGAAACCCCAAAATGTGTCTGAGGACCTCATTAAGTTTAGGGCCTTCCCTTTCTCCCTTGATGGTGTAGCCAAAGATTGTCTATACTATTTGCCTTCCACAATTGGGGGCTGGAATGACCTAAAAAGACTTTTTCTAGAGAAGTTCTTCCCTGCCTCCCGAACTGCATCAATTAGGAACGAAATCTGTGGAATTAGGCAATCACAAGGAGAGACCCTTCATGAATACTGGGAGAGATTTAAGAGACTTTGCTCAAGCTGCCCCCACCACCAGATTAGTGAACAACTATTAATCCAATACTTCTATGAGGGACTTATCCCCATGGATCGTGGAATGATTGATGTTGCAGCTGGTGGTGCCCTAGTTGACAAAACTCCTTCTGCCGCTCGTGACTTAATAGCCAACATGGCTCAAAATGCACAACAATTTGGTACGCGAGCTATTGCACCAACCCGAGGAGTTCATGAGGTAAGTCATTCATCCCTAGAACAAAAGGTAGATACTAAACTTGATGAGATTCATACCCTTATAAGTCAATTAGCTCAAGCACAAGGTAACTCACACTCTACTTCTATTCCATTAAATTGTGATATTTGTTCTGATAACACTCATTTTTCTGACCAGTGCCCACAACATCAAGATTCATCTGAGTCCTATGCATCTGTGTTCCCAGGGCGTCCATTCCAACAAGTGCCTCCCTTCAAGCAAGAACCATTCAGGCCAAATCCAAACCCCGGGTGGCAAGCACAACCACAATACTGACAAGGAGGAAACTCAAGCTACCCGAAGCAGAATCGGTATCAACAAGGCCCAGGTATGAAACCTTCTTATCCTTCAACTTCGCAAAACAATCATCCTCCTCCTCCTCCCAAATCTGAACCAAGCCTCGAGGAAATGGTGAAACAAATGGCAACCCAGAACCTTCAGTTCCAACAGACCACACAATCGGCAATTCAAGACCTACGAACTCAAGTGGGACAATTGGCGAACACCATCGGTGAGCTTAAGATGCAAGGTTCTGGACAACTACCATCCCAACCCATTGACAATCCGAAGGATAAAGGTAATGTATGTGAAATTAAACTTTGTAGTGGTAAAGAAGCTTCTCCTTCTACTGATCCTATGAAACAGGTATGTCCCCCTCTTTAAAACACTCCTTCCCAACCCTCAAAAATTTCATTTAATGAAAAACAAAACAAAAATGGCAATCAAATTATCATTGATGATTCAAATGAACAATCAATTCCTCTTCCTTTCCCTCAAAGACTCTCTAAATCTAAGAAAAACATTGATAATGAGATTGACAATGAAATAATGGATACATTTAAAAAAGTTCAAGTTAATATTCCATTGTTGGATGCAGTCAAGAAAATTCCCCGTTATGCCAAATTTCTTAAAGAGCTTTACACCCATAGAAGGAGGTTGAAGGGGAATGAGAGAGTCAGCCTGGGGAGGAATGTATCATCCTTGATTCAACCAGAAATGACAACCAAATGCAAGGATCCCGGCACATTCACCATACCTTGTACCATAGGGGAGACCTTCTTTTCTGATGCTATGCTAGATTTAGGTGCTTCCATTAATGTAATGCCTCACTCCGTATATACTTCTCTACAGGTTGGAGAGCTTCAACCAATAGGAATTATAGTGCAACTTGTCAACCGGAGTACAACACATCCAAAAGGAGTGATTGACGATGTCCTTGTTAGAGTAAAGAATCTCATCTTCCCGGCTGATTTCTACATTCTTGAGATGGAAGATACCCGAACCCAAGGACATGCCCCTCTCATACTTGGGATCCCATTCCTAAAAACAGCAAAGACGATCATCAATGTTCACAATGGTACATTGTCCATGGAATTCGGAGGAGAAAAGGTAAGTTTTAACATCCTTGAGGCTATGAAACACCCCGTTGAAGAGCACTCCACTCTTCATGTCTATTCGATGGAAGTGCTCTCAAACGATGCACACACACACAATTCTCTCCTCAACCCAAACTCTAATTCTTTTTTGTTTTCTTCACCCTTGGATGATTTGAGTTTTGGTTCTTCATTTGAATGTTGTGTGGGTTCAGAAAAATGTAAATTTTGTGCTTTAATTGATGAGTGTGTTTATTCTGAGGTACCCATGACTATCGATGATTCTGTAAATCTCATTTCAATAGATTCTCCTTCCTTTGAGAATAAACATGAGCAGATAGATAGTTTCATAGACCTCACTCCCCATAAATCCCCTCCCTCAATCTAGAAACAACCGGTGTTTGAACTTAAACAACTTCCTTCTAATTTAAAATATGCATATCTTGAGGGTATTGACCAATTGCCCATCATTATTGCCAATAACCTCTCTCCACAACAGTTATTGAAACTTCTCAAACTTTGGAGAGAGTGTAAAAAGGCAATAGGATGGAGATTGGCTGATATTCCCTGGATTAGCCCATCTATTTGTATGCACCATATACTTTTGGATGATGAGGCTAAACCCGTAAGACAATCTCAACGCCGGTTGAATCCCACTCTCCTTGAAGTGGTAAAATTGGAAGTCAGTAAATTACTTGCTGTAGGGATCATTTATCCTATATCTGATAGTAAATGGGTCAGCCCAGTGCAAATTGTGCCTAAAAAACAGGAGTAACAGTTGTGTCAAATGAAAGGAATGAATTGGTTCCAACACGTGTGCAAAACAGTTGGCGAGTCTATATTGACTACCGTCGATGAATCAAGCCACGCGGAAGGACCACTTTCCTTTACCTTTCATTGACCAAATGTTAGAACGATTGGATGGTAAGTCTCATTATTGTTTCCTTGATGTCTATTCGGGTTATTTCCAAATCCATATAGCCCCTGATGATTAAGAAAAGACAATATTTACCTGTCCATTTGGCACATTTGCATACAGAAGGATGTCATTCGGTCTATGTAATGATCCTGGTACTTTTCAGCGATGTATGTTGAGTATTTTTTCTGAGTACCTTGAGAGTTGTATGGAAGTATTTATGGATGATTTCACGGTTTATGGTTCTTCTTTTTATGATTGTTTGGAAAACCTAGGTTCTGTCCTCCACCGCTGAATTGAAAAAGATCTTGTTTTGAATTATGAAAAATGTCATTTCATGGTTGAGCGGGGGATAGTTCTTGGGCATATCATTTCAAATAAGGGAATTCAGGTTGATAAATCTAAAATTGAATTAATTTCATCCCTTCCATTTCCAAAATGTGTTCGTGAGGTGCGGTCTTTCTTGGGTCATGCTGGTTTTTATCGACGATTCATTAAAGACTTTAGTAAGATCGCACTTCCCTTATCTCGGTTGTTACAAAAGGATTCTGAATTTGTTTTTGATATAAATTGTGAGGATGCATTCAATTCACTAAAAAAGAGTCTCACATTCCTCCCCGGGTGATCACAAGGGGTTTACCGTCAATGGGCAGCGACATAAACACTTCTATGAGGATTTTCCAAAGAATCCGGTGGAGGAAATCCACCTTCTCGACGCATCATACCAATAAAACACACCAGGTTTTATCCTTCCTTCTCACATTTTCAATTATTTCAGTGAGGACACTGCACATTATAGGTGTGGGGGGGTGGATACATTCCTGGGTTAGTTGGGATTTTTCATCTTTTTCTCCTTTTGTTTTCTCTTTCTGGCCTTCTTTATGGTATTTTTATTTTTCCCCATCAACAATTTCGAAATTCCATGATGTGGAGACCATAAAGTGGGGAAAGTAAAAATACCATAACGAAGTCTAGAAAGAGAAAGTGTATGAGTTTACCATCAAGGAGTGATTTTTAGTGAATTGGTTTTCTGTCAATGATATAAATGGTTGTATCTATGTGAAACCTTTGAGATGATTGATGCTCATTGTGTGAGTAGTTTTTAGGAAAACTGTTTTACTAATATCTCCAAAAACAATTTTACACCAAACCACAAAGTGTGATTATTTCTTACTTAATATAAGGTAAATATATGTTGGGTTAATATTTTTCAGCTTTAAATGATATTTCCATACGTTCGTTCCTTATCCGATCTGTTTCATTACTATACCAGATTGACCTATGTGTGTGTACCTAATGTCCTACTGTTGTACGCCCTCAAAAAAAAATTGTTCTGTCTTAGGCAGGTCAAAAACCACTCCTCCTCAACCTTTGATCTTGTTATAACTATTTCAATTAGTGTCGTGTGGAGATCAAATAAGGGTTGAGAGATGAGTGTGAGATTTGTTCCAATTGCAACTTCAAAAAAATAATAAATGAGGGGAGTGATGAAATGTGCAACATATGGGGATATCTAGGTCGGGAGCTTATGGTTTGACTTTTGGGAATGCTTAAATGAGTGGGTCTTGAAATATGATTGCAGAGGATGTAGGATAGGTTCGGTGACAAAATCATTTAAGCTGAAAAATGTTAAAATAACATATATTTATTAGATATCAAGTGGAAAGAATAGCATGGAATGGTTTTCACACAAACACATGGAGATTTAGTGTCATGGTTTACTTCTGAATTCCTTTCTCAATTGGGTATCATAAATCTTTTTGAATTTCACTATGATATGATTTATGAGACATCTTTTTCTATTTTCACTAGGAAGAACTCCTTGGTGTGGTTCGTGCATTGATCACTTTACTTTAAATAAAATTTCCTCAAATGATAAATCTTTAGGATGTTGGAAATATATATATATATGAATCATTGTATTTGGATATGTGACTTTTCCCAGGAGTGCAAATGTTTAGATGGGGGGGTGTGATCGTACCACGATTCACTGTTTCATCTTCACCCATACACCGCTGTGCTAAATATATTTTGTATTAAAAATTATAAAAATATTGTCAAATTGTGCTTCATGTTTGATTCAATAATTTTGTTTTTATCACTGTTAAATAGGGCAATGATACTTCTTTTGAAAATTACAATGTAGGTGGAGGTGATTTGGAGGGCCCTTGATGAAGTGAAAGAAAACTGGGCCAAAATTGCATGGATCCATGGACATCTGTCCACTGTTTTGAATAGTACACAAAATCCGTGCATCCAAATGGGCTGAAATGTTGTGGGCCTGTCCAAAAATAAATAGGATAGATTTCATATGAAGGAACTCAATCCTGATTCGGCTTGTATGGGGTCCATCCGAACTGATCTGTCCAAGCCACCGAATTTGGACCAAGTCAAATGCGGTGTTCTGTATTTTATCAATATCGTGAGCTGTAGTTATCCAACCGGTGCCAAACATTCGGTGGAGATAGTAAAGAGGTAGGGCTACAACGTTTCTATTTTCTCCAAAGCGAGATAAGACTGTCCGAAGGCCTAAACGCGTCGTGAAAGTGGATTGATGAAATCTGTGTGCCCAAAACCACCTCCCACATTTAAAGGGCACCTTGGGCTCCTCATTTGTAAGATCGGCCAAGAGGCAAAGTGCTTCCATTTTGGAGTCCCCAAGGAGTCTTCTCAACATCCCTAGAGGTTCTGGAGGCTATGGGAAGTTCTACCCCAACATATTTCTCTTCCTCCTCTCCCATGGGTTTCTAAACCCCTTGTGATCACCCGGGGAGGAATGTGATGTACAACCCGAGCTTCATGATTGTAATATTTGAATGATCTTTTAAATTCCAGATTGTTGTGTTGTTTTTTATCATCCTCTATTCTTATTTTATTGAGTTATGTATTGGTATGTCATGCTCAACTCAAATGATCATGTTTGGGGGTACCCATTCATGTGATGTTTCACACACCGTTCACCACTTTCTTTCCCCCTTTCAATTGAGGTGTTTGTGTGGTTTATATTGGTAAATTGAACTCACAAAAGTACTTTCAAGGCCGTGTACATTTATGTCATGGTATCACAAAGAAATAACATACAAATCTGGACAGTGCATCGATTTTTTCATGTGTTTCCTTGGTGAGTTTTGGTTATGAAGTCAAACACAATTCATTCAATCATCGGCGGTGTCCAGTGAATCATTGTGTGTTTTTGAATGAACCCTAGGAGGTATCCTAGTATAAACTCAGTAAAATTCTAGTTCTAGGTGTTACAAACCATGGATTAAAATATCATAACCTTATATCATGAAGCGATGAAGGATAAACATCATATGAGTACCCCGGGTTGATCACGCTTAATTAATTTTGTTAATCTCTACTTTGTTTTATAGCTTCTATTTTTTATTGTCATCTTTAATCATCAAACCCAAGTATTATAAAACCCCAATTCCCTTTTTTTAATTTCATAATCAGAACCACATTTTATAATTAATTATCTAAGGCTCCGTCGAGAGATGACCTTGGGTTGCTGCTATACTGCAGAAATTCTAGTCAAAATTAAACAACTAATTTAACGCGTTCGACAACGCGGTCAAGAGCCACATAGGAACACGAAACAAACGATCACCCGAATAACTCTAAATCACAATCCCAATCAGCCAAGCATAGTATTTTGCTAGAAAAAATGGGGTCTAGAAAAATGAGGAGGATGAAAAGAGAGGCAATGGGGTTGAATGAGACCCTGGCTATATAAATAAAAAACTACAAATATGAATCCTGACACAGAATAAAGGTAGAAATCTAGAAAAGAAATAATATGATGATGGAAGAAGAGAAAATAGGAAACATTGTATATAGGGGTCTCTAACTAGGGAAGAAAAAAAATAAGCCTTGAAGTAACAAGGGATTAAGAACATGGCCACAGGCATAAATATAAAATGAAGAATCCCTAAATCACTAAGGGATAAGTTGGTCGCCTAAGATAACCATGGGAGAGAGTGACACAAATAGAGAGACCCCATGAGGAGAACTACGTAAGGAGGGAGTGGGAGGAATGTAGAGAACCTCATTATCAGAGAAGTGCACTGGAAATCCTAATAGAGGGTGATTCCTAGATTGATATAGAGATTGGAGGGGAATGGGGATCTATTTCCCCTATCTAACATCTCCACTCTATAAATAAAAATAAGACAATTAATCATGTTGGATTTTACAATGTGAATCAAATCACCCTAACATTGAGGGTTGGTGGGAAGAAGATAACAAATAATCTCAAAAAGGATACTAAACTCTAAATCATTGTGCATGATAATTAGGAATATTGTACAAAATAACATCCTTTAGAAAATAATATCTCAACACTCTCAATATCAAAGTAAATACATATATGTCCCATTAAAATATAATGAAGGCAACTTTTTTCTTTATATATTATTTTTTTAGAATCCATGTTTATGAAAAATATCACATCCACGACCTAACCACATATGATCTATCATGAGATTTATTGTTCTGATAATGGTTATTTTTTACTATCTTAATACACAACACATTTTTTATGAAACAATACTGGGTAATTAGAATATTACATAAAAATTAACCATGAACCATTTCACTTCAATCATTTGAAAAAAATACTACCTATATTCATGATAGTAAACATCCCAATTCCAATAGAAATTATGGTTCCTCCACAGACATTCAAGTAAAAATCATGAAATCATACCAATGATTAGCATAAGAAGGGATAAAATAGGCTTGAAACTCGGCTCAATACTAATAAGATCTTTCAAGGGAACTATGAGATAAGTAAGGATATTGTCGGGTGGGAATCAAGGAAAATGGGATCATAAATGAAATGGAAATCATCATTTAAAGATTATCTATTCATTCATAGCCTCAATAATATATAAATTTATGTTTTGATAGTTTGAAATGTCCCAAGTGTCTCTCAAGAAATATTCTCATGGACAAATTGGAAAAAAATGTGTCGAAATTCTTACGGGAACGGATAAAAATAAAAAGTGAAAAAACTCAAGGAATATCAGCAAGTAATAAGTCAATCAATAAAAAATTGAAGATTTTTAATCAGAATTAAAAATTATTTACTCAAAAATCATGAAACAATTATACATATGAATAAATAATGTATTTTAACAATTTTCTTCCCAATATTGTCCTTTATTTACATGGGTCCAATGATATTTCAAGTTAAATCATGTTCCTAATAAAACATTTCTCCAAGACTAATGAGAATAGGAAAAAATAAATGTGTAAATATAATGGATCTCAATAATATCCCCCCCCCCACACACATAAAATGAAAATGTGTCCGAATTATTTGTAAATTAATGGTGGGAGAGGTTATAGTTACCATAGAATTATATTGATGGTAAAAATGGAAATAGTGATGTGAATTTAGATCTCCCTCAAATCAATGATACGTCATAGGGGAAATGTAAGAAGATGCCATGAAACTAGAGTAACTACAAAAATATTAGAGAAAAAGAATTCACGTACTAGAAAAATGATTAATTCAGAATATGTATCAAATAAGAAATAATAAATTGGGATAGTGTACACACGAGTCAAAATGAATGTCATATCATGAAAATGAATTATCCAAAACACAAATAAGTGTCATAATGAACAACTTTGGGACAATATTAAGAAAAATTAAATAAATTACCTAAATAGACATATCTAAGACTCAAATAACTTGACTATGGGTTACCTCCCATAAGGTGATAATAATTACATCATTATCTTGACCGATGTTCAAAAAAAATTCAAAATAGTGTACTAGATTAGGCGTCCTTGGACTCTTACTAGCACTAGAGGCGGTGTCTTTCGACTATATTTCTCACTCTTGGGGATTTTCCACTTCAAAAATGGTTGTGGAAAACTACTCATGTGGAAATCGGAGAATGCATACATATCGTGGCAGGATCCTTAGGGGTGAACTCTAAATCACTCCTTCACTAGGTAGTACATCATGAGGGATGCGAATTTTAATCCTAGAAAGTAAATTGAATGTTATCTTAGAGGAAGAGGATCAAAAAATAACACAAGTGAATTTCGAATTAGTGGTGAATTTATTAGATGATCATAAATAAAAATAAGTATATCTCATCCATTTTTGATAATAAACCAGAAAAATCTGGGAAGTAAATACAATGAAACAAAAAACACAAGAAATACAAAAATTAAGTTGTACAATACATCACAACTAAGAACAGTACGAAGATTATTCCAGATAAACATTGGTGGACTCTCCCTAGTTCTTTGTAGATCAATATGGACGGCCATGTCTATATCAACAATAGTGTCAGCAGTAGGTGGATCGACCATAAAAACAAGTGTTGTGGTGTGGGAAGTTGGCCCAGTCACTATTGGTGGTATTTTGTCAGTTTTTGGAGGTGTTGAGGTGTTGATCTAGATAGAGGTTGTGTGTTTAGAAACTGGATCAATGAATGTAACCTCTGATGGATTCCTAAAAATGAAGGCATTTCCCTATCGACCATGCTCTATTAAATATTCTCTCTATATAGTAGGTTTGGTGATCTTTAGGGGAGATATGCTGAGGGAGTAGGTGCACTGAATGATGGAATAGATATAAAGCCAGAGGTTAGACCAGTTTCATCAAGAGGTGGGTGGTGGAAGGGGTGGTAGAAATAGTAGGTGGGAAGAGTATAATATGGTAACTCTAGATGATCGATTAAGGGGAAATCAAAGCGCTGACATTTGGAAGACTAGTTCTCTAGAATGTTGAGGATAACTCTTCCACTAAACATCAACCACTCTATTGAGGAATGAAATGATGGATCTAAAAGGTGAGTGGGGGATGCCATATTTTTCACTAGTATTGATGTAGACTAAGTGGATAAAAGCTCATTCTTAGTTGTTTAAGGCTGAGATGTTGGGAAAATTTAGGCATTAAGAGATGGTACTTCATCAGTGGGCCCAGTGTACTCAGGATCTAGAATATAATGCATCCCTGACTTCTTAAGAATTCCCACCTTAGGGTGTATGACAATTTCAATCTACTACATCTTTATTAATATTGATAGAGTCTATGAAGATTCAAAATAGTAAATTTACTAGATATATGTGTGATTAAGTTCCCTCAAATTAGTGATCTATGTTTCCTCCTCAATTAGACCACAAAAAATAAGTTGAACTGGTGGTCCATGTTCACCATGGGGTATCAAATGGTTGTGGAAAAAAAGTATTACCACATCCTGAATTCCAACCATATGATATTCAACCTCAACTAGCCAAGAATCAAATAAACCATAACATATGATCTGTATAGTGGAACCCCACAGCTGGTTCTCTTCTCCGCATGTGGATCTTGGAAGATGAAGAGGTCATGGATAATCAATTTCTAGTTTTTTGGTGTATCAATCTTGTTGTGGTCCAACCTCAGTTCCATATAAGATAGAGAGGCACCAAGATTGGTAGATTATATTCCCATTCCAACATCAAACTAACTAAAAATGATTTCCCATGAATTTACTCCCAATATAAGGGATACTTAAATAATATCAAGATCAAAGTTTTCCATGAAGTCCAGAACTATCTCATTATAAATATCCTCATGTACCTCGATGGTATGGGAAATATTCATCTCTCCAATGGCCTCAACGTCTTTATCTATCTAGAGGATCCTCTAAATAATGGAAAGGTTGAGGGTCTTGTTTCTGTATAGCCTTGGATTGTAAGATATCCAAGAAGACCTAGTACTACAGGTCCAAAAACTACATGCAAGGATTGATCTAAAAAGTATGGGACATTTCCTTGGAATCCTCATATTCCATCTAGGAAAGGTGTGATATGGGATGGGATGTTGAACCTGATGGGGATGGCTGGTGATAGAAATCCATATATAGTGGTTAAGGATCTCGTCCATGGTTCTTAGGAACAAGGGGTATTTCATTTTGGGTTACACATTTGGAAAGTGTAATTCCACCACCTTTGTTATGGACTGTGGCAGGGAAGATGAGTGGAGGGGGTGGAAGAATAGGAAGGATGATGTGAAAATGGGAGAGAGGGATTAAGGAGAGGTGGTGGCTTAATGGATGAAGAGCTCAAAAAGTGTGGGGATGGAGGATTATTGGGATTATGGAAGGTGGTGTGTCACCATGAACCCTTGGTTAACTATTATTATAGGAACTCCAAAACATTTATATCATGATTTCATTATTTAGGATTTGAATTATGTGTGATTGGTTTTAGTTAAAATCCATGAAACTCATGATGTGAATTTTTATTTCATGTCATGAATTAGTATTATCAAAGGTTCGTTTGTAGGTTTCTTTAACCCCCATCCCAAAGTAGATTAATGAACCAAGATAATTTCTTCAAAGCCTATTCTATCCAAAGGAACAATCGTGGGTTTCTTCCTAGTTAATGTTTCGTTTTTTGTCAATATCTAGACATTCTATAGAATAAATTTAATGATAAATATAGTCCACACTCTTGTTGAAATGGATCCTTCTAAATTTTTACCCATTTTCTATTGACTTTGAAGTGAGGTCCCTCACCTCGTTGAACTTCTACTATTCTATAGGGGAAGTCCTTTATTAATTTAAATAGTCCTGGGAATTGGGATTTCAATTTTCTAGGGAATAGTGTTAATAAATATTTGAAAAATGGATATTTTTATCATGGAATAAAAACCAATGAAGCGATGAAACTCCATTCCATATTTTGTTTTTTATTTATAATTTGTTTTTATTTTTATAGGCATTTCATATTATTTCTTCCACCACATAGAATTTCAATAACCATTGTTTCCAATATTTTTGAGTATCCAGGTTTTTTTGAGCATACATAATGATATATTATATAATTTAATAGTTAAATGATATTGTTTTTCATATACAATCCAAAAGGGATTTGTTTCAATGATTGTAGTATAAGAAGTGATATAAGGCTAGAGAGCATTATCCAGCTTTATATTCTAATACTTTCAAATCAAATTGAATGTGTTTTCTAGAATATTTTTAATTTATATGTCATATAGTTCTACATTCTATATAGTATTTGGGTGTTAAGTGTTTCAAATGATGTATCAAATTCTATACTTTTCAAGAATCCATTTTATCTAATTATTTTGCATGTTTGTTACCTGATCACTAATGAGTAGTAGGGGAAATCCAAACTAAGAAAAAATTATTTGCTTTAAAAAAATTATGACCACTTTGTCCAAGGAAACAGTTGTAGATTTTGTTTCTATCCACATTGAGACATTGTTTAACCAAAAAAGATATAAAAAATTCAATAATTATTGTGAGATGGGCCTAGGAAATCTATTCATAAAACATCTAATATTTCTACTTAAGGGATGTGGATATATGGGATATCATTGTATTTTCCAATTATTCATATTCAATGATATTTTCCATATATTTTGGTGAATTTCCATACATCTCGATGAAGTTTAGTTCAGAAGAATCCACTTTGATGAATTTTATAGATTATGTGATCTGAACCATGCTGTCCTCCAGTTAGTGATGTTGAGTCAATAAGGATTTCCTTATGACATTTCCATTCCTTCTTGTTTTGAAAATCACAAACACCTTATACTTAAGAAAATATAAATTTTACCACCATAAAGAAAATTTACTTCTTTAAGGAAATTTACCCTAACCTAGTTTTTCTTATACATAGAAAAAAAATTTCTTAAGTAAAAAAATCGGATTCATATCCAAAATACAAGAAGTCATATAATGTCAATATTTGGATCATTCTATTTTTAGGATCCGAATTCTGGATGTGAACTGTAATGAAGTTCCAATCCGAATTCTGGACTCCAAACTTTCATGAGTTCGACTCCAAACTCTTATGAAGTTCGACTCCGAACATTCATGAGTTCGACTCTGAAATATTATGAAGTTCGACTCCGAACTCTTATGAAGTTTGACTCTGAAAATTCATGAGTTCGACTCCGAACTCCTATGAAGTTCGACTCCGAACTTTCATGAGTTCGACTCCAAACTCTTATGAAGTTTGACTCTGAACATTCATGAGTTCGACTCTGAAATCTTATGATGTTCGACTCCGAACTTTCTTGAGTTCGACTCCGAACTCTTATGAAGTTAGACTCCAAACATTCATGAGTTCGACACCGAACTCTTATGATGCTCGACTCCGAACTTTCATGAGTTCGACTCCAAACACTTATTAAGTTTGAATCCAAACTTTCATGAGTTCGACTCCGAACTCCTATGAAGTTCAACTTCGAACTTCTGCAAGTTTAGATTCTGAACTCTGGTGAAACCAGACTCCGAATTCCTATAAAACAAAATCCGAACATTTCTTAACATAGACTCCAAATTTCATTTTGGTTAGACTCTGAACTTTTAATTTTCTTACACTCCAAAATTTCTTTTGTCTTTTTCTTACATATGATCCATTTCAAAATGATGTCTTGAATTCAGTTATACATGATTTATTATTAAATTATGTCATCCATTCTGTTTCTAATTAACCATTGGTTGAGTTACACGTGTATAGGACCCTCCGAATTTCAAGGAAAATATGGCTGTTGGAGGAGGGAGTCGATGGTTGGAAATTTTCCTATAAATAAGAGATCATTTGAAATAGATCAACAATAAGTTGATCGATCTAGAGACCACATGTTGTTAAGGTGATTTATAGAGAGATAATCTTTTCATGCCTTGTGCGTACTGAACTGCTCATTCAGATTGCTTCGTGCGACTCTGAATGTTGGTGATTACATTTGAGGTCTTCTGGGGATAGGAAGACAGAGTTGTCGACTACATTGAAGTTCGAGGGCTTCCTTGCTGAGGAAGACAGAGGTTCCAACTTCCTTGAAGTTGAGGGCTTTCGGGGATAGCAAGACAGAGATTCCGATCTTCGTATCGAGGGCTTACCCTGGTGTGGGTATGACAGACTTTCTTGAAAGTATAAGTCAGGGGACCTTTATCCAAGGTTGTTGGATACCCTCCTCTTTGGGTTAAAAGTCTTATATATTGTTACATGTAGTTTTACTACTTGTTTTTCCACTGCACTTTTGTATTTTAAGTGAAATATAACCTTCTTATATTTCCTTACACTTTTACTCTGATTAGGTTAGATTCCATACGCTTTAAGGTAGAATCACATATTGTAAACTTTGGTTTTAATTCTCCAGTTGGTGATTAAAGGTGTTGTGAATTTTCTTAGTTTAACTTTCTTAAACGTATATTTTTCCTTGTTTAAGGAAATTTTTAAAGTGTACAATTCACCCCCCCCCCCTCTTGTATATTGATCATCTACTTAATTATTTCGATCCTATAAGTGACACATGGAAAATGTTAACAAACTCTTAATTTTTCCTTATGGATACAGTGTTGTATTAAACCATTGGTACATTTCATAAATAAAAATAGATATTCCCGATATTAATGAGATCCATTTGAAGGAAAAAATTAATTTTATAATAGGAGAAGTGTGGATAAAGAGTCTAAGTTTAAAAATAGATTTCTATTTTATCAAACCATGGGCTATTTTTCCCATCCACGTTGAAGAGTGTTTCATCATGGAAGTATTATTAAATTTTTATCTCTTTTTTATATTCAATATTCGGAATCTAGATTCATTAAAAATGGTCAACAATAACA
Organism: Viscum album; assembly: GCA_963277665.1. Classification (NCBI taxonomy): domain Eukaryota; kingdom Viridiplantae; phylum Streptophyta; class Magnoliopsida; order Santalales; family Viscaceae; genus Viscum; species Viscum album. The sequence goes on along the minus strand of OY728122.1, from coordinate 578,972,804 downwards.
TTTTTGGTCCCCATTGTGTCTCTGATGACAATATGAAACTATTTGGGTAGTATTATCCACTGTATTAACCTTGGTTTTTCATCCTTTCTGTTCCAAATATAAATTAATATTTCTTGATCTTTCAAAACCAGAACTATAGAAAGGATAAGGTATGATCTAAATTTATTGAGCAAGAAACCCACTACAATAATCACTATCTACAGATCTATATAGTTTGTTTGAGAATTATTAAGAGTATTATTGGTGTATTTTATTGGATGAAAGATATTTCCAACCTATTTTCCAAAAATACCACCCACAGTAATGTCCCTAGAATCACTCATCAATATAAAGTATTTGTCCCAGTCATATGATAAAATAACAGGAATTTACATTAGGCTGTTATTTAGAGCATCAAAATCTTTTTGACATTATTCTTTAAATTCCAAAGCAACATCTTTGGATATTAGGTGTGTCAGTGGTCAGGAAATTTGTTAACATTATTTAACAAATATGTGATAAACCATATATGGCATATAAAAATCCATAATCCCTTCGTAGTGGTGGGTTTAGATAACTCATTAATTACTCTGATGTTTTCAAGATAAAATCTTATGCCTTGTTTTGAAATTGTATTCCTAAGGAGTATGCTTCCTTACATAATAAAATGAAATTTTTATTAATTGAGCACAATATATTTTTATTTAATATTTTATAGTAAAAGACATAATTTACCTAAACATACCTCAAAGTATAATCCATAAATTGTTAAATTATACATAAAGATCTCTAAAAAAATCCCTCTTCATATTGTGAAAGTTACATGTCATGAACTGTTATAATTTCTCTAGAAAATTGCACATTTTTAGTGAAATTATTTAATAGGTAAATGTTTTCAATGGAAATTTAAATGTTTTATCTAAATAATCAACCAAGATGATGGGGATTTGATTTTATTCTGAATATATATCTAGAAAGTAATATAATTCATGTACCGATAATCTCTCTAACACATGATCTACAAATGAGGGAGTGAAGTGATCCTTCTATGTGGTTATGTTTACATTACTATTATAGACCAATAATTTCAATATAGTAATTTTATGAGTGAGTATTAACTTGTCTTTTCTATTTTTTATCACTATAAGGCCTCCCTTCATTGTAACCACTTATAGTGGGCTCACCAATTTTCTATCTGAGATGGAGAAAATAATTATAGCATTATGATGTTTCATAACATCATTTTTAACCACTTCCTTTATGGGTGTCATGAGTCTCCTTTGAGGTTGGTGTTTTGGTTTTTGTCCTTTTACAGTAAAGTTTTCTAAGTGAAAAATAGGGGGGAAATTCCTGTTATACCAGTCATATTCCAAGATATTGAGTTCTTATACCTTTTAATAACTTGGAAATTTTTCCCCTTTTTAATTAGTCATCTCATAACATATAATTAATAAAAGTTTTTTGTTAGTCTCTAAGAATTAACATTTGAGTGTTCTAGGTAGGGGATCTAATTCCAATGGTGGTGGATTAATGATCAAATTTAAAAACACTGGGAAGGAATCTCTTATCAGAGACTCTAGGTGTTTCATATCTTTATTTTCACTAATATCCTCATCATCTAGAGACAGGGTTTTACACTCATCTTCATGATCCATAATATCATCTTCTTCATCACATTGAAAAATATATTGAGACTCATGTGAGTCGCCACATCACATGGATTATTTTACTACATCAAAGACTACATTGTATTCAATAATTTGTAAAATTAATATACATTTATCGTTTTTTATAAGAACTTTATATGGTGATTATGGATTTTCATGCATTGATATTGTACAATTTTAGAAGAATATATGGCATATTACAAAATTACATTCTTGGGTACAATAATAGTTTAGTGTATCTAGAAACTGGAATTACATTTTTCTAATTTTGCGAAACATCTTCAACATCTACTCAAAATATCATCCACTTTTTATAATCCAACATAAAAACATTATTCATAACCTAGGGGAGGAAATCATAAGAGAAGGTGAGTTCGGAATATTATTATGGGTAAATAAATGATATATATAAGCATACTCATGAGAATAAGGGTATGAGAACATGAGAATAACATTATTATATCATACGATATATAAAAAATATCATAATCAAGAATCATTTCATAAGGAGTAGTTGTTCATACGACAAGAATCATAAGGTATTAAAGATCATAATCCTTCAAAACATAACATATGAATAAAACAGGGAATTGTCACACACACAAAATTTTATAATAGTGTGAACATATATAAATAAAAATAGGTTCATTTATTAAGTTAATGACATAAAATTAGGCCCTTGCATAAACTTATGTAAATGAAACTAGGTTAATGCATAACATTGTGAACATGTAATCAGGTTCACACATAGGCAGCTATAACTCTAGGGAGGGAAACACAACAATTCCCAATTGAATTCTTCATAATAGTCAAGGATTACAACCATAGATATCTTAGATGAATGGGTCCACTCCCTATCCAATATTAATAATCATGTTTTACTCCCAAGACCATCTATGTAGTCAAGGTTCACTCCCAAAACCATCTTAATAGTCAGCGTTCACTCTTAAGACCATATTAGTTGACCAAGACCTTTGATAAACAAAGTTAACTCCGCATTCTATCCATGTCTGTCTCCTGAGAGATAAATCATTACCCAATTAATTTCAGAAATATATTTGTAAACAACAAATTTTAACATAATATAAATCATAAATTATTATAATAAAAAATATTGAATACATTTTTTAAGTTATACACAAATAATTGGTGGAAATTGATTAAAAATTAATCCCAGAGATGGGATGAGACTACGAGGTTTTAAAGTAAAATGTTCAAACATTTGAAATGTTTTTATATCAGATATCAATGTTAAATTAATTATAATGACCTAAAATAGATTAATATATTTATAGATTTTCTATCTATAATTTAAAACCAATTAAATATATAATATAACTATTTATATAAATTAGAAAAAAAATCAATATTCAATTAAAATTTAGTATTTTCCGCTATTCATCCAAAACTGAAAATTCTCAAAAAATATCAAATATTCAACCTATGATATTATTGATGTTATTATTTTAAAAATTATGGGTTTTTATATAATATTATTTATAAAAGTGTCAAATAATTATATTTAAAATATTCCCTCCATTAAAAGGTGGTAAAATTACCTTTTGGAAAAATAAATTTCATTATTCCTAAAAATGGATTTATTCTTTTCTCATTTCTCTAAAACAAATAAGATGATCGTTAAATAATTTATTTTATATAATAAATTTATATATATATATATATATATATTGCTAATATCATTTATCAAATTTGGTTTAATTAATTCATATAAATAGTTTTCCATCAAATGATTTCCTATATTTACAAAAGCGTTCTGTTTTAATTTCTAGTTAGTTGGTCATGAGAGAATTCATCTTATATACATGTGAAAACAATATTTTCATAATTTAGTTATTATTATTCAAAAAATTAATTCTAATGGCTAGGTTATATTAATAATTATATTTTAATATTATTAAAATCATATTGTTACTTAAAATACATGATCTTGTGTGTAATGCAAGCTATCGATGGAACTCGGCATTGTGTGTAACAAAAGTAAAACATAGTGTTGTGTGTATTGAAATATAATCTATGTTTTTTTAGTGAATGATTCTCTTGGTGTTTTTTCAACAAAAACCAAACTTATTTCTTTCATATAACATAATCAATATTCAATGTTGGGTGAAATGTATAATATCAAAAAGATTAAATTAATTTCAAAAAATATATTTCAAAAATTCTTGGGGTGCTAACTATACCCCCCCTAAAATTAATTTCCTTATTAAAATTAATCTGGGTTATAAATGTTTTATTACTTGAAATTATCTTCCTTAGAAACCCACATCAAACAAATGAATACCAAAACATCAGATTTTAAAAAAGAAATTCAAAAACATAACAATTAAAAAAATGTTACTCGTAATTAGGTTTCCATATTGGATAATATTGGTGGAAAGTGTAATCTTGGAAATGGAAGAGAAATATTACTATCATGTTATGATGGAGAGCGTTATAGAAAATTTATTAGTAGAATTGGGTGCTCCAGATAATGTTAATGATCACAAAACCATAAATCAGTAATGATCTAAGGGTCCATTTGATTCATCAAAAATAAAGGTACTAGGATAACATTTTTGTTTCTAGATACTTTTCATAGATTTTAATAATATTCCCAATGATATATAATTACTTGATTTCATTTCATTTTATACGCACAACCTCACCCTTCGGTTTTTTCTTAACCAATTCCCCCTTCATCTCTTACTCCAAAAATGAAGGTGGGGTTTTTATTCCAGAATCCCTAATGAATAATAAGATTCAAATATATAATGATAATTCTTTCCATTTATCATTAGTTATCATTAAATCAAAAAGGTTAGCACAGGTTTATTCAATATGAATAATTTCTCATATGGGGATATAAAACATTAACCTCTAAAACCACATCTGAATTTTATAATAAATCATTCCTTAAATGGTCATCCATGTAAAACTTATGAAAGAAGAAATTCAAAAAAAATAAAAATAAGGTACACTAAATTTTTAAAGATAAATATAACATTGAACCCCCATATATTATAAATTATAACTTAATTTTTTACGTACCAAACATGTGAATATCTTCATCATGTATTCTCTTGAAACATTGTAATAACCTGAATTACCATAAACCCTTATTGAAAACTTGTAGTCTGTATTATTCCAAATATTATAGGATATATTCTATAAATCCAAGAAAGGTTTAAAACATCATCCCTGATAACATAGAATATTTTTCAAAAAAAAACAATAATCATCCTTATTGAAATAAATACTATCCAACTTACTTTATCTATATCAATCATCTTTTTATCCAATCTAAAAACATTTGTCTCAACATTAAGAGAACATTAATGGTTTACATAACTTAAAAAATATAACTTTTCCATTAAATAAATTTTCTATTTCATTAGAACAATTAAACAAATAATTTTAAATCCTTAATGAAAACATGTACTTCATGATTCATATAACATAATTTTTGAATTATAATAAGTATACACTAAAATAAATAAACATAATTCTTAAACCATTACATAGGCTTCCCCAACATATTCCTTAATACCTCATTCCAATAATATGAAATATCAATCATGTATTAAAGTTCCTCTGCTTCAATTTAATAATTCGTATTATATTTCCTGTAAACATTACAGTTAGAACATCCCATACCTTTCACAAGTCATTTATGGTCTCTTGAACTTCGACATTGTAAATAATAATAGTTCCAAATTCTAAATTTTCATCATGATAATTCCACTTAGTACATCGATTTCCATAATTCCCATATTTTCCACATCTGAAAAATTCTATTTTTTCCCAAATATTGTTTGTTCCCACTATTGACTAATTCTAGAAAGTGTGGTGTGAGAAAAAATTATCTTTGTATAAAACCACATAGTCATGAAAAATTACCTTTTGGATTCCTAAATCAAAATACCATAGGATTAACCTTAAATATATCCCTATAAATATCCCTATAAATATCCTTAGGTAACTCATTAAATATTTCTCATCCTAGTTGTCAAAGGTAGACTAAACATTTCCTTTTATACCAATAGTAGTGACCTAGTTTTAACATGCATGGATAATACATCATTTTATATTAATATTCATTATATTAAAAAAGTACATGATGGAGGACCATAATAGTTTTTTGTATTTGGGAACTGGTAACACATTCTTCTAATTTATTTTAATATCTTAAATATCCCAAATAAATATATTCCCATTTTTACTCCAACTTAAATCATTTCTTTGTAACATGGGGAAGGGAAACATAATAAATGTTGAGGTCATATGCTCAGTAAGGGTTAATAAAGGAGAAATGTAAGAATAATCATGAGAATAAGTGTATGATAACACTATCATAAGAGTTTAATATCATACCCTATATGTCAAATATCATAATAAAGGGTCATGGCATAAACATTGGTAGTTTATAAGACAGGAATCATACAAGAATCAAAATAATTATCCATGATAGTATAACATAGGAGTAAAACATGTAATTTTTGTATACACATCAACTTATGTCATTATGAAAATGTATAAATAAAAATAGGTTCAGTCATTAAGTTACTGACATGAAATAAGGCCCTTGATAAAATTATAGACAATAAATAAGGACCATGCATAACATTTTGAGCATGTAATAATGTTCATACATAGGTGGATACACCTCCTAGGCGAGACACACCACCATCCTCGGTGGCAGCCTTCGTAGTAGTCATGGATTACTTCCATGGTCATCCCCATGAAAAGGGATCACTCATAAAACCTTATTAGTATTATATTTTCACTCCCAAGACTATATTAGAAGTCATGTTTCACTCCCATGACAATATTATTAGTCACATTTTACTCGCAAAACCATCTTAGCGGGTCCTTTACAAAACCAAATTCACTCTATGTTACATAAATGTATACATCATGAGATATAAAAATCTCCTGAATGAATTATAGGGAGATATATGTACCCCATGACATGTAATCCACTATAGGATCACCTGGAAAAGTTTGGGACACACCTTCAAATAAGTTGTAATGAGCTTACCCAGTGCTATCCGGGCTAGCTCGATATATAATCTGTAGCGGGTTTAGCTGGCGTTATCTAGTCCACCCCATAATATAAGAAACATCCATGAACCACAACAGGAGTATAGTATAAATATATTTCATATCTTCATAAAAATTCATAACACAATTATTCTTTTATAACCTGAATAATCTATATAAGTGAAATGTGATTCTTGTCAATTTCGATGAAATATGGTAAACATGTGGAAAAAATGGGTTTCATAACAATCATACCATCCAAAGATAAAACATTAAGATAAATAATATTAATGGTATGCTTGGATTATATCCATATTAAAGCATAAACTATATCAAAGTATTTCATCTTTGATGGAGAAGTATTTTGAGATCTTGTCACAAATATTCATTAGAAAGATAACCTTTCACCGAAAATCATTTTTTATAAGAAATAGAACATTTTCAATAGCCTTTTATTTCAAAAATATATTAGAAACATATGATTTAATATTTAATAAAAAATTAAAACATTTTTTAACGAAATTTTTTTTTCCACATTGAAAATTTATTTTTCAAAGAATAAAAATTTTGAAATATTTTTTGTTTTAAAATATCCTTCAAAACATATAAATGAATCATTGAAACCCATTTTAGAAACTCTTTAAAACAGAAAACATTTTTGAAATAATATTAATTATAAATAATTTTAAAGTTTAATTTTAAAACATTTTTAAAAGATTCTTAGAAAACATCAGTTTTGAATAAAACAAATTTTTTTCTGAAGAGATAAATAAAGTGTGATTTTATTAAAAATATTTTTTTTATATTGTTAGTAACCATAGACTGGGAAAAAATGGTACAAATACTTGATTATATCATGAATAATCTGTTTATTTGAAAATTCGTGAGATTTATTTAGATATGGATCATAATATTTTGTCAGTGGAAGCATAATCGTAAACAATCCTAATAAATGATGAGATTGTAGATATAAACTGTTAAAAATTTGGTAACTTTGGGTCATAATCCCCATGAAATTATAACCTTAATTTAAGAATAAAATTTCATGAAAATATTTTATTCATGGTATAACAGGTCAGAGGATGTTATATACACCATATAGAATAATATAGGTTCAAAAAATGGAATGTGTCTCAATGAAGGAAAATTGAGACAAAATTACATTACCGATTTGGTAAATTTTGAACCATAATCCCATTAAAATATAGATTATTAAATCGATATGTAAATACCCATAAATTTAATGATACTAATCATATAATAATTTCTTGTTTTGTATATACACCACATAAAAGAAAGAAGTGTTGAATAAGTCTGAAGTCTATAGGAAATAAAAGTGAGAATAGAAATCCCCTTATCACTTGAGTAACGTTTCAATCATGATATCCATGAAATAATAATGAAATATTAAACTTTTAATAACATGAAATAAAATATAATAATGAAATATCATTTTATAGGTCATTATACACACCACATAACAAGAATGAGTTATGAATATAGCATATATCTCACAAATAAAGGTTAGACAGGAAAACCCTTACTTTAAGTCTTGAATTTCTTCGATCAAATTGAAAACTATTTTATAATAAATATATGTTTATTATAAACCTAAAGAAATAAATATTATAACATATCATACCATATGTGATTTTAATGTGACGTTATATTACCCATTCAATAATAATTTCATGTTAAATTTACATTTCAGGTAATAACATCTTTGTTATTTGTATATGTTTTGACTTGTTATTCTTGATCATCTGTCTCAGATCATGATTTACATATTTTAATCATGTAAAACATGATATAAATATAATATATATTAGGTATATAATTATTCATAATAGTCTATAAAATATGTAATACACTATTCATGTATATAGTACGTTGTATGTACGCATGAAAGTTGTTTCCATTTTCTTATCGTATTGAAAGAATGTAAATGAAAAATATGATTATATTTTTTTCATTCTAGTAGAATTATTATTTCATATATATCATATATTTTTACTAAAATAATTTTTAATAAATTCCATTTAAAGTGTGAATAAATCACATCACTTTGAGGAGGTGGTAGTCTACAGGTCCACAAATGAAGTTATCGAATTCCCAAAAAAATAGAAAGAAAGACGGTATGTGGTATATAATAATTCCAGAAGCATTAATACATAATATATATCATAAATATAGTATAAATATATTATGTAAATCATTATTCCCAAAAATTAAATTTGTTAATGGTAGAACCAATGACATTAGTTTGTGATGCAGTAATCTATCTTAAACACAAATAATGATTGTGTATCCCATTTGATGGAAGTGAATGTAGGAATAGTTTGATACATTAACATATAAAAATATAATAATATTTAGGATACTATTTTTATTATATAATAATTTAATAAGTATAATTAATACGGTGGAGAAATAAATAAAACAAAAGTACTTGTTGAAGAATGTTCCCTCTTCTTCATGTAAATAATTTTAGTTTTCCCCAAAGAACTTAATTTTTTTTATTTATGACAAAATTTAGGATTCAATATTTATATTAAGTATTTTGTGATCTTATTTGATAATTTATTTTAATATCAAAAGGTATTTAGATGTGTGATTAAGTGAGGGGGTGAGTGATATTTTATAGTGGAGGAGGAGTGGCATTCTTATAAATATAAAAAGGTAAACACTATTGGGAGGTCTCCCTTACATCTTGTGCCTCCAATAATGGTAAATTGTTAATAAAATTGAAGATAGGGTCAAAATATTTCCATAAAATGGATTTTTGACTTGTTTCTAGGTTATTTTGTTACTTAAGTTAAATCTTAACCACTAATTAAACTCATTTTACCCTAATTGCTATAATTAATTTTCACTACATTCACTAATATTTTTGGTCGAAAAATTAATTTAATTTAACAGATGTTATAAATTATTTTTCTTCCTAATATTTAATACATTCTTCCAAATTCTAAACACATATGTGGTAGAAAATAACTTGAAATTAATCATACGGACAGGATGAGACAATAATTTTTTAAAGTGAAAATGTTTTAAAGATTAAAATGATTTTATATCAAATTTAAATATGTAATTTACTCCATTAACTAAAATTGATTTATATATGTATATTTCATATAAATATATTTTAAAACAAATAAAAATATAATTTAAATATATAAATAAATAAGGCCAAAATGTAGTTTTCAGTTAAAATTCTACATTATTAACCATTCATCCACAAATAAAACATCCCAGAAAAATAATAAAAATTAACCTTTAGATAATTTTGACATTATTAATTCAAAAATATTTTCATTTTTTAGAAAATTATTTATAAAAGTTTGAAATTTTAGATTCAAAATAGGGGTTCCAATAAAAGGTAATAAATTTTTATTTACGAAAAAATTATTTCTTTATGTATAAAATTGAATTCATTATTATATCATTTCTTGAAAAAACATAAGTTGAATGATAAATTGTTCACTAAATTAAATATATATATCATTATTATCATTTTTATATTTGGATTAATTAATTTATTCAAATACTTTCCCCACAAAAGATTTCATGAAATTACAAAAGGGTATTATTTTCATTTCTAGTTAGTTGGTCACCAAATAATTCCTAATATATAATTGTGTAAACAAAATTTTTATAATTTAGTTATTATTATACATAAATTAAAATCTAAAATGTATGTGATAACAACAATAAAATTTTAATAACATTACAAGTATATTGTATTCTAGAAAAAAATAGTAATTCTTATAATGAAAGTGATCGAAGGAACTCGGTATTATGTTTAACACAAGCTCAACACTGTTTTGAATGTACCAAATGCTAATCAAAGTGGTGTGTGTAGTTCAAGATTAACATAGTGTTCCATGTAATGTAAACCATACATGGGGTTTCCATATAGCACATTTTCTATTCAATGTTTTGTGAAATGCATAATATCAAAAATATTAAATTAATTGGAAAAAATATATTTCACAAAATCTCGGGACGTTACAATTTACCAATCACGAGAAATTTTCACCCAATAATGATATATAAATCACTTTATAAAACTATTTCTAGGAGTATAATGTCACTGTGTAAAATAAACTTACCAACCGTAACTAAAATGTCTACGAGAAAACCTAGCTGATACTTGAAAAATATTTCAGCGATCTATACCGCTACACTTTTTAGATTTATGTATTCTATTTCCAGTCTTAAAGATAAAATCATTAGAATGAGATTGATTCTTGAACCAATATCACATAGACCATTTCCAAAATTACATGACCATATAGTATAGGGGATTAAGAAACTATCATGGTCTATCATATTTTGTGGAAGTTTTTATTACACCACTGAAGATAATTATTCATTCATGGAGATAACTCCTAATACTTCCATAATTCTTTTATTCTAGAGAAAATTAATTAATAATTTATTCTAAGATGGTATTTAGAAAATGGACTAAAAATGTGAATATTGATATGGAGTTGTTTTAAGGTCTCTAGAAATGTTTTGTACGGACCCACTATCTTCCCTTATCGTATGCTCTAAAGGAATGGAAGAGGATTTATATAAGGTGGAAGTGAAACATATTTAACTCATTTTTTCATTTTCCCTTTTATTTTAGATTTTCTAATTTCCTTTGTTTTTAGATTATGGTTTTATCCATAATTTTCTATACTCTCTAAATTTAAATTTTTCATTATTATCACAATTGACTTAGGTTCTTATATTCTCTTCTCCTCACCATTTCATGGATATAAAAAATTCATAACTTTTCCACTTCTAAGAACCACATACTTGGACTCCTCTTCTGTATGGGTCTCAATATTATTGATTAGTTTACCTAGTACTCAATATGAGATAGTCTATGAAATTCTACCAACCTAATGCCCGATATTTTGGAAAGAAGGTATTTGCTTTTTTATTTTAGATTCTTGTTTAATAATTCAATTGTATATATTTTTAATTAATGAGGTGATCAAATTTTTTATGTTTCACTGTAGAGGTTTCGATGCTTGTGTTTTTCGAGGTTGATCAAACTATTGAAATTTTTTTTGAGGCAGAAACTACTAATTCCTAGGTATATGGTTATTGGAGGAAGGGTTTTTATGGTCAGTGGGAATAGTTTTACGGTGGGTTCCAAGTTGGTACATAGTTTCTTAGGGGATATTGACTACACCGCTATTTATAGTAATGCTGGTTAGTCTATTACTATTTTTGAATTTTCCATTTCTAGAAGTAGGGTATTCATTACTATTGGGGTTGTTGATTTTAATTTATTTAATAAAAATCTTAACATTTGTTTTCCCCCATTATTGTTTGAAATAATTATTATAGATGTGGACCTCCACACATTGGAATATAATAATTGGAGTAGGTGGTGGTGTTTGTTGTAGAGGTAGTTGAAATTTTTATGCATTTTTAGAATAGAATTAACATGATCTGGAAGGAAAGTGGTATCTCATACCTACTGTAACCCATGTATAAAACTTTCACATCGTCTTTTAAAAAGTCTAGGGTTTCATGATGTATCATCTAAAATATCTCTTCATACTTCTTGGGATTTATGAATGTGGCCTGCATCTATGGAAGCATGCACCATGGTCCGTGTATCGAGAGGTCATCCATGGTAAAAATATTGTAGATAGATCTAACATTGGGCCCATAGTACTAGTACTTTCAAGTTCACCCATTGAACTAATCTCATTCCTCATAGACTAATTTTCCATCTACCTAAGTGAAATTTTTAATAACGTTCCATAGCATCCATGATTGTATCGATGGAAAATACATATCTTGGATTTTGTTAGGTCATCCTAAATGGTAATAGATTCATGATCCCATAATTTCATCCAATAATTTTATTTGTATCATAAATGAAATGTTAAAACTCCAAGCCTAATGGAACCTAAAGACACACCTTGATTGTTAATGGTGTTATAATCTTCTAGAAAACTGTAAAATTTCTCATGTGGATTTTCTCTCGAAATTACTCTAAATTGACCGATGTTCTGTAACATATGAATGTGTCTCTGTATTATTTTATTTGTATCCACTATAATGGGAGGGAGAATGATTCTAGGTGTATCCCCACTAATGGATGGAAAGTGATAATCCATAATCGTGAACTCCTACATAAGTGGTCTCACTCCCTATAGTTTGAGTGGTACTAATTGAGAACTATGATGGTATGGAGTAACAAGATTATTGAATTTTTTCCATGTTTAATAAAAATTTTAAAAATAACTATATCTAAATTTTGGGTTCTAAATTAATGGTTTTTTTAGGTTCTGGGACATTGGAACGAGTATGGGTACATTTTATGCACTATAATATTTTAATGGATAATGTGACGAATTCTTGAGTAAAATTAGTAAAAAGAAATGGGAAAGGGAAGCGTTATGAGTTAATCCTTAGTATGTACTGAAGATCACCATACTAAAGTGCATCCCTATAAATGGTGTTGAAAACTGATCAACCCACACTCTATTGGAAATTCTTCATGGGGATATCATATTAGAAATTTGTATGCTGCCTAACTATCACTATTGAAAAGGTATACAGAATAGCGGATATCTGTGGTCAAAACTGTAGGGAAGAGATGGAAAGAAATTATGACCTAAAGATTAAAACCTAGATTGGATTCCTCATGCATATGTAGTGTCTTAGATTTTATTCTAAGTAATTTTATTAATTTATAATTTATTAATGAAGGGTTCATGATCAATTTTGGAGATCAGGTACATAGGATATCACTAAATCTAACATTGGAAGGTCTACTGTCATTGGTCATGAAGCTCTTTAAGAATCCCCAAGAAGATTTTTTTTAGGAAAAAATGATCTTTTTAAACTAAAAAAAACTGCTTGGCCCATAGGATATTGTAAGACTATATGTAATAGGTGAAACTATAAAATAAAAAAAACAAACTATTTGTCCTAGCTTGATTTTTTCCAATCTGGATAGGTTCGTCCTCTTATAATCCCCCATTTTTGTTTTATGTAAGTGAATGAAATGGGATTTATTTATTAAACTAAATACATGAAAATAAATTACATAATATTTGAATTAATAATTCATTTGATGTTTTATTTACCCTACTCTCTAACCCTAACCCTAGGCATATTATATGAACATGGAAATATAAAAATTATTCATTTTAAATAGAGACATAGTAATTATAATTCTCATTAAATTAGATAGAAATGAAAGAAATAATTAAAAGAAAACACATAATTTAATGAAGAATAATATTTTACGTTTTCATTAGATTGAATTCATAAAAAAGGATTGTTATAGTGAAAGGAAATTGAAAAATAATTTGTACAAAATATCATCTACAAAACAAGGAAAAAAAATGAAAACCAGACAAAAAAATGATTGAAATGTATAATAACCTAAACAAGAAATTGTAAATAACACGTTTAAGTTGACTATAAATAAATAGGATAGATCAGCTCTGGATGTGAAATAATTTCACCACATTAAAAAGAATGTACTTATTTCTTCTTGAATGATTAACATTATGAGTCTTACTTTTACATCATGAATAGGAATTTCATGACTTTACAAATTCAATATCTTCAATGATTCATGGATTGATTAAATGTCTGGGATCCTTGGGAAGGTTTACAAGAGATCTGGAATGGGGATTTTTTGTTTTATGTAGTGATCACATCTTGAGTTTTATTCATTCAAATAATTCATATCGTACACTTGATTCATAAATCATACTTCATTTTAAAGGGGTCTTGTCTTCATTGAATACATGTTACGAATTCTATACATGACATGAATAGTCTGAAATTATAGAGTTTCATAGTAGACCTCTTTTTCATCTTTGACTCAAATTTTCTACAAAATAAAATCAGATATCATAGAATCATAATATAAAAAATCGTAGAGTGTAATGAATTGATTAAGAAATGTATATATAAATTAATCATATCACCACTCTGATGTTTATTTTCCTTGATAACCAAAAGAAATCTTGAGAAATATAAGAAAACATATATGAGACCAAACACCCCATTTGACACATCTCAAAAAATAATCTCACTATTACCAAATACACACCCACAACAGAATATAGAAAAACCTCAATCATGGTAGAAAATATAAAATTACAATACATTAAAAATATCATCATAATAATAATTAAACAGAAAAAAACTCATAAAAATGAGAATATGGGTTCATTACATGTTCCCAAAAATACTCTTCGAACCCTATAAGCCACCACAAAATCAAACAAAAGGACTAAAACTCCCACACAACCTCTTCTAATAACATTCCAAAGTCTCAATAGGCCACTCCAAAAACATCACATTATCCACAATATATTTTGGTCCCACTTAGGGATAACACCCAAAGAGGGGTGAATCATGGCATTTCAAATTTAATTTTTCCCTTATCAATGACCTTTTTATACAGTTATTGGAAATACATATCGCTTTCTCATGATCCTTAGAAGAATTAATATAATAAAAAGATATACATGGTATATTTTACTTGGTTCACCCAAATGGGATAATCCAATGAGAATGCATTAAAAAGCGCCTATGAACCTAAAACACAAAATATTACTGATTTTGATTATATGTTTCAGAGTGGTTTCACTGACCCTCCTAGTCCATAAGCAAAAACACATGAATACTCAATGCTCTTTCAAAATTTTGGAATTCACTTTTACTCATAGATTTTCCTTCATATTCCATATAAAGTACATGAAAACTAAACCAATATTGGGGTATCAATGTAAGGACCGGATCCCAATTTCCCAGAGCTGGGGCCCTATTTTATTATATTGGCACATAAACAAGGAATATGAAACCTGAAGGAATTAGTAGTATATTAGCATTGGAAATCATATACATACATAAGTTCACCATTAAAACATGTAATGAAAATACAACACATAAGTTTTATTGGAAGAATCCACAACTATTTGTTTATCCTTGTAGGTCATTCATAATAAACTTCTTAGTGTCCTGAGAAGATAAAACATAATAAATAGGTGAGCTAAAATGGTCATTAAGAGTATGAAATATAGAAAAAGATAACATAAACATAATAATCAGGCATGGTGAATAATTGAAAACACATGCCTTTACAAATAATAAACATGAACACATTACAAAAAGAATATTCTCTTAGTAAATTATGGCACAATAAAATATAGCATGGGTATTCTACCAATTGAATAACCACATGTAATTTCAATTACAAGCTTCATAATGAAGGACTTTCAAATGATGAACATTCTAAAAAATACCATTAAGGACTCATCCAAGACATCTAAAATTGATTAAGGCCTCAGCGAAAATGAAATATCAAAATGTTAATGGCTCTGGCCAAGTCCATATCTATTTGTCCAATGAGACTTTTTGATGCATTGGGGAGATATATATGGCCCCACCCATTATATAATGAGTCCAATGATTTCCTAAATGAAAGGTTTGATCATAGTAAACCTATAAATTCATTATGAAATGTAAATAACTTTCCCCAATCATTGAACATAAACACTAATCATTTGGAATAATATGATGAATGCTATCAAAATAGCACACCCTTGGGATAACTAATCAGAAAATATTCAATAAATTATCTTATATAATATAAAAAATATTAATCCCAGTAATACATAATAACCAACAAGAGTGTTGAAATGGATGAAAACACACTTATCAAACAATCTAGCAATTCTTGAGATAAATACTCCATTACATAGAAAAGAATTGTTATTTTGGACAAATATATGTATAAATATAGATGTTAAGTAAGGTATTATTTTAAAAATTAAGTGATTAATTATATAAATATACTGTTTGATTAAATAGATAATAGAGTGACCTTAAAAATAGTTAAGTGTTTTAGAAATTCCGTTGAAATGGGCATGTATTTTGTGATGAAATTTGAAAGATCCATTTAAAAAATATATAAATCCCCATAAATGAATGTATGATTATATTTTTAACACATATTTAGAATATTACCAAAAATATTATTATTATTACATATGATTTAGTAATAATTTAATTGAGTTAAGTAGATAATAAAATTAACCCCTATGAAAATGGAGGTTCATGTGGAAAAGCATTACCTTAAATCTGAATGTTCCGCTCTTGACCTTATGGTCATGGAATATGAAATTATACTCATTAATAACATAATTCATAACATATTTCACATTAATTTCGTTTATCATAATTTATTTAGGTCATTTATTTCCTTATTGATAAATTATAATATTTAATTCTGTCGTTTCGGAGTGTTCGTTTTCTTGATTTTCAAAATCAGTTCACTTTTTTTTATGTAATGGTGTTCATGTGGAATGGTTGTAAATCTCCAGAATTGAATTTAAATATTTCTTATGAACATCCATAGGTTATAAGTTTCATTTACATCATTTGGTTACATGTAATGAGGATGAATAATTGGATAAAATATTAATGAAAAAACACTAATATTATGTTAGTGGTATTTTGATTATTAGGAACTAGTTTGGTCATATGATTTAATATTATGTACATATACTATCTTTGGAGTATTAAATATGTTATAAAACATATATTATATTATGGTTAAATCATAAAAATGGTTTAATGGCTAGTAATGATGAATAAATTGTAGAACGAAACTTCATCATCCATGAAAGTTGTAAATTGGCACCTCACGGACAATGATTTCGTTTATAAAATAAGATATATAAAGAAAGGGAGGGAGGGAGTAAGTATGTAGATTATTTTTATTCCATTCACATTATATAATTCCATTATATATATGATACAGGAGTTATCATTGTCATTTGGACAGGGGAGGTGAGGAGAGGATAACAATAGAAAGGAACGTGAAATGAAAATAAAATAAATAAAATGTGATTTTACCCCTTTAATACACCTCCTTGAGAATCTATTTAAGGTAAGGGTTTTGGTATTTTGGAAATACCAAGAGCTTTTTGATGTTTGAAGTGACTTGGGAAGGGTATTTGGGATGAACCTTTAGGACCATCAAGGCTTAGAGGAGTGAAGAGAAGAGGGAGTGATAGATGGTTTTTTATAGTAAGGGAGAGGAGTAATTATCGAATATCTTAATAATTATTTTATTATTTTGTCAAAGACAACCAAAGGTATTGATTCTTGTCCCAAGAATATTAATATGTTCATGTCAGTTCAAAAAAAAATTCCTTACATCATCCTTACATCACATATGATTCATTAAGTCATGTAATTTGTATTTATCATAAATTATTGTATTTTACTATTCAACAAAAATTCAAGTACTTAAGATAAATCCCAAAAATACACACAAAACATTTTTAAAAGTGTATGATTCAAAAATGAACTCCATTTTTTGAAAATAATTTTCTAAATATTATTAATTTGAGTTGTAAATAAGATGATAGTTTATTCGAAAAATAACAATTTTAAAACTATAATTCATTTTATATCACATTGAAAAATTAATCAAGATCTCATTATCTTATCACCTTAAGAAAGTAAAATAATGTAATATTTTCTATTCATAAGGGTCATATTACTATTCATATTACTATTCATAAGGGTATGTATGTATTCCTCAAAAATTATGTTTGCCTTATCAGACTCTAAATATCTTACTGAACACAACTGTGTATGATATTTTTTCAAATTTCAAAACATTGAGGTGGAAATAATTATGTTTACTATTTAGGTTATAAAAAAGTGGTGTTGTGTAGAGACTCAATGTTTCATGCATTAAATATTTGTTTTCAAAACCTTGTGGTGTTAAATTATGCCCTCCTTACAAAAATTCCATCCTCATAATTCAAAGAACGTTACATCACAAAATGATTTGGGTAGGTATTTATCATAAGCTCTTCAGGCTGCCATGTTGCCTCTTCAATTTTATGATTTATTGAAAATATCTTTACCATTAGAGTCATATGATTCCTCAACACATTTTCTTTTTTATCAATAATCTGGATAGTCTCTTCAATGTACGATAAGTCAGGTTCAAATTCTATACCTTCAGGGGTGAGGACATGTGTTGGGTATGGAATGTACTTTCTCAACAGTGAGACATGGAACACATTGTGCACTTTAGATAGTCTATGCGGAATATCCAAATAATATACAACATCTCGAATTCTCCATTTAATTTCAAAAGGTCCTATGTACCTAGGTCATATTTTCCCTTTCTTCCCAAATCTTATAACTCCATTGCATGGAGATACTTTTAAGAAAAAATGATCTCCCACTTGAAACTCCAAATCCTTCCTTCGATTGTCGGTATATCTCTTTTTTCTACTTTGAGCTGCATTGATATGTCCTTGAATAGTCTTTATATTCATTTTTCATTCATCCAGAATCTCTGGGCCCACAATCATCCTTTCTCCATCTTCATCCCCAAAAGTTGGTGTACAACATCTGTTTCCATACAACGCTTCATACGGTTCCATTATAATACATGAATGGAAACCATTATTGTATGAAAACTCCACTAAATGTAAATATTGATACCACATACCTTGAAATTCAAGTGAACATGATCTCAACATGTCCTATATGGTTTGGATCGTCCTCTCTAATTGCATGTTGCTTTGATGGTGATAAGAAGTACTAAAATGAAGGTTAATATCAAAATATTTCTAAATAATTTTCCGTAATTTCAATATAAATCATGGATCAGGATCAGAAAATATTGAGAGAGGTTCTCCGTGAAGTCTCACAACATCATTGATATAGATTCTTATTAGAATCCCTAGTTGAAAATCCTCCCTTATGGAGTGGAAATGCACTGATTATGTAAGTTGATCCAAAATTACTGATATTGTATCATTATTTCTTGGAATTTTTGGTAATATAATGAAAACATCCATGGTTAAGTCATACCATTTTCATGTAGGAATAGGTATATGTTTCATGACTCCCCTAGGATGTTGCCATTCTACCTTCACTTGTTGACAGACTAAACATCTTGATACATAATCCACAATTTCCCTTTCTTGTTATCCCACTAGAAATGTTATTAAAAATCTCTATACATTTTATTGATACTAAGATGAGTGGAGAAATTAGAACTATGGGCTTCATCCGATAACTCCCTTTTCATCTTGGGTATATCAAGAACATAGATCCTCTTCCCAAATTTCAGAACGCTATCTTCAAATAAAAATCATACATCTTCCCATCTTTCATACCATTTATTTTTTTTTATGGTTCTCATCATCAGTGTGAGAACATTTAATAATTTCAAATTAATATGGTTGGGAAACCAAATGAAATTTTATGGATATTTTAGCTTCGTTGTCAATTCCCATATCCACCCTCACTAGATCCATGTACAAAGGATCCTTATAAATCCTCATTTTGTTGAGAAATCCATGACCCTTCCTTCTCAATGAATCATCTACCTTGTTTTACTTTCTGAGGTGGTAGTGTATAGTAATATCATAATCCTTTAGTAGTAAGAACAATTTATTTTTCCACGTGTTGAGTTATTTCTGTGATAATATTTTTTTTACTCTTACGATTTGTATATATCTCACATTTGTTTCCATAGAGATAGTGTCTCCATATCCTTAGTGAAAATATTTCCACTGGTAACTCAAGATCTTGAGTAGAATATTATTTTTTTCATGAATATTAAAATACCTTTATGAATAGTAAATAACTCTATCATTTTATATAATGACACAACCAAGTCTATTTTTGATGCATCACTATATATGAAAAACTCATTATTCCCATATGGCAGAGTTAGGATCGTAGAATTAACTAATATCATTTTCAATTCATTGAAATATTCCTCACATTATTTTTTACATATGAACTTAACCACTTTTTGTGAAATATTATTCATTGGGTTGGATAAATGGGTGATGTTCTGAACGAATTCCCAATAATAACCTGTTAACCCAATAAAACTATGAACCTCAGTAATGTTCATTGGAGTAAGAAATTATTGCAGAACCTTTGTCTTCAAAGGATCAATGAATATTATATCCATAAAGATAATATAGACAATAAATGAAATAGATTGATGCAAAAAAATAACACTTGCTAAACTTCCCATATAATTCATTTCTTCTAACTGTGTTCAGAATAGTGTGCAAGTGATTTTCATGATCCTCGTAGCATTTGGAGTACACCAAGATATAGTCAATAAATACAACCACAAATTCATCAAGATATTCCATTAAAACTATATTCAATAGATCCATGAAAATATAGGGTGCATTTTTCAGTCCAAAACACATTAATGTAAACTCGTAATGCAAATATTTGGTTTGAAATTCTATTTTCGAAATGTCTTCCTTCCACACAAGCAAAAAATGATTTCCAAATCAAAGTTCAATTTTCTAAAAACATTTAACTCCTTGAATTTGATCTAATAAATCATCAATGTGAGGTAGGGGTACTTTTTATTTATTATTATATTATTGATCTACTTATATTTAATGCACAACCTCAAAGATCTATCTTCCTCCTTAACGAAAAGAATAGGGGATCCCCATAGGGAAACACTGGGGAGAATAAATCCTCTATCATTCAATTCCTTTATTTGTTTCTTTAGTTCCACTAATTAAATAGTGTTCATTAAGGGTCTTTAATATTCACGTTGAACCATGAATTATGTCAGTGGAAAACTCAATTTCCCGCTATGGAGGATGTCCAAGTAAATCCTTTGGAAACACATGAACGTATTCTTACACAATAAATATGTCCTCTATATGAACATTCCCTTCCTCACCCATAGTTATTGTATTCCCTTCCTCCCTAATAAGTGAATTCATTAGAGCTACTGGGGGTGGATCTATATGCAAATCATATGGTGATTTTTCTACACTAAGGATAAGGGATTCCACATCATCCTCAAAAATTTTAAACTCTTCCTCTTGCAATATGTTTTCACATCACGGCTTGAAATCAATTCCATAAGAAGGATTATATCAAATTTATTCATGGGTATGACAATAAAAGAAATAGATAAGTCACATTTATGTTCCATAATGGGGACTTCCAGACACAACTTTGTTTCTATGATACAACCATTATGAGTTTGGACTAACAACTCCCTTATTAAATCAAATTGGAAATACCTAATTTTATTTTCAAATTGGGAAGATATGAAACAATGTGGTGGTCCAAAATCAAATAAAGCATTGGATAATCTTGAGGAAATGATTAAAGTACCTACCCTCACATCATTATGAACATCAATATCACCAGTTGTGATTGTATAAGATTGTCCCTACTCCCTTGGCCTTTTTGTGTAATGATTCCTTGATGATTTGGACAATGATTAACATAGTATCCCATATCCATAAAATTATAGAATAAAAAATTAATAGATTATTTTATCCCCTTAAAATCACCAGTAAGAGGGAATTTCTGTCCACATTTTTAGCATACTCATTTTCCTTTTAAGCAGTAACTGGGGTGTTTCCTTCCATAATTATCACAGGGTGGAAATTAAAATCTTCCCTTTTCCCCCATTTCCTTATTTACTTTTCTAGTGTTTTTAGCAATCCTCTTCTTCTCTAGATTTCCTTTAAAGGAATAAGACTAGAGAGAATTTCTTTTCTGTCCTAATATCACATGAAATTGTATCTTCGTATGATAAGAAACATTGGGTGACTAGTGCCCATTGGAGGAATGGATTTAAGCCATAAAAAATCTATCAATATTGTTCCAAGGATTTCATATGTAGTCAAAAGCATTATTTATAGCCTTGTGAAGTTAGTTTCATAATATTCAGAATTATCATCTTTCATTAGACTCAAATTCATAAACTGCCTTTCCATATCTTCTCACAGTTCACGAAGAAAATATTTCTCTAGGAATATTTCCTTAATGTCCCTCCATTCCATCTCTTATTTCTCTTCCTACTCCTTTGTGTTTTGTATTAACGACCACCATCGATCTACATATCTTGATAGACGATAAACTATCATGATGACCTTATCTCTCTCATTACATCCCAAAGTGAGAAATATCTTCTCTAGGGAACTTATCCACTTCTCAGCTAAAAATGGGTTTGTAGTCCCATTGAATGGTGGAGTCTGTTGTTGTAAAAAGAAATATAACATAGCTCCTCCACATGGTGGATCTATATTCTCTATACATGTAAGGATATTGTTCATAACCTGAGTAAGTTATCCATGTATATTTATAAGTTTCTCCACACCAATTGAAACTCTAGTGCTAGCATCATTACCTTGAATTGGAGGGAAATCCCTACATGGGATACGAGTGTTCATGCGGTTTCCATTTCATCCACTGGGCTCCATTTCTAGATAATATCATACACTATATTAGGTTGGGAATAATAATATATAATCTTAACATAAAAAAATACATAGCATAAATTGAAATCCTATGCATGGATAATCCCATAATCACAAACATGGTTTCCTTAATGAAAATTTACATTTAAATACTTCATAATGGCTTGTAAATAAAAATTTGAATTATCCTAAGAATAACCCCTGAGAGAGTCAAACTAGGTGCACAGTAAGGCTTTTTTCGTATACCAGGATAACCCGAGTCAAAACTAAAAGTCCTTGTCCGGTTTTTCACTCCTAGGTACATCGGTGCTAGAACCATGTCCCCTTGTAGAATCTCAGCAATGATGTATTATCTAGAAATATATACATAATCTATTCCACACCAAAATACCATGATGTTCTTTTATGTTTTTCCTCAAAGACTATTATAGGTGTTTTTACCCTAATCTAATTTTTCTAATTCTAGTTTCCATGTTTTCAACTAAACATGCTCAGATACCTACTGAAAGGACCCGACCCCAGTTTCCCAGAGTCGGTTCCTTATTTTGTTACATTGGCATATAAACAAGGCATTTGAATCCCCAAAGACCAAGTAGTTTAGTACAATTAAAAACAAGATACATACATATGTTAAATAATAAAACATGAAATATAAATTAAACATATATGTTTAATTGGAATCATCCCCAAGTATATGTTTATCCCTGCAGTTCATTCATAATAAACTTCTTCATGTCATGGGAAGATAAAACATAATTAAGGGCTGAGCTCAAATGCTCAGTAAGAGTAATAAATACATTAGAAGATAAAATAACCATAAAAATTAGGCATGGTGAATAATTGAAAACACGTGCCTTTACAAATAATAAACTTGAACACATTATGTCAGGAATATGAGCATAGTAAATAATTACATAATAAAACAAAATAATTTTTATTCCACTAGTCAAATAACCACATGAAATATCAATCACTAGATTCATAATGAGGGAAGCACATGTGTCAGACATTTTAAAACATACCATCGAGGCCTTGTCCAAGATATCTAATAATGATTAAGCCCCTACCCAAAACTAGATTTCAAAATGGGCAAGGCCTCATCCATGTCTATATCTATTTGTCTCATGAGACCCACTGATGCGTCGCGGGGCTATAGAAGGCCCCACTAGTAACATAATAAGTTCCATTCATTTCTTATATGAAAGGTGTGAGCATAGTGAACATATATATTCATTATGAAATGTAAATAACACTCCCCAATCATTGAACATAAACACTTACCATTCAGAATAATATGATTAATGGTTTCAAAATAGAATATCCATGGTCAAACTAATTAGAAAACATTCAATAAAATATGTTATATGATATCATAAATGTTAATCAAAATAATACATAGAAATCATCAAGAGTGTTGAAGTATAGGAAAACACCCTTATAAAACAATCGAGTAATTCTTGAGATAAATACTCCTTTACTTTGAAAAGAAGAGTTATTTTGAAAAAATATTTTTATAAATCCAGAAGTGAAGTAAGATAGTTTTTACAAAATAAAATGAGTTATTTTAGAAAAATATTGTTTTCTTAGAACGTATTATAGAGTTCCCTTCAAAAAAGGTAAGACTTTGGGGAATTCCATTGAAACAGGCTTGTATTTCGGGAAGAATTTTTGAAATCTCTGTTAAAAAATGATGTAACTCCCCAAAAATGAAGGTGTTATTCAGGTTGGAAAACATATAAATAACATTCAAACATAAATTATCAGTAGTAAATATGAATGAATATGAATTTAATTGAGGTAAGTAGATGAAAAAATTCACCTGAATGAAATTGGAGGTTCGGGTGAAAAACTCTTACCTTAAGTATGAATGTTTTGATCATGGCCTTACACTACCGGAAAAAATGCTTTTCCCAACACTTTTATACCAACGGTTCTTTTGAACCATTGGTATAGGTGATATTTAGCAACGGTTTGCATAAACAATTATTAAATATGGTTTTGGAGGGAGTTTTCCCAACGGTTTCATCAAACTGTTGGGAAAACAATGATATCCCAACGGTTTTTAATAACCGTTGGGAAAAATTTACCCCAAATTTGACAAACACCAGGCGAACCCCCCCCCCCCCGATTCCAGATGCATTTTGCACAGCTCTCCAGAAGAGATTCCCGACTCGGAGAAGGCCTTGAGAAGCCACATCATAGGTGCACCTCTTCCATCGGATCAGCTGCCAGGTTAGATTCATTCCACCTCTTCTCAAGGATATCCTTCTAACTCTTCTCAAGGATATCCTTCTATTCCCAAGGATATCGTTATTCCCTATTTCTAGTGTTTTTGGAAAATTTTATCATTCACTACTCCACGAATTGTGTACTCAAATCACTAAGTTCACAAATTGTGTACTCCAATCGCTACATCAGTGTACACAATGTCCAATTAATGTTTTCATTGCACATATACATTTATAAGGGCATGGTGTCTCTTTCTTGTTTTCTAATTTCAATGATTCATAGTTTTTTTAATCTCAATGCTTTAAATAGTATAGCTTCATGTATATGAACTCATAAGAAATTGTTTGTAATATGTATTCATTGTATTTCATGAAAATCAGTCGTTTCATTAAGATCATGTCAAACATGAAGATCTTATTCATCTTAATTTTTATACACTATGTGTGTTATATAACAAGTATGTATCATGTTTTTATCAAAATCTATATATATATAAAATGAAAAAATGTTCACTTATCCTTTTCACCATAGTTTTTTACGGCGCACGACACACAACGGCGACAGGGCCCCCCAGTGCAAAAGTGCACTACATAGTGCAAGGCGCATGGAAATATTAACATGTGGTGCGTAGAAATAATAAAAAAAATGTAGTAGAAAAAAAATAACAAAAACAAAATTACTAAAATATTTAAAACAAACAATTAAATATTTTAAACAATATATCTAAAAAACAATAAACAAAAAAATGTAGAAAAAAAAGTAAAGTTCCCCTCGACAGGAAAAGAGGCGGACAACATTAACTGTAAAAAAAAGTGAAAACATAAATAAAATTTAATGATAAAAATTACTACTTAGGGTTCGGTTCGCACATAAGGTGTGCGTGCATACGCCTACCCTGGACGTGGATGGTCGGGTCATCATCGTCGGTCGGTATGGAAATAGCTGTCGAGGGAGTTGACTAGGTCACACCGCTCAACTTGGTCTGGTAGGGGCTGGGTTGCGACTTTCGTAGGAAGAGGCTAGTGTTGTGCGACGGTGGAGGTTGTCGTTTGAGGTTTTTTTGAGGTATTTTTTAATCACGAACAAGTTGGCATAGATGCGCGTGCCACGCCACTATGCTCCATTGCGCACAATAGCGTGCGCCACTGAGAACCTTTTCATATGAGCCATTGTGAACCCATTGCAGGGCGCTCAGCTTCCTGGCGCACTCCATGGCATGATTGCACTCCATGGCGCGCACCATTAAAAACTATGCTTTTCACAATAGAACATATGTAGTATCTTCTTGAACTTTTCCAAATAGTATGTGGTCACTAATTATTCTTCACAGAAGAAATAAGAAATACTTAACCATAAAATCAAATGTTCTTTATGAATAAAATATCTACAAAGGGAACTTTCGGTGGGACCTCTCCTTTTCCCATGAAGTACTTCTTCCTTCTTCATGAAACTAATTCACAGAATGTAAAATTTACAATATTAATGAATATTAGTTTTCCTAATATAACCATTATTCATTCTGCCTTCAACATCACACATGATTTATTCAATCACCATTTTAAAACACAATGACCAATTTCACTGATTTGGGGTTCCTCAAAATGCTTGGTAAAATCAAAAAAAGTACACATGTATTGAATTGTGTTTCTTATATGGTTTCATGGATACAAGTTCATCTCAAAAATCATGAATGCGTGGTTTAAATATCAAGAGGACCATGGGATTATTATTCTTCACACAAATGAAGTTTTTTTCTCCAACTACGTGTTTTTGTTTTCACTTCTGATTTGGCCAAATGGGGAGCTTTGTGGTCATTAATCATGGTTGTGGGTGGTCATTTAGGATATAAGATATTATAAATTCATTTTACTTGATATATCCAATATTACTATTGATTTATGTTCAATTTGATTATCATCGGCAAGTGATGTTGTCTAATAAGTTATTATTAATGGTTGTAATAATGATGATATGGTATAAGGGTTCATATGGGGTGTATAACGGTTGACATGGTGTTTACGATAATCTAGTGTCCAGATAATGTACATTGGAATGTACACACAATACATGACTTGGTTATCCATGTAAATATACATGGTCAATCCCTTATGCTGAAAAGTATGTTTGGCCAAATGAGGTGCTGAAAACTTCCCATTTAAACATGAAAACACCCCTCCTTCCCAGACCCAGGACAACCCCCTCCTTCCTGGACCCCGGACAGCCCCCCCCCCCCCTCCTCCCTGGACCCCGGGCATCCCCCCACCCTCCTTCTTGGACAACCCCCCCTCCTCCCTATACCCAGGACAGCCCCCCACCCACCTTTCTGGACCCAGGATAGCCCCCCCCCCACCCTCCTCCCTAGACCCCGAACAGCCAACCACCCTCCTCCTTGGACCCCGAACATCCCAAAAATCATTATTTTTATGTGAGATAAAACAAAATAGAACTTGAAGGTCCCTCGCCAATAAGTGGCCATCTGGGTTTGGGCCACTAATGAGTCGAATCCGGGTTTGGGACATCACAATTTTTGGATATCCTTTTTATAGGTGTTTCTAGTCAAATCCATACCCATAACTATTGAATATCCTTCTCTTAAATCAATTGGGACATGATTCAATGAATACACCCTACCAACTTGTATCTTATTTTCTTATATACAATGTATTTTGTTGAATTTCATAATATGATTCTCATATAGAGTAATGTGCCAGTTATGATTTTATTTAAAGTAAGCAATTTTCATTTACCTAAATATTTTTTTGATTCAACTTCAATATTATTTAATAGATTTGAAATGACTTATTTTACTTTTTTTACAGAATGGATAGAAGTTGGATGTACAAAACTGGTCGGATTTCAACAAATTTTCAAAATAATTTGAACAGATTTATAGATTTTTCATTTGACAAGGCTTCAGATAGTGGTCACATACACTGCCCATGTTGTAATTGTGTTGGAAGACCTTGGTTGAGTCATGAAGCAGTTAGCTATCATATAACCAAATATGGTTTCCAAACAAACTATTATGTGTGGAATCACAATGGAGAGAAAATGGAATCTCAAAATGTTGATGATCCAAATGATAGGACTGAATTAGAGAGTTTGATATATGATCAGTTTCCATTTATTCGGCATCATGAGACGGAAAGTATGTATAGCCCACAAGATTTCGATAAAAGCACACATGATGCATCCAATTAAAATGATGATGATTATAGTGTGAAAAAATTGAATGATGCTGCGATGACTCCAGTATATCGGCAATGTGGTAAAATAAAAAAGTTGGAATTTTTAATCTGATTGTTTCATGGGAAAACTATGTATGGGATTTCAAATACTATAATTGATTACATTCTTACCTTCTTGAAGGACTTACTTCCAGATGATGCAGATATTCCTTCAAGAAACTATATGGAATGGAAGTTATTTCATGAACTTGGATTCTCAAAAAAAATCATGCTTGCCCGAATGATTGCAGCTTATTTTTGGAGGAAACTGCTGAAAGAAATGATTGTATAAAATTTTGAACCTCCCTATGGAAGCCAAAAGATGATGAAACACCATATCGTGTGCCAAAAAAAGTAATGTGAAACTTTCCATTGATCCTCATATTACAAAACCTTTTTTTGTCTGATAGAATATCAGTAAACATGTGATGGCGTGACATCGAGAGAAAAAGGAATAATCAAGAGTTGGTTCACCCTGCATATGGATTTTCATGGCATAGATTTCATGCTCGATATCCTGAATTTGCAACCAACGTGCGTAATGTGAGACTAGGTCTTTCATGTGAAGGTTTTAATCCATTTGGGCAGATTCTTACTTCGCATAGCACATGGCCGGTTTTCATAAACATTTATAACCTTCCCCCATGGTTGTGTATGAAAAAGACTTACACATTCATGAGTATACTGATATCTAGTCCTTCTGATCATGGAAATGATATTGATGTATACATGAAACCTTTAACAAAATATTTGAAACTTATTTGGGATGTGGGTGTGCCCACACACAATGCATGGTTGAAAGACATATTTCATATGCGTGATGCGCATATGTAGACACACAATGATTTTCCTACTTATGCAATGAAGTCTGGATGGAGAAAAAAATGAAAATAGTCATGTCCTATTTGTATGAAGAATACTCGATCGAGAATACTGAAATATCGTCATAGTTTTAGTTTTATGGGACATCGACGATTCTTTTCAATGAACCATCCATATAGAAGAAATCGTCGAAGACTTCACAATACCATGGAGACTAATGATCCACCTCAGCATATGTCTGGAGCTGAAGTGCTTAATGAATTGAAATATTTCAGTTATTCAATTGGTAAGGGTGTAATGAAATATAGAGAGAGGAAAAATGTTTCCAATGATACCTGTTACAATTGAAAGAAGAAGAGTATATTCTTGGAGTTGTCGTATTGGTCAACAAACTTGTTATGTCACTGATTAGATGTAATTCACATTGAAAATAATATATGTGAAATGTTTCTTTCGATTATTCTAAATGTCAAGTGGAAGACAAAAGATGATTTACGATCTCGGCATGACTTGGTAGATTGGGGGATCAGACCAGAATTGCATCCTATCTATATCAGTGAAAATAAATGGCACGTTCCATGTGGTTCTTATGTGATGACACCTACTGAAAAAAATCAATTTCTGGAAGTGCTAGAGACTATTAAAGTTCTTGATGGATATTCAAGAAATATATCAAAATGGGTCAACAGAAAAGAGTTGAAGCTGAAATCATTGAAGACTCATGATTATCACATCCTTTTGCATGAGTTGATTCAAATATCAATCTGTCATCTCTTGTCCAATAATGTTAGAGTCTCAGTTATTCGGTTGTGCTATTTGTCTAGAGATCTTTGGGCTAAGAGGTTTTCCAAATCCTTCTTGAAAAAAATATTGGCTGAGACACCATTAATTTTTTGTGAGTTAGAGAAAATATTCCCTCCATCATTTTTTACATGCATGTTGCATCTGACTGTCCATCTTCTGGCCGAAATACTTCTTGGAGGACCCGTTTCTTTATGTTGGATGTATCCAACTGAAAGAAACATGTGCACATTGAAATCATATGTTCCGAATAGGAATTATCCCGAAGGTTCTATTGTGAATAGTTACTTGGCTCAAGAATATATGGATTTATTCTCACTGTATTTGTATGATCTTACTATGAGAATAAACAGACCAATGATAAATGAAGAATAATATTATGGGAAAATTGAACCAAGTTTTCCATCACTTCCTCAGACAGGAGGAATTCTGGGATCATATACATTGACGACATTTAGCCTTGAAGAGCGAGAGATGGCACATCGCACAGTTTTGTTCAATTGTGATTTGTTCGATGAGTATATCAAGTAAGTAAATTGTACATGTCTCTCTTATCTTATCTATTGTAATTTTAAATATTTGTTAAACTATTATTATTTTTATCTATAGGGAACATTAAGAATTGATATATAGAAAGCATCTTTCTTTATATTTAAGAAGGAAAGATACTTTTCATAGCAAAGGGTTTTCTGCTTGGTTGAAATTCAAGGTAAACATATTTCTGTAATAACTAAATAAAAATAATATTTAATTATGTTTACTATTTTTTTATATTTTAGGTATCGAGTTTTCCTGCAAACTCTATTTCTGAGGAAATAAGAGCTTTGGATTTTTGTCCTAATACCACGGTTCGTGCTTGTAAATCACTTGTGATCAATGGATACAAATTAATTATCACTGAACGAGGAAGAAACATGAGAAACCAACATGATGGTGTTATGATAACTACCACAACAGACTGTTATGCTAGTTCATCGGATAATAAACCTCATTCTGAAAATGTAGCTTATTATGGAGTCTTGGAGAAAATAATAATTTCGGATTATTACTCGCATGGTCGAGTCACGATGATGAAATGTCAATGGTTTGATTCAATGACAAGGCAAGGGAACTTTATTGATGATTTTGGATTTCGAGTTATTGACATGACTCGCACTCTTGACACTGATGAACCGTATGTATTGGCATCAATGGTGAAACAAGTTTTTTTTGTAAAAGATCATCATCATCCTAAATTTGGTGTAATTGTTGAAGTAAACCCCATAAATGTTTTTGATGATGGTGATGATGAAGTTGACACTATCGCTACTGCAATTGGAAGAAATCCATTTATTACTTATGATGACTCCAATAGCTCAATTGTCAGAGTTGATTGTGAACCCGAAGTTGTGGTGGGAAATATATAGAGTCATACAGTCGTGTTCTCACCTATATATTTCAACTACATCATTAAGAGTGTGTATCCTAGTACTTACGTTCAAACCACCATAAATATACTTTTTTTAGGTGTTTTTTATTAAAATGGTTTTTCTATATATTTTTTTGGGTTACACATTAGTTATTTGTTTCTAATTACTTCCATATTTATTTTCATTGTAGGAAATGACTCCCACTGAAGAGAGGTGGCAGAAAA
Organism: Viscum album; assembly: GCA_963277665.1. Taxonomy (NCBI): domain Eukaryota; kingdom Viridiplantae; phylum Streptophyta; class Magnoliopsida; order Santalales; family Viscaceae; genus Viscum; species Viscum album. The sequence goes on along the minus strand of OY728122.1, from coordinate 578,941,126 downwards.
AGATGAAAGAAAATAATCGTCACATGACATAGCTGGGAATTCCTCCACTCATCCCAGTTGTGAGTATTTTATTTCAAATATATATATTTCAATAACTTATAATATCATGTGTTTACTTTTTTGTTAAAATTTTTTTCAGGATCCACCCCCTAGATGAGAGATATCCGACGAGGAGCCTGATATTACTCCTATTACAAAGGCTGGTGGTAGGAGGGGGGTGGTCTCAGAGTTAGACGACCATCTGGTGGTCCCGGTACTGAGGCCGGTGGTACGAGGGCTCATGGTGAGAGAGTTATATGATCCACTAGTCATACCTGATTGGATTGTGCCCCAACCAAAAATGTATCTTCTACGCCCCATTCTGATCCTGGTGTGTCTTTAGGGACACACGGGATATTTAGGCCTCTTATGTTTACACAACCAGTTGGCCAGAGGTCTGTGCCATCATCTTTTGCTTCTGGTTCATTATCCCCAGGCTATTATATTACACCTTTTTCGACTCCTGCTCCGACACAGTATGTGGCTGAGGAGCGTACACTAAGGGACACTCCACCTGTATAGGATATTCCTTCGTCTAATACACATCTAGTGATGCCCATTGATCCGAATACCATGGGTATATTTATATAACTCTAAAAAAATTATAGAAAATTTTATTTTTATTTTAACTTTTACTGGTATTTTTTTTTCTTTAATAACATATTAATCAAATGATAGGAAGTGGGGGAGGGGGAGTACTCGCTTGCGTGCGGTAGGGAACAGCAAGACACAGTTGATGGTTGAATAAAATGATAATGGATAGATGATTGATAAATCTGTGTAGGAATGTCGGGGTTTTTTGGCGATGCTAGCCAAATACTCCGACATCATTCCGGTCATCCCTCTCTCTTGGAGACATCTGCCACACGAAGTCAAGGATAATGTGTGGGCACAAATATTGGTAAAAAAAAAATTGGATTTAATTTAGTATTTTGTTGTATTTATATTAATTAATCTATTGGGTGTCAGCTTTGGAATAACTTCCCTGACGGCGAAGGTGCACGACTGGCACGTTTAATGGAGCTAGGAGAGCTTTTGAGAGCTTATAAGCAAGAGATGTATTTTGGCTGGTGTGATAGAGTGGGCACCGAGTTGGACACATTACCAATCATGGATGACTTCCCGATAGAGCAATATCGCCCAATGATTACCCATTGGGCGACTGCCAAATTTATGGTATAAATCCCATTTGAGGTATTTAAATGGAAGTTTCCATATTTTGCATTAATATTATATAATTTATTATTAAACATTATTTATGAATCCTCTGAAAAAAAACAAAAAAAACATTGATTCAAAGCAATACCTCTACACTTTGGGGTGCACGACGATGTGAGATCATGAGAGGTAGCTGGTATGATATAGTTGTTTATAATTTTTCATTATGACTTTCCATTTTTATTGTTTCATACATAAATTATTTGATTTATTGAATATTGAATATATAATTATACTTGCACTTTATATTGTTTCAATTTCATTACAGAAGAAAAAATTTAGTATTGAAAGATGTATCCCTCGAGCAAAATTGTTTTTCTCGAGTAGAAGGAAAAAAGATGGAATTGCGGTTAATGAACCGACACAAGAAAATATGGTAAGTTTTTATTTATTTATTTAAAATTTTAATATGTATTTTGAAATTTGATAATCTATTAATATTTTTAACAAGCTTCTTTAGTGGCCCTTGATGTGCTGGAGCCTGACAATTTAGGGCCACACGATCATTTATATCAGGTTTTGGGAGAGGAGCACTTTGGTCAAGTATGCTGCCAACCTCGTAAGAATATAGTCCCGAAGAGGTATTGGTCCTCTCTAGAATCCATTCTAGTACCACCGAGTTGGAACAGGTCAAGGATCATGCAAGACAATCTGATAAAAGTGTCACAGATTTGGAAGTACAATTTTAATCTAGGGACAATGAATTTATGAAACTGATGAAAGATTTATCTTCATCACTTCCACCAGAGGCCAGCGTGGCTTGTCAGTCATTTATGTCGTCGATGGGTGCATTATCCAATGCATGAGGAGGTAGTTCTTGTGGCGTTCAAGATGATGACATTTCTGGTGTTGATGAGGATGCTGAAGAGGACCAGGGTGAGGATGAGGATGAGGACGAGGGCGAGGATGGGGCCTAGGGCGAGGATGGGGCTGAGGGCGAGGATGGGGCCGACGATGAGCATGGGGACGATGACGAGGAAGATGAAGAGGATAGATATGGTGACAAGGATGCGGTCGTTGATGACAGTGGTGATGGTGATGGTGATCAGGGGCAGATTGATCCATTACATTTTTAAATTCTGTATAACTCTTTATTTTTGAACCAAGTTTTTCACACTGCTGTGGATATTTTTGAATTTAGTATAACTCTTTATTTTATACCAAATATGTAAGCTTAATGATGTTATAATGGTTTGGAGGTGTGTGATGCGATATTAGATTTTATGGGTTATTATGAGGAGTTTCTTTCCCTTTAATTGATTGGTTCATAAAACATAAGTTGGTGCTGCATATATTAAGTAATTGGAATTGGTAAAGTAAAATGCTGGTCTCGGATTTCTGAGTTGGTTGTTTGGATGGTATTATCTATCAAAATTAGTATATCTCTATTCACTATGGGTGTATTTTCTAATTTACTAATGTATTTATTAAACTGACCATGCAATACACATTTCCCACAATATGGATGCACCACAAAACTCATAGATAGACACTACACACCACAAGATACCCATGGGAGACACCCCTTGAGGTAGAGTCCTTCTTGTATCCACTTTAATTTAAGAATGCTTTAAATTGAATTTACCTTCATTCTTAATTCTACTTAATTATATTGAATTTCATATATTGAATAATTTTTCTTTAATATAATTGTTTCAGTTGATAAATAAAGTCATGTTTTTATAATAAAACCCCTCCAACGGAGGTGCTCTTTCTAAGAAAACTCCCAGTGATAGTTTAGGGTGTGATAATTTGACTGTCAATCAGTAGTTTCAAATACCTAGTACCACTTTTAAAAATAATGAATATAAAATTTATATCTTTATCATACCACAATCCCGAATCAAGAGTCTGATTTTTATAACATTAGATCGGTTTCTATAATGTGAAAGACAACTACATAGGATTTATTTGGAATCCTGGAAGGAAGATGTTGGCCCGCGGATTTCTCTGGACCAGGCCAAATTGTCACGGTCACGCCGTGGTCACACCGCAGTCACGCCGCGGTCACGCCATGGTCACGTTGTGGTCACACCGTGATTTGGCCCTGCTCCAGGATGACACTTCGTCGCGGTTCGCAGTCATGTCAGAATTCGATGTATGATACCTAGATAGAGTTTTAGATACATTACCCACCCTCTTCCCTAGACCTCAGACAGCCCCCCAACCCTCCTCCCTGGACCCTAGACATCCCCCCTCCTCCCTGGACCCCCGGACAGCCCCCCCACCATCCTCCCTGGACACCGAACAGCCCCCCAGACAGCCCCCTAACCTTCCTCCCTGGACCCTGGATCCCACTCTAATCTCTCTTCATGATTCACCCTAAATCCCAACGGAAAAGAGGGTTTTAGAACTTTGGAAGAAGATGAGAGGAGAGTGCAAACCCTAATTGAAGAGAGGAAGCTGTGAGAGGATTAGAATCACCCAAATCTTCAATCCATTCATGAAAGCACTCAAAACGCCCAATTGATGTGTACGAGTCAACTCCGCCTAAATCCGAGGCGCGGTGTGGCATACACCACTCAAAGTGTCTCACTTTTCTTCGAAATGGACCACATTTTAAATGAAAACAACAACTGACATATGTAAAACTAACCAAACGCATTCTGATTCTGTTGATACATTAGGATAAGGATCCATGGGTCATTTTTGATGTGTACAAGTCAACCCCGCCTCAATCTGTGGCCTGGTGTGGCCGCAGTGGCCGAAAACGCACTCAGTGTGTCGTAAATGGCCAAAACATGTGTTTAACGGTCAAATTCATGCCGAATGACATCGGAATGACTTTATATCACACGAAAACACCCTAATTTTTATTTTTGAGCTGTACGAGGAGACAACACGTCATTCGGACGTGTCGTTTGCGCGGCACGGCTGAATATGTGTTTTTTAGGTGTTCGGCGCGCTTGAAAAGCATGCGTGGGGTGGTAGAAACCCGACTAATGGACCCGTAATTCCATGAAACAGACGACAACAAAGGGTGGGTGAATTGTGAAATGGTCGGCCAGACGGAACGTCAATCAGAGGTGTCATGTGGCCGTGGTGGCCGAAAATGCACTACGTGTGTCGTAAATGGCCAAAACATGTGTTTAACGGTCAAATGCATTCCGAACGACATCATAGTGACTTGAAATCCCAAAAAAACACCCTAATTATTATTCTTGATCTGTAAGAGGAGACCTCATGTCATTCAGACATGCGGTTTTCACGGCACGGCTGAATATGTGTTTTTTAGGTGTTCGGCGCGCTCGAAAAACGTGCGTGGGGTGGTCGAAACCGGCCGAACGACCTCAGGATGCCATGAAATCAGACGACAACAAAGGGTGGGTGAATTATGAAATGTTCATCTAGACAGCATGTCAATCGGAGGTGTCGTGTGACCACGGTGGCTGAAAACGCACTTCACGTGTCGTAAATGGCCAAAACAAGCATTTAACGGTCAAATGCATGCCTAACGACATTATAATGGCTTGAAATAACAGAAAAACACCCTAATTATTATTCATGACCTGTATAAGGACACTTCGCGTCATTCGGATGCGCGGTTTGCATGGCACGGCTGAATATGTGTTTTTAGGTGTTCGTCACGCTTGAAAAGCGTGCGTGGGGTGGTCGAAACTGGCCGAACGACTTTGGAACACAATTAAATCGGATGATAGTAAAGGGTGGGTGAATTTTGAAATGGTTGGTCAGAAGGAACATCAATCGGAGGTTTTGTGTGACCGTGGTGGCTGAAAACGCACTTCGCGTGTCGTAAATGGCCAAAACATGTGTTTAACGGTCAAACGCATGACGAAAGACATAGGAATGACGTGAAATCACAATAAAACACCTTAATTATTATTTTTGAGTTGTACGAAGAGACGACACGTCATTTGGACACACGGTTTGCGCAGCACGGATGAATATGTGTTTTCTAGGTGTCCGGCGTGCTTGAAAAGCATGCGTGGGGTGGTAGAAACCGGAAGAACGACCACAGAATATCATGAAATTGAACAAAACAAATATGGGTGAATTTTGAAATGGTCATCCAAACGGCACATCAATCAGAGGTGTCTTTTGTCTGTGGTGGCCGAAAACGCACTATGCGTGTCATAAATGGTCAAACCAAGCGTTTAACGGTCAAATGCATGCCAAATGACATCGGAATGACTTGAAATCACACGAAAACATCATAATTATTATTCTTGAGTTGTATAAGGAGACATAACATCATTCGGATGCACAGTTTGCGCGGCACGACTGAATATTTGTTTTTAGGTGTTCGGCGCGCTTGAAAAGCGTGCATGGGGTGGTCAAAACCAGCCGAATGGCCTCAGAATTCCATGAAATTGGACAACAAAAAAGGGTGGGGGAATTATTAAATGGTCAGCCAGAAGGAACGTCAATCAGAGGTGTCGTGTGACTGCGGTGGCCGAAAAAGCACTCTGTGTGTCGTAAATGGCCAAAACATGTGTTTAACGGTCAAATGCATGCCGAACGACATCGGAATGACATGAAATCACACGAAAACACCCTAATTCTTATTCATGAGTTGTACGAGGATACGGAATGTCATTAGGATGCACGGTTTGCATGGCACGGATGAATATGTGTTTTTTAGGTGTTCGGCGCGCTTGAAAAGCGTGCGTGGGGTGGTCGAAACTGGTCGAATGACCTCGGAATGTCATGAAATCGGAAGAAAACAAGGGGTGGGTGAATCGTGAAATTTTCGGCAAGACGACACGTCAATCAGAGATGTAGTGTGACCGCAATGGCCGAAAAAGCACTATGCGTGTCGTAAATGGCCAAAACATGCATTAAATGGTCAAATGCATGCCGAACGACATAGGAATGACTTGAAATCACACGAAAACACCAAAATTATAATTTTTGAGCTGTATGAGGAGACGACACATCATTCAGATGCACTTTTTGCACGTCATGACTGAATATGTGTTTTTTAGGTGTTCGGCGTGCTTGAAAAGCATGCGTGGAGTGGTCGAAACCGGCCGAAAGACCTCGGGATTCCATTAAATCTCACAACAACAAAGGGAGGGTGAATTTTGAAATGGTCGGCTAGACAGCACGTCAATTGGAGGTGTGGTGTGACCGCGGTGGCCAAAAATGCACTCTGCGTGTCGTAAATTGACAAAACATGCATTTAACGGTCAAATGCATGCTGAACGACATCAGAATGACTTGAAATCAAACGAAAACACCCTAATTATTATTCGTGAGTTTTATGAAGAGACCGAACATCATTAGGACTCGCGGTTTGCGCGACACCGCTGAATATGTGTTTTTTAGATTTTCGGAGCGCTTGAAAAGCGTGCATGGGGTGGTCGAAACCGGCCGAACGACCTCAGAATGCCATGAAACCGGACGAAAAAAAGGGTGGGTGAATTGTGAAATGGTCGGCCAGACGGCACGTCAATCAGATGTGTCATGTGACCGCGTTGGCCAAAAATTCACTTCGTGTGTCGTAAATGACCAAAACATGCATTTAACGGTAAATGAATGCAGAATGACATCAGAATGACTTGAATTCACACAAAAACACCATAATTATTATTCATGAGCTGTAAGAGTAGACAACAAATCATTCAGACGTGAGATTTGTGTGGTACAGCTGAAGAAGTGTTTCTTAGGTGGTCGACGTGCTTGAAAACCATACGTGGGGTGGTCGAAACAAGGAAAACAACCTCAGAATGCCGTGAAATCGGACGAAAATAAAGGGTGGGTGAATTGTGAAATGGTCAGCTAGACATCACATCAATCGGAGGTGTCGTGTGACCGAGGTGGCCAAAAATGAACTCCACGTGTCGTAAATGGCCAAAACATGCGTTTAACGGTCAAATGCATGTCGAACGACAACGAAATGACTTGAAATCACACGAAAACACCCAAATTTTTATGCATGAGCTGTACGAGGAGATGCAATGTCATTCAGATTTGCAGTTTGCATGGAATGACTGAATATGTGTTTTTTAGGTGTTCAGTGTGCTTGAAAAGCGTGCGTGGGGTGGTCGAAACCGGCCAAACAACCTCAAAATTCCATGAAATCGGACGATAAAAATGGGTGGGTGAATTGTAAAATGGTCATCCAGACGGCACGTCAATCGGAGGTGTCGTGTGACTGTGGGGGCCGAAAACGCACTTCGCGTGTCGTAAATGGCCAAAGCATGCGTTTAATAGTCAAATGGATGCCGAACGACATCGGAATTACATGAAATCACACGAAGACACCCTAATTATTATTCGTGAGCTGTACAAGTAGACGGCACATCATTCGGAAGCGTGGTTTGTGCGGCACGACTGAATATGTGTTTTTTAGGTGTTTTGTATGCTTGAAAAGCATTAGTGGGGTGGTCAAAACCTGTCGAACGACCTCGGAATGCCATGAAATCGGACTCCAACAAAGGGTGGGTAAATTGTAAAATGGTTGGCCAGACGGCATGTCAATCGGAGGTGTCGTCTGACCACGGTGGCCGAAAAAGCACTTCCCCTGTCGTAAATGGCCAAAACATGTATTTAACGGTCAAATTCCTGATCAACGACATCATAATGACTTGAAATCACATGAAATACACCCTAATTATTATTCGTGATCTGTATGAGTAGACGACACGTCATTCGGATGCGCGGTTTGTGCGGCACGGCTGAATATGTGTTTTTTAGGTGTTCGGTGTGTTTGAAAAACATGCGCGGGGTGGTCTAAATCGGCTGAATGACCTCGGAATGACATGAAATCAGACGAAAACAAAGGGTGGGTGAATTTTGAAATGGTTTGGAAAATGGCACGTCAATTGGAGGTGTCCTGTGACCACGGTGGCTGAAAACGCACTCCGCATGTCGTAAATGGCCAAAACAGGCGTTTAATGGTCAAATGCATGCCGAACAACATCAGAATGACTTGAAATCACTCGAAAACACCCTAATTATTATTCCTGGCTTGTAAGAGGATATGGAACGTCATTCGGATGCGTGGTTTGCACGGAACGGCTGAATATGTGTTTTTTAGGTGTTCGGCCTGCTTGAAAAGCGTGCGTAGGGTGGTCGAAACTAGCCGAACGACCTCGGAATGCCATGAAATCGGACGAAAACAATTCTTGGGTGAATTTTGAAATAGCCGGCCAGACGGAACGTCAATCGAAGGTGTCGTGTGACTGTGGTGGCCGAAAATGAACTCGGCGTGTCGTAAATGGCCAAAACTTGTGTTTAACGGTCAAATGCAAGACGAATGACATCAAAATTACTGGAAATCACAATAAAAAATACTAATTATTATTCATTAGTTATACGAAGAGACGAAACGTCATTCGGATGCACGGTTTCTGTGGCGCTGCTGAATATGTGTTTTCTAGGTGTTCGGCGCGCTTGAAAAGCGTGCATGGGGTGGTCAAAACCAGCCGAACGACCTCAGAATGCCATGAAATTGGACAACAACAAATGGTGGGTAAATTGTGAAATGGTCAGCCAGACGACACGTCAATCGGAGGTGTCATGTGATGGAGGTTGCCGAAAACGCACTCCACGTGTCGTAAATGGCCAAAACATTCATTTAACGGTCAAATGCATGCCTAACAACATTAGAATGTCTTGAAATCACACAAAAACACCCTAATTATTATTCATGAGATGTACGAGGATAGGACACCTCATTCGGATATGCGGTTTGCACAGAACGGCTGATTATGTGTTTTTTAGGTGTTCGGCGTGCTTGAAAAGCGTGCGTGGGGTGGTCGAAACCAGCCGAACGACCTCAGAATGCCATGAAATCAGACGAACACAAAGGCTTGGTGAATTGTGAAATTCTCATCTAGACGACACATCAATCAGAGGTGCCATGTGACCGCGGGGGCCAAAAGGGCACTCCACGTGTCGTAAATGGCCAAAACATGCGTTTAATGGTCAAATGCATGCCGAACGACATAGAAATGACTTGAAATCACACGAAAACACCCTAATTGTTATTCGTGAAGTATACGAGGAGATGACACGTCATTCGGACAAGTGGTTTGGACGGCATGGCTGAATATGTGTTTTTTAGGTGTTCGGTGCATTTGAAAAGCATGCATGGGTTGTTCGAAACCCGCGGAATGACCTCAGAATGCCATAAAATAGGACTACAATAAAGGGATGGTGAATTGTGAAATGGTCGTCCAAACGGCACGTCAATCGGATGTGTCGTGTGACCGCGGTGGCCGAAAACGAACTCTGAGTGTCGTAAATGGACAAAACATGTGTTTAACGGTCAAATTCTTACCGAATGACATCGTAATGACTTGAAATCACATGAAAACACCCTAATTGTTATTCATGAGTTGTACAAGGAGACGGAATGACATTCGGACACGTGGTTTGCGCAGCACGACTGAATATGTGTTTTTTAGGTGTTCGGCATGCTTGAAAAGCATGCATGGGATGGTTGAAACCGGCCGAACAACCTCGTAATGCCATGAAATTGGACAACAACAAAGGGTGGGTGAATTTTGAAATGTTAGGCCAGAAAGCATGTCAATCGTAGGTGTCGTGTGACTGCGATGGCCGAAAACGTACTCCGCTTGTCGTAAATTGCCCATACATGTGATTAACGGTCAAATTCATGCCGAACGACATAGGAATGACTTGAAATCACACGAAAACACCCTAATTATTATTTGTGAGGTGTACGAATACATGGAATGTCATTCATACACGCGGTTTGTGCGACACGACTGAATATGTGTTTTATAGGTGTTTGGCGCGCTTGAAAAGTGTGCGTGGGGTGGTCAAAACTAGGCAAACGACCTCGTAATGCTATAAAATCAGACAAAAACAAAAGTCAGTTGAATTTTGAAATGGTCGGCCAGATGGAACGTCAATCGGAGGTGTCATGTGACCGCGGTGGCCGAAATCGCACTCTATGTGTCGTAAATGGCCAAAACATGTGTTTAACAGTCAAATGCATGCTGAAAGACATAGGAATGACATCAAATCACACTAAAACACCCTAATTATTATTCGTGAGTTGTAAGAGGAGAGGGCACATAATTCATATGTGCGGTTTGCATGGCACGGCTAAATATGTGTTTTTAGGTGTTTGGTGCACTAAAAAAGCGAGCGTGGGGTGGTCGAAACAGGCTGAACGACCTCGGAATTCCATGAAATCGGTAGACAACAATGTTTGGGTGAATTGTGAAATGGTCAGCCATACGGCACGTCAATCGGAGGTGTCGTGTTACCGTAGTGGCCGAAAACGCACTATGTGTGTCGTAAATGGCCAAAACATGGGTTTAATGGTCAAATGCATGCCAAACGACAACGGAATGACTTTAAATCACAAGAAAACACCCTAATTATTATTTTTTACCTGTACAAGGAGACGGCATGTCATTCTGACGCGTGGTTTGCATGACACGGCTGAACATGTGTTTTTTAGGTGTCCGACGCACTTGAAAAGCGTACGTGGGGTGGTCGAAAGCGGCCGAACGACCTCGGAATTCCATGAAATCAGACGACAACAAAGAGTGGATGAATTTTGAAATGGTCGGCTAGACGACACGTCAATCGGAGGTGTCTTGTGACCTCGGTGGCCGAAAACGCACTCTGCTTGTCGAAAATGGCCAACACATGCGTTTAATGGTCAAATGCATGTCAAACGACATCAGAATGACATGAAATTACAAAAACAACAACCTAATTATTAATCGTGAGCTGTAAGAGGAGATGACATGCCATTCGGACGTGCAGTTTGCACGGAACGACTGAATATGTATTTTTTAGTTGCTCAGCGCGCTTGAAAAGTGTGTGTGGGATGGTCGAAACTGGCCAAATGACCTCGGAATGCCATGAAATCGGACGATAGAAAAGGGTAGATGAATTTTGAAATGGTCGTCCAGACGACACATCAATCGGAGGTGTTGTGTGACCGCAATGGCCAAAAACGCACTCTGTGTGTCGTAAATGGCCAAAACATGCGTTTAATGGTCAAATGCATGCCGAACGACATCAGAATGACTTGAAATCACACGAAAACACCCTAATTATTATTCGTGAGGTGTATGAGGAGACTACATATATTGAAACACAATGGGTCATAGTATATATAGAAAAACATGAATTATATTAGGAATGAGTCTCGACATCCCATCATGAACATGCACCAACACTCATGTTCTAATTCTCAATCACGGGTCGTTCATTCTATACAATAACATACAACAAATAAATATCAAATAGTGATTTTATATGAAACCTATGAACACTCAATCATACCATATAACAAATTGGTCAACATTTCTACACATAGATTCTTGAAAAAAAGTTTCAGAGTCTCATAAAAATACCCCAATGGTGAGGAATACAAATGGTGACACCATAGCCCCATGGATCACCTCAATCCCATCCTCAAACAGTGAGTTCTAGGTCCAAACCAACTTCCCTTTTGGAACCCAATACCAAAGATGTAATTTAATATTCATTCCCACTACACATGGTGGGGATTCATCTCACATCACACCCAGGAGATAAAATTACAATTAGCCACATACCCCCTTATTCTAATTGAAAAATCTATAAAAAACATATAGGCTATTTTATATGTGTTATATATAATTCAGAATTCTGTATGCAACATAATTAATTTTTTTTGTGTTATTGATTAATAATTCAAAATTCATTACATAATTCATTCTTCATGTATTCAATTGAGAAATAAATTATGAATTCTCTATTGCATAGGGTAATTAGTTTAATTTGGATGATTATAATTGTAGTACATTCCATTGTTATAGTAGTATCATGTTTTTAAGTGCTTTTGTGTTCTATATCAGGTGTTTTTGTTGCTGTTAAGAGTGTATGCAGGTGTGTATTTGAGTGTGCAGTGGAGGATTTTAGGTGCTGTCAAATTCTGGTAATACACTATACCAACAGTTTACTAAACCGTTGCTATAGTGTTGTACATATTTTTACCAACGGTTTTAGTAAACCGTTGGGAAAACATTGAAATACTCCAGAAATGCCAATGGATTGTAAAACTGTTGACAATACTCTTTACAAATAGCCTTTCCCAACGGTTTTAGTAAACCGTTGGTATAGTGATGTATTCTTCCAGCAATGCCAATGGTTTATAAAATCTTTGGCAATGCTCTTTACAGATGGCCTTTCCCAATGGTTTTACAAAAACCGTTGGTAATGGGCTACTTCCACGCCTTACTTGCAAACGGTTTGGAAGCCTTTACTAACGGGTTGAAACCGTTGGTAAAGGCTTAATTTCCAGCAGTGTTATGGTCATGGAATATCAAATTAGACTCATTAATAACTTAATTCAGAACGTCTTAGAAATTTATTTATTTTATCACAATTTTTTTAGTTAATTTATTTCATTACTGATAAGATAAGATGTTGAATTTCGTCCTTCCAGAGTGTTCATCTTCATGATTTTCAAAATCACTTCACTTTTTTTATGTAATGGAGTTCATGTGGAATGGTTACAAATCTCCATAATTGAATTTACATATTATTTATTAACATCCATAGTTGTTAATATTCATTTAAATCAATTTTTTATATGGAATGATTATGAATCATTAGATGAAATATTATTTACAAACACTTAGATTATTTATTGGTATTATGATTATTAGGAACTAGTTTCGTCATATTATTTTATATTATGTACATATACTGGTCCATGAATATTAAATAGGTTATAATACATATAAAATATTTTATTTCAACTATAAAAATGGTTTCATGACCAGTAATAAATGATAAATTGAAGAAAGAAACATCGTCATCCATGAAGGTTGTAAATTGGCACCTCACGGAAGATGATTTCATTTATATAATACGAGAGAGAGGGAGAGAGATAGTAAGGATATAGATGATGGTTCATCCATTCACGTGATATAATTCCAGTATATCGATGATCCTGTAGTTATCATGGTCATTTGTAGAGGTTAGGTGAGGAGAGGATAATAATAGAATGGAACATGATGTGAAAATGAAATAAATAAAATTTAAATTTACCCCTTCAATCCACCTCCTTGAGAATCTCTTTAAGGGAATCAGTTTCGGTATTTTGGCAAGACCAAGATCTCTAGGACGTGGAGAGTGACTAGGGAAGGATATTTTGGTAGAACATAGTGGAGCTTCAAGGCTTAGAGGAGTGAAGTGAATAGGGAGTGATGGGGGGGGGTTATAGTGGCGTTGAAGAGTAATTTTTGAATATCTTAATCATTATTTTATTATTTTTCAAAATACAATAAATATAATAGATTCATGAGACAAATAATATTAATATGTGAATTTGAGTTTGAACCATGTGGCCTTACATCATCCTTAAATCACCTATGAATCGATAAATCATGTATTTAGTATTTATCGTAAATTATCATATATTACTATTCATAAAATTTTCAAATATTTCTAGAAAAATCCCAGAAATTCAAGCAAAAAATTTTTCAATGAGTAGATTAAAAAAATGAACTCCATTTTTGTAAAGAAACTTTACAAATAATATTAATTTAATTTGTTTTTAAAAATAATTGTTTATTTGAACAATATTTATTTAAAACTATAATTCATTTTATATCACTTTGAAAAATTAATCAAGATATCAGTATCTTATTACATTAAGAAAATAAAAGAATATTATTATTTACTATTCATAAGGTTCATATTACTATTCATATTACTATTCATATGGGTATGATACTATTCACTAAAAATTATGTTTTTTTTATCTTACTCTAAATAACATAGTGAATGCAACTTTGTATATTAGTTTTTTGATTTTCAAAACACAGAGGTGGAAAGAATTATTCTTACTAGCTCGGTTATAATAATGGGGGATTGTGTAGAGATTCAATATTTCATGTATTCAATATTTATTTTCCAAACCATGGGGTGTTACCTCTATATGCTCAAAATTATTTTTCTATAATAAAATTAATAGAACCTTCCATTAAGAAACATCCTAGATCAACTTTATCTTTTTCTTCCTGTTCCAAAGGTGAGACCAGAATTATGGTAATTTTTTCATTATTTTACAGTGTTACCCCCAAATTATTCTACTTACATTATTTTATAATTTTTTTATAGTTCTATCTATTCAAATACTTTTAATAAAGATATTATTCTTATTTTAGGAAGATTTATTTTTTTACTTTTTATCCAAAAAACATTTATAATATTTCTAATGAAAAATAATTTTAAAATAAGTTGGTAAACTCATCATTTTCCATGGCATATAAAATACGCTTCAAAATTTAAAAAAAATTAATCCATTCATAATGCCACCCATCTCCCAAAACTATTTCCATAAAATGTAGGAAAAACATATATTTAAAAACACACTCAAATTGTGTGTCATTATGAACTATTAATCCTCCTTCTTTTCCCCCGATGTGGTAAGCATCGAAAAATAAATATCCTAACAATTATCATTAATATTTCATTAAAATAATCAAAATAAAAAAATGCTTCTCCCATAAAAATTGGTATGATTTTACCCAGGCCTAGTTAGCGGGTTTATAATAAAATTTTATGATTAATATACTACATTATAACTATTTATGGATATTTTAAAAAAATTAAAAAGGAATGATCCATATATTGGTCATTGACCACATACCTCCATCTATACAAAGACTAAAAAACATTATTATGTAAAACCATATTTGTGTAGAACCTGAAGGGCATAAAAAATGATCCTTACATTGATCCTTGGTCAGTAAAAAAATATAAGGATGTTTATGTAATGAGATTTCATAAAGACTCATACCTATTTCTACCCATAATTATGACTTTAATAGAAAGGATTTAAATTTCATGCATTCTGATGGTCTTTGAGGTTTAGAGTTTTAAATATATAATAAAAAAATAAATTACATATGGAACACTGATATATAGTGTACATTTTTTTTTCTAAAAAAATGGGTTCTTAAGTTCACTGTATTGTATCATTCATGAAATAATTTCTTCATTCAAGTCCAATTTCCTTTATTTGGTTCCAGACATTATAGTAGTTCCTGCTCATCCTTTATCCATATAAATAATACTTGAAAATGTTAGATTAGAAAAACAAGGCTCCAATAAAAGATATAAAAGAAATTATCCCTATTAATCCATTTGAAATGAATGATAATACATATAAAAGTTTAAGTTTTCAGATAATAAAATTTGAGAGACAAATAATCACTTAATTACTCTTGAAAAAAAAATTGACCAAGATTTTCCATAAAACATTTCATTAGTAGGCATAAATTAAAAATAATAATTCATTGGGTATTTGTATATTAAATATTAAAACATTTCATGGAAAATAAACATGTTACCCTTATGCGATTATGAACTTTCCTTTTAAATCGTATGTTTATTTTTTATCATATGAAATTATAAAAATTAAATAAACCCTTATTAAATTACAAATTATATCCAAGGTTAAAAATATAAATAATCACTTGGATAAAAATAATTGATTTCATAATTATGGAATGCCTAACTATAGATATAATAATATTTTTATCAAGGCCTTAGGCCAGGACATCATAAATAATTGGGTAGGAATACACCAAATTATAAAGATTATAGGTATTAGGATACCTACTGATTAATCAAATTGGTATAACAGGTGTCTCTGTTCACATGATGAGTTAAACTATTTCATAATATTTAATAAATTAATTCCAATTAAATACTTGATTAAAATATTCATTTTTATTGAAAAACTAGCATACAAAATGTTAATATTTTTCATAGTAAATAACTAAAACAACACGATCATAAACTATCTAAACTAAGATGGTGGATATTTTTTTTATATAACATCTCTAGTAAATCATAATATGCATGAAAGGATGTTTACATAAATGACGATAATTTTTAATATAATTTTAAAGCCATTCTTTGAAAATGAGGGAAAATATCCTTTTTTAATAAAATTTTAAATAAAAACTTCCAAAATATTGAGAAAATGAATTTCTTAAAAAATAATCATAGAATTTTTTAAATTAATATTAAAATAATATTATTCATGGAATATTTTTTTGTTGTATATGTTAAAATTGAACATTATTTTCCCAATTTTTCAAAAATTTAAAAGTGAGTCATACATATAGCCTCTAAAAATATTCCTTGTAATAATTTTTTAAGGAAGTAAAAAGTATTTTCAATTGAACTTCAAAAATATATAAAACAAAAATAAGAACATTCACAAAACAATTATGTGAATATGGTCATGAAGGAGAAATATTATGAAAGGGATATATTTAAAATAAGGTTTTAAATTAAAATTTCTTACCTCATGTCCTAACTAATATCATAAATTTTATAAATCTAGAATGATAAATTTATATTTATTTTTTACTATAAAAATAAATTTTTTCAAGTGAATTCCATTGTCAAAATTTCATTTATTTAATTCATTTCCATGACATATTTAATTTATATGTTGGTTAAGTTTATGTCAGAAATTTTGAGGGAGTTTGATTCATAATCCCAAAACAACATTAGAAAGCTGAAAATGGTGAAACGGGACATAGTTCCATAATAACTAGAATATTATTAATGGAACAATTATATTTTTTTATTAAATAAAATTTAATAATCTTCCATTCAAGGTGGATAAGAAAAAAAATCATATCATTTTATGGATGTGGTATTTCACACCTACGCATGACTGGGGTAGTCATTATTTACTAGGTGTGAGGGCAGGAAGGTATGTAATATCTTATATTTATATAATAATTAGTATTTCATTAATATCATGTACATTTATTAAATATATCATAATAACCATCCTTTTTTGGTGGTGATGAAAAATGAAAAATATTGCTTCATTGATGTGGCTGTCCGCACATACGCACGAGTGATGTTTTCATTTATCATATGATGGAAAATAAGATTATAACAGGTTGTTACATAATAATAATAAAATTTCCATATATGTAAGATAATGATGTTATTATATCATATTTTAATTATATAATTGAATGAGTTATAAGAACAAATAGAATTAAATAACTTGTTTAAGATTTATACCTCTTATTTAGAAATCCTCTTTTGGAATACATCTTAAGCCTTGTTAGAATGATTTTAAGGGAATAATAGAAGCTCTAAGTTTTGGATGAGGAATATATTAAGGTATTTTGGGGGATAAAGGATGAAATAAATTAAAACTATGCTAATTATAGTAGAGGTGATTCCATATTATATGTGTAGTCTGTGGCACATTTGTAATTATTTTAAACCATGAAATAATATTAGGTTAATTTCAAGGAAATATTGCTCAAAATTGGATCCATTTTTAAATTTAGATGATATAGGATATCAATTTATTCAACCAATATGATTTAAAAAAATTTAGGTTATTTAAAACCTAATCTCATTAGTTTAACCACTTGATAACCATGTTTAACCTTAATTATTGTAACACATTTTTCAATCATTAAGGGTCATGAAAGTAATTTTAAAAATTAAAAGTAGAAAATACATGAACCACTAAATATATTCCAGAAAATTTCAAATCCAAATGATTCTAGACATATTTTTTAAATATTTAAAATGATTTTAAAATAATTTTAAAACATTTAGTACCATTTAAGGTCAATTTCATGTTATTCAAATATCTTGATATTAATGAAATAAAGATAATTATAGAATTAAAATAAAAAAACATTCACCAATAATTATATATTATAATTATCCAATAAATTAAAGGATTAATATAATTCATCGCAAATATATTTCTTTTATATTTTTAAATTTTTAAATTTGTTTTTTCTAATGCTCCCACAAGCATTGTGTCTGTGTTGCGTAAGAGTTTAAAGTCATTAATCGGTATTAAAGAATATTAAAAAACTACTACCATGAATATATTTTATTTATTTCATTATTTTATCATATATATTTAGTGATATATCCATTTTATCTATATCTTAGTGATGATAACAAAATAATTTAGGGAGAGTGATATTTTGTAGTTACTCTTTACTTAAAATATTATAAAGTTCATATTTAAAATAATGTGGCACAACAAAATTATATATTTTATAATTTATGATATTTATGGCAAAATTAAGTCACATAATAAAATAAATGTCCCTATTATGTTTATTTTGAGACCTTATCCCATAATTTTAACCTTAATTAACTTATTTTACCCATTAATGTGGTGATAAAAATTTACCATATTGATTATTCATTACAACTAGAAATTAAATTGACGCATTTTCCAAATTTGAACCTCATAATTACAAATATGAAATCCTTTTTTGAAGATTCAATTTGTATAAGTTGTAGATAATAATTTTAATATGTGTGTGCAAAACTAAATGAAAAATAATTTTTAGAAAAAATTTGTTCTATGCATAAAAATGATTTTACACAAAATCAAGTATAATTTTCATTAATACATAATTAATTATATTATGTTTACCTAAAGTAATTTTATGTTACCATAAAACCAAATAAAATATAATGTGATTTTTAAATTACTTTATTTAAAGAAAATAAATTAAAGTTTTGTAAAAATAGGAAATTTTCACTATTCACTAGAAAATAAATATTTTCAGAAAAATCCAAAAAATTCATACTACACCTATTATAAAATGGTTATTTTAATATTATATCATTTTTTCACGTAAAATTTATTAAATTGGAAGAAATTAATTATAATATTCTTTCAAAAAATGTAATAAAAATAATTTTTGACGAAATTGAATTTTTGAAGTATAAAATGAATTTATACTCAATATTTATCTAATAACTACCATTCAATGAATGCTAATATATTATTTCATATTTTTAAATTTCACATATTTACATAATCATATTTTAAAATTGATTAATTTATTATGATAAAATTCACATAAAATTAATAATATTTTTTATAGAAATATTATTTCAGTCATATAAAATCATTTCTTTCTATAAAATATTTTTTGATATTGTACACAATGACTGTATAAACCAAATGGTCAAAAGGTCTAATGGAAATATAATCACAATGTCTATATAAGTCCAATGTCTATATTACCATCCTATATAATCTCTCATAAATCCCTAAAATATCTAATTCCCTCTCATCATTCCAATAATAATTCTACTTCATAGCCTTTTATCAGTATTTTTATTTTGGGTTATGATCTTCATGGATTACCATGGGGTTATAAATCAAATGCTCATGCTATTTCTATATATTTTTTAATTAATAGAAATTTTATTTTTCTTAAAAATGATTATTATAGACGATTCATAAGGTATTAATGTTTATTTTCAATTATAATATTTTATCTAAATAAATCTATCGTAGTTTATTTTTTTATTCTTTCTGTATCACAATATTTCCAAAATAATATTCATTTAAATGATAAATAATTATTAAACTCTTTGGTAGTTATAATCTCCCCATTCAACAACAAAATGTGTTCGCGTAATTTAAATTTTTCTTTCTCTAATAAATTTATCCTTATAAAAAATTCTAATATAGACTTTATCTTGAAATTAAATTTTTAGGTCAAGACCAGGAAACTATAAATTCCTGTAACATTATATAATTTATTCATTCAGATGATTTTACAAAATAATAACTTGATAGTTTAGTGTTAATATCCACATAATAATTGATATATTTTTGAAACTATTTTACCATAAATAAGGGGATATAAATTCTTTATTTATTTCCACTACATATTTTTAATTTCATCCCTCAATTGTGATTTGATCTATATACACTTATATCTTATCTCTTACTACAAGAAATGGATATTATTGATTAATTTTTTATTCTTAGAGCATTGAAATGAACATATAAAGGATGATAAGATCAAAGAATATATGGAAATATATTTATTTTATTTTTACCCATAAATCAAAACCAAACCTTGTTTGAAAAACATTAATATAGTATTTGATATGAATAAACATTCATATTAAGAATTACAACATTAATCTCTAAAACATAGTAAGTACCTTACCTTAAACATTACATAATCTTAGTTTTTATGTAAATAATTCATTTTCTTATATTTGAGTATATTTTTACATTTATAATTGTAGGTAATTAGTTATAACTCATACATTACATAACCTTATAAATACAAATTGTACCCTTCCAATAAGTATCCATTTTTACCATAATATTAAAATATTAAAATAAATTATTATTTATTTTAATAAAAAATCTCCACCCATCACAAATTGACCTCTTCCTTTATCTTTACCATACTTAAACTATTTAAAACACATTTTAAAACATTATATGAGAACAAAAATATATGTAGGGTCATAAAAAGAAGAAGTTGCTTTGTCTTGTGAAAAACATGAAAACCCAAGAAATTTATACCTTTATCTCAATTTTATTTGGGTGAATTGAAATAAACCATTTTTATATGAAATGGAACACACTTTTTTCTCAAATAAATAATTTTAAACACATAATAATAACATATAAATAGTGTAGGTAACTCGGTACATCATTATTCATGTCACTCTTCCAAATGGAATGAAAAATATTATCAACTTTCATCTCTAGAGTAGCCAATACATTAGATTTATATCATAGTTTCACGAATTCTTAGTTTATCATGTATCCTCCATCGTTGGTTTATAATGGAACCAACCTTCCTTGGTCAACAACAAAACCACCCATCTTGGATTATAATGGACCCACCCATCCTTAGTTAATAACAAAACCACCTGTCAACATAAACAATTCCCAAGAACCATAACAAAATCATAAATCATGAATTATTTTATTTTCATCCTATAGGCCTCCAAAAAATATTTTAATATCCTATAAAAAACCTTTTGGAAATCAAAATTATAATTTATTTTGAAACCTATTTTTCAACACCAAAATACACTTTTTTTTAATCCAATTTCAATATAAAAAATAATCATAAAAATGCAATGAAGGATTTTAATTAAAGAAAAAATGAAATCTTTTAAATTAATACAGAATATAAATAATGGTCATGGTAGAATGAAATGTTATTGTCTCGGAACATTTTAAAATAGAACATCCCTTTTATCATTTGTAATAAAAGGAAAACATTCAGTACAAATATACTTTTCTTTGAAAATATTTCAAAAAAATCCAAAATATTCATTTATAAAACACTTATTTCCCATATAATTACATTCTTAAAATCAACATAAATAAATTTACATTGAAGATAAATATATTCTGATGTAAAACATTAAGAGATTATTTTTTAAAATAAAATTCCCTTACCATTTTTAACAACTTAATCGTAAGCCCCATGAAAGAATAAAGTTTAAAAACATATCATATCATGATAATATATATTTTCATGATATAAAATTTGAAAAGGTATTTATATACACCCCATAAAATAATATAGGTTCATTACAACGAAATGTGCCTAAATGAAAGGAAATTGAGATGAAGTCCCTTACCATGATTTTAATTTATCACACTTTTTATTTATCTTCATGAATAATAAATTTGATTTATTATTTACTAGAATAAAACCGTTTATTAGGTTTATTATTTATTTTATTTCACTTATTAACATTTTATTTAAAATTACATAATCAATTATGTTTACACTAAAATTTTTGACAATATATTCCTTATATGTACAAAAATGAATTTGATCACCCGAATATGATCAAAGTTATCATTATTTAAACATATATGGAATAAAAATAAAGACAAAATTAAAAATTTTATACATAAATTATAATTTTTTAAACCAAAAAAAATTATTGTTATGAAAAAATAATTATGTTATGATCATGGAGATATTTTTTCATACATACTCATGTATAATGTTCACATTTTTAAATTATCGTTATAGAAAGAAGTTATATATTGTATTATATTTCCATAATTACCATAATATAATAGCTACCAAATTATTTTTTTAATTTTACTTATATATATAATACATGGGATTTATTTCTGAAAAAATAGTCACATCACTTAATGGGGATGTGAGTCCCCACGTATGCATGAATGAAGTTATATTTTTTTAGTGTGAGAAATAAAATGATATATTTTATTTTTAGAATGATAAATATGTAATAAATATAACAATTAAGTCATTTATATGACATATATTCAATTTCATTATCCTTATTACCTTCCATTTAAATCAATAGTGAAAAACAAATTGATTTGTGTGGCTATAGTCTTCTTTACACATGAGTGACGTTATCATATCCCCCACAGAATGGAATGTAAGAAGGCATATGTGATGTATTAACTTCATAATTATAAATATATTAAAAATATACTATATATATAGAGATAATAATTTTATAATTATAAAATGTTTTGAGAGGTGATAATGAAAAATGAATGACTTCGGTTCATGAGGCAGTAGTCTGTCGTACACATGAATAATTATTTTCATCCATTTGATTGAAGAGGTGATTGATTTAGGCTATGGAATTAACATAATAAAATTTCATTCTTTTATATATACTAGTTTTTTTAAATAATAATAAATGAATTATATTTTATGTATTTGTAAGAAGAAATAAAATATAAATGCACAGTTAAATATGATACCACTTCTTTAGAAAACCTCCTTTGGTATGCACTAAAAAGCCTTTTTAGGATGAATTTATATGAAAAATAAGGGATATAGGTCATGTTTAGGGACTTTTGGAAGATATTTTGGTATATAATCTCCAATAAAAATATATTTAAGGTGTCAAGAGGAGGGGATAGTGGTGGCCTTTTATAAATGAGGTGAGTGGCACGCTTGTGATTTTTTAAAAGAAAAAGGTGCACATCTTTTTTAAAAACAAAACGTCTCCAAAAGAGACCATTATATATCCTTAGACATGATAATGTATAAATATGGTCTTAATATATATTCTAGACAATATTTTAGGTCATTTTTAGCATTAAAATTTATATTTTAATCCCCTGCTAAACATTTTTTCACCTTAACTGTTGTAACTAGTTTGTAGTATTTTCACTATTCATTATGCTCAATAATTAAGTTGATTTTATTATATAATATATATTCTCATGATTTAAAATATGGAAACCATTTTATCACATTAAATTCAAAATATTAGTAAATTTTAATTTAAAATTAAACCCAAAAACGCCCCGAAAAAGATTTTTTTAAGAAGTATATTTTTAGGAAAATGTAGATTTTATATTACCTAATTGAAGATTAATAATCATTATATTAAAAAAATATCTTTTTTTATATAAAACCTATAAATGTCATTTAAAAAATTCCTCACTATGTATTATCTTAATTACTTGAAAATGAAAAACATTACGCACTTTAAAACTGTTTTTAGAAATAAAAACATGTTTCTAAACCAAAAAATAAACTTATAATAAAATACAATATAAAGTTGATTAAAAATTAATTAATAGAATTATATGTAACCAAATAATACTTATGTTACATGAAATTATATTAAAAACATAATTTCAACCTTACATTATGTAATTTATTGAAAAAATTTGACTTTTACAAAAATCGGAATTTTTTACTATTCATCTGATTTTTTTTGAAAAATACACAAATATCAACTTATGTTAATTTGGATATTATTATTTACAAAATTAAATTCTCTATTCATTATACAAGTACCAAAATTTATAAATTATGTTCTTAAATAAAAACAATATTGTTGTAACCAATGGTTTTCACAACTGGCAGATGGAAGCTGAGTCTAGTTTGTGTTTATTGTCAATCCACACTAGGTTGATCAGAGAGTTTAAAAGGTAAGTAATACTATAATAGAAGATATATAAAATTTTTAAGTTGGTCTAATTTTCCAATGTATTCTAAATTATTACTCTCCAAATCAGGATGAAGTTGAATGATTTTTGAAAGGTGGTTTTCTGGGGTTGAATCTTCTCAAACATGGTAAATACATGAAATTTGCAGAGGATGATTTTATAAAAGGTTGGGATTTGTGAATATGTAGTTAATTGAAAACAAATTATTGTGTGAGGGTGATTCTAGGAGACTATGATAAGCTTTACGAATTCTTGATGGCATGAAAGTGATTCTACGCAACAAAGAGAGGATTCTTGAATGGGAAAAATTTCTCGTGTGCTTCTCAAATAGAGGATCTTCATAAAAATGTTTTTTGGAGGATTGGGAAAAGGCCACTGGAGGTGTGGGATCATCACAAAGGTTTGAGATAATAAAAATAAGGCTACCCCCACTTCATTTCATATGAAAAAAGAATTCCAGAAAAAGATAAATCATTCTAAATTCATGAAAGGTTAGAGCTTTGTGAATCAAGAATTTCAAGTGAACTTCCACATCCTGAAAGGACTATCTTAGTCTTGACCAATTCTTAGGTTTCTAATAAAAACTATTTTAGTGATGACTGCGTATTCTATTATGAATTATTGTTCCGCAAAGGTTGTTTTCTTCATGATGGTAATGATTTTCACAAAGGAGATTCGTGAAAGTGTGTGGGTTCCCATAGGATATAAATTTATTGAAACATAACAGCAGTTTCACAAAGGCTATGATATTTATAAACAATTGTGTGGAACATATGCTTTAAGTGAACAATTTTTCATGTTCATAAACTCAAGTAAAAGGTGAAATTATTATTTCTTGTTATTCAGGTATATATACTTAAATTCCAATCAACTAATATGTTCATCAAGACATTAAACTAAATAAGACTTCTCCCAAAGTAGTGAGCTAGGGGGATTCAATGGGTGTATTCCAATAGAGGAAGTGTGTTGTCCCTATAATCTTATAAAGGAAGTATTCTTGTCATAGTATGAATGTGTCTAATCTTTTATACTCCATAATAACTTGTTATTCTTAGTGGATTTTGGTCTGAACGAAACACTATAGGAGTATTATCCTTAGACAGGCCCTTACGGGTGAACTACATAGAACATTCATGTTGTCTCTATACATTTGAATGTTCAATTACTATATTATTTCATCTAAAAATATTAAAATCTCCCTACCAATATGGGAAAAATATGAATCTCTTTAAAATAAAAATATGACAACCTAATTCACCCGTCCCCTCTCATGGTTTTCTAAGGTTCTACAATGTTATCAAAGGGTACAGGTGTTTGGAGTTAAATATATCCTCACGTATTCATTGAAAATATATTCAATGTTAGGAGATTTTCCCTCTTTAATGGAATAAAATTCATTATTTAGAAGAATGGGATGATATCTCATCTGATATCCCTTTGTATGGAAGTTTTTTTCTATATCTCAAGGGATTTAGGTCACTCATACAGTGGTCCTTTCTATGACTAAAATGGACATGAAAATTTTTGGTGATGATTCCAAAGATAAAAATGATCTTACTACATGAATTTATTATAAAATATATTTTAACTAGATGATTTTAACTAAATACAAGTTCATGTTAGGGAAACTAGAAAATATATATGATGGTGGTAAAAAATTTAAAGAGTAAAAACATAAAGCCTTTTCCCAATCAGTTCTATGAACTGAAAATGTATTCTGATGAAAATGTTGATATTTTTTTAATCGAATAACTAAATTTGTCAGAGCTATAAGAGTACTTGGGGAGGAAAGTAAGGATATTGATATTTTAAAAAAAGTTATTATAATGATCCCACTATGTATAATCCAAAGGTATTATCACCTGAGTAAAGAGATCTATCTAAGATTTATCTTCGTGATCTGCTAAGCAATCTAGTGGCTTATAAAATGAGAGTCAAAGAAGAAGATTCACCAAGCCATTTAGTAAAGGTAAAGTAATTCAAAGTGATGGTAAAACATTATATTTGAAGAGTTATTGATGATGAGGAAGAATAAATCCTTTCCCTACTTCCCAAAAAAATCAAGATAGAAAAAGGGATATTTGAAGGAAAACTTTTTTTGGATTGTTATTAATGTGGTAAGGTAGGGCACATTTCCTCATCATTCCCAAGGAAATTTTATGGTGTAGAAAGTGAAGAATAAACCATGTATAAGACTTATCAGATGTTATCTAATATAAGATACTTTAAATAATGAATTATTTTTTATAGAAAGGGATTTTGTCTGTAAAGATACTTTTTTTAGTGAATGTTGAATCAAAATTTAAATATGAACTCCAAGCATCCATGATTTCTACATTTTAAAAGATAGAACCATTAAAAGACAAAAAACATTTTATTCATTTTATTTATCTCATGGTGTAACTTTAGGGGTATCTTGATGAGCTTTAAAATCTAATAAATAGAAGTAGAATGTTGAGAGTTGGGTTTAAAGAGTCAACAGAGTATTTTGATCAGATTTAGGGAGAAATTGATGGACTAAAAGGAGAGGAAGAAGAACATTTAACAATACATGAAATCTTAAAAGAGGGTTTTCAATTTAAACTCAAGATTTAAAATATAAAAAATTCATAAACAACCTTCCTTAGAGACTGGATGAAAATGATAAGATGGTTGAGAAAAAAGAAAAATAAGGTCTTACATTAAGGATTAATCTAGAAACTGAATCAAACTCATAGAAAAACAAATAAGAAATTACATTTTGGAATATTCTTATATGCAAAACTGTTACATGGTTATTTAAAAGAATATAAGGCCTTAAAATATTATAGATCCACATGTATGGGAAAAAGATGATTCAGATGTGATGTATAAAAATAGAAGGCTGGAAAGAGATGAACCAAAATAAAGGAAATCATAAACTTGGACATATCACAAATGTTCTTAATGTCCCACTAATGATTCCTTCAAGCCAAACAAAACATAAATTTGAAAATAATCCTCAAGTATCTATAAAGGATCCCCGGTAAAATATCATTCCAAAATAATGGTAAATGTGGAGGAATTTATGTTACATGATTTTTTCCGTTATGTAGAATCAATTTTGTGGATTTATGGGCCATACCATGTCTTACTGTGAAGAGAAAAGGATCTATCTGAATGGGGAAGCACCAGGAAGTCAAAGAATGAGAAAGAGACCATATCCTACATCATATAGATGAAATAGTTTTTATATATATGTTTTCACTATTCTAACTATGACCATAAATATATTTATTGTAGGAAAAGGATCGGCATGAATAATACTTACAGAACTCAGAGACAAGTCGTACCTACCAACCAAGTGGAGTGAATCTTACAAATAGGTATTCTACTATAGAAGAATAATTTGAGTATGTTTAACACGTGAATAAATAAAAAATGTTTTGTAAGGCCATATTTATCCTCCACCCAATCAATTATCTCCTGGAAGGAAAAGAATAAAATTGTAATATAAAACCTTGTAGAAATAGATCTCAAAACTACAAAGAATGATAAAAACTTGATTATTGAGAGTGGATGATCATCCCACAAGATAGAAATATATATTTTGTTTAAGAATGTTAATAAATTGGTTAGAAGAATAGTGTGATTAAGCAATGATGGTGCGTTAAACATCAAAGGCACTAGAAATATAAAACTAGAAAATAATGAGTTGAGGAAAACTGAAGTTCCATACATAGACAGTTTGCATTAGAATCTCAAAATTTTGAGTCAACTCAATGAATCAAGTGTGATAGTGACATTTAATCTGAAGGGGTGCACTATCAATTTAAATACATGTAATTATATTATGAGTCGATTATGAAAAGGTAGAAATTTATTCTAGGTTGACAGTAAAGAGAACACTTGTTACTTAAAATATGAAGAACAAAACAACTTGTGGCATTGTAGTTTAGGTCAAATTAATCAACATAGTGTGGACCAAATATCTAAGATAAAAATAGTCATAGACACTCCCTATAGGTATTGTTAATGATAAAATACATTTGATTATTGCATGAGAGGAATGAAAGTTGTGATTTTTTATCTACCTAAGAACAAAAGGGCATCAAATCTTCTTGATCTCAACCATAGCAATATATGTTGTTCAAAAATGTGATTGGCAGATATAGGGATATCTAATTCATTCTCATTATTTATTATTATAGTATAATGTATTATATAATAAATATACTATGGAAACAAAAAGTGCTTGATTTCAGGAAGGTTTATCATTGAATAGCTGATAATGAAGCTAGCTGCCCAATCAAAATTCTATTATGTCACAGTGGAGGAAAATAAAAATCCATTGAATCTGAAAATTACCTTGAAAATCATGGGTTAAGGGATTAGGTTCATGCACATAGAACCCCTAAATATATTTTTTTTGAATTAAAAAATCGACAGACAAGAAATATAGATACAATTGTACTAATTGAGAGTCATATTTCTCATTTTTACACGAAGGAGGTTGTTCAAGTTGTTGTGTACAACAATAATAAAAAGGTTCTTATTATAGGAAAAACTAGGACACCATACGAGATATTATCCAGAAATATTCCCTCTATGAGGTATTTTGGTTTTTTGTTAAGTAACGTTTCATCCAAAATAAAGAAGGTAATCCAGGAAAGTTTGATAATGATATAGATAATGGAATTTTCCTTGGATATTTAATGAAAATTATATCTTATAGATGTTTTAATAATCACATTTGAAAAATTATAGAAAGAAATGACTTCAATATAATTGACGATAAAACCATAAATACCATGAAGAGATCATACGTTGATATAATTAAAGATGAAAAAGAATTTGGAAAAAGGAAATATAAAAAATAAGAAATTGTAGAAGGCCAGAATACAATTGGGTCTCACAAAATGATAATGATTTAGAAGAAAAATCAGCAGATGAAACCATTAATAAAGAAACCATATCAGAACCTCACAAGAGAAATGGAATAGAATAAATTAATAAATCTAGACTCGTTGGGGTTCATTCTAAACCTACATAGACCAGGAGAATGGGGAATAAATCATAGTCATCCTTCCTATCAATTGTGTAACATTCCTCAATTGAAGAATTAGTGAAGGATGAACCATGGGTTATGCCCATGAATGAGGAACTAGATCCGATTGACAAGAAATGGACATAGGATTCTATTGAAATACCCAATAAATTAACTTGATTGGAACAAAGCATATTTAAAAAAAATTAATGATCATGGAAATGTGATTATAAAAAAGGCATGCATGGTGTGTAATGTCTATGCACATATTGAAGGCATTTATGTTAAATAAATGATTTCTCTAATATCTAGACTAGATTATCTCAGTATTTTCCATGAAATTGTAATTCGAAGAGAGTACAATGTTTATCATATGAATTTAAAAACTATATTAATAAATGGAGTTCTTAAATAACATTTCTATATTGAACAAACATTTATATTTCTAATCAAAAATGATGAGACTATAGTTTATAAATTCAATAAGACTATCTGTGGTTTGAAGCAGATCCTATGATCTTGGTATTCTGGATTGGATTCTTATTTTAAGAATATTGAATTTAAAAGAGGAGGTGTTGACAATAATCTCTAAGTAAATAATTCTCAGAAAGAACCATTTATAGAGCTTCTATATGTGGATTGTATTATTTATTCAAGAATCAAGCATATATTTGTGGAAGAATTTTCTAACCATGTGAAAAATTAATTTGAAATAACAATTATTGGGGGATTCACATACTTTTTGGGGTTTTAGGTGGTTTAAAATAAGGATTATTCCTTCTTCCCTCTGAGAAAATATGCAAAACTATATTAAATAAATTCAACATTCAGGACTCCAAAACAAAGTCAACTCTAATTATAATTGGGAAAAAACTAGGAAATTGTGAGGATGGGAAATACATGGATCCCATGATATACAATAGAATCATTGGAAGATTTTTATACTTGAATCAAACAATAACAGATATTGTCTTTGAAACATGTTTAGTGGAATGCATTCAATGGAATCGGAAGGATGATCAATTGTTAGTAGTTAAAATAATCATGATTTAAATTCAAGGTACTCTAAATTACAAATTATACATTTCAAAGGGAATAGATAATTAATTATCATCATTTTTTATACTCACTAGATTGGATACTTGGTAGATAGAAAATCCACAAGTGGTGGAGCTTTCTTCATTGGAAATAAATGAATAGGATGGTTGAGAAATAAATAAGACAAAACTTCTCTTCGCATGTCATAAGGTGGGTATATCACTGTTACAAAGGCATGTACTTAGATATTCTTGATAAAGTAATAATTGACTAATGTTAGTGATGAGGTGAAACAACCATTCATGGTTCACTGTGATGATAAGATCATAATTGATCTTATGAAGAATCTGGTTTTTTACTCTAGTACCAAACATGTTGATAT
Organism: Viscum album; assembly: GCA_963277665.1. Taxonomy (NCBI): domain Eukaryota; kingdom Viridiplantae; phylum Streptophyta; class Magnoliopsida; order Santalales; family Viscaceae; genus Viscum; species Viscum album. Next base: position 578,910,733 of record OY728122.1, on the reverse strand, counting down.
TATATATCACTTCATTAAAGAAAAAATTGAATAGGATGTGATTAAAATGGAGCATGTTGGAACTGATGATGAAGTGGATTCCATTCTAACTAATTTTTTTGGAACATATATATTTTAGAAACATCAGTTGAACCTCAGTGATTGGTCACCTCCTAGTGCATGTGAGGGTTACGAATAGTCCCATCTCCCCATTTTTGTTAACTATTTTAATTTGTATATCAAGGTGATGTAGGTTTATAGGGGAGATATGATCTAGGTGAGAATTTTTATAGGTCTAAAAGTACATATACATGTTCTTTGGGTTTATTTAAAAAGGGGGAGAATAGATAAATTCAATGTTATAAAGGTTTTCTGGTTATATTATTTTGAAAAACCCATTCATGGTGGACCCTGGATTTGCCCTCACAATAAGCTACGACGCCTGAAAAAAGATCTATCTTCTTGGAATAGCTCTCGGCCTGCCAACTCCCAAGATATGGATGCCCTCAAATCGGACATAGCCTGTGGAGAATCCAATCTAGAAGATTTGTGGGATAATGATACTTTTGATTCTCTTGCTCTTAAGAAGAAAAAACTTGATGATATGTTACTGGAACAAGAGAGGCTGCCTTAGGAACACTCCAAATCCACTTGCCTCAAGGAAGGAGAAAAAAACACGGCATACTTTCATGCTTGTTTAAAGTAAAAGGGTCATGGTTGTACTCCCAACATTCGTCTGGATGAGGGTTCCTTCTCCGGTGACCCGGTGGTTGTAGGCAGTATGGTTGAGTCTTACTTCAAGTCTCTTTTTGGTTCTTCTAACATTTTTTTGTAGAATGGATATCCTAATGAGCAAGGTGACATCTTTAATTCTATCTCGAATGTGATCTCAACAGAAACCAACCACACATTAGAGAGCCTTCCGAATGAGAAATAAATTTGGGAAGCGATTCAATCTCTCAATCCGGAAAGCTCCCCTGGGCTAGATGGATTTCCAAGATCCTTCTATATGAACTCTTGGGAGATCATTAAAACTAACCTTATTCAAGAAATTCATGACTTTTTCAAGGTTCTCATCTCCCTTGGGTTTCAAGTGCCACAAAAATTGTCCTCATTCCGAAAGTTAACAATCCCACTTCCATAAGGCAGTTCAGACCTATAAGCATGTGTAACTTCCCTTACAAAGTCCTGGCTTCTATTATCAACAGATGGCTCTCTCTCCACATTCAAAGATGGGTGTCAAGAGAGCAACATGGTTTTCTCAAGGGAAGATCCATTCAGGGCGCTGTTGGCATCGCTCAATAAATGATAGGGGACATTAATAAGAAAACAGTGGGTTCAAATATCGTTATTAAAGTGGATATGGACAAGGCCTATAAAATAATTGAGTGGAATTTCATTATTCATGCGATGAGGCATATGGGTTTCTCAGAACAGGTTTTTGACCTTCTCTTTTGCTGCTATAATTCACTGTGGTTCTCGATTATCTTCATGGGAAAATCTTGCAACTTCATCAAGTCGGTTCGGGGGCTAAGGCAAGGAGATCCCCGTTCTCCCAGCATTTTCATTATGGTGCAGGATACCATCAAAAAATACCTTGAGCACTACATGCTTCTTGGTTACATCAAGCCATTTCACTTTAGACCCCAATTCCACAGGGTCTCTCACCTCCTCTTTGCCAACAACATGGTGTTCTTTATTAATAGGTTCAACGCTTCCATTAAAGGCTTTATCAATCTCATGGGAGAATATTCTAAATGGAGTGGGAAAGTTATCAATTGTGATAAGAGCTGTGTCTATTTTTCCTCCTCCTGCTCAGAGCGGCGTGCTAATCCTATTGAATCCATTCTCAGTATTCGTAGAAGGTCTTTCCCCATGGACTAACTGGGAGCCCGTATTGCTCCTGGACGTATCCGCGTTCGTCACTTTGAAGGTGTGGTTGAAAATATTGCTAACCGAATTTCTAATTGGAAGAATCTTTTTCTTTCCTTTGGAGGAAGAATCACCCTGGTTAATTGTGTATTGTCCTCTATTCCGATGCACATTCTCTAAATTATCAAGGTCCCCAAGGATGTTCTCCATGGAATTGAGAATCTCTTGAACTCCTTCATTTGGGACGCCCATGATGATGGTAGATGCCATTGGGCTTCTTGGAACAAGTTTTCTAAGTCCCCTTTCAACGGCAGAATTAATGTAAGGAATGTTTTGGAAAAGATGACCTATTTACAAGGTAAAATGGTGTGGGAATTGATTGAAGGCCACTCCCTTTGGGCCATATTTATCATCAACAAGTACGGAAAAGACCTGAATTCACCTAAAGGCAAACTATCCCCTCATTGGAAGAACCTTCAAAGGCACATCCCGACTCTTGAGAATCTTTCTCGTTGGATTCTTGGGAGGGGGGATATCAGCTTTTGGAACCAAAACTGGGCGGGTTCAATGTTGGGCTATTCGGGTTGTCCTGCTCCATAGATGTCCTTACAGGAAGCTAGGTGATACCGATCCTTCATTCAGGCTATATTGGACCACAATAAAAAATTGTTTTTGATACCATTAACATGGAAGACACAGAAGACTTGTGTATTTTCTCAGGCTCCTCTCAGGGAACCTTTTCCGCAAAGGCTTACAGGAGATCACTTTATGCTTCCTCCAACAATGATCCGTGGGGAGATGTCCTTTGGTGCAAAGAACACCCTACCAAATATAGCTTCCTTCTCTGGCGCGTCTGAAAGAAGGCCATCTCTAATGATATAGTTGTGAAAGGTAAGGGGGTTTGTCACATTTCTAGGTGCTCTTGTTGTCAGGATCACAAGGAAGAATCCACCATGCATCTATTCTCTCAAAGTGACTGGGAAATAATAATATGGAAGACGTTAGGGGAATTCTATGGTTTCTCCTCACCTGCGAACAGAATCGACGTGTTTCTTCTCCAATGGTTCAACGGAGCTGGTTCCAACTCGACTGAAGGGAAGGTGAATTCTCTCCTCCTTGCGGTGGGTTTCTGGTGTATTTTGGATGCGTGCAACCGGGTTCTTCATAATAACTTCCAGTCCTTAGGTTTATCCTTGAACATCAGGGCCAGATGCCTTGCCTTCGAGATCTCGGTTTTATTGAAACGCTGGTACAAGTCTCCTTACCTGGCTAATATTGTGTTGAATAATAATTCTATTCCCATAGACTTTCCCCATGTCCACTAGATCCATTAGATTCCCCGCGCTATAGCCTTAAACTAAATACAGATGGCTCATGTGGTGGAGGCATCATGCGGGGTGTAGGTGTCGTCCGTGATCTCAATGGACATGTGCATCTTTCTTTCAGTTCTTACTATGGCCAAGGTGATTCGTTGGGTGCGGAGGCTAATTCCATCCTCAGTGGCCTTTCCCTGTGTCATTCTAAAGGAATCACCTTAACAGTCATTGAATCGGATACCAAAATTATATGTGACTCTTTCAAGGGTCTCTCTCCCACTCCGTGGAAGATTTCTTATGTGATCCATAATTTCAAGAAGTTCATCACCATCAGGATGGTTATTACTCCCACATGGCGCGAAGGGAATAGTGTAGCTGACTTCCTCGCCTCCAAGGTGCCTTCTGACTCTTCTCTAAAGGTGTACACCAGAATTGTCTCCCTCACCTCAGGATGTGCTTATTATGTAATTGGGGACTCCCTTGGTCTGCATCATTTTAGGCCCCCCTAATCATTTTCCTCTGCTTCCCCCTTCAATAAAATAAATGTTGTTATTGTATTGTATGAAATTATTCTGTGACATGATGAGAATTATGCATTATGATGAAACAATATGAAATACTTATTTTAAATGATGATAATTAAGTGTTATGAGGTAAAAGTTTATATTTCTCAAAGCTTACCATGGATATATTTAAGCATTCCAAAACTCCAGAACTCAATTCAGGATTCCCCAATTATTTTATAAAATTATATTTTCTTATGTATAGTTCGTGTGTTGGGTGATTTTGTCACTCTTTTTAGTTTTTTCTTGACTTTTATGCTTTATTGAATTTATCTAATATATTTTCAACAAACTGAAAGGCGGATATTGCTGGAACCAATGCCTATCACATTTGGTAGATGGAAATAGATTCTAGTTTTTTTTTGTTATCAATCCACCCTGGGATGATCAAAGAGTTTTCAAGGTAGGTGATATTATAGTACAAGATAGTTACAGTGTTGAATGTGGTGTCATTTACCAATGTTTTCCAAATTTATAGGCTTAAAATAATAATGAAGGAGAAAGCATTGTGAAATTTGGTTTTCTAGGATTTTATCTTCTCAAACATAGTAAAGGCCTGAGATTCGTGAAGAATATGTTTCATAAAGGTTGATCATTTTGAATATGTGGAGCATCATGAATGTGTGATGGCATGACAGTGATTCTACATGATTATGATAATCTTCACGAATGTGAGGTGTTGTGACAATGATTATACAAGACTATGAGAAGCTTTGTGAATGGGATAAGATTCATTGGTGCTTCACAAGTATAGGCGATTTGTGAATATCTTTTTTTAGGTTCTCTAAATAGCTACTATATGTGTGGGATCTTCATGAAGGGATGATGCTATAAATAGGTGGTTACCCCCACTATATTTCATATGAAAAATAACTTAATGAAATCATGATTCATTTTGTGTTAATGAAGGATGATTGCTTCACAAATTAGGAATTCAATGTGATCTTGGGAATAATGAAAATAGTATCTTAGTCTTGAGAAATACATACATATCTCATAAAAATGTGTTTCCCAATGACTGGTATTCTATGATAACTTAGTGTTATGCAAGTGGATCTTTTTTCATGAAGGTAGTCAGTCTTGTGAATGAGATTCGTGAAGGGGATTCAAGAAATTGTGTGGGTTCACAAAAGTGGGAATTTTTTTGAAACAAAAAAGGGGGTTTCGTGAAGGCAAGAAGATTCAATGAACAATAGTGTTGAACATCTTTTTTATGTGAATAGTTCTCTCATGTGAATCAACTCAGATTTGTGGTGTAAAAAGAGGTCGGTTATATTGAAGAACAAATTATTAAATTCCAATCTAATGAGAAGAACTTCAATTCATTAAAATTTGTATGACTTCACCCAATGTAGTGAGCTAGGGTAATTGATATAAGTGTTCCAAGGAAGGCATAGTGGTGTTCCTATCACAGAGTGACAATGTTTTATTTATTTACTCCATAATAACTAGTGAATCATAATGGATTTAGGTATGGCCAATACACTGTCAATGGATTCTCTTTTGATTACCCCTTAGTGGGTAACCATGTAAAACTATTGTGTTGTCTCTCTATATGTTAATTTTTAATTACTATTTGATTATATCTGAAAATATTAACAAGTTCTTACCAATGAGGGAATATGATCTGTCATATTCAATGAAAATTATGACACTCTGACTCCCCCTCCCCATATAGGATGTTCTGGTATCCTACAAGTGTTATCAAAGGTTACAGGTATTTGGATTTAAATTTTTCCCCTTTTCATGGAGAATATAGTGAATGTTAGAGGAGTTTCTTATTTGATGAAAGAAACTTCTATATTTGCACTAATATAATGATATATCATATAATATCCCATGGTATGGATGTTATTTTTTTAATGTATAAGGATATTCCTGTCACTGACGCGACAGGTCTTTTTATGATGAAAATAAATAGAAAAACACTTGGTGAAGATGATAAATATCAAAATGCTCTTACAGAAGCACTTTTTGATAAAATCTATTTGAATTTGATGAGTTTAACTATATCCAGGTCCATGTGGGGTAAACATTAATATATATATATATATATATATGATGGTGATAATAATGTTAAAGAGTCCAAACATCATGTATTTCACATTCTGTTCGATGATTTGAAAATTCATTTAGATAAAAATGATGATATTTTATTTAATCGCATGACTCAAGTTTTTAGAGATATTTAAGGACAATGGAATTAAATTAAGGATATTTATATTGTGAAAAAAATCATGAGAAGGCTCCCACCTCTATATAATCCCAATCTTTTGGAACTTGAGGAAATATATCTATCTAATATTTATTTTGTGGATATGTTAAGCAGTCTGGTGGATTATGAAATGAGAGTCAAACCAGAAGATGCAGCATGTCATGTCAGAAATGAAATGTAATTAAAATAAATGGAAAAATATGATATTTATAGATTTATTGGTGATGATTAAGAATAAAATTATAATCATCTTTCCAAAAAAACATTATAATAAAATGTATATTTGATGGAATTATTTTATCATCTTCTTTTAGTGTGGTATCATAGGGCATATTTCCTCATGATTCCCAAAAAAATTTGATGATTTATAAAGTAAAACATAAATCATAAATTAGACTTATAAGATGTAATATAAGATAGGAGACTTAACATCTGGAAAAAAACTTCAGAAAAATAACTTCTGATACAAATAAAAACCTGATGATAATGTCTTTTTATAGGATGTTCAACCAAAGTTTAAATTTGAAACCTAAGCATTCATGAAAGATATATTTGAAAAGGTAGAACCCTAAAAAGATAAATATAATCATTTATTGGTTTTCTTTATCTCAATGTAGAGCTTTAGGGTGATCTTTATTGGATCGGAAATCAAGGAAAGAGAAATAGAAATATGATATTTTTGCAGAAAGATTCATCAAAATGTGTTAATCGCCTTAAAAATAAATTGATTGATTGTAAAGAGATGTTGAGGAATATTTATAATGTCCTGAAATCACATAAGATATTGTAGAATATAAACTCACAACTAAGTAATAAGAAAAATCCACAAATTTATTTACTTTGAGATTGAATGAAAAGGCTAATATTGTTGAGAAACATAAATAAGAAGTTGTTACTTTAAGGAGTAATCTAGAAACTGAATTAGCCGAAAATAAAATAAATAAAAAAGTATAGTTTTAAAGATTATTATATGAAGATATGTTATATATTTGTGGAGTATATAATCCTCTAAAAGATCATATATCCACATGTATGGGAAATTGGAATGGTTTTTGAGGAATACACATCAAAGTTTGGTAATGGGGTGGACTAAAATGAAGGGAAGCAGAAACATGGACATATCACCAAGGTGTGTGATGTCCCACCCAATAAATCATCAAACCAAATAGAGAAAATAGATAGAAATAATCCTCAAGTATCCCTAAAGGGTCACCGATAAAATATCATTACAAAATATGGGTACATGCATTCGAATGGTAGTTAGAGGATTTTTTTCCCCTTATGAGGTGTCAATTTTGTCGCTTTCTGGGATATACCATGTCTTACTGCAAAATGGAAAGGATTTATCTGTATAGGGAAGCACCTAGAAGTCAAAAAAGCAGAATGAGACCACATCCTTAATCATATAGAATAAATAGTTTCTTCGGACACTTTTTTCACTGTTTTAACTATGGACATAATGATATACAATGATGTAAGAGGAAAGGCGGGAAAATACCTATATAACTTAGAGACAAGTAAATACCTATCAACCAAGCAGAGTAACTCTTATAAATAGGTATTCTCCTCTAGAATAATAACTAGAGTTTGATGAACCCATGCACACAAAAAGTATATTGTTATGGTAACAATTAACGTCCACCCAATCAAGTATCTCTTGGAAGAAAATTAAGATAATCATGAAATCCAACCTTGAAGAAATAGGTCTCAATGCTACAAATAATAGTGGCACCTTGATTATTGATAGAATATTCTTATCCCACATGATAGGAAATACATATTTGTTTAATAATCTTAAGAAAATTTATGATATAATAATGATATTTGAAAACAATAGTGTGTTAATTATCAAAGGTAGTGGAAATATAGAATTGGAAAGTGACAAGGTGAAGAAAATTAAAGTTCTATACATATACAGTATCCATAAAAATATTTGTGTGTTATTAAAATCCATTAATTAGAAAAAATAATGACATTTATTCATAATGGGTCCAATATCATGGGAAATATTGGTAATTATCTCATAAAACGATGCACAAAATATTGAAATTTATACCAGGTTGACAGTAAAGAGAACGCTTGTTACTTAATAGTTGATGAAGAAAACAACATGTGGCACTGAATATTGGTTTAAATTAATCAATAAAGAAAGGAAATGATACCTAAACTTAAAATATTTATCAAAAGTCCCAATATTAATCATGAATGAGGAAACACATGTGATACTTGTATGAGAGGAAATATGGTATGGAGTTCAAATCAACCAAAGAATAAGATCACATCAAATCTGTTTGATATCATCCACACTTACGTATGTAGTTTAATAAATGTGGTATGCATATATAGAAATAGTTACTTCATTATTTTTATTTATGAAAACATTATAATTTATTCTATAATTAATATTCATAGGAAATGGAAAATATTTTATGGAATGATGAGTTATCATGGAATATATGAGAATTAAAATAGCCAAAAAAATCAAGATTGTATAATTTAAAAATGGTGGAGAATACTCATCCATTAAATATGAAAATTTACTCAAAAACATGGGATAGTAAATGAGGTGTATGCTTTTAGAACACCTAAAAATGGGTTTATTGAGAGCAGAAATTGATCGGTGATAAATATGTCTCGAATTATGCTGATTCAAATTCTTGTATCTCTTTATTATAGGAAAGAGTTTTTTCAGGTTTATGTGAACTATCAAAATCGAAAAAGTCATTTTATATGATAAAACATGACACAATATGAGATATAGTATGCAAAGGATCCCTCTCTAAAGTATTTTTGAGTATTTTGATGTAAATGTTTCATCCAAAAAATAATTCAATCAAGGAATGTATGGTAATGTTTTTGATGAGAAAATTATCCTTGGATATTCAATGAAAGGTACATCCTATAAATATATCAATAATCATACTAGAAATTTTTTGGAATGAAATGATGTCAATAGAAATGAGAATGAAACCCAAAATACCTCAAGGAGATCATATGGTGATCTGATTGAAGTTAAAGAAGAAAGTGGACAATGTAACAGTTTAAATAATAAAATTATAGAAGGATTGAAAATCATTTAGGGCACACAGAATGATGATGACGCATAAAAATAATCCTTAGAGGAAACCATTGACTAAGAAACCTCATAAGACCCTCAAAGGAAAAATATTATAGAAACAATTGATCAATCCAACGTTATTAGGGATTGGACCTCATGAAACATAAACAGATAATAAGGAATGAAGCACATTCTACTTTCATATAAATTTTTGAACCAACCTCATTTGAAAAATAATAAAAGTATTAATCATGGGATAAGGCCATGAATAAATAACTAGATAATATTGAAAAAAACTAGACATGGTATCTCGTTAAGAGACCTGAAAATGATAATGTGTTTACAAAAAAGTAGATTTTTTAAAACAAATTTGATGAGAAAATAAATTTGATCATAAAAAAATAACTCCAAATTTGTAAAGGCTATGCACAGATTTATGGCATTGATGTTGAAGAAAAAATTTCTCCATTAGCCATACTAGAGACTGTCCATCTTTTCCATGCCTTGGTAATTAAAATAGATTAAAAATTTTATCAAATAGATGTCAAAACAACATTCTTAATTGGTGTTCTTAAAGAAAAATTCTATAGTAAACAACTACTGATATTTATGATTGAAATTGATGAGACTATGGTCTGTAGATGAAAGAAGTATATCTATGGTTTAAATCAGGCACAATGGGAATGGTATTACAGACTGAATGCATATTTGAAGAATATTTAATTCAACAGATGAGCTTTCTACCATATGCATTATGTGAAGAATTCTAAGAAAGATCAATTTTTTGTACGTATGTATTTGGATGATATTATTTTTTGTGGAAGAAGGTAGGGATCAGTGTAAAGTTTTCTAGCAATATGAAATATAAATTTGAAATATCTATGATTTGTGAACTCACATAATTTTTGGGGATGTAGGTGGTTCAAAAAAAATTATAACTTAATATCATAGGAAATTATTCAAAATATATTCTAAAGAAAACAAAATGAATTAATCCAAATGAATTTCAACTAAATTATGGTTGGGAAAAACTATGAAATCATGAGGATAGGACATCTATAGATCCCACATTGTATAATAGAATCATTGTAAGCTTATTATATAGAAAAACAAAATGGAATGATATTTTCCTCACAACATTCTTAGTGTTCCACTTTCAATGTAATATAATCAAATAAAACTTTTGAATCAATTAAATGAATCATGAGGTACATTCATAGTACTCCCAATTATGTATTACACATAACAGTAGGAAGATATAATGAACTATTAGCATTTTCTAATAATTACTAGGATGAAGATGTTCTATATATAAATTCCACAAGTCGTGTAGATTTCTTCATTTTAAACCAATGTGTAGTATTTTTATGCAACAAATAATTAAGAACATCTCTTAAAATAGAAAATATTGAGTATATCTCTGCTATAAATGGATTCACCAACCTATTTTAGATGAATCAATAATTGAATAATATTGGCGATGAGGTCAAACAAATGATTGTGATTTACTATGACAATAATAGAATGATAAATCTTAAAATGAATATGGTTCATAACTCTCATACAAAACATATTGAGATCATATATCAATTAATTAAAGAAAAGTTTGAACAAGGTGTGACAAAAATTTATCATGTGGGAACTAATGACAAGGTGGATAAAATTCTATCTAATTAGTTGGAAGCACGTTTATTTTCAAAATATCAATTTAACCTTGGTGTTCATCAAACTTCCATTGCATGAGGAGGTTATGGATAGTCCCCTCACCCCATTTTTTTTAACTATTTTAATATGTTTATAAAATTGATGCAGGTTTATGTGAGAGATATGATCCATGGGAGAGTTTTTTTATCTCTATAATTAAAAAATATAGGTTATTTGGGCTCATTTTCAAAGGGAGAGAATAGATAACTTCAATGTTATAAAAATAATTTGCATACAAGATTTTTAAAAACCATACAATTCTTCGATAAGAAAAATGGAATTAGATAATATGAAGAAACAATATGCAATGCTTTTATGAAATGATGAGAGATATGTGTTATGAGGAAATAGTTTATATTTATCATATCATAACATGGACATATTTATGTGTTCCAAAACATGAGAACCAAATTCATGTTTACCCTCTTGTTTTCTACATTAATCTTTTCTCATGTAAACTTAGAGTATTAGATTAGTTGTTTCTATCATTTTATATTTTGGTTTGATGCTGGTGCTTTATTGAATTTATCTAATAGATTTCTAAAAACCTCAAAAGGGGAGAGTTTTGGAACGATGTCCTATCAATGACATAATAAGGATCCAAATTCAAGTTTTTTTTGTTGGTAACCCACACTAGGATAGCTATAGAGTTTTTAAGGAAAGAGATATTATAGTATAAGATGGTTGTAGTGTTGAAGGGGGCTCTATTTCATAGTGTTTTCCCAATTTTATGTCTCAAAATTAAGAGGAAGGAGAGAGATTTATGAATGTTTGTTTTTTGGGATTGTCTCTTCTCAAACATGGTAAAGTCATGAGTTTCATTAATAATGAGTTTCTTGAAGATTTATCTTCTTTAATATGTAAATAATCATGAATAATTTATGCCTTGATGGTTATTCTACATGACTATAAGAATCTTTGAAAATACATGATGTTGTGATGGTGATTCTACGTGACAACGAGAATATTCAAAAATAGGATAAATTTCTTTAGTGATTTGTGAATAGAGGGTCTCCTCAAACATGTTTTTGGAGATTCACAAAAAGGTTGAAAGAAATATGGGATATTTGTGAAGTGTTGAAACTATAAATAGTCTGGTACCCAAACTTCATTTAATATGAAGAAGAATTTAATAAAAGGGTGAATTTTTATGAATTCATGGTGTATGAGATATTCATGAATCAGGAATTCAATGTGAACTTGAGAATAATGGAAAGGATATTTTAGTCTTAAAATTCTTAGGTTTCTTAAAAAATGGTTTATATTAGTTACTGGGTATTCCATGATGGATTAGTGTTCCATAAATGGATTTTTCTTTGTGAAGTTATTTATCTTCACATAGGATCTTTTGTAGGATAATCATGAAAATTCTTGGTTTCACGAAAGTTGGAATTTCTTTGAAACATAGTGGTGGATTCATAATGGTTGGGATCTTTGTTAATGATAGTGTTGAACATATAATATAATTGAATAGTGATTTCAACGGTATGAACTCAAGTATACTATAAAATAAGAGTATTGTTTCATATAGGGAAAGAGACATAAATTCCAATCTACTACGAAGATCTTAAATCCATTAAATGGAGTAAGACTTCACACAAAAGCAGTGAGCTATGAGGAGTTGAAAGAAGTGTTCAGGGGGAGGTAGTGTGTCATCCCTAAAATATTATATAGGAAGTGTTCCTAGTAAAAAGTGTATATGTATGATCATATATACATGAAAATAAATAGTAAATATTAGTCGATTTTTTTATTAACAAAACAGTTTTGATGTATTCTCTAAGGACTATCCCTTAGTGGTGAACCAATTAAAACTTGGTTTTTTTCTCTATATGTGAATTATTAATTACTATAATATTTCATCCAAAATTTATAACATATACCTACAAACATGGGAACAATATCTATATCCTTATAAAATAAAATTGACACTCTAATTCACCTCTCCCATATTAGGGTGTTCAAGGGTCCTGCAGTTGGTATCAAAAGGTAAAGATTTTTGGAGTTAAATTTTTCTTCATTTTTTCATGGATAATACAATGAATATCATGGGAGTTACACTCTTTGATGGAAGAAAAATATAGATTTTGAAGAATAGGATGATATCTCAACTGAGATACCTTGGGATGGAAGTTCTTTTTTCTACATCTCATGGGATTCTATTCGATGATGTGATAGATCTTTTGATGATTGAAACATATTGGAGAATGTTTGATGCAGATACCAATGGTCAGAATTCTCTTTATGTATCACTTTCTGATCAAATCTATTCAATTTTTTTGAGTTTCACAACATCCAAGTCCATCTAGAATAGAATAGAAAATATATGAATGACCATGATAAAAAATATAAAGGGTCCAAACATAAATTCTTTCATAATCTATTCATTAATCTAATAATGAATTTATATGAAAAGGTTGATAGTTTCTTTAATCAAATAATTAATGTTTTTGTACATATTCAAGGAATTAATGAGGAAATTAAGGATATTTTTATTATGATTAAAATACTGAGAAGGATTCCACCTCTATATAATCCATAAGTTCCATCCCTTGAGGAAAGAGATATGTCTAAGATTTATCTTGATGACCTTCTAATAATTCTAGTGGATTATAAAATGATTACCAAAGCAGAAGATGTAAAATTTCTTGTAATAAAGTAAATGGAATTAAAATCCATATAAAAACATGATTTTTCTAGAGTTAGTGATGATGAGGGAGAATAAATTATTTCTCTATTTTTTTGAAAATCAAGTGAGATAATGGGATATTTGAAGGAAATATTCTGTTAGATTGTTTTTGGTGTTGTAAATTTTGGCACATTTCACCACACATCCAAAGGAAATTTTATGATTTAAAAAGTCAAATAGAAATCATGTAGAAACCTCAGAAGAGGTTATCTAACAAAGGATTCTTCAAATCAACAAAAAAATTCAAAAAAGTATCTTCTATTACAAATAAGAATAAGATGATAATGACTTTTCAGAAGATGTTGAACCAGAGATTAAATATAACCCCCAAGAATCCATGATAGATACAATTAAAAAGTTAAAACCTTGAAAGGATAAATATAATCAGTTTCTTGGTGTTTTTGATCTCAAGGTGAAACTTAAGGGTTCTCTTCATTAGCCTGAGAATAAAAAAAGAAAAATAAATATGAGAGTCCTACTGGAAGAGTCATTGGAGTGTGTTGATTGGATTGAATAAGAAATTAATAGATAAAATTAGAGGTATATAAACATTTATCAACTCATGAAATCTCAGAAGATGTTGTGGAATTAGATCATGGGACAAAAGAATATGGAAAATTCATCAATTACCTTACTTTGATACTAGATGAAAAGGATAAGTTTGTTAAGGAACATGAAGAATAAGTTTTAAATTAATGATAAAACTGAAAACTAAATCATCCTCAATGGAAATAAATAAGAAATTACAGTTTGGATGATTCTCAGATTCAGAGATGTTAAAAATAGCTAAACTTGTTTCTGATGGTGTAGAAAAGACCTTGAAAGATAATGGAACCAAATGTAGGAGAAATATTTCAATTAGTTGTGATGAAGAAAAAACTAAGGATGAGAATTGGATAAATCAAAATAAGGGGAAACTGAAATTTTGACATATCATAATGGAACATAATGTCCTACCAAATAATGATTTGAACCAAATAATAAAGAGAGATGAAAATAATCATCAATTATCAATAAAGTGTCACTAGTCAAATATCATTATAAAATATGTGGATATAGGTAGTAAGGTAAGTAAGAGTATTTTTTCATTATTAAATTTTAATTATATAGAACTCTGGGCCATACCATGTTTTACTATAAAGAGGCAACAGAATATCTAAATGGGGAAGCCCCATGAAATCAATAAAGGAGAATAATACAACATCCTTCATCATATAGAAAAAATAATTTCAATGGATATTTTTTTAATTTTCTATCTATGGCCATAAATCTATTCATTATAGGAAAAGGAAAGGAGGGAATAATACCAACAAAACTCAAAGAAAAGTCCATAAGCATCTACTAAGAGGATTTACACCTACAAATATGTTTTCTTTCCTGGAGGAATGATTTGAGTATGATGAATTCGTGAATACTGAAAAGAGATTGGTAGGACCATATTTACCATCTACCTAGTCAAGTATTTCATGGAAGTAAAAGATGAAAATAATGAAATCCAACCTTAAAGAAATATCTCTCATTGCTATAATGAATAGTTTCCCATGTATTCTTGATATTGGATTCTCATCCCACATGATAGGAAATGTATATTTGTTGAGGAATGTTCAGAAAAGGGTTTATGGAATAGTTATATTTGGAAATTTTTGTTTGTTAAATTTCAATGTGATTGGAAATATAGTACTAGAAAATAAAAATATGAGGAAAATAGAATTTATCTACCTAGATGGTTGGAATCACAATCTCTTAATTGTGAGTTATCTTCGTGAATCATGACTAATAGTGAAATTTAATTTGAAAGGGTGCACTATCAATGAAAATATAGGTAATTATATCATAAACGGATGTAGAACAGATGAAAATATATACAAGGTTGATAGTAAAGAGAACACTTATTACTTAATATTTGAAGAATAAAACAATTTATGGCACTGGAGGTTGGGTCACATTAATCCACAGATCATTGGATAGATATATAAGCTAAAAAAAGTTTTTGATATTCCAAATCTAAAGCATAAATGAGAAAATACATATGATGGTTACATTCGAGGATTGTGGTTCGGGAGTTAATATTAGTCAATGAAATAATCGGCAACAAATATGATTGATCTTATCCAGATCGACGTATGTGGTCTAATAAATGTGGTTGGAACATATGGAGAGAGGTACTTCATTATTTTTTTAGATTATTATATTAGAATGGATTTTGTAATGACTAAGTATAGGAATTTACAAGTGGTTGATTGCGTTAAGAGTTATTTTCAAATTGAAGTGAATGAACCTAGTTATATAATCAATATTTTATTATCTGAAAATAGAGGAGAATATAAATCCATTGAATTTAAATATTAGCTCAAAGAAATGGGATAATTCATAAATTTTCTATATTGAAAACCCCTCAACAAAATGGTTTTGTTGAATACATAAATCCATAGGTGAACAATATGGCTAGAACTATGTTGATTGAGATTCATATTTATCAACATTAATTGAAAGTGGTTGTTCATGTTTTTGTGCACACTCAAAATTGAATAGGGATTTTATCAGAGAAACTAAGACACCATAAGATATATTGTCTATAAAAACCCCTCTATGTATTATTTTATGAGTCTTTGGAAGTAAATATATCATCTAAAATAAATAATTCAATCATGGAATGTATGTTGATGCTCTAGATGAACTAATTTTCCAAGATATTTATAGAAAAATTCAAGGTGAAAAATTTTTTAGTTATCATCTTGGAATAATTAATGAAATAAATGATGTCAATATCATTAAGGATAAAACCATAATAAATTTGACAATATCATATTTTTATATGATTTAAGCATAATAAAAATGTTGAAAAAGGATAGATTCAAATGAAGAAATTGTATAAGGAATGAAAATTATTTAGGGCTCAAAAAATGTTGATGATTTAAAACATGAATCAAAAGAGGAAACCATTTCTTAAGAAATATCATCTGAACCCCATATGAGAAACAGAAGAGAATAAATTTATCAATCTGACACCACTGGGGATTGATCCACTCTAACATAGACAAGGAGAATGAGTAATGAAGAACATTATTCTTTCTTATAAATTGTATTAACATCCTCATTTAAAGAAGAAGAAAAGGTTGAATCACAGGTTAAGGCCCTGAAAGAAGAACTAGACTAGATTGACAAGAACCAGAAGTGGGATCTTACTAAGAGACCCCAAAATCACTTTGTGATTGGAACAAAGTGCAGTTTTAAAAACAATTTTGATGGGCATGGAAATTTGATCTAAAATAAGAAATTACTGCTGTGTGAAATATATTCAAAGATTGAAGACATTTATGTTGCAGAAATGTTTTCTCTAGTATCTAGACTAGAGTTGATCAGTCTTTTCCTTTCCATGTAAATTCAATGAGAGTAAAAAATTTATCAGATGGATGTAAAAACAGCATTCTGAAATGGTGTTATTTAAGAATAAGTATACATTAAAAATATAATGTAGTTTCTGATTAGAAATGATCAGAATAAGGTTTTTATATCTCTACGGTTTTAAGCACCCACCACAATCATGGTATTCCAGAATAGATTCTTATTTTAATAATATTGAGTTTAAAAAGGATGTTTCAACCATAATCTCTGTGTGAACAATTCATAGAAAAATAAATATTTGGTTCTTATGTATTTTTATGATATTATTTTTAAGGTAATACAACATGGATTAGTGGAATAATTTTCTAACAACATAAAATATGAACTTTAAATCTTGATGATAGCGGAACTCACATAATTTTTAGGGCTACAGGTTGCTCAAAATAAGGATTATAACATTATCTCTCAGGAAAAATATTAAAATGTGATGTCAAATTAATTCAACATGCATGAATCCAAACCAATGTCGAATTAGATCGTGGATAGTAAAATACATTGAAAATATGAGGATGGTATATTTTTCGATCCCACATTTTACAGGAGAATCGTTGGAATCTTATTATACATGACTGTAACATGGCTAGATATTGTCTATTCAACATTCTTAGTAGTATTCTTTCAATGTAATATGAATGAGTAGAATTTGGAAGTAGTTCAAATAATCATGAGGTATATTCAAGGTAGTCCAAATTATGTATTACACTTTTTAACAAGAATAGATAATGAATTATCGGTATTTTATGATGTTGAGTGGTATAGAAGTGTGGTAGATAGACAGTTCACATGTTGTGGGGAATTCTACATTTGAAAAAAAATTATAGGATGGTTTACAAATAAATAATAACTCAATTCTCTTAGTACGGAATAATATGAGTATATATCTACTAAAATGGAATTCACACAGATATTATGGGAAAATAAAAAATGACTGATATTGGTGATGCGGTGAAATAGCCTATAGTGATTCACAATGACTATAAGAGTATGAATGATTTTATGAAGAAACTGGTCCATAACCCTCATACCAAACATGTTGAGATCATATATCACTTCATTACAAAAAAAATTATTAATGTGTGATTAAAATGGAGCATATTTTAACTAATGAAAATGTTGTTTCCATTCTACCTAATCCATCAATAGAACATATATTTTCAGAACATCGGTTGAACCTCAGTGTTCATCAACCTCCCAGTGCAGGAAGTGTTTACAGATAGTCCAATCTCACAATTTGTGTGAACTTTTTAAATTTTTCTATGAAAGTGAGGTAGGTTTACCTGGGAGCTATGATTCATGGGGAGTTTATTTGAGTTCGATATGTAAAAATATGAGAACCCAATTCATGATTCCCATATTTTTTCCTAAACTGAGATTTTCTCATGTGGACTTAGAGTGTTGTATGAGTTGTTTCATGGCTTTTAGGTTTTTATTCTAGGATTTTTCTTTATTTAATTTATCTATCCGATTACTTTTAAATCTAAATGGGAATATTTTTAGAACCATGGTCGTTCAGAGCTGGAAGATGGTAAGGGAGTATAGTTAGTTCTTTTTTTCACTCCACACTGGGTTGATCAATGATTTTTCAAGAAAAGTGTTCTCATAGTAAAATATGGTTTCGATGTTTTAGGTGGTTTCATTAACCAATGTTTTCCAAATTGTTTGGCTCAAAATATGGAGGAAAACTCAATCATCGTAAAAAAAAGTTTTCTAGGATTGTCTCTTATCAAAAATGGTAAAATCACAATATTGTAAAGACTAGGTTTTTAAAAGGTTGATCTTTGTGAAGATATAGATAATCAAAAGTTTTTGATGTTGTGATGGTGATTCTACATGACTATAAGAATATTTGAGAATGTGAAATGGCATAATGCTGATTATACGCAACTATGTTAATCTTCACAAATGAGAAAAATATCACTAGTGCTTTGAAAGTATAGTAGCTTTGCGAACACATTTTGGTGGATTGGTAAAATTTTGATGGAGGTGTGGGATATTCGTGAATGGGTGATCCTATAAATTGGTGTCTACCCACACATCATTTCATATGAAAAATAATCGAAAAAATGATGATTCATTTTGAATTTGTGATGGTTGAGAGAATCCAGAATAAATAATTATATGTGAGAATGATCATCTCTAAAAGACTATAATAGTCTTAAAAAACATGTAGTTATCTAGCAAAAAACGATTTTTGTGATGACTATGTATTCTTTAAAGGTATTTTTCTTCAAGAAGGTAGTTAGTTTCACAAAGGATATTTGTGAAGGAACTCTGGGAAAGTGTATGAGTTCATAAAAGATGAAATTTATTTGAAACATAAATGGGGTTTCATGAAGGATATATGCTTTAGGAATGATAGTGTTTAGCCTATGTCCTAAGGCAAGACTTCAATAAATTCCATCAACTCAGTTCCACGGTGCATGCATAGTCTCGTGTTATTCATGGACAAAGACTTAAATGAAAATATTTTGAGATGACCTTCAAGTCATTAAATTGAGTAAGACATCACCCAATGTAGTGAACTAGGGGGAGTTGGAAGAAGTGTTCTGAGGGAGGTTATATTTTTTCCCTAAAATCCTATAAAGGTAGTGTGCTGAGAAAAGATTGAATGTGTTTGATCTTCTATACTCCATAATAACTAGAGAATCTTAATGGATTTAGGTACAACCAACACACTATAAATATATTCTCCTCGGACTTCCCCTTAGTGGTGAAATAAGTTAAATGTCCATGTTTTATCTCTATATGTGAATGTTTACTTACTTTTTGATTCCATCTAACATGTTCAACAGGTCCCTACCCACAAAGTAACAAAATCCATCACTTTTAAATAAAATATTTACACCTTGATACACCCTTCCCATCACAGGGTGTTCTGGGGTCTAATACTTATAATAAAATAGTTTAGTTAAAACTATTTCCTTATTGATATAAAAAATTAGTAAATTTCTTTATATTTAATATAACTATATAATTTATGAAAATGATTTATTCTGTCATTACCAATGTTTTTAAAAACACCCAGGGTTAAACATAAATCATTCCATAAGAAACAATCATTAAATATCATTGAAATCGTCCAGACCAAGTTGAAAACCCAAAAATATGACATATTTTAGAATATATTCTTATGAGGTTGATTTAAAATTTATTTCGAAACTATATTAATAACTCAAAAAGTCTCATACCAAAATTTAATATACACTCATCATATAATATCAAAATTTTGAAAATTATTCCCATAAATATCCTAAATCACCAAAAAGCCACAATAACATCATATATTCATTAAATGGATATTTCTATTTACCTAAATCAAAAAAATTTCCCAATATAGTGAACATATTAAAAAAAATTAATCATATATCCAATAAATCAATTTTCAATCCCATGGTTGTCTATATGATAAACCATTTGTTCCTAAAACGTAATAACCTTTTTAAACAATTAACCAGAATTATCTAAACATAAATGATCATATTATCCAAAAAATATATCAATAAAATTAAATTTATGACCTTAATATATATTAATTATTCCTCAAATAACCTTTTATCATGGTAAACTTAAGGGTTAAATATATCTCAAAAATCTATTAAAATTGACTAAATGTATCCTAAAATATTTGGATACCAAAAAACATCTAAAAACCTTATAATATATTCAAACATATGATAAAACATAGTCTTATAAATCAATTATGGCATCTAAAAATATTAAAAAATCCTCATCTTAATCACATTGCATGTAATATTATCTGTACATATTTTCAGATTCCAACTATAATGACATGTTCCTTTTTTATCCTATAATTTGGAGTTTAATAGAAAAAATTTAATTTTTATACATTCTCAAAAAAATTAGGTATATATTTTTTATTAACAATTAAAATCATTAAATTTCATCAGGAAAAATAACATATAGTGTCCATTTCATCCATAGAAACTGTATTTTTATGTTTCAAACCCTATTTTATTGATAACACACAAGCTTCGTTCAAGGCTAATTTCCTTTATTTGGATCTTAAAAACATTAAAGTTCCTACTCATCCTTAAGCCCTGTAAAAAAATTTGGAAATTTTTTATGATAAATAAAAATCATACAAATGCATATAAAGGAATATAAACCCTTTAATATATTTTAAATTCATGAAAATACATAATAAAATTTTCTTTTTATCATAATAAACATTGAACACAAAATAATCACATATTTACTCTTAAAATATTCATTTTACATGTTTTTTCAAAAAAAAATTAATATATTACCATAAAATAAAAATAATAATTCATGAGGATTTCTTATAATTAAAATTAAAACTTTTCTAGGAAAATAAACCATTCAATCTTTAAAGATTATGAAAATTATTTTAAATTACAGGAACATTTTTTCATCTTATTAAATCATAAGAATTCCAAAAAAATGCATAAAAAATAAAATATATCCAATTATAAAAATATAAATAAAAACATTGATAATAAGTACTAATTTATAATGGTGTATTGAATAATTTCAGACATCATAATCTTACCATCAATGCCTTATGCCCATACATCATAAAAATTGGGTAGGAATACAACAAATACCCAGTTTAGTTTATCACATGTGAACTAACGATGCATAAAAGGGCTATAGAAATACCAACCCATCAAAAATCAAGCCCAATTAATTCATAATATTAAATAAATAAATAGTATTTAAATACATAATTAACATTAACATTTATATTGAAAAACTAGTATAAAGTATACTAATATTTACACAGTAAGTAATAAGGAAAACAAGATCCTATGCTATCTAGAGAACTATAGTGGATGGTATCAATATTTTATATGCCAAGTAAATAATAATATTCTTAAAATTATTACAAAATAGATGAAAATAATTTTTAAAATAAAATTAGATTATTTCTTTGAAAACATGAGAAAATATAATTTTTTTAAACATTTTTAATAAAATTTTCTATAACAATGAGAAAATTGATTTAATTTCAAATAAAAATATAAAATTTTAAATTATGCTTAAAATTTATGATTTTCAATGATGGAATTAATATACATTCATATCGTATATGTTAAAAGGAAAACTTATTTTCATAGTTTTGTAAAAAGACAACATTAATTCATGTGGATGGTATTTGAAAATATTTCTGTTAATAATTTGTAAATGAATTAAAAATGTAGTTGAAAATTACCATTAAAAATATTTGAAATGTGCATAATAATATTATTGAAACATTTTTTTAACATGATTATAGAGGAGGAATATTTTGAAAGGAATATATTAAAATAATGTTTTAAAGGTAAATCCCTTACAAAGAGCCCTAAATCATTCTCTATATCCCAATTTATAAAATTATATTGGTTTTATAAATTCTTAAGATCCTTTACCCATTTTCACCCCATTATCATTATTACTTTTATTTAAATTATAACTACCAATTGTTTAATTACTAAATTGGTTAAGTTTATGTTAGAGGTTTTGAGGATGTTTCATTCACAATCACAAAAAAAACGTTTTGTAAGTTGAACATGGAAAAATCTGCCATGGTTACATAAAATAAATAATATTAATCATGAAAAAATTATCATTTTTATATATTAAATAAAATTTTATAATCATCTATGAAATATGGATATAATAAATTAATCACTTACCTTCATGGAGGTGGTATTCCATAGGTACGCATAAGTGACATTATCATTGATTAAAGTGTAATGGGTTTTGAATTTCAGTTATTTATTATATTTATAGAATCATAATTTTTTATTTAATATAATTTATATTCATTAAATATATTAAAATACAAATCTTAGTTAGGTGGTGATGGAAAATGAAACACATCGCTTTGTGAAGGTGGTAGTCAACATGCACACATGAGTGATGTTTTCATTTCACATTCGATGGAAAAAAAGATTATTAGCAATTGTTTATTGAATCATAACAAAATATAAATATATATATTATACCTACATTTTTATATCATCTTGATTTAGATTTAATTGAAGGAGTTATAATATGAAATAAAATGAAATAACTCAGTTAAGAGTTATACAACTTCATTGCAAATCCTCTCTTTTTTTAAAATATAATCCTTCTTAGGATAGTGGCTCCAATTCTATGATGATGGATCCCATTTGGTGATGGTGACTACTGATAATCTAGTCCCTCCCACTCCGATGTGGGAGGGACCACTTTCTTCTTTCAAGGGAGCCACAGCCAACTCTATATCCACCTTTTCAGACCCAAATTCCTTCCCTCTATTCCTCAAATATCGTATATCCCTAAAGTAATAGATTTATTCAGTGGATTTACTCAACATTCGATATCTTCCTCGGTGTTAAATGAGGATTTAGATCTTTTTAATCTTATGTTTCTTACTCAATTCAAGCATTTTCACCCCTAGGTGGATACTTTCGACAGGTTAATTTTTGGGAATTGTGGTTTACATGATCAAAAAATGGTGAGTATTATTGAAAATAGGAATATGATGATTTAGTTTTCATTAGAGGAATACATGGTCATGTCATTTTTCAGTTCCCCTTGCACCTATAATGGATCTTGGTTCTACCTTTTTAGGTCGAATTACGACTTTAATTTGAAGCGTGACACCCCAACAGTGCCGATTTGGGTGAGTTTCCCTGAGCATCAATTATAATTTAAAAACCTTGTGATTAAGTGAATAATATGGAATCCAGTTGAAAGATATCTTATGTTATGAATGGAGAACAGATTCATTTTTCTACCCTATTTTTTTCTTCAATCTAAGTAGAAATAGATGTCTTAAGATTTCCAACTAATTACATATGGATTTCAGTGGGGTAGTGTTCTGATGCAAAAAGTTTGTGGTTTTTGAATCATGGTTTTATTTATACTCTCCCTATAAGAAAATAGAACATTAAATGGAAGAATGTAGGCATGAGATTAAGAACATTATCAAAATATTGATGTGGCCTTAGGATGTAGTGGTATAGGATTTGGTCCTAGTGTTGGTGAAGGTTTCGCTAGAAAATTTCATTTGGCTGCATATATAGATCCATGTTATTAGAATTCTGTGCAATTAGAGACTCAAGAGGGTAATCCATTGTTATATCACATATTAAGTCACTTGATGGAGGATTTGATCGATCCCAAGCCCACTATGCAAGACCCTATGGGACTATTCAGAACTGATATTGCTAGTGATGCTACTTTTTTAGATTATTTACCCTTCATATCAATTGAGGGATCCCATGGTGAGGTTGTATAAGCTGGTAGTAGAAAAATACATTAATTGGAGACACAAGTGTCTAAATATGGAGTTTCAAGGGCTCCCAAGGCTTCACCCTATGTAGAGACTATGATTTTAGGGTATGACACCATTGGAAGAGAGGGATCTCAAGTGAATGAGACACTACGAATCTAGGAATTTGGGTCTAATACAGAAAGGGAGGGTGTATTAATAGGTGGAATAGTTCGGTAGAAGGTCATAGGGGTGGGAATTTGATCAGGTCAAGTCTGAGAAGGCAGTTGTCATCTATTAAACATTGAAATCACTTTGAAGTATTAAAGAGTGATGGTTCGGAACAAGAGTGTGAAGAATCTATGGTAGAAGAGTAGAATAATGATCATAGAATCCCCATGGATGAGACTAGTGATGAGTAATCATTTAAGTTATCAAAATACAATGAATAATATTTTAATGGTAGAGTTTTTCTTATTTTTTGAATGACGAACGGGTCAGATAGGTGATGGGAATGTAAAAAAGGACTATTCTTACTTACCCCTACCAATAGAGACTCGATTCACCAAAATTTTGTAATCCAAGGATATGGAAGGTGATCCCAAGGTTTTTGTAATTATTTATCAGGCTAAGGCCTTGAATCTTGGGGAAGTTCCCCTCAAGGGTGGTCTATTTGGATAGTAGTGGTCCATATGTGCAAACTCTGAGAAAACATTCGAGCGATTCATGCATTCAGAAGATGAAATGGTGGAGGAGTTTCTTATTTTTAATTGAACAATAGAGGAAGATAAAGGATGATGTGAAAATATATTATCGTAGATTATACTCATGCGTAGTGTGCATGTATTAACTAGAAAGATCTTATACTGATAATAGGATTGAATGAAGGGAAGATGAACAATGAGTAGCATGTTCAAACATGGTAAAATCCATAATATCACTAAATACCTCATAAAAGATGATATAGAAACACAAGTGACCTATCTCTCCTAGAAAATATTTAGGGATCTATATTCTAGTTGGCTTATGTTATTTTTCAATAACTATGTTGTTTCTCTTAGTGTTTTCTCTGGGTGAACCTTGTCATTTCTCACTTTTCCAAAAACATCTTCTGAAAATGAAAGGGTTAAGTGTCATTCAGGATGGCCTTAGACAAAAAAAAAAGATAAAATAAGTTTATAAGGAAAATATAAATGTATTGTTTTATTTATTGGGTAAATTTAATGGATTCTTAAGATTTAGTAAGAGAGTATAGGTGGTTACCTTTAATCAGTGTGGTGGGTTCCACACTTGTAATTATTGTAATCATTAAATTAATATAAGGTTAAATTCATAGAAAAGTGTCTCAAAATATGATATTTTTTTAATTTAGGATGATATAGGGTATAAATAAGTTCAAAAAATATAATTTTTAAATTCTTTTTATTTATTTTAGCTCCTATTATCTCAGTTTAACCCTCATTAACAATGTCAAAGCTTTGCCGTTGTAACACATTTTTAAATTTTAATGGTCATTAAAGTAATTACAGAAATTGAATGTTGTGCAGAAATAAAAAATTCATCATATGATCTAAAAATTACCATCCAAATGAGTTTATATAGGATTTTTTATAATTTTATAATTATTTCAAAAAAATAAACAATAAATATCATTTTATGTCATTTTTATTAATATTCCCATATCTTGACTTTAAAGGCATCAAGATTGAAATGGAATTAGAATATAAAAACATTAACTATCACTTATAAATTATTATTATATAATGAATTAGTGGTATAAAATTATTCATAAAAAATATATTAGTCATAAATTTTCTAAAATCATTTATTTTAGTTTTGTACTCCATTTACAAATGTTGCCTCAGTATTGTACTAGAGTTTAAGGTAATTATACCCTATAAACAATAAAAAATAAATTTATATAATAAATATAGTTTAATATTCATTATTTATATCCTCTATATTCATTCATATATCTTTTTTTCTATATAAAAATCATAACAACAAAATATGTGATAGAGATCGAAACTTTGTAATTACTCTTTACTTAAAATAACATAATGGTCATAAGAAAATGAATTTGGAACCAAAATTCCATGTTTTAAAGTTTAGGAAGGTTATGGTTGAATTATAATCATGAAATAAATTAATGTAATGTTTTGATTTATTTTTAGACATTATCCCAACGTTTTATCCTTAATTAACATAGTTTACCCATTATAGTAGTGATAAACTTTTACCATGGAACTATTAATTATGACTAAATATAAAATTCACCAATATAAAAAATTTGAACTTTATAATTATAAATATGAAATAAAATTTTTCAAGGTTCACGTTTGATACATTTAATATTTCAATTTTATTGTAAGGGCACAAAACGCAATGAAAAATATTTTTTAGAAAAAATGTGTTTTTATGATTTTATACCAAATGAAGTATAATAATGATTCATTTAGAATTAATTTAAATATTTTTAATTAATGGGATATTTTTTATAGTTAAATTAAAATTTTAAAAATAATTTTACATTAAAATTACATGATTTAATGAAAAAATGGTAGTTTTTAAAAAATTGGTTTTTTCCCCTATTCACTCAAAAATCATTCATTCTAGAAAATTCCCAAAAAATACTTAGCCTATTTTAAATTGATTATTTAAAAAATTAAATACATTATTAAAAGAAATTTTTTAAATGAATTAGAAATGAATTATATTATCCAAGCATTAAATGAAATAAAACCAATTTTTGAAGTATAAATGTAATTTATACTCATTACTTATCTAGTTACAACCATTAGATGGATTATAATATATTAGTTCATATTTTTAAGTATTACATATTTTCAAAATTATATTTTGATATTGATTAATTTATTATTATAAAATATAATACACCTTAAAACTTGTTTTAAAAATAATTGTTTTTAAATATATCAAATCATTTATTTTTCAAAACAAATTTACTAATATTAGACCCAAATACTATATTAGTGAAAAAATCATATTGATCCAATGAATATATAATCCAAAAGAACATATGTTCTTATTTTATATGTTTTCTTATTCCATTTCCTCCACATTTAAATGATCCTAAATCAATTTTCCTATGTTATAAATGAATTTTATTTTTTATAATTTTCAATTATTTCCCTAGAAAAAATGATAAAATTGATTAAGTGATTATGTAATTGAAATAATATACCATGGAGGAAAGTGACCATACATAAGTAACCACATCTTGAAATCAAAGTGACCACATACATAATCAAGTGATTTTGTTCTATATTAGCTAATTTTGTCTAAGTATTGAACTAACCATGTATTGAAGTTCAACTAGCTGCATGTTTACTTAAACTTCCATACGTTGAAGATCAAGCAATTGTACAAAGGATTAAACCTATTGAATTAATAAGCAAGTTACTATGTGGTAGTTAAGTAAATGTTTATAAGTCATTAGCAGAACATGTGTGTGTGTGAAGTACTGACCACAAGAACAATTCAACCTATGATATAAAGAAAATATGTTATTATGAGGGGACAGAAATTAAGAAATAAAAATGTACAAAGTGACTACATGAAGTAATAAAGGGACCATAAAAAATAAAATAACTTTCCACAAGAATAAATGAAGTTATAATGTACATAAATTAAGTGATCAGATGTCAAAAATAAGTGACCACAAGAACTAGAAAAGTCATCATTCCAACTTACCATACCAAGTGACCATGTTAATGTTACTGTGGAATGTGATAATAGAAATTAGACATGTGAAGTAACCATGATCCAAAGTAATTGTGCTTCAATTGGGGAACAAGTGACCCTTTCTAACATAATCACTATGGTTTTTTCAAATTTCCAAAAACTATATTTTGGATCATTAATTGTACATTTTGTGATTTTAAGACACAAATGAGTAAATGGGTAAAATTATGAATATATTCTAATAGATAATTTGATATAGATATATCTTTAAATTAGAATAAACATCCATGGATAGAAAGATTTTTTTAATACATGTGGATCTCAGAGCAATGTATAGAAAGGAAAATTGATACATATAGGACATAAATTTTTCTTCGATGATACTCTTTTTTTAAACCCTCTTTATGAAAACTCGGTTGAATATTTTTTATGAAAATACATAAAAGAAAATGATCAATTTATGATTATCATATAGAGATGTATCAAAACTTATCACATACAATATTTTTATCTCTTATTAAAATTTCATTTTGAGATTTGTTTGTTATACTCAATATATTCCATAACACGGTATCTGGAATTATATTGAAGAGTACTAGACACTCTTCCTTTCATTATTTTATCTATATTATCCTATGTCAAACTATAGAAGAGGCTGTGTGTATCCTAGACTACCTATGTGTAGTTGTGTTATGTAAAACCGGATCCAAGATCTGGATCATTTTATTCTTTATTAAACTACATAGAAATCAGTGATTTCCAAGTAGAGAGGACTAGGTCTCGGTTTGAGACCGAACCTCTTTTTTATTTAGCTGCATATTTTCTCATTATTTTTTATTTGTTTTTTTAAATGTTTGAATTTTAAGTGATATATATAAAAACAATAATTTGGTAGTTATATTTAATAATACTTTTATATATAATTTTTTATAGAAGGAATGTTTTTTAGAAATTAATGAAGTTATGAAACTTGTTTTTACTACGTTTTGACCAAAAAATAGTATCTTTGTAAAAGATAAAATTATATTATTATTCTATTTTAGGTAACAATGAATTTTTAGAAAATTGGGTATTTTAGTTTTAAATATTTTTTAATTTATATTTTATCCAAAAACTCAATCCGCCCCCATCTTGAGTTGTCCATAACGACCAAAATTTGTTATCAGAGGAAATAATTTACTTTCAAATGTGATCTTATTTTATCCAAAAGATAACAAATTATATTATTTATTAATTTATATCATAATGGATAATAATAGGCTTTATGGGACTACGAAAAATAGGCCTCTTTATTATAATGGCACCAATTATGGTCAGTGGAAAATCAAGATGAAAATTCATATTAAATAAGTTTGATTTGATATTTGGACTATAATATAAGAAAAATATGAAAAACCCAATGCTAATAGATCTGATTGGAGTGATGAAACAATGGTATATTATTACTTAAATTATAAACATATTAATTCAATATATTATTAATTAAGAGAATATTATTTTAGTATAATTTCTAATTGTTCTACTTTTTATAAAATCTAAGATACACTTATCATTTCACATTAGGAAGATTCAAATGTAAAGGAAATGTCCCTAAATAATTATAATATTAAATACAGTAATTTTTATATGAATCCTTATAAATAAATTTATTACACTTATCTCAAGTTCAATGAAATTGTAACTTCAATATATGAACATGAAAACAAAATTGAAGATAAGAATCAAGTGATGTGACTCTGACGATGATTACCAAATATATGGAGAGGAACCTTTGATTTTATTAGAGAATAATGTGAGACATATATATATAATATATTTTACATGGATGATTGTATAACTCATGATATACAAGGAATAACTGAAAGTGAACAAGTAATAAGATGGACTATTTAGAAATTTAGTTGCAATCAAAACTTCTAAGTCAAATATGATGGGAAAAAAGATATTTCCAGTGAAGATGAGTCACCTTCTAATAGTAATAAGGAGATGGAATGTATAATCAGGATATTTAAGAAGTTTTATTTGAAGAATTAATTCTTCATGTAAAAATTTAAGGAAGAAAATTCACTATAACAGGGAACTGTAAAAAGGAAAATCAATTAGATAAAGTGTCATGTTATGAATGTGTGAGTAAATAGCATATCATATTTGAATTTCCAAAATTAAAATATAATAAAATATATGTCGATAAAGAAAAAAAGGACAAATAAAATATTAAATCTACCTAGAAAACATTGGATTAAAACTCTATTGACTATGAATCAATCATAGAAGATGAGAATGATAGAGAAAAAATGTGTTCTAGGAAAAAAACATATCGGGTGAAAAGTATAATTTCATAATCTCATGTTCATATTTATAGTATCTCTAAAAATTAAAATAATGATGAAAATAAGAGTGGTGGAGATTTATTTTAAAACTATAATATTCTATAAGAAACATTAAATAAACTTACGGATAGGTATAAATGTCTAAAGAGTCTGTATGCTATATATGTTCATGTTAAGTCTGATCTTGATTTTGAAAAAGAAAATAATCCTCTTTTATTAAATGAAAACAATAAACATAAAATGTAAAATTAATAACCCAAAAATAATCTTTAAGGGTTTAAAAATGGTAGAAAAACCTTGACTGGGGTTCTTGGTAAACATACCACACCAATGTTCACAATTGGGATTAGATATTAGACCATTCAAATGAGAATTTATATGGATATATTTATTCCTATCTCAAGATCTTAAAATTATATAAATGGTTCATATTTATGTTGAAATAATAAATATTTTATTTATAAAATTCCTAAATATTTTTATGGTAAACCTATTAAACAACTATGGATTCCAAAATATTTTATGAAAAACATTTGTAGAACCAAGAATGTGTGGGTAAAATAATAATTTCTTATTTTAATGTGTGTAAGAATCCTTCTTGAAGAGTACCAATAAGAATTTATAGTATCATGATATTATATGTTCTAGAAAAATCATTGGGTACTACTCAAGCCTTAAAAGTCCTATAAATTTTGATGGTCCACATGTCACTTTGGATGAAAATTCCTACGGAAAAAATTTTGACTCACTCAAATCTATAATTCTAATTATATTTTAATTTCTAATTTTTTATTTTTTTTATTGTTTAAAATATATTCTATGAGAATCTCAGGATTATTTGAGGATATTTATCATGTTAAATTTGAAAATAATGTTTTAAAATTTTATTATTTTAAATATTTTTAGTTTTTACTTCCTTAAGTAGTGATAATGTGAATGCAGTTTATTTATATTATT
Source organism: Viscum album (assembly GCA_963277665.1). Classification (NCBI taxonomy): domain Eukaryota; kingdom Viridiplantae; phylum Streptophyta; class Magnoliopsida; order Santalales; family Viscaceae; genus Viscum; species Viscum album. Next base: position 578,879,718 of record OY728122.1, on the reverse strand, counting down.
TACTTTCTTAAAATATATCATTATTAAGGGTTCTTTACGGAGAATATTTTGTATGAAATAGGAAAATATTCTACTTCAAACTTCACTCTCTTAGGAATATCACTATGGAATATTCTGTTTATGATCTTCCTAATCGATAATGATGAAAATACAAAGTATGTATCCCATTTCAAAAATGGAAACAACATAAGATCTCTTTCAAAATAATGAAATATGTTTAAAATTCTCAACCCCTATCATTGTTTCAGATGGTCTTGTTTGTAAATTTTATATTTTCTTTCTTAAATGGGAAGCATAATTCCTATGTTCATGTACAAGACTATTCTGCATACTCTAATGTATTCTTTCGAACACAAAAAAGTGAATAATGTTCATATTTGGAGAAATATAAAAAAACATTATAGAATATCAGTGGAAATATTACTATGATCATAGTAAGTGGTCATGTTTGTGAGTTTTAAAATCAAGACATTGAATCATTATTCTCAAAACATAGATAGAATCACAACTTTTCTTCTCCTAGGACTCTCTATCTTAATGGTGTTGTAAAAAATAATGAATTGGACTCTCCTAAAATTTTCTTGAGCCATGCTCAATGAGTATGGACTACCTATTAATTTTTGGCAATAATATGTTAATAAAACATACAATATTATAAATAGGGTTCTTATTAGAACTCATTTAAATAAAACTACATATGAGTTATGAAATCTAATAAGTCCAAATATTAACTACTTTATAGGTTTTTGATATAAGTTCTTTATACTCATTATGAATGAGAATTTATGTAAGTTTTCATCCCATACTGTTGGATGAATCTCCCTTGGTTATTCAATATCTCCAAAATCATATAGGGTGTTCAATAAAAGAACCAAAATTGTGTAAGAGTCTATTTAGTTAAATTTTTATTTCAAATATCTACATGATCCTAAGACCTCATTAGAAAACGTTGAGGATGATATTTCTAATTTCAATATCAAGACCTCAACCAATCCTAATGATGGTTCTTTAAAAACTAATATAGAAAAAACACTGAGCAAATAAGGGTTGTTGGAAACATCACCTAAATAAGAATATCAGGTACCAAGTATGTCTATCCATAAATACATTAGGACCCATAGAAACAATATCTTACATACTGAAGTTGTAAATATAGATAAATGAATGAAGACTATATCTTATATTAGAAACTATTTTGAACATCAAAACATCTTATCACATCTTGAACAACAAAACATCACTGAAGTTATATATGTGTAGTTGCGGACAATGGATAATACAGAATACTTAAATTAGTTTAAAATCAAAAAAATTGGGAATATGTAGAAATTCGTAAATCATGTATGAACATATACACTAAATCATACATAAGAACAATGTTCATGCCTCTGGAAATATAATTATAAATAAATCTAGACTACTTGAACAAGGTTATAGTCAAGTGGAAGGCTATTGACTATGAAAAAATATTTTCACAAGTATCATGACGTGAAGCTATCATAATGTTAATTTTTTATACGGAACATTTAAATTTCAAATAATATCAAATGGATTTCAATATAACCTTTCTAAATGGTAATTTTATTGAGCATGTTTTTTTAAAAAACTCCCTATATTTTGAAACCATCAATTTTAAAATCATTTTTTTATATTAAATTTGTTTTTATGGTTCAAAATAAGATCCTAGAACTTGTTATGATAGGAAAAGATCATTTTTTATTTATAAATATTTTTTAAAATTTGTATCTTATCTATCATTTTTTGTCAATATAATTTCCAAATATGTTTCAGTTTTTAAATTATATATTGATGATATTAGTTTTGGATCATCCAAGAACACTTTATGTACTGAATTATCTAATGTTATGAAAAACGAATTTGAAATGTGTTTAATGGGTGTGTTAAATTTTTTCCTTGTTTTTTATATTTTTCAAAATAAAGAAGGAATCATTTAAAATAAAAATAAATGCACCATATATATTCAAAAACTTTTTGGTATGGATATCACTAAATGTTGTGATACTCCCAAGAGTACAAGATGTAATTTGGATATTGATGATACTAGTAACCAATCAATCAAACCATCTATAGTGGTATAATTTTAATATTAACATACTAAATTTACATTTGGTCTGATATTATGTAAAGTGTGTATAGATTTTTGTGATTTCAATAAAATATATATGAATATATTTGAATGTTTTAAAAATATTTTTTATATGTCTCAAAATTATTACCTATTTTGTATCCTTGTATTCCAAAATAAACTAATTTGTCTTAGTTTGTTATCTAATTTCAAATTCTAGTGGTTGTAAGTTATATGGAAAAATAACCTAAGGAATATGTAACTTTTTGTGAAAAACTCTAGTTTTATGGTGTAGTAAAAAAGGGAACTCTCTTAAATTATCCCCTACTTAATCTATAAACATAGTCACATACAATTTTCTTATTCAGATTCTATGAATAAAATACACTTTACAATATTATGGATATCAATACAGACATGTACCTATAAACTATGATATTACAAGTTCTATTAAAATTTCTAAGAATCCTATACCTCAATCAAGAACAAAATATGTTGATTTTAGACATTAATTTTTTAGAGATAATTTAAAAAAGGGGATATTAATCATGAATTCAATGTCACTAAAAATTATCAATCTAATGTATTTACAAAGCCTTTGAATAATAAGAGAATTAATTATATAGAACATATATTTGGAATAAAAATTTAATTATAAATCCTGTTGTTCAGTTCTAACTCATATATTTTTCTAAATTTCCTTTATAATTCTTAACTTCTATGATTATTAAGATATTTCATTACTTGAAATTTTTAACAAATTTTTTTACTTCTTATGTTAAGTAACCATAAAGTTTAATTCATATGTTTAATTAAGTGACTATGAGCTTTTGTTCAAAGAGTCTATTAAGTGACCTTTAACAGTTGTTCATAAAGTCACTATACCTATCGTGATGATTTATTTACATGGTCATTATAAATATATTGGTCTTTAAATCATGTGATAATTATACCTATAACGAATTCATGGTTAGTGTACCTCTCATGCATTACCTTATTTACTATGAATTTTTTGTCTTTACAACAACAACAAATCTTCATTTCTAAAATCTTTACTATATTTTTTGTGGATATTTTTATAAGTATAATCTTATTTTATTTCCTAAATGGTTGAATTTAAAATAAAAATTTCAATATAAATCCTCACACATTTATATCCTAAAAATTCCTATTTTATTTTTAAATACCTACCTGGTCTCTCGAACTCAATCCAGACCTCCATAAATGGAATCACAGACTTCAAAAGATGAAATGGACTCATGATACCATACCCCTTCCAAATATCCTCTTCATAAGAGATCATAAATGGAAAAATGTTTCCATGTGTGATAAATAATCCATCAAACATGCATAAAATTGGTCATTCAATCTATTTAATCCATAATGAAATATAAAAATCATAAAATATCCACATCATAATCACGTAGCCTATAATGTTATCTAAACCATTTTTTCAGATTCAATCTATAAAGACTTTTTCCTTTTTTTCCTATAATTATGAGTTTAACAGAAAGGATTTAATTTTCAAACATTCTCATTATTTTTAGGTTTATATTTCTTATAAATAAGTGAAATCATTAAATTTCATAGGGAGCACTAACATAAAGTGCCTATTTTTCTAATAAAAATGGGATTGTTAAGTTCCAAGCCATATATTCTTCATAATAAACATGCTTAGTTCAAGGATAATTTCCATTATTCAGATTTAGACAACATAATAGTTCATACTCATCCTTAGGTCATATAAACAAACATTTTAAAATGTGGTATGAAAAATACAAATCTTATGAATTTATGTAATGGAATTTAAACCCATTAATACATTTGATATTCATTAAAAAATGTAAGGAATTTTTTCGTTTAACATAAAAAACATTAACCACAAAATAATCACATAATTACTCTTAAAATCATCATTTTACCATGTTTTCCATAAAAAATTTAATATATTACCAAAAAATATAAATATTAACTACTGAGGGTTTCTTACAATAAAAATGAAAAAATTTCCTAAAAAATTACCCTATCAAACTTAAGAGATCATAAAAATTATTTTAAATTTGAATCTCGTTTTTTATCTTATTAATTCATATGAATTCCATAAAAAACATAAAATATAAAAAATATCTCCAGTCATAATAATATAAATAATCACATTGATAATAATTAATTATTTTATAATTGTGGAATGAATAATTTCAAACGTCATAATTTTACTATCAAGGTCTTATACCCATACATCATTAAAAATTGGGAAGGAACACACCAAATACCCAAGATAGTTTATCTCATGTGACCTAAAAATGCATAAAGGGTCTATAAAAATACCCACCCATTGCTTAATAAGATGAATGAATTAATCATATGAATAAATGAATAACAAATCATTAAATAATTTACATAAACATTTATATTCAAAAACTAGTAAAAATATATTAATATTTTCCCCAGAAAGTAATTAGAAAAACATGATCATAAACTATCTTGAGTTATATAGTGGATGATATCATTAGTTTATATCCCAGTAAAAAAGAATAATCATCAAATTATTATTACATAAATGAAAATAATTTTTTTAAAATTATATTATTTATTTGAAATAATGAGAAACATATCCTACTATTTTGATAACATTTTTAATATAAATTTCTAGAAAATTGAGAAAATTAATTTACTTTTAAATAAAAATGGAAATTTTTAAATTAAGTTTCAAATTCATGAATGTCAATGATGGTAGTAAAATCCATTCATATTATATATGATAAAATGGAAAACTATTTTCATAGTTTTATAAAAAGTTAAAATTGAGTCATATGGATGGAATTTGATCATATTCATAACTTGTAAGGGAATTAAAATTTTATTTGAAAATTACCATTAAAAATATATTAAATATAAATAATAATATTATTAAAACATTTTATGAACATGAACATGGAGAAGAAAAATTTTGAAATGAAAATATTAAAATAAGGTTTAAAAGGAAAATCTATTTCCTTGAGCCCTGAATCGTTTTGTACAATCTCTAACTCACAATTAATAAAATTATATTAGTTATATTACACCTTAAAAACCTTTTCCATTTTCATCCCATTATCATTATTCCTTATATTTCATCTATTACCATGAATTATTTAATTACTAAATTGGTTAAGTTTATGTGGGATGTTTTGAGAATGTTCCGTTCATAATCCCAAGAAACATTTTGTAAGATGAACATAGTCAAATAGGTCATGGTTCCATAGTATAAATAGTATTAATCAAAAAATAATTATCATTTTTATATATTAAATAAAATTTTATAATCATCCATGAAATCCATACATTAAAAATGAATCACCTCACTTCATGGAGGTTTTATTCCACAGGTACGCATAAGAGACATTATCATTGATTAAGGAGTGAATGGGTAAGAATTTTAGAAATATATTACATTTATAGAATCATATTTTTCTATTTAATATCATTTATATTGATTAAATATATCATAATAACCATTATAGTTAAGTCATGATGAAAAATGAAAGACATCGCTTCGTGGAGGTGGTAGTCCACCTATACACAAAAGTGATGTTTTGATTTCCCATTGGATGAAAATAAAATATGATAAACCATTTTTTACATAATCATAATAAAATTTATATATATTTAATATACTTACATTTTTATATCATCTTTTATTGGATTGAATTTAAGGAGTTATAATAAGAAATATAATGAAAAAACTCAGTTAAGAGTTATACCACATCATTGGAATTCGTCTTTTTTCTTACAACGTAATCCTTCTTAGGATGGTGGCTCCAATTATAATATGGTGGCTTCCATTTTGGGATGGTGATTACTGATGTACCGTTCCCTCCCCCTCTGGTGAGGGAGGGACCTCCACCTTTCATCGATGGAGACACATCCCTCGCCTTCACACCCGTTTCAAACACTGATTCCATTCCCTCTTTTCCTCAAATATTACTCAGCCCTAAAGTCCTAGATATTTTTTGTGGATTTACTCAACATTTGATATCATCATTTATGTTCATAAAGTCTTCAAATCTCTTGAATCTAGTGTTGTTTTCTCAGTTCAAGTTTTTTCCTCACTCGATGGATACTTTTGATATGTTAATTTTTGGGTTTTTGGGTTTATAGGATAGAGTTATAGTGTGACTTATTGAAAATATGAATATGATGATTCAGTTTGCATCAGAGGAATACTTTCTTAGGGCTTGGTCAAGTGCCCCTTGAAACTATAATTGATCTCTATTTTACCTTTTCATTTGGAATTATTACTATCATCTGAATCATGACACCCCAAGAGCACCGATTTGGTTGAGTTTCCCCAAATATCCATTACCATTTCCAAACATTGACAGTTAGGTAATGATAAGGAATATGATTGGAAGATATTTGTGTTCTAAAGGAATACTTATTTAGTTTTCTTCCTTGTTTCTCCCTAAATTTATGTGGAAGTAGATGCCTCAAGATTTCCAACTGAGTACATTTGGATTTTAGTGGGGGAGAGTTTTGATGAAAAACGTTTTTATGTTTTTAATCATGGTTTTTTCTATAATCTCTTTATAATAAAATTGATCATTAAAGTGTATACTATAGGTGTGGGATCAAGAACATTAATCAACATGTGTATGTGGTTATAGGAGGCAGTGGCATGGTATTTGGGTCCGGTGTTGGTGAAGGTCAGACTAGACAGAGTCCTTTGGGTGCATATACTGATCCAATTTAAGAAAATTTAGTGCAATGTGATACTATAGAGGGTAATATATTTGTATAAGTCATATTAACCCACTTTAGGGAGGATCTGATTGATCACAAGCCTTTTGTGAATGTCCCTATGGGAATAGTGGGAACGGATGTATCTATTGCTTCTAGTGTTTTGGATTCTTTACCCTGTATATCAATTGAGGTCTCCCATGGTGAGGTTGTGCATTCTGGTAGTGAAAACATCCATGAATTGGAAACATAATTGGATAAGATAGGGGTTCAAGGGCTCCCAAGGCTTCATCTTATGCAGAGGCAGTTCCTTCAGGATATGGAACCATTGGAAGAGAGGGATCTCAAGAGGTAATACATTATGAGTCCATGAATTGGTATTTAATGTGGCTATGGAGGGTGTTAGAATATGTGGAATGGATCATTATTAGGTCATAGGGGTGGGACTTTAATCAGGTCAAGTCTGGGAAAGGAGTTATCAACTATTAAACATGGTAATCACATTGATGGATTAAAGTGTGAAGGGATATAACGAGAGTTTGAAGTAGCTTAGGTAGAAGAATCCAATAATTAGTAGGGAATCCCAAGGGATAAGACCAGTGATGATTCATCAATGAATTTATCAACAGATAGTGAATAATATGTTGATGTTAGATGGTTTCTTTGTCTAAAGATGAGGAAGGGTTATAGAGGCAACGAGAATGACCAAAAGGACAATTCCTACTTACCCATACCAATGGAGACTACATTCACCAAAATTTTAAAATAAAATGAGATGGAAAGTGATACCAAGGTTTTTTAAATTATTGATCAGTTAGAGGCTATGAATCTCGGAGTAGTTCCCCTAAAGGGTGGTCTGTCCGGGTAGCAGTGGGAGATGGGTGGAGACTTTGAGAAAAATCTGGAGTTTATCTTGATTTCAGAAGTAGAAATAGTGGAGGAGATTCTTATGATTAATATCACAGAAGAGGAAGATGGAGGATGATGGGATGGATGATTCTCATAGATTATAATCATGATCAGTGTTCATGTATTATCAAGAAATATCTTATGCAGATAAGAGGATTCAATTAAGGGAAGATCAACAAAGAGGAGCATATTCAAAATTGGTACAACCCAACGTATCACATTGAAGACCTCATAATGGATAATACATAAATATAGGTGACATATATCTCCTATAAATTATTTATGGAGTAATATTATAGTAGTGTTAAGTTATTTTTCAATAACTATATTGTTTCTTTTTGTGTTTTCTCTCAGTGAACCATGTGTTTTCACACTTTTCCTAAAAAGTGTTCTGAAAATCAAAAATTTTAGTATCATTTATGATGGTATTAAGAAAATAGAAAAATATAAAAGATTTTTATAATGAAAATATAAAGTTATTGGAGCATATTTTTGATTTTCTAAATGGACCATGAAGTTTGAGTAAGAGATGAGACGTGGTTCCCTTTTATTAGTGAGGTGGGTTGAACACTTTTAATTATTATAAACATAAAAATAATATAATGTTAGTTTCATTGAAAATGGGAACCAAATATGATCATTTAATAATTCAGGATGATATAGGGTCTAAATAAGTTCAACAAATATGATTTATACCAGCTTTACATTTATTTTAACACTTATCTTTTTATTTTAACCCCTCGTTAATTGTGTTTAACCTTAACCGTTGTAACACATTTTTAAAATTTAAGGTCCCTCAATGTAATTATAGAACTTCCAAGTTGTTCATAAATAAAAAATTCTTGATATTATCTTAAATTTACCATCCAAGGGATTAAATATTGTATTTTTTATAATTTTATAATTTTTTATAAAAAAAATTAAACACTAAATATCATTTAAGGGTATTTTCATGACTATTCACGGATCATGACTTTAAAGGCATCACGATAAAAATGGAATTTGAATATAAAAACATTAAGGATTACAAAAAAATATAATTAGGTAATAAATTATTGGGATAACATTATTCATAAAAACTATATTACATATAATGTTTTTAAACTCTTTTATTTGATTTTCTACTCCTTGTACAAATGCAGCGTCCGCATTGTGTAAGAGTTTAAGGTAATTATACCATATAAAAAATAAATAAATTATTAAAAGAAAAAAAATAAAATTTCAAATTAGTAACTCAAAAATTATATTTAAAGGTTGAAAAATGGTAGAAAAACCATGACAAGGATTCTTGGTAAACATACCACATCCGTGTTGACAACTGGTATTAGATACAACATCATTTAAAGGGGAATTTATATGAATATATTTATTCCTATCTCAATATATTCTAATTCTATAAATATTCTATAATAATGTGGACCTAATAATGATTTTATTTCTATAATTCCAAAATATTTTTATGGTAAAATTGTTAAACAAATTTTTATTACAATATATTTTATTACAAAAAAAATCTAGACCCAAGAATGTAAGGGTACAAAAAATGAATTATTTAAATGTGTATAGGATACCTTCTTAAAGAGTTCCAATAATAATTTTTATTATCTATATATTATATATTCTAGACACATAGCTGGGGAATACTCATGCTTTAAAAGTCTTATAAAAGTGGATGGTCGACATGTCACTTTGGATGACAATTCCAAAGGAAGAATAATTGGACTTAGTCAAATCAGTAACTCGAATTATATTTTAATTTCAAATGACTTATATGTTGTTGTTTTAAAGTATTTCTATTATAGTCTCAAGATTATGTGATGATCTTCATCATGTCAAATTTAAAAAAATTTGATGGATAATTTTATTATCTTAATCAGGATTAAAATTTAACTTCCTTAAGTTGTGATAATGTTTATGCAGTTTATTTTGATTTTTTATTTTCTCAAAATATCGCATTATTATGCACTCTTCACAAATAATCATGTGTATAAAATAGGAAAATATTACACTTAAAAATTAACTTATTTAGGAATATCACTATGAAATGTTTATTTTATGATCTTCCTAAGATATAATTTCCAAAAGGCAAATTTTGTATCCCATTTCAAAAATGGAAACAGCATAATATCTCTTTCAAACCAAAGAAAATAATTTGAACTTATAAACCCCTATATTTGTTTCTCATGGACGTGTTTATAACTTTTAGTGTTTCTAGCTAAAATGGGAAGCATTATTCCTCTGTTCATATAGAAGACTATTCTACATACACTTATGTATTCTTTCTAACTTCCAAAAGTGAATCTTATTCCTATTTTGAGAAATATTATAAAACATTAGAAAATCACAGTGGATATACCACTGAGATCATAAGATTTGATCATTGTCATGAGTTTTAAAATCAGGAATTTTAATCATTATCCTCACTACATGGATAAAATCCCAACTTTTTTTCTCTTAGGACTACCTAATAGAATGGTGTTGAAAAATAATGAATTGGACTCTTTGAAAACATTCTTAGACAATGATCAATGAAAATGGATAAACTATTTTTTTTTTGAAATATTATTTCAATAAAAAATTACTACATTATCAATATAGTTCTTATTGGAGATCTTTTAAAGAATGCTACATATGAGTTATGAAATAGAAGAAATATAAAGTTTAATTACTTTATCGGTTTTTTATAAAAGGTCTTTATACTCAATATAAAAGAGTTTTTAGATAATTTTTCAACAGAGACTGATGAAATAATCATCCTTGGTTTTCAATCTCCAAAAAATCATATAGGGTGTTTAATAAAATAATAAAAATTGAGTAAGATTTTATTTATTTAATGTTTATTTAAACATATCTACATGAACGTAATAACTCTTTAGTAAAACTTGAGAATGATCTCTTTAATTTCAATATCATCACCTCAAACAAGAATAATGATGGTTCTTTAAATCCAAATATAGAAAAATGGCCGAGCACAAATGATTTATTTGAATCATAACCTGAAGAATAAAATTAAGTACCTAGTACTTAGATCCCAAATCCATTAGGAAGCATAGAGACCAACTCTTACATACTGAATTTGGAATTATAGATAGATGAATAAATAATATATCTTATCTTAGTAACTAAGTTGATCATCAAAACTTATTATAAAATCTTTAACTAAAAAACATCACGCAAGTAGTACTTGATGAATTATGGGTAATGGATATACCAGAATACATAAATCCATTTAATAGAATAAAATATTGGGAATTAGTATAATATCATAAATACTACATGATCATTTTCCCTAAATGGGTACTTAGGAACAATGTTCATGAGTTCACAACAATAGTTTGAAATAAATGTAAACTAGTTACACAAGGGCATAGTCCAGAGGAAGGTATTGACTATGAAAAAATACTTTCACCAGTTTAATGACTTGAGACTATCATAATGTTTCTTTATTATGAATAACATTTTAATTTCAAATAATATCAAATGTATATCAAAATTACCTTTCCAAATGGTAATATGATTGAGAATGTTTTTTTTAAAATTGACCTATGTTTTTAAACCCTCAATTTTCAAATCATGTTTTTAAATTATAAACTTGTTTGTGTTGTTCAAAATAAGATCATATATCTTCATATGATAGGCTCAAATAATTTTTTTATTTCTAAATGCTTTTTAAAAGGTGTATATTATCTATATTTTTAAAAAAAATAATTTCCAAATATGTTTATGTTTTTAAAGTCTATATTGATGATATTATTTTTGGATATTACAAAACCACTTTGTGTACTGAATTATCTAAAGCGATTAAAAAGTAATTTGAAATGAGTTTAATGGATGAATTAATTTTTTCCTTACTTTTCATATTTTTAAAAATAAGTAAGTAATCATTTTAAATAAAAATAAATACACTAATGGTCTTCTAAAACGTATTGGTATGGATAACACCAAATGAAGTGATACTCCCATTAGTACAAGTTGTAAGTTAGATCTTAATAGAACTGGGGATTCAATAGATCAATCCATCTACAAAGGTATTATTTTTATAATAATAGACTTAATTTAGTGTTGGTATGATATTATGTGAAGTGTGTATTGATGTTCATAATTTCAATAAAATCCATATGAATTGATTTGAATCTTTTAAAAAAATTATATGCCTCAAAAGTGTTAACTATTTTGGATCCTTTTATTCTGAAATTAAAAAATTCTACTTAGTTAGTTATCAAATATCATATTATATTGGTTGTAATTTTGAAGGAAAAATCACCTATGTAATATTTCACTTTTTCTGAAAAGATCTACTTTCTTCGTGTAGTAAAAAAGAACAGCTCTATTTCGTTATCCACTATTGAAGCCAAGTACATAGCTATAGAAAAAAAAATTCATAGATTTTGTGGATAAAATAATATTTACTAGATTATGGATATTAATGTAGACATGTACCTATATACTGTGATAATAAAAGTGCAATTATCATTTCTAATAATCCAATATCTAAATATAATACAAAACATATTGATATATGACATCACACATATTGATAAATGAAATCACTTTTTATAGACCATTTTCAAAATAGAGAAATTAATCTTGAATTGAATGTTACTAAAAATTCTCATGATCACATATTTACAAAAACCATAAATATTGAGACAATTCATTATATCAAAAAATAATTTGGAATGAATTTTTTTTTTAAAATCCTGCAGTTCAGTTCTATCTCGTATATTTCTGAAAATTTTATTTATAATTCATAACTTCTATATTTATTATCATCATTCTTAAAATGAAATTTTATAAAATTCGGTTAGTTATTATGTTAATTTACCATGATGTTTAATTCATATGTTTAATTAAGTGACTGTGAGATTTTGTTCACAGAGACTGCTAAGTGATCTTGATCAGTTTTTTATAGATTCACTATACCAATCATGATGATTTATTCACATGGTCATTATAAATATCACTATCTTTAAATCATGTGATAATTATACCAATCATGAATCTTTGGTCATTATAGCAATCATGTCTTACCATATTTAACATTAATATAGGGTCATTACACCAACCATGAATCTTCTTTTCAAAAATCTGTACTAAGTTGATTTGTGATGATTTTTTATAAGTATATTCTTTCTTATTACCAAAATGACTAAATTAAAATTAAAAAATACAATATAAATCATCACACATCAATGTCTAAAAAATTCTAATTTTCTTTTCAAAGAACATCCTAGTATCTTGAACTCAACCCAAACCTCTAGAAATGGAATCACATAATGCCAATGATGAAATGTAATCATGATGTCATACCTCCTATTGAGTCACCTCCAATAAAGAGATCAAAAATAGAAAAGGTATCCAAGTGTGATATTAAATCCTTCGAACATGCATTAAATAGATCATTCAATCTGTGCAAAAAGTGGAATTAGATGCTTAGTGTCTTTAGTTTAGAAAGTCATTGGTATAAAAATAAATTCAGAAACAAAATATCTATAATGAATTGTTTATGTAAAATGGTAATCAATTTAATATGAGGCTGGTTAAATAATTTTACACATGTATGGAATTAATCCTTGGAAATAAAAGAGAAACCATTCATATTATGGTAAATAGATAAGTTTTTATGTTTTCTTCAAAACTTTGGGAAAATTTGTTAAATGGTCTTCATAAGGATGGTCATAAATAATATAAAATCTTATACCCTATAAATAATTCCCATTTTGAATTCCAAAATGATCTAGATGAATTGACTAGGAATAAGACTCCAAAAAGGAAAACAATATTGAAACATAGTGGTGATTGTAGGTTATTGGTTATGTTTTTCTAATACTCATTAGTATTGGAAATGGGGAGATTAGTATACTCAAGAACTAGGATATGTTCTTAATCTTCTAGATGAATAATGGGATTCAAATGAGCCTATATAGGTATTTCATGTGACATTTTTCATATTTGTGTAAGACTTATTGCATGTTGAATTCCCTTCCATATCCAAAATTCATATGAACTCTTTTAGAGTATAAGGGATTAGTTCCTCAAGGGGAAGGAAAGATTGTTTCTGCTTATGTATTATCCTCAAACCAAAATATTTTTAGGTACATTATAATAATTTCGAACCCCTGGAGAAAATAATGGATGGATGATAGTGAAAACTTTTATGAAGTATGTTATCATGTAAAGGGTCTTGTTATATTAATGGACTAAGTTGATAAAATTCATGAGCATAATGATGCTGATGAAATTGTTAAATGATGAATTTGATGATGATTTTGAAGGTAGGGAAAAATATATGGAGATATATTAACTTAGTGGGAAGCCAAGGAAATTTATAATGATGATAATGAATCCTCCCCTTTAGTATCATATGGAACTACTCACACTCTGCTACCTCTACCTTCTCATGATGATGAGTTACAAGATGAATATATTATTAACAATAAATCTTTAATTAGTTTATTTTTGGAAGAAACTGAATGGGATGATTTATCTGAGTATGAAGAGGATAAAGAAAGGCTAGATAATTATCATATTATTGGAAACACACTTATACCTAGTTCAAATGATACACCTTCTAAGGGAGATAAGTCCCCAGGATTGACACATTCGAGGCTAGATTACTCATGTCTGATGATGATGACAATGGGGGTAGACCACATGATCATGCTAGATATTCCATCCATTCCACTCAAAGAGTGATTGAAGGTTTCTTGATATATGAGATTGATTCTCAAAATGGATGTCATGTATATCCTAAAAGACATATAGTTGATAAAATTTTATAAGTTCTATTTGTCTTTAATCCTACTTGGCTTGTGGAGGAATCCATGGATATATATGTGACACAACCGGTTTGGTCTCCTTAGTGAGATGTTCTATAAATTAAAGAATAATTTTATTTCGGTAGTGATGTAGAAGTGTTTCTTATAGGAAATAAATATGAGGAGATTGAGGATGAGTTAGATGATAGGCTGTCAGATTATGATCCATATACTCATTTAACTAGTTCTATTCTTCAATCATCCTATATAACAAAAGAATATTGAAATGAGTTCAAATTAGAATTTATGGGTGTGTTGAAAGATTTTTTTCATTATCTTTGGGTACTGAATGGTTCCATTTAGATAAGAAGATATTTCCAAGATAGTGACTTTTGGCATTTCTCATATTCATCTAAAATTACAACTCAAAATAGAATATATGAAAAATATGATTATTTACGTGATATCACATGTTTGTTCTTTTCAAACTGATTAACATGGTATCAAATTGAAGTCATATTTGATTTTTAAATGTAGTGTTTATGTCTTCAATTGATCTTACATTATCCTCTTGTAAACCACATTATGTTCCTATAAAATCTATTACAAATGAAAATAAATTCAATAAAGTCATAATAGATGAGTTGAAATTTTTTTTTATGAGTTTAATAAAATAATATAAGTGGTGTCTAATGGTTTTCAAACCCTTTCAGCTATTACCATGGTATTGTTCAAAAAAAGATTTTAAACAGGCTATGAGATATATAGATACTATAAAATGATATTTATAATTATATATATGTAGTATATTCACCATATTATACATAAAATATATATTTAGATAATCTGATAGTGGTCTCATGATGCCTCCCTTGACCCAATCATTCTAGTATCAAGTTTAAAAGATGAAAGTTCCAACTTCTATACTAGAAGCCCTCATTGAAAAAATGGAGAATTATTTTCAAGAAATGTAACATGGATAAAGATTGGTAATTGATTTGACCAGATTTCTATAGACTTACCTCTACACTAACATCCCATTTACTCAATCTTTACCCATTAACACTACCCCTACTACTGCTACTGCTACAGCCTCTTCTATTAATCCTTTTCACTTCTCACCTGGACAATAAGTCCAACCCCTATGTAAAATTTCTAGGTGTGTGGTAATATTAGACCCTAATTATAACTATTTACCACTACCCACACATTTTCATAAGTTTCTACTAGATAATTAAAGGATTACATACTCTGTACAGACATCATGGATATGCCTAATTTTGATTTTGATTAAAATTATTGATAGGTGCACTTCTTCTAATATTTTTTATATTCCTTTGAGATATTAATAAAATACTCTTTTTTCATCATTTTTATTATTATTTTATCATTATTTTTTTTAATATGTCTATACATTTTTATAATACCATAAGGGGATAAAATTGGAGAGGATTATTTTATGAATGAAATTTGAGAACAATTGAGAAAAACCTGATATATTTAATTCATATAATATATCTTTTTGTTGATTAAAAAAAATATATCTATCATTATTTATGATAATAATAAGGGGTTATATTTTTTGTTTATTCCATAACCTTATTTTTTTAATGATCCCAAATCTTATTACTTATATTACTAATGAATTTTATGTTTTATGATAGTCAACTATATTTCTAGACAAAATGTTAAAATTAACTATGTATTGAAGTAACTACGAAAATATACCATGAATGATAATTGAATTTTTGGCAATGAATGCATGTTGAAATTAAAATTACCATAATTAAAATCAAGTTGTTGTACATTATATGTGTTAATTATATCAACATATTGAACTAACTTTGGTTTGATGTTCATGTGACTGTATCTGTATAGAATCAACTGTATGTTAAAAATCAAGTGATAGAATGTAGGAATCAACCTACCAATCTAATAACCAGGTTGTCATGTATCGGCTAAGAAAATTTTTCAAATTCTTAAACTGGCCATTTGTGTGAATTGTAGTGACTTCATGAATAGTTCATGTTTCCACATGAAGAGATGAAGCTACTACATGAAGAAAAGAAGTTACCATGAGAAGATTTCAAGTTTCCAAAACTAGTAATGTAGGGATCATTTAATGTAATGAATTTACCATGAGAAGAAAAATACCTAATATAAGAAGAAATGAAGCGATCGTGCAAAGAAATTAAGTGACCATGTGTTTAAAAGAAGGGACCCTAAGAAGTAAAAAAATCATTATTATAACCTACTATGAAAATTGACCCAGTCAAATTTACCATGGAATGTGAAAATAGAAAAGTGGTCATGAAAAATAAATTTGAGCCTATATAATTGTGCTTTATGTTTAGACGAAGTTATTGTGTTAAACATAAGCACTAATGTATTCCCAAATCTCTCATGGATATATTTTGGATAATTAATTATAAAATTAGTTTATTTAAGACTCCAATGAGAATAATGATTAAATAATTAATACCCTCCAATAACTTATTAGATATGGAGATGTCTTTAAAGATGAATGACCACTCATGGATAGACAGAGATGGTGAAAATTCATGAATCTCTGAGATAATTCTGAAAAGTAAAATTTATACATAGAGAACATACACTGTGCTTCCATGAAACCCGGTTCTTATGACCTATATATGAAAAAACAGTTGAATAATTTCAAGGAGAAACAAAAATAATCTTGATCAACTGAAGATAATCATATTGAGTTTCATTAAACTTTCTCACTACCTATCATTTTCTCCCTCTATTTTAGTTTACATTTTTAGTTATGTTTGAAATAATCTATTTATTCATTAACATAGACTATAATATTATATTAAACAGTTCTAGACAATCATGATTTTCTTATTTTATCTCTATTACCTACGTAGAACTATGTAATAGGTTTTATATAGGCTAGAATGCATATGTGCAGTTGTTTTTTGTGAAACCTAGTCCAGGTTTTGGATAAATTTATTCTTTAATAAATATAATTAAAATGGGTTATTTCCAATTGGAAAGGACTAGGATTCATCTTGAGACCAAAACTCTTGTTTCATTCCACTGTGTGTGTTGTTTGTTTTGTTCTATTTGTTTTTAGGGTAAGTCATTTTTAGTTTTCAAATATATATTAAAAAACATTAATTTGATGGTTATATTTAATTATTGTTTTATATATATTCTTTGATATAAGAAAAATTCATTCAAAAGTTAAAGGAGTTTTTTAACTTTTTTAACTGAGTTATGATCAATGATTTAAGAAGATTTTTGAATGATCAGATTATATACTTCTACTATTTTAGCTAACTGTATTGTTTTTATAAATTGTGAAATTAGTTTTAAATTGATTAAAATAGAAATTTTAATTGAAAACACAATTCACCCCTTCTTATGTTTTCCACTCCATCCAAAAGGCTATATTACCATCCTATAAAACCGCACATAAATCAGTAAAAAACTATTCTTTCTCATCATACCAACATTAGTTCACCTGATTTATATTTACACAAACCACATTTATCCTTACACAAAGTCTTCATCCTTCAAAAGATAAATATTCATTCTTTTGTATATAGGAATGATTTTTATGTATAGATTAATAATACTTAAGTAAAAATTGTATCCTCCATACTTTTATTGTATTCCCCAAAAACATTTAGAAATAATCCTCACGGTTTTGGACATATCCAAATTCTCAAAATTCTGATCATAACAAGATTTCATCCAAAACACCACTAAACCTTTTCGAACATTCAATACAAGATATTGTCACACTAAAATGGGATACATTTAATATTAAATCCACTTTATTGTCAAAAAACAAAACATAAAAACAACTTTAAGGATAATTTTTTCCATAATATCCCCCTTTAGGTAATTTGAAAACATAAAAATAGATTTAGACCCTTAACCTCTAATAAACATTAGAACCAACCTTATCTAGTATGAAACCCCATCTTAGACACTTACCCTAAAGGATTTCATAAATGATTCCCTATTCACTAACTATAATCCCACCTTAGTTATGCTTGGTGTGAGAATGAAGAGTTAAATGAAAAGGTCCTCGGAAAAAACTCATTGAACTTTCATTCACATTCCATATATTCTCCATATAAAAATTGCTCCATGTGATTAATCATGAATGTACTATCACCCTTTAAACATAAACCATATACAATGTATGTATATAACCAACACAATTATAAATTAACCTAATGTATTATAAATTACACAATTAACCCATGTCTAATGTGTTATAAATGAGGTTTAGAAATATAAACATTTAATACAAGAGAGAAATCATACCTTACTATAAATATAAATTTACATGATGGAGTGGGGTTCCATTATACAACTCATCTAGTTGGAGTGATTTAGTTGGACTCCATGATCCAACTGATTACTTTCAAACAATGACTTGGTTAGTTCATCAGAATATCAGCAACCTGGTTTTAAGTAGACACATACTTGAACATCGCAAACATTTATTCATCATTATCCTTAATAAAGTGATATTTTATCTTGATATAATTTTATTTTTAATTATTAATGGGGTTTTTTATATGAATTTTATCACTTGAGTTATCAAACATGATAAAAATATGAAACATGACATTAACTCAAATGTATTTAATCTATTGCTTCATCAATAGAAGTTGAGTACAAGATTGTGTAGCTGGTATATATTTGGCCCCCATAGTGCTCAAGTGATGAAATGTTTATTCATACTAAACAAAGGAATTAATTAACTTATAAGATTAAAACAACCTCCTATAGTTGAATTCCACTAATCAGATGCACTTACCCAATCAGAATTAGTAAATCCCAATTACTCATACTAAAATATTTATGATAAAGCAACACAAAATCAACTATATTATTGATGTATCAGAGTATTATCTTTACAACTAGAAAATTGATCACTTTAGGATAGATTTGGTAATTTTTATCTTGGAATTTGTTCAAAACAATTTTTGTTCATATGGTTTTAAATATAATATACAAAAAATAATTTACCAATGTTAATACAAATAAACCTCCTTTACATCACCGTATTTTTAAATTTTCATCCATGTAGTTGTCCATGTTGTAATTGGATTCAAATATACTATGTAAAACATTTTATATACATCATTGGAATATTTTATCATAGAAATTAATATTTCAACATTTACTTGATTTTCCTATAATTCAATAAATAAGGTAAGAACTCTAATTATAGACATCTCAGATTCACTCCTCATGTAATCTAAATATAACATGCATTTTGTTTCTTCTAAAACTCCAAAAATATCTTCATCCACTACTATAAGAAACAAAATCTTTTCATCCATTTTCTAATTTATTTATACGTTGTGATCAACTAAACTTCTTTGAAATTCAAGATACTTTAGTTATTGATCAATCCAAGAGTATTAATCCCTTGGTTCTTGTTTAAGTCTATAAAAGGAATTCTTTAATAAGTAAACCTTGTATTTATATTAATCCACTAGAAAATCATCAAGTTTCTCAATGAAAATAGTTAATTCAAGGAATCTATTCAATAATAATGATTTATAGTCCATTAGATACACTATAAAGAATCATTTTACAACCATTAAAATAATTATAGTTTCAAGTCTTTTCATTGGTGAAAAATGATCATCCACATATATGCCTTCAATTTGGGAATACATTTATATACAATTATTATATTGTTACACATCACCTTTCTATCTTCATTAATTTTATTCTATAACTCCAACATGGTTTCAAGGAAATTATTATATTTTATCCTCGAAACAACTTCCCATATTTGGTTCTATTCAATTCGTTCAGGCTCATCATAAAAATTATTGACCCAAATTTTGACTCTATAACCCTGATTAGAGGTTTTAGGCTCTACTTGATATAAATTTATGTTTACTGAACCATTATCCTCCTAATTTAAATTGATTGTGTCTAGTCACTGACAAATTTTATTGTCACTCATTTCTTCCATGGTTATTTTCTAGTATATAGCTTATGTTTCAAAAAATATATCATAAATGAATAATTCATCAGATTATTCTATAACCAATTGATCGTCCCCTAAACCATCCATATCATCAATACTTTATCCCTCAATTTCATAATAATATTCTATAAAACTACTTTCCAAGTTAAAAATTCTACTTTTTTTTAGTAATAATTACATCATCTCCTTTAATAATATTTACTGGCCATTTATTATAGCATTTATAAATCATAATTTTATATGAATAACTAAAGAAAATACCTACATCCCCATGATCTTTGAACTCCTGATGCTTATTTTTTAAAGATTAAAATATTGACTTTAAAAACTAAAAAGTACTTTGTGTTGGATTTTTTTTCATACCACATATCATTGAGGGTATTATCTTTATTAAAAAAATCTATACTATAGATTTAAATGGATGAAATCATGACATTCATCAAAAAGGTATCTGTTTTAATGTCTTATAATTTTTGTGTAATTTTTTTTCATGAAATTGTTTCGAGACTAAGCATTGAGATGGTGTGTGATTCAGAGGCCCAGATCTCCCAGAATGAACCGTTGAAAAATTTTATGCTTTAAATAACATGCATGATCGGTTTTCATGAAAAAGTGGAAAAAATCTTAAATGGGTGCTTGAATCAGAAATCTAAGAGCACCGTTGCGTTCTGGATGGCGGTTTTTCACTAGAAGAGACATAAGTTTTGTTGATGTAGGCCTCCCTATGAAAAAACACAAAAATTGAATAATCATAAATAAAATTATTAAATAAATTTTTTTTTTTTAAATTCCTATAAATCATGAATGATGACTCTGATTTAAAATCTGAGACCACTGCTTAACTCGTGAGGGTATGATTTACTTAGGCAGATCCTAAAATTGGCTGGCCAGACAATGGATTTCAGTTTCTGGATCTGAATAAAATAATTTGGTAAAAATTATTTTATTATCAAATCCTAATAACAACTAAACCATAACATGGATTGAAAATCCATGATTCTCATTGAGCTCTTAGGGGAGTTTTCCCCTTAGCTGGAGCCTAACCTAGACCGACGCGGGTTGTATGGGAAGGTTATTTTTTTGAAATTTTTTTAAGGAACATTCAGTAAATGTACGAGTGGGTTTTTTATCATTTGAACTGCTTCTCATATAAAAAATCTAAAGACACTATGGAATTCAAAATGATAGGATTCTCCTTGAAATGTTTTAACTTCGTCCAACAACAGCCAAGAAAAAAAATAATTTTTCAGACTTTTCAAAAAATAATTTAAATGAATTATTTTATTTCTTTTCTCACTATTGGGTGGGAAATAGATATGTTACAGTAAAACAACCAAGAAGGGACAAGGTGCATTAATGAGTCTCATTAATAACAAGTATCACACAACGTAACGATGTAATAATGTATGTGTAACATCAATGTGGTTTAATAAATGAAACAGTGTACCAGAAATGTTTTGATGTGATTATTTTTATTAAACCAACATGTTGGTGAATGGGGAGTTAAACTACGGTGATTCACTGATGAACCATCAGGAGTTTTCCTCTCCAACAAAGAACGACGAACGCCGGTGAGAATTTATCATCTTCGGCCCACCTCAAAGAACGGTGTTAGAAGCAACGTCGATATCTCAAAACCTAGTGCATGAATTCTTCGGCATCAAATGTCAACGTGGTAGATGGTTTTTTAATTAATTAATTTTATTCCACATTCATTTTCTTAGAAACGATGAAAACAGATCAACCCATGAATAGTTTGATCCCTGTTTTGTGTGTTTATGCAGAAGTGTGACTTTTCATTTGGGATTTCCTTATCTAGGGTTGATTTATCCTTGTTCATCGATATGAAATCCCTGGACCTCCCTTGATTATAAAATTCTAATGTGGAGGGCATGGGATAAAAGTAACAAGGCATGTGCCCCTCCTTCATGGGTGATATTCAAGTCCAAACTCTTGAATCGATGGGAATATTGATTTGAGACCTTCATAGTGAAGGGGGTGATCTCTAAGGGCCATGGACGCATGCGGTGTGAAAAAAGGACTGACGGATCACATCTAGTGGTCTTCCAAAGTTTTTTTCGCCAGGCTGGACGTAGCGGCACATGGTGGGGCGTGCCGTATGTCGGATGGAGAGATTGAGGGCAACTGGCTGGGTGAAGCGGCAAGCCTGTCGACATGCTGAGGCAGCAGGAGATTGCTGCTGACTATCCATAGTGGTAGTGGGAGACATGGTGTTGGAAATCACGTGGGGGGATGGCCCACATTCGGGTGGTCTGGTGGCTGGTTTTCCACTGTCTATCGACCGTGGCTGGAGGAGGCCCCATGTATGTGGCGCCAGCCGGGGGCAAGGCATGGCGCGACTGTCGAATCCCAGCCGGATGACTCCCCACCAGCCGCACCGCACGACCGGCCTTCAGCTAGTGGACCCTACCTCGTCTAGCAGGTCGAGCCGCACCCGCACCCAGCGGGCCGGACCCATGTCAGAAAGTAAGACTCGTGCCCTTCGGGCTGGGCCGAAAGAGACCGAGTCGTCAGGCCACCCAGCGGGCTAGACCCTCGGCCACCTCAGGCGAGGTCCCAGAAATGCCCATTGGACTTGGCCCACCAGCCAGACCAGACCAGACCGACCCCAACCCAATCTCGGACAGTTCGATTCATCTAATTAAACAGGGGTACGTGGGACCCCAAGGCCAAGTTTGTCGGGTGGGTCTGACTGGGTCGGACCAGGCCCATATGAAACCAGTCCCTGTTTACTAAAACCCATGTATCTCTCAGACTGATCATCTAATTGATTCATAGTTAATGGTGTTGGGATCCTTGTGATTTTGAGTTCATTTTTAGATACTCCACATGAGTTGGGGTTGAAGTTGGAGTATTGCCGGGTTGGATCAAACTCATATCCAATTAGTCCCTTTTTACCAAAAAAATCCCATAACTTACAGACCAGGCATCTGATCAATGCATAATCCATTGAATTGGGACCCTTACGATTACACAGTACTCTGGGGTTACTCTATTTGTGACTTTGTGGTGGTAGAGGTACAACCAAGGGCTTTTGGAGTGGATCCTCCGGAAATCATGTGTGCTAAGTACGGGAATCCAATGGATGGTTGTGACATGAAGAAACAATAGTGATCATGATCAGGTCAACACCAAGTGATCCTCTGTAGGTCAGTACCTAGTGATCCTTTGTGGGTCAGCACCTAGAGATCCTACGTGGGTAAGCACTTAGCAAGCCTCTCTGGGTCATCACCTAGCGATCCTCTATGGGTCAACACCTAGAAATCGTCTGTGGGTGAACACCTAGAAAGCCTATGTGGGTCAACACCAAGCGACCCTGTGTGGGTCAGCAGTAGATCCTCTCGATAGAATTAGATGATCTATCTTTAAGGCTAATAATTTTTTACTTCTTTACTTAAGTATATCTGTTGTGAACTATGTCTCTTACTATATGGTATGTGTTTGAGGTCTTTCTAGGTGGCATTAAATCTGAGGTATTTTATTAGTGGTGTTTTCCTTCATTGATTACTGAGAGACCTTTGGGGGTCTCATTGTCCCTACTAAGTATTTCTATACTCACACCTGCATGGGCTTCGCCCACATTTGTTGTGTTTAGTGCAGATGATTGATGTTTTGATAGAGGTGCTTAGGGGGATGTGACTAATGGATGATAAAATGGTGGACTTGGTGGCCTTGAAACAAGTGGGTCCCAATAGTATTGTGCGGGCAGGACATACTACTTCGGCTTCTAATACCTTCACTACTCTCACAAGTAGGTGGGGTTTTCTACGAATGGCCATCAAAGTTTCCTTTTTTTACTTTTCTATTTTCAATTCAGTATTGCTTTTATATTCTAACCAACTTACTTTCACTTGTACTTTCACTCATCTTTTTTCTAGTTATATACTTTTTCCCCCTTTCAGTTTATTGGGATGTGGTTGGGCATCTGTGTGTAAATGTTTAAAGGATATTCTTTCCTTTTTGGATATTCCTTTCTATTGCTAGGCACCAGCCACTGGCATGTGGAAGGTGGGCTTGGGGTGGTCATATCATGGGCCCTGGGGGATGGGTCATGACATTTGGAAGATTCTTTTTTACAATCATTGTATGAACAATACTGTTGAAAATTCAATTCAAACTCTTAATGACTGAATTTTGTAGAGATGACCTTACCCTTGATACCTAATGAAATATTCCCTGATATTAAATGTAATATTCTACCAAAATACTAGTAAAATCCATACCATTAAACTAGTACAAAATCTATTTTCCGTAACATATTTTTCTCATCATTTGTCTATAATCAACGCAGAAAATAAAACTATATTCTTTTTCACCTAGGTTATTCATTAAAAGATATGGAAGAATTTTTTCTATATTGGCTATTCAATAACTGATGTGAAAAATATTTTGGTTTTCTCCCCATCAGTTATTCAATAACTCGCATGTAAAATAAGATATTTCATGTCAATTATTGAGAAACTAATGCATAAAATAACCACAATATTTTTCATGTTTGATATTTGATAACCGATATAAAAAACATTGATTCCCTTATTTATTATAGAATGACCATCATGGAAAAATATAATTTTTCTTGTTAGAATTGAATAAATGACATGAAATATCAAATTTTATATTTAATTTACTGAATATATTACCTAAAAAGATTTATAATTTAAATAATGATTCAGAGGAGTCATTTTATTTCTTTCTTTCATGTGAAAGCTCTTGTTTTTCTCTCATTTGGTGAAACCAAACCCTAAAAACATTTTATTTTTGGATTAGTATAAATGTGTTATTTGATTCAAGGAATAAAATTTTTTCCTTCCTAAACCCTTGGATTTTAATATCTTTATTTTGGTATCCAAAATTACCATCCACAGTCACTAGGTAGTCAAAATCCCCTCATTTATGTTGTTTCTCGTCCCAATTTGGATTTGAATCAATGTTTACTGTTTGTTGTTTCCATTTTTCATTCGTTATCGATATTACTATTTTTAGTTTCAATTTTAATTTGATGTCATTATATCTTTGAGTTTTAATATACCACTTTTATCTATGGTAACACCCATTTATCACAGCTCACACTTCTTTATGTTGGTGTTGCTCATCCAATTTCCAATCTCAATATATGGTTAGTGATTATTTTTTCAATTTTACAATAATTCTAAAAAAAATTATTTTTTGTTTCAATTTTTATTTTATTTTTCCTTATATTGGAGTTGGAATATTATACTATCATATTTCATCAGCTTCTTTTGACATATTCTCATTAGTGTCAACTTTTCATTCATCGTATATGTGATATCAATTTACAATTTGGGTTTTTAATTTCTATCATTCATGCATCCAATATATTTTCATTTTCACTTTTATTTTTGGTTCAAATTTTTAATTGATGTCATTTATGCCATCATCCGTCGATACACATCCTGGGAAACCGCTTGGGCCTTCATACCATTGGCATCTTCTTCTCAATCATCTCATTTAAAATATCAATTTGTAGTTTGTGTATATTATTTTCATATTCTACACATCCAATATATTTTTAATTATTTTTTCAATTATTCACACATCTTAGAGATTTTTTAATTTAATAATTATTTTTTTAGATTACGTTTTGTGATTTTTTTTATTTAATAATGATAATTTAATATGATTGGAGTTATATTTTTTATCAAATATGTTGTATCTTTTCAAAAAATGTTATTGTATCTTTTTTTATTTATAAATTAAATTTTTTAATTAAATTGGAAATTATAATAACTTATATTCAATTTTTATATTTTTTATAGATGATAATGATTCAAAGTGGGATTACTACACATAGAATAAGTGATAAATATGAGGAATGTGTTGGATATTTTTTGAAATTTTTGAAACAAAATCTTCCAAATAACAACATTTTTCGTTCTATTCCTGAAATATTTAAATATAAAGAAGTTGAAAATCATATAGATCAAATATCATTTAATTTTTCATGGTTTTAATTTGATTTACATCGCTTTCATTCAGAATAGTGAAACTGGGAAGAATTTATTATCTATTAATGGTGATTATTTTCAAGATGATAATTCAAATGAAATTAATGAAATGATACATGATATTGAAATTGTGGAAATTGAGAAAGATAGGACAATTGGGAATATTATGGTGATACTGAAAAAACATTGTATCCTAGTTATGAGGAATTCAATGTTTTATCAATGGTTTTTATATTGATTTAACATGAAGTTGAAAAATGGATGGAGTGAAAAGAGTTTTACAGAGTTGCTACTATTTTTTAAAGAAATTATTTATAGAAACATTGATCTTAAAAATTCACATTATAAATCAATGAAAATATTATTCATGATGGGATTGAGGTATCAGAAAATATATATTTACCTGAATTATTGTGATCTATATTGGAAAGAATAAAAATTTCTATTAGAGTTTCCTAAATGTGGGTCATCACAATGTAACTTGAATGAGAAATCAAAGTTTGATTAATCATTTATAGAGACCCCTACCAAAGAATTTTGGTAACTCCCTATAATTCCTCATTTGAAACATTTACTTTCAAAATCAAATGATGCAAAAATATAAATATGTAATGTAGATGAGTTGATATGTGATGGAAATTTTTTCATCCAACTGTTTTCCAAAGTTCATAAAATTGATCAATAGATTACTATATTCATAATTGAAGTTAGAAATATCATACATGGACTGGGCATGGGTGGAATGAATCCATATAAAATACTTTTTATCTCACATAGATCATGACCTATTTTATTGTCAATTTACAACTTGTATACTAAATTCTGTATAAATAGAACATATTTCAAGTTGAGTTTAATGATCTCCGGACCAAAACAACTCAAAATGATATTGATGTTTTCTTGTCAAACTTAATTGAAGATATATAAATTTTATGGGATAAAGAATTTGGGGTGTATGATTTCTATTCAATGGAATGTTTTAAACTACATGCATTGATTATGTTCACTATAAATGAACACCAATCATTTGAAAAAAATTTGGATACAATGTTAAGGGGAGTAAATCTTGTCCAATTTTTCAACAATATAATTTATATTATAAATTGAAACATGGGATAAAATTCTATACATGGATCATATAAGGTTTTTTTCTATGGATCCCACTTATCAAAATTTAAAAATCTATACAACAAATCACAATAATTTGATATTTCCAAAAAACAATTAGCCATAGATCAGTATTTTGAGAGTCTGAAAAAAATTATGTGGCATTTGGAAAGACCTAAAAATCAGCTGATGATAGATATATTTGGAAGAAAGGATAAATATTTTTTGAGAATCCAAATTTAAGATATCATGAGGGGAAATATAATATTTATGACATGCACATGGAGAATAATATTTGGTAGATCTTAATTGGAGAATTATTAGAATTTAAAGGAATGAATAAAGATGGCTCGAATGAAAAATTAGACTTACTCTAAATTAGAATACAATTGAAGTTAGATCACAATTCTAGCGAAAAGATAATAAATCTACCACCCATCTTGTCAAAAATTATCCAATTGGGACAAAATTAGCTTCTGTCAGTGTCTTTATGATATCAAAGTGACATAGGGTTATTATTCAAATGTAAAACATTTTATGTCACTAAAGTATTTGAAGTTGGTAGGTATGAAATTACAATATTGTCACATCACGATACAAAATCTCTTACCAGTTGTATTGTGTTGAATATGTCCCATTTGAGTTATAATTACTATAATGAATGTTTTTTAGTTATTTTAGTTCAATGTGTAATAAGGTGATTGATCTAAATGCATTAAAAATATTTATGAATGAATTGGTTTATATACTTTTTTAGTTTGAAATGAATGTTCCTCCAATTTTTTTGGTATCATGGTGTATTTAATGGTTCATTTGGTGCAATAAATAATGCTTTTTGGACCTATATATCTATGTTGGATGTATCCTTTTGAATGGTACAAGAAGATATATAAGATATTTGTAAGGAATCCATATTTTTTTGAAGCCTCAATTGTTGAGTAGTATATTTTTAAGGAGGTTTCATAGTTTTATACAAGATAATTTTCTATAGTGTAGCACATAAGTATTCCTATATCTCTCTATGAATGATTAAATTATGGGAGAAAGGGGATCCACAGAATGAAAGTAAAATTTTAGGAAAGTGAATATATAAAGAAGGTACATTTATACATCTAAAAAACATAGATGATTCTCATACATATATAACATTTCTTATTAATGTTTTAAATAATATTTTGTTCCAAGAAGAAAAATATGTGAATATTTAATGATCATAGAAAACGTTTTTGTTATTCTTTAAAGAGACTACACTTAGGGGATGAGATGAATTCGAAACATTGATATTGTTAGTGGATGATCTAAGATTAAATTTTATAACATGGTAAAGGTATGAAATTAATGGAAATAACATTCATACGATAGATCAGGACAACATAGGTGAAATTAAAAATAGTATTGTAGTGGTGTTCTTAGTAGCAATTCATTTTTCAACTACCAAATATAAAAACGTAATAGTTCAATCAAGTTCATATTATGGAGTCATTGAATAAATTTTGGTAGGTTGATTACATTAAATTATAAGTGTTGAGGTTTAATTGAAAATGGGTTATTGGTAACAACAGTGTCAAAAGTGATGAATTTTGAATGACACTAGCTAGTCTGAAGAGATTGGACTACAATGCTGATAATTTTATCACGGAAACACATGAAAAATAAATCAATGTCCTTTATCAATATGATTTGTAGTGGCCAATTTTTTACAAGGGAAAAAATAATATGTTTTTGACGATAAAATATATAAAGATGCTCATTTATGGGATATCCCAACTTCCTTAATAATATTAACAGAAATATTTGTGATCACTTTGAATACATGTTTTTTACCATAAAAAATGATTATGGTGAAGGAATTTGGGGAAAAATCATTCAGTAAATTCTTAATATTATAGGTAATATGTGTTTATTTCTAGTTTAATTTTAAAAATTTCAAAAAATATAAGATGTATTAATTTTATTTTCTTTATTAAAACTCATATTATAACTATAAGATAAAATATTTTTTTATATTTTTTTATTTTTTTTTAGTTTACTATGTTTACACTTATGTAACTTATCTATTTGTTTATTTTATTGAGAAACAATTATTTTAATTATAATATGTTAAATAAAACTTAAAAATATATATATAATTTTATATTCAAAGAATAATCATTTTGGTGTAAAAACTAATTAAATACATTGGATAATTTTTACTATTCACACACTATTTTTTGTATTTTTTTATTATTATTTTTTATTTTAATCTCCCATTAATTTTTTATCATTTTTGTTAATTAATATAACAATTATGAATAAAATTTTGGTCAGTTTAGTTTAATTTTTGTTGGATCATTTTTTCATATATTCTAAGAAATCGTTTTTTGTGTAACAATTTGTGTAATACAATAGAGTGTTTTTACTATTAATACACCATTTTTGTATAGTTTTCATTTGTTTATTTAAATTCATCTCTCATTAATGTTAAAATTTTATTTTACAATAAAAATATGAAGAAAAAATGATTTTAGTTTTCATTTTTTTAAATAATTTTCATTTTTTATTTACATTTGTATCTAATAGTTGGATTTTTGTATTTGTGTAATAATTGTTCGTTACTTTGAATTTTAAGACAATGGAATATAAAACATCAGATCCACCACATACTTTTGGGGAGGATCATACACATACCTCTAGGGAGGAATATACACATACTCATATTGATGATCCTCCTCATCCTTTGGTACAATAGGAATCTAATTCTGTGGGGGGGGGGAAGAGCTTGAGGGTTGGTAAATGTGGTAACACATGTTTAATAAAATTACCATTTTCTTGTAGCTAGGATCAAAGGATACCAATTTAATCTGACGATAATTATATTAAAAGAGGTCTAAATTAAAAAAAAATCAATAAATGTATTCTTTTGTAGGATAAAAGAAAAGTTATTATTTTGATTGTTGATGGGAGAAGTGTTGAAAAAATGAAAGTATCTGAATTATGGGACATAGTTTTGGTAAGGTCATTTATCATTATTTTAGTTATCATGAAATTTTTATACTAATATAGATTTCACTACATTGTTATCATATGACATACGATATACCAGATACTAGAGGAGTCATGATGAAATATTTAGTATTGGTTGTTAGAATATGGAGGGATTTTAAATCAACCCTCACATCAGATATCATTTTTGGGCATAAAAAACAATAAAATCCATGTGATATATATATATATATCCATTTATATATGAAGATACATGGAGACAATTTGTAGAAATTATGAAATAAAAAGTATTTTTGTTATGTTAAATGTTACCTTTCCAAAGTTTTGTTATATTGATGATCATTTTAAGGAATAATTTATTATTAAATTTTATAAAATAAGGATATATCATTAGGAGATCCAATCCATAAATGTAGACCCTCATACATTATTTACAAGAGAATATGTATTTTTTGAGGAACAAATGATAACTAAAAATTTTCAAAAACTAACAGCTAAGTCTTTAGGCATGGCCAAGGTTGATCCTCCATCCCCAAGATAAACATGAAAAATGGAAGAGGGATAATATGAGAAAAAACGATAATATCTTATGGAATATTCAAGGTTTTTATCTTATATGATCATAAGATTTTTAAATTATTTATTTATTTACGTTAAATAAATTATTTATATATTGTGATTCACATTGAATTTATTCATATATTTTATATAGAAATATTTTAAGGAAAAGAGCACATATGAGGTATTCACATCTGAGGGTAGGTAGGATATTTTATCAATAGAATTGGGAGATCTCGAACACCTAGGTCATGTACAAGAATACCCCGTAGGTCTATCTTTTAAAAAAAGTGTTTCCACATTTTGATGCTTCTTCAATGGAGGATGTTAATAAAAAAATAGAATCATTGGATGGTACAGTGTAGGATATTCTTAGAATGATTGAGGATACTATTAGAGCTTCAGTATAGTTGATGTTTACAAACATAAAAAGGAAAATTTTAGGCTATAGGTTTCAATTTTCTACATCCACCTATAGATGTTACTCCTCCAACTTATCCTACTCCTATAACTCTTCATGTATTCCCCACTCCTCCTAATTATCCTAATCATACACCCCTTCCTCCACAACTTCCCATTTATTGTGAGTTATATGTTGATAATACCTAGCATAATATTTTTGCGTAACGGATGATATCTTATATTATAAATACCATTCATCATCAATATATAGAGATAGGGACTAATATGGTCACTGTTCATGATATTATAGATAGATCATGAAGAATACAATTTCTTACATATGAGGTCTATACAGTGGGAAAAATTATCATCAATTTTTTTATTTATCCATCTAGACTTGTTTGAAAAATAACCATAGAGTTATGTGTATACTATATCAGTTAATGAATTTTTGATATTAAATATTTTTTAAAATTTTAATGTGTATAAATTTATGAATTTTTTATATGAATAATTTAAATGTAAATAAATACTTCATAAAAACAAAAAATCTAAACTGTTATGCCGTCACATACAACTTCTATCGATATTGATAGATTGTAAACATATCCAATTTTTTTGTTTGATGTTTATGATATTCCAATGGAAATTGAAATTTGTGGGTGTGTAATGGATTTGAAAATTTTTAAATAAGATATGATGGAGCTTTTAATTTAATATGATTTTGGCATCAATACGATGCAAGTTTTTCAATCTATGTCGATTAACATAAATATTTATTTTATTCAAATTTATTGAAATTTTATTCATATGTTTGTTTTTTATTAGGTATATTTACAATATGTGTATGAATCATGAAATGGAAGTGTTATATTGATTTATTAACCCACAATTTAATTCACCTATTGTGAGGATAATGAATGATATTGATAGAATAGTTTATATTGCTGAAAAGTTTCAAAAGAATTAAATTATTTAGTGTTGGATGCGTCCTTATCATAATGAGTATGAAAATATATCTCATAAACTATTATATATCTCTTGACATAATCACCACTAACATTATCGTTTATTATATATTAGTTTCCATTGGAAGTTGTGTGTTTTTCTTCCAAGAGAGGAGTTACTTTATTAACTATGCTTTATCCATGGTGAAGTGTTATAAAATTTTATTCCCGTAGTGTACATGTAAGTTTGAATATTTCAATGTTTTTATCTATTATAATTTCTTTAAAATTTATTATGGTCATACTGTTTTCAAACATTTCATGGATCTAATTTAGATAGATGATAATAAATTAGAGCGCCTAGATTAGATATGTTAAAAAGAAAATGTGACATTTCATTTACATCTACTACATTTTGGTTGTTGTATATAAAATTGTATATTGACTTAAAAAATTATTTTAAATGAAAATTTCAAAAACAACAAGAATTATAAGAATATAGATAATATGTATTAACATTTATGTTTGAAATAATTTCAAACGAAGAAGTTACAGTGTTTGAGAAGGTATGATTTTTTTATAAACCTTTCCTTTAATTTTTCATTCATTGTATTTAGAATACATGTTAAACGATATATTTAATATTTTTATCCTTTTTACCCTAAAACTTATACTAGAAAAGACCTACGACACATAAAAATTGAATGGGTTAATAATTTCATAGGTTTTATAGGGTTTTATTTTATTTTAAATACACATTTTAAACATGAAAGTCCAAATAGAAATGGTGATTCACCTATTTCTCTTCTACCGATTTTTGGTTATATTTCTCATAATCTACTGTAATGTTGGGTGGGAAATAGTTAATTGAGTTTTAAAAAAAATCTCGTTGATTATTCTATGAGTGACGTGAAAAATGTAAAACACAATTTACCACATGGGTTTTTTAAAACCCTACATGAAAAAATATTATTCACATTAGTTTTAATATAAACAATATAGTAAAAATTAATAATAATATTTTTCATATCTATTGTAAGAAAACTGATGAGAAAACCCAAATACGAGGTAACTTTAATGTCAATTAAGAAATAATTGATGTGATAATGTTCTTTCTATATTTTTTTTTAAATGTTGTGTTAAATTATTTTTCACATCAGTTATAAAATATTAAACATTAAAAACTTCATAAAAATGTATTTATAACATCCATTTATAATAACTAATAATTAAAAATTATTTACAAGTTTTCCAGTAATAATTTCATGTACTAACTAAAATTGAAAAATTTAAATAGATGTGAAAAATCCTTTTTGTATTATTTTACTCCTTTAAAATTTAGGAATTTATACTCGAATTATTTTTCCATCAAATCTCTAATAAGGGTTGATAAAATAAAACACATCATCCTTATGAGCAATGAACATAATCCATGATATCCTATTTTTTCCATCAATGAACAAAACATAATACCTTCTTAAATCCAAGTTTTTGGGTGTCACCATCCCATATAAAACCATATAAATTTTATAGAGAAATGTTTTGAATTTACAATGTTTTAGATAATTTGTTTTATATAAAATATCTCCTTTTTAAAAAGTATCCAACTTGTGAGTTCAATCTCATGAAATTATAGGGATTTCTCAATCCCATTCATTTTTTACCATGTCCTCTGAGGATTTTTTTCCCAAATTTCAAACCCATTTAATCCAAAAATGAATAAATTTGTACTTTTATAGATATTATTTATCCTCTTTTCCATTGATGAGTTAGAGGATTCATATGGTGTGTCTTCCATGAAATACTATAGTACCATATTTTCCCTTTATGATGCATGTATTTTTTTAAACATCAATACAATTATGAAGTCCCATAACTTAATAAAATAAAGTATATTATGTTTAATCCATTCAAATATAAATAATTATGTACTCTTCAAGTCCTTTCCACATATCTTGACCTTCCTAGAGACAATGATTTTTATCCCCTCATCATTTCCAAATCTCACTACTCCATCCTTGTCATATTTTATCCCTTTAACAAGGACTTTATTTTCCATCATATATGATGTGAAACCAGTATCCATAATCCATGTTTCAAATCTATATGTTTCTCTGAAAAAAATAGAAACATTGTACTTCTCAATGTTTTCCTTTTGAATCAATGCTCACTTCTTCACTTCCTTAAGTGGTAAATAAAATTTTCCAACCTATTGATCAACAAATTATTTCTCTTCATATAGGGATTCATGTATGTATTCTATTTTTTTACCTATGTATTTTTCCTACTATTGTTTACTCTTTAACTAGTTATCCATCAGAATTCTTATTTATACTTTTAATAACCAAATCCCTATTTTATTTACCTTACCGTAAAAAAATAAATAACCATCAAACACATATTATTGTAATAAATAGTTCTTGTTTTTCTTCCATTATTACACACAAAAATATTTTTTTTATGGAAAACATGTATTTCATGTTTCACATATTTTCAGAAAAATAGTACCAAACATGTGCAGTATCTTTGTGAACATTTTCTACTCTAACAACACATTTTTTATCTTGTTATCAGTCACTCAACATTGAATTCTTCAAAGGAGTGGGTTCATGTGGTTTACCAATCACCTCTATTTTTTTCTTTTGTTCAATACCTAGTACTATTTTTCCAATGAGTCTAAAGTTATACAAAATTGGTATAGAAAAAAATATTTAGTGGACACCCCATAAACATTCCTTTTGGTCAGTGAAATCATTCATTCACATATCATACTTTGAGTAATATTTTGATCTTGTTCATCACACTTCCATCACAATGTCAATACATTACTTTCATGTTCATCTATTTTTTTGACTCATTATTTCACAATATTTATTTAACAATTAATAATTTGAGCATGTTCATCAATTTTTGTCTTTATCTCAGCTTCCTTTCCTAAACCTCAAGAATTTCTATATTTGAGTACTTTAATATCTTAGTTTATTTATGAATTATCATATTATTGTTGAAAGATATATAGTTTTCATTCTTGTAAAACACCCTTAGATTTTATTGTTTTAACCCTTTATATGTTAATTTCTTTGAAGGTTCCCTTAAATTCAGTTTCAAGATTAACTCAAACCTCATTCCCATCCCCTTATTCATCATTAACCCCCAATTAACATGATGAATTATTCTATTAGTTATCTATCGTCTTAGAACTCATCTACTTGTTCTTCCTCAAATCTATTGTCTAATTTTAAAATTATATTTTTCATCTAGAATAATTTCTGTAATGATTTTCTTTTTCTCTTCATTACATTGAATGTTTTATTCGTCAGTTA
The DNA here is from genome assembly GCA_963277665.1 of Viscum album. Lineage (NCBI taxonomy): Eukaryota > Viridiplantae > Streptophyta > Magnoliopsida > Santalales > Viscaceae > Viscum > Viscum album. The sequence goes on along the minus strand of OY728122.1, from coordinate 578,843,948 downwards.
TTCTTCCTAATCACTATATTAAAATTTTATAGGACACATAGAAGTAATATATTAATATTTTCCAAAAACATTGAAGCAAGTATAAGTTTAAATTTGAATTTCTATTTTCTTATATTATTATTTTAGGAAATCAAATTCATCATCTAATCCACATGATCATCCTCAAAATAATCTCTTAGTGAGAGTTTATTCATATCCTTGAATGTTATATCTTAATATTATTATTTAGTCATAGAATCATTATCATTTTTTCTCATTACATATTCCATAAGAGTGTTATGGATGTTATACAACATCAACACCATTTTATCTTGGTCCTAAAAAACTAATAATTTTTCATTGAAACATGGAGGTAATCTTATTAGTATTATTTAAATGATTTTAAAAACATCAATTTTTTCTCTAAGCTTATGCCTATATTTATCCTAGATGTTGAATCAATCAAAGAATGCATCATCTATTTCATTTTTGTTTATTCTAAATACTTTATAATTATTCCCTAATACCGATATATTTTCTCCATTGAATTCTTAATCACCTTCTTATGGATTGAAAATCTTTTCCCACATAGTAGGATAAGGTTTTTATGACATTACATTTATGTAAATTGTGTTGGGAAAAGTTCCCCCTGACACATCAATTACATTGTAATTGGCATCCAACAACTTATAATATTTATCCTAGAGAGGTACGCTCATCATGTTGGTTTTGATTCCATGAACTGTTTCTATGTACACATTCATCCCAAAAAAATTGAAAGAATATTTTATTTAGTTTTTCTATAATTATAAATTACTCCATTCAAAATTTGTAAACCATTGGTGATTTTAATCCATTACCATAACATTCATAGAGAGAAATAATTCATAAAAAACCTCATATTTGATACACTTTTTTATCGTGAACAAGGATAATATCCTAAGAGGGGTGAATCATGGTATGTACAATTAAATTTTCCTTTTCTAAATGATATTGTTCCAAAGTTATTGGGAACACATCTCTCTTACTCATGATCTCTATGAAGTAGTAAAGCAATAAGAAGTGAGACACATCAGATTTTACTTAGTTCACCCAAACAGTTTAATCTATAGAACATTTATAGCAGTGTTCCAATTCACCTAAAACACTAAAGCTCGATAATTTTAGTTAAAAGTTTCAGAGTAGCTGCACTAACCCTCCTTTTTCAAAATCATGATCACACGAAATCTCAATAATATCTCATACTTGGGGAGGGAACTTCTCCTCCTATGGATTCATTCCTCTTCCCTATAAAAGAATTTGAAAACTCCAACAAGTTCTATGTACCAATTTTCTTGACCATCTTCTTCTTGAAGTAAATAATAATAACCTTATAGTTAGAGAATTCCTTAAACACATTTCTCTCCTTATTATTTCCAGCATGAGTTTAGAATGGAGATTCATTTTATCTATATTTCTTAGGGATACCATTGAATGATTCTTCTTCCTCTATTTTATTATTTTTTTAATTCCATCTCCCCACATATTTATACATAAGATATTAACCATATTTCAGAAAGAATTATTTTCTTATTATTTACAAAAAAACAACACCTTCCTTTTTATTGAAAAGTTATTTTAAAATAAGTTAGCTCTACATTTTCCATACCTAAAAAAATACCCTTCCAAAAAAGTAAATTAAATATACCTAGAATTCCACCTATCAGTAAAAAAAGGATGCATAAACTACTATACAATTATGTATTTAAATATAATATCAAACTATTTTTATTATATTATATGTTTCTTCCCTCTTTCTCCATGACATTGTACATATAGTAAAAGAAATTCCTAAATATTTAGCCTTAATATTTCATTAAAATAATCAAAACACCATGGATTTATTATCCCTTGAAACATGGTTTGATTATCTTAATGCTTTTTTGGTCAATTTATTAACAATATTTTATGGTTAATAAAATACATTATAAATGTTTTTTTTTCAAAAAATCCATAATGGAAAGATCCTTATGCAGGTTTTTGACCACAACCCTTTATCCTTATACAAACTCAAAAAGTATTCTCATAAAAAACTATCTTTGTACAAAACATAAATGATAATTATGATGATCCTTAAACGGATCCTTGATCATTACATAGATCAAAATCATGTTTAAATGTAGCCCTTCTTTTCATATATATTACCTTGATCCTTATGAAAACCTCTATTTATGCTAGAAAATACTTAAATGATATTTATTTGGACCACATTTATCCTTAAACATATACATAATCCTTATGAATATTGATATTCAAGTATACATATACCAGAATTATGTTTATAAAATACATAATTTTCTATACACATGTATGGTATCTTCAATGCCTTTATCATATTCCCTAACTACATTTATAAACGATCTCTACATTTTTTTTTAACTTAACCAAATTTCAAATATTTCATCCAAAAATATCTAAATAACTTCCATCCTTCAAGACATGAATTTATCAAACTAAAATATGTTTCCTTAAAGATTTTATCCACTTAATTTTCAATAAACACAACCCAAAAATGTATACAAGGTTATTTGTTTTCAACAATATGAAAATATAAATAATAAATTACATGAGATTAATAATTTAATTTATTAACTAATCTACGATTCATAGAAAACATCATGTACACGATCCATTTATATAAAAAGTATCAACAAATATTATAGCATACTAACACACTCTATCACCTCGAATAGTCTAAAATCAAGGGGAAGACTTACTCCCATGAAAAAATCTATAATTTCCATGTTGATTTGAAACCATAAATAATAAATAATCTACATCCACAAACTCCAAATGAATTATCCTTCATTCCATTAATTTAGAATCTTTCATCCACTCACATATCACTTATACATTGTTTTTCGTTCTGTACACCAAAACTCAATTCTAAATTTTCATAATCTCCATCCTAGTTCTTGTATAGTGTATATTGATAAGTTTTTTCATACAATACATTTAATGGAAACATCATAATGGATATGTGATAGAAATTATTATAGTAAAACTCAAACAATTCTTGGGGATTTATCCACAATCCACTAAAATATATAACACATACATAAATAATATCCTCCAATTTCAAGTGAAACTGCTCCCACTGACCATCTACACATGGATAGAGCATAGTCAAAAGGAATGTTTGATATCGAAAAGAATGCTAGAAATCAATCCATACTCAATAGGTAAAAAAATATCACAGTTATAGATGATCGCCTTTAGAAACCCAAATATCCACACAATCTATTCCATATATATCGTTGAAAAATAATCCTTGGTCACTAAGAAATGATCAGACATTGTCAATCAATCCATAATCACCAAGATGGAATCATATTCTCCTTGTTCTAGTGGTTGAACAAAAAAACCATTAACTTATACTATCACTCCCATTTGAAACATGAAATGGTTGTCACAATATTGATGCGATAGGATGTTTATGGTTCACCTTATGAAAAACTAGAGATCGAGACATGAACTATATCACTGAACACTTTATCTCATGTCTCTAGAAATAGCACCTAATAACATGATACATGTTATGAATTCATGGATTCACTTATAAATAATTTCTAGGAAATAGATAAATAATCACCAAATATACCTCAAATTTAATAAGGACCCTCCTTAAAAAATACCCCATATTGATCATGCTCATGCATTCCCTAAAGAGTATCATCATAGATAATAGGATACCTAAAAACATATACCTTAGGGTTTAACAACTAGGACTCCTCAAATATTACCACCATGAAACATTCCACAAATTCCATCACCTACCAGAATTCCTTTACTGATTTTATAGGACATCTCAATGTCATAATCCTATAAGGAAAACACCCACCATCATTTATTTATATTAAAACCGTGATAGGAAAATATATATACCAAAATAATGTGATTCTTGAAGAACAAAAATTACTCTATAGTAATATAGTGTCATCACTACAACAAATAAAACATTACTAGGGAAATATCATGATCGTGGAAAAAATAATTATGTTCATGATTTTATAACTATCTAGGACCATAAAATATCACTTCGCACTTTTACATTAATAAAAACCCAATCTAAGATGATGAGAATCACAAAAAAAATCAAACATGACTCCAACTTTTAAAAAATGAAAAAAAGGATCATTAAACACCTTCTCCATCAGATACTCAAATGTACAATGGAACAGGACCATCCATATGCAGGTTCGATCCTTCTTGGTCGAAGTATTCAAAGGGGATTCAATATGAGAGAATTTAGACACAAGCCCTTTATAATATAATATAAGACCCATAAAAATGAACCTCAATGGTATTCTTTGTGTCCACCTAAGAAAAAACCATCTTAATATTTAAGGGACCCTTAGATACACATCACAAAGATATAATATTCCTAAATAAATATACCTCCCACATCCAAAACTTATAATTAGTGATATTCCAATATAAATGATGTTTTCAAAGAATCATTAAAAAAGATATCATATGTTCATCATGATCATCCTAAGACTTCAAATACATGAGGATGTCATTAAGGGACACAAGCATTAACTGATCCAAGAACACACAAAATATTGATTTCATTATTCTAATGAAATCATATGTGGTGTTAATTTCACTAAAGGGAATTATTAAGAAAATAATGTGCATATAATATTATCTAATAGAATTATTTAGGATATCTTCCACCTTCAAACTCATCAAATGATACACTTATTATAGATTAATCTTTGAGAACTAAATTGATATCTTAAAATAATTGAATATACTTCCAATCCTCAGAAGTGGATAGTGGTTCTTTTCTATCACGTAATTAAACCAATGATAATATATTCATAGCCATAGACATTTATCTTCCTTCTTCATAAAAAATATAATAAATACCCAACGTTACACATCGATCTAAATTAGACCCTTATAAAACATATCATTAATTAGAATCCTAGGTACCCAAAAATTAAGAGGTTCCATCATATATGAAGGAATTGAAATTTGGGAGGCACCACAATCTAAATCTATCCCTAACGTGATATTATTTCAAGGGAGTGGTGTCAGAACCTCCTTAGGTAACATGTTAGAGAAATATTCCACAAAGTTTAGAAAAACATCAGACCAAACCTCCCTTAACCTTGAAATCTACTTGATTAACTTGAAATAAATGGGATACACATACCATTGGCCAATATAATTCTCCCTCTTTTTGATGAACATGACACAATCACCTCTATAATCAAATAAAACAACTCTCCTCCAGTATAAATCGAAGACATATTGGTAAAAAGACAACTAATCCATGAAAATAATGAAATCATATGGTTGTATCTACAAACACATGATATTTTATACTGACAAACGTTCCCTCGTTATCAGTTGTCAAACCTAATACACATTAAATAAGATAAACAAGACTCCAACTAGGTTATCCAACACCAATGAAACTAAAATTATTCCTACCTATGTTCCTAGAACTTGTTTCATGGTTGGTGAAATTAAGGACTGAAAATCACATTATATATGGTAGAGGATTAATATATGCTATATAAAATGATATTAGGTCCACCTAGAATTATAAACTCAATGGAATGAATCTAACCATTCCATTATTCTTTTATTTATTGACCCTAATGATGGACACCATTATGGCCATTACCATTATTATGTCCCCAAGGATGTATAATATCATGGTGTTATTTTCTATATGCTTCATGTCCAATTTTCAAACCAAATTTTTTTTAACCCTACTACTATTACTGAAAAAGAAACAGTGATAAATTATTTAAATTTTATACCTATATAGGCCAATTAGTTCCATATTGACCACAAAGGAAGGTTAGACATTAATGATTTTGATGTTTTTGACCTCTATAAGAAATGAAAATCCATCCTAAGTTCTCAATAGATTCTTAACAAATTACAAACCCATAGAAACTATAAAAGGGATACTCATACTAGATTAAAAATATAAAAAACTTATTCACCCTATAAAAACAAGGATATCCATATAAATCATTGATCATATGGGTGTATAGATAGCTCCCCATTCAAGATGAACTAGTTTGTTCCAGAATTTTCTATATTAAGAATTCCTTCTCAAATAACAGGATAATTTTTTGAAACCTAAATGGGGTAAATTAAATCTGGATCTTTAAAGGAAATTCCTCCTCAAAATGTACCACATTAGACTCTTTATCATGTATAATATAAAAAATATAATGAATAAGATAATTTAAGTAAATACTGAACTCCCACACACTAGGAATCCCCTATTAGACAGGGAAAAACAATATCCATTGATCCACCAAAGATATCATGTTTAGTAATCTTCAAAACCTTACATTATATCACAAGGGGGTATAATCACCATTTTCCTAGCCATTCAACCTTACCAATGTCTCCTGATAATTTATGTTTACACTATTTTCCCACAAATCCCATGCAATCCATACTAGTTTTTAACTCCAAAATTATAACCTAATTATAAATAAAAATATTAGACACCACTATGTCATGAAATAACCCCATTGGAACCCCTCATAGAATAGCAGTAAATAAAATTAATTCCCACCAAATCCCACCTCCATTTATCGAAGTTTTGGTAGCTACTATCAGGGGTATAACAACGCACAAATGGGAGGAAATACCATCGTAAAGCCTGGAAATGAAGGAAAAAACTCTAGTAAACTCCATAAAATAATTAACTAATCCCATATTCATGTAATTTTATATATAAATAAATCTCTAAAAACAAATTAAGGAAACTCATATGGTAGAAACTCAAGGAACAACAGTTAACACAAACAACCACCATGATCTAGTAATGGATTTTTTTCATTCACCTTCGTCACCTCATAAACCCGATATATACATATATTGGATTGACCATACAATTATAAGTAGTACGATCCTCCCCAAAACCTCTCTTTAAAATGTGGAAGACTTAAACTAATACCTTAGTGAATTAACAGGGAAACCAACCTTTTAATTGTACTTGATAAAATAATTTCCCTTACCCCACCAAGGCTCTATTACCCAATATTGAAGAAAAGTACGGTGATATAATATTAAAATAATTATATAATAAGGTTCATTACATCCAATTTACCCTTAAATTAGTGCCCTCCAAACTATAATGACATGTTTTTCAATGAATCCATCCTCATTATATATACAAAATAGCATTACCACATGTTCAAATATATGAAACCATATATCCTTAAATCACATATCACTTTCACATCACTACATATGCACATATCCCCTTGATATAAGTTATGTAATATTGATGTGAATCAAATATTGACTATCAAACTTCAATATATACCCACATAGGGCACCCACATCATAACCATATCCTCAAGCCATTATAGTATATATTATGTCTATAAGAGGGAGTGGTGATGGAGGATTGGTTAGCCATATGTTTCCTCTAAAACCTTGATACTGTAGAAAATAAATGGAACCTAATACCTCATATATGTGCTGGTCACATTCAAAAAACCATGTAATGGTTCATAAGAAATAAAAAACAATAATTAATATATATAGTAGAATTAAAGAATGACCTAATGGTCAAATACTTAAGACACGCACAAAAACCCATAACTAACGAAACCACAAAACAACATCAATTCCACCTCTAAAAATATAAAGAACCAAATCCATTATTACATTGTTAATCCAAAAAACACGATCATCCCATTAAATAAAACATAATTAATTCAAATTTATTCAATTTTCATTAACTATGTATGTTTCGAAATTAATAATTTTTACTTGATATACTTTTTTGCATTCATCAATCCATAAATATTATAATTAAATGATTACATCATATATAATAATTTTCTTTAAGATAGTATAATTCAAATTATAACAAATCATTTACCCAAAAAATTATAATCCCACCACAACCATTTCAACATTACTTAAATAAAACATTAATTTAATCACAATTTATCCAATTGAATTTAATTTATAAAAACCTTTAAACATATATCACTTTGTTATTTTTTTACCATTCCATAATGTACAATAAAATAAGTCATAACTACTTATACTTTAAAAAATTTATAATGATAGTTGATATCATGAATTCAACCACATACTCAGCATTACAATAATAACAACTATCCAAACTAATAAAAACTACTAAAACCTGCACCATTCATTACCAATATCAACCCCATCAACCACCACCACCGTGAAAACACATCATCTTCTTAACCACCATAAAAAATACCCACATCAGAACTACTCTAATAACAATTAGTATATAACTATAATAATAGATATAACATAAATAAATAAAAGTAATCTATAATTATATAAGTAAATGTATTCATTATAACATATTAAAATATATTGTTATCACATTTAAAAAAAATACACATGAAAATATAAATATCAATTAAAATTTTCAACCACACCTTTTCCTACAACATTTTTAGATTTTAGTCCAATTTTGTTCATGAAAAACAACCAATTAATATCCATAATATCACAACAATAAATATACCCAACATTTTAGGTTATAACATACAGTCAATATCATAGAGAACATAATGTACATGAAAAGAAAATCCCCTATTCCAAATTATTATTCTAATTTCATTATCGTATGAGCGTCAATTATATATCTTTATTTAGTAAAAAAACATGATAATTCCACATTCACACAAAATAATAATACAGATATTTAAAATACCCTAATATAAATTAAACATAAATTATTTTAGTGTAATAATGAGAATAACATAACGAACACACCACTAAGTATTCCCAAGAAGAAATCCAAAAACCTATGGATATCATAGGTCCAACAATCCTAGAAAAAATATAAATAAATAAAACAAATTAACCCAACTAGAGTTTACAATTAGAGGGAAATAGAGAAGGTGTGATGAAGAAATAGGGAAAGAATAAAATAGAGATAAAAATGTACCATAGATCAAAAGAAATTTTATCATTTGAATAAAGAATATTTGATCCAAAAAAAATGGATAAGGAACGCCCAAGGAGATACTTGAGTTGTATAGGGTTTTGGAGAAGTTGAGAGAATTGAAATACTGAAAAAGAGAACTGAAAAAAAGAAATAGAGAACCTTGAATTTATAAGAAAACCTAAGCGACCCTTGCCACAACATTTTGAGTTTCCTCCCATGGATTAGTCAGCCTTAGTCAATCGAGATACATATTTCCTGGCCTTTAATATGGTATTAACTCCATAAATTTCATTTTTGTTTCACCTATTTTAATTACTAGGTTGACCTTCACCAAGGAATAGTGGATAAAAAACATGTGTTTCTACCTCAAACCCAAACTCGATACAAGAATAGTCATGAAATTTTCATCCTGGAATTACTATTTTCACTCTTCATTCCCCAAGAAACTATAACAAAGAAATCCTATTACCATAGAATAGATGTTAAACAACCTAAAAATGGTCATTTCATGTATCTTAATTTCTTACAAAACCTCTACTTAGAACCACACATGTACTCATCATCCAAAACACCCTCAAAAATTAAAAGACCACCACCACACTATAGACATTCTAATAATGTGCATTTTAATCCCCCAACATCCACAAGACCCCAAAATAACTAAGCACTACAATAGGGCTCACCACAAAAATGGGTGTTTTGGCGTATAAAATTACCAAACATAAATTATAACTCTAGAAATCCATCCAAGACGCTCTATAACACCTAAAACACAATAAAATGAATATTTAGAATTCCAAATAAGGTTTGGGTCTCTAAATTTATCATATAAAATAAAAAAAAATCATTTACTCCCCAGTCTTATAATACTTTGTTACGATCTATAATGATACAAATTTCAACCAATTTTTGACTCAAACTATATAAATTTCAATCATTATTTTAATTCATTATGTTATACCAATAAAATATTCACTATCACACACACCCGATTAATTTATTTTATCTATCATTTATTTTTCAATTTAATCAAAGAAATATCTTATCACCATAACAAATAAACTATACAAGATCACTTAGCATGTATTAAAGTGAGAAGATAGAATACCATACCACATTCGGTGCTTAAAAAATCATATTAATAAAAAAATAGGTTGAACTCCATTGTTCTTATAAATTATTCTCAATAACTCAATGATCTACCAACCTCACATCAATTATTTACTTTTCACTATTATAGACATCCCTAAGGAAATAATTGAAAGGGTAAAATCAAAATAATTGAGACAAAATTATCTCGATGCATGTGGATCTAATCTGAAGGAAGAGTAAAAATTTAAGATAGGTGAAAGGGTTTATAGGGACTTAAAAATTGTCCTAGGGTCTCTAAAAGTCAACATAATGTGGCTTGAACTATGTAAAAAGTTATTAACCACCCAATTTTATAGTAAAAAATGAATTTATAAAAATAATGATGTAATGGTTTACATTACCTTATAATTTTGGTTTACTAGATGGGTCTCTCAAAATCAAACTGAAAATATTCCTTATCCTCCTTATATCTCATAACCACCAACTACTCGAAACTCATGATATCGAGGTACATTGTTTCACAATTATCCTTTTCACTTCATAATGACTATTACTTTAAAATTTTATAATACAATTATTTATTCATTTTAAGTCCATATCCACCTTATCACGTAAACTCAAAATTCAACAAACATCATCATCATACAATTATAACTATCTTGACACAATACACAATCCTAAAGAACCTCATAGCATAGAACTATGGCCCAAATATTAGGCCCTACCAAATATCCATGACACAAAATATTTCCACCCTCAAGCATTAAAAATCAATAAAAACATCACATAATAATTATATAAATCATAGTAAAAGGAATATTCTTAAACATTTAGTGGTAACACTTCTTTCTCTAACTACAACTCTTAAAAAAAATGTACTACCTAGAAATAAATCATGTTGTAATGATAATCATTACATCATGATTTGTATTTAATTAGAAATGTCAGATTAAACTAAATTATCTTTCAGCATTAACCTATGATATCAATAATAGAACCATAAATTTAACCATAAATAAAATCTGGGAGTCAACAAAAACTATTTTCTAAATAAAAAATATGCATCAAATTTTGAAAACAATAAAAAACATGCTAGGATTTGCCTGAAAATATTAAACAATGATTATTCATTAATTTGTGATTGGTAGAAATGAAAATCACATTAATGAAAAATAAAGTGTGCTTGAAATGGAAAAAACTATATTTTTAAACTTAAAATTATTTTAAATGTTAAAAATGTGTGTCAGAAAATTGAAATTGAGAAAAAAATATCATATTATTGTAAGAATCTATAAGAAATGATTTCAGTTAATTTTTTATTTACAGGAATTAACTAAAAATTTATATAATATGTGGTGTTTTTAGAATCACCAATACAATATTTTTAGATTTAAAATATATTTTATGTTTAAAATGTGATCCAAAAAATTCAATCCATAGAAAAAGAAATGTTTTTAATAAAAATTTTGTAAAATTTTGTTAATTAAATTTTAAAATATAATATTAATCCACAAATAAATATTTCATTCAATGTACTTTAAATGAAAAAAAAAATGAGTATCAAAAGTGTTTTTTTTTTGTAAAAAATTGACATCAAATGGTTAGAAACAATTCAATGAGAACAAAATTTCATAAAAATAAATGAAAATGATAGTAAGTTATTCTTTGAGTCATATAAATAAATCATATATCATTCAAATATTTGATGTTTTTGAAATTATAAATATAATTTTTTTATTAATTAAAACTATATTAAAATTTAAAATTACATATCATGTAGTCAAAACCCAAAAAAATGACATCAGTTTGTCATAAAATTATCGTAAAATGGGAATGACTAATTTGAGAACTATATGAATTTTCCACATAAAAATCTAGTGTTTGATGTGGTTGAAATGAATGAAAAAACATTTTTATAATTAAAATTATTTTCTACATTATAAACATATGTCAAATATTTAAAAATGATAAAAAAATATTATATTATTCTGAACTTTTAGTACACAAATCATTGATAAAAGTTTGAGATTTAGTATTCAGTGAGATATCAATTGAGAATGTGAGTGTGGTTGAAATGTATATAATTGTTTGTGTATAATAAAAATTATTTTGTAATATAAAATGAGTATCCAATTATTATAGATAAAAAAATGAGTTTATATTATTGTGAGAATTTAAGAAAATGAACAAGTATTATGTAAGTGTAAAATATCATGAAAATCATGGTTTATAATAATCTTAATTTAGATACTTTTAACATATATTTAATTTATTATTAATAAAATTATATATTTATATATATATTATATTTAGTTTGAAAAATTTATTTTAGTGTTAAGATATTGATTTTATCAGTTACGGAGTTTTAATATTAATTTTGTTAATATTAAAAAATTGATTCCTTTTATTTATAGGAAATATAAAACCACGATAACCATGTCATAGTTTCCATGTATGAATTAAAAATAGTGATGACTACAGAAACTATAGTTTAGTGGTATACTGGCTGTGGAAAGAGATAAAGCATGTGAAAGAGGAAGACTATTGTGTCCAACTAAATCATGGAAAAACAGTATAAGTTGTTGTTTGATAAACTATTCCATGTTTTCTATCTGTGGAATATAGTGAAGATGAAGTGAAACCGTGTGGAAGAAACATGATTTAATTACATTTAATGTGATTGAAGGTTGAAAATTAATTAAACGAAGTAATATTCTAAAGACATTTACATCATTGTATTGAATATATTGGAAAATATTATATATAAATTATAATAATAAATATTGAAAAATAACATTGTTTTTAAAGATTTAATTTTTTTAGTATAAGATATAATGAAACAAGATAGATGATTCATATACCATGTCATGTTTTTTAAAAAATATAATTAAAAGGTGTAGAAAAGTTAAATAATCATGATGAGTTTTTCAATATTTGGATGATTAAAAAAATTTCCTTGTGGTTAATTTAGTAAATGAATGATATTATGGGGACATTTAATAATTAATAGAATGATCAGAAGATAATTTGGATAAATTTGAGGAAACTAACATGTGGATATGAAAAACAGAAATCAATTTCTTTTAATTCTATAGTATTTGAATTTATTTTGATTATATTGCACGCCATGGAGTAAATCCATTATTTAGTTATGGATAATATGTCATGTTTCTAGAAATTTTAGAATGTTTTAAAGATTTTGAATTTCCATTAAATTTTGAAACATTCATATATCTTGGGGGGATAGTTGTAATTTATTACTTGAATTTTAAATAAAAACATAGTGGTGGTTTTCCACTACTTTAAGTGAAAATTATATGGGGAGATAAAATGGAAATAAAGATGGATTAATATCTAAAAAAGGATCATGTTTCAACATGGTAATCGACATATAAATAATCCAGAGATATGGGATATTTCCAAACAAATTATAAAGTTAAAAACCACTTATTATCATTATATGGGATTATATTAGGATATTTTATCTCTATTACATATGTAATATAGCTCAATTCATAGTTCTAGGTAGAATCATGTAAGGGTAAACATATATTTCCCAAGGGATTTTTAATGAAGGGTGATGGAATGGTTTTGTTATTCTAGATTTTATGTTGGTTTACTTATATTCATGCATTGATTTTTTATTCTACAAATTCTTAATTCATAAATCAAGATCATTTTTTATTTATTGAGGGATTACTTATTAATTAATAAATTATATATCTTGAATTTATTCTTTAATATGGAATGAGTTTATGTGATTTATTTTAAACATCATCTAAAATTACCTAATTACTGAATGAAATTATATAATAAGTTATATGAATGGAGGAATTAATTTTTAAAGAATAAATAATATACTACAACATTACTTGGATTTAGTCTGGAAAAAAATTATTTATAAAAGATATTGAAATTTTTATCAAATCATGAAAATTTATTTAAAATTATCTATATGATTTTTCACTAAACAATAAGTTTAATTAAAAAAATCTATCATTTTAATCATAATACCGGACTTTTAAATAAAATATTTATTCTAGGGATCACTTCCCAGTATGGGTTTTAACATGGACAACCCATATGTATTTCCATTTTAGTTAGTGATAGGGAAGAGTATATTATAATTTTTTACACTAGATTCATGATTGGAATTAATGATTCCATAAAATAACGAAAATTTTGTGGAATTACTTTCTTGGAAAAATTAACTTTGATGAATAAAATATTATATAGATTAGGGAAAACTATTTTCTTATCATTTCAATATTACAATTCTATATTATTAGTTTTTATTTATTATTATGAACATTAATTGTTTGTAGTTATGGATAAAGATTTAGTATACATTATGTATTTTTATGAGAACGTAGGTATAAAATATTGATAGAGTGATAAATATCATCAACTATACATAGAGGTTAAATAATAAGAGTACCACCCAATCTCTGTAAAAATATCTTCAAAAAATGAAAAAATCAATGGAAGAAGTGTTGTAAAGTACAAAGAATATCATAAAGTATTCTATATAAATTCTTAATAGAAATAAATGATAAATGCAGTTGGTTACATAAATTTTGTTTAAAAAGAATCTTGTTTTCCATTGGATAAAATTGAGGTTGATCAAGTAAGGGAACCAGTATTTTAGGGATTAGGGTTATTGAATAATAGAAACTCATGGAAGAAAAGAATGATCCATATGAATAATAATTAATGGAATTATTCAAATACAGTGTTTAATTCAAGGGAAAATGAAAAAACATTTTATGAATACACTATTTATAAGGCTAAATATAATTACTTCTCAAAAGATGAATTCAAATCATAGGTAAATTTTTAGACGGTATCCACTTATAAAATTTATAAAATTAAGGAAAAGGAAGAAGAAAATACAAAAAAAAATATTTTTACTATTAGGTAGATACATTTTAATTCATGTAAAATGTTTTATAAATTAATTAGTTATTTTTAAAAAATTATTATGTAATAAAACCTATGTTATACACAAAAACAATACCTTAAAATCCACAAAAAAATCAAATTGTTTAGAAAAATACCAAAAATCATCCTGATATAATTTAAATGTATTAATTCAAAAAATTTGGATCAATTTCATCAATTTATAAAATACGTAATTAATATATTTAAATTTTAATATAAAAATCATTGTTTTTATTACATAGAAAAAAATGATTTATTAAAAAAATAACTAATATATATTTATAGTAATATAATTTCAAAAATGATTTTATATTATTTTAAAATTTAAATTTACTTTTTTTCAATTTATATATTATTTACTAGATATTTTACTATCCTCAATGGCCAGTTATCATTCCCAAGAGTGAGTTACTATAATAATAGTCATATAATACTTATACTTCTAAAAAATACATATTATTTTCTTAAAACATCATTCACTAGGATTCATATGAATGTTTTATATTCTAAATTTATAATTTTTTTATTATATTTAGAATTTTTTTGTTTGCCATTAAAGTTTTATTCATTGGTGTAATAATTCAAAGAGATTGTGTTTCTACAAACAATCTAATTCAAGTTTTGTTATTTGTATGTTTTTATAATCGAATTATAATATTTTCAATTTTATTGAATATATTTACCCTAAAAATGTAATGTTATATAATAAATTAATAATATAATTTTCATTTTTTTGTGGGGTTCATATGAATAATTTATTCACAAAAATATATTCCGAATGAATTTTTATCTAGAAAATTATGGATTCTTTCATTCTTCCCCTCATTATAAATTTTTCCTTTGAAAATTCAATTTATAACCTAATATAAAAATAGATTAGGGTACTTATATTTCAAATAATACTTAGTTTCTTATGTTTCCACTATATACATATTATTTTTTTCAATTTACTTTTATAAGGTGAGTTGTCTTATTTCATAGAGCTTTGTATCTATGATCCAAGATTTTCACAATTCTCTTCCTTGTAAGAAAGTCCATGCTCCAAATATCCCAACTTTATATTTAGTACATGTTAATATTCTATTAGGTACTTATAGATGATTAATACATTTAAAACATCATGTATTTTAGATAGGCTTGGTTGGACGACTATTTATAGGTAAAAACATCTATGAGATCAACTTTCTTGTAGGAAATAATGTATATATGACTTAAATTTCCTTTCTTCTAAACCTCATGAATCTCTTCCTTGAATATATAGAAATAAACACATTATCATTAACCTTGAAATATAGGTATTTTTCATGATTATCAAAATATATCTTCTGTCAACTAAGTGTTTCTCTAATATTTTGTTTAATAGATTTGACATTCTCTACCATTTATTTGACAATTTTGGGTCCCAATATATTTTCCCATCAAAACTCATCCCATAATATTATATCTCTAAATTTATTCCCATATAGGGATTAAAAAAAAGAGTAATATGGATAATTGAGTGGAAAAAAATATTATATAAGAACTTGTATAGTAGAATTTTATAATCTTATACTCCTATAAAGTCTATACCAAAAGATTTCAACATATCTCCAAGTGTCTAGATAATCTTTAAAAATGTTCCGTTAGTCTAGGGATGATTTATTGTACTAAATTTTAACTCTATATAAAATAAATACTAAAGAATAATCTGGAATTTTTAGGGAAACATTGGATCTCAACCAAATACAATTTATAGTGGTGTTCCATATGGCATCAAAAATATTCAAACATTTATCTTGGAAATTTGATCATGTGAGACGTCTCACTATAGGGAAATGAAGTTTGAGGAATTTTTATGATGATAAACCACTACCCATAAGGAATTATCCCATTCATATTTTATTAAAAGACCTATGATAATATCCATGGTTATTTTCTCTCATTTTCTTGTTAGTATGGGTAATGGTCGAAATTTCCATGTTATTCCTATTATGATCAGGTAATCACATTAAGAGTGGTGTGAATCTTTATGAACCAAATTTTACAAAATTATTTCTCCATTAATTTAATTTAGACATATTTAATCATCTCATATGTTTCACTCAACACATTCACACCATATGGAAGAAATAAAGTAAATACTGCATGACAAAATATATTTTTATAAGGTGTGATACCAATGTGGGTATATACTCCTTTCTATATTGTGGTCATGTCTAAGACATGGGTAATTTAAAAATAATTAAAATAGAATACATAGGTTATCTCCTTAAGTACTTTATTATCCCCAAATAGATTTATAGTCTCCTAACTGGGGCATCAAATCAGTTCTCTCCATTTAACAATAATGTTCTAATATCCCCTTCTTAAATAAGTTCTTCTTGAGTCTCTCAAATGACATAATATAAAAATAAAATATATTCTTCCTAAGAATGAGGTATGTGATCAATAGGTTAGGATTAGTAGAAAAAATATTTAATTCGTCCTATTCCTATTAATATCATAATTATCATCATATTCAATTTAACATGAAAACATACATTGTATTATTCCTTAATCTTCTACGATCATTTTAATACTCTCTAATATCATAAACTACTCATTTATCATGAGTCCTAAAAAATTATAGATTTAGTGGTTCATGTTGCTATCTTATCTCTTATTAGTATTAATTATCTATATCTTCTCTATCAACACTTCAAATATTCAATGGATGTTTCTTGGTATCTACCATATTCCTCTCTCTCTTTTTCTTCTTTGATACACAAGATCTTTCACAGAATATAGTATCAGTTTCTTACATCTAACAATAAATTATCTTCTTCATACCTTTTTTGTATACTCAAAATAATAATAAGATCTATTATATTCCAAAATTATAAATATTTAAATACTTTAATAATGAAATAATTTGATTTTCAATATTATCACTTGTAATCACTCTGAACTCATGCTCCCAGATTCGGTGCTAAAAATAGAATCATTACATTTTTATCCTTGATACCAATAAACGTGATTCAATTTAAACGATAAAATTTTAGAAAATAAATGGAAATATTGGATAACTTTCATACTAAAGTATCCTTTAGTATTAGAGTTTTAGATAATTATTTCAAAATATTATATATCATGGAGAAATAAAAGACTGATTCATAAAAACCTATATCATTCCACAAAATATCTTTGTATCTCACTCCTTTATTATACATACCTTACTTAAAAACATTATTCATGTTCATGGGAAAGGAATCATAAGAAAATGGTTATCTTATATTCAAATTATGGTTAAACAAAAGAGATATCAATGATTACATAATCATAACATGACCATAATTTCATAAGAACATGAACATAACATTTCAAAATTAAACCATATATATCATAGATAAAAATGATGATTCATTGAATAAATCTTAGTAGTTCAAAATATATGAATCATAAAGGAACATTATCCATGAGGGAATAACATTAGCATAAGACATAGAATTATTTCATACATATAAGCATAGAAAATCATTTCCTTAGTGGCCAATGATTTTTTTCTAGACTTTCATAGTGGAATGGGTTCAATCCCCAAACCATAATAGTATTCAAGGTTCACTCCAAATAATATCATAGTGGAATGTATTCTCTCCCCAAACCATTTCAGTTTTCAAGGTTCACTACCACGATTATCATAGTGGACAAGGTCCCTTGCAAAACTGAGTTTACTCACCATTCGAGTTGGTATATCTCTTGAGATATCATTATTTACAACAATTAATTGGAGGGATATATATATTCAACCCATCACATATTTAAAACTATACATATTTGTTCTATGAAATAATAAATCATTTTTCATATCTTAACTAATGAAAAGAAATGTATTTTATCAGAGTATAACCCATGGAAACGTAACGGGTTTCATTAACACCATCATCGTAATCATAAACCATCCATGTAATAAATAATTATTGTATCCTTGGATCATATCCCTGTTAAAGTTTAAGTAACATCATATGATTTCATCTTAGATGTAAAATTATTTTGAAAGATCACCTGGAAAAATTCTTGAGGTAAATAACGTTTCATTTTAAAAATCACTTCTCATTTTGCAATTGTGTTCACTTATAAATGATAAAATTCTATTTGAAAACAAAATTTTGACTTTATAAATGGAAATTAAAATAATTTAGGCCTCAGGATAGCTGGAAATTTGGTCATGTCATATAAGTTATAAAAACATTCCTTCTATATTTATTTCAGAAAATTCACATAGTACCTCTTTTGTAAAATGAAAAAAACATTTCTTTTAAACTATTTTTTTAAAATTAAAACATGCATAAAATGAATTTAAACAACTATAGTAGAATAATAAAAAATCATTCTAAAAAACTATTTACAAAACATGGATTGGGAACAGAAATATTCCCCAATGGAGACTTAGCCATCAATAATCCTGAATAATGATGTGATTATGAAAAAAAGCTTATAGTTTTTGTAACTTTTGAATCATATGCCCCATAAAATAAATAACATTAAATTAAACATTAAATACCATAAAAATATATTTGTGATATAATATATCAAATATTCTTTATATATATCCCACAAAAAATAAGTGGTGAATATGGTATAAGTCTCATAGAAGTAAAAGGCAGACAAGAAACACTTAACCCATGCTTCCCTTTAGTTGAACACGACTTAACCTCCAATATAATGGTTTTAAACAAGTTTTTAATTACTAATGGAACCAAATCAATATTTATAAAATCAAATATTACTCTCTTATATCATCATATCTCTGGTTTGTTGATAATATTTCATTATTACCCTTGTTTCGGGTGTTAACTACTTCATTTTCTAATACATATTTTATCATGTAATATTTAGTGATTGTGCATATGATATTGCTCCATACTCTAAAAAATATTATTTATTGTGTAAATATAATATATATTAAATATATATATATATATAGTCATCCATAAATATAGATATAGAAAAATGAATTACACTCCTCATGGAGACACTAGACCATAGGTAAGAATGAATGTTGTTTTCATTTTTCTCAATGAACAGAATGAAAGAATGATAAAGAGTAATAAAGAATTATAGAATAATTATTATTTCATAAATATCAAATATTTTAATTAGTTTCATAGTTATAACCATCCATGTAAAGTGGTGATGAAAAATTAATTACACCGCTTTGTGGAAATGGAAATCCATACATACGCACGAGCGATGCATTTCATAGGATAGAAAAGAAATGGAATATTGTTTTCCCTCAATAATAATAACATCTTAGTATATTGGTAATTTTTTATTTATTTATTGATGATCAAAACAATACATTAAGAGGAAGAATAAGAATAAATAAACATGAAAGTGTTAGTAAAGACGATCACGTCTTTTTCTATAGACATCCTTTAGATATCTTCTTAATGGATATTTGGTTGGTCTTTTGGAAAGAACTAAACCTCAAGAACTTGTGTAAGTATGTTTATAAGAGGAATGCATAGGAATAGGGAGATATATAAGGCTCAAATTATTGTGAATAATTGAGGGAGGAGGATCCCTATTATAATTGCAGTGAGGGTCACTTTTGGAATTTATCAAAAGATTAATATATTATAAGACTATTATACATCCAAATTCATCAAAATGAACTATAAATTAAAAATGGATTAAATTTTAAACCAAATAAAATCTCTTCTTTCTTTATTTTTTTATTATTTTTAAATAATTTAATAAAATATTAATCCCAAAAAATAACATTATTTTCAATTTGATATTATTCATTTCTTTGAATTTAATAACATCAATAAAACCAGTCTAATTGAATCCAAATATTTTATTATATACTAAATAAATCTTGGTAGTATTTATAATTCTTTTATGACCTTAAATATCACAAATTATGTTCTTTTTAATATTTTTAATACCATTTATTTTAATTTTCTTTTAATTAAATTAATATTGTATTAGTGTTGCACATGAATATAAGGTAATTATATAATTTCAAAAAATTATAACTAAATTAAAAAAATTAAAATAAGATTATTAAGATCAAAATACCCATTTATATTAATTAAATATTTATTTTAACTCACTTCTATAACATGGAAAAACATTTAAGGTTTTATTTCTATATTTTTGGCCTAACGTAAGAATTGCACAAGAATTTGGAATACCGACTTGTTATATAACTCTAAAATTCATTTAAAGAAATAAAAAACATAAAAAATAATTAATATTTAATATCCAATTCTATAAAGGACATATATCATCCTAATAAATATTTTTAAGATACGAAATTTGACTTTTTTGGTGCTGCATAGTCTCTCCATCAACACTGAAAAAGATTTTCATATGTATCATGGAATAAAGTAAAATATTAATGTATTCAATTATTTTGGAATTATAATTGAATTATTTTATCATAATTTACTCATCTCATAAGATACATATATTTTATATTATTTTTATTTTTTTTATCAAAAAATATAATTTATTTCATAAAAACATTATTATTTAGTATTCACTAAAAATTTAATTTCTTCAGAAAAAAATTAAAAAAACCATCTTAGGATTAATATTTATTTCTAAATAAAAAAATTATCTCTTTAAAATTAAATACCTATAAGTAATTGAAATTAAATTTTAATATAAGTGTGCAAAAACGTGATGAAAACTACTTTTTAGAAGAAAAAAAATATTTAATCTTAAAAATGTGTATTTATGCATAAAAATGATTTTATACCCAATTAAATTATAAAAATTATTCTATGGAGACTAATTGATTTATTAATAATATAATAGTACTATTTTTTTAAACATCTTTAAAACAAACTAGAACATTACAAATGCTTGAAACAAAAATACAATTTTAAATAAAAATCTGTATTGTTCACTGTTTACTAGAAAATCAATCATTTCATAAAAATATAAATATTTTACCATAAGAAATTTTTTATACTGATTCAAAAATGTTAATTATTTTTATAAAATAAATTTTATTTAATTTACAAAAAATATTATAATATTTACTCATAAAAAATATTGAAACAACATTTTTGAAGGAAACATATTTCTAAAGCATAAAATAACTATACAAAAAATTGTAGAAATATTTATTAAAATTTAATCAATTAATTGGTACTAAGTGGGTACATTATATGTTTCTATATATATCATAATTAGATTAAAACTATTCCTACCCTCAAATTTAACTAATAAGTTATAATGATCATATTTAAATAATAATATTTTGGGGTTCATTTAGACTCAGTGTATTATGAAATGAAATATATAGAAAAAAGTTTTATTTATGAAATATTAGATTGTTAAATTCTCAACCACTTAATAAATTTCTTCCTCAAAATGTTAAATTGGTCTCAGTAAAAAAAAATTTGACTTTTAAAAATAACTTTGTTAAAATACCACTGTAAAAAGGGTGAATAATGATTCTATTTGAAAGGAGAGAAAAGGATGTAAGATGGTCGTCTATAATAAAAAAATATTAGACTTCCATGTACGAAAACAATGGTGGGATGTTAAAACATGTATATGGAAGAGAAAACTATCTACCAAGTATTGATATATAGTGATAGAGATCATGATCATGATAAATTTAGCCATCAAAAAACAATAATTATGTGATGGGTTAAAAGGAAATTTATTTTTCATTAAGAAAAGTAAATGGGTAGAATTTTTTTCAAGAACCTTTTTCCTCGAGTTAAGGAATTACAATACTACCAAGTCTAAGATCATGAGAAAAAATAATTACTTGAAAAGTATTGTTTTATAATTTAATTACTTTCCATCACAATCTCATCTTTTTTCTAAAATAATGTGTATTTAAGATTAATTTTTCTTATCTAATGCTCTAAAATAAACCATAATGTATTTCATAATCCACAAGACAATAAAACAATATTACATATATCTTTAGGTATTGTTAAAAAACAAAATTTTTAGAAGATAAAAACACAATTACTCAAAATAATAAACCGACATATTATTAAAACAAATTTAATCTCCAAAATCCAACAGTAAGTCCCAAAGTTCAGCTTAAATCATTCCATAAATAACTATACTTAAAATTCCTCAAATTATTTCATACAAAGTTTGAAACCCTTCAAATTATAAGGATTTTATCACATCATATTCCAAGATAAATTTATTATTTATCTCCCAATATATACTATCCATAAACATATAATCTCTGAAATACCCTAACCATTTCCATAAATAACATGAATCAACACAACTCGATAATAAAATAATATATGCCTCTAAGAAAGAATTCATCATTCTTCGTAATGTTCTTTTTTCGTGTATTTAAATGTTTCTTTGAATGATCTATCATTGTGAATCCTATTCTTAGAAAAATGATCTGGAATCATAGATATGCAATAGTGTGACTCAAAAGAGGTGTTAATGTGTTTGAAATAGTGGATCGAACGACGGTTGGTGTCGATTTCACATTTTTTAGTGTGTAATGAATGATAGAGATGATCTTGTTTTCCAAGAAGATCAAAGGCCCAAATCTCATCGATTCAATTATGACATGTGAAGGAAAGGATAGATCTAGTGATTTACAGCATGGCAGTTGACGAATTAGAGGTAGGACACACGGGTTGATGATGATATATACTGGCACATTGCTGGAGCACACACTCGGGACCTCGGATACAAGTATTCAGCATGTAACCCACATACACACTGTGTACTAATATTATACATGGAAATGGTTTTAATGAAATGTTCCATTTACATGGGAAGAACCTAAGGTCAAGGGACATTGCGTGTAACCCCTCTACACACCATGTACTCCTTATTACATGGCTTATATATCTTTTCCTCTATATCTCTGACAAGTTTCATTAGGTTTTTCCCCTTATTGTTTCCTTGACGGTTGGTATGAATTGTTTACTACTCTTATGACTATGATACCATCAGTAGGACTTATTGAATATAGTTATTGGAACTCCCTTGGGAGGTTAGGGTGGAATCCTTTATTCCTCTTTGTGCACTAGGTAGAGTTTGGTTATCGTCAAGACAAATCTTACCAGGAATCGATCCTCTACTTAGTGGGTTAATCCAAATTGAGGTGTTGGTACCACCCCATGGACCTATCTCTGATCCTCTTCTTTGTATAGTATTTATCTTCAAGTCTATCAGCATATCTCCAACATGACAAGACTTGGTCAGAAGATCCTCTCGGGAAGATGTCATCAGTGCTCTCAGAATCAAGATTGTGTTCTATCAGATAAGTTATTCATGGACTCTATGAGCTATAATCCTTGGTTGTATACTATGGTTATAGATAACCTCTATACTATGTGTATTTTATGACTATATCTGGATATTCTTGTTATATTTACTATAGACATATACCTATGTAGAGAAGATTGTATTTCATTTGTCATATGCTTTGTGGTTTTGGGGTGTCCTAGTTTGTATTGTTATACTCACCCATGCCCAGGCTTTTTCTACACATGTCATGTCTTGTGTAGATGATTGACCTTATGAATTATTCATACGCAGACCCAGACTAGATGGCGCTTAGTGAGATTGGACTGACTCGGGTGTGTTAATCCAGCTTTTAGACAGTATGCCTATTACCTTTACTTTCAGGTTGGACATGTATTGCAGACTTCTTTGTGGTAGGATTGTATTTGTCCCTATAAACTTCTAGTTACTTCATGTAGTACTCTTGTTATGGTATTTAGATGTTAGAATTTCTGGTCTCTTAGTGGTTTTTACATTGCATCATTTTTTGGGCTTTGAGACCTGTGCATGTGTACAGGTACCTAGGAAATTCCCCCCATGTTGATGATATGCTTACTCAGTGATAGTCCCCAACCCCTGGCCTATTAGAGGATGGCATGGAGAGTCACAGAATGGGACCCACTAGGATGGTTCATGAAAGAGTGATATCGAATAATTCGGTTTCAATCGGTATATGAGAACAATGATTGCAGGGAAAAAATGGTACATACGTTGTATATAAAATGGGTTGTTGTTTCCATGTCCTTCTTGAGTCAGCTCTCTATATATACTCATTGATCGTGGTGAATCTTTTTTACCTTAAATATTATTCAATGATTTATACCAGCTAAGATTCAGTATCTTCTTCATGATTATTACCCCCTCAATAAAGAGGCATTGATATGAGGACTAGTTCCTGAGATGTTACCTATAGTTGGTGCACCATCCATACCAGCACCAATAGAGCATCACATGGTACCCACAACACCGGTGGATGACGAACGCAGGTTGACAATGCTTCACATGTTTCGGTGATAGAGACCCCTCAGGTTCTGATGCAATCCCAACCCATAAGCAGAAGAGGATTGTCTTTAGCTGGTGTCCTAATTTTTCTATCTAGTCAGGACTCCAGTAGATCAAATGGTGGTATTGTAAGTGGGCCTTCTTCCTGCCTCGGTAGGATGATGGTGGGGTTTATTTAACCCATATTAAGTTGAGGATACTCTTTCATGGATTGAGTTCAATAATTTCTTCAAAGAGGAGTTCTCACCAGTTATACAGAGAGTTGTGCATATCCATTAGCTTCTTCAGCTCTAGCAGGGCAGCACAACAATTGATGAGAATTCATCTAGGTTGACTAACCTTTCTAGATTCTAGATGGATATGGTTTTAGATAAATTATTCAGGGATAGGACCTTCATGTGGGGAATGTGTAGAGAAATATAAGAAAAAACTATCCCACTATGAATTACTACATATGTTGGGGTGTTAGAGAAATATTTGGTGGTGTAATGTTTCTCAGCTAAACAGTTACAACCGATAGTTTTTAGCAGAGGGAATGCAGGAGGATAGACCTTGGCAGTAGGGAGCCCACATCATTCTCAATGACCTGGATGTGGGAGTCATTTCCTAAAAACATCTTAGGAAATAGGATCTGTATTACATGGCTCACGAGGTGGGCCTATTCATCCTATATAGAGATGGTGCTACTCATGTGATGGTAGGGGACATCTTGCCCGAGATTGTCTGACCTCTTGTACAGCTAATAGAGAAACTGTGGATAGACCATCAAGGTAGAGACAGTGGTAGGGGAAGTAGATTATGTGGGGTGGTGGGCATGTAAGAGGATCTCATAGAGTATCAATAGGTGGTGGATGTTTCAACATGTTACCACCACCACCCCCAGGTGGTCCATACCAGGCTTAGGGAGCTGGAGGACAGGGGAGAAAATAGTGGAAGTTAGTCGAGGCTTATGACCTAGGGGATCGAGGAATTATTTGAGTTATGATCTATGTGTTTTGTACCTTAGTTGTAGTATTGATAGACATAGGTTCTATTCATTCCTTTCTCACCACATATTGTGTTCGAGAATTTGATATTCTGGTTAAATTATTGACTCAAACCTTATGCTTGGAGACACCTACTAGAGAAGACTCAGTATTTACATACTTATGCTGACAATGTGACCTGACCCTTGGAGGTAACAGTTTCAGCTAAAATATCTTAGTAGAATCACTGAGGCATTACAATTTCATTCCTGTTATGGATTCGTTGTCTACAGTTTATGCCCAGATGGACTATTTTATATGAAGAGTGTGGTGTGTCAGCAGTGGAAGAACGTGTTTTTCTTTTTTTATGAAAAGAAAACCCAGGTAGTGTAGTATGGACTTGTAAATTTGATGTTGTATCCAATTACTCAACATTTTTTCATTGTAACCCTTGGTGTGGTGGATGTTATTGGTTTCCAATTTTCGATAGTGGTGGAAGAGAATAAGGACGTCTTTCCAGAAGATATTTCAGGTTTACCTCACTACTGAAAGATAGATTTTTACATTGATCTACACCCTGGGATGGCACTGATATCTACACCAGCATATCGGATGGCTTCTGTAGAGCTTCAAATGTTATGGATGCAGTTGTAGAACTTTTTTAGGATGGGCTTCGTGAGACCTAGTGTTACACCCTAGGAAGCCCTGGTTTTGGTTGAAAAGATGTTGGATGGTAGCTTGAGGTTTTACATGGACTTCCAGAACTTGAATCAGGTGACAATGAAGAAAAATTAACCACTACCATGGATTAATGACCTTTTTGAACAGTGGAGAGGGTGTGGTGGTTTCCAATGGTTAACCTTAGGTAAGGCTATCACCAGTTACATGTACGGGATGAGGGTATACTGAAGACAACGTTCAGATATCGCTATAGTAACTATGTGTTCTTGGTGATGCCTGTTGGCATAAGAAAATGACCCAATGATGTTCATGGTAGTCATAAAACTCATCTTACAGCCTTTATTAGACTAGATAATGGTATTCTTCATTGATGATATCTTTTTATACTTGGTGTCCAAGGAGGAGCAATCAAGACACTTAAGGATAGTTCTGGACATGCTCTGAGAGCACCAGATTTACAAATATATCTCGAAATGTCAGTTCTAGATTCATGTGGTCCACTTCATGGAACTGATATCTTAGTGGATGGAGCGGATGTGGACATGACCATGTTAGAGGTAGTGTTAGCATGGGATCCACATAAGATCATGATGGTGGAGAAGCGATTTCAGGGGTTGGCAGGATATTATCATATATTCATACCTCATTCCTATAGAGTATCAACACCCATGAAATATTTTACATGAATGGTGTATCCCTTCATATTGATAGGGAAGTTCCAGTAGTATTTTCATAATTTGAGTTAGAGTTTAACGAGTGCTCTAATCTTGAGATTTTCAAACGAAGGTGTTGAGTACATAGTGGTATGTGATGTATCAGGCACCAGACATGGTTGTGTCCTGAGGTAGAGGCAAGTGGTGATTTCCTATAGTTCATTCCTGCTCATGCCATAAGAGAATAACTTTTCAGGCCATGAGATTTAGTAAGGAGAGGTTTTCTTCACGTTGAAGATGTGGATACTCTACATAATGGGTGACCGGTTTATCGTCTACTCTGATCATAATAGTATAAAATATATCTTCTCTCAAAATGATCTTAACATGACATAGAGGTGATGTCTAGAGTTTCTCTAGGATTATGAGTTTGAAATTTTCAATAATCTTGGAAAGGGAAATGTGGTGGTAGATACTCTCAGTAGGAGATCTTGTTCCTAGTTGTTGAGTGAGATGTCTGAGCAGTTAGACTCTTTTCAGTTATCCTTTATAGATGGAGATCGAATACCTTTCCTCCGTTAAATGGTTCTCACCCCTCAAATCTTATAGCAAGTCAGGGAGAAATAGCTTGGGGATACCAACTATGAGACCCTACTTGCTCAGATATGTGTAGGGCATGCTCTTGATGGTTATTATGAAGGTGTTAGAGCATATTGTTCTTTTCATAGAATGAATAATGGTACTATTGGAATTGAGGGAGGTGGTTCTAAGAGAGATTCACACATACCCTTTTTTTACTTTTAGGTGTTTCAAGGATGTACTATGACCTCTAACATCTGTTTTGGTAGACAGGGAGAAATATGGGAGTTTTTGAGTTTTCCCCTCAATGCCTTACTGATCAACAAGTAAAGGATGAGAACTAAGTTCCAATGGTTTTTACTCAACACCTTGAGGTTCCATAATGGAATTGGGGGGGGTATCTATGGACTTTGTGATGGGATTAACAAATACAACCTAGGTAAAAGATTCCACCTGGCTGGTTTTAGACCAAATCACCAAGTCGGCCCACTTCCTAGCTACCGAGAACAGATTTCAGTAGGGATTGTGGAACAGATCTATGTTCAAGAGATAATTTGACTCCAAGGAGTTCTATCAAGGATTTTTTTTATCATGAGTCTCACTTTACATCCCACTTGTGTATGGGATAATAGGAGGTCTTTGGAACCCATTTACGCTTGAGCAGAGTATTTCACCCATAGAAAGATGCCCATAATGAGTGGTCTATTCAGGTTATAGAGGAAAGGCTATAAGATTGTATTTTTAACTCTGGTTGTAGTAAAGAGGATCACCTACCACTGGTGGAGTTTTTGTGAAACAAATACCATTCCACCATAAGTATGGAACCATTCAATTATTTTTCTGGATGACCATGTAGGTCACCACTTTGCTGGAATGACTCAGGAGAGTCTACACTCATGGGCATGGAGTTGGTGTAAGAAAAAACAGAGAATGTGTAGATCATATAGGAATGGATGAAGACTTTATAGATCCATCATAAGTATTATGATGACAGGCGATGGAGGCCTTTAGAGTTCAAGGAAGGAGACCATGTGTGCCTATGCTTTTCACCTCGATGTTGATTACATAGATTTGGAAAGGGTGGAAATATATCATTGAGGTTCATTGACCCTTTACAAATACTACATAGAGTTAGAGAGGTTCCATATCTCTTGGCTTTACCTACACAATTACACCTAGTACATGACATCTTCCATGTGTCATAGCTGAGGAGGTGTGTTCATGACCCATCACACATCATCAACTGGGGAGATATGGAAATTGATGATGGAGTGACCTTTTTGGACTAACCAGTAGAGTTCTATGATCAGTTGGAGAGGATCCT
Source organism: Viscum album (assembly GCA_963277665.1). Classification (NCBI taxonomy): domain Eukaryota; kingdom Viridiplantae; phylum Streptophyta; class Magnoliopsida; order Santalales; family Viscaceae; genus Viscum; species Viscum album. Next base: position 578,814,500 of record OY728122.1, on the reverse strand, counting down.
TCAGGGGAAATAGATTCTTTTTGTGTGTGTCTGATGGAATCATGAGAATCTCTAGGAGAGAACACGGTTGGGAGAGGCTCGGATTCATGCTCAGTACCCACATAGTTTTTCAGTAGCACTTGTTTTTTATTTTTAGAACGTAAATCCCCAATGCGGGGAGAATTTAATGACTCAAAATTTTCCATGTATTATTTTTAAATATTATATTGTTTATTTTTGAGACCATTCACTAATACATCATGTGGTTATGAGGCCTTTTATTCCTATAAAAAATGTTCAAAATATATTAAATATCACATGAACATGGTTTTCTTGAAAAAGTGGAATAACTTCAAAACATGTTCCTGGATCTGAAATATGCGGGCAACATTGAGTTCAGAACCTTGGTTTTACCCTATAATCCATTAAACATTAGTCAGTGTGGGGTTTTAAAAAAACTCATCATGATCCAAAAATGACTAAAATAACTAAATAAAAATTATTTTATTGTTTTTTACCAACACATTGACTTAATATCCTTTAAATAGATGACTATGTAGGAAATACAAGGTTAGATGCATAGCCTTAGAGACGTTAGGGGATATCAAGGGAGATCTTTGGATAACACTCTCAATCAAACGGTGGTAGATTGTGGATCGATCGATCAGTGCAACCATGAATTTGACACATCTTATCAAAGACAATGATGACAGATCATTCTTCATCAGCAGTTGAATAGAATCGGGGTAGGGTATGAGGTTGAATTATTTATTTTCCATGTTCTAGATTTTTATGATGAATGAAAACCAATAAATGAATTGTTTGGCCCATTGATCGATTGTTATACGATATGGGTTTATTTGCGGGATTTATTAGGATATTTCTTCATGATTATTGATTTATTCATTTTTCATTCTAATGGAAATGAAATGAGATCGACATGAACATTGATCGAGGTTTTTTCGTCTTGTTTGGAATTGTTCATTTCTCTCTCGATTAACTGTTCATCATAAGGTTCTTCATTTTTTCCGTTGTTCAATGTTTATTTGAATAATCGATTATTGAACATCTGATTCTTGGTGCAACGATCCAAAATCATAGATCCGAAATTTGAACAACATGATGGAGGTGAGACGGTGGTTGTGGATGTGGATCCAATGATGGTTGGTGTTGATTTCCCATTATTTGGAACCTATTGATGAATAGTGATGTTCTTGTTTTCCAAGAAGATCGGAGGACATAATCTTGTCGACTCAGTGGAGGAATGGCTAGATGAGGTCTAATCTTGAGTTTCATGGCATGGAAGTTGATGAATTGGAGATTGTAGGATCATCCAAGGTGCATGGTGGAAGAACTATGGTTTTTAGAAAAACCTAATACACATGGCGTGTATTCCTTGGCTACATGGAGTGTATCCCCCTTTGAATGACTCGGTGTGTACATTGAAGAGTACATAGACACTGGCTGGACAGCACATCCATCCTACATAGTGTGTAATCCCCCACATGGAACAACCTAGACCATGTACATGGGATACATCATGTACTGGAACACGGTCATGGACACACGTTATGACGCCCAATACTAGTACATGGATGGAGTACATGGGTGGGACCTCGGATACAAGGATATGGCATGTAACCCCTCCACAAACTGTATAATAATCATTTTCATGGACACAGTATGAATGACATGGGTTTTTTACATGGGAAGAACCTGGAGTAAAGGGACATGTCTTGTAACCCCTCTACATGTCATGTACTCATTATTACAGGGCATATATTTCTTTTCCTTCATATCTAGGTCATGTTGTATTAGGGTTCATTCCCCTTATCATTTCCCTAAAGGCTAGTATGAATAATTCCATTCTCCTAGGACTACCATCCATTCAGGATGACTTCCTGGATAGATTTGTTGGAATTCCACTAAGATTCTAGGGTGTGATCCTCTATTCATCTTCATACCCTATGTAGAGTTTGGTTATCGATGTGACCAATCTGGCTAGGAGTTGATCTTCTACTTAGCATGTCAATTTAGATTGAGTTGTTGGTATCAACCCATGGCCTTGGATATGATCCTCATCTATTTATCATATTTTTCTTTAGATTTATTTTTGTATCTATCTTGTGAAAAGACCTAATGAGAAACACCTATAAGAGAGATATCATCAGTACTATTAGAATCAAGAGTGTGTCCTCCCAGATGACTGCTTCATGGAAGCTGGGAACTCTAATCCTAGGTCATAAACTATGGTTATGGATTTCCTCTAATTGTGTGACTTTTTTGAGCATATATGGATAATATTTTTAAATGTGTTGTAGACATATACCTATATAGATTCCTTTTTTATATTCTTTGTTGTTTTGGGTGTCCTATAAAGTATTGTTATTGTCACGACCCACCTTCACCAAAAAGGAGGAAATGGTCAATAGATTTCCAGGCCCTTCCTTCTTTAAGTTGAAGGAGAGATAATGACCCCCGAGACCTGCCTTCAATAGGTCCCAGAGTGGCGACTAGCACCAAGGGTATAGAAATTTCTCACAAATGGAAGTCATTACACCTTTTTGTTTTATAAGATCGAGAGATAAGATGATGAAACTCACCAACACCAAGGTAAAAGAAAAGTAAATCCAAAAGTAAACCATTACCACATTCATGTTCCAAAAGTAAAGCCACAAAGTACAAAAGGTGACTACAAAGGTAAGTACCAAAGAAGAAAAGAAACAACTACGACTTCCCCAAAGGTCCGAGCTAGTATGGTCCTGCGTGATCCCTGAAGTCCTCCTGGAAACCTGAAAGTAGTTTATATACGTAGGGTGAGCATACAAGTACACTCAGTAGGGAAAACCAAAGGTTCTCATGAACAAGTGGGGGAACGTACTAATGTCTCGTGAGAAAAAGAGTAAACCAAACACCTAATCAAGGTAAACGATCCACCACAGGCCTCACCAAGGCACACTCCCCAAATAACGCAAGTCAAGTAATATATATAATAAGATCACATCGATGTTTGGGTACCCCACACCACTTTCCCACTGGTTATTAAGACATCTTAGGCATCGAACAAATCCCGCCATTCTCACCGCAGTCCCACTGCCACACCCACTCACACACACCTGGGCCATAACTACCACACATAGTCCCACTGCTGAATCCCGCCCGCAAACACATGGGCCACAACTATCACATGTAACCACACCTGCAAACCCCTAGGCCAGAACAACCACCACCACGCCCGAAGACACCTGGGCTAGAAAAATCCACTGCCACACCCGAAGACACCTGGGCCTCATCCCGAAGACACTTGGGAAACCACCTACCGCACACACGTGGCCAACCCCCACACTACCCCACCCAAAGGTTCTTGGGCTAATAATGGACCTCAGGCCGTCACAGCCTGCCCGAAGATACTTGGGATATCCGGGAAAGTGAGAAGAAAATGAGCTAATAACCAGCCACTAAGAATAGTGTTGGGAAAAACACCCTCCCCCATGAAAAGGGGGTGTTCGGCACTAAGTGCTTAACTTGGGTGGGGCACGAATAAGAAACAAAAAACTATAAGTATAGATATAGGTAACAAGCACTCACCCAAAGCCTAGGTTTTTCTAACCAGCCTACAGAACACAACACCAATGCGTCCAAGTCCCAAGTCACGACCTTCGCCAACAAAACCCATTTGTCCCATTCTTGTTTCAAGTTCAGTGATAATGTTTAATTATGTTTAAGCACTACTGGGCAACTAGTAAGCATAGGCACAAGTCCAGGAAAGTAAATAGTCAAGCATCAACCATAACGCCCACACCTGGTTCTCAACAACAGAGGATCCCACCCCAATTCGTGATATAAACAAGTAACCACCGGGTCATAAAACTAACAACCACTAAATCCATTCCAACAGGGGATCCCATCCCCAAAACCACACAACCACTGAGAGTATAAAGATAGGGGATCCCATCCCCTCCCACATCTCCAGAAATCAGCCCGAAAAAGAAAACAACCATCTACCACCATCAACACAAGTCAGGTTCATGCCGGTATTTTCAGATTTAAAAGACTTAACAGACTCCATGATTTCAATTTTTGTGTGTTTTAACTGGGGTTATCAAAGAAGGATTGATCCTGGTGCCTCAATTTATTTGGCTGGATATACGTGATTAACCAATGTACTTTTCACAGCAGGAGTTTACAACCACAACAATCCATTTAAAACATCATCAGAGGTTCATTAGTGCACAAACAACGACCACCAATAGCCTCGATTTTCAGAAGGTGTAAGCCAGCACAACTCAACAAGATGGTCATAATATAAACAACATAAATGATCACAGCCCCCCCCCCTCTTTCTTTATAGAATCTAGTTCATTATCTTCATTTAGGTCTGGTTTGTCCAATTCTATAGAACAGAAGCACGCCCACCCCACATGATACACAAAAGAGAGAGACGAAGGAGAAATTCCCTACTTGTTGATATATGATCGACGTTTAGGCCGGGCACAGAACATTATGGATAATGATGTGGTGCGCCCGATGCAGCAGAAGCTGTTTGTGAAAATCCGTGATTGAGGAAAGGAGAAACCACGGCTAACCCTTGGTTTATAAGAGCTGCGGACAGTTGAAGTGAGAACGTGAAACCGAGTAAGGCGCGTGGGTCATAGGTTGATCACACGGCTCCACTCTTAATTAAATGGTTTAGGGTGGTTTAAAGCAACTCATTAATTGATTAAGTATTTAATTAAAACTCTTATTCATGTTATGGGTCTTTCAAACATGATCAAACAGGTCAAAATAGGGTTTAAAACCCTATTTGTGAAAAAAGGAGCGCTACTGGAAATAACTCGACAAGGCCGGGTGACACCGATCGGTCTCACCGATCAGTCACGCCGATCAGCCTCCCCGGTCGGTCTCACCAAGACGCCACCCCTTTAAGACCCAGATTTTGGCAAAGGGAAGGACCAAGAGAGTCTGGGTCATCACATTAGATACCTCTTAAACGATTCTAGTCCTCGAGAATCAAAACAAACCAGTAAGGAAGGAGAGGGTATGAACAACCACCTCGAAATATACCTCTTAGAAGTGAACCCATGCAAACCAAAAACACTTATCTGTCAAGAACCAAGAAACATATCATGCCAAACTACCCAGACATGTGGGTTGGGGAGTCTCCTCCCCCCATGTCTAGATATTATCCGCTTTGGGCGGCACTGACTTGCCCGCACTGGTTTAATCACATCCACCTTAATGCGTCTTGATTAGGGGTTGGGTTCTCTCCTCCCCCATAGCCAAGGATTTTTAGACACAATCAGAGGAAATGAAACCAGTACATTTCATAGCCAAAAGACAAAACATCCTATCACAACAGGTACAACAAGGAACAAAACATAAAACAACTCTGGGTACTGGGTACACATCTGTGCTTCCCTCTCCCACGTACTCTCCTCAAGCCCACCATGTCTCCACAACACGCGAACCAAGGGAATGGTTCACCCACGAAGCACCTTCTCCTTGCGATCCTTGATCAACACTGGTCTCTCCACAAAGGTCACATTGTCCTCGATGTCCAACTCACCCCAATCAACGACGTGTGAATCGTCGTGCAGATACCTACGAAGCTGGGACACATGAAAGACATCATGTATCCTCAGTAGCGGCGGTGGTAACGCTAGATGATAAGACACCATGCCAACCCGCCGCAACACTTCGAAGGGTCCGATGAACCTGGGAGAAAGCTTACTCCCCTTGTCGAACCTCCACTGCCCATGCTGAGGGGAGACCTTCAAGAACAGGTGGTCTCCAACCTCAAACTCCAAGGGCCTCCTCCTGGTATCAGCATATGACTTATGTCGGTCCTGGGCCACCTTCATCCTTTCCCGTATGAGCTGAACCTTCTCTGTTGTGTTCTGCACCACCTCTGGTCCAAGGATTCCTACCTCTCCTACTTTGTCCCAACACATAGGTGAACGGAATGGCCTCCCGTACAAGGCTTCAAACAGGGCCATACTGATGGTAGAGTGGTAGCTATTATTGTAGGAGAACTCTACCAGGGGAAAGTGTCGTACCAATGATCCTCCTGAGTCCAGTACACATGCCCGTAGCATATCCTCCATGCTCTGGATGGTGCACTCTATTTGTCCATCTGTCTGGGGATGGAAAGCAGTGCTAAGGCGTGACTGGGTGCCAAAATCATGCTGCAATCCTCTCCAGACTCGCGAGGTAAATCGCGCATCCCTATCCGAGACTATAGACCTCGGAACTCCATGCAACCTCACCACCTCATCCACGTACTTTCATGCCAAAGCATCCACAACACCTGACTCCCTGATTTCCAGAAAGTGAGCCGATTTCGTCAACCTGTCCACTACTACCCAGATGGCGTCGTATCCCCCTTGGACCTTGGGTAGTCTCGTGACAAAATCCATTGAGATGTCGTCCCACATCCACTCAGGGACATCTAGAGAATGCAGTAGGCCGCCTGGAACTCGGTGTTCAGCCTTCACTTGCTGACACACTAAGCACTTGGCCACAAACTCTGCCACTGCTCACTTCACTCCGGGCCACCAAAACTGTTCTTTCAGTCCCTGGTACATCTTGGAAACTCCTGTGTGTACCTCCAGGGGTGAGTTGTGGAACTCACTGAGAACCTTTCTGCGCATCACTCCTGGAACAAACAACCTTTTCTGGAAAAGCATCCGGTTCTGACCATCCTCTGTCCATCCTTCCAGAGCATTGCCCTGGTCAACTCGGTCACGAATCACTTCGCACTCTGGGTCTCCCCACTGAGACTCCTCCACTTGTCGAAACAGAGATGACTGCACTATCATCTGATATACACAGTCTCTACCGCTATCCATCTTCGCATCCAGTTGTAAGGCATCCGACTCTTCCATTGCCTTCCAGGCATCCGCCGACTCTCGGACCGCTTCCTTCTGCGTCCTCCTGCTCAAGGCATCGGCCACCACATTTCCATTGCCTTCAGTATAAGAGATCTCAAAGTTATTATCCTAGAAGAACTCCACCCATCTCCGATGTCGCAAGTTTAATTCCTGTTGGGAGAAGATATAACTCAAGATTTTGTGATCCGTGAAGACCACAAAGAGTTCCCCGATAAGGTAGTGCCGCCATAACTTTAGCGCAAAAATGACCGCTGCAAGCTCCAGGTCGTGGGTGGCATAATTACGCTCATGGGGGAATAGCTTCCTAGACCCATAAGAGATCACCCTTTGTCGCTGCATCAACACGCATCCCAGGCCCTGTACTGAAGAATCACAGAAAACATCATAGGCCACCACTTCTTCTGGTAATCTCTACACTGGGGCACTAACCAACTTCTCTTTCAAATAGCTGAAGGCTGACTTGCACTGCTCACTCCACCCGAAAACCTGGTCCTTCTTGGTAAGGGTTGTCAAAGGGGATGCTACTCGGGAGAAGATGGGTACGAACCTCCGATAGTAACCTGCCAGCCCAAGGAAACTACGGACCTCTGCCACATTCTTGGGTGCTTCCCAAGAAACAATCGCCTCAACATTTGATGGGTCCACTGCTACCCCCTGCTCGGACACCACGTGCCCGAAGAAGTGCACTTCTCGCGTCCAAAACTTGCATTTCGACAACTTCCCATAGAGATGATGATGTTAGAGGACCTCCAAAAATGTCCTCAGGTGCTCTGCATGGTCCTCTTCTAACCTCGAATAGATCAGGATATCGTCAATGAACACAACCACGAACCAATCCAAGTACTCTCGGAAGATGGAGTTCATAAGCCCCATGAACACAGTCGGGGATTTCATAACACCGAATGGCATGACTACGAAATCAAAGTGTCCATATTTGCATTTGAATTCCATCTTCGGGATGTCGCCCTCCTTCACTCTCAGCTGGTGGTACCCAGACCGTAGGTCGATCTTCGAGAACCATCATGCCCCCTTTAGTTGGTCGAAAAGATCATATATCCTCGGAAGAGGGTAGTGATTCTTGATCGTCACTTGATTCATCCTCCTATAGTGTATGCACAACCTGAGACCACCATCATCCTTCTTTGCGAACAAGACTGGGGCACCCCACGGTGACGCACTCGGGCGAACATAACCCCTCTTCATCAGATCATCAATCTTGATCTGCAACTCCCGTACCTCTGAAGGTGCCATCCGGTAAGGATACATCGAGATCGGTCGAGCATCGGGCTGTAGGTCTATCCCAAACTTGATATCATGCCAAGGGGGTAGAGTCGTCACCTCCTCCGGGAAGACGTCCATAAACTCACGGACGATCTCTGGCACTTCCACCATTTCAGCATCTACCGATTCCACTGTCAGCTCGGCCAACAAGGAGAGGAGGGGTTCCTCTCACCTGTGTCCCTTCTAACTGCTCTGCTCACCGGTGAAGGTAACACGCCGACCGTCCTAGTCCGAGAACACAACCCTTCTTCGGAAACAGTCAATGATGGAACACACATAAAAAAGCCAGTCGATGCCTAGGATGACATCGTATGGCTGAAACTGTAGCTGAAGATGATCCCTAACCGATTGATGTGGCCCTATCATCAGTCTACATCCCCGAAAAACAAACAACAAGTTGGTCTGACCTCCGACTAGTGTGCTCAACACCAGGGTCACTGGAAGTCTCTCTTCATCTAAACCCAAGGCACGGGCTAGACTGGGTGAAACAAAAGAGTGTGAAGCTCCAGTATCGAACAAGGCATAAGAAAGAGTGCTGAACAGACTGATCGTACCTCGAACAACCTATGGCCCTGCTGGAACTGCTGCCTCTGCGGCGTGAAACTGTCCACGCCCAACTCCTCTACCCCTCGGCTACTGGCCACCTCCCTAACCACGCCCCGGTCGAGGTCCCTGAGGTGTGCCCTGAGGTCGGCCTACTCCTCCTACGTCTCCCCTCGGAGGAGCGGGAGCTCGCTGTCCTTGATGCTGCTGCTGGAAAGGTCTGGCAGGAAGCTGCTGCTGGGGTGGGTGGTGGGGTTTTCCACCACCGTCGTACTGCACCCAGTCCGGGCACTGACTCCGGAGATGTTCAAGGCTCCAACAGACGAAGCATCGTGGTCCCGGGCCCGAAGGAAAAGGACGAGGACTTCGGGGTCAAAACTGAAACTGTTGTGGCCTGCTCCCTGTGGGTCGGAACCTAGAGAGTCCTGACGCTGGAGGCCTGGTGCTGACGGACATCCCCTTTAATGGTCCTATATGGATCCCCTCTCGGGATACACCTCCTAGAGCGTGCATCCTCTCCACCACTTCGGAATTCTTCTGGACCTCCAAGTACGTTGGAAGGGTATAGGGGGTAACAAAATACTGGAGGGAGGGTCAGAGCGCCTCCTCCAAACGTCTCGCTCGAGACTCCTCATCGGGAAAGAGGTCCGGAGTAAAATGTTGGAGGTCCTTGAACTTGATACCTAGCTCCCTCATGGACATACTCCCCTGTTGGAGGGAGAGTATCTATTGTCTCTTTTCTGCCTTCATCGTCGAAGAGAGGAATTCCGCATGGAACTCCCTCTCGAAATCAGCCCATGCCACCTCAGCCTCTCTCCTCTCCCCCAGGTAAAGCGTCCACCACTGACACGCCGCTCCCCGCATCTGGATGATGGCCAGAGGGACCCTGTACTCGATCGGGGCCCGAATCAGGCCAAAGGCTATTACTAGCTCCTCTAGCCAGCCTTCTGTCTTCATGTCAGAGGTGCTTCCCTCAGACTTCTCGAGGGTCTGTCACTGAAAGTCCCAAAGAGTCTTCTACCACTGGTCGTCCTCTTCCTGTCGATCAGTTCTTTGTCGATCGGCCAAAGTATTCTCTGGGGCCTCGATCGCCTGTACCACACGTGGTCGCCTTCCAGGTGCCATAGCTGTAAGGTAAACAAGGAACACCTAAGCCCAAGTAGTGCAGAATATCGTTCTTAAAATTTCTTAAAATTTTAATTTATTCTTAATTCCCAAGACATCCAAGAAACACAAGAACAAAAGTCATTATGATGCATGTACATTTCCTAGGGTCTCTACCCTGCAATCAGTCTGGCCTCACTTGGTCGTTCGGTAGGTCCAGAGTCCTTGCATTGGATCACGGGGGGCCCTAAAATCCCGTGTCCTAGCCAGTCTTCCCGGGCCTAATTCATGCGCCAAGGTCACCCAACACTGTTTCCCTACCATCCCATGAAATCCTCACCATGCCTAACTCCAGACTCCATCCTATCTCTCAACCATCACCTCTGATACCATTCTATCAGGACCCGCCTTCACCAAAAAGGAGGGAAGGGTCAGCAGATTGCCATGCCCTTGCTTCATTAAGTTGAAGGAGAGATAATGATCCCTGAGACCCGCCTTCAATAGGTCCCGGAGTGGCGACTAGCACCAAGGGTATATAAATTTCTCACAAATGGAAGGCATTACCCCTTTTTGTTTTATAAGATCGAGAGATAAGATGATGAAACTCACCAACACCAAGGTAAAAGAAAGGTAAAGCCAAAAGTAAACCATTCCCACATGCATGTTCCATAAGTAAAGCCACAAAGTACAAAAGGTGACTACAAAGGTAAGTACCAAAGAAGAAAAGCAACAACTGCGACTGCCCCAAAGGTCCGAGCTAATATGGTCCTGCGTGATCCCCGAAGTCCTCCTGGAAACCTGAAAGCAATTTTATATACGTAGGGTGAGCATACAAGTACACTCAGTAGGGAAAACCAAAGAATCTCATGCACAAGTTGGGGAACGTACTAAAGTCACGTGAGAAAAGGAGTAAACTAAACACCTAATCAAGGTAAACTATCCACCCCAGGCCTCACCAAGGCACACTCCCCAAATAACGCAAGTCAAGTAATATATATAATCAGAGCACATCGATGTTTGGGTACCCCACGCCACTTTCCCACTGGTTATTGAGACATCCTACGCATCGAACCTATCCCTCCATTCTCACCATAGTCCCACTTCCACACCCGCCCGCACACACTTGGGCCACAACTACCATACGCAGTCCCACTGCCGAATCCCGCCCGCAAACACCTGGGCCACAACTATCACATGTAACAATGCTTGCAAACACCTAGGCCAGAACAACCACCACCACGCCCGAAGACACCTGGGCTAGAAAAATCCACTGCCACACCCGAAGACACCTAGGCTTCATCCTGAAGACACTTGGGAAACCACCTACTACACACACCTAGCCACCCCCCACACTACCCCGCTTGAAGGTTCTTGGGCTAATAATGGACCTCAGGCCATCAAAGCCTGCCCAAAGATACTTGGGCTATCCAGGAAAGGGAGCAGAAAAGGAGCTAATAACCATCCACTAAGAATAGTGTTGGGAAAAACACCCTCCCCCATGAAATGGGGGTGTTCGGCACTAAGTGCTCAACTTGGGTGGGGCGTGAATAAGAAACACAAAACTACAAGTATAGATATAGGTAACAAGCACTCACCCAAAGCCTAGGTTTTTCTAACCAGACTACAGAACACAACACCACTACATCCAAGTCCCAAGTCATGACCTTTGCCAACAAAACCCATTTGTCCCATTCTTGATTCAAGTTCAGTGATAATGTTTAATTAAGTTTAAGCACTACTGGGCAATTAGTAAGCATAGGAATAAGTCCAGGAAAGTAAACAGTCAATCATTAAACATAACACCCACACCCGGCTCTCAAAAACAGAGGATCCCACCCTAATTCGTGATATAAACAAGTAACCACCGGGTCTTAAAACTCACTACCAACGAATCCATACCAACAGGGGATCCCATCCCCAAATTCACACAACCACTGAGAGTATAAAGACAGGGGATCTCATCCCCTCCCACATCTCTAGAAATCGGACCAAAAGAGAAAACAACCAACTACCACCATCAACACAAGTCAGGGTCATGCCGGTATTTTCAGATTTAAACGACTTAACACACTCCATGATTTCAATTTTCATGTGTTTTAACCAGGGTTATAATAGAAGCATTGATCTTGGTGCCTCAATTTATTTGTCCGGATATACATGATTAACCAATTTACTTTTCATAGCAGGAGTTTATAACCACAACAGGCCATTTAAAACATCAGCAGGGTTCATTAGTGCACAAACAATGACCACCAATGGCCTCGATTTTCAGAAGGCATAAGCCAGCACGACTCAAAGAGATGGCCATAATATAAACAAAATCAACGATCACATCCCCCCCCCCCTCTTTCTTTAAAGAATCTAGTTCATTATCTTCATTTAGGTCTGGTTTTTCCAATTCTACAGAACACAAGCATGCCCACCCCGCATGATACACAAAATAGATAGACGAAGGAGAAATTCCTTACTTGTTGATAGATGGTCGACGTTTAGTCCGGGCGTAGAACTTTACGGATAATGATGCGGCGCGCCCGATGCATCAGAAGCTGTTTGTGAAAAGCCGTGATTGAGGAAAGGAGAAACCACGGCTAACCCTTGGTTTATAAGAGCCACGGACAGTTGAGGTGAGAACGCGAAACCACGTAAGGCGCGGGGGTCGTGGGTTGATCACACGGCTCCACTCTTCATTAAAGGGTTTCGGGTGGTTTAAACCGACTCATTAATTGATTAATTATTTAATTAAAACTCTTATACACGTTAGGATTCTTAAAACACGCTCAAACAGGTCAAAATAGGGTTTAAAATAGTATTTTGCGAAAAAGGACCGCTACTGGAAATAACTCGACAAGGCCGGGTGATGCCGATCGGTCCTACCGATCGGTCTCACCGATCGGTCTCCTTGATCGGTCTCCCCGATCGGTCGCGCTGATCGGTCGAGCCGATCGGTCTCACCGAGACGCCACCCCTTTAGGACGCGGATTTTGGCAAATGGAAGGACTAAGAGTGTCTGGGTCATCATAGTTATACTCACCCATGTATGGGATTTTCCCACATGTGTCATGTCTTTTGAAAATGATCGATTGTTTGATGAAGTCCTAGGAGGATAAGGAACAAATGGTTCTTAGTGAGATTGGATAGACTGAGGTGTGTTTTAGCAACTTTCAGAAAGCATTCCCAATGAATTTACTTTTATTTTGGACTTTTGTTATAGAATTATTTGTACTGGGATTTTATTTTTCCCTATTTACTTTACCTTACTTCCTGTCGTACTCTGGTTACTGGATTTAGATGTATACATTCATGGTTTATTATTGGTTTTTTTATTTCATAATTTTGTGGGATTAGAGATGTTTGTATGTGTACATGTACTAAGTAAATTCCTCTCATGTCTATAATATGCCTACCCAGTTCTAGTCACCAGCCCATGACCTATTAGAGGTGGGTTTGGGAATTTGTTGCATGGGACCCATTGGTAGGTGTCATGAAATATATGTCCAACAAAATTAAATAAATTTTTCATCCAATAATACTTCATGTTAAAATTAAGGGTTATATATACCCATGTTGAAATATCATTATCCTCTTTAAATGTTCATCACTTAAAACCGAAAATGGGGTTTCTAAGACTCTAAACTTATGGTTGACCTCAAACTTATATACACATGATGGTATAAATACCATTTAATATTACTTCTCATGAAATCATCCTAATATTAAAATTTTTCTAAACTAGCCTCTGATACCAAATATAACCACTGAGAACCCGCTCTCCCGAATTCAGTGTTAAAAACATAATATTTACAATTCTGTCCTTATTACTAATAAATGTGACCTTATTTTAGTTATCCAAAATGTAAAAATAATAAAGGAAATATAAGATCACTTTCATATTGAAGGATCCTTTTTCTTTAGAGTTTTATATAAATAGGAAAAAAATACACATCATAGAAAAATAAACAACTAATACATAAAAAAATATATCAACCTGCAAAAGGTATCCACATCTACCATATTTTTTATACATTCTCTACTTAAAACATTTCTTCTTAGGCCAGATAAAGGAAACATTATAAAAGGGTGATCTCAGATTCTCAGTAAGGGTAAAAAACATATATCAATGATTATATAAGACTAACATCAGTATATGATAATAATAACAATAACCTAACATTGTAAAATTATACCCTACATATCGTAGATCAAAATATTGATTCATGTAATAAATCATAGAAATTCATAATATAATAATCATAAGGAAACATGAGACATGAGACAAAAAAATTGGCATAAGACCTGGAATTATGGCATACACATAAGCATAGAAATTTATTTCCTTAGTTATCAAATAATTTTTATTATACTATCATAGTGGAAATGGTACACTCCATAAATCCATAATAGTAGTAAATTTTTACTCCTAATATAATAATAGTGGATCTGTTTTACTCCCCAAACCATCATAGTATTCAAGTATCACTCCCAAGACTATTATAGTAGACATGGTCTCTTACTGAACTTGGTTTCATCATTATTATATTTATGTTTATCTCATGATATTTAATTACTTCCCCAATTAATTGGATGGAGATATAGGTCCCAATAGTCACATAATGAATATCATAAAAATGTGTTCCATGAGATCATAAATATTTATCATATCATAACTAATTCAAAGAAATAATTTTCATAAAAGTATAACATGTGGAAATATATTAGGTTTCTTAAAAACAATGTTATCATAAATGAAAACCATTTACTAAATGAATACGGATGTTATCCTTGGATCATATCCCCAGTAAAGACAAATTAACATCAATGGATGTATTCTAAGATGGAAAATTATTTTTAAATATCACATGGAATAATTATTTAAGTAATTAACTTTCCCATTTTAAAATCACTTCTCTTTTTAAAAATACACATACATATAAATAAAAATATTTTATTTGAAAATAAACTTTCAAAATTATAAATAATATTTAAAATAATTGAGGATTATTATGATGTAAGGAAAATACACTCATGTCTCATAATTTTAAAAAACATTCCTTCAATAGTTTTTTAGAAAAGTCACATAATACCTCATTTGGAAAATAAAAAAAAAATCCATTCAAACTATTTTGTAAAGATGCAAACATGGTTAAAACTTTATTTAAAAATTATATGAGAATAATAAAAAGAATTGGAAATAATTTTTATAATACATGGACATGGAAAAGAAATATTCCTTAGTGGATATTTAAATATAAACAATCTTGAATAATGAAGAGATTGCAAAATAAACCCTTTCCATTTTATTAACATTTAATCATAATCCAAATGAAATAAATAACATTAAATGAAACATTATTTACTATTAATACTAATATATTCATGATAAAATATTTCAATGAGGAATTATATACACCACCAAAAATTAATATGTAGGTAATATGGGATATGTCTCATAGAAGAAAAGGTGAGATGAGAAATGCTTACCTTATGCTTCCCTTTAGTTGAATGTGAATTAAAATAATTTATAACGGTTTTAAACATGTTATTAATTTATTAAAGAATACTATTAAAATTTATAAAATCATATATTATCCTATTATATCATATTATCACCTATTTGTTAAATATACTTTCTTATTACCCTTGTTTCGGGTTTCAACTACTTCATTTTACCATGCATATTTTTCCTTGTAAGTGACAATAAGTTTTCATATGATATTGTTAAATCATCTCCATAATATTATTTATGATGTAAATATAATTTATTTAAAATATATATAGAGAGATAGAGTCATCCATAATGATATAGATATAAAAATTAATTACACTATTCGGGGAGGCGACATATTGTAAGTACACATGAACACGGTTTTAATTTTTTCAATGGATAGAAAGAAAGAATGGTAAATAATAATTATCCCTTAAAAATGATTATTATTTCATATATATAATATAAACTCATTATTTCAATATTTATAACCATACCAGTAGAGTGGTGATGAAAAAAGAATTAAACTATTATGTAGAGATGGTATGTCATAAGTACGCATGAGTGATGCTTTTTGAAGGATAGAAACGAGATGAAATATGGTTGTGCAATAATAAAAATAACATCTCAGTATATTTTTTATACTTGTTTTGTTAATTTAGGATGGAAAAAAATTCATCAATATGATTTATAATAAGAAATAAAATTAAAAGAGTTAATAAAGTAGATTAACTCTTCTTCAATGGACTTCCTTTAGATCTCTTTTGAAGGGATCTAGGGTTGATATTTTGTAAGGAAAATAAAATATATAACGTTCATGAGGATGTTTATAATAGGAATGGGTATGGAGTTTTTGAGCTAAATGGAACAAATTAGTGTGAAGAAGTTAAGGATGGGTGCCCTTTATAATTGAGGTGAGGGGTAATTTTGTAATTTCACAAAATATTAAAATATAATAATACTATTCTGATGAAAAATGATTCCAAATTGAAGTATAAATGTACAAGTCATGAACTTTTAGACCATATAATATCCTCTTAATCCTTATTTAATATTTTATGATTTTTCTATAATTTAATAAAATATTATTCTCAAAATATTTCATTATTCTCAAATTTTATATTATTTGTTACTTTGACATTAACAACATCAGGACAACAAGTAATATTAAAAAAACTTTTTTATTATATCCTAAAATATTAAGTTTCATCTATATAATTATTTTCTCACCTTAAATAGTTCTAATTATGTCCCATATAATATTTCTTGTAACATTTATTTAAATTTTCTATTGATTAAATTAATATTGTATTAGAATTGCACGAGAATATAAGATAATTATATTATTTAAAAAATAATTAAATAAATTTTTATCATGAATATATCATTATCATGATCATAAAATATTTTTATATTCATTAAATATTTATATTAAGTCAAATTTATATCATTATAACACGTTTAATGAGTTATATTGACTTTTCTGAACTTGTGTAAGTATTACACAAGCATTTGGATAAGCCACCTATTTATTAAAACTAAAATCCACGTATAACCATAAAAATAATAAATTATATTTTATATTTAATATAAGAGTATAAAAATGAATTATCTCATACCAATTATTATTTTTAAGATACAAAATTTGACATTTTCAGTGCTGATCAGGCTATACGTTAGCACTGAAAATGATTTTCATATTTACTATGGAATAAATTATAATCTATTTGTTTTCAATTATTTAAGAATTATATTTAATTTATTATTTTATAATTCATTATTAGTTCCATAAAATTAATATATTTTTATATTACTTCAATTTCTTTCTGTTATCATAAAAGATAACATATTTCATACAAACATTATTTTTTATTATTCACTACAATTTGAATTTCTTCAAAAAAAAAGTAAAAAATTTAATCATTGTGTAAATTTGAATTGATTAATACAAAAATAAATTCCATTTAGGGAAATTAAATTACTATAAGTTCTTGAAATTAATGTTTTAAATTAGTGTGAAAAATGCGTTGAAAATTGGTTTTTAGAAAAATACAATTCTTCTTAAAAATTAATATTTACGTATAAAAAAGGTTTTATACCAAATTAAAGTATAAAATTGATTAAAATGAACATAAATTAATTATTAATAAAATAATAGAAATAATTTTTCTTTTATACCATTTTAAAATAAAATGGTACTTTTCAAATGCTTGAAACAAAAATACTATTTTCTATAAAAATCAATATTTTTCACTATTCACTAGAAAATCAAACTTTTCAGAAAAATATAATAATTTCACAGAAAGATAATTTTTTACTGTGATTTTAGAAGTTGCACGAATTTTATGAAAAATCCATATATATAAGTACCAAAACATGATTATAATATTCAATAATAAAATGTAGTAAAACCCATTTTTGAAGAAAACATATTTTTGAAGTATAAAATAACATTACTAAAAATATAATAAAAATTTATTAAAAACTAATAAGGGAATTGGTATTTAATTGGTACTATATATATATATCTTTATATATTTTATAATTTATTTAATGTTATTCATAGCCTCTAATTTAATATAGAGGTTATAAAATTCATATTTAAATAAGAATTTTTTAGGTTCATTTAGACTAAGTGTTACGTAAACCACGTGATATCTAATATAGTATTTTTTTAAATATCATAGTGTTACATCACTGGTAAAATAAAAACCAAAAAAATATATATCTTCTATCTTCATTAATTAGTTTCAAAAATTCATATTTGATACCCCATAATTATCACCCAAATATCTTCTGAAAATTCACCTCAAATAATTTTTCATTATCATTATTTATCATTGGTCAAACAAATTTTAAGAAAAAAATAAATCATTTACTCATTCCTGTTATTTTCTCTTCACATTCAAATTAGTTAAAAAATAATTATTCAATTATTCATCAGAAGGGCTCGGGATCTATCTCCTTTCAAAATACATAAAAATATATACTTATTTCAAAGACTATGACTCTATTAAGACATGTAGTATAACCTTGTGCCATGGAAACCATCCTAATATAGTAACATTCTTTATCAATTATAACCTCTATTATTCTTGGCTAGAATCACATCTATTAAAATAATCGTGATATTTTAACATGAAAATCAGTGAAACATCATCCTTATTTTTCATTAATATTTCTCCTTCAAATATTAATTTTAATAATTATAATATCCACCTAAAATGTCCTTTTTGAAATATACTTCTAATTTATTCATCAAAAATTATACCATTCATTAAACTCTAAAACATTACATAACACCCTAGAAATATTTCATTATCTTCCAAGAGATCTTACCTAGCCTTCATAAAATATTTCATATACTATAGAAAAAATCTTATGTAGACACTCAAATTTTGAAAATTATTTGATATAGTTATTTTAATTACATAGATTTATCTATTTTAGTAATGTATATTTAAGAATTAAATATTATATAGTGTATAATTATTCTACCACAATATCAATTCAATCAGTATTAAAATATGTAACAATTGAGTTATTATTTTCTAAGCTTGATTTTATTCTTCCATTACCCTGATTCATCTAAAACATAATCTTATATGTGATTCCTTATTCATGAATTTCATTAATTTATATTTTTATTTTTATGGAATGAATTTAAATAGCTTCTAATCATCTGAGACTTATCTTCCACAGTGATATATCTCAACTTATATAGCCTCTAAAAATTCTAGAATAATATTACACGGCTACGATTTAATTTGATTTGGATCAGAATGAGATTAACTCATCCTTGTGGTTCATTTCAAACTTCTTAAGGTTTATCATAAGTTTAATGTTAGGTTTGTAAGGATTTCTTAGGCTTTTAAGGCTTATGTTTCCTTTTTAAGGTTTATTTTAAGTACATACACCTTTTTTTCTTTGTCAAAAATCCACATCGTAAGGTTTAAAGTGAAACATTATAAGGTTTACTTCAGAAAACCATTAGGTTTAAATGTTTTTACAAAATTTAAATATAATTATATGAAATAATTTTTATATAAATATTAAAAGATTCAAATACTTAAAGAATAATTAAAATTGAGATAAAAAAATTAAATTAAAAAATGAAAAAAATATATAAGATAAATTATAGAAATACCATCAAATTCAAAATCATTATAAAATAAAAAACAAACCTTAAATTTAGATTTTCTGTAATTATTAAAAATATAATAGATTTAGGAGCCACACCAACAATCTAAACTCTATAAATATCAACCTTTTTATAGTTACAAACCCAATTAGTTATAAAAAACCAAATTATACACCTTTTTATAAATATAAAAAAGTATAAAAATAAATGAAATAAAATCCACCTTTCTCAAAAAATCTTATTAATATGAAATACCCCATTTTGAAGTAAATTTATAAAATAATAAACCCAATATCAATCTTAAAAGTTAAAAAAACTTTTAAATTACTGCATCCTAAAGTATACAAAATTTTAAAATATATGACATGATTCCATGATAAATCAATAGAGTTACTCCCCATAAACATATATAAGTATTAAAATGATTAATCAATCTAAGGGTAAAGTAAAACTATAGAAAAATGTAATCTCCTCCTAAATCCATAAATATATTTTAAAAAATAAAATACACAAAATATCCCACTTAATTTATGATTCTCCTCTACATAAATATTTATAACAGTGAATGTGTTGTTGGATAACCCCTCTTTAATAGTGTGCATCAAAAAACAGTAACCTCCTATGTTACAGATATAAAACATAACTACAATATTCCATGAAAAAAGTTTTTATAATATTTAAATAATTATAATAAAATATTCAATGAATAAAAATAATATTCAAATAATTAAAACTAACCAAATGTGCCAGCATATTCTTGAAACCATAAAATTCAACAGAAATAACATGCTCAGTGGGCATAAAATAAATAATATATGAGATCTTTTCATCCAATCATATAGTTAAAATAATAATGTGTCATGATGGTTATATAAAAAATTACTTGGGAACAAAGATTATATTAGGTCCAATTTTATTTTATTAAGATTCTTTTGGAACCCATGATTTATAAGAGTTAGTAATTTGGTCATTCAAAATAGATTTAGAAATACAATCCTATATATAACCAAGATATTAAACATATTGTAAGGATAAATATGATTAATAATTTCAAAATCTCTCATACTTAAAACAATTTACAAATGATATACTAGTATTTTTACATTTTACAATTATATTCTTTTATATATAATTTAATCTCCCATAAAAACCATGAATTTTATTATTTTTCTTAGTTATAGTAATATTTTTCAATCTCATAAATTCATCCAAACATTTACTTGTGATAGTAAATTCATAAAGCTCTTTATTTAAATTTTCTTTCTCATCCTTCAACCTAATATTTTTCTTTTTAATAGTTTCTATGAATTTATAGAGATTTCCATCGGATCTAGAGGAAGGGGTTATGAATTTCTCACTCAATCTTTAAAATTCTTATTTTCATCTTTTATACTATAAATTTAAAAGTCAAAATTATTCTTATATATTAAAAAATTGTTTATCCTTCGTCAACTTCGTATATACACCTATAATAATAACAAAATTATCCTTCAACTCATCAGTTTTCATTTTTTTCATCTGAAACTAGTCACAGATCATTCATAATAAATATTAGAATAAAAATCCATTAGGTGAAAATATATCAAGGTAATGTTAATATGTATTTAGGTCAATTATGTTTGATGAAAAAAAAGGTTTCCAAGGTAAATTTTTTAGTTACAGTGAAAATGATGACAAGGTTTGTTGAAAATGATTCAATATAATGGAATAGAATCTCTCGAAGTGGTACAAAAGGATATAGTTTTAAGGTGGAGTCATTTCCTAGTGTTTTCAAAAAAAAATGTGTCCAAAATTTGGAGTATGTTTCAATCGTCACAAAAGTAGTATTTCCATGAATATATTGTAAAAATATGAAAAAGTAATTATTTTAATGAATATATGTTTTTCACAAAGGAAATGATCCTTTGTAAAGAATTCAGTATCACAAAGGATGGATTTCATGAAGGGTTGGATCATTGTGAATATCCCAAGGGTTGATGTTTTATCTCAATCACTGTGAGTATTTGTGGGGCATCACGAATGTGCAAATGGTTTATTGTGTATCTTTATGACTATGATGAGTGGATCATCAAAAATTTGTAATGAAAATATGGTACTCTCTCTGACTATGATAAGCTTTAGGAATCGCCAAACATCCCTGGAGATTTTAAAAAATAGGGAGCATCACAAATGAAATTAGAGATCTTCACAAAAAGATAATGATGTGGATAGAAGCTTTTGGAATGAGTGGAAATGACTATAAATTTCCCTCTACCCCCCTTATAAAAGAAGATAATGACTTGATGAATATTCTATGGCTCTGAATTCATAAAGGTGATTCACAAATACTATTCTTGGAAAAAATTCCACAAAGAAAGGAAGTTTTTAATGGCAATTAATAATGAACAAAAGAAGTAAGAATCACAAAAGTATTAATTTTCGCGAAAGATATAAAATCCGAATGATATTTTTGAACGTTTTAAAGGATAAGTGAGTTTATAACAAGTATTTCAGCTTCATTAAGGGAGGTTTCTTTGCCATTCCAGGTTGAGATTTGTGAATGAGGTGAGCTCCCTTAATGTTGTGGGGTTCACAAAGGTAGATACACATGAATAATTGGATATCTTTGTGAAGGTTGTGTGAGCTTAACAAAGGTAGTGACCATCACTAATATGTTCAGAATGCATTTCCTAGTAAAATAATTTTAAAGAGATATTCATTAAGTGGAGGAATTTGGTACTTAAATAGAGCATCTACCTATAACTATATATGTATTCATTATTTATAATGATGGACCTACATGACTATAAAATGTGTTAATCCATTCCAAACAAGTGAGAAAAGGAATGGGAAGAAGGTGATTCTTTCCACTAGTAGTGACCCATAGATGGAAGACTTATGTATTAACCCTTAGGAAGTAGTGAGCTACCTCTAAACACTATAAAGGTATTGAAAATAATAATACAAGTGATCTAGTCTAAACATTGAATTGGAAGTGAGACTTAGTAAATTTGATACATCAGTACATTGTCAATATATCTCTTTGGACATATCCTAGTAAGGGTGAACCATGTGAAAATATGTGTAACCTTGTTCTTTTATTCTTTTTTTACTTTATATTCATCATTATCAGATATAATTGATAAGGAAAAGATCATCATAAACACAAAGAATCAAAATAAGTTACCCTTATAATAAATATTTGATGATCTAGTGGGATATGGAGAATTTCTAAAAGAATATCCATAACCTAATTCGCATCCCTCTTAGAGTATTTAAGACCCTTTTGGGCCTAATAATTTGAATTATATGGATTGGTTTCTTTTATCAGATTTTTTTCTCTGACATGGTTCAGTCGATTATTGAAATTGTAGTTCCAATATAATCTCATCTCATTGTGTCATGGAAGGAGGAATAAATTTAAATAAGAAGCATAAGTATGGTATAATTCCTCATTGTGGAAGTTTCTATGGAGAGTTTCATTTGGTTTAAGGAAACAAAAAAATTATTAGATTGTGATATTATTTCATTATTCAGTGATACTGATGGAATGAATAAAGATCTCGACATGCCAAGTGATGTTGGAAATACTATTGATGAAGAAATATCAAGATGGTTAGTAGTAGATGTTTTCAACCTAGAAAAAAATTTGATCCGAAATTAATATAGGAAAATAATTATAAATATATTCAGATCCAAATATAAGAAATTGAGTTTAATAAGCTAAAAGGTTTAAATAATATTCATATTGATGTGGTTACTAATCTATGGGATAAGAATGATTCTCGTGATGATGAACTGTAAAATATACATACAAAGATTGAAAATATCAAAGATGATGATAATCAAAATACTCTAAAACCAAAATAAATTCAGAATCTAGAAGCAAGAAATGATTATCTTTCTACATAGCTATCTGTACTGGTTTATGAAAACAAATGGCTATAGTAGGAGAATTCATGTTGTAATGATTCATTTGCTTATAATATTTATAAAATAAAGGATCATACTGACATGATAGATAATATTTCTCAAGAATTGGAATATGATATAACTTGTGGGAAGACTCTCATCAGAGAACATAATGCCCAACATGAATCTTGGGATAAGAATATTCATCTATTGGGAGAATATAAGGAATTAGTCAATAAAGAAATGGGTAAACATAATTCTAATTTAAATCCCAAATTGAAGGATGCATTTCATTTAATATTTTACTATCCCTCAGAAGTAAATGATGAAATGAAAAGAAAATATGATTTTTTTTATGAGAACCATGAAACAATTATATTTTCTCAAAGACCATGAATTTTGGGAAAATTTGGTATAAGATATAATAAACCCTCTCCCATGCATGAGATACAAATATCCATAAAGAATTCTAGAAAAAAGAAAAATTATTTAAAAAAAGGAAACAAAACCAAAAAGACCTATACAAAAATATATGACAACATGTTTAATTTATTTGTAATGCATGGTCATATTTCAAGTTTTTTCTAAATATTATGAAAATGTTTCTTATTGTAAAGAGAGAAATATTTCTAAATATATGAATACAAAGATGATTCTTTAATATCCTAAAAGGAATGTCTCTGAAAAGAAATTATCCATTAGATGCTATTACTGTGGAAGATAGGGACACAATATGAGTATGTTTTAAGAATCATGAGGGATCAATGTCAGAAGAAGAAGAACTCTGGATGCATCAACATCTTAGTTCATAAATGAGGAACGGAGGTATTTTTTTAATTGTATTTGCATTATATGTTCTAATCATGGGAATTTGGAAAGATATTACAACTGGAATAATTTAGGGAATAAAAAGTAACTTGAAAGGATATCTCTAACTTCGATGATGTACAATAAGAAATCCTATATTGGAAAATAAACTTGTTAAATTGAAAAATAGGTTTACAACTTTAGGGGAAACATAAGGAGCTCAATGAAAGTAATATCAATCAACTCCTCTATTATATTCTCATCATATATTTATTAATTAATGTGAATTTAATAGAATAAATAGGTAAGATATTCCCTAGTTGTGTGTAAAAATAATGTATGTTTAATGAATTCCTCACTCGCAACACATCAGATAGAGTTGACATAGGTAAATGATAATAGAAAATTAACCAATGAATTCCGCAAAACATTTATGTGCCTACCACGTGGAGAGAATTGATGACAAGAGAAATAGCCCTCCAATGGATGATGAAGTAAAATATGATAACTAATGGATAGATTCATCCTTAGAGAATGAATTATGAAGAACGAAACATTGTTGGAGAATCAAGGAAGGAAATATATTCTAATGGGTTTAAACCCCAAATATTCCAACATTAAAAGTCTACAGAATATATATATATATATCAAAATAAGACTCAACATGTGGGTAAATAATGTCCCATCATATTTCTAGAATATTTTAAGTTAGCTAAGAAGATAGAACAAGCATTGAAAGAGTACAGTACTTTTCAATATAGTGTCAAAGGATTGATCCATCATGATCAACAACAATCCTATTCTTAAGGATTCAATTTTATCCCCTATCTATTTTTTTAATGATATTAATTTATATTTAATTTTATTAGGTTTTATAAGAGATACAGTCCAAGAGGAAGTTTCATCAATAGACGCAAAGTGGTGATGTTATGTTCTCTATAATGTCAACTGATTCAAATCACTTACTAGAGATTAAGAGTAAATATATAATAATTCCTTGAAATGAATTAATTTTTAAGGATTTTTGAAATGTATGGAAGTAATTTTTTGTAATTGATAGTTATGGTGTTATTAAATTTATCACTTTTTTCTACACTGAATTCTGACTCAGTAGGCTTAGCATTTTTTTATGTATCATTGCTAAGTGGTAAATTCACCCACTAAAAATATTATTAAAGTAAGCTACAACTAAAAAATGTTATGGAGATAGAAAAGTTTCTCAAACCATCAGTCACATGTGATGAAATTATACAAGAGAAGAAGAATTTTTGTGGGTATAAATGGTGGGCCTAACAACATAAATAGTTTCATATTGTTGGGGGATAATTCTATCTTTTAATCACATGTAAGGTATCAGTGGTTTAGAAATTACAAAATTTTCTATTCTATGACATAAAGAAGACTAATTGGGGGAGAATAGGAAACATTCATGTATTTTATGATTATCTATTTTTTCTAACAATATGGTATCAGATGACCATTTTCAGGATACCAAGAAGCAGTGAGAGAAGATTGATAGTGTCTCGAATAATTGAGTTCCCCACTCTGAAGATTAATTAAAAAACTAAAATTAGTTAAAAAATCTGTATTAATGATGTATATCAGTCTAATTTTGTTGGATTTCTTGTTGATTGTTTCAAGAAGAACATATAAGAATTTCATTGGGGCCAATTAGGCATTTCGAAACAATATGAATTAATATGGCACATCGATTAGAAATAAAAGTAGGATTACTATTCCAATGGTACTCCCAAATAGAGGGTATCGAACTTGATGAAGCATTTTAACCTTTTTCAAGGCTATAAACAATTAGATTATACGTGGACATAGTTTTGCAATGAATTTTCAATGTATTCCAGATGGAATTCAAGTCAATATTTTTGAATGGTGTTCTAGTAAAATTATATATCAAGTTTCCATTTGTTTTTCTCATTCATGAATATGAGAACTGAGTTTTTGGTCTGGGGAAAGGAATTTTATTAATTAAATCAAGAACCAAAAGCATGGTATTCAAGGATAGATCCGTTTTTGAAGATGATAGGTTGTCAGTATAGTGGATTTTATTACATTATATATTTCAACAATGATATTATTCAAAGTATGATGGTGCTGGTGTATGTCGATGACATAATATTTGGTGTATCATATTAATCTCAGTAAAAAAATGTTCATATAATGCGTGAAATGTGAGTTTGAAATGTCAATGATTAGTCAATTAAGGTTTTTCCTAGGTTTACAGGTGACACAAGGAAAGAATAGCACATTCATTTTTCAATATAAATATTCCAAGGAGGATTTTAGAATATTTTGAATAGATAATTCCAAGAAGATGATTATTTTTGTGGCTACCCAAATGAAAATGTCATGGGATTATGAAGGAAATGTAGTTAATGTAAAACAATATCTAAAAATCATTGGAAATCTATTGTAATTAATAGTAAAAATACCTGATATTGTTTCTTCCACATTCAAATAATAAATATATGAATTTAATACTAAATAAAGTCACTTTATAGTAGTGAAAATAATTCTTTAGTATATCAATGGCATGGTCGATTTCAGTTTTATATATAATGAAAATTCTCAATAAGAGTTATTAGGATACACAGATGCAGATTGGGCAGGATTAGAAGATGATATAAAATCAAAGTGAGGTGGTGAATTCTATCACAGATAATTTTTTATCTCTTTATTAATCAAGAAACATAATTGAATTTCATTGAGTAATATAGAAGCTGAATATATTTTGGCAACTCAATCATGAAAAAAGTAATTAATGATGAAATAGTAGCTTGATGATATGGGAATTCTACTGAAGCTTCCTATCAGAATCCATTATGATAATTGAGGTTCTAAATGTTTTTTAAAAAACACAATCTATAACTCAAGTAAAAATATCATTGAAATAAAGTATTATTTTATCAAGGAGAAGTTGGAGTAAGGGCTTGTGAATTTTGAGTATATTCTGACAGAATAATAGGCTACTGAAATTCTAAAAAAGGCCTTACCCAAAGATGAAATTGAACTACATAAATTGTCTCTTTGAGTTCAGTAGACTCCCCTCACTTGAAAAAGTATGGATGTGGGACCCCCAATCCCCATGTTATGGTGTTCTTTTCATTAATATTCTGATATTGTTTCTTTAACCAGTATCATTTCACAAAGTAATGACATTCTGGTTCATTAATAAAGGGGATAAGTTGTTGAAATAAAAGGGGTAGAAAATGTATTAATCAAGGATAGGGGAGAAGTTGAGAGGGGGGGTAGTGAATTAGGGTAGTTATCCATTTTATAAAGCTAACATTGATTGATCAAAGGTTATATATCATGAAAAATGAGGTTTGTGATGAAATTAGTTGAGTGGTTTGGGAATGAAGTTATTCATTGACACACTTTACATACTTCTCTTGTTTCTCACACCAAACATGTCTCATGTGGGCTTAGAGTGTGTTTTGATTAAATATTTGATCTATATGTGAATTGAATGAAATTTTTTTGGCATAATATAGAATTAGATTTAACATGGTATCAAAATATGAAAAGTTGTCAACAAACCAAAAGGGGTAGGATGTTAGGGAACACTCCCAGAAGGTAACATTACATATTTTTTTGGTTGATTTTGTTTGTTGAAAAAGAAGGTTTACATGGTCAATTTTGGAGTTACTAGGAGAATTTTGACAATTTATGTTGACAAATATCCCAGACAGGGGAATGAATTCTCTAGAAGTAGTACAAAAATATGTGTTTACAAGGTGTCATCACATCCTAGTGCTTTCCAATTTTTTGGGGTCGAGAATTTAGTGGATGTGTCAATCATCAAAAAAGATGCATCTTTGTGAATGACTGTAAAAATATGGAAAAGGAACATTTTTTGGGAAGATAGTATTTTCTCAAATGTAAGGATATTTGAAAAGGAATTTAGTTTCATGAAGGGAAGATTTCGTGAACGTGAGAAGAATCAAAAATGTGAAAAGGGTAGACAATGTATCTCCATTACTATGAGAATGTGTGGAGCATCATTAATATGTGAATATTTTATGGCGTATCTATATGACTATGAATAGTGGATCATAGAAATATCATGTTAAAAATATAGTACTCTCCATTACAATGAGAAGCATCATAATTGGAAAAATTTCCATTGAGCTTCGCAAAAATAGGGAGCATCATGAATGAGATTGGATAGCTTCATGAAAAGATGATTTCACGGATGGAAGATACTAGAATTGAAGGTAATGCCTATAAATATTCCTCTACAATTTTTAGAATATGAGAAAAAGACTTAACATATATTATAAGGCTCTGAATTCATGAAGGGGATTTGTAAAGGTTATTCTTGAAACAAATCATGATGAAAGTTAGTTCATGAAGGCTATGAAAGTAGACCAAAACTTTTAACCATTATAAAAGTATTGTTGTTTGTAAAGCATACAAAAATTTGAACAAAATTTTTGAGATTCTTGAAGGCTAAGTGATCTTAATTAAAGTGATTAATTTTCGAAAAAGGGGGTTCCTTCACGCAGGTAGGTTGAGCTTTGAGAAATTGGTTAGCTTCACAAAAGTAGTGGGGTTAGAAAAGGAAGTAGATAGTTATGAAGAATTGGGAATCTCGCAATGATTTTGTGTGATTCATGAATGCAGATAGCATCACAAAAGTGTTTAAAAAGGATTTCCCAATAAAAATATGGTAAATTCATATTCATCAAGTGGATAAAAATGGGACTTCAATAGAGCATCCACCTAAAACTGTGGATGTATCCATTATTTATAATGAAGGTACCTACATGTTCACAAGATGTGTGTGAATCCCTTCTAGAGCAGTGATAAAAGGATGATAAATAAGGTGATCATTTCCACTATAAGTTCTCCATACATGGAGGATTTATGGAGTTACCCTTTTGATGGAGTGAGATATCACAAAACATTGTAAAGGTAGTGATCAATGGTATAGAATTGTTCTATCCCGAAACATGAATTGGATGTGATCCTTATTAAATTTTATAAAATGGAACATTTTCTTTATAGGATCATTGGACGTATCCCAATAAGGTTGAACCATGTAAAAATCAGTCTGTTATTCTGATTTCTTTCTTTCTTTACTTTCTATAAATCATCATCAGATAATGTTTTTATGGATAAGATCAGAATAAACACTAAAAATAAAAATAAGTAAACCTTATATTAAATAAGTAAGGATCTATTGAGGTAGGAAGATTTTTTAAAAGAATATACATATCATTCCCCCCCCCCTATTAGGGTATCTAATCCCCTTTTGGACCTAAATAAATATGAATCATAATTATAAATATAATCCATGTTAGACATTAAACAAATATTTCAAGATTTTCTAGAAAACACTCTCAAATAACATAAAGAATAATAATTAGAAATTTAAAATGATATATTACCATATTTCACCCTGAAATAAAGGTTATTATTAGTTTTATTCATACTCCCATATTCATTAATTGAATCTAATATTTTCAAATTTCTCCATAATACCATATTTTTCTTCACTTTCTTTTTGAACTGCATATCCTTCCTTTGATTTTTCAATCTTGTAATGTATATCTTAATATTATATTTATTCATTCATTCATAATAGGTTTTATTTTACTTAGCTAACTTTTAATTATAATAACCTTTCTTATAATCTTTTATGTACTTTCTTTCTTTTCTAGTCAGATTATTTCTCATCTTAATATTAACTCCTTTTAAAAACTAGTTTGTCCTCTCATTTTTGTTAGTTGAAGAACCTAAATCATGAAAATAACAAGATGGATTATTAACAGTTTTAAAAATAATACATTACTTCTTATAATCTCATCTATTATTAATTTCCTTTAGCTCAAGATCATACTATATAAGTGATCTAATAAACTCATCCAGACTGTAATCATTGAAATTTTCTATTTCACCAATAGGAATGTTCTTTTAATCCCATTGCATTGGTAAAGATATCAATATTCATTCAAGAATACCTATGTTTTACAAGGTTTATATAATATCACTCATTAATTTTATAGTACACATTAACCTATGGAACATCTAATTAATGGATTTCTCTTTACCCATTTTGAACTCTTGATATCCTACTATTAGCATTCCAAGTTTAGTTCTCACCAACTTGTTTATTCCATAGTGTGGCTTACATAATTCTCCATGTGGATTGAGAAGTTTTATAGGATAATACATGACTAAAAAACATATACTTATACTGAAATATTAAATATTCATAACTCTATAATTTATCACAAAATTCACCACATCATGTCTAGTTATGAAATATGAGTCTGAATTAACTGGTTTTTATAGTTTTAGAATGATTTTATAGTGAACAATAATCTAGTAATTAAGGTAAGCTTCAATTTTATCTTGTCAATATCCAAATTTATTAACATCAATGTGACGTAGAGGATTCTATAAAAAAATTATAATTAAGACATTCCATGTTTAATTTTTATCTTCCCCTTACATGGATAATTCTATAATAAAAGGATATCCACAAAATATATCCAAAAGATCCAATGCTTCGATACCAATTGTAGGATCCTATATTTGGATGTCGAATACAAGATGGTGGTCAATTATAAAACTTAAAATAATCAAAGTAACTAAAATGGTATAGTGAAATTTGGTGGATAATCCAAACAATTCAACACAACAAATATTGTAGTTATTTTTATAGATCATAGGAATTTTTATAGTATTTTAAATCCAAGTAATATAATATCTACTCTACAAACCTCTCTAAATAATCCTTATATTGATTATCCACTAAAAAATAAATTTTATTGGGAGTGGAAATGCTCTTATAAACATAACTATTAGAGGGCCAAGGCACATCCAACAAATCTATGTTTTCACACATGGAGGCACAACCCAACAAACCTACCTTTTTCACACCTTGATGAATAATCCAAAACTATTTCCTTACTTCAAGGAAAATACACTACCAATGTGATCCTAATTTTCAATTAGGGTATCATAACTAATACATGTAATTTTAATATCGATCCAAGCCTTTTTCACATATTATTACATTTTTTTTAAATGAAAATATACCTTAATTAAAACTAGAAGACCATGAGGTCTAGCATCTTTGGATGATTATGTTCATAATATATAAAAGTGTTTCTAGAATAAAACATTTTATTATATTCTCCATAATTATCTTCTAAATCCTTTCAAGGTCCTAAAACGCATGGGATAACCAAGGGAATACATAAAAATGGGTGAGTTTAAAATCATAGTAAGGGAATAGACATGATCAAGAAACATAACATGTGAGTCATAGGTATTACATGATATCATAAAATATAATTATCATGAGTAATCACATGAAATTACAACAAAAAGAATAGGGTATCTTAAGATCATCGTAACTTGGGAAATTAGGAAGCAACATATAACATGAAATAAACATGAGTCAAGGATAACTTCCTAGGTAAAATCACATAGTGTAAAAAGTCTCCTAATTTATTAGGTTTACTCCCTAATCCGATGCATGAAATCTCATGATAATATAGAATTACTGAATTAATTAGAGTGATATCTAGGTGCAACCATCTTATAATTTATATCGGGCACACCTAGTGCTACCAAGGAACACCCATCAAAACATGTTCATGATTTATGTGTCCTGTAAAAGGAAATCATTCATAAGTGATAACATAATAATTTATTATGTAAAGAAAATAGGTTTCATAATATTTTCACAAATCAAAATCAAAATAAATTTCAGGATGATAGAATATGAGAGATGAATATAAACCATAAGTTTACCCCCATAAAAGTAAGGGATAATAATTTAGTTGTATATGTGAGAGTCATATATATATATATAATTTTGAATAAATCCATAACATCAAAGGTTGTGATTGTTGATGAAAATGTCATTAAAATATTACATGGAATATTTATTTAGAGAAATAGACTTTTTAATTTGATGAAACTCCATTTTTTCATCGTTTTGATAATTATATTTATTAAAATTTTATTTTATTTATTTATTAAATTTATAAATTACATAAAAATTATAATGATGGCATTCAATGTAGCTTCAAAGAGTTTGATATAGAATCAAACAAGTCATTATTTGTAAATATCGTACATTATTGTAAGAATGTTAGAATTGTGTTATAACCAACATAATATCAATATACTATTAGATATGTAATTATTAAGAAAAAAATTTGTACAAAAGAACTGTGAGGTTATGTTAAGGACATAACTTCATGTAATGTTTTCATGTGGGCATAAATTAATGATAACTCCACTTTAAGAATTTAAATGTAAAAATTAAATTCGTGATATTTAAATTTGGGTAATGGTTATATTTCCATGTCTTATATCAAACCATTTTCATTAAAGGTTGTAAAGATACTTTAGGGAAACCACATGTGAAGAATATTGGAAAGATTATGATGAAGTAGTTAGTCGTTTCTCATTATTATATAAATAAATGTAGAGGATAAAAAAATAGTGGATATGTTTACATTACAGGAAAAGTGATGAAAAGTTCATGTACTACATCAATTATAGATTGATGCTCTGAATTTCTAAGGTTATACTTGTAACACCCCGAGCTTCCATGATACACTTCTCATTCAATAATGCAATAGCTTGCATTGTACGCAACATCGAGTTCTAAAACACCGCGACTAATCATAGTAGCCGTTATAAATAGTAATAACGACTTTTTAAAATTATAGAAATTTTATATTTCAAAATGGACTTCATTTTTTTATTCCTAATATTGAAATTGGCCTATGTTGAATTTTTTGTAATTTTCTGAGAACTTCCGAATTTTTATGAATAGTGAAAAATAATTAAAACAACTTTTTTAATCAAAATAATTTATAGTGATAAGTTATATTATTGAGTGGTTTTAAAGTATAATTAGAATATATTTTTACCATTTTATCCAATGGTGTTCATTAGAATTAATTTCACTTTGAAATTGGACATAAACAATTGCCAATCTTTTGATATAAATTGTTTCTTAAAATACGCTATTTGTTGTGACAGCGGGAATTAATTATAAAATTAATTAATGCAACTTATATGTTTGAAATTTTGTAAAATAGACATCATTTTTTGAATTAGGAATATCAATTATATCTTAGGGTGAAATTTTGGCCTTGTTCTGAAAAACTTCAATTTTTGATGAATAGTGAAACCACTAAGTGGTAGTTAAATAACTGATTTTTCATTTAAATGAAATATTACCACTTCTGTGATTTGATTTTCAAAAATATAACATACATGATTTTCATTAAGAAGTAAAATGTGGTTCAATGAGATTAAAATAAATTTTTGGTGAATAGTAACTTTTAAGTTCTTAATCGCGATTAGAGGTAATTAGTGTAGTTTAAGGTAAAAATAATGTTTTAATAATATGAGATGAGCTTTACACTTGTCCTACTCCTATTGGATGAGTCATGGCCGACCAAGACAACCCATGGGTCAACTTGGGGACCCCATGGAGCCACTTTAGTTTGAAAATGACATTAATATATATTTATTTAATGTTAAAATTAAATTGACACAAACATGAGTTGTTTTACTAAAACAGTTTTTAAGTGGGGTTACACAAGTCCAAATTTTGACTATAAATATTCATTAGAAATATAAAAGGATTTCCTACATCATAGTAGTTTTTTTATAATTTTCAGACATTATATAAATTAAATTATTTATGACATCATGATGATGCAGCAATGACCTCATTATTTAACGATTTAAATAAAATGGGAAGATAATGCAAAATCCAAGGCTTACACTTGTCCAAATCCAATTGGATGAGGAGATTTCGAACCCTTATCACCTTATCCTCGAATTATATAATTGTGGGACCTTTATAATCCGAAAAGAATTGTGTAATAATGTAACATTTCAATCTTTCCAAAAGAGCCCCTCCTCTCCACTTCTAAAAGGCCCCCACCTCTCCCACCTTATTCACACCTTCAAGCCATTTGGCTCAGCCAAACTCTTCCTAAATACTCTCCCAACATCCCTCTATTACTCCTAGATGCCTCACTTTGGGCAGAACTCTTCCCAATGAAGCCTTTGTCTCAAATCAAAAAGAGTTACCCGATTTTGAGGTAATGTCTTCTCTAATGTTGTTTTGTTTTATTTTTCTTCTCCAACCCCCTAAACTCTTTTTATTCATTTATTTTGTAACAACACCAGTATACTCAATATACTAGGATGTTTTTATAAGTAGGATTCGAGCTACACTTACACACACCTACATCTAATGGTTAAAGAACATACGGTTTCTGTGGATGGCGAATTTCTGCCTCACGAAACGATGATTGTTCAACACTCATATAACACCTTCAAAGGTGGCCATTAATATGTCACTATTTTTATATATGATATATATTATGTTTAAGTTTTACTTATGCTTCTGTATTTCTCATTTATGGAATACTTTATGATTTCCATTATGGGTAAAACGCGATAATTTCATTTTAGGAACTGCGGACTACCGCCCCCTCAAAGTGATGTGAATCGTTAATGCCATATGTGGGATGTATAAAGGATGGAGTAAATGATATTATATATGATATTATACTGGAACAATATTATACCTTTATATAATTATGATTTCATTACATTAAATACGAAATAGAAATGAAAGTAGCGTTCATGCGTACGTACGGCTTACCGTCTCCATGAACGGTGCATTTCATTTCTTACCTCTAAATGTTATGTAATATTATGAATGAAGGTATATACTGGATATATATGATATATATGATATCTAAATCATTAATATAATTCTGTATATAATGGATATTTCACCACATGAACAACTTGTAATTATAAGAAGTTTATTGTTGACTCAAGTACCAAAGATCGACAAAACGACCGTTATTAACTTAAATAATTACATAATGTTCATATCATTGTAATGAGTGATATAATAAGGATAATAAAATTGAAAATGGTTCTTAATAAGGTGTATATTAACTCTAGTTTATTATTCAGGAGGTTAAAGAACGGTTTAGTCAAGTCAGACACGAGGTAAGGGAACTTCTTAACCCAATTTCTATTCTTTGGGTTAATATCCTACTTTCAAATTATGTCACGATATTATTATGTCCTATTTTGTATTTTTACTTTCTTTATGTGTGCCTATAGTGAATACACATAATAGATCTATTTTATTTTAAAAATGATCTTTTTAAGGACTTCGTCTCAATCCCCTTTCATTGAGGCATATTTGGTGTTATACACAACTTTCTTTTATACGGTGTATAAACCCCTTTGACTTTTACGTTTATTCAAAAGGAATATTTTTTATATGAAGCGTTTTACTAAACGACAAAAAGGGAATGTTTTTCTTTCTGTACTCATGCGGAGACAATGACTTCTCCACCGCCGTGACCATTATTTGAGTTTCAGCTTCCTCTACAAGCCATCATTTTTTTTAATGAAAAATAAATACAAAGTTTTAACTTTCTTTTATTTTGGTATTGAAAATGGTTTTGAAAGCATTTTTATTATATCAATGTGTTGTATTTATATCTTGTGATTGAAATGTGGAAATGTTATGTTTCCTTTATGCATGTTTTATGTGATACGATTATGTTATGGTTTATGATATGTTTAAACCTATTCATATGAGGAATGCATTGGACTTAATAAGTGACGGGTGGAGCCCGATATAGCTCCTCGATGCATCGGCAGGTCTCATGAGACAAACTAGTGTCTTGGCACGAGGCCTTGACAAAATCTTATTTGTGGTCTTGGCACGAGGCCTTGGCTACGTGGTTATGATAGTCTGGCATTATGCATTCCATCATTATGAAAGTGGTTATTGATATTGCATGTGATTATTCGACCAGAAGAATATCCATGTGAAGAAGTGAATGGCATTATCTCATTTTACTTTTGCCATATTATGTTGAAGTTCAAGTTTAAAAGGCTTTTGTTTTAGTTATACATTGCCTTAAATGTTAATGTTAGTTTATGAAAGCTTCCGCAATATTGTTATCCTTACTGAGCATCTGAGCTCACCCCTTTCAATGTTTTAATATTTTCCAGGATGTGAAGAATTATTTTAGGAATGACCTGCAGGGATAGTCAGAAGAGGATATGAGAGTGGACTATGGAGACTTTGTTATTGTAGTTTTTCACTTTATGATGTAATGTAACATTTATGAATGTATCTAGTGTTTCCAAGGCTACTAAACTAATCGGTCTTTCGAGACTTGATCTTTTGTGATCATGCCAATGTTACGAAGTAATGCACCGACTCTGGGTAGCTAGGGTCGGGGTGTTACAGTTGGTATCAGAGGCAGTTTAGTACTAACCTTGGAAGCTAGATTTAGATAAACTTTGATTAGAGCACATAGCCCAAAGATAGACTTTGAGGATTAGTATAGAAGAACTTCCTAGAATTTTGTTATTGTAGATATTTTGTGAGTTTTCCGAGAAATACATCCCTGTCTGGATACGAGCAGGTAGAGGCGGCTCTGGCACAGATGTACCTAGGGGTAAAACCCGAAAACACCGCTTTGAGCTAGACTCGAACGGGAACTGGTGCACGACAACGGGCCTTGCTGCACTCTTGGTTACGACACTCCCGGGGGATATGCTTTGGATAATTCCCATTTTCTTTACAAACCACTATGAAGGGTTACGAGTATATACTTCCTCAAAGAAAACATTTTTATAATTATGGATTTTATCCATAATTAGTTCAATTTATGTTAAGTGTTTTACAAGTATGGAATTATGTATTTTGATTCATGAACTAATCTAGTTTATGCCATTATTTAGAAATGGCGCCTAGTGGAAGGAATGGAAACCGTATCAATACACGCACTCCGTGTAGGGATTGCCCTCCTACTCAGGATAATTATGGTGGAGCTACTGATACAACTGGTGCTGATCATCTTCTCACCGTACTGGGACAACTCACGCAGGTTATGAATAATAACCTTACTCGTATGGAGCACCCTGATCCGCAACGTGGAGGATCAATGCTAGACCGTTTCATGAGGCAACAACCGCCAACCTTCAATGGGAGTACAAATCCTATAGTAGCTGAGCAATGGATAAATTCCTTAGAGAAAATATTCCATGCCTTGGGGAGTAGTGAAAGGGAGAAAGTTGTCATGGCAGTTTACCGCCTCACTGGAGATGCCGATCAGTGGTGGTCGCTGATTCAAAACACAAAGGAAGATGATGAAGTATCGAATATGGAATGGAGGGAGTTAAAAAAACTTTTCTTAGAAAAATACTTTCCTCGTGACCATCGAGCAGATATGGAAAGGCAATTTCTGAGTTTGAGGCAGAAGGAGGATGAGAATGTCGCAAAGTATGAGGCTAACTTTACAAGGTTAGCGAGGCATGCTGCCGATTATATACGTAACCCAAGGAGTAAGATTGATCGTTTCTTTGATGGGTTAAAACCATTTCTCTGTCGAGATTTAGTATCACAATCCTTCTCATCATACGAAGATATTTTCTCGTGTGCTATCAAGACAGAAAAGGAATTCTCTAAGTCTTATGACAACAAAGTAAAGCAAGAGAAGAAGAGAACGGTGGAACAAGAGACAGATAAAGGGGAAAAGGGAAAGAAGGATTTTCCATTATGTGATAATTGTGGGAAGAATCACCCTGGTACGTGCCTAAAAGGAATGGGAGTTTGTTATAAATGTGGAGAAAAGGGTCACCAGGCTCGTGATTGCAAGGGAAAGAAAGAGGCTATCAAAGTTGAATGCTACAATTGTAGAGAAATGGGTCATTATGAAAATGAATGTCCTAAGCGTCAGGGAAACTTACCTCAGAAAAGGCCAAGGGATCAAGGACAATCTTATGCTGTTACTACAGTTGAAGCAGAATAACTAATGTATTGGTGCTTTTGGACTCATGGATTATATTCTGGTTATTAGAATAATGTGATATATATATATAAGGATTGTACTGCAGTACTTGTTAATTTCAGTAAGGTTTTAATATGATTAAGGTAATTATATTTTTAGTATGTGACAATAAGAGAAACTTCACCTTGTTTGGGGAATCTGATAAATTGATTTTGGAATTTAGAGACCTTTTAGAGAAAGTCTGGACGGAGGTATTTTGGATAACTATAAAGGTTGGAATGGATTAAGTTGATCTTTGGATAGTATTGTTTAAGGTTAAAACATTTATGAAGATTATTTTTGGAATAGTATATTACTATATTTTTAGGAAAAGGACAACCTGCAGGGTGGGGCATAACCCGTCGCGTCGGACAAAGCTGCAGGAATCGAACCCACAACCATAGTGCGATAGGCCTTTATTTCCTACCACTAGCCTACAGGAAGTCCCTGGTCATTACAAAATAATATTACTAATCTAAATTGTATGTGTTAACATTTGGAACCTTATACAATTAGGAAAAGTATAATATTTTTGGGTTCTATTATCTTTTTGAGTGAAAGGTGAGTTGAAGGTTGAAACTCCAATTGTCAGGCATAAATATATATATACCTATCTGTTATTCAATGAATAAATTAATTCTTAAACTTTAGTAAAGAGATATTAAAACAAAAAATGTGTTATCCTAATACCTTATGTCTTGTTGAACTGATGATATTTTAAATCAACATAGATTGAAGGCTTTGAGGCCCTCAATTTGACAGTTGATTGTGATTGATGACCTCAATCACTCCCTAAAAATATTTACGTTTTTCCTCCAATTATATGTCTCTAATTGCCACCAATGTTCTCCTTATCGAGATCATAATTTGGTGGTGACTTTCTTATTTCCATTTCCCTCTTATTAAGGCTAAATTTTTATTAACCTTATTTCCGATGTGGGTTTTCCACAAAGGTATTTTCTATTTTCAACCTCTTATTTTCAAAGAAAAAAATTTCAAATTGCGAGGACGCAATTTATTGAAGGAGGGGAGAATGTAACACCCCGAGCTTCCATGATACACTTCTCATTCAATAATGCAATAGCTTGCATTGTACACAACTTCGAGTTCTAAAACACCACGACTAATCATAGTAGCCGTTATAAATAGTAATAACGACTTTTTAAAATTATAGAAATTTTATATTTCAAAATGGAATTCATTTTTGTATTCCTAATATTGAAATTGGCCTATGTTGAATTTTTTGTAATTTTCTGAGAACTTCCGAATTTTTATGAATAGTGAAAAATAATTAAAACAACTTTTTTAATCATAATAATTTATAGTGATAAGTTATATTATTGAGTGGTTTTAAAGTATAATTAGAATATATTTTTACCATTTTATCCAATGGTGTTTATTAGAATTAATTTCACTTTGAAATTGGACATAAACAATTGCCAATCTTTTGATATAAATTGTTTCTTAAAACACGCTATTTGTTGTGACAGCGGGAATTAATTATAAAATTAATTAATGCAACTTATATGTTTGAAATTTTTTAAAATAGACATCATTTTTGAATTCGGAATATCAATTATATCTTAGGGTGAAATTTTGGCCTTGTTCTGAAAAACTTCAATTTTTGATGAATAGTGAAACCACTAAGTGGTAGTTAAATAACTGATTTTTCGTTTAAATGAAATATTACCACTTCTGTGATTTGATTTTCAAAAATCTAACATACATGATTGTCATTAAGAAGTAAAATGTGGTTCAATGAGATTAAAATAAATTTTTGGTGAATAGTAACTTTTAAGTTCTTAATCGTGATTAGAGGTAATTAGTGTAGTTTAAGGTAAAAATAATGTTTTAATAATATGAGAAGAGCTTGACACTTGTCCTACTCCTATTGGATGAGTCATGGCCGACCAAGACAACCCATGGGTCAACTTGGGGACCCCATGGAGCCACTTTAGTTTGAAAATGACATTAATATATATTTATTTAATGTTAAAATTAAATTGACACAAACATGAGTTGTTTTACTAAAACAGTTTTTAAGTGGGGTTACACAAGTCCAAATTTTGACTATAAATATTCATTAGAAAGCTAAAAAGAATTCCTAAATCATAGTATTTTTTTTATAATTTTCAGACATTATATAAATTAAATTATTTATGACATCATGATGATGCAGCGATGACCTCATTATTTAACGATTTAAATAAAATGGGAAGATAATGCAAACTCCAAGGCTTACACTTGTCCAAAGCCAATTGGATGAGGAGATTTAGAACCCTTATCACCTTATCCTCGAATTTTATAAGTGTGGAACCTTTATAATCCGAAAAGAATTGTGTAATAATGTAACATTTCAATCTTTCTAAAAGAGCCCCTCCTCTCCACTTATAAAAGGCCCCCACCTCTGCCACCTTATTCACACCTTCAAGCCATTTGGCTCGGCCAACCTCTACCCAAATAATCTCCCAACATCCATCTCTTACTTCTAGATGCCTCACATTGGGCAGAACTCTTCCCAAGGAAGCCTTTGGCTCAAATCAAAAAGAGTTACCCGATTTTGAGGTAATGTCTTCTCTAATGTTGTTTTGTTTTATTTTTCTTCTCCAACCCCCTATACTCTTTTTATTCATTTCATTTGTAACAAAACCAGTATACTCAATATACTAGGATGTTGTTATAATAAGGATTCGAGCTACACTTAGACACACCTACATCTAATGGTTAAAGAACATACGGTTTCTGTGGATGGCGAATTTCTGCCTCACGAAACGATGATTGTTCAACACTCATATAACACCTTCAAAGGTGGCCATTAAGATGTCACTATTTTTATATATGATATATATTATGTTTATGTTTTACTTATGATTCTTTATTTCTCATTTATGGCATACTTTATGATTTCCATTATGGGTAAAACGCGATAATTTCATTTTAGGAAGTGCGGACTACCACCCCCTCAAAGTGATGTGAATCGTTAATGCCATATGTGGGATGTATAAAGGATGGAGTAAATGATATTATATATGATATTATACTGGAACTATATTATACCTTTATATAATTATGATTTCATTACATTAAATACGAAATAGAAATGAAAGTAGCGTTCATGCGTATGTACGGCTTACCGTCTCCATGAACGGTGCATTTCATTTCTTACCTCTAAATGTTACGTAATATTATGAATGAATGTATATACTGGATATATATGATATATATGATATTTAAAACATTAATATAATTCTGGATATAATGGATATTTCACCACATTAACAACTTGTAATTATAAGAATTTTATTGTTGACTCAAGTACCAAAGATCGACAAAACGACCGTTATTAACTTAAATAATTACATAATGTTCATATCATTGTAATAAGTGATATAATAAGGATAATAAAATTGAAAATGGTTCTTAATAAGGTGTATATTAACTCTAGTTTATTATTCAGGAGTTTAA
The DNA here is from genome assembly GCA_963277665.1 of Viscum album. Classification (NCBI taxonomy): domain Eukaryota; kingdom Viridiplantae; phylum Streptophyta; class Magnoliopsida; order Santalales; family Viscaceae; genus Viscum; species Viscum album. Next base: position 578,773,034 of record OY728122.1, on the reverse strand, counting down.
AGAACGGTTGAGTCAAGTCAGACATGAGGTAAGGGAACTTCTTAACCCAATTTCTATTCTTTTGGTTAATCTCCTAATTTCAAATTATGTCATTATATTATTATGTCCTATTTTGTATTTTTACTTTCTTTATGTGTGCCTATAGTGAATACACATAATAGATCTATTTTATTTTAAAAATGATCTTTTTAAGGACTTCAACTCAATCCCCTTTCATTGAGGCATATTTGGTTTTATACACAACTTTCTTTTATACGGTGTATAAACCCCTTTGACTTTTACATTTATTCAAAAGGAATATTTTTTATATGAAGCTTTTTACTAAACGACAAAATGGGAATGTTTTTCTTTCCGTACTTATGCGGAGACAATGACTTCTCCGCCGCCGTGACCATTATTTGAGTTTCAGCTTCCTCTACAAGCCATCATTTTTTTTAATGAAGAATAAATACAAAGTTTTAACTTTCTTTTATTTTGGTATTGAAAATGGTTTTGAAAGAATTTTTATTATATCAATGTGTTGTATTTATATCTTGTGATTGAAATTTAGAAATGTTATGTTTCCTTTATTCATGTTTTATGTGATACGATTATGTTATGGTTTATGATATGTTTAAACATATTCATATGAGGAATGCATTGGACTTAATAAGTGACGGGTGGAGCCTGATATAGCTCCTCGATGCATCGGCAGGTCTCATGAGACAAACTAGTGTCTTGGAACGAGGCCTTGACAAAATCTTATTTGTGGTCTTGGCACGAGGCCTTGGCTACGTGGTTATGATAGTCTGGCATTATGCATTCCATCATTATGAAAGTGGTTATTGATATTGCATGTGATTATTCGACCAGTAGAATATCCATGTGAAGAAGTGAATGGCATTATCTCATTTTACTTTTGCCATATTATGTTGAAGTTCAAGTTTAAAAGGCTTTTGTTTTAGTTATACATTTCCTTAAATGTTAATGTTAGTTTATGAAAGCTTCCGCAATATTGTTATCCTTACTGAGCATCTGAGATCACCCCTTTCAATGTTTTAATATTTTCCAGGATGTGAAGAAGTATTTTAGGAATGACCTGCAGGGATAGTCAGAAGAGGATATGATAGTGGACTATGGAGACTTTTTTATTGTAGTTTTTCACTTTATGATGTAATTTAACATTTATGAATGTATCTAGTGTTTCCAAGGCTACTAAACTAATCAGTCTTTCGAGACTTGATCTTTTGTGATCATGCCAATGTTACGAAGTAATGCACCAACTCTGGGTAGCTAGGGTCGGGGTGTTACAATACTATTTTGACTCATGATTGAACATTATACTATGTTATTCAATTGATAATGCTTCATGAATCTATGTCGACATTTTATTTCTCATCTTTTAAACGATTAACTACTTCATATTTACATGCATTGTTATTGTATATATTTCAACATCTGTTATGATGTTGTAATCACAACACAAACACAATTATTCCTCTAATCAAAATTTTATCAAACAAATAACTTTTAATATATTTATGTTAAAAAAAATTTATTTCTCTAATACCTTCCACATGCAACACTGAGTTTTAACAATCCAAATTATACTATTAAAATATTATTATTCAAATATGGTCATTCTAACCTAGCCATTAAAATAATGGGTATGAATAGGATTAACTAATTTATGAAACATATATAAATTTTATACTAAATTTATAAATTTTTAGTAATTAATCACTTAATTTTTAATGAAGACAATCATTCTTCAAAAAAAATATTTCATCATATATGTTTTTTATTGAATTTTATGAGAGAATATTATAGTTAAATTTGTATATTTTAGGAATTTTATTTTAATATATGAAAATAGTTTTTTAAATAATAATATTGATTTTTACTTATGTTTAATGTATTTTATTTTACATAAAATATTGAATTTATCATTGAATAGTAAAAAATACTGATATTTGGTAACACTATCATTTGTTTTTAATAAATTATGTAATTTAAAACTAAAATTATTATTTAATATTATTTAAAAGTAACCTAAGTATTATATATTTATATTTTATCCCAATAATTACATTTAAATCGTTATTATACTAGATTTTAATATAATTTTATTTTTTGGTTTTAAAATAAATTTATCTGAAAGCCGTTTTAAAGTGCATAATGTTTCTCCATTTTGACTAATTGAAACAACCCATAATTATAAATGATTTAAATGAAATGTTTATATTATATATCTATCAATAGTAATTAAAATTAATTTAATAAATATTAATTTTCATGTAGTTATTATAATCTCATCTTATGCTTGAAAAATTCTTTTTTGGAAAAACCATCTTTTAAACATGTTTGCAGGTTTAATTTTGATATAATTTATAGAACTTATGTTATTTTAATTTTTATAAAATGGATTCCATATTTTTAATAATAATAATTTATACTATATAATAAGGTAACATATTTTTTTCAAAATGAATAGAAAAAACAGTACAAAATTAGTTATTATGGTAAAAACATTAAAAGGATAAAGGTGAGTAACGTTAGAGGTAAAAAATATAAAATGTTTAAAACATGTTTATTTTGTGTGTTATAGGTGTTTCTTGTCCATAAATCTCTCCCAATACTTTATTTTTCATATTTTTAGACATTTTGATTGAGGGCGAGTTCACATTGTTGAATAGTTTTGGGAATTTATAAGAATGTCACTCATAATCCCTTTTAAAATGTATCCCCCTCTACTATACTTTAAAAACTAAAAATACCCTTTATTTTGGAGAATTACTGAAATAATAACTTACTTAAAAATATCATTTTTTTAAAACATGTTTATTTTATGTGGTCTTGATCTTTTCACATTATCTTGTAGGGAACACGAATTAAACTATTTTTAATGTATTTTCATGAATTCTCTACCTTTGATCACAATATTATCATGCATTCCTTTGCATAATTATTATATTTCCAAGATATCCCACATGACTTACAAATAATCCTTTGGTTTATATTCTTTAAAAACCTCTCATTAAATTCACATTCTTCTTCGTAAATATATTCCACCAAAGTAATCATTTTTTTTCTTGAAATTATTTTCATTGTTACTCTAGCTTTATTTCTTAAACTTTAATTCTCATTGATTTATTTAAATGATCCATGATGTTGTTTTCCCTTCCACGGTAGAAGAATATTTTCAATGGTGTGGAATCCTCCTTAATTTTCGTCTTAGGTGTGTCTTGATCAATAATTTATTTTTGCTTACAACCTAAGGTGGACTCACATTCTCTTCTTTATTTCTTACACATCCTTTAAAGTAGTACTTATTCAAAATCATGAGAATTATTTTTGGAATATATGAACAATTAATCATTTTTATAGTGACCTTCATTTTATAATTCTTATAGAAATTATAATGTTTTCCAAATCTATTTTAAATTATTATATTTACCTTTCTCTAGGAACCTTTCCATAATTTTACCTTGATCACCTTTGATTTTAGATTTTTATAATCTTTAAGATTTGATATATTATTCCAAAAATTGATTTCTATTTTCCCAATCCTTCCACAACACAAAAATGACCCAAAACCCAAGATCTCTTCCTTTGGGACACAATCTGGATAGAACAAATTCATTATTATTTTGAGTTAAAACTCCTTTTATTTTGATATATTTTGGAAAATCAATTTTCATTCTAGTATTTAAATTCACTTTTTTTTAGTTTTTTGGTTTCTAGTAATTTTTATGCACCCATATATTTCCACAATTAAAATTATAACCTACATTATTCATATAAACATCATTAGTTAAAACAAATTTTTTTTGAGCAACATGTGCCTTTTCTATGATCTTATAGAAGGTACATCTCTAGATTATTTTAAGATCATATTTCAAATATAACAATTTATTTTAGAGATAATACTACTATCAAAATTATTCATGGAAACACCACATATATCAACTTCATTTTAAGACTAATCGTATGATACTTCTATATTTATCAAAATGGCTTCCAACTCAAGGAACATTAAATTAAGAGTGTTTCTATGATATTTAAGAGACTTTAATTTACCTTTACAATATTTTCTCATATCTTCAATATAATATTAATGTATCTTATTTTAATAATGAAATATTTTTTAATATTCTTTATTACATTCACTTTAATTTATAATTGAGGATTCTTGACATCCATAAATTCATAGAATGCATAAATATTTTCATAAAATACTTTTTTAATCTTAGCTTTCTCATCAAATAACTTTTCAAGCCTTTCTAATCTGGGGAATAATTTTTTTTAAACCATTATATTTTTTCCTTTCCTTCCACATATTTTATGTGAGTATTTTTTTTTCAACTTCTCAACTAATCCCTTACACAAAGAATATGCTTTCTTATCTAGTTTTGTTTTCTCTTCAGATATCCAATGATGAAAAAAATTATATATATAATAACATAAAATGGAAAAAATTTCATATAATACATAATTTAAAAGTAAAATACATCAACTTATAAAATACACATACACTCTTTAGAGCTTTTAATGGACTCCTAAAGACGATAATTATCAATATATTTAATAAAAAATGTACCTCTTTGATAAACTTCTCCTATTGGTGAATCATTTTTCTCCCTTATCATATGAGTGATCTTTATTGGCTTTTGGGATTATCTTTTCTTTTTATTATTAAAATTTTTGCATAAGATAGCCTCTGTATTCTCTTTCTTGTAAAAATCACAAAATTATCCCAATATAAACATCATATAAGTCAGTGTTAAAAAAATATAACAAATGGATAAAATTAGGGGGAACCTATATTGGATATGATATCACTTTTTATTCTTAGTAGGATCATCTAGTCGCACAGAATGGGGTTGAATCAATGTGAACCTAATATTACTGAATTTTTTCCCATAATTTAATTCGAACCTCTGTACCTATTAAGGGGGATAGATCTCATAATTTTCACTCGAAACGTTCAAAATAAATGAAATATATAATTTTTGGAGAAAACAACACATGGAACTCTTAAAATTTTCAATCCAAATATGGGTACCTACTCCTTATTTCAATATGGTAATGTCTGAGATGTTTGTGCTTCACTAATAATGAAAACTGAGTACACATGAAATATCTCAAAATTTCACTACCATAACCTGAAAACATTATAGTAACCCCACTAGTTCTTTATGTTGTATCCTTACAAATTACAATAATGTTCCAATATAACCTTTAAGAACAAGTTCATCTTGATTATCTTAGATGAAAAAGGAATAAAAATAAAATATCTACATCCTCAAACTGAGGCCTTCGATAGATGGGTAATAATAAACAGCATAACTATGAAATTCATACTATTTCTATGAATATTAACATGATCAATGTATGAATTGTAACAATAAAATAAACATTATGTTCATCTGTAATCTTCTTCAAGTCTTATGATGTTATTCAAGATTAGAATATCCCCATTCCTATAGAGTATGTACATAGATGATAACAATAGAAATTGATGACTATAACATCCCATATCTTAAAAACTCATAATTATAACTTTAATATAAAGGAAAAAAATTATTATATTTATATTATATTTTAGTTTTAGAGATTTATAGAATTTTAAAAAATATAAAATAACAAAGTGGACACTCTCTAGTAGTGTACATTTTTTTCACAAGAACAGGTTCTTATGTTTATACTCTTATTCATTCATGTTAACTTTTATTAATTGAATATGTTTCATCATGTGCCATTATATATTTCCTATACATACTAAATCCCTATGAAAATGATTTTAAAAAATGGGATGAGTAAAACAAATATCAGAAAGGGATATAAATGAAAGTAAAGTTATTAATCCCATTTGAGAAATATGAAAATGTATAAGGATGTTTTCTTTTTTACAAAATAAAATTTAAGATCAAATAATCATTTAAACACTCATCAAACAAAATTTATTTCCCAAATCTTTTTAAAAAAATTCAATAATAAATGTAAAAACATAATTCCTAACGGTTTACAAAAAAATCATGAATAGTTTTTCTTGAAAACAAACCATTCACCATTATAAGATCACAACATTCCTTTAAATCATAATATCATTTTATTACCTTAATAAATAAAAATGGTAAAATAAAAACACATTTTAAAGAATATAAGAATATGCAGGTACCATTGTACATCATCTTTATATAAATATTAAAATAATCTTTATAAATTAATAACCTACAAGGTTATTTCCATTATGTATCCTCTTAGAGAACATATCATTTCCCAATGCATTATAGGTACATATGCAACTCAACCATCATCAAAAACAATATAAAAGATCCATAAAATGAATAAAATAAATAAATATTATTATTACTTCATAAAAACCATGAAATTGGCATTCTATAACATAATAAAATCACTTTCAATCATCACATAAAATGATAATAATATCCTTTTAAAATCAAAATATATAAAAAACTAGAAATTACCTGAACAATGGGAAATTTATCTTCTTTAAAAATCATATAAACTTTTAGAGTAATCTTGATTATGAAAAGTGGAAATGGTTGGGGGGGAAAAGGTGATCATGTTGAAAATTCTAAAAAAGTCCTTTTCATTTTTGTAAAGAGTGCCAAAATAACCAATATGAAAAACATTGAAAATATTACTTTATAAAACTTATATAAATAAATTAGCAAATGTCTGAAAATGAAAATTAAAAATATTTTATATATAAATAATAACTTTCTTGAAACACTTTAAATAACATATATATAGAGGTAAAAGAGTTTAAAATATTTAAAATAATGTTTTAAAGAAAATTCCCTTATAAACATGGAAGCTTTTTAATTAAAACGACATTGAAGGAGAGAACATGAAATGGATTGTAAAACACATAAATTTCAGTAAAATACTAATAAAATAAATATATGGAATTTTATACCCCATAAAATATAAAAGTTTTTCAAGAAATGGAATAAGTCTCAAAAAAGGAAATTGAGACTAGAAATCTCTTACCTATTGTTATGACTCATCACCTATGTCTTTAACATTCATGAATAATAAAATTATATTTATTATGTACCTTATTTATAAAAAATCATGTTAATTAAAATACTATTATTCCATTTAATTCATTTATTATTAAGTTCATTTTAGTTACTAAATCAGCTAAGTTCACATCACTTGTTTAGATGTCATTCGGTCCTTAACCATTAAAATAACTAAGGTAGACTAAATGATGTAGGGGGTTCATGGTTCCATAATATATATAATCATAAATATATTATAATTATAATATTTTTATATTTAATATACCTTTATAACCATCTATGTATGTCCTTCATGAAGAATGAAATGCATCATTTCATAGAGGCAGTAGTCTGCATATACACTTGAGCGGCGTTTTCATTTTTATAATATATGAAAAGGAAAAAAATAAATTTATCCTTTATAAAATAATAATACTATTATGAAAATAATATTTATCCATTTAATCCATCCATATGACCAAACATGTGAGACTATAATGAAAATTGAAATATGTTGTTCATGGAGGTGGTAGTACGCACATACGCATGAGCGATGTTTCCATTTTCCAATGAAAGTGAGGGTAAGACAAGAGATAGTATATTTTATTGATATAATAAAAATTATTTCATAAATAAAAAATATATTATTTACTTTTATATTCATAAAAATACATGTGACCTAGGGATAAAGAATGAAATACATCTCTCTGTGGAGGTAGTAGTCTGTACGTACACAAGAGAGACATTTTAATTTTCCATCGGATGGGAAGGAATAATAAAATAGCACTCACATCAGCATAATTACATTTAATTATATTCAATATTATGAATTAATTTTTTTATAATGGTAAAAATATATTTTAAGGATATTTAATTAGAAATAAACATGGAAGAATTTGGTTAATAATTGTACCTCGTCCAAGGATATCTTTCATTTCCTTACACATTAAGCTAATTTGGAGTGGTATTTTGGTGAGACCAGGACAGCAAGGACATGGGTAAAAATTATAGGAAGATATTGGGGTAGATTTTGGTCGATCTAAAGTGATCATAGTGTTCAGATAAAATAGGAAGAAGGTTTCCTTTGATAAGTGATTGGGGAGACACCCTAGTAAATATTTAGAACTTTTAAATATACCTAATTTCTTACTCATAAAAAGTGACAACAATTTAATACAATTTAAAATATAGGATATGTTAAGGTATAAATAAACTTATACAGTCAAATTTATTCAATATTTTTGATATTTTATGGCATATTACTTAGTTTAACTCCCTCGTCAACCTTTCTAACCCTCACCATGGTGACTAACATTTTACTATAGTAACTTGATCTTATCACGAAAAAAAATAAAACTTATTACATAGTTTTAATATTATAATTAAAACAATATAATCCATTTTAAAAGAATAAATTTCAATAAATTACATAAATTATTCATCATATAATTAAAAAACCCATTTTTAGAAAAAAAACAATTATTTTTATGTGTAAAAATGAATTTACACTTATTTAGACCAAAGGATCTGGAGTAGTGGTCCATCCCATGATTTTATTAGATTAGTATTAAAAATAAATTAAGGTAATTTTTCTTTATAACCATTTAAAAAACTAATGTGACTTTCCTAACATACTATTAAATTCAAAGATCCTAAATTAGTTTTTTATTAGATCATAATATAACTTAAGTTCCAAAAATAAAAAAGAATGGGCTTCCAAATTAGACATAATAGTATTAATAATTTATTTTACTCTTGAAATACATATTTGGTCTATAAAATTGTTTATATTTTTTTAATTCATGATTATACCAGAATGATGTTATGTAAATTAAGTAATTTGTAAAATCAATATTCTTAATTACTCCCTAAAAAATAAATTTTTTAGAAAACAAGAAAAAAATCACCATAATAATGTTTTGAAATTATAAATTAAAATAAGAATTTGATATAATAAAATTAAAATTCAAAAATCATTAAATTTTTCCTTTTAATGAATATATTAAACATAAATAAAAACTTATTTTATAGAAAAATGACCCTTTTAAACATTAATGGTTTTTAACCATATTTCATATAATTAACCAAGGAGTGTCAATTTATTTTTTCACATTATTTAATCATAATATATTTATACTTATTCTTAATTTTAAATGTATTATATTATTTCATTTTATGTTTTGTATACCACACACTATTTAAAAAGATTTTTACTTAAAGTAATACATACTAAAATCTTAGGGTGTTACATTCTCCCCCTCCCCCTCAAAGAAATTTTATCTTAGTATTTTTTTACTCTTACCAAAACAAGTTAATAATGAAAATTTAAAAACAAAATGTATATTTGACCATGAAAAGTAGTTTCTAAGTCCCTACTAGGAAACCTGGTATTTCTTAAATATTTCTAAAACCATCTATGTACCATTATAGGACTCATACTTTTGAATAATTTACTAAAATCATACACTATAATAAATTTATATTATCTTCATAAGACACAATAGATTTATCGTATTATTCATTATGTTATGTAATTATGTTTCACCAAAGATAGAGAATATAAGAAAATATTTGTACAATATTTCATTCCATTCCATAAGTGAAATTTCATCTGTTTGTTTTATTTCAAGAACATTTCCACCTCTAATTCATCCCATATTATAAATGATAAATAAACATGAATAATTATTCATTCATGAAGCACTAGAATAAAATTTTTAATGTATCATAAGATCTAGAATAAAATTTTAAATAGTATTCCTCTAATTTATATCCATTAAGAAAAACCAAAAATGATAGCACGTGTTAAGAAAATATCAAATGTGAATAAATCTTCATATGAAGAAATAATACATTAATCAATAAATCCTCAATAATAAATACCAAAGTTAAACTTAATTTATTCTACAAATAAATAACCATGAAAATTATTCAAAATATGACTGACAAAATTAAAAACCCCAACAATAGAATGACCTGATCACATATTCTTCCAAAAGTAACATAATGTTTATTTACAAAAAAATTGAAATCACACATAAATTCATAAATCAAAAATGAATATTACCAAATCATATATTCTCTAAAATATGATATTCTTTTCTATAAATAACCTAAATCAACATAAATCTGCAATAAAATCATATATGATTCCAAAAGTTAACTCAATATTTAATCCTCAATTGATATCAACCACTTTGACATAAAATCTCATACTATCCAAAAATTAATAATTTAACTTTATTCCTATAATATTCCCAAAAATATAGTGAAACTCTTCCAAAATAACATTAATAGCCTAATAAATAAATCACTTTTTAATCATAGGGTTATCTATATAATAAAACAAATATTCCAAAAAATATTATAACCCTTTATCCCAATTAACCATAATTACCTCAATATGAAAAATCATATTAATCCATACTATTAACTTTATATAAAATATTAATTATACCTAAAACCAACTAAATATCTTCCAAAATATCATTACTCACCTTTAAATACAATCACATATCACCTCATAAGGTTAACTATACTTAGGAAGTTATGATTATTCTTAATGATTATCAATCCTAAAAAAATATTAAAACATCATAACTCTTAAGACATTATATGTAGACACTGTAATCATTGAAATTCATACATAAAACATTAATTATGATTTTTCATCTTATTCCTTAACAATTTCTTCCAATAAAAACATATAAATACTCACATAATATTCATCAATCTTAATTTAATCATGTTTCCTAACATAAACATAAGAAAACTATTAAAATAACTTATACCTTATATATGTTTATCGTAGTTTCCACATATTCATTATATGAACATTTTAAACCTTATTTACTATGATTTTCTTGATCCCATTCAGGATGTTTACACATGGGTCTTTGATTTACATAATCCCCAAACACCCCTCATTTAAAACATTTAATTGATACATTAGGAAAAACTTCATTCACCACATTTATTTTAATTGAACTCTTCATTTTCCTTTAGTATTTTATTTTTATATTCCCACATTTACCACATATAAAACTGGTTCTTGTTCCTTAGATACATTTCCTTAGGTTCTTTTTCCAACATTTTTGTCACCTAGGAAGTTAAATATTTTTACCTTCATGATATTTATCACCTCAAATTCCATTGAAATCCATTTTTCTATTCTTTTTAATTTTAGATAACTCACCTAGGTTCAGGTTATTAAACATAAATCAATATTCCTAGTTAGGTATAACCACAATACTTTTCACTCCATGTTCTTTCCTATTTTGTTTCTGATTAAGATAATCATCACATTGTTATTTACATCCATTTTGAACTTTATTCCTAATAGTTCCATCTATTTAAAAAAAATGATTAGTGTGATTATATCATATAAAATCATAATATACCTTCCTATGATGAGAATAAATATTATGATGTCCTTAATCATGTCATATTCTATTCAACTATTTAAATTAATCCAAAAATATCTATATTTATCTATTGCATATTAATCTTTGATATTATAAAAGACTTTCAACATATGATCCCAAACCATCATATTATCCCCTAAATTTTTTTAAATATTTTAAATTATATTCATTTAATAACATTTTGACCTTTAATGTTACCTAATATCTTACTTTGATATCAACTATAACACCACATATCATAAACAACACACAATAATAAGTTTAATAGAAAGGATTTCACATTATTAAATTCCCATTATCTTTTAGGTTTAGAGTTTTATAGAATTAAGATAACCATTAAATAAAAAAATTACACTCCCACCCAGTTTACATTTTTCCACAAAAATAGATTCTTATTTTTAGACTCATATTTCATTCCTGACAATTTTTATTAATTCAACACATGTAACCATTCAACTTTATATATTGTATATACATCCATACACCTTATTAAAACATATTAAAACTTGGGATGATAAAAGAAATCTAATTAAGTTATATAAAAGAAATTAAAATTGCTAATCCCTTTGAAAAAACGTGAAAATCCATAAGGATGTTTTCCTTTTACAAAATATAATTTTTTCTCAAAAATAATCTAATCACTCATGAAACTAATTTTTTCACAAAAATATTTACATAAAATATTTTTTTTCATGCATAAATTAAAAATCATAATTCATGAGGGTTTAATTAAAATTTTGAAATATTTTACATGAAAACAAATATTTCACCTTTATAAGATCATAAATATTCTCATATAAAATAATTTCACTTTGTTTCGTTAGGGTATCCTAAAATTTAGATAATAAAAACTATTAGACATATAAAAACATGTAAGTACCTTATTACATCATCTTCAAATCACTCTTACAGTCACTCTAACAAGAATCCTTATAATGTAATAACCTTCACGATTAATTACATTTTGTATCATCTTGGAGAACATATCATTATCCAATACTTTGGATGGATATATTATACCCACCCGTCATCATAATCATGGAAAAAACCATAACATGAATAAAACATATAAAATTTTTAATTTATATCATAAATCCCATAAAATTGGAATTTCATCCCATAATCAAAACAAATTTTAGTTGTCTCATAAAATGAGTTGAAATATCCTTTTATTTTAAAAAATATTTAAAACTAAAAAATCCCAAAACAATTGGAAATTTCATTATTTGATTATTTATATTAACTTGTCTTGGAATTTTTAAAATTAATATTTACTATGATGGTGGGAAAAGGTGGGTCTGTAGTAAATCCTAACAAAATCCCTTTTCACTTTTCAAAAGAGAGTAAAAATGACCAATATAGAAAATATTTAAAACAATCCTATAAAAAAATTTATAAATAAATTGAAAAGTAGTTGAAAATTAACTTTAGTAATATTTGAGGAATAAATAATAATATCCTTTTAATATTTTTAAGTAAATGGATATGAATGAAAAATATTTTAAAACAACATTTTAAAAAATCATTTACAACTTTAATAACATTTGAATCAAAAAATAATTTAAGGTGGTAAATTGAAACTGATTATAAAATAATTTAATTTTTGAAAACTAATGATAAACAATATCCATATGTAATTTTATACATCACACAAAATAAAACATGTGGTGAAAATCAAATAAGTCTCAAAGAATGTAAATTGATAGGAGAAATCTCTTACATCATGTTTTGACTTTCCCTGTATATTTTTACATTCCCAAATAATAAAACTTTTTTAATTGTCTAATTTATTTAGAAAAAATTGCATATTAATTACAATATTACTTTTATTTTTGTTTCATTTATTACCATCCTCATTTTAGTTATAATATTATCTAGGTTCACATCAAACATTTTGAGGTTATTCGATCCTTAACTTTTAAAATAGCATAAGTAGGATGAAAAAAGTTAAAAGGGTCATGGTTCCAAAATATCAAGAATCGTAAAATTGTTATAGTTTTAATTTTTATACATTAAATATACCTTTAAACCACCCGTGTAAGGTGGTCATGAAAAATGAAATACATCATTCCATGGAGGTGGTGGTCCATATGTACACATGAGTGGCATATAAATTTTTCTAATAGAGGAAAAGGAAATAAAGTAAATAAAGGTTTAACATTAAATAATAATAATAAAATTATAAAAATAATATTTATTCGTTAAATTTATCCTTATTCCCATACATGTGAGATGGTAATGATCAAAATATGAGTCCTTCAAGGAGCTTGTAGTCTACACGTATGTGAGGTTGATGTTTCAATTTTCTAAACAATAGGAGGGAAAGAAAGTAGAAAATATAATTTATTTATATAATAATAATTATTTCATAAATATAATATATATTAATTAATTCTGTATTTATAAATATCCTTATGAGGTAATGATGAAAAATGAAATTCATCACTCGTGGAGGAGATAGTCTTCATGTCTGTATGAACGACGTTTTCATTTTCCATTGGATAGAAATGAGGTGTAAAATTTCTTTCTATAAATATAAAAACATTAAAATATGGTAAAGATATTTATTTATTTATGTTAGTGTTGTTATAATATATTTTAAATTTGTATAAGAATAAATGGGCTAGAAATAATTCTGTTAAGATTTATAACACCTCCTTGGATATCTTCTTTTAGATTACACCATAATCCTTCTAGTGTTAGTCTTTTGACAAAAAAATAACCTCTTGAATGGGATTAAAGATTTTTTTAAGGAATTTTTAAGGAATTTTTTCATATATTTTTTAAGATAAAGAGCTAAAATTCTATTTATAAAAGAGGATTTGAGGTTCTGTTTTGTAAGTGCAAGGAGTGGAACCCTTGTAAATATTAAGAACTTTTAAATATAATAAATTTATTTCTCATGGAATGTTGTTTCAATTTAGTTGAATTTAAGATATCAGATAGTTTTAGGTGAAAATAAACTCAAAAAAATAAATTTAGACTATATTTAGAGATATTTGACACCTTATCTCTTAGTTTAATCCCCTCTTCAAAATTTTCAACCCTCAACTTGGTGACTAATTTTTTACTATAGTAACATAATTTTATGACTAAAAAACAGATTGGAGTTATTATATAATTTTAAAATGATTACTCCAAATGTGGAATCCATTTTTAGATAATCAATTTCTACAATTTATTGAAATAAATTCTAATACAAGTGCATAAAAAACATAAAAACCATTTTTAGAAGAAAAAATATATTTGTATGTGTAAAAATGAATTTATACTTATTTAGGTAAAAGGATCATGATTAATGGTGGTTCGCACAAATTTATTATCTTATTGTTGGAAAGTTGATGTTTTTTTCCATTATTACACTACTAAAACTAAATGGATCCTTTCAATAACACTATTAAATGAAAATAACCAAAAATTGTTTTTTATTAGATAATTTTATAACATATGTTAAAAATAGTTATTCATGGGTAAATAAATTAGAAAATAGTTTTAAATACATAATTGTACTACTTAAATATATATTTGGAATTTAAAATATTTTTTATATTATTATGGAATTCTTATATCATAATGATATCTTAAATGTTACAGTATTTATAAAATTGGAATTTTTTACTATTTAAAAAACAATCTACCATTTAAGGAAAATCCCAAAAACTAAATCTATGAAAATTTTGATATTATGAATTCAGAAATGATTTTAATTTCATCAAATTCAAATTCTAATATTCATACATTTATATTTTAAAATAAAAATAAAAAATAAAAAATAATTATATATAAAAGTAGACCTTTTATACTTTATGGATTATTAACCTTATTTCATATAATTTCCCAAAGAGTTTAAATTTAATTTTTTTAGATATTTTATTCATATAATATATTTATTTTTACATTTATTTTTAATAAATTATTCAACACTTTAGTATGTTTTTGTATTTATTACACATTATTTAACAAGATATTTACTTAATGTAATACAAAATAAAATCTTAGGGTTTTATAATTTCAATTTATTATATCTTGTTCTTATTATTTATCTATTTTTATTTGACCTTTTTTATCAACAAGGGATGTTTTTCAGTATCTCCCATTTTTTCTTCTCTTTTTCTTCTTCCTTGATACATAAGATCTTCTATAGAATATAGTATCAGTTTCTCTTTCCTAACTCTTAGTTATCTTCTTACTCTAATTTTTATAAAATCTAAATGATAATCACAGAGATTATTTTCCATAAATATTAATATGGAAATACTTGAAAATATTGTAACACGATTCTATCATTTGTCACTAGTCAAATAATAAAAAAGAAAATATCCAGCTTTGATCTTCATTAATTAGTTTCAAATTATTATATTTGAAACCCCATTATAATCACCAAAATATATTCACTGATTTTTACTCAAATAATTCTTCATGATATATCTTATCACTATTCATAAATAATTTTTAAAATATCAAAATTTTATCTTACTCATTATTATTTTTTTTATTCTCATTGAAATCATCTAAAATGAAATATTAAATTAATTCTCCAAAACACTATGGCTCTATCTTCACTAAAAATCCTCCATAATATAACTTCTTTGTAAAAACATAATTTCATGAAGACATGCAGTAAAATGCTATGATGTGGAAATTCTCATCAAAACATAGCAATATTGCGCAATTCTCACCTATATTATTCATATCTAGAATCATGGGTATTCAATGTATCATGATATTTTAAAATGAAGATCATTAAAATTTTAACAAAATTATTTTAATAATATTACATCTTCAAATATTAACTTTGATACTAATAATATCATCCTCAAATCTGATTCCAAAAAATCACTTTCTGATATTTTTTTCTGGAAATATCCCATTCTTCAAACTAAAAAACCCTACGTAATGCACTTAAAATATAACCCGAAATTACAAAGGATATTACATACCCTTCATAAAAGCTTCCATATTTTCTAGAAAACAGTTACATAGTCTCGCAACATCCAAAACATATCAAATATAGTTATTGTAACTTCTAGAATTTATCTTCAGTACTGATGCGTCTTTCAAAATTAAATGTCATATATCTCAAATTTATTCACCCACAGCATTAATTTATGATTTCATAGTTTTTTTAACATTAGATTTATTTTTCCCTAAGTTTGATTCTACTCTTTCATAGCCTTGATTATTTCAAAATATAATTTTCCAGAGGCTTCCTTATTCGGAAACTACTCGTGCATAGATTCTTATTTTCCAAAATGAATGTTACAAGGATTCTATGATTTTTATAATTGTCTATCATTGTGATATACATATTATCTTATGAAACTATAAATTATCTATTAATATAACCTTACATAGGTTTAATATAATATGGATCAAATTTATTATCAAATAGCATAGATGTTGCGACATACAATCTTATGTTGTATGAAATCAAACTCTTGATTCTAACATGCACCCCCTTCCACGTGCATCTCCTTATGTAGATCTATCATCAAAATTTTAATCTCATTTAGACCCCAAATTATATATTTAATCCAATATGAGTACAAGAAAACCTATATCACTCAAACATATAACTAAGAAATCATATTATTTAAAATATTCTACTAAAAAACTTTTCAAACCAACATGGAGCCTAAATAAATAAACTCCATCCACTCTAAATCAATACAAACCACTTTAAATTACTTTAAAATTCAAAATAATATTTTTAAATATATTAAACATTATTCTAAAGAACCAGTTGCACCATTGATAACTCAATATTTAATATTTTTAATGAAGCTACACTGCTTCAATATTCTACCTTTATTCTCAACTCAAAATGCCTTCAATAACAATATATAGTTATTTATCAAATAAATAGAACACCAATATTAACACCTCAAATTTATTCTCCATCAAAAATTTGATTCTTCTAGAAATTTTATCATTTTACATGTAAAGTATCATAATTTTTAAATTATCATTAATATATTCAACTTTAATATCCTTCAAGGTAGCTCAAATTTTTATTAGAGAGTACTTAAATCACCAACCTATCATCACTCATAATAAACACAATAAAATATTATCATAACAGTCATCAAAAGTTATCTCCATTAATTTGATTACATTATATTTGTAATCATCAATATCTTCTTATTTTCCTATGGTATCATTCACTATCGACACATACTAGATGATATTGGAAAGACTAGATTTTAAATAATACCCAAAATAAAAAAAGGATATTTTATGCCCTGAATGCCTTACCATTTAAGGGTCATGCAATTCAGTATGGGAATTTCATAAACCTTTAAAGGAAGCACAATCACGTAACTTAGGCCTACTCATTTGACACCTCTTAGATACACCTGATTATCTAAACCCAAGTGGGTCATAAACGAATTGATCATGAAACTCAGCTAGGTGAGGTTGTCTGAGATGGGGGATCATATGTTTGTTGTTATTTAAGTGATACCCCAAAACCCACATGACTTTTATATATCAACTGATTAAGTGACTTTTCTAGTAGAGTTAATCCAAGATAGGGGGATCATATTTTCATTATTCATTATGTGATTCCCCTAGAGTCTTGTGACATCCACAAAACAACTAATCATGTGACTCGGGTAGGTATGGTTTTCCAAGATGAAGAGATCATGTGGTTGTTGTACTTTACATGATGTCCTTAGAGTCATGTGACTGCCCCATGGAAATCAGATCATGTTATCAACTTTTGGGATATGATTTTAATGAAGAAACAATATTGTTGTAAATTTAATTCATGTGATTCCTTGAGGATACTCAATCCATGATGATCAACTTAGTCATGTGTGATGCATGATCCCAGCCTAACATATCTGTAAAATCTTTCCATAAACGTGTGCCTAGTTATGTGCTTTATCCACCATGAGAAGTTGAATTTCTATAGGAAGATAAGACCATAAATCCCCCCCTATGAAATTAAAAAAATATATACACATATAAAAATGATAAGGAAGATTGTAGAAAGTAGAATTGCTAGAGCAAAGGAATCACCTGATTTCAATGCCACTCATATAATGAACAAAGTGAGTAACATAGGAAAAAAATAAAAAAAATAATAGTAAATATATATACATGAACACCAGTGTGAGATCCAATCATGTGACCCCCCTGGCCCAGTCACATGATCACATTATGATTTCTTATTCAAATGATCATGAAATGGATTCTTGGTCATGTTATCTTGTCATACAATCACCTAACCATGATATTAGTTATGTGAATATAACAGAACTTATTTTATTTCATTATTATGAGTCCCCCCTATACCATACATTATTGCACGTCCCTCACACCCTTGGGTGATTGTCTAACTCCACATCCTCCACATGAAGTGCATGATCATTCCCTTATCATGTGAATCGTATATCCCGAAAATATACATTTGATCACCCAACTCTCATGACTGGTACTCAAGCTCTCCTAAGTCCTTTTGTAAGGAAATAACCATTAATATCCTCCAATAATCCCCATATCATAGGTCCATAATCCTTATTTATTTAATATATTTAACATGTTTTACCAGTGGTAAAGGGAAAATGTGAACTATGATAAATCTAATTCTTATTATAATCAGGATATATAGGATTCATTTTTAAGGATCAAACTCAATATTCACCATATGAAATATGTTTGATATTTTACTATCTCTTATTTCTAACATCATTCATAACTCATGTGGTACTATAGATTTTCAATGATCATTCTATTATCATAATAAAAGCATATATATGAACTATGAGGAATTTAATTCTAGTTATAATCCGGATACATTGGACACCTCCTCAATTACCGACCTGTAAACATATACTTTTCATTAGTCCATTCAACATACATATATTCCCAATAAAGAATATGATACCCGCATACAACCTTCATTTCATAATTATCCTCATCAAATTGCATGATTATTCTTAAAGAGATATATCCTCTATGAGAATCATAATCATACTTATCTTTAGGAATCTTTAGTGTATAAGCCCCATAAAGATTCAATCTTATACTCAATTTCAATGTGTTCAATCAATTTCTATCTCTTTTTTCTCACAATGGGAACTACTCACATGGTCTTTTATAATTTAAAAAATCAATCTATTTGCATAAAATAAATACCCCACGCATGAGCCTCCTCCTTAGGTAAAAGTTATGACTATATCTCACTTAATTATAAATATAATTACAACAAAAAAATATATATCAGGGTAGCCTTTTATGCATAAGTCACACTCATCAGAACTACATATACTCTTGTTACCTTATATATGGGATATGTAAGAAGCATATTCAAGGATTGATCCCCTATATCTCATACTTAAATGTCCCCACATACATCATCACTACCAGAAATTAAAATGAATGGTATATTCCCATCATGTTACCTTAAGTTGTGTCATTCAAACTATGTGGTTTTTGATTCCCATATCAATAAGGCATGTAGGATGAATCCTCAAGGTAAAAACATAATAAAATGACCTATGAGTCCCCATAGTGAGACTCCTCTATCTGATGCATAAAAAATTAATCTATATTCTTATAATAAAAGAAACCTTGGATACTTTTCTCACTCACAAAAATATTCATCATTTCAAGATCATCCAACCCTTTCCAAACATTGGAAGATTAATGAACCACATCTCATTGAGACTTCTAAATCAATGCATCAAAAACCATATTCCCATTTCCTATGATGAAATATATCTCAAAATAGTAATCCATAAGAATCATCATCCACCTCTACAAGAATAAAATTAAATAACACTAATATAAAACATATCCCCTGATCTTATAGTCTATGAAAACTAAAAAGACCTTTTTGAAGAGTAATGACGATATAGCTTTTTGGAAAACATAACTACAAAATGTTCTTGATCATAGTTGGAATAATTAAACATGTGCGATAATAACTACCTAGATCAATATGAGATATATTATCTCTTCTTATTCAACACACATCCCATTACCAAAAAGGAAATTTCACTGAAAACCTCAAATAATATACCCTATATAGAAATCTTAAGAACTAAATCACTAACTAGATTCTTCTACTGGTAACAAAATGATTTCTAGAATTTATATATCCACAAAAAATATAGATCCTTCTTGTTCAATGTTTTTTGGAGGCTATAAATTGGGGGAAATCAGGGAAAACCCTCTAATAATTTCACATGCGACCAAGGAAACTACAAACCTAATCCATGTTTTGGGTTCTTCCAAAGAAAAAACTACCTCAATCTTTAATGGCTTCACTACCACACCTAGTTATGTTACCGCATTTATGAGGAAACACGCCACTCATTTCCAGAACATACACTTGGAAAACTTCCCATATAGTTGGTAGTTATTTAGGATCTATAAAACATATTTTAGATGATCATTATTTTTTTACTCTAACTTAGAGTATATCAATATATCATTGATGAATACAATGATGAAATAGTCAAAAAAACTCACAGAACATGGAGATCATAAAATAATCACCCTATATTTTCTTACATAACTATTAATTCACTTTTAAGATAAAAAGCATAATGGTATTACAAATCCCGGATTGAAAGGGTTAGTTTGTTGGAAATATTAGTCTCATAAATCACATGTATATAACAAAACATAAACATTTATTTTTAACCTTATTATTTATCATTTTAAATTTTCACATTCGCCTTAGTACATGTAATCACCTAAGGAAAATCATCAATGAAATGGGTATCTAAAAACCAATTAAGAGGATGGATAAAAAATATGAAATAAGACACAAGAATTAATAGTTCATGGGAGAGAATGATCATCAAAATTATTTCATAATAATGTGATCATCACCATAAGTATGAGGAAGATATTTGAAAAAGGAATGGAATGTAGCATATACATGAAAATGAAATATCATTTCTTAGTGTTAAAATACCACACATATGTGTGAACAAATCTAGCATCATTTTTACGCATAGAATATGTGAATAAAACATACATTATCATTGTGAACAGAGATATCATCATGATTAGGAATAATACACATTATATCATGGGATACAATGCATTACCAATTCATTTTAGGGATTTATAATTCTAACCCCACCCTTAAAATCATAAAATGATTATAATCATGTGTTCCATATTGAAGGTTAACAATCATAGTCATGAAATAACACATGGAACAGAATGGGTTTCTTAAAAAAATTAAATATCATACAAAAAAATAAACATTGAGAATCCCAAATTATAATGTCCCGACAAGGCTCTCCCCTAAACCGGTGGTCAGACTGGTCTCCACATGACCTTAGCGCATCTCCCTGTACGCCAGAGGTTGCTGACTAGCAGTGAGGGTATAAGGATAGTCAGTGTGGAAACTATACCCTATTATCAAATTTGAACAGTGGTATATCCGAGTAAATAACAATAAATTGTGGAAGCAGTAATACATAATTAACAAAAAAGGTTGAAGACAAATATTATTAATTTTATAAAAGTGGACAATTCTAATTTTAGAGAAGATGTATGTATGACGTGCTAATGATACAAAAGTGGAATCCAGTGAACAAAACTACTTGCTTTACATTCCAATATATAAATTAATAAACAATGACTCAAATCCCCGAGGGAGGACTTCACGAGCATCCAAAGCTTCTGCTTAGTCCTCTTCTCTTGTCTCCCAAGTATATAAAAATAGCACAAAACTGGAAACAAATAGAATCTACTTGGGTACTTAGTGTAATGGAATCTCGATTAGGGTCTGAGATATAAATCTCAGTAGGCTGGGACCACCGGTGTCTACCCCAAATCCAAACATTTAATAAATAATTTAAACCGTGTGAATGTATGTATAAATAATGTAATCAGTATAATGTAACTACATATCCAAGTACCTGATTCAGTACTCAATGGGTGTCTGAATCTGCATTATAAATTGTTCATGTGTACTGAAAAATCATTATAAATTATTCAAACCTCATTAAATTATGAAATTCGTGAGATTCAGCTTATGCTTGACATCCCCCGTATAATTCAATCAATACAGAAGTCTCTAAAGACCATCTAAGTAATAAAAGTAAAGACTGAATCCAATCTTGTTCTTTCGCTTGGATAACACATCATAAAATATTCAACTTAATCATTGATATACTATGCATAAGCCTATCCACTAATATAGTTATTTGATCCTGGGTATGTCCACTAATAGTTATTCACCCAAAACATTAATAAGTCTAAACCCTTACTCATATTCAGTTCATAGATAATTATGTCATAATAGTTTTCATTAACCATTAATTTATTTCATGTACGACCAATCAGACCCACAGTCTAGTGTCAATTAATGGGTGTAGAACATCATGTCTAGCTCCATTGTGAGTATTTAGAGCGTCATTCCTTGTCTCACAACCCATGGTTATTTAGAGCATCAGTCTCTGTCACATAAAAGAATATTTGCATGTATGTTGGGTGTAGAACACCTTGTCCAGCACCCCACAATTAATTGGAGAATCTGTCCTTGTCTCACAACCCATTCATCAATCACATATACATATTTATCATTGGTGTATAATTCCATGTCTAACAACCCAAAACCATCCATTAATTAATTCATACAATAATTAATCCAATCTATTAATTAATAAAACAACTAATAAACAACATAAATCTCATGTCAAATAATTCTACAATAAATTAACCATTAAACATCTCAATAGTTAACAATTAATTTTCAATTAATTATACTCAATTAATTATCCCAAATCTTTAACAATTATGTACCCTTCCACTGAAATAGTGTTTCACCCAGGACATTAACAATTAACATGAACGTTGTAAACATCACAAAACATATTGATCAAGGACCACATACTTAGAAACCATCTCACATAGCATATCGTATTTTTAAACAACTCAATCTTAAATAACTTAAGGCATGGAAAATAAACATGAATCCAAAGGTATTATTGGCCAGCTTTCATAAGAATCAACCAATTCACCATCTTAAATTAATTCATGAAAATTAATTAATTTTAACATTTAATTAATTAAATCATATCTCTTTAACCAGTTCATCAATTAATTAAACATTTACCATTTATCATGTAATAATTAGTTCATCCATAAATTATTACCAATTTCCAATTTATATTCCGAACATGTCAAAATATTCAATATTCTCAATATTCAGAAAATGCTGTAATTTTTTTCAACACATGACTTGATAAGTAATTCTTCATTTAAAACCATATTACTCATCCTACCACATTTAAATCATTTAACTATTTAATCATATCACTTTGACCAAATTATCAACACAATCCTAAAACCAACACATGATCAATTCCTCATTTATATTACATGGGCGCTATCACTTAATAACATCAAAAGTGTCACGCATCAACATATCATATTTAATCATCAACAGGGACACATAAAAAATCCCAACCATAAGCATGCATGATATGAAATTACCACCAACCAACAGTTTATCTTTAATCATCATTTAAAGAAAATTTATAAATTCCAAAGTTAAGGAAAACATGTGCTCTAAAATTATTTAAAGAAGCAAATAATTCATAAATAAAGTGATAGTGGGTTGGGACCCTTCCTCGGAGTGGAACCATTTTAATTCCACAATTCTTTAATGTACTTAGCAGAAACTAGTCCACAATTGGTATGTAGTAGCACGCGTGAAAACCTTCAATTATATATATATATGTGTGTGTGTTGTCTAAATTGATCAAAAAAATTAAATATATTAAATAGGTACCTAGAATCAAAGTTGTACTGATCAACGCACCACTAACATGGTACCAGGGACTCATAAAAATTAACATACCTTAATTTAACCGGTGAAAAACCAAATAGCGGGTTTAGAAGCTTACCCAAACCAACAGCGGCGAAACAATTTGAGATCATCTACATCACCCTTGGTGGTGGATGCTAGATTATGGACCCATGGGTCCCAAATCACCAATCGCATACCCTGAAATTAGAAGCACGCTACAACCTGATTTTTTTCCAACACCAAATCGGGCACTGAAATATCAGTGAATCGCCAAAGAGATGAAAGAGACCATGAAGGAAGTTATTACCTTGAACAACCGAACCAAAACCAAGTACTAATTTGGGGAAAGAACTGCAGACGAAGAACCCAGAAAGGGGAGGGGTTGTGCCTTGGGGGTCTTGCATTGTAGGGTTTTCTTCATGGGTGTCGCACTTCTCCAAGGGGGGCCATCCAAGGGAGATCTGGCCATGAAGAGGAGGGTGTTCCATAGGTATCTTGTTCGGTGGAGAACTGCATGGAGGAAGCCTGCGGAGGATACCTGCGTTGCTCCTCATAAGAGATAAAGATGAACTGGGTGGGGGGTCATGCCTCTAATGTACATCACCCCCCTTATTTTAATAAGATAATCTAATATACTAAAAAATAACACTACTCATAATAATAATATTAATTAGAATAATCATAATATTAATATTTTCATTTCCATTTATATCATTAAAACTGAAAAACCCCGTTTAATTAAAATAGTAATTTGATAAACCCCATAATTAAATTTTATTAAAAGAAACAATAAAACACTCCTTTTGATTATGTCCAACCTCAACATGTTAATCCACCTTAATTATTTAATAAATTTTTAACCTTAATTTATTTAAAACCATAACCATTAATTTAATTTCCATAATAATAATTATTATTACATTCATAAAACTAAAATAATAATAATCTCATTATTATTATTATTTAAACCTTTGATAAACCCAACACCTCTATTTAATAATAGAACATCATTAAAACTGAAACACCTCATTTCATTAAACCTTTATTTGAGCCATAATCCATATTTTTTATTTTCAAAAAACACTTTCAAAGGCTAAGTGTGAACCTTAAAAAAGATCCAACCTGATTAAACATTCAAGAGATTTTAAATCCACCACAATCCGCCAACTCCAAAATCCATAAAACAAACACGTTATCAAGAAAACATATAATTAAAACCAAAACCCCCCAAATTCTTACAGTACAATTAATATGATTTTAATGATAAAAACTCCAAACCATAACCTCCATTTAATAATAAGTTGTCATTTATAAACTCTGAAACTCTTCATTTAATTAAAACATTTCTTTGATAAACCCAAACGCCAAATCAATTTCTTCAACCATCATTTAATTAATTCTTTATCATTCATTTAATTAAACAACCATAATAATAATAATAACTTTATTATTATTATTATTAAAACATTATTTTAATTAATCTCAATCACTCATATAATCCTATTTAATTAAAATAAATAATTTATTAAACAGGGTAAACTACATTGGTTGGTCTGTTACCGTGTGATGGCTGTTCAGATCTATTAATGTGGACTTTTTCAAATCTGGAGCTCTCGAGACTCATCGGGATTCCCACTAAAATTATCAGGGAGTTACACAAGTCCAAAAAAAACCTTTAGGTGTTCCAACACTCTGAATAAAATTCCAGAGCTCCGTATAAATACTGATCTGTTGATAAACCAAAAATAAAAATCAAAAATCTTCATATTTTATCCCGGTTCAAAAACATAGGACATTACAATCAACCCACCTTAAAACATCTCATCCCAGAGAAGCCATCGAGAACTACTACAAAAAACCATAAATTTCATTTAATCATGTTAGAACTGTTGCATTGCATTCCGGAAACAATCAATGCACCTTTAACTATTTTCACAAGCCCAAAGAGATTTAAAATTCTATAACCCATGCCAAAACTCACTTTTAATCATAAACATTGAAATGGGTCTTCTATCGGAGTCCATTATAGGGACGTCGTTAATGAAAATGGTTGAATTTATATAAACCAATAGAACAGGTTTTGCATGTTTCCTTCAAAAGACTTCATGGACCCAAAGCCCACAATTTCCCTTTATCTGACGACATGCCTTTAAAACTATTGAAAACCCATCCGCATGTATAATGAAGTCCTTACCAAGCCTATAGTGAAATTTTTTAGTCAATATATCACTATTCTATTTTAAAAAACTGTTCCACAACACTAATAAATTATTATCCCCAAGAATCCATGCATCCAGCATACTACCTAGATAACAACCACTCATCAAGCCCAACAACATTTAAACTGTAGCGCAGCGTAAGACCAACGCTATCATAGTGTCTCTATGATGAGGTCAATAAAGGGAGCATACTGGTCATATTTAGAAGATTGTACTAAGAGAAAACCAATTTCATTAATAATATCAGTCGAACTACTACCATAAAAATCTTTTCTAAAAGATCGGAATCTCCTTTAGACACATTTACCTAAAACGATGAAACACTAACCACATTAGGATTGTCCTTGACATGGAAAAAAAAGATCATCCACTCACCTGTTTTTTATTTCAGAACACTTAATGCATACGTGTGACGTTCCTTGAAAACCATAACCATGTCAAACATTGATCATAAAAAGTCATATCATAAACCTATCGGCATGCCATAACACCCGAGTACCAAGAAGTCTTCCCGATTAGTGGGACGAACATACTTTAATGGGATAGAACATTATAATGGTACTAACTAACATGGGTTATCCCCTTAGGAAACATAAATGTCGACCCTCTCCCCTGGTCACACAAAACCAAAATCACAAGATCCAAAATTCCCATTTCATTTTATCCGTTTTAATTAATTCATTTCAACCTTTCAACATTTGAATGAATTTCAACAAACACATGAGTATTTTTTTCATAACAAGTCACTTAGTTTTAAAAACATTTCTGTACGGGAAAAAATAGGCATCCTATCACAAACATCCTATTTAATATATTAATATTTAGTGTTATTCAAATTTAAATAGGAAATTTAGCATCTAAATTCCATTTACCAAGAAGGCAACCTCTGAGGTTCCAATTTATTCAATCCGAGTTCTTCAAAAAGAAACCCAACAACAATTCATTTCAATAAAAACTCACCAGTTTCACATTTATAACCATTTTCAAACATACTATGGTTATATAAGGTTTAAACACATGAGTGGACATCAACCAATTGATAAGGATCCCATACACCATATCTCAATAATTTGGCTCCCATTTATCACAATAAGAATTCATTTAACATTTTAACTTTAGCAGCCCATTCATATATCAAAACATCTCTAGAATGTTAGCATAAGAAGTAACACAACAGCATGCTATAACACAGAATCATGACACAACAACAAAACATACTAATAACTATGGAAGTGTGGAAAAAACAAGGGACTTTACACGAATGAATATGGGAGATTAAACTTTCACATAAAAGGTAATTGTTTGCTTTTAAAGGATAAATAACTCAAGAGGATTCAAGATATGATTTGGATATTTAATTCCTTTTGAAAAAGAAATGTAAATGGTTTGGAAAACATTTTTGAATGGTATAAACATGTATATCCCCAAAATAGTATTGGAATAATATTGAAGATATAAAGGAACATTCATACAAAAATAAATGTGAAATATGAGATAACCAAAAATAAAAATCTTCGGTTTGAGAATCCCTTAACCTTAAATCCTAATTCATTTCGTTGCATTTTTACCACATGAATAAAAAAAATTTATTAAAAAGTTATCGAGAAGTTTATTATTTTTATTTTTACTAATATTTATCAATGATAATAATTTCATTATTTTTATGAATTTCCTTGGTTAAATGGAAGACATTTTGATATCATGTTTTCAAGAAAAAATTCATGTTTATCTTCAATTTAATTATTTTGTACAATCTAATGTTTACATTAGTATATGTAATTAAAAAATATTAAAATATATACTTTTAAACTTTTAAATATCAATAATAATGTATTTTAACCAACCATAGGGTTGGTGAAAAGAGAAAAATTGTAAATGTCATCATTGGTGGTTAACTGACCATTAATGGTACATTATCAAAAGAGTGATAATAAAAAGTTTAAAATTTTAACAATTCATAAATATAATACATCCATTTGGTTAAAATAAATAATCTAAATTTAAAATAATTCTTAATTATAATTATAATATTTGGTTTTGAAAGTCATTAAGAATCAGAGGAAGAATTTGTGAGAGGTTACCCTCTTCTCAGTGTAGCTTTTTCTCCATGGCCCTAAAATCCTTTAATGCTTGGAGTTGGATTCCATTAGAAAGTCACTGGGTTTTCCAAGAGGATTAAGAGATATTATATAAATAGTAAATTATCTCTGGAATGTGTGGTAAGATTTGGTTTCCAATGGGAGGGATAGGGGTTATTTATGCTAGAGCGGGGTATTTTTTGAATAATATATTGAATAAAATATTATTTTAAAGGTAAACATTATAAAAGTGATATTTTATATATTATAAACCATATTTGAATTATAAATTTGAATCACTTTATAATTATAATTCATTAGTTTAATAAAAAATAAAGGTGAAAAAATGAGTAAATATTTTTTTAATGTAACACTTTTGATTTTACACTTTGGAAAGTATTTTTTTGGGTTTGGAAATCTTGTTTATTTAAATTTTATGATTCATTTAAAAATTTTATTTTTTTTTGTTCGACCATATATTTATAAAAATCATAATTTCATTATTAAATTATGAATGACGTACTTCAAGATACACTGGTTATAGAAAAACTATATTTTTACTATTCACATGAAAATTGAAGTATTAAATATAATAACCAAAAAGTCACCCTTGGAAAATTTCAACGTTATTATTTCAAAAAATTCATTAATTTTATTAGAATAATTTTCTTAAATAGGTTATTTTAATTTTTAATGTTAAAATTATGATTCTTACTAAATACCTAAAAATAAAATTTCTTAGAAATGTATTTATATTTTCATTTAACATTTAGTCATGATATTAATTTTATGTAAATAAAGAATTTATATTTACTTAAATTATTGATGATAGATATTATTTATATTACATTTTATTATTTTGAGGTCAAATTACTATTCCAAAAGTCATGTTACTAATCCCTATGGTCAAGTTATTATACTAAAAATTGAATTACTATTCAAATTGTCAAATTACCTCCTAAAATTACAACTCCTTTATTTAATTAATTATTTACCTTAATTACTCTCAGTGTTCTATATTTGTTTTCTATAATTTTGATTAGTTTCCAAATATTTTGTTTTTTTTCATATTACTGTTTGTGGGAGGGGTGATTATAACTGATCGGGGTTATCTGAATTTTCCAATTGTAATATTTTCATTTTATATTTTTTTACCTTAAAATATTAATAATTTTATTGGGTTTAGTCATTTAACAATGTAATTATTTTCATTAATTAAATTATTTCTGGTTTCTCTATTTTTTCTATGTTTATAATAATTAATAATGGTTTTCTGGTTTCTCAATTTTGTGTATGTGTATAATTATGTATAATATAGTATAATACACATTTATATTAGAAAAAAATTTATAAAATATTGTTTGTTAGATTATTTCCCCCTTGAGAAATTTCATCTCCAAAATTTCATCTAAAATTCTTAATTTAGAATATTTTAGGGTTCTTTTTCTTTCATTGTTTCACTCGGTTCAACTATCACCTATTCATACTTATGGTTACTCAACAACACTTTGACATGGTTAGTTTTCTTGTTGCATAGAACATTGACTATATGGTCCAATATCTTCATCAGGTTCTCCTTATAAGAGTGGTCATTCTCTAGTTGTACTGCATCTAGATTTCGTACATGTGAGGGGTTAGTTATATACTTTCTTAGGAGAGATATGTGAAACACATCATGAACTTGAACCATATTTGTGGGAAGTGCAAGATGATAGGCCACAGATAATATGATATTAAGGATCTCATATGGTCCAACGTACCTAGGGATAAGATTACCTTTATTTTCAACCTATATGACTCTATTTTATGGTGATATTTAAAGAAAAACTTTGTTTCCAACTTCAAAATCCATGTCCCTTCAATTTATGTAAGTATATCTCTTTCATCGACTCTTGGTCAATTTTATATGTTTTTGGATGGCTTGAACCTTCTCTATCATCACTTACACAATATCAAGTACAAGTAGCTTTCATTCTCTATCTTCTTCAAAACAAGTTGGAGTTTGAAATCGATTCTCGTAAATATATTCAAATAGATCCATTTCAATACTTGAGTGGAAGTTATTATGGCATGAGAACTAAACTAATGGGAGATGTCATTCTCATCATCCTTTAATTTCCACTGAGATGGATCTTAGTTTTCCTAGAGTGTATGAATAGTCCTTTTATTTTGGAAATCAGTTTAAGCGTGACATGCTATGATAAAATTCAATTCATTATTCAAATCATGATGAAGACGTCTCCAGAATTTAGAATTTAACCTTAGGTCATGATCAGAGATAATTGAATGTGGTACCCCATACATCCTCCCCACATCCATTACATGTGTCATGGAAATTTTTTCAAGTGAAAAATCTTCCTAAATAGTAATTATGTGTACAGTCATGGTGAGAAAATCCACCACAACCCGTATCACATTGTTTCCTTTATATATCATTGGGAGACCAGTGACAAAGTCCTTGGTGATGTTCTCCCATTTCCACATGGGAATAGAAAATGGTTGCATCATCCACATAGAATTTTGTCACTCTACTTTAACTTACTGAAATACCAAGAACCTTGATATATACTCAGCAATATTCTTCTTCAAGTTGACCCACAAAAAGATCACTCGAATATCATTATACATCTTGGTACTTTCAGGATTGATAGTTAAAGATGAGTTATACACATTATCAAATATCTCTTTCTTTATCTCTTGTGATTTAAGTACATGTAGTCTAGTTCCAAATTGAATGAAACCATCCTCATCAATGTGGAACTCAGGTATAATCCCTTAAATTACTCCTTTTACCTTATTTTAAAGCTCTAGATCATCCCTTTGTGCCTCCTTGATATCCTCTTAGATAGATGGATTAGAAATCATTTGGGAAAGGTAGGATGTATTCCCTTTAATTATTATTTCTATATCCATCCTCTATATATCCATGAAGATAGTGTCTTTCTTAATATACATAATTTATATAGTATTAGGTTATTTAATACTATTATCATCAGCTATCTTGTTATCCTTTCCTAGATGGTAGTGAATAGAGAAAGCATAGTCTTCGATTATCTATAACCATCTTCATTGACACAAGTTGTGCTCATTCTATGTGAATATATACGTTAGGGCATTATGATTGATATATAGGACACACTTCTCACCATAGTCTTGTGCTGTCAAATATTCAAGGAGAAGATCAAACCTACTAACTCCAGATCACGTGCCATGTATTTTTCATCATAGATCCTTAGTTTTTTGAGGCACATGATATCACATTTTCATTCTACATGAGTACACAACCCAAGCCATTCTTTTGAGCATCATTGTGAATCATGAAGACTCTTACACTATAAGTAGTGGGATGGAATCTTAGTTATTATCCTCTTTTTTAAATACTTAATTTCTTCCTCTAATTCTTCTATCCATATATAATTTACCCCATTTCATGTTAAATTAGTTAGCATTCAAGAAAACCATGTTTAATTTCTCACAAAACATAATTTTTACCCTAATAATATAATAAAAATTCAGATTTTCATGACACTAGTGGATTTGGTACATTCTATAATTTCATTTTTCATTAAAATTTCTATAGTAATTCCCTCACTTTTGATCACGTTCCCCATGAATGTGTTATTCTTCACCCAAATGTCACACTTCTTAAACTTTTCATACATTTTCTCCTTCCTTAATTCCATAAAAAAAACCTTAGACACTATTCATGTTATTCCTTATTCATTGAGTAAATGATAATATTTTCTTTAAAAACTGTAAAAAAACATCGATGTAGTGTCTAAAGGATCTATTCTTAAAATCCATGAATATTATGATGGAATTAGTAATCATAAATGTAACGTCCCGGACCCGGGTGCCACGCAATGGGTGCCCCGAGCCCGGTTTGCCATAAGACCTCAAGCGCATTTCCCCAAACGCCAGAGGCTGCGACTAGCAGCGAGGGCCCAGGTCTAATAGTGGGGAAACTATGCCCTCATTTGTCAAAGTGTAGTGCAGCGGAATGAAAAATAAAACATACAACAAACAGCGGAAGTAATAAACATACACAACTGAAATAACTACAGTAGTGGACATAACAAACAGTATATAAGTGATGATGCTACATGTTTCAAGTTCTAAGAAAATAGCCAGAACATGTTATACATCAATACAGTACAGCAGAAAATAGATTACAGCAAAACAAGAAAAACAGCTGGCAGCGGCATCGCGAGCCTAGGCTCAGTCCCATGCCCTCTTACTCCTCAGCAACAGTCAAGTACCTGTATAGGGACTCTTTCCCCTATCTACACCTGTAGCAACGTAATCTGTTTGGGCCGAAAAGCATGACCCAAACAAGGTGTGAGAAATATATCTCAGTAGGCACCCACCAAAGGACCGTTCCCAACTGTGTGTAAGCATGCAACAACAGTGTGCAGTAGTAAAATGCAATAAAGTAAGCAGTACTCAAAAGTAACTAATTACCAGTCATATTGCCATTTCATTATCCATTTAATCCATTTAAATATTAAAAACCACCACAGTGCATTTCTATGTAAACAGTCCATGTCCTCAGACAAACAAAACCTTACCCTCAGGTAAGCAGAATCCAACCCGCAGGTATAGCCCTCAGGCATAACATAAATTTCCCTCAGGTGTAGGAAGTGTCTCCCTCAGGCATAGAAGTCAAGCCCTCGGGCACGAAAGGTTGCCCTCTGGCGAAATAACTACAGCCCTCAGGATAAATAGTGCAGTGCCCTCAGGCTAATCACAACAACGCCCTCAAGCCAAATACAACAACGCCCTCAGGCTAAATAGGAAACCAGGCCATGCCCAACAGGTAAACAAGAAGTAACAAGAAATTCCTATCAAGGAAATTCTACAATTACTACTTTGAAGGCATACCCTCGGGTATCCTGGCCAAATGGCTAAACAGTGAAACACTCCCCGGGGGTGGTTCCGGATCCAAGCAGCGATCCCTACCCGCATTTTAATATCATAGTTTAATCACCTATGCAATTCTAGGCATTAAACATAGCAACGGCCTCATCCACATGACACCCCAACATGGGTTCCTGGCACAAAAACGCACAAAACACACAGCAGTTTGAAAATAAACACAAAGCCACCTACCTTATACGCCAACGAACGCTATACCCGAATGCCGACTCCAGAAACACCCAAGAATGGCGTAGATATGACAAAGAACAAAACCCATTAAAATGTAAATAACTTACGTTAGGAGAAGAATTGGCAAGAACGGTACCAGGAGAGAAGAGGGCTTACTCGTGCGGTTCCAACGAGATCGTCCGAAGCCGAATCGGATTCCAGACAAACGCCCGGTGGATTT
Organism: Viscum album; assembly: GCA_963277665.1. NCBI lineage: Eukaryota > Viridiplantae > Streptophyta > Magnoliopsida > Santalales > Viscaceae > Viscum > Viscum album. The sequence continues at coordinate 578,739,190 of OY728122.1, read as the reverse complement.
TCAAATATCTTGCCTCCACCATTGGCTCAAAAATGGCTCAAGTGCCTCCTCTTCCAAATGAGAGGGCTACTGCCTGTTTTAAGCCAAAAAAAACAAAGTACACGGCGTGTACTTCAAAGTACACGGCGTGTACTCCCTTTATTTAACTATTCAAATGGTGGAACCGCCACACTGTTCATCTGTTGACATGAGTACATGGCATGTACTCTCGAGTACACGGCGTGTAAGGTACCACTGCACGGCGTGTAGTCGGTTCCTACACCCTTCGTCACCGACATGGCTACACGCCCCGTGTACTCATCCCTACACGGCCAAAAGTACATGGCGTGTGGATAAAGTACATGGCGTGTAGTTCCAAAATTCAGGATTTTTCCCCATTTTCCATATTTTCTCAAAAACACTTAAGGAAAAGGAAAAGAAGAATCTTGTACCTCTAAAATAAGAACCGGGTTCTTACAAACTTCCCACCTTATAGCAATTCGTCCCCAAATTTCCCTTTCAGGGGTGGCGAAGAGAAATCTCAGAACAGCTCTGGACACTGAGCACGTACGTTGGTCTCCCGCTCCCAGGTCTCTTCCTGCACTCGGCCATGCTGCCATAGCACCCGTACGAGAGGAACTGACTGGCCTCGGAAAACCTTCGTGCTCCTGTCAATGATACGGATCAAATGCTCTTAAAAGGACACATCATGATGAAGCTCAACATCCTCTGGCTGAAAGGTGTGAGACGGGTCTGAATGGTAGCGACGCAACTGAGACACGTGGAAGACGTCGTTCATGGCTCGGTACCGCTGCGGTAACTGCAACCGATAGGAAACCAGCCCGGCTCTCTCCAGAATCTCAAATGGTCCCAGATACCTCGGTGAAAGCTTACCCTATCTCCTGATCCTTTTGTTTCCCAGCCTCGGCGAAACACGCAAGCAAACTTGATCTCCGACCACGAACTCCAAAGGTCATCTGCGGCGATCAGCATAAGACTTCTGACGAGACTGCGCGGTAGCCATCCGCTTCCGAATCAACTGGACCTGCTTAGATGTCTCCTGCATGAGTTGTGGCCCCAGTAAAGCTGCCTCACCTTCCTCTAACCAGCACAAAGGTGATCGGCATGGCCTACCATATAAATCATCGTATGGTTCCATCTCAATAGTCGCCTAAAAACTATTGTTATAGGTAAAATAGACTAAGGGTATATGCTTCTCCCAAGAGCCCCCAAAGTCTAGGACGCATGCACACAGCATCTCCTCAAGCACCTGTATCGTACGCTCTGACTGGCCATCTGTCTGAGAGTGGTATGTTGTGCTCAGAATCACCTGTGTACCTAGCACCCTCTAAAAAATCTTCTTGAAACGAGACGTAAAGCGGGTGTCCCTATCTGAAATGATAGAAGGAGGGACCCCATGAAGACATACGATCTCTCGGATATACATCCTTCCGAGCTCGTCCACACCGAAGGTCTCCTTGATCGGGAAGAAGTGAGCTAATTTCGTGAGTCTGCCCACAACAACCCACACGGCGTCATTGCCTCGAGGTGACCTTGGCAATCCTATCATGAAATCCATCACGATATCATCCCATTTTTACTCCGGAATGGGCAACTGCTGTAATAGCCCAGCTGGTCTCTGATGCTCTGCCTTCACCTACTAACAGGTGGAACATTTCGTAACAAAACCAGCTATCTCTCTCTTCATACCCGGCCACCAGTACTGAAGTCTCAAGTCTCGGTACATCTTGGTAACCCCAGGATGAACTGCCCAAGCTGAATCATGAAACTCCAGCATCAGCTCCTCGTGTATATCCCCTGGAACCCATATACGTCCATGGAAACACAAAACCTCATCATCACCTATCGTCCAACCGGGATGAGGGTCCTCACTTTCCACTGACTCCCACAGAACTAGGCCTTCTGAATCCGATAGCTGCCTCATCCTCACTATGTCTGGGAGGGTAGAAGTCACAGCTAATGAGGAAAGATAATTCTGCCACTGACTGTCATGCACCTCTAGATGCATCTCAGAGAACAAATCCATAAGATTTCACTCACCACTAGCCTCCTGCACTGCCTGTATCTGAGTCTTCCTGCTCAGTGCATCAGCTACTGCATTACCTTTACCAGGTGTATAGGCAAGATCAAAATCAAAGGACTGTAGGTACTCGACCCACCTTCTCTACCTCAGATTCAGGTCACGCTATGTAAAGATATACTTGAGGATTTTTTGGTCGGTGAAAACCCCAAAATGCTCTCCCAACAGATAATGTCTCCAACTGCGCAACGCATGCACAACTGCAGGCAACTCGAGATCATGCATCGGGTAATTCCTCTCATGTGGCCTCAACTTCCGAGACCCGTACGCCACAACTTGGTCGCCCTGCATCAAAACGGCTCCCAGCCCAATCCCGGATGCATCACAGTAAACTGTATAGCTCTTCCCCTGCTCTGGGAGTATCAGAATCGGTACTGATGTCAGCCTTCCCTTGAGGTCCTGAAAAGATGTCTTGCAAGCTTCTGACCAAACGAACTTCACACCCTTCTTAGTCAGACCTGTGAATGGTGCTTCTAAGAGGGAGAAGTCATGTATGAAGCGCCTATAGTAACCAGCAAGCCCTAATAAACTCTGTATCTCAAACACGTTCTTGGGCTGCTCCCAGTAAACTACTTCTCTCACCTTCTCTGGGTCTACTACAACTCCTGCCTCTGAGATGATATGACCCAGGAAGTGAATCTGGTCCATCCAAAAGTGTCACTTCGAGAGATTAGCATATAGGTGATGCTCTCTCAGTGTACTCAATACGATCTCAAGATGGGTGGCATGGTCGTGTCGAGTGTGAGAGAACACAAAGATGTCATCCATGAATACTACCACAAATGAATCAAGATACGGATGAAACACACGATTCATCAGAGCCATAAAAACTGCTGGCATGTTCATGAGTCCGAACGGCATAACCGTATAATCATATAGACCATACCTACTCTAAAAAGTTGTAAGCGGTATATCTGATGGTCTAACGCGCAGCTGATGATAACCGGATCTCAAGTCAATCTTTGAGAACACTCATGCTCAACGAATTTGATCAAACAGATCATCTATCCTTGGAAAGGGATATTGATTCATAACTGTCAACTGGTTCAGCTTCCAATAATCCACACAAAGTCTGAGGGTACCATCCGCCTTCTTCGCAAAAAGGACCAGAGAACCCCAAGGAGATATACTGGGTCGGATAAAACCCTTTGCCTGCAACTCCTCTAACTGCCTCTTGAGCTCCTGCAACTCATGTGTGGCCATCCTATAAGGAGTAATGGACACCGTTGCTACTCCTGGAACTAGCTCAATAGAGAAATCCACCTCACGCATCGGAGGTAGACATGAAAATTCTTCTGGGAAGACATCCCTGAAACGATCAACAACCGGAGGAAAATTCTTCTGACAAGTCCCCTGGTCATCCAGATATAAGCTTGACATCTGGGTTGTGACTCTACCTCACTCATGATGCTCTGGTCCAGCTCGACTCGCCTAAACATCCCACTCAACCTTGTATAGAAACTCCCCGCCCTCTGGTGACGTGAAACGCACCCTGTGATGATAGCAGTCTACAAAGGCTCGAAAGGGAACCAACCAGTCCATTCTGAGAATGAAGTTGTAGCTCGTCATCTCTAAGACACAGAGGTCCCAAAGGAAGTGACACCCTCCAACCTCAAGGGGGAACTCCTTGCACTGACACACACCAACCGTTCTAGTCCCCAACGGAGTGTCTAGCGTCAAAAGATCAGAAGAAGTAGAAACACCGAGCCCAAGGCTCTCCACAATGGGTACAGATATAAAACTATGTGTAGCACACGTATCAAAAAGTACTGAAGACAAGACAGAAGCTACTAGAATAGTACCTCTGACTGTCGAAGGTCCGGGATCCTGCTCATGCTGGGTCTGTTGCACTGAATATGCCTTCCCAGTGTCGCGGCCCTGCGACACATCCTGGCTACCCTAAGTTGTCTTGCCCCGCAGCCTCTGCGATCCTGGTGTATGGCTACCATGGCCACGACCACTGTCTCTGCCTGCACGCCCTAACGTATTCCAGTTCCCTGACTGGTAAGAATCCACTGGTCCTGCTCCCGCACGCGGAGTCTGCACATAACCCCTCTCACTAGCCACTGGTAGAAATGCCCTGCAAAAGCATTGCAGATGACCCATCTTGCCACAAGCTCGGCACTCTTCTAGGTCTCGTGGACACTGTGGCCTCTTGTGCCCCTCTCTGCCAAACTGGTAGCACCTGACCGGTCCACCTAAAGAAGCTACCTGGCTGGTATTGCTATCCTGAGGGAAGTCCATATGTCTCTTCCTATTGCCAGCAGAAATAGTACTAGTAACTGGTGCTGAACCGCCCTGGCCCACACCACTTGATTCCCGCAGGTTCCTCTCTGTAATCAGTGCCTGATTCACAATCGCGTGTACAGTAGGCAACCTGAAAACATTTACCAGTGCTTGGATGTCATACCGAAGACCATCCTCAAAACGTCTGGCTCTCAACGTCTCATCACCCACCAGCACAGGTGCAAAACGCTGAAGCTCTGTAAAATGAGCAGAGTAGTCCATCACCAACATAGAGCCCTGCTGCAGATTCATGAACTCTTGAGCTCTATCTGCCCTCAGTGTCTCGGGAAAGAAGAAGTCATAGAAGACTTCCTGAAAATCTTCCCACTCCATTTCCATGTGATGCTCTGACTAGGTGGTAACATCCCACCACCTCTTGGCGGAGTCACGCAGCATGTAAGTCACGAACTTGACCCTCTACCCTGGAGGCATCTCAAGATGCTCGAAAATAGTCTGCATCGATCCTAGCCAAGACTCTGCAGCCTGTGGTCCGCCATCCCCGGAAAACGTAGGTCGATGATGCTGCTGAAAGATACGCATCAGCTCGGCCATATATGTGGTAGCCTTCGGCGCTCCCTGAAAGGTCTGCATGAACCGTAATAGGCCTCCACGGAACTTCACCTCTGCGCTTATGTCTGGTATAACAGCTGGTGCCGCATCTGGCTCTACTGGTGGATCAACTGGTAGCCCCTGGCCCACAATCTCCAGAGTATAATCGTCGCCGCTCTCCTGGCGAACAACTCGCGGTCGTCTAGGCGGTATGACTCTACAAGGTCAAAAGCACGCCTCAGATTCAAGATTATTAAGACTGAAATGAAGGAACCACAAAGGAACGAGAGGAATAAGGCATTTCAAAATTTGAAAAACGAGACTACACGACGTGTACAATGACTACACGGCATGTACTTTACTTCCTTTCCCCTGCCTGGGTCATTCTACACGGCTAAGCCACACGGCTTCCGTTCAACAAAACTACATGGCGTGTATAATATATACACGGCGTGTACGGTGTTATTTTCCAACTTCCCGTGTCGTCTGTGACATGGCTGACTACTCGGCTTTACTTCACACGGTGTGTTACACCCGTACACTGCGTGTACAACACCCCATTTCCCAGCCACACAGCTAACTCCACGCGGTCTGTCCTCGGACAAGATTACACAGCGTGTCCCACAGGTACACAGCGTGTTCAGGGAGAGGTGACACCGGCCCGTGTTGTTAGTTACACGGCCGAGTCCCCAGGTCACACTACACGGCGTATTCATCATTTACACGGCGTGTTGTACAGGAGTTCACCAACCCGTGTTGTTAGTTACACGGCCGGACTCCGGGTCACACTACACGGCGTGCACAAAACTACACGGCGTTTTTTACCCAAGCCCTTACCCCGTGTCGCCACCCACACTGTTTGTGACACGGGAATAGACTACACGGCGTGTACTCAGGGTACACGACATGTACTCAAAAAGTTCATTTTTCTTTCTGAACATAAGAACACACACGGCGTGTATGAGGTCCTACACGGTGTGTATTCTGGGTTTTCCAGACAATATGCCTCAGAAACTTCCCCGGAACCCAGAAAACACTAAAAACCAACACCTAAGTGTCAAATTCCGACACGTGGGGGCCTATACTCCCCACGAATCAATGTTTGACATCTTATCTATGTTATAACCAATAACAGTCAATGATCCACCAAATTCCGGTCAATGGGGGCCCATACTCCCCAAAAACCAAAGTTTGGCGTCCATTCTATAAACAAGCTCAACAAACATACCATATCACAAGGTCGATATTTATCAAGAAACTATCACAACATCATGCTTTATTAGCACAACAACTATCACAACAACATGAAAATTCTAATGCACCTACATGGCATGGAAACTATGCATAGCATGTGATATCTAGCATGTGCCTATATGATGCATGAGACGACATACCCTCCTCTCATTGAGTTGTAACTAAACAGAACACACAGATAAAATATAAACAACACAATCCAAGTGCTTCACCCAACGGTGAAAACATATCAACTGTAAAATTTCAAAATCAAAATAATGAAAAATACAAGGTAGACTGGCTTTTCCCTGTACACGGGTTAGCTATGCCGGGGCACAAATTATTACCAACTACAGTTCCGTCCTATCCCTGACTACGGCTCAAAATAGTAAGTAAAAGAAAAGAAACCCTCCATTGATACCACTTTGTAACGTCCCGGACCCGGGTGCCACGCAACGGGTGCCCCGAGCCTGGTTTTCCACAAGACCTCAAGCGCATTTCCCCAAACGCCAGAGGCTGCCGACTAGTAGCAAGGGCCCAGGTCTGATAGTGGGGAAATTATGCCCTCATTTGTCAAAGTGTAGCGCAGTGGAATACAAAATAAAACATACAACAAATAGCGGAAGCAGTAAACAGACACAACTGAAATAACTACAGCAGTGGATATAACCAACAGTATTTAAGTGATGATTCTACATGTTTCAAGTTCTAAGAAAATAGCCAAAACATGTTATACATCAATACAGTACAGCAGAAAACAGAGTATAGAAAAACAAGAAAAACAGCTGGCAGCGGCATCGCGAGCCTAGGCTCGGTCCCATGCCCTCTTACTCCTCAGCAATAGTCAAGTACCTGTATAGGGACTCTTTCCCCTATCTACACCTGTAGCAACGTAATCTGTTTGGGCCGAAAAGCATGACCCAATCAGGGTGTGAGAAATATATCTCAGTAGGCACCCACCAAAGGCTCGTGCCCAACTGTGTGTAAGCATGCAACAACAGTGTGCAGTAGTAAAATCCAATAAAGTAATCAGTACTCAAAAGTAACTAATTACTAGTCATATTGCCATTTCATTATCCATTTAATCCATTTAAATATTAGAAACCACCATAGTTCATTACTAAGTAAACAGTCCACGTCCTCAGACAAACAAAACCTTACCCTCAGGTAAGCAGAATCCAACCCGCAGGTATAGCCCTCAGGCACAACAGAAATTTCCCTCAGGCGTAGGAAGTGTTTCCCTATGGCACAGAAGTCAAGCCCTCAGGCACGAAAGGTTTCCCTCAGGAGAAATAACTAAAGCCCTCGAGCTAAATAGTGCAGTGCCCTCATGCTAATAACAACAACGCCCTCATGCCAAATACAACAATGCCCTCGGGCTAAAAAGGCAACCGGGCCACGCCCAACAGGTAAACAAGTAGTAACAAGAAATTCCTCTCAAGGCAATTCTACAATTACTAATTCGAAGGCATACCCTCGTGTATCCTATCCAAACGGATAAATAGTGAAACACACCCCGGGGGTGGTTCCGGATCCAAGAAAGGATCCCAACCAGCATTTTAATATCACAGTTTAATCACCTATGCAATTATAGGCATTAAACATAGCAACGGCCTCAGCCACATGACACCCCAACATGGGTTCGTGGCACAAAAACGCACAAAACACACAGCAGTTGGAAAATAAACACAAATCCACCTACCTTATACGCCAACGAACGCTATACCCGAACGTCGACTCCAGAAAAGCCCAAGAATGGCGTAGATCTGACGAAGAACAAAACTCATTCAAACATAAATAACTTAAGTTAGGAGAAGAATTGGAAAGAACGGTACCAGGAGAGGAGAGGGCTTACCCGTGTGGTTCCAACGAGATCGTCCAAAGCCGAATCAGATTCCAGACGAACGCCCGGTGGATCTTCAAAGATTTGGCCTCCTCCTTTGGCTCTAAAACGTCTCAAGTGCCTCCTCTGCCAAATGAGGAGGCTACTACCTGTTTTAAGCCGAAAAAACAAAGTACACGGCGTGTACTTCAAAGTACACGGCGTGTACTCCCTTCATTTAATTGTTCAAATGGTGGCACCTCCACACTGTTCATCCGTCGACATGAGTACATGGCATGTACTCTCGAGTACACGGTGTGTACTGTCGCCCAGCTGTTGGCGACGCCACCGCCTTACTGTTCAAGCCTACCGACTGACTACACGGCATGTAAGGTACCACTACACGGTGTGTAGTCGGTTCCTACACCCTTCGTCGCCGGCATGGCTACATGCCCCGTGTACTCATCCCTATATGGCCAAAAGTACATGGCTTGTGGATAAAGTACACGGAGTGTAGTTCCAAAATTCAGGATTTTTCTCCATTTTCCATATTTTCTCAAAAACACTTAAGGAAAATGAAAAGAAGAAGCTCGTACATCTAAAGTAAGAATCGGGTTCTTACAATAAAGGGAATAACTATTATCTCGTAGTTTCCATACCTTTTATGAAATAATTTATTCAAGATATATTCTTTGTTCTCTATTAACTAATGATATCTAAAACAAAGATCCACATACTAATATCCACATAGTTGATCGAACAAATCATCAATTCATGGTTGGGGATATATTTTCTTTATCGTTATATTGTTAAGCTCTTAGTAATCAATAAATATGCACATTGATATATCCATATTCTTTACAAAGATCACAGGAATACCACAAGGTGATACATTGTGTCATATGAATCATTTGTCCATATTTTGTTGCAGGTTCTTCTTTAAATCCTCCAGTTCAATAGGGTCCATATTATAGGGGAATTTGGAGATAAAATTGACTCGAGTTATATATTCTATTATTCAATCTACCTCATGATATGGGTGAGATCTGGGTAACTCTTCAGGAAAAAAATCATTGTATTTCCTAAAAATGGGTATTTCCTCAAGGTTGATGCTTTCCCTTTTCTAAACTATTTTTGAAAGTAATTCCTCTTCCTAGGTTATCAAAACCAACACCATTGATGGATTTTCCAAAGGAGATTCATGATCATCCTTGAATTTATGGAGGATAATGAGATGGTTTATAATATTAAAAGAGATTTCCTTTTCTCAACATTTGAAGCATGCTCTATATAAAAAGATTAAATTAATGCCCCAGTAAAAACCCACTTCCATGAAAGGAGAGCCCAAGGTCAAAGGTTCCTCCGACCCTTGGTGGTGATGGCCACATTAGCACCCCCCCCCCTCCTCGGGAGGGGGATGATCCTCCACCGCTGCTTACTAGAGCTCTCTTAGTGCCTTTTATCCCCTCCCCAATTCCTGATTTCTCACCTCCTTTCCCAAAAATTTCTCTAATCCATAAATTCATTGAATGCTTCAAAGGTTTTTCGTAATTGTCGATCTCAAATTCTGAATTCACTAAGGCACCCTCTCTATTGTGTCTTAACTTGATTGTGTGATTTAAGAGTTGTCATACACTGTTATATCTCTGCTATTATTGGATTTCTGAAGCATGGGGTCTGCAAGAGCACACTACAGTAGTGCTTTTAGACTCCAAACATATCATGATTTAATTTTCCTCCGAAGATTACATGATTCTTTGTTGGTCGATCACACCTTGGACCTATAATGGATCAATATTTCTTCTCTTCAAATGGTCATAGGATTTTCATATAAAGTGAGATTCACCAATTATGGTAGTTTAGGTAAGTTTTCTGGAACATAAAATCCCCTTTCAAAACCCTTTGACCATTTTTATACTATGGAACAAGTTTAGTCATTATCTCTATTCACATAGTAGGGCTAGGGAAGTGTTCCATATGATCTTTCCAAGGGTGGTTGTTGATGTCGATGTATCTAAGGCACCTGTCAAATTAGTATGGATTGATGTGGGTGAGGAGTTGTTATATAAGCAGTGCATTGTGTTTGAATCATGGTATGAGTTCTCTTCTATTTTCATGAAACTAGGGCATAACATTAAAGTTTGCAGGATATGAGGTTGAGTCTCTTGGGATCTGGTGATGTTTCAGAGTCTCATCCATCTATTGGTCCATCAATTAGGTGTATAAAGATACTATATGTGAATCTCAATGAGGAAATTGGGGGAGGTGATGGTTCTATGGAAGATGGTAATGTATGTGAAGAAATAAAGTCGAAGCAGGAAAGGATGTATCCTTATGAACCAAGTGTCTCTCAAATCATTAATATGTTGAGTCGAGATTTAGAAGTCTCTTCAAGTTCTACTAAGGTCGTAGGGGATACGCATTAGAGTTCTATATTGGATCTGAGTATGTATATATAGAATAGTGGGGTTAGTGAATTTAAGTATAATGATGTCGTGTCAAGATAAAATTCAAAGGTTGGGAGTTTTAGTACTAATGATGGTCTTGTTTTGGATATTTATAATAAGATTAAATAGGAAGAGGCCCATGTGGATATGAGTAAGGGAGTTGAGGAATATAAGGATGGTGGTGATGACAAATCCACTGGGGATAATCCTCCATGCTTAGAATTAAACCAAAGTTCATGGGTTGTGGCATAGTGAAACTGATAAGTCTAGATATTCCACTGCATAAATCAACGAATGAGGAGCATGATAATGGAAAAACTGTTTAATAGAAATCCTCCTAAAACCCTGAATTAGAAGCTGGTGGGACATTAGGGTTGTAGGACAGTGACAGATCCAGGAGGCCATCCAAACCTATAACTACTATGTAGGTTTGGAGGGTTTGTCTCAAGACCAAGAGAACACTATTGATGTTCAAGTAATAAGTGATATAGAGACGGATGAGGATCGACCTAGCTATTTTCCAAAGGAAACTTTGGGTGGGAAGCATAGTAATTGACTATACAATGAAAAAATAAAAAGGTTCAGAAGTCCAACTGGGATGGAAGAGATTGCATTTGACAATAGGGAAGAAAACCAAAGGGTGCAAGGACTACTCGTACCTTTCAAAGACAACAGAGACCAGGTCAGGAAAAAAAATCAAAGGAGATCGAATCAATACCTTCTTCTATTGTTAATATGAAGTAAGACCCTAAAGATGTTATGGCCTATTTGGGTGAGTTTGGTGAAAAAAATGGTGTGGAAAACAATTCTAATGATAAATACATGGGACTACATTTCCATTCCGAAGAAGAAATGGTCCAGTAGTTTCTTTTTATCAATTCTACTCAAGAAGATGTAGAACAGATGATGGGTAGGATACTTCACATGGGTTTCAAAACTGATCAGGAATCTTGGATTGATAAACAGGACTGTATTCTGATAAGGGGATTTAATGAAGGGAAGATAAGTAAAGAGGAGTACTATCAAATATGGGATAAGTTGGGGGATCATTTGGAAGACATCATTTTTAATGATCAAGATACACGGGTGAACTTTATCTCCTAGAAATTCTTTATGGAGGAATCATCTAGTTGTCTTAAGTTCTGTTTCAATAATTTTTTGATATCTTATGAGGCCTTTCCTCCTTGTTGAACTAATTCAGTTTCTCAATTTTCCTTAAAATTGTTTCCTAACAAAATTTTAATTTTCAGTCAATTTGTGCCCAGTATAGTGTCTAATTACACAAAGGGAACATTGTGATATTTAATAGATGAAGGTACCCACATATGTTAACCAGACAAGAGTCTAACACTTGGGCTTCAATGATTTCACCACATGTTGTTTTTATAGATATCTCTACTTCAAGGTTATGGGGAATCGATTCAATATTTCCAGAAAAAAATAGGATATAAAGGAAAGTGTAGAACTAGAATCAAATTAAACTTTTTCCCATTCTTTTGTTAATAGAAATTGAACCTTGTATGAATTCATTTTTAATCTCCACTTCATTAGTATTTATGGAATAATATTTCCCTCACTCCTTTGGATTTGGTAGTTGTTGATGTTGATTAACCTCAAGGAACCATAGTTTAGTGCACTGGCTTAAATAGTTCCCTTTCTCCCTATAGTTGAATCATTAAACCATAGGTAGTGTAATATGAGGTGTCTTACTTTCCACTATCATGTTATATACATTCTTTATGTCTCTTTAACATTCATGTGATATGTGTCCATCTCTCCTACACTTAAATCATTTCTTCATCCATTTGAGGTAATTCACATGATGCTTCTTCCCACATTTTTGACATGTGGGTGGTTGGATCCTATTTCCTCCTTTTTCATTTTATTTACTATATTGAAACTACATTCTTCTCTTCATATACCAATTTCGAATTAACTAACTTCCAAACCCCATCTCTAATTTTAGTGAAAATAAATAAACATCTCCATAACTCTAAAATTCTTCGATAGTTAGAGAATTTCAAATGTGTGGTTGTAATCTAATAAATAATCTATCTATTTTTCTATCATTATTTTTTAAAAATACTAAGGTGTAACTTGAAATACTTTTGAAATTTTTCCTTGTAAATAAAAAAAATCGCCTTTATTTTTCTCTAACTATAAGAATTATCTCTTTATCTTTGTTTTAATAGTTCAAGGTAAATACTTGTTATGAAATATTTTGTTAAATTCGTCCCACTCCATATCTTTTATTTCATCCTTTGTCTTGGATTTCATTATCAATACCCACAATTGATCTACTTCTACATCTAAATGATATACAACTAGATTCACTTTCTCCTTCTCTAAATATTAGAGTATAAAAATGATACTCTCTATTGAGTTAACACACTATTCCATGAGAAGTAGATCATAGGGCCCACTAAATTTCGTTGTTCATTTCCACAAAAAGGAATAAATAGTCAATTGTTCCTTATTGGGTGAAGGTGTATTTTCCATATGGTTCAGTTTATTGAACATATCCTGATTTATCTTGGTAATAATTTTCATAATGTTTTGAAATCCACCCCCATGGCATTAGGGATATCATTTGGACAATCTTTTCATTGTCCCTCTCATGGGTTTTTGGCCAGATTTCTCCTTGTTCCCACAATTTTCTAAAATAGAAAAGGTTTTAATAAAATGTAATTCAACAAATAATGAATAAATAATTTTTTATATTTTGAGATTAACTCTAAAGGATAATCTTATGGGATCCCACTATGATTATTATAGCTTCTACTATTTAGTTTCATTCAATGGCTTCAACCAAAAGGATATATGTAAACAATGAATAATATGGATAATGTAGTGATCATGAACAAAAAATTGGGATGATTAGTAGAGGGAAATATATTGTGAATATTCCTAATTAGGTATCACGATATATGGTTAACAACGTTCACTATAACCAACTCCCAGACTCACCAAAAATGATAAGTATATAGTTCACTGAGACCTCAAGTGGGTGACACCATGGAGGAAGTAAGTCTCATTTTCCCTCATGTACAAAATGTGGAAGGAGACATCACATAGAATGTCTCAAATGAATTGGAAAATGTTTTATGATTGAAAATTAACATCATATGTCAATGAATTATCAAGGGAAAATAAATAGTATGGTAGAAGGAAATAAATTCCATCCTACACCGCCATTTTATAGTTTAATGTATTATTTGTGAGAAATATGTGAATTATCTGAGTCAATGCCCAATAATAAAGAAGAATTATTTTATGGAATCCATTGAAGTGTAATAATTGAAGTTTTTATATTTTGGAATTGGATAATTATGTTTTTGATGTATTATATCAATGATATTATGGATATAATAATCATGAAACATATAAGGATTTCTCTATAGTAGTTTTAATGATTTGAAAGCATATATCATATGGTACCAATAAACAAGATAATTTATTTAGTGTTAAGGTGATTATTAGTGTTTATGAAAAAAATGGGATTGTATTAGTGACCTTGAAATTGGTTAGTGAGTTATTTTCAATGTTATTTAAGCAACCTTTGAAAAAATTTATTTTACTTTAGCATTTATGGAAATAGTGTGTCATTTTATTTAATAAATAAGGATTCAGTTAATTTTTTTATCCTATATTTCTTTATAGGATTAACAAAAGATTTATGTATACCATAATGGGTTTATAAGTTTAATGTTTTCATTAGTTTAATGGCACATATACCATTTTTTAGGTTAAAAGTGATTGGATTTTGAGGAGATTTGAATATTTTACTAGGTTTTGGGAAAAATTCCCAAATAAGGTGTAAAGAACCCTTTAGGTTTGAATATGATTTGATGTTAAGTTAACTAAGTTCTATTGTATAGTTTGATATAGATAATCATAATGGTTAGAAAATTATTCACTGAAAAAGCGATATTTTCATAAATATTTATGGTCAGACTAAGGATTACCTTTTAGGTTATTATTGAAATGTTTTACATGATATTTTTTGTGAATTTCACTACATTATAAGATTATTAAATTATTTATCATGGTGATTAATGATGTTTTATTGAATCTTAATTGGTTTTAGGTATATTTATCCTCAAATATTTGTATACGGTTTAACATGAAATATTATTTGGGAAGAATGAAATTAAATTTTTATATGTGTAATGTTAAAGGTATGAGATCACATTTGATTTTTAAAAATCATTAATATTTTTGTTACTTAGTAATGTAGGGTTATTTATTTTTGTAATAATAATTATTGAACCCTTGTTTCAGGTATCTCAGCCTAACAGTTATACATGTTTACATGGAGGCAAACCAAGTAGTCGATGTGTTGTCAATGAATGTAATCATTGAGATGAGTATTATGTGTTCCTTCAAGAATCTTGAGTACTATACACATTTGGTGGAGGAATACATGATGGGAGTGTATCACTCTATATTTTGTAAAAACCCCTTATAATGATTTCTTTGTACTCTTTCTTTTGTTTAATTGTTTATAAGGCCGACATGTATGAGCCTTCTATTTTCCTGGTACATTGAACCTTTGGTGTTATTGTGGAAATTTTGAGGTAAAATGTATTATTTCATCATATTGAGGTATATAAATTTTATATATTATCTTAAATTGTGGTGGTCATTTCAATTATGTTTAAAATTTAATGATAAGGGGAAGAACTTGTTATCCTTTTGTGGATTATATGATTTGTTATAATTTGATTTTACTGCTTCAGAAATGAAAAATTCATCCTCAACACTCACCATTCTAGGAAAAAGATAAAATTTTGGTGGAAATTGATTAAATAAAGAAATTATAATTTTCAAGTAACTATATCACTATATGTTCTTAGTTTAAATTTTAAATTAATACCTCAACCTTAGTAAAAAAAATTGAAATAAAATTTTTTATCTATTTTTCTTCATTTCCAATGAAGTGATGGTCTCCTCTCCCTCACTAATTTATGGTTTCATGGTCGTTAACTTTATCATGGCCATATTTTTCTATCGTTTTATATTATTCTATGTACATAATTTATCTCTTACACGTATATAGTATAACTTCCCACCAAATTTCTCCCTATCTAGGATCTTGAATACATGATATTTCAAGTAACCATTATACTTATCACTTTTTATTTTTAAAATAAGTTTTTTTATCCCTCCATATGATGTGGGTGTTGGTTTCATAATATGTGAAAACGAAAATTTTTCAAAGAGGAAACCAATTCCAAAGGGGATACTTTGTGAAGATCCTTCACGAATCCCTTCAGCACTATATCCAGTGAAAATTCATGGGCTCCTCTACAATCTTCTTAGAGTAAAAGAACCATACGACTCCATGGTTATGACACAATTGACATAAATCTCCTCACCATGGATGGAACCAGATCGCCTCTTTGATCCCTTAGAAATTGGTGGAAGCATATGTGAGCACCATGGATGGAATTAACGAGGCATCTACACCGAGGAGGGTATGACGGTCGACTCCGTGGTTACAACAAACTTGGTGGAATCCACTTCTGATTTCAAAGTTCAATGTTGCCTCATAGCGAGGTTTCATTTATCTGTGTCACCTATTTCCTATAAATACCTGGCTTCCCTCAGACCCAATGGACTGATACCCTGACCTTTCACCTTCCCAACTCTCAAATTGTAAAGAACTTTCTTCTAAACAAAACATTGAGAAAATGTTATCTTCAAAGTACTTGAGAATTATGAATTACCTTTCCCTTAGCTCAAATACAACCTCTCTTCAAGCAAGGACGCCCTTCGCAGAGCCCACAGGCCAATACAAAGGAAGGAGCTACCTAATGGAACATGGTTCTTCGCCAAGAACTCATGATTTTTGAAGTACCTTCCATTCAAATGTGAACCCCATGCCAAGGTAGGGTCATTGTTCTTCACGAAGTACATTTCTTTGCAGTACCATGTTTTTAAAATCACTCATGCTCTTCAAGTCCTACACTACGAAAGAATTTTCACTTAACGAAGCACCCATTATATGAATGTATACCCCGTGCCTAGAATAGGCCACTCCACTTCACGAAGAATACCCCTTTGTGGAGTACCTCAACCCTTTGAAGCACCAGATCTTCACAATGTCCCTTCTCGTGCACCCCTTTGCATCGCAAACCCTTCTACTGTATGACCCTCTATGTTTTTACGAAGCGATTTCAAGGTCCCTAGGAAGGTTCTTCATATTGTGGAGCATTGCCTCATGCTTCTTCGCATAGGCATGCTAAATGCTATTACTTCTTCACATTTCCACTCTAACGTGATCCCCTCAATGGATCACTTCATAACACTAACTCACCATGGAATTGTTGATACCTTCCCTTCCCAAACTCTGGGTGTATATCAGTTATGTATGTCCTAGGGGTGATTAGTGAATCCTCATCGTCTAAGTTGAAGAATGTTAAAGTTCCATGCGCCATCATCCTCGGCACATGACATTAAACAACAGCCTATCCCCATTCCATATACACGGAGTTCCCCATCTCATACATTCTACATTCACATTGGTCTCCACGGGAGTGATATCTTCCTCACAAGCAATGAGGTCCTCTTTGATGGAGTGGCATCTATCTGCTGGGAAAGGGGAAGCCATCTTGGTGTAATCCCCTATACTTTCTTGTGGGAGGTAGCATCCTTGATCCTTCTATCTTATTTAGTGTTCAAGGACCAGAAGATAGATGGTCATAGGGGCTTTCATTACACCATCCTTCTCCCTTTTTGATTTATCGCCATCGGGCCTCTATCCTGGGGTAAGTCCCAATCTGCATCTCTTTAGGATGTTAACATTGAATAAGCCCCACTCTATTCCTTGAGGACGCACCTTTAACGACGTGATCATTAGGTCCTTATTTACTCTTGTTGTTCACACTTAGCATGACTCATGTGGGCTTAGATTAAGCACAGACCATGACATCCTCCCTGGTCTTCCATAGTGTGTAAGCCCTAATCCCCTCATCACCAATTACGTGGACTTTGATCATTGACATATTTTCAAGAAACGTATGTAGGAAGCATCCCTGAGGTTAAATCCCATTACCCATTGGTTCTGACCACTTCATGTTAGTTCACCCTCATCCTACATGACATTAAACTGTATTCCCCTTTCATCCTGCGTGATGAAAAACTATACCCTTTCAAACTACATGGGTTTTGATCCATGTCTTTTCTAAAGGGTATGTACGATCTCCCCCCCCCCCCGAGGTTCAATCCCAATCAATGTTAAGATGTTTTATTCCCATTTGTCAGGATACAACTCTCTAGTCCTCCCACAGGGCGTTAAATCAATCTCAGGCTGCTAACCACGTGTAAGCCCCCGACATTATCCTCGGGTTTCTATACGTCGAGCACACCCAAATCATATGAATCAATTCAAACCATGTGGGTTTTTATCCCAGTACCTTAGATAGGTTACGTAGGAAGCCTCCCTGAGGTTTAACCCTTCACATTGGTAAACTTCGGTGTTCTACTTTGTTAGGAACCACATCCTCGTTTCATCCCAGTGGCATCAGACCAACTCTCGGGCTGCTAACCACGCATAATCCCCATCATGTTGTTGGTTTGTTGTCCTATGCGTACACCATAATTTTATTCCCCACTCTTAAATACATGGACTTCGATTCCATATCATGGGGATACATAGGAAGCCTCCATAAGGTTCAAGCCCATCACCCATGTCCCATCCTAGTCGCTCCCTTGAGCCTTTGTGCTTCAGGAAGGTCATTCCCCAACTCGGGGGGGGGGGGTTCTACTCCCTCTGGGTTCCTTACATTCTTATATTATCACAGGCATCCTCCTCAGGTGTCCCATCACCTCTCCGAACTACATGCATTTTGATCCCTGTCTCTTGGGAGAGGGTACATTGGAAGCCTTCCTAAGGTTCAATCCCAGCTAATGGTAAACTATATTGCCCCTTAAATAGGGACCCAAGAATCCTCAGATCCTTATTCATTAGATATTTTGGTCCACTCATGAATTAAACTTCATAGGTGATCCCTCTTTGGGATGCACCCATCTGATCCACCCTCGTCAGTTTTTTGATTAGCCTAGTCTGTCTCTTCTAGATGTTAAAAATGAAGCATGCCCTGTGTTAAACATGGGAAGCTGAGGAAAACCTCAGAGACATGACTATGGAATATAATTACCCACACTCAAATTGGGATGCCTTGGGCTTCCGTGCCCTTTAGAAGCCCTATTATAAGGGGAAGAAACTTAGACGCACCGGTGTTTCTACCTCCAGACCTGCCAGCGATGTCCAACGTGACTACTCTCCCGATCAAAGGTTGTTTCCCTGACTTAACCCCTTGTAATTTCCTGACATAATACGTGTAATTAACTGGAGTTCATAAAGATATGGAACTAGGGATGAGTTTCACAAAAAATGACTTAATCTTTAATGGAGACCAGATTAGGTAACGAGTTCTGATGAGGAATCCATGGGAGGAGAGATTGACTTTCCATCTTCCCATTTCGATCAAGGAGATAACATACCTGAATAAGTGACGGATGTTTCCCACATTTGGAATGTGGGAAAGTGGGGAAATAGCTGCATGTCCTCGACAAATGAATGTGTTCCCCAACGAAAGTGTTGGAAATAGAAATGGTGAACCCAACCTGAATCTCTTCTCCCCAATGTGGATATTAGTAACAATCGAGAAACAAGTAGATAGGCATGTCACAGGATCCAGCTGTTTGGCACCAGGTCCCAACAAGAAATTAGTGGGCCTCGTGTGAAACTCACCAGATATTGGGGAGGTTGAACATTGGACATCCTAGTCTGTGGGGTTGTTATCATGGATCCTACGTACTATCCATGGGAGATGGAATAGTGATGGGACACTGGACATCGCTTTCCTCTTTTTGGTGATAATGGTTGAATATCCCTGCTTTATAGGACCCAATCTGTTATGATAGGAAACTGATCACCATCCACCCATCAACGTAGGGGCCAAGGCAACATCAACATGGAAATCCAGTGCAACTCCATCTCTCCTACGAAGTCCTCCACATACATAGTTTTTGGGCACCCACACCCTATTTACAAATCCAAACGTGTTTCAAAGGAGGGTGATTAATGACCTTTTCTTATGGTACGAGGAATAATGGATTATCCCAACTTGGGATATAGCCTAACTGGATCTGGAGACTTTTGTGCCTTTTCTTCACTACCTCCCCCAAGGGTCGCATAGGGAGCCACTACTCCCCACTCCAATCTACAATTATTTAAGTAGCCTCTCTTTAGAATGCTTTGATGACTCTCTCCCTTATGCCAATGAGGTGAGATATGTCTTGGCCATCCTAGTTGTGATCCGTTGTCAAGGTCCACCAATGAGGGATCCTGCCGGGCCATGTCAGCACCATCACCTGGTCCCATAGGCTGAAGAGAAGGTGAGTTACACACTTTCACCACCACCGATGCATACCATCAATTACCCACTTAAATTGAACAAGGGTACTCATAAACTCAACCTATATTGAGGACCCAACCATCCCACAAGCAGGTTGGGATGACTCTCCTGGTCGCTGACACAGGTATCTCATGTCGCAGGCTAGCCCGCAGTGATGACATCCAACATGGAGGTCCTCCCCGTGCCACCACCAATAAGAGCATAGGTCATCCCCACACACAATCTCGGCATTGATGTCCTCCATGTGCCACCATTATACTGAGAAAAGTCCCTACCCACCACACTAACTTCTGGCATGGAAGTTTCTTCCGCACCTTTGATCCCAGGTACGGAGTCGTTCCTCCTGTCATAGATCACTGATGTAGAGATCTTCATTGTCTAGTAAACCACCAGTGTGGGGGTCTTCCTCATATCCTTTCCACAACCAACAAAGTTCCTCCTAGTTTGAGCAATCATAGAAGAGGTCTGCCCCGCTTCATTAGTGTCCAACATGGAGGTCATACCCATGTTCTGTTTGACCAATACTAAGGCCCCCCTCGTACCTTCACTGCTATGGGAAACAGACTTGGAAGTACTTTCCATGTCCCCACCCACTCCAGAAGAGGTCCTGCTCACTCAAACACTTCCCACTATGATCCCCTCCATGAATCAACTAGTGGACACTGAGGTCCTCCTCTTGTTCCTTTAGAAATTTGTCTGGGTGCTCCTCGCAACCCGGTTCACCCAGGAGGGAGTCTTCTCTACCCCAGCAACAGTTCCTCCGAAGGTCCTCCTCATTCTGAAAACCAAACCTATCTGGAAGAACTATCCTAGGGCAGGAGGTAGGTTTTACATCTCTAAAAGAATAATACTGAGACGTTTTATACTATGATTAAACTCATCTACTTTTCAAATTATATGGTGGAATGTGATTTGGCAATGTAACCCTTACCTTGATCCTTTGTGTTGGGGGATGGGGTAAGAACAAGGGGTATAAGCTGCATCCTCCGAGAATGTGTGGTCCACCGGATTCCTACCTCCCTCCGAAGATACATCTAGGATGAGGAAGATTTGGACTCTTTCTATTGCCTAGCCATGAAATCCCCCTATATTTAATAGGATCATTCTCTATCTCAACCAAAGATCACTGAGTGTTATTCTAGGGACCAATAGGGGACGACCAATAGCCTAACCTACCATCAGCAACCGCATCCCCTGCGCGGGAAGTTTTGGCTGCTAGTCTATCTTACTGATATGAGGTGGCTCAGTTGTTACATTATTTGGAAGACATCCCAAGATATGAAGGTGTGTCATCTTTCCCACCATATTCTCCATTGTCTAGTCCAGCGTCTCAGTTGTATGCTTCAGTGCTGTTACTGGTCCCTTAGCCTCTCCCAGTTAATGAATGGGGTAACCAAGGTCCTAATACCCAGTGTGAGGTGAGGAGCATGTGGTATATCCTTATAGTGGATCATTGCCCAGAGATGTTCTATCCAGTTTCCACCATGAACTTCAGTGTGCCGGAATCACTCACCCAGGAAAAAGTTTCTTGCTATCACCAAGCCCTCTGGTCGATTCACTTCTGCCTCTATCATCGGTGGGCGTCTTACCAAAAGAGTCAGGTACAATTTGATGATATTGTCCATCAATTCCATATGGTTGACTTGGTTGTGCTCTCTAGGGCCTAGTGCCCTGAGTCACTCGGTCGTCAATGGACCTTCCAGCAATAATGCGTTTAGAGATTTAAAGTGCTCTATAGAATTATCATAGAGGCTTACCACCATCTACATATCCATGTTTGGGGGTTTTATGCAGCCCTCCATTTCAATCTCATATAGACCCATCCTGACATTCTAGGAAATATTGAGGATATGCCTTCAGGTATATTCGTGGTTAACATGGCTGACCTATCAGAGGTAGAGAACAAGATAGATAACCTTAAAGAGAAATTACTGCCTAGGGAAGTGCCACACCTATTGGATCCATTGGGAATGGTTACTCACCAACAATGAAATTTACTTGGTCTTATCATACCTATCGAGTCATTAGCCCTCGTTTGGAATCCCAATAAGGTAAAAGAGCATCTTGGGACTGTCAAACCTTCTGGCCCATCTGGCTCAGTGTAGAAGATGAATGATGGTATCGAAAAGGCTGTGTTGCTACAATAGTTCATGGAATAGAAAAATATGGTCGATGACCTCCTCGCTGAACATGCTTCAGATCAACGACTGATGGTAAACCAAAACCGGGGTAGTAGGGGAAGGTACACACTTCCCCTGGTGAGTTGCCTCTGGGTGAACTAGACCATATCACCCATATGGATAGGGTAGAAGCCAAAGCTTATGAAAAGAGGGTGTGATATGCATCACCAAATCCAACCGAGATGCACGATAATCCTTGTGACCCAGATAAGGTTCTCCCAGCCACTGCACAGGTCGTTCCATCAGTGATATTGTAGATCATTCCTCCAGAAACTTCACAAGCCTTTGGTCCTTCTTATCATGTTGAAAAACCTTCCAATGTGTTGTTGGTTAGGGATCCTCTCAAAGACAGGAATCCCTGCCTAGATGATCCAATAGAAGTTCTCATTTCCTACCTTGAGGCTCTGAAAACATGGCTGGTGGAAATCCCACCTGGTTGAAATCCATATCTAACATGGATGGATGATATTCCAGCACCCCCCAGTTTCAGAAACCTAGCCTTTTCCCCCTTTAATGGGACTAGAGATCCTTTGTAGCATCTGGCTTTAATGACCCACTTATCCTCATTGTCTTGAGAGTACAACGAGTCATTATTAGGCCTTAAGAAAAATCCCCAAGATGCCAAAGGCTGGAAATAAATGTCGAAGGGGTTCAAAACAAGTGGGGAATGATTTACCCTTTTAGAACATACCACAGAACCAAAAAACATAACAAAACTAATCAACAAAATGATGCATGATAAAAGCTAAGACAAATCAAACAATTATTTAATCATAAACCAACCAAAAGTACCACAATGGAAACCAACACTAAATTAGAGTAAACAACTGAAAGACAAACTAAAATAATACAAGACGGTATCCCAACTCCATGATCTAAAATCTCTAAGCTTCGATATCACGAACCAGCCCAAGTATCACTAAGTAGTGCTATAAACATTTGACACTTTACCTTTTCCAACATCCCGGTACATGACATCTACAAAAGAACCAACGTGCCAAAGTAGGGGGTGAGTAATGAAACTTAGTAGGTTTTCCCCGATGACTTCCCAACCCATGCCTCTAGGATAAAACATGTTAGAACATTTATATAAAATAATTAATATAAAACAATTCCAAAATAGTTCACAATAAAACAAGTTCCATGTCAAAACCATTTTCCAACAAAAACCATATTTCTCAAGAAAAGCGACCAAGAAAATTTTCCAATCAAATTCCCATTTCCATTTTGGAACATTAATTCTATTTAACAAATCCACAAAACCAACCATGCATGCAACCTGTACCTCCCTATACTCAAGAGTGGTGAGTTATCCTTCCACTAAGTTGTCACTTAGTGGACTACCTTGATGGGGGTACTTCACGCCCTTATCTGTCCCTTTTGATGGGGGTACTTCTTGCCCTTATCCATCCCAACCTTTTTATGGGGGTACTTCTCGCCCTTATCCATCCCAATGAATATTAACACACACCACAACCCATGAAAATCCATGCCAAAACCAAGTGTGTTCAAAACCTTTCAATAAATCATCAAACCATTTATTGAAAACCATTTATTTCAAGCAGAAAAACCAAAACCAGTTTAAAATCTCCATTTTAATTTCACTTCAACAAACACATTCAAAAAACACACAATTTCATAAACCGTTACTACAAAGGGGTTTCAACCATTCTTTCACAGTAGATAAACAAACCATTTAAATCGAGTAAAATAATTTCAAACTAATCCTTCAAGTTCTAAGAACGAGGAATCGAGAGTGAAGCCACCTACCTCAACAAATTAGGTGAAACCAACAACGGACGAATAACGCCAACAAAAACGAGTCAATTACTCCCCGAAACCTCCTTAGATTCCTTCCCCTAGTACCAAAAAAACCCAAAACCGACTTAAAAGTCATACACTACCTTAGATATACCCACCTTGGGCATAGATCTAAGGATTCATCAAGAGGGAAGAATGGGATCTAAGAAAACTAAAGAAAATGAGACTTACCTTGATCAATCGGCCTCTAAACGCCAAGTCAAACCTCTGGATCGCTTCCAAAATTCCTGGAAAGTGTTCTCCCACCTTCACTGGAGATGAATCATGATTTAGGGTTGTCTAGGAGCAAAAACGAGTGGGTTTAATGATAAAACAGATTATATCCTTAAAAATAGGATCTAAGATGACTCCGCCCACAGTTAGTCTGCACGATTAGTCAAATCGTGAGCTAACCATGTGGTAGTCATTACATGGAAGGGGCACTCTGCATGGCCTCCTCGCACGGTTTTCCCAAACTGTGTGCACACTGTTCGGTCTCCTCTATCCAAAGTGACCACCACCTGCACGGCTTCCGCACGGTTTGGGCAACCCGTGTGAAGCCCATGCGTCACCACTTTTTTCCCTTTAACACTTTAAAAGTCTCCAAACATTCCCAACCATTTCTCATATGCTTCATGTACATAAAAATAATAAAACAATGGTTACATACAAAAAACTGGGGGTACTACATTCCCCCCACCATTGGCCTTTTCTTCCCCAAAAAGTTGAAAACCATCACTTTCCTGAAAGTGTTTTGGCCACTGCTCTTTCATTTCTTTCTCATGTTCCCATGTTTCTTCTTGAATCTGACCATGTTTCCACAAAACCTGCACTAGACCAACTCTTTTTCCACACAAGACTTTATCCTGCCTATCCAAAATCTGTATTGGAATATGTACCAATGAAGCATCCGGCTCTAGGTCAAAGTGATCCCATTTGATCACATGGTCAGGATCGGGCTAATACTTCTTCAACTGTGATACATGGAACACATTATGCACTACACTGAACCATGGTGGTAATGTCAACTGATACGCCACATCACCAACCCGTTACAGTGTCTCAAAAGGGCCTATATATCAATGAGATAATTTTCCCTGCTTCCCAAAATGATGATGTCCAATTCTTGGAGAGATTTTCAAAAATACATGATCACTCGCCACAAACGACAACGGTCTTCAGCGATGACCTGCATAAGATTTCCAACGACTCTGTGCCATCTCCATCCTCATTTTTATCAATTGAATCTTCTCTATTGTTTCTTGGACAAGGCTCGGCCCAACTAGTGGAGTCTCACCTGTTTCCACCCAATAAAGTGGAGAACGACAAGGACACCCATAAAATGCTTCAAATGGAGCCATGCGTATCGAGGATTGATAGCTGTTATTGTTTGAGAACTCTACTAAGGTTATATGGTCCTCCCATGAGCCCCCAAAATCCATTACAGAAGCTCACAACATGTCTTCCAAAATTTATATCGTCTGCTCGGATTGCTCATCCGTCTGAGGATGATACGGCGTGCTCATAGTCAACTGAGTCCCAATGCTGTAATGATTTCCAGAAACGAGATGTGAACCTCGGATCTCTATCTGAGATGATAGAAACTGGTACCCCATTCCTTTTTACCACTTCTTGGATATATATTTTTGAAATATCTTCCTCCGTATGAGTTTCACGAATAGGGTTAAAATGGTCCGATTTGGTTAGACGATCCACTATCACCCAAATGGCATCGGGTTTTTGGATCATTCCTAGAAGACCTGTAAAAAAATCCATTGCTATCTAATCCCATTTCCACACAGGGATAGGTAAATATTGTAACATACCATTTGGTCTCTGATTCTCTGCTTTAACCTGCTGACAAGTTAAGTACCATGAAACGAACTCGACCACCTTCCTTTTCATGCTACTCCACTAAAATTGTGCCTTAAATGCCTTATACATCTTATGTGTACCTGGGTGTAAAGCCCATATTGAAGGGTGGTAAGCATGAAGGAGTTTTTCCTAAGAAGTTAAAGGTACAACCATCCGATATCGAAACCGCAAAACTGAACTCTCATCCAACTTCTATCCCTCAATGGTCTCCCCATCATTGAGTTTTGAACTCACTACAACATAGTCTACATCGGATTCATGTTCCTCCTTTACTATCTCCACCAAATCAGAAAAAAGAGAAATTGGAAAGAAAACCACAACATCAGCTCGGTCTTCACATTCCATATGCATGTCGGCTAGGACTGACATCAACTGCCACTCATCTGAAGCTTCTTTGTCTAACTGAGCATACGACTTTCTGCTTGATGCATCAGCCACCGAATTTCCCTTACCCAGTGTATACATCAAGTCAAAGTCAAACATTTGAAGATACTTCATCCATCTCCTTTTCCTCAGATTTAAATCTCGTTGTGAGAAAATATGCTTCAAACTATTATGATCCTCAATCATAGTGAATTTATCACCAAAGAGATAATGACGTCAAGTCTTCAAGGCATGGAAAACTATAGCTAACACCAAATCATTTGTTGGCTAGTTATTTTCATTCACTCTAAACTGTCTTGATCCATAAGAAACAACATGGTATCCTTGCATGAGAACACATCCCAAGCTAGATCTTGAAGAGTCAAAATACACCACGTACCCTTATCCTGATTCCAGAAAAATCAAGATGGGTGATGACGTAAGGTGAACTTTCAACTATTTAAAAGATATCTAACATTCCTCAGTCCATTGAAATGCACTGTTCTTATTTTTCAACGTTGTCATAGGCGAATCTAGTCATGATAAGTCACGCACAAAGTGTCGGTAAGAAAATGATAGAATAAGAAAACTTCGTATTTAAAAGACATTCTTCAGAAGTTGCCATGAAAGAACAGTTTCTATCTTTTCTGAATCCACTGAAACACGTTTCTCAGAAACAACATGGCCCAGAAAGTGTGCCTCTTGTATCCAAAAATCGCACTTTGATAATTTGGTATACAACTGATGGTCTCTCAAGATTTCCAACACTATCTCCAAGTGTTGATCATGCTCATCCCTTGTTCTTGAATACAAAAATATGTCATCCACAAACACCACAACAAAAGGAATCCAGATACCGCTGAAATATCGGATTCATCAATGTCATAAAGACTGTTGGTGCATTAGTAAGACCAAAAGGCATGAATACATATTCATAGTGTCCATATCTTCTTCTGAAGGTTGTGTTCGGAATATCCCCCTTCCGAACTCACAACTGGTGATATCCTGGCCGCAAGTCAATCTTAGAGAACCACTAATCTCTCCTCAATTGATCAAACAGGTCATCAATGCATGGAAGTGGATATCTATTCTTTATCGTAACTTGGTTAATTTTACGATTACCCACACATAGCCTCAAAGTTCCATCTTCTTTCCTTACAAACAAAATTTTTTCTGCCCATAGAGACACACTTGGACAAATAAAACCATTGTTTTCCAATTCTTCCAACTGCACTTTCAATTCCATTAACCTTGTTGGTGCCATCCTATAAGATGGAAGTGAGATAGGACTGGTCCCCAGAAGGAGATCAATTGTAAAATCCACTTCTCTTATAGGTGGTAACCCTAAGAAGTTTTTAGGAAAAACCTAAGTAAATTGATCCATAACTACTGGAAAACTGTTATTCGGGATCTCGTCCATAGATTCCAAGTTTAACGTAGCCAACTAGTAAGATATCTTTTCCACTACTGGTTCCAACAATCTTATTACACCTTCCTTCACCACTCTTTCATCTCTAAATAGATGCTTGATGCCATCCTCAGTCACAAAACTGATTGTTATGCTATAACAGTTGATGTGATCCCTGAACTCTGTCAACCAATCCATACCCAGGATTATATCATAAACATCCATCTCCAGCATAGAGAAATCCCATCTCAGCTCAACTCCATCAATAGTTATAGAACATGCTCTACACATGAAGACTCTACATTCTCTTTCACTGAGAGGAGTTTGATGTTTTATCACAAAAGGCATCATTTCATGTTTTAAGTTTGTAAAATCATCAATAAGAGAAGCAAGAAATAATGTGATGCACCAGTATCGAACTACACTTGCATGAGGGTATAATTCAAAAGAATCATACCTCTCACCATAGACAGTCCAGACTGGTCATTCACAATCACATGTTATGCTCTATACAATTGCGTTGTTGCTGCACTTTTCTCCATATTGCCTTGTTGATATTTTCATGCCTGAGGAGTCATGGTATTCTTGGAATCACCATAGCTAACTCTATTCTGATGGTGAGACTGATTTTTCCATTCTCACCCTATCGAAGCATAAGATGCTTGCGACACCTGATAAGTGTCACGAACACCCGACCGTGGAGCACTATGACAATATCGCTGAAGATGCCCCATCTTGTTGCAATTGTGGAATGCTCTCGGTGGTGCTATACATTCACCTTTCATGTGATCAATCGAGCCTCATTGAAAACACCCGTCTTTCATCATGGGTCGTCGAGGAAGATTCATCGATCCAGCCATCTGATTCTGATTCACACTACCACATTAGAAGTAGGTGTCCCTCTTCCTCTTGTTCCTAGTATTAGAGTTCCCACACGATCTCGTGGGTATCATCATACTTCCTCCTCCCATAACTCCTGATATGTCTCTTTCAGATATTGTTTCTCTGTTTACGATCTCCTTATAATCCGTAATACAGATCACAGCTATCTTCGAGCGAATCTCCTGTCGCAACCCTGATTCAAAGATGCGTGCCTCCAATGACGCACTTGCAGCAACTTCTGGTGAAAATTTTAATAAATTCATGAATTTTTCCGCATACTCCATGACAGAGAGATTCTCCTTCTTTAGGATGAAATTTTTTTCATCCTCTAGATCTTGAACGTGTGAGGATAGAATTTTTTTTTGAACAATTCCTCAAATTCCTCCCAGCCCAGGTCTTGATCCACCTTAGCCATCACCACTATCTCCCACCACTATCATGCAAGATACTCCAGCATATACGTCACCAACATTAATTCAGTTCCGTTGGTGTGCCGATGAAATCGAAGATATGATTCATCCTTCTTAGACACACCTCTGCCCTTTCTGGTTCTGAATCACCCCGAAAGATGGGTGGATTCTGCTTCTGGAACTAGATGTAATGGTCTACATGGCTTGACTCATCTCTCTAATTCCCTTTGTCCACAGCCTGAAATTCTTGAACTATACTTTGGACTAGCTGCTGGTTCACCTGTGGCTCAGGTGTGACCACATTCTCCGTAGCCTCTTCCATTTGGTTTCTACAACGCCTAACGGGTGCCATTTTCTATACAAAAAACATACGTCGTTAGTCTCACTTCCCAGCAACTAAAGGCTTATCATTCCAATTTCTATCACATCACGATCACAACATTGATTTCAATCCATTAATGTTTTCCACATATACCCATTTCAAAAAGAAATCTTTTCTTTCTTTTGAAAATCAATCTATTTTCAAAATACATCAACCATTCTCTTTTCAAAATCTTTCATTTAAAAACCAGTTTAAAATTTTCAGAAATCACGCTTTTGCATCAAACCATAATCCATTCCTCAAAATGATATATACACTCCTAGTGGGAATTAATTCCTCTAATGCATGTCATTCTCATCTCATTGGCTAAACCCATGACAATGAGATTTGTTATCCTATAAGTGTCTCCAAAACACTTATGTACCCAACTCCTTGGTAACTTGAAGTTCAGCATAAAAAGTTAACCTATATCTTTTTATGCTTTACATTCCAAGTTCCGACAATCCTACTCCTTCCTAAAACAACCACCCAAGGAATAGATATGTAAGAATTCAATGTCAAGACCAACAAAAACTAATGACTACTTGTTTCACAAAGAAAGGAACAAGATGATTGCATTTTTACCCCAAGGACCAAACAAACTGATACCATTTGTAATGACCCACATATCCTCATTGGCTTGAGAGTATAATGAGTCATTACTAGGCCTTAAGTGACATCCCCAAGATGAAAAAGGCTGGAAATAAATACCGAAGGGTTTCAAAACAAGTGGGGGGGGATTTACCCTTTTTGAACATACCATAGAACCAACAACCATAACCAAACTAATCAACTAAATGATGCATGATAAAAACTAAGACAACTCAACCAATTTTTTAATCATAAACCAACCAAAAGTACCACAGGAGAAACCAACACTAAATCAGTGTAAACAACGGGATGAAAAACTAAAAGACTACAAGACGGCAGCCTAACTCCATGCTCCACAAGCTCCAAGATCCAACATCATGAACTAGCTGAAGTATCATGAAGTACTGCTATAAAAATGTGACACTTTACCTTTTCCAACATCCCGGTATATGACATCTGCAAAAGCACCAATGTTCCAAAGCAGGGGGTGAGTAATGAAACTCAATAGGTTTTCCCCGATGACTTCGCAACCCATGCCTCTAGGATAAAACATGTTAGCACATTTATATAAAACAATTTATATGAAACAATTCCAAAACTGTTCACAATATAACATGTTCCATGTCAAAACCATTTTCCAACAAGAACCATCTTTCTCAAGAAAAGTGACCAAGCACAGTTTCCAATCAAATTCCCATTTCCATTTTGGCATATTCATTCCATTTCAAAAATCCACACAACCAACCATGCATGAAACCTGGACCTCCCTATACTCGTGAGTGGTGAGTTATCCTTCCACTAAGCCATCACTTAGTGGAATACCTTGGTGAGGGTACTTCATGCCCTTATCCGTCCCTTTTGATGGGGTACTTCTCGCCCTTATCCATCCCAACCTTTTGATGGGGGTACTTCTCTCCCTTATCCATCCCAATGCATATGAACACACACCACAACCCATGAAAATTCATTCCAAAAACAAGTGTGTTCAAAACCTTTCAATAAAGCATCAAAACTTTTATTGAAAACCATTTATTTAAAGCAGCAAAACCAGAACAAGTTTAAAATCACCATTTTAATTTCACTTCAACAAACACTTTCCAAAAACACACAATTCCATCACCTGTTACTACAAAGGGGTTTCAACCATTCTTTCACAACAGATAAACAAACCATTTCATTCAAGGAAAACAATTTGAAACTAAGCCTTCAAGTTATAAGAAAGAGTAATCAAGAGTGAAGCCACCAACCTCAACAAATTAGGTGAAACCAACAAGAGATGAAGAACGCCAACAAAACTGAGTCAATTAATCCCCGAAACCTCCATAGATTCCTTCCCCTAGTACCAACAAAACCAAAAACCGACTTAAAAGTAATCCAATACCTTAGATCTACCCACCTTGGGTGTAGATCTAAGGATCCATAAAGAGGGAAGAAGGATATCTAATAAATCTAAAGGAAATGAGACTTACCTTGTTCAACCGGCCTCTAAACGCCAAGGCAAACCTCCAGATCGCTTCCAAAACACCTGGTAAGTGTTCTCCCACCTTCACCAGAGATAAATCCTGAGTCAGGGCCGTCTAGGAGAAAAAATGAGTGGGTTTAATGATAAAATGGATTAGATACTTAAAAAATGATCTAAGTTGACTATGTGCACGGTTAGTCCACACGGTTAGTCAAATTGTGCGCTAACCGTGTGATAGTCACTGCTTGGAAGGGGCACTCCACACGTCCTCCTTGCACGGTTTTCCCAAACCGTGTGCACACCATGCGGTCTCCTCTATCCAAAGTGACCACCACCTTCACGGCTTTTTCCTGGTTTGGGCAACCCATGTGAAGCCTGTGCGTCACCACTTTTTTCCCATTAACACTTTAAAAGTCTCCAAACTTTCTCAACCATTTCTCATATACTTCATGTACTTAAAAAGCATAAAAAGGGTTAATTACCAGAAACTATGGGTACTACACTGGCCCACTTCATCCCAAGGATTGGACCCATGCTGGAAACTCCTTCACAGAAGGAGGCATCCAAACTCCAATGTTTCGTACAAACATTGGAAGGGCCTGATTTTTTCTGGTACATTCAACTACCCATTGGGTCAGTAGCTAGCTGGTAGGATGTTCATAGGTAGTTTCTTTATCAATTCATCTCTACCACTTGGAATACGAGTATTGAAAACCTCTTAAATTGAAAACAAAGGTCTGACAAGTGTGTCACAGACTTTTTCATCCAGTGGAAGGGCCTCACCTACTCCCTTGATATGCCGCTTACTCAAGAACAATTAAAACAATGTGTGTGGGGAATGTCAAAACAGAATTGGACCCCTTTATCATTAAATAGAACTACCCAAGGGGATTTCTGGGTTTCTCTAAAAAATCCCAATTTCTACAGGAAGCCTTACAATAGGACGAGAAGGAAACTCTTTTGCCTCCTATAGTTCCCATGAGAAGGGCCTCTAAGGTCGAGCCTATCATGGTAGCAAAAATAGAGCCCCCCATGAAGTTGGATTTATTACTAGTGGAGCCACCTCCACAGCCTCATAGAGGCTTTCC
This sequence comes from Viscum album, assembly GCA_963277665.1. Lineage (NCBI taxonomy): Eukaryota > Viridiplantae > Streptophyta > Magnoliopsida > Santalales > Viscaceae > Viscum > Viscum album. The sequence goes on along the minus strand of OY728122.1, from coordinate 578,706,928 downwards.
ACCTCAGGCACAACCACTATCCAAGAATCACCAACCTCAGAATCGGTAGGTGCCCCAGCGTAATGCACCACCACCACCTAGGTGAGAAAACCATGTTCCACCTCCTCAATATGCTCCTCCAACCCCTCTTCAGGGCCAGGCTCCCAATTACTGCCTCTATCACTAAATACTTTGGAACACCCTCAAGTAGTTCTATGTGCTTAAATACTGGCTTCGAGACCATGTTTATAACAACATTGATAGGTTAGGTCTAGCCCCGACATAGGTGGCATGGGTGTTCATAAAGCCTGACAATGACAACGACAGTGAAGCTGAGTGGCAGCAGGTTCCTACTACGGGACTAAAAAATATGATGACTAGATGGATCACAAGGTAGTAACCCACAATCATGGTATTATCTATGCATGTCTGAATCGACCCGAGCCTTCAGAAGTCACCACATCACTCGCAGCCACTACTTCTACGTCAACATCTCAGTCTTTCTCTTCCCAAAAGTGAAATCATCGGCAACGAAAGGGGAAGAAGAGTCCTCCACCAATGAAATATTCATCTCCTACCCTCATATATTTCTTTCCCACTGAGTCATAAAATGACCCTAGAATCCATCCAGTGAGGGATGATTCTTTAAATGATAATCAAAGGTATGATTTAGTTAAAACTAGGGAGCTGGTAAACCCCTACATGATTCCTGATGACAAGGAACGCCAGACGGATCCCCCCAACGTCCCCAGTCGTCGCCAGCATCGATGGATCTGTGGTTATGTGAGTCACCATAATTACTCAATCAAGACTTCCATCGAGGCTATTCATGCCACTGAAACAATACAGCAGGCTAGGCGTGGAGGTCAGCATGCGTAGCCTCGTCCTCTGGTTTCACTAAGTCCTCCTTCAATGCCGTTTGTGTTACATGATCAGGCGGAGCCACCACGATCATGTTATGATCATCCAAGTTCCTTTTTATTTTAGCCTTATTCATCTAGCCCTCATCTGTTAGTCACACCATGAATTTCGACAAGTGAGTAGTGGGACATTCCCATCACTAATCGTTCACCGGTTCATCCAGAAGGGTCTCTCGTACCTCCTACCGTAGAACAACATTTTGTAAGAATAAGTTTATAATTCTCATGGAAATATGATATCCTTAAGAATATTTCCCTCATTCATGAAAGACTATATATACTAGATGCACTTCATCCATCATTGGATATGCGTGAACCACTTATCGAGGCCTTAAAAATCCCCCTTCAGTTTGAGACAGAGGTAGCTGCCATGGAAGCCTTTCACGCGGAGGTAGTCGAGTATCCTAAATGTCAGGCCATTATCTCTTTCTCTCGAGAAGATGAATTTTCTCCCATACAGGGAAAATATCCACCCATTGTACATTACTGTCCATTTCAATGGCATGGATATTTTCCACTATATTGTTTACACAGGGTCAAGGATCATCCTCATCTCATCCCAAACACTCTGAATGATGGGGCTGTCTGAGGATGATCTGAGTCCCCCTGACCTAAAAATTCAAGGTTATGTGAAGAGTTAACAGACACCAGTTTCCAAGATCCCCCTGAAGACCTAGTTTAGTGGCCTAGTTTATTTCACTGAGTTCATGGTTGTCTCATAGGACACCGCTGCAATGTGTTGATGGGTAGTCCATGTCTCCACTTACATGCGGTGGTCCCTTCTTTGTATCACCAATTACTTAATTACTCTACTAATGGTCAAGTTTTCATACTACAATGTGATGCGTCCCCCTTTTTGACTTTTGAATCCCACTACCTAGATGTTGATTATTATAGGACCAAGGAAAAGAAGATTCAAGATAATGAGGTTGAACACACTACGACAGGGACCGACCCATGGATAGAACTGGATAATGCCTACATTTTCCTGATCCACCAATTGTAAGCCACAACTCTGGATTTGGGGAAATGATTTTTTGTTTCTAGAATGAGGGGAAAACACATTCCCAAGTCTAAGGGGTGATGTATGATCACCTAATATTCCTATAAAAATCAGGATCATGTGATCCTAGCGCCCCTACTCCCATAAGGTATCGGGATGTCCACCTCATGGAAATGAAAATACATCACAATTTCCTTCTTCGTGCGACGGGGATAAATCAGCTCAAGACAACACAAAATTATTGTTTTGATGTCATCATGTTTGGCCCCTTAGGTCGAAGCCCATATGGGATCGGGTCAGCATCTTTTATCACTATGATATCGGTAGTACAGGAGCTCCCTGATGTGGTGTCCACTACCACTCAGGATGGCTCTAGTGTCCCATAAAAATCTATTGACAATGAAGAATCACCTCTCACCAATGATCACTCCTATTTGAATGAAGAATAGGATTTGGAGGAGGCTCCTCCTACATTAGAATAGGGTGTCTCCACCAAGGATGATGAATTGGAACAGGTGAACCTCGGTAATAAGACAGATCCAAAACCAACCATGATCAGTGTCGTTATGCCTATCGAAAAGAAGCAGCACTATAATGAGTTTGCCTAGAGTTATGAAAATATTCCATGACCGGATCCATAGGTCATCATCCACTACCGTTGTCTTCCAGAAAGTCATTGTGGGTTCAAACAGCCTCCCAGAAAGATGCACCCTTTACACGTTGCCATAGTCGGGGCCGAGGTTGATAAGCTCATCATATCCATATTCTTTAAGGAGGTTAAGTACCCCATATGGTTGGCTAACATTGTACCCATAAAAAATAAAAACTTCCAAATCAGAGGTTGCAATGACTTATAATATCTCAACTGTCACTTCCTGAAGGATGGCTTTCCCCATCCTGCGATGGAGCTATTGATCGATGCCACTACTAGGTTCCAGGCCCTCTCCTTTATGGATGGGTATTCTGGGTATAACCAGAATCAAATGGCCCCTGAGGATGAATAGTCTACATCCTTTAGAGAACCACAAGGAACTTTCTGCTACCAGTTAATTCCCTTCGTTCTAAAGAATTAAGGTGACACCTATTACCATGCCATGCATCTCATATTTAAGATGATCCTTAAGAAATTGGTGGAGTGATGTGTAGATGATCTCGTGGTCAAATATTTCCAGCATTAGGACCATCTCAAGGATCTTGAGAAACTATTCATCTTCCTCCATTCACTCCATCTAAAGATGAACCCATTGAATTGAACCTTTGGGGTCACCCCTAGAAAGTTTCTCGACATTGTTGTCAAATATAGAGGAAACGAGATCAATCCAGAGAAGATCAACTCCATCGGTCATATGTCTCCTCTGAGAAACATTCAGGAGCTTCAAGTCTTTCAAGGCCACTTATCCTATATAGTTCTATTCATCGCAAATCCGGTCGGACAGTGTAATTCCTTTTCTCGGATCATGAGGAAAGGTGCTGATTATCATTGGGATGAGGAGTATGATAATGCTATTGAGGAGATCAATCAGTACCTGTTACAACCTCTGGTCCTGATGTTGTATGTTTATAGAAAGTTTTTGTTCCTTTATGTGACCACTTTAGAATGGCCTCATGGTGTGCTTCTCACCCAGAAGAACAATAAGGGAATAGAGAATAGCTTATACTTTCTCAACCGCATGATCCTCGATATAGGGACCATATATTCCACTATCGAGAAGAGATACCTTGTACGGGTATTCGTAGTGCCGAAATTGCGACACTACCTACAGCACCGTGAGATACATCTTGTGTCTTGAGTGGATCTGTTAAAGTACATTCTGAATTTCCCCATGTTAATAGGTCATCTAGCTTGGTGGGAAGTGATCCACCAACAGTTTGACATCACATTTTTCCAAAAAATTATATCAAGGGACAAGCATCGGCAGACTTCCTTGATGACCATATAGCTCTCATGGATGAGTATCTGGATCTAGATTTTCTGGATGAGGTAATCCTCTAGATAGATTATTTCATTCAATGTTGGAAAATGTACTTTGATGGTGCTTCCCGAAGCCCTACCGGTAGAAGACTCAATTATCCCATAAATAACAAAGTGGGTCTGGGTATTGTGTTCATCGCACCAGTATAAGTTGTTTTTCCATATTCATTCCTGTGGTCAGAAGGTTGTAACAAAAATGAGGCAAATTACTAGGCTCTCTTTACTGGTCTCGAGCTAGCCCTCAAGATTTATCTTCCCCACCTACACATGAAAGGGTACTCTGAACTCATCATCAATAAGATCAACAGTGACTATGTTGTCAGGAATCTGGAGCTCATACCACTATTAGAACGTACCCACAAGATGATAGACGAGTTCTCATCTTGGCCAGAAGTTACTCATGTCCCTTGTTCACAAAACAGTCGAGCCGACACCTTGCCCATCTTGGCTGCATCTCTTGCAGAGAGTGATGCGGATGATTTGGTTATACATGTGGTGCATCAGAGATTCATCACTCTCGTTACTCCAGACGACAATGATAGCCCACATGTAAGCCACCTCACCACCAGTGCCTCTACATCAGGACCCCCAGGTCCCCCTGATGCAGTGTTGGAAGTGACTCCTGACTGGAGGACCCCCTTTATTAAGTATCTCAAGCACAGTAATCTCCCAACAGATCCAGCCGAGCATGAGATAATCTGACTGATCGCATTGTATTTCACCCTCTTGAGAGGTCCCAGACTTGAGAAGATCCTCTATAGACATAGGTTTGATGGGGTTCTCCTCAGTTTCATTCAAGGAGGTGAGATATCTCAGGTTATGTAGGAGGTTCATGCTGATTTCTGTGGGGCTCATCAAACAGGGCCTAAACTCTATTACCAGATTCAGAGATTTGGGTATTTTTGGACCAGAAATATCTGTGATTGTATTGAGTTTTCCAAGAGGTTACATGCTTTCCAAATCCTTGCAAATTTTTTCCATTGTCCATCAGTGCCTCTCCATAGTACCAAGTACTCTTGGCCCTTTGTGCTCTGGGGACTCAATGTCATGGGACCATATCCACCAGTGATAGCTCACTACTGCAGGTTCATCTTGACCACTACAGATTTCTTTTCCAAGTGGGAAGAAGAAGTTCCAGTCAAGGATGTCAAGGCCCATTCCATCTTTGAATTTGTGATCTCCAATATCATCTACCCATTTAGAGTCCCTCACACCGTCCTCACTGATAATGACACCAACTTTAGGGCATCTAAGCTGATAAATTTGAATGCCAAGTACAACATTTGTTCTAACCATACATCCCATTATCATGTGGAAGAAAATGGTAATATTGAGGCGTTCAACAAAACCCTTTATAATATTTTTTATAATATGGTTGTTCAGAACAAGAAAATTTGTTGAGATAAACTCCCTAACACCCTCAAGTACAATCGAACGACAACTCTTAATTCCACTCAGGTGACCATGTATTCTCTGGTGTACAAAACGGTGGTTGTCCTGCCCAGCAACCTTTAGTTTAATTCATTACAAACAATTGTCTATGATTAGTAGACACTTGTTAAATTAGTTTAGATCCATCTAAATGAACTAGAAGCACTTGATGAGAACAAGCTTTTTCCCCAGCACAATCTGGAGAGGTATCATTACTAGATAGATAGGGCTTTCAAAAAGAATGTTCTCCTCTGCTCTTTCTTAAAAGGTGACAAGGTTTTGGCCCTGAGAATGCAAATGATACCTGGTAAGAAACTACCAAAATTGGATCCCATTTTGGAAGGACCTTACAACATTCACAAGGTTTGCCCCAAAGGCGTGTACTCCCAATTTACCATGGATGGTGAGCATATTACTCCTCCCACCAATGATAAAATCATTAAGTAGTACTTTTCTTGAGAAAGTCATGATCCTACATTACCTTAAACTATTCCATCTTCACTACAAGATGATAAAATGTGTGATTCATCTAAGATAGAGGGTGTAAAAATACTCAATACCTGTCTTGTGTGACATTAAACTGTGAGCAGTAGATATACCGTTACTATCCGAGTTCTATGACCATAAACTAATATCTAGAGAATCCTAATATTTTATGGTTCTACATGACCATAAATATTCCATCTTCACCACATGACATTAAACTATGTGATCCATCCATGATGAAGGAAGTAAAACTATTCAGCACCGGTCCTGCATGACGTTAAATGGTGAGCGGCAGACATTTTGTCCATAGGCCCAGCCCCAAATTTTGAGATCTCCTCTTAGGTCCACCTCCTTGGCCCGGATGCTTATCAAACACATGTTGTGTGGTAGGATTTGTTTTACCTCATTCACATTGGGTTTATCATGACTGCATCACATATTCCACTCCTTGGATATCTCTACCTCTTTTTCCCATCCCACATGACGTTAAACTACATGGGCATATTCACGCTTCACGCATCCTCTTTATTTGGCTCTCCATCAACATTCCCATCCAAAAGGACCCCCGAATGGTATGGACGCTCGACCTTATAGATCGCCTAAAATTTCGAGCCAAAATACTTGACGATATTGAATGAAACTTTGATATAAGTCCCACATTTTGACTATTTTTAGCGCTCAACACTCATTTTTTGTTCCCAATTCAGGTCACACAATATGGATGTTGTGTTTCGAACATGGTCAATATCCATCCTCCATCATTATCACCACCCCTACATGTCCCATGTATCAGGTGCAGTGATTCATTTTGTCATGTTATCCCTTCACACATCAGCCTTCCTCGATCATGATTGTTGGTCTGGTTGGGATCGACCTTACTTGATCTCTTTTCCCTCATTGTCGTACCATTATATTCTGGGGGGAGTCTGATCTCAATATTTAGTTCTCACATTGATCATTTCTCACGTGTGATTAGGAACCTTGGTAATGAAATACCTACATAAAGGTTCATATAACTATGGTCCAAGCTCTAGAACCATAAACTAAGATCTTCCCACATCCTTTTCTTATGAATTTCAACTACACGTCCTTTTGAGAAATACATTCAGGTTGATTCCCATCCTCATGGGATACATAGGAAGGTTGGGATTTCTCATCTGTGGCCCAGCCTTGGGTCCCATAATCATTCCACCCCCTGGCCCAAGTTCTCATTTAGAATTTTATGATGTGGTATGGACTCTATGTCCTCATTCACAAAGGAATATTTTTTTCAATTCCACACACATCTCTTGAGACACTCCTCCTTCACCATTATCATAGCCGCAATACATTTAACTGCATGGGTACCATCACTCTTTGCATATCCCATCATTTTTATTTCCATCATCTTTAACATACAAAAATACCCCCCCAAACACATGGATTCTAGGCCTCAATTCCCACTTACAATATCATTCCAAAGTCCCTAACTATTTTGTATGACAATTTGATACGAGTCTCACGTTTCCAATATGGTCAGGTGTCAACGCTCAGTTGTTTATTCCTTTTATTGGAGACATGATATGGATACTATGTTTCGAACATGGTCACATGTTATCCTCAATCATTTTTTTCATTCTGTGGTCTCCCAAATGATAGGCACGGTGATTCACCCCTTCCACCCATCTGTCTTAAGAACATGACATTGAAATGGGAATCTACGGTCCGAGATCTATAACCTTAATCAAAGATTTACCACATCCATGTCGCATGACGTTAAACTGCATGACATCCTCTAGAACTACGTATGGATTCAATCCCATCCTCATGGGATATGTAGGAAATCCCAGACATTTTATCTTCAGGTCCATCTTGGGTTCATCTATTCTTTATCTTGTCCACTTGGCATGAGTTCTCTTAGGGGATTAAGAATGGTGTGGTGTATGTAAGCTTATTTATTTATTCACGTCAGGTTATTCTCCACAAAATATAAATTCCTCTTTGAGATCCCCCTCCCATCTTCATCCTTGTCACATGCCATTAAATTGTGTGACATTTTCCAGAACTACATATGGCTTGATTCTCATCCTCATGGGATATGTAGGAATGCTCGGACATTTTGTCTTTAGGTCCTGTCCTATTTCTTTAAAACCTATTCATCTCCTTGTCCCCCTGGCTTGAGTCCTCTTGGAGAGGGTATGTGGTGTGGTATGGGTTATGTCCTCATTCACATTGGATTTTCAATAACCATGCCACGTACCTCCCCTTGAGAGATCTTGATCCCCCTTTCTTCCACTCATCTTCTTGAGTCATCCTCTCTCAAATTGGTCCACTAGACCCTTTTTTGAAATTCACCAACATGCCTAGGAGGACTCTGGTTCAGAACCTAGAGTGTTGGGTTCTACGTGGACATGTTTACATACATTTTCATGCATAATGATTCATTATATTTGATATTTTAACTTCATTAACAATTTAATGGACCCCTGAATGTCTTGGATGTTATGATCCAAGGATCTCCTACTATCTTGGGACAATATCCCCAAGGATTTTGAATGATAATTTACCACCACAAGTCCTGTATTGCAAATGTGGTCAGTGGTCGATGGTCATTTGTTGTTCCCATTTCTGGTCACATGATATGGATTCTCTGTTTTGAACACAGTCAACAGTCATCCTCCATTGTTACACCAACTATGCTAAGACTAAATATTAGTTGCATGATTCACATACTTTTCCACTCCTTCATGTCCAAGTGAAATTTCGACACTCTTGGTACTTTCCCTCAATGCACATTTGTGCATTAAAAGGATGAAGCCATGGTGAGGTGACATTCGAGGCCCCACACCATTTCCCCTTTCTCTTTATTCCACATGTTGTGAAGACCTTATCTGACCTTGTTTCCCACATTAATAATGGATCACGTGGTCTTAGGGATTTGGTCATGGTTTACACCCATTTGGAAGAGTCTCGCTTCCTTCGGTCTGAGCTCTATGACTTTAAACTAGGATCTCCCTCAAGAACTACATATGGATTGATTCTCATCTTTATGGGATATGTAAGAATGCCTGGACATTTCTTCTTCAGGTCAATCTCAAGCTCCACTAATTATATTTTCAATTTCCCTTTTGGCCTTGAGTTTTATAGGATTGGGTGGTGTGGCGTATGTGGTCTTATTCCCTCATTCACGTCAGGTTTTCAATAGTCACGCCATGTACTCCCCTTTCAATAGCTAGACTGTCCTGCCTCTCATCCCACATGATGTAAACTGCACTCTTAGAACTTTGTAGGGCTTGATTCCCATCCTCGTGGGAAATGTAGGAACACTAAAACATTTTGTTTTCAGGTCCAGCCCCACATCATCTGATCTGTTCCAGACCCTCAGCTTGAGGTTTTTCCTTAGGATTTGTACGCAATGTGGTGTGGAATTGGTCCCCATTCATGTCATGTATTCTTTATCACACCTTTCTCATTCCATATAAAACATCTTTCTTCTATATGTGTCCAAGCCATATGCCCTAAAACTATGATTCCTAGTCCAACATGGCTTTAAATTATTGCATCTTTACTACCCGACATTAAAATATGTGTGCTGGTCCTATCATATAACCCTAAACTATGAGATTATCATCCTAGTTGAATGATTAAAAATGGAACTTCATTGTGGTTCCCTCACTCAATGGGACATCTTGTTTGGTATTAGTCATCCACCATGCCATTTTTCAAGGCCTATATACAGCTTGATTCCTGTAGCAACGCCCGGATTCTACATCCTTGGTTTCTTTTTCTTTACAAAAAACAACATACTTCCACACTAAAGAACAAACAATATTCATAAAATATTGCTTCTTTTGGTACATGGCCTAGACATGCATGGAAGTATTTCCCCTTGAATTGGTACCCAACCATGGTTCCTTCCAAAACTATGTACGGATTTATCCCCATCATAATGAGGTATGTAGGAATGCACGAGAACATTGCCTCTACCCCATCCTAACTTTCATTTTTGGTCTCTCAACCTAAAATCACCCATGGGAGCACATGGTGGGATATATAATTCTACTATCCTCATTCACATTGGGTTTTACAAGGGTCAAACCATGTGTCTCCTGTAATACTTTTCATTATGGTTTGAGCTCTAAGACCTTAAAACTAAGATCCAAAAATCCTTGTCGCATGACATTAAACTACGTGAAATTTTCTAGAACTACGTGTGTCTTGATTCCCATCCTCCTAGGAAATGTAGGAACGCCAGGACATTTTGTATTCAGGTCCATCCCCAGATTCCTTAAACCATATCCTCTTTCCAGCCCTTTGGATTGAACTCTATTGGGAGCATGTGGTGTGGTGAGTACCTCTTGGGTACTCAATCACGTTAGATTTTGAAATAATAGAACCATGTGTCTCCCTAGTCTCTTCCCAATCTGGTCCAAGTTCTATGACCATAAACTAATATCTTCATATACGAACTATGAGTCGGGTTTGGATACTTCCCTACCCTGTGCACATTCCACTAAACCATGTTCCCTTCTAATGGTCCACTCTATGACCTTAAGTAAGTATTTTTCATCCCTAGGACCCTTGTCCTGGGAAATGGATTCAACTCCCTCTATCTGACACATCTCATTGGCATAATTGAATGTTCCATAGAACATAACCCAAAGCATTGAATTTTCTCATGGGCATTCCTTTGTTTCTTTTCCACACATATGTAGCCCTTTATTTGGATCCCCATCATATTCCATGTCTAAAGGGACCCCCATAACAGCCTAGTACCATGATTCTTTGGCTCACCTATCGTTCTACGCCAAGTCCCTAGAATACGTCAGACGACATTTTGTGATAGATCCTGTGTTTCGAACATGGCCAGCAGTCCACCATCATTTGTTTGTCCCTCTGCTAGGCTAATGTGAAACAAATGTTGTGATTCAAACATGGTCAAAAATTATCCTTTATCTTCATGACACCATCATTGTGATCCAGATCCTGGGCACCATGATTCATATTTTTTCACTCCCATATGTTTAAGTGGAATTCGAACACACATAAGTTTACACCTCTGTGCATCTATGTTCTTTAAGTAGGTGGGTCAGTAATTTTTGTACATCATTCACCTAGTGTTCCATTTCCTCTAATTTTCACCTACCAATGCTAAGAAAGTTCCACAACTACTCTTTGTTTCCCACATCAATCATGAATCTTATGGGATTAGTGGTTTTGGAAGGATGTGTATAGGTGCAGCTGAACCACGCATGCCTTTCATCCTGTATGATGCTAAAACTACACTATAAGAACTACGTATGGATTCATTCCCATTATAATGGGGTACGTAGGAACGCTTGAGCACTTTTCCTCAGGTCTAGCCCAAAGTGATTCCACCTTTGATCTATGGTTTAAAAAATCTCATTAGGAACACATGGTGTGGTGTGGACTTTTACAGTCCTCATTCATGTCAGGATATGTTCCACACCGCACATTTACTTTGGGGTACCCAAGTCATTAACACATGACATTATACTATAGTCCTACCCTGAACATGTTCAGGATTCCCCATGATATTTATGGGATGTATCATCTTTCTCATCAGATAGGATTTCCCCATCTATCATTGGTCTCAAACCATGATTTTCTCAAGAACTACGTTTTTCTTGATTCTCGTCCTTATGGGATATGTAGCGATTCCCAATAATTCCACCTTAGGATCATCCCCAAGGTTATTTACCCTTCTATACCTACATCGTAAATCACGGTCCAGTCTCTATGACTTTAAACTAGGAGCATATAGTCCATGAAACATGAATTTATACTGTTATCCTTGGTCTAGTCAGTATGGCCTTAAAACTATGTGCACCATCCTCACTGTATGACATTAAAATATGTGTCTATCAACCTCCTTGGTATGAATTAAAACATAAGGATGCTCTAGTTTATCACTAGAGAGATCCTTTAAGGAAATTATTTTGATCCATGATCATACTAATGCACTCACCTAATGTGCTTTCATTGTAGTGGTGTGATTTCAAGAGTCTTGGACTCCATTCGAACAACCTATCACTCCACCCTCCAATCATTGTGTTCCATTTATTTGGACCCTCATCCTCATTCATACCTAAATGAACCCCCTAATAGTATGGATTCTCAGCCAATAGCTTGCCTACTGTCATGGGATAGCATTCTTGAATACTACTGATGACATTTTGAGTCACGCCCCATGTTTCAAAGATGGTCAGTGGTCATCCCTCATTTTGTATCCCCATTTCAAGATAACACAATGGGGATAATTTGTTTTGAACACGGTCAATAGTTATCATTTATTTCCATTCCATCCATATAGTGTTTCGAATTTTGGGTATCGTGATTCACAATTTCACTCCCCTATTTTCAGATTGATTCTAACGCCCTAGGCGTTACCCCGATCATGTACTAGATCATGTTGGGGAAATGGAAATTTAACTGCACTGAGAACATCATTCTCCAGTCAGGCCTCCGTTTTTCTTCCTATAAATTTGGATCAGTTTTTCAGATCTCGAAGGCCTTTAGATTTGTCAGTGCTCTCATATTTAAATGGAACAATGATGCAGTCTTTCCTTGTTTCTCATGTCGGGCACGACCCACATTATCTTTGGGATCGATCACTGGATATTTCAAAAATATGATGTAAATTCAGAAAAATGAAATAAATAAAAAAAATCATGCTTGTAAACAATATAAAAAACAAAAGCCTGAAATTATGTTTATGAGTTCACACAAATTAAATTGTCGAACGATTAAACCCTCCCATTGATGGTTTGACCTCTTAAATGGAGTGCCCTAGCTCCTCCACTCTCTGGATTGTGTCATCTAGGATCTGTTTTTGCCTATTAAGTTCTTGCTCCTCCTTGTGGAAATGAGGTGTATTTCATCAGCCTTGATTTGTGCCCAATCATCATCAACTTAGATAATATCCATCTCCTCGGAGGCTCAACTCATTTCTTCTTTAGCCTCCACCAATTGGGCCTTCAGTCACAATATGAGACCCGATTTTCTGTCGAGGAAATCTGAATACTCATTTCCTCATGCCCTCAATCACTATATCTCATTTTTGGACTCTTGGAGTCTATTAATGTTCATGGACTTCCTGCACTACTATACCACACCGAGGCCATGATCATGTTACCATATTTTCTCTTCCATGAAGTCTCGGATGAGCATATGAGGATACTGGGCATCCAATACTCCGGTTCATAGTTCACACAGCCAAGAACGAATCCTCCCCATCTAGTCTATCCATTGTGCTTTTGGGGTCTAGCCAATGAAGCTCTTGATCAGCTTCCATGACCGGCAACAGAAGATCTTGATGTCCTCTTCATCATAAGTCATCTCATCTCGGTCCTCTGGGTCGGTGGGTTCATATGCAAGGAACGCCTCCAAGAACTCAACATCAGGATCCTCATCAGGTGTTTTGTTGGGTAGGTCAGGTCCCATGCTATCCGATTGATCCCTTTATTTGTATTCCACCTCAATGAATTCAGGTTTTGTCCTAATGACGATCCCACCTATAATCGGGAGCGCAGTGGCTTGGCCAGTATGGGCGCTCGCTTCCACGACCATTGGAGTTCCCCTAGAAAAAATAGTGCCATGAGCCCCAGTCATCCTTTCCAATGCGGCCCACACCAGTTGAAGAACTATGAATGTGAGAATATACAGATGTCAGTTGGCTTGATTATATGGATGACAATTATAGATTCTTTGAAAGAGTCTTACAAATATCAAAGAGTTGTTCTCTCCCCTGATATATTATAGCCAGAACCCCGAGGCATAACCCTCTGTATATGGTAGGGAAATAAGAATCCTCTAGGGGAACTACCCAGGGTGTCGCAACCCTCCTAGGAAAAGTAATCACCGTTGTCACAGGTGTAGATCCTAAAGCTGCATCCACTATTGCATGGGAGTGGGTTTTGTGTATGAGGCCCTCCTACATAGGTAAAACATTATTTGAGAAGGCCTATGTGAACTAAATGAGAACTTAGGGAAAAAAATTATGGTTTACCTCAGGAGCCACAGAAAACTCTTCCAGCTCTGTATTACCGACCTCACTTTCCTCTAGGGGGGCTCCTTTTACTAGCCTCCACCCCCAGGAGGACCCTTATGATTATTCCGGTAGGGAGAATAACTCCCTCAAGTTCGTGTTAGATAGAAACAGAGGGACTGTTCGATCGAGAAACACTTTCACTCAATCCTTCATTGGACGTGGAGCAACCCGAGAGTGCACAAAGTCATTTAGCTCAGAGATGTACTGCTTCCCCTCCACCTACAATAGTTCAAAGCTGGCCCTGGAAAGTCCAATCCCTAACAAATCCATCCCAATATGGTTTATATGGTTCCACATCTAATAAGGTTTGAGGAATTTTATGTTAACATCCCATATTTCACAAGACATCAATAATATATCATCCTCAGGCATATCTATGTGGCACAACCGCTTCCCCAGATCCTGCGTGGGTATCCTATAAAACCCTTTGGGTGTCCTCCCCTCTGGATGACTTTTCTCCTATGCGACCACTAGGTCTGCCACTGCCTCTTATATATCTAACAGTGTGGGCCTCACCACTAATGAAACCCCGCCAACATGGGACATTCTTGTCACCTTTCGGCCCTAACCTTGAGGTTGAAGAGGCACCATGTCACTGGAATGTACAGTCTGCCACTTCAGCATCTCCCCCGGGTAGGCTACCTCCCAACTTTTTCCATACTCCTTGTCTAGTCCATAGGTATTTGTGTGTGGAGGCAACTAATTCTGCATCTTCCCATCCTCTCGTGTGAACATGAGCCACATCTACCTCATCACACACAGATAGTTCTCATGGTGTACTCCTAAGTAGACCCATAGGGTGAGACTCTGCATGCATCGTAACTGCCTCGCAAAGCGATTTGGGGTGTACGACTCATAGTGAGGCATGTGATCAACCTGTGCCACCAGGACTTCATCCTGAAAGGCCATGAGGTAGGAACGATTCTCCTCCATTCCCTTCCCTTATCGGTGAACACACCTTTTGGTAATGGGAACAGGTGGAAGTTGAATGTATCCGCCTAAAAAATCGGTTCAGCACTAGAAGTGGGGTCATCTTAGTCGATAAACTCCCCGCCACATTCAGAATAGTCAGTTGCAAGTTCGACTATCGAGGGTAAATGGGTTTGGGTATTCGTAAGCACCCATATGCACCGTTATCCACCCATACAGAAGTTAGAGTGGCCCGCACACCCTATGTGGATACTTCCCTTCACTAATATGCAACATCACTTTGTATAACTAAGCGAGCATCGAGTTCCCCCGATTGACCTGCTCCCCCATTGCCAACATGGACACCATGATAAATTTTCTCAGTCATAAGCCCATGTTTGTATCCCTTACTGGTAGTATCCAGCCGCAGATGATTGCCAAAATGAATGTATCCAACCTAACCACCTATTTATTCTTAGTGCTGACCCTAAACCCCCATGTCTTCCACTAGATGTCCTCTAAGAAACTCTAGTAGGACTTCTCCTTGCTGTTCTAGACCCCCTACAGGCAAGTAGGAGGCCTCACAGGAAACTTCCCATCTATGGGGGAATGAAATAACTGACTGTACCCCTGCTTAAACTAGACACCCCTCACTGAATTCTTTTCTTATCTTACCACCAGGTCCATCAATGCCTTTACAAGTTTCAACATCTATTCCGATTCATCCCATGTATTCTTGGCAGTGAGGAACTCATCATACATTGCCCACAATATCAGAATCCCTGAGATTTTTTGCTGGTCCTAGAGGCTGATACCAACCTCCCCATGGTGAAAATGGAATGTGTTGGTCCTCGATGACCACCTAATAAAAGACTTTGGAATCAGTTTCTTTATCTAGTAAATGTGGAATTGGGAATCCCATGCCACATCATACGTGCCACTCGCCTCAATTCCACCAAAAACATCTCGCATAAGGCACAAACCCAAAAAGATCATGCCCAGTCATCTATGAAATTTCCACCCCGGTGAAAATCCTACTCATTGGTCCACTGCTTCTCCAGGTTCCCCATTTTCACCTTCAATATGGTGTGATATTTGGGGGGAGATAACTCAAGATTCAATGACTTCCCATCGACATTTTTTACAATATTATACAAATAGTCAGCATTGATGGGTGTATAATCCTCCCAAGTATGACCGTCAGCTTCCCTGAACCACTGGCACTAACATGGAATACTACTAAACCAATAGTCTGTCTCATCCTTGATTTCTTCAGGGATGAGAAAATCATCTCTCATACCAAAGCCATATTTGCAAAGTCTTTTGCTGAGGGGATAGTTCTTTTGGATGTCTTACAACAGCTCCACCAAGGACTTATGGTCAGAATGGCTCTACACACATTCCTTAATCCCTAGGTTATCAGTCATCTCTACCCACTAGGCAGAAACTACAAGTACCACACTAGCAGCTTCTTGGTGGGCCATTTCCTACTCTACTTTAGAAAAAAAAATCTGGATCACAAAGCACGATTCCATAGCTCGATAGCAGAGACAAGTTATAGAGCCATACCCCAGACCTCACAGGCACAAGCCACGGAGTGCACAATCGTAGAGTCATAAGAATTGTTGTTCACCATAGATCAAAGGGCTCAATTCACATAGTGTGGTCGTAGTGTGTGATGATCTTCATGAATTGAGAGAAAATCACAAAAAATGTGGAGATAAGTAAGGAAAAAAGAGGGGTCATCCACCCCTATTAATAGAAAAATATCCCAGAGCTTCGCGGTGTTCCTAGTCTTTGCAAGCTTCATGGTGAGATTTGTGGAATTCTCAACCCGTGCATCGCCTCTCCACAACGCAACCCTACTTCACTATATTGATTTGTGATTCGCCTAAAAATTTTGGTGATTTACCCTCAAACTTAGACCCTCGTTTTCTCCTCAGATCTAAGTATGAGGGGGGGAATTCATTAGTGCCAAAATATGTGCAAAGGAAAAGGACGCAAATAGGAAACCAATGCCAAAGGGATTGATTTACAAAGCTCCTTTGAGAATCCCTCCACCATCGCATCCGGCACAAAGATATGGCCTCCTCTTCGATCACCGTAGATTAAAATATGTGGAAAAATTTCAGTTCTGACGCCATTGAAAGAAATATTTGGGCCGCGGAGGGAACCGAATCACCTCTGTGATACCTTGGAAATTGAAGGAAGCCTCTGCGAGTGTCGTGGAAGGAATTAATGATGCCTCTGCACCAAGGAGGGGATGACGGTCAACTTTGCGATTAAGGAAAACATGATGCATTCCACATTCAATCAAAAAGAACCACGTGGATTTTTAAAGAGCTATCAAAGCTCTGTGTCACCTCTTGCCTATAAATATCAAGCTTCCCTCGGACACAAAGGACGATACCACAACCTTTCTCCTTCTCAAATCTCAAATCGTGAAGTAATTTCTTCTCTATAAAACATTGTGAAAATGACCTCTTTAAGGTACTTGAGCATTTCAAAGAACCTTTCCCTTAGCTCAAATTCCACCCATCTTCAATCAGGGATTCCCTTCATGGAGCCCATGGGACACTGCAAAGGAAAGAGCTCCCTAAGTTAACATGGGTCTTCTCCAAGCACTCATGCTTTGTGAAGTACCTTCCACGTACATGTGAACCCCATGCCAATACAGGGTCACTATGATTCGCAAAGTATATTTTTCGCAATGCCACACTTTTTAAGGCACCCATTCTCCATGAATTCCTACTCCACGAAAGAAATTTCACTTTGCAAAGAACCCTTTATATGTATGTATACTCCATGCCTATTCTAGGACACACTACTTCACAAAGTATACCTCTTCGTGGAGTCCCTCTACCCTGTAAAGCACCAGATCATTGCAATGTCCCATCTTGTGAACCCATTTACTTCACAAAACCTTCTCCCATATTTCCCTCTAGGTTCGTACATATTGATTTCATGGTCCCTTGGGTGGTTCTTTATATTTCATTGCTTCACATCATGATTAATCGCATAGGCACACTAACAGCTATTTATTCTTTGCATAGCCATGCTAACATGTTCCCCTTAATGTATCACTCCATAACACCGCCTCACCATGTAATTGTTGATGCCTTACCTTCCACAAGTTTGGGTGGGTATCAGTTAAGTAAGTCCTAGGGGTGAGGGGTGAATCCTCATCATCCAAGATGTAGGAAGTTAAAATTCCAAGCACCATCATCCTCAGTAGATGACTTTAAACTTTACCCTTATCCTATATTAGACATTATCCATGCCCACTAGTCTCCATGGGAGTGAGATCTTCCACACATGGAATGAGATCCTCTTTGCGGGAGTGGCATCTGTCCACCGGGAAAGGGGAAACCGTCTTGGTGTAATTCCCTAGGGTTTCTTGTGGGAGGTTTCATCCTTACTCCTCCTCTCTTATTCAGTGTGAAAATACCAAATGAGAGATGGTCATAGGAACCTTTGTTACCATGTCCCTCTCCCTTTGGGAAATATTACCATCGGGCCTCCATCCTGAAGTAAGTCCCAATCTCTATCTCCCTAGGCCACTAAAAACGCATAATCCCCGCTCTATTAATCATGGAAACACCTTTCAGGAAGTGATCATTGGGTCCTTACTACCTCTTGTTTCTAAAACCGAGCAAGACTTATGTTGGATTATAGTAATAACTGACCATGACATCCTACCTGGTCTAACTCAACGTGTAAGCCTCAGGCCTTTCATCCAAAACTATTTGGACTTTGATCCTTTCCTTTTTCCAAGAAAGGTATGTAGGAAGCCTCCCTTAGGTTCAAGACCATTACCCTTCGGTCCCAACCACTTCATGTCGGTTCACCCTCATCCTTCATGACAATAAACTACATTCCCCTTTTTTCCTGCATGACGCTAAATTTTACCATTCCAAACTACATGAGTTTTCATCCCTAACTCTTAGAAAGGGTACATAGGAAACCCCCCCCCCCACCGAGGATCAATCCCAATCTACAGTAAGTCATTTTATTCCCCTTTGTCTAGATCCAACTCTCTAGTCCACCCCTCGAGCGTTAGATCAATATCAAGCTGTTAACCACATGTAATCCCCTGACATTATCATTGGGTATATGTCCTCCGATCACACCCCGATCCAATGCGTCACAACAAACTATGTGGGTTTTGATCCCAGTCCCCTAGACATGGTACATAGGAAGCCTCCCTAAGGCTCAACCCCAAACACTGGTAAACTTCAATGTTCCCCTTTATTGGGACTCACATCCTTGGTCATTCCTAGTAGCCTCAAACCAAGTCTCGGGCTGCTAACCATGCATAAACAACATCATGTTGGCGGTCCACTATTGTATGTGTACACCCTGATTCCATTCCCCACTCTGAACTATGCAGACATTTATTTCACACCACGGGGATATGTAGGAAGCCACCGTGAGGTTCAATTATGTCACCCATGTCCCATCCTTGTCCATCCCTTGATCCTTTGTGATTCAGGAAGGTCATACCACAACCCGATGATTCTACTCCCTCTCGTTTCCATCCATGCATCCATTCTCACGAGCCGCCTCCTCAGGTGTCCCATCACCCCTCCGAACTACGTGGGTTTCGATCCCTGCCTCTCGGGATAGGGTACGTAGGAAGCCTTCATAAGGTTCAATCTCATCCAATGGTAAACTCTAGCATCCCCTTAATAGGTACTCAAGCATCCTAAAATCCATATTCATTAGACTTTTTGATCCACTCATCCAATAAACTCACTAGGTGATCTCTCTTGGGGATGCACCCATTAAATCCACTCTCATTAGTGTTCTGATCAGTCTGATCCATCTCTGATAGATGTTAAACTTGCAGCATACCCTGTGTTAAATGCGGGAAGATGAGGAAAACATTAGAGACATGCCTATGGAATATAATTCCCCTCACTCGATGTGGGATTCCTCAGTCTTCTGATCCCTTGAGAATCCCTATTATAAGAGGAAGAAACCTGGATGCACCAGTGTTTCAGCATCCAGACACACCAGTGATGTCCAATGTGACTACTCCCCTGATCAAAGGTTCGTACCCTGATATGACCCCTGGGAATGTTCTTATATAAGTATTTTAACTAACTGGTGTCCATAAATATATGGCACTAAGGAGGAGTTTCATGAACAATGTCTTATTCTTTAAGGGAGACCCGGATTAAGTAACAATATTTGAGGAGGAATCCAATGGAGGAGAGACCAATATCCCATTATCTTATTTCGATCAAGGAGAAAAATTCCTTGAATAATAAAAATATGTCACCCGCCTTCGGATGGTAGAAATGTGGGGCAATAGCTACGCGTCCTCGACGGACGAATGTGCACCCCAGAGAAAGCGTCAGAAACAGTGGGTTTTAAAAAAATGATAACCCTTTGATGGCCAATATAAAATTATGCTAGGGAAATTAATTTAAGGGATGTATAGTTTAATATATAGATATTTAAAATTAATACTATTTTCAATATCATATAGTATATGTAACACTGAGATTAAGTGAACATCAATATACTACTAAAATATTATTATGTAAACAAAATGTCCAAACCATTTAATTAGCTGGTGTAAATATAATTAACTAGAATATAAAATATAAATATAACTGAAAAACTCAATATAAATTCTTTGATTAATACTTAGGAAATAAGAACACAATTTTCAGTAAGGTTATGTTATGCTTTATAAATATGCTTTCTTCCAGAATGATTTTTATTTATTTTGTAAGAAAAAATATAATAATTTATAGAGAATATAAAAAATATATTTTCTAAAAATATAATCATTTTTTAAATCATCACATCAAAATTATCTTATGGTGAAATATTTTCTATTTTTTAAATAGATTGATTTTCCATGAAAGGTGAAAAAAAAATTATTGAAAACTGTCTTTTGTCTCAAGAATTTACAAAGTAACATTTTTTTAAAATTATTTAAAACAAAAATTAGGTGTAAAATATAATTAACTACCTAACTTAGTCCAATTTAATTTATTTTGTGATTAAATTTTTTATAAAAACATTTTTATACATAAAAAGGAAATTTACTAAAAAACTATTTTTAATTGCGCTTTGCATTTTAATTTTAAATTAATTATTTCTTTTAAAAATATGAAAAGTTATATAATTTGAATAGATTAATGTCTCCCATGAATTATAAAAATATATATGAAATTTTAGGGATTTTTAAATTTTTTATTTAAATTACACCTTTGTCTTGATATATTTAAAGTAATATTAAATGAATAGTGTCAAAAATGACATTAATCATATTTTATTAAATGATTTAAAATTCAAAAAAATTATGAATTTGAAACAAATAATGTTATATGGTTGAAAAAATAATCAATGGTCCACTTTTTTGTCTTTTATCCTTTAATGGTAACATTCTTGACCTATAAAAGGTAGAAAATTTCAATATTGTGGTAATTGTCTAAAGGGTTTACAAAGGGTTAAACCTAAAATATAAGGGTGAAAACAATACCAAAGCTTATTAAAATTTTATTTTATCAGTTTATTTTGACTCATAAATACCTTAGATTAAAATTATTTCAATTTTAATTCATTTGGACATGAAAAATAAATTATATTAATTTAATACTTTATTAAATTCCAATAATACCACTCCCCTCACTTAAAAAATAAACACCACTTCCCTCAATTATTTACACGACATTGAGCCTTCTATATTGGACATACCCTAAAAAATTATCTTTTTAATATACTTATCTGACTTATAGATTTTATTTCTTCCCAAAATCTTACACAGAGATCCTTTAGAATAAGTTCAAAGGATTTGTTCCAAAGAACTAGTCATCACCTTAACTAGTCACTTTATTTTTACCTCTTATTTTATCTTCTCTAAATCTATGGTATTTATTATGAAATAATTCATTAAATACCCAAAATATATTTAAATTTTATTATTCATATTAAAATAAAATTATCCGCCAACTTTTCCATCAAATAGTATGTGAACGTATCGCTAGTGTGTATGTACGGCTTACCGTCTCCACATAGGGATACAATTCATTTTTCATCACCATATTTTATGGATGAGAATTATGGTGGGTTTAATATTCATGTATTTTATTCATAATATAATTATTCTTCTACAATTATAATATCATATCTACATTATTACCTTCCAATCCAATAGAAAATTATAAAGTTGCTCGTGTATACATTTGGACTACCATGTCCAAGAAGTGATGTGATTCGTTTTCCATTTTTTCTTTACATGGAAAGTAAAATAGGATATAATTAATGAAAATATATAATATATATGATATAAAAATTATTTTTAAAAGGTTAATAATTATTTACCTTTCTTTCATACCATTCGTCAAAAAGTGAAATAATCTTTCATGCGTACGTACGGTCTACCATATCCATGAACTGTGTAATTAAATTTTTTATATATATAAATTATAGATGACACTAAATATAAATATATTAGATATATATGATATATTTACATCATTAATAATATTTTTTGGTGATTTAAACATTATCAAAGTATAGGTACCAAAACTATCGAACCAAAATATACATGGACGATGAAGCAGTTATCAACCGGTATAGTTATTTTAATAAAGAATTATTAATAAATGGATGATAAAAGGCTATAAGTAAAAAAATATGGTATTATATTTTTGAGTATGTTTCTATAATGTATTTATAATAAATATATATTTATTATATAGTATGTTCAAAGATGCACGAAGGAAGTTGGACCTAAAGTAAGGGTTTCCCATCTTACTTTTACTTTTGTGAGACATATACCATACTCCCCACATATTAATTTTTTGTGGTGTATATAATTACATTTTATATTTTATATTATGAATCACATTATATTAAAGGTGTTTAATGTTTCACTTTAAGTTATTATTTCATGGGTATTATGATTCAAAAGTTACCAAAGTGGTAAGGGTTCATTTCAAAATCTAATCATTATTTGAGATTATTTATGTTAAAGTCTCCACTGGGGGAATTATTATATTATTTAATATTAAAACAAATATACTTTATTCTAAAATATTTATTTATGTTGATTATAATTTTCCTTTCATTTTCTACTCTTTTAGTACTCAAGATACCAAAACTAGGTTTTTTAAGGAAAATCGATTTTTTTTCTACTTCATCGAGAATATTTTTCATCTGTATCCATATTTTCCTTAAAATGTATTAAATTATGTTTTCACTATGATTCCATGATTTATTGAATACTTTTTTACCCATGTTTAAATTTTAAAAAATGGATTAAAGATAATCTTTGTGTGATTTTTTGAATGATATACTTTTTTACTTTTCTCACAAAAGCATAAAAGGAATTTCGTTTTAAATATTTTACAACATGAATGGAATTTACCATAATCATAATCGCTTAATGTTTTAAATAACCCTTCTCAAGTTTCAATTTTTCTTTTTAAATAAAATATTTTCTAATATTTTTTAAATTTTTTGTTTTCAAAATCCATTTTAAAAGTAAAAAAAGGTTATTTTCATCAAGAATGTTTTTAATTAGATTTTTAAATTATTTCTATTAATAAAAGTAAACAAACCATTTGTAATAATTCTTCACTAAGGATATGTTTTAATTATATCATCCTCATTATTTCTCTGTATTTTTTATGAATAGTTTTATTGGGAGGAATATTAACATTTTGTATGCTAGTTTTTCAATCTGAAAGTTTATGTTGATTATGTGTTGAACTATTATCATTCTCTTCTATATGATGAATGCATTGGACTTAGTTAGTGAGGGGTGGGACCACTATATATCTTTATACATTGGTATGTCTCATGATACAATCTATTTTTCCTATTTGGCCACGTCCACACCCATTTACATAATATGTCTTGGAAAAAAACATTGATGACAAGTTTATTATTTCCCGCATTATGCATTCCATTATTATAAAACTAGTTATTATTTTCTATGGGATTATTTATGTTGTTATATCATCTATGGATTTAGACCCCTTATTATGGTATTATTTATATGGAATTTTTTTAATTCCATTTATTTCTACTGTATTGTTCTTTGTACCCAACTTATTGATTAAACAGAATGTTTTTTTATTTATTTACCATGAAATATTGATTATCTGTTATTTAATAATGGTATCTTACACTAGATGAAACCCTTATTGAGAATTTGAGATCACCATTATTTTTTTCTTCCCTGGAATATAAAGAACAAATAATTGAATGATTTCATGAAAGAAAAATATTTACATTTACTATGTTACGTTTACAAATGTAATATGAGATCCAAGTATATATCTAGTTTTCCAATGCTATTAAACTATTAATTCTGTTGGGATGAAATTTATTGTATCTGGTGATAATTTAAATAAGTAACAACAAGCTATAGTCTAATGGATTTTGGGTTATTACACTAACACAAGTAGGACTACATTTTAGTATAAGAGACCATGCCATAGCCCACCCGTTCAAACAACTTCTGAAGATCGTGACTAGGACCACACTACAGATCTTATAAACATGTGTAAAGTACTATGGTACAACCTAAACCACCACACCATAAAACCCGCAACTTAAGATGTGATCTATGGTGTATCCCAACTCCACACTGTAGGGGTTTCGAATTTCGAAAAACTGACCCGATTCCACCCTATTCCCTTGCGTCGAATCCAATTTCATTATTCCATGGAACTCGACCAGCCTACACCACAACCTACCTCTATGGAATATCCGTGAAAAAATAGAACTAGATCCAAATTTTCTCCCATTATAACCCTATTCTACAACTTGTCTCTCCATGGTAGAATAACTTAACATACGAAGTAGAATAAATCCCCATGATGCATACTCTTCTACATCATAATTCCCTTCTTCCTGCTTCCTCCCAAAACAAACCCATCCAGAAAAAGGCTCGACAACCAAGGTTCAAATCAAAAACAACCCGCTCATAGAGGTTTATAAAAACATTAAAAAGGGACTTAACTTGTGAAATATTGGATCTTATGAATTACCCTAAAATTATTCTTATGGTTATCAGACTCATTGATCCTAAGCTAGTGATAATAATATGGAATATAAATATTTAAAAAAACTCTTCCCCTAACAAATGGATAAAAAATAATCAATAAGGGGTAATAGATACATGTTCTTAACTATAACCCAAATAATATTTTTATAATAAAAACATAGTCCTAGTGTTCCATTAGCCTTATTGGATAAAATCATTGGTGCTACCCATGGTGACACATTGGGTCGATTAAAGAACTTGGAAAAAGAATCATCTAAACCAGACTTTAACTCCTATAGTTTAGTTATTTCCATTTAGTAAGTTGGAATAGAAATATGTTGGGTAACTAATACCAATTATATAAAAAATACACCTCCCTAACTGGTGTAAAATTAGAAAATTCATCTAGAAACACATCAAGAAACTCACATTCTACTTGGGGAAGATCACCACATGAATATTCCTTATCTAGTTCAAAGGTAATCATGGATTTCATCCAACCCATCTCCAAAATAATAGGTCCAACATGACTCGAACTTGAGTCTTATTCTCCTTAAATAATATGATGCTCCAAATTTGGGAAAATAAAGGTGGCACACTAAAGATAAAAATTGATATGAGATTTATAGGAAATCAACCACTCTATATCATGTTTGAAATCAAGAAGTTTCATATCTAAAACCAAAAAATCACAAAAAATAATAAATTTTGATGAATAAAAAGTGAAATAGGGGCATCAGAGAACCTTTTCTCTCTTCATCCCCAGAGGCATAGAAAAACCCATTATATAATTCATGAGCTCTATATAAATATTTAATAGTACAACAATACGAGTAGATACAAAGGAATTAGATTCAACAATATCAAATAAAGAAGTCAATAACTATGGAGTAATTGCAATGGTACTTATCACTATCATAGGACCCAAATTAGTTTCCACTATTGAATCATCTGTTGTGGGAACATTATCCAAGATGCATGTGTTAATAATTCCATTATTCATGAATCATTTAACTCTAACATAGATCCACCTGTTATTTTCAATCCCATATCACTACATGGAGTGGTGTAAAGGTGAAAAAATATCTAAAAATGACTAGAGTGTTTAAAAATGAAAAATATTATTAGTCCCTCTATGAAATCATGCTTTGACTGACCAAAAATTCCACACTGGAAACAAGCTTGTGTTCCTTTACTACATACTACATGATATTTATAAGATGTCTACTACCACAATATACCAATAAATTTTCCACCCAAAGGCTTATCCCATTTTCTATTCCTTTTAAAGGGACCACCAAAACAACCACTAGAAGTATGAGGAACTCCAATTAACCTTTCCTCAGTAGTTAATTAAATTTTTCCCATTAGAGATCTATCCAAAACAACAAAATACGAGGCGATATTCAACATGAAAACATGATATTGGATATCTTATTAAAGACCCATAAAAATTGATGGGATTTCATATTATTATTTGATACTACCTTATGTGAGAAATGATAATGTTTGAAAATTTTATTGGTGTATTGGGTAACTTTTTATTCACCTTTTTTAAGGTTAAGAAACTCCATGACAAGTGGGTGTAACAATATGGTGATTTTTAATGAGGAAAATTCCTTCTATATAGATTTAACAATGTGGTAGATCATTTCATGTCATGACAATATCACTTAAGAATTTAATTTGGTAAAGGACCATTATATTGGTCACATTGTGAGGATGACCCTTTTATATTAGGTTAGCAGGGAGAGGCATGAGGGTCATGTCATGGATAGGGTGTCACACTGTGTTTATGAACCTCAAGTATTAGATTATTTTAAAGGATATCACTCTTGTATATGGGGTCATAAATCCTTATGTATTCCCCTATGGAATATTATTTGAAAAAAGATTGATCATGATGTGATACAGGTTGTTAGACACTGAAATAATTTTCTTATGTATTTGATTTATTTCATATTAAAAACCATTGGTATTTCATTTTAAAATTTAATATGGGGGAATTTGGTCACATCTTGACCCATGAATTATTTCATGAGGCCTTAAGTGGTTGTTGAGTTCAAATAGTTCTTCATATAGATCTTTTGAAAAAAAACACATTTACTACCATTTATATCTTTTTATCCTTTTTATCTTAAATTCACCTTATAAATTTTTTCAAGTGGATGTTTTGAAGTTTTTTATAGAGCCATATCAATTTTGTTAAATTAAAAAGAATAATATTTCAATGAATAATATTATCAAAATTGAGATTTAAGTCACCATAA
Organism: Viscum album; assembly: GCA_963277665.1. NCBI lineage: Eukaryota > Viridiplantae > Streptophyta > Magnoliopsida > Santalales > Viscaceae > Viscum > Viscum album. Next base: position 578,679,893 of record OY728122.1, on the reverse strand, counting down.
AAGTTTATTTTCATAAATGTTATGAGAATGAATATATAATAAATTCTTTGTGATTTTCAATTTATTTAAATTCTTTGAAATGATTTTTTATTTATGTTGTTTTTTTTCAATAGAAACAGTGTAACAGTGTTTTATAACATTTATCAGTGGAATTAAACTAAGAGTATATCCATTATAAGGATATATGATGATTTTGATATAGTTTCAACTAAACATGAGAAATTTAGAATTGAAACATTAGATTTATTAAAATATCCGTATATAAATAGTACCATGATCTCAAGGTGAAGGATGATATTTTGAATTGATCTATGTCTTATATATTTGTTTAATATTTGTAATAACTTATTCTTGAGATCTATTCCATTTGTATTTTATTTAGATAGATTTTCTCATAGTATATTTTTGAGAGAATTTAATTGTTAATACTCTTATTTTTTCACTTTTTAATTATTGTTCTGATTGTGTTGATTAAGGGATATCAAGGATATGGATATAGAGATTGTTTTGATCATGTTTTATTAAGGTATTCTGGAAGAAAGACAATGTTTATACTAAGTAGGTTGATCATGTGCATACAATGTTTTTGAATAAATACATATAGATAGGTATAAAATTAGGGATATATAATGTTAGGTCTATAAAATTCCTTATCACATTGGCTAAAAGTTAATACCTCCACAAGTTGATGTTTTTTATGTTTTTTTTATATCTTGTTGTAATTATTAAGTTGTATGATTTATTACACTTTATCTCTTTACTAAATTTAATTGGAATTTTTTTCATTCCAATATGAATTCTAAATTATATTTACAATTTTATATTCAATATTAAGTACACTCAAATCTTATTAAGTCCATAGGAACAAAATTCTTCTAATAACTTTAATATATTCCACCATATCTACATACTATATACTCTTTAACTATTAATTTTGTCAGAATGATCAACTTCTAGTTAACAGGTAGTTGAAATATAGTAATTTTTACTTAATAATTCAATTCAGCCTCCCCCCTCTAATAGTATTTCTATCATACATTCTGATGAAAAATAAGTAACCCTCTCTATTAAGTTTATTACCCCATAAAGCCATGAAAAGGAGGTTTTTTCTACCACATAGGGGAAGTAGACACTATAAAGGATTGGTTCCATGTATTTTTGTTCTACCTCAAATAGATGTGTCATTTCATGACTAATGGTTCACATTGTTAGGGGTAGGGGTAAGTTTGTCATTCCTTCATAGGGAAGGTGTTCCACATCATGACCTAAGAGTACATGACCTCCTGAGTGTCCGAAAGGGGTATTATACCCTGAGTCATATGTCCCATGATGTTATTGGGCCCTATCTAACCTTTTTTTATGATAGGGTCTATATTTTCCAAGACAACCCATATTGAATTTTAGAGTAAATGGGTTATATATAGGTATATTTTAGTTAGATCTTTCTCATTTTCTTCCTCTCATGTATCCCCCTTGGAAAAGGATGTTCTGTCTAGAAATTACATGCTACTTGAGGTATTTTATTCCTTCTGGTCCCTTTTGTTTTTGTCTCCCTTAATTTCCCTCCAATCTATGATGATTTTAGAAGTTTTTCAATGATAATTTCATATAATATTTTGGAATTATCTTGATATGATTGGTATTTTATTCTTCCTATCTAGATGGGGTCCCAAGAGGATTAATGCACTATGATTCATGAGGTCTTATTGAAGTAAGTCATTGAAATAAATAATTTTATGTTTTTTTCCTTAAATTAGAAATATATTTAGTTGTGGGTATACATAAGGTGTTAAGGATTTTTCTTTCTATAAAATATGGTTTTTTCTGAGAGTAATATTCTCCCCAATACTTCAGTTTTTTATGTTGTTACTTTATCTGATGAGATATTTCTTCATTATTCCCAAGCTATTAATTATGGAATTAATATTAGTTTAATGAGTAAATTAATTAATATTTTTTTATAATTAATTTTGGTCTTTATCAGTGAATATTGAGACTCATTTTTATGGGTTATCATTAGTTGGTAATTGAAAATATTAGATGATAGTGGTGAGTTTTTCTTAAATTGAATAACTTTAAATGATATAGTTGGTCCCAAAACATCTCTAAAAGGTTTATTAATTTTGATATGTTCATGTGGTAAATGGTTCCACCACTTGTGTTATATAAACCTTAAATTTAAAATTATTTTCGTCCTTTAGTATAATTTATGGTTTAGAAGTGTCTTGGTACAAGATAAACCCTTGAACACTATCTTATTTCCACGGTCACCTATGGTCGTGGTCTTCAACATAAAGACCTGAGGTGTTGTAAATGAACCTTAAAGGGATATAACTAATTAATTAAACATAGTGGGAACTGTTATGGGTTAATTTAGATCCCTCTATGTAAGAGGTGTGATATATTAGTAATTATTTTTCTAGAGGTATGTTATATGAAAATATTGGAATTCCTTATAGCCACTTGGCTAGTGGATTGGAGTGTAAGGATAGTGTTTCTTCCCTACCTGGAATATGTGTGTCTTATAGGTTATATATTATGTCATATAATGGAATTTTCGGGTAAATATAACTATAATTATCATAAAGTTAAGAGTGAGAGGATCTTTTACCATCCCTTTTATTTTTTCCTATATTTTATTGATTATTCAGCAGTTTAGGGAATGATGAAATTTTGGTGATGTTGAGGGAAATCATTCCACTATGTGATGGGATTTTTCTTGAGAGTTGGGAATGATATAAAGGAACAAGTAAATGGTAAAATAAGAAAAATAAAAACACATAATTCATTAATTTAGGTCAATGATCCTTTTAACTTATAAATAGATTCACAATAACAAAAATCAGAGATTTAGTGTCTGTGAGGATCAACAAATTAAGAAACATTTTTAAAATACTTATGAACATTTAACCATAATTGAACCACATTATATTCCCTACTATAGTTCTCTTAAATTATTCTACTCTTCGTAACATGGGGAAATTTAATCATAAGAAAAGGTATGAGATCAAACACTTAGTAAGGGTAAACCTAATGGATACTAATTAAAGATCATAAATGATCATAATATAATTATGTGGCTATAATTAATATATATGGACATAACATAAGTAAATCATGCCTAATAAACCACAAATCAAAAATCATGATTCATGGCCAATGTCTTGGAATAATATAAAACATTAATCAAAAGAGTGTATAATCATTATTCAATAAACATGAATCGTGATATTGTAACATTAAGAAAGTATATAAATGTAGAAAAAACTTTTTCATGAGAAAAATCACCTTCGTAAGCCAGAAACATTCAACCATGCTTGTGAGAAAATATATTTTCACTCGCATATATATAACTCATGAGATTTAAACTTTTAACCAACACATTAGAGGGAGATATAGGACCCCACCCATAAATCATTAAAACATATGTGAGCCATGTGAAATACATCATTGATTATATCCTTAAAACAAATTGAAATAAAATGTGTTTCTTATCCTTTTCATATAGAATCACATAAGGAAATATTTCATAATTACATAAATAATCATTTCTGGATAAACCTAGGGAAAATAAATGGGTATCTAAATATATTTATTAATTTTCTAGGTAAATAACCTTTAATTAAGATAATGTGGTATATTGTGTTTAAACTGTATAGATAAAACATATATGACTAAGTAAATAATTTATCTAATCAATTTAAGTATTAATATCTAAGATAAATCCCTTTAAATATGTAAATTTACTATATGATATTAATTAAGTAAAATCATTAGAAAAAATTATTATAAACATTGAATAATTAGGCAATAAAAAAGTAATGACAAATCATTTTTAGGATAAAAAAGAATATTTCATAAGATATTTTGGTAAAAAATGAGTACTTTAAAAATTGATTAATATCCTTCATCATGCATAATATATTTCAAAACATGTAGACCTATATTAAGAATAATTTTTGTGAACATTAAGAAAATTGTTTTAGAAATAAGTAATAACATAGGCCTTCTGAAAATATTTATTAAAAATAAAAATATTATAAAATTCCATGAGAATAATGATATATTTTATATACTATGAAAATTTAGAGAGTAAAATTCATATAAAAAATAAAAATAGTGGAAATATGTGTTCAGACATAAATGTTTAAAAGATATTTTTTCATAGTTTGTCAAAAATTACTCATATAGAATACATTAATATTTTATTTAATAATTTTAATAAAATTAAAAAATACAAATTAATAAATAATTTATTCACAAATAAAGACATTTAGAAAATAAACCAATGAATAATTACATGAAAGAGAAAGATAACTGATTGAAAAGAAGAGGTGGGATATGTTTCACTTACAAAGGGTAAACTATGCGCCAAAGATAAAATGAAATAGTGAGAAGAAATATAAAACCCCAAGAATGACCAGAGGATAAAAAAATTCTGGGGTTTTAGAGAAAAAAGTTTAAAAAATTTCCAGATGGATTATCTTTTAAAAGAAATTTTGATTTGTATAAGAGATTGGGGATGAAACTTTTAGGGCATGAGTTCATTTTAATTAAATCCCCTATAATGAGAGAAATTACAATTTTTTTTAAAATTCCATGAGTAAAGTATATCTCGTGATATAACATATAAAATGGTTATTATATAAACCATATAAAACAATACATGATGTGTAATATGAAACATGTCTCATGGATTACAAAATTGAGACAAGGAAACTCTTACATGATTGTTATCTTTTCAATGAAATCTCATGAAAGTTTGAACATGAGATGGATTTTAAAATCCATTTTCTAGAATGAAAAATTATGATAAAATTAATCCATTTCCAATATATACATCATAAAAAAAATTAAAAAATTGGTGAATATTCATCATATCACAATGAATAAAAATTGATATTTAAAACCCATTACAATAATTGTTGAATTACATGAATGTTATTTAACATCATATATAAAAAATATCTTAATGGACTATTTAATAAATATATTCATACCTATAACCTTTTATAAACTTTATTTTTAATATTTTATTATTATTATTTTTTTAATAAGGTGGTGCCTCAGTCAAAGGCCAATACATAATTTATTAAATAGAAAGAAAGGAACTACTTGAGTCTAAAAGAGTGGATCTTATTACAATATTTTTCATATAGAGAGAGAAGATCAATAGTCAGATCATCCATCCACGTAATGCCTTGGATGATTCCCTTATTGGTAAGACCTTCGACAACCATGTTCGCATCAAGAAAGGCATGAGTGAAAATGTATCTAATCTCTAGAAGCGAAGCGAGGTAGCTCATCCAATGGGTAGTAAGCGTCTAGGAAAGGTGCACCACACCATTCCAAATAGCTTGGAAAATAGTGGTTGAATCACTATCTATAAAAATATTATTCCATCCATTTTTATTAACAAAATAAATAGCATGAATCACATCCATCATTTCTGCTTCCAAAGAAGAGGGTTTATTGCAGCTGCCAAAGTGACATCCATGAAAATGGCCAATAAAGTCTCTAAAGATATCACCATAGCTCATAGGTCCTAGATTTCCTTTGGAAGCTCTATAAACATTTAATTTTATCCATATTGGGAACGGTGCTTGCCAAAACACCTCAACGGTGAACCTCGGGTGTCTGTAGAGAGCTTCGATCCTAAGTCGATGAAGGATATCAAAGTCTTCAACAATTTTGTCACAATAAGATTTCTGAATTGAGGAATCATCTCAAATGGCAATGTGAATCCGCATCTGACCTCCATTATGATTGAATGAGTACTTTTTGTGGATAATATAATTTCTATCATACCAAGTCACATGGAGGAGCTCATCCATAGCGGTTAAGAATATATTCTTGATTTGATTCAAAGAATCAAGATCCACACTACATTTTAATTGGGAGAAAATAGAGTCAAGGAAAAACCATCTGTAGACAAACATGTCTGTAATATAATTCCAAAGGGATGAAGCCACAGAACAAGAAAGAAATATATGGTTAGTATCCTCTCTATGTTGGTGACAAAAGTGACACTTAGAGCAAACATAGATATCAAAATACTGAATAAAACCCTTAGTGGGAATACAGATGTGAGCAATATGCCCAACGGGATTCAGTCTTGAGGGTTTAATCGAGTGTTTGTCTAAGAATTTCAACCAATAGAATCTAGGGTCTGAATATGTGAAATTTTCGTTGTGAAAGATTTTAGAATCAATAACATCATTATGGGAAAGCTCCCAAATAAGGAAATAATCCGAGTTAGAGTAGGGGTAATTCTCAATAGAATTCATTATTTTATCTGGAAAATTGAAGTTATTAGATTGAATCACATCCTTCATATTGAAGTTGGTGTTATTTGGAGGGGAATTAGGATATAATATGGATATAATGGGGGAACCAGTCTAGGTGTCCAGCCGAAATTCATGAAATAGTCTACGCTAACCATCTATCTTGAATTGTTCATGATGTTAGTGAATGATTTTCTAATGGATGGACAGATCAAAGATTTAACATAGTTCAAATTTCCCTTATTTAACTTCTTAAGGAATCTATTTTTAAGAAAATCAATGGAGTCAAAGTTTTTATTAAACAATTTCAAAGTGAGTATGGCTTGAGGGGACTCATTAAAGAGTTTGAGATTTTTTATGCCAAGACCACCCTTCTCAAGAGGTTTTCAATAGGTAAACCAGAGGATGGTTACAAGCTTCTTTTCTAGAATAATTCCTATCCAGCCAAAAGTTTTGATGTAAAAATTAATTTTATTAAGGAGACTGGTAGGAAATTTATAGACCATAAACAAGTAGACCATTTTAGAGACAATGGTAGATTTCACCAGACAGATCCTGCCAGCCATGGAGATGGATTTTTCTTTCTATAAAGATAGTTGATTGATAACCTGATCAACTACAGTGGTAAAGTACATGGATTTATGAATTCCCAAAAAAATGGTAACTCCTAGGTAGGTGAAAGGGAAGGATCCTTCTTTTATTCCTAGACTATTGATGATGCTACTCTTTCTAATAGGAGATAAGTTTTTTCCAAAGAAAACAAAATATTTGTTCCATAAAATATATTGACCAGAGATCTCTTCATAAAAACATAAGTCCTTTTTTAGGTTTTGAATATTTCTTCTATCGCCTAGTAAGAACAAAATTATTTCATTGGCATATAAAAGATGTGTCAACACATTTCGGTTTCTAGCCACCTGAATGGGTTTACGTTTATTTTGATCAACAAGGTGAGTGAGAAACTTTCTAATATAATCTTCATCTATAGAAAAAAGAATGGAAGAAAAGGGATCCTCTTTCCTGACACCCTTGGTGCATTTAAAATACCATTTAATGGAGACATTAATAAGTATGAAGATAGTGGATGATTTAAATAAGGATTTTATCCTACTGATAAAATTATCATTAAGACCAAAACCCTGTAATACTTTTAAAATGAAACTCTAATCAATGGTATCAAAGGCTTTCCTAATATCAAGTTTAATAGACATATTTCCTCCTCTAGGTTACTTTATTTAGAGAATTTGTGCATTCTGAGGCAAGGAAAATACAGTATTGTATTTTCCTTCCATTGATGAAACCAAATTGATTCCAAGATATAATTTAATAACATATATAAGAATGTAGATTTGTGAGAAACTTAGTAATAAATTTTTAATGATATTTAATGAGAGCAATTGGTCAGAACATATGAATTTCAGAGGCATTATCCACTTTTGGAATTAAGGTAAGAAATTTAGAAATAAGGCCATAAGGGAGGACACCATTAGAAAAAAAGTATTTGGCCATTTTATAAACATCTATGTGGATTATCTCCCAGCAGTGTTGGAAGAATCCATTGTTTAATCCATCGAGACCCAGGTCACTATCAGGATTGAGTAAAAAATGGATTGGGGGATGATTCAAGTTCAATCATACCCCAAAAATTCATTTTAAAAAAATAAAATTAATCATTTTTTATGTATTTTACTCGATGATTTTTCACTTTTACCATTTTTTAAACCATGGTAAAAAAATTAACTTTATTGTTTAGTTTTAAGGTCTAAAAATAAATTGGCCCGTAATAAATAATATGAATCTAATTATTCCAAATATAAAATCTTTTTTAAAAAATAAAATTCTTTAGGGTTATAAAAAGTAATTTTAATATTGTCACATATAACATGTAAAACCATATTTTGAAAAAAGTGTACTTTTATGTTTGAAAATTATTATTAGGATAAAATTGAAAATTTTGTTAATTTATATGAGATATATTGGATTATTTTTAATATAATAACATGAATGAGTATTTAAAATTAATCTAAAACTAAATTCCATATTTTAGATAATTAGTTAAAATAAATGTACCAAAATAGGTTTTATTAGAGTAAAATATAACTTCAATTTCTGAAATGTCAAACATGAGTTATAAAAATTCAAAATTTTATTTTTAAATGAATAATTTTAACCCATAAAAATTATCAAGATATTTTTTTAAATATTTTTTTCATATAAAATTCATTATATGGTCATGAAGTCTATGGTATCGATGAAAACATTATTCTTCAAGATTCACCCAAAGAATAAACTATTTATAAAAAATAATAAATTTTCATACTATGATAAATTTCATAAGCTAATTTAAAAAATTTAATTCAATATTTTACATTTTTAATAGTAAGATTTATAAATTATTTTTTAAATTAAAATTTAAAAATATAAATAAAACTATTTTCCTTGAAAAATGATTCTTTTATGCGTTATTAATATTATTTCATATCAATTTATAATTTAAAGATCTATCAAATATTAGTTCAAATATAATAATATTTTAAATTTTTTCAACATAGTTTCTTTGAAACAAATATTCAACACTGAAAAAAAAATTGTTGACATATTATAATCCTTTTTAATATCAAATTTCATTAATTTTTTTATCCTCTAAATGTAAGAAATTTTTGTTGGATAATAGTAATTTATTTATGAAAGGTTTTATTATTCTTATAATATTCATAATAATATTCATATAATATGCCACAGATAATTTTAGTTTGGTGTTTCATGGGGATAAATATATAAAACACATTAGATTTATTTAAAGAAAATTTATACAGTAAAGTGTGGGGAATTGTAGCCCCCCCATAAATAAATTTCATCCATGAAATTTTACTTATCATTCACTAATGAATAAAGATAGGGATCCATAAGAAACTCAAGATATATTTTCTTTTGAGATATCAACCTCACAATCTGAGATACTAAGAGACTCATCATTTATCATATAATAATGAATTGATATTTTTATTTATCTTAATATGTTATAAAAAATGGGATTCTTTAGTTAGTTATAGGAGTTTCTAGTGAAAAGCGTTACACAGCTTCATTTTCATGGTCTTATTTTCAATAAAATACTAAAACAAAAATGGTTATGATAATATTAAATGTTAATATCAATATGAAATCTTAATCCTATGATTTCTTCTCCAATTCCACCTTCATTTCAACCTATAATACTTTTCGTTCAACTATGATATAATAGTATCAACCTATAACTCATTTAGTTTATCTTAGGTTGTCCATAGTAATTTTTCTATTAGGTTTTCTGACATAATTATTTATATATTACATCATATAATTCCATTTCAATCCTTCAAAATGGTTTATAAATAGAATTTCAATTTTCCAAATCATATCCCCTGGGGGTGTTTAGCCTGGTGTGGAATCTTAGGCCCACTCATCATGCACTAAGTGAAGTCTAAGATAATATTAAACCCATATTTTTCAAAGTGATTTACCCTATGTTAATATTATTTGCATCCTCATCCACTTTTCAGTATCCCAATAAAAATATAACTTCAAGTAAAACCACATACTCAATGTTTTACAAAAAAAGTAGGATTTTATCCTATACAAATACAAATACAAAGGGTTTTCACTGAATATATGTCATCTCAATTCCCAAAATAACCAAATTAATCCTAAAAAATACCAAATCCAACTCTAATATCAAATTAGGCACCCAAATCCAAATAAACACACATAATTAATTATTTTACATAAATAATCGTTTTATCTCATATATATATATGAAAAATCTATAGAACTGAATTTTTAGTGTCTTTAAGGATAAAATACTAAGGAAAATTATTTTATAATACTTGTGAACATTTCTACATAATTAGAACACACTACATTCCCTTTTATAGTTCACTTAAATTGAAATCATCTTCATAACTTGGGGAAATGGAAACATATAAAAAGGGGTTATCTCAAACATTATGTAAGGGTAAACATATGTATTAATAATTAAAGATCGTAAATGAGTATGTGATGTTTATATTAGTATAATCAAGTTATATATATATATATTAAATAAGTGAATCACACCCAACAAATCATAGATCATAATTCATGATTCATTTCATAAGACTTATCATAACATAAATCATGAATCCAAAGAGTATAGAAACATTGGTCAATAAACATGATCCATGAGATTGTTACATTAGAATAAATTAAAAATGTGTCACATGAATTTTCAAATATAAACATCACATTTTTAAGACACACACTTGGTCCCACACTTAAGAGAAAATTTAATTATTCCCACATATATATGTCTCAGGTGATTTAGACTTTAAACAATGCATTTTAGGGAGATATGTGACCCCACTCATCAATCATCCATACATATATGTTCCAATTGATATAAATTGTTCATCATATCATAAAGAATCCATAGAAATAAAATGGGTTTCAAATCCTTTTAAAATAGAATCACATAATTAAATCATTCATAATTCCATCAATAATCATAGAATGATAAAACCATGGAAAATAAATGGTGAACCAAATATATTAAATATCATTATATCTACCCTTCAATTAATATGATGAGGTATATGGTGTTTTCACCCTATAGATAAATGGTATAAGGTTTATTCAATAATTATCCCATTCAATCAGTGAGAGGGTAACTAAGTGAACACCCTTCAATCAACGAAATGTATTATAGGGTATTCATAAAGAAATTTAAATGAAATAGAAAACATGTTTATAATTTTTAGATGATTGGAAAGACAAAAGAGCTCATGTATTATTATTATGATAGAAACAAATCATTTAAAAACATGTTGATAAATATGGTGAATGATATAATTTTATTAATATCCTTAATCAAATATAAAAAAATGTTAAAATTTTAGATATAGATGAATTGTTTTTTGGAGAAATATGAAAAATAAATTAAATTAAAACCTTTCTGTTTTGAAAAAAAACATATTTAAAATTAAAATATTTCACTAACATAAGAATTTTTTTTTTTTTTGAAACCATGAAAACATTGAGAGTAATTTTTATATAAAAATGAAAATATACAGAAATATATGTTCACATAGAATATTTAAATGATATTATTTTCACAATTTATTAGAAATGACATATAAAAACACATTAAATTTTTATTTTAAACATTTGTAAAAAAAATTAAAATAGTAAACAAAATATTCAATAATAGTGGAAAAAATAAAGAGATCAAAAAAAGGACTCAAATGAATACGGAATTTGAAGAGAAGGATACCCAACTAAAAAGAAGATGTGGGGTCAGTTTCACAACATTTAAACTATTAACTAATGGGAAAATTAAATATGTAGAAAAAAATTTAAACCCAAAAATGACTATAGGAGAATGAAATAATGGTTATTTCAAAGATAAAAGTTTATAAATTTCCCATTTGTATTATCTTTTAAAATAAAGCATGAATTTGTATAATATATTGGTTATGAAACCTTTACAGATTGACTACATTTTAATTAGAACCCCTTTAAAGAAAGAGCATAAAATTGATTTTAAAAGCAATTAAATAAAACATAACTCATGATATAACATATAATATTGTAATTTTATACACCATTTAAAGTAAAACATGTTGTGAGAAATCAAATATGTCTCATTTATTTGAAAATTGAGATAAATAAATCCTTACATCATCATTCTCTATTGAATTGAAAACATATGAAAGGTAAAAAATGATATATATTTTTAAATACATTATATTTCCTAAAAAATATGATAAAATAATTTAATATCCAATATATACATCACAAAAATTAAACAACTGGTTAACACACATCATATCCCAATGAAGAAAAATTGAGATGAAGAAACCCTTACCTTAATTCCTTAATTCCACAAAAGCACTTTAGCCACCTCTATAAAAAATGACAATATTATTAACCTATTTAATGTCCTTATTCATAAAAATGAAAATCTATAAACTTCATTGATATTATTTTATTAAAAAAATAATATTTATTTAGATTTTATTTTCATCATCGGATATTTATTAGTTTTGATCATTTTTTCTAGATCTAGTTTAATAATGGCGGTGTCAGGCTTTATTTATAAATTAAAATTTAATAATTATGAGATCATTAAAGGTACTGTAAAATATTTTTTAATAATTATTAATTATTTTTCATTTTCAATTCTTAAGTATTTTAGTTATAATTAATGACTATGAAGTCGATGACGATCTTATTTTAGTAATTTTCACAAACTAGGGGTGTTATCTTAATAATGGGAAAGATATTACCATTACCATTATAGATCCAAATAAATAGTTATTTAATTATTATTTTCCAATATTACCAATAATAATTTTTCCTTAGTTATCCTTGATATAAATCTTTATCATCATTCATGTAGGTGGTTATACCGACTAGAAGAACAGCATTCTATAGTTAATTGCTAAGTAATATCATGGCATGATTTAGTTATAATATCATTATTACAAGAGTGTAACCGTTTTATTAATATTTTATTAATATGGGTAATAATATTATAATTTTTTTAATAAATAATAAACTACAACAGTGAAAAATGAAATATATCATTTTGTTGGAGGTGGTTGTCTACACGTATGCACGAGCGATGTGTTCGTTTTCCATAGATCATGAAGATGATAGGGAATGGTTTATAATTACATACCATTAAGATTTTATAAAAAATATATTAATATAATAATTATACTATTATAACCATTCATGTATGGTTATGACGAGAAATAATGTATATCGTTAATGGAGGTGGTAATCCGCACATACGCATGATGACGTCTTCATTTTTTAAAGTGTTTTGGAGGAAGGTAAAAAATGGATATTAAACTATTATAATAATAACTAAAAATATTATTAATAATTATTTAATAACTATTTCATGTATAAAATGGGTTTTAGGGGTAGAATAATAAAATAATTAACAGAGCTCGATTAAGAACATTATCACTCCTTTTGGATGTTCTCCCTTAAGTAACACCATGAGACTATTTAGCTGGGAGTTTTGGAAAGGACGTAGCTTCTTAGAAATGGAAATATAATTAAATAGGTATTGTGTTAGATTATGGTTGATATAATAATTTATAATTTGTGGATAAATGAGTTGGAGGTGAGATACTTTTATAAGTGGAGGGAATGGCATTTTTGTAAATATAACATCTTAATATAAAGAGGGCTCTTGTTTTAAATTAAAAATGGAGAAAAGGGGGATAATAATGGATTGGGAAATATTTAAGGTGGATAATCCATAAACCTTTAATTTACACAAATTTGTAAAATAATTATTTACATCTTTTACTCTAGGATTTTCCACTTTTACCATTTTTGGTTTTCACAATTTTAACAAATTTTTACCTTAGTAAATTACTTTTAATGCATAAAAATAATGTGGGCCTTATTAAATAATTATTATTTAATGATTCCAAAGATGAAATCCATTTTTTCAAATAAAAATTATGTTGATGATAAATATAAATTTTTATATTAACTCACATAACATGAAAAATTCCATTTTTGGAAAAAGTGTACTTTTATGGATTAAATTTATAATTAAGATAAAATTATAAAAGTTTCTGATTTATATGAAATTAATTGGACTATTATTAACCAAATAAGAGTTATGCGGATTTGAAATTAATCCAAAACTGAATTCCACTATGTGGATACATAGTTAAAAGAAACGTACCAAAAAAATACTTTTTATTAGAGTAAAATATTACATAAGTTTCCAATATATTAAACACGGATTTTATAAATTAACCATTGTATTTATAAATGAATAATTTTACTCCTTAAAAAAACTGAACAAGTTCTTTTTAAAGTTTCTAATTCATACTTACTTCGTGATAAGATAATTAATTCTACGGTATCGATGAAAACTATATTTTTCACTATTCACCCAAAAAATAAATTATTTTTGAAAATTAATAAAACATTATCCTATGATAATTATTACATAATAAAATAATAAATTAAATCCATTTTATAATTTTCAAATTCTAAAATTTTCAAAAAAAAAATCCAAATGAGAATTCAAAATATAAAGGAAAACTATTTTTATTTAAAATGATACTTTTAAAAGTTATTAATATTATTTCATATCAATTTATATTTTAAATATTTTTATTATATTAGTTCATTTATAATATTATTCTAAAATTTATTAATTTATTTTATTAATAAAAAATATACAACACATTATAACAATAGTTATTTGAGAAAGAACAATCCTTTTATATTAAAACATATTAATTATTGATCATATAAATGTAAAAAAATTTAGTTGAGTAAAATGTTTTTATTTACTATAGTTTTTATTATTCTTATCATTTTAATTACAATATTTATCTAATATGTTACGAATCATATTAATTTGATGTTTTATTTTAATAAAGCTATTGAACACATTATATTTATTTAAAGAGAAGATATATAATAAAATATTAGGACATTAAATCATATGGGATGTAAAAACCTTGATGTAACCCTAAGAACCACCGTGGGTTTCTAGATTTATGATTACTCAGAGGATGAGTAGAATAAGGGTTTTATCTCAATGATAGCCTTGTATGCATGTGGTGTCAAGAATAGGTTATGTTATTGAGAGGCTAACCTAAGAAATGTATAAGGGGTTTGTGAGAGTATACAGACCCTATGATTGTGATATATGTTACATTAGTTACTTAAGAGAGGTTATTCCCCTTAGTACATGATATATATGGTTCTATGTAGGGATTCCCCCCTCGTATTGTGAAATATAAGGTTCTAGAGGTGGTTGATTCCCTAAATAGTACATTATTTGATGGTCTAGGGAGATATAATTTCCACATGTGTATAATATATGAGGATTCATGGAAGGTTTCTCCTGAGTTGAAAGATATATAAGGCTGTAGGGAGAGTTTATTCCCTTGGGTGTGTGATATATGAATTTCTGGGAAGGAATTCCCCATGGGCATATGATATATGGGGTTTTGGGAGGTATGATACCCCTGGGGGTATGCTCCATAAGATTCTGAGGAGATATAATTTCCCTAAGTGTATTCTATATGAGGTTTGGGGAATGTAAAATTCCAATAAGTGTATGTCATACAAGGTTTTTTGGAGAGATGATGCCCCTGGTTTTATGATATATGAGGTTCTTATGATGGATTCCCCCTATGTGTATGGTAAATGAGGTTATGGGGAGAGACTATACCAATGGGTATATGATATATGAGGTTATTGAGAGGGAATACCAATAGGTTCATGATATATGAGGTGGTGAGGATGGATGATTCCCCTGATTTTATAATATATCTAGTTCTGGGGAGAGACAATATCCCCTTGTGTAAACTATATAAGGTTTTAGGGAGAGATGATAGCCATATATAGTGATTATTTTTATGAAAAGGTTCTAGGGTGGGATGTTGTTTCCCCTAGGTGGTGATATATCATACTCTGATACATATGGAACTATAAGAAGTATGTAAGTTAGATTTTAGGTGTCACTTTGGAACCTAAGAATCAATGATGATTTATTC
Organism: Viscum album; assembly: GCA_963277665.1. Taxonomy (NCBI): domain Eukaryota; kingdom Viridiplantae; phylum Streptophyta; class Magnoliopsida; order Santalales; family Viscaceae; genus Viscum; species Viscum album. The sequence continues at coordinate 578,664,052 of OY728122.1, read as the reverse complement.
TAGTACATTATACTTTTTTATTTATTATCCTAATCATATCATATTATACATGAATTGTATATAATGGTTATGTTAGGTTCACTATTATTTGTGGATTACTATGTTATACTCACACTCCTATTGGGAAATCATAACACATTCATACCCAAGCTAACCTCATGATCGCTAGTATAAGTTGGGAGAGGCCCAGTATTGATTGGTTTATCTAGATATCTTAGATGAATAGGGAATATGGATCCAAGTGGTGACTCATTACTAGGTGGTGGTTGTTTTTATAGGTTTTTTCATTCTATTTTGGGGTTATATATGATCTAACCATTAGATATCATGTTTATTTCTACCTAACTCAGGTGATATTTTCGATGGAATGTTATTTTTATAAAATGTGTATATTATTTATCATTGGTTAGATATTACTATGATAGAATTTTTATTTATGTGTATATTTTGATGACATGTTGTATAAAATTATACTATTTTTTTAATCTGATATGAGGGTATAGTCTCCCCATTATATCACTCTAGACCCTCACTATTAGTCGATAATATTTGGATTATGTGGAGGTATTCCTAAGTTCATAACTATTGAACTCCTTTTGGTCACCACTATAACACCTAAAACACCATTAGTGTACAATGTAGATGGTTGAGGAAGATTCAAGACTCTACATAATATTCCACTTAATTGGACCACATGGAACTGTTAATTTAACATTGGGAAATCATATTAGATATTTTTAGGTTACCCAACTAGATTTATGACGAAGTTATGTAGAATAGTGGATGTATGGGGATGAACCCACAAGGAGGTGATGACAACGGATTTTGACAAAAATATTGGAACCTAGAGTGGATTCCTCATACATATGTAGTGAGTGATATTTTATTATAATCAATTAGATTTATTAGAAACTTATTAAAGAAGGGTTCAGGATAAATTTTGGGGAGCTTGTGCAGAGGATATCCACAAATCTTACATGGGTAGGTCTATTAGCATAGGATTAAAATCTATTCAATAATCACTAATTTGGTTCTATTCAGGAAAAATGGACTTAACTAAACTGGAGAACACTCTTTGGTTCAGAATTTATTTACATCCTAGATGTATTATGTGCAACATAAAATGAATAAAACAAAACAAAATATTAGTACTAGTTTGATTAATTCTAGTTAGGTTATGGTTTTTCCCTTACAATCCCCTAGATCTGGTTCATGAATGATTGAAAATTAAATTTTTATAATGAAATTTTTTTTAAGGAAATATTATAATTAGACATGTTAAATATAAGAGTAATAATTGGAATGATCTTTAAACTAGATAGAAACCTAAGAAAAAATTGAAACAAAACACTTACTTGATTTAAGAATAATAATTAACATGATAATTGGATTGAATGTAGAAAATGGTGTGTTATAAAGGAAAGAAAATTAAAAACTCCTTCAAAATAAAACACATCATAAAAAAGTTATAAAAGATTTAGAAATAATGAATTAAGATCATAGAAACTTAAAATAAAAAAGATATGACAGACATAGAAGGTTCCTAGAAATAAATAGGTTAGATCAAATAACAACGTGAATCTATTTCAAATAATGAGTCATCATTGACTAATTTATTCTTAAAACATTCACGTTATGATTGTTGATTTTACACCATGAATTATAATTTCAAGAATCTAAAGATTTGGTATCTTATGTGGTTCATCAATTGAGTTGAATTCATTGGAACATTGGGGAGATTAACTGGAAACCATGAGTAAGGATTTCACATCGTGAATTTCTTTCACATAATAAGTTTTGTTCATCCAAAAATTTCATAGATTATATTGTATTCATGGATCATTGGTCGACTTGAAGGGGACCTATCATTGATGAATAAACATCATGAATCGTATTTATGATGTGAATATTCTAAAATTGAATACTTTTATATTAGCACATCCTTTTCTTAATCAACTCCAATTTTATACAAAAACCAATAAAATGTCATAGCATCATTGTATAAAACTTGTGAAGAGTGAAATAAATTGATTCCCAAATATATATATATATATGAACTAAGTGTATAAAATTTACCCATGCTTGAATGATTGTTTCTCCCCATGAAAAAAATCATCTCAATAATAATCTCAATGGGAAAATTTTATAGAAGGAAACAATCAATACCACAATGAAAATGAAACCAAGTGAAGGAAGAAAGGTGTTAGTCCTCTAAAAAATCCTTTAGAGAAAATAAGTCATCACTCATGGTCAAGTTATTTATATCAATACCTCCTTAATTTAATTTAAAGTTTTCAATTTTACCTTTGTTAGTTGTGCCCATGTCGTAATTTACCTCACCATGAATTTTCTCTCAACACTCAAGGTAAAATAGAGTCTTATTTATGCTCACATTATAAATACATGTTCCTAAAAGTAAGCATGCATCGGTTCTAACATCTCCACCCCATAAATCAAACTCATATTTTTTGTATTTTCAGAAAAACCCCACTTTTAAGGGTTAAGTTATATCCACACAAACTGACAATATCAAATACAACATAAAAATAGATACAACTTTAAACCATATCCAGACCAAAATAGATTAAAATTTAAAAAAATCAAACTTCAAATTGAAATCTGACATATAGGTTCCTCCTCAATCCCAACACTAACAATTTTCCCAATGACATCACCATGATAGAGTAAGACAATTGTCATCCTAGTCATCCATCATAACTGCTAAAACCCATGGGAAACAAATCCAATGAGACCATGACTACCAGAATCACGATCAATAATCCCGTATCATTTTTGACCAATACTGAACCTCATTACACATCAATCACTCAAAAACCAACCCTAAATTTCAGGATCATCACTGATGAAAATTCAATACATCATAAGAACATAAAATTCCAAATAAATCCTCTTGAAAACTATAAGAAGTAGTTTAACCACCCAAGAGAAACTGCACATCATCATTGTGATAGCTCTAGTGAAAAATCATATTCATCAAAATTGAGTAGTGTCAACACCTCTGGAATCCTACACCACAAAATCACATTGCACACTCATGTATAAGAACACTCACCCATCACAATCCCAAACCAACACTGAGGTTCATTGCACCAAATCAAATGGAGTGGAGTGCAGTGAATCTGTTGGAAAGAGTAGAGAATGAATGAAAGAAATCTATAATTTTTTATGATTGATAACCATTCTTTAGGATCCACACAAGATCATAAAACAACCAATACCATGCATAAATCCAACTCACAATCTCAATCTTCCAAGAACACAATTATTCAACAAAACAAATGGGGTCTAGCATGATGGGGAAGATGAAAAGAAAAGTTATAGGGTTGAATGAGACCATTGGCTTCAGAAACTCATCTCTATAATTATGAACCCTTACACTAAATAATGGTTGAAATCCATAAAAAACTTTAAACCACAGAAGTAAGAAGAGAAAATTTGGAAAAATAGTGGAGATAAGGTCATCACCTAGGGAAGATGAAAAAGAAGACTTTAAGTTACAAGGGAAGAAGAACAGGCCCACTGCCTAAAGCATACAATGAGGAATTCCCAAATCTCCAAGGGTAAAGAGGTACTCCTAAGACAACCATAGGAGAGAGTGACACCAATAGAGAGACCCCATGAGGATAACTGAGGAAGGAGGGAGTGGGAGGCATATAGATCACCTCATCATCTAAGAAGAGCACTAAAAACCTTAGCAGAGGGCAATGTAGAGAGATAGATAGAGATTCTAGGGGAGTGGGGAACCATTCCCCTATCTATCATCTACACTCTATAAAGAAAAATAATATAATTATTCCTAATTTATTTTATTATAGTGGATAAAATCACCCTGAGGTTGAGGGTATGTGGAAAGAAGTTAAAAAACAATCTTAAAATGAGTCTAAACTGTAAAGATTCATGCATGATAATTAGGAATACTATAACAAATAACTTCTTCTAGAAAATAATATCTTAGTACTCTCAAGATATAAGTACTTACATGAATATTCTATGAAATTATAATGATGGAACATAGTTTCATTATTTTATATTTTTTTATAATTAATGTTAATGAATAATCTCACATCCTCAACCAAACCACATATGATCTATCATGAGATTCATTATTTTGATAATGGTTATTTTTCACTTCATTAATACACAACCCATTTTTTATAAAGAATATTGGGTAATAAAAAGAGTAAATAAATAGTAACTGTGCACCATGTCACTTTGATCTTCTGAAAATAACACTGCCCATATTTATGATAGTAATCATCCCAATTCTAGTAGAAATGATTGCTCCCCCACACTTATTCAAGTGAAAATCATGAAATCGTACCAAAGAATATGGTAAGAAGGGATGAAATGGTATTGAAACTTGGCTCAATCCTAACATTATCATTCAACGTAACTATGGGATAAGTAGGGAAACCTTCGGGTGGGTATCAAAGAAAAGGGGCTAATCAATGAAATTGCCTTAATCATTTAAAATTTTATATATTCCAACATAGCCTAAATAGTATATAAATTTAAGTTCTGATAGGTTGGCATGTCCCAAGTGCCTCTTAAAAATTATTCTCAATGAGTAATTGGAAAATTTAGGTCCATAATCCTCAGAGGAATGGATAAAAATAAAAAGAAAAATAACTTAAGGAATAACAGTAAGTAATATGTCAATCAGTAAAAAAATTCAATATTTTTGATTCAAATTTACAAATACTCAACTCAGAAATCATGAAAAAAATATAAATGTGAATAAATAATGGATTATAACAATTTACTTCTATGTTTTCTATTTTATTTACAATGGTGAAATGATATTTCAAGTTAAATAAAGTTTCGAATAAATAATTTTTCTGAGAATAATGAGAATAGCAAAAAATAAAAGTGTAAATGTAATAGATCTCAATAATTTCCTCCACACACACCCACTTAAAATGAAAACATTTATACACAATTTGTATAATATAGGTGAAAAATATAGTCATTACCATAGACATATATTTATGGAAAGAATGGAAATAGTGTAGGTAATTAAGATCTCCCTAAAATTAATGATTTTTCATAGGGGGAAATGTCATATGATGATGATAAACTATAGTACCTACAATAATATTAGAGAAAAAGAATGCATGCAATAAAGAAATTATTAATTCAGAATATATATCCAATATGAATAATGAAAATAGGAAAGTGTACACACGAGTCAAAATGAATGTCATATCATATAAATTCATGGTCCAGAATACAAATAAGTGTCATAATGAACACTTTTGAGACAATACCAAGAAAAATTAAATAAAATACCTAATCAAACATATCTAAGACTCAAACAACTTGACTGTGTGTTATCTACCATAACGTAAAAAGAATTACGTCATCATCTTGACCGATTTACAAAAAATAGTCTATATAGTTTACTGGATTAGTGTTCCTTGGACTCTTACTGGCACTAGAGGTAGTGTATTTCGAATCTAATGGTCTCTCTAGGGGATTGACCACATCAAAAATGGTTGTTGAAAACCACTCATATGGAAACATAAGAATACATATATATCATTGATGGATATCTTGGGGTAACCTCTGAATCACTCTATCATTTGGAAATACCTCATGATGGATGCCAATTTGTATCCTAGCAAGTACATTTAATGTTATAGAAGAGGAAGAGGATCAAGAAAAAGTATAATTTAATGTAAAATGAAAGAGGAAATTTTAATAAGATCATCAATAAAAATAATTGTATCTCATCCATTATTGAAAATAAACCAAAAAATCATGGAAGGAAATACAATGAAATAAAAATAAACACAATTGATAGAAAAAACAGGGTGTACACTAGGTCACAACTAAGAAGAGTAGGAAGAATCGTCATTATAAACATTGGTGTACCTCTCCATAGTTCTAGGTAGATGAATATGTACTACCATGTCTATATCAGCAATAGTAATAGTAATAGGTGGATCAACCATAAAAAAAGTGTTGTGGTGTAAGAAGTAGGATCAGTAACTATTGGTGGTATTGTGTCAGAAGTTGGAGGAGTTGAGGTTCCAATATGGATGGAGGTTGTGTGTTCGGTAACTGGATCAATGAATGGAACCTCAAATAGAGTCCTAAAAATGAATCCATTTCCCTCTTGAGCATTCTCTATTAGAAAGTCTCTCTAAGTAATAGGTTCAGTCATCTTTGGAGGGGTGATCTATTGAGGGAGTAGGTGCACTAAAGGATGGAATAGGTATAGAGCTAGAGGTTAGCCCAGTTACATCAGAAGGTGGGTGGTTATAGGTTTGGTAGTTATTGTAGGGGGAGAGTAGATGATGCTAACTCTAGATGCTTAATAAAGGGTATATTCAATAACTTACATATGGCACACTAGTTCTCTAGAATATAGAGGATAACTCCACCACCAAACTTTAACCACTATATCGGAGAATGGAAATATGGATCTAAAAGGTGAGAGGGAAACACTATAGTTATCACTTGTAGTGACACAAACCATGTGGATGAAAGCTCGGTCTATATAGAGGAAAGCTGAGGTATAGGGAAAATTGAGGCATCAAGAGATAGTACTTAATTTGTGGGCTCAATGTACTCAGGATCCCACATATAACGTGTCCCCACCTTCTAATGATGACCCATATTATGGAGTAGGAAAAAATCGATCAACTGCATATTTATTAAGAATGATAGGGGTTATGAAGAGTCGAAAGCAGTAATATTCCTAGATATATGTGTGAAGAAGATACCTCCCATATGTGTTCCTCATTTCCTTATCACCTGGACCTCATAAAATAAGGTGAACTTGTAATCAATTTTCACCAGGGGTCTCCAATACTTGTAGAAAAAGGATTACCTCAACCTTAATACCAACCATATGAGATTCACCCTAAGCTAACCAAGAATGGGATGAAGTATGATGGATGATCCGTAGAGTGGCACCCCTAAGTTGGGTTCTCTACTCTACACATGGATCCTGAAAGATGGATAGATCATGGGAAATCATTTTCTAGTTTTTTGGTGTGTTAGTCTTATTAGGGTCTATCCTCAATTCTATATAAGCTAGATAGTCACCAATGTTGGTAATATAGATTCCCATAAGAGCTTTAAACTCACCAAACATGATTTCCCATAAATGGCCTCCCAATATAAAGGATACTTAAATAATATCAAGATCAAAGGATTTCATTAACACATGAAATATCGCCTTTTACATATCCTCATATACCTTGATAGTATTGGAAAGATTCTTCCATCCCACAGCCTACCTATCGTCATTTTTCATGAGAAGCTTCTTAAGAATAGAATGTTCAATGGTCTTTTTGGTCTGTATAGGCTTTCATTGAAAAAGATCCAAGAAGACCTGGTACTACAGGTCAGAAAACAACATGAAATTATAGATCTATAAAGAATGGGATGTTTCTTTAGAATCTTTAGATGCCATCTAGTAATGGTGAGATATGGGATTGGAAGTTGAACCTAATGGGTAGGTCTGGTGAGAGAAATCCATAGATGGCGGTTGTCACGACCCGTCCTCAGGGCCCGTGTCGGGACTACCCCAAGCCCGCCTTCCATAGGCCAGGGGAAAGTGACTAGCACCAAGGCGTAATTCTTGGTAAAAAGGGAAGTCATTGCCTTTGTAAAGTAAAAAACACCATAGAGCAAGCAAGAAAAAGTAAACAATAAGTAAAAACTGGGTACAATAGTAAGTACGGAAGAGTAAGTGGGCCAGAATACAATCCCAAACTGAAAGTAAAGACAACTGAAAGAGGGAGTACAAAAACTAAAAAGTAAAGCCGCAACGGAGAGCCGTCCACTGGAAGTCCCACCTAATGGGTGGGTATAGATAGCCTCCACAGCTCCTCGAGTCCAGTCGTCTGCTCCGAGTACGTCCCGCCCAGTGGTCCACCTCCAGGTATCGACCTTCTCTGCAAGCCTCAACCACGATCAACGTTGTCCGTTGTCTGCAACCAACACAACGTAGTGCGGGCATAGCCCGTGCAGGGGTGAGTATAAGCTACCCAGTAGGGACCCCGAGACCCCTGAAGGTCTCCAATAATCCACAAAGGATAATACCCAAAGGAAAGATACAATCACAAAGTAACATCTGAAACTACTGAGGTATATGCCCATACATATACCTAAGTCATCAATTCCAATTCGGCTCCAACATCCGAGCCCAAGTTCAATCACGTCCACACAGGATAGCACAACACAATACATATAGGAAAGCAAGTCAAGATTCAGCTCACACAGGTATACTTTTTCGTAAGACGATAGAGATGATCAGATGTATCCACTCAATCATCTAAGCCATCGTACCCACAATGGATCGATATGTACTAACCCCCGCAATGACCCACAAAGGATCGATAGGTACTAACCCCCACAATGACCCACAAAGGATCGATATGTACTAACCCCCACAATGACCCACACAGGATCTGACCCACACAGGATCGGTAGGCGCTGGCCCACACAGGAACGCTGAGCGCTGAACCACAAAGAATATGACCCACACAAGATCGGTAGCACTGATCCACGTAGGATCACTGAGTGATGTAGTCATCACCGTCGAATCCACGGAGGATTTCTGTACAGTCATCATCGTCGTCACAATCGCACCTAGCTCTAGGGTTCCCGCACACAGCAAGCTCATTCGGGAGGGTCTGCTCCACGAGCCGAGGGGCTGATACATCAACTGACACATAGTCCGGAGTTTATGTATCTAAAAGTTCCATATCGTCAATAGGAACTCAACGACACAGACGGCGCGTCAATCGGACGCCCGGTCTGAGAGTTATTGGCTTTTTCGTCCTAGGGGCCCGATTGGTTTTTAAGTCAAAACCAAATCGAATATACTCCAACTGTGTCCAAACCTCAAGAGGAGTAATCCAAAAGGTTTTCCTCACTAAGAGGAATCCATCAAAGTCGACGGCACGTCAATCGGACGTCCGGAGCTCAAGTTATAAGTGTTTCCGCTCTGAGGGCCCAGTTGGTTTCGTGTACGAACTAACCCGACCGAACCCAAAGTTTTCCGAAACCTTTAGTGTAATATACAGAAACTTCAGTCTCAATCCAAGGATCGCATCGCAGCTAATGGTGCATCGATCGGAGGTCTGCAGCCCAAGTTATGGGCAAAAGACCGTGAGAGGTCCGGTATTAGGGGTGTGGCCCAGACTTGTTGGTGCGGCCCATTAGGGTGTGGCCCGGACTTGTTGGTGCGGCCCGGCCTAGCGGCCTGACCTGGCCCGCTCGGCCTGGCGGCCCGGCCTGGCAGGCATGACCTGGCGGGAACGGCCTGGCCAGCTCGGCTAGGCGGCTCGGTCGTAACGACCGAGCGAGGAAAGGGGGGCGCTGACCCCCGCGTTGTGAAACTGCGACCCCCATGTGGGGGGCCGCTCCAGCTGGCCAGTCGGGGGTTACGACCCTCAGCGCTTCCCCCTGACCGGCCGGCCCGCTCCGGCCGGCCGGCTGCTACTGCCACGGGATCGGGGCGGTCCCATCCCCCTGCTCCGATGCCGGCAGCTGAAAATCGGATGCCATTCCCTGCTCCGCCGCGGCCTATGGCCGCGGCCTTGGTCTGTCCGGCACGGCGTGACAGCGCTGCGCCCCTCTGCCATGGCCCCGCTCCAGCCACGGTGTTTTTGTTGTTCTCCGGCGAGGCGTGATGGTGTCGCGCTTCTTTGCCCAAATCTCATAGCTTCTGCGCGGTGCAACGGCACCGCTCCACCTCACACGAGCCACAACAAAATCAAACAAACTAGGGGGAGGAGGGTCGGCCGAGTTCGTGCGGTCCAACCTCCTCCCGTTATTGCAATATCAGGCGGCTCAAATTGAAATGAAGAATGGCAGCAGAAGTATACACGAACAAACAATTAAAAAATAAACCCCTACCTCAAGCATAGTTGAACGAAGGCTCGCCGCGGGATTGCACGTCCTGGAAGGAGGCGTCGCGGAAGGAGGATCGTCGCGTCGCGGAGAAAAGATTCGTCGGCGTCGCGTCGTCGATCTCCGAGGATCCGGCATTCTTGTCGACCTTCGTCGGTGGTCGGTGTTCTTCGTGTTCTTCACGTTCTTCGTCGAGGAAGAAGAACATCAAGAACTTGAGCAAATTCTCCCAAGCCTCTCGGTACCCAATCAACCCTTAATAAAATAAGAGTTTTCCATATTTTATTTCTCAGACCATGCGTTTTGAAAATCAAAAAGGAAACAATCAATTAAATGAATTAATTGCAATGTTTAAACTGCCCAAATTAATTGAGGTGTTTCATAAACATAAAAATGCATGGGTTGACTTCCACTTAATAGGGGTGTGGGTGCGTTACCTTAATAAAAAGGGGGTTGAGGAAGTTGAAAGAAATGGTGGGGATCTTGTGGGCCCCACCTCACAAATATCCTACCTAGTGGGTTGGATATTGTGGGTCCCACTCCAAACACTTATCTTAGGTTAAACTACATTAAGTAAAAAAAATAAAAATTTGTCGCACCATTTTTATTTTATTCCTTTACTTAACCCAAAAATTTTAAAACCACACCCGAGTAAACGCAACTCCGGAAAAGATGTTTCTAAGAAATTATCGGCGCTACGATTCCATCGGTGCCCTTGGAATTCGATTCCGAGCATCGGTTCAAAAGTTAGAAAAATCCGCTCGTTCGTTCACTGAACGTACCTGAGCTAAACTTCGGAAAAAGATTCTGGGAACACCGGGCCTCGGAATTAGGTGCCGTCAGAAATTGCATTCTTGTAAAATCCCAAAGAAAATTAAGAAACAATTTACCTTGAATTTTACGGGTATTTACATTACTCCCACCTTAGGTCTTTACATCCCCGTAAAGATACATCAAAAACTAGAGAAACAAATGTGGGTACTGAGCACGCATCTGAGCCTCCCGCTCCCAATTGCTCTCCTGGAGGTTCCTGTGCTGCCATCTGATGCGCACTAGAGGAATCGATCTTCCACGTAGGACCCGCTCCTGTCGATCTTCAATCTCCACCAGGACCTCCGCAAAAGTCACCCCATCATCAATGTCTAGCCCCCCATGGTCAATGATATGTGTCGGGTCATGCACGTATCTCCTCAGTGGAGATACATGAAAGACGTCATGCACCCGGTGTAACTGAGGCGGTAGAGCCAGGCGATAATCCACCTCTCCAATCCTTCTTAGGGCCTGGAATGGTCCGATGAAGCATGGAGATAACTTGTCGCCTCGGCCAAATCTCCTTAATCCACATCGAGGTGAGACCAGCAAGAAGACGTGGTCGCCATCCTCGAACTCCAGTGGCCTCCGCCTCCTGTCAGCATAAGACTTTTTCCAGCTCTTAGCTGTCCTCATCAGCTCCTGGATGACCTGGACCTTCTCTGTCATGGCCTGGACCATCTCCGTTCCCACAAGTGCTGACTCCCCAGGGTCTGTCCAGCACAGCGATGATCTTCAAGTTCGGTCGTACAATGCCTCGTATGGTGCCATCTCGATGGTGGAGTGGTAGCTGTTGTTGTACGCGAACTCCTCCAAGGGTAGGTGGTCCTCCCAGCTGCGACCAAAGTCGAGGACACATGCGTGGAGAATGTACTCGAGAGTCTGAATTGTCCTCTCCATCTGACCATCTGTCTGAGGGTGAAAGGTGGTACTCAGACGTAGCTACATCCCGAATGCCTCCTGCAACCCCTTCCAAATCCGGGAAGTTAAGCAAGCATCTCGATCGGAGATGATAGATGATGGCACACCATGAATCCATACAATCTCTTGAACGTAGAGACGTCCCAAGCACTCCACTGAGCTCTGCTCTCTGATGCGTAAGAAGTGAGACGACTTGGTGAGTCGGTCAACAATCACCCAAATGGAGTCGTGACCTCTGGAAGTGCGTGGAAGTCCAGTCACAAAGTCCATAGATATTTCATCCCACTTCCACTCCGGGACCTCCAAGTGTTGTACCAAGCCTGCTGGTACCTAGTGATCTGCCTTCACCTATTGGCAGGTGAGGCATCGAGAAACGAACTCTGCCATAGACTTCATCATTCCCGGCCACCAGTGCTGTCGTCTGAGATCCTGGTACATCTTTTCCACTCCAGTATGTACCGCCGCAGGGGAAGTGTGAAACTCTCTCAACACCTCCTCCCGTAAAGAAACTGGTACCAAGGTACGTCCTTTGAAAAGGACGTCGTGCTCTCCTCCTAAAGAGAAACCATCAGGTGCTTGTCCTGAGGATATCTGCGCACGCCGCGTCTCACAGTTGGCATCCCCACGTTGTGCCTCTTTGACCCGCTGAAGTAGTAGAGGAGTGACTGTGAATGACTGAAGAAAGGTTGCTCCATCTCAATCCACGAAGGATATCTGCAAAGCAGCTAGCTGCTCTGTCGCCTCCCTAAGTAGCTGAATGCTCATCCTCCTACTGAGAGAATCGGCTACTACGTTCCCCTTTCCAAGAATATAGACTATCTCAAAGTCATAGTCCTGGAGGAACTCGAGCCATCTCCACTGTCTAAGGTTCAGGTCCTTCTGCAAGAAGATTTACCTGAGACTCTGGTGGTCGGAATAGACTGTAAAGCGCTCGCCCATCAGATAGTGTCGCCACATCTTCATAGCGAAGACCACTGCTTCTAACTCTAGGTCATGGGTAGTGTAGTTCTACTCATGTTTCCTCAACTGTCGTGATCCATAGGCGATCACGGCCCGCTCTTGCATCAGGACACATCCGAGTCCGGTCCCTGATGCATCGCTGTAAACTATGTACCCAACTCTCTCCTCTGATGGCCTCAAGATAGGCGCGCTGGTCAATCTCTGTCTCAGCTCCTAGAAGCTCTGCTGACATCTGTCTGACCACACAAAGTGTTTCCCTTCTTCGTCAAAGTTGAGAGTGGTGCCGCAACTCTAGAGAAGTCTGGCACAAATCTCTGATAGTACCCAGCTAGTCCCAAGAAACTCTGCACCTCCGTCATTCTCCTGGGTGGCTCCCAAGCTAGCACTTCCTCGATCTTTGCAGGATCCACCACAACTCCCACCTCAAAGATGACGTGTCCCAAGAAGTGGACCTCGTGTATCTAGAACTGACACTTCGAGAGCTTACCATAAATCTGGTGCTCTCAGAGTGTGTCCAGTACAACCCGCAAGTGGTAGGCATGCTCCTCCTCAGTCGTCGAGTATATCAAAATGTCATCGATGAAGACCACGACAAATCGATCGAGGTATGGCTGAAAGATCCTTTTCATGAGTCCCATGAACACTACGGGAGCATTGGTTATGCCGAATGGCACAACCAAGAACTCATAGTGGCCATACCGACATATGAAGGCCATCTTCTGCATGTCCTCATCCCGAACTATGAGCTGATGATAGCCTGATCTAAGGTCTATCTTGGAGAACCACCGTGCTCCCTTGAGATGATCGAAGAGGTCATCAATCCCCGGTAGTGGATACTTGTTCCTCATTGTCACCTGGTTCAGGCGACGATAGTTGACACAAAGTCGCAAGCTCTTGTCCGCCTTCTTGGAAAACGATATCGGGGAAGCCCAGGGTGAAACACTGGGTCAGATGAATCCCTTGCCTTGTAAGTCCTCCAACTGTACCAGTAGCTCTCAAATATTGGCGGGATCCATCTAATATGCTGGGGTGGATATCGGGGTTTTCCTGCGGTACAGATCAATATAAAATTCTACCTCTCTGCAAGGAGGTAGTCCTGGAACGTCGTCGGGAAAAATGTACACATACTGATCCACCACTGCAGGAAAACCAGGACTCGGCTCGTCAACTCCTCCTAGGATGAGGCTAGCCAACTGATGAGTGATGGGCTCTCCTCTCCTCTGCGAGAGTCCATCTTGTGCTGCGAAGGCTCCCTTCTCACTGGTGAAGGATAACCTGCTCCAGTCGGTGCGTACACACTGCACCTTGCACCTAATACAGTCAATCTGAGCATGGACTGTAGATAACCAATTCATTCCCAAGATGATGTCATAAGGCCTCGACGCCGCTACAAGAAGATCCCAGTCGAAGCTCTCACCTCCTAGAGTAAGCTCACACTACCAGAACCAGTGCGTAATCGTCGAGTCTACTTCCGTAGGTGTCTCTAGCCGTAAGTATCGAGCCAACAGCTCTGTCGAAATCTCCGAGCTCCGAACAAGGGCAGCGGCTATGAAATAATGACTCGCTCCTATGTCTATAAGAACGGCAACAAGGGTGGAATAGACACAGATAGTACCTCGAATCATCTCAGGTGCGCCGTGGTCATAGGCCTCCACTGCCTGAAGCTGTTCCTGTCTCTACCTTCCAACTCCCTGTGGTCGGGGTGGGCCTCCTAGTGGTGGTGGTGGTAGAGCCTCAAAGCGTCTCCCACCACCTGCTGCTCGCCCAGCTCCTTTGTCTTGTCCGCCTACTCCCTGCGGACCACCACTGTCGACCCTCTGCCTCTACCTGGGTGGTCCCTCAACCGTCTGATACTCCTCGGCACGGCGGGTCGGGCAGTCACAAGCCATGTGGCCCTGCCCACCGCATGCGTAGCACTGTCTGCCTCTCGAAAGAATGGATCTACGCTGAGTTCCATGCACCTCTAAGCCAGTGTCCTGAGATCGTCTGCCTGAGGGTCTGGTCTGCCTGGACCCATGAGTCATCCTTTGACTTCCATCTGCAGAAGACTATGCTACGTGTCGCCCTGTGGTAGGTCTCACCGCTGGTGTAGACTCATCAAGAAAGCTCTCGATCAGAAGGGCTCGCTCCAGTACCCCTGCCTATGTCGGAATGCTGAGGGAGATCATTGATGCCCTAATCTCCTGCCTCAATCCCTGTTCAAAGGTCCAGTCCCGGAAGAATGGGTCTCGTACCATGTTCGTCGAATAGCACGAGAGATCTATAAATCTCTCCGAGTACTGGGAGACCGTCAAGCTGCCCTGCTGCAACTGTAGAAGCTCCTGGATGCGCACCGCATGGAGGGTAGTTGGGACGAACTCCGAGCAGAAGAGGCTCTCAAAGTCCGTCCAGAGGAGAGACGCCTCGTCGTGCACCTAGAGCATCAAGCTCCAGCATCTGCCTGCTACCGCGTGTAGGAGGCTCACTGCGAGGATCACCATGAGGTATGATGGTGTCCTCACTAACCTGAAAACTCGTACAACTGCCTCCAGCCAATCCTCGGCTTCCTGAGGGTCCGTCTCCCCACGGAACCTGGGCGGTCGCTGAAACTGAAACTCATGCAGTGCACTAAGGCGACATGCATCGTCAGCAGCTGGGGTTGGTATCATCGGTAGCTCGGCGGGTAGAGGTACAGTCGGTGCCTCTGCTGTCAAAGGGCTTTGTACCGAGGCCTCGTCGCTCGGTGGGCTGTCATCACGCACAACACTCGGAACCCTAGTTGGCTGCCGTCGTGGGGCCATCATGAAAAGAAACAGGTGCGCCACGGTCAAACAATATACCTGGTGAGCTGACACAAAGTAATCACAAAGAAAACTTGAAACACACATGCAATTAATGTTTTCGTGCATTAAGTCGGAAATCAGAAGTCAGGGTCCCGGTGTACAGATACGTCAGCCGCCACACCAACACTAGACTCCCTGGACTGATAACCACACTCAATACTCTTAACATTATTTCCTCACATAGAAAAAGATCATAGCCCTGAGTTCTGCGGTAGAACCGAACTCCTCTGATACCAATTTGTCACGACCCATCCTCAGGGCCCGTGTCGTGACTACCCCAAGCCCGCCTTCCATAGGCCAGGGGCTGGCGAATAGCACCAAGGCGTAATTCCTGGTAAAAAGGGAAGGAATTTCCTTTTTAAAGTAAAAAAACATCACAGAGCAAGCAAGCAGAAGTAAACACTAAGTAAAAACTGGGTACAATAGTAAGTGCAAAAAAGTAAGTGGGCCAGAATACAAACCCAAACTGAAAGTAAAGTACAACTGAAAAAGGGATTACAGCAACTGAAAAGTAAATCCGCAATGGCGAGACATCCACTGGAAGTCCCACCTAAAGGGTGGGTACAGATAGCCCCCACAGCTCCTCGAGTCCAGTCGTCTGCTTCGAGTACGTCCCATCCAGTGGTCCACCTCCAGGTACCGACCTACTCTGCAAGCCTCAACCACAATCAGCGATGTCCATCGTCTGCAACCAACACAACGTAGTGCAGGAATAGCCCGTGCAGGGGTGAGTATAAGCTACTTAGTAGGGACCCTAAGACCCCCGAAGGTCTCCCAGAATCCACAAAGGATAATCCAAAAAAGAAAGATATAATCACAAAGTAACATCTAACACTACTTAGGTATATGCCCATATATATACCTAAGTCATCAATTCCAGTTCGGCTCCAACATCCGAGCCCAAGTTCGATCACATCCACACAGGATAGCACAATACAATCCACATAGGAAAGCAAGTCAAGATTCAGCTCACATAGGTATACTTCTTCATAAGATGATAGAGATGATCAGATGTAGCCATTGAATCATCTAATCCATCAGACCCACACATGATCGATAGATACTAACCCCTGCAATGACCCACAAAGGATCGATAGGTACTAACCCCCGTAATGACCCATAAAGGATCGATAGGTACTAACCCCCGCAATGACCCACACAGGATCTGACCCACACTGGATCGGTAGGCGCTGGCCCACACAGGACCGTTGAGCGCTGACCCACACAGGATCTGACCCACACAGGATCGGTAGGCGCTGGCCCACACAGGACCGTTGAGCGCTGACCCACACAGGATCTGACCCACACAGGATCGGTAGCACTGATCCACGTAGGATCGCTGAGTGTTGTAGTCGTCGTCGTCGAATCCACGGAGGATTTCTGTACAGTAGTCGCAGTTGCAGCCAGCTCTAGGGTTCCCGCACATAGCAAGCTCGTTTAGGAGGGTCCGCTCCACGAGCCGAGGGGCTGATACATCAACTGACACATAGTCTGGAGTTAATGTATCCAAAAGTTCTGTATCGTCAACAGGAACTCAACTACACAGACGGCGCGTCAATCGGACGCTCGGTCTGAGAGTTATTGGCTTTTTCGTCCCAGGGGCCTGGGTTTTTTTAAGTCAAAACCAACCTGACCATACTCAAACTGCATTCAAACCTCAAGCGGAGTAAGCCAAAATGTCTGTCTCACTAAGATGAATCCATCAAAGTCGACGGCACGTCAATTGCACGTCCGGAGCTCAATTTATAAGTGTTTCTGCTCCAAGGGCTCGGTTGGTTTTGTGTACGAACCAACCTGGCCAAACCCAAAGTTCTCCGAAACCTTGAGTGTAATATACTAAAATGCCCGTCTTGATCCAAGGATTGCATCACAGCTGACGTTGCGTCGATCGTAGGTCTGCAACCCAAGTTATGGGCAAAAGGACCGTGAGAGGTCCGGTATTAGGGGGTTCGGGCCCGGTCCGACCCGGCCCAGTACCCCCTGGGTCGGCCCGAACCGGGTCGACCCGACCCGGGTCCGGGTCCGGACCATTAGGGCGCGGACCGGTCTGGTGGGTGCGGCCCGGCCTGGGCGCGGCCCGGCCTAGCGGCCCGGCCTGGCGGGCTCGGCCAGGCGGCACGGCCATAACGGCCGAGCGATGAAGGGGGGGGGGGGCGCTGCCCCCCGCGTTGTGAAACCGCAGACCCCATGTGGGGGGCTGCTCCAGCTGGCCAGCCGGGGGTTACGACCCCCGACGCTTCCCCCTGACCGGTCGGCCCGCTCTGGTCGTCCATCTGCTGCCGCCACGGGACCGTCGCAATCTCGTCCCCCTTCTCCGAACACTTAGCTTAGGTTAAACTACATTAAGTAAAAAAATTAAAAATTGGTCGCACCATTTTTATTTTATTCCTTTACATAACCCAAAATTTTAAAAACCACACCCAAGCAAACGCAACTCCGGAAAATGTGTTTCTATGAAATTACCGGCACTGTGATTCCATCGGTGCCCTCAGAATTCGATTCTGATCACCGGTTCAAAAGTTAGAAAAACCCGCTCGTTCGTTAACTGAACGTACCCGAGCTAAACTTCAGAAAATGATTCTGGGCACACCGGTCCTCGGAATTAGGTGCTGTCAGAAACTGCGTTCTTGTAAAATCCCAAATAAAATTAAGAAACAATTTCCCTTGAATTTTACGGGTCGTTACAGCAGTTAAGGATCTCACCCATGGTGCTTCGGAACAAGGGTTCTTTCATGTGGGGTTATACATTTGGAATGTGGAAGTCTACCTTCTTTGTTGTGGACCTTGGATGGGAAGAGGAGTGGAGTGGTGGAAGAACAGGGAGGATAATGTGAAATTGGGACAGAGGGATGGAGGATAGGAAGAGGCTTATTAAAGGAGAAGTTCAAGCAAGGGTGGATGGTGGAGTAGGGGGATTAGGGAAGGTGTTGTGTCACCATGAACCCTAGGTTCACTGTTATTATAGGAACTCCAAAACACTCATGTCATGAATTCATTATTCAGGATGTGAGTTATGTGTGACTGGGTTTAGTTAAAACCCATGAAACTCAAGATGTTAATCTATAATGAACGTCGTTAATTAGGACTAACAAATGTTATTTTGTATGTTTCCTTAACCCTCGTCCCTAAGTACATCAATGAACCAAGATAATTTCTTCAAAACCAACTCTATACTGAGGAACAATATTGGGTTTCTTCCTAGTTAATTCTTTATTTTATGTGAAGAGATAGATGTTCTCTAGAATCAATTGAACATTAAATATAGGTTACACTCTTCTTGAAATAGATCTTGGTAAATTTTTAGCCCATTTCCACTAACATTGAAGTGTGGTGGCACACCTTGTTGAACTTATATTACTCCATAGGGGAAGTATTTTATTTCTTTAAATAGTCACAAAAATTGGGATATAAATTTCTTAGGGAATAATGTTAATCATGATTTTAAAAATATAATTTTTCTCGTGGAATTAAAATCCATTGAGTGATGTTAATCCATTCCATTTTTGTTTTTTTTATTTATAAATTTTTTCATAATCATAGGCATCACATATTATTTCTTCCACCTCATATCATTTTAATAACCATTGTTTCCTAGATTTTTGAGCATCCAGATTTGTATTTTTGATCATACATAATGAAATATGTTCTAATTTAACTAGAAAATGATATGTTTTCTATAGACAATCCAAAAGGGTGTTGTATTAATGAGTGTTTTATAATAAGTGAAACATGGCTAGAGATAATTTTCTAGCTTTGTATGCCAATCCTTCTAGATCAAATTGACTGTGATTTTTAGAATATTTTTATTTATATGTTGGATAGTTACACTTTGGATATAGTATTTCGGTGTTATGAGTTTCAAGTGTTATCTAAAATTGCATACTTTTCAATCATCCATTTTATATAATTATTGTTTAAATGTGTTCCCTGATCACTAATGAGTAGTAGGGGAAATCCAAACTAAGAAAAATTGATTCTATTTAGAAACTTTATGGACAATTTTTCCAAGTAAATAGTGGTAACTTTTACTTATAACCATATTGATACATATTATAAACCAAAAAAGATATGAAAAGATCCATAGAAATTGGTAAATTAGCCTATGAAATCAATTCCTCCAACATCTAAGATTCCCACATAAGGGCTAGGGATCAATGGAATTTAATTGCATCTTCTAATTATTCCTATTAAATGGAATGGATCACATATTTTAGTGAAAATCCTTACATATCAATGTAGTGTGGTCCATTAAAATATACTCTGAATAATTTTAGAAATGGTATGATCATACCCACGGTGTCCTCTAATCGATGAAACAAGGTAAAATTTTAACACACTCTTAATTTCATCTTATGGGATACAGTGTTATATTAAACCATTGTTACATTGTTTAAAAAACAATAGATATTCCTAGTAGTAGTGATATGAATTTGATAAAAAATCCTTTTATGATAGGACAAGTGTGGATAAATAGTCTTAGTGTAAAAATAGTTTTCTATTTCAGCAAACCATGGTCAATCTTGAACAGCCACAATAAAGGTTGTTTCATCGGGGAAGTATTTTTCAATTCCAGTGTTTTTTTCATTTCAATATTGGGTTGTTGGATTCATGATTACTGGTCAGAAATAACATTCTTGGTCCCCTTTGTGACTTTTATGACAATATAAAACTAATTTAGTAGTATTATCCACTATATCAACCTTGGTTTTTCATCCTTTTTTTTCAAAATATAAATTAATATTTCATGATCTATAAAAACTGAAACATTAGATAGTATAAGGTATGATCTAAATTTATCGAGCATGAAAACCACTACAAGAATCACCTTCTTCAGAGTTCTATAGTTCATTTGAGCATCATTAATAGTATGATTGGAGTATTTTATTAGATGAAAGATATTTCCAACCTGTTGTCAAAAAATATCACCCACAGTAATTTCACTAGCATCACACATAAACTCTAAGTATTTGTCCTAATCACCTGAGAAAATAATAGGTGCTTACACCTAATTTTTTTTCAGAGCATCAAAATCTTTCTGACATTCTTAATTAAATTCCAAAGCAACATCCTTGGATAGTAGGTGTGTTAGTGGTCGATCTATTTGCGAAAATTATATAAATAACTGGTTATAAAACCTATTTGTCATAGAAAACGCCTTAATCAATTCATAGTGGTGGGTTAAGGTAACTCATTCATTACTTTGATCTTTTAAAGATAAAGTTGTTTTCCTTATTTTGAAATCTTATGCCTGAGGACTATACCTCCTTGAGCCAAAAAAAATTTCTTTTTCTTAATTGAGCACAATATATTTTTATTCACAATATTGCAGTAAAATCTCTAAGTTAGATAAACATACCTCAATGTATCATCCATAAATAGATAAATTTTACATAAAGATCTCTAAAAAATCCCCCTCCATATCATGAGAGATATGTTTCATGCACTATTTTAATTTTTATTGAACATTACACATTTTTAATGAAATTATTTGATAGGTAAATTTTTTGAATGGAGATGTAAATTTTTTCATTGAATGGTCAACTGGGATAATGGGAATTTGATTGTATCCTGAATAACCATCTTGGAAGTAATAGAATTCATGTATGGATAATCTCTCAAACATATGATCTATAAATGAGAGAGTAATGTGATCCTTCTAGGAGGTTATGTTTATATAACTATAATAAACACTTACTCACTATCCAGTAATTTCATGAGTGGGTATTACCAAATATTCAGTATTTTTTATCCCTGTAAGGCCTCCCATATTTGGAACCACTTTTAGTGGGGTCACCTATTCACTATCTGAGATGAAGAAAATAATGACAGCATTATGAAGATTCAGAACATCATTTTTATCCACTTCCTTTATAGGTGTGATAAGTCTCCTTTGAGGTTGGTGTTTTTGTTTTAATCCTTCTTCCAGTGAAGTTCTATGTGTGAAAATCATGGGGAAGATTCCCTTTATACTTGTCATACTCCAAGATATGGATTTCTTATTCCTTTTAATGACTTACAATTTTTTTCCCATTTTTAATTAGTCATCTCGTAACTTCTAATTATCGTATGTTCATTCTTAGTCTATAAGAATGAATATTTGAGTGTGCTTGGTAGAGGATTTAATTACAATTTTGGTGGTTTAATGATCAAATGTGCAAACTTTGGGAAGGAGTCTCTCATTAGAGGCTCGAGGTATTTCATATCTATATAGTCATTATTATCCTCTTCAACTAGAGATCGGGTTTTACTCTCATCTTCATGATCCATAATATCATTTTATTCACCAATTTAAAAAATATATTGACACTCAAGTGAATCACCACATCACATGGATAATTTTACTAGATCAAAGAATACTTTCTATTCACCAATTTTTAAAATTAATATACTTTTATTGACGTTGATGAGAAGCTTATATAGTAACCTATGTTTAATATACATGGATATTAAATCATTTTAGAAGAATATACAACATAATACAAAAGTACATGCTTGGGGATCATAATAGTTTAGTGTATTAGGAAACTGGGAGCACAATTTTCTAATTTGGTGAAACATCTTCAATATCTCCTATAAATATCTTCCACTTTTTATACTCCTACTTAAAACCTTTATTCATAACCTGGGGAAAGTAAACATATGAAAAAGTTATATCAGATGCTTGTTAAGGGTAAATAAAGGATATATATATATATAAGCATAATCGTAATAATAAGGGTATGAGAACATGATCATAACATTAGAATATAATACCCTAAATATAAAATATCATAATCAAGAATCATTTCATAAATATTGGTAGTTCATATGACATGAATCATAAGGGAATCAAGATAATAAGCCATGAGAACATGACATAGGAATAAATCATGGAATTTTTTCATAAACATCATCTTATAACATTGTGAACATGTATAAATAAAAAAAGGTTCATTCACTAAGTTACGGATATGAAATCAGGCCCTCACATAAACTTATGGACATGACACTAGGTTAATGCATAACTTTGCAAACATGTAATCAGGTTCACAAATAAGTAGATATACCTCCTAGGTGAGAGACACCACCATTCCCAAAGGCAGCCCTCATAATAGTTAAGGCTGACTACCAGGGATATCTTAGTGGAATGGGTTCACTACCCCAACCATATTAGTCATCATGGTTCACTCCCAAGACCATCTTAGTAGTCAAGGTTCACTCCCAAGACCATCTTTGTAGTTAAGGTTCACTCCCAAGACCATCTTAGTGGAAAAAGTCCTTTACTAAAACAAGTTAACTCCCCAATCCATCCATTTATATCTCAGGAGAGATAAATATTTACCCTATTAATTTTAGGGATATATAGTTCTCACCCAAAGTTTATGAAATAAAGGGCTCATTAGGTTCTATCTGGGACACCCTATCATATATGTTGTGATGGGCTTACCTGATGTTATTTGGGTCACCCCGTCATATAAGCTAAAGTAGGATTACCTTGTGCTATCTAGGCCACCCCATAGTATAAGTAGTATCCATGAACCACAACATGAATATAGTAAACAAGATCTTTTATATTATCAAAAAAACTCATATCATAGTTATTCTTTCATAACCATATTAGCCAAATGAAAAGAAATGTGTATCATTTCAATCTATTTGAAATGTGATTAACCTATAGAAAAGAAATGGGTTTCATAAAAATTAGACCATCAAAACGTAAAACATTTAGATAAATAATATTAATTCTATCCTTGAATCATAACCCCATTAAATAATATACTATATCAATATATTTCATCTTAGATCTATAAGTATTTATTGATTACATGGAATAGTTCTCAAGGAAAATATCATTTAATCCAAAATATCTACTTTTTAGACATAAATAATATTAAAAATCCTTTTATTTGAAAAAATTCAAATCATGTGCAGAAATATTTAAAAATAATTTAAAATATTTATTATGTAAACTATCCTTTCCACTTTAAAAACCACTTTTTAAAACATAAAACATTTTTGAAAACTACTTTCTTTGAAAATGACCTTGAAAACATATAAAGGATTATTTAAAACCCATTTTTAACACTTTTTAAAACATAAAAACATTTAAAAACATTTTCCTTTAAAATTATATTATAATACCACTTAAACCCTTTTTTAAAACATTTTTTGAAATCATTTTTTTAATAAAAAATATTGTTATCCCAAGAGATAAATAAATTCATATTTTCTTAAAAAAAATTATTAATATTATTAAATACCAAATAGTGTAAAAAATGAAACAATACATGAATATATCAAGAATAAACATAATAGAAGAAAATTTATTACATTTATTAAGATAAGGATCATAATATTTCATCAATTGAAGTATAATTGTAAACAATCCCAATAAACGATGAGATTGTAGCAATAAATTGTCACAACTTTGGTAACTTTGAATTATAATCCCAATGAATTAATAACATTAAATTAATAATAAAATGTCATTAAAATATTTATATTGATGATATAACATTTCAAAGTTCATTATATACATCTCTTAGAAGAATATAGGTGTATAACATAGTATCTGTCTCAAAGAAGGGAAATAGAGACAAGATTACTATACTGATTTAGTAGGTTTTGAACCATAAACCCCGTGAAATAGTGATAATAAAATGGATATGTAAATAAAAATAAATATAATTATAAAAAATATATAATGCATTCATGCACATTATATACACTTCACAAAATAAATGAGTGGAGAATAAGTTATAAGTCTCGTAGAAATAAAAGTGAGACTGGAAATACCCTTACTAGATTATTAGATTTTGAACCATGAGTTACATGAAATAATAAATTAAATTTAAACTTTTTATATCATTATATAAATTATTTTAATGATATTACATTTCATAGGTCAGTATATACACCACACAACAATAATAAGTGGTGAATATAGTATATATCTCACAGAAACAGAACTGAGATGAGAGAACCCTTACGTTATGTCTTGACATTTTTCATAAACATTAAAAAATAATAAATAATAAATATATATTTAGTATACATATAAAAAATTATTCTTATATATCATAACATATTTGATTTTATTGTGACTTTATATTACCCTTTTATTAATAATTTCATGTTAAAGATGCATTTCGAGTAATAACCGCTTTGTTTTTTTGTATATTTTTTGAGTTTTTACTCTTTATACTCATACAAAAAATCATGATTTAGTTATTTCGATAATTTAATAAATGATTTAAATATCATATATATTCATTATATAATTATTTATAAAACTATATAAAATATTTAATACACTGTTCTTGGAGATGGTAGGTCCTACGTACGCAAGAATGTTGTTTCCATTTTCTTATCACATTGAAGGAAATAAAGTAAATTAAATACATGTATATTAAAATTACATTAGAATTATTATTTAATATATATCATATAATTTTACTAAACCAATACTTAATATATTCCAAGTAAAGTGTGACTGAATCAGATCTATTTTAGGAGGTGGTAGTCCACACATCCACAAACAAAGTTATCGTATTTCCAAAATATTAAAGGCATGAAGGTATGTGTTATATAATAATTACATAAGAATAAATACATAATAAATATAATATATTTAATATAAAAAATATTAATTAAATCATTATTATGAACCTCTAAAGTTGGTAATGGAAGAATGAACGACATCAGTTCGTGAGGCTTTAGTCCGACGTACACAAAAATGATGATTTTGTATCACATTTGACAGAAGTGTGTTTAGGTGTAGGTATAAAAATAAAAATAAAAACATATAATTATATTAAGGATACTTATTTTATTATATATTCATGTAATAAGAATAACTTAGGTGTTGCAGAAAGAAATAAAACAAATATTCTTGTTGAAGAACATTACCACCTCTTAGGGTAAATATTTTTGGTTTTCACAAAATGACTTGAGGGGTTTTATTTTTTCCCAAATTAGGATTCTAGGTTTATTTTATGGAATTTTTGAGATTATTAGGGTAGTATATGGATGATAAAATTGGATATAGAGTTGTGATGAATTGAGGGGGGATGAGTTCCCATTTGTAGTGGAGAAAGAGTGTCATTGTTGTAAATATAATAAGGTGAACACTATTGGGAGGTATCCCTTACATAATGTGCCTCAAATAATGATAGATTTTAGATAAAAGAAATTATATGGTCTAAATATGTCTATAAAATTGATTTTGGACATCTTTATAGGTTATTTGGATACTTAAGTTAAATTTTAACCACTTTGTAAACTAGTTTTTACCATAATTGTTGTAATTAATTTTAATTACTTTCACTAATATTTATGATAAAAAACTAAGTATAAATTAATATAAATAATAAATTATTTTAATTAAAAATATTTAATCCTTTTTTTAAAATTCTATACATAAAATTATCATAAATTAATTTAAAATTAATCTCACAGACGGGACGAGACGACAGGTTTTTAAAGTGAAAATCTTTAACTGTTTCAAATGTTTTTATATCTTATTTCAATATGAAATTGATTCCAATGACTTAAAATGGATTAATAGATTTATAATTTGTATAAATATACTTTAAAACAAATAAAAATTATAATCCAATTGTATATAATAATTATAAAAAAAATTAGTTTTCATGTAAAATTTAGTATTTTTCAATATTCATCCAAAACTGAAACTTCACAGAAAAATACAAAAAATTTAACCTAAGATATTACTGATTTTATTATTTAAAAAAAAGTTTATTTTATCAAATAAAATTTATAAAAGTTTAAAAATTATATTTTAATTATTCTCTCTATTTAAATATAGTAAAATTACCTTTTGGAAAAATAAATTTCTTTATTTATAAAATTAGATATATTCTTATCTCATTTCTACAAAACAAATAAGAAGATAGTTAATTAATTTATTTAATATAATATATATGTATATATATTTCATTAATATCACTAATAAAATGTGGTTTAATTAATTCAGACAAATATTTTTCCTATAGCATCCCGTCTTTTTATCACATTAACTTTCATTACATTATACAAAACTGAGGATCTTTAAGGTTTAGTGTCTTCAAAACCAGGAACTTAATACATGACAACATAAAAAAAATTCCTCTTAAACACTTGAAAGGATTCTTCATTTTTTTATCCTAAGTTAATTACTATATCTCATAACCTGGGAACATGCATCAAAGGAAAGGGTGAGAATAAGGCTCAGTAAGGGAAACAAGGGAAGCATTTTACATGTGAACTTGAGATACATCAATAAAGTCATGATAAATAACTTTAAGGCTTGAGAAAGATATCATGAGGAATATCATAATGAAAAGAACATTATTCATAACTTGATGATGTGGCTACAGCATTTAACTTAGAAAATCATGGACAAATCACCAATCCCCATCCCCAAGGTGTCATTTAAAAAAATTACCAATGTTATTCACCATGGTATCGTTAAAATTGTAATCCCTAGAGATTACATCATTACCCAATGCATTGGAGCGCTATCAGGGAACACCCTTAAATTTTTCTTTATTATCATGTGATACACATATATAATCATAAAATATTTCATAAATGACCCATATATCATAAAAGAAAAGGGTTTCATTACATAATCATAACTTTTTTAAAAAGGCTTTTAAGGCATGATCTTTATGTCATTTTAAACCCACGGAAAAGAAAAGTGGGTTTCATGTATGTAAATCCCAGAATTAAAATATAACATTTTGATATATATGTGAATAACCCTATAGAATAAAGATCTTTTAGTATTCACTTAATAAAATAAAAGAATCTGAGAAAGAGAGAGATACATTTTGAGACGACAATTATGCAGCATAACGGCTATGTTACAGAGTTTTAGAAAACATTGAAAAGAGAGGGGGAATGGGTTACACACTAATAAATGATCCAAAAAATTATAGGTACATAATATAAATGATATAATAACACGGTAATGAAATTTTAAAGACATACCATATGAAATGAAAAAACCTGAAAGAAGACAAAAATAAGATTTCTCTTATAAAAATTTGGCAGCCTAATGGCGTCACTTAATACTTATAAAAAATGAATTGATGAGATCAAATAGGTTATCTCATCATATGGACATAAAAGTAAAGTATGATGGATACAGATATCATACCCCAACATAAGAAAAAGTAACTTGAAAGACTTGACATGAAAATAGAACTTTGAAAATGGGAAGGGTGAAAGAATCCCTTAAAAAAATTCGGCATCCTAACGACGCCACTTAAAAAATACTAACATGAATTAATGAGAGTAAGAGGGGTTATCTCATCATATGAAAATAAAAATTATAGTATGTTTAATATAAAATAACATCCTCCAACATAAGAACATGAAGCATAAAAGAAATGACATAAAAGAGAGTACTTGAAAAGAAAGAGATAAGTAGGATCCCTTACATTGAAGAGTGACTTTGAAAGCTTGAAGGTCGGGACCTTGTAAGGCTTGAGGAAACCTTGGGAGGACTCCTTTGAAGTTAATGAGACCGTAATGTCATTTAGTAGGATTTTTAAATGAAAATACTGAGGGAAAGTCTTGGTATTTATAAGAGAAGTGAGGGGACAAGTCATTAATGGCCAAGGGACACCTCATTGGTGGTATTGGAAAAACCATGTGCTTGCCCATGCTATTTTCCCATGGTATTGGACACTTAGGACACATAATACATTATCTTACTATTCATAAGTTGACCAGAATGATTACATAATTATTACATCCTTAATGATTTCATTAAACACTCGAAACTAAAAACTGTATTTTCACTATTCACCGAAAAGTCATTTTTTTCAGAAAAATCCCCATAAATAACTATAACATAATATCGATGGTCGGAATTCAAAAATGAACTCCATTTTATATAAATAATTTTATAAATAATTTTAATTTAATTTTTAATTAAAAAACACTATTCACTGGAAAAAACTAATACTTGACTAATAATATCTGAAACAGGTATTTACCTAATTTATTTAATCACATTACTTAATCAAGGTGCCTAAATAATATTAATAATTTATTTAATTGAGATTACTAATCCATTTGTTCACATTACTAATCCTAAACGTAAACTCACTATTCATAATTTATTATTCATCAAAAATTAAGTTGATCTTATTAGACTCTAAATTTCATACTGAACACAACTGTAGAAGACCATTTTTTGAAAATCATTACACATTTTTATTTATTTAAGGTTTACATAAATATTTTGAAATATCTTTTTTCCAAAATTCTTCAATAATATAAATCATATATTTATCCAAACACTTGAGATTCCCAAACTTCACCATAAGAAGAAATCACAATTTTTATTTAAATCAAAGGATTACACAAGGCAGTTACGGTCTCGTTATATAACCCCTTATAACACCAGCATAGGACCTAAGAGTAAGGTGTGCTAGGGTGGTAAAATCTTGGGGCGGATCAGCCAACATTTCTTGAGTAGTGATTTCTATCAACTTGAACTTCTCGCGAAGGTGATTCTGTTATAGCTTCACATGATAAAGTTTGGCTTGGGTTTGGTCCAGAGTAAAGCCCAAAGGTGCTACCTCCTTCTTGAGTTCCGTCAGATGGGATTCGATCGGCCCGAGACTACTGGATGGGGACACTGAATCTTATTTCTATATTAATTAATCAATATCACATCTATTTATAGACAATAATCTCAACATTTAGTTTCCAACAGTCATGTTGACCAACAGTCATATAACAGTCGAAACCCAACAGTCTTATTTTAATTATACTCATTTTATTAAATGAAATAGTTTTGTTGAGTATAAAATAAAATAACATACAAAGTTAGGGAAAAAAATTATTCAAAATTTCGGGTCATTATAATATTCCCCCCTAAAGAAATTACGTCCTCTCAATTTTAAAATTGGGCTTGGAAATCTTGCTGAAAGTCCCACATTGGAAAAAGAGTCAGTAAAACTATTACTTTAAAATAAACAAAGGGAAGTACAAAGATCACCCGAGTTAACCCATAATAGGATTCCATATAGGAAAACATGGATATGGAAGAGAAAACAGAGGGTCAACTTCTGATGGAGAGTGATTGAAAACATGATTAGGAAAAAATTAACCACAAGAAGATCACAAACTTAAGATGTGTTAAAAAGTCTTTGATTACCCAGTAGGAAACGTAACCCAACAACATTTTTGTTTTACATTAATTTTTATTATTTTGAGGAATTCATTTACTGCATAGAATAAAAACATAAGGAAATATACTTACCTTCAATTAAAGTTTCATCCTTTAATAAGTTTATACCAAGACTAATATTTTCTCCAAATAATGAGCATTCAAAAGGACTTGGTCTCATCAAAAGCACAAGAATCAACTTCTAGAGAATCACATAATCCACAAAAGAATATCTATATTTTTTACTTGTCTTTAGTCATCATCTAAAACTAAAATGATTAGTACGAGATCATATAATCCCCCAAAAGGATAATCCTTTATAAAAATAAATATTACTATTAATCTCCACAATACAACAAAAGTTCCCAAAGTTTCAGAAATACTATCCAATACACAATCATCCTTAAAATTATTCAGAATAATCTATACTAAGATTGGAACCCAAAACTCATAAGGATTTAATAACATAGTCTTCCAAGATAAACTTTATCATTCATCTCCAAACAACATCAACCACCCTTAACATCTTTATAACAAAAGTAACTAACCTAATCACATTTACCCCAAGATAGGTTAATCATTTCCATAAGTAACCTAAATTACCATAAGTTCACCTTAAATTCATCTATTCATCAAAATATAATTCAATCTTTACTTCTCAAAGAAAATATATTAGTAATCTATTTACCTTGATCATATAGGGTTCCCAAATTAGTGAACATCTTCCAAAATAATATTCATATTTTAATCCCCTAATAATTGTTTTTCAAGAAGAACAGTTTCACAACATCAACATATGATACATATCAATAGATATTTTCCTTAATGATATAAAACCATCTTAGTTAGTGACTTGATGTTCTTAAAAAACATTAAAGATATGATCATAGAGCACAAACTAAAGTACAACATGACATAGACAATTATTGTGAAGAAGTTACATGTACTTCAGTGATCATGATCCATCTCAGCCCAGGACATGCATTGTTCCCTTGTCCTTGAAGATTGTTGATGTTCATCATGCTTCTCATACCTTACAAGAGAGTATTGTATTTTATAATGTCCAACTTATCCACATTTACAGCATTGAATAGTATAAGGTACATTATATTGAAACTTATCTCCATTCATCAAATTATCCATTTTTTAAAGGAATTGGATAATTTATGCCCTATCATCACACACTTAAAACATCTCTTGATTCCTTTGTGAAATTTTCCTTGGTGCCTCTTTCCACACTTTTTGCAAAAAGGAAATTAGGTCTTCTTTCCCTTATCACCTTAATCAGATGAACATCCTTGAGACTTCATATTCCTCTTCTTGGATGAATTTGGGCATTCAACTAGGTACCAATTATTAATTGTAATTTTTGATAGCTGGTTTGGAATAATCACAATATGTTCAACTTGATCTATTGTCGTCTCTGTCATATTAATAGGGAAATCATCACATTTCCTATCACATTGGTTTTTGGGACATGTTCTTCTATTTCATGCCATTAACTAAGAAAAGAAAGTATAATTAGGGGGTTTAAATACATAGCCAATAATCATGAAAAGGAAACTTTAAGTATAGAAGGATAAAATTGTAGAAGAAAAGTATATCCTAACTTGTGATCCCCTAGGTTCCAATATAGGTTATGAATGATCATATATTCTTATGTGAATCTTAATTTTATTTTATCTGTTTTCCTTTAATAATGTTTCATACTAAGCTTATGAATTTACCAAAGCATATCCCCTGGGAGTTTCAAACCAAGAGTGCAACAAGGCCCGTTGTCATGCATCAGGTTACCCTAGGTCAAGCCTGAAACACCTTGTCAAAGTTTTCACTCCTAGGTACATCTGTTCCAAAGCCACCTCTACTTGTCCGTATCCAGACAGGGAATTATTGGTTTGGGAACCACTTACTCAATACTTCACTAAAATACCAGGATGTTTTCCAATATTTAATATTTTCATTAAGAAACCTTGTAAAGTTTTCAAATCCTAATTTCAACAAATAACTAAACCATCCTTTGATACCAACTATAGCATCCCATATTTTTATCACATAAACTTTCATTACATTATACAAAACTGAGGATCTTTAAGGTTTAGTGTCTTGGAAACCAGGAACTTAATACGTGACAACATAAAAAAAATTCTTCTTAAACACTTGAAAGGCTTATTCATTTGTTCATCCTAAATTCATTACTTCATCTCATAACCTGGGAACAAACATCAAAGGAAAGGGTGAGAATAATTCCCGGTAAGGGAAATAAGGGAAACATTTTACATGTGAACTAGAGATACATCAATAAAGTCATGATAAATAACTTTAAGGATTGAGAAATAGATCATGAGGCATATAATAATGAAAAAAACATGATTCATAACTTTATGACATGGCTAAAACATTTAACTTAGACAATCATGAACATATCCCCAAGGTCCATCCCCAAGGTGTCATTTAAAATAAATACCAAGGTTATTCACCAAGGTATCGTTAAAATTGCAATCCCTAGAGATTACATCATTACCCAATGCATTGGAATGCTATCAGGGTGCACCCTTAAATTTGTCTTTATTATCATTTGAGACACATATATCATCATCAAATATTTCATAAATAACCAATATAGCATAAAAGAAATGGGTTTCATTTCATAATCATAACGTTTTAAAAACTGCATTTAAGACAAGATCTTCATGTCATTTTAAACCCATGGAAAAATAAAGTGGGTTCCATGTATGTAAATCCCAGAATTAAAATAGAAAATTTTTATATATATGTGAATACCCCTGTAGAATAAAGATATTTGAGTATTAACTTAATAAAATAAAAGAATTTGAGAAAAATAGAGATACATTTTGAGACGAAAATTCCGCAGCATAACGACTATGTTACAGGGTTTTACAAAATATTAAAAGAGAGGGGACATGGGTTACCCACTCATAAATGATTCAAAAAATAGTATAGGCATAGAATATAAATGATATAAGAACATGGTAATGAAATTTTAAATACAAACCATATGAAATGAAAAAACTTGAAAGGAAGACAAATATAAGATTTCTCTAATAAATATTTGGCAGCTTAACGACGTCACTTAAAACTTCTAAAAGTAGATTGATGAGATCAAATAGGGTATCTCATCATATTAACATAAAAGTACAGTATGATGGATATATATATCATACCAAAACATAAGAAAAAGGAACTTGAAAGACTTGACATGAAAATAGAACTTTGAAAATGAGAAGGGTGAAAGAAACCCTTACAAAAATTCGACAGCCTAACGACGCGACTTAAAAATTATTAAAATGAATTGATGAGGGTAAGAGGGGGTGTCTTGTCATATGAAAATAAAAATTACATTAAGTTGAATATAAAATAACATCCTCAAACATAAGAACATGTAACATAAAATAAATGAAAAAAAAGAGAGTACTTGAAAAGAAAGAGAGAGGTAGGATCCCTTACCTTGAAGAGTAACATTGAAAGCTTGAATATAGGAACCTTGGGAGGCTTGAGGGAACCTTGGGAGGACTCCTTGGCAGGTAAGGAGACCATAACTTCATTTAGGAGGATTTTTAAAGGAAAATAATGAGGGAAATGCTTGGTATTTATAATAGAAGTGAGGGGACACGTCATTAATGGCCAAGGGACACCTCATCGGTGGTATTGGAAAAACCATGGGCTTTACCACGGTATGTTCCCATGCTATTGGACACTTGGGACACCTCATACATTATATTACTATTCATAAGTCAACCAGAATGATTAAAAATTATTACATCCTTAATGATGTCATTAAACACTCGAAACTAAAAACTGTATTTTCACTATTCACCGAAAATTCATTTTTTTCAGAAAAATCCCCAAACATCACCATAACCTAATATCGATGATATGAATTCCAAAATAAACTCAATTTTATAAAAATAGTTTTATAAATATTTTTAATTTAATTTTTAATTAAAACACTATTCACCTGAAAAAACTAATACTTGACTAATAATTTCTGAATTAGTTATTTACCTAATTTATTGAATCACATTACTTAATCAATGTGCCTAAATTATATTAATACTTTATTTAAGTGAGATTTCTAATCTATTTTGTCACATTACTAATCCTAAGTGTAAAATCACTATTCATAATTTACTATTCATCAAAAATTAAGTTGATCTTATTAGACTCTAAATTTCATAATGAACACAATTGTAGAAGACCATTTTTTGAAAATCATTACACATTTTTAATTATTTAAGTTTTACATAAATATTTTAAAATATCCTTTTTCCAAAATTCATCAATAATATACATCCTATATTTATCCGGACACTTGAGATTCAAAAACTTCACTATAAGAAGAAATCACAATTTTTATTTAAATCAAAGGATTACACAAGGTGGTTATTGTCTCGTTACATATCCCCTTATAACACCAGCATAGGACCAAAGAGTAAGGTGTGCTAGGGTGATAGAATCTTGGGGCACCTTGGACAACATTTCCCAAGTAGCGATTTCTATCAGCTTGAACTTCTCGCGAAGGCGATTCCGTTCCAGCTTCACACGATGAAGTTCGGCTTGGGTATGGTCCAGAGCAAAGCCCAAAGGTGCTTCCTTCTTCCCGAGTTCTGTCAGATGGGATTCGATCGGCCCAAGACTACTGGATAGGGCCATCGAATCTTCTTTCTATATTAATTAATCAATATCACTTGTATTTATAGACAATAATCACAAAATTTAGTTTAGAATGATCATATTGACCAATGGTCATATAACAGTTGAAACCCAACGGCCTTTTTTAAATTATACTCATTTTATTAAATGAAATAGTTTTGTTGAGTATAAAATAAAATAACATACAAAGTTAGGAAATAAAATTTATTCAAAATTTTGCGTCATTACATTTCCATAAAATGATTTCTTATATTTACAAAAGGGTTTTGTTTTCATTTCTTGTTAGTTGGTCCCTAGAGAATTCATCTCATATACATGTGTAAACAACATTTACATAATTTAGTTATTATTATTCATAAATTCCATTCCAATGGATAGGTTAAAACTATAATGATATTTTAATATGATTAAAAGTATATTGTATCTTAGAAAACATGATCTTCTGTGTAATGCAAGCTATCGGAGGAACATGACATTGTGTGTAACACAAGACAAACGTAGTGTTGTGAGTACAGAAAGCTAATCAAAGTGTTGTATATAGTGAAATATTAACTTGGTGTTTTGTGAAATGAAAACAAAACTTAGCTATTTCATATAACACAATCTATATTCAGTGTTGTGTGAAACGTAGAATATAGAAAATATTAAATTAATTTGAAAAGGTATATGTCAAAAAATATCAGGGTGTTAATTATACCCCCCTTAAAATTAATTTCCTCATTAAAATTTTTCTAGGATAAAAAAATTTTAAAACTTCAAAGTATCTTTCATATAAACCCACATTATAAAAATAAATACCAAAACATCCCATTTTAAAAAGAATTCAGAAACATAAAAGTTTCCCAATGTAACTCATAATAAGGTTTCCATGGAGGATAACATAGGTGGAAAGTGAAATCATGGACATGGAATAGAAATAAAACTATAAAGTTCTTATGGAGAGAGATAGAGAACATTTATTAGTATAATTGGGTGATTCAAAGATTTTTAATGATCACAAAACCATAAATATGCACTGATCTAAGGGACCATTTGATTCATCATAAATGAAGGTACTAGGATAACATTTTTTTCAAGATCTGTTTCCTATATTTGAATAATATTCACTTGGAGACATAATTAATTGATTTCATTTCACTTAATATGCACAATCTCAATATTTGGTTGTTTCTTCACCAATTTCCACTTCATATATTACTCAAAAAATGAAGATGAATTTTTTTTGTGAAGAACTAAGGGGTCATAATATCCTTATATAGAATAATAATTCATTATATCTATCTTTAGTTATCATCTCTACAAAAAGGTTATCTCAAGTTTATCCAATATATATAAATCCTCATATGGTGATATAAAGATTTAATCTCTAAAACCTCATCAAAATTTCAACTTAAACCATTCAATAAATGGTCATATATATAACCCTTATGAAAGATGAAACTCTAAAACATTAGAAAGAAGGTACACTAAATTTATAAAAAAAATCATAACATTGATCCCCCATATATCATAATGTGTCTCTTATTTTTCTCATACCAAACATGTGAATATATTCATCATGTAACCTCTTGAAACAACTTTGAGGTTTCTCAATATTTCCTTAAAAGTGTTTTGATAATAAAAAAGTTAATTTTCAGTCATTATTCTCTTGAAACATGGTAATAACCAAAATTACCATAAATCGTTATTGAAAACATGCATTATTTCTGGGGTGAGACACACCACCATCCTCGGTGGCAGCCTTTATAGTAATCAAGGATTACTTATGAGACCATATTAGCCAAATGGTATCACTCATAAAATCATATTATTAGTCAAGTTTCACTCCTAAGGCCATATTAGTAGTCAAGGTTCACTCCAATGAAAATACTATTAGTCAAGGTTTACTCGCAAAACCATCTTAGTAGACAAAGTCCTCTACTAAACCAGGTCCACTCCCTATTCCAATCATGTCTATATCATGATATATAAATCTTCACATAATTAATTGGAGGTAGATATAGGTACCACCAATCAATTAATCTATAATAGGATCACCTAGAACTATCTAAGACATCCATTCATAAAATTTGTAACGAGCTTACCCGGCACTATCAAGGCCAGCCCATCATACAAACTGTAGTGGGTTTAGTTGAGGCTATCTAGGTCACCCCATAGTATAAGATATTTCCATGAACTGCAACATTAATATAGTATACATATCTTATATATATTCATAAAAACTCCTAAAACAATTATTCTTTCATAACCTGATTAAACCATGTAAAAGAAATGGGATTCGTGTCAATTTCCTTGAAATATGATTATCCTGTGGAAAAGAAACGGGTTTCATAACAATCATTCCATAAAAAACAAAACCATTCTGATAAATAATATGAATGGAATACTTCAATAATATCACTATTAAATAATAAACATTATCAAAGGATTTCATCTTATATGGAGAAGGATTTTGAAAGAACATGTAGATAAATACTTAAAGAAAATAACCTTTCTTCGAAAAATCACTTTTTTTAAGAAATAAAACATTTTCAAAATAATATTTTTGAAAAACACATTGGAAAATACGAAGTAAGATTTAAACAAAAATTAAAACATTTATTGACGAAAATATTTATCCAACTTTGAAAAATTATTTTTTAAGGAATAATACATTTTGAAAACCTTTTTCTTTGAAAATAACCTTGAAAATTTATAAATGAATCATTGAAACCCATATTAAACACTTTTTTTAAAAATATAAAATTTTTAAAATAATTTTAATATAAAATTATTTTATAATATCATTTAAAAAAAATTAAACATTTTAATAAGACATGATTTTTGAATAAAATAGATTTTCGACCGAAGAGAGAAATAAAGTTGGATTTTATTAAATATATTTTTTTAATATTCTTAAGTACCAAAGAGTGTAAAAATGATAAAAATACATGATTATTTCATGAATAAATAGTTTATAACAAAATTCATGATATTTATTGATATATGGATCATAATATTTCATCAGTGGAAGCATAATCGTAAATAATCCTGATAAACGATGAGACTGTAGTAATAAACTGTTACAACTTTGGTATATTTGGATCATAATACCCATTAAATAATAACATTAAATGAAGCTTAAAATTTCATGAAAATATTTTTATTCATGATATAACAAATCAAAGGTCACTATATTCACCTCATAGAAGAATATAGGTGCATAACATGGATTATGACTCAATGTTGGAAATTGAGACAAAATTACTTCACGGATTTAGTAACTTTTGAACCTTAAATTCCATAAAAGAGAGATTATAAAATGGATATTTAAATAAAAATAAAAAAATTAATAATAATATAATATATTCGTGTTCTTTATATACACCACAAAAAATAAATAAGTGGTGAACAATCATAAGTCTATAACAAATAAAAGTGAGACTAAAAATACCCTTATTACTTGAGTAACTTTTGAATCATGATATCCATGAAATAATAGTATAAATTGAAACTTTTGATATCATTAAATAAATTATGTTCATGATATATCATTTCATAGGACATTATATACACCACACAACAATAATGAGTTTTGAATATAGCATATATCTCACAAAAAAACTATGATGAGAAAACCTTTACCTTGAGTTTTAACTTTCTTTATACACATTAAAAACAACTGTATACTAAATATAATTTTGTTATAAACCTAACACAGAAATATATTATTATATATAATAACATATTTTATTTAATTGTGACTTTATATGACCCATATATTAATAATTCCATGTTTAAGTTATATTTTGGGTAATAACAGAATTATCTTTTTGTATATATTTTGAATTGTTATTCTTGACCTTCTTACTTAGATGGTGATTTAATTATTTAGAGAATGAAAAACATCATATAAATATAATATATATTCAATATATAATTATTTATAATAGTATATAATTAATGGAATAATTCATTCAAGGATATAGTAGGTCGTGCGTTTGCATGAAGATTATTACTATTTTCTTATCGTATTGAAAGAAAGAAAGTAAATAAAATATATGAATATATATATATATATTATAATTCCTGTAGAATTATTATGTCCCTTATATCCTTTATTTTTACTAAAATATTTGTTAATACATTCCAAGTAAAGTGTGAATGAATCACATCACTTTAAGGAGGTGGTAGTCCACACGTCCCCAACGAAGTTTTCATATTCCCACAAAATGGAAATCCTAATGGTATGTTCCATATAATAATTCCAGAAGAAAAAATACATAATAAATATCATATATATAATATAAAAATAGTAATTACATCATTATACCCAACCATTAAAGTTTGTAATGTAAGAAGAAATGACATCGGTTCGCGAGATGGTAGTTTGTCGTACACACGGATAATGATTGTGTATCCTATTTGATGGAAGTGAATATTGGTATAGTTTTAAAAATTAAAATAAAAAATATAATAATATTTCAGATAATAATTTTATTATATAATCATGTAATAAGAATAATTTATTGGGTTAACAAATAAATAAAACAAAAGTGTTTTTTGAATATTGTTACCTCTTCTTCGGGTAAATCATTTTGGTTTTCACCAAAGGACATATTTTTTTTTATTTATTACAAAATTGATTATTAAAGGTTTATAGGAGGTATTTTGGGATATTATTAGGGTATTTATTTGAATATCCAAAAGTATTGAGAGGTGTGATGAAGCAAGGGGTGAGGTCCATTTTACAGTGGAGGAGTGGAAATCTTATAAATATAAAAATGTAAACACTATTGGGAGGTCTCCCTTTAATCATGTGCCTAAAATAAGGATACATTATCTATAAACTAGATTATATTGTCCAAATATTTCCATAAAATTTCTTTTTTACATTTTTCTAGGTTATTTGGATACTTAAGTAAAATCTTAACCACCAATTAAACTTGTTTATACCCTAATTGTTGTAATTCATTTTAATTACTTTCAGTAATTTTTTTTATAAAAAAAATAATTTGAACTTAATAGATCTTATAAATTATTTTTTATACAAATATTTAATCCATTTTTCCAAATTCTAAACACATAAGTGACAGAAATTAATTTTAAATAAATGTCGCGGACAGTTTTAGACAAAGGGTTTTTAAAGTGAAAATGTTAAAAATATTGAAATGTTTGTTATATAAAATATAAATTTGAAATTGAATTCGATTACCTAAACTGTATTCATAAATTTATAATTTATATAAATATATATTACAAGAAAATTAAAATATAATTTAACAATATAAATAAATTAGACCAAAATTCAGTTTTCAATTAGAATTCATTATTTTTAAATATTTATCGAAAAGTTAAGCATTTTAGAAAAATACACTAAAACCCTAAGATAATTTTGAAATTATAATTTCAAAAATATTTTTAATTTGTAAAATATAATTTATAGTATTTTAAAATATTAGATTTAAAATAGGTACTCCAATAAAAGGCGAAAAAATTTCCTTTTAGAAAAATATAATTCTTTATGCGTAAAATTGGATTTATTCTTATATCTTGCCTAGAAAACACTTAATATGAACATTAAATAGTGGAGTGAATATAATATATATATATATATATATATATATATATCATTAATATAATTTTTTAAATGTGGTTTTATTAATTTATACAAATATTTGTTCCACTAAAAATTTCATATATTTATAAAAGTATTTTATTTTCATTTATAGTTAGTTGGTCACTAAATAATTCCAATTATATAAATGTGCAAACCAAATTTTCATAATTTAGTTATTCTTATTCATAAATACCATTCAAAAAGTTAGGTGATAACTATTATAATGTTTTAATAATATTAAAATTATATTGTAGTTCAGAAAAACTTGGTATTGCCTTTAATGAGAGCTATAGAAAGAACATTGTATTATGTGTAACATAAGATAAATATATATTTTTGTGTACATAAGATAATATAAGGTTTTTTGTATTGAAATATTTAATTTGTGTTTCATACAACATAAACTAAACATGGGGTTTACATATAGAACAATTTGTTTTCAATGTGACGTGAAATGAAGAATATTGAAATGATTAAATTACTTGGTGAAAAAATATTTCACAAAATCTTGGGATGTTACAATTTAAAGATCATGAGAAATTTTCAACAAATAATGATGGAGAAATCAATTTCTTCCACTATTTCTAGGATGGTAATGTCAGTGGGTTAAATAAACTTACCAACCTTAACTAAAATTTCCTTGAGAAAACCCTGGTGATACTTGAAAAAAATTTCAACAAGATATAGAAATACTCTTTTTAGCTTTGGGAATTATATTCCTAGTCTTTGGAATATGATCATTGTCATGAGATTAATTCTTTACCCAAGATCACATAGAAAAATTCCAAAATTACATGACCCTGTAGTATAGGGGATCAAGAAAATACCAGGGTCTATCATATTTTGTATATGTTTTTATTACACAACCGAATAGAATTATTCATTCATATAAATAAATCCTAAGACTTTAATATTAATTTTATTAGAGATAAATTCCTCTAATAGTTTATCATAAGACAATATTTTGGAAAATGCTTCAATAAAGAGCATATTGATATGGAGTTGTTTAAAATTATCTAGAAATTTTTTGTATAGACCAACTATCTTCCCTTATTGTATCCTCTCAATGAATGGAATAGAATTTATATAAGGTGGAAGTTACATATAGTTAAATCCTTTTTCGGGTTGCTCTTATATTTTGAGATTTTCCACTTTCCACTATTTTTAGATTGTGTTCTTTTCCATCTTTGTGTATACTCTCATAATTTTCACTATTGATTATTGTCACTTTTGACATATGTTCTTATATTCTATTCTCCTAATATTTTCAAGGATATATATAATTCAACTCTTTCCCACTTCTAATAACCATAGTCTTGGACTCCTCTTGTGTATGGGTCCTAATATTATCGGGTAGTTTACCCAGAAGTCAATCTGAAAGATTCTAGGAAATTTGACCAACTATATGATTGATATTTTGGACATAAGATATTTTTTATTTTATTTTATTTTATTGTGTAATTATCCAATTTTATAACTTTTGAATAAATTAGGTGATCAAATTTTTTATGTTTTACTATGTAGGTTTGGTTGCTTGTTGTTTTTGAGGTCAGGCGTACTGCTGAAATTGTTGTTGAGGTGGAAACTACTAAGTACTAGGGGTGTGTTTGTTGGGGGGAAGAGATTATATGGTTGAGGGGAATGGTATTTGGGTTGGTACCAGGGTGGTCCCCAATTTATTAGTGGGTCTTGACCACTCAAATATTTATAATAACTCGGATTAGTCAATCAATATTGTTTAATGGACCTTTTCTTTATGTAGGGTTTCTAATACTTTTGGGGTTATTGTTTGTAATTAATATAATTACAATACTGACTTTGGTTTTCCACCATGGATGCTTCATAGAAATGATATATATTTGGACCTCTATACATTTCACATGCTAGGAATTTAATAATTGGAGTAGGTGGTTGTGTTTGCGGTTGAGGTAACTGAACTATTTCTAGACTTTTTATAATAGATTTTAAATGGGATGAAAGACGAGTGGTCTCTTATACTTAGGGTAACCTATGCCTATGATCCCCACATTATCTTTTACATAGGCTAGATCTTCATGATATATCATTTAAAGATATCTCCGTACACTTGGGAATTTAAGAATGAGGCATCCATCTACGGAAGAATACATCCCAGTTTATGTATTGTGATGTCATACATGGTAAAAATATTGTATATAAAGCTAAAAATTGATCCCATAATGTGGATAAGTTTGAGATAACTCTTTGATCTTATCTGATTCCTCAAATACTGATTTTACATATACCTAAGTGAAAATTTTAATATCATTCCATAGCATTCAGGTTTGTATCGATTGAAACTACATATCTAGGAATTTGTTTAGGTCATAATAAATGGTAATTGACTCAGGATCCCAGAAATTTAGCCAATATTTATCTCTATATCATAAATAAAATGGTAAAACTCTAAGCCAAATAGAACCTAAAGAAACACCTTGATTTCTAAATGTGTTATAATCTTCTAGAAAATTTTAAAATATCTCATGTGGTTCTTCTCTCTAAATTCCACTAAATTGACCCAGGTTATGGATCATATGATTGTGGCTAAGTATTATTTTTAATTTACCCACTAATATAGGAGGGAGAATGATTCCAGGTGTAGCCCCACTAATTTATGGAAATTGATAATCCATAATCGTGAACTCCTACAGTAGTGGTCTCACTCACTACCATTCAAGTGGTATTAATTGAGTACTATGATGGTTGGGAGTATCTAGATTATTGTGTTTTTCCATGTTTAAGAAACATTTTACAAAAAATTATCTCTCAATTTTGGGTTCTAAAGTAAGGGTTTCTTGATGTTCTGTGATATTTGAATCAGTATAGGGGCCTGGTGTATGTACTTTAATATTATCATGGATAAAGATACTAATTATTATGTTAAATTTGTAAAAATAAATGGGAAAGGGAAGTGGTGTTAGGTAATACTAAGTCCTTAGTGAAGACCATTGTACTAAATCACATCCCTGTAAATGGTGTTATAATTTGATCAACCCACACTCCACTATTAATTATTCATGGGGAAATCATATTATAAACCTATATGTTTCCCAACTAGCACTATTTAAAAGGTATACAGAATAGTTGAAGTATGGGGTCAAACCAACATGGAGGACATGGAAACATATTATTACCCAAATATGGGAACCTATAGTGGATTCCTCAGGTAAATGTAGTGATTGATATTTTAATCTAAGAAATTGTATTTATTGGAAATTTATTAAAGAATAGTTTAGGGTCAATTTTGGAGAACATGTACATAGGATATCCCTAAATCTAACATGGGAAGGTATATTGTCTTAGGTTATAAAGCTATTCAAGAATCACCCAGATGGTTTCACTCAGGAAAATGGATCTTCTTATATTAGAATCCACTCTTTCATCCAGAGATGATTGTAAGAATAGATGTATTAGGTGAAACATTAAAATAAGAATAAAAACAAATTATTAGTCCTAGCTTGATTATTTCCAATTCGGATAGGTTCATTCTCTGATAATTCCCCAAATCTGGTTTACACAAGGGAATGAAATTGGATTTATTTCTTAATGTAAATCCTAGAAAAAATTACAAAAGATTTGATTTAAGAATTCATTTAAAGTTTTTTTTCCCCTACTCAAGAACCTTAACCCTAGTAATATTAGATGCACATGGAAATATAAAAATTATAAATTTTAAATAGATACATAATATTTATAATTCTCATCAAAGAATATATAAACTAAATAAATAACTGAAACAAAACACTTAATTGAATGAAGAAAAATATTTCACATAGTGATTGGAACAAATATAAAAAATGGGTTTGGTAAAATAAAAGGAAATTGGAAAAACCTTTGGAAGAAATCACACCAATAAAACAAGTAAAACAATAGGAAACAGAACAAAAAGACTGATAGAAAAGTATAAAAACCAAAATTGAAAAATAAAAAGAACATATTTATGGTGGCTACAAATAAATAGGTTGTATCAACTCATGACATGAATGAATTTCACATCATGAGTAAGAATGTACTTATTTCCTCTTGAAACATTCACATCATTAGTCTGTATTTTCATCATGAATAGGAATTTCATGACTTTAAAATTTTAGTATCTTCAATGATTCATGGATTAATCTAAATTTTTGGGATCCTGTAGGATGTGTAGTGGAGTTGAGACTACGAATTCCATGTCCTAAATTGGGTACATATCTCGAGTTTTCTTCATCCTAAGAATTCATATCTTATACTTGATTCATGACTCATACTTTATCTTACAGGGGTCATGTATTTCTTCAATACATGTTATGAATTGTATACAAGACATGAATAGTCTGAAATTGTAAAGTTTTATAGTAGCACCTCCTTTTCCTAATTGACTCAAATTTAATACAAAAACAAATAAAATATCACAAAATCATAGTATAAAAAAGCGTAAAGTGCAATGAATTTATTCCAAAATGTATATATAAATTAATAATATCACAACTCTAAGGTTTTTTATCCTTGATTACTAAAACCAATAAAAATAAGTTGAAGAAAACAACTATAAGACCAAACACCCCATTTGATAATTCAAAAACAAGAATCTCACTATTACCAAATACACACCCACAATAGAAGAAGGAAAAAACATCAATCATGGTAGAAAATATAAAATTTCAATACATTAATCATTTCATCAGAATAAGAATTAAACATCAAACAACTTAGGAAAATGAGCACACATGGTCATTTCATATTCCTATAAACACTCTTCAAACCCCCTAATCCACGACAAAACACGAACAAAAGGAATGACGCTCCCACACAACCTCCTCTCCTAACATTCTTGAATCTCAATTGGACCCTCCAAAAAAATCACATTATCTATAATATATTTTGGA
Source organism: Viscum album (assembly GCA_963277665.1). Lineage (NCBI taxonomy): Eukaryota > Viridiplantae > Streptophyta > Magnoliopsida > Santalales > Viscaceae > Viscum > Viscum album. Next base: position 578,619,328 of record OY728122.1, on the reverse strand, counting down.
CCTAAATATATATAAAAACCAAAGATAGGGGTGAATCATGGTATTTAAAATTTAATTTTCCCCTAATCAATGACCTTGTTATGTAGTTATTCGAAATACCTATCTATTTATCATTATTTTTATGAAGTAGTAAAGTAATAAAACTATATACATGGGAGATTTTTCTTAGTTCACCCAAATGGGATAATCCAAAAATAATTCCATAAAATGTTTTTATGAACCCGAATCACTAATTATCACTGCTTTTAATTACAATTTTTAGAGCGGTTTCACTAACCCTCCTAGTCCACTTCCATAAACACGTGAAAACTCATTACTCTTTCACAATTGGGAAATGAAATTCTACTCCAACTGCATCCAACCTATAACACATTATGTACAAGAAAACCTAAACCAATATTGGGGTATGAATATGCTCAAAATTATTTTTCTATAATAAAATTAAAAGAACCATCCATTGAGAAACATCCAAGAAAAATTTTATCTTTTTCTTCATCTTCCAAGGGTGAGCCTAGAATAGTGATATTTGTTTCTCTATTTTCCAGTGTTACAAACAAATGTTTCAAATCACTATATTTATACTTTTTATAGTTATATATATTCACATAATTTTATAGAAAATAATCTTCTTATTTTAGGAAGCTTTATTTTCATATTTTTTATCCAAAAATAATTACCTAGATTTTTAATGAAAAATAATTTAAAAAGAAGTAGTTAAACTCTTCATTTACCATGCTAGATAAAAAACCCTTCCAAATAAGAAAATTTATCCATTCAATATGACACCCATCTCCAAAAACAAAATCCATAAAATATAGGAAATTCATATATTAAAAAAGACACTCAAATTATATTTCATTATGATCCATGAATACTCCAATCCCCATAATTTTGTGTGCATATTAAAATAATATATCCACACACTTATCCTTAATATTTTTTTAAAATAATAAAAAAACCAAATCTTAATTCACCCATGAAACTTGTTTTGATTTTACCCATGCCTAGTTTTCTGGTTTTTTAATAAAATTTTAGGATTATTATATTACATTCTATGTATTTTTTGGTATTTTTAAAAACCGATAAAGGAATGATTATTATGTAGGAAATAGACCATGAGACTCCATCCCAAAAAAGAATAAAAAATATTATTATGTAAAACTACTATTTTTTAGAACCTGAAAGGCCTATATGATGATCCTTACATAGATCCATGATCATTTCACAAAACATAAGGATGTTTTTGTAAAGAATTTTAATAATGACTCATACCTTTTCCAACCCTTAATTATGAGTTTAATAGTAAGGATTGAAATTTCATACATTCTCCTGATATTTGAGGTTTAAAATTTTAGATAATTTGGAAAACAATTACATTAAATATGGAACACAGATATACAATGTACATTTTTTTCTAAAAAATAGATTTTAAGCTCAGTGTATTATTTCATTCAGGACACAATTTCTTCATTCAATTCCAATTTCCTTTATTTGGTGATAAACATTATAGTAATTCTTCCTCATCCTTTATCCATTTTAAAAACATTTCAAAATGTGATATTATAAAAAATAGGCTCCAATAAGGGATATAAAATAAAGTATCCCCATTAATCCATTTAAACTGTAAGAAAATCCATAAGGAAGCTTGAATTTTCACATAATAAAATTTTAAAGATAAATAATCACTTAATTACTCTTGAAAATAACTTTTGACCAAGATTTTACATAAAACATTTCATAAGTAAGAATAAAGGAAAATATAATAACACATTAGGGTTTTTCATAATAAATATAAAAACTTTTCATGGGAAACAAACCTATTACCCTAATTTTATTATAAAATTTATTTTGAAACATAAGATTATTTTTTTGTCATAAAAAATTATAAACAATCAATAAAATCCCATAAAAATTTAAATTATATCCAAGGTTAAAAATATAAATAATAACATGGATTAAAATAACTGATTTCCTAATGATGGAATTCATAATTTTAAAAATCATAATATTTCAATCAAGGCCTTAGGCCAATACACCATAAATAATTATGCAGTCATACACTAAATTCCAAATATTATAGGTACCATGATACCTAATGATTCATAAAATGGGTATAATTGGCCTCTCTCATAACGTACTAAGTCCAATGTATTCATCATATTTAAAAAATGAATAAAAATTAAATACATGATTAACATAGATAATTAGTTCATAACTCATACATTACAAAACCATATATACAAAAATTGGACCCTTCCAATCAGTATCCATTTTACCATAATAAAAAAATTAAAATAAAATATGTGCTATTTTCAGTAAAAATATTCACGCATTCCAACTTGACATATTAATTTCCTTTTCCCATCCTTAAACCCTATGAAAAACATTTTAAAACATTTTATGATCACAAAAATATCAATATAGTCATAAAAATAAATTTTTTAGTCCAATGAAAAACATGAGAACCCATGAAAGTTTTACCTTTCTCTAAAAGTTATATAGAATAAATGCAATAAACCATTTTCACATGAAATAGAACATGTGTTTATCAAATAAATAATTTAAAACACATAGTAATAACATAAAAATCATGTAGGTGAATAGGTATAACATCATTCATATCACTCTTATAAATGGAGTAAAAGATATTATAAAATTCCATCTCTGGAGTACTCAATACATTGGATTTATATAACAGTTTCTCAAATCCTTGTTTTATCATGGAACCCCCCATTGTTGGTTTATATTGTAACCAAATTTCCAGGGTCAATAACATAAACCCTAATCCTTGGTTTATAATGGGACCACCCATCCTTAGTTAGTAACAGAATGACTTTTCATCATAATCAATTTCTAAAAACCATGACATAATCATAAATCCTGAAATATTTTATTTTCATCATAAAACCTTCTAAAAGATATTTTCATAACACATTAAAAACTCTTTTGGATATCAAAATATCCTTTTATTTTGAAAACCAATTTTCAATACCAAAATACCCTTTTCTTTTAAAAAACTATTTTCAATACAAAAATACTCTGAGAAAGGGAAAAGGGGTTTTCATTAAAGAAAAAATTAAATCTTTTAAATTAGTTCAAAATTAGAATAATGGTTATAGAATCAATAAAATGTATTGTCAATGTACATGTTAAAATATAACATTCGTTTTATCATTTTTAAAGAAAGGAAAACATTCCATACAAATATTAATTTATTTGAAAATATTTGAAAGAAATACAAAATTTTCATTTATAAAACTCTTATTTTATATATAATTACATTCATAAAATCAATCTAAATACATTTACATTGAATATAACTAGATTTTCAAGGAAAAAAATAAAAGATGGCTTTTTTAAGGAAAATCCCCTTACCATTCTGGAAACTTTTGAATAGTAATCCCTATGAGAGAATAAAAATTAAAAATAATTAAATATAATTATAATAGAAAATTCATGACATACAATTTCAAAGTGTCTTTATATACACCCCATAAAATAATATTGGTGCATAACAATGAAATGTTCCTCATTGAAAGGAAATGGAGATGAAGTCCCTTACCTTGAGTTTAATTCCTCGCACTCATTATTTATCTTCCTGAATAAAAAAAATTAGTTAATTATTTACATGATTAATAACATTTATCATGTTAATTTTTAATTTTATGTCACTTATTAACATTTTTTATAAAATTACATAATCAATAAATATCACTTCATAAGTTTTGATGATATGTTCCTTATATGTCCAAAAATGACTTCATTTGGTTGACTACAGTCAAAGTGGTCATTATTTCAACATATATAGAATAAAAATAATGAAATAATAATAATATTTATACAAAAAATATACTTTTTAAAACCAATAATAAATTATTGTTTTGAAAAATGAATTATGTTATGTTCATGGAGACAGATGGACATATTTACTCATGAGTAATGTTTCCATTTTTCAATGATCGTTATGGAAATAAGTTGTGTATTATTTTATATTTACAAATTTACTAAAATATAATAGATACCATAATGTTTCTTTAAATTTACTTATATATATAATTCATCATATTTATTGATGAAAAAATAGTTACATCACTTTATGGAGGTGGGATTCCCCACGTACACATGAATAACATTATATTTTTTCAGTGTAAGATACAAAATGATATATTATCTTTTTATAATGATAAATATGTAAATAATATAAAAATTATTTCATTTATATCACATATATTCATTTAATTTATTCTTATTACCTTCCATTTAAATCATTTTTTAAACATAAATCGCTTTGTGAGGTGTTAGTACGCTATACACATGAGTGATGTTATCGTATCCCCTATAGAATGTAAATTAAGAAGTTATATGTGATATAATAACTTCATAATTATAAATTTTTTAAAAATATTATATATATATATATATACTATAATTTTATAATTATGAAAACTCGTGAGAGGTGACAGAAGAAAACAAATGACATCGGTTCATGAGGAAGTAGTCTTTCATACACACGAATGAGGATTTAGTATCCATTTGATAGAAAATGAGATGTATTTAGGTTATGAAATTATCATAATAAAATTTAAGTACATTTTAGATACTGGTGTAATTATATAATAATAATGGAATGATATTTGAAGTATGTGGAAGAAGAAATAAAATATAAATGTACAGTTAAACACGATACCTCTTCTTCAGACAACCTCCTTAGGTATGCACAAAAATCCTTCTTAAGATGCATTTATAATCAAAATAAGGGATATAGGTTATTTTTAGGGACTTTTGTAAGATATTTGGGCATGTAATGTCCAATATAAATTGATTTATGTTTTGAAGAAGATGGGATAGAGGTGGCCTTCTATAATTGAGGTGAGTGGCATGATTGTAATTTTTGAAAAAAAAGGTGTACCTATATATTTCAAATAACAAAAGGGACCATTATATATCCTTATACATGAAAATGTATAAATATTTCTATAATAAATATTTTATACAATAATTTTTTTCATTTTAACCCTTAACTTTTTAGTTCAATCCCCTGGTAAACATGTTTTCACCTTAATCATTATAAATAATATGTACTATTTTCACTATTAATTATGGTCAAGAAATAATTTTATTTTATTATTTAATATAAATTATGATGATAAAAAATATTTAATCCTTTTTACCAAATTAAATTCCCCAAATTTGTTAATTTTAATTTAAAATTAAACCCATACACACCATGAAACAGAGGTCTTTTAAGAATAAATTTTCAAGAAAATTGTGATTTTATATTACCTCCATGACTAATAATAATTATTTTTTGATTGAAATTTGAAATTTATTGATATATAATATATAAATTTAATTTAAAACATTACTCTTTTGGTATTATCTTAAATAATAAAAAAATTGAAACATTACGCACTTTAAAATAGTTTTAACAAAAAAAAACATATTTTTAAACCCAAAATTAAACGTATACTAAAATCCAATATAAATTTGATTAAAAAGTAATTAATTTGATTAAATATAACTAAATAATAATAATTTTACCTTAAATTTTATTAAAATGTAATTTGAATCTTAAATTACTTAATTTATTGAAACAAAATTACTTTTTCAACAAATAGAATTTTTAACTATTCCCTGAATAAATAAAATATATTGAAAAATCCAAAAAATTCATCTAAGTTAATTTTTATATGATTATTTAAAAACTAAATTAATTTTTCATAATTCAAATACTAAAATTTATAAATTATGTTTTTAAATAAAAACCTTATTGTTGGAACCAATAGTTGTCACAGCTGGCAGATGTAAATGGAGTCAAGTTTGTGTTTGATGTAAATCTATACTAGGATGATCAGAGATTTTTCAAGGTAATTAATATTATATTAGAAGATAGATATAGTGTTGAAGTTGGTTTCATTTCCCATTGTATTCTAAATTTCTATGCTCAGAATCTGAATGAAGGAGAAAGCTTTGTGAAAGGTGGTTTTCTGGGATTGTCTCTTCTCAAACATGGTAAAGGCATGAGTTTGCGGAGGATGATTTACTAAAGGTTGATATTTTTTAATATGAATATCATCTCAAATACATAATGGTGTGATGGTGATTCTACGTGAATATGAGAATCTTTTTGAATGCATGATGGCATGACGGTGATTATACATGGCTAAGAGAGGCTTCACGAATGGGAAAATTTTTGCTCTGGATTCCTGAATAGAGGATCTTCACAAAAATGTTTTTGGAGGTTTTGGAAAAGGACACTGGAGGTTTGGTATCTTCATGGTGGTCTGAACCAATAAAAATAAGGCTACCCCTTCATCATTTCATATGAAAAATAATTGTAGAGAAGGATGAATCATTCTGAATTCATGAAGGCTGAGAGCTTCCTGGATTAGAAATTAGAAGTGATCTTGAGCATCATAAAAGGAATGTCTTAGTCTTGACCAATTCTTATAAAGAATTTTAGTGATGAATGGGTATTATATTATGAATTAGTGTTTTTAAAATATATTTTTCTTCCTGGATGTAGTTAGTTTCACAAAGGATATTTTTGAAAGTATGTGGGTTCATATAAGTTATAATTTCCTTGAACCAAATAGGTGGTTTCGCAAATTCTATGAGATTTAGGAATGATAGTGTTGAACATATGGTTTAAGTGAATAGTTTTTTCAAGTGCATCAACTTGGGTATAAGGTGAAAACAGTGTCTATTTATATTCATGCACAATGACTTAAATTCCAATATAATGAGATAAACTTCACGTTGTTAAACTAAGTAAGGCTTTACCCAAAGCAGTGAGCTAGGGGGAGTCAATTGAAGTGTTCCAAGGGAGGTGATGTGTTGTCCCTAAAATATTATAAAGGAAGTGGGATAAGAAAAGTAGGACTATGTATGATCTTCTATACTCCACAATAAGTGGTGAAGCTTAGTGAATTTAGGTATGAATGAAACACTACCTAAGTATTATTCTTGGACTAACGGTTAGTGGTGAACTAAGTAAAACTGTCATGTTGTCTCTCTGCATGTGAATGTTCAATTACTATATGATTTTATCTCATAGGTTTAAAAGGTTCTCACTAATTAGGCAACTATATTTTTCACTTTAAAATAAAAATTTTGCAGTCTAATTCATTTATCCCTTATTAGGGTGTTCTAAGATTCTATAAGTGGTATCAAAGGGTACAGGTTTTTGGAGATAAATATGTCATCTTTTCTTCATTGAGAATATATTCAATTTTAAGGTAGTTACCCTCTTTGATCGAAGAAAATTCCAGATTTAGAAGGATATGTTGGTATCTCATCTGATATCCCTTAATATGGAAGTTATTTTTTCCACATCTCAGGGGATTTAGGTCACTCATGCAAATGGTCTTTCTACGACTAAAACAGAAAAGAAAATTCTTGGTGCAGATTCCAAAGATGAAAATGCACTTACTGCAGAAATTTATGATCAAATCTATTTTAGGGTGATGATTTACACTAAATAAAAGTACATGTGAGATAAAATTTAAAAATATCTATAAAGGTGATAAAAAGTTAAATATAACAAACTTCAAGTCTTTCCCAATTAGTTCGATGATCTGAAAATACATTCATATGAAAATGTTGGTAGTTTGTTTAATTGCATAACTGAAGTTGTTGGAGCTATAAGAGTACATGGGGAGGAAATTAAGGATATTGATATTGTGAAAAAAAATTAATTAAAATGATCCCCCATCTATATAATAAAAAAATTATTATCACTTGAGTAAATATATTTATCTAAGATTTATCTTGATGATATGCTAAGAAGCCTGGTGCCTTATGAAATGATATTCAAACTAAAAGATTCAACAAGTCATATAAGAAAGGAAATGGAATTAAAATTGATGAAAAAACATGGTATTTGAAGAGTTTTTGATGATAATAAAGAATAAATTCTTTCTCTATTTTCCAAAAAAATAAGAGAGGAAAAGGGATATTTGAACGCAAACTTATGTTGGATTGTTTTCGATGTGGTAAAGCAGGGCACATTTTCTTATGATTCCCAATGAAATTTTATGATGTATAAATTGAAACATAAATTAGGTATAAGACTTATCATATGTTTTATAATATATGAGACTTAAAATTAAAAAATAAGTTCCAGGAAAAAGGTTTTGTCTATAAAGAGACTTTTTGGTTGGTGTTGAATCAGAATTTAAATCTGAACCCCAAGAATCCATTGTGGCCTTAGTTGAAAAGGTATAATATTCAAAAGATAAAAATAATAATTTTCTTCATGTTATGGATCTCAAGGTGTAACTTTAGGATGTACTTGATGAGCTTGAAAATCAAATAAATAAAAATATAAAATTGAGAGATAGGTTGAAAGAGTCATGAGAGTATGTTGACTAGATTGAGGAAGAAACTGATTGACTGAAAGAAGAGGCATAAGAACATTTAACAACTCATGAAAGCTTAGAAGTGGTTCTGGAATTTAAACTCAATATTTAAAATAGGAAAAATTCATTAATGAACTTACATTGAGTCTAGATGAAAATGATACGATTGTTGATAAACTTAAAGAAAAGTTGTTACTTTAAAAAGGAAACTAGAACTAAATCAAACTCAATGGAAAAAATAATAAATTATAGTTTTTAATATTCTCAGATGTAGAGTTGTTACATGGTTCTTAAGGAGTATAGAAGTATGTGAAATATTATAGGTCCATATATATGGGAAAATGTTGAATTGGATGTAATATAGAAAAATAGAAGGCTAGGAATGAGATGAACCAAAATAAAGGGAATCATAAAGTTGGACATATCACAAAGGTTCCCGATGTCCAACAAAATATATCTTCAATCCAAATAGAAAAGAGAGATGAAAATAATACTCAAGTATCCATAAAGGATCACCAGTGAAATATCATTACAAAAGAAGGGGAAATGTGGAGGAATGGAAGTGAGAGGATTTTTCCCCTTATAAAGTATCAATTTTTTAGATTTCGAGGCCATTAATAATCTTACTATGAAGAGGAAAGGAGCTATCTAAATGGGGAAGCGCATGGAATTCAAAAAAAAGAGAATTAGATCATATCCTTCATCATATAGAGGAAATAGTTTCTATGGATATTTTTTTCACTATTTTAATTATAGACGTAAATCTATTCATTTCATGAAAAATATAGGTGGGAACAATACCTATAGAACTCATAGATAAGTCAGTAGTCGTCAACCAAGTGGATTTAATCTTATAAATAGGTATTATCCTATAGAAGAAGAATTTCAGTATGATTAACCCATGAATAAACAAAAGAGTTTGGTAAGGCCATATTTATCGTCCACCTAATCAATTATATCAAGGAATTAAAAGAAGACAATAGTGAAATACAAACTTGTAGAAATACCTCTCAAATCAGCAAATAACAATAGTACCTTGATTATTGATAGTGGATACTCATCCCAAAAGATAGGAAATGTATATTTTTTTAATAAATGTTTAGAAATTGGTTAGTGGAATAGTGAGATTTAGCAATGATGTTGTTTTAAAGATCAAATGCATTGAAAATATAGAACTGGAAAATAACGAGCTATGAAAAAATGAAGTTCTCTACGAAGATAGTTTTTGTCAAAATATCATAATTGTGAGTCAACTCAATGAATCAAGACTAATAGTTACACTTAATTTGAATGGGTGCACTATCAAGGGAAATACATGTTATTATCTCATGAAATGATGAAGAACAAATGGAAATTTGTTCTAGGTTGATAGTAAAGAGAAAACATGTTACTTAAAAGTTGATGAAGAAACAAAATTATGGCATCATAGGTTGGGTCATATTAGTCAACAGAGGATGCAAAAAAATATCTAATCAAAAAATATTTATCGACATTCCCCATATAAAGTGTGAATAAGAAAATACATGTGATTATTGCATGTGAAGAATGATAGTCATAATTTCATATCAGTTTATGAACAAAAGGGCATCAAATCTTCTTGACCTCGTCCACACTGATATATGTGGTCTAAAAAATGAGGTTGGAACATATGGAGAGATGTAATTAATTCTCTTTATTGATGGTTATATTATAATGGATTTTGTGATTACTATGTAGATGAAATAAAAAGTGCTTGATTTCATGAAGATTTATGATCGAATAGATAATAATGAAACTAGCTAAAAAATTAAGATTCTATGATCTGAAAATAGAGGAAAATAAAAATCCATTGAATTTGAAAATTACCACAAATAAAATGGGATAAGGCATGAAGAGAATTCACTAAGAACCCCTCATAAAATTGTGTGTATTGAACATAGAAATCAGTAGGTGAGAAATATTGTTATAACTATGTTGATTGGGAGTTATATTTCTCATCATTATAGGAATGTGGTTGTTCAACTTGTTGTGTACAATCAAAATAAAATAGAGATTTTTATAGGAGAAACCAGTACATCATATAAGATATAATATATAAATAAACCCTCTATGAGGTATTTTGGATTTTTTGGATGTAAATATTTCGTCCAAAAAGAAGATAGTAATCAAGGAAAGTATGTTGATAATAAAGATAAGGGAATTTTCCTTGGATATTCGGTGAAAATTTAATACTACAAACATTTCAATAATCACATTTGAAAAATTGTGGAATGTAATGATTTCAACATAATTGAGGATAAAACCATAAATACCATGAGGATCTTATATAAAAATATGATTAAAGCTGTAGAAGAAAGTGTACAAAGGAAATTAAACAGAAGAAAGTGTAGAAGTCTTGAAAAAACATTCAAGTTTTAAAAAATGATAATTATTTATAAGAAGAGTCGGAAGAGGAAACCATTACTAAAGAAACCTCATCAAACCTAATAGGAGAAATATAAGAGCATAAATTGATCAATCTAGACTCATTGATGATCAGAAAGAACCTAGATAAACAAGGATAATAAGGAATAAATCACAGTTTTCGTTCCTATCAATTGTGAAACCAACCTCATTTAAAGAATCAATGAAGTATTATTCATGGGTAAAGTCCATGAATGAATACCTAGATCATATTGGCAATAAATGGACATTGAATTGTGTTAAAAGACCCAAAAAACACAATTTGATTAAAATAAAGGGTAACGATCCTGGAAATTTGATCAGAAATAAGGCATGTCTGGTGTGTAAAGACTGTGCACATATTGAAGGAATTGATGTTGAAGAAACATTTTTTCCAGTATCTAGAATAGAGTTGATCATGATTTTCCTTATTAAGAAAATTCAAAGTGAGTAAAAAGTTTATCATATGGATGTCAAAACTATATTATTAAATTGAATTCTTAAATAATAAGTCTACATTGAACAAACACTAAGATTTTTAATCAAAAATGATGATACTATGGTTTTTAAATTAAAGAAGACACTTTATGGTTTGAAGAGAGCACCAATAGAATGGTATTCTAGACTGCATGCTTATCTTAAGAAGATTGAATTTAAAATATGAGGTGTTGAAAATAATCTCTATGTGATGAATTCTCATAAAGATAAATTTATAGAGCTTTTTTATGTGGATGATATTGTTCTTGGCATAGGTAGGCAGGGATCAGTGGAAGAATTTTCTAACCACATGAAATATGAATTTCAAATGTTAATGATTAGTGAATTCACATACTTTTTGGGGAGGTAGGTTGTTCAAAAGAAGGATTATTCCTTCATATCTCAGGAAAAATATACAAAAGAGATATTAAATAAATTCAACATTCTTGACTCCAACCCAATGTCAACTCTATTTACAGTTTGGAAAAAACATATAAATAGTGAGGATGGGACATATATAGATCCCACACTATATAATAGAATCATAGGAATATTATTATACTTGAATCCAACACCAACATATATTGTCATTGAAACATGCTTAGTGGCCTTATTTCAAAGTAATATGAAGGAAGAGAATTTGTAATTAGTTAAAAGAATCATGATTTACAGTCAAGGTACTCTCAATTATGGATTATACTTTTCATCAGGAATAGGTAATGAATTATTGGCATTTTTTATGTTGACTGGGTAGGAGATGTGGTAGATATAAAGTCCACAAGTGATGGATATTTCTTCATTGGAAACAAATGTGTAGGATGGTTGAGAAATAAAAATGATAGAAGTTCTCTAAGCATGGAAGAATATGAGTATATCACTGCTACAAATACATGTACTCAGCTATTGTTGATAAATAAATTATTAACTAATATTGGAGATTAAGTGAAACAACCTATGGTAATTCACGGTGATAATAAGGTCTTGGTTGATCTTATGAATAATCTGGTTTAGCACACTCATTCCAAACATATTGATAATAAATATCACATTAAAGATAAAATTGAATAATGTGTGATTAAAATGGAGCACATTGGAACTGATGACCAAGTGGAGGCCATTCTAACTAATTCTTTGGTAGGATATATATTTTAGAAACATCGGTTGAACCTTGGTGTTTGGCCACCTCTTAGTGCATGAGGAGGTTACCGATAGTCCCCTCTCCCCATTTTCATTAACTATTTTAATCTCTTTATGGAATTGATATAGTTTTATAGGGGAGATATGATCTAGGGGAGTTTTTTTTATAGATCTACAAGTTCAAATACAGGATATTTAGGTTTCTTGAAAATGGTTATAATGGATAAATTCAATGTTATAAAGGTTTTCTGGTTACAAGATTTTGACAAACCATGCAATTATTCTATGACACAATGAGAATTATACAATATGAAGAAACTGTATACAATGCTTCTGTGACATGATAAGAATTAGGTGTTATGAGTAAAAAGTTTATATTTCTCAGATCTTACCATGGACATCTTTTATCATTTTAAACATGAGAAATCAATTCATTATTCCCCTAATATTTTATAAAATGATATTTTATTATGTATTCTTAGAGTGTTGGTTTATTTTTTCTCTCCTTTCAGGTTTTTCTCCAAGGCGAATGCTTTATTGAATTAATATAACATATTTACAATAAAACCAATGGGGGATATTGTTGGAACCAAGGCCTATCACAACTGGTAGATGGAAATAGATTCTATTTTTTTTTTCAATCCACACTAGGTTGATCAATATGTTTTCAAGGAAAGGGATCTTATAGTACAGGATGGCTACAGTGTAGAAGGTGGTGTCATTTCCCAGTGATTTCTCATTTTTTATGCTTAAAATAGTGAAGGAGAAATCTTCATTAAAGGTGTTTTTCTAGGATTTTATCTTCTCAAACATGGTAATGGAATGAGATTCTTGAAGAATATATTTCAAAAAGTTTGATCTTCACAAATATGTGGATCATCATGAATGTGTGATGGAATGACGATGATTCTACATGACTAAAAGCAGCTTCATGAATGTGTGATAGATTAATGATGATTCTACATGACTACGAGAAGCTTTGTTAATGGGATAAATTTCACTGGTGCTTCACAAATAGGGGATCTTCATGAACATATTTTTGGTGGTTCTAAAAATAGAAACTATATGTAAGGGAACTTCATCAAGGGATAATTATATAAATAGGTGGCTACCCCACTATATTTCATATAAAAAATAAGTGAATAAAAATATGAATCATTTTGATTTAATGAAGGATTATTTATTCATGAATCATCAATATAAAGTGATCATTAGAATCATGAAAATAATATCTTAGTCTTGACCAATTATTAGGTATCTCAAAAACTGGAGTTTCATGATGATAGGGTATTTCATGATAACTTATTATTTCATGAAGGGAGTCTTCTTCACAAAGGTAGTCAGTCTCTCAAATGAGATTCATGAATTAGCTTCTTGAAAATGTATAGTTTTGTTAAAGTTATAATTTCTTTGAAACGCAACAGGGGTTTCACAAAGGCTAGGAGATTCATGAATGATAGTGTTGAACATCTTGTTAAAGTTAATAGTGATTTTAAGTAAATCAAATCAGTTCTATGGTGTAACCAAATCCTCATGCTAATAAGTAACAAATTATTACATTCCAATCTACCAAGAAAACCTTCAAGTCATTAAACTGATTAAGACTTCACCCAATGTAGTGATCTCCAACATAAGTGTTCAGAGGAATGCATTGTGTTGTCCCTAAAATCTATTAAAGGTAGTTGTCCTATCACAGAGTGTCTATGTTTTACCTTTTGTACTCCACAATAACTACTGCATCTTGGAGGATTTAGGTACGACCAAAACACTATTTATGGATTCTCTTAGGACTATCCTTTAGTGGTGAACTAAGTAAAACTACCGTGTTTTCTCTATATATGTGAATTTTTAATTATTATTTGATTCCATCTGAAAATTTTAATAGTTTCCTACCAATGTAGGAAAATATCTCTCACATTAAAAGAAAATTTTGACACCCTTATTCCCCCTCCCCTCATAGGGTGTTCTAGGCTCCTACAAGTGGTAACTAAGGTCAAAGGTTATTGGATTTAAATCATTACACTTTTGTTCATAGAGAATATAGTAAATACTATGGGAGTTCCCCTATTATATGGAAGAAACTTATATATTTAGAATATTATGATGATATCTCATCTTATATCCCTTGGTACGGAAGTTATATTTTCCATGAATTAGGGGATTCAGGTCACTGATGTGACAAGTCATTTTTTTACTGAATGAAATAGAAAAATTATTGGTGTAGATGCTAAAGATAAAAAGTATCTAAGTAAAGAACTTCTTATAAAATTTATTTGAATTTTATGACTTTCACTACATCCAAGTCCATGTGGGGTAAAATTTAAAATAAATATGAAGGCGATAATAATGTTAAAGAGTCAAAACTTCAAGTATTGTACAATGAATTTGATGATCTAAAAATGCATTTAGATGCAAATGATGATAGTTTATTTAATCTCATAACTAAATTTTTTGGAAATATTCAAGGAATTGGGAATGAAATTAAGGATATTAAAATTATGAAAAAAATCTTGACAAGGCTCCCACAACTGCATAATTCAAAAGTTTCAGAACTTAAGGGAATATATCTATCTAAAATCTCTCCTTTGTTGATCTGTTAAGTAGCATGGTGGATTATGAAAAGAGAGTCAAACCAGAAGATGCAACATGTCATATTAGAAAGGAAATGGAATTCAAATAAATTGAAAAAATATGATATTTATAGAGTTATTGATAATTATTAAGAATAAATTCTTTATTTATTTTCTAAAAAAATCAATAGAGGAAAAGGGATATTTTAAGGAAATATTTTGTTGTCTTGTTTTCAGTGTGGTAAAGTAGGGAATATTGTCTCACGATGCCCAAGGAAATTTAATGATGTATAAAGTGAAAAATAAATCATGAATAAGACTCCGAAGAGGTTATATAATAGAGGAGACTTCAAATCAGGAAAGAAATTCCATAAAAAGAACTTCTCCTATGAATAAGAAAAATATGATAATGAATTTTTAGAGGGTGTTGAACCAGAGCTTAAATTTCAACCCCAAGCGTTCATGATAGCTATAGTTGAAAGGGTAAAACCCTAAAAATATAAATATAATCAGTTCTTTGTGTTTTTAATATCAAGGGGGGCTTTAGGGAAATCTTGATGAGATTGAAAATCAATGAAAGAGAAACAGAAAGATGAGATTTGTGCTGATAGAGTCATCAAAGTATGTTAATCATCTTAAAGAAGAAATTGATCAGTTGTAAGGATATGTAGAGGAATATTTAACAACTCATGAAATCTTAGAATAAGTTGTAGAATTTAAACTCATGATTTAATAATAGTAAAAATCCTTCTAATTCATTACTTTGAGACTAGATGAAAAAGATATGATTGTTGAGAAACTTTATTAAGAAGTTTTTACTTTAAGGAGTGAACTGGAAACTGAATCAACATAAAATTAAATAAATAAGAAATTATAGTTTTGAAGGTTCTCATATCCAGAGATATTATGTGGTTATGAAGGAGTATATAAGGATCTAAAATATCATATATCCCCATGTGTTGGAAAATGGAATTGGTTGTGATGTAGAAACATAAAAGTTTGGCGATGGGATGAACAAAACTAAAGGAAAGAAGAAAGATGGACATATCACAAAGGCATGTGATGTCCCACCAAATAAATCTTCAAACCAAATAAAAAAAGATATTAAAATAATCCTCTAGTATCTAAAAAGGGTCACTCATAAACTTTCATTACAAAGGATGGGGCATGTGAATGAATGGAAGTGGGAGGATTGTTTCCCATATGAAGTGTCAATTTTGTGGATTTCTGAGATATACCATGTATTACTATGAAGAGGAAAGAACTATCTGAATTGGGAAGTTTCTGGAAGTCAAAAAAGAAGAATGATACCACATCCTTCATTATATATAAGAAATAGTTTCAATGGATGTTGTTTTCACTGTTCTAGCTATAGACATAAATATATTCAATGCAGGGAGAGGAAAGGTGGTAAAAATACCTATAGAACTTAAATACAATTCCATACCCATCATCCAAGAAGAGTTACTACTAAAAATAGGTATTCTCCTCGTGAATAATAATTTTAGTTTTATGAGCCCATGCACATATAAAATAGATTGGTAAGGCTATCATTAACCTCCACCCAATCAAGTATCTCATTGAAGAAAATTAAGATAATCAAGAAATCCATCCATGTAGAAATAGGTATCAAAGATACAAAGAATAGTGGCACCTTGATTCTTGACAGAAGATAACTATCCCACATGATAGTAAATACATATTTGTTAAATAATCTTAAGAAAATGGTTGATTTAATAATAAGATTTGGTGATAATGGTGTGTTAATTATCAAAGGTTGTGAAAATACAAAACTAGAAAATGACAAGGTGAGGATAACTGAATTTCTCTACATATACGGTTTGCATCAAAATATCATTTGTGTTATTAAACTCTGTGAATCATGACTAATAGTGAAATTTAATCATAATGGGTGCACTATCAATGGAAAGATAAGTAATTATCTCATGAAAGGATGTAGAAAATATGGAAATTTATACTAGGTTAATGGTAAAGAGAACACTTGTTACTTAATAGTTGATGAAGAAAACAATTTTTGGCACCGAAGGTTGGTTCACATTAATCAATAAATAATGGAATAGATATCTAATCTAAAAATATTCATCAATGTTCCCAATATGAATCTTGAATGAGAAAAAACATATGATGCTTGAATGTGATAAAATATGGTCTGGAGAACACATCAGCTGAAGAATAAGAGTACATCAAATCTTCTTGATCTCATCCACACTAATGTATGTGGTTTAATAAATTTGGTCGGCACATATATAGATAGGTGCCTCATTATTTTTATTTATGATTATAGTATAATGTCTTCTGTAATTACTATTCATAGAAAATAGAAAGTGTTTTATTGCATGAGGACTTATAATTAAATAGATTAGAATGAAATTTTTCACAAAATATATATTTTATGATTTGAAAATGGATAATAATACACATTCATAATATTTGAAAATTAACACGAAAAAAATGGGATAAGGAATGAGGTGTATGCTTTGAGAACCCCTCAAAAAATGGTTTTATTGAGTGTAGAAATTTACTAGTGAGAAATATGGTTAGAATTATGCTGATTCAGAGTCATATTTCTCTTCATTATAGGAAATAGTCTTTTCAAGTTTCTTTGTACACTAAAAATATAACAAGGAATTTAATAGGATAACCAAGGACACCATATGAGATATGGTATGGAAAGGATCCCTCTATCAAGTATTTCGGAGTATTTTGTGGTAAATGTTTCATCCAAAACAAATAATGAAATAAATGAATCTATGGTGATGTTGTTTATGAGGGAATTATCCTTGGATATTCAATGAAAATTAAATCCTTGAAATGTTTGAAAAATCATACTTGAAAATTTTTGGAAATAAATGTTGTCAATATTAATGAGGATGAAACTATAAATACATCGAGGAGCTCATATGTTGATATTATTGAAGATAAAGAATAAACTTTACAAAGTAATATTCAAACAAATAAATTATAGAAGGATTGAAAAACATTTAGGGATAAAAAAATGATAATGATTTAGAAAAAGAATCCAAAGAGGAACCCATTGATGCAGAAACCTTATCAGACCCTCACATGAGAAATTGAAGAGAAAAAAATGATCAATACAACATCATTAGGGATTGGACTTAACCGACACCTAAAAGGAGAATAAGGAATGAAGCACATTCTTCTTTCCTATAAATTTTGGAACCAACCTCATTTTAATAATAAGAAAAGTATGAATCAAGGGTTAAGGCCATTAATAAATAACTAGATCATATTGGTAGGAATCATACATGGGATCTTGTTAAGATACATGAAAATTACAATGTAATTAGAAAAAAGTGTATTTTTTAAAACAAATTTGATGAGAATAGAAATTTGATCAGAAATAAATAATTCCTAGTTTGTTAAGGCTAATCACGTATTCAAGGCATTGATATTGAAGAAAAGTTTTCCTTAGTAGCTATACTGGAGTCTATCCAACTTTTCCTTGCCATGGAAATTAAAATAGATTACAAGGTTTTTTAGATGGATGGGAAAACTCCATTCTTAATTGGAGTTCTTAAAGAAGTCGATATTTAACAAATACTGAGAATTATTATTGAAAATTAGGAGACTATGGTCTGTACAAGGCCCCAGCCTTAAACCATTCTTAATCTTGAGTTATTAAAAGATTACACATTGAGGATCTTTTCAGGTTTAGAGTTTTAGAGAATTAGATCATGAAACTTTCATTACATTCCAGATTTAAACAAAGTGGTTACAAAAAATACAATATTCATTCATCCCATCAACAGAAACATATTTATAATAAAACATGGATTCTTTCTTGACACATATTTGACACTATCATCATATCATGTACCTTTCCCTTGACCTGTGAAAAACATTTCAAAAACTTGGGATGATCATAAAAACTCAGTAAGGGTTATAAAAATATGGAAAGGAAACATGAGTTCATATATACATAATAATGAAATCATACTTTACCCATAAAACATAGGCACTTTAACATACCTCATCAAATCATGAATAAATCATAGAAATCATAAGACATAAAAGGTAACTTGAGGAATTCATAACATTATTACGTAGGGATTAACCCTCTTGGTTACTTTTGGAATACCCACCACATTATATTCCCTAAATCTCTTCAGAGAAACCTTAATGTTTCACTCCTTCGCGTTACCCAATGCATTGGAGAGCTATGTCGGGCTCACCTGCCCTTAGTTTATCACGGAACCACCCGTTTTCATAACAATTCCCAAGAACCATAACATAAGAATATCACATAAAACATGCATAAAGGAAACATAACATTTATACATTTCAATCAGAATATAACATTTTAGGATATTGAAATAATGAATCCATTCAAAAAGAAACCATTTCCAAAACAATTTAAAACATTTAATAAAGAGATTTTTAAATCAAAGTATCCCATACCACCTTTAAGCTTTAAAAAAAATTAAACCATTAATATCCATATAAATAAATCCTTAAAACCATTTTGAAAACATGGATATTAATAAGAACAATTCATTAAAACATTTAAAGCGATATTTTGGTTAAAGGGGTTTTACCAAAATTAGAGACACTTGAATACAATAATTGAGGAATAAAATTTAGTCAGAACTTTATAATATCATGAGAATAAATGGATTCATGATATAATATTCCAAAGGACAGTATATACACCACATAAGAGTGAATTGGTGCATAACAACAAAGAAGTCTCAATAGAAATGTCAAATGTGATGAATTCTCTTATAAAGAAGGTATCCTTAAATTAAGGATAATTCAATCTCAAAATTATGTGTGAAAAATATAAATACACCCAATATAAGTGGATATTAAGTGTAAAACAATAAAAGGTAATTCACACATATTCAAAAGATGACATATTCAATAACTACATGTTGAACCCAAAGAAATCAAAATTGGGTTAAAAAGTTCCCTTGGTAGAATTCGACAGCCTAATGGCATCACTTCAAAATTCAGAAAATGAGTTGATGAGAGATAAAAAGGGCATCTCATCACTTGGACATAAAATTTACATCAATAAGGATATAAAAGAACATATCCCAACATAATAGTATGTGAATTAAAAGACATAACAAAAGAAGTCTTTTGAAAAGAGGAGGGTGAAAGGTCCCCTTACCGAGTTGGGTAACTTTCGAAACGTACACCCCATGGAAGAATGGTCATACAATGAAGATGAGAATACCCATAAATGAAATTATACTACAAAAGGTGTATAATAATGGGCAGTACATACACAACTCAAAGGAAATTGTGGCAAATGTAGCATAAATCTCACGGGAATAAAAGTGAGATGAAAAACCCCTTACGAAAACTCGGCAGTCTAACGGCGCCACTTAAAACTTCCAAAATGGATTGATGAGAGGAAATAGGGACTCTCATAAAATCAACATAAAGTTTTCATAAAGAGGAATACAAAATAACATCCCCCAACATAACAAATAGAAGCTCAAAATAAGTGACACAAAGGAGAGTACTTAAAAAGAAAAAGAGAGGTTGGATCTCTTTCGAAAATTCGACAGCATAACGGCGCCACTCAAAACTTCCAAAATGGATTGATGAGAGATAATAGGGTCTCTAATCATATGAAAATAGAAATTACAATAATAGTAATATAAAATAACATCCCAATCACAATAAATATGAGCTTAGAAGGAATGACATAAAAGAGTGTACTTAAAAAGAAAGAGAGGAGTAGGATCCCTTACCTCGGGTCCGACTTGACTCGATCGTTCTTTAATCTCCTGAATAATAAACTTGAGTTAATTTATACATCCTTAAGAACCTTTTTCATGTTAATTATTCCTTTTATATCACTTATTACCATGTCATAGACATTATGTAATCATTTAAGTTAATAATGTTTGTTTTGTTGATACTTGGTTCTTAAGTCGAAAGTGGACTTCTTACAATTACATGTTGTTCGTGTGGTCAAAGGTTCATTATATCCAGAATTGTATTCATGATGTATATATCATATATATCATATATATCCAGTATATTCATGCATTTATAATATTACATAACATTTAGAGTTAAGAAATGAAATGCACCGTTCATGGAGACGGTAAGCCGTACGTACGCATGAATGCTACTTCCATTTCTATTTCATATTTAATGGAATTAAAACATAATGATACATAATATTATTCTAATTCCAGTATTTTATCATATATTATATCATTAAATGTATCCTTTATTCGTACCACATATGGTATTAACGAATCAAATCACTTTGAGGGGGCGGTAGTCCCCACTTCCTTAAATGAAGATATCGCGTTTACCCATAATGGAAACCATAAAGGTATTCCATAAATGAAAAATAAAGAAGCTTAAGTAAAACATAAAAATATTAGATATCATATATAAATATAGTGTCATCTTAATGGCCACCTTTTAAGGTGTTAGAATAATGTTGAACAATCATCATTTCAGGAGGTAGAAATTTGTCATCCACGGAAACAGTATGTTCTTTAACCATTAGATGTAGGTGTGTGTAAGTGTAGCTCAAAACCTTCTTATAACAACATCCTAGTATATTGAAGATACTGGATTTTTTACAAAATAAATGAATAAAAAGAGTTTAGTGGGTTGGAGAAGCAAAATAAAACAAAAGGACTCAAGTGAAGACATTACCTTAAAATCGGGTAACTCCCTTTGGTTTGAGATCAAAGGCTTCCTTGGGAATACTTCTGACCAAAGTGAGGATTCAAGGATTAAGAGAGGGAAGTGTAGAGACAAAATGGGTAGAGGTTGGCCGAGCCAAAGCTTTGGGAGTGTGGGTAAGGAGGTAGAGGTGGGGGCCTTTTATAAGAGGAGAGGAGGGGCACTCTTGGAAGGTAAAGAAAAGTCACGTTATTTTAAAATGCTATTAGGATTTAAGAGGTACCACATTGATGTGTTTTGAGGATAAGGTGATAAGGGTTCGAAATCCACTCATACAATAGGTTTTGGACATGTTTAGGTCTTAGATATTACATTATCTTTCCATTTTATTTAAATCGTTAAATAATGAGGTCATCGCTGCATCATCATGATGTCATAAATAATTTCATTTATTTAATGTCTAAAAATTATAAAAAAATACTATGATGTAGGAAATATTTTTAGCTTTCCAATTACTATTTATAGTCAAAAACCGGATTTGTATAACCCCATTTAAAATTTTTTTGAGTAAAACATCTCATGTTTGTGTCATTTTTACTTTAACATTAAATAAAAAGGTATTTATGTCATTTTCCAACCAAAGTGGCTCCATGGGGTCCCCAAGTTGACCCATATATTTTCTTTGTCGGCCATGACACATCCAATAAGGGTAGGACATGTGTCTAGGTCATTTCATTTTATTAAAACATTATTCATACCTTAAACTACACTAATTACCTCTAATCGCGATTAAAAACTTAATAAGTTACTATTCACCCAAAAAAAAATTTAATCACATTGAACCACATTTTAATTCTTAATGACAACCATGTATGTCGGATTTTTTAAATTCAACACACAAAGATGGAAAATTTTCATTTAAAAGGAAAATCAGTTTTTATAAGTACCACTTAGTGGTTTCACTATTCATCAAAAATTGAAGTTTTTTAGAAAAATACCAAAACTTCACCCTAAGCTATATTTGATATTCCAAATTCAAAAATGATTTCTATTTTACAAAATTAAAAAAATATTAGTTTCATTAATTAATTTAATAATTAATTCCCGCTGTCAGAGCAAATAGCGTGTTTTTATGAAACAATAAGTATCAAAAGATTAACACTAGTTTAAGTCCAATTTCAAAGTGAAATTAATTCCAACGACCAATATTGTATTAAATGGTAAAAATATATTCTAATTTCACTTTAAAACAAATTCAAAAGATAATCTAATCATATAAATAAATTAGATTAAAAAGATGTTTTGAATTAAAATACAACATTTTTCACTATTCATTAAAAATTGAACTTTGTTGGAAAAATACCAAAAATTTACACAAAGTAAATTTTGATGTCCCGATTCTAAAGAAGAGTTTTATTTTGTCAAATATAACACATAATATTGTCAAATGGTGGATTTAAAAGATGTTTCCCATCAAAAGGCATTTAATCGACCTTTTAAAGAATATTAGAATGTTTACGCTTAAAATTGGATTCATTCACATTTTTAATTCTCTAACATTTATTATAAAAAGTAAAAAAATTTGACAAAAATATATAATCATTTTGTAGTTAGTTCTATTCATTCCCGCTATTACAACGTCTAGGCGTTAACTACCATTTAAAATAATATTATTTTATTATTAGAGTGCAACGTAAGATTCCCAAGAAACTCGTTGTTGCGTATTGGGTACGCCATCGAGCATAGCATCCCCTTTAAAGTAATATTAATATTTTATTCACAAATAAGGATAAATATAAAGATTTCATGTTCTTTATTTACCTGGGGTGTTACATCCTTCCCCCCTTTTGGTAATTGCATCCTCGCAATTTTAAAATTAAGCTTGGAAACATCCTTGAAAGTCCCACATCGGAACAAGAGTCGGTAAAACAATCACTTTAAAATAAAGTAAGATAAGTACAGAGGTCACCCGAGTTAACCCATATGTAGAAAAACATGGACATGGAAGAAAAAGCAAAGGTTCATGTTCTTGAGGGAGAGTGATAGTAAACATGTCTAGGAGAAAGTCAACCATAAGAAAATCACAAACTTGTGATGGGTTAAACGGTATTCGATTCCCCATTAGGAAAAGTTAATAGACAACATTTTTGTTTTAAGTTACTTTTTATTGAGGAATTTATTCATACGTAAACATAATCACTTATCATGTTGACTTTCAACTTTTACTAGATTCCTTAATCAAACTCATATTTTCTGCAAAAGACGAGTATTTAGGAAGACTTGTTCACATTAAGAGTACTATAATAAACTTCTAGAGAATCACCTAATCCAAAAAAGAGAACTATATACTTCCCATGTCTTTATACTTTAACCAAAACCAAAACCAAATGGGTTAGTACAAGATCAGATAATCCAGAAAAGGATAACCCTTTATAAAAAGAAAATCTATGCTTAATCTCCAAAATTTGTCCAAAAAAACCCAAAGTTCAACGAGGACCATTCGATAAAAAATTTGTCCATAAAATTCTTCAAAGTAAACCAAACTAAGGTTGAAACCCAAATATTTGAAGTATTTAGTCACATAGTCTTCCAAGTTAAATCGTAACATTTATCTCCAAACAACATCAGTTGCTCCTAAAGTCTCGTATTGAAAAGTAATTAACCTAATCACATATCCTCCATGATAGGTTAATAATTTCCATAGATAACCCAAAATCAGCTCATTCTAGATTCATAAGATCATCTAACTAAAAAGAATTAGTTAAACAAACCAGGGACTTCACGTAGTCCAGTCGTAGGTGATAAATTCCAGTTGCACTTTGGTTGTGGGTTTGATTCCCGCAGCTTTGTCCGATGCGACGGGTTGTCACAAAGTCTACATGTTGTCCTTTTTCCAAAACTATATAATTCTCAAATAATTCCCCAAAAGAGATAAAATCATCAAAAATAACCATAACATAATTTAACCTCAATTTTATCTCATGCCTTTCACTTCCATCATAACATATAGTAACCCATAATTACCTCAAAAGTAAGGATCATATAAACCCAAATGGTTCTTTATAACTATGTCCACAAAAGAACATATTACTATTCCTTGAATAAAATTTTCATATATTAAACATTAGGGTTACACATAATATAAAAAGTCTTCTAATGTAACCCCATCATCAAAAGAGACTTAATACTCTTAAGAATTTCACCATAACTCTTGAAGCCCTTATATGTTGACATCTTACTCATTCAACATTCTTCATGATCCATTAACCATTCCTTTCCAACTTATTCTGAAATAATTCTTTCCTACAAACAAAATCATGAATCATATCCTAAGATTCCAAAGTAGGAAAACAATAGACATGAAATAATTCATACCTTCGATTGGTCATTTTCAGTTTCTTCATCCTCAATCGGAATGGGATTAGGTATTGGTAAATGAAAATTTGTACGATCTTGGTGATCCCATTCACGAAAATTCTTCATAGGAGATGTGTTTGCATAATGACCATGCACACCACATTTAAAACATTCAATTTATCCATCAGAAAGAACTTCTTTCCCTTTCCTTGAGTCAACTGGATGCTTCCTTTTTCCATGGAAGGTTCTTGCTTTATGACCTTCATTTCCACATATATAGAATATTTCTGTCCCTTTGAAACATTTTCCTAGGTGTTTCTTTCCACATCTTTGACACATAGGTTTTTGAACACACTTACCTTTATGATTATTACCTGTAGTTCTGTAGGGATTTGTTTCTCACATATATGATGCCTTAGAGAAATCACCAAGGTTTGGGTGGTCAATCATGACTCCAGATAGTTGGTTGAGGATAATCACAAGAGTTCTCATTGCAGCTCCCATATCGTTTAGTTGCTTGCTCAAAAAACTGTCACAGTTTCCTTCACACCCACTGTTACTTTGGTGCCTGCTAGATCTAGCCATTTACTAAAACCAAAAATGTTAGTGTGAGTATATCAACAAAACCATAATGTACTAATGAGGAAGATAGACACTAAGATATACTTACTCATTCACTTTATCTAAAACTAGGACTCTTTCTGAAATCCTAACCATTATGGTAATGTCACTTATGCTTAAAGAATACCCTAACCTTTAAATTTATCTAAACTGACCTTTGATACCAACTATAAGGCCCCAGCCTTAAACCTTACTTAATCTTGAGTTATTACAAGATTACACATTAAGGATCTTTTCAGGTTTAGAGTTTTAGAGTATTAGATCATGAAACTTACATTACATTCCACATTTAAACAAAGTGGTTACATAAAAGACAATATTCATTCTTCCCATCAACGGAAACATATTTAAAATAAAACATGGATTCTTTCTTGACACATCCTTGACACTATCATAATATCATGTACCATTCCCTTGACCTGTGAAAAACATTTCAAAAACATGGGATGAGCATAAAAACTCAGTAAGGGTTATAAAAATATGGAAAGGAAACATGAGTTCATATATACATAATAATGAAATCATACTTTACCTATAAAACATAGGCACTTTAACATGCCTCATCAAATCGTGAATAAATCATAGAAATCATAAGACATAAAAGGTAACATGAGGCATTCATAACATTTTTAAGTAGGGAATAACCCTCTTGGTTACGTTTGGAATACCCACCACAGTATATTCCCTAAATCTCTTCAGAGAAACCTTAATGTTTCACTTCTTCGTGTTACCCAATGCATTGGAGAGCTATGTCAGGCTCACCCGCTCTTAGTTTATCACAGAACCACCCGTTTTCATAACAATGCCCAAGAACCATAACATAAACGTATCACATAAAACATGCATAAAGGAAACATAACATTTCCACATTTCAATCAGAATATAACATTTTAGGACATTGAAATAATGAATCCATTCAAAAAGAAACCATTTCCAAAACCATTTAAAACATTTAATAAAGATATTTTTGAATCAAAGTGTCCCATACCACCTTGAAGCTTTAAAAAAAATTAAACCATTAATATCCATATAAATAAATCCTTAAAACCATTTTGAAAACATGGATATTAATAAGAACAAATCATTAAAACATTTAAAGTGATATTTTGGTTAAAGGGGTTTTACCAAAATTAGATACACTTGAATACAATAATTGAGGAATAACATTTAGTCAGAACTTTATAATATCATGAGAATAAATGTATTCATCATATAATATTCCAAAGGATAGTATATACACCACATAAGAGTGAATTGGTCCATAATAACAAATAAGTCTCAATAGAAATGTCAAATGTGATGAATTCCCTTATAAAGAAGGTATCCTTAAATTAAGGATAATTCAATCTCAAAATTATGTGTGACAAATATAAATACACCCAATATAAGTGGATATTAAGTGTAAAACAATAAAAGGTCATTCACACATATTCAAAATATGACATATTCAATAACTACATGTTGAACCCAAAGAAATCGAAATTGGGTTAAAAAGGTCCCTTGGTAGAATTCGACAGCCTAACGGCATCACTTCAAAATTCAGAAAATGAGTTGATGAGAGATAAAAAGGGCATGTCATAACTTGGAAATAAAATTTACATCAATAAGGATATAAAATAACATATCCCAACATAATAGTATGTGAATTAAAAGACATAACAAAAGAAGTCTTTTGAAAAGAGGAGGGTGAAAGGTTCCCTTACCGAGTTGGGTAACTTTCGAAACGTACACCCCATGGAAGAAGAGTCATACAGTGAAGATAAGAATACCTATAAATGAAATTATACTACACAAGGTATATAATAATGGGAATTACATAAACCACTCAAAGGAAATTGTGGCAAATGTAGTATAAATCTCACGGGAATAAAAGTGAGATGAAAAACCCCTTACGAAAACTCGGCAGTCTAACGGCGCCACTTAAAACTTCCAAAATGGATCAATGAGAGTAAATAGGGTCTCTAATCATATCAAAATAATGGTTACATAAAGATTAATACAAAATAACATCCCCCAACATAACAAATAGGACCTTAAAAGAAGTGACATAAAGGAGAGTACTTAAAAAGAAAGAGAGAGGTTGGATCTCTTACGAAAATTCGACAGCCTAACGGCGCCACTCAAAACTTCCAAAATGGATTGATTAGAGAGAATAGGGTCTCTCATCATATGAACATAAAAATTACAGTAATAGTAATATTAAATAACATCCCAATCACAATAAATATGAGCTTAGAAGGAATGACATAAAAGAGTGTACTTAAAAAGAAAGAGAGGAGTAGGATCCCTTACCTTGGGTCCGACTTGACTCGATCGTTCTTTAATATCCTGAATAATAAAATTCAGCTAATTTATAATTCCTTAATAACCTTTTTCAAGTTCATTATTCCTTTTATATCACTTATTACCATGTCATAGACATTATGTAATCATTTAAGTTAATAATGTTTGTTTTGTCGATACTTGGTTCTTAAGTCGAAAGTGGACTTCTTACAATTACATGTTGTTCATGTGGTCAAAGGTTCATTATATCAAGAATTTTATTCATGATGTGTATATCATATATATCATATATATCCAGTATATTCATGCATTTATAATATTACATAACATTTAGAGTTAAGAAATGAAATGCACCGTTCATGGAGACGGTAAGCCGTACGTACGCATGAACGCTACTTCCATTTCTATTTCATATTTAATGGAATTAAAAAATAATGATACATAATAGTATTTTAATTCCAGTATGGTATCATATATAATATCATTAAATATATCCTTTATACGTACCACATATGGTATTAACGAATCAAATCACTTTGAGGGGGTGGTAGTCCGCACTTCCTTAAATGAAGATATCGCGTTTACCCATAATGGAAACCATAAAGGTAGCTTAAGTAAAACAAAAACATATTAGATATCATATATAAATATAGTTTCATCTTAATGGCCACCTTTGAAGGTGTTAGAAGAATGTTGAACAATCATCATTTCGGGAGGCAGAAATTCGCCATCCACGGAAACAGTATGTTCTTTAACCATTAGATGTAGGTGTGTGTAAGTATAGCTCGAAACCTTCTTATAAAAACATACTAGTATATTTAAGATACTGTATTTGTTACAAAAGAAATGAATAAAAAGAGTTTAGGGGGTTGGAAAATCAAAATAAAACAAAAGGACTCAAGTGAAGACATTACCTTAAAATCGGGTAACTCCCTTTGGTTTGAGATCAAAGGCTTCCTTGGGAAGACTTCTTCCCAAAGTGAGGCTTCAAAGAGTAATAGAGGGAAGTGGAGAGACAAAATGGGTAGATTTTGGCCGAGCCAAAGTCTTTGGGAGTGTGGGTAAGGAGGTAGAGGTGGGGGACTTTTATAAGAGGAGAGGAGGGGAACTCTTGGAAGGTAAAGAAAAGGCACTTTATTTTAAAATGGTATTCGGATTTAAGAGGTCCCACATTGATGTGTTTCTAGGATAAGGTGATAAGGGTTCCAAATCCACTCATCCAATAGGTTTTGGACATGTTTAGGTCTTAGATATTACATTATCTTTCCATTTTATTTAAATCGTTAAATAATGAGGTCATTGCTGCATCATCATGATGTCATAAATAATTTAATTTATTTAATGTATAAAAATTATAAAACAAATACTATGATGTAGGAAATATTTTCAGATTTCCAATGACTATTTATAGTCAAAACTCTGATTTGTATAACCCCGTGTAAAAATTGTTTGGGTAAAACATCTCATGTTTGTGTCATTTTTACTTTAACATTAAATAAAAAGGTATTTATGTCATTTTCCAACCAAAGTGGCTCCATGGGGTCCCCATGTTGACCCATAGATTTTCTTGGTCGGACATGACACATCCAATGAGGTTAGGACATGTTTCTAGGTCATTTAATTTTATTAAAACATTATTCATACCTTAAACTACACTAAGTACCACTAATCGCGATTAAAAACTTAATAAGTTACTATTCACCAAAAAATTATTTTAATCCCATTGAACCACATTTTACTTCTTAATGAAAACCATGTATGTTGGATTTTTGAAATTAAACACACAAAGATGGCAAAATTTCATTTAAACGGAAAATATGTTTTTATAAGTACCACTTAGTGGTTTCACTATTCATCAAAAATTGAAGTTTTTCATAAAAATACCAAAAATTCACCCTAAGATATATTTGATATTCCGAATTCAAAAATGATGTCTATTTTACAAAATTAAAAACATATTAGTTGAATTAATTAATTTAATAATTAAATCCTGCTGTCAGAGCAAATAGCGTGTTTTTATGAAACAATAAGTATCAAAAGATGGACACTAGTTTAAGTCCAATTTCAAAATAAAATTAATTCCAATGACCACTATTGTATTAAATGGTAAAAATATATTCTAATTTAACTTTAAAACCAATTCAAAAGATAATATAATCATATAAATAAATTAGATTAAAAAGAGATTTTGAATTAAAATACAACATAATTCACTATTCATTAAAAATTGAACTTTTTTGGAAAAATACCAAAAATTTACACAAAGTAAATTTTGATGTCCCGATTCTAAAGAAGAGTTTTATTTTGTCAAATATAACACATAATATTGTCAAAAAGTGGATTTAAAAGATGTTCGCCATCAAAAGGCGTTTAATCGACCTTTTAAAGAATGTTAGATTGCTTACGCTTAAAATTAGATTCATTCGAATTTTTAATTCTCTAACATTTATTATAAAAAGTAAAAATATTTGACAAACATATATAATCATTTTGTAGTTAGTTCTATTCATTCCCGCCATTACAACGTCTAGGCATTAACTACCATTTAAAATAATATTATTTTATTATTAGAGTGCGACGTAAGATTCCCAAGAAACTCGTTGTTGCGTATTGGGTACGCCATCGAGCATAGAATCCCCTTTAAAGTAATATTAATATTTTATTCACAAATATGGATAAATATAAATATGTCATATTCTTTATTTACCTGGGGTGTTACAGTCTGTATATTAAAGAAGTATCTCTATGGTTTAAATAAGGCACTATGAGCATGGTTTTCTAGAATGAATTCATATATGAAGAAGATTTAACTTAAAATGGGATATTACGAACATATTCTCTATGTGAAGAATTCTCAGAAATATCAATTTATGGTTCTTATGTATGTTGATGGTATTATTTTTGGCAGAAGAAGGTAGGGATCAGTGGAATAATTTTCTAACCACGTGAAATATAAATTTGAAATATCTTCGATTGGTGAAATCACATAATTTTTGGGGATGTGGGTGGTTCAAAAAACGTATTATATCTTAATATCATAAGAAAATATTCAAAATATATTCTAAATAAATTCAAAATTCCTGAATCTAGATGAATTTGGACTCCGATTACAATTGGAAAAAACTAGGAAAGCATGAGGATGGGACATCTATGGATCCCACATTGTAAAAGAGAATCATGGTAAGCTTATTATAATTGATGACATCATGGACAGGTATTGTCTTCAAAATATTTTTAATGTCCCCATTTATGAAGGAATAACATTTAGAATCAGTTAAAAGAATCACGAGGTAAATCCATAGTACTCCCAATTATGTATTACACATCATTATAGGAAGAGATATTGAATTATTGACATTTTTTTATGATGGAAGGGATGGAGATGTGGTATATATAAATTCCAAAGTGGTGTATATTTATTCATTAGAAACAAATATGTAGTTTGGTTGAGAAAGAAATAATAAAACACTTTTATTAATATAGTAAAAGTTGAGGATATCTCTGCTATAAAGGCATGCACTCAGCTATTGTGGATAAAGAAACAATTGACTAATATTGGTGATGAGGTGAAACAACTGATGGGAATTTACTATAATAATAATAGAACAATCAATCTTATAAATAATATGGTTCATATTTCTCATACCACACATATTGAGATCATATATCAATTAATTAAAGACAAGGTTGAACAATGTGGAATTAAAATTGACCATGTTGGAACTGATGAGCAAGTGGCTTACATTATAACTAATTTTATGGAAGCACATATATTTGAGAAACATCAGTTGAACCTCAGTGTCCATCCACCTCCCAGTGTATGAGGATGTTATGGACAGTCCCCTCTCCCCATTTTTGTTAATTGTTTTAATCTGTTTGTGAAACTGATGCAGGTTTATGTGAGAGATATTATTAGGGGGAGTTTTTTTAGCTCTAAAAGTACAAATATATGTTTTGGGGTTTATTTCAAAAGGGATAGAATATATATCTTCCATGTGGTAAATTTTTTTTATTTATATGATTTTGAAAAACTGTGCAATGATTCCGTGACAAAATGAGAATTAGATATTATAAGGAAAAAGAATGAAATGCTTCTATAAAACGATGAGAATTAGGTGTAATGAATAAATAGTTCATATTTCTCATAGAATAAATTGGACATCATTAAGTGTTCCAAAACATGAGAACCCAATTCAGGTTTCCCCTATTGTTTTCTACACTGATCTTTTCTAACATAGACTTAGAGTATTAGAAGAGTTGTTTCTCACCTTTTATATTTTGTTTGATGATGGTGCTTCACTAAATTTATCTAAAAGATTTCCAAAAAACCCAAAGGTATATATTTTTGGAACCAAGGCCTATCAAAACTGTAAGATGGAACCAGATTCTAGTTTTTTTTTGTCAAACCACACTAGGTTGATCAACGAGTTTTTAAGGAAAGTGATATTACAGTACAAGATGGATACAACGTTGAAGGTTGCATAATTTTCTAGTTTTTTCCAAACATTTAGGCTCAAAATTAGGGGGAAGGATATAGATTAATGAAAGGTGGTTTTTTGGAATTTTCTTTTCTTAAACGTGGCAAAATAATGTGTTTCATAAAGACTGATTATCAAGAAGGTTGATATTCAAGAATATTGAAAGCATCATGAACATGAAATGGAATGATGGTGATTTAACATGAATACAGGAAGCATCCTGAATGCATGATGTTATTATGGTGATTCTGCATGACAATTAGAAGCTTCAAAAATGGGATAATTTTCACTAGTCCTTAATGAATAGAGGGTCTTTACAAACATGTTTTTGGAGGTCCGGGAAAAGCTCACTGGATGTGTGGGATATTCATGAAGGGATAAACTTATTAATAAGATGGTACCACTACTTCATTTAATATGAAAAAAAATCTATAAAGGGGAATTTTTTTTTGAATTCATGGTGTAATTGATATTCATGAATCATGAATTAAAATCTAAACTGAACATCATGGAAAGTTTATCTTTTTTTTAACCAATTCTTAGGTATCTCAGAAAAAAGTGTTTCTCGGTTAATGGGTATTCCATGATGACATAGTGTTCCACAAAGGGATTTTTCTTCATGAAGGTAGTTAGTTTCACAAATTATATTCATAAGGAGCATCTTGAAATTATTTGGTTTCATGAAAGTTGGAATTTATTTGAAACATAAAGGCAGTTTCATGAAGGTTTGGAGCTTTTTGAATGATAGTTTTGAACATCTATTTTAACTGAAAAATGATTTCAAGTGTATCAACTCAAGTCAACTGCATAATAAGAGTATTATTATATTTAGGGAAAAGGACATAAATACCAATTTACTAATAATAACTTCAATCCATTAACCTGAGAAAGACTTTAACCAAAGCAGTGAGCTAGGGGGAGTTAACAGAAGTGTTCTGAGGGAGGCAGTGTGTTGTCCCTAAAATCATGTAAAGTCAGTATTCTTGGTAAACATTGACTATGTCAAATCATATATACTCTATAATAACAACTAAATATTATTGTATTTAGGTATGACCGACACACTTTTGTCATGTTCTCCATGGAATAACCCTTAACGGTGAACCAATTAAAACTCATTGTTTTCTCTATGCATGTGAATGTTTTTTACTATAAGATTCAATCCAACAGGTTTAATAGATTCATATAAACATGGGAATAAGATATGTCACTTTAAAAAATAAATTGACACCCTAATTTACCTCTCCCGTCTTATGGTGTTTAGTTTTAATAAAAGTGGTATCAAAAGGTATATATTTTTTGTGATAAATTTTTCCTCTTGTGTATATGGAGAATACAGTTAATGCTAGGGGATTTCCTCTCATTAATGAAAGAAAAATCCATATTTGTAATAATAGGATGAAACCTCATCTAAGATGACTTCGGATGGAATTTACTTTTTCCAAATCTTAGGGGATCATGTTAACTAATGTGACGTGTATTTCTTTGACTAAAACAGATAGGAAAATTCTTGATGAAGATACCAAAGCTCAACATTCTATTTATGCAGCACTTTATGATCAAATATAGTTGATGTATATGTGTTTCACTGTATCCAATTCGATGTGGTAGGAACTAGAAAATATATATGAACATGAAGGGGCTAAACTTAAAGTCCTTCAAAATCAATTCGATGATCTAAAAATGCATTCAGATGAAAATTTTGATAGTTTCTTTAATCGCATAACTGATGTTGATGGAGATATTCGAGGACTTGTAGAGTAAATTAAGTATATTGGTATTGTGATGAGAATATTGAGAAGGATTATACCTCTATATAATCAAAAAGTTCAATCCCTTGAGTAAATATATCTATCTACACTTTCTCTTGATGATCTACTAAGAATTCTAGTGGATTATGAAATTATTACCAAACCAGAAGATGCAAAAAGTCTTGTAATAAAGGAAATGGAATTAAAATCCATATAAAAACATGATATTTCTATAGTTAGTGGTGATGAACACGAAGAAAATATTTCTCTATTTTCTAAAAAAACTCAAGATAGAGAAAGGGATATTTGAAGGCAAGGTTCTATTATCTTATTTTCAGTGTGGTAAATTAAGTCACAATGCAGCACACTTCCAAAAGAAATTTTATTATGTAAAAAAGTGACATATAAATCATGTAGAAAACTTAGAATATGGTCTCTAACAAAGGATACTTCAAATCAAGAAATAAATTTTCAAAAAGGAGCTTCTTCTTCAAATAATAATAAGAGGATAATTTGTTTTTGGAGGATGTTGAACGAGAGTTTAAATATGAACCCCAAGTGCCCATAATGGCTAAAATTGAAAAGTTAAATCCCTAAAAAGATAAATAAAATTAGTTTCTTGGTGTTTTTAATTTCAAGTTGGAAATTAATGGTTATCTTAGTAATCTTGAAAATAAAATAAAGAGAAATAAAAATATGAGAGTCATGATGAAAGAGTCATTGGAGTGTGTTGATTTGATTGAAGAAGAAATTGATCAATGTAAGGATATGTAGAAGAACATTTAACAACTCATAAAATCTTATAAGAGGTTGTGGAATTTAATCTCAGGAAAGAAGAATAGGAAAAATTCTTCAATGACCATACTTTGAGATTGGATGAAATGGGTGTCTGTTTTAAGGAATATGAAGAAGAAGTTTTTACATTAAGGGATAATCTAAAAACTAAATCAACTTTAAAGGAAACAAATAAGAAATTACAGTTTGGAATATTTTCAGAATCAATGCTATTAAAAATAGATAAATGTGTTTCTGAAGGTGTAGATAAGGCCTTGAAAGATCATAGATCCACATGTATTAGAAAAATTGGATTCAGTTATATTGTAGAAACATTGAAGTTTGGGAATAGGATAAACCAAAATAAAGGGAAGCGGAAATTTGGACATATAACAAAGGTGCCTAATGTCCCACCAAATAAAGCATCAAACCAAACAGAAAAGAGAGTTTAAAATAATACTCAAGTATCAATAAAGTATCACTAGTCAAATATCATTATAAAAGAAGTGTATATGTGAAGGAATGGAAAGAAGAGGATTTTTTCCTTTATTAACTGTCAATTTTGTGGCTTTCTTGTCCATACCATGTCTTACTGTAAAGTGGAAAGTATTTATTTGAATGGGGAAGTGCCTAGAATTCTACAAATGATAATAAGACCAAATAATTCTTCATATATAAAAAATATTTTCTATGAATATTTTTTCACTGTTCTAACAGTGGACATAAAGCTAATCATTATAAGTAAAGGAAAGGAGGGAATAATACCAACAGAACTCATATAAGAGTCAATAACCATCAACCAAGAGGATTTACTCTAAAAAATATGTATTCTACCTTAGAAGAATAATTTTATTATGATTAACTCATGAATAATAAAAATATATTGGTAATTTTATATTTATATTCCACCCATTCAAGTATTTAATGGAAGTAAAATAAGAAAATTGAGAAATCCATCCTTTTAGAAATATCTCTCAAAGCTACAAAGAACAGTTGCAACTGCATTCTTGACAATGGATTCTCATCCCACCTAACAGAAAATGTATAATTGTTAAATAATGTTATTAAAGTGGTTTATGTAATAGTTATATTCAGCATTGATTATGAATTAAAGTTAAAAATAATTATAAATATATTACTGGAAAATTAAGAGATAAGGGAAAAAATTAGCTACATAGATAGTTGGTGTCACAATCTCATGAGTGTGAGTTAACTCTTTGAATTAGGACGGATAGTGGCATTTAATTAGAATGGGTGCACTATAAATGGAAAGATAGGTAATTATCTCATGAAAGGATGGATTATATGTGTAAATTTATACCAGGTTGACAGTAAAGAGAACACTTCTCACATAACAGTTGAAGAATAAAACAATTTGTGGCATCGGAGGTTGGGTCATATTAATCAAAAAATCATGGGACAGATATCTAAGCCAAAAATGGTCATTGATATCCCAAATCTGAATCATGAATGAGAAAATACATGTGATGATTGCATGTGGGGAAATAGGGTTGGGAGTTAATATAGGTCAAAGAACAAATGGGCATCAAATATGCTTGATCTTATTCTATGATCTGAAAATATAGAAGAATACCCATCTGTTGAATTTGAAAATTACCTCAACAATTATGGAATAAGTCATGAGGTTTCTACAGTGAGAACCCCTAAAAAATATTTTTATTTAAAAAATAAATCTATAGGTGAACAATATGGCTAGAACAATGTTTATTGAGATCCGTATTTCTCATCATTAATGTAAAGAGGTCGTTCAAGTTTTTGTCTAAACTCAAAATTAAATATTAATTTTTATAGGAGAAACATGTACACCATATAAAAAATGGTCTAGAAAAAATACCACTATGAATTAGTTTTGAGTTTTTGGAAGTAAATATTTCACCCAAAACAAATAAGGAAATAAATTTAAGTATGGTGATGCAAAAAATTATGGAATTTCCATTGATATTTAATGAAAATTAAAACCGAAAAATGTTTCAATAATCATATTGGAAGATTTATGGAAACAAATGAGGTTAATATCCTTAAGGATAAAACTATAATTACCTCAAGAAGATCGTATTTTGATATTATTTAAGCGGAATAAGAAAGTTTAAAAACAATATATTTAAATAAAGTAATTTTATAATGTTTTAAATACATTTAGGGCTCACAAAATGATGATGATTTGGAATAAAAATCAAAAGAGGAAACCATTTCTAAAGAAATCTCATCAAAATCCCATAAGAGAAATAGAATAGCATAAATTGATCAATCCAACAACATTGGGGATTGGTTTGCACCTACACAGACAAGGAGAATGATGAATGAATCACATTCTTCTATCCTATCAATTTTATAAACAACCTCATTTTTAGAAGAATCGTAGGATAAATCATGGGTTAAGCCGTGAAAGTAAAACTAGACCATATTTACAAGAACATAAAATTGGGTCTTGTTAAGAGACCCTAAAATCACAATGTTATTAGAACAAAGTGAAGTTTTAAAAAAATTATATGGTCATGGAAATTTGATCATAAAAAAGGCACTCCTAGTGTGTAAAGGTGATGCATCGATTAAATACATTGATGTTGAAGAAATATTTTCACCAGTATCTATACTAGAGTCTATAATTATTTTCCTTTCTATGAAAATTCAAAGAGAGTAAAAATTTATCAGATGGATGCCAAAATAGCAATCTTAAATTGATTTATTGAGGAATAAGTCTATATTAAAAATATAGTGAGGTTTCTGATTGGAAATGATGAGAATAAAGTTTTTAGATTAAATAAGTCTCTCTATGGTTTTAAGAAGCCACCATAATCATGGTATTCTTGACTATATTTTTATTGTAAGAAGATTGAATTTAAAAATGAGTTTTCCATCATAATATCTGTGTGAAAAAAATAAAAAAAAAATAAATCTATGGTACTTATCCATGTGCATGATATTATTTTTAGAGAAATCCAACATGGATTAGTAGAATAAGTTTCTCACCACATGAAATATGAATATGAAATGTCTATGATTGGGGAACTCACATACATTTTAGGGCTACAAGTGGTTCAAAATAAGTCATATACCTTTTATCTCTCAGGAAAAATATGAAAAAGTGATCTAAAATAAATTCAACATGCATGAATCCAAACTAATGTCAAATTTGATTGTAGTTGGAAAAAAACATAGAAATTGTGAGGATAGGACATCTATGGATCCCACATTATACAGGAGAATCATTGGAAGCTTATTATATGAAGTTGTGATACATTTTGGATGATCCCAAAAGGGGCACTCTTCGTGAAATTCTTTCCCTCGTCTCCACCTCCTTCATTGAGGGTTGGTCCAACACCTCCTCCCTTGTGCTCTGTGAGTTTGCGGTGGTGGATCCTTGGTTGTAGTAGTGTTGGCGTCTTTTTGGACTCGATATTTACTTGCATCACTATTTTCCTGTACTCACCCTAATCCCCCATCACTAGATAGGGTATTTTAAGGAAGAACGGTGTCGGTTGGAGGCCAAGATCCAGCTTCTACAGCTTGAGTGTGTCGCTGCATCTTCTGTTTGTATGTCGAGTAGATCATCGCAGTCTTCGTGCGAATCTGGGATGGTGGTGAAGGAATATGTCTTTCAGTGGTATTCCTTTTGGCGTTTTGGTGATTTTTTCCTATTTTAGATTTTTTGCAGTTGATCTAGGTTTGTCGTTTAGATTTGTTCATGATCCAGCATTGGTCTCGATTTTGTTGATTCGTGCTTTGTATGAGGTTTGATGTTGATTGCATGTCTGGTTCTTCGACTATCTACTTCACATATGTGTCTTAAGGTGTTGATATTTCTATTTTTCTTGTGGCTGATATACGATGGGAGTGGTTTTTGTGCAAGGATGGGTCTGGTTTTTTGTGATTTTTGGAGAAGTGATGGTGTTCTGGTCCTATTATACATCTTGCAGTAAACTCACGACGATGGAGAAATGGTGTTGTTTTGATGAAGCAGAAGGGTCCAAGGGTTTTTTCTAGTTTTTTTTTGGATGGACTCTTCTAGACTTTCTACAAGTATTTTCTCTAGACGAGGATTAGAACATGTGCTTTCACCAAGTATGGCTATTTAGATTTGGAAGTTTGATAGGGTATGGCTCTACCATCAGTACCAGGCCCATGTATTTCTGCACGGGATAACTAGTTGGACAGTCATTCATTGGTGGAGGTTTTCCATATTAATGATGATGTTGGGGAGGGGTATTTTTTTGTAGACTTGTTATGGGATTTGACCTTCGAATTGTATTAATGTTTTATGTCCTTGAAGTCATGTGAGGTTTCCCCCTTTCTCCATCAAAGGGGGTTTATCGAAAAATCAATAAAAAAATTAGTCCTTCAGGCCATTTAGTCGTTGGAAGCTTATTATACGTGATTGTAACATGTCCAGATATTATCTTTTCAACATTCATAGTAGTTGTATTTCAATGTAATCCAAATGAATATAATTTGGAAGTATTTAAAAGAATCATGAGGTATATTCAAGGTACAACCAATTATGTCTTACAAATTTCATCGGGAATAGATAATTAATTATTTTAATTTTCCGATGTTGTTTGTGATAGAGGTGTGGTAGATAGAAAGTTCACAAGTGGGTGGTAATTCTTCATTTTAATAACATTTATATAATGTTTGAGAAAGAAATAATAAATCCCTTCTCTTATCATGGAAGAAGCTGAGTATATCTCTACTTCAAAGGAATTCACTCGGCTATTGTGGACAAAGCAAAAATTTACTGATATAGGTGATGAGGTTAAATAGTCTATGGCTATTCACTATGAAAATAAGAAAATGATAGATATTATGAACAATCTGGTCCAGCACCCTCATACCAAACATATTAATATTATATATCACTTCATTAAACTAAAAAAAATTAATAAGGTGTGATTAAAATGGATCTTGTTTGAACTGATGACCAAGTGGTTGACATTCAAACTAAACCATTGGCAGCACATATATTTTTAAAAATCAATTGAACCATGGTCTTCATCCACCTCCCAGTGCATGAGGAGGTTATAGATAGTCAACTTTCCCCATTTCTATTAATTTTTTTAATCTTTTTGTGGAAGTAATGTAAGTTTATGTGAGAGATATGATCTGGGGGGAGTTTGTTTTTTAGTTCTATAAGTAAAAATATGGGAACCCAATTCATACTTTCCATCTTGTTTTATACACCGATATTTTCTCCCATAGACTGATAGTTTTGGATGATTTGTTTCATGCCTTTTAGTTTTTTGTTTGAGGATAGTGCTTTATTTAATTTATCTAATATATTTTCAACAAACCCAAAGTGGAATCTTGTTGGAACCAAGGTCGGTCACATCAAAAAAAATGGAAATATATTCTAGTTAGTGTTTGTTTTCAATCCACAATGGTTTGATCAGATATTTTTCAAGAAAATTGATCTCAAATTAAAATATGGATATGGTGTTTAAGGTGGTTTCATTTCCCAATATTTTAAAAATATTTGGGCTCAAAATCTTGAAGAAGGAGGAATCACTGTGAAAACTGGTTTTCTGGGATTGTATCTTCTCAAGCATGGTAAAATCATAAGTTTTGTGAAGATTGGGTTTTTTGAAGTTTGATCTTCATTAAGATATGGAGTGTATCAAGTATGTGATATTTTTATTCTGATTCTACATGACTACACGAAGCTTTGAGAATGAGTAAAGGTGTAATGGCGATTATATTCAACTATGAGAATCTTTATGAATGGGATAAATATCACGGGTTCTTTGTGAATATAGGAGCTTCATAGACACATTTTGAAGGTTTGGTAGAGTTAGATGGAGGCATGGGATCTTCATGAAGGGATGAGCCTATAAATAGGTGTCTACCCACACTTCATTTAATATGAAAATGAATTGAAGAAAAGGATGAACAGTTTTGAATTTGTGATGGTTGAGAGAATCGTGAATCGTGAATTTGAAGTGAGCTTGAGAATCACAAAAAGACTATATCAGTCTTGAAAAATGATTAGTTATCTTGGAAAAAAGGATTTTTTGCGATGAAAATGTATTCTACGGAGGAATTTTGCATCAAAAAGGTAGTTAGTTTCATGAAGGAGTTTTGTGAAGGAACTCTAGGAAAGTGTTGTGTTCATAAAAGTTGAAATTTATTTGAAACATAAAGGGGGGTTCATTAAGCAAAGGATCTTCATGAATGATAGTGTTTAACATATTTATTAAGGGGATAGTTCTTTCAAGTCCATCAACTTAGGTTTACATTTCATTCAGAGTCTCATGTTATTCAGGGTCAAAGACTTAAATACCAATCTATTGATATGACATTAAAGTCGCTAAACTGAGTAAGAATTCACCCAAAATAGTGAGCTATGGTGAGTTGGTGGAAGTGTTCTGAGGTAGGTAGTGTGTTATCACAAAAATATTTTAAAGTTAGTGTTCCAGGAATATAGTGGTTTTTCATGATCTTATGTACTTTACAATAACTAGAGAAGCTTAGTAGATTTAGGTACTACCAACACACTATCATCATATTCTCCTTGGAAAATACCTTAGTGGTGAAATAATTAAAACATCCATATTGTATCTCTATATGTGAATCCTTAATTGTTGTGTGATTCCATATGAAAATTTCAACATGTTCCTAACAACATTGGAACAAGATGCATCACTTTAAAAGGAAAAGATATCACCCTAATACACCCTTCCCATCTCAGGGTGTTCCAGGGTCCTACACTTATAAGAAAATAGTTTAGTTAAAACTATTTCCTTTTTGATGTAAAAAATTAATAAATATTTTGATAATTAATATAAATATATAATTCATGAAAATGAATTATTCTATAATTACCAAAGTTTTTGGAAACACCCAAATTTAAATATAAATCATTCCATAAGAAACTAACCTTAAAAATCTTAGAAATATTCCTGACGAAATTAAAAACCCAAAAATCAGACATATTTGAGCATATATTCTTATGAGATTGATTTAAAATTCATTTCAAAAAAATATTAATCACTCATAAATTCACATACAAAAATTTTATATACCATCATCATATAATCTTAGAAATTTTAAAGTCATTCCCATAAATAACATAAATCGACTTAAAGCCACAATAACATCATATATTCTTTAAATTGATATTTATATTTACCTTAATAATATAATGTTCCCAATATATTGAACATATTAAAAAACATTAATCACTTATCCAACAAATCATTTTTCAATCCCATGGTTATCTATATGATAAAACATTTGTTCCTAAAACATAATAACCATTTTATCCAATTAACAAAAATTACCTTAACATAAAAGGCCATATTATCCCTAAAGGATATCAATACCATTTAATTAATGACCATAATATATAATAATTCTTCCACAAATCACTTTTTCACATGTTAAACTTAAGGGTTACAAATATCTCAAACATCTATTAAACCTGAATAAATGTATCATAAAATATTCCCATCCCAAAAAACATCAAAAAAGTATTAATGTATTCAAACTTATGATCAAACTTAGTCATATTATTCCATGATGGC
Source organism: Viscum album (assembly GCA_963277665.1). Lineage (NCBI taxonomy): Eukaryota > Viridiplantae > Streptophyta > Magnoliopsida > Santalales > Viscaceae > Viscum > Viscum album. The sequence continues at coordinate 578,576,919 of OY728122.1, read as the reverse complement.
ATCTAAAAATATTAATATATACTTATCTAAATCACATATCATGTATTTTTATCTTTACCATTGTTAAGATTCTGAATATAATGACTTCTTCCTTTTTTATCTATTAATTATGAGTTTCATAGACAGGATTTAATTTTCATAAATTCTCGTTGTTTTTAGGTATATAATTTTTATGAATAACTAAAATCATTCACTTTATTATGTAATACTCACATAATGTTTCCATTTTTTCATAAAAATAGGATTCTTAAGTTCCAAGCCCTGTTTTATTCATAACACACATGATTTGTTCAAGGCTAATTTCCTTCATTCAGTTCGAGACAACATAATAGTTCCTAATCATCCTTAGGCCCTGTAAAAAAATTAAAAATGTGGTATGATAAATAAAAATATTAGGAATGGATATAAAGGAATGTAAACCCGTTAATACATTTGATATTCATGAAAATCCATAAGGAAATATTCCTTTTAACATAATAAACATTAAATACAAAATAATCACATAATTACTCTTAAAACCAACATTTCCCCAAGTTTTCCATAAAAAATTAATATATTACCATAAAATAAAAATAATAATTCATGAGGTTTTATTAAAATAAAAATGAAAACTTTTCCTATAAAATAAACCTTTCAAACTTAAGAGATCATAAACATTATTTTAAATTAGAAGCTCGTTTTTTATCTTATAAAATCATAGTAACTCCATAAAACATATAAATAACATAAAATATATCAAATTATAAATATATAAATAATAATATTAATAAAAATTACTCATTTTATAATGGTGGAATGAATAATTTCCAACATCATAAGCTTATCGTCAAGTCCTTATGCCTAGACATCATAAAAAATTGTGTTGTAATACAACAAATACCTAGGTTAGTTTATCTCATGTGACATAATGATGAATCAAGGGGTTATAAAAATACCCATCCATAACTTAATAAGTCCAATGAATTCATCATATGAAATAAATGAATTACAAATCAATACATAATTAACATAAACATTCATATTTAAAAACTATTATACAAAATATTAATATTTTTCCCAATACGTAATTAAAAAAACATTATCATAAGCTATCTAAATTATTATGGTGGATGGTATCAATAGTTTATATCTATAGTAAAGAATAGTATTCATCAAATTATTATTACACAGATAGATATACTTTTTAAAATAAAATTACATTCTTTCTTTTAAAACATGAGAAAAATATCCTTTTCTTTTGATAACATTATTAATAAAAATTTATAGAACAATGGTAAATTTTATTTAATTTTAAATAAAAATGAAAATTTTTAATTAAACTTATAATTAAATAATTTCAATGATGGTAGTAAAATACATTCATACCATATATGTTAAAAGGGAAAATTATTTTCATAGTTTTGTAAAAATTAAAAATTGAGTCATATGGAAAGAATTTGAAAAGATTCATTTTAATAATTTGAAAAAGAATTAAAAATTTAGTTAAAAACCATTAAAAAAATTTAAATATAAATAATAATATTATTGAAACATTTTATGAACATGAAAATGGAGGATAAATATTTTGAAAGGAAAATACTAAAACAAGGTTTTAAAGGAAAATCCCTTACCATGAGCCCTGAATATTTTTATACATTCACTAACTCCCAAATTATAAAATTATATTATCTTTATAATGCCTTAATAACCTTTCCCATTTTCATCCCATTATCATTATTCATTTTATTTAATTAATTATCGTGACTTATTTAATTACTAAATTGGTTAAGTTTATGTCAGAGGTTTTGAGGATGTTCTGTTCAGAATCCCAAAAAACCTTTTGTAAGTTGAACATGGTCAAAGAATCCGTGGTTCAATAATATAAATAACATTAATCAATAAATAATTATAATTTTTATAAATTAAATAAAATTTTATAATCATCCATGAAATCCAGACATAAAAAAATGATTCACATCGCTTCTTGGAGGTGGTATTCCACAAATATATATAAGAGACATTATCATTGATTAAGGAGTGAAGGGGTAAGAATATAAGTAATAAATTATATTAATATAATCGTAATTGTGTATTTAATATCATTTATATTAATTAAATATATCATAATAACCATCCTAGTTAAGTGGTGATGAAAAATGAAACACTTCCCTTCGTAGAGGTGGTAGTCCACATATACACATGAGCGATGTTTGTATTTACCATTGGATGGAAAAAAAGATTATAAACAATTTTTTACATAATCATAATAAAATTTAAATATATTTAATATAATTAAATTTTTTTATCATCTTGGTTTGGATATATTGATGGAGTTATAATAATAAATTAAATGAAGTAACTTAGTTAAGAGTTATACCACTTCTTTAGAAATGCCCTTTTTTATTAAAACATAACCCTTATTATGATGTTGGATTCCATTATATGATGGTGGCTCCCATTTGGTGATGGTGATTGTTAATATTCTAGTACCTCCCCCTTGGGTGAGGGAGGTACCTCCTCCATCCTTCAAGGGATCCACGTGCCACTCCTAATCCCCTTTTTCAGACCCCGAATTCCTTCCCTCTTTTCCTCAAATCTCACTTATCCCAAAATTCCTGGATATATTAAGTGGATTTCCTCAATATTTGATCACTTATTCAGTGTTCAGTGAGCCTTTAGATCCTTTGAATCTTATGTTGGTTACTCGGTTCAAGCAGTTTCATCCCTCGGTGTATACTTTGGATAGGTTAATTTCTTGGTCTTGGGGTTTACATGATCGATCTATGGTGAGTATTCTTGAAAATAAGAATATAATGATTTGATTTTCATTGGAGGAATACTTGGTCAGGGATTGGTCTAGTTTCCCTTGCAGCTGCAATGGATCATGGTTCTACCTTTTTAGGTGGAATTAAGAATTTCATTTGAAGTGTGACACCCCAACATTGTCGATTTGCGTGATTTTCCCCGAACATCCATTATCATTTCAAAAATCTATGATTAAGTGAATGATAAAGAATCCAGTTGGAAGACAGTTATGTTCTGAAAGCATAACACATTGGGTTTTCTATCCTATTTCTCCTAGAATCTATGTGGAAGTATATGTATCAAGATTTCCATTGAGTGAATTTGGATTTCAGTGGGGTAGAGTTCTGATGAAAAAAATGTTTTGGTTTTTAAATCATGGTTTTATTTATAATCTCTCTATAAGAAAATGGAACATTAAATGGCATAATGCAATCATTAGATCAAGAACTTTAATCAACTAATGGATGTGGCCTTAGGAGGTAGTGTTATGGTATTTGGGCCTAGTGTTGGTGAAGGTGTTACTAGAAAGAGTCATTTGGGTGTATTTAATAATCCAAGTTGTGAAATTTAGTGCAATTTGAGAATCAATAAGGTAATACATTGTTATATGACATATTAAGTTGCCTGTGGGTGGATCTGATTGATCCAAATCCTTTTATGCAAGACCTTATGGGACCAGTTGGAATGGATGTGTCTAGTGATTCTAGTGTTTTTGATAATTTACCCTACATATCAATTTAGGGATCCCATGGTGAGGTTTTTCATTATGGTAGTGGAAACATCCATGAATTGGAGACACAAGGGGCTGAACATGGAGTTTCAAGGGCTCCCAAGGATTCATCATATAGAGAGGTAGTGCTTTAAGGGTTTGGCACCATTGGAAGGGAGTGATCTCCAGATAATTAGACACTACGAGTCCATGAAGTGGTGTCTAATGTGGTAAGGGAGGGTGTCTAAATAGGTGGAAAGGTTAAGTAGAAGGTCATATGGGTGTGAATTTTATTAGGTCAAGTCTAACAAGGGAGTTGTCAGCTTTTAAACTTGGTAATCGCTTTGAAGGATTAGAGAGTGAAGGACCATAATAAGAGTCTGAAGCAACTCAGGTAGAGGAATCCAAAAATTATCAGGGAATCCCTCTGGATGATACTAGTGATGAGTCCTTAATTTATTTCTCAAGAGACAGTGAAGAATATTTTGAAGGTAGGGAGTTTCTTAGTATGAGGATGAGGAAGGGTCAGAGAGGCAATGGTAATTGTCAAAAGGACTATTCCTACTTACCCCTACCAATGGAGACTTGATACACTAAAATTTTGAAATCCAAGGAGATTAAAGGTGATCCCAAGGTTTTTGTAATTATTGATCCGGATGAGTCTTTTAATCTTGGGGAATTTCTCCTCATGGGTGGTCTATCTGGACAATAGCAGGAGATAGGTGAAGACTCTGAGAATAATATGGATCTATTAATTCATTCATAAGAATAAATGGTGGAGGAGTTTCTTATGATTAATAACACAGAATAAGAAGATAAATGATTATGTGAATGTTGATTCTCAAAGATTCTAACCATGGGAAGTGTTAATGTATTATCAATAAGGATATTATACTGATAAGAGGATTCAATAAAGCAAATAACAACAAAGAAGAGAATATTCAAACTTAGGAAAATCCATTGTATCACTTTGAAGACATAATTAAGGATGATATAGAAAATTTTGTGACCTATCTCCCCTAGAAATTATTTAGGGATCAAGATTCTAGTAGGATTATGTTATTTTTAAATAACAATGTTGTTTTGTTTAGTATTTTCTCTAGGTTAAACTTGTGGATTCTCAATTTTCATAAAAAGTGTTCTAAAATTTAAAAAGTTAAGTATCATTCAAGGTGGCCTTAGAAAAAATTATAAAGGTATCAGTTCATATATTGGATTAACTGAATAGCTCATGATGTTTGAGTAAAAGCGGATAGGCGGTTCCCTTTTATCAGTGAGGTGGGTGGCACACTTGTAATTAATATAAAAATTAAAATAATAGAAGGTTACTTTAATAGAAAAGTAGTGCCAAATAGGATATTTTTATAATTTTAATTGATATAGGTTCTAAATAAGTTCAACCAATATAATTTTTAAATGTTTTTAATTTATCTTATCCCTTATCTTCTCAGTTTAACCCCTCGTTAACCATGTTTAACCTTAACCATTATAACACATTTTCCAAATTTGACGGTCATCAAAGTTAGTATTGAAATTACAAGTGGTGCATAAATAAAAAATTCTTTACATTATCTAAATTTTACCAACCAAATGATTAAATATAGGATTTATTATAATTTTATAATTATTTTAAAAAAAATTAAACATTAAATATCATTTAAGGTCTTTTTCAAGACTATTCACATATTTTGACTTTAAAGGCATCAAGATAAAAATGGAATTTAAATATAAGAACTTTAAGTATCAATTATACAATATAATTATATAATAAATTAGTGTTATAACATTATTTATTAAAAATATATTACTTAAAAGTATTTTAAAATCATTTATTAGATTGTTCTACTCCTTGTACAAATACAACAACAACATTGTGTAAGAGTTTAAGGTAATTATACCACATAAAAAATAAAAATTAAATTTACATATTAAATATTGTTTACTATTTATTATTTATATTATCTATATTTATTAATATATCTTCTTATTCTATATAAAAAACATAACAACATAATAAGTGATTGAGAGTAGCATTTTGTAATTACTCTTTACTTAAAATAATATAAAGTCCATAATCAAATGAAAGTGGAACCAAAACACCATATTTTAAAATTTAGGATGGTTATGGTTGGATTATACTCCTAAAATAAATTAAAGGCATGTTTTTATAGATTTTGAGATATTATCCCAATGTTTTATCCTTAACTAACCTATTTTACCCATTATAGTGGTGACAAAATTTTACCATGAACTATTGATTATGGCTAAAAATGAAATTCACTAACATAAAAAATTTGAAAAATATAATTAAAAATATGAAATAAAATTTTTCAAGGTTAAATATTTATATATTTAATATGTCAATTTTAATGTTAGGGCACAAAATGCAATGAAAAATAATTTTTTAAAAAAATGTGTTTTTATGAAAAATAATGATTTAATACCAAATATAGTATAATAATGATTCATTTTGAATTAATTATATTATTTTAAATTAAAGGGATATTATTTGAATTTAAAATCAACTTTAAAAAATAATGTTACTTTTATATTATTTGATTTAATGAAAAAACGGCATTTTTTCAAAAATCAGTATTTTTCACTATTCACTAAAAAATGAATCATTCTAGAAAAATATTCAAAACATACTAATAATATTGTGAATTTATTGTTTCAAAAATTATATTCATTCTTAAAATAAAATTTTTAAATGATGCAGAAATTAATTATATTATCCATGCATAAAATGAAATAAAACCCATTTTTGAAGTATAAAAGAAATTTATACTCATTCCTTATTTGGTACCAACCTTTAGATGAATTATAAAATTTTAGTTCACATTTAAAAATATTTAATATTTTCATAATAATATTTTAAAATTGATTAATTTATTATGATAAAATACAAAACACAATAAAATTAGTCTTTTAAAAAATTTGATTTTAATCATATCGAATCGTTTCTTTTGAAAACAAATTTTCTAATATTATACCCAAATACTATATAAGTGAAAACATCATACTGATCCATGGAGGAAAAGTGACAATGTATAAATTAACACATTTTGAAATCAAAGTGATTTCATACAAAATCAAGTGATTGTGTTCTATATGAGAAAATTGTTTCTAAGTATTAAACTGACTACGCATTGAAGTTCAACTAGCTATATGTGTACTTAACCTACCTTATATTGAAAATTAAGTGATAGTGTGAAGGATTCAACCTAACGCATGAATATCCAATTTACTAAGTGTTAGTTAAGTAAATTTTTATAAGTCATTAGTTTAGCATTTGTGTGTAATGTAGTGACCACAAGAACAAGTCAAGCTACGACATAAAGAAAATACGTTATAATGAGAGGACATAAATTGACCACAAAAAGTAACAAAGTGACTAAATGAAGTAATAAAGGGACCATAAAAATAAAATAACTTACCAAAAGAAGAAATGAAGTTATCGTGTAAAGAAATTAAGTGATTGCATGTCGAAAATAAGTGACTAAAAGAAGTAGAAAAGTCATTATTCCAACTTACCATACAAAGTGATCATGGAAATTAGGCATGTGGAGTAACCAGGATCCAAATTAATTGTGCTTTAATTAGAGACCAAGTGACCTTGTATAACTTAATCACTAAGGTTTTTCAAATTTCCAACAAATATATTTTGGATCATTAATTTCAGATTCATTATGTTTAAGAGTATAATGAGTATTAGGGTTAAATTTTTAATATATTCGAATGGATAATTTGAGAGAGATATATCTTTAAAGAACAATAATCAATCATGGACAGAAAGATATTATTAATACACATGGATCTCTGAGCTATGTCTGAAAAGAAAAATTGATACATAGAGGACATAAATGTTTCTTCTGTCACACTCTTTTTTTAATCCCTCTCTATGAAAACTCATTTGGATACTTTCAAGGAAAAACATAAAGAAAACTAATCAATCGAAGATGATCATATTGAGATATTTCAAAACTTATCACTTCAGATATTTTAATATCTTGTAAATATTACATTTTTAGATGTGTTTTTTATACTCTATTTATTCCTTAACATGGGATCTTGTATTATATTGAAGAGTAATAGACACTCTTTCTTTCACTATTTTATCTATATTATCCTATGTCAAAATGTGGAAGAGGATGTATGTATCATTGAATACCTAGGTGGGGAGTTTTTATTTAAAACATGATCCAAGATGTGGGTCAGTTTATTCTCTATTAAACATCATATAAATGGGTGATTTCCAAGTTGAGAGGACTCGGACTCAGTTTGAGACTGAACGTATTTTTTTTATTCAGCTTCATATTTTCCCATTCTTTTTATCTATTTTTTTTAAAAAAAATAGTTTATTAACTATATAAAAACGATAATTTGGTAGTTATATTTAATAATTTTTTATATGAAATTTTTGATAGAAGTAAAATTATTTCAAAAATTAAATAAGTTATTAAACTTGTTTTAACTCAGTTTTGACCAAAAAAATTAGAATCTTTTTAAAACATCAAATTATATGATTATTTTTTTTAGGTAACTATGTGGTTTTTATCAATTTGGGAGTTTAGTTTTAAATCATTTTTAATTTAAATTTTAACCATAAATGCAATTCACCCCCATCTTGAGTTGTCCACTATGACCAAAATTTGGTATTAGGGGAAATAATTTCTTTTAAATTATGTTCTTGTTTTATCCAAAATATCCAAATTTATAATAATTATTAATTTATATCTTTATGGATAACAATAGGCTTGAGGGGATTGTTAAAAATATTCCTTCTTATTTTAATTGCACCAATTATGGTAAGTGGAAAATCAAGATGAAAATTTATATTAAAAGCATAAGATTTGATATTTGGACTGTAATAAAGGAAATATATGAAAAACTAAAATCTAATTGAGCTAATTGGAGTGATGAAACTAAGTTATATTATGAATAAAATTATAATGATATGAATTCAATATATTATGAATTAGGGTAATATTAATTTATTATAATTTTTATTTGTTATAATATTTATAAAATCAAGGATACACTTATCATTTCTCATGAAGGAACATAAAATGTTAAATAAATGTACCTAAATAATAATACTATTAAATATAGTAATTTTTTTATGAAACATTATAAATAAGTTTATGAAATTTATCTCAGTTTCAATGAAATTGTAAATATAATATATGAACTTGGGAATAAAATTGAAGATAAGGATCAAGTGAAGAGACTCTTGCAATGCTTACCAGATCAATGCAGATGAACCTTTGTTTATATTAGGGAATATTGTGATATATATATATATATATATATGCTTATATTGAAGTAGTCGATTGTAAAAATCATGATATACAAGGAAGAACTAAAAGTGAAAAAGTAATAAGATAAACCGCATAGAAATTCAGTTACATTAAAGACTTCTAAATCAAATATGAAGAAAATATATATATATATATATATATATATTTCAAGTGAGGATGAATCACCTTTTCATAGTAATGAGGAGATGTGAAATCTAGCAAGAATATTTAAGATGTTCTATATGAAAAATAAATTCTTCAAGTAACCAAATTATAAAGGAAAATATGCTATAAGATGGAATTGTAAAAAGGAAAATCAATTTTTTGGAGTGACATGTTATGAATGAAAGAGAAAATATCATATCAATGTTTAATTTCCAAAATTTAAATATAAGAAAAATATACGAACAAAGAAAAAAAGGACAAATAATATATAAAATCTACCTAGAAAACCTTTGAGTAAAATTATAAGGACTATGACTCAATCATAGCTGACAAGAATGATAGAGAAAACATGTGTTTTATGAAAAACACATCTGGGGTACTAAATATTGTGTCATTATCTCTTGTTAATATTTATAGTCTCTCTAAAAATTAAAACAATGATGAAAATATGAGTAGTGAAGATTTATTTTAATACTATAATATTCTAGAGTAACCATTAAATAAACTTAAGGATAAGTATAAAAGTCTATATAATTTGTATGCTTTATCTTTCCATGTTAAATTTTCTCTTAATGTTGAAAAATACAAGAATTATCATTTATTAAAAGAAAATATAAATAAATTGTGAAATTATAAACTCAAAAATAATCTTTAAAAGTTTAAGAATGGTAGAAAAACCTTGACCATGATTCTTGCTAAAGATTCCAAACCCATGATCCCAATTGGGATTAGATAGTTTCCCATTAAAAGTATAATTTAAATAAATATATTTATTCCTATCTGAAGATCTTATAATTATATAAATATTTCATATTAATGTGGATCTAATAAAGATTTTATTTATATAATCATAAAATATTTTTATTGAAAACTTGTTAAACAACTTAGGATTCCAGAATATTTTATTAAAAACATTTATAGACCCAAGAAAGTGTGGGTAAAAATTAATGTCTTATTTAAATTTGTGCCATAAACCTTCTTGAATAGTAACAAAAAGCATTTATAGTAACAGGATATTATATGTTCTAGACAAATGACAGAGGACTACTCAATCTTTAAAATTATTATAAAGGTGTATTGTCAACATGTCACTTTGGATGACAATTACTAAGGAAATATAATTGTACTTACTCAAATCAATAATTCTAATTATATTTTAATTTCTAATTTCCTTACTTTTTTAGGGTTTAAAGTATCTTCTATTAGAAACTCATGATTATTTGATTAAGTTTATCATGTCAAATTTGAAAATAATGATTGAAAATTTTATTATTTTAAACATTCTTTAGTTTTTACTTTCTTAAGTAGTGATAATGTTTATGAAGTTTATTTAGATTCTCTATTTTATCAAAATATATCATTATTAAGTTCTCTTCATTAATAATCTTAGGTATAAAACATGAAAATATTCCACTTAAAACTTCACTATCTTAGTAAAAATAAAAAAATATTGTATCCTATTTCAAAAATAAAAATAAAAAAATATCTCTTTCAAACCAAAGAAAGAAGATTAAGCTTACAAACCCATATAGTTGTTTCACTTGGAATTATTTTTACATTTTAGATTTTCTAGCTTAAATGGGAATCATTATTCATATGTTCATGTTGAAGACTATTATAAATAGTCTTAGGTTTTCTTTATAACTCAAAAAAGTGAAGCTTGTTCTTATTTTGAGAAATACAAAAAAACATTAGAAAATATTAGTGGACATACTACTAAGATCATAAGAAGTGGTCATGTTTGTGAGTTTTAAAATCAAGAATCTAAATAATTATGCTCGAAACATGGATAGAATTGAAAATTTCTTCTCTTAAGACTCCCCAGCTAAATGATGTTGTAAAAAGAATGAATTGGACTCTTTGAGAAGTTTCTCAAACAATGCTCAATGAGTATGACCTACCTATTTATTTTTTGTAAAAATATGTTAATAAAACTTAATATATTATCAATAGGGTTCTTATTATACCTCTTTAAAAGAATACTACATATGATTTATAAAATGGAAGAAATAGAAAGGTAAATTACTTTATAGGTTTTTTATACAAGTTCTTTATACTAAATATAAAAGATAATTTAGATAAGTTTTCATCTAAGACTAATGGATGAATCTTCCTTGGTCATTTAATCTCTAGAAAATCATATAGGGTGTTAAATAAAAGAATCAAAATTTGTATAAGAATCTATTCATTTAAAATTGTATAACACATATCTACATGAACCTAAGACCTCTTTAGAAAACCTTGAGGTTGATCTTTCCAATTTAAAAATCAACACCTCAACCAAGCCTAATGATGGATCTTTAAAACTTAATATAGAGAAATCACCCAGCACATAAGGGTTGTTTGAAACATAACATAAAGAAGAATATTAAGTACCAAGTAATTTTATCCCTAAATCTATTAGGACCCATAGAGACCATATCTTACATACTTAAGTGGGAAATATAGATAAAAGAATAAATACTATATCTTATCTTAAAAACTAAGTTGAACATCAAACCTTCTAATCATATCTTGAACCACAAAACATCACTGAATTTATAGATGATGAATTATGTGTAATGTATATAAAAGAATACATAAATTAGTTAAAAATAAAAACAAAATTGGGAACTTGTAGAAAGTCATAAAGATTGTATGATCATTTATACTAAATGGGTACTTTGGAAGAACATTCATGAGTTTTCAAATATAAATATAAAGAAATATAGACTAGTTTCACAACGGTATATTCAAGAGGAAGGTATTGACTATAAAAAACTATTTTCACAAGGATCATTAATTGAAGCTATCATAATGTTTTTTTCTTATGATGAACATTTTAGTTTAAAATAATATCACATGGATGTCAACATTAACTTTCAAAATGGTAATATTATTGAGGATGTTTGTTTTGAAAAAATCCATTTATTTTGAAACCCTCCATTTTAAAATCATTTTTTTAAATTATAAAAAATTATTTTTATGGTTCAAAATAAGATCCTAGAGCTTAGTATGATATACTATGATAATTTTTATTTCTAAAGGTTTTTTAAAGGGTGTAGCTTATCTAACTCTTTCTAAAAAAATAATTTCCAAAGATTTTTTAGTTTTAAAAATCTATATTGATTATATTAGTTTTGGATCATCCAAAAACACTTTGTGTACTGAATTATCTAAAGTTATTCAAGTTGAATTTGAAAAGAGTTTAATAGTTGAGTATAATTGTTTCCTTGTTTTTCATATTTTTCAAAATAAGGAATGAATCATTTTAAATCAAAATAAATAAACTAAATATCTTCTAAAACTTTTTGGTATGGATATCACCAAATGTAGTGATACTCCCATGAGTACAAGCTGTAATTTGGATCTTGATGAAACTAGGAAACCAATCTAACAAACCATTTATAGAGGTATGATTTTAATATTAATATATATAATTTATAGTCAGTCTAATATTATATTAAGTGTTTATAGATGTGCAAGATTTCAATAAAATCTATATAAACATATTTTAATGTTTTAAAAAAAATTATATGCCTCAAAAGTATTACCTATTTTGGATCCTTTTATTTCCAAATAAAATAATTTGACTTATTTAGTTATCCAATTTCAAATTCTAGTGGATGTAAGTTATATAGAAAAAGAACCTATGGAATATGTCACTTTTTGGGGAAATCCCTAGATTCATGGTGTAGTAAAAAAGAAGAAGTCTATCACATTATCCACTACTGAAGATAAGCACATAGATATAGACAATTGTTTTGTACATATTCTTAGGATAAAATAAACTTTACTATATTATGTCTATCAATTCAGGAATGTACCAATAAACTATGATAATATAAGTGATATTAACATTTCTAAGAATTATACATCTTAATCAAGGACAAAACATATTGATATAAGACATTTCTTCTTTAGTGACCATTTTCAAAAGGGGGATATTAATCTTGATTTAAATATTACTAAACATTATCTTTCTAACCTATTTAAAATTCCTTTGAATATTGAGAGAATGAATTATATCTAACATGGATTTGAAATGAAAAATTATTTAAAAATTATGTAGTTTAGTTCTAACTCGAATATTTTTATAAATTTAATTTATAATTCATAACTTATATGTTTATTAAGATCTTTATTAACTTCATATTTTTTTCAAATTATTTTACTTCTTATGTTAAGTATCCATGAATTTTAATTCATGTGTTTAATTAAGGGACTATGAGCTTTTGTTCAGAGAGTCGGTTAAGTGATCTTGACCAGTTGTTCAATCAGGCATTATACCTATTATGATGATTTATTCACATGGTCACTATAAATATCATGGTCTATAAATCATGTGATAAGTATACCAATCATGAATCTACGGTCAGTATACCAATCATGCCTTACCTTATTTACCATGAATATAGGGTCATTACCCCAACCATGAATCTTCTTTACTAAAATTTTTACTAAGTTGTTTTTTGATTATTTTTTATCAGCATATTCTTATTTTATTCCCTAAATAATTGAATTAAAATTAAAAATTATAATATAAATTATCACACATCTATATCCTAAAAATTATTATTTTCTTTTTTAAGACCTACCTAGTCTCTCGAACTCAATCCAAACCTCCAGAAATGGAATCACATAATTTCAAGGATGAAAAGGGATCATGATGTCATACCTCCTACCAAATAAACTCCTCTAAATAAATAAAAAAAATAAAAAAGGTATCCAAGAGTGATAATCCACCCAACATTCATCAAATCGATTGGTCTATCTGAATAAAAAGTGGAAGTATATGCTCAATGGCTCTAGTATAGAAAATCACTAGTGTGAAAATAAATTTATAATCAAATCTAGAATGAAAGGTTTACGTAAAATGGTAATAAATTCTATATGAGGATGGTTGAGTAAATTTACACACGTGTTGAATTAATCCTTATTAATAAAAGATACACCATTCAAACATTGGGGAATGGATATGTTTTTATGTTTTCTTCAACACTCTAGGAAAAATTATTAAGTGTTCTTCATAAGGGTGAGCATAAAGACTATAAAATCTCATATCCTATAAATCATTCCCATTTTTAATTCCAAAATTTTCTTGAGGAATTGACTGGGAATATGACTCCTATAAGGATAAAAATAGTAGTGATTAGTGGTGATTGAAGGTTATTGGTTATGTTTTTTCTAATAATAATTTGTATTAGGAAAAGGGAGATTAGTATACTCAAGAACCAAGATCTATTCCAACTCTTCTTGATAAAGAATGGGATTCAAATCAGTCTATACAAGTATTTCATGAGACATTTTTCAGAGCGGTGTAAGACTTCTTCAAAGTTTAATTACCATCTATATCAAAAATTCATAACAACTATTTTAGAGTATAAGGGATTAGTTCCTCAAGGGGAGAAAAAATTTGCTTCCTATGATGTATTGTGCTTAAACCAAAATATTTTTAGGTACATTAAAGTAAATTGGAACCCCTGTAGAAAATAATTGATGGATGATAGTGAAAAAATTTAAGATGAATTTTATCATGTAAAGTGTCTTGTTAGAAAAACAGACTAATTGGATCAAAGTCTTGGGCCTAATGAAGTTGTTAAATATTCTTCATATGATGAAGTGGATGTTTATTTCAAAGATAAGGAAGAATAGATGGAGATATATAAACTTAGTGAGGAAGCCAGGGGAGGTTATAATGATAATAGTGAATCCTCTCCTTCTGTATCATTTGGACCACCTGAGTCTCCTCTACATATACCTTCTGATGAGGATAAGTTACAAGATGAAGATCTTATTGATCATAAAGTTTCAATCAGTTTCTTTTTGGAAGAACCTAAACGGGATGATTTATATGGGTATTAATATAATGAATAAAGGGAATATAATTCTCCTATTATTGGAAACACTCTTATACCTAGTTTAATTGATAAACCTTTTAGTAGAGATAAGTCCCCAAGATCAGAAATTTTGGGTCTGGATTACTCTATGTTTGATGATGATGAAAATAGGGGTAGACCACCTGATCTGGGTGAATCTTCCATCCATTCCACACAAATAGTGCTTGAAGATTTTTTGATATATGAGATTGATTCTCAAAATGGACTTGAAATATCTCCTAAAATACCTATTTTTTATCAAGTTTTATAAGGAATATTTGGCCATACTCCTTATAAGATTCTTTAGGAAGCCTTGGATACAAATGTGACATCAGCTGTTGGATCTTTCTAGAGAGATGTTCTCGAAATTTAAGTATAATTTGATGCTAGTAGTGAAGAAGAATTTTTTCTTTTAGGACTTAAAATATGTGGATATTGAGGATGAGTTATATTGTAGGCAGTCAAATTATGATACATATACTCATTTACCTAGTTCTGTTCCTTAATCATCCTATATAAAAAAAGATGATCCAGATGAGTTCAAATTAGAATTTATGTGTGTGTTGAAATAATTTTTTATTATCTTTAGGAACTCAATGGATCCATTAAGATAAGAATATATTTATAGAATAGTGACTTTTTTCATTTCTATTCTTCATCCAAAATTCCAACTCAAAATAAAACTTATGAAAAAATAAGATTGAGTACTTGAGATCACATGTAGGTGTTTTGAAAACTGATCAGCATGATATGATATTGAAGTCAGATTCAATTTTGTAATGTAGTGTTTCAGTCTTTATCTGATCTTCCTTTATCTTCTTGAAAACCTCATTATGTTCCTATAAAATCTATTATGAAATAATATTAATTCAAGAAACTCATAATAGATGAGTTGAAATTTGTTTTTTATGAGTTTAAGAAAATAATAGAATTTGTGTCTAATGGTTTTCAAACCCTTGCAGCTATTACCATGGTATTGTTCAGAAAAGATTTCAAATAGGCTAGAAGAGATACTAATACTATCAAAAGAGATTTTGAATTCTATCTAAGTAGGATATTCACCATGTTATACCTGAAATCTATATTTAGATCATTGTCTAGTGATCTCAAGATTACACCCCTAACACAAGAATTCAAGTCTCAAGTTGAAAAGAAGAAAGTTCCAACTTCTTTACTAGAAGCCTTCATGGAAAACAAAAAGGATTATTTTCAAGAAATAGAATATGGATCAAGATTGGTAATTGATTTTACTAGATTTATAGAGAATTACCTATACACTGCCAACACTTCCATCCCAGTTACTCATGACTTAACCATTTACTCTACCCCTACTACTGTTATAGATTCTTTTATTAATCCTTTTGACTTGTCACGTGGACAAGAAGTCTAACCCCTATATCTAGTTTCTAAGTGGGTGGTAATTTAAGACCCCTATTTTACCACTATACCACTGCCTATCCAAATTTCCTCAACTTATACCTAAACATTAAAGGATTTATTAGTCCCTAATAACATCAGGGATATACCTAATATTGATTCTGATTAAACTTATAGATAGGTATTCTTCTTGTAATATTTTTTTAATCCTTCCCAATGTTAATTAAATACACATTATTCCTTATTTTTTTAGTATTTTATGATTCTTTTTTCTAATATGTATATACATTTTTATAACCCCAAAGGGGAGAAAATAAGAGAACAAATTATTATTAATGACCTTTGAGTAAAGTTGAGAAAAACCTAATAAATTTAGTTCATTTCATATTTTTTTCTTGATTCAGAGAATATATTTATCATGATTTGTGATAATAATAAAGAGTTATATTTTTGACTTATTCAATCACCGCCTTTTTTAATGATCCCAAATCAGTTTTCCTATATTACTAATGAATTTTATGTTTTATGATAGTCAACTATATTTCTAGCCAAATTGTTAAAATTAACTATGTCTTGAAGTAACTATGAAAATATACCATGAATGATAAGTGAATTTTTGGAAGTGACTGCATGTTGAAATCGAAGTGAACACATGTAAAATCAAGTGATTGTACATTATATGAGTTAATTAAATCTACATCTTGAACTAACTGTGTTTCAAAGTTCAAGTGACTGCATGTGTATTGAACCAACCATATGTTAAAGATCAAGTGATATCATGAAGGATTGAACCTACCATATTAATAACTAGGTTATCATGTATCAGGTAAGAAACTTTTTCTAAGTCTTAAAATAACCATATTTGTGTAATATAGTGAATTCATTAACAATTCATGTCGCCATAGGAATAGATGAAGCTAATGTGTGAAGAAAATAAGTTGACATGAGAAGATTTCAAATGAACATAACTACTAATGAAGTGATTGTGTGAAGTAATGAATTGAACATGACAAGAAAAGTACCTAATGTAAGAATAAATTAAGTGACCTTGTAAAGAAATGAAGTGACCACATGTTGAAAAGAAGGGACCCCAAGAAGTAAAAAAATCATTATTTTAACATACCATGAAAAGTGACCCTGTCAAATTTACCATGGAATGTGACCATGGAAATTGGTCATGAAAATTAAATGTGAGACAAAGTAATTGTGCTTTATGTGAAGACCAAGTGATTGTGTCTAAAATAAGTAGTGATGTAATCTCAAATATCTAATGGATATATTTTGAGGAATTAATTATAGAGTTAGTGAAATTAATAATACAATGATTACAATGATTAAATAATGAATATCCTCCAATATCTAATTTGAGATGGAGCTATCTTTAAAGATAAAGAACCACTCATGGATATAAAGAGATGGATAATATGAATGAATCTATGAGATATATCTAAAAAGTAAAATTGATACATAGAGGACTTCCACTATGCTTCCACGAAACTCAATTCTTATGAACTCTCTTTTAAAACTTAGTTGAATCTTTTCAAGGAAAAATTTAAATAATCTTGATCAACTGAAGATGATAATATTGAGCTACATTAAACCTTCTCACTTCCTATCTTTTTCTCTCTATATTTTAGATTATATTTTGATTTTTGTTTGATATAATCTTTTTATTTTTTAACACAGGATCCCGTATTATATTAAATAGTTCAAGACACTCATTAATTCCTTCTTTTATCACTATTATCCCATGTAGAACTATGGAATTGGTTCTATGTAGGATAGACTACCTGTGTGCAGTTGTTTTTTATGAAACCTAATCTAGGTTTTGGATCAATTTATTATTTAATAAATAGAATTGCAATGGGTTATTTCCAACTAGAAAGGACCATGCCTCATCTTGAGACTGAACATCTTTTTTTATTCCATGGTTTGTTTTATTGTTTTGTTTTCTTTGTTTTTAAGAAAAATATTTTTTAGTTTCCAAATATATATTTAAAAACACTAATTTGATAGTTATATTTAATAAGTGTTTTAAATATATTGTTTGATAAAAATAAAATTGTTTCAAAAGTTAATGGAGTTTTTAAACTTTTTTAACTGAGTTTTCATCAAAGATTTAAGAAGATTTTTGAATGATCAAATTATGTACTTCTACTATTTTAATTAACTGTATTATTTTTATAAATTGCGAAAATTGATTTTAAATCTATTTAAATATAAATTTTAATTGAAAACTCAATTCAATCCTCTCTTGAGTTTTCACACCAACCAAAAGGTTATATTACCATCATATATAACCTCACATAAATCTATAAATACTTATTATCTCTCATCATACTAATAATAGTTATACATAATAGCCTTTTATCTATAGTTTTGATTGGTTTTTGTATCCGTATGGTGAACCATATATATAATATTATATTCTCATTTTATTTTTATATATTTTTTTATTTATTCCAATTGTATTTATATTACTATTTATTATTATAGATGTTTCGTATTGTATTAATGTTTATCCTCAATTATAATATTTTATATCAATAAAATTATTATGGTTCATTTTAGTTTGAAGTTTCATGTATCACATGATTTTGAATGTAATATTAATTTAAATATTAAATACATATTGAAATATTGGGGTGTTACAAATTTTATGCTTACCTGGAGCATTTTTCTTTATGCAAACCAGATATGAAGATATAGTGAAATGAATTGTTTTTATGCCGACAACATTTATACTTACACAAATATATCATCCTTTAAAAGATAAATATCCATTCTTATATAGACCTAAATGATTTTTATATAGAGTGTAATCAACCTTACACACACATTATAGCCCCCATACCTTTATTGTATTCTCTATAAACATTCATAAATAATCCTTACAGTTTTGGGCTTATCCAAATTCCCAAAATTCTAATCAAAATCAGATTTCATATAATTCATCAAAAGCACCTCCAAACCTCATATAGAATTTAATACATGATAATATCACACTAAAATGGTATGAATTGAAGATTCAATCCACTTCATTATAAAAAAAACCTAACAACCACTTTAAGGGTAATTTTTTCAAGAATCACCCCCTTTAGGTTTTTAGACAACTTAAAAACAGATTTAGGAACTGATCCTCTAATAAACTTTATAACCATCCATATATGGTCCAAAACTCCATCATAGCCTCTAACCCTAAAGGATTTAATCAGTGATTCCCTATTCTCTAACTCTAATCCCACATGACTTATTCTTGGTGTGATAAATAAGAGCTAAATGAAATTTTTCTTTATAAAAACAAATAACTGAACGTTCATTCACTTTCCATAACTTATCCACATAAAAATTTCTCCTCCGGATTAATCATGAAAGTAATATCCCCCTTTAAACTTTTCTCGCATAAAATGTATGTACATCACCTACATCGTTATCAATAAACCTAAATATCACCTGTCTAAAGTTTTATAAATGAGGATAAGAATTATAAAAATTTAATACAAGAGACAAATAATACCTTACTATAACTATAAATTAACATGAGGGAGTGGGGGTACATTCTATAACTCATCTATTTTAAGGGAGTTGGTTGGAATCCATGATCCAACTATTGACTTTCAAAATCTATTGTCCGTAGTTCCTTGGTAAAAATATAAGAAACCTAATTTCTAGTGGACACATACTTGAACATAAAAAACATGTATTTATCCTTCCCTTTAATAGAGTGATATTTTATCTCAATATACTTTGTCTTTTAATGATGAAGGAGTTTTTTTAATGAATTATATCACTCGAGTTATCACACATGACAAAAATATGAAATTTTACATTAATTCAAATGTCATTAATCTATTACTTCATCGATAGAAATTAAGTACAAGATTGAGTGGTTAGTATATATTTAACCTCCATAGTGCTCAAAGAGATTAAATATTTGTTGACACTCAACTAAAACATTCATTAACTTATAATATTAAAACAACCACCTGCAGCTGACTTCCCTTTATCATATTCAGCGGCCCAATCAGAATTAGTAAATCACAATAACTAATGCTATAAATTTTTATGATAAATCAACCCAAAATCAACTATTTTATTGATGTATCAGAGTATTATCTTTACTATAAGAAAATTGTTCACTTTAGGATATATTTGGTAATTTTCATATTGGCATGTTTCAAAAAAATGTTTGTTCATGTGGTTTTTTGATATAATATACTTCTAAAAAATTACCAATATTCATTCAAATCAACCACCTTTAAAAAACCATATATTAAAATTTTCATCCATGTCATTGTCGATGTAGTCATTGTCTTAAAATATACCATTTAAAAACTTTTATATACATCATTGTAATATTTTATTAGAGAAATTAATGTTTCATACTTAACTTGATTTTCATATAACTAAATAAATAAGGTAATCACTCTAATTATAAAAATATCATACTCTCTCCTCATGTAATATTAATATAGCCTTCATTGTGTTTCATTCAAGCCTCCAAAAATATTTTCATCCACTATTATAAGAACCAACATATTTTGATCTATTTATATATTGATTTATAAGTTGTAATCAACTAAACCTCTTTTAAATTAAATTTAATTTAGTTATTGATCTAGTCAGGAGTATAAATCCCTTGGTGCTTATTTTAGGCCATACAAAGACTTATTTAATAGGTAAACATTATATTCTTATTAATCCACTAGAAATTCATCAATTTTCTCAGTGTAACCTTTTTATTCAAGGAATATACTCAAGAATGAAGATTTAGAATCCATTAGATACACTATAAAGCTTCTTTTTTACAACCATGAAAAAAACAAACATATAGTTTCAAGTCTTTTCATTTGTGAAAAATTCTCATCCACATATATGCCCTCAATTTAGGAATACTTTTATATACCATCATCGACTTATTCCATGTCACCTTTCCATCTCCATTTAGTTTATTCTAAACATACCACTTGGTTTTGGGGAAATTATTATATTTCAACCTTGAAAAAACTTCCCATGTTTGGTTCTATTCAATTTTTTCAAGCTCCTCATACACATTATTGACCGAAATTTATACTCAATAAACATCCTAATAGGTTTTAGGCTCTAATTGGGAAAGAATTTATGTTTATTGAGCCTTTATACTCCTAATTTAAACTAAGTTTGTCCAGTCACAGAAAATTTTATTGTCACTGATTTCTGCCTTTGTTGTTTTCTGGTATATAGATAATATTTCTACTAAACAATTTTCATAAATTAAGAATTAATCAGATTATTTTATAACCTAGTTATCTCCCCCTAAACCACCCATATCCACATCACTTTCTCTCTAAATTTCTTTACAATTTTCTATAAAAACTACTTTCCAAGTTGAAAATTCTACTTATTTTCAGTAATAGTTACATCTTCTCCATCCATAATTTTTATAGGACTTCTCTTATAGAATTTATAAACCTTGATTTTATATGAATATATAAGGAAAATACCTATATCCCCATGATCTTTGAACCCTCAATGCATATTTTTTTAGAATAAAATATTTACTTCAAAAAATCAAAAAGTACTTGTGTGTTGGATTTTTTTCATACCACATATCACTGAGGGTATTCTATTAATTAAGAAACAATAAAGCTATATTATAGATCTAAATGGATGTAATCATAACCTTCTTCAAATAAGTATCTAGAATATTATTTTTCATGAGCATTATATGAACAATATTGTTGATAATTCAATTTTAACTCTCAAAGAATGCATTTTGTAGAGAAGTCCTTATCTTTGATACATAATAAATTATTGCTTTATTTTAAAATAAATATTCTACCTGAATACTAGTAAACTTCATACCATTAAACTAGTACAAAATATATTTTTCCCAACATATTTTTCTCATCTTTTTCTATAACCAGTACATAAAATAAAACCATACGCTTTTCCACATTGGTTATTCGTTAATATATGCGGAAACTTTTTTCTATATTTGTTATTCAATAAACAATGTGAAAAATATTTTGGTTTTATTTTCCCAATAATTTATTCAATAACTATCATGAAAAAAAAGATATTTTATATTAGTCATTGAGTAACTGATGCATAAAATAACCACCATATTTTTCAAGTTAGATATTGGATTACCAATATAGAAAATGTAATTTTCCTTGTTGATTACGGAATAACCATCCTGAAAAATATAATTTCTCATGTCATTATTAAATAACTGAAATTAAATATAAAACATTTCGTGAAATATACTAAATATACTAATCTAGGGTATTTTACCTTGCCACGTGGCCAACTCCTAAGCTTCCACATCATTTTTCCCTTAAGTGTTGTTTCTATATATCTCCACATTTCCCTCTCCTGTGTGGTATCTCTTCATTCATCTGCCTCTCTATCACGCTCTCTCTGAGTTATTGTGTGCCATGACCTACACTCCCCTCACCTCCATCATCCTTCGTCATCCTAGATTTCATGGAAAATCTACACTCGGTCGACCTCCATCCCAACGTCCTCCTTCTACCAGTTTATACTCTACCCTCTACCTTTTTCCTTCTCCAGCTAGCGGTCAGGATTGAGCTCTTCGTGGCCTAGGCTTTCCATGAAATCCCGATGTCGGGGTCATCCTCCACCTGGTTTCCCTATTGTCTGTCGACCTCCTACTTCGTCTTCCTCCTTATCATGGTTTCATCGTACCTTTGCTTCAGGATCATTATCCCACTCAAATTTTCATGCATAGTTGCTTCATCTTGCCTCTGACTATTGTTTCATTTTCGACCACCTACACCTCTTCTGTGTCCCACCGTTTTCAGGTTACATGTGAAAATTGATTCCTCCATCCTTGCTTCGGACTAATCATAATTCTTCAACCACCTTATTCTCATCATTCTACGAACATTATTCGGTTATCAGGAAACATCGATTCCTACCTGCTCACCTCCAAAAGATCCTTCAGCTTCAACCACCAACACATAATTATTTTGGCATTGCATTTGGGTTACTACTGAAAAACTACTCCTCCATCCTCGCCTCTGATTACTTCCAAATCCCTAAACCCCTTTACAATCACTGAAACCATCTTCAAAGAGCTTACATATCTAGAAATAGTTACGTTCTCATAATATTTTGAATTAATCTTCTCAATTCCTAAAAACATTTTCCATTCTATTCTATATTTAATAATTTGGGTTTCATATTTTATTCTCAAACAATATTACAATACATATCCTATATTGTTTCACTGTTTACACCTTGTGCTTCTTCTGCTCTACTAATCTATCATCATCTATAATTTGTTCCATGGTAGATATTGAATTTTTTCTGCCATATGAGAGCTTCTTGCAGTTTAGGTATTCCTAAATTATTTCATTCAATACAAAATTTTTCCACTATTATTGATGAAGATTCTAAGTAGTTATCATTAATGTTTTTATAAATTACTCTAATTTCATTCATAGTGTAATTTCTATCTATTTCACTTTAATGTTTTCCCTTTTACTGTATTGATACCAAATTTCACAACAACTGTGTGATTCTAGCACTCTTTTTTTAATACGAGATATCAAAAACAATCTTGTCATTGTTGCTCTTAAATTTTATAAATATATATGGTTTGATGCTCTTAATTGTTTTTACATATTTATAGCTATAAACTGGTGGTTCCTCTATGATTTCAGGTAGACACCTCCTATATATTCCATCATATCAACGGTATTTCCCATGTTCACCAATGTTGTTCATGGTTTGGCCTCTGCCAAATGACCTCTCAACTATTGAGATATTGTTAGTTTTTGAATTTTTTGACTAATGATTAGTAAATATTATTATTTAGTAAAACTCTTTATTCTATTCATATAGTTTCATCATACCATTATTATCAATTGTCTTATAGTACTAACTGATCCCATAAATTTCTTACTTTATATTGTTTTTCAATCACCAAATAGACATTATTTCATTGTATGGGTGATGAGAATACTAAGGTCAGGTTTCTATTAATTTCCTACAATTTCATTTCTCTTAATTTAACTATGTTTCATATGTGTTTTTTAGTGCTAACAATATTTGATATTGTAAACACTACAACTATTAATGATATTGGTAATGGATCTTTCATTGTTTTCTTTGATTCATGCAATTCAACTTCATATTATTCTCTAAATTATCTTTTCACAGTAGTCATGAATTTATTTACTAGTGCATTAATTTTTCATGTTGGAATTTCTACTTTCTATTATCTGCCCACATGGTTCAAACAAATAATTACATATCACTTTAGATGTTGCATATGTTGTATATGGTTTGCATCTTTCCTTTCATTAATTATTCAATGCCCTATCTTGATGTGGTTTTCAAATTTTAGGAAGACTAAAAACACGAAAGATATAACCAGTTAAGTGGATTTCTGAATCAGGTTTCACTCTAATTTTTAAATTTTAGTATGTATTAGCATATTTTTGAATGTTTTGGATACATTGGAAAATATCATTTGGGATTAAATTTGTAATTTGTGAATTTTTTTAATGATCTAAATTTTTTGTACATATTTATTGTTTGATGCTCTTAATATTTGTACACATTTATGGTTATAAATCAGTGATTTCTCTATTATTTCATGTGGAAACCTCCCATACATGCCTTCTAATCAACAATCTTTCCCATGTTCACCAAATAGACATTTATTCATAGTAAATGCGAAGAGAATACTAAGGTTAGTTTTCTATTCAATTCCTATAGTTAAATTTATCTTAATTTAACTATTTTCCATATATTCATCGTACATTCGATGAGAATACTAAGTTTATTATCTAAATTAACTTTTCATAGTTGTTATGAATTTTTTTTCTAACACTTTCATTTTTCATGTTGGGTTTTCTACTTTATATCATCTACTCACTTTGTTCAAACAACAAATTTATTTTTATGGGATAAACAATAATGATCACCCATCAAACCAAATCTATAATGATTGCATTCATATAGTAAGGAAAGTTTTGAATTTTTGAAAATGCATGCACTTATGTTTTTTTGAATATTATACAAGTACTTATTATTTATATGGTTTCAAAGTAGAATTGAATGGTGATATTGATTATCACACTACAACAAGATTCAATTTGTCTTCAAATATGTTATTTAATTCAATTTCATTTTTTCTGGTCTTCTAAATTATTTGAGAGATCTATGTTGAAGGTTCTTTGCATCGGTGAATGTATGCAATCAATGACTTTACATGTCTTCTTTGATTTGGTTATATTTATAAATATCTCATACTTTTCAATGTAACAGTATCAACGATTGAAGGTAATTATATCTCCCTATTATTTCTATTTCCATATTAATAATGTTTCATTTCTTTTTTTTTGACATCAATATTTTTTTGATATATTATTCTGCTGCATCTTCTAGGAAATTAGTGTTTCGTGTACTTTTTGATATATATATATATATATATATATTTGTTTCAAATGTTTTTTTCCCTTGCATGCAGTACTATTTCGAAGGGAGATATGATTTGATAAGATTTGTAAAGTTGGTGAAGCAAGCATGCTTATACGTTCATCTCAGAATCGGGCCTTATGTTTGTGGTGAGTGGAATCTACTAAATATAATAATATTATCCCTTCCTTCCATGTTCCCCTCCTACAATCCTCCATGCTACATAGCACCTAATCTTCCATGTATTCCCCTTGCAGAATCCCCAACCTAATTCTCTCGTGCCTGCTCTAGGGTTTCACCTCCCCCCACAAATATTCTCTCCCACTCCGCTCTTCGAATTCCCTATCTAGCCACTACTCTGCCTCTGCGTGAACCCCTTTTGGCTCCTCTGCCTTCACCTCCTCCAGCTACATCTTATCCAATCTGGGGACTCTGCCTTCTCCTCCACCTCCTTTGAATCTATAGAAGCAACCACGATTTTTAGTGGATTTAAATATTATTCATGAAGATATTGTAGTCATCGAAAAATGGTTCTTTGAAAGGCTTTGTAGTCGAAGTCTCTCAATATGAACCTGAGGATCTCTACATCCATTGACAGCTCTGCTCGGTAACCCATTTCTCTGCTCCCTCTACCTCCTCAACTACCGTCAACATTTTATTGTCTTTCATATTCATTATATGTTTCAGTATGGACTTCATCATCAATAATCAAATGAAGGTCTGAAGATCTCCTATGTTGGTGCTAAAGATTCATTTATTTGAGAATCATCATCAATCGCGGTTGAAACCGAAAACTTAAACAATGTTGTGTGATTCATGGTATTCTTCTTAAAATGAAGTTGGATTCATGTTCTCTCGGAATATTTAGTTGTCCTTTTCCTCTCTTTATTCTATTTTTATTTTTTAATACATACTTGATTTTTTCAGTTTATTTGTCAGTAGATGAAGAACATGTTTTTGAATGAGAAATTGATGGTTCGGTTGAATTTGGTACCTATAAATGGTATTTTCTCATATGAAGCATCTATGTATATTTTTTGAATTCTCCATAGTTTAACATTTTAGTATTTTTATACTAAATTTTTAGGCTGTAATTCAATATAGTTCTTCACAAATGATGGGATCTCAAAAATTTTTGGAAAAAAATTCAGTTCCCCCCCAGATTTCATTTTTCCTGCTACATGTGTATTTTTTAAACATCAATACAATACATCTCCTATTTTGATTCATCAATTACTGCTTCTGCTTCTATTTTTTGGTCAATATTTCTTTTTATAAAATTTATTCCATGGTTGATATATATTTCCTCCACCGTATCAATGCATTCTCCATTTTAGGTATTCCGAACTGATTTTATTCAGTTCACATTTTTTGCAGTTTCAATAATTTAGATTTCCTATCTTATTCTTTTTTTAAAATGTATTCGATTATATGCATAGTGGACTCACAGACATTGGGTATATCAAATAATCATCCCCTCAGGTATATAATTTTACTTTTGAATGATTGTTATTTTTAATCCAATATTATAAATGGAAAATATGCATTTTTTGTGCTCATTTCCATTTTTTCTATACCTAAAACATACAATTCATTTATCTATTTTAATTATATATTGACTAAAATTATTTACATATTTCTTATAAATATATGTTTGAAGATTTATTGTATGAAAGTTTTTTCATGTTACAGCTTCCTTAAAACAATTTCACGAGTAATTGTTTCACTCATTCAGAGTTTCAATTACAACATACTTATTCTTGGGTTCTCCTTGACATAAGTTTTTATGGAAATTCAATGTATTCTGGGATGATTCAAGATTGAAATGATATCCTTAGAGAATAAGGTCTACATTCATCCATTACTTTGTGTTGTTTTTTTTCTTTATGGTGTATTGATAGTGAAATATATATGTATTATTTTAGGTTTTATTTTATAAAAAATGTTCTCTTAAATATTCCAATCGACATAAGAGATAAACAAGATGCTGAAATGGAGAGGTTCTCAGATAAGAATGAGATGAAGATAAATTGTGGTCAACTTGGCCTTTATAATTATTTGGAGCCCAGTAAGGATAACATCCCTCTTTAACTGATTGGTATGTGATCTAAAATTTATATGAATATCAGGAGTTCAGTGACTAATTTAGATGTTGCATATGCTATTTTTGGTTTGTGGATTCCCTTTATCTAATTCATTAATTATATAATTCTTTAATGCTCTATCATCATGACTCTGTCTTTCTACTTATTTATTATTCATGAATGGGTTCCCTAGAATAATGATTCCCGAAAAAACTATCTGACGGTCTCCTATAGAAACATGAAAAGATTACTTGGATTGATGATTCTGAAATAAAATTCCCTTCCAGGTTTTGAATTGTTACAAATAAACCATATTTAGATGTTTTATATCAAAGAATATGGATAATATAACATCCTTTCTATGCTTATCCGCACATTTTTAGTTTTCTTTTGATTAGATATGAGTTTTGATTGTTGAAGTAAACAATATTATAATATAAAATCCTTTCTGTTTTTTATTTGTCTTTTCAGTTGAAAATATCATTGTATTTTTTAATAAATAGTTTCAATGTTACATATTTTTGTATTAATGAAGTTCTTATTTATAGATAATAGAACATGTTTTTGTTGCAGTTTTTTTAGTTGATATACAAAACGTGTGTTTTGTTTTGATTTTTTTTGTTTCAAACTGAAAATTCAATTGTAGCTATTTAATAGTAGTTGTTTTTATTGATAATGATGTTTTTTGCATCTGGGATGATTTTTAAGGTTATTCACATGGAGAACTACATTATACCACATTTACTATTGATGAGAATATTAATGTTACATTAAAATGTGTTGGTGGAGTGAGTAATTTTGATGTTCATGGGACCTTTTATGTCCAGATCCTTGACGAGGATGATGCACATATCCTGGTACAAGTGGAATCTGGATAATTTCGAGGATCTAATTCAAGTCACACACAAACATCAACAAGGAATTGCATTACAAGGAATATATTCTAGGCCTGAAAGATCTTAGTAGGTTGTTTCCTGTTGGCCAAGAAGGAGATGGTGTCGGCCTTCTAAAGTGGAGAATGCAGACTATAGATGAGATGACATTACCACTTGTAATCAACTTTTTTTACCATCGATATTGAGGTATCATCAGATTTTTAATGCATAATGTGGTGGTTTATTTTCCACTTACAGCTCTTCAAGAGTCCCCAAATGTCAGGCAGATTGATGGGGAGTAGAGGTATGATTCCAGAAATTTCTTTTTTCAATACTCAATCCTGTTGATCAATGACTCTAACCTCAGTGGATTGGTAGAGTTGGTTTTTCCTCTTCTCCCTGATTTTGGTGTGATTTAATGCCACCATCACATTTACTAATTTTAAATTTGTCGTTTTTGTTCCTCTGAATGGTAGACCTACACCAAGTACTCTCAGAGGACATAGCTGTTCACTGAAAGATACATTGTGGCATAATGGGAAATCAAACATGAATGTGGTGGATATGTTATCCCTTGTGTTACAGTGTTGGTTCTTTAGGCTGGTCATTTTTTGTGGTTTTTAGTTCTATTTTGATTTCTCTTTGGGAAGTATATGTATCAACATTTTTTTTAACCTTTTATACACATGATGATGTTTATTTGTTTAAAAATAAATATTTTGTGGGTTATTGTGGAGGTTTTTGTATGGTTCCAACTTATCCAAAAAGTGTCTTAATAAAATTTAATTTTGTCTAAAATATATTCAACATACTTAAATATATAGATTACCATTAACACTTCTATTTTTTCATCATATGTATCAATTATTTATGTTGTAATTTGTAAAATTATATTTAATATTTGTTATTCATATTATTCTTTATGCCCTAATTTTTACTTCTCTGGTAACTCCTTCAAAGAATACTTCAGCTATGAATGGAGTAATTACATTAAAGGATGTCAACTAGGATGAGTTGGTGATGTTTGACCATTCATTTTCCAGTTTCATGTAATTTTTCTTTTCATGGAATATTATTTTACTAATGTTACAACATTAATGTTTTATTTGTATGTATCATGAATTTTTTCATGTAGTCAAAAAATGATTACTGTATATTTTATTATTTGTATCTATATGTTACGTGACTGATGTTTTACTATTCATTTTCCAGTTTCATCTAATTTTTCTTTTCATGGAATATTAATTTACTAATATTACAACATAAATGTTTTGTTTGTGTGTATCATAAATTTTTTCATATAGTCGAAAAATGATTACTCTATATTTTGTTATTTGCATCTATATGTTATGTGGGTGATATGTATTATGTTTTTAATATAATATATTATGTTTTTTCATGGAATCATGTATTCTATAAGTTTTTCTTTGATAGTTTCACATGAGGATCGTATGGCCTCACCTCCAACATTAATCAATCATAATGATCAGAATTTTAATTATCCATTTTAATGATCTTTTCATTCATGTATTTATAACTATCCACACTAAAATTAAAATTATATTCCTTCTAGATTACCATAAATTTTTTCTCTAATTTGTCTATTTTTATTCTAATAATTAGTATCAATAATTTTTTATTTCAAAATATTAAATATCTTTGTTAATTATTAACAGTCGTCCCTATAATATAATCTTCTTAAAAAACATTGAACCATATCAACGTGTGAACGAATAATCTAAGATTTGTGTTATATCACTGTACGAATGCACGGGAAAGTACTAGTTTGTTATATTTTTTACCTAAAAGGGATTTATAATTATAATTTGGATTCGAATGAGCCATTTATTTCTTTATTTCATGTGATAGCTCACGTTTTTCTCTTATGTGGTGAACCCAAAATCTAAAAATATTTGATTTTTGGCTTAGAATAAATTTAATATTTTATTTGTGGAATAAAAATTTTTCATTTCTAAACCCTTGCTTTTGAATATCTTTCATTTGGTGTCCACCATCACCATCCAAGGTCACTGGGTAGTCAAAATCCACTCACGGATGATGTTTCTCATCCAAATTTCGATTTAAATCTTAGGTTACTGTTTATCTCTTCCATTTTTCATTCATTATAGAAATTACTATTTGTAGTTTTGGTTTTAATTTGATGTTGGTATATATTTGCATTTTAATATACCGCTATCATCTATGGTAAACCATCATTGATCTCTTCTTGAACTTATTATTGTTGTTCTTTCTCATCTCAGTTCTAATCTCAATCTATGGTTAGTGTTTATCGTTTCGATTTTTCAAGAATTATAGTTATTTATATTTTTAGTTTCAATTTTGATTTAATGTTTCTTTATATTTGAGTTGGAATATAACATTATAATTTTTCATCAGCTTCTTGTCACTAATTTCCATTAGTGTCAAATTCACATGCATCCTATATCTGATATCAATTTATGGTTTGTGTTTTTTGTTTCAATCATTCATGCATCCAAGATATTTTCATTGTCATATGTATTCTTGGTTCAAATTTTCGACTGATGTCCCTTTACCTTTAAGTCATCATCAATGAATACACGTCATTGGCCACCGCTTGAGCTATCTTATTGTTGGTGGCTTCTTCTCAATCATCTCTTTTCAAATATCTATTTATAGTTTGTGAATATTATTTTCAATTTCATTGAATCCAAGATATTTTTAATTTTTGTTTAGATTATTCATGCATATTAGATATTTTTTAATTTATGAATTATTTTTTTAGAGTAAGCTTTGTGTAACACCCCAATCTTCCACGATATGTTTCACTTTGAATAATGCAATAGCTTGCGCAGTATGCAACTTTGAGTTCTATCACACCACGACCAATAAAACTAGTCATTATGAAAATTATTACCCACTTTTTGAAATTTTATAAACTTTATTTTTCAAAAGGGACATCATTTTTGGATTCAGAATATCAAAATTATCTTAGGGTAAATTTTCGGTATTGTTTTGAAAACATTCAATTTTTGATGAATAGTGAAAAACACTATGTTATTATTTAAAAAATAATTTTTATTTAAATAATTATTTATTTTATTTAAATTTATTTTCGGTAAAAATAGATAGATAATACCTATATATGTTAAATGTAATTCATTAGAGTCATTTTATAATAAATTTAGATGTGTAAAATTTTATTGAAAATTTTAACATCTTTTACCCACCTTCTAGGCACATTTGAAGATTTGTATAAAATGTCATTTTACCACTTCTGTGAATTAAAATTCCAAAATAAAAGAGACATGGTTGAAATCAGTAAGTAAAATCTGGTTCAATAGGATGAGAATAATTTTTGGTAAACAGTAACTTTTGAATTTATCTTCCACTGTTAAAAGTAAATAGGGTAATTAAAGGTAAAAATAATATTATAATTACCATAAAACATGTCCTAATTCTATTGGATAAGTTTTTTTCAACAAAAAAAATCCTTAGGAATAAAATATGATCCTCTTTGATCCACTTGTATTAGATTATGACATTTATTATTATTTTATTTAAAGAAGAGTTAAAATAGTAAAATTCAAATTTTTATAACTAAAACATTTTTAATATAGGGTTATACATAATATAAATTAGACTATAAATATTCATTAGAAATATAAAATAATTTCCTACATAATGGTATTTTATTTATTATTTTTAGAAATTAAATAATTAAATTTATTTATGACACAATGATGATGCAGTAATTACCTTATTAATGAATGATTAAAATAATTGATATTATAAATATCCAAATAAATTTAAATTGAGACTTTTTATGCATTCCCCTAATTTTATAGATTAATATGACATGTTATGATTGATTTAATTTATCTTTTTGGATGTAATAAACTTTTTTTTTACTTTTAAAAAAATCAAATACTAAATAGTGTCAAAATTGACATAAATGAGTTTTTAAAACAAATACTATATTATTAATTGATATAATATTTTTAAAAATATAAGGTTTGTCCAAAGGACTTAGATAATGTTATATATGTCATTAATGAACCACTTGGGGTTCTCTTGTCTTTTATAGTAAGTTTATTAATGATTTTTTATAGTAATACAAGAATACATGGTAAACGTTAAACTATTTAACTAAGAGTTAAATCTAAAATATAAGGTTTCTATAGTGACATAAACATGTCTAAAACCTATTGGTTAATAGTTTTTAGACCCAAACCCACCTTATCCTCTAAATAAATCCTTTTGGAGCCATTATAAACCGAATATGATTGTATAATAAATTAATATTTCAATATTTTCCTAAAGTGACCCTCACCTCTCTTATAAAAGGGCACTTCCCCTTCTCTCAAAATCACACATCAAAAGTCATTTTTCTTCGACAACCCCTACTCAAATATCATAATAACTACCCTAATTTCAACCTATAGTCCTTATTTTTATCATAAAGCCAACCTAAGGAGCCCTTTTGATCAAATCAAAAGAAAGCACCTAAAGAAGAAGTAATAATTTCATCACCTATTTCAAAGTTCTTTTCTTCTTCCACTTACTCTATCTTTGTTGTTTCCATACCAAAATAATAAACCTATTACCTTATACATATTATGATGTTATTATAAATATGGTGTGACCATATTCATTATTTTATCCATCCTATGAATGACAAAGTCACCATACGTGCGTATGTACGGCTTATCGTCTCCATGTCGTGGTGTAGTTTGTTATTCAAAACTTCATTAATTGGATGGGTATAATAATGAGTATAATTGATGTAAATAATAAATATAATATTTCAATGATTCTTTATATATTATATACCATCCAATTACATACGATTTCATCATCAATAGAATGATATTGTCGCTCGTGTGTACGTATGGATTCTCGTCTCCACAAACGCGATGAGATTCATTCCCCATCGTAACCATTCAAGAATAATTTTCATTTTATGAATAAAAATATTGTTTAAGAACTTAATTTAATTATTTACATGAATAAAATACATCCTATCCAAAACAAACATGACTTATGTAGCAAAACATATAATGGAAAACGGATCAGTTAACACCCAAAACAATGATACTACTGAAATATTATTAACAAAGCAATATTTGAAGATCATATATAATACCATATTTATGTATATGGTTATTGTATAATTTAATAAAAAAGATTTAAATATTATATTGTAGTTTAATTTAACCTCAACCAAGGAAAATTACAAGTTAAGGGTTAAATTCACTGTCTCTTTATTATCTGAGGTTGTTTATACGTTAGTATCTACTAGGACCTCTTTATCATCCACATTCGTGTTTCTTAAAAATTTATTTCAAAACATTTTTACTATTTACTATATTATGGGTTAAATTCATTTATACTGTTGTTTTAATTTTTATAAAATTTTTTGAAAGTAATCTCTCTGTCGCTTTCCAAATATGGTACTTTATGATCGTTTCGACAAATTACGGTAAGAGAGTTTTTTTAACTCATACAGCAGGTTCGGCTATTTTCCGCCATTATGAAACCTTTGAATCCTCCCTTATAATCTTATAAGAATATTTTCAAAATAAATTTTTTCATTACATTTGAATTATTTCAATTTAGAATGAAATATTTCACTCAAATAGTTTTTGGATTGATTTCATCTATGTAAACATCCTTCGTAGGATTTTAGGTTTGTTTGAATTTGATTTATTATGATACAATCTTCCATATTATATTGAAGGTTTTGTGATATGGTTGACTATGGATATGTTATTTTTATACCCTTTATTGTGTATGGTTAAGGTATTAACATTTCATATGCTAGTTTTAATAATAATGTTTATGTTATGTTACAACCTTTTCATGTGAGGAATGAATTGGACTTAGTAAGTGACAGATGGAGATCACTATAGCTCCTTGATGCATCGGTAGGTCTCATGAGACAAACTAGTGTCTTGGCACAAGTCCTTGAAAAAATCTTATTTGTAGTCTTGGCACGAGGCCTTAACTATGTAGTTATGATGTCCAGCATTATGCATTCCATCATTATGAAATTATCTATTGATATTACATGTGCTTATTTGACTAGTAGAATATCCATATGAATAAGTAAATGGAATTATTTGATTTTTCTATACCATATTATTCTGAAGTTTAAGTTTAAGAGGCTTGTGTTTTAGTCTTATACATTACCTTAAATTTTTATGTTTATTTATGATAGTTTCCGCTATATTGTTATCATTACTGAGCATCTGATCTCACCCCTTTCTTATGTTTTCTTTTTCTTAGGATGTGAAGAATTATATAACAATTAACGAGTAGGAATAGGATAAGGGATATGAGTTTGTTCAAAGGGGACACAATGTTGTTGTTTTTCCATTTCATAATGTAATGTAAAACTTATATATGTATCTACTAATTCCAAGGCTACTAAACTAATCGTTATTTTGATACTTGATCTCTTGAGATCATGAAAATGTTAGGTAATAATGCACCGAATCTGGGTAACTAGGTTCAGGGCATTACAGTTGGTATCATAGGAAGTTTAGTACAAACCTTGGAAGTTAGATTTAGAAAAACTATGATTATAGAACATTACCCAAAGATAGACTTTGAGGATTAGTATAGAAGATATTCCTAGTAGAAGGAATGGAAAATATATCAATGCTCGTAATACATGTAGGTATTTCCCTCCTACTAAAGATAATTATAGTGGAGCTGGTGATGAAATCGGTGCTAAACAACTTATAACCATACTGGGAAAACTCACGGAGGTTATGAATAATAACCATACCCGTATGGAGCACCCTAATCCACAATGTGGATGATCAATGTTAGACCACTTCAGGAGGCAGCAAGCACCAATATTCAATTGGACTAGAAATCCATTTGTAGGTGAGTAGTGGATAAGTTTCTTAGATAAAATATTTCATTCTTTGGGGAGTAGCGAAAGGGAAAAAGTTTTCATGGCAGTTTATCACCTCACGAGATATGCAGATCAATGGTAGTCATTAATTCAAAACAAAAGGGAGGATGAAGAAGTATCAAATATGCAATGGAGGAAGTTTAAAGATATTTTCATAGAAAAATACTTTCCTCGTGACCATTGAGAAGATATGGAAAGAAAATTTCTGAGTCTAAGGAAAAAGGAAGATAAGAATGTTGAAAAGTATGAGTCTAACTTTACAAGGTTAGAAGGTCATACAGCAGATTATATACATAACCCAACGAGTAATATTTATTAATTCTTCGATGGTTCAAAACCATTTCTCCATCAAAAATTTGTCTCACAATCCTTCTCATCGTATGAAGATATTGTCTCAGGAGCTATCAACACAGAAAAGAAATTCTCTATGTCTTAAGACTTTAAAGAAAATCTAGATAAGAAGAGATCTTTTGAATACTCTGAAAATGGAAATAAGGGGAAGAAGTGAAAAGTTGAATTTCCATCCTATAGTAAATGTGGGAAGAAACACCCCAGTACTTTTCTGAAGGTAATGGGATTTTGTTACAAGTGTGGTGAAAAAGTCCACCAAGAACATGATTGTAATGGAAAGAAAGAGGATGTCAATATTGAATGCTACACTTGTAGAGAAATGGGGCATTATTAAAATGAATATCCTATGCGCCAGGGAAACATACCACAGAAAAGTACTACTGCTAAGGTTGAAGCTCTGAATGACATGGTGGCAGGTAATTTAATGGTTTCCTCAAATTTAGCCAACACTTTATTTGATTTTGGATCATCGCATTATTTCATATCTTCCCAGTTTTCTAAAAAATTAGATATTTACAATTTGATTTAACAAGGGATTTGTCAGTCAAAACTCCTAAGGGAAGTATCATTGCAACAGATTTTTGTGAATCAGTTCCCATTAGGGAATTTAAAAATGATTTATCTGCTAATTTCATCATCATACCCATGATTAAATTTTATATAATCCTTGGTATAGATTGTCTTTTGGGCCATGATATGAAAATTTAATGTTAGAAGAATGAGGTTATAATTTTCGAGGATGATAAAGAGTACTTTATCCTTATAGAAGAAACCTCACCATCTAATTCTTATCTAGATCCACCCCTAGTAGCTCTAATAAATTCAATTATTGGGGAGGAAGAAAGTGAAATAAATATGGGTGAAGAAAGGAATTTTCAAATAGAGGACGTACCCATTTTTCAAAAATATGTTTATGTGTTTCTAGAGGATTTACCTAGACATCCTCTAGAACTAGAAATTGAGTTTTCCATTGATTTAATTTCTGGTTCAAGGCCCATATTGAAGACCCTTTTAGAATGGACACTATGAAATTAGTGGAACTAAAGAAACAACTAGATTAATTGAGTAATAAAGGATTTATTCTCCCTAGTCTTTCTCTATGGGGATCTCATGTTCGTTTTGTTAAGAAGAAAAATGGATCTATGAGGTTGTTCATTGACTATAGGGAGATCAATTCTATAATAAAAAAGAATAGGTATCCCCTACCCCGTATTTATGATTTATTAGATCAAATTTTTGGAGCTCAATATTTTTCAAAGATTGACCTTCGATCTAGATATCATCGGTTGTGTATGAAGAAGGAAGACATTCCAAAGACATCATTTCGTACAAGGTATGGGCATTACGAGTTTGCAGTAATGCCTTTTGGACTGACTAATGCACCCTCTCTCTTCAGGGATCTAATGAATATATATTTCAAGTAATATATTGATGACTTTCCTGTGTCATTTATTGATTATATCTTGGTTTACTCCAAAAGCTATGAAGATCATGAAAATCACTTACACACTATTCTATTGGCTCTTAGAAGAAATGAATTATATGGGAAGTTTAGCAAGTGTGAATTATAGATTCAGGAGATTTCCTTTCTTGTCCATATTATTTCTAAGGATGGAATCCCTATTGAACCTTATAAGATAAGAGAAATACATGAATTTCCAGCATCGATGAGTATAACTGAGGTATGTTTTTTTATTGGTTTAGTAAGTTATTATCGGCATTTCGTCCAAAATTTTGCCCGATTGGATAACCCATTAACCAAGATCACACGTAAAGGGGTTAAATTTGTTTGGAAAAAAAGTGTGAAGAATGTTTTGAATAACTAAATATAAGATTATTCAATGATCCTATCTTGACTATACCATCGGGGAATGATGGGTTTGTTATTTATAGTGATGCTTCAAAGAAAGGACTTAGTTGTGTCCTTATGTAGAATGATAGATTTATTGCCTATGCATCACAGCAGCTAAAAATTCACGAAAAAAACTATCCCACTCATGATATTGAGTAATCATATTTAACATTTTCTTTGAAAATATAAATACACTATATCAATGGTTAAAAATGTGACATATATACCGATCACAAGATTTTGAAGTATATATTCTCATAGAAAGAACTCAATATGATGAAAATAATATGGCTTGAACTACTCAAGGATTATGATCTCACTATACACTACCATCCTAGGAAGTCAAATAAGGTGGATGATGCTTTGAGAAGAAATGATCATGGAGTTTTCACCAATATGAGAATTGAAAGGGATCCTATGTTCATAGATCTAGTACGTATAGATATAAGAATAATCATGGAAAGTAAAACATCAATAATTTTTCAAATTGTTGCCAAACCAATTT
Organism: Viscum album; assembly: GCA_963277665.1. Classification (NCBI taxonomy): domain Eukaryota; kingdom Viridiplantae; phylum Streptophyta; class Magnoliopsida; order Santalales; family Viscaceae; genus Viscum; species Viscum album. The sequence goes on along the minus strand of OY728122.1, from coordinate 578,538,723 downwards.
TACTAGAAAGTTTAAAACTTTATCAGACTAATAAGGATAAGTTTTAAAAGAAAATTAAAGCTATGAATGATGGGAGATTTATTGACTTCATATATGAAGATGAAATTTTGAAATTTGGGAAGCGACTTTGTGCTCCTACCATAACTGATCTAAAAAAGGAATTTTTGGATTATTCTCATAGCTCAAATTTCTCTATATATCCTCGTAGAATGATGATGTATAGATATTTGAAGGAACATTTTTTGTGGGACAACATGAAGAGGGAGATTTCTGATTATGTATCAAGATGTATGGTTTGTCAACAAGTGAAGGCTGGAAGACAACATCCTAGAGGAGTCATGCAACCTTTTCCCATACCTGAGTGCAAATGGGATGATATTTCGATGGAATTTTTCATGGGGATACCAAAGACTCCTAGAAGAAATGATGCAATATGGGTCATTGTTGATCGTCTTACCAAGTCAGCACATTTTCTTGCTATAAGAGAAGATTTAAAACTTGAACTTTTAGCAAGACTATATATTAATTAAATTGTAAGACTTCATAGAGTAACCCTATAGATTGTTTCTGATTGTGATCCTTATTTAACATTAAGATTCTGGAAAAGTATTCAAAAGGCCCAAGATATTGAACTTCGTTTGAGCACTACCTACCACCCTCAAACTGATGGACAATCAGAATGGACTATTAAAACCTTAGAATATGTTTTGAGAAATTTATCACTTGACTGTCAAGGTATGTGGGATCAATATTTACCTCTGGTATAATTTTTCTATAACAATAGCTTCCATTAAAGTATTCAGATGGCACCATATGAAGCGTTATATGGAAATAGATGTCGCACACCAACATGTTGGGATGATGTTGGTGAAAGAAAACATGTAGGCCCAGAAAATGTTGAGGAAACAATGGAAAAGGTGAAGATTATCCAAACCCGCATCAAAGAAACTCAAAGTAAGAAAACGAGCTATGTCGATAACTAAAAGAAGGAGTTGGAATTTCAAGTAGGAGATCATGTTATCTTGAATGTATCTCCATGGAAAGGTGTTATACGATTTGATAAGAAGGGTAAATTAATTCCTAGGTACATCGGAAATTTTGAATTTCTAGAATGAATTGGAGTTGTATCTTACTATTTTCCAATGCCTCCAAGTCTCTCTAAAGTTCCTGATGTGTTCTACATATCACTATTGAGAAAATACATTCCTAACCCAACGCATGTACTAACCTATGAAGAAATAAAACTGGAACCCGATATATCTTATTGTGAAGAGCCTGTCAAGATTTTTGATACTAGAGAATAAGTGTTGAGAAACCAGATGACTCATCTGGTAAAAGTTCTATGAAGAAACCATAAGATGAAAGAGGCAACGTGGGAACCCGAGGAACTTATGATGAAGAACCACTCAAATCTTTTTATGCAGTAGTATTTTAGAAATTTTGAGGCAAAAAGTATTTGAAGGAGGGAATATCTAACACCCCAATCTTCCACGATACAATTCTCTTTGAATAATTAAATAGCTTGTGATGTATTAAACTTTGAGTTCTAGCACACCACGACCAATCAAAATAGCCATTATGAATAGTAATACCTAATTTTTAAAATTTTATAAATTTTCTTTTTCAAAATGGACTTCATTTTTTAATATGGAATATCAAAATTAGCTTAGGGTGAATTTTTGGTATTGTTCTGAAAATTTCAATTTTTTATGAATAGTGAAAAACACTGGGTTATTATTTAAAACCTACTTTTTATTTAAATAATTATTTATTTTATTTAAATTTATTATAGGTAAAAATATATATATAATAAATATATAATTTCAATGTAATTCATTGGATTAATTTTATAATAAAATTAGATGTATAAAATTTTATTCAACACGTTAACGTCTTTTACCCACCTTCTAGGCACATTTGCAAATTTCCATAAAACGTAATTTTACCGCTTCTTTGAATTGAATTTCAAAAATCAAAGAGACATGGTAGAAATCAGTAAGTATAATGTGGTATAATATGATGAAAATAATTTTTAGTGAATAGTAACTTTTGAATTTTATTTACCACAGTTAAAAGTAAATAGGGAAATTAAAGGAAAAATGATATTATAATTACCCTAAAACTTGTCCTGCTTCTATTGGATAAATAATTATCAGGTAAAATCAACCTTAGGAATAAAATATGATTCTATTTGATCCACTTGGATTAGATTAGGACATTTATTATTATTTTATTTAAAGAAGAGTTAAAATTTTTAAATTAAAATTTTCATAAATAAAACATTTTTAATATTGGGTTATACATAAGATAAATTCTACTATAAATATTCATTAGAAATATAAAAATATTTACTACATAATGGTATTTTATTGATAATTTTTAGACATTAAATATTTAAATTTATTTATGACACAATGATGATGCAATAATTACCTCATTAATGAAAGATTAAAATAATTGATATTTTAAATATCCATATAAATGTAAATTGAAACTTTTTTTGAATTACACTAATTTTATAGATTAATATGACATGTTATGCTTGATTTAATTTATTTTTTTCAAATTAATCAAGTTTTCTTGACTTTCAAAAAAACAAAATACTAAATAGTTTCAAAATTGACATAAAGGAGTTTTAAAAACAAATACTATATTATTAATTTATATAATATTCCTAAAAATCTATGGTTCGTCCAAAGGACTTAGATAATGTTAGATTTGTCAATAATGAACCTCTTGGAGTTATCTTAGCTTTTTATAGTAATTTTATTAATCATTTATTATAATAATAGAAGAATACATTGTAAAAGTTAAACTATTTAACTATGGGTTAAATCTAAAAGATAATGTTAATATGGTGACCTAAACCTATCTAAAACCTATTGGTTGCGATGTTTTCGACCCATTCCCACCTTATCCATGAAATAAATCCTTTTGGAACCATTATAAACTGAATCTGATTTTATAATAAATTAATATTTCAAGCTTTTACAAAAGTGACCCTCACCTCTCTTATAATAGGGTACTTCCCCTTCTCTTAAAATCTCACCTCCAAATCCATTTGGATCAGAAAAACCATGCTTAAAATTTTAAAGATTTTAAATTTCCTTTAAGTGTTAAAACATTCATATATCTCTGGAGAGATAGTTGGTATTTCTTACTTTATTTTTAAGGAAAAAATTGGTGGTGGTTAGACACTACTTTAATTGAAGAATATATGGGGAGATAAAATGGAAATAAAGATGGATTAATCACTATAAAAGGATCGTGTTTCAACATGAGAATAAATGGATAAATAATCCTGAGATATTATATTTTTCTGAAAATATTAGAAAGATAAACACCACTTATTATCATTATATGGGATTGTATTAGGATATTTTATCTCTCTTCCATATATAACATAAATAAATTTATAAACTTTGGTAGAAACATATAGGGGTAAACATATATTATCCTAGTAATTTTTAATGAAGGGTGATTGAATGGTTTTGTTCTTCTAGTTTTAAAGATGGTTTAATTATATTAATCCATTAATTATTTCTTCTAAAAAATTATTCATTAAAAATAATGATCATTTTCTATTTATTTAGGGATTATGTATTAATTAGAAAATTAGTCCTCTTGAATTTATTATTTAATATGGAAATATTTTAAGTGATTTATGTTAAACATCTTCTAAAATTACCTAATTAATGGATGAATTGATATAATTGGTCATATGAATGGAGTAATTTAGTTTCTAGAGAATAAATACTAGACTAAAACATTACTAGGTTTTATAATTGACAATAAAAAATTTATTTATCAAAAATATTGAAATTTTTATCGTATCATGAAGATTTCTTTAAAATTATCTATATGATTTTTTTATTAAAAAATAATTTTAATTCTAAAAAATTCAATCATTTTAATCATAATCTGTGAAATTTAAATCAAATATTTATTCTAGGGATCACTTTCCTCTGTGGGTTTTACCTTGGACAAACCATATGAATTTCCATTGTAGTTAGTGACAAGGAAGAGTATATTATAATTTTTTAAACTATATTCCTGATTAGAATTAATGATTCCATAAAATAAATCAAATTTTGGGGTATTTAATTCTTGTAAAAGATAACATAGATGAATAAAATATTATATAGTTTAGGAAAAAATATTTTCTTATATTTATAGCTTATAATTTTATATTTTTAGTTTTTATTCATTTTTATGCACTTGATTTGATTGTAGTTATGGATCAAGATTTAGTATACATGATGCTTTTCAATGAGATACTAGGTATAAAATATTGATAATGTGATAAATGTTATCAACCATATAGAGTGGTTAAATAATTAAAGTACCACCCAATCCCTATAAAAAATATCTTCAAAAAATGAAACAAACAATGGAAGAAGTGTTGGAATGTACAAATAATATAGTAAAGGATTCTATATAAAATCTCTAGATAATTGAAAAATAAATGGATTTGATCACATACTAATTGTATATAAATAATAAAGATTCACCATTGGAGATAATTTAAGATGGTCTAATAAGGGGACTAATGGTGGAGATATTAGGGTTATAGAATAAGAGAAACTCATGGAAGAAAAGAATGATCCATATGAAGAAGAATTAAAGGAATTATTAAAAAATAGTGTTTAATTCAAGGAAAATCATGACGAAATATTTTATGAATATACTATGTTTGAGGCTAAATATAATGATTTATTTAAAGATTAATTCAAATCAGAAGTAAATTTTGAGCGGGTATCCACTTCTACACTTTATAAAATTAAGGAAAAGAAGAATAAAATACATAAAACAATATTTTTACTACTCACTATATACATTTTAATCATGTGTAATGTTTTATAAATTGATTATTTATTTTTAAATTATTATGATGTCAAAAAACTTGTGTTATACAGACAAAAAATACTTTACAATTCCCCAAAAAACATTTTCTTCAGAAAAATACCAAAAAATCAACCTAAGATAATTTTTATGTATTGATTCTCAAAATGGGATCCATTTTATAAATTTATAGAATTGGTAATTATGATATTTAACTTTTAATATAAAAATTAATGTTTTTAATAAATACATAAAAATGATTCATTAATAAATCACTAATATATATTTAGAGTCATATAATTTCAAAAATACCTTTATATTATTCTATCATTTATATTTACTTTTTGTATTCATGTTATATATTATTTATTATATATTTTAATATCCCCAATGGCCAATTACCATTACTAATAGTTAGTTACTATTATAATATCCATATAATACTTATACTTCTAACAAATACTTCTTGTATTCTTAATTCATCATTCACCATGATTCATTTGAATGTTTCAAATTATTAATTTACAATGTTATTATTATATTTATAATTTTTTGTTTTTTATTTTGAGTCTTATTCATAGGTTTAATAATTCAAATAGATTGTGTTTCTCCAAACAATCAAATTTAAGTTTTATTGTTAGCATGTTTTTAATTTCCAATTATAATACTTTCAGTTTTATTGAATATATTTACCCTTAAAATGTAATTTTATATATTAAATAGATAAAGTAATGTTAATTTTTTGGGGTTCATATAACCTATTTATACACACACACACACACACACACATATATATATATATATATATATTGAAGGCAATTTCATATAGAAAATTATGGATAGTTTCATTCATCCCCTCTTTACAAATTTTTCCCTTGAAATTTAAATTCATACCCTAATATGAAAATATATTAGGGAACTTTTATTTCGTTAAATACTCAGGTTATTATGTTTCCAATTCATACTTGTAATTTTTTTAACGTAATTTGACAAGGTTAGTTGTCTTATTTCATAGAGCTTTAATCTATGATCCAATATTTTCACCAGTTTCTCCTTCTGTGAGAGTCAATGATCCAAATATCCCACCTTTAGATTCATTAAATGTTAATATTATATTTGTTACTTATATAAGATTAATACATATAAAACATCATGTGTTTCATATAATCTTGGTTGGAGTGTTATCCATAGGTAAAAACTTCTATGCGATCAAGGTTCTTGAAGGAAATAATGTATATAAGACTTAAATTTTCTTTCTTCCAAACCTCATGACTCTCTTACATAAATATATGGAAATAAAAATTGTATGATTAACCTTTAAATCTAGGCATTGTTTACGGTTATCAAAATATGTCTTCTATAAACTAAGTGTTTCTCTAACGTGTGGTTGAATAGCTTTGACCTTCTCTACCATTTCTTTAACAAGTTTGGGTCCCAATAGATTTTTCCCTCAAAATTAATCCCAGCATATTAGATCTCTAAATTTATTCCCATATAAGGATTAATAAGTAGTAATATGGATAATTGATTGGAACCTATTATTATATAAGAACTTTTATAGTGGAAGATTTCAATCCCATCCTCCTCTAAATATTATACTGAAGGATATCAACATATCCTCTCAGGTGTCTAGATAAACCTTCAAAATTTTCTATTAGACTAGGGATGATATAACATACTAAATTTTAAATATATATTAAATTAATACTAAATAATCATATAGAATTTTGAGGTTAACCTCATATCTCAACCAAATACAATTGATAGTGGTGTTCCATGTAGAATCACAAATAATCAGACATTTATCTTGGAAATTTGATCATGTGAGAAGTATTTCTAAATATAAATTAAGTGATAAGTATTTGTAATACGATAAACCAATACCCATAGGGAATTATTTCCTTCATATTTTATTAGAATACCTAAGATAATATCCATGGTTATGTTCTCCCATTTTTATGTTATTATGGGTAATGGTCTGAATTACTATGTTATTCTTACTATGATCAAGTAATCACACTAAGAGTGGGGTGAATCTTTGTAAACATAATTTTTCCAAATTATTTCTTAGTTAATTTAATTTAAACTTATTTAATAATAACATATTTTAACTCAATAAAATCACACCATATGGAACAAATAAAAAAATACAACATGACAAAATATATTTTTACAAGGTGTGATCCCAATGAGGGTATATATGCCTTTATATATTTGGGTCAAGTCTAATACATGGATAATTTAATAATAATTAAAATTGAATACATAGGTTGTCTCTATAAAGTTATTTACTATATCCCAATAGATTTACAATATCCTAACTAGGGCTTTATATCAGTTCTCTCCAGTTTAAAACAATATTGCAATCTCCCCTTCTTGGACAAGATCTTATTGAGTCTCTCGAATGATAAAATATGAAAATAAAATATCTTCTTCCTCAAAATAAGGTATTCGATAACTAGGTTATTATTAGAAGGAGAAATATTTAATTCATCATATTCCTATAAATATAATAATTATCATCATATTCAAGTTAACATGAAAACATACATTGTCTTATTTTTCAATATTCTCTGATCATTTTAATACTCTCTAATAGAATCAACTACTCATTTTTCATGAGTCTTAAGACAAATAATAGAATTAGTGGTGAATTTTTATATATTATCTCTTATTATTCTTCATTATCTATATATTCTTTATCAACACTTATAATATTCAAGGTATGTTGGTTGGTATCTACCTGATTTCTCTCTTTTTTTTCTTATTTGATACACATGATATTTCACAGAATACAATATCAGTTTCTTATATCTAACTCTCAATTATATTCTTCATATACCTCTTATCCTTATTATATACTAAAAATAATAATCAAATGGATTATATTCCATAATTATAAATATTTAAATCCATTAAAAACACAATAATGCGATTTTCTAAATTATCATTTGTAATCACTTTGAACTCACGCTCTTAGATTCAGTGCTAAAAACATAATCTTTAAATTTATATCCTTGATACCAATAAACATGATCCAATTTAAATCATCCAAAACATAGAAAGAAAATGAAAATATTGGATCACTTTCATTCTGAAGGATCTTTTAGGGTTTGAGTTTTAGATAATTAATTAAGCATAACATGAGAATAATAACATAATAACATGAATATAACATTTAAAAATTATACCCTACATATCATAGATCAAAATCATGATACATTGAATACATATTAGAAGTTCATAATATATGAATCATAAAGGAACATGATCCATGAGATAATAACATTGGACAAAGACTATCATAGTGTAATGGGTTCACTCCCCACACTATTGTAGTAGTCAAGGTTCACTACCAAGATTATCAAAGTGGACAAAGTCCCTTGCTAAATTGGGTTCAGTCCCCATTCCAATCATGTTTATCTCTTGAGATATCATTATTTACATAATTAATTATAGGGAGATATATTTTCAACCCATCACATAATTAAAACCATACATACTTTTTCTACAATATCATAAATCATTTATCATAAAAAAACTATGAAAATGAATAGAGTTTATCAAAGTATAACCCATGGAAACGTAATGGGTTTCATAAAAACCATGTCACCATTAACATAAACCATCCATATAATGAATAAGTCTCTTATAATTGGATAATATACTCATTAAAGCTTAATTAACATCAAATTATTTCATCTTAGATCGAAAATTATTTTGAATGATCACTTAGAATAATTTTTGTGGTAAATAACTTTTCCATTTTAAAATAACTTCTAATTTTAACATTTTGTTTCATATAAATGAAAAAAAATCGAAAATAAACATGTGAACTTATAAAGGGAAATTAAAATAATGTAAGCCTCATTATGGAAGTAAATTTTTTCATGTCATATATGTTAAAAAATATTCCTCCTGTATTTATTTTAGAAAAGACACATGGTACCTCGTTTGGAAAATGAAAAAGACATTTCTTTAAACTATTTTTAAAAAAAATAAAACATTGGAAAACATGAATTTAAGAAACTATAACAGAATAATAATTAAAATTGAAAAAATATTTATAAAACACAGACATGGAATAGAAATATTCCCCAGTGCATACATAGCCATAAACAATCCTGAATAATGATGTTATTGTGAAATAAACACTTACCATTTTAGTAAATTTTGTATCGTAAGCACTATGGAAGAAATAAAATAAAATTAAACATTAAATAAATTGAATAAAAATAGATTCATGATATAATATATCAAAGATTCAGTATATACACCACACAAAATAAATAAGTGGTGAATATGGCATATGTCTCATAGAAATAAAAGTGAGACAAGAAACCCTTACCCCTTGATTATATTTAGTTTAACATGATTTAACCTCTTGTATAATGGTTTCATACAAGTTATTAATTTTTAAAAGAACCATATCAATATTTATAATATCAAATATTACTCTCTTATATCATCTTATCACCCATTTGTTAATAATATTTCCTTATTACCCTTATTTTAGGTGTAAACTACTTAATTTTATCATGCATATTTCGTCATGTAAGTTCTAGTGCTTGTGCATATGATATAGCTAAATAATATCAAAAAAAATATTTGTGGTGTAAATATAATATTTTTAAAATATATATATATATATATATCCATCCATGAATATAGACATAGAAAAAATGAATTACAATGTTCATTGAGAGGGTAGAACGTACGTGTGAATGAATGTTGTTTTCATTTTTTCAATGGATGGAATGAAAAAATGATAAAGAGTAATTAAAATTTATAGTATAATTATTATTTCATATATATCATATATATTCATTAGTTCCATATTTATAACCATCCAAGTAAGGTGGTGACGAAAAACAAATTACACCACTATGTGGAGATGGAAAGCCATACATACGCACGAGCAATGTTTCTCAAAGGATAGAAAAGAAATGGAATATGGTTTTCATATAATCATAATAAAAATAATAATATTGAATATTTTTTATTTATTAATTTAGGACGGAAACAACACATTAAGATGAAGTAGAATAAGAAATAAACATGAAAGAGTTGGTAAATATGAGCACCTCTTCTTCTACAGACATCCGTTATATTTCTTCATAATGGATCTAGGGTGGGTCCTTTGGAAGGAAAAAAACCTCAAAAACTTGTATAAGGATGTTTATAATTGGAATGGTTAGGAATTGGTCGATATATAAGACTCAAATTAGTGTGAATAACTGAGGGAGTAGGTTCCCTTTTATAATTGAGGTGAGGGTCACTTTTGGAATTTATCAAAATATTAATATCTAATAAGACTATTATAGATCCAAATGCATAAAAATGGACTATAAATTTAAAATGGATGAAATTATAGACTATATAATATCTTATTTATCCTTATTTAATATTTTTATTATTTTTAAATAATTTAATAATATACTAATCCCATAAAATAACATTATTTTTATTTTGATATTATTCATTACATTGACTTTAATAACATCAATACAACAAGTCAAATTAAAACCAAATGTTTTATTATATCCTAAAAACGTCTTGGTAATATTTATAATTCTTTTATCACTTTAAATATCCCAAATTATTTTTCTTTTATTATTTTTAATATCATTTATTTTATTTTATTTTTTTAAATTAAATTAATATTGTATTAGCATTGCACAAGCATATAAGGTAATTATATAGTTTATAAAAATTATAAATAAATTTATAAAATTAAAATAAGATTTTTAAGATCAAAATATACATTTATATTAATTAAATATTTATTTTAACTCACATATATAACATGACAACACATTTAATGTGTTATTTTGACTTTTTAGGCCTTATGTAAGAATTGTGAAAGAATTTGGATAATCCACTTCTTATATAAAACTAAAATTCATGTATAGAATTAAAAAACATAAATAATACTTAATATTTAATATAAAATTATATAAAGGACTTATATCATCCAAATTCGTATTTTTAAGAAATAAAATTTGACTTTTTCTGTGTTGTAGAGTCTCTACGTCAGCAGTGAAAATGATTTTCAGAAGTATTATGGAATAAATTCAAATAATTATCTTTTCAATTATTTTTTAATTATATTTATATTATTTTATCATAATTTATTCATTAGGTAAGATTTTTATATTTTATATTATTTATATTTCTTTTTTATCATAAAAGATAAAGTATTTCATAAAAAAGGTATTTTTTACTATTCACTAAAAATTTAATTTCTTCGTAAAAATGTAAAAAAAATCATAATTGGATAAATTTTGATTTATAAATCAAAAAATAAATTCAATTACATGAAATTAAATTCCTATAAGTGACACAAATTAATTTTTAAAATAAGTGTTCAAAAGATGATGAAAACTTCTTTTTTGAAGAAACAAATATAGTTTTTCTTAAAAATGCATATTTATGCATAAAAATGATTTTATACCAAATTAAATTATAAAATTGATTACAATAAAAATAATTTATTTATTAATCATATAATAGTACTAATTTTTCTTTGAAACCACTTTAAAATAAAATGGAACTTCACAAATTGTTGAAACAAAAATATAATTTTCAATAAAAATCTGTATTTTTTACTATTCATAGAAAAATATATCTTTTCATAAAAATATAAAAAGTTCACCATAAGAAAAAAAATTCTGATTTAAAAAATTATAATATTTTTATAAAATAAAATTTATATAATTTCCAAATTTTGATTATAATATTTACTCATAAAAAAGTAAGAAAACCCATTTTTTAAGGAAACATATTTATAAAGCATAAAATAACACTAAAAATTTTGAGGGAATCTTTATTAAGATATAAAAATTAATTGGTATTAATTATGTAAATTATATATATAATAATAATTCTATTAATACTATTCATACCCTCCAATTTAACTATAAATTTATAACAGTCATATTTAAATAATAATATTTTGGGGTTCGTTTTGACTTAGTGTTATGTACAACACAAGCTATTGAACATAGTTTTCTTTTGAAATATTAGTTTGTTACATTATTACCCACCTAATAAATTTATTTGTCATAATTTTAATTTAGTCTCATTAAGAAATTTTTGAATTTTTAAAATACCTTTGTCGAAATCCCACACCATAAAAAGGTTCAATAATGATTCCATTTGAAAGGAGAGAAACAAATGTATAAAGGTTATCTGGAATAAAAAATACTAGATTCCATTTAGGAAATCATTTTTGGGAAGTTAAAACATGGATATGGAAGAGAAAACTAGCTCCCAAGGACTGATAGATAGTGATGGAGTTTATGATCATGAGAAATGTAACCATCAAAAAACCGTAATATATTGTAATGACTTAGATTTTTTCATGTATTATTTTTAAATATTATATGGTTTATTTGTGGGATTTATCAGAAAATTTATTCATTATTTTTTATTTATTCTTTTTTTGTTCTAACAGAAATGAATCGAGATCAACACAAACATCAATTGAGGTTCATTCCTCTTGTTTAGATTTTTTATTTTCTCACCTGATTCACCATTCTTCGGAATGTTCTGTGTTTTTTCACATAGTTTAACATTTCTTTGAACGATATATCATTGCGCATATGATTCCTATCATAATGATATGAAATCGTAGATCTAGAATCGTTATGACTCAAAGAAGGTATAAAGGTGGTTGCAGTAGTGGATCGAATGACGGTTGGGGTCAATTTCATGTTCTCTAGTGTGCAACAAAGGATGGAGACGATCTTGTTTTCCATGAGGATCAAAGGCCTGAATCTCAACGATTCGGTGATGGAATGTCTATAAAAGGATAGATATAGTGTTTCATGGCATGGAAGTGGAAATATCGGAGGTAGGTGGATTGGTTGAGGCATGCAGGGGAAGAACCAGGGTTTCTAGAAAAACTCAATACATGCACTGTGTATTTCTTGGATACAAGGCATGTATCCCCCTTTTAACAACTCGGAGTGTACATTTTAGGTTACATGGACATGGGGTGGACTACACAGCCATCCTACATAGTGTGTACTCCCCCACACATCATGTCTTGGACCATGTAAATGGGATTCCCCATGTATTGGCACATGGGAATGAACACATGGAAAGACATTGTGTATTGGAACACGATTGGAGTAAAAGTGCGAGACCTCAGATACAAGGATACGGAATGTAACCCATCTACCCATCATGAAATAATATTTTACATGGACATGGTTTAAATGACACGGTCTGTTTACATGGGTAGAACCCAGGGTCATAGGACATGGTGTGTAACCCCTCTACATGCCATGTACTTCTTCTTACATGACTTAGATCTCCAATCCTCTGTATCTCAAATAGATTTAATTAGGTTTTGTTCCCCTTATTGTTTCATTGAAGGTTGATACAAGTCATTCCATGATCTTAGTAATATGATCCCTTTAGTATGACTTACTCGAGAGAGTTGTTGAAATTCCCCCAAGAGGTCAGGGTGGAATCCTCTATTCCTCTTTGTGCCCTAGGTAGAGTCTGGGTATCAATGTGACCAATCCTACTGGGAACTAATCCTCTACTTAGCAGGTCAATCCAGATTGAGTTGTTGGTATCACCTCATGGCCCCAACTGTGATCTTCTTCTATGTATTGTATTTCTCTTCAGATATATCAGTATATCTCTCTCATGAAAAGACCTCAACAGTAGTACCTATTAATCATATTTTATCAATGATATCGAACTCAAGATTGTGTTCTACTAGATGATTTATCCATGTAATTTATGTTTTATAATACTAGGTTGTAAACTGTGGTTATGGATTACCTCTAGACTATGTGTATTTTTTGATTTTATCTGGATATTATTGTTATATGTATGTAGACATATACCTGTTTAGAGTTTATTTTATTTCCATTTTTATATGCATTGTGGTTTTGGGGTGTCCTACTGAGTATTGTTATACTCATATGTGTACAGGAGTTTTTCCACACATGTCGTGTCTTGTGCAGATGATCAGTATTTTGACGGAGTCCTAGGTGGACTAGGACTATATGGTGCTTAGTGAGACTGGATAGATTGAGGTGTGTTCTTGCGGATTTCATACAATAGTCCTGGTACCTTGGCTTTTAGGTTGGACTTTTATTACAGAATTCTTTGTGTTGGGCTTGTATTTAGCCTTGTTTGCTTTAATTTACTTCACACCATTATCTAGTTATGGGATTTATATGTATGCATGCATGGTTTCTTAGTAGTTTTTACATTTCACCATTTTTTGGTCTTTGACATGTGTTTATGTATATTGGTACTTAGGAAATGCCTCCCATTTCAGTGATAGGAATACTCGGTACCAGTCACAAACTCCTATCCTATTAGAGGTGGGCTTGGGGAGTCATGGAATGGGCCAAACTAGGATGGGTCGTGATAGAGTGGTATCAAAGCGGTCGGTTCGACTCAGTACATGGGAACACTGATTGCAGGAAAAAATGGTACATACATCATATAGAAAATGGGTTGTGGTTTCCATGTCCTTCTTGAGTGAGCTCTCTAGAAATACTCATTGATCGTGGTGAATCTTGTTTAATTTCTGGATGCCTCTGTAATGTATACCATCTACGATTCAGTTTCTTGATCACATGTATGACCACCTTAGTGACGAGGATTCAATATAGGGACTTGTTCCTGAGATGCTACCTACAGTTGATGCACCAGCCATACCAGCACCTGTAGAGTAGGACGTGGTACCCACAATACCAGTGAATGAGGAGAAAAGGCTAAGCATGCTTCATGAGTTTCTGTGATAGAGACCCCTCAGGTGCTGAGATGAACTCGACCCACAGGCAAATGAGGACTTTCATGAGGCGGTGATCAGGGTTTTCTCTCTAGTCAGGACACCAGCAGATGATATGGTGGTCCTAGTAGTGAGCCTTCTTCTTGGCTCAGTAGGGTGATAGTTGGGTTTAGTTACCATATCTTACAACAAGGCGACTCTTTTGTGGACTAATTTTGAACATCTCTTTATAGAGGATCTCTCACCAGCTACATTGAGAGTTCTGCGTATCTAAGAGCTTCTGCAGCTCTAGTAGGGAAGCACGATAGTGACTAAGAATTCATCGAGGTTTACTAACCTTTCTAAGTACTCGATGAATATGGTTTGAGATAAATTATTCAGGTCTTGGAACTTCGAGCAAGGTCTTTGTAGATACATCTGAGAAAACATTATCCCACTATGTATTTCTACCTATTCTAGGGTGTTAGAGGAATATTTGGTGTTTTAAAGTTTATTGGATAAATAGTTACATTCGGCAGCTGTCAGTAGCAGGAAATTAGGAGTAGAAACCTCGGTAGTAGGGAGATGACATTAGCATCAGAGACCTAGATGTGGGATACATTTTTGGAAGAGATATCAAGACATAGTATATGAAGTACTGGGCTCACCAGGTGGGTCCATACATCCTAGAAAGATATGGTGTTACTCATGTGACAGTAGGGGGTATCTCCCCTGAGGTTTTTGACCTTCTGTATAGCTTACAGAGAGATTTTGGATGGGCTATCTATGTAGAGGCCCAAATCTTGACATACATGGACATTACATTACTTTTGCGGAATACTTAGTACATAACAAAAACACACACACAAGGACCGTAATAGTTTAGTGTCTTTGGAAACTCGGAACGAAATCTTCTAATCATGGTGAAAGATCTTCAACATCTCCCATAAAGATCTTCCCTTTTTTTTCTTACCTAAAACCTTTCTTTATATCCTAGTGAAAAGAAAACATAAAAGGGTGAGCTCAAATACTCAGTAAGGGTAAACAAAAGAAATATAAATCACATCATATTCATAAGAACATAACATTTTGGAAATATAAACCTGAAAAAGAGATCATAATATCATAACATGGGATAAATCATAGTAGTGAAATGTAATCCCAATAATCATAACTTAAAACATGAAACTTTGTGGCGTACACACATAATCATAGATAATCATTTCTTATTAGTCAAGACTCATTTCCAAGACTATCTTAGTGGACAAAGTCCATTTCTGAACCAAGTTCATTCCTCGTTTCAGTCCTGTTTCACTGAACCGGTTTAACCTGCCGTTCCAGCCATGTCTATCTCGTGAGATATAAAATCTTTACCCAATGCATTGGAGGGAGATATAGGTCCCACCCATCTCATAATGATATCATTCTTATGTGTGCCACAAAATCATAAACCAAACATCATAGCATAACCTATGTAATAAAAATGGGAATCGTAAACATCGTGACATCATAAAACAACTCATATAAGATAAAGGAATTCATAAAAATAATTGCATCACAACATAATCAAATCAATGTAATAATAGGGATAGAAACAGAACCCTTTATTATCTTAGGTGGAAAATAATTTCGATAAAACGCTTGAACTCCATTCTTGAGGAAAATATCCTTTCTACTTCAAAAACACTTTTCCTTTCTTAACATGTCATACAATTCTAAACTAAAAGAAGTTGATTAAAAATAAACTTGAAAACCTGTAAGGGAAGCTTCTTGGAAATAATGTTTTAAAAATCCATTCATTCTGTATAAGTTAAAAGAAAACATTCTTCTCGTACTTTTTTCGGAAAAGTCAAAAAAGTACCTCATACGAAAAACGACAAAAGATTCCTTTCATATCTTTTACTAAAAACTCACTGAAGGGTAAAATTGGATATAAACTATTGTAGAATGATGTAAATATTACATATTGAGGAAACATGGATGTGGATGATAAAATGAACCCCAGTAAATTCCAAAGTATAAAAAATCTTGGATAAAAATGAGATTGTGATATTTCCCTTACCTTAGGTCTGATTTGATTCGTAAGTGTCTGAACCTCCTGTATAATTATTTAAATAATGACATTGACTTATTCCAAAATCATACTCATTGTTATGATATCATATACGGTTCACTTATGACTTTATATTACCCGTTCTTTTGTTAATTCCATGTTAAAGAGAATTTTGGGTAAAATTGTTTCATTTGTCGTTCGTGTTTTGACTTGTAATTATTCATATGATTACTTAGATCATGATTAATTAATTCCAGAATATAAAACATGATTTATATATTCATATATATAATAAATCATTAAATGGAAATAATTACACCGTTCATGGAGATGGTAGTCCGTACGTACGCATGAACACTGTTTTCGTTTCCTTATTGAGTTGAATGGAATTAAGTAGATGACATACATATATATACACATAAATCTAGTATCATTATTATGTCATATATTTCATTATTACTTATTATATATACTTTATAATCATTCATGAATGGTTAACGTGGAGAATGAATCTCATCGCGTCGTGGAGACGGTAGTCCGTACATACGCACGAGTGATGATATCGTTCTCATGATCGTGGGACTGTATTGGAGTGTATTTATACTATTTAAGAATCAATATCAATTTAAAATAATCATATATAGTTATTATTTACACCATTATACCCATCCAAGTAAGGTGGTGGTGGAAAATAGATTACACCACGGCGTAGAGAAAGTATTTCGTACGTACGCACGCGCGGTGATTTCATTTTCCGTAGGATGGATAGATGGTGAAATAGGGTTGTTTCATACTTATAATAACATATCAGTATATGAGTGATACTGATGTTATTACTTCATAATGAAACAACCTAATAAGTGGAAGAAGAAATAATGTTGAAAGAATCAGTAACGGACATTGCCTCTTCTTTGAAGCGCCTCTTTGAGTCCTCTTCTTAGGGAACTAGAATTGATCTTTGAAGAAGACCAGGACCTCTAGGATGTTTCTAGGGAAGTGGATAAGATAATATTTTAGGGGTTTGCCGAGCTTGAAGGCTCAAAGTGGTGTGAGGAAGAGGGGGAGGAGGTGCCCTTTTATAAGGGAGGAGAGGGGCACCTTTGGAATAACTAAAAATATTATTTTATTATAAAGACAAATTCGGTTTTAAATAGCTCAAAATTGATTTATTTCAAAGCTAAGGTGGGGATGGGTCGAAATAATATAATCCAATAGAATTTAGACAAGTTTAGGACATTATAATAACCTTGTCTTTTAGTTTTAACTCTTAGTTAATTAGATTGACATTTACCATGTCACTTTGTATTTTTATATTATATAGTTAATAAACATACCATATACATCCAATCAACCCCCAAGTGGTCCATTAATGATACAACTATCTTGATATAAGTATCTTGTATGAACATTATATTTTTAGGAATAAAATAACAATCAATAATATAATATTTGTTTTAAAAACTATTTTATGTCAATTTTGACACTATTCAATAGTTGATTTTTTTGAAACTCATAACAGAATTATTACTTCGAAAAAAGTTAATTAAATCATTACTAACATGTCCTATTAGCCTAGAAAATTAGTGTAATTCATTAAAAGTCTCAAATTAAATTTATTTGGGTATTTATAATATCAATTATGTTAATTTTTCACTATTACGGTAATTACTGCATCATCATTGTGTCATAAATAAATTAAATTATTTAATGTCCAAAAATTATAAATAAAATATAATTATGTAGTAAATCTTTTTAGATTTATAATGAATATTTACAATCGAAAGTCCAACATATATAATCCTATGTAAAAATTGTTTTTCTAAAAGATATACGCTTGTGTCATTTTTGTATTCATTTTAACTTAATTAAAATAAAGTGTCCCTATCACTTACAAGTGGCACCATGGGGTCCCAAAATTGACCCAAATATGACCATGGTCGAACATGTATCAACCAATAAGGTTATCACACGTTTTAGGGTAATTTTTTTATTATTATAATATTATTTTTTAACCCTTATTTACCGGATTTACCCTTTAACCATGATAAATAAAATATTTATCGAAGTAATTATTCAAAATGTCTAAAAATAAAAGTTACCTATTTACACAATTTGAACATCCTGATTTGAAATATGGAATCCATTTTTCCAAATTCAAAACACAGAAGTGGCAGAAATTAATTTAAAATTAATTCCCGCTGTCAAAACAAAAAGCGTTTTTTTAAGATATAATAACTATCAAAAGATTGATACTTGTTTATGTTCAGTTTAATTGGGAAATTATGTCCAATGAACAAAATTGTATTAAATGGTAAAAATATATTCTAAATATACTTTAATACCACTCAAATTCATAATTTATCACTATGAATTATTTTGATTAAAAAAGTTGTTTTTAATTAAAATTTAGTAATTTTTACTATTCATCAAAATATGAAAGTTATCCGAAAAGTACCAAAATTTCACCTTAGGCTAAATTCGATACTCCGAATCGAAAAATGAAGTCCATTTTGAGAGATAAAATTTCTAAAATTTTAAAAGGTGGTTATTACTATTCATAGCGGCTAGTTTTAATAATATTTTAATAGCATGTCGTTGTTTAGTGAAACTCAGTATTGCGTACTACACACGCCATCGAGGAAGGTCGTGATTGCGTGTAATTCAAGAAAAGTCAAGGATGTGTGTTGTGCAAGATCCTTTTGGTGTATCGTACAACACAAGACATTAATGAAATTAAAAATAATATTTTTCATAAAATCTCGGGCTGTTACATTCTACCCCCCTTACAATGAATTTCGCCCTCGAAATTCATCGGGGTTATAAATGGTTTACTATTAAAAAGATTCTTTAATAGAAACTCACATCATAAAAAGGAATACCAAAGCCAATCTTTAAAAACAAAAGTATGAAACGTAACGGTTACCCAAATAAACTAATCATTGGGTTTCCACATTGGTGAAAATATGGAAATGGAAGAGAAATCTAACCATCATGTTCTGATGGAGAGTGGTGGAGAACATGGCTATGGAAAATCCAGAAATCACAAAGCCATAAATTTGTGATGATCTAAGGTACCATCTGATTCATCAGATATAAGATCACTAGGACAACATTTTTGGTTTTCAAGATCATTTCCCTAAAGTTGATGAAATTGGAATTAGAAGAAATAATTTCATGATTTTGGTATAGTCTCACTGTTGGTCGTTCTTTGGACAATTTACACTTCATCTCTTAATGCAATGAAGTTGAATTTTTCATTCATGATGTGTTATAAGATCATGTGATAGAATGATGGGTCATTCCATCTGTCTCAAACAAAAGGTTAGAAAAGTTATCAAAAAATACATAAGCCCATCTATAGTGAGATTAATCATATATGGTTCCTAAAATGGACTTATACTTCATATATCATACTTCTTAATATAATAAAACTAGTTTCTACTAAACAGGGACTTTTTTTAGGCCAGTGGTAGGAGATAAAGGCCAGTCGCACTTCGGTTGTGGGTTCAATTCCCACATCCTTGTCTGACGCGATGGGCTGTCGGCCATCCTGCAGGTTGTCCTTTTTCTAAAACTACATTACTATAACATCCCATAAATAATATCTAAAAAACTTCTATCCTTAAAAAATACTAACTTATGTCCAACATAATCCATTCCAATATTTAGGCTTATCCAAAATAATGCTTTCTAATCTCATAGTATAGTGAAAATGATTACCAAAGAGTTCATACAATTAGCATGTTAATACCATTGTTGATCCCCATATATCATGAGATGTGTCTTGTTGGTCACATTCCAAACATTCAAAGGCCTTAATCATGTATTCTATGGAAAAAAATGAATACCCATTGAAACTTATTGAAAACATGAATGCGGTTAAAAGTTAACTCTTTCCACATACCAAAATCCTCAAAATTATATATACTCAAACCATGATATCACTTAGCCCTTATATCAATCATGAGCTCATGAATACTATCAAACATTTCATTTTTTACTTATCCCTTCATTATGCGCATATCATCTTTTTTCCAAAAATATCTCAATCACTTTCCATGGTTACTGGTACCATAAAATTATTGAAAACCACAATAGACCAATACATAAATATTCTAATATTCCACGATACTATAAACAACATTATTTTGGAATCCCATTACATAAACACTTAATCATTCCACCACATCGTGGTCATATTCAACATCGCCAATGGTGATCGCATGTGACTTCCCTTTGTCCTTTTCCTTAAGTGGTTGCTCATGTCGATCATCACTAACCCTTGTATTAGGGAATTTATTAGCATAATGCCCCATTTCCTTGCACTTGAAGAATTGAAGTGTAGTAGGTTCATTCTGTGTATCCCTTCCTTTGTTTGCATCATTAGACATCTTCTTCCCATCATTGGGGAATTCAAATGCCCGATGACCTTCCTTTCCAAATTTGAAACATTTACTTGTCCCTTTAAGAAAATCCCCACCATTCTTCTTTCCACACTTTGAGCATAAGGAAACATTCATCTTCTTTTCACCATTATTCTGAGATTTCTCCTTGAACTCCATCTTTCGTTTCTTGTCAAAAATATGAGATGGATAATTAACACCAAATTCCATTTCTACTTTGATATCACAACGCACAATTTCTTCATAGCTACTAAAGTATCTTATAGATAATGCCCTTCGAAGATTTGGTTTTAAGCCATTGAAGAATCGATCAACTTTACTTTCAGGTTGGATGATAAATCCAAATGCATACCTTGTAAGCCTTGTAAAATTCTCTTCGTATATACCAACAGATTCATCATCCTTTTGCTTTAGTTCAAGAAACTCCTTCTCCATCTTTGTTCGAAGAATACGAGGGAAGTACTTATTGAAAAATAAGTTCTTTAACTTGTCCCATTCCATGGACTCAATTTCATATCTTGGCCTTGTAATATTTATAAGATTCCACCATTGATCAGCATCACCTTCCAAACGATACACTGCTAAGATGACTTTATCATGTTCAGAACATTGAATAACTGAAAATATCTTTTCATTGGTACTTATCCATTGTTCAGCAACAAGTGGATCTGAAGACCCACTGAAAGAAGGTGGACGTTGCCTCATGAAGGACTCAATATAATATTGTTCTCTTCTCTGCTCATTTGGATGTCCAGAATGATTCATAGCTTCTGTAAGTATAGCAATAAGATTTTTCACTCCATCTCCCATAACATTTGTTTGTTCAGGAGGACAATCATTGCATTGTCCATTGCATTGATCAATAGTAAAAATTTAAATAATCAATTGGCACCGATTAATAAATAATCATAGTCCATGTATTAATCCATGCTTCTTTACCTTTAAATTTAATTCAAAAAATCCCTATTATTTTATAATTGACAAAGGTTTACAATTGGTTTCAATCCATTAAACAGTTTATTTATATTTAATAATCCAAGTGAAAATTATTTTCATATCACAATGCGATATTTCATGCATTTAAATTAATTAAATTACTTGAAGGATGTGAAACCAAACACTATAAAGGGTTTTTTGGTTAATATTATTCCAAAAGTGATTGTGGGAATATATAAATATCACCCAATGGTGGATAATGTTGAGTTTATTGGCATCCAATGATAATTGGGGGGTCTATTGGGGCATTTGGGTACTAAATAAAGAAACTATTTTAAGAAAGATTAATTTTAGAGGCAAATCATGTGTAAAACCAATTTAAAGCATAATGGAGACATTTATAAATGGTTGTGACCTTGATGAAAATAGTATATACTACATATCTTATAGAGATAGAGGAACACTCATCCAATATTTTCCTCATATCTAGGCCTGAATGAGAGAAAATGGAGAAAAGGAAGAATACAATGAAAATATAGCATATTATCTTACACAAAAATAGTGTTGAAGATGGTGAGATAAATCAATAAAGGAAGGAAAGAATTGGGATTTAGAGTTATAAGGTTTTAATGGAAAAATGGTCTTTTCACATCACTTTAATGAGGTTCATGGTTTAGCTATACTATTGGAAAAATTGTGTGTTAATCATGCACCAACACTATCCAAGGATGACACCCCCTTGCACAGTTAGGCGCATAGATTACCTAACCATGATAAATCCATGATAAACCCCCCTCAATAATTATTCAATTTCATGAATGGTTACTCAACCTATGCTACATGGTTTTTATAAACCATGAAACACCTTCTAGAGCTCTCACGGTTGAAGTTCACAGTTATCACTAACTGTGCACCTCATCTATTCTTCCCAAAAATCGGGGATCCAAACTCCGAGAAAGTCTTTAATGTTTCCAAACCATCTATAAAATCATTTTTAATTTCCATTAGGATAAAACTAAATATTAAAACTGAAATTTAAAGTGGTTTTATATATCGAGATAAAAACTGAGATATTACGTTATCACCTCTTTAAAATAACTCGTCCCCAAATTTCCCTTCCGAGGGTGGTAAAAATCATCTAAGAAAATATTCATCCACTAGGTACATACATCATCCTCGCACTCATAGGTTGTATACTATATGTGTAGGTTATTATATAGAACTCATGCTAAAGGAATTGGCCTACCTCAAAGAGCAGACGTGTTATGGTCAACAATCCATATAGGATACTCCTCAAAGGAAGCATCAACTCCAAATTCAATATCCTCGTGATCTAAAATGTGGGATAGGTATGAATAGTCATATAAAATCTAAGATACATATAAGAAAATATTAATATATTGGTATATATGATGAAGGGTTATATGATAGGATACCAACCTGAATATCTCCAATATCTTGAAGGGCCTAACATAACAAGATAAAAATTACCATGTCTCTAACTCCTTCTATGACACAGTCTAGGAAAAAGGTGAAATAAGACCTAATTACCTACCTCAAACTCCATATGTTGTTTATGAATATAAGCATGAGACTTCTTCCTATATTAATCCATCCCTATATGCATCTGAATTAGTTTTAAATGCCCATATGTCTCTTAAATGAGACAAGGTCCTAGTATCACTACCTCTCTTACCACTAACCAAAATAGGGGTGATCAGCATGGCCTAATGTATAAGGCATAATATGGATCCATCATTATTTTCACCTGAAAAATATTATTTTAATTCAACTCAGCTAGTGGTATGTGATTTTCTCAAGAAACTCTAAAATCAAAGATGCATGCTCTAATAATTTCCTCTAATATCTATATATTATGGTTGGTGTTGAATTCAGTCTCCCTTTCATCTCGTGAAATATGATCTCACATGATTTAGGCCATATAAATTTGATTCCATTTCTATTCAAACCTATAATAGTTACTTCTAGACATAAAAAATCATGAATAAGGTGCATGTAATATCCATCAATCCCTAAGAACCTCTGGATTCCAAAAACAATATTAGGTTGCTCCTAGGTAACTACCACTCTCACCTTCTCTCGGTCAATAAATACTCCTACCACTGAGATTATGTGACCCAATAAGTGCACCTTGTCGATCCAAAAGTGTCATTTAGTGTTCTTAATAAATATTTGGTTCTCTATTAGTGTATTCATCATGATCTCAATATTTTTTTCATGGTTTTGTCGAGTATGAGAATACACCATGATGTTTTTAAAAAAACACCAAAAATGAATCTATATATGGGTGGAAAACATGATTCATCTGATCCATGAAAATGGAGGGTGATGATTAGCCACTAAATGTGGATAATATTCATTGTAAATATATATAATATTGATTTTATTTATTATTCATAAACACCATTTTAGGGAATTTTACACTTTGAACATCATTTCACATTATGATTGCAATTCCTTCTTAAAATGCACTATAGGTGGTACATTTTTTAACATCATTTAAAGTACCCAATGATTAATCTGATTTTTAAGAATGTAATTATCCATATTTTAATTTTATATTTTGGTAAATTTATCTACACTTCAATATGAACATGTTTCATTTAGGGATCAATGGATAATTCATGGAAGAAGATGGGGATATTTTGTTATGAAAGGAAACAATTCTCGAGAAGTCAGATTGGACATAATCCCACTGATGAGAATGTGGGGCCCAAAATATAGTCCCAATTAAGTAAAACTTTTTTGTGATTCTAGAAGACATGTATATGAACAAATAATTCTTCAGAAGACAGTGCTAATTCGGTCTCCATGGTGGTCATTAAGGCGGCCCAATTTGGAGATCAAATTCTGGGCCAGATTCTACGGCCCATAAAACAATCCTACCAATATGATCATATCTAGGAATCCAAAACTCAAAATGGGCCCAAATTTTACATGTGGTTAGGAGCCATCCTGGGTTCCATTTTATTTTTCTATGTCCCACTCTGATTCATCCATATAAAGGTCTTACAAGTGTGTCTATTAGGTGGATGAAATCTAGCTGCCACCTCGGGTTAAGTGTGGAAAAGTCCAAGTTCCACAAGATTTACACCACCCTAGGCCTACCATAATCAAGTGGGATGCTTTGTATTGTTGGATAATCGACCCAAGGCTCACAAAATTCCTATTTAAGGTAGTTTTGGTGGAGGATTGTTTCATTTTTTAGCTTTGTTTCGTTTCAATGTTATGCTGCCAATTTGATGTTGTAATCACATTCCTACAATTGTAAGTTCCTTGAATTACCTTAGTTTCTTTATAAAAGTTCTTCGTATTCTCTTTTTATATTCTTATTCTTATCACTTTGATGTCGTTTCCTCAAGGTGATAACTTGTTCATACCAAACCTTGTGATATTATCACGCAACGGTGGATTGATTGTTTCTTTTTCATTTTTTTTACTTCTCCAATTCCTCCTCATGAGTCTACTTTCCGCTTCCATTGAAACCATGGGATCAATGGAGGGATAACCCGCTTATGGGTTGATCCAAGGGAGTAGAAATGGGTTGTATTGGATGTTATTTCTCACTCCATTAATGGATAATCACTTCTTTTAAATGAGATTTTTATTTGATGACTTTAAAACTTCTTCATCCTTATTGAATTTAAGGTCACACATTTCAAGTGCTAATAAGAACCTTTACCTTGGAGTGCTCAAAACTTTGATCACTCAAGTGTATAGGTGATTATTATTAGGTTATGTAGGCATTAAACCAGTAAGTGGTTATTTTTTTTGATCTCCTTAAATGAACCCATCTCAAATATAAGAAATTGAAATATTTTTACAAGAAAAAGAATGCATCCAATCCACCCCTTGTAATAACTTAGGACCAAACCTTCTCATAATTTGAATTCACTTAATACTTTTAGTGTTCAATTAAACCCCTCTAAAACTAAAAATCCAAAAACAATCCATAGAATGTACGTGTACATGGGTTACTTCTTAGGTCTCTGAGGATTCGACAACCCAATCTAAACTACAAGGACTGTTCTACCTTCTTCTCTTGGGTAAATTTGAGAGTGAATCAAATTTTGGCACTGTTGTTGGGGACCTAAGTAAGTTATCTTAGACACTATCATCCTTTTTTTCATCCCTCTTCTTTGTTCTCACCCCCTCACTCCTATGGAAATCAATTTTGAAAAAGTCCAAACATGGGAAACCTATCCCTACTTTGATCACCCAACCCCATGTGTGATGTACAATGACCATCCGAATTTCTACTTGTGGGATCATCAACAACATAATGAACCAAAATGTTTTTAATCCTATGATCCACAATACATTCCAACATATAATGAGTATCAATCCCCACAAATGTAATCTGAACACCCTCCTGTATAATTTCATAAACTTAATTATCCACCGGGAATATACCATTTGGATCAACCCCTTATCCATCCTGATCCACATCCATTACATTAAAAACTATGTCAACAAATGGAGAAAATGAATTTTGAGGTTTCATATTTGATATTATAACTACAAATAATTAAAACTTATGAGTAACACATGCCTACACCAACTGCCCCTTTCATAACCTTATGTGAAGTGTCTAGTTTCCCACAAACCACTCATGAATTTATTGAAGAGACAACCTTTAGATTTGGGATAGATGAAGAGAATAAAGGAATTGTTGATGGGTGTTTAAATCAAGGGGAAACTGATTTTTTATATTCACAAGAGGGAAATTTGACATCATGGATTGAGTCTCATGAATATAACTCCATTGATAATTTTTCAAAAACACAAATCACTGGACCATTAAGAGAAATCACAAACTTCGAGTCCATACTCATTCCTGAAACTGATCTTTCCAATTTGGTGGTTGAAACTTCTATTCAAAAGGAACCAATTATATTGATAAATTTTTAAAATTAAATTGAGTTTGATTCAAATTCCCAACCTATTTCTGAAAGTGTTAGCCTACCTGAACTTGAACGAAAGGACTTTCCATCCACCCTAAAGTTTCCATTCATTGGGGATAGGCAAAAAAATCCAATTTTCACAATTTCTTATCTTGAAACCAATAAAGATATAATGATTCTTAATGTCTTTGTAAATACTAAAAAAGAAATTGAATCCACCATTTCTGATGTTCCATGGATTTACCCGCTCATTTTAGAACATTGGTTTTTAAATGACACCAATTATAAACAAAGAATCAATATCATTAAAGTATAAGTAGATAAATATGGGGTCCTTAAAATGTTTAAAGTTGGTATTGGGTAAGTTAAGGGGTTAGGTCGGGCTAACGACATTAAACAAAAGCGCTGCACGGGAGCCAACCTGTGGTTTTCATGTTTCCAATCTTTTTGGAATCATCTTTATTTTTCAAATAGAATTAACTAATCATTTTGATATTTTAAAAAAATAGATTGTTGAACTGTTTTTTTATTATGAGTATAGATGGGTATGAAAGGGGAGAGCCATATTCATTTGTGTCACGTGGTGTGATCCTTGATTAATACTTTACCCAGAAATTTAAAAAGAAGACAATGTATCATCAGTTTATTTTAATTTATTT
Source organism: Viscum album (assembly GCA_963277665.1). Taxonomy (NCBI): domain Eukaryota; kingdom Viridiplantae; phylum Streptophyta; class Magnoliopsida; order Santalales; family Viscaceae; genus Viscum; species Viscum album. The sequence continues at coordinate 578,511,163 of OY728122.1, read as the reverse complement.
TTATGTGTTTGTAGGTTAAAATAAAAATACCAAAAATAAATAAAAATATAGTAATAATAATAATTAAAAGGGACAAGTATTAGGTAGTGGTTCAAACCCTGTCACAACCAGTGAAGCTGCGGGGACTTGAACCCAGGACTGAAGGGAGACAAGGGCGCACTCTTACCACTGACCTACGGCTTTTTGTGCTTCCTTATTCTATAATTTTTATATATATACTTATATTTTACTTTCTTTAATATATAAATATATATATATATATTGTTTTCTTGTTTTTTTTTTCTTTCTCCACTATGGAATTCATAGAGTGACATCGAGATCAAGGGACTAAATTGGAGCATTAATAACTTCAACTTCAACCACCAGGTGACTTCATTCCATGATCCTCATATTTCAATTTTCTTTTTAAACTTCCCTTATCTGTCTCTACTCCTTATAAATTTTCATTTCTTCAAACACTGGGGACAATGTTATTTTAATTTGGGGGGGAGATAAAATAAAAAATTCTTTTGTGTCAAAAAAATGAATGATTTGAAAAAAAAATATGTAAATGGAAGGAAAAATTTATTTAACTTTGAACATGGTAATACACATTACACACATTGAAACTGAATATCAAATAATATAGCATGACTCGATTCTGATTTCAATCCATGTATAATTTCATGATCATAGATTTTGAAATTGTGGTTGTCCAATGTGATATTTCATCATTTATATTTTCATCCAAATAAAAAAAATATCACAATGCACGTTATTTGGATAGTGGGGTATTAGTTTGAGTTCATGGGGTCCCACAAATAAATAGCATAGGTTTGGTGATCATTTTAGTTTCAATATGAGTTTTCAATAAAAAAATTTAAAAAACATAAGTTTGCATGTAGAGCAATGAAATGACCTCATGCGTGGCTTTCGGCACTTGGGTATCATGACTCCATAGTTTTCTAACCCAGAGTTAGTAATTTTATCTCTATTTTTGGTCATTTGAAGTTGTTTTTGACTGAGTTAACTCGAGATGATGCCCGAGTATGTGGGCATTACTTGGTGCCCTAAGGTCTTTGAGCTTGGGAGTCATCAGCAAAGTATCGCTACAGGGGTTGAATCTTTTGAGTGAAATTTCAATTACCATAGAAAAATTGAAAATAAAAAAAATTGAATAATCATCTTAATATTGAAATGTGATTCCACCTAGAACTTCCGTCATTTCCCCTTTGAATAAAGATGAACCCCCATGTCTATTGTGATACACAACACATCCTCATACTTAATTGATATTGGATGAAATATGGAAATGAATTTGAACAAAGGAATGGGATTGGGATTGGGATTTTCTTATGAAACTATCTTGTATTAAAATATTTTTATGGGTTTCATGATTGTTTAGTATAAGGGTTTTGGGTGATCATTGTGTATTAAAATGTTTTTGGAAAAAGGAATTTGAATTTCATATTGTTGAGATATATTTTTCTCGGGACTAGAAAAACTCAATTTGGGGGTGTGATTAGCCCCTAAATGTGGCTAATATTCATTGTTAATATATATAATATTCATGTGCTTTATTATTCATGAATACCATTTTAGTTCATTTTACACTTTCAACATCATTTCACATTATGATTGTAATTCCTTCTTAAAATTCACTATTATGTGGTACATTTTTTAACATCATTTAAAGTACCCAATGATACATCTAATTTTTAGGAATGTAATTTTACATATTTTAATTTTATATTTTTGTAAATTTATATAAACTTCAATATGAACATGTTTCATTCAGGTATCAATGGATAATTCATAGAAGAATATGGGGATATTTTGTTATGAAAGGAAACAATTATGGAGAAGTCAGATTGGACACCATCCCACTGATGAGAATGTGGGGCCCAACGTAAAATCCCAATGATGCCCAAATTTTGTTCAATGCTATAATACATGTAGATTCACAAATACTTATTCATGAGCTAGTGCTAATTCGGCCTCCATGGTGGTCATTAAGGCGGCCCAATTTGGAGATAAAATTTTGGGCCAGATTCTACGGCCCAGACAAGATTCCTACCAATATGATCATATATCAGAATGAAAAACTAAAAATGGGCCCAAATTTTACATCCAGTTAGGAGACATCCAGTGCTCCATTTTATTCTTCTATGGTCCACTCTGATTCTACCATCTAGAATGTCTTACAAGCGCGTATTTTTGGTGGATGAAAGATGGCTTCCACCACTGGTCAAGTGTGGAAAATTCCAAGTTCCACAAGATTTCCACCACCCTAGGCCTACCATAATCAAGTGGGATGCTTTGTACTATTGGATTCTCGACCCAAGGCTCCAAAAATGTGTATTTAAGGCAGTGTTGGTGGATTATTTGTTTCATTTTTGAGCTTTGTTCCGTTTTAATGTTATGTTGTCAATTTGATGTTGTAATCACATTCCTTCAATTGTAAGTTCCTTAAATTACCTTAGTTTATTTATAAAAGTTCTTCATATTCTCTTTTTATATTATTCTTCTTATCACTTTGATACTGTTGCCTCAAGTTTTGAACTTCTTCATACCAAACCTTGTGATATTATCACATAATGGTGGAGTAATTGTTTTTTTCATTTTTTTTTACTTCTCCAATTCCTCCCTCATGAGTCTACTTTCTGCTTCCATTGAAACCATGGGATCAATTGAGGGCTAACCCACTTATGGGTTGATCCAAGGGAGTATAAAGGGTCTGTATTGGATGTTATTTCTCACTCCATTAATGGATAATCACTTCTTTTAAATGATATTTTTATTTAATGACTTTAAAACTTCTTCATTCCTATTGAATTTAAGGTCACACATTTCAAGTGCTAATAAGAACATTTACCTTGGAGTGATCAAAACTTTGATCCTTCAAGTGTATAGGTTATTAGTATTACGGTGTGTAGGCATTAAACCAGTAAGTGATGATTTTGTTTGATCTCCTTAAATGAACCCATATCAAATATAAGAAATTGAAATATTTTTACAAGAAAAATAATGCATCCAATCCACCCCTTGTAATAACCTTGGATCAACCCTTCTCATAATTTTAATTCGCTTAATACTTTTAGTGTTCACTTAAACCAATCTAAAATCATCCCAAAGTTGGCAACTCAATAGCCAAAAATAGTCTATATAATGTATGTGTACATAGGTTACTTCTTAGGTCTATGAGGATTCGACAACCCAAGCTAAAATATAAAGACCGTTCTACCTTCTTCTCTGGGGTAAATTTGAGCGTGAATTAGGTGCATTCATCAATCCAAATGGCATAACTAGAAACTCATAAATACCGTACCTCCTACAAAATGCTATGATAAGTATGTTCAAAGGTCTAACTTCAACCTAATGGTTTCTGGTCCTCAAATTGATCTTGGAGAAAACCCTCACTCCTTGAACCTAGTCAAAAAGGGCATCTATACAAGGTAGTGGATACCGGTTCTTAACCATAATATGGTCCAACCAATGGTAATCCATGAAAATCCTCAGGGTACCATCCACCTTCTTGGAGAAAAGGACATGTGAACCCCAAGGTGAATTATTGTTCCATATAAAACCCTTAGCTTACAGGCCCTCTAGCTACCTATTGAGAACCTAAAACTTAGTAGTATCCATCCTGTAAGGAGGAATGGATACCAGTGTAGCTCTTGGAACTAACTTGAAAGTAAAATCTACCTCTCTCTTAGGGGGTAGTCTAGAAAAATCAGCAGGGATATCATCCCTGAAATGATCTAATACATGAGGGAAATAAGCCTGATAAGTTCCTTGATCTTCCATATATAAGCTAAAGATCTAGGATTTCACTCTGCCCAGCCCATGATGGTCTAGTTTAGCTATACTTTTAACACCCCAAGCTTCCATGGTAATCTTCTCTTTGAATAATACAATAGCGTGTGTTGTACGCAACTTCGAGTTCTAACACACCACAACCAATCAAACTAGTCGTTATGAATAGTAATACCCAATTTTTGAAATTTTATAAATTTTATATTTCAAAATGGACTTGATTTTTGGATTCGGAATATCGAAATTAGTTTAGGGTGAATTTTTGGTATTTTTTTGGAAACTTTCAATTTTTGATGAATAGTGAAAAACACTAAGTTATAGTTTAAAACCAAATTTTTATTTAAATAATTATTTATTTTATTTAAATTTATTTTAGGTCAAAATAGATACATAATATATATATATATAAGTTCAATTTAATTCATTGGAGTCATTTTATAATAATTTTAGATATATAAAAATTTTATTGAACTTTTTACCGTCTTTTACCCACCTCCTAGGAGAATTTGCAAATTTACATAAAACTTAATTTTACCACTTATGTGAGTTGAATTCAAAAATCCGAGAGACATGGTTTATATCAGTAAGTAAAATTTGGTTTGATAAGATGAAATTTTTTTTTTGAATAGTAACTTTTTACTTTTATTTACCACTGTTAAAAGTAAATAGGGTAATTAAGTGTAAAAATGATATTATTATTACCCTAACACATGTCCTAATTCTATTGTATAATTATAATTCAACTAAAAAAACCTTAGGAATAAAATATTAACCTCTTTGTTACACTTGGATTAGTTATGAGTGACTTGCAGGCATAATCTTGGAGGCTTGGATGTTTCTAATGGAAAAAATTTGTGTTGTACTTCTTTTCAAGTTGTAAAGTTGAACATATGTATGAATCTTGTTTCCAATAATACTAAACTGATCAGTCTTTCGAGACATTATTTCCTTGTGATCATACCAATTTTATGTAATAATGCACTGACTTTGGGTAACTAGGGTCGGGGCATTATAGTTGGTATCAGAGGAAGTTTAGTACAAACCTTGGAAACTAGATTTAGATAAACTCTGATTAGAGAACATAGCCCAAAGATAGACTTTGAGGATTCGTATAGAGGAACTTCCAAGAATTTTGTTATTGTTGAGATTTTTTGAGTTTTCCAAGCAATACATCTCTGTATGGATATGAGAAGGTAGAGGCAACTCTGGCGTGGATGTACCTAGGGGTATAACCCGAAAACACCACTTTGATCTAGACTCGAACGGGAACTGGTGCACGACAATGGGTCTTGCTGCACTCTTGGTTACGAAACACCCGGGGGATATGCTTAGGATAATTCTCATTCTCTTTAAAAACCATTATTAAGGGGTTATGAGTATATAATTCCTCAAAGAAAACATTTTTATGGTTATGGATTATATCGATAAACTGTTCAATTTATATTAAGTGTTTTACATGTTTGGATTTATGTATTGAGATTCATAAACTAATCTATTGTATGACATTTTTTAGAAATGGAACCTAGTGGAAGTAATGGAAATTTTATCAATGAACGCACTCCATGTAGGGATTTCCCTCCTACTCAAGAAAATTATAGTGGAGCTGGTGATACAACTGGTTCTGATCAGCTTATCACCATGATGGGACAACTCACACAGGTTATGAATAATAACCTTACCCATATGGAGCACCCTGATACACAATGCGGAGGATCAATGTTAGACCGCTTTATGAGGAAACAACCACCAACATTCAATGGGGGTAAAAATCCATTAGTAGCTGAGCAATGGAAAAATTCCGTAGAGAAAATATTCAACTCCTTGGGGAGTAGCGAAAGGGAAAAATTTGTCATGGCAGTTTACCGCCTCACTGGAGATGTTGATCAATGGTGGTCATTGATTCAAAACACAAAGGAATATGATGAAGTATCAAATATGTAATAGAGGGAGTTTAAAGAAATTTTATTAGAAAAATACTTTGCTCATGACCATAGAGTGGATATGGAAAGAAAATTTCTAAGTCTGAGGTAAAAGGAGAATGAGAATGTCGCAAAGTATGAAGCCAACTTTACAAGGTTAGTGAGGCATGTTGTAGATTATATACGTAACACAAGAAGTAAGATTGATCATTTCTTTGATTTGTTAAAATAATTTCTCCATCAAGCATTAGTATCACAATCCTTCTCATCATACGAAGATATTGTATCATGTGCTATCAAGATAGAAAAGTAATTCTCTAAGTCTTATGACTTTAAAGAAAATAAAGAGCAGAAGAGATTTGCTGAACACTCTAGGAAATTAAATAATGATACAAGGAAGAAGGGAAGAATTGAATTTTTACCCTGTGATAATTGTGGAAGGAAGCACCCTGGTGTCTGTCTAAAATGAAAAAGAGTATACTACAAATGTGGACAAAAAAGCCATCTTGCTGGTGATTGTAAGGGAAAGAAAGATGATACCAATGTTCAATGCTATAATTGCAGGGAGATGGGACATTATGCAAATGAATGTACTAAGATTTAGGGAAACTTACCTAAGAAAAGGCCAAGGGATCAAGGCCAATCTTATGTGATCACTACTGTTGAGGTTGAAGCCCAGAAAGACGTGGTGGAAGGTAATTTAATGGTTTCCTCAAGTTTATCCAATGCTTTATTTGATTCTAGATCATCACATTGTTTCATATCTTCCCAGTTTTCTAAGAAAATTAGATATTTCCAATTTGATTTAACAAGGGATTTGTCAGTAAAAACTCCTAAGGGAAGTATCATTGCTATAAAGTTTTGCGAATCAGTTCCCATTAGGGAATATAAATTTTCTTTTTCTACTGATATCATCATCATACCCATGATTGAATTTGATATAATCCTCTGTATGGATTGGGTTTTGGATCATGATGCAAAAATTTATTATAAGAAGAAGGAGGTTACTATTTTTGATGACGATGATAAAGAACACCTTATCTTTAGAGAAGAATTGTCACCAACAAATTCTTATCTAGATCCACCCCCAGTAGCTCAACTAAATTCAATTATTAGGGAGGAAGAGAATGAAATAACTATGGGTGAGAAAAGAATGTTCAAATAGATTATGTACCTATTGTGAAAGATTATGTTGATTTATTTCCAGAGGATTTACCTGGACAACCTCCAGAATGAGAAATTGAGTTTTCCATTGATTTTATTCCTGGTTCAAGGCCCATATCGAAGACCCCTTATAGAATGGCCACTGTGGAATTAGTGTAACTAAATAAAAAACTAGAGGAATTGAGTAATAAGGGATTTATTCTCCCTATTTTTTCTCCATAGGGAGCCCCTGTCCTTTTTGTTAAGAAGAAAGATGGATCTATGAGGTTGTGAATTGACTACTGGGAGATCAATGCTATAACAATAAAGAACAAGTATCCCCTACCTCGCATTGATGATTTATTTGACCAACTTCATGGAGCTCAATACTTTTCAAATATTGACCTTCGATCGATATATCATCAATTGTGTGTGAAGAAGTAATACATTCTGAAAATAGTATTTCGAACCAGGTACGGGCATTACGAGTTTATAGTAATTCCTTTTGGATTGAATAATGCACCCTCTATCTTCATGGATCTAATGAATAGATTTTTCAAGGAATATATTGATGAATTTGTATTGGTGTTTATTGATTATATCTTGGTATACTCCAAAAGATACGATGATCATGAAAATCACTTGCGCATTATCCTGAAGACTCTTAGAAGACACGAATTATATGGGAAGTCTAGCAAGTGTGAATTCTAGATTCAGGATATTTATTTTCTTGGCCATATTGTCTCTAACGATGGAATATCTATCAATCCTTCTAAGACCAAGGAAATCCAAGAATGGCCAGCACCGACGAGTATAAATGAGGTACGCAGTTTTATTGGTTTAGCAGGTTATTATCGGTGTTTCGTCCAGAATTTTGCCTAATTAGCTAACCCATTAACCATGCTCACACGTAAAGGGGTTAAATTTGTTTGGACAAAAGAGTGTGAATAATGTTTTGAAGAATTGAAGAGAAGATTAGTCAATGATCCTATCTTGACTCTACCATCATGGAATGATGGGTTTGTTATTTATAGCGATGCTTCAAAGAAAGGACTTGGTTGTGTTCTTATGCAGAATGATAGGGTTATTGCCTATGCATAATAACAGCTAAAAATTCATGAGAAAAACTATCCTACTCATGATCTTGAGTTATAAGCTATAATATTTACTTTGAAGATTTGGACACACTATCTCTATGGTGAAAAATGTGAGATATATACCGATCACAAGAGTTTGAAGTATATTTTCTCACAGAAAGAACTCAACATGAGGAAAAGGAGATGTCTTGAACTATTAAAGGATTATGATTTCACGATACACTACCACCCAGGGAAGGAAAATAAGGTGGCAGATTCTTTGAGCAGAAAGGATCATGGAGTTTTGAACAAGATGAGAGTTAAAAAGGATCCTATATACATGGATCTAGTAAAGATGGATATGGGAATCACCATGGAAGGTGAAACATCAATACTTTTTCAAATGGTTTCCAAACCATCTTTACTAGAAATGATAAATAGTTCTCAGACCAATGATGAAGAGATTCAAAAGAAGATTAAAGCTATGAATGATGGGAGATTGAGTAACTTTGTGTATGAAGATGAAATTTTGAAATTTGGAACAGACTTTGTGTTCCTGATATTCCTAATCTAAAAAGGGAATTTTTAGATGATGCTCATAGTTCCAATTTCTCTATACACCTTGGTAATACCAAGATGTATAGGGATTTGAAGGAACATTTTTTGTGGGACAACATGAAGAGGGAGATTGCTGATTTTGTGTCAAGATGTATGGTTTTTCAAAAAGTGAAAGCTAGAAGGAAATAGCCTGGAGGAGTTATGCAACCTCTTCCCATACCTGATTAGAAATGGGATAATATTACGATGTACATTGTCATGGGACTACCAAAGACTCCTAGAAGGAACAATGCAATATGGGTCATTGTTGATCGTCTTACCAAGTCATCACATTTTCTTTCTATAAGATAGGATTTACCACTTGAATGTCTAGCAAGACAATATATTAATGAAGTTGTGAGACTTCATGGATTACCTCTATAGATTGTTTCTAATCGTGATCCCTCTTTTACATCAAGATTCTAGAAAGGTATTCATAAAGCCCTGCATACTAAACTTCATTTGAGCACTACCTACCACCCTCAAACTGATGGGAAACCATAACGGACTATTAAAACCTTAGAAGGCATGTTGAGATCTTCCTCACTTGACTTTAAAGGTATGTGGGATCAATATTTACCTCTGGTAGAATTTTCTTATAACAATAGCTTTCATTAAAGTATTCAGATGGAACCATATGAAGAGTTATACGGAAAGAGATGTCGCACACCAACCTGTTGAGATGATGTTGGTGAAAGAAAACTCGTAGGCCCAGAAATTATGGAGGAAATGATGAAAAAGGTGAAGGTAATCCAAAACCACATCAAAGCAGCTCAAAGTAGGCAAAAGAGCTATGCTGATAACTGAAGGAAGGATTTGGAATTTCAATAGGAGATCATGTTTTCTTGAAGGTATCTTCAGGGAAGGGTGTTATACGTTTCGGTAAGAAGGGTAAATTGAGTCTCAGGTACATCGGACCTTTCGAAATTCTAGAATGAAATGGGGCTGTAGCTTACCATTTGGAAATGCTTCCAAGTCTCTCCAATGTTCATGATGTATTCCACTTATCACTGTTGAGAAAATACATGCTTGGCCCAATTCATGTACTCACCTATGAGTAATTATAACTGGAACTTGATCTGTCTTATTTAGAAGATCATGTCATGGTTCTTGATACAAGAGAACAAGTGTTGGGAAACTGGATGACATGTCTGGTAAAAGTTCTATGGAGAAACCATAAGACGGAAAAGGCAACATGGGAACCCGAGGAACTTATGATGAAGAACCACACGATTCTTTTTACGCAGTAATACTCTAGAAATTTTGGGGACTAAATTATTTGAAGGAGGGGAGAATGTAACACCATAAGCTTCCAAGGTATGCTTCTCTTTGAATAATACAATAGTGTTTGTTGTACGCAACTTCGAGTTCTAACACACCACAACCAATCAAACTAATCATTATGAATATTAATACCCACTTTTGAAATTTTATAAATTTTATCTTTCAAAATGGACTTCATTTTTGGATTCAGGATATCGAAATTATCTTAGGGTGAGTTTTTGGTATTTTTCTGAAAACTTTCAATTTTTGATAAATAGTGAAAAACATTGAGTTATAGTTCAAAACCGAATTTTTATTTAAATAATTATTTATATTATTTAAATCTATTTTAGGTCAAAATAGATATATAATACCTATATAAGTTCAATGTAATTCATTAGAGTCAGTTTATAATAATTTTAGATATATAAAAATTTTATTGAACTTTTTACCGTCTTTTACCCACCTCCTAGGAGCATTTGAAAATTTACATAAAACTCAATTTTACCACTTCTGTGAGTTGAATTTCAAAAATCTAAGAGACACGGTTGATATTAGTAATTAAAATGTGGTTCAATAAGATGAAAATAATTTTTGTTGAATAGTAACTTTTTACTTTTATTTACCACGGTTAAAAGTAAATAGATTAATTAAGGGTAAAAATGATATTATTATTACTCTAACACATGTCCTAATTATATTGAATAAGTATAGTTCGACCACAAAAACCTTAGGAATAAAATATGAACCTCTTTGGTCCACTTGGATTAGATTATGACATTTATTATTTTTTAATTCAAAGAAGAGTTAAAAGAGTAAAAATCAATGTTTAATAACTAAAATATTTTTAATATAGGGTTACACATAAGATAAATTCAACTATAAATATTAATTAGAAATATAAAAAGATTTATTACATAATGGTATTTTATTTATACTTTTTAGATATTAAATAATTTAATTTATTTATGACACAATGATGATACAGTAATTACCTAATTAATGAAATATTAAAATAATTGATATTATTAATATCCAAATAGATGTAATTTGAGACTTTTTATGAATACCACTAATTTTATCGGTTAATATGACATATTAGGGTTGGTTACATGAATTGTTTTCGAATTAATAATACTTTTATGAATTTGGAAAAAACAAAATACCAAATAGTGTCAAAATTGACATAAAAGAGTTTTTAAAACAAATATTATATATAATAATTGATATTCTATTCCTAAAAATCTAAGTTTCAGAAAAAATACTTATATAATGATATTTTTATCATCAATTAACCACTTTGGGTTCTATTGGAAGTATATAGTAAGTTTATAAACCATATAATATAAAAATACAAAGAGACATGGTAAATGTCAAACTATTTAACTAAGAGTTAAATCTAAAAGATAAGGTTAATATAGTGACCAAAACCAATCTAAAACCTATTTGTTGAGTGGTTTTTGACCAATGACCTACTTAGTCTTTAAATAATCCATTTTTGAGCCATTAGAAACCGAAAATTATTTATTATAAAATGATATTTCTAGCTTTTCCTAAGGTGCACATCACCCCTCTTATAAAAGAGAACTCCCCCTTATCTCTAATTCACACCTTCAAAGCCATTTGGCTTGGACAACCCTTGCCCAAATACCCTCTAAACTGTACTCCCTTAATCCTATAAGCATTCCTTTAGTCATAAAGACAACCTAAGGATCCCTTTTGATCAAATCAAAATGAAGAATCTGAAGAAGAGGTAAATATTTCATCACCTCTTTCAAGTTCCATTCTTCTTCAACTTCCTCTTTCTTTGTTGTTTCCATTCTAAAATAATAACTCCATTATATTCTATATACTGTGATGTTATTATAAATATGGTACAACCATATTCATTATTCTATCCATCCTTTGAATGACATGTCTCCATACGTGTGTACGTACGACTTACCATCTCCATGTCGTGGTGTAATTGTTATTCAATACATTATTATTTGGATGGGTATAATAATGTTTTGTAATTGATGTAAATAATAAATATAACATGATATTTATTCTTTATATATTATATATCATCCAATTATTTATTATTTTAATATCAAAATAATGATATTGTCGCTCGTGCGTACGTACGGATTACCGTCTCCACGAACACGATGAGATTCATTCCTCATCGTATCCATTCAAGAATAATTTTCATTTGATGATTAAAAATAATGTTTAAATACTTAATATCATTCTGGATATAAATAAGATAAATCCCATCCATAATAAATATGACTCACATAACAAATAATATAAAGTAAAACGAATCCGTTAACACCTGAAATGACGATAATACTATGATATTATTAACAAAGCAATGCTAAAAGATCATATATGATATCATATTAATGTATATGATTCTTGTATAATTTAATAACAATTATTTCACCATTATACATGAGGTTAACCTACCCTTGACCAAGGAAATGTACAAGGTAAGGGTTAATTATACAATCACTTTATTATCCGAGATTGTTTTTACGTAAGTATCTACAGGGACCTCTTTATCATCCACATCCATGCTTCTTAAAAATATATTTCAAAACATTTTTACTATTTACTAGAAAATGGGTTAAATTAATTTATACCCTTATTTGACCTTATATGTTCTGAAAGGAATCTTTCTGTCGTTTTCCAAACAAGGTACTTTATGACCTTTTCGACAAAATTAAGGTAAGAATGTTTTTTTTAACTTATACGGCGGGTGAAGCTATTTTCTGTCATTATAACATCATCTAATATTCCCTTACAATATTATAAGAATATCTTAAAAATAAATGTTTTCATTATAATTATTTGACTCTTAAATTATTTCAAAATAGAAATAGATATTTCTCTAAAAAAATGTTTTTATTTCATCTATGTCAACATCCTTTGATGGATTTTAATTTTATTTGAAGTTGATTTATTATGATACAAAACTTCCATATTATATTGAAGGTTTTGTGATATGTTTGACTATGGATGAGGTATTTTTATACTATTCATGGTTTATGGTTAATTTATTGACATTTTGTATGCTAGTTTTAATATGAGTGTTTATGTTATATTTTGACCTTTTCATATGAGGAATGTATTAGACTTAGTAAGTGACGGGTGGACCCTGATATAGCTCCTCGATGCATTGGTAGGTCTCATGATAAAACTAGACATGGAATTGGCCGATGCCTTTCCCATTTTGATATATTTTTTTGGCTGAGGCCTTAATAATTTTTATATGTCTTGGCCGAGACCTTGAAAAAATGTTTCAGAATGTCTGGAATTATACATTCCCTCATTATGAAAATAATATTGATGGTTCATGTGGTCATTTCACTAGTATAATACCCATGATTATGTTTTATTATGGAATTATTTACTCATCTCATATTCCTTCCATAAAGGTATTCATGTTTATTATTGGTAAAGGCATGTGGTTTCAATTATTCACCATGATTAATATTTATGTTATCTTCCATTGTATTGCTTACCCTTACTGAGCGTTTGAGATCACCCCTTTCTTATGTTTAATTTTCTCAGGATATGAAGAAGTTAGTTATGAGTGACTTTCAGGCATAATATAGGAGTCTTGGATGTTTCTAATGGAATAAATTCTTGTTGTACTTCTTTTCAAGTTGTAAAATTGAACTTATGTATGAATCTAATTTCCAATAATACTAAACTAATCGGTCTTTCGAGACATGATTTCCTTGTGATAATTCAAAAGTTATGTAATAATGCACCGACTCTGGGTAACTAGGGTCAGGGCGTTACAATACTTGTCTAGATATCCCTTTCATAATTTTGAATATAACTATCACCCTTAGGTGATGTAAACAATACCCTGCTATGATAGGAGTCCGCATAAGAATAATAGGGGCCATCTAGTCAATATGGAGAATGATTTTGAAGCCTATCATCTCAAGGATAAAGATTTCACATAAGAAATGATATCCAACAACCTCAAAAATCATTCCTTTCACTAGAATAAAATTTCTGGTTAGATTTGAAATGGAGTATCAAGTGTCAAAATTCCACATAAAAACATTCAGTCTAAGTCATTCCATGATAGACACATAAAAAAAAGAGTATTAAGCTCTTGTGTCAAATAATTAAAATAATAAATTATAGGTTATTAATATCATACCTCTCACTATACATGGTTTAGAACCTTACTCCTTGGTTGTAAGATGCACTGAGTATATCATGCATGATCCCCCACACTAAACCGCAACCTGACCACTCTGAGCAGGTCCCCCTACTGGAGATTCACATCCTAGGTCTGGCCACCTAATCCATGTCCACCTCCTTATACTATAAGTTCACTGGTACTCTAAATCCCCACCTAACATAGTGCTACAGATCCTTCTATAGAAGATGGTTCTGGTGTGAATCCTCTCCAACTGAGAGCAAATGGGATGGATCAGATGAATCTATAAAGATTTCCTATTTTACCACATGCTCAACACTACACTATGTCTCAATCACACTAAGGCTTTATAGGACTATTTTAGCCACACTAATGAAATATAATAAAACTACTAGTGTGAATATTTGGGTTGCCACTACTCTGTTGAGAATCCTCTAGATAAAGATTCGTATCTCTAGATAAACTACCCTACCTCAGTACAGAACTACCATACCCTAGAATCTCAACCTCCCTCAATTTGTACTCAATAATTAAGTCCTAGTTCACTGTCTATAATACAATTATTATTCAAAATATATTTACTAAGATCGGATGGAATAATTGAGTCCATTCTAAAAACAACTCACTTTAGATAACTCATCACCAGAAAAAGTAGGCACAAAGTGATGAACATATGTGAAACGATAAGGATAATTCATAATGGAAATAGTTCCCTTCTCGAAGTGCGAGAACTCTCTCACTCGATCCAATATCAGGGTCTCGAGAAAAATTAATAATATAAGAAATATTGTAAATCACCCTGAACCATACCTCAATGATGGTCAGCCTGTTTTAGAACACCCCAACAACACATGGAAAATCCGCATATAATATAAGTGATGGTATTTACCCTCCTTTCTGGAGGCATACATAAATGATCAAATATAGATAAGTTGGACTCTATCTAAGATTAAGTAGCCTAAGGTTCACCCTCCCCAAATAAAGTAAGTGGGTGCTACTAATAGAATTCCCTCATCAAATCTGACATAGTCTATATGGGTTGTAGATATCCCTTCGTATACTACACTAAGCACATAAACAATTCCCAAAACTGGGCATCATTTTCTAGTTATGTAACAATGGGAGGTGAAATTGGAGGTGCCTCACTTGGAACTATTTGCAGGTTAGGTCCCACCACCTTAGGAGCATGGTTGTTGACACCTTCCTAGTGTTCGACCCAAGGATATTTTGGAGGCATATATATCTACAATTTATAATCACAAAACATATAACATGATAAAATCATAAGGAAGTTCTCATGGTTTAAGAATAATGATAAGGTTTCACAACCCACTGGCTACTAACCCAACTACCCAATCTCTAAGGTTGGGTTATTTTTCAGGTTTTATGTTTTAATTATAGGGGTTTTAGCATATAAAGAGTCAATTAAAATTTATAGAGGAAAACACCCTTTATGTTGTAATTGAAATCCCCATTTTATGAAAACCAATTATATTTAAACTTAGAATTTAACTATTTAATAGTGATCTTATAAGTATACTTTACATTTATATGCATATATTCATCAATTTACAGTTAGATTCATCTAAAATTAACAAATTATAAATTATTATCCTCAATAAGTTGAAAATTGTACTACATATAACTACAACCAAGGACTTTAGGATGGTTCAGTTAGATGGATCATAATTCCTAATTTATAGATTCACCCACATAGTTTAAATTTAAATTGGAATCCATGTAATTGTAGCCAACTAAAATTTCATATTTTTTAACTAATGCTTTATAGATCAAACATAAAATAACTAGCTAATTAAGGTACCACCATCAAAATATATGGGAAAACTCCATTTTGGTTGATGAAAACAATTTAATTAATCTAATTATTTTATCCTTGTAATAAATTTTAATTTAATAATATACAGAGAACTCAAGTCACTACACATGCTATAGGAAATTCATGTAGTAAAGAAAATATTGAATGGGATAGGAATATCATGTGAATCCTAAAGTGCCTAAGATGATTCATAAAACACTATCTCCTTTCCATACTATTCCAAAGATAGAGATAAAATTATACAATGATAATAAATTCCATAAATCATGTGCATCACCCAATGATAAACTAGTACAATTGTAATTGGAATAGTCCATAACATCAAATACCATCTTAGTAAATTTTGATGTTTCCATATATGTGTGTTAACTACTCTTAGGCATAGGCTCAGTACCAAATTCCATCATGACCTAATATCTTATCTAACCATTCCCAAATAGTAGGAAAAAAACCCACTGATATCACTTTGTGATGTCCTGACCAGGAATCCAATAAATGGTTCCCAAAACTTTTTGGAAACATGGCCTCAAGCGCACCTCCCTGTATGTTAGGGGCTGGAAACTAGAAGAGAGGGACTAGGGTGTGTCTATAGGGAGAACATTGCCTCAGAAGAGAGTGTAGTAGAGTGGAATAATATACATATAAAAAAATATATTAAGTAGTAATAATAATATGAAATAGTGGAAGTAAATAATCCAAACATGAGATACATAACTAAATAGAAACCACAATATCCAGTTCATGTACAGGTGATGATGAGGACATGATACTGTACAAAAATTGCAAGCAGACCGACATAAATACATGCAACACAATAATACATAAAAATACCAAAGCATTAAACTTCAAAAGAATCCCAATCCTATGCTTGGTCTTCTACTCCCATACTCCATCTTATCACATGGATAAAACATCAAAAGTTGGACCCTATCCCTTATCTTCACCTACAATCATAATGTTTTCTTGAGTACCAATCGGCAGCTCGAACAGGGTGTGAGTAACACTGTGTAGGCCACCACCAACGGTGTCTAAAACAAATATAATATTTCAATATAAATGTAATAGTTTTTAGGTATCTGAATAAGAATTGAAATAAAAATGAGTAAAATAAATACCATGTTGGGGTCGGACTACCGTTGTGATGACCGTCCAACCATACCTACTTTGGCCTCATCTGGATGCCTCTAAATAGGTAACCTATAAAAATTCAGGGCATGAGGATATCACAATAGTAATATTGTAATAATAATAAAAATAATAATAATAATAATAATAATAGAGTATCCAAGGTGAAATTAAGTAATACTTAACCTTAGAAGGTTAGTCTAGCTCACAAAAATAACCATGCAGCCTAGCCAAAATGTCAAAGTGTAATCCAAGGGATACACCATTGGAATTTCACTGGAGAAATATCTCTCATCGAGTCATTGGAATACTTCCAAATTAAATCATGGGCTAAGAATTACTGAATCCCAAGGTGTTGATGTAAGGAATTACATTCTCAGAGACACCAAGATGAATACTATGAGATAATCCATGGAATTATAACTTTTAGATATAAATTAAATTAATCATCGATACCATGTCAAGGCATTCATTTAATAAGACAAATACCAAATTCCAAGGTGGGTATATTCCTTGGAAACTGGCTCAATGAATCAGGGTGGTGTCCTCTAATTTCTCAAGGAAATACATTGGTAATCCAAGGCTCTGTCAAGTAATAACACTCCTTTAACAGGAAAAGTCTTCATAATCAATTCACACTATTTAATAAATAATCATAGGTCATGTATTAATCCATGCCCATTTACTATTCAGTTTAATTCAAACATTCCCTTTTTATAATTGAAAAATGTGTAAAATTTGTTTCATATAATTAAACAGTTTATTCATATTTAATAAGCTAAGTGAACATGCTTTCCATATCATAATGAAACATTTCATCCATTTAAATTAATTAAATTACTTGAAGGATGTCAATCCAAACACACCAAAGGGTGTTTTGGTAAATATTATTCAAAAATGGAATGTGTTCATATAGAATTATTTTCCAAGAGTGGATCATATTGATTTAATTGTACTCCAATGATAATTGGGGTTCTATTATGGTGTTTGGGTGTCAAATAAAGCAACCATTTTAAGGAAGATTAATTTTAGAGGCAAAGAGTGGGTAAAA
Source organism: Viscum album (assembly GCA_963277665.1). Taxonomy (NCBI): domain Eukaryota; kingdom Viridiplantae; phylum Streptophyta; class Magnoliopsida; order Santalales; family Viscaceae; genus Viscum; species Viscum album. The sequence continues at coordinate 578,493,189 of OY728122.1, read as the reverse complement.
CCAACATTAGAAACAATAGTTACATTTATAAATGGGTGAAAATTTGTGGTAAATGTTATAGACCACCTAAATTATCACTGTATATGAACACTCATCCAGTATTGGACTTATATTCGTGTTAGAATGAGAGAAAATTGAGCAATAGATAAATACTCTGAAATTATGGTATATTAGATTGCACCAAAACAGAACTAAAGATATTGAGATAAACTAAGAAATGATAGAAGAAATAGGGATTTAGATTTATAAGGTTTTAAGGTAGAATGGATTTTTTACCTCACTTTAATGAGGAACATGTTTTAGCTACAGGGTTGGCTAAATTTGGGGCCAACCATGCACCAGCACTGTCCAAGGAAAACACCCCCTCGTATGGTTTGGCACAAAGTTATCCAAAACGTGTAAAGCCTATGAAAAAACCCTATAAAACTAGTCTACAATTTCTTACATGGTCATGATTCCTGGGATTCACCATTTGAATAACTATACAACACCCTCTAGGGCCCACATGATTGAGGTGCACGATTATCTTTAATCATGTGCCTTGGGTGTTCTTCCCAAAAACCAAGGTTTTAAGCTCCTAAAAATCCTCAGATGCTCCCAAACCCTCTCTAACCTCATTAAGTATTTCCATTAGGATAAAACTAAATATTAAAAATTAAATTTAAAGGATTTCATACCTCAATATAAAAATTAGGATCTTACACAGCATACTCCAGTAGATTACGAGAGTTAGAAACATATTCCTTCCCCTTCCAATAGAGGAATGCACTAGCATCCTTCATAGTAAATATAGGAGGAGACCCATATCCATTATCCCATTCTGGAGTTCTATCATCATATTCTGATGGGGAATGCACATCTCAATCAGGCTCATATTCTCGATTTATCTAGGTTTGAATGGTATATTCTAGAATCCACCCAAAGGTAGGTTCATGTTCCCACTGACAATACAGAAGCTCACAAATATAATCCAATAGTTTCTTGGAAACTATCCCCTAAAGTATTAGAAAATTGTCAACATACTCTTACTATATCCATATAGCCATAACAGACTCCTGCTCAATCCCAAATGGAAATTCATCACATTCCAACCATAATTCATAATGAGTCTCATATTCCTACCCAGCTGAATGTCAATATCTTTAAGGCCATACAATGTATATATGAAGCATCTCAAGGGTCCACTAACTCTTCATCTGAAGAATATCATGATATATATCATGGTTTTCCTCCACTTTATAAAATAGAGATGGAATATGGGGATCCTACCCCTGACATACATCATGGTCAACCTCCCCATGGTGATATCTCACCCAATAAAGGACATCCTCACCTTGTAAAAATACCTTCTTATAGAGAGGTTATCAAAACATTAGGTTTATCCATATATAGTGCCCCACCAACATAAAGTAATACCTCACCTTAGTCGGTATGAAACCCATAACATCGACCCCCATCACTATATTTTAAAGACCATGATTTATTGTCTTTAGATAAGAAATCTCTATGGTCTGACCATGTAGATTAATGTTCCTCCAATAAGGAATAAGTCAGCATGTACTTGTGAAAATAGTTAGCTAAGAAAAACCTCCTAACTATATTTTTCCCATCACCACCTTCAGTTATGATACCCCAGATGGTTTAAACAAAGAGTAAATGTCTTACATATTACAGAACTTATGGAAATCCTTTCAATGGATAAAGGATAAGAACCACCCTTATAAAGGATATGAGGATCATCTTCAAGCTATAAACATGCTCTTCTTCCATATTAACTTTTTTTATTTCTCTTTGGTAAGGGACCTGGTGATATAAAATCACCATGTGAGTTTACAACATGATTTCCTCTACATCATTTCTACCCTTTGGGAAGTATTCTCTAAATACTTTTCATACTTAATTTTCTAGTTATAGGGAGAGTATGGAGCATTTCAGGTCACCCCATCCATAGTAAATAAGATTTTCTTAGACACAACATCTTACAATTTCAAAGAATAAAAATAACCATGAGTGGAGGGAGAGGGTCATCGATGGGCTCTTAATCCAAGAACCACAACAAGTCAAGAGTACTCCTCAGATGAGAAAGTTGAAATCTCATGCTACTCAACAACTCCCCATAGCATGTATATCCCATCCTGAGTAGGCACTACACCCAATACATGCATGATGGAAAATACACCAAATAAAGTAGATCACATTAGAAACCACCATGAAATAAATTTGAGAGAAACACCATCCCACCAGGCTATGGGAATTTTCACCACCACCTCTGCCCCTAGTGTTATCAAATCCTAATTGGGTCTAGAATAAGTTGACAATAACTTAAAATCAACCCCATCCCATAGGGATAAGAAACTTTTTACAAAAACTATCATCCAATGAGTTATAAAAACCACAAAATATTAATAAAGTACCAGTGGCGGCCTACATCAACCCCATCCCTAAGGAATGGGGGCATTATTTACATATTTACCAAGGAGATCAGCCTTCTCCAGAAATAATAGTGAGTACCAATGGACGGAACCCCAGTTTTTCCTCTCGCTAAGTAACACACCCATGTCATTTTGCACTCACTCAGCAAGCATAGTCTAATACTCCCTTAAGGTAACTATTGATAGACCAAAACCATGGGAGAATATTATAAATAAAATAATACCATATAAGGGACATAATCCAAAATAGTTTAGCGAGAGAAATTGAGGAAGGGAAGACCTTGATTTAACACCCAAAAGGGAATTGGGTAGTGTATAGATACCCTTTTACTCTAAGATAGATGAGAGGATTCATGCTTACCGATATGCCTTAGTGAATGTCATCACCATCAATCCAATTTATGATATAGATTGAGACATGAATGTTAGTAACCTGAGAGTCAGGTTTCACTGATGCACAAATCGATGTTTCACATACCCAGAATCAATGGAGGAGCCAGAACTTTCCACCTCCAAATGAATAGCCACCATCCTATTGATTCTATTCCACTAGTTATAAATAGAAAGATGTGGCTACATTCCACTATCCACTAGTAAATGATTAAATCTCCTATATAGAAGATAGGTTGGCACAATATGAGATTGAAATATGAAACCTTAGATAGCTCAATGAGGAATTGTTTAGGGGAAATACTCCCACTAATTACTTCCTCTTTATGAATGGAAATAACTCTACAATCACCCATATAGAGGGAGTTAATAAATTGGTAAGGATAAAAATTAATCATCATCCTAGATCTGTATATGGAAATTCAGTTTATCTAAACATAGGAATTAAGGAAGAACAAAATTTTCCTCTGTTATGAAGATATCCTCCCTTATATCAAGACAATTACCCAGTCTTATCATGGACTAGAAATCCATATTTGATTAATCTATGGAAACCATATCAATCTTTACTCACTACCTATTCTCATGAGATATTTCAAATAGAGATACCCCCAAAACTCCACAACACCATTAATTATCTTTCTACCTGAATGGAATCTATATAAGGGTTACTTTCCCCTGTAAATACCAAAATAAATTCATATCTTGAATGATTAGATGCTACTATTCCTCCTCCCAATTTTAGGAACCCTATTTTCTAAAAAAATTATAGTATGGGAGATATGTGGAAATATATATCACACATCATATCTCAATGTGGTCCTATGATGGGCCTACAATACCAGCAAAAAGAAACAAAATTGAGGTGTTTTTTTCAGACTTTGGTGGGTCCATCTTTCATTTGGTATAGTAGTCTCCTAGTGGGGTCCATCACAGGCTGGTAAGACCTTCCAAATCAATTCCTATACAAATTCTTCTCTAAATTATGGAGAAAAATGATAGTCAACCTCATAAAATCTAAAAAAACATGATAATGAAAGGTTTATAAACTTAATAGACTGGTCAAAGAGCCTGATTTGTTCTCTTAGCATCCCAGTCCCATATGAGGGGTTTCTGTAACTATGTTTGAGAAAACTCTATAGTAAACTACATAAACTACTAATTCAATTGAAATATCCATGAGGGTTCCAATAGTATGTAGAAATTTCCAAGATTTTTGAGGTTGATATTCAAAAAACCAAGGATAAATCATAACCCATGCCCATAATATAAGAAAAATAGTCTAATAAGGAAGAAATTTCATATTCCATTCTTAAAATAGTGTCAATACTAGTTGGAGTACCTAAGAAATCTCTACCACACCTAGTGACTCCTACTGAGTGGAAACTGTAGAAAACCCACCCCCGACTAGAGGTAAAAGGTGATAATGTCACCCATGGTTTGTGGAATGTAAGACCAAAGTATATTTCTTTTGAAATGAATAATTTCATGGTTATTTCCTCACAACTATGGAAAATATTTTTTTCAAAAATCTTGAGTCTAGGAAACCCAGCTATGTCAACCTCAGTGATCATCCTAACTATTTTCCTTTTCATCAGAGGTCGGTCCATATCATACAAGACTAATTTTTCTTCAAGGAAAACCTCTAGGGTGTGGTTAATTCTAAATAGGTGATATTGGGAAAATCTCTAGCATAGGTAACCCATGTGTCCAAAACCCAATCAAAAGAAGAATATGAATGACATGAAGTATTGTATAGGTGTGAACTACATTGAAATGACTAGATGAACCAAAATATAGTTGACTAAGATCATACCATTATCAGAGCACAACTTCATCAACTAATTGTGGCTTGATCACCTCCTTCATCACCTAAGTGTGCATATTTAGAATAAACCTCTATAGGTAGTTGTAATCATCAAAAGTAGAATTGGGTATAATAAGAAGAGTCTCATATGACACCTAAACTAACCCCGACACTCAAGTATTTCTTCCACCAATCTTCTAGAGCATGGTAATCACCCTGAAAAATGGGATCCTCAATGGATGAGAAGCTTATCTTTGGTCCTATTAACACCATCCACTTGTCATACCCCTTATTCAATGAAAAATATGTATATTAATCTAAGTTCCTCGTACCTAATAGAGGATCTGGATACTGGGGCTATAGAATCTAAGATAAGAGAAGAATTCATAGTCATGGTTGACCCTAGTATAATATCCACATCCATGTTGAAGCCATATCTGCATCCAAAACCTACAGGAAGACACATTGGTGAGCCTAGCAGGGACATGGAGAAACCTTGGAGTCCTCTAATATTCATCCAATCCCAATTGTTTTAGATAAATGGATAGAGTTCATACAATAATTTGATCATACTAGACATATGGTAAGACTACATAGGACTATTACATTTGTAAAAAGATATTCCTTCAAATTTTATCCACGTTCTAGATTTATATACCTAAATCACTTTAACCCTTATGCAACATGTCAAATAGTAACCCCATATTTGGAAGTATAGACTTCTTTTGAAGAAGTAAAACATATTGAAATATCTAGCATCTATACCAACTAAGTTATTGATCATATATGATCTTCATATTTCAAAATATCTCAAGGAGTCACTTTTCAAGGATCCATGGTGTCCCCAAGATTTTTATCAAAAAATCAATGCAATCTAGATTTAACAAGAGTAAATTTCTTTAACAGAATGTTATTCTACCATCTCATTCACAGAGAAATATCAGGAAGAAGATATTTAAGGACATATCAAACCCCTAATTTTTTTAGGAAATCATGATAATGTCAATATTTTATGAGATATGGTTGAAAAACACTCTAGGATTAATCTCATGTCATTCTGGATCCTGTGAAATTTGGGATATAGGTATAATGATTTATCTATAATGATGTTGACCATTCAAGGGTATGACAAGAGTAAGAAAAATAACCTTATAAATATCAAGCTCAAATCCCAATTTGTGGGCCTAATATCTAATGTTGATTTCATGGTTATCTAGAAGTACACAACATACAATGTCCTACTCATGAGACCTTTAATTTATTATCATGTTATTGTCCCATCAGCATTCCATCAATTTTTGAAATATCCCATTGATTGAAAATTCGGCATGTTGTGAGGTGATAATGCCCATTTTGAATATTTTGAATCCTATTTTATCAAGCTTGGTTTGTATAAGAGGGAAGGAAAGTAACAAATTATATAGGGATACATGTGGGTCTTCATTCCTAATGGCTTGGGAATTGATCCTACAAGACCATAGAGCTTGCTCAGCAATGAAAATGTACTTCCTATAAACATGTTCAATGTGTAAGATCTAACATAATAAGGCCCCCACAAACTTCCAACTTCACTAGTCCATTTCCACAAAAATAAAATTCATTCCAAAAGAACTGGCCCAATCAAAAAATAGTCAACCAATGTTTTATCTGAATCAGAAATTTTCCTTGTTTAGTTAATGGAAATTAAAACTTTCCCCAATATATCTCTTTCAACAATGGATTTCAATACCTCTCATACCCTAAATAGTGGTAGATAATATAGTAATAATCTTCAAAATTCCTCTATAATTTCCCTTATAGTTTTAGATGTCAATGTTTATTTTTATAGCCTCTTACCCCTTAACAGGGGCAGAAATTATCCTATGTTATCTACCAGTCCTGAGGACACTTCCATCGATATGGAGTTTTAAGGAGAAGAATATGATCTTAAGGTTTTCCCTCCAATATTTGAGAAAGGTGTCTCCAAAACCATTGATGATATCAGGAATGTAAATTTGGGAACATAAAAGGACCATCAACCCACATTTATCTACACCACCAAGCCACTATAAGAGTGGGATATGTATATTTCATTCTTGAAGTGACATCATTATGTTTCCACATTGTACTATATAGATATGATAAGTTTGGATCCCAATGTGGCAACCCATCACCAATTCTTACCAGATGAGCATCTAGGTTTCAAACAAGCAACCAAGATAATTCACCCCTCTCATTCTTCTAATGTGGAGTTTGATTTTGATAATATTATCATATCCAACTTCATTCGAGAGGTTCAGTACCCAAAATATCCTCTCAACATCATCCTTGATAAGAAAATAAATGTGAATATGAGGGTTTTTATCGATTATAGGGATATCAAATAAAATTTTCCAAAGGATGAATTCCCATTTCTGATCATGAAACTCTTAATAAATGTAATTACAAGCTTCCATGCCCTTTTATTTATTGATAGGAACTCATGGTACAATCAGATCAAGATGTACCTAGAACATAATGAAATAACTTTCTTCAAAACAACCAAGGGTATATTCTACTACCAGGTTATTCCCACTATATTTTAGAATAATAGAACCAATTACTAAACCACCATGCATAATATCTTCAAACCCACACTAGGAAGAATTTAAAAATACTATATTGAAGAATTAGTAGTTAATTCTTGGAAATTATGTGATCATATCACTGACCATAAAATAATATTTAGTAAATTACAATAAACCATCATAAAGATGAACCCATTAAAGTGTTCCTTCAAGGTAAAATCATATAATTTCGTCTTATTAGTGGTATTCCAACACAACATTAAGATTTATCCAAAGAATACTAGGTTGATCCTCACAATCCCACCACCTCAAAACCTTAAAGTGTTGAGAGGGATCTAGGTACACCTCACCTATATGAATTGTTTCATAGAAAAACTAGATATAAAATGACTCCCCTTCACAAATTTGATGAAGAAGGGAGTGTTCCTTTAAATGATAAGACAATTATCATGAATCCTTTGAGAAACTCAAGAAATATCTTATACATCCACCGGTTTGGTGTCACCAATGGAAGGGAATCCACTTATCTTATATGTGGTATCCACATATTGATTTCTCATCACCCTTCTCATATAGGAAAATGATTCAAAGGATGAAAATAGTCTCTATTATCTCATCTAAACAATTCTGTATAATAATACTCTATATTATGAAATCAATAATAAAAACCTTTCCCTCATCTTTTCAGTATAAAAGTTGATCTACTACTTAAAGAACCATGAAGTCCACTAGGTCTATCGTATTGAACAAATCAAGTATATTCTCAGTCATCCTATACTGACTGGGCATCTAGTTTGGTGGGTGGGAATCCTATAATAATATAACAAAAAATCATATTGCATAATTAAATCAAAAGGAAATCACATATTGATTTCCTCGTTGTACATCCTGCCCTAAAAAGGAAACTAGTAAACACTAACCTTCCAAATGAAGAGGTTTTCTATACCCATAAAAATACCTAAATATGAGAGATGTATTTTTATGGTACATATTTAATTCCAACAAGAAAAATATTATAAAATCTAAAGTTCGATCAGGATGGTCTAGGGATTGTTTTTGTTTCCCCAGGTAAGGAAATTCTTCCTTAATCCTAATTATATGAAGGTTGTACTAATAATAAGGTAAAATAACAAGTCTATATTACAGTCCTATATCTATACCTACATCTATAGATATCCTATATAAATTTAAAATTCAATTCAAATCTAGTTATTAAATATATAAATGATTAATTTTCCAAACTAGTAGAAAAATATGATTCTTCATCGAAATTTTAACATAGTTTTTCCAAAACCGACATCACAATGGACATGGAGATTCTTTTAAAATTGTTTTATTTAAAAAATATGTCTAACCTATTTATGATTTAACTTTGATATCAAATTTTAATAAAATATGATTGAAAAGGTTTTTTTAATTAACATTTGACATCAAATTTTTTTAAAAACCCAACATAAGATGTTTCGTTATTCACTTTCAATGTAGGGTTTAATAAAAACCAACATAGAAACTTTTTAAACTATATATATATACTAATAGTGTTTATGTATAACTAGGTAGATAGTAACATAGGTGTGAAATAAGATGATTATGTATTTTCACTCATTGATTTCAAAATATTTAGTTTCAAAGAGGAACTATTTACCATAGAGACACATGAAAAGTAGATATTTTATGTTACTGAACCTTCAAGTGATCATTGGTTTATTATTTTTAAAGGGACAATAATTAATTTTGGGGATATGGATGGTGATGATGTTATAGATTTATGTGAGGGTACATCTTCTATTACATGATTTCAGGATGATAACAATGACTATAATGTAGATATAGTCCATGTTTTAAAAAATGATTATGTTTAAGGGATATGTGAAAACACTAAGTTTCTCTTATAATTATCCAGGTAAATATTTATATTTTATTTATTTTTTGAATCTTACATGTATAAAAACTATATTTTTTAAATTTGGATATTTAAATATATATATATATATTTATTTATTTATTTATTTATTTATTATTTCTATGATTTTTTTGTTAAATTTTATACGTAACAATTTTGGTTAAAAAATCATTGAAACACCTAACGTATATCATTATGTTTTTGTAAAATCTATTCATATAAAAACACATTTTAATAACTGTGATATTTAAATTTATAAATGTTGATCATTATTAAAATTTCTAAATTAATGTTTATATTTATTATTTTGAGTTACATATTTTTTTGTTAAGAATCATGAAATCATAATTATTTTTATGAAACTTACACGTGTGTGAGGTGATTTTTTTACTTAGATATTTTTGTATTGATTGATTTTAGATATTAATTTTACTAATAATAAATATATATACATAATATCATTACATTTTTCTATTTAAATGATGGACACAGAGTAGATGAACATTTAATGAGGTATATGTATGTTTTTTTCATATTATTAAATATTCAATAATTAAATTATTTAATGAAAGTGAACTTTTAATTTGTCAAAAATTGTTTATAGGACTATTAGTGAGCCTCCTATGGAGGAGTCTTCTTCTTTTTCTCCAAAGAACATGATTCCTATATTTGGTAGACATGGGATTACATGTTTACTAAAACATTCACTTTCTCATATATTGAAGAGGATATATATATATAATTTGACGAAGATAATAACCCAACTAGCCCAAATGAAACATGGTTTAGGAGTTATATCACCATGTAGATCTATTTTTGGATTAACATTTTATATCCTGATTGGAATTCCTCCAACAAGATGATAAAATAAAATTTTTGGGAGTCCTTAATGGTAAAATATCTCAATTGATTTATTTTTATCTCATTATTAAAATATAATATATTTTATATAAATAATATTTATTGTATTCAATTACAAATGGAATTCGACTTTTAATAAAGGAAAGAGATTAAGAAATGGTGTTTATCTTTAGTGGCATATGGATGAAGATATTTTTAAACCAAACTAACAAAAAATTATGTTTTTGGGAAGTTATAGAATGAAAACTCATGCCTCAAGAATGAGTTTTTAGATGTACAGACATGGAAAAAAATTTCTCCAATCGACATGATGGGGAATTTATGATATTTTAATTATTTTATATTGAAAATTTTATTATATTTTACCAGGTTACTTATTCATTTATTTTTATATAATAGGTCTCTAGAAGATCTCACCTAGAGTTCCATCTATAGAATGTATACCCTCAAACTTTATCATGTGGTGGGTATCATTTAATAGAGGGGAAAATGGTTGTAGAAAATTTTAATTAATTAAGATCTGAATCTTATAGTGGATCAATTGAGGTCTAGTTTATCCCTCTATCTCCCCCCACTTTTTATCAAAAATATAAAAGAGTAAGAAAGAAAAAAAAAGAATAGTTTCTTACAAATAAATCTAAATAAGTATCTTTGTATTTTTAAATTAAAAAAACTAATATACCATTTTAAAATATCATTTTAGGATGATCTTTAGTAGAAATAAACATAGGGTAATTTTATCCCTGAGGTTAGGATGTACATTCTAGCCATATCTTTATAAAATCTAAAACACCTCAGACATGTAATAGGATATGAGGTGTGAGGTGGGTGTCAGTATTAGGAATTTTTTTCATTCAAGTAATAAATCAAGGGTAACATAAACATATTTATTAAAATCTAAGTTAGAATACATAAAAAACCAAGGGTGATAAAATTAAATCAGTTTTGTTAGTTATTTTTGAACAAATAACAAGACAACCAAAGAATGTGTATCTTGCCTACTCAAATCCTCCCCCTCCTCATTCGAACCCAACCATATACTAAAAGTTTTATACTAGAGATCCCCATGTAAATGTTTTAGAATATGAATTTATACATATTTTGGGGGATTATATACATCACCATCTAATGCATTTGGGTTGGGAAAGAGTAACTGTACATGATATTATTGATCCAAATTCTCTAGTGTCATTTCCCATAGAGGAGGTTACCATAGTTGGAGATTTTTTCAGTTATTTTTTACTCTGGCTAGCTAGACTTCTTCATCACCTGAAATATGTGGTATGTGTTATTTTTTAAATATTATTTACATTTATTAGAAAATAACTTTTTTATTATATTTAATTATATATCTGTATCTAAAATCAAAATAATTAGTACAAAAGAAACAAAATCTTTTGGAACCAACAACTTTGGATACATCTGACATTTTTTATGGGATAAAAATATTATCCAATATTTCTTCTTTCTTGGATCCTTTTTATGATTTTTTTATAACATTTTATATATTTGGAAGTGACTATGTATTGAAAATATTCAAAGAATATATAATGGATCTTATAATTTTGTAGGATCTGAATGTAAATATGTTGTATTTTTTTTACCTTGTAAGTAAATTTATATTTCAATTTATCTATCTTTAAATAAAATTGACTTGAACTGACATAATTTAAAACTTATTTAATTATTTATCTCAATAATATTTTCATTCGAAATGAGAGAATTGTCATTTATGATTTTATGGATCTAGGATAAATTTCAATGGTTGTGAAATATCTTGAGGATCATGCTAGAGTGACATATATATGTAAAATATTATAAAATATGGATATTGGGTGTTGGTTTTTTAATACCTTGATGGGTAATAAGACTAAGATAATTCTGAACTAATATTAATTATAATTTAAATTATTTTTAACGTTTTATAATTTAGTGGTCACTATATGTTAGGTGTATTATTCACATATGAATGTACATTATATTGGTTTTTCTCTTTATTATGTGGAGTTCAAAAAACTGCTTGTAAATTTTTAAAAAATTAATATTTTATTATAAGTTCATTAATCTTATTTATTCTTGTTATATGCATTTGGTTAGTTGATATAAGAAAATACAAGTCATGGGGAAAGTTTAATTATGATCACTTGTCAACATAGAATCCAAATAAAATTAAATACATGATAATATAGGGAAATAAATTTTATATTAGATAATATTTGTTTTTTCTTATGTGTGTGTGTATGTGTGCTAGTTTTTATTTTCAGGTTAATGTTTCCTAATCAAGGTTTCATCAGCAAAAAGAAAATGTGGAATGTGGTTAATATTATTTAAGATTAATGTTTTAGATCATCACAAATGGTATGATTATTTATTTAATAAGGTTAGTTATTTTAATTATTTTGTGTTTTATATCAAAATATTATATTGTATATATTATAAAATTTATTTTTATTATAAGTTTTCAATGATGTTGCCTCATATATGGATGAAGACTTGACCCACCTTCAAAATTTTACTGTGAACAATTTTTTAGGTATAGTTAATTTGTATATTGAGTATCATTTATGTCTCTTTTAATTAAATTTTGAAAAATATATATTAAAAATCTAGTTTTTATTGTTTTTTTGATATTTTGTACTTGAAATATTTTCACATGTTGTTAGGGAATTTATTTATTGTTGTTTCTAAAAAATAGAAATTTTTTATAGATTTATAATAAAATTAACATGGAATATTAAAGTGAGTATCTTTCTGTTTCAGTTTTGGATAAAAAACTACATTTAAACCCTCTTTACATGTCAGTTATATTAAAAATGGATGTGGAAATATAAAATTATTTTTTCAGATATTTCCACATCATTTTTACAATAAAACTAATTTGTAAAGATAAAAATATATATTTTTTATAACTTTCCATTTCATTAATATTATAAAACTAATGTGTAAATCCCCTTTCAATATCATTTTTTTAATTTATGTTCAAAGTTCGCCTAAATTTAGTCTTTATTTTAAGTTTGGTGTCAGTTTTCAAAAAATGGCATTGAAAATATTATTGTTTTGTCACCTACATCAAAATTAGATAAAATATATATTAAATTTTAATAAAACTAATGTTAAAATATTCTTTTACACTAATTTAATCAGGAAGGAATTATTAACCACCCTTATCAGTTATGCAAGGGGTCTGATAGTGGAATTCCCTTTCAAACTAATTCTTCAACATGTACCTCATTCATAGAATGATTATGTGGATACATGAGCTAACACATCCATAGACCTAGACAATCATGACTAGGACAAGATAATATTTCACATCATGCACCAAAGTGTAGTCTCCCTGGTTTTCAACTATGACATGGAGGAAATCAATAAAATCAGTGATACCCTAGGAAATGATGAACTAACACCTGTTATTGGATAGATAAACCCCAAAATGTATTACCTCTAAAATGTGACCCTCCCATCAGACCAATCCAAGAAAGAACATGTTTGTTATCAACCAGAAAATTTCACCCTTCATGATGGGACAAATGAATAAAATTTCATCTATAAATTGCGATTTAATTGTGTCCTCAAATGAATCACAAAAGGAGGGAGCCTCACATTATTGTAAGAATTATGAGCAGGCTTATGTGATGATCAACAATTAGGAACCAAGATCTCCCACAAAATTAAGTGGCTTGATTATTTCTAACTAACATTGATAAAGACTACATGCAATACACCAAGAAGTATCATGATTTTTAGATATATGAAAACTTCATCCCTTATCCTTTGAATTTGTTTTATACAACTATATAATCTTCTTTAGTTTCCATATGGGGAATGGATTTCATGGTTTCATATCCTATAGCTATAGATAAATAGTTCATGTATATCATTACTACTACTAAATTATTCTCTAAATGGGATGAGGTTATACCCCTCAAGGAAGTCCGGACAAAGAACATCATTAGCTTCATAAAGTCTAATATCATCACCATATTGGTGTCCCTTATACAATATTTACAGATAATGACAGTAACTTATGTTCTTCCTAGTTAAAGAGGTTATATCAAAAGTATAACATTGAGTCCAATTATTCATCACATTATCATGTAGTGTAAAAGAAGAAAATATAGTCCTTCAATAAGACTCTATCAAATATGTTCCATAATATAGTGGAAAAAGAGAATAAATATTATATAGAAAAACTCATGCATTCCTTGTAGGACTATCACACCACAACCCTCCCAACCACAAAAGAGACCCCATATTCTTTTATATATGGAATAAAGGCAGTTATTCCCATCTAGTTCTAATTACCCTCACTCTGAATTTCTATATGCGATCAACTCTTAGAATATAAACAATCACATAACTAACTTAATGAGATATAATGAATTAATGAGAATATATTTCATACATTTTACTACCTCGAAGTCTATTAGAATCACATTGTGCAAGAATTCAATAAAAAGGTTTACATCTACTCATTCCTTCAAAAAGAGTTGGTATTGGTTCTTAGAACCCTGATGATAACAGGTAAGAATCCTATGAAGTTGTAACCCAAGTGGGAAGGACATTACAACATGTATAAGGTCTATTAAAATGGATATTAATACTTAAATATGATGGATGGGGAATAATTTATAACCCCCACAAATGAAAGGTTTCTTAAGAAATAATTTTTATAATCCATAATTGGTAAATATGTTCATGGTGAAAAGACTATCTACTATATAGAACCTACACTCTTGTCTCATGATGTTAAACTTTGAAACAGTTGTTCCATCCTACATGACCATAAACTACTTAGATTGGTCGATATAATGGGATCCCTTACCTATATGAGAGTTAGATCCATGTAAGGATATGTGGAATATTCCCCCTATCCATAAACCTATGATAGGGATAAATTTTATATCCCTATACCAGAGTAGAACATGGAAATTACCCTCCCCTTTGTGAGAGTATAATCTTCATGGGGGTCCCTTAGTCAACTATAATTTCATGGTTCACTTAATAAGTGACCAAAATTCCCCATCCCTACATATGGTCTAGATCTCTATAGGAAAATTCCTAAATAATAACTACATGTGGATCGATTCCCATCTTCATGGGGTGTCTAGTAATACGTAGATCAGTATCCTAGGCTATGTTTCACCTTCCATTAGAAAATAATTCACCCTATATTTGAACCTGATCATTATGGATATGAAGTCATATATATAACTATGTGTGGATTAATTCCTAAAATATAGGATATTTAGTAAAATATAAGATCACCTATCCTATACACTGCTATAGGTTACTTTGATAGAAACCCCCTTTAAGTCATTTATTTATAAATTTAAAATAAATACAGTCTTAAGTACATCTAGTATGACTATAAATGGTTTGGATATGGACCAAAACTAAAAATTCCCCCTCCCCGTATGTGAGCCAGATCAGTACGAGGAATTTATTTTCAAAGAACTACATATGGATTGATTACCATTCTTTTAGGATACATAGTGAAATCTATATCTGTTACCCTAGACCCAGCCACAAATTATGAAAAGGATAATTTTTCACCTTATCACATCATAATGTCAAAAATCCCTCATGTTGGTCATACACTGGACCCTTCTTCCATTGAGGTTGGGTCTTTCCATTTCCTAGTATAGAGACAACCTTCTTATACTTCATATGTGGATTTGACCCATGTGAAACCAATCCTAAGTCCAATAAGTAATAATTTAAACACCATAACACCCAATTCCTTGTCTTATGATGTTAAATTTCATGGTTAACATCTTCACTCGATGTTTTTAAACTACATGGTCATTGTCCCAATCATATAATGTTAAACCATGAGATAAAAGTATATCATTCATGACTTTAAAATACTCAGAGTGACCCATTAGAACTTGATGCATATATAAATCTTTGGGATATAGTCAACCCATTCCATAGAGTATCAATTCCCCCCATTCCTTGTATACATTCCACATCTATGCAAAGAATAATTATTTCCAAGAACTACATGTGGCTTGATTCCTATTCATACAGAATACAAAGTGATGCCTAGATTCAAAATACCGGCCCCAAACACAATATACAAAATCATAATCCCCCTTTTATATCTTTCCAATTCATATGATCATGTTCTATGTAGGGGATCCCCTTTCCTTTTCAATAACTATGTGTATCTTAATTATTGTCCATACAATATATGTAGTGATTCTCGGACCCCCTATCCTAGGACCATCTGCAATTCAAAAAAAATATACCCCCTCATTATAAATGAACTAGATCTGTGTAGGGAACTTCTTATATAAGAATTGTCTTTTGAATGATTCTTGATCCATTAGTATACATAGTTATTCCTAAGTATATTATCTCAGTCCCAGGCGTAGGTGAATCACCATCATAACTATCCCTAGTGCTTAGTCTGTGTTGAAACAATCACCCTCATTAGACTATAATACAATGAATATTCCCCTACAAGTGAAGCCCTTTACCAATATGAGATCCGTTTTCCTTTGAAAATAGTTTGGTATTATGCACCAAGATAATAGTGGGTAACTTCCCCTTGAGGATAAATATACCCATTTCTTCTACATATGAGTTATATTTTTTCAAGGGACATTTCCTTCAAGAACTATGTCTAGCTTGATTCATATACCTAAAGGATATGTAGTGACTCCTAGATCCACCATGTTAGGATTATACACTATCTTTATAATAATAATTCCCCATTTATTTTACCAATATATGATCCAGATCTGTATAGGGAAACATGTCTTAATTCTTGTATTGATGCATGTCATCACCAAAAAATGAGGTATGAAAATTACACATTTCACCTTGATGTGATGGATTCCATATCCTCACAAAATGATCATGCACCAAGGTGAAACACTCCACATATATTCCAAATCTATGTTAGGGTAATTCTTCATAAGAATAGTGTTTGGATTTATTCCTGATAGAACAGGATGCATATAGTACTCAGACCTCTTATCTTGAGCCTACCCATGGATTTTAAATATTCACCATTTTACCTTAGTGTTTTAACTTTAACGATGAGACCTCACTTCCATGGTTTCACTACACCAAGGTAGGGCTTAATTGTTATTCCACACACATGAATCAAATATATATAGAAGATGCCTCACAAATATTGTGCAGTTATTGATAAAAAAAACCCCATCTCAATATATATGGGTTTGATATATATAGGAATACTTATAATAAATTCATGCGTCTTGATTACTATTATTACTAGATATGTAGTGAGACTCAGATCTCCTATGATGGGCCTATCCCCAACTTCTAAAAAATTATTTGTCCCCCTTTCTCAATATTTGGGCTAGATCTACACATGGAGTTTTTTTTCGAAAAAAAACTTTCTATGGAACAATTCTAGTCCTCATAGGATACATAGTGAACCCAAAATTGGACTAGATATAGAAATTTAAAATTCCATCCAACTCATCATGATGTTCAATAAAATTACCCATTAACCACAATGGTTCTCTTTGGTTTCCAGCATTAAGATAATTTTCTTCTACCTCACATGCAAATCACGTATTCCTAAAACTAGGAACTGGGATAAGAGAAACCTCATGTGTATGAGTCGAATCTACACAAGATTCCTCAACATGGTTTTTCTCATTTGTAAACCCATGATATGATAATATTTCACCCATATCACATGTCCCGCTTTGTCAAGAACCCTGATCCAGTGCAGTATGGGTTACTCTCTGAACACATCTTATTTCTCACAATAAAAAAGTCTCATGTGAGCTTAGAGGTCTGGGCTTACCCATTTTGAATGATGTGGATCATCATGAAAAATAATGGGAGTAAAAAATGGTCTAGCTTGAAATACCTCAAATATCTCAAGAAAAATATATTCAAGACCCACTTTGTAAACATATAAGTCATATCTATGAAAGGGGCCTCAGCATATGACTATTTACCCATAACCTCATACATAGATAAAATTACCCTATAACTTGTCCTAGATTTATAACATTAAACTATGTAGTATAAGGTCCTCATCACATGACCCTAAACTATAGAACACGTTATCCCTTGTCACATAAAGTTAAATTTTATGGAAATTTCATCCTTGTTTCATGATTATAAATTTCCTAGACCATCATCCTTTACCACTTCTTATCAAAGTACTATAATAGCATGGCCATGATTAACCAGGGTTTGGGATACTTCAATCATCTTTCTGAACACCGCAATACATAAACCAATCTTCATTTCTTGAGTGTATCAGATTTATTAAAACCTTTCATGGATGAAGAAATGGGTGTACCTGGCTTTAATGGGGACCATATTCTTGATTATTCATGACTTAGATCTATAAAAGGTCTCCTGACCCATCAACCACATGATCCTTTTCCTTATAAAAAATGGACCTATGATCCTCATGAACCCTCACAACATGACAATAGAGTCTTCCACCTTATAATGATTTGTGTTCATCCCTTTTATGTTTGTTCTAAACCATTACTTATTATCCAAAAACATTGATTGACGATTTACAACACCTTCATCCACTACTCAGAGGGTTTTGGAGTATTCCTGACATTGGGAAACCTAATAAGGTGGTTGTGTCATGTTTCCTTATGCATGGTCCATATATAATTACCTTAAACTATGTACACTTTGGCAAAGTTATATGACCTTAAACAATAACCCCTGATGGTCCAAATTGAAAGACCCTAAACTACTAGTAAAATCTGTTCAAAAATTGTTATAATAAAAAACCATAAAGGGTGGGCTGATAAAAAGTCAAGTCACCAAACAAAAATCTCTCCATCTCTATAGTTTAGGAAAAAATTTGAGTGAAAAGTAAAAAAAGGTATAAATATCATAGGTTCTATCCCATGTCCTTAGAAAAAGATGATTCATAATCGATAAACCCTTCCAATCAAGGAAAAATTTATAGCTATGACTTATCACATCCACTCACCTTGATAAAATGTTTAGTATGTAGTGATACAACTTTTAGAATTCCAAAACCCTCCATAGATATCCTTTCTCTATAACCTACTTCATATAGCGAGTATTTGAATCTTCAAAAATATTTTTTGGTCCTTGGAGAGAAGTGTGTCTGGATTTAATAGACCCTCTTCTTGACTATGCATATAATCCCCTGACACTTGCATATGATCCCCCAGACTATCAACTAGAGGAATATTTTCCTAGAAAAAAGGTCCTCTGATCCATGTGATCACTATAAACACTACAGTGGAACTCGTTTCCTCAAAGTGATTCATGATTATCCATGGAATGTTTTCCCCATCTCATCATCCATGGTTTTAAAACCTTGAGACATGATTTACAAATTTCATAATCCAATTATTTAAGTGTATTTGAAATCCTTGACATTGCGTTATCATATACCATACCTATTATCAAAACAAGGATTTGGTACCTCATTATTGAACCTTTTGGTGGTCCTCATCACGTGAACAAAAAACACATGATATATGGGTCTAATATTAATGACCATAAACTTAGTAAACCCTTCCTTGAGGTAGTCTATACTGAAAATTGTCCCATAATTCGTGAAAATTTTCACCTAGACCTTATCAAACAAATTCTCTCCAAGGTTCTAAATCCCACCTTGGATATCCTTTCTCCATAACCAACTTCATTACACAAGTGTTTGAATTTGAACAAATATTCCTTGTCCCTTGGAAAGAAGTATGTTCGAATTCAAGGGACCCTCTTCTTGACTATGCATTCCTTCCCTTGGCTCCTACATATGTCCCCCCTAACTTTCAACCAAATGAATCTTTTCCTTTCCAAAAGGACTTATAACCCTTGAGAGAACTATTAACATTATGGTGGAACTCTTAAAATCATTTTGATTTGTGGGAATCCAAAGTATTCTTGTCTCATATCACTATCCTTGATTTAAACTCCTTGAATGTGATTTAACCATTCCATACTCCAACTATTCCAGAAGATTCAACATCCATGATTTCATGTCACCATATACCATATATGTTCCAAAAGAAAGGATATAATATGCCATAAACCTTATTGAATTTCATCTTTGAAGCAAGGATTCGGGATTTCAGAACCCTTCTTGAATATTTATCCTCTATGACACACTTCACGTCTTAAACACTTGAATCCCCCATAAATTTTTCTACATACCCTGGTGAGGAGCATACTCACCTTCAATGAACCCTCTACTTGACTATGAATAAAACCCCACATCACTTTCATATAAGGCCGAATCATATAAAACCTAGGTCTATTTTCCATGAAAAAAGGTTTTTTGTTCCATGTGATCCCTAAAAAAATTACAGTGGAACTCACCTCCCCAATTTGATTCATAATCATCCTCGAAATGTATATCACATTTCCTCACCCCAATTCAATCCCTATAATACATGAATTTTAGAATTTATAACATGGTATTTTATCATATCATATGGTCTAAGCTATACGAATATCAACTAATAGTAACATATGGTCCATTTTATACAACCTTAAACTATTGAAACATATCGTCCAAAAAATACTACCTAAACTACAAGAATATATGGTATAATCTATACAACCTTAAACTACAATAACATATAGTCCATGATATATGAACCTATACTATAGTAACATAATTTCCTTTCTATATAACCTAAGACATTTTCATTGATAGGTCAAATCTATTCAACCTAAAATATCAGTCATATTGGTCTTACTTTCATGACCTTAAACAAA
The DNA here is from genome assembly GCA_963277665.1 of Viscum album. Classification (NCBI taxonomy): domain Eukaryota; kingdom Viridiplantae; phylum Streptophyta; class Magnoliopsida; order Santalales; family Viscaceae; genus Viscum; species Viscum album. The sequence continues at coordinate 578,472,528 of OY728122.1, read as the reverse complement.
CCATAGAAGGAGACATAAAATTTGTCTGGTTGAAACCCCATAAATAGCGGCCTAAAAAATCAAATATCTAATTTTAGGACATACTTATAGTAATACTAGGAAAATTTAAGAACAATAAAAATAAAGAGACGAAAATCTTGTGGGGGCCATCATAAGACCCCATTAATAGTCAATCTATGATCACTAGGGATATGTCCTAGGAAAACATTAGAGTACTCTCTCTCAATGATGTATTCACCCAATTCATCCTTTTAAACCATACGATTTTAAAAGGAATGACTCTAATGTATTGATTATGGTGTTTACTCTGAGGATTGTCTATGATCCATGCCTATGAGGAATACATTATGACTTGAGTGTTTGATTTTGTATTTGGGTTCACTTAAGATTGTGGTAAAGTTTTACATATTTAGTAATAATAGAATTTTGATTCGTAAAGATGTCCTAAGTATGCTGAAAGGAGAATAGGGAGAAAATACTTGTAATTTGAAATATTTATTGACTAAAAATTCCAAAATAGAGGGAGGAATCCCCACATCTTGGAGTCTCTCCCATAATCCCACCAAATGAAAGGGGGGCTCCTAGGGTGTACAAAATTATAATAGGAGAGGATCGGAATACCACTACATCTCTACTATTTTATACTACATGGAGGCTATGGATTAATGTAACTAATATACTGATTTAGTATCCACATACACATCCTATTATAATGATTCTTCCTAGGTGAAAACGTTGAGTATAGTCTTCTCCACCATGAAAATGTGTCCTTGTTGTACAGCCACTGTCTTTTCTACATCTTTAAGAATATATTTTTAGGGATAAAGATCATTTTAGATCTGTTCTATATTAGTTATCCTAGTTTTGACTGAATTTTGATAAGACTTTATTCCCATTTCACATAGGGGAATCCCTTGAGGCCTCATTTCAACTTCACTCAGCCAAATACAAAGACTCTTCCACTGACACTGTCAACTCAAGGGTCCTCTTCTTCTCCCTTGTGGTAACCACCTCCTACACTATAGAATGAAGATCCTGATAGTTGAACCCTCTATAACCAATGGTTGTGAACATATACTAGAGGTGTTTTGGATGATACTTTATCTCTTTAAATGGGCCCTATATAATTAGACTCGATATATCCCCCCTACACTTTCCACCTTAGCTACTGGTGAAATGATGAGAACTCCAATACTTGAATCAGACCTAGTCTATGAATAGGGAAGTATTCTAGGATAAATTCTCTAATAAAGGGACCTAAACCTACCCATATTCCTAAAATAAATATAAAAATGAATTAATATCATCATATATCCAATAATAATCACAAGGAATATGATGGAAGCAAAGGAATCTATCTTACCACTTTAATATAATCTCATTGGATTCCCCTATCCTCAATAGCTACTACTGAGTTGGGAGTCATAAATTTCAACATATTGGGTTCATTTTATAATTTAAACTTCATGCATTCAGTATATGTGTTGAGGTCCCAAAGTAATTCCTTAACTTTAGTAGGATGTTTCATGAAGGAAATTCCCTCAAGAGCAGCAACATTTACAAAACACACTACCTCCACCTCCACTTGGAAAAACACCTTCTAGGACTTTATGAATGAGGTCTCATTATTCTAATAATGACACTAATAAGGAATAATGTGAAATATGGGCATAGGAAATATAGGAACCTCACAAATTGGGACTTCATGTTTAGTCACTCCACCATCCACCGTCATCTCTGTGTGTTCCCTGCTTGATAATGGAGCTAATCCCAAACAACTTGTTTGATTCTAAGGAATATAAAAAGTATTAGATCTATTTTATTGTGGATTGTTACCAAGACTATGATGTTTTAAATTCCACATGAGCCTCTACAACTCCACCCATGTCTATTATTGATTATTTAATATCCTTCCTCACTAATACAGTCAGTTTCTCATTTGGGTATGATCATATCTAGGCATCATCATAGGATTTGGAGAGGTAAATATCTATTCTGGATAGGGGTAATTCCACCTTAAATTGATCCTCCTACCTAGTGAACATCATATATAATTAGTGAGAAACCATTGGATTGATTTTTGAACAAAAATGGAGAGGATTGAGGCATCTCATTTGAACATACTGAAACTACCAACCAAACTAGAAGGGTGTGTACCACTCAAAAATGATCATGTTGTCAGTTCAAGTGGAGAGGTCACCCTCAAAAATAGATATCGTATATTCTTAATCCTCAAGATCACTCTTTACATTTTTTTATGGTACAAGTGGGTTCCCCATACACCATGATAAAAATTGATCACGCTAGTTCAACTTTCTCCTTATTTACTAGTTCTTCAATGTGGAGTTCCTGACCCCAATGATACTTTGTAAAAATGGTCTAAACTAGGGACCAAGAATATTCTAAGAGATATAAAACTCTTATATTACTATATAGACCCCCTTTTAAACCCATAACACATTGAAGGGTTTGAATATCCTATATGAAGCCCTTCCCCTATAGATGTGGCATAATTGGAAGTATTGTTCATCCAATATGGGAATCGACAAACTGATATGTCTACCCCTTCCATTTTCACTTATATTATATGAGTAGAGACCCTCACTCCACTCTTCTCCTAAATTGGGAACAAGTGTCCAATCAGGTAAATTTCTAGGAAACCAGCCAATTGAACAAGTCGATGGACCAAGGAGGTGAATGCCTACCCCTAGTCACTAAATCATCCTTTTTAAATTGTTGGCCAATAAGAAACTTATTCCAAAAGATATTCTCCTGACGGGTAGGACTTGGTCTTCTTGTATATGGGATCAGGTTTTTTATTCATGATGAACATGTCAACTCACTTATTATATGAGATATCTATCCCTAGATATGGGTCCTTCTCAAGGACTTTCTTATCCAAGTTTATCAACTCCTTGGAAATAGGAGGGGTCTACTCTGTATCATCCCAAGAAGACTAAGGAGAGAGAAAAACATCATACATATCTTAAAGAATTGGTTCACCGTGGATTTTCTCTACATCCCAAAGAATAATGTCAAACTTTCCATGCATTTGATGTAATGTATTTGTGTATAGAATCCATTGGCAGACCAGGTATATCATCATACCTTTTTTTCAATATGTGAGGATCTGAGAAAATCATAGAGCTTCATACAGGCTAATCTTCCTTAGCACTATAGAAAATTTTGTAGCAGTGCACTATTCCTAGAAGGGTCATCCCTAGTGTGATCTAGAGATTCCTCTTGATTGGATATCCCAACTGGATAATCACTCAAACCTATTAATAAATATATATAATTTCATTATTTACTAACATATATGAATATTAGGCTCAAAATCATGAAAGACCCCACTAAAATAAATCTTAAAAGGCTTTAGAAAATATTATCATGGGTTGTCACCTTTAGAAAAAATGACCCACATGTGAGACATTCACCCTAAATTTACTATGGGTCTTGAAAATCCAAGAAGAATGAATGATCCTACCCCGAGGTGATGAAATCATAACCTCATTCTAGAGGATAAACCTATACAAGGGAAACCAATCCAACATTAGATACACTAGAAGATTAGTCCCCATCAGTCTCATAATACTCTCCTGAGTATACTGAATGATAAAGTGTTGGTTAGGATCCACACTAGAGACTATGGATATTTAGTGATCCAGGGTCACTGCATCATCCTTTCTTGAAGAAATTTGAGTAAGTAGAAAAGGTAAGTTTATTTTTAGTATAAATTAAGAAGATTTTGTGTTCTAAATACAATAATTTTATGACTCAGGAAACATCATACTGAGCATGTGACCCAAATAGGGTCACATGATCAGATAACCATAACTGGTTAACACAAATCACATAATGACTAAGCGATCACACAAACCAAATAATCTTTTGAATATGAATGATTCATAGTTTTACTTCTTTACATTCAATTAGTTAAATGATTTATTATGTGACTTGGTTCATTCATGTGATGGGATCATGTGATCTGATCACGCAAAGTAGTTACACGATGGGAATCTTGTGAAGTAGTCATATTAGAGTGAACAAATACAAGATATCTAGAAACTTGGATCATTAGTGAAATTTAATTCCCATTTCCCTCCTATTTATTGTATTTTTTGTGGAATTACAAAGGTTACTCAGAAGAAAAAAAGTTACCTTCAATGCCAGAATCCTAAGAGACTTGGGTGGGAATTTACTTCCTCGGAACTAAGTATTTCCTCCTTATTTTAGACCTCACTTCCTAGGGCGGACATTTTTTGATTCCATCCATAAAAATATTAGGAATATTAAAGTTGGTAAAATACCCTAAATATAAATTCATGTTTTATTCTTGGAACTCATGAGCATTTAAAGGACAAGTGATTGGGTCACATGATCATATAACCATTAAAAGGAAACATGATTGTGAGACCCATACCTAATCATGTGACACCTCTCAGACACACCAAATTATCTAAACCGTAGTGGATAAAATGAAAAACCAATCATGAAGCTCATCTAGGTGAGGTTTTATAATATGTGGGATTGTTTAGTCTTTGTTCTTTACAAGATGCCCCAGGTGTCATTTGACTTCCTCATAACAACCAATCGTACAACTCAAATAAGAGAGGTTCTATGAGATAGTGGATCATATAGAATTTTTTCTTTACACAATTTCCCAGGATTAATATGACTTCCCTACAATAATAAATCACATGACTCGGTCAGGAGAGGTTATCTAAGATGGAGGTATCATGTGGTCATTGTTCTTTACACGATTCCCCTAGAGTCATGCGACTGACCCACTATAATTGGATCAAGAAATCAACTTTAGTGTGAGGATTTCAATAATGGAACAATCTTGCAGTAGTTTTTCATCATGTGACTCACTAATCATACATCATCAGTGATGAGAAAATTAGTCATGTGTGATGAATGATCCCATGATGACTTATCTGAACAAAAATTCTTCTAACTTGGGTATGGGGATTTTATACCATGTGAAGTAGTATATATATAGTGGTGATTTCTATAACCCCCCCCCCCCCACTTCAGCATTCAAAAACATATAAAAATAGGATAATGTGAAGGAATTTTGGAGAGATTAGAATTCCCAGATCTGAGGAATAATGTGATTTTAAATCCTCACACTTAATAAAATTATTAAATTAGAAAAAAATTAAGAAGAATAATTGTAATTCTATATGTGTGACCATAAATTTGAATCTGATCACGTAACCCCCCCCCCCCCCATCCATGAAATTTCAAGATGATTTCCTACTCATGTGATCATGAGACAACTTCTTTTTCATGTGATTTCATACTATGACATCAGTTATGTGAATCACACATCCCTTATGCTATTGTATGCTAACGCATCCCTCTTCTCTAATACTTGATTTTATGTGATCTCATGACTCCATAAACTTCATGAAAAGTTCATAACACTTCCCTCTTCATGTGAAGTGTATAACCCCATCTCATTCATGCAATTTCAAAGCTCTCAATAGTGTCGTTCAAACTATCCTAATTCCTTATTATTCTATAAGGTTATATCTTTTAATATCCTCCAATACTCCATGGATCATAAGGCTATAATCATTATGATTTCAATCCCCCTCTTGTTCCCATGAGCAGTAAAGGTACTATTTGAATTGTGAGGACTCTACTTCCTATTATATTTAGGAACTTCTGATTTTTTTAAGGATTGAGCTTCATATTCACCATATGTAATGTGATGGATCTTTTCCTATATCTTGTTTATCATACCAAGAATGAATCACATAGGACTGTATATTTGAAATGATAATTCCATTAGAATTACAAAAACACCTATATGAACTATGAGAACATTGATTCTTATTATAATAAGGATACGTAATACATATCCTTAAGGCCTGAGATCCAAAACATGATTTTACATCAATACTTTCTATGTGGAAATATTCCTAGTAATTACTATGACACCCTCATACAACCTTCATGTAATAATTTCCCTTATGAAATATCACATCTTTTATGTGGATCCATATCTTTTGTGAGACACATAATCATACTTCTCATTGGTAATCCTAAGTGTATAAGCCCTATATATATTCAATATTGAACTCAAATTTAATGTGTTCAATATTTTTTTATCTAGTATTTCTCACACCAAGGATGAATCATGTGGGATTATAAACATTAAATGATCATTCCATTTTCATAACAAAATACCCCAAGCGTGGGACTCCTCCTTAGGTGAAGTTCATGACTATATCTTCATTTCTTTCAAAGTTTTATACTCCCAATAAAATATCACAGGGTAGTCTTATATGCATATTTCCAGCTCATCAAAACTATGTGTAATTTGATTCCTATCTATATAGGATATGTAGTATTCCTATTAAAGTCTTGATCCCCCATATTTCATACCTAAATTTACCCACATACATCGTCACTACATGACATTAAACTACATGGTATGTTCCTATTATATGACCATAAATTTTTTCATTCAAATAATATGGGATTTCATTCCCATCTTGATGAGGTACATAGCATGCCTCCCTAAGGTTAAAACCAAATTTCATTAACCATTAATCATTAGTCTTATAAAACCATATTACTTATGAGGTCATTTATTTCATTCCTTCACCTAGATAGATTCCTATGATTTTGGACAGCCTATCCACTAAGTTTATATTCCGCATGGACCATCCTTTATTAATATATATTCTTTAATTGAATCATTACCCTACTAGGAGGTCCATATCCCTTATAGGGTATATTAAATACACCTTATTGGTTCACACTCCTAATGAGATCCATATTCATAGGGCTATACTCCCTAAAACATAATATCATCCTTATTGGGATATACTCTTGATGGGGATCATCTTTAGAGTATCATATTCCTGATAACATCATATTATCCTCAATGGGTCATAGTCTTGATGGGTATCATCTTCATAAGGATATATTCCTTGTGGAATAAATCCATCCTCATTAGGTAATATTCTCTTTGGGACAAATCAGATAGGTTCTCTCAACTGTAAGTCACACACTAACCATTTATAGTGCCTTTTTCTTAGATGTCCTCACTAAAAGATGTTAAACTACATGGCATGGTCCTGGTCGCATGACCCTAAATTGTATGAAGTTTCCCAAACTATGTGGGATATGATTAATTTTACAAGGATGTGTAGGAAACCTCATTATGGGAACAATCATAACACAATAAAAACTTATTTCCCTTCTATAAGAAGATAAACTCTAAAGCACCTAACAGTATGGATTTAAATCATAAAAATCCTCAAAACAGCATCCTTGAGTAATAATGGATAACAATATAGATAGCCTATGATATATATAAATTTTTTTCATTGATATTTTTTTTCTTATATTTATATACACTCATATTATTAACCAGTAATTGGTTATAAATTTTAAGGTGACCAGTCTCATATCGGGTCGGGGGAATGATTCATGAATATATATTAAATCTATAAAAGAATCCCAGAGTAGGTAGTAGTTACCCCCAAAATGGGGTGTTGATTCTGACCTTCCATCCCCTTGACTAATGATAGTTACTAAGCATCATTGAAAATAAACCCTAGTGACTACCTATATTTGGAAAGTAGGCTCATAGCCCATTATGGATGTGGGAACTGTTGGGTGTTTTTGGTTCCAAAAATAAGACCCTATAGAAACCATCTGTAACCAAAATAGAGAATATGACATGAAATATTTTGAAACTATATAAAGCCTCCCACAATAAAGTTTAGGTCCCCATGTTTTAAGTCAAAAGACTCATACTCATTTCTTATCTTATAAATAGATCTATAATGGGTTATTTAACATATAGAACTTCCTTTTTAACCTATTTAGTGAGTTATACACTCTAGAAACTACCTATAATCTCTCATTTTATTATTATATTAATGACTATACCACTTCATCATCATTGATAAAAAATATAACTCTAATTATCCATTAGACACTTATATCCCCTTTGACATTTGTAATAACTTGTTGGAATACCATGAAATTTGATGTATATTCCCTAATCCTATTCTTTATATTGTCCAACAAAAGGTATTTTGGAAGATCTATATATGTATTTGTGCTTCCTGGTTATATAGAGAATGTTGATCTATGATCATCTTATAATATCTCATTCTTTATCTCAGGCTATGATCATACATAAAATCATGTCCAAAATATTACATCTCTATCTTTATCAATGTTGAATTATAATATTTTCCCCTTCATTATTTCTTTAACTTTCTTTTATATCTTTATATCATCCTTTTTAGTTTCTTTAATCTTCTCCAATATAGATGGATAATAAATAATTTGAGAAAAGTTGGATGTTTTTCCACTATTTATGATTCCCATGTATATCCGTCACATATCTATAAATATTGGATCCTTTTAAATCCTCATCATGGATGGGTTTATAGGATATTTTCCACTTATATCATCTTCCACATTATTCACCTTTCCAATGTTGTAATGGATTTAGAAGTCATAGTCTTGGATCAACTCTTACCATCTTCATTGGCACGTTTTGAGGTCCCTCTATGTAAATATATACTTAAGAATTTTATGGGAAATATATATGTCACCCATTTATCTATATAGTTAATTCCTTCAAATAATCAATGAGAATATTTCAGTATCCAACTCCAAATCATACATTAGATAATATTTATCAATATCCTTCAACTATCTTAAGGCATAGGTTGGTAATTTTTCATTTTTTAATGAGTATAAAATCCAAGACCTTCTTCGATGAATCATTGTATATCACAAATGCTTCTCTTCTTGAGGGAAGTGTTAGTGAAAGTGTATTGATAATACTTTTCTTAAAACCCTTGAAGCTATATTCAAATTTATCTATCCATAAAAACTTTACTACTTTATCAGTTAACATGGTCAATGGGTTTAATAATCGTGTGATGCTTCTCACAAACTTTCGATAGTTCCCAGCTAATCTGAAGAAACTATAGGACTCTTTTACATATATTGGCATGGACTATTCCTCTATTTCCTTTTTCATTAAAGTATCAATAAATATCACATCACTTATGATAACATACCCCATTAAGGTTACTATCATTGATTATTTTCAAGGATATTATTCCCAAAAATTATAATTAATGAAGGTTTATATGCTTTAAATTCAATGATTTCACCACATAGTGCTTTCATTGAAAACTCAACCTCCATGTAATGAGGAGATTTTGTAATATTATTACTAAACCTAAATGATATAAAATAATGTGTTGAACCAAAATAAAATAGGAAATACGATATTCTTTAATAAATAAAAAGAGTATATCTCACCATATAATTATCATGATCCACCTTAGTAGTATTGATAATGTAAGATCATGTAGGTCCCTTATAACATCAAAGGATTTTTAATTTAAAAAAAATATGATAATTATGAATAAAAATATATCCCTAAAATAAAATTATAAAGTAAGATGATATGGAAAGAAATAAAGTATAAAAGAAGAATAAGATATATATATATATATATATATAATCAGGAAAACAATGCTTTAAAAAAGATAAATATTTGGAAAGAACCCCTTACCTCAAGTCTAATGAGCTTTGAATACGTCCTTTAACTTTGGGAATAATTAAGTTAAATTTATTAATTAACTGAAATTGAAACAATATAATTTTTATTTCTAAATTATTGTTTATTTTTATTCATATTCTATTCTCTTATTAGATATTTTTTTTGTTGTTTTCAATCATTGATATGTTTTTTTCATTTCCCCATGTTTTTATTAGTACGATGATATCAGTCATCGATGATTGTCCCTTAGTTACATGATTTCAAAGAGTTTCAAGGTTATTTTTTATTTATATCCCATTATTATAATGTATTAATATCTTTTTCAATACACTAAAATATATTCAAACAATGTATTATTTCTCGGTAAACATCTCTTTTAAGAAACTAAATGAATAGTAAAGTTTTATCTTTAATATTCTTAATATCATGATTATTTTGTAATTCTATAATTTTAAAAATGACTTAATTTGATTCTTAATATGATCATTATAATAGAAAAACATTTTTAAAACTAAAAAATAATGGGGATGTATTTTGGAATTGTTGTGGTTTGGGAGATATTTTGTAAGTGAGGGGGGATGGGTGTAGGAGAGGTGTATTTATTGGGGAAGTAAAGGGTGTTTTTTGAATAAAATATTTATCATTTTATTCTTTTATCTCAATAATATAAATAGTAATGATTATTGTGACTAATTGTATTTTTTAAATATAAAATTCAAATTTTTTATCCTTTAAACAATTTCAAAACCAAATTGTATCATTAAAATATTTTATTTAAAGTAAAGAATCAAAAATAATTTTTTACTTGAATAAAATATAATTTAGGATTTAAAATTTCAAATATAGTTTTATAAATTCAAAATATCATTTTTAAATTCATTATTTTACTTAATAATTTATTTTAATTCATGTATAACTTTTTAGAAATTATTGAGTCATTTTGAAATCATTAAGATGTCATAAAACTTGTGGTATATAAAAATAGTATTTTTACTATTCAAAAAAATATCAAAAATCCACCCTTAGATATTTGTAACATGCCAATTATAAAAATGAGATCCATTTAATCAAAATAAATTTAAAAAATAATTAAATTTTATATTGAAATTTTAATATAAAAATTAATTTTTTTTTCTAAATGCATAAAAATTACTTTATTAAAAAATTTCATGTATTAAAATTTAGAGTTTTATAATTTGGGAAATAATTTTATGTTATTCTAATATTTATATTTACTTATTTTATCCATGTTATATAGTTTTTATTAGATATTTTACAATTCTCATCGGTTAGTTACTGTTCCCAATAGTTAATTACTATTCCAATGGTTATATAATACTTAAACTTCCTATAATTAGTTCTAATATTATTTTTTCATCATTCACAAAAACTCCTCTCTGGGTTTTATATTCTGTATTTATAAAATACTGATTAAATTTATAATGTTTTTTTATTTTTATAGTGTTGTTCACGGGTGTGGTGGTACTTAGAAACTATAATCCATTAGAATTTCAAATGTTAGTTTTATTATTTACATGCATTTATATTCCCACTTTACTATTTTAAATTTTATAGGTTGTATTTATCCTTAAAATATAATATTATATATTGAATAAATAAATTAATATTTATTTTGATTATGGGATGCATCTAACTTATATATATATAAAGAAGCTGCATATACAAAATTCTTTTTTATTGCATTATTTTATCCAACACGCGAATAAGAAATTTCTTTTTTAAATTTTTTAATGTCTTACACTTTTAATTCAATAAATATAAATTTAATTATTTATTATTGCAATGTATGATTATTTTAATTACTTTTTTTCTTGATATTTTTTTAGGAATGTCTCACTCGAAGAGATTTAAATATGTTAACTACTATACAATGTTGGATACCCATTATACACCCACTGTATAATGCACACTGAAGATAAAGGAATTTTTTTTCTCTTACTACATAGAGAACACAAATAGTACAGGACCATCATTCTTCTCTTGTGGCATAGAGCATACCAACTATGTTGAATAACCATTTTACCCCTACCGTATAGGGTACACATCATTACATATATTTCATTTTTTTTATACTATTTTGAGTTATCCTAATATGTTTTATTCTATATTTAAGACTTTTTTAAATAATATTTAGGAATCATGTAGGTAAATCATAGCTTACCCCTTGAATAGTCTAACTACATCTTAGTTACCCTCAATAGGTTTTTGGTGTGCCAAAATTATCATTATGTATTTCAATGAGATGGTATTAATTGATTAAATATTAATACTAATTTATTAATTTATATATTAACCAAAAAAATATAATTATGGAAAGGATAAAAATATCAATACTCAAGATATTAGGGATTTTATTTACTTAAAGATAGTTATCCCATTTGGAACATTTGATATACCTACCGAGGATGAAGTGGAATTTTATAGGAAGATATTGGGGTAGTTATTATATGATTTGGTGTCCCTCCCCATTACTAATATTCATTAGAGGCATATTCCACTATCATGGAAGACTAAGTTATTAAATATCCAAGTAAATTTATTATCCTACTTATGTATTCATATAGGATTAATTAGAACATCGGACCTTAATATGTTAATAATATAATGAATTTTATGTATTTTATTTGTTTATTTTGTTCCATTTTGATGTGTTAGATATGGATTCACATCTACAGAACAAAAAAAAGGCAAGGAATATAAAATTTCAAGTGGAGGTTGTGGTGTGATTTTAATGAAACATATTTATTAGTGTCATAGATGTATCAGAAGGTGCCTAAGGGGTGCCTATAGAGCAATCAAATTCATTTGTTGATCATCATAGGGTTGAATCACATTAGGTATTTTCTTACATGTTAAAAAATTAATACACATATTTTAATAAAATTTCAAGTATTATTGACATATAATTTATTTAGGAATTTTCTCTAATAAATGAATCTAGTTGAGCGAAGTAGGTAATTTTAAGAAGATATGGTTCAAATAGATTCTCTATGAAATGAGATTCCATAGTATGTACCATTTAATTTATTTTAATATATATATAACTTAGAGTATTTTAGTTTCTAAATGATTTAGATATGTACTTATTTATTACAAATGATAGAGGTAGGTTGTGATGTTAGGTGGATATAGATTTGGTTTGGTATACATAAAAAATTATGATAGTTATATGAATGAACTTTCATAAAACATTGGGGTTAAAAACCTAAATTACCAGTTGATATTCTTAAATTACTTTATAAATTAATTTTAGTCCATTTTTATTGTAAAATCAAAAAAGAGTGGGAGTTTAACCCTTATTATTTTTTTATACCCTAACCTTTATTTTCCATATATTTTCTTTATTTATTTATTTTTTAAATTTTCTTTTAATTTCAAGAGTTTAAGGGGTAAATTTTTTTAGGTAGTTTTTCCTTCTACTGTACGGTTAGTTTTCATATTTTATATGAATTTAATGACTTGAACATCTATAAATAAAATTACATTTGTGATTGAATTAAATTCCCTATTAGGTATTATGGTAATAGAAAACACATTCACTTATTTGGTTTAATTATATCCTATTATATTTAAAAGACCATCAAGATTCATAAATATTGATAATATATCCATTGAACAATAATCATATAACTAGTATAAATATAGGGTTTTGAAAAATCCAATTGAAACATACAAACGAAGTAATGGCCCTAACCAGTAGGATCATGCCCTGTAGAGCCTATTTATTATAGATCATGAGTGAAACTATTTATTGGAGAAGTTTAAGCTCATTGAGATTGTGGCCCAAACCATGTATGTCGTACCACCCCATGAAAATGTCACCATAACGCACCTTACCCATAGGAATTTTACTGGTGTAATAAAGGTATATGTATCAAGAACCTACTAATATGAGTATTTATATTTTATTTTCAATAGAATAATCATTATATTTACTTCTTATTTTGGTTACTTTATAAGTGATTTTGAATTTGATACGATAAAACACAAATTGTATTTTAGGGTAATATGAAATTTCAATTAAGACATTTTTTTATGAATTAATGGATTTTTTAAATAAATTATATTGTAATAAAATATTATTATTAAATAATTTTTATTAAATATAAATAATAATACAATTTTTATGATGTCAAGTGTAATTTTTATAAGGGATCAAAAACTGTTATTTCCAAAAAACTCAACATTTCTAAATAAATGATGATTCTATTTTAAAAGTTAAAATTAACATATTTAGAAAATTATTTTGATAAAATAAATATTATTTTTTCAATCATCATGTAGAAATTATCTGATGCTGAATTTTCATAATTTTCTGAGATGGTCAAATTTTCAGGTAAAAATTAAATATAGTATAAATATATGTTGTGTATTATGACATAATAATGATCCAAAGGGGATTTAATAAATACTATAAAATTTATTCACTACTAAATATATGTTTTCAATTTAAAATAATTTTATTTTAAGGTTTTTTGGTTTATTTTATAAAGCATTTATGAATCCTCTAAAACCTATACTATATTTTATGGTTTTAAAATCATTTCTTTAAGAACATGACTCACTTCCAAATAAAAAAGGGTAATATTTTAATAAATTAGGCCCTTTTACTTATAAAATAATTAAAACCACTACTATTTGGTAGAAAACATGGTAAAAACCCATGGTAAGGTTTGTGGTTTTCATTACTTTATTGTATAGAGACCAAAACCAAAGTTTGGGAAATAATAAAGAACTCCCCTCTCTTTTCCTATATAAAATCACCCAATATCCCATTATTCTTCACTAAAAAACATTGTACCACATAATTACTCTTCCCTACGCTCTCTATAGTCCTCCCAAGTTGTCCCCAATCTCTAAATAAGCTCCTCCCAAGCTTTTGGAATCACCCTCTCAAGGTAATGGATCATCTCTTTCTTATATGTATTCAAGAACATTATTTATGTAATACACTTTGTATTCAAATTCCTATTTATGGTATATAAATTTACACATACCTATTACTTAACTTATAATTTCCATATTATTATTGTCCCCTTTATCTCTCATTAATTCCTGTCATGATTCATTATATACCCATGTTATTCATCTGAACTTATCTTATGAGTTTTCCATGAAAAAACTTTATTCAAGCACCATCCTTGTCATGTGCCTATTTATTCCCAAATTTTAATTTTGGATTATGTTTTCATATAACCATCATACTATAATTTTTACTTAAAAATTATTATTAACCCCTTTATCTCTCATTTAACCAAATAATGAATCATTAAGTAGTGTCGTTATCTTTCCAAAATGTCGCAGTGATTTTCCTTACTGAACATTTGTGTGGTGTGTTCCCATACCCATTTACACTCAAGGGTATTCACTTAGTTATACCTATACTTCATTTATTGGTGAATTATATGTATATATTCAACAATACTTAATACTAGTATTAAATTTGATTAAATATGTTCTTATGTTATATGATCTATGTGGCACACTTATGCATATACATGATATTATTATAATGGGTGTCCTAGAAAGTGTTCCAATGCATTGGGTAAAGTTTTAGTCTCATGAGAAATTATTTATAGTTTATGTTAGTTTATCCTAATCACATTATGTTATGATGTATTTTTGGTTAACCTTTACTTATGCTTATGATTTCATGTTTAAAGTTGTTCCCTCATTCCTATGTTGCCTTTATGTTATCAAGCTATATCATGCCTCATTGTTCAGGTTTATGATTCTCACCCCTTTTAAATCCCATTGAAATACCTATGTTCTAAGATATAATACCTTCTTCATTTTGTGTTTTTTATTCCCTTACTGGGATTTATAGCTCACCTATTTCTTATGTATGTCCCCAAATTATCCAATGCAGTTTTAAGAATGATGAAATACTATGAGCATGTTAAAGTTGTTTTAAATAATACCAATATACCCCCTATTTTATGTTATTATGTAATGTATATAATTCCCAAAAACACTATAATTACCAATCTTCAAGGTTGTATTATGTGTATTATTATGTAATAAATAATGAATTCATTTGTAATAAAGACAAGGGTTCTCAAAGTTGGTATCAAAGGAATGTTTAGTTATTTTTTGGGATTAGAATTAAGAAACTATAGAGAAAGCCCTAGGGATAAGACTAAACATATAAAACATGCACAAATTTTGGTAAATTATATATTAACTAGTTTCCAAACAAATAAATCCATGTCAATATAAAATATGCGGATGTGTATCTAGCATATATGTATATAGGGGTAACACCCAAAAACACTGTATTTATATAGACTCGATCAACAACTGGTGCATGAAAAACGGCCTTACTACACACCTGGTTTGACACTCTCAAAGGATATGCTTTGGTAAATTCACAATCTTATTATGAACCATTATTAAGGGAAAAATTCATATAAGAGTTTATATTAGAAAATATATCATGGATAACGTAGGTCGAAGCCTATAAATTAATAAGCTAAGGAATAAATTTCATTTATAAATTATCCTTTTAATGTTATTGGATTCTTATTTGGGTGTTTAAAATTACTTATCCCTAATTTTCCCTTTATTTTAGACAATGTTTAAAAATAGGATGAACCAATTAAACAACCAATGTGAAGGGAAATGTGATGAGTGCCCAAACGAGATTCTCAACCTGATGGGAGAAGGAATTACAAAATTTGTGATGATAATCTCTTAATTGAATTAGGTCCATAATAGAAACCTAAATCCGGAGAAACTACCAAATACCCCTAATAAATAATATGCTTAAATTGATACCTATTTGATAAAAAGGCATCTAACTTTCAATGGATCATATGATCCCTTAATCATAGAACAATGGATTAACCCCATTGACAAGATCTTCTATATGCTTAAATTTTTTGAACAAGAGAAGGTTATACTAGTTTTTTATAATATGGAGGTATAATTTGATCAGTGGTGGACAATAATAAAGAATATAAATCCTAAGTAATAGATAAAAGTGATGGGGTGGAAGGAATTCAAAAAAAATAGAAAAATATTTTACTCACTCTCACTGACTTAAAATGGAAAGGTATTTCCTTTCCCTTAAGAAAAATGATGATGAATCTTTTGGGAAGTACGAGGAAAACTTAACAAGACTTTCAAGATACGCCTCTATATTTTTTGTTACCCTTGAATGAAAATTTTCCCACTTCTTTGGTAGGATAAAACTGAGTCTATTGAATTCATTTTTGATTCAGGACTTTGAAAATTATGAGGAAATCGTATGATGTGCCCAAAAAGTCAAAATGTACATCAAAGAATCTCAATGTTATCATGGGGATAATAAGTGTAAATTAGAGTTTAATTCTATAAAAGTGATGGAGAAATTTAACGGTGGTAAGAAATTTCTATATCCAACTTGTAAAATTTATAGAAATAAGAACCCTGGAAATTTCCTAAAGGAGAAGAGGAAATGATTTAGGTGTAGAAAGTAATGATACATATCTATTGATTACTGACAGAATAATCCCACCAATGTAATGGAAGAGAGGGATTATCTATTCTACCCTCATCCTATTGAACAATGTTTCAACTTTAAGAAATAAAAATACTATGTGAACCACTACCCTTAGCCAAGGGTTGTCAGATGTAATCAATACCAACAACATCAAAGGTAGGAAGGGTCAGAATATTCCATCACAACCATGAAGGTGGATCTCTAAAATCAAGTATTGAAAAGTACTCTAGTTATTCATTCAATAATAGAAAACATACTTTTTATTATAGTTCTACTCATTCATTCATATCATGCAAGTTTAGTGTAACTTTTTAAACACCACAACAAATCATGGAAGTGGAGATATTGGTGAAAATGGAAAATGGGGAAATTATTTAATCCCAAGTATATAACTCCTCCCCTATAAATATTTGTGGCAAAAACTTCCCAATGAAACTTGTGATATTCCATTTAGTATAATTTGATTCAATTATGGGTATGGATTGGATGTCCTTACATAGAGCCAACATAAATTTTCATGAGAAGAAAATCACTCTAATTTTTTACAAGTGCAAGGAGAAGGATGAATCTTAATTAGCTCTAAAATCTCAATTATGGATATTATTTCCCAATATAAAGTATATCTAGCTCAAATGATTTATTATAATTAAAATATCATCCTTAAATACATGCCCACTATGAGGTAATACACTGATGTGTTTCCTAAAGAATTTCCTAGTATTCCTCCTGTCTGAGAGGTTTAATTTTTGATCAATCTTATATAAAGGTAATTTTCATTATGAAATACTCTATATAGAATAGATTTTGTGAAACTTGAGGAGATAAATAAACAACTATAGGAAAATAAGGATAAAGGGTTCATACGACCAAGTGGTTCACCTTGGGGTTCACCAGTCCTATTCATCAAAAAGATGGATGTGTCAATGCACCTTTTCATTGATTATCATGATCCCAACAAGATCAAGATTAAAAATAAGTATCATCTACCACATATTGATGACTTTTTCAATCAGTTATGTGGATCCAAATACTTCTCTAAGGTGGATATTTGGTCAGGGTATTATCAATTATGGGTGGAGAAGGTTGATATCCCCAAGACTGTCTTCTGTACAAGGTATGAGTACTATGAGTTCTTGTTAATTCCATTATAACTCACTAATGATCCATAAATCATCATGTACTTGATTAATATAGTCTTTAGAGATTACCTCAGAAAATTTGTGGTATTATTTAGAGATGGTATTATAATACAATTCAAATATAAGTACAAGCATGAGGAGCATCTGAGTACTATGGTAAAGACCTTACAAAAGGAGAATAATTATGAAAAGTTCATAAAATGTGAGTTTTGGTTGAAGGAAGTCTCATTTTTTGGGCATGCTATCATAATAAATAGAATATTTTTGGATCCTTAGAAGACAAAAGAAATTGATGGATGGCCAAGGATAATATATGTGATATATATCCATAGTTTCCATGGACTGGAAGAGTATTATCGATGATTTGTGATAAATTTATCTCAATTATAAAAACCTCTAACCAAGATAAATCATAAGGGAGACAAAAAAAATTTAATAATGAATGTGAATATATATTTAAGTATTTTAAAAAGATTCTTATCACTACATCTGTATTTACACTAACCATAATTGGGTAACTTTCTATGGTATATTGTGATACTTCAAATAAAGTCGTGGGATGTGTACTAATTTATAATGACAAGTTTATAGCCTATTCCTCAAGTAAATTGAAATTTAATGAAATGAACTACCCAATGAATGATATGTATTTGTCCTTAGTATTATTCATGTTGAAAATATGGTGATATTATCTTTTTGGGGAGAATTTTGAAATATATACAGATCATAAGAGCCTCAATTATATATTCACATAGAAAGAGATAAATATGTTCTAGTGATGATGGTAAAATATGATCAAGGACTATGAATACTCAACCCACTACCATATTAGGAAAGGAAATTAAGTGTAAGACTCTCTATGTAGAAATGTTCCATAAATTTTTTCATTAATGAGAATTGAGAAGGATCTGATCATCTTAGACTTGAAAAAGATGGAAAAGGTAATTATAAATGAAGGAACATCATCAATCCTTTCACAAATTATTACTCAACCATCCCTTATAGATAACATAAATGATTCTTAAAGAGATGATGTGTGAATTAAAAATAAAGTGGAAGATAAAATAAAATGGAAATCCTTAAAGTTAAAAATTAATAAAGAAGGAGTTGTAAGATTTGGGTAAAAACTCTGTGTACCATCAAATCCTGAGTTAAAAAATGATTTTTTAGGTGATTCACATATCTCAACCTTCTCCACCCATCCAGGTTGTACAAAGATGTATCAAGATCTCCAAGAGCACTATTGGTGGGACAATATGAAGATGGATATCATAGAGTATAAATCAAGTTGACTTGTATGACACTAAGTGAAGGATGAAAGGAAAACATCCAAGGGGATAATGTAACCATTACCTATACATACATGTAAATGAGAAAACATAAATATATAATTTTTCACTGCTATTTCAAAGACATCAAGAGGAAATAATATTCTTTGGGTTGTAGTGGATCATCTTATAAAGTCTTCTCACATTGCAATTCAATAGGAATTCTCACTTGATCTACTTGCAAGGATATACATTAGAGAAGTGGTGAAGCTACATGGAACACAACTATCAGTTGTATCTAATTGAGATAAAATATTTACCTCTAAGTTATAGAATATTCTCCAATATTCTCAAAATACTAATTTGAACTTCTTCATGGATTATCAATATCAAAATGATGGACAATCTTAGTGGACTATCTAGACTGTTGAGGACATTTTGATTGTATACTCAATATACTTCAAAGAAGGATGGGATCAACATCTTCCTCTAGTTGAGTTATCATAAAATATTATTTTCCACTCAAGAATCCAATTGTATCCCTATAAATCCCTTTATGGTAAGAGGTTCATAACACCTTCATGCTTGGATGAAGTTGGGTAATGCAAACTATTGGGTCCTAAAAAGGTTCGGGAAATGTTGGAAAAGGTTAATAAAATTCAGTAGAACATCAGGGTTGCTTAGAGTTGACAGAAGTTCTATACTGACAATCATTGATAAGACCTGGATTTCGAATTTAAAAATAAGGTATTACTCAAAATATATCCATGAAATAAATTCCTGAAATTTCAGAATAAGGGAATGCTTATTCCAAGATACATCGGTCCCTTTAAGATCCTTGATCACATCAGATCGATAGAAAATTGACTAGAACTCACACCAAACCTATCTAAAGTACATGATGTGTTTCATGTATCCCTATTAAGGAAGTACATACCAGACCAATTACATGTAATAAATCTATATGTTGTCCTGTTGGAGAGTCATCTTTCATATGAGGAGTAGCTGATGAAGATATTATATCATAAAGACAAAGTTCTATGAAATAATACAATGAACCTGGTCAAAGTGCTAGTGAGAAACCACAAGTTTAAATATGCGACCTGGGAATTAGAGGAGGTGATGAAACAGAATTACCCACATCTATTTTAGTGTTTGAAATGAAAATTTCAAGGGTGAAATTTATGAATGGGGGAAGATTATAACAACCCAAACTTTTATAAGTAAAATTCCTTTTCTAATTAAATTAAATATCCTATTATGTATTATGGTTATAGAAAACACATGTACTTATTGGATTTAATTATATAATGTCAAATTTAAAATATTGTTAAGCATCATAACCATTGATAATATAGTCATTGAATGGTGATCATATGATAAGTATAGATATAGGGTTTTTATAAATTCAATTGATATAAACAAATGAAGTGATGGCCTCGACTAGTAGGATAGTTCCATATGAATCCCATTTATCAAAGATTATAAGGGAGATAGAATCACTATGATTTTACCTTGACCAATCCCAATTTGATATCCAATAACTAAATCACAAGTGAAACCATACTGGAGAAGTTCATACTGAGTAGGATCACAACCCAAACCATGTATTTTGAACCACCCCAAGAAAATATCACCATCACACACCTTACCCTTAGGGAATTTTTTGGTGTAATAAAGGTCTATGTATCAAGAACCTAATAATATGATTGCGTATTTTTTTATTTTTAATATAATAATGGTTATATTTTCTTCTTATTTTTGTTACTTTATAAATGATTTTGATTTTGATATGACAAAACCAAAATTTTATTTTGGGGTAATATGAAATTTCAATTAAGTCATTAATTTTGTTTAATTAATGGATTTTTGAAACAAATAATATTTTAGTAAAATATTATTATTAAATAATTTTTATTAATATATAAATGATAATATAATTTTTATGATGTCAATTGTAATTTTTATAAGGGTTTGAAAATTATTATTGTTAAAAAACCCATAATTTCTCAATAAATGTTGATTTTATTTTAAAATTTAAAATTCACATATTTAGAAAATTATTTTTATAAAATAAATATTTATTTTTAATCAAAAATAAAAAAGTATCCAATGGTTTAATTTTCATAATTTTATGATACAAACGAATTTTTGGGTAAAAATTAAATCTAGTATAAATATACAGTGTGTATTATGACATTATAATGATCCAAAAGTGATGTTATAAATTATATAAATGGTATCTATGACCAAATATGTGTTTTCCCTTTAAAATAATTTTATTTTGAGGTTATTTTTTTAATTTTATAAAACCTTTATGAATCCTCAAAAACCTATATTACATTTTAAGGTTTTAAAATAATTTATCTAAGAACATGACTCACTTAGATATCACCAAGGGTGATATTTTAATGAGTTCAAACCATAGGATTATAAAATAATGAAAAAAAACCACTTTGGTAGAAACGATGGGACAAAACTATGGTAAGGTTTTTGGTTTTTAATACTTTATTGTATAGATTCCAAAACCTATGTTTGGTAAATAATAAAGTACTCCTCTCTATTTTCTTATATATACCCACCCAATATCCCATTCCTCTTCACTAAAAAACATTTTAGAACGTCATTAATATAACCTCCCATCTATATAGTCTTTCTAAGGTTCTCCAAATCTCACAATTAGCTCATCTCAAGCATTTAGAATCACCCTCTTAAGGTAAGGGATCCTCTCTTACTTTTCTTTATTCAAGAACCTTATTTATGTAATTCACTTTTTCTTCCAATTCATAGTTATAGGATATGATTTTCCAAATCACTATTACTTACCTTATCTTTTAAAATTGATGACTAAGGTAAGGGATCCTCTCTTTCTCCTCTTTATTCAAGTACCTTACTTATGTCATTCACTTTTTCTTCCAATTCCTAATGATAGTATATGATTTTACAAATCACTATTACTTACCTTTTTATTTAAAAGTGATTAGTTACCCCTTTAACTCTCATTAATCCCACCCATGATTCATTATGTACCCCTATTATGATACCGAAATTATCCTATGATTTTTTCATGGAATGTTTTTATTCATGCACCCACCTTGTATTGTGCCAATTAATTCAAAACTTTTCATGTATTATTATGTTATTACATATCCCTCATACTTTCCATTTTAATTCCAAGTGATGATAGACCCCTTTATCTCTCATTTAACAATTTTATGAAGCTTTAGGTATTATTGTCATGCTATCAAAATGTCCCTACAATTTTCCATGTCGAGCATTTGTGTGGTGTATACCCATACCCATTTCAACTCTAGGGTATTCACATTGTTGTCCCTATAATACATTTATTTGGTACTTAAATGTAAGTAACCTATACTCCTTAATTGTGAGATTAAATTTGATGAAATTTTTTCTTATGTGATATGATCTAGGGGGAACACTTATGCACAGGCATGATATTATTATTATGGGTGCGAACATATAGCACTCCAATGTATTGGGTAATGTTTTAGTCTCATGATATGACATGTATGGTGTAATGGAGGTTATACTAAGCACATTATTTTATTATTTTTTATTATTTAACCTTAAATTATGCTTATTATGTCATGTTTAAAGTTGTTTCCACATTCCCATGTTTCCATTATGTTATCATATTATATCATGTATCATTGTTCATCTTTATGATTCTCACCCATTTATATCCCATTAAAATGAAAATTTTCTAACATATAATACATTATCCATATTATTCTTTGTTTATTCTCTTAATTTGATTTATATCCCACAAATTTCTTATGTAAATCCCCAGGTTATCCAAGGCCGTTTTAAGAGTGATGGAATAATATAATCATGTTAAGGAAGTTTTCAATAATGACAACGTAACACTATTTTAAGTTGTTATGTAATGTACCCAATTCCCAAATACACTAGAATTATCAATATTATAGGTTTTATTATGTGTATTATTATGTAATAAATCATTAATTAATGTGTAATAAAGACAAGGGTTGTCATAGTGAAACTATGAGGCTACCCTTACACTAGGATCCTTTCAAGTTAATTTTTTTATTTCAAGGTTAAGCCTACAAAAGTATCACATGGTTTGGTATAAAACATAAAATGTATAGGGGAAACTGTGTGAGTAACTTTATGTGTGAGGGTAATAGAACATAGATTGCATAAGGTAAGAGGAAATTATATGAAAATCATGTGAGGAATTATATTACATCATATGGTTTTTATTTAAAAAAATAAGATGATAATCATGAGGAAATACATATACTTAAAATAAAAAAGGATAAAAGTGGAGGATAAGGATAAAAATATTGTATATGAGATGAGGATATATATATCTCGATGGTCTAAAACATGTTTCTTGGACAACTGGCGTTTTTCATTTCCCCTATAGATTTCAATGAAGATTCTTCCCTGGTGAATCTAACATTGGTTTCATGATTCCCTCACCAGAATACCTCATTCAACCTTTTTGAAAAACACGTTAATGAAATTTGGAATATCCAGCATCATGTGTTGGAAGGTCTTCTCGACACTCATCAGATCCTTCTGAAGTTTAAAAGTGATGATGATATCACATGTGCTTGGTCCACGAAAGGTATATTGGTAAGATCATTTAGATTTCATTTACTGAATTGGTCATTTGATTTGAATCTCAATAAGGATCCCTCTACTATGGTGGTATGGATATGTCTTATAGGTCTCCCACTCCCATTCCAAAATCCAGAAATTCTTCGCCTTCTTGGTAATGTTCTTGGTAGGTTTCTTTGTTTGGATCATCATATGACCATACTGAAACACCCTATTGAGGCTCAATTATGCATTTATATGGATATTTCAAAACCTCCTCTAATATCTATATGGATCGTAGTTGAGGGTGATATGAGATATCATCAATTGGTCAAATTAGAATCTTGGCATACTTGTTTTTCAAATTACTCCAATCTTGGTCACTTCCTTCATGCCTATCACTGATGAACCAATTCACTAGTTGGTATGGTTTCCTAGGAGATAACTAGGATAGAGTATCCAACTAATGGAATTGAACCAAGCTTTATTTAGAGGATTGATGGGGTTCGGGTTTCCCATATATTTTATGGTGGTGTGGATGGAAATATTGATGAGTTTGAGGCTTTCCGGCATGTCCCGTGGGCTAATTCAGGGAAGGATGGATCAAAGGAAGATGAATTTTTATCACCAAATTTCTATGTGGTTGTTGTTGAAAATTCCCTAAAGAGCATCTTGGAGGATAGATGGGTTGTTTCATCTATTTTTAATGTGGTATAAGGGTTAAAGAGAGGTTCATCTAGAACTCAATTTGAGGCTCTTGTCTCACTCAAGATTCATCATACAGACGTCAGAACTTCTTAGGGTAACCAGAAACACCTTAATTCCAAAAAAAGATGGAAAATTTTGATGATGATATCTCTTCCTAGCCCGGATCTTAAGAATCATTTTTAAGTTATAGATAATATTGGGTTATATAAGGATAAGGGAGGATGGAAGAAGGTCAAACACATACAAAAAAACCAGTAGTGTTGCAAGTGAAGTGAATGTGTAGGATCAGTTGGGACACATGAAGAGGTTTGTGTGCCTCCTTCTAAAGCTGACACGAGTGATCATAATTATTACAGTAAATCATCTACTTTAAAATATTAATTATTCAATGATGAACTCAATACCTATGGAGGAAAAAAGAATGAATATAGGGAATAAGGTTAAGAGGCATAATGATTATTCTTTTTTACCTAAGACCATGCAAACAAGATCCTCAGGTAAAATGATGGAATTAAAGATGAGTGTTCAGTGGGACCCTAAAAATGGACCTTCTCCAATATCATTTGGAAAGACATAAATTAAATAGGTGTCTAAATAATCTTGTGATGATACTGACCAACTTATGGATATTGTCATGAGGTTTGAGAAATTTTATAACACTTTTCCTACAACCTCAAAGGAGGTGAGGATGGAAGGACAGTTGGATTTTTCTATTACAAGGTAGACCCGTGACTCTCCTTTAGATTATTTTTTGAATCATTTAATTAACTCCAAGGAAGAAGATATGGTTGAGATGGTCAAGATCAATTCCTCATTTGAGGATGTTTCCAAACTATTTGAAATAATTCTTCAAGTTGATACTAATGAGAGACAAATGATTTGGATCAACAAGCATCACTTCACCTTAGTTCATGGGTTCAATGATGGTAATATTTACTAGGAATCATTCATAATAACCTGGGATAAGGTGGATTATTTCATTGAGGAACTTATTAAAGATGATCTAGAGATAGTCCTCTTCATATAATTTAAATTACTAAGGGTGAATGACTCTAAGAGGTTAAACTATTCTGAAATGGTTTGATTATGTCATATGGAGTTTAAAATTTTTTGGGCTTGTGGTTGTTTATTTGGGTTCACACTTGACCCTTAAGTGGATTTGAAAATGGAAAAAGGGATTTTAGGAGGAAAGAACCCATTACCTTGAGTATAATGCACTTTTAATTCTTCCTCTAACTTCCTAAATAATTATGTTAAGGTTATTAATTAATTGACAGTAAACCAATATAATTTTTATTTTAAAATTTTGTTTATTTTTATTCATATTCTATTCTATTATAATTTATTATTTTGTTTTTTTCAATTATCAATATGTTTGTTTCATTGTCCCTTATTTACATTGGTATGATGATATCGACCACCAATTCTCATTCCTTGATTACATGAGTTCAAAGAGTGACAAGGTAGTGTTATATGACATCCTAATATTATAATGTATTAATAGATTTCTTAATACTCTAAAATATATTCATAGAGTATATTATTTCTTGGTAAACTTCACTTTTAAGAAAATAAACTGATTGTAAAGTTTTATCTTTAATATTTTTAATATAATGATTATTTTAGAAATATAGGATTTTAAAAATAACTTAATTTGATTCTTAATGTGATTATTAATCTCGAAATCCATTTTTAAAATAATAATATAATGGAGAGGTATTTTAGAAGAACTGTAGTTTGGGAGATATTTTGGAAGTGAAGAAGAAAGGGTAGCAGATGGGTGTGTTTACTGGTGAATGAGAGGGTGTTTTTTTAATAAAATATTGATCATTTTATTACATTATCTCAATACTATGAATAGTAATTATTTTTTTAACTAATAGTAGTGTTTGATTATAAAATTCATATTTTTTTATCATTTAATCACATTAAAAATATAATGGAATCATTAGAATATTTTATTTAAATTAAAGAATCCAAAATAATTTTGAAAGTGGCTAAATGTATTTAAAGTCGTGTATAATTTTTTTGAAATTACTGATTTGTTTTGAAATCATTAAGATTCCATAAAACATATAGTATATAAAAATCTATATTTTTACTATTCATAAAAAAATTAACTTTTTCATAACAATACCAAAAATACACCCTTAGATAATTTTAGAATTCCAATTCTAAAAATGAGATCCATCTTATCAAAATAAATTTCAAAAATAAGTATTTGTGATATTTAAGTTTTAATAGAAAAATTAATGTTTTTACTAAATGTATAAAAATTTCTTTATTAAAAGTTTTCACATATATATATTTATACTTATATAATTTGATAAATCATTTTATGTTATTCCAATATTTATATTTACTTTTTTTATCCATGTTAAATATTTTAATTAGCTATTTTACTATTCCTAGAGGTCAATTATTGTTCCCAATGGTCAGTTATTATTCTAATAGTAATATAATACTTAAACTTCCTATAATTAATTCTTATATTGTTCATTCATAATTCATAAAAATTAATCACAATTATTTATATTCTCTATTTATAAAATACAAATTTTGTTTCTAATGTTCAATTTTATTTTTATAATTTTGTTTATGGGTGTGATAGTTCTCAGAGACTGTGATGTGCCAAAATTCCAAATGTTAGTTTTTTTATTTATAGTATTTTATTTTCAAATTGTACTATTTTAAATTTTAAAAGAGTGTATTTATCCTTCAAATATAATATTATATATTTAATAAATAAAGAAAGATCATTTTTATGTGATTTTCATGTAACTTGTTTATATATATATGGTAATTTCATATAGAAAATTCTTATTCGAAACATTATTTTATCTGACACTCAAATTTTCATTTTATTTTTTTAATGAGTTCATGTATTCCTTATTTAATTAAATAAATTTAAATTTAATTATTTCTTATTGCAATGTAAGTTCAGTTGAATTACTTATTTTCTGAATATTTTTTTAGGAATGTCTCATTCAAAGAGATTTAAAGATATTAACCACCCCACAACACTAGATAATAATTATACTCCTGTTGTATAGTGTACATAGATGATAAAGGATATTTATTATACTCTTAATAAACAAAGTAAACAAATAAGATAGGATCGTCGTTCTACTCTTGTGATACAGTGTTCACTAACTACACCGAAAAACAATTTTAAACCTACTATAGTTGGTACACTTCATCACATATATTTCATTTTTCCTTTGGTATTATTTTTAGTTATCCTAATGAATTTTAAATTGTAGTTATTCCTTTTGAGAAGGATGTTTGGTAATCAGGTGGGTCAGCTACACTCTATCCCACTAATAGTCATACCATGACTTAGTTACCATTAAGAGGTTGTTGGTGAGTCACTATTATCAATATGTTATCCAATAAGATAGCATTGATTTCTTAAATATTTATACAAAGTAAATAATTTATATGTTAACCAACTAAATATAATGATAGAAATGAGACAAAAATCAATACTCAAGACATTATAAATTTAATTTACTTAAAGATAGTTGTTCTATTTGTCACAGTTTATGTACCTAGTGAGGATGTAGTGTACTTTTATAGGAAGATATTAGTATAATTAGTATGTGAGGTGGAATCCCTCCACATTACTTATATTTATTAGAGGAATATTCCATTTTCATGGAAGACTAAGTTATTTGATGTCCAGGTAAATATATTATCCTATTTATGTATTCATATATGATTTATTTGAATATTATTACTTTATATGTTAATAATGTAATCAATTTTATGTATTTTATTTTTTGATGTTCTTCAATTTTGATGTGTCGGATTTGGTTTTATATCAATAGACCTAAAAACATAGGCAAGGAATAGAAATATTTAAAGTGGTTTCATGGTGTCATTTTAATGACATATCTTTATCAGTGTCAGATATGTATAAGAAGGTCTTAAATAGTGTTCCTAGGGAGAAATGGAAAGTGTTTATTGGTCATCATAGTGTTTAATAACATTGAGTATATTCTTACATATTATTGGATTAATTCACCAATTTTAATAACATTGAATGTGTTATTGACTGAAAATTAAATTTTTATTGCTTTATAAAAATTAATTTTAACAATCACGGTGGCCAAAAATGATGAAGACCAAAAGATTCACCCATGGCAATGAGCTTATAGTCATCTAGTAGAGATATCATATCAGAATATAAAATAAGTGACTCCTCCTGGGTTCATTTTCTAGTTATTGTGTCATCCATAAAGTTTCCTTCCCTCTAGGTATGACCGACCACCATTAATTTCTCAAGAAATAACCTACACTTCCTGACCAAGTAAATCATATCCAACAGGAGGGATACTCATTCCATGTAGAACATCCACTAAGACCTATACATTGGTTTCAACCTCCTTAATATGAAATTTGTATAACCTTTACAACATAAGCCTGCAGATCAAGGATGAAAATTATGTGAATGAACATAAAGAAAACATTGGGGTCAATAATTTAAATTACCAGATGATGATCTTAAATTAATTTATAAAATAATTTTATTACATTTTCAATGAAAAAATAAATTAAGCATGGTATTCCAACCCTTATTTTTCTATCACACCCTAGAATTTATTTTCCTTATATATTTTTTTCACTTGTCTTTGAGTTTCAAGAGTTTCAGAGTTAAATTTTAAATTTTGGGTAGTTTTTCCTTCTGTTGTATGGTGAGTGTGCATAGTTTAGTTGAAACCTTGTGGATACCCTTATGAAGGGTTGTTTTCTGGTAAATTTTTTTCTTTCACGGTTTACCTACAAGGTCGGTGCATGGTTGGGTTTAAACTGTATAATGTATAGGTGAAAATATGTGAGGAACTTGGTGTGTGATGGTACGGGCACATAGCTTACACATGGTAAGAAGAAACCATGTGGAAAGCATATGGGTCATTCTATAATTTTATAGATCCATTTCACACTATTAGTGAATATTTTTCTAAACTGTGAAGCCAAACTATACAAGTAACTGGGTGTATCCAATGAGTGGCACATAGTTATAAAATGGTTTTGTAAACTATGTGGTCAAACCATGAAACCATCCCATACTTTTAAAACTTCGAAATTACCATTACATTATTACTTGATTTTAACCCAAACTCACCCCTCTACTTCCCCATTTTAACCCAACACCTATGAAAAATTGTATCCCATAATTATTCACCCATATATAGAGATTCCATGGTGTTTTTTCATGATTTGGGTCTGGTTATTCAAGATGAGTTCTCATTTTCCCTTTTCCTCTTATTAAATCTTATTTACCTCTTCTCTATTGGTGTTGTGATGAAGCACGCATTTTCACATATTTTATTCTATAATTAGATATTTTTAATCCCATCATAGTTTTATTTAATGGGAAAATGTCACATACTTAGGTTTTCATGTTATTTTGAGCTGAAATTCAAAAATTGCCTAATTTAGGATTTTTAAATGTTTTTGATAGCTTCTGTATTTTGTGATGTAGCTAAAAGACACTTCATGTTGTGGGTGAAGTGAAGCGTCATGACACCGAATCTTTGAGGATGAAGAAAATATGGAAAACTAGAGTAGAACTATTACACGATGTTTAAACACAATTACACATCATGACTTCATAAAAAGGAGTTTTCCATGCATGACAAGTCGTCACTCCATTAAAATCCATGAAATACAAATACACATAATGTAATTGAATTACACGACATTCCTTTTTTGGGGGATTCATTTTTAGAGGAGATCAAGAAGAGATTTGCGATGACTATTGACCGAGAAATTACATGTTGTGAGTAACAGTTACACATTAAGAATAGAGACAAATATTAAACCTAATTTCCGAAAGATTTATGTAGATTCAAAAGACACAGAGGAAAAATCGGAGGGATTACATGATGTGAAATTAAATTACAATTCGTTTAAGTGTTAAAATGGAGAAAAAAAATAAATACATAGTGGGAAAGGGTTTTGATGGGATTTTCCTATAAATCAAGGCCTTTTCCACCCTTCCAAAGCATTTTGGGGGAGTCTGAACTAGAGAGTACCCTTTTCAAGGGAAGAGTTTCTGTTTTTTAATTTTTCTTCATATTTTTAATATATATTAGTTTATCTTTATTCTTCTATGGATTTCTTTCCTTCATTTATTTATTTTAAATTTTCTGTTTCTCCCACCATGATTCTTTTTAACTTCATGCTTTTGGAGACCTAACCCTCACATTTGTTCGAGGGGGGAAGTGGTGGTATTCAATTCTGCTGTGATTTATTTATTTATCAAGTGTTATTATAAGAATTTGTTAGTAGTTAAAATGATTTTGGAGAGAATTTTCCCCACTTTCTCTACTATTGTCATCTCTCATTTTCCTTCTCATCGATATATAATTCATTCAAATGGTGGAGTTTTTATTAGGTATTCAAGTGTAAGAGATTACCCCTATATGAAGAGGTATCAGTGTAGGGTAATGCCATTTGAAAAATAGGGTGTGGATTGATAGGTCACAATCTCCATATTGAATAACATATTGATATATATTTTAAATAATGATGATAATTCCACTATGAAACCCCAATAACAATAGTTTTCTTATGATAACTTCTTTATGTGTTTATTATTTTATTTCTATATGTTTCAAATTTTTTATAATATATATATTTATTATATTTCATTCATTTAAAATCCAACCCCCCCCCATATATATTAGATAAGTTATTTTTATATTAGTTAAATTAAATTGTGACAATAGAAAAGAATTACATGTTGGAGGCCTCCTTGAGATCAACCCTAAGGTGTTCCAATATGATTAATTCTTAGATAAAAAAGAAATTAATTGAATAAAAGTTCAAAAAAACACTATTGTCAATTTGGAACCGTTTCTAGGGAGGCCAAGTGCTTTCACACACTGTTTTTCATAAAAACCCCAAAAAATCAAAACTTTCAAAAAAAACTAAAAAAAAGAGCTTTGTTTCGCATCATTAATTTATTCGACCAAGTTGTATTCTTATGGTGATTATTATAATTATTGGCATATTGATAAATTTTATGTTTATACTGTGAAGGAAGAGCTACTGAAGATACAAATGGAAGAAGATGCCTCGATTCTCAAAAAACCAAGCAAGATGGTAGCATTACTGTCCACCGAAGTTGAAGAAGTTAAAGTATTATGTATGGAATGAAACAAAATACAAGATAAAGAGATTTAAATAATTGTTCTATCTATATTTAAATAATAAATTGGTGAGGTAGAAGAAATACTTTAAGATCCACTTCCCTCTCCAACAAATGAGTTCACAGCTGTCTTACTTGAGGAAAAATAGTTTAAAGTTGAAATTTTTGAGGTAGTTTTAATTTTTGATAAATAATTTTATTAAAATATCATTAATTATTAATTTAAATATAATATCTATTCTTATGACTTTATAAACTCAAAACTACTCCTACAGTCTCTGGAAGAAGAAGAATAAGGTGCTCATGTTGAGGAAATAATGGAGGATTCTGTCAAGTTGTATGTTGGTACATTTGTGGATGATGGCACAAAAGAAGAAATATTTGAAGAAAAAATTTCTAAACCCAAACTAGAATAAAATACAGTTTCTATTCTAATACATTAAACATTGGTGTACACCACTCCTCCAGATGAACAAAATAGGGATCACCCCTATATTCTTTTCCCTCCCCCTCTTGGTCTCAAATTCTTTCTTTCATATTATCTAGGGGTTTTGGATATTTCTATTTTATTTAAGGGTTATCATTCCTATAATATACTGATATATGTTGGGAGAAATAATTTTTGGTGGTTTCTAACCAATAAACCCCATCCACCTTCGAATTGTGGTTAAACCACTGAGATTGCCTGACTAAGGGTAGTAAAAACCTAACACCATCTTGGGGGATCAAACCAAGAACTATCCATTTTATTTATATTTTATAATTATTTTTCTTTATATTTATCATGTTTTGTCATTTATTTCAATTATTCTTAATGTGGTATCATCTAGGATCATAACACAAAGATTCCATTCAAAAATAAAGTCTGGTTGTATCTTTCCTTCTCTTTTTTTCTGCCCTTATTTTTATTTTCTAAACTGAATGATGGGTACTAAAATATAGGTGTGGGGGTGTGTCAACATTATTAGGTGCTTTTGGGTTCTTTCTTTTGATTTTTATTTTTTAGGAAACTTGAGATTAAATGAAAATTCTAATAATTTTTCACACATAAATTGATTTTGAGAGAGTTGAAATGATTTTTGAAAAAATAGATTTTAAATGATTGTTGATGTGAAAACTTTTTCCTTAAATTTAATTTTAAATCATTTTTTATATGTTTGACCAATTTTTTAAATTAATTCCCATGAAACACTAAATAAAATATTTTTTTATAGTCCTATGAGGTATTCTGTACCATTTTGACATATTCCTTCTAACACCCATACTTTTTTGAGAGAAACATGGATTTTGTGCAAGAACCTGAATTTGTAATTTTTCTCTTTTGAAGATTTGGATTTAATGGAATTTTTTTGACATTATTGAGGCACTAAATTGGCTATCCACATGTTAATGTGATACCTACACTTAAATCTATCCTTCATTAGCCATTATATTCCATGAATCTCCTTAAAGGTTTAATCCACATTACAATCCGATTTTTCATTACCAACCTACACTCTTAGTATTTTTTTCATGGATATTTCAAGTTTGAGTGTGGGGGAAGGGTCTTTTGTGTGTGTTCTTTGGTATTTATTTCATTTCTGGGTGGTGTGAGGTGTGTGTCATCATTTTGGGTGGTGTATTATTAGAAAATTATGCTTGATTCATCATTTCATTATTCTTTATTTATTTAATCCAGTTATCTTCCAAAAAAATAAAAGGAAGGAGAAAATAAAGTTGTTAATTTTTGGAACTTTATAAAAAAATCAAAAAAAAAAGAGAGAAGATAAAGTTATTTCTTTATAGAGCATCACAAAAAAATGAAAAAATAGAAGAACTTGTATGATATCATTCCTTGTAATCACTGATTACCTCATGCCCCATATCATGAAAAAGGTGGTGGTGTTGTGTTTCACATTCTTAAGGGGATTTTTGTGAGGTTTATCCTATGTTTTCACTTGATTATTCATGCATTATAATTAGAATTCCAGCCTCCTATTTCTGGCCTTAAATTTTTTAAACATTTACCCACCAACCCTAAGCCACATAATTCCCTTGGAAAATGCCTCATGATTGAAAATATTTTCATGTTTAGTGTTATGGAGAAATGAGAATTGTCACAAGCCTATGGTGATATATGCAGTTTCCAAGTAAGAGCATAACTCTAGATTTAATTTCTCCTGAGTGGAGAGTGGCATAAAATTCAATGTGAGGTAGGTCGTGATTAGTCCATGGATTGATTTATGGGGTTAAAAAATTTTAAATGTGAGGAATTAAAATTCTAGGGAATTGTTCTTCATATATGAGACAAGTTGAAATTATATTTTGGAAAAGATCATTAATGTTTTCTCATTTTTGATTGATTGTGTGGATTTTGATTTGAATATATGATGACTGATCAGTATTATAATGGTTAAGTGTGGGGGATTGATTAATCTCATATATTCACATATTTTATTCTATAATTAAATGTGTTTAATCCCACCATAGTTTTATTTAATGTAAAACTATCACATATTTAGTTTTTTGTGTTATTTTGAGCAGAAATGCAAAAAATCCTAATTTCAGATTTTAAAATGTTTTTGATGGATTTTGTATTTCGTGATGCAGCTAAAAGAAACTTCGCGCCATAATAGAAACAAAAACATGCAACACTAAATTTTTTAGGACAAAGCAGAGATGGAAAACTGGAGCATAACTGTTACATGACGTGTAACACAATTAGATATCATGACTTCATAAAAAGAATTTTTCCACACAGGACAAGCTGTGAATCTATTACAAGCCTTGAATGATAAATACATGTTGTGTAATTTTATTACATGAAATGACTTTTTTGGGGGATGCATTTTAAGAGGACATCAATCCGAGATTCACGACTACTTTTGAATAAGAAATTACACGTTGTGAGTACCAATTACACATTGAGAAAGGAGTCAATATTCAAATGAGATTTGTGCAAGATTTACGTAGATTCAAAATACATGGAGGAAAATTATAAGGTATTACATGATGTGAAATTAGATTACAATTCATGTAAGTGTCGATATGGAGAAAAATATAAAGATGCATTGGCCACAGGTTTTGACAGAATTTTCCTATAAATTGAGGCCTCTAGCACTCTTCCAAATCATTCTAGGGGAGTCCAAACTAAAGGGTACCCATTTCAATGGGAGAGTTTTTGTTTTGTAATTTTTCTTTATATTTTTAATATATATTAGTTTATATTTCTTATTCTATGCATTTCTTTACTTTATTTATTTCTTTTTAATTTTTTGTTTCTCCCACCATGATTCTTTTTTAATTCCATGCCTGTGGAAAGTTCACCCTCGCTTTTTTCATGGGGGTAAGTGGTGGTATTCAAGTTTATTTTGATTTATTTATTTATCATGTTTTATTATAATAATTCATTATTATTCAAGATGATTTCAAAGAGTGGTCTCCCCACTTTCTCTACTATTGGCTTCTTCCTCCTCATTCACTCATTTTCCTTTTCATCGATATCTAATTCATTCAAATGGTGGAGTTTGGATTGGGTATTGATGTGGAATTGATTACCCAAACATTTATAATTCTCTATATAGGTTAATACCATTTTAATGATAGGGTATGGAGTGACAAGACTTGATCTCCACATTGAATAATACATTGATATATATATTCTAAATAATTATGATAATTCCACTATGAAACTGCAAGAACAACAGTTTTCTTCTAATAAATTATTTGTGTTTTTATTCTTTTATTTCTTTTTGTTTCATATTTTTTATAATATATCTATCTATTATATTTCATTCATTTCAAATCCAACCCCCCGTGTATATTAGATGAGTTAGTTTTATAATAGTTAAATTAAATAATGATAATAGAAAAGTAGTGTGTGTCGGAAACCTCCTTGAGATCAACCCTAGGATGTTCCACTATGGTGAATTCTTAGGTGAATAAGAACTTAATTGAATAACAGTTCACAAAAAACCCAGTATCATCAATTTTTTGCCATTTCTGGGGAGGCCAAGTTCTTTTACACACTGTTTTTCATAAAAAAACCAAAAAATGAAAACTTGAAAAAAAACTAAAAAAAGTTATTTGTTACACATAATACATTTATTAGGACAAGATGGATTCTTATGGTCATTATTATAATTATTTTAATGTTGATAACTTTGATGGTGAGCCTAGCAGGGAAGATATATTGAAGATATAAATGGAATAAAATGCCTTGATGCTTAAAAAATCAAGCAAGATGGTTGCATTACTATCTACTAAAGTTAAAGAGGTTAAAGTATTATGGATGGAATGGAAAAAAATACAAGATAAATA
Organism: Viscum album; assembly: GCA_963277665.1. NCBI lineage: Eukaryota > Viridiplantae > Streptophyta > Magnoliopsida > Santalales > Viscaceae > Viscum > Viscum album. Next base: position 578,436,305 of record OY728122.1, on the reverse strand, counting down.
GATTTAAATGATTTTTTCACCTATATTTAAAGAAGAGATTGGTGAAGTTGAAAAAATACTTGAAGATCCACTTCCCTCTCCAACAAATGAGTTCCCAACTACCTTGTTTGATGAAAAATAATTCAAATCTAAAATTTCTGAGTGAGCTTTAATTTTTAATAAATTTTTTATTTAAATATCATTGATTATGAATTTCAATATAATATCCCTTATTATAACTTTGTAGACTTATCACCACTACTGTAGGATATAGAAGAAGAAGAAAAATAAGAATAAGGTGCTCTTGTTGAGGAAATAATGGAGGATTCGGTCGAGTTATACATTAGTACATTTGAGGATGATGGAACAAAAGAATAAATACTTAAAGAACCAATTTCTAAACCCAAACTAGAAGAAAATACACTTTCTATTCTAATACATTAAACACTGGTGGACACCATCCCTCTATATGAACAAAATAGGGAGCACCCCTATATTCTTTTCCCTCCCCCTCTTGATCTCAAATTCTTTCTTTAATCTTATATAAGGGTTGGGGATATTTATCTTTTCTTTAGGGATTATCATTACTCTCATCTACTAATAGATTTTGGGAGAAATAATTTGTGATGCTTTATAATAATGAAACCCCATCCACCTTCAGATTGGGTTTCAACCGCTGCGACTACCTGACTAGGGGTAGTAAAAACCTAACACCTGCTTGGGGGGTTAAACCAAGAATTATTCCTTTTATTTCCCTTTTTTATTTATTTTTATTTATATATCTCATGTTTTGAAATTTATTTCATTTAGGAATAATGTGGTAGAATCTAGGAGCTTAACTCAAAGCTTCCATTAAAAAATAAATTCAAGTTATATCTTTCCTTCTCTTTTGTTTTTTCTATACTTATTTTCATTTTCTAAACTGAAATGATGGGTAGTAAAATCTAGGTGGGGGAGTGTCGACCTTCTTAGTTGTTTTTGTGCTCTTTCTTTTGATTTTTCTTTTTTTAGGAAACTTGAACTTAAATGGAAATTCTAAGAATTTTTCACACATTAATTTATTTTGAGAGAGTTGAAATTATTTTTGAAAAAATAGATTTTGAATTAATATAGATGTAAAAACGTTTTCCTTAAATTTAATTATCAAACATTTTTTATTCATCTGACCAATTTTTAAAATTCATGCCCATGAAACACTGAATCAAAAAAAATTTCTAGTCCTATGAGGTTTTCTAAACCATTTTTACATATTCTTTCCAATACCCACACTTTCTTGAGAGAAAATTGGATTTTGTGTAAGAACCTGAATTTTTTTATCTTTTGAAGCTTTGGATTTCATGGAATTTTTTGACATGATTGAGGAACTAAATTAGTTGAACACATATTAACTTGAAACCTACACTTACATCTATCCTTAGTTAGACCTTATATTACATGAATTTAATTATATGTTTAAGCCACAATACATTCTAATTTTTCCTTACCTACCCATGCTCTTAGTGTTTTTTTCATGGATATTACATGTTTGAGTGTGGGAGAAGGGACTTTCAAGTGTGTTATTTGGGATTTCATCTATTTTTAGGTGGTGTGAGGTGTGTTTCATTATTTTGGGATATTTATTATTATAAAATTAGGCTTGAGTCATCATTTTATTGTTCTTAATTTATTTAATCCAGTTATCCTCCAAAAAAAATTAAAAAAAGAGAAAATAAACTTGTGTCTTTCTGGATCTTTACAAACAAAATAAAAAAAACGAAAATAAAGTTGTAACTTTATATAGCTTTATAAAATAAATGAAAAATATGAAGTTCTGGTATGATATATTTCCTTATAATCACTGATTTCCTTATATCCCATCTCTTGAAAAGGGGGTTGGTGTTGTGTTTTACATTCTTAAGTGGATTCAAGTGAGGTTCATCCTGTTTTTTGACATGATTATTCATACATTATACTTGATAGTTCTAACTCCTATTTCCGGCCTTAAATTTTTTAATCATTTACCCACAAACAATATTCCATAGAATTTACCTATAAAAAGACCTCATGATTGAAAAAAAATCATGTTTCACATTGTGGATAAATGAGAATTGTCACAAGTATATGGTGATACATGCACTTTACAAGCAAGACCATAACTCTAGATTTAATTTCTCCTAAGTGAATATTTATATAAAATTCTATATGAGGTAGGTTTTGATTATTCCTTAGATGGATTTATGAGGTTAAACAAATTTAAAAGTGAGGAATTCAAATAATAGGGAATTTTTTTCATATACAAGACATGATGGAATTCTATTTTAAAAAAGATCATTTATTTTTTCTCATTTTGGATTGATTGTGTGGATTTGGATTTGAATATATGATGAATCCTCTTGAGTTAATTGGTTAAGTGTGGGGGAGTGATGAATCTCACATTTTGACATATTTTATTATGTAATTCAATGTTTTTAATCCCATATAGTGTTATTTAATTTTAAATTGTCACATATTTTGGTTTTTGTGTTATTTTGAGATGAAATTCAAAACTAGCCTAATTTTGGATTTTTAAATGTTTTTAATGGATTTCGTATTTCGTGATGCAGCTAAAAGACACTTCGCACCATCGGAGAAGCGAAGCAGCACAACACTGAATTTTTTAGTAGGAAGCAGTGGTGGAAAACTGGAGTAGAACTGTTACACAACGTGTAACACAATTACACATCATGACTTAATCAAAAGGATTTTTCTGTGCAGGACAATTTGTGACTTGATTACAAGTCGTGAAAGACAAATACATGTCATGTAATTTCATTAGAATACATGAATTTTTTGGGGGACTCATCTTTAGAGGATATCATGCCAAGATTTGTGACTAATTTTGACTGATCAAATACATGTCGTGAGTACCAGTTATACGTTGAGAAAGGAGTCAATGTACAAATGAGATTTGCACAATATTTACGCAGATTCAAAATAATCAGAAGAAAACTTGAAGGGATTACACAATGTAAAATTCAATTAAAATTTGAGTAAGTTTCTACATGGGTAAAAAAATAAAGATGCAGTGGCCACAGGTTTTGACAGGATTTTCCAATATATTGAGGACTTTTCCACCCTTACAAAGCATTCTAAGGGAGTCCAAACTTGAGTGTACCCGTTTTAAGGGGAGAGTTTGTGTTTTGTAATTTTTCTTCATATTTTTAATATATATTAGTTTATCTTTCTTCTTATATTAATTTCTTTCCTCCATCTATTTCTTTTCAATTTTGTGTTTCTCCCATCATGATTCTTTTTAACTCCATGCTTATGGAGAGAAAACCCTCAATTTTGTTCGAGGAGGGAGTGGTGGTATTCGAGTTTATTGTGATTTATTTATTTATCATGTGTTATTATAAGAATTTTTTAGTTGTTATAATGATTACAGATATTGGTCTCCAAACTTTCTATATTATTGTATTCTTCCTCCCCATTCACTCATTTTCCTTTTCATCGATATCCAATTCATTCAAATAGTAGAGTTTGAATTGGGTATTTATGTGGAAGAGATTACCCATACATGCAGAGGTCTCGGTGTAGAGTAATAACATTCAAATGATAGGGTGTGGAGTGAAAGGTCTTCATCTCCACATTTAATAATACATTGATATATATTTTAAATAATGATGATAATTCCACCATGAAACCCTAAGAACAATTGTTTTCTTCTGCTAACTTCTTTGTGTGTTTACTCTTTTATTTATTTGTTTATCTTATTTTTGATAATATATATATTTATTATATTTCATTCATTTCAAATCCAACCCCCATATATATTAGATATTTTAGTATTATATTAGTTAAATTAAATAGGGACAATATAAAAGCAATGTGTGTTGGTGGCCTCCTTGAGATCGACCCTAGGGTGTTCCACTATGGAACATTCTTAGGTAAATAAGAAATTAATTGAATATCAGTTCACAAAAAAATTATATCATCACGGTGTTTCTATTTTTTGAAACTTATGGGTTATTTTGACCAAATATGTTTTTTTTCTTCTTGGTTAGGGTTTTCAATTCACCTTTTGAGTTATGTTCATTCTGTGTTGGAAGTATCAAACCATTCGCTATTGGTTTGAGCTAGGTTACTCATCTATATTCACATTGAAATTCAAGAACCATTGATTTCTTGAGATTGAAATTTTTTTGTATTTATTATAATCGTATCACTTGTGTTTATTGAATATCTAATAATAAAACAAGGTTTTTCTTGGTTTTTAAGAAAAAATAAATATTTTCCTACCAAAACATTTAGTTTTTTGTCAAATTACATTCCCACTAAGTATTTAATAAATTTCTTGGATGAATTTTATAAAGGGTTTTAAAATATCTATGAAGGTTTTTTTCTTTGAACTAATTTCATAAAGGGTGTTCTTGGTTATTAAAAAGAATATTTCCAAACCACCATGTTTTTTTGATATTTTATAAATCTTTACATATGGTTTTAAGCTAGTTTCATAACTTATAGTTTTCAAAAGATGGTTATAAGGCTTGGTTTCCACTTTTTAATAGGATTTTATAAAATATTGGTCCTAAGAGCATGACCGTTATGGTTTGGTATTGAGTCCCTATTATAAGATTCTATATTAATATTGGAATTAAGGTGTGGATTTAAGGAATAGGTGTTCAGGGCTGGGTGTTTGATAAGTCTATTTTGAATTCATTTTTTGATGAGTTTTTATATAAGAATTCATTTTATATTAATATATTTATTATAATATATGTTCTTGATATTAATATTTTGAAAATTATTATGAAGGATTGACATTTGTACCAATATAAAGGAAAATAAGGGAATTGAGGAACAAAATGACACTTCGCGTTGTGAGTGAAACGAAGTGGCATGACACTGGATTTTTAAGAGAGAAGGAAGCTAGAAATTATAGAATATTACTAGTACACATCGTGTACTAAGAGTACATGACATATAGTTTGAGTTCATGACATATTTCAGACCGCACTGAACAAGTCATGATGACAGAACACATTGTGAACTGCAGGTAAACATTGTGAGTCTATGTGTACCTAAGTCAAACCAGCATATGAAGTTTCTGTGGATTCAATGTGGTGGAGGAAAACTCAAATCTTAAGTACACGATGTGTATGCTAGGTACACATCATGACGACGACGATTCGTGAAAAAAATAACAACAATGGGTTGTGGGTTTCGATGATTTTGGCATATAAATACCATCCTTAGAAACTATTCCAACTACTCTAGTCCTGAGGGAGAAAAAGCAGCCACCAAGAGGCTTCTATAGATAGTTTTTTTCTCTTCCCTTTATTTGATGTAATCAATTGAATTCTTTCTATTTTAATTCCAATATCTCTTTTTATTCCTTTTTCGTCTCACTCTCCATTTTCTATTCTCTTCCCTATGGAATACGGTTCATTCATCATTGGAAATCACCCAATGATGATTGGATATGTCCATATAGGAGAGAAGAATTAGTCAAAAATGGGTGTGCATAAAATTGTTTTATTTCATGATTATCTTGAAAAATGATTATATTTAGTAGGTTTCATGTTACAACTCATTTTTATCATATATTTTATTAAATTGTGGACCAAGTGTGTTTAATAGCAGTTTAAAACCCACATTATTGAGATAATTAGTTCATGACCAATGAATGCGATTATTATTCTACAATTACAATATGAACTAAATGAAATTTAGATATTATGATTCATCTAGCTAGGATGAATTGGTATTCTAGGGTAGTTTGATAGGGAATGAATATTTCTTCTATAGATAAAACATTTTACTTGCACATCCATTAAATATAAATGTTTTTCAAGTGCTTTCATGATTTATCTTTAGGAAAACCACCCCTAGAAATGGATTCCCCTATTCTATATTTCTCTATTTTAATTTATTTATTTCAATTGCATCATTAGTTTAATTTAATAAAATAGAAATTGGATCGACCTAACCTTTATTCTAGAGTTGGCATCACTGTGATCCCCTCTCTCTGTGGGTTCAACCCCGCACTTCTGCTATAATACACATTTTTAGTTAGTATGGTTCGAGAAAATTTAAATTTCTAATTTGACTCATTTCTGGAGGAATTAACGACTCCTTTTGGGCATGTTAGTGTTCTTATTATATCATTTATATATATGTGTGTGTGTGTGTAAATACATATTTGTGTGTGTACTTATATATATATATATATATATATATATATATATACCTATTTATATGTAACTATGTATGTATACTCATCGTACTACTACTTGATAATATTGATTTACTCAATCATGTTGTTATGACATAGGATACCAAGAGTATCTAGAGGGATATTTGGATAAACATGCTACACTAGTTTAGAATTATGATTTTCCTATTGTCCCATGTTATAGATACACTCTACTTTGGTGAATTTTCCCATTATTCAGGCTAGGTTGGGTTTGAATGAGCATTAGGGTAGTTATATTGCGTCAAACATGCCAATAGGATGGATCTTATTTAGCATTATTCTATATATTTCCCCTTAGATCTGAGGTATTCCCATGATCACATCTATTTATCTATGATGATTGATTTCTTCTTTAATAATCCAGTGATCATTGAATCACTGGTTATTTTTTACTATAATTATTCATATTATTACACCTGTTGATTTTGGTTATTCATTATTATTGTATTTTTTTTCTAAAGAAAAAAAATGTTTAACTTATTTCAAAATGAAATGTCCTTCAATTCAAATACTTCAATTTATTTGAGATGCACAACCCACTGTGTTCTAAAAAGAAACAATTTTAAAGGTAATGAAGACTTGTGATTGGTTTTTGAATAAATTGTAAACCTATTTTTTAAATTTATGTCGAACAAACTTGAAAGGGGTATATTACTTAAATGTATTTCATTAGGTGTGGTTTAATAGGAATTTTAACTAAGATTTTATGATTTTTCCTATTACAATTTTTATTTTAGGTTCATTTTTAGGTTTTCATGGGTTGTTAGTTGATTGATGATGGATAGTGACTTATGGAGTCACATAGAGATTGGTGGGTATCTACTTTTAGTTTTATTTTTTGTTATAGTTGTATCATCCATCTCTTTTTATGCATTTTAGATCTCTTCCTACTTTATTTTATTATGTTGGGTAGTATGCTTTCACTTGTGGTATTCTATTTGGTTTTATTTTATTTTAAAACTATTTTTTTTAATTAACATCCAATGTATGGAAAGATCATTCCAGAGTTCTAGTTGAATTCCATTGTATATTATATTATAGTTATTGGGAAATATCATTCCCATACATGTATATTTGAAACCCTGAAACTAGTTTATAGCATGGATTTATTGGGAACATAGATTGAGTATTCCATGGTCCAACTCAGGTTCCTGGTTTGGGGTGGCTGAGATTGGTTTATAGAAAAATAATATCAAAGCTTAGGTACATTAGAGGGCCTTGGTTATAAATCCCCTATTTTTATTTGAGGCATTAATGATAGATTTTACATAGGACTATTGAGACTTTGGTTATAGGTATAAAGAAGTGTTTGGATAATAATTTTAGTGTTGAACCATATGTTTCCATGTGAATTCATTTTTTTAGTTTTTGATTGGGATTTATTTTTTATTTATTTCTAGTATTTCTTTATTTATGTTGATGGATTTTTTTATTGTATTAATGGTTATGTGAGTTTTATAGTTTTTTCATGATTATATGTATAATAATGTGGTGGAAATGGTGCTAACTAGTGTACTTAGAGGGCCTAATAATCTGTGTAGATCCAGGATACATGGTTCATTATGACACTCAATAGAAGTTCTGGAGTTGGAATATGGTCCATCAATTTACTACACAAAAAAAACCTATTCCCCCTATAAATTTTTCATTGGATATCCTCTTATTTTAAATTATTTTTAATTATTATTTTTTCATGTTATTTAATTAAAACATGCTTTAAAAATTTTATAAAACTTAGTTTAAAAAAGGGAGGTTTTGGTTATCAAAATGATAAATGAGTTTATATAAATTAATTTAAATATAAATGGGGTGTTTAGGGTTTCAATAAAAAAAATTTCATAAAATTTATTTCTAAAATAGTTCTAGGTGATTTCCATAAATTTTTTAAATATGGGTGATTTATTTTAGATAATATTTCCAAATTGTTTTCAGTGTAAAAGTGGTTTTGATTGGTAAATTTGGGTTCTATAAAGGTAATTTATGATCACTTTAAATGAAGTAAAAAAAAATTAATCATGGATGTTTTGGAAACTATGAATGTTATTTTGGAATAATTTTCAAAATAATATTAATAGATTTCCTTCAATGATTTGATAATTAATTTATTGATCTCCTTTTGATTATTTAGTATTTATTTTTATGGGATGTCGATATTGAGAAGGTTTTGATTGAGTTTTATGTTTGTATATTTTATAGTATTCCCCCACCAATATTTGATGGATTCCTAAGGAGAATCTATGGGTGATTCTATAACGACCCAAACATTCATGAATAAAATTCCCTTTCTTTTATTTAATTAAATGATTTATAGATATATAAAACACATGCAATCTTTTTATTATTATTAGGTTTAAATGATTGTTAAGTATCATTACCATTGATAATATATCCATTGAATAGTGAAAACCTGACTGATATAAATTTAAGGTTTTTAAAAATAATTCTTTTGACATAGAAAAAGGAGATGATGGCCTCATCCAGTAGACTCGGGCAATACGAAGCTTGTTTTTTGGAGCTCAGAAAGGTGGTAGCATCATAGGGATTCACTCTATACTAAGCCCAAGACTATCTTCAATACGTTAATATTTAATGGAATCACCTACGAGAGAAGTTCAAGTTAATAGAGATTACCACCCGGGTGATGTTATCTGAGTCGCCCCAAGAATCTGTCACCATCGCACACCTTACCCTTAGCTCTTATGTGGGTATGATAAGGGGTTATTTAATAAGGAATTAGTTACTTATTGTGTCATCCCTTTTTATAAATAATAGTTTTATCCCATCATTTCCTTTATGATAATATTTTTTAAAAAAAATATAATTAATTAAATAAATTGATTTTTTGAGTAAAATGGTACTTTTAAAAAATATATAAATTATTACATTAAACTAATGTTTTATTAATATTATTATTATAATATCGTTATATGAACACTCCTTTAAATTATAAGTGATTATTATATTTATTCCTCATTGTTTTTACTCTATAAATGATTAAGTTTTCAGTTTGATAAGAATCATATTTTCATATGATAAAACTGAAATTTTATTTTTAATTAAAGAATATATTTTGATGAATTTTTGGAATAAATAATATTTTAATAAAATATTATTATTATATAATTTTAATTAAATATAAATTATCATATATTTTTTATGAAGCCAAATGTAACTTTTATTAAGGTTTGGAAACTGTTTTTATCAAAACCCGCCAATTATCAATAAATGATAGTTTTTATTTTATAAGTGAAAATTAATATATTTATAAAATTATTTAAATAAAATTAATATTTTTTTTAATCAGGATTTATAAATTATCCTATGTTGAATTTTTCATAATTTTCTAAGACAGTCGAATTTTTGGGAAAAAATTAAATATCGTATAAATATATAATGTGTTTTATGACATAATAATGACCCAATAGGTATGTAATAAAATACTATAAAATGTATATTAGGCCAATATATGTTTTACCTTTAAAATAATGTGATTTTATATTTGTTTGTTTAATTTTATAATGCCTTAGTAGACCCTCCAAGACTTATAAAATATTTTAACATTTTAAAATGATATCATTGAGAGTTTGACTCACCTCCACATAAGAAAGACTAATATTTTAATAATTTCATCCTTTTAACTCCCCTTTGGAAAAAACGGGAAAAACTATGATTAGGTTTTTGGTTTTAAATATTTAATTATATAGATTCCAAAACCTTGTGAAATATTTAAGAATTTCCCTCTCATTTCCTTTATAAACCCACCCAAGATCCCACTTATCTTAACTAAAAACACTTTTATAATTTCCCTACTCTTCCCTCATCTCTCTATAACTCTCTCAAGGAACCCCAAGATCTCAAGAAGCCCCTCCTCAAGCTCCTGAAGTCACACACTCAAGTAAGGGATTTCTTCCTTTCTCATTTTTTCCAAGTTTCTTTATGTTGGTATACCCTTTTATTTTCAATTAAAAATGTTGGGGTATGATTTCTCACCTCCCCCATACTTTCCTCCTTATTTTTGAATGATTATATACCACTTTTTCTCTCATTAATCCCTCCAATGTGCACCCATTTCCATGCAGAAATTTCTGAAGAGTTATTCCATTTCTCCTCTTTCTTCAAGTTTCATTATTATGTTATGCCTTCTATTTCCAAATTACATGTGTTGGTACATGTATATATATGACCCCATTACTATCCATTTAGTTTAAATATTATGATATTCCCATTTATCTCTCATCAACCATTTTTATAAATTTTTATGTCATGTCGTTATGTTACCGAAATTGCACCGCGATTTTCCAAGACAAAATCATTGTGTAGTGAATACCATAACCATTTATTTTTCAAGGGTATTCACATTTATGCACATATACATATTTTATTTTACTTATATATATGTATTCCACACTACCTAATCATGGAATAACTTATGATGTTGAATGACTCCACATTATATGATCCATGTGACACACTTATGCATGAAATGAAATGTTTATAAAGGTTGCACCCTGATAGTGCTTCAATGTATTGGGTAATATTTAGTATCATGATATGCAATGTGAAATGAGGGTTTACTCTCACTAATCCATGTGAAATTAGGGTTTACTCATTCTAGTTCTTGTACAATGAGGGTTTTCTCATGTTAATCCATGTGCAATGAGCCTTGCCTCATGCTAATATCATGTTGTATGTCGTTGCCACATTTCCATGTTATGATAATCATACTATATCATTACTTTATGTTCATATTTCTCTTGTTCTCCATTTATATGCTTATTGTTGAACATGTACGGTATTATTTATGTTATGCTTTGTTTACTCCCTTACTGGGCGTTATAGCTAACCATTTTCTTATGTATGTCCTCAGGTTATCCCATGCAATGAAAAGTACAAAGTAATGTTGTGGACATGTAAAATAAGTTTTCAATAAAGATGTTGTATTTTATGTCTTCAGTTTTCATGTAATTTTCCAAATTTCCCAAGACACTAGTCCTATTGATCCTCAGAGATGTCTTAAGTGCAATTTTATATAATAAATCAGGCTTAAATATGTAATAAAGAGAAGGGTTGTTATAGTTAGTATCAGAGGATATGTTTAGTTATTTTTGGGATTAGGATTAGAAAACCCTAGTTAAATCCTTAGGGATAAGACTAAGTATAAGAAAAACATTCCTAAATTTTTTTGAGTATAGATTAAATGGTTTATCAAGAAAATACATCCATGTCTGGATACAAACAAGTATAGGGGGATATGGCACAGATTTATCTAGGGGTAAAAACAAAACACTACTTTGATCTAGATTTGAATGGGAACCGGTGTAATACAACGGGCCTTGCTGCACTCCTGGTTCAACACTCCTAGGGTATATTCTTTGGTAAATTCATAAGCTTAGTATGAACCATTATTAAGGGAATAAAAAATACCCCTAAGAATATATGTTGATAAGTAGATCATGGATAACATAGATTGAATCCAATAAATTAATAAGTTAAGGAAATAAATTTAATTTATAAGTTATACCTTTTTTTCATTGGATTATTCTTTATGAGTTACCCCAAACTTTCCTTTTATTCTAGAAAATGGCCAGTAATAGGAGGACTCGGGCTAACAACAGATGCAAAGATCAATGTGATGACTATTCTAATGAGATACTCAATCTGATGGGAGCAAGAATCGCAAACTTTATCACGATAATCTCTTAGTAAACTCAATTTTCGAATAGAAACATGGGTCAAGAGCAACGTCCAACCCCCCCCCCCCCCCCCAAGAAAGAACAAGCTGTAGTCAAGAGCTTCATGAGATAAAGGCCTCCTACTATCAATGGATCATATGATCCCTCAATCGTCGAATAATGGATCAACTCCATTGAGAATATCTTCTACATCCTTCAATGTTCTAAAAAACATAAGGTTCTTTTGGATACTTATCATATGGAGGGTGAAGTTGATCAATGGTGTACATTGATCAAAAATATGAATCCTGGGTAAGAGATCAAGGTGTTGGAATGAAAGGATTTCTAGAAAACAAAATTGATAAATACGTCCCTTGCACCCTCCAAATTAAGATGGAAAGGGACATTATTTCCCTCAAGAAAAAATATAACTAATCCATCAGAGCATATGAGGAAAAATTTATAAGGATTGCATGATACACCTTTGGCTTGGTCATTACCCCTAAATGCAAGGTTGACTAATTCTTTGGTGGGATAAAACATAGCCTATGGAAATCCCTAGAAATCCGTGACTTTGATAGCTATGAGGAAATTGTCCGATGTGCCTAAAAAGTTGAAATAGAGATCAAATAATCTCAAAGGTATCGTAAGGATAAGAATAGGAAAGTGGAATCTAATTCTGGTGGTCCGATGGATAAATCCAACAGTGCTAAGAAATTCCAGCACCCCAGTTTCCAAAGGTGTGGAAAGAAGAACCTCAGAAATTGCTTGAGGGGGATGAGGAAATGCTTTAGGTGTGGAATAGAATGGAACTTGGCCATTAATTACCAATAAGAAAAACCCACTAATGTGATACAGGAGAGGAACACTCTGTTAGACCCACAATGCATTGTTTATTGGTACAATTATAAAGAACCAAGTCACTCTATAAACTAGTTCCATAAAAAAAGGGTTTTTTTAGGCAACCAACAAACTCCAAGGCAGAAAGGGTGAGATTTTTCCATCACTACTACCGAAGAGAATCTTGACAACAAAGTGGTGATAGGTATTCTAGTTATTCATTCAATAATACTGAATATACTTTTTTATTCTGGTTCTACGCATTCTTTTATATCCCAAAATTTTTGTAGAACAATCCAAACACCACCACAAATCATGGAAGTAGAGATGTCGGTGAGAATGGAAAATGAGGAAATTATTGCATCCCATGAATATAACTCCTCCCCTGTCACAATTTGTGTATTGAACTTCCCAACGAACCTCATCATACTCCCTATGGTGGAATTTGATGAAATTCTTGGAATGGATTGGCTTTCCTTATATAGATCCAACATAAACTTCCCTGAGTGGGAAATCACTATTCATATGGTGAATCAACCCCTAATTCTGTACAAGTTCAAAGAGGAGGATGAAACTTTTTTAGCACCATCATCTCAAGCATAGATATTATTTCCCTATGAGAATGTGTATCTTCCTCATATTATTGAGTCTAAGGAAGGAACAATCCTCGAAGACATGCCTATTGTGATGGAATTCATTGAAGTGTTTCTTGAGGAATTGGTTGGTCTTCCTCCTAGAAGAGATGTTGAATTCTCGATTGATCTTATACCTGGGGAATTTCCAATATCCAAGACTCCATATAGAATAGATGTTGTGGAGCTTGAGGAGCTAAAGAAACAACTACCGGAGAATCTGGATAAAGGGTTTATATTCCTAAGTGCTTCACCATGGGGTGCACCAGTCCTCTTCCTCAAGAAGAAGGATGGGACAATGTGCCTTTTCATTGATTATCGTGAGCACAACAAAATCACGATAAAGAACAAGTATCCTCTGCCACGAATTGATGACTTGTTCGATCAGCTACATGGAGAACAATACTTCTCCAAGGTGTATCTACAATAGGGATAATACCAATTAAGGGTGAATAAGGAGGATAACCCCAAGACTGATTTTTATACAAGTTACGGGAACTATGAATTCATATTAATGCCTTTTGGACACACAAATGCTCGAGAAATATTCATGTACATAATGAATAAAGTCTTTATAGATTACCATGAAAAAAAATTAGTAGTATTTATAGATGATATTATAATATACTCCAAAACCATGGTGGAGTATGAGGAGCATCTAAGAACTATACTAGAGACCTTGAAAAATGATAAGCTCTATACAAAGTATAAAAAAGTGTGAGTTCTAGTTTAATGAGGTGTCATTCTTGGGTAATATCATCATAAGCAATGGGATATCTATGGATCCCTCCAAGAAAAATGAAATTGAGGTATGGTTGAGGCCAACATCTGTGACAGATATCTATAGCTTCCTTAGGATAGCTGGATATTATTGCTAATTTGTGAGAAATTTCTCACGATTGTCAAACCCTCTTACCATGATAAATCATAATAGAGTTATGTTTTTTTGGAATGATGAATATGAAGATAGCTTCAAGGAGTTGAAAAAAAAGGCTTATCACTGTGCCCATGATCACACTACCCACAAATGGAGAACTTTTGTGGTATTTAGTGATGCTTCAAATAATGTATTGGGTTGTTTGTTGATGAAAAATGATAAAGTAATTGCCTATGATTCAAGGAAATTGAAATTTCATGAGAAAAATTGTCCAACACATGATCTGGAGTCGGCTGTAGTAATCTATGCTTTAAAAATTTGGCGACATTACCTCCTTGGGGAGAAGTGTGAAATATATACAGATCACAGAATCCTAAAGCATATATTCACATAGAACAAGTTGAACATGCGCTAACGAAGATAGTTAGAGATGATCAAATACTATGACTACTCAATTCACTACCATATGGGGAAATTGAATAAAGTGGTATACGCTCTAATTATATAGGATCCATAAACTCTTTCATTGATGATAATTAAAAAGGATACAATATTATTGGATTTGATAAAGATGGATATGGGAATCATAAATAAGGGAACATCATCAATCCTTTCACAAATTATTTCTCAATCGTCTCTTTTAGAAAGGTTAAAGGATGCTCAAAAGGATAATGTAGAAATTCAAAAGAAATTAGAAACTATCAAAAAAGGGAAATCCTTGGAGTTCAATATTAATGAATAAGGAATTGTGATATTTGGGTCAAGAATATGTGTTCCATAAAATATGAAGTTAAAGAAAGAACTTTCGGATGATGCACAAAGTTAAAATTTCTCCATTCACCTAGGAAACAAAAAGATGTATTGAGATATCTGAGAGCATTATTGGTAGGATAACATGAAGAACGAGATCAGTGAGTATACATCAAAGTGTATCGTGTGTCAGAAAGTGAATTATGAGAGGTAGAAGTCTAGGGGGATGATGTAACCATTACCCATACTAACATGGAAATGGGAGAACATTAGCATGGACTTTGTCACCAGTCTTCCGAAGACATCCAAAGGAAACAATGCTATCTGGGTTTTTGTGGATAACCTTAAAAATACTGCACACTTAATTAAAATTCAAGAGGATTTCTCATTGGATCAACTGGATTGGATATACATCAGAGAAGTGGTAAGGCTATATGGAGTAACACTATTTATTATATCAGATCGAGATCCAAGATTCACCTATAAGTTTTGGAAGAGTATCCAAAATGCTCATAATACTGAGCTAAACTTCAGTATGGTTTATCATCCTCAAACTGATGGCCAATCTAAGTGGACTATCCAAACACTTGAGGACATGTTGAGAGCAAGCTAAATGGACTTAAAAGGAGGATGGGATCAACATCTTCCTCTAGTTGAGTTATCTTACAATAACAGTTTCCACTGAAACATCAAAATGGCTCCTTAGGTTTCCCTTTATAATAATAGGTGAATAACAAAAGAATATTGGGATGAAGTTGGGGAGTGAAAACTTCTAGGTCCAAAAATGGTTTAAGAAATGGTGGAGAAAGTTAAGACCATCCAGCAGCACATTAAAGCTGCTCAGAGTCAACAAAAGAGCTATAATGAAAACCATAGACGAGACCTATAGTTTGATATTGGAGACATGGTATTCCTCCGCATATCACCATGGAAGAGAGTTATGAGATTTGGGGAAAAGGGAAAAGCTTAGTCCAAGGTACATCAATCATTTTCAGATCCTTGATCGCATTGGAGCAGAGGCCTATCAACTAGAACTCCCACTAAACCTATCTCAAATACATGAAGTATTCCATGTATCGCTCTTGAAAAATTACATACATGACCCATCGTATTTACTCAATCCAAAGATGGTACCATTGTATAATGACCTCTCCTATGAAGAGAAGCTAGTGAATATCTTAGATCATAGGAAAAAAGTTCTATTAAATAATACAATACCCCTCATCAAAGTGTTGTGTAGAAACAACAAGTTTTAAGAAGCAATGTGGGAACCAGAGTGATGAGGTATAGTTACCCACATTGGTTTTAGTGTGGGAAAAGGAAATTTTGAGGGTGAAATTTCTAAAGGGGGAAATGTTGTAATGACCCGAACATTCATGAATAAAATTACCTTTATTTTTAATTAATTAAATGTATTATGGATATAGAAAACACATTGACTCTTTTTATTATTATTATTGGGTTTAAATGACCATTAAGTATCATTATAGTTGATAATATAGATGTTGAATAGTGATCACATGACTGATATAAATTTAAGGTTTTTAAAAATAATTCTTTCGACACAGATAAAGCAGAGGATACCCTCATCCGGTAGACTCAGGCTGTACGAAGCTCATTTGTAAAAGATTAGAAAGGAGGTAGCATCCCTAGGATTAGATCTTGACCAAGTCTAATCTAATCTTCAACACGTTAATATTTAACGAAATTTTCTATGATATAAGTTCAAGTTAATAGAGATCACCACCTGGGCAATGTTATCTGAGTCGCCCCAAGATTCTTTCACCATCACACACCTTAACCTTAGTTCTTATGTGGGGGTTATAAGGGGTTATGTAATAAGTAATTAGTTACTTATTGTGTAATCCCTTTTTATAAATAAAATTCTTATTCCATCAATTCCTTTATGATAATATTTTATCTTAAAAATATAATTAATTAGATAAATGGATTTTTCAGGTAAAATTGTACTTTTTATAAATATATAAATTATTATATTAAACTAATGTTTTATTAATATTTTTATTATAATAGAATTATAAGAACACTCCTTTTTAATTATAACTGATGATTATTTTTATTACTTATTGTTTTTACTCTATATATGATTAAGTATTCAATTTGATAAGAATTATATTTTCATACGATAAAACTGAAATTGTATATTTAATTAAAGAATTTATTTTGATGAATTAATGAATTTTTGGAATAAATAATATTTTAATAAAATATTATTATTATTATATAATTTCTATTAATCATAAATTATCATATAATTTTTATGAAGTCAAATGTAACTTTTATTAAGGTTTGGAAACTATTTTTTCCAAAACCCGTCAATTTTCAATAGTTGATGGTTTTTATTTTAAAAGTGAAAATTCACATATTTAGATAATTATTTAGATAAAATGAATATTATTTTTGGAATCAGGATTTCTAAATTATCCAATGGTAAATTTTTCATAATTTTCTGAGACAATCAAATTTTTGGGTAAAAATTAAATACCATATAAATATATAATGTGTTTTATGATATCATAATGACCCAATAGTGATGTAATAAAATAATATAAAAGGTATATTATTCCAATATATGTTTTACATTTAAAATAATGTGATTTTATATTTTTTTGATTAATTTTATAATTCCTTAGTGAACCCTCCAAGACTTAGAAAATATTTTAACATTTTAAAATGATTTCCTTGAGAGTGTGACTCGCCTTCATATAATAAATTATAATATTTTAATAAGTTTGGAATTTTTATTTATAAAATGATTTTTTCTAATCCCCTTTGGAAAAAAACCATGGTCAAAAACCATTGGTAGGTATGTGGTTTTGAATATTTAATTATATAGATTCCAAAACCTATGTTTGTGAAATATTAAAGAATTCCCCCCTCATTTCCAATATAAACCCACCCAAGATCCCACTTATATTCAATAATAATACTTTTAAAACATCCCTAATCTTACCTCATATCTCTATAATCCTCTAAAGTCACCTCAACCACTCAATAATCCCCTCCTCAAGCTCTTGAAGTCACACACTCAAGTAAGGGATTTCTTCTTTTCTCATTTTTGTCCAAGTTTCTTTTTGTGGTTATACCCTTTTATTTTCAATTAAAAATGTTGGGGAAAGATTTAGAACCTCCCCCATAATTCCATAATTATTTTTAAATGATTATATACCTCTTTATCTCTCATTAATCACTATCATGTATACCTTCTACCATGCCGAAATTTCGTAAGAGTTATTCCATTTCTCCTCTTTCTTCAAGTTTCTTTATTATGTTATGCATTTTATTTCCAAATTCCTTGTGTTTGGACATGTATCTATATGATCCCCTTACTATTAATTTCATGTAAATATTATTAGATACCCATTTCTCTATCATAAACCATTTTTATGAATTTTTATGTCACGCCATTATGCTGCCGAAATTGCACCGCGGTTTTCCAAGCCAAAACCATTGTGTAGTGAATACCATACCCATTTATCTATCAAGGTTATTCACATTTATGAATATATACATATTTAATGGTAATTAAATGTACTTATTCCAAATTCCCTAATCATGGAATAACTTATGATGTTGAATGATTCCACGTTATATGATCTATGTGGCACACTTATGCATGAAATGAAATGTTTATAAAGGGTGTGCCCTGATAGTGCTCCAATGCATTGGTTAATGTTTAGTATCATGATACTCCATGTGAAATGAGGGTTTACTCATTCTAATACATTCTAAATTAGGGTTTAATCAATTCTAATTCATGTGCAATTATGGTTTACTCATGTTAATCCATGTGTAATGAGTCTTGGCTCTTGTAAATATCATGTTGTATTTCGTTGCCATATTTCCATGTTATGATAATCATTCTATATCATGCCTTTATGTTTATGTTTCTATTGTGCTCCATTTATATGAATATATCCTAACATGTACTATATTCTTCATTTTATGCCTTGTTTACTCCCTTATTGGGCTTTATATCTCACCCTTTTTTTATGTATATCATCAGGTTATCCCATGCAATGTTAAGTACGAAGGAATGTTTTGGTCATGTAAAATAAGTTTTCAATAAAGATTTTGTATTTTATTTCTTAAGTTTTCATGTAATGTTACTAATTTCCCATGACACTATACCTCTCGATCCTCAAAGTTGTCTTAAGTGTAATTTTGTGTAATAAATCATGTTTAAATATGTAATAAAGAGAAAGGTTGTTATAAATTTCCCATTAAATAACCCATAAGTTGATCAAAAAAGATATTTATGTCTAGATATTCATAAGTGGGACTATCATTTATTATATGGTCAATCTTATCATCATAAAATAGTATAATGGTTGTTAATTATTGATAGGATTGTTTTTCTTCTTGTCCTTTCTAGGACATTCAAGTTGAAGTTTTTTACCTTTATGCTCAAAGGTTTGAGTGGGAAGTGGTGTAACTTTATCTTAAGGACTAATACACTAGCGGTACTTTCCTAAGAAAAATTTAAGACTTTTTCTACCCATTAGTTTTTCTCTGAGGCCATGAAGGTGGGTAATGTTGTGGAGCTGTATTTAATTCAATAGAGTCATCAAATGATATTGGAGTACATTAGTTTCTTAATTGACCAGGTTCCTTATCTTCCAGAGTTGACCATGGAAGATTCCTTAACGGATTAGTGTTTTGATAGGGGTATCTATCCTGATCATCAAGAAAGGGTGATGGAATCTGGTTTATTCTCCTATGAGGAAGTGGTGAGGTAGGCAGTTTAGGTTGAATATGTGTGAGTCTAAGCAGGTGGGCCATAGTATAAAGAGGTATTCAGGTATTTTTTCATTGAATCCTTTTAAGGGTAAGGCTATGGTGTTCCATTGGTGTGGTAATCAATATTATAATAATACTTCATGGATAAAATATCCTAAAACCTATCTTATGTGTGGCCATTTGAGCCATCTAAAAAGGTTTTATAATGGGGTTTCTCAAAAAAAATGAGTGTAGGGAGATCCTCCCTTTTAAATGACTCCCTGGTTTTAATTATTAAGTTTATTTCTAATCCATATTCTATTTGAGTTATTTCATTCTATTATTTTTATATCCTCCTCTATAGTATTAATTAATCCCACTTTTTGTAAATTCTTATATCTTGTGGTGATAGGTGTTTATTGTGGAAATTATGAATTTTATGTTGGTGTATTTGAAGATTTTTTCTTTTGTTAGTAGTATCCCATGACAAGTGGATATTTATTAGGCCTTCTCTTTTTTATTGATCTCTTTCCTTTGTTTGGTTCTTGAAAGAATGGGTGAATTAGTGAAATTATAATATATTGGGTAGACCACCACGATGAACCTTTTTTAATGTAGACACTTTATTTCATATTCAAATTTCCTTTACCAACTCTTCCTTAAGGATAATTGTTGTATGGTTAGCCTCAAGTCCCCTTAGTAGTCTGGTTTTAAGTATTTTGGTTTTCCTTGGAAAATAGTGTAGAGTTATTAGAGATATATTAATAGATATGATCATAGAAATATGTTTGATTCATTATTTTTATTATTTGGGTTCTTTGAAAGATGATTTGATTTTAGGATTTGAGTGTGATTCATTTAAATTAATTTCATTGGATTCACATCATTGAGGTAATATTGTTCCTTATTTTTTAGATTCAAGTTTTGTTTGAGAAATCTGAGTCGCGTTCTTTACTTTGAGTGATCGATTATATCTACTAAAGCCTTATTAGGAAGAAATGGTTATGATGGGGAGAATTATCACACACTAACCTATATTTTACTTATATTTTACTTTTTTTTCATTTTCCTTTATTTTTAAGAGTTTGGGGGTTAAATTTTATGTTTTGTGTGGTTTTCCTTCTATCGCACGATTTTTGCACACAATTTAGGAGAAACTATGTAGTAACCCTTACACAGGGCCCTTTCCAAATTTGTTTTATTCTTTCATGGTTTATCCCACATGGATAGCCCAAGGTTGGGTGAAAACATTTTAAGTCCAAGAGAAATAATTTGAGGACTTGGTGCATAAGGGTATTGGTTCATGGCTTGTGCATGATAAGATAAATCCATATAGAAATAATACAAGTCATTCTGTAATTTTACAAATCTATTTCAAATGGATAGGGAATGGTTTTCTAAACCACATATATAAACGATATGTGTTCCTAGATGTGTCTATTAAGGGGCACATGGTTGGCATGTGGTTTGGTTAATTCAGTGAAAAAACCATGAAGCCTTCCCAAAATCTTAAAACTTTGAAATTACCATTCTTCCCTTACTTTATTTTAACCCAAATTCACCCCTCTTCATCCCCATTTGAACCTTATGTCTGTTCACAGCTCTCATAATTAATTTATCCCCCTTTATGGTGATTCCATTATGTTTCTTCATGATTTGAGTATGATTCTCCAAGGTGAGGTCTCATTTTCCCTTCTCCTCTTATTTCTTCTTGTTTCCATCTTATTCCTTGGTGATGTATTTCTTCATAAAACCCCTCAGGGAGTATTTATACCTAATATGTTTTTTTTCTTGGTTATAATGTGTGGTGTTCCTTTTGGGTTATTTATATCCTATATTGAAATAATCATGCCATTCAACTTTGGTTTGTGGTAGGTTTCCCTTTATTAGTAGACTTTAAATTCTAGAACCATTTATTTCTTGAGAATTAAATTTTTGTGTTAGATTTCTTATAATAGTGTCACTTGTATTGAAAGAATTTATAAGAATAAAAAAGGTCTTCATTATGTATTCATGAAATACAAAAGTTTTTCCTACCCTAACATATAGTTTCATTTTATTTGTAAACCTAAATGTACACCAAGTATTTGATAAATTGGCCTGATGACTTTTATAAAGGTATTTTGAAATATCTAAGAAGTTTTTGGTCATCAAATGTATTTATTAAATGGTTTTATTGATTTTTAAAATGTATATTTAAAAATGAATATGTGTTTTTGATATTCTATAAATCTTTATAAATGTTTTTAATCTAGTTTTATAACTTATAATTTTAAAATAATGATTATGAGTCCTGATTCGAACTTTTATAAGGGGATATTCTAAAAGAGTGGTCCTAGGATCACACCCCTTATGGTTTTGTATTGATTCCCTATTATAGGATGTTATATTTATATTGTAATTAAATGGTGTCATTGAGTAATGGATGTTTGGGGTTGGTTATTCTTATGGTTCCTAATTTATATTTATATTTATATATTTATATATATATATATATATACTATATATATATTTACCTATATATATGTAACTATGTATGTATTATCACTATAATACTACTTATTTATATTTATTTACCAACACCTATTATTATGCCCAGTGAAATCAAGAGTAGATAAAGGGATATACAGATACACATGTTTCAATAGTTATAATTACTCTCTGGCTAATGGCCCTTAGTGTGGATATGCTCTGATTTGAGGGATTTTCTCCTAAATTAAGCCAGTAAGGGTACAATATGGTGTTTATCTAGTTGTATTACATCAAGCCTGAAGATGGTATAGATCTTGTTTATTATTATTCTAGATATTTCCCCCTTATATGTGAGGTTTTATTATGATCACATATATTTATCTATGATTATTTATTACTTCATTAGTAAGTTTGTGATCATTAAAGCACCAGTTATTATTTACTATGATTATTCTTATTATTATGCCTATTGATTTTAGTTATTAATTATTATTTCATTTCCTTTTTAAATAAAATTAATGTTTTACTTATTTCAAAATTAAATTTCCTACTATTCAAATGCTTCAATTTATTTTAAAGTCATAACCCAATATTTTTTAAAAAAATAAATGTTTCTAAAGTTAATAGATACTTTTAATTGGTTTTTGTATAATTTGAAACTTATTTCATAAATTTATTTCAAAATATCTTGAAATTGATCTCTTATTTAAAGGTATTTCATGTTGTGTGGTTTACTTGGAATTCCTACTTATATTTTATGATCACAACTATTATCATTTTAGTTTCTAGTTTAGCTTCAAGTTTTTTATGGTTCATTAGTGGATTGAAGTTGGATGGTCACTTAAGGAATCATATAGATATTGGTGGGTATCTATTTTTAGTTACATTTTGTATTATAGTTGTATCATCCATTTCTGCCATCTCCTTTGATGCATCTAAGATCATTTTATACTTCAATTTATTATATTAATCTATGTTTTTCACTAGAGGTATTTTGTTTGGTTTCATTTTATTTTTAAACTATTTTTTTATTTTTTCATGGATGTAAAATGTATATACGGTTCATTTCATAATTCAATTTGAATTTCATTTCGTAGTAATTTACATTTCTTGGGTAAAATCCTTGCAACATTTATATTTATTATGCCTGGGTACTAGTTTCCAGCTCAGGATGACCAGGAATGTGCCATGGGTATGTTTTAGGTCATCTCAGGTGCTCAATTTTGGGGGTGTATTAGATTGGTTCAGGACATTTTCAGTTTATTTATCCATGAATGAAATTATTTCTAAAGTTTTAGGGAAGGTCCATTATATTCAAATGAATGGGATAGGTTGTGTACTCTCTTTATCATGAGTCTTTGGCAGATTACATACATCTTTTATGATGACATTATCTAAAGAGGGGTTTACTATATTTTTTGATCCTGAATAATAGAATGAAATTCATACACTAATGAATACTATTCAAAATTAATATTCACATAATAAATTACATAATGATCAGTTAAAATTTTTATATAGTGCATTAGATTTTGTGTTTTAGAGGATGAAATTCATTATTCCAAAAGAAATAATGGCACATATTGGGAATTCATGACTTTTAAATATTTAAAATTAACACATATATTATTTATTTTATTTATTAAATGTTGATTAGAAAAACAATTTCAATTTCTTAACATGCACACACACACACATAACACGAGATATAGGTATTCAGGAAATACTTAATGAAAATTGTTTACAATCACTATGGCATGTATTTGTTATGTGTGAAAAACACTTATTGAACTTCTCTAAAGAGAAGTGTCTAAAAAACATAGAATGGAAATATTATACAATAGTTATCACTTCTGATACAAGTATCTTTATTCCATATCATAGTTAATATTTTTTATAATTTTTTAAAAAAAAAATTCAAATAAATCCTAAAAAGTTTTTAGTTTTTAATAATTATTGAAAAATAGAGAATTAAAAACATGATTGATTAATTCACTGATTTTTAATAATTTTTTACAATGAGTTTTCAATAATTTTTATCAAATAATCCTAAAGTATGGTTCAATTTTCAATAAGTATTCTCAAACAGTTCCTAAAGAGTTTCACTTCTTATTGTAGGGGTGTTTTATTCATTAATCTATGATTTTCTAATTAGATAAGGGTGATGATTATACTATTTTTTATTAACTAATAAAAATATAAAGGTCAGAATACTAGTTATTGTGGTTATCTTCTATTCTTATCAGAAATTAATTTATTTTATTGATTTTGAGTTTCATTCAAATTCATGTATCAATTTTTAGAATAACATAATTGGCAGCGATTCTATAATGTTTTGTGTATCTATTTTAAAACTTGATGAACTTTATTTACTATCTGTTGATTTTTTTTATTAATTTTTAGTTAATTATTTTAAATACATTCACTAGTGGTGGGATTTAAATAAGAATTTGATGACCATCAAACCCCATCTAAGAATAGAAAAAGGGATATGGTGTAGCGGAGCATCTAGTGTTTTATTTAAAATTTTATTGATTGTAATATGAATGATTCTTAGAGATATTGGAGTGGATCCTTACTAAATATTGATGTTTTCTTAATAATTTAAAAACCCTTATTTTATTTATTTCATCAAACATGATTTATAATAAACAATTTCTTTATTTTAATCTTTCACTACGTGTATAATAAAATCTTGATGTTTAATTTGTTTTTTATTCCTCAAAAAGTCTGAAGGCCTTATATTTTTATTTATGTTTTTGGATAAAACTCATTTTTAAGGGTATAGGGGGACCCTTACATGACCCATAGGCCCAATACACAAGGCCCATACATGACCCAATGGCCGAGAAAGTAATCCTTACAAAATTGATCCTTATGAATAAATTGATGCTTACCTAGATTGATGTTATTTTTACATAGATTCAGCCTTATGGAAAAAATGATACTTACATAGAATATGATATTTACAAAAATATAAACATTACATTAAAATTGTTCCTTATAGGATATAATCCTTATGAAAATTGTACTTAGTTGTTTTTATTCGTTTTCACAAAATTAATTATTTGAATTATTTTTTATTTATTTTTATTTAGATACTTATTTGTTGTAATCATGAATAAAATTTCACACATAATTTCTTACTTAGTTTTTTTATTTATATCTATAATGGAATGATATTTTTAAATATTAAATAATTATTACATGCACATTAAAATAGATAAAAAATCATGAAGCATTATCTGAGAAATTAGTGAACAATCACTATAAATACTTGAATAACTCTAAATTATTTCATTATCTTTACATTAATGAGTTGATGCATCAAAAAATAATAACCTCAATGGATATTAATTTTAAAGATGGTGTGCATAATAAATCATTATGAATTGATATTTATAGAACCAATAAAAAGTGGAGAATTATTATTTTACTAAATAGCATGAAATACACATGTTTTGTGATACACATAAGTGATATATTTTTGAAATAATGATATTTTTAGAATTCTATATTGTAAAGTTCATCATTCATAACCATTACTTACAAAGTGAACAAGGTTTCCCCAAAATTCAAGCGTTCCCAGTTTAATCTAGTTTCTATTGTATTACATGTATTTATCCATTTCTATGTGTCTTATTTTTGGTTTATACTTTTTGTTCAAAATAAGGGAATGTTTGGTTATACCTCCATTAAAATTTTTGTTTGGGTTGTGCCTATAAGGTGAAAAGGAATGTTTTAATGGGTTGTAACTCCACTTTAAAAGATAGGTTCTTAAATTGGTTGTTCCTCCACTAAAAAAGGTAGGTTGTAATTGGTCTGTAACTACTCTAAAAAATTCATTTCATTACTGGGTTTAATTTCTCTCAATGGTAGAGAGAATTGAAGAGTATAAGTATGATCACTTTGATCCAAACTACAATAAAAATTCTTTTTGTTCATTATTTTTATTTTTCTTATACTTAAATAATTTTTTATCTGATATAATCTATAAAATTTTATAAAATAGTAAATTCACCTCTTTCCCCCTCTTGACCATTTTTCCATCTCTCTAACTGGGAAAAAAATTGGTATCAAAGATATTCCCTTTTTAAAATTTATCTCTATTGCCTTATCTTGATACTATAATTAGTATCAGAGAAAATCCTTGAAATGATCATTATCTTCATTATATATATGTATATATATATATGTAATGACTCTAATTTTTGTACTTTGATCCTTTTATTATTATTATATATATATGAATTTTTCCTCATATTTAGTAATGTGTTTGGGTGTGGCAGGACCTCGAAATTAATATATTAAAAATATAAATATATATTAAAGCACGTGAATGAATATTTTTAGTATGAATGGATTTCCCATTTATTGGGACCTATAATGAGAAATATGATACCACTATTTTTTTGTAATATTGATTTTACCCTTAGAGCGACATAAAGTTGGCCTTCATTGGAAATTTGGTTGAAGACAATCATTGGTAGGTGTCCTAAGTGAATTAATTAATTAATTTAATTAATTTACTAAATTACCCAAAATCTTAATCACCCTCTTTATAAGACTCATTATAGAAAACCCAAAAGTTTATCCACATATCCCTGGGAGATTGGATTGGTGGAGGAGAGCGTTGGTGTGGGCATTGGCGACTCGGGAATGTGGATCGACAATAAGAGATTGTAGAGAATCATGAGACATGTGATGAACATAGTAGGATCATGTTTTTATTCACTAGTGGGTGATTTATTCACCTATTATTGATCCATTTTTGAGGTAGGTAATTTTATTTCATGGATTTCTGACATATTTGATTACCTTAAAATCTCTTTTTTTATTTTATAATAAAATCACATTGAGGTTGAGTTGGAATCGCTTAAAAATTAGAAAAGAAACCAAAAAGAATTCAAAAAACACCTATCAAACATGATTCAAAATAAAAATTGAAAATCACATCTCATATGATCACCACATTTCAAGGCACGAGAACTCTAGTTTACCAAATTCGAAATTCAAAATGAAATATAAGAGAGCCACTGGCCCACTACGTCACACCTTGATCCAAATAACCTAACACCCCATCATAGTCACCATCACTGCACTGCCAGAGAGAAAATTCCACCAACGTAATCAACCTTCGTGAAACCAATCAATAATACACAAAACCATCAAATAGAATAAGAAAAATAAACACCCAATGAACCAGAACCTTATTATTCTGAAGAGATAGAGTCAACATATAATGATCCACTTTGAACCACATCGACCACTTGAATATCACATCATAAAGAATCCTTGAAAACTACCTCACTAGGAAAACTAGGATAGGATCACTAGAATAGAAATCCAGAGTAGAGTTAGAAGTGTTCGAACCTGAAAAAAAAAGTCACCACCTACACCAGGACCACCAGTTCCTTCGAGCCTCTAGGAGCCACAAAATAGGCATGACACCACCAAACATTAAATGACCCACAATAACTGATGGAAAATACTTCATTCCTCCAAATTAGATCCTTCAATAATAATGAAAAAATAAAAGACGTAAAGGAGTAAAGGAACATGAGACCAAAGAAATTATTGAAGCGTATAGGGTATCAAAAGAGAAACATCCTCACTAAGACCACCAAAAACAACCATCAAATCCACCTCCAGTCGAAATTAAAAAATATAACTACACCAAAGAAACAAAAACTTACAATAAAGATAGAACTGAGAAAATATGAGACCATATGTAAGTCATGATCCTAAGAAACCCATGAAACTCAACCCTTACACTATAAACCATCCTGAGAAAAACTGGTGCACCAAACTATAATGGGGTTGGAAATATGGCCATCTAAAAGAAAAAATAAGATAAAGAACTGATGATGGCTCCACAAAGAACTATGGCCACCAAAGGAATTGTAAAGGAGTAAAGGAGTGGGGTAAATCTGGAGAGAAAGAGAGAATGGGAGGGAAAATGAAAGGGGGGATAAAAGGGAGGGAGGAATGAATAAGATAGGTATGGGGGAATATGATGTCTTAGAAGTCATTTGAATGCCTCCCCCTTAGAAACACCACCAAGGGAACCCTACATGGAGAGCCTCAGGAGATGAAGTATCTACTCTCCACCCTATTTGATTCAATTGATGCACATGGATTATACGTCTACTTATTTTATGTGTTCCTTGTTCTTTGTATGATCCTGGTTATATTTCACCATTATTGATCAGGTTTATTAATTTTTTTGTGCCTTTATTTCATGCCTAGTTACTTCAATTATATAATCATTGGTCCATATCACAGTGACTAATAATGGTTTCATTTTTTTCATGTTATTTTACTCCATTATTCTTCACATTATTTTTCGTTGGACCATGGGGTTTTGATTCTATATTTTTGGGCCGAATTAGAGCATGATTAAATCACTGAATTCATTGAGGATGTTTGAATAACCTTGTAAGTGTTATTTTTTGGATGTTTCAAGGTTTTTTTGGGATACAGGTGGTGGTTTTGTGGATTGGGTCCCCTAATGATGATGTTATGTGTGGCGGATTACCGAATTGGTGATCAGAGTTCTGATTTCCATCCATCGGAGGTGAGAAATCAATGATTGAAGGTTACCTATTTGATTTCAAGTGTTTCAAGAGATTCAATTAGTCATGTAAGTATCATAATATTTGTATCTGGTGTATTTATGAAGTAAATTTGATTTTTTTTTAAATCATGACAAACACAGTGTGTACTTCAGAAGAAACACATTGCGTGATCCTTTTCTATGACCGCTAGGGTTTTAGGGAAAATTAAATATCCCATGACATGTGGTATTACCACACACTGTGTGCTCTGATACTAGTAGCTCGATGTTTACCTCTCGGTACATTGGAATAGGCATGTCCAGGTACATGGGCATGGGAAGGTATACATTCACAACCAGAGTACACAAGCACGGGCTAGAGTACACGGGCATGAGCTTTGAGGACATTATCATACCTTGGGATTCCATGACATTTCATGTACTCCATGAACACAATATGTATATCCACATGTCTATCTAATCCTTGTGTGGGAGATGAAACTCTCAGGTGTCCTAGAGTGGCCCTATGCGCAAGTCATGTACTTTTTTATGAGGCTTATACCATGTGTATCTCTTTCTTCAGAACTCGGATTTAGGCCCATGAGTATCCTATCTTGAGTATATTTCTATTAATAACATGATGGTGGAATTTTTTTAGTATTATAGATAAAATGTGAGTTAATTCTTGCAAGACACTTCTCTTAGTGACTCTTAGATGATATAAGTGATCGAGTGTAACTATCAATGTGTTACCAGGGTTGGTACTCCCCTATCCCTAAATAGGGTATGGGTCCCCTATATCATTCATATAAGTAGAGATAGAACTCCCCCTACATTATATAAGGTCTGTTTCCTCTATCTGTGGAGTAGACTCCCCATCTTGATCTTAAGTAGTGAGTAAGTCCTTTATTAGAGTGGTTCTCCCTCAGTTATTCTATGAAGTGGAAAGTTTTTGTGCCTCCATATTCTTAAGATTTTATGCATCATACTTGGCTATGATATGGTACCTTTGGAGCTATATGCATAATCTTCATTCTTAGCTTGTTGTGGAGATAGCGATCATATTTATCTCTTTTTTTGTGTTTTTATGAGCATATCTATTAGGTTTATCTTTACCCTCTTACTTATGGTATGAGATGAGTGTTTTCATTTATATTTTCTCTATTTTGTTTATCAAGACATCCTACTAAGTATGTATATACTCACCCCTATATTGTCTTTTCCTGCATGTGGTTTGTCTTATGCAGATGACAGATAGATTAGTCATCACCTTGGTGGACCTAGTTTCAATGGATCATAGTGGTTCTCAGTGATAACAGTGTTCAATGGTTGGTCTTAGAGATTCAGATTCGGGATATTGGTCTCTCCCAAATTTACCCTCTAAGGTAGAAGTGGTCTCTTGCAGCACATAATGGGTAATAAAATCATTAGATACCTGAGAAGAACATACAAACACTTATTCTATGGATTTTTTTGGATATTAAGTAGCCAACAATTGTTTGATTTTATATGGGTTAAATTAACACTAAGAGTCCTAAGTGAATTCAATTTTTTATAATGATTTAATCCTAGGTTGTTTCTAGGATTTTATTTTATGAATTTCTTAAAATGTTTTCAATGTCTTAAATTCAAGAGTGTTTCTTTCAAAGAAATGAGAACTTCCCAAATCACTCATTGATTTAGTTATTTCACTATCCCTATAAAAATCACATATACACTTGGAGGATCATTTTAATGAGCAATCCAAGGTAGAGGATCATTATAGCAATTGGAATTTTTAACCTAAAAATTAGTGAGGCCGAAAGAGAAGGTAAATAATTGAAAAGAAATATCAATTAAAATAATTGTATAAAAATTATTAAAATAAGAAATAACATCCAAAACATAACCTTGAAACTTCCATGGATCAACCCATAAGATATTTATCCCTCCATTAATGCAAATATTTCAATAAAAGACAGAAGTAGACTCATTATGGGGGAATTGAAGAAGTGAAAAACATTTAAATAATGAACTCGCCACCATTGTGTAAAGTATTTCTCTTTTCATTGTGTGAATAAATTCACACCTTAATAAAATAATATCAATTTGTTAATAAAAATACCAGAAAATGAGAATAATAATAATTTTTATTAAGAAGATAATGGGATTCAAGCAACTTACAATTGATGAAATTTGATTACGACATCAAATTGGTAGCATAACATTACAATGAAAAAATACAAAACTTTTTTCAGCTCCAACACCAAAAATGCCTTAAATAGAAATTTTTGAGGAGTTAGGTCTATCCCCAAATATTAAAAGTCTTCTAAATTAATGAGGGTAGGCATATGTGGGTGGAAATTTATGGGAGAGTGTACTTTTCCACCCTTGACAAAAATTGGATCCATCTTTCATTCACTCAACAGATTATCCTAAATTAGCTTTTAGATAGAAGAATTTGGGTGATCCATATAAGAGGAAACTGAACATTAGGATTTCCTATAACACATTTAAATTTTTCATCCCATTTCCTCTTATATTATAGGAGTTATGATTAAAATTATGGGTTGTTGTTCTGTGTTGTGGAATCTGGTTCATAATTTCATCATCAACTTGGGCCACCTAGAACTCACTTAAAACCTAAGAATTATCTCTTTCCATAGTTGAATTAAGTTTTTCCCAAGTTATCCTCTATCTCTAGTTAAAATTTTATCTTCATTAGAATTTAATCATGGCTGATAAATTCATATTATTGGGATACTATCAAGTTTAATTTTCCCAGAATTTTCTAGGTTGAATCTCTAAGATGGTGGTCTTCCGATGTGAATCTCAAAGTACTCCAAAAGGAGGGATTGTTACCAATTCAATGGAAAACCTGATAATTAAATATAAAATTCAAATCAATATCAGTGGGTGATTTAAAATTTGTCTCAAAATGTACCAAGTAATAGTGAACTTTAAGAAATAATTACAATTATAATATGAAATAATGTTCAAATTCTAAAATGAAATAAAAATGGTGTTTATAAATAATGAAGCACATGAAAATTATATTTTTTTAAATTAATATTGTCCTTTTTTTAAGTGTGAAATTTTTTTTGTATCACAATAGACATGGGGGTTCGTTTTTATTAAAGGGGAAAAGATAGAATCACTGGGTGGAATCACATTTTAGCATTAAGATAAGTATTCATGTTCTTTTTTCATTTCTTTTTTTTTTATTTTTTTTATGTGTTTTTTTTTTACATTTTTTCATAGTAACTGAAATTTCACTAAATCAAGTAAACCTATGTATAGAGAATTTTTTGATGACTCCCAAACTCAAAGACCTTAGGTAACCAATTTAATATCACATTATTATGCATCGTCTTGAGTTAACTCAATCAAAAACAAATTCAAATTACCAAAAATAGAGATAAAATTATCAACTATTGATTGGAAACTATGTATTTACGATCCCCAATTATCGAAATCCACAAATTAGGTTAATCCATTGCTCTATGTGAAAATATATTATTTTTATTTTTATTTACATTTCTTTTTTTATAAATATTCATGTTAAAATTAAAACAATCACCAAACCTATGCAATTTATTATGGGACACCAAGAACTCAAACTAATAACCCACAATCCAAAGGATATGCATTGTGATTTTTTTATTAAATGGATGAAAATTTAAATATTGAAATCATATTAGACAGACACACTTTCCAAAATTATTCTTATGAACATAAACTTGGATTAAGATCAGAATCAAGGCATAAAAATTTATTTTATATTCAGTTTTAAAGTTTTAAAGGTGTATTATCATGTTCAAGGTTAATGTAATTTTTATTCAAATTTATGAGCACAAAATTTTCTTTGACATGGAATTTTTTTCCTTTATTTTCACCCCCCCCCCCCACCACCTACATAGAAAAACACTATACCTAGTGTTTAAAGAAAAGAAAATATTGAATGGGGATTTATTGTTAGAGAGGAGTTCCAAATTTTAAATTTTAAATAAAAATATGGAACAATTTTTCTTAATATCTAGAAGAAGAATTCCATGTTGAAACAAATTGATACTTTGATTTCCATATCACTCATAGACTCCTCATAAAAGATGGAAGATTTTGTTTTAACTCTTGTAAGAAATATGATTTTACAGAAAATACATCTACCTCATCATCCCCTAAATCTTACACACCAACACAATTATAATACAATGGAAACCCCTTGAGGTTACCTTAACTAAAACCAAAAAAATAAAAAATGAAATGGAAAATTTGTACCAATTTATTTTGTAACACCCAACATGGAGTTAAGTAGTAATTAGAATCTAGGTTTCCTTCCATAAAATACTATGTTTAATGCCATTAGCTCAATGTGGACCCTAAATATATTAGTTATTGTCTCGTTCATTGGTTGTCTCAGTTAAATCCACCCCACTTTCATGTTTAATGAATGATTCAATTAAGGTTTTTGACCTATGACCATTGACTTTGATGATATGAGCACTAGTGGAATCTTGAATCTCTACTTCCCTATAGGGTTACACATAATTCACTACATATGGCCCTAACCATATAGATCTTAACTTTCCCAGGTGTAAATTAAGTTTGGAACTATACAAGAGAATAACATTTCCTAGTTTAAAGTGTTTGACTTTGATATTCCTATATTAGTAGTCTTGAACTATAGCTTTATTGATCCTTTAGTTTTCATAATCCTCCATCATAAGTTCTTCTTATTCATTAAGGTTTAATTTCCTCTTTGTTTCATCTAAAGAAATGTCAAAGTTCTCTTTTTATTTCCCAAAAGTCCTTATATTCAATTTAAAAATTTAAATTGAAGTATTTTCTATAAACCAACCTATATGGTGACATGTCTAGGGTGGTTTTGAAAATATTACGATATGCCCAAAGGGAATCCAAGAGATTCTTAGACCAATCTTTCCTAGAGGGATTGATATTTACTTCCAGAATTTTCTTAATTTCCCTATTTTCTAACTCATATTGACCACTGGTTTGAGGATGATAGGTAGTGGTAACTTTTTGATAAATTTCAAACTTAGACATGAGTTTTGAGAAGGGATAGTGTCATAAATGGATTCCACAATCACATACGATAGACCTAGGAATTACAAATCTAGGAAGTATGCATTCTTTCAAGAATAGGATCATAACTTGATGGTCATTGGACTTGTGGGAATGGAATATACCCATTTTGAGACATAATAAAAAGATAATAGGATGTAGATATATCCCCTAGAGTTTGGAAAGGTTCCCATTAAATCAATTCCCCAACAATCAAATATTTTGACGACTAGAATGGGAGTAAGGGGAATTTGATTCATTTTGGTTGTGGATCCTAATTGTTGACATCAAGGATAACTTTTTCAGAATTTTTAGGAATACTTAGTAAGGTTAGGATAAAATAAACCACTTTGGAGGACCTTTTTAGTTGTTGTGTTTTTATAAAAGTGGCCTCTTCATGCCTCTCCATGAAAAAATTTAATGATGGACGCTTACTTAAATTCAGGAATGCATCTCCTAATGACTTGATTAGGACAAAACATTAATATGTATGGATCATCAAACACATAGTTTTTAACATGAAAAATGAATTTCCATTAGATTGGTTCCTAAAGAATTTTTTAATTACCCCCATAACCAAGTGGTGTTCTATGTCAGCATACAATATGAAATCACTCACAGAATAGAGGTTTTCATCAAGAAATGAATCAGACATAGAAAGGTGATATGAGTTATCTTTGAATTCCATCCTACATAGGTGATCAGATAAAACATTTTAAACACACTGTTATCCTTAATAGTTATATGAAACTTGTTAAGAATAAGGACCCACCCAATAAATCTATCCTTGGTATCTTGTTTTTGGAAAAGTTATTTCAGATATGAATGATCTATAAAGACAATGATGTGGTATCCTTAGAGATAGGAACAAAATGTTTCTAAGAAAAAGAAACAATTTCTCAGTGGCGGTGTAGTTTATTTTTGAATCATTTAATTATTTACGAGCATAAGAAATGACACATGGAGTTTTATCACAATTTTTTCCTAAGACGGATCCTACAATGAATTCACTTGCATCACTCGTGATTTTCAATGGAAGTTTCCAATTGGTATATTTCATGATAGGTGGATAGATAAAAAATTACTTGAGTGTCAATAATTATTCCTCACTACTTTCTATCCATAAAATGGAGAATATTTCACCAACAGAGTACAAAGTCATTGGGAAATAGACCTAAAATTTCTAATGAACCTTCTATAAAAACCAGAATTTCCTACAATGGAACTCACATCATTGATAGTTTTTGTATAGTTAAGTTGATGAAAGATATCAACCTTAGATTTATAAACTTAAATACCAATACCAATGACCAAATTCCCTAGAAATATTTTTTTCTTTACCATGAAATAGCATTTTCTCTAGTTTAGGATGATATTCTTATCTTCACATCTAGACAAAAACCTTTCAATATTTTTAAGGAATCCTTAAAATGTATCCCTAAAGATGTATAAGTAATCTATAAATACCTCTAAGCAATATCCCACCATGTTAGAGAATATTCCCATCATGCACTGCTAGAAGGTACCAGGGTCATTGAATTACACAAAGGGAATATGCTTAAAGGAAAAAAGTTCCAAATGGATAGGTGACTATTGTTTTTCCTTGATATTATAAGGAGACCTCAATATTGTTATACCCTAATAATTCATATAAGAATAATTATAACTCATGTATTTACACCCTTTCAAGTAGTTGATTAAAGAATGGAAAGGGGAAATGGTCTTTCTTGGTGCATGAGTTTAACTTCCTATATTCAATGCACAGTCTCCATCCACTACTGAACCTTTTAGGGAGAAGATAAACATCCTCATTTTAAAACATGGTAATTAAAACTATCTTTGGAACCACTTGGATAGGGATTACCCACTCACTCTTTATAATAGGGTACATGATACAATCTTTTAATAACTTTAGAAGTTATTTCATTACCAAATCCATGAGATAGTTTTTGAATCTCCACTGAGTTTGGAGAAATGGTTTGGAGTTAGATTATAGAAAAATTATATGGGTTCCAATGAGTGCACTAATCTAACGAATATCAGATATGTTCCATCCAATTTATTTCTTATGCCTACTTAAGACATGCAGAAGAATTATCTCTTTATTAACTTATAGAGAGGGATAGATGAAAATGGGAAGTGTTTGATTGTCCCCTAGGAATTCATACTTAAGTGATGAAGGTAAGAAATTGAATTAAATATCTTTTTGGTTAACACTTTCAAAATATGTATGGTACTTTGCATAAAACTTAGTTTCTTTTTCGAAATTTCTCAACATAATTGGTTCCTTTTAAATAGATTTATTAGCCATAAAATTTTACATATCAGTGTTAGTAATGGGTATGGACTTTATGTTATTTATTTTCCCAATGGTTTCGTTGATTGGTGATCCTGAAAAATCATAAATTGAGTCATATGAAAGTGATTAAATCCAAGGAGACAAATTTACCTATTGTGAACAAATGAATTCATTCTCATCTTGAATTAAACATACTTCGATGATTCCTAAATGTTCCCCTATTTCACTTTCAACACTACTTATCTAATTCACCTCATGAAATTCCTCATCATCCCTAATCTAGGATTTTTTATTATAGACGTTTAGGTCTAGGATCATGTTCCAAAAGGTTATGTTCATGTTACCGTCCCTTACTCAGTTGACCAAGTTGATTATTGAGAGGAAGAGACAACCAAGGATGGTTGGAATTTGTTCCCTAATGCCTATATTATGATTATTTTCAATTAAAATAAATTTTTAGGGGTATATTAAGTTTTCAAATTTCCCGATATAATCCCTTAAGATCCCCTTATGAACACTAACACTATGATCATCAAGTTGGAGTGTGAAAGAAGTTGGTTGGAGCTCTTCAATCCCAAATTGCAAATACACTATCTATGGGATGAGGTTTACAATATCTCTTAGATCAAAAAGGTATTTGAAAACATTATTTTCTCATATTTCTACATTGATTTATGGATAAATTGGGTCTTTAAACATAG
Organism: Viscum album; assembly: GCA_963277665.1. NCBI lineage: Eukaryota > Viridiplantae > Streptophyta > Magnoliopsida > Santalales > Viscaceae > Viscum > Viscum album. Next base: position 578,399,512 of record OY728122.1, on the reverse strand, counting down.
GAGGAATGTTTCCCTGAATGGTGGTACTCACGTTAGCAGCCAAAAGGACTTAGTTTTTGTATGAGAACTTTCTTTTAAATATTCATAGTTACTTAAGTTACTTGGAGTATGAAGGTATGGTTTGGATTGTATTAATAAGTGGTATATTAAACTTAAATCATGAGAATATCTCCCTAAATGTTTCATTCAGTTCAGGATTAGATTTTCCTCCCATGTGCTGAGGGAGAGGAGAATATTTTTTGATTTTTTAATGACGTTGTAGTCCTTTCACATTATCATTGGATTTTTCATAATTTTTGGGTGGTTATTCAACATTTTCATGTGATATTGAATCATTTAATTGTTGTATAATGGTTTTTTGAAGTTTCTAAATGGATTTCCCACTTCTTAAAATAGTCACTACTTTTAGTTGTTCATGAGAGGTTTGTGTGTAGTTGTATTCTCCCCTTAAGTATGGGGATGGGACAACCTGATTAAGCATGGGTGAGTTTCCAATTTTAATGGTTTTAAATATATTTTAAGGTATAGTTCTTCTGAATTCATTATTTCTATTTTTTGCACAATTTTTTAAGTAATGGGAGAGGTACTTCTTGGTCAGGGTTTGAGTTGGTTGGTTTATCCCAGGTAGATATTTAGGCTTTTGGGTGGGCTATTGAATAGGTTATTAAATGGGTTGTTGGAATTTTATAAGGTTACATTGGTATTAAACCTTTTTTTAATTAATTATTGGTTTGGAAATTTTTTTGAGGGTAGGGGTTTGGTCCTTATGGCTGACTGGGTTATTGGATGGGTTGTTGGTTATCTTTCCAATAGATTCATGTATGTTCATTGTACCTTGGATTGAAAGTGTTTTAGTATTATAGATGTTGAAAGTTTATATAGTTTACCTTCATTGGTGTTCCTCATAAAATAACATCCTTTATGGAAGGAATGGTTGGGTATTTTTCAATCTTATGGTCATTTCTTCAAAAATTGTGCAAATAGGGTCAACAATTTGGATTTCTTGGACCTTCCTAAGATCGATCTCCTTGACCATCCTAGTGGGGGAAGAAATTTTATCCCTAAGTATTTCTTCATCTCTAAGAGTATTAATTCCACTATATTTGGGTTTCTTCTCATAGTAATGTGATTTTCCCCATGTTTGGTTTTGTTCAGAAATATTTTCCAGATACTTGTAAGCATCATTTGGGGATTTGTTTTTGAAAGTTCCATTACACATCATGTTAGTGAATTGTTTATTTCTGGGACACGAACCTTCATAAATTATTTGAACTTGTTTTGGGATTGAAAATAAATGGTGAGGTTCCATGTTGAGTATGTTATAGTGCCCCAAGATAGTTTTCCACCCAAACAGTGCTTTGGGCCGGTTGGCCACTAGGCCTTAGGTGCGCCTCCCCATATTTTAAAGGATATCGACTAATAGTGAGGGTTTGATTAGGTAATAGTGTGTATATTATTCCCTCAGGTGGTGATAATAATAATGGTCCTAATAAATATATCACAACAAAAGAAGGACTACAAACACAAAGGAAGTTATGAAATCAACAAAAACTCAACGGAATCATAAATACACAGTTGTAGAATAATAAATAAATAGTCCAAAAGTGGCATACCATTTATATATGCAAAAAACGTAATGATTCATACATAATAAAAGAAAATTAGGGTCTCCCATGTCTGACCATATTAGTACATATATAAATATAAATGATAATGAAAAAAAAAGGAAACTCCCACTGATGAAGGAACCACCATGGTCCCTTTCTATCCATAAAATTCCAAGCAGCACAACATAATCACTAAGGTCCAACTCTGGAGTCTGGTATCTTACCTAATATCAGAGACATAAATTCTACATGTGTCCTAAGGGGCCCATGTAATGTGTGAGAATAAATCTCATTATTCCACCACCAACATGGTCCTATCTTACATCCACGATTATACAGTTGTATGCTAATAATAATAAAAAGGTAAAACATGCACATTTAATAAATAAACAGCTTACCTTATGTTCAGTAGCCATAAAGAAGCGATCACCTTCTTCGTCCATCATCGGTATAAGTATGAACACATTCCCCAAATTATATATATGGAATATAGTACCTATCTACATATATATAATTGGAGAGGTGAGGATCTATGGAATAGATCCCAAGGGTTCCCCTAAAAAATTAGCAACCCATGTGAACCCTTAGGTTCCACCTAAAAATATACCACTATCATATCATGCCCTAAATCATGTAACCTGGTATCCTGAGTTAATGCTAAATCAAGTCCACGGTCTATAATACCTCATCTTGAAAAATCATCATTAGCTCAAATCCCGACATCCCTAGGCACATCGATATATGTCCACCAATTTTAATCACATTCGGCTTAACAGCTGACATCCCAAGGCATGAAAATATCAATCCCCCCATAATCCTAACACCTTATCCTAAAGTGTAACAGTGAGCCTCATCCCCCAACCAATGGTCTCAAAACCATCAACTAATGGTTCATCACAATCCACATGGTTTTCTTTGATGAACACCCCCAGCATATCTGATGTTCAACACCATACCCTAATCTGCATAATCTATAGGGTTCTCCACCCACAATGAGTGTTCGACACAACCTGAAATGAGTCCTATCTATGTGCACATGACTCCAATGGCATGTCATCTAATGAATGGTGATAGGAAATCACCAAACATCCTAAATTATGCCATCTGTAACCCCATCCCCCTATGATTATGTCAATAAATCCCAATGGTTAACAGCATACTAAGTTACATGGGTCATACCCCAATCTTGACCATGTTGCCTCAATCCAATGACCATGTTGCCTCAACCTAGTGATCATCATCACCTCAAGTATCCTGGTTTTTTCCCTCAACCTGATGACCATGTCATCTTAATCCAAATGATCATCATCACCTCAATCCTTGGGCCAATCCCATCATGCTCCCATGGAACCAAAAAATTAAGTATAAAAATTCAATTTAATTTAATATACACACCCAACCTAAACTACCCAAGTTGGTTCAAGACCCTTACCCAACTTAACCATTTATAATTTATCTGGAGAATTCCCATAGGAATCTCATATCAAGAATTGAAAAATTTAAAAGCATCATTTATTTATTAGGGTCTCACCCTAAAATCCCACCCCATGCATATTTATGAATTCATACAATATTCTTGTAAAATCAAGGAGAAAGAAAGGAAAAACCTACCTTGTACTAGTATTCACTAACTTGTTTCATATCAACCTCTAACTTGATCCAAATCAGAAGAAAATGTAATTTTAGAAAAATTACCTAAAAATATAGAAACAAGATCACATAGATTTAGCATTTTATATGAAAAGATAAACATAAAAGAGAAGATAGTGGACTGAATGTATTATTGATATGAATCTATATCCACCAACGAACAAAATATCAGTGTTTGGATGACAAAGTTGGCTCAAAGCCTAGGTGGAAGGGAAAGGAAGATCTCTCTCTGTTCATGTGGGTGAAGTGGAGGAGAAATGTGAGGAAAAACATAAGAAGGTAGGAGGTTAATTTTGGACATTTTACCTATTTATTTGACCAACATTGTTTGTCCTCATGGTTTGGAAAAATGTGTGTTAACCATGTGGTGCTCTCTACCAAGCACTACACACACACAGGCTATGTGCATAGTTTTCCAGGCCATGCATAGTCTGTGCATGAGACCTATGTTGAAAACTATATAGGTTCTTGTATGATCGTTCACCCCTACTTACATAGTTTGAAAAACTATGTCTAATTCCACTAAAGGGATTCACTGTTACTCCTAGGAGGTTTCACGGTTTTTTCATACCATGTGCCTCTATTCGTTCTTTCTTAAAACTGACTTTCTAGGTCTCACCACACCCAAAACTCACCTAAAACCCCAAGTCACTTATAGATCCTTAAAACCCATCTAAAAATAAGGACTTGGGTCAATAAAACTCCCATAATCAGGTTATAAGGATCAAGATAAAAGTTAGCATGCTCACCAAACTCAAAATTCAAATGGGTTGAGAAAAATATGACCCGCTCAAAAACCTGGGATGTTACAGTCTTCTTGCCTTAACATAGCTTATCCTTGATCTATCAATACTTAGTCATAGATGGTACTGAACATACCCATATCATTTTAATCAACTCATTCCACCTCGGTCATTATTCACATATCAACTTCCCTCAAGGTGATTCCCGCCTTAAGAGTTACCTACCCAGTCACTTTTCGACCCAAAATCAAACAATTATGATGGTTACACTAGACATCCATAGACTCAAAATTCCTCCCATGATGCATCATCATTATTGTATCTTGTCAGGTGCTCAGATCATGCCCATGTCACATCTGAAAACAATCAAATCTTACATCTCTTCTAATTACCACAAGTACTTATGCCATACAGGACACTCATAAAATTCCACATCTCATCAGATGCCCAAAAATCATGCATTTAAAAATATTATCAAAATAAACCTCCATTATATATACATATGCATGCCCATAAAAATATCTATGCCAAGTACCCCATATATAACCCACATCGTATCGATTCCAATATTCCTATGCACCTTATATATATATATATATATATATATATATATCATGCATCATTACTGATTCCAACCCACTAACCAGTGCCTAGTTAGTCTAAAAACAATGTATCTACACCTTGTGCACTATAACGGGATAAATCCCATAATAAAATAAACTCATTCATTCACATGTTGTACCTCTAACTACCATCATCCCCCCGGCCTGCTCTGTACTTGGAAACTCAACTATGTGAACTTGTCCTAAAGTCCAAATTCCCAAGGCTTGGACTCCCTATGGAGCTGCACCAAGTACATGTCACTAACCCCACTATTGGGTCCCACTATCTCTCCCATGACCTACGTATGCAACTAAATCCCATCTACCAGCTCCTGGTACCACTCTTGGTCTAACCTCGTATCCTTAAGCCTAATCTGATCCTTGCCTCCCAGCTATCTGAGAAGGCTTCCTATAGAACCTCTCCAAATTTCCCATTTGGTTACATGCTCTAACCTACTTCAGAACCCAATCACACTGGGTATAAACATGTCCCAGTTGCCTGCACTAGAAGTATAATACTAAATACACACTCCTCAATGGTCAACCTGAATCTCTAGCCTGAATACCCTACTGATATTCCTCATGACCCTACTTTCTACTACATGAAGCATCACTGATCATCTCACCTGACATTATCACCTAGCTTATATAAAATCAGTCCTTTAAGTTACCATCAGATATCAACACCTATTGGACAACCTCTGAAAAGGATTTTATCCTGAAGATATTTACCTACACCTTGGTGGTATACTACAAGCCATCATCAAATAACCTCACCTGAGCGATTTCATTTCCCACCATAGTAAGTGAAAAATGTGTTTGGTCAGTGAAATTGGATTCATAGTTCATGATTGATCTATCCCCCATCTAGAGATTCATGAACTCTCAGGATATATCCACCCTTAGAATCTCTGGGAATATGTGCTCGAATATCCTGGACTCAAATTCCTTCCAAGATAGTCCCTCATGTATGCATTTATGTACCTGTACATCCCACCAGTGCTTTGTCAGCCCTATGAGCATGTACTTCTCCAACCTTTCCCTCTGAACTGGGGCTTTCTTGAGCTGTTCAAAGATATTTTGTACCAACTTGATTCAGTTCTCATATGCAAATGGTCCACCCTCACCCTAAAAAAAAAGTGGGTGTTGAGACTGGAACTCAAAATACAAATATCAAATTGATGGATCAGCTCCTTAAGCTCCCCTGTTAATACCCTATATGACCTAGAACAGGCTCATCCTAAGATACTCATTAAGACATGGCTCAAATTCCTCTATCTCCTTTGATTTTCTCACCTATACTAGAACTTGTACCTATGACTCATGATCGTCCCATCCCTCTAGGGCCTCATCCCAACCCTTAGGGGGCACATCCTATGAATTATCATGCAGAATCATATCACTGCCCTCATGAAGCTCCATTGGTGCTTTTTTAGGTTGAATCGTGTTGAATACCAATCACAATGGATAGATAGACACAATATTATATATATATATATATCATATAGGGAAAGCTGTAATAGGCAGCACATCTCACCACCCTTATACTCCCCTATCGCACCCTATCACATGAAATCTGGCCTTATGGCCCCTTACCTACTCATATCAGGGTCAGGTGTCAAGTATCATCTGGCCTCATGGACCCCTACCTACCCACATCAGTTTCAGCTATCACATATAATTTGGTCTCATTTCCACTTTCCTTCTCATAATAGGGCCATGCATCACATACCATGTATCAATTCAAGGTAGTAGAGTAGAATTCCACCAAATAGGCTATACAAGAAACCATTGTTTGAATTATTTGTTGACACTTTAAAAAGCTCACCCCAAATCATCATTTCTACCTACCCTTACTAGGGTTAGGACCATATATAACATGCATATAGAATCACATATATATTTCATTGAAATAACATGCTTGGGTTGGCTAAGTAGAATGCCACCAAAAGAGGCTAAGCAGGAAAACACTATTTATATTCTTTGTTGAAACTTTAAACAAAACAACCCCTATTAGCATATTATAGGTTCCCAATGAAAATTTTTTCCAATATTTTCTTTATAGTAAACAAAGTACAAGATGTGACTTCCAGTGGGGGGGACTCATATAGGTCTATAGTACTGAAGACTGAGGGTATCAACTTGTACAAAGTGAACCCCTTTGGAAGGAAAGGACTCGAGGCTGGAGAATATGGAGATCCACTCACTAATGGCTACCTTATAAGACAAGAAATTAAAAAATGTATTACCTTCATTCCAAGTATGGATAATGATAGTATGATTTTTCACCAGTCTCATTCATCTTCTAATGGAGTATTCTATAGATCATGGGGTGGTGTTGATACCAAGTAGTGCATTTTTAATGATCAATGAGTCAGTCTCAACTACCTCAAGGGGTATATTATTTTTTTCACATAATCGTAGACCCATGATCATTGTAAGTGCTTCATCTTGGAGTGAGTCTCTCCCACCAAAATAAGCTGAAAACCCATAATTACAGAGCCCCGTTGGTCCCTGATCACCCCTTCGCTGCACATGATCCCCATAAGACCAGACCCATCAGTATTGAGTTTGAGACCTTGAAGAGGAGGATACCACAGAACCCATCATCCATGTCCCATGTTGGTGTCCAAGCACTGGATGGAAGATGAAGCCTGAAAATAACTAAGGGATGGGGCATCCTCTCATCCCCTACACAGCTGAGTCAGGTCTAAAATTATGTTCTTGGTTTTTAGGATTAGACCTATGTTGGACACCAAAAAGGCCTTATGTCTCACATATTTCCGAGAGGACTATATACTCCAACATCCCACTAAAAGAATAATTAATCTTGACTTCCTCTTAGAACACGAATTGCCATCACCATAAAACCAACACTAAAGAATGATCACGACTGAAACCTCCTGCCTCGTCCAACCTGTGAAATTACCAAACTCACCCATGACCACAAATGCCCAATCGCTTCTAAAAAAGAGGTGTATGATTGTCTCAATTTCCAACTGCCTGTAATATTTCCACCTTGAGGCTAGGATAATTCTCATATTTTGAATTTTCACCTCAGTAGGCATTGCTCTGTTCCTAACCCTCCACACCAAGAATTTAAATTTCTATGAAACTTACTTTCACCCTAGAATCTCCCGCCAAACATCCAAATTGTTTTGGTTAGCCTTCAAGTTATGAAAGTCTCTCACAGAGAACACCCCTGAAGAAGAACCCATGAAAATGCATTTTTCTAGGTAAATTCTTAACACAATACTATAAAAACATGAAATACATAATCTTTATTGAAAACATCCTTAACATGTTCATAATATTCCTTTGTACTTAAAACTGATGGGATATCCTAAGGAAAAACATAAGAAAGGGGTGAGCTATAGAACCTAATAAGGTAATAAACAAGGAATAACATGAAGAAGATAATACATGTTAGATAATAGGAATATCAATGGATCATAAAAATAACATAAATAATAAGGCATGATATAACATGATAATCATAACATGGGAAATGTGGAAATAACTTAAAACATTTCATCATAAACATAATTCAAAGATAAATCCACAAAGACTTCATGGTGGAAAAATTCCCATAAAGGAATCAGGTAAAAACCTATCCCAACATGACGTATCATGATACTAAACATTAATTAATGCATTGGAGCACTATTAGGTTACACCCTTCATAATCATTTCATTTCCATGCTTAAGTGTGCCACATAGACCATATAACATGGATTCATTCAAAATTGTAATTTATTCCATGATAAATGAATTTGGAATACATACATGTAAATCTTAAATCAATAATTATATGTTCATAAAGGTGAATATCCTTGTTGATAAATGGGTATGGTTTTCACTACATGATTATTTTGGCATGGAAAATCGTGGTGCAATTTCAGCAGCATAACGGCATTATATAGAAATTCATAAAATGGTTTTATGATAAAGAAATGGGTACCTCATAATTTATACATAAAATGGATAGTAATAAAGACATTTAAAGACATACCTCGACATAAGTAATTTGAAATAGAATAAGTAACATAATAAATAAATTTGAAGAAAGAGGAGAAAGGAAAGAACCCTTACCTAAATGTGTGACTCCAAAGGCTTAATAGAGGATTCTTGAGATATTGGGGGTGCATTGGTAGGACTCTATGTAGTAAAGGGAATGGTTTTATCATTCTACAAGGAGTTTGAGTTAAGAGAAATGAGATATTTGGTGGGTTTATATTGGAAAGGAGATGGATTTCTTTATTATTTAGGTTTTGGACTATAGATAATAAAATTTTCAAAACCAAAAACCATATAATAGTTTTTTTCATTGGTTTATTCAAAAAGGGAGTGGTTTACATTATTTTATAATTTCAAGTTCCTAATTTATTAAAATATTACCCTTGGTGATGTGGAGGTGAGTGACACTCTTAAGAAAATGATTTTAAAATCTTAAAATATATTATAATTCTTAGAGGATTCATAATGGATATACAAATAAATAAAATAAAATTAAACTCTATTTATTTTAAATAGAAAAATATATTTGGTCTTTTATCCAATTTATGTTACTTATAGAATCATTTTTGAGTCATTATGATGTCAAAAAACACAAATTATATTTATACGGTATTTAATTTTTACCCAAAAAATCGACTTTCTCAGAAAATTATGAAAAATTAAGCTTTGGATAATTTTTACATCATGATTCCAAAAATAATATTCATTTTATCCAAATAATTTTATAAATATATTAATTTTCACTTTTAAAATAATAACAGATATTTATTAAAAATGACGAGTTTTTGACAAATAACAGTTTTTTAGCCCTTATAAAAATTACATTTTACATCATAAGAATTATATGGTTATTTATATTTGATAAATATTATTTAATAATTATATTACATTAAAATATTATTTATGTAAAAAATGGATTAATTCATTAATTGAATTTTAGTATTAATTAAAAATATGCTTCATGTTTTAAAAATCATTTTCAATGTAGCAATAATAGGATGAAAATATATTCATTATTTTATGAAAAATAATATACATATTCCTATTTATAGGGTCTTGATACATATACCTTTAATACACTATCATATTCGCTGAGAGTAAGGTGCACGATGGTGGGGCTTTCATGGGGCTGTTTGGTGAACATGGTTTGGGTCGTGATCTCGATGAACTTGAACTTCTTCCATAAATGGTTTTTCTCATGATTAAGTTGTTGGATCTCAGTATGGTGTTGGTCTAGAGAAAATCTCGGAAATTTTATATCCCCTAGAATCTCCAATAAATGGGCTTTATAGGGTACTATCCTACTGGTTGATGTCATCACTTCCTTTGACTATGTCAAATGGATTTGTTAAAACCATATATTTATACTAGTTGTGTGATCACTATTCAACGGCTATATTATAAATGGTAATCATACTTAATGTTCATTAAAAACCAATTGGATATAATAAAACAAAATAATTTCATGTTTTTTCTATAACCATAAGTCATTTAATTAAATAAAAAATGGAATTTTATTTATAACAATTTGGGTTGTTACAATCTTCCCCCACTTATAAATTTCTCCCTCGAAATTTTCTTTTCCCACACGAAAACTAATGAGGGTAACTCTGCTTCATTACCTCTTATGGTTCCCATGTTACTTCTTTAAACTTTTTTTTCTCCACAACATTTTAATGAGGTGAATTGTCTTATTTCATAGAACTTTTTATCTATGATCTAAGATATTCATCGGCTACTATTAATAGAAAATATAATTCTCCAATTGTACCACCTCTAGATTTAGTACATGTGAGGGGTCTGTTATGTACTTTATCAGTAGGGATACATGGAATAAATCTTGTGCTTGAGATAGATTTAGTCAGAGTTCTAGTTGATAGTCCACTGCTCTTATGAAATCTAGGATCTCAAAATGGTCGATGTACCTTGGACTAAGAATTCCCTTATTCCCAAATCTCATCACTTTATTCCATGGAGATATGTAGAGGAATACCATGTCTATGAAATCAAAATCTTGGTCTCATTGATTATTTTCATCATAGCTCTTCTATCGACTCTGAGCAACCATGATGTGTTACTTAATGGTATTAAACTTCTCCACAATTTACTAAACCATTTTAGGACCTATAAGTTTTCATTCCACAACTTCATCCTAACATTTTAGTGTTCTATATATCTTCCCATAAAGGGCTTCATAGGGAGCCATTTGGATGCTCGAGTAGAAACTATTGTTGTAAGGGAACTCAAATAAAGGAAGAAGTTGGTACCATCCACCTTTGAAGTCCATAGAACATGCTCACAATATATATTTCAGTGTCTGAATAGTCCACTCAGATTTTCCATTAGTTTGAGGATGATAGGTTGTATTAAAGTTTAACTCAGTGTTTAGATCATGCGGGAGACTTTTCCAGAACTTGGAGGTGAATCTTGGGTCTTGATCGGATACAATCGATAGTGGTACTCCAAGTAGCCTTACCACTTCTCTAATGTATATCTGTGCTAGTTGACCTAGTGAGAAATCATATCAAATCACAATGAAGTATGTAGTATTTTTAAGATGACCCATAAAAACCCAGACAGTATTTTTTCCTTTAGATTTCTTTGAAATTTTGATGAAAAATTATATGGTGGTGTTTTCCCATTTCCATGTTGGCATGGGTAATGGTTGCATAATCCTCTTAGACTTCTTCCTTTCATCCTTCACCTGTTGACATATCGGGCACTTTGATGTATATTCAATGATCTCTTTCTTCATTTTTTCCCACCAATATTTCTCCCAGATATATTGATATATATTTTTGTTTCCTATGTGGATGGAGAAAGTAGAACTATGAACTTCATCCATTAGTTCCTTCATTAACTCAGGATTTAATAGAACGCATAGTCTTGACCCAAATCTCACAATTCCTTCTTCATTAACACTGAACTCTAATGATTTCCCTTTCCTTATAGTTTCCACTTTCTTTTAAATTTTTACATCATATTTTTTAGCATCCTTTAACCTTTCCAAAAGATATGGTTGGTAAATAATTTGTGAAATGATTTATTATGTTCTTTTCTTTATGATTATCATGTTCATCCTCTTCAAATCTAAGAAGATCAAATCCTTCTCAATTATCATCAATGATAGAATTATTGGGTCCTTTATACTTAGAGAATCTTCCAACTTATTTGATTTACAAGGATTGTATTGGATTGAGTATTCATAATCATTAATGATCTCTAACCATCTTCACTAGAACATATTAATCTCTTTCTATGTGAATATATATTTAAGGATCTTATGATCAGTATATATCTCACACTTCTCCTCATAAAGATAATGTCTCCCGATTTTCAATGCAAAGATCACAACTGCCAACTCCAGATCATGTGTGGGATAGTTTTGCTCATTAATTTTCAACTTCATTAAAGAATATGCAATAACTTTGTCATTTTTCATCAACGCACATCCTAATACCTTCTTCGAGGCATTGCTGAATATTATGAAAAGTTCCCCACTTGTGGGTAATGTGGGAAAAGGGGAAGTAATAAGCCTCCTTTTAAACTCCATGAAGTTTTATTCACATTTATAATCCTAAGAAAACTTTACTCCCTTTCAAGTTAGCTTGGTAAGAGGGTTTGAAAATCATGATAAATTTATCACAAGTTAGCAATAATATCCAGATAACGAAGGAATCTATGGATATCTTTCATGGATATTGGCCTCAGCTATCCTTTAATTTCTTTTATCTTTAATGGATCTACAAATATCAAATTTCTTGTGATGAATTCCATAATAATGAGACTTTCTTCAACCAAAACTCACAATTGTTGTACTTTTCATAGAGCTTCTCCTTTCACAATGTTTTTATCATAGTACTCAGATGTTCGTTAACATCCTCCTTGGTTTTGGAGTAAATTAAAATATCATATATAAAGACTACCACAAATTTGTTTAATTAATCTATAAATACTCTATTCATCATGTCTATGAAGATTTTTGGAGAATTAGTGAGCCTGAAACACATCACTATGAACTCATAGTGCCTGTACCTTGTACGAAAAGAGGTCTTGGGGATATATTCCTTCTTCACCCTTAATTGATAATATCCCAACCAAATATATACCCTGTAGAAGTATTTTTATCTACATAGATGATCAAAAAAGTCTTAAATACATGGAAAAAAGGATACTTGTTATTTATTGTGATCTTTTTAAGCTCATGATAATCAATGGAAAGGTGCATTGACCAATCATTATTCTTGATGAAGAGGACTGATTCACCCCATGGTGAATCACTTGTGTGTATAAGCCCTTTATCCAGATTCTCTTCTAGTTGTTTCTTTAGTGCCTCGAGTTCCAAAACAGCCATACTATATGGATTCTTGTATATAGTAAATTCCCCGATATAAGATCGATTGAAAAATCAACGTCTCAGCTAGGAGGAAGACCAGGAAATTACTTGGGAAACACATCAATATATTCCCTCATAATAGGCATGTCTTAGAGGATGTTTCTTTCCTTAGACTCAATAATTTGAGCAAGATACACTTTCTCATAGGGTAATAATATTCATGTTTGAGATGATAGCTCTAAATAAGATTCATCCTCCTCCTTGCACTTGTATAGAATCGGGGGTCGATTTTCCATATGGAGAGTGATTTCCTTCTCATAAGAATTTATGTTGGCTCTATATAGGGAAAGATAATCAATGATCAGAATTGCATCAAATTCCACTAATGGAAGTATGACAAGGTTTATTGGGAAGTTCATCCCACAAATGTTGAAAGTAGAGAAATTATATTCTTGGGATGAAAAAATTTCCTCATTTTTCTTTTTCACCAACATCTCTAATTCCATGATTTTTTGTGGTGTTTGGATAGTTCTACTAAACTTTTGTGATATAAAGAAATGTGTAGAACTATATATAATAACCCTACCTTTAACTTTTTTATTCTAGTTATACTTTATCCAATACAGACTTAGGGATCGGTATTTTTAAACTATTCAAGACATAAATGTAAATTCAATGACATTAAAGGGATAACTTATAAATTTAATTTATTTCCTTAACTTATGAATTTATAGACTTCAATCTATGTTATCCATGATCTATTTCCTAACATATATTCTTCTAGGAATTTTTTCCCCTTAATAATGGATTGTAATGAGCTTATGAATTTACCAAAGAATATTCCATGAGAGTGTCAAACTAGGTATATAGTAAGGCCCATTGTTGTGTACCAGATTACCTCAAGTCAGGCCCGAAAACATCTTGTTAGAGTTGTTACTCCTAAGTACATTTGTTCCAGAACCACATCCTCTTGTAGTATCCAGATAGAGATATATTTTCTTGATAAATCACTTACTCGATACTGATCAAAATTTAGGGATGTTTTCATATAATTAGTATAATACCTGATTTTTTTCTAGATTTTTATAATTCTAATCCCAAAAATAACTAAACTCTTCCTCTGATACCAACTATAATAACCCTACTCTTTATTACACATTAATACTTGATTTATTACAAAATAATATAGATTATACATCCTGTATGATTGATAAGTATAGATTATTTTTGAATTTTTTAAATTTATATAAAAACATAAAACATGAAATACATCATCTTTATTGAAAACCTCCTTAACATGCACATAATATTCATTCGTACTTAAAACGGAATGGGATATCTGGGGAAAAAACATAAAAAAGGGGTGAGATATAAAACCCAGTAAGGGAATAAAAAAGGAATAACATGAAGAATATAATACATGTTATAAAATATTCATATCAATGGATCATAAAAGGAACATGAATAATAAGGCATGATATATCATGATAATCATAACATTGAACATGTGGAAATAACTTAAAACAGTGCATCATAAATATAAGTCAAGGATAAATCCCTCAAGACTTCATGGTGGAAAAAGTCCTATAAAATAATTAGTTACACCCCTATCTCAACATGATTTATCAAGATACTAAACATTACCCAATTCATTAGAGCGCTATCAGGGCGCATCCTTTATAATCATTTCATTATCATGCTTAAGTGTGCCACATAGATCATATAACATGGATTCATTCAACATCATAATTTATTTAATGATAAAGGAATTTATAATAAATAAATTTAATTCCCCAATCAATAATTATATGTGAATAAAGGTTAATACTCTTGATAGAGAAATGGGTATGGCATTCACTACACAATTATTTTGTCTTGGAAAATCACAGTGAAATTTTGAAAGCATAACGGCGTCATATAGAAATTCATTAAATGGGTTTATGAGAATATAATGAGTCTATAATCATTTATACATGAAATTTATAGTAATAGGGATATTTAAATATATTCCCCGACATAAGTAATTGGAAATAGAATGTGTAATATAATAAAGAAACTTGAAGAAAGAAGAGAAAGGAAAGAACCCTTACTTGAATATGTAACTCCAAAGGCATGGTAGATTGAGAGATTTAGGGAACCTTAGGAGGACTCTATGGAGTATAGGGAAGAGTTCTTTCATGCCTAAATGAGTCTGAGTGAAGAGAAATGAGAGATTGGGTGGTTTTTTGTAGGAAAGTAGGGGGTTCTTTATTATTTAGGCTTTGGACTCCATATAATAAAATATTCAAAACCATAAATCATCCCATGGTTTTTTTTAAAAGTTAGTGGTATATATTATTTTATAAGGTCAAGTAATTAAATTATTAAAATATTACCTTTGGTGATGTGGAGGTGAGTCGCGCTCTTAAAGAAATGATTTTAAAATCTTAAAATATATTACAAGTCTTGGAGAATTCATAATGGATTTAAAAAATATATAAAATAAACTTAAAATCACATTATTTTAAAGGTAAAATAGATATTTTGTCATGGATCCAATTTATTTTGCTTATTACATTTCTTTTGGGTCATTGAGGTGTCATAAAACACAAAGTATATTTATACGATATTTAATTTTTAACTGAAGATTTTATTATCTCAGAAAATTATGAAAAATTCACCATTGGATAATTTAAAAATCCTGATTAAAAAAATAATATTAATTTTATCTAAATAATTTTATAAATAAGTTAATTTTCACTTTTAAAATAATAAGTGATATTTATTGAAAATGACGGGTTTTTGAAAAATAACAGTTTTTTTAACCCTTATAAAAATTACATTTGACGTCATAATAATTATATGATCATTTATATTTGATAAATATTATTTAATAATTTTATTAAATTAAAATATTATTTATTTCAAAAATCTATTAATTCGTAAATTCATTAATTTAATTTGAATGTTAATAAAAAATTCAATTTGTGATTTAAAAATCATTTACAAAGTAGAAATAATAGGATGAAAATATATTCATTATTTTATAAAAAATAATGTACATATTATTATTTCTAGGGTCTTGATACATATCCCTTTAATACACCATAATACTCCCTAAGAGTAAGGTGTTTGATGGTGGGTCTTTCATGGGGTCATTCGGTGGACATAGTTTGGGTCGTGATCTCGATGATCTTGAACTTCTCCCGTAAACAATTTATCTCATGCTTAAGTTATTGGATACCATCTTGGGATTGGTCTAGGGAAAATAAAAGAAATTATATCTCCCTTAAAATCTTAGATAAATGGGCTTTATAGGGTATGATCCCATTGGTTGAGGCCATCGCTTCCTTTTTCTCTGTCAAATGGATTTTTTAAAACCCAATATATATACTAGTCATGTGACCACTATTCAACAGTTATAGTATAAAAGGTAATGATACTTAATGGTCATTAAAATCTAATTTCATATAATAAAAAAATAATTTCATGTGTTTTTTATAACCATAAGTCATTTAATTAAATCGGGTAATTTTATTCATAAAAGTTTGGGTCGTTACACTACAGTTACCCAAACATGATCTCTATGCCTAGTTATGAAAACATATTAGTATGTAGTCTACCATATCCCAAATAGTAAGACTAAAAGAAAATGAAACTATTCTAATACCATTTTTAGTGCCCCTTCCTAGTTTTCCACTCGAATATTTCTCCAGGTCGGTTGGCCATTGGGCCTTAGGAACGCCTCCCCATATGCCAAAGGCTGATGACTAGTAAAAAGGTTCAGATTAGGTAATAGTAGAGAGACTATACCCTTAGGTGGTTATAATAATAATGGTATATATAAATATATCATATCCTAAGAAGGACCATAAGAATAGTGGAATTAATGAAATCAACAAAACTCATCCAAATCATAAATACATAGCAATGGAATAATAAATAAACATGCTAAAAGAGGTGTGCCATTTGTAGATGAAATATGTCGTAAGATTTTATACATAATAATAGACAATTAGGGTTTTCCATGGATGACCATATCAGCACATATATATAAAAATTATACTGAACAAAAAGGAAACTCTAGATGATGTAGGAACCACCGTGGTCCCTTTTCATCCATCCCAAGCCAAGAAGTACAACATGATCAATAAGGTCCAGCTCCAGATCTTGGTCTCTTACCTTATCTTAGAGACATAAAGTATACACACACATCTTGAGGGTACCATGTAGGGTGTAAGAATAAATCTCAATAGGTCACCACTAATGTGATCCTATCATACATCCATAATTATATAGGTTTATGATAATAATAATAAAAATACAGCACATGAACATTTAATAAATAACTCATTTACCTTGTACTCATCATCCGCAAGGAAGTGATCATCTGCTTCATCCATTGTTGGTATAAGTCTAAACATATAACCCCAATTATATATATGGAATACAGTACCTTTCGGTATACATATAATTACAGTAGTGAGAATTCATGACTTGGTTCCCAAGGAATTCCCTGATGAGTATAAACCTAGGAGAACCCTTAGGTTCCATCAAAAAATATACCATTGTAACCATGTTCCCTCAATCATGTAACCCAAAATCCTAACGATATATCCAATCAAGTACCTGATAACTTGGACCTTGTATTAGAAATTCACTTTCCACTAGAATCCCAACATACTAAGTCACATCAATATCTATACTCTAATAATAATAATCGTCTGCTTAATAACCAACATCCTGAGGCATGGTGATATTTTTCCTCCCATAATCCTAAAACCTCATCCTTAAGTGTAATAATGAGCATTATCCCCCGACTGATGATCTCAACACCAACAACTGATGGTCCATCGTCATCCACATGGATTTATACAGTGATCACCCCCATTATATCTGATGTTCAACACCATCCCCTAATTTGTATAATCTATGGGG
Organism: Viscum album; assembly: GCA_963277665.1. Classification (NCBI taxonomy): domain Eukaryota; kingdom Viridiplantae; phylum Streptophyta; class Magnoliopsida; order Santalales; family Viscaceae; genus Viscum; species Viscum album. The sequence continues at coordinate 578,381,640 of OY728122.1, read as the reverse complement.
TACTCCACCGATAATGAGTGGTTAACACCACCTCAACTGAGTCATATCTATGTGCACATGACTCCAATGGTGCGTTGGTCAACAAACGGTGAGTAGAAATCACCAAAAAACCTGATCCACATCATTTGGAACCCTATGCCTCTACATCTGTGTCACTAAATCCCAATGGTCAACACCATCCCAAGCCGTGCAGGCCATGCCCCAATCCTCACAATCTTTTCACATCGATCTGATGACTATGTCACCTTAACCTATTGATCATTATCACCATGAGTATCTTTGGAAACACCCTCAATCTGAAAACTATTTCACCTTAATATAGGTGATTAGCATCACCTTAATCCTCGATCCAAGCCCTTAAAACTCCCATGGGACCAAAAAATTAAGTATAAACAATTCAATTCAATTTTATATACACACTCAGCCTAAACTACCCAGGTTCGTTCAAGACCCTTACCCATATTAACCATTTATAGTGGAGATGTCTCATTCCCATAGGAATATTATATAATTCATTGAACAATTTAAAAGTAGAATTTATTTATTTGGGTATCACTTATACAACCCATCCCATATGTATTTTATAATACATTAAATACACTAGTAAAATTAATGATAAATCTAATCACTGCCTACCTTGTACTAGTAGGCACTCTCTCATCTGATATCAGCCTCTAACTCAAGATGAATTGAAAGAAAATTGTGTTTTAAATGAATGACCTAAAAATAAGGTAAACAAACTCACATGAATTTAGAATTCTGTATGGTGAGTTAAATAGAAAAGATAAGTTGGTGGATTAAAGGTCTTACTGAGATGAATCTGTAGCCGCCAATGGATCAAAGATCAGAGTCCAAATGACAAAGTTGGCTCAAAGACTAGGTAGAAGGGAAGGGGGGATCTCCCTCTGTGTGTGAGGGTGAAGTGGAGGAGAAATGGTAGGGAAAACATATGAAGGAATGAGGGTAATTTTGGACATTTCACCTCTTTAAGTGGCTCGCACGGTTTGGCCGCATTGTTTTTCTAGATGTGCACCAACCATTTGGTTCTCTATGCCTAAGAACCACGCATGCATGGGTTGGGTGCATATTTTTCCAAACTGTGCACAGACGGTGCATAATCCCTCTATTAAAAACTTTAGAGGTGCTTGAATGACCATGAACCCTAACTAGCATATTTTGACAAGCCATGTCTAGTGCCAATGGAGGGCTTCATGGTTACTCCTGAGAGGCCGCACGGTTTTTACAAACTGTTCACCTCTGTCTATACTTTCTCTAAATTGAGTTTTAAGGCCCCTATGAACTCTAAAGTCACCCAAACCCTGATTCACTTTTTAGGACTTAAAAAGAATCTAAAAATAAGGCCTTGGGACAATCAAACTCCCATAATTAGGTTCCAAGGATCAAGAGAAAAATTGGCATGCTCACCAAACTCAAAATTCAAATAGGTTGAGGAAAATCCAACCCGCTCAAAAACCCTGGATGTTATATATATCTTTTAACCTTTCACATGTTTCATAAAATGAATCCCCTTATTTTTCAAAAAAAAATTGGATACTCTTTTTAAGTATAATTATTTTGTGATGGGGAAGTATTTTTTGTATAATTTTCTATGAAATTGGTCCCAGGAGTGGATTGATGAAGGTATCATATTTTTTAACCAATTATTTATCTGATCCTTCAGCGATTATGTAAATATACTCATCTTATCTAAGTCAATTTGATTTGGGGGGAACATGGTTTTGGTAATGTCATTGAATTCCTTAACATGAAGATATAGAATTTCTGAATTCATACTGTGAAAGTTTGGAAGGTGGTTTAGGACATGAGGTTTGAAGACATAGTGGGATTATCCTAGGGAATCATGTATAATGAAAGAGGTTTCACTGGTATAGGTTGTTGTGAGGTATTCATTCATGGTTTGATCAACTTAATTACCTAAGTTAGGGGCTTCCTCATTTATATTTCCATTTTGGTTCCCACTAGGGTTTATAAGTTTGTTTTGTTGCAGACCCTCCATTGAAATAGGATAAATTTTTGAATTTGGGGTCATAAAAATATTAGGATAAAATGTAAATAGAAACTTATTTGTACTTTAATCCCCAACCCTAGGAATATCCACCCTAACTAGATGGTTTGATTGGTCATGGGTATAGGCATACATGCACCAAGAAAGGTGAAAATAAAAAGAAAAAAGAAAATATTAGAGAAATTGAGGTGAAAAAAGATAAATGGGGGAGAATATAATGAGTATCGATATGACTTAATTTAGTCCCCGGAAATTCCACCAAAATTTTTCCTCTCCCAAATTTACCCTAAGGTAGAAGTGGTTGCTTACAACATAGAATGGGTTGTCGAATCCTCATATACCTAAGAAGAACCTATAGACACACATTCTATGGATTTTTTTGGTTATAAAATGGAAAACTTTGGTTTGATTTTATATAGTTTAAATTACAACTAAGATACTTGAGTGGATTAAATATGGTATAATGAGTTGATCCTAGGTTATTTCTAGGGTTTTACTGGATAAATTTCATAAAATAGTTTCAAATCATTAAATTTGAGAGATTTATTTCAAAGAAATAATAACTTCCCAAATAACTCAATGATTTAGTGCATTCACTATCCTTATGATAATAACCTATACACTTGTAAGATCATTTTCATGATAACTCCAAGGTATAGGATCGTTCTATCACTCAGAATGTGTCACCTATAAACTAGTGAGGTTGAAGGAGAAGGTAATCATTGAATAGAAATATCATTTAATATAATTGTTTAGGAATTATTATAATGATAAATAACATAAAATATAGCCCCCTGAAACTTTCATGGATAAACCCATAATAGATGTATACATCCATTTATTCAAAGATCCTAATTGAATATAGAAGTAGACGCATGAGGGTGGAATTGAATAATTGAAAAACAATGAAATGATGAACACTCCACCTTTGGGTGAAGGATTTATCTCTTAGTTGTGTAAATTAATTCACACCTCAATGAAATAGTGTCAACGTGTTAACAAAAATAACATAAAATGAGAATAATAAGAAGTTTTATTAAGAATCTAAGGGGATTTAAGAAACTTATAATTTATGAAATTCAATTACAACATCTAATTGGTATCATAACATTACAATGAAAACATACACAACTTTTTTTAAAATACACCACAAACACTTAAATAAATAGTAACTTTGGTATCCTTAGGTATATACTCCAATAGTAAAAGTATTCCCAATTAATGAGGGTAATCATAGGTGGGTGAAAATTTAAGGGAGATTAAACTTTTCCACCCTTGAAAAAAATCGGATCCAGCTAGCATCCACTCAATAGATGTGCCTAAATAATCCTCTATATAGAATAATTTGGGTGGTCCATAGAATCATAAATTGAATCTAAAGATTTAATCTAACACCTATAAAAATTCCATCATGTTTTTTATTATATACTTGGAGTTATAATCAAAATTATGGGTTTTTCTTCTCGGACACAGAATCTGGTCTAGAATTTTATCTTCAACTTAGTCCACTATGAACTACCTTCAAACATATGAATTAGATTTTTACATATTTGAATGAAATTTTTCAAAAGTTTTTCTCTATATCTAATTCAAATTTTATATTAATTAGGATTTAATCATGGATATTACATTCATATCATTAGGATTCTATCGATTTCACTTCTCCTAGAATTTTCTGGGTTGGATTTAAAAAATGGTAGACTTCCTATGTGAATCTCCATGGGCTCCAAAAGGAAGAATATTTTCAAATTTAATAGAAAACCTGATAATAAAATATAAAATTCAACTCAATACCAATGGTTTTTTATAATTTTTCTCAAAATGTACCAAGTATCGGTAAACGTTAAACAAGAATTACAATCATAAAGTGAAATAATGTTCAAATTGTAAAATGCACTAAAAAATGTTTATGAATAATGAAGTACATGAAAATTATATATTATAAAAATGAATATTAGCCTCTTTTAGTGGATAATTATCTCTCTTTAATTTTTCCTTTTTCATTTGTTGATAGGTTGGGACCTTATTTTTGGTTAGGAATCTATTTTTACCCTTTATATCTGTTGGATTATTATTTTTTTTGTAATTTGATTCTTTCCTCGAGGTTTTTGCATGAAAATTTGAAACTCTAGATTTTTCAGTCTATTATTATATCTCTATATTGTTTCATGTTGATGGTTGTTTGTGTGTGTATAGGTACTTAGGATAAGGCCTCCTATTTTAGTTGTATTCCTACTCAACAATTTTTGTCAACCCTCAAAAATTAGAGGCATGCTTGGGGTTTCACACTTAGATTACCACTATCCAGGAAGGCCCCGGTGGGTCAGATAATGAAATAGTGGTATCAATGGAGGTTTTTCTTCAAGTTGGTGTTTGGATTTAGATGTTTTATGAGGTTTGGTTTGGGAACTTAGGGAAATTATTTTTGGAGTGTCTTGTGTTTGGATCTCATGCTAGGGAACATAGTGTTAGTGTGGTGGCTAATGTATCCATACACTAAGATTCTGACTACCTGCTTGTAAACTCAACATACCAAGGAATCAGTTACATGGAACCAATGGTACATGCATCATATAGGATTGGGTTTTTTTACTTTAATTTCCTTCTTGGGTCATCTCCTTATATATGTTCATCTAAATGTGGTGCATCTTATTAACTTTTAAGAAGAATTTGTGACAAAAACCAACTAGGATACCAATATAGGATCATGATAATGATTATTTGAGTGATGAGGCCTTATTTTAGGGACCCATCCATGAGGTGTTTCCTCTAGGTGGGAATAGATTAGTTATACCACAAGTTAAGTGGTAGATAGATCCACCTCCAGTGGACTTGATGGATGATCGATGACATGTTGTGTAGTCGATAACACCAGTAGGTCAGGATAATGATTCATGAAATATTAGCACATTATGCAAGTTCCATCAATAGAGACCTCTCAGGTTTTGTGGTGATATGCACGCTAAGGCAGTGGAGGATTGGATCAAGGTGGTGGTCCAATTTTTTAGGCTTGTTCGGACCCTGGAAGATCAGATGGTTGTTGTTGTAACCAATATTCTTTATGGGGTAGCATGGAACTACTAGGGTCTGATCACTCAAACCCATAATGAGATGATTCTCTCATATTTATATTTCCAATAACTATTTTTTTATGATTATTACCCTTAAATATTGTGCTCTATGTGGATTCATGATCTTCTTGAGTTGTAGTAGGTTGATATGTCATTTGTTGAGTATGAATTGAGTTTCACTAACCTCATGTGTTACTCTCTAGATATGTTTTGGGATGGGTACTTCTAGTCATGGAAGTTTAAGAAGGTCCTTTGCAGAGAGATCCATGCTAGATTGGTCTCCTTGTAAATTCCCACTTATATTAGAGTATTGGAGTGGGATTTGGATGCAGATAACTTCCTAGAAGAAGGATTTCAAGAAGTGGGAGCTGGTAGTGTTCATCATGAGGTTGAGTTATCTATATTATCTAGTAGGAATCAATCATCAAGGTATCAGCATAAGTGGAATACTCATGCCTGGGCTCAGACATATGGATCTAAATCACAGGGTTCACATTGAGGATCCAATCATCCTTATGAGGGAAGATTCTATGCTTGTTATGGAAGAGGCCAATTTCCTCATGATTTACCAACATGGCGTGTTTTTAATGGTGGAAATTAAATGGGTGGGCCTCCATGATAGAGGTAGTGATGTGATTAGGGATCTATTAGGTGCATTCAAGGAGACCCCTAGGGAGATGGTTCTATTAGAGGAGATGGTAGAGCTACATAGAGATTAGATTTTGGTGGAGGAACATGTTACGAGATAATTCCATAACCACCACTTGATGGCCTATACCAGGATCAAAGGGATGGAGGTATAGGGCATGGGATATTATAGGCTATGGAAGGTTATGACTAGGATACTCATGAGATTATTAAAGGTATAATCTATGTTTTTTATACTATATCTATAGTACTTATATAAATAGGAACAAGATATTACTTTATCTATATATCCCTCATATGAGAGTTATAGCTTCCATTGGAGTCTTTATCTAAGAAGCTATGGCTAAAGGTTCTTACTAGGAGCAATTCTTCTATATCTCACATTTGTAGGCAGTTCAAATTGGAATTTTGTGGAGAGTCCTTATCATGGGACCTCTTGGTCATTGTGATGAAACTATATGGATTCATCTTGGGTATTTAATGGTTTTCTATGGTTTATTCCTATATAAACTAGAATCACATGAGATTTATATGTCTCCATAAAAATGGGGTGAGATTATCCTTCATGGGAAAAATATCTTATGGATGAGATGGTAGGGCTTGTGGGAAGAAAACCGCAATCTATCACCCATAAATGATGATTTTAACCCTTAATATAGTAGGATCTTTAAGAATCTAGCTTCTAGTAGTGGTGTATGGTTATATGGATGTCTTTTCTAAACATGTTCTGAAACTACCTCTAAGGTGGGAGATTGAATTCTTCATTGAAATTCACCACTGGACCGCAATGATATCTTCTATATCATATCAAATGGACTCTATCAATATCTGGGAACTGAATATATAGTTGTAATACATTTAAGATAGAGGTTTTATTATACCCAGTGCATCCCCTTGGGTAGATCTAGTTTTTTTGTGAAAATGGAAGATGGGGGTTTAAGGCTTTGTATTACCATTTTTCACCTGAATCATGTAATGATCATGAAAAAGTGTCACGACCCATCCTCAGGGCCCGTTTCGTGACTACTCCAAGCCCTCCTTCCATAGGCTAGGGGCAGGCGACTAGTGCCAAAGGCGTGATCCCGATAAATAAGGAAGGAATTGTATTTTAACATCTAACACACATAGAGTCTGAACACAAGCAGTAGAGGCAACAAGTACTAAAATTGAAAAGTAAGGTGTGCTGAAAGTAAGTGGGCCAGTATACAAACCCAACTGAACAACAAGTACAAGTACAAGTAAAAAGGGAAAACAACTCATGAATCATCCGCCTGGGAATCCTACCTGAAGGGTAGGTACAGAACTCTAACAACTCATCCATGTGGTACGTCCCGACTAGTCCAGCTCTGAGTAGTCTCTCATCCGTCAACCTCATCTTTGATCACTATCATCCATCATCTTCACAGAATACAACAAAGTGTCGGTGAATCCCGTACAGGGGTGAGTATAACAATACTCAGTAGGGGACCCCGAGACCCCTGAAGGTCTCCTAGAATCCACAAAGGATAAACCACAGTAGAAAGATACAATCACAATGTATCAACCAACCCTACTTAGGTATACTCCCATACATATACCTAAGTTACCAGTCACAGTCCAACTCCAACTCTTGAGCCCAAACACAACCTAGTCCACAAAGGAAGTAAGTCAATCACATCGATGATAATGATTGAAATAAAAGACTCAACTCAAATAGGTACACATCTTTCGTAGAGTGATAGAGATGATCATATGTAGTCACTAATTCATCTAAGTTGTTAGACCCACACAGGATACAGTACCAGCTAAGCTGTCGGACCCACACAAGATACAGGACCATCTATTTTGTCGTACCCACACAGGATACAGGAACGGAAGTCAGAACTGTCGGACCTACGGAGGATCCTCGTACATTAGAACAGTCGTCAAACCCACGGAGGACTCTGGTACAGTATTCATTTCTGTTGAACCCATGGAGGATTCTGGTACAGTAATCATCATTTTCGAACCCACGTAGGATTCTGGTACAGTAGTCGTCGCAGCCAGCTCTAGGTTTCCTGCACAAAGCACGCTCGTTTCCGGGAGGGTCTGCTCCTCGAGTCAAGTTTTCATACATCAACTATCATGATGTCCTGATTTGATGTGTCCTGTAGTTCTGGATCATCATAAGGAACCCAACGCGATAGACGGTGAGTCAATCGGATGCCTGGTCTAAAAGTTATAGGCATTTTTGTTCAAGGGGCCCGGTTGGATTTACGCTCAATCCAAACCTTTCCATTTTCCAAAATTGTCCAAAACTCACATATATTATCGCAAAAGGACCGCCTCGTTGTGAGGGTCTGAGTGCCGCAGATGGTGCGTCGATCAGACGCGCAGTCTAGGAGTTATTCGCATTTAAGCGAAGACGGGCCCAACCTGTCAAGCCCAGTGGGCTGGTGGGTCGGCCCATTTAATCGAAGATGGGTCCGACCCATCAAGCCCAGTGGGCTGGAGGGTCGGCCCGTCCCAGCTCGGTGGGTCCGACCCGGCTGGGGGTCGGCCAGGCCCGGTGGGGTGCGGCCCACCTTCAGACCTAGCACACGCGGCCCACGCAGCAGGCCACGGTTCTTCCCACACAGCGCCTGCAGGCGCCGTAGTTTTCTAGCCCGGGTGGCAGGCGGCCGGCCGGTTCGCCCAGTAGAGCGGCCCGTGGAAGTGGGCCACAGTCTTCTCTGTGCGGCACCTGCGGGCGTTGTGGATCTCCATCCCGGCTGGCATTCGGTTCGGCTGAGCAGCCTGCGGACGCGGGCCGCGTCCCCTACCTCCACACGGCGCCTGCGGGCGTCGCAGTTCCTCCAGCGGGGTAGCCGGTCGGCCGGCCGGTCGGCCTACGGTCCGGGCGGCCCAAGTGGCCATCGGGCCCTCCATGCGGTCGCCGCCAACTCCGGTCGCCAGCGCCTCTTCGGTTTGTTGTGGCCCGCATGGCCGCGGCCCCCTTCCTTCGGCACGGTGTGACGGCACTGCGCCCTACCGGCTCCACCTCTGTCGTCAACACAAACAAGTTTCAACGGAGGGACGTCGGGCCATGTTTGTTTAGCCCTCTCCCTTCGCATTAGGTGATAAAAACTTGGTTACTGTCAACCAAAAACAAACATCAACGAACGAGGATATAATTCATACATTAAAATTAATCAAATCCCCCTACCTCGTATTTGTCGTTTTATGTTGACATGTCATAGAAGACGGGCGTTGCGGAAGACGGGCGTCATTCCGTCAACGTCGGAGGGAGTAGAACTCGGTGAAGTCAGGTCGAGACGACTCCCTCGGTGTACTTTGTGGACGGCGGTGCTTCCCTTCCTTTCTCCAATTGAAGAAGATAAAAGAGAATTCCATCATTCTTCGTTGGAGAGAAAGGGCGTTCTTTGTGTTCTTCATGTTCCTCATTGAATGAATGATTCTCCTCCTCTCCTTACTTCTCCCAACAAAACTTATTCCAACCAAAGTAAAAATAATAATAGCCTCCATATATTTTAATGATTCTATGCCTTTCAAAAGAATTCAAAAGAATTCATAAAACCACAACTTAATTAATTAAGGAATTAATTAATCCTTGTGTTGGCACCATTACGAGGGAAGGTGGAAAGGATCCACCATAAAGTGGGAGTTCAAGAGTTAAAAGGGGGTTCAAGGGAATTTTAGGAGTTTGATGCTCGTGTGGGCCCCACCACAGAATATCCTTCCATGGGAGGTTATGTGGGAGTGGGCCCCACCTCCAACTTCCCTTTGGATAAATTAACCACCACCTAAATAAAAATTATGTCACACATAAATTTTTATTTAATTTATTGAGAATCCCCAAAAATTAACTTCCACTCCCGATAAAACGCAACTAGGATAAAGGTCTCCTTAAGTGAATATCGGCGCTGCAATTTCATCGGTGTCCTCGGATTTTAATTCCAAGCACCGGTTCAAAAGATATAAAATTCCACACGTACGTTCACTAAACGTACCTGAAAAAAACTTTAGAAATTGATTTCAGGCACACTAGGCCTCGGAATCAGGTGCTGTCAGAAACTGTGGACTCGTAAAATTCCCAAGTATTTAAGAAAAAAATTTCCACTGGATTTCCGGGTCTTTAAATTCTCCCCACCTCAGGGATTTACGTCCCCGTAAGCTACAACACACACTAAAGAAACAAATGGGGGTACTGAACACGCATTTGAACCTCCTGCTCCCATGTGCTCTCCTAGAGGTTCCCGTGCTGCTAGAGAATGTGAACCAGAGGAATCAATCATCCACGTAGTACCCACTCTTGTCGATCCTCAATATCCATTGGAATCTCTATGAATGTCTCCTCATCATCGATGTCCAGCTCCCCATGGTTGATGATGTGGGACGGGTTGTGCACGTATCTCCTCAGCTGAGATATGTGGAATACGTCGTGCACCCGGTGCAACTGAGGTGGAAGTTCCAGGTGATAGGCCAGCTCGCCTACTCTGCCGAGGACTTGAAAAGGTCAGATGAATCACGGAGATAAATTGTCGCCTCGGCCAAATATTCTTAGACCTCATCGAGGTGAGACCTGTAGGAAGACATGGTCGCCATCCTCGAACTCCAGTGGTCTATGTCTCCAATCATCATAGGACTTATGTCTGCTCTATGCAGTCTTCATTAGCTCCTGGATGATCTGCACCTTCTCCGTCGTAGCCTGTACCATCTCTGGTCCTACAAGTGCTGACTCCCCTGGGTCAGTCCAACACAGTGGTGATCTTCAAGGTCATTCATACAGTGCCTCGTAAGGTGACATCCCGATGGTGGAGTGGTAGCGGTTGTTGTACGCAAACTCCACCAAGGGTAAGTGATCCTCCCAGCTGTGACCAAAGTCAAGGACACACGCACAGAGCATCTCCTCGAGAGTCTGAATGGTCCTCTTAGTATGACCATCCATCTGAAGATGGAAGGTGGTGATCAAGAAAAGTTGTGTCCCAAAATCCTCCTGCAACCCCTTCTACAGCCAATAAGTGAAACGGGTATCTCGATCAGAGACGATATTTGATGGCACACCATGAAGCTGTATGATCTCCTATATGTAAAGGTGTCCCAATATCTCTACTGAGCCCTTCTCTCTGATCGGTAGGAAGTGGGCCGACATGGTGAGTCGGTTGATAATCACCCAGATAGAGTTGTGTCCTCTGGATGTACGTGGAAGTCATGTCACGAAATCCATGGATATCTCATCCCACTTCCACTCTGGGAACTCTAAGGGATGAACCAAGCCTGCTAGAACCTGGTGCTCCGCCTTCACTTGCTGACAAGTGAGGCATCGCGAGACAAACTCTGTTACCTCCTTCTTCATGCTTGGCCACCAGTGTTATCGTTTGAGGTCCTGATACATCTTCGCCACTCCTGGATTTACTGCTAGAGGGGAAGTGTGGAAGTCCCTCAACACCTCCTCCTGTAGTGCAACTGGTACCATGGTACGTCCTCTGAAGAGAATGACATGCTCCCCACCTTCATAAAATCCATCAGGTGCCTGCCCTGTGGATATCTGAGCATGTCGCATCTCACAGTCAATGTCCCCACGTTGTGCCTCTCTGAATCACTGAATAAGTGGAGGAGTGATTGTAAGAGACTGCAGAAAGGCTGCTCCATCTCTATCCACAAAGGATATCTACAATGCATCTAGCTGCTATGTCACCTCTCCTAGCAGCTGAGTGACTGATCTCCTGATAAGAGAATATTCTAAAACATTCCCCTTCCCAGGAGTATAGACTATCTCGAAGTCATAGTCTTGGAGGAACTCGAGCCATTGCTGCTATCTCGGGTTCAGGTCCTTCTGTGAGAATATGTACCTGAGACTCTGGTGGTCAGAGTAGACTGTAAAATGCTCACCCATCAGATAGTGCCGCCACATCTTCAAGGTGAAGACCACTGTTTCTAACTCTAGGTCATGGTTAGCGTAGTTTTTATCATGCTATCTCAACTTCTGTGAACCATATACAATCACTGCTCACTCCTGCATCAGGACACACCCGAGTCCAGTCCCTGATTTGTCTCAGTAAACTATGTACCCTACGCCCTCCTCCGGTAGCCTCAAGATGGGCGCACTGGTCAATCTCTGCCTCAGCTCCTGAAAGCTCTGCTGGCATCTATCTGACCACACAAAGGGTTTCCCCTTCTTTATCAATGCTGAAAGCGGTGCTGCAAATCTGAAGAATTCTGGCACAAATCTCCAATAATACCCAGCCAGTCCCAAAAAACTATGTACCTCCATCACACTTCTGGGTGGCTCCAAAAAAGCACTGCCTCAATCTTCCCTGGATCCACTACAACTCCAGCCTCTGAGATAACGTGTCCCAAAAAGTGAACCTCTCAAATCCAGAACTGGAACTTCGAGAGCTTACCATATAAATGGTGCTCTCAAAGTGTATCCAGTACTACCCACAAATGGTAGGTGTGATCCTCCTCAATAGTCGAGTAAATCAGTATGTCATCGATGAAAACTATGAAAAAGTGATCGAGGTGAGGCTGGAAGATCCTGTTCATGAGACTCGTTAATACTTTTGGAGCATTGGTTACGCTGAAGGGCATAACCAAGAACTCGTAGTGGACATACCGAAACCTGAAGGTCGTCTTCTTCATATCCTCATCTCGAACTCTGAGATGGTGATAGCCTGACCTGAGGTCTATCTTCAAGAACCATCGTGCTCCCTTGAGCTGATCAAAGAGGTATTCAATCCTTGGGAGTGGGTACTTGTTCTTCACGGTCACCTGATTCAGGCGACGGTAGTCGACACATAGTCACAGCTCCCATCCTCCTTGTTGGAAAACAAAATCAGAGATGCCCAGGGTGAAACACTGGGTCGGATAAATCCCTTCCCCTGCAAGTCCTCCATCTATACCCATAGCTCACGAAGCTCGGTGGGATCCATCCGATATGCTGGAGTAGATATTGGTTTTGTCCTGGGGTACAGGTCAATTTAGAAGTCTACCTCTCTGCGAGGAGGTAGTCCTGGAACATCGTCAGGAAAAACATCCGCGTACTAATCCACCATAACAGGAAAACTCGGACTCTGCACATCAACCGCTCTAAGGATGAGACTAGCCAACTGATGTGTGATCAGTTACCCCCACTTCTGTGTAAGTCCATCCTGCACTGTAAAGGCTCCCTTCTCACCGGTGAAGGTGAACCTGGTCCCATCTGTGCGGATACACTGTAATTTGTGCCTAATACAGTCAATTTGAGCATGAACTGTGGATAACTATTCCATACCCAAGATGACTTCGTAAGGCTTTGACGGTGCTATAAGAAGATCCCAGCCGAAGCTCTCACCTCCTAGAGTAAGATCACACTGCCGGCACCAGTGCGTAATCGTCGAGCCTTCTCCCGTAGGAGTCTCTAGCCGTAAGGATCGAGCCAACGGCTCCGTCGGAATCTTCGATCTCTGAACGAGGGTAGTGGTAATAAAATAATGACTCTAACATGTGTCTATAAGTACTGCAGCAAGGGTGGAGTAGACATAGATAGTACCTTGAATCATCTCAGGTGCGCCGTGGTCGTAGGCCTTGACTTCCTGGAGTTGATCCCTCCTCTATCTGCCAGCTCCCCTGCCATGTCCGCCTGCTCCTGGAGGACCACCACGGTTGAACCTCTGCCTCTACCTGAGAGGTCCCTCTACTTTATTCTGCTCATCTGTATAGTAGGTCGGGCAGTCTCGAGCCATGTGACCCTGCCCTTTTCATGCATAGAACTTCCTGCTCCTTATATAGCTGGCTCTGTCTCGTGTGCCTCGCACAACCGAACCTATATCCTAGGGTATCCCACCTGATGGTCTGGTCTTCTTGGACCTCTATGAAATATGTCTATTGTCGGCTGCAGAAGACTCTGCTATGTGTCATCTTGTGGTGGGTCTTGCCGCTGGTGTCTGCTTAGCAAGGAAACTCTCTACTAGAAGGGCTCACTCCAGCACCCCCGTCTGTGTCAGGATGCTGAGGGGAATCATCAAAGCCCTGATCTCATGCTTGAGTCCCTGATCAAAGGTCTGGGTCCTGAAGAATGGGTCCCGTACCATATCCGTGGAGTAGGGCGAGAGGTCAGTGAACCTCGCTAAGTACTAAGCTACTATCATGTTTCCCTGGTGCAGATAAAGTAACTCCTGAATCCACACCGCACGAAGGGTGGCTGGAACAAACTCTGAGCGAAACAGACTCTCAAAGTCTGTCCAGAGTAATGATGCCTCGTCATGCACCTGGAGCATCAAGCTCCACCATCTGCCTGCTGCTGCATGCAGGAGACTCACGGTAAGGATCACCATGAGGTCGGCTGGAGTCCCTACCAATCTGAAAACTCTTACAACATCCTCCAGCCAATCCTCAGCGGCATGTGGGTCCATCTCTCCCTAGAACCTGGGCGGCCTCTAGCGCTGGAACTTGGGAAATGCACTCAGGTGGTGTGCACTCTTTGCTGTTGGAGCTGGTGGTATCAGTGGCCCAACGGGTAGTGGTACCGCTAGTACCTCCGCTGTGAAAGGGTCATGTATCGAGGCCTCGTCGCTCGGTGGGATACCATCTCGTACGAAACTCGAAACCCTAGCTGGCTGCCTTCGTGGGGACATCCTGAAAAGAAATAGGTGCTCCATGGTTTAAACAGTATACCTAGTGATTTAAGACAAAGTAATCACAAATAAAACTTTTTCAAGGAAACACACAAACAATCAGTATTTTGGTGCACTGAGTCGGAGATCAGAAGTTAGAGTCCTAGTGTATGGATACGTCGGTCACTGCACCAACACCGGTTTCCCTAAATTGATAACCACACCCAAAAAACTTAACACTATTTCCGTTAAAAGAATCTGAGTCTAAGTTCTATGGTAGAACTGACTCCTCTTATACCAATTTTTCACGACCCGTCCTCGGGGCCCATGTCGTAACTACCCCAAGCCCGCCTTCCATAGTGCAGGGGCTGGCGACTAGCACTAAAGGCGTAATCCCGATAAATAGGGAAGGCATTTCCTTTTAACCTGTAACACACACACAGTCTGAACACAAGAAGTAGAGGCAACAAGTACTAAAATAGAAAAGTAAGGTGTGCTGAAAGTAAGTGGGCCAGTATACAAACCCAACTGAACAACAAGTACACGTACAAGTAAAAAGGCAAAACAGCTCATGAATTTTCCGCCCGAGAATCCTACCATAAGGGTAGGTATAGAACTCGAACAACTCTTCCCTGCGGTACATCCCGTATAGTCTAGCTACGAGTAGTCTCCCATCCATCACCCTCAGCCTCAATCACTGCAATCTGTCGTCTACATAGAACACAACAAGGTACGGGCGAAGCCCGTGCAGAGGTGAGTATAACAATACTCAGTAGGGGACCCAGAGACCCCCGAAGGTCTCCCAAAATCCACAAAGGATAAACCACAGTAGAAAGATACAATCATGAAGTATCAACCAACCCTACTTAGGTATATGACCATACATATACCTAAGTTACCAGTCATAGTCCGGCTCCAACTCTCGAGCCCAAACACAACCCATTCCACAAAGGAAGTAAAGTCAATCATATCGATGATAATGATTGAAATACAAGACTCATCTCACACAGGTACACATCTTTCGTAGAGTGATAGAGATGATCAGATGTAGTCAATGATTCATCTAAGTTGTCGGACCCACATAGGATACAAGACCAGCTAAGCTGTCGGACCCACACAGGATACAGGACCAGCTATTCTATCAGACCCACACAGGAAACAGGAACAGAAGTCAGAACTGTCGGACCCACAGAGGATCCTGGTATAGTAGCGTCGTCGTCGAACCCATAGAGGATTCTAGTATAGTAGTCATTACTGTCGAACCCATGGAGGATTCTGGTACAGTAATCATCACTATCGAACCCACGTAGGATTTCGGTACAGTAGTCGTCGCAGCCAGCTCTAGGGTTCCTGCACACAGCACGCTCGTTTCTGGGAGGGTCTGCTCCTCGAGTCAGGTGTCGATACATAAACTATCACGAAGTCCTGATTTTATGTATCCCGTAGTTTCATCTCATAATAAGGAACCCAACGCGACAGACGGCGCGTCAATCGGACGTCCGGTCTGAGAGTTATTGGCATTTCCGTTCCAAGGGCCCGGTTGGATTTACGCTCGATCCAAACCCAGCCATTTTCCAAAATTTTCTGAAACTCACTTAGAGTATTGAAAAAAGACCGTCTCATTGAGAGGGTCTCATTGTCGCAGACAGCACATCGATCAGACGCGGTCTAGGAGTTATTCGCATTTAAGCGAAGACGGACCCAGCTCGTCAGGCCCAGTGGGTTGGTGGGTCGGACCATTTAAACGAAGACGGGTCCGGCCCGTCAAGCCCAGTGGGCTGGCAGGTCGGCCCGTCCTGGCTTGGTGGGTCCGACCCAGCTAGGGGTCGGCCTGGACCGATGGGGTGCAGCCCACCTGTGGTCCCGGCCCGCACTACGGGCCGGTCCGGTTTGCCCGGCGGTGCCAAGCGGCGCCGCGGATCTCCACCCCGTCCGGCATGTGGTCGGCCGGTTTGGTTCACCCGAGCTGCCTGCAGACGTGGGCCACTTCCTCCACCTCCACGCGGTGCCTACGGGCGTCGTGGTTCCTCCAGCGGGCCGACCGGTTTGTCAGTCGGTCGTCCTGCGGTCCGGGCGGCCCGAGTGGCCGCCAGACCCTCCACACGGTCGGCGCGCGGCCGCCGCTGCCTCTTCCACCTCTGGTCATCAGCACCTCTTCCGTTCTTCATGGCCCGCATGGCCACGGCCCCCTTCCTTCGAAATTGTGTGACAGCACCGCGCCCTACCGACTCTACATCCATCGTCAACACAAACAAGGTTCAACAGAGGGACGTCGGGCCGTGTTTGTTCGGCTCGCGCCCTCCGTGTTAGGTGATAACAACTTGGTCACCGTCAACCAAAAACAAACATCGATGAATGGGGATATAATTAATATATTAAAATTAATCAAATCCCCCTACCTCGTATTTGTTGTTGTACGTTGACATGTCATAGAATATGGGTGTTGCGGAAGATGGACGTTGTTCTATCAACGTCGGAGGGAGTAGAACTCGGTGAAGTCGAGTTGAGACGATGCCCTCGGTGTACTTCATGGACGGAGATGCTTCCCTTCCTTGCTCCGGTTGAAGAAGATAGAAGAGAAGTTCATCGTTTTTCATTGGAGAGAAAGGGAGTTCTTCATGTTCTTCACGTTCCTCATTGAATGAATGATTCTCCTCCTCTCCTTAGTTCTCCCAACAAAACTTATGCCAACCAAACTAAAAATAAAATAATATCCTCCATATATTTTAATGATGCCATGAATTTCAAAAGAATTCAAAAGAATTCATAACACCACAAATTAATTAATTAAGGCATTAATTAATCCTTGTGTTGGCACCATTATGAGGGAAGGTGGAAATGCTCCACCATAAAGTGGAAGTTCAAGAGTTAAAAGGGGGTTCAAGGGGGGTTGAGAAGTTTGATGCTCGTGTGGGACCCACCACATAATATCCTCCAATGGGAGGTTATGTGGGGGTGGGATCCACCTCCAACTTCCCTTTGGAGAAATTAACCACCACCTAAATAAAATTTATGTCACAAATAATTTTTTATTTAATTTGTTGAGAATCCCCAAAAATTAACTTCCACTCCCGATAAAACGCAATTGCGGTAAAGGTCTCCTTAAGCGAATACCGGAGCTACGAGTTCATCGGTGTCCTCAGATTTCAATTTTGAGCACCAGTTCAAAAGATATAAAATCTCACATGTACGTTCATTGAATGTACCCAAACAAAACTTCATAAATTGATTCTGGGCACACCGGGCCTCGAAATCAAGTGTCGTTTGAAACTGCGGACTCATAAAATTCCCATGTGTGTAAGAAAAAAATTTACATAGGATTTTCGGGTCTTTAAAACAGGTACACCTTGTTGTCAATTTATGACCTTTATGACTAGTTCAAATGTGTGAAATGGTTTCCAATGATCGATTTTGGGTCTTAATACTACCAATTGAAGGTTGTAGGCATTATATTATAAAGATAGAATTCTGATGTCACTACAGAAACTATGAGTTCATAGTGATTCCTTTTAGTGTGACTGATTCCCCCAATATATTCATGGATCTTATGAACCTTAAGTTCTATACATACTTGGAACAATTCATAGTTGTCTTTATCAATGACATTATTTTATACTCTATTATGGAGGAAGAGTATGGATTGTATTTGAGGATGGTCCTAGACATACTCTTGGATCACAAGCTTTGTGGTATTCTCTAAAAGTGTTAGTTTTGGATCTACAAGGTTCACTTTTCTGGGAATTTTTTATATGAGCATGGTATAGTTTTGAATATGGTTAATGTTGACGTATTGATTTCTTGGGAAAACCCCAATAATGTGTTTGAGGTAAATATTTTTATCATTTTAGTGGGGTACTACCAAAGTTTCATGAAAAAAAATCTCGGATAATATCCCCTTTAACTACCTTGACATGGAAAGGGTAACCAATTTCCTAAATTGAGATGTGTTAGAGAACCTTTGAGGACTTGAGGCTAATGTTGACCAGTTCTCCTATTTTCAGATTTTTGGAAGAGGATGTTCAGTGCATGGTGTTTTTCAATGCCTCTTAAGATAAACTCAATTGAATATTGATACAGAGGAAAGAAGTTATCGCTTATGGGTCGAGATAATTGATACCCCATGATAAGAACTACCCAACACACAAATTATATTTGGAAGAAGTTGTCTTTGCCTTAAATATGTGGAGGAATTATCTTATATATGGGTGTTTCATTGTTTACTCAGACCACCATAGTCTTAGGTACATCTTCACTTAGAGAGATATCAACCTAATACAAAGATGTTGGTTGGAGTTTCTCCAAGACTGTGACTTTGAGATAGTCTATACTCTAGGGAATGGAAACAAGGTGGTTGACTAACTTGGTATAAAATACCATTCTCACTTGGTGGAGAGGGCATCTGAGCAGTTTTCTTCATTACAGCTGACCCTGGTGGAGGATAGGGGTGCATCTTATTTCAGTAAATGGTGTTTAATATACCTATTCTTTAGAACATGAGATATTCCTAGTTGGGAGACATTGAATTTGCGGTTATATGTGACCATATATCCTTATAAGATATGCCAAATATATTTTTTGAAGGAGGGGAGTACATCATCCTTTTCTAGGGACTGTTGGTGGTTCTAGTCACATTGTGTGAGGATCTATTTATGAAGTTTCATACTTCTCCCTTGATTTTATATCCATGTATGTAAAATATTTACAAGAACATTTATCATAAGTTTTAGTGGTCTAGCATCAAGTAGAGAATTGTTGAGTTTATCTCTCAGTGTCTCATGTGTTAGCAGGTAAAGTCTAAACATCAGGTTCCAGTAGGTTGGACTTAACCCCTTGAGATCCTAGAATAAAATTGGCATGGAATATCAATGTATTTTTGTGATGTGGATTCCATATACATAAATATTACATGATGTTATCTAGGTTGTGGTTGACCAACTCACCAAGTCATCACACTTTCTTCCCATCTGGGAGAAGACTTCAGTTGATATTTCTGGGAAACTGTATGTGTGGGAGATCATCATACTTCATGGGGTAACCATTAAGATTGTCTTCGATCATGAATATTAGTTCACATCATGGATGTGGAAGGGTTTTTAGGAGGCTTTTGAGACCCAATTTTGGATGATTATGGTGTTTCACACCCAGAAGGATGGACAGATTGAGCAGACCATCCATGTTTTAGAGGATATATTGAGAGCCTATGTATTGGACTTTATTTAAGATGATTGGATCGCTTTCCATTGGTGTAGTTTTATTATAATAATATTTATAACTCAACTATTTACATGGAACCTTTTTTGGCCCTGTATGAGAGACCCTGCATGTCACCCTTATGCTAGACTGAGATTAGAGAGATGTCTCATGTTGGGCCAGAGCTAGTGCATGTAGTGATGGAGAATGTTTATGTGGTCTACAAGAATATGAAAACATTCCAAAGACAGTAAAAATATTATGTGGATCAACATCATAGGCCTTTTTATTTAAATCAAGGAGAATATATTTTCCTAAGAGTCTCCCAATGATGAGTATTTCGTAGATTTGGATGGTGAAACATGTTATCCCAAAGGTTATTCAGGTCGTCAGAAATTCTATGGATGGTGGGATAGGTTTCTTACCACTTAGCCTTGCTCCCGTGTTTTGACCGAGTGCATGACATCTTCCATATGTCCCAACTAAGTAGATATGTGCATAACCAGACTGATTTTATTGATTGGTGTGAGATAGATATTAAGGATAGAAAACCTTCATAGAGTACCTGGTGTTGATTGAGGATCGGAAGGGGGGATCCTACATGGATGTTCAAATGATTCAATTTATTTGGAAGCATGGGAGCATGTAGAAGAGCTCCTAGTAATGTGATATTCATATGTGGACATAATATCCCTACCTTTTTATGTATCTTTTGATTTTGGGGAGAAAATTCATAAAGGAGGGGAGAATGTAATTACTCCGATTTTTATGGTTTGATTCTTTGAATATTTTTATATATATCTCTGGATTTTTCCTCATAGTCGAAACTATTTTTGGGTGTCATGGGATCTCAGAATTATTATATTTAAATATTAATATATATTAAATAATGTGCATATATTTTTCAGTATAAATGGTTTTCCCATTGATCGGGGTCTTGGAAGAGAAATATGAGACCACTATTGTTTCCAGAATGTGGGGTTTAACCTATGTGTGATGTAAAGTTGTTTATCATTGGATTTTCAGCTGAAGGAAACTGTTTGTTGGTGCATTAAGTAAATTAATTAATTAATTTAAATTATTTTCTAAAATTTCTAAAATACTAATAAACCTCATTATAATCCTTGTTATGGAAAATCCCTCGGGCTATCTTCCTAACCT
Organism: Viscum album; assembly: GCA_963277665.1. Taxonomy (NCBI): domain Eukaryota; kingdom Viridiplantae; phylum Streptophyta; class Magnoliopsida; order Santalales; family Viscaceae; genus Viscum; species Viscum album. Next base: position 578,360,992 of record OY728122.1, on the reverse strand, counting down.
TGGGATATTAGAGTGGAGTATGAGAGCATTAGTGACTCGAGAACATGGACCGACAACTGGTGATTATGGAGAATCATGAGACTGATGATGAACATGGTAGGATCATCATCTTCTTCACTGGAACACATTTTTTTCACCAATGATAAATCCATTCCTGAGGTAGGTATTTTTATTTCATAGATTTCTTCCCTATTTGATTTAATTGATGATCATGTATTATAAATATTCTTATTTTATATATTCCTCATTATTCTCATGAGACCAGATATATTTCAACATTCTTGATCCTATTTAATAATTTTTTTATGCCTTTATTCCACCCTTAGTTACCAAAATTATGTAATCATTGGTCGAGATTACATAGACTGATGATGGTTTCAACTTTTTCATGTTATTTTCACCCACTATTCTTTATGTTCTTCATCGTTGGACCATAGGACCATGATCCAACATTATCATGCCATATTTGAGTGTGATAGAATTCCATGATTCATGTAATATGTATGAATAACCTTGGAATTAATGTTCATGAATGGAATGAGGTGTCTTAAAGGATTTTGGTGATGGCTTCATGGATCTGGTCCCTAAATGGAAATGGGATACATGTAGGATTACCAACGGAGTGATCAAAGTTTCAATTTCTATACACCAGAGGTTAGGAGTCAATGATTGAAGGTTCCCCATTTGTTTTTTGGTCATTTCAATAGAGTCAATCGGTGGTGGAAGTGGCGAAAGAGGAAGAATTTTAATTCGCAAGAAGGAAATTTAGTTTCAGGAAAATTCCAACATACACATCGTGTACTTCCAAAGAACACATGTTGTGTAATCACTTACTGTTGTTGCTAGTGTTTTGGGGGAAATTAAATAGAATGCATAGTGTGGGATTAGCACAAGTCGTGTGATCCGATACTGGAGGCTCAGTGTGTACCTCTTGGTACATAGGCACTATAATGGATAGGTAAATGGGCACGGCTAGGTACACGGCCACAACCAAGTATACAGGCATGACCAAATTACATGGGCACAAGCTAGCAGTACACAGGCATACCCTAGGATTCCATGAAACATTGTGCACTCCATTCACAAGTCTTGTATATCCACATGGATAGTCAATTTTTTTGTAGTTGAAGACATGCCTAGATGTTCGGGAGAGGTCACACATCATGTGACCCTAGGTGCGTGTCGTGTACTTTTCTATGAGACTTCTACCTTGTGTATCTCCTTCTTTGGGAATCAGATTTAGGGCCCCCAAGTGGCCTATACTAATAATTTTTACACATAGAACATGATGTTGGCCTTCATTTTAAAAGTAGATACAATACATGTGGTGATGCAAGTGGGACTCTTCTCTCAGTGATGCTTAGCTTGTGGTAGTGATCAAGTGTGGTCATTAGAGTGTTACTGGGGCCAGTACTCCCTAATATCTCTCTTGGTTATGGAACCCCATTTCATTTATATAGGTAGATATGTAACTCCCCAAAATTACAAATGGTGTGGGTCCTATATCTACAAAGTGGACTCCCCATCTTGATCTCAGGCGATGAGCGAGTCCCCCATTGGATCGGTGATCCCTCAAATATTCTATGTAGTAGCGAGGTGAGGGGCCTCCATATTCTTGAGAGTTTATGCATGATACTTTTCCATGAGATGGGACCTTTTGATTTGTAGTAATACTCTTCATTCTTATCTAGTTATGTAGATTGAGATCCCATTTCTCTCTTTGTATGTGTTTCTTCTGAGCATATCTATCAAGTTTCTATTTACCCTATTTCTTATGGGTTGATCTGACTATTGTTATTTTTATTTTATCCCTTTTTATTTTTAAGGAATCCTACTAGGTGTGTATATACTCACCCTTTCATGGGATTTTCCCACACATGTTTTTTCTAATATAGATGACAGAAAAATCGGTGGTGACCTTGGTGGACCTGGTTTCAGTGGATCATAGTGGTTCTTAGTGATGACCGGGTTTGGTAGTCAGTCTTAGAGATTGTGAGTTGGTCACTCTTCGGTTTTACCTTTTTCAATCATTTTCGGGTTGGGACCACATTTCTAGTTAGGCATGTATTTTTTTCCTTTAAATTATTTTCATTATTCTATTGTACTTTTATTCTTTCCTAGAGGTTATTGTATGCATGGTTTACACTCTATATGTTTTAATCTTTTATTGTATCTCTTCACTATTGCATGGATCTGGTTGTGTATGTGTGTGCATACTGGTACTTAAGATAAGGCCTCTCATTTCAATGTTATTCCAACTTGACACTTGTAATTAGACCCTAACTTGTTGGAGGCGGGCTTGGGGTGTCACATTCAGCTTACTGCTAGCCAGGCAAGCCCCGGTGGGTCAGGTCATGACAATATATGTATGTATGTATGTATGTATGTATCTTTTATTACTAACCCTATACATATATGTATGTATGTATATTTTATTCCTAACCATGTCCTGTGATTAACCGTCTAAGGGAAAAGATCATTTTAGATGGAATGTTTAAATTGTTACCATTGTTGGATTCCTTAAAGACCTTTATTCTTTGATAGCACTGATTATGGATATTGGAAAGATAGAATTGAAGATTTCTTTAAATTGTTAAGCATTGATCATTATATTGTCATGGTAAAATCATATGCATTTCTTGAGATTAACCCTAAATCATTGACTAGTAATGAATCGGTAAAGTGTGTTTTAAACTATAAATTCGTGAATATTTTGTATTTTTTATTGGTAGAAATGTGTTTATCCATGTATTTGAATATAAAACTACCCACGATATATAGATAATTCCATAAGTCACACACTATGGAGTTGATAATCAAAAAATAACCAAACATAGCATGTTAAGTGATAAATATAAATATTTTAAAATGGGTGAAGAAGAAACTATAAATTTGATATTCCATCAATTTACAAGAATAGTAAATGAAATGAGTGCTTTGGGAGAAACTTTAGATGATACTATTCTTATTTAAAGATTTCGTAGATATTTACCAAGTAAATATTATGTTAAAGGGGTTTATATTGATGAAATAAATAACTTCAAATAATATACTCTTTATGAACTCATTTTTTTTGTTATTTCAATATAAAATAGAACTTAAAAACATTACTAATAAAGAAATACAAAGAAAAAAAGGTGTTTATTTTAAATCATATATGGATGTTACTTCTTACACATTTGATTATGAGTAATAGGGAAGTTAAAGAGGTGAATATTCTTAAGTATAAAAAGTAATATTCAAAAGAAAGAAATGATATTTTAGAATTCTTAAAAAAATATACTAAAGATAATTAAAAAGGAAATAGAAAAGGTAATGTTGTTTCAAATTATTATTCAAATTTAATTTGTTATAAATTTATATTAAAAGGCCATATTAAGACTGAATTTCCAAAATTAAAGAATAAGATAAATAAAAAGAGTCTAAATAAGAATGATAGGAGAGATTTATTATCTAGTTGGAGTTGTTCCAAGGATTAAGATTCTAGTGAAGAATCTAATACAGAAAAAGAATCATCCAACTTGTGTCACATGGATTTATTAAATCAGTTTAGTGATTTTGATTATGACTCTAATGAATATGATTTCGAAAAACCTATTGTTTATTATTTTTATAAAGAGATTAAAAAATTATAAAATTATATTATTAAAAATTTTAAACTATACAAGGAACATAAAGAACATAATAATAAGAATTTTGAAGAAAACAAGACTCTTTTAAAGTAAATAAGAAACATAAAGAAGAAAAATATAAGTAAAAATATTTTGTTTTTACTAACAATAGAAATAAATAAATAAATCTTCAAGTCTTGTATGATGACTTAGACATTTCTCAAAAGGAAAATTAAAGGCTCTAAATTGAAATTTAAAATTTGAATCAAAATTTATCCACCTTTGTTAAAGGTATAGAAATTTATTATAAAATGATGAGTATGAATAAAAAATCATTTACTAATATGAATTTATAAGATGGGAACCAAAGTAGCATGGGAACCAGAGTATTATGGGAACCAAAACTCTATTCTAAATCATTTACTAACATCATTCGATCCAAAGTATCATGGGAACCAAAACTCTATCATAAATGATTTTATATGAAATGTGCCTTATAAGTCTCAAAAAAGACTATGGTGCATGGATAATGTCTTCTCTAGTAATATGAATAGAGATCCATAAAAAAAATTATTATTCAATATATATGATAGAGGTAATGAGACATTTATTGAAAAATCAAAAGGATAGGTTAAAGGTTTTAGAGAATTCAGTATCTCTACATATATTATTATTTCTAAATTATTATGTCTTGAAGGTTAAAAAATAGTATGATTAGAATTTTACAATTATTTTATGATGATTTGTTTGTCAAATTTGAAAACGAAAAATGAATTATTTTTAAATATGAACCAAATTTTTTTAATATTAACCTAAAAATAACATTCATTCTATAAATTTTACTAAACTAAAGGATAGTAATGTTATGCATTTAAATATTGTATGGTCAGAAATCATTTTATGGAATATGAGCCTCTATCATGCTAATTTTAGACTACTAAACAAGGTGTCTAAGCACCAAAAAGTTCTATAGTTTCCTAATTAAAAAATGGATGACAAACACATTCTTGATTTATGCAATAAAGGTAAACAATAAAGATAATGTTTCAGATCTATTAAAGAAGTTAAATATATAATAAATATTTAAGTAATAAATTTATATTTATTTATTCCATTTCAAAAAGAATTCTTGGTGGTAATAAATACATTTTTATTATTCTTGATGAATTTAGTACATTTACATGGATTTATTTCCATACATATAAAAGTGAAAATTTATCAAAGTTTGTTACTTATTATAAACTGGTTTAAAATGAGAAAGGTTGTTTAATTTTTTTTATTAAAATTGGTAGAGGAGGATAATTTAGAAATATGTTATTTGAAAATTTTTGTGAAGAAAATGGTTATTTTCATAACCTTTCAGCCCCTAGAACACCCTAATAAAATGGTGTAGTTGAAAGGAAAAATATGACTATACAAGAAATGGCTTGAACTATGTTAAGTGAATATAGCATGCCAAAATATTTTTGGGTTGAAGCTGTCAGTACATATTTTTATGTTTCCAATAGAATCCTTTTATTTCCAATATTACAGAAAATACCATATGAATTATGTAATGGAAGAAAACCTAAAGTTTGTTATTTTAGAGTTTTTTGTTGTAAATTTATTATCCTTAATAAAAAATATTATTTAGATAAATTTGACATTAAATCAAATGAACAGATATTTTTAGGATATTATAATGTTAGTAAATCTTATATATTATATAAAAAAATAATTTTTATTACAGAATAATCTACTCATTTTAATTTTTATGAAATTATTTAAAATATAAAACATCTAATGAAAACTAGATTGAAGAATATTTTAGATATTTTAATATTAGAGAACATGAGAATATAGAATTGGATGGACTTGTTAATGGGAAGAATCAGCCTCATGAAATATCTTATAAAATCATAAAGTTTATCCTATAGATAAATTTATTAGAGATATTGATTCAATAGTGAAAACCAGAAATTATTTAATAAAATTTTGGGCTCACTCTGCTTTTATTTCTAATTTTATACAAAAAAATATTTTAGATTACTTAAAAAATCATAACTAGATTTTAGATATTCAAGATAAAATACATTAGTTTTTGAGAAATAATTTAAAACCCTAATATTTTATGAAATATTTTTTTCAAATAAATTTAATTTATTTGAAAGCTTTTGTTACACGCAACACTGAGTTTAAACGAACCAAGATATACTATTTAAATATTATTATTTAATGTGAAAATTATGACCTAGCTGTTAAACTTGAGGATATGAATAAGACCAGCTAAATTATGAAAATTATATGGCTTATTATATGTATAAAATAAATTTATTTGTTATCAATTTATTATATATGAAAATATAAAATCATTAAAATTAAAAGTAATGTTTTTCTGAGAAATGGTTTTTAGTCGTGTAATGTGTCTTTATCTTAATAAATTAAATTAAACACTATTGGTGAATTATTTTTATTAAATTAACATAATATATATTCAATAAAATTTTTTACCATTCATCAAATATTTTTTTAGGTAAGGGATAATAATAATAGATCCGGTTTTATACTTAAAAATTGTGTTTTCTAAAAGATAGCTTCATTGTGTTTTGTATACTTATTTTAAAATTAATTTTTTATAATTTTATAAAATTTATTTAAAAAAATGAAAATAATTTTTTAAACCAAATTCCAAAATTCTCTTAGAGTTAATTTTTGAGAATTTTCTAAAAAGATTAATTTTTTGATAAATAGTGAAAAATACTGATTTTTATTTAAAATTCATATTCTTATAAAGCATTTAAAAAATTACATTTTGTTTTAAAATATTTTTAAATATAAAATTAGTTCAATTATATTATTATTAATCCAATTTAGGTAATTTTAATCTATTGTATGTTCAATTTTTATATAAATGTTTTTTATACTTATGAAAACGTTTTCTTTGGAAAATCTCTTTTTCATCAAATTTGTGGGTTTAATTTTAAATTAAATTCTTACACTTATATGAATTTAATTTGATAAAATAGATTAAATGTTTTGAATTATAATAATTAATATTATTTAATAAGTTCAAATTAATTTTTTTCATAATGAATAGTAAGAATAGTATAAAATTAATTACCATAGTTAAGCTTAAAACAGGGTTTTACGGGTTACATGTGATTCTATTAAAATTAATTTTTCACACACATAGGATTTTTATTTTATTAATTATATTTAATATTTAGAATCAGTGGGTACAAATTATCAAATAATACACATTTTTTTAGTCTTAAGGGATAAATTACCCAGGTAAATAAATTAAAAACTAGTTATTGTGCTGAAAACTAAAATGGTAAAAGTAAGTAAACTTAGAGGATAAGAGAATAACATTCTTGAAACATGTTTCTTTTATAGAGGTTTTTATCAACCTAAAATTACCTAAACTCCATTATTTTTCAATTTTTTAGGAACTTGGGTTGAGATTGACTTCCCATTATTGAATAGTTTTGGGTATTTACAAAAATGTCACTCCTCCTCAATTATAAAAGAGAACCTTCTCCCCTCACTTATTCATGAATATTAATTCATTTGAATAGAAAAAAAACCTTCTAAAATCACTCCCAAAAATACTTATTTACATTTTATATCTTCTTTTCATCCCAAAATATCAACCTTATGGCCCTTAATAAGAGATCTAAAGGAGGTTTTTCTAAGTGAAGGTAATTGTCTTCACTAAGATCTTTCTTTTTAATTCTTATATTACACTTTAATTCATGTATTAATAATTAAAATATAATTAAACCAGTATATAACATATAATAATATGTTATTATTCTGATTTAATAACCAGTATTCATCTCATCTTCTATAAAATGGGAAATGAAACCTTCGATTGTGTGTACAGTGGACTACCGTCTCACAAACTGATATAATCCATTTTCCATCACCACATATCAAGGATGGGTATAATGATTAATTTAATTTATTTATATGATATTTATGACATAATTATACTTCTTGAGCAATAATATCACCTCTACCTTCCTACCTTCCAATCCTTTGTAAAATGATAACGTCGACCGTGCGTATGTGTGGACTACTGCCTCCATGAAGTGATGTGAATAGTTTTTAATTTCCATTTTACATGGATGGTAATAAGTATATATTTAATGTATTAATATTATAAATATGATATTATAATTATTATGAGAATGCGAAATATTATTTACCTTTATTTTTTTCCATTCGTTAAAAATGGAAACAGCATTTATGCGTACTTACGACTTACCGTATCTATGAACATTGTAATTCATTTTTATATCTATAAATTTAATGGATGACTCTAAATATGTATATAATGAATGTATATTATATTTATATGATGATTAAAATTTTTTATATTATGAAACCATGATCAAATTACAATGACGAAAACTACCGAACCAAAACCTGTAGGAAAAACGAAGCAGTTATCACCCAGAATAACGATTTTAATAAAGAATTGTCAATAAATGAGGGATAAAAGGTTATATATTAGTAATATATGGTATTATAAATATTATTATGGTTATTTAATCGATATATAATAAATATATATTTATTATACATGAGTTTTAAACATATAAAAAGGAATTTAGAGCTGAGGTAAGATATTTGTGTCTCACTTTTATTTTTGTGAGAGACATGTCATATTCATCACTTTTTTCCTTTTTATGGTATATATACTTACCATTAATGTAATTTATTATGATTATTATGAAATTAATTGGGATATTAATATCCACATAGTGTTCTTTCTATCATGGAGCATATCATTCCTATGTTACCAAAGCAGTAAGGGTTTTATGTTACAATCTCATTGTTTATCGATATTGTTTATGATTAAGTTTATGATGATGAAATATTATGATATATATATCTCAATAAATTCAGGAATTTTATTCTAATATTGTTATTTAGTGAGAATAAATCTTTTACTTTCATTTTCCTCGTGTTAATTACTCAATATACCAAGAGAATATTTTTAAGGAAAACTGACTTTATTTCTCTCTTCGGTCAAAAATATTTTTTCTTCCATATCCATATTTTATAAAAATGTTTTAAAAAATGTTTTATAATTATTCTATGATTGTTTAAACTCATTTTTACCCATTTTTTAATATTTATGTAATGTTTTAAAAGGAATATTCTTATCCTTTTCCAAAAGATATACTTTTGACTTTTTACAGAAAATGTGAAAGGAATATTTGTTTTAACACATATGGCATGAAAAAAAAATCCACCATCATAAATGCTTAATGATTTTAAAAAAAATTATGTGTTTGAAATTTTATTATCAAAGAAAATTATTTTGATAATATTGTAACGACCCAATCTTTTTGAGTAGTATATTAACTTACTCTTATTGATTTAATAAGATGTTAATGGTGAATGCAGAAAGAAGATTCGATGGCTTCATCCAGTAGACTCGACCCTTATGAAGCCCACTTATCAGAGCTTGGGAAGGAGGTAGCATCTGTGGGCTTCGCTTTGGACCAAGCCCAAGCCGAACTCCAGCATGTGAAGCTTGAACGGAAACGCCTACGGGAGAAGTTCAAGTTAGTAGAGATTACTACTAGGGAAATGTTATCTAAGCCTCCCTCAGATTCTCTCACCATAGCACACCTTACACTTAGGTCTTATGCCGGTGTTGTAAGGGGATATGTGATGAGACCCTAGCTTCCTTGTGTAATCCTTTTGGGTGAATAAATTGAGATCTCTTCCTTTAGTGATGTTTGTGGAATTTCTTTTGTCCGGATAATTTTAGGATGTATTTTATTGATGAATTTTGGAAAAAATGTATATTATAAAATATTTATGAAAACCCTAAATAACTAATGATGTGTAATGATTTTCAAAAAATGGTCTTCTACAAAAGTGATCAGTAAGGAATTTGGAGTCTAATAAGATCAACTTAATTTTTGATGAATAGTAAATTATGAATAGTGATTTTACGCTTAGGATTAGTAATGTGACCAAATAGATTAGTAATTTCACTCAAAGAAAGTTTTAATATAATTTAGACACCTAGATTAAGTAATGTGATTCAATAAAATGGGTAAATAACGGTTTCATAAATTATTAGTCAGGTATTAGTTTTTTCGGGTGAATAGTGTTTTTTTTAATTAAAAATTTAATTAAAAATAATTAGAAAATTATTTTTATAAAAAGGACTTTATTTTTGAACTCAGAGCATCGATATTATGTTAAGGTAATTTTTGGGGATTTTTCTGAAAAAAAATGAATTTTCGATGAATAGTGTTTTTATTTAAAAATTAAATTAAAAATATTTAGAAAATTATTTTTATAAAATGGATTTCATTTTTGAAATCAGAGCATTGATATTTGGTTAAGGTGAAATTTTGGGATTATTCTGAGAAAGTTGAATTTTCGATGAATAGTGAAAATATAGTTTTTAAGTTACGGGTGTTTAATGACATCATTAAATGATGTATTAAGTATATATTCATTATGGTCGAATTATGAATAGTAAGATAAGGTATGAGGTGTCCCAAGTGGCCAATACCATGGGAAAATACCATGGGCAAGCCCATGGTTTTGCCAAAACCACTAATGAGGTGTCCATTTGCCATTAATGCCTTGTCCCCTCACATTCCCTATAAATACCCACCCTTTCCTCCTTTAGTTTTCACTCCCAACTCACCCCCAACGAAGCTCTGGTCTCCTTACCTCCCAAGGAGTCCTCCCAAGGTGCCCCCAAGCCCTCAAGGTCCAAACCTTTGAGTTTCAAGAGTCACGTTTTAAGGTAAGGGATCCGACCTCTCTCTTTCTTTTCATGTAATCTCTTTTATGTCATTCCTTTTATGCTCCATGTTATTATGTGAGAGGATGTTCTTTTATATTCCTATTACTGCCCGTTCATGTTTATATGATGAGATATCCCCTCTTACTCTCATCATTTCGTTTTATGAAAGTTTAAGTGACGTCGTTAGGCTGCCGAATTTTTAAGTGATTCTTTCACCCTTCTCATTTTTCAAGTTCGATTTTCATGTCAAGTCTTTCAAGTTCCTTTTTATTATGTTGGGGTATGATATCTATATCTATCATACTGATATATTATGATCATATGATGAGAGACCCTATTTGATCTTGTCAAATCTTTTTTTTATTGAAGTTAAGTGACGCCGTTGGGCTGCCGAATTTTCATAAGAGAAATCTTATTTTTGTCTCACTTCCATGTTTTTCATTTCATATGGTATATCTTTCAAATTTCATTACCATGTTCTTAAATACCTTATATTATGTCCCCCTACTGTTTTATGTATCATTTATGAGTGGGTGACCCATGTCCCCTCTCTTTTCATTGTTTTCTAAAACCTTGTAACATAGTCGTTATGCTGCAGAATTTTCGTCTCAAAATGCCTCCCTCTTTTCTCAAAATTATTTTATGTTATAAAGTGAATACTCAAAGCTCCTATTTCTAAAATGGTATTCACATATACATCAAAATTTTCTATTTTAAATTCTGGGATTTACATACATGAGACCCGCTTTCCCTTTCCGTAAGTTTAAAGTGACGTAAAGATCATGTCTTTAAAGAAGTTTTTAAAACGTTATGATTATGAAATGAAACCCATTTATTTTATGCTATATGGGTTATTTATGAAATGTTTGATGATGATATATGTGGCTCACATGATAATAAAGGCAAATTTAAGGGTGCGCCCTGATAGCGCTCCAATGCATTGGGTAATGATGTAACCACTAGAGATTACAATTTTCACGATACCTTGGTGAATAACCTTGGTAATTTTCAAATGACACCTTGGGGATGGACCTTGGTGATATGTTCATGATTGTCTATGTTAAATGATGTAGCCACATTTTCAAGTTATGAAAAATGTTATTTTTATTATGAAATGACTCATGATTTCTTTCTCATGCCTTAAAGTTCTTTTCATGTCCTTATTGAAGTATATCAAGTTCACATGTAAAATGTTCCTCTTGTTTCCCTTACTGGGCCTTCTGCTCACCCTTTCTTGTGATGTATGTCCCCAGGTTATGAGATGTGGTAATGAACCTAGGATGAACTTAAGGAGAAGACTTTCAAGTGTTTAAGAGGAATTCTTTATGTTGTTTTCATGTATTATGTTCCTGGTTTCCAAGACACTAGACCTTAAAGATCCTCAGTTATGTGTAATGTAATGAAAGTTTATATTATAAAAAGGCGGGATGCTATAAATATTTTGAAAAAAAAATAGTTTTAAAAAAGTGATTTTCAAAGTGGAAATGATATTTTCATCAAGAGAATTTTAATGATATTATAATGATATTTATATCCATTAATAAAAATTAAATTTTATTATACTTATGATCTAGTGAGAATATTATCCAAGGATGCCATTCTTATTCTTTATCTAGATGATTTATTATTATGATAAAAATATTTTTTTTTAAACTCATTCCTTTTCCATGGGTTATACTATAATGAATTGATAAAATTATTATGAAGCTCATTTATTTTCCATGGGTTATACCATGATGAAATGTTTTTGAAATGCATTTCCTTTATATGGTTTATGCTATGATAAATGTTTTATAATATTATGGAACACGTATATATGATTTTCATTATGTGATGGGTGGGTCTAAAATTATATATTCCTCCAATGCATTGGTAGAGATAGATAACTCATGAGGTAAATATTTTATGTGTGAACCTAATTTCATATTCACGATTTTAGGCATGGTCTTGGTTTTCATGTCCATAAGATTAACATGGAATTAGTTTTCATGTCTATAAGTTTATGTGTAGAACTGAATTTTATGTCTATAAGATTATGTGTGGACCTAGTTTTTAGGTCTATAAGATTATTTGAGGTCCTAATTTCGTTTCCTTAGCTTATTTATTAAACCTATTTCTATTTATACATGTTCAAAATGTTGTAAGATTATGTTTTTACCACATTTCTATGTCTAATTTTTTCTCTCAATCATCATTTTCATTGAATTAATTTATGATTCATGTCTTATAAGATGTCAAAAATTTACACCATGACTCAAGATTATGATATATGATATTCAAGGTATAGTTTTTAATGTTATGATCATGTTCTCATACCCTTATGCTCGCATTATGATTATATGATCATTGAAATATCCCTTTTTTACCCTTACTGAGCATCTGAGATCACCCTTTATTTTGTTTCCTTTCATCAAGATATGAATAAAGGTTTTTTAAGTAAAGTATGAATATGAAGTGTAATAAATGGAAAGATCATTGTGTGAGATGTTTAATATCTTTCATTAAATAAGAATATTTTATTTCTATTCTCCAAATACACTAAACCTTTATGGTCCTGAGGAGAGTATTTGAGGAATATATTGAGTATTCATCTAAAAATGTTTAATATTTATGTATTAAAAACATGGGTTTCTATAAATATTTTTTGGACTTTAGTTAAAACCCCTAAATATAAAAAATTTATTTGTACTAAATGGATATTTAGAAATAATCTTGATGAATGTGATCATATTATTGGAAATAAAGATAGATTAGTTTCTCAAGGTGATTATCAAGAAGAAGGTATTGGTTATGATAAAACTTTTTCACATGATTCTAAATCAGAATCTATTTAAATTTTATTAGATTATGTTTTTCATCATGGTTTTAAACTTTATCAAATAGATATAAATGTTATTTTCTATATGTATTTATTATAAAATAGGTTTATGTAAATTTTCCCCTGGGTTTATAACATGAAAATAAACTAGATCACGTTTTAAAACTTTTTAAGTCTCTTTATATACTTAAACAAACTCCTAAAGCATGGTATGAAATATTGTCTTAATTTCTTTTGAAAAATGGTTTTTTAAATGTAAAATTAGATCTTAATTTATTTATTAACAAGAACCCTAAATATATTTTTATTTATTAAATTTATATTTATGATATCATCTTAGTATATTTAAAACTGATTTATAAATAATTTTTAGATTTAATGACTTATGAATTTGACATGAGTCTTATGAGAGAATTTAAATTCTTTTTAATACTTCAAATATTTCAAAGAAATGGTGGAATTTTTCTATATCAATATAAATATGCTAAGGAATTAATTAAAATATGTGTACATGGTTATAATAAAATTTTAAGTTCCCCTATGAGTGTTGTTTGTAAATTAGTGATAGATATTGAAGAAAAACCTATTGATATTAATATTTTTAGAGGAATGGTTTATGTTTAAATTTATTTGACTACTTATTGTCCAAATTTTATTTTTAGTATTTTAATCAGTGCTATATTTTAGGATGACCCTAAGAAGATTCACTTGAAAGTTGTTAAAAGGATTATTAAAAATGTTAAAGCTTTTATAAATCTTGTATTATTTTATCTTGGTAGAACTTAATTTGAGTTAAAAAGTTATCCTGAATCTGATTTTGGAGGATATAAAATTGATGGAAAATGTATTATTGGAATATGAAACTTTTTAGGAAAGAGTTTCATGTCTTAGAGTTCAAATATACAATTATATGTTTCCTTATCCATAAATAAGGATGAATATATTGTGTTTTCTAGTTGGTGTTCCAGGTGTTTATAGATTAAATAGAATTTGTTTTATTTTGATATTCATTTTTAAAAGATACTTATTTTATATGAAAATTCATCAGATATTTCTATTTTTATTAATCCCTTACATCATTCTAGAACTAAGAATATTGAAGTAAGATATCATTTTTTTAGAGATCATGTATAAAAAAGAGAAATATTTTTAGAATATGTATCTAATAATGATCAATTATGTGGTGTTTTTATTAAACCTTAATATTTAGTTAAATATTAAATTAGTATGATAAAATTATGATTGAAATTATTTATATTCAAGTGGGGTTTTTGTCACGACCCTACCCTACCCGGGCTTGAGCCACAACTACCCCAAGCTCGCCTCCATAGGCCAGGGGCTGGCGACAAGTGTCGAAGGCTAAACAACTCAGGGAGGCCTTTTCCTGAGTACCTGTACACACACACGCATCCCACTCAATGAAGAAGTGCAGAGTAAAAGGAAAAGTAAAGTACTAACTGCTATAAGCAACCACAAAAGTGTATCGACCTCTAAACAGAACAAGGTAAATGCTGAAGGCAAACTGAAAAGAAAAAGGGAAAAACACGAGCCCAACTAGAAAAGTGCCACAACCCAGCAACAAGTAAACAAAAGTACAATAGTTGGGAGGATCCCTCACCTGGAACCCAACTAATACCACCGTACGAGGTCCAATATCCCGAACTCATAAGCTCCTCTGATGTCACAATCGACTTGTCTGTCATCTGCAAGGGAACACCAAGTGCGGGCAAATCCCAAGCAGGGGTGAGTATAAAAATACTCAGTAGGATACCCCAAAGGCTCGAGAGAGAAAAAAAGGATGTACTGAAGAGGTGAGCAGTAGATCTAAGAGGGAATAGTAAAGTAGAACGGCAGAGAGAAAAATAAAGAGTACAGTAGAGTAACAGCTCAACCCAACAAGAGAAAGGAAGTAGAATTGCCCAAACACAAGGAGCTAGAAATGGTGATAAGATGAAACTTCTCGTCGAGTATTCGCTACCTATAGTAGGAGAGTAGACTCATCCAACCATAAGAAGCTAGACATGGAAAGCACATGGCATACCCCACACGTCTTCGCCTCTCATAGAAGGAGAGTAACCAAACCCAGGGAGTGGGTACTAGAACAAGGTATATACATATCTATATGCTCAATCAAGAAACACGAACAAGATCATAAGGGGATATCCATATCGTAGATCAGCCCAAGAAAGTGATTAGCCAACAGTCCCAGAAGTAACCACCATCAATTCCCAACATCCTGCATGTCTGCCTCGAACTGCAAGCCAAGGGGATCAAATCACCACACCCTGACACTATCCACTTTGGGCGTTACTGACTCGCCCGCACGGTTTCAGGTCGCGTCACAAGGACGCGTCTTGGTGGGGAAAGCACCCCTTGTACTTGAGAGTTCTGGGGAAATTCAAACCACACATCTTCATTATCACACAGTCGAGAGGTATTCTCAAAGTCAAAGTTGTCACATCACTGACCTGTATAACCAAGGGTCCCGCTCTGGTAGTCACGGAGAAAAGTCACAGACTAGCCTAGTAGAAAGGACTGAGTTTGAAAGAATTTTTCAGGTAACCCACTTCCCAGCCCCGCTGGAGGATAAACCCTAAGAGGTCACCGGGTGACCCACTACCCAGTCTCTACTGGAGGGTAAACCCTAAGAGGTCGTCGAGTAACCAACTACCCAGTCTCTGCTGGAGGGTAAACTCTAAGAGCTCATCGGGTAACCCACTACCCGGTCTCTGCTGGAGGGTAAACCTTAAGGGGTCGTCGAGTAACCCACTGCCCAGTATCTGCTGGAGGGTAAACCCTAATAGGTCATTGGGTAACCCACTGCTCAGTCTCTGCTGGAGGGTAAACCCTAAGAGTTCATTGGGTAACCCACTGCCCAGTCTCTGCTGGAGGGTAAACCCTAAGAAGTCGATGAGCAACCCACTGCCCATCCCCACTAGAGGGTAAACCCGAAGAAGTCGATGAGAAACCCACTGCCCAGCCCTACTGGAGGGTAAACCCAGAATTGTTTTGGCCATCCCTACTGGATGTTACAACACTAGCCAACAGAATACGGATTGGGTATCATGCAACCACCCAACTCCAGAACAATTAACCTAGTAGAGGTTCAGCGCTCGTGTAGTGTGGGTCACGCCGATACCTAGAGATCTGCCTAGAGAAACACATCACGGTAGATCGTAGAAGGAGGATATGATCTTGATACTTGGCTAGGGAGTCTGCGCCCATGGCTCACTGGGATCCCCACCCTACTGGAAACAAACTCTTGGGTAGAGGATCGGTGCCCGCGTAGAGTATTGGTCACACCGAATCCTCAAAAACTCTACCAGGGAACACGAAGGGACGTGATACTGAAATCCCACATAGATAAAGGAAAAAGGGGAACCCAACCAACTCCATCGATCACACCATCGAAAAAAGAACCAGGGGAAACCACTCAACCCTGCTGGTATAAACCATCATGAACATAGGGACCCTCTACGTCGCGAGAGATCAAAGGTACGTAAAGTAGAACATGGCGTGAATATGGGGGCCTCACGAAGTGTGGCCCCAACTCATATCCAAACCAAGCAAAAATTTCCTTGGTTACAAACCACAACATGCACCTCCAGGCATTCCCGTATACTCCCAAAGTATACCACATTTCCATCCCAAAGGTTATCGTGCACACAACAACCAACGTCAACGCGAAGGGTGTAAACATAACTTCGCCAACTTGATTCCTCCATGGCCCTAGCACAGCTAACCAATTACCTTTAAGAATTTACTTCACTCCCACAGGAGTGAACACGATCACACGCCAAGGGTTTCCTGTAAACAGCGCAGGAAGAACCTACACCGGTACACCTTTCATTATTCCACGTTTAATGAGATCTCGAATGAGTATCCAAACATCCAAATGGATTGTATCATTTTAATTCTCATGGAAAAACACACAAGATAGACCACTTACTCACCTCAAACAAACTTCTGATGAAAAAGTCATCCAACACTACTTTACGCCCGAACGGCGTCCCGTGGTCCCGAGCATCAGTCCCAAAAATAGTCAGGCGCATCTCACCACTGCGATGCCCTTAGGAAAACACGTCGAATTGACTGCTTACTTGCATGGAACGGATATCCGCAGAAGAAGATGCATTTAGCCACACCGCACACGAGCGGTGCTACTTGGGACCCGAATCACGGTCCTGAAATGCAACAAATGGATCGCACCATTGCGATCCTCTCGGAAAATAACACAAGATTGACTAATCACTTGTCCAAAACGGACACTCGGTGATAAAGATGGAAATCACCACCAACTCCCAAAACGGCCCTCATGGGGCCTGCACCACTGTGTGGAATTAAAGCGGGTGGATTGTGCCATTACGATGCCCTCGAAAAAACACACAAAAATGACTGCTCGCACGCCCCGAACGGACGTCCGATAAAAAATCTGCAAATTGTTGCGTACAACTCGAAAGATGGGTCATGGGCCCATGCCTCAACTCCGGTTTCAACACCTGAAACCACCCTAGAAAACTCTGTCTCGATGCTAGGGTCTCAACGCCGCTGACGGTACCCAAATCGACTTCATATGTGCCCACGCCAACCAAAAGAAGAATTTCGGAAAGAAAATGCTAAACTACTTAACGGACGTGTTACGCCACTGAGCCCCCATCTTGGGAATTTTTACCATCTCACAACGTTCTTCTCGATACAAGGAATGTGTCGCCGCAGATAGTACGTGAATCTAACACCCGGTTTAGGAGTTACGCCAGTTTAAACGTTATCGGACGTAAGTGGGGGTGGACCAGACCGGTCTGGCCAGTCCACACCCCCTGGACCGGCCCAAGCCGGCCGGCCCGCGGCTCAGCCGGCTGCACCGCCGCGGCCCGCGGTTCGCCCGCGCAGACCGCGGTCCACCGATCTGGACCGGCCCGGAGGCCGGTCTTCCTTCCACACGGGGACCCGTAAAGGGTGGGTCCACTGTCCGCCAGTCGGGGTCACTGACCCCAGTCTTCCTTGCTGACAGCTGGCCAGTCTTCAGGCTCGCCCGCGGCCACCGCCCGCAGTCCGCAGCCACGCCCCCGCAGCCGACCGCCTGGCCGCCTCCCGCTCGCGCCGAGCCGCCGTCCCGGATGCCCGCAGCCGACCGCCTCGCCAAAGCCGCTGCTGAGAAGCCCCACTGCCCTGGACTGTTGGAGACTCACTGGACTGGCCAGATCCGCCGAAAAACACCAAAACAACCTCGAATCTTCGTCGGGAAGCTGCGGACGCCTCGGAGCTCAGAATTCAAATCTGAAACATGTGTCGGAAAGCTCAGAAAATATACTACGCATTCATGGGATTTTATCTGAAATTAAAAATCATTTTGACATTTTAAAGTGAGTTCAAAGGAGAGGTTCGAAGTTAAAATATGAAATGAAGATCTCCTGCCTTGTTGGGCGTAGCCCGGAGCTTCGTCGTCGATCCGCTGAAGTCGTGCACCACCTTGGGGGAGGAGAGGATGGAGGAGGGTTGTTGAGGAGATATCCTTGGTTTCTTGAAGTTCCTCTGACAGAGATAAATAATTGGAGAGGGTGGAGTGGTTTATGGCTTAAGTAAGGAAATAAATTAACTTTTTATTGATTTTTTAATACCCACTAGAAGTCTCATACCCGAACTCTTGGCAGGGTCGAGTTTAAGCCTCCCCTAGGGTAAAAACCACCTCCCAAGCACAACGGAGGTCTCAGAATTTCAATCTGTGGCTCCGTTCAAAAGTTATAAAACTTAACGTCCGAGGATACTAAATTACGAAAATGCCATTGGTGGCATTTTTCACAGGAGGCCCACGCCCGTGAAAATTACACCCCTCGTAGGGTAAACGGAACGCTTTGGACTTAATGGTGCCCTCAGTTTTTCCATATGAGCTACCTTTTAGGAGTTACTCTGCTTAATTGGCTTGCCTAGTGTGAACGCACTAAAAATTTAATTCTGGCCACATCGGGGCTCGGAATCACACGCCGTCTGAAGGCGCTGCTCTGGAATAACATCAAGAATATTCCAAATTATTTTATAGAAAAAATAGGGTTCTTACATCATTCCATCCTTCAAGCTTTTCATCCCCGAAAAGCAAAACTAGGGAAACAACTCAGGGTACTAAGCCCACACCTGGCCCTCCCGTACCCAGAAGAACTCATGCATAGTTCTGGATCACTGTGCATGGACCAAAGGATTTGTTCCATTCGCATGGGGTATTCCCTCGCTGATGACGTGCATAGGAGAATGCACACATCTCCTCAGTTATGTCACATGGGAGGAATCTTGCACCCACAACAAACTTTGGGGGGTTAGGGAAAGGTGGTATACAACCTCACCATCCATTTGCATGGTCTCAAATGGCCCAAATTCCCTCAAGGGTAGCTCACCTCCTCGGTCGAACCCCCACGTTGCACTCCACGACTGGAATCGCCGTTTGGACCTGGGACAAAGCCCGATGATTCCCTCCTTCATAATATCCATATGGTGAAACACTCAAGGATATCCGGTCACGCAAGGTTTCACAGTCGATGTCCCATGACCAAGACCCTCTTACATGCTCGTAAAGTGAAGGAGTCGATACCATCGACTAAATAAAAGGTTCCACATCTTCTACTCTACTGACTCAGGGTTACACTGATCCCCGCGTCACCCTAGTAACACCTCAAACAAGGAGCTGGGAGAAAATCATTTCACATACAGAGTCTAGAAATTCTACTGCAAAATGTAGAAGAGCTATAGAGCGTACCTCTTATCACATCATGTTCTGTAGGATCGTAGACATCCAAAGCTCATGGCAGTTCTTGGTCCCAACTATCATCTCATGGATCCTAACGTGGACCACTTGGTGGTGATGGGAAGACCTCGTAATGTCATCCCCCACTTCCAGATCCTCCCGCTCCTCTTCTAGCACCACCTCTATGGGAACTACTCCGATCATGGTGCTGCCTCTACCGTGGTGGTGCGCCTGCTGCCTGTTCGAAGTTCTCAGCATACCTGGTCGGGCAGTCCCGTGCCAAGTGACCTCGCCCATAATAATCATAGCACTGGTGCTCTCTTTGGCTTCCCTAGTTCCCTCCTATGCCACTGTGGTGTACGACCATGGCCCGAAGTCCACTCACAGAAGGGTCTCCTCGGTTGAGGCCCTACGCTTTGCTTCCACAGTGGTGCATGACCACATCTCTGAAACCGGCGGTGGGAAGGACACCTGCATCGAGGTTCTGTCATCTGGCGCCTGCTAGCTGCGGAAGAAGTCTCGACTCTTTCGTGCCTACTGCCACCACCAAATTTAAAACGTGACAGGAAGCTCTCTTTCACCAGCGCCTGCTCTAGAACCTCGGCATAAGTGGGGATGCACAAGGGTATGATGATGGCACGAATCTCTTTACGGAGACCCTGCTCGAACTTTCGCACTCAGAAGTTTCTGTCATGGACCAAGTCCTAGTAAAAGCATGCACGATCCACGAACCTAGTCGCGTACTCAGTCACTGTCATCCCTCCCTGCTAAAACTACAGGAGCTCCTGTATCTGAATAGAGCATAAACAGGAGGGGTAAAAATCCTCATGAAATGGAAGCTGAAAGTTTCCCCATGAAAGTGATGACTCATCAAGTAATTGAGTCACCAGACTCCACCAATGCCCAGCTGCTCCGCGGAAAAGGATGGCTGCCAAAGCCACTCTCTGATCTGACTGCGTTTGCGCAAGCCTGAAGAGGAAAACCACTGTCTCGAGCCAAACCTCTAATGCCTGAGGGTCTGGATCACCACTGAACCCCAGCAGTCTCTATCGCTGGAACTCACGAAGTGCACTCAACCTGCGCTCAAGCTCCGTCTACTCTGCTGGAGCTGTCTGCTACTCACCAGGTGGGGGTGCTGTTACCGGCCCACCCGGAGAAAGGGACTTGCATGATGGGTCCTGGACTGAGGCCTCATCACTCACAGGGTCATCATCACAAACCAAAGCTGGTATCCTAGTTGGCTGTCTTCGCAGAGATATCCTGAATGTTATCAAGGAGTGTTGCGGTCATATAAGCATATATGTATATAAAAGTAACAACAATGGGGAGCTAACTCAAGAACGAAATTCAAGACTCAATCCTATGTGATGCACAAACCAATTTCCCTACAACGAGGGTCTCATCATGCCGAGTCGACAAGTTGGTTATTAGGGTCCTGGTGAATGGATACGTCGGCGGCCGCACCGTCATTGGACTCCCTAGCCTGAGAGCCACTCTCAAGACACGTTGACATTGTTGCCCTAGATCCCAACCAATTCCTTTTTAGGGATGTCCGAACAACGTCCCAAGGAATGAACCACCTCTAATACCACTTTTTCACGACCCGACCCTTCCCGGGATCGAGCCGCAACTACCCCAATCCCTCCTCCATAGGTCAGGGGCTGGCGACAAGCACCGAAGGCTAAACAACTTAGGGAGGCCTTTGACTGAGTGCCTGTACACACACACACAGCCCACTCAATGCATATGTGCGGAGTAAAAGGAAAAGTAAAGTACTAACTGCTATAAGAAACCACAAAAGTGCATCGACCTCTAAAAACTACAAGGTAAATGATAAAGGTAAACTGAAAAGAAAGAGGGAAAAACACGTGCCCAACCAGAAAAGTGCCACAACCTGGAAATAGGTAAACAAAAGTACAACAGCTGGGAGGGTCCCTCACCTGGAACCCAACTACAACCACCGTATGCAGTCCAAGCTCCTAAACTCCTAATCTCCTCTGACGTCATGATCAACCTGTCCATCGTCTACAAGGTCACACTAAGTGCGGGAAAATCCCAAGAAGGGGTGAGTATAAAAATACTCAGTAGGATACCCCGAAGGTTCGAGGGAGCAAAAAAGGAGGTACTGAAGAGGTGATCAGTATATCGAACAAGGAATAGTAAAGGAGAATGACAGAGAGTGAAGTAAAGAGTATAGTAGAGTAACAGCTCAACCCAACAAGAGAAAGGAAGTAGACTTGGCCAAACACAAGGAGCTAGAAACGGTGATAAGATGAAACTTCTCGTCAAGTCTTCGCTACCTATAGTAAGAGATGAGACTCATCCAACCACGAGAAGCTATACATTGAAAGCATGTGGCATACCCCGCACGTCTTCGCCACTCCTGGAAGGAGAGTAACTAAACCCAGGGAGTGGGTACTGGAACAAGGTATATACATATCCATATTCTCAATCAAGAAACCCGAACAAGATCGTAAAGGGATCTCCATCCCATAGCTCATCCCAAGAAAGTGAGTATCCAACAGTCCCAGAAGTAACCACCATCGATGCCTAGCATCCTGCACTTCTGCCCCGAACTGCAAGCCAAGGGGCTCAAATCACCACACCGTGACACTATTCTCTTTGGGCGGCACTGACTCGCCCACACGGTTTTAGGTTGTGTCACAAGGATGTGTCTTGGTGGGGAAAGTGCCCCTCGTACTTGAGAGTTCTGGGGAAATTCAAACCACACCTATTCACTATCACACAATCGAGAGGTCTTCTCAAAGTCAAAGTTGTCACATCACTGACCCGTACAACCAGGGGTCCCTCTCCAGTAGTCATGGAGAAAATCCACATACTAGCCTAGTAGAAAGGACTGAGTCTAAAAGAATTCGTCAAGTAACCCATTGCCCAGCCCCACTGGAGGGTAAACCCTAAGAGGTCGTCAGGTAACCCACTGCCCATTCTCTACTGGAGGGTAAACCCTAAGAGGTCATCGAGTAACTCACTACCCAGTATCTACTGGAGGGTAAACCTTAAGAGGTTTTCGGTTAACCCACTACCCAGTCTCTGCTGGAGGGTAAACCCTAAGGGGTCGTCGGGTAACCCACTGCCCAGTCTCTACTGGAGGCTAAACCCTAAGAGGTCCTTGGGTAACCCACTACCCAGTCTCTGCTGAAGGGTAAACCCTAATAGGTCGTTGGGTAACCCACTGCCCAGTCTCTGCAAGAGGGTAAACCCTAAGAAGTTGATGAGCAACCCACTGCCCAGCCCCGTTGGAGGGTAAACCCGAAGAAGTCGATGAGCAACCCACTGCCCAGCCCCACTGGAAGGTAAACCCGGAACTGCTCTGTCCATCCCTACTGGATGGTACAACACTGGCCAACATAAAATGGAGTGGGTATCACGCAACCATCCAACTCCAAAAAAAATCACCTAATAGATGTTCATCACCCGTGTAGTGTGGGTCACGCCAATACCTGGAGCTCTGCCTAGTGAAACACGTCATGGTAGATCGCGGAAGGAGGATAGGATCTCGATACTCAGCTAGGGAGTCTGCACCCAGGGCTCACTGATCTCCGCACCCTACTGGAAACAACCTCCTGGGTAGAGGATCGGTGCCCGCGTAGAGTATTGGTCACACTGAATCCTCAAAAACTCTACCAGGGAACACGAAGGGATGTGATACTGAAAGTCCACATGGCTAAAGGGAAAATGGGAACCCAACCAAATCCACTGATCACACCATCGAGAATAGAACCAGGGAAACCACTCAACCCTGCTGGTCTAAACCATCATGAATAGAGGGACCTTCTACGTCGCGAGAGATCAAAGGTACGTAAAGTAGAACACAGCACGCATATGGGGCCCTCACGACGTGTGGCCCCAACTCATCTCCAAACCAAGCACAAATATCCTTGGGTACAAACCACAACTTGAACCTCCAGTAATTCTCGTATACTCCCAGAGTATACCACATTTCTATCCCAAAGGCTATCGTGCACACAACACCCAACGTCAACACGAAGGGTGTAAACGTAACTTCGCCAACTTGCTTCCTTGACGGCCCTAGCACAGCCAACCACTTCCCTTTAATCATTTACTTCACTCCCATAGGATTGAATGGGATCACACACCAAGGGTTTCCTGCAAACACCACTGGAAGAACCTCCACCGGTACACCTTTCATGCTTCCGCATTTAATGAGATCTTGAATGAGTCTTCGCACATCCAAAAGGATCGTGTTGTTGTAATCCTTGTGGAAAAACATGCGAGATAGACCACTTACTCTCCTCAAATTAACATCTGACGAAACAGTCTTCCAACACTGCTTTACGCCCAAACGGCATCCCGTGGTCCCAAGCCTCGATCCCGAAAACAGTCGGGTGCATCGCACCACTGCGATGCCCTTGGGAAAACACGTCAAATTGACTGCTTACTTGCATGGAATGGATGTCCAGAGAAGAAGATGCATTTCGCCGCACCGCACACGAGCAGTGCTACAATCAGATCGCACTGTTGCGATCCTCTCGGAAAAGTACAAAATATTGACTAATCACTTGTCCAAAATGGACACCCGGTGATAAATATGGAAATCACCGCCAACTCCAAAAACGGCCCTCATGGGGCCCGCACCAATGTGCGGAATTATAGCAGACGGATTGCACCATTGATATGCCCTTGGAAAAACACCCAAAAATGACTGCTCGCACGCCCTGAACAGACGTCCGATGAAAAAGCTACAAATTGCTGCGTAAAGCTCAAAAGACGGGTCGTGGGGCCCATGACTCAACTCTAGTTTCAAAACCTAATACCACCCTGTAAAACTCTGTCTCAACGCCATGGTCCCAACTCCACTGATGGCACCCAAATCAGACTTCATATGTGCCCACGCCGACCGAAAGAAGAATCTTGGAAAGAAAATGCTAAAATACATAACGGACGTGTCTCACAACTGAGCCCATGTCTAAGAAATTAAAAATTCTCAAGACCATCTCAAAACGTTCTTCTCGATCCAAGGAACGCGTCTCCATAGATGGTACATGAATCCGACACCCGGTTTAGGAGTTATGCTAGTTTAAACGTCATCAGACGCAAGTGGGGGTGGACCGGACCGGTCTGGCGGGTCCACACCCCCTGGACCGGCCCAAGCCGGCCGGCCCGCGGTTCGCCCGCGCGGACCGCGGTCCCCCGATCTGGACCTACCTGGAGGCCGGTCTTCCTTCCATGCGAGGACCCATAAAGGGCGGGTCTGTTGTCCGTCAGCCGGGGTCACTAACCCCGGTCTTCCTCGCTGACCGCCCAGTCTTCGCGCTAGCTCGCTGCCACGGCCCGCCGTCCGCAGCCACGCCCCCGCAGCCGACCGCCCGGCCGCCTCCTACTCGCGTCGAGCCGCTATCTCGGACGCCCGCATCCGAAAGCCTTGCCAAAGCCACCGCCGACCACCACTTCTGAGAAGCCCCGCCGCCCTGGACCGCCGGAGACTCGCCGGACCGGCCAGATCCGCCGGAAAACACCAAAACAGCCTCGAATCTTCGTCGGACAGCTGTGGATGCCTCGGAGCTCGGAATTCAAATCCAAAACATGCATTGGAAATATCAGAAAATATACTACGCATTCATGGGATTTTATTAGAAATTAAACATCATTTTGATGTTGTAAATTGAGTTCAAAGGATAGGTTCTAAGTTAAAATACGAAACGAAGATCTCCTACCTTGTTGGGCGTAGCCCGGAGCTTCGTTGTCGATCCGCCGAAGCCACGCACCACCTTGGGGGAGGAGAGGATGGAGGAGGGTTGGTGAGGGGATCTCCTTGGTTGCTTGAGGTTCCTCCTATAGAGAGAAATAATTGAAGAGGGTGGAGTGGTTTATGGCTTAAGTAAGGAAATAAATTAACTTTTTACTAATTTTTTAATACCCGCTAGAAGTCCCATACCCGAACTGTTGGCAGGGTCGAGGTTAAGCCTCCCCTAGGGTAAAAACCACCTCCCGAGCACAGCAGCGGTCTCGGAGTTTCAATCTGATGCTCCGTTCAAAAGTTATAAAACTTAACGTCCGAGGCCACTAAATTACGAAAACGCCCCTGGTGTCATTTTTCACAGGAGGCTCGCACCCGCCAAAATTACACCCCTCCTAGGGTAAAAGGCACGCTCCGGACTCAACGGTGCCCTTGGTTTTCCCTTCCGATATACCATTTAGGAGTTATTATGCTTAATTGGCGTGCCCGGTGTGAACGCACTGAAAATTTAATTCCGGTCACACCGGGGTTCGAAATCACACGCCGTCTGAAGGCGCTACTCTAGAATAACATCAAGAATATTCCAAAGTCTTTTATAGAAAAAACCAGGTTCTTACAGTTTAAATTTTTTATTTTTTATCAATTTATAACAACTTGTGTGGATCTTTTATAGAATCAGTTTATTATTTTCCAAGTGCTATTTAAAATTATCTTTTTTTATATGGTTGGAATTTAAAATTTACAATTATTAGTTTGTTTATTTAAGATAAGTAAGTTTAAATTAGAGAAAGGTTTTAATTTTTGAATTAATTTGATATTTATTTTTAGGATGCATGATTTTAGGAAGAGTTATGCTCTTAAAATATTCTTAAGTATGATAAAATGATAGATTTTAGAATCTTCATTAATTTGTTATTTGAATATCCATTAAATTTTTAAATTTTTGTTTTATATATAATTAAATCATATTTCCTTGTTTACTATTTTAAATTATGGAAAGAAAATTTTGGTTTTGGTTTTTCTAAACTAGTTAGGTAAAAAGGGGGAGATTTTTTTTCATTTTTACATAGTTTTGTAATTATCAAAAAGGGGGATATTGTTAAAGTTTTTTGATTGGATACTTTCTACATATTAATTTCATTTTGATAATTAAAAAATATACATTTTATTTATTCTCTCTAACATATGTTAAAATAAATAATTTTCTTATTTGAAACATTCATTGATTATAGAGGAAAATAATGATATTTAATTAGTTTTTATTCATTATTTATTTATTTTATAATTGATTATTCATTATGGTTTTTTATTTATTAATTATTTTATCTATCCAATTGTAAATTTATTTATAAATATTTTTATTTTTTTACAATCTATTTTACTCTTTTGTAAATCATGAAACTCAAAATTTTTATCAGCATTTTATTCCTGCATGGTATGCAATTGAATCTTTTGTGTTCTAGTTACTCAAAATTTTTCTTAAGTGTTTTATTCATATGTGAAGTACTCATAAATGAAAAATATTAAGGACTCTTTCATGGATTTTTTAATTCTTAAGTTCTAAAATTATGTCAAAGTACTTAAATCCTATGTAGATCGGCTACTATGTGATTTTGTTTCTTATATGAAATCTTAATTAACTCCCATATGAATACAATCAAACATGATTTCACTCGTTAGTATATTTTTAATAAAGGAAATAATCCTTATGTAGTTAGATATGATCCTTTCATTTTTTAAATCATCCTTACATAGTTTTCAAAAAATCCTTTTAGAATTATATTTCTAAAATTTATTATACATGTCAAAGGACTTCATCCTTTTGAATTTTATATTGATCCTTAATTTAACTAAAACATCCTTACACATATTTAACCAGATCTAAAGTTAAATATGATCCTTATAAAGTTTAATATGATCCTTACAAAAAAAATGATCCTTGTGAAATTGATCCTTATAAAGAAATCAAAGCTTGCATAGGTTGATACATACGAAGGAAAATGATTCTTATATAGATTCAACCTTATAGAAAAAAATGTTGCTTACATAGAATATTTTATTTATATAAAAATGATCATTATTATAAAATTTATCCTTAAACATAATGGGATCCTTATAAAAATTATACATAGTCATTTTTTTAGTTTTAAAAAATGGTTATTTTAATTATTTTTCTATTTATTTTTATTCTGATACTCATTTTTTGTAACCATGAATATAATTACATGAATATTTTTTCATTTTTTCATTTTATTTACTGCTATACATGAATGATATTTTTAAAGATTAAATGAGTATTACACATGAATTAAAATGGATAAAACTCATGAAGCATTATCTTGGAAATCAATGAATGGTCACTGTGAATATTTAAACAACTATGAAGTATTTCATTACCTTTTCATTCATGGATGGATTTTTTGAGAAAGAAGGACTATAGTGGGTATTATTTTTTAAGATATTGTGAAAAATAAATCTCTATAAATAGAGATTGATAGAACCAGTACAAAGTGGAGAAACATTCTTGTACTGAATAGCATGAAATAAAAAATGAGTCTAATACACATAAGAGGTATATCTTTGATAGCATGATACTACAATTTTTTTATGGTGGACTTCATTGTTTAAATCCATCACTTAAAAAGTGATCAAGGATGCATCGTCATTCAATATTTCTCAATTTAATCTAGTTTTTATGGAATTATATTTCATTATCTATTTTTTTTGTGAATTATTGTTGGTTTATGATTTTACATTCAAAAGTAGGACCTATTTGGTTATGCCTCCATTAAAAGGTATGGTTGGGTTGTGCCTTTGGGGAAAAAAGGTAGGATTATTTGTATTATACCTCCAAGGTGAAAAGGCAGGTTGTGATGTGTTGTGACTCTCCTTTAAAAGTTAGTCTCTTATGTTTATTGTGAATCTGGTAGAAAATTAAGGTTGTAATTAGTTATTCACTCCCATATAAAAGTTAGTTTATCAGTGGATTTCATTTCTCTCTAGGATAGATATAATTAAAGAGTTAACTCTGGATAAATTTTATTTGAAATACTATAAAAATTCCTTGTGTTCGTATTTTTATTTTTTCTGCTTAAATAATTTTAACTCTAATATAATCTAAAAAATTTTATAAGGTATTAAATTCACCCCCACTTAACCATTAATCCATCTCTATAACTGGGTAAATAATGATAAATTTAAATGTTCATATTTTTTAAACTATAATATTATATATTAACGTAATATATATATATATTGATTTATTGTATTGTATTAGTTGAAGATATGTCAAATGTATTGACTCTATATTTTTTTGAGGAGGGGGTGGAATAGAATGAAATTATACAGTGACATATTAATTAATATAATTCTATAAATATTCACAATTTTAACTACTACAATTTTTTTCATGGTGGGTTTAACTACTACCAATAATTTAACAATGGTTAAATCCACTTAAAACTATGGAATATACCAAAATAAATAGTGGAGTTTTTTAAACCTCTATGAGTTTTATAGTAATATTAATTTAAATGGCCATATTTAGTGGAAATTTTCAAACCACCACTAAGTTTATTAATGGAAGATTTATAACCACTAATAAATACACAAAAATGACACTAAATATGTGTTATAATACCATTACTAATAAACTAAAACTACCACTAACTATTTTTTCATGGAAGTACAGTAAATACATCATGAAATAATTATAATCATGGAGAAATGAACATTGAAGTATGAATTAGTAGTATTTTGTATAAACTACTATGAAATAATATATCAGAGGTTAAAACTACTACTAAGAATAAAAAATATTATCACTGATTAATTTTCTTGTATTGATTACTAAGTGGTTTTCTAAACCCTTTGATGAATTATTTATAATAACCAATTTCTTGAGAGCTTCTACAGATGTATAAATTACTCTAAATTTCCTTGTTTTTTATTCAAAACTATAAAATTCAAATCATATTAAGTTTATTGAGGTTTTTATTAATTTGTATCCCAAAAACTATTGATATTTCCTTTAGATTTTATTATTCTTTAAGCCTTTATAAATAGTGAATACCCTTTTAGTTGAGACAAATTACAAGCCTGTTTTCAACTACTAACCCATATCTTAGTAATTTGAATGATTACATACTAGTTTGTTTGTAAATAGGATATTCCATGGTCTTTAATTGGGAAACAATATATTATTATAGGGGGAGTGTGAGAAGTTTTTCTAGTATGGGATAAATATTCAAAAGTTATTCGATATTTTAATTTCATGTTTCCTCTTATTCATATGAAAAATAAAGTAAAACAAAAGAATAAGAAAATTAGAAGAAAAATAAATAAATAAATAATTGATAATAGAAAAATAATCATTAATTATTTTCATTGTTATGGTTTTTGAACCTATAAAATAAAAATAAAAGGATTTGAGTTAGTTGATACATTTTTTAATGGGGGTGAGTTTGAAAATTTAAATTGAATTTGAATTTTAGTCATACATTATAATTAAGTGATAAGCCTCCTCATTTAGCCTTTTTAATTTTCACATCAATGCCCACTAACCCATAATCATATAATCCCATTGATGAAATTCCCCATGATTAGTATTTATTTTTGACTTTAGAGGTAGATATTTAGATACATTGTAATCCTATGGAAAAAAAATCATGTAATTGAGGATTGATCGTAACTCTAAATAAACAATCCTTGAGTGATGAGTGAAATAATTATGGCATGATAAATCACAGTTGAGCATGAATATTAAAGAAAAGTTTAAATATGAAAATGTAAGGGATGATAATTTAATTTTATTGAAATTTTAAGGGAATTTAAAATACCTGATTGATTGGTTTTCATTAAAAGTAAGGAGGTTAAAAGATTTTTTATTATGATGCTTGGAAGTTTTACCTAATTTATAATTGTTTGATTTTTTTGATAATGATGTTTAAGGATTGTAAATGATATATTTTCATAGTGATATTGTGGAGATCTATGCTTGAGGAAATGTAATAGCTTAAGTGGTGGTGATAAATCTAAAATATCATACAAATAATGGTTTAGGTTAATCTAATTTGAGATAGTTTTAATATTTATTTAGTCAAATTATTTGGCTTATTTTATTTATTTAGTAATAATAGTTTTATAACTTCATTTTAGTGTTAACATGTTTATTTTAGTGTTCTTAGATTTTTAGATTTAATATTGTTAATATAAAAAAATTATTTATTTATTTTTGTAGGAAATAGAAAAATATGACATTGTGAGGAAAGAATCATGACATATTTTTCATATAGGAATGAAAAATTAAAAATATTAAAGGAACTATGAAATAATGACCCAATGGTGGTGGATAAAGATTAAACACGTAAATAAAAAACCCAAATGGTCCAACTACATCATGGTAATAGATTTTATGATGTGATTTAACAAACTATTTCATGGTTTATAGGTGTGAAATATATTAAAGATGAAGTGAAACCATGAGAAAGAACCACATCATAATTGCATTGATCTTGGCTGAAAGTGGAATCATTAGAGATACCACATCATTCTTTGAAGATGATTATGTCCTATTGTTGAATATATTTTGAGATAATTTATATAAACCAAGATTTAAAAGATAGGAAAATGGCATGGTTTGTGAAGATTTTAAGCTCAATTTGAGGTGATATGGAAACCACATCATGGTTTCATATACCATGTTATGGTTTTTGAATAAATATGTAGAAAAAGGTATGGAAAATTTAAATAATCAGGATGAGGATTTAAATTGGGATTTTATTACTTAAAATGATAATTATGGTTAATTTAGGCTATGGATAAAGTTTTTGGGGACTATTAGAGAAATGTTTTAGGGATTGGAAGCCAATTTGAATGAATTTTTTGAAACCACCATAGGGATTTGAAAAACACTACATTGTTTCTCCCCATCTTTTTGGTATATGGATTGATTTTTAGTATATTTCTTGACATGTGGAAAAAACACCATGTGGTTTTGGAAAACAAGTCATAGTTATGTAAATTTTAGCATATTTTGATAATTTCATATCTTCTTTAAATGTGTAATGTTTCATATATCTTTAGGAAGATATTTTTTATGTACTTATTTACTTTTGAGGCCATTTTTAATGTAATTTGACCATCATTTAAATAATATAAGATATAAGGAGATATTAGAGATATAGAGATGGATTAATCTTTATAAAATGGTAATTTTTTAGCATTAGAATCAACACATAAAAAATCAAGAGTTTTAGGACTTGGATAGACATCTTAAATGGATAAAGACTACTAGTTTTCATTAGATATTAGTAAATTAATATATTATTTCTCTTTTCCATGTCTAATATAGATCTATTCATGGATTTTTGTGGAATCATGGAGGAATAAACATCTTTTTTTTAATTTTCAATTAAGAGTGGTTTAATTAATTATTTTTTCTATCTTTTATGTTTATTTAGTTGGATTAATATATCCATTCATTATTTCACATAATTATTCTCAGATTAATAATGATCATTCTTTCTTGATTGATAGATTTCTTGTTAATATATGAATTATTTTTCTTGAATTACTCCTGAAAATAGAATGATTATATCTGATTTATGTTTAAATATGGTTTTTGGGATCAAATTCATGTTAATTTGACATGTCGTGTGCCTAAAATGATCAAACTTTCATTTTTTTTTAAGTTAAAGTTTTTTTGAGTTAAAAACACGTGTCAAAAAATTAGAAATAATAGATGATATTGAATTTCCATGAAAATTTAGGATACTAGATTTTGATTAATTTATGACCTTTAGAAATAAAATATATGTCAATTTGGCATGCAATGTGGTTTGAATGACCAAAAATTCATTTTTAAAAACTTTTTTCTAAGTTCAAAACATGTGTAAAATAATAAAATCCAAAAAAAGGTTGATTTATCATGAAAATATAGAGAAAAAAACTATTGACTAATTTTTTATTTTTATAAATGAATGAGATTTCAATCTGATGCACAATTCGCTTGATAAGATTTAAAATTTACTTTTATAAAACTTTTTAACTTTTAAATGAGTTTCCAATTTTAATTTATAATATTTTGTTTTTTGCTGTACTAACTTGATTTTTTAATATAATCATATGGGTTAGGGGACCCACCCAACCCAATTAAAAGTTCTATTAGTACCTATTTTTTTATTCCTGATTATTAAACCAAACCTAACTTTAAAATTATGATTAATAATAGGGTCAGGTTCGGGCTTTAATATGTGACCTAATACCCGACCTAGCAGGCCCGATTAAGATGTATTATAAATATATTTTTTAATAAATTAAAATATTATATATTTAATATTTCAAATTGAATATTATTATATATATATAT
The DNA here is from genome assembly GCA_963277665.1 of Viscum album. Lineage (NCBI taxonomy): Eukaryota > Viridiplantae > Streptophyta > Magnoliopsida > Santalales > Viscaceae > Viscum > Viscum album. The sequence continues at coordinate 578,327,976 of OY728122.1, read as the reverse complement.
AATATTTTTTTAAGTCCTAATTAGTAAACATGTCGGGTTAGGGTTGGTCCGACCATACTCAATTAATAAGTAGGAATTTTATAAAGGCCTGATTATTAAAAGGACCAAGTCTGGGTCGGTCCAGCCAGACCTGATTAATAAATGGGTCTTGTTGAGTCAAAAAATATATTTCAATAATTTGTAGACTTATTTTGAAAATAACAATAAATTTCCTTAAAAGTTTATATTTTACAAAATTTTATACATCCCTGGGTCTAAGAAAGTTTTTATAGATAAATTGTTTCTCCAGACCAAGAAATATCAATTTATCATATGGAATTATTTTATGAAATTAGACATAAATTTTTTGTAACATTGGAATGAATATTACATATTTCACTGGATGGATATTTATATTTATCATTAAGTTGAATTATAACAATGTCCAAAAAATAAATTTATACTCAAACTATCAGATGAAGTTCATCAGATAAAGTTAGGCATGATCTCCATATAAACATTCATTAAATCCATTGTATAGAAAAATATCATTTTACCAGATGAAAAAAATTTATTCTAACCAAATGGAATTCACATACATTGTAATGGTGTAGAAACCTACGAGCATCGGATGAACATGCTAAGAAAAATTCTTTCAAGTAAAGAGGAAGCTTGTTAGAGGCTATTGCAACCACCTCTAAAATTTGTGGATATGAACATTGAGAATTTGTCTATAAATAGTATTATAATTCAAGGAAGAGGATTATTTTGTGATCAAAACTATCTAATGTTTCTTTGAAGAATTTTTAACATCTTGTTACTTTGATAGAACTTCACTCTAATTTTTTTAGTCTTTTTCTTAAGTCATGTGTTAGAGGATAATTTATAAATTCCTTAAGAAGTTATGTATTTATAATATTTTATTTGATCTGGATGATAGAGGGATTTTTAGGATAGGAAGATAGTCGTGTGTATGATCTTACTGATCAAGGGACTTCAGGGTTATAAAGACAGTTCTATGTCTGATCTTAGTATAAAGGGATTTCTTATTGTAAGAAATAATGAACTTACAATTAGGTGAAAATTGTGGATACCCAAATTCAAGGTATGTGAATTCCTTTACACATAAGGTTAAAGTGTTTAAATATGTTATAAATCCTTTTTAAGTCATTTTTACATTATTTTTATGTTTTTTTATAACTTTTTTTATAGGTTTATTTATTCTGATGTTCATTACTTAAGGAAATTTTACTTTTATATAAATTTTTTCTAACTTTGGAAATATATTTCAAACAGGAATTTTGTCTGATTCACCAACATAATGAGGTTAAAAAATTTAGTTTTATTTTATAAACTAAAATTCACCCCCCCCCCTGTAGTGTAATTACATACTCTTTTAATCCAACATTCAGTATCAGAACTAATTATAATTATTTTTCTAGTTTATATTTCTTTATAAACTGATACATTTTATATCATTTTTCTATATGTTATAAATTTTTTAAAATAATGTGTATTTTTAAAAAAGTTTATTCCTTATTTTTATAAATATGATAGGTTTAAATGTTGGGAATTTAGAATACCTCAATCCAAGAAGACCACCAATTTTTTATAATTCTAATTATGAATATTGGATAGATCATATGAAAACTTGTATAATCAACACAAGAGTTGATAATTTTTTCATGTTAACTGGTAACTATAAAATTATGGACAAAAATAATTATAGTTTTATAAATCAATTAAATTTGGAATATCAACTTAAATGTTGAGTTATAAAAAACATTATACTCAATGATAAGAAACATATATATCAATATTTCTTCTTGTGAAGATGTGATCATTATTTTGAAAAAGTTATAAGAAACTCACTTTGGGATAACAAAAGTTATTGAAACTAGAAGATAAATTTTTAGAGATGATTATCAAGAATTTCATTTTCTACCTAGAGAACATGTTATAAAGATGCATTATATATTTATGAAAAAAGTAAATATCTTAAAATCTTTGGGAGATGAAAATATTATAGATGAAAATTTAGTTAAAAAGATTATTTAGATTATGCCTAGTGAATGGGAATCCAAGAGGATAGCTCTTGATAAAATTAATCACATGAAAAATCTTAGTCATTATGGTTTGATTGAAACAATTATGTAATATGAAGTAAGATTGAAAATATATAATGATAAAGAGAAAAAGAAAAATGGAGTAGCCTTTGCTTCTACTTCAACTACTTCTAAAAAACATATCACTAGAGAAATTTTTTAAATCTTTTAAAAATAAGATTGTTAAGGTTGATATTAAAAGTATTTCATTAGAATAGAGTGAGAATGAACCTACTAACCTTGAAAATATAATTAATAAAATAGTTCTTAAGAAAGACTTTAGTTATATATATAAGAAAAATCATAAGGAAATGATTGATAGTAAATATTCTTCTAAGATGATATGCTATAAATGTAATAAATTGGGTCATATCAGACCATATTTTCCAAGACTCAAGAGAAAGGACAAGAAATAAATAAGTTTTAAAAAGTTATAAAATCATAAAGGAAAGAAAATTCAAAAAGCTTCAAAAACTTGGAGTGAAATTGGAGGAGATAGTTCTTCTGATAATTCTTCTGAAATTAGTAGTGATGATCAAAAGAATATTAGATTTTTTGCTAAAATTCAAAATAAAAATGAATTACAAATACAAATGAATGCTTCGTGGAAAAGTTATATCTTGAAACCCTTAAAATTTTAACTTTAAATGAAATATATCCTAATTTTGAGGATGAAAATTATACTTCAACTAAAGAAGAAAAGGTTTCTTCATCTTAGTATGAGGATATTTTACCTAGATTAAGTTTTTCATTTTTCTACTTTTTTAGAAGAAAAAAATTGTAAATTTTCTAAAAAAATGAAGATTCTAATGTATAACTTGCTAAATCAAATCCAATAATTTATATAATTTCTATATAAATTTATAATCTTACAAAAGGGTTTGAAAATATAATTCTAGAAGAAATAATGAGGATAAATATTTTTTGATCAAATTAATTTTTTTGATTTTATTCCACAAAATAATATAAATAGAATTAAAAAAAATAGTTATAGGGGTCTAAATAGGGTAATCTAAGGGAATTAGCACAAACAAGATCACCACACTTGGGGGGAGGGACCCCAAGTTAGAGAAGATCATAAGAGGGTTATCCTGGATTCCCCTTGATGTAAGAAAATATTCCACTCTATTCCCTTTCTATCAAGTGTGGAGAAGAATAACACCCTTAGCAACATATCTACTACATCTTTGTATGAGGTAAAAGGTGTACCATGGATTATAGGGGTTTTTATGCATATAATTTTAAATCACTATTGATTCTATGTTAATGAATTGTAGTTTGATATCATGAGAAATGTATACCTCTAAAATAGTTATAAGGCATGGTCTTGAGCCATGATTACATCAACCAGACCAAGGAATCATTTCAAATCCATTAGTGTTAATCTTGAGACTACTCATAGGAGGTTACCAACAAACCCATATACCCTGGTTGATTATACCTGAAAGGGAATAAAAATCTATTCTACTAGCCATAACCCTTCTTAAAATACTATTATTCTACCACTACTTCACTAAAGAGCACAGATCCATTAAAAGACTTTGAGAGTGTACCTGTATTCCTAATAAAAAACTAGTTTTACCTTCAAGTTGAGTTTTGTTCCTAGAATTCCATATAGTCCAACATCCTACAGCTAAAAGGAAACTCTTCTCCATCTTTTCATAGTTTCTAGAGTTCACACCATATAACCAATTAAGTAGAAATCCAGCACCAGTTTTTCCTTTCAGATGAATCCCTGTGAGATTTCCAAATCCATTCCAAATGGCTGCTACTCAATCACCTTAGAAAAATAGATAATCAGTGCACTCCACCTACTAACTCTAGTAGTACAGACATCTTGAAGCAAGATTGATCCCCTTAGTTTTTATTGATTCATTATTAGTAATAACATGATTAATAATTCTCTAAATAAGGAAATTATACTTAACAATAATGTCCTTACATCAACTTAAAGATACCCATTCAGTGTGATCAATATTATCCTTGAGAGAATATCTATATGATTTGGTAGAAAAAAACTCCCTCAAGATACTCAATGAAGATGAAGCAGTCGCGGTTTAAGGATAGCTCAATGAGATTAAAAATCTCACATTGCTTATAATTAATATTGGTTTGGACAAGAATAATATGACCACTTAGCTGAGAGAATGTGATTATGGGATTTGGGAACTCTGGGAATCCAAGCGTGTTCCCTACCCAGTTGTGGAACCAAAAACTAATCTCTCTACAACCCATGATCCATCGAGGGTGTTTCTTGAGAAAAGGAATGTGTCTGAGAAGATACTTCCATAGATAAGAAACCTACCTCCTCGTAAAATAAATTTCCATCCCATACTTCCTAAAAATCAACTTACACCATAGAGACTGGTCATCCAACACCTCCCATACCAGCTTTTCTTGGAGACAATGCATGGATCCCTCCACGATGAAAATATTGATCTCTCCACTATCCATTGGTTTATCCATATGTTTCCATGAATCCTAGTGGAACCAACCCTCATGTTGGGAGTCCCAAATGAAGGTATTTAGGGACCTATCAATATTCCACAAGACTATTTTAAGAACCTTAAGAACTGATAACACATGTATTGGGATAGAGGTTAGGACATTGTTGACAAGGATTATCCTTCCCCCAAAGGACAAGAAATGACTCTTCCAATTATTAATATAACCCATGATCTTGTTGATGACCCCCTAAAAGTTGATAATTTGAAGCCTTATTAGGGATAATTTAGATCCCAAATAATCCTTAGTGAATTTCCTTCTATTAATGCCCATCATTTCTACCATGTTTTTTCCACAGTGGTCCAAGAAACTTCTGGAGATAAAAAATTGTACTTTTTTCATGATTGAAAATCTAGACACTCCATTTACTATATTCCTCTAGGGTAATGTTAAGACCTTTGATATATCTACTACCCCTGTTGATGAATAAAATCATATCATCCATAAAGAGAAGATAAGAAACACCACTAAAATTCCACCTACTCTTGAAAGTAATAATATTTCCATTGTGAATCATCTTATAAAATAGTCCAATCAATGATTCCTTGATCATAATAAATAAGATAAGTGATAAAGGGTCTCCCAATATGATTCCATGAGAATACTTGAATAACCCATACCACTTTCCCATTAAAGAGACCATGATCTATGGGAGAAAACGCATCTAAAGAGAAGATCTTGAACCCAATCTGATAAACCAATGTAAGCCATGGAATTGGTGATGAATCATCATTCCATTATATCATACACTTTATCTATATCAAATTTGATCACCACATTAGAATCGGGAGTTTTTTCTCAAGTCACTGATCATTTCATGTGTTATTCCAACAGTTGTTTGGGTAGACCTAACTTTCATAAATTCATGTTATTCATTTGACACCTAAGAATATAGGTAAGGAGATATCCTTTTATTAAGAATAGTGGAAAGAATTTTATACATGAAATTACACATGTTTATTAGTCTGAACTATTTAAAGGAGGAGGGTTCCTTCACCTTTAGGATGAGGATGAGGATAGTAGTATAGAACACCCAAGGTAAGTACCCCCCCCCCCCAAATAGTCCAAGATAGAATCAATAATCTACCCTTTAATGAGGTTTTAGGAGGATATATAGAATGAGCTTAGGAAGCAATCTTGGTTGGGGGATCTGTCCTAGTTGAGGGAGGTAACTGCTTCCCAGAACTCCCTTTCCTCTGGAATGCTACCAAAGAACTTATTTTTGGAGCTATAAATGGCATTGGGGATGGTCTCAAATAGATCGGAATGACCACTGAGGTACCCCTCTTGCATGTTAGGATTAACCTTAGTGAGAAGAAATTTAAAATATTCCACTACCATACCACCTACCATATCAGGATCATTAGAGAAAGATCCATCATCCATAAGAATGTTTGGAGAAAATCCATGCCTTTTTATTTAATGAAATCATGTAAGAAATATGTATTTATGCCTCCCTCTTTAATCTAGGTAACCCCATACCTCTCATATTTTGTTCTATATTGTTTAAGAATCAACTCAGTATGCTGGTTTTTCTTTGAAACAAGGGTGTTGAATAGGTCTTCAATCCATTCATCCTCAAGGTTTAATTCGATACATTCGATCTCATTTTGGATTAGGAATAATTCATAGATATGATTAGGTTTCAAAGAATACCATTCTATAAGTTCACCTTTGAAAAATTTTGTAGTAAAACGGGTATAATTCATAACTTCTTAGTTCTTAGAAAACCTCAAAAAAATGGTGTAGTTGAAAGAATAAATTGAGTTCTTTAGAAGATCTCTAAAACCATATTGATTGAATACTCAATTGATAATTTTTATTAGTTTGAAGTATTTATTACTACCTATTATAATATAAATAATATTTTAATTAGAACTTTTATTAACAAAACTCTTATTGAGTTTTGGATAATAAGAAATCCAAAAAAATTCTTACTTCATAGTTTTTTGATACAAAGTATTCATTCTGAATACTAAAGATAATTTACATTAATTTTCTTAAAAAATATATGAAATAATTTTTATAGGTTAGTCTATAATGAGTAAGTTTTATAGAGTTTTTAATAAAAATAAAAATATTTTTGAAGAAATAGTGCATGTTAAATATGATTAAACTGATCCTTTGGATTTCAAACACCCTGAAACTACATCTTCGGATGTTATTTCAAAAACTATTTTTCAACCCATGTTGGAAAATTCTTCTTATGAGAGAACAAATGAAAAAATTATTTCTAAATTTTTACCTTAAGAATAAATTCAACTTGTTGTTAAAGAACAATATTTTATGAACCCAAGGAATCAAAAGATCCTTGGGAATCATCCTAGTGATAATATCATTGGTTATGTAGATCAAATAGTTAAAAATAGAAGTTACTTAAGAAATGAATGTTATAATTGTGAATTTATATAAAAATTTGAACCTATTACTCCTTATAAGGATTTGGGTGATGAATATTAGATAAAATAAATTCAATATGAACTCAATGAGTTTGAGAGAAATCATGTTTTGACTTTGGTTAAATGTCCTAAATATATTTCCATAATTTGTGTAAAATGTGTTTCCCATAATAAATGTGATGAAAATGGAGTAATAGTTGGAGATAAATCTAGACTTGTTGAATAGGTTTATAATAAACAATAAAGAATAGACTATGAATAAACTTATGATTCATTAGCTAGACTTGAAGTTATTCGTATACTTCTAGCATATGCAGCATTTCTAAATTTCACTCTTTTTCAAATGGACGTGAAGTGTTATTTTCCTTAATCGATATATACATGAGGAATTTTATGTAGAACAACCACCTATTTTTTAAAACACAAAATTTTTGGATCATTTTTTTAGACTTACTAAGGCACTTTATAGACTCAAACAGGCCCAGAGATCTCAGTATGATAGATTAACCAGATTTTTGTTACAAAAAAATTTTTGGTAAGGAAACCATGGATCCAACTCATTTTATTAGAAAAATCATATATATCATCATTATTAGAATTTATTTTGATGAAATTATATTTGGTTCAACTAAATAAACTCTTATGTATTCCTTTGTGAATATTATGAAATTTGAGTTTGAAATGAGCATGATGGTAGAAAAAACTTTTCCCTTGGTTTTCAAATTTCTCAACAACTAGAAGGAACTTTTATATCTCAATAAAAGTATATAAATAATTTACTTAAAAATTTTGTATAAAAAAATAATAAAATTATTATCACTCCTATCAGGGCCTCAAAAATATTGATATTGATGATTTTGGGAAACTAGTTGATCAAAAAAATTAAATAAATGGTTAGTAGTTTACTATATCTTATAACTAGTCAATTATATTTAATTTTTTGTGTATGATTATATGTAATATATCAATTATATCCAAAAGTGTCTCATCTAAATTTTTTAAATAAATTTTTAATTATCTTAAAGGAACTGTATATCTTAGTTTATTTTATACTTTTGGAAATGTTTTTTATTTAAAAAGTTTTTCAAATGATGATTTTTATGGATATAAAATAAATAGAAAAATTATATCTAGAAATTTTCATTTCATAGGATAGTCTGTAGTTTCTTGTTCTTGTATTAAACAACATTCTATAGAACTTTCTATTGCTAAATCATAATATGAGGTAGCCGGAAGTTGTTTTTCTCAAGTGTTTTGGATACAACACACACTCACTAATTTTTGGCTTGAGTTTTAGTAAAACTTTACTTTTGTGTGTTAACACAAGTTCCATATATTTATGTAAAAACTCATCACATCAATCATGAGATAATAACATAGATATAATATATCATTTCCTACAAAATTACACACATAAAGGAGATATAATTTTACAATTCATCATAACATAAGAACAACTTGCATATATTTTTACAAAACCCCAAAATTATGATATATTTGGAAACATTAAACAAAATATTGGAATAGTCAATATAAAATGAACATTAATATATTATTCTTTTTTAAATAATCTCCTTATAGTAATGAACTCCTTAAAAAAGGGGGAGTGAATATTTTTTCAAAAAAAATGAAAAAAAAATCTGATCAAATTTTTTGTTTTTTTTAGAAAAATATTTTATTTGAACCTTTTTGGAAAAATTATTTTGGAGAAATTTTTCAGATGAAAATTTTGTTAGAAATTTTCTAGATAATATTTTTGTAAAAATTTATTCAGAAAAAATTTATTTTACCAAAATCTCTTTAGTTTGTAAAATTTTCAAAAATACAAAAAGTTCATATTTCCAAATAATCTTTTGAAAGAAGTTTTATCACCAAAAGATAAATTATAAATATTCTACTTACATATATTTTTTTATGTATTACTTTTATTTTTTTATACTACTTTTAAATGTTTTACAAAATTGTTAGTTTTATCAGACTAAATATTCAACCCATAAAATGTATATCAAAACTAATAAAAATTCAAGAGTTAATGAATTTTCATTTAAATATATTGAGTATTTTCATGAGTCATTTATATGGATTATGGTTCAATTCTAAGATTTAAGATCTTAGTAATATTAATATTCTCTCTCCATAAGCTATATATATGAGCAGTGAGACATCTTTGATCCTCATCATTCTTCTTCTTTAAAGAGATTTCTCCCTTTTGAATTTCCTATTGGATTTAGTGCCTTAGAACCAGCTTCTATGTACTTTATGATAACTTGTATTCATTATTTTCAATATTAATAAACTTATTATAATATTGTGATTTATCTTCTATGTAATATAGTATGTGATAATATCCTAAGAGTAAATTTCACACTGAAAGGTCATAGAAGCACCCTGCTATGATGAGAAACCAGAAGTGCTATGACAGTTTTCTTAAAAATATGTTCTATATCCAAATAAAATAATTTTAGTGACCTAAATTATTCATTATATTAGGGTGGAGACTCATAGGACTTTGAGCCACTTTCTCATGGTGTACGCCATTGGTAATATATAGTGTAGGATATTATGAGAATGAGACCCGCTAATAGGAAATCTACATTTATATGTATCATCGGATATTCTTATCTATATATGTGTATATTTATCCTTATACTTTAATATTATTATTAATGAGTGTTATAATTTATTTATTTTGATGTATTGGTGAAAACTGTGATGACATATGATCATGATGAGATAGGATACATTGGGTGCATCATGAGTAATATTTCATTAATGAATAATGTGAGAAAGTATTTATCCCTTCTATTCATTAATAAAAATTGATATCTTAGGACCTTTTATGGAAATTATATAGCCTAAATAAATCCATAGTCATGGTTTTTTATAGGAAGGTTCAATTTCCAAAAATTCAAAGAAAGATGCATCAAGCACAGAGGTTAATGTCACCAGCAAGAAACCTTATTGATTAGAGATATAATGATAAGGGGATTATATTTCACTAAAAGAATCTTTATGAGGTATTATTTCATTAAAACATTAACTTCTTTATCTATGGGTGCGTTGATGTGTTTCTACATGCTAAACTTAGACTTTAGGTTGTTTCTCCTAATGCCACTAAGAAAGAGGCCTAGAGGGTCACACACTTAGTGTATCTATAATCTCAGTTAAATAATATATTATTATTTATTATTTAAAAATTTGAATAAATATTATTCCCATATGTGGTTTAATAATTATTCATGTTTTACTGATCATATATATTTTTTCAATAGTTATTTGTGAGAATATTATGTGAGAGAAATATTTAATAAATTTTTATTTTCTATTTAGTGGATATAATATTTATTTATTATAGAATAATGCAGTGATGGTTATTTATTAAATAAATAATCATTATTAAAGGCCCAATAAATATTATGGAGATATGGAGGACTGAGTTTAATGGTCTGATGAGAAATAATATATATTGAATATTATTTTAATGAATAATATTTAATTTAATTTTTGAGTTTAGTTCATGTCAAGAAATAATATTATTATTATTATTATAGATATGGGGTTCTTAGGGGATTAAATAAATAATAAAGGTCACTTGTGAAATTATTTATTCTAACCCTAATAGTATATAAACTCAATTATATTATTTTCTTAAGATATCTAATTTATTTTTTGTTGTGCACAATTATATCTGGAGAGAATCCTCTCAAGACCTAGAGATATCACTCTCCTAGAAAGCTCTCAATAATGGAGAGTGATATTCCTCTACCTTCCACTCTTGAGTCTAGAGAGAGATCAAGGAGAATTGTTTGGAACTGATTCTTGGGTGATCAAAGGAAAATGACGTTGGCAATAGGATCTACCATACTAGCACCCATAGATTCCTACAATGATGTTCAAAGATTCATGGAACACATGTGGATCATCACTAGAGGTAATATATTCTTGATTCCTATAACTCAATGATGGTATGGTGTAGATACATTGTCAGATCCATCAATGAAGAAAGAATTTATCACTAGGTAATTATTTAATTTCTTAAATTAATTATAAATAATATGTGAAAATCAGGTACTTTGGTTCTGGTGTTTATCCATTTTATATATTCTTTTATTAAATTCCACTAATCACAAAATCCATCGTCATGTAAATCTTGGATTAATCATCAATCATGAAAAAAAAAGTCGGGCATGATCCACCTGATGCTTCCACTATGCCCGGAACCTATATTTCCTATATCCAATATTTATCGATTTGTATGGTCCTATGAGCCATCCAATTAAATGGATTCCTCAAATAACTTTTCTAGTATGATGGAAGTCAAATAAATAATTATTGAAAGATCCTGGTTTGAAAAGTATGAATCTATATAAAAAAGTGTGATGGTCTTTCAATGTTTGGAATTAATATATGTTTAAAAAAGTATTTTGATCTAAATTATCCTGATTTGGTAAGATATTTATACACTTATATAGAATTTGGTGAAGAAAATGGTCTTAAGGTTGTTTCAGTTTAATTTTTTATAAAATCCTACAAGTTAAACATTAATAAAATTATTGAATTAGTTTAAATTCCTCTGAAGGAAATGATAATTTAGTAACCAACAAATTTCATGGGAATCTTAGATCTTTTAATAATTATAAAGCTGAAACATATTTGATTTCATCATATCAAAAAACACATAAGGTTTTCCGTCTCAATCTAGAAAATAAACTTGTTGCAATTTGGGTTCAGAATTTTCTTATCCCTAAAAAAAGTGGCTGGGGAAATTTAAAGGTGCAAGATTTTTATTTCTTGTATTTCATTTTAAACATAAGGATATTTAATTTTGTGAATTATTTTTTCAATTTTATTAAATATGTGAAGGTGTGAACTATAAAAGTTAATATTCTTCTTTATCTAATTTTTATCAATAAGTTGTTGGTAAATTTTATGGGAGCTTGAGAAAATAAATAATATAGTTACAGATGTTTAAGAGAATGTTTCTTTGATTAGAGATGAAAAAAATAGTAAGATGTAGTTGTCTTATGATTCTACTCAAAATAAGTTTGTGGAAAATTCAGAAAAAGCTAAATCCAAAGAACTTATTGGTAAACTTAGGGAAAATTTTGCGAAATCACCTCCTTTTCTAAGAAAAAAACATAAGAAGATGTCAAATAAAGTATTTTTTACTTTTATGAATAATAATTATGATAAATATCTTGATGATACTTAATTTGGGTTGGATGAGTTATAGGCTTTATCCATTAAATAAAAAATTTATCAAGATCATCAAGAGGAAGAGAAGAAGAAGAGACGTTCCAAAATGGAATATAAAAAAATTCGAAGGAATTCCTTCAATTAATAAATTTAATTTAGTCAAGATTTGAAGCAGCAACAAAAGGAAAGGTTTCTCTATATTTTCATCTAGAAGAACCTCTATCTAAAAATTTTCAAGAATAATCTATTTCCTTTTCTCTTGAACCTTTATCCATGGAAAAATTAAGGAAGTTGTGGTTGTTTAATAACAATATGAAAATGAAAATGCAATAACTACATGATCTTCCCCTATAAAATATTTAACTCTTCTACTAGGAAAGAGAAGGTTGAAGAAGAAATCTCAAATTATTTAGGATCTAAAAGAGCATCTAGATCTTGAAGAGTTTTCAAAATCCCCATTAACCACTTTATCTGTGTAGTCTTTGAAAAGTGTATTGTTGGATAATATAGAATAAAAAAATAAGAATCATCATAAGAATAAAATTATCAATATTCCAAATTTCATACTTGTACATACCTTTTTCTGATGTTGGTGATGATTAAAATGAATGTATGGAAGTTTCATATGTAGATGATGATGTTTCTAAAAAAGATGGATCTTTTAGGCCACCAGGGCCTACTCTTCCAAGTGATTCTTCTAATTCTACAAATTCCCCTCCAAGTAATTTTATCCAATGAATAAAAATAAAAATATATTACCTCATTGAGTTAATTAATTGGTTGGATGGTATTATAGAAATTTTTCCAGATATTCAAGCTAGATGCAAATTATTTCAAGGTAAATTTTAATTGTTGGAAAAATCTAATTTAGTAAAACATATTATTGGGATTGTTATCCAAAATTAAGATAAATTTAAATATTTCAAATCAAGGTGAAAAACTGATAGAATAAAGTTGAAAGATCTTATTTGTTTGATAAGGAATTCTAAAGTAAATTTGAAGTTTCATGATAAAAATAGAGGTGGTCAGATCATCATCTAAAAAATACTTAAAGTTAGGATTAAGTATGTCTAGTAAAGTTTTAGAACCTTTAAGGGCAATTGTTAATATCAAATTACTTGTTATTAATCAAGATTATGAGTTTACAAAACAAGGAAATAATCTTGAAGATGTTTCAAAATAACTTGATAATTTAAAGAAATCGGGTGTTGCTCAAGAAGTGATTCAAGATTAAAACAACAAATTTCATACTATAGAATAATAAGTTCTAAATTTAAATATGACAGTGGAAGTTCTTCAAGATAATTGGGCTAAAAGTTCTAAGGTTCAAGATTTATAAGAGGATATCTCGATTTTAAAGACTATAAATAATAAGATTTGAGTTCTTAAAGAATATTTTTCAAAGATGAATTCAGTGATAGCATAGTAAAAAAAATATCAATAAGATTTCAAGAAGATAAATATGGTCATTAAGAATATCATGAAGAAATAATTATATTTTTATGAACTCTTGAAAAAAAATTTGTAATAACTCAAGTACATTATTTATGAATGTATATTTTTGGATACATGTTATTAATATATTTTATGGATGTTTCAAATTTTATTTGTTATGTATTTCTATTAATTTTGGATGAATTTTATTCTAAATTCTTTTTGTATAATTTTTTTTCTATTAAAAAATTTCTTTCCCTAAAATTTCAAGAAAACTTTCTCTAAATCCTTATTTTCAAAAATAGAAAAGATGGAATGGTATATAACTTTTTAAGAGAATAAGTCTATATATTTTTGAATAAAGGTATATGAATTTGGAAAAAATCTAAAAGTTATATAAGGGAGAGTTCTTAAACTCTATAATAAATGGGAAGAAATAAACAAATAAAAAATGATTAAAATGAAATTTGTATGAAACTATGGGAGTAATTTTTTCTTTATTTAGTTTTTTCTCTTTTAAAATTTATGATTTTTTATTCTAAAAAATAGGTTATTGTTGAGTAAAATGAATATATTTCAACACTATATAACCTTGTTTTTAAAATCACAATATATTTCCTTAAAATTTTATATTTTACTAACTTTTATACATCCCTATATCTAAGAAATTTTTTGTGGAAAAAATATTTTTCTGAACAGATAAATATCAATTTATTGGATGGAATTATTTTTTGTAATTGGACATACATGTTTTGGGAAATTGTACTAACGATTATATATTTCACAGGATGAAGATTTATAGAAGTCAAAAAAGTTTAATTGTAACGAATTCCACCAGACAAAATTATATCGAGACTATCAAATGAAGTTCATTAGATAGAGTTAGACATGATCTCTGAATAAACATTCATTAAATACATTAGAGAGAGAAATATCATTTTACCATATGAATAATTTATATTCCAACCCAACAGAATCCACATACACTGTAATACTATAGAAACCTTAAAGTATCGAACAAACATGATGACCAGAATTCTTTTGAGTAAAGAGGAGGTTTGTTTGAAGCTATTGTAACCACATTTGGTATTTTCTGATATAACCGTTGGGAATTTTCCTATAAATTGTATCATCATTCGATGTTGGGGAATCTTTTTCAACCAAGACTGTCTAAAGTTTTTGTGAAGATTTTGTAACATCTTGTTACTTTGAGAGAGCTTCAATGTAATATTTTTTAGAGTATTTTTATTAAGTTGTCTATGAGAGGAAATTTTGTAAATGCCTTAAAAAATTTGTGTTTTCAATTTTCTATCTGATCTAGCTTATTGAGGGCTTCTAGGGATAGGAAGAAAAAGGTGTGTCTGGTATTACTGATTGAGTTATTCCAAGGACAGGAAGATAGAGTTGTGTCTGATCTTAGTATTGATTGATTTCTTATTGTAAGAAAGAAAAACCTTACAGTTAGGTCAAAACCACAAATATCCAAATTCAGGTTTTTTGACTTCCTTTACACTTAAGGTTAATGTGTGGAAATATTTTATAAATCCTTTTTAATTCATTCTTACTTTCTTTATAATCTTTGTTATAACTTTTTTTTACAAGTTTATTTATTTTTTTGTGAATTTCATAAATAAAGTTTACATTGCTATAAACTTTTCTTAACTCTAAAAATATATTTCTAAATGAATGTATGTATAATTGACCTATATAAGGAGGTTATGAAAATTTTTATTTTTATTTTATAAACTACAATTCACCTCCCCCCTCTTGTAGTGTAATTACGTACTCTTTTGATCCTACGGGTCTAGTTTTTTCCAGCTCGAACCTAACAGTCCCAACCCATGTACTATTAATATATGAAGATTTATATATGTATCATATTAGACCAAATAACTACTAAAACAATAGTCGAACTATTATCCATATGGCCTTAAACGTCCTCCTCGTACGTTAGTGGCTACCGACTAGTAGTGATGGTCTAATGATGGTATGGTGGGGATATTATTCCCTCATGATCAGAGTAGCATAGTGATATATTAGATGAGTAATAAATCAACTAGAAATAGAAGAGATATAAATAAATACAAATCAGTGAAAGATAAATACAACAACTGAACAAAAATGGCTACAAGAAAAAATATACAACCATGCATACATGTCCATGCAATGCTACAAAATCTAATGCAGATAACATATAGAAGGTAGGACAATACAATACATGAATAAAGAAAAGAATAAAATTCATTGAAGGATATCTCCACGAGCATCCTAAGTACTAGTTCAGTCAAGTTTTCCTAAGTTACCATGTACAATTCATAGAAAAAGCAATCATCCAAGGACCTGCGAACATGAGGTCTACTCAGGTACCCTAATTCAATGGAGTCCTGAGTAGGGTACGAGATATACTCAATAGGCCACCACCAATGGTTTCTAAAGCATAATCCAGTTTGTGAATATAAAATACAGAAGTGTGCAGGTATGATAGGTAAAGCAATAAATAAATAAAAGCAAACAAGTTATATTAGGTTCCTCAAGGATGTATGGTTAATCATACCTACTTTTCCCTAAGACTGAATGCCTCTAGAAATAGGTGAACCTGTACATATATGATACATGTTTAATAATGGTTCATTATAAACCAAGAATCAATAATGGCCTGAACCCAAGCGTGTTATTTGGATTAGTGAAGTCATCCCTAGGAAACAGTTATGCATTCTCAGTATTTATTAAAATGGTCATCATTGAAATTTAATAAGAGGTACCATGAGCCCAACCAAGTTTATCTAAAAATAAATCCCAAGTATCACTCCAAAGGCACTATAAATTCCCAACACCATAAGAGTTTTTATAATGTGATTCATAAATGGAATCTAGAGTATCACTCCCATCATGGTGTGAAGACAAGAATAAAGCTCTAAGTATTTCTCTGGTATCTCATATAGGGGACCGGGTATCACTTGTGACTTGGTATAACCATCTATTCATTGATCTCATCCATGGTGTCTCTCCTAGGAAACTGATATCACTCATAAGGAGGTAGTTAAATCCACACAGTGAGTCTGTCTAAGGAATATCAAGTATCTCTCCCAAAATACTATAAAACAAGTAGCCTATGATTCTGTCCTTGGAATTCCAAAAAAGGAATCCCAAGTATTTCTCAAGGCATAACACATTCTTAGTAGCCTATAGGACCCTAATTATCACTCAATATGTTCATGGTTCATTTATTCAATTAAATTAAAATACGGATAAAGGGCATGTCCCTAGCATGCCTCATAATAATTCAAGTAAAAATAATTAAAGTGCACCATGTACTTAAACATGCCACATCACCATACAAGTATACTCTAAGAGGGCCAAACCCATTTACCATTTTAGTTAAAAGAATAATAATGCAATGCACTTAAGCATGCCACATTACCATTGTGAGGACACTGACTAGGGTCTATGCCTATAATATGTCATTTAATTCATTAAGTGGTCCCTCCATTATTAAATAATACTAAACATTGGATAAATGTATTAAGGCTAGGTGGACTGCCCATAGAAGAGAAAACCATACATGAAAATAGTATTAAATAGGCCATGCTAACAAGACTACCACACACGAGTCATCAAATTCATTTAATAAGATAAGGTTCCAGTCCCTAAGGCAGTGGTTCGGTAACTAGGAGTTAATATAGTGGAGGGAAACACCCTTCCACATTCCAATTAATAAACTCATTACATTTTATAAGATAATGCACTTCAACAAGGGGTTTTATTAGAAAATAATTAATTAATTAAAGGAATCCAAGGGATACTCCCTTAATGGTGGTTAAAACTAGAGTTTCATGACCTTCAATGATGAAATTTAATATACAAGGGATATGGAAATTAGGGCATTAGGTTCTACATAATAAATTTCATAATGAAGAGGTGTCATATGAAAATACTGGTGCATGGAACAATGGCGCAATTTATAAATGAACTAAACTTTAGGGGAAATACATAGACCACCTACCTTGTACTTAGGATGCTCTACTCATCCAATACTAAGGTTTGAATCAAAATGGTTCGAGAGAAATCGAAGAAATGGACAAACGCCCTGAAAATATGGTGAATTAGATCACACTAAAATATCACATATGGTGAGAAGATAAATGAATAAAGGAGGAAAGATGAGTCATATAATTACCGGTATGCTTCCAACATGATGAGCAGTACTCAAAACGGAGGTCAGATGAAGAATATCTCTTCATACCTAGATGAGAAGAATGAGAGCTCCATGGGAGGATTTTGTGTGTGGGTAAGAGGAGGAGAAGAGGAGGAGAAAAGAAAATATAGGTTGGAGGGGGGAAAGGGTAAATTTACCCCATTTAATGAGGTGCATGGTTTGGTTGCACGGTTATCCAAATAGTTCACCAATCATGCTATGGGCTACAGTCTAAGGAGGGGGCTCGAATGGTTCATGCACACGGTTTGGGAAACCATGCGTAAAACATGAATTTCCCCTCTACCCAAGATATACAACTATTCACACGGTCATGCGACTCCTCTCACGCAGATAGGGACAATCATGTGAGACCTCCAGGTTTACAGGATCATCCACACGGTTTCGCTTGGGGGGCGCATGGTTTCAAAAAAATCACACGCCCTTGTCGACCTTCCCAGATTTTGAAGTTTTGTGATCCAATGCTCCAGAAACTCAACAGAACACCCGATACACCTCTCGTGCCTTAATCCAAGTCTAAAAATTCAACACCCCAATCTTCCACGGTGCGTTTCCCTTTGAATAATGTAATAGCTTGCATTGTACGCAACTTCTAGATTCTAACACATCGCGACCAATCAAACTAGTTGTTATGAATAGTAATACACGCTTTTTGAAATTTTATAAATTTTATTTTTCAAAATAGACTTAATTTTTTAATTCGGAATATCAAAATTATCTTAGTGTGAATTTTTGGTGTTTTTCTGAAAACTTTCAATTTTTGTTGAATAGTGAAAAACACTGCGTTATTGGTTAAAACCGAATTTTTATTTAAATAATTATTTATTTTATTTAAATTTATTTTAGGTCAAAATAGATACATAATACCTATATAATTTAAATGTAATTAATTGGAGTCATTTTATAATAATTTTAGATATATAAAAATGTTATTGAACTTTTTACTATCTTTTACCCACCTCCTAGGAGCATTTGCAAATTTGCATAGAACTTAATTTTACCGCTTCTGTAAGTTTAATTTCAAAAAATTTAGAGACACAGTTAATATCAGTAAGTAAAATTTGGTTCAATAAGATGAAAATAATTTTTGTGAATAGTAACTTTTGACTTTTATTTACCACGGTTAAAAGTAAATAGGGTAATTAAGGGTAAAAATGATGTCATAATTACCCTAACATGTGTCATAATTCTATTTTATAAGTATAATTAGACCAAAAAACCTTAGGAATAAAATATGATCCTCTTTAATCCACTTGGATTAGATTAGGACATTTATTTTTATTTTATTTAAAGAAGAGTTAAAAGAGTTAAATTCAAAGTTTAATAACTAAATAGTTTTTAATATAGGGTTATACATAAGATAAATTAGACTATAAATATTAATTGAAAATATAAAAATATTTCCAACATAATGGTATTTTATTTATAATTTTATACATTAAATAATTTAATTTATTCATGACACAATGATGATGCGGTAATTGCCTTATTAATGAAAGATTAAAATAATTGATATTATAAATATCTAAATAAATTTAATTTTAGACTTTTGATGAATTAAACTAATTTTATTGGTTAATATGACATGTTAGGATTTATTAAATAATTTTTTTTCTAAGTAATCATGTTGTTGTGATTTTCACAAAAACCAAATAATAAATAGTGTCAAAATTGACATAATTGAGTTTTTAAAACAAATACTATATTATTAATTGATATAATATTCCTAAAAATATAAGATTAGGAAAAATGACATATATAAGGTTATATATATTAATAATGAACCACTTTTGGTTCTCTTGTATTGTTATAGTAAGTTTATTAACCATATAATATAAAAATACAAAGAGACATGGTAAATGTCAAACTATTTAACTAAGAGTTAAATCTAAAAGATAAGGTTAATATGGTGACCTAAACCTGTATAAAACCTATTGGTTGAGAGGTTTTAGACCCATACCCACCTTATACTCTAAATAAATAGTTTTTGAGCCATTATAAACCGAAAATTATTTTATTATAAAATAATATTTCAGGCTTTTCCTAAAGTGACCCTCACCTATCTTATAAAAGGGTACTTCCCATTCTCTTAATTTCACACCTCCAAAGCCATTTGGATCGGCCAAACCCTACCCAAATATCCTAAAAACATTCCTCCCTTCATCCTAGAGGAATTCCTTTTGTCATAAAGCCAACATAAGGAGTCCTTTTGATCAAATCAAAAGGAAGAACCCGAAGAAGAGGTAAATATTTCATCACCTCTTTCAAGTTCTTTTCTTCTTCCTTTTCCTCTTTCTTTGTTGTTTCCAATATAAAATAATAAATCCAGTATATTCTATATATTTTTATGTTATTATAAAAATTTTACAACCATATTCATTATTATATATATCATATGAATGAAAAAGTCACCATACGTGCGTACGTACAGCTTACCATCTCCACATCGTGGTGTAGTTTGTTATTCAAACACTTTATTACTTGTATGGGTATAATAATGAGTATAAATGATGTAAATAATAAATATAACATGTTATTTATTCTTTATATATGATATACCATCCAATTACATACTATTTCACCATCAATATAATGATATTTTCGCTCGTGCGTACGTATGGATTATCGTCTCCACGAACGCGATGAGATTCATTCCCCATCGTAATCATTCAAGAATAATTTTCATTTTATGATTAAAAAATAATGTTTCAGAACTTAATATTATTCCAGATATGAATAAAATACATCATATCCATAAAAAACATGGCTTATGTAACCCAGTATATAGAGGAAAACGGATCAGTTAACACCCGAAACGATGATATTACTAAAATATTATTAACAAAGAAATATTAGAGGATCATATATGATATCATATTTATGTATATAGTTTTTTTATAATTTAATAACAATGATTTAACTATTATAAAGGATTTTAATGTACCCTCGACCAAGGAAAAGTACAAGGTAAGGGTTAATTTCACAATCTCTTTATTATCCGAGATTGTTTTTACATAAGTATCTACTGGGACCTCTTTATTATCCACATCCATGTACCTTAAAAATGAATTTCAAAAAAAATTACTATTTACTAGACTATGGGTTAAATTCATTTATACCCTTGTTTGAATTTTTATAAAATGGTTTGAAAGTAATCTTTCCGGTGTTTTCCAAACAAGGTATTTTATAACCTTTTCAACAAAATTAAGATAAAAATGTCTTTTTTTAACTTATACGAAGGGGTAGACATTTTACACTGTTATATCATCTTTGAAGCTTCTCATACAAGCTTATAATAATATTTTCAAAATAAATGTTTTCTTTTATAATTATGTGACTTTTAAATAGTTTTAAAATAGAAAGAGGTATTTCTTTCAAAAAGTTTTCATTTCATCTATGTCAACATCATTTGATAGATTTTAAACTTGTTTGAAGTTGATTTATTATGATAAAAATATTCTATATTGTATTGAAGGTTTTGTGATATGTTTGAAAGTGGATGTGTTGTTTTTGTACCATTCATGATTTATGGATAAAGTATCGACATTTCATATGCTAGTTTTAATACGAATGTTTATGTTATGTTTAAACCTTTTCATATGAGTAATTAATTAGACTTAGTAAGTGACAGGTGGAGCCCTCTATAGCTCCTCGAATCATCGGTGGCTCTCATGAGACAAACTAGTGTCTTGGAACAAGGCCTTGACAAAATCTTATTTGTAGTCTTGGCACAAGGCCTTGACTATGTGGTTATGAAGTCTCGCATTATGCATTTCATCATTATCAAAGTGGTTATTGATATTGCATGTGATTATTCGACTAGTAGAATATATATGTGAATAAGTAAATGGAATTATTTGATTTTATATTTTCCATATTATGATGAATTTTAAGTTTAAAAGTCTTTTGTTTTAGTCTTATACATATCCTTAAATGTTTATGCTTATTTATGAAAGTTTCAACTATATTGTTATCCTTACTGAGCGTCTGAGCTCACCCCTTTCTATTTTTTATTCTTCCAAGGATGTGAAGAAGTATTTTATGGTTGACCTAAAGGGATAGAATAATGATATAAGTGTGTTCAAAAGGGGAAAAAATGTTGTTAATGTTTTTATTTCATGATATAATGTAAAACTTATGAATGTATCTAGTACTTCCAAGGCTACTAAATTGATTGGTCTTTCAGAACATGATTCCTTGTATCATGCCAATTTCATATAATAATACACTAACTCTGGGTAACTGGGGTCGGGTAATTACAAAAAATAACACATTTAAATGTTCCAACTCTCATAATTTCATTCTGAAGCTTGGTTTGCAATTCAGCTCATCAACCAAACTTAAAATTTAAGTTCCTCTAAAAATTTCATCCGGTCCAAAAACACTGGATGCTACAATATAAATGGACCGCTAAATTTTATGAGATTAATTATTTATATATTAATAAAATTATTATATAACATTTAAAATTTTCATTATATATAAATATTTTGATATTTAAAATTTGTGGTTTATATTTATATTTTTTATATTTTTTCCCTAATAATTTTAACTTTTTTCATAATATATAAATTTTTTTATGGAATAGTTTAATGTTTTATAATAATAATAATAATAAATAAATAAATAATAATAATAATTCTCATCAATAGGGTTGTGAATTTTATGGGTTTAGACTTGCATATTAGGGTGGGTGTGGATTTGTTTGGTTCAGTTTAGACTAAAAACCAAACAAAGCATTTAATAGTGGTTTGGTTTGGATTAAAAAAAATCTAAACCATTAATTTGTGGTTTGGTTTAGTTTGGATTGTGTATTAACCTATTTTTTTACAATATCATATATATGGTTTCATGTGGTTCATCCCTTTCTCTCTAGATGGATTACCCCTGGGGATCTAGGGTTTCCTCTCGTCTCTCATTTCCAGCAATGTTTTTTTCCTCATTATTTCCTCCTTATCACTTAGTGGTGAGTGGTTTTTTATCCTGTTTTCCCTTTGTGTTCGATGTATTTCCCTTCCAACTTTGGCATGGTTCCTTATTTAATGGCTTACTCAATAGGTATCGACATCATGTTTTTCATTCCTACTCATTTGTTCCCCTCTTTCTAATCTCTCTCATTTGGGCTTCCCACTTTTCAAACCCTCATTCTATTTTCCTATCCTTATGGTTCCTGGGTTTGATCTAGTGTTGGCCTCTATAGGTGGTTATTCCCTGGTCTTGGTTGGTTCACATCCCAGCCAAGATCAATGTTTCTGGTCTTAACTATCTCAACTTCTCTCTCTAGTGATGTCACTTGGATTTGTGTGTTGGGTCTCACAACCCTAAGTGACACTGACTCGATCCCCCCCCCCCCCGAGATGTCTAGATATTCAAATTTTTACTCGAGAGAGACAAGGATTTAAGTTTGATTATGTTGGTGGGTTTGGAGGTCACACATCTTTTTATTAGCTTTGTTTTTGGATGCATGATGGTCTAAATTTCTTTATAAAGGTATAAAATCTTTTAATATATCACCATGTGTATCATAATGAGTAACTAAAAGGAGTATGTATGTGTGTTCACTTTTCTTTCTTTGAAATGGGTAATGGTGATATGGTTCAATAGATTTAGAGAAGTAGGCCTCCATTTGTAACATCCCAAGTAAATAAAGAATATAATATTTTTATATTTATTAAAAAAAATTAATTAAATAATAACTTTACCTTAAAGTGGATTCTATGTTTGATGGCATACCTGATACACAACAATAGGTTTCATTGAAAACTTACATTGCACACAATGTTGAGTTATACTAAAAATATTAATATAATATTATTATTTTAAATGGTAGTTAACACATAGTCATTATATTGTAAATAATGAAAAAAACTAACCATATTATGATTAAATATGTTTCTTAAATGTTTTTAATTTTATCCAATAAATTTTAGAGGCTAAAATAAGAAAAAATATGATTTTAATCATAAATATTCTAATATTCATTAAAAGGTTGATTTACTGCCTTTTGATGGAGAACCCTATTTAAATATTTTTTTGGTCACTTTTATATGTTATATTTAACAAAATAAAATTCTTATTTAGAATTGTCACATCAAAATTTACTTTGGGTAAATTTTTGGTATTTTTCTGATAAAATTCATTTTTTTAATGAATAGTGAAAATACTGTATTTTAATTCAAAACTGTCTTTTAATCTAATTTATTTATAAGTTTAGATTATCTTTTTAATAGGTTTTAAATTGAAATTATATTATTTTTTTACTATTCAATACAATTTTGTTCATTATAAGTAATTTTACTTTGAAATTGGACATAAATAAGTGTCAATCTTTTGATAGTTATTTGTTTCTTGAAAACGCGTTTTTTGTTTTGACAGTAGGAGTTAATTTTAAATTAATTTATTCCACTTTTGTGTTTTGAATTTGGAAAAATTTATTACATATTTGGAATCAGGAGGTCCAAATTTTGTAAATAGGTAACTTTTATTTTTAGACATTATCAATATTTACTTCAGTAAATATTTTATTTACCATGGTTAAAAGGGTAAATCTGGTAAATAAGGGTAAAAAATAATATAATAATAATATTAAATTACCCTAAAATGTGTCCTAATACTATTTGTTGATACATTTCCGACCATGGTCATCCTTGGGTAGATTTTGGGACCCCATAGAGCCACTTGGGAGTGATAATGACACTTTATATTAATTAATTTAAAGTAAAGACAAAAATGACTTAGACATATATCTCTTAGTAAATAAATTCTTACATAGGGTTATATAAGTTATCTCTTTGACTATAAATATTAATTTTAAAGATAAAAACATTTACTACTTCATGATATTTTTTTATAATTTTTAGACATCAAATAAATAAAAAAAATTATGACACAATAATGATGCAGTGTTTACCTCATTAATGAATGATTTAAATAAATAAGATTATAAAGATTAAAACAATATACAAAACCTGTCCAATTATTATTGGATGATTTTATTTCGAACATGATTCATCTTATCTTCTACTTTAATAAGTTTTTGACTTTTATAAACCTAAAATCGTTATATAATAAAATAATATTTTCAAGCATTCCTAAAGAGCCCCTCCTCCCCTTATAAAAATCCCTCACTTCTAACACATTCCTCGCACTTCTAAAACCCCTTGTCTCATCAAAACTCTACCAAATTAATCTCCCTAAATCCCTCTTCTCCTATTATAATCATTACCCTAGGAATAAGTCAATTCAAGTAAACCTTTTGGTTCAAACCAAAGGGAGATACGCGATTTAAAGTTAAAGTCTTCTCTTAAGTTATTTTGTTTTATTTTACTTCTCCAATCCCATAAACTCTTTTTATTCCTTTATTTTATAACAACACCAGTATCATCTATATACTAGGTTGTTTTATAATAATTATTTGAACAACACTTACACACACCTCCATCTAATGGGTAAAGAACATATTGTTTCTGTGGACAGCAAACTACTGCCTCACAAAATGATGATTGTTCAATCTTCTCCTACCACCTCTCATGGTATACATTATGATGGCACTTTATTTATATATGATATATATTATGTTTATTTTTTCTCTATTCATATGTAATTTTTATTTACAAACATACCTTTATTCTTTTCAATATGTGTAATGCGATAATTTCATTTGAGGAAGTGCGGACAACTGCCCCCTCAAGGTGATATGATTCGTTCAGGACATACATAGAACATATAAAGGATGGAGTTAATGAAATTATGTAACATATATATAGTATTATATTATACTAGAATTATAATATACCTATGTATCATTAATTTTTCATTCCATTAAATATGAAATAGAAATGAAAGTAGCGTTCATGTGTACGTACGGCTTACCGTCTCCATGAACGGTGCATTTCATTTCTTATCTCCAAATGTTCTGTAATATTATAAATACATACATATACTGAATATATATTATATATATGATATCTAAATCCTGAATATAATTCTAGATATAATGGAATTTTGACCACATGAACAACTTGTAATTATAAGAAGTTCATTTTTGACTCAAGTACCAAATATCGATAAAACAACCATTATTAACTTAAATGATTGAATAATGTTTATAACCTGGTAAAAAGTGATATAAAATGAATAATAAACTTTAAAATGGTTCTTAAGAAATTATAAATTAACTTTATCTTATTATTCAGGAGTTTAAAGAACGAACGGGTCAAGTCGGACACGAGGTAAGGGGTTTCTTATCTCACTTTTAATTTCGTGAGATTTACATTGTTCACCACTTATTTATTGAATTTGGTGCATTGTGTACTAACATTTGATATATATTATCTTTATTATCTTTATATTCATGGTATTTTTTGATTCATTTTGTGTTTATTAACTTTTGGTCTTACGACTCGATTGATTGCAACGTGGTATGGGGTTTTCATCTCACTTTTTATTCCCATGAGATTCATGTTATATTGCCACTATTTTCTTTTCTGTGGTGCATTTAATGCCCATGATTGTATTCCTTGTGTAATAAACTTTAATTTATGGTTATTTACAACTTCATTGTATGATCCTTCTTTCATGGGGTGTATTTTTTGTAAGTTACCAAATCAGTAAGGGAATTTCTAATTTCGATTTCCACTCATTGGGTTTCACGCAAACTTCATTGATTATTTTACTCCAAGATTATTTGTGAAATCACTATTTATTTATTTATGTAGTAATTTCCACTCCCCTTTGTTTAGATATAATTTTTATACAAATAATCACTCCATTGATAGATTCTCAAGTCATCGATATGAACTTGATAAGAGTAATCATAACTCAATTTCCATTCATTGAGTTAAACATCCAAGTCATTAGTGTTTTTGTTACAAGAATATGTGTAAATTTCCTATGATTGATTTAAACTAAATATCCAATCATATTGAGTGTATTTATATTTTTCACACATAATTATGTCATTGATTTATCCTTAACCTAAGGATACCGTCTTTATAATGGATTTCCTCTCAATTTACATTCTATTGAGACTTATTTGTTGTTATGAACCAATTCAATTTTATATGGTGTATATAATGTACTTTGACATATTATATCATGAATCCCTTAATTCTAATGATATTATAAAGTCTTTATTACCTAAATTATTTGTATTCAAGCATCTCTCATTTGGTTAGGAACTCTAACTAAAATATTGTTTTAAATGTTTTAAATATTTATTATTCTAAATATTCTCATTAATGACCTTGTTTTCAAAATGTTTTTTAGGATTTATTTATATGAACATTAATTTTTTCAAATGATAATTAATTTAAATTCTTCAAATTGGTATGGGACACTTTGATTCAAAAATCTCTTTATTAAATGTTTTAAATGGTTTTGAAAATGATTTGATAAAGCATTGATTACGTTAATATCTTGAAATGATATATTGTGATTGTAATGTGGAAATGTTATCTTTCCTTTATTCTTGTTTTATGTGTTATGAATATGTTATGGTTATTGGGCATTGTTTACATATACAATTGTTTTCTTGGTAAACCTAGGGTGGGTGAGCTCGAGATAGCTCTCCAATGCATTGGGTAATGTGACGGAAGTAAATATTAATGTTTCTCCTAAGAGATTTAGGGAATATACTGTGATGGGTATTACAACATAACTCCCTACATAGATATGATAGCTATAATGTAAGTATGATATGGATTCCACAAGTTACCTTTATGATTTTGGATTTCTATGTGTTATTCATAAATATTATGATTTCATGGGGTATGTTATGATTGAAAAGTATGGTTTCATTGATTTGTATTTATTGATGGGTTAATGTTTCCTTTCTTTATTTTATAACCCTTACTAAGATTTTTATGCTCATCCCAAGTTCTTGAAATGTTTTACACATGACTTAAAGATGAATAGGGTTAAGGATGGTATTAAGGAAAAGTCATGTTGTCTAAAACTTGGAACTAGACATGTTTCTTTTTAAGAGTTTTTATTTTATAAAAAAAAATGGATACTGAGTAGTGGTGTCTACATGTAATTTTCAAGTTGATATGTAATATTTATGGCCTAATTATCTAAAACTCTAAACCTGAAAATATCCTCAATGTGAATTATTCATTTAATTCAATATTATGTAATGTTTTAAGGTCGGGTCCTTATAGTTGGTATCAGAGGTCGGTTTAGATAACTTTATAGGTTAGGGTGTTATTTAAGCATAAGTTACATAACCATAATGGTTAGCATATTATAAAGAGACATAGTTATTTTAGATAAATTTAATGAGTTTAAGATAACATGAATAAGTCCATCTTAGTATTTACCCTCCTCATAAGATATTATATGATTATTTTACTGATATACTCACATTGAACTTTTTGGTTTTAGTAAATGGTTGGATATAGAAGGCACCAAAGTAACAATGGATGTGAAGAAAACTATGACGGTTTTCTGAATGAGCAACTGAATGAAATGGGAGCTAGAATGAGAACTCTTGTGGTTATTTTAAACCAACTATCTAGATTCATGATTGACCACCTGAACCATAGTTATTTTTATAAGGCATCGTATATGTGAGAAACAAATCCCTATGAAAGTTAAGTTAATAATCATAAAGGTAAGTATGTTAAAAAACATATGTGTCAAGGATGTGGAAAGAAACACCTAGGAAAATGCTTCAAAGGGGCGGTAAGATGCTATAGATGTGGGAATTAATGTCATAAAGCAATAACCTTCCATGGAAAAAGGAATCATTTAGTTGACTCTAGGAAAGGGAAAGAAGTTCTTTCTGAGGGATCAATTGAATGTTTTAAATGTGGTGTGCATGTTCATTATACAAATAGATGTCCTGCGAAAAAGTTTCGGGAATGGGATCACCAGGATCATACAAATATATGTTTACTAATACCTAATTCCATTCTGATTGATGATGAAGAAATTGAAAATGAATAATGAAAGGTGTGGATTATTTCTTAACATATGTTTTGATATTATTGAATCTTAGGATATGATTCATGATTTTGTTTGTAGGAAAGAAGTATTTCAGAATAAGTTGGTAAGGAATGGTTAATGGATCATGAAGAAAATTGAATGAGTAAGAAGTCAACATATAAGGGATTCAAGGGTTGTGGTAGATTTTAAGATGATGAAATGCTTAAAAGTATTAAGGCTCTTTTGAGGATGGGATTACATTGGAAGAATTTTTATAGCATGTGTAACCCTGAAGTTTGATAAATGAAAATGTTATTCAAGGAATAATTATCTTTTCTTTTGATGAGTAATGGTGGAATTTTATTTTGGAAGAATATATGTTTTTATTATGGACATATGGTAATTTGGTTTATTTATGGAAATGATTAACCTGTCATAGAGAATATGTGATTTGGTTAATTACACTTCAGTATGAGACTTTAAGAGTAGTCAATTTTATTTGGAGATAAATGTTAAGATTTACTGTGGAAGACTATGTGATTAAATCCTTATAAGTTTTGGGATACAATATTATTTTGGGTTAATTTGAAGAATTTTAAGGGCATTTGTTTATTGAATGGTCTTTTTTGAACTTTGGGTATTTGTTTGTTGAATTTTGGGGATTAAGAGTAGTATTTCTTTTCATAAAGTATTATCCTTTTTTGGGGATTATCTGGTATTGTACTAAACGTTTTGGTTTTGGTTGATGTCTAAAGACAGGGGAAATATATAGTTCATCTTTTTTGGATTTTCTGATAATCTAGAAGTTTATTCTATCACTTTTAATGTGACCAAGTCAATTTTAATACTCATCATTTGGATAAAAGATGATTTTTTGGTAGAAATTTAGTAAAGGATGAAAGTCTACATGACAAGTAAGTATCTTTCCTTATGTTTTTAGTTAAGCTCATAAATAAATTCCTCAACTTTATGAAAAGTAACTTAAAACAAAAACATTGTTCGTTAACTTTTCCTACTGGGGAATCAAAGACCGTTTAACCCATCACAAGTTTGTGATTTTCTAGTGGTTAACTTTCTCCTAATCATGTTTTCTACTACTCTCCATCAAACCTTGATGGTTTGTTTCTCTTCCATATCTATGTTTTCCTACATGGAATCCTAGTATGGGATATCTCAGGTGACCTAGGTATTTATCTTTATTTATTTTAAAGTGATATTTTTATTGACTCTTTTTCTGATGTGGGACTTTCAATGAAGTTTCCAAGCCCAATTTTAAAATTGCGAGGATCCAATTCCCAAAAGGGGGAAGGATGTAACATCCCAGATAAATAAAGAATATAAATTTTTTATATTTATTAAAATTTGTGAATTAAATATTAATTTTACCTTAAAGGGGATGCTACGTTTGATGGCATACCTAATACGCAATAACAGGTTTCATTTAAAACTTACGTTGCACACAACGTTGAGTTATTCTAAAAAATATTAATATAATATTATTATTTTAAATGGTAGTTAATGCATAGCCATTTTATTGGCGGAAATGAACAAAACTAACCATATTATGATTAAATATGTTTCTTAAATGTTCTTAATTTTATCCAATAAATTTTAGAGGCTTAAAATAAGAAAGAATCTGATTTTAAGCATAAATACTCTAATATTCATTAAAAGGTCGATTTACCGTCTTTTGATGGTGAACCCTATTTAAATCTAGTTTTGATCACTTTTATATATTCTATTTGAAAAAATAAAATTCTTATTTAGAATAAGGACATAAAAATTTACTTTGGGTAAATTTTTGGTATTTTTCTGATAAAATTCATTTTTAATGAATAGTGAAAATACAGTATTTTAATTCAAAACTTCCTTTTAATATAATTTATTTATAAGGTTATATTATCTTTTTAATTGGTTTTAAAGTGTAATTATATTATGTTTTTACTATTTAGTCCAATTTTGGTCATTGGAAGTAATTTCACTTTGAAACTGGACATAAATAAGTGTCAATCTTTTGATAGTTATTATTTCTTAAAAACGCGCTTTTTATTTTGACAGCGGAAATTAATTTTAAATTAATTTATGCCACTTCTGTGTTTTAAATTTTGAAAAATGTATTACATATTTTGAATCAGGAGGTCCAAATTGGGTAAATATGTAACTTTTATTTTTAGACAATATGAATATTTACTTCAGTAAATATTTTATTTACCATGGTTAAAGGGTAAATCTAGTAAATAAGGGTACAAAAATAATATAATAATAATATTAAATTTCCCTAAAATGTGTCATAATCCTATTGGTTGATATATTTCTGACCATGGACATCCTTGGGTAGATTTTGAGACCCCATGGAGCTACTTGGGAATGATAATGACACTTTATATTAATTAATTTAAAGTAAGGACAAAAATGACTTAAACATATATCTTTTAGTAAATCAATTCTTACATGGGGTTATATAAGTTATATCTTCGACTATAAATATTAATTTGAAATATAAAAAGATTTACTACATCATGATATTTTTTTTATAATTTTTAGACATAAAATAAATAAAAATATTTATGACACAATAATGATGCAGTGTTTACCTCATTAAATAATGATTTAAATAAATAAGATTATAAAGATTAAAACAATATCCAAAACCTGTACAATTCTTATTGGATGATTTTATTTCAAACATAATTCATATTATATTTTACTTTAATTAATTTTGGACCTTTAGAAATCGAAAATCATTATATAATAAAATAATGTTTTCAAGTTTTCCTAAAGAGCCCCTCCTCCCCCTTATAAAAAGCCCTCACTTCTAACCCATTCCTCACACTTCTCAAGCCCCTTGTCTTGCTAAAACTCTACCCAATTAATCTTCCTAAATCCCTATCCTCATCCTATAATCCTTCCCCTAGGGAGAATTCAATTCAAGTAAACCTTTAGGTTCAAACCAAAGGGAGATACCTGATTTAAAGGTAATGTATTATCTTAAGTTCTTTTGTTTTATTTTACTTATAGAACCCCATAAACTCTATTTATTACTTTATTTTATAAAACTCCAGTATCCTGAATATACTAGGTTGTTTTTATTAGAAGTATTTGAACTACACTTACACACACCTCCATCTTATAGGTAAAAACATATTGTTTCTGTGGACGGTGAACAACTGGCTCACGAAACGATGATTGTTCAATATTCTCCTACCACCTCTCATGGCGGACATTATGATTGAACTGTATTTATATATGATATATATTATGTTTATGTTTTCTCTATTATTATGTAATTTTTATTTACAAACATACCTTTATGATTTCCAATATGTGTAATACGATAATTTCATTTGAGGAAGTGCGGACGACCGCCCCCTCAAGGTGATATGATTCATTCATGACATACGTGAAACATATAAAGGATGGAGTTAATGAAATTATGTAAAATATATATCATATGATATTATAATTGAATTATAATATACCTATGTATCATTAAGTTTTCATTCCATTAAATATTAAATAGAAATGAAAGTAGTGTTCATGCGTACGTACGGCTTACCGTCTCCATGAACAGTGCATTTCATTTCTTATCTCAAAATGTTGTGTAATATTAAAAATACATACATATACTGGATATATATGATATATATGATATCTAAATTATTAATATCATTATGGAGATAACGGAATTTTGACCACATGAACAACTTTTAATTATAAGAAGTTCATTTTTGACTCAAGTACCAAATATTGATAAAATGACCATTATTAACTTAAATGATTTCATAATGTTTATAACATGGTAATAAGTGATATAAAAGGAATAATAAACTTTAAAAAGGTTATTAATCAAGTATAAATTAACTTTATCTTATTATTCAGGAGATTAAAGAACGAACAGGTCAAGTCGGACACGAGGTAAGGGGTTTCTTATCTCACTTTTAATTTTTGTGATATTTACATTATTCGCCACTTATTTATTGAATGTGGTGTATTATGTACTTAAATTTGATATATATTATCATGATTCTCTTTATATTCATGGTATTATATGATTGATTTGGTGGTTATTAACTTTTCGTCTTACGACTCGATTGATTACAACGTGGTAAGGGGTTTTCATCTCACTTTGTATTCCCGTAAGATTCATGCTATATTGCCACTATTTCCTTTTGTGTGGTGTATGTACTGCTCATGATTGTATTCCTTGTGTAATATAATTTAATTTATTGGTATTTACTGTTGGGTCGTAGAGGATGGAAAGAGGGGGGGTGAATTTCCTTTTCAAAAATAATTAACAATTTAAAACAATTATCAATGCAGTGGAAATAAAAAAGGCAAGACACAATTTGATAACGAAGTTCGGCTTAATTCCCAAGCCTACGTCTCCACTCCCAACAAGAACTGTTGAGAGATTAATACGTAAGCTTGCTTTTTAATGGTTGTAGCAAGAAACCCACTAGCCGTTTTAAGGTAGGCTAGAACACCTTCGTACAGCTTGCTTTTTTATTATGGTTGTAGCAAGAAACCCACTAGCCGTTTTAAGGTAGGCTAGAACACCTTCGTACATCTTGCTTTTTTATTATGGTTGTAGCAAGAAACCCAATTGAAAGAAAGAATGGAAATGAGATGTTTGTTTTAATCCAAACCCAATGAAGAACTAAACAAATAAAATAATACAAACACACGGAAGCCTTGAGCGCCAAAAGTGTGAGAGCAGCTGATGGAGAGGGAGCTCAAGATTCAAGGATGGCAATGGATCACAAGAGGCCTTGGAGATTTGTCGTTAGAGCGTCAAGACATCAAAAAATGTTTCGGTTGTGTTCCCGGCATCCATGGTTTCTTATTTATAGGAGAAATACCCATAAACACTTCAATATGGCCGTTGGAGGGCTTCCGGAGCCGTTGGGTGTCAAAAGTACAAGTCTGGTCAAAGCCCAACGGCTAGTTTGACTGGGCACACCGGCTGGCCGGTGGTGTCTCACCAGCTGGCTGGTGGTCCACCGGCTGGCCGGTGATGAGCTCCCGGCTGGCCGGTGGTCCAGACAGAGTAGGCTTTCTGTCTGGGTTCCACCGGCTGGCCGGTGGTCATCCACCGGTTGGCCGGTGGCACCAGGCAGTGGGCAAGCCTACTGCCTGGGTCCTCCGGCTGGCCGGTGCGCTAGCACCAGCTGACCGGTGGCTTTGGCAGAAAGCAATTCTTCTGCTAGAGACCACCGGCTGGCCGATGGACTCAAAGAGTCCACTATCAGCCTTCTTGGTCCAACTCCTGGGCAACCTTTTTCCTAGCATCAAAACACTTGAAAACAAGTTAGAACACGATGAGAGTGATTGTGATCATTAAAATCCAAGAGAGAGGGGTACAACAATCTCCCCCTATTTTGATGATCACAATCACAAAAGAGAAAGCTTTAAAAAGGATATGCCAATTGAAAACTTAAATAAACAATTTTGGACATGAAA
Source organism: Viscum album (assembly GCA_963277665.1). NCBI lineage: Eukaryota > Viridiplantae > Streptophyta > Magnoliopsida > Santalales > Viscaceae > Viscum > Viscum album. The sequence continues at coordinate 578,293,759 of OY728122.1, read as the reverse complement.
ATATATTAGAGATCATTTCAAAAAAAAATGAAGAGATATACCATGTATTGAAAATGATCTTAATCTAAAGAGAATGAGTCATTTTGAAATTTTAACCATAGGTCGTTTTTTTAAAAGGAACAAATGAAATCAATAACTTACCGGTTTAAAAAAAATTGAACTTTTAAAAAAAAGAGCATTTTAATCAATTTAAATATGAAACTAGTAAACAGAGAAATTTCTCCCCCTTTGAGATTATCAAAATAGGAGGGAAAAAGAAAAAAAATGAGAATAAATTAGATAAACAAAAAAAAAGGAGGTAATCAATGACAACAAAAAAAAATATGATAGATAAGACAACTTGAAATTTATAAAAGATGAAACGTTACATACAAAGACAAGTCAAAAACAGGAAAGGCTCTATTCAATAGTGCTCATTGACGAATCATTCCTAACTCCCCCTTAATAAAATCAAAACGTTCAACCGGGAGCGGTTTGGTAAAAATATCAACTAATTGGAAATCAGTAGAAATGAAGTCCAAAGTGATATCCCCTTTTTGAAAATGGTCACGAAGGAAATGATGCCTTAAGTCTATATGCTTTGTTCTAGAGTGTTGTATTGGATTCTTAGAAATACTAATGGCACTAGTGTTGTCACACCGAATAGGGACATGATCGTAGGAAAGGCCATAATCCAAGAGAGTGTGTTGCATCCAAATAATTTGGGCACAACAATTCCCAGCGGCTACGTACTCGGCCTCGGAAGTAGAAAGAGCAACACAGTTTTGCTTCTTGCTACTCCATGATAGAAGGGACTTGCCTAGCAGATGACAGGTTCCACTAGTACTCTTTCGATCTAATTGACATCCGCCAAAATCAGCATCCGAATATGAAGAAAGTTCGAAAGAAGTATTAGAAGGATAAAATAAACCAATGTTTTTGGATCCTCTTAAATACCTAAAAATCCTTTTGACCGATTTAAAATGAGATTCTTTGGGATTGTCTTGAAAATGAGCACAAAGGCAAACACTGAACATGATGTTAGGATGGGTCGCAGTTAGGTAAAGTAGACTCCCGATCATACTCCTATAAAGCTTGTTATCAACCGGTTTCCCGACTTCATCTAACATAAGCTTACAGGAAGTACTCATGGGGGTGCTAATTTCCTTTACTTGATCCATACCAAAACGACTTAAGAGATCGTTTGTGTATTTGCCTTGGCTTAGAAAAATACCTTTTGAATTTTGAAAGATTTGAAAACCGAGAAAAAATTTCAATTCCCCCATAAAGCTCATTTCAAATTCTTTTCTCATTAAATCTGAAAAATCAGTACAAAGTGATTCTTTGGTAGAACCAAAGATAACGTCATCGACGTAGATTTGGACGATTAAAAGATCTTTTGAAGTGTGTTTTAAAAAGAGGGTACAATCAGCTTGACCCATTTTAAAATCATTTTCTAAAAGGAATTTTGTTAACCGCTCATACCAAGCCCGAGGGGCTTGCTTTAATCCATATAGAGCCTTGGTTAATTTAAAAACATGATTTGGAAATTTTGGATCTTCAAAACTGGGAGGTTGTTCAACAAAGATTTTTTCTGAAATAAAACCATTTAAAAAGGCGCTTTTAACATCCATTTGAAAAAGTTTGAAATTTAAGTGGGCGGCGAAAGCCAACAAGATTCTAATGGATTCCAATCTAGCAACGGGCGCAAAGGTTTCACCATAATCAATTCCTTCTTCTTGATTATAGCCCTTAGCTACTAGGAGATCCTTGTTCCGGGTTATATTTCCTTGATCATCAAGTTTGTTCCTAAAAACCCATTTAGTGCCAATAATTGGATGATCATTGGGTCTTTCAACAAGAGTCCAAACAACATTTCTAGAGAATTGATTTAGTTCATCTTGCATTGCAATAACCCAATTCTCATCATTAATGGCATCATTAATGGTTTGAGGCTCTAGGTGAGAAATGAAGGCTTGATGTTCAACCTCGTTGAGGATTGATCTTCTAGTTTGAGTACCGGCTTGAAGATCACCTATAACATTTTCTAATGGATGGTCTCTAGAAGGTTTCCAAACCTTAGGCAAGGTGGAAGGAAAATAAGGTGAAGAAGGTTCATGATCATCATCCTCCTTGAGAGGAGAAGAGGAATCATTTAATTCAAGTTTATCAAGCTTATCTTCAACATCTTCAATGACCGGATGGGGTTTTGGAAGATTTTCATCAAACTTGACATGAGATGATTCTTCGATGGTTTTTGAACGTTTGTTGAAGACACGATAGGCTTTGCTTGAGTTGGAGTACCCAAGAAAAATACCTTCATCGTATTTGACATCAAATTTCCCTAGGTTATCTTTTGTGTTAAGGATAAATCATTTACAACCAAACACTTTAAAATAACCAACTTTGGGCAATTTGCATTTCCAAAGTTCATAGGGGGTTTTCTTAAGAAGGGGTCTTACAAGGACTCTATTGATAGTATAACAAGCAGTGTTAACTTCCTCGGCCCAGAAAAATTGAGGGAGGTTGAATTCACTAAGGAGGGTTCGAGCAATTTCTTGGAGAGTTCGGTTTCTCCTTTCAACCACTCCATTTTGTTGTGGAGTCCTAGGGGCAGAGAAGTTGTGATTGTATCCTTGAGAGGAACACAATTCATCGAATTCTTTGTTCTTGAATTCACCTCCATGGTCACTACGGAGCGATATAATTTTATATCCTTTTTCGTTTTCTACTTTCCTAGAGAATTTCAAAAAGGTTCTACAAGCATCATTTTTATGAGCTAAAAAGAAAACCCAAGTGAAACGAGAAAAGTCATCTACTAGGACAAAGGTATAGGATTTTCCACCTAGACTTGCTACAAGGGTAGGACCAAAAAGATCAAGATGTAGGAGCTCAAGAGATTTTGAAGTGGACACTTCCTTCTTAGATTTGAAAGAAGACTTGTGTTGCTTGCCAAGTTGGCATGGCTCACAAATCAAATCTTTCTTAAACTTAAGTTTAGGAAGGTCATGGATGAGCTTGTTCTTATTAAGATTTAGAAGTGAATGAGAGCTACAATGCCCCAACCTTCTATGCCAAAGCCAAGACTCATTGTCAAGAGCACTTAAACGTTTAACATTTTGGCTAGCTAAAGACTTTAAATAAATAATGTAAACATTTTGAAAACGGGAAGCAGAAAATATCAATTTGTTTAGAAAATCAAACACATTGCATAAATCATTTTGAAAATTCACCGAAAAACCACTATCACAAAGTTGACTAATGCTAATTAGATTATGTTTTAAACCTTTAACAAATAAAACATCTTTAATTAAATAGGTGCTACCAAATCCAATGGTACATATTCCGACGATCTTGATTTTTGAATTGTCACCGAAGGTGACGTATCCTCCATCGAATTCTTCAAGGGAGTTAAACTCGGAGGGATCGCCACACATGTGCCTCGAGCATCCGCTGTCGAGATACCATGAGCCTTTAGAATTCCTACTTCTTTGGCGTTTATCCTACAAAATCAAGAGAGAATAGATTTTGGTACCCATATAAGTTTGGGTCCGGAAAGATTAGCTAAAAGAGACTTTTGAACCCATATTTTTCTAGAGGTTTTCCATCTAAAATACTCATCCGAGTAGGTAATGGTTTTGGGGCTTCCATACCATGCATTTTTACAATCACACTCATAAATCATGTTCCCGGTCTTTTTACAATAATTACAAAATTTATATTGAGAGCTCCCCCTTACAAAAGTAGTGGGTGCTCTAGAAGAAGTGGCTTGTTTGTTAAAGCCAAGTCCATGTGTTGTTCTAGCCGAACGCTGAGAACCTAGTAATTTGGTAAAATTTTGTTCACCTTGGGTGAACTTGGAAAGAGACTCCCTTATATATTTAATGGTTGAATTAAAAGAATCAACATTTGGAATATCTTGGATCTTAAGAGTAAGTTCCTCATTCTTTTTGAGAAGTTGTTCTTTTTCAGAAATGAGAATTTTCTTTTTCTTTTTCAAAGCCATAAATTTAGAGGTAAGTTCGTGAAAACCTTCCTATAATTGATCTCTCGCATTTTGGAGATCTTCATAGGACATGTCATTATTGAAATAGGAAGATGAGGAAGAGGAGTCGGAAGAAGATACCTCATCAAATTCCATTAGGCATTGTTCACCTTCATCGCTTGAGTCGCTTGAAGACATGGAGTCATCACTTTCACTCCATGTGGACGCTTTGAAAGCCTTCTTGTTTTTCTTTTCTTTTACCCTTTTCTTGAAAATGGAGCACTCCGGTTTGATGTGGCCTTTCTTTCCACATTCAAATCATGTAACTTCATTCTCCGCTTTGGGCTCTTCCTTTCGTGCCCTTCGAAAGTTCTTCTTTTTCTTCATGAATTTGCTCATTTTTCTTGCTAGTTGAGCAATCTCGGATTCTCTATCAGCGGAGGATCTTTCTTCCTTTGCTTTGAAAGTAATGTTCTTTTTCTACTTGAAGGTTTTACCTTCTTTATCGGCTTGCCTCTTCATGGTGATCTCGTAGGTCATGAGTGATCCAATGAGCTCTTCAACCGGCATTTTCTTGACATCTTTTGCTTATTGAATTGCGGTCACCTTTGGTGACCATGATCTTGGTAGGACCCAAAGAATCTTCTTGACCATCATTTCTGCAGAAACATACTCACCAAGATATTTTCTTCCATTCCAAACGTCAGTAAAACGAGTAAACATTTCAGTAATTGATTCGTGTGGGTGTATGGTGAAACTTTCAAAATCTTGGTGATACATGTCTAATCTAGTGTCTTTGACTTTGTTAGTGCCCTCATGGGTTACTTCTAAAAGTTTCCAAATTTCATAAGAAGAGGAGCAAGTAGAAACACGGTTGAATTCATTACGGTCTAGCCCACAATGAAGAGCATTCATGGCTTTGCCATCAATCTCAAAGTTGGCAATGTCTTCGGGGTTCCATTTGGACTCATCCTTGTTAGATAAAGTATAGCCTTGCATTACAATCCTATAGATAGGATAACCAATGCTTCTAAGAAAAGTAATCATGTGAGTTTTTCAATAAGTGTAATCGGTTCCATCAAAGAATGGAGCCCGAGTCATAGAATACCCTTCGGGAGCATGCGAGGAATTAGCCATCACTAAGGATCTTAAGTTTGTAACCGATTAAGGTATTATACAAACGATACCCTCTGATACCAAATGTTGGGTCGTAGAGGATGGCAAGAGGGGGGTGAATTGCCTTTTCAAAAATAATTAACAATTTAAAACAATTATCAATGCAGCGGAAATAAAAAAGGCAAGACACAATTTGATAACGAAGTTCGGCTTAATTCCCAAGCCTACGTCTCTGTTCCCAACAAGAACCATTGAGAGATTAATACGTCATCTTTCTTTTTAATGGTTGTAGAAAGAAACCCACTAACCGTTTTAAGGTAGGCTAGAACACCTTCGTAAATCTTTCTTTTTTATTATGGTTGTAGCAAGAAACCCACTAGCCGTTTTAAGGTAGGCTAGAACACCTTCGTACAGCTTGCTTTTTTATTATGGTTGTAGCAAGAAACCCAATTGAAAGAAATAATGGAAATGATAGGTTTGTTTTAATACAAACCCAATGAAGAACTAAACAAATAAAATAATACAAACACACGGAAGCCTTGAGCGCCAAAAGTGTGAGAGCAGCTGATGGAGAGGGAGCTCAAGCTTCAAGGATGGCAATGGATCACAAGAGGCCTTGGAGATTTGTCGTTAGAGCATAAAGACATCAAAAAATGTTTCGGTTGTGTTCCCGGAATCCATGGTTTCTTATTTATAGGAGAAATACCCATAAACACTTCAATATGGCCGTTGGAGGGCTTCCGGAGCTGTTGGGGGTCAAAAGTACAAGTCTGGTCAAAGCCCAACGGCTAGTTTGACTGGGCACACCGGCTGGCCGGTGGTGTCTCACCAGCTGGCTGGTGGTCCACCGGCTGGCCGGTGATGAGCTCCCGGCTGGCCGGTGGTCCAGACAGAGCAGGCTTTCTGTCTGGGTTCCACCGGCTGGCCGGTGGTCATCCACCGGTTGGCCGGTGGCACCAGGCAGTGGGCAATCCTACTTCCTGGGTCCTCCGGCTGGCTGGTGCGCTAGCACCGGCTGACCGGTGGCTCTGGCAGAAAGCAATGCTTCTTCCAGAGACCACCGGCTGGCTGGTGGGAATCCACCGGTTGGCCGGTGGACTCAGAGAGTCCACTATCAGCCTTCTTGGGCCAACTCCTGGGCAACCTTTTTCCTAGCATCAAAACACTTGAAAACAAGTAGAACACGATGAGAGTGATTGTGATCATTAAAATCCAAGAGAGAGGGGTACAACATTTACAACTTCATTGTATTATCCTTCTTTCATGGGGTGTATGCTTTGTAAGTTACCAAATTGATAAGGGAATTTCTAATTTCGATTTCCACTCATTGGGTTTCACACAAACTTCATTGATTATTTTACTCAAAGATTATGTGTGAAATCACTATTTATTTATTTATGTAGTAATTTCCACTCCCCTTTGTGTGTATATACTTTTTATACATATAATCACTCCATTGATAGATTCTCAAGTCATCGATATGAACTTGATAAGAGTATTCATAACTCAATTTCCATTCATTGAGTTAAACATCCAAGTCATTGGTGTTGTTGTTACACGAATGTGTGTGAATGTCCTATGATTGATTTATACTAAATATACAATCATATTGAGTGTATTTATATTTTCCACACATAATTATGTCATTGATTTATCCTTAACATAAAGATATCCTCTTTATAAGGGATTTCATCTCAATTTACATTCTATTGAGACTTCGTTGTTGTTATGCACTAATTCATTTTTATATGGTGTATATATTGTACATTGACATGTTATATCATGAATCCCTTCATTCTCATGATATTATAAAGTTTTTATTACATCAATTATTTGTATTCAAGTGTCTCTCATTTGGTTAGGAACTCTAACTAAAATATCGTTTTAAATGTTTTAAAGATTTATTCTTCTAAATATTCTCATTAATGTCCATGTTTTCAAAATAGTTTTTAGGGTTTATTTATATGGACATTAATGTTTTCAAATGATAATTCATTTAAATTCTTAAAATTGGTATGGGACACTTTGATTCAAAAATATATTTATTAAATGTTTTAAAACAATTTCAAAATGGTTTGATAAAGCATTGATTATGTCAATATATTGAAATGATATATTGTGATTGAAATGTGGAAATGTTATCTTTATTTTATTCTTTTTTATGTGTTATGAATATTTTATGGTTATTGGGCATTATTTACATATACATGTGGTTCTGTGATAAACCTATGGCGGGTGAGCCTAAGATAGCTCTCCAATGAATTGGTTAACGTGGCGGAGGTAAACGTTAATGTTTCTCCTAAGAGATTTAGGGAAAATACTGTGATGGGTATTCCAACATAACTCCCTATGTAGTTGTGATATCTACAATGTAAGTATGATATGGATTCCACAAGCTACCTTTATGATTTATGATTTCTATATGTTATTCATAAATCTTATGATTTCATGGGGTATGTTATGATTGAAAAGTATAGTTTCATTGATTTGTATTTATTGATGGGTTAATGTTTCCTTTCCTTATTTTATAACCCTTACTGATCTTTTTATGCTCATCCCAAGTTTTTGAAATGTTTTCCACAGGACTTAAAGATGAATAGGGTTAAGGATGGGATCAAGGAAAAGTAATGGTGTCTAAAACTTGGAATTATACATGTTTCTTTTTAAGATTTTTTATTTTATGAAAAAAATGGATACTAAGTAGTAGTGTCTACATGTAATTTTCAAGTTGATATGTAATAGTTATGGCCTAATTCTCTAAAACTCTAAACCTGAAAATATCCTCAATGTGAATTATTCATTTAATTCAAGATTATGTAATGTTTTAAGGCTGGGTCCTTATTATTATATTATGTGGTGAATGGGAGCTACTGACTAGGATGATGTTACTTTTGGGGGTTGTAATAGTTTTCTATTTGAAGAGTTTTCTATTTTAAGGTTTTTTATATGACATATTTCTTGTGCTTTGGTGGAACTACTACAAAATAGGCCTTTAACAGCTCTAGAATAGGTATTTATCAGCGCTAAAAATGCTCTGACAATCTGAGCACGGTTAAAAGCCCGAAACATTTATCAGCGCTAAAAAAGTGCTGTTAAAGGGGGCCTTTAACAACATTTTTTTAGTGCTGATAAATTCAACATTGTTAAAGAGGGTAAAATTGTATTTTTTTTAGACACCTATGAGCCCGACCCCCTTTATCAGCACTCAACCCCTTTAGCATCGCTACATCCCCCCCTTTATTAGTGCTTTTCACTCCACCACCTTTTAATAGTGTTTTGCAAATTTCCAACCTTATGTGCGTCTACCTGGATTTGAACAATGCACCACTCCTTCGAAGATGGAACGCCTTTACCACTACACCATGTTGTTTTACTGTCTGTTTAATGATATTTATGTTTATTTATATATATATTTACGTATATTTATATAATTATTTTAAAATAAATTTATACAATATGTGTGTGTTTGAGAGAGATATATATACTTATATTTATTTAAATATATTATACATTATATTCATTTATATATACTAGAATATAATCTAAATATACATCTCTTTATTAATACACACATATGTATATGTATATATAATGTAAAAAATGGTAAGATGTTTTTTTTTTAAATACATTTTTAGAATATGTATTTATTTAAATATATTAGAATATATATTTTTACATAAATATGTTGATATATGTATTTATATGAGTGATTTATTATAAGTAAATATTATAAAACATGCATATATTTAATTATAAATAAAATTACATTGTGAAAAAATAATAAAATTTCAAAACCATAATATCAATATGAATGTAATACCTATGAATAAATTCAAACTCCATAAAAAAGGAAATTTGACCCCCTTAAACAAGCTCAAAAATCCATCGAATGTTAAAAAATCAGGGTACCCCGACTAAAAACTCAGTTTTGGAGGCCTTATAGACCTTTTTTATCCTCGAAAAATGTTACATAGGTTTACTTGTGTCATCGAGGGTATAGGGTTCATCGTAGGTTTCGATTTGATATGTGGTAGAGCTCAAACGGACACCCGGATCAAAAGTTTTGGTCATTTGAAATTTGAGTTACGTTTTCAGCTTATTTTAGATCTTTTATTAATTTTTTGATTTGTGTTATCTTAAAATTGATATTAAATGACTATTAGTCAGTAATAATAATCAAATTATTAATTAAAAATATTTTTTAAATTATTTTATAATCCATTTTCACAAAAAATATTATATATTAAGTGTAAATGTCTATTTACCTTATCTAAAACATATTTAAAAAAAATATATTATATTTAAATCAATATAAATATATTTATATATTAATATATTATTCTTAATGAGATTTTTTTTTTTTTGAAGTATATATTTATCAGCACTACTATAAAAGTGATGCTAAAATACCTCATTTACAAGCGCTTGTAAAACAAATGCTGATAAATGTCCCCCTTTAACAGTGCTTTTTTTAGTGCTGACAAAGGGAATCATTAACACTGTTTTTAGCTAGCACTGGATAAACCCAATTTTGTAGTTGTGTGGTTTTTATTCTTTCCAATTTTTTGGAAAAAATCTTTATGTTGTGGTCTTTTGAGAAGCAAGGTTTCATTCTGCTTTGATTTTGGGCTTTCACTAGTTCGGTGGAAGCCTATTTATTAGACTTCTTTATAGTGGTTTGTGCTTTGGAGGTTCTTGTTTTCACTTATAGATCAATTCTCTTACATTTGAGGTGTTTAGTGCATTTGTTTGTGTCATTGGAGAATTGTTTTGGTCTTGGTGAATTGAAGTCTATGGAGACCTATTGCAACCGATGGTGTTGAGCTGCCTTTGATTGATGAGGGTTTTTGTTTAGAGGAGTGTGACTTGAACATCATTGATGGAGAGTGTCACGACCCATCCCTCGGGGCCCATGCCATGACTACCCCAAGCACGCCTTCCATAGGTTAGGGGCTGGAGACTAGCACTGGAAAGTCGTGTCCCTTAAATGGGAAGGCATTTCCTTTTTAACCTGTACAGACACACAGTCCAAGAACACAACAAGAAGCAACCACACAGACTAGAACGCAATAAGATGCAACCACAAAGTAAACTGTTGTATTAAAAGAGTGTTGAAAGTAAAAAGGGGCCGGAATACAAGACCAACTATAAAAGTACAAGTATGGCTAGAAGTACAATACAACTGGAAGAAAAAGGAAAATAGCTATTGGGTCATCCTCTGAGGTTCCTACCTGAAGGGTAGGTATATATCGCCTCCTCAGCAATCCACGTTCATCAGTCTCCTCCACATCATGTCACGCCGAATGGTCCACCTCCATGCACCGCCCAGTCCTAGCTCCCTCATCCTTGATCAATGTTGTATGTCATCTGCACCAGACACAACAAGGTGCAGGAGAATCCCATACAGGGGTGAGTATAACAATACTCAGTAGGGACCCCAAGACCCCCATAGGTCTCCTAGAGTTCCACAAAGTAAAAACCACAAATCAAGACATCAAATCTACTTAGGCATGTGCCCATACATATACCTAAGTTATCAAGACATACTCATCTCATACATGAGGGAAGGACACCACATAAATAACACCACGAAGGTAGAAGTACCACACAGGTAACAACACGAAGATAACACCACGAAGGTAACTCCACAAAGGTAGAAGTACCACACAAGTAACACCACAAAGATAGAAGTACCACAGAGGTAACACCACAAAGACAATACCACAAATGCAAAAGTACCACACAGGTAACACCAGGGAGATAGAAGTACCACACAGGTAACACCACGAAGATAGAAGTTCCACACAGGTAACACCACGAAGACGATACCACAAAGGTAGAAGTACCACACAGGTAACACCACGAAGCTAGATGTACCACACATGTAACACCATGAAGATAGAAGTACCACACAGGTAACACCATGAAGATGATACCACAAAGGTAGAAGTACCACACAGGAAACATCATAAAGCTAGAAGTACCACACAGGTAACACCACGAAGATAGAAGTACCACATAGGTTACACCGCAGAGATAGAAGTACCACACAGGTAACACCACAAAGATTGAAGTACCACATAGGTAAAAGACTCAACACACAATCATGTGTAACTTAAGTATAGAAGTTCATATGATTAGTCATAAACTAGATCATCTTATTCTGTTAATAAGCACTACTGCTGAGCCACACAGGATCGATAGGTAACTAACCCCCACTGACCCACACATGATCGATAGGTAACTAACCCCCGCTGACCCACACAGAATGTGACCCACACAGGATCGGTATGCACTAACCCACACAGGATCGTTGAGCGATGACCCACACAAGATCTGACCCACATAGGATCGATAGATGTTGACCCACATAGGATCGATGTTCTTTCTTCACGTTGCAGCCTACCATAGGTTTCCTCGCACCCGGTGCGCTCGAGTTCCATAGAATCTACCCCTCAAGATATCAGTCATACCTCGACTGCCACTAAGCTCCACAAAGGAGTAACCCAAAGGACCGCCATGTCTTAAGAGTTCCAACGCGACAGACAGTGCATCAATCGGACACCCAGTCGGTGAGTTATAAGCATTTTAGCTCTGAGGGCCCGGTTAGATTTAGGTTCGATCCAACCCGGTCATACTAAAACTTTCTCTAAAACTCAAGTGGAGTATACCAAAAGGACCATCTCGATCCAACGATCCCAACGCTGTAGACGGTTCATCAAACAGACGTCTGGTTCTCAAGATATGCCCATTTAAGTGTTTCTGGGTCCGGTTGGGCCCGGGTTCAGTCCGACCCAGTCGGACCCACACGGCCCAACTCGGTCTGGGCTGGGTTGGGGTGGACTCATCCCATTGGGCCAATGTTTGGTTCGGCTCGCAAGAGGGGTGGCTGGCAAGGGCAGCCCAGCCAAAATAGGGCGGCCCGCAAGGGGGGCGGCCCGCAAGGGGGGCGGCCCGCAAGGGGGGCGGCCCGCAAGGGGGGCGGCCCGCAAGGGGGCATCCCGGCCCGCGTAGGGTGGTGGCCCGCTGGGGTGGTGGCCTGGTCTGGGGCGGCGTCCCATTGGGGCGGCGGCCGGGTCCGGGGCGGCGGCCCGCTGGGGCGGCGGCTGGGTCCGGGGCGGCGGCCCCCGCCGCGGCGGCGGCGGCCCGCCGCGGCGGCGGCCCGCTCCAATAGCGGCGGCCTGCTGGGGGGCGGCGGCCCGCATGGACAGGGGTTGGGTCTGAGGGCGACGGCCCGCTCCGAGGGCGGTGGCCCCCTCCGAGGGCGACGGCCCCCTCTGAGGGTGGCGGCCCCCTCCGAGGGTGGCGGCTCCCTCCGAGGGAGGCGGCCCCCTCCGAGGACGGCAGCCCGGTCTGAGGGCGGCGGCCCGGTGCGAGGGGGCCGAGTCCGGGGCGGCGGCCCATTGGGGCGGCGGCCGGGTCCGAGGCGGCGGCCCGCTGGGGCGGCGGCCGGGTCCGAGGCGGCGGCCCGCTGGGGCGGCGGCCGGGTCCGGGGCGGCGGCCCGCTGGGGCGGCGGCCGTGTCCGGGGCGGCGGCCCGCTGGGGCGGTGGCCGGGTCCGGGGCGGCGGCCCGCTAGGGCGGTGGCCGGGTCCAGGGCGGCGGCCCGCGGGGACGGTGGCCTGGTCTAGGGCGGCGGCCCATTGGGGCGGTGGCCGGGTCCGGGGCGGCGGCCCGGTCCGGGGCGGCGGCCCGCTGGGGCGGCGGCCGTGTCCGGGGCGGCGGCCCGCTGGGGCGGTGGCCGGGTCGAGGGCGGCGGCCCGCTGGGGCGATGGCCGGGTCCAGGGCGGCGGCCCGCTGGGGCGGCGGCCCTCTGCGGTGGTGGCCCCCTACGGCGGCCCGCTGCGGCGGCGGCCCGCTGCGGCGGCGGCCCGCTGCGGCGGCGGCCCGCGGCGGTGGCGGCCCGCTGCAGCGGCGGTGACCCGCAGGGGCGGCGGCCCGCTCCGAGGGCGGCGGCCCGCTCCGAGGGCGGCGGCCCGCTCCGAGGGCGGCGGCCCGCTCCGAGGGCGGCGGGCCGCTCCGAGGGCGGCGGCCCGCTCCGAGGGCGGCGGCCCGCTCCGAGGGCGGCGGCCCGCTGGGGGGCAGCGGCCCGCATGGACAGGGGTCGGGTCTGAGGGCGACGGCCCTCTCCGAGGGCGGTGGCCCCCTCTGAGGGCGGCGGCCCCCTCTGAGGGTGGCGGCCCCCTCCGAGGGCGGCGGCCCCCTCCGAGGGTGGCGGCCCCCTCCGAGGACGGCGGCCCGGTCTGAGGGCAGCGGCCCGGTGCGAGGGGGGCGGCCCGGTCCAAGGGCGGCGGTCCGATGCGAGGACGGCGGCCCGGTCCGAGGGCGGCGGCTCGTTGCGAGGGCGGCGGCCCGGTCCGAGGCCGGCGGCCCAGTACAAGGGCGGTGGCCCGGCTCAAGTCGGTGACCCGGCTCAAGGGCGGCGGCCCGCTCTGAGGGCGGCGGCTCGGCTCGAGGGTGGCAGCCTGCTTCGAGGGTGGCGGCCCAGTTCGGTCCGACGCGGGGGGTGTAACCCCCCAATCACCCGGATTCCTGAACGGCCCGGAGGCCATTTGGTTGGCGAGGTGGCGGCGCCACATGGGCGTCGTTCGGTCGCCGTGGAACCTGCCGGAGGTGGGTTCGGCCTCCGCTGCAGCTTCCATTCATTGACGGCGCGGCGGTCGCGCTACCTTCCTTCCCGCAGCCGGTCTTCGTGCCAGTCTCCTCCTCCATTCGCCGCAACTGACGAGTCGTGGCCCTACTCTTGCGGCGTGTGTCGACATGCTCGCGGTCTTCCAAGGTAGTGCAAGGAAAGAAAGATAGTGGAGGGTTTGGGCCAGGATCGTTAGGCCTGCACCCTCCGCGTTAGCTCGTAATATGGAGGATATTGAGGGAGTTCAATAAACTGTTGTATTGAACACAATATTAACCCCACAAGATTCCCACAATAACCTCCCGTAAACACGAATGAATCTCGGGTCAACCCGTTAGGTGGTGGATCCATGTTCTTCGTGTTATTCAAGAACGGAGAAGAGGGAAATCATTTGAAGTCATAAATGAATTAAACCCCTACTTGGAAGAGACGGCTGTTGACAACAGTCAACAGAACCTCCTTCATCATTGTCGTCGGTTCGTGACTCGGTGGCACTCGTCACTGCTCGTTGGAACCAGTCTCATCCTCCTGGTGGTTGGCGTCGTGGTACTTTGTCGGGTCTTCATTGCTTGGTGAATCCATGCCAACACCCCCTCCCTAAACTCCATATAAATAGGAGAGGAGGAGTGTGCAATGCTCGGGTAATTAATGAGGTTCATTTAATTAATGAACCTCCCGAATTCCCAACTTTGCGGTTACAGGAAAAGAAGAGTCAAGCCATTTATTGGCTTGACACGTCGTCGGTCTCGCCAGCGTCGTTTGTCTATTGGAGGAAAGAAAGAAAATAAAATAACAAAACGTGTTATTTTATTAATCTTTCAAAAGTCCACAAAAATAACTTATTCACATGACCTACTGTGGTAGAAGTTATGCCTCCCTTAAGTGAATCTCGGCGCTACGGATTCAACGGTGCCCTCAGATTTTTAATCTGAGAAACGGTTCAAAAGTTAGAAAATGTCACTCACGCGTTTACTAAACGTACCCGAAAAAAAGTTTGAAAAAATTTTAAAATTCACCCTCGACCCGCGCTGGTCGAGGTTAGGCTCTGCCTAAATGAAACACACCCCAATGAACCCAATGGTACTCTTGGATTTACAATCTGAGTTACCATTTAAAAGTTATAAATTTTACAATAAAATAATTTTCCCTTAATTATTTTATTTATGGCCAAAAACTAACTTTCACTGGTAGCTTGTGTCGGCCAATTTTAGTATCTACCTAAAGAAATCATACCCTCACGAGTTCAGTGGTGGTCTCAAATTTTTAATCTGAGTTACCGTTTGTGAGTTATAATCATTTGAAAAATAAAATAACTTTATTGAATTATTTTATTTATGGTTATCCCATTTTCGGGTTTTCTCACAGGAGGCCCATGTCGACTAAACTTAAGTCGCGCCTAGGGTAAAACCGTCATCCTGAGCGCGACGGTGCCCCCTGATTTCTGATACGATTAACCATTTAAGAGTTATTCCAATTTTCAGGAAAAATGCATACGCACGCTAATTAAAGCTTAACAAAACTTCGACGGATCATTCCAGACACTTCGGGTCTTAGAATCGTGCGCCGTCAGATTTTGTGGTCTTGAAATAATTTCATATAATTAAAAAAAATTATACGGAATTTCCGGGACATTAAATTCTCCCCACCTTAGGTCTTTACGTCCCCGAAATCCATGACATAGACTAAGGAAACAAATGGGGGTACTGAACATGGATCTGAGCCTCCTGCTCCCATGTGCTCTCCTGGAGGTTCTCGTGCTTCCAGCAAACGCGCACTAGTGGTATAGACCACCCACAAAGGACCCGCTCCTGTTGATCCCAAAAATCCACTGAGAACTCTGTAAAAGTCACCCCATCATCAAAGTACAACTCGCCCTAGTTAATAACATGTGATGGATCAAGCACGCATCTCCTCAACTGCAACACATGGAAAACATTATGCACCCGGTACATCTATGGGGAAAGAGATAGATGTTACACCACCTCGCCCACTCTGCTGAGAATCTAGAAAGGTCTGATGAACCTCGGAGATAACTTGTCACCCTGGCCAAATCTCCGCAAACCTCATCGAGGTGAAACCTATAGGAAGGCGTGGTCTCCCTCCTCCGGTCGGCATAAGAATTCTCCTGGCTCTAAGTAGTTTTCACTTTCAAACAAGTGAGGCATCGTGATACAAAATTTTTCATTGCTTCCTTCATCCTGGGCTATCAGTACTGACGTCAGAGATCCTGGTACATTTTCTCCACTCCATGATGCACCGCTAGAGGGGACGTATGGAGCTCCCTCAACACCTCCTCCCGTAGCGCTACCGGGACCATGGTAAATCCTTTGAAGAGGATGACATGCTCCCCACCTTTAGAAAATCCATCAGGTTCCTACCCTGAGGATATCTGAGCACGTAGAGCCTCGCAGTCAGTGTCCCCAAGCTGTGCCTCCCTGACTCGCTGAAGGAGTGGGGGTGTGACTTTCATAGACTGGAGGTATGTTGCTCCATCTCTATCCATGAAGGATATCAGCAACATGGCTAGCATCTCTGTCGTCTCACTCAGAAACTGCAGACCATACCTCCTACTGAGTTCATCTGCTACCACATTCCCCTTCCTAGGAGTATAGACTATCTCAAAGTCATAGTCCTAATGGAACTCTACGCATCGTCGTTGTCTCAGGTTCAGGACCTTCTGAGAGAAGATATACCTCAGACTCTTGTGATTAGATTATACTGTAAAACGTTCGTCCATCAAGTAGTGCCACCACATCTTTAGCACAAAGACCACTGTTGTTAAATCCAGTTCATGGGTAGCATAGTTCTACTTGTCAGTCTCTGTCTCAGCTCCTGAAAGCTCTACTAACACTTCTCTGTCCACAAGAAAGGCTCCCCCTTTTCGTCAAAGCTCACAAGGGTGTCGTTACCCTGTATAAGTCGGGTACAAATCTCTGGTAGTACCTAGCCAAAGCATACGCCCCTCTCTCTTCAGGGAGTTAATCATGGAAACATATTTTGAAAATATTTCCCCATGCTCTGTCACTCCGGTTTGGAACTGAAAACTCGAAACTTCTGCTACCACGAGGGTAAGTATGGCCAGCTCAAGCATGATCGGCGGCACCCTCCTATTCTTGAGTTTATCCTATGATGCCTAGGTTTCCTTTTTCGGCAACCAAGGAAAATATCATTACAACGTTGTAGGTAAACCACAACCTTTTTTCTTAATACAGTCAATCTGAGTATGAACTATGGATGTCTTGTCCATACCCAAACTAACGTTGTAAGGCCTCGATGCTACCACCAAGAGGTTCTCATCTCAAGGGTTAGATCACATCGTCGTCATAAGTGTGATTATTGAGTCTCCTCCCAAAGGTATCTCCAGACGTGAGGGTCAAGTCAATGGATTAACTAGAAACTCTATGTCTTGGACAAGATTTGTAGAAGCAAGGAATGATTGGTACCTATTTATATTAATACGGAAACTAGCAGTAGACACAGACCATTCATAGAATCATTCCTAGAGCCCTTGGTTTGCACTCCTTGACCATATATAGATACTCCCTTCCCCTATCCTCCATCTCCCTGAGCCTGGTGGGGACTGCAAAGGGGGGTGGTTATACCATGTCGAAATGCACACCACTTCATGTTGCTTTCCTAGCTCTGCTTCCAAATCTTTTGTCCTGTAGATTCATCTGTCCCTTACACTTCTTCTTCCTAAAACATTTTTACACACCCAAGTCTCTAAGACTGGCACTAGTTTCCTGCTTTCCCACTATTAACATTCATTGGATGTATCTGCCCATCCAAAGAACATTCAATTGAAAATGTTCTCTCTGGCACCCTAACCTAGGTAGGAATGCATAGAGGAATAGTATTGGATCGGACGTCCTTAAACACACCATGCTCGGAAGACTGAGCCCTGAAGCACAGATCATATCATATTCATCGAGTACCAGTAATGGTTGGTATGCCTTGATGAATACTCAGCCGCCGACATGTCATCTTGTCGAAGCTGTAGAAGCTCTAGAGAACTCTCAGCCACCTTCTCAAGCCAGTCCTCAACCTCTTGTGAGTCGGGCTCACCTCGGAACCTGAGTGGTATTTGATACTGAAACTCGTGTAAGGCACTAAGCCTAAATGTGTCCTCTACCGGTACCGCCGGTTGTAACTGATGCTCAACGGGTGGTGGTTCTACTGGTACAGCACCCGAAGGTGCGAACGCAGTAAGAGGGCCCTGCACTGGAGCCTCGTCGCTCAGTGGGCCATCATCGCATACTCTCTCAAGAAACTAGGGTGGCTCTATTTGTGGTGGAATATTGATAAGGAAAAGGTGTGCTATGGTCATTAAGTTATACCTGGTGAGCTTACTCCAAATAAATCAAAAGAAAAACTTTTCAAAAACACGCGCAATCAGTGTTTTCATGTGCTGAGTCAGAAATCAGAATTCAGGGTCTTGGTGTATGAATACGCCAGCCACTGTACCAACACTGGACTCCCCGAACTGAAAACCACACTCATAACACATAACACTATTGCTTTACAGGAAAGATCAGAGTTCTAGTTCTTTGGTAGAACCAAACTCCTCTGATACCACTTTGTCATGACCAGTCCCTCGGGGGCCGTGCTGTGACTACCCCAAGCCCGTCTTCCATAGGCCAGGGGTTGATGACTAGCACCATAAAGGTGAATCCCTTAAATGGGAAGGCATTTCCTTTTTAACCTGTATAGACACATAGTTCAAGAACACAATAAGAAGCAATCACACAGACTAGAACGCAATAAGATACAACCACAAAGTAAACTGTTGTAGTAAAAGAGTGTTGAAATTAAAAAGGGGTTGGAATACAAGCCCGACTATAAAAGTACAAGTATGAATGGAAGTACAATACAACTGAAAGAAAAAGGAAAACGGTTATTGGGTCGTCCTCCGAGGTTCCTACCTGAAGGGTAGGTACATATCACCTCCTCAGTACTCCACGTCCGTCAGTCTCCTCGGCGTCAAGTCACGCCGAATGGTCCACCTCCATGCACCATCCATTCCTAGCTCCCTCAACCTCGATCAACGTTGTACGTCGTCTGCACCAGACACAAAAAGGTGTGGGTGAAGCCCGTGCAGGGGTGAGTATAACAATACTCAGTAGGGAACCCAAGACCCTCGTAGGTCTCCTAGAGTTCCATAAAGGAAAAACCACAAAGAAAGATATCAACTCTACTTAGGAATATGACAATACATATACCTAAGTTATCAATATATACTCATATCATACATGAGGGAAGGACACCACATAGGTAACACCACGAAGGTAGAAGTACTGCATAGGTAACACCATGAAGATAACACCATGAAGGTAACTCCACGAAGGTAGAAGTACCACATAGGTAACACTACAAAGATAGAAGTACCACACAGGTAACACCATGAAGACAATACCACAAAGGCAGAAGTACCACATAGGTAACACCATGGAGATCAAAGTACCACACAGGTAACACCACGAAGATAGAAGTACCACACAGGTAACACCATGAAGACGATACCACAAAGGTAGAAGTACCACAAAGGTAACACTACGAAGCTAGAAGTACCACATAGGTAACACCACGAAGATAGAAGTACCACACAGGTAACACCACGGAGATAGGAGTACCACACAGGTAACACCACAGAGATTAAAGTACCACACAGGTAAAAGACTCAGCTCACAATCAGGTATAACTTAAGTATAAAAGTAAAGATGATTAATTGTAAACTTGATCATCTTATTCTGTTAAGAATCACTACTGTTGACCCACACAGGATCGATAGGTAACTAACCCCCGCTGACCCACACAGGATCGATAGGTAACTAACCCCTGCTGACCCGCATAGGATCTGACCCACATAGGATCGGTATGCGCTGACCCACACAGGATCGTTGAGTGCTGGCCCACAAATGATTTGACCCACACAGGATCGATAGATGCTGACCCGCATAGGATCGATGTTCTTTCTTCACGTTGCAGCCTGCCACAGGTTTCCTCACAACTGGTGTGCTCGAGTTCCGTAGAATATTCCCCTCGAGATATAGTTCATACCTCAACCACCACTAATCTCCACAAAGGAGTAACCCAAAGGACCTCCATGTCGTAAGGGTTCCAATGCGACAGACGACGCATCAATTGAACGCTCAGTCGGTGAGTTATAAGCATTTTAGCTCTGAGGACCCGGTTAGAGTCGGGTTCGATCCAACCCAGTCATACTCCAGCTTTCTCCAAAACTCAAGTGAATTATACCAAAAGTAACTTCTCTATCCAAGGATCCCAACGTTGCAGAAGGTTCGTCAAACAGATGTCTAGTTCTCAAGATATTCCTCTTTAAGTGTTTCTCGGTCCGGTTGGGCCCAGGTCTGGTCCGACCCGATTGAACCGACCCGGCCTGACTCAGTCTGGGCTGGGCTGGGGTGGACTCGGCCCACTGGGCTGATGTCCGGTCCGGCCCGCAAGGGCGGCCCAGCCAGAATAGGGCGGCCCACAAGGGGGCGGCCCGCAAGGGCGGCCCGGCCAGAATCAGGTGGCCCGCAAGGGGGCGGCCCGAACCGCGTGGGGTGGTGGCCCACGTGGGGCGGCCCAGCCCGCGTGGGGTGGTGGCCCTCATGTGGCGGCGGCCAGGTCCGAGGTGGCGGCCTGCTGGGGCGGCGGCCCGCATAGGCCGCGGCCTGGTCCGAGGGCGGCGACCCGGTGCGAGGGCGGTGGCCCCCTCCGAGGGTGGCTGCCCTGTGTGAGGGCGGCGGCCTGGCTCGAGGGTGGCGGCCCCCTCCGAGGAAGGAGGCCCGGTCCGAGGGCGGCGGCCCGGTGAGAGGGGGGCAGCCCCGTCAGAGGGCGGCAACCCGGTGCGAGGGTGCCCCCCCCCCCCCCGTCAGAGGGCGGCGACCCAGCGCGAGGGCGGCGGCCCGACTTGAGGGCGGCGGCCCACTCCGAGGGAGGCTGCCTTGGCTCGAGGGCGGCGGCCTGGCTCGAGGGCAGCGGCCCGCTGGGGCGGCGGCCCGCTGGGGTGGCGGCCCGCTCTGAGGGCGGCGGCCCGCTCCGAGGGCGGCGGCCCGCTCTGACGGCGGCGGCCCGCTCCGAGGGCGCACTACCACAAAACTGGGCAAGGCCAGCGCCACCCCTTTATCAGCGCTAACGAAAAAGAGTTGATAAGGGGGGGGGCTTTATCAGCACTCAAAAAAGGTCTGATAAAGGGTTCCTTTATCAGCGCTGATAAAAGTGCCCATTTATCAGCGCTTTTTTTAGCCCTGATAAAGGGACCCCCTTTATCAGCGCTTTTTTAGTAGCGCTGATAAAGGGTCGACTTCAAAAAAAAATTAAAAAATATATTAATATATAAATATAGTTATATAGTTATATTGATATAAATATAATATATAATTTTTAAATATATTTTAGATAAGTATAAATGTACATTTGCACTTAATATACTTAATATATAAGATATTTAGCGAAAATGGATTCTTAAAAAATAAAAAAAAAATTAATTAATAATTTGATAATTATTATGGAGTAATAGTCATTTAATAACAATTTAAAGAATAAAAAAATTAAAAAAATTAAAAAAAGATCCAAAATATGTTGAAAACGCAACTCAAACTTCAAACGGCCATAACTTTTGATCCGGGTGTCCGTTTGAGCTCTACCACATATCAAATTGAAGTCTGCGATAAGCTCTACGTCGCTGTGACTTGGGGGAACCGTGGTCAAGCGTTTTTCGAGGCCAAAAGAGGCCCATAAGGCCTCCAAAACTGAGTTTTTAGTCGGGGTACCCATATTTTTTAACATTTTGTGGATTTTCAGCCTCGTTTAAGGGGGGTATTATTGGATTTTTTTTGTGGGTACTGAATTTATTCCAAGGTATTACATTCATATTGATATTATGTCTTTGAAATTTTATCGTTTTTTATAATTCACTGCTATTTATAATCAAATATATAACTATATGTACATATTTTTTATATATTCACACCTAAAAATTAAATTTTTTAAATGAATAATTAAACATATTTACATATAAAATATACTAGCTTTATCTAAATAATAACTAATATCTATTTTATTTAAAATACCAATATATGAATATTTATATAACTACTATATATTAATATAACTATATATATATTAATATAACTATATATATTAATATAACTATATATATATTAATATAACTATATATATTAATATAACTATATATATATATTAATATAACTATATATAATAATATAAATATATATTACTGTACGAATATATATAATGAAATATATATATAAATATATATATATATATATATCATGAATAAGAGAAGAAATCAATATAGGGTAGTGGCAAAGGCTTTAGATGTGCATGGGGGAGGTCTCGAGATCAAATCCGGGTGGAGGAAAGGGTACGCGCGCAAGGGTGATTTAAAGGGCTAGCGCTGATAAAGGGTGTAGAGGTGAGGGCGGGTGCTAGATGTGCAGGAAAGTGCTGATAAAGGGGAGCTCAAGCGCTGTAAAAAGCCCCCCCCCCCACGAGATTGGTAGTATTTTTTTATTTTTATCAGCGCTTCATTTTAGTGCTGATAAAAGGCCCCTTTTATTAGCACTTTTTTTAGCACTGATAAAAGTGGTCTTTATCAGCGCTTTTTGGAGCGCTGATAAAGGGGACCCCCATTTATCTTCTCCGACATTATCAGCGATTTTTCTAGCGTGGTTAATGGTCATTTTTAGCGCTGATAAAAGCCATATTTGTAGTAGTGGTAGCAGCCCGCTCCGAGGGCCGTATCCCGCTCCGAGGGACGCGGCCCGCTCCGAGGGCGGTGGCCCCCTCCGAGGGAGGCGGCTCCATCTCAGGGCGGCAGCCCCATCTAAGGGTGGCGGCCCGGTGAGAGGGGGCAGCCCCGTCAGAGGGCGGCAACCCGGTGCATGGGCGGCGGCCCCCCCGTCAGAGGGCGACGACCCGGTGCGAGGGCGGCGGCCCGACTTGAGGGTGGAGGCCCGGCTCGAGGGCGGCGGCCCGGCTCGAGGGCGGCGGCCCGGCTCGAGGGAGGAGGCTCGGATCGAGGGCGGAGGCCCACTCTGAGGGTAGCGGCCCGATCCGGTCCGACACGGGGGGTATAACCCCCCAGTCGCCTAGATTCCTGAACGGCCTAGAGGTCATTTGGTGGGAGAGGCGGCGGCACCGCGTGGGCGTTGCTCGGTCACCGCAGAACCCGTAGGAGGCGGATTCGGCCTCCGCCGCGGCTTCGGTCGCGGCTTCTGTTCGTCGGCGGCGCGACAGTCGCGTCGCCTTCCTTCCCACAGTCGGTCGTCATTTCGGCCACCTCCTCCGTTCACCACGGATGATGAGGCACGACCCTCCTTTTGCAGCGTGCGTCGACGTGCTCATAGTCTTTCGAGGTAGTGCAAAGAAAGAAAGATAGTGGAGGGTTCGGGCTGGGTTTATTAGGCCTACACCCTCCACGTTATCTCATAATATGAAGGATATTAAGAGAGTTCAATAAACAGTTTTATTGAACACAATATTAACCCCACAAGATTCCCCGCAATAACCTCCTGCAAAGACAAATGAATCACGTGTCAACCTGTTAGTCAGTTGACCCTCGTTCTTCGTGTTATTCAAGAACAGAGAAGACGAAAATCATTTGAATGCATAAATTAATTAAACCCCTACCTGGAAGAGACATCCACTGACGACGGTCGACGGAACCTCCTTCATTGTTGTCTTCAGTCCGTGACTCGGTGGTGCTCGTCACCGCTCGTTGGAACCAGTCTCATCCTCCAGGTGTTTGGCATCATGGTACTTTTCTAGGGCTTCGTCGTTTAATGAAGCCATGCCAACACCCCTCCTCGAGATCTATATAAATAGAAGAGGAGAAGGAGTATGCAATCCTCTAGGAATTAATGAGGTTCATTTAATTAATGAACCTCCCGAATTATCAATGGTGCGGTTACAGGAATAGAAGAGTCAAGCCATTTATTGTCTTGACACGTCGCCGGTCCCTCCAGCATCGTTCGTTTGTTGGAGGAAAGAAAGAAAATAAAATAACAAAACATGTTATTTTATTAATCTTTCAAAAGTCCGCAAAAATAACTTTTTCACCCGACCTACTATGGTTGAAGTTATGTCTCCTTTAAGCGAATCCTGACACTACAGATTCAACGGTGCCCTTAGATTTTTAATCTGAGAAATAGTTCAAAAGTTAGAAAACGCCGCTCACGTGTTTACTGAACGTACTCAAAAAAAAGTTCATAAAATTTTTAACAGTCGCCTTCAACCCGTGCCGGTCGAGGCTAGGCTCTGCCTAAGTGAAACATGCCCCAACGAACCCAACAGTACTCTCGGATTTCTAGTCCGAGTTACTGTTTAAAAGTTATGAATTTTACAATAAAATAATTGTCACTTAATTATTTTATTTACGGCCAAAAAATAACTTTCACCGGTGGCTTGCACCAGCCAATGTTAGTATCTTCCTAAAGAAATCATACCCTCATGAGTTCAGCGGTGGTCTCAAATTTTTAATCTGAGTTACCATTTGTGAGTTATAAGCATTTGAAAAATAAAATAACTTTATTTAATTATTTTATTTACAGTTATGTCATTTTTGGGTTTTCTCATAGGAGGCCCGCACCGACTAAACTTAAGTCACGCCTATGGTAAACTCACTATCCTGAGCACAACTATGCCCTCAGATTTATGATTCAAGTAACCGTTTAAGATTTATTCCACTTTTTTAGGAAAACTGCTTACGCGCGCTAATTAAAGCTTAGAAAAACTTCGACGGATCATTTCTGGAACTCTGGGCCTCAGAATCACGCACCGTTAGATTTTGCGGTCTCGAAATAATTTTATATAATTATAAAAAATTATATGGAATTTCCGGGACATTACATTCTCCCCACCTTAGGGCTTTACATCCCTAAAAGCCACAACATAGACTAAGGAATGGGGGTATTGAGCATGGATCTGAGCCTCCCGCTCCCATGTGCTCTCCTAGAGGTTCCTGTGCTACCAGCGAACGCGCACCAGAGGTATTGACCACCCATGAAGGACCCACTCCTGTTGATCCCCAAACTCCACCGAGAACTCTATAAAAGTCACTACATCATCAAAGTACAACTCGCCCTAGTTAATAACGTGTGATGGATCATGCACGCATCTCCTCAGCTGTGACACATGGAAAACATTATGCATCAGGTGCATCTGTGGGGAAAGAGATAGATGGTACACCACCTCGCCCACTCTGCTGAGAATCTATAAAGGTCCGATGAACCTCGAAGATAACTTGTCACCCAGGCCAAATCTCTACAAACCTCGTCGAGTTGAGACTCGTAGGAAGACATGGTCTCCCTCCTCCTATCGGCATAAGACTTCTGTCGGCTCTAAGAAGTTTTCACTTGCTAACAAGTGAGGTATCGTGATATAAACTATGCCACTGCTTCCTTCATCATGGGCCATTAGTACTAATGCCAGAGGTCTTGGTACATCTTCACCACTCCAAGATGTACCACCAGTGGGGACGTATGGAACTCCCTCAACACCTCATCCCGTAGCGCTACTAGTACCATGGTACATCCTCAAAAGAGGATGATGTGCTCCCCACCTTCAGAAAATCCATCAGGTGTCTGCCCTGAGGATATCTAAACACATCGAACCTCACAGTCAGTGTCCCCAAGCTACACCTCCCTGACTTGCTGAAGGAGTGGGGATGTGACTGTCATAGACTAGAGGTATGCTATTCCATCTCTATCCACAAAGGATATCTACAACGCAGCTAGCTGCTCTGTCGCCTCACTCAGCAACTGCAGACCAGACCTCCTGCTAAGTGCATCTGCTACCACGTTCCTCTTCCCAGGAGTATAGACTATCTCAAAGTCATAGTCCTAGAGTAACTCTATCCATCATTGTTGTCTCAGGTTCAGGTCCTTCTGAGAGAAGATATAACTTATACTCTTGTTATCAGAGTAGACTGTAAAATGTTCACTCATCAAGTAGTGTCGCAGCATCTTTAGCGTAAAGACCATTATTGCTGTCTTCAGGTCATGGGTAGCATAGTTATACTTTTCAGTCTTTATCTCAGCTCCTAAAATCTCTGTTGATACTTCTCTGTCCACAGGAAAGGCTCCCCCTTTTTCGTCAAAGCTAAAAAAGGTGTCTCTACCTTGGAGAATTACGGTACAAATCTCTGGTAGTACCTATCCAAAGTAGACGTCCCTCTCCCTTTGAGGAGGTAATCCTGGAAACATCTTTTGAAAATATGTCCCCATGATCTGCCACTCCTATTTTGAACTGAAAACTCAAAACTCCTACTGCCACGAGGGTAAGTTTGGCCGACTCAAGAGTGATCGATTTCATTCTCCTATGCATGAGTTTATCTTTTCCTTCCTAGGTTTTGTTTTTCGCCGACCAAGGAAAATCCCATTCCAACATTGTAGGTAAACCACAACCTTTTTGCCTAATACAGTAAATCTAAGTATGAACTATGGATTTCCAGTCCATACCCAAACTAATGTCATAAGACCTCGACGTTGCCACCAAGAGGTTTCAACCGAAACTCTCACCTCAAGGGTCAGATCACACCGTCAGCGTAAGTGTGATTATCGAGTCTCCTCCCAAAGGTATCTTCAGACGTGAGGGTCAAGTCAACGACTTAACCAGAAACTCTAGGTCTTAGAAAAGATTCGTGGAAGGAAGGAATGATTGGTACCTATGTCTATTAATATGGCAGTTAGTAGTAGACACAGACCATTCATCGAATCATTCCTAGAGCCATTAGGTCTCGCTCCTTGACCATATGAAGCTACTCCCTTCTCGTGTTCTCTAGCTCCCTGAGCCTGGTGGGGACCACAAAGGGGGTGGTTGTAACATGTCGAAATGTATACCACATCATTCTACTCTCTTAGCTCTACTTCCACATCTGCAGCCCTGCAAATTCATCTGTCTCTAACACTTCTTCTTCCCGAAACATTTTTACATGCCCAAGTCTCTGAGACTAGCGCTAGTTTCCTACTTTCCCACTACTAACATTCACTGGCTGTATCCGCTCAGCCAAAGAAAATTCAACTGCAAAGTTTCTCTCTAGAACCCTAACATAGGTAGGAATGCATAGGGGAATAATACTGGCTCAGAATTCCTTAAACACACCACGCTTGGAAGTCTGAGCCCCAAAGCACTGATCGTATCGTATTCATCGAGTACCAGGAATGGTCGGTACGCCTCGATGAATACTCATCTATCGACATGTCATCATACCAAAGTTGTAGAAGCTCTAGAGAACTCTCAGGAACCTACTCAAGCCAGTCCTTAGCCACCTGTGAATCGGGCTCGCCTTAGAACCTAAGGGGTATCTGATGCTGAAACTCGTGTAAGGCACTAGGCCTAAATGTGTCCTATACCGGTATCATCAGTTGTAACTGCTGCCCAACGGGTGGTGGTGCTACTGGTACACCACCCGAAGGTGCAAACGCAGTAAGAGATCCCTGCACCGGAGCCTCATTACTCGGTGGGCTGTCATCGTGTACTCTCTCGGGAAACCTGGGTGGTTGTCTTTGTGGCGGAATCCTGATAAGGAACAGGTGCACCATGGTCATTAAGTTATACCTGGTGAGCTGACTCCAAAGAAATCAAAAGAAAAACTTTTCAAAAACACATGCAATCAATTTTTTCATGCACTGAGTCAGAAATAATAATTCAGGGTCCTGGTGTATGGATGCGTTGGCCGCCGCACCAACACTGGACTCCTCGAACTGAAAACCACACTCATAACACTTAACATTATTGCTTCACAGGAAAGATCAGAGTCCTAGTTCTTCGGTAGAACCAAACTCCTTTGATACCACTTTGTCACGACCCGTCCCTCGGGGCCTGTGCCGTGACTACCCCAAGCCTACCTTCCATAGGCCAGGGGCTGGAAACTAACACCGGAAAGGCGTATCCCTTAAACGGGAAGGCATTGCCTTTTTAACCTGTACATACACATAGTCCAAGAACACAACAAGAAGCAACCACACAGACTAGAACACAGTAAGATGCAACCACAAGGTAAATTGTTGTAGTAAAAGAGTGTTGAAAGTAAAAAAGGGGCTGGAATACAAGCCCAACTATAAAAGTACAAGTACGACTGGAAGTATAATACAATTGGAAGAAAAATGAAAATAGCTACTGGGTCATCCTCCGAGGTTCCTACCTGAAGGGTAGGTACAGATCACCTCCTTGGCACTCCACGTCTGTCAGTCTCCTCCGTGTCACATCATGTCGAATGGTCCACCTCCATGCATCATCCAGTCTTAGCTCCTTCAACCTCGATCAACATTGTACGTCGTCTTCACCAGACACAACAAGGTGCGGATGAAGCCCATACAGGGGTGAGTATAATAATACTCAGTAGGGACCCCAAGACCCCTATAGGTCTCCTAGAGTTCCACAAAGGAAAAACCACAAAGCAAGACATCAACTCTACTTAGGCATATTCTCATAAATATACCTAAGTTATCAAGATATACTCATCTCATACATGAGGGAAGGACACCACATAGGTAACAATACAAAGGTAGAAGTACCACACAGGTAACACCATGAAGATAACACCACGAAGGTAACTCCACAAAGGTAGAAATACCACATAGGTAACACCACAGAGATAGAAGTACCACACAGGTAACACCACGAAGACAATACCACAAAGGAAAAAGTATCACATAGGCAACACCACAGAGATAGAAGTATCACACAGGTAACACCACGAAGATAGAAGTACCACACATGTAACACCACGAAGACGATACCACAAAGGTAGAAGTACCACACAGGTAACACCACGAAGTTTGAAGTACCACATAGGTAACACCACGAAGATAGAAGTACCACATAGGTAACACCACAAAGATGATACCACGAAGGTAGAAGTATCACACTGGTAACAACACGAAGTGTAACACCCCGAGATTTTATGAAAAATATTCTTTTTAATTTCATTAATGTCTTTTGTTGTACGCTAAACCAAAAGGAGATTTCACAAAACGCATCCCTGACTTGGCTTGCATTACACGCAATCGCGACCTTCCACGATAGTGTGTGTTGTACGCAATAGCGAGATTCGCTAAACAACGATATGTTATATAAACTAGCCGTTATGAATAGTAATACCCACTTTTTGAAATTTTATAAATTTTAATCTTTCAAAATGGACTTCATTTTTGGATTCAGAATATCGAAATTAGCCTAGGGTGAAATTTTGGTATTTTTCTGAAAACTTTCAATTTTTTATGAATAGTGAAAACACTAGGTTACTATTCAAAAACCGAATTTTTATTTAAATAATTATTTATTTTATTTAAATTTATTTTAGTTCAAAATTGATACATAATACCTATATAAGTTCAATTTAAGTCATTGAAGTCATTTTATAATAATTTTAGATATATAAAAATTTTATTGAACTTTTCACTGTCTTTTACCACCTCCTAGGAGAATTTGGAAATTCACATAAAACTTAATTTTACCGCTTCTGTGAAGGGAATTTCGAAAATCCGAGAGACGCGGTTAATATCAAGGACTAAAATGTGGTTCAATGAGATGAAAATAATTTTTGGTGAATAGTAACTTTTTACTTTTTTTTACCACGGTTAAAAGTAAATAGGGTAATTAAGGGTAAAAATGATATTATTATTACCCTAACACATGTCCTAATTCTATTGGACAAGTTTAATTCGACCAAAAACAACCTTAGGAATAAAATATGACCATTTAGGCCCACTTGGATTAGATTAGGACATTTATTATTAATTTATTTAAAGAAGGGTTAAAATAGTCAAAATCAAAGTTTAATAACTAAATCATTTTTAATATAGGGTTATACATAATATAAATTCGACTATAAATATTCATTAGAAAGCTAAAACGATTTCATAAACAATGGTATTTTATTTGTAATTTTTAGACTTTAAATAATTTAATTTATTTAGGACACAATGATGATGCAGTAATTATATTATTAATGAAATATTGACATAATTGATGTTATAAATACCCAAATAAATGTAATTTGAGACTTTTTATGAATTCCAATAATTTTATATGTTAATATGACATGTTAGTATTGATTTAATTAACTTTTTTCGAACTAATCTTTCTGTTATGATTTTCACAAAAATCAATTACCAAATAGTGTCAAAATTGACGTAAAATAGTATTAAAACAAATATTATATTATTAACTGTAATTTTATTCCTAAAAATCTAAGGTTCGGCCAAATGACTTATATAAGGTTATATATATTAATAATAAACAACTTGGGGTTCGTTTGGCTTGTTATAGTAAGTTTATTAACCTTATAGTGTAATAAAACAAGAAGACACGGTAAAAGAAAACTTATTTAACTTAAAGTTAAATCTAAATGATAAGGTTAAAATAGAAACTTAAACTTGTCTAAATTCTATTTTATTAGATGATTTAGACCCATAACCACCTTAGATTCAAAATAAATCAATTTGGAGCTATTAAAAACCGAATATGACTTTATAATAAAATAATATTTTTTTTATTCCAAAGGTGCCCCTCTCCTCCCTTATAAAAGGGCACATCCTCCCTCTCTTCCTCACACCACTTTGAGCCTTCAAGCTTGGACAAACTCTGCCAAATTCTCTTCTCAACTTCCATAGAAACATCCTAGAGGTTCTTCTCTTCTTCAAAGACCAATTTTAGTGCCCTAAGAGGAGGTCTCAAAGAAGCGCTTCAAAGAAGAGGTAATGTCCGTTATCGATTCTTTCAACTTTATTTCTTCTTCCACATCTTCTTCTTTAGTTGTTTCATTATGAAGTAATAACATAAGTATCACTCATATACTGATATGTTATTATAAGTATGAAACAACCCTATTTCACCATCTATCCATCCTATGGAAAATGAAATCACCGCGCGTACGTACGTACGGAATACCGTCTCCACGCCGTGGTGTAATCTATTTTCCACCACCACCTTACTTGGATGGGTATAATGGTGTAAATAATAACTATATATTATTATTTTAAAGTGATATTGATTCTTAAATAGTATACATACACTCCAATACAATTCCACGATCATGGGAATGATATCATCGCTCGTGCGTACGTACGGACTACCGTCTCCACGACGCGATGAGATTCATTCTCCATGTTAACCATTAATGAATGATTATAAAGTATATATAATAAGTAATCATGAAATATATGACATAATAATGATACTGTATTTATGTGTGTATATATATGTATGTCATCTACTTAATTTCATTCAATTCAATAAGGAAACGAAAATAGCGTTCATGCGTATGTACGGCCTACTGTCTCCATGAACGGTGTATTTCATTTCATTTAATCGATCTATAATATATATATATATGTATATACTGAAATATATATTATAATTAAATCATGTTTTAAATTCTGTAATTAAGTAAATCAGGATATAAGTAATAATATCAAGAACAACATGTCCAAACACGTACGATAAATAAAAAGATTTAACCCAAAATGCTGCTTTAACATGGAACTTACAAAAGAAAGGGTAATATAAAGTCATAAGTGAACCATATATGATATCATAATAATTAATATGATTCTGTAATAAGTCAATGAAAATATTTAAATCATTATACATGAGGTTCGGAAACGTACGAAGCATATCGGACCTAAGGTAAGGGAAAATATCACAATCTCATTTTTATCCGAGATTGTTTATACTTTGGTACTTACTGGGGTGTATTTTATCATCCACATCCATGTTTCCTCAATATGTAATATTATTTCCATCCACATACAATTGTTTAAATCCAATTTTACCCTTCAGTGAGTTTTTAGTAAAAGATATGAAAGGAATCTTTTGTCGTTTTTCGTACGAGGTACTTTTTGACTTTTTCGGAAAAAGTACGAGAAGAATGTTTTTGTTAACTTATACGACACGAACGGATTTTTACGGTTTTATAAAGCATTATTTTCATGAAGATTTCTCCAAAATATTTCATGACTATTTTCAAAAAAATATATATTTTTCTTTTAAAATTGCATGATGTTTTATGAAAAGAAATTGATTTTGAAGAAGAAATGATATTTTCCTCAAGAATTCATTTCAAGTGTTTTATCAAAATCATTTTCCATCTAAGATGAAATTATTTCATGTGTATGTTTCAATTATAATGTCTCTATGATTTACATGGTTTCACTGTTCTTATGATGAAATGATATCCATTTTTTTATATGGATTATGTTATGATGGGATGATGTTTATGATACCTATTTTATTCTTTGGGTTATGATGAATGATTTATGTTTATATTGTGGCACAAGTAAGAATGATTTCATTATGAGATGAGTGGGACCTATATCTCCCTCCAATGCATTGGGTAAAGATTTATATCTCATGAGATAGACTGGCTAGAACGGTAAGTTAATCTGGTTCAGTGTTACAGGACTGAAACGAGGAATGAACTCGATTCAGAAAGGGACTTTGTCCACTAAGATGGTCTTGGCAGCAATGCCTTGGCTACTATGGAAATCATAACATGTTCTGAATGGTTTCCACAATTAAATGTTTTATTCCCATTATATTTTATCATGGTTGATGTTCTATTATGATATATACCTTACGTACTTCCACGATTTATGTCTTTGCTCAAGATTTTGATGTTTAAATTTCATGTTCAAGTTTTTGCTTCCAAATGTTTATGGATTGTATTATGTTATCTATGTTTGACCTTACTGAGCATTTGAGCTCACCTTTTTTATGTTTTATTTTCCCCAAGAAATAAAGAAAGTTTTTAGGTAAGGAAACAAAAATGAGAAGATCGTTATGGGAGTTGTTGAAGATATTTCAACATGATTAGACGTTTATATTTTGAGTTTCCAAAGACACTAAACTATTACGGTCCTTGTGTGTCTGTTTTTGTTATGTATTAAGTATTCTGAAAAAGTAATGTAATGTCCATGTACGTCATGCTTTGAGTCTCTACACTAAGTTAGAAGTACCACATAGGTAACACCACGAAGATAGAAGTACCGCACAGGTAACACCGCGGAGATAGAAGTACCACAGAGGTAACACCACACAGATTGAAGTACCACACAGGTAAAAGACTCGGATCACAATCAGGTATAACTTAAGTATAAAATTACATATGATTATTTGTAAACTAGATAATCTTATTTTGTTAAGAAGCACTACTGCTGACCCACACAAGATCGATAGGTAACTAACCTCTGCTGACCCACACTGGATCCATAGGTAACTAACCCCCGCTGACCCACACAGGATCTGACCCACACAGGATCAGTATGCGCTAACCCACACATGATCACTGAGCACTGACCCACATAGGATCTGACCCACACAGGATCGATAGATGCTGACCCACATAGGATCGATGTTCTTTCTTCACGTTGCAGCCTGCCACTAGTTTCCTCTCACCCGATGCACTCGAGTTCTGTAGAATCTTCCCCTAGAGATATCGGTCATACCTCGACCGCCACTAATATAAGGACCCGGCCTTAAACATTACATAATATTGAATTAAATGAATAATTCACATTGAGGATCTTTCAGGTTTAGAGTTTTAGGGAATTAGGACATAACTATTACATATCAAAATATTACAAAGTAGGCACTTCTACCCAGAATCCACTTTTTTTATATAAAATAAAAACTCTTGGAAAAAAAGTCATGTCTAATTCCATGTTAAAGAGAGCATGGATTTTCCTTGATCCCATCCTTGACCCTATTCATCTTTACGTCCTGTGAAAAACATTTCAAAACTTGGGATGAGCATAAAAGGCTCAGTAAGGGTTATAAAACAGTGAATGAAAACATTTGTTCATAAATACATACAAAACATGGACTCTTTTACTTACCTCATAAAATCATAAGATTTATGAAAGACACATAGAAATCATAAATTTTAAAGGTAACTTGCGGCATCCATACCATACTTACATTGTAGCTATCACAGCTACATAGGGAGTTACTTTGGAATACCCATTATAGTATATTCCCCAAATATCTTAGGAGAAACATTCACGTTTACCTTTGTCACATTACCCAATTCATTGGAGAGCTATCTCGGGCTCACCTGCCCTAGGTTTATCACAGAACCACCCGTATACCTAAATAATGTCCAAGAACCATAACATAATCATAACACATAACAAAAGCATAAAGGAAAGATAACATTCCACATTGCAATAATAAAATATTATTTCAAGATATTGAAATAATAAATCCATTCTCAAAATCATTTTCAATACCAAAATACGTAAAAAGAGTATTTGGTATTTATTTTTCTTTTTTATAAACATTTCGGCTTGTTAAGGAAGCCAAAGATCAAATAATACTCGCGGTAGTGGAAAGGTCGTTGTCACCGCTTACGTTAAAGAAACATTCCTTTTTGTCATTTAGTAAAATGATTCGTATAAAAAGATTCCCTTTGAATAAAATGAAAAGTAAAATGGGTTTATACACCGTATAAAATAAAGTCGTGTATAATAAATGCCTCAATGAAAGGAGATTGAGATAAAGTCTCTTACCTCGTGTCCGACTTGACCCGTTCGTTCTTTAATATCCTGAATAATAAACTAAAGTTAATTTATACTTGCTTAAGAACATTTTTCAAGTTTATTATTCCTTTTATATCACTTATTACCATGTTATAATCATTATGTAATCATTTAAGTTAATAACGTTCATTTTGTCAATATTTGGTACTTGAGTCAAAAATGGACTTCTTATAATTACATGTTGTTCACGTGGTAAAAGTTTCATTATATCCAGAATTATATTCATGATTTGGGTATCATATATATCATATATATCCATCATGTACATGTATTTATAATAGTATATAACATTTGGAGGTACGAAATGAAATGCACCGTTCATGGAGATGGTAAGTCGTATGTACGCATGAACGCTACTTTCATTTATATTTCTTATTTTAATGGAATTAAAACACAATGATGAATAGGTATATTATAATTCCAGTATAATATCATATACAATATCATTAACTCTATCCTTTATACATACCACATAGGGCATTAACGAGTCACGTCACTTTGAGGGGGCGGTAGTCCGCACTTCCTCAAATGAGATTATCGTATTTACCCACCATGGAAACCATAAAGGTTTGATATAATTGGGAAGTATAGAAGCATAAAGAAATCATAAACATAATATATATCATATATAAATATAGTGTCATCATAATGGCCACCATGAGAGGTGGTAAGATGTAATTGAACAATCATCGCTTCGTGAGGCGTTAGTTTGTCATCCACAGAAACATTATGTTCTTCATCCATTAGATGGAGGTGTGTGTAAGTGTAGTTAGAATCCTTATAATAACAACATCCTATTATATTGAGGATAATGGTGTTGTTACAAAATAAAATAAATAAAAATATTTTAGGGGTTGGAGGAGAAAAATAAAAGAAAACAATTTAAGAGAAACTGTTACCTTTAATTTAGGCAACTTCCTTTGGTTTAAACCAAAAGGACTTCTTAAGTGCCTTCTTCCTAAGGTAAGGCTTCTAGGAGGAGGATAGAGATGTAGGGAGCTTAATTGGGCAGATTTTGGACGAGCCAAATGGCTTGAGAGGTGTGAGTAATTGCATATAAGTAGTCTCTTTTTATAAGGGAGAGGAGGGGCTCTTTAGGAAAGAGTGAAAATATTATTTTATAATATAATGATATTCGGTTTCTAATTGTCCAAAAATCATTATGGTCGAAGATAAAATGAATCATAACCGAAATAAAATCATCCAATCAGAATTGGACATGTTTTGGATAATATTTTAATCATTATAATCTTATTTATTTTAATCATTTATTAATGAGGTAAATACTGCATCATTATTGTGTCATAAATAATTTAATTTATTTGATGTCTAAAAATTATAAAAAAAATACCATGATGTAGGAAATCGTTTTAGATTTCCAATAAATATTTATAGTCAAACAGATAGTTTATATAACCCCTTCTAAAAATTAATTTACTAAAAGATATTTTCTTTTGTCATTTTTGTCTTTTCTTTAAGTTAATTATTCTAAATTGTCATTATCACACCCAAGTGGCTTAAAGGGGTCCGAAAATCGACCCAAAGATGCTAATGGTTGTAAATGACTCAACCAATAATATTTGGACAAATGTTAAGGTAATTTTGAATGATTATAATATTCTTTTAATCTTGAATTACCCTATTTACCTTTAATCGCGGTAAATAAGTCAAAAGTTACTATTCACCAAAAATTATTTTCATCTTATTGAACCACATTTTACTTCTTGATAACAACCATGTATGTCGGATTTTTGAAATTCAATTCACAGAAGTGGTAAAATTCCATTTAAATGAAAAATTCAATTTTTAACTACCACTAAGTGGTGTCACTATTCATCAAAAATTGAAGTTTTTCAGAAAAATACCAAAAATTCAGCCTAAGCTATATTTGATATTCTGAATTTAGAAATGATGTCTATTTTCCAAATTCAAAACATATAAGTGGAATTAATTAATTTAAAAATTAATTCCCGTTGTTAAAACAAATAGCGTTTTTTTAAGAAACAATAACTATCAAAAGATTGATACTTGTTTATGTCTAATTTCAAAGTGAAATTAAATCCAATGACCAACATTGGATTAAATAGTAAAAATATATTTTAATTCCACTTTAAAACCAATTAAAAAGATAATATAACCATATAAATAAACTAGATTAAAAATCACTTTTGATTTAAATTCAATATTTTTCACTATTCATTAAAAATGAACTTTATCAGAAAAATACCAAAAATTTACCCAAAGTAAAATTTGATGTCCCCATTCTAAAGAAGGATTTTATTTGGTCAATTAAAATGTATTAAAGTAACCAAAACTATATTTAAAGAGGGTTCTCCATTAAAAGGCGATAAATCGGCCTTTTAATGTAAATTACGCTTAAAATTAGATTCATTCACTTTTTATGCCTCTAACTTTTATTGGATAAATATAAATACATGTATAATCATATTATAGTTAGTTTTTTTCATTCCCACCAATACAATGGCTAGGAGTTAACTACCATTTAAAATAATAATATTATATTATTAGTGTGCAACGTAAGATTCCAAAGAAACTCGTTGTTGCGTATCGGGTACTCTATTGAACATAGAAACCCCTTTAAGCTAAAATTAATATTTAATTCACAAATATTAATAAATATGAAAATCTCTTATTCTTCATTTACCTGGGATGTTACATCCTTCCCCCCTTTTGGAAATTGCGTCCTCGCAATTTTTATCCACTTATCAAAATAAGTGGGGGTATTTATCCCTCATAGTATTTTCAGATTCCCACGTTGCCTCTTCAACCATATAGTTTTTCCAAAAAAAC
This sequence comes from Viscum album, assembly GCA_963277665.1. Lineage (NCBI taxonomy): Eukaryota > Viridiplantae > Streptophyta > Magnoliopsida > Santalales > Viscaceae > Viscum > Viscum album. Next base: position 578,256,668 of record OY728122.1, on the reverse strand, counting down.
CTTTACCTGATGAATTACCTTATTCCGCAACACCTGCTCTCTACGGTCCAGAATCTGGACTGGTAGTTCTTCATAAGAGAGATTCTCTTCCAACTGAACTACCTTTGGGCTCAAAACATGAGATGGATCTGGCATATACTTTCTCAACATCGAAACACGAAAAACATTGTGTACCTGGGATAAACTTGGAGGTAAAGCTACTCTGTACGCAACTGATCCAACTTTCTCCAGAATTTCATAAGGTCCAATGAACCTCGGACTCAAATTTCCCTTCCTACCAAAACGCATCACACTTTTCCAAGGAGAAACTTTGAGAAAGACATGGTCACCTACCTCAAAAGAAAGATCATTCCTCCGGTTATCCGCATAAATTTTCTGTCTACTCTAAGCTATTCTCATGTGCTTCTGAATCAACTGAACTTTCTCTTCCATCTCTTCTACCAATTCTGGTCCCATCATCTTTCTTTCACCTACTTCATCCCAAAAAGCTGGAGTTCGACAACGCTTTCCATACAATGCCTCAAATGGATCCATCTGTATACTGGAATGAAAACTGTTATTATAAGAAAATTCAACCAAAGAAAGATGTTGGTCCCAACTTCCCTGGTAGTCCATCGACCAAGCACGTAACATGTCCTCCAAGGTCTGAATTGTTCGTTCTGACTGCCCATCTTATTGAGGATGAAAAGTTGTACTAAAGTTTAATTCAGTACCCAATGACTTCTAAAGGCCTTTCCAAAAGTTAGAAGTGAACCTAGGATCATGATCAGATATAATGGAGAGGGGAACTCCATGCAACCTGACTATCTCTTTAACATACAACCGAGCAAGTTGATCTAGAGGCAAAGTATCTCTAATAGGAAGGAAATGAGCAGATTTAGTCAATCGGTCAACTATAACCCATATTTCATTATTACCTCGAGATGTCTTTGGTAATCCCACAACAAAGTCCATGGATATATTTTCCCATTTCCACTCTGGCACCGATAAAGGATGAAGCATTCCTTTCGGTAACTGTCGCTCTTCTTTAACCTGTTGACAAGTCAAACACTTCACAGTAAAATCAGCAATATCTCTTTTCATTCCATCCCACCAGTAATATTCCTGAAGATCTCTGTACATCTTAGTACTTCCAGGATGAACTGAAAACGGAGAACTATGAGCTTCACATAACAACTCATTCTTTAACTGTGAATCACAAGGCACACATAATCTCTTTCCAAACCTCAAAACACAATCATTATCAATGTTAAATTCAGGCAACTTACCCTTCTGAACCAACTCTACCTTTTTTTGCAACTCACTGTCTTCCTTCTGTGCTTTCTTTATTCTGTTTGATAGAGATGATCTCACTGACACCTGAAACAAAACACAAAAATTTCCTGCACCAGCAACTTCTTTGCCAAATTTCATCAAATCAAAAACCAAAGGATCTTGTTCCAAACGTAGCATGGCTAATGAGACATTATTTTTCCGACTCAAAGCATCGTCAACTTTATTTGCTTTTCCCGGATGGTAATGGATCATACAATCATAATCCTTTATTAATTCCAACCATCTCCTCTGTCTCATGTTCAATTATTTCTGAGTGAATATATACTTCAAACTTTTTTGATCAGTATATATTTCACATTTCACTCCATAAAAATTATGTCTCCAAATTTTTAAAGCAAAAACAACAGCAGCTAATTCCAAATCATGTGTAGGGTAATTTAACTCATGTGGTTTCAACTGACGTGAAGCATAAGCAATTACCTGGTCATTTTGCATTAGGACACAACCCATTCCTTTCAACGAAGCATCACTGTAGATAACAAACTCACCATTTCTGGAAGACAGTGCCAAAACTGGAGCATTCACCAATCTCCTTTTCAATTCCTGAAAACAATCATCACATTCATTTGTCCAAATGAACTCAACACCTTTTCAAGTTAACTTAGTCATTGGACTAGATAACCATGCAAAGTTTTCAACAAACCTCCGGTAATAACATGCCAAACTAAGAAAACTACGAATCTCGGTTATATTTGTGGGTCTTGGCCATTCTTCAACAACTTTTGTTTTTGCAGGATCAACAGTTATGCCATTGTTTGAAACAATGTGACCAAGAAAAGAAATTTGTTGTAACCAAAACTCACACTTGCTGAATTTTCCATAAAGTTTCTTTTCTTTTAAGTTTTTTAAGAGAACCCTTAAATTAATTTCATGTTCCTCTTTACTTTTTGAATAAACCAAAATATCATCAACGAACACAACCACAAACTTATCCAAGAACTCACAGAAAATTCTATTCATAAGATCCATGAATACAGCAGGTGCATTGGTTAAACCAAAAGGCATAACTACAAATTCATAATGGCCATATCTAGTATGAAAAGCGGTCTTCGGAACGTCGGCTTCTTTTACTTTCAACTGATGGTACCCCGACCTCAAGTCAATCTTCGAAAAATACTGAGCTCCCTGGATCTGATCAAACAAATCATCGATATGAGGCAAAGGATACTTATTCTTAACAGTGATGTTATTCAATGCTCTATAATCAATATAAAGTCTCATTGAACCATCTTTCTTTTTAACAAACAAGACAGGAGCACCCCATGGTGATGTGCTAGGTCGGATGAAACCTTTATCTAATAACTCCTACAATTTCTTCTTTAACTCTAAAAGTTCAATTTGAGCCATTCAATAAGGGGGTTTTGAAATTGGCTTAGCATCAGGAACTAAGTCAACAGTAAATTCAACTTCCCGGTCAGGTATAATACTAGGCAACTCATCAGTAAAAACATCAAGGTACTCATTTACCACTGGCACATCATTAATCTGAATAGTTCCTTTGTTTTCAACAATATGTGCAAGGTAAATTTTATTTCCATCTTTTACCAGTTTTTCGACTTCCTGATATGTTATCAAAAGAAAGGGTTCATTCTTGTACAAAAACTGAAAATTATTCTGAAAAGAAACCTCTTTAGCTCTGTAGTCAATCTTAGCATGATAAAAAGAAAGCCAATCCATACCCAATATAACATCAAAATCTACTAGAGGCAAAACAATAAGGTTTGCAGGTAGATTCTTTCCACACACAAGGACAGGAATGTTCTTATGTTTTCTTTTTGTCTCAACATTTCCTCCAGGTGTTTTTACCATAAGTTCAGTATTCATATCATGAGATGGAATTCCCAATTTACTAGAAAACTTTTCAGAAATGAAAGAGTGTGTAGACCCTGAATCAAACAACACATTGGCATGATATGAACAAACAAATAATGTACCTGATAAAACTTCATTTGATGGACCAACATCTGCTGAAGTAGTTGCAAAGGATTTTGCCGCCCCTTTCTGCTTGTAGTCTTGCTGCATTCCTTTGGTTGAGTTCCTTGTTGGACACTCATTTTCATAATGACCCATTTCATTGCACTTAAAACATTTTACTGACTGTAAATCAGATTTTGTCTTACCATTACCCTGATATTTTTTAGTGCAATTGAAAGCCTTATGTCCCATTTTACCACATCAGTAGCACTTACCAAAATTCAAAAGACATTCCCCAGCATGCTTTTTACCACAATTTTCACAAACTGTAAACTTAAGCTTCTTACCATCAGACTTTTTTGAAGAGTTTTGTCCTTTCGCCTGCCACCTCGATCTCTTATTTTGTTGTTTGTCAAAGAATACTTGATCATTGGCAAACTCCATTTCCACCTTCTCCGCACAACGAACAAGTTTTTCATAACTTTTGAACTCACGATAAGTTAAAGCCCTTCGATACTTTGGCTTTAATCCTAAGTAAAAACGGTTGATTTTACTATCAAGATCTCGTATGAAGTTTGGAGCATACCTTGTCAGTCGAGTGAATTTTGATTCATAAGCAGCCACTGAGTCATCCTCCTGCCTCAATTCCAGGAATTGTTTTTCCATCCTAAGACGAACCACCTTAGGAAAATATTTCTCTAGAAACATACCTTTGAATTCATCCCAATCAAGAGCATCAATCTCCTCGCTATCCCTAATATTTTTCACCATCGACCACCACTGATCAGCTTCACCTTCAAAATGGTAAACAGCGAGACTAACCTTTTGATGTTCTGAACAACCCATGACATCAAAAATATTTTCCAGTGCTTTAATCCACCCTTCAGCTAGCACTGGATCAGATGATCCTCTGAATGATGGGGGATGTTGCCTCATGAAATGCTCCACTACTGACATGTTCCTCTGTGGTTGATCTGGTGGATCTCGTACATGGATACCACCACCATTTATAGCCTGAGTCAACTGTTCTATCACTGCAACAAACTATTCAGTTCCGATTCTGACCATCTCAGGTTGTTGATTTGGAAGGTTGTCTTCCTCCTGATGTCGTCCCAATATAGCTACCTTGTTTCCTCTGCGTAAAACCATTCTAAACAAAGAAATATCTTAGGCGAAGCAACATGGTAATCTGGGAATGTTATATGATGTCAATATTAACATAAATTACTTTATGGATATTAATTTAACAATATCCTAACTACTAAATTTATCTAAACCAACCTCTGATACCAAATATAAGGACTCGGCCTTAAACATTACATAATATTGAATTAAATGAATAATTCACATTGAGGATCTTTTCAGTTTTAGATTTTTAGGGAATTAGGACATAACTATTACATATCAAAATATTACAAAGTAGGCACTTCTACCCAGAATCCACTTTTTTTTATAAAATAAAAACTCTTGAAAAAAAAGTCATGTCTAATTCCATGTTAAAGAGAGCATGGATTTTCCTTGATCCCATCCTTGACCCTATTCATCTTTACGTCCTGTGAAAAACATTTCAAAACTTGGGATGAGAATAAAAGGCTCAGTAAGGGTTATAAAACAGTGAATGAAAACATTTGTTCATAAATACATACAAAACATGGACTCTTTTACTTACCTCATGAAATCATAAGATTTATAAAAGACACATAGAAATCATAAATCATAAAGGTAACTTGCGGCATCCATACCATACTTAAATTATAGCTATCATAGCTACATAGGGAGTTACTTTGGAATACCCATCATAGTATATTCCCTAAATCTCTTAGGAGAAACATTCACGTTTACCTCCATCACATTACCCAATTCATTGGAGAGCTATCTTGGGATCACCCACCCTAGGCTTATCACGGAACCACCCGTATACGTAAATAATGCCCAAGAACCATAACATAATCATAACACATAACAAAAGCATAAAGGAAAGATAACATTCCATATTGCAATAATAAAATATCATTTCAAGATATTGAAATAATAAATCCATTCTCAAAATCATTTTCAATACCAAAATACGTAAAAGGAGTATTTGGTATTTATTTTTCCTTTTTATAAACATTCAGGCTTGTTAAGGAAGCCAAAGATCAAATAATACTCGCGGCGGCGGAAAGGTCGTTGTCACCGCTTACGTTAAAGAAACATTCCTTTTTGTTGTTTAGTAAAACGATTCGTATAAAAGGATTCCCTTTGAATAAAATGAAAATTCAAAGGGGTTTATACACCGTATAAAATAAAGTCGTGTATAAGAAATGCCTCAATGAAAGGATATTGAGACGAAGTCCCTTACCTTGTGTCCGACTTGACCCATTCGTTCTTTAATCTCCTGAATAATAAAATAAAGTTAATTTCTACTTGCTTAAGAACCTTTTTCAAGTTTATTATTCCTTTTATATCACTTATTACCATGTTATAATCATTATGTAATCATTTAAGTTAATAACGTTCATTTTGTCGATATTTGGTACTTGAGTCAAAAATGGACTTCTTAGAATTACATGTTGTTCACGTGGTAAAAGGTTCATTATATCCAGAATGATATTCATGATTTGGGTATCATATATATCATATATATCCAGCATGTACATGTATTTATAATAGTACATAACATTTGGAGGTACAAAATGAAATGCACCGTTCATGGAGACGGTAAGTCGTACGTACGCATGAACGCTGCTTTCATTTCTATTTCTTATTTTAATGGAATTAAAACATAATGATAAATAGGTATATTATAATTCCAGTATAATATCATATAAAATATCATTAACTATATCTTTTATACATACCACATATGGCATTAACGAGTCACATCACTTTGAGGGGGGGTAGTCCGCACTTCCTCAAATGAGATTATCATATTTACCCACCATGGAATCCATAAAGGTTTGATATAATTGGGAAGTACATAAGTATAAAGAAATCATAAACATAATATATATCATATATAAATATAGTGTCATCATAATGGACACCATGAGAGGCGGTAAGATGTAATTGAACAATCATCGTTTCGTGAGGCGTTAGTTTGCCATCCACAGAAACATTATGTTCTGCATCCATTAGATGGAGGTGTGTGTAAGTGTAGTTAGAATACTTATAATAACAGCATCCTAGTATATTGAGTATACTGTTTTTGTTACAAAATAAAAGAAATAAAAAGATTTTAGGGGTTGGAGAAGAAAAATAAAAGAAAACAATTTAAGAGAAACGGTTACCTTTAATTTAGGAAACTTCCTTTGGTTTAAACCAAAAGGACTTATTAAGTGCCTTCTACCTAAGGTAAGGCTTCTAAGAGGAGGATAGGGATGTAGGGATATTAATTGGTCAGAGTTTAGACAAGACAAATGGCTTGAGAGGTGTGATGAATTTCATAGAAGTGGTCTCTTTTTATAAGGGAGAGGAGGGGCTCTTTAGGAAAGAGTGAAAATATTATTTTATAATATAATGATATTCGGTTTCTAATGCTCCAAAAATCATTATGGTCGAAGATAAGATGACTAATAACCGAAATAAAATCATTCAATCATAATTGGACATGTTTTGGATAATATTTTAATCATTATAATCTTATTTATTTTAATCATTTATTAATGAGGTAAATACTGCATCATTATTGTGTCATAAATAATTTAATTTATTTGATGTCTAAAAATTATAAATAAAATACCATGATGTAGGAAATCTTTTTAGCTTTCCAATGAATATTTATAGTCAAACAGATAATTTATATAACCCCTTCTAAAAATTAATTTACTAAAAGATATTTGCTTTTTTCATTTTTGTCTTTTCTTTAAGTTAATTATTCTAAATTGTCATTATCACACCCCAAGTGGCTTAAAGGGGTCCCAAAATCGACCCAAAGATGCTAATGGTCGTAAATGACTCAACCAATAATATTTGGACAAGTGTTAAGGTAATTTTGAATGATTATAATATTCTTTTAACCTTGAATTACCCAATTTACCTTTAACCGCGGTAAATAAAAGTCAAAAGTTACTATTTGCCAAAATTTATTTTCATCTTATTGAACCACATTTTACTTCTTGATAACAACCATGTATGTCGGATTTTTGAAATTCAATTCACAGAAGTGGTAAAATTCCATTTAAATGAAAAAGTCAGTTTTTAACTACCACTAAGTGGTGTCACTATTCATCAAAAATTGAAGTTTTTCAGAAAAATGTCAAAAATTCAGCCTAAGCTATATTTGATATTCCGAATTTAGAAATGATGTCTATTTTTCAAAATTCAAAACATATAAGTGGAATTAATTAATTTAAAAATTAATTCCCGATGTTAAAACAAATAGTGTGTTTTTAAGAAACAATAACTATCAAAAGATTGATACTTGTTTATGTCTAATTTCAAAGTGAAAATAAATCCAATGACCAACATTGGATTAAATAGTAAAAATATATTTTAATTCCACTTTAAAACCAATTAAAAATATAATCTCACCATATAAATAAATTAGATTAAAAACACTTTTGAATTAAAATACAATATTTTTCACTATTCATTAAAAAATGAACTTTATCAGAAAAATACCAAAAATTTACCCAATGTAAAATTTGATGTCCCCATTCTAAAGAAGGATTTTATTTGGTCAATTAAAATGTATTAAAGTAACCAAAACTATATTTAAAGAGGGTTCGCCATTAAAAGGCGATAAATCGGCCTTTTAATGTAACTTACGCTTAAAATTAGATTCATTCACTTTTTATGCCTCTAACTTTTATTGGATAAATATAAATACATGTATAATCATATTATAGTTAGTTTTGTTCATTCCCACCAATACAAAGGCTAGGAGTTAACTACCATTTAAAATAATAATATTATATTATTAGTGTGCAACGTAAGATTCCAAAGAAACTCGTTGTTGCGTATCGGGTACGCTATTGAACATAGAAACCTCTTTAAGCTAAAATTAATATTTAATTCACAAATATTAATAAATATGAAAATCTCTTATTCTTCATTTACCTGGGATGTTACAACTAAGCTCCACAAAGGAGTAACCCAAAAGACCGCCATGTCGTAAGGGTTCCAACACGATAGACGGCGCGTCAATCGGACGCTCGGTCGGTGAGTTATAAGCATTTTAGCTCTGAGGGTCCGGTTAGATTCGGGTTCGATCCAACCCGGTCGTACTCCAACTTTATCCAAAACTCAAGTGGAGTATACCAAAAGGACTATCTCAATCCAAGGATCCCAACGCTACAGACGGTTCGTCAAACAGACATTTGTTCTCAAGATATGACCCATTAAGTGTTTCTGGGTCCGGTTGGGCCCGGGTCCGGTCCGACCCGGTCGGAACGACCCGGCCCGACTCAGTCGGGGCTGGGCCAGGGTGGACTCGGTCCGCTGGGCCGATGTCTGGTCCGGCCCGCAAGAGGGGCGGCCCGCAAGGGCGGCCCACAAGGGGTCGGCCGCGGCCGGGCCCGCAAGGGGGCGCCCCGGCCCGCGTGGGGCGGTGGCCCGATCCGGGGAAGCGGCCCGCGTGGGGCGGTGGCCCGGTCCGGGGAAGCGGCCCGCGTGGGGCGGCAGCCCGCATGGGCAGCGGCCCGGTCTGAGGGCGACGGCCCGCCCCGAGGGCGGCGGCCGGTCTGAGGGCGGCGGCCCGGTGCGAGGGCGGCGGCACGCTCCGAGGGCGACAGCCCGGGGCGAGGGCGGCGGCCCGGCTCGAGGGAGGCGGCCCAGCTTGAGGGCGGCGACCCAGCTCACGGGCAGCGGCCCGTTGGGGCGGCGGCCCTCATGGGCAGCAACCCGGTTCGAGGGCAGCGGCCCTCTCTAAGGGGTGGGGCCCGGACCGAGGGCGGCAGCCCGGCGCGAGGGCGGCCGCCCGCCACCAGGGCGGCGGCCCGGTTTGGTCCGACGCAGGGGGTGTAACCCCCCGGTCACCCGGATTTCCGAACGGCTCGGAGGTCGTTCAGTAGGCGAGGCGGCAGCGCTGCGTGGGCGTCGTTCGATCACTACCGGAGGCGGGTTCGGCCTCCGCCGCGACTTCGGTCGCGGCTTCCGTTCGTCGGCAACGCGGCAGTCGCGCCGCCTGCCTTCCCGCAGTCGGTCGTCGTGTCGACCCCCTCATCCGTTCGTCGCGGCTAACGAGCTTCGACCCTCCTATTGTGGCGTGCGTCGACGTGCTCGCGGTCTTCCAAGGTGGCGCAAGGAAAGCAAGATAGCGGAGGGTTCGGGCTGGGTTCGTTAGGCCTGCATCGTCCGCGTTAGCTCATAATTTGGAGGATATTAAGGGAGTTCAATAAACATTTGTATTGAACACAATATTAACCCCACAAGATTCCACGCAATAACCTCCTGCAAAAACGAATGAATCGCGGATCAACCCGTTAGTCTGTTGACCCGCGTTCTTCGTGTTATTTAAGAACAGAGAAAAGGAAAATCATTTGAATACGTAAATGAATTAAACCCCCTACCTGGAAGAGACGTCCGCTGACGACGGTCGACGGAACCTCCTTCATCGTTGTCGTCGGTTCGTGACTCGGTGGCGCTCGTCACCGCTCGTTGGAACCAGTCTCGTCCTCCAAGTAGTTGGTGTCGCGGTACTTTGCCAGGGCTTCGTCGAGTGGTGAAGTCGTGCCAACACCCCACCCCGAGCTCCATATAAATAGGAGAGGAGTGTGCAATGCTCGGGGAATTAATGAGGTTCATTTAATCAATGAACCTCCTGAATTCCCAACAGTGCGGTTATAGGAAAAGAATAATCAAGCCATTTATTGGCTTGACACGTCGCCGGTCCCGCCAGCATCGTTAGTCCGTTGGAGGAAAGAAAGAAAATAAAATAACAAAACATGTTATTTTATTAATCTTTCAAAAGTCCACAAAATAACTTTTTCACCAACCTACTGCGCTCGAAATTATGTCTCCCATAAGCGAATTTCGGCGCTGCGGATTCAACGGTGCTCTCAGATTTTTAATCCGAGCAACAGTTCAAAAGTTAGAAAACGCCGCTCAGTGCGAGGGCGGCGACACGCTCCGAGCGCGACAGCCCGGGGCGAGGGCGGCGGCTCGGCTCGAGGGAGGTGGCCCGGCTTGAGGGCGATGACCCAGCTCACGGGCAGCGGCCCTCATGGGCAACGACCCGATTCGAGGGCAGCGGCCCAGTCTGAGGGGTGGGGCCCGGACCGAGGGCGGCGGCCCGGTGCGAGGGCGGCGGCCCGACGCGAGGGCGGCGGCCCGGTTTGGTCCGACGCAGGGGGTGTAACCCCCCGGTCACCCGGATTTCTGAACGGCTCAGAGGTCGTTCAGTAGGCGAGGCGACAACGCCGCGTGGGCGTCGTTCGATCACTGCCGGAGGCGGGTTCGGCCTCTGCCGCGACTTCGGTCGCGGCTTCCGTTCGTCGGCAGCGCGGCGGTCGCGCCGCCTGCCTTCCCGCAACCGGTCGTCGTGTCGACCGCCTCATCCGTTCGTCGCGGCTAACGAGCTGCGACCCTCCTATTGTGGCGTGCGTCGACGTGCTCGCGGTCTTCCGAGGTGGCGCAAGGAAAGCAAGATAGCGGAGGGTTCGGGCTGGGTTCGTTAGGCCCGCATCGTCCGCGTTAGCTCGTAATTTGGAGGATATTAAGGGAGTTCAATAAACATTTGTATTGAACACAATATTAACCCCACAAGATTCCACGCAATAACCTCCTGCAAAAACGAATGAATCACGGATCAACCTGTTAGTCTGTTGACCCGCGTTCTTCGTGTTATTCAAGAACGGAGAAAAGGAAAATCATTTGAATGCATAAATGAATTAAACCCCCTACCTGGAAGAGACGTCCGCTGACGACGGTCGACGGAACCTCCTTCATCGTTGTCATCGGATTGTGACTCGGTGGCGCTCGTCACCGCTCGTTGGAACCAGTCTCGTCCTCCAAGTAGTTGGCGTCGCGGTACTTTGTCAGGGCTTCGTCGAGTGGTGAAGTCGTTCCAACACCCCTCCCCGAGCTCCATATAAATAGGAGAGGAGTGTGTAACGCTCGGGGAATTAATGAGGTTCATTTAATCAATGAACCTCCTGAATTCCCAACAGTGCGGTTACAGGAAAAGAAGAATCAAGCCATTTATTGGCTTGACACGTCGCCGGTCCCGCCAGCGCCGTTAGTCCGTTGGAAGAAAGAAAGAAAATAAAATAACAAAACATGTTATTTTATTAATCTTTCAAAAGTCCTCAAAATAACTTTTTCACCAACCTACTGCGCTCGAAATTATGTCTCTCATAAGCGAATTTTGGTGCTGCGGATTCAACGGTGCTCTCAGATTTTTAATCCGAGCAACTGTTCAGAAGTTAGAAAACGCCGCTCACGCGTTTACTGAACGTACCCGAAAAAAAATCGGAAAATTTTTAACAGTCACCCTCGACTTGCACCGGTCGAGATTAGGCTCTGTCTAAGTGAAACATGCCCAACGAACGCAACGGTACTCTCAGATTTCCAATCCGAGTTACCGTTTAAAAGTTATGAATTTTAAATAAAATAATTGTCGCTTAATTATTTTATTTACGGCCAAAAACTAACTTTCACTGGTGGCTTGCGCCAGCCAATGTTAGTATCAACCTAAAGAAAGCATACTCTCACATGTTTAGCGGTGGTATCAAATTTTTAATCTGAGTTACCGTTTGTGAGTTATAAACATTTGAAAAATAAAATAACTTTATTTTATTATTGTATTTACGGTTATGTCATTTTCGGGTTTTCTCACAAGAGGTCCACGCCGACTAAACTTAAGTCGCGTCTAGGATAAAACTGTCATCCTAAGCGCAACGGTGCCCTCAAATTTCTGATCCGAGTAACCGTTTAAGAGTTATTCCACTTTTTCAGGAAAACTGTTTACACCCGCTAATTAAATCTTAACAAAACTTTAACGGATCATTCCGGGCACTTCGGGCTTCGGAATCGCGCGCCGTCAGATTTCGCGGTCTCAAAATAATTCCATATAATTAAAAAAATTATATGAAATTTCCGGGGCATTACAGAGAGTTCAACCGAACAAAATTTGATTAATAGTTGCAATTGTGGAAACCTGGGTCAAAGTTGTCTTCAGTAGTGTTTTGATGTAGTTTTCTTTGATTGTTTTTATTTCGGTGAATGTGATTGTTTGGTCTAACTTTTTGTTTTCGCATGGTTCTCACTAAACTATAATGTGGCTCTTTGATAATCGAAAAAAATGGATTATAGAGATTTGTGGTATTTTATAATGATAGGCTTGTAATTTGAATGGAATTTATACATAATCATCGATACAGTGGCATAATATTACCTTGAACCTATTATCAAAATATAACCTTTGCTTGTTAATAGTGATTGAAAAATAAAATTTGAAAGTGAATTTGGATTATATGAGTCGATAAAAAAATAGAAAATTAGGCTTTCTTTTAAACAGGCGTAATTCAGTTTAACCAGTGATATTTGATTTGACACTTGAACCAAACCATAAATCCAATGGTATATTCAATCCACACCACAAATCAAAACTGTAAGAAAAAAACCACTATTTCAATTTGGTTTGGTTCGATTTGGATGGGTTTTTTGCTCACCCCTACCTACATCCATTTCGGTTCCAAAACTGTTTTAGTGGATTTGGTGAAATTTCTCTACCTGTGAATCTAAACCCGAAACTAGACCCGTTTAGACACTTCTAAACATATAAATTTATATATTTAATACAATTTTATATATTTAAATTCGGATGTACCCGGACCCACTTGGTCTTGTATTTTAAATCATAGGTAAGTAATTCGAGTCACTCCATTATTTCCCCATTTTATATATTTAATAATTAATAATATTATGTAAACATATATATTGAATATAATTTTATATATTTATAGTTTAATACGAGTTTACCCGGACCTAGATCCTGACCGATGGATCTGGGTCTAGGTCTTGTATTTCAAGACCCGGAGGATCCAGGTCCGGTCCCGAGCTGATCAGAGGATCCGGTTAGGACCAAGATCGCAGCGTTGTAAAAAATTAATGAGGCTAACGATTGACCCTCGATTGTGACTAAAGATTTTTGCGACGGATTTGAATGCCTATTTAAAAATTTAAAAATATATTAATTAATTAAATTAAAACTAAAAACCTAGTGGAAGAGAGTCTCCCACGTTCACGTCTAATTGAATGGGACACAGATGGGTCCGCTCCGTATTTGATAAGTCACCTGCGTTATAGATATCAATCATGTCATGTTCCGTATGTTATAAAAACTGTTTTATTGGACTTTTACATTTGGAATAAAAAATTGATTCACATTTTTTGTTTGTGTTGAATTATTTTATTTTTTATTTAGTTGTTTTTTTTTACCTTTTTTTTTCTATAAGTATTTTGTCATTTTAATAGGGGACGCTGATTTTGAATATTGTTGTGTTCCTCAAAAGAAAAATCGAAAAGGTCGTTATATTTAGTGTGTTTAACATATGTTTTGCATTTTTTTATTGAATTTATAATATAAAACAACACATGTACATATGTTTTGCTGTTTTATCTGTCATTTTTTTCAATAAATAATTTTTATCCAATCATTTTTTATTAGATTTTTTTATCTCAAATGGTTTATAAAATAGGCCTATGTTATATATGATCTACTTAATTGTTTTATTAGAGTAGAACATTTGTTATGTTGTTTCCTAATTTTTTTATTATATATGAAAAAAGACGTGATCTGTCATTTTTCTTTTTTTTTTTCGGTGCATTCAATAGGTCCCAATATATGAGAACTCAGGCAATAAGAAGAATGGATTAGGACTGCGAAAACTTCCAGCCAAATTTCACTGAACCAAATTCTTTCCTCAATGGATTTTGTCCCCATATTTAACATATGCATGCACTGCACCATTGAATTATGGCGTGTTTAATTTTTTTGTCACCCATAGTGGAGGTGATTTGATTTCTGTGATATTCATTGAAATACATCAAAGTTGGTAGTAATATATATAAACCAATGTAGTGATGAATTTGTCTCATAGTCCAAGTGTTGGTGGATGGTGGACTTTGTCATGTGCTTGACATTAATGTCTATATGATGTGTGTGTGGAGAATTGAAATTTTTTGTTGGTTTACTTTGCGAGTTTTGCAGTGTTAGTGAGGAAATGATGTTTGAAAAGCTATGTTTTTAAAGAAATTCAATCTATCACAAAAAATACATCGTGGTTAGCTCCATAAGAGGATGACGGTGGAAAATTGATTATGGTTTGGAGGGGAGAAGGACTAATGTAGCTACCGACCAACACAACTTGGAAAACATGTCATGGCTATTTGCAACATATCGTGGTGCCGTTAGAAACACTGTTGTTCATGAGCATGATTTGAAAGAACTTCTGCTGTTGTTACTAGAATTTTGGGCTGACCTTTAAAACACCTCATGGTGGGTTATGGTGAGATATTGGTGATTTAGGCTGCCCAACATGAGGAAGGAGACATGTTGTGGATTTGGGTGGAGTGAAAAAACATGGCATGGTTTATTTAAATGTGGCATGTTGAAGATCAAGTAGGTACAAATTTAATTAGAAACAGTTCATAGATTTTTTTGGGGGAGATAAAAAACATGACTTGAATTTTGGATCTGTCATGGACCACTGAATACGCTTATGAAAATATGTACTCATGCTAAAACCACAACATAACAGTATTAACTGATGGGTTTCTAAAAACCAATAACACTTATTCAATGCACTAGAAGACATTAGAGGCCTTAACTCGAGAAAACCATGCTATGCAAAACTAAAACCATGTAAATTGATGATGAAGAACATGCACCTTTCATCGATGCAGACTACAACCCCTATCTCCAATCACATTTGTTTAATGAAGACTACTAAAGAACATCTACAATACACTTCCCTCGATAGTGTATCCATGAATTGATTGAATCACCCAATGATTGGGCAGGAACCCACTCGCAACCACGGTATGCTAGTACCTCAAGTGGAAAAGAATGGAGGAAGAGAGAGCAATAGGGAGAATTAACTGAGAGAGCTCAAGCAAGGACCACTTGAACGAACACACCCATCTTAATGCCTTGGCCTTCTTATCTACCCCTTAAGGATTCTCCTTGGGTACATATGCATTTACACATATGTTATATAATGTACGAGTAAATGGATTCAGTTACAACTCTTGTAACCTTTATTTCTTAATCGTAGGGTGTTATGAGAATCATACAATTTGATTCTCCAAAAAATACATCTTAATGATATTTCCAAATCATATACTACGATTGGATTAGGCTGGTGTAATATGACCATATCGTATAAAACAATATGCCTTTGTCTTCTCTATGTTGTATCATATGACATATTTATATGGTACATTATGATAAAGATATAAATACATCATACACATAAAGGCTTTATGTAAGGACCCATAATTTTATTAATGAAATTTCCCTTCTTAAAATTATGCCATGTAGTATATATCACAAACATCACATAAAGAAAACAACAAAACATTATTCTCATAAATAAAAAATGAAACATTAGTCAGCAAATAAACCAATAAGATTGACAAATATTACAACATGACAATAAATAGAAAATAAGATAATAGAAATAGGATAATTTGGATTTTCTCAATTTACTAGAATGACCACACCCACAAAAAATGATGTAGAAATAAAACATAATATTAATAATACAATATTCATTCTAAAGATGAAAGTATATATATGAACTTGAGAGAAAGTAGAAGTGAATGAAGAATGAACGGAATGAGAGGTATTTATAGGAAGTAGTGAACCCATATGACCATTATAAATCTGACCCTCAGAATAGTAATCTAACTGTTGGAATAATAACCTGATCATGGAATAGTAATATGACCATTAGGAATAGTAATATGATCATTAGAATAGTAACCTCACCCATTGAAGTGAAAAATAATATTTAGGTATCTTATACAATGAAAAATTAATATATTTAAACCATGATACAAGAAAATAAATGTTTTAAAAATGATAAATTAAGTGTTAGTATTATTGTAAAACATAAATGTTTTATTTTCAATTTTATAATGAATAAAATTATTTAAAAGAAAATTAATTTTCATAAAATGGATTCATAAATTAATATTATGTTGTATTATAATTATAAGGTAATTTTATGAGACCATAAGTAAATTTTCAAAGGGTCATAAAGTCGATTATAATATTAAAATCAATATTTTTTTTTGAATAAATGATGATTTTATTTAAAAATTAAATTTCTCATATTTAAAAAATTATTTTCATAAAATGAAGTTTATTTTTGAAATCTACACGTCGAAAAATGGTTAGGGTGAAATTTTGAGATTTTTCTAAAATAATTGATTGTTTGGTGAATAGTGAAATATGATAATTTATGGTATTTAACATTATATACCAAATACATGATTTTTTGAGTCATGGATGATGTAATAACTCATTAGTTCAAACTCACATACACTAGTTACTATATATATCCATAGGAATCGATACTATTTATAGTCTTGAGTCAAAATAATAAACCAATGAATATAATAATAAACAACACCCCTCTCCTTCCCTTATAAATACCACCCTCACCACCCCTTTTCCTCACACCTTCTAAGATTTGAAGCTTTCCAATTTTCTTCTCAATTCCCTTCCCAAGCCTCTTTCTAGTGTTGTTTTTCTCTCAAAAAACAAATTCCAAGTGTCTTAAGGAGGTTCTCAAGAGACGACATTCAAGAACTAAAATCCTCCATCTTTCTCTTTTAAATCTTTTCTTTCTTCTACCTTATCCTCACCCCTATCCAAAGTGATATGATAACTATATTATCATATATATATTGGAATTCTATTGTTTTAATGAATTATCTATCATCAAATCCCTTCTCTTCCCCTTTTATTGTAAAAACAAAAACATCATCTGTAATATGTCGGTTCACCGCCTTCGTGGACGATGAGTTTTTGTTTTCCATTATCGCCTTCAAGGCTGGCCATAAAACAATTATTATGGTTAAATTAGATTTTAATATGTATATTATAACTTATTTCATATCCAATAACTAATATATAGATATAATATTAAATAAAATGATATCAGTTCATTATGGTCGTAAAAACCACCAAAATAAACTAAACATTTGTTATTAACGTTTTATCAAATGAATTATCCTAATTTAAGAAAAAAATGATATATGGTACCATTTAAACTTCTAGAAGTGAATTAATACCATATAATTTCACTTTTGAAGAATTATTCCAATTTGACAAGAACTTTCATAATTATACACAAGTGAACCGATCATGAAACCATGAAATGAACGCTTCGAGAATGATGAAATTAAACTTTATAACTCATTGAAATAACCACACATGAACTTCATAAAACTATAATAAACCAAATATATGTGGAATAGGTTCTTAATTAAGTAATTTATGAATCTAATTTGATAATCTAGGATATTAAGTGCAAGTGCAGAACACATTCGGGCATAAGGTAAGAGATCTCTTTGAACCTCCATCTTTCCTTTGGGTTACACTTTCTCTCACTTTAACCCAATGTACATCTTCATTATTCTTATATAATTTTACTAAATTATGTGTATATGTTCCGCATAAGTTTATATATCTCAATTCATCTTTCTTTGATGGGAGAATATATGTTTTAAAAGGTTCTCTTCTCAATTCCTCTTAACAAGCAAGCCCAATTAAGGTGAACTTCTCCGTTTCTTACCCATTTTTAATTACACTCCCTAAACTATTTTAAGACACCAATATTTTTATAAAACCATTCATTTTATCATGAAAAATTATTTTAGTTCATTTCTTATTTTATACAAACAATTATTCCTTTGTCTCTTTAAAGACTCTTTATTATTTTCCCTAAAACTGCACTTAAGTGACACATTTATAATGTTACCCAACCACTCTCTTTATTTTTTTCAATTAAGTTAGACATCATTATTCAAGATCTATTCTTATTTTTATTTTATTAATATAAAATAATGATTTAATCCCTTCTTTCATGAATATAATTATGATACACCCTTTGGTTATTCCTTAACATGATTACGAAACCCATTTCTTCCCATGGGCAACCCTTATGATTATTCCTTATGTTCGATTTCTTTATGTGTCAAACATATGCATGTACATGTTATGATGGGTGTGCCCAAATAGTGCTCCAATTCACTGGGTAATTTTTTGTCTTATGAGACGTTATGTATGAGATTATGGAGTAAACCTAATCCATTATGGGACTCTGTCCACCATGTGATATAGTATTGGAAGTTAGCCTTGACTCATATTTATGCCATGTTATATGTTTTTTCCACTTTCCTATGTTTTCGTGATCATATGATTCCTTGTTCTATATGTTATGATTCTATATCTTTGTTCATGATCCATTCCTTTTATGTTATCATGTTATGCTTTCTAACTCATGTGTTATTCTTTATTCCCATATTTATTCCCTTACTAGGGCTTTTAGCTCATCCCTTATGTCTATGTATTCCCCAGGTTATCCTATATAGTTTTAGGATCTCAAATGGAGTTAGGATATAATTATGGAAATATTTTTTATTATGGTTTCATGTTTTCTAATTATGTAACTAGTATTCCAAATACACTAAACTTTTCAATCCCTAGTTTGTATTTAATGTATGTTTATGCTTAAAATTATTCAATAACATGCGTAGAAGGCTTTAATCGCTATAGTTGGAATCAAAGAACGATATAATTATTTTTAGGGATTAGAAATAGAAAACTTTATTAATAACCATAAGGATAATTCTATCACCATGGATAACTTATATTGAAACCTAGGGAATCATAAGTTAGGATATACTTTTCATTTATAAGTTTATCCTTTTATGTTCATATGTCACGACCCCCTTCCATCAAAGATGCCCCTCCTGAGCTGGCAATGGTGAAAGGGAGATAATGACCCCCGAGTCCCGCCTCCAGTAGGCCCCGGGGTGGCGACTATCACCAAGGGTATGAGTTTATTTTTTTTTCAATCATGGGAGGCATTACCCTTTTTATAGTTAGGATCGGAAAATAGGACAAGTCAACCACCAAAAAGGGAAAAGAACAAGTTTATATAAATAAACCCAAACCAAGCCCACATGCATGTTTAAACAATTTTTATAACAAGGTACAAGTACAAGGAAACTCAAAAGTACAATGCCAAAGAAAACAAGAGAACAACAACTGCAACAACTCCAACTGCCCGACTAGTAGGGTCCCGCACGGCCCTGGTAGTCCTCCTGGAAACCTGAAAGTAAACGTAGGGTGAGAATACAAGTATACTCAGTAGGGAAACCTAAATCTCTCGTGCACAAGTGGGGAGACACCCTAAGGTCCCGTGAGAAAACAGAAGAACCAGAAACTAACAAGGAAAAACTATCCACCCAGCCTCACTGGTCACACTCACCAAGTAACACAAACAAGTTTAGTATATATATATATAGAACAAAAGTATTGGGTACCCCGCACCATTTCCCACTTAATTAGATGCTTCTCTTCCTAACGTCAAACGTCCTGACGCTACCACACTCTTCCCGCCCGCACACACCTGGGCCAAACCACGCATCCCACCCACACACACCTGGGCCTCACAACCACGCATCTCGCCCGCACACACCTGGCCACAACCACTAACCCGCCCGCAGACACCTGGGCCTCATCCCGAAGGTTCTTGGGAACGGTAAGCCTGCCCGAAGAGTCTTGGGATAAAGGTCGCCTCAAGCCATCATAGCCTCCGAGACCTACCCGAAGAGTCTTGGGTGTAAGGTCACCTCAAGCCATCATAGCCTATAGAAGAAGGAGCAGGAAGGAGCTAGTAACTAAGGGGGAACACCCTCTCCCATAAAATGGGAGTGTTCGGCACTAGGTGCTTGACATGGGTGTGGTGCGACAAAACACAAAGATACAATTATATATATACATATACCAAACACACAACCCAACCTATGGCTTCTTAAAAAGAGAAACTGAGCATGTGCCTCGACACTCCTACCACGAAGCATGCATCAACAACCAAACAATCATCCCCCAACCCCATTTAGGTTTTCATGTTTCATGCGATGGTTTAACAAATTATTACTACTGGGCAACTAACATCCAGACAAAACCTTTCACAAACATATCCCTGCCATCCACAACCAAGGTTAGGTAAAACGCAAGCAACCACATGCCATTTCATTTACAAAAGATTATCACAACCATACAACATTCCATCATTCATTTATTTCAAAGTTCCACACATAAAACCCTTTCCACACACAAAACATTTCCGCATTTGAAAACACCTTTTACTTCAAAACACTTTTCATAATCAAAACACTTTTCATAAATAAAGGCATTTTCCACAAAACAACCAAACCACCAACATGTTCATTATTCCAACTTTGTTCAATCGGGGTGATCACACAAGGTTTTCATTCTCATTTAATCATCCAGTCTTTACGTTCTTATCCATTTTCCATGTTTTAACAAAACCAACCACAAACAATTCAGATATCAATTGATCACGCAAACGCCACCAACGGCCTTTATTTTCAGTAGGCAAAGGCCTTTCAATCCAAAATCACAATCAGAAGATAAAGAAACTGGAAGGCAATAGAAACAGCACAAAACCCCAAACCCTTCTTTATCCGGTTATTATCTTTATTTAAAGTTCAACTGCACCCCATGGAACAAAAGAGAAATATCCCACCCTGAATGTTGCACCAAATAGAGAGACGAAGGTAAACCCCTACCTCAAAAGGTCCCGATCACGTCGCTTCCGACGACGTCCTTCGGTGTCCTCCACCTTCGCCAAACCCGACAAACGCCTCCTAGGATGGAAGCTGGAGAAGGAAGGCCGGAAGGAAAGGTGACAAGTCCGGGCTTAGAAGCTTCGTCTCGTCGCTACGATCCTGTGACCGCTGACAGATTGTAATTCGGAGCTCGGACAAAGAAGTTAGAGGAGGAATACTTCTCGATTGTCCAAGAGCGTCGTCGTGCGACAAAGAAGCGATCGATATGGAAGATAAAACATGACCTCGTTCTTATATAGGCAACTAATAGGTAAATCCATATTCAGCGTGCATTAATGAATACACGATGTGACCGTACATACGTTACATGTTTTGATTGGTTAACACGTCACGCGGTTTCCACGCGTTTTAATAATAATGATAATTCTATCAATATGTGGTGTTTCGTTGACCCGAGGCATGAGTCATAAAAGTAGCTCATTAATGGTCTTAAAATAACCGTCATAACTCCAGGGTTACGTTGTCGCTGACGGATCGTCAATCCGATACCGTATGAGGGAGATACGTTGGATACAAGATCCCGTAATAATAACAATATTAAATTTATTAATTCATGAGCGTTTCGGGTACCCAATCCGAAAACCCGAAAAAGACATCCAATATTGGACTCATAATTTTCGTCTCGTAGTCAGGGTCGCACTGCCACTGACAGTTCGTGAAACCGAGGTCGCACGAAGAAGTTACGGACAAAAAAGTGTTTTATCAACAAAATTAATAATAACAATATTTTATTATTATTATTAATCAATTATTTATTTATTTTTCATAACTCCAAAAGCAATCACGTTTTGGAGTCTTCATGGGCGCTATAATTAAGCACCAATTCCTCCTTTTTCATTTATTTTTCTTTTAATTTTATTTCTCTTATTATTATTTTTTGTTTCTCTCTCCAATCTATTTTTTTTTCTTTCATGATTCTCTCCCACCACCAAAAGTGGCGCCTCCCATTTCTTTTACTCCATGTGGAACGCCCCAAACTCCATTCTCACTTCAACTTTATTATTTAATAAAATTAATAATAATAACACCCATAATTAATGTACTAATTTAATCCCATTAAATTAGTTTACCATGGTTATTAAGTTAAAACCATTCCATTTAATTAAATTCAAATAATTTAATTTACTAACCAAAAATTAAACCCATTTAATTTAATTTACCAATCACACACATATTTCTGTCACCTTTATCATTATTATTTAATTCAATAGTAATAAATCCTCTTTCAATTTCATCAACGGGTCCCCATCATTAACATTAATAATAATTATTATTATTGACGCCCATTATTTTCACATAATTACTCCATATATCCCATAACATTATATTCACGCATGGTTGGGAACCCCATTCACGTGCCTCTTCACGTTATTATTATTATAACAAATTATTATATAATAATACCCTTTTAATGTTATTAACACAATTCCAACTTTAATTGTGGAGAACCGCACAACGCCTCCTGTACAAGGTCACACCCATGCACCCCATGCATTTCATTCCTTTATAATTTATTACATGAGCCTCATTTATTGTAATTTATTCCTTTATAACTTATTCCATGCGCCTCCCATCATTTTATTAAATATATTCGATTTTATTTCTTATATTTTACAATGATTAAATTAAAACCATTTTATCTAATTAACACCAAATATTTTCACGCCACCATTATCAATTATTATTATAAAAAAATTATTATTACAACACATGTCGTGTTTGACCACATCAAATTTTTTACAAAGAAATGGACCGGAGAGGTCCGGGCCATTACACCAGATACCTCTCAAAACATTCTCGTCCTCGAGAATTAAAACCAACCCATAAAAGGGGGAAAGGTCCGGACAACCACCCCTCAAGATACCTCTTAGGCCTCTTGTCATAACAAGAAACAACCGAAAACCCTAATTATGTGAGTTAGGAATTCCCTCTCCTATGTCGAGATATTATCCGCTTTAGGCGGCACTGACTCGCCTGCACGGGTTTAATCGCATCCGCATTAATGCCTCTCGATTAAGGACTGAGCCTTCCCACTTCCATATATTAGGATTTTCCAACTTACAATGCCCCCCAACACCATACAAAACATCAATAAATTTCCCGAACACATGGCTTGAGGAATTCCTTCTCCCATGTCGAGATATTATCCGCTTTAGGCGGCATTGACTCTCCTGCACGGGTTTAATCGCATCCACATTAATGCGTCTTGATTAGGGATTAGGTCCTCCTCTCCCCACATGTTATGACTCTTCACACACATTTAAAGGAAAGAGGGAAACAACTTAGCATTATAAATTCATGAAAAAAAAGTTCCAGGCCCAAATCATGGGCGAGAATGAGTTTCAACAAAGGAGTGTGATGATCTTGAATTTAAACAAAACATAAATGAGAGCATTTAAGTAAAACCGGAAACATCTCTCTTGATCTCTGGCCTTGCCAGGGTTTCCACTTCTATTGCATGAAACTGTCTGTGTCCCACTCCTCTGCCGTTCTGTTGACGTCCAAGTGCCATAATTGTTCGGTAAACAGGGAACACCTAAGCCCAAGTAGTAATGAAAAACTCAAAGTTTTAATTTAACATTTTATTTCAATTTCTTTCCCAGAACACCCAAATCAAGTAAAAAACAAACATTATGATGCATGTACCTTCCCTAGGGTCTCTACCCTGCAATCAATATAGTCTTACTTGGTCGTTCAGTAGGCTCAGAGTCCTTTCATCGGATCACGGGGGGCCCTAAAATCCCATGTCCTAGCCGGTCTTCCCTGGCCTATGTCACGCACCAAGATTAACGAACATTTTTGCCCTACCATCCCATGCAATCCTCACTGTGCCTAACTCCAGACTCCATCCTATCTCTCAACCATCACCTCTGATACCATTCTGTCACGACCCCCTTCCATCAAAGATGCCCCTCCTGAGCTGGCAATGGTGAAAGGGAGATAATGACCCCCGAGTCCCACCTCCAGTAGGCCCCGGGGTGGCGACTAGCACCAAGGGTATGAGTTTATTTTTTTTCAATCATGGGAGGCATTACCCTTTTTATAGTTAGGATCGGAAAATAGAACAAGTCAACCACCAAAAATGGAAAAGAACAAGTGTATATAAATAAACCCAAACCAAGCCCACATGCATGTTTAAACAATTTTTATAACAAGGTACAAGTACAAGGAATCTTAAAAGTACAATGCCAAAGAAAACAAGAGAACAACAACTGCAACAACTCCAACTGCCCGACTAGTAGGGTCCCGCACGGCCCTGGTAGTCCTCCTGGAAACCTGAAAGTAAACGTAGGGTGAGCATACAAGTATACTCAGTAGGGAAACCTAAAGCTCTCGTGCACAAGTGGGGAGACACCCTAAGGTCCCGTGAGAAAACAGAAGAACCAGAAACTAACAAGGAAAAACTATCCACCCAGCCTCACTGGTCACACTCACCAAGTAACACAAACAAGTTTAGTATATATATATATAGAACAAAAGTATTGGGTACCCCGCACCATTTCCCACTTAATTAGATGCTGCTCTTCCTAACGGCAAACGTCCTGACGCTACCACACTCTTCCCGCCCACACACACCTGGGCCAAACCACGCATCCCGCCCGCACACACCTGGGCCTCACAACCATGCATCTCGCCCGCACACACCTGGCCACAACCACCAACCCGCCCGCAGACACCTGGGCCTCATCCCGAAGGTTCTTGGGAACGGTAAGCCTGCCCGAAGAGTCTTGGGCTAAAGGTTGCCTCAAGACATCACAGCCTCCGAGACCTACCCGAAGAGTCTTGGGTGTAAGGTCACCTCAAGCCATCATAGCCTATGGAAGAAGGAGTAGGAAGGAGCTAGTAACTAAGGGGGAACACCCTCTCCCATAAAATGGGAGTGTTCGGAACTAGGTGCTTGACATGGGTGTGGTGCGACAAAACACAAAGATACAATTATATATATACATATACCAAACACACAACCCAACCTATTGCTTCTTAAAAAGAGAAACTGAGCATGTGCCTCAGCACTGCTACCACGAAGCATGCATCAACAACCAAACAATCATCCCCCAACCCCATTTAGGTTTTCATGTTTCATGCAATGGTTTAACAAATTATTACTACTGGGAAACTAACATCCAGAAAAAACCTTTCACAAACATATCCCTGCCATCCACAACCAAGGTTAGGTAAAACGCAAGCAACCACATGCCATTTCATTTAAAAAAGATTATCACTACCATACAACATTCCATCATTCAATTATTTCAAAGTTCCACACATAAAACCCTTTCCACACACAAAACATTTCCGCATTTGAAAACACCTTTTACTTCAAAACACTTTTCATAATCAAAACGCTTTTCATAAATAAAGGCATTTTCCACAAAACAACCAAACCACCAACATGTTCATTATTCCAACTTTGTTCAATCGGGGTGATCACACAAGGTTTTCATTTTCATTTAATCAGCCAGTCTTTACGTGCTTATCCATTTTCCATGTTTTAACAAAACCAACCACAAACAATTCAGATATCAATTGCGTACGCAAAGGCCACCAACGACCTTGATTTTCAGTAGGCAAAGGCCTTTCAATCCAAAATCACAATCAGAAGATAAAGAAACTGGAAGGCAATAGAAACAGCACAAAACCCCAAACCCTTCTTTATCCGGTTATTATCTTTATTTA
Organism: Viscum album; assembly: GCA_963277665.1. Classification (NCBI taxonomy): domain Eukaryota; kingdom Viridiplantae; phylum Streptophyta; class Magnoliopsida; order Santalales; family Viscaceae; genus Viscum; species Viscum album. Next base: position 578,230,925 of record OY728122.1, on the reverse strand, counting down.
AAGTTCAACTGCACCCCATGGAACAAAAGAGAAATATCCCACCCTGCATGTTGCACCAAATAGAGAGACGAAGGTAAACCCCTACCTCAAAAGGTCCCGATCACGTCGCTTCCGACGACGTCCTTCGGTGTCCTCCACCTTCGCCAAACCCGACAAACGCCTCCTAGGATGGAAGCTGGAGAAGGAAGGCCGGAAGGAAAGGTGAAAAGTCTGGGCTTAGAAGCTTCGTCTCGTCGCTACGATCCTGTGACCGCTGACAGATTGTAATTCGGAGCTCGGACAAAGAAGTTAGAGGAGGAATACTTCTCGATTGTCCAAGAGCGTCGTCGTGCGACAAAGAAGCGATCGATATGGAAGATAAAACATGACCTCGTTATTATATAGGCAACGAATAGGTAAATCCGTATTCAGCGTGCATTAATGAATACACGATGTGACCGTACATACGTTACATGTTTTGATTGGTTAACACGCCACGCGGTTTCCACGCGTTTTAATAATAATGATAATTCTATCAATATGTGGTGTTTCTTTGACCCGAGGCATGAGTCATAAAAGTAGCTCATTAATGGTCTTAAAATGACCGTCATAACTTCAGGGTTACGCTGTCGCTGACGGATCGTCAATCCGATACCGTATGAGGGAGATACGTTGGATACAAGATCCCGTAATAATAACAATATTAAATCTATTAATTCATGAGCGTTTCGGGTACCCAATCCGAAAACCCGAAAAAGACATCCAATATTGGACTCATAATTTTCGTCTCGTAGTCAGGGTCGCACTGCCACTGAAAGTTCGTGAAACCGAGGTCGCACGAAGAAGTTACAGACAAAAAAGTGTTTTATCAACAAAATTAATAATAACAATATTTTATTATTATTATTAATCAATTATTTATTTATTTTTCATAACTCCAAAAGCAATCACGTTTTGGATTATTCATGGGCACTATAATTAAGCACCAATTCCTCCTTTTTCATTTATTTGTCTTTTAATTTTATTTCTCTTATTATTATTTTTTGTTTCTCTCTCCAATCTATTTTTTCTTTCTTTCATGATTCTCTCCCACCACCAAAAGTGGCGCCTCCCATTTCTTTTACTCCATGTGGAATGCCCCAAACTCCATTCTCACTTCAACTTTATTATTTAATAAAATTAATAATAATAACACCCATAATTAATGTACTAATTTAATCCCATTAAATTAGTTTACCATGGTTATTAAGTTAAAACCATTCCATTTAATTAAATTCAAATAATTTAATTTACTAACCAAAAATTAAACCCATTTAATTTAATTTACCAATCACACACATATTTCTGTCACCTTTATCATTATTATTTAATTCAATAGTAATAAATCCTCTTTCAATTTCATCAACGGGTCCCCATCATTAACATTAATAATAATTATTATTATTGACGCCCATTATTTTCACATAATTACTCCATATATACCATAACATTATATTCAGGCATGGTTGGGAACCCCATTCACGTGCCTCTTCACGTTATTATTATTATAACAAATTATTATATAATAATACCCTTTTAATGTTATTAACACAATTCCAACTTTAATTGCGGAGAACCGCACAACGCCTCCTGTACAAGGTCACACCCATGCACCCCATGCATTTCATTCCTTTATAATTTATTACATGAGCCTCATTTATTGTAATTTATTCCTTTATAACTTATTCCATGCGCCTCCCATCATTTTATTAAATATATTCGATTTTATTTATTATATTTTACAATGATTAAATTAAAACCATTTTATCTAATTAACACCAAATATTTTCACGCCACCATTATCAATTATTATTATAAAAAAAATTATTATTACAACACGTGTCATGTTTGACCACATCAATTTTTTTACAAAGAAATGGACCAGAGAGGTCCGGGCCATTACATCATAGTTTCCTTTTTATATGATAATTATCTATGTATTCAAGTTCTCTAACTTTATTTTTTTCTTTTTCTTGTTAATAACAGAAAATAGAAGAAACTATGCTAATAATAAATGTGATAGACAATGTTATTTTTCTAATGAGATTCCAAACCTAATGGGAATGGAAGCCCATAACTTCATGACAGTACTGGATCAACTGGCTCAAGTTATGAATGATATCTTGAATCGTATGGAACACCCTCCTCCTAAGAAAGAGAAAGTTTTGGTCGAATCCTTTATGCGATAAAGTCCTCATATGTTTAGAGGATCTTATGATCTCCTCATCACATAATAATGGATTAACTCTATTTAGAAGATATTCTCTGTCCTCTAATGCTCAGAAGAAGATAAAGTTGTGCTGGAGCTCTATCATTTTGATGAGGAAGATGACTAGTGGTGGAAACTGATTAAAAACATGAATTTTAAGGAGGAAATTGATTCCATGGATTGGGAAGGATTCAAGAAACTATTTTTTTAATAAATATTTTCCCTGAACTCTCCATCTTAATATGTGGAGGGAGTTCCTTGGACTGAAACAAAAAGAATATGAGTCTATTAGGGTGTATCAGGAAAACTTTACAAGGCTTGTACGATACACCTCTAGATTTATCATGAACACTAAAAGCATGTTAGATCACTTATTTAGTGGATTAATGTCAAGTCTACTAAAATAATTGGTGATTCAAGAATTTTAAATATATGAATAGATTTTATGTTGTTCCCTTAAGGTTTAGATGGAGATTAGGGAATCTCAGTGGTCTCATGGGATTAGAGATAAAAAGAGGAAAATTGAGTTTAATAGGGGAGGATCAATAGATAAATCCCATGGAGGCAATAAAATCCATCATTCCATGCATCCAAAGTGTGGGAAAAAGCATCTTGGGAACTATCTGAAGAGAACTGAGAGATGCTTTAAATGTGGAAAATAAGGACATCAAGACAATCATTGATGAAGGGATTTGGAGAATCTCACTAACATGGAAGAAGAAATGAAGGGCCAGATCAACACTTAGCTTATAGTGCAATGTTTCAGCTACAATTAACATAGGCATTATGCGATCCAATACCCTAAGCCAAGGGCTATTATATACAATCAATGGAAAAATCCTCCAAGGTAACAAGGAAGGTAATACACTATCATTACTGCTGAGGTGGAGCCTAACAATGATGTGGTGATAAGTACCCTGGTTATTCATTCAAGAATAGAACATGCACTATTTGATTATGGTTCTACTCATTATTTCATATCCTATAAGTTTATTAGAACTATTAAAAAACCACATCAAAAATATGGATGTTGAGTTATCTGTGAGAATAGTTAATGGGAAAATTATTGCTTCGAAAGTATATAACTCCTCCCCAGTAAATTTTTGTGAACTAAACCTCTAAAAAATTCTTGTCTTACTTTCTTTAGTGTATTTTGATTCTATATTGGGCATGGCTTGACTATCTTTATATAAATCCAACATCAACTATCAGGAGAGGGAGATCACTCTTCACATCCCAAGGCATCCTCTAATTCTATACAAGTGTAAGGAGGAGGATAAATCTCCTTCAAAATCATCAACTCAAGTGTGGATATTATTTCCATACGAGAGAGGATATCTATCTCAAATGATTGAGATAAAGGATAGGATCATGCTCTAAGACATACACATTGTGAGGGACTACACCGATGTGTTCCCCAAAGAATTACCCAGTCATCTTCCTAATTGATAGGTTGAGTTCTCAATTGAAATTATACTTGGATATCTACCCATATCAAATAATACTTATAGAATAGACACCATTGAGTTGGAATAATTTAATAATCAGTTATAAGATAACCTCAACAATGGTTTCATACGCCCGAGTGATTCACCATAGGGTGCTTCAGTTCTATCATCAAAAAGAAGGATGAATCAATATGCCTCTGTATTCATTATAATGAGATCAAAAAAATCATGATAAATAATAAGTATCCCTTACCATGGATAGATGAATTGTTAGATCAACTATGTGGGGTCGATTATTTCTTTAATTTATACCTTCGGTCAATATATCACCAATTAAAGGCGAAGAAGGAAGATATTCCCAATACTAACTTTAGAATAAGGTATGGAAATTATGAGTACATAGTTATTCCTTTTGGACCCACTAATGCTCTAGAAATATTCATTGAATTAATGAATAGAGTCTTTAGATACTACCTCAAAAAAATTTTGGTAGCATTTATAGATGATATTCTGATATACTCTAAGATTAAGAAGGAGCATGAGGAGAATTTGAATACCGTGCTAAATACTTTATGAAAGGAAAAACTATATGAAAAGTACAGTAAATATGTGTTTTGGTTGAAGGAAGTATCTTTCTTGGGGCATGTTATCACTGGAAAAGGGATATCTGTGGAATCTTCTAAGACAAAGGAAATTGAAGAGTGGCCTAATCCCATATCTATAACAGAGACTCATAGTTTACTTGGTCTAGTTGGGTTTTACCAATGATTTGTGAGAACATTATCATGATTTTAAAACCTATTAACCAAGATAACTCAGAAGGGGGTAAATTTTGTCTAGATGAATGAATGTGAAGACTTCTTTAAAGAGTTGAAAAAGAGGCTTATCACTACACCAGTACTTACACTATTAACAAGTGGGGAACTCTTTGTGGTATACAACGATGCTTCAAAGAAGGGATTAGGCTATGTAATGATGAAAAATGATAAAGTGATAGTCTATGCCTCAAGGTAGCTAAACTTTCATGATAAAAACTATCCCATTCATAATGTGTATTATCACCAACAAAGATATATCTATGGAATCTTATAAGATAAAGGAAATTGAAGAGTGGACTAAGCCCATATCTATAACAAAGAATCATAGTTTCTTTGGTCTAGCTGGGTATTACTAATGATTTGTGAGAAAATTCTCATGATTTTCAAACCTAATAACCAAGATAACTCATAAGGGGGTAAATTTTGTCTAGATGAATGAATGTGAAGACTTCTTTAAAGAGTTAAAAAATAAGCTTATCACTACACCAATACTTACACTACTAACAAGTGGGGAACTATTTGTGGTATACAACGATGCTTCAAAGAAGGGATTAGGATATGTAATGATGAAAAATGATAAAGTGATAGTCTATGCCTCAAGGAAGCTAAAATTTCATGATAAAAACCATCCCATGAATGATCTAAAGTTGGCGGCTATGATCTTTACATTGAGAATCTGGCGACATTATCTCTATGGGGAGAAGTGTGAGATATATACCGATCAAAAGAGACTAAAATATATATTCATAAAAAATGAGATTAATATGCACAAAAAAAGATGGATATATCTCATCAAGGATTATGACTGCTCAATCCACTACCATCCTGGTAAAGCAAATAAAGTGGTAGATGCTCTAAGTAGAAAGGATCCTATAACTTTATCAATAATGAGAATTGATAAGGATCCAACCTTCTTATACTTTAAAAGGATGGACATGTGAATCATAAAGGAAGGAAAATAATCATCCCTTTCTCAAATGATTTCTAAACCATACCTTTTAGACAAAATAAAGTACGCTCAAAGAGATGATGTGAAAATTCAGAAGAAGGTGGAAGCTATTAGAAAAGGGAATTCCTTAGAGTTTAAAATTGATGTGAAGGAGTCATAGTATTTAGTTCATGACTATGTGTACCATAAAATCCTCATATAAAGAAAGATATTTTAAATGATGCACATATATCAACCTTATCTATCCACCCTAGGAGAACAAAGGTGTATCGAGATCTCTGAGAGCACTATTGGTGGGACAATATGAAGAAGGAGATCACTGAATATACATCAAAGTTTCTTTTATGTCAGCAAGTGATGGATGAAAGTAAAAAGTCTAAGGGGATTATGGAACCATTACCCATACCTATATGGAAATGGGAAATCATAACTATGGACTTTGTCACTATACTTCCAATGACATTAAGAGAAAATAATGGTATATGGATTCTTGTGGATCATCTTACAAAGACTGCTCACTTTATCATAGTTAAAGATCACTTATCACTCTATCAACTTGCATGGATATATATCATAGAAGTGGTGAGACTATATAAAGTACCACTATCTATTGTATCTAATCAATATCTATGGTTTACCTCCAAGTTCTGGAAAACTCACCAACATTCCATAAACACATAGCTAAACTTCAGTATGACTTATCACCCCCAGAAAGATGGCTAATATGAGCAGACTATTCAGATAGTGTAAGATATGTTGAGAGCATGCTCTATGGACTTTAAAGGTGGATGGGACCAACATATTCCTCTAATCGAGTTCTCTTACAACAATAATTTCTAATCAAGAATCCAAATGGATCCATATGAAGCCCTTTATGTGAAAAGATTAAAAACACCTATATGTTGGGATGATGTCGGTGAACATAAGCAGTTGGGAATTGAAATGGTCTAAGAAATGGTAGAAAAGGTGAAGACCATTCATTATCACATTAGGGAATCCCAAATTCTACAAAAGATCTATGAATACAATCGTCTATGGGACCTAGAGTTTAAGGTTAGAGACATGGTGTTCCTCTACACATCTCTATAGAAGAGATTCATGAGATTTGGGAAGAAGGGAAATCTATGTCCCAGGTACATCAGCCCCTTTATATTCTTGATCGCATCAGAGCTATGCCATATTGACTAGCACTTCCACCAACCATGTCCCAAATACATGATGTATTCCACATATCCCTATTGAGGAAGAACATACCGGATCCCTCACATGCACTTAATTTTGAGGTGGTATAGCCAGAGAGTGATATCTCTTATGAGGGGAAGACGATGAAGATATTAGATCATAGAGATAAAGTTATATGAAAAATACTACTCACCTAGTAAAAGTACTATGGTGGAACCATAAATACAAAGAGGCGACATGGGAACCGGATGAAGCGATCAAGGAGAAGTAACCACACCCATTTTCACTTTAGTATGTAAAAATAAATTTTTAGTGTGAAATTTAATAAGGGGGGAAGAATGTAATGACCTCAAATTTTATTAATGAAATATCCCTTATTTAAATTATTTTATGTAGTATATATCACAAACATCACATAGAGAAACCAATAAAAAATTATTCTCATAAATGAAAAATGATAAATTAGTCATTAGATAAACCAATAAGAATGAAAAATATTATAGTGGGATAATAAATAGAAAATAGTAGAATAAGTATGGGATAATTTGGATATTCTCGATTCACCAAAATGACCACACTCACAAACAAAACTATATAAATAAAACATAATGTTAATAATACAATATTCATTATGAAGATGAAAGAATATATATAAATTTGAGAGAAATTAGAAGTTAATGAAGAATTAATGGAATAATAGTTACTTATAGAAAGTAGTAAACCCATAATACCATTATAAATATAACTGTTGGAATAGTAATCTAACTGTTGGAATAGTAACCTGACCATTAGAATAGTGATATGACTATAAAAAATAGTAATATGACTATTAGAATAGTAACATCACCTATGGAAGTGTAAAATAATATTTAGGTATCTTATATAATGAAAATTTAATATATTTAGACCATGGTACAAGAAACTAAATGTTTTAAAAATGATAAATTAAGTATCAGTATTTTTGTAAAATGTAAATGTTTTATTTGCAACTTTATAATGAATAAAATTATTTAAAATAAAATTAATTTTCATAAAATGGATTCATAAATTAATATTATGTTGTATAATAATTATAATATAATTTTGTGAGATCATGAGTAATTTTTCAAAGGGTCATAAAATCGATTATAATATTTAAATTAGTATTTTTCAATTAAATGATGATTTTATTTAAAAATTAAATTTCTAATATTTAAAAAATTATTCTCATAAAATAGAGTTCATTTTTTAAATCCAACCTTTAAAAAATGGTTAGGATTAATTTTTTGGATTTTTCTAAAATAATTGAATTTTTGGTGAATAATGAAATACGATAATTTATGGTATTTAACATTATAAACTAAATACAAGAATTTTCAAGTCATGGATGATGTAAGCACCCATTAGTTCAAAATAACATTCACTAGTTACTATATATAGTCATAGGAATCAATAATATTGATATCCATGAGTCAAAATAATAAACTAATGAATATAATAATAAAAAACACCCCTGTCATCCCTTATAAATACCACTCCTCACCACCCCTTTTCTAAACTCCTTCCAAGATTTGAATATTGAAAATATTATACCCAATTCACTTACCAATAATATTACCCATTTAATAGTGTTTCTGGTCTCACCAAAAGACCAATTCCAAGTTCCTTAAGGAGGTTCTCAAGGACACAACATTCAAGAGGTAAAATCCTCCATCTTTCTCTTTTAAATTATTTCTTTCTTATACCTTATCCTCAACCCACTATCCAAAGTGAAATGATAATTCTAGTATCATATATATACATTAATTTTATTATGTTAATTTAATATCCATCATAAAATCCATTATCTTCTCCTTGTATTGTAAAAATGAAAATATCACTCGTAATATGTCGGTTCACCGCCATCGTGGACGATGAGTTTTATTTTTCCATTACCACCTTAAAGGGTAGTAATAAAAAATATATTATAGTTAAATAACATTTTAATATGTATATTATAACTCATTTAATATTTTGGAACTAATTAATATACATAATATTAAATAAAATGATACTAGTTCTTGATGGTCATAAAAACCGCCAAAATAAACTAAACATTTGTCATTAACATTTTATCAAATGAATCACCATAATTTTAGAAAAAAATGATATATATGACCATTTAAACTTCTATAAGTTCATTAATACCATATAATTTCATATCTGAACAATTATTCTAATTTTACAAGAACTTATATAATTATAAATAAGTGAACCAATCACAAAACCATGAAACAAACACTCCCAGAACGATGAAATTGAACTATATAACTCATCAAAATGGCCATAAATGAACTTAATAAAATTATAATAAATAAAATATAAGTGAAATAGGTTATTAATTAATTAATAAATGAATCTAATTTGATTATCCAATACATTAAGTTCAAGTACATAATGCATTCAGACATAAGGTAAGGAATCTCTCTGAACCTCCATATTTCCTTTGGGCTACACTTTCTCTCTATTTAACCCAATGTGTTTCTTCATTATTATTATATAAATCTCATAAATTATGTTTATATGTTCCAAAAAAGTGTATATATCTCAATTAATCTTTATTTTATGGGGAAATATTTGTTTTAAAAGGTATCCTTCTCAATTACTCTCAACAAGCAAGCCCGATTAAGGGGAATTTCTCCGTTTCTTACCCATTTTCAAGTAAACCCCATAAACTATTTTAAGAAACCAATATTTTTATAAATTCAATAATTTTATCATGGTTTTTTTAGTTCATTTCTATTTTTATACAAACAATTATTCCTTTTTCCCTTTTAAAGACTCTTTATTCTTTTCTTTAAAACCACACTTAAGTGACACATTTCTAATGTTACCTAACCACTATCTTTGTTGTTTTCAATTCATTTAGACATAATTATTCAATATATATTCTTATTTTTATTTTATGAATGTCTAATATTGATTTAATACATTATTTTATGGATACCATTATGATACACCCTTTGGTTATGCCTTATAACATGATTAAAAACCCATTTATTCCCATGGGTAACCCTTATGATTATTCCTTATGTTTGATTTTGTTACGTGGAACACATGTGAATCCACATGTTATAATGGGTGTGCCTAGATGTCACTACAATTCATTGGGTAATGTTTTGCCTCATGAGATATTATTTATTGCATTAGGGAGTAAACCTAATCCATTACGGGACTCTGCCCACCATGTGATATAGTCTTGGCAGTTAGCCTTGACTCATGTTTATTTCATGTTATATGTTACTGCCACTTTCTTATATTTCCATGATCATATGATTCCATGTTCTATATATTATTATTCCATATCTTTGTTCATGATCCATTCCTTTTATATTATCATGTTATACTTTCTAACTCACGTGTTATGCTTCGTTCCAATGTTTATTCACTTTCTGGTATTTTTAGATCATCCATTTTGTATATGTATTCCCCAGGCTATCCTATGTAGTTATAGGAGCTCAAATGGAGTTAAGATATCATTATGGAAAGATGTTTTATTTTGGTTTCATGTTTTTTAATTATGTACCAGTCTTCCAAATACACTATACTTTTCGATCCTTGGTTTGTATTTAATGCAAGTTTATTCATAAAATCATGTAATAATTTGTGAATAAGGCTTGGGTCACTATAATTTAGGGAATATATCCATAAATATCCCACTTTCACTATAACGACCCAAAGTTTCATTAATGGAAAATCCCTCTTGATCCAGTTAAATGTTTCTTTATGAAAAATGTTTTTATAAGATGTCAACTTCTTTAGTTTTACGTTAAGATTTGTGACCATTACTTTTATAGTCGTTGAATAGTGATCATCTGAGTAGTATAAATATAAGGCTTTAACGAACCCATTTCTACTCAGACAAAGGAAGCGATGGCCTCATCCAGTAGAATTTCCCCTTAAGAAGCCCATTTTTCAGAGCTCGGAAAAGAGGTGGCGTCTTTGGGCTTTGCCCTTGACCAAGCCCAAGCTGAGCTTCATCAAGTCAAGCTCGAACGTGATCGTCTACGGGAAAAGTGGAAGTTGATTGAAATTACCACTCGAGCGATGTTATCCGAGCCGCCCCAAGAGTCTGTCACCATCGCACACCTTACCCTTAGGTCTTATGCGGCTATTTTAAGGGGTTATGTAACAAATAAGTAGCACCATGTTCATGTACATTATTTTTGTATATAATAATGAATATAATTTCTAGTCATTTTTGATACATTGTAATTAGTTTTTAAAGTACAAATGGTGTTTTTAGTTATTATTTAATTAAGAATTATATTTTATTAAATTAAAGGATTTTTGAATTAAATAATATTTTAATAAAATATTATTTTTAATATTAAATTAATTTTTTATTAAGTATAAATGATCTTATAATTTTATGAATGCAATTAAATTTTTTATTAAGGTTTGAAATCCATTTCTGTCAAAACCCGTGATTTTTTTTTATAAATGTCAGTTTTTATTTTAAAAGTGAAAATTCACATATTTAGAAAATTATTTAGATAAAATAAATATTATTTTTGGAATCAGGACGTCTAAATTATCCAACAGTGAATTTTTCATAATTTTCTGAGACAGTCAAATTTTTGGGTAAAAATTAAATACCATTTAAATATATAATGTGTTTTATGACATCATAATGACCCAATGGTGATGTAATAAAATACCATAATCCTTATGTTTGGCCAATATGTGTTTTATCATTAAAATAATGGGGTTTTGGGTTTGTTTGACTTACTTTTCAAAGCATTAATGGAGCCCTCAAGACTTATTCAACACTTTGCCTTTTTAAATTAATTTCCATGGGAGTGTGACTCACCTCCACATAAGCAACCCTAATTTTTTAATAAGTTCGGACCTTGGCCTTGTAAAATATTGTTTTCCTCTTTCCTTTTCCAGAAACCATGGGCAAATACCATGGGATGGTTTGTGGTTTGGATTATTTTAATATAAGGGGTCCCAAACCTAAATAATAAAGAATTCTCTCACCTTTCCTATATAAACCCACCCAAGCTCCCACTTCCTCCTCACTAAAATTCCTTGGAGTTCATCCAAACTCTTCCCTACTCTCTCTATAATCCTACCAAGGTTCCCCAAGCTCCCAAGAAGCCTCTCACAAGCCTCTCTCTAGCCTTTGGAAGCACACTTCCAAGTAAGGGGTTTTCTTCCTTTCTCATTTTTTGTCAATTTTCTTTAAGTTGTATTGCCCTTTTTATTTAAATTATTAATGTTGGGGTATGGTTTCTCACCTCCCCCATACTTCCCTCTTATTTTTTGAATTACGGGAGAACCCTTTCTCTCTCATTAAATGCCTCCCATGTACACCCGTTACTATGCCGAAATTCCGAAAGAAACTTCTCTCTCTTCTTTTACATTCAAGCAATACTTTTGTATCATGAATCTAAATTCCATTTCTATTGTTGGGACATGTATATATATGATCTACTTACTTTCCATTACATGTAAATATTATGAGGAACCCCTTTCTCTCTCATCAACCTTTTTTATGAATTCTTATGTCACGCCATTACGCTTCCGAAATCGCACCGATTTTCTAAGCCAATGTCTTTGTGTAGTGAATACCATGCCCATTTCTCCATCAAGGGTATTAAACTTTATTCACATTTACATATTGATTATAAAGTTTCATGTATGAATTCCACATTCCTTTATCATGGAAGAAATGATTATGTTTTATGAATCCATGTTTTATGATCCATGTGGCACACTTATGCATGAAATGAAATGTTTAAGAAGGGTGCACCCTTTATAGCGCTCCAATGCATTGGGTAAAGTATAGTATCATGATACGTCATGTGCAATGAGTTTTTTTTACTCATGCTAATTCAAGTGCAACCAGGGTTTACTCGTGCTTCAAGTGCAATGAGGGTTTACTCATGCTCCATGTGCAATGAGCCTTGGCTCATGCTAATTCAATGTTAAGTGTTGTTGCCACATTTCCATGTTATGATTATCATGCTTTATCATGCCTTTATGTTCATGTTTCTCTTATGCTCTATTGATATGCCTATTGCCTAACATGTATTGTACTCCTCGTGTTATTCATTGTGTACTCCCTTACTGGGCTTTATAGCTCACCCTTTTCTTATGCATGTCCTCAGGTTATCCCATGCAATGCTAAGTACGAAGGAATATAGTGGTCATGTAAAGAAAGTTTTCAATAAAGATGTTGTATTTCAAGTTTAAAGTTTTTATGTAATGATCCTAATCCCCAAAGACACTAAACCTCTCAATCTTCTTTGTTTTATCAAGTGAAGTTTTATGTAATAAAGCATGTTTAATATGTAATAAAAATCAGAGTTGTCATAGTTGGTATCAGAGGATAGGTTTAGTTATTTTTGGGATTAGGAAACCCTAGTAAAGCCTTAGATAAAATACTAAGTATAATAAAAAATCCTTAAGTTTTGGTAAATACTAAGTAAGTGGTTTATCAAACAAATAAATCCCTGTCTGGATACGAGCAGGTAGAGGCGGCTCTGGCACAGATGTATCTTAGGGGTAAAACCTGAAAACACCGCTTTGAGCTAGACTCGAACGGGAACTGATGCAAGACAATGGGCCTTGCTGCACTCTTGGTTACGACACTCCCGGGGGATATGTTTTGTTAATTCATAATCTTATTATGAACCCTTATTAAGGGAAAAATGCCCCTAAGAATATATGTTAGAAGGAAGATCATGAAAAGCCTGGATTGAATCCTATAGACTCATGAGTTAAAGAGATTAAAGTTTATTTATAAGTCATCAACTTTTGTCTTTGGATTACCCTTTATGTGTTACCCCTAACTTTCCTCTTATTCCAGCCAATGGCCGGTAATAAGAGAACTCGGTCTAACAACCGTTGTGAAGATCAGTGTGATGATTGTACTTATGAGATGCCCAATCCAATGGGAGCGGGAATCGCAAACTTTGTCACGCTTCTCTCTCAGCTAAATCAAGTTTTGAATAGAAACACTGGTCAAGAGGAACGTTCAACCCCCCTAAGAAAGAACAAGTCGCTATTGAGAGCTTCATGAGACAAAGGCCTCCTACTTTTAGTGGATCATCCGATCCCATGATCGCTGAATAATGGATCAACTCCATTGAAAAGATATTCTCCATCCTCCAATGCTCTGAAAAAGAGAAGGTTCTCCTGGCGGCTTATCGTATGGAGGGTGAAGCTGATCAATGGTGGATGTTGATCAAAAATACGAAGCCTGAGGAGGAGATCGAGGCTTTGGAATGGAAGGAATTCCGGAAGATGTTTTTCGATAAATATTTTCCATGCACCCTCCATCTTAAGATGGAAAGGGACTTCCTTTCCCTCAAACAGAAAGATGAATAATCCATGGGAGTGTACGAGGCAAACTTCACAAGGCTTGCACGATACGCTTCCGGCTTTTTCGTTACCCCCGAATGCAAGGTTGACCGCTTCTTTGGTGGGCTGAAGCCTAGCTTGCGGAAAGCATTAGCGATCCGTGACTTCGACAGCTATGAGGAAATTGTCCGATGTGCCCTCAAGGTTGAAATGGAGATCGGAGAATCACAGGGGTATCATGGGGACAAGAAGCGTAAGGTGGACTTCAATGCTGGTGGTCCGATGGATAAATCCAACGACGCTAAGAAGTTCCAGCACCCCACTTTCCAAAAGTGTGGAAAGAAACACCCTAGAAATTTCCTTAGGGGGACAAGAAAATGCTTCAAGTGTGGAAGAGAAGGGCACCTAGCTGTTAACTATCAGCAAGAAGGACCTGCGGCTACGACAGAGGAGATGAATGCTCCGTTCGAACCTCAACGCGTGGTTCAATGCTACAAATGCAAAGAACCGGGTAATTTTTCAAATCAGTGCCCTAATCCAAGGGTTATCGGAGGCAACCAGCAACCTCCAAGACAGCAAGGAAGAACTTTTGCCATCACTTCTGCCGAAGTGAACCCCGACAACGAAGTGGTGACAGGTACGCTAGTTATTCATTCAAGAATAGTGAACGTACTTTTTGATTCAGGTTCTACGCATTCTTTTATATCTCAAAAGTTTAGTAGAACAATCCCTGCACCACCAAAAATCATGGAAGTAAAGATGTCGGTGAGTACGACAAATGGGGCAATCATTGCATCCCATGAGTATAAGTCCTCCCCTGTTATAATCTGTGGATTGAATTTCCCGGAGAACCTCGTCATACTCCCTTTGGTGGAATTTGATGTAATTCTTGGCATGGATTGGCTTTCCTTATATAGAGCCAACATAAATTGTCGGGAGAGGGAAATCACACTCCATATGGAGAATCGACCCCCGATTCTTTACAAGTGTCTGGAGGAAGATGAATCTCCTTTAGCTCCATCATCTCAAGCATGGATATTACTGCCTTATGAGCACGCATATCTGGCTCAGATGATTGAGTCCAAGGAAGAAACCACCCTTGAAGAAATGCCTATTGTGAGGGAATTCGCTGAAGTATTTCCCGAGGAACTTCCTGGTCTTCCTCCAAGAAGAGATGTTGAGTTCTCAATTGAACTTATACTTGGGGCGCTACCAATATCCAAGACTCCATATAGAATGGATGTTGTTGATCTTGAAGAGCTGAAGAAACAACTACAGGAGAATCTAGATAAAGGGTTTATACGCCCAAGTGCATCACCATGGGGTGCACCAGTCCTCTTCGTCAAGAAGAAGGATGGGTCAATGCGGCTTTGCATCGATTATCGTGAACTTAACAAAATCACGATAAAGAACAAGTATCCTCTCCCAAGAATCGATGACTTTTTTTATCAGCTTCATGGAGCACAATACTTCTCCAAGGTGGACTTGCGGTCGGGATATTATCAAGTAGGGGTGAAGAAGGAAGATATACCCAAGACTGCTTTTCGTACAAGGTACGGGCACTATGAATTCATAGTAATGCCTTTCGGACTCACCAATGCTCCAGCAATATTCATGGACTTGATGAATAGAGTATTTATAGATTACCTAGACAAATTTGTGGTAGTCTTTATAGATGATATTCTAATATACTCCAAAACCAAGGAGGACCATGAGGAGCATTTAAGAACTGTACTGGAGACTTTGCGCAAGGAGAAGCTCTATGCCAAGTACAACAAGTGTGGGTTCTGGTTGAAGGAAGTCTCATTCTTGGGCCATATCATCACAAGCAATGGGATATCTGTGGACCCCTCCAAAACAGATGCAATTGAGGGATGGCCGAGGCCAACATCGGTAACTGATATCCGTAGCTTCTTGGGGTTAGCTGGATATTATCGACGATTTGTGAGAAATTTCTTACGATTGTCCAACCCTCTTACCAAGCTAACTCGAAAGGGAGTAAAGTTTTCTTGGAGTGATGAATGCGAAGAAAGCTTCAAGGAATTGAAAAGGAGGCTTATCACTGCACCCGTGCTCACTTTACCCACAAGTGGGGAGATTTTTGTGGTATTCAGTGATGCTTCGAAGAAGGGATTAGGATGTGTGCTGATGCAGAATGATAAAGTGATATCCTATACCTCAAGGCAGTTGAAAATCCATGAGTGAAACTATCCAACGCATGATCTGGAGTTGGCGGCGGTGATCTTTGCCTTGAAAATCTGGCGGCATTATCTCTATGGAGAGAAATGTGAGATATATACTGACCACAAGAGTCTTAAATATATATTCACACAGAAAGAGCTTAACATGCGCCAGAGAAGATGAATAGAGCTCATCAAGGATTATGACTGTTCAATACATTACCACCCTGGGAAGGCAAACAAGGTGGCGGATGCCCTAAGTAGAAAGGATCCAGCGATTCTATCAATAATGAGAATTGAGAAGGATCCAATCTTCTTAGACTTGATGAAGATGGATGTGGGAATCATAAATAAGGGAACATCATAAATCCTTTCATAAATGATTGCTCAAACATCTATTTTGGAAAGGATAAAGGATGCTCAAAAGGATGATGCAGGAATCCAAGAAAAAGTGGAAGCTATCAAAAAGGGAAAATCCTCATAGTTTAATGTTAATGAAGAAGGAATTGTGCGGTTTGGGAAAAGACTATGTGTTCCATCAAGTTTGGAGCTGAAGAAGGAACTTTTGGATGATGCACATAGTTCAAATTTCTCTATTCACCCAGGGAGCACAAAGATGTATCGAGATCTCCGAGAAAACTTTTGGTGGGATAATATGAAGAAGGAGATCACTGAATATACATCAAAGTGCCTAGTGTGTCAGCAAGTGAAGGCAGAGAGGAAGAAGTCTAAGGGGATGATGCAACCATTGCCCATACCAGAATGGAAATGGGAGAACATCACCATGGACTTCGTCACTAGACTTCCAAGGACATCCAAAGGCAACAATGCAATCTGGGTTGTTGTGGATCGTCTTACAAAGACTGCACACTTCATTGCTATTCGAGAGGATTTCTCTTTGGATCAACTGGAACAGATATATATCAGGGAAGTGGTACGGTTTCATGGAGTACCACTATCTATTGTGTCTGACCGAGATCCAAGATTTACCTCTAAGTTTTGGAAGAGTCTTCAACATGCTCTGAATACTGAACTGAACTTCAGTACGGCCTATCATCCTCAAACTGATGGCCAATCCGAGCGGACTATCCAAACACTTGAGGATATGTTGAGAGCGTTCTCAATGGACTTTAAAGGAGGATGGGATCAACATCTTCCTCTAGTTGAATTCTCTTATAATAATAGTTTCCACTCGAGCATCCAAATGGCACCATATGAAGCCCTGTATGGGAAAAGGTGTAGAACACCAGCTTGTTGGGATGAGGTCGGTGAACGTAAGCTGCTTGGACCAGAAATGGTCGAAGAAATGGTGGAGAAGGTGAAAACCATTCAGCAGCATATCAAGGAAGCCCAAAGTCGATAGAAGAGTTATGCAGATAATCGTCGACGAGACCTTGAGTTTAAAGTCAGAGACATGGTGTTTTTACGCATATCTCCGTGGAAGAAGGTCATGAGGTTTGTAAAGAAAGGGAAGTTAAGTCCAAGGTACATTGGCCCCTTCGAGATTCTTGATCGTGTTGGGGCTGTGGCCTATCGACTAGCACTTCCACCTACTATGGCCAAGGTGCATGATGTCTTCCATGTATCCCTCTTAAGGAAGTACATACCAGACCCTTCACATGTACTCTCTTCCGAGGTGGTACAATTAGAAGATGATCTTTCTTATGAGGAGCAACCAGTGAAGATCTTAGATCGTAGAGAAAAAGTTCTACGAAATAAGACAATTCCCCTCGTCAAGGTGTTGTGGAGAAACCACAAGTTTGAAGAAGAAACTTGGGAGTCGGAGGATATGATGAAGCTAAGTTACCCACATTTGTTTTAGTGTGGGAAAAAGGAAAATTTCGAGGGTGAAATTTATTAAGGGGGGAATGTTGTAACGACCCAAAGTTTCATTAATGGAAAATCCCTCTTGATCCAGTTAAATGTTTCTTTATGAAAAATGTTTTTATAAGATGTCAACTTCTTTAGTTTTACGTTAAGATTTGTGACCGTTACTTTTATAGTCGTTGAAGAGTGATCATCTGAGTAGTATAAATATAAGGCTTTAACGAACCCATTTCTACTCAGACAAAGGAAGCGATGGCCTCATCCAGTAGAATTGCCCCTTACGAAGCCCATTTGTCAGAGCTCGGAAAAGAGGTGGCGACTTTGGGCTTTTCCCTTGACCAAGCCCAAGCTGAGCTTCATCAAGTCAAGCTCGAACGTGATCGTCTACGGGAAAAGTGGAAGTTGATTGAAATTACCACTCGAGCGATGTTATCCGAACCGCCCCAAGAGTCTGTCACCATCGCACACCTTACCCTTAGGTCTTATGCGGCTATTTTAAGGGGTTATGTAACAAATAAGTAGCACCATGTTCATGTAAATTATTTTTGTATATAATAATGAATATAATTTCTAGTCATTTTTGATACATTGTAATTAGTTTTTAAAGTACAAATGGTGTTTTTAGTTATTATTTAATTAAGAATTATATTTTATTAAATTAAAGGATTTTTGAATTAAATAATATTTTAATAAAATATTATTATTAATATTAAATTAAATTTTTATTAAGTATAGATGATCTTATAATTTTATGAATGCAATTAAAATTTTTATTAAGGTTTGAAAGCCATTTCTGTCAAAACCCGTGAATTTTTTTATAAATGTCGGTTTTTATTTTAAAAGTGAAAATTCACATATTTAGAAAATTATTTAGATAAAATAAATATTATTTTTGGAATCAGGACGTCTAAATTATCCAATGGTGAATTTTTCATAATTTTCTGAGACAGTCAAATTTTTGGGTAAAAATTAAATACCATTTAAATATATAATGTGTTTTATGACATCATAATGACCCAATGGTGATGTAATAAAATACCATAATCCTTATGTTTGGCCAATATGTGTTTTATCATTAAAATAATGGGGTTTTGGGTTTTTTTGACTTACTTTTCAAAGCATTAATGGAGCCCTCAAGACTTATTCAACACTTTGCCTTTTTAAATTAATTTCCATGGGAGTGTGACTCACCTCCACATAAGCAAATCTAATTTTTTAATAAGTTAGGACCTTGGCCTTGTAAAATATTTTTTTCCTCTTTCCTTTTCCAGAAACCATGGGCAAATACCATGGGATGGTTTGTGGTTTGGATTATTTTAATATAAGGGGTCCCAAACCTAAATAATAAAGAATTCTCTCACCTTTACTATATAAACCCACCCAATATCCCACTTCCTCCTCACTAAAATCCATTGGAGTTCATCCAACCTCTGACCTACTCTCTCTATAATCCTCCCAAGGTGCCCCAAGCTCCCAATAAGCCTCTCACAAGCCTCTCTCTAGCCTTTGGAAGCACACTTCCAAGTAAGGGGTTTTCTTCCTTTCTCATTTTTTGTCAATTTTCTTTAAGTTGTATTGCCCTTTTTATTTCAATTATGAATGTTTAGGTATGGTTTCTCACCTCCCCCATACTTCCCTCTTATTGTTTGAATGATGGGAGAACCCTTTCTCTCTCATTAAATTCCTCCCATGTACACCCGTTACTATGCCGAAATTCTGAAAGGAACTTCTCTCTCTTCTTTTACATTCAAGCAATACTTTTGTATCATGAATCTAAATTCCATTTCTATTGTTGGGACATGTATATATATGATCTCCTTACTATCAATTACATGTAAATATGATGAGGAACCCATTTCTCTCTCATCAACCTTTTTTTATGAATTCTTATGTCACGCCGTTACGCTGCCGAAATCGCACTGATTTTCTAAGCCAATGTCTTTGTGTAGTGAATACCATGCCCATTTCTCCATCAAGGGTATTCACCTTTATGCACATTTACATATTGATTATAAAGTTTCATGTATGAATTCCACATTCCTTTATCGTGGAAGAAATGATTATGTTTTTTGAATCCATGTTTTATGATCCATGTGGCACACTTATGCATGAAATGAAATGTTTAAGAAGGGTGCGCCCTTTATAGCGCTCCAATGCATTGGGTAAAGTATAGTATCATGATACGTCATGTGCAATGAGTTTTTTTTACTCATGCTAA
Source organism: Viscum album (assembly GCA_963277665.1). NCBI lineage: Eukaryota > Viridiplantae > Streptophyta > Magnoliopsida > Santalales > Viscaceae > Viscum > Viscum album. The sequence goes on along the minus strand of OY728122.1, from coordinate 578,210,747 downwards.
TTCAAGTGCAACGAGGGTTTACTCGTGCTTCAAGTGCAATGAGGGTTTACTCATGCTCCATGTGCAATGAGCCTTGGCTCATGCTAATTCAATGTTAAGTGTTGTTGCCACATTTCCATGTTATGATTATCATGCTTTATCATGCCTTTATGTTCATTTTTCTCTTATGCTCTATTGATATGCCTATTGCCTAAAATTTATTGTACTCCTCATGTTATTCATTGTGTACTCCCTTACTGGGCTTTATAGCTCACCCTTTTCTTATGCATGTCCTCAGGTTATCCCATGCAATGCTAAGTACGAAGGAATGTAGTGGTCATGTAAAGAAAGTTTTCAATAAAGATGTTGTATTTCAAGTTTAAAGTTTTTATGTAATGATCCTAAGCCCCAAATACACTAAACCTCTCGATCTTCTTTGTTGTATCAAGTGAAGTTTTATGTAATAAAGCATGTTTAAGATGTAATAAAAAGCAGGGTTGTCATATTCACCAATTCTTAATAGACTAAGTTTCATTTCACATTATATTGTATCATATATAATAACTTGTGAAATCATATCCAAAACTCCTTTTGGATATCTCTAAAACAAATTTAGAAATATATCATCAATTTTTTATGACCAAGTTGTATTTTGGATGTATTTTTTGTCAATAGATCAAAATGAAGTAAGATTAAAGTTCTAAGAAAAAATTTATATGTGATAGGTTTCTAAAAAATTGGTATAAGAATTTGATTCTATTAAGGAATACGAATTTTATTTTGGAAAAGTCCTCCAATCAGACGCACCAGTAGACTCAGCCCAATGTATTCCAATCAGATGTACCATCAGACTTAGTCCATAAACTTGGATCATTAGATAAGATCCATCAAATTGGTATTTTTAAAAAAATTTATAAGTAGCTGGAAGTCATATTGAGATGTGTTTGAAAGTTATTGACATTTTAAAGAGAGGTTGGGAAGTCATAGAACCTCCAAAGTAAATCTTACAATGCTATGCTGATCTTGGAGTTCTCATTAATCATGACAATTCTCATGATAAAATCTTTTAAAGAATGTTAGATTTTGAAAATGATGTTTTATATATTTGGACATTGAAAATGTAAGAATATGAAGATTCTAGTTTTAGTCAGACCAATTAGTCACAACACACAGTTATCATATGGGTGCTAACACTAATCCCTCGGTATGAAATTGAAATAGATTCATCAAATAGGAAGCAAAAACTAGTCTACCAAATAGTGCTTGACACCAATAAATCATTGGGTGCAGAAAATTGTATTGACTAGAGTTGATGATACTGATTCATCTACCTGATCATGATCAGAGGAGGATTTCATTTTCTAATCAAAATCATTCAATTGGTTTGAGAAAATATTAAATAGTTATATTGTATTGAGGAAGAAATTGAAAATGTAAGTGTTTGAGTTGATCTATAGTGGTTTCATGCGACTTTAATATTCAGAAGTTGCAAATATGTTATTCAAAAACGTATTCAACCATTTTCAATTGACTCGAATAATCAGAGAAAACAATCATTTGATTTTTTTATTCTCCAGCGAGTCAAGAGAAATTTTTTTAAAGCTATTTCATTATTAGGTCAAAAGTAAAGAATGCAAAGTATTGATGTTGTGATTAGTCGGATGGTCTTTATATAAGAAATTCCATTAGATGAATTTCCTATAAGAAAGTTCATCAGACTGAGACTGAGGTAGAAACATTAATCATAGTCACAAAAAAAATAATGATCAGACTCAAATGATTGGACCAAATAATAGTTTGTATATTTTAAGAAGTCTGAATTTTTGAGAAGAATCAAGAAGATTAGAGAAGATCCGAAAAGTAATGATAATATTTGAAGTAGTCAAAGATAAATCTAGAATCAATATGAAATTCAGAGATATGTTAATTTCATTAAGTAAGAAAGGAAATTGGGTTTCCCACCATTGCCTTTATGGGATTCCTATAAATAGAAGAGGATAGTATATTCATACTTTTAAATATTCACATGCATTGAGAGATGATACCCTGATAATTTTGTGTCACGTATTGAGATTCCAACCCAAATTTTGTTTTAGGTTAAATCTAAGTAATATCCACCAGTGTGATATCCAATCAGAATGAGTCAATTGGAGTAAGTTCCATCAGAACAAGTTCACCGAAGTGAGTTCCATCAGAGCAAGAGCCATCTGAGTGAGAATCAACAGAGTGATATCAAATAGAGTGAGATCCATCAGAAAAAAGTCTAATAAGATGAAGTTCCATTGGAAAAATAATTGTTGAGTTTACAATTTAGTTTCTACTTAAATTAAACCAGGAAGAGTAGAAGCAGAATCAGAAAGAGGTGAACTGGATGGAGAACATCTGGAATATGTTACCAGAAAAAGGCCGATCAGACTAAATTTTCCTGAGGATGTTTTCTAGATAGAAATTCTATAATAATTTTAACTAACAATAAGTTCTTTAGATAATTTTTTAAGTTATTGAAGATTGTATACAAGTAAAGTTTGATTCATCTTACTTGTGGAGGAAGTGAAGAAATTTATGAAGTGGATCATAAAATAATAAGGAAAGGAAATCTTGTAACTATTGATACTTAATAATTTTTGAAAAGTATTCTTTGTATGTTGGGGTGTATAACTAACCATGGGGAAATTGGATATGAAAAGGATATTTGGGGGGTATAAACAACTATAGAAGAAAAGTTTCTACTAGGTTTTGGAACTATTTATTTCTTGTGAATTTGTATATAAGAATGAAGATAGTAAAAGAATCCATGTTTATGGGACTATACAACATGTAAAGGAGTAGGTATTTTTATCAAACCTTATAAATATCATATGACGCCTTCTCTTTGTATCTGTTACATATGAGAGGTTAGTCTAAGAAGTTATATTTGAGTGTATCATAACTCTAAAAATTTTCATAGGTTAATAAAGGTTTATAAATTAGTTAAGAAACTTTCTTATAAAAACAAAAAGAACCACTGATTCACCCCTCTTAGTGGTCTTGATCCAATTTGGGAACTTTAATTGGAATCATATGAAATACCATGTGAATATCTATCCAAAAATCCTTTTAGATAAACTTTAAAAAACTTTTAGGGAATATATTTGAGTTTTATAAAACTCAATCCACATTTAGTCAACCAAAAAGTGTGACCCCATGGGCCTTTGTAGCATTGAAAAAAAATATTAATTTTAGAATTCATAAATGTAAGTAAATAGAATCCTTTAGTAAAGTATAAATGTTATTCAAACTATAAATGGTTCTAGTGTGATCTCCATCAAACACATGTATCTCTATACCTATGTACACCATCTATATCATATACAAGCATGCATTTTCATATGACCCCTTTCCCAAGATATCAAGTAATCATGGGACATAGAGTATGTGTTTTAGATTCTATGAGTATAGGTTGACCAGGTCATTGAATACATCAAATATCATTCATCCTTTTGGATAATCACATCACATGCCCCTCATCCCATAGATATGAACATCACATGTATTATACAGGTATGGTCATATAATCCTTTAGTCTATCTCAATATAGGTTCCATATTTCATACTCTTTATACTAGAGGAAAAATATCATCTTGGTTAAGCATTGACTGATGACATGATCAATGACATACCCAATGTTAGGGCCAATAGGGGCCTATATACCCTGAGAGGGGGGGTGAATCAGGGTATGGATATTCTTTTTCAAAAGTCTTTCTGCCCCACTAGATCTTGACCTCTTTATTACAAGGGTCACTTAGTTTGCTCTGATGTGTTTATCTTGATCACTTCTCTTTACCTTTATCTGATGGTTATGCTTTAGATGCAATGCAGGGATGCAACCAGGCAGACACATAGATTTTTACTTGGTTCACCCTCACTGGGCTACGTCCAAGGAGCATACGCCGACATGTTGTCATGGGTACCAAATCCCACTAATCTTCATAAGATGTGGATACAAAATTCGGGCTAGAGCACTTCTATTCCTAGGCTCACCGCCTTCACAAGATTTAGGGTCATCTCACTGCTTTCCCAAGGGTCACTCCCTTTTTCTCTCTCTCTGGCTCATTACCGGTGGAGAGGATCACCTTCTTCCTCTTCCTAAGCTCACTTCTCTAGAAGGGAATCCAATCACAGTTTATAGACCTGTAGGTCTCTTCATTTTCATGAGATAATGCATCTTCAACTGTTGATAGATGATCTGTTGAAGTCCAACTTTCATCCACTGATGAATATCACTTTGCCTCTGACCACTGGGCAACTACCTTTGGAAAGTACCTTCGCAAAGCACCCTACTTCGCGAAGCTCCCAATTTCGCGAATCTCAAACAAGACTTCGCGAAGCTCCTGCCTTTTCGCGAATCTCTCTCATAAAGCACTCTCGCGAAGCACTCTCGCGATGCTCAAGCCGTCGCAAAGCAACGGCCCTCGCGAAGCTTAGTAAGCCAACACGGAGCTCGCAGGTTTTGCGAAGCTACAATAGCCGCCGCAAAGCACCTCTTTCGCGAAGCACACTGGCTCCGCGAACCACCTTCGCAAATCGAGAGCGAATGATCTTCTCTGAAAAATTCTCTCTACTTCTCTCGAGGGGGTCGACCTCTATTTATAGGCGATTCCACCGACCCTCGTCCCTTCCGCGCGAAGTCAATGCCACGTCATCTCAAATCACGAAGATCCAAAGTTTCAGCCAAAATTCTGTCCAAATCGCGAAGCACCACGAAAAGTTTCTGTTCACGGAGCTTGATGTAGTTGCGAAGCATCACCGTCAACGTTCCTTCGTGCCTTCTCCGCGAAGCTCCCTCGCAAAGCCCTTCACCGCCGCTATGCGCTTCAACTCTGCCGTTCGTGAAGCTTTGACGTAATCGCGAAGTATCACCGCCTCCATTTTTCTGGCCTTCGTGAAATCCAATCCATACATCCTATCTTCTCGAAATTCATTCCTTTTCCATATTAAATTATGATCTTCATGGAAATACTATTTTCACGATGCTCACCAAACTCCAAATTTTGGACCCCAAAAATTTGGCAAACACTGGGAAACGGCGCCACCTTGTACTGCTCTTTTGTACCGCCTCTAGATTGTCCTTTCCTTTGTCATCGTTCTTTGTAAACAAGGATTGTCAACAACTTCTTGGGAACTCGACAAATATCCATGAAAAACTTCTTTTTCGACAAACACAATAAACCCAAAAATACTTCAAAGTTACCTTGAGGTATTTTTGCCCAACAATCTCCCCCTTTGGGTTTGTTGAAAACTCTTCACAACACTGCTCAGAATGATTTTCTGCACTTTGATACCTCACTGAGTCTTCTTCCAGCTGCTACCACCATTCGCCTCTTGTGATTCTAATAACATTCAAGGATTCACTTAACACGTACTCTAAGCCCACATGAGCAATGCTCAGCGTCAGAAACAAGAGTAGTATGAAAAGATCATCAATGAATCACTTCATGTAAAACACCAATTGTCGATTCCAACCTGATACCAATTCTTAAATTGATACCAATTGTTGAACCAAACTGATCCCAATTGATGATAGCTGGACACCTTTTCACACCATTCCAACATCACTATTCTTCTTTTATCACGATCCTCAGCTGTCGTGATATCTATACTTTGATCGATCACTTCTAGCATCTTCAGATATTAATACTCTTCCCCTATCTCATTGCACTCCCCCTATCTGGATGCTCCACCTGTCAGCTTCTCCCTGTATCAATCATGATTTAACAAATTTCCACACTATCTCCCCCTTGAACAATCACTATTTTCTCCCCCTTTGTCAACGAACCCAAAGGTCACTCCTTTGTAGTCTGTAACAGAGTAGATAACACATCGGCACATTAGGGAAAACACATCATACCTCGGGGAGAGGGGGGGGGGGGGTCCCACATCCACACTATTTCAAGTGCGGGGAATCGACTGAACTCCCAGAGCCAGTCGATCCCTTTCAAATGCTTCCTTGGGTAAGGCCTTTGTCAGAATGTCTGCAACCTGTAGTGTTGTAGGCACATACTCCAACTTCACGATTCCCTGCTCAACTTTCTCCTTGATAAAATGATACTTTATCTCAATGTGCTTTGTCCTTGAGTGATGTACGGGATTTTTGATAAGATTTATAGAACTTGAGTTGTCGCACTGGATTCCGATCGGAGACTTCACTTCAACTCCCATATCTTCAAGCTGCTGCTTCATCCATAATAACTGTGTGCATGCTTGAGTGGCCGCAATATACTCAGCTTCTGCGGTGCTCAATGAACTGCAATCTTGATTCTTTCTTAGCCAAGAAATACATAATCCAACAAGATAGAATGCACCACCTGCCGTTGATTTTCTATCATCTGCTGAACTAGCCCAGTCTGCATCAGTATATCCCAATAACTCTGTCTGAGATTTACCATTATATGTCAAGCTGAAATCCACTGTTCCCTTGATATACCGAAGTATTCTTTTCACTGTATGCATGTGGATTTCCTTGGGATTACTCTGATATCTTGCTACTTGGAATGTGGCGAATACAATTTTAGGCTTTGTTGTGGTCAAGTACAGCAAACTGCTGATAATCTTCCTATTTTTAGTAAAATGAACTGCCCTGCCACTGTCATCTTTTGATGATTTCATCCGGGTAGAAACCAGAGACTTCTTCTCCTTGGAATCTTCAATTCCAAATCTCATTTCGAAACATCCTTGGCATATTTGGATTGAGAAATGAATGTGTCATTCCTGCCTTGTGTAACCTGTAAACCAAGGAAAAACATCAGCTCACTAATCATAGACATTTCGAACTCATGTTTCATGAATTCAGAAGATTATCTCCACTATGCTTCATCTAATCTTCCAAATATTATGTCTTCTTCCTTGACCAGCCTCATAATACTTTGATTACTTTCATTTCTGAAATAGGGTTTGTAATCAACTCCTCCACGCTGGAAACCAAGATTCTTCAAGTACTGATCAAGCTTTGAGTACCATGCCCTTGGTGCTTGTTTCAGCCCATACAACGCCTTCTTTAGCCTGCAAACTTTGTTCTCAATTTCATGAATGAGAAAACCATCTGGATACTCAATATACACCTCCTCTTCCAGAAAACCATTCAAGAATGCATATTTTACATCTATCTGGAATAATTTTAACTTTATTTGCACTGCTATGGCCAAAAATAATCTAATTGTCTCCAGCCTTGAAACCGGTGCAAATGTCTCATCAACATCTATTCCCTCTATCTGGGAGTATCCCTTGAACACTAGTCGTGCTTTGTTTCGAATCACAGTTCCATCTTCATTCATCTTGTTGCGATAGACCCATTTAGTCCCGATGAAATTCTTGTCTGCTGGCCTCGAAACAATCTCCCATGTCTGGTTCTTTTCTGAATCGTCATCAATCACGTTTGCTCCCCTTTAATGCTTTCCTCCTCATCACGTTTATCAGGAAATTTCTCACTATTTCATTGATCAGTGGAATCATTCCTTTCAACTACTTCTCGCAGCTTCTTGGTATCCTGAAAACAGTCAACTGATACCACAATGTTAGATCAAAATAAATAAGCATGAAATGCTTGATCATTACTACTTATCCCACAGTATGTGTTCTCTCGATAGACAACACCTGAGCTAGGTCATCCAATTATTTCCTTGATGGATCTGGCATCTGATTTTGTTATTGAATGCTCCCCCTGTGTTATGCAATACTTCCTGGGGTTTGACCCACTGTTTAGACCCATAAACTTCATTCCTCTCCTGCATCATTTATTCTCATCTTCCACCTGTATGATTTATACCAATCTAGCACTCATCATTGATCCATTAACCAAATCTCTAAGACTACTGAGTTGGAACTCGATGTAGGAAACAAGAGATAGAGTTAATAACACAATCACTCCCTATTGTGCTCTGATGCTCCCTTTCTTCTTCAACTCTGGTACCTGATTTGAATCACTTTAATCTCTGGAGAATATCACCTCTCTACTTTGCATCCTTAGATGCCACTTCCCCTTGGATCGTATCTCCCTAAAACCTGAAACACATGAATCATCAGTTAATAGCATTTATATTTATAGGGAGAGGGGTTTGTCTTTCTGAATCCTCAAGATGAGGATTTTGGTTGATCCTGATGGGTCAACCCTTTGATTCTTTCTTGTAGAGTATCACACTCTTTCCTTGCTTCTTCTAGTTGCCTTTCCAACTTCAACTGCTCTGGACATATGACTAAGCATTATTTACCCATATTCGGAGCCTTTCTATGATATGTAGATCCGACATAATTAGGATTTTTCACCATTTGGGGTTTAAACCCACTAGTACATATTTATGTCTTTGATGTTCCACCAAAATTCCATCTTCCTCGATTATTTCTCTGAGTAGAAATATCTTTTCGTTCCATTTTCCCTTGCTTCTTCCGCCATTGCAAGGATTGTTCTCTTTACTCCACTTCTCACTGTGGAATACGACATGAGAATTTTTTAATATATTCTTTGTTCATCACTATTTTATCAGATTTCTGAGTCACCACACTCTTTTTCACTTGTGGTGAGTCCTCCATTGGACGTTCATTCTTCTTACTCATAGCTGAAGTAGATCTCCTCTGAATCTTCCGGGTTTGTTCACATTCTCTCCATGAGAGATGTTCACTTTTTCTTCCAGTGCATAATTTCTTATCATGCACACCTGGAGTTGAGAATCTATTTTCGAGTTCCTTTTCCTTTCCTTATTTCTTCTTGCTACATTGTCTTTCCAAATGCCCATAATCAGAACATATAAAACATTTTACTCCAAAGGCATACCTCATTTCATCATTTCTCTGTCGAGATGTTGATGCATCTTGAGTTCTTCTTCTGAAATTGTGCTCCTGATCTTCCTGACACATACTCATGGTATGTCCCATTCTTCCACAGTAATAGCATCTAATAAGTTCTTTCCTCTGAGAGACTCTTCTCTCGGATTTCTCATGATGCTTATTCTTATTCTCATATTTATTACAGATTCTGTTTTCACAGCCTGAAATGTATTCCAGAGCCTCTGAACAAAATCTTGATGTGTGGCCATGAATCCCGCAGAAATACCACATGTCACCAATTCTTCTTGAATCTATCCTCATAGGCCTATCTCCAGCACCCACATGATTTTCTCCATTTCTAGAGTTGTTCACGGCTCTCTTTTTGTCCTTCACGGGAGGGGATTCATCAAATCCAATACCGGTTTTTCCCAAATTATATGGTCTCTGAGCTGAGAAAATATTTTGTTGTTTCTCTTCCGAAATCTCATACTTCCTTTTCATTTTATCATAACCTTCCGAAGGATAATCGAATAGTAAGTGCAGTGCATCCTTCATCTTAGGTTTTCCTCTAGTATTGGATTTCTCTACTTCCTTCTTCACTAATTCTAGCTCTTCTTCCAACTTCTGAATCTTCATATCAGTTGATTTAAGTTGGGCATTGAATTCCATTCTGTGATTCTTTCCAAGACTCATCTCATCTTCCAATTCTTGTGTGAGCTTTTCTACCATACCACCTTGCTCCTTTAATTTCAATTTTTCTTGAGAAACAGTTTCAGAGATAGATTCATTCTCTTATTGGAGCCTTTGATTCTTTTGAACTTGTTCAGACAACTGTGTAGTTAGATCATCATTTCTGGCATTGAGATTCTGAATTTCATATGTGTTCATATTCTTTCCCTTGACATCAGTTTTGATTTTTCAACCTTTTTCAATATCTTTCGCAGTTCTTCTTCTTGAGAATCATTTTTCTCCCTCAGATCAGTAGCTACATCAATAAGACTTTGATTCAAACTTCTTAGCTTGTTGATCTCAGTTTCCAGTGCTTGGATCCGAATATCTTTAGATTTGACTTCTTCGGTGTTTCCAATGTCACTTGGAATATCAGGTTCTTCGATGCACTTGACTTGGTCTTTCACTTTTATATTCAAGCCATCAATCTCCCTTTTCTGTTCTTCAATCTTAAGCTTATACTCACCAACTTATTCTGAGTTCTCTAGTGCTGATAACTTGAGTTTCTCAATTTTATCCATCAACTCAGACTTCTCTTCTTCCTGCTGCTGCATATAAAGTTTGGCATCGCGAACCACTTTGTTAGATTTCTTGGTTTTGTCTCTCCAAACATCTATCTCTTCAAGAGCTACCTCTAACTCAGCTTGGATATCTATTCTTCCTTCAATTCTTTCTTCCTCATCATCACTTGTTTCAATATCACTTTGAAGTTCATGTACTTCACTCATTCCTGCATCATGATTGAGTGAATCAATCTTTTCCCTATCAGATTCATCCAGACCTTCCTTCAGTAAGCTATTTGATTCTTTTAATTGAATCACACTTTTTCCATACACACTTCCACACTGAGGAATACCACCTTACTTCTGCTTCTTCTTTGATGTTTTTCCCTTTGCCATGACACAGTGAGATAATAATAGACAGATTCTCTAACCACACAGATCGACTACACCAAGTCGGAGCAAACAAATCTGATAACAGCAACCTATCCCTTTGATACCAATTGTTAGGTCCAATAGGGGCCTATATACCCTGAGAGGGGGGGTGAATCAGGGTATGGATATTCCTTTTAAAAAGTCTTTCTGCCCCACTGGATCTTGACATCTTTATTACAAGGGTCACTTCGTTTGCTCTTATGTGTTTATCTTGATCACTTCTCTTTATCTTTATCTGATGGTTATGATTTAGATGCAATGTAGGGAGGAAACCAGGAAGACACAGAGATTTTTACTTGGTTCACCCTCACTGGGCTACGTCCAAGGAGCATACGCCAACATGTTGTCGTGCGTACCAAATCCCGCTAATCTTCATAAGATGTGGATACAAAATTTGGGCTAGAGCACTTCTATTCCCAGGCTCACTGCCTTCACAAGATTTAGGGTCAGCTCACTACTTTCCCAAGGGTCACTCCCTTTTTATCTCTCTTTGGCTCACTGCCAGTGGAGAGGATCATCTTCTTCCTCTTCCTAAGCTCACTACTCTAGAAGGAAATCCAATCATAGTTTATAGACCTGTAGGTCTCTTCATTTGCATGAGATAATGCATCTTCAACTGTTGATAGATGCTCTGTTGAAGTCCAACTTTCATGCACTGATGAATAACACTTTGCCTCTGACCATTGAGCAACTACCTTTGGAAAGTACCTTCGCAAAGCACCCTACTTCGTGAAGCTCCCAATTTTGTGAAGCTCAAACAAGCCTTCGTGAAGCTTCTGCCTTTTCGCGAAGCTCTCTCGCGAAGCACTCTCGCAAAGCACTCTCGCGATGCTCAAGCCATCGCAAAGCAACGGCCCTCGCAAAGCTTAGTAAGCCAACGCGGAGCTCGCAGGTTTCGCGGAGCTACAATAGCCGCCACGAAGCACCTCTTTCGCGAAGCACACTGGCTCCGTGAACCACCTTCGCAAATCGAGAGCGAATGATCTTCTCTGAAAAATTCTCTCTACTTCTCTCGAGGGGGTCGTCCTCTATTTATAGGCGATTCCACCGACCCTCGTCCCTTCCGCGCGAAGTCAACGCCACGTCATCTCAAATCGCGAAGCTCCAAAGTTTCAGCCAGAATTCTGTCCAAATCGCGAAGCACCACGGAAAGTTTCTGTTCGCGGATCTTGATGTAGTCGCGAAGCATCACCGTCAACATTCCTTCGTGCCTTCACTATGAAGCTCCCTCGCAAAGCCCTTCACCACCGCTATGCGTTTCAACTCTGCCATTCGCGAAGCTTTGACGTAATCGCGAAGCATCACCGCCTCCATTTTTCTGGCCTTCGCGAAATCCAATCCATACATCATATCTTTGAAAAATTCATGCCTTTTCCATATTAAATTATGCTCTTCATGGAAATCCTATTTTCACGATGCTCACCAAACTCCAAATTTTGGACCCCAAAAATTTGGAAAACACTGGGAAACAGCGCCACCTTGTACTGCTCTTTTGTACCGCCTCCAGATCATCCTTTCCTTTGTCATCGTTCTTTGTCAAAAAGGATTTTCAACAACTTCTTGGGAACTCGACAAATATCCATGAAAAACTACTTTTTCAACAAACAAAATCAACCCAAAAATACTTCAAAGTTACCTTGAGGGATTTTTACCCAACACCCAACTACCCCCATAAGAGAAATTCCTCAAAGATTTCATAAAAAAGTATTAAAGTATGAAGGTTATAATTCTAGGTATCTTTTTAACCCTAGGAATGGGGAAATACCAATACAAAACACAAACCCTTAGCATACCAAAGATAGTGTGTGGCACTCCATGTGGTATACTTGGTGGGTCATCCAACGCACAAAAATTGTTTTGTGCATAATGAGAATATTTTGTATCTTTATAAAATATCCTATTCATGATAACCTCAACATTTTATCACAACCTATAATAATTCATGATGAACATCAGTTAGGGATAACTCAAAGTTTACTTTGAGAGGTTAATTATCATTATACTTCATGATTATATATAGTTAACATTAAAGAATGATAATTGGAGTCTAACTTTTTCATAACATGATAAATTTTATATTCTTAAACTCTATTCATAATACTAGAAAAACCATGTATATTCACCCATATAAGAATATTACATATGATAGACCACTAGAGAGGAATTACATTTTTTTTTCACTTTTCAGGTTTTATTAAATTCATTACATATCCATGAAATTCCTACACATCTCTATGTGACCATTTGATAAAACCCTACCACAAAAATATTTTAGTGAGTAACATCTATGAAGTAAGATAGTTTAAATAATGGTGAAACTTAGGAATCATATTCCTAATTTTCAATTCTTTAAACATAATATTCAATATTCTTTACTTCACAACATATAATGTTATGATGTTAATCACTTTTTTTTATACTTAAAACTCTATCCAAGTTTATCATCATCATCATTATTGGAATGTTTCCATCAACCTTTTTCCTTGAGAACACTTTGTTAAAAAATGTGACATAGTAAATTATTTTTTTACCAACAGATATTAAACTACTTTAGGATATAAAGTGATATTCACTTTTTTATGGTAACTAATTTTAACTCTTTATATTTATATTTACTAATATTCCCATCACCTTTTAAAATATTAAATGGCATTCAATTTGAATTTTAACTAGCATGGTATTTTATTTATTATTCTTTGAACTTCTTTAAGTCCAAACATACTCCTAATGTTCTCTTAGATACTATATTCTTTCTAAATATTAATCTAAGATATAAAAACTCAATTGTGTATAGTAAATATCATTTATTTTCTCTTAGTGGGAATATATAATAAATAAACTATCAACTATCATATTGTAAAGACCCCGACTACTCTAACATGGTAACTCTCATTATTTCACTAATTATTTCAAGTGTATTTTTGGATGGAAGGGGAGTTAAAAGGATATTGGGGGTGTTTGGAGAAAGAGGAAGGGGAAGGGGGAGTCCCCCTAGGGTTTGGGGACCATCATGTGCCTAGTGACCCTAGATTGGGTACCTGATAGGGCCCCTAGGTACGTGATCCCTCTTTTTTGGCTAATAGGTACTCAATGCTTTCTAACAGGTACCTATTAGATTATTGGTAACAATACCCTTAAAAGGGTATTTTGAACCTTTCAAACCCTAAATTTAGAACCCTTAATTACATTCCTTTAATTTTTCATCTCTTTTAATTTTAGTTTTGTTGAGCCTCACCTTCCATATTATCACCTCTCAAGATTCCCTATTTTAAAACTTGTTTTAGATAGATCAATTTTTTTGGATCTCCTCTTATATGTGAAAAGGTATTAGGTTTTCATCTAAACATCACATTACTTCTGTTTTCATAGGAACAAGTTTAATCCTATTCTATAAATCCTTAGTACTTGTGAAACTACCCTATATATTCAATATTTTTCTATTTTGGTGGCTATAAAAGGTTATCTTGGGAGATATTAAATAAACACCTTATTTTTATTCCTCAAATTTTTATTGCGTGTTGATATCAGACCAATACCTATTTATCTTTTAGTTTTAGTCTAATACTAAAATTTAGTTTGTGGATAAATCTTCTTCTATGGGCCCCAAGGAGTTAATTTTCAATATAATTACTATGTGAATATATTCTCTCTCACATATTAATATAGATTTGGGTTATCAATGATTTATTTCCATGTGGAAACATAACAAATGAGGGGTTTAGAATTAATAAAACTAGTAATGCCCATTTTAAAGTGATCTTGAGCTACTTGTTGATTTATGTTTATATATTTCTATGTTAACATGATCTTTTTGTAACATACTGTTACTGATTTTAGGTACTAATTATACCTTGTTTTTATATCCTCTTTCTTGGTCCTTATTTCAGGTTATTTCTTGATGTTTCTGGAACTTTTCGTAAGTTATAAGGGGCTACGCTATGAAGAGTAATGGATATAGTGTGGAGTAAGTTTATCTACAACATGGACCTTAGGGCTATGATGTATCCAATTTTGGTGCCACTACCAGATACAACATGGATACAATGTGGACCACTAATCCATGACATAGTGAGTTTTTGAGACTTTTCCAAATTGGTCATGGTTGCAGCATATAAGAGAGATGTGGTATAGAGATAGATACAACACCTCTTCCATCTTGGGGTTGGTTGTGGCATGGTTTATGGGATACGCCATATCCTTCCCCTAGGTAAAGAGGATCTAGGTGAAACCTACACCATGGAATCCAGAGGTCATTTGACCAGGGGTGATTATGGCGTAACACTATGGGATATGCCTAGTGTTGGGTGACTACAGTGTGGTATCCCTTACCGCATCATGATCTACCCTATTTTTAGTAGTCCTATTCTATGGTGTCTTTATCTATGACACGGACTTGTGTTTTCCATAGTTAAAATTACTAGGCCCATTTTTATTCCAACTTCACCCATTTGACTCCCATTCAACTCCTAATATTTTGGAGGCTCTCAATAGAGGATCATTCCCCCTCCATCCTTTCTTCTTCTTGGATTGAAGCACCATTGGATGTGATAAATCCCTTTCTAGGATTCCTTCTTGATCTTCCATGCCTTAGAACCTCTGTTGGAATTCCCATTTCATGTGTTTGAATGATTGATCCTGTGATTAAAGGTAGGTGGATCTATAATGGTTTTCCTAAAATTGAAACCTTGATTGATTTAAAGATTTTAAACATATTTTCTAATGGAAATCCATGAATTAATTAGATTTTATGTTTGATTTAAAAATGGAATGGATTTGTGAAATTAAAACCCCTCTTTCAAAGGCTATGAGAAATTGATAGGAAATGTGAGAAAGATGGATTGAATTGAGAAATTATTTGATGATTGATCCTTAATAAAATATATTTAAATTAAAGGTGATTTTTAATGTCATGAACATGATGAAAACATATGATTTGGTTTTGAAATTGAAATGGAACATTGAAGCATGAAATTGGAAAATTTAAACTATGATCAATTAATTGAATTAAAATTAATGCTTTTCACACAATTGATTGATTTATTGAAGCATATTTGATTATGGGTAGTTAGTATGTGATTAGGAAAAGAATTATAGGACTCTGGATCCCTAGAAATGAATTGATGATGTCCACTATAACTAAACCAAGTTCATCATGATTTCCCCTTATGGGGTGTTGATTAATTCTATCCCAATGGCCTGATCCTAGGGATGTTCACATAGACATTGATTCATAATGATTGAATGAGATATATGAGGACCCTATATCCTATAACTAACTAACCGTAGGGATTATGTACATGTTTCTTGGTTTTGATTTGATTATTACATGACATTGATTATAGAAATTCTTTTATTAATGATCTTGATTTATGAAAATGTTTATTAAAGCCTATTTTTTATATATCTACCATATATTTATCTTTGAAACCATGTTTGATTGAAATTATGAAAAATGATTTTACATGACTTGTTTATTTGAAATAAATCATAAATGTTTCATTTTTATTATAAATTCTTTTGAAATTCTTGGTGAGACCTTACTGGGTTGTTTAAATCAAACCCTACCTTTACCTTTAGGTGTTTATATATATTTTTTCTAGGTCCAAGAAAAGGGAAAATTCCACTTAGAGGTGGTGGGTGTGCCTGAGAATGGGACCTGGGGTGATGGTGGTGACCGATGGAGATATGGTCCACTTATTTAACCGGGGTTGTGAGACTTTTTCTTGATGGATGTTTTCATTTTTTAGATGATATTTTACTTTAGAATGTCTATCTGACTATTTATGATACTTTTCTCCTTGATTAGTGTTTGGAATATCAACTACATATTTCTTTATCATCTGATATTTTATCGTACTTGTGAAAAAATCACTCCCTTTGATTTTTTATTGATGTTAGGTGCTAGTCGCCAACCCATGGAGATCGAGAACACCCTTTAGGATATGTCAGAAATGGTTTGGGTATCAGTGTATGAGGGTATCTAGGATGGTTTATGAAAGAGTGGTAGTATAGGTGTAGGGTATTCATATTTACTTGATGTTGGTATGAAGTTTGAGGATTTCTTGGTAGACAGGTGGTAAGATCATTGAGACTTAAGTGGTAGTTGTGAGCAAGTTCCTAGTCATCTCTCATCATAACAAAGCTTATTTCACAATGGGTGTTTGGGAAAAGAATCCTTGAGGAGTAAATTGATCCGATTCTAATATTTTCCCTAAATTTGAATAAACTATATTGAAATATAATAATTTTGAATTCATTTTTATGGAATTTATATCCCTATGTCTCTTGATTGAGTTGATGATATTAGTATCCATGCTGATGTTTCAATGTTTCCTATTGATGTTGTGTAGTACCATGCCCCTAATAAGATGTTTGAACAAAACTCAGGAGGCTTCTACTGACAAACCATGAAAAGTATTGATCATAACCTTATTGATATAGTGGTGCATGCTATCCAAGCTCTGGGATATGTAGCTACACCCATTTTTATTCAGGCTCTAGTAGTAGAACCTCTAAGGGATGAATCTAAAGATCATTCTTAGGAGTTTCTTCACTAGAAATAACTAACTTTACAAGGCTAAAATAATACATAACATTCATAGGATTTGTTAAAGAATATTGAGCTGATTTTTGACTTTTTGGAAATTCATGATTCGATAACAGTGAAGTATGATACCTTCAAGCTTGAAGGTCCTAGAAGGAGGTGATGGGATTCGATGGTTACAATAAAGAAACAAAAAAAATAAAGGATTGGAGTGGAAATAATTAATAACCCTCTTTATAGAGACATTATATCTAGAGTTGATGGTTTTGGAAAAGTCTATAGAGTTTCTCAACCTCTAATCAGGTGATAAGGTTATGACTCAGTATGTGAACTATTTTTCTGAACTTGTTCTATTTTTTCCTAAGGTGGTGAAAAATGAGAGACTTAAGGTATAAATATTCATGATGGGTCTTCTATATGATATATTATCTTAGTTTTTTCATACTGAATCTCACTTCTTATGCTGATGTGTTGGATAGAGCATTGATAGAAGAGCTTGAACTAGCTGGTAAGTTAGGGTTTATGGGAGTTCCTCTTACTCCTGGTGGTAGTTTTGTTTGTTCCTTTAAAGGAAAGAGTAAGTGCGATGAGTATCATGGTGGATCATGATAGTATAAGTCATCCATACATTCTAAAGTGTCTAGTAAAGGCCCTTTGACTTACTTTCAGTGTCATAAGGTTGGGTATTCAAAGTGAGTGTGCATTGAGGTGTTGAAGATTTGTGGTTCATATAGTTTCTCATGCTACCTACAAAAGTTTTGCTATATCTTTTCTTCCCCAAATAGTGTCATAGGTTTATTAGCTCCAAAAGGTAATTCATTTCAATCAAATGCTTCAAGAACTAGTGGGTTCTAATCATAGGCATCCAGAATGAAGCTTCTTCACATAGTGGAAGAGTCTCTAGAGGAAGCTGATGCAAGTCTAATGACAGTGAGAGGTACCATCACTATACCTTCATATTTAGCGACTGCATTATTTGATATCAATGCATATCACTCATTTATATTGACCTATATTGTGAACTTTTTAAGCCTTTCTACGGAGCTTATGTCTTATGTGATGGATATTTTTATGCCCCACAGAACAAAGAGAGAGATAGGGGTCTTTGATGCCCTTCACATGTATTCTCTTTACCAGAGATAAAGATCACATGGGATTTTCTAGTTCTCAACATGAAACCTATTGATTTCATTATGGGGATGGATTTTTTGATCTCTTATAAATCCTATACTGACTGTTATTTTCAACGGGTCTCCTTTACTACCCCTTATGGGGTGTGTTATGTTTTTCATGGATGATGGGACCCGAGATCCAGTCAAGATTGACCACTTTTTTTGGAGTTGGGTAGAGTGATATCTATGTTTTATTTTTATCTAAGGTTATAATATTTGAGTAGTGACCTCCCTATAGTTTTTTCCAAGTTTACCGATGTGTTTCCATCAGATTTTTTGTCTTGACACTGATACAAGAGGTATATTTTTCCATTGATTTGGTTCTTGGTACTCAGCTAGTGTCTATTCTTTCTTACCATATGACACTGGCAGAATTGAAAGAGTTGAAAACCCAATTGGATGATTATATTGAAAATGGATTTTTTTCAATCGAGTGTGTCACTTTGGGGGAACCTATGCTTTTTATAAAGAATCTTGATGGAACACTTCACCTTTGTATTGATTAACAGAAACTCAAATGAGTTATGGTAAAGAAAAATTATGTATTTACATGTATAAATTATTTTTTGATTATTTGAAAGGGGAGAAGTGGTTCTTGAAGTTTTATCTTCAATTTGGTTATAACCAGTTGAGAATTAAAGAATCAAACATCCCAAAGACTACCTTAAAAATTAGGTATGACCATTATGATTATTTTTTTATTCCATTTGGTCTAACCAATGTTCCTTCAGTTTTTATAGATTTTATGAACATGATATTCCATTAGTATCTCAATTATTTCAGGTTAGTCTTTGTATATTACATCTTGGTTTACTAAAAAAATGAGGAGGATCATGTGTTTCATTTGAGAGTAGTTCTGGAAATCATGAGAGATCACTAACTTTATGCCAAGCCATCAAAATGTTGTTTTTTTATTCGGGAAGTGAAGTTATTAGGACACATGGTCTCAAAACATGGTATCCCAGTCTATCCTAATAAGTCTATTATGACATTGTAATAACCACACAATGTTTTTGAGATTCAACGATTTTGAGTCTTAGTAGGGTATTACCATAGGTTTTCTAAGGATTTCTCAAAACTAGCTTCTCCAATGACTTATCTTAGTTAAAAAGGAGTAAAGTTTGTATGGGATGTGAAATTTTAGAGTACTTTTGATGAGTTTAAATGTATTTTTACTTTTATTCCATTGTTGACTCTTCCAGAGGTAGGGTAGGGCTATGTGGTCTTTTGTGACACATCAGGTTTAAGTCTAGTCTGTGTTCTTATACATGGTGATCACGTGATAAACTATGGTTAAAAAAATCATAGGCCACATGAGAATAACTATCTAACCCATGACCTTGATCTCTCTATTATGATTCATGCTAAGGGTTGGCAGCATTACCTTTTAAGAGAAAGTTTAACCATCTATTTTGACTACAAAATATTGAGTTATATCTTCTCACAAAAAGATTCGAACCGTCAGAAAATATGATGGGTGAAGAACCTGCAATATTTTAATTTCAAATTTTTTTACACCCTGAGTAAGGGGAATTTCATTTATAATGATTTTATTAGGAAACTTATAACACATACATTGAAAGAATCATCAGAAAATTGGAATATGATGGCACTCTTTGCTTAGCTGCATTTGAGAGTCTAAGAGGATGTAACTAAGATTGTATTGGTGATATTTTAGTTGAACTCCTCTCTTCTCAAGATTATTATTTAGAAGAAACAAATTGATGATTAATTATATGTAATTATAGACTCTATTTATTATAGATAGACCTTTTTTGAGCGGTTATTATCCATTGAGGGTATCCTATGTTTTTGGAATTGGTACACTATACCTTTTCCAGTGAGAAGATTTGTAATATGGGATTTCTATAATTCCCAGTGGACAGTGCACCCTAGAACCATGAAAATTTTCTATGATATATGTAAATGATTATGGTGGCCAAGTATGAGGTGATACATTAATGAATTTGTTTCTTGTTGTTATACATGTCAACAAGTCAATGAAGGCCACCAAAAAACTTTAGGTTTTCTTCTGCTCCTTCCTATTATGACTTGAAAGTGGGATGATATTTATATAGATTTCATGGTTGGGTTGCCTCATACCCCATTGAATAAGAATGTGATATGGGTAGTGATCTATTATCTAACCAAATCATCTCACTTTATCCCCATTCATGATACAACCAAAGTTGAGTGTTTGGGAATCCTATAAGTGTAGAAGATTATTATATTGCATAAAGTTCCATCTATCATAGTTTTTTATAGGAATCCCTTGTTCACTTCTCATTTTTGGAGAGACCTCTATAAGGAGATGAGATCCCAAGTTAGATTTATCATGACATATCATCCATAGATAGATAGACAAATATAATGAGAAATATAGGTTCTTAAGGACATGCTACATGCTTGTGTTCTAGAATTTTGTAGAGATTGTGATGTTCATTTGAGGATGGTTGAATTTTCTTATAATAATAGTTACCAATCCACAATTTTAATAGATCCTTTTGAGTCCTTTTATGGATGAAAATTTAGATATCCTCTTTGTTGGTTGGAGATAGGTGAAGCTTCCTCAGTTAGATCAAGTTTGTTCCAAGAGACGATAGATAAGATTAAATTGATTTGTCATATAATGGTGATGACACAGAGCTGGTATAAATACTTTTCCGATCATTATAGATAAAATTTGGATTTTTTAGTTGGTGACTAGGTGTTTTTTAGAGTTTCTCCTCGGTTGGGTCGCTGACGATTTGGAAAGTAGGGAAAGTTTACATGAAGATTTGTGGTTCCTTTTGAGATTATTAAGCAAGTTGGAAATTTGATTACCATTTATACTTTTCACCATAGTTGACATTGAACCACATTGTGTTTCATGTATCATAGATCAGGAAGTATCTTTATGACCCTTCTCATGTTCTGATTTGGGAAGATCTTAATGTGGAACCTAATTTATCCATGACTGAGTAGTCAGTTATGATTTTTGATTATGAGACAAAGGTTTTTCATGGGAAGATTATACCTTTGGACAGTGTGTTGTGAAAACATGGTTCTAATTCACATGAGACTTGGGAGTGTGAATCACTGATGAGATAATAGTGTCATCATCTATTTGATATGGATTCTTATTAAAAATATTTATTAGGGTATAAAGAGTTTATGGTGGGGAGGTTGTAATATCCCATTACTGCTTTCAAGTACTACTTATCACTTTTTTTGACATCATTTTTCCTTTTCCTTGTTTTGGGTTGTTTTTGAATATTTCTAGAACTTTTTATAAATTCAGAGGGGTCACACCATGGAGAGTAATGGCTATGGTGTGGAGTAAGTTTGGCTATGGAATGGACCTTAGGACTAAATTGTATCCAATTTTGGTTCCATTTCTAGATAAAGTATGGCTACAGTGTGGACCACCAAGGTACAACATGGTGAGTTTTTTGAGACTATTCCAAATCAATATGGGTTGTGACATAGAGGAGAGATGTGGCATGGAGGTGGATGCATTGTCTTGACTGTTTTAGGGTTGGTTACAGTTTGGTGTATGGAATACACTATATCCTTACCCTGATTAAAGAAAATATAGGTGCAACCTGTATTGTGGAATCTATAGGCCAGTTTTCTGGGGGTGATTTCAAAGTAGATCTATAGGCTACACCATAGTGTTGGGTGAATATAGCAAGGTATCCCTTACTGTATTATTTTCTATGCTGTTTTAAATAGTCCTACACCATTGTGTCTTGGGCTATAGTGTGGACTTGTGTTTTATAGATTTAAAATTCCTAAGACAATTTTTATTCCAACTGCACTTATTCATCTCCCATTCAACTCCTAGGACTTCAGAGTCTCTCAAGAGAAGATTATGGACCCTCCTTCCTTTCTTCTTCTCAGATCAAAGTGCTGATGGATGTGATTCATACCTATTTGGGATTCATTTTTGATCTTTAATGTATTTTAGTCTCCATTGGTGTTCCTATTTTATGTGCTTGATATATAGATCTTAACATTAAAGGTAAGTTGTTCTATAAGGATTTTCTTATAATTGAAACCTTGATTTCTTTGTTGATTTGAAACATTATTTTCAATGAAAATACTTGAATGATTAGATTTTATGTTTGATTTAAAAATGGAATATATTTGTGAAATGAAAACCCCTCTATCAAAGGTTTTGAGAAATTTATAGGATTTTGAGAAATATTCCTTGAATTGAGAAATGATTTGATTAGATTATTTGACGATTGATCCTTGAGAAAATGTCCTAAAATGAAATGTGATTTTTAAAGGCATGAACTTGATGAAAACCTATGATTTGGTTTTAACATTGAAATGTAATTTTGAAACTTGAAATTGGGAATTTGAACTGTGATTTATGAATTTAATTAAAATGAATGATTTTAACATGAATGATAGATTTATTGAAGAACATGTGATCCAAGGTAGTTAGTGGGTGATTAGGACAAGAATGCTAGGATTCTGACTCCCTAGAAATGTATTAATGATGAAAACTCTAACTAAACCAAGTTCAACATGATTTCCCCCAATGGGGTGTTGATTGATTCTATCTTGATGGCATAAGCCTAGGGACACACACACACACACACCAAGTCATGATGATTGACCAAGATGTGTAGGGATCCTATAGCCTGGAACTAACTAATATTGGGGATTATATACTTGATTCTTTGTTTTGATTTGATTATTAAATGTCACTGATTATAGAAATTATTTTATTCATGCCCTTGATTTATTAAAATTTTCATTAAATCATTTTTTGATATATCTTCCATCTATTTATCTTTAAAACCATGTTTGATTGAAATTATGAAAAATGATTTTACATGCATTGTTTTTATTTAAAATAATGTATAAATGGTTTATTTTTATTGGAAAATATTATGGTATTCTTGGTGTGACCCTATTGTGTAGTTTATCTTACACCCAACATTTTCCTTTTGGATTTTTTAGATTTTGTTCTATTAGGAACAAAAAAGGGAAAGTTCCACTTGGAGGTGGTAGGTGGGCTTGATCACGGGACCTGAAGTGATGGTGGTGACTGGTGGATCTATAGTCTGCTTATTGCATGGGGATTTTTAGACTTTTTCATGAGATATGCTGTTATTTTGTTGGATGATGTTTTACTTTTAGATATCTATATGACTACTTGTGTTAATTTTATCCTTGAGGAGTGTTTTTCATACCAAATATGCATTTATTTATCTTCCTTTGTTTTACCATACTTGTGTAAAAATCATTCCATTTGTTTTTTTTATTCTAGGTTATAGTCACCAACCTATGGGGATTAGGAACACACTTCATGCTATATCGGAGTTGTATCAGGTATTGGTGTACTAGTGTATCTAGGATAGTTCATAGCACTTGTGATATGACTTTATATCACCTATTTTTAGATTTATTCCTTAACATGTAAAATAGATTTAAAATGTTAATGATATGTTAAATGGGAGTATATTTCTTGTATTTTATTTTTTCCTTGTCTTTTTATAGATTATTTCAAACTTTATCTAGTATAGAATCTCCTTAATGATCATTTTCTAAGCATATTTTTCTTGTTTCCTATGTTGATCATGGATTTTTCTTGGTGTTCTATAATAGAATAACTGTTTTACAATATATTTAGGACACTAAATTATATTGATAAAATTTTCAAAAACATGGATCTATATTTAATAATTTTCTTATATGTAATTGTAATATCTTGATATAAATTAAGAAAAATGGGGTAATTTACATTTGGGTAAAGGGTGAACATGATCACCTTGGTTTGATAAATATGATGTTGAAATAGGATGGGATTATAGTGTCTCAACTCTTTTATTACCCTTTACCCAATCTTGACGGGATATGATGAAATATCTACTTGACTCAAGTATATAAGAATATCAATACCTTTATGGAATGGGTATTTATCCTGGATAACTTTATGCTCATTTGGTGGGAATGGTTTCAAGATTTCTTATCTTACTCATCTAAGACATAGAGTCAAGGATCATAGCAGGTATGATAGGTTTGGAACCTCCTAGCATAGAGATTTATTTTTTATTGATATCTCTATATTGCGAACTATGTGAATCCTAGTTATAATAATTTTATTTGGACCATTATTGCACACACTCTGGATTATAACTAAATGATGGTTGTGGATTGGTTACCACCTACTAGGTATATTTTACTCATACCCTATACATTTATTGTTTGGATGGTTGAAAATACTTTGGATCAGGATCCAAGAAAAGTTAAAGTCCCTTCTTATGGGAGCTGGTTTGGTATGGAGTCTTGGATCTTGGGTGGAGCCTTTTTGGTTTATTCTAGAGGGTGATCAAGGAGACGATGATGGGGATATCTGTAAGGTTATCTTGGAGGTAACACACACTTGGGAGTCACTTTTTAGATCATTAGTCTATGATTGGATTAATCTAATTTTATGTATATAATTTTTTTTCATGGAATTATCCTAAGGTTTCTTTTGGATGTTTATACCAGTTTGGTTTATATTGATGTATGTACATATTAATTCATGGATTGTGTATAGTTTACTTTTATTGGTTTCTACCTTCATTAAATATATATATTATAGATTCCTTATGCAATTTTTGGTCTTTTCATTTCAAGAATGGACAAAACAATATTTAATCATGATTTCTAGGGGGAAAACCAACTCACACAAGCATGTTCTCAATCCCCTAGAATTTACACTATCCTCTGGTGACTAAAAGGTGTGCCTTAGATGTTTTTGTATCCTGATATGATACTATTCATTTTATCGGGACTTTTTCACTATAAAATGGTATAATAGACCAATTCAAGGGTTATTGGGGAAATACTTGAGAGTATCCACGAGCGAGGACTATCAGGACTCCGAAAGTAACCCATAAATATTCTTGGATATCATAATTATAGTGTAATATCGATTCAATATATGTAGTTTGTGATATTTCCTTCCCTTATTCCTTCTAATATTTATTAGATCCTCAGGTATCGTGCATCATATTGGACATATAGAGGTATAAATGAATATGATATCATTATATGATGCGTGAAATCTTGTATTTTTTTTATTTTATCACCTTTGGAACTGATTAGAAACTCATAATAACTTAAAAAATAATAATTTATAATCATTTTCCCATATATTCATTGTTAATGAGTATGTTAATGTGGATTATAAACCGATTTCCATTATTGATAGTTTCCTTGATATGATAATGATAGATAAATTATTTTATATATACATAGATTTGTTTTTATTTTTTTATAAATTATTTTCTAATCACGTGAAACTATTTTAAAATAATTTATAAAGTTAATGATAATGAAAAAGTTTTAGAAAATGAATGTGATGGAGATAGGTGCGGGTTTCAGCTAAATTATGTGATACAGTTAAAGACTTGGGGTTGTTACTTATAGTAAATAAATATTTATATTATTTTTTACTCATCTATAGAGGATGTGACCCATAAGACCACATCTTATCAATTAGGAAGGGGCATATGAGAATGTTCTATAAGTAGATGAGCATAAAACACCAACTCAACCCCCTATCAACCCTCAGTTCATAGAGGGGCTCACCCAAATACTTTAAATCAATAATAAAGGAGCTCTATAGAAGGATACTTTTCCAATTAACATTATATGGGACTTTCAGTTCCACCACCCTCTATTATTATGGGGTGATGTATCACTATAGGGGGATGAGGAATGAATTTATCATCTCCATCGTTTCCTTGAAAGTATCGAAACAACCTAGTAGAATTGAGTTCACCTATCCACCTTCACATTATAAGGGGAATCCTATTGACAATGGGATGTGAGTCTTGAATCTAAGAAATACTAGGGCCTAACTTGGATAGGTTTTTAAGATCTTTTCTTAGTGTAATGTTTTCTAGATACCCTATGATAGGTGAAGGTGAAGGATTTTATAAACCTGTAGTAAGGTTATATGTTAGTAATGGAGTATACTACCACCTTTATAGATCTTCTACCCTTTTCTCCTTATATGAGTGGGGATGAGGAGTCCAAGGAATATTGTTTTGTGATGGTATTGAAAGAGATATAATAGAAACATGTGATGATATTTATCCAAAACACCTTCTTTGATTTGGTAAAGAAATCCATCCTAGCCATGATAAGATATAAAGTAGGACTGGGTGTTAGAGGCCCAATGCCTAGGTAGTCCCCCAGGGATACCTCATCTAGAATTTGAAATCAAAAATAAGAGGAGGCATGCCAGTGTATCTTAATTAATTATAGTTAGGTTAGCCTTCCATCACCTCCTAGTTTAGGTATATCTTCTATAGAATTTCACCAATTTAGGCGGTGAGGTCATATCAATAAAAACTATAATTTTTAGGAGAATAAATTTCATTCATGTAGTAAGTATAGTCTCCTTCAATAGTTTTTATGATGCAGTGCATCTGGGAGTGTAAGACAATAACATTTGTTAACTCAGGCTTCATAGGCTCAGTTAAATGGATATTATACTAGGGCCAATCAAAAAATGTTAGGGAGGTCGTGACAATGATGTTATCATAATAGTCCATACCGATTAGTAGTCATATAAGTTTCTAAGAATGGATTTATTCCTTAGGGTCAGCTTAAGAGTTATGAAATAACACCACTCATGGATCCTTTCTATAATGATGTGAGTTTTGGGACTTCTACCAAGAGAGATACTATTTTAGTGAATTTTACTTTCACTATTAGAAATGGGATCTATACAAATAGTTTTAGAAAACTATTGGTATAGGTCCCCCTATACCAATTTTTTTTAAAAACCATTGGTATAACATGTTTTAGAGAAGTATACACCAATTATTTACAAAAATAGTTGGTATAGATGTAATTTATACCAATGATTTTAAAAAATAGTCGGTATAACCTTTGAACTAAACCCCAGTCACATGACTTCCCCTCCTCCCATCTCACTCCCACATCGATTTAACCCCATGAGGGGAATTCCTTTATGTTCCCTACCCTAATGATCTCTTATCACTTGGTGTTTTTATTTTGTTCTTATTGATCATCAAATTAGTGAGTTCCAAACCCATCATCTCTTTTACCAATCACCATTTTTACTTTTTCTAGGTAAAAAACACCAATATAGATTCTTTTAGGCTAGTATTCTTCTCGATTCATTGAATTATGGTTTTTATTATATTTGTTATAGTATTTCATAATAAATCTAATTGTGGGTGATGTACTTTTTTAAATTTATCTGCTTGATACTTCTATATAAATATAATAAAAACTATTATTTTTTTTAATAAATAAGGTAAATACGCGATTAATTATTTTAGTACTTTATTTTCTTTGTGAATGTATCTTGAGGTTATGAAATTATTCATTTCAATGTTTTATTTTAATAATTTAAATTATTCATTTTTGGTATTAAAAATGTTTGGATTTGAACTATAATATATGGTTTAAATATATATATTGGTCTTGTTTTCATAAAAGTTTGAATATATGTTTGATTTATACAAGGAATTTCATTTAATAAATTTTTCTCTCTCAAGATATTCTTTTTAAACTTTAAAACATGTTTCCCTAGAACACATTTTTCTTCTCAAATTAAATATATATCCTTTTCATAAGTTTCCCTTTCTTTTAAAAGGGGAGGTGAATGAAAAATTTGATATAGATGTAATTTTTAGTTATGTGAACATATTTATTAAATTATGTTAAATATATAGAAAACATAGTTATATAAAGGAAAATTTCCTTTCTTTTGACATGTTTAAAGAGATTTTTTATGCCTCATTCCTTGTGTGGGTAGTTTTGAATAAGAATTTGTTATGACCTATTTAATATAAATGACTTAATTTGTCTACTATTAACACAATCTAGTTATTTAACAACCTCAACTAATTCCATGTTTGGTTTGAAACTTTTAAGCTTTAGACCACTTACCATGGTTTGTGTTTGATATAAATTTTTGTCTTTTATATTATAATTATTATATAGACTAGTTTTTAAGTTATTATATACATATTTTTTTTATGTTGTTATGTATAGTTATTACTCATTGATATAATTGTTTTTTATATTACGGTTATATATATATGGTATTATTTTATCTCATGGGATAAAGTTATGAAATTAAGGTTATTAGTGATAAATATACAGTTTAAATTATTTCAAATTGGACCTTTGACTTCTCAAATTATATTTTCATGATAAAATAAGTTGTTTTTTTATAATGGTGTATTAATATATGTTAAATTTAGTATTTATGCACAAAAATAGAGAGTGATTTAAAATGGATTTGATTTCAATATTATTGCAATGTTTTTCAAAGTGATTTAAATAAAGTGAAAATGTCTCATTTCCTTAAATATATTTTGGATTTGAAATATTATTTCAATGATTTTATGACATGAAATATAACATTTATATTTTTTAATAGAATTTATATATGTTTGATATATGATATTGATTGTATCTCAATCAATTTTCAAAATAATTTAGACTTTTTTTAGATTATTCATTTAACAATTTTTTAGATTGAGGTCATATACACTACCCATGTTATAATTTTGTTATAAGACCTTGGTTATATCTTAAATAAGTTAGATACCATATAAAAAAAATTTCATTCAAACAAACTATTATGTATGGTGTCACAATGGGAAGAAATGACAGTCTCAAATGTTCATGATCTAAATGAGCTAAATGGATTAGAGAATTTATTATATGAATGATTTTTATTTATTCCTTATAAAGAGAAATAAAGTATTCTAATGCATGAAGAAAATGATACAAGTACACATCATGCATGTAATGAAAATTATGATGTTGAGAGAGTGAAAAAATTAATGGATTCTTCCACAAATACATTATATCAACAATGTGTTAAAATGAAAAATTTGGAATTTTTAATATGATGTTTCCTGGGAAAATCATGTAATGACCCTAACTCTAGTAACCTAGAGCCAATTTCTACTTAATTACATTGGCACTAGAAACAAGAAATCGTATACCAAAGGATTGAATAGTTTAGTATTCATAAATAACTAGATATATACATGATACCTATTTTACATTAGGAATAAAATATATTATATAAAAAAAATAAAATGTTCAAAATCCTTGAAACTCATTCAAAGAAATCATCTTCATATCCCGGGGAAAGGAAACAAAATAAGGGCGATCTCAAATGCTCAGTAAGGTTCATATATAATGAAATATATCATGAATAAATAAGGCATAATCAATATGGAAAGGTAAATAACTGAACAAAAATTCTATTTGATCAATAACTTGACTATCATAATTAGATAAGGCATAATCAAAATGATAAGGTAAATAACTAAAAACACATGCCATTTAATCGATAAATTGTGAATGAAATGAACCCAGAGATGATATCAATGCAAAAATACCATGAATAAGAATAATAAATAAATTCTAAATGGAGGAAATTATTAATTATTTGATGTCAATATATCAGGAATCATGATACCTCTATTTTCAATACTGTTCACAAGATAGTTTAAAACTATAGGTAAACACCCATATAATTTATCTAATTGATTTATCTCATGAGACATGTTGATGCATCGAGGGGCTATCTATAATCAATACCCACCCATAAATACATATCCAAATCGTTCCTTATATATTGACTAATCTATTTAATTCATGAATCAATATTCTTTATCATCAAATATCCATATTGAGTAAATAATATAGATTTATCAATATTTCCCTAGTTAATCAAATTACTTTTAAGTAAACACCATATGTAAAAATGGTATAAATTTTAATCAATAATCATATCCATGATAAAAATAATATGGATATTGAAGATAAATTTAATTTACAATGAAAAATTAATATAATAAATTGATTATTTCAATATAAAATTAATAATCACAAAAGAAAGTGAGAATTTAAAATAATTTTTACCTCTTTGATAACTTATAAATTTTAATCCCTTGAAGAATAAAATTGAAAAAAAAACATCAATAATCATTAATAAATATTTATTCATGTTAAATTCATCCAAGTGGAAGTATATACAACACATAAAAGTGAATATGTGCACATTAACAAATATTTATCAATGAAATGGAAATTGAGACGAAATACCTTACCTCACGCTTCTCATTGGTTAAATAAGATTTAACCTCATGTATAATGGTTTTAATAATGTTATTAATTTATTCAAAAAACATATTAATATTTATAATATCATATATTATCCTCTCATAACATTTTACCACCCATTTACTAATAATATTTCATTATTTTCCTTGTTTTGGGTGTTAATTGCCTTGTTTTCTCATGCATATTTTCTTATAAAATTTACAATTATTATACATAAAATATAGATAAATCATATCCAGAATTATATTAATGTTATAAATATCATATTTACTCATTATATTTATTTTTAGAATCATTCTTTAAGGTTGTACATGAAAAATTCATCACATAACTTCATAGAGACGGTAGGTCGTACGTACGCACGAGAGATGATATCATTCCTTTATTGGGTGAAAGGGTAAGGATGTGGGTGATATATTAATTTTAAATAATAAATATAATTTCATATATATCAAATTTATTTATTAAATTTATCCTTTCTTTCCTTACATGTAAATTGTTAGTGAAAAAAAAATTACAATACTTTACGAGGCGATAGTCCACTATACACACGAGCAATGTTGTCATATTTTAAAAGGAATGGAAATTAATATATTATAAGTGATATTATAACTAAATAAGTATAATTATATCATAAATATATTATATATACATTAAATCCATCATTATATCCAACCATGAGAGGTGTTTATGGAAAACGAGTTACATTGGTTCGCGAGGTGATAGTCCACCACACACGTGATCAACGATTTTATTTCGCATTTGATGGAAGTGGAGATGGATATATATTATGCCATAAACATAATAAAATCTCATTATATGTTATATTCTATTTTTATTATATTTTAAATGTTAATATATAATTTAATGTTGAAAAAGAATAAAGAAAAAGAAAGAGCTTCATTAAGACGATTGACTTCTCTTAGAGAAACCTCCTTTGAATATCTCCATAAGAACACTAGGGTTGGTCTTTTGGTAAGACCAAAAACTATATAATTTTTATAAGGATTTTTGGGAGATATTTTGGTAGGTTTTGGTTGATCCAAATGGCTTGATATGTGTGAATAAGTGAGGGGAGTGAGTATCCTTTTATAATTGAGGAAGAGTGACATTTTTTGTAAATACCCAAAACTATTCAATAACGGTAATTAAATCTCACCCCAAGTG
Organism: Viscum album; assembly: GCA_963277665.1. NCBI lineage: Eukaryota > Viridiplantae > Streptophyta > Magnoliopsida > Santalales > Viscaceae > Viscum > Viscum album. The sequence continues at coordinate 578,179,308 of OY728122.1, read as the reverse complement.
CCTAAAAAATTTATAAATAATTGATTTTATGGATTATATTGTTGAGAACAAATTACACAAAAAAACACGTTTTTATTATTTTATTCCTTATCCTTTAAGTTTAATTAATTTTACCATTTTATTTTTCATCATGGTAACTTGTATCTTTTTATTTACCTAGGTAATTTATCATTTAATAATAAAATTAAAATTATAATTATTTTATAATTTGGACCCAATTATTATAAATATTAAATACAATTTATAAAATTAAAATTATATATGTGTGTAAAATTAATTTTAACACAAGCGCATGTAACATGCAAAACCTCATCTTAACCTTAATTGGCGTAATTAAATTTTAATGTATTTTCTAATAATTATGAAAAAATTAGGCTTAACTTTTAATTATTATTAATTATTATGATTAAAAATATTTAATCCATTTTAATAAATTAAACTCATATAATTAGTAAAGTTTAATTTAAAATAATCCCGCAATCCGCGTCGAAAAACGGGTTTTCAAGAAATGCATTTTTCAAGCATAAGATGATCATATATTAAATATATGGATAGTAATGATAATTAGATGAATTTAAATACATATATTTAGATATATAATCTATAAATTTAATATAAATCATTCATAATTAAATATTATTTTAATTAATTAAAATGGAAATACATTATGCCTTTTAAAATAGAAGCAGCTTCTTGGAAAATAAACAGTTTTCTAAAAAATATTTATTTTTATCTCAAAATGTTCTTATATTTATTTATATTAAATTAATATTTAATAAATTTTTAATTACACAAATTATAATGAATTATTATAAATAAATTTAGGAATATTTAAATACTATATTTTTTATTATTCATAAAATCATATTTTAAGGGAAAATTTAAAAAATTCATTTTAGGCTTATTTTGACCATGTAAGTTAAAAATTGATATTCATCCTATAAAATTAGATTTTTTTGTGCCACAAAATAATAAAATTTTCATTTTTATATAATTTTATTAGAATTTAATTTCAATTTACTATAATTAAGGCTCAGGGGTTCATGTATCACAAGCAATCAAAGAATTTGAATTTATTTAAAAGGAAATATATCATAAAGTCTTAGGGTGTTACAAACCATAAATGAAATTTATAATACTATAAGAAATTATATTCTTAAATTTTTGAATAAATCGCTTCCATATGATATAAATATTCCCCCAAACCATTATATAACATGGAAGTTAATTCACCAACTTGTATTTTCTAAAAACAAAATTTAAGCTTACTCAAAAGATTATAGCTTATTATGAGAGGAAACCGGTAGAATAAATGATTGTATAAAGTGTGTCACATATCTATGGAATACAAATGATGATGGAACACCATATCATGTTCCATATAAAGTAATGTGACACATTTCATTGACGTCCTGACTCCAAAATCTTTTAATGTCTAATTAAATATCAAAAAAATAAGCGATGGAATGATACTAAGAGAAATAAGGATAATGATGAGTTTTTTCATCATGGAGATGGATTATTATAGTTGAAATTTTATTCTTGATATCCTAATTTTTTAGCTAAGGTGTGTAATATGAGGTCATTTATATCATGTGAATGTTTTAATCCATTTGGTCAGATACTTATTTCACACAACACATGGCCAATTTTTATTTACATTTATAACCTTCCTCTATGGATGAGCATGAAAAAACAATCTAATTTCTTGATTATAATTTTATCTATACCTTATAATATTATAAATGATATAGATTTATACTTTAAAACTTTAATAAAAGAGCCGCAACATCTTTGTAATTTAGGTGTACACACTTATAATGATTTTTCGAAAGACATTTTAGATTCATGATGTGATTGTGTGGACAGTAAATGATTTTTCTGGTTATGTATTGATATATGGATAAATCATGAAGTAATTTTTTTATATCATATTTTTTTGAAAACTATATTATCCAGAAGACTTAAATATCATCATATTTTTAGTTTTATAAGACATTGATGATTCTTACCAATAAATCATCCATATAGTAATAATGATTGAAGTTTTGAAAATACAATTGAGACTGAAAATCCACTTCTGTGTATTTATAGAATTGACGCGCTTAATGAATTGAAAGATGTATGTTTTTCATTTAAGAAAGGAAAGATTAAATCCAGAAAGAGGAATAATGTTTTCACTAAATCCAATTACAATTTTAATAAAAAAATATCTTATTTGAGTTTCCTTATTGTCCAACCAATTTATTACATCGTTGTTTAGACGTAATGAACTTTGAAAAATATATATGTGAAATTATTCCTTTAATTCTTCTAAATTTCAAGGGGAAGGAAAATATGATTTATGATCTCAATATGACTTAGTGGAATGGGCTATCAGACCAAAATTGCACCTTGTGCGTATCATTTAAAATAAATGGACTATTCTGTGTTCTTCTTCTATGATAACACCTTTAAAAAAAATAAATTTCTGGAAGTACTAGATACTTTCAATATTCCTGATTTTTATTCAAGGAATATATGAAAAATAGGTTAATATAATATATTTGAAGTTTAAATCTCTAAAAACTCATGATTATCACATCTTTCTTCATGAGTTGATTCCAATACCAATCTGTCATCTACTTTACAATAATGTAATAGTGTCAGTGATTTGATTATTCTATTTTTATAGATATCTTTGTGCTAAAAATTTGTCCAAGTATTTCTTGAAAAAAATATAGGAATATGAACCATTAATTTTGTGTGAGTTATAGAAAAATTTTCCTCCATAATTTTTCACATACATGATACATCTAACTTCACATCTTCCAACTGAAATACTTCTTGGAGGAATTTTTGATTTTTTTGGATGTATCCAAATAAAATAAATATTTAGACATTGTATTTGTTTGATGTTTTCCATTGCAGTCCCTCCCCCATCCGAGGGGGGGGGGACTCCTTTCTTCCCCCTCCCTTTCCCGCCCCCTTCCTTCATCCCCTTCTCCAACCCAAATCTTCTCCCGCCCTTCCCTATGATCAATCTATTCCTTAAGATGGATGAGATCTTTAATGGATAAACTTAGCTTTTTATTTGGACAGCGGAGTTCACGGAGGCCTCATCCTTGTTAAATTTGACTTTGGTTGCGTGTTTCTCTCTTCGTCGCCCTTTGGTGGATGTTTTTGATCGCTTCGTCACTAGCGATTGGGGTTTGTGTAACGTGGCGATTGTCGAACTTCTCAACCGACGTCATATTATGATTCGATTCTCTATGGAAGCAGATTTTATTAGGGAATGGTCTTCAGCTCCTCGAATCTACCAGGGATCTCATTTCTTTCTTTTCCACTTGTCATACGATCTTCACATGAAGCACGACTCTCCGTAGATGGCGATATGGGTAATTCTACCCGAACTCCCCCTGCCTTTCCAGAATCCAACTATTATACATTTTTTAGGGAACTTTATTGGTCATTTTTTATACATAGATAAGAGAACCAGCATGGTGAGTCACCCTGTTTCTTCACATATATGTGTGGAGATCGATGTTTCTAGACCTCCAGTTGATTGGGTCTTGATCACAGTTGGTGAAGAGTTTCGGTATAAGCAGAGGGTTGTCTTTGATTTGTGGCCCAATTTCTGCTCGTCCTATAATCTTCTGGGTCATTTGGCCTCTTCCTGTCACTGGGGATATAGGGGTGGGAAAGAGGAGGAGGATGAGGACCATTCCCTTGGTAATCAGAACGTTAAGGTGAGTGATAATGATCTGAGAGTTAAGGATGTTTTTGAAAGACTGCTGCATGATCTGGGTGCTCCCAAGTTGGCAAAACCGATCATGGGGAGTCCTTTACCTATGATTTCTCCCTCTTTTGCTAAAAAAGTTAATAATGGATGAAGAGTTAATTATCAGATGAATTTTCAACTCTCAGATCATGGTGGTGTTGTTTCTCGGGTTCTTGAAGAGATGAAGACCTATATGGTGAGTGAGACAGTCTCCCCAAGCTGACGGGTTCCTATTTCAGGTAGGGATTCAAAACCTATTTTAATGCATAACCGTTTCTCGAGTATGAATGTGGAGGGAAAGGAAAATATTGATCCGGAGGGATGGAAAATTTCCATTCCAAGATGAAAGCATTAGTAGGATATAAGGATTTCAGATGAGGATGCAAGTGACCTTGATGGGGTCTCCCTGTTAAGTTCAAACTATGAGTAGGAGGCTTTGGTCTGACCTGGATCAAGGAAAGCTAAACAAGGGATTCCCTTTACTGGAAACCTTCTGGTTCCCAAGGAGGGTAAAAAACCAATACCTCGGAAAGATTACTCGAGTACTACAAAGACCATAGTAACCAGATCGTCAGGTAAGTCAAGGTTCAATGTCTTAGAGGTTAAATCCGAGGAAGCTTCTATGTATCATGGTGTGGATTTGGATTCTGCTTTGGAGAGAAAGACGACCTCTAAGGATTCCATACCTCCTGCAGTTGGTGTTGGGGACAAGGAGAGGTTTGACTCCACCTCTGATAGGGAGGGAGGGCATGTGGGGGTGAGGATGGAGGCACCCTCACAGCTAGCTCTTCTTCCCAAGGATGGACAACAGGGGCTTTCAGGTCAGGATGCTGGTATTGTTGAAAATCCTCTGGCAATATTGGCCGATCCGCAACAAGTTGTTGATGCTGTGACCATGGAGGAATCATGGGATCTTCTCATGCACTCTGAGAAAGAGATGCTGGAAGAGGTATTGATCATTCATGCTTCTAAAGAGGATGCAGAAAGGATGAATGGGAGACCAATCCAAGTTGAATCAAGTAAGGAGTAGGGAGAGTGGATTGACAAACAACATTTAATTATGACTAGAGTCTTCAATGATAAGAAGATATCAGTGGCGGAGTTCTTGAAAGTGTGGGACAATCTGGATTCTCAATTAGAAGAGACTATCAAAGATGAACTGGAAAAAAGGTTCTAGACTTGTCTTGGAAATTATTTATAGAAGCTACATCTAGTAGTTTTAAGCTGGTTTTTAATAATTTTAGTATCTACTATAGTATCTGATCCCTTATTGAACATGCATTTTATCAATTTTTCCATAAAAGTGTTTTCTAATAAATTTTTTAACTTGGGTGGAGAAATAAAGAAGAGTAGTTTGAGAAAATTTAACCTAGTTTTCCATCACTTCCCCAAACAAGGGGAATTCATTGATCATATAATTTAACTACATTAATCCTTGAAGCTTGGGATATGCAACATCACATAGCCTTATTTAACTATGATTTGTTCGATGACTACATTAAGTAAGTAAATTGAACATGTATATGTTATCACATCCCATGTAATTTTATGTATGTGTTAAAATATTTCTATATTTTTATGTAAGTAACACAAACAAATTATAAATAGAAATAATCATTAATTACCTTTTATATGGAGAGATACTTTTTACAGAAAATAGTATCCTGCTTGGTTGAAATCAAAGGTAGAAGTATTATTACAATAAAATAAAATAAAAATATTCATTTATATTTTAAGTATTGAGTTTACATGTTGACTTTGTCTTTGAAGAAATAAGAGATTTGGAATTTGGTCCAAATTCTATGGTTTATGAATGGAAATCAATTATGATCAAAAGGTAAAAATTTATTATCATTAATTGAGAAGTGAATATGGGAACCTAACATGATGGTGTTATGGTAACTACAATGGTATAATATTATTGTAGTGTATCATATAGTATGCCTCGATATGAAAATTCATCTTATTATAGAATTTTTGAAAAAATAATAATATTTTATTATTACTACCTTGGTTAAGTCACTATGATGAAATACACGTGGTTTGATTCAATGATGAGACAAGGTACATTTATTAATGATTTCAGATTTATAGTTATTAACACAAATCACATCCTTTCTACTAATGATCCATCTATTTTGGCATCATTGGAAATTTTTTTTATGTGAATGATCACCCAAGACCTGAATTCAGTTTCATCATTAAAGTAATCACAAAAAATATTTTTTATGATGGTGAGGATGAAATTAACCCCATCATTATCCCTATCGGCCTCAATCAATTTATTACTAATAATGAATCAAATAGTCCAATTATCATAGTTTATTATGAACAAGACGTTGTGGTGGATAATATATATAATCAACCATATGCATTATCATTTATTTTGGTTTAGAATGACTTGGGTTTTTCAAGTTTTTACTATTAAAATTTATTTAATGTTGGTTTTATTTTGTTTCAAATTTATGTGCATTTTCAATATAAATTGTTTTCTTTTTTATTTGAGTTGAATTTACTAATATTGAATTAAACTGTATTAGAACCTAACAAACCAAAAAAAACTAAAACAATACAATTAGAAAAAAATCAAGATGAATTGAACAAAAACATATTAAACTAATTAAAATGAAAAAAAATCAAATGAATGTCCTAAACCAAAAAATGGAAAAATGGTCTAACCCCAAAAAATGGTCAAATGACCTAACCCAAAAAATGTCCAAATGAACTAACCTAATATATGAACTAAATGACCTAACCCAAAAAATGTCCAAATAAACTAATCAAATGAATAAAATGAACCAAATGGCCTTACCAAACCTAAATTGGATTGAAATGAAAATAGAATTATAAAATAATATTATACCCATGTTTAACATTATAATTAAAATATGCTGATTTTTTATGACACATATTTTATGTTTTAGTATTCATGACACTAAATATGATATGATTATGTTATGTCATTACCTATCCTTTGTTTAGATTTCCAATTAGTATCCCTTAATTAAGTCACGTTTCCTCTTATTTCTTGTTTGTATTAAACATTAGTTATGAATTTATAATTAAATACATATTTCTTTTCCAATACAGGAAATGAAAAAAATTGAAGAGATATGATGGGAGAGAATGTCTGATAATAATCGCCACATGAGAGAGATGTGAATTCTGGATCTGGTTCCTATTGTGAGTATACTATTTCAAATATATATATCAATGTCATATAATGTCAGACCATTAATCATTTTTTAAATTTTAATCAAGAAACATCATCCAGGATACAAATATTCTCCGACTAGCCTAGTGGCAATAGTTCCCAACCAAATGATTTGAGGGGTTGGTACTCAAGATACTCCTAGAAATAATCATGCCTAATTACACCCAGACCATTCTTCAGATATACTATATAACACAATTTCTTATCCCACAATTCTCTTAAAGGCACTAGGGATATTTAGACCACTTATACTGTCACCACCATTTATATATGATTCTCCTCGTATATCTTTCCTTATTAAATAATGGATCCCACTCCCACTCCCCATCCCTAATATCATTTTCCTTATACATCTATGCCATCTCCATTTCCAACTACTTCATCCTCTTTAGGATTTTATGTTCATCCTCCATTGACTACTACTTTGGTATATTTTAAACCTCCAAAGAATACTGATTATCACAAGCAAACATTGGACCCCACTGGTACTACATAGATTATTGATCCTTTACAGATTATGGATAAAAAAATACCCACTAATCATCCCAACTTAGGTATATTGATAGAAACCTAGTAAATTCTTTGGATATAATTTATTTTCATTATAATATGTTTAAATTTAATATTTGTCTTTTATTATTTCATAGATGGATCTGCCAATATAAGGAGACATGGGAATACATGCATGTATGAAGTGTGGAACCACCACACATAGGTGATGGTCAACTAAAATGTGGATAATCAAATCACTACTACACACATAGACTTTAACAATACTAAAAATAAACCCTTTTTAGTGAAAAAAATCACTAACAATCAGAGCACGATTAAAATACCTAGGCCTTTATGAGTGTTATAAAAACACTCATAAAGGGAAACTTTATCAGCATTAAAAATAGCACCAATAAATTTGGTTGATTATCGATACTAGTTTAGGGCTGATAAAGGATCCCTTTATCGGTGTTTTTCATAGTGTTGATAAAGTATCCCTTTATCAGTGCTTTTTCTAGCTCTGATAAAGGGACATACTACTATAGTGTGCTTTTGAAATTACAAAACATTATAGTAGAAAAAAATAGAAAATGCAGGATCAAATTCAGGGGAAAATACCTAATTTAATTGAAATAAAATTTAAAACACAAATACAAGAAAAAAACTATATTATATACATTTCAAACATTTGTTAGTATAATTACATGAGTAAGTATAAATAATCACATACATTCAAAAAAATAAATATTCCCTTGTCTTTTTCCATCGAACCGATTCATGATTTTAGTTTCTAAAAAACCCACCCTAAATCAAGAAAAATAACACACTTGTATAAGAAAACAATTCTTATGTTAGTAATACTATAAAGAATTAAATTAAACACCAAATGTAAATTTTAAACTAAAACATATACTTTGATTCATACGAGCCACACTGTGTATCAGATCAAGTTGTGGTTCATTCTTACACATCACACCATTTATTTTTTTTCTCAAAAGCAGGTCCTCTTGAATTGGATATCATCCGTGGTGATAAAAAACTCACTACATATGGGAGCCAATTCAAGAGGATTGGCCTTTTGAGAATAGGCATTCAAATGTCACACCATTTATTATTTATCTTCAAGAATTATCTCTGTTAAAATTAACTAAATAAGTATTAGATAAAAATGATAAGGAAATTAATTAAGTAATAACAAATAAAATGATGAGAAAAAAATATGATCTCATTTTCTAGATTTTGGTGATGTGATGCACATTTTAAACTAAAATGGCACTTATATATTGAAAACAAACACTTTGAGTCACATCGACCACATCATTTGTCAAATTGATTCTATATATCACAAATTAATTATGGATCATTTTAATTTTTTTTTGAAAACGATCTATGCTCATTTTATTGGTTTTGGATTGTGATGTGCATTTTAAACTAAATTGACACCTTTATATTGAAAATATACACTTTGATTCATATCTGCCACATCATGTGTTTTATTGACGTGTGGTCAATTATCACATGTCAAAAATGAATTATAGACCATTTTCTTAAAGTTTGAAAACAATCCTAGATCATTTTATTAGTTTTGGCTATTTGATGTGTGTTTTAACCTAAAATGGAAATTTTGTATTGAAAACACCCACTTAGAGTCATATTGACCACATCATGTGTTAGATTTATGTGCAGTCAATTACTACACATGAAAAATGAATTATGGATCATTATAATAAATTTTGAAAACAATCTAAGCTTGTTTTCTTAGTTTTAGTGATGTGACATGTGTTTTAAACTAAAATGGAACCTTTCTATTGAAAACGTATACTTTGAGTCATATTGGTCACATAGTGGGTTGGATTGATGTTCAATCGATTCTTACACATCAAAAATTAATTATGGATCATCTTCCTAAATTTTGAAAACAATCTGAGATCATTTTATTGGTTGTGGCTATTTGACACGTGCTTTAAACTAAAATTACACTAATGTACTGAAAACATGCACTTTGAGTCATACTGACCACATCATATGTCATATTAATGTTTGGTAAATTAAAATAGATCAAAAATAAATTATGGACCATTTTATAATGTTAAAAAACAATCTAATATCATTTGCTCGATTTTTTCTATGTGATGCATTTTAGACAAAAATGGTACTTTTATATTTGAAACACATACTTTCAGTCATATCGTCATGTGTATGATTAGTGTGTGGTTAATTCCTAAATGTGAAAAATGAAGTATTGATCATTTTCCTAAATTTTGAAAACAATATGATCTCGTTAACTCAGTTTTGGTGATGTGACACCCGTTTTAAACTAAAATGACACATTTCTATTGAAAACACACTCTTTCAGTCATATCAGTAACATCATGTGCTAGATTTATGTGTGGTTGATTATTACACATAAAAAATAAATTATTTACCATTTTTATAAAGTTTCAAAACAATTCAATCTCCTTTTCTTAGTTTTGCCTATTTGATACATGTTTTAAACTAAAATGACAATTTTTATTAAAAACATTCTCGTCGAGTCATATAGACCACATCAGTTGTCATATTACTTTTTGGTTGATTCATGTAGGTCATAAATGAATTATGGACCATTTTACTAAAGTTTTAAAATAATATAATACCATTTTCTTAGTTTTGGCTATATGATGCGTTTTAAACTAAAATGAAAAATTTATATTGAAAACACGCACTTCAAGTTATATCGACTAAATTATGTGTCATATTGTAATGTGGTTAATTACTACACATGAAAAATGAATCATGGATCATTTTTATAAAGTTTGAAAACAATCTAATCCTTTTTTTGTTTTGGTGACATGACACACATTTTAAACTAAAATGACACCTTTCTATCAAAAACACCCAATTTGAGTCATATCCATCACATCATGTGTTGGATTGATGTGTGGTCGATTATTACATGTCAAAAATGAATTATGGACCATTTTATTAAAGTTTTAAAATAATATGAGTTTTTTTTGTTTTGGATATTTGATGCGTGTTTTAAACTAAAATGACATTTTTGTATTGAAAACACTCACTTCAAGTCATACCGACCACATCGAGTGTTAGATTGACATGTGGTCAATTCCTACAGGCCATAAAAGAATTATAGACAATTTTACTAATTTTTTTTAAAAAACCGAGATCATTTTATTAGTTTTGGATATGTGATGTGTTTTAAACAAAAATGATACTTTTATATTGAAAACATGTACTTTGAGTCATATCGACCACATCATGTGTTGGATTGGTGTGTGGTAAATTCCAACAAATGAAAAATGAATTATAGACTATTTTTATAAAGTTTTAATGAAATCCTTGCTCATTTTCTCAGTTTTGGTGATGTGACAGATGTTTTAAACTAAAATAGAACCTTTCTATTAAAAAAATTCACTTTGAGTCATATCAATCAAATCTTGTGTAATATTGATGTGTGTTCAATTATTATACATAAAAAATGAATTATGGATATTTTTATAAAAGTTTGAAAAAAATCTGAGCTTGTTTTCTTAGTTTTAGATATTTGATGATCATTTTAAACTAAAATGACACTTCTGTATTGAAAACACACACTTCAAGTCATACTGACCACATTAGGTGTTGGATTTACATGTGGTCAATTCTTATAAGTCAAAAATAAATTATGGACCATTATCCTAAATTCTAAAAACAATACAAGATCGTTCGCATAGTTTTGTCTATGTAACACGTTTTAAACTAAAATGATAGTTTTATATTGAAAACATGTACTTCGAGTCATATCAACCAAATCATGTGCTAGATTAGTGTGTGATAAATTCCTATACATTAAAAATGAATTATAAATCATTTTTATAAATTTCGAAAATAATACAAGCTCATTTTCTTGGTTTTGGTGATGTGACATGTATTTTAAACTAAAATGGAACCTTTATATTGAAAACATGCACTTTGTGTCATATCAGTCACATAGTATGTAAAATTGATGTGTGATTGATTCTTACATGTAAAAAATGAATCATGGAATATTTTCATAAATTTTGAAAACAATATGAGCTTGTTTTCTTAGTTTTGAAAATTTGATGCACGTTTTAAACTAAAATGACACTTTTATAATGAAAACATGCACTTTAAGTCATACCAACCACATTGAGTGTCGAATTTATGTATGATCAATTATTTGATTTCGAAGATGAATTATGGAACTTTGAAAAAAAGTTTTAAAAAACAAGAGATCTTTTCCTTGATTTTGGGTATGTGATACTTTTTAAAATAAAATGAAACTTTTATATTGAAAACACATAATTTGAGTCATAACAACCGCATCGTGTGTTAGATTAGTGTGTGGTAAATTACTACACTTGAAAAATGAATATTTTTCCAAAAGTTTGAAAATAATCCAAGCGTGTTTTCTTAGTTTTGATGATGTGACACACATTTTAAACTATAATGAACCTTTTTATTGAAAACACACACTTTGAGTCATATCAATCACATAATGTGTCAGATTGATGTGCAAATAATTATTACACATCAAAAATGAATTATGGATAGTTTTCCTACATTTTTAAAATAATCTGATCCCATTTACTCAATTTTGGATATTTGATGCATGTTTTAAACTAAAATGACACTTTTGTATTGAAAACATGAAATTCGAGTCATATTGACCACATTAGGTGTCATGTTGACATGTAGTCAATTATTAAAGGTCAAAAATGAGTTATAGACTATTTTCCTAAAGTTTTAAAAAATAAAAACTCGTTTTCTTGGTTTTTTCTATGTGATGCAATTTAAACTAAAATGACACTTTTATATTTAAAACATGCAATTCAAGTCATATCAACCACATCTTGTGTTAGATTGGAATTTAATAAATTAACACATGTGAAAAATTAATTATAGATCATTTTACTAAATTTTGAAAATAATATGAGATTGTTTTTTTAGTTATGGCGATGTGACATGCATTTTAAACTAAAATGACACCTTTATATTGAAAACACGCACTTTGATTCATATCTGTCACATTGTGTATCAAATTTTTGTATGGTTAATTCTTATACAACAAAAATGAATTAAGGACCATTTTCCTAATGTTTGAAAATAATATGATCTTGTTTTCTTAATTTTAGATCTATGATGTGTGCTGTAAACTAAAATGACCCTTTTGTATTGAAAACACAGAATTAAAGTCATACTAACCATATAGAGTGTCAAATTTACATGTGGTCAATTTGTATAGGTCAAAAATGAATTATGGACCATTTTAAAAAATTTTGAAAACAATCTGAGCTAATTTTATAAATTTTGTCTATGTGATGGTTTTTAAACTAAAATGACACTTTTATATTGAAAACACATTCCTTAAGTTATATTGACCACATCGTGTGTAAGATTGGAGTGAGGTAAATTCTTATATGAAATAAATAAATTATGTATTATTTTCCTAAATTTTGAAAACAATTTAATCTTTTTTTCTCAATTTTGGAAATGTGATCCAGATTATAAACTAAAATGGAAAATTTCTATTGAAAACATAAATTTTGAGTCATATCTATCAAATCATGTCTCAGATTGATGTGTAGTTAATTTTCACACATCACAAATGAATTAGAGGTCATTTTCCTAAATTTTGAAAACAATACATGCTCATTTACTCAGTTTTGACTACTTGATGTGTGTTTTAAACTAAAATGACACTTTTTTATTGAAAACATGTAATTTGAGTCATATAAACCATATCAAGTGTTGGATTAGAATGAAATCAACTTATATAAATGAAAAATAAATTATTGATTGTTTTCATAAATTGTGAAAATAGTTAAAGCTATTTTTCTCAGTTTTGAGTATGTGATGCAAGTTTTAAACTAAAATGAAACTTTATATTTAAAGAAAAAAATTCAGGTAATATCGACCACAAAATGTGTTATATTTGTTTTTGGTCATTTTATACATGTAAAAAATGAATTATGTATTATTTTAATAAATTTATAAAACAATTTTAGCCCGTTTGATCAGTTTTAGTGATGTAACATGTGTTTTAAACTGAAATATTACTTTTGTATTGAAAACACACACCTCAAGTCATACCGAAAAAATCACGTGTCATATTAATGTGTAGTAAATTCCTACATTTCAAAAATGAATTATGGATTTTTTTCCCTAAAGTATCAAAATGATCTGATTTTTTTTCCTGGTTTTGATCATGTGACGTGTGTTTTGAATTAATGTGAAAATTCAAAAAAATAAGCATCTGATAAAACTAATAATGAAATTAACTAATAAAAGTTGATAAAAAGATGAGAAGATTAACTAAATAAGTAGTAGTAAGTCAACTATTCATAATGTTTGTATATATTCTAACACCATGTATTCTTCCAATTCGTTTCTAAACAAATCGTTTTCCTTCATTATACTTCTCCTTGAGAAACAAATAAAAAATAATATATAATTATTTTAATACTAATAATTCACATCCCAAGTGTATCTCTATGTCCATAGCCCAAACTAGATTACAAAAATGTAGTTAATAAACTAAATTTTATGTTGGAAAACATTTTTACACCATGTACACTGCCCACTCATCTCTAAACAAATTTATTTCTTCTTTCGAGTGTGTTGATTGTTGGAAATATTGGTAGTACTGAGAAAATATGACAAAAAAATTATTAAGATTTTTTTAATTAAACTGTAATTAACTTTATAAATTACATCTTTGAGAATTATAGACTTTTGATGCTATATGATATCTTTCATAAATTTTCAAAAATAATGTCCACAATCATTGTTGTTATCATGATTCCGACACTATAGAAACATTGACCAAAATAATTAAATTGTTTTGAAATATGTTTTGATATTTAAATATTTCTATATATAACTTAATCTATTTCCTTTTTAAGTAATCCATAAGCTTCTTATTTTTAGTCACCGAACTCATACCGTGATTTAGCCTATATTTACAGATCTCCCTATCATATCAAAATTCTTGTTAAAACACAAACTAAAAACATATAATTCAAATTTTATCTATAAAATGTTTATTTTAGTTCATTAAAAATTAAAAATACATATCATGCAAGGTCATTTTGGTGGAAATAAATGCATTGGATCCAAATAATAAATATTTGGGGTATCCAAATTGACTGCGATTAGTATCTAGTGCTTCCTGAAAAAATAAAAACAAATAATTAATGAAAAAAATAAAAATATATTTTATATGATTAGATTACAGAGTTTTACCCATGAATTATAGGCATAAAAAATATTCTATCATCTATTATTTTATTCACAAATTCCTTATTTAGATCATCTTTTTTATTATCAATTTATTTCAACTCACAAGAAATTTCATATGTAGAAATGATATAGGGATTAATGAATCCAAATCAGGATTCATAGGGTTTTCAATTTATATAGTAGTAATATAAATTCCTATAGAAAATGCGAATACTTATTAACATTAATGAACATATTGATCATTTTTTGGATATCCATATTATGAAAATGTACCATATGTATGTATTCATGACCGAGACTCCCAAAAATTCAAACTTGAGAATATAATTTATACTCTCAAGAGAAACTGCATCTATAATGAAAACTCTAAATATTTATTCTTTATATTGAATGCATGACACATCTCCATCTTTTAATGTGGTGTCTGCATGTGGTTGTAATGACAATATATGTTCAAGTGGAACTGTGGGAGAAGGTATACCTATATTTTATTGTTTTCTTAGTTGATTTGTTGGATTTACTTTATAAGACCTTCTATTTCCCCATTGTTTTATCCATATTTAAACCATAACTCACTTCAAACCTTTTTTCATCAACTGCTACTGGTTTTTTTATTTGAAATTTTTTGTCAAGTAAATACCTCATGTATCTTTATAAGATTAGATGTCCATGCTATGAAATTTTCAATTGAATCATTGACCATTGTAATATCTGGACCATAAAGTGGAATAGGCAACTCAATTATTGACTCTTAAGATACTTTAGTCCCCAATATTATGTGATCTCTTGGGAGTTCTTTCTTGTGTAGCATATCTCCCATGATATTATACACTATACCCCTCACAACAAGGAAGTGTGTGAGTGTTTATAGATAGAAATCACATACAACTTTACCCTATAGAATTTTAATAATATAAAGTTTTTTGAAGTTATTTCATTCATATTTAGAATAATGAGTAATGAAAAAATTGATTACCCCAGGTAAGGTATGAATTTTAAGGGAATGACTAGCCTCAAAGATAGTGGGTTCATTTGGTTGTTCATGTTCTGATCTTTGTTCCAATTTTATTTAGATTTGATCCTTTTGCATATATTGGTATGCCAAACCAGAACATATAATAATATCTTAAAAAGAATATTTTTTCACCTACAATACTTTCATCATATGATATATATCTTACTTTGGTTTTATCTCATCAAAATGTGTTTGAGGTGACACTCCAAAACCTACACCTCTAATGAGACCATATTGTTTGAGGCACTTAAAAGCTACTGAAAGTAGTTTTTCTTTAGGTACGGTCGCTACCTATTATTATGACTAAACTATAAAAAAAATATGAGAATAAATAGATATTTCCATGTAATATTTTTATAAAGCACAAAGAATTTATATTATGTCATACTTATACATGTTTCCCATACTACTTTTGTGTTTTCATCAACTAGTTTACCCTATTTATTTACACGGGCCTCCTTCCATAACACATGACATGGGATATAAGTGGCTTCAGATTTTGATTCATCATTATATATATAAAAAAAGGAATATATGTTGTTTCATTTCAAAAAAAACATTTATTATATATTTAAAATACATATCATTTTATTATATTGTGAAGCATACCCCATCTTTACTCTGCGATAGGGATACATTGGTTTTGATGCGCGTTGTTTATTTTAATATCTCCTATTATATTTCATAAATTAACAACTTTTAATCAAATTGGATAAAATAAATAATCACAATTATAAATAAGTATTTTAACACCGCTAACATAAGCCTTTGTCAGTATAAAAAAAGAATTGACAATCAGAGCACAATTAAAATCCTAGGCTTTTATAAGTACTAGAAAATCAACGATAAAGGGACACTTTATCAAGGATAAAAAAGTAGTAATAAAGGTTTCCTTTATCACTAATTATTGTAGAATTGATAAAGGACACCATTTATTAATGCTTTTATTTAGTGCTAATAAAGGGGCATATTGCTACAATGTACTATTAAAATGATGGCACATTATAGCAGGAAAAACAATAGAAAAAATAGCCACAAAAACATTTTGAAAATACATAATTTAATCAAAATAAAATTTACAACACACATATAATAAAAACAATATATTATAGACATTTCAAACATTGGTTTGTAAAATTACATGAGTAAGTACAAATTATCAGAGACATTCAAAAACATCAATGTTCCTTTTTTCTTTAGCCCTCGAACCCCAGTTATACTATTTCCAAAAAAACCACCCCATCTCAGGAAAAATAATGTAACTATATAAGAAAAAAAATATTGTTATTTTTTGTAATACTATAAATAAATAAATTAAACACAATGTGTCAATTTTAAACTAAAAACATATAATTTTAGTCATACCAGGCACACCGTGTATCAGATTGAGTTGCAATTGATTCTTACACATCACACTATTTATTATTGTTCTCAAAAGAAGGTTATCTTGAATTGGACCTTATATTTAGTTATAAAAAACTCACTATGTATGGGAGCCAATTAAAGAGTAATTTATTTTTGAGAACAATCCTTCAACTGTCACACCATTTCTTGTTAGTCTTCAAGAATTGTCTCTATGAAAATCAACTAAATAAGTATAAGATAAAAATGATAAAGAAATTAATTATGTAATATCATATAAAATGATGAGAAAATAATATGCTCTCATTTTCTCAGTTTTGGGGATGTGATGCGCGTTTTAAACTAAAATGGAACTCATATATTGAAAATATACACTTCAAGTTATACCGACCACATCATGTGTTGTATTGATGTGTAGTAAATTTATATATGTCACAAATGAATTATGGATCCTTTTACTAAAGTTTGAAAATAACATGAGCTTGTTTTCTCAGTTTTGGATAGTGATGTGCATTTTAGACTAAAATGACACATTTTTATTGAAAACTCACACTTTGGGTCATATTGGTTACATCATGCATCAGATTTATGTGTAGTTAAATTCATACACATCACAAACAAATTATGGACCTTTTTTCTAAAGTTTTAAAATAATTTAATCTTATTTTCTTAGTTTTGGCTATTTGATGTGTGTTTTAAACTAAAATGCCACTTTTGTATTGAAAACACTCACTTCGAGTCATATCAACCACATCATGTATCATATTGATATAAGATAAATTACTACATATGAAAAATGAATTATGGGACATTTTCCTAAATTTTGAAAACAATATGATCTCGTTTTCTTGGTTTTGGCTATTTGATGTGTGTTTTAAACTAAAATGGAACTTTTGTATTGAAAACACACACTTCGAGTCATATATACTACATCATGTGTCAGATTGATGTTATTTCAATTAATATACATGAAAAATTAATTATAGATCATTTTTATAAATTTTGAAAATAATCAAAGCTTTTTTTATCAGTTTTGGATATTTCATGCATGTTTTAATCTAAAATGGCACTTTTGTATCGAAAACACACTCTTTGAGTTATATCAACCACATCATGTGTTGGATTGATATAAGGTCAATTAATATATGTGAAAAATTAATTATAGACCATTTTTTGAAATTTTGAAAAGAATATGAGATCATTTTCTCAGTTTTGGCTATTTAATACATGTTTTAAACTAAAATGGTACTTTTGTATTGAAAACACACACTTCAAGTTATAATGAACACATCTAGTGTCATATTGGAATGTGGTTGATTACTAAAGGTAAAAAATAAATTATGGACCAATTTTCTAAATTTAAAAAACAATTCAAACTCATTTTCTTGGTTTTTTCTATGCGATTCATTTGAAACTAAAATGATAATTTCATATTAAAAACACACACTCTGAGTCATGTCGACCACATCGTGCATCATATTGGTGTGTATTAAATTCATATAAATCAAAAATGAATTATAGATCATTTACTAAAGTTTTAAAACAATACAATCTCATTTTATTAGTTTTAATCATGCGACATGCATTTTCAACTAAACTGACACTTTTATTTTGAAAAAACACACTTAGAGTCATACGACCACATCAGACATCAGATTGACATGAGGTCAATTACTACATGTCAAAAATATAGCATGGATAATTTTAATAAATTTTGAAAATAGTGTGAGAAAATTTTATTGGTTTTGGCTATATGATGTGCGTTTTAAACAAAAATGACACTTTTATATTAAAAACACGCACTTCGAGTCATACCGACCACATCAGATATCAGATTGACATTAAGTAAATTCCTACACGCCAAAAATGAATTATGAATCCTTTTTATAATGTTTAAAAATAATATGATCTCTTTTCCTTTGATTTAGAAGTGTGAGATGTGTTTTAAACTAAAATTACACTCATATTGAAAACACACAATTTGAGTCATAGTGACCACATCATGTGTCAGATTGATGTGACGTTAATTATTAAACAGCATAGATATATTATGGATAATTTTACTAAAGTTTGAAAAAAAATTTAAACTTGTTTTCATAGTTTTGGCCATGTGATTTGTTTTTTAAACTAAAATGACCCTTTTATATTGAAAACACGCACTTCGAGTTATACCAACCACATCATCTATTAAAATGAAATGAGGTCGATTCCTAAACAAAAAAAATCAATTATATATCGCTATCCTAAAGTTTGAAAATAATACAATATCATTTTCTCAGTTTTGGTTATGTGATGCATGTTTTAAACTGAAATGACACTTTTTTATTGTAAACATGCACTTCGAGTCACATCGACCACATCATGTGTCGGATTGACGTGTAGTCAATTACTACACATAAAAAATGAATTATGGATCATTTTACTAAAGTTTGAAAAAAACAAAAGATCATTTTCTTAGTTTTGGCTATATAATACACATTTTAGACTAAAATGACACTTATATTAAAAACACGCACTTTGATCCATATAGACCACATCATCTATCATATTGACTTGCAGTAAATTCCTATATATGTAAAATTAATTCTATATCATTTTACTAAATTTTGAAAACAATTCGATCTTGTTTTATTAGTTTTGGTGATGTGACATTCATTTTAAACTAAAACAACACATTTCTATTGAAATCATGCATACACTTAGAGTAATACCAACCACATATTGTATTTTATTGATTTACGATCAAATTTTACTTGTCACAAATGAATTATAGATAATTTTTATATTTTTTGATATAATTTGAGCTTGTTTTCTTGGTTTTTTCTATTTAATATGGGTTTTAAACTAAAATGACACTTTTGTATTGAAAACACATACTTTGAGTCATACCAACAACATCAGGCTTCAGATTTATGTGAAATTGATTCCTACACATGATAAATATATTATATATTTTTTTTTCAAAAAGTCAAAAACAATAAAAGATTGTTTTATTAGTTTTTACTTTGTGACTTATGTTTTAAACTAAAATGACACTTTTATATGTAAGACACATACTTCAGGTCATACCAACCACATCATGTGTCATATTGGAATGTGATCAATTCCTAGACATGAAAAATGAATTATGGATAATTTTACTAAAGTTTTAAAACAATCCAATCTCATTTGATTGATTTTGGATACGTGAAATGTGTTTCAAACTAAAATGATACTTTTTATTGGAAAAAAACACTTTGAGTCATACTGACCACATCATGTGTCAGATTGATGTGCAGTAAATTCCTACACATTAAAAATGACATATGAATAACTTTCCTAAAGTATCAAAATAATATGATTTTTTTATTTGTTTTGAGCATGTGATATGATTTTTGAACTAATGTGTAAATTTTAAAAAATAAGAATCATATAAAAATAATAAGAAAATTAACTAAAAAAGGTATATAAAATGATGATAAAATTAACTAAATAAGTAGTAGGAAGCCACCAATTCTTGATGTATGTATACATTTTGATACCATGTATTCTTTTAATTCATTTCTAATTAAATAAATTTCCTCCATTATACTTCTCCTTGAGAAATAGAACAAAAATAATATATTATAATTCTGATACTAATGATTCACACCCCAAATATATTTCTAAGGGAATAACCCATACTAGATCACAAACATAGTAGGAAATCACCTAAATTTCATGTCGAAAAACATTATAACAATATATAGGCTGCCCACTTATCTCTAAAAAAATTATTATTCTTTTGAGTACTTAGATTGTTGGAAATATTGCTAGTACTGGGAAAGTATAGAAAAATTAATGATAAAGAAATATTTTTAATGAAATTTTAATTACCTTCTGAAATTACCTATTTGGGGATGTTGGTTTTTTTATGGTATATGACATCTTTCATAAATTTTAAAGCATAATATCTATAATAATTATTATTATCTTGCTTCAGAAACTGCAGAAACATTGACCAAAATAAGTAAATTATTTTGAAATATGTTTTTATAGTTAAATATTTTTATATATACCTTAATTTTTTTCCATTTGAAGTAATGTGTAGGATTATTATTTTTAATCACCAACCTCATACCATGATTTAACCTATATTTATCGATTGACTAATCATAAAAAAATTCTTATTAGAACACAAAATGAAACATACAATTCAAATGTTATCTATAAAATTATGAATGAAGTACATAAAAAATTCACAATACACATAATGTGTGGTTGGTTTGTTGGAAATTCATGAATTGGATCCCAAAAATAAATATTTGGGGTATCCAGATTGATTGTGACCAGCATCCAGTGCTTCTTAAAAAAATAAAAACAAAAAAGTAATGAAAAAACTAAAAATATATTTTATATGATTATATTATAGAGTTTTACCCTTGAATTTTAGTATTCAAAAAGAGTCTATCATCTACTATTTTCTTCTCAAATTCCTCATTGAGATCATATTTTTTCTTATTAATTTATTTCAACTCCAATGAAATTTCATCTGTATAAACAATACAAGGATTAAGGAATCCAAATCATTCTTTGTAGGTTTTTACCTTCATATACTTGTAATATAAACAATTGTAGAAAATTAAAATAGTTATTAACTTTAATGAACATATTAGATCATTTTTTGGATAAAAATATTATAAAAATGTACCTTATGTATGTATTTATAATTGAGACTCCCAGCCATTAAAAATTGAGAATATAATTTATACTCTTGAGACTAACCACATATTTAATGATAGTTCCAAATATTTATTCTTCATATAGAATATATGATACATATCTATCTTTTAATGGGGTGTCTTCATGAATTTATAATGATAAGATATGATGTAGTGGAACTAGAGGGGAGAAGGTACTCTTAGAAGGCCTTTTTATTTTGTTGATCGATTCACTAGATTCTATTGATATAACCTTCCATTTACCCATTGTTTTATCCATCTATTATACCATACCTCAATTCAGACATTTTTTCATCAACTGTTACATGTTTTTTCATTTGAAAAAATTTGTAAAGGATATAGATCATGTATCTTTATAAGATAAGATGGCCATGCTATAAAAGTTCCAATATCATCATAGACCATTATAATATCTAGATCATCAAGTGGAACAAGAAACTCAACACTTGGATCTTGATATACTTGAATCCCCACTATCATTTGATCTTTTAGGAGTTCTTTGTTATGTAGAATGTCCCCCAAGATATTATACATCATACCCCTCATCACAAGGTGGTTTGTGGGTGTTGATAGATTTAAATCACATACAACTTTAACCTGCTGGATTTTCTTAATATAAAGTAATTATAAGTTATTTGATTTATATTTAGGATAAAAATAAATAAAAAAATGGATTACCTTAGATAAGGTATGCGGTTGAGGGGAATGACTAGCCTCAAAGCTAGTGGGGTCATTTGGTTGTCCATTTTTTGATCCTTGTTCCACTGTTAGTTCTCATTGACCATTTCACATATATTGGTATTCCAAACCAAATTAGACAAAAATTTATTTCAAAGTATCTATTTTTTCCTATAATCCTTTCATTATCTAATATGTATATTCTTGAAGCTTTTTCTTCTCAAAATATATCTGAGGAGACACTCCAAAACATACACCTCTAATGTAATCATATTTTTCCATCCGCTTAAAAGAAACTAAAATGAGTTTTTCTTCTTGTACGGTTACTACCTATTCTTGTGTCTAAACTAAATAAAAAACATATGAACATAAATATATATTTTTATTATATACTTTTAGAAAGCATAAAAAATTACTATTCTATCATACTTACACATGTTTCCCATACTGATTTTGTGTTTTCATAAACTAGTTTACCATCCTTATTTACATGATCCTCCTTCCATAACACATGATGTGGGATGGAAGTGGATTCTGATTTTGATTCATCAATCTTCATATAGTAAAGGAATACATGTTGTTTCATATCACATAAATTTTTTATTATTTATTTAAAATAAATAACATTTTTTTCTATAGTGAAGTATACCCTATCCTTGCTTTGAGATAGAGGTACATTGGTTTTGATACACATTGTTGATTTTAAGTACTCCTTTTTCTATTTTATAAATTAACAATTTTGAATCAAATTCAATAAAATAAATAATTTAAAATAATATATTATCAATTAAAATGCACATAAAATTATTTCTCATCATGATGTCTGATGAAATCATTCAATTTTTCCTAATTTATAATATGTTCATAAGTAACCGGTGGGTGTGGATTTACTTTCCTTGCAACATCCCTAAGATGAAACTTATTAAGAAGAGTTTGGAAGCCTCTATGATATTTTATAGTGTCCATTAAGATATATTTCTTATGAAAATAGTTTAAAATAAATGAACTCTATAAGGAATAATGAAAATTAAAATGATGTTTCATTATTTTTTTTAAAATATAGAAAGTATATCATAACATTACCTTAATATCTTCCCAAAGGGTTTCCTTCATTACAGGTTAGAAATAGTGCCACAAATCTATATAAATCATCACATTAATCCTAGTTGTGACCCCAACATAACTAATGAACATTGAATTGTTGGGGTCAACAGGTTGACTATATTGATTCCAACCAACATCAAATTTTATACCCTTAATTCTTTCTTTGATAATTTTAGTCAACATTGTGATGTTGTTTCGTTCTTTTTTTTTCATCAATATGGTGTTGATCCCCTCATAATTCTATAGTTTTAGCATTAGACACCTGTTATTCCCTGAGATTGGTAACATCATCATGTGAAGAAGTCATTGTCTACATGAGTAATCAAAAATTTAATTTATATCATGTAAATATAGTAGATAACACATAATATTATGAGTAAAATCATAGTATATTAAAAAATTAACCTGCTCATTGAACTCTCTTTATTTTCTTTAAAGGTTGAAGGGATTTGTATTTTATATCTAGAATCCAAATTCACTATTTATGGTCACCTGTAATATATAATACATTGTCTATATTAGGATCTCATTTAAATGACTGTAATATCTTAATGAAAGGGTCATCCTGGATTGAATTTTTGTATAACCCTACAGTTGTTTTAGTCACCAGCAAGACAATTGATTAATTATTATTTATTGGATCTAAGACATAAAATACTTTCACTACTTGTTATTCCATTTTTAATGATTGATCCTTTTCTCCTTTCATATTGGAATTCACCTTCATGAAGAAAATTTAATTAACTTTCACTGCACTTCTATTATCATCCGTTTTGAAATGTAAAATAAACACTTGAAATATTGTATAATCCCACTCATATATCTGTTTTATGATGATGAAATATGAAATATTTTCATAAATTTGATTTCTTTCCTTAGAACCAGATATGTGCCTCACTTACACCACAAGCATAAATCCACTATTTTACATCAAACCATGTTCATTATGTTCTTTTTTATATAACTTATAACCATTAATTACAAAACCAATGTAAGATACAACATTTTCATTTGGTCCCCCAACTATCCATTGATTTTTTTTTGAAAATTAAATTTGGATTTTCATATAACTACTTATAAATATAATCTCAAAACCATTTTATAAACTACTTATTATGCGTATTTGATATCCATACTTCATACCTTGATGGATTAAAATGTGTAATAATTGATTTGTGGGATTAAACATATGGATCAACATCTTCACTAGTATGTAAAATGTAAAGGTGAATATTCTCATGATCTGCGATGGTAATCATAAAAACATATCTTCCAAAAATCCTTTCACCCTTAAGGCATCCATTGTGATGAGATTTTGGGAGAATTATGCTAATAATATTTGATAGGTAATCAGTAAATAATTCAAAATATTCTTCAAAAATATATCATTCTATAATAAAACCTTCTGTCTAACTTTGATTCATGATGTACCTTTTTAAAATATTCATATACCATTAAATGGGGTATATCTATCTATAATATATAGGACTAAATAATTGAACCTCTCTAACCAAGCGAACCATTAAGTGGACCATTATATCAAATAATGATTGTGGTAAGAACATCTCTAATTCACATAATATGACTACAACCTCTTTATTCATGATTGGAAACCTCAAAGAGTCTATAACTTTATTGCACATGGATTTTAAAAAGAAGAATAGTTTGGTCAATATATGTCATACATTTTTAGGAAGAATGAAATCTAAAGTGATAAACATCAAACATTGTATCAAAAAATGGAATTCATGTGATTTTATTCCCTATAACTTCAAATTAGTCATTGACATGATATTCTTGATATCTGATGAATAACCCTCTAGAAATTTTACACCATTAATGAAAATGAAAAATTGAAAATTTTCATGTATGGATAGAGTGTAATCTACCGGAAGAAGAAAATTCCAACTTTTAAACTTCACTTGTGCCAACTCTTCCCTTATCCCTATGTCAATTATATCCAACCTAGCCTTGATGAAATATTTTTTCCATGAAAATTTAGTAATGTTACAATAACACTATCAAATGATATTTTTCCTACATGTATAACATCAAGAAAATGTCTAATATACCAAAAATTACAGTATGGTAATTTAATAAAAATTGATCTCTTTTTTCAACTGGATTTCTTAAGGTTTTTTGAAAATGGTTAACCAAAAATAGTGTCAATATCTTTTAATTTATTGAATAGTTGATCACCCATTAGTAGAGATAGTGTTGTACCTTGTTTTGTATTCCCATTGAATGCTGTCATCCAGGATTGGTATTTATGTCGTCGAGGTAAAAATTTCCAATTTAAAAAAAACAAAGTCTTTGAGGAATGTTTCAACCAAACTAAGTGTGTGAATTATTCACAAATGGGAAACCCAAAATTCCTTCAATGATATATCCTGACAAATTTACATAAGAAGGAAATAAATTTATCATCTCATACAACATGAAAATAAATGTGAATTATTTAATTCTATGAGCATCATAAATTATAACACTTATATCCCACATAAATTTTAGATCTTTGATCAATGGAGCCAAATAGACATCAATATAATTATTAAGTTGTTTTGGTCCAGATATAAACATAAAAACATAATGTATTTGTGATTTATGCATAAACATGGAAGAAAGTTATAATTTACCTACATAACTGGACAAGTACTATGAGTACTAATATATAATCCAAAAGGATTTATTCTATTTATAGATAATGCAATATGGAATTTTCTCGACTCATTTATAAATTTAGGATACTCATAATCAATTTTCTTCCACTGAGGAGAGTCTTCTGGATGATGTAGTTTCTCATATTTAATTATTATATTTCTATGCCATGTCAATTGTCTCATGGTTTTATAACATCTATATAGTCTTATAAATTGTATAATGATTGGAAATTACCATCCAAAACTTGAAGAACTTAATTTATCTTTCTTGTATCAATTCACGCCACACTTAGGGAATTTTATGAGTGATTTATGGTCTATGAGAAACAATATGCAATCATTTGGACAAGCATGTATTTTTTTAGAGATCATTCCAATTTAATGTAACATTAATTTAGCATCATATGTTTTATAAGGATGTTCATTTTATTCTGGTATCATATCATTTAGGATACCAAGTAGTTATGTAAAGTTTCTGTTGTTCCATTCGCTGCCAGCTTTCAAATTATATAACTTTAATATAGCTTACAATGTTATGTATTTAGTAGAAATATCATACAAGGTTATCTTAGCATAACTATTTATCTTCTTAAACATATTTGGAAAATAAAAAAGGAATTATTAATTTACTATTATAATTTATTCCATATTTTTTCTATCATCATTTACACTAGTATTCATATCAAATGATCCATAAACCATAGTTTCATCCTAATCGGTATGCACGTTCAGTTTTCCCAATTTTTAATCTAACATTTATAGATATGATCTATTTTGTGACTAATAAAATGTTCTTCAAACTCTTCCAGACTAACTTTTCTTGAATAAAAACAAATTAAACACAAACAATGGACTTGAGAAGGGTCGTATGCATGCTCTATTACAAACTTAACAAACTATTTTACTATTTAACTCCATATTCCTACTCTTTTGTCATAAAATTAGTGCTTATCAATTTTAGATTCATATTCATCCTATTAGGTTCATAAAATATTCATTTTGCATGAAAAATAAAAAAATGCACATAATATATTCATAATAAAAGGAGAAAGTTATAGATAATTATAATGAGAGGAACCCAACATTTTAATTTTATCAGTTATGATTCCTAACAAGTTATTATTTTACACAATGGTTGCATGAAAAGATAAAACCTAGGGTAAACATGTGGTTGTTGGTCTAAGTTCTTGATTTTATATTACATGGGACAAAAATATGGTAATAAATATATAGGCAAACAAAATTTATTTATTATTAGATGGTAGAATTCCCTTGGAAATTTTTTTTTCTTGTCATTTAATTATGAACTGGATTTATAAATTTGTGTAAAAATATCTTTCCTCATAACATAAAAGGTCATGTATTCACTGGATTTTGGTATAGGGTCAAGGAGTACGAAATTTCATTAAACAAATGGATGAAATTGTTACTGGTGACAAAAGTGAAGTTGGATTCCATGTTACTCTATTTTTATATAGATTATTATAGACCATGTATTATAGGAATACCAACAAATATATATATACTATAACCCACTAACAGACCCCTATTTCTAAAATATTATAGTTATCAATCTTAGGTATATTTCACATATCTTACAATATCCAAAACCTCTATTCAATTTCCTTTAAACCACAAAAAATACTTTCTATTAATCCAAAAAATTTAGTTAGCATGGATTTATAATCATTGAGATCCAAAAAAATTCTAATTCTACCTCTAACAATGTCACAGATCCATCTAATATATCTTCTATATATAGTAGTCAAAACCTTCATAGGTATATCAAAAAGAGTATACTCATTCTTAATAAAATAAACACCACATGTATGGTTAGGGGAGATTATAATAAAATTTATAAAATTATTCTGTTATCTTGTAGTCCTATATGTGTTTGAGATAAATATGTTTCAAATTATAACTTTTTATGGATGAAACTAAAACCATTTCTAATGATAAAAAATAGATCAAAATAATAATAATATTATGTACATGGATTATATTTTAAAAATAATTATATTTTATATAAAAAACACGCATATTATATTTTAATTAAAATTAAAGGAATGTGAATTTAAAATATATAATTCCAAATAACATAATAGTGCATAACATATTAATATAAAACTAATTATAAGAATATAGACAATGATATTAAAAAATTAATAAAATCACTATAAATTAAATAAGAATACCCCTTTTATTAATGAATCATGAAATAAATATCCCACCAATATGCAAAGGAAATTAAGTCTGTAATGAAACCATATTTAATTATATTTTGGTTTCCTAAAAATAAAACAATACTAAAATATTATACTCTAATGGTCACTAAAAATAAAATACAAAAGGTAATGAAATATTTTAAAAAGATATTGTGGTTTTAATCCTTAGGAGTAGGAGGGATACTTAGAAAAAAATGGGAGGAATTGTTTGATTTTAATCCATGGGAGCAGGAGGGATACTTGAAACTTGGATTCGATTACCATTTATGCATTACAAAAACATTGGAAACTTATCATTTGATGTCACCACCTTATATGATAAGTGGGAAGTGTTTTTATAGTGCACAAATAGGAGTTATATGAAATCAGAGTGAGAAATAATAATGAATAAGTGAAAATGGATGTGAAGGTAAGGGAGAGGGTGAACCAATAATGTCTCCAGGAAAGAGAGATTTTGTAGAGAATTAGTGAGGTATATCAAGGATAAATAATACCTATTACATGTGAACTATTGAAAACATTTGAGAAAATTAAAAACAAAGACGTTTGAGGGGGAGAAATGGAACACAAGAGATCACATACATTGATTTTAATATATCATTATAATTTCAAGACAACAAAATTAGAAAAAATTTAAACTAAGAAAAATATAAGGAAACTAATTTATTTCCAAGAAAACCTTTGAAACCAAAGAAACAAATAAATTTTCAGATTCTAAAGCCTTAAAACATTTTTATTTTGAATAAAACTTCCCAAAACAAGAAATGCAGCTATAAATTTAATTTATAAACACTTAACAACTCATTAAAATATCCCATTAAGTAAAAATTTATGTATATATGAAAATAGTAATCAGTTTAATATATGAAAATGAGACCTTATTCAATAATAATTACTTTTCCTCGGTTTTAAAATCCAATTTATAATTTTACTCAAGAAACAACCAACTTTAACTCTTTCATTAAAAAATTACATTGCATAATAACAATAATTTAATAAATAATTTAAGTATACTTTATACTAAAAATTAATAGTTTTCAAAACCACTATACATGGAAGTCATAAAATTAAGATATATACATGTAAACTATAAATATACATTAATCAATCACTTACAAACACTTAAAATAAAATAGAATGAGAATCACTTAAAGTTTATTGAAGCCCTTTGAATATAGAATATTATAAAAACAAAATCCACTAAAAAGGAGTTATATTTTCAATACATTCATTAAAAAAATTCACATGAAATGATAACATGATATATTTCCCTCCTTTATACATAAAATGATACGATTTAAACTTCTCAAACTCAATTTGAAATCAGAATTTCTTTAAAACTAGAACCCCCTATAAGAGGGGTTTGGAAATTTAGAATGATAATTTTGAAGACATTTTCCCCTTACATAAAATAAATATTTTAAAATAAAAATATTATATAAATAAAATTCAAATTTTGAAATGTGACTCCAATAAATACTTAATGAAATAAATATTTTTTTAAGATTTTTTTAAGGTTTTCTAAAATAACTAAATGTAATGATCATTACATCTTACCATCATTCACTATGGAAATTGAATTAAAGGATAAATGTTTATTTATACTAACTATATAAGTTATAAAAATATACTCATATTTGTGGTAACTTCTAGTTATTTTTCACAATCCATAAATTCATATAATGATTGAACACATTGTTTTGGTTTCTATTCATATCCTTTTGAATCGTTAACATATATTATATTAATTATCTATGTAGTAATATCAATGATATTTCCTTTTTTATTAACCATAACATTTCTAGGAAGATAACATTTCCCATTCTATTCACACATTAGTCAACAATTTTAAAAATTTATAATATTGAGGTAGCAACCATGCTCTACCATAGAAAGCCTAAGTAGTGGAGAACTGGACAAGAACTAGTATGTGGTAGTGCTAGAGAGCTCCTGGAATAGGGTAACACTTTGACTTGGAAGAAACAAATGGACATGGAGTGGGTTGGAAACACAAAAACCAAAACACAACACTGTGAATAGGATGTCATCGAAGCATGACCTATGTGAGACGTAGTAGGATAAAATCAAGAATGTAGAGACCCACAAACAAGGAACCATCAGAGGAGGATGAACAATGGCGGGGACTTGATCAATAGTGCTCCTAAACATGAAATCACGAGGCCACTAAGACAAGATAAAGTCACACTATCGTACACCACTAAACCTGAACAAGCTAGTAATGAGAGAGGAGGATAAAAAAATAACATATCTTAGATTTGAGAGTTGATTCATCCAATAGAAGATCGAGAGGAGTAATGACAGAGATGAACTTCTGTGAGAGCTTGAACGACACAATAGAAATCAGTTGGGTTTTAGTTTTTTAATAGATCGAGGGGGGTTTTATCAGTTATTCCATGAAAGAGATGATAAAGAGGGGTTTTATTAATGCTAAAATAATAAGCAATGATAAAAGACCTCTTTATTAGTGCTAAACACGAGCTAATAAAAGCCATCATTATCAGGGATAAAGTTTTAGTGATGATAAAGATTTACAGTTATAATTATAAATAAATATATTTATAAATATTTATATATAATTATAAATATATTTACAACATTATATATATTTAGATAATTATATATATATAATAAATATAAATATAAATATAAATATAAATATAAATATAAATATAAATATAAATATAAATATAAATATAAATATAAATATAAATATAAATATAAATATAAATATAAATATAAATATAAATATAAATATAAATATAAATATAAATATAAATATAAATATAAATATATATATAAATATAAATATAAATATATATATAAATATATATATAAATATATATATAAATATAAATATATTAAATATATTAATTATTTAAATATATTTATTATAATTTTATAATTATTTAAATATATTATTTTAGAAATATAGTAAATATACATTTATAAATAAATATATTTTTAAATAGATTTATAATTATTTGTTTACAATTATAAATATATTTATGTCATCATGTATATTTATATAATTATGTATATATTTACTAAATAAATATAATTATAAATATTAATATAAATATAGTAAATGTATTCATTATTTAAATATATTTATTATCATTTTATAATTATAAATATATTTATATCATTATATATATTTATATATTTATATATATATATTTAATAAATATATATAAATATAAATGTAAATATAGTAAATATATTCATTATTTAAATATATTTATTATAATATTATAATTATTTAAATATGCATTTATTTATTTATAATTATATATATTTTTTTAAAATTATATTTATTTATTTATAATTATAAATATATAATTTTATAAATATAGTAAATATATATTTATAAATATAATGATTTATAAATATATTTTCAATATCATTAATGAATATATAATATTAAATGAATGAATATTAAAAATCAGTGAAATCGAATAATTAAAAACACGTAGAACTTAAAAATATTGAAAAAATGGATGAGTTTTATTAATTATACAAATTATTAAAAAATAAAATATGGATATATATTGAAATAAAGATGAATGAATATTGATAATATTAAAATATAGTAAATAAATATATATAAATAATTATTAGAAAATGATTAAATTTCCAAAAAATAAAAAATAAAATAAAAAATCAATAAATAATACCAATTGTAATAATATTAAAAATATATAAAAAATTTAATGATTAAAATAATAATATATTAAATATATTATGTTACTAAATAAAATTCTAAAATGAATATTAAAATTTGAATAAATTATATAAATATTAGGTGTATGTGTTTCTATATAAGATTTCATTAATTATGTAAATATTTGTTTGTGTAAAATTAATGTACACACACACACACATACATATAAATTTTATATATATTAAGTTGAAAAATGAAATTATATAATATATAGTGTTTATTAATAAATAAATAATAAAAATAATGGATAAATTTAAAAAATGAATAACTATAATTAATTATATAGACAATTTAAAAAAATCAAAATGAATATTTACATATGTTAAAATGGAAATGAATACATATAAATTATATAAATTACAACCATATTAAAAACATTAAATATTAGTGAATAAACATGTTTAAATAAATATTGAAAATGGATAAAATTAAAAAAAATTTAACAATGAAAAATTTAAAATGAATAAATTGAAAAAATATTAAAAAAACAATTAAGAATGTTAATAAATAAATAATATTAAAAATGAATAAATTTGAAAAAATATTAAAAATGTAATAAATAGTATATATTGAATAAAAATATAAAAAATGATAAAATTTACCGATTATAAGTATAATATATATTAAATATATTATTTTAATAAATATAATTCTAAAATTAATATTAAAAATTGAATAAATTAAATAAATATCATATGAGTGTGCATTGTATATAAAAGTGAATTAATTATGTATATGTATGTGTGAAATCAATGCAACACACATTTGATATATTTTAAATATAAAAATAAAATGACATTCAATTAAATGTCCATTACTCGATATAATCAAACAATATTTTTAATTAATATTAATTTTTAATTATAAACAATTTTCACTAAATATACGACTTATTTAATGTAATTATAAATATTTTTTATTATATAAATCACATTTTAGGAAATATTATATATATATAGAAATATATATGATTTTATTTATATATTAAAAATATTAAAAATATTAATGAATAATTATTTATAAAAACCATTAAAAATGAATAATTCATTAATATTTTTTAATTATTACATATTATCCATTTTATATATTTATATTTAATATATATTATTTATTACATTTTATAATTAATATATATATATTTATTAAATTTAATCATTTTTATTAATAATTGTCTCATTAATAATTTTTTTAATAATTTTGTAATTTATTCATTTTTTTGTTTAATTATTACAAATTATTCATTTTATATATATTTATTTAATATATACTATTTATTAATATTTATAATATATATATATATATATATATATATATATATATATATTGAATTATAAAAAAAAGTAAACACACACTTAACATTATCAACGGATAAATTATATTAAATGAATGGATGTTAAAAATGAGGGAAATTTAATTATATATATAATTAAATAATTAATATACTATTTATAATTAATAAAAATAAATAAAATTATTTAAAAAAGATTAAATTTAATATATATAATAATAAATAGTATGTTAATTATTTAATTAGTATATTAAGTATTTAACTAACATATAATAATAAATAGTATGTCAATTATTTAATTAGTATATTAGGTATTTAATAATTTTATTCATTTTTATTAATTATAAACAATATATTAATTATTTAATTATATATGTATAATTAATATACGATTTATTACTATATATATATATATATATTAAATTTAATAAATTTAATTATAAAACATCTGAGGGTTGGCCCGATGCAGCTCATGAACCCACATGAATATATGTTTAAATAAAAATAAATATATATATTAATTATGTAAATTACAACTTTATTAAATAAATAAAATGCTAAATAAAATTATTAATTTTTTTTAATGAAATGTTTATTAATAAAAATGAATAAATTTAATATATATGTATATTATAATAGAATTTATATTAATTATTTAATGAATTTATTCATTTTTATTAATTATAAATAGTGTATTACTTATTTAATTATATATATAATATTTTTTTAATTTATTAATTTATTAATTAAATAATCAATATATTATTTATTAATATATGTCCATATATATATATTAATATATATTAATATATATTTTTATGCACAAAATAATAATTTAATTATAAAAAATTAATAAATATAAATAAATATTAAAGAATAATAAATTTTAAAAAATATTAAACCAATAATTTTTTCTAAAAATATATATTAATATATATATGAATATATTAAATATTACAACATATATTTAATTATATAATTAATATAATATTTATTAATATAATGAATATATATATATATATATATATTAATATATATCAATATTTAATATATATCAATATATTTATATATATATTAATATATTTTTTATATGTGAAATAATAATTTAATTATAAAGGAATGAATAAATATAAATAAAATTAAAAACATAGAAATTTTAAAAAATAGTAAACAGATATAAATTAAAAAACAAATATATATATATATATATATTAATATTAATATTTTATATATTCATATATATCAATATATATTTTTATATAAGAAATAAGAATTTAATTATAAAAAATTTATTAAGTCAAATAGTCCTCAACTATAAGGTCCAACCATTTAGGCATCCCAATAGGGAGGGCCTGCTGAATAGAGGGTGGACCAAAGCTCACAAAGAGCATAGGGTGGGCCAAGGCCCGTATGGGCCCATGCATGTGGGCACAAGACCATATAGGTGTGCATGGAGCATGTATGCAGGAGCCCATCACTACAACGATCTTTTGATTCGTGATGTTGTAGAATGATATAAAACCAAGCCTCTGACCATCCACATTTTCGATGTGAGACTCATGGGTCAGTTTTATCAACACTTTAACTAGCATTGATAAAGAAAAATTGTATCAGTTTTAGAAAATACACTAATAATTGTGCATTTTATTAGTGATTTTCACTAGAACTGATCAAAGATAGCGTTGAATAAACCTGAAACTGTAGTAGTGAATGATTGGTAAAACTGGGAGATAATGGAGAAGTTTTATGGAGACACTTTCCAAATATTGTGACATCATTACCGTGAATCCAGTCTCCTGAAGAAACCTTGAAAATGAAATAAAGTACGATTCTTAGGCTCAAACATGGGTGAGAAAATTCATTAGATTTTATTTAATATTATTATTATATTTATATGAATAAATATTTTTTTAGAAACTTCATTATAATTTTCCCGATGGTGAGGCTGTAAGGACTACATGAATAATGGAATTAGGTGAGTTATAAAGGGAATATAAACATTAGTTATATAATATTTTTGTTTCTAGAGTTGGAATGGATTTAGAGGCTACACCTATCCTGAATGAGTGTCTAGTAACATAGTATCGATAGATGATTTCTCATTAGAATAGTGATGATTTTAAGGCATTGTTAAAATTTGTGGTTTTTGGTTGAAAATGATGATGATTTTCATTATACTTTGTTTTTTATTTTTGAATATTATTTTTTTAGGAATCGTTAAAAAGATATAAAAAATTAAGGATTCTATGAAGTATCTCCACACTTTGGGGCAGATGATGATGCCAGAATATGAGTGTAAAGATATATTTTTCATAGACAATTGTGTTTAATTAGGTACAAATATAAATGAAAATGGATCGTGCCTTAATAAATGGGTATGTTTTTACACATGGTGTGTTTTTAACTAATCATTTTTATATTTGGAACTATCCCATGCCTAAGACAACCTAAAAACAAAACACACCCATTCTCTATTTAATCTAGTAGCCACACAACACCCAAACTCACATACATCCATGATAACACTTGGAGCATGAGGTATCCAAGAGAACACCCCACAAACACACCACCTATCTCAAACTACTAGTGTAACATAGTAGTAAGACGCAAACTCCAATAACCTTCCTAGTATCAAGGTTTCAAGGAATTTTTACTTTTTATGTTTATTAATGGACAACCTAGACATCCACTCCAATTTCAATTCCCATTATCATATTTGAATCATATAAAAATTTACCATTATTTAATAGAATCCCTCTAAATGAAAACATAACGCCAAGGCCACATAATCCATATAAATTATTATTAAAGAACACCTGAAACAATCAACACCCAATTTATAAAAAAAATCCAATAATCCCCTTTTCAAAAACATGTCATCATATTAATTCAAAAACTCTTAATTGAAAATTTCACACAACCACCATGTTACCTTCTTAAAATGATTTACGATTTATGAAAGTTTATCTCAGTATATAAATGGTAGATAATATTTTTTTTTAAAAAAATTTAAATAGTTTTTAAAATATCTTTTATGTAACACCCTAATATTTTAAAATAAGAACATTATGTTCAATAGTGTATACAACATAAAACACCGAGCCTAAAAAAACCGCAATATAATATTTAAACATGATTATTATAACATAGTCATTATAATTGGAAGTATGAATAAAAATATCCACATTTTTAAAATTATGTATAAATATTTTAGATGAAGCAAATATATTGGAAAATAAGGAATCAATTTTTGGTAAAGTCTTCACATACTTCAAAAATATATTTTTCATCAAAAATGTATTTATTGCTTTCTATGAGAAAATAATATAATTAATTTATAGAAATTTTAGAAATTCAATTGTACAAAATGAATTTAATTTTTGAAATAAACATGTCAAAATTAACTTAGTGTAATTTTTTGGGATTTTTCTGAAAAGAGATATTTTTCAGTGAACAATGAAAAATACCACTTTTTGTAAAACTGTCATTTATATTAAATAAATTAAGTAATATAAAAGTTCCATAATGATTTTATTTTTATTTAAAAGTAAAATAATAATTATTTATTTATATGTAATCTAATTAATTACATTTTAATTATATTTATTGTAAAGACCCTGACCGTAGCAGCCCAGAGTCAGTGGTTACTTTATTACATTGACATAATATGCAAGGAATCACATCCCAAAGGACTAAAATGTTTAGATGATCAGTAGGGTTATGCATATAGTGTAAGATATCATAAATAAGAAATAATAATTATATCAAATTAAATTACTAAAACACATGACATTTAAACAATAAATTGAGTATAATATGCCTGAAAAAAATATGATCAAATAATTCCATATAAATAATCACATAAGCTAGAAAAATTAAACATGGATATTATACTAATACAATAATCCCATTAAAATAAATAAATAATATCATAGTTAGTTAATTCATAATTTTGGATATCATAAACATACCATCAAGGCTTCAGCCAAGACACTGTACATAAAAAGGTAAGAAATTAGCCAATACCCAAACTAGTTTATCTCATGAGAACTACCAATACATAAAGGGGATATAACGGGACCCAACCATCACTTACTAAGTCCAATAAATTCCTCATATGAAAGGGGTAAAACATAATCAACATATATATTTGTATTGAAACTAGCATACAGAATGTAAATAAATTTCCCCAATCAGTAAACAAAATCACAAACCATCTAGAGTAATGTGGTGAATGGTATCTAAATATTACATTCCCAATTAAACTGGTTATAAAACATTCAATAAAATATTCTAGATA
This sequence comes from Viscum album, assembly GCA_963277665.1. Taxonomy (NCBI): domain Eukaryota; kingdom Viridiplantae; phylum Streptophyta; class Magnoliopsida; order Santalales; family Viscaceae; genus Viscum; species Viscum album. The sequence goes on along the minus strand of OY728122.1, from coordinate 578,141,529 downwards.
GTATCATAAGCGATCAAACTCAATGAGGCATAATATTTAATAAAGTATATTGACATAAATGAAAATACTTTAAATGAGATCATTAAAAAATTCTTGAGGAAAATACCATTTTTCACTTTGAAAATCACTTATGCTTAAAATGTTGTGAAATTATAAAATAATTTTTTTTATTTATATATAAACTTGTAAAAATGTAAATAAAACTTCAAAAAATTAACGCATGATGATAATGGTAAAATATTCTCATGCCTTATAAGATAAAAAATATTCCTTCTGTATTTTTTTTTCGAAAAAGTTACAAAGTACCTCATTTGGAAAATGACAAAAATATTTATTTCAAACCATTTTATAATAATTCAAACATGTGTAAAAATGGATTTAAAAAATCATAGTATAATAATAAAAAAAATTGAAAATATTTTTAAGAAAAATGGATATGGAAGAGAAATATTCCCCATCAGAGACTTAAACATTAACAATCCAGAATAATGATGATATTGTGAAATAAACCATTACCACTTTGTAATTAGTTTAATCATATTCTCCATCAAGGAATAAAATTTAACAAAACATAAAATATCATGATAATAAATAAATTAATTATATAACATGTCAAAGAGTCATTATATACCCCTCGAAGAATATTATTGGGCCATGACATCAAAATATGCCTCAAAGGAAGAAAATTTAGATGAAGCCCCTTATAAAGATCATATCATTGAAGTGAACATTAATAAAATTAATAAATTATGCTTATTCACTATAAATCCACATAAAATAAGTTGAAATAAAATCATAATATAATAAAAATTCATTCCACACATAATCTTATCATGACATAATCAATGAATTAGAAGTTTAACCCAATGAATGGAAATCGAGTTAAGAAATCACTTACCTCACTCTTAACTATAGTTTTGTATACTTAAAACTACTATATAGTGGTTTAAATAATGTTATTAATTTATTCTAGATATATATTCATATTTATAATACTTTATATGGTCATTTTATAACATCTTACCACCCGTTCATTAATAATATTTCATTATTTTTATTTTTTTGAGTGCGTTCATTTCAGGGTTTCATGGTCGGTTCACTTGTGTATAATTATAGACGTTCTTGTAAAAGGGAACTAAAACTACAAAATTGAAATTAAATACTATTAATTCACATAAATAATTTTAAATTTCCCCATATATTAGTTTTATTTCTAACATTAGGAAGATTTATTTGATAAAAAGTTGATGATAAATGTTTAGTTTTTTTGGTGTTTTTCCGACCATCATGAACTAGTTTTGTTTTATTTAATATTATGTATATATATTAGTTCCATAAAATTAAATAGTTTATAATGCACCTATTAAATTTGATTTAACCAGAATAATACTTTTATTACCATACTTGAAGGTGGTATTGGAAAATGAAAGATCATTATCCTTATAGACGATTAACCACCATAATTTGGACTTTGGTTCTGTTTATTTGAATAAGAGAAGATGAGAAAATGGGTTGGTAAAATATATTACATTATAAATATGAAATTAAATTATATAAATTATACTGGATTTTTTTATGGATTAAGTATATGAATATAAGGTAGAATAAGAAAATAAATTCAAAGAAGTTGTTTAAGAAAGTTACCTCTTGAATATCACCTCCTTGAAAGACCCCTTAAGGAAATTGGAATTGGTATTTGGGTGAGACAAGAAGAACTTGGAATTTTGGAGAGTGGTTAGGATGGTTTTTTTTTGATATTTTAAGATATTCATGCCTTGTTAGGATAAAGGGGGTGGTGGTGGGGGGGGGGGTGATATTTATACTTGAGGAGGGGTGGTTTTAAGTGATTAAATAATGATTATTTTATATTTAAAGATAATCACATTTGGGTGGAATCAATTACAACTAAATTGGTTTAAAATAATTGTTTTAAAGGATTTTTAAGGTCTAGAAACACATAAATCAACCATTTAATTTTGTAGTTTTTAGGTATTTTAAAGATTTACCTTTTAACTTTCACTTGTTACATTATTTTACCTATACCGCGATAAATCCTTTTTTACCATGGTAACTTTTCTATGCCTAAAAATCAAAATAACCTTATTACATAATTTGGAACTCTTAATTAAAAATATAAAATCTATTTTAATTTATTTAATTTATAAAAGTGATAAAATCAATTCTAAATATGTTATGCGTATAACTCATAAAAACAGTTTTCTTAAGGTTAAAATCATGGATTTAAAAATTGCTAAGCATGTGTTTCAAAATGTAACACCTTATGTGTTATGTCATCAATTAAATAAATTTTTATAAATAATATGGGTTAATAAATTTTAAATCATTATCATATAATAATTATTTCATAAGAGTTACGGTATTTTGTAATGTAATGTCCCAGAATTTCTGTATATTTTTTTTTAATTATATGGAATTATTTCAAGACCGTGAAATCTGACGGCGTGCGATTCTGAGGCTCAAAGTGCCCGAAATTATTTGTCGAAATTTTGTTAAGCTTTAATTAGCGTGTGTATGTAGTTTTACTAAAAGTTGAATAACTCTTAAACAGTTTCCCAGATCAGAAATTCGAGAGCATAGTTGCGTTCAGGATGATAGGTTTACCCTAGGCGCGACTTAATTTTAGTCGACACAAGCCTTTGGTAAGAAAACCCAAAAATGGCATAACTGTAAATAAAATAATTAAATAAAGTTATTTTATTTTTTAAATTCTTATAAATCACGAACGGTGACTCAGATTAAAAATCCGATACTACCGCTGAACTCATAACGGTATGCTTTCTTTAGGCAGATACTAACATTGGTCGGCGCGGGCCACCAATGAAAGTTAGTTTTTGGCTATAAATAAAATGATTAGTTAATAATTATTTTATTGTAAAATCCATAACTTCTAAACGGTAACTCAGATTGAAAATCTGAGGGTTCTGTTGAGTTTGTTGGGGTGTGTTCTCCTTAGGTGGAGCCTAACCTTGACCGACGTGGGTTCAGGGTGAACATGATTAATTTATTGAAAATTTTTTAAGGTACGTTCAGTAAACATGCGAGTGGCGTTTTATAACTTTTGAACCGGTGCTCGAATTAAAAATCTGAGGGTACCATTGAATCTGCAGTGCCGAGATTCTCTTAAGGGAGGCTTTACTTTGACTACAGTAGGTCCAGAGAAAAAGTTAAGTTTTGTGACTTATTAAAAGAAAAGAAATGAAATAATTTTATTATTTTATTTCAAATACTCCAACGGACAAGAAAAAGGGTGGGGCCAGTGATGTGTCAAGAAAATAAATGGCTTGAACTGCCAACCCTAAGTAACAACGTCGTTGAGGAATTAGGTTGCTTCCTAATTAGTGAGCCCCATTAAACTCCAACGTCGTTACTTTCCCTCCCCCTCTCCAATATATATAGATCTTGGGGAGGGGTATCGGCACAGCTTCACCAAGAAATGAAGTGCTAAAGGAGCACTACGATGCCAGACCCTTAGAGGATGGAGCCGAACCCAGCAGGAGGTGAAAGATGACACTGAACCATGAACCGGAGGATGACATACGAGTGGCGTCATTGGGAACCATTTGCGGGAATGAAGAGAACGATCCACCTTCAAGCATGGATGCTGTCCAATGGGTTTTTGAGGTAGGGGGTTTATTACATTATGATTTTTAAATGTTTTCCACTTCCCCATTATTGAATAATATGTAGAACACTGGTCAACCAACAAACGGGTTGACCCACAATTCATTTGTTTTTGCGGGAGGTTATTGTGGGGTTTATCTTGATTTAAATTCCAAGAGTTTGTTAAACCCTTACCCCCTCATGTTTTTGAGATAATGTGAAGGGCTCAGGCCTAAAAAACCTGACCCGAACCCTCCACTACTTTGCATATTTTTCACCTCCATGGAATACTGACAACGTAGTGACACCGACTGACTACGTTGGGGATATCGCATTGACGCACGCCGCAAGAAGAGGTCGCAACACAAATCCACGACGACCATCGGAGCGGCCGACCATGGAGGAGGCACGGTGTGCTTTCGTACGCCACCGAGGAACAAAGGAGGCTACCACTCGTAAGCTACAGTAACTGGAGGAAGGCGACCAACACACCGGCTGGCCGCAAGGGATGGGGCGGCGCACCGTGGCGCACCACTGGAGAGGCGGCCGGTACGCTGGCCGATCACGACGGAACCGACAAGCGGAGATGGGGCACCCCCCGGTGACACGCCCACACTACAGCAAGTCCGCGGCCTACGATGGTCGTGGAAGGATTAGGGGGTCACCAGTTTGACCAGTGGCCAGTGGACGGGGCGCGCGCTAGCGGCGCGCCCGGCAGCAAAGTCGCAGCCCATCGGCCTCGGCACAAAGGACCCGCAACGTCACATGGAGCTACATTGGGTCAACCCATATGGGTTGACCCACTGACATGGCTCCATGCCACGTCAGCCCTACCCAGACGTGCCACGTCCGAGTATCCCTGGCAGCCCGTGCCGCCAGGCTGGTGGCAGCACTAGGTCGGCCCATCGGACCGACCCGCTGCTCAACGGGCCGACCCGCGGCCTAGCTGCCTGACCCGCGACCAATCTAGGTCAGGTTGGACCCAAGTCGGGCTGGGTCAACCTAGGTTGATCCGGGTTGGCCTATTCCAAACCGGGTGGCCCGGTCTAACCAAGGAAGACCGAACCCGGACCCAGTACCGACCAGTTACACAAAACGAGCCCTAACTCCTAAACCAGATGTCTGTTTGATGAACCATCTATGGAGTCGGGATACTTGGAGAGAAACAGTCCTTTTGACTTACTCCATGAGAGTTTTGGAGAAACTTGGAGTACGATCGGGTTGGATCGCACCCAAATCCAACCAGGCCCTCAACACTGAAATGCCAATAACGCACTGACCGGACGTCCGTTTGACACACCATCTGTTGCGTTAGAACCCTTGTGACATGAAGGATATTCGAGTTAATTCTTTGTGCGACCTTTTTCTGGTTGAAATATGACCGATGGATTGGGGAGCGGTTCTCCCAAGTATGCTACGTATGGAACCCTGCAACTGGCTGAGACCTGACGACTGCTGACTTTTCAACTCGGAGTGACTCGACAACCACGATATGCGATGGGGAGGAGTACCTCAGCATACCATGATGGGGAGAAGCCACGATATTTGATGGGGAGGAGTACCTCAGCAGGCCACAGTGGGGGAGAAGCTCTGTTTGACCTGGCAGACCCATGGTACATGATTGGGAGGAGTACCTCAGCAGTTCAAGGTTAGTGGGAAGCACCTTTGTGTGACGCGACATGCCCAATGTACTCGATAGAGGTGGAGTTATCCAGCAGTCGAGGTGTTCAATGTTATTAATGGGAATTTTACTTGTTCCTAGGCCTAGAGAATCAGTGGCTGGATATCAGCATTCATAGCGATCCTATGTGGGTTAGCATCATATCCTGTTTCTATGAGTTGTATACCTGGTTTGAGATGAGACTCTAATTGATTTGTGTCTATTACTTTGTGCTTTGTGATTCAGATCATGCCTTGTCGTTTTCCTTGTGGAATTATGAGAGACCTTAGGGGGTCTTGGGGTCCCTACTGAGTATAATTATATACCCCTGCAAGGGCTTCACCCGCACCTTGTTGTGTCTTCTGCAGATGACGAGCAGTTGGGATGAGGTTTTGGGGGGGGGGCTAGGAATAGGCGGTATGCAGAGGAGATAGGTGGACGTGGAGTGCTAAGGAGGTGATCTGTACCTACCCTTCAGGTAGGATCCTCAAAGGATGACTCAATATTTATTTTCACCTTTTTAGTTGTATTGTTCCTTTCTGTTGTATTTTTACTTTTTATTTGTACTTGTACTTTCAGTTGGGCTTGTATTCCAGCCCCCTTTTACTTTCAACACTCCTTTTACTATAGTAGTTTACTTCACAGTTTCTTCTTGTTGTGTTCTCAGATCGTGTGTTTGTACAGGTTTAATGGAAATGCCTTCCCGTTTTAGGGAATACACCTTTCAGTGCTAGTCTCTTGGACCTAGCCTATGGAAGGTGGGCTTGGGGTAGTCACGGAACGGGACCTAGGGGATGGGTCCTGGAAAAGTGGTATTAGAGGAGTTCAGTTCTACCTAATAACTAGGACTATGATTTTTCTGTGAAGCAATAGTGTTAAGTTTTATGAGTGTGGTTTTCAGTTTAGGGAGTCCAGTGTTGGTGCGGTGGCCAACATATCCATACGCTAGGACCTTGAATTCTGATTTTCAACTCAGCACACGAAAACAATGATTGCGTGTGTTTTGAAAAGTTTCCTTTTTGATCTCTTGAGTCAGCTCACCAGGTATAACTTAATGATAGTGGCACACCTATTTCTTATCAGGATGACACCGCGTAGACAACCAACTAGGATTCCTGAGAGAGTACACGATGACGGACCAACGAGTGATGAGGCCTCGGTGCATGACCCTCTTACCACGTTAGCACCTTTGGGTGGTGTACCAGCAGCACTACTACCCATTGGTCAGTCGTTGCCACCAGTCCCACCAGTAGAGGGTACATTCCGACTAAGCGCATTGCATGAGTTTCAGTAACAGAGGCCTCTGAGGTGATATGGACCCGCAGGCGGCTGAGGAATGACTGGAGGTTGTGGCTATAGTTCTCCGCCTAGTTGAGACCCCAGTAGAGAAGATAATGATCTTAGCTTCTAGTATTTTCTAGTATGTGACCATGAGGATGGTCTGCAGGGTAATGAGTCTTTAGTACTTGGACCGTTTCCCGAGATGGTACCTTCAGGTATTGTGCCAGATATATCACTACCCGTTGGTCAACAGTTACAACCGGTAGTACTGGTAGAGGACACATGTAAGCTTAGTGCCTTACACATGTTTCAGCATCAGATACCCCTTAGTTTCTGAGGCGATCCAGACTCACAGGTAGCTAAGGACTAGCTTGAGGAGGTGACTGAGAGTTCCCTAGAGCTTATACAACTTCGACATGATGACATGTCAATAGATGAGTATTCATCGAGGTGTACCGACCGTTACTAGTACTCGATGAATACAATACGATCAGTGCTTCAGGTATTGGAATTCTGAGATGGGTGTGTTTAAGGACATTCGAGCCATCACTATTCCTCTATGCATTCCTACTTATGTTAGGGTTCTAGAAATAACCCTTTTTTTTAATTTTATTTGGATGAGTGGATATATCCAATGAATGTTAGTAGTGGGAAAGTAGGAAACTGGTGTCATTCTCAGAGATTTGGGCGTGTAAAATGTTTCGGGAAGAGGATGTGATAGGGACAAATTAATCTGCAGGGCTACAGAAATGGAAGCAGATCTAGGAGAGCAGCATGAGGTTGTGTACATTTTGACATGTTACAACCCCCCCATGTGGTACCCACCAGGATCAGGGAGCTAGAGGACAGGGGAAGGGAGTAGCTGCATGCAGTCAAGGTGTGTGACCCAAGGTCTCTAGGAATGATTTGAGGTATGGTATGTGCCTACTACTAGATGTCGTATTAATAGACATATGTACCAATCATTCCTTCCTTCCATGAATCTTGTACAAGACCTAGAGTTTTCGGTTAAACTGTTGACTTGACCCTCATGTTTGGAGATAACTTTGGGAGGAGACTCGATACTCACACTTATGTCGATAGTGTGATCTGACCCTTGAGGCAAGAGTTTCGGTTGCAAGCTCTTAGTAGCAATGTCAAGGCCTTACGACATTAGTTTGGGTATGGACTGGACACCCACAGTTCATACTTAGATTGACCGTATTAGGGAAAAAGGTTATGATTTATCTATAATGTTGGAAGTACCTTTAAAAAAATCTACAATGTTGGAATGTGGTTTTCATTGGTTGATGAAAAAGGAAACCTAGGAAGCATAGGATAAACTCATGCATAGGAGGTTTCATCCAATTACTCTTGAGTCAGCCTGACTTACCCTCATGGTAGTAGTAGTTTTTAGTTTTCAGTTCCCAATAAAAGTGGCTGAGTGCGGGGACATCTTTTCAAAAGATGTTTCCAAAATTACATCCCTGAAGGGAGAGGGACTTCTATTTTGGCTGGGTACCACCAGAGATTTTTACCAGACTTCTCTAGGGTAGCGGTACCCTTGTCGGCTATGAAGAAGAAGGGAAAAACCTTTGTATGGATGGAGAGATTCCAAAAAAGTTTTCAGGAGCTGTGGTAGAGACTGAAAAGTGCCCCCCATCTTGAGGCTACCAGAAGAGGAAGTTGGGTATGTAGTCTACTACGATGCATCAGGGACCGGACTTGGGTGTGTCCTTATGCAGGAGAGAGCAATGATTACCTGTGGATCATGACAGCTGAGGAAATATGAGCAGAACTATGCTACCCATGACCTGGAGTTAGCAGTAGTGGTCTTCGCCTGGAAAATGTGGCGACATTACTTGATGGGCGAACGTTTTACATCCTACAATGATCACAAGAGTCTTAGGTATATCTTCTCTCAGAAGGACCTGAACCTGAGACAAAGGTTATGGCTAGAGTTCCCCCAGGATTATGAATTTGAGATAGTCAATACTCTTGGGAAGGGGAACGTGGTAGCAGATGCACTCAGTAGGAGGTCCGGTCTACAGTTGCTGAGTGAGGCGATAGAGCAGCTATCCACGTTACAGATATCCTTCATGGATAGATATGGAGAAGCCTACCTCCAGTATATGATAGTCACTCCCCCACTCCTTCAGCGAGTCAGGGATGCGCATCTTGGGGATATTGACTGTGAGGCTCGACGTGCTCAGATGTCCTTAGGGCAGGCACTTGATGGGTTTTCTGAAGGTGGGGAGCATATCATCCTCTTCAGAGGGCGTACCATGTTACAAGTGGTGCTACAGTAGGAGGTGTTAATGGAGTTCCATATTTACCCTTTGGCGGTACATCATGGTATGGCGAAGATGTACCAGTACCTTCGACGTTAGCATTGGTGGCTAGGGATGAAGAAGGCAGTGGGAGATTTTGTTTCACAATGCCTCGCTTGTCAGCAAGTGAAGGCCGAGCATCAGGTTCCAACAGTCTTAACGCAGCCACTAGAGGTTCTAGAGTGGAAGTGGTATGGGATCTCTATGGACTTTGTGAAAGGGCTTCCATGTACGTCCAGGGGGCATGACTCCATTTGGGTGATCATTGGCTGACTCACCTAGTCGGCCCACTTCCTACCTATCTGAGAGCAGGGATAAGTAAATGGATAGGGACGCCTCTACATTCAGAAGATTGTACGACTCCATGGGGTGCCATCGATGATCGTCTCTGACCATGACACACGTTTTATATCCCGATTGTGGAAGGGATTACAGGAGGCATTCAGGAATTAGCTACGTTTGAGCACTGCATTTCATCCTTAGACGGATGGTCAGACAGAGCGGACCATACAGATGCTGGAGGACATGCTTCGTAAATGCGTCCTAGATTTTGACTGCAGTTGGAGAGGGTGCACGACTTATTCCATGTATTCTAACTGAGGAGATATGTGCATGACCCATCTCACGTCATCGACCATGGAGAGCTGGACTTAGACGATGGGGTGACGTTTACGGAGGTTCCAGTAGATATTGAGGATCAACAAGAGCGAGTCCTTTTGGGACGATCGATACCTATGATGAGTGTTTGCTGACAGCACATGAACCTCCAAGAGAGCACATGGGAGCGGGACGCTCAGATTCATGCTCAGTACCCTAATTTGTTTGATTTGCCTTTGTTTTTGCTTTCGGGGATGTAAAGCCCTAAGGTGGAGAGAATTTAATGTCCCAGAATTTCTGTATAATTTTTTTAATTATACAGAATTATTTCGAGACCATGAAATCTGATGGCATGAGATTTCGAGGTCCAGAGTGCCCGGAATGATCCATCAAAGTTTTGTTTAGCTTTAATTAGGAATCATAAGTAGTTTTCCTGAAAAAGTGGAATAACTATTAAATAGTTTCCCGGATCAAAAATCCGAGGGCACCTTTGCATTCAAGAAGGAGGGTTTAACCTAGACGCAACTTAAGTTTAGTCGGCATAGGCCTCCGGTGAGAAAACCCAAAAATTACATAACCATAAATAAAATAATTAAATAAAGTTATTTTATTTTTCAAATGCTTATAACTCATGAACGGTGACTCTGATTAAAAATCTGAGACCACCGCTGAACTCATGAGGGTATGATTTCTTTAGAAAGATACTAATATTTGCAGGCCCAGGCCACCAGTGAAAGTTATTTTTTGGCTGTAAATAAAATAATTAGGAGAAAAATATTTTATTGTAAAATCCATAACTTCTAAACAATAACTCAGATTGAAAATCCAAGGGCACCGTTGAGTTAGTTGGGGCATGTTCTCCTTAGGCAGAGCCTAACCTAGACCAGCTTGGGTCGACGGTGAACGTAATTAATTTATTGAATTTTTTTAAGGTATCTTCAGTAAACGTGCGGGAGGTGTTTTATAACTTTTGAACTGGTGATCAGATTAAAAATCCAAGGGCACCGTTGAATTTTTAGCATCAATATTCTCTTAAGGGAGGCTTTACTTTAACCATAGGAGGTCTAGAGAAAAAGTTAAATTTTCCAACTCTTTAAAAGAAATGAAATAAAATAATTTTATTATTTTATTTCATATCCTCCAATGGACAAGCAAAATGGTGGATCCAGGGATGTGTCAAGCCAATAAATGGCTTGACCTTCCAACCCTAAGTAATGACATTGTTGAGGAATTATGAAGCTTCGTAATTAGTGATCCCCATTAAACTCCAACGTCGTTACGTAACCTCCCCCTATCCTATATATATGGAGCTTGGGGAGGGGTATCAGCATAGATTCGCCAAGAAACGAAGTGCTAAACAAGCACCGCAACGCCGGACCCTTAGAGGATGGAGCCGAACCCAGCGGGAGGTAACAGATGACACCGAACCACGAACCGGAGGACAACGTACAAGTTGCATCATTGGGAACCGGTTGCAGGAATAAAGAGAATGATCCACTTTCAAGCATGGACACTCCCCAACACATTTTCTCGGTAGGGGGTTTATTCATTTATTCTTTTTAAATGTTTTCCTCTTCCCTATTCTTGAATAATACTAATAACACGGGTCAACCGACTAATGGGTTGACCCATGATTCATTCATTTTTGTGGGAAGTTATTGCGGGGTATCCTTGTGGGGTTTATCTTGATTTAAATTCCCAGAGTTTATTAAACCCTTAACCCCATCATGTTTTTGAGCTAACATGGAGGGAGTGGGCCTAACAAACCCATCCCAAACCCTATACTACATTGCTAATTTTGCACCTCCATGGAACACCGACAGCGCGATGATACCGACCAACTACGTTGGGGATAACATGTTGATGCACACCGCAAGAGGAGGCCGCAACACAAAGCCACGATGTTCATCGGAGTGGCCAGCACCGAACGACCACGGAGGAGGCACAGTGCACCATCGCATACTGTCAAGGAACAAAGGAGGTTGCAACTCGTCAGCCGCGATGACCAGAGGAAGGCGGCCGACACACCGGTCGATTGTTGGTGACGGGGCGGCGCGCTGCTGGAGAGGTCGGCCGGCACGCCGGATGTCTATGATAGAACCGGCATAGCAGAGGTGGGGCGCGAACCTAGTGGCGCACCCACACAGCAACAAGGTTGTAGCCTGCGATGGCCACGACAGGAGCAGGGGGCTGCCTGTTCGACCAGCGGCCAGTGGATGGGGTGCGCACCAGCGGCGCACCCGATGGAAAAGCTGCGGCTTGTCGGTCACCACACAGAGGACCCAAAACACCATGTGGCACCGCATTGGGTGAAACCCCATGGTTTGACCCACAGATATGGCTCCGCGCCACTTCAACCCTACCTGGACACGCCACCGGGCAAGTGGCACCACCGGGTAGGCCCAACGGACCGACCCACCGCTCAGTGGGCCGACTCGCGGCCTGACCCGCGGCCCAGCCAGGTCGGGCTTGGCCCAGCGGGTTGGGTTGACTAGGGTCGGGTCAACCCAGGTTGATCCGGGTCAACCCATGCAGAACCATGTCGGGCCGGTCCGACCGAGGCAGACCAGACCCGGACCCAGTACCGACCAGTTACAGAGAACAGATCCTAACTCCTAAACCATAAATCTGTTTGATGAACCATCTAAAACATCGGGATCCTTGGAGCAAGATGATACTTTTTACTTACTCCATTAGAGTTTTGGAGAAACTCGGAGTATGGACAGGTTGGATTGCACCCGAATCCAACTGGGCCCTCAACACTGAAATGCTAATAACGCACTGACCGAGCATCCGGTTGATGCGCCTTATGTTGCGTTGGAACCCTTGTGACATGATGGATCATCGAGTTACTTCTTTATGAAACTTTGTGATGGTTGAAATATGAACAATGGATTGAGGAGCAGTTCTCCCAAGCACGCTATGTATGGAACCCTACGACTAGCTGAGACCTGACGACTGCTGACTTTTCAACTTGGAGTGACTCGACAGCCACGATACGCAATGGGGGCAGAGTACCTCAGTAGGAAACAGTGGGGATAGGCTACGGTATGCGATGGGGAGGAGTACCTTAGTTGGCCACAGTGGGGGAACCGCTCTGTTTGACCCGATAGACCCATGGTAGGCGATGGGGAGGAGTACCTCATCAGTTCAAGGTTAGTGGGAAGTGCCTCTTTGTGATGCGGAAGGCCCACTTTACTCGATAGAGGATGAGTTATCCAAAAGTCGAGGTGTTCGATGTTGTGATTGGGAATGTTACTTATTCTTAGGCCTATAGAATCCATGGCTGGCTATCATCATTCATAGTGATCCTGTGTGGGTCAGCATCATATCTTGTTTCTCTGAGTTGTATACCTAGTTTGAGATGAGACTCTAATTGAGCTATTTCTATTTCTTTGTGCTTTGTGATTGAGATCATGGCTTGTAGTTTTACTTTTGGAATTCTGAGAGACCTTCGGGGGTCTCAGGGTCCCTACTGAGTATCGTTATACTCACTCCTGCATGGGCTTCACCCACACCTTATTGTGTCTTGTGCAGACGATGCGTAGCTGGGCTGAGGTTTGAGGGAGCTAGGACTCGGTGGTATGCGGAGGAGATAGGCAAATATGGAGTACTGAGGAGGTGATTTGTATCTACCCTTAAGGTAGGATCCTCGAAGGACGACTCAATATATATTTCCCCTTTTTCAATTGTATTCTTCCTTTCAGTTGTATTTGTACTTTTCAGTTGTACTTGTACTTCCAGTTGGGCTTGTATTCTGACCCCCTTTTACTTTCAGCACTCCTTTTACTACAACAATTTACTTCACAGTTGCTTCTTATTGTGTTCTCAGACAGTGTGTTTGTACAAGTTTAAAGGCAATTCCTTCCCGTTTTAGGGAATACACATTTTGTTGCTAGTCTCCAGCCCTTGGCATATGGAAGGCAGGCTTTGGGTAGTCACAACATGGGCCCTAGGGGATGGGTCATGACATGTAAAAATAATATTTTCACTTTTTAACCCAAAAATCAATTTTTTTAGAAAATTCCCAAAAAATTACCCTAATATAATTTTAATGTTATGAGTTAGAAAATGAATATTATTTTCTCAAATATATTTTATAAAGTTTCAAGGATTAATTATATTTATTTTCTCATAGAAATCACTAAAAATCACTTTTTGAAGAAAATATATATTTGAAGAATAAAATGACTTTATAAAAATTATGTGTTCACTTCCTAAGAATAATTAAATTTTTATTAAATATGAAATTTATATTTATTTTATAACATAGTTAATATTATTCAAACCCTCCAATTTAATATCTATTTTATAATGACTTTGTTAAAATAATCATATTTTATAGTTCGTTTAAGCTCAGTTTTCTATGAAACATAAGCTATCAAACATAACATTCTTTTAGAATCTAAGGTTGATAAATTATACCCTAATTCAATAAATTTCATCCTCAAAATTTGAAATTTCACTTTAAAAACAAAGGTTGATATTTTAAAATTCCTTTGTGGGAATCCCACATTGGAAGAAAGTTTAAAAAATTTCCTCTTAAAAAAAGGGAAAGGAAATTGCAAAGGTTACCACAAAACTAGGTTTTTGAATAAGAGAACATTATTGGGAAGTGAGAACATAGACATGGAAAGGAAATATGTCTATCAACTTCTGATGGAGATTTATAGATAACATGGTTATTAAAAAGTTTACCATCACAAAACTATAAATTCTCTAATGGATTAAAAGGCCATTGATTTCTCATTAAGAAAATTAAATGAATAATATTTTTGTTCCAAAATCCTTTTCCTAGAGTTTATGAATTATCTTAATTCCTAGAGTAAGAACATAAGGAAATATACTTACTTGATAGGTAGAGTTTCATCCCTTAAAAAATTTCCACCACAAAATTGTCTTTTTATCCAAAAGATAATTAAAACTTTATTCTTGAAATTTAATTAAAAAATATTATATTTATCCTAATAATATAGGATTACTAAAATGAACTTATAATTTATTTTTCATACCATTTAAATAAAGAAAAACTATTTTATACCAACTATGAAATCACATAGGATAGTGGTAGGCGATGCACACTTGTTGCCCATCGGTTGTGGGTTCAAGCCTCTTAGCCTTGCTGGATGTGATAGGTTTTCACCCGACCTATAGGGTGTAATTTTTATTAAACTATATTAATATAATCCTTACAATATTAAAAAAATAACCTTAATATATTCAACATTAAAGAAATGTTTTAAACATAAAGTATTATCTCATATGTTTCATTTTTCATTCCAAAAAATATGGTAAACCACATCGAATCATTATTTCTTGGAGTCTTTGGTAAATCAGTGAAAAATTAAATAGTAATTTCATCCCTTAATATAAGAAAAGAATATCCAAAAAAGAATTTTTTATGCCCAAAGCACTAAAAATTACTTTTAATGGATCATAAGATCTATAAGGGTTGATGATTCATTCCATATATCTCATCATATTTTCAAAAACCAATATGGTTGGCATAAGTTATCCAATATACATAAACACATTAATATTTAAAACCTCATCCAAAGTTCAACTTAAAACATTTGATAAATGGTTAAACTTTTGACTCTTATGAAAGATCAAGATCCAAAACTTTAGAAATAAGGTTACTAAATTTCCAAAATTAACATACCATTAATCTCTCAAATAATATAAAGTATATCTTAATCATCACATACCAAACATGTGAATAACTTCATCATGTATTCTATTGAAACATGGTAATAATACGAATCACTATAATGCCTTATTGAAAACATTCATGGTTCATTATTCCTTAAATAAAACATATATTATTGGATATTCTCTTTAAATCCAAAAATGTTTTAAACTCTATTAATGATAGAATAAACCAATTTGTCAAAAAATCATTTATCCATTCTAATTTAGTCAGTAGTATCCAATTTAATTTATCCATATCAATAATCTCTTCATCCCAACATCTTCATCTCATCATCAAGAATATATTAAGAATTATATTTCCTTCAAACATGTGTTTTAAAAAAGATCAAATTTCCACTAAATCACTTTTCCTGGTCATTGGTACCATTCAACACATGCTCTCAAATCCTTAAAGAAAAAATAATGCAGTATAATCCTTATATGTATCATAATTATTATAACAATAATTCCATACAACATATTTCTTAGATCTAAAAATACAAGAACAATAACCATTCCGTTTTGGCTATATCAATAACATAATATTGACCTTGGCCCCTTATCTTCTTTTGAGGTATATTCCATTAAAACTTTGGAAATTCATTTTCATTATGACCCATATTCTTATAGTTTAAACTTTTCACATTTATAGCTTCTTTATTTCCATTTCAATCACAAGACTGGTGTCCTTTCTCTCCACAGTTGTGACAAACTCTCATTCCCTTTAGGCAAGTAAATGGGATGTTTCTTTCCACAATTATCACATGTGGGAAAATTATTAGTTAACTTATTCAATTTATATATATTTTTCTATACCATAATATTATTTTATTTCTCTACTTAATAGATATAATATTTTGAAAATTCCTTCTCTGTATTGATGGAACATGATACTATATCCTCGTATGATGTGAAAGTTTGGCACACTAGTTCCCTTCAAATAATTTTCTTAATCTCATCAAATAAATGATCAATATTTCTATTTAGATTATGTATGTAGTCCATGGAATACATTTATAACCTTATAAAGTTGTCTTTATACTTAGAAAAATTCTCATCCTACTTTTGTCTCAGAACTCAGAATTTTCTCTCTATATTCTCTCATTGTTCGTGTAGAAAATATTTTTATAAGAAAAGTTCCTTAAAATCATTCCATTTTATGTTTTCTATTTCCTCATTTTCATTAGTGTTTTGAACCAATGACCACTATTTATCCTCATCTCCTGAGAGACGATAAACTTCCTTGATAAAATTCTCCCTTTCATTACTTACCAAGGAGAGAAATATCTTTTGTAAGGAATATTTACTCAGCTACAAATGGATTCATAGTTCTTGTGAATGATGGAGGTTGTTTTCACATGAAGTGGTATAACATTGTTCTATAATTATGTAGTTCAGGCTACTCCATGTGAGTAAGGTTATTTCTCATACCCCGATTCGGCTATCCCAGTATAGTTATAAGTTGTTCAGCTCCAGTTAAAGCTCTATCTCCAACTTCATTATCATTCCTAGACGGGAAATACCTAGATGGATTATGTGCATTGATACGATTCCCCTTCCTTCCGCTAGAATCCATTTACAAATAATGAAATACACTAGATTAGACCATAAAATTTTGAAACATAATTTATAATCTCAAAACTACTTAACATAAATTGAAAATTTAGGTATAACTGATCTCTAAATCATAAGTTTAGTTTTAATGGGATAATTTAAAAATTTTATCATATAGTTTCAATATCTAATATATGTTTTCCTAAAATTTGTTCCAAAGGTTTCTAGAAATCTTCCTCTAATAGAAACCAAAAAGACTCCAACCCTAGTAGCCCAGAGTCAATGGTTACTTTATTACATTTTCATAATATACAAGTAATCACATCCCGAATGACTGAACAGTTAAGTAGTTTTGGAAGACTAGATACATGATTAAAAATTACTAAGTCCAATTAATTAATCATGTGAAAGGGGTGAATAATAATAAAAATATACATTTTTATTGAAACTATCACACAAAATGTAAGTAACTTTCCCTAATTAGTAAACATAAGCACAAACCATCCAGAGTAATATGGTGATTTGTATCTAAATATTACATTCCCAATCAAATTGGTCATAAACCATTCAATAAAATATGGTAGATGATATCATAAAATATCTACCTAAATGAATCATAATATTTAAAAAATTATGTCGAGATAAATGAAAATAATTTAAATGAGATCATTGATTTTTTTAATGAAAATACCCTTTTTCACTTTGAAAATAACTTATGTTTAAAACTCCATGTAATTATAAAAGAAATCATTTTATTTGAAGAATAACTTGTAAAATTTTAAAGGAAGATTCAAAAAATTAATTCATTATGATGGTGGGAAAATCTGATCATGATGTATAAGTTAAAAAACATTCCTTTTATATTTTTGTTGTAAAAATCACAAAGTTCTTCATTTGGAAAATGTAAAACATATTTATTTTAATCCATTTTAAAAAAATTAAAACACGTGTAAAAATTAATTTAAAAAACCATAAGATAATAGTAAATAAAAATGGAATATATTTTTAAGAAAATGGATATGTAAGATAAATATTCCCCAGTGGAGACTTGAACATAAACAATCCCAAATAATAATGAGATTGTGAAATTAACCCTTTCCACTTTGTAATGAGTCGAATCATATTCCAAATAAAAGAATAATTAAAAAAAATATCATCAGATTAAATAAATTCATGATATAACATGTTAAAGGGGTGTTATATACTCAAATAATATTATAGGGTCATAACATAAAAATTAACCTCAATGAAAGAAAATTGAGATAAAGTCCCTTACAAAGATCATATCATTGAAATGAGCATTAATAAAATTAATAGATTATGTGTATTAAATATAAATAAAAATAAGAAAAGTGTAAATACAATCATAAGATAATAAAAATTCATTACACACATAATCTTATCATGACATAATCAATGAAGTTGAAGTTTAACCTAATGAATTGAAACTGAGTTAAGAAATCCATTACCCCACACTTACCTTTAGTTTTGCAAGCTTAAACCTCCTATATAATGTTTTAAATAATGTTATTAATTTATTATATAACTATATTTATATTTATAATACCTTATATGATCCTTTTATAACATCTTACCACCCATTCATTAATAATATTTCATTATTTTCATTATTCTGGGTGCATTCATTTCATGGTTTCATGGTTTGTTTACTTGTGTATAATTATGGATGTTTTTATCAAATAGAAATAAAATTCTATAATTAAAATGAAATTTTATTAATTCAAATAACTAATTTTAAATGTATCCATATATCATTCTTATTTCTAACATGAGGATGATACATTTGATAAAAAGTTAATGATAAATATTTAGTTTATTTTTTTGGTTTTTCCAACTATCAGGAACTAGTTTAGTATTATTTAATATTATGTATATGTATTAGTTAAAAAATATGAAATATGTAATAATATAAATATTAAAATTATATTTAATCAGTATATTACTTTTATGATCGGCCTTGAAGGCGGTAATGGAAAAAAAATATCATTATCCACAGAAATAGTTAATTGCCATAATTTGGAAAATGGTTTCATTTATTTGAATAAGAGGAGTTGAGAAAAGGGGTTGGTAGAAGATATTAAATTAAAAATATAAAATTGTAGTATATAAATTATACTATATTTTTTTTTCATTAATTTATGAAGGAGTTTAAGATAATTTAGAAGAAGAAAATAAATTAAGAGATGTTGTTTGAGAAAGTCACCTCTTGAATATCACATCCTTAAAGGTTTCCTTAAGGAACTTGGAATTGGTATTTGGGTGAGACCATCAGAACCTGGACATGGATAGAGTGTGTAGGAGAGTTATTGGAAGATATTTTAATATATTCATGTATTTTGAGGAGAAATGTAGTGGTGAGGGGTGGTATTTAAACTTGGGGAGGGGCGGTTTTAAGTGATTAAATAATGATTCATATATATTTAAAGCCAAACAAATTTGGTTGGAATAAATTACAATGAATTTTGTTTATAATTAATGTTGTAAATTTTTGTTAAGGTCAATAAAAACACCAAAAATTAATCTAGTTCTATATTTTTTAGGTGTTTTAAGCTTTTACCTTTTAACTTTAACACGCTACATTATTTTACCTATACCGTGGTAAATCTTTTTTTTACCATGGTAAATATTTTATGTAAAAAAATAAAAATGATAATATAAACTAATTTTAAAATCATGATTAAAAATATGGAATATATTTTAGATGATTAAAATTTTAAAATTGGTAAAATCCATTCTAAATATGTTTTGTCTATAGCTCATAAAAACATTTTTTTTATGGTTAAAATCATGGTTTTCAAAATTGCTTAGCATGTTTTCTAAATATAATACCTTATATATTATTTCATTAATTAAATAAATTTTGATCAAGAATAAGGGTTACTAAATTTGAAATGATGATTATATAATAATTATTTCATAGGAGTTATGTTATTACATAAAAATAATATTTTCACTTTTTAACCCAAAAATCATTTTTTTGGATTATTCCAAAAAAATTACCATAAGATAATTTTGACGTGATGAGTCCAAAATTGAATCTTATTTTTTCAAATAAATTTTACAAAAGTTTCAAAAATTAATTATATTTATTTTCTCATAAAAATCAATAAAAATTTATTTTTGAAGAAAACATATATTTGAAAAATAATATGAAATTACCGAAAAATTATGTGTTCATTACCTAAGAATAATTAAATTTTTATTGAATATCAACTTTATATTTATTTCATAATATAGTCAATATTCTTCACAACTACCAATTTAAAGGATAGTATAAAATAGTTGTGTTAAATTAATGATATTTTAGAGTTTTTTTAAGATAGATGTTCTGTGAAATGTAATCTACTGTAAATAGTATTTTTTTTAAAATATTATGGTGTACATTTATACCATATTTTGGTTTAAATTTATATTTTGGATTAAAAACACATTTTTCTAAAAAGTTTTTTTAGTGAATAATGATTCTCCATTTGAATTAATTAAAATAACCCCTAATAAGGAATTATTTTAAATTATTTATAGATTATATATATATATATATTAATTGATATTCATATAATGGTGATTATTAATCATATAGTTAATGTAAGACAATCTTATGCTTGAAAATATATTTTTCGACATGTTTTATAGGATAATTTTTAAATTAAATTATACTAATTCTATGAATTTAATTTTATAAAATGGATTACATATTTTTAATTAGAATAATTAATATTATTTAATAAGTTCAACTTAATTTTTTTCATAATTAATAGTAAAAATATTAAAAATTCATCACTATGGTGAAAGGGTAAACCGTGTTAACCTAGGTTAAAAATAAGTGACAATGCCACTATTTTTCATCTTAATTATTATTGGATGAATATATTTCTACCCTTATCTCCTTATTCTCGAAATTCAATTATTTATGGGACACTTTTCCATGCAAGTGACCTATATAATAATTCAAGTAAAGAAAAATAAAAAATGTCACTCTCTTTCCTTTAAATATCTCTTATATGTTCACATAGGGATAAAAATAAGCGGTGAGTGAATATTAATGTTTATTTTGATTATAATAATATTATTTTTATAATGGTAATTTATTTTTAATTTTTAGTGATTATATAATTACCTTAAATTCTTATACAACATTGATATAACATACACTTGTGTAAACAGTGGAAATCTCAAGGTAAATGATTAAAAAAAATTAAAATTAATGTATTTGAGATTATTTTTGGTCCAAAATAATGTTATAGTTAATAATGATTTATTATTTATGGTTATATGTATTATATTTGAAATTAATTATTATCTTCATTTCTTTAAGGTCAGATTAATTGAATAATGTCAAAAATGACATTAATGATACTTTATGTTAAATAATATTTTATTAAATTATTTAAAAATACTAAAAATAAAGAAATAAAAAATTATGATTATAAATGGTCTAAAATTTCATCTCTTTTTCATTTATTATCTAATTTTTATCTTATAAGTAAAATTATAACCCTTTCAGTATGAAAAATTTGTTACCATGGTTAAGGTTAAAACAAGTTTACTAGGGGTTAAAGGAATAAATAAGGGTTATTTTCTAATTAAACGTGTCTAAATCCTATTGTATGGACATATGTTTACCTTATACTTTACTAAATTTTAATTCCTTACCATTTTAGAGTATTCTAATTGAATATGGACTTATTATAATTTAATATTTTATGAAATTTAAAAAGTACCCCTCTCCTCACTTATAAAAGGGAATATCATATCCTATTTTCTTCACACTTAAAGAGACATTTAGGTTAGAAAATACCTTTCCAAATACCTTCTTAAATTCCCTTCCCATATCCTAGAGGAATTGGTTAGATTATAAATGCCCCTCAGAAGAATTTTGGTGTAAGTATAAAGAGGTTATTTGAGAAGGGGTATCATTATTAACCAAGATTTTTTGTTCTATTTCTTATTCCACCTCATTAAAATATTATTAAACCATGATAATATAATAAAATACATATCTATGTTATAATTATATGTTTTTATGTTAATTTCATACCCTATATTCATCTCCTCTTCCGTGAAATGGGAAATGAAACCATCGTTCGCGTGTATGGAGGACTTCCGCCTCACGAACTGATGAAATTAATTTTCCATCACCACTACTCATGGATGGTTTTAATGATAGATTTAATATATATATATATATATGATATTCATGAAATATTTATCATTATATAAAATAAATATATCATATAATATCTTACCATTCTATTCATTTAAAAATGATAACGTTATTTATACGTACGTGTGGATTACCACCTCCAAAAAGCTATGTGATTAATTTTTTTGTAACCACACCACATGAATGATATATATAAGTGTATTAAAAAAATATGTTGTTTATGTTATAATGATAATTATGGAAATCTAAAATAATACTTAAGTTCTTTCCATCATGACCGTTGAAAAATGGGAATGTTACTCAGGCATAGGTACGTTTTACCGTCTCCATGATTGTAACGTAGTTCATTTTTCACAAACATACTTCATGGTTGGTTTAAAGAGTATATTTTATTCATAAAAATTATAACTATTTCATGATTATTATTCTATATATGATGTAATAATGACCTTATTTACCATATTCAAACTACAAAATCTATTTTGGATATATGAACAGAATATTTCCAAAATGACCGATGTGAACTTAATTGATTAAGTAATTAAATATAACAAGCTATTAAAAAGAATAAAAAGAATAATATACATGAACTTTTTTATTAATCAAGTAAATAATTAACATAAGTTTATTACTCTTACATATAAATAATTTATGTGATGAGTCAGACCTGATGTAAGGGATTTTATCTCAATTTCATTTCATTAAGAAATTTTTTAATGTTATGAAAAAATTTATTTTATATGGTGTATATTTTTAACTTTTAACTTTTATATAATTAATCATTAATAATTCATGTTATATTAAGTTTTAATTCAAATTATTTCGTCCAAGGGGATTTGTCTTGAATATTACTAAGTGGTAAGGTGTTTCTTAACTCAGTTTCTTTTCATTTGGTTATATTACTTCTTCATTGTCCTTAATATCCTAAGATTATGTGTGTAATTAAAATTTATTGAATTATGTTAATTCCACCCATGTTATATGGATTTATATTTTATACAAATAATCACTTCATTGATTAGTTCTCACATTAACATTATAATAATTAAAAGGGTTCTTCGTCTCAAAATGTCTTTTTAGGACTTATGTTATGTTTGAAACCTAATTTATTTTATGAGGTGTATCTAATGGTCCTTTTAAATTACATATCATGAATATATTTACATTCTTGGTATTTAATGTTTCATTTTATGTTATTTATTTCATGGGGGTATGATTCAAAAGTAACCCAAGCAATATGGATTTATTTTACAATCTCATTATTATTCAGGATTGTTTATGTTTAAGTCTCTATTGAGGGAATTATTTGATATTTATATATTAAACCCAGTATATTTTCTTCTCATCTGGTCATTCATGAATGTTTCAAGTAATAGTACCAGTCTTATCTCTTTTTCACTTAAAATTATTGAGAAATGTTTTTAAGAAAAGCCGAATTTATTTCTCTCTTCAGCCGAAAATACCTTTTCTTCCATATCAATATTGTGTAAAAATGTTTTCAAGAATGTTTTAAATATTCTAATATATTTTTTAAAGTTATTTTTATCCATTATTGACTTTTTAAAAAATATTTTAAAAGGAATACTTTATTTTTTTTTGAACAAGGTACTTTTTGAATTTTTACTGAAAATGTGAAAGGAATCTTTATTTTAACATACTCAACATGAATGTAATTTCAAAAAATCATGAATTATAATTTATTTTAAGTCTTTTTTCATTTTTAAAAGGTTCTTTTGAAAGAAACGTTTTCCCCTCATATTATGGAAATTTTTATTTTTTGAAAGTGATTTTGAAAGTGAAAAAGGTATTTTCATCAAGAATATTTTTAATTATATTTTATGGTATTTATATTCACTAATTAAAAAAACCATTTATTTTAATTATACTAAAATTTGGATATAATATAATGAAACCATCCTTATTATTACTATGGATGGTTTATGATTAGTTTTTTCTAGGGAAGTTATTGATATTCACTTTATTAATTTTGCAGTCATTAACTTTTCCTTTAAATATTCATTTTTTTGATCATTAGACATTAAATTTCCATTAAATATCTATAATATTTATCATGGATATTATTATTTCTTAAACCGTATATCATTTCTATATATGGTGTTTTACTATGAAAGTTATTTTATTAACTGTGGAAAACCTTGATAAATCTGTATTATTTACTCATTACAGATATTTATTGACAAGTGTCATGTCCCAACCATGGAGCCACTAAAATTATTCCAATATACAATTACAAACAAGGCCTTAAGAGTACCTCCCCATATTCTAGAAGCTATCGACTAGTAGTGATATTCTATTAATGATACAGTGGGGTGTCTATACCCTTTGGAGCAGTAAACAAATACAACAAAAGCATAAATAAATGAATGTAAGTTGAAGAAAATAATAACTAAAAAGTAATAATAAATAAATAAATAAACTTGAAGATCCAATAAACCAACCATGCATGAACATTCTATACCATAAATACAAGGTATTAATCATACAATAAGTAATATATATATATTAGAACTATAATGAAAAAATAATAAATGAATTAAAGACTGGATCTTATAGGAAACCCATGAACATGATCGATCCCTCGATCCCATGTTAATCATCATCCATAATGAATAATATAAAGAAGAAAAATCTTAGATCCTAATATGAAGCTATGAGATCTTTCTGGATACCAAACGATGACCCAAAAAGGGTGTGAGTAAAAATCAGCAGGCCACCACCAACATTGTCTAATTCTATCCAGTCTATGATTATACAATGAAAAAGTTTAAATGTATATAAAAAGTGAATCAATAAAATAAATATAAAACATGTTGGCTTAGGATCCTCATAGGATCCCCGGTTGACGATACCTGTTTTATCCTGAGTCGGAAGGTCCCTGAACATGTAAACTATAAAGTAGAAAATATAACCCATGGCTATAATCCCAAGCATCCATATGTAACACATTCCATGTTTTATATAATGAAAAACCAATTCATCCAAATATAGTGATGATCATATGATTCTAAGTTTAAATAAGGGCCTTAATCCATGCATAAAAATAAAGGGAACATGGAAAGTCATGTCTAATAATTACAAATAAATAATAATAATAAGGATCACCATGTCCAATAATGATGAACACCATATCCAATAATGATTTTAGTAATTAATAATAAGGAACGCCATTTCCAAAAATAGTTATAAAAATAATCAATGAGGAACTCCATGTCTAATGATTTTAATCAATAATGAGGAATTACATGTCTAATGATTTCAATCGATAATGGGGAACACCATGTCCAATAAATTTGAATAAATTATTAGGAGAATCATGTAAAATATTTATTAATAATTAATAATTCGTTTTGTTTAATGTTCCGTGTGATACTATCCAAGACATTCTCTATCGGAACCCACATATCTCTCAAGGTATAATAAAATAAACATGCACATTTCATTTTCATTTAATTGTAGGACATGATAAAAAATTCATTCCAATTTACAATTATCTTTATTTAATCATTTAATTTGAAAATTACCAGATGGTCCAAGTAACACTATCGTACCTTTAAGGATTCCAAGTTTGAGTTAATGGTCCACACTATTTTAAATTCATTTACTTCATTTAACAATTATATATACAAGGAAATCCCAAGACTAATTTGATAATAACCAAGGGGAAAGTAAGATACCCATTCCCTTATGGTAATTACACTAAAGTGGTGTTTTGGTCAATTAAAAATAATGGATGATGAGGAAAAATAATAGGATACACCAAAAGGGGTATCCCAAGTTGAGGTTACCAACCTCCTACCATTTAAAGGGGTCTAAATAACATTAAGTCTATGTCTAGACATTTAATTTAAGGTATCATTCATTTTAGGAGAAATGCACAGAAAGTCTAGTGTGTGGTACAATGAAAACCTAATTTAAAAAATGATACTTTAAGGAAAAAATGATAGACCACCTACCACACACTTATAAAGCTTAACTTATCCAATACCGGCCTTTGATTAAGGATAAAATGGGAGAAATTGAAGAAATAGACAAACACCCTAAAAATAGGGCATGTTATCTCATGTGGAAATAACAACCAATATGGCGAGATAACTTGAAAAAATAATCAAGAGGAATAATAAACTTATCAAGGGGGATCTAACACTACCAAATGAATTAGATTCAAAGGTTGAATGGAGGATTTGTCTCAAATACTAGGAGGATATACAAAGGTACAAACCCAAAAGAGAGCTACTGTGCATGTAAAGGAGGAGAAATTAGGGGTGAAAGGTTAAAGTCCCAAGGGTAAAAGTTATCATTTACCAATTTTAAAGGGGAACCAGGTTTGGATGCATAGTTTGGCTAATCATGCACCAATCATTCACACCTACTATCCATAGGCACATGGCCTTTCACGGCTAGGTGCATGGTTATAAAATCTATGCACATCACATGTGGGGACACTATCCAAGTGGCGCACCCCATCACATGGATAGTTTCTTGGTTAGACAAACCATTCATATCCCATAAAACCCCCCTCTACAAAAACCTCTAAAATGTTCACATGTCCTTGTGGCCTAGGGAATATGGTTTGAAAAAAATGTGTGACACCTCTATAGGTATGTATAGTTTGGGTTCATTTTTTTAAAAGGTTGGGGCCGAAGCGTCAATTTATTATTTAAAGAAAAGATCTCTTTAGACTGGGTAGACGGAAACCCATTACATAGCCCAAAGGCCCAAGGCCAAGTGGCCTGAATACAAGGCTTGAAAGCCCATTAGCCCTAACAATATTTTAATAGTGAAACTCCCCTTAAATTTCCAAATTCTTGGATTTCAAAGCCTGACGCTCCTGAAATTATTCTAGACACCTGAGACACATCTTGGGTCTTAAACCCCATCTAGAAAAAATATGTGTATGTGTTATAACTCTTAGGATTATGTTTTGAAGATTAATTTCAAAAATGACCCATCCACCAAATGAAAAATCAAATTCCAATGGAAATTTTTAGTTGGTTAAAAACATAGGATCTTACAACCTCCCAACCTTAGAGCTTCTCATCATTGAGAATCCTTGTGGAATAACAGAAACATCAAATGACCAACTTGTGTCATAAATTTCCCACTCAGACAATCATGTTTCATTTTTAATGCCCAACACAGCTATAAGTGACACTTTTAAGATGCGGTTCTCAAACTGTTAAAATCAAGCCAATAGTTATAACTAATTAATAAAAATAAATATGACACTTATTTGAGACCTTATAACCTAAGATATGATCACATCATCATCTATTTTATCAACTAGACTATGGTTCTTCCCACAAGAGGTTCTAGATTTAAATGGAAAATTACGAGTCACATTACTCTCACCATCAAATTCTCCTTTGAAAAAATGTCCCTAGAATCCTAGAAATTCTCCCAAAAAAAATATCAACTTTCTAAGACCAATCACATATAAGAACACAACCTCCAATCCTTGATTTGTTTGAAATTGTTGAATTCTAATACACCAGACATAACCTGATTGCACCAAATTTTTGAAAATACTCAACCAACCTTTACAACACACCCATCACATAAAAATATATGATAAATGCACTTCCTGAAAAAACAAATAAATCTACTAAAAATAAGTAAAGTAATACCACCCTCAAATTAATATCTTCGTAAACACACAACTTAAACTGATGAATCCAAAACTAGATCCCAACATCTTTTAACCGAGGCACACTAAGGTCACTTCAATCATGCTTACCTAAGTCCATAACTGATTTTGGTGACATATCCTTGTAAAACCATCCCTTTTTCATTTTTTCCATGTCACAACACAAAAACTGATTCATTACTGATCCAACATCATTGGATCATCATAAGCTATATTGGGTATAACTCCTACACTTAGACTTTTCCTAAGTCCATACTCAAACCTGTACCTAGAATTTATCAACAAATACTGTCATACATAGTTCCATTTATCTAATGACATCAAAATCCAAATGATTATCAAACAATTAATGTTAAGATTCCAAGACCCTTCTCACATGATGTAACGACCCGAAATTTTGAATAAATCTTGTTTCCTAATTTTATGTTTTATTTTATTTTATTTTTATACTCAACAAAAATGTTTCATTTGATAACATGATTATAAATAAAATGAGACCGTTGGGTTTAGACGGTTATATGACCATTGGTCAATATGACCGCTGGAAACTAAATGTTTTGATTATTTTATCTAAATACAAGTAATCTTGGTTAATTATTATAGAAAGAAGATTCGATGGCCTCACCCAGTAGTCTTGGACCGATCGAAGCCCATCTAGAAGAACTTGGGAAAGAGGTAGCACCACTGGGCTTTGCTCTGGACCAAACCCAAGCTGAACTTCATCGTGTGAAGCTAGAACGGAATCGCCTTTGTGAGAAGTTCAAACTGATAGAAATTACTACTCGTGCGATGTTAGCCGAGCCTCCCTCAGATTCTCTCACCTTAGCACACCTTACACTTAGGTCCTATGCTGGTGTGATAAGGGGCTATGTAAGGAGACCGTAACTGCCTTGTGTAATCCTTTGTTTTAAATAAAAATTGGGATTTCTTCTTACGATGAAGTTTATGAATTTTTAAATGACCGGATAAATATAGTATGCATATTTTCGATGAATTTTAGAAAAAGGATATTTTAAAAATGTTTATGTAAACCTTAAATAATTAAAATTGTGTAATGATTTTCAAAAAATGGTCTTCTACAATTATGTTCAGTACGAAATTTAGAGTCTAATAAGATCAACATGATTTTTGATGAATAGTAAATTATGAATAGTGATTTTATGATTAGGATTAGTAATATGTTCAAATGGATTAGTAATCTCACTTAAAGAAAGTATTAATATAATCTAGGCACCTTGATTAAGTAATGTGATTCAATAAAATGGTTAAATAAAGGTTTCATAAATTATTATTCAAGTATTAGTTTTTTCGAGTGAATAGTGTTTTTTAATTAAAAATTAAATTAAAAATATTTAAAAAAATTATTTTTATAAAATGGATGTCATTTTTGAACTCAGAGCACCGATATTATGTTATGGTAATTTTTGGGGTTTTTTTCTGAAAAAATGAATTTTCGGTGAATAGTGTATTTATTTAAAAAATAAATTAAAAATATTTAGAAAAATATTTTTATAAAATGGAGTTCATTTTTGAAATCAGAGCATTGATATTCAGTTAAGGTGAAATTTTGGGATTATTCTGAGAAAGTTGAATTTTCGATGAATAGTGAAAATACAGTTTTTAAGTTACGAGTGTTTAATGACATCATTAAATGATGTATTAAGTTTGTAATCAATATGTTCGACTTATGAAAAGTAAGATAAGGTATGATGTGTCCCAAGTGGCCAATAACATGGGAAAATACCATGGGTAAGCCCATGGTTTTGCCAAAACCACTAATGAGGTGTCCCTTGGCCATTAATGCCTTGTCCCCTCACTTTTCCTATAAATACCAAGCCATACTCTCATCCATTAGACTCCCCATTCTCCCCCAACGATGTTATGGTCTCATTACCTCCCAAGGAGTCCTCCCAAGGTGCCCCCAAGCCCTCAAGGTCCCAACCTTTGAGTTTTAAGAGTTACGTTTTAAGGTAAGGGATCCAATCTCTCTCTTTCTTTTCAAGAAATCTCTTTTATGTAATTTCTTTTATGCTCCATGTTCTTATGTTAAAGGGTGTTCTTTTATAATCCTCTTAATTCCATTTTCATGTTAACATAATGAGATATCCCCTATTACTCTCATTATTTCGTTTTATGAAGTTTTAAGTGGCGCCGTTAGGCTGGCGAAATTTTTGTAACGGATTCTTTCTCCCATCTCATTTTTCAAGATCTATTTTCATGTAAAGTATTTCAAGTTCCTTTTTATTATGTTGGGGTATGATCTCTAAATTTATCATACTGATATTTTATGATCATATTATGAGAGACCCCATTTCATCTCTTCAATTCTGTATTTTGAAGTTTTAAGTGACGCCGTTAGGCTGCCGAATTTTTAAGTAGTTCTTCACCCTTCTCGATTTGAAGTTCTACTTTCATGTCAATTCTTTCAAGTTCCGTTTTGTTATGTTGGGGTATGATATATATATATATATATATCATACTGATCATTTATGTTCATATGATGAGATACCCTTTTTGATCTCGTCAATTCATTTTTGTTGACGTTTAAGTGACGCCGTTAGGCTGCCGAATTTTTAAGGGATTCTTTCACCCTTCTCATTTTTCAAGTTCGATTTTTATGTCAAGTCTTTCAAGTTCCTTTTTATTATGTTGGGGTATGATCTATATATCTAAAATACTGATCTCTTATGATCATATGATTATAGACCCTATTTGATCTTGTCAAATAATTTTTTTTATTGAAGTTTAAGTGACGCCGTTAGGCTGCCGAATTTTCATAAGAGAAATATTATTTTTGTCTTCCTTTAATGTTCTTCATTTCATATGGTAAATCTTTAAAATTTCATTATCATGTTCATATATGCTTCATATTCTGTCCCTCTACTGTTTTATGGATCATTTATGAGTGGGTGACCCATGTCCCCTCTCCTTTCAATGTTTTCTAAAACCCCGAAACATAGCCGTTATGCTGTAGAATTTTCGTCTCAGAATGCCTCTCTCTTTTCTCAAAATTATTTTATGTTATAAAGTGAATACTCAAAAATCTTATTTCTAAAAGGTTATTCACATATATACCAAAATTTCCTATTTTAAATTCTAGTATTTACATACATGAGACCCACTCTCCCCTTCCGTGGGTTTAAAGTGACGTAAAGATCATGTCCTTAAAGCAGTTTTTAAAACGTTATGATTATGAAATGAAACCCATTTATTTTATGCTATATGAGTTATTTATGAAATGTTTGATGATGATATATGTAGCTCACATGATAATAAAGGAAAATTTAAGGGTGCACCCTGATAGCGCTCCAATGCATTGGGTAATGATGTAACCACTAGAGATTTCAATTTTCACGATACCTTGGTAAATAACCTTGGTAATTTTCAAATGACACCTTGGGGATGGACCTTGGTGATATGTTCATGATTGTTTATGTTAAATGATGTAGCCACATCTTCAAGTTATGAAAATTTTATTTTTATTATGATATGCCTCATGATTTCATTCTCATGACTTAAAGTTCTTTTCATGACCTTATTGAAGTATCTCAAGTTCACATGTAAAATGTTTCTCTTGTTTCCCTTACTGGGCTTTTTGATCACCCTTTCTTTTGATGTATGTCCCTAGGTTATGTGATGTAGTAATGAACCTAGGATGAACATGAGGAGAATCCTTTCAAGTGTTTTAGGAGAATGTTTTATGTTTTCATGTTTAAAGTTCCTGGTTTCCAAGACACTAAACCTTAGATATCCTCGGTTTTGTAAAATGTAATGAAAGTTTATGTGATAAAAAGGCGGGATTCTATAGTTGGTATCAAAGGATGGTTTAGTTATTTGTAGAAATTAGGATATGAAAACTTTAGGAATAATCCTATAGAAAAGTTAAAATATAGGAAATCTTCCTGGTATTTTGGTGAGTATTGAGTAAGGGGTTTCCAAGAAAATACATCCCTGTCTGGATACAAGCAGGTAGAGGTGGCTCTGGCACAGATGTACATAGGGGTAAAACCCGAAAACACCACTTTGAGCTAGACTCGAACGGGAACTGGTACACGACAACGGGCCTTGCTGCACTCTTGGTTACGACACTCCCGGGGGATATGGTTTGGTAAATTAATAAGCTTAGTATGATCCATTGTTCAAGGAACAAAGATAAAATAAAATAAAGATTCACATAAGAATATATGATCATGGATAACCTAGATGAGAACCAAGGGGATCACAAGTTAGGGTATACTTTTCTTCTACAAGTTATCCTTATATTCTTTCGGTTCCTTTTCATGATTATTGGCTAAGTATTTAAGCCCCTAATTATGGTTTCTTTTCTTAGTTAATGGCGGGAAATGGAAGAACATGTCCCAAAAACTAATGTGATAGGAAATGCGACGATTGCCGTATTAATATGACAGGTATGATTAGGGGATTAAAATATGATTATTATTTTGGAAGACGTTCACTATTTTGGGGACCCTATATGATCGAGGTAAATAGATTACTACGGTATTTTCATTGAGGGGTAAGGTTGACTTATATTTTGAAGAATCGATGAATTTAAGGTGGACTTATAGTAATTTAGGTTACTTATGGAAATGATTAACCTATCTTGGGTAAAATATGTTTATGTTAGCTACTTTTGTTATAAGATGTTAGGAGTGGTTGATGTTGTCTGGAGATGAATAATGAAGTTTATTTTGGAAGACTATGTTATCAAATCCTTCTTGTATTTGGGTTTCAATATTAGCTTGGTTTATTTTGAGGAATCTTAATGACCGTTATTTATGGAATGGTCAATGATTAACTATGGGTAGTACCATGGAACTTTGAAGATTTAAAAGTAGTTTCCATTCCTATGGGATTATTTATTTTTGAAGATTTGTTTTACCTTACCCTTTCTGTTTTTGGGATAATGTTTAAAGATAGAAGAAATAGATAGTTAATCTTTTGTGGATTATGTGATTCTCTAGAAGATGATTCTTGTGTTTGGATGAGACCAAGTAGTTTTGAATGCTCATAGTTTGGAGAAAAGATTAGTTTTGGGTAGAAACTTATTAAAGGATGAAACTCTACATGAAGATAGGTATATTTTCTTATGTTTTTGTTTTATGTTGTAAATGAATTCCTCAAAATTATGAAAAGGAACGTAAAACAAAAACGTTGTTGGTTTAAGTTTCCTACTAGGTAATCAAAGACCGCTTACACACATCATAAGTTTGGGATTTTCTTATGGTTAACTTTCTCCTAATAATGTTCTCTATCACTCTCCCCCAGAACTTGACCCTTTGTTTTTATTCCATGTCCATGTTTTTCTACATGGAATCCTAGCGTGGGTTAACTCGGGTGACCTTTGTACTTCCCTTTATTTCTTTTAAAGTAATAATTTTACTTACTACTTTTCCGATGTTGGACTTTCAATGAAATTTCAAAACCCAATTTTAAAAATTGCAAGGACGCAATTTCTTAAGGGGCGAAGAATGTAACAACCCGAAATTTTGAATAAATCTTGTTTCTTAATTTTATGTGTTATTTTATTTTATTTTTATACTCAACAAAAATGTTTCATTTGATAACATGATTATAAATAAAATGAGACCGTTGGGTTTAGACGGTTATATGACCATTGGTCAATATGACCGCTGGAAACTAAACGTTTTGATTATTTTCTCTAAATATAAGTAATCTTGGTTAATTATTATAGAAAGAAGATTCGATGGCCTCACCCAGTAGTCTTGGACCGATCTAAGCCCATCTAGAAGAACTTGGGAAAGAGGTAGCACCACTGGGCTTTGTTCTGGACCAAACCCAAGCCGAACTTCATCGTGTGAAGCTAGAACGGAATCGCCTTTGCGAGAAGTTCAAACTGATAGAAATTACTACTCGTGCGATGTTAGCCCAGCCTCCCTCAGATTCTCTCACCTTTGCACACCTTACACTTAGGTCCTATGCTGGTGTGATAAGGGGCTATGTAAGGAGACCGTAACTGCCTTGTGTAATCCTTTGTTTTAAATAAAAATTGGGATTTCTTCTTATGATGAAGTTTATGAATTTTTAAATGACCGGATAAATATAGTATGCATATTTTTGATGAATTTTAGAAAAAGGATATTTTAAAAATGTTTATGTAAACCTTAAATAATTAAAAATGTGTAATGATTTTCAAAAAATGGTCTTCTACAATTATGTTCAGTACGAAATTTAGAGTCTAATAAGATCAACTTGATTTTTGATGAATAGTAAATTATGAATAGTGATTTTATGATTAGGATTAGTAATATGTTCAAATAGATTAGTAATCTCACTTAAAGAAAGTATTAATATAATCTAGGCACCTTGATTAAGTAATGTGATTCAATAAAATGGTTAAATAAAGGTTTCATAAATTATTATTCAAGTATTAGTTTTTTCGAGTGAATAGTGTTTTTTAATTAAAAATTAAATTAAAAATATTTAAAAAAAATATTTTTATAAAATGGATGTCATTTTTCAACTCAGAGCACCGATATTATGTTATGGTAATTTTTGGGGTTTTTTCTGAAAAAATGAATTTTCGGTGAATAGTGTATTTATTTAAAAAATAAATTAAAAATATTTAGAAAATTATTTTTATAAAATGGAGTTCATTTTTGAAATCAGAGCATTGATATTCGGTTAAGGTGAAATTTTGGGATTATTCTGAGAAAGTTGAATTTTCGATGAATAGTGAAAATACAGTTTTTACGTTATGGGTGTTTAATGACATCATTAAATGATGTATTAAGTTTGTAATCAATATGTTCGACTTATGAATAGTAAGATAAGGTATGAGGTGTCCCAAGTGGCCAATACCATGGGTAAGCCCATGGTTTTTCCAAAACCACTAATGAGGTGTCCCTTGGCCATTAATGCCTTGTCCCCTCACTTTCCCTATAAATACCAAGCCATCCTCTCATCCATTCGACTCCCCACTCTCCCCCAACAAAGTTCTGGTCTCATTACCTCCCAAGGAGTCCTCCCAAGGTGCCCCCAAGCCCTCAAGGTCCTAACCTTTGAGTTTTAAGAGTTACGTTTTAAGGTAAGGGATCTGATCTCTCTCTTTCTTTTCAAGAAATCTCTTTTATGTAATTTCTTTTATGCTCCATGTTCTTATGTTAAAGGGTGTTCTTTTATACTCCTCTTACTGTCCTTTTCATGTTCACATAATGAGATATCCCCTCTTACTCTCATTATTTCGTTTTATGAAGTTTTAAGTGGCGCCGTTAGGCTGCCGAAATTTTTGTAACGGATTCTTTCTCCCATCTCATTTTTCAAGATCTATTTTCATGTAAAGTATTTCAAGTTCCTTTTTATTATGTTGGGGTATGATCTCTAAATTTATCATACTGATCTTTTATGATCATATGATGAGAGTCCCCATTTTATCTCTTCAATTCAGTATTTTGAAGTTTTAAGTGGCGCCGTTAGGCTGCCGAATTTTTAAGTGGTTCTTCACCCTTCTCGATTTGAAGTTCTACTTTCATGTCAATTCTTTCAACTTCCTTTTTTTTATGTTGGGGTATGATCTCTATATCTATCATACTGATAATTTATGTTCATATGATGAGATACCCTTTTTGATCTCGTCAATTCATTTTTGTTGACGTTTAAGTGACACTGTTAGGCTGCCGAATTTTTAAGGGATTCTTTCACCCTTCTCATTTTTCAAGTTCGATTTTTATGTCAAGTCTTTCAAGTTCTTTTTTATTATGTTGGGGTATGATCTATATATCTATCATACTGATCTCTTATTATCATATTATGAGAGACCCTATTTTATCTTGTCAAATCATTTTTTTTATTGAAGTTTAAGTGACGCCGTTAGGCTGCCGAATTTTCATAAGAGAAATCTTATTTTTGTCTTCCTTTCATGTTCTTCATTTCATATGGTACATATTTTAAATTTCATTACCATGTTCATATATGCTTCATATTCTATCCCTCTACTTTTTTATGGATCATTTATGAGTGGGTGACCCATGTCCCCTCTCCTTTCAATGTTTTCTAAAACCCCGAAACATAGCCGTTATGCTGCAGAATTTTCGTCTCAGAATGCCTCTCTCTTTTCTCAAAATTAGTTTATGTTATAAAGTGAATACTCAAAAATATTATTTCTAAAAGGGTATTCACATATATACCAAAATTTCCTATTTTAAATTCTGGGATTTACATACATGAGACCCACTCTCCCCTTCCGTGGGTTTAAAGTGACGTAAAGATCATGTCCTTAAAGCAGTTTTTAAAACGTTATGATTATGAAATGAAACCAATTTATTTTATTCTATATGGGTTATTTATGAAATTTTTGATGATGATATATGTGGCTCACATGATAATAAAGGAAAATTTAAGGGTGCGCCCTGATAGCGCTCCAATGCATTGGGTAATGATGTAACCACTAGAGATTACAATTTTCACGATACCTTGGTGAATAACCTTGGTAATTTTCAAACGAAACCTTGGGGATGGACCTTGGTGATATGTTCATGATTTTCTATGTTAAATGATGTAGCCACATCTTCAAGTTATGAAAATTTTATTTTTATTATGATATGCCTCATGATTTCATTCTCATGCCTTAAAGTTCTTTTCATGACCTTATTGAAGTATCTCAAGTTCACATGTAAAATGCTTCTCTTGTTTCCCTTACTGGGCTTTTTGCTCACCCTTTCTTTTGATGTATGTCCCCAGGTTATGTGATGAAATAATGAACCTATGATGAACATGAGGAGAAGCCTTTCAAGTGTTTTAGAATAATGTTTTATGTTTTCATGTTTAAGGTTCCTGGTTTCCAAGACACTAAACCTTAGAGATCCTCGGTTTTGTAAAATGTAATGAATGTTTATGTGATGAAAAGGCGGGATGCTATACATGAGGTTCAACTAACAATGATAACAGTACCACTACCCACCTTAGTAGAATCTATGTCATCATACCAATGATGTTATTTTCTTATTACTACAACCCATGCACTTTCCATCCTCAAACATAATGACAAACAAGGATAATAATCTTCTCATTCCTGAGCACTAACTTAAACATCTCCCATCACCTTTTCCTACTTCTTAAGAATGGTTCTAATATAATTTTTAGAGTTTCAACTCACAATGAGGGCCAACACCCTCCAACATCCAATGATGTATTCTAGACCCTATGTCTTACCTTAAACTACTCCATGAGTGAAACTCCTAAGGAGTTCTTCCATCAAACCATGAAAATATATTTGTCTAGATTGACATTGTCTCAACACACCCAAGAAGATGTCTAGATATTGGGAATGAATTCCTTTAAACTAGGAGTATTCTAATATTCCATTAACAGATGTGTTTCACTCTATCAAACCATGCTGACAAAAATCAGGTTATATTTTCCTTTAACTGAATTATGACATCATGTCTCCTGATAATACAGGTCTAGGTAAAACTATGGGTCAACCACCTTATGAAAACCTATTTAAATTCTAAACTAATACTCATTATAGGGGAACTTACTTTAATTTACCCAAATATCCAACTCACCTTGAACACATATTCCATAATTTAAATCATCTATCCTCGACTTGTACTCATTTACTCATCAAAATTACATATACAAAATTTCCCACATGAAAATTATGTGAACTAAACTCACTACACACAATGGGTGTACATCCTATGACACTTGATTTAAGACCTGACTCATGATCCCATGAGTTGTCTATCAATAATTCCAGGATGATTGTGCTACATAGAAAATCTGTTCTTAACATTTCAGGATATCCCTTAGAACTCCTCTTCAAAATAGGACACCCAACTATTCCATGATTTACCAATGACTATCCATTTCTTGGAATCATTTTAAAAATTAAAGTTTGTTCCAAATAACCACTGGTCAACTAGTCTATTCACCCAAAAAGTCCTATCCATCAAATCTAGTCTCAATACCTAAGATCCCTAAGCGATTCTCATAAAAACAAAGGCATCCCCATCTATAAATCATAAAACCTGATAACCTTCTATGCATTGGTTTTGAAAAAAATATAAAATCGAGATCACCACCTCCAAGGAATTTGTAAAACCCAGGCCAACCCTTATTATAGTCCTCCCTTGATCATTTTTAACCATTGAATCACCACGACCTATGTCTAGACTAAGGGCCTCTAGGTCTCCAACATACCCCTAAGGTATCTTAAACAAGAACCATATCCCACTTAAGGACGTGTGTTACAAAACATGTAATTCACCTGTGAACTCTCTATAAGGAGGTAAAACTGAAGGTAGGTAAACTATCATTGACCTACGAGGGTCAAACCGGTCAATATAAGCATAATGACACCAATTTACAAGTATCAGTATACCAAGACCTAATTCTAT
Source organism: Viscum album (assembly GCA_963277665.1). Taxonomy (NCBI): domain Eukaryota; kingdom Viridiplantae; phylum Streptophyta; class Magnoliopsida; order Santalales; family Viscaceae; genus Viscum; species Viscum album. The sequence goes on along the minus strand of OY728122.1, from coordinate 578,103,605 downwards.
CTAATAATTATAGTAAGGAACTTCTCCTTATAAGGTTATGTTATGAACATATAAGTAAAATGAGATGACACTCACCGGGTATCCGTATACAGTAATAGCCCCACGAGGTTCAACCCACTAGACCACCACCCACCTACCCAGGGATGTCATTCCATTATCTAAGAGTCTTAACCAACATAACTACTCAAATAAATAGGACTCTACATGAATATAAAATTATTTCAAATGTCTACTGGTTTTGTATTTTCAAGGGTTCTACCACACAGGCTAACACCTCAATAAATCATAAAACATCGACTCTAAAACTAGGGCCATGCCAAAAAGGTATCTAGGATCAAATTTATATCCTTTAACTCAATGAAATATAAATATTCCACAGAAAACTATGGGATAGTTCCAAATTACCCATACAATATAACTTCTCAAGGAATCATTAGAACTAACCCTTAACCAAGGGTTTAAGCTATTAACACCACTTAAAGGTTTAATTAATTCCACTTTACAAATCCAATTTTATTTTCAATATTAAAAGGCTCAGATACATGCATTATCAATAACCATTCATAAATAATTTTTTTATATCTATACTTAGAACTTAATTTAGATGTCTTCATGAAATATTTTAGAAAAATTCTCATATGATTTTATTTTAAACCATTATTTATTAAAAATTTCTCACAACATGGCTCAATTAATTAAAATTTAAATTACAAGCTATATAGGAAAAAAATATTTATGTTATAACTAGAATTTTAATTAAAAAACACCTTATATCAATAAAAATCAAAAAAAGAAAAAATATATTTAATCAATTTAGGTGGGATTAGTCAAGTAATATGCCACCATACATTTATACGATGCACTATATAAGTGGTTTATGACACTTTAACCATACCTATTTATCATAAACATACCCCCATGGGATTAATTACTAAGGCATGTAAGAAGAGGGGTGACCTATGAGGGTCCCATCATGTCAACCTAGATCAAGTTATATGGGAATACATTCCCAATTTATGGAGTCACCACTCTATAAATTACAATTGGAATTCCATTAAGTGAAACCCAATAATAGTTTATTTATTAAAGATTAATCACACCCTTAGTGGGTATAAATCATAGGCATACAATAATAAAACTCACCTACAAGGGTCAAGTGGAGCATATAAGGATTTAGCTATATAAGTATTCATTCCCAATTTATGGTGTAACAAGCCTTTATAAGTTACAATAAATAAAAAATTTAATTGAAGTCCATAAGAACTAATTTGAATTTATTAAAAACTAACCAATTAATTTTCAATTTAAAGATTTTATTTTGAAATAATTTCATTTCCTTAATCAATCTCAGGTTAACTAAATAGAATTAGGCCATCAAGATATGAAGGAAAACACCATTTAGGTTGATGTTGAAACTTTATTTAGCCAACCATACATCATAACCATAACAAGTAAGATATCACATTAGTAGGAAATACAGATTTACAAGGTAGAAAATCATATAAGCATGGTATACAAATAAGCATGCTAAATATTCACACAAACATTGCGTAAAAGTAAGAATGCTAATGAAATATGAATCCCATGTGCCTAAAATTATGTATGAACATGAATATTCTCTTTAAATACCATTCTAATAGGTAAATCCCATTGTAAGAACCTAGATCTTCTTTTCAGTTATACTTTTCTTTTTTCCGAAATTTTTGAGAAAAGAGGAGTTTCTGGAAATTTTCTAAGTACACAACGTTTTCTTTATGAGTACATGCCGTGTACTGCCTTGATGAAAGAGGCCATGTGCTGGTCGTGTAGTAGACACACACATAGCCGTGTGGGAGTGACTTGGAGGCCACTTAAAGCGGAGTGCGAAAAAGGCGAGTACACGTCGTGTACTTTAAAAGTACACGCTGTGTACTTTTTTTTTTCATTAAACGCACCGAGGTCGCGTCTGACGGACAGAACCAAATTCTTCTAGGTTTGGTTCATCTGAGAGTGAGGGTATGACCATGGATCTTCTATAATCCCTCGAGCCTCCATCCATCCTCTGAATAGAACACCATCGGTTGCGTTGGAATAGCATCGGTGAGTTATGTCTTTTGCTGGAGCCTCGTTTTATGATTTCTCTTCTTTTCCAAGTTATCACAGGTTGAATGTTTTGTACTTTTTCTTAGATCTAAAATGTTATAAGGATATTAAAGCCTCGTAGTTCAATTATATTGATATACCAATGCCAAGGTAGGTGGTTTGTTCCTTTTTGTTGAAAGTCTTTGAGTTTTTTGCGCAAATTTTCCCAATACCCATGAACGGGGTATTGTGCATTTACTATTCTAGCCCTATTGTTTCTCTGCTATGCCGGTATGCTTGATTAGATGATTATTGATTGTGAATAAGGTGAATTTTTGTGCTTTGGGTGTATTTCCATGCATGTTTTTGCCTATTTTGACCTTTGGGTCTTGTTTTCCTGTTAAACTACTGTTTACTTTCCCATGCCTATTATTGTAGGATTGTGTGACTGTTATTTTGTTATGATATTGTTCTATAGAATGCTAGACAAGTATTTATTGAGGTTTACTTGGGCTGATATGCGATGATACACTTTCTTGACTTACAAAGGACTGTGAGAACCTGGTGTGTAGACCATAGAAAGAATTGAAATTGAGGGCTTCTCCAGAGTGTCTTTATAATTATACGATGCGAGACCACAGGGAGAATTGATGTTGAGTGATTCCCCAGAGTTTCTGTAGTTCCTCGACGTGGGCCACATGGGGAATTGATGTTGAGTGCTTCCATAGAGCGCCTTTAGTACGATATGCGACTATAGGGGGAATTGACGGTGAGGGCTTCCCCAGAGAGTCTATACTTTAGCTGAACCAGAGGGGTGATACTGTGTGTGATTCCCAGAGGGTTGCTTGTAATTGTTGGGTTGAACCATAGGGGTTAGGTTGTGAGTACTGCCTAGAGGGTTACCTGTTGTGTTTAGCTACTTGCTTAGTTTCTGCTTGATATTGAAAATGTGGATTGTATTTTTCTGCTGAGTACTTCATGTTTATTGCTTTCTGTAATCTTACCCTATCATATACTCACTGACTGTTAGGAACAGATCCTTGGGTGGTTTCCTATTGGGATTTAGTCTCACACCCTGTTTGGGTCATGATTTTAGGCCCAAATAGATTATATTGCTGCAGGTATAGACAAGGGAAAGTGCCCTTCGGCTTCAGGTACTTGATTTGTTGTAGAGCTGGAGAGCATGGGACCAAGATGTGGCTTACGATGCTAAGGAGTTTATCTACTTGATTTTTCACTTTGGTTTAGTATTGGTTGTATTTATCATTGTGACTTGTTTGGATGTTTTACTAGACATGTGTACCATGCATCATTTTATATATATGATCTCTAGTTGTTTATTATCTCACTCTTCCACTGTTTACTGTTGTTGGATATTTACTACTTCCACTGTTGTATATTTGTTTCTCTTCCACTGTGTTACTCTGCCAATGAGGGCTTAGTTTCCCCACTATCACACCCAAGGACCTCGCTACTTGTTGGAATCCTTTGGCGTTTGAGGAAATGCGCTTGAGGCCATGTGACCAACCGGGTACGGGGTGCCTGCGGGCGGCTTCCAGAACTGGGACATTATAAAGTGGTATCAGCGGATTATTTTCTCTTGACTAACTGTTTAGAGCCTTTAGCCAGTAATAATATGGAATAGGTACTTGGTAATAATATGTGCCCGGGAGTAGCTAACCCATGCATGGGGAAAATCCAATCTACCTCATTTATTGAAATTTCTTCTCGTTTTTCAAGTTTATGGTTGATCTGATTTTCACCATTGGGTGACTCACATGTTTTGTGTTATTACTGTTGATGTTATTGAGGTTCTATTTTCTATCACAACACGATGAGATGAGGGTATTCCATATCATGCATCATATAGACACTTGTTAGAAATCACATGCCTTTCATTCTTGCCATGTCATCTTGGATGCATTAGTGACTGCATGTTGTTATGATAGATGTTGTGTAGAATATGCATGCTATTGTGATAGATGCCTTGATAGAAATACTTGTGTTTTTATAGGGTTTTTTGTGTAAGGTATTGTTTGAATGAACACCAAACTTTGGTTCTTGAGGTGTTATGGGCCCTCATGGACCGAAATTTGGTGGACCATTGCACTATTTTCTTGTTTATAACATGTATAAGGTGCCAAACTTTGATTCGCGGGGAGTATGGGCCCTCTTGGATCAGAATTTGGCACTTTCAATGTTCGTTTCAGTGTTTTTATGGGTTTTGGAGTAGTTTCTAAGGCTTACTATCCAGAAAAACCCAGAATACACACTGTGTATTGTTAAGTACATGCCACATGTTCCTCTATTCGGGAAGAAACAGTTTTTCTTAAGTATACACTGTATACTCTATGTACATGCCATGTAGTCTCTGGCCATATTGTAGGCCATGTGGGAAGAGACACGAGATGGGGAAAGTCTGGTGAGAACACACCGTGTCTCTTTCAAACACGACGTGTAGTGTTGACACATTGTCTACCCGTGTAACCAAAAACACAGACAGATAAGACCTTAATCTATACACGTCATGTCCACATTGAACATGCCATGAAGTCTGACCCAGATAACCATCCGTTTGATGAACAAAACGGGTCGGTATTATCCCTTCACGAACATTCCATGTCCCTTTCAAACACGCTGTGTAGTGTGAGCTGGGTGTCAGGCCATTTCACTAACAACACAGGACAGTTGAAGGTTGTCTAGTACACACTGTGTCTATCTTAAACACACCATATATTATTGTTTTAGGAAAGCCTTGTGGATTAACTGTGTAGAAGAACTTGGGTAGGGAAAGATGATTCAAGTACACGCTGTGTGTTAAGACAACACGCCGTGTGTTTGGGGTGTTACACCACCAGTTTATGCAGGAGTACATGCCCATGTGAATGAATTCAGGGAACACGCCATGTAGGAAGTGTACATGCCGTGTAGTAATGTTTTTTAAAACATGAATGTTTTCTTTCTCTTGTTCTCTCCTTACACTTCCTCAATTCAGTCCCTGTTAATCCTAATCTAAGGTGTGCCCTTGACCTTGCAGAGTCATGCCACCAAGACATCCTTAGGCTGTCCGCCAGTTACAGGGTAGTGATCAGACACTGGATACGGCTGACCAGGGACTTCCATAGGATCCTCATGTTGTGCCCATCTTGGCACCGGTAGTTATACCTGTTACCGGTGTTGATGCACAGTTCAGGTAAGGCTTCATAAGGATGATGCAGACCTTTCAGGGAGCGCCGCCTCCTGCCCCGTCGATGGATGATTTAACGCGGTTCTTCTAACAGCATCATCCTCCCAACATCTTAGGGTAAGGAGGACCTCAGGCTGTAGAGTCATGTCTAGAAGCCATGTTGACGATATTTGAGCATCTGGAGACACCTCCATATAGGAGGGTCAATCTCACTACCTATATGCTATGAGATTCCGCCAAGGGATGGTGGGATGTGATATCATAGGTGGGTCAACAACAGGTTATGGATTGGGAGGAGTTATAATGCATCTTCTATGAATACTTCTATCTGGAGACCCTGAGGTCTGACCGAGCCCATGAGTTTATGAGCCTTGAGTAGGGTACTCTATCAGTTATGGAGTATTCCTCTCGTTTCACTGAGCTTCATCATTTCACACCCTTCCTGGGAGGAGATCGGTTATTTCTGGAAAGGAAGTTCGAGGATGGACTCAGACAGGACATCCACTCTTAGGTGAATATTTTCAAGTTGACTTCCATCACTTCCATCATCAACCAGACACTGATCACAAAGCGAAATCTGAGGGAATCCGGAGTTGTGAGCCAGGGCGGCTCGACATCCAGAGTTAGTGCTTCGCTAGCTGATAGCCGGAAGCGCCCTAGGGAGACTTCACGGGGAGATCCAAGTAGGTGGGATGCATCTTCTGGTATCCAGGTGGTGTGCTACCAGTGCGGGAGAAGCGAGCATATGAGGGCACAATTCCAGAGACACCTAGTGGAGTGCCAATCTTGCAGCAAGTTGGGGCGCCTTCAACATTTCTGTCAAGTCTTCTCACTAGCAGTCGGTGACCAGGGTTCATCTATGACCCCTCATACAGGAGGAGCTCCACCAGTTCCTCACCAGTCTGGGAACTAGAGTTCTTTCGGCCGTTCAGTCCAAGGTGGTGGTCGCGGCCGTGGTGGACAGTCACTAGGCTACCAGCGACAGCAGGGTGGATCAACTCAGAGTGGTCAGGCAGGGTCATAGGGCCGTGGAGTAGGCCAGACCTTTGCAGTGGAGCAGACCCAGTAGGAGCAGAATCGCAGACCTTCTACAGTTCGAGGTAGGATCCAAGTTGCCTCAATTTTATCTTCAGCTCTTTTTGACACTGGTTCCACACATAGCTTTATATCTGTCACTATTTTGGAGAGCCTTGGGCTCTATATCTTTTCTTCTACCGATGTTTTGACACTAGAAACTCCGTTGGGGACAAGAAAATCTGGTGTACGTCAGTGCAAGCAGTTCCCTCTTGAGGTTGGTGGGTGTCACTTCCTTTGGGATCTTTATGTCCTAGAGATGACAGGCTATAATGTCATTCTCAGAATGGACAGGTTAGTTCCATTCCATGAAGTCATCGAATATTATTGTTGTACGGTGAGTTTCATATCACCAGAGGGTGGAACTTTTCTTCATAAGGGTGAGTGGGATGTCCAGGCGAGCAGAGTGGGTCCAGAGCATCATGGGTTGGGAGCAGTTACAACCCAGATTACTAGTATTTATCTGGATGACCAGGGGACTTCACAGTTAGACTTTCCTCTAGTGGTGTATTGTTTCAGAGATGTCTTTCTAGAGGATTTTTTAGGGTTGCCTCCAGAGCGTGAGGTGAAATTTTCGATTGAGCTTGTTCCAGGAGCGGCACCAGTGTCCATTCCTCCTTATAGGATGGCTACACCAGAGTTGCAGGAGCTCAAGAAGCAGTTGGAGGAGTTGCAGAAAAAGGGTTTCATCTGACCCATTACTTCTCCTTGGGGTTCACCTGTACTATTTGCAAAGAAGGAAGACGATACTCTCAGGATTTGCGTGGATTATCAGAAGCTGAACCAGTTGACGGTCAAGAACCGATATCCCTTCCCGAGGATTGATGATCTCTTTTATCAGCTTCGAGGAGACCGGGTGTTCTTAAAGATTGACTTAAGGTCCAATTACCATTATTTGTGAATTAGACCATTAGATATACCTCTTACAACCTTCTGGAGTAGGTATGGTCTATACGAGTATATGGTTATGCTGTTCAGTATCACGAACGTGCCAGTAGTTTTCGTGGCACTGATGAACCGAGTGTTCCATCCATACTTGGATTCTTTCATGGTGGTCTTCATGGATGATATCTTGGTGTAATCTCATACTCGACACGACCATGCTACCCAAGTTGAGATCATTTTCAATACACCGAGGGAGAATATGTTATACTAAGCTCTCAAAATTTCACTTTTGGATGGATCGGATTCACTTCTTGGGCCATGTTATCTCAGAGACAAGAGTATCAGTAGACCCAGAGAAAGTGAGAGCTGTAGTTTATTGGGAGTAGATGAAGAATGTCTTTGAGGTGTGGAGTTTTCTAGGGCTGTATGGATACTACAAACATTTCATTCATGAATTTTAACACTTAGTAGAAACGCTCACGAGTTTGACTAAGAAGGGTGAGAAGTTCCTGTGGTCAGATTCTTGTGTGTCAGCCTTTCAGGAGATGAAAGGGAGGTTGAATTCAGGACCGATACTAGTATTTCTAGATACAGGAAAGATCTATACTGTTTATTGTGATTCTTCTGGTATCGGGCTGGGAGCCATGCTTATACAGGGAGATGGATTTGTTGTGTACGAGTCTCGGCAGTTGAGTCCACACGAGAGGAATTACCTGACGCATGATCTAGAGTTGGCAGCTGTTGTTCATGCCTTACGCTGTTGGAGACATTACCTTCTGGGAGAGCATTTTGTGTTTTTCACCAACCACAAGAGTCTCAAGTACATCTTCACTCAGCATGATCTGAATTTGAGACAATGAAGGTGGGCTGAGTACCTTCAGTCTTTTGACTTTGAGCTTGCCTATACGCTTGGGAAAGGTAACACAGTGGCTGATGCGTTGAGCAGGAGGACTCAGATACATGCAGTTTAGGAGGCTAGTAGTGAGTGGTTACTTATGGATCTATTCTCATAGATTCATTTAAAGGTGCACAAAAGATAGGGGAAGACCTTTCTTTCTTCTATAGCTATTACCTCTACCCTTCTTGATCAAGTACGAATGAAGAAGCTATCAGATTCCAAAGGCCTAGTCCTACGGGAAAGTGTGTCAGGAGAGGAACTTATTACTGGATGGAACATAGGCAGGGATGAGATCTTGAGTTTCTAGGGATGTGTATGAGTGCCAAAAGAGATACATGAGGTGCTGATGTGGGATTTTCATTCCTCAGTTTGGGCAGTTCATCCTGGTGTCACCAAGATGCATCGTGATTTACACTATCACTATTGGTGGCCAGGTATGAAGAGGGATGTTGCTGGTTTTGTCATGAGGTGTTCTACTTTTCATTAGGTGAAGGTGGAGAATCAGTGACCATCAGGGCTTCTAAAACAGTTACCCATTCCCGAGTGGAAGTGGAATGACATCGTGATGGATTTTGTGACCAGGTTGCCAAGGTCGCCTTGAGAGAATGGCATAGTTTGGGTTGTCATTGATAGACTCACAAAGGTCGCTCACTTCTTTCCAATCAAAGATACCTTCAGTGTTGATGAGTTGGGATGGTTGTACATATGATAGATTGTACATTTTTATGGAGTTACACATTCCATTGTTTCAGAAAGGGATGCCCGTTTTACTTCTTGGGTCTAGCAGGGGCTTCAGAAGGATTTGGGTACACATGTACTTTTGAGTACATCTTACCACCCCCAGACAGATGGCCAGTTCGAGCGTACAATTTAGGTGCTTGAGGATAAGCTCTGAGCATGCATTCTAGATTTTGGAGGTTCTTGGGAGAAGCATATACCTCTTGTGGTGTTTTCCTACAACAATATTTTTCAAGCAACTATTCAGATGACACCTTATGAGGCTTTGTACGGTAGGCCATGCCGATCACCCTTATGTTGGCTGGAGGTAGGAGAGGCAGCTTTGCTAGGACCTCGTCTTGTTCAGGAGATCACAAAGTAGATAGAGTTGATTTTGAAGAGGATGGCTACTGCACAGTCACGTTAGAAGTCTTATGCTGATCAGCGGAGACGAACTCTAGAGTTCGAGATCAGGGATCAGATTTTTCTATGTGTCACACCGAGGTTGGGACACAAGAGGATTAGGAGATAGGGTAAGCTTTTTCCGAGGTACATCAGGCCATTTGAGGTGTTGGAGAGAGTTTGAACGGTTGTCTATCAGTTGCAGTTACCTCAGAGGTACCCGGCTATGCATGATGTTTTTCATGTCTCTCAGCTCCGACGTTACTTTTTAGACCCGTCTCATGTCATTAAACCCGAGGAGGTTGAGCTCGAAGTCGATGCTTCTTTCGAGGAGCACCCTATCCATATTTTTGATCTAAGTAAAAAGGTTCTATGTGGTTAGTCTGTTCCTCTGGTATGGGTGCTATGGCAGCACTGGTGAGTACATGAGGAGACTTGGGAGAGGGAGGATGATGTACGATCGCAGTGGACAGAGTTTTTCAGGGTTTCTTCTTCTATGACACCTCACTAGGGAAATTTGGGGATAGATTTATTTAAGGGGGGAAGTTTTTAAGAACCTGAATATTATTTTCAGGTATACTTTTCTTTTTCCTGGAGTTTTTGAGTAAAGAGGAGATTTTAGAAATTTTCTAAGTACACACCATGTACTGCCTTGACGCATGAGGCCGTGTGCTAGCCGTGTAGAAGCCACACACATGGCCGTGTGGGAGTGACTTGGAGTCCGCTTAAAGTAGAGTACGGAAAAGGAGATTACACACCATGTACTTAAAAAGTACACGCCGCATACTTTTTTTTTCATTAAATGAACTGGGGTCACATCTAATGGACATAACCGACTTCTTCTAGGTCCAGTTCTTCCGAGAACGAGGGTACGACTGCAGATCTTTGACGAGCCCCCGAGCCTCCATCTGTCCTCCGAATTGAACACCGTCGGTTGCATTGGAATCACATCAGTGAGTTCTCTCTTCTTCTGGAGCCTCGTTTCATGATTTCTCTTCTTTTACAAGTTATCATGGGTTTAATGTTTTGTACATTTTCTTAGATCTATGGTGTTCTAAGGAGATTCAAGCCTCATGGTTCAAGTATATTGTTCTCCCAATGCCAAGGTAGGTGGTTTGTGCCTTTCTATTGAAAGTCTTTGAGTTTTATGTGCAAATTTTCCCAATACCCATGAATGGGGTATTGCGTGTTTATCGTTCTAGCCCTATTGTTTCTCTACTATGATGGTATGCCTGAGTAGGTGATTATTGATTGTGAATAGGGTGAATTTTTGTGCTTTGGGTGTATTTCCATGCATGTTTTTTCCTATTTTGACCTTTGGGTCCTGTTTTCCTGTTAGGCTGCTGTTTACTTTCCCATGCCTAGTATTGTAGGATGGTGTGACTATTATTTTGTTATGCTATTGTGCTATAGAATGCTATCCAAGTAGTTCTTGAGGTTTACTTGGGCCGATACATGATGCTACACTTTCCTGACTTACACAGGGATGTGAGAACCTGGTGTGTAGACCATAGAGAGAATTGACATTGAGGGATTCTCCAGAGTGTCATTTTAATTATAGGATGCGAGACCACAGGGGGAGTTGGCATTGAGTGCTTCCCCAGAGTGTCTGTAGTTCCTCGACACAGTCCACAAGGGGAATTGACATTGAGTGCTTCCCCAGAGCACCTTTAGTACGATACGATACTAGGAGGAATTGACGGTGAGTGCTTCCCTAGAGAGTCTATACCTTAGCTAAACCAGAGGGTTGATACTGTGTGTGATTTCCAGATGGTTTCTTGTACTTGTTGGGTTGAACCATAGGGTTAGGTTGCGAGTACTTCCCAGAGGGTTACCTATTTTGTTTAGCTACTTTCTTAGCTACTGCTTGATATTGAAATTGTGGATTGTATTTTTCTGCTGAGTACTTCCTGTTTACTGCTTTCTATACTTTTACCCTGCCATATAATCACTGACTGTTAGGCACAAATCTTCAGGTGGTTGCCTACTGGGATTTAGTCTCACACCCTAATTGGGTCATGCTTTTGGCCCCAAAAAGATTATATTTCTGTAGGTATAGACAAGGGAAAGTGCCCTTCGACTTTAGGTACTTGATTTGCTGTGGAGCTGAAGAGAATGAGACCAAGATGTGGCTTGTGATGCTGAGGAGTTTATCTTATTTCTTTTTCACTTTGCTTTAGTACTAGTTGTATTCAACATTGTGACTTTTTTGACTATTTTCCTAGAAATGTGTACCGTGCATCATTTTATATATATGTGCTCCAGTTTTTTATTATCTAATTATTCCACTATTTACTATTGTTGGATATTTAATGCTTCCACTATTGTATATTTGTTTCTCTTCCACTGTGTTACTCTTCCAATGAGGGAATAGTTTCCCCACTATCACACCAAAGGGCCTCGCTGCTAGTCAGTAGCCTCTGGAGTTCAGGAAAATGCGCTTGAGGCCATGTGACCAACTGAGTATGTGGCTTCTCTGGGTGGCTTCTGAAACCAAGAAGTTACACCCATAAATCAGTAAATAGTGTGAATACACCAATTACTCAAGGGTAAATAATAATCAACTGTAATATGAAAAACATGAGAAACAATCCCATCCCAAGAAACTTGATCTTTCCCCCATGTATGGGTTGTCCATTCCCATAAAAGATCTATTTACCATGTTTTGACACATTTCCAGTCTCTTTTATACTAGACCAAAATAGTAAGACATGAAAAAGAATCTATGATACCACATTATCACATCCCAACCTGGGAGGAACTAAAAAAATGCCTTGATCTGGTTGGTGATAAAGCCTAAAGAGCACATCCCCTTATACTAGAGGTTACTAACTAGTAGAAAGGGTATATTGATGGTGTGGTGGGGTGAATATACCCTCTATACCAGTACTAAAATATAACATAAACATAAATAAATATATGGAAATGAAATAAAATAACAACTGACAAGTAATAATAAACATATTACCTAGAAATTCTAATAAACTAACCATAAATGAACATGTTATGCCATAAATAAAAGGAAATCATCATATAAAAAGTAGTACATAAAATAGATCTAGACTGAAAAAGAATTATTAAATAAAATGAAAATCCCATATAGGAAACTTTAGTACATGATAAGTCCCCAACTCCCATTTTAGTCCTATTCTATAATGAATAATAGTAAGAAGTGCAATCCCATATTCTGACCTGTAACAATGAGATCTGTCCAAGTACCAAACTATATCCCAAAAAGGGTGTGATTAAAATTGAATAGGCCACCACTATTAGTGTTTAGTGCTATCTAGTGCGTGAAAATAAAATGAAATAGTGTAAAGGTATATTAAAAGTAATGAAGTAAAATAAATATAAACCATGTTGGATCAGCCTCCTCATAGGATTCTTGGCCGACTATACTTAATTCATCCTAATCCAGAATGTTTCAAAACATGTAAATAGTAAATTAGAAAATAGGATATGTGGTTATAATCCTAGGAATACATATGTAACACTATCCATTTTGGATCTAATGAAAAACTAAGGCACCCAAATATAATTATTATTATATTATTCTACATTTAAATAAGGGCATCGATCCATGCATAAAAATTAAGTGGGTACGTAACATCATGTCCAATGATTATAAATAAATAAAAATAATAAGTCTCACCATGTAAAATAAAGAGGAATACCACAACTGATAATGATTTTAGTAATTAATAATAAGGAATTCCATGTCCAACACTAATTAGAAAAATAATTAGGAGGAACTCCTTTTCCAATTATTTTGATTAAAAATTTAAAAATTGATGTTCAAGGATTTCAATCAATAGTGGGGAATATCAAATCTAATATTTTTGAATATATAATTAGGAGCATCATGTCCAACATCACTTAATAATTCATAATTCATTTAGTTTAATGTGCCTTTTGATTCCATCAAAGTCATTTCATATTTGAACACAAGTATTAGTCCAAGCATGCTAAAATAAACTTGCATGCAACATTTTTAGTTAAACATAGTCCATGAGAAAAAATTCATTCTAATTTAAAATTATCATTATTTAATCATTTCATTTGAAAATTCTCAAAATGTTCAAGTCACACTATCATCCATTTAAGGATTCAAAGCTCGAGTGAATGGTCTACACCATTTATAATTCATTTACTTCATTTAACCATTCTATATATGAGGAAATCCCAAGACTAAAGTGAGAATAACCAAGGGGGAAGTAAGCTACCCATTACTTTATGGAAATTCAATCAATTAATTTATTATCATTTAATTAATTCTTATATTTATAAGTCAACCCAAACACACCAAAGTTGTGTTTTGGTCAATTAAAAACAATGGTTTATGAGGAAAAATTATAGGAAACACCCAAATGGGTGTCCCAAGTTGAGTTCACCAACCTCCAACCATTTAAAGGGGTCTAAATAAAATCAATTATATATCTATAAATTTAACTTAAGGTATCGTGAATTTTAGGAGAAACACATGGAATATATGATTTGTGGCACAACAACGACATAATATAAACAACAAGACTTTTAGGTAAAGGTAATATAAAAAATACCTCATGATTAGTAATATTCACTCATCCAATATCATCCTTTGATTTAGGCTAGAATTGGAGAAATCAAATAAATAAACAAACACCCCGAAATATGGACTATGAGTTCTCATGGAAATATAATTCAATGTGGTGAGAGAAATTTGAAAAAAATCAATAGGAATCATAAAATTACTGAAGGGAGTCCAATGAAACTGATGAAATTCAATTAAAAGGATGGATAGTGGAGTTGTCTCAAATATTAGGAGGCGTGTCAATGGGATAAATCCATAAGAGAGATAATCTATGGATTGAGGAGGAGAAATGAGGGGTGAAGGGTGAAAGGAATGAGGGGAAATTTTTTCATTTCCAACTTTTTAAAGGGGTTCATGGTTTTTCCGCATAGTTTGGCTAACCATGAACCAATCTTACATACCCACTATCCACAATAACATGACCTATCATGGCTAAAATCATGGTTAGAAAAACCGTGTGCAACTTGTGTGGGGATACTATCTAAGTGGATCACCACCTCATATGGATAGTTACATGGTTAGACAAACCATGCATACACCATACAAGTCCCCTATGAAAAACCTCTAAAATATTCACATGACTATGTAGCCTCAAGTTCATGGTTTGAAAAACCATGTGACACCCTTATAGGGCTGCACAATTTGGGTGCATGGTTATCACTAATCATATGCTAACCATGTTCCTCCCCTTACATTTACAAAAACTTATTTTGAAACCCAAAACTCTTGAAAATATTTTGGGCACATGAGACACATATTTATCCTTAAAACCCATCTAAAAATAAAACATTTAAGTGTTCTAACTCTTATAATTATGTTCAAAATCTCAATTATAAAAATGAACCATCCATTAAACAAAAACTAAAATTACTTTTTAAAATTTAAACTAGTTCAAAACATGGGATCTTACAGTAAGTTATATTGATAATGAATTTAATTGATCATTAAATTTATGAGGAATGAATTGGACATGTAGCGAAGGGTGGAGCCTAATTATAGATATCTCCTTGATGCATCGAAAAGGTCTCATGAGATAATTAAGTAATCTATAATTAAATGTGTTTCTGGTGTATACCTACCCATTAATTAAAATGTCTTGGAATAAGGTCATGATGGTATATATATCATGATGTTTGAGATCATGATGTCAAATATTAAGAATTTTATTTTTTTGAAAATCCAGTTATTATTATGCATGATATTAATAAATTGATATTATCCATGGATGTATTTTTTCCCAAGTTATTGATTAAATGACATGAATTTTTAGTTATTTACTTTTCCAAATTGATCTTGACTTATTGATTCATTATAAATTTCACTATACGCAACCCTTACTGAGCATCTGAGCTCAACCTTCATTTGTTTTCCTTTTACTAGGATTCCGGAAAGTGTATTATGATTGATATTAAAGCATATTCTAGTGTTAATATTGATTTACTCAAATAAAATTCTTTGTTGTTTTTATATTTTAAATGTAATGTGATATTAATGTATGTATATTGTTTACCAAGACTACTAAAATATTTGGTCATTTGGGATTTAATTACTTGTATCTAGTGTAAATGTAATAAAGTAACCATTGACTTTTGGCTACTGGGACTGGGGTAATTATAGTTGGCATCAAATGAATTTTAATAGAAACCTTGGGAACTATATTTATAAAAACATATTTTAATGAACATAAATTTATGATAGAATTTTAGGAAATTTCCCAAAGACACTAAGTTTATGATTTAGATAATTATAGTTTAAGATTTTTAGGTACCATTATGGGTTAATAAATCCAAGTATGATTATTTTTTTAAAGGCACAAATACCCCTTCTAAGTTTTTATGTGATGAAAGTACCTTGGAGGAATTTATTGAGTTTTAATAGATGTTTGAGGTATATTTAAACCTTATGTATAAAGTTTTTTTAGTGATAAGTTTATTTAAGGAATAATTATTTTTGTGTACATTAGTTTAAAATTATTGACAACCTTTAGGGTTAATATGATCATTGATGGTAAGGTAGTCGTAGTTAGTTAAGATTATTTTATTTTTAAAAAAAATTAGTTATATAGAAAACCTTTTTGGTTAAAAATTTATTTGATGACTAATGTTGTTTTGAGTATGTTCATAATATTTTTTAATTTTATTAAAATTATATTAATATATTTTTATAAAAAGGAAAACCCACATGTTAGATGGAAACTCATCACATCCAGTAAGGATGTAGATCTTGAACCCCAAAATAAAGGGCGACAAGGGTGTATTTACTACTACTGGAATGTGTGATTCCCTAGTTAATATGACATTGGTTTTACTTAAACAATTTGATGGATAAATATTAATTTGAACTTTGGGTGTTACTATTGAGGTTTTATAGATTAATATATTATATTGGATAATTTGTGAAAACTATTTTTGTTTTGGTAAATATTTAGAGACATAAAGAAAGATTTGTAACTCTTTTACAGATCTTATGATCCTTTAAAAGTTAATTTTAGTGATTTATGCATAAAAATTCAACTTTGATATTCATTTCTTAGAGAAATAAATAAAGATGAAATTGATCAAAGCACAACCAAAGGATGTAATTATGATAATGAAATAGAATGATATCAAGTAAGTATATTTCCTTATATTTTTAGTCAAGATGGTAATGAATTCCTTGTATCTAAGAAAAGTATCTTGAAACAAAAATGTGATCATATTACAATCATTTCAAATGAGTTGATGGTCTTTTCATCCATAAAAGATTAATGGTTTTTTGGTTGTTAATTTTCTATACACCATGTTATCTATCCCTATCTATTAGTCCTTGGGAATTATTTTTCTCTTAAATGACCATATTTTCACTTCCCATTAATTTTATCTTATTTGGAAACATATTTTACTATTTTTCTATATGACCTTCATATTTTCCCCACTTTTTAAGAGAAAGTTTTATGAACTCTTTTATGATATGGGTTTTTTCACAAAGGAATTTTAGAATGTAAAACCCTTGATTTATAAGTATAATTTCAAATTTTGAGGATTAAATTTATTAAAGTTATGGAGAATTTAATTCCATGATATTTTAAAAAAAGAACATTATGTTCGATAGCATATGCAACACACAACATTGAGCCAAAAAATCCATGATATAATATTGAAACATAACCATTATAACCCAGACATTAAAATTGGTGGTATGAATAGGAATAAATACTTTTTGAAAATTATATATA
This sequence comes from Viscum album, assembly GCA_963277665.1. Taxonomy (NCBI): domain Eukaryota; kingdom Viridiplantae; phylum Streptophyta; class Magnoliopsida; order Santalales; family Viscaceae; genus Viscum; species Viscum album. The sequence continues at coordinate 578,086,597 of OY728122.1, read as the reverse complement.
ATTATTTTAGATGAAGAAAATATTTTATTAAATAAGGACCCAATTTTTATTGAATTATTTACATGTTTCAAAAAAACAGTTTTCGTCAAAATGTTTTTATTTATTTTCATAAGAAAATAATAAAATTAATTTATGAAAATTTTATAAAATTTATTGTAAAAAAACCAACTTCATTTTTTAAATCATCATGTAAAAAACACCATAGAGTGAAATTTTGGTATTTTTTAGAAAAGATTTATTTTTCAGTGAATAGTGAAAATGTTGCTTTTTGTTAAACCATCATTTCTATTCATTAAATTACATAATTTAAAAGTCCCATTATGATTTTAATTTGATTTAAAATTAAAATAATAATTACTCAGTTTTATTTAATCTAATTAATTACATTTGAATTATCTTTATACCAGACTTTGGTATAATTTTTTTTAGGCTTATAAAGAAATTTTTCTAAAAATTGTTTTTAAGTATATAACGATTCTCCATTTTAATTAAATAATATAACCCCTAATTAGGAATGATTCAAATTAAATTTATAGATTATATATATATATATATATTAATTTATATTCATATAATGATGATTTCTAGTCATATAATTAATGTAAAATCATCTTATCCATGAAAAATTCAATTCTTAAAAAACAATTTTTCGACACATTTTACAGGTTCATTTTTGAATTAAATTATGAAAATTATGTTAATTGAATTTGATAAAATTTATTAAATATTTTTAATCAAAAAAATTAATATTATTTAGTAAGTTTAACTTAATTTTTGTTCATAATATATACTATAAAGAGTAAAAATTTATCACCATGGTAATAGGGTAAATTGGGTTAACCTTGATTAAAAATAAGTGATAAGGCCACCATTTTTCATATTAATTATTATTAGATGAATATATTTTGACCATTATTACATTATTATTTATACTAAATTATTTATGGGACACTTTCCCATGAAATTGTCCAATATATTAATTTAAGTAAAGAAAAAGAGAAAATGCCACCCCCTTTCCATTAAATATTTCTTATATGTTCACATTGGGATAAAAATAAGCTGTGAATGAATATTAAATTTTATTTTGAGTATAATGAAATTATTTTAATAATGTTTTTTTAATTTTTAGTGATTATATAATTAACTTAAATACTTATATAATGCTGACATAACACTTATGCAAACAGTAGAAAATTCACTGTAAATGATTTTAAAAACCTTAAAAGAAATGTATTTGAGATGAGTTACAGTTCCAAAAGAATTTTTTAGTTAATAATAACTTATTATTTATGGTTAAATGTATTATATTAGAAATTAATTATTATCTTCATGTCTTTAAAGCCAAATTAAATGAATAGTGTCAAAAATGGAATTAATGATACTTTTTGATAAATAATATTTTATTAAATTATTTAAAAATACTAAAAATCATGAAAGAGAACAATTAGGATGATAAATGGTCTAAAATTTCATCCCTTTTCCATTTATGAAGCAATTTTTATATTATAAGTTAAATGATAACCCTTTCTGTTTGAACAAGTTATTACTATAGTTAAGGTTGAAACGGTTTTACAGGGGGTTAAACCATGAGATAATTGTTAGTTTCTAAATAAACTTTAATAAATCCAATTTTATGGACATATTTAGACCTTAACCTATCCTAAATTCAAATAAATATATATTTTAATTATTTTTATTTAATATTACCTTAGTATAATTTATTATTTTATAAAATTCTAAAAGTGCCCCTCCCCTCACTTATAAAAGTGAACCCCCTATCTTTTCTTCACACTTAAAGAACCATTTGGTTCAGAAAAGAACTACCCAAATACCTTCCTTACTTCCATTAACATATACTAGAGGCCTTTTTTTATTATAGAACCCTCATAGAAGGTTTTTGGTGTAAACATAAAGAGGTTGTCCGAAGAATATGTATCGTTCTTAACTAATCCATTTTGTTTTATTTATTATTACATATAATTAAAATATTATTCAACCAATATAATATAATAAAATAATTATTTAACATATAATTATATGTTTTTATGGTAATTTCATACCATATATCTATTTCCTCCTCTATCAAAATGGAAACAGAACCATCCTTCGTGTGTGTGGTGGACTACTAGCTCATGAACTGATGTAATTTGTTTTCTATCACCACCAATCATGGATTGTTTTAATGATGGATTATATATATATATATTATATTAATATCATATTTTTTTTTAAATAATATATCATATAATTTATTTACCTTTCATTTTATTTAAAAATGATAACATTGTTCGTGCGTACTTGTGGATTACCACTTCCACGAAGCGATGTGATTCGTTTTTCATAACCATATTAGATAAATGCTATATATCAGTGTATTTAAAGAAATAATATTATAGTTATGTTATAATTATAATTCTTTAAAGATGATATAATACTTATGTTCTTTCCATCACGATCTTTGAAAAATGGAAAAGCTACTTATGCGTATGTACAACTTACTGTCTCCATGATTGTAACGTAGTTCATTTTTCATAACCAAATTTCATGGTTTATTTAAAAAGTACAATTAGTTTATTGAAATGATAATTATGAAATTATTATTATTTTATAGACTACGTAATAATGACCTCTTTTACCATAGTCAAACTACTGAAGTAATTTTGGACATATAGACTGAATATCGTCAAAACCTCCGACGTGAACTTAATATATTAAGAAATTTAATATAAATTGGTATTAAAATAAAATAAAATATATAATTAAAATGAAAAAGTTTATTATGAAATAAAATAATTAACATAATTTTATTACTTAGTAATATAAAAAAGTTACATGATGAGTTGAACCTTAGGTAAGGGATTTCATCTCAATTTCCTTTCATTGAGGAATATTTTAATATTATAAACCAATTAATTTTACTTTGTGTATATAATACCATTTTAAATTTTATAACATGAATCACTCATAATCTTTGGAACTTTATTTTTCAATTCAAATTATATAATACAAGGTGATTTTTTAGGTTCTGGGCGTAGCAGAATCACGTGGATGAGTGTACCCAACATTAATTTTATCATTAACAATGATCAATCTGAGATCTGTCATGATGATAAAACCCTAGATCTTCAGAATAGAATGAAGAACTAAATAAAATAGGGGATTCACATAACTATATATAGGATCTTAATATGTTGTTTATAATTAATTTTATTAAAAGACAATAATTACCTTGATGGAATTCTCTCTTCATTGATGTTTCTGGACACGATCCGATGTGATCTGTCATTGTGTCATAGAAGCCATGTGTAGGATTCCTATAGAAATGATCCATACATTCTCTATATATCTCTAGACATCTCCAAATATATCTCTGTGTGCTAGCGTGAATGAGCCTTTGCTTGCGATGTACACCTTCGATCGCCTTGAGAGACACTTCCAAAGTGCTCTCCTTGATCCAGTAGAGGAGGATCTCTCTCATAAATTGAGTGCGTTCTTAGTGGAAAAATAATTCTCTCTTGGCTTGAGAGCTTTTCATATCCTTTGTGCACAACCACCAAGAATGAATAGATTTATGAGAATAATATAATTGGTATTTTAAATACATAGAATAATGAAATGAATTAATTACACAAAAGAATTTATTCATTTGATTTAATTATTAATAAGACCCCATGTCAAATAATAAAAGTTGACTATTATTATTACTTAAAATGATCCTAGAGAATCACACCTAATTTTATTTAATTAAACAAATAATATTATTTCTCACAAATCCCCATAAAAACTACACTGCATGTATATTAATATACATGGATTGTACTTTTTTTTCCATTTTCTTTGTTTCCTCCACCACATTTATTAGACCTTGAATAATGACTATTTATTTATTAAATAAATATCACTACATTACCCTCTAATAAATATATTATTTCCCCCATAATATTTTCTCTCAAATAATTAGTGTCGGGTATCCTTGAATAATTATTAAACCAAAATCGGGAATAATATTTATTCAACTTGTTAAATGAATATTTAACTGAGATACTTAGACACACTTAGTGTGTGACCCTTTAGGCCTCTTTATCAGTGGCATTAGGTGGAGCCTGCCTAATGTCCAAGGTTAGAAACACACCAAGACACCCATAGAGAACGAAGTTAACGCCGCAATGACATGTCACCTCCTATAACCTCTTACCATGTAATGTAATCCCTTTGTCTCGATATCTCGAATCAAGAGGGTTGCATACTAGTTCCATCAACCCATGTTATCAATTATTCTTTCTTTGACTTCTCAAAATTAAACATTCCCATTCCTCACTATGTAAATGGATTTATCTAGGCTATATCAATTCCATAAAAGGGCCTAAGATATCAACTTCCATTATGGAACATAAGGGAAAATCCTTTCTTGCATTATCTATTAATGCAGTATTACTCGTGATACACCCGACATATCTTACCTCACTGTGAACAACGTGTCATCTCAATTTTCATCAATACATCTAAGTGCGCAAGTTGTAATACCCACTAATAATAATCTTAAAGTATAAGGACCAATACACATGTCCGTATATAGGAATATCCAATGACACTATGAAATGTGGATTTACTATTGGAGGGTCTCATTATCATAATATCTTCTTGGATATTACCAAGGTTTCACACCATAAGAAGGTTCCTCAAAGTTTTATGAGTCCTTACCCCTAATGGCCTATATTATTTGTGTCCCTAAAATAACATCATCCTCCCATAGAACATATATTCAAGAATAGTGTTATGGAACTTCTAGGTTCTCATCATAGTAGGGATCTACTACGCCCCTTTGGTATAATGGCTATCCTTAGGAAATTATCACATGTATTGTCACATAGAAGAACAATCAAGATGTGATAAGGTTTTTATTAGTGAATAAAGTAAAAAGTAGTTGGTTATAGGCCACCGACTACAACAGACTCCCACTTAGACTAGAGCCAGCTACTAACAACCTTTAACCTACTAGCTCTCACATGATATTCATGCTTCTGCTGAGATGGACCTTTAGTCATGGGGTCCACCATGTTCTCTTTCGTGGACACTCTGCTCACTACAACTTCACCCCTGTGATAGAAATCCCTCAAGAGGTTATACTTCCAGAGAATGTTTTTTTTCCATTAATGTGACCTTGGTTCTTTTTCAAGAGACACCGCTATAGTATTATCACAATAAAATGTAATAGGGTATCTACTGATAGTCACCAAATCAAGATCTTGGACAAAGTTTCGAATCTAGATGGCTTCCTTGGCTGCATTAGAAGACACTATTTATTCAGACTCCACTATAGAATCAACGAAAACTGGATGCTTTGAACTCTTCCAGCTCACAATTCCTTTATTGTGACAGAAAACATATCCATATTGTGAATTGAAATCATTCTGATTTGTTTGAAAACTACCATCAGTATACCCTCTAATGACACGCTCCTCGTCTCCTCCATACACTAGGAGCATATCCTTAGTTCTTCTCAGATACTTAAGGATAGTCTTAACAACAAAACAATGTTGTTCTCCTAGATCTTCTTGACATCTTCCTACCATGATTAGTGTATAGGCAACATAAATCTTGATAAATAACATGGAATACATGATGGATCCTATAGCCGAAGAGTATGGGATCTTACTCATCCTATATTTCTCATGTTGTGTCTGAGGACACATTTTCTTAGAAATATGTAGGCCATGTGAAATTAGAACCAATCCCCTATTGTATTGTTCTATACTAAATCTATTTAGTATCTGTTCAATGTATGTACCCTTACTTAGTCTAAGAAGCCTCTTGGATCTTTCATAAATGATCTTGATCCCTAGAATGTAGGCAGCTTCACCCAAGTCCTTCATGGATAAACACTTGTTCAACCATTCCTTAACTGACTGTAAGACTAGTATATCATTTCCAATAAGTAATATGTCATCAACATATACTACTAGGATAATGACTACATTCCCATTAAACCATTTATAAACACATGAATCACATTTGTTCTTAATGAAACCAAATTCCTTTATGGATTCATCAAATCGAATGTTCCATGACCTGGATTCTTGCTGTAATCCATAAATGGATTTCTGCCACTTGAAAACCTATTTGGATTCACCTGGTGTCACAAACCCTTCTGGTTGTGTCATATAGACATCTTCCTGAAGGTTACCATTAAGGAATGTTATTTTGACATCCATTTTACAAATCTCATAGTCATGGTAAGCTGCTATGGCAAGTATAATTATTATGGATTTAAACATGGAAACTGGTGAGAAGGTTTAATCATAGTCAATTCCTTGATGTTTTCTAAATCCTTTAGCCACTAGCCTTTATTTATAGGTGCTAACTTGACCTTCTATGTCCATCTTTCTCTTGAATACCCATTGTCATTCAACAGGCTTTACATCAACTGGCTCATCGACCAGAACCTAGACTTGGTTCTGATACATGGAATCCACATCAGATTTCATAGATTCTATCCATCTTGGTGCTTCTGATATCTCTACTACTTCCTTTTAGGAGAGAGGTTCATCATTGTCCAATAATAATGATTCACCTTCCCCATTGACTAGGAAACCAAATCTCTTGGATTCCCTCACCTCTCTTAAGCTCATACGCAGTACTTGTGTTTCTGGAACCTCTTCCACAGGGACCTGTGGAACTTGTTCCTATACCAACTCTTGTGTATCTTGAGCATCAAATTTATTGAAGTCAATATTTCCCCCACTATCTTTTTTGAGGATGTGATCCCCCTTAAGAAATACGGCTTGTCTGGTGACAATCAATTTCTTTTCTGAAGGGTTATATAGGTAATATCCTTTCGTTTCCTTAGGATATCTTATAAAGATACACTTCATGACCTAGGGTGCTAGTTTATTGCCTGAGAAGGCCTTAACAAATTCATCACATCCCCATACACATGTGTGTGAAAAAATGTATTTCTTTCCATTACATATATTGGAGGGAATTTCATTTTCCACCTTATTTTGTACTCGATTTAATGTGCATGCTGTAGTTTGTATTGAATATCCCCAAAAGGATAATGGAAGATCTACATGAATCATCATTGAACTCACCATGTACAACAAGGTTCAATTCCTCCTTTCACTAAAATGATTCCATTGTGGTGTATAAGGAAGAGTGAGTTGAGATAGAATCCCAGACTCCCGTAAAAGGTCGATGAACTCTTGGTTCAGATATTCTCCACCTTGATCCGATCGAAGATTCTTTATCTTCTTACCAATTTGATTATTTAATTCATTCTTGAATCCATTAAATTTATCCAAGGCCTCTTACTTATACCTCATTAAGTAGATATATCCATATCTACTCAAATCATAAGTAAAAGTAATGAAGTAAGAATATCCACCTCCAGATTCTACTAGAAATGGTCCACACACATCCATGTGCACCAATAATATAAGCTATATGGCCCTTTCACCCTTTCAACTAAAATAAATGTAGATACCCCAAACTTGACGTACATAGAAATTACATTACTTTTGTGGAATACTTAATACATAACAAAAACAGACACCAAAGGACTGTAATAGTTTAGTGTCTTTGGAAACTTAGAACATAATCTTCTATTCTTGGTGAAATATCTTCAACATCACCCATAAAGATCTTCCCCCTTTTTTTTACGTAAAACCTTTCTTTATATCCTGGGGAAAAGAAAACATATAAAGGGTGAGCTCAAATTCTCAGTAAGGGTAAGCATGGAGAAAATAAAACAAACCATATACATTTGAACTTCAAAACATGAACATAAAGTTTAAACATCAAAATCTTGAGTTGTGAAATAAATATTGGCAGTACATAAGGCATAGATCATAAAGGAACATCAATAATGATAAAATAGCATGGGAATAAAACATTTAATTGTGGAAAACAATTAATAACATGATATTATTTCCATAGTATCCAAGGCATTGCTTCCAAGACCATCTTAGTGGACAAAGTCCATTTTTGAATCGAGTTCACTCCTCATTCCAGTCCTGTATCACTGAACCATATTAACTTACCGTTCTAGCCAGGTCTATATCATGAGATATAAATCTTTACCCAATGCATTGGAGGGAGATATAGGTCCCACACATCTCATAATGAAATCATTCTTACGTGTGCCACAACATAAACATAAATCATTCATCATAACCCAAAGAATAAAATGGGTTTCATAAACATCATCCCATTATAACATAATCCATATAAAAAAATGGATATAATTTCATCATAAGAAAAGTGAAACCATGTAAATCATAGAGACATTATACTTGAAACATAATCATACTAAATAATGTCATCTTAGATGGAAAATAGTTTTGACAAAACACTTGAAATGAATTCTTGAGTAAAATATCTTTTCTTCTTCAAAAATCATTTTCTTTTTACAAAATGCCATGAAAATTTAAAATAAAAGGATTTTGTTGAAAATAATCATGAAATCTTGTGGAGTAATCTTCATTAAAATAATGTTTTATTAGACCGTAAAAAACCGTTCATGCCGTATAAGTTAAAAAAACATTCTCCTCGTACTTTTTCCGAAAAAGTCAAAAAGTTCCTCGTATGGTAAACAAAAGAAATATTCCTTCCATAACACAATGTAAGAGTCAAAGAGGGGGTAAAAATTAATTTAAAATTAAATTGAAGAATGAAAAAACATTTTTATGGACATGGATGAAAAATATAACCCCAGTAAATACTTACAAATAAACAATCTCGGATAAGAACGAGATTGAAATAATTATCCCTTACCTTAAGTCAGATATGCTTTGTATGTATCCGAACCTCTTGTATAATGATTTAAATAATGTCATTGACTTATTATAGAATAATATTCATTGTTATGATATCATATATGGTTCAATTATGACTTTATATTACTCATTCTTTTGAAAATTCAATGTTAAAGCAGCGTTTTGGGTAAAATCGTTTCATTTATCGTACGTGTTTGGACTTGTTGTTATTGATATTATTATTACTTATATTATGATTTAATTAATTACAAAATGTAAAAAATGATTTATATATCATATATATTCAGTATATATATATATATATAATAGGTAGATAAATGAAATGAAACACACCGTTCATGGAGACGGTAGGCCGTACGTACGCATGAACACTGTGTTTCTTTCCTTATCGACTTGAATCGAAGTAAGTAGATGAAATATATATATATATATATATATATATATATATATATATATACATACATAAATACAGTAGCTTAATTATGTTATATATTTCATTATTATTCATTATATATACTTTATAATAATTCTTGAATGGTTAACATGGAGAATGAATCTCATCACGTCGTGGAGACAGTAATCCGTACGTACGCACGAGCGATGATATCGTTCCCATAATTATTTAATGGAATTGGAGTGGATGATATAATATATCAGAATCATTATGATGTTTTAATAACCATATATAGTTATTCTTTACATCATTATACCCATCCAAGTAAGGTGGTGGTATAAAAACAGATTACACCATGGCGTGGAGACGGTATTCCGTATGTACGCACGCGCGGTGATTTCATTTTCCGTAGGATGGATAGAAGGTGAAATGAGGTTGTTTAATATTTATAATAACATATAAGTATATTAGTTATACTTATGTTATTACTTTATAATGAAACAACTAAATAAGAATAAGTTGAAGAAGAAATATACATGAAAGAATCGGTAGAAGAGATTACCTCTTCTTCGACGCACCTATTTTAAGCTTCCTCTTAAGGGACTAGAGTTGTTCTATTGAGAAGAACAGAACCTATAGAATGTTTCTAGGGAAGTGGAGAAGTGAAATTGTCAGGGGTTTTCCGATCACGAAGTCTCAAAGTTTTGTGAAGAGGAGAGGGAGGAGGTGCCCTTTTATAAGGGAGGAGAGCGACACCTTTGGAAACATAAGAAATATTAATTCATAATAAATAAAAACCCACTTAAAAACCTTGAAAAGACTAATATTAAAATATTAGATGATATAGGGTTTTAATCTCATCAAAAAATAAAATTCAGACATGTTGTAAATTTATTTTAAACCTCATCAACTTGATTTATCCTTATTTAATTTATTTAATCTTATTTGTGGTAATAATATTATAAATTTTAAATTGTTTTAAATAATTAATTATGTGTTGTGAATTATCAATAATTGGGTGCTTTATGACATTTTAGACCATATAAATTTCAATTTATAATTATTAAATATTTATGTGATTTTTAAACAATTTAATAATATGTTATTTTTGTAAAATAACAATAGTGTTAATTTTGACACTATTCATTTATTTGAATTTAAATAAAATCCACATAGAGGATATATTCAAACCAAAATTTTTAATATATTCATAACATGTCATATTCATCTAGAAAATTTGTTGAGAACATTAATTAGTTCATATAATGTTTATTTTAATATTTATAAAACCATTTATTTGATATTTCTCTTAATAATACAACTACTACATTATTTTTGTATAATCATTTAATATACATATTAGTTGAATAAAAACTAAAAATAAAATCCTATGATAAAGATAAATATAATAACTTTCATAATAATATTTTTACTAGAATTTATCAGCTTAAAATCAGAACATTTAAATTATTATATTTATTAAATTATGAAGGTGACATCTTTGACATCATTTAAAATAATATAATATAAATGTCCTAATCGGTTTTATAAGACTCTAAATGGTCCAAATATAGACCCTTGGATGATTATGGTATATATATACTCGAAAAATAAGTTTTAGTCAAGTGTTTGGGTCTTTTATAGGTATTATAATTTGAATAAAAACTATATTATTGATTTTTCACTGAATAAATAATTTCTGCATCATTAATTTATAAGCTATTAAGTTAAATAAATATTTGTTAAAAATTACAAATAAATTACCATGATAAATAAAAACATTTTATATTTCAAATGAGTATTTATAATCGAATTTATATTCTGTATAACTATATATTAAAAATAATCTAATTATTAAAGTTTGAGTGAGACATTTCACTTTCCTTTAAATAAACTAAATAAAAGGTCTTAATCAAATACAAGTGGGTTCCATTAGATTCAATTTCGACCAAAGTATGATTTAGGGTAAAATATAATCATCCAATTATATTAGGACAAGTTTTAGGGTAATTTTATAATATTATATTTACCCTTAATTACCCGATTTACCTTTAACTATAGTAAATAAAATTTACCATAGTTACTATTCATAATGACCAAAAATAAAAATTAGCTTATTAACATAATTTGGAACTAATGATTCCAAATATGGAATCCATTTTTCCAAATTCAAATCAAATAAGTTGCAGAAATTAATTTAAAATTAATCTCGTTGTTAAAGAAATGAGTTTTAAAAGTTAAAACATTGTAAATGATTGAAATTATTTTACCTATGAATTCAATGTAAAATCAATGCTAATTACATAAATTATATTAAATGGTAAAAGTATATTATATTGATACTTTAAAACCATTAAATATTATAATTTAACCATATAAATTATTGTGATGAAAAATGTTGTTTTTAATTAAAATATAGTGCGTTTTTACTATTCATTAAAATATGAAAGTTATCAGAATAATATGAAAAATTTATCCAAAGTTAATTTTTATATCCTGATTTCAAAGAAGAATTTTATTTTGTCAAAGTTAACTTATAAACATGTCAAAAACTAGATTTAAAGTGGGTACGCCATCAAAAGGCGGGAAAACTGCATTTTTTGAAAAATACTTATTTTACTCGAAAAATTTATTTTGTTCTCATACCTCATTCTAGAAAATGTGTAAGATGAATTATAATGTTATAAAATTAAAAATGCGGTTAATACTATTCATAACGGCTAGTTCATAATAATATTATAACCATATATCTTTGTTTAGTGAAACCCGATATTGCGTACAACACACGCTATCGGGGAAGGTCGCGATTGCATGTAATGCAATCCAAGCCAGGGTTGCGTGTAGTGAAAGACTACATTGTTGTTGTGTATAACACAAGATAATTTTGGTGTAGCGTACAAGAGAATATATGAAAGAAATTAAAAAGAATATATCTTATAAAATATCGGGTTGTTACCTTATACCCCCCTTAAAATGAATTTCGCCCTCGAAATTCGTTGGGGTTATAAATGGTTTACTACTTGAAAGTTTCTTTCATAGAAATACACATCGTAAAAAGGAATACTAAAATTTAATTTTAAAAAGTGAAGTATGAAACATAACGGTTACCCAAATTAACTCATCACTAGGTTTCCACGTAGGAGAACATAGGTGAAAATATAGATATGGAAGAGAAATCTAACCATCAAGTTCTGATGGAGAGTGGTAGAGAACATGGCTATGACAAAGAAAACAATAACAAAACCATAAATTTGTGATGATCTAAGGTACCATCTGATTCATCAGATATAAGAGCACTAGGACAACATTTTTGGTTTTCAATATCATTTCCCTAAAGTTAAAAAATTTGAAATAGAAGAAATAATTACTTGATTTTTGTACAATCTCACTGTTGTTTGTGCCTTGAACAATTTCCACTTCATCTATTAAAGAAATGAAGTTGAATTTTCCTTCCGTGAAGTGTTAGCAGATCATGCGATAGAATGATAGGTCATTCCATCTGTCTCAAACTAAAGGTTAGAAAAAGTTATCAAATATACATAAGTCCATCTATGGTGATGTTAATCATATATGATTCCAAAAATGGACTTATACTTCATCTATCATACCGCTTAATAAAATAAAACTAGTTTCTACTAACCAGGGACTTCCTGTAGGCCAGTGGTATGCGATAAAGGCCTGTCGCTCTTCGGTTGTGGGTTCGATTCCCACAACCTTGTCTGACGCAACGGGTTGCTGCCCGTTCTGCAGGTTGTCCTTTTTCTAAAACAATAATATTATAACATTCTATAAATAATATCGAAAAACAAGTTCTATCCTTAAATAATACTATCTAATGTCCAACATAATCCATTCCAATCTTTAGGCTTATCCAAAATACATCTGTCCAATCTCATAGTATAAAGAAAACGATTACTTGGAAGGTCACATAACAAGCACGTGAATACCACCATTTATCCCCCATATATCATAATATATATCTTGTTGATCTCATTTCAAACATGTGAACACCTTAATCATGTATTCTATTGAAACATGAATTACCATAGAATCATTGTGAAAACATGAATACTGTCAAAAGTCAACTCTTTCCATATACCAAAATCCCAAAATTTCAATATACTCAAACCATGATATAACTTTTTCCTTATATTAGTCATGAGCTCATTTCATTTTCTCTTTATCCCTTCATTATGAACATATCATCTTCTATTTAAAAATATTTCAATCACTTTTCATGGTTACCGGTACCATATAATTATTGAAAACCAATACATAGATATTCCAAAATTCCATGATACTATAAATGAGATTCAAGGATACTATTTTGAAATCCCATTACCTAAACACTTAATCATTCCACAACATCATTGTCATACTCAACATCACAAATAGTGATCGCATGTGACTCCCCTTTGTCATTTGCCTTAATAGGTTGCTCATGTCGATCATCATTAACCCTTAGATTAGGGAATTGATTAGCATAATGCCCCATTTCCTTGCACTTGAAGCATTGAAGTGTTGGTGGAGAATTTTCTGTATTCTTTTCTCTATTCACATCATTAGCTACCTTCTTCCCATTACTTTGGCACTCAGCTAATTGATGACCATCTTTTCCACACTTGAAACATTTTCTAGTACCTTTTAGACAATCTCTACCATGCTTCTTTCAAAACTTTGAGCATAAAGAAACATTCATCTTCTTTTCACCATTGTTATGAGATTTCTCCTTGAACTCCATCTTTCATTTCTCTTCAAAACCATGAGATGGATATGTAACACAAACTTATATTTCTACCTTGATAGCACAATGAAAAATTTCTTCATAGCTACTGAAGTCTCTTATAGCTAATTCCCTTCGAAGACTTAGTTTTAAGCCACTGAAGAATTGATCAACTTTACTTTCAGGTTGGATGATAAAACCAGAAGCATACCTTGAAAGCCTTGTAAAATTCGCTTTATATATACCAATAGATTTATCATCCTTTTTCTAAAGCTCAAGGAACTCCTTTTCTGTCTTTGTTCGAAGAATACTAGGGAAATACTTATTGAAAAACAATTTCTTGAACTCGTCCCATTCCATTGATTCAATTTCATCTTGGGGCCTTGTATTCTTAATTAGAGTCTACCACTGGTATGCTTTACCTTCTAAACGGTAAACAGCTAGAATGAATTTTTCATGTTCTGAATAGTGAAGTATGGAAAATATATTTTCAATGGTATTGATCAATTGTTCGGAAACAAGTGGATTAGAAGACCCACTGAAAGAAGGTGGACGTTGCCTCATGAAGGAATCAATAGAATATTGTTCCCTTATCTTCTCATTTGGAAGTCCAGAATCATTCATAGCTTGTATAATTATAGCAATAAGATTTTTCACTCCATCTCCCATAACATTGGTTTGTTCATAAGGACAATCATTGCATTTTCCATTACAATGATCAACACGGTTCCTTCGGGTTCCAGCCATCGTCTAAAACCCAGAAAGAATAGTGTGAGAGGAAAAAATCATTCTAGAAAACAACATAATAAATGGGGATTACATTAAATATCTAACATCTTAGGTTTAATTATAATATCGTTACCGTAATTCTAGGACTATAACCTATAATTATATGTAACCTTAGGGAAATCCCTAGACATACCTTAGAAATATCTTCTTGGTATCTCACTAAAGTTTTCGCATCCTAGTTTCCAAAGGTTAACTAATATTTTCCTTTGATACCAACTATAGAGACCCCAAACTTGATTTACATTGTAACGTCCTGGACCCGGGTGCCACGCAATGGGTGCCCCGAGCCCGGTTCTCCACGTGACATCAAGTGCATTTTCCCAAATGCCAGAGGCTGCCGACTAGTAGCGAGAGCCCAGGTCTGATAGTGGGGAAATTATGCCCTCATTTGTTGAAGTGTAGCGCAGCGGAATTTAAATAAAACATACAACAAACAACGGAAGCAGTAAACCATACACAACTGAAATAAACTACAGTAGTAGAGATAACCAAAAGTATATATATATGATGATGCTACATGTTTCAAGTTCTAAGAAAACAGCCAGAACATGTTATACATCAATACAGTTCAACCAAATACAGAGTACAACAAAACAAACAAAATAGTTGGCAGCAGCATCTCGAGCCTAGGCTCGGTCCCATGCCCTCCTACTCCTCAACAATGGTCAATTACCTATATAGGGACTCTTGCCCCTATCTAAACCTGCAAAAACGTAATCTGTTTGGGCCGAAAAGCGTGACCCAAACAGGGTGTGAGAAATATATCTCAGTAGGCACCCACCAAAGGCCCGTGCCCAACTGCGTGCTAACAGGAAACATTAGTGTGCATTGGTAAAATGCAATAAAGTAATAACTACTCAAAAGTAACTAACTTAACAGTTATATTTCCATTTAATTATTCATTTAATCCATTTAAATATTAGAAATCACCACAGTGCATTTCTAGGTAAACAGTCCACATCCTCAGACAAACAAAACCTTACCCTCAGGTAAGCAGAATCCAACCCGTAGGTATAGCCCTCAGGCATAACAGAAATTTCCCTCAGGCATAGGAAGTGTCACCCTTAGGAATAGAAGTCAATCCCTCAGGCACGAAAGGTTTCCCTCAGGTGAAATAACTACAGCCCTCGGGCTAAATAGTGCAGTGCCCTCAGGCTAATCACAACAACTCCCTCATGCTAAATACAAAAAATTCTCTCATGCTAGATAGGTAACCGGGCCATGCCCAACAGGTAAACAAATAGTAACAAGAAATTACTCTCAAGGAAATTCTACCATTACTATTTTAAAGGCATACCCTCGGGTATCCTGGCCAAATGGCTAAATAGTGAAACACACCTCGGGGGTGGATCCAAGCAATGATCCCAACCAGCATTTTATTATCACAATTTAATCACCTATGCAATTCTAGGAATTAAATATAGCAACGGCCTCAGCCACATGACACCCCAACATGGGTTTGTGGTATGAAAACGCACAAAAATGCACGACAGTTGGAAAATAAACACAAATCCACCTACCTTACATGTCAACGAGTGGTATACACGATCGTCGATCCCAGAAACTCCAAAGAATGACGTAGATCTGACGAAGAACAAAACCCATTCAAAAGTAAATAACTTCAGTTGGGAGAAGAATTGGTCAGAAGAGGCCAAGGAGGTGGAAGCCCTTACCCGTGCGGTTCCAACGGGATCGTCCGAGGCAGAAACCGATTCCAGACGAACACCCGACGGACCTTCAAAGGTCTGGCCGTCCTCCTTGGCTCCAAAATGGCTCAAACGCCTCCTCTGCAAAATGAGGAGGCTACTGCTTGTTTTAAGCCGAAAAAACAAAGTACACGGCGTGTACTTTCTTCATTTAACTGTTCCCCTGGCGGCACAACCTCACTGTTCATCCATCGACATGCTTACACTGCATGTACTCTCGAGTACATTGCATGTATTATCGCCCAGCTGGCAGCGACTCCACCGCCTTACTGTTTAGGCCTGCCGACTGACTACACGGTGTGTAAGGTACCACTACACGACATGTAGTCGGTTCCTACACCCTTCGTTTCCAGCATGGCTACACGCCCCGTGTACTCATCCCCACACGACCAGAAGTACACGGCGTGTGGAAAAAGTACACGGTATGTAGTTCCAAAATTCAGGATTTTTCCCCATTTTCTATATTTTCTTAAAAACACTTAAAGAAAAGGGAAAAGAAGAAGCCCGTACCTCAAAAATAAGAACTGGGTTCTTAAAAAATTCCCCCTTATAGCAATTCGTCCCCGAATTTCCCTTCCCAGGGTGGTGAAGATAAAGCTCAGAACAGTTCTAGCCACTGAGCACGTACGTCGGCCTCCCGCTCCCAGGTCTCATCCTACACTCAACCATGCTGCCATAACACCCGTATAAGAGGAACTGACTGGCCTCAGAGAACCTTCGTGCTCCCGTAAACGATACGAATCAAATGCTCCTCAAAGGACACATAATTCTGAAGCTCAACCTCCTCTGGATGAAAGGTGTGAGACAGGTCTGAATGGTAGCGACGCAACTGAGACACGTGGAAGACGTCGTGCATGGATCGGTACCGCTGCGGTAACTACAACTGATAGGCAACCAACCCGACTCTCTCCATAATCTCAAATGTTCCCACATACATTGGTGAAAGTTTACCCTGTCTCCTGATCCTCTTGTGTCCCAGCCTCGGCAAAACATGCAAGAAAACTTGATCCCCGACCACGAACTCCAAAGGTCGTCTGCGGAGATCAACATAAGACTTATGATGAGACTGCACGGTAGCCATCCGCTTCCAAATCAACTGGACCTGCTCAGATGTCTCCTGTATGAGCTGTGGCCCCAGTAAAGCTACCTCACCTGCCTCTAACCAGCACAAAGGTGATCGGCATGTCTTACCATATAAAGCCTCGTATGGTGCCATCTCAATAGTTTCCTGAAAACTATTGTTATAAGCAAACTCTAATAAGGGTATATGCTTCTCCCAAGATCCCCCAAAGTCTAGGATGCATGCGCGCAACATTTCCTCTAGCACCTGTATCGTCCACTCTGACTGACCATCTGTCTGAGGGTGGTATGCTGTGCTTAGAAGCACCTGCATACCCAGCGCCCTCTGAAAACTCTTCCAGAAACGAGACGTAAAGCGGGCGTCCCTATCTGAAACGATAGAACGAGGGACCCCATGAAGACGTACGATCTCTCGGATATACAACCTTCCGAGCTCGTCTACACTGAAGGTCTCCTTGATCGGAAATAAGTGAGCTACCTTCGTGAGTCTGTCCAAAACAACCCACACAGCGTCATTGCCTCTAGGTGACCTCGGCAATCCCGTCATAAAATCCATCGCGACATCATCCCATTTCCACTCTAGAATGGGAAACTACTGTAACAGCCCAGCTGGCCTCTGGTGCTCTGCCTTCACCTGCTGACAGGTGGAACACCTCGTAACAAAACCAGCTATCTCCCCCTTTATACCCGGGCACTAGTACTGACGTCTCAAGTCACGGTACATCTTGGTAACCCCGGGATGAACTGCCCAAGCTGAAGCATGAAACTCCCGCATCAGCTCCTCACGTATATCCCCTGGAACCCATACCCGTCCATGGAAACGCAAAACCTCATCATTTCTTACCGTCCAACCAGGATAAGGGTCCTCAATTGCCACCGACTCCCATAGAACTAGTCCTTCTGAATCCGATAGCTGTCTCATCCTCACTCTTTCCAGGAGGGTAGATGTCACAGCCAAAGAAGAAAGATATGTCTGCCCCTGACCGTCATGCACCTCCAGATGCATCTCAGAGAACAAATCCATGAGCTCCCACTCACCACTGGCCTCCTGCACTGCCTGTATCTGAGTCTTCCTGCTCAGTGCATCAACTACTGCATTACCTTTACCATGTGTGTAGGCAAGCTCAAAATCGAAGGACTGTAGGTACTCAACCCACCTTCTCTGCCTCAGATTCAGGTCACGCTGAGTAAAGATGTACTTAAGGCTTTTGTGGTCGGTGAAAACCAAAAAATGCTCTCCCAATAGATAGTGTCTCCAACAGCGCAATGCATGAACAAATGCATCCAACTCGAGATCATGTGTCAGGTAATTCCTCTCATGTGGCCTCAACTGCTGAGACCCGTACGCAACAACGCGATCGACCTACATCAAAAAGGCCCCCAGCCCAATCCCTGATGCATCACAGTAAACTGTATAGCTCTTCCCCTACTCTGGGAGTATCAGGATCGGTGCTGATGTCAGCCTTCCCTTCAGGTCCTGAAAAGCTGTCTCGCAAGCTTCTGACCAAACAAACTTCACACCCTTCTTAGTCAGACCTGTCAACGGTGCTGCTAAGCGGGAGAAGTCCTGTATTAAGCGTCTGTAGTAACCACCCAACCCTAAGAAACTGCGTATCTCAAACACGTTCTTAGGCTGATCCCAGGAAACTACTGCTCTCACCTTCTCTGGGTCTACGGAAACTCCTACCTCTAAGATAATGTGACCCAGGAAGTGAATCTGGTCCATCCAAAAGTGGCACTTTGAGAGCTTAGCATATAGCCGATGCTCTCTCAGTGTACTCAATACGATCTAAATATGGGTGGCATGGTCGTGTCAAGTGTGAGAGTACACCAAGATTTCATCCATGAATACTACCACAAATTAATCAAGATACGGATGAAACACACGATTCATCATAACCATGAAAACTACTGACACATTCGTCAGTCCGAACGGAATAACCGTATACTCATATAGACCATACCTACTCCTGAAAGCTGTGAGAGGTATATCAGATGGTCTAACGCGCAACTGATGATATCCAGATCTCATGTCAATCTTCAAGAACACTCGTGCTCCACGAAGCTGATCAAACAGATCATCTATCCTTGGAAAGGGATATCGGTTCTTAACCGTCAACTGGTTCATCTTTCGATAATCCACGCAAAGTCTGAGGGTACCATCCGTCTTCTTCAGAAAAGGACTGGAGAACCCCAAGGATAAGTACTGGGTCACATAAAGCCCTTTGCCTGTAACTCCTCTAACTGCCTCTTGAGCTCCTGCAACTCAGGCGTGGCCATCCTATAAGGAGGAATGGACACCGGTGCTGCGCCTGGGATGATCTCGATAGATAAATCCACCTCACGCATAGGAGGTAGACCTGAAAATTCATCCGGGAAGACATCCCTGAAACGATCAACAACTGGAGGAAAATCCATATGACAATTCCCCTGATCATATTGATATAAGCTCACTATCTGGGTTGTGACTCCACCTCACCCATGATGCTCTGGTCCAGCTCGACTCGCCTGAACATCCCATTCACCCTTGTATAGAAACTCTCCACCCTCTGGTGATGTGAAACTCACCATACGAAGATAGCAGTCTACAAAGTCACGAAAGGGAACCAACCAGTCCATCCTGAGAATGAAATCATAGCTCGTCATCTCCAGGACATAGAGGTCCCAAAGGAAGTGACACCCACCAACCTCAAGGGGGAACTCCTTGCTCTGACGCACACCAACCGTCCTAGTCCCCAATGGAGTGTCTAGCGTCATGATATCAGAAGGAGAAGAAACACCGGGCCCAAGGCTCTCCACAACGGGTACATATATGAAACTATGCATAGCACCCGTATAAAAAAGTACTGAAGACAAGACATAAGCTACTAGAATAGTACCTATGACTGTAGAAGGTTAGGGATACTGCTCATGCTGGGTCTGTTGCACTGCATATGACTGCCCAGTGCTGCGACCCTGCGATACAGCCTGGCTACCCTGAGCTGTCCCGCCCTGTTGCCTCTGAGATCCTGGCGTCTGGCTACCACGATCACGACCACCATCTCTTTCTGCACGCCCTGACGTACTCCAATTCCCCGACTGGTAAGAATCCACTGGTCCTGCTCCCGCACGCGGAGTCTGCACGGAACCCCTCTCACTAGCCACTGGTGGAAACGCCCTACAAAAGCACTGCAGATGACCCATCTTGCCGCAAGCTCGGCACTCCACTGGGTCTTGTGGACACTGCGGTCTCTTGTGTCCCTCTCTGCCACACTGGTAGCACCTGATCGGGCCACCTGAAGAAGCTATCTGGCTGGTACTTCCACCCTGAGAGAAGTCCATCTGTCTCTTCCTCTTGCCAGTAGAAATAGTACTAGTAACTGGTGCTGAACCGCCCTGGCCCACACCACTAAATTCCCGTAGGTTCCTCTCAGAAATCAGTGCCTGGTTTACAATAGCGTGTACTGAAGGCAACCTGAAAACATTAACCAGCGCTCGGATTTCATACCGAATAACATCCTCAAAACGTCTGGCTCTCAACATCTCATCACCCACCAACACAGGTGAAAAACGCTGAAGCTCCGTAAAACGAGCAGAATAGTCCATCACCGACATAGCGCCCTGCTACAGATTCATGAACTCTCGAGCTCTATATTCCCTCAGCGTCTCGGGAAAGAAGAATTCATAGAAGACTGCCTGAAAATCTTCCCACGCCATGTCTCTGTGATGCTCTGACTGGGTGGTAACATCCCACCACCTCTTGGCAGAATCACGCAGCATATAAGTCACGAGCTTGACCCTCCGCCCTGGAGGCATCTCAAGATGCTCGAAAATATTATGCATCGATCCTAGCCAAGACTCCGCAGCCTGTGGTCCGCCATCCCCTGAAAACGTAGGCGGATGCTACTACTAAAAGATACGTGTCAGCTCAGCCATAGATGTGGCAGCCTTCGGTGCTCCCTGAAAGGTCTGCATGAACCGCATAAAGCCTTCACGGAACTGCGCCTCCGCGCCTATGTCCGATATAACAGCTGGTGCCGCATCTGGCTCTGCTGGAGGATCAACTAGTATCCCATGGCCAACCATCTCCAGAGTATAATCTTCGCCGCTCTCCTGGCGAACAACTCACGGTCATCTAGGTGGCATGACACTATAAGGTCAAAAGCATGCCTCAGATTCAAGATTATTAAGACTGAAGCGAAGGAACCACCAAGGAAACAAGAGGAAGAACGCATGAAAAATTGGCAAAACAATACTACACGGTGTTTACAATAACTACACGACATGTAATTAACTTCCCATCCCCTGCCCGGGTCCTTCTACACAGCTAAGCCACACGACTTCCGTCGAACAAAACTACACGGTGTGTGCGGTGTTATTTTCCAACTGCCCGTGTCGTCTGTGACATGACTGACTACTCATCTTGACACTACACGGCATGTTACACCTGAACAGAGCGTGTACACCACCCTTTTTCCCAGCCACATGGCTAACTCCACACTATCTGTCCTCGGACAAGACTACACGGCGTGTCCCACAGGTACACGGCGTGTCCAGGGAGAGGTGACACTGGCCCGTGTTGTTAGTTACACGACCGAGTCCCCATGTCACACTACACGGCGTGTCCATCATTGACACGACGTGTCTGTCAAGGAGTTCACCGACCCGTGTTGTTATTTACACGGCCGGACTCCGGGTCAACACTACACGACGTGTACAAAACTACAAGGCGTGTTTTACCCAAGCCTTTCCATACCCCGTGTCGCCACCCACACGGTTTGTGACACGGGAAGAGACTACATGGCATGTACTCAAGGTACACGACATGTACTCAAAAAGTTTATTTTTCTTCCCGAACAGAAGAGCATACACGGTGTGTATAAAAATACTACACGATGTGTATACTGGGTTTCCAGACAGTATGCCTCATAAACTTCCCCGGAACCCAGAAAATACTGAAACCAACACCTAAGTGTCAAATTTCGACCCGTGGGGGACCATATTCCCCACGAATCAAAGTTTGAAATCTTATATGTGTTTTAACCAATAAGCAGTCAATGATCCACCACATTCTGGTCAATGGGGGCCCATACTCCCCAAAAACCAATGTTTGGAATCCATTCTATAAACAAGCTCAACCAAAAATACCATATCACAAGGTAGGTATTTATCATGCAACTATCACAACAACATGATTTTCTAGCACAACAACTATCACGACAACATGATCTTTCTAATGCACCTACATGGCATGGAAACTATGCATGGAATGTGATTTCTAGCATGTGCCTATATGATGCATGAGACGGCATACCCTCATCTCATCGAGTTGCAACTAAAAAGAACCCATAGATAAAATATAATCTGCACAATCTCAAGGTGCGTCACCCAACAGTGAAAACATATCAACCGTAAAATTGTAAAATCAAAAGAATGCAAAATATGAGGTAGACTGGATTTTCCCTGTACACGGGTTAGCTACGCCCGGGCACAACTTATTACCAACTACCATTCATCCTATCTCTGACTACGACTCCAAATAGTAAGTCAAAGAAAAGAAACCCCTCTTATACCACGTTGTAACGTCCTAGACCCAGGTGCCACGCAATGGGTGCCCCGAGCCCGGTTCGCCACGTGACCTCAAGCGCATTTCCCCAAACGTCAGAGGCTGCCAACTAGCAGCGAGGGCCCAGGTATGATAGTGGGGAAACTATTCCCTCATTTGTCAAAGTATAGCACGGAATAATTTAAATAAAACATACAAAAAACAGCGGAAGCAGTAAACCATACACAACTAAAATAAACTATAACAATAGAGATAACCAACAGTATATATATATATGATGATGATACATGTTTCAAGTTCTAAGAAAACAGCCAGAACATGTTATACATCAATACAGTACAACCAAATACAGAGTACAACAAAACAAAAAAAGTAGTTGGCAGCGGAATCTCGAGCCTAGGCTCGGTCCCATGCCCACCTACTCCTCAGCAACGGTCAATTACATGTATAGGGACTCTTGCTACTATCTACACCTGTAGAAACGTAATCTGTTTGGGCCGAAAAGCGTGACCCAAACAGGGTGTGAGAAATATATCTCAGTAGGCACCCACCAAAGGCCCGTGCCCAACTGCGTGCTAACAGGCAACAATAGTGTGCAGTAGTAAAATGTAATAAAGTAAGCAGTACTCAAAAGTAACTAACTTAACAGTTATATTACCGTTTAATTATTCATTTAATCCATTTAAATATTAGAAATCACCACAGTTCATTTCTAGGTAAATAGTCCACGTCCTCAGACAAACAAAACCTTACCCTTAGGTATGCAGAATCCAACCCGCAGGTATAGCCCTCAAGCGTAACAGAAATTTCCCTCAGGTGTAGGAAGTGTTTCCCTCAGGAACAGAAGTCAAGCCCTCAGGCACGAAAGGTTGCCCTCAGGAAAAATAACTACAGCCCTCATGCTAAATAGTGCAGTGCCCTCAGGCTAATCACAACAATGCCCTCAGGATAAATACAACAACGCCCTCAGGATAGATAGGTAACCGGGCCATGCCCAATAGGTAAACAAATAGTAACAAGCAATTCCTCTCAAGGCAATTATACCATTACTACTTTAAAGGCATACCCTCGGGTATCCTAGCCAAACGGCTAAACAGTGAAACACACCCCGGGGGTGGTTCCGGATCCAAGCAACGATCCCAACCAGCATTTTATTATCACAATTTAATCACCCATGCAATTATAGGCATTAAATATAGCAACGGCCTCAGACACATGACACCCCAACATGGGTTCGTGGTACAAAAATGCACAAAAACACACGACAGTTGAAAAATAAACACAAATCCACCTAAATTATACGTCAACGAGCGGTATACACGATTGTCGATCCCAGAAACACCAAAGAACGACATAGATCTGACGAATAACAAAACCCATTCAAACATAAATAACTTTAGTTGGGAGAAGAATTGGTCAGAAGCGGCCAAGGAAGTGGAAGCCCTTACCCGTGCGGTTCCAACGGGATCATCCGAGGCAGAAACCGATTCCAGACGAACACCCGACGGATCTTCAAAGGTCTGGCTCTCCTTCTTGGCTCAAAAATGGCTCAAATGCCTCCTCTTCCAAATGAGGAGGCTACTGCCTATTTTAATCTGAAAAAACAAAGTACACGGCGTGTACTTCTGAGTACACGGCGTGTACTTTCTTCATTTAACTGTTCCCCTGGCGGCACCGACGCACTGTTCATCCGTCGACATGCTTACACGGCATGTACTCCTGAGTACACGGCGTGTGCTATCGCCCAATTGGCAGAAACTCCACCGCCTTACTGTTTAGGCCTGCTGACTGACTACACAGTGTGTAAGGTACCACTACAACGCGTGTAGTCGGTTCCTACACCCTTCGTCACCGGCATGGCTACACGCCCGATGTACTCATCCCCACACAGCCAGAAGTACACGGCATATGGAAAAAGTACATGGCGTGTAGTTCCAAAATTCAGGATTTTCCCCATTTTCCATATTTTCTCAAAAAAACTTAAGGAAAAGGGAAAAGAAGAAGCCCGTACCTCAAAAATAATAACCGGGTTCTTACATACATAGAAATTACATTAATTTTTTGGAATAATTAATATATAACAAAAAAAGACACCAAAGAACCGTAATAGTTTAGTGTCTTTGGAAACTTAGAACATAATCTTCTAATCTTGGTGAAATATCTTCAACATCTCCCATAAAGATATTCCCCCCTTTTTTTACCTAAAACCTTTCTTTATATCCTGGAGAAAAGAAAACATCTAAAGGGTGAGATCAAATGCTCAGTAAGGGTAATCATGGAGAAAATAAAACAAACCATATACATTTTAACTTCAAAACATGAACATAAAGTTTAAACATCAAAATCTTGAGTTGTGAAATAAATCTTGGCAGTACGTAAGGAATAAATCATAAAGGAACATAAATCACAATAAAATAGCATGGGAATAAAACATTTAATTGTGGAAAACCATTAAGCACATGATATGATTTCCATAGTAGCCAAGGCATTGCTGCCAAGACCATCTTAGTGGACAAAGTCCCTTTCTGAATCGAGTTCACTCATCATTCCAGTCCTTTATCACTGAACCAGATTAACTTACCGTTCCAGCCATGACTATCTCATGAGATATAAATCTTTACCCAATGAATTTTAGGGAGATATAGGTCCCACCCATCTCATAATGAAATCATTCTTACGCGTTCCACAACATAAACATAAATCATTCATCATAACCCAAAGAATAAAATGGGTTTCATAAACATCATCCCGTCATAACATAATCCATATATAAAAAATGGATATCATTTCATCATAAGAAATGTGAAACCATAAAAATAATAGAGACATTTTACTTGAAACATAATCATACTAAATAATTGCATCTTAGATGGAAAATAGTTTTGACAAAACACTTGAAATGAATTCTTGAGGAAAATATCCTTTCTTCTTCAAAAATAATTTTATTTTCAAAAAATGCCATGAAATTTTAAAAGAAAAGGATTTTGTTGAAAATAATCATGAAATATTGTTGAGGAAGATTCATGAAAATAAGGTTTTATTAAACCGTAAAATCCGTTCATGCCGTATAAGTTAAAAAAACATTCTCCTCGTACTTTTTCCGGAAAAGTAAAAAAGTTCCTCGTATGGTAAACAAAAGAAAGATTCCTTCCATAACACAATGTAAAAGTCAAAGAGGGGGTAAAAAATGAATTTAAACTTAAATTTAATAATGAATTTTTTTTATGGACATGGATGAAAAATATAACCCCAGTAAATACTTACAAATAAACAATCTCAGATAAGAACGAGATTGAAATAATTATCCCTTACCTTAAGTCCGATATACTTCGTATGTATCCGAACCTCTAGTATAATGATTTAAATAATGTCATTGACTTATTAAAGAATCATATTCATTGTTATGATATCATATATGGTTCACTTATGACTTTATATTACTCGTTCTTTTGTAAATTCAATGTTAAAGCAACGTTTTGGGTAAAATCGTTTCATTTATCGTACGCGTTTGGACTTGTTGTTCTTGATATTATTATTACTTATATCATGATTTACTTACTTAAAGAATTTAAAACATGATTTATATATCATATATATTCAGTATATATATATATATAATAGGTATATAAATGAAATGAAACACACCGTTCATGGAGATGGTAGGCCGTACGTACACATGAACACTGTTTTTCTTTCCTTATCAACTTGAATCGAAGTAAGTAGATGAAATATATATATATACACACACACATAAATACAGTAGCTTCATTATGTCATATATTTCATTATTATTCATTATATATACTTTATAATCATTCTTGAATGGTTAACATGGAGAATGAATCTCATCGCGTCGTGGAGACGATAATCCATACGTACGCACGAGCGATGATATCGTTCCCATAATTATTTAATGGAATTGCAGTGGATGATATAATATATAAGAATCAGTATGATGTTATAATAACCATATATAGTTTTTATTTACACCATTATACCCATCCAAGTAAGGTGGTGGTGGAAAAACATATTACACCACGACATGAAGATGGTATTCCGTACGCACGCACGCGCGGTGATTTCATTTTCTGTTGGATGGATAGAAGGTGAAATGAGGTTTTTTCATATTTATAATAACATATAATTATACTAGTGATACTTATGTTATTACTTTATAATGAAACAACTAAATAATAATAAGTTGAAGAAGAAAGATACTTGAAAGAATCGGTAGAAGAGATTACCTCTTCTTCGACGCACCTCTTTTAAGCTTCCTCTTAAGGGACTAGAATTGGTCTATTGAGAAGAACATAACCTCTAGAATGTTTCTAGGGAAGTGGAGAAGAGAAATTTTCAGGGGTTTTCCGAGCATGAAGGCTCAAAGTTTTGTTAAGAGGAGAGGGAGGATGTGCTCATTTATAAGGGAGGAGAAGGGCACCTTTGGAAACATAAGAAATATTAATTTATAATAAATCAAACCCCACTTAAAAACATCCAAAAATGACTCATTTTAGAACATTATATGATATAGGGTTGTAATATCATCAACCAATAAAATTAATACATGTTTTAAATTTATTTTAAACCTCATCAACTTGATTTATCCTTATTTAATTTATTTAATCTTATTTGTGGTAATAATATTCTAAATTTTAAATTGTTTTAAATAATTACTTATGTGTTGTTAATTATACATAATTGGGTAATTTATGAAATTTTAGACCATATAAATTTCAATTTATAATTTTTAAATATTTATGTTATTTTTAAACAATTTAATAATATGTTAATTTTATAAAATAACAATAGTGTTAATTTTGAAAATATTCATTTATTTGAATTTAAATAAAATACACACAGAGGATATATTCGAACCAAAATGTTTAATATATTCCTAACATGTCATATTAATCTAGAAAATTTATGGAGAACATTAATTAGTTCATATAATGTTTATTTTAATATTTATAAAACCATTTATTTGATATTTATCTTAATAAAACAATTACTACATCATTTTTATATAATCATTTAATATACATATTAGTTTCATAAAAATTAAAAATAAAATCCTATGATAAATATAAATTTAATACCTTTCATAATAATATTTTTACTAGAATTTATCATCTTAAAATCAGAACATTTAAATTGTTATATTTATTAAATTATGAAGGTGACATCTTTGACATCATTTAAAATAAAATAATATAAATGTCCTAATCGGTTTTATAAGACTCCAAATGGTCCAAAAATAGACCCTTGGATTATTAGGGTATATAGATACTCGAAAAATAAGTTTTGGTCAAGTGTTTGGGTCTTTTATAGGTATTATAATTTGAATAAAAATTATTGATTTTTCACCAAATAAATAATTTCTGCATCATTAATTTATAAGATATTAAGTTAATTAAATATTTGTTAAAAATTACAAATAAATTACCATGATAAAGAAAAAAAATTTATATTTCAAATGAGTATTTATAATCTAATTTATATTCTGTAAAACTATATATTAAAAATAATCTAATTATTAAAGTTTGAATGAGACATTTCACTTTCCTTTAAAAAACTAAATAAAAGGTCTTAATCAAATAAAAGTGGGTTCTATTAGATTCAATTTCGACCCAAGTATGATTTGGGGTAAAATATAATCATCCAATTATATTAGGAAAAATGTTAGGGTAATTTTATAATATTATATTTACCCTTAATTACCCAATTTACCTATAACTACGTTAAATAAAATTTACCGTAGTTACTATTCATAATGGCCAAAAATAAAAAGTAGATTATTAACATAATTTTTACCTAATGATTCCAAATATGGAATCCATTTTCCAAATTCAAATCACAGAAGTGGCAGAAATTAATTTAAAATTAATCCCGTTGTTAAGAAAACGAGTTTTAAAAGTTCAAACATTGCAAAAGATTGAAATGATTTTAACTATGAATTCAATGTAAAATCAATGATAATGACATAAATTATATTAAATGGTAAAAATATATTCTATTTATACTTTAAAAACATTAAATATTATAATTTAACCATATAAATTATTGCAATGAAAAAAGTTGTTTTTAATTAAAATATAGTGTGTTTTTACTATTCATTAAAATATGAAAGTTATCAGAATAATTTGAAAAATTTATCCAAAGTAAATTTTTATATCATGATTAAAAATAATAATTTTATTTTGTCGAATTTAACTTATAAACATGTCAAAAACCAGATTTAAATTGGGTGCCCCATCAAAAGGCGGCAAAACTGCATTTTTTGAAAAATAATTATTTTACTCGAAAAATTTATTTTGTTCTTATACCTCATTCTAGAAAATGTGTAAGATGAATTATAATGTTATAAAATTAAAAATTCGGTTAATACTATTCATAGCGGCTAGTTTATAATAATATTATAATCATATATCATTGTTTAGTGAAACCCGGTATTGTGTACAACACACGCTATCGAGGAAGGTCGAGATTTCATGTAATGAAAGCCAAGTCAGGGTTGTGTGTAGTGCAAGATTACTTTGTTATTGCGTATATCAAAAGGTAATTTTGGTGTAGCGTACAATAGAAGATATGAAAGAAATTAAAAAGAATATATCTTATAAAATCTCAGGTTGTTACAAGACAGCTTGGTCATTTTACCTTGTAAAAAAGCATGCCATCTATCAAGTGGTTTTAGCTCAGTAGAGTCTAAATAACCATCTTAGTAGAGCCTTGTCAATCACTTCTCATTTACCTGACCAAGAAGGTGATGCCACAACTAGGTGTTGTGTGAGTTATGTAATTTTGTTTCGTTATCGATTTCCAACACTTGGTTTTCATAATTTAATACATACAATCCATTATTTAAATGTGCCATACCATAACATGCATTGTTCTTATAAAAGAAACAACCATTATTTCAAAAGTTGAAAATAAATCCATCCATATCCAAGCATGATACAAAAATTATGTTCTTGGTAACACCAGGCACATAATAATAGTTATGTAAAACCAAAAGCATCCTAGTTGGTAATGAGAGATGGTAATTTCCAATGGTAACGCAGCGAGCCTCATGCCATTAGTAGCTCAAAGATCCACCTCTCCTCTGGTAATCTTTCTAAATCTACTTGGTTCCTAAATTTGAATATAGGTGTGAGCCTCAGAAGCTGTATCTAATACCCAATGTGTATAAATGGAAATATTACACTCGATAAAGAATGAACCTTTAGAGTCCCCATGCTTCTGGGTGTAGTTCCTCTTCTAGTGGCCTGGATTTCCAGATATAAAACACACTGCCTCCTATTCCTTTCCCTACCTATGGATCTTCCCCTTCTTGGAGGGATGGTGCTCAGGGGATTCAGACCGTTTATGAATCCTTGGACCCTTTTACTCGTCCTTCCTTTTCTTATTCACCATAAGAACTACAGGTTTGTCATGCCCCATGTACTTATCTACCTGGAGAATTAAGTTCAGAAATTCTGATAGTGTCTTCTCATTGTTTCTTGTGTTTTAGTTGACAAAAAAGCTAGAGAAGGTCTTGGGTAGTGATGATTGGATGAGATCTATATGCAAATCATCTAGGAACTTAATTCATAAGATGTCCAGGCGTTCAATGTAGCCAATGATCTTTACTACATAAGGCCCAGCTGGCATAAAATCTCCATGATTAGTTGTGAACAAAGCGTTGGAGATCTCATATCTCTCCTGTCTCACCTTCTATTGATAAATATCCTTAAGGTGAGACATCATACTATACGTGTCCATGTTTTCATGTTACTTCAAGAGCTCATTGGACATGACCGATATCATGAAACATTGGACATCTATGGCATCATCCATATGTTTCATATAGAGAGATAGTTCCTCATAACTGGACTCTTTTTCAGGAGCAACTAGAATGGGCTCCTCCAGCACATAAAATTTCCTCTCGTGGTTAAGGATGATGTGTAAAAACCTCTACCAATCTTAGAAATTGGCGCCGGTGAGAAGGTATTTCTTCTCGATTATGGTTAGCAATAATATGTTTGAGGTCATTTTCCTTATCATTTCTACAATTTAAGATGAGAAAAGATTTAGTTCTTTATCATGATAAAACTGAGACAAATAAATAAATTAATACTTTTTTGTCTCCCACTATTTTATCAAAATCCAATAACCCTCACTATTGACTTCAGAATATTCTATTGCCTAAATATTATAGTGGAAAGGATCCATGTTTCCCTTACCATTTCCCCAACTAGGGTTGGTAAAGAAACTTGAAAGGTTTTAGATAGGCATTAAAAATTCCAACTACATTAACTCACAGTTCCTTGATTCACTGAGTGGAATCCCCAATCCTGAAATCCTTTTATTTTGAATTTCCTCAACCTTTGCCTCTTGGTTACACCAAGTCATGCTGTGGCAGTCAACCCTTTATATGAACCAAGTCAAGTCAACCAAAAAACTTGAATTATAATTCCATGATAATTTAAATTACCCCAACTAAGGTTGATCAAGCACTTTGAACTATGGTTAGATTCTAACCAAGATTGTGGAAGGCTATACTGACTTAATATTTATTTGAGGGATTTAATCCTTATACCTAAATTTCCATTTTATTACCTTTCTTACCTGATTTTTAATATTAAGTGGGATATAATTAAGTGATTAACCCTGTCTAAGATAATATTTATGCATAATCTGGTCTTATTTTAGTTCCATCTTGCATGCTTGTTTAATTCATTAATTCTGTGATCGTGAAAACATCCCCATAATAAATAAACCATGAAATTGAAAGAAATAAAATAAAGGGTATTATCATGAGCTTGTTCTATTGGTTAGTTTATCTAGCGGTTGATAAACTAACCCAAGACCTAGGGGAGAAACACCTTGAACCTTTTTGGGTTTGTGTTTACATCTTTCCACCTGTCCACCTTTGTATCTCCTTGGATTGGTTTCATCTTGGATCCTAACTTGAGCTGCCTACACTATCTTGGGAGCTCCATCCATTACATATGCTTTTATCTCACTCACAGATGAGGGGTAAAACGGGGTTTTACAAAAAATAAAACTTGGGCATGCAGGCCCTACATATTAATGAGGAGAAGGATCACATGCCAATAAATTTAATTTAAATAAATTAATTAAAAGAAACCATCCACATACAAAGGTCCTGATCTAGCTCATGATCATCCATGCATGAAATGATATTTACGCATACATAAAACTAGAATTAAATTATTTAATCATTCTTGTTTAAGATAAATCATGCTCGAATCAATTAATTATCTTTAATTAATCAATTCTTTAATCTTAAACTCTTTTCTGAATTTCCTTGAGATTCTCATCCATTATACTTTTAAACAAATAAATTAATTTAAAACTATCTTTGTACGTAACTTGTACCTTGGAGGCAACCCATTGAATTACTTTTTATAACTACCAAATGAGTAGAAATGAAAATTATGTAGATGTTAAATTGAACACACACATATATATAAAACACCTATCACGTGTTGTGCCTCAGCTTTACGGCTGCACCATGGTACACATCTCAAGGGTTTGTATAATATAATAATAAATTTTAATAAATTTGTGTAATTTGGATGAGTGCATGACATGTAGTTCTGACTACACAACGTGTACTACCGTTCACCATTCATTCGAAGCACACGCCTGGGGACATGGCATGTAGATGCAATTTATAAATATTCAGAGTACACGACATGTCCAGTGGGAAAAACATCATGTAGTGTCTGCATTACACAATCTCCAACTGGGAAAGCTGTGTAAGGGGTGCACAGTCTAACCCTAACCTAAAGGGACTACACATCGTTTCCCATGGGTCACACAATGTGTAATCTAAAAACTATGTGCCACCTATTCCTGGTCAACACACAGAGTCATTTAAGACTTAGATAGACTCCAACACATGGCTTGGTTTGGCAGAACAATACTGGTGCATGGAACCTAGAATACATGACGTGTACTGCTGAATACATTCCATGTGTTCTGGTGTTGTACGACCAAGAAGCTTTGGCACCTCCGAATGAGATCCTCTATTTTATTTTAATCAAAATTAAAAGAAAATATCATTTCTTTAAGGTGAACTAGAAATGGAAGAGGAGGAACAGATCTTAGGATTTAGATTTATAGAATGATTAACTTGATTTAAAGTAACTAAATTATTAAATTTTTAAATCATCAAAAAAAATTATAATCAATGATATGACCACTCTGATACCACTTGTAGGTTCCGGGAGTAGCGGAAGTGCATGGATGGGTGTGACCAACTTTAATTTTATCATTAATAACGATCAATCAGAGATCCATCGTGATGATAAAATGCCGGATCTTCAAAATAGAACTAAGAACAAAAAAAGGGGAGTCCCAAAACCATAAATAGGATCATTATATTTTGGTTATAATTAATTTAATTAAAAGATAAGAATTACCTTTGTGGAATTCTATCTTCGTTGATGTTTCCAAACACTATCCCATGTGATCCATCATTGCGTTGTATAAGCCAAGTATATAATTCCTCTAGCAATGATCCACACATGCTCTATGTATCTATGGACGTCGCTGAAGGGATCTCCGGGTGCTAGCACGGAGGAGCCTTTTCTTATGATGTACGCCTTTGATCTTTCTGAGAGCCGCTTCCAAAGCGCTCTCCTTGATTTGGTGAAGGAGGGTCTCTCTCGTAACTTGAGAGAATTCTTGGTGGAAAAAGAATTTTCTCTTGTATTGGGAGCTTTTTCAGATCTGTTGTGCACAACCACCATGAATGACTAGATTTATGAGTATAATATAACTGGGATTTTAATTACTTATAATAATAAAATGAATGAATTACACGAAATCATTTATTCATTTCATTTAATTCTTAGTAAGACCCCATGTCAAATAATAACAGTTGAATATTATTCTTAGTCGACATGCACCCAGAGAATTACAAAAAATATTATTTAATTAAATAAATAATATTATTCCCTACAAATCCCCATAAAAACTACATAGAGTGTATATTAATATACACGATGTGTACTTTTGTTTTTCCATTTTCTTTATTTCCTCCACCACATTTATTAGACCTTGAATAGTGACTGTTTATTTTTTAAATAAATATCACTACATTAGTCACTAATAAATATATTATTTCATCCATAATATATTCTCTCGAATAACTAGTGTCTAAATAAATGTGATCAAGAATCCTTGAATAATTATTAAACCAAAATCAAGAATAATATTTATTTAACTTGTTAAATGAATATTTCACTAAGATACTTGGACACAATTTGTGTGTGACCCTATAGGCCTATTTCTCAGTGGCATTAGGTGGAGCCTACCTAAAGCCCAAGGTTAGCATCTAGAAACATGCCAAGGCACCCATAGAGAAATAAGTTAACACTGCAATGATGTTCCACCTCCTACAAACACTTACCATCTAATGTAATCCCTTTGTATCGATATGTCAAATCAAGTGGGTTGCATGCTAGTGACATCAATACCTGTGCTCAATTATTCTTTCTTTGACTTCCCAGAATTGAAGTTTCCCATTCCTCACCGTGGCCATGGATTTATCTAGGCTATATCAATTCCATCAAAAGGCATGAGATATCAACTTATGTTATGGAACAAAAGAGACAAATCCTTTCTTTCATTATCTATTAATGCAATATTACTTGTGATGTACCCAACATATCCTACCTCGCTGCGAACAATGTGTCTTCATAGTTTTCATCAATTCATCTAAGTGTGAAAGTTGTAATACCCATTAATAATAATCTTAAAGTCTATGGACTAATACACATGTCTGTATATAGGAACATTCAATGACACTATGAAATGTAGATTTCCTACTGGCAGGTCTCATTCTCATAATATCCTCCTTGATATTACCAAGGGTGCAAACCATGAGAAGGTGCCTCAAAATTTTATGAGTCCCCAACCCGAATGGACCATATTATTTGTGTCCCTAAAATAACATCATCCATCCATAGAACATATATTCAATAATAGTGTTATGGCACTTCCGGGTTCTCATCATAGTAGGGATATACTATGACCCTTTAGTGCAATAGATATCATTATGAAATTATCACATGAATTGTAATGAAAAATAACAATCAAGATGTGATAAGTTTTTTTATTAATGAATAAAGTACAAAGTAGTTGGTTCTAGGCCAACAACTCCAACAGATTTTACTTGAATGTTACAAAGCGGTAAGGGGTTTCTTAACTCAATTTTTTTCTTAGATTATATTACTTATCCACTATATTTGATATCATAAGATTATATGTATAATGAATTATGATTTTATTATGTTTTATTCCAATTATTTTATGTGTATTTAAATTTAATACAAATAATCACTTCATTGATTAATTATCACTTCAACATTATGATCATTGTAAGGGTTCTTCATCTCAATTTTTCTTTTTGGGACATATGTTATATTATACACCTAACTTATTTTATGAGGTTTATTTACTACCCATTTGATATGATATATCATGAATATATTTACATTCATTTTATTTAATGTTTTATTTTATGTTATTTCCTTTATGGTGGTTATGATTCAAAAGTTACCAAAGCAGTAAGGGTTAATTTCACAATCTCATCATTATTCAGAATTTTTTATGTTTAAGTATTCATTGGGGGAATTATTTGATATTTATATCTTAAAAATAAAAAAAATATATTCTCATTTTGTTATTAATGAAATTTTAAAGAAATATTACCATCTCCTATATTTGGTACTTAAAATGATTGAGAAAATATTTTTAAGAAAATATGTCTTTATTACTATCTTTGGTCAAAATTATTTTTTCTTCTATATCCATGTTTTCTAAATTTTTTTATAAGAATGTTTTTAATATTATCCTATAATTGTTTAAAGTCATTTTTACCCATGATTTAATTTTTAAGAAATGGTTTAAAATGGATCTTCTTGTCATTTTATGAGCAAGGTACTTTTTTGTCCTTTTACTAAAAATGTGAAAGGAATATTTATTTTAACATACTCTGTATGAATGGAATTTTCCTGCCATCATGATCGCTCATTTATTTGAAGCTTACTTTATAATCTTACAATTTTATTTTTAAATAATTTTTCCACTAAAAATTTGGAAATTTTTAGTTTTTAAAAGTGATTTTCTAAGTTAAGAGGGTAGTTTCTTTAGGATTGTTTCTAATGATATTTTTTTGGTATTTCAATTCATAAATGAAAAAATCCTTTATTTTACATATAATACACTAGGGATATGTTGTAAACATTCCATACTTATTCTTTCTTTGCATGGTTTATGATCAATTTGAAAAGGTAAACTATTAACATTCACCATCTTGATTAATTTTGTAGTCATTAACTTTACCTTGAAACATTAACTTTCTTATAATTATTAGAAATTAAATTTCCATTAAATATCCATATTAATTATCATGGATATGTTTATTTATTAAAATGTATATAATTTCTACATACAATGTTTTACTATGAAATTTATTTTGTTGACTAGAAAAAACCTTGATAAATCTATATTCTTAAATCAATATAGATATTTGTTGATAAGGAATAATTTTTATGAAGTTAATTGATCATTAAATATATCGGAATGCATTGGACATGTAGTGATGGGTGGGGATCAATTATAAATATCCCCTTGATGCATTTTCAAGTCTCATGATACAAATAAGTAATCTAGAATTAAATTGGTCTCTAGTGTATTGTAGAGACCCACGTTTTGGTCTTTAAGAATTTGAAATATTTATAAGAATATTTACAATTCTAGGAGATAATTTTGAACAAGAATTTGGTGCCCGAAGACCCTCAATGCGGCGATTTTAAAAATATTAAAAATATTTTATCACCCACATGCAAGTTTTCTTAAAATGTGGAATGAATATCAAGAGAAGTCTTAGATCAGATTTCTGTGATTACGGTTGAGTTTAGAATGTTGTGTTTACCCTAGGTGAGATATAAAGTTGTCTGCATCAGAATTTTTGGATGGAGGTGAGATGATGGGGTGTTAAATGGTGGATTAATTGATTTAATGAAAATTTAATTAATTAATTAAACCTAAACATAATAATCTCCCCTACCCCTCTAAATTTGGGTGCACAACACCGAAGAGGATATTCTCCTCTCATATCCTCCTTTTAGTGATGAAAAACCTATGCCGAATCAATGTAATGAGGTGATGCTAATCTCAATTTTTGATGTCGATCATTATCAGATTGAGGAGCAGAATTATCCAAGTGTCATTCTTTACCAGAAGATTTAGAGTTTCATCCTCGAGGTAGGTGGTTTGAGTTTTGGTCTTGATCCCCATTTTTTATGATTGTTATAAGGTTTTAGAGCCTAATTAATACTACTAATGATCCCTACTAGGTAGATCTGTGGGTTTTGGGTTAAATCGGGGAAGATTAGGTATTTTTAAGGAGATTCATCACTTGAATTACCATATACATAGTGTTTAGTCTAGTGATACACACCATGTAGCCCTTACTTCTTGGGGAAGATAATCTTTGGGGTCCACACACCATATAATGTTTTTACATGCTATGTAGTACACCAATCCATTTGGCCATGGGACATAGATTGGTATTGTCATGTAAAAAATACATGGACATGTACAACTAAATGGAAAAAGTATAGGTAAATGGGGTCCTATAGATGGACACAGGAAAACCACATGGCCAGGGGCTAGATGAAGCGAGACATGACATGTACCTTATCTACATGACATGTACCCATACTTGGGTTTTCAGACCGTGTAGACAAGATACATGGACTAGTTCTTGGGTGGGTTCACACACCATGTGGACCCCAGTGCATGCTGTATACTCCTTGGGATCTTCTTGAGATCACTCAACTTCCATATCTCCTTCTATGGAACTCATATATAGGCTTTAAAGTAACCAATATCGAGTATTTTTCCATGTAGAACATGATGGTGGCCTCCATTTCAGCCTATGAGATATGAGGTGGCATGTTCAGAGAATGAAACTTGGAATCTAAGGTTAACCGATGCTAGAGATCAGTGTTGTTTGTGAAGAGAGATGGTGGGACTAGTGCTCCCCTATCGTATCCGAGTGAGAGTTTCCCTTAACTCTCTTATTTGGTTGAAACGGGACTTCCCACATCACGGGTGTGGGTTATTTTACCTTTGGGAAGTTCTTTTGGGGTTGGTACTCCCCTAATAGATTAGGATGTGAGTTCCCTATGATGCTCATATAGTTGGAGAATGATCCCCTACCATGATAGGGCGTGCCCCCTCCATAATATTTTGTAATATAGAGTAAGTAATCCCATATTGGACCAGGGTGTGAGTCATATATCCATGGAGTTGGTACTCGTATTGTATCAGGGAACATGTCCTCCATACGTGACATATAGATTGAGTGGTTAATCCCCTACTAGGTTAGGGAGTGGGTCTTATATTCCTAAAGTTAGAACTCCCTTGTCATTCCAGGGTGTGGGTCCTCCATAGGTATTGTTCATACAGATATGGTACTCTCCTATCATACTAGGGAGTGGGTCCTCTAGCCTAGGGTTGGTACTCCCCTATCATACCAGGGTGAGGGTCCCCTATAGTGACCGAGCTGGTAGAGTAGTACTCCCCTATCATTCCATGGTTAAGGTCCTCTAGCGACAGAGTAGTACTCCCCACATCATGGGTGTGAGTCATATATCCTTTATGTAGTACTCCCCTATCTTACCAAGGTTTGGATACTCACATAGTTGTACTCCACCTTATCTGAGTAGAAGTAGGGAGTGAGTAATCCATTGGATTTGTAGCTCCCTCAGCTATTGAGTATAGCTATAAGGAGAGGTAACCTCCACTATATATGAGCGATGCTTGGTTTGGAGTTAGTAATCCCTCGATGGGATGAGGTGTGTACCACTCCATACATAAGCGATAGAGGTTTCACAAGTTGGTTAGGAGATAGTACTCCCTCAACTGTAGCATAGTGGTGAGGTGTGGGTCTCATCATTATCTCTCTCACAGAGAGGATGCAAGCAATGAGTATCCTAAAGTAGTACTTACTCAAATGTGTGCAGTGGTGAGGAGAGGGCCTATCCATGTGGGTTTATTTAGCCTGTACAGATAACTAGTTAGCAATGACCTAACCTATGGTGTTGGGAACTAGAGCTAGACTTATTAGGTTATTCCCAATGGAGCACATTCTCTCAGACATACCATTTGTAATGGTAGAGTTTTTATATATGGATTATATCTCTCGGATGGGTGCCATCTGGGATGGATGAGCTCATGGAGTGTGTTCTCTTAGTTTTGGGTTACCTTTAGAGCCTCAAGTAAAATCTTATTACTGTCTAAGAGGTTGAAACCTCATGAGAATTGGATTCTAATATGAGTATATTTGGGTGTTTTTGGGATCCCTTTTGGTGTTTTCACGTTCTAGGTTGACACCCCTTCTAGTATAAGTACATGTACTTCTTCCATTCCCACACCTTAGATTTGTTTACTCTCCTTCCATGGGAAGAAAAAAACTTGTGGGGTATGCCATGTGATTTTCGTGTTTAGATTATCATGGTTTGATGATATCACTCTCCTTCTAGGGGTGGAAAAGTCTGAACATGTAGATAATCTACTCCCTATGTTGATTCCCCTCACTACTACAAAACCAGCCTTTAATAGCTCTAGAAATGGCCTTTATCAGTGCTAGAAAAGCGCTGACTACTTGAGCGACGTTAAAAGTCCATGAATTTTATCAACACTCAAATAGAACTGATAAAGGGTATATTTATCTTTGATTTTAAAAGCCCTGATATAATTTATTACTACAACACACTATAAGGTAGCACTAGAAAAACACAAAACACACACAAAAAACACACAAAAAACATACCAAAACACACCAAAAACCCACCAGATATCAATAAAAACAAGTCACAATACATAATTTAAATGAAATGAGATTTACAACATAAATACAAAAAAAACCAATATATTATAAACATTTAAAACATTAGTTTATACAATTAAATAAATAATTTTTTTTACATACATTAAAAAACAATCATAATTGTAGGACAGAGCACCCCAACATGGGAGACAACAACTGGGACAATGTGTTTATGCTTCTTTCACAACAACTTATCCAAAAATGATGCCTCCATAAACTTCTCAAAATGGAGATCCTTGTAGAAGAGGACTATCTCCTTGATCTCTGGATTAAGACCGCCAATAAAAAGAGAAGCTTTCAATAGATCCTAAGACACCACCTATAGATAAAAGGAAACCAGGTCTTTGAAGTGTTCAACATAGTCCTTCACCGTCTGCTGACCTTTTTGGACACTCATGAGCTCTTCCATTTTCTTCATCTTAACCTCCTTAGGTATAAAACATCAGAAAATGATGGACCTAAAATCTTCCTACTTCATCCCAACTTGCATCGTTGGTGGGGAAAACAACTTCCATTATTCCAAATATGGACACCCAAGAAGACCCAAAACAACATGAACTATAATATCTTTGGGAGTTCCAAACACTCTAAAGAAATGAAAAAGTTCCTCAAGCCACTTTACTGCCTCTAATGAACCTTGATTTCTATAGAAGATGGACAGAAACTGTGGAGAACCAGAAACAGGGAAAGAACCACTAGAAAATTCAGGGACCTTTCCGGGCAGCATATTCTTAATAACACAAAAATCATAAAATCAGGTTCAAAATCAATCTGAAACACAAACGAAAGAAACATCTCAAAAAAAAAACTATCTCATAAGACAAAAACCAAATTTAAACCAAGTATGAGGAGCACATATGAGGCTAATGGACCAAAAAACAAATTTATCCAAGTCATCAAGCTCTATTAACATCCTAATAATTAGCTTTTAAACTCTATATTTATGGTTTTATTTCATTATATCTATGTTATTTGTTCTTAATACTGGTTTACAGGTTTTCTATCAAAATCAAGAATAATATTTATTCTTAATATTTAATTTAAAATAAATTTTTCTAAGATTAGGGATAAAGTTATTGTGTGACCTTACAGGAAAATTTATCAGTTTGACTAGAAAAAATTGCCTAAAGTGTTTGATTGAAATCCAGAAATACATTAAGACACCCATAGATAAATAAGATAATTTCACATTGATAACCAGATCATATGAAATATTACTATCCAATGAAATCCCCTTATAATTATATCTCATAATAAATGTTTCATACTTTTGTTATTAACCTATATTATTGATTTATCTTTATTTTCATTTTTGATATGAAATCATCAATGAACTACGAGGGTTGTGGATTTAATCAGAAAGTTCAATTTCATACAAAGGGTAGAGATTTCATCTTCCATAACATTAAAGAAAAAATAATTATTTCTCAAATTAGTCAATTAATGTCATATAACTTTTGAAAAACCCAATATATATTAACATGACATGAAAATATGTTTCCACTGTTTACATGAAAATGTCAATTTATCTTGATTATATTATACATCATTAATAAAATCCTATATATATATATATTTAAATATGCAAATATATATTTATAAATACCCAATGACACATATAATAAAGGGAATTATTATTTCAGGTTCAGTCCTCATAACCTCCTTCTTTAGGATTACAAGGTTTAAAATTCATGAGAATAATTGTCTTGTACCAATAAGCATCAAACACCTAATAGTAAAACATCATTTTTTTCTGATCATAAAAATCAAATTTGGATCACTCAATATATGTTTATGAATATTTCCATTACATTTCATGGATCTCATTATATTGGGTAACTCATATAATATTTCGATGTGACAAATATTCTAAAGAAATTATAACATTAATGTTACAAAGAAGAACACTCATAATTTTATAAAATATTTATTAATATTCATGTGATAAAATGTAAAATGTTAGTTGGTTCTTGGGAACTAAGTACTACCCATCCAAGAAAAGTTTCTTCAGAGGGTGTCTTAAAAAAATATTCTTATAAGGGTTTTAACCAAGTAAATAAAGTGTCTAAAAGGTATTTTGATCCATCAATGCATAGGGATCATCTAAGGTGGTAGAACCTAGTGGATAATGTTTTCATTTATAATTTATAAATCTTTTTATAAGTCTATTTATAATATACAAGAGTGACATATTTTTAGACCACATAAAGGATCATTTACGAAGGGGTCATCCTTGATAAAATATTATAAAGAGGTGGTTTACATAATACATGGAAACAAATTATTTAGGAATCCAATATACTATATAAAATTTAATTTTGTATTTAAATGAGTGGTGTCTATAGGGGATAAATAAGTTTAAGGATAGTGGATAAAATAAAAATTTTATAGATAGCCCTCCGAAACGAAATTAGATGAGGTAAACAAAAGGGGTCTTCTTCCTATCCAATAAGAAACCAATAAAAAAAAATCATATTTGAGTTAGTCCTAGTCATGGAGAACATACATGGGAATCCATCATATTTTTTATACACAATAGAAATGAATAAGTATGGTAATTCATCTCAAAATACATTATTGTTAATGATTATATCTCAATAATGTAATTTGGTTGGTCCTCTAGAGTAGTCATGCTGGAAGCGGTGAGGAGATGAGATGTAGGGTTCATAACAACACAAAAACACAAAACGCAGAACTTATAAAGATCAAAACATGATATTGGAAAAGTAGAAAATAAAATATTTTTTATTCTATTCTTGATTATTTTGATGGATCATAGTGGATTCACACCAATAGTAGAGGAGTTCCACAAGATCTTCAGAATCACAATGACTGAGTGCGGGTTAGGGTTTTTTAAAATAGATTGGTGACATTTTTAACAGCGCTTTTAGAAAAGTTCTGATAAATATCCCTTTTATCAGAGTTAAATTGATAAGCACTGAGAAAGTGACATTTATCAGTGCTAAAAAAGAACTGATATATCTCAATATTTATCAGTGCTCCAAAGGCACTAACAAAAAACATCTTTATCAGTGCTTAAAGAGCACTGAAAAAGATGGAATTTCTCAGCACATTTTGCTAACACTGCTATATTTCAGCACTATTAAAGGCTAGTTTTTTAATAGTTCCTTTTTCTTGGATGAGGTTACTTCCTGATGGGTTGAGTTGTGGGATGAAGTTTATCCATAATCACTTGTTTGGTCTTCTTTTGACTTAGATGACTAGTCATGTACAACTGTGGATAGTTTGATATGGAGATTCTCTCTTGATGGGGTTCCCTATGGCTAGGTTGAGTGGATTTTTGCCTTTAAGTATATCCCTTTTTCTTTTGGGTTTTGGGATTCCTACTAAGTATTATTATACTCACCCCTGAACAGGTTTTTCCTGCATGTGTTGTGTCTTGTGTAGACCACATGCTTTTCGATGGATTCCATGGAGGACACGAGGCATGCAGAGCTTAGTGAGCTAGATTGAAATTTTTTTTACTAGAGATGGACCAAGGAGATTTCTGGTAGTTACTTTTGACATCAATCCCATCCTTCTAAGTAGATTGGAAAATTTTATAGTTTTATGTTGGTGGGAGTGTGTTTTCCATTTTTCTAAACTTTTAGTACATCTGTTGCTCTTAGATTTGGGATAGATGTATGCCTGAATTTTAGTTTCTAGCTTTTTATATCTCTTTATTATTGCATCAAGGTGTTTGTGGGTCTGTGGTTATTGGTACTTTAGGAAAAGGTCTCCCTGAGTTTGGTTATGCCTTTAGAACTTATTTCCACACCCTGGAATGTGAAGGTGGGCTTGGGATAGTTGAAACTCAAGCCCTATATTGGGTTAGGTCATGAGAAATTTGTATCAGAGGTGGTTTCATCCTGAGGAAATTGTTCAGAAATTCCCTAAAAATGATTTGTTTGGTTTCATAAAAATAGTTTCATGGTGTTTTGAGTTTGGCTCTTAGGCCAAATGTTCCATTGTTGGTGTGGTAGCCGACGTATCCATTCACTAGGACTCTGATAACCTACTTTTTGACTCTGTACCTTAGGACACTGGTCATAGGGGAAATAAATGGTACATGAATCATATTGGAATGGGTTTTGGTTTTTCTTATTCTTCATGATTATGCTACCTAGATATACTCTTTGACCATGGTGTGTATTGATTCTATTTCTGGATGCCTCTACGACGACATCCAAATAGGGTTCTATGGCATAATTTTGATGAAATTCCACCTCGTGACGAGGATTTGGTGTAGGGAACTAGTTCCGAGTTGTTACCTCTGGGCGGTCTGCTGGTTGAGCCACCACCCATAGAGCAGCTGGTTGTGCCGGTACTGTAGGATGAGGATCCACACAGGCTGAGTGAACTGTACAAGTTCCAGAGAAAGTGACCTTTGAGATACTTGGGTGATCCATACCCCTAGTAAGTAGATTATGGCTCGAGATAGTCACATGAATTTTTCATCTAGTGAGGAAACTTACCGATCAGACTGTGGTCCTAGAGGAAATCCTTCAGCATGGTTTGGCCGAGTAATGGTGGTGTTTAGTGACACGGTTCTATGACGAGGTGAAACTCACTTTGGTAGAGTTAAAGAAAATCTTTGGTGAAGAATTCTACCCAGCCAAATTGTTATCAATGTGTACCCATGAGCTTTTACAGATTCAATAGTGTATAATAACTATGGAAGAGTACTTGGAAAGGTTTAGAGACCTGTCATATTACTCCCTGGATATGGTTTGAGACCCATTGTTTAGATCCTGAACCTTTGAGAAGGGCATACATAGAGACATTAGATCAGGTGTGGTCTCCTCATGCCTTCCCTCTTATATAGGGGTACTGAAGCGATATCTAGTCATAGAGATCTTCCTGAC
Organism: Viscum album; assembly: GCA_963277665.1. NCBI lineage: Eukaryota > Viridiplantae > Streptophyta > Magnoliopsida > Santalales > Viscaceae > Viscum > Viscum album. The sequence continues at coordinate 578,041,809 of OY728122.1, read as the reverse complement.
CAAGGGAAAGACTAATGTGGGACATGATGGTGGTCACGGGGAAAATTCATCTATAATATATAATAGATAACAGATGACAGGATCAAAACATAAGAGGAATACCCATGCTCAGAAATAGGAACATGGGCCCGTAGTGTAGGAGCAGAACTAGGGATCAGTTCAACCCTAGGAGAGGAGATGTTATTATTGCGATGGCCGAGGGCATCTTTCTAGAGATTTTCCAACCTATTGTGCCACCGATAGGGATCCGGTCAATGAACCTCCTTCACATAGGAAGTGCTTGTATCAAGGATTTACAAAAGATGGAGAACGTAGGTGAGGATAACTATAGGATGTAGAGGCCTTCGACCCAGAAGCTTCGAGGATGAATAGATGTATGATGTGTGTCCTTTATAATTTCTATAGTAGTAAACTTTCAGACACTATAGTGAGGAAATATTTTCTTTCTGCTTTTATCTCAGGGTTTAATTGGGGTGACATGGGGAATCTATTTGACCTTGTGTTGGTGTAGTTAGATGTAACTCCAAATACATGAGGAAGAGAGGTCCTTTCCCAACTTAGATATATTTTTGGGTTGCAATCAGAACCATGAGGGTGTGTCAGTGCTACCCAAAGCGGATAATATCAAGGTGAGGTGAATGAGTTCCTTGGACTTGTGTGTTTAGGGTGAGGTTGAATAATGGAGGTCCTTTATTAGAACTGATCCATAGAGGCAGAGTTAGACCCTATGATGTTTCAGTAGTGTAGAGTAGTTTCCTACCATCCATACTTAGTTGGGATTCCACTAGTGGGTGTGGCGTTGTTTTTGGTTTAGGTTACTCTCCTCACATGAGGGGTGAAGAGGCATGGGGTATGCCATGTGCTTTCCATGTCTATCTTATCAAGTTTAGATGAGTCTACCCTCTTGTCTTATTCTATATTACCCTCATGTGATTGTTGTCAAATTTGAATGAAAGATTCTTGATGAGGTTTTTGTATAGTCCATCTAGCAGTGGATGTGAACTGTGGGGTTCTTTGGAATCCGTGTTAGGTTAGTGAGGTTGTGTACCACTAGGCCCTATGACTGAAGATGGACCGTAGTGCTTGGTGATGTTCCCACTAGTCACTTCTAAGGAGACATGTGCCACTTGTTTCATGATGTTTCCCTAGTTGTATCTGTATATGAGAGTAGTTTGGCCTTGGTTTTTCCCATGAGGTTGTTCTTAGAATCCGTATGAGAACCCTTGGAGAGCTTACTGGAATGGGAGTTCTAGTATGAATATTAGTTTTGTTTCTCTATTCCAAGCCTTTTATTTTTTAGGGATGAAAATATTTTAAGGTGGTAGTGATGTAGAGACCTTGGTTTTGGCCTATAAGACTTTGAAATATTTCTAAGAATATTTCTGAATCTATGTGCTAAGTTGGAATGGGAATTCGAGGCCCAGAGATCCTCGACATTGTGATTTTAAAAATATTAAATATATTTTTTTTCGTGCATGTGAGGTTTCACTTAAAACGTGAAATAAATACTGAGGGGAGTCTCAGATTGTACTTATGAGACCACAATTGAGTTAAAAATTTCTATTTTACCCTAGGAAAGACATTAAGTTGTTATCACTAGTTGTTTTGGATGGAGGCAAGATGATAGGGAATTAAATGGTGAATTAATTAATTAAATGAAAATTTAATTAACTAATTAAAAATTAAAATAATACTCCACCCCTCTACCTCTCACTTTGGGTGAACAACACCAAATAGGAGCCACTCCTCTTCTATACTCCCTTTGGTGAGATGAACTATCACCGAATCAATGCAATGAGATGATTTCGATATTAGCTTCTGAAAATGATCATCATCAGATCGAGGAGAAGCATGATCCAAGAAGCATTATTCACCTGAAGCTTTGGAATTTCTCCCTTGAGGTAGGTGGTTTGAGTTTTGGTCCTGATCTTTAATCATTATGATTTTTCTATGGTTTTAGAACCCGATTACTATTACTAATGATCCCTGAAAGGTAGATATACAGGTTTTGGGTTAAACTAGAGTAGATTGTGCATTTTTTCAGGTGATTAACAATTGGAATTACTATATGCACGATGTGTAGTCTAGTGAAACACACCATGTAGTCCTTCCGTTTTAGGGAAGATGATATTTGGGGTCTACATACCGTGTACCATATTTACACACCGTGTAGTACCCCAATCCGTGTGGTAATGCTACATGGCTTGGGATATCCATGTAAAAAAATACATGGTCATGTACAACTACATGGCCAAAGTACATGAACATGGGGTCAGGTACACGAACATGGGAAAACCACAAGGCTAGGGTCCGAGTGAAGCAGAACAGGGTGTGTACCTTTTCTACATGCCAGATACCCCTACATGGGTTGGAAAAACCTGTATATAAGATACAAGGCTAGGTTCTTGGGTGGTTTCACATGTTGTGTGGAACCCAATTCACGTCATGTACTCATTTGAATCTTTTTTATATCTTTTGACTTCTATATATCTTTCTATGGGACTCGGATTCAGGCATGAAAGTAGCATATCATGATTTTTTTTCTATGTAGAATGTTATGGTGGCCTCCATTTCAGCCTATGAGATATGAGATGACATGTTCAGATCAAGATTCTTGTGAAGATATACTTAACTGATGTTCGAGATCAATGTGGTTCATGAAGAGAGATGTTGGGACTGGTGCCCCCTATTGTATCAGGGTGTGGGTTTCCCTTAACTCTCTACTTTGGTTGAGATGGGACTACCCACATCATGGGAGAAAGTTCTTTTACCTTTGGGTAGTTCTTCTGGGGTTTGTACTCCCATAATGGATTAGGGCATAGGTTCCTCATGATGTTTTTATAGTTGGACAGTGCTCCCCTTCCATGCTAGGGCGTTGGCCCTCCATTCTCTTCTGTAAGATAGAGTAGGTGCTCCCCTGTTGGAATAGGGTGTGAGTCCTCTATCCATGGAGTTGGTACCCCCTTGTTATATCAGGGTGTGGGTCCTCCATATGTGATATATAGATAGAGAAGGTACTCCCCTACTTGGTTAGGGAGAAATTCCTCTTTTCTTAGAGTTGGAACTCCCCTGTTATTCCTAGGTGCAGCTCCACCATATGTTTTGTTCAGGAATTGCTAGTACTCCCCTATCATACAAGGGAGTGGGTCCTATCTCATGGGTTTGGTACTCCCCTATCATACTAGGGTATGGTCTCCCCATAGTAGTCAAGATATTAGAGTAGTACTCCCCTTTCATTTTAGGGTACGGGTCCTCTAACCACAGAGTAGTACTCCCCATGTCGTGTGCATGTGTACTCTATCTTTTGAGTAGTATCACTATCATACCGGGGTGTGGGTCCTCAGAGAGATATACTCCCCCATCTTTGAGTAGAAGCAGGGAGTAGGTAATCCATTTGAGTTGGATATCCCTTAGCTGTTGAGTATAGTTATGAGGAGATGGACCCTCCACTAAATATGAGAAAAACCTAGTTATGAGTTAGTTCTCCCTAGATAGACTAAGGTGTGGTCCACTCTATATAAGAGAGAAATTGGTTTCACTGTTTGTTTTCGAGCTAGTACTCCCTCGACTGCAGGGCAGTGGTGAGGTGTAGGTCCATCTGCTCTCTCTCTCATAGAGAGGATTCTTGAAATTCATAGTCAAGAGTAGTACTCCCTCAACTGTGTGCAGTGGTGAGGAGTGGGACTTTACACATGGGTTTCTTTAGCCTTTTTTGGGAGAAAGTTAGTAAAGATAGGATCTATAGTGATGGGAACTAGAGCTGGACCTAGTAGGCTGTTCCTAATGGAGCATGTTTGTAGAGACCCAAAGCTTGACGTACATGAACATTACATTACTTTCGCGGAATACTTAGTACATAACAAAAACACACACACAAGGATCGTAATAGTTTAGTGTCTTTGGAAACTCGGAATAAAATCTTCTAATCGTGGTGAAAGATCTTCAACATCTCCCATAAAGATCTTCCTTTTTTTTATACCTAAAAACTTTCTTTATATCCTGGGGAAAAGAAAACATAAAAGGGTGAGCTCAAATGCTCAGTAAGGGTAAACAAAAGAAATATCAATCACATCGTATTCATAAGAACATAACATTTTGGAAATCATAACCTGAAAAGAGAGCATAATTTTCATAACATGGGATAAATCATGGTAGTGAAATGTAATCACAATAATCATAACTTAAAACATGAAACTTTGTGTCATTAACACATAATCATAGAGAATCATTTCTTTTTAGTCAAGACTCATTTCCAAGACTATCTTAGTGGACAAAGTCCCTTTCTGAATCGAGTAACCCTCGTTTCAGTCCTGTTTCACTGAACCGGTATAACCTACCATTCCAGCCATGTCTATCTCATGAGATATAAAATCTTTACCCAATGCATTGGAGGGAGATATAGGTCCCACCCATCTTATAATGAATCCTTTCTTATGTGTGCCACATAATCATAAATCATACATCATCGCATAACCCATGTAATAAATATGGGATTCTTAAACAACATGACATCATAAAACAATTCATATAAGATAAAGGAATTCATAAAAATGTTTCCATCACAACATAATCAAATCCATGTAATAATAGGGATAAAAACAGAACCCTTTTATTATCTTAGATGGAAAATAATTTTGATAAAATACTTGAACTTCATTCTTGAGGAAAATATCCTTTCTACTTCAAAAAACACTTTTCCTTTATTAACATGTCATACAATTTTAAACTAAAAGAGGTTGATTAAAAATAAACCTGAATACTTGTAAAGGAATCTTCTTGGAAATAATGTTTTAGAAATCCATTCATTCCGTATAAGTTAAAAAAAATCATTCTTCGTACTTTTGTCAGAAAAGTCAAAAAGTACCTCGTACGGAAAACGACAAAAGATTCCTTTCATTTCTTTTACTAAAAACTCACCGAAGGGTAAAATTGGATTTAAAAAATTGTACGTGGATGGAAATAATATTACATATTGAGGAAACATGGATGTGGATGATAAAATACACCCCAGTAACTTTCAAAGTATAAACAATCTCGGATAAAAATGAGATTGTGATATTTCCCTTACCTTAGGTCCGATTTGCTTCGTAAGTGTCCGAACCTCCTGTATAATGATTTAAATAATGTCATTTACTTATTACAGAATCATATTCATTGTTATGATATCATATATGGTTCACTTATGACTTTATATTACCCGTTCTTTTGTAAATTCCATGTTAAAGAGCGTTTTGGGTAAAATTGTTTCATTTGTCGTCTGTGTTTTGACTTGTAATTATTCATATGATTACTTAGATCATGATTACTTAATTCCAGAACATAAAACATGATTTATATATATATATATATTCAGGATATACATATATGTAATAAATCATTAAATGGGAAGAAATACACCGTTCATGGAGAGGGTAGTCCGTACGTACGCATGAACGCTGTTTTCATTTCCTTATTGAATTGAATGGAATTAAGTACATGACATACATATAAATATATAAATAAATCCAGTATCATTATTATGCCATATATTTCATTAGTAAATATTATATATACTTTATAATCATTCTTAAATGGTTAACATGGAGAATGAATCTCATCGCGTCGTGGAGACGGTAGTCCGTACGTACGCACGAGCGATGATATCATTTCCATAAATATTGAATTGAATTGGAGTGGATTATACAATATATCAGAATCAATATGATGTTTTAATAACTATGTATATTTATTCTTTACACCATTATACCCATCCATGTAAGGTGGTGGTGGAAAATGGATTACACCACGGCGTGGAGACGGTATTCCGTACGTACGCACGCGCGGTGATTTCCTTTTTCCGTAGGATGGATAGAAGGTTAATTAGAGTTGTTTCATATTTATAATAACATATCAGTATATAAGAAATACTGATGTTATTACTTTATCATGAAACAACTAAATAAGAAGAAGTTGAAGAAGAAAGAAATTGAAAAGATCGGTAATGGATATTACCTCTTCTTTGGAACGCTTCTTTGAATCCTCTACTTAGGGAACTAAGATTGGTCTTTGAAGAAGACCAGGACCTCTAGGATTGTTCTAGGGAATTGGAGAAGGTATTTTGGCAGAGTTTGGCCGAGCTTGAGTGCTCAAATTGGTGTGAGGAGGAGGGGGGAGGAGGTGTCCTTTTATAAGGGAGGAGAGGGGCACCTTAGGAATATCTCAAAATATTATTTTATATTAAAGTCAAAATCGTTTTATAATGGTTCCAAAGGGTCTTATTTCGAAGCTAAAGTGGGGATGGGTCGAAATACTATCAAACAATAGGATTTAGACAAGTTTAGGGTGTTATTTTAACCTTATCAATTAGATTTAACTCTAAGTTAAATAATTTAACTTTTACCGTGTCTTTTTGTTTTCTTTCACTATATGGTTAATACACTTACTATAACATGCCAAACGAACCCCAAATTGTTTATTATTAATATATATATCCTTATCTAAGTCATTTGTCCGAACCTTAGATTTTTAGGAATAAAATAATAATTATTAATATAATATTTGATTTAAAAAATATTTTGTGTCAATTTTGACACTATTTGATATATGATTTTTTTGAAAGTCATAACAGAATTATATGTTCAAAACAAGTTGATTAAATCAACACTAATATATCATAGTAACCTAGAAAATTAGTGGAATTCATAAAAAGTCTTAAATTAAATTTATTTTGGTATTTATAATATCAATTATGTAAATATTTCATTAATAAGATAATTACTGCATCATCTTTGTGTCATAAATAAATTAAATTATTTAAAGTCTAAAAATTATAAATAAAATATCATTATGTAGGAAATCGTTTTATCTTTCTAATTAATATTTATAGTCGAATTTATCTTATGTATAACCCCATATTAAAAATGTTTTAGTTATTAAACTTTGATTTTAACTATTTTAACTATTCTTTGAATTAAATAATAATAAATTTCCTAATCTAATCCAAGTGGGCCTAAATGATAATATTTTACACTTAAGGTTGTTTTTGGTCGAGATACACTTGTCCAATAGGATTAGGACATATGTTAGGGTAATATTAATATCATTTTTACCCTTAATTACCCTATTTACTTTTAACCGTGGTAAATAAAAGTAAAAAGTTACTATTCACCAAAAATTATTTTCATCTCATTGAACCACATTTTACTTACTGACATCAACCGTGTCTCTCGGATTTTCGAAATTCCATTCACAGAAGCGGTAAAATTAAGTTTTATGAAAAATTCAGTTTTTTAAGTACCACTTAGTAGTTTCACTATTCATCAAAAATTGATGTTTTTCAGAACAATGCCAAAATTTCATCCTAAACTATATTTCATATTCCGAATTCAAAAATGAAATCTATTTTACCAAATTCATAACATAGAAGTTGCATTAATTAATTTTATAATTAAATCCCATTGTTAAAACAAATAGCGTGTTTTTAAGAAACAATATCTATCAAAAGATTGACACTTGATTATGTCTGGTTTAAATGTGAAATTACATTCAATGACCAAAATTGTATTAAATTGTAAAAATATATTCTAAATTTACTTTAAAACCACTTAAATTAATAATTTATCACTATTAATTATTTCGATTAAAAAAGTTGTTTTTAATTAAAATTTAGTAATTTTCACTATTCATCAGAATATGAAAGTTATCCGAAATGTACCAAAATTTAACCTTAGGCTAAATTCGATACTCCGAATCCAAAAATGAAATCCATTTTGAAAAATAAAATTTACAAAATTTCAAAAAGTGGTCATTACTATTCATAACGGCTAGTTTTAATAACATTTTAATAGCATATCGCTGTTTAGTGAAACTCGTTATTGCGTACTACACACGCTATCGAGGAAGGTCGCGATTGCGTGTAATGCAAGCCAAGTCAAGGATGCGTGTTGTGCAAGCTTCTTTTGGTGTAGCGTACAACACAATACATTAGTGAAATAAAAAGAATATTTTTCATAAAATCTCGGGCTGTTACATTCTACCCCCCTTAAAATGAATTTTGCCCTCGAAATTCGTCGGGGTTATAAATGGTTTACTATTCGAAAGTTTCTTTAATAGAAAAACACATCGTAAAAAGGAATACCAAAAATTGGCTTTAAAAACTAAGGTATGAAATGTAACGATTACCCAAATAAACTAATCACTGGGTTTCCACATAGGTGAAAATATGGATATGGAAGAGAAATCTAACCATCATGTTCTGATGGAGAGTGGTAGAGAACATGGCTATGGAAAATCCAGTAATCCCAAATCCATAAATTTGTGACGATCTAAGGTACCATCTGATTCATCAGGTATAAGATCACTAGGACAACATTTTTCATTTTCAAGATCATTTCCCTAAAGTTGAAAATTTGAATTAGAATAAATACTTTCTTTATTTTGGTACAATCTCACTGTTGTTCATGCCTTGAACAATTTCCACTTCATCTCTTAAATAAATGAAGTTGAATTTGTTATTCGTGAAGTGTTAGTATGACAGGTCATTCCATCTGTCTCAAACAAAAGGTTAGAAAAAATTATATACATAAGTCGATCTATAGTGAGATTAATCACATATGGTTCCTAAAATGGACTTATACTTCATATATCATACTACTTAATATAATAAAACTAGTTTCTACTAAACTGGGACTTCCTGTAGGTCAGTGGTAGGCGATAAAGGCCAGTCGCACTTCGGTTGTGGGTTCGATTCCCACAGCCTTGTCCGAAGCGTTGGGCTGTCGCCCGTCCTGCAGGTTGTCCTTTTTCTAAAACTATATTACTATAACATCCCATCAATAATATCGAAAAAACTTCTATCCTTAAACAATACTAACTTATGTCCAACATAATCCATTCCAATCTTTAGGCTTATCCATAATACTGCAGTCCACTCTCATAACATAGTGAAAACGATTACCAGAGATTTAATACCATCGTTGATCCCCATATATCATAAGATATATCTTGTTGGTCACATTCCAAACATTCAAAGGCCTTAATCTTGTACTCTCTTGAATAACCATTGAACCTTATTGAAAACATGAATTCTATTAAAAGTTAACTCTTTCCACATACCAAAATCCTCAAAATTCTATATACTCAAACCATGATATCACTTAGTCCTTATATCAATCATGAGCTCATGAATACTATCAAACATTTAATTTTCTCCTTATCCCTTCATTATGCGCATATCATCTACATTCCAAAAAATATCTGAATAACCTTTCATGGATACTGGTAACATTAATCAGACAACAGTGAAACAATCCTTACATGTCTCTTTATTCTATAGTACCATGAGATTACTTATACAACATTACACATGATAAACATGTAATCATTCCACTACATTCTTAAACCATTGACCGAGATTCAACAATTCTTTCATCTCACATATCATTTGTAGTCTCTTCATCATCATCCACATAAATACTTCCCATACAACAATACTGATTATCTTCATGAGACTTTCACTTAGGGCATTGGTTTGCATAATGCCCGCACATTCCACATTTAAAACATTTAACCATTTTTGATGTCGTAGCAATACCATTATCCTCATCCATGTTGTTAACTGAAACTTTTCCTTTGCATTTACTTGCTTTGTGTCCTTCTTTTCCACACCCAAAGCATCTTCCAGTTCCTTTGAAACATTCTCCTTGATGCCTCTTCCCACATGATTTACATAGGGGAAATTGAACTTTCTTTCCTCTATGATCATCATGAAACTCCATCTTTCTCTTATTAGCCGAGTCAGGAAACTTACCAAATTTTACTTTATTGATCATATTATGAGATTGCTAATTCGGCATAATAATGATGTTTGGACTTCCAAATCCCATTTCATTATGAAGAATATCATTCCATTGTCCATCATATCCTCCATTATCGTGAATCATCTTGTTTCCATCCATTTTCTAAAACCTCAAAAAAAAAAAATAGTGTGAGAGGCAAAAATCAGGCTAGGGAAAACAACATAATAAAGGGGGAGTACCTTCAATATCTAACATCTTAGGTTTAATTCTATGATCGTTAGCATAGTTCTAGTACTATAACCTATACGTATACTTAACCTTAGGGACATCCCTAGACATACCGTAGAAATATCTCCAGGGATCTCACTAACGTTTTCGCATCCTAGTTTCCAAAGGTTGACTAAAACTTTCCTCTGATACCAACTGTAGAGAACCGAAGCTTGACGTACATGAAAATTACATTACATTCGCAGAATACTTAGTACATAACAAAAACACACACACAAGGATCGTAATAGTTTAGTGTCTTTGGAAACTCGTAATAAAATCTTCTAATCGTGGTGAAAGATCTTCAACATCTCCCATAAAGATCTTCCTTTTTTTTACCTAAAACCTTTCTTTATATCCTGGGGAAAAGAAAACATAAAAGGGTGAGCTCAAATGCTCAGTAAGAGTAAACAAAAGAAATATCAATCACATCGTATTCATAAGAACATAACATTTTGGAAATCATAACCTAAAAAGAGAGCATAATTTTCATAACATGGGATAAATCATGGTAGTGAAATGTAATCACAATAATCATAACTTAAAACATGAAACTTTGTGTCATTCACACATAATCATAGAGAATCATTTCTTGTTAGTCAAGACTCATTGCCAAGACTATCTTAGTGGACAAAGTCCCTTTCTGAATCGAGTAACCCTCGTTTCAGTCCTGTTTCACTGAACCGGTATAACCTACCATTCCAGCCATGTCTAAATCATGAGATATAAAATCTTTACCCAATGAATTGGAGAGAGATATAGGTCCCACCCATCTTATAATGAATCCTTTCTTATGTGTGCCACATAATCATAAATCATACATCATCGCATAACCCATGTAATAAATATGGGATTCTTAAACAACATGACATCATAAAACAATTCATATAAGATAAAGGAATTCATAAAAATGTTTCCATCACAACATAATCAAATCCATGTAATAATAGGGATAAAAACAGAACCCTTTTATTATCTTATATGGAAAATAATTTTGATAAAATACTTGAACTTCATTCTTGAGGAAAATATCCTTTCTACTTCAAAAAACACTTTTCCTTTATTAACATGTCATACAATTTTAAACTAAAAGAGGTTGATTAAAAATAAACTTGAATACTTGTAAAGGAATCTTCTTGTAAATAATTTTTTAGAAATCCATTCATGCCGTATAAGTTAAAAAAAAACATTCTTCGTACTTTTGTCAGAAAAGTCAAAAAGTACCTCGTACGGAAAACGACAAAAGATTCCTTTCATTTCTTTTACTAAAAACTCACCGAAGGGTAAAATTGGATTTATACAATTGTACATGGATGGAAATAATATTACATATTGAGGAAACATGGATGTGGATGATAAAATACACCCCAGTAACTTTCAAAGTATAAACAATCTCGGATAAAAATGAGATTGTGATATTTCCCTTACCTTAGGCCCGATTTGCTTCGTAAGTGTCCGAAACTCCTGTATAATGATTTAAATAATGTCATTTACTTATTAAAGAATCATATTAATTGTTATGATATCATATATGGTTCACTTATGACTTTATATTACCCGTTCTTTTGTAAATTCCATGTTAAAGAGCTTTGGGTAAAATTGTTTCATTTGTCGTCTGTGTTTTGACTTGTAATTATTCATATGATTACTTAGATCATGATTACTTAATTATAGAACATAAAACATGATTTATATATATATATTCAGGATATACATATATATAATAAATCATTAAATGGGAAGAAATACACCGTTCATGGAGACGGTAGTCCGTACGTACGCATGAACGCTGTTTTCGTTTCCTTATTGAATTGAATGGAATTAAGTACATGACATACATATAAATATATAAATAAATCCAGTATAATTATTATGCCATATATTTAATTAGTACATATTATATATACTTTATAATCATTCTTAAATGGTTAACATGGAGAATGAATCTCATCGCGTCGTGGAGACGGTAGTCCGTACGTACGCACGAGCGATGATATCATTTCCATAAATATTGAATTTAATTGGAGTGGATTATACAATATATCAGAATAAATATGATGTTTTAATAACTATGTATATTTATTCTTTACACCATTATACCCATCCATGTAAGGTGGTGGTGGAAAATGGATTATACCACGGCGTGGAGACGGTATTCCGTACGTACGCACGCGCGGTGATTTCCTTTTTCCGTAGGATGGATAGAAGGTTAATTAGAGTTGTTTCATATTTATAATAACATATCAGTATATAAGAAATACTGATGTTATTACTTTATCATGAAACAACTAAAGAACAAGAAGTTGAAGAAGAAAGAAATTGAAAAGATCGGTAATGGATATTACCTCTTCTTTGGAACGCTTCTTTGAATCCTCTACTTAGGGAACTAAGATTGGTCTTTGAAGAAGACCAGGACCTCTAGGATTGTTATAGGGAAGTGGAGAAGGGATTTTGGCAGAGGTTGGCCGAGATTGAGTGCTCAAATTGGTGTGAGGAGGAGGGGGGAGGAGGTGTCCTTTTATAAGGGAGGAGAGGGGCACCTTAGGAATATCTCAAAATATTATTTTATATTAAAGTCAAAATCGGTTTATAATGGTTCCAAAGGGTCTTAATTTGAATCAAAAGTGGGGATGGGTCGAAATCCTATCAACCAATAGGATTTAGACAAGTTTAGGGTGTTATTTTAACCTTATCAATTAGATTTAACTCTATGTTAAATAATTTAACTTTTACCGTGTCTTTTTGTTTTCTTTCACTATATGGTTAATACACTTACTATAACATGCCAAATGAACCCCAAATTGTTTATTATTAATATATATATCCTTATCTAAGTCATTTGGCCGAATCTTAGATTTTTAGGAATAAAATAACAATTAATAATATAATATTTGATTTAAAAAATATTTTGTGTCAATTTTGACACTATTTGATATATGATTTTTGTGAAAGTCATAACAGAATTATATGTTCGAACCAAGTTGATTAAATAAACACTAATATATCATAGTAACGTAGAAAATTAGTGTAATTCATAAAAAGTCTTAAATTACATTTATTTTGGTATTTATAATATCAATTATGTCAATATTTCATTAATAAGATAATTACTGCATCATCTTTGTGTCATAAATAAATTAAATTATTTAAAGTCTAAAAATGATAAATAAAATATCATTATGTAGGAAATCGTTTTAGATTTCTAATGAATATTTATAGTCGAATTTATCTTATGTATAACCCCATATTAAAAATGTTTTAGTTATTAAACTTTGATTTTAACTATTTTAACTATTCTTTGAATTAAATAATAATAAATGTCCTAATCTAATCCAAGTGGGCCTAAATGATAATATTTTACACTTAAGGTTGCTTTTGGTCGAGATAAACTTGTCCAATAGGATTAGGACATGTGTTAGGGTAATATTAATATCATTTTTACCCTTAATTACCCTATTTACTTTTAACCGTGGTAAATAAAACTAAAAAGTTACTATTCACCAAAAATTATTTTCATCTCATTGAACCACATTTTACTTACTGACATCAACCGTGTCTCTCGGATTTTCGAAATTCCATTCACAGAAGCGGTAAAATTAAGTTTTATGAAAAATTCAGTTTTTTAACTACCACTTAGTAGTTTCACTATTCATAAAAAATTGATGTTTTTCAGAACAATGCCAAAATTTCATCCTAAGCTATATTTCATATTCCGAATTCAAAAATGAAATCTATTTTACCAAATTCATAACATAGAAGTTTCATTAATTAATTTTATAATTAAATCCCGTTGTTAAAACAAATAGCGTGTTTTTAAGAAACAATATCTATCAAAAGATTGACACTTGATTATGTCTGGTTTAAATGTGAAATTACATTCAATGACCAACATTGTATTAAATTGTAAAAATATATTCTAAATATAATTTAAAACCACTTAAATTAATAATTTATCACTATTAATTATTTCGATTAAAAAAGTTGTTTTTAATTAAAATTTAGTAATTTTCACTATTCATCAGAATATGAAAGTTATCCGAAATGTACCAAAATTTCACCTTAGGCTAAATTCGATACTCCGAATCCAAAAATGAAATCCATTTTGAAAAATAAATTTAACAAAATTTCAAAAAGTGGTTATTACTATTCATAACGGCTAGTTTTAATAACATTTTAATAGCATATCGCTGTTTAGTGAAACTCGTTATTGCGTACTACACACGCTATCGAGGAAGGTCGCGATTGCGTGTAATGCAAGGCAAGTCAAGGATGCGTGTTGTGCAAGCTCCTTTTGGTGTAGCGTACAACACAAGACATTAGTGAAATAAAAAGAATATTTTTCATAAAATCTCAGGCTGTTACATTCTACCCCCCTTAAAATGAATTTTGCCCTCGAAATTCGTCGGGGTTATAAATGGTTTACTATTAGAAAGTTTCTTTAATAGAAACCCACATCATAAAAAGGAATACCAAAACTTGGCTTTAAAAACTAAGGTATGAAATGTAACGATTACCCAAATAAACTAATCACTGGGTTTCCACATAGGTGAAAATATGGATATGGAAGAGAAATCTAACCATCATGTTCTGATGGAGAGTGGTAGAGAACATGGATATGGAAAATCCAGTAATCACAAATCCATAAATTTGTGACGATCTATGGTACCATCTGATTCATCAGGTATAAGATCACTAGGACAACATTTTTCATTTTCATGATCATTTCCCTAAAGTTGAAAATTTGAATTAGAATAAATACTTTCTTTATTTTGGTACAATCTCACTGTTGTTCATGCCTTGAACAATTTCCACTTCATCTCTTAAATAAATGAAGTTGAATTTGTTATTCGTGAAGTGTTAGTATGACAGGTCATTCCATCTGTCTCAAACAAAAGGTTAGAAAAAATTATATACATAAGTCGATCTATAGTGAGATTAATCACATATGGTTCCTAAAATGGACTTATACTTCATATATCATACTACTTAATATAATAAAACTAGTTTCTACTAAACTGGGACTTCCTGTAGGTCAGTGGTAGGCGATAAAGGCCAGTCGCACTTCGGTTGTGGGTTCAATTCCCACAGCCTTTTCCGAAGCGTTGGGCTGTCGCCCGTCCTGCAGGTTGTCCTTTTTCTAAAACTATATTACTATAACATCCCATCAATAATATCGAAAAAACTTCTATCCTTAAACAATACTAACTTATGTCCAACATAATCCATTCCAATCTTTAGGCTTATCCATAATACTGCAGTCCACTCTCATAACATAGTGAAAACGATTACCAGAGATTTAATACCATCGTTGATCCCCATATATCATAAGATATATCTTGTTGGTCACATTCCAAACATTCAAAGGCCTTAATCTTGTACTCTCTTGAATAACCATTGAACCTTATTGAAAACATGAATTCTATTAAAAGTTAACTCTTTCCACATACCAAAATCCTCAAAATTCTATATACTCAAACCATGATATCACTTAGTCCTTATATCAATCATGAGCTCATGAATACTATCAAACATTTAATTTTCTCCTTATCCCTTCATTATGCGCATATCATCTACATTCCAAAAATATCTGAATATCCTTTCATGGATACTGGTAACATTAATCAGACAACAGTGTAACAATCCTTACATGTCTCTTTATTCTACAGTACCATGAGATTACTTATACAACATTACACATGATAAACATGTAATCATTCCACTACATTCTTAAACCATTGACCGAGATTCAACAATTCTTTCATCTCACATATCATTTGTAGTCTCTTCATCATCATCCACATAAATACTTCCCATACGACCATACTGATTATCTTCATGAGACTTTCCCTTAGGGCATTGGTTTGCATAAATCCCGCACATTCCACATTTAAAACATTTAACCATTGTTGATGTCGTAGCAATACCATTATCCTCATCCATTTTGTTAACTGAACCTTTTCCTTTGCATTTACTTGCTTTGTGTCCTTCTTTTCCACACCCAAAGCATCTTCCAGTTCCTTTGAAACATTCTCCTTGATGCCTCTTCCCACATGATTTACATAGGGGAAATTGAACTTTCTTTCCTCTATGATCATCATGAAACTCCATCTTTCTCTTATTAGCCGAGTCAGGAAACTTACCAAATTTTACTTTATTGATCATATTATGAGATTGCTGATTCGGAATAATAATGATGTTTGGACTTCCAAATCCCATTTCATTATGAATAATATCATTCCATTGTCCATCATATCCTCCATTATCGTGAATCATCTTGTTTCCAGCCATTTTCTAAAACCTCAAAAAAAAAATAGTGTGAGAGGCAAAAATCATGATAGGGAAAACAACATAATAAAGGGGGATTACCTTCAATATCTAACATCTTAGGTTTAATTCTATGATCGTTAGCGTAGTTCTAGTACTATAACCTATACGTATACTTAACCTTAGGGACATCCCTAGACATACCGTAGAAATATCTCTAGGGATCTCACTAACGTTTTCGCATCCTAGTTTCCAAAGGTTGACTAAACCTTTCCTCTGATACCAACTGTAGAGACCCGAAGCTTGATGTACATGAACATTACATTACATTCGCAGAATACTTAGTACATAACAAAAACACACACACAAGGATCGTAATAGTTTAGTTTCTTTGGAAACTCGGAATAAAATCTTCTAATCGTGGTGAAAGATCTTCAACATCTCCCATAAAGATCTTCCTTTTTTTATACCTAAAACCTTTCTTTATATCCTGGGGAAAAGAAAACATAAAAGGGTGAGCTCAAATGCTCAGTAAGGGTAAACAAAAGAAATATCAATCACATCGTATTCATAAGAACATAACATTTTGGAAATCATAACCTGAAAAGAGAGCATAATTTTCATAACATGGGATAAATCATGGTAGTGAAATGTAATCACAATAATCATAACTTAAAACATGAAACTTTATGTCATTCACACATAATCATATAGAATCATTTCTTGTTAGTCAAGACTCATTGCCAAGACTATCTTAGTGGACAAAGTCCCTTTCTGAATCGAGTAACCCTCGTTTCAGTCCTGTTTCACTGAACCGGTATAACCTACCATTCCAGCCATGTCTATCTCATGAGATATAAAATCTTT
Source organism: Viscum album (assembly GCA_963277665.1). NCBI lineage: Eukaryota > Viridiplantae > Streptophyta > Magnoliopsida > Santalales > Viscaceae > Viscum > Viscum album. The sequence goes on along the minus strand of OY728122.1, from coordinate 578,024,635 downwards.
ACCCAATGCATTGGAGGGAGATATAGGTCCCACCCATCTTATAATTAATCCTTTCTTATGTGTGCCACATAATCATAAATCATACATCATCGTATAACCCATGTAATAAATATGGGATTCTTAAACAACATGACATCATAAAACAATTCATATAAGATAAAGGAATTCATAAAAATGTTTCCATCACAACATAATCAAATCCATGTAATAATAGGGATAAAAACAGAACCCTTTTATTATCTTAGATGGAAAATAATTTTGATAAAATACTTGAACTTCATTCTTGAGGAAAATATCCTTTCTACTTCAAAAAACACTTTTCCTTTATTAACATGTCATACAATTTTAAACTAAAAGAGGTTGATTAAAAATAAACTTGAATACTTGTAAAGGAATCTTCTTGGAAATAATGTTTTAGAAATCCATTCATGCCGTATAAGTTAAAAAAAAACATTCTTCGTACTTTTGTCAGAAAAGTCAAAAAGTACCTCGTACGGAAAACGACAAAAGATTCCTTTCATTTCTTTTACTAAAAACTCACCGAAGGGTAAAATTGGATTTATACAATTGTACGTGGATGGAAATAATATTACATATTGAGGAAACATGGATGTGGATGATAAAATACACCCCAGTAACTTTCAAAGTATAAACAATCTCAGATAAAAATGAGATTGTGATATTTCCCTTACCTTAGGTCCGATTTGCTTCGTAAGTGTCCGAACCTCCTGTATAATGATTTAAATAATGTCATTTACTTATTAAAGAATCATATTAATTGTTATGATATCATATATGGTTCACTTATGACTTTATATTACCCGTTCTTTTGTAAATTCTATGTTAAAGAGCGTTTTGGGTAAAATTGTTTCATTTTTCGTCTGTGTTTTGAATTGTAATTAGTCATATGATTACTTAGATCATGATTACTTAATTCTAGAACATAAAACATTATTTATATATATATATTCAGGATATACATATATATAATAAATCATTAAATGGGAAGAAATACACCGTTCATGGAGACGGTAGTCCGTACGTACGCATGAACGCTATTTTCGTTTCCTTATTGAATTGAATGGAATTAAGTACATGACATACATATAAATATATAAATAAATCCAGTATCATTATTATGCCATATATTTAATTAGTACATATTATATACACTTTATAATCATTCTTAAATGGTTAACATGGAGAATGAATCTCATCGCGTCGTGGAGACGGTAGTCCGTACGTACACACGAGCGATGATATCATTTCCATAAATATTGAATTGAATTGGAGTGGATTATACAATATATCAGAATCAATATGATGTTTTAATAACTATGTATATTTATTCTTTACACCATTATACCCATCCATGTAAGGTGGTGGTGGAAAATGGATTACACCACGGCGTGGAGACGGTATTCCGTACGTACGCACGCGCGGTGATTTCATTTTTCCGTAGGATGGATAGAAGGTTAATTAGAGTTGTTTCATATTTATAATAACATATCAGTATATAAGAAATACTTATGTTATTACTTTATCATGAAACAACTAAAGAAGAAGAAGTTGAAGAAGAAAGAAATTGAAAAGATCGGTAATGGATATTACCTCTTCTTTGGAACGCTTCTTTGAATCCTCTACTTAGGGAACTAAGATTGGTCTTTGAAGAAGACCAGGACCTCTAGGATTGTTCTAGGGAAGTGTAGAAGGGATTTTGGCAGAGGTTGGCCGAGCTTGAGTGCTCAAATTGGTGTGAGGAGGAGGGGGGAGGAGGTGTCCTTTTATAAGGGAGGAGAGGGGCACCTTAGGAATATCTCAAAATATTATTTTATATTAAAGTCAAAATCGGTTTATAATGGTTCCAAAGGGTCTTATTTTGAATCTAAAGTGGGGATGGGTCGAAATCCTATCAACCAATAGGATTTAGACAAGTTTAGGGTGTTATTTTAACCTTATCAATTAGATTTAACTCTATGTTAAATAATTTAACTTTTACCGTGTCTTTTTGTTTTCTTTCACTATATGGTTAATACACTTACTATAACATGCCAAACGAACCCCAAATTGTTTATTATTAATATATATATCCTTATCTAAGTAATTTGGCTGAACCTTAGATTTTTAGGAATAAAATAACAATTAATAATATAATATTTGATTTAAAAAATATTTTGTGTCAATTTTGACACTATTTGATATATGATTTTTGTGAAAGTCATAACAGAATTATATGTTCGAAAAAAGTTGATTAAATCAACACTAATATATCATAGTAACCTAGAAAATTAGTTTAATTCATAAAAAGTCTTAAATTACATTTATTTTGGTATTTATAATATCAATTATGTCAATATTTCATTAATAAGATAATTACTGCATCATCTTTGTGTCATAAATAAATTAAATTATTTAAAGTCTAAAAATTATAAATAAAATATCATTATGTAGGAAATCGTTTTATCTTTCTAATGAATATTTATAGTCGAATTTATCTTATGTATAACCCCATATTAAAAATGTTTTAGTTATTAAACTTTGATTTTAACTATTTTAACTATTCTTTGAATTAAATAATAATAAATGTCCTAATCTAATACAAGTGGGCCTAAATGATAATATTTTACACTTAAGGTTGTTTTTGGTCGAGATACACTTGTCCAATAGGATTAGGACATGTGTTAGGGTAATATTAATATCATTTTTACCCTTAATTACCCTATTTACTTTTAACCGTGGTAAATAAAAGTAAAAAGTTACTATTCATCAAAAATTATTTTCATCTCATTGAACCACATTTTACTTACTGACATCAACCGTGTCTCTTAGATTTTCGAAATTACATTCACAGAAGCGGTAAAATTAAGTTTTATGAAAAATTCAGTTTTTTAACTACCACTTAGTAGTTTCACTATTCATCAAAAATTGATGTTTTTCAGAACAATGCCAAAATTTCATCCTAAGATATATTTCATATTCTGAATTCAAAAATGAAATCTATTTTACCAAATTCATAACATAGAAGTTTCATTAATTAATTTTATAATTAAATCCCGCTGTTAAAACAAATAGCGTGTTTTTAAGAAACAATATCTATCAAAAGATTGACACTTGATTATGTCTGGTTTAAATGTCAAATTACATTCAATGACCAACATTGTATTAAATTGTAAAAATATATTCTAAATATACTTTAAAACCACTTAAATTAATAATTTATCACTATTAATTATTTCGATTAAAAAATTTGTTTTTAATTAAAATTTAGTAATTTTCACTATTCATCAGAATATGAAAGTTATCCGAAATGTACCAAAATTTCACCTTAGGCTAAATTCGATACTCCGAATCCAAAAATGAAATCCATTTTGAAAAATAAAATTTACAAAATTTCAAAAAGTGGTTATTACTATTCATAACGGCTAGTTTTAATAACATTTTAATAGCATATCGCTGTTTAGTGAAACTCGTTATTGCGTACTACACACGCTATCGAGGAAGGTCGCGATTGCGTGTAATGCAAGGCAAGTCAAGTATGCGTGTTGTGCAAGCTCATTTTGGTGTAGCGTACAACACAAGACATTAGTGAAATAAAAAGAATATTTTTCATAAAATCTCAGGCTGTTACAATGTTATCTTGGACATACCATTAGGAATTGTATATTTGTTCCCGATGGAGTGTGTTCTCCTAGTTTTGGGTTACCTTTAGCGCCTTAATTAGAATCCTGTTGCTGGCTAGGAGGCCAGAACCTCATTAGACTTGGAGTTTGAGATGAGTATATCCGAGTATTTCTAGGAGCCCTTTTGGTGTTGTCACATTCTGGGTTGACACCCCTTGTGGTATGGGTACACATATATATTCCATTACCACACCTTAGTTTTGTTTACTTTCCTTCCATGAGAGGAAAATATGTGTGAGGTATGCCATGTTATTTCTGTGTTTAGTTTCTCGTGGTTGGATGAGATGTCTCTCCTACTAGGGGTTGCAAAGACTCGACGTGTAGTTTATCTACTCATCGTGTTGAGTACCGTTACACTTGTAAGAGGTTACTTATTACTGGGTTTAGTTGTTAGATAGAGTTTTTACTTACTTTATTGTTTGGTATTTTTTTGTCTTAGCCAACTAGTCATGTACAACAGAGGATGGTTCAAGGTATATTTTCTCTCTCGATGGGGTTCTCACTAGCTAGGTCAAGTGGATTTTCACCTTTTAGTTGATACCTTTTTCTTTTGGTGTTTGGAGCACCTACAAAGTATTCTTATACTCAACCCTGTATGAGATTTTCCCACGCATGTTATGTCTTGTGAAGACCAAATTCCTTTCGACGAAGTCCATGAAGGACCTAAGGTAGGTGGAGCTTAGTGAGCTAGACCAACTGAGATTTTTTACTTGAGTTGGACCGAGGATATTTTCAATAGTTAATTTTGAAAGTGATCCCCTCCTTCTAAGCAGTTTGGATGTTTTTATAGTTTTTTATTGGGGGGTGTGTTTTTTCCATTTTTCTACACTTTCAGTACTTCTATTTCTCTCAACTTTGGGATATATATATGCATTAATTTTAGTTTCCATATACTTATATATCTCCACTATTTCATCGAGGTGTTTGTGGGAGTGTGTATATAGTTACTTTAGGTAAAGGCCTCCTTAATTTTAGTTATTCCTTCATCGCTTATCATGACACCCTGTCATATGGATGCGATCTTGGGGTAGCTATGTCTCAAGCCCTAGTTGGGGTCAGGTCTTGATATGTATACCTACCCATCGATTGAACTGTCTAATTGTAAGGTCTTGATGATATAGATATCATGATGTATAATATCATGATTCATAATATTAATAATTTCCTTCATTGAGAATTTAGTTATAATTATCCATGAGATTAATTCATTGATATTATCCATGGATGCATTTCTTGATCAAGTTATTGATTAAATGGAATGTTTTTTTAGTTATTTACCTTTCCATATTAATTTTTACTTATTTATTCATGATATCTTATACTATACATAACCCTTATTGAGTATTTTATCTCTCTATTAATTTTGATCCTTTTCCTAGGATGCTAGTAAGTGTACTATGATTAATATGAAAGGTTATGTTATAGATAATATTGATTTACTCAAAGAAAATACTTTTTTTTTATATTTTCAAATGTGATGTGAGATTCAATTATATATATATATATATATATATTACCCATAATAATAAACTATTAACTATTTTAAGATATAATTTCTTATATTTAGTGATAATTTAATTAAGTAACCATCAGATATGGGCTACTGGGGCTGGGGTGTTTACATTTTAAATAGTTATTAAAATTGATTTTAAACTATTTTAAAAACTACTTTTAAATGGTCTTAAAAACTTCTTATAAAAATAATTCTATATATTTTTTAAAACGAATTTTAAACAAAATTTTTTAAATTTTTTAAATAGTTTTAAAAAATATTTTTTAAAAAATTTTAAAACTTCTTTTAAATAGGTTTTAAAAATTATTTTAAATAATTTTTAAAACTACTTTCAAACTTCTTTTAAAAATACTTTTAATCAGTTTAAATTTTAAGCCTCTTGTAAATAGTTTGATATAATCATTAAGTGTTTAGTATAAATGGTATGACTTAATATTAATGAAAAAATATGAAAATTTCCTCACATAATATTAACATATAAACAATTATAAATCTAAAACACATTTACAAGAAAAATCTAAACTTTATTAACATGTATGTAGTTTCAAATAATATTGACATATAAACATGTGAGTAGATTCATTTAATATAACTGTATATACTTATCAATTATAAACTATAAATAAAGTGGTAGGTATATAATTACAATAAATATAATTAAACATTACTATCCATACCCACCAAAACCAAATATAAAATAATAAAACAAAATTGAACCAAAAGAGAACAATCTCACCCTAACATACTTGAACCAACCTAATATAAATTAAATTAAATTAAACCAAAATAAATAAAATCATGCCCTAAATGAACTAAATTGTAACAACATGTATGAAAGAAATCTAAATCACATGTTTTATTGAATTAAACTACAACTAAAAAATGAATTTAACAAAACTAAAATTACTAAAATTGAACTAAACCAAAAAAAAATAAACTAGTAAAAATTTAGTTTAAAATACCTTTATCAAACTAAAATAAACCATATTAAACTAAAATAAGATGAATTAATAAGTTTAATTCATAACTAAACTAAAAAGATGAATTGGACCTATAAGCATCGAATTAGCCTAAACAATTATCACTCAAACTAAATTTATAGAAACTTAGTCGAACCAATACAAAATGAACTTGAACCAATAAAATAATAAAAAATATATGAATACATATTCACCAAAACAATCTAAATTTATTCATTTCAGGTTGACTGTTTTTATTTTCACTCAATTGAGGATAATACAACACTTTTTCTTGAAATTTAGTTTAATTGGTTTTGGTTATTATTAGTTAAATATTGGTTATAATGAGTTAATATTTTTTAAAAAATATACTATTTTTGAATAATGTTTTTTTTACTTTAAAGTTCTTTGTGGAGGGAATTATTAAACATTGAAGGCCATTTAACTTGAGAGAAAACGTTTTGATCAAGCATAAAGAAGAAATATGGAACTGATGTAAATTAACAACTTCAAAAAAATATTTTAATTTTAATTTTTCTACATTCAATTTTGAATATCAATTTATAGCTAAATATTTCATTTATATTGTTAATTATGTTTATTTTAGGTTCTTAATGAGTGGGAAGCTAACAAATTTGGTCCAAATGATTATTTACCTAGATATTAGGAGATGAGGACTATGGGAGGGTAAAATTTCAACCAAGTAAGATTATTTTACCTACTAGATATTGGCCTGATTTAGATAACTATAATACTTATAGTATAACTAAGTTGAAAATGAATTTTACATAGGTAGTCTAGGATCATGTGGTGGTAGTGTAGGACAAAAAAATATTCATAAAGGAGTGTTAGTGAAGACATAAGTCCAATAATCAATTTATGAATTTTATGGTCAGATTGTTCCCATCAATTACCCCTAATATTATTGGGTGGTTTTTTTATGATTTCATGTTGTCGATGGATTCATTATATAATGCATTGATTGATGGTTATTATGATCCTAATGGTGTTTGGGATAAAGACTTTCCTGGTGATAGTGATGGTGATGGAAATGGTGATGGTGATGATGATGATGATTATTATTTTGATGGTGATGATGATGATGACGATGGTGATAGTAATGGTGATGGTGATGGTAATGATGATGGTTATGATATTGGTGTTGAATATATCAGTGATTATTATGATGATAGTGGTAGTCATGAAAGATATTTTGATCCCATATATTTCTGATAGATATTTATGACACATGATGTTTGATGACTAAACATGATTTAATATATTTATTATGATCATTTTTTTGTTATCAACTGATTAAATGTAAAATATAAAATATATATACTATTTTAAATTTGTATTGTGTCTGGTTTAATGTATTAATTTGTTTCTTTATTTTTCTACATTGGATTCAAGTTATTTGGGTTGTGAGTGCAAGTGTTTGGGGGTGTTTGTAGGTTCTTTACCAAGATGGGTATGACTTCTATATTCCATAGTGAGTTAAGGTTATACCAATGATTTAACAAACCATTATTATAACATATATACCTATAGTTTAATAAAAAATTTCTAAAAGGGAAATTCAGGGGTGTTACATCAATAATTTCATAGAAACTATTGGTATAGGGATATCCCCACAACCTTCTTGCTAAAGATTATACTATAAAATTAAATAATTCTACAATATTGTTAAACCTTAAATAATATTAACTAAGAAAGGGTTCATGTTTTCATGGTATGAATGATGTGAGTAAGCTTTCCAAGAGATTAAGAATAGGCTAACCACAAATCTAGTTTGAAACTACCTCAACTTGGTGAGGACTTTGAAGTATAATGTGATACCTATTTTATGTACTTGGATGTATTATCATGATGAATAAATGAGTTATATAGTATGGTTTTAGGTATTTGTTTCATCATTAATGAAACTAAACTACTCATAATCTAGATTTAGATTCTATAGAGACAATATCTTTTCTGTGAAATATTTTTTAGTGTTTACTAATGAAAAGATCCCCAAGTAAATTTTATCCCAATATGATCTAAATATGATGAAGTAATATTGGGTTGAATATCCCCAGTCCTTGAAATTTGACATAAAATATACACATGACATTATAAATGTAGTGGTCTATTCTCTTAGATGGAAGATTCACCCTCTACGGGTGTTAAAGGAAAAAGAAGTGTGGATATTGATGTCCCATCTAGATGAACTCCACCTAGATTTTTTTTAGAATCATGAGGTATCACACCAATATCACATAAATCTATTATCATCCATCATAGATCATGTTAAGGACTCCCAGGTATTCGATGTAGGTTGTATCATTATTTTGTAAATAATTAATCGTAGGGATATACTTAACAGTTTATATATCGATTATTTATAATTATTTTATATAAAATGAAAGGTTGTAATGTCTTCTACCTTGAGGGATATGATCATGAAATAATATCATTCCTCTGGGTGGTTAGTCCACATTGTAATCAATAAAATGTAATATGAAATCCATCACCAATTTTGATGGCTTGGTTTGAAATGGGACACATTTTAGGAAATTTTAAGTCTCTTTCAAGTTCCAATTTTGACATCTAGAAGTAGAAACACTAGAAATTAAGTTTCATTTTGATGTTTAGACTTGAAAAAATAAAATTCCAATAAAGGAAGTGGTCTAAAATTTAATTTCTATAACTTGGTGTAGATATTATAAATGGTTAAAATTATGGGTGGGTAGAAGTTACAATATACATAAGGGTCACTGATGATAATATATAAGGGTTTCCTCATAGTTTTATCCAAAAAAATTATTTAAGAGTCATTAAAGTGATATAAAAGAGTAATATTCTTAGTTAAAAAGAAATTGGTGGTTAGGGTAGAGGAACGTATAGGATAATGAAGGTTACTAAGGAAAATTTTGTCTCCCCTATTATACTCAAGACCCTACTACAACAGGTAAACATTACATCCCAAAATTATTACATAATACACACTCTAAAGATCTTGAATTCATAAATTTATTTAAAATTTAAATTTAAATATTAATTTAACTAAATTAAAATTATTTTTGGATTTATAATGATAATATTAGTTAAATATGAATTTTTAGGATTTTTCTGAGATAGTTAATTTTTAGGTGAATAGTAAAAATATAGTTTTTATCAAAACTATTACTTTTATGAATTTATTATTATATGATCATGAAATATTAATTATAAAAACTTTTAATTGATAATTTTTTTAAGGAGTAAAAATATATACTTCAAAATACTATTCTTAATTTATAAAACCTAGTTTTATCATTTTATGAAAGTATCAATATTTTCCAATAAAAGAAACTACTTTTAGCCTTTTTTAATTAAATATTATTTCAATAAAATTAGGTTTTGGATTGTTTTTAAGAAAAATAAATTTTATTTATTTTATAATAAATAAATTTATTTTATTAAAAAAAATAAATTGATAATTTTATCCTATACATAATTTTAATCTTAAAAATATACTTTTTCTAAAAATGGAGTTTTACGCGTTACACACGTTAATGTTAAAATTTATTTTTATAACATATATAAATTTCATATGATAAAATTGATTTCAAATTTAGAATAATTATGTACAGATTATGTAATTTATTTAATTTTATTTTTTTTAAATAAAAGTATATTTCCTAGGTAAAAACTAGTTACCACGATAAAACCAAAAATGGTAAAAGTAAAAAATTACAAGAGTAAGGGAATTAAAAACTTTTTTAAAACATGTGTGAAAATGAATGGTTGAAATATTATAGACCTTATATAATTTTACACTCAATTAATTTCCTTTTTTGGAGCCAATTTACAAGTGTAACATGTGCTTTCTGTATGTTAGGTTGAAATATTTACAAAAATTCCATTCTAACCACTTACAAAAGGGGCCTCCCACCACACCTTTAATACCACTAAAAAAAGAAGGCTTTATTATTAAAATATACCCTTATTACTTCTCATAAAAACTTATATCAACTTGTTATGATTTTTTTGACAAGATATTATCCTAATCCTTCAGTTTCTAAGGATCCCTCCAAGGTAAAACCTAAGTCCTCAACATGAGTATTAATTTTTCCATAATTTATTTTCTTTTCTATGTTAAATTTACAAATATATTTTTCTCATTAATATATAATCACATAATTGTTTATTTTATATTTAATGATATTATTCTAATGTAATAATTATTTTCACCTTTACCCCTTTCCCTTAAGGAAAGTAAAAACACCTTTTAGGCATGTGTATGGACTACCGCCTCCACGAAACATCATGTTTTGTTTTCCTTAACCAACTTAGATGGATGATATTAATTATAAATTTAAAAAATAGTATTATATTTATAAAATATTTTATATTATTAAATAATAAAACATATTATACATTTCTCCCAATCCATGTAAAAGGAAATCATTAACCATGTGTACATACAGACTTTCATATCCCGAGAACGATTGATCTCTATTTTTTTTTCTTTTCATGTAAAAAATTAATGGATCATCATGAGAATATGTGTAATGAATAAATATTAATTTTATGAAATTATTAAGTTTTTTAAAGAAAAATTGGATAACCTATTAAAAATATGAGTAATAAACAACCATGGTAAATTCAACCATCCAGAAGAGCATTTTAAGAAAAAAAGTAAATTCTTCGTACTATATAATAACTTCATAGAGGTTATTTTATTATTATGATTATTTAAAACTATAATATAAGAAAATAATAAATACTAAATAAGGTCATTATTCTCTTGGTATAATGATATTACAACTAAATCACCTCATAATCATCCATTAATTATGATATGTTCTTGTTTGGATTGGTGTAACAACTTACTTGAACAATGATATAAATTTATTTCATGTATGGATTTTAGAATTTGATCTCTATAAATATGTGATATAAAAAATTAAATAATGATCTTATTTTAGATCTACAATTGTAACATTAATATCCAAATCATTAACTAAGATACCAATGTTCATTTGATAAAAATCACTGAAACATGCTCATTGCTGATTTTATCTTCAAGGATAGTTTGCAAAAATTCCATAGAATGAAATTATAAAATTATAAATAATTTTAAATCATAAATTAAAGTAACTTTTTTGATATATTAATGATGAACTTTGGGCGAGGAATGAATAACGACACCACTATTACGAAACTATCTCCAAAAAATCAAGACTAATCGCACATGATATTGAAAATAGATAATAAATAACTAATATACATGTAGAGAATAATTATAAATGAAGTTAAAAAAGGTTATAAGTATTAATAATGTTCTAAAATTGGTAACTAAGTTGGTTATTGTTTTTATATAGGAGGTTAGAGTATATTTGGATTAGTGGGATTAATGATAAGGTCTTTTTTGTCTCAAATTTCAATTCCTCTAGATATGATTATCTTATACAACATGTTTTGTATTGTATGGTATACTTAATACCCCTTAAAATATTTTATATCTTGATTCTCACATTATTCATAGTATTTAATTTTCTATTTTGAAATTTTATTCTTCAAGGTATTTTTATTGAAATGTTACCCAAACCCATCATAATACCCAAAAATCACTTGTTTTAGAAAGTAAAGTGTGTGTGTGGTTTTCCTAGAAATTAAATCCCTATATGGTTACTAGAAATTTTATGTAGATGTAGAAAAGACTAAAATAGAGGTAATCAACCTAAAAAGTCTATTTGAGTATCAACTCAATCTTCACTCAATGCATGATGAGCGAGACTAAGACTGAATAACTACCTAGACACTCCTGGGGGTTATGATTTGGATAATTCACATGCACCTTACAAACCTTAATGATAGATTTGTATATTTTCTTCATTTATTCATATATCAAATATTATATAAAACCCTTAATATTTTAATGAATTTTTTTCTATAAAATATAATAGGAATTGGGTTTTACAATTCAATATCATTATATAATTATGTGTATTCCATTTTTTAGATTAGGAGATTAATGGAAGGAATAAGAACCATATCAATTCCCATAGTGAATGGAGGGATTTTCCTATAGATAAAGTCAATGAGTCTAAAGTTGGATATGATCAGATCATAACCATATTAAGGAATTTAACCCAGGTTTTGATAAAAAACCTCACCCATATAGAGTAACCTTCCAATCTATATCATGGTGTGACTATGTTGGACCACTTCATATGAAAACTATCTCATTCATTTGGTGAAAATAAAAATATATTGGTATCTAAGAAATTGATCAAGTCTTTAGAAAATATATTAATTTCTTTTGAAAGTAGTGAAAGGGAAAATTTCATCATGGTGACATATCATCTAAAATGAGATGTTGATCAATGGTGGTTTTAGAGACATGGTTTTTAACTGCTGAAAATGCAGTGTATTTTGTGTTTTTTTGTCAATCCAAATTAGGTCTGATTACGGAGTTTTCTTGGAAAGTGATCTTATAGTTTAGGAATATTTAGTGTTGAAAGTGGTTTCATTTCCTAGTGTTTAAAAAAAAATTGGAGCTCAAAATCTAGAGGAAGGGGTAAGAATCACCGAATATGGTTTTCTAGAAAAGACTCTCCAAATACATGGTGAAGGAATGGGTTTCATGATGATTGGAATTTTGAGAAGATGTGGAGATTTACAAAGGATTCTGGTGGCATGAAGGTTTGAAGGTTCGTGGAAGATACTTTTTGCAAATGGATGAGTCGCAATGGGATGATGGTAATCTATGTGACTAAAAGAAGCTTTGAGAATGGAATAATTTCACTAAAACTTAGTAAAGACACGGTTCTTCATGAAATTGAATGAAGGGATTTTCAAAAAGGCCATAGTGAGATGGAAAGATTTGTGAAAGGAAAAGTATATAAATAGGAGGGCTCTCATCATTAGAATGTGGGGAGAGAATTTGTAAAAAGGGTGAAACACTCTGATTTTAGAAAAGGTCTTCATAAAGGAAATCCTTTTGAAAACCTGGAACACTTTGTGAACAAAAACTTCACAAAAGTTATGGTTTAAAACTAATTGACATTAGAGATTTCAGAAAAAGGAGTTTCATGAATACTGGGAGATTCACTATTGTTTGGATCTTTGTGAAGGCTGTGAGATTTGTGAAAGTTAATTGCCTCATGAAGGTTGAAGTTTCTTTTAAATAAGAAGGGGTTTTTCCAAAGTCTAGGAGATTCATGAATAGTAGTGTTAAATATCTGGTTTTAGTGAATAGTGCTTCCATGTGCATCAATTCAGGACTTTGGCGAAAGTATTGTCTCATGATAATTAGGGAAAAAGTCTTAAATTCCCAATCTATTGAAGTGACCATCAAGTTGATTAACAGAGTAAGAAATCATGCAACATAGTGAGAAAGGGGGAGTTGAAGTAAGCGATTCAGGGAAGTGTGTTATCCCTAAAAGTCTTATTAAGGTTGTGTTCTTGGTACTGAATAACCTTGTCTGAAAAATTATTATCTACGATACCTAGTGAATCTTCGTGGATTTAGGTATGACTGATGCACTGTCAGCATATGCTCCTTGGACTTTCCCTTAGTGGAGAACCAAGTAAAACTTCTATGTTGTGTTTCTATCTCTGCATCTAGGTTTTTGATAACTTCACTTTTCCATTAGATAAGTTTAACAGGTTCCTACCAACATGGGGAAAATATCCTACCCATTTAAAGAAAATATTAACACCCTGATTCATACCACCCTTATGAGGGTATTCTAGGTTCCTACAAGTTTCATTAGAGAAAACAATCTATTGGTATTAAATATATCCTTTATTATTATGGTAATTCAGTTAATTTTTAGGGAGTTCCACTTTTTTATGGAACAAAATTTAAAATTTGGGAGAATAGAATGAGATCTCATCTGGAATCTCTTAGAATGGAAGTTATTTATTACACAGTTCAAGTGATTTAAATTAGTGATGTGACATGTCTTTATTTGTCTGAAATAGATAGGAAAATGTTGATGCAGATTTCAAATCTAAAAATACTCTTACTGCAGCACTATCCAATCAAATTTATTTGAAGGTGATGAGTTTCACTTCATCCATGTCCATGTGGAAGAAATAGGAAAACATATATGAAGGCGATAACAATGTAAAGGAAGAAAAATTTCAAGTTATGCACAATCAGTTCGATGATATGAAAATGCACCTGGATGAAAATGAAGATTGTTTCTTTAACCACATTACTAAAGTTTTTGGATATATTAGAGGGCTTGGGAATAAATTAAGGATATTGAAATTGTGAAGAAAATACTAATAAGGATTACACCTATATACAATCCAAAAGTCTCAACCCTTGTGTAAAGAGATATGTATAATAGTTCTCTTGATGGTCTACTAAGTAGTATGGTGGCTTATAAAATGAGATCTAAACCAAAAGATATGTCAATTCGAGTAAGAAAGGAAATAAATTTAAAATCCATGGAAAAAAATTGACATCTCCAAAGTCAATAAATATGACGAGGACAAAAAAATTATCTCCCTTTTTTCTAAAAGATTCAAGAGTGGAAAGGGGATATTTTAAGGCAACCTTACTTCAGCTTATTTTTAGTGTAGTAATTAGGTCACATTTCTTCTCAATGCTTAAGGAGATTTTATTATGTTGATAGTGAAGCATAAATCATGAAAAGACCTTATAAGAGGTTCTATCAAAAGGGAAACTTCAAATAAGGAAAAAAATTACAAAGAAAGAGCATCATATGAAAATAAAAACAAGATAATAATGAATTTTTGGAGGTTTTAATTTTTAAATATGATATTGAAGATTCCATAATGACTATAATGAAAAGGTAGAATCTAAAAAAGAGAAATACAATCATTCGAATGGTGTTATAGATCTCTAGGTGGAACTAGAGGGTGATCTTGATGAGCTTGACGTCTAAAGGAAGAAAACAGAAATATGGGAGTTATGTTAAGAGATTAATCATAGTATATGGATCTTCTTGAAGCAGAGATTGATTAACTATAAGGAGAAGTGAAATAACATTTTATAACTCTTGAAATCTTGGAAGAGTTTGTGGGTTTAAACTTAGGATTGAAGAGCATAAAAAAGCCATGAATGATCTTATACTGAGACTAGAAGAAAAGACTAAAATAGTTGAGGGACCTGAAGAAGAAGACATCACTTTAAGGAGTAAACTATAAACTAAATTAGAATCAAGGGAAATGAAGAAAAAATTATAGTTTTGAAGGTTTTCAGATGTATAACTTTTTGAAAGAGTTAAACATGGTTTTGAAGGAGTAGAGAAATACTTTAATGATAAAAGAACTAAATTTATGGGGATAAGTGGATTTGCTTGTGATACTAAAACATCAAGTCTGGAAATGGGATGTGCCAAAGAAAAGTGAAGCAGAAAGTTAGACACATTTGAATGGTTCCTGATGTCTTAATAACGACAACTTCAATCCAAACAAAGAAGAGAGCTAAAAATAATATTCATTTATCTAGAGAGGATCACCAGTCAAATTCCTATACAAAATAAGGGGGGATGTATAGGAATGGAAGTGAGAATATATTTCATATTATGAAATGTCAATTATATTATTTTTTGATTTGTACTATGTCTTACTATGAAGAGTAATGGAGATATCTGGATGGGGAAGAACCAGGAATTAAACAAAGGAGAATGAGACCATATCCTTCATCATATAGAATAAGTAACTTCTATGGACATTGTTTTCACTATTCTAACTTTGGATATAAATATTTTCATTTTAAGTAGATGAAATGTGGGAACAATAACTACATAACTTAGAGATATGTCAACACCGATCAACTAAGAAAGATTACCCACAAAAATAAGTATTCTCATATGGAAAAAGAATATGAGTATGATTCAACCATGCACAATTAAGAGAGACTATAGAGTCCATATTTTTCCACTACTCAATCATTTTTTCTAATGTAAGGAAAATAAGAATATTGAGAAATCCCACCTAAAAGAAACTACTCTCAAAGCTACAGAGTATAGTAGCACCTGGATTCTTGACAGCTGATGCTTATCCCACAAGGTATGAAATGAAAATTTATTGAGAAATGTTAAGAAAATGGTCGATGTAATAGTGATATTTGATAATTATGGTTCCTTAAATATCAAAGTTAGTGGAAATATAGAATTAGAAAATGATGAGATTATGAGAAAAAAATTTCTCTACCTAGAAATTCTGCATCACAACATCCTGAGTGTGAGTCAAATCTATGACTTAGAATTGGTAGTTAAATTTAATCAGAAGGGTTGAACCATTAAAGGAAAGATAGTTAATTATATTATGAAATTATATTGTTAAAATTATAATTTATACCAGGTATAAATTAAATAAAACACTTATTTCATAAAAATTGATGTGGAAAAAACTTGTGGCATCAGAGTTTGGGTCACATTAATCAACATAGCATAGAGAAAATATCCTGGATAAAGGTTATTTTTGACTTTTCAAATCTGAAACATGATCCAAAAAATACATGTGGGGAAATATGGTTCAAAATTATTATCGGCCAAAGAACAAAAGGGAAATAAATCTACTTGACCCAGTCCACACAAATGTGTGTGGTCTAACGAGAAGTGATTGAATACATGAAGAGTTACCTCTGAAGAGTTGATATTGATATATTATATATGGAATGGAATAAATCCCTCTATGGAGTATTTTTATGTCTTTGGAAGTAAAATTTTCATCTGAAATAAGGAAGGAAATAAAGGACATTATAGTGATTCTGTAGATGAAGGAATGTTCATTGGATACTTAATGAACATTAAATCTAAAAAAGGGGACAATAATAATCTTAGAAATATTTCTGGAGAGTAATTATATCAATATTATTGAGGATAAAACTGCCAATAACTTGAAGATATTATATATTGATATGAATGAAGATGAAGAAGAAAGTGTAAAATAGATAGATTAAAATAAATAAATTGTGGATGGCTTACCAAACATTCAGGGCTATCAAAATGATGATGATTCAGAAGATAAATCAGTTGTGGAAATAACTACTAAAGAAACTCTACTAGAACCTTATAGAAGAAATATTAGAGTAGAAGTTAATCAATCCAATATCATTGGGGATTGGATTTCTCCTATATAGATTAGAAGAATGAGCAATGAAGCACATTTTCCCCTAATATCAATTGTGGATCCAACCTCATTTGATGAAGTAGTGAAAGATGAATCATATGTTAAATACATGAATGAAGAATTGGATTATATTGGTAAAATCCAGACTTGGGATCCTATTAAGAGACCATAAAATCACAACGTGATTTGAACAATGTGGATCTTCAAAAAAAAATTTGATGAGTTAGGAAACATGAATAGAAATAATGATCGCCTAGTGTGTAAAGTCTATACATAGATTAAAGGAATTTATATTGAAGAAACTTTTTCTCCAGGAACTCAAAAAGAGTAGATTAGGTTATTCCTAGCCATGATGATTCAAATAGGGTACAAAGTTTATCAGATGGATGTCAAAATGGAATTATTAAATGGTGTTCTTTAAGAAGAAGTAAAAATTGAAAAACCAGTGGGATTTATCATTAGAAAGGATGAAATATAGGTTTTTTTGATTAAATAAGTCTCTCTATGGTATAATTCTATCACCAAGAGTGAGGTATTCATGAACAATTTCATATCTAAAGAAGATATAATTTTAAAGAGGAGGTATTAATGACAATATATATGTGAAGAATTTATTAGAAGATTAATTTATTGTGCTTGTGTATGTGGATGATATTATATTTTGAGGAAAAGTAAAGGATCAGTGGAAGAATTTTCAAATAACATGAAATCAGAATTTGAAATGTCTATCATTGTTGAAATCACATACCTTTTAGGGCTTCAGATGATTCAAAATAAGGAATACACTTTTATTTCTCAGGAAAAGTATGTAAGATATACTATGAATAAATTCAACATGCATGACTCCAAACCAATGTTGAATCCTATTGCAGTTGGGAAAAAACTAAGAAAGAAAAAGGATGAGAAATATATCGATACCAACTTGTATAGAAGGATCATTTGAAGCTTATTATTTTTTAATGCAACACATCTAGATATTATATTTAAAAATGTTTATCATATCACTTTCAAAGTAATCCAAAGGAGGAGCATTTGAATCATGATGTATATTCAAGGTACTCTCAAATTTGTACCAGGAAGAGATAAATAATTATTGATATTTTCTAATTATGAATGGGATGGATATGTGGTGTATCAAAAGACTAAAATTGGTGGTGCATTATTAATTAGAAACAAATGTGTGGGATGGTTGATAAAGAAACAGGAAATCACTTCCCTTAGTACTTATGAAGAAGAGTATATCCATGTGGAAAAGTCATGTACTTAGCTATTGTGGATGAATAAAAAACTTAATGATATTGGTGATGAGGTGAAAAAACTGATGGTGATACACTGTGAAAACAAGATCGCGGTCGATCTTATGAAAAATTCCATTGAACACTCTCATTCCAATCATATTGAGATTAGATATCACTTCATAAAATAAAAAATTGAACAAGGTTTGATTAAAAATGATCATGTTAGAACTAATAATCAAGTAGATGAAATCCTAACTAAGCCTTTGTAAATACCAATGTTCAAGAAACATCGATTGAACCTCAGTTCTCAGCCACCTCCTAGTGAATGATAAGGTTACATTTTTTACCCCTTGTCTATTTGTGTTAACTATTTTAATTAGTTTATGGATGCAATGTAGGTCTATGGGGGAGATATGTTCAAGTGGGAGTTTATTTTGGGAATTATAATTAAAAATAAAAATTATTTGGGTTTATTTATAAAGTGGGAGATAAGTGGAATTAAATGATTTTTAGGTTTGTAGGATTTTTTAGTGGTCTATTGAGGCATTAAATTCTCTTTTTCCACTCTTGTTTTCTATATTGAGATTTGATCACATATAAATAGAGTGATGGATTAGTTATTTTCGGCTTATCAGGTTTTTGATCGAGGATGGAGCTTTATTGAATTTATTTATATATTTTCAACAAACCAAAGGGGGGGATTGTTAGAACCAAGGTTTTTCACAATTATAAATGAAGTGTATTTTGTTGTTTTTTTCAATACATATTAGGGTTGATTAGGGAGTTTTCAAGGTAAGTGATATTATGGGGTAGGAGGCTTCGATGTTGAAATTTTAATCATTTCTCTGTGTTTTCCAAATTTTTAGAGCTCAAAATCTAGAGGAAGAGGAAAGCATCACATAATACGGTTTTCCAGAATAGAATCTTCAAATATATGGTGAAGGAATGGGTTTTTTTAAGATTTTAATTTTGAGAAGATATAGATCTTTGTTAAGGAATATGGTGTTGCAAAGGTTTGAAGGTTTGTGAAAGAGACTTTATAAAAATGGTTGAGTCAGGATGGGATAATAGTAATCTAAACAACTATAAGAAGATTCAGGAATGAAATAATTTTTATAACAATTTTTTAAGGAATAGAGCTTCATGAAATTGAATGTAGATATTCAAGAAAAGGACTTGGTGATATGGACAACTTTATGAAAGGAAAATTTTATAAATAGGAGGCTTCTCATCTTCAGAAGGTGTGAAGTGTATTTTGAGAAAGGGTGAAACAATCTAATTTCATTAAGGTGCTTCATAAAGTAAATCATTTTTAAAATTTGAAACTCTTTTAGAACTCAAGATTAACAAAAAATATGGTGTAGAGCTAATTGACATTAAGGAATTTCAGAAAAATGGGTTTCACAAAGATTGAGAACTTCATGATTTTTTGAGCTTCATGAAGGATGAGAAATTTAAGAAGGATGGGGAATTATTGAAAGGTAATAGCTTCACAATGGCTGAAGTTTCTTTAAAATAATAACAGGTTTTCATGAAGACTAGGATCTTCATTAAAAGAAGTGTTGAACATCTGGTTTTAGTGAATAGTGCTTCCATGTGCATCAATTTAGGACTATAGTGCAATGAGTGTCTCATGGTAATCCAAGAAGAAGAATTAAATGACCAATCTATTGAAGTGACCTTCAAGTCAATAAACTGAGTAAGAATCTTCCCAATGCAGTGAGAAAGGGGGAGTTGATGAAATTAATCCAAGGTAGGCAGTATACTATCCCTAAAAGTCATTTAAAGTTAGTGTTCCTAGTATGAAGTAACTAGGTCTGAAAAATTATAATAAAAAATACTGAATGACGCTTATTGGATTTAGGTATGATCAATGATCTTCTAGAGTATGTTCCTTGGACTATACCTTAGTGGTGAAACAAGTAAAACTACTATGTTGTGTTTCTATTGATGCATATGGGTGTTTGATAACTTAACTTTTCCATCATATTGGTTTAATAGGTTCCTACCAACATGGGGACAAGATTCAACTCATTTGAAGAAAAACTTAACACCCTAATTCACCCCTCATTTCTTAGGGTGTTCTTGGGTCCTATAAGTGTCACTAATTAAAAAAAATAAAGAGGATGTAGATATAGAGAACATGGAATAAAGAAATTTTAATGATATATCATACAAAAAATACTTTCCTCGTGAGAAAATGGATGAAATGGTAAGGAAATTGATCAATATCAGATAGAGATAGGAGGAAAATGTTATTGATTATGAGGATAAATTTATGAGGCCTTCTAGATATACTGCAAACTATATATGTAGAACAAAAATAAATATTGACTGTTTATTTAATAGGATAAATAAGAGACTTTAAATAGTTCTAGTCTCTCATGAATATTCATCATATAAGGATACAATCCCAAGTTAAATTAATATGGAAAAGTTGTTCTCCCAGACTATTTTATTCAAAGGAAATTCAGAAATGAAGAGGTTTTGTAACATCCTGGAATTTCCATGTATTTTTTTATACATTATTGGAATTATTACAAGACTAGGCGTTACAATGACATGTAATTATGAGGCCCAATGTGCCCAAAACTATTCGTTGAAAAATGTTAAGTTTTTAATAGTACACATGAGCGTTTTTCTTTAGAAGTGGAATAAATTATAAATGGGTTCCTAGATCAGAAATACGAGGGCCCCATTTCATTTAGATCAACGACTTTACCTTAGGAGGGGCCTAACCTCGTCCGGCCCGATCTGTCTGTGAAAGATAGTTTTTGGATGTAAACGTAATTAAAATAATTTAATTAAAATTATTTTTTATGAATCATTGGTTTCCCTTTTTATATTTCCTATTATTAGGAATCCAAGGTTATGACATAACCCTAGAAATCCTATTAGGCATGGAGAAGGAACTGTCTCTGATGAACGATGACAAACCAGAGAACCGATCGAAGATCATCTTGCCAACATAGTTCGGATATCTTGTCAATGACAACAACCCACCGTTCTTCCTAAAAAAGGATCCAAAATCCAGGTAGGTTGTTTTTTTCATTGTAATATTTCCCTGTTTTTGAATTTAATTAATAATGCGGACCAACCAATGAACAGGTTCATCCATAGTTTTATCGCTTGTGGGATGAGTGTTGTGTTTTTGGGGATTTAATGAGTTATAGATCTATGTGATTTTTTATTCTTCATTATTCATTCTAATAAAGAAGAATTGAGGCTGACACAAACAAAGGATCAGATTCATCCTTTAGGTATTCTTGTGATTCCTCCCTACCTCGTTCTTAGTGTTCTTATTTGTTGAACCCTCATGGTCATGACTCGGCTTTCCAGGAGGCTACGAACACGATCGAACCCCTAGAGTTATGGTAAGATGAATCAAATCCCAAGGTAGTGAATATCACAACCCAAGGATCATGGAACTTGCCCTATTTCAAAAAATGGACCATTGGAGAAGAGCCGATAGCCGATAGAAAAAGGTGGGCCATTGGATGATACATGGTGCCGTGGCATGCCAACACCGCGTAGAGGGTGGATTAGCTGCGTAGGATGCCAAGATGGCTGATAGGCCACGGGGCGCGAGGGGGATGTTGTGAGGAGGCTGCGTATGTAGCGGGGAGGTGGAACACATATAAGTTCCATGTTGAAGTATCCCGCAGTGGCAAGGATGTGGGGAAAGGGGAGTGGTGGGACGGTCACATGGAACATGTCACAACACTGCGTCAACATGGGAGGCATGTGGTCGAGGTGAACTACGCACGGCACAGCAAGCCGGCCAACAACGCAGGCTGCACCAAGGGAGCAGATTTGCTCCAGGTGGCCCAATGGGCCATGGTCTAACAGGTCCATCAGGCCAGGCTGGTTTGGGCTAGATCGAATTGGACTGGGCCAGGATGGGTCTAACTGGTTGGGTCGGACCCGGACCGGACCCAGGTTAAACCTTTTTATGAAAACATCTATAACTTTCAAACTGTGTGTCTATTTGATGATCTATTTGTAGAGTTGATACCCTTGTGGAAAGAAGGTTCTTTTGAGATACTATAAGTGTGTTTTTTTGAAAGTGTGAATACAAACTAAAGGCTTGATTAGTAGCTTCTCCTAGAACGAGCGTTCTATGAGCAGAATCTTATGGCTGACTGTGACCTCAAGACTATGTGACTTTCTGAGACTACGTGGCTTTCTAAGACTATGGGACTTACCAAGACTATGTGTATTACCAAGACTACGTATCTTACCATGAATACATGTCTTACAGAGACTATGTATCTTATCAGGATTGAGTGTCTCATTGAGACTATGTGCCTTATCGATGCTGGGTGTTTTGTGGATTACAGACAATAATCCAATTTTACGTATTATAGATATATACCTGTGTGAGATGACTATATATTTTCTTGTTGATATTTCCTTTGTGCTTTCATAGTGTCCTACTGAGTATTTTTTTACTCACCCCTGCATAGGATTTTCCTACACGTGATGTGTCTTGTGAAGACGATTGACGCTTTGACAGAGTCCTAGGAGGACCATGACTAGGCGGTGCTTAGAGAGACCAGATAGACAAGGTGTAATACTATGACTTCAGACAGCTATCTAGTACCTTTACCTTTAGGTAGGGTTTTTGTGGATGAGTTTCATGAACTTTTACTTTCACTTTGATAGATTATTTATATTGGAGTGGTCTTATATTCTAAACCTGCTTACTTTCCATCCCTCTACTATCATACTCTATGGAATTTATCTTAGTATATGTAGGCACTGTTTACTTAGTGTTTTTACATTTCAACATTTCGGGCTTGGATATGCGTGCGTGTGTATAGGTACTTAGGAAGATGCCTCCCATTTGTGGGACATCCCTACTCGGTTCTAGTCGTAAGCCCAATGGCCTATTAGAGGTGTGCTTGGGGTTGTCACAACATGAGACCCTCTAGTATGGGTTGTGATATTGTGGTATTAGAGGGTCATTTATACTTAAGGATCGTGAGTATGTGGGGTTGGTTTGGGGTAAAAATGTTAAGTGTTTCAAGTTCAGCTTTCAGGCCAAGGAATCCAATGTTGGTGTGGAGACTGATGTATCCATACACCATGACTCTAAATTCTACTTTTCGACTTGGTACATGAAAACACTGGTTGTAGGGAAAACAACGGTACATGCATCATATAGGATTTGGCTGTGTTATCATGTCCTTATTGAGTCAACTCACTAGGTATACTCTATTGACCGTGGTTCATCTTATTTTATTTCAGGATGCCTATACACAGACAACCATCTAGGATTCCATTGCATGATCACGAGGATGATCTGCCTAGCGATGAGGCATTAATACAGGGGAATGTACCAGAGTTAACACCTCCAAGTTGTTTACTAACGATACCAACACCCATTGAGAAACAGTTACTACCAATGATATTTGTTGAGTATGCACGCATTTTGAGCGTGTTTCATGAGTTCCTAAGGTAGCGACCTCTTAGGTTTCATGGCGAGACATACCCCCAGGTAGACGAGGATTGGCTGGAGGTAGTTACACGTGTCTTCTGACTTGTGAGGAAACCTTATGACCAGATAGAAATCCTAGCTACGAGTCTTTTTCAGGGCTCTGTGGGGTGATGGTGGAGCTTAGTAACCCATACACATGATGAAGAAACTCTCTATTGGGAAGAATTTGAGCACATCTTTAGAGAGGAGTTCTTTTAAGCTACATTATGATCAATACCTATATAGGAGCTTTTGCATTTTCAGTAGGGTAGTCAGACACTGAAAGAGTACTCAGTGAGATTTACTAATCTTTCTTGCTACTCCATGTATGAGACCCATTATTTAGGTCTCAGACCTTTGATAAGGTCCTACACTATGAGATTAGGGCTTCCATGATATCCCATAGCATTCCTACATATGTTGGGGTACTAGAGTGAGATATACCAGTGGCAAGCTTTCTAACAGAGAAGACACTGGTAGTGGGATCCACCACCGGGCACCATGTAGTTGAGTCTTTAAAAGTAGGTAGTTGACAATAGTTTTAGGGACCCAAGAGGGCCATAAATTGTAGAGGATGACCCCAAGACACATGATCAGTGGTTCAGGGCTCCTAGGGAAGAGCGAGTCAGCTGAAGGATAATATTTTTTACTCGTGAAGCAGTCGGGGACATATGGCTTGAGATTTACCGACCCTTCGTACAATCGATTAGGAGATAGTTGAGGGACCATAGAGACATAGGTAGAGGTAGGAGTAGGGTGGTTCACAGGGTGTCAGACATGTAAAAGGATAAGGTAGGGTGGAAGGAGGTGGATGGAGGTTCAACATATTGCCAACACCACCCCAATGTGGTCCAAGAAAAGGCCATGAAGCTGGTGGACAAGGATGAGAATGACTTCTGGAAAAGGAGACTTATGAACCTGAGGATCTAGGGGTGATTGGAGGTACAATCTGTGTCTTTTCCACCTTATCTATAGTTTTGATAGACATAGGTTACAATCATTATTTTCTTTCCACGACCCTTGTTCGAGACGTAGTGATTCTGGTGGAACCGTTGACCTGACCCTTACGATTAGAGACTCCTATGGGAGAAGATTCGATGATCACACATGAGTGATAATAGTGTGAAATTACTATTGAAGATGATATTTTTAGATGGGATCTCTTGGTAGCAGCGTCGAGGCCTTATGATGTCATTCTCGGTATGGAATGGTTATCCATAGTCCATACTCAGATTGACTATTTTAGGTTTATAGTGCAGTGTGTCTGCAGTGATGGGACCAGGTTTTCCTATGTCGGTGAAAAGGAAACCCAAGCAGTGCAGGATGGACTCACACATAGGAGGGTGCATCCAATCATACATCAGTTGGCTAGACTAATCCTCGGTATAGTGAATAATATGAGTCCCCAGTTTCCTATAGTGGTGGAGGAATATGAGGACATCTTTCCTAAGGATGTTCCTAGATTACCTCCTTATAGGGACGTAGAATTCTGAATTGATATATACCCTAGTACAACACAAATATCTACACCTACATATCAGATGAATCCTATAGAGCTTCATGATCTAAAGGTACAGTTGGAGGACCTATAGAGGAAGGGATTCATGAGACCTAGTGTTTCACCATAGGTATCCCCAGTTTTGTTTTCCAAGAAGGAAAAAAAGATTTTGAGATTTTGTGTGGACTTATGATGCCTAAATCAGGTGATAATGAAGAATAAGTATCCACTAATAAGGATTTATGACCTCTTCGATCAGCTGAAAGGAGCGAGGTGGTTCTTGAAGATAGACATTAGATCTGGCTATCACCAACTTCAAGTACGTGATGAGGACATACTGAAGATTCTTTTCAGATGTCATTATGGACACTATAAGTAGTTTGTGATTCCATTTAGCATGATGAACTCTCCAGCAGTGTTCATAGGACTCATGAACATGATATTCCAGCCTTACTTTGACCGGTTCATGGTGGTCTTCATTGATGATATCCTAGTGTACTCGAAATCTATAGAGGAGCACATGATACACTTGAGGATGACCATGAACCTACTTTGAGAGAAACATATTTATGATAATCTCCTGAAGTGTTAATTCTAGATTCAAGAGGTCTATTTTTTGGGGCACGTCATTTCAGAGGCTATAGTTGCAATAGATCCAAAAAATATTGAGGCAGTGCTTTCTTGGGAAACACCCAAGAGTGTTACCGAGGTGTGGAGTTTCCTTATTTTGACTGGATACTATCGGTGGTTTGTACTCAAATTTTCTAGAGTATCATAACCCTTTACAGATTTGACATGAAATGGGAAGGCTTTCGTGTGGACAGATAAGTTCTAGGAGAGTTTTTAGTTGTTCATGCAGAGATTGATGATCACTCCCATCTTGAGATTTCTAGGGGAGAGTGTCGAGTATGTGGTGATCTACGATGCATCAGGAAATAGGCTTGGTTGTGTCATGATGCAAGGAAAAGTGATGATTGCTTATGGTTCATGCCAGTTGAGACCACATGAGCATAAATATGAAACCCAGGATCTTGAGTTGGAAGCAGTAGTCTTCGCGTTGAATATGTGGTGAAACTACCTTATGGGCGAGTAGTTTATCGTCTACTATAACCACAAGAGTCTCAAGTATATCTTTTATTAGAAGGATATGAACTTTAGATATAGGTGATGAATAAAGCTCCTCCAAGAATATGATTTTGATATTGTCTATACTATTGGGAAGGGGAACATGGTGGAAGACTCTCTCAGTAGGAGATCGAGTTTGCAACTACTGAATGAGGAATTGTAACAATTGGCCTCATTGTAGATATCCTTTGTGGATGGAGATAGAGCAGCTTAACTCTATTCGATGGTTATCACCCCTCCACTCTTATAGTGAGTCAAGGAGGCATAGCTCAGAGATACCGATTATGAGGCTTTACGTGCTCAGATGTCCACATGGCATGCCCCCTCATGGATGTTTGAAAGGTGGGGAACCCGTCATTATTTTCAGAGGACACACAGTAGTACCAGTGTCATTATAGGAGGAGGTATTGAGGTAGTTACATACATCACCTTTTTCGGTACATACTAGTGTGGAGAAACTGTACTAGGACCTCTGATGGTAGTTCTAGAGGATGGGGGTGAAGAAGGAAGTGGAAGAGTTCATTTATAGATGCCTCACTTTTCAGCAAGTGAAGGTTGAACACTAGGTTCTAGTAGGTTTTACTCAACCCCTTAAGGTTCCAGAGTAGAAATGGGTTGGGATATCGATGTAATTCATGATAGGGTTAACACATACGTCCAAGGGGCATGATACAATCTGGGTGATCATTGACTGACTCACCAAGTTAGTCCTCTTCCAAACAATTTGGGAGTAGAGTTTAGTAGAGAGATTGAGATGACTCTATGTGTAGGAGATAGTTCAAATCCATGGAGTTCTATCGATGATAGTCTCAGATCGTGATGCCCACTTTACATCCTAGTTGTGGAAGGGATTACAGGAGGCATTTGGGACTCAACTGTGCTTGAGCTTAGATTTTCACCCACAGACGGATGACTAGACTGAGTAGACTATATAGGTTCTGGAGGACATGATATGTGCTTGCATCCTAGATTTTGGCCATATTTGGGAGGATCAACTACCCCTGGTGGAGTTTTCATACAATAATAACTACCATTCCACCATTTTTATGGCACCATTCAAGGCCTTGTATGGGCGACCCTATAGGTCACCACTTTTCTAGACGAACCCAAGAGAGTCAGCACTCATGGGACCCGATTTAGTGCAAGTGAATATAGATAAGGTTCAGGTAATCCAGGAGTGGATGAAGACTCCAAAATCCGTCATAAGTCTTATGCTAACTGGTGACAGAGGCCTTTGGAGTTTGAGGAGGGAGACCATGTGTTCCTTCGGGTCTCTCCTCGATGTGAGATACAAATATTTGGTCGGGGCGGCAATCTATCTATGAGGTTCATCGGCTCTTTCTTGATACTACTTAGAGTTGGTGAGGTGGCATACCACTTGGATATACCTCTGCAGTTAGAGAGGTTTCATGAATTCTTCCACGTGTCATTGCAGAGGAGATACAAGCATGATCCATCACACATCATTTACTAGGGAGAGATGGACATTGACAATAGGGAATATTTTGCGGAGTACCTGGTGGAGATTGAGGATCGATAGGTGAGGATCCTTTTTGGGGGGTCAATTCCTATGGTGCGTGTTTAGTGGCTACACAAGAATCTCCAAGAGAGAACATGGGAGTTGGAGACACATATTCATGATCAGTACCGTCCTTTGTTTGTTTAGCCTTAGTTGTTAGTTTTCGAGGACGTAAAACCATAAGGTGGGGAGAATGTAAAATCTCATAATTTCCATATATTAATTTTTATATATTATTTGAATTATTACGAGACTAGGTACTGAGACAACATGTGATTCTGAGGCCTGGTATTCAATGAACAATTAGTTGAAAAATGTTATGTTTTTAATAGTACGTGCGAACAGTTTTCATGAAAAGTGTAATAAATTTTAAACGGGTTCTCGAATCAGATATCTGAGGTCATCATTGCATTCATAGCAGAAAATTTATCTTAGGTGGGGCCTAATATTGGCTAGAACAGGATGTCTATGAAAGATAGTTTTTGGACATAAACATTATTAAAATAATTTAATAAAAATTAATTTTGATAGAGCATTGGTTTCCCTTTTTATATTTCCTATTTTCAGGAATATAGGGTTATGAAATAACCCTAGAAATCCTCTGAGGCAAGGAGAAGGGACTATCTCCGATGAACAGTAATGAACCAGAGAACGGATCGAATATCATCACGCCAATGGAGTTGGGATATCTCGTCAATGATGACAACCTACCATTCTTTATAAAAAAGGATTCAAACTCTAGGTAGGATGTTGTTTTCTTTTTGATCTTTCCACATTTATGAATTAAACAATGAATATGGACCAAACCACAAATATGTTGATTCGAAGATCAATCACTTGTGGGATGGGTATTAGGTTTGTGGGGATTTAATGGCAGATAGATCAGTGTGATTGTTTTATTCTTCATTAATACTTATAATAAGGAATAATCAAGGATGGAATGAACAAAGTTCAAGATATTTCCTTTAGGAATTATTGTGTTTCTTCCCCCCTCGTTCTTAGTGTTCTTTATAGTTGGACCCTTGTTGTCACATTTTGACTTTCCAGGAGGCTCCAAACGTGATCAGACCCCCAGAGTGATGGTAAGATGAATCAAAGCCCAAGGAAGTGATGATAGAAACCCATGGATTGTGGAACTAGTCCCATTTTAAAAAACGGACCATCGAGGAAGAATCAGAAGCCTACAGAAGAAAGTGGGATGGTGGTGTATGGAGGCACAAGGCGACACGACACGCTGGATCCGTGTAGAGGGTGGTTCATCTGCGACAGTGGTGAGGCTGTAGGGTGCGAGGGGGACACAGTGAGGAGGCTGTGTATGCGACAAGGAGGTGGAATTTGGCTTAGTGACATA
Source organism: Viscum album (assembly GCA_963277665.1). Classification (NCBI taxonomy): domain Eukaryota; kingdom Viridiplantae; phylum Streptophyta; class Magnoliopsida; order Santalales; family Viscaceae; genus Viscum; species Viscum album. Next base: position 577,995,188 of record OY728122.1, on the reverse strand, counting down.
TTGAAGGATCCCTTGATTGCGAGGCCATAGTGCGGGAGGAGTGGCGATCTGACAACATGGAATGCGACATGACACCACATCAACATGGGAGGCATATGGCTAGGGTGGATTGTGTGTGACATAGAAAGCCAGCCCGCATTGGGGGCCAGACCATGGGAGTCAGGCCACCCTAGGCGGCCCAATGAGCTGAACATAATGGCCTAGCAGGCCGAGCCTAGTGGGTTGGGCTGGTTCGGGCCAGAACAGATTAGACCAGGATGGACCGGGTCTGGTGGGTTAGGTCAGACCCGGACCAGACCAGAGTCTAACCTTTTTACAAAAAACAGCCATAACATTCAAACCATGTGTCTGTTTATAGCGTTTGGAACCTTGTGACAAGATGGTCCTTTTGAGATACTCTATGTGAGTTTTTGTGAAAGTGTGAATATGACCAAAAGACTTGAGAAGTAGGTTCTACAAGAATGAGTGTGTTATGAGTGTATTCCTATGGCTGGCTTTGACCTTGAGACTATGTGGCTTACCTAGACTATGTTTCATATCGATACTACGTGTCTTATTGATAATACGTGTCTTATGAGGACTGAGTGTATAATCGAGAATACATGTCTTATCGATACTGGGTGTTTTTTGGATTACATATGATAATCCTATTTTGCATACTATAGACCTATACCTGTGAGAGATGACTATGTATTTTCTTAGTGGTATTTCCATTGTGGTTTTAGGGTGTCTTAATGAGTATTGTTTTACTCACCCTTGCATGGGATTTGTCTGCACATGTTGTGTATTGTGTATTTGATCGACGCTTTTATAGAGTTCTATGTGGACCAGGACCAGGTGGTTATTAGAGAGATCAGACAGTCGAGGTGTGCTCCTACAGCTTTAGACAGCTGTCCAGTACCTTTCCCTTCAGGTAGGGGTTTCTACAGATGAGTTTTTGGAACTTTTACTTTCTATTTGAAAGACTATTTCTTTTGGGGTGGGCTTGTATTTTGGTCCGACTTACTTTCTAGTATTATACTATCATACTCTATGGTTGGTATCTTAATATATTAATTCATTGTTTACTTATTGTTTTACATTTCAGCATTTTAGGCATGGAGATGTGTACGTGTGTAAAGGTACTTAGGTAAATTCCTCCCATTTTTGGGATATGCCTACTTGGTGCTAGTCTCTATCCCCTTTCCTATCGAAGGTGGGCTTGGGGTAGTCTCGACACAGACCCTTTGGGATGGGTCATGACAAGTTCATGGAGCACCATAGAAGAAAAGTGTGGAAAAGTGGAATAAAGGAAGAGAGTAATTTCCAACATGTAATAAACATGGAAATAAATAATCAAGGACTTACTTGAAGGGAGTGAGATACCTTTTCACATGCGGAGAAAAATTCCATCAAGCATTCTAATATAAAGGAAATGTAGAAATTAATGACATTCAATTCCTTAACTATAAGGATATGGGGAGATATATAAACTAATTCCCCTTAATTTAAGGGAATTTACCTTATAAATGTCCAAGGGAGCTAGGATGAGCTCATACGATCACTAAAATTGATGTTGAAGTTCTAAATGATGCAATATTAGGAATATTAACCATAAAATCAATTTTATAAAATTATTTATTTGATTATGGATTTGTTTACTCCTTTATATCTTGCATGTTTACTAAGAACATTGAATCATCCTCCAATACTCTAAGAAAGGACTTTTTAGTGAAGACACATATTAGGAATCATATTGCGATAAATATTTACCAAGAAACATCTATTAATATTCATAGATATTCCATGGGGTAAAACTTTATTATTATACCTATGGTTGATTTTGAATTAATTCTTGGTATGGATTAACTCTGAAAGTAAAATTACAAAATTTATTTTCATGGGAAGGATATTATTATTTTTGAAGGGGGTATAGAATCCATTGTTTTAAATGGAGATACTTCACCTCTTGAGTCATTTTTAGACTCACCTATGGTTGATAACCTTAATGAAATTAAGGGAGAATAGAAAGATAAGACACTATCTATAGATGGGAAGGAAATACTAAGGATAAAGGACATACAAATTTTATAAAAATACATTTTTGTATTCCTAGAGGAATTACTCAGTGATCCACCTCAGCATGAATTTGATTTTTCCATTGAACTCATTCTTGATAAAGGACTCGTATATAAATTACCTATATAATGACACCAGTGGAGTTGGTATAGTTGACAAAAAATATAGGAGTTTTTTTTAGGGATTTATATTCCCTAGTGTTTCAGCTTGTGGATTCCCTATGTTTTTTGAAAAAAAGTATGGTTCTATAAGATTGTGCATCAACTATAAAATTATCGGTTCCATTACTATAAAGAATCAATATACTTCATGAAAAATTGATGAATTATTTGATAAAATTCAAGGAGATAAATATTTTTCATAGATTGATATTTTATATGGTTATCATAATTTAAAGGTGAAGAATGAGGATATATTGAAGATGAAATTTCATATGAGATATAGAAATTATAAGTTTATGGTAATGCCCTTATGATTAACTAATGAACCTTTTATTTTTATGGATTTAAAGAATAGAGTATTCAAGGATTATCTTAATAAATTCATGGTTGTATTCATTGATGATATCTTGATATACTCGAAAAGAAATGAAGACCATGATAACATTTTGTGAATAATTATTGAGGCCCTCAGAGAAAAGGAAAAATATGGGAAATTTAGTAAGTGAGAATTTTGGCTCCATGAAGTTTATTTTTTTGGAAATATTGTATTCATGTATGGAATATATATTGATCCTTCAAAGAAAAAGGTATTAAAATAATGGACTAAAATTATGAATATAACTGATATATGTAGTTTACTTTGTTTATCAGGTTACTATCGACGAGCTTTTAAAAAAAATTCATGATTGGCCAACCTGTTAACCAAGTTGACACATAACTAGGTTAAATTGAAATGTATAGAAAGGATTTTTAATATATTTTTATGCATTAAAGAAAATACTGGGTATATATAATGATAGAGTTACTACTTATGCATCAAGGAAATTTAATATCCCTAAATAGGACTATCAAACTCATGACCTTGAGTTTACAGGAGTAATATTTTCCTTTAGGATATATGAACACTCTATCTTTAGAGAAATATGTGATATACATAAAAATTATAAAAGTGTAAGTATATTATCTAAGAAAGAGCTTAACATAAAGAAAATAATATGGTTGGATCTTCTCAAGGGCTATTATTGATCAATAAATTACCACCTTGGGAAGGAAAATAAGGTGGTTGATGCATTGAGTAGGAGGGACCACAAATTTCTAACCATGATGAGGATTAATAAAGGTCTTATATTTAAGGATATAGTAAATATGGACATCATAACTTTTAGGAAAGGGAATCCATCATTATTTTTCTAAGTAATTTCTAAACCATCTTTACTAGAATATATAGAGATGTACTAGTAGGATGAAAAGGATTTACAAATGTCGGTTTAAAGTAGTGAATGATGATAAATTGATAGAATTTATCTATAAAGATAGAGTTTTGAAGTTTTTAATGAGGTTTGTGTTCTATATATATATTTACTAAAGAAATAGATTCTATATGAAGCACATAACTCAAATTTATCTATATACTATGGTAGCACAAAGATGTATATGGATTTAAGAGAAAATTTATAGTGGGATGGTATGAAGAAAGAAATTTTGAACTATGTGTCATGATACTTAGTGTTCCATAAGGTAAAGTCTAAAATAAAATATATTAAGGGATTCATGAAACCTCTACCTATACCTATATAGAAGTGTGACAATATTCCAATGAACTTTTTCACTGTACTTATAAATACTCTAAGGAAAAATGATTCTATGTGGGTCATTATCAATCAGATTTCCAAGACTGCACATTTATTAGCAGTAAGGGAAGACCTACCCCTTAAGAACTATGCCTATATCTATATAAATTAAATTATGAGACTTTTTGGGAACCTCTATAAATTGAATCTAATTGTGACCCTCAGTTCACATTGAAATTCTGGAAGAGTATGTAAAAGGACATCAACACCAAAGTGAATTTAAGCAGAACATATCATCCTTAAACTTATGGAATGTCTAAAAGGAATATTTTTAAACAATAAAACATGCTAATATCATATTCTCTTGACTTTGAGGTATCATGAGATTAGTATCTCCATATGGAGTAATTTTCATACAATAAAAATTTCTATTCAAGAATCTAGATGACATCATATAAGGAATTACATGGGAAGAGATGTTATACATTAAATCATTGGTAATAAGTTGGATAAAGGGAAGTTAGTAGGTCCAAAACTTGTGGAGGACACAATTTTAAAAATAGAAACTATTTAGGATCATATCAGAGCTACTAAAAGTAGAAAAAAAATCTATAATGATAATCAAATATTATGGAAAAACCATAATATTTTAATGAACGTCTCCTTAGAAAACCAAATAGGAATAGTATTTTATAATTCAATATCATGTGCTAATTATGTGTATGCTATTTTCTAGAGATGTTGAATAATGGAAGGAATGCGAATGGTATCAACAACTATAGTTAATGTAGGGATGTTACTCTAGAGAAAGTAAATTAGGTTGAAGTTGGAGCTAATAAGATCATAACTATATTAAGGAACCTAACCATGGTTATGAAAAGAAACCTCTCACACATAGAGTAACCTACTGATCCACAATATGGTGTAAATATATTGGACCCATTCATATTAAAAAAACCTCCACAATTTAATAGAGTTACTAATCAATTGGTATATGAGCAATGGATCAATTTTCGAGAAAATAAATTTCTAACTTTGGGAAGTAGTGAAAGGGAAAATGTCATCAACGAGTTATATCACCTGAAGGGAGATACTGATCAATAGTGGTAACTAATTCCAGAAAATTGAAGAGGAAGTATATATAGATAACATGTAATTGTTAAATTTTAAGGAGTTATTCTATGAAAAATACTTTCCCCATGAGAAAAGTGATTAAATGGAAATGAAATTCCTCAATATTAGATAGAGAGAGAAGGAAAATGTTGTTGAGTTTGAGGATGAATTTATGAGGTCAACTAGACATGATGCATATTATATATATAGTCTAGAAAGAAATATTTACTATTTATTTAATGGGATAAAGATAATACTTTGAAGAGTACTGGTATCTCATGAATTTTCATCATATGAGGATATATAATATCAAGTTCTAATATGGAGAAAAAGGGGTTTTCCCAGAATATTATATTTAAAGGTAATCGAGAAGAGGTCTGTTAAGAACCATAAAAAGAAAAGTGTGGAAAGGGAAATAAAAGAGTAGTGTAATTCCCCAAATGTAATAAATGTGGAAATAAACAATCAGAGACTTAATTGAAGGAAATTAGATTCATTTTCAAGTGTAGAAAAATGGCCATAAATCTTGTTAATTTAAAGGAAAGAAAAAATTTTCTAATGTTAAATGATTTAACTACAAGGATGCAGGGAACTATATTAACCAATGGCCCAAAATTTAATGGAATTTACATCATAAATGGCTGAGGGAGAAAGGCCAAGCCTATATGTTCACTATAGTTGAGGTTGAAGTCCCAAATGATGTAATAATAGGTACATTGATCCTAAACTAAAGTTTATCTAATGATTTATTTAATTCTAGATTTATTTACTATTTTATATCATGTTTGTTTCGTGAGAACATTAAATTATCCCCTAATAATATGAGAAAGGAGTTATCAGTAAAGGCACTATATGATAATATTTTCTAATGAATATTTACGGAGTAGTCTCTATTAAGATGCATAGACATTACTTGGTATAAAACATGATTGTTATACCTATGGTTGATTTTGAATTAATACTTGCTATGGATTATCTTTAAATTTATAATGAAATAATTTATTATTTAGGGAAGGATATTAGTATTTTTTAAGGGGGGGGGGTATAAAATGCCTTATTTTCAAGAGAGAGACTCCACCTCTCGATTATTTTTTAGACTCACCCCCAGTATCTCAACTTAATTAAATTTTGGGAGAAGAGGAAGATAAAAAACTATTTATAGAGGAGAAATACATCGTAAGGATATAGAATGTTCCCATTTTACAAAAATACATTGACATGTTTTTAGAGGAATTACCTGGTGATCCACCTAAGTGATAAGTTGAGTTTTCTATTAAACTCATTCCTGATGAAAGACCCATATCTAAAACTCCCTATAGAATGGAACTAGAGGAGTTGGAAGTTTTAAAGAAATTAGTAAATGAGTTTTGTGAAAAGGGGTTTATATTTCCTAGTGTTTAATCATGGGGAGACCCTATTTTATTAATGAAAAATATGTATGGCTCTATGAGATTATGCATTGATTACAAAGAGATAAACATCATTACTATAAAGAATTAATATCCTTTATAAAACATTGATAAATTATTTAATCCAATTTAAGGATCTCAATATTTTTAAAATATGGAAATTTTTTCTAGTTATCATTAGTTAAGGTTGAAACAGAGGATAAAGTGAAGATGATATTTCATATGAGATATGGAAATTATGAGTTTATGGAAATTCCATTAAAATTGACTAATTCCACTTCTATTTTTATAGATTTAATAAATATTGTATTCAAGTATTATATTGATAAATTCATTGTGGTATTTATTGATGATATCTTGATATAATCCAAAAGCTATGAAGATCATGAGAACCATTTAAAAATAATTATTGAGACCCTCATAGAAAGGGAATTATATGGGAAATTTAGTAAGTTTGAATTTTAGATCCATGATGTTTCCTCCAATACATTTTTTTTTATTTTATGAAAATCCACCTTAAGGCTCAATGGGATCCATACATACATAAAAATAAAAACCACAGACCAACTTTTCCAAAATTCAAAAAACATCCAACTGCAAATTTCAAAATTCAAAATGAAACACCCAAATGGAATTGAAAATTTGAGAAACCGCCATAATCTTGGATCCACGAGCCGATAACTTCTACCCATCATAACCACATCATCCATCATGATTTTGTTCCCATAGAAATCACCATCATCATAAACCATGTTAATTGAGTCCTGTCACCAGCCAAAATGATTATCAGAACCACTGTCGACATCTCCATCCTCTCCACGTTGTCTGAAGCCACACCAGTTGCCGAAGACCATCAGAGCTCATCGTAACCAACTTAAAAACCCATCACCGTGCCGCCACGAATCAAAAATAGGCAAAACACACAAATAGGATCTTCCAGAAGTTTATTTTCATACCCCCGATACATTCACAGCTCTCTATTACTGGAGGCAAAATATCCTTCAACATATTATGGTCCTGTTCGCTGCCTTCTTACCTACAAAACAACTCAATAGTCGATAGGTTCAAGAACCAAAAACCAATTATCCAAAATCACAAAACACAAGATGATCATATTCAAACAGAATAACAGAGAATCACACTACAAGACCCACATCAGATTATACAAAACCATAAAACTGTCCAAGAACTCAAGAATCAAAAACTGTCACTTTAGCTGTCCACCCGAATTCCATCAAGATAGAAAAAGGTCCCAGTCACAAGCTAGATCTGTAATCCCATCACTACATCCACAACTATACTCAAATCCCATAACAATAATCCCTACACACCCATAATTGACACAGAAACGACTGTGAGAGATGGGACTCGACCATGAACCTTCACCACGCCGCTGTGAAATGCCCTAATAGATTCAAGGTAGGAAAAAAGGAGGTATCTAGTAGTGGAAACATCGGGTCAAGCCCATAAATTCACAATCCGTGCTCTAGACGCTTCTGAATAGGAAAGTCAAGGAGGGGACGCCGCCGAACTGAGACAAAGAGGATGAAGGTGACGATAGGGGAAAATCCTAACGTCGCAAATCCCCTTATAGCCTCATCCCCCCTCTGATTTGGTATCTCTTATTCATCCATGACGTTTGTTTTATTAGATATAATATCTCTAGGAATAAAATACCTTCTGATCCTTTGAAGATAAAGGTATTTAAATAATGAACTACACTGACGAATATAACCGAGATATGTAGTTTACTTGTTTTTAAAGGTTATTATTTGTTGGGTTTTAAAAAATTCCTAATTGTCCAACCCCTTAATTAGGTTGACACATAAAGTGGTTAAATTGACATGATCTAGGGAATGTGAAGAATGTTTTGAAGAGCTAAATTAGATATTGATTAATGCATTGATATTGAATTTACCATCAAGAAATAATGGATTTGTAATGTATAGTGATTCATCAAATAAAGAAATGGGTGGTGTCCTTATATAAAAGGACATAGTGGATAATTATGCTTCAAGTTAATTTAAGATCCATGAAAAAACTATCCAACACATGCCCTTGAGTTTGTAGGATTAAAATTTTCCTTGAAGAGTTAGAGGCACTGTCTCTATGGAGAAAGGTGTGACATATATACATACCATAAAATTTTAAAGTATTTTTTCTCTTAGAAAGAACTCAACATGAGGCAAAGAATATGCTTGGAGATTCTCAAGGACTATGATTTATTCATACATTACCACCCTAATAATGAAAAAAAGAAGGTTGATATATTGATTAGGAGGGACCATGGAGTTATGACCATGATGGGGATTAATAGAGGTCCCATATTCAAAGATCTAGTAAATATGAATATGGTATTTTTAGGAAAGGGGATCCATAATTTTTTTAAAGAAATTTATAAAAAATATTTACTAGAAAAGATAGAGATTTCCCAATAGGATGATAAGGATTTAAAAAGGAGGTTAAAAGTAGTGAATGATAGGAAATTTGTTGGAGTTGGTGGTCTAGAACTAACTACTTTGTACTTTATTCATTAAATAAAAGCCTTATCACATATTGATTGTTCTTCTGAGTGACAGGTCATGTGATAATGTCCTAAGGACAACTGTTGCATTAAAGGGTCGTAGCAGATCCCTGCTATGATGAGAACATGGAATTTCCATAACACTGTTCTTGAATGTATGTTCTATGGCCGGATGATATTATTTGAGGGACACAAATAATACAGGTCATTAGGGGTGAGGAATCATAAAACTTTGAGGAACCTTCTCATGGTGTGCACCCTTGGAAATATCCAGGAGGATATTATGAGAACGAGAACCGCTTGTAGGAAATCCACATTTCATAGTGTCAATGGATGCTCCTATCTGCAGACGTGTGTATTGGTCCTTAGACTTTAAGATTATTATTAATGTGTATTACAAATAGCGCCCTTATATGTATTGACAAAAACTTTGATGACACACTGTTCGCAGCGAGGTAGGATACGTTGGGTGCATCATGAGTAATACCACATTAATAGATAATGTGAGAAAGGATTTGTCCCTTCCGTTCCATAACGGAAGTAGATATCTCAGGCCCTTTGATGGAATTGATATAGCCTAAATAAATCCATGGCCATGGTAAGGTATGGGCAAGTTCAATTCTAGGAAGTCAAAGAAAGAATAATCAAGCACATGGGTTGATGACACTAGCATGCAACCCGCTTGATTGGAGATATCGAGAAAATGGGATTATATTACATGGTAAGTGTTCGTAGGAGGTGACACGTCATTACGGCATTAAATTCTTTCTCTATGGGTGCCCTGGCGTGTCGCTACACGCTAACCTTGGACTTTAGGCAGGCTCAGCCTAATGCCACTGAGAAAGAGGACTAGAGGGTCACACACTAAGTGTGTCCATGTATCTCAGTTAAATATTAATTTAACAAGTTAAATAAATATTATTCCCGACTGTGGATTAATAATTATTTATGGATGTCTGATCTCATTTATTTTGACACTAGTTATTCAAGAGAATATATTGTGGACAAAATAATATATTTATTAGCGAGTAATGCAGTTACATTTATTTGAGAAATAAATAGTCATTACTCAAGGTCTAATAAATGTGGTGGAGAAAAATTGAAAATAAAATTACACGTCGTGTATATTAAATATACACGCCGTGTAGTTTTATGGAAAACAAGTACACGCCATGTATTAATTATTACATACCGTGTAGTTTTTCCGATTGATATTTTGAAGATTTAATATTGTTTTATTAAATGATATTTATTATAATCAGCGTGGGCGCATGTCAAGGAATTAATAATTTGACATGGGGGTTTTCAATAAGAGTTAATGAAATATATAAAATGCATAAAGCGTTTATTTATTGTCATAACTCTATTAACCTCAAAACCGATTATAAATATCCTTGCAACCCCAACATTTTGAAGATCCATTGTTGTTCACAACGGATTTGGAAATACGCTCAATCCAAGAGAGAATTCCCTTTCCACCAAGAACGCCCTCAAGTTACGAGAGCAAGATCATCCACCAGATCAAGGCGGTCCAAGGCGGATATCGCAAGCGAAGGTTCTTCCGAGCTAGCACCCGGAGATCCCTTCGGCGACATCTGGAGATACATGACACACGTGTGGATCACCGCTAGAGGAATCCTACACTTGGATTCTACGACGCAACGATAGATCACCGAATCGATACTGGACACATCAACGAAGAAAGAATTCCGAAGAGGTAATTCTTATGCATTAATTAAATTAATTATAATCAACATATGATGATCCTCCTCAAGGGTTCCAGGACTCTTCTTTTCTTTTCGTTCTTCATTCTATTCTGAAGATTCAACGTTTTATATCGTGAAGGAACTCGGATTGAACGTTGTTTAACGTTAAAATTAAAGTTGGGAAAACCCACCAACACGCTTCCGCTGCGCCCGGAACCTACAAGTGGTATCAGAGGGGGGTCATATTGTTGGTTATAATTATTTAGTTTTTCATTGGTGATTTACGCATTTAATAATTTAGTTATTTCAATTCATGTTTAATTGTTCTGGAAATCTGAAACTCGAGATCTGTTCCTCCTCCCCCATTTCTCGTTCACCTCATAGAAACAAATTTTTCTTTTAATTTTGATTAAAATAAAATAGAGGAACTCATCCAGAGGATCCAAACGTTTCTGGCCGTATAACACAAGAATACATGACGTGTATTTGGAAGTACACGCCGTGTAGTCTAGGTTCAATGCATTGACTGATCCGCCAAATCAGGCCATGTATTGGATTCTTTATAAGAATTTAAGACACCGTGTGTTGACCAGAAACAGGTGGCACATGGTTTTCGGAATACACGCCATGTGGTCCAATGAACACGGCGTGTAGTCCCTTCGGGTTAGGTTTGGGTCGTGTACTCCATACACGGCCTGCACGGCTGGAAACCGTGTAATGCGGAAACTATACGGCGTGTGTCCCACTGTACACGCCGTGTAATCCAAAAATTTCCAAAGTACATTAACACGCCCTGTCCCCGGGCGTGTACTTTGGATAGACGGTGAAGAAAAGTACACGCCGTGTAGTTGGAACTACACTCAGTGTACTCACCCAAATTACACAGATTTATTAAAATTTATTATTATATTATACAAACCCTTGAGACGTGTACTATGGTGCAGGCGTAAAGCTGAGGCACAACACGTGATAAGTGTTTAATATATATGTGTTTAATTTAACATCAGCGTAATAAATGAGAATTCACCAGGTTGCCTCCAAGGTACAAGTTACGTACAAGGAAAATTTTAAATGAATTTATTTGTTTAAAATTATAATGGATGATAATCTCAAGGAAATTCAGAAAAGGGATTTAAGATAAAAGGATTGATTAATTAAAGATAATTAATTGATTCGAGCATGATTTATCTTAAACAAGAACGATTAAAGAATTGAATGCTAGTTTTATTTGTGCGTAAATATCGTTGCATTTATGGATGATCATGAGCTAGACCGAGACCTTTGTTTGTGAATGGTTTCTTTTAATTTATTTATTTAAATTAAATTTGTTGGCTTGCGAGCCATCTCCTCATTAATATGTAGGGCATGCGCGCCCAAGGATTATTTTATGTAAAAAACCCCTTTTACCCCTCACCTGCGTGTGAGATAAATGCATATGTAATGGATGGAGCTACCAAGCTAGTGGAGGTGGATCAAGTCAGGATCCAAGGTGAAACCAATCCAAGGAGATACAAAGGTGGACAGGTGGAAAGCTATAAACACGAACCCAAAAGGTTCAAGGTGTTTCTCCCCTAGGTCTTGGGTTAGTTTATCAACCGCTAGATAAACTAACCAATAGAAAGTCTCATGATCATACCATTTATTTTATTTTTGTCAGTTGCATGGTTTATTTATTGTGGGTGTGTTGTCACAATCACACAATTAATGAATTAAACGAGCATGCAAGATGGAACTAAAATAAAACCGGCTTATACGTAAATATTATCTTAGACATGGTTAATCACTTAAGTATATCCCACTTAATATTAACAAGAATGTAATCAAAGATAATAAAATGACAATTTATGTATAAGGATAAAATCCCTCAAAAATAAATATTAAGTCGGCATAGCCTTCCATAATCTTGGTTAGAATCGAACCATAGTTCAAAGTGCTTGACCAACCCTAGTTGGGGTGCTTTCAATTATCGGGGAATTCTAATTCAAGGTTTTGGGTTGACTTGACTTGGTTCGCATCATGGGTTGACTGCCAGAGTAGGACTCGTTGTGACCAAGAGGCAAAGGTTGAGGAAATCCAAAAAGGATTTTAGGATTGGGGAGTCCACTCAGTGGATCAAGGAGCTGCGAGTTAATGCAGTTGGCATTTGGAATGCCTACCTAAAACCCTTCAAGTTTCTTGACCAACCCTAGTTGGGGTAATGTGAAGGGCAATATGGATCCTTGCCACTAGAATATTCACGCAACATAATATTCCGAAGTCAATGATGAGGGCTATTGGATTTCGATAAAATAGTGGGAGACTAATAAGTATTAATTTATTTATTTGTCTCAATTTTTGTAATAAATTACTAAACCTTTGCTCATCTTAATTTGTAGAAAACGAAAGAAAATGACTTCAAACATATCATTGCGCACCATACTCAAAAAAGAAAACCTTCTCACTAGCACCAATTTCCAAGAGTGGCAGAGGCGTTTACGCGTCGTCCTTCGCCACGAAAGGAAATTATATGTGCTGGAAGAGCCTATTCCAGTTGCGCCTGGGAAAGAGGCTAGTGATGAGGAATTATCTCTCTACATGAAACACATGGATGATGCCACATATGTCCAGTGTTTCATGCTATCAGACATGTATAATGAGCTCTTGAAGCAACATGAAAACATGGACGCGTATAGCATGATGTCTCACCTTAAAGATCTCTACCAAGAGAAGGCGAGACAGGAGAGGTATGAGATCTCCAATGCTTTGTTTACCATGAATCTTAGAGAGTCTGCGCCAGCTGGGCCTCATGTAGTCAAGCTTATTGGCTACATTGAATGCCTGGACTTCTTAGGGATTAAATTCCCGGATGATTTGCGTACAGATCTCATCCTATCATCACTGCCCAAGACCTTCTCTAGATTCATTGTCAACTATAACATGAGTGGTAATGAGAAGAGTCTATCAGAGCTTATGACCTTGATTCTCCAGGTAGATAAGGACATGGGGCGTGACAAACCCATGGTTCTTATGATGAACAAGAAAAGGAAGGACAAGGCAAAGGGGCCAAAGACTTATAAACAGTCTAAAGCCCCCGTGCACCATCCCTCCAAGAAGGGGAAGATCCAGAGGCAAGGAAAGGAACGGGAGGTAGTGTGTTTTTCATGTGGCAAGCAGGGCCACTGGAAGAGGAACTGCACCCAGAAGCGTGGGGATGCTAAAGGTGTATTTGTTATCGAGTGTAATATTTCTATTTCTACACATTGGGTATTAGATATAGCTTGTGGGGCTCACATATGTATTCAAATGTAAGAACCAAGTAGATTTATAAAGATCTCCAGAGGAGAGGTGGATCTTCGAGCTACCAATGGTGCAAGGCTGGCTGCATTGGCTATTGGAGACTACCACCTCTCATTGCCGACTGGGATGATTTTGGTTTTACATAACTGTTATTATGTGCCTAGTGTTACTAAGAACATAATTTCTGTATCTTGTTTGGATATGGATGGATTTGTTTTCAAATTTTGAAATAAGGGTTGTCTCTTTTATAAGAACAACGTATGTTATGGTATGGAACGTTTAAATAATGGTTTGTATGTATTGAATTACGAAAACCAAGTGTTGGCAATCGATAACGAAACAAAATCACATGACTCATATGTCACCTAGTTATGGAATCATCGCCTTGGTCATGTGAATGAGAAGCGTTTAACAAAGCTATGCCAAGATGGCTATTTAGACTCTACTAAGCTAAAACCACTTGATATATGTCACGCTTGTTTACAAGGAAAAATGACCAAGATTCCTTTTGGTGGACAGGGTGAAAGGTCCAAAAAGCTTCTAGGATTGGTACACACAGATGTGTGTGGACCATTTCCAGTAGAAGCTAGAGGTGGATATTCTTACTTTATTACTTTTACTGATGATTTGAGTAGATATGGCTATGTCTACTTAATGAGGTATAAGTTAGAGTCCTTAGAGAAATTTAAGGAATTCAAGAATGAAGTAGAGAATCAGCTTGGTAAGAAGATAAAGAAGCTTCGATCGGATTGAGGTGGAGAATATCTGAACCAAGAGTTCATCGATCTTCTACGGGAGTCTGGGATTCTATCTCAGCTCACTCCTCCTTATACACCACATTGGAATGGTGTTAGTGAAAGGAGGAAACACACCTTGTTGGACATGGTGAGGTCGATGATGAGTCATGAAGATCTTCCATCATCCATTTGGGGATATACATTACAAACTGCAACATACACATTAAACCGAGTACCAACTAAGGCGAAAAATGGAATTCCATCTGAGTTATGGAATGGAAGGAAACCCACTTTGTCGCACACACGTGTATGGGGATGCGAGGAATTTTTTAAGGCCTTCTCAGGCAACAAACTAGCACCCCAGGGCACAAAGTGTATCTTTATAGGATATCCCAAGGAAACGAAAGGATATTACCTATATAACCCTCAAGACAAGAAAGTGACTATCGCCAGACAAGTCATATTTCTTGAGAGGGATCACATCCTCATGAAGGATAGTGGGAGCAATATTGAATTCGACGAAGTTGATGCTCAAGATACACATGAGTTAGTACAGGAACAAGTTCCACAGGTCCCCATGGAAGTGGTTCCTGAAACACAAGTGCTGCGTAGGAGCTCAAGAGAGGTAAGGGAACCAGAGAGATTTGGTTTCCTAGTCACCGAGGATGGTGAATCATTATTGTTGGACAATGATGAACCTCTCTCCTACAAGGAAGCAGTAGAAATCTCAGAAGCTGCAAGATGGCTAGAAGCTATGAATTCTGAGATGGATTCCATGTATCAGAACTAAGTTTGGGTTCTGGTCGATGAGCCAGTTGATGTAAAGCCTATTGAATGCAAATGGGTATTCAAAAGAAAGCTAGACATGGAAGGTCAATTTAGAACCTATAAAGCAATGCTAGTGGATAAAGGATTCAGATAGCATCAAGTAATTGACTATGATGAAACCTTCTTGCCAGTTGCCATGTTTAAATCCATAAGAATCATACTTGCCATAGCAGCTTACCATGACTACGAGATTTGGCAGATGGATGTCAAAACAGCATTCCTTAACTGGAAACTTTAGGAATATGTCTCTATGACACAACCAGAAGGGTTTGTGACACCAGGTGAAGCCAAACGGGTTTTCAAGTTGCAGAAATCCATTTATGGATTGAATCAAGCATCCAGGTCATGGAACATTCGATTTGATGAAGCCATAAAGGAATTTGGTTTCATTAAGAACGAATGTGAGCCATGTGTTTATAAGCGGTTTAATGGGAATGTGGGTGTCATCCTAGTGGTATATGTTGATGACATATTACTTATTGTAAACTACGTACCAACCTTACAGTTAGTTAAGGACTGGTTGAATGAGTGTTTATCCATGAAGGACTTAGGAGAAGCAGCCTACATTCTAGGGATCAAGATCATTCGTGACAGATCCAAGAGCCTGCTTGGACTAAGTCAGGGTTCATACATTGACCAGATACTAAAGAGATTTAGTATGGAAAAATCCAAGAGGGGATTGGTTCCAGTGTCACATGGTTTACATCTTTCTAAGAAAATGTGTCCCCAGACACAATAGGAGAAAGATAGGATGAGCAAGATCACATACGCTTCGGCTATAGGATCCATCATGTATGCCATGTTATGTACCAGGCTTGATGTTTCCTATGCAATGAACATGGTAGGCAGATATCAATCAGATCCAGGAGAACAACATTAGACTGCTGTTAAGACTATCCTTAAGTATCTGAGAAGAACTAAGGATATGTTCCTGGTGTATGGATGAGACGAAGAGCTTGTCATCAAAGGGTATGTTGATGTTGGTTTTCAAACAGATCAGAATGATCTGAAGTCACAATCTGGATATGTTTTATGCATCAATGGAGGAGCTGTGAGCTGGAAGAGTTCAAAGCAGCCAGTTGTCGCTGATTCTACAGTGGAGTCTGAGTATATAGCGGCTTCTGATGAAGCCAAGGAAGCCGTCTAGATTCAGAACTTTTTCCAGGAGCTTGATGTGGTTCCTAGCAGTAAAGATCCCATTACATTGTATTGTTATAATACTACAGTGGTGGATCTTTCAAAAGAACCAAGGTCACATCAACAGACAAAGCACATACTCTGGAAGTATCACCTCTTGAGGGATTTCTATCAAATGGGTGAAGTTGCAGTGAGCAGAGTGTCCACGGAAGAGAACATGGCAGACCCCATGACCAAAGGCCTATCTCAGTAGAAGCATGAATATCATGTGAGAGCTAGTGGGTTAAAGGTTGTTAGCAGTTGGCTCTAGTCCAAGTGGGAGTCTGTTGGAGTTGGTGGTCTAGAACCAACTACTTTGTACTTTATTCATTAAATAAAATCTTTATCACATCTTTATTGTTCTTCTGCGTGAAATGTCATGTGATAATGTCCTAAGGACAACTGTTGCATTAAAGGGTCGTAGAGGATCCCTACTATGATGAGAACCCGGAAGTTCCATAACACTGTTCTTGAATGTATTTTCTATGGCCGAATGATATTATTTGAGGGACACAAATAA
This sequence comes from Viscum album, assembly GCA_963277665.1. Taxonomy (NCBI): domain Eukaryota; kingdom Viridiplantae; phylum Streptophyta; class Magnoliopsida; order Santalales; family Viscaceae; genus Viscum; species Viscum album. The sequence goes on along the minus strand of OY728122.1, from coordinate 577,978,109 downwards.
TACAGGTCATTAGGGTTGAGGACTCATAAAAATTTTAGGCACCTTCTCATGGTGTGCGCCCTTGGTAATATCCAGGAGGATATTATGAGAATGAGACCCACCAGTAAGAAATCCACATTTCATAGTGTCATTGGATGTTCCTATCTGCGAACGTGTGTATTGGTCCTTAGACTTTAAGATTTTTATTAATGGGTATTACAACTCGTGCCCTTAGATGTATTGACGAAAACTGTGACGACACACTATTCGCAGCGAGGTAGGATACATTGGGTGCATCCCGATTAATACCACATTAATAGATAATTCGAGAAAGGATTTGTCCCTTCCATTCCATAACGGAAGTAGATATCTCCGGCCCTTTGATGGAATTGATATAGCCTAAATAAATCCATGGCCATGGTAAGGTATGGGCAAGTTCAATTCTGGGAAGTCAAAGAAAGAATAATCAAGCACATGGGTTGATGACACTAGCATGAAACCCGCTTGATTGGAGATATCGAGACAAAGGTATTATATTACACAGTAAGCGTTCATAGGAGGTGACACGTCATTACGGCGTTAATGTCTTTCTCTATGGGTGCCTTGGCGTGTTGCTAGACTCTAACCTTGGACTTTAGGCAGGCTCAGCCTAATGCCACTGAGAAAGAGGCCTAGAGGGTCACACACTAAGTGTGTCCATGTATCTTAGTTAAATATTAATTTAACAAGTTAAATAAATATTATTCCCGAATGTGGTTTAATAATTATTTAAGGATGTCTGATCGCATTTATTTTGACACTAGTTATTCGAGAGAATATATTGTGGACGAAATAATATATTTATTAGTGAGTAATGCAGTTACATTTTTTTTAAGAAATAAATATTCATTACTCAAGGTCTAATAAATGTGGTGGAGAAAAATGGAAAATAAAAGTACACATCGTGTATATTAAATATTCACGCTGTGTAGTTTTATGGAAAACAAGTACAGGCCGTGTATTAATTATTACACACCGTGTAGTTTTTCCAGTTCGGATTTTGAGGATTTAATATTGTTTTATTAAATGATATTTATTATAATCATCGTGGGCGCATGTCAAGGAATTAATAATTTGACATGGGGGTTTTCAATAAGAGTTAATGAAATAAATAAAATACGTAACACGTTTATTTATTGTCATAACTCTATTAACCACAAACCCGATTATAAATATCCTCGCAACCCCAACATTCTGAAGAGCCATTGTTGTGCACAACGGATTTGGAAATACTCTCAAGCCAAGAGAGAATTCCCTTTCCACCAAGAACGCCCTCAAGTTACGAGAGAAAGATCATCCACTGGATCAAGGCGGTCCAAGGCGAATATCGCAAGCGAAGGTTCTTCCGCGCTAGCACCCGGAGATCCCTTCGGCGACGTCTAGAGATACGTGACACACATGTGGATCACCAATAGAGGAATCCTACACTTGGATTCTACGACGCAACGACGGATCACCGAATCGTGACCGAACACATCAACGAAGAAATAATTCCAACGAGTTAATTCATATACATTAATTAAATTAATTATAATAGACATATGATGATCCTCCTCAAGGGTTCTGGGACTCTTGTTTTCTTTTCGTTCTTCGTTCTATTCCGAATATTCGAAATTTTATATCGTGACGGATCTCGGATTGAACGTTGTTTAACGTTAAAATTAATGTTGGGAAAACCCACCAACACACTTCCGCTGCGTCCGGAACCTACAAAATTGACCAACTTCATCTATAAAGATGGTGTATCAATTTTTGGAAAGAGGTTTTGTGTTATATCCATAGATGATCTAAATATGGAGATATCAGATGAAGCACATAGCTCAAATTTCTCTATACACCATGGATGAACAAAAAAGTATAAGTATTTATGAAAAAATTTATAGTAGAATGGTATGAATTAGGAAATTGTGGACTATGTGACCAGATTATTAATGTTTCAAAAGGTAAAGGTGAAAATAAAATAACCTAATGGAGTCATGAAACCAATACCTATACCTATATGAAAGTGAGACAATAATACAATGTAATTTTTTACTATACTTATGAAGTTTCCTAGTAAGAATAATTCTATGTGTTTCATTATCTATTGACTTACCATAACTATACATTTCTTGGTAGTAAGGGAAGACCTACCCCTTGAGCACTTTTCTTGAATCTATATTAATGAAATCATGATACGTTATGGAGAAACTCTCTCAAGTGTATATAATTTTAACCCTTAGTTAACATTGAAATTATAAAAGAGTCTTCAAAAGGATATCAACATAGAATTACATTTAAGAACCACCCATCATTCCCTAACTGATGGGTTGTATGAAAGGACTATTCAGACACTATAATTCATGATAAGATCACGTTCTCTTGACTTATTAGGATTATGGGATTAATATTTACCTCTGGTGGAATTTTCATGTAATAAAAATTTCTATTCAAAAATCTATATGGCACTGTATGAGGTGTTTCTTGGGAAGATACAACAAATTGTTGGGAAGAAGATGGAGAAATGAAGTTAGTGGGACCAAAACTTATGGTGGATACAACAATGAAAGTATGTACTATCTAGGATAATATCAATGTATTTTAAAGTAGAGAGAAGAGTTATGCTGATAATCAAAGGAAAGAGTTAATTACAAGTGGTGGTTCACGTATTCTTGAAGGTGTAAACATGGAAAGGTGGTATAAGATTTTTTTAAAAGGGAAAGTTAATCCATAGGTATATTGGGCCTTTTGAAATTCTAGAGAGAATTGAAGCATTAACTAACTGATTGGATATACCAACCAAACTTTCTAAAGTACATAACATATTCTTTGATTCATTATTGATGAAATAAATCCTAGATGAAACACATATACTCCCAAACAAGGTAATATATTTGGAACATGAATTTTCTTATAATTAAAATCATGTTTAGGTTATTGACACTAGAGTGAAAGTGTTGTAGAATCAGATAACACGGCTAGTGAAAGTACTTTGTAGAAATAAAAAACTAGAGGAGGTAATAAGGGAGAATGACAAAGCTATGAGAAAGGACCACCCATAATTTTTTAGTATCTTACATGTATCCAATTTCAAGGATGAAATTATTTATGTGGGGAGAATGTAATACCTGAGATCCTACTATTTCCGGAAAACACTGTATCCCAAAAATATTAAATAATTCACACCCTAAAGAGCCTCCATTAACGTTTTTTAAATTTAAATTTTAAAAAATTAACTTAATTTATTTGAATTATAATTTCAATATTAGTTTAATATTAATTTTTTAGATTATTCTGAAATAATTAATTTTTATGTGAATAGTGAAAACATTTTTTTTCAAAATTGTAACTTTTATGACTTTATTATCACACGAGGAAGAAAAAAATTTAATAAAACCTTTTAATTGACCAAATATTTGTTTAAAGATTAATACTATAAATTTCTAAATACTATTTTGAATTTATAAAACCTATGTTTAATATTTTATGAACATTATAATATATTATAATAAAAGAAACTATTTTTGGTCTTTTTAATTAAATACTATTTTATTGAAATTAATTTTTTTATTTAAGTTAAATCCAAATAACTTTTATTTATTTCATAATAAAACATTTTTTACCTTTAAAATCAAATAAATTCGTAATTGTATCTTACACATTAATTTTAATATAAAAAACATACTTTTTCTAAAAAAGGGTTTTTACACATTACATGCACTAATGTTAAAATTGAGTTTTGCTACACATAGAAATTTTATCTAATAAAATGAATTAAATATTTGGAATTAGTAATTATATATTATGTTGTGAGGGCCATTTTATTTTTATTAATTTAAAGTAAATCAAGTAGATAAAAACTCGTTACCACAGTTAAAAAAAATGGTAAAAGAAAAAATTAAAGGATTAAAGAACTTAAAAAAATGTTTAAATCATGTGTTAAAATGAATTTTTGAGGTATTATTAACCTTATATAATCCCCCACTAAATTATTGTTCATTTTGGGAGAAACTTGACATGTGAAAAATGTTCTCTCTCTATATTGAGTTGAAATATTTACCAAAATTCCATTCTCACTACTTATTAAAGAGGCCTCTCCCCAACCCTTTGATACCACTCAAAAATTTGTTTTCCTATTGATAATAATACCTTATTAATTTCAATAAAATTCTGTTTCACCATATTAATATAAATTTCACAAGATATTATCCGAATCCCTCCCTTTCCAAGTATTCCTCCAAAGGAAAGCCCAAGTCCTCAACATAAATACTAATTTACATAATTTATTTTCTTTTATATATTAATTTTGGAATATATTTTCTCATAAATATATCATTAAATATTTATTTGTTATATAATTAATTTTATTGTACCAATATAATAACTATTGACCACATTTCACCTTTTCCACCGAGGAAATAAAAAACGATATTCGTGCATGTGTGTAGACTACCACCTCCACAAAGTGTCATGTTTCATTTTACTTAACCACATGGAAAATATGGTATTAATTGTGAATTTAATAAATAATAATCATATTTATAACATATTTTAGATTCTTAAATTATAAAACATATTACACATTTCTCCCATTCCTTGGAAAACGAAATTATTAACCCTGTGTACGTGGAGACTGCCGCAACCATGGAATGATTGATTTATGTTTTTTTAATTTTATCACTTATTTCATAGATTATCATGAGAATGGGTTTAATGGATAAATATAATTATTATAAAATTATTAATGTTATAGAAATACATATCAGAGAACCTATTAATAATATTATCAATAAACAACAATTGTAAATTAAACAGCCAAAAAGAGCATTCTATGAGAAAAAATGATTTCTATGTACTATGTATTAAATTCAAATAGGTTATATTATTCTTATAATTATTTATAAATCCAATATATCACACTAATAAACACTAAATAATTTTTTTGTTCTTATTTTTAAATGATATTATAACTAAATCACTTCATGATCATGTATTAATTATGGTATATTCTTGTTTTGGTCAATTTAACCACATACTTGAACAATTCCAACAATTTATAGCATATATGACTGTAAGAAATTAATATATATTAATATATTATATGAATAAGTAAATAATGATTATATTTTAGTTTTTAATGGTAATATTAATATTAAACTCATTAGTTAAGATACCAATATCCATTTGTTAAAGATCACTAAAACATGATGATCGTCGATTTTATCTTTAAGGATCATAAAAAAAATCTAATAGAATTAAATTATAAAAATATAAATAATTTAAATCATAGATTCTATTAAATTTTATGATTTTTTTAGTGGAATAATTTAGGATAAGAATATATAATAACACCTCTATTGGGAAACAAGTTCAAAATGATCAATATTACTCACACACGAGATTGAAAATAAATAATTACTAATCGATATACATGTAGATAGTAATTATAAATGAAGTTATAAATGTTTTAGGTATGAATAAGGTTCTATAATAGGTGATTAATATAGTTTTTTAGTCATACATGATATTAAATCACATTATACTAAGTTGGATTAATGATAAAGGTTCTTTGTCTCATATTTCAATTTCTTGATAAATTATTACATTATTAACAATGATTTATATTATATATGTGATTACTACACCTTAAATATTTCATATCACAATTATATTACAATTTATGGTATTTAATCTTATATTTGAAATTTTATCCTTTAAGGTATTTTGGTTGAAATGTTACCTAAAGTCGGTATAATGCCCAAAAATCCTAAATTTTGGAAAGTAATGTGTATGTTTGGTTTTACTAGAAATTAAATCCTTTTATGGATACTAGAAAGTGGAAAAATATATGGCACAAATTCACCTAGTGGTAATCACCCTGAAAAAATATGTTAGAGTATGAACTCAATCTTTACTCGATGCATGATGAGTGGGAATATGACTGAACCCCTAGCTATACACTCATTAGGAATATGATTTTAATAATTCACACTTACAAACCTTAATTAAGGATCTTCCTACCATTTATTTAGTATCCTACCATTTAAAACTATTGAACTTAATTATTATCTTCTAATTGTTAACCAAAACTTTGAAAGTACACTCTCCACCAACTTATATTTATTTCATTGAAAGGGTACCTACCATTACATTTATAATACCTCAAAGTTACTATTTTGGTTTTGTGATATTCTTCTATAAAACTAAATTATTCTATTTATTTATTGGGAAAATATTAACAATCCATATACTTGTTATTTCAATATTTATTTTATTCATTACTAAGGTATGTTAGTAATGTATTGCATAATTTTTTCATTCCTTCATATAATGAGTGAATTGAGATTAATTAGTGATGATTGGGGCTCGATATATATAGCCCCATGATGCATCAGTAGTTCTCATGAGACAAACTATCTAGGTTAATTTCTTATTCCATACCTATTTATTTATGATATCTTGGAAAAAGTTCTTGACGACATGTTTATGATGTCTAAAATTGTTCATTCCATCAATATGAGATCAATAATTATTATCCATGTTTTTATTTATTTTAATGGATACAGTATCCCCTAAATTTCATTTGATTATAGAATTATTACGATCATTTATCTCTTCCATACTATTTATTCCACAATTATGCTATAATAGATTCAACTACACATTAATCCTTACTAAGTATCAGAACTCACCCTAATTTTTTTATTTTCCTAGGAAACCTATAATAGAACTATGTGTAATTTTCAAGGATCTTATATAAGATATAATAATGTTCTCTGGGATTTTTTATGCTGTATTCTATATTCTCAAGTGTAATGTGAAAAATATGTATATATCCAGCCTTCCAGGACTACTAAGATGTTGTATCCTTTGGGAACTCATGTTTTATTTACCAATAATGTAATATATCTACTTACTCTAGGATTCTGGAGACTAGTTTATTACATCTCTAAAAATAACATAGGATGGTGGAATTGGTTAGCCATCTAGCCCCTATAATAAAGGTTGGGTGAGACCATGTGTATATGTATGAATTGAGTTTAGATATTTAGATATATAGATCTTACCAAACTTTATGTAAGAGTAAATCTGGTTTTAATCTTGTAACTTTCATGAAGTTAAAGGAAGTAATAGTGTTCTCCTGGGGATATTGAAAAAACATACAATCTATATAATTTTTTCCTCTTTTTTGATTTATTTTTATTGAATATTTATTTAATGAATTGTGTGTGTTTGAGTGTGGAAAGTGTTTCAGATCAATGTGGTGATTTAAGGCACCACTTTAGTTCTTGATTTAGAATACATCAACATCATGGGGTTCTTATAGTATGGGTAGTCTTCATATATTTTTACCATTTGTTAACGCTTCTAGTGGTTTGAATTCCAGTGATAAATGGTTAAAAAATCCTAGTAACTAGTATCATAACTTTCGGTTCAGCAATGTATGAAAACACACTAAAAAAAGTCCAGGTAACACTTTTTTCTTGATGTTTTTTGATTTGGTGTGAGTAATTTATTAAAAAGGTATAGTGTTATAATAATTCAAGTTATAAATGGAAAAGTTTCATTGGAAATACTTTTACTTCTAGAGGATTTACATAAAAGATTATCTGATTCAGAAATACATTAAGGTTTTATTAAAAGGGGTTAAACCAGAGGCAATAAAAAAAGTGGAATGAGAAATACTAGAAAAAAAATCACTTGTATTGATTCAAATGTCACTAACATAGGTCATTTCCTTTAGTATCTTGGATATGAAGACCAAAATATAGTTGATGAAATCCCCGACGGGCATGTATTGGAATCCAACTAATTTGAAGAAAGTGTTCATGATGAAGAGTTTATTTTACATGAGAATGTTAGAAGGAAGACTAAAATCTGATTATATGAATGAATTCTCTATGGTCCAAAGTTAGATCGAATCAATTAAGTTAAAGTTCACAAAAGATATGTGAAATCAGTTACTATTATATTTTTTACGTGAATCATGGGATGTAATGGTAATTATTACAACTCTTGATAGAAAATAGACCTAGTGTTTGATGTTTTGAGAGATCACATTTTTAATGAAGATATTAGATGTAGAGAAGTTTAGGTTTCTACCATAACCCTAGTTAATGTAGAAGGTAGAGTAATGTGAGCCAATTTTTTAGCATTTTTTGTTCGTTATTCTTTCAAAATACCCATAATTTTACCCAATTTTCGGGTAAAATCACAATTTTTATGACCCCTGTGGATACTGGGCTTAATTTTTTAATGGGTTAACTAATTATATTCAATCCATAGAAAGGGTGGTGATGAAAATTTTTTTGTACCATATCCTGCCCTGAATACAAAATGTTTTTTGCATTGTAGAGCATTTGAAAATGGAAAATGAATGGAGCAACCATGAAATTTATTTTTATGGTCAATCCAATCATCTAATAAATATAAAAGGCATGGATAGACCATGAAATAACTTTTTATGTTTTATATACCCACTAAAAAAATAAATAGAACAACCATGTGATAAAGGCAATTGACTACAAGACAAAAATGTTTCTATTACTATAGAAATTTGACAAAGGGGAGAGACTGAACCTTATATTTTACAACATCCATCATAGAACCAAAATGATTAGACATGGAAATACCATAAAAAAACATCCACACCCTATATCATGGTCAATAAACCCAATTGACTAGTCTAACTTCTTATTCCCTATATATACCTAAACTATATGTGCTTGGTGGGATAAAGGAAAACTGCCTTTATAGGGGAGTCATGATAGTATACTAATCAAATATGACCCCTGTATCGACCACAAATGAGAGTTATTTAGGTTCTCAATGATTGAAATCACCCTACTTATGCCACTAAAGATTTCAAATTCCACTCCTCTGTAAAGGAGATTTCTACCCAATTCCAACAGAGTTGTTTGGAGAAGAGCCTAGCGCCCATCTTAGGCTTTGGGACTAATATTATTTGTTTTCACTACCTATTTCATCTCCTATTGACCCAAACTTAACTTTTTGTTAATTTCATGATCCTTTCTACTAGAGATGATGAACAGAAATAGATTTAGAAGGATACTGAGTGAAATCTAAACTAAAAACCCACACCAACACATTCTTATGAGAATACCATTTGATAAGATCAACTGGGTATTGAATAAATAGATGCATGAAAAGAACTAAATCCATAGATAATCAAGATCATTGAAAAAAACACTATTCTAGAGATTTCAGTGCTAATTATTTAAAATAGTTCAAAATCACCAATCCATGATGGAATGATTTAAGTTATAGTTTCTCTCAATGTTGCATGAAAGAAATAACAGATCATGGTGTAATATTGGGGAGAAATAGTAAAATTAGGCACTACTCAGATCCAGTACCATCAACCAAAGGCCCAAGTATATTCCATTTAGTCCCAAGAGAATGATTTAAGCATACATAATGAGATTTAGAAACACCAAATGAAACACTTCCATCTTCCACTGAAGGTGTGGAGTAGTGAATAAACTCTCTACAAATAAGTACAATGCTTGATCATGGGAAGAGTGTGAATGAGCTGAGGAAGATTATTGTTATGTAAAAAACATTTAAACCCTTGATTATAGACATATTTTTATCATCTATTAAGTAAGAAGTCACATCTCATTGCTGGAAATAAAGAAACATTCTTGAATATTTGGAAGAGGTGTGGTGATTCAACACATGTCGAGAAACCACAAGAATTCATCTTTAAACTTCACATTGTTTTGGTATGACAAAAAAATACTAGAAAACAACCACTCTATCTCAGGCGTTTCCTTCTACAATCACTCACAACCTGCTTTGCTTCTATTTTTCTTTCTTTTTATCATTATAATAACTCTGATGTTGGCACACTAGGTCATTTTTTCTCATGCCAAGGAGAACTACCTCACCCCTATTAATGAAATATGATAAATCAATTATCATATTAATTCATCTATAGATATTATTGGTTTTAATTAGTTAGTGTTTTCCTTTTATTTTAGCATTTAATTTATTCTAATAATTATCATTATTGAACTCACAATCCACTCAGACTTAAATCACTACATTCAATAACAAGAAGAACAATAATTCTAGGGTGATTAGTGATATCCAATAACCAGAATAGAAAAGTTTAGGGGATACATTATTCATTGTATCTCTCTATCCAAACTGAAATGAATAGATAATAGTAATAAATGAGATATCAATTGATTAGAGGAATAATAGAAAACAATTGAATAATTATTTAATAGGATAATGAGGGAATGATCTAAGGTGATACCACTACTCTTTAAATTGATATTAAACGAAACAAATTGCGCCCACTATTTTCAAAAAATTTAAACCCTCTAAAAAAGATCTTAACACACCAAAAACACTATCTGATATGGAGACAACCCAAGTCCTACTATACTTTATTTTTATCAAGTTTTTAAAAAAATCATTTTTACTTAGTTCGCCGCTACAAATGCACATAAAAACTGTAATCAAATCTAGGGAGGCCTATGTTTTTTGAATTTTTTTTAAATTTTTTTTAAATGACCAGATATAGTTCTTAAACCCACGTTGTTTTTGATCCTAATGTTGAGAGAATTTTTATTTCTATACTTATAAATTTAAAAATAATGAACAAGAGGAAAGGGAGTTTTTTCACCATTACATTGGATAACTCTCATCCCTCAACTCCTTCCTCCACCAAAGTTACATTAGAAATTGAAAAAATAGGGGGTAATCTTGATCAATTCAATAGGAATATAAGGGAAATTTACAAACTAAATTTCAATATAAATGAATGATAATTAAAATTGACTGACCAACAAGACTGTGAAATAAAAAATTGAATGATATGAATAATGAATAAGTTTCATGGATTATATATTGAATACCCCAAATGGAATCTAAGATCATTAAATGATGTTTGAAATGGATTCAAAACTAGTGGAGTCACTAAGGCTCAAATTAGATGTAAGGTTTTCCTCTTCTCACTTAAAAGGGGAATCCAAGGAATGGCTCTACAACCTGTAACCTAGAGAATTCATTTCATGTTATGAACTATAGAGGAACTTAATCTGTAAATGATTCCCTACTTTAAGGAGTGATCATCTAAAAAGTAAGATATATGGAATCAAATAATAAACTGGAGAAACTCTCTACGAATTTTAGGAAAGGTTCAAGAAATAGAATACGTCCGGGCCGCACTATCCATATGAAGAACATCATTTCAGGGTATTATTTTACCAAGTATTGATGGAAATTTTTTGAAACTAACTATATGATTCTTTGATAGGAGTGATGATCAATAAGTCTCCTGTTGAAGTGAGGGAACTGATTGAAAAAATATCCAAAAATTCCTGATAATTTGGTACGAGAACTACAACTAGAGGATGGGGTAAAATGTTCTAAATATAATTTATTAGAAAATAAAATTGAATGACTAACATATCTTGTGAGATAGATAGTTGTTAACAAAGTGTATGAGTCATGATCCACCACACCCCCATGGGACTTTCAGCTTTGATATTCCTAGGAGCATTTCACTGATGGATAACCTCAATTTCAAGGGACCAAAAGCTATGATTCCATTTTCCATAATAAATTATAGAATTAAAAGAGTTTTAAAAAATGATTTAAATATTTTCCCACCATTCAATATGGATTGAAAAAACAATAACACAGGCCACCATTCTACCAAGCATTCCAACAAGCTTCTCAAAAGCCTTTTGAAACCCTCCACTCCATAGACAGAGCTTCCAACCATACATGTGTTACTAGAAAGGAAAATCACAAGAACATTCCATGATGGACATACTTATATAGGTAATAGGATCCTAAAAAAGTTAATGGACCACTCTCACCACCCATGGATTAGTGTTGAGTGAATTAAAAGGACCATTTGGTCATCTCATGACCACTATCAATAGTTTGGTAAATCAAGTCTTAGGTAGGTATCCCACTCAACTTATTATTAAACCTAATGTAAATTATAGTGATATTACATTAAATAGTTGAATAGAGCTAAAACATGTTGAATAATCACCCTTAGTTATCAAAGTTGGAAGTGAAAAACAACATATGCCAGATGAAATTGTCTAAGAGGAAGAACTCGAGGAGGAAGTAGTGAGGGCACCATAAATGAAAGAAAATGAGTAATAGAAGATAGAAGATCAACATAAAACCCAACCTCTTTTCATAGTAAGGATGTAATACCCGAAGAAAAAAATTAAGAATCAATACAATAGGAGATGTTGGAAGTATTCAAGAAATTAGATATTAAACTTCCCCTACTAGAATCCATCCGCCAAATTAAAAGGTATGAAAAATTAATTAATGTTATGTGAATCAGTAGAAGAATATTTTCAGATAATGAAGAGGTAATATTAGGTAATAATGTTTCTTCTATTTTTACCCCTAAAATCCCCTAGAAATTCCAAGATCTATTTACTTTCACTATCTCCTGCATAATTGGTAAGTTTACTTTTTCCAATGCATTCTGTGATTTGGGAGAATCAATTACTGTAAAGTAATATTAAACTTATTCTTAATTGAATATGGGAGAGATAAAACCAACATGAGTGGTTATATAACTCTCCAACCATGGAACCACCTAGCTGATAGGTGTTCTTGAAGATGTATTGGTAAGTATACAAGGTTACCCATTCCTTGTTGACTTTTAAATTCTCAACATGGAAAAAGATAAAGGTAAAGATCACTCTACCATTTTTCTAGAAAGAAAATTACTTAATACTACTAAAAAATCATAAATTTCAATGATGGAACCCTTTCCATGACTTGGTGAGGAAATAGTGGATTTTAACATACTTTTCTCAATAAAACACCCACATGAAGATCATTCTGTTTTAAATTATTTTTTTGAATTACCATGTTCTTATAGGGAGTAAATTGAAATGTTCAATGATATAATCAGGCTAGAAGAAACTTTTTAAATTCCAAAAATACTTGATAAATATGTATTTGAAAATGAACTCAATATTGATATAGTTTTTATTATTGAAAATTTTTAAGAAGTTGATGAAAAATATTTTGATGAGTTACTCAAATCTGCTACTAATACTTCTTCCCAACACGTGCTAGTCTCCAATATGGAAAAAATAGGCTGAAAAAATCTCTATAAAACCCCCTAAGTTACATTTAAATTTTCTTCCATCAAACTTAAAATATTTGTTTTTAAATGAAAATGAAAAACTCCAAGTTATTATCTCAAATAACTTAAATCCTGGCCAATAACACCAAATGATAAAAATTCTAAAAAATAATTCTATGGCCATAGGATGGACATTAGGAGATATTCTAGGGATTAAACATACCAACTTCATGAATGGTATTTTTTTATAGAAAATTAATCCAAACTAGTGATAAATCCCCAAATAAGGCTCAATTTGACCTATTTTGATGTAGTAAAAAAACTTCTAAAAAGACTTTTAGGAGCCATAATAATCTATCCTATGTTGGAATCCCAATGGGTGATACCCATCCAAATTACCCAAAAGAAAACCGATTACACAATTGTGAAAAATGAGAACAATGATTAAGTGCCCATGAGAATTTAGAATATCTAGAGAGTTTTCATAGATTATAGGAGATTAAACCATGTGACCAGAAAGGACCACTTCCCCATTCCATTTGTGAACCAAATGTTAGAGAGACTAGTAGGTAACATACATTATTGATTCATTGATAGATATTTGGGGTATTTTTAGGTTATAATTGCTCCTAAAGACCAATGAAATACAACCTTCACATTCCCCTTTAATACATTTTCTTACCAAAGAATGCCTTATGATCTTTGCAAAGCCCCAAATACCTTTCAACATTGTATGGTATGTATTTTATTAGAACTGATTGAAAACTTTCAGGAGGTTTATCCATATGAATTCACTATATATGGGACTTATTTTCAAAGCTATCTGGAGAGTCAAGAAAAGGTCATAAAATAATATTTTGAGAAAAACTTCATTTTAAAATTTTAAAATTTCAATTTTATGGTAGAAAAAGGAATTTTTTTGGGCCATTTAATTTATATAGGTGGAATTGATGTTTGAAATTTCAAAGTTGATATTATTTCCACTCTACATTACCCTAACACTATGAGACACATTAGATCATTTCTAGGTCATTTTTGGTTTTGTAGAAGTCTAATTAGGGACTTTAGAAGAAATTATTTCAGTTAACTAACCTACTCAAGAAGGAAACCGATTCTGTTTTTGATGATTCATGAAAACCATATTTTGAAATATTGAAAGAGTTATTGACAACTACCCCCATAGTATTTCCCCCAAACTAGAGTCACCCCTTTGAGATTTTTTGTAATGGTTAGAACTGATCTATAGGGACTGTGCTTTCACAAAATATTGATAAACATCAATAAGTGATATCCAACACTTCACATAACCTAGAAAATACCTAGATTAATTACAAAATAAGAGAGAAGGACTATTTGTATATTGTTATAGCTCTAGAATTTTTTTTATTATCTTTTAGGAAGTAAAGTAACTATTTATTCTAACCAAGAAACATTTTGATAATTGATCAAGAAAATTAATAAAAAACCAAGAGTAGTGAGATGGATGTTGATGCTATAGAAGTTTTACTTGGATATTAAGTATAGGAAGGGATATTAAAATATTGTAGAAGACCACATGAGCTAGATTACTCTCATTTTTTAAGGTAGAACCAATCCCTATTACAAGTTGGGATGATTCATTCCCTACTGAGAAGCCGTACAACCACACCGAAGTGCTTGGTATGCTAACATAGTGAATTTTAAGTTCACAAAAAGGTACCCTCCTTTTCTGAAAATAAAAATTCTAAACTAAAATTTTTATTAAAATATTATTCCTAGAAGGTCACTTATTTTTGGAAAATTTTCAATGACCGAGTCATTATAAGGTACATCCCTAAAGAGGAAATGAACACTGTGCTTTTTTTGTCATACACTTTCATGTGGAGGCCATTTTAGACCTGAAATTACTGCCAAATAAATTTTAGAAACTATATTGTTTTGGAACTCGATTTTTATAAATTCACATGTTTTCTATAAAAAAATGTCCCAAATTCTAGTTAACTAGTGAAATTTCCAAAATACCTAAGATACACCAAAACCGTTGTTTTTATATGAGATATTCAATGTTTGAGGAATTGAATTACTAGGACCATATCCTATTTCATTTGGATTTTATTCCATTTTATTAGTAGTGAACTATGTATCTAAGTGGATTGAAGAAAAATAAACTAGAATTGATAAATCAAAAATTATAATTTAATTTCTAAAATAAAACATTTTTTTAGGTTTGGAATACCTTGTGCTATAATATGTGATCAATAAACCAACTTTTTAACCATAACATAAAGGCAGTGTGAAGAAATATAGAGTGTGCCTAAAACCTTTACTGCCTTCCACCCCGAAAAATGGATTGGACGAGGTGTCCAATAGACAAGTCAAAATAATCTTAGAGAAAATAGTTCAACCCAAATGAAAATAAAAGATAAAGAAATTAGAAGATGCACAATTTTCATATGAACTACCTAAAAATCCCATTAGGTATGTCATCATATAGAATTTTTTATGGTAAACACTACCACTTTCCTATCGAGCTCTATCACAAAGCCTAATGGGATATCAAAATAGTGAACCTAGAGTTTGTAAAGGATGAAGAATAAGGGAATATACAAATTATAGAGCTTGAGAATATGAGAAGATATGAAAATGAAAAATTACTTTTTTACAAAGAGAAAACTAAATCTTCTGATGAACAATTGATCTATAAAATGGAATTTCTGGTTGGAGATAAAGTGTTTTTTTTCAAAAAAGGATGAAGCTTTTCCCTGGTAATCTTTATTCCAATTGGACCGGACCATACAAAGTAATAAATAAATTTTCTTTTGGTGATGTTGAGATAGAAGGAGAAGGTTCAAAACAACCATTAAAGGTAAATGACCAATATCTTAAGAAATACCAGGGGGATTTATGAAATGAACCTATGGAGGAGTCTAAAATCCTCCATACTGCAGATAAATAGAGCACTTCTAGGTCACCTATTTCTTCTAATTTTTTTTCTAAAATTTATTTTCAATGTTTACTTTTTTGAAATTTTCATTCTACACTGAACTGGGATAGTTTTTGAATAAAATTTGGGGGATAGGGATAAAGTAATTGTAAAATATAAATACAAATGTTTCTATTTTAGAGGTTCATTTTTAAAAAAATCAAAAAGACATATTTTTATATGTTTAAATATTGTAAGAATATTTTTTTAAAGTTTTATGTTTTTATTTTTTAACCTTTATTAAACTCAAATGTTTTTCTTCCTAGTTTGAAAATTTTGTTCTATAATTAAAGGAATTCAAGGGTTTTGAAACTATAAGACATAAATGAATGTCAAGTGAAATTGGTAACTATTTTCTATAGATGTACGATTTAAGAAATAAGAAATGGAGTGTGAGTGAAAATATTTTTGTAGAAATACTTTAATAACTTAAATTCAGTGGAATTTAAAATTTAATTTAAGGCCACTTATCCTCTATGAGAAAGAATATCTTAGGGACCAACTCAAATAAATTTGGTACAGGTCCTTTGAACCTAGATTAAAATGGGGAATTGGGATCTCACAATGGATATAAGAGACAATTACACTATGTTTGTGAGTATCCATCTGTACATTTTAATAAGTGCCTTTGCACAGTTCTATGCAAATACATGGTTGGGAAAATTTTTCAATAAGGAAAATGAATAAAGTGTTTTAGTCAAAAATTAATTCATTTAGGTTAGGTGAATATTTAACCCATTAAAGGGACAATGGAAATATAAAAAATGCATTTGATTTGTATTAATAAAGTGTAAAATCAAACTTTGGTTTAAGAAATAAAGAAACGATGAAAAAATGGAAGCGATTTTTGTTAAAATATTTATTCTACTTAAATAGAATTATCTTCGCTCCAATAAATGGAACCTAGACTAAATTTAAGGGAGATAGTGAATTGATTAAAAAAATGAGGCATGATATTTAAAACAATAGATGAATATTTATTTTTATAATTTTCTAGTTTAATAATTTAAACCTAAACAAGGTTACTTTATTCATTATTTTACTTTTTGAATAAACTAAAATTCAATGATAATATTTCTTAGGAGTACAATAGTCCATGTGCAAGGGTATATCATCCTACCGTTTTATTACATAACTTTTCATTACATTTTACAAATAGAGGATCTTTTAAGTTTAGTGTCTTGGAAATAAGGTACATAATACATGAAAATATAAGGAATTATTCTAATCTAATTGTAAGGATTAATCATAGGTTCAACCTAAGTAAAATTACTACATCTCATAACTTGGGGACATACATCAAAGGAAAGGGTGAGCAGAAGGCCCAATAAGGGTAAACAAGGGAAACAATTTACTTGTGATATTAATAAGAACTTAATGAAATACATAAAGACATGAGCAATGGAAAGAGATTCATATCATAATAAAAATAACATTAATAATAACTTGAAAATTTGGATACAAAATTTAATTTAGATA
Source organism: Viscum album (assembly GCA_963277665.1). Taxonomy (NCBI): domain Eukaryota; kingdom Viridiplantae; phylum Streptophyta; class Magnoliopsida; order Santalales; family Viscaceae; genus Viscum; species Viscum album. The sequence goes on along the minus strand of OY728122.1, from coordinate 577,960,566 downwards.
TTCATAATCATATCACCAATGTCCATCCCTAAGGTTTCATAAAAATCACCCTGGTTATTCACCAAGGTATTTTAAAACCTGTCATCTATAGAGATTAATTTCTTTACCCAATGCATTGGAGCACTATCAGGGCGCACCCTTAATATTTATTTATTTTCATGTGAGTCATAGAGTTCAAAATCAAAAATTTCATAAATAACACATATAGAATAAAATAAAAGGGTTTTATATCAAAATCACAATGGTTAAAAAGTGCTTAAAAACATGATCATTATGTCATTTATGACCCAAAAAAGGGAATGAGGGTTTTATGTATGTAAATTCTAGAATAAAATAAATCATTTTTATGTCTTTATGAATACCCCTAGAAATGAAATATTTTTTGTTATTCAAATAAATAAAATAAAAGAATTTCTTGAGAAAAAGAGAGATATTCTGAGACGAAAGTTCCACAGCATAACGACTATGCAAAATGGTTTTATAAAACATTAAAAAGAGAAGGGAAAAAGGTCAACAATTCATAAAAGATTCATAATATATTATAGGGAAATAATAAAATGAAAATAAGAATATTCTATGGAAATTTTAAAGACATACCGCATAAAATAGAACTTTAAAGGAAAAGAGAAGTTTGAGAATTCCCTTAACTTAAACAGTAACTTTTAAAATTTCAAGATCGGGACCATGGGGGACTGAGGAAACCTTTTGAGGACTCCTTGGGAGGTAATAATATCATAAATTTATGGATAATTATTTTGGAATGAAAGTAAACGAATGAATTGGTGGGTATTTATAGCAAAAGTGGGGGAATATTTTATTAATTTCAATGGACACCTCATTATTGTTATTTGAAAAACCCTGGGATTTCCCATGGTATTTTCCCATGTTAATGACCACTTGTGACACCTCATATAATATTTTAATCCTTAAGAGTCTATCATCATTATTACATCATGATTACATCATGATTACATAGCTATGATGTCATTAAACTTACTGAAAACTCAAAACAGTATTTTTACTATTCACTGAAAAATCAACTGTTTTAGAAAAATCCCAAAAATTCACCCTAACCATTTTTTCAATGTGTAGAATTAAAAAGTGAACTCAATTTTATAAAAATTAATTTAATTTGAAATTAAATTAAATAAATAAAATACTAATACTTAGATAATAATTTCTAAAACATTTATTTACTTATACTATGATATAAATATATCACATTACCACTTAAGATGACTAAAACATATTTATAATTCCTTAGGTGAGGTTAATATTCCATTGGTCAAACTACCATTGATAAGGGTAAAATTATTATTCCAAAGGGTAAAGTTACTATTCACCATAAAATTATTTTGATCTTATTGAACCACATTTTTCACCCTGATTATAACTATGTATGTTTGATTTTTGAAAATCATTTCACAGAAAAAACTTTTTAATAATAAAATATATTTTTTACTATTCATAAAAATACTATTCATATACTACTATTCATAAAACCACTATTCATCAAAACACTATTCATCAAATACTAAAATATTGAAACTTCTTAGAAAACTTCTTAAAATTCAGCCTGTATTAATTTTGACATTTGAAACTCCAAAATGATGTTTATTTTACCATTATAATATTCTATGTATGAGAAATTTCTAAAAATACAATTTTTACTTCTAAATAAATTTATAAAATTTTTCTTAATTAAACATATATTTTATTAATAAAATATATTCTTAAAATATAAATAATGAAATAAAAATTTTATTAAAACAAAGAGATTACATATTAAATAGCTAAGGCCTTGACACATAATCCCTTAAAACACCCGCATACAAACTATGGGTAAAGTGTGCGATGGTGATAGACTCTTGGTGCGGCTCAGATAACATTTCCTGAGTGGTAATCTCCACTAACTTAAACTTCTCCCATAGGTGATTTCATTCAAGATTAACTTGTTGAATATTAGCTTGGGTTTTGTCCAGAGTGAAGCCCAATGACGCCAACTCCTTCCCAAGCTCTGACAAATGGGATTCGTATAGCTCGAGTTTACAAGATGAGGCTGTTGACTCTTCTTTATGCATTAATTAACCATTATCATTTCTATTTATAATCACTAATCTTAATGTTAAGATTATAGTTTCCCAAGGTCCTATTGACCAATGATCATATAATAGTTGAAACCCAACGGTATCATCCCCGAAATTTTAACTCATTCTCTCAGTTGTAAAAAGTTGAGGGTAATTGTGATTCCTTGTTTCCTCCAACTCCCATCTCGCTTCTTCATATTTGGGTTCCCCTCACAACACTTTAACAAGGTGGGTAGTCATGTTGCAAAGAAACTTGTCTCTACAATCCAAGATCTCCACCGACTGCTCCTCATAAGAGAGGTCATGTTCTAGTTGCACTACCTCAGGATTCAATACATGTGAAGGGTCAAGTATGTACTTCCTCAAGATGGACACATGAAATACATCATGAAATTGATCTATATTTAGATTAAGTGAAAGATGATAGGCCACTAATCCTATGCAATAAAGGATTTCATAGGGGATAATGTACCTGGGGATGAACTTCCCTTTCTTTCCAAACCACATGACTCTCTTCCACAAAGAAACTAAAAGGAAGACTTTATCACCAACATCAAACTCCATGGCCTTTTGATAGTTTTTGGCATAAATCTTCCACTAACTCTAAGTAGATTTAATGTTTTGTTGGATGGAATGAACCCTTTCTATCATCTCTTTCATAAGATCAGGCCCAAGAATCTTTCTCTCACTAGCTTTATCCTAACAAGTAGGAGTTCTACATCACTTCCCATATAGTTATTCAGAGGGTTCCATTTGAATGCTCGAGTGGAAGTTGTTGTTATAAGAGAAACAACTAACAGGATATGTTGATACCATCCACCTTTAAATTACATTGATCATGTTCTCAATATGTCCTCAAGTGTATGAATAGTCCTTTTAGATTGTCCATCAGTTTGGGGGTGATAGGCCGTACTGAAATTCAATTTGGTACACAAATCATTTTGAATACTTCTAAAAAATTTTGATGCGAACCATGGATCATGATCAGATATGATAGAAAGTGGAACTCCATGAATCCTTACCACTTCTTTTATATAAATCCTAAAAATTTGATTAAGAGATAAATATTTCTGAATAGAGATAAAATTGGAAGTCATAGTGAGATGGTTCACTATAAACCATATCACATTATTTCCTTCAGAAGTTCTTGGGAGACTAGTGAAAAAGTCCATAGTGATATTGTTCCTCTTCCATGCTCGTATGAGTAGTGGTTGTAATACCCCTTTAAGAATTTTTCACTCCGCCTTTACTTGCTCACACACCAGGAACCTTTTCGTGTAGTTGGAAATCTACCTTTTCATGTTATCCCACCAGTAATGATCACAAAGGTCCTTATACATTTTCATGCTTCAAGGATGTATAGAGAATGTAGATCTATGATCTTCATCCATCAGGTAACATCACGGATCCAGAAACCACTCAACGGGTGCCCCGAACCCGGTTGGTTACATGACCTTAAGTGCATTTCCCCAATTGCTAGAGGCTTCTGACTAGTAGAGAGGCCCCCAGTCTGATAGTGGAGAAACTATTCCCTCACTTGTCAAAGTGTAGCGTAGCGGAAAAGATAAATAACATACAATAGCGGAAGTAGTAAACAATATACAACTGAAATGGACAACTGAAGTAAAATTGAACCAGCAATCATATATATATAAAGATGCAGCATGTTTCTAATTCTATGAAAGCATCCAGAATAGGATACACTGCAATACGATACAATAAAAATCAAAGTACAAGGTACAACTAAACATAACAAGAAGAGTAAACAGAATGCAGAAGCATCACAAGCCTAAGCTTGGTCCTATGATCTCCTACTCCTCTGCTACAATCATGTACTTATAAAGGGACCCTTTCCCCTGTCAACACCTGAAATAATATAGTTTTTTTGGGCTGAAGACATGACCCAAACAGGGTGTGATAAATGAATCCCAGTAGGCACCCACAAAAGGCCCGTGCCCAACTGTTAGTGAAAATATGCAACAAAAGTGTGAAAAAGTTAATTCAGTAAGCTAGTAAGTACTCAAAAGTAACTATCAATACCATTTTAATTTCCATTTTAATTATTACTTATCACCTCCAAGCTTGTTCTTCGTCTTGGAAGCTACCACATAGAAAACCACCACAGTGAATATTCTAAATAGTCATGTCCTCAGACATACTATCCTTACCCTCAGGTAATAAAATCCAATACCCGCAGGTGATTTCCCTCAGGCATAATGATCATTTACCTCAGGCATACATGATATTTCCCTCAGGCACAGAGACTGCTTCCCATAGGCATAAACAAAGGTTACCCTCAAGCTAACCAAACACTGCCATCAGGCTAAGCAAACACTACCCTCAGGCTAATAGAACACTGCCCTCAGGATAAAGGAATGGGGCCGAGCCCAAAGCATAAATAATAATTTATATAATCTTTCTCTCAAAAAAATGCAATGCACAATATAATCATGTCATACCCTCAGGAATCCTGGCCAAACGGCTAAATAGAGGAACGCCCCCTCGGGGTGGTCCTGGATCCAAACAGTGGTCCCAAACAACAGTTTAAAATTATCATTAGATTATCTACACAATTATAGATATCTTTCCAACAAAGACCTCAGCCATACGACACCCCAACCATGGGAACATATCACAACGGTACATAATTTCAACATAACAGTTGAAAGGAACATTAGATCCCCTACCTCGATTGTCTCTGATTGGTATGTGTGAATGACGCCTCCCGAAACAACCGAGAACAGTGTAGATCCGGGATAAAAATTTACCCATTAAAATGTAAATAACTTCCCTTAGAGGAAGAATTGGTAAGAACAGCGCAAGGAGAGGGGAGGGCTTACCTGTACCATCCCAACGTGATCGACAGAGGAAGAATCAGATTCCTGGTGCATAATCGGGTGATCCTCCAAGGTTTGGCCATCCTCCCGAGCTCCAAAAACGAACTCAAGCCTCCTCTACCAAATGAGGAGGCTACTTTTCATTTTAATCGAAAAAAACTACACAACATGTACTCTCAAGTACATGGCGTGTACTTTTAATATTTTTAAACTGTTCCTATGGCGACTTCTTTCCACCATTGAACTATTCATTGGTCAACATGAGTACACGACATGTATTTCTGATGACACGACGTGTATGGTCGCTCTACTGGCGGCTGCCTCCACTGCCTTACTGTTCACCTGCCGACTGATTACACTGTGGGTAAATACCTAGTACACGGCGTGTAGTCAGTTTTTACACCTTTCATCCCCGATAGTCCTACACGCCCTGTGTACTCATGCCACACAACCAAAGTAAACGGTGTGTGGAAAAGTACACAGTGTTTACCCACAAAATTTGGCATTTTCCCCCCTTTTCCTTATTTTCTCAAAACCAATTAAGGAAAAAGGAAAAGAAGAAACTCGTACATCAAGAATAAGAACCTGGTTATTACAAACTTCCCCCATTAAAGAAATTCGCCCCCAAATTGCCCTTCCAAGGGTGGCGAAGATAAAGCTATGAACAACTCTGGCCACTGATCACGTAAGTCAGTCTCCCGCTCCCAGGTTTCGTCTTGCACTCGGCCATGCTGCCATTTCACCCGTATGAGAGGAAATAACCGGCCTCGAAGAACCTTCATGCTCCTATCAACAATACAAATCAAATTATCCTCAAAGGATGCATCGACTTGAATCTCAACCTCCTCAGGCTGAAAGACATGATATGGGTCCGAATGATAACGACGCAACTGAGATACATAGAAGACGTCGTGCATGCCACGATACCTCTGTGGTAACTGTAACCTATAGGAAACCGACCGGACTCTCTCCAGAATCTAAAACAGCCCGACATAACTCAATGAAAGTTTACCCTATCTCCTTATCTTCCTGTATCCCAACCTCAGTGAAACACGCAAGAAAACCGGATCCCCAACCACGAACTCCAAGGGTCATCTGTGGCGATCAACATAAGATTTCTGATGAGACTGCACAGAAGCCATCTGCTTCTATATCAACTGTACCTGCTCTGAAGACTCCTACACGAGATGTGGTCCCAGTAAAGCAGCCTCACCTGCCTCCATCCAACACAAAGGTGATCGGTATAGCCTACCATATAAATCCTTGTAAGGTTCCATCTCAATAGTTTCCTGAAAACTATTATTATTGGAAAACTCGACTAAGGGTATATGCTTCTCCCAAGAGCCCCCAGAGTCCAGGATGAATGCACGTAGCATGTCCTCAAGCACCAATATCATATGCTCGGACTAGCCATCAGTTTGAGGGTGGTAAGCTGTGCTTAGAAGTACCTGTGTACCCAGTTCCCTATGAAAACTACGCCAGAAATAAGACGTAAAGCGGACGCCCCTATATGAAACGATAGAAAGAGGGAACCCATGAAGGCATACTACCTCTCATATATAAATCTTCCCGAGATCATCAACACTGAAGGTCTCCTTGATCGGAAAAAGTGAGCTACCTTCGTGAGTCTGTCCACAACAACCCACATGACATCATTGCCTCGAGGTGACCTCGAAAACAAGGTCACGAAGTATATCGAGACATCATCACATTTCCACTCCAGAATGGGTAACTGCTGTACCAGTCCAGCTAGCTCTGATGCTCCGCCTTCACCTGCTGACCGGTGGAACATCTCATAAACAAAACCAACTACTTCCCATTTCATACCTGACCACCAATACTTACGTCTCAAGTCACGGTACATTTTGGTAACTCCGGGATGCACTGCCCAAGATAAAGCATGAAACTCCTGCATCAACTCCTCATGTATATCCCATAGAACCCACACTCGTCCATGGATACACAGTACCTCATCATTGCCTATCATCCACCCAGGAGGAGGGTCCTCACTTTCCACCGGATCCCATAGAACTAGGACTTTTTAATCTAATAGTTGTCTCATCCTCACTCTATCCAGGAGGGTAGAATTTACAGCTAAAGAATAAAGATAGGTTTGCACCTGACTATCGGGCACTTCCAAATGCATCTCAGTGAACAAATCCATAAGCTGCAACTCACCACTAGCCTCATGAACTACCTGCATCTGTGTCTTATTGCTCAGTGCATCAGCAACTCCATTACCCTTACCAGGTGTATAGACAATCTCAAAGTCGATGGACTGAAGGTATTCAACCCACCTTCACTGTCTCAAATTCAGGTCACGTTGGGTAAAGATATACTTGAGACTTTTGTGGTCTGTAAACACCACAAAATGTTCTCCCATGAGATAATGTATCCAACATCGCAACACATGAAAAACTGCAGCCAACTCGAGGTCATGCATCGGGTAATTCCTCTCATGTGGCCTCAACTGTCGAGACCCGTATTCAACAACTCAATCGCCCTACATCAACACTTCTCCCAGTCCAATACCTAATTCATCACAATAAACTGTATATCTCTTACCTTTATCTGGAATTATTAGGACTGGTGCTGATGTCAACCTTCCCTTCAGCTCCTGAAAGGCTTTTTCACAAGCTTCTGACCAAAGGAACTTCACACCCTTCTTAGTCAAACCCATCAAAGACACTGCTAAGCAGGAGAAGTCCTGTATAAAACACCTGTAGTAACCTGCCAACCCCAAGAAACTTCGTATCTCAAACACGTTCTTAGGATGCTCCCAAGAAACTACTACTCTCACTTTCTCTAGGTCCACTGAAACTCTTGCCTCTAAGATGATATGACCCTAGAAGGGTATCTAGTCTATCTAAAAGTGGAACTTTGAGAGATTTTCATATAGCTGATGCTCTCTCAGTGTACTCAAAATGATCTCCAGATGGGTAGCTTGGTCGTGTCGTGTGTAAGAGTACACCAAGATATCATCCACGAAGACTTCCACAAAAGAATACAGATATGGATGGAACACACGATTCATCAGAGCCATGAAAACTGCTGGCGTGTTCGTGAGTCCGAACGGCATAACCAAGTACTCCTATAGACCATATCTGCTTCGAAAATCTATAAGCGGTATGTCTGATGGTCTAACACATAACTGATGATATCCATATCTCAAGTCAATCTTCGAGAGCACTCATTCTCCCTGAAGTTGATCAAAAATATCATCAATCCTTGGTAAGGGATATCGGTTCTTAACCGTCAACTGGTTCAGCTTCCGATAATCCACACAAAGTCTGAGGGTACCGTCTTCCTTCTTTGAAAACTTGACAGGCGAACCCCAAGGGGAAGTACTGGGTCAGATGAAATCCTTTCCTTGTAGCTCCTACAACTATCTCTTAAGCTCCTGCAACTATGGTGTAGCCATCATATAAGGAGGAATGGACACCGATGCTGCTCCTGGCACAAGCTCAATAGAGAAATCCACCTCTTGCTCTGGAGGAAGACCTAAAAAGTCGTCTGGGAAGATATCCCTGAAACGATCGACTACTGGAGGGAAATCCTTCTAACAAGTCCCCTAATCATCCAGATATAAACTTGCAATCTAGGCTGTCACTCCACCTTGCCCATGATGCTCGGGTCCAGCTTGGCTCGCCTGGAAATCCCTTTCTACATTGTATAGAAACTCTCCACACTCTGGTGATGTAAAAATCACCCTGAGATGATAGAAATCCACAGAGGATCGAAAGGGTACCAACCGGTCCATCCCAAGAATGACATCATAGCTCATCATCTCCAAGACATAGAGGTCCCATAGAAAGTGACACCCACCAACCTCTAGGGGGAAGTCCTTGAACTGGCGCACACCATCCGTTCTAGTTCCCAACAAAGTGTCTAGCATCATGATATCAGAAGAATATAAAACACAGAGCCCAAGGCTCTCCACACCGACCATAGATATAAAACTATGTGTAGCACCCGTATCGAAAATTACTGAAGATAAAACAGAAGAAACTATAATAGTACCTCTGAAAGTAGAAGTTTTGGGATCCTGCTCTTATTGGGTATGTTGCACTACATATTCCTACCCATTGTCGCGGTCCTGCGACACAGCCTGGCTACCCTGAGCTGACCCGCCCTGCTACCTCCGAGATCCTGGTGCTTGGCTGCCACGACCACGACCACCATCTCTGCCTGCACATGATGACGTACCCCAATTTCCTGACTGGTAAGAAGCTGATAGTCCTTCTCCCACATGAGGAGTCTGCACAGAACCCCTCTCACTAGACACTGGAAGAAATTCCCTACAGAAATGCTGTAGATGACCCATCTTTCCGCAAGCTTGATACTCCACAGGGTCACGAGGACATCGAGGTCTCTTGTGCCCCTTCCTACCACACTGGTAGCATATGACCTGGCCACCTAAAGTATTTTTCTGACTAGTACTACCACCATGATAGAAATTCATCTATCTCTTCCTTTTTCCGGAAGAAATAGTACCCAAAACTAGTGTCGAACTGCCGTGACCCACACCACTAGCTTCCTGCAGGTTCTGCTTAGTAACCAATGTCTGGTTCACAATAGCATTCACTCTAGGCAACCTAAAAATGTTCATCAGCACTCAGATGTCACTCCGAAGACCATCCTCAAAGTTTCTATCCCTCAACGCCTCATTAACCACCAGAACGGGTGGAAAACGCTGAATCTCGGTGAAGCGAGTGGAACAATCCATCACTAATATGGCACCCTACTACAGATTCATGAACTCTTGAGCTTGATCTTCCCTCAGAATCTCTGGGAAGAAGAATTCATAGAAGGCTTCCTGAAAATCTTCCAAAGCCATGTCACGGTGATGCTGAGACTGGGTGGTAATATCCCACCACGTCTTGGAGGAATCACGCAGCATGTATGTAGTGAGCTTGACCCTCCTCTCAAGAGGCGTCTCAAGATGCTCGAATATCATCTGCATCAAATCCATCCATGAATCCGCAGCCTATGGTCCTCCATCCCCTGAAAACATAGGCGGATGCTGATACTGGAAGATACGTGTTAGCTCTGCCATAGATGTGGCATCCGACCGTGCTCCCTAGAAGGTTTTCATGAACCGCATGAAGCCTTCATGGAACTGCTCATCTGCACTTGTGTTCGGTATAATGGCTGGCATGACATCTGGCACTACTGGAGGTTCCACTGGTAGCACATGGCCCACCATATTGGGAGTATAATCATTGCTGCTCTCTTGGTGAACAACTTGTGGTCGTCTCGATGGCATGAATCTACTAGGTCAAAGCACACCTTAGATAAAAATTTATCCAAGACTGAAAACTAGGAGACCAATAAGGGAACAGGAGAAGGAAAGCATTCAAGATTTAAAAAACTTGATTACACGGTGTGTATAAATACTACATGGAGTGTTCTCATAGGCCATCCACATGGGCGTGTAATCCAACTAAACTGGTCATGTAACACCCCAAACACATGACATGTCTTCTGAATACACAACGTGTACATGAATACTTGTTCCCTTCCTGAGTCCTTCTACACAGCTAAGCCCCACGACTCTCCTAAAACAAAACAACATGGCATGTCCCAGAGGCAAATGGAATGTACTTGGAAAGATAACACCAACCCATGTTGTTAGTGACACGGCCGGGTACCTGGGTCAGACTACACGACATGTTCAAGGTCGACATGGCGTGTATGTCTTAAGGTTCCACCATCTGTGTTGTTAGTTATATGGGCGGATACCGGGTTGACACTACACAGCGTGTACAACCAGTACACGAAATGTTCCCCCCCAAAAATTCCATATCCTGTGTCTATTCCCACACGTCCTATGACACGGTAAGAGAATACACGACATGTACTTAAAAGTTTTCCATTTCTTTCCGAACAGAAGAACACACAGTGTGTGTCCAAAGAACTACACGATGTGTATACTGGTTTTTTTGGATAGTAAGCCTCATAAACTACTCCAGAACCCAGAAGAACACTGAACAACTCCTAAGTGCCAGGTTCCGATCCGTGGGGGCCCATACGCCCCGCGAATCAAATCTTGGAATCTTATACATGTTATAACAAAGTAAACTCGTCAATGATCCACCAAATTCCAGTCATTGAGGGACCATACTCCCCAAAAACCAAAGTTTGGTGTTCATTCTATCAAAAAACTCTTAAAAAAATACCCTATCAAATAGCAGGTATTTATCAAAGTAGTTATCACAACAACATGTTTTTCTAGCACAACAACTATCACAACAACATGCAATTTCTAATGCACCTACATAGCATGGAAGGAATGCATGACATGTGATTTCTAGCATGTGCCTAAATGATGCATGAGGTGGAACAAACTCATCTAATCAAGTTTAAACTAAATAGAACTCATGTATAACATATAAATAGCACCATCACAAGTGCATCACCCAATGGAAAAAATCAAATCAATTGTAAAATTTCAAAACCAGTAATAATTGCAATAACGAGGTAGACTGAATTTTCCCTGTACACAGGTTAGCTACTCTCGAGCACAGCTTATTACCAACTACCAGGTCTGTCCTATCCCTGAATAAGGCTCCAAACAAAAAGTCAAAGAAAAGAACCCCTCTGATACCACTTTATAACGACCAGGATCCAGAAGCCACTCAACGAGTGCCCCGAACCCGGTTGGTTACATGACCTCAAGCACATTTCCCCAAATGCCAGTGGCTGCCAACTAGAAGTGAGGGCCCAGGTCTGATAGTGGGGAAACTATGCCATCATTTGTCAAAGTGTAGCATAGAGGAAAAGATAAATAACATACAACAATAGAAGTAGTAAACAATATACAACTGAAATGGACAACTGAAGTAAAAGTGAACCAGCAGTCCTATATATATAAATATGCATCATGTCTCTAATTCTATGAAAGCATCCAGAATAGGATATGCTACAATACGATACAATACAACTCAAAGTACAAGGTATAGCCAAAAATAACAAGCAGAGTAAACAGAACACAACAGCATCTCAAGCCTAAGCTCGGTCCCACGCTCTCCTACTCCTCTGCTACAATCATGTACCTGTAAAGGGACCCTTTCCCCTGTCGACACCTGTAGAAATATAGTCTGTTTGGGCCGAATACATGACCCAAATAGGGCGTGAGAAATGAATCCCAGTAGGCACCCACCAAAGGCCTGTGCCCAACTGTCAGTGAAAATATGCAATAGTAGTGTGAAAAAGTAAATGCAGTAAACTAGTAAGTACTCAAAAGTAACTATCAATACTAATTTCATTTACATTTTAATTATTACTTATCACCTCCAAGATTGTGCTTTGTCTTGGAATGTACCACATAGAAAACCACTACAGTGAATATTCTAAATAGTCGTGTCCTCAGACATACTATCCTTACCCTCAGGTAACAGAATCCAATACCCGTTGGTGATTTCCCTCAGGCATAACGATCATTGTCCTCAGGAATACATGATATTTCCCTTAGTCATGGAGACTACTTCCCACATATATAAACAAAGGTTACCCTCAGGCTAACCAAACACCACCCTCTGGCTAAGCAGACACTGACCTCAGGCTAATAGAACACTGCCCTCAGGCTAAGGGAACCGGGCCGAGCCCAAAGCATAAACAATAATTTATATAAAATTTATCTCAAGAAAATGCAATGCACAATATAATCATGGCATACCCTCGGGTATCCTGGCCAAATGGCTAAACAGAGGAACGCACCCCCAGGGTGGTCCTGGATCCAAGCAGTGATCCCAAATAGCAGTTTAAACTTATCATTAGATTATCTACACAATTCTAGATATCTTTTCAACAAAGGCCTCATCCATACGAAACCCCAACCATGGGAACATATCACAATGGTACATAATTTCAACACAATAGTTCAAAGGAACATCATACCACCTACCTCGATCTTTTGTGATCAGTATATGTGAACGACGCCTCCCGAAACAACCGAGAATGGTGTAGATCTGGGATAAACATTTACCCACCCAAACATAAATAACTTCCCTTAGAGGAATAATTGGTAAGAAAAGTTCAAGGAGAGGGGAGGGCTTACCTATATGGTCCCAATGTGATCGACGAAGGTAGAATAGGATTCCGGATGCGCGATCAGGTGATCCTATAAGGTTCGACCATCCTACCGAGCTCCAAAAACAAACTCAAGACTCCTATTCCAAATGAGGAGGCTACTGCCCATTTTAAGAGAAAAAAGCAAACCACACGCCGTGTACTCTCAAGTACACGAAGTGTACTTTTCATCTTTTTTAAATTGTTCCTCTGTAGGCTTCTTTCCACCGCGGCATTGTTCATCTATCGACATGAGTACACGACGTGTATTTCTGATTACAAAGCATGTATGATCACTCCACTGGAGGCTGCCTCCACTTCCTTACTATTCACCTGCTGACTGATTACAAGGCATGTAAATACCTAGTACACGACATGTAGTCAGTTTTTACACCTTTCATCACTGACAAGCCTACACACCCTGTGTACTCATCCCACACGGCCATATTACACGGTGTGTACCCACAAAATTTGGTATTTTTCCCCATTTTCATTAGTTTCTCAAAAAAAATTAAGGAAAAAGGAAAATAAGAAACCCGTACCTCAAGAATAAGAATCGGGTTCTTACACATCAACTCCTTTATTTACGGAATAGATAGAACACATAGTCTTGTTTGAAATTTCAGTACACCTTCTTGATCAATATTAATATTAGGAAACATCCCACCGTTCAAAACCTCAAACTTATTTTGTAACAAAGGATATTCTTTATGAGTTTTCTTGATCTTCTCTAGTAATGCTATTTGAGAAATAATTTGAGATAGGGTTGATGATGTCCCTTCCCTTATGATTCTTATGTCCAGTTTTACTAGTACATTGATCAAATAATCTTTTTGAATACTCATAATTTCTAGAACAACAAGGTCTTTCCAACTTAATGCATCAACGACTTTGATTTCTCTTCAATGATGATAATGAATTGAACAATTGTAGTCTTTAAGAAGTTCCAACCATATCCCCTATCACATGTTCAATTACTTTTGTGTAAAAATATACTTCAAACTTTGATGGTCTATGTATATATTACATTTCTCCCTATAAAGATATTTCCTCCATATGTTCAGAGAAAAAACAACCACAACCAGCTCCAGATCATGTGTAGGATAATTACTCTCATGAGGCTTTAGCTGTCGAGACGCATAAGAAATATCCTTGTCATTTTTCATGAGGAAATAACCAATCCCTTTTAGAGATAAATTTATAAAAATAATGAATCCTTATCCTGTTGAGGGTAGAGTTAACAAGAGTGTAGTAACCAATATCATCTTCATCTCTTGGAAACTTTTCTCACACTCCTTATCTAGATTAACTTAACCCCTTTTCGAGTTAACTTGGTCAGTGGATTATAATGTTTTGTTTTTTTTAAAAAGCCTCCAATAATATCTTGCTAAACCAATGAAACTATGAATATCAGTTATTAATGTAGGTTGAGGCCACTCCTCTACAACATTTGTCTTGGTAGGGTCAACTGAGATTCCATCATTGGTTACAATGTTCCCCAAGAAAGCAACTTACTGTAACCAAAATTCACATTTTTTGAACTTTCTAAAAAGCCTCTTCTTCTGTAGAGTTTGAAAAATAACCCTTAGATGATCCTCTTGATCCTCATTTATTTTGGAATGTATCACAATATCATCAATAAAAACTACCACAATGTTATCAAGAGAGTATCTAAAGACTCTATTCATCAAATTCATAAAAATAACAGGAGCATTAGTCAAACCGAAGGGCATAAAAACCAACTCATAATGCCCATATCCTGATCAGAAGGTAGTTTTTAGAATATCTTATTTCTTCACCCTAAATTAATGATAACCAGATCGAAGATCAATATTAGAGAAAAACTGATCCCCACGAATCTGGTCAAATAAATAATCAATTCTTGGAAGTGGGTACTTATTCTTTACTATGATCCCATTCACTTCTCTATAAGCAATGCATAACTGAATTGATCCATCATTATTCTTCACAAAGGGAATATGTGCTCCCCAAGGAGACACACTTGGATGGATAAACCCCTTCTCCAAAATATCTTGTAGTTGTTTCTTTAATTCCTTCATCTCCACATTCTCCATTCTATATGGGGTTTTTGACGTTGTCTTGGAACCAGACATGAGTTCAATGGAGAACTCTACCTATCTTTATGGGGGTGGTTTAGGTAACTCCTTAGGAAATACATCAATGTATTCCTAAACTATGGGAACATTATCTATCCTTATAGTCTCATTTCCTTCTTCTTCTGCACCCATCAACTTCATAAAGAAGGCTACAGGAGGTTCTTATAGTCAAAGATCAGGTTAAGATATCTCTCCTTGGAAGATAACTATAGGTTTTCCATTTAAGACTACTAATATTTCCTTTCTTCTTCATTTGATCTTAGTATTATACATTGAGATCCAGTTCATCCCTAGTATAACATAGAATTCCAACATGGGAATGAATACTACATTTGAGATAATATTATGCCCACTAATGTAAATACTAGAGTTTTGAAATAATGTTGATGCTTGGATAATCCCTCCAGGATTCCTGATTGATAACTCTACTTTTAGAAATTATGGTATTGATTCTATATTCTTTGCAAACTTAGAGTTTATAAAAGAATGTGTAGAAACAGAATCAAACAATGTACTTTCTAACTTTGAGAGAACAACAAGAGTGACTTACACCACATCATTTCAAGCTTCAAATTCAGCCATAGTGATATCAAATGCATGACCTTGATCCCTTGGCGTATGCTAAGGCTGATGGTGATTCCCCTCCACTATCATCAGATTGGGAAAATGACTGGAAAAGTGCCCAAGCTATCCACACTTGAAGCATTGGACGTCAGGTAGGGCCTACACCATATTACATTTATTATTAGTATTGGGAAGTTTAGGATTCACCTCAATAAGATAATTCCAAGCAATATGGCCTTCTCATCCACACTTGTAACATTTCCTACTCCCAAGAAGGAAGTTCCCTGAATGCTTCTTACCACATTTGTTAAATGTGGAAAGTTTCACTTGCTTTCCACCACTTCCTTGGTCAAAGATCCTCCCCATGTTTGGCTCTAAGGATCCATTCTTTTCATTTGATTTGTGGGACCACTGTGTCTCACCGAACTCAAGCTCAACTTTCATATCACTTCATAAGATTTCCCCATAAATTTCATAGTCTCAGTTAGCAAGATTCTTCTATAGATGAGGTCATATTCCACTGAAGAATATATCAAACTCCCATTAGGATCCATGAAAAAGATAGAGGCGTAACGTGAAAGACTTGTGAAGTTCATCTCGTAGCTTCCCACATATTCTTTCTCCTTATGCTTGAGATTGAGAAATTCCTTCTCCATTTTTGTTCTCATCGAACCAGGGAAATACATATTGAAGAATATCCTCCTCTAAACTCTTCCCACTCCATAGGTTCAACCTCTCTTCTGGTCATCATGTTTTTAATCATCACCCACCATTGATTAGCTTCTCCCTCTAAGTCATGAATAGCCAGGGTGACTTTCTCTTGTTCAGAACTATGAAGTACAAAAAAGATCTTTTCTATAGAGATTATCCACTATTCCACAATCAATGGGTCATTAGACCCACTATATATTGGTGGTAATTGATGCATGAAGGAATCAATGAAATGTTTTTACCTTCTTGGTGAAATTGGTATCTCATCTTGATTCAAATTATTTCTCATAACTTGAGTCATTTGATTCATCATTCTCATAAAATTTCCATTTCGGCTTCCATTAGAGGGCTGTCAGTGCATGGTTTGTTGCAGTCACCATTTTCAAAGTTCCTCCTATTTACTTCCATTTTCTAAAAGAAGAAACCATTTGTGAGAAAATTGTTTCATTTAAGAATATTATAACTCTAAAGGATTTTTATGTCTTAAAACATTATGCTTAAATACATTATTCATTATCAACAATTACATTTTCTATAAATCCTTCATACTGATTCATAAAAAGCTTATGATTAATCAAACATATCCCCAAGGTGTGTAAAAATAAGAGTGTAGCAAGCCCCATTTTAATGCACTAGTTCCAATTTTAGTCTATCTCAAAGAGATGTTTCTGGGTTTTACCCCATGATACATCTGTTCTAGAGCCACATCCACTTGTTCGTATCCAGACATGGATTTATTTGTTCAGAAACCACTTACTCAATATTTCACCAAAATACCAGGTTTTTTTCCTATATTTAAACTTTTATATATTGTTATTCCTAATGTTTTCAAATAATAATTTCCACAAATAACTAAACTATCCTTTGATACCAACTATAGTATCCCACCTTTTTATTACATAACTTTTCATTACATTTTACGAACATGGGATCTTTAAAGTTTAGTGTCTTGGAAATAATGTACATAATACATGAAAACATAAGGAATTATTATAATCCACTTATAAGGCTTAATCATAGGTTCAGACTAAGTATAATTACTGCATCTCATAACCTGAGGACATACATCAAAGTAAAGGGTTAGTATAAGGCCTAATAAGGGTAAACAAGGGAAACATTTTACTTGTGATATCAATAAGAAGTTGATGAAATACATAAAGATATGGGAAATGAAAAAATATGAATATAATAATAAAAATAAAATTAATAATAACTTTAAAATGTGGATACATCATTTAATTTAGACATTCGTAAGCATATCACCAAGGTCCATCCCCAAAGTGTCATAAAAATTACCAAGGTTATTCACCATGGTATTGTAAAACCTGTCGTCTTTAGAGATTAATTTATTTACCCAATGAATTTGAGTGATATCAAGGCTCAACCTTAATATTTATTTATTTTAATGTGATACACATATTTAATAATAAAAAATTTCATAAATAACCCAAATAGAATAAAATAAATGGGTTTCAAATCAAAATCCGAACATTTTAAAAGGTGCTTAAAAACATGATTATTATGTCATTTATAACCCATGGAAAGGGAGTGATGGTTTTATATATGTAAATTCTAGAATAAAATAAATAATTTTTATGTATTTATGAATAACCTTGTATATGAAATGGGTTTGGGTATTCACATAAATAAAATAAAATAATTTCTTGAGAAAAAGAGAGAGATTTTGAGACGATAATTCTACAACATAACGACTATGCAATATGGTTTTATAAAACATTAAAAAGAGAGGGTAAATGGGTCAACCATTCATGAAAGACTCATAATATTGTATAGGGACATAATTAAATGGAAATAATAAAATGGTATGGAAATATGAAAGGCATACCACATAAAAGAGAACTTGAAAGGAAAAGAGAAGTTTGATAATTCCCTTACCTTGAAGAGTAACTTCTAAAAATCTAATATAGGGACATTTGGGGATTGAAGATACCTTGGGAGGAGTACTTGGGAGGTAATAATATCATAAATTCGTGTATAATTATTTTTTAATGTAAGGAAACAAAGAAATTTTTTGGTATTTCTAGCAAAAGTGAGAGAATATTTTATTAATTTCAAAGGACACCTCATTAGTAGTATTTGTAAAACCATGAGATTTCCCATGGTATTTGCCCATGTAAATGGACAAATGGGACACATAATATCATATTTTAATCCCTAATAGTCTAAAAAAATTATTACATCAGGATTACATCATTATTATATAGCTATGATGTCATTAAACTTACTGAAAACTCAAAATTGTATTTTTACTATTCACTGAAAAATCAACCGTTTTAGAAAAATCCCAAAATTTCACCCTAAACATTTGTAAAAATGTATAATTATAAATTGAAATACATTTTATAAAAATTAATTTAATTTTAAGTTAAACTAAATGAATAAAATACTACTACTTAACTAATAATTTCTAAAACATTTATTTAATTATACTATGATATAAATATATCACATTACCACTTAAGATGACTAAAACATATGTATACTTCCTTAAGTGAGGTTACTATTACATTGATAAAATTACCATTCATAAGGGTAAAATTTATATTCTAAAGGGTAAAGTTACTATTCACTATAAAATTATTTTTATCTTATTGAACCACATTTTTCACCCTGATTAAAACCATGTATATCTGATTTTCGAAAATCATTTTGCAAAAAAATTTATTTAATAATAAAATATTTTTTAACTATTTATAAAAAAATATTTATCAAATACTATTTATCTAAAAAAAACTATTCGTCAAATAGTATTCATCAAATACTAAAAAATTGAAACTTCTTAGAAAACTTCTAAAAATTCACCCTAGATTAATTTTGACATTTGAATTTAAAAAATTATGTTTATTTTACCATAATAATTTTATATGTATGAGAAATATAATAAAATTACAATTTTTTACTTCTAAAATCAATTTATCAAAATTTTCTTAATTAAATATATATTTTATTAAGAAAATATATTCTTAAAATGAAAATGATGAAATAAAATTTTGTTAAAACAAAGGGATTACACATCAAGTAGATAGGGCCTTGACACATAACCCCTTAAAACACCTGCATATGACCTAAGGGTAAGGTGTGAAATGGTGATAGACTATTGGGGTATATCAGATAACATTCCCCGAGTGTTAATCTCCATTAACTTGAACTTCTCCCATAGGAAATTTCATTCAATATTAACTTATTGAAGCTCAACTTGGGCTTGGTCTAGAGTGAAGCCCAGTAACACCACCTCCTTCCCAAGCTCTAAAAAATGGGCTTCATACGACTCAAGTCTACTAGATGAGGAAATTTACTCTTCTTTATTCATTAATTAACTATTATAATTTCTATTTATAATCACTAATATCATTATTAAGAGTATATTTTCCAACAATCATATTGACCAATGGTGATATAACAGTCTAAACCCAAATGTCTCATTTCAATGACACTAACTTCATTAATAATGGGATATAGTTTTCTTGAGTATAAAATAATATAACACACATTTTCAAGAAACAATTATTATTCAAAAATTTTGGGTCGTTACAGGGGGAATGATGGAAGACAAACTTTTTAGAATTTTTTCCATTATAATTTGAAAATACCCATAATTTAACCCAATTCTCAGGTAAAATCATGATTTCTGTGACAATTTTGAATCTTGAACTTAATTATTTAATGGTTCAACTAAATATTTTTATAATATTGAAAGAGATAATTCCATAATTTATTTTAATCCTATCCTACAATGAAAACAAAAAGGTTTGTTCTTTATAGAGGATCAAAAAATGGGAAAGGAATGGAGCAACCATGAACTTTCTTCTTACGATAAATCAACTCATCAATGAAATGAAAAAGGAATGGATCAATCATGACATCCCTTCTTATGATCAATCTAGCCAGTAGAAAAATAAATAGATATTCCACAAAATAAATGCAATTCACCTTGGCACCAAAACATTTCTACCACCATAGAAATTTGACAATAGTGAGTGCATATGCCTTATATTTTACATATAATTTCTTATAACAAAAAAGTGCAGACGCAGACCTACCATAAAAAACCATCCACACCCCATCCCATAGTCAATCAAATAATTACACCTATCCACCTTATAATGATCATTGCAGACCTAAAATGTCTTTTCTTTATGGGATTAAGGTGTAACACATTTCTAAGGGAGTCACTGTTGTATATTGATTGAATATGAGCTCTGCATTGAACAAAACTAAGATCAAGATGGGTATTCCATGATTAAAACCACCATTTTAATGACACTGAAGATTTAAAATTCCACTCTACCATGAAACATATGACAACCTAACATCACCATATCCTCATGGTGAGGAACTAAAATCCCATATTAGAATTTTAGATCAAGCTAATCCATCTTTACAACATGCTTCGTATCCTACAGACCCAAATTCTATATGTTGTTAATTTTATAAAAATATTCACTAGAGAATATGAATGGAACCAAATCTAGAAGGACATCGAGTGGAATCTAAAATAGAAACCCTCATTGATAGATTATCATAAGCACACCATTTGAGAAGCTCAATTGGGTACTGAATAAATAAATGCATGGAGAATAAGAAATACAGAGCAAATCAAGCTTGCTGAAAAAAATAAATCTGATTGATATTTTTGTGCCAATGATTAAAAATAGTTTTAATTATATTGTTGATCATGGAATGATTTGAGTTATATATTCTCTTGAAATGTCATGAAAAAACAATTCATGATGTAATCTTAGGGGAAATCAGTAAAATTCAACAATGTTTAGATCTAGGATTATCAACCTAAGGACCAAGTATATTCTATTTAATCCTAGGAAAACGATTTAAGTACATAGTCCAAGAATGTGAAACCCCACATATGACACTTAAATCTTCCACTAAATGTGAGGATAAGCGAATTAACACTCCAAAATTAAGTACAAAGCTTGATCGTGGGGAGAGTGTGAACCAGTTGTTAAATATTCTTATTATGAAAAACCATCAAATCCTCAATTATAAAAACACATCAATCATCCAATAAGTAATATGTTACAAATTTAAATTGTAAATAAAGTAAAAATACTAATTATTTTTAATAGGTGAGGTGCTTAGACACAAGTTGAGAAATACTAAGGATTATTCTTTAAATTTCAAACTATTACACTGTGCTGGAAATAAAACACCAGCTCACAATCGCTCACTCTCAGGGAATATCCTCTACCATTACTCACTTATCACTCAGTTTCTCATTTTATTTATTTTTCTCATTACAATAGATCTAACAATGGAACACTATGCCATTTATGGTCGTGATAAGGATAAATTCCCCATTGACCCTATTAATGAATTTTGATTAATCAATTTTTATGTTAATTCATCTATGGATATTATTAGAATTAATTAGTTAGAGGTTTATTATAGTTTTAGTATTTAATTTATTATAATCATTATTTGTATTTCACACATAAGTAACTTGTACATAAATCACTTCTTGTGATAACAAGAAGTGGGATAATTTGAGGGTGATCAGAGATATCCAATCACCAAGATAAGAAATTTTAAGGGATACATTGATCATTTTCTATACAAACCAAAATGGATAGTTAATATTAATCAAGGATATATCAGTTGATTATAGGAATATTAAAAAACAATTTAATAGTTATTTAACAAGATAATGAGGGGATGATCTAAGGTAAGACCACTTCTCTTTAATTGATATTAAACACAACCAATTGCACCCATTATTTTCAACAAATTCAAACCTGCTAATTTTTTTAAGACACCCACAACATTGTCTTCTCATAAGACAAACCGAGTATCACTATACTATATTTTTCTCAGGTTAAAAAATATAATTTGGTTAATAAACCCATGATAGGCCCACATCATAGAGGATTTTTAATTCAATAGAAAAATTGAGGGACATAGGAATATAAATCAAGGTAGGTAAGTTGAGATAAATCGATTGGGGACAAAACCATATGTTGGTACTGTATGATGGATAAGAACATGAAAAACGATATTAAGGATTATAGGGTGAATTACAAAATGAAATCTTCCATAAGATCAAGTTATAAAAATTCTATAATTGATGATTGTAGCAGTTTACTGCTGAGTGTCAACATTATATTGGAATCATGAATTATTGATTCTAGAACTTCCTTCCACTCCACGACCAAGATAGGGTGAAAGATGAATTATATATTTTAAAAATTCATAAATGTTCACTTGGATGAAGAAAAGGTTCTTAAGGTCATGGGGAAGGGTGATGTTAATGTCTAAATCCTAAATGGATGCTTCTTGGGATTACAGGGAGTAAGACACATAACATGTTTATAGAAAATTGTCATTTTCATTGTTTAACTGGAAGAAGTAGGATTCAAAACATTTTTTTAAATGGAGCATGAAATATTAATTAGGTTTCCATGGTTATAGAAATAAGTGTAAAATATAATATATTGTATCTGATGGGAATACCAGATGGAGGAATAATTTCCGAAATGATGTATTCTGAAATTTTGGATTTGTGACACTATAATATTGGACACTTCAGTGAGAAAAACATTAAGGTTATATTAGATAAATTTATAATAAAATTTGATAAAATAGACTTTGGAAGTTATGATAATTTAATACTTGAAAATCATAGAAAATTTTCACTGAATCTAAATGTAACGACACCCAAATTTTTGATATTAGATCTTGTGAACCTGGATATCTGGGGGTCTGCACCCGTCTATTCTCACAATGAGTCAATTTACTCTATGACATTAATCAATGATTTAATAGGGAAATTATGAGTTTATTTATTGAACCCCCCTACACTATTACCCTTACTAGTCCAGATATAAATAGATGGAATTACCCTTAAATCCCACCTCTAGTAGGCCATGGGTTGGAGACTAGCATTGAGGGTATAAGACAAAAAATTGGAGCCATTACCCTTAATAAAATAATTTATAGACAAGAGAGATCCACCAATATAAACTAAATAATTTACATTACACAAATAAATTCTCACAACACATATGATGATTTTATATAAAATATAATACATCAAGCAGATATATGTAAGAATAACTCCAAAATCCAATCTATCTACCAACTTTATCCATGATACTTTAATAAAAACTCGAATCTCCATCAGATTATCCTATAAACATTTTGAAAACTATCGTGGGATTAGAAAGTGAGAGTACTCAGTAGGATTTTCCTTATAATATAAATCAACATTCATGTAAAACAAATATGAAAGAGTAATAATGAGTGAAAACAACATGAAAAAAATCAAGGAATAAATACAAGAAGGTACATAAGATGAACAAAAATGAAATTTAGAAACCAAAAACCCCCTTACACTTCCAAAACATCCTCTAATAACCCCACACATCATGGACATAAAAAAATCCATCATCAACAATGAAACCAATCTATAATTCCATAACCATCCCCACAACACCTCCAAACTTGGGCCCATTTATTTCATCTTGGATCCTATCTGTTAGTTCAAGGTATTATACCACTCAAACTGATTAAAACTTGGAGGTAACTCCCATCACCAATTGACCATTGATGAAATAATCAAAACAAAACCATCAAAATATACTTAATATCAACACAGTCTATAATCAAACATGAATCACACATCCTTACACCACTAAAAATTCCCACATTCCACCATTTTATAGCCATATTCGTAATTTCACTTTCCAAACCATAAGTTGATAGGGTAATTTAAACATGGAGGATAAAAATATTGTTCCCTTATAATTTTATGCACATCCCGCACCTATGAACCATCATTATGAAATACCACCACTTTCAATAGATCAAGCATGTCCCATTAACTATTCCATCATCACCACAAAAAATTCATTAATAGGGTATCATGGATATGTAGAGAATAATCTTCATGCCCTCCCTTACCATGAATGAACTCCACCATAAAACATCCTCATCTCCCTAAAACCACTTCCATAATTCTAGCCACTATTTAACAATTATATATCCAAGAACACATTTCACAATAAGGCAAAAAAAAACAAAAATCACAACCAATGTTTCATAAAATGAAACAAAACAAACAATGATTTCTCATTTCCACATTACCTCCATCCCCATAGTTTACCAATTCCCAACATCATTGGATTTATTATTCACTCATTCAAGACAAACTCATTCAGAATTCATTAATCTACAATGGAAAATTTTAATTCCATCCTACAAAATTTACATTCTAGCCACACACTATTCATATCCAGACCATATTTATACTGAAAACTATGGGCAACCCATTCATCCATCCATCCTCCATTACAATCCATTTATTCATTATTAATAGTTTTATTACCACCATGTTCAATTCTATTTTTGATCATTAGTGGTATATCACAACCTTCTATATTATAATCATCATACTAACTGTGTTTTATTCATTTCAAAAATACTAACAATTCATAAAAAACTGATTAATTGTTTAATTATAGATATTAATATTTCATGACTGACCCTTCATTATAGCAACCACCCCATTCAATTATTTCATATTTTTTTCACATGCCATTATTCAAAATGTTAACAATAGATGCATCCATTTTTGAACTTAATCATTTCCTTCATATTTTACATCATCCTATTATTAATTCATGTAAATCATACATATAAAGTTACCTAGGCTCAATTTCAGGTTTTCACCTACCATTACAATTTCCCCATTTTTAAGTTATAATTTAATAAAATATTTTACCCATAATTAAAGGAAGTCATTTTAAACAAAAGATTATTAAACCCTTCACATTGTCACTAATTAAACATTAAAAAATTCAATAAATATAAAGCACATCCTCAAAATCTTTATAAATTTTAGATTTTAGCAATCGATTCTAAATTCCACCCTCATCAAATTAGTTATGGTATGTTTTTTTAATGATTTCATAAATTATAAAATCACAAAATTTGATACAACTCAATAAGAATCAAATATAGGGCAAGAAAAAAATAAATAACAAAGAATGTGAAATGTTTTTTTAAAACCCATGTTACACCTTGATGGTTTATCATTCCCTTATTAATTCTGTTATCATTTATGGTGTGTTTCATAAAATCCTTCCCTATTCACATAGACCAAGAACACACATTAGGAAACATCAATCAATATATAAGAAGAACAAAATTGTATGAATGGAAGGAATCATAGCTAGTATAATAAAAATAGTATTCGAGAAGATAGAAGATAATTCTGGAAATACCATACTTCAAGAAGAAAAGATACTCTATGATAAGAGAACCAAGACTAAGCACCAATGAAACCATAAGAAGATTCCCAAATTTTGAAACATTACACCCAACATCAAGGTATCAATCAAGATTTCCAGAAACTACACATCAACATTTATGTCACCATATAGAGGGGAAGGATAAGAAGGACCAATGGAAGGGAAAGAGAAGGATACATCAAATCACGAAAAAAAATCCAATTGACACAAATCAAGAGGTTTAAGATCCTTAAAATGATGGCTAAAACACTCATAAGAGAGACTCAAGAATTATATAAGGCTTGAGATAAATATATAAAGCCAGACCAAGAATAAAAAGTGACCCCTATTTATAGAGAAAACTTAAAATATTTTAACCATAGTGTAGAGAAATTTAAAATGACTATAATGTCCATGGTGAAATGAGATATGAAATCTACATTGTTTCAAATTGATAACTCCACCATAATCAAAGTTCATTTCTCCCATTTAAAATTAGTTTGATCATCATCATAGATTCAACCATGACATAGGGGTAAATCCCTTACTATTTCATCTCGAAGGATGCAAGAGAACAATGTGGTTAGAACCAATTCATTGTTTCCACTTGTAGAATCTAGATCTACATTCACCTGAACCAACAAACAAAGGCTTCCCACATTTCTATTTTCGACATATTATTTCCCATAGGGAAGCTTTCCAAACACAACCATCCACTACACCTTATAAAACAACTACTACTATCACATGAAGGTATTCACTTGGCCTTATAAAATAACTCCAAATTCCATATCCGACACCACGTGTAGAGACCCGATTTTCACCTTATACAAATTTTAAATATTTCTATGTATATTTATAGAGCTAGGTGCCGAGACAACGTGTGATTATGAGGCTTGGTGTGCCTATAATTAATTTTATAAAAATATTAATTCTATTTTATAATGAGAATGAAAAGAAAATAGGATAACTCTTGAACAGTAGACTGAATTAGTAATTTGAGGGCACAATTGAGTCTGGAACGTGGCATTTACCCTGGGTGGGAGATAACTTTTTTTGGTGTGGGAATTTTGTGAAAAAGTCACCCAGGTGCGTAATCATAAATAAAATAATGAAATTTAATTATTTTATCTTGAACGTGTTTTTGAATAACTTCCGAATGGGGTATTAGATTGAAAATATGAGACCATTGTTGAGTTTGTAATACAACATTTTACCTAAGTGCGACCTAAAATGAGAGGGTGCAGGATATTCAGTTTCCACAACCATTGGAGGGTATCTCATTAATTTCCTATAAATAGGAGATTATGAATTATGGATTAGGTTTATCCCCTAATCCTATCTCTAACAAACTCTCTATCCTACTCTCTTTGTTCTTGGTTAGATCAAGGAGAAATCTTTGTCAAAACTTCAGAGGATCACAGTTGTATTGTGGTGAACGCATAGACGAAGACAAAAGGATCAATCGAGGTAGGATTATTTTAATTTTTCACACTCCTAATTTCAATTTTGAAATAATTATTGAATTATTTGTTGGATTATCTACCTTGAACATCAATTATGATGAACAAACAAACACAGCCTGCAGCTGACATCCATTTTGAACCCCGTATTAGCGCGTTATTTTTCCCTTCTTTGTGGTTTTAGTCATTGAATTTTTATCATGTCAAATAATCAATGGATCATTGAGTGGGGATTTAAGTATGTGAATTTCTTGACCTGAGGTATCCAAATATGTGTTCGAAATTTTTTTCGGGCAAACAGAGGAGACCCGGTGGTCCATATAAAAGATTATCAGCATGGCGGCAGACCCTGGAGCAAGAAGAAGAGCTAAGGTAGGTGGAGATGAAGGAAATCACATGGAGTTGCCAGAGGCAGTAAGATGGAGCTGGCTGGAAAGGAAGATCGACGAGTGGGGTGTGTGGTCTGGCCAGTGAGTAGGGCAATGGAGCATGGAACGACAATTTTTCCACGGGGTGAAACCTGAGGTGGCCAGGTGGGCCAGGCCTTGAGTGGGCCGGGATAGAGGGGAGTGGGCCAGTGTGAGAGAGCTAGGCCAGGAGTGGTCCAAGATAG
Source organism: Viscum album (assembly GCA_963277665.1). NCBI lineage: Eukaryota > Viridiplantae > Streptophyta > Magnoliopsida > Santalales > Viscaceae > Viscum > Viscum album. Next base: position 577,932,841 of record OY728122.1, on the reverse strand, counting down.
ATTAGAGTGGGCCGACAGAAGATGGATGGGCTGAGGCGGGCCAGGACAAGCGGGCTAGGCGTGTCTTCGGACTGAGGGTTCAAACAACCATATCTCCTAAAAGGAGCACCCATTTTATGTGCCGTCTACGGAAACATGATCCTTATTTTGAGATGAACCCTTTAAGCCCATTTTGGGAATTTTATATTTCAGGATCATGGTTCGGTTGCATGAAACACCTAAATATAATAGTAATAATAATATAATTATTATTATTGAGGATTTTTGTATCAGGCCTAACTCATGAATTCGACATCCGATTGACGTACCGTCATTGGAATAACAACCTTGAAATTTAGTTAGATGTTTTAAGACCAATTTTAGGAATTTAAATCAAAATTTATGTGTGGGTCCCATGAATCACGGTTCGGGTGTGGTGCGGTGAAATGTATCTTTTTCACCAGGTGTCTATTTTGGTTGAATGAATAGTCAAAGTTGTGTGTCTTTACATGAGGATCAAAATGGTGCAATACATATAATTTATTTTGGAATCGAAGTGTGGGACCCACAATACTCCATACATGCGTAATATGGCATCATTCATCTTTTTTATTAGATGTTTGTTTCGAGCGAATGAATAGTCGATCTTGCGCACTTTTTCATAAGAATCACAACAATGTGATCTATTTGGATATGAAGATCCTTATTAATGATATCATTAATTATGGAAGCATGAAAGGAATATCAGTGGAATATCCTTTTTATGGGTTTAAAGAGAATCCATGATAGTGATCAATCAGTGATAAGGCATCATTCAGGAAGATTATCGAAGGCTTATTTCCAGGTCTTGACCACCCTAATATAATTGGGTGAGAATCTCTAATAACCAGAGTGGAATGACCTAACACACTAGGGAAAAAGTCCTCTATAGCAACTTACTGGGTAGTACCCTACAACGTATTACCCTTCAACAGGGCAGGGTAGCCAGTTCCTGTCGAATCCCAGGTGTTGATCCCCCTGATGCACTAGGATGCAAATCCCCAAAGACTAGAGTGGAATCCCAATGATGCACTAGGGAGTGGGTACTCTATGACTAATATTATAGTGTAATTACCATTATGTACTAGGGTACAAGTCCTATACTTTGCGTTTACACCATCCTACTATGAAGATCATTGGTGATACATGGTTTGACATACCTTTGGAATCATGAGAAAGAAGAACTCTTTCACCTGTGAGATGAATCCTTGTGACACAACCTAATACCATGAGGGAGAGTCAATACTACCTAAATTGAATAGTATCAAGGTGTGGTGATTGATCCCATTTGGATTACATGTTTGGGGTAGATGTGTGAGATGATTGGCATCATTGATGGATACTTCTGGAACTATTAGAGACTCTTCTTCTGAGGCTAAACTGTGAGATAGAGATCCCCTTACTATCTAGTTTGGGTTTCTTTTTACTGATTATATATATATATATATATATCCTTTTTCAGTACACACTCCTTGGGTTTTGGTAACTCTCCTTCCAGGAGAGGCGAAGACACGCGGGGTATGCCACGTGCTTTCCATGTTTAGCTTCTCATGGTTGGATGGGTCTACTCTCCTACTATAGGTAGTGAAGACCTAATGAAAATTCCATATTATCACCATTTTTAGATCCTTATGTTTGTATGAGATCACTTCACTCCCTTTTTGGGTTGGTCTTCACTCTTTTACTATACTTTGTTCTATCTATTACTTTCCTCTTCAGTGTATCTCTTAATGCTCCCCCTTAACCTTTTCAGGGCATCTTACTGGGTATGTTTATTCTCACCCCTTCATGGGATTTTCCCACACTTATCATGGCTTATAGAGATTATGGAAATGTTTGATCGTGGCTTTGAAGGATCTCAGTGATACATGTGCTTGGACCATATATAATGTCTGTAGCTTGAGATCCATTAATGGGACTCTCTAAAACATTTTACTTTTCTAGTTTCTATCAGGTTGGGACAATTTTCGGGCTGGGCATGTATTTTTCCACTTTTCCCCTTTTAGTTTACTTCTTTTTTACTCATACCATATAGTGGTCCATGCATGTTTGGTTTATTTACAGTAGTGTAGTATCTTTTAATCCTTTCCCTATGCACTTTTACATTGAGCAGATATGTGCATATGGAAAGGTACTTAGGAAAAGACTTCCCCAAGTTTTTTATGCCTTCATCACTTGTCATCACCCCTGGTCTATAGAGGTGGGCTTGGGGTAGTTGCAGGTTGATCCCCAACATGGGTCAGGTCATGAATAATTGGTATTAGAGGTGGTTTGACCCTTCATAAATTGTTTGAATGTTTCCCTAAAATGGTTTTTTTTGGGTTTAGGGAAATTATGTCAAAGTATCTCAAGAGTGGACCTCAGCCTAGGGAGCCCAATGATGGTGCAGGTGGCCGATGTATCCATTCAACATTACCCTGATTACCTGCTTCTCGACTTGGTATGACGAGACACTTGTTCCTGGGAATAATGGTACATTCATCTTATAGGATTGAGTCTTTGAATTTACTTCTTGATTCAGATCCAAATTACTGTTATCAATATATATTAATTCTCATCTGACCATGGTACTCCTTGATAACTTTCAGGATGCCTCCATGGCGACAACCAGCTAGGATACCGGCTTCTGTTCATGATGAAGACCCTGTGAGTGACAAGGCCTCAGTCCAGGGTCCATCATGTGATCCCCTTCCTCTAAGTGGATTTGTAGCAGCACCTCTACCCATTGAGAAGCAGATAGTCCCAACATAGTATATTGAGGATGGGCACAGGATGAGATCAATCCACAAGTTATAGTTTCAAAGACCACTAAGGTTCTTCTATGATCCAGATCCTCAGGAAGAAGAGGATTGGTTGGAGTTGGTGATCCATGTTTTTAGGCTTATCTGGACACTATCATATCATATGGTTTCACTAGAATCTAGTATTTTCCATGGGGTAGCTGGATGTTGGTGGAGATTGGTTACCTAGATTCATGACAAGTTGACACTATCATGGGATGAGTTTCAACATATGTTCCTCGAGGAGTACTACTCTTCATGTTTATGCTCTCTTCGGATTCAGGAGCTTCTAGTGATTCAGCAGGGAGGGATGTTAGTGGTAGAGTACTCAACTAGGTTCAAAGACCTGACTAGGTACTCAATGGACATGATATGTGATGGATACTTCTAAGAAATTAAGTTCAAGAAGGGACTCCCTAGAGATATTTGTGATAGAATAGTACCCTTGTGCATCCCCACCTATGCTGGGGTACTGGATCGAGAGCTAGTAATGGAGATATTTATGTTTGAGGGGTGTCAGTTAGCTAGGACTAGTAGTGTATGCTTCAGAGATGAGACTTTTGCAGAAACTAGAGGATGTTAGTTGGTAGGGCCTCAACACAGAAGGTTTACCCATGATCCGACTTGAGAATGTGGTCAGGAAGTACCGGGGTAATGTAGAGCATCGATTTAGCCTGGAGAGGGATGGAGTGATCATTGTGATGGGAAAGGTCACATGTCATGAGGCTGCCTGACCAGATGTGCTAATCATCCTAGGAAGATAGTTGGTGGACCACCATAGTAGAGACATCATTATGATTAGGGATCCCATAGTAAGGGACAGGGTGGCCCCTAGGGAGGCGATGCTGGAAGAGGAGTAGGAGGATATTTTGGTGGGGGATGAGGCTATGATATTCTCCCACCACCACCATCGGGTGACCCACATCAGGATCAGAGAGCTGGTAGTTGAGGCCACGAACAATTGTAGGCTATGGATGTCTGTGATCCTACAACACATGAGATGATATATGGTATACTCTGTGTTTATTATACTCTTGCTTCAGTATTAGTAAACACAAGTTCCAGTAACTCTTTTATCTCATTACTCCTAGTATGAGAGTTGAAGCTTCCAGTAGAGGCACTAACACTACAACTTTTTCTCAAGGTTCCTACGAAAGCACTTGTTCTATGTATTTTATATTTCGGTAGTGTGAGCTATCGCTTGGAGGATAGAGGTTCACATGGGACCTAATTGTCATCACGATGGAACCTTATGATGTCATATTGGGAATGGATTGGCGGTCCATGGTTTGTTCCTAGATCGAATATCACCACAGACTAGTCAGATGCCTACACACTGATGGGATGAGGTTCTCCTTTCTTGGTGAAAGAGAACTCCTAGCAGAGCAGTAAGAGGATGTGAGCAAGAGGCTATAGCCTTATACCCACTAGTTAGAGAGTTTAACCCTTGGTGTAGAAGAATCTTGAGGCATATGGGTTCCTTCAGTTGTGGAGTATTATATGGACATCTTCCCTAAAGATGTTCTAGGACTACCTCCTCAGCGGGAGTTGAAGTTTTACATTGACTTGCAATAAGGGACTACCCCGATATCTTATGTGGAATATCATATAGAACCCACCGAGCTCTGGGAGCTACAGTTACAACTAGATGACCTTCAAAAGAAATATTTCATTAGGACCAGTGTGTCCCCCCAGGAAGCTCCAATTCTGTTTTTGAATAAGGAAAATGGGAGTTTATGGATTTTCATGGATTATCATCGCATGAACCAGGACACAGTAAAGAATAATTACCCTTTTCTGAGGATTGATGACCTCTTTAACAAGTTTTGAGGTGTGAGATAGTTCTCTAAGATTGCTCTCAAGTTCTACTACCACCAGATACAGGTCCGTGAGGCTGAAATCCTAGAGTTTGCTTTTCAATGTCGCTATGGGCACTATAAGTTCTTAGTGATTCCCTTTGGTGTGAAAATTCCCCTACCATATTTACAACATTAATGAACAAAATATTACAACCTTACTTAGACCAGTTTTTGTTATCTTCATTGATGACATACTCACTCACTATACTTCAAATAAGGAGAAAACATAGCACTTAAGGATGGTTCTTGATTTACTTCAAGAGCTCTATATTTATAGAAAACTCTTCAAGTGCCAGTTCTAGATACAAGAGGTTCAATTTATGGGGAATGTCATTTCTGAACAAGGTTTAGGTGTATATCCCACAAAGATTGAAGCAATTCTTTCTTGAGAGCTGCCTAAGAGTGTGAAAAAAATTCGAAGCTTTCTTGGATTTGTAGGTAACTATAGGAGATTTTTGGCAGACTTCTCTAGGATTGTAGCCCCTTTAACTACTCTAACATGGAAGAGACAAAAATTTACCTAGTTTGAGTAGTTCCAAAATTCCCTTGAGTATTTTAGGTAGAGGCTGATGAGAAATCTAGTTTTGAGACTACCAGAGGAAGGAATTGAGTTAGTAGTGTATTAAGATGCCTCAGGAGATGGACTCAGTAGCGTGTTAACGCAACAATTGAAATTCATCACATACGAGTCGAGGATGTTGAGACCCCATGAGAAGATATATGCAACTCATGACCTAGAGATAGTATGGGTAGTCTTATCCTTGATGATGTGGAGGCACTACCTTATGGGAGAGAGCTTTGTGGTTTACTCAGACCACCAGAGCCTCAGATACATCTTCACCTAGGGGGACCTAAATATGAGGTAGCAACTCTGGTTAAAGTTCCTACATGACTATGGATTCAAGATAGTCTATACTCTAGGGAAGGGAAATGTAGTAGTAGATTACCTTATTAGGAAGTCCCAGGATCCTCTAGTGTATGATTCTTTATAGTAGTTAGCTTCCCTGCAACTAACCCTGGTGGAGAAGGAGGGTAAATTTTTTCTACACTCAATGGTATTGACTCCTTAACTCCTTGAGCGTGTGAAAGATTCTCAGCTAGGGGACATCAACTATAAAGTTCTGTGTGATCAGATATCCATAGGCGATGCACCAGATGGATATTTAGAAGGATGGAATCACATGATCTTATTCAAGGGACAAACATTGGTTCCAGTCATGATGCAGGAGGATATTATACATAAGTTTCACACTTCACCCTTAGCTGTACATACTTGTGTGGGGAATATGTACAAGGATCTTCAGTGGTATTTTTGGTGGTCTGGAATGAGATGAAGCATAGTTGAGTTCATCTCAAGATGTGTCACCTATCAACAGGTGAAGGCTGAGTATCAGGTTCTAGAGGGTTTATTGCAGCCTCTTAAGAATCTGGAGTGGCAATGGGATGACATATCCATGGAATTTTTTATAGGGATTCCATGCATAGTGAAGGTCCATGACACCATCTCGGTGATGGTGGGCTGACTCATGATGTTGGTTCACTTCCTTGTTATCAGGGAGTAGAGTTTAGTGGAGAGTTTGGGGCAGTTGTACATATGGGAGATCATCTGCCTTCATGGGGTACCCTCGATGATTGTCCCCAATTGTGACACATGGTTTATGTCATGATTATAGAGAGGAATGTAGGATTAATTCTAGTACTAACTGTGGATGAGTAAATCCTTTGACCCCCAGACCGATTGGTAGATCGAGCGCACTATCCAGGTGATGGAGGGTCAACTGTCTTTGGTAGAGTTTGCATACAACAACAGATACCACTCTACCATTAGCATGAGACCTTTTGAGGCCCTATAAAAGAGACCCTATAGGTCACCTTTGTTTTATAGGTAGTTTGGGGAGTCATCCCTTGTGGGCCCAGAGTTGGTGTAGGTGACGAAGGATAAAGTGCAGGTCTTCTTGTGAGTCTCCCCATGATGAGGAATGTGAGGTTCGATAGGGGAGGTAAGCTATCCCCAAGGTTCATTGGGCCGTTCTTGATCATGAAGAGGGTTGTCGAGGTTGCCTACGACCTTGATCTACCCCCACAACTGGAGTAGGTGCACGACATCTTCCACATATCACAATTGAGGAGATACGTGCATGATCCTATGAACTTCATCAGCTGGGGTGAGATGGACATTGAAGATGAATCCACCTTTGCAGAGAACCTAGTGGTGATCAAGGATCGATGAGATAATACCTTACGTGGATGAATCATCCATTTGGTTTGCATGATGTGGCTGCTCGGAAATGTGTAGGGGAGTTCTTGGGAACATGAGATCCAGATGTGAGATTAATATCATAAGTTTTTTTCCTAGTTTTTATTTTTATGGAATAAAATATTGAAGAATATAATGATGTAGAGACCCAGTTTTTTCCTTGTAAGACTTTGAAATATTTCTATGTATATTTCTAGAGCTAGGCACAAAGACAACATGAGATTCTGAGGCTCGGTGTGCCCAGAAATAATTTTATAAAAATAGTAAGTATATTTTATAATGTGAACATGAATAAAATGAGATAACTCTTGAATGGTATCCTGGATTATAAATCTGAGGGAACATTTGAGTCCAGAATGTTGCGTTCACTCTAGGTGGGCCATAAATTTTGTCGGCACGTGATTTTTGTCTAAAATTAATCTAGGGTTGTAATTGTAAATAAAATAATTAAATTTAATTATTTTATATCAAACATCATATAAAATCACTTTTAAATAGGGACTCAGATTGAAAATTTGAGACTATCATTGAGTTTGTAATGCAATGTTTTACCTAAGCGCGACCTAAAATGAGAGGGCGCGAGATGTTTAGATTCTCTGACCATTAGTGGTTATCTCATTAATTTTATATAAATAGATGATTATGAATTATGGATTAGGGTTAGACCCTAATCCTCCCTCTAAAAAACCCTCTCCCCCTCTCCCTTCATTCTTTGTCAGATAAAGGAGAAATATTCAATGAAACTTTGATAGATCATAGTGGAAGCGCGGAGAACACATCGACAATGAGAAACAGATCTATTGAGGCAGAATTATTTTCATTTTTTCTCCCCAAATTTTAATTCCTAAATTATTCATGAATTATTGATTGGATTTTATACCTTTAACATTAATGATCATGGACAAATGAACACGATAATCGACCGACCTCCATTTTGAATCCCTTATTTGTGCATTCTTCATCCGTTCTTTGTGGTTTTCATCATTGAATTTTTTACACATCGAATCATCAAAGGATCATTGAGATGGGATTAAGTTATGAATATATCAACCCGAGCATTATAAATATGTGTTCAACACATTTTTTGGGAAACCATAGGAGGATCAGTGGTCCGTGGAAGGGACCACCGCCATGACAGTGACCGACATCAACCCCTGGAGCGGGCGACAGAGCTGAGGTAGGAAGTGGAGGAGATCACATGGAGTCAGTAGTGGAAGTCACATGGAGTTTGCTGGTGATGTGGATCAGTGATCGGGGTGTGTGGTCTGGCTGGTGATCTAGGCGATGGAGCTGGGAGTGGTGGTGGTGCGGCATGGTGTGACCTGAGTAGGGGACAACACCACAAATCACGGTTGGAGGCCATGTTGATGCGGAGATGGTGGAGAGGCCAAGGTGGATAGGTGGGTAAGGATGGGAGTGGGATGATCTAGAGTGGAGTGGGCCATCATGATTGGGAAAGGCCAAGAGCATTCCAGGTCGAAATAGAGTGGGCCAATCCAATTAAGCGGGCTGATGGTTCTTCGGGTTGCGGGTTTAAACTGCCATATATCCTAAAAGGAGCACCCTTTTTATGTTACCTATGTGGTGACATGATCCTAATTTCGATATGGATCCCTTGAGGCCAGTTTGGGAGTTAAATATTTTGTTTTTGTGGCTCAGATGCGTGAAATTCCTAAATATAATAATAATATATTTATTATTATTGAGGATTTTTATATCAGGCCTAACTCATGCATATGATGTCCTATTGATGTGAATTCACCAACATTGATACCCTAAAATTATGGTTTTAAATTTATGACTAATTTAGGGCATTTAAATCAAAATCTTTGTGTGGGTCCCACAAATCCTGGTTCCAGTGTGTTGCGGTGAAATGTAGCTTTTTCACTAGGTGTACATTTTCGACAAATGAATAGTCGATCCTGTGTGATTATCCATGAGGATAAAAATGGTGATATCTTTATAATTTATTTTAAGATTAATTAATAGTCTCTATTAGATTCCATTTGAGTATAATGTGGTGACATACAGCTTTTTCATCAGATGTATGATTGGGGAGAATGAATAATTGATCTTGTGCATTTTTCCGCAAGAATCACAACGTTGTGATCTGTTTGGATGTGTGAAGAATTATTAATGATCTCATTAAATATGTAAACATGAAAGGAATATCGGTGGAAAATCCTTTGATGGGTTTGAAGAGAATCCTTGATAGCGATCAATTAGTGATCGAGCATCGTTCAAGTGTATTATCAGAGGCTTCTTTTCAGGTGTTGATCCCCATGACATACTTGGGAGAGATCCCCAGATGACCATATTGGAATCCACCTAAAGAAATAGGGAGTGGTTACTCTATAGATACATTTCATGAAGTAGCTTCCAGCATATTACCCTTCAGCAGGGTAGGGCAGTGGGTCCCCATCAAATCCCGGGTGTTGATCCCCCTGACACACTAGGGCATAGATACCTGATGACTAGAGTGGAATCCCTCTGATGAACTTGGGATAAGTTCCTATACAAATACTATTAGAGTGGAATCCACTTGATGTACTATGGCACAGGTCCTCTACTTTGGGTATTGTTGATGGATATTTCTAGAACTGTTGGCAACTCTTCTTCTTAGGCTGATATGTGAGATAGAGATCCCCTTACTATCTAGTTTGGGTTTATTTTGGATGAGTATATATATATATATATATATATATATATATATCCAATTTCAGTACCCACTTCTTGGGTTTTGGTCACTCTCCTTCCAGGAGAGGTGAAAACACGTAGGGTATTCCACGTACTTTCTGTTTCTCATAGTTAGATGAGTATACTATTCTAATATAGGTAGAAAAGACCCAAAAATAAGTCCATATTCTCTCCATTTCTTGATCCTTGTGTTTAGATGATCTTACTTCACTCTCTTTTTGGGTTGATTTTCACTCTTTTACTACACTTTGTTATATCTATTGATTTTCTATTTAGTGTATCTCTCACTGATCCCCCTTCACCTTTTCAGGTTATTTTATTGGGTATGTTTATAATCACCCCTACATAGTATTTTCCCACACATATCATGACTTATGGAGACATCAGACATGTTTTATCATGACTTCAGAGGAGCTCAAGGGTACGGTTTCTTGGACTGCGTATGATGGTTATAGATTAGAATCCTAGAGAAGGATTCTTTGAGCTATTTTACTTTTCCTGTTTCTATTAGGCTGGGAAACTTTTCTGTTTGGGCAGGTATTTTTCCCCTTTTCCCCTTTTAGTTTACTTTTCTATAATCATACTATTTAGTGGTCCATGCATGTTTGGTTTGATTACAATAATGTAGTATCTTTTACTCCTTTTCCTCTGCACTTTTTCATTGAGTGGCTGTGTGCATGTGTACATGTACTTAGGAAAAGGCTTCCCCAAGTTTTTTGTACCTTCAACACTTGTTTCCACCCCTAGCCTATGGAGGCAGGCTTGGGGTAGTTACAGCTCGAGCCCTGACATGGTTCAGGTCATGAAATCATACCATGAAGAACTTCTTCATTTTAAATAGAGAATAATCACGTCCCAAAAACCCTCCATAATGGTTGTTTTAGATCCTGTTGTGCACCTTTCATCTAAAATAATGAATATATGGACAATACAAAAAAAATAAATGCTTTTAAGGCTTAAGAGAACCAAAACGACCATAACCACACCTACCACTAGGGTGTGGTGAACCCTATAAAGTACATATTTCTTCACTCATCCCCCAAGACACCACCAAATAAAGGAATATAATAGAAAAGATAATTAAATTAACAAAACATAATGGAAAAGGGGAGATACATAAGAAATGGTATGGATGTTCAACCACCCCCATTGTAAGGGTTAGACCATAACCCCTCCAGTAATAACAATACCCAAAAATTCCTTAAAATCATAAGAGATTACCCTCAAACAAGGAAACTAACACCTCTAAAACCCAACATGGTACCAACCACCCTGAATCAAAACCAAATCCACCTCGACTACTCCTTTTACCACAACCAATATTTGAAATAATTATTGATGAAAGGTGAAATTTAACCTATTTTATCTACAATTAATTGTTATATTCTATAAAATTCCATTAAAATCTAGGTAAAATTCACATTTTAATGTTGGGTAAAAGTTTCTACGAATAAATAAAATTGTTTAATTTGATGTTGAATATTATATTCTTTTAATATTTCATTTCAATAGGGTTATTTTTATAATTAACTAGTATATTATTCTCTATTAATATTTTTTATATATTTTAAGAACAACATTTTAGTGATTTTTCATTTAAAACACATTTTTTAGTCAAAGGTTTTATTTTGTTTAATTATTTCTTAATTTAATATTTTTATTTTAAAATTCAATTGTCGAATTCAATTTTAATACTCATTTGAAAATTCTTAAATTATTTTTCTCTTGAAATTTTATTTTGAGTTTGGAATTGATTTATTCATTAAGTTTTCAATTCTATGTTTTTGACCAGTTATCATAGACAACCAACTACTAGATAAATGTCTGGATTGATTGTGTGATGCAGTGGTCATGTGGTTAGTAGATTAGTTACAGAAATGAAGATAATATTGAGAAGTATATTGAATCGATACATGTGGTAAGAGAAGACAAGAAGAGATTCCAAAATCAGTTAATCGAATATATGTGGGAAATATGAAAAATGGTTAGTTTTAATGCATGATGAAATCAATAAAGTGTGCCCCCTCTTTAATTGATCTTGATCGAACAAGAGACCACACTATATCAATCTACCATAGGGTTGGAAGCAGTTAAACCACATGAATACTAAAATCCAAAATAACCATATCCACTCATTCCACCAGGAAATCACAAGAGACAGATACTTCCTCAACCAAGCTACATCATGAAGGTCTCTAACCCTATGCACGGTCAGACAAGCTTCCATATCCTTCACTCAATCCACTTTGAACTCGACAACCTACCGAGGAGTGTCTGACTATATATTCAACTAGAGTCTCAACAAAATCTAAATTTGAAGTAGTTAGACCAACCATGGATTTAATACCACCATTAACATCATGATAAAGAGTCTACTGAAGCTTGGTTTCCCAAATCTGTTTTCATAGAATAAAGAAGTGGATGAAACTTGAGACCAAAGGGGAGTGTGACTATTTGAGAGTCAGGGTTTCAAAATGAGGGATGCCAGTGTTTAAATCAACGTCAAATATGTGAGAGATCATGAACCGAATTCAAAATGATTTGAATATTGTCAAAACCCATCCCAATGAGGCTCAATCCATAACTACCCCAAGCCCACATCCATAGGCTAGGGGATAACTACAAGCACTAAAAATACTAACTAATGTGGGATGCCTTTACCTAAGTATCTGTATGAATACACACAACCATAGCCATGTAGAAGTATAGAGGAATAAAATAAGGTACCATAACATCTAGAGTAATAATCGTGCATGTAACAACCTCTAGGGAATAGAAGAGTAAAAAAATGTAATTTGAAAAGTAAAAGGATAAAAATACAAACCTAACTATAAAGGTGTCCCAACCTAAAAAAATTGGAAAAGTAAATGATGATAGATCTAGGCTCTAGATATCCAAGCGTCGACCACCATACACAATCAAATGCATTGGGGTATCTCTATGCTCCTCTGTATTCGTCGCCGTTATATACGTCATTTGTATAAGACATGACACATGTGGTAAAGGTCAATACAGTTTTGATTATATACATACCTAGTAGGAAACATCAAAAACTGAGTGGAAATAAACATGATACATGATAGAAGTAGATAGTTAAACCCAAACAAAGGGATAAAAGAAAACCAATCAATAGGTATATATAATCATAAAAGAGACACCGAAAAGAGAGAGGGGATCTAAATATCAAAGCTTAGACTAGGAAAATAGTCTTCAATAAGTTCTAAGTGTTATATCAATGATGACCAGAATATCACATGTCTATCCAAAGAATCATCCATGTCAAGCCACATCATGCCACTGTACCGTACGCTTGAGGGGAAATAATATTTAGGTAGAGGAACCATTCCCTCGTATAATAGGAGGGTTCCAATCAATAGATAGAGGACCCATGTTCTGACTCCTTAAGAGGGTTACACTCAGATAGTAGAGGACCCATGCCTTGATCTTACAAGATGGTGCCACTCAGATGGTAGAGGACCCGTGAACTGATCTAACAGGAGGGTTCAAATTAGTAGATAAAGGGTCCATTATGTATCACTACGTGAGGGTTCTACTCTGATGGTTGATAGATGTCCCATGAACTATCCCAATTGGAGGGCGAAACTAAATAGATAGAGTAACCATGACATAATCTAATGAGATGTTTCCTCTCTGATGGTTTATAGATGACCCATGCCCTGACTCTATAGTAGGGTTCCACTCATATAGTAGAGGACCCATGCCCTAACTCTATGACTCATTCCCTGAATCCACAGGAGGGATGGTTCCTCTCTAATTATAGAGGACCCATTCCCTGACTCTGTAGGAGGGTTCTACTCTATGGAATAGATAGAGGAACCATGCCCTATCTAAGAAGAATGGTGCCACTCTAATATCTCTGACAATCATTCCCGATCATTGTCGTTGGTTAGCATTGCCTAAATAAGGATCACACCTAGAAAATATGGCATCGTACCTCAAGATCCACCAAGAAGGCCGGAATAGTGTTATACATGAAAAAAAACCAAGGATTGGATACTTGAAGGCCAAAATCTAAGTCCAAACAAAGGAGATATAAGTGGTAGAATTTTTATCAAAAGGAGGTACAAATCATGTATGGGAACCATGCGATGTGTGGTCCCACCCGATTTCCTATCTAAGTCCTTTAATGTACATGGATCCCTAGCTATGTATCCTTACTCAGCATGTAAGGGGACTACATGACATGTCTTAGCCACCTGGGGCTAAGACTTGTTCTCTTGGCCATGCCCATGTCCTTCGGGCTGTGTTCGTGTACACTGGCCGTGTGCCTAGAAATTCCCATGTCCATGTACTCCAAGAGTATAGAATAGGTATCCATTATTGAGTCATACAGTGTGTTTTGGTATCACACAGTGTGTTATATTTAACTCACCCAAAACTCTAACTATTGAAGGTAAGGGTCTACATGCCATGTGTTCTTCAGACTACACAGTGTAGTTGAGATTTCCACAGAATTCCAGATCTACTCTAGAAATCCCAGATCTTCATTTACTGATATCTATTACACATTATTTTTTACCAAAATGAAAGGGTAGATCCTCCTTTCATCCATTCTGGCCCTCCGGTGTCTAAAAAATTGATTTACATTGGTTCGTTCGAATCCCACATGCACCCTGCCCACCTTCTGCTACCTCACTAGACCTCTAAATCCACGGGGGAATCACCTAAAATCCAAAAATCACCATGAAACATCCTGTAATAAATTATCCATTCATATAATTGTTATCTTCCATGAATCTGGTGGTTTGATCATGCTTGATCCTATCCAAAAATGTCAAAATGTGGTATCCGAAGGCCAATGGTGAAGAACTAGAAGAATGGTGAGTGAAAAGCATAAGAAAAATATGTATAGTAATAATTGGAAAATAATTATTGGGAAAATAGAATAGATTTGGGATAACTAGGGTGAGAAACATGGAACTACATGGATTAATTGAATAATAAATTGATAACTAATACATCAGAACATGTAAAATCTCAGAATAAACATAGATCAATGAAAAGGAATTGATCATGCCCAATATTTTAATCATAAGGTGTAAAATACCAAAAATTCCAAGTCCAAACTTGATTCGAATCAATCATTGGTGAAGTCTGATACTTCCAATTAATAGTAGAAACTGTTACATTCATTATACCTTGATCCTCCTTGATCCAGTTATCGATTTGATCGCCCAATCTCATTTCACCAAAAAAGGGTGGAATTACCCCCTCAACATTCCTAGGACTATGCAGCTAACCCTAACGATTCACCATAATGAAGTATTTAGAGATGGAAATAGATTTAGGTCATATAATGAATTAATTAAATAACTAATTAATTAACTCACTGAACACACCTACTAATGGACGCATTATCCGAACATCCCACGCTGAATTTTTTTGGTCATACCTACAATAAACCTCACATTTTGGATTGAACCGTGACATCAAATTTCTATTTCAATAATTAATCTACGAGGTATTCTATTAATTTTTAAAAACTATTCATGTGTGATATAAAATATATTTAGTATTTTTATAAAATTAATTTTGAGTACACCGGGCCTCAGAATCACGTGTCGTCTCAACGATTGGCTCTGCAAATATTCCTTGATATATTTCAAAGTATTATAAGGAAAAAATGGTCTGTACATTATTCCCTCCTTCAATATTTTCTCCCTTGAAAAGGAAAAACTAAAAAATTATGGGGATACTGAGCTTGTAACTCACTCTCCCACTCCCAGGAGCTATCCTATATGCTCTCATGCTACCACAACACAAGAACCAAGGGTGTGGTCTATCTAAACGGGATCCACTCTTGTCAGTCCCTGATCTCCATTAAGTGATCTACAAAGGTGTATCCATATTTGAAATCCATCTCTCCCCAATAAATAATGTGAATAAGTTCATGCACATATCTCATCAGTTGTAGCACATGGAAGATGCCATGCTGCCGCTCTAACTATGTGGGTAAGGTCAGGCAGTAGGAAACCTCGCCAAACCTATGCAAGATATCAAATATACTGATGATTCTTGGGGATTGTTTTCCTCCTCAGATTAATCTATAAAATACTCATCATAGGGATACTCTTCTGAAAACATGGTCTCCCTACTCAAATTCTAACTGCCTATTATGTCAATATGCATAAGATTTATTCCTTCTCTGAGCTGTCCTCCTCCGATCGTAGATCACACATACCTTCTCCATCCTCACCTACACTATCTCCAACCCAACAAGAGATGCATCGCCGATCCTAATCAAGCATAATAGTGACCTATAGGGTCTCCATCATAGGTCCTAGAATGGTTTCATGGTGATCATAGAGAGATAACTATTATTATAAGAAAACTCTACAAAGGGAAAGTGTTCCTACTATCTCTAGCCAAAGTCAAACAAACATTCCCTCTACATGTCCTCTAGCACCTGAATAGTGCACTTGGTATAACCATCAGTATGGGGGTGAAAGTATATACTCATCCTCATCTAGGTCCCTAATTCCTCCTGGGGGCCTCTTCACAACTGTGGCCTGAATGACATATCATGATAATAGACAATCATTGTGGGAACCCCATGAAGGAAGATGATCTACCACACATACAATGTCTAAAAACTCTCCCCATAAATTTTCCCAATGATAGTAAGGTAGTGTGTCGACTTCATAAGTTGATCAACTATCACCCAAATAGCACCATGTCCTCTCACTATCCATGGAATCCCTATCAGACAATATATGGATATTCCATACCATTTCAACTTCATGATATTAATAGGCTATAAAAACCTTTTGAAACCTGGTCCTCAACCTTCACCTTCTAATATGTGAGGTACCCAGAGATGAACTCAACCACACTACACCTCATGTCAGCCCAAAAAAATTTATCCTAAAGGTATCTTTACATCTTCCCAACACTTATATATATAGATAAAGGAGATGTGTAAAAATCTCTCATCACCTCCCCTTTTATTGAGACTAGGACCACCATCCATCCCTAGAAAATGATGATGTTATTCCATCCTTTATAAAATCAATTAGGTGAATCTATTGTGGTTATATGGTCATGTAGGACCTCACAGTTTATGTCACCCAACTGGCCATGTCTCACATATGGTAGAAGTGGAGGAGTCAACCCCATCGACTGAAGAAAAGTTTCAACCACCTCTTTAAATAGGGTCAGCTACAACGAAGCTAACTGCTCAGAAACCTCCTCCACCAAGCGAGCCTAGGACTTCCTGATAAGGGTATCTACCACCACTCTTACCTTTCTAGGTTTATAGAATATCTCAAAGTTGCATTCCTATAGTATATCCAACCAACACCTATATTATAGGTTCAAGTCTCTGTATGTGAAGACATATCTAAGAATCTAATGGTCTGAGTGAACAACAAAGCACTCTCCTAGATGATAGTGCCTCTACATCCTCAGAGAAAAGACTACCATTTCCAACTCTAGGCCATGAGTCATGTAGTTTTTCTCATGGGGTATCAACTACCTCTACCCTCATGTGATCACTTATTGTCTTTGTATCAACACGCATCTGATCCCATCTCTAGAAGAATCGTAATATACTACATGATCCACACCCTCCTATGGAAGTCTTAAGACAAGATAAATCATCAACCTCAGCCTCAAATCCTTGATGGATCTATATAATTATTGAGTCTAGGTAAACATATTCCCTTTGTACCTCAGGGTAGTAAAAAGACCTAAAATCCTGGAGAATTCTGCCACAAACCTCCTATAGTACCCCACCAATCCAATAAAACTTTTTACCTCTAACATGCACTTGGTTGGATCCCAAGAAATCCATGTATTGATTTTCGATGGGTCCAAAACTAATCTATTCTGATAAATGACATGCCCCATGAAGTGAACCTTCTAGATCTAGAACTGGCACTCCCAAAGATTACTACAAAGTTGGCACTCTTGAAGAGAGTCTAGGAACCCCCTCAAGTTCTTTGCATGCTCCTCCTATGACGTAGAGTATAAGAGTATGTCTTAAATGAATATAATAAAAAGTTGGTCTAAGTATGGCTTGAAAATATGTTTCATCGAATCCATAAACACTGTGGAGGAATTTTTGACACCAAAAGGAATCACTAGGAACTGATGTGTCAATATTGACATCAAAATGTTGGTTTTAGAATATCAACCTCATAAAATCTCAAATAGTGGTAGCCAAACCTGAGATAGATATTTGAGAACTATCCTACACCTCACAACTGATAAAAGAGGTCATAAATCCTTATAAAGGGGTAATTTTTCATTATCATGTCCTGTTTCGGGCGATAATACTCTGTACAAATCCATATGCACTCGTCTATTTTTTTCATGAACAATACTGGAGGTACCTAGGGGGACACACTGGGTCGGAAAAAATCTTCTCTCAAATGTCCTCCAACTACCATCATAATTCATGGAGCTTGGTAGAGTCCATACAATATGCCATAGAAGATATCAAAGTGGTCCCAGGGTTCAAGTCAATGCAAAAATATATCTACCACCTCAAAGGTAGTCCCAAAGCATCCTTGGGAAATATTTCCATAAAATCATCCACAACTGAAGGAATCCAAAATCCTGAAGAGCCTGATGTTCCAATGGATACACTTTAAAACTAATGGGTGATGGTTTGAAACCTCCCTCCCACAAAACCCCATCATCCTACCATGAGATATATCTTTCTCATAAAGGAGAATCACATCACATCAGTGAAATGACATCTGAATCATCTACAGTGATAGTCGATATAGGCTTAGACCATCAACAACCTATCTATACCCAAGATGAAATCACAAGGTCTATTTGTGACAACCAAAAGTCCCCATGTGAAACTCTCTCCCCAAAAAGATGAGTCATACTACCAACAGATAAAAGATATCAAAAATGTGTTCCCTGTAGAAACCTCAAGGAAAAAAAGTTGGGCTAAAGTCTCAACTAGGAGATCCAACTGTCACACTGGGAGTAAAGAGAATAAGTAATGACTCACAACAACATATACTAGTACCAAATAAATAGTATAATAAACACATATCATACCTCTAATCATATCATGAGTCACTGGGTCTTTGTATCTATAGCCTAAAGCTACCCACGACCCTGAATTCCATCTCCCCAAGCCTGGCATGGGCCACTTGTTGGTGGTGATGGTGGTGGAAAGAGCTCATAATATCATCCACCATGCATATATCCTCCTCCTGGTGCCCCACCTTCTCCTTTACCAACTAAAACTCCTTATCGTCTTCCTTACCCTCTCTTGAGAGATCCATAATCATGGTAAAACCTCTACCATGGTGTTATATCAGCTATCTTTCTACCCTACTCAGTATTACAGATCAAGAAATTACATTCCATGTGATCTTTCCCATCACATGCATAGAACCTACCCTCTCTGGGATACCTTGGTCCTCTGTGTAGTCCCTGTGCCGATTGAACACGTGCACAAGTATGATTCTAAGAATATCCCTTACATCAATATCCTACCGACTGATGCCTTATAGTTGATGTAGACGACTCAACCCTATAACACACACTCCCATCTCTAGCTGCATGTCATCCCACTAATAGGAATCTATCTATCACTAGAAACTACTCAAACACACTATGATAAGTGGGGATGCACATGTGTATGACATTGGTATCAATATATCTGTGGATACGCTACTCAAACACCCACACTCGAAAGTATCGATACCAAATCATATCGAGGGAGTATCATATGAGGTAAATGAAACTCACAGAATACTCAAAAAATATCATACCTCCCTACTACATCTATAGAATATCCTAAATATGAATTGAGTGAAAACTTAAAGGGTATTAATACTCATGAAACAACTACTAGAATTCAACCATGAGAGTGTTGACTCCTCATGTATCCATGAAACCAGGCTCCACCAGCACCCAGCTACCCTATGGAAAAGACTGGATTCCAATGAAACTACCTAATCATATGGTGTCTAGATAAGACTAAAATAACAAATAACTGTCTCTAGAAAATCCTCCACCACTAGGGGATCTGGATCACCGTGGAACCTTAGTGGATTATGGATTTGGAACTTGTAGAGCATGAAAATATAGCGCACATCCTTAGCCTTTTCTGGTGGTACTCACTACTACTCAATTGGTGGATGGATACTACCTATCCACATGGAGGATCTTGTGAGATGGACTCTGAACTGAGGCATGAACACTAATAAGATCATCATCACGATCCTGAATCAGTAACCTAACTAGATATATTTGTGGAGGAATCCTAAAAATTTGATCAAGATGTACCATATTCAGATGATCATATATACATGGGGAGATAAATCAAGAAGGACGGTCAAAGAATCAATCCTATATGATGCATGTAAAAATGTTCCCTATAACCAATGTCTTGGTATGATTATTCAAAAATAAGGTAGTCAGAGTCTTGATATATAGATACATCGGCCGCCACACCGACACTAGTTTCTCTGGCCAAAAGCTGCACTTGAGACATTTCAACACTATTTCACTAAATCCAAACCAAATTCTAATAAGGGTAAAACTAAGAACATTGTACCAAGGAATGGACTAACCACAATAGCAATATATCATGAATTGACCCAATGGGGATCAATCCACAACTAACCCAAGACCACATTAATAGGAGAGGGTTTAGAGACAAGTTCTAAAAGGAATAACTAATATGGGAGTCCTTTACCTAAGTTCCTGTATGAACACACACACAGCTATATCCATACAAAAGTGTAGAGGAATAAAAGAAAAGATAGTAACATATAAAGTAACAATCATGCATGTAATAAACTCTAGGGAATATAAGAGTATGAAAATATAATTTGAAAAGTAAAAGGGAAAAAATACACGCCTAACTAGAAAGGTGTCCCGACCTGATAGAAATTATAAAAGTAAAATTTGAGAGATCTCGGCTCTAGATCTTCCAGCACTGACCACTATACAAAGTCAAATGAATTATGATATCTCTATGATCCCCTATAATCGTTACTAACCTATTAATCATTTTCATAAGATACGACATGTGTGGGAAAAGTTGATATAAGTGTGAGTATATACATACCCAGTAGGATGCTCCAAAATCTAAGGGGGGATAAATATGAGACAGGATAAAAGTAGATAAATCAAACCATAAAAATAGGGAAACAAAAACCAATAAAAAGGGATATATTCTCATAAAATAAACCTAGACAAGAGAGAAAGTATATGTCCATCTCACAACCTATCCCAAGAAAAAATTCTTCCATCATTTCCAATAGGTCTATCAATGATTCCCAAAATATTTTATTTTTGTTTGTAGAAGTATCCATGTCAATACACACCTCACCAATGTACCGTACAACCTAGGGGACATAATATCTAGGTAGAGGACTCATGCCCTATAGAAACAGGAGGGTGTCACTAAATAGAATGAGGACCCATGCCCTGACTCCACAAGATGGTGCCACTAAGATGGTAGATGACCCATGCCTTGATCTATCATGAGGTTTCCACACAGATGGTAGAGAACCCATGACCTGATCTAACATGAGGGTACCACTCGGTAGATATAGGACCCATGTACTAAATATATAAGAGGGAGACACTCTAATGGTTGATAAATTACCCATGGCCTATCCCAATAATAGGGTTCCACTCAATATATTGAGGACCCACACCCTGATACAAAATGAGGGTTCCACTGAGTAGATAGAGGACCCATTCCATAAATCTGTAGGGGGGTTCCACTCTAATGGTCAATTGAGGATATATGCCCTATCTTAATAGGAGGGTTCTAATCAATAGATCAAGGAATCTAACCTAATACAATAGGAGGGTTCCACTCTAATAGTCGACAGAGGACTCACTCCCTGACTCTGCAAGAGGGTGCCAATCTGATGGTAGAGGACCCACACCCTAACTCCATAAGAGGGATCCACTCTGATGGAAGGGAATACATTCCTTAACTCCATGGGGGGGGGGCACCATGATGGTATATGACTCATGCTTTAACTCTATAGGAGGGTTCCACTCTGTGGAATAGATAGAGGACTCATGCCCTGTCACAATAGGAGGGCGTCACTCTAATCTCTTCGATGATCCTTCCCGATCATTGCCATCATTGAGCATATCCTATTGATTCATCATTCCCATAACATCTCACATCACACCTCAAAAGTCACTACAAAGTCTACTATGATGTTCTACATGAAAAAACACTCAGTATAGGCTACTCGCAGGCCAAAACATGAGACCAAACGAAGGAAATACAAGAGTTATAAGTTTCTTCAAAATGAGGTACATGAAATGTAAGGGACCCACACAATGTGTGGTCTCACTCTAATTCATAGTCATTTCCTCTATAGTATATTAATCTCTAGCATTTGTTCCTAAAAATAATTTAAGGGAACTACACAGGGTTTCTTGGCCACCCGGGGCTGAGCCGTGTTCTCCTGGTCATGCCCGTGTCCTTCAGCATGTGTCCATATAAACTATCCATGTCCCTAGTTGTGTCCATGTCCATGTAGACTAGCTATGTTCCTAGTCATTCCTATGGCCATGTACGCCCATCATACATGCAAGGTATCCTTCACTGAGTCACATGGTGTGTGATATTTAACTCACTAAAACCTTTTCCATTGTAGCTAGGGGTATACACACCATGCGTTCTTCTGTCAAAATGGTGTGTAGTGGTTTTTCCAGATAATTTTATACCCAATCCATAGATCCTAGATCCACCTTTCCTACTGTCAATTATACCTGGCGTTCACCCAAAATTGGAGGGAAGAGCCTTCGTATTTCGATTCTGTCCCCTCGGTGACCGGGAAATGGATTTATGTCAGTTCCTATGAATCCCACACACACCCCTCTCCACCCACAAGATCTTCAAATAAAAAGTGGAATCACTAAAAATATTAAAATAATCTCAATGAATCCTCTAATCACTGATCCATTCATCACACATGAATATTCCATGAATCACAGGGTTTGATTGTGCTCGATCCCACCCGAAAATGATGAACAACGATCCTAAAAGCCAATGATAAAGAATTAAAAGAATGATGGGGGAAAATAACAAGAAAAAAATGTTAAAAAATAATTGGAAAAGAGTTCTCGTTGAAAGTGTAACATCCCAAACCAAATTCTATAAAACGGTGCCTTGATCTGGTGGGTTACAAGGCCTCCAACGCGCCCCCTATATACTAGAGGCTTCCGACTAGCATCAAGGGTCTAGGGTGTGATAGTGGGGATAATATGACCTTATATCAGAATAAGAAATAATAAAAAATAGATAAGTATCAGAAAAAGTGGAAGTAAATAGAGTGAAGAATAATTAAACAATTGAAATAGAGCATGCTATAATTATAAATGAAAATGTTGTAAAATCCCAAAAAAACTATGTCATACAATACAACACTAGTCACCCACTGGTCCGACCATACATATACAGGAGTAAAAAATAAACTGAATGTAAAATTATAGGGATATACTACAAAATTTGAGTCAGACCATGTACCCGGTCTCCATACACTGTTGAACTACACCAAGTCGATCAGAAGAACTCATGACCAGTTCTAATCGAACATACAACTCTGGACCTCAACCCTACCCAAGAAGAAACTCATGCTCAACCTAAAAGGAATACATAAGGAAAACACATACACCGATATGCACATGAAGGTGTCAGACATAATCTCAGTAGGACACCCCCAACAAGTAACCTATAAATGTGCTACTATAAGTGTATGAAAAATCAACAGTGCTTCGTCTTGTTGAGACACAACCAAAGGTTTGTAAACTAAATGTGAAACCACAGTCGAACCTCGAGTCTATAATACTAGTAAACTGGAAAAGTGACACCATGGATTTTTATATTTACATAAATATACATGTAAATTCCAATACTTATAAATATATACATAAATATTAATATTCATGAGTATATGAATTAATAACATGAAAACCAATGTGTAATCAATTCTTGGGTCCGTAATCCTAATCGCCTAAAAATCTTGTGCAAGGGGAATGAGCTGAATGTCATGCCACTCAATCCAAGTATCATTAAATAAATCTCTAGGTTTGTAATCCCAATAAAAAAATACTTACTTTATCCAACACTGTAAAATTCTCCGAGGAAGCTACTTCACCCTAGGGCGATACTTATCCTATATTGGGGTTCACCCATACTCTCCTCCAATCACTGAAACAGGGATACCGTATACTAACGGTCAATCCTATAAAAGGTTACTGAAATAAACTATGGAATATTCCAAGAAATTATGTGTTGGAAACCAAGGGCCAAATCCAAAGAACTCATCCAAGGCATCCACATCGGCCTACGCCGGGTAATCAAGAATAAAATCCATCACGACCATGCCATATAATCAAGTGTTATACCAAGAAGGGCTAGATCCAAGGAACTCATCCAAGGAATCCTCATCGAGTTCTAGGATCATATTAATGGAAACTCAGTAAAGACCCTAGTTGGAGTCTTAGGAGCATGTTAACAGAACATGTCATCCGTGAGTCCAATCAAGTCAGATCCAAGGTGTAGCAAGCCCCAAGGCATCCCATGGAATTGAGACCCAAGGAGAATACTCAATCCAAGGCATCCACTAATGTATTCTAGATATATGGAGTTCTTTCTAGGGAATATATAAAACCAACCAAACTATGAGTTTATCCAAGGAATTCCTACAATAGGGAATCCAAGTGTCACTCAAGGTGTACAATTCATCAGTCAAGGAAAGCAAAATCGACTTCATCAGATATCACGGGTCGAGGAGAGAATAATCATCCCCACCACATATCATAGGTCAAGGAGAGAATAATCATCCCCACCAAATATACTAGCCTATGAGTCTTTCCAAGGCATTCCTACAATAGGGAATCCAAGTATCACTCAAGTCACACAAGTCAACACGTAAGGCTGAACAGCCAGATACCAGAAAAAACCTATGGACATCCCAACAATATATATCACAATATATATACATCTAGGATCAATAGCCAATTCCTAGGTAGTACCTATATATATAATAGTAAATATCATAAATAACATGGATCAGATGATGGATTCTAGGTAAGAATTTCTGGGAATCCCAACAAGAAATACAGATCCCAAGAAGAATTTCCAGGAATCCCAAAGAAAGAAATATGCCTCACCTCTGGATCAACAACCACCAACCAGGATGCACCTCTAGTAACCATCACTGCATCAGAAATAGTAATGTCAAAGAATAAAAAAATGAGTGAGGGTGGACTGAACACCCAACTAAACACTCCAGTCATAGCCCGATGAGCTTACCGGTTCGGTATGGGTTCTAATGTGACACCTGAACACCATCTCTACCCAAATCCAATGTACTACTTAGGTTAGTTCAAACAACAGGGCACCTACTGGATGTATCAAGTCAAACACTAAGAGGCATCCTACTCAATATCCTTGAAGGAAAACATGATTGAAGGAATCTTACTTGGGATACTTAACTATAAAAGGAAAAGGATGAATCCTACATGGGATCCTCAAGTGGAAATCAAGAGGAGGCATCCTAAAAGGGATCCTCAAAATAGTACATGGGTAAAGGGATCCTACAAGGGACCGCCTAGATCATCATATAAGAAAAGTCATCCCTAAGGGGATCTTTGGTAACTAGATAGAAGATAGAGGCATCCTACATGGGATCCTTGATAACAACTGTTCTCATGACTTCTCAGTCTAGAATAGAACATCTAATAAGAGAGACATCCTCAAAGGAAAACCACATAGCCATCAAACATAGGAGATAGATCTCAGCTCATCTCAGATTGAAGTCTTAAACTAGGATGGTTCGAACAACCAACCTATCTTTCCCAACAAGCCTCTCTCTTAGAAGAAAACTAAATTCGATTTCTAGAGGAAGAACCACTCCGTTTTGATAAAATCCCCAACAAAACACATCAGGAGTCCTTAGATCACTCCATAGGTTTTACCATCACGATCTACATGGAAAACTAATCAAGATGGACTAATATCAGGTCCAAATCCAATTTTGGGATAGAAAACATGAAAAACCCTCAATGGGTTGAAAAGGGGTAGTAAGTGGAATGTCACCCTCGATACACGATGTGTACTCCAAATGCGCCATATGGGAATGTACTCCCACCGAACAAGGCATGTTAAATCCATAGGTACACGACGTGTATGTGAAGGACCGCGGGACACCCTGAGAGGGGAGGGGTGAATCAGGGTGTCAAATTTTTCTTCTTAAAGTTGTGGATCTTGTTCCCATGTTGGTAGGGACTACTTAAACCTGTATGATGGATTTTATCAGCAATGAAACATTCACATGCAAAGAGATAACACAACAATTTTACTTGGTTCACCACTAAGGGATACGTCCAAGGAGCATACGCCGACAAGTTGCCGGTTGTACCAAATTCCACTAATCTTCACTAGTTGTGGATTACAATAATTCAGGAACAGTCACTCTGTCCCAGGCTCACTGCCTTTACAAAAGGTTTAGGGATAGCTCACTACGTCCCTTGGGTCACTCCCATTGAATCCCCCTGGCTCACTGCCGTAGATAGAGTCTCAAATCAGTTTATAGACATGAAGTTCTCTTCAATATATTTGCATTGAAGTCTTTGTCTCCTGTTCAGCATGAGACTTTGCTTGCATCAGAGTCCTGAGTTGATGCTCTTTTGTATTCAACCTTCTACTTTAGTGCAATAACTGAATGCACTATATCTTCTTCTTCTCTTCCTTTGATTCCCAATACTAACAACTTAGTGTATTGATATATTCCCCTCTTTCTATACAGATTTGAGTTTAGTTGCACGAACCGTTCTTCTTTTCTTCGCAAAGCACAACGAGGGTGTTAAACACCAGTCATGTGTGTGGGGAACCACTTCTCTTCAAAGAACCAAATGGTTCACTGTTCTTCCATCTTCACAAAGCAGACTTGAGAATGCTAAGCACCTATCAAAGGCCCGCGGGACCCCCAAATTCTTCGCGCACCCTTCCCGGTGGCTTGCATGTAAAACTCAAACCTTGCGCATAAAAATACTTTTTGGCACGTAGAAGGCTTTTCGCGCAACTCTTCTTTTTCATGCAAAACATCCCTTTTTCGTGCAACACCTTCTTTTTCGCACAACAATTCTTCTTTTTGCACACCAATCTATACCTTAATTTTTCCGCGCATTAGAGCTCGGGATTTGTCTAAGTGTCGAGCCTCTCCCAATGAGAGGGGTTCACCTAGTATTTATATAAATTTTTGATCCTGCATGTAAAACCCCTTCCTGCACGTAAAACTGTCTCTCAGTTCTTTGAATTACGCGCACCTTCCTTTTATTCTCGTGCATCGCCTTGGTTTTTTTTGCGCCTCTCATTACTTCTCCATTTTTCATTATTCTGAACATGAATCCTCTCTTGCGTGTAAAACTTCAAACCCACATTTTGCGCACAACCAACTTTACGCGCACCAGTTTGATTTTCCGTGAACATGGCGTGAACATCTCCGATTTTTCGCGCAACCCATGACTTTACCATTCTTCAACGTTCTGATTCTGAAACACTGTTTGCGCAAAAAACTTCGCTCCACTATTTCGTGCACCTCGCTGTTTTTTGCACCCAAATCAAGTATTTCGCGCACAACCCTTATTTTCCACGCACCACTTCCTCTTTGTGCGCAACTCCTTTTGCAGATAATCCATGTCTTCATTTTCTGATTTTGAGGCCCAAAAATTTGGAAAACACTGGGAAACAACACCACCTTCAATATATGCTTCGGTCGTAACCTTCATGCTTTTTTTGGTGACTTTCCTTCTTCAAAAACTCTTCTACTTTCATCACAAACCCCACTATCATGATATATATCCTCTGATAGAACAACTTTAGCATCATCATATTTTGAGACAATGTGAAGTTCATAGACATCTCAGAATTCCAATCCCTTCCACACTGTCTTCTTCTTCAACCATCATTCTCTACTTCATGCAAATCATACGATCCTATTCATTAAGAATTCTCTTGCATGGTTCTCATGCAATCGTGAAGAATTGCATGGTCTTCATCAACCTTCATGTCTTCTTCTTCATCCGTCATCCTCTTCTTCGTGTAAATCATATGATTCTATTCTTAAAGAAGTCTCTTGCATGGTTCTCATGCAATAATGAAGAATTGCATGGTCTTCATCAAATCCCTATTCTTCTTTAATCATCCTCAGATGGATTATGCCTCGCCATTCTTCACTATTGTAAACAATGTGTCACCTTTGACACACGTTCTTTGAACTTATGATCAGTACAACAATCGTCTGAATTTCCATTCCACCATTTCATTGGAGTACTTCTTGATCTCCTTCATTTTGATCTTCATTGACAACTATTGACAACAAATAAAACCTTATACACAAAGTGGTCCCAAAAATCTCCCCCTTTGTATTTTGTTGTCAATACCTTACATATCTTCTGAAATGAATTCATCAATATCAAAATGAGAATATTCTCATCACTCAACTCTTCTTTTCAAACTTTCATTTCACTTTCTCTCCCCCTTATTGACAAGAAATCCAAAGCTCATGGTAGGGAGGGTATCAATCTATACTTAAGAAATGTTTCATTAATCATTTCACTCTAAGTATACTTGAGAAATGATCAATGTAGAAAACAAGAGGATTTGATTTAGACAACAAGGCTGTCCATTATTCATAGATCATGATACCACATGAGATGAGAACTCATGTATTTTGTATTCAAGGGTTTACCAATTTTATTTTAGGAAGAAGAAATAAAATGTGATAGAGAATAATCAACCTGAAACTCCTGCACTCACATCAGCAAACATATCAAAAACATTCAAGTGTAATTGGCAGGATAAGTGTCCTTGGTGCACTTCTATTCTTCTTATGTCACTGATCAATTCAGTTACTCCCCCTTTATAGAATAATCTGAGTAACCAAGGTTGAGAGATTGAGAAATGACATACCTTTTCCAATGACATGTTCTTCAAGAGATTTATAGAGTAATTGCATTTAGTACCAACTAGAGTTGATACTGATTGAAACAATGATTTTGGAAGCTACTCCATTTTTTTCTCCCCCTCAAGGGAAACACTCCTCATCATCTTCATCAAGAGTGATCCTTCATCATCATAATCATTGAATATCAATTGAAGAATCTATCAAGGATGGAAACTTTTTTAGATTAGCTATCAAGATTTGACAACATTCAATTATTCTCAGGTTCTCCCCCTGAGAGCATGCTTCACCTTCAATTCTCTGAATTATTAGCAAAAATACAATACACAAATGATTAAGGGAATAAGGTGGTTCCTCCTTGCTTCATCAACATGAGCTGCATGGTTGGGGTACTTTTCTAAACCAAGTTCCTCTGTTCACTTCAGTCTTTATGCCTGAACATTTGAACATATGTTCTGATTTGTGTTGATGTGGCATGGATCTCTTCACATTCTCTTCTACTTTGTATGGGAAATTGTTCTGCTTAATATCCCTCATGAATGATACATTCTTACTCCTCTTAAGGGCTTCTTCTTGCTCTGGTATTAAGGTTAGAAAACCTTTTGCAATGTGACCATATTTATTGCATCTCTCACACAGAACTTCTTTGACACGTGTGTTTCTCTTGGATTGCAATCTCTCCTGCACACTATCTTCATCACGTGAAAGTTTTTCTTTTCCTTTGTCACCAGCCTTGGCCTTTTCATCATCAAGTTTTCTCATTCTTTTCAAATCATCTCTCCAGATGACTAATATGTCATTTGGAACTATTGAAGCTGGTTTGGGTCTTCCACAGGGGTTCATATGAGTTTCATCCCACTTAGTTTTTCTTTTGGATGAATTACCCTTTAATTTCATGGATCTAAAATCCTGGGTCTTCTCAGCTTCCCTACTTGAGATCGTCTTGGGGAAATGTGTGTTCACAATATTCTTCTGATTTCTTCCCAAGGAACATTCTTCCTTCATAGCTGGCTTGTGTGGTCTTCTGTTCTTATCAGCTCTGGATATCTGTTGACATAGGCATGCACCATTCTTGTGACCACTGCCGCTGCATACATCACAGATGTTAGCAAGCATTCCAAATCTGTTTGATGTAAACAGATGCTTCTGGACCTGCATATGTTGCTTCTTCTTCTCTGGATTTCTTCCCTTTGATACATGCTTCCTTTTTTCTTTTCCGTTAAAGGGATTATACCAACAATCCAGTGCACAATGCCCAAATCTGTTGCAGCACCAACATTGACACACAAATCTTTTCCTCTTTGTATCTTATGTATGAGGTTGTTGGGTCTTTTTCTTAATCTTTTGTGCTCTATTTATGGAACCAACTTCCTCATTTTTCTTCTCATCCACCCTAGACATGGTGGTAGGTTTATTCTTCTCACCTTTCCTCATCCATACTTGTTTATAACTTTTCTTCCAACTTGCACTGATTGTAGGAACATATTTAGAAACATGAGTACAAGATGGTTTGGATGGTACCATCACTTTCTCAGTTTCTTGTGATAGATCAATGAGTGAAGTCATGATATTCTTATCACTTATTGGAGGTATTTCGACAATAGAATCCTCCAGTGAGCATTGAGTACCAGAAGCAATAGATTCTTGATGTTGATAATCAAGAGTTGTCATAATCTTCTTGTCACATGTTGGAGGTATTTCAGCTTTAGATTCCTCCAACGAACATTGAGTACAGACATGAATCATTTCATTCTTTTGTAAAGTCTCAATATGTGTATTCTCAATCTTGGTCAACTGGGATTCCAATTTTTGACCCTCAATATTGAGGATGATCTTCTGATCTTCAATAATTATCATCTTCTCTTCACAAGTCTTCTTTAATATTTCAACCTCATCTTCATGCATCTTAACTTTGTTTTGTAACAAAGAGTCAAGATCCCTGAATTTCATGGAAGTTTCTTCCAAACAAAAAATCTTGACTTCAGTGCTCTTCTTCAGCTCAGCTTCAAGTGCATGGATCTTTTCTTTTAGAGTCTTATTGAATTCCTCGTTTTCTTCAAAGAAATTAATCTATTTGGTGAGATTCATACTTTCCAGGACTTTTCTTTATAATCCCTTTTCCATATTGTCAACTTACCTTTCTAATAAAGTGATCTCAACCTGCATAGATTGGAATAGGATACAAATAATAGAAACCCTTTCTTCAGGAATATCATGCAGATATGTTTTGAGTTTTTCTTGAAAGCTTGAATTAGGGGTGTCATCCTTTCCTTTTGAAGAATTCTGATCCACATACTCAATGCTTTCCAAGCCCGATGTTTTATCATTATTTGAATGGCATGGAGAACAAGACACTGCATCTTCTTTGGATATGAGGGACTTTTTCAACTGCTTCTTCTATTTCTTTTTTCTGTTTGTCATGGTCTTGCTAGATGTAGACTTCTGCTCAGAAATGACTGTGTCATTATCAAGACTGATCTTCATTGTTGACTTTAGGAAAGAAACTCAAATCCTCTTCTGACTAGGATTACTGTATAGTATCCAACATACGTTAACCTCTCTCTGATACCACTTGTAGGACCCCAGGACACCCTGAGAGGGGAGGGGTGAATCAGGGTGTCAACCTTTTCTTCTTAAAGTTGTGGATCTTGTTCCCACGTTGGTAGGAACTACTTAAACCTGTATGATGGATATGATCAGCAATGAAACATTCACATGCATAGAGATAACACAACAATTTTACTTGGTTCACCACTAAGGGCTACGTCTAAGGAGCATACGCTGACAAGTTTTCGATCGTACAAAATTCCACTAATCTTCACTAGTTGTGGATTACAATAGTTTAGGAACAATCACTCTGTCCCAGGCTCACTGCCTTTACAAAAGGTTGAGGGATAGCTCACTACGTCCCTCGGGTCACTCCCGTTGACTCCCCCTCGCTCACTGTCGTGGATAGAGTCTCAAATCAATTTATAGACTTGAAGGTCTCTTTAATAGATTTGAATTGAAGTCTTTGTCTCCTATTCAGCATGAGACTTTTCTTGCATCAGAGTCCTGAGTTGATGCTATTTTGTATTCAACCTTCTACTTTAGTGCAATAACAAAATGCATTATATCTTCTTCTTCTCTTCCTTTGATTCCCAATACTAACACCTGAGTGTATTGATATATTCCCCTCTTTTTGTGCAGATCTGAGTTTAGTTGCATGAACCGTTCTTCTTTTCTTAGAAAAGCAGAACGAGGGTGTTAAACACCAGTCATGTGTGTGGGGAACCACATCTCTTCAAAGAACCAAATGGTTCACTGTTTTTCCCTCTTCGCAAAGAAGACTTGAGAATGATAAGCACCTGCCAAAGGCCTACGGGACCCCCAAATTCTTTGTGCACCCTTCTCGGTGTCTTGCGTGTAAAACTCAAACCTTGTGCGTAAAAATACTTTTTGGCGCGTAAAAGGATTTTCGCGCAACTCTTCTTTTTCGCGCAAAACTTCCCTTTTTCGCGCAACACCTTCTTTTTCGCGCAACCATTATTCTTTTCTTGCACCACTCTATAACTTAATTTTTCCACGCATCAAAGATCGGGATTTATCTAAGTGTCGAGCCTCTCCCAATGAGTGGGGTTCACCTCGTATTTATAGGCTTTTTTGATCCTGTGCATAAAACCCCTTCCCACGCATAAAACTGTCTCTCAGTTCTTTGAATTACACGCACCTTCCTTTTATTCTCGCGCACCGCCTTGGTTTTTTTTGTGCCTCTCATTACTTCTCCATTTTTCGTCATTCTGAACATGAATCCTCTCTTGCGTGTAAAAATTCAAACCCACATTTTGCGCACAACCAACTTTACGTGCACCGGTTTGATTTTCATCACACATGGCGCGAACATCTGTGATTTTTCGCGCAACCCATGCCTTTACCATTTTTCAATGTTCTGATTTTGAAACATTGTTTGCGCAAAAAAATTCGCTCCACTATTTTGCGCAACACGCTGTTTTTCGCGCCCAGCTCAAGTATTTTGTGCACAACCCTTATTTTCCGTGCACCACTTCCTCTTTGTGCGCACCTCCTTTTGAATACAATCCATGTCTTCATTTTTCGATATTGAGGCCCAAAAATTTGGCAAACAATGGGAAACAATGCCACCTTCAATATATGCTTCAGCCGTAACCTTCATGCTTCTTTTTGTTGATTTTCCTTTTTCAACAACTCTTCTACTTTCATCACAAACTCCACTCTCGTGATATATATCCTTTGATAGAACATCTTTAGCATCATCATATATTGAGACAATGTGAAGTGCATGGCCATATCAGAATTCTAATCCCTTCCACATTGTCTTCTTCTTTAACCGTCATTCTCTACTTCATGCAAATCATACAATCCTATTATTTAATAATTATCTTGCATGGTTCTCATGAAATCATGAAGAATTTCATGGTCTTCATCAACCGCCATGTCTTCTTCTTCATCCATCATCCTCTTCTTCATGCAAATCATATGATTATATTCTTCAAGAAGTCTCTTTCATGGTTCTCATGAAATCATGAAGAATTACACGATCTTAATCAAATACCCATTCTTCTTTAATCATCCTCAGATGGATTATGCCTCGCCATTCTTCACTATTTTAATCAATGTGTCACCTTTGACACACGTTCTTTGAACTTATGATCAGTACAAAAATCGCCTGAATTTCCATTCCTCCATTTCATTGGAGTACTTCTTGATATCCTTCATTTTGATCTTCATTGACAACTATTGACAACAAATACAACCTTATACACAAAGTGGTCCCAACAGTATGGTGGGTACACGACATGTACCCAACACGGGTTACATAACTATGTCCCTCAATTGGCCTGGTAGTATACTTGGCCAGGACATGTACTTTTACATGGTGTGCCACCCACACGGGGTCTGGCCATGTACTATACATGGTCATGTACCCCTACATGGGTTCAACTTCCCAGGTACTCAGCTACACGATCGGGTACTAGTACATGGAATGTACACCCTTATATATGGTGTGTATGCCTTAAACTTCATCTTCCCCAAATGGGAATAACACAAGTCCTGTTTCCCTGAAGCACACATCATGTTATTGGGTTTTCTCGAATGAAAAACCCTATGGATCACCCAAAAACCCCTTTTAACCCCCAAAATAAATAGATCCGACATCAAGAGGCCACAAGAAAACATAACAGGTATTTAAAAACTTGAAAAAATTAATTCAAGAGGGATTTATGGTAAAAAATGGATTTACCTTTTGGTGGAAACCGCTGAAGCTGCATTCGATTTCACAGT
Organism: Viscum album; assembly: GCA_963277665.1. Taxonomy (NCBI): domain Eukaryota; kingdom Viridiplantae; phylum Streptophyta; class Magnoliopsida; order Santalales; family Viscaceae; genus Viscum; species Viscum album. The sequence continues at coordinate 577,898,988 of OY728122.1, read as the reverse complement.
CCACAGTTGCCGCTTGTTGATCCAACACGTCAAGGGATCCACGATGACTACTCATTCTATTCATCTCTACCGCTCTTTCTCCCTCTCCATTTTCTATCAGTTGAGTTGTCTATGAGTATCCACTCTTGGGAATACACGATATTTAAATGAGGAAAGGAGAAGAAAATAAAATGAGAAAAGGAAAGAAAAAAAGAAAAAGAAAAGAAAAGAAAAAGGGGCTCGGGATGGCCCCAATGTCCAACTTGATTTTATGCCTCACCAAGGAAAAAATATCCATCACAGACTCAGTGGAAGAGGTGGAATCTCAATATGTTGCTCCGTTTAAAAGCTATGGCTGAACTAACCTGTGCGAATAATTTAATATTTAAGTTATTAAATATTAAAAATTAATTTATTCTGTTAAAATTCAGGTGGCTCATATTTCTACCAAACTCTTGTCCTAGGGTAAAAAAAATATTCCGGGACCAATGGAGTGTTAAACAAATTATCTGATATTATATACTATGGGAAATACCATTTTACCCATTTACAATCATCTCACATCAAATATTCAAATTTCTGCTCAAAATTATAGTCTGAAAAAACATGGTTCCTTAGAAAATCCCCACCATAAACCTTTTAGTCACCACGAATATTTAAAACCAAACTATGTGGAAAATACAATGACCAACCTCACAACATCAACAACTACCTTCTACATAGAAGACATATAACTATGACCGATCTGGTACTTCCCACCATAGGAATACCCTTATCGCCATCTCAAAAGAAACGTCTGAGCACAATGGACCATAGAAAACACCGATGTTCAATAGAAAATAAGGGACACCACCCTCAAACGACCAATGGTGAACTCCAAACCATATGGATTACCTTACACTACTCCTCAAGCACAACCTCAACTGGTTTCTTCCTCCATTAGGGAAGAAATTTTAGAATGGAAAAGCAGCTCAGTGTAGGGATGACACTCTCTCACCATACTTAAGATGAATCAAGATAGAGCATAATCGTCTCTAATATGAGTACACTAAAATTCCACCAATTATGTGTACAACTATCTTCGAGTCACACTCATCATCCTGTCATAGACTAACCAAGATTCAGCCATGGGTCAACCATCTCATGGTACCTAATTCATTTCATGATGTCACCTTTTCCACATAGGAATTCTAGCACAAATTTTGAGATCCAAGCCCCTAAAAAGTCTTGAAACATAAGCCCTCATATCGCACTCGATCACTCACTGATTTATATTCAGATAATACTACATGCCACCATAATGTATCTTTATCACCTGAATCATACTACAATGAGTCATCCATTCCATATCTACGCTGACCATGCTACAAGGAACGTTAGTCTCATTAAGCCAGAAGTTCCCTTGGAAATCCTCCTCAAAATAAAGCTCCTCACCCATGCCACAATTTATTTCACAACCACCCATCTCTTAGCGTCATTCCAGTTATGAGTGTCTACCCATGCTCTGACTACATTAAAAACAATGAAAACACTGGTTGACTAGGACATGAACCCGAATAGTCCTTCCCATCAAAGTCAGCCTTGAAAAACAGGCACCCAAGGTACTTCATCAAAAGTTGAAGGCATCGATGTTCCTATAACATAGAAATCGAACATATACCGTGCCTCAATCTCAAAACAAGCCTAAAAAAAGGATCACTGCCCAAAAAGGAATCTGAAGAAATTGAGGCCAACCTCTCACATGCAGGTCACCCTCGAAAAAAACAGACATCAAACTACAAGGGTCCGAGTCTAAACTAAGGGCCTCTAGGTCTCCCACCTAGAATAACAAAACAAGCCTCACAACTGGGTCATAAGGTCTAACCAGCATGCCCAAAACATCAAAATCTATATATAGTAGGTAAACATCACAAAAACCTATGAGGGTCAAAGATTAAAACATGAACTATAAGGGATTGATCATCTATGAGAATATTCATAAGGAACTTCTCCCTGGAGGTCACTAAACCAATGTAGAATTGAAACTGAACTGACACTCATTGGGCATCTGAACATAACAGTACCCCTAGAGGTTTATTCCACAAGAACAGTCTTGGTATCCATCAATATTGTACTAAGAAAACCGACAAGATTACCATAGACCTAACAAAGAACACCTTATAAGGGGTCCAATAGAAAGGAATCATGTTCCATATCAACCTACTTGGTCACTGCACCTCCCGTGTATGATGATTAAGTCATCTGTTACACAACAAAACTCCTCAACATAGATCCACATATCCTATGATCAGAATGAAATGTATATGTAAGTAAACCCAAAAGGCCTCATTTTTCAGTAAAACCTCACACTAACAGGCCAATATGATATGAATCATACATGCCAAATATGATGCATGAGATGCCTATTGCCTTTACTGGTCAAGAGTCAAAATCCATCACTGGACTCTTGCTAATGGTCAAGAGCCATAAATCCTTAATAAAACAAAAAATCCACAAAACATGTTAATCACTAAAGGAGAAAATAATATAAAACTATAACATCGCATATCAGAACAACAACCCCATACCCATGGAAAATAATAATTCCTACTGGAACAAGTGTTCTCGATGCACTAGTACGATATCCATAATAGGTTCCAAAACATTTTTAATACTCTTATCTACCATATCACAAATAGTAAAGACCAAGAAAAAAACTCATCTGATACCACTTTGTAACATCCAGAACCAGATTCCCCTAAATGGTGCACTGAGCCAATGGGTTATAAGGCCTCAAGTGAGCCTCTTTGTATACTAGGGGCTATCAACTAGTAGTGAGGTCCTAGGGTGTGATTGTGGGGAAAATATGACCTCATATAAGAGTAAGAAATAATGGAAAATAGATAAGTATCATAAAAAGTGGAAAGTAAATAGAGTGCAGAAGCAGTAAACAACTGAAATAGAACATGAGGTAATAATAAATGAAAATGCTCTGAAATCCCAAAAAACTATGTCATAAAATACAAAAAATGGTCACCCTCCAGGCTAACCATATAGATATAAAAGTACAATAGAAACTAAAAGTAAAAGTATAGAGCTATACTACTAAATCCAAGAAAAACCACATACATGGTCTCCAGACATTATCAAATTGCACCAGCCCGATTAGAAGAACTCACGAGCAGCTCTGCTCGAACATGCAACTATGGGCATCAACCTTATCCACCACAAAACTCATGCTCAACCTGAAAACAAGACATAAAGTTTACACATACACCGATGTGCACATGCAGGGGGTGAGAAATAATCTTAGAAGGAAACCTTGACAAGAAACCTATAAATGTGATTCTATAAGTATATACAAAAGTGACAACGCTCAGTCTCATTGAGACACAACCCAAGGTAGTTAAACCAAATGTGAAACCACAGTCGAACCTAGGATTTGTAATCCCGGTCAACTAGGAAAGTTCCACCATGAATTTTCATATCTATATATGTATACATGTATAGTCACATACCTATAAATATATACATAAATATTAATATTCATGAGTATGTGAATCAATAATGTGAAAACCAATCTACAGTCGATCCTTGGATTGGTAATCTCAATCTCCTATACATCCTGTTCATGGGAATTGAGCTAGACATCATCCCACTCAAGTCATGTATCATTAAGTTGATCTTTGGGTATGTAATCCCAATCAACATATACTTGCTTCATCCAATCCTAGAAAAGTATCTGACCAAGCCACATCACTACACGAGTATACTCATCCTACACTAGGGTTCACACATACTCGTCTCCAATCACTAAAACAAGGATAACATATAGTGACATACAATCCTATAAAAGGTAATTTCATTCAACTACAACCTATGATGATAAATAACATGTTAAAACTCAAGGGTCAGATCTAAGGAACTCATCCAAGGAATCCACATCGACCTATTCCATGTAATAAAGAATAACATCCATCAAGACAACATTGTATAATCAAGTACCAGAACATGAAGGGCCGGATCCAAGGAACTCATCCAAGGCATCCTTGTAGAGTCCTAGGAGAATCTCGTTGTAAACTTGGTAAAGGAACTGGTTGGAGTCCTAGTATCATGTCAACAAAATATGTCCTACCCGAGTCCAAGAAAGATGAATCGAAGGGGTAGAAAGTCCCAAGGAATCCCATAGAATCAAGACCCAAAGAGCATACTCAATCATAATTGTCCACTACCATGTTCAAGATCCATAGATAGCCATCCATGGAATCTATAAAATCAACCATCCAATGACTCCTTCCAAGGAATTCCTACAATAGGGAATCCAAGTATCGCTCAAGGCTTACAATTCATCAGTCGAGGAGAGCATAATCATCTTTATCACATATCCTAGGTCAAGGATAGAGTAATCATCCCAACCACATATCATAGGTTAAGGAGAGTGTAATAATCACACCCCCATGTATAATTAGCCAATGATTCCATCCAAGGAATTCTTACAATAGGGAATCCAAGTATCACTCAAGGAATACAAGTCAACACGTAAGGCTCAATGACCGAATACCAAGAAGCACCTATGGACATCTCAAAAATATATATCACAACATATATACATCTAGGCTCAACATACAAGTATCAAGTAGTACCTATGGATATACAATTAAATATCATAAATAATATGGCTCAGAAGCTGGATCCTAGGTAAGCTTATCTGGGCATTCTAACAAGAAATACAGATCCCAAGAAGAACATATGACCATCCCAAAAGAAATAAGCACACCTCGCATCTGGCTCAAAAACCAAAAACATAGAATAACCTTTGGTAACCATCAATGCATTAGAAATAACCATGTAAATTTATAAAAAAATGAGTGAGGGTGGCCTAAACACCCAACCCAACAGTCCAATCACAACCCCACGATCATACCAGTTCGGAATGGGTTCTAAGGTGACACCCAAAAACATTATCTACACAAAACCAATGTACATCTCAGGGTTGAAAAAACAATGGGGTACCCACTGGGTCCCCCAATTCAAACACTAAGAGGAATCCTACTCATGATCCTCAATGGAAAACACAAGATAAGGAATCCTACATAGGATCCTTAACTATAAAAGATTAAGGAGGAATCCTACATGGGATCCTCAAACAACAAGCAAGCAGAGGCATCCTACAAGGGATCCTCAAAATAGTACTCAAGTAAAGGGATCCTATAAGAGACTCCCTAGATCACTATATAAGAAAAGGAATACCTTAAGGGATCTTTTGTAACCAGATAGAAGATAGAGGCATCCTATATAGGATCCTCGATAACAACTATTATCAAGACCTCTCATGCCCAAAGGGAACATACCACTAGAAAGATGAACTCAAAGGAAAACCAAGAAGGCGTCAACTATAAGAGATATATCTCAGATCATATTAGAATGAAGTCTCAAACTAGGATGGTCCAAACACACAACCTATCATTCAATCCAAGTCTCTCTCCAATGAGACAACTAAATTTGATTTCTAGAGGAATAACCTCTCCATTTAGATAAAAGCCCCAAAAAACCTATTAGGAGTCCTTAGATCACTCCACAAGTTTCACCATAATGATATACATGAAAATCTACTTGGTATAGACTATGCTCAGGTCCAAATCCAATTCCAATACAATGAATCATGAAAAACCATCAAAGTGTTGAAATGGGGCAGTACATGGTGTGTCACCCTCTATAAATGGTGTGTACTCCCAATGTGACACATGGGTATGTACTCCCACCGAACTAGGTGTGTAAAAGCCCCATGTACACGGTTCATACCCAAAATGGGTTACAAACCCCTATCACTCAATCAGAATGGATGTATAATTGGATAGTCCATGTACTTCTACATGGTGTTCCACCCACACAGGGTTTGACCATGTAATCTACATGGCCATGTACCCCTACATGGGTTCACCTGGTCGGGTACTCCGCTACATGATTGAGTACCAGTACATGGTATGTACAACCCTATATATGGTGTATACTCCTTAAACATCATCTTCCCCAAATGGAAAAAATACATGACATGTTTCCTTGAACCACACACTGTGTTATTAGGGTTTCTTGAATGAAAAACCCTTCAGATCACCTAAACCCTTCGTCTTCCCCATGTAAACCTCCAAATCAATAGATCTGACCTCAAGAGGCTATAATGAAAAATAATAGGGATTTAAAATCTTGAAACAATGAATATAAGGGGGGATTTTCGGTAAAAACATAAATAGAGATACCTTTTGGATAAAACCGCTGAAGCTTCATTCGATTTCATGGTCCGTGATTGCTGCACATCATTCCAGCATGTCGATGTCTCTATGACAGATCCTACCTCTCTTCTTATCACTATCTCTTTCTCCCTCCCCATTTTCTATTTGTTAAGAGACATAGGAGGAGCCCATCCTAGGCATATGTGAGAAGAAAAGTAGGAAAGGAGAATAAAGAAAAGAAAAGGAGAAAAGGAAAGAAAAGAAATAAAAAGAAAATAAAAGAAAAATTGGTTTGGGACAGACCTGATTCGAAACTCGAGTTTATGCCTCACCTATACTAAAATATCCATTCTGGTCTCAAAAGAGAAGACATAATCTCAATCCAACACATTATTTAAAATATAATGCTGAAAGAACCTTATGGAATAATTTAATATTTAATTTGTTAAATATTAAATGTCAATTTATTCCACTAAAATTTAAATGGATTGGATTTAAACCAAACTCATGTCCTAGGGTAAACACCCTATTCTGGGTCTAATAGAGTGGTTAGAAAAATTATTTGAGATCATATAATATGGGAAAATAACATTTTACTACTTTATAAGCATCTGACAATAAAATTTCAAATTTATGCTCAAAACTACAGTTTGAAAAAACATGGGTCCTTACACAAAGAGTATTGATAGGAGATAAATGTGGTGAAAAATATGACATAATGTGGATTTATTTAATAATCAATTAAAAACTAATACACCTGCACATGCAAAGAACCAGAATAAATACAAATCAAATAAAATTAATTGGTCATGCACAATATTTCAATCATAATGGGAATAATCCACAAATGAAGAGTCATACATCTATTTGGATTGATCTTTGGTGAATAATTACATTTTCAACAAAGGATAAAAGTCATTGTGTTCATTGTGCCTTGATCCACCTTGATCTAGTTGTGGATTCAATCATCCGATCTTGATTCTCCAACAATGGGTGGAATCATTCTCTCAACGGTCTTGGGGTTATGTGGCTAAACCTAGTTATTTTCCATAATGGTGTATTTATAGAGGGAAATAGATTTAAGTCATAATGAATTAATTAAATATTTAATTAATTAAATAACTGAATTCACTCACCAATAGTCACTTTATCCTAATGTCCTGTGCTGACAAATGTTAGGTCGTGCCTAGGATAAACCTCATGTTCTGGATTTAACTATGGTATTGGATTTATATTTTGATAAATTTTTAGGATATATTTCATTAATTAAGAAAAACCATGTGCATGTGATATAAAATATATTTAATATTTTTATAAATTTAATTCTAGGAACACTGGGCCTCAGAATCACACCATCTCAGTGTCTTTATCTGAAAATATTACTTGATATATTTCAAATTCATACAAGTAAAAAATTGGGTCTCTACAAAGATGATATTACCAGGTTTGACCAAGGGATGGTCGACTAAAACTGAGAAACTTCAACTGAGAAATCTAGTAGATCGATCCCAAAGGAGATTATGCAAATTGGAACCTATAAATGGATATGGAGAATAAGAATATGTGTCATTGGATGGAATTCACAGTGTATGTTGATGAGGTTCACAATGATTCACCACAAAAAATTGTTAATTAACCTCATTTTTTAGTCAAGTTTTTTTTAAAATGTCGCTAAAATTTTATTTGACTAATTTAGGTGCCTTGTTAGTTTCATTTTATAACATTGAAATTTTTTATATAGTCATGTTTTAAAAAATGCCTAATTTATCCATGTTTGAAAATTTGGATAATTTAGCTACATTTATAAATTTCATAAATTTAGTAGTGTTTCTAAACATCGCTAATTTAGCAGTGTTTTAAAATATGGTTAATTATTAATTAGTCATGTTTTTTAATACAAGGCTAGATTTTACTTTAACTGTGTTTTAAATGTGATAAGATTAAATAAGAATTTAAAAGTTATTATATGAGTATATATTTATAATATTATTACATAACATTAAAAAATGTTATTCATTTAAAATTAAGACACACACACACACATAAAAATATATACACATATATATACATATAAACACACACGCACACGCAGGTAAAAACATAATTATAATTAATTAAAAATAACTAAATAAAATATCAATAATATTCATTGATTAAGTATGTGAATATATGTGCAATAATTTTAAAAAATACAAATTACATATATATAAAATAATAATTTATACATATAGATATATATAGACATATATAAATTTACTAATATGTGTGTGTATTAATTTATAATAATATATAATAATATATATTATGTGTAAATTAATATTTTAATATATAAAAATATAAATAAATAATAAATAATGACTATATAAATGATTAATATTATAATGCACACACATATACATATATGTATGAATACACACTGACACATATATTAATTTATACATGAATATATAAATTTATAAATATATTTATATATAGGAATCTTAATAATAAAACACATATAATTGTATAATATTGTAATAAATATAAATTTCATTTATATAAAATTGACATACACATACATACATATAAACATATAAACACAAAAGTTAAAATATTATCATAATTTATTAATAATAATTTAATAAATGATTATTAATATATATGGGTATATTTATATAAAGTTATATAAATATATGTTAATATATATATATATTAGAAATACTATGAGTTAGGGATTTGGAGACCCACACCCATGACTCCACAAAATCTATTAAATGAAAAGAACATATAGAAAGAGTACATGGGGTGGAAAATGCATTATAGGTGATACATTTACACCCAAAAAATAAAATAAAAAGTAATTTGTGTGATTTCTATCCACCATTACAAGGGGATGATAACAATCATATTCATTTATGTTAATAACCTTATTTTGAGAACCACCCCAGCTTTTAGGGTGCTGACCCATCCTCCATTTCTTAGGATACAATCACAATATAGTCTATTTGTTAGAATATGATGATTGACAACCTTCCTTTGACTGTGTAGCACCATCAGACAATCCTCCAGGTTCACCTCTAATTTTGGATGAATCCATCTAAGCATGAGTGATGAGAGTCACTATTTGAGTGGATCCATACCCATCTTCATTGCTTATACCATTCAGTGGAATTCCATCAATGTGAACAACATCAATATATGAAGCATTAATTTACCGCAAATGTTTTTTGTTTTTCCCACTATAGGGGACATATGGTTAGCCTCCCTTGCACAAATCTAGTCATGATGTTCATGAGATGATCCATTAAAATTTCCATCAGATAAGTTGATATTAGTTTGGTATCCTTGAGCCTTTAGATTATCTACCTTGGGAGAGTGATCATTGGATCCTATAACCAACTCAATGTTTTAGGTTTCACCTCAATTTTTCTTAACACACTAAAGATAAAATGCACCATAACCAGGGTTATTAGAGGAATAAAACATCAAGAAAGAGTGATTACTTTCTGACTTTTCCACCCATGGATTGATACTGAATTGGAAAATATTATTCTGAACGTCATTCTTACCGAGTAGAGATATAGCTTCAATATCCTTAATAGAATCATCATGGATGGGTGGACTACCATCATTCACACCAATATTCATTGATGTTACTTCACCAACAGAGGCGTTATCGACCATTTTTATGATAATATTTATGCTAAAAGCATCCGACATAGACACCCTATTAGAAAATACTTTCACCCCTATACTGGCAATGATAACATTCCCACTTCCAAGTGAGTTCATTTCATCTGCCCTACTCACAACATGGTAGTCATTCCTTTCTTTTTATCTAGGGGAAATAAGACCCTATCAGTATCCCACTGAGCTCTAGGAACATCTTGTTTTCCATATTAAATCCCTCTATATTGATTTCAAAATCCCCAGTAGCCAGCTTATCCAAGACAATTTTCCACAAGACCATTCCATATATGGGAATATTAATGAGAGGGTTAGAAATAATAGTTTCCTTGGAGTCCCCTTTTCCCTTGAGTAGACGTGTACATGGAGTAGGAATGGAATCTCCAATAATGGCGTCACCATGAACAATAGATGGGGACCTAAAGGACACATAAATGATTTCTTCTGCTTCATTAAGTGGACATGGAGTGAACCAATTATTACAAGTGGTTTATATCTTGTAATCCCATTACTTCATAAATAAATCATCAAGCTCATTAACCAAGTAAAAATCCTCATCATCCCCAACTGACTCCTCTTGAGAAGATTTCTCAGCCCGAACCATCTCTGTTCTAAGGCCCTTGGATGTACTACCCCTAATATGGACCAATCCATCATATAAGTATTGATTCAAATACTTAGAGGAATTATCTATACTACCCCATTTATTGATAGAGAAAATATTCCTCAAATCATAGCCTACCATAACAATTCCATTAGCCCTACCATCCTTAATAGGGGTTCTTTGTTTTTTAGCAGCACCAATTCCTTTAACTTTAGTAACATGTAACTTAAATTTACAATTCTAAAATAAGTGCCCATTATTCTTGTAATTAGTGTATTTAAAGTTAGTTAATCATTTTTCATTTGGTTTCCCAATACAATTACAGATCAAAAAAAAAAAAAACTAGATAGGGATTCAAATTTAACTAAAATCTCAATCTCATGCTCATCATACACTAAAATGATAGTTTGTATATGATGGGAGAAAAAGTACACCTCAACAATTTTTTTTAAAAAAGTGGTCATAATGAGCTCTTTTAGTCTATCCAATGAATTTAATTAGATAAAAAACAAATAAAGTAACATCCTATTGATTTTTTGGATGCCAAAAGAATTAGTTGAAACCCCAATTCTAAATCCAGCATTGCATCACTGAATTACTAACATAGACTAGATCAAACAAAGGGTCACAATCATGTGTTCCTAGGAATCCAAGTTTGAGTGAGATGAGTCCAAAACGCCAATTCTTATGTTCGAGTTATCTCAAAGGAAAAATAATATGAAAACCCCTCACCGATTGAAGTGATTTTCCAATCATCGAATCCCCAAAAATGGAGAAGATGAATTCATATATCTTCTAGATATCAAGGGATGCTATTTTTGGTCATTTCTCAAGAAAAAATTGAGTTGTTACACTCCAAAATTATTTCCCCATGAAATTTAGGGCCCCATTTAATGAATTATAGAGAAATGTTTTTCATAATTCATCTAGATTCAATATGAGAGTCAGAGAAAAATATCAATATTTTTCCAATGTCCTAATACTTTATGGCATCAAGAGATGATTTTTCCAAATAAAAAATAACCAATGATGAGAATTAATCCCTTTATTATATCAATTTGAGGACAAAGAGTCTTTTATCCCATTGTCAATATTAGTCTCCTTTAGTGGACCAATGTAGAACTCCTAATTGAAATACCAATCTGGACTGAAATTCATCACATTTAAACACCTGCATCGCCTTGTCTTTGAGGGGTGTCATTGGAGGACTCATGTTTCAGTCTACCTGAGTAATTGTAGGTGTCATATATTTTATTTTTTTCTTTGTATCCCCTCCCCCGAACTGTTGTAATATATTTATAATAATAATTATATTAATTTATATATTAATTTGCAACATAAATATTAATATATAACAACACAAGATAACATATATAAATAATAACATATATTTTAATTTATATATAAATATATATAAACAAATATTATAACACATAGATATATATATACCATAAAATATGTTAATATATAATGAAAAATATATTAATTTGTTAATAAATATAAATATATAATAACAAATATATTAATTTATATATTAATATTTAACATAAATATTAATATATAATAACACATGATAACACACACACATATGTATGTAATATATAATAACATATATATTAATATATAATAACATATATAAATAAGAACTTATATTTTAATTTATATATAAATATATAGAAACATAAATTTTCAAATATATATAACATATAATATGTTAATATATAATGAAAAATATATTAATTTATTATTATATATATATACAATAAAATATATATTAATTTATATATTATTATATAAAATAAATATTGATATATAATAACACATGATAACACACACACACATATATATGTACATATATATAAATATGTATGTATGTAAGATATATATTAATTTATACTAACATATATAAATTATATAAAATATTTAAATTTATATATAAATATATATTAACATATGTTATCACATATATATGTAGAATATAATATATTAATATATAATACCATATCTATAAATTTATATATTAATATATAACTTATATGTTAATTGATATATAAATCTATAAAATGTATTTTATATATAAATCAATATATAAACATATAAATTTATAATCACACTAATATATATATGTATATATATATATATTTAATATGTGTGTTCTTTTGTGTTAGTTTTAATATATATAATTATATATATATTATTATTATTTTCATTTATATTCAATTATTAATATACGCATTAATATAGTGTAATGCATTAATTTAATAGATAACTCATTTAGCATGGTTGGTTTGGTTACTGGTCTTTAGACACGAACATCGTATGTTAGAGCCCTGTAGGTGAGGAATTTTTGACTACATAGTGATTATCTAGGAATGAGGAATGTGAGGGTGTCATTGCTAGGATTGTTACGGGCTGCAGGTGAGAGGAGTGATGAGGGTGGGAGGGTTTCCTTCATGGGGGGGAGTGATGGGATGAAAAAAAAATAAATCAATTTTTCAAAAAATATAGACCTAAATTTATATAGAAAATATTTAAAAAAATATTAGCTATGTTTATGAAAAACGTTGCTAATAATTGAATCATTTCCCCTGTTTAAAAAAAATATAGGTAAACGATGCATGGATAAACTAGTTACATTTATAAACATTACTAATTTAGTGATGTTTATAAATGAGAAAAATTTAGCGACATTTATAAGTGATGATAAATGAGAGACCACCACATTCCCTATGTTTTTATGAAACATTGGTAAACAAATTAGCCTGGTTTATAAATGCGGCTAAATTTAAATCCAAAATGTGGCTAAATATAATTTTTCCTATAATGGTGGAGGGGCCTCATAGCTCCTTCATGATGTGGATATGAAGTTTTAGGATGAAAAATGTGAGGTTCTTGATGAAATTAACCTTTAAATTTCAGTATTTTGATGTTATTAGATGATGATTGGTTGTCTATAGCATGCCAATGAAGAACTTAAGCACTGAAATTGAACCCATGTTCGATCATGGTTGCACCAAATCGAACTGAAGTCAAAATTAAGTGTTAGGAAACTGAGATTTTCCATTTATGTATAAGGAAAGGAAACTCGAGCCAGGTAATGTTTGTTGATGAGGATGAAGATACAGATACCAAATCCCAATCAAAGCCAATGGAGACCCAGTAGAACTCAACAAGAAGATTTAGACCAGTTGTGTCCAAGCCGATGTTAAACATTCCGGGTCCATTCCTAGATTATCTTTAATTAATCACATTACTACACTAAAGAACCAAAACATTGAAGACCAAAGATCACATACCCTTTCTAAGTACCAGATCCTCCTCTAAAAATTTTTATTGATATCCAATCCCAATACCTAGGCCAAGAATAATCTTGAAGTCCACCAGCTTAAGCCTAAGACTATTTTACAGAAGTCAAATAGACTAGAAGAATATCAATCTCCCCTTCTCACATGATTAGGTAAAAAAGAACTTGAATTACACTTTATCTACATCATTAAAAAGGACTTATACTCAAATTCTTCTAGAATGAGTAAAATTATTGAGCGTGGGAAGAATTTTTAATCTTGGAAGAATTGAGATAAGATACCTAATAATATCTAAACCTTCAAAGATATATATTTGATAACCATATAAAAAATAGTAATAAGACCACATATTAAAAATGTAACTCTAGGATAAGGGGGGATAAGGTTACTCAATACTTATAAATAATTTAACCCTCCCAATTTTCAAAGTATTTTAACCTTTACCTTTATCCCGGTCTTGACTAGATTATGGTTTAAATTAATTTTTTTCTTTATAATTTTAATTCAATTTTTGTTCAACTATATTTGCAGTGTTCTCTTCTCCCTCAGTTCCCTTTATTTTTCTCAGCCACCGTGAAGTCCCTATGATCCTGAAATCTATTATTATGGATCACTAACCCATTGTGGATAATACAAGGGGAGTTAAATTGGGGTTTCTAGAAATTATTTATTCCATTTATCAATTTATTTCTTCCTAATTATGTGTGATATTGATGGTGAAGAATGGGGTTGTGATTTAAAGTCCATTCTACAGCAGCGCTACCATATCCCTCTAATTTTTGTACACTAAAGTCACATTCCAATCAAATAGCACCTCATAATAGTGGAGTTTTTTGGTTTGAAAGGAATAATAGTGTGTGATTGCTTTCAAATAAGTGATTAGAAGCATTAAATTAGTCAAGGAGTGTTCTTTATCATTTACCAAGGAGAATAAATGGTATTTTTTGTATTATTCAGGACTACTTGAGTAGATCAATGATTTAATACAAAAGGAAATAATGGAGGGTGTGTGGATGAATGATATTGAGTCCATACACCGAGTTAAGTGATTTAAAATAAATGTAAATGATGATTGAACCCATACCAATTTACCCTAGTATTTCCTATATTTCTCACTAACATGTGGTTTTACTCATTCATTTCAATCCCTTTTTTCAACAAAAACCAAACAAAAATTCAATCTTCCTTTCTCACGTACTTTTAAAATATCTAAAATAAAAAAATATTAATAAGTGATTGATATAGAATGGAACTGATCCCATGACTCCTTCAAAGAAATGCTGTTCATTCCACTTGACTACATCCTAGGTTAAGAAAATTTATATTTGACCACAACCCATGACAACCATGAAATCAACATGGAACAATTTTTGGATAGTTTAGTTGAAAAATCATTAATTTCATTCACTTTTTACATAATTTATTGTTTTCAAACTAATATTTAAAATCTAAAAAAGTACAATGGAGGCCTTGTCATAATGGATTAAAGAGATTAATGTTGTGGCCAAATTAATGTAAAATAATAATGCTATAGTCCATGATATTTTCCCTATTGAGTAGGCTGTTCATATTGAGAAAGTTGAATTGATGAACTTGTATAAGCAGGTCATATCATATTTTCAAAAAATAAAATATGAGGAAGTAAATGAGGAAAGATCATACTTTTGGGAGGATAAATGATTACTACGATCAATTCATAAATACACTATTTGGGGTGTAAGCCAATAATTTGGATACAAATACTTATATGTTTATTACCATCAAGAAAAAGTGAAAACATTGATTTTATAACCCCTAAGAGTAAAATACAATAGATGATGGATAAAATAGATCAGGATAAAAAATACCTAACCTATGTAGGAAGAAAAGGAGGTGAAACCAATGCACATTGATGAAATGAATATCCTATTTGATGATTCGAAAATCACTTTTTGGCATCCCATAGAATAAAAAGAATAATAATTTCTGGAAGTGATTAAAGAATATGGACATGAATTGATGTTCTAGATTTTTGTAACAACTAAGTTGGAGGGAGAAATTGAAGAGCTTGAAGAAGAATATGAATTACCACTGTTTTCTCTTAGACTTATCTTCCCATTGGACTTACACTTCTAAGAGTAATTAAAAGGTGAAATAATTCAGGGTGATATCCTTTCTGCTAACTCATTATCTTTTAATTTTATTTAATCCCATTTGAATGATTATTCTCTTTTTGTTGTGAATTAAGAATTAACACCTTCTTTGTAGACTGTGGATAATGATAACATAAATGAAATGGGTTGGATCACATTTAAAGAGAATATAGAATTCCCAATACTACCCCACCCTTGATTTATGGTTTCAAAGTGGAATTTCATCTAGAGGATAAATTGTATACTAAAAATAATGATGGAGTTGATCTTAAATTGGATTCATCTTTTATAAATTTTATTTATACTACTTTACAATAAAACCTCCCTTATTGTATAATAATGGATTAATCCCAATTAATATATACCTTATATGATAACTAGGGAAATATTGATGGATATATTTTAAAGGATATACTTGAAAAACCTCATCTTGTAATAACTTATAATGACATTCAAGGATCCTTGCATAAGGAGGATGAGTTTAAGGATGTGAAATTAAGGGAGATGAATATATTTTTAGTTCATATATTGATTTTATACAATTAGAATTATAGGATAATTTCCCTTGTTTTAACGATACAGAAATAATCCCTTTTTCATAGACCCTGGAGGAATTTGAAGAGGATACTATAAATGTAGAAGTATCCAAGTTTGAATATTCCATGGAGGAAGTGTCATAAATAGATTAGAACATTTTGATACTCACACTAGAAAAAAGAAGTGGAAAACATCATCCCATGAACTCAAGATGATGTAAAGGAGGCCTCTTACCACTTCCCACTCACATGAACTATAATTTTAACAACAAAAAGAGGTGGTAAATAAATGTCCACAAGAATAACTCTAGGAGAAGAAGAAAGGTGAGAATAGATATGAGAAAATAAGATTTTTTTAGTTCTTACCATACACACTAAACCAACCAATGGATTAGGGATAATATAAATTCTAAACGGCTATAGAAAAAATAAAATACAACACCTAATGGGGAGTTTTTTACCCAATATTCTTACCTTTATTCTCCATTTTTACTATTATTTTTAGTTCCATATTTCATTTTTGAATAAACAGTTAGTTTATATTTATTTTATTTGTAGGGAATAAGTGGAAAATAAAAACAGGAGCTTCTTGAAGATTATTAGAAACCAATAAAAATTGAATCAAATTTCTCTAAGTCTATCCACATATAATGAATAACTATATCTAGGTAGTATCATTCCATTATAATATTTTTTCATGATGTATTAATTTATATTATGCATTAAATATGCATGATAATTACCAATTTTCATTGAGGATATGGTGGAAACTATGTGTAGGGGTGGGGTAACTATTGGCTATCATGTTTCGTTGTTTTGGTTCGTGTGTTTTAGTTATTCTATTAATGAAAAAAGTACACTATTATGGAAGATCTAAAAAGCTATTTTTGCTTAATTTTTAAGTTATAAAATGGTATTTAATTTTAATTGAATACTCTAATAACTTTTGAACTTCTTATTTATTATGATACAATTGATTATATTATTAAAAAATAAGATATCAAATGATTTCTAAGTGAGTTTTCCCGTAGATTTCAATATGATTTTTCCTTAGAACTAGAAGAAGAAGTTTGATTGAAAATATCTTTATGAAATTGAAATTATAATATGATGAAAATATAATTTGAACTTAATTTTAGGTAACATCTCCTTTGTAAAAAATAAAATATATAGGATCCAAATAAAAATAAACTAATATATGTTATCTAAAACTAGATTAAATTGAGAATTTTGGATCCCAAAATGGATCTTCAAGACATTATGCACTTGATGTGTGAGTAATAAAATCTATTTTGTATATATACAATAATTTATTTTCATGTACATGGGTGGGGAAATTATAGTAAGTCCCTAATATTCAAAAATTATTTCATTCAAGTGAGGGGAATATTGATACCATGTGAATAAATGGGAAATTTACTAATAATAATTTCATTTTAGTTATCTCAATGGAGTGGAAATTGGAACTCTAGTTTAAGGAACATAGGATAAAGGGATAATTGAAATGCCACTTATTAAAATTTTAATTCCACTTAAATCTATCTATCCCACTCCTGAAATTAGAACATATTCTTGAATTAATGTTAGGTAAGTTCATTAAATTCATGTATGGATCCTGATTTTTTTTAGTGAAATGGACTGAAAATGTTCCCTCACTCTTTAATAGAAGTTAGATATTTCTATGTTTTTTTTTCATTTTATTGATTTTTCTGAATAAATCCAATTAAAATTGAATTAAAAAATATGATTTGTAATATGATTTTCACTAAAATACATGAACCTAAATTATATGTGCTATGAAATATTTTATATAATTGAGTGATACTGATTGTTTTGAAATATTTTATGAATAATAATTTTTGATTTTTTTGAATAAGTGATATTGGTTGATTCTGATAAGGTAGAGTCCATTTTTTGAAACTTAAATGGAGTCTTATAGTACTAAATAAGAATTTAATTGATGTTTAGAACTTGTTGAATCCAAAAATATATATATCATAAAATAATCATGTTTTTGAATGTTTTTTTATAATAATTTTCTAGGAGTGATATATTCTAAGTGAAGGGGATTTGTGAGAGGTGAAATTTCACCTCTTTTTATTTATGATTCATTGTTATATTTCTTAAAATTTATTTAAAATCTAGGTAAAATTCATAATTTCATGTTGGGTAATATTTTATGGGAATAAATAAAAATATTTAATTTGATGTGAAATATGATATTATTTGAATATTTTATTAGAAATTCATGATTTTTTATTAATAGGTCAATAGTTCTATTTTATGGTTTTATATGTATTTTAAGAACAATATTTTAGTGATTTATCATTGAAAATATATTTTTTAGGTAAATTTTTTCTTTTGTTTAATTATTTTATAATTCAATATTTTGTATTTTAAACATCACTTTTGGAATTCGATTTTAATTCTCATTTGTAAATTCCATAACTACTCTATTACTCATGTTTTATTTTGTGTTTGGAATTAATTTTTTCATAAAGTTTATAATTTTGTGTATTTTGAAATGATACTATAGACAGGATACCACTAGTGAAAAGTTTATCTCGACCGTGTGATATTGTGATTGTTTAGTCAGTCGATCAAATATAGAAATTGACCTTATTTTGAGTAGTCAAGTGATCGCATAAAGGCAGCAAGTGACCACAACAATAGATTCCACATCTAGTTAACCAACCATGTGTGGGAAATTTGACAAAGGATCAAACTAACTATATGATGGGACTAACCAATCGTTCCTCCTCTTTACCTTAGCATAGTAGATCAATTGAATATTACATATCAATATTCCAAAATACTACAGGTTTGTCAGACATAAGAATACTTTAACCCAAACTCATTATGGAAACTCATTCCACTACAAAATATAAGTGACTATTCCTACCTCAACCAAGATACTGCATGATGGTCTCCAACCCTTTTTATAGTTGGAAAATCTATTTAACCCTTCACTTAATCAAATATGAACAGTCAATATACCATGGAGAGCCCCACCATGGATGTAACTTGAGACTCTTCAAAAATTGTAGTCCAATTTGGTAGACTAAGACCATATAAAAGACTACCATGAACATCATTATAAAGAGTCAACCAAAGATGGTTTTCTTTAATATATTCACATGGAATGAATAAGAAGGTGAAACTCATGAAAAACAGGGAGTGTGGAAGACGAGTTAAAGAATGGATGATAGTGAAGGTTTTAAAAAAGGTTTGATAACATTTGAATGAACATCTAATAGGTGACTTAACTACACCAAAATTTAAACTGATTCAAATATATGATTTCTAGGTGAGACCAAGGGAAAATCAAATGAAACTGAGAATCTTCAACTGAGATTTTGAGTAGTCCAATCCAAAAGGATATCATGAAAATTGAAACTAATAAATTAAGATGGATCATGACAAGATGTGTGACTGGCGGGTGTTCCTTATGCATGTCAACGAGGTTGAAGATGGTGAATAGGCCTCATAGCTCCCCTGTGCTACTAATATGGATTTTTAGAATGATTCATGTGAGGTGATCAATAAAATTACACTTTTTAATTCTGTCGAGTTGAGGTTTTGAGAAGATGTTAGGTTATCCATAGAGATCCAATGAGGAATTGAATCACTGACACTTAAATAATCTTTAATCATGGTTGAATTGAAATGAAGTCAAATATGAGAGGTGGAATATATAGAAACTCTCTTTTCATACATTAACATTGAAAAAAAATTGAGGAATACTTAAAAACATTACAAAAAACAAACACCCAAAGACTATATTAGTCTAGTGCCTTTGGAAAAATGGAAACATAAATACTGGTACATAAATGATTAACATAATCTCCCACTAGGTTATTCTTGACTAGAACCCTTCTTAGACACATCAAACATAATACATATCTTCCTAACTTTGGGGGAAGGAAACATAGAAGGGGGTGAGCTTAGATGATAATTAGGGGTAAACAAGGGATATATGTAAGCATAATCATGGGCATAATGGTATGACAACCTGATCATGAAAATAAAAGATCATAACCTACATATCAAATATCATATACATGATTCATGACCTAAATCTTTGAAGTTCATAATACATGAATCATAAGGAAATAAAGAACATAATCCATGAAATCATAACATAGGAATAAAACATGGAATTATTGGAGACACATAACCATATATAATGATTTCTATATTATCCAAGGCATTTCTAATAAGACCATATTAGTGGAAAAATTACTTTACTAAACTGGGTTCACAGCCTATTCCAGCCCTGCATTACTGAACTGAGTTCACTCCCCATTCCATACTTGTAATACTACACCGAGTTCATTTCCCATTCAGGACCTATAATAATGAACCAAGTTGATTTATTGTTCTAGATCTGTAATACTGAACCAAGTTCATTTCTCATTCCATCCATGTTTATTTAATGAGATATAAATCTTTACCTAATGCATTGTAGGGAGATATATGTCCCACCCATATCATAATTAAATAATATATACATGTTCTATAAGACCATAAATAACCATATCATAACCCATGAAATGAAATGGGTATTATAAAAATGTAATCATCTCACAACCTATTAAAAGAGACATATTTCATAAATATTTCACCATAAATATAACTCATGAAAATAAGTGGGTTTCAAAATCATATAACCCATGGATGGGAAATGGGTTTCATAAACGTCATTCCATCAAATCATAATCCCTTAAAAGAAATAATATGAATGTAAAAATTGAATAATTCCCCATAATGGAATGAGTAACACCAATGGAGGTAATATTATATGGGAAATAATTTTGAAATATATTTTAAAAAAATTTCTAGAGGAAAATTTCCCTTCTGCAATGAAAAATCTTTTTAAAACATAAAACATTTTTGAAAATTTTTTTATTTGAAAATAGATTTTAAAACTTATAAAGGAAGAATTTAAAACCATAAAAAGTTTTGAAAATAATTTTTTCTTGAAAATGGGATTCAAATATATTTTTAAAAAAATTTTGAATTTTTTTTTGAAAACAAGGTTTTTGAATATAATAGATTTCTAACTAAAGAGAGAGACTGTAAAATTTTACATAAAACCATTATATAAAGTACCAAAGAGTTGAAAATGTTACGAATACATGAGGATATTTTGAATAAATATAGTATAAGAAAATTAATTAGTGTTCTTGAGAGGTGGATCATAATATTTCCTCAAAGAAGCATAATCATTAACAATCTAAAAAAGAGATGAGATTGTTTCAATAAAATATTACCACTTGGTTACTAGGGATTATACTCTCCATGTAAGAAAAATAAATTAAATGAAGCTTAAAACATATTTAAAAGAAGTATATTCATGATATAACATGTAAAATGTAAGTATATACCCCTAGAAAATAATTTATATGCATAATCAAAACAAGAGTCTCAAAGAAGGAAAATTGTGACAAAATTATTTTATAAATTTGGTAACTTTTGAAAATTAAACCTCATGGAAGAAAGATAATAAAATGGATATATGAATACCCAAAAATTTAATTATAATAGAGATATAATAAATTCAACCATAGTATATAAACCATAGAAAAATAAAGGGTGGTGATCACAACATGCATCTCACATAAATAAAAAGTGAGAAAAAACCACTTTACCTTTTATCTTGAATCTCGTCGTACTCATTCAAAAATCATTTATTATAGATATAAATATATTATAAATATTTTATAGTTCCATATTATTATATCTAATACCATATATGGTTTTATCATGACCATATATTACACTATTGTTAACGATCCTATGTTAAGGTTTCACTTCAGGTAATATTCACTTTGTTCTTCGCATGTGTCTTAATTTGTTATATCCTTGGTCCTTATACTTAAATAATGATTCAATAATTTAAAGGATAATATAAATATAATTTATATTCATTAAATATTTATTATAATAATCTATATAATATAGAATTACGAAATGATATACACCGCTCATGGAGACCGTAAGTCGTACGTACACTTGAATGCTATTTCAGTTTTTATTCATGTATTGAAAGAAAGAAATAAAATTATATATATGTATAAATGTCTATAATATAATAAAATTAGAATTATAATGTTATATATATCATATAATTTCACTAAACCCATCCTTAATACATTCCATGTCGTGTGAGAACGGATCACATTGCTTTGAGGGGGCGGTAGTCCACACTTCCTCAAACGAAATTATCGTTTTTACACCAAATGGAGAGTAAAAATCCTTGTGTTTTAAATAATAATAAATAATATTAAAGACATAATAAATATAATCTATTACATATATAAACATATTGTCCATAATAATTTCCACTGTGAGATGAATTAAAGGAAAAATGAACAATCATCATTTAGTGAGGCAGTACTTTGTCGTACACGTAAACAGTATGTTCGTTACCCATTAGATGGAGGTGTGTGTAAGTGTAGGTTGAAAATGTATCATAAAAAAATCCTAAAATATTTATTATATTTTTTTATACAATAATTTAATAAAGATAGTGGAGGGGGTGTAGAAGGAAAATAATAGAAAGGAGCTTGAGAGAAGGCGTTACCTCTTAATCAGGTAACTCCTTTTGGTTTATGTGAAAAGGATTCCTTGGATTTCCTTATGACCAAGGGAAGTGTTATATGTGGAAGGTATATATGTTTTTAAGTGTACTAGACAGATAATGGACTAATATAAGAGGTTTTAGAGGTGTTAAGTAGAGGGATAGGTGGTGGCCTTTTATTGGGAACGGAAAGGACACACTTGACATTTTTGAAAACAAGTTAGGTATACGCAAGTTTTTTCCTAAAAAATGTCATAAAAAACAAACCAAAATAAAAAATAAAAGTTTCATGGATGAAAATTATATATCAAATGGGTTTTTGACATGTTTAAAATTCATTTTGGGTCTTAAATTTAAGTTTTATTCATAAGTTAAGCTTAATTTTACCTTAATCGATGTAATTAATTTTGATTAATTTCACTAATATTTTTGGTCAAAAAACAAGTTAAATTTTTTAGAAATTATAAATTATTATGATTAAAAATATATAATCAATTTTTCCAAATTTTAATCATATAATTAACAAAAAATTAATTTAAAACTAATCCCACAGTTAGGTTGGCAATGTGGGGTTTTAATGTAAAAACAATAAAAAGTTTACTAACTTTTTGTATCCAATTTCATTGTGAAATTGATATCAATTTCATAAATTGTATGAAATGATAAAAATATTATCTAATTAAAATTTTAAACGCATTTAAAATATAATTTATCCATATAAATAAATTTGATGGAAAATAAGTTTTGAATTAAAATCCGGTATTTTTCTCTATTCATCCCAAAATGAAGTTTCTCAGGAAAAACACAAAATTTCACCCTAAGGTGATTATGATATTCTAAATTCAAAAATGGAGTTTATTCTATAAAATTAAATTTCTAAATTGGTGTAAAATTAATTTTTTTTTTCATAGAAGGATATGAAAAGTAGTTTGTTTGAGAAAATAATATTTTTAAAAATGTAAGGACTTAAACACAAAATATATCATTCATTATAAATATGTTTTAATTATATAAAAACATTATAAAAAATATCTAAAAATTAGTTATTACTATTCATATTAGTAAGTTTAATGAAAAGTTTATAATTATCTCATTTAAATAATTATAACAATAAAATGATATTTTTTAGAAACATCTGTGTTGCGTGTAACGTATACCAAGTCGATATTTGATGTAACATACACCAAGTTGAGGTTCCATGTAATGCACTCAATGTTTATGTTCTATGTAACATACGTCAAGTATATGTCCTACTAAAGGAATTTTTGAATTAGTTCATTTCATAACATAAATGAAAATTTAATTTATTCTAGAAAAAAAATTTCATAAAAACTCGGGGTGTTACATTATACCCCCCTTAAAATGAGTTTTTCCCTCAAAATTCATAACTTTGGTAAAAAATGAGGATAATTATACTTCATAATATCCTCAAGTTCCCACATTGCTTTCTCTAACTGGTTATTTCTCCATAAAACTTTTACCAAGTGAGTGGTTTTATTTCGTTGAACTTTCTCTGTATGATCCAAAATTTAAATCGGTTGCTCCTCATAAGAAAGATCCTGCTCCAGTTGTATGAAATCTAATATTAGTACATGTGAAGAGTAAGATATTTAATTCCTGATGATAGATACATGGAAGACATCATGAACTTGTGAGATATTTTGAGGAAGTACTAAGCAATAGGCTACCATCCCGATATGATCAAGAATATGAAAGGGACCGATATACCTAGGGATTAGTATCCATTTCTTCCAGAATGTCATTACTTTTTTATAGGGTGAGATTCATAGAATATTTTTTCATTACATTCAAATTCTAGATCACACCAATGGTTATCAGAATAACATTTCTACCGACATTGACCTTCCTTGTTATGTTGTTGAATGGTTCTAACCTTATCGACCATTTATTCAGAAATCTTTGGTCCCAATTTCATTCTTTATCAAACCTCATCCTAGCACATTGGAGCTATAAATTTATTCCCATAGAGGTATTCATAAGTTTCCATCTTAATTCTTGATTGAAAGCTATTGTTGTAAGAAAACGCAACTAGAGGATAGTGTTTATCCCAACAACCTTTGAAATCCAGAGAATAAGGTCTCAACATATCCTTTAGGGTTTGACTTGTTCATTAAAGATTACCATTTATCTGAGGATGATAACCAGTGATAAAAATAAATATTGTATCAATTACTTTCTTAATACTTCTCTAGAACATTGAGGTGAACCTCAGATCCCGATATGATACAATGGAATGTGGTACCCCATGAAACCTTACCACTTCCTTAATGTATATACTGGAAAGCAGATCCAGAGAGAAGTCTTCTCTGATAGAGATGAAGTGTGATGACTTAGTAAGGTGATCGACTACCACCCATATAGAAAAAACCCTTTAGGGGTTTTGGGAAGTCCAATGACAAAATCTAGAATTATTGTTACACCCTGAGATTTTATGAGAAATATTGTTTTTAATTTCTTTGATGTCTTGTGTTGTACGCTACAAAAAGATTAGATTTCTCTATACACAACACTGTATTAGCTTGTAGTATACGCAACACTATTCTTGGATTGCGTTGCACGCAAGAGCGACCTTCCTCAATAGCGTGTGTTGTACGCAATACTGAGTTTTACAAAACAATGATATATTGTTATAATATTATTATGAAATAGAAATTATGAATATTATTAACCACATTTTTAATTTTATAACAATATCATTCATCTTATCCATATTCTAGAACATGGTATGAGAACAAAATAATTTTTTCGGGTAAAATATGTATTTTTCAAAAATTGAAGTTTTGCCACCTTTTGATGGCGCACCCACATTAAATCTAGTTTTTGACACATTTATAAGTTCAATTTTACGAAATAAACTTATTCATTTCAATAAGGATATAAAAATTAACTTTGGATAATTTTTCAATATTTTTCTGTAAACTTTCATATTTTTATGAATAACAAAAATATGCTAAATTTTAATTAAAAACAAGTTTTTTCACCAAGATAATTTATATGGTTAAATTATAATATTTAATGATTTTAAATTATAAATAGAATATTTTTTTACCCTTTAATATAATTCAAGTCATTATCATTAATTTTACATTGAATTCATAGGTAAAAATATTTCAATCTTTTGCAATGTTTTAACTTTTAAAACCTATTTTCTCAACAGTGGGATTAATTTTAAATTAAATACCGTAACTTCTGTGTTTTTAATTTGAAAAAATGGATTCCATATTTGGAATCATTAGGTAGAAATTATGTTAATAGGATACTTTTTATTTTTAGAGATTATGAATAGTAACTACGGTAATTTTTATTTACAATAGTTATAGGTAAATCTGGTAATTAAGGGTAAAAATAAGATAATAAAATTACCCTAACACCTAAAAATATTCTATTGGATGAATAAAAGTAAACCCATATCACATAAGGGTCAGAATAGATTCATTTCATGGACTTTTTACCATGAAAATGATGTAATTATTATTAAAACCAAAGAAAGTGACAACATGTCACTCTCTTATAACTTGTAAGTGTAATAATTTTAATTTTGTGATAAACTTCATAAAACTTAGGAAATAAATAGTCACAATAAATATAATAAAATTATATAAATCATGTGAATTTATTTATAATTTTTAGGGATTAAATAATTATCATTAATGGTGACACAACAGTGATGCAGAAATTGTTTATTTAGTGAAAAATCAAAAATACAGTTTTTATTAAACTAATAGTGACCATAAAAGGCACAAAAACCTGACCAAAACTTATTGGTCGTATACATTTAAACCATAAGCATCCAATTGTAGAATATTTGACCATTTGGATCCTTATAATTGAATAGTGTCAAAATTAACACTATTGATATTTTATAAAAATAACATATTATTAAATTGTTTAAATAATTATACAAAAATGTTGTTGTAATTATTTTATTAAAGGAAATATCAAATATATGGTTTTAAAAATATTAAAATAAATGTTATATGAAAAAATTAATGTTATCCATGAATTTTTTAGATTCATATGAGAAATTATAAATATATTAAATATTTTGGTTCGAATATATCATCTATTTGGTTTTAATTTAAATTCTAATAATTGAATAGTGTCAAAATTGACACTATTGATATTTTATAAAAATAACAGATCATAAATTGTTTAAAAATCAAAAAAATATTTAAAAATTAAAAATTAAAAATTATATTTTCTAAAATGTAATAATGTGTCTAATTATGGATAATTCACAACACATAAGTAATTATTTATAATAATTTAAAATTTAGAATATTATTACCACTAATAAAATTAAACAGATTAAATAAGGATAAATCATGTTAATAAGGTTTAAAATAAATTCCCAACATGTCTAATTTTTTTTGGACGGTGAGATTTCAATCTTATATCATCTTATCTTCTAATTGGAGTCATTTCGGAAGATCTTAAGTGGGGTTTGGTTTTATTATAAATTAATATTTTAGAGGTTTCCAAAAGTGCCCCTCTCCTCCCTTATAAAAGGGAATCTCCTCCCTCTCATCTTCACAACATTTTGAGCCTTTAGGCTCGGCCAAACCCTGTCCATTTATCTTCTCCACTTCCCTAGAAACATACTATAAGTCCTGGTCTTCTTCAGAGACCAAAATTAGTGCCCTAAGAGGAGTTTTAGAAGAGGCGCGTCAAAGAAGAGGTAATATCCTTTACCAATTATTTTAAATTTATTTATTATTATACTTCCTATTCTTTATTTTTTTCATTATAAAGTAATAACATAAGTATCACTAATATACTTATATGTTATTATAAATATGCAAGAACCCCATTTCACCTTCTATCCATCCTACAGAAAACGAAATTACCGCGCGTGCGTACGTACGGAATACCGTCTCCACACCGTGGTGTAATTTGTTTTCCACCACCACCTTACTTGGATGGGTATAATGGTGTAAATAATAATTAAATATGACTATTATAACATCATAATGATTATGGGATATTATATCATACACTCCAATTCCATTCAATAATTATGAGAATGATATCATCGCTCGTGCGTACGTACAGATTACCGTCTCCACGACGCAAGGAGATTCATTCTCAATGTTAACCATTCAAGAATGATTATAAAGTTTATATAATAAATAATCATGAAATATATTAAATAATAATGATACTTGATTTATGTACATATATATTTCATTTACTTAATTCCATTCAATTCAAAAAGGAAATGAAAACAACGTTTATGCATATGTACGGACTACCGTCTCCATGAACGGTGTATTTCATTCCATTTATAGATCTATCATATATATTTATATGCTGAATATATATTATATATGAATTATATTTTATGTTCTGTAATTAATTAAAACATGATATAATTAATAATATCAAGAACAACAAGTCTAAACACATACGATAAATGAAACAATTTTACCCAAAACGCTACTTTAAAAAGGAATTGACAAAAGAATGGGTAATATAAAGTCATAATTGAATCATATATGATATCATAAATATTATTATGGTTCTAATAAAAGTTAAAAATATGTTTAAACCCACTATACATCAGTTTCAGACACGTACGAAAGAAATTGAACCTAAGGTAAGGGATAATTTTGCAATCTCATTTTTATCCGAGATTGCTTATACGTAAGTATTTACTGGGGTTATATTTTTCATCCATGTCCATAAAAATGTTTTTCATAAAGTGTTTAATATTATTCCATGTATGTTTAAAGTCATTTTTACCCATCTTTGAATTTTACTTTGTGTTATGGAAGGAATCTTTCTTTTGTTTACCATACGTGGCACTTTTTGACATTTCCAACAAAAGTACAAGGAGAATGTTTTTTTTAACTTATACAGGAAGAACAGATTTTTATAGTTTCATAACTACTTATTTTCATGAAGATTACTCTACACAAGTTCATGATTATTTTCAAAAAAATTCTTTTCTTTTAAAAATTCATGGAATTTTGAGAAAAGAAAATGATTTTGAAGAAGAAAGGATATTTTCCTCAAGAATTCATTTCAAGTGTTTTATCAAAACTATTTTCCATCTAAGATGACATTATTTAATATGTTTAGGTTTGAAGTATAATGTCTCTATTATTTACATGGTTTCATTTTTCTTATGATGAAATGATATCCATTTATTCTATTTGTATTATGTTATGATGGGATGATGTTTATGAAACCCATTTTATTCATTGGGTTATGATGAATGATTTATGTTTATTTTGTGGCACATGAAATAATGATTTCATTATGAGATTCGAGGGATCTATATATCCCTTCAATTAATTGGGTAAAAATTTATATCTCATGAGATAGACATGGCTGGAATGATAAGTGAACCCGGTTCAGTAATACCAGGCTGGAATGGGAAGTAAACCAGGTTCAGTAATGGACTTTGTCCACTATGATGGTCTTAGAAACAATGCCTTGGATACTATGGAAATCATAACTTGTGCTTAATGGTTTTCCATAATTACATGTTTTATTCCCATGCTATTTTATCATGATTAATGTTTCTTTATGATCTATGCCTTACGTACTGCCAAGATTTATTTCACAACTCAAGATTTTTCATGTTTAACCATTATGTTCATGTTGTTTAGTTTAAATGTATATGGTTTGTTTTATTTTCTCCATGTTTAACCTTACTGAGCATTTGAGATCACCCTTTTTATGTTTTCATTTCCCCAGGATATAAATAATGGTTTTAGGTAAGAAAAAAAGGGAGAGATCTTTATGGGAGATGTTGAAGATCTTTCACCATGATTAGAAGATTGTGTTCCAAGTTTCCAAAGACACTAAACTATTACAGTACTTGGGTGTTTTTTTATGTATTATGTATT
Source organism: Viscum album (assembly GCA_963277665.1). Classification (NCBI taxonomy): domain Eukaryota; kingdom Viridiplantae; phylum Streptophyta; class Magnoliopsida; order Santalales; family Viscaceae; genus Viscum; species Viscum album. The sequence goes on along the minus strand of OY728122.1, from coordinate 577,869,099 downwards.
CCTCAAAAGTAATGTAATGTCCATGTACGTCAATCTTGGTTCTCTACAATTATTTTCTCCCATTTCCATTATGGAATGGGTAATGGATGAAAAAACCCATTAAACTTTTGTCTTTAATCATTAACTTGTTGGAATACCAAGCAATGAGATAAAAACTCTAAGATATCTCTATTCATGCCATCACAACAAAATTATTACTTCAAGACCCTATACATCTTCATACATCTTGGATGAATAGAGAATTAAGAACTATAAGCTCTCTCCAAAAACTCATTCTTAAAATCTGTTATGGAAGGAACACACACACAATTCCGAAACCTCATCATTACATCTTGATGAAGGATAAACTCCAGAACATTTCCAACTTTCTTTTTTAGATCTATATCTTCCTTCTAGACCTCCTTAATCTTTTCAAGGATAGAGTGTTGAACATTAATTTGAGAAATATAATATTTTCATCTTCCTTTAGGATTTATAGATCCATCCTTTTAAAATACAAAGATACTGGATCTTTTGTGATCCTTATCATGGACAAGAAGTGTGATTCGTTTGACTTAAATAATCGTCCATCTTGTTCACTTTGCCAGGGTGGTAATGTATTGAGCAGTCATAATACTTTATGAACTCTAACCATATTCTCTAGTGAATGTTCAATTCCTTTTATTTTAATATATATTTCATAATTTTATGATCAGTATATATATATATCTCACTTTTCCCCATAAAGATAATGCCTCTATATCTTTAATTCAAAAATTACCGCTGCTTACTTTAAATCCTGAGTTGGGAATTTTTTGTCATGAATATTCAACTTTCATGAGGCATATGCTATAACCATATTATTCTGAAAAAGAAAAAATCCAAAACCCTTCTTGGATTCATTAATATATATTACAAACCCCACTTTACTATAGGGTAATGTAAGCATAGGTGTACTGACTAACCTTGTCTTCAATTCCGTGAACTTTTCTTATCATTTATCTATCCAGAGGAACTTGACACCATTTTGAGATAACTTGGTCATAATATTTGATAGTGATGACAAATTTTCCACAAACCATCGATAATATTCAGATAAAGAAAGAAATTTTTGGATCTCCGTCACTATGGTAGGTCTAGGCCAACATTCAATAGCCTCCGTATTTAATGGATCCACTACTATACCATCTCTCAAGATTATGCAACCGAAAAATGAAACCTTTTTTTGCCAAAATTTACACTTAGAATTTTCATATATATTATCCTTCCTTAGGGTCTTTTGTACAATTCTCAAGTGATATTCATGTTTTTTTAATAGATAAGAATATAATCTTTAATGACTACCAGAAACTGATTGAGATAATCTCTAAAGACTCTATTCATTAAATCCACAAGGATAGAAGTGAAATTAGTAAGAAACAAAGAATCACTATATATTCGTAGTGTCCATACCTTGTACAAAATTTCATCTTGGGTGTATCCCCTTTCTTGAACCTCAATTGATGATATGTAGAATGATGGTCAATATTGGAAAAGTTTTGAGCTCTGTGTAGTTGATCAAACAAGTCCTCAATTCAAGGGAGAGGATACTTATTCTTTATTGTGATCTTGTTCTACTCATGAAAATCAATTTAGATAATCATTGATCCATCTTTCTTTTTTCACAAAAAGAACTGGTGCACCCCATGATGACACACTTCGCTGAATTAATCCCTTATCAAGGATTTCTTGGATTTTATTCTTTAATTCCTAAAACTCAATCAGATCCATTATATAAGGTGTCTTTGAAATTGGCATTGAACCAGGTATGAGTTCTATTTAGAACTCAAATTCATGTCTTGGTGTAAGGATGGGTAAATCTTCTAGAAAGACATCCACAAATTCTCAAACAATAGGCATATCATCAATGCCAATTTTTTCACCAACCATTTGAGATAAAAAACCATTTTGAATTGGAATCAATACCCATACACTAGATGTAATATCCACATGATGTTCATAATTATAATCACATTGATGTATGATCCTAATAGGGTTTGAAATATCAAACAAAAATTCCCTTACCTGACAATTTATGTGAAATTTATGCAGATAAAGCTAATGCATGCCTAAGATGACATCTAATTCAACCAAAGGAATAATAACTAGATTTGAAAGAAACAAATTCCCAAAAACATCAACTGAAGAGGAATCATAGGCTTGATATACAATTATCATACCATTAAGGGGTTGCACTAATAATTCTACATCTAATTGTTTTGGTGGAATATTAATACCCTTATAAATATCTCTAGATATAAAATAGTGGGTAGATCCAGAATCAAATATGACATTGGAATTTCTAGAGTGGATGGGAAGAAAACCTTTAATCACATTGTTATCGCACCCCTTATCAAAAATAGTGATTGAATGAGATTTCCCTTTATACCTTAGCTCAAGAGGTTGTTGATGTCGATCATAATATCCATCCCTTGGGTTTGGGAAGTGGTTAACATAAAGCCCGTTATCCTTACACTTGTTGCAATGAATCGTGGGAGGTGCATTCTGTGTAGATTTATCTCCATTTGTATTTCAAGCTGACTTCATTCTATCACTACAATAATCAATTGCTCAATGACCTTCCTTTCCAAAATTAAAATAATTACTAGACACCTTAAGATAAATTCCTCCATGATTCTTCCCACATTTAGAGTGTAAATGAAAACTCATATTCTTTTCTCCATGATTTTTAGAGTTTCCTTTGAACTCTATCTTCCTTTTCTCATCAAAACCATGAGGTTGTTATGTGACTCTAACCTCCATTTCAACCTTTATTACACAACAAAAAATCTTATCATAGATACTGAAGTCTCTTATGTCTAACTCCATTTTAATACCTTTCTTTAAGACAATGAAGAAACTATCCAGTTTACATTCACGTTGGATGATTATTCCTGAATCATACCTCACATGTCGGGTGAAATTAGCCTCATTGGTACCAAAAGATACATCATCCCTTTGCTTCAACTTGAGGAAATATTTCTCCATCCGTGAATGAAGAATCTAAGGAAATTAATTATTGAGAAATAATTTCTTGAACTCGTCCCAATCCATAGATTCAATATCATCTTTCTACCTTGTATTCTTTATTAGAGTCCACCAATGGTCTGATTCACCTTCTAATTGATAAACAACCATTATAACTTTCTCATTATCCAAACACTGATGAATGGGGAATATCTTTTCAATAGTACTGATCCATTGTTTAGTAAAAATTGGATCAAAATACCCTTTAAAAGAATATGGGAATTTCCTCATGAAAGAATCAATATAATTTTGTACCCTCCTTTTATCATTTGGAATCAAACCATGATTCATATCTTGAGAAATTTGTTTATCATAGTGATGAGGTTTTTCATTCAAAATTTGATTTCATTCTGTTTCTCAAGAGGAAAATCATTTCATTTTCCATCACAATCACCATTAATTTGGTTCCTTTGGGTTCCATCCATTTAATAAAACCAAAATAAAAGAGTAAGAAAAATTTGTCACATTGTGGAACCACATAACCATGAAACTTCACTTATAGGATGTCTAAATTATGACACCTTCCTTAATCTATGACACCATAGGATCATTATAGTTTATTAATTGGGAACTTTTATTTAAATCATTTATAATGGTTGATTAAGAGTTTTTGAATTTCCAAAGCATATCCCCCTGGAGTGTCATTCTAGTAGTGAGAAATTCCCATTTTCATATACCAGATTACCCCAAGTAAGGCCCAAAAATCTTATTGGAGTTTTTACCCCTAGGTATATTTGTACCAGAGCCACATCCACTTGTAGTATCTTGATAGGGATTTATTTTTAGGAAACCAATCACTTTATCCTTTACCAAAATTCCAATATATTTGGCTAATCTTTTCCTTATACTTAGACTTTTCCATAGACATGTACTTAGAGTTCTCACTAAGGTTTTCTCATCCTAGATTCCAAAGGTCAACTAAAATTTTTCTTTGATACCAACTATAGAGAACCTCTATTTTCATACATTAAAGTTACTTAAAATTTAAAAAATATATAAAAACATTACAAAAATAAATGCCTAAATACTGTATTACTCTAGTGCCTTTGGAAACATGGAAATATAAACACTGATACAAAAATGATATACATCATCTCCAACTAGGTTCTTCATGACTATCCCCCTTCTTCGATACATCAATAATAATATATATATTCATAACCTAGGGGGAAGGAGACATAAAAAATGGGTGAGATCAGATGCTTAGTAAGGTTAAATAAGGGATATATATAAGAATAATCATGAGTATAAGGGTATGAGAACATGATCATGAAAATAGAAAATCATACCCTGCATATTAAAGATCATATACATTAATCATGACATAAATCTTGGAAATTCATAAGACTTGAATCCTAAGGAAATAAAGAACATAATCCATGAAATCATAATGTAGGAATAAAACATAGAATTATGGCAGACCCATAATCATATATAATGATTTCCATAATATCCAAGACATTGCTACCGAGACCATATTACTGGAAAAATTCCTTTACAAAACTAGGTTCACACCCCATTCCAACCCTATACTACTGAACCAAGTTCACTCCCCATTCCCGCCCTATAATACTAAACCGAGTTCATTTCCCATTCCATCCCTGTAATACTGAACCAAGTTCATTTATTTTTCCAGCCCTGCCATACCATACCGAGTTCTTTTATCATTTCATCCATGTATATATTATGAGATATAAATCATTACCCAATGCATTTGATGGATATATATGTCCCACTCATCTCTTAATAAAATCATATATACATGTGCCACAATATAATAAATAACCATATCATAACCCATGAAATGAAATGGGTATTATAAACATGTAATCATCTCATAACCTATGGAAAAAGACATGTTTCATAATCATTTCATCATAAACTTAACCCTTGAAAAGAAATAGGTTTGAAAAGCATATTACCCATGAAATAGTAATGGGTTTTATAAACATAATTCAATAAAAACATAATCCATTCAGATAAAGAATATGATTCGAAACATTGTATAATTTCTCCACAATGGAATGAGTAACCCCAATGGATGTTATCTTATATGTGAAATTATTTTAACAGACCTTTTAAAAACATTTCATGAGGAAAATATCCTTTCTTTATTGAATATTATTTTTAAAACATAAAACCCTTTTGAAAACCTCTTTATTTGAAAATAGATTTAAAAAATTATAAAGGAAGCATTTAAAACCATTAAACATTTTTAAAATATTTTTTCCTTGAAAATGGGATTCAAATATCTTTTTAAAAACAATTTGAAACCATTTTTTAAAACATTGTTTTTGAATACAATAGATTTCCAACCGAAGAGACAGAGAGAGACGATCAACTTTTATTTAAAAAATTATCTTAAGTAAAAAAGAGTGAAAAATGGTACTAATACATTAGGATATCTTGAATAAAAAAATTATAATAAAATTAGTGAGTGTTCTTGTGATATGGATAATGATATTTCATCAAAGAATCAAAATTATTAACATTCTCAAAAAGTGATCAGATTATTTCTATAAAAGTTTACCACTTGGTTACATGGGATCATAGTCTCCATGTTAGAAAAGGAAATTACATGAAGGTTAAAATATCGTTAAAATAATTATATTCAAGATATAACATGTAAAATGGAATTATATACACCTAAAAAAGAATCTATATGCAAAATCAAAACATGAGGCTCAAAGAAGGAAAATTAAGACAAAACTATTTTACCGATTCGGTAACATTTGAAAATTAAACCCAATGAAAGAAATATAAAAAATGGATATTTGAAAAAAAATAAATTTATGTATAAGAGGCATATAATAGATTCATGTGAAGTATATACACTACACAAAAAAAGGTGATGAACAGAGAATGCATCTCACAAAAATAAAAAGTGAGATAAAATCCCCTTACCTTGTATCTTGAATCTCATCGTACTCACTCAAACCACCTTTATAAAAAATATTAATTTATTATAAATATTACAAATATAAATATTATTATATCTAATACCATATATAGTTTTATCATGACATTATATTACCCTCTTGTTAACAATCCTATGTTAAGGTTTCACTTCTGGTAATATTCGCTTTGTTCTCCGCATGTGTCTTAATTTGTAATAACTTTGGTCCTTATAATAATATCATTATTATAGAATGTAAAAAATTATTTAAATATAATTTATATTCATTATATGAGTATTATAATAATATATATAATATAGAAGTACGAAATGGAATACACCATTCATGGAGACGGTAAGTCGTACGCACGCATGAACGCTATTTCCATTTTTATAGTTATATTAAAAGATATATAGAAAATGAATTATATGTATATATTTATATAATATAATTATATTATAATTATAATTATATATATATATAATAAGTTCACAAAACCCATCATTAATACATTGCATGTAGTGTGTGAATGAGTTGCATCTCTTTGAGAGGGTGATAGTCTACACTTCCTCAAACAAAATTATCGTAATTAAACCAAATGAAAAGTAGAAATACATGTGTTGTAAAATGAATTAATAAGATTAAAGACCTAAATAATATAATCTAAGACATATATAAATATATTTTATATCACAATTTCCACCATGAGATGCGGTAAAGGAAAAATGAATAATCATTGTTTAGCGATGTGGTAGTTCTCCATACATGTAAATACTATGTTCGTTACTCATTAGATGGAGGTGTGTGTTAGTTTAGGTATTAAAACTTTCATAAAAAAACACTAGTATATTTATTATACAGGCTTTATTATACAATCATCGAATAAAAATGGTGAAGGGGGTGGATAAGGAAAATAATAGAAAGGAGTTTGAGAGAAGGCTTACCTCTTAATCGAGTAACTCCTTTTGGATTGTGCCAAAATGATTACTTGGATTGACTTACGACCAAGGGAAGGATTCTAGAAGTAAGGTATGTATGTTGGTAAGTTTATTGGGAAGATAATGGAAAATCCTAAGTGGTTTTAGAGTTGTGAGGAAGAGGGAGAGGTGGTGCCCTTTTATAGGGAAGGGAGAGGACACATGGCATATTTAAAAACAAGTTAGGTGTTCCCACATTTTTACCTAAAAAATTAATAAAAAACCAAAAAAACTCAATAATGGTTGGTTCATGGAAAACTAATTGATATCCAATGGGTGTTTGACAAGTTTCTAAGTCTTTTTGGGTCTTAAATATATGGTTTAATCTTTATTTAAGCTTAATTTTATCTTAATCGATGTAATTAATTTTAATTTCTTTCACTAATAATTTTAGTAAAAACTAACATGAAATTATTATAAATTATAAATTTTTATTATTCCAAATATGGAATTAAATTTTCAAAATTCTTATTGGATAAGTAGTAGAAATTAATTTAAAATTAATCCCGTAGTTGGTTTGACAATGCGGGTTTTTAAGGAAAAAAATCAAATGTTTGCTATGTTTTTATATCCTATTTCAATGTGAAATTGATATAAATTACCTAAATTGTATTAATTGATAAAAATATTCTTTAATTATATTTTTAAATCAATTTAAAATATAATTTATCCTTCTTAATAAATTATATGAAAAATCATTTTTGAATTAAAATCCGGTAATTTTCACTATTAATCTAGAAATGAAGTTTCTTAAAAAAATCCCAAAATTTAACCCTAAGATAATTTAGAAATTATAAATTAAAAAAATAATCTTATTTTATAAAATTTAATTTCTAAATTTTTCTAAAATTAGTTTTATTATTTTTCACAGAAGAACTGAAACGTAGTATGTTTAAAAAAAATAGTATTTTTAAACATATAAGGACTTAACAAAAAATTGTATCTTTCATTATAAATATTTTTTATTTATATAAAAACATTATAAAAAATATTTTTAAAGTATTTATTTATATTCATATTACTATTTTTAACGACTAGGTTATAATTATATTATTTAAATAATTATAACAATAAAATGATGTTTTGTAGAAACATCGATGTTGCATGTAACATACGCCAAGTAAATATTCTGTGTAATGTATGCCAAGTCGATGTTCCATGTAATATACTCCAAGTTTGTTTTATGTGTAACATACTCCAATTCCATGATGTATGGAATGAATATTTTAATTAGTGAATTTAAATAGATCAATTAAAATTTAATTTATTCGAGAGAAAAAGAAAAAAACTCCATAAAACTTGGGGTGTTATATGGAAAAACTATGATTTTCCTTTTCAATATATGTAAAATGAACTCAAGCTGAGTAATGTTTGTTGATACAGATAAATATTAATATACCAAATCCTAATTGAATATAATAGAGACTCTGGTGAACTAGACTGAAATATCCTAACTAATAATGACTGAGCCCATGTCAAACATTCCTAGCCTAATCATGGATTTCCTCTATTTAATCCCATTACACCACCAAATCCCAAACACATTAAATAACACTACCATGAACCCTTTATGAGTACTAGATCCTCCTCCCCAAAAGTACAATGATCTTTTAGCCAAATTCCAGTACCATTCCATATTTTGATGTCCCCCAGCTCAACCCCAAGTCTGTTTCAATGAAGCTAAATGAACCAGTAGCACTTAAATGTATAATTATTACACAATAATGTTTAATAGAACCATGATTCCAATTTTTCTATGTCATAAAGAAGTAATTTCACTCTAATTATTCAAAAATAAGTATGAATATTGACTATGGTAATAATTTTTAAGTTGGTAAGATTCAAGATGAGCCACCTAAGAAGATCCAAAACATCTGAGTTGGACATGTGCCAACCATCTTGAAAAGAGAAATAATCCCACCACATAACACAAGAATATGGGGATAATGGATAATAAGTGATAGATCTATTTTATATCAATATATATATAGGTTTTTATATATGGATTAATTTAATATTAATTTATTAAATTTGAGTTTCATAGAAGATAATTATGTATTTTTTATTCTTATACCGGATAAAAATTTGTAGAAATATAAAGGAAAATTTGGGAATTAAAGAATAAAAGGTGCAGTTTGATAATGGAAAATGAAGAAGTAGACGAGGTTGATGATTGAATCCAAAGATAAAAACAGAGGTTCAGGAGGCACAAAAATAAAGAATATGGAGGAAATGGAGGTTCCGATACTAGATGTCCAAGATACACATCATGTACTTAATACACAACATGTAAATTTATAAGTCATGAACTATTTACTGGTCACGAGAAAGGGAAAATTAGAATTCCATAAATCTTTTGAGAATCGAACATTATATTTTGTTTAATATTTACATAACATGTAAGTTTCATATGTAATAGAAAAATGAAGATTTATAGTGAATCTTTGATGGGATTTTTCATATATTTGACTGTATCATCCATTTAAGGCCATATTTGACATGTGGATGGGAGGGAATGACCTGGAGTCTTATAAATAATGAGTATGACCATGATATATTTATTTCATTCAAGGCATGGATAGGATTGACTATTGGGAGGATTATATGGAGTTCTGAACCATCATTCGTCATAGATAGGTTTTTATTTTTCTCGTCTTTCTTTAATGTAATGTTGAATGATTTATAATATAATTAAAATCTATTTATTTTCTTCATTATACTTCTCAATAATTCATATGTTGCTATATTATTCCTTTTTTATTTGTTGAATATTAGTTTTTAATTTATTTTTTATTGTTTCAATTGTTGATTTCCCTGTTTTGAAATTTTTAATCATTATTTCAAGCATTCCACATATTTCTATTTCTTCAATAAATTCATTCATGTGAGGCTAATCTGCTTAGGGTTATGGGTCAAGAGTAGGGGATCTCTTAATAAAAATTAATCTATAAATCAAAACTTGGTAACCCTATGTCTAGTAAACATGTTTAGAACATTTTAAATATCATTATTTTTCATTATCCCTAACCATAAAAGGTCAAAATAGAATGACCATGGCTTAGTTGGAGAGGATCAGGGTATGACCAATAGCCTCTAATTATTTATTCCTAGATCCAATATTCATGACCTTAAGTTATTAATTACTATATACCAAGGAGTTTTTTCCATCTTAGGTTGATCCAGTTGGCTGGAACATGGTCAATTGGTGTTCTTTTCACCACTTCACAACATACTTCATAGGTCTATCCCAAGTTAGAATTATGATTACCATTTTCCTAAACCTTAAAGTTGACCATGATTCATTTTTGTTTTTAATGCATTTTATTTATTTAATTTGTGTCATTTAATTATTTTAATAAAATCAAACCAAAATTGGAGAGACATGACCTTTGGTTAAGAATTTTCTACCATGTTCCCCACTCTCTATGGGTTTGACCCCATACTTCCACTTTACCTCACGTTTGTAGTTAGTGTTGTTTCAGATAAAATAAAAATCTTTTCAAATAAACTCAAGGGAAGTAATGAAACCATTTGAGACTATAAATAAGTTTCCTCAATTCTTATAAATACTGTTCCCATCCCCATTTATAAAAGATCCGAACTTAGAATTTGACCTGGTCTCAATTAGAATAGGTTTTACAATACTTTATTTATTCTAATTCTAATTCATTTTTTTGTTCAACTATTTGTGTTGGGTTCTTATCTCCCCTAGTTCCATGATTTGTTTGAACTTTGTAAACTACCAATGATATGAAACTCTATGATTATGGAGCACTAACCAATTATGAGTGATTTGAGGGGAGTTATAGTGGGGTTTCTTAAATTTTAAAAATTTAATTTCCCAATTTATTTCTTCCCGAATCTGTGTGATAGTGAGGGTGAAGAATCAAAGTGTGATTACAAGTCCATTAACCATTAGTTATATTTTAATGTATCAATTTTTTCCATTTAATATTTTGGAATATTTCTAGAATTAGTTTCGAATACAGGATCTAAGACGACGCAAGATTCTAAGGCCTGATGAGCCCAAAATTGATATTTGAAAAAAAAATTAAATATATTAATATCACATATGCATAGTTTTCTTGAAAAAGTAGAATAAATCCCAAATAGATTTTTGAATAAAAAATTTTAGACCACTGTTGATTTCAAAATGTGGACTTTTCCCTAGGTGAGATATAATATTTTTCTGCGTTAGACATTTCGGTAAAGTACTATCACTATCACAAATAATAAAAAAAATTAATTTCATTAATTTATTTCTTTATTTTGATGCAACAACTTGGAATACTCTATTAAAAAAAATATATGCCTAAATATATTGGGTTAAACATATAACCTAGGTACTTATAGGATCCATCGAAGAGGATATGTTATAGGATCATTGGTAGATGACCCCCGATCGAGATCAGATAGAAGATTGTGTACCTACATAGTTCATGGATATCGTCAACAATGATAACACGAGGCTATTATTTTTTAAAGATCAATCAAAAATCCATATAATATTATTATTTTGTTGATTTATCCTTGTTTTTATTTTCCCATGAGAACTAAAAATTAATCTTGTAAAAAATTAATTTGTGGACCAATCGTCTGATTCAGGTAATTATTTTATCTTCCTACTGTATAATAATTGATATTGTTTTGATTTAATTATTTCTTTGCATTAATTTTAATATGAAAACGATTCATGTACAACACGAGCATTGGCTAAGGTCAGTTACAAATGTTTGTGTTTGTGAATTTTCTCTCCCCATTCTACCTGCGTTCATCGTTGAAATTTTCTTTTGTCCTACGATTCGATGAATACCCAGTGAATAATTGTTTTATGTTCTATATTTGGAAAAAAGAATTGCTACTGAAAGTTTGGGATTGAGATTCAACATCACAGTTTTGGTACATGATGAGGGTAGTAGATCTAGGGATGGATTAGGTATGGATCAAAGATCCACATGCGTGGGTTTTCACACTCTGATGAGGAGAGGTGATAAGAAGAAAATTTTGGATTATTTAGTTATTATAATCAAGAAAAAAAGGTTTAGAGGGACTTAGTTGTACCGAATCTGAGTTCCAAGGGCAGAGTTGGTGAAACAAGTGTCAAAATAAGAACATGCATGAGTTTTCTATAGGCTCTATGAAAAACACAACTTAATAGTGTGTAGTCCTATGATAAAACTCCATGCAGTCCCCTTGGTGCTGTGATAGGGTTTCCACATAGAGATAACTATCAATTTTTTTACATGTGTCACATGCTATATAACCCTTTAGCTAACCAACTTGAATTTTATAAGGGGTACATGCCCAAGAGTCCATGTTGTGTTGCATGATGTGTGTTCCTAGTCACACACCATATAGAACATCGTAGACTACTTGACATGTATTGAGAGTATATGACCAGGTGTCCATGTGGTCCCATATTCCATGTACTTGGGAAGTACACAGGCATGCCAAAGTATATGGGCAGAGCTGTGTACTTGGACATGACCAAGTATATGAGAATGACCCAGTGTAAATGGGTACAAGAATAATGGAATGTCGAGATACAGGTATATATCTACATGCAACACACTCTTGGGACATTCTGTGTACTTTGGAAAAGTTCATTCCATGCGAGGAAGAGTCATAGGTAGTTCCAGGCTTTGAGAGACATGCCTTGTACCCCTAGGGACATTTCATGTACTCCTTTGAGGATAGGTTGAAGTCCTCTTTCATATCAGCCCAGATTTGTAGTGATATTGTGTGAGCTTCCTTAGACTAATATTAGTTGAGTGTGTACCCTAGTTAGTGTAACAATTTTTTATTTTTACATATATTACATTATAATATTGTATGAATTATTTTCAGAGATAGGCTTGGAGTCGACATCAGATTCCAAGGGTTGTTGAGCCCAAAATTAATTTTAGAAATATATTAAATATATTTAATATCATGCATGCATAGTTTTCATGAAAAAGTGGAATAAAATAGATTATTTATTTTATTTTACTTATTCCCCACTGTAAGAATGCAGTTTTTATCTCAAGTATGGTTCTTTTTAAATTTGGTCTAATTCTTTATTTTGGAGCAAATATATATTTCTAATGATTTTGTGAAGGTTTCGAGGTGCCCGAGGCTTGTTTGTACCTCATAACCCCGACTGGTGGAGAAAATCACTATCCCATATAGTTAGTATAAACCATGTGACCCATCTCAAATGGTCTCTCCTAACCATGTGGGTATGGATTGTGGGGTAATGTTTAGAGTACGGTTTTCCCTAACCATGCACGAGGAGCCGCAAACCCATGTGAAAAATGAAGACATTTAAATAGTGGTGTTTTGCATATTTGGTTCACGATTTCCCTAACCGTGTGGCTTAACCGTGTGTGTGTTCCCTTAGCATAGTAGAAGGTGCACAGTTCACACACGATTTGGAAAACCATGTGGCCAAACCATGCGACCTAGGTTTTTGGGTAAAATGACCATATTTCCCTTAATTATCTAATTAAACACTACTCCTCTATTTGTTTTTATTTTAGTGGAAAAAGGTATCTCTTCTCCCATTTTGATCTCCCAAGCCATAATTTATAGATATTGATCCTGGCTCACCATCGAAACTTTGATTCGATCCCCGTTCATCACATTGGATGTGAATCAGGGAGATCAAAATTCCTTTTTAGACATTCATTATTCTTATTCCCCTTCTGAACACTATTTAGATACAAGCTCATATGCCCTATTTTCAGGGAATTGATCAGATATTCATTTTGTTGGAGGTTACAACCTCAACGCTATCCATTACATGTAGGGTGTTTCCATATTTATGCATTTAGTGGTTTGACATGTTTGGTTGCACCACCATTCAGGTGCACTATGGCTTGACCCTGATAAAGGTAAGCCCTTCCTTAATAATATGACTACTGAATTGGTTTTGGATATCCTTGTATAAGTTATTACCACTTAAACCTTCTAAGTTAAGTGTTTTAAATTAATCAATGAATCTTTAAATGGTAAATTGTAAAGTATATTATTGAAATCAATTTGTCTAGTCTATTATAAGTTAATTTCACATGGTTGATCATTCTTATCCCACCATTTCATGTTTATTAAAGTTAAATGAGAAAATTAAGTAATTTAATTTGAAATGACAGAAATGGTTGCATGTATTATTATCCTTGTTACACTAATGAATGATATGGAATGAACCCCTTAACTTATTAAATGGGAAAATTATTAAATGTAATTAATTAATTAATTAATTAATAAAGTATAAGGTGTCTAATTGTAAATGGACCTTGACATTATTTTAGGAGTGGTCAGACTCAAGTAAGCCTTGGATTCTCGAGGGAGTACCTTGAGCACTCATGGATGATATTATGATTCAAGGATACCGATTTCCAAGTTTGATACCCATCTTGGAACCACATATTTGTCTACTTGTGGAGGATTAGTATGACACCATAACATATCTCTAATACTATTAAAGGATTCCTTGGACACACTCCTTAGATATATAATGACGTGTACAGACATGTGGCACATTGGATACTTACTTGGGGCCTGTCATTTCTTCTCCGGTTTTACCTTGGATAAACTCCTTAGACTCAGTTAGAAATTATATTATTGTGTAATGACTTGGGTTTTCCCCTTGGATTACACTATTACTCCTTTTATCCATTATGTAGACTATTATTAAGTTGGATCGAACCTTGAGGTCAAGAATAACTTGGATCCTTTACTATTATTATTGTTATTATCATGTCAGGATGTTAATGTTGGTTATACCCCACCAGACTTATAATAAATTGAAAAATAATTAATTAATGAAATGTTTAAATGTTCATACATCAGCTGAGGCTAAAGTAGTTACTTGGGTATTTACATTATTGTACTAATTTATTTTTATATATGTATAATGGAAGACTATTATAATTTATATTATACGGATTGAATGTTATACATGCCGTTGGGGTTGGCCTACTGAGATTTATCTTAGAACCTATCTGGGACACTAGTGGTACCTAGGTAGATTACAAGTATGTAGGTGTTGAAAAGGGGAAGCATCCTACTTTAGAAACCTGATATTTCTTACTTTCTTAAAATAGAGCTTGGTAGAAGATGACCGAGTTGGAGCTTGGGATGATGGATAGTGTTTGGTTTCTTTTTTATTATTTTTTATATAATATTTTCCTCCTCCCTTATATCCATGTTTTCCAGTTTTATAGATACATGAAATATATCATTAGATTTTATATATTATTATCAGTTGCTGTAGTTACTTATTACTCCTGTCTTATTCTACCATTCTATAAATTTTTATATACTGCTTCTGCTATTTATTTATTATTATATTTATCTGTTGTGATACAATATGGTAATGAGGTTATAGTTTCCCCATATATACACCACAATCCCTTACTTATAGTTAACATCCTCTGGCATTATGGGAGATACGATTAGGGCCATGTGGCCGATTGTTCTTGGGGTACCTTTAAGTGGCACCTGGGTCCGAGACATCACAAAGTGTTATCATAGATTAATTTTCTTGATTTAATTTTTGGAGACAAAAAATCAGATATTAGGAACTCTGTGGAAATTTTTTATAAGCCATGCTTGTGGGTATAAAATCCATGTTCATGGTAAATGCTTCTTTACTTGAATTATAATTATTTTTCTTATTTTTCGTATTAAAGTTGATATCTTTTCACCCTTGGGTGATGAAAATACTATGTGATGGTTATTATTATTATGATTGATAATTTAATTTCATCCTTAGACCAATTATTTGAGGGTGAAGAGAATTTTTAGATGCATAATCATAGGAAACTAGAATTCACTTACCATGCCTATTTCCATGCCATATAGGTGCATTTCACTGCTTGCATTTCCTTTTTTTCCTATGATTATTATGTGATCCTTGTTTTTATATATTTATACCTGTGATTATCTTTGTCTATGATTGAGTGATTTATATTTTCAATTCATGACATGTAAGGTCCCTCATGGGTTGGAATGGGTAGTTTACAGAGTCAATCCATCTTATATAACTCGTTACATTCTAAGACCAAATGTTGACAGAGTTAATTAGAATTGAAATGGGTGTTGATTTTATTGATAAGGTATATGGGCCTTGATTCACTAAGAATGACAATAAATTATAAACATAATTTGATATATGAAAATTTGAAAATTCAAACTATAAAAGTGAAACTTGACTTATAAAATGATGTGGTATCCAGTAAATGAAGAGGAAAAGTAATATTTTCCTTTCACCTATAGGAACCCCTATATTTAATCAAGAATACTTACCAATATATGGCCTTCAAAGTGGGTAGTTGGGGTACTACACCATGGGTAATGATCCCTTTCATTTCATTCAGCTTCCTCTATTGTGATATATTTTCTTCAAAGATTTTTATTAGGAATGTGCTTGGAAATTCAAGACCAATTCCGCAATGACATACTCATGTGGTGAACTAAGAAGGTGGAAACAACCATTCCCCAGACATGGTGGGCCCTGATCCACCAATTTTTCTACTAGGAGGGAAACTTGAGGAACTTTCCATTGTACCTGATCTAGGCACTAATGATCAGCTTCATGATAGTTTCCTATGTTTTATGTAGTCCATGAAGGGTGCTCCATGACTTGCACATATGATGGATGATCTGACACATGAGTTCCAGTAGAAACATCCTTCTACTTTATTATGGGACAATAGTCCACAGGATACTAAGTCTTGGATAAATTCCACACTATCTATATTTTATCATTTGGAGATGACTCCGGAGTAGAGAGTCAATCTTACTACATACATGCTAGGTGATTTCTCTAAGTGCTAGTGTGATTTAATTAACCAAGATAGTTTCCATCAAGGAATGGTATGTGATGATTTCTAGACTTCCTTCTATGATCACTTCTTTCCTACGATGCTGAGGGATGACTGATCTATATAGTTTATACATCTTGAGTATGATTATACATTAGTTATATAGTATTCAAAGTGTTTTACTAAGTAGATTTTATTTTCAATGCTTCTAGATGGTGATGAGATTTCGTGTACTAGATGCTTCTAGGATGGGCTCCAGTATGCCATCTTTACTCAGGTAATCATTTTCCTCAAACCTAATTTATACGATATTTTCAATTAGGATCTTATCGGAAAGCACAACATGAGGGAAGTCGATAGTACCAGCCATAGAGGATCAGTGCTACGACATGCCAATATTTCTTCTGGTAATAGGAATCGTTCCTTTAGGTTTCATGTTAGAGTAGTGGTGGTTAGAGTAACCACACTGGTATCTCTAATATATTCTATCAATGTGGATGACATGAGAATCTGAAGACTTAGTGAGATAGAGACCCGATGGAGTGCCGTACGTTTGGCCATATGGGACATCTATAGAAATTCTATTAGAACTTTCCATATGCATCCAATGGAAGATGATCCACACCAAATCCACCTTCAGGGGGAGTTTATTTTACACTGCATTAGGTGGGAAGTTGGAGTGGCACTGGTAGGACTGGCCTAGGTGGTGGTCATTGGTATAATATCCAAACTTCATATTTTCAGCAGCGGTAGAAGAACAATCATGATCGGGGTAGTCCAACTATATCATAAGGCCTTGGATTAGGCCAGTTTCATGAATTATTGTTAATACATGAGGATTAGAGTACCTAACCATCAATAGTATGAAGTAATATTCTAGAATCCTCCACCACAATATCTTCTTTGTCTGATACAAGTGATTCACACTCCCATATCTATTTATCTATCATGGAAATTCTTGGGCTATACGTACAATATTACTGTGGTATAATGACCTTGAATACAACATTTCAAGTACAGTTAGAGTGTATAATCCAATGTAAGGTTTTTCCCATTGAGGTATGAAGTTACGCTTTCTTATGGGACATATTTGTTCTTAGGGTGACAGGCTTTGATGTCATTATTAGGAGGGATTGGTTGGTCCCATATCACACATTTTTTTGACTTCTATCGTTATAGGGTATCGTTTACAACACCATAGGGAAGTAGTTATATACAGAAGGGTTAGTATGATATCCATAATAGTAGAGATATACTAGAGCATCATGGGATATGTTGAGTGACCACCTAGATTGCTAATATCTTTGTGTATAATCGGGGTTTATATTTGGATTAATTCCCTCTAGTAGTAGACCGTTTCAGGGATGTATTTCCCAAAATTTTTTATATATTACCTCATGAGAGAGATGTAGATCGAAACTGCGTTCATCTCTTGATGTCATAGATGTCAGTAGGTGAAGGCGGATCACCAGGTTTCAAAATATTTGATATAGCCTCATGAGATCCAGGAGTGTAAATTGGATGACATATCCATATAATTTGTTATAGGGATTTTGTCAATAGAGTGAGACCATGATTCCATTTGGGTTATAGTTGACTGACTTACCGAGTTGATACAATTCCTTTCTATTAGGGAGTAGAGTTCAGTGGAGAGTTTGAGGAAGTTGTACATAAAGAAGATCATAAAACTCCATGGGGTACCCTCAACCATTATATCTAACCATGACACATGGTTTATTTAATGGTTGTGGAGATTCTTATAGGAGGAATTCAATACCCAATTGAGGATGAGTACAACATTTTACCCCTTTCCAGATGGGAAGACCGAGTGGACTATCTAGGTGTTGGTGGATATTATGAGGGATTTTGTTTTGAACTTCATACAGAGCAAGAAGGATCACCTTTCAATTGTTTAGTTTTCTTATAATAACATTTATAACTCTACTATCAACAAAAAACCATTTGAGGCCCTATATGGAAGACCCTACAGGTCACCCTTATATAGGACTAAGATTGGTGAGACCTATATTGTTGGGGAAGAGATGGTGGATGTGATGATAGAGAAGGTTTAAGTGATCAAAAATCATATGGGGATTGGGATGTTTGGCCAACGAGGAAAGATTACCCTGAGATTTATCAGACCATTTGAGATCCTGTGGAGGGTTGGAAAGGTTTCTTACTACCTAGAATTACTCCCAAAGATGTATTGGGTTCATGGGATCATCCATGTGTTGGATCTAAAGATATTTATCCATAAACCTATGCATGTTATTTCCTAGGGAAATATGGACATCAATGATGGATCCACATTCATGGAGTACATGATGGTTATTGAGGATCAGTGAGAGAGGATCCTACAAGGAAAAACCACTCTTTTGGTTTGTGTGATGTGGTAGAATGAGAGTTTGTAAAAGACATATTAGGAGTGAGAGGGCCAGATTCAATCTCAATATCACCACCTTTTTGTTTATATTGTACTTTTATGGGAAAAAATATGGAATGTTGGGAGAATATAGAGAATAATTATTTTCCTTTTAAGGATTTGGAATATATTAAGGAATTTTTTTGAAGCTAGGTGTTGAGACAATAAGAGGTTCCAAGGTCCGGTGATCCCATTATTGATATTTTAAAAATATTAAATAAATAAAAAAAATGTTTACCTTATTTTCTTTAAAAATTGAAATAACTACCAACAAATTTCTAAGTTCAAAAATCTGAGACCACAGTTGAGTATGAAACACAGGGTTTACCCTAGCCATGAACTAAGGTGGGTTGGCACTAGACATCCAGTTGAGGCAGTCCTAGAAGGTGTGTTTAATAAAAATAAATAATTAAATATATTTATTTTATTTAAATGACCATTAAATATGTACATATATAACTACCTTCTTATAAAAATTATCTATGGTTACATACATAAACCCTAGGAGAATTGAGAGGATCTCAAAGCATTATTCGTTGTCGTATCACATCAGAGGACAACAGGTAATCAGATCAAGGTGTATTGAGAGGTATACAATGTTGTATGACTTATCCTTCACTAGTGAGAGTGTTATTCAACTATGATCAATCCCAATCAAGGTATGAATTATCAAAAAATTTCACAATTTTTGATTAAATTTTCAATGCATGGATTATCATATACTTTATTTGTTTGGTGATGCACATCCATCACATGTGCCCGATATACCGATTATACTATTTAATTTATTTTAATCTTTCTTTTATATAATATCACCCTGAATATCCCTGACTTATGATTTTTGTATAATAATTATTGTCCAATGACATTTGAACATTTGTTATTGTGCCTTTCCCCCCACCCATTCTTCACTTTATTCTCCATTAGCCCTTGTGGTCACAACTCAACATTGTTGAAGAGAGTTCAATTGTGATTGAACCCCAGAATTCATATAGGTTTGGATAATGAAGAACATAACTTTTTTTTTCATGTGGATCAAAATGGATTGTACTTGATACTTGTTGTATTTCGAATCCACAATATTTGATGGGAAATGTGATGTGTACAGGATGTATGATGGGTTCTGGAATATCACCATTTTTTTCCATCCACCAGAGGCTGGGAAATAATACACATCCTATTCTTCAGATTTTATGGTGTTATGTTTTTTAGTTGAGTTAAGGATCACACACTATGTTATTGGGACTACGTGTTGTGTAAAACTCCCTATTTTCCCACAAAATGTTCTATATAGAACATTCCTAGGACCCTTTTAAGGAGAACACACAATTTACTCTGGGAGTACCCGATAACAGGCTAGTACTCGGACACGACTAGGTACACAATTAAGTACACATACACGGTCTGAAGTAAATTGGCACAACCAGGAGAACACCATAATGCACTGAGTGGTTAAGTCACACTATTTATAACCCATATATACTATGTACTATGAAAATGTATTCATATACATTTCTAGAAGAAAAAATGACCTGACAATGAGGTGGGGTCACACACCATGTGAACCCCTATACAACCTATGTATTCCCCTCCTTTGACTTATTACTCTATAAAATCCATCATTTAGACATAGATTTTTTCTTGTGAGTATCCTATACTAATTATTTTTATTCTCATAATGAAATTGTATCCTTATTTGTGGTATAAAAGATACAAAGAAAGATATTTCACACATGATACTTCTTTGAGTGATGATCGATGTTGGTAGTGATCAGGGAATGATCATCAGGGAGATGTTGGGGTCAGTAATCCCATGTTGCACCAGGGAATAGGTTCAATATACTATCTAATAGATAAATGGTTAAACACTCCCATTTCAGAAAAGGGATTGGGTTCCCCATATCCTTTATATAGATAGATACAATACCCCCCTTCAATAGTCCCAAGTCCTTTATCTAGAGAGTGGTACTCCTCTATCTTCGACCTCCGGTGGGGTGAGGGTTCACTATGGGAGTTGTGGATCCCATGATTATGGAGCATATTAGTGAGGATCAGACCCCTCCACACATATTTTTTAAGGCTGATTTTGATGCTGGGCATCTGTGATGGACTTATGGAACTATTGGCTTATTCATCGACTTTGTCTGAGATGTGAGTTGGAGATCCAAATTATCTCTCATTTGGGTTTCTATATGATAATATATATGTTAATATATTTGATTTTATTTCTCTCCTACTATGGTTTGAGATGAATATTATTGTATCTTTCTTCCACTTCCTTTTATTTTTCAAGGCATCTTACTAGGCTTGTATATACTCACCCTTGCATTTGGTTTTCCTGCACATGTCATGTATTATGCTGATAAAGGAAAAATCAATGATGAACTTGGTAGATAATAGTGATACTTGGGTTTATTGACTATTTATAGTGTAAAAGTTTGGATATCAAGATATGATATTTGTTATCTATCCTTATTTCTATATTTTGTAAGGTTGGGACTTCATTTCTAGTTGGGCATGTATTTTCCCCTTTTTGCTTCGGTTTTATTCTACAATAGTCTAATATATTCCCTATAAGTTACTTAATTCATGTGGTTTACTCAATATGTTACTATATTTTTTATTTCTTTGAACTATTCCATGGAGACAGATGGGTGCATGCGCATAGGTAAATTAGGAAAGGGTCTCCCATTTTATATTCTACCTTCTCAGTGCTTGTCGCCAGCCCCTGACCTATTGAAGGTGGGATTGGGGTTGTTATGACTAGGGCACCCACCATCCATGAGGGACAGAGTGGTTAAATTCATGAAATTGAATTTGGGTATCAACCACCTTTCTTTTGAGGTGATGTTATGGAATAATTTTTGGAAATGATATTAAACCCATCATATTTTATTGGATTTTACATTTTTTCTTGTATGCTTGATTTCATGTGGAATATATATATATGTTTTAATATTGTGTGATTTGTTTTACTATATATCCCCCCTAATGCATTAGTAATATTTTATATCTCATGAGATTAGTTTTAGTTACACAAGTTGTTTGCCAATCCCAAAAAAGTTTATGGTACACATGTGGTTATCCCAATCCCAAATGGTTGTAGAAAATGGGTGGCTATGCCAATCCCAAAAATCTTTCAGCACATGAGTGGTATTCCCAATCCGAAAAGCTAATTGGTGGATTGATTAACCCTACTATGTTAGGGGAAGGTGGTTACCTAATTCATTATGTGATGAATATTTCAGTGGTTAACATTATTCATGTTTTATTATCAAATTTATACTATATTCTTATGTTATGAATCACTCCTATTCACTGTTCATATATTATTGGTTAATGATTATGCATTCTAAAGGATTATTTTTACTAAGAAAATACTTAAGAAATGACTTATGATTTTTGATATGTTTTTTTTATTCAGTACAATTCTCTTATGTTATTCCTATTCACTATAAATTAACTCTCATACCAATATTCTCATCTCACGATCACCTATGAACCTTGATTGTAATTGCTTTTGTTTAACCTTACTGAGTATTTGGGATCACTCTTCTTTTGTTTCTATTTCCATAGGTTATAAATAATAGAATAATTTATGATGTATCTAGAAGGGTATCATATGAGATGGTTATTTTTTGGAAATATTGAAGACTTATTGTAAAATAATAAGATCATTTAGCTAATATCTAAAAACACTAAAACATTAGGTTTTGGGATTATGTGTTTATTTGTGAGATGAAATGTTTGTTTACATAAAGTTATGTAAAATATATTCATTTTTTCTCAATTTATCTCATTTGGTATCAAATATAGTGTGAAAAGAGTATGGTTTTGAAACTAGATCAAGGTGTGTGGGTATGGGGAATCTCGGTGGACAAGAAAACTAGTGGATGTTACACAATTCAATGTTTTTGGAAGTTTATCCTATTCCTATGTTTATTCCAAGGATTAGTAAGAACTCAAATCTAATTCCTAAGAATATTTATTTACGGGATATTGTGATGGAAAATTTTGTTTTATGAATTTGGGATAATGAATCTCAAAAGATCATTAGAAATTATAATTTTATCTTCAATGAGAATGTCTTGTGGAAAGAGATAAATGTAGGGAAAAAGGAGATGAGAATAAATAAACAAGTGAAAAAATAAAAGTTGATCTAAAATTATGTTCCAAATTTTTTAATTTTCTGGAATATTTAGGGGAAAAAATAGTCTAGGGGAATCAAAAAGGTCACTGGAATATATACATGAATGTACACGGACTACAGAATCTTAGGTTATAGTTCTGAAAGGTGATTTTTTATAAGTCCTAGTTTTTGATAGAGAAGAATCACATATTTAATTGGGAATATCTGCCAATGTTACATGCGAGGTTTAGAGGTTTGAAACAAAATTTCAATGATTTATTCTGAAGGATGAAGGAGGGAATAGGATCCTGGAAGAAGAAGCTAGTCTTAGAGATTGAAAAAAGTGGGTGTTAGCTATGAAAATGATATGAATTCATTAGATGAAAAAAACATTGTAGCTAATGAAATTACCACTATAGAAGAAAACAATTCATAAAAAATGGGACTTCCAGTTGAAAAAATGTATTATCGTAGAAGGAGGTACAATTATTGTCAAGTGGTAAAAGGATTTTAGTATAAAGAAGGAGTGGACTTGTAACACCCCTGATTTTGTTAGGTCCACTAGGTCAAATAACCTAAGAGTGGGGGGGGGGGGGGGGGTGAATCAGTGTATGGAAGATTAAAACTAATGACCCTTATTATTTTATTTCATCATTAAAAAAACACACTTCTCTATTTCTCCTATTGAAATATATGAACAGAAATAATATCATGCACATGACACAATGACTTTACGTGGTTCACCCTCACTGGGATACATCCAAGGATTATACAATGATGATGTGCCGATGTACCAAATAAAATAAATCTAACTACCAAATTACAAAGTTTGGGATAGATCTTATATGAATAGGCTCACTGCCTTTACAAGGTTTAGGGTCTTCTCACTACATTCCCATGGGTCACTATCTATGTCTCTTCCTCTAGCTCACTGTTGGTGGGAAGGATCACCATTTTCATTTTCCTTTTCTCACTCCTCTTGGAAGGGATATAATCATAGTTTATAGGCTTTTAGATACCTTAATTTTCATGAAATCTCACATCCTCAATTGAAAATAGATGCTCTATTTATGTCCCTTTTTCACCCATATATTAAATCCACTTTTCCGTGTGCTTTTAGGTTAGCGAAAATTGCTTCCACAAACTGTTTTTGAGATTTTTCGATCCTCCTTGAGTCCTAAGAGAAGCACCTAGATTCCTCTATATACTATTTCGTGGTTATGGTTCTTGGATTACCTCTCCTTAATTAACCATATATCTTCCATGTACCATCCCTACTTCATGGACTGTATCCGCTTCCATGAATCATCTCTCGTCCGCTGACAATCTATGCTTATGCGGACCGTCTCTCCTCCTCATACAGATTCTTCCTCCTCTTTGTACCACGTCTTCCTCCTCCATATACCTTATCCTTTACGGGCTATAGTTCCCTACAAAAACCTTTGGCGAAATTATTTCTGTGTGAACCACTTGACCCTTCAGGGAATTCTCCCTCACCAACCTCTTTTTGACTTCACCAAATTCCCTGAGCAAAGATGTTTTCCTATGAAAATATCTCTCTCATAATGATACTATTTACAATCCTTATATAGGAAAATAGATAAGAAAAATATACTAATATGAGATTTACCAAATCTACAATGTCGTATAGCCTTCACTGTGTATCGATTCTTTCATGAACCATTCTTCCGTACATGGTTCACGCACTGCCACTCTTCCTACGTGATAGCCAAAATCACAGTCACATTTTCACGAACGACACCCTTTGAAATTCTAAAATCACTACCTCATTTTTGTATATGAAAAACCACCCTGTGTACTACAAGACACCCACATACTATATACCTTATGTGTACCACATGCCTTCACTGCGAACCACATGTCATCCCATAAACTGCTTCCGTGAAATATTCACCTTCCACGAACTGTGAGCCTCCTCGCAAACCATTTTGCCTTCCAAAAACCATTCTATTTACCTCATTTGAAATTTTTGAACTATTATTCAGGGTTCATGTACTATTCATTCCTACGTAGAAATTAACCTTTTCCAAAAATAAAAGTTTCTATTTTTAGGCCATTTTTTTGGAAAAAATTGGGACACTAGACCACCTTAAGCACCGGCTTTAAAAAAACAACATTCATTCTCATTCATAGTCATCTGGCTTTGTCAACAAACACAATCACACCCAAATAATACTAAGAGGATTACTTGATGGTGTTTTTATCAACAATACCCCCCTTTAGGTTTGTTGAAAAAAATTTAATAATTTGATATCATTATAATGATTCGTCCAACTTTGCAAGAAATCTTATCTGGTGATTAAGATAGCAATATAGGATTTACTCAACACATACTCTAATCCCACATGAGCCATGCTCAACATGAGTAAAAATGTTATAATGAATGTTCATTTATTAATCACTTCATTCAATTCCAAAACCATTGTTATGCTTTCATCACGATCCTCAGCTGTTGTGATATGCATCCTTTGATCGATCACATCTAGCATCATCATATCTAATACCCTACTACATCACTACTTCTCCAAATAGCTTCACCTTTGCTTCAAATCCACCTATCTCGTTTCCCCACCTACCATGTCTTGACTAATACATTTCATTCCTTTTATAACCACAATTTCTCCCCCTTTTTCAATGAATTCAAAGATCATTCTGTTGAGGTCTGCAACAAGGTAAAGAACATAGATTAACACATTAGGGAAAAATACACAATAACTTGGGGAGAGGGGGAACCAAATCCACACTTTTTCATGTGCGGGGAGTCAACTAGACTCCTAGATCTAGTTGATTCCTTTCAAATTATTCTTTGGGTAAGGCCTTTTTCAGAATATCTATAGCTTGTTATTCTGTAGGCCCATACTCCAATATCACTAGACCCTGCTCAACCTTCTCCTTAGTAAAATAATATTTGAATTCAATGTTATTTTTACTTGAGTGATGGACTTGAATTTTTCTAATATTTATAGAACTTGAATTATCATAATGAATTCCAATCAGAGACCTCACTTCAACTCTGTTGGTCGGAGTGGATACTCAAGAGGGGGGGGGGTGAATTGAGTTCCAATTAAAATTTCTGTTAAAATATTTTCTATTTAAAATCCCCCAATATATAAAACAAGTTAAACTGTAGTGAATTTATATAGATTGTAGATGTTCACTTAGCTTCTCAAAGATTTATTAGGTCTCAGTTAATTTAACCACAAGATTAAACTAACTTTTGAAACTAGCCTACTGATTTACAATAAGTATAAACACTTGCTAATTTAACTATCAAAGTAGCTTTAAAATAGTTTTGTATTTTAAATTAATAGTAGAGGAATATAAAAGATATATGTAGTATGCTTTAAAATTAAACTAAAGATGCACATCAGATATAACAAGAGGTTCAGTCTCAAGCCGAGACTTAATCCTCTCAAATTTATATAAATTTGATCCACACCCTGGATTGGGGTTAACAACAGTTTACAAAACTGTCCAGGCCACACATGGACCTATACCACTGTTCTTTGTGGGAAACAAAACAAAAGACCAGGCCACAAAAGGACCTCTTCCACAGTTGACGTGGGTAAACAAGAGTTAAAAGTTTTGAAGTGAGGATTTTGATATCCTCCAGTTTAGTGTAGGAGACAGTGTGTGTGTAAGATATACAGAGTACACCACACTGCTCGAAAGTAAAGAAATAAATCACTTAGAGAGAACAAATAAGAGTTTAGAAAGATCTAGTGATTATAAATGCAGCTCTGGCTCGTTGGATTCAGTAGGAATACTTCTGAGTCCTTCTCTGGTTTTTCTGTTGAAAACAGAGTGTCGTAGTTCAGCTTGTGTTCTACATGAGTGAAAAAGATCTCTTGATTCATCGTTTGTTCTTCAGTGGTGTTGGATTGCACTCATGATAGTTCATTGAAAGTCTTGCAATATCTTTATTGCTCGGGATTGTTCTTCTTGTTAAGAACAATGCTCTCAGGTGTATGTAAGTGCTTCTTGTTGTATATTCACACTCGTTCTTGTACTTCTTTCGTGTACTACACCTCAAACTTCCTTAAATTCCACAAGATATGGCAGTAGGAATGATTCCATTTTCATAGGTACAAGATATGGTTTCCTAACATTCCAACAACAATCATTAAATAACATTAATTACATTAAAAATATCAAATATGACCGTTAGCATTATTTAAATAATATTGAAAGAAAGTTAAGAAACAGTGTCATAGTGATTATGTAAACAGTGTCTTCTTCACGGTACGGTCTTCACGGTATTTGGTTCACAATATGTCCTTCACGGTGTCTGCGTCACGGTGTCTGGGTCACGGTGTTTGGGTCACAGTGTCTGGGTCATGGTGTCTGGACACTTAGAAAAATATATGTGTTTGGACTTAGACAGTAATATGCAGAATTTGAATTAGGTTTAACTAGTAGAGAGTAAGAGAAATTGAATCATAAATATAAAGGCCTGATAATATAAGTGAGATTTGTGGTCATGCGTAAGACTTGTAAATAATCAATAAGACTTTCTATCATTAAAACATGATGTGTAGTTATTATTGAGATTGAAGAGCATTAGAAAGATGTGAAATTAAGATTGAGACTAATTAATAGTAATAGGATTTGTGATCAATAAAAAATGATTAATACACGAGGAGTCCAACAATATCCCCCTTTTTGATGATGAAAAATCATATATAGTCCAAATATAAATGAAATGTAACATTAAAGAAAATAGCATATTAGAATATCAAAAATTAGAGAATAATATCATATCTCATTATAGTACGGATACTTGTAGTTTTTCTCCCCCTTTTATACTTGGAGGTTTTCTCCCCCTTTTGGGATTATCAAAAAGTAGAGAGAAAATGAAATGAAACACTGCAGTTTTCATTAAAAAGGGTTCAGAAGATAACATACAAGTGAAAGACAAACAGTAAACAACAAATGACATCCCATCAAAAATAAAATAGAAACAGTCCCTGGACTCTTCAGGGATCCACATTTTACTTGCCTTTATTAGCAGTAGGAGCTGGTGCCAATGTAGAAGAATGCATAGATGTGGTAGACAAAGAGGGTAAGGATAGACCTTCAAAAACAGATGGATCCAAGGTAGGAGTAGTAGAAGATCTAGGCTGAGGTTAGTCAAGAATGACTTCCCAGATCTGAGAAAGAGGTTGGCTGACTAACATGGAAGTTGAGGCTAAGGCAGGTAGTCCACGTCTAAGGGGTGCAACAGCTGGAGAAACTATAACAATACTCTGCACATGAAGATACGACGTCAAAAGATTTATGAAATTAGTAATGATTTCACCACTATATTGCATAGCCTTTTCAAAATTGTCCTTATTCTCCATAAATTTTTCCAACAATCTGGTGAAATTTGTAAGCTTCTGAACTTGATCTTTGAAAGGTTGAGTCACTGGAGGGATTTTCAGGTTTTCCACAAGATATATAAAGTGATCTGTCATATCACTTTTAGAGAAAATACGGTTGAGATAGACATCAATCTTCTTGGTGATCTCCTGTTGAGCATCATTGGATATCTTAGAATGAATTCTAACCAAATCCATTGCTCGATCACTATTCTTAACCACTTCTGACAAAGAAGACAGATCCAAGCAACTGAAGGCATTATGAAGTTCTTCCTTGATTATGGATCTCAGCAAAGAATCTTCCAAAGAAGGTGTGGAGGTCTGACCAGAAGCAGGAGAAGCATTGACATCTTCTGTTAGAACTTTGAGCTGTTTTAGAACTTTTTGCAGGCATTCAGTGTATTCATCTATGAGCTTATTCAGATTTTCCACAAGCTCCCTCATGCGTTCTAGCATTCTTGTGGGTCTTTTTCCAATATTCTCATCAAAAGACAGTAGATATGGATGAACTTGAGACACAATCTCCCTAGCAAAGGTGGAATCAGATGGTTGAGGAGAAGCAACAACAGGTGCAGGGGCAGAAATAGGAGCAGACCCTGATCTCAAAGACAAATCATTCTGCAAGTTTGCTACCATACTTTTCAGGTTTGAAACATCAGCACTCAACAGCTTATTTTCTACTCTGACTTCTTTAATTTCTCAGATCATCCTTGGTTGAATATGCAATATAATATTTTCCAAGAGAATTGATGCATCTTCTTGACTTAACTGAGTTACTGGACGAGGTTGAGTGGATATAATTTTCTAAACTCTAGCTAACAGAGTCTCTCCAAAAACTTTCTGATCATATTTAGTCACAAAGGAGTGTTTCTCGGGTAAGGGTGCAGGTAAATGTAGTGAAGAAGGTTATGGTTGTGGTTCAGAGTCATCTTCAAACTCAAATTATGATTTAGATTGAGAATGGGGCTCTGGCTCTGGCTCTGGTTCTGGATGAGCTACAAACTTTAGTTGAAACACAAAAGAGAGATCCATTCCAGTTGTAGTCACTTGCTATGACTCATTCACATCATAAAAGCTTGGGAAAACATAATGGGTGTACAAAGAGTATGTGCCAGTAGGTTGAGAAGCTTCAACAGGTCCAGCTTCTATAATCTCAAGGTTTTGAGGTTCCTCCCCCTCAATTTGTGCTTCCATTTCAGAGACTATAGGCTCAACAACATGGTCAAGATCTATAGGATCACCTCTAATTTCTTTAGCAAACTCTTTCCTTTCCAGCTGAAAGGCAATTTCCATCCTCTCTTCAGAAGAGGGATTATACTCAGGAACCAACTATTCCACTGGTTTTGCTTCCAGATTGAATTCTTTCTCAGTAGGGAGATCCTCTTCAAAAGGATCATTCTCTATGGTTTCTTGCTATTCTAAAACAGGAAAAACCAATTTTCTTTCAGCCGTAGGATGAGTTTATGGATTGAAATTCTCACTAGAAGCAGGAGATTACTCTTCTCTCAAACTAACAACAACTTCCTCTCCATGAGGTATTTTAGCAGGGATAACAGCAGAGACAACCGTCCTTTCTTTTTCAACCGGAGCTATTTCCATTGGAGGTATTCCAGCTTCTTCTCTAGGTGATACTTCAGTTGACACTTCCTATTCTTCTTCCTCTTCTTCTGAATACTCAGCCACTTCATCTGGTTCCAAACGAGGATCAGCTAGATTCTTAGGCCTTCTTGGATAGTCAACAAGATTAAACTTTTTATAGAGTTGATCATTATCCTCAACCCACTGCTTTTTCCAGGGGTTCCAGCTAATCTTCATTCTTCTGATGATAGGCATGGATAAGTAGAAATCAATGTCCTCTAAATTTTCTTCATTCGGTACTACCATTCCTTTTTCAACTATCATGGATGAAATCATCCTTGAGTAAAACAAGGAGGTGGATTTGGAAGTGACTTTAATCAGATCACAGATATGGTTAATAACATACTTTCATAGGTTGATCATGTGGTCATTCTTCAACAGGTGAATTAGGAACACATCTTGATACTTCATTATAAAAAAAATCCCCTTTTCTCAGACTGATCAAATTCTGAACAAATTTGAAGAGAAGTTTAGTTTCTCCATCTAACACTACAGCTATGAACCTTTTCTTGGTGCCATTACCAGTTAAAATTTCCAAGGCATTTTCCAGATTGAAGATATCAGATGATGGAGGAGGGTCTCTCTGGTAGTCCTCACAAACTCCTTCATGAGGAATTCTTAGGCATGAAACCCATAGCCTTGAAGAGAAAGAACACTTTTGACTATTTATCCAGATGGTCACCATAAATCTTTCTCCAAACTCAAAGGAAAACTTCACATACTGATAGAATTGAGACACCAACCTCGGGTAAATATGTTTATTTTGTCCAGAGAACCATTCAAGTCATCCTTGTTCTCTTAAAACTTTCAAAACTAATGACTTTCTATACAACAACCATTTAGGAAAAATCTACTTTTTAGGTACAACAGTACGACTTAACAAGTTTGGGTTTAGAGGTCCTTCAGGATCTATCTTTGGTATCTTCTTCTGTTTCTTAGAGCGGCGCTTCTCAGACAAGGGTGAAGATAGACGCTTCATCCTAGGCATCCACTGAAGGTCTGGGCGAGAGGGAAGATAGGGTTTTCAGGAATCAGAAGGTTAAGGAGAGAGTTTGGGTAAGGAATCGAATGAAACCCTTAAGTTTTATCATTTGGGAATGTCAATCGCCATAAAAACAAAAATGCAGGAAATCAAATAGCGGTGAAATAAAATAAAAGATCACCACAATACGGGTTAAAATAAGAATATAAATAATCTTCAAGGTGAAACCGTGAGTAGGAATTACGGTGTGATGAAAACCAGTCATCACGGTGAGACAGTTGGTGGTCTTCACGATGAGACAGTGACCATTCTGTGTAGTCACGGTGAGACAGTGAGTTGATAGACCGTGAGCACAAGGTCTTAACGGTGAGACCGTGAGCATGAAACCGTAAAGTAAAATACATTAAAGTACTAAACATTAAGATCAGTAAGATATCTATTTATGATTAATCAAACCAAGATCATGTATGATGTAGTCCAATCTTTCAGAATTCAGTGGTTTAGTGAATATATCAGCAAGTTGATATTTAGTACCAATGAATTCCAAAGTGATATCACCTTTTTGATAATGATCCCTCAAAAAGTGATGTCTTACATCAATATGTTTTGTCCTAGAATGTGAAACATGATTCTGAGAAATATTAATAGCACTTGTGTTGTCACAATTTATTGGGACATGTCTGAATTGATATCCATAGTATAGTAATGTGTGTTTCATCCACAAAATTTGCGCACAACAACTGCCAGCAGCTATGTATTCAGCTTCTTCAGTAGATAATGCATCAAAATTTTGTTTCTTACTACACCATGATACTAGTGACTTGCCTAAAAGATGGCATGTTCTAGAGGTGCTTTTTCTATCTAACTTACATCCAGAAAAATCAGCATCAGAATAACTAACTAGTTCAAATGATTGTCCTTTGGGATAGAACAGTTCTAAATTAGGAGTATGCTCGAGGTATTTGAAAATTCTCTTTATAGAATTTAAATGTGATTCTTTAGGGTTTGATTGAAATCGAGCACACATACACACACTAAACATAATATCTGGACGACTAATAGTCAGTTAGAGTAGACTTCCAATCATTCCTCTATAAGTGGTTTGATCAATAGATTTACCATCTTTATCAAGATCCAACTTACAGGTGGTACTCATGGAAGTGTCCCAACTTTTTGTGCTATCCAGTCCAAAAACGTTTTAAAAGATCTCTAGTATATTTACTTTGAGTTAAAATAATTCCATCATTATTTTGAAAGATTTGAAATCCGAGAAAGAATTTCAGTTCACCCATTAAACTCATTTCAAATTAATTTTTCATCATTTTAGAAAAATAAGTACATAATGTAGTTTTTGAAGATCCAAAAATAATATTTTCTACATAAATTTTTACAACTAAAATATCTTTAAAAATACGTTTTATAAAAAGAGTAGGATCAGCTATACCTTTTTTAAAACCTTTGGAAATTAGAAAAGTACTTAATCTATCATACCAAGATCTTGGAGATTGCTTTAAACCATATAAAGCTTTTGATAATTTAAAAATATGATTTGGAAAATGAGGGTTTGAAAATCCAGGTGGTTGTTCAACAAAAACATCCTCAACAATATATCCATTTAAGAATGCACTCTTGACATCCATTTGATATAGTTTGAAATTTTGATGTGCAGCATAAGCAATTAAAATCCTAATAGCTTCTAATCTGGATACTGGAGAAAAAGTATCCTCATAGTTAATACATTCTTCTTGACTGTAGCCTTGTGCAACTAGCCTATCTTTGTTTCTAACTATATTTCCAGATTCATCTACTTTATTTCTAAACACCCATTTAGTGCCTATGGTGAAAGTTTCCGTAGGTCTTTCAACAAGATTCCAAACATTATTTCTTTCAAATTGATTGAATTCTTCTTGCATAGAAATTACCCAAAATTCATCCTTAATAGCATCATCAATGTTTTTAGGTTCAAGCTGTGACAAGAAGGCTTGATGTTCAACCTGATTTCTAAGAGAATCTCTAGTCTGTGTCCCTCTATCAAGATTTCCTACAACAACATCTAAAGGATTATTCTTTAGAATTCTAGTCGATCTAGTAAAGGCAGGGCTAGAAATTTCAGGTTCTTCTCTAGGTTCGGGTTCATTAGAAGAAGATTTTGGAATAAGTCCAGAATTGGTTAACTTTATAGCAGGTTCATTGATTTTATCATTAAGGTCTAGAATAGATAAATCTTCTTCAAGATTTTCAAGATAGGTTTTATGTTCATGTGGATCGGTTTCATCAAACTTGATGTGAACTGATTCTTCCACACACTTGGTTCTTTTTTTGAAAACTCTATAAGCTTTGCTAGTTAAAGAATATCCTAAAAAGATTCCTTCATCACTCTTAGAAGAAAACTTATCAAGATTATATTTTGTATTAAGAATAAAGACTTTGCAACCAAAGACTCTAAAGTAACTAACTTTGGGTTTTCTATTATTCCATAGTTCATATGGGGTCTTCTTAAGAACATGTCTAATTAAGACTCTATTAATGATATAACAAGCTATATTCACAGCTTCATCCCTAAAGTAAATAGGCAGGTCATATTCATTAAGCATGGTTCTAGCTATTTCTTGAAGGGTTCTATTTCTCCTTTCTACTACACCATTATGCTGAGGTGTCCTAGGAGCAGAAAAGTTATGACTATAGCCATTATGTGAGCAATAGGATTCAAATTCATGATTTTCAAACTCATGTCCATGATCACTTCTCAGGGTTTTAATCTTAAGTCCACTAAGATTTTCTACAGACTTGGAGTATTTAAAAAAATAAGTATAAGCTTCACTTTTGTGAGATAAGAAGTATACCCAAGTATATCTATAAAAGTAATCTATTAGAATATATACATTATGCTTCCAATTTAAGATAGAAACTCTAGATGGTCCAAACAAATCCATGTGAACCAACTCGAGAGGTTGAGAAGTTGAAACTTCTTTCTTTGATTTAAAAGAAACTTTATGTTTCTTTTCCCTTTTGACTGGGATTACAAACTTTTTCATTTGGAAACTCAAGCTTAGGTAGGTCTCTAACTAAGTTTTTCCCATTTAGTTTCCTAAGTGAGTGTATATTGAAGTGTCCTAATCTTCTATGAAAAAGCCAAGATTCTCTATGAAAAGCATTTAAACAATTAACATTTTTCTTAGCTAAAGAGTTTAAATCAACTGAATAAACATTTTCATTTCTTAAAGCAGAAAATACTAAATCATTTTGAGAATTAAAAACATTACAGGAATCATTTTCAAATTTCACATTAAAACCATTATCACACAATTTAGAAATACTTAACAGATTATATTTCAATCCATCAAAAAATAAAACTTTGGAAATTAAAACTGTATCAGTATTACCGATTTGTCCCAGGCCGATGATTTTTCTTTTAGAATTATCACCATAGGTGAAATAGCCTCCATCAACCTTTATTAAACTCGTGAACCAAGAGTAGTCCCCAGACATATGTCTTAAACATCCACTGTCCAAATACCATGTCTTCTTGTGGGAACTCTTCAAGCATGTTTCCTACAAAATAGATTTAGATAGGAAATGATTTTGGTACCCATATCTTCTTGGGTTCAGAAAGGTTAGAAATAAATGATTTTGGTACCCAAATTTGTCTCATGGGTCTCATATAATTTACAGAATCAATAGATTTTGAAAGATAAACTTTATTTTATCTATAACCATATTAATAACTAGTTGAACCATAGGGATTTATAGAAGTTGAACTAGCAGTATTCTGTCCAGATTTAGGAATAAATCTATTCTTAATAAGCTGTCACTGTCCAGGTTTGTAGCCTATTCCAGTAGTTTATTTTGGTTCCACTTGCTTTCCTAGAATTTGTGTTAGTTTATCCTTTCCATTTGTTAACTTCTCTAAGTCTTTTCTAAGTTTCTCATTAGACATTTTCAGTTCTGTATTTTCCTTTAAGAGTTGAAAATTCTTCTCTTTTTCAATAGTAAGTTCAGTTTTAACAGTTTTAGTGAGAGCATGTTGTTTCTTCAATGATTTGTATTTATCCTTAAGTTCATTACATGTCTCTTCTATCATATTACAATATTAAAATAATTCCTCACTAGTCATGTTTTCAGAATCCGAATCATATTCAGCATCATCTCCAGAATAAAAAGAATTTAAAGCAGGAGTATCTAAGGTTACCTCAGATGTGTTTATCATGAAACACATGTTGGCACGATTATTTTCAGAATCAGACATTTCATATTCACTTGTGTTGTCTTTAGAAGCACTCCAGGTAGCCTTCATAGAATTCTTGTACTTACTATCCTTGTAATCGTGTTACTTTTTTAACTTTATTTTTGGATAGTATGATTTTATATGTCCTTTTCTTTTGCACTCGTAGCAAACAACTTCATCACTTTTATCTGTTTTTTTCCAGTCCTTCTTCCAATGTCCCTTATTGTCATAATTTCCTTTGCAATTTGATTTTCTGAATATTTTCTTCTTCCTATAAAATTTCTTAAGCCTTCTGGCTATCTGAGCTATTTCAGCATCACTATCAGAGTCTGAACTTTCACTTGTTGAACTCTCAGTTTGTATTTTAGCTTTTTCTTTGTCCTTGTTCTTTGAAGTAGTAGTCTTGAAAGCCACTGATTTTATTTTTGGTTCATCCTCTTCCTCTTTATTCACCTTTAGTTCTTCCTCATACATCATAAGCTTACCAACGAGTCTTTGACAGGTAGAGCAGCAATGTCACATGACTCTCTGATTGAAACAGATGTGCCTCTCCATTGGTCTGGTAGACACTCAATATCCTCATAATTTGTTCGTTTGCTGGAACAACCTATCTAAGTGAATTCATTGTATTGACTATCTCATTAAACCTGAGATACATATCAGAAATGGGTTCATCAGTCTTCATTTTAAAATATTCATATTTAATAGTATAAGTATTTAATCTCATTTCTTTAACATTAGTTGTTCCTTCATGAGAAACACCCAAAGTATCCCAAATTTCTAAAGCAGTTTTACAGGAAGAAATTATGTTAAATTCCTCATCTCCTAGAGCACAGTACATGGAATTCATAGCTTTACAATTATTATTGTAAGCAGTATTTGTAAGTTCATCCCATGTTGTTCTTTTAGTTTCTGGAATTTTATATTGAGACTCTATAGCAGTCCAGATATCAAAACCCATAATCTCTAAATGTATTTTCATTTTCAATTTCCACTGAGCATAGTTTGTACTATTGAAGAAAGGTGGCCTGTTAGTAGAAGCACCCTCTAGTCTATTATCCATAACTAGATTTTAGATAGTAAATTTAAAGAGATAAAAATTTAGAACTAACAGAAATTTAAGATCTTTTATAGATGCAACTAAAATCACAGTTTAAAAACAGAGTATTTCAAAAATCCTCACACAAAAACAAAACCTCTGATACCAAATGTTGGTCAGAGTGGATACTCAAGATGGGTGTGAATTGAGTTCCAATTAAAATTTCTGTTAAAATATTTTCTATTTAAAATCCCCAAATTTATAAAACAAGTTAAACTATAGTGAATTTATATAGATTGTAGATGTTCACTTAGATTCTCAAAGATTGATTAGGTCTCAGTTAATTTAACCACAAGATTAAACTAACTTTTGAAACTAACCTAGTGATTTACAATAAGTATAAACACTTGCTAATTTAACTATCAAAGTAGCTTTAAAATAGTTTTATATTTCAAAGTAATAGCAGCGGAATATAAAAGATATATGTAGTATACTTTAAACTTAAAATAAATATGCACATCAGATATAACAAGTGGTTCAGTCTCAAGCCGAGACTTATTCCTCTCAAATTTATATAAATTTGATCCACACCCTGGATCGGGGTTAACAACAATTTACAAAACTGTCCAGGCCACACAGGGACCTCTACCACTGTTCTTCGTGGGAAACAAAAATAAAGACCAGGCCACACAAGGACCTCTTCCATAATTGACGTGGGTAAACAAGAGTTAAGAGTTTGGAAGTGAGGAATTTGATATCCTCCAGTTCAGTGTAGGAGACAGTGTGCATGTAAGATATACAGAGTACACCACATTGCTTGAAAGTAAATAAATAAATCACTTAGAGAGAACAGATAAGAGTTTAGAAATCTCTAGTGATTATCAATGCAGCTCTGGACTCGTTGGATTCAGCATGAATGCTTCTGAGTCCTTCTCTAGTTTTCTATTGAAAAACAGAGTGTCTTAGTTCAACTTGTGTTCTATAGGAGTGAAAAAGATCTCTTGATTCGTCATGTGTTCTTCAGTGGTGTTGGATTTCACTCATGAGAGTTCTTTGAAAGTTTTGCAATCTCTTTCTTTCTCGGGATTGTTATTCTTGTTAAGAACAGTGCTCTTGGGTGTATGTAAGTTCTTCTTGTTGTATATTCACACTCGTGCTTGTACTTCTTTCATGTACTGCATATCAAACTTCCTTAAATTCCACAAGTTCTGGCAGAAGGAATGATTCCCTTTTCATAGGTACGAGATACTGTTTCCTGACATGCCAACAACTATCATTAAGTAACATTAATTACATTTAAAACATCAAATATGACGTTAGAATTATTTAAATAATATTGACAGAAAGTTAAGAAACTGTGTAACAGTGATTATGTAAATTGTGTCTTCTTCACGGTATGTTCTTCACGGTATGTGGTTCATGGTATGTCCTTCACGGTGTCTGGGTCACGGTGTCTAGGTCACAGTGCCTGGGTCATGGTGTCTGGGTCACGGTGTTTGGGTTACGGTGTCTAGACACTTATACAAATATCTGTGTCTAGACTTAGACAGTAATATGCAGAATTTGAATTTGGTTTAACTAGTAGAGAGTAAGAGAACTTGAATCATAAATATAAAGGCTTGATAATATAAGTGAGATTTTTGGTCATGCATAAGACTTGTAAATAATCAATAAGACTTGCTGTCATTAAAACATTATGTGTAGTTATTATTGAGATTTAAGAGCATTAGCAAGATGTGCAATTAAGATTGAGATTAATTAACAGTAATAGGATTTG
Source organism: Viscum album (assembly GCA_963277665.1). Classification (NCBI taxonomy): domain Eukaryota; kingdom Viridiplantae; phylum Streptophyta; class Magnoliopsida; order Santalales; family Viscaceae; genus Viscum; species Viscum album. The sequence goes on along the minus strand of OY728122.1, from coordinate 577,830,781 downwards.
TGATCATTAAAACATGATTAATACATGAGGAGTCCAACAAACTCGCATATCATCAAGTTGCTACTTCATCCACAATAGTTGCATACATGATTGAGTTTGCACAATATAATCACCTTACACATTACTCAGTGAAATGAAATCTTGTTTCTTTATTAGAAAAGAAATAAACAACCCACCAATATAGAAAGCACCTCCTGATGTTGATTTCATATCTTTTGTTGATCCGGCCCAATCTTAATCTGTATATCCCAATAACTCATGCTGAGCTTTTTCATTGTACTGAAAACTGAAATCCATAGTTCCCTTGATGTACCAAAGGATTATTTTCATTTAAATCATGTGGATTTACTTGGTATTACTTTTATATTGTGGGAATTTCCTTCATCATCCCTTGATAGTTTCATTTGGGTAGCCCCTGGTGTCGTCATCTCATTAAAATTATCCATTCTAAATCTTCTCAAAACCTCATTAGAATATTTATATTGATAAATGAATGTGCAATTATTTTATTTTTTTACCTATAAATCAAGAAAAATAGTCATCTCATGAATCATTGGCATTTCAAACTCACTTTTCATGAATTTAGAAAACCGGATGCACTGTTCTTTATCTGATCCTCCAAATATTATGTCATCAAAATATACCAACACCATCATCCTTTAATTACTTCCATGGTTGAAATATAGATTGTAATCAACTACACCACACTGAAAGACAAGATTTTTCAGAAACTAATCTAGACTTTAATACCATAATCTTGGAACTTTCTTCCAACCATATAAATCCTTCTTCATTCGATAAACTTTGTTCTCATATTCATGAATCAAAAAACCATCTGACTGGTCAAGGTAAAATTCTTCTTCTAGACCTCCATTTAGAAATGATGACTTGACAACCATCTGAAACACTCTGTACTTTTTTGGCACTGTTTTAGCCAAGAAAAATAATATTTTCTCTAACCTTGAAGTAGGGGAAAATGTTTCATCAACATCGACTCATTCTATATGGGAGTACCCTTTGCACACTTGTTGTGATTTGTTTTGAATAAACAGACTATCGTCATTCATTTTGTTATGAAAGACCCATTTCATCCTGATTAAATTATTGTCTATTGGTATCGAAACAATATCCCATGTCTAATTTTTCTAAATTTGGCCAAGCTCTTCATTTATAGACTAAACCCAATTATCATCACCGACTACTTCATCAAAACATTTAGGCTCTACCTATGATAGGTATGATTCTTTCTGTAGAGTCTTAATCCTACTTTTCTTCAATGGAGTTGTCTGATCACCAATTATATTATGTCTATCAATTTCATCTCTTCTCTTGTGTCTTTGTGTAGATACTAAATTGTTTTCATCTTTCTCATCATCACGAGTCTTCTTTTGAATCATCCTTTAGAACTAGATCATCCCCTGATCTGCTTGTTTCTTCATCACTATCCTATAGAGACTGATCTTTTATTTGCTGAAGGTTCTTCTCATTCTCCAAAATGGTTAAATTTTGAATTTCAAAAATCTTTCCTAGACACTTTTGAATCATTTCTATGTTTTCCTTTTCTTCGAGTATCCATAAAATATCCATTCATCTCCATAGTGTTCAAAATTCTAGTGGTTCTCCTTATTGATAATGAAACACTTACTTACAAAGATTATAAAGTACTTTAATGATGGATTCTTTCCATACCATAGCTCATATTAAGTCCTATATTTATTCAAACATAGTAACACTCTATTTGATGGGTAGACTACCATCATCACTACATCTTTAAAAAATTTATATAGAAGGCCTTTCTCAATGAGTATTGTTCTATAAATGTTGTTGAAAATCCAATTTCTTATCTCAACTACTCCATTATACCATGGATTTCTTACCGCTAAAACTTGATTTCTTATCCCATGTTTCTGAAGATAATCCTCCACTTGGATATTTGTGGACTTCGTTCCATTATCTATTCAGATCTTCTTGATTTTTTAACCTAGCATCTTTTCAACTTCACATCAATATCTTGTAATGAAACTGAACACCTCAGACTTGTGGGTAATGTTAGATACCCATACCATTCTTCTATAATCATCAGTGAAGAGAACATAATATCTCCCCCCATAAAGATATCTTGGTGATATTGGTCCGCACACATCAATATGAATCAACTCAAGAAATCCTGTTTACCTTTTCTATTTTTTCCTTATATGTATTTTGAATGATATTACCTTGTTGGCAGGCATCACTCGTATGTGTATGATCACATGATAATCTAGGGATATCTCGAGGAACATCATATTTCACTAGATCTTCCAAGGATGTTTGGATCATTTTTCTAAGATGATTTTTCTGCAGCTTATTTTCTTCTTACTTGTATAGAAAGATAATATCTTATTCTCCCCTCACGAGGTAGATATTCCCTTTTCTACGCTTTCCCTATAACACAAAACACCATATTTTTCTTTGATGAAACATAATTTCTTGGAAATTGTTATGGAATGTCTTGAGTCACACGATTGACTTACACTTAACAAGTTGTGACTAATACCTTCAATAACCAAGACAACTGCACATATCATGTTTCCCCCCCAAAACTTTTTTCCCAAATACAATAATTTTTAACCCTTGATCAATGCCAAACCTTACAATACCTTATTTATCATTCATGATTTCCATTACCAGATCCTTGTTTCCTATCACATGAGAGGCACATCTACTATCAATGATTCATATCCCAGTGCAATCTGATGCCTTGAACACAATTTGTGCAACCATTATCAGCTCATATTTTTCTTTTTGATCCATGTTTCTAATTTCATACATGGTATGCATTTTTAATCTTTATATTCCTCATAATATGATGTACCAACCTTATTTTGTAGAGATTAAAATCTATTTTTCATTTTTAGCTCATTTGATGACGCATTTGTCATCTCTTTATGACCAACCTCAGTCTTCTTCGAAACATTACTCTGTATTGTTGATGAGAAATATCTTTCCATGTGTTTGAATCCTCTACACCTGAAACAATGACCATCAAATGATGACCTAGAAAATTAATCTATAAATTACTGCCTCTGTTGGTCCTATTCACTTCAGTATCTCTTTTCTATGTAACAAAAATTTTGTGCATGTCTCATCTTTCCGCAACAACAACATCTTATGTGGGATAATTTCTTACAAGGAAATATTGTCCCACTACTTCACCTTTGGGTTCTATGAATCTTCTAGTTATGATTTATACCCAAATCAATATTCAATCTTGGGGAGAGTGCTTGTGGTCTGATATCAATCGTTACTACTTTCTATTTTTGATCAAGCCCTATGTTAGAATTACCATTTGATTTTGATTGTTTCTTATATTTTAATAGACCACTATTCTTAAATTTTATAATCTCTACTATTTGTATGATCTACTTTCCTAATTTCATAACTAGATTCAAAAAAATTTCTCGATCTTTAACACGTCGTTGCAGATAGATGACTTCCTCTTCAAGTTATTAAATACTTTTGATTTGTTATTTTCTAGTTTCAATCAGACTATCAATTTATCTTTTCCGTTATTCAATTTTTAGTTTTTACTCAACCACCCTTTCTGGGCTTTCTGGCATTGAGGACTCTATTTTTTCAATTTCTTTATTCAGCTCAGACTTCTCCTCTTCCTGCTGCAGCATATAGAGTTTGGAATCATGAACCACTTTATTATATTTCTTTATTTTGTCTCTCAAAACATCTATTTCTTCAAGAGTGTTTTGTAATTCATTCTGATGGTCAACTATTCCTTCAAATTATCCTTATTCATTGTCACTTTCTTCTTTTGGTATAGAATTTCTGACAACAACCGCCAAAGCATCTACCTCATGATCCTTGTATCCCTCCAACTATTCTACCTTAGATTCTTATGAACGTCAATTTTCTTTTGAAAGAAGATTATTCTTTTTGAAGAACTTACACTTATCACTTCTCTTAACTTTCACATTAGATGAATACTTATTTTAGGGAATTTCATAATTTTCTTCATTATCATCTTCATAATTCATAGGACTCTTTATTGAAAAATTTCCAATCTTTCCACCTCAAAAGCATGTAAGTGGAAGTTTACATTTGAACTTTCCTCTTCCTATTTTCATATTTGAAGAGAGAAACAACATGACATCATCCAAATCATCTTCCTCCTCACTATATTCCTTATAGATCTTCTTCATCTCCTTGAATTCCACTTCTTTGGACTTCCCATTTTCAACAATATCATTATCATCATTTATCATTTCATATGAAACAATGGCACTATGCAAGTTATCCAATGTCATCTTCTTTGAATCTTTATCTTCCAATACATAATCTTTCAGATTAAACTGAGGTATACATTTCTTCAAGATGTGCTTCAAAATCTTTATATCTTTAATTAATTATCCAAGACCACAAAAGTATTCCACTACAACACTTACCCTATCAAAAAATTCATCAACATATTCATTTGAGTTCATTCTCAGATCTTCAAACTTGTTCCAAAAAACCTACAACTTTGCCTCTCTAACCATTGAATATTCTTCATAGATATTCAACAGATTTTCCATCATAGCATGTGATGTTTTACATGACATCAATTTCATATTAATTTCATTTGATAAGGATACCCCTAAAGCATTGATCCATTTAGCTTCATCATCCAATTATATTCTTTCATCTTCTCATAAAGCACCACTATTGATATCAGCTAATATTCCATGCATAACTGCTATGAAGACATCTATTCCTAATGATCGGAAGTAGTGCTTCATCTGATTCTTCCATAGTTAAAAATTGTTTGCATAGAAGATAATAATTCCTTTGTGATTTAACACCTCTATTTATTATACCAAGAGAGAACCACTAAATTTTAACCTTTCTATCTGATACCAACGGTTAGTTATAATAGGTTAAATTCTCTAGGGGGGGGGGGGGGTGAATCGGGGTATGAAAGATTAAAACTACTTCCCCTTCGAATCTTGTGTCTTCGTTAAAAAAACACACTTTTCCCATTCTCCTATGTAAATATATGAACCGAAATGAAATCATGCACATGACACAACGATTTTACTTAGTTTAACCTCACCGGGATACATCTAAGGAAGAATACACCAACAATGTACCGATGTAACAAATCCACTAAAGATCAATTCCAAATTACAATGTTTAAGCTAGATACTTTATGACCAGGATCACTACCTTTACAAGGTTTATGGTCTTCTCCCTGCATTCCCAAGGGTTACTACATATGTCTCTTCCTCTATTTCACAACTAGTGGGAAGGATCACCAGCTTCCTATTTATTTTTTCACTGCTCTTATAAGGGATCCACTTGTAGTTTATGGACTTGTAGGTCCCATAATTTAAATGAAATAATGTATCCTCAAATATATATAGATGCTCTGTTGATGTCCCTTTTTCACCCATAGATGAAATCCAATTTTCCACGTACTGTTAGGTTAGAAAAAATTGCTTTGACAAACTGTTTTTGAGCTTTTGCAAGCTTACTTGAGTCCTCCGAGAACCACCTAGCTTCCTCTGTGTAATATGTAGGGTGTATGGTTCATAGATCACCATTCCTCTATGAACCGTCTCTCCTCTGTATACCATCCCTACTTTGTGGACTGTCTCTACTTCCACAAACTGTCTCTTGTCTGCAGAAAACCTCTTCTTATGCATACGATCTGTTTTCCATGTACCAGGTATTAGCCCTACACATACCATGTCTTCCTCCTCTGCGTAATATGTCATGGGTGGGCTATAGTCATCACAGAAAACCATTCGTAGAATTTTTTTCTGTGTGAACCACTTCACCCTTCGTGGAATTCTCCCTCGCAATCCTCTTTATTACTTCACCGAATTCCTGGAGTAAATATGTTTTCCAATGAAAATCACTCGCCTTTAATGATGGTATTATTGCTCCTTATATAGGAAAATAGATCTGCAAAATCTTCTATTCTGAGATGTACCAAATCTTCAATGTGGTACAACCTTCACTACATACCACTTCTCCCACAAACCATTCCTCCCTTCACGGTCCGTATACCAGCATTATTCTAACATGGAAACCTGAATCATCATCACCTTTTCGCAAATGAGAACCTTCACGACATTTCAAATCACCACCTCTTTTATACGAATGATAAACCACCCCATGTACCACAATCCCTCTACATACTGTATACCTTCTATGTACCGCATTCCTTCATTGTGTAATGCTTCCGCAAACTATTCACCTTCCGTGAACCATGAGCCTCCACGAAATTTTTTTCCTTCCATAAAATATTACGTGTATCTCCTTTTCAATTTGAAAAATGTACTTCATGGTCTTAATACTATTCACTCCTACATGGAAATCATCCTTTTCCAAAAAAACACCCAATTTTGAGGCCACAAAATTTGGAAAATACTAGGAAAATGTGCCACCATAAATACCCAATTTAGAAAACACCATTCATGCTCATTCATGGTCATATGGATTTGTCAACAAACACAATCACACCTAAAAAATATTGATAGGATGCCTTGATATATTTTTCCCAATAGATTTCAACTGATATTTTTATAATTTGATTTCTTAAATAAAATATGTAAATATTAAATTCATTTATTTAATAATACTAACCAAGAACATAAGTATATATATATATCACCTAATTATTTTCCTTATATATTTTTCAAGAATAATGGAATTTTATTCATTAAAATGTTTTAATAAAAAGGGATCCTCATAGGTTGTGATACAACCCATTGATTCTAGAGGGGCCATAGGGCTCAAACCCATGGTTGAATGGAAACAAATTCACAACACTAACCACTAGTCGATGAGCTATCCTGGCTACCTATTACGTCCTTTAATCACAAACACAAACACACACAAACATATATACTTATTCCTATTTTTCTATATTTAGTTTTTCTAAAAACATCATTACTTTTATTAATAGTTTTACTTTCATATAATGTTGGTAATTAATTCATAGCAATATAATAGTTAAAAAAGTATGATACATGTTTTCATAATCACATATAACCATTTAATTTCATGTAATATAAACATTTATGTGAAATATATGATAAATAGTTAAATATATTTTTTACACTATGATAACACCTTATCATACACTTTTAATTACATAAAAATTCATTTAATTTCTAAGTGGGTATATTCATATTCTATACACATTATATTAGTAACAAATTTCATTTTAAAATGTTAGGTAACAAGTTTAATAAAAAAATAAAATTATTAAAGATTTAAAAATGAAATTCCTCTTATGTATAATTTATAGTTTTCTTAAAATGATTTTAAAATTTTGAAAATTAAATTTTTAAAAAATTAAATTAGTCATTGAAAAACAATTTTAATCCTAATTAATAAATATTGTTAAATTAACATTATTTTCTCAAGATTATATTTAAAAGATAAATTAAAATTATATAGAATAAAGAACTAATAAAATTAAAATATTTAAATAATTAACTATCAACTATTTAAAAATTATTAGAAGATAAAAAGTATAATCGAAACCACTCATAACCAAAGGCATAGTTTTTGTTCTTAATAAATATTTATTCTCTGTAATATGATTTAATTTAATAGTGAAAATTATAACATTTGAAATTTGAGTTTATCATATCTGGATTCATAATATCAAAATTAGGTTTGGGTGAATTTTTTGAATTTTTCTAAAAAGGTTATTTTTTATGTGAATAGTGAAAAATATTGTTTTACAAATACTATCACATTTAGGACATCATCATGATATAAGAATGACATAAAAGTTTATGATATATTTTTATATAAAAAATATGTATTCAAAGGAGTGAAATAATTTATTTGAAGATATTATTTTGTATTTATAAATCTATGTTTAAAATTTTGGAACATAAATGATATTTTATTCTAATAAAAGAACTATATTTAATCATTTTTTAATTATGAAATTATAAGGGTACATTCAGTTTTATATTGGTTTTAGAATCATATAAATATTATTTTTATTAATAAGATAATAATTGTAATGCAAATCAATTCTATACATTATTTTAATGAAGAATCTTTTTTTATGCTTAAAAATACATTTAAAAACATTATTTTCATTGTGTTTTTCATATATATATTAATATGATTTTTTAACATATCTGGAAATTGAATCTTGTAGAATGAATTCAATATTTGGAATTATAATATTCAAATTATTTAATAAGTCCCATTTTATTTTTATTCATAAAATTTATTTTCCATAGTAAATGTTTGTTTCCCAGGTAATGGTTAAAAATGGTTGGGGGGGGGAGGGGGTTAATCTAAGTGATATGGCCATATTTATCACTAACAAATATAGAAATTTGATATTTTTAGTGTATTTTTACCATACCACATATAATATATAAAATTATCATTATTTAGTGGAATCGTTTTTTGAGAATTACTATTTCATTTTAAAGTTATAAGTATTTACAATAGTTCCACTCTGATCACTTATAAAATGACCCCTTAACCCGCTCACTTATACAAACACTATAAGAATTATAAATTGAAATCTTTCTAAAAAATAATTTCCCAAAAACCATATAAACATCATAGAGGTACTAATCTCACCATAATACAAACCTAATAATCCTTAAGGATAGATCAAAATGAAAATTTCTAAGGAAGAGGTAATTATTTCAACCTAGTGCTTTTAAGTTTTCATTCTTCTTCCTCCTCCTCAAAATCTTCTATAAACATCCGAAAATAATGAAATCAGTATAATTAGTTTAATTAAATGGCATTTTTTACTTAATAACCATTTTATTCTTCCTTTCCCTACATTATAAAATGAAAACATTTCTCGTTTGTATTTACAGATGACAGCCTCCATGGACAACATATTTCATTTTTCATATTCACCTCACATGGATGGTTATAAACATATATATAATGAATATATATGATATATAGGTGTAATATATGTAATTACAATGCTTTTAAAAGGATAAAACAAGAATTAATGACCATTATAATGTATATTCATTGATATCGGTAAATTACCCAAAACAGACCTATCATGGATCCCGTTCTAATGAACCATGCCCATAATTTCAACCAAATGAACATGGGGATTCAAAAATAATTGAATAAATGATTTCAATATTTTATATAATGTGATAATGTTTAAATAGGTTTAAAATAATGACATTTTAGGCTTCCATTACAAAACAAGTGCAAAATAATCAAAATTACGAACATCTAATAATTAAAATAAACATTAACTAGGTAATTATTGAATAATTAATGATTATAATTGTAGAATAAAAAATTAAATAAGTATTAATATGGTTATGAAATAATTTATTAATATATTTATGTTTATTATAAGTGATGTTTGAGTATCTTTTGTGTAAATTGAGGGTAAAGGTAGGGGATATTGAAAACTCATAAATTTTCTTTGACTAATAATGTTTCTTCTTGAACATATCTCTTAAATTCTTGGGTTCTTACACCATAGTATTTTATTATTTTTTAAATCCTATTCATATCTAGGGAAAATTAATATTTAATTCAAATATCCTTAACTAATTAATTTTATTCTCATAAATCTATAACTTTGTTAAGAATAATTCACATCTTTTCTAATAAGCCCTTTCACTTCCATGACCATATTATTTCATCCTGAAAATGTTCCCCTTTCTTATTCAGAAACCTAAATATCTATTATTTATTGATATCTTAATATTTTTATTATTTTTAAGAGGAATATTTATTACTCTTTTATTTTTGTAGGTTTAAATAAATGTATATTTATTTCAAATATTATAAGGGATTGTCCTTTCATGATAATATCATTTTTCTTCCACTCTATATTTCTTAAGTTAAAACATATTTATCTGCATGATTATATCATTTGGAATGATTTATAAATTTTTTTAAAGATTTATTCTTTTTTAACTCATTGAATGTAAATTTTGAAATAAAATCATAACTTTTTCATTTATGAAATTGTTAAGAAATGTTTTACAAAAAATCATTTTATGGGTTTATTTCCATTTTCCTATTTATTTTCAAAGGATATATCTCCTATGGATTATTTTTTTATGAATCACCCTGTAAATTACATTACAAAATACTATTTTATGGTGATTAAATTTTTGGTATCATATGATCTAATTCTTAAAGTCATTTTATGTGATACTATTTAGAAATTTTATGAAACCCATATTCCTTCCATGGGTTCCTTATGAAATTTTTAACAAATGATTTCATATGGCACACATATGTATGAATGTTAATGTATGGGGTCCTATATCACCCCCAAATGATTTAGTTATGGTTTTATATATCATGATATAGTGGATAATGTGTATACATAGATTTGTTTACAAATTAATGGGTGAATATAATTATATTTTTTTTACAACTAAAAGGGTGGGCATGACTGGGTTTTATCAAAATGTAATGATTCCTTGTGCTTATATTTTTGCTATATTTCCATATTATTCCTTGAATCCATACCAAGCCACATGTTTATTATATATCCATATTAATATGATCTATAAAATATGTTGATTATATAACATTTCTACAATCTTATTCTATGTTATATGTTCATTTTAGATTACATGGCCATATATCATGATTTATGTAAAACTATTATTTTTTCATATTCTTTTTAATTAGATATTTTTATCATGATCATATTTTCTAATATTCTTATATTCTAGTCCTTTTTGACAAGTTGATAAGATCTGCCTTAATGAGCATTTAATCTCACATATTATTTTATTTCCCATTTCCTTAGAAAATAATATTCATGATTGTGTTTATAAAGATATATTGGGTAGATATGTTTTGAGAAATGCTGAAGAAATTATTTGAAATAATATTTTTATGTTTATAATATTTAGAGACACTAAATATTTGGGTTTTGGAATATTTATAGTATTTTTGAGATGAAATGATAAAATTTGAGAATTATTGTAAATTATATTCATGTTTAATTTGGGTCATCTCAATTTATATCAGAGAAGGTTTAAATTATTTTTGGGGATGATGATTAGAAGAATTTTGTGAGAATGATACGGATAAGTGTAAATATAAGAAATATCCTAAAATTTTGGTAAAAAATTTAGTGTGTAGATTCCTAGAAATGGAATCCATGTATGTATAAAAAGTAGTGGATGAAGGCTCTAGAACAGATGCATATAGGGGAAAAACTCTAAAAATCCTTGTAGGATGTTAAATAAATCGTGACATGGTTAATGACAAATAGTACTAACTACACACCTATTTTTACACTCATAGGGGATATTATTATTTTAATTCAAATTTTATTTTATAAACTATTATGATGTATTTGAATATATTTAAGTTAAAAATACTAATAGGAAATTACCATGGAAAATTTAGATTGAAACTTATATATTCACAAGTTAGGGTATACAATTTATTTATCAGTTATTTCTTCTAATTTCATAATTTTAATTTTATAAATATTCTCTTTCCTAAAATTAAATTATTTTAGTAAATGGTTGTAACCAGGAGGGACTGGGTAAACAATGGGTGCAATGGGCAATGTGGTGACTATTTATATGAGTAATCGAACATGATAGGAATTGGATTGAAAAATTAATGGTTATTCCTAGATAGTTATCTCAAATTGTTATTAAAAATTGACCCAATATAAATTTACAAATATACCATATAATAAAAAGATAAAGTCTCATGTAATTTGAGATGATAAATGATATTAAGGAAAGATGATTCAACATATTTCTTATTAAGAAACTCGGAAGAATCACCCATGAAAATGTTTCATAGGGATTGTAGGTTTTTTAATGTGTGGAATAGAAGGAAATAATGTATCAAACTACTGAGAAAAAAATGTAGAGATTAGTTAACATATCAGGGGGAAATGATGTTCTTGATAAGGTACCACTAACAATTAAATGTTCTAAATTTTTAGAGTTTCGACACTAAAAAAATTCCAAAATCCAAGGTATAACAAGGATAATAGACATAAATAATGTCCAAAACCAAGGGAACATTGAATAACCTATGTAATCACTACTATTGGAGAATGTCATGGTAATGAAGAGACTAAATTTATACAAAATCTCTACTTTAATCTTTCAAATGTCTCATTATATTATTAATATACTCATTGTTTTATATAATTCAAGTTTTCTAAGAATATTGATGATCCACCCCAAACATTGGGTATTAAATTATTGGTGAGAAAACCTAGTGGTGTCTTGATTGCATGGAAAGTATTAACTTTTCTCTAACAGATATTTGTGGGAAGTTTCTTCTAATATGTCTAGTTCTTCTCCGCTTGGTAGAATTTTATGGGATATTAATCATTGATTTTCTCTCTCTACATATAGCTCATATCAATTGTATTGATATGGAAATCTCATTTCATATCCAAAATCATACCATTATCAAATATAAATGTAGGGATTAAATCTCTTTAAAAATTAATTCTTGAGTTGTGTATATCTTTTAGATACCCTTAGCTATTTTTAGTGGATTATAATTAAAATTGTGAGGGTGAAATTTTATTTTGGAGTTAGAATGTAATATTGGAAATTTTTTGGGAATATTTTTATGTTTTTTTGTTCTTAAATGAAATATGTAAATGTTAAATACATTTTTTAATAATACTATCAATGAAATTATGTAAAAATATATCAAATAATTTTTTTTATTATATTTTTTTTCAATTATAATGAATTTATTTTTCATTAAAATGTTTTTTAGGAAAAAGGAAGCCCGCCAACCAGGTAAAAACCTATTATATCTGATGATGGAGTGAGGCTTGAATCCATGGATGAATGGAGATAAGGAAATGATGACTACCAGTAGTATATGAAATATCCTTATTCACTTTTCCATACTATATATATATATACATACACCTCTTTTACTATATTTATGAATTTAAAAAACTAAATTACCATTATTAATAGTTTTATTTTCATATCATCTTGGTAATTAAGTAATTTCAATATAATAGTTTACAAAGTATGATATATGTTTTCATTTTCACATATAACCATTTAAAGTCATTCCATGTAACATTTTATGTAAAAAATGTGATTAATGGTTTAATATATTTTTTCAAAATGATGATACCTTATCATGCACTTTTAATTACATCATAGTTCATTTAATTTTTAAATTGTTTCTATTCATATTATATATAAAAATTCTACTAGTTAAAAAATTAATTTTAAAACATTTATTAATATTTTTAATGATAAAATAAAATAATGAAGTATTTGAAAATGTAATTCTAATTATATATATTGAATTATTGTAATAACGATCTTATAAAAGTTTGATAATGTAATTTTGACATACAAATGCAATCACATTGTATAATTGATAGAGCTAATATTTTCCTCATTTTTAAGTATTTAAATTATTTAAAACCTAAAAATTTCTCAATTTGAGCTTATTTTAAACAATTTTGGAATAATGGTGAGTTTTGAGCTGAAAAGTAAATTTTTTTTAATTCTGTAATATTGATAGATTTTTATCAGAAGGGTATTTGGGAATAACATTTAAAATATTAATCCAATTTGTGTGATTACTATTTTTTATGATTACTTGATTCAATTTCTTCACATGTGTCTATAGGATCCAGAGATTATTCGAATGATATGAGGCCTGAAAAAATCAATCAAGTTGAATAATTGTTCGAGCGGATAACATGAACCCCACCTCCATAATGGAAGCATAAGTCAGGTCACACATGTGTAATTGAGTTTATTACACCTTGATATGAAATAAGACTCATAGTTTCATTATACCAATAAATTACATGGATTTATTCAACAATTAATGTGGAAATTTAACATTATATGTTTTAAGAATATTTCTTGAATTCTCGGCTAGAAAAAGACATCCATAGTGTATATTCTATAACTTTGTCTATCATTGTCTAATAAATGTTAAATTTTGAGGAAAAATGAAAAAATATTTTCTAAAAAGTTTCCTGAAGACAAATATCCCATATTAGGCCATTTATTAGGGGTAAAACATGGATACATTTGAAGTAATATTCTATAACTGAAATTTTAACTGTTGAAGACCTATTATGACTCCTAAGTCATTAATGGTGTGTTATTACACCCCAAGGACACTAAAATGACTATAAATAATAGGAAAATGGTGGATTGAAAATTATATCTATTGGAGAGGGAATATATGGATGACATACATGATTTAGGATTTTTTTCTTTCATTTCTTTTTAATAAAATTTTCATTTCCCATGTAACACATTTATATTTTTTTATATTAATGTATTTACTTTTGTTCTTCTATCCTTATTTCTCTTCAAACTCTAATTTTTATTCTCTATTACATATATCTATCATGATATCTATTCATTTTTAAATGGAAAGTGGATAACTTGAGTGTTGGCCTTGGGGGAGGTTTCATGGTGTTCTTTGTTTTTTCACTTAAATTAAACATGTTTTAAATATATTTGTGGTGGATACATGAGTATTTCAAAGGTGCAGTGGTCATCCACCGTTAAATAATTTCCAATTTAATTTATTTTCATTAATTTATTAATTAATTTTCCATCCCTTATCTTGGAAAAAACCGTCACATGGTTGAGTTGGGGTTGCCTGAAGAGATGAAATGACATACGGTCGAGCCAGGTCTTTTAGGAAATGCATTATCGGTTAAGGTGTTTTCCTATTTAACTTTTGTAGGAGGTTGGGTCTGGTATGATAAAGGCATTATAAATTATATTTAATTATTTTAATTTCATGATTTCCCAAAACCCCAAAACCATAATTTTCAATAAAAAAAATTAGACTTGGTTAATTAGAATCAGTGATTGAACTGACTACAAGACTCCTCAAGTGAGACAGCCTTGGTCATCCTCTCTGCTACATTAGATATATAATTTTTTTTCTATGCCCTATGATAGGTGCGCATCAAAATTGGCACCATTTCCAGGGATATAAAAAATTATTTCTATCACTTTTTTTTTTCTAAAATTCACATAAAAAAAAAATTCATTGTTTTCTTTATTAAAAAATCCCTAAAAAATTATTTTTCCAGGATGTTTTCAAAATACTATTTTTTAAAATTCATGGAATAGTTACCCATAGGTGAAAGAACTAATTATTTACTCACCATTTTCTATAGTGGACGGTGTTTCTATTATTGGGATATAGGTGATGTCATTTTGGAAATCAAATCATGAGGAGCATACATATAAATAATTCATAGCTGGACTGAGGGAGGACAAGAATTTTTTTTAAGAAATGACTTGGGAGATAACTAAGTTATCCCATTACTTTGGAGAATTTTATCAAGTAGATAAGGTCCAAGAAAATCCTCCTTGTTCTTCCTTGATTTTTCTGATGAGATCCATGAAATGTAGGAGCTTGACTACCTGCCTCCATCTACTAATGCTCAACACCAAGAGGTGCTTTCCACTGAAGAAAATTTTCAAGATGAACAAAAGAGGGAGATGATATATTATTGAACTCAAAATCATTCAATTTTATTGAAACTATTTTTAGAATCACTCCTAATAATTTTTATTTTTTAGATTCGACCAACTTTTATGACACCCTAGAGGAAGATGATGAAAATGAAAATTCACTTGTTGAGGATCATTTAGAGCTCCCTGAACATATTTAATATTCAATAGAGGGAGTATAATAATAGAAAGGCAAGTTTCACAAATATTATTGAAGGAGGAGGTGGTTCCATACTTCATCCTACCCCCTCTATACAAGCTGTACCATATTGAAAGGTGAGGATATGATGCACTCTATATTTTGAATTCTCCAAAACAAGAACAATGAAGTGAAATATAGAAGGAGCCTCATGTGGGGGTTCAAATACAAGAAGACTCAACCACAATTAGAATTTGGATAACAACTGGAATTTCCCTCAGGAGGTATTAAAAATCCAAGTCCCACTTAGGGGATCATACTAATATTTATATTTATATGTTTCTAGGAATTTATATTTCAATTTCCTTTTTTGGATTTTTCCAACATACGAAAAATTATCTCTTTTCTTTTCAAGATTAAATTACATGATCCTTATGATTAATTGTATAATTTTATCTTGTTGGATCATGATGGTAGAAGGAGATCCCAAATAGTAGAGGAGGAGAAAAAACTATTTATTTCAAATGGGATTTAATTTTTATTATTTATCTTTTCAACTCCTTAAATTTTTGTCCAAAAACATGTTTTGAGATTTAAAGATGAAATTTATTCCCCACACTTGAATTAATCTTTACTTGGATTATCTAGGATACCTGAGTTTCTTAGGAATTCTATGACACCATGTTTTATATTTTAAAGATAATGATATTGGATGAGTTAAATAGAGAATAGAATTATTAAATTGATGTATTGATATTATGACGATGATTCTTGATTTGAGGGAATTGATTGATTAATTTAAATAAAATTTCCCAACCCTTTTTTCATTATTTGAATTTCTAAAATTCATGTGAATTTATTTATTATTATTAATAATGCCCTGAGTGATTTTTCGATCTTATAATTCCTATTATCAACAGGATTTCTAGACCAAGTACTTTCTATTTATTCTTGTTGATATTTCTTCAGTGATCTTGGGACATGTCACTAACTAGAACATTCATTTTAACATGTCAAATATATGATTTTGAAAAAACACATTTAAAATGATTGAGGAGTCTTTTTATAATCCCTTATCCTTAAAATACAACCTTTAAATCAATCCTTATTTATCTTATATAGACCATGAATGACCTTTATAGGAAAGATCCATATATCAAGATAATTTTATCCATTCATACCCTCTTATTATTATTATGATATTTAGAAATTGAAGTATGTGGATTAAGGGAGTCATGGTGGAAGGAATGAAACACATTGTAAGGGAAAAGTGTATATATTCTTATTTTGGAAAATTAAGGGTGTTGATTCATTCATTGTAATATATTGTTTTTCCACTCTTGAATAAAATAATGAAAAAAAGAAAAAAAATGATAAAAATGGGTTATGATTTGGGAAAAACAAAAATCTCCCTTATTAGACCTATTATTTTTTATCATATGTGGTTAGGTGGTGAATGTGAGGTTTATTCTAAAGAATAAATTTCAAAAAAGAAAAAATTGAAAAGGATATTTTATAAATAATAAAAGTATAAAAGTAAAAAAAAATATTCAAGAGGTTGCAAAAATCATTCATTATTCTTTAATTGATCATAATGTTAAATTTGAGATTTGGGGAAGTGGGAGTTGATACATTAAAGTGGATAATTTAATTAAACATAATTTTTGATATCAGGAATTTCACTTAATAGATAAGACTCCTCCTTTTAGCCTTAAATTTTCAAACATAAATTCCTACCAAACTTAATACGTAGAGTAATTTGAACCTTTAATGAAATCCCTCATGATTTTATGTGACTTTTTTCTTTACAAAGTGGAGAAATTTATTCCCTTACAAGATTTTGGATAAGGATCATGTTTTCTTGATATGATCATAACTACAACAGAATTTTATCATGAGAGATGAGTGAAAATATTCAAGTGAGGAAAATAATGATTGGTAATATTTAATAATAATGAATTGACGATCTAGAATGAATGAAATGAGAAGATCCATAATTTTTCATAGGGGAAAATTAAAATAAATAAAGTAATTATTTAATCAAAAAATGATAAACTAAATTGATATTTCATTTTAATTTTTGAAATTTTCATTTCACATTGAATTCTTTTTTATTTTTATTACTTTGGAATTTGAATTTCTATAACAATGGTGTCCTCTGAATTCCATTTTAATATTTTGTGCTTGAGGATAAGCATGGTTTAAGTGTTAGGGAATTGATAGAGATAATATTTTTATCATTTTCTATATGTATATAAATTATTTAGAACCTAAAAAAATATCAATTTGAGATTATTTACAACAATTTTGTATTATTGGTGTGTTTTGAGCTAAAATGTAAAAATTGGTTAACTCCATAATTATGAAAAAATTTATCCAAAGGGAATTTTTTTAATAACATTTCAAATATTAATCAAATTTGAGTGAATTTTTTTGTATTATTTCTTGATCCATTTTTTCAACCTTTTCTTCAGGATGAAGAGCTGATTCGAATTACATGAGTCTCAAAAAAGTCAATCAATTTGAACAATTGTTCAGGCAGTAGAGTGAACCCCACCTTCGTAACAAAATCATAAGTCGATCCCACACCTCAAATTGAGGTTATTATACCTGGATATTAAAGAGGTCTAATATTTTAATTCTACTAATAAATTAAATGGAGTTATTCAACAATTAATGTGGAAATTTAATGTTATAAATTTTAATAAGATTTCTGGAATTCTTAGCCAGAAAAAGAAATCCTTAGTGTTTATTCCATAACTTCCTACTGCCGAGTCTAATAAATGTGATATTTTTAGAAAAAAATGTCAAACTTATTTTAGAACAAGTATTATGAAGACAATTAAACCAAATAAGGCCATTCTATTGGGGTAACACAAAGATACATTTTAATGAATGTTCTGTAACTAAAATTTCAATCGTTGAAGACCCATTATGACTCTTAATTCATTAATAGTCTATTATGACACCCCATGGACACTTGCATGACTATAAATAAGTGGAAAATTGTGGATGGGAAAGGATATCAATTGGGGATGGAATATTGGTATGATGAACATGCTTTAGGGTTTTTTTCTTACTTTTCTTTTTATTTCATTTTTCATTTCCCATATAATGCATTCATCTTTTTTATATTAAAGTGATTCCTTTTCTTCTTCCATCATTATTTCTCTTCCAAATATAATTATTATTATTTATTCCATATTTATATCATTATCCCTATTCACTTTTCAATGGAAAGTGACTAACCTAAGGGTTGGCTCAGGGTGAGGTTTCATGGTGTTCTTTGTTATTACGCTTCAATTGAACATGTTTTAAATATATTTGCGTTGGATGTAAGAGTACTGCACGGGTGAAGCAGTCATCCACCACAACATAATTTCCAATTTCATTTAATTTCTATGATTAAATCTTTTACCCTTCCTTATCTTGGTAAACCCCTTTACATGGTGGATTTGGGGGTTCCTCAAGAGATGAAATAGCATATAGTGGAGCTAAGTCTTTTAGGAAATGCGTTCTTGGTTGAGGTGTTATCCTATTTGGATTTTGAAGGAGGTGGGGTTTATTATGCTGAAGGCATGCTAAATTATCACACTAAATAAATGAAAGTAATTTAATTCATTAATGAGGTTTCACCAAATGAATTTTCAGCTTCAATTTAGACAACAAATAAATAAGGAATAAACTCATGTTATCAAACCCTCGACTAAGACCTTTTCCCCCTAATTTCCTTCTATATTAATCTGCATTTGGATTTAAAATTTTCATTACATTATTTTGATTTTAGGATTTCCCAAAACCAAAAAGCCATCATTTTCGATAAATAATGAAAAAAATACTTGGTGAATTAGAATAAGTGATTGAACTGACTGCGATGCTCCTCTAGTGAGATGGCCCTGGTTAGCCTTTATGCTGCATTAGGAATATAAATATTTTTTCCATGCCCGATGATTGATATGTGTTAATAATGTTTGTTAAAATATAATAATTTTCTCAATAATGTATTTAAAATAAAAATAAACTTAATTATAAGAAGAATATAATAAAATATAAATTTTGAAATAATTAACTATCAATCATTTAAAATTTATAAGAATATAATATATATAAATGTAACCACCCATAACAAAAGAAGTGGTATTATCTCTTAATAAATAAATTTTCTATATATAATATGATTTCGTATAAAAGTTAAAACTATAAATTTTATAATTTTATTTTGTTAAAATGATTTTTTTTCAATAAAAAAATAAAAAAATTATCTTATATGAATTTTTTTTATATTTATAAAAGGTTGATTTTTAGATGAATAGTTAAAAATATTGTATTACAAATACCATCACTTTTGAGACATCATCATGATATAAGAATAAATTAAAAAAAGTATGAAACATTATTATTGAAAAAATATGTATTCAAAGGAGTTAAATAAATTATTTGGAAATATTATTTTATATTTATAAATCTATGTTTAACATTTTGTAACATAAGGTGTATTTTATGCTAATACAAGAGCTATTTAGATCCTTTTCTTAAATTAAGTAATTAAACAACCACATTCTTTTTTGGAATGGATTTAAAGTCAAATATATCTTATTTTTTTAATAAACCAATTTTTATCATGATAATCAATGTTATAGATTATTTCTGTGTAAAATAATTTTTATTCTCAAAAATAAAATTATCAAAATAAAGTTTTGTGTTGCATTTTTCATTCATATTTTAAAATAAACTATTTACCAGCTCTATAAATTGAATCTTGTAAAATGGTCTCTATATTTGGGATCATCATATCCAAAATAAAAAATAATATTCATTTCATTTTTAGTTATGAAATTAATTTCCCATAGTTAATGTTTTTCACCACAGTAAGAGTTAAAAAGTGTTAAAAATGTGGGTTGACCTAAGATATAAAGCCAAAATTATCACAAAACATGTACAAATTTTATTGGTTGACCATATTTCAGCACTCTATCACATTATCCTCTAAAACAAGCTCATTTTTTTTAGCATAATGTATTTTAAAATTTATTTATTTTATTTATAGTTATAGGTATTTACAATAGTACCTCTCCCCTCAATTATAAAAGCATCCCTTCACACCCTACTTATACACAAACACTTAACATTGTATATCAAATAATATCTTCCCAAATAAATTTACAACACCATTTTGCACATAGAATAGGTTATGGTCTCACCAAAGTTCCTACTTAATAATTCTTAAGGAGAGTTTCGAAGGTGGATATCCAACAAAGTGGTAATTATGTCAACCTAGTACTTTGATGTTTTTTTCATTTTCTTCCACATCCTCCAAATATTCTATAACCATATTGATATAATTAAATCAGTATCATTTGTATACATAAATTTAAAATTTTATATTTAAAAACAATTTTATACTTTCATTCTTTGTATTGGAAAATGAAAACGTTTCTTGTGCGTACATACAGACTAACACCAAAGATGAATGACATATTTTGTTTTTCATCATCGCCTCACATGGATGATTATAATGATGGGTTTGATGAATATAAATGATATTAGGGAGTAAAATATTTCTGAAAAATTATTCTATAATGATAAAGAATTAATTAATTATCATTATAATGTAAATTCATTGATATGAGTAAATAAACCAAAATAACTCATCATAGTTCCCATTCTAACAAACTATGCCCTTAATTTATATAAAATTAACACGGGGATGAAAAAATAATTAAATAAATAATTAAAATATATTATGTAGTATTTTAATTATGAATATGATATCAATTAATGGTATTTGATGTATCCATTACAAAACAGGTTTAAAATAATTGAAATTTATAGCAAATGATGATGAAAATAAAAATTAACTAGTTATTAATATATATTTATTGATTTTAATTAAAGAATAATATGGTAATATAATTTAATAAATTTATTAAATAAGTTATCAAGAAGGATATGTTTAATATATAGGGGTTAAAGTGATATTATAGAAGTTGAGAGTAATGGTAAAGTACATGGATAACTAAAATATACTTTCTTTGAGTTATAATATTTATTCTTGAAATCCTTCCTTCCATTCTTAGTTTCATCCTAAATAAGATTTTATTATATGTTAATTTATATTCCTCTTTGAGGAAAATGATTTTTTAATTCAAATCTTCATCTATGATGATTTATTTCGCGACAAAGTATAACTTTGTTAAGAACAATTCATATCCTTTCTAATGAGCACTTTCCCTCTAATGTTCATATTATTTCATTAAGATACTGTTATCCTAATTATTTTGAAATATAAATTTTTATTTTTTACTGTGATAAACATATTTCACTTTAATTTTTTTATAGTAATCTTTATTACTTAGTAAATGATATGGGTTTTAATGGAGGTATATTTTTTAAAATATTTAAATTTCCTTTCCATTTTTGATAATATTTTTGATCATCCACGCCAAATTTTCTAACTTAAAATTTCTTTCTCTTTAAGGATACATTTTTTTATTTCTTTATAAATAATTTTGGAAACATTTCTTCATGTAAAATTATAGAAATTAACTTTTGAAAGTGACTCATAACATTACCATTTATGACTATGTTAAGAAATGTTAAAAAAAATCCAATTATTGGTTTAGTTGATTTTTCATATTTACTTAAAAAGGATATATCTTCTTTGAGGTCATGTTTTATGAAAAACTAAATAAATAAATGTATTATTGATTATTTTTAGGATGTTTAAATTTTCGTATCAATATATCTAATCCTCAAATTTTTTTTATGTTACTCCATTTGGAAATGTTTCAAAACCCATTTTATTTTCATGGGCCTTTATGATATGATGAGTGTTTTATTTCATGTAGAACACATCTGTATTAAAGTTGATGGGTGGGGTATTATATATCCCTCTAATTAATTGGTTAATTTTTTATATCTCAAGAGAGAGTGTTCCATGAAAACACATGGATTTTTTCACAACTTAAAGTGTGATAATTATTGGGTTTTCTTACAATGAGATTATTCATTTTGATTATGTTTGAGATATATTTCCTTTTCATGCTATATATACATGAAATTCCTCATGTTTATGTTATATTCAGATAAAAATATTCCATGTATCATTTTTATTATCTAAAGTTTCCACACGCTTATACCCCGGAATAGGATTTTTCATTTTTGATTACATGTCCTTTTATGAGAACTTATAAATAATTATTATTGTTCAATGTTATTCTTAATAATATATTTATCTTATGATCATGTTTTCACAAATTATAATTCTCAAAAACATTATGAATCATTCGTAAGTTTTCCATTACAGATTGTTTGACATTACACCTTCTATTGTTTCCCCTTTCCCCATGATATTATATGATAGATTATTTTTTGAATGAATTCTTGTATAGAGATACTGTTAGAAATGTTAAAGAAATTATATTAAACAATATTTTTATATAGATAATCTAAAATGATAGTAAAACTTTGGGTTTTGTTTTTGTGCAATTATTTTTGAGATGTAGGGTTCAAATGAGGGATTTGTTGTAAATTATATTCATGTTTATCTTAGACTATAATAGGATTTCTTCGATATTTTTTTTTGGTTTTTAAATATAAAAATATTTTAATGATACTAAGTTTAGTCGCTTATGAAATAATGAATCTGTAAAAATAGTTTTCAAAGAATACATTCCCTCCTGGTGACTCATATGAGAAACTTTATATGAAGAAACTATATGGTTTCATGGACATGAAAAATATGGACATGGTGTGTAATAATAAAAAAAGTCTTTATAACTTAAAAAAACTCAAAATAAATAGAATTTTATGTTTGATGAATTCATGGATGAGAAATGGGTTATTAAAAGAAATTCATATAACTATTTCTACCAAAAATGTGTTCAAGGAGGATACATTTATCATCCTTCACATGTAATTTTATAACATGATCCTGGTGTTATTAACATTAAATAGATCTAGGAGGTGATAGATGATTTATTTGGAATATTTGAGTTTAAGGATCCTAAGGAGGGAAACAAAATATTTGAAATATGGATAGATAAAGACATTAAAGCTATAATTTTTTATTTTTTCTTCGAATTATTACATCATAAAAATAATTGAAAGATATAGGATGATAATATTTAAGGTAGTGTCAAACCCATTAAACAAATAATTTAAATTATCCAAAGAGAAATCAATGAAAAATAAAGACAAGGATAACAATATGCTAAAAGTTATGGTTATATTTATAGTAGGAAGTTTAATGTACTCCATGGCATGTACAAGGACAAACATTAATATTATCATTGGATTTTTATGTTCATTTATCAAGAATATAATAAAATAACACATAAGAAGCTATAAAGTTGATTGTTTGTTATATCCATGGATCTAAATATATGGCCTTGCATTCTGAAATGGATGATCACTTATAATTAGGTACAAATACACATAATAGTTACACATGTTATAAGTTTACTCTCAGAGGTATAAGTAAAGTATGGATGTAAAGGTTATAAATAGTGGCAGTACTATCCACAATGAAATATTAATATATATATTTCACAGAAGTAGTGAAAAAAATAATATGGTAAAAGTGTTTGTGGAAGGATCTAGAAAGGATTCAAGAAGGTGTATTTTTATTCTATGATAGTTAGATTGAAATTCATTTTTCCAAGGACACAATATTTATCTCAAGAACAAAGAACATTGAAATGAAATAAAATTTCCTCCTGAAGATACTAGGGGATGAGATTCTTGACCCATATAAGATCTTAAGATGTTAAAATATATATTATATGTTCACTACAGTTTTGTTTAAGAAATTATAAGGTAATATTGTGACTTAGTGTTACAAGGGTGTTTGGAAGGTGTGATGGAGACATTGATTTTTCTTTGGAATATGGAATGTATAATTATTTTCCTTATTGTTAGTGGTTTTCATGGTTTCCTTGTAATTTGTATTCCAGTGGGATATTGTTAGGAAATTTGATGTCTCTTTCAAGTTTAGATTCAGATGTTCATAAGGAGAAAATCTAGAAATTATGTTTTATCATAATTTTAGACTCATGAAAATGGAATTCCATTAGAGTAAAAGATCCATAAGTTGTGTCCTAGAACATGGTTTGTTGATATTAAATGGTCAGGATAATGTATTCGTAGAAGTTATGATATATAGGGGTCATTTATGATAATATGTAAGATTTTCCTAATGGTTTCAATAGAAAATTATTTTTTTAGATTTATTAAATGTATACACAATATTAACTTGACCCATTCATTAAAATTTGATAGTTAAGACTGTAGGATCGAAATATAATATGAGATGCTCAATATACAAGAGGGGGGGGGGGGTGAATTGTATACTTTAAAAATTCCTTTGGAACCTTTAAAGTTAGTTATGAATAACTAAAGTTTTCTTAAGAAAAGAAAGGGCTAAGTTTAACAAAGTTAGACTAAGTAAATTCACAACACCTCTAACACCGAACTAAACTTGGAAAGAGATTCCAAAAGTAGGTTCCGGAAATATGGTTCCGGAATTTGAAACTTAACAAAAGTTACAATATGAGATTCTACCTTAAAGCGTATAGAATCTAAATGAATCAGAGTAAGTAAGGAAGTATAATAAAGTTATACTTTCCTTAAGATACAAATTGCAGCGGAAATAAAACAAGTAGTAAAACTACTAGTAACAAGATAATAGTCTTTTAACCCAAAGAGAAGGGTATCCAGCAACCTTGGATAAAGGTCCCTTGATTTATACTTTCAAGCAAGTCTGTCTTACCCACACCAGGGTAAGCCCTCGATACGAAGATCGGAGTCTCTGTCTTGCTATCCCCGCAAGTCCTCAACTTCAAGGTAGTTGGCAACCTCTGTCCTCCTCAACAAGGAAGCCCTCGAACTTTAAGGTAGTCGGCACCTCTGTCTTCCTATCCCCGGAAGCCCTCGAATGTAATCACCAACATTCGGAGTCGCACGAATCATTGAGAGTTAATAAGATCCTCTCTCTCTAGAATTCACTTTAACAGCATGTAGGCACAAAACTCAGTTGTTTTTCCAACAGCTTTCATCAGCACTGAACTCTTTCAAATGAGCTCCTATTTATAGGTAAGGTCGGCTCCTTCTCCAACGGTCATATTTTCCTTAAAGATCGAAGGGACCTGTACACGTGTCACTTAGACAACGGTTAGTTTATAACAAAACAGACGACATCGTTTTATAACAAAATAAGTGTAACAGAAAGTACAACATCGTTTTAATTCTAACATAAAGGTTCGGAATGAAAACTTTGGAGTGAAGGTTCGGAGTGAATAAATTCAGAGTGTATAAAACAATGATAATCAGATTCTGTTTAATAGATGAATTCGGAATGAGAATTTTGGAATATGAATTCGTCATCAGTAATCGTAATGAGAATTTATCATCAGAATTCGTAATGAGAATTCGTCATCAGAATTCGTAATGAGAATTCTTCATCAGAATTCATAATGGGAATTCGGAATGCGATTTCTTCATTAGAATTCGTAATGAGAATTCTTCTTCAGAATTCGTAATGAGAATTCGGAATGGGATTTCTTCATTAGAATTCGTAATGAGAATTCTTCTTCAGAATTCGTAATGAGAATTCGGAATGGGATTTCTTCATTAGAATTCGTAATGAGAATTCTTCTTCAGAATTCGTATCCTGAATCTGGAATAGAACTTAGTCAGAGTTCATATCCGGAATTCAGAATGAAACTTCCTTATAGTTCTTGTCCAGAATCCGAATCCTAAAACAGAATGCTTTAAATCAAAGTTTCAACGATTCCGAGAAAATAAATCTGAAACTTATACTTAAGAAAAAATATGAATGAAAATATGATAAGGATAATTTTTCTTATAAAAGCGATTTTCCTTAAGAAAGCAATTTTCCTTATAAAAGCAATTTTCTTAAAGATAAGGTGTTTGTGATTTTCAAAACAAGAAGGAATGGAAAAGTCATAAGGAAAACCTTATTGACTCAACAATCTCCCCCTTTTTGGAAAGCACAAACATCCTTATGAAAAACAAAAAAATTCTAAGAAGAAAGAAACATTTTAATGCCTATCTCCCTTGTTTTAAGGATATAGATGAATACGACTAACTCCCCCTTAGGCTTTGAAACTCTAAGGATCGTATTCAGATTTCCAGAGTGATAGAAAAGAATGTCTTCTTTAAGAAAAACTCCCCCTTAAACAAACTCTTATTAGAGTTCTTTTTTCCTTGGGATTTTTTTTCTTTCTCCCCTTTGATAAACTATTATTAGAGTTCTTCTTTTTCTTAAGAATCTTTTCCTTCTCCCCCTTTGTGATTTTCAAAAAGAATTGGAAGGAATGGAAAAAACTTAACAATGTACCTGAGATATTAGTAATAATAACAAATGAAACAACAAGCACAATTCTCATTAGATTTGAAATGTCAGCAACAAAATAATTACAACAAAAAGATCGGATTGGGTTATTTCGGATCTTTCTCCTTCGACATGAGCCCCTTAAGAATTGTCTTGATCTTCTTTAAGTCTTTATGATCTTCTTCTGCTTGCTTTTCTAAGGTGACTATTCTTGCGGACTGAGCTTCAATTATTTCTTCCTGAGCCTTCAACTTTTCTTCCTGAGCTTTCATCTTCTCTTCCTGATCCTTCATCCTTTCTTCAAAATCTATCCGATGATCTCTTTCAAATTTCCAATTTTGAGAAACGGAATTGAGCTTCCCATTCAGATCTCTTACTTCCTGAATCCGAAAGTTCTTTTCCTCTGTCAACTTCTCTTCAAAGGATGCAGTCAGCTCATTAATCTTCTTGTCCTCAATCTCAAAGGCATCCTTAAAATTATCTTGAAACTCATCAAAAAGCCTCATCTATTCCACAGTCTTCTTAGACCAGCTTGTCATCCTCTTGCAAGATCTTTTATGAGCTTCATAACCAACAAGGAAGGTTTTGAACTGGGACTCAATCTCAACACACTTATCCATAACCATGGATAGGGAGTCTGTTTTCTAATTCAACGCATGTTGGAGCGTCTGGCATCGTGAATCAATACTTGAGAAGGTCGGAATGGTTCCCACCAACTTTTTCAAAGACTGAACAACAAAGTCATGCCCCAACGAAGATGACTCCGAATCTGAAATCTTGCTTGGAGAGTTTTCTTCCTCAATAAGCTCCAACTTTCTCTTAGAAGAACTATCAGCTTCCTTTCTCATCCTCTTTTCTGAACTCGGAGTATCAGCAAGAATTTGTTTCCCCTTATCTTGTTTCGGAATTGAAACCTGTTCCGGAGTTCTCTTCTCATTGTCAGAAACTTGTACAATAAAATCTTCCTCATCAGAAACTTCCTGAACACCAACCTCTACATTTTCCATCTGAGAAATATCACGTAAAAGTTGTTATTCTTATCCATGATAAGCAATGTCTTCTTCTCCTTTCTCTTCTTCCATTGCAGGAGTAACAAGTTTCGAAGATTCAGCTTCAGAAGTTCGGAGCGATAAGTGTTCCGAAGGAGTTCCCTTGTACTCATCTACTTGTTTTAGCACATCTCCTGTCTCACCACTTCCTTCAGCAGCCTCTTCAACTTGTTCCACTTGCTCTACTTCCTCAGTATTAGTAGCAACAGCCTCTTCCGGAGCAACAAGATTTCTTCCTGGAGTCTCAAGTAGAGATTCCAGAGAGAAAGATCTCGGAACTGGAATTGTGGCTGAAACCATTTCATTGAATTTCAACAACGCTTGAACTGCCTCAGCTTCTGACATTTTCTTCTTAAGCTTCTTTTCCTTAGCTTGTTTCTCAAGCTCATCAGCAGTTTTCTCCTTCAAAGATTTAGCCTTTGCAGGGTCCAGTCCGAACTGCGGATCCCCTTCTTTCCTCTTCTCTTTGTCAGCTCTCCACTTTGTAACAACCTCATCAGGATAGGTCTTCTTCTTCTTAGGATTTAGAGGTGCGGAATGGACTTCCTTAGACTTGGGATCTTCGACTACAGCTGCAACTTCCTTCAACTTCCTTTTCTTCACTGGTTTGGATGAAACCGGTTCAGCAGCCTTCGGAACCATTTCTTCTTGATCAGGAAAGTCAACGAAGTCTCCAATCTCTTTGTTGAAAGCCACATTCATCCTCTTAAGAGTTTCATCACTAAGCAACAAGATTTTACAAACCCTTGGCTTAGATCTGCAAGCTACCTTGAAGGATTCTAGGCACCGAACTATGAGCTTTGATAATATTGCTGGGTACATAACGATCTGAGCTCTGAGATTTCCTTTCTTGAGGTTCTCAATGGTTATGAGAATATGCTTCATGAAATTAAACTTCCTTAGATTTATCAGGAAATCTAAGATATAGATCTCACTTTTCTTCAAGCTGTCCTTATCACCTTTTCTCGGTACGATAAGTCCTTGCACCCATAATTCCAGAATCCGGAAGTTTGTAGAAAGACTTGCAATTTTCGGAGCCTTGTCATCAGCAAGTCCAGTTTCTAAGGCTTTCTCTTTGTTGAAGCTACCCTTAGAGTCCTGTAATACGTGAGAAATAAACTCAACTTCACCTTCATAAGATAATCCTACCAAGCTTGCAGCCTTGGTGTAAGAAATCTTATATGTCTTGCCATACGATTTGAAAGAAAACTTCTCTCTATCATCTTCCTTAAAGAAAGAAACTGATTCATAAAATTCGATAAGTAAATCAGAATATACTTCATCTTGATTCCCGGTTTTAGATACCGCAACATCCTCCCAGCCATTCAGCTTGATGTTCTTTGATATAATGGAATCATAATTGTTGAAGAAATCCGGATGGAGTAATCTTTCTCTGTATACTAACCACTGAGAAATAGGCTTGGTTGAAGACATTTCTTGAGAAGCTAACTCTGCAGACATTCAGATCTGAAGTCCTCTGAGAAATTCGGAACAGAGTAAACTATGGTTCGGAACGACCTTAAAACAGAGGGGCAGAGCTTCAGCACGCGAAAGCTTGAAACCAATGTGGGACTAGAATTTATGGTCCCCTTTATATAGGCAATGGGATGACGGTTCACCTTCCACGGTTGATCTAACGGTTTATAATGAACTGAGATCAAATCTGACGGTTGATAACTTGGATCCGATATTTTTGAGGTTTTTATTAAAGTAAAGAATTCTGAAATCCAAAATCTGAAAACAAAATATAAGAAACTGCCAGCAAGTAAAATATGATTACGAAAACTTCAGTAAGGAAATCATACCTTTCGGATTGTCTTAGGGGATTATTCGTAATGGTAGATATCGCAAATTTTTTTTAAAAAAAAACTTAGTATGAAAAACTCAATACGAAAAACTTATTATGGAATACTTAGTGTGAAAGTTCCTTTATGAAAATACCAGTACGAAAGTTTTCCATTCCAGAAATTTTCAATACGAATACTTCCATTCCAAAGGTATTCTATATGAAAATATTCATTCTGGAAATTTTTCATTCCGGAAGTTCCATTCCGGAAATTTTCGTTCCGAAAAATTAGAAAACAAAATTTTAAGAAACACTTTGTTAATCAATAAATCAAATGTACTCCCCCTATAAAAAGGAGTTTATTACTATAAGGAGACTTTTTCAACATAAAGTTAATTAAGGAAGATTACCTTATGGTTATCATTACTAGATTCTGTTTAATATATTCAAATCTATCAGAAGGAAAAGATTTTGTGAAAATATCAGCAAGTTGATCTTGCGTTCCGATAAACTGAAGAATAATATCTCCTTTAAGTGTGTGATCCCTAAGAAAGTGATGCCTAATATCTATGTGTTTTGCACAAGAGTGATGTGCAGGGTTCTTACTGAGGGCAATGGCACTTGTGTTATCACACAAAATTTGAGTTTTGGTAAAACTCAAGCCATAGTCTGTGATTGTGTGTTGCATCGACAACACTTGTGCACAACAACTTCCAGCTTCTACATATTCAGCTTCAGCAGTGGAGAGTGAAACTGAATGTTGCTTCTTGCAGGACCAAGAAACTAATAAATCTCCTAAGAAATGACAAGTTCCAGATGTACTTTTTCTATCCATTCTACATCCTCCAAAGTCAGCATCAGAAAAGCTTTTTAGAACAAAATCATTTCCAGAAGTATAAAATAATCCTAGATCCATGGTTCCCTTAAGGTAGCGAAAAATTATTTTTACTGCCTTTAAGTGAGATTCCTTAGGATTGGATTGATATCTTGCACATAAGCATACTGAAAACATTAAGTCTGGTCGACTAGCTGTTAAGTAAAGTAAACTTCCTATCATACCTCTAAAAGATGTTTGATCTACTGGTTTCCCAGCTTCGTCAAGATCTAAAGAGTTTGAGGTACCAATGGGAGTACTTATACTCTTAGTGTTGTCATAACCATACTTTTTAAGAAGATCTTTAATATACTTATGTTGAGATATGTAAGTTCCTTCTGGTTTTTGAGAAATTTGAAAACCAAGGAAAAATGTTAACTCACCCATCATACTCATTTCAAACTCAGATTTCATTAGACTAGCAAAAGAGTCAGTCAAAGATTGCTGAGTTGAACCAAACATAATGTCATCAACATAAATTTGAACAATCAAAACATTTTTCTTATATTTCTTTATAAAAAGGGTTGGATCTGTATTTCCCTTAACATAGTTATTTTAAAGTAAAAATCTAGTAAGTCTATCATACCATGCTTGCGGGGCTTGTTTAAGGCCATACAAAGCTTTGGTAAGTCTAAAAACATGATCTGGATGTTTTGTATCTTCAAATCCAGGAGGTTGTTCAACAAAAACTTCCTCTTGAACATAACCGTTAAGAAAAGCACATTTTACATCCATTTGGAATAGTTTGAAATTAAAGAATGTTGCAAAAGCAAGTAGAATACGGATAGATTCAAGTCTAGCTACTGGAGCATAGGTTTCTTCATAGTCTATTCCTTCTTGCTGATTATAGCCTTTAGCAACAAGTCTAGCTTTATTTCTAACAATGACTCCATTTTCATCACATTTATTTCTGAAAGCCCATTTTACTCCAATAACAGAAGTTTCCTTAGGTCTTTCAACCAAGGTACAGACTTTATTCCTTTCGAATTCATTTAGTTCATCTTGAATTTCTTTGATCCAATCATCATCACCTAAAGCTTCATCTGTGCTTTTAGGTTCTAATTGGGAAAGAAATGCTAGATGTTCTACTTGATTTCTTAAGGAACTTTAGTCCTTACAGGTTGATTTACATCACCAATGATACTATCACTGGGATGATTCTTAAGAAACACCTGATTTGGGTTTTGTAAAACCTGTTCATCAACATAGGGTAGAGAATCTTCTGGGGTAAATGTCTCAGAAGTATCTTCTAGAAAAATTTCCATATCAGAAGGTTCTTCTATCAAAGGTTGACAATCAGTTTTTGAAAACACATCCGAATATGTAAGTTGAGATGGTTTAAAAACAAAAGGATCAGACTCATCAAATTTCACATGCACTGTTTCCTCAACAGTACAAGTATTTTTATTAAAAACTCTATAAGCCTTAGAGGTTGTGGAATAACCTAAGAAAATCCCTTCATCTGATTTTGGTGCGAATTTATGTAAGTTATCTTTAGTATTCAAAATGAATACTTTGCAACCAAAAACCTTGAAGTAGGAAAGTCTTGGTTTTCTACCATTCCATAACTCATAAGGAGTTTTATTAAGAAAAGGTCTAATCAAAACTCGATTTATAGTATAACAAGCAGTACTTACAGCTTCAGCCCAGAAATGTCTAGCAATAGAATATTCACTCAACATGGTTCTAGTTATCTCTTGAAAAATTCTATTTCTTCTTTCAACTACACCATTCTGTTGAGGAGTTCTAGGTGCTGAAAAATTGTGAGTAATACCTTTCTTACTACAAAAAGTTTCAAAATCTGAATTTTGAAATTCTCCTCCATGATCACTATGAATAGTTTTCAATGGAATGTTTTTCTCATTTTTAACTTGAGCTCTAAAACTTTTGAAATAAGAAAAAGCTTCATATATTCTTTGCTAGAAAATAGACCCAAGTAAATCTAGTGTAATCATCAACTAAAACAAACACATAGTATTTTCCTCCAATACTTCCAGTTTGTGTTGGACCAAAAAGATCCATGTGCACTAACTGTAATGCATCGGTTGTTGAGACTTCACCGACTGATTTAAAACTAGATTTATGTTGCTTTTCCATATTGACAAGGATCACAAACTTTAAAAGAATCAAATCTAAGCTCCGGTAGATCCTTAACAAGTTTCTTCTTAGAGAGTTTACATAGGTTTATAAGGTTACAGTGTCCTAGTCTTCTATGCCATAACCAAGAATGATCTTCTATTTCACTTAGGCAAGGTAGATCGTGGATTCTTAGGTCTTGTAAGTTTAAGGTGTAAACATTATCTTGCCTGTTGGCTGAGAGAATAAATTCTTCCTTGGAATTGTGAACTAAGCACTTATCATTTCTAAAATTCACAAGGTAACCTTCATCACATAACTGACTTATGCTAATGAGGTTGTGCTTAAGACCTTTAACAAAAAGAACATTTGAAATTAAGGTTTTACCTAAAAGAACAATATTACCAATACCAACAATCTCTCCCTTAGCATTGTCTCCGAAAGTTACCTTTCCTCCTTTCGTTTTGATAATATTTTCAAAAAAGCTTTTGTTACCAGTCATGTGTCGGGAACATCCGCTGTCCATGTACCATGTATTATTGCTGGTACTTTCTTTATTTTCCTGAAATCAAGAAGAAAATTAGACTTTCGGAATCCAAACTTGCTTGGATCCGAGATTTCCAGACAATAAAATTTTAGGTACCCACATCTTCTTGGAAAAGTAAGCTTTGTGAAATCCTAGAGATTGGGTTTTGTTTAAGGAACAATTCTTTGCCCAGTGACCACCACATTGACACTTAGTGCAAAATGGGGCACTTTGAGGAACAAAATAATTGTTACTGAAAACTGGTTTTGCATGGGTATAACCAAATCCAGATTTATTCCTTAATGGTCGTATTTGAGAATACATCTTATCAAAATTTTCCTTACCATGGGTAAAGTTTGATAAACACTTCTTTAAGGAAAAAATTTCGGACTTGAGTTTTACAACCAAGTTTTTATCCTCAAAATCTTTAGTTTTAGAACTAGAGTTAGGCTCGAAAACATTTTTATTAGAAATTACTTTTTCTAATTCTTTAGAAAGTTTGTTCTTCTCAGAACTTACTTCGTCAAGATTTTTTGAAATATTTTCAAAATCAGCATTTTTCTTATCAAGATCTTTAGAAAGATCTGATATCTCTTTAGTAAGAATAGAATTCCTAGAGTTTGCTTTATCAAGTTTCTTACTGAGTTTGGAATTCTCAATCTCAAGAAGTTCAGCAAACCTAGAGACTTCTTCAAAAGTAGGTAAAGTATTTTCCTCATCAGAAGATGATTCTTCATCAGAAGAGTTATAATACTTACTATCATTAGAATTTAAAGAAACATTGGTCAATGATTCAGCATTTCGTACCTTAGCCATAAGACAATGATTATCAATAGGTAATCTGGCTATAAGACCAAAATTCTTCTGTCCTGAAGATTCATAATCAAAAGATTCATCTGAAGAGTCACCACCACTGGCACTCCAGGTGTCATTATCTTTCAGAACTTTCTTAGCTTTGGCTTTATAAAACTTCTTTCTGTTCCTTTCTGAATGTATTTCCTTTCTTTCTTTCTTTTTGAGCATAGGGAAATCTGGTCTAATATGTCCAACTCTTTTACATTCATAACAAGTAACTTCTCCATCTTTCTTATCTTTCCTATCCTTCTTCTTATACTTGGATTGAAATTTTCTCTGTCCAGCTATCTTGTTCATCCTTCGAGCAAGATTGGCTAATTCATTTTCTAAGACTTCACTCTCACTGGATTCGGATTGGAAAATGACTTTCTTAGACTTGGATCTGGTTACTCTCTCAGGAGTCTTAGCTTTCATCTGATTTGAAGTTGAAGTAAAAGCAACAATACCATTTCCATTATTCTTCTTAATGTTGTCAGCATCTCTCTTCATTCTTGTTTCATGTTGTAGAAGAGTTCCAAATAATTCATCAAGAGTAATTTGAGTAACCTTCCTCTTCTCATCTATTTCTGTTCTCTTGGATTCCCACTCATTGGGCATAATGTCAATTATCTTGTCCACAAGAGCTTCATTATCTAAACCTTTTTCTCCCATAGATTGTAGACTGTTGACAATAGTCATAAATCTTTGTTGAACTTTACAGATAGGTTCTCCATAAGGAAAATTGAAGCCATGATATTCAGCTCTAAGCATAGCTCTTCTAGTCTCAATCACCTTAGAAGTTCCAAAGTGTGTAACCTATAACTTCTTCCATATACAGTTAGCTGCTTCACAAGAAGAAATTTGGCTATATATGTTTCTGGTCATTGAACATAATAAAGTGTTGCGTACCTTATAGTTGAGTTGATATTCTTGCTTTTCCTGGTAAGTAAAGGTTCTGACTTCCTTGTCAGGAATTTTATGATCACCAGTAAGCATAACAAAGTTGTCTACTCCAGTATTGATAACAAATGTCTTCATACGATCTCTCCAGTATTCATAGTCATTACCATCAAATATAGGTGGTCTTGTAGGATTCAGATTGTCAATAGATCCAACATTAATTCCTACCATACTAGAAATAACTTTGCACACAAACTTGTTAGTAGCTCAGAATCGTAATTACAAAGTTCGGAATGAGAAAAGTTCGGAATGGATAAATCGGTATGACAAAGTTCGGAATAGAAAAGTGAGCAAGAAAAACTTGTATGTGAGTACAAGTATTTCAGTAACTGGCTCTGATACCAAATGTAAGATTGGTATAGAGTAAGAGGTTTCCAACCTCTGATACCAATTGTAGGATCGAAATATAATATGAGATGCTCAATATACAAGAGGGGGGTGAATTTTATACTTTAAAAATTCCTTTGGAACCTTTAAAGTTAGTTATGAATAACTAATGTTTCCTTAAGAAAAGGAAAGGGCTAAGTTTAACAAAGTTAGACTAAGTAAATTCACAACACCTCTAACACCGAACTAAACTTGGAAAGAGATTCCAAAAGTAGGTTCCGGAAATATGGTTCCGGAATTTGAAACTTAACAAAAGTTACAATATGAGATTCTACTTTAAAGCGTATAGAATCTAAATGAATCAGAGTAAGTAAGGAAGTATAAGAAAGTTATACTTTCCTTAAGATACAAATTGTAGCGGAAATAAAACATGTAGTAAAACTACTAGTAATAAGATAATAGTCTTTTAACCCAAAGAGAAGGGTATCCAACAACCTTGGATAAAGGTCCCTCGATTTATACTTTCAAGCAAGTCTGTCTTACCCACACTAGGGTAAGCCCTCGATACGAAGATCAGA
Organism: Viscum album; assembly: GCA_963277665.1. Classification (NCBI taxonomy): domain Eukaryota; kingdom Viridiplantae; phylum Streptophyta; class Magnoliopsida; order Santalales; family Viscaceae; genus Viscum; species Viscum album. Next base: position 577,794,794 of record OY728122.1, on the reverse strand, counting down.
GTCTCTGTCTTGCTATCCCCGCAAGTCCTCAACTTCAAGGTAGTTGGCAACCTCTGTCCTCCTCAACAAGGAAGCCCTCGAACTTTAAGGTAGTCGGAACCTCTGTCTTCCTATCCCCGGAAGCCCTCGAATGTAATCACCAACATTCGGAGTCGCACGAAGCTTTGAGAGTTAATAAGAGCCTCTCTCTCTAGAATTCACTTTAACAGCATGTAGGCACAAAACTCAGTCGTTTTTCCAACAGCTTTCATCAGCACTGAGCTCTTTCAAATGAGCTCCTTTTTATAGGTAAGGTCGACTCCTTCTCCAACGGTCATATTTTCCTTAAAGATCGGAGGGACCTGTACACGTGTCACTTAGACAACGATTAGTTTATAACAAAACAGACGACATCGTTTTATAACAAAATAAGTGTAACAGAAAGTAAGACATCATTTTAATTCTAACATAAAGGTTCGGAATGAAAACTTCGGAGTGAAGGTTCGGAGTGAATAAATTCAGAGTGTATAAAATAATGATAATCAGATTCTGTTTAATAGATGAATTCGGAATGAGAATTTCGGAATATGAATTCGTCATCAGAAATCGTAATGAGAATTTATCATCAGAATTCTTAATGAGAATTCGTCATCAGAATTCGTAATGAGAATTCTTCATCAGAATTCATAATGGGAATTCCGAATGCGATTTCTTCATTAGAATTCGTAATGAGAATTCTTCTTCATAATTCGTAATGAGAATTCGGAATGGGATTTCTTCATTAGAATTCGTAATGAGAATTATTCTTCAGAATTCGTAATGAGAATTCAGAATGGGATTTCTTCATTAGAATTCGTAATGAGAATTCTTCTTCAGAATTCGTATCCTGAATCTGGAATAGAACTTAGTCAGAGTTCATATCCGGAATTCGGAATGAAACTTCCTTATAGTTCTTGTCCAGAATCCGAATCCTAAAACAGAATGCTTTAAATCAAAGTTTCAACGATTCCGAGAAAATGAATCCGAAACTTATACTTAAGAAAAAATATGAATGAAAATATGATAAGGATAATTTCTCTTATAAAAGTGATTTTCCTTAAGAAAGAAATTTTCCTTATAAAAGCAATTTTCTTAAAGATAAGGTGTTTGTGATTTTCAAGACAAGAAGGAATGGAAAAGTCATAAGGAAAACCTTATTGACTCAACAAAGACAGAGGCATATATGGGATGTTGGAGGTGACCAATGAAAATAACGAGTCCCTTGTAAATATTGAAGGTTGGTGGAACTGGTTTACTATCTAGATCACAATATAAAGGTGGTTTGGGACCATGTTTACATTTAAGAACCAGTATTATCTCTTTAGATACATAATTTTTGAAAAAAATTTGCATTATTGTAACTCAAACTGTAATATTACAACTTCTGTGAAATGAAAGGGAGTAACAGTGTTCTCCCATAGATGAATGAATAACAATTTAACCGCATAAATATTTGTTTTATAATTTTATTTATTTATTTCAATTTATTGTTTGTTTAATAATTTTTTGTGCGTCTAAGTATGGAAATAGTCTCAAATCAGTGTGATGATTTAGGGTGTGACTTGACATCCTATGTTCCAGTACATCGACATGAATGGATTATTTTAGTTTTGGAAGTTTCTAGAGATTTATTATGAATATTGAATCATTGGATAGTTTAACTTCTAGTGATCAGTGATTCAAGAATCCAAAGAATATCATGGGTTGATTTTCTTGATGTTTACCCATCAATAGGTTAAAATAGTACATCAGAAGAATTTAGTTACACTATAGTGACTACCGCTTCCAGTATGGAAAATGGATGAGTTCAGGATGGACTTTGTGACCAGTTTTCCTTGATCTTATAGAGTCCATGATAGATTATGGATAATAATGGACGTTTTGACTAAGGAAAAACAGTTATTATTTTTAAAATAGACTTTATTATTGGATGATTTGTTGAAATTATATGTCAAAGAGATCTTAAACCTTCATGGGGTTCTCAGAACTATCATCTTTGATAAATATCATAAATTTACATCCTGATTACTTCTGGGTATTCATTGAGTATCGGGATATCAGGTTAAACTAATAACTTCTTTCCTCCCATAGTTTTATGGATTGTCTAAGAAGAAAATTTATATTTGGGAAGATATTATTGAATATTATGTTTTTGAAATTTATGGATAATGGGAGGATCACCATTCTCTAATTGAATTATTATACAATAATAATAATTATTCATCAATATAAATTCACCCTTATTAAGAATTATATAATAGTTCATGTCTTTATCCCCATATGCTAGATATGAATAGTTGAGAATTCCATGATTGGGATTGATATTATTTAAGAGATGACATAATAGGTGAAATTAATCTAGAAATGGATTATATCCACTCAACGATGGAATAAGGATTATACAAATCAGTGGAGCTAAACATTAGAATTTTGGCTGGGAGACTATTTTTTTATTTGGGTATCACAAAGACTAGTTCAATAACATATGTGAAAAATGGAAACTAACGAAATAGTCAGTTGTGCCTTTTGAGATACTATCATGAGTTAGAAAAGTGTGTTATAAATATTCTCTACCTTTGATTTATGATATATGAATATTACATTTCATGTATACCGTCTGATGAAGTATATTCCTTAACCTTCACATATGATTCAGTGTGATGATGTGGAGCTTGAGGATGAAGGATCCTATATAAATTATCTGATATATATCATTGAAATAATTCATAAGGAACTATAGGGTATGTTCATTACTATGTTTTGAGTGAAGTGTAACATTAGAAGATCTAAGATGAGTCTTTGTAGTGGGAGTCTGAGACTAGAATATAATTTCCAGAGTAATTTTTTCAAGAATCCAATTTAATATTCTTGGTGATAATAATCATGATAGTGGGGAGGAAGTAAAGACCTCGTACTCTCTAACTACGTAAAATCCTTATTTTTTGTGTTTAAATCTCTTTTAATGTGAATATTTGGGTGAAAGGGAAGTTATAAGGAGATTTGGGGAGTTTAGAGATGGAGGAAGGGGAAGTCTCCCTAGGGCCTGGGAACCACTGGGTACTCTATGGGGATCCTAGGTGCTTGTGCCCTCTTTTTTTTGGGCTAACAAGTACCATATTCCTTCAATCAAGTACCCTATATCTTCTTGGAAAAAATACCCTAAAAAAAGGTTATTTTCCCTATCAAACCCTAAATTTAAATCCATTAATTATTTTATTTAAAATTTTCTGCCTTATGTCCTTAACTCCAATTCTGATAGGCCTATCCTTCTCTCTACTAAACTATAAATCATCCCTCCTTTAAGCCTTGATCTAGATAGATCAGATAGGCTATGGGATCTCCTCTTCGATGAGGAAAGGTCTTATGTTTTCCATTAAATATCTACTTAACTATGTTTTTATAGAATTGAGTGTAATCTAATTATCTAAATATGCATTTACTGTCAAACTATCCAATCTCATTAATATTTTTCCTATCTTCTAGGTATAAAAGGTTAGCTTGATTGATCTTAGGGTAACACCTTTTTTTTCTTCCTTAATTATTTTATTTCATGAAGATATCATACAAATCCATATTTTTATTTTGGTTTTATGTTGATCCTAAAATTTAGTTGGTGGATAAAGATTATTCCCTAGATTTCAAGGTGTTACTCTCTAAACTAGTTGATAGGTGAACCTATTCCCACTCACATATTCTTAATGGTATGGGTTTTAAATGGCTGGGGGTCCATTGGAAAGATAATAAATTAGGGGTTTGAAATTTATAAATCTAGTTAATATATTATTAAATACATTTCATGTTTCTTGTTGATATATATATATCCATATATATATTTCTAGGATAACATACACTTGTGATTTGAATTTTTTCATCCTATTTTTTTATTTATTTCTTTGCATGTAAAATAAATATAAAATACTAATGATTTGTTAAATAAGGGCATGTTTCTTATTTATTATACCATCCTTCTTTATTTATCGATGATTTAGAGTTAACCAAGTATGTCATAACCTTATGTATTTATTAATATGAATTATTATCTTGTTTCCTATATTGAACATATAATTTTATTACTAGTCTATAAATGCATGGTTATTATACACTATATTTAGGATAATTTAAATACATAATTTATATAAATTATAATTAATATTTAAATTCAATCTCATAACCCAATACAAGAAAACTTCAAGACCAAATAGAACTAAATCAATTAGCATAACTAGTATGTAACTCATTATATTAATATATGATAATTTATAGGATCATTTTTAGGGGATCAATTTGGGATACAATGAAAAATGATAGAGGAGGGGGGGGGGGGGGGGGTTGAATCAGTGTTTGGAACTTTTTATCAAATTATAAATTTTTCTACCATTACCTATAAGACCTGTTGGGATCATGATTATACTATTCTATTTCCCTTATCATATTAAACTATATGAAAGTAAGTAAAATATGGAACTTTTTATTTTTAAAAGGTTCACTACTCAATAAGAGTAGGCAGTCCTTGTCATGTATTATGATTAATAGTACATTGATTCTTCACTATTATTATATACATGTTTCAGTGGTTTTTCTATAAATAAAATCATTAAACTAGGTGTGGTTCCCCATAATTTAGGAGGGGGGACGAAAATAATCCAGAATCCCTAGACTCGTGATGACCACAACCAATTTGAAGCTTCATATTGGTTCTTTAAACTACACCTATATATTGTGTCTAAATTTTTTAGTTACTTTATAACACCAAGAAACTCATCCCCCATATGATAATTATGTTGGATACCATAGCAATGTGTTGTTTCCCACTTTGTTCTTCATCTCTTGTTACTTTCATAAAATTGAGAAAGAAACTCCCCTTATTCTTCTTCATATAAGAAAACTAAAAATTCACATTCCTTGTCTTTTTCCTTCATTGAGAAACTGTTTATCTGATCTTTGCATCTGATCCTTTTCTTCTGATGAAATTTCCACTAGGGATAGTTCATATGACCCATCCTTTACACCCTGACTATTTGATACCAAATAATAGGAAAACATCTATCTAGTATTACGTTATTTGGTTAGAAATTATTTTGATGACTCAACTCTATACGGTACACTATTTCCTCTATCCAGTGGCCTCTACATAATGTTTTTCTAATCCCTTCATATCCTTCTTTATTGGGTACACTATTTCTCCCTCTCATGCCTTCAATCCATCAGATACCCTTGATCTGTTTGACACCTCTTCACAAGGAAATTTATCTCAAATGGTAGTTTCTACCATTCTTCATGGATGGAACTTTGTCATGAATATTAAATTCTTCATTATATTCACAACTACACAACTCTTTTTTCATCACTCACTAGTCAATGTATCATTACCCAATTACATAAGAAGAAGTTATATAAATTTATCAGGTGGGGTGCATACTTTATATTCACAATTTCCACTAAAACATTGAGAATCCCACTCAAATAATTACGCATTTGACCACCTTAAAACTTTATAAATTATAGGAGTCAACCCATATTCATAGGAAAATTTATTAGATCTCATCATTAACATTATTCTTCTATTATCTAAAAATATTAGCGTGAATCATAATATTTCATTGTAAATATTTGAAAATTTAATTTCCAGAATAATATTATCATAATTAATATATATAAAAAAACAACATAAATAACTTTAATCCTTCCATTATGTATGATTCATAACATCTCTTATTTTGGGTAAAACATCATCCTGTGTTTCTTCACAAATTTTTAGGAACAACTGTTCATATCCATTCAAAACATATATATGACAAAAATAATAAAAAACATCATTTTGATGACTCTCACTAAGAAAAATCTATATGATGGATTCATACAGAGAATTTTATATAAATCCTTAGCTTGGAATCATCTGTTTCATGCCTTCATATACCCTTATATTTTAGATGACCCTGAAACTCCTTTCTAATCATTTGAGAATCTCTACTTTTGATGGTCATAACATGTTTCCTCTAACTACTAACTTCTTTTGGAAACCTATTCTCAATAATTCAATAAATTATATCTAGTATGATCTATCAGATGAAAAACCAAGATTGGAAAATATATTTTATACTTTTTTTCATCATCTAAAACCTCATTATCACTTATTTTATTTATTTACTGTAACTTATTCACATAACACCTTGATCTTTTATACAATTCCATCTAATGGAATTCATAAAAATATTCATTCAAATTAAACAAAAACATCACAATATTTTGGAACCATATTACCACTAAGTTCTACCAGAACTCAAAAACTGGAATATTTTGTAGACAATCCTAAATTACCCCTTTAGACTTAAGCTAATTAAACTCTCTTTTAGAGACATTTTACTTCTTCTAAATTTCATATTGAATCATATCAAAATGATATTGTGATGTTTTATCAATTAATAACAAATAAATTATCACCTATAAATATTGTTTTTCTAATCATTATCTACTTTATGTAACCCTGAATTTAATCTGGAAAACATTTATTTACATATGTAGTCTGATCGACTTTGTTCATTCACATAAGCCTGTTGTCACTGTGTGAATTTCATCAAAGACCTCCCAGAATTTTATATGTCTGATTGGACATTAAATACTAGTTCATCTGATGGAATTTGTTATATTTATTTGGAAATTTTCATCAATTGGAATCTACTACGATTACTTCATAAAAGTCAACATGATGAACACTCCATCCGATCAACTTAATACGCCAAACTCCAACTGGTTATCATTATTATCTCCATCCGTTTGATCCATCTTTCTATATTTGGTAACATTATGATCATCAAATTTTTAAAGAACATATTTAAGGTTAACTTTAAAATTTTTATAACAAAAATGATTCTCCAAATATGAATCACTTGTTTGTGATATAAACAACAACTCATCAATCGATATAAGTAAATTGAATGTTTTCAAAAGAACTTTTTTCCTTTTATGTTAATAAATAATATTAGTCTTCACTTAGGAAAACACACAATTTATATATTTATTAATATAATAAGACTCGTGTACTTCCCTTATTTTTCATTCATTCATCCAGGATTTATAAACTTCATTACCTGGATTAGATACGTCAACCAAACCTATAAAAAAATCTTCTTTATAATTTATTCAACATATTAACTTAAATAAAATATTTCTATTTAATTGAAAACCTTTGAAATCAAATAAAATAAATTTACAAAAAATAGTACCCACACAAAATGTTATCTCTTCAATATATCCCTTTGTATTTGTTTAAAATACCTTCAAATTACTTTCCAAACGAATATGTCCTTATATGAATCATTCTATCCTTTCAATTTTCAAAATGTTACTCCCCCATACTTTTACAAACATTTATTTCTTTCACTTAACCACATATTTAAAAGAAATAAATACTTCATAGGAAAACTATATCACTTCATTCTTAAGTAATGTACCATGAATTATTTCGCTCAAATTTTATGTGATTCATGGTTGGTTTAGAAAATAAGTGGATTTGATTTAGAAAATAGATATATTCTTTCTTAATTGATTTTGAAACTATATGGAATGAGAATTACTAAAATTGTATTAAATGGTTTTCCAAATTAATTATAAGATGAATATACTAATTGATATATGAATAACATGTAATATATATCAACCTGAAACACCAGTAATCACTTCAACAATCCAATTAAAATCATTCAAGTGCATAAAGTAGGACAAGTTTCCTCAGAGCAGACTCATAACTTCCACTTTTCTTCCCTGATTGATTGAATTTACCCTCTTTTTTTAGGATATTTATTTTATGTATCCGAGGATGAGATATTATGAAATTTTTTCCTTTACCAATGAATTTCATTCATGATAATTCGAGAATAATATGTTTTACCTAAAATATTGTTATTAAAAGAAACTTACTCACATTATATTTGTATCACCCTGAAGGAGACTTTTCTTGTGGTATTCATAATTATCAGTCTCTTCAATATATATTGTCTTGAAATTTTTTAATTAGAATGAACCAAAATGGATCATTATTATGTATTTTTTCAGTCTTTTAAAAATTTAAAAATATTAACCAAGGACCATCCCTTCATATGATTTTTTAGTTAACCAACATAGGAAACATTAAAGGATAAAAACATACTTATTTTTCTATCCATAGTTGTTTTCCATTTCTTCTTTTCATGTTTTTTGGTTGGAGATATTTAAAATGGAAAGAGTGGGTGGGGGGGGGGTGAATTTAAATTTTAAATTAAATGAAAACAATCTAATTTTAAAAACATATTTATAAAATAATTAAGAAATTAAAGCCTTCTGAATATAATTTTTTATGAAACTTTTAAAGTGAAAAAATATAATTAAAGAGAATAAAATTATGATAAGAATAAAACAAAGATTAATTTGAAGTTTTTTTTGAAAACAAAAATTATTAAGCATTAATTGAAATTTTGGAAAGTAAATGAGACAATATATTTGTTAAATGAGTTCCAAAATACTACCCAAAGGTACCCCTATATCCCCACCACAATCTCTTGGGGATTTAATGTGTTATTACCTTATCTTTAATTTTTTCCAAGATACCAAAACTATCCATTTATTTTTAGTTTATAGAAAGAAACCAGACATAATAGAAAATACATCATTAATGATGAATCTAGAAACCTTAGACCATGTAGTCCTTTTACATTTAAAGGAAATAGAATCAAAATCATAGTCTCTTTAATGATATTACACACTAAAAATAGAATAAAAAGGAGTAACATGGTATTTTCGTCTTTGTATCTTATCTAACAAAGAATAAGATGAAACATTAGTAGATATTTAGTAAATAATGAGAGTGATAATGATAGAATATTTTTCACACACTCCTTGAAAGAAAGAAAAATGGTTTAGAAAGAAAGATATTAGATATCTTTGAATTTAATGAACACCATAGAGAAATTGATCACATTATTGTCATTGTGTTATTTAATTCCAAGGCCTCCAATGGTGTTTATTTATAGGATCCAAAACCATTATATTTTTTCAATCATTCGAGACTCTTTAAGATGAATATGTCCATGTTCTATGAATCTCAACCATAATTAAGAGAGGGCCTTGGATTAAATTCTTATGGAATGGTCTTTAATTATTTATCACGGAGGAGGTATTTTTAGCATATGTAGAGGAACTATGATGTGGAGTCCCAAAAATAGACTTTTTGGTTCTTTTAAAAATGAGGTCACTGTGGTGTTATCTCTAGGATAACGTGTAGAGCGTTTTTGAGGTTCTTCCAAATTCATAGTAGCTACGGTGTAGAATCTGTGATGCGGTGAAGAAAACTCTTGAAAAGAAAACTCTATCACATAGATCATACATGGAAGCATAGAGATGAATGAGTTTATAGGGATTAAACATTAACTATAGTGTGTCCTTTTGAAAATTTTCTATAAATATATCAGTGCGTTTTGACCAAGATAGGATACGATGTGGTCCTAATAAATATTCTAAAATACTTGTTCTGTGTATGGGTAACATAAATAACTCATTAATTACATAAAGGTACTAGTAAAATCATTAAGAATTAATTGGGGTATTCATGTGAGGGTGGAGTTGCATAAGGGTTATCCCAAACTTTTGGATTTCCTTCCCCTTTATAGCATAGTCCAATATACTATTCCATAGTTATTTTTCATGGGATGTAAAGTAACTTCATGAATTAATCTTCAAAGAGATCTATCATGATGACATAAATCTAGTTATAAACCACTTAAGAAAGAAAATTATACAGTTTAAGAGTTTTTATGATCATTAAAATCAAAGACTAATGAGAAGAAAAAAAATACCCCCCTTTTTTAAAAACACAGATAATTGAATAATAATTAACTTAAACAGGTGTATATAAATAAATAAAACATATCCAATAAATATAACTACTCCCCAAAATAATTATTTTAAAAATAAATTCTCCCTAAACAAAAAACATCCCAATTTGATAGAAAAAATTCTCCCTCTTTTGGATGCGATGGCATGAGAAAATTTCTACCTCTTTCATATTATCAAAATGCAATAAAAAAATTGGTTAAAGAATAAAGAGATAAAATTTAGATATACCTTTATCATAATAAATGATCTTTTAAGAGAGAATAAAATAATGATTTCAAAACATTTTAAAAATTTTAAATTATTTTTAAGAATGTTTTTTAATAAATCCCAAGAAAGAAAAATGTTTAAAATATTAAAATAAAATTTTAAATTTTTTTGAATAAGGCGAGACAATGTAATCTTTTTTTTAATTTTTAAATTGATTTGGAAAAATAAAATTTCTCTTCTTGGATCATTTTATAATTATTATGATTAGACTTCCCTCAAATAATGAACCAGGAGTCTTAAAAGGGATCATAGCCATTAAATAAGACAACAATAAAGAAAAAACTATAGATAATAAATATTTTCAAAAATCATTCCATTATTATGGTTATGTAACGATTGTGTTAATAATACATAGAAAATTACCCGGTAGTGTCGAAATAGTTATGCAGTATGACCCACTCACTATACCCAAGATGGAGAAAGGGTTAAAAAACCCAGTAATCTCTTTTCGGGGAAAACCAATAAAAGAATATATACTAGAACCACATCAACTTATTTGTATATATAAAAGAATAATTTTCTTTTATTATTTCACTCACTTGATTTTTACAAATTTTATAAAATTCTTTCTAAAAATATTTCTTTAATTTGAAATACATTTTGGAAAGAAAAAAAAAATTAAAAAATTTGAAAAATTATAAATCCTACCAAGTGATTAGAAGATGAGTATCACAAGCTAATCATGAAAAGATCTTTAGAGACATATTTTTCACCTTGTAATACTTTGAAATATTTCTCTATATATATCTAGAGTTAGGTGTTAAGATGACATGTAATTCTGAGGCCGGGTGTGCCCAGAATAGATTATATAAAAATTTTAGTTTATTTTTTACCATGCAAGCAACAAAAATGGGATAAATCCAAAATGGTAACTTGGATCAGAGATCCGAGGCCAAAGTTGAATCTAGTACACAAAATTTACCCAAGGAAGGGCATAACATTCATCAGTGCGAGACTCATGTGGAAAATGATATCCATGGGTAAAACGGTAATAAAAAATAATTACTTTTCCCCTAGGGTCGAGATAAATAACATTTCAACGAGGGTTCATATTTGATATCCTAAATCTACATTTAATCTGGAATGGGATTTCTTTCCCAGCTGCGACATAAAATTATGATGCATGATAGTTTCAGATTCAGCACTATTTTGGGATCACCAAAAAATAGGATTTAAGAAGATGGGATTATGATTATCCCTAATCCCATTATCTCTCTAAAAGCTATCTCTCTCCCCTCTAAAAGGTTTTCTTCATCGTTCTTTTCTTGATCGATGTGAAAACTCCACCAAATCTTTGGCGGATCAAAGGAGGAGCGTTGTGGATGCATCTCCTATAATGAACACCCATTACGAGGTAGGATTTATCGCATTTTGAGTTTAATTTATAGTTTTTGTTGAGTTTTCTTTCATAGCCTCCTAATTTTTCATTTCTAACCCTCAACTATCGATGGCCGCATGAACATAGCCACCTATCTATGTTTAAAATCTTTTTTCGGTCCATTCTTCCCTGATTACTTTTGGGCGTGTAACATTACCCTTGGATCGTCGATCCAAAGCCTTTATAGGGAAGGAGATATCGTAAGGTTCCCCAATCTGATGATGGTTTTACAATTGTGAAAATAGTTTGCTCCTAGTAGTCTGTAGAAGGGACTTCCAGAGAACTTCTAGTAGTGGCACCGCAACAAAAACACTGTAGCATCATCAGTGAGGCATCGTTCTAGGCCACGTGGCCCGATGATCGTCTAGGTGGGGTTGTGCTCCGCAAACCCATGACGTGACTAGTTCCGCAAGTCCTGCAGCTGGTTGGCAGTGTTGTTGCGGTCGGCGACCAAACCATGGGATGGACCCCACATCGTTAAGCAAGTTGGGCTGCGCTGGGCTGGATATGACCCATCAGGATGAATTGGATCCCGGGTCGGACATTGGGTTAACCTAGATAAGTCATCAATCGAATATCACAGTTGCATCCATGTAGTGGGATGCAGTCCGTCGATCAACTGAGGGCCAGACCAACCATGAAAGTTGACCTCAGGGTTGTTTATCGCAGACTGGACCGACAGCGAGTCAGTCCAACGGCCCTGGGACCCCCTTCTGGAATCATCAAATGCTTATATATCTTGAACTAGGTGTCTGTTTGATGCGCTGTCTACAGTAGTGTGTTCCTCTATTTGAGATAGACCTTTTGGGATAATTTTAGAGATTGATGTTCTGGGTCGGAATGCAGACCGCTCTTTGAACTGTTTGGGTGTTTTTAGATAAAAATCACCCTACACCAATTGTCTTTTTTTGGAAAATACATAGTCTATCCTGCGTGTTTTTCCATATTGATCATGATCGTGACCAATTTTAAAAAATCTGAGTTACAAATCAAGGTGTTCCAAAATTGGCACTCATCTATTAGTGTTCTATGATGATAGTGATGTTTTTAGAATCACCAGGGCAGTACCAACTTACCCTCCAGTTTGGATAGGCAGTGAGGTTTGTCGTTTTCCTTTCAGAACATACCCTCCATTGGAGTGGGGCAGTGTGGTTCGTCATTTAATCTTCTTATATTACCCTCTAGTGGGGATAGGTAGTGAGGTTCTCCATTTTACTTTGAGGACTTACCCTCCAGCAGCGTTGGGTATTAAAGTTCATCATTTACTCCTAGGGATTACCCTCCAGTGTAACACCTTTCAGTGAGGCTAGGAAGTAGAGTTCACCGATAAATCAATGACAAGGAATGTTTGGACAGTATCTTGGGATCTCAAGTAAGAGGGTAACTTTACCCACCAAGACGCATCATGGTGACGTGACCTAAAATTGTGCAGACGAGACAAACCCATCCAATGTGGATAGTATCATGGTGTGCTGTTTGAGACCCTTCGACTTTCAACTCAGGGAAGATGTGTGGACTTTGGTCATTGATGGTGGTTACTCCCAAAAATGTTGGTGACTCCTTTCCTAGGATGAGGTTTGAGAAGGAGATCCCCTTACTCTGTGCCACCTTTGGGGTTCTTTGGTTTGAGCATACAAATATATATACTTTTACACCCTGTTACGGCACCCACTACACAGGTTCCAGTTACTCTCCTTCTAGGAGAGGTGAATACATGCGAGGTATGCCACATGATTTCCATGTCTACATTCTTGTGGTTAGATGAGTATTCTCTCATACTATAGGTAGTGAAGAATTAGTGATGATTTCATCTTCTTACAATTTATATATCTATATGTTTAGATGATCTTACTTCACTTATTCATTGGGTTGATCTGGACTCGTTTACTATAATATTGTTATGTCTTTTATACTTAATTTCCTTTGTATCTATTACTACTCCCACACCTCTATAGTTTTTCCTATTGAGTATGTTTAAACTCACCCCTACAAGGGATTTTCCCGCATGTATTTTTCCTTATACAGACAACAGATAGGTCTAATCAGGATATCAGGAAGCTTATGATCACAGGTTTCTGGGTCGTGTGTGGTGGTCATAGTTGGGTTCCTGGAGCAGAGCTTCCTCAACATCTTTACTTTCAGTTTTCAAATAGGTTGGGACACTGTATTGGTTGGGCATATATTTTTTCCCATTTTCCTTTTTGTTTAAATTACTTTACTCGTACTGTGTTAGCGGTCCATGCATGTATGGTTTTTTTATATTTACAACTGTTCACATCTATTAATTTTTCATCGAGATGGATATGTGTGGATGTACATGTTCTTAGGAAAATTCCTCCCCATTTTTGTTGAGCCTTCGATGCCATTTTCCACCCATGACCTATGGTGGTGGGCTTGGGGTATTTATAGCTCAGGCCCCAGTACTGGTTGGGTTGTTAAGAGTGGTATCAAAGGGAGGTTCGACCATTGGGATGTTGTTTGGACATTTCCCTAATAAGGTCATGGTTGGGTATAGGAAAAAAATGTCAACGTGTGTCAAGAGCGGCTCTCAAGACAGAGATTCCAGGGATTGTGTGACAACCAATGCAGCTATACACTTGAACCATGATTACCCTCTTTTCAACATGGAATGTTAAGACATGTATTGTAGGGATTAATGGTACGTGCATCATATAAGATCGAGTCATTGACTATACATGTTGAGTCTGCTCCCCCTTGTTTTTGTTCTTATTATATATATGTATTCTCGTCTAACCGTGATACTCCTTGGTAAATTTTCAAGATGCCTCTATGTAGACAACCATACAAGTTACCCGCTCTGACCCATGATGACGATGTTGTGAGAGATGAGGCCTCAGTTCAGGGGACATCACACGATCTCCTTCCCCCAAGTGGACCAGCAGTAGTACCTCCACCCCCGGAGCAGTAGTGAGTACTAGCGGTGTAGGCCAAGGACAAGTGCAGGATGAGCATGATTCAAGAGTTCCATTGGTAGAGACCATTGAGGTTTCCTGGTGACCCAGACCCTCAGGTGGAAGAGGATTGGATGGAGTTAGTGATCCATGTTTTCAGGCTGGTATGGACACTAGTAGACCAGAGGGTAGCATTGGAAACCATCCTTTTCCTTGGTCCGGCTGGGCACTAGTGTGGTTTGGTTACCCAGATACATGATGAGATGAATCTATCATGGGATGAGTTTCAGAATCTGTTTTGTGAGGGGTACTTTACCTTGATCTTACGCACTGTGAAGATTTAGGATCTTGTATAGCTACAAAAGGGAGCCATGACAATAGAAGTGTATGCGGATAGGTTAACTAATCATAACCATTACTCCCTAGATATGGTCCATGATAGTTACTTACAAGAATAAAAGTTATAATAAGAGTTTCACCAAGAGATATGTGCGAGCTTAGTTCCCCTGTGCATCCCTACCTATGTCGGGGTGCTGGAGCGGGAACTCGTGAAAGAGTGTTTCTTAGAAGAGGGTTGCTAGCCGGTTGGGACTGGAAGTGGTCATTTCAAGGAAGAGACATTCGCATTAGGTGACAGGCTTTAGGTGGAAGGACCACGACATAGGGGAACATTCTAGGATCAAACTCGACCACATGGTGGGACGATCGTAGGGTAGTGCAGGGATCTAGGTCAGGACGAAGAGGGATGATTCTACGCATGTGATGGGCAAGGTTAGCTAGCACAAGACTGCCCGAATAGATGAGTTCAGCATCCCAAGCAGGTAAAAGGTGGAATACTGAAGCAGAGGAAGCGCCATTAGGAAGTTCTAGAAAAGGAGAAGGGGCAGGAAGACTAGGTGGTGGGGGACAGTGTTTCGAGTCCCCCCCCCCACCATCAAGAAACCCATGTCAGGCTCATGGAGCTGGCAGTCGGGACTTCGGAGAAACTATGGTGATGGATTTCCATGATCCTCTACTAAACGAGATGATCTAAGGTATGCTATGTGTTTATTCTACTATTGCATCAGTTTTAGTAGACACATAGACTAGCCAATATTTTATCTCATTGCTATTGGTACAAGAGCTACAATTCCCAATAGAGGCGCTATCACAGAGGCCTAGTCTCAAGGTTCCCATGGGAAGATCCACTTCTGTTTTTTTATCTTCTGACAGTAAAAGATTTCATTTGGAGGAGAAATGTTCCCGTGAGACTAACTGGTCATCATGATGGAACCTTACAACATCATATTGGGCATGGACTGTATTTCCACAGTTCTTACACAAATTGAATGTGGCCGCAGACTAGTTAGATGTCTGCACACTGATGGGATGAGATTCTCCTTTCTTGGTGAATGAGGCCTTGTAGAAGGCCAAGTGAGTGTGGTTAACAAGGGACTATATCCTTTTACCCATCAATTAGTGAGCCTGAACCTTGGTGTAGAAGACTCTTTAAACACATGGGTTTCTTTAGTTGTGTAGGATTACATGAATGTCTTCTCCAAATATGTCCTGGGACTACATCCTAGGTGACAGTTGAATTTTCATTGATATTAAACTAGGGACTACCCCAATATATTTTGTGGCCTATAAGATAGTTCCGACTGAGCTTAGAGAACTACGTTTGAAGTTGGAATACCTTCATGAAAATGGTTTTATCAGGCCCAGTGTGTCTACTTGGGTGGCTCTGGTCCCTTTTGTGAAGAAGGAGGATGGGAGTTTGTGGCTTTGTGTGGATTATCATCGCCTGAACCAGGCCAATTTAAAGAACAAGTATCCCTAAAAAGGAATGATGACCTCTTCAAATAGTTGCGAGGTGTGAAGTGGTTATCCAAGATTGAAATGAGATACAGATACCACCAGCTATGGGTACGCGAGGAGGATATCCCAATGCTAGCCTTTCATTATCGCTATGAGAATTATGAGTTCTTAGTGATTCCCTTCGGTGTGACAAACACCCCCACCGTTTTCATGGCCTTGATGAACCGGTTATTCAATTCATATCTAGACCAGTTTTTAGTTGTCTTCATATATGACATACTGGTTTACTCGGCGTCAGAGGAGGAGTATGCAGAACATTTGAGGATAGTCCTAGATCTTCTTTAAGTGCACTAGCTTCATGGAAATCTCTCAACGTGTCAGTTGTGGATACATGAGGTTCAATGACTGGTGAATGTAATCTCTGAAGAGGGTTTAGCAATGGACCTCTTGAATAACGAGGTAGCACTTTCTTGGTAGCCACCAAAGAATGCGTCAGAGGTGCGAAGCTTTCTCGATTTGGCAAGGTACTAATGGATATTTTTGGAAGACTTCTCCATGATCGTATCCCCTTAACTTCTCTGACATGGAAGGGAAATGTTTTTACCTAGTATGAGTAGTGGTAAAAGTCTTTTGACAAGTTGAGGTAGAGGATGATGACCACTCCAGTTCTGAGACTACCTGAGGAGGGCGTTGGCTTCCTAGTTTACTGTGATGCATCAGGACCAGGGATCAGTTTAGTTTTTATGAAACAATGGGTAGTCATCAAATATGGGTCGAGGCAATTGAGACCCCATGAGCAGTACTATGTGACTCATGAATTGGAGCTCACAATAGCAGTTTTCACCCTGAGGGTTTAAAGACACTACCTCTTATGAGAGAGCTTTTTGGTTTACTCGGGCCACCAGATCCGGAGATATATCTTCACTTAGAGAGATCTGAATGTGAGGCAGCCACATTGGTTAGATTTCCTACAGGAAAAAGACTTCGAGATCATCTATACACCCAGAAGGGGAAACATTTTAGAATATTACCTCAGTAGGAATTTCATGGAATGGCTCATGTATGAAGTTTCAGAGCAGTTAGATTCCCCACAACTGACCGTGGTAGAGAAGTAAGGGACAAATATTCTATAGTCGATGGTCCTGATGGCTTCACTCCTTGAACGTGTGAGAGAGTCCTAGATGGGAGATATCAATTACATGGTTCTATGAGACTATATTTACACAGGCGACACTCCTGATGGGTATTATGGAGGAGGGAATCATGATATCTTGTTCCAGGGGTGAACAATGATTCTGACTATGATGAGGGAGGAAGTGATGTTGGAGTTCAATAAATCTTCCTTAGCTATACATCCTAATGTGGTGAAGATGCACAAAAACCTTCAGTGATAGTTTGGGTTGTCTGTCATGAAACAAGGCATTGCTGAGTTTGACTCCCAACACCATACCTTTTATCAAGTAAAAGCCGAGCACCAGGTTTTGGCAGGTTTGTTCCATCCTCTCGACATTCTTAAGTGGAAGTGGGATGGAATATACATGGACTTCTTCACAGATATTACATGAATAACTAAGGTCCATGACTTCATCTGTATTGTAGTGGACCGACATAATTAGTTGGTGCACTTCCTTTCCATTAGGGAGCAGAGTTCAATGGAAAGTCTGAGGAAGTTGAACATGCAGAAGATCGTCTGCCTTCATGGAGTACCCTAGATGATTGTCTCCAATCATGATATACTATTTACATCACAAATATGAAGAGGCATGCAGGAGGCATTTGGGACTCTATTGTGAATGAGTACAACCTTTCACCCCCAGACGAATAGACAGACTAAGTGCACTATCCAGGTGCTAGAGGATATGCTAAGGGCCTGCATGCTAGATTTTGGCCGAAGTTGGGAAGATCACCTGCCTTTGGGAGATTTTGCATACAATAATAGTTTCCACTCTACCATTGTCATGGAACCATATGAGGCCCTTAATGGGAGGCCTAACATGTCACCCTTGTGCTGGATAGAGGTTGAAAAATTTTCCCTCATAGGTCCAAAGTTAGTGTGATCCACAAAGGAGAAGGTGTGGGTCATCCGTGAATAGATGAAGACAACCCAATGTAGATAGAAATTATATTAATATCTCCTTTTCAGGCCCTTGGAATTTGTGTATGAAGACCATTCCCTCTTGAGAGTCTCACGACGATGTGGAATGTGGAGATTCTGCAAGGAAGGAAAGTTATCCCCAAGGTTCATCAGTTTGTTCGAGATCATGTGAAGGGTTGGTGAGGTTTCCTACCACCTTTCCCTACCCCCACAGCTGGATTTCAAGTGCACGACATCTTCCAAGTGCCACAACTGAGATGATACAAGAATGATATTATGAACGTCTTCGATTGGGGGATATAGATGTCGATGATGGATCCACCTTTGTAGAGAACTCAATGGAGATTGAGGATTGATAGGAGTGAACCTTACGTGGGTGGACCAATACCCTGGTTCATGTCCTGTGGCATCATGGAAACAAGCAAGAGAGTTCTTGGGAACAAGAGTTCCTGATGCGAGCTCAGTTTCCTAATTTTTTTCCTAATTTTTGTTTCCTGAGGTAGAACGTTTGAAGGAGGGAATGATGTAGAGACCCAGTTTTCAACTTATAACACTTTGAAATATTTTTATATATATTTCCAAAGTTAATAATTTAGATGGTGTGAAATTCTAAGACTGGTTGTTCCTTGAATAAATTATATAAAAAATTTAAGTATATTTTACACTGTGCACAGAACATAAATGTGATAACTCCAAAATGGTAACTTGGATCAGAGATCCTATGCCATGATTGAGTCTGGAATGCAGTGTTTACCCTAGGAGGGTCGGAACATTCATCGGCATGGGAAACCTATGGAAAACTCTATACAGGTGTAAAATGTTAATTAAAAATAAATATTTACCCCTAGGGTTGAGATAAATAACTTTTAATTGGGGGTTCATATTGGAAATCCAAAACTGCACCATTGAGTATGGAATGGGATGTTTTGCCTAGGCGCGATATAAAATGAGGGGGCATGATGGTTTTAAATTACATGCTATTTTGGGAGCCCTTATAAATAGGATTTTATAAGTTGGGATTATAGTTATCCCTAATATTGTTCTCTCTCTATGATCCTTGTGTCTCTCTGTATAAAAGGCGTTATTATTCGTTCTTCACCAGATCAAAGGCCAAACACCACCAAATATTTGGGAGATTGAAGCAGGAGCACTGTGGATGCATCATATATGACTAATGACCGTTATGAAGTAGGATTTATTGTATTTTGTGTTTCGATTCTAGTTTTTGTAGAGTTTTCTTTCTTAGTCTCATAATTCGTCATTTCTAACCCTCAACTTTCAATGGACGAACGTACACGACCACCGATCTATGTTTAAAGAATAGTTTTTTTGCCTGTTTTTAATGATGAATTTTGGGCACATAACATTACCCTTGGATCATCAATCCAAAGCCTTTATAGGGAATATTATATTGCAAGGTTCCCTGATCTACTTACTGTTTCATAATTGGGTGAACATATCGATCTCTGTAGTCCACAGAGTAGCGGCGGAACCATGGAAGTGGTGAGGCCACATCGTTCTAGAACATGTTGCCCAACAGTTGGTTGGGCAGGGTCGTCTCATGAAACGATCATCGACTGGACTCCAGGACGGACCCCACATCGGTAAGTGTGTCGGGTTGTGCTGGGTTGGATCCCGAGTTGGGTCCAGTAGACCTGGATCGGACATCAGGTTGACTAGGATCGGTCACCGATCGACCGTGGTGGTCGATCAACTACATGGTGTTCTACTGTGAGCTGGACTCACCGCTGCGGTGTGGGCCGTGGTCGATCACGGACCAGACTGACGGTGAGTCGGTCCATCGGCCCCAAGACCCCCTTCTGGAATCTTCAAAAGTTCATATCTCTTGAACCGGGCATCCTTTTGACGCACCATCAATGAAAGCATGTAGGACTATTTGATACAGACCTTTTGGGATAATTTTAGAGATTTATGTTTGGGGTTGGAATGTGAGCCCCTCTTTGACCCGTTCAAGTGTTTTATGCTAAAAATCACCCTACACCAGTTGTCCTTTTGGGAAAATACATAGTTTATCCTGCATGTTTTTCTGCATAGATCATGATGGTGACCTATTTTCTAACATCTGAGTTACGAATCAAGGTGTTACGAAATTGGAGCTCATATAGTAATATTTGATGATGGAAGTGACGACAGTGATGTTTTTATAATCACCAGGGCAGTACTGGCCTACCCTATAGTGGGGATGGGAAGTGAGGTTTGCTTTTTTCTTTTCAGGACTTAACCTTTAGTGAGGCTGGGTAGTGAGGGTTTTCGTTTACTCTTGTTGTATTACCCTCCATTAGGGCTGGGCAGAAAAGTTCTCTGTTTTCCTTTCAAGACATACCCTCCAGCGGGGCTTGGCAGTGAGGTTTGTCGTTTACTCCTTAGGGATTACCCTCCAGCGTGTCACCATTTAGCGAGGCTGGGTGGTGTAGTTCACTGATAAATCAGTGATGAAGAATATTTTGACACTATCATGGGATCTCAAGTAATTGGGGAACTTCCCCCCCAGCAAGATGCATCTTATTAATGCAACCTAAAACTATGTATATGAGATAGAACAATACAAAGTGGATAGTATCAAGGTGTGGTGTTTGAACCCCTTCTACTTGTAGCTTATGGCATATGTGTGGAACTTGGGCATTGATAGTGTTTATTCCTGGAACTGTTGGTGAATATTTTACTGAGTTGATCTTTGAGAATGCGATACGCTTACTCACTCTCTTGTTGGGGGTTCTTTGGTTTGAGCATACATATATATATACATTTACACCCTTTTGTGGAATCCCCCCTTGGGTTCTGGTTACTCTCCTTCTAGGAGAGTCAAAGACATGTGAGGTTTTCCACATGCTTTTCATGTCTAGCTTCTTGTGGTTGGACAAGTATAATTTCCTACTGGAGGTAGCAAATACTCAATGAGGAGTTCATGTTCTTTCGATTTCTATCTCTTTTTGTTTTCATGAGCTTACTTCACTTCTTTGTTAGGTTGAGCTGTACTAGTTTAGTGTACTATTGTTATGTCTGATGTACTTCCTTTCCTTTTTATCTCTTACTACTCCCCCTCCTCTTTGGGGCTTCCTACTGAGTATGTTTATACTCAACCCTACATGGGCTTTGCTCGCACGTATCATGATTTATGACTACGACAGAAAAGTCTAATCGGGACATCAAGGAGCTCAGGATCATAGGTGTCTGGGATACGTTTTGTGGTCACAGTTGGGTTCTAGGAGTAGAGCTTCCTCAACATCTTTACTTTTAGTTTTCAATTAGGTTGGAACGCTGTACTGGTTGGGTGTGTATTATTCACCTTTTCTCCATTATTTTTACATTACTGTATTCTTAATTTGTTAGTGTTCCATGTATGTATGGTTTATTTATCTTTACAGTAGTTTTAATATTTTACTTTTTCATTGAGTTGGAAACATATGTATGTACAGGTGATTATGAAAATGCCTCCTTGTGTTTTTTGATCCTTCAATGCTATTCTCCACCCCTAGCCTATAGAGGTGGGCTTGGGGTAGTTTCTTCTTGGGCCCTAGTATGGGTCAGGTCATTACAAGATCACTTTTAAGGAAGTCAAAGTGATCACGAGGAAGGGTTTGAGTGAATATATTGGAAGGTTAGTGGTTTGTGAAAATGAACTCAAGAATGATATCACCATTTTAAAATTAATCTCAAAGAAAATGGTGTCCTCAATTCAATGTACTTAGTGTTAGTGTGTTGGATAAGATTTTTAGAAATAATGATTAAACTAGTGTTATCACACTTGATAGTGATGGAATGCTATTTTATCCCAACACCCAATAGAGTATGTTTCATCCATATAACTTGGGAGAAAAAACTCTCATCATATTTTTATTTCACTTTGGTTATAAAAAGTGGAACAACGTTTTTCTTCTTACTACTTCAAGTGATGATGGATTTTTACAATAGATGAAAATTACCACTAGTTTTTTTTCTATATAGTTGTAATCCTCCATGATTAACATCCTAAAAATAATAAAGTTCAAGAAATGTTTCTTTAAGATAAAATAATCCAAGGATTTTAATTCCTTTCAACTGAGGTAAAATTATTTTGAGGGATTCAAAATGAGATTTCTTAGGTTTGGATTGGAAATTAGAACAAGTTAATACACCTGGCATGATTTTTGGTGGGCCATAGTAAGATAAAGTATATTTATAATCATACTTAGATAAATATTGTTGTGGACCAATTCACCAACTTTATTGAATGGTTTCTTACATTTTGTACTCATGGGAATTCAAATTTCTTTTTCACGATCCATTCCAATTATATTTAGAAGTTACTTAGTTCATTTAATTTGGTTTAAAATGGATCCATTAGAATTTTGGGAAATTTAGTTAGCAAAGGAAGAATTTAGTTCCCCATTAAAAATTATTTCAAACTATTTATTCATTAAATTTTAAAAATCATTGAAATGAGTTTCTTTAGTTGGGATGAAAACAAAACCATAAAAATTAATCTTAATAGTTAATAAATAATTTAAAAAGATTTTTTAGGAAAATGGTGGAATAAACTTTTATAATTTTTAAATCATTTGATAAAATAAATTTAGTAATCCCCTCATACTAAGCTCAAGTGGATTTTTTAAAAATTTATAGAGGTTGGTTAAGTTGAAAAAAATATATAAAAATTCATGATTTTCAAAACTAGGTGTTTGGTCCACCAATTGTTTCATAAATAAAATGATTAAAAAATAATTTTTGACGTCCACCTGAATAAGTATTAAATAAAAATGAGTGGTGAATTCCAACATGATTCTAATCAATTATAGTTTAGAAATTGGTGTAAACGTTTCACCATATCAGTACATTTTTTTATTATATCCTTTTGCAGCATGTTAAGCCTTGTAACGGATAACATTTCCTTATTCATCAATTTTGTTTAGAAAATCCCACTTACTGCCAGTAATAGTATGATTAATAAGATGATACACTAGAGTCCAAACATTATTCCTTTAAAGTAGGTTTAACTCCTCTTACATGGAAAGCATCTAATTCAAATCATTAATAACATTATCAATGTAATTAGGTTCAATATAATAAAGACGATCTTTATGTTCAACCTCATTTATTACCTACCTTGTAGTATGATGTCTTGATGGTTTTTATCTGAAAAAATTATCAATTGGATGGTATTTGGAATTAATAAAGGACTTAGGTAAAATATAAGATGAGGTTATGGATCATCATTAATTATTTTAGAAGATTTAGGATGAGAAAGGGTCAAACTAGGCTGGTAAACATCATCATCACTTTGCATATGTGATTTAAGAAGATTCTCATTGAATTTGTTGTTAATTGACTCTTCTATGGTCCTAGTCCTATTATTAAATACTGTAAAGGATTTTATTTAGTTCGAGTAACCATAGAAGATTCCTTCATCAGATTTAAGGCCCAAATTTCCAAAATTATCCTTGGTATTAAGAATAAAGCATTTATAATCTAATACTACAAAGAAGCCAAATTTTGGAATTTTTCCATTCCAAAACTCATATGGGGATTTTCTAAGACAAGTCTTATAAGGACACAATTATGGATAAATCATGTAGTATTGGTTACCTTGGCCTAAAAATATTGAAGAAGTAAATAATCATTAAGTAAATTTATAAACATTTCTTATAGGGTCTTATTCTGTCTTTTGATAACCCTATTTTGTTGAGGTATTCTAAGAGATGATAAGGATGGATCCTAAACTTTAGAATAAAAAAATCATCAAATTCATTATTATAAAATTATCTACCATGGACACTTCTAAGGGAAAATATTTTGAGGCCATTTTCTTTTGCAGCATTCCTTAAAAATTTTATAAAGACATTACAAGCCACATTCTTATGAGCTAAGAAGAAAACTCATTAAATCTAGTGAAGTCATCGATGATTACAATGATTTAATTTTTAACTCCAGTTCTAAAAAAAATATTTATTAAAAAAAATATAAACATGGTCTGATTTTAAGGGATTAGAATTGGAAAAAATATTTTTTAGTTCAAAGGAATACTTGTGTTCCTTTCCATGTTTTCAAGGATCAAAAACTAAGTTATCTTTAAAAAGTAATTTAATTAAATATCATATTGGATGTTTACGTTTGAATTTGAAAAGATAATGGTTTTTAAAATGTCCAAGGAACCAATTACAAATCCAAGAATCATTATCTTATAGACTTAAACACCTAACATTTTTTACTATCCATATATTTTCAATCTATCATATAATAATTTTTTAAATGAAATACAGTAGATAATGGTTTTCCTTTGGAATTAAAAAATCTACAAAAATCATATTTAAAAATTAAATTTAAAACCACTATAATATAATTGAATAATACCAATTAAATTTTTCTTCAATTATTTAACAAATAAAACATCATTTATAAGATTATAATTGGAGAAACCAATTATACCTAAATTGATAGTTTTCCATGTAAAATCATCTCCATATATGATATGTGCTCCATCAAAATGTTTAAGATGATTGAATTTAAAGGATAACCACACATATTATTTTAGAACACACTATCTATATATCATGTAGATTATTTAATTTTTACATTTTTTTATAAACTATTAATAAATTGTAGCTTTTGGTATTGATATATTGGTTCCACTTAAGATAGAAAATAATGATTTTAGAATTATTACTTGTTTGATACAAGTTTTTTAATTTGAAATATGAGAATAAATATAAATTATTTTTGGTCTACCATATCTTTCATTTTTACAATTTTATTCATGAACTTGATGACCAAATTTCTTTTAATAATTTAAAATTTTATTTCAAGAAATTACCTTTACAAAAGTAGTCTTTTTATAATTGATTGGAAAACTATAATGTTTTGAAAGATCACAATTGTAGATTGTTTTAATAGTTTTTGTTAACTGAAAATGTTATTTCAAATTTATTCACCTTGGGTAAAATGAGAAAATCTATTTTTAAGATCAATAATTTAAAATGACGAATTTTCAATTTTTGGATATTCTTTTAATTTTAAAAGTATATCATCATTTTATTTAAAAATATTATTTTTAATACAAAAAGTATTTTTTTTTTATTTTTAAGATCTTTGAATTTCTGAAACAGATAAAAAAATCATTTTTAGTTCCTTTTTAGCATTAATAAGAACCAAATAATTTAAATAAGAGGTAGAAAAATAAGGATTATAAGAATAGGAACGAGAATGAGAGGGAGAGATATTTTGGAGCTAACCTCAGTTCCATCCTCAACATGTGTCATGCGACACTTAATAAATTAATTACTTGATTCATTTGATGAAATGAATTCCTCTCATGTTCACTAATTCGATATAATTAAATCTTTCCTACCTTTCTTCTTGTCTTTTAACTTTTTTCTTTTTAATGGGAAAATACATATTGATGTAGCTATTTTTTTCAATTTAACTAATTCACCTAAAATTATTGATTTTTACTTTTGATTTTTTCAGTGCATTTATTATTTTTCTAATACTTCTCCATCATCTTGATAATGTTGTCAATGTAGGAGTCACTCCCAGATGATTTTTCATTATTTTATTTGAAATTAATTATTATTTTTGTTTCGTTGAACTCCTTACCCTCCTTTTTCATCTTTTATCTTCATGGTTATCTCATATATCTTTTGACAACCATTGATTTATTCAACATGGATATATCTAACATCTTAATATTCTTTTTTCATGATGAATTTTAGAGCCCAACTACTTGGTAAAACCCAAAATATTTTCTTGTACATATCACAAATTATATCCTTAAATCTATTTGTACCATCATGAAAACTTCTAATAATTTCTAGATATGGTGCGTGGTTATTCATTAACAAAATATATCAAAAATATTTAACATATAAGACACAATTTAATTCACTCAAAGCTTTACCATCATGTTCAAAAGAAAAATATCATTAGGGGTCCATTTTTCATCTTTATCATACAAAAGTGTATGGACAAGCATATAAATTTTATAAATAGGATATAAAATATATCTAAAAAATGCTGATATTATTGAATTCCAATAAGAATAATTATTACCATTAAACAATGGGCTATGACCCCCTAATTTCCCTTTGATACCACCAGGAGTGTTTAAAAATTCCATTTTAAAAAGATATTTTTTTGAAAAATTGGTTAAATATTTTAAAAATAAAAACTTTGAAAATTTTTTATAAGATTTTAATTAATCAATTAATAACTAATTTTATCCCAAATGTCTTCTAAATATAGGTAAAATTGAAAGTGTGGGAGGGGGATGAATTTTCTATTAAAAAAATAAGGGAAAACAATCCAATTTTAAAAACTTCTTTATAAAATAGTAAATAAATTAAAAACTTTTGAATATGAAAATAAAATAATGAATGTTTAAAATTGAAAAATATAATTAAATAGAATATAATAATAATAATAATAAAACCTGTGATTCAAATATGTTATTGGAAAATAAAATTATATTGCGTTAATCAAATATACATAAACTAAAAAGACAAGATATTTAGTAAGGATGTTTGGAAATAGTACCTAAAATTAACACTATGTCACCCACAACAATTTAATCAGGATTTAATGTTTTATTCCCTTTATTTAATTGGTATACAAGATACAAAAACTATCCCTTTCTTTTTTTTGGTTATATAAAGAAATCAGATACAATAAACACTAGATCATTAATGGTGAATCTAGAAACCTAAAAATAAGTATTCCATTTGATTTTTGAAGGAATGGAATTGAAAACCACTATCCCTTACATTAATGGTATTAAGATCAAAGTAATAGAATCAAGAGGAGGAATAGTATATTTGTATCAGAGTATCTGATATCCCCAAAAATATGAAAAAATGGGTGATATTGAGAAAATAATGAGAGTGAGAAATATATACCATTTGGAATACACTATTTGAAGGAAAGAAAGAATATTTAGAAAGAGGGGCTTATAGAGATTGAAAATAATTAAATATTGTAGAGAAATTGAGCATTTTTTTGTCATTTTTTTAAATTCAAATTCCTCTAAAGGACCCTATTTATTGGCACCAATTCCTTTGGAAATATTTTTTTACATTTCAAGAGTCTTTAAGTTGAAGACATCAGAGTTTAGTGGTTATTTAATATAATTAAGACAAGGGATAAAACCGATGACTTGTGGCATGGTATAACATTCAGAATAATAGACTAGGTCTTTGTGACATATGAAAAGGCATTGTAGCATGGAGTCTTAAAAATAGATTTATCGGTTTGGAAAAAATGAAGGTCATTGCGACACTTCATTTAGGATACAATTTAGATCCTTTTTGAAGTTATTTGAAACTTTAGATAGCTAAAAAATTGAATATAACCTACAGTGTGGATAAATCCTTCAAATAAAACACTACAACATAGAGAATACCTTACAAAATTTATACAATTAGGTTTATAGGAACTAAACATTGACTTTGGCATGGCCTTTAGAAATTTCACTATAAATATAATAATGGGTTTTGACCAAGATAGGATATAGATTAGTAATAAGGGAAACACTATAATACTTTTTATAAATATGGTTAACTTAAAAATATCATGTTTTGGCTAAAAGTAACACTAAAATACTTAAGGATATGTAAGGATATTTACTTGAGGGTGGAGTTGGGTATGGGTCATCCAGGATTTTCAAATTTCCTTCCCATTTACAATGTTGTCCATTTTTCTATGTTGTGAAGAGTTTTTAAAAGTATAAAATAAATTCAAGATGGATTCTTTAAAGAGATATATCATGATTACTTCAGGTTAGCTATTCACCACCTAATAGAAAACATTAAACACTTTAAGAGTGTTTATGATCTTTAAAATAAAAGACTGGTGAGATGCACAACAAGGTTCTCTCCTTGAGATTATAATTAACGTTAAATTTACTATTTTGAGGGAGAAAATATGAAACATAATTGTTATGGGAATAATGTGGCTCTCTCTTTCTTCTTAATGTGAAAATCAAGGTTGAGGTAGTTTTCTCAATCAATATTATTTATCTCCTCCAGACATCATGCTTGCATATCTAAATAGCATTTCTGCTTTATCATGGGGAATAATAGATCATTTCCCATTATCCTATTATTTTTGTGGATAAATTTTATTCTTAATAATATTCTTTGATTATTCATTCTTAATCTTTTTAAGGACATATTCTTATACCAGTAGAATGGCTAAAGAACATTTTTCACTATGACTGACTTTCTTACATTTCACACACATAACATCATTAACACAAGAGTTGAATTTTTCTTACAACCTCACATGTAGTTCATATTCATAATTTGAAATATTTTATTTCCCTTTTACACAATAATTTTCTTTTACTTATTCCATTTTCATTATTCTATCCAAATATTCTGGCCAGATAACTAACATATCATTAGGAACATTGGTTGTAAGATTGGGTTATCCACATGACTTCTTCTAAGAGTGACCCTTAATATTAATTTTTTAGATGATGGGATTTTATTCAAATTCATTTATTTTAAATCCATGGTCTTTTCAACTTTCCTACTTGAAATCATATTGGAAGAATTTATACTTACAATATTATTTGTTTTATTTCCCAAAGATGATATTATTTCTTAACCAAATTCTATGGTCTTGTTTTCTTAACATCATTAGGTACATGTTGGGAAGAGTATACACCATTATTTCAACCAACATATTTTCCAACGTCACTTGTATTCTAAAGCATTCCAATTAGGTTAGAATTATTTAATTTATTTCAAAACTTTTGGATGTTGTTTTTTCAGGTATAACATTCTCCCCTAGGGATAATCATCTTTTTTCTTTATCATTTAGAGAATTATAACAAAAATATAATACATAATTCCTCATTATGTTTTAGAACTAATATTGAACCACTAACCTTTATGTTTCTGTATGAAATGTTTGATTTTTTGGGGCTTATTTATAATTTATTGAGATCTTCATCAGGAACCAACTTCCTCACCCTTTTTCCATTCCACCCTAGTTATGGTGGTAGGATTCTTATCACCTTTAGTCACCCACAATTTTATAGATTTTGTTTTCCAACCTACAATATTCATGAAAATATACATAGAAACAATATTAAAAGATTGTATTGATGTTACATCTTTCTTCACAACTTCTTGAGATAGATAATTGAATATAGTCACGATCTTCCTATCGCATGTTGGGACTCTTTTGACTATAACATCATCTAATGAGTATTGTGTAGAATAAAATAATTTGTCTTTCTTTCATGAATAATGAATATATGTATTCTTAAGATTATAAAGATTGAATTCCAATCCTAGAAATCTTATATTAAGGGTGTTTTTTGGTCTTCAATCATAATCACCTTTTTTTCACAAAATTTATTTAATATTTCAACTTCCACTTCATACAACATAAATTTATTTTGTAACATAGATTAAAGATCCTTGAACTTCTTGGATTTTACTTCTAATTGCAACCCTATGACCTCAATTCTATTTTTATACTTTTATTCATGTTCATGGATCATTTATTCTAGAATATTTTTTATTCCATATTTCTATTCAACTTCATTGAACTATGTTTATTCAGAATTTGAGGAACTTATTTCAAGCTCCAACTTTCCTAGTTCAAAGGTTTCAACCTATTTGGAGAGAATTATGCATTATTGTAATTTTTCTTGTAAATCCTTCTATTTATTATCTTCTTTTTTGATATCTATGTGGTACATTCCTACATACTTTGAAAGAATATTAAAACAAGATAAATCATTTCTTTGGGAATATAATATTGAATATATTACAATGTACTAACTGATATATCTTGAGAATTTGTGGATACATCATCACCACAACTTATTCTGGGATCTTAAACTTGAGTATAGTTTTTACCACAATTTTCACATACCTAATTATCACTTCACATTATTAATTCACTTGAGGTAGGAATGTTTTACTTATTTTTAGTGAAAACTTGAGCCACCTGCTCTTCACTTTTTAAGAAATAATTTCCTTCTTTGTTATCATGGATTGGAGATATTGATACATTATTTATTTAGGAAATTGAGATATCTTCTTCAAATTTATTTTCTCTTTATTTATCTTGTAAATCATGGTCTTTTTAGCAATATAATTCTTATCAAATATAATTAAATCTTCAGAAAAAATTAAATTTATTGTTAATACAAGAATAAAACTAAAATATTAATATGATAATAATATAAACATAGAGAATCGAATATAGGTGAACCAAACCTCTCATACCAATTGAGAGGAACTCTTTGTGATATATTCAACATTTAGGGTGGGATGGGGGTGAATCAATGTTGGGAACTTTTTATACCATAAAAAACTTTTACCCCTCATATATGAGACCTATTATGATCTTTATTCACCTATAATATTTTACTTATTGTATTAAAGTATATGTAAGTATGAAAAATATGGAAAATGATATTTTGAAAAGGTTTACTGCTCAATAAGGGATTATATTCCTTACCGTTTATAGTGTTACATAACACAAAAAATATCCATAATAATTAGATACCTGTTGTAATGGATTGACACAAAAAAATTATTATCCTAAGTATGGGTCTCTAAAATTTAGTTGGGGGATGGAAATAATCTTGAATATTTAGACTAGTGATGACATCATATCACTTGTATCTCCATAATATTTCTTTATACTTCCTATGTAGACAGTATCAAACTTCTTCTCTTAACACCAAAAATGTATTCCATCCAATGAGACTTATGTTGGATTTCACCGTGCTATATTTCTATCCAATTATATATTATTAACTTATTACTTTCAAAACAGTGATCAAGTAATAAGTGGAATTGGAAGGATCCCTTCATATTCTTCTTTATCTGGTGCACTATTTATATATTTGGTCCTTTCACTATGTATTGTACCCCATTCATTATCTGATAAATATTCACACATGAATTCTTCACAAATGAGAATTACCCTCATATTACATAGCCAAAACTTTCTTACAACTATTTAATTCTTTATCATAACACTCTCTCACATGACTCTCTTTTTCATCACTCACTTTTGAATGAATCATCACCCATTTATATAGGAATATGTTCTCCAAATTTTTAGGGCGAGATGTGTACTTTAAATTCAAACATCCCACTAAAACATATATATTATTTTGAAAATATTTTAGTGTTTTACCAACTTAAAACATCCTAAAATATAGGATTAAAAAAATATTTAGATGAAAATTCATTAAATACAAACAATAATATTCTTATTATATCAGCCTAAAATCTTGTTTAGAATTAGAATGTTTCTTTTAGGTTATTTAATTGTTGAAAATATAGCTCAAAATCATAAAAATTAATATATTTATAATTTTTTTAAAAAACCTTTGAAGCTTAAATTTGGTATACAATGTAACATATTTTTTATCCAGTGAAAATTTATATGGTGTTCCTTGACAACTGTAACAACCCAAAGTTTTCAATGGAAATTTCTTTCTTATAAATATGTCATATAATCACATGAAATCACAACAAAATGAAATAATAAGTAATATGTGTCCTTTGAACATAATAAGATTAAAGTGGAAGTTTGATATACCAATATCTGGTAATAAGAAAATAAATGTTTTAAAATTGTTATTTTTAGAGTAAATTGTGATTTTAATTAAAAATTAAATTAATCATATTTAAAACTTATTTTTAGAAAATGGATTTCATTATTGGATTATAAAAGTTGAGAAATTGTTAGGGTTAAATTTTGGGATTTTTATAAAATAATTGAATTTTTAATGAATTGTAAAATACGATAATTTACGATAAATGCTAAATAATGGATTTATTGAGTCATTGATGATGATCTGATGATTTAATACCAATTGGTTTGAACTCAAACGAACTTATAACTATTTTTGGTAATCAAATAATCACTATTTATGGTCTTGAGAAAAAATAATAAACTAAGGAATTAAATATTACGAAAACCCTCCTCTCATCCACTATAAATACCACCCTCCTTACCTCTTATATTCACTCCTATCAAGATTTTTTCTCTACATATATTCTACCAAAATCTCTCTTTAATAACATCTCCCACATATAACAGCCCTTAGTCTCTTCAAAATACCAAATCCTCTCCCCTTAAGAGGCTTTTAAGGAAGGTTGATTCAAGAGGTAAAATTCATATTTTCTTTTCTTTAATTTTTAAGTTCCTTTGTTCTATTTTATTTCCTAACCTATGAAAAAAAAAATGGTATGTAAAATCCAGTTACATAAATTTACTAGAATTTCATTATGATAACGTGATAATTAATTATCATCTCCCCTTTCCCCACCTTTTATTTGAAAGAAATGAAAACACACTTTGAGATGTGTTAATTTAGCACAGTCAAGGACGACGTGTTATCAATTTCTATAACTATCTTCAATTCTGGTCATGAAACCATTTTTATGGTTGAACCAGACTATTATATATTTTTTTCATCTTATTTAATGTTCTTTAATCCATATTCACACATGATGTAAAATAATAATACAAAACTCGTTAATTGTGAGAAAAATCACTAAAATTAATTCAAGCATTTATCATTAATGTTTTATATATTGATTCAACTTCACTAAAAATAACAAAATAAATTTTATAACCATAAAATCTTATGTATTTTTAATTACAACATATAACTTCAATTATGTACAAATATTCTCATTTCACATGATTCTTTATTCATGAACATAAGTGAACTGATCGTAAAAATCAATAAAAATAATTGACACGAACAATGAAATTGAACCACTTAACCCATTAAAAATGCCATTAATGAACTTAAGAAGGGTGTAATAAATACATTATATATAGAATATGTTTTTTAATTATGAATTAATATGACTATTTTTTTATTCATGTCATTAATAACAAGTGGAGAACACCCTCAAACTTAAGGTAAGGGATCCTCTCCATTTCACTTTTATTTAAGAATGTCCTCAATGATATGCCATTTTATGTGTAATACATATTGATAGGGAATAATTTATCACCTCCCCCATACTTTCCTCATGATGTATAACTGATGAGAAACCCTTTTCTCTCTCATTAATCTCTCTTAAGTACACTTGATAGCATGCCGATAATCCATAAGGGATTATACCCAAACCACCTTTCTTCCTTCAGGATGCCTTATCATAATTTTACCAAAATGCAGTTATCTTATACTTTTATGTGAATATTATAAATTATTTCTAAATTTACCAAATTCATTTATCAAGAACCTTTAATCATTTTATTTCTAGGATATAAATGTTTTTAAGTGATTCCATCCTCAATACTTCCCGATAATCAAACCTGTTTTGAGGGAACTTCCCGAATTCTTACTCGATTTCAAGTGAACAATATATTCCATTTTAAGACACCATTGTATTTATATAATCCGTCATTTTTATTATGAAAAAAAATTCGTGGTTCACTTATGATTTTTTATAAAGTATTTTTCCCTTTTCTATTTTAAAGGCACTATAGTATTTCTTTAAAACCTATCAAAAATGTTTTAATGCTAAAATTCCTTAAATAATTTTCTTACATGTTTTCACTTATAAATGACATAACTTAACATGGTACATGACTATTTCCCCTTATGAATATCCATGTATATTTTATATTCTTTCTTTCGTGGACACTTTTATGATATGCCCATTTTTTATGCTTTATGTCATGATTGTGGTACCCAATCCTCTCCATGAGAAACCCTTATATTGATATATGATTAATTATGTATGATTCATTATATAGAAAAAATATTATTGGAAAGTTAATATGGATTCACCCAAATATTTCTCTAATGCATTGGGTAATGTTTAGTCTCATGAGATGTTATGTGCGACGGTCTTGGCAGTTAGCCTTGGCTTGGGCTGCTCTGTGCAATGGTCTTGGTAGTTAGCCTTGGCTTGTGCTACTATGGGAAACAGTTTTGTAAATTAGTCTTGAATTTTAATAAATTCATGTTTTATGTTTCTTCCAAATTAATATGACTCCATGTTTATATTATTCCATGTTTATACTTTATGATTCCAAATGATACATGCCTTTTTATATCATCATGTCATGCATTCTATCCCATGTGCTAATGATTTGTTTTTATGATAATTCCCTTATTGGGATTTTATCTCATCCCTTTTTTAATTTTATCCTCAGGTTATCCTATACAGATGTATGAACATAATGGAAGATACGATCTCATTATATATTTCAAATAATTTTTTTTTATAATGTTTGATTTTGTACCTAGTCTTCCAAGACACTAGACTTTATGATCCATGGCTTGTACTCTAATGTATAATTATGCTTAAAATCATGTAATGTTATATGTAAAAGTATAGGGTTACTATAATAACTACATATGAAAAAATGAAAATACTTCATAAGAAATTTTCTCTTACAATTGAAAAACTTTAAAAATGTTTCATCCATTACCATAGCATAGAAATCCCTGACAGTTGAACATCATACGAAACTGTTTTTTTGAAGAATCTTCAAGTTATCATTCAATATATGCAAAAACTTTACTATTCATTCAAAAACATATATCTAATGGAACTGCACAAAAAAATCAATTTGTTGAATTTCACTCAGAAACCTATATCTGATGACATCATATTGAGATTTCAGTCCAATTCCTTAGCTCAGAATAATCTATCCAATTCCTTCACAAAGCCATCTATATTTTATGACTTAGAAACTCTTTTTTTATCACATGATAATATCGTCATTATATGATCTTCACATGGTTCCCCTAACTATTTACTTCATTAGGAAACCTATTCTTGATCATTCAATAACTTATTTCTGGTAGATTATATCCGATGAATAA
The DNA here is from genome assembly GCA_963277665.1 of Viscum album. Lineage (NCBI taxonomy): Eukaryota > Viridiplantae > Streptophyta > Magnoliopsida > Santalales > Viscaceae > Viscum > Viscum album. Next base: position 577,759,638 of record OY728122.1, on the reverse strand, counting down.
CCAAGCTACTATGATAGACTTTATACTTCGTTTAATTAGATACACATCATTAGAAATTTCTTCATTTGTTCATTATAACTTCTTCAATTCTCAATTTGATAATTTTTAAGTCCATATGATGGAATTCATATAAATATCCATTAAAATTTAATCATCACTTCACAATGATTTGGAACCATAGTTTTATAGAGTACTACTCCAACTCCAAAACATGAACATTGCATAACCACTCCTAAATCACTCCTTTCAATTTAAGCTGATTGAACTCCCTTTTAGAATTATTTATATTCTTCAAAATTTTAGTTTTAATCACAACCATAAGGAATTGTTATGTTTTATCAATGAAGAAAAAATAAATTATCACTTGTTGATATAGTTTATCCAATCATTAATTTTTCAATGTAATCTTGAATGTAATCATCCATTCTTTTATTTCAACCCATCATCTGATTTACCCAGTATATTCACATGAGTCTTCTGCCATTGTTTAAATTCCTTCAGTGGTCTCATAAACATTCCTCTATCTAATTGGACTTTACATATTGGTTGTTCAGATATGCTTTGTTAGGTGTCTTTTTAAAGATTCACCCATTGGACTCTATTATGAGGACTTAATAAAATTATGTATGAGGAATTATCCTTCTAATCATAATGATACACTGAACATCATATGGTTATTTTCACTATTTTAAAGACCCAAAAATTTCGTGGAAAGTTTTTTTCTTAAATTCATTGGATTTTTATGAGTCTGTGAAAATTTATGGCGTTTGATTCTGAGGCCCAGTGTGCCCGAAATCAATTTCTGAAGTTTTGTTCAGGTATGTTCAGTAAATGTACGAGTGGGATTTTATAACTTTTAAACCGGTGCCCGAAACTAAAATCTGGGGACACTGTTGAACTTGCAGCACCGATATTCACTTTAAAGGACTTTCACCTCGATGACAGTCGGTCGAGAATGTATGTTAGTTTTTGAGTTTTTGAGGAAAAAGTTAAATAAAAATAAGTGTTAGCTTATTTTGACTTTTTCAGTGGTTAAAACATCAAAGAGGTGGTTAGGTGTGGGTCCCACCAAACCATAACCTCCCGTGAGAGGTTATGGTGGTGGGGCCCACCTGAGGTTTAAACACCTCTTGTCAATCAAAGAGGTGGGGACCACACAGGGTTTAAACCCCCCTTTAACTCCCCATTAATTATTTGAACACCTCTCTTCATTTAATTGACACTCTCTACATCCCCTAATTTTGAATTTGAATCAATTCCACACCATTAATTAAATAGGTTGTCTCATTTAATTAAACACAACTATTTGTGTTGTTGTACCAAAAAATAATAAACGATTCCTCTATTATTTTTGGCATAGAATTTTGGTGGAGGTTTGGGAGGAGAAGAACTCTCCAATGAAGAAAGCCTCTTCCGCCAACGAAGAACGAACATTAACTGAGGCAAAAAAGGGAAGCATCACCCACGAAGAACACCGACGTCGTCTTCAACTTAGTCTTCTCTGAACTTTCCTTCCACCGTCAATGATCGACAAATGAGGTAGGGGTTATTTTATATATGATTTTTACTCTCTGTTCTTCATTATTTGTTGTGCTCTTTGTGGCTGATTGATACCACCCTAACAGAGAGGGAATGGGCCAAACAAACACGCCCCCCGCCCTCTGTTTTTCTTTTCTTGTTGATGATGGTGATGACACAATGATGCGACCGAAAGAGAGGACCGCAGTGGAGCAATGAAGGCCGACGACGGGCCGACTGTGAAGGATACCAACGACACATATGCTGCTGGGTCGCTGGAGGGGTGTGGCGCCATCGCGCCACGCAAAGAACTGGGCGGTGGCCAGTGTGGGCCGCGGCAGAGCAAGGCAGCATGCCAATTCGCCAGAGGGGCGCAGCGCCGTTGCGCCGCGTAGTTGGGAGGGCCGCGGCCAGGCGGGCCGTGGCGGTCGGACGGAGTAGCGCGATGCCGTTGTGCCGCGCAGAGCAAGTGAACCGTGGCCAAGGTGGTCAGTGGCCAGGGCGGGCCGCATCGGAGGAGATGGAGCGGCTGGACACTCGGCTAGCCAGGAGGAGCGAGACCCAGCGGGTCCTACGTGGTCTAGACCAGTGCCACGTGGCGTTGGTTTCGGCTCACACCTGAACGAATTTTCTATTCGATAACCAGGGGGAGGGTGGTACCCCCCTGGACGTGGCTCAGGCCGGGCCACATGGGCCGCCAGTCTGCCAGGCCATGTGGGCCTCCCCCTCGTGCCGGGCCGCCCACTCAAGCCCCCCCGGGATGGGCCGGACCCCCCCCTGAGCTGGGCCGGACCCTCAGGCTGGGTCAGTCTTGCAGACCGGGTCGGGTCGGTCTGATTGGGTCGGACCGGACCTGGACCTGTTTATCGGATTACACTTTTGCGTCCATATCTTGGGCTACGAGTGTCTGATTGACGAGATGCCTACGACAATGGAAATCTTGGAGTGAGATAGTTATTTTGACATACCCCACTTGAGGTTAGGACACTGTTGGGGTATAGTTGGGTTGGTTTGAACCTAAAATCCAACCGCCCCTAGAACGGAAAATCCAATCACTCATAGACCGGGCGTCTGAACAACGCTCCGTCTGTTTCATTGAGACCCCTATGAAGAGGCAGACCATTGAGATACTTCTACACAAGACTTTGTGAGAGTTGGAGTATCGAATTGTAGCTCGTGGAGTGGATCCTCCTGGAGACGAGTGAGCGGAGTAGGGATACCTAGTAGTTGGCTGATATCGGACGACTGCTGAACTTATGACTCGGAGTGTTTTAACTAGCCCAGTGGGGAGAGACTCTGTGTGACGCAGAAAACCCACAGTAGGTAGCACCTTTGTGTGACGCGATAGACCCATGATACTCGACAAGAGGAGTACCTTAGTAGGCTACGAGGGGGAGCACCTCTGTGTGAGCGTGATAGACCCACAGTGGGGAGCGCCTCTGTGTGATGCAACAAACCCCCGATACTTGACAGGAGGAGTACCACATCAGTCTAAGAAGGTGGGAAGCACCTCTATCAGATGCGACAGGCCCACTATACTCGATAGAGGAGGAGTACACCATGATCCGAGATTCCGACAGTTTGACTGTGGATGTTACTTTCTACTATTCCTTGAATAAAATCATAGTTTGAGTTGAGTCATTGACATTAGTGTTTTCATCATGATTGAGATGGGTTACTAGATAACTTAGGTATATGTATGGGAATATACTGAAGTAATGGTTATCCGTTGATTTCATACCTTGTGGTTTGTCCTTGTTGGATTTTGTGAGACCTTGAGGGTCTCGGGGTCCCTACTGAGTATCGTTATACTCACCCCTGCATAGGCAATGCCCGCACCTGGTTATGTTGGTTGCAGATGATAGACAGTGCTGACTGAGGCAGAGAGTAGTAGGACTGGATGGTACCTGGAGGTGGACCACTCGGCGTGACGGTGCACAGAGCGGACAGACGGACATGGAGTTCTATGGAGGCCTTCTCTACCTACTCTTCAGGTAGGAAACATGGAGGAAGATCCATTAGTTGCTTTACTTTTCTTCAGTTGTACTTGATTTCAGTTGTACCTGTAATTTACTGTTGGGCTTGTATTTCTTGCCCCTTTACTTCTAGCACTCTCTTTTGTATACATTTTTACTTATTATTTTACTTACAGTTGTGTACTCTAATGTGCTTGTTTACAGTTTTAAAGAAATTTCCTTCCCAGTGTTGGGATTTATGCCTTTGGTGCTAGTCACCGGCCCTGGCCTATGGAAGGCAGTATTGGGGTAGTCACAATACGGGCCCCGGGGGACGTGTCATGACAACTATCTCCATCCCTTCTACTCCACCTTCTCCATCTGGTAACATTCCAAATAAAAACTTATTATATAACTTACTTAAGGTCAACATCATAATGTCGATAAGAAACATCCTTCTCTAAACACCATGCATAGGTTTGATATATAAATAATAACTCATCAATCATCATAAGTAATCTCAAAGTCATAAAAAGAAATTTTTTCATTTCAAGTAATGAATAATATTGGTCTCTACTAAAGATAGAACACCATTTAAATTTTTCTTATGATAATAAGACGTGATAAATTCCTTTATTATTCGTACATTAATATAGACTTCATCAACTTCATTACCTGGATTCGGTAATTCAACTGATCCTTCCAGCTGCTTATTCTTTACAACTTATTTGACATATAGACGTCAATGAAATATTTCTATTTCATTTAAAACCATTGAAAACGAATACCATCTATTAAAGAATAATACTATGAACACACAAATCAGGCTCTTCATGTTTAATAATTTAGACTAAAGTACACATCCAATCATAATCTAATAATTATATTCAATAATAGAGTATGGAATTAAATAAATGAAAAATTAATATATTCAAAAATGAGATAAACTACATGTTAATAGTATATAAATAAATAAATTAACAACACTTTACAATTTAGTCATGGATTATAGAAAATTTTAATTTTAAAAATATAAACCCTTTATATTTATTTCCAATATGAAATCCTTCATATTCTTCTTTATATGTAATTTTACTTAAATATATGATTTTAAATAAAATAGAAACATTTTATATTCCAATAATATTATGTTAAAAATTTACTTAATCTGAACTTCACATCATTAAACCATTATCATATCAATTATCAAAATAATTGTTGACATGGTTTATTTTTTTTTCAAATAAGGAAATTTAATTTGAAGAGTCAAAAATAATAAATCTAAACAATTAAAAATAATAAATTTGAACAATTTATAATTTTCAATATAAAATCATTTATATTTTACCTTATTTTTTAATTTATATACACTTTATAAATTACACATAAAATTTATATATAAACATTTTATACCTAAATTATAGGCCATTAAATAAAAATAAAAAGTTATATAAGATTAAAATTTAATATTATAGATATTTTCTATTACATATTACATATAAATTTAACAATTTACTATAAAAAATTTATAATTTATAAATTATAAATATTTTACAAGTCAAATAAATAGAAAAAAACCTTTTCTTATAATTCATAAATATTTTAAAAATTATACAATTCAATTGATAAGTGAAATTTAAGAAAAATAAAATTTTCATGTATATCATATTCTACGGTATACTCTATATCATAAAACATGATTAGATTCATTATTTATCATATTTTTTGATATATTATTTCTTTCCCTGGATGTATCCTTCAATTCATGGTATGTTGTATGTTATGATATACCCATTAAGAAGTATATGATATGAGGCTCTATTTTCTTACAAGGATCGACACTATCATCGTATATGATATCCCCTATCATATACTATGATATCTAAAAAACCAAAGGAATTGATCAATGTCACTTCCTATGATATCCCAAATCTTAAGGCATGAGTAACTTGTAGATTACGATATCCTATATCATATAGCTAAGCCAGATAAAAAAATTTATATCATTTCTTACGATAGGAATTATGATATCAATATGATATAAAATTTTCTCCATTTAGGATCTTGATTCCATGAATAATAATATATTTCATGGTTATGATACCGCTAATAGGTTTTGATGGATAAAATAACACTTATTCAATAGTAAAAAGGCGTTTTAAACCTCATCTAAAGAACACAATGCTATGTAAAATTGAAGTCGAGTTAACCGATGATGAAAAAAATGTTAATTCCAATGGTGTTGTATACTACTCATGTATCAAACCAAAGTGGATTGATGAAGAACACAATGGAATAAATAAAAGACTCTTACCTATGAGGTGTATTGATAGATTGACTTAATTACTCAATTATTGGGTTGAAAGATCCTCACAACCATTGTACTATAGTACCTTGGGTGGAAAATAATAGAGTAAGAGAGATTAACATAGATAATTAAATAAGGAAGCTTGGTAAAGGATCACATGAATGGACACACCCATATCAATGCCTCAGAATTCTTATATACCATTTAGGGAAACTCTCCATGTATACATGCCTTTAGTAATATATTATATTGGGTATCAGTAAATGGACTAGGTTAAAAATATTTTAACCTCATTCCAAATGAATTATCCTTAAAATTTCATCATATAAAATGATAGTATTCATGATAGTTAATGTATAAGATATCTAAACATTAAGTAGTAACATTCAAATACCATTTCTCAATAATAGGTTTTTATAAGAATCATACAATACAATTCTCTGAATATATAACATAATGATATTTCAAAATTGTTTTCTATGATTGGATTAGGACACTATAATATGAAATAACAATATCTTATAAAATGATATAAATCTATCCAATATATGATATATCATATGATATATTTATATCATACATTATGATATATTTATCAATAAATCACATTTATAAATGATTTTGGTAATATCTCAACAATTAAGAACATCATGCATTTTTTATTGATCAAACCACATCATGGTAAAGGTCACACCATCATAGTTCTATTAATTTCATTTCATGTGTTGTAAGATAATTCATAATGAATCTATTTCTCTTATTATATAATCTTTAAGGATACGTTTCAACATCATGTACTGATTATGAATGAGTTTCAAACATATATATTTATTTTTTAAATATTAAACAATCAACGGGACACAAAATATTATGTTACAAAGGTTTTTAATGTTTTGAAATATTTTTAATACATTAAAATTTTATTTTAATGTATTTGAGATGTTTTGGTGTCAAATGAGTGATCTTAGAGGCCTATATGAAGATGTTTAATAATTATTCAATGGTTGTGTGATATTTTATCGATAGTGTGTGTGAAACTTAAATATCAAAAACATCTTTATATAAGGTTCAAATAGAATATGTTGAATGGGGATCCTTCTAAAGCATTAGGAGATTCATTAAAACCCAGGGATTACCTTTATAGGATGGTTAATTTTTCCTATAAGTTATCTCCATTAATCTCTTTTAGAAGATATTGGACTAATAAAATTCAATATACAATATGTATATTCTTTAATTATGTTATATTAAATTCAAAAAAAATTGTTAGATCTTGTAAAAAATGGGGTTTTTAGTGGTTTGTTTCAGCTATCTGTAGAAAAGGTTTGTCCCCTATTAAACCCAAAAATAGTATCATAGGCACATCCATTATATTTTAATTGATGTTTTGAATAGATGAATAATTTGAAAAAATGAATTTTTATATAACCACATTTTGTTTTAGGAAAAAAAATTCATGGTTCAAGGGGGGTTATATTAACCATGATGTAAAACTATGAAAAATGTGTGTGGTTTAAAATATTTTAAAACTACTTTGCGGTTTAGGAAAATAGGGCAAGAAAATTATTTATAAAAAACAGAAATGATAAATTTGACATCTATATAATGGTTTTAGCTAAAAATGGTTATAGTTTATATGTAAATATGGATTCCATTAAAAAACATTATAACTCAGTAAAACCATTTCATGTTTTGTGATATATGTTTTTGAAGGCTCTTCCTAAAACAACTTCAACCAAGAAACCACATCACAGTTCATTTGGTAATTGTTGTCACTTAGAGTGAATCCTGATGTAGTTTATGATAAAAATGGTCATGATTTTATGTTTTATAAATGAAAAATGTTTTTTTAATTATCAAGAAACTTCAAGCCCACCGTGAATCCAAAGGGGGAATTAGACCATAATTTTTTTGATGGAAGCTTTAAAGCACTAAAGACTTGAATTTAAATAGTTTATTTATAATGAGTGTTTTAATTATACAATAATATGAAATATAAATGATTATATATTAATTTAAGAAATTTTCATAAATGATAATATGAATAGTTTATATTAAAATCCCTCATTTTTAATTTTATTAAAACCATGAAAAAAGGAATTTTGGTATCTTTTATCAAGGGTGAATTAAAAAAATGTGACAATCATATTATGTAAAATATTGACATAAGATATGAAATATTTATATAGAATATAAAAGGGCTTGCATATTTAGAAATATTATATATTTAAAATATGATGGTGTTTGTATTCAATAGCATGTAAAATGTCAATATGGAAGGGTTAATATTGAAATAAATATGGAATGTTCAAGTTTAGTTGTTTACAGATTATCTATAAATCTTGTTTAATTATATATTAATTATAGTTTTTTATTTATGAAATGTTTGTAAATTTTTATATCATCTCTTAATACATTAAATTTTTATTTATTTAGTTTTTTACCTACTTTATTTAACCCATGAATATAAAATGTTTATATTATGAATTAATATATGATTTATTTTTAAGTGTAAAATTACTTCTTGTAAATGTTATAAAATGAATATGATTATTTATATTCTAGGTAAAATATATGATTTAGATAAATTCATATAATACTATTATTTTTTATGGTATATATAATAATGTTTGGTTATGGATTATAAATATTAAGTGTTACCATTTCATATAAATAATGGTATATCTTGAGTATTGATCTATAAATAGTGTGTATTTGGGTTATACTTCTCACTGGTCTTAGAGAATTTGATATACTTATAAAAGTGGGTGTGTAATACATGTTTTATCATACATACACTTATTGGGATTTCAATTTCATATGATTCTAAGGCTTCATATGAAATGGTTTCATATACCATGTGTATTGGATTCTTTCAAATATGTTTGAATGTAATTGTATTTTATTTTTGTGTAATTAACAAAAATCATGATTAGTATAATGTTTTATGAAATAATATATTTTTAATAGAATAATTTGGTTGAAGGTATAAGATATAAAAACTAAATCCTTGGATTCATGAATAAAATACAAAAGATGGTGATATTTTAAAAACCCCTCTAAACACTCAGTGCCAGATTTATTTTAAATAAAACACATATAAATACCTCAATCAAACAAATTGTTCAACTAATGTGTTTATAATGGGTTAATTATGACTTAATCATAGCAATAATTTTTAGAAACGAAAATATAGAGTTCACCATGAATTAGATAAATTTAAATTATAAATATTAATTAGAAACTTATAAGAAATTTGCAACATTAACTAATGAGCATATAAAACATCCCCAAAACATAAAATAGTTTGATAAAGATAACCACAGGTAGACAAAGTACAACCCCTCACCATAGGTATATCCACAATAAAAAATGAATCATTTTTATTCTTGAAATTAGATCCCTTTTTCCTCCATGACATGATCACACCTCACGGTGAAAAGAAAATAAAAAAAGAGTAGATTCAAGTTCTAAGGAGACTAGTTAATGCATCATACAAGCATCACCACCCAACCAAACTAACGAGTTATGGAATTAGGGTTTATAAAGGCTTGGGGATGATCCTCAATAGTGAAAGCATCAAATCTTGTGTTTTAATGAATGAGTTAATTCCTCATCCAAAACATACATGTTTTGTATGTAATTGTCTCACCAAAATTACAACCCTTTTAATTATTATTTAGTGATAGATAAAATTGGATGAATCAATAAAACTCTAACTCTTAATGTTAATCCACCCACATAATTGAAGACAACAACAACCTCTCATGCATATAGTAAGCCCACTATGAATTTATCTAATGTATTCTCAAGATATTAATCTCATGAATATCCCAATAAATTATTGATAATGTAATCTTATTGTATTTAATAGGATACATTGGTAGGAATTTATTCTCAAGATTTTATAAGTAAATGTTAGTAGTTATGTATCCTTAATCGTGGATATTATGGAACATCCACTGCTTCAATGTCATTTTTTCACTAAATCTTAGAAGACGTTGTTCCTTTTCACTTATAATGTATCATATATAATAAATTTTGAAATTATATCAAAAAATCGATTGGATATCTTCCTAAAAACTTTCGAAAATCTATCCTAATATTTACAATGTATCATATCATATGTAAGAACTTGTTAATACACATCTAAAACTCTTTTAGATTAACCATAATTTTTTGAGTATATATTTCAGTTATACTATATCCATATTATATAAACCAAAAAAATGTGATCTGATGGGACTTTAATGAATTTAAAACAAATATGAATTTTCAGACTAATAAATTTAAGAAAATAGAATCCTATATATAATCATCAATGTGGATCAATAAATAAAGGGGTTCAATGTGATCTTTATTAAAAAATTGTATCTGTATAATTTTTTTCCACCAACCACATATCAAGAATGCATGAATTCTCATATGTTTCCTTTATCAAAGGCATTAAGTAATAATTGTATATCATGTATTTCAATACCATATATATAACTCATAAGTTCATGATCCTTTTAGTATATACTAACATGGTTGATGAATACATCACATGTCATTCATTTTTATATATCAATTCATCACATTCCCCTCATATGAATATATAATAACATAATATTTACTATCTAGGTTCACTTGTACTCTCCCCAGTATATCTCAATTGAGGGACCAAATTTCATACTCATAATATAAGAAGGAAAATCATATCTAGATTATTATTTAACTAATGACATAATTAAAAACAAACCCAAACACCCCATGATTATCTAAGTAGAAATGGAATTCATAATAAAATTATCAAATTATAAAGGTTACCATTCTTGGTATCTCTATAAAATCATGTTATAGGGGATGAATATGATCCATTCCCCCCCAAATATACTAGATAAAAAATGTATGAAACTCTATGTTGTATGAATTGTGGGTTATCTACGACAGACAAATAAAAGATTACTTTTTTTATACCTTATGAGAATATTTCATATCTCATACAGGAATCCTACTCACACTAACCATAAAATTTCATCTCAAAATATATTAATACATGATGAATATATGTTATGAAACACTCAAATTCACACTTAGAGAGGATGAGAACGATGAAATCCAAGGAAAAGAACTCACACCATGTGCTTGTTTCCCAGTCCCCCCTAATTCTCTTTATTTCGAAGATCCCCTCACTGGTGAGTTTCCCCCCAACACTTTTTGATGGATGAAATTTATCATCATCAAATTCATTGCGGTCTTCTGATGATCTTACCACTAAATTTATGACTTCTGGTTCCAGTTCCTTCATAGAGGTGCTTACAGGACTTTTGGATTCCATTATTCCAGGATAACCGAACATCCCCCAGTCTTCACGAGTCCTCGAGGTGTAGGGTGGGTTGATGGATTCCCTTCTATGGACTTCTCATTGGATGAACTCTAAGAGGCATCAAAGTTCCATTATCTTTCCATAGTGGTGACCTTCAAGTGTGATAAACCATCCATTACTTTATTATGGGTGTTTTTCATCTCATGGGGCCTCAAGTTCCAATTAGTGGTTTCTGATATTTCCATAAATAGCTTCAAAACCCATCATAGAGGGGCCTGTGCTGTGACCAACCCAAGTCCACCTCTAATAGACTAGGGTCTGGTGACTAGCACTGACTAGCCATATCCCACAAATGGAAGGCAATAGCCTAAAGTACATGTACACACACACACACATATCCAAACCAAATAATGGTGAAATGTAAAAAAAACACAAAGGATGCATCCGTACCTCAAAGATACCACAAAATAGTAGGAATGTGAAATTATTGTAATGTAAATAGGGAAAAAAACAAGCCCACCACACACAGTCTGTACACAACTATATTTAAAACATTAAAGAGTCCAACCTTCTCCATGGGTGAGGACTACATCAAAGGTATGCTCCAAAAAAACTCATTCTTCCATGCTCCAGCTATGATCCATCTTCTCTTGGTCCTCCTAGGACACTATCAAAAAGACATTATTCTGCACAATACATGACACGCGCAGGAAAAACCATGTAGGGGTGTGTATAACAATGATCAGTAGGACACCCCAAAAACACGAAACATAAAGAACAAAGTAGTGAGCTCAATATAAGATATAACACATTATAATGGTAAAATAAGTAGAGAAAAACCCAGATAAACTCAGGAAATACACCTCACCCTTAAAAGGTCATAGCCAACTATCATCCACATCCTTCTTCTTGAAGAACAGTCATTTCGAGAGAACTCACTCCTCGAGCCATGATATCATTAGATACACTCGACGAAGTGGTATAGATCATTTGGAACCCTCCCAATAAGAACACCTTGGTTAAGGAAGAATATGATACATAGAGAGAGGACCACACCCTTAACCACTGGGGTACACCACAAACCCATCCTGGATCAACCAGCTACATAGGGGATCATATGCCAATGATTACACAAACCCTACCGATGTGATCCGCTAGATGGAGGATCAAATCCCTACTCACATAGGTCACATCAATTCGAAAAACTCTACTATGTTTGATAGAGGATCTCACTCCAGTATCATAGAGGGATACCATACACTATCTGAGACTCAACCTCTAGAGGGGAATACAATCCAGTTATGTGAATGCAATGCTGCACTATATCCTTGAGGAAAAGACCATGGGGAAACACTCAACCTATATTGTTCAAAACTAAAAACACACCATTGGTTTCAAAAAGACCATATCTATGTTAGGGTATAAACACTGTAGACGGCTCATCGATTGGATTCTCCATTTAGGAGTTATGGAAGTTTGAAAAAAACTGCCCGTAGACCTACTAAGGGCCTGTGGACCTACCTCAGTGGTCAACCACTATGGTCAACCACCACAGTTGACCACCGTGGTCGATCCACCTACCACACAGAATGACTACCTGTGGGCTGACCATCATGGTATGTCCACCTACCATACATGGAAGACTACTATGGTTGACCGCATGTAGACTGGTCGCATGACCACTACACCTACTTTAGTTCTACCTACTACTTCACCTTGAAGTCGGACACATTGCATGTTTGACCACACCTCATGGTTGACTACAGCGCATGGTTGACTACACCGCACGGTCGACCACCATGGTCAACCGTGACCGGGATCCACCCTAGTTGCCCTGGATCTGACCCAAGCCTGACCCAGATTCGATGTCCACCCCTTCAGGACCGACCCACCATTCCAACCTAGACCATCAATATGACTTGACCCGCATATCCTGGCCTATTCCACATCCACAATTTCTACCATGTGTCTGTCATCGCCATCGCTGCATCTGCCACCATCGTTCATAGCCACCCGTGGCTCCACCACCCAGATGCAATTCACCATCGTGTGCTACCTTCTGACACCAGTTTCCACCACTACAAGCTGATGGTCCCTTCCATAGACCACTTTTCCTCCTACGATGTCTAAAAATTGAAATTATTGTAGATCTGAGTTCCTTGGGTCTTGATCTACACAAATCCATCCTCAATTATCAATTTTATAGAAATCTGGGGGTCCGATCAAGTTCAAAACCACTTGAAAATGTTGATCAAAGAAACATTGTGTCCCAATGTATAGGAACATGAAGAGGGGGGGATCCATAAACCAAAAAAATCTAGGAACCGACATCGGCCATTGTTCATTTAGCCTAAATTCGTTATTTTATAAGGATAACCAAATGGGGAAAATAAACTGAATTTTTTTATCAAATATATCCAATTGAAATATAACAATTATGTATGGATTAATTTTTTTTCATTTAATTATCCCATATTCATTTAGGATTAATAGAAGGGTGAAAATTCACAAAGAAAAACACCCTACCTCGAGTTTGGATCGATCATTGACGAAGAACAGTTGTTGTGATGTCATCATTCGTCGATCATTGATCCATCATTGGTTTTCAGGAAGGATTATGCAAATATACCTATAATAGATCTCTATAGGACTCCCTCGTTATTTTGAAAACCATGGAATTCTGACATAACAATCATTTTAAATATTTTTCAAGAAAATTATTTTTATTAAATTGTTTTATTCCTTTAACGTCCATGAGATATTTTTCACAAATGATCCACAGTTACTAATGTTAAGTCATGAAGAGGGTAAAACTATCTTTCTAAACTCAATAGTGCCTTATATTTTTGATTCGGGCACCCATTAATGTGTTATTTCACTTTTTCAAGAAAACCATTTGGGCATACAATTAAATATTTTAATATTTTTCAAACATTTTTTCTCAGCACATTGGGTCTCGGAATCATACGTCATCTCAGCGTATGGTCTTTAAAATAATACATATGAAATCTAAAAATAAAACATGGAGAATATGAGAAGTTACATTATCCCTAACTTGGGGGTTTACATCCTTAAAATCAAAAATAAGGTCCAATCAAACATATGAGGGCACTGAGCATGAATATGATCCTCCTACTCCCATGTGTTCTCCTGGAGATTCCTGTCCTACCATCATACACAATCCAAAATATATCACCCATGAAGGATCATCTCCCATAGATCCCAGATCTCTATTGGGTACTCAACAAAGGTTACTCCATCCCCAGTGTCCAGCCTGCCAAGTTGATGATGTATGATGGGTTACAAATGAAACTCATCATTTGTAATACATGGAAGATATCATGTACCCTATCTAACTATGTTGGTAGAGCTAATTGGTACTCTATCTCACCCACTCTATGTAGTATCTATAAAGATACAATGAACCTCAAATATAGATTTCCACCATGACCAAATCTCCATAATCCCCATTGAGGTGAAACCCAAAGAACGATATGGTCCCCTTACTCGAACTCCAAAGGCCGCTATCGCCAATCAGCATAATACATATGATGGATATACATAGTCTTCATCCACTCTTGGATGATTTGTCCCTTTTATTTATTAGATCTCACCAAATCTATCCCCATGACTGCTGACTCTCCAGGGTAAGTCCAAAAAAGTGTTTACCTGCAGGGTCACCCATACAAAGCCTTGAATAGTGCAATACCATTGGTGGAATGAAAGATATCATTTTATTAAAATTATACTAGTGGAAGGTGATCCAGTCAAATATGAAAAAATTCTAACATGTAGGCCCGCAACATGTCCTCTAGAACATGAATGGGCCACTTAGTCTGGTCATCCGTCTGTGGGTGAATTCTGGGCTCAAGCATAACTGGTACCCAAACACCTCATGTAATCCGTTCCCCAAGAAGGATGTAAAGAGATAATCAAGATCATAAACTGTAATCTATGATAATCCATGGAGTCGTACAATCTATTACACATTGAGGCATCCCAAGCTCTCTGCTGAACTCTGCTCTCAGATAGGTATAATTGGGACAAATTGGTGAGTCGGTCAACGATCACCCAGATGGAATAATTTCCCCAGGATTTACATGGTAAACATGTCACTAATTCCATCAATATCCCATCCCACTTCAATTCTATAACCTTGAGGGGTTGATCTAAACCCACTAGAACCTGGTGCTCTACCTTTACTTGCTGATAAGTAAGGCATCGAAAAAAAGTGCACAACTCCTTTCATCATACTTGGCCACCAAAACTGATGTCAGAGGTCCTGGTAAATATTTACCACAGATGGATGTACCTCAAAAGGGTATGTGTGAAACTCCCTCAAAAACCTCATCCTACAATGCCACTGGTACTATCATATTCCCTCTGAAAAGAAAGATGTGCTCCCCACCTTTTGAGTATCCACTAGGAGCATTACCTGTGTATATCTGAGCACATAGGGTCTTGCTGTCAGTAGTCCCAAGATGTTCCCCCCTAAATCATTTTATGAGTGGAGGGGTGAGAACCATCAACTGGAGGTAATTTTCTCCATCTCCATCAATAAAGTATATCTATAATGAGGATAACTTCACTAATTCATCGTTCAACAACTGTGAACTATAACGCCTACCGAGATCATCTTCCACCAGATTCCTCTTCACAGAAGTATAGACAATCTCAATGTCATAGTGTTTTAGGAACTCTATCCATTACCTCTATCTCATGTTAAAATAATTTTGAGAGAAGATATACTTGAGACTCTTGTGATCAGATTAGAAGATAAACTTCTCACCCAGCAGGTAGTGTCTCCACATCTTCAATGTGAATACTACAACTACTAACTCAAGATCTTGGGTCACATAGTTGTACTCATGTGGTACCAAATAGAATGAACAATGGTAAATAACCAATTGTATCTATATCTAGACACAACCAAACCCAATCCTTGATGCATCACAGAACACCACATACTCGATGCCTTATACTGGTAGCTTCTGGATGGGAGATCTTGTCAACCTCTTCCTCAGCTTCTAAAAGAACTACTGGCACTTTTTTGTCCACATAAAAGGCTCACAGTTTAATGTCAAGCTATCAAGGGTGTTGTGACTCTTGAGAAGTTAGGTAAAACCTATGATATTACCCAACCAATCCAAGGAAAATCTGCACCTTGTTAACACTCTTGGGTGGATCCTAAGAAAGCACTACCTCAACCTTTGTTGGATCCACTACAAATCCAGCCTCTAAGATAACGTATCCTTGAAAATAGTCATATTGAATACAAAAATTCCACTTAGTGAGATAAATTTAAATTTGGTGATCTTAGAATGTGTCTAGGACCATTCTCAAGTGTCTCGCATGATCCTACTTGGACGACAAATACACTAGGATTCCATTGATGAATACTACCAAAAACCAGTCTAAGAAAGGATGAATGATTCGGTTCATGAGTCCCATGAACACTACTAGGGAGTTAATCATGAAAAATAGAATCAACAGGTACTCATAGTTTCTATAACGACATCTGAAGGTCATGTTTGGTATATCCTCATCCTGTACTCGTAGCTGGTGATATCTAGATCTGAGGTCATTCTTTGTGAACCATCATACCCCATTCAACTAATCAAAGATTTCGTTGATCCTCTGTAGTATATAATTTTTCTTTATGGTCACCTTTTTTATACACCGGTCATCTACACATAACCTAAAGATCATGTATTCCTTCTTGGAAAACAAAACTGGGGCTGCCCAGGGTGAAACACTGGGTATCACGAAGCCCTTATTCTGCAAGTCCTCCAACCGTCTCCTCAGCTAATAAATCTCTACAGGAGAAATATGATATAGAGGTGTACATATTAGTGTCATATTGGGGTGTAGATCAATGATTAATTCCATATCCCTATGGGGAGGTAAACCTGTAATATCTTTAGGAAAGACATCCTCATACTTCACTACCATTGCATGAAACTAAGGACTCATATCATCCAATACACTGAGGGTGAGTCTAGCTAGCTGGTGAGTAATCAGCTGCAGCCTCCTATGTGTGAGTCCATGATGTGCTTCCTAGGTTTCATTTTAACCAACTAATGAAAAAACTGGTTCCATAATTGCAGACACATCATACCCTTCCCCTAAAACAATTAATCTAAGTATGAAACATGGATAACCAATCCTTTCCAAGAACGACATCATAAGGCCTCAACACCGCTACCAAGAGATCCCAACTGAAACTATCAACCCCAAGAACTAGGTCACACGATTAGCACCAATGTGAGATCATGGAGTCTCCTTCAATAGAAGTCTCCAAGTGTAAGGGTCGATTCAATTGTTCAACCGAAATCTCTAAGTCTCAAACAATATTTTTGGAGAAAAAGAATATCAAGAATACATATCTATCATTTCCGTAGATGAGGTATAAAAGAAACAGATCATTCCTCATATCATTATTGGAGTGTTGGGGTTATAATCCTCCTTAGCCTACAACTAGCCTCATCCCTTCCCACCCACTCCCTAAGCCTGGCATGGACCACCTGGGGGTGGTGGTGGTAACATGTCAAAAAGTCAGCCACCTCCTGTTTCTCTCCTACCTCCTCTTCTACATCTGTCACCCTTAAGACCACCCTACTCCTATATCAATCCCTATCTAGGAAGTCCCTTTACCATCTCCCGATCTGCTATATGATATGTCAGGAAAACTCGTGTCTGATGTCCCTGAACACTGCATGAGTTACACCGTCTATCCCTTGGAAAATTCAAGTCTCCTTGGGAGACCTGTACCACTGAACCTGAGTCTTGTGATCACATCCTAAAGTGCCTAACCCACTTATATCCAAATGATTTCAATAATCCACCTTATAAAGAGGCCTCATATTCTTGGTTCCCATTGTTAGCTCCCACTATTAGGGTCTTCTCTTCTAGAAAACCCTCCACTAGAAGGGCTCACTCATGTACCCCATCATAGATAGAAATGATAATGGACACCATTGATTCCCTAATGTACTGGATTAATCCCTGATTGAAGGTTTGATCTCTAATGATCTAGTCCCATACCAAATGTAGTGAGTAGCACGAAAGATCAATACACTTCACTTAATTCTCCACCACGATCATATTTCCTTACTGTAGATGAAGAAGCTTCTGTATATATAACGATCAGAAGGAGGTAGGATAAAACTCCTCTTAGAAGAGATACTTGAAGTGTATCCAAGAGAGAGATATCTGATCATGTGACTAAGTCACCAAGCTCCACCATCACCCCGTAGATCCCTGAATAAGACTCATAGCAAGGAATCCCATTAGGTTGGAATGCGTCCTCACAATGCAGAATACATGGGTGACTGCCTCTATCTAATCCTTAGCTATCTGGGGGTCAGGATATCCTTGAATACTGGGAGGTTGATGCCTCTAAAACTCCTGGAATGTACTTAGCTTATGTGTATCCTCAACTAGTAGTGCTAGTAGTAGCTGCTGCTCGACGGGTGGTGGTATAGATTGTAAACTACTTGGAGGTGCTATCTCCGGTACATGCCTCTATACCGATGCATTGTCACTAGGAAGATCATCTTCATGATCACTCGGTATAATCCTATATGGCTGTCTATATGAAGGAATCCTGAAATAAAGAAAGATATACTATGGTCAACAATGTATATCCGGGGAGCTACCTCAAGAAGGACATGGAAGACACCAACATTCCTATATGATGAATGTAACATTGTTTTTCCCTGCAGTCTGTGTTTTCATGTGCTGAGTTGAAAATAAGGTTATTAGATTCGTGGTGTATGGATACGTCGGCCGCCGCACCAACACTGGGGTCCTTGACCTGAAATTAGAATGCAAAAAACTTACCACCATTTCCCCGAACCAACCTCACAGACTTCCGATCCTAAAGTATAAACGACCACCAATAATACCATTCTGTCAAGACCCATCCCAGAGGGGCCCATACCTTGACTACCCTAATCCCCCCTCTAATAGGCTAGGGGCTAGTGACTAGCACCGAGTAGGAATATCCTTTAAATGGGAGGCATTATCCTAAGGTATCGGTAAACACACACACACACATCTCCAATCCAATTTTTTTTGAAATGTAAATCAATTGAATGGATGCATGCGTACATCTAAGATACCACAACAGAGTATGATAGTGAATGTACTAGAAATTAAACATGGAATAAAACAAGCCCACTGTAAAGAGTCTATACACTAGTCTAACTGAAACTTTAAAGTGTCTAACCTACTCCAAGGGTGAGGATTATGTCAAAGGTATGCTCTTATAAAAACACCCCAGTCTTCCCAGCTCTAGCTATGATCCACCCACTATTGGTCATCCTAGGACACCGTCAAATGGTTTATCATCTATACCAGAAACAACATGTGCGGCATCAGGGACATGTGGTCCTGGGCGATCAAACGTCGGATTTACTGTTAATCTCGGAGGACAATGTGGTAGAGAATGTTCTTCTCCTTAATTCTTCTAAGGAGGAGGCATCTAAAATGATGGGGAGATCCTTAAGGGAGACCCTTATGTGGATAAATATGATTGCGTGGATAAAATGGACCTCATTCTTGTCAGGGGTTTCAACAAAGGGAAGATTAGCATCGAGGAGTATATACAGTCAGGGGACTGAATTGCCTCATCTTTTTAAAATTTGGTGATGGAGAATATGGACACCCAGGTAATATCTATCTCATGGGAATTCTTACGGAAAAGGAGTTTGGTAATATCAAATTACTCTTTAATTATTCTGGTTAAAGTGGTGAAAGTTGTTGTTTGATTTGGGATGTTTTCAAGTTCTTCATCTTATGGTTTTGTTTTTATGTGTGTTTTTCTAGGTGATACAACCATCTTTTCATGGATCTTCTTTATATGGAGTTCAGATCATGAGGACTTCAACTATGAATTCCATTTGGATTTGTTTCTTGAGAGGGTATGGCTACACCATCAGTTCTAGGACCATCTTTGCACTGGACATCTAGTCAAGTGGTCATGCATTAGTGGGGGTTTGTTGACATTAGGTTGATGATGGGGTGAGGTAGATATGATTTTTGTTTGGATGTTTTCTATTTTTGATTTTTGGTTGTATGATGAACTTTGTGGTTCTCAATTTTCCCTTAATGTTTTTGGATAATAAAAAATTAATTTTTAGTTGGGAAAATCCCCTGCATGGGTGAGTATAACAATAATCATTAGGAATCCCTAAAAACACAAAACATGGAGCACCAAGTAGTGAGATAAATACAAGATGTAACAATGTATAATAGATACAATAAGAATATAAAAACCCATATATACTTAGGAAATACAACACAACCTCATGAAGTCATAACCAACTATCAGCCATAGGATTCTTCTCAAAGCCTTCTCATTTCGAGAGAAATCAATTGTGGATCCATGATATCATTGGAGGAACTCAATAAAGAGGTCCATATCATTGGGAACAACCCAAAGATAAAACATTGGTCCAGGAATACTATGATACAACAAGAGGGGTCATTCCCAGAACCACTGGGTGACACCACAAACCAAATCTGGATCAACCTGCTATGTAGGGGATCATATGCCAATGATTACAAAAACCATACCAAGGAGGCCTTCTAGATGGAGGATCAACACCATTCTCATGGATTTAATTCCTATTCCACAAAATACACAAGGGGTGATAGAGGATGACACTCCAGCCTCATAGAGGGGTACCATACTCTATATGAGACTTAACCTCTAGAGGGGACTGCAATCCGGTGATGTGGATGTAAGGTTGTACTACACCGTCAATAAAATGACCAAGGGAATGAAGTAAAACTATACCTATATGAACTAAAAACCAAACATTGTTCACAAAAGGATCTTCTTAATGTTAAGCTCTCAACGCTGTAGACGGCTCATCGATTGGATGCTCTGTTTAAGAGTTACGACTGTTTGAACGAAACTGCCCACAGACCTACCGAGGGCCTGTGGACATACCACCATGGTAGGTGTACCTACTATTTTGGGTGACCACCATAGTCATCCTCCATGGATTTTCTACCTACCAGATAGATCGGTCACCTGCGGACTGGCTATTGTGGTCATCCACCTATCACGCTTGGCTGGTTGCTATAGTTGACTGTCACGGTCGACCGTGTGTGGACAAGATATGTCGTCACTACACTTATGGAAGCTCTAACTACTGATTTTCCTTGCGGTTTAATACACCAAATGTTCAACCGAACTACATGGTAAACTTCCACGGTCGAATGAAACTGGGATGCACCCCCAATTTACCTGGATCCGACCCGAGTCTGACCCAGATCAGACCTGGGTCCTCCTCGCTCGGCCTCGCCCGCCAGACCTTCCCGACCAATCAATAAAACCGGGCCTAGCCTGCTCCACATCCGCCGATGTCACCGCTTCCTCCTCCATCATTCTGGTCTCTAGCAGTTTCACTTCCCACACGCACTCTGCCATTGGCCACAACTCACCATCACTGCACTCCAGCAATCAATTCCACAAACCACCGCACATCCTTCGATGCCCCAAAATAAAAACGATCATAGATATGAGCACCTTGGGTCCCGATCTACAAATATACAAACTTATTTGATGATTCACTTCAAATATGGGGTTTCAATCGAGTTTGTAAGAAACTCGAAACATCGATCCAAGAATCGTGGGGTTCCCATAGTGAAAAACGTGAAGGGGGGGGGGATCCATAAACCACAAAATTGAGGAATGAAACTAGACTGTTATTCATTTTCCCTTGATTCATTATCATAGAAGGATAATATACGGGTGAAAATCAATGAATATAATTTATAAAATCCATCTTATTGAAGTCTACTGATGATGCACAGATCAATTCTTGTTCGTTGAATTGACCCACATTCTTTCGGGATTAATAAAAGGGCGAAAAATTACAAAACAAAACACCCTACCTTGAGTTTGGATCGATCATTGATGAAGAACAATTGTGGTGTCATCATCGTTTATCGATCTTGGATCCATCGTCGCTCGTCGGGAAGGATTTTATAGATCTACCTCCAAGGAATCTCTAGAGGATTATAGGGTTATATGAATAACCCTGGAATTCTGACATAATTTTTTTTAAAGATTGTCAAAAAATAATTTTTAATAAATAATTTTATTCCTTTTATATCTTTGATATATTTTTTCACAAATGAACCTGGCCGACTATTATTAAGTTTCACATTGGGTAAATCCACCATTCTAAACTCAACGGTGCCCTTGTCTTTTTGATCCAGATACCCATTTAGGTGTTATTACAATTTTTTAGGAAAACTGCATGAAGGTTCTATTACATATTTTAATATCTTTCAAACATTTGTTTAGGGAACACAGAGACTCGAATTCGCACACCTTCTCAATGCCTGATCTCGAAAAAAATGCATGTAATATCTACAAATAATAGAAAATCCATGACGTTAAAAACTGATTTGGTATTCATATTTCCTCATGAGAGAATTTCACTAAAGCACAGTCCATAGAAGTTTTTAGGTGCGATTACTAGTAGTTCACACTCTATCGATAGTCTTGGGAATATTACTATGGTAAGGAGTCTATCTAGGTGGTCATGTGGGTCTAATTTTATAGGTTCCCCTTCAATTACGCAACCCCAAAATGCTGAAATCAATTGTGAATGAATTGGAAAGGTTTTGTTATTCATATGATGCAACCTGAAGCTTAAAGTCAATAGAGTCACAATGTATATATGTTAAAATGGATTGGTAGCCACCAATACCTCCTCCCATTATTATTAGAGTGGGAATGATCTTCTTCTAGTGGAAGCGTGTAGGGTATCATTTCATTACCCATTTTTGTGTGCAGTTCTCTCAACAAGGACACTCAGTGGATTTCTATAGATACAAAAGATGAACCCAAATGTCACACTTGGTGAAGCGAAAGATGAAAATGATCACTTCTATTTCTCAATTTTAACCAATATTAGATAATCAGATGGAGGCATTGCTGGGGTTTGTTCTGATTCTTTCCCTTGGGGATAATCCGAATTCTAGGTTTAGGATTCCAAATTTTTCAAATTTTTTAATCCTAGTTAACACACACCACATACCACATTTTGGAATCCAACCCTCAATTGATTAGTTTGAAGATACTCTAAATAATTCGACAAATTCTGGGCCTAAAAAGTCCCATCCAACTATAGATGTTCCCAATTATTCTTAGGTGCCAATGTTTTCTCCATCCGGATCAGTCTCTTATCAGGGGATTATTATGGTCCCCTTGACATCGCAGGTTTTAGAATGCTATGATTCATAGAATATTGATGTGGTTAAGAAGGTTTTTGAGGTAGTAGGTTACCATACTTATTTGGATAGTCTGGCATGATACATCCCTATTAATGGGAACCTGGTGATCATCCTATCTAGCGTGTGTCCCCTTGGGAGGGTCCATATGTCTACTAAGCTGGTGCTTCCTAACCCCCACTCATTTCTCATGCTCTCCCAACCGTTTCAATGTACTAAAATAACCAAGGGAGAATAAGGATGATATGGAGTTCTCTACATCTAATGAGACATAAAATCAAAAGGTATGTTATACCCCTTCAAATTATGCATGTGTAACACGTTATAAATCCAAAGATGGTTTCTTTGTCAGTTCTGGTGCAAAGGATGGCACTGTTTCAGGCCGCAATGAAACCCTATCATTTTTTAATGATTTAGACAATTATAGGACATTCTAGAGGCCTATGTGTGTGGAATTCATTTATTCCTCACAAAAACACATTTCCCATAAAATGAACTTGAGAGTAATTAACATACTCTTCAATTTGTTTTATGAAAATTGTGATTCCATAAACATAATGATTTTTTGGAAATTTCGTTCAAATTTATATCCAAGGAGGCATGCATGGTTCATAGGTGGAGAGTTTAATACTATAAAATATATTTTTAATAAAAAGGTATGATTTCATTATTCACATAATTCCACAAAATATTTTAAAATTTTCATGATGACTAAAGAACTCATTGATTTGGTTTTCTTTGGAAGAATATATACTTGGTGCTACAACTGTATTGAAATCTAGTGTATTTGGAATAGATTATATTAGTATGTATCCAACTTGAAAGGTTTGGATTCTTTTCCTCATTATTATGTTTCTCATATTACTCACTCTTTATCTCATCACTCTCTACAGGTGGTGTCAATAAAGAAGGAAATTAGAAGGGTGGACCATTTAATTTATCAACTAAATATATAAAAGTGGAATTTTTTTAGATGGTCAAAATTTCATGGAACCAATAGTTATCTAGCAATTCCTAGGTGTGGTTAACTGCTTGGATGAATCACCTTAATAGGTAGCGACAATAATGAAAATTGATAAGTCATGATAATGATGTCATATCAGAATAGATCAAAGAGTATATTGATAACCTTGAAGGGAATATCTAACAGGAGTGGAATGAAGACACTTTTGTTAGACTAAATGAGAAGAAAAGTATGATATATAAGAAAATTTTGGATATTGAAAGAATTAGTAGGTAGAAATCAAGGGTGACCTAGATAAGGGATGGGGACCAAAACACATATTATTTTCAATCATGGATAATGGAAAAGTGGATATCAATTAAGATCAATATGAATCATTAAAATGGGTCATATATGAATAATATTGAGGTGGAAAAAATATTTATCTTGAAACATTGAAAATATTTGGGAAGGAAGGAGTGACAGTAACTGAACTTTGTATTTTTCCATTGGAGAGGATAGTCTTTTTCAATGTAATCATAGAATGAGGGAGGACGAGGATAATGAGGATATTGAAAACATACTAAAATAAAAGAAAATTAGAGAATTAGTGTTCAATATGACACCATATAGTGCTCCCGAGACAAAAATCTGACATGGATCTTTATTCAGGGTTGATTGGGACATTATCAAAGATCATATTAGGGAAGTTTTTGGTGATTTTTTCAGAGGCTAGTATTTTATGACATTGGTGTGTTCTTATAAATTGTTCTTTTTACTGAAAGTGAAACAACCGAATTCGATCAACCTATATCATCATATTTTCATATGAAATTATGACTTGAAAATTAGTACATGCATGATAGATAGAAGGCTCGAATACCTTATTCCAAGACATATATTAGTGGAACAACACAATTTCATTAGAGTCAGAAGTATCTAGGGTGCTTTGGAAATAGAAATCGAAATAGTGGATGATATCAACAATTAAACTCTTGGTTCCAATACCATTATCTAGATTGATATAGAAAATGAATATGATAATATTGAGTAGAGATTCGTCATCAAGGTCATGAGGAAGTTCAGGTTTAAATAATAGTTTTGTGATTTAATTTTCAGATGCTATGCCAGCCTCCAGTTGACTATTTATTTTAGGGGATTTTTTTGGTTTTTAAAAAATAGTACATTGTTTAAGGAAATGTGATCCTATATCACCAAGTACATTAATTATTTCACAGTATTCCCATTCAAGGAATCGAAAATGTGGATTGGTGGATGGAATCATCTTTTCTTAAAAGAAGGTCTAGTGATTTCATCATCTCACATTTTATGTTTGTTGATGAAATTTATCTTTTCACAAATGGTAGGTTAATATCCATAAATGGGTTGATTAAAATCATGGAGGGATATTGTAACCAAATAGGATGAAGTATTAACTAGGAGAAGATGAAGGCCTACATTTCTAAAAAATTCTCGGAGAGGCATCGTAGGATTATGAAATAAAACTGGGCATGAAATGGTGTCACTTACCAATGGAGTACCTATGAGATCCCATTTTTGATGGAAGAATAAAAAATTATCTCATTTATGGTACCATAAATAAGATCACTGTATGAATCTACAACTATAAAATCAAGTTTATTTCATTCGGTGGATGAATTACTTTGGTGAAACAACATTATTATGCCGATACTAATGCATATCTTGTCGATAATTAAGGCACCTAAGGGAACCCTATAGAGGAATAGAAAAACCATGATGAATTTTATATGGGATGAAAAAGAAGACAAGAAATGAAATTGGGAATCCTAGAAGAGTCTATGGAGGCCGATAACAGAAGGTGAAATAAACAACCATACCATTATAGAATCCATGAAATCCATACAAGAAATGTTGATGTGGTACATGTTGTAATGGAATATGATATGGGAAATTTTTATCAAAAATAGATATGATTTTTAATGGATTTATTGGGATGATGGTAATGGGATAATTTCAATATTATCAAGGAACACGATCATCCGGCTGAAAATTTTGGATGGAAAAACAAGATGGATCATTTTTCGAGGTGAGATCAGATACTAGAGAGAGAAATGTGCTAGTGTTTCACTCTTATTTAAAGGGTTCCCAATTCTATAAATCATGTTTATAGAAGCTATTTCATTTCAAAAATTTTTCAATGATACTGTAAATGATCCGAAAAGGGGAAATTTTAATAATATTTTCCTCTCTGAGGACCCTGTAAGATGCATCTTCACTTAAACATACACTGGATAATTTTGAAGTTGGGAATTATATGAATTGGTTTATAAAAAACGTGTGTGGATGTATGGAAGTTGAGGATTTTGTGTAAGGGGATAAATTCAAAGATTATTATTTTTTGGTGTGGAGGAGAAAAAATAATGTTGTCCCCCTGATGATAATTTAATGAATAAGGGGATACAGATGGCCTCCCATTGTGGGTGTTGTGCTGCTCTAAAGACATAAACCACTTAGAATTTGTTCTTCATAGGTGAATAGGATTTGTATAATTTTATGTTTATTGAACATGCCATGGGTATATTTGGGCATGTAAACTCTATGATGGACTACATGGAATCCTAGTTCCAAGGAACTGATCTGAATGGTGCAGAGTTGATGGTATAAGGCCTTAGTTTTTTAGCAGCGTATTGGGTGCTCTGGGAATTTTGCAATAAATCTAGAGAAAGTACAAATTTATCGTATTTTTTCTTCCACGTGGGTTTTAAATACCTAATGGAGGAACTTAGGAAAATAATTTATAATGGTTATTCTTAGGCATCACTATAATGCCTCATTCCAAAAGTTTTTTTAGTGCTGAAAGAAGAGGTAGCAACAATCAAGGGGTGTGGGTTTAATGAAACCCACCATGAATATGTCTCAAAATAAATGTTTATGGATCATGTTTGAATGGAATTATGTGATGTGGGGTCCTTTTATGAGATACAAGAGGCTATGTGATATTTGTATATAGAACTTTCCATGGGCTAGGTAACTCGATTGGTGGAGAGGCGTGGGCTATGTTTTGTGGTTTCATGATGTGCAGACTCCTCAACATTAACATCTTAGGATCTTAATTCAATTAAAAATGAAGGTTGATTTTATATGCAAGAAGTTAAATCCTCCTTGTAAGATGTATTACATTATTAAAAAGTGCATAAGGATCATTGGTTAGGGAACTGGGGTCTTCCACACGTGGGAGGAGGGAAACTATACATCTGATGCATTGGAAAACAATGGGGACCTTAGTGAGGGAATAATTCTATATTCTTATACTAGCACTCTTCCATTCCATTGTTAGATTACTATAAGGGGAAATTCCCTCTATCTTACCCACTTAAAACCTACTTTATTTTTTTCCCCAGCCTCTTTATGTAAATAAAAAAGATAACTTTCAATCAGGAATACTTTAATGGTAAATTATAATTAAATTTCAGGATATATAGATTTATATATACATTTATACATATAATGATAAGTAAAAAAATTAAGATTTAATTTTAATATGATTCAATTTGTATTGATAATTTTTTTATGAATACTTAACAAAACCCAATATAAACACTAATCTATCACATTATACATTATATACTACCACAACATCCTTATTTTTGTTTCACTTTTCTTTTTAATTTTAACTTATTACATATATATTCAATTCCTACCACATTTATATGTGACCACATGATAAAAAACTACCACTAAAATATTTAGTGAGTAACATCTTTTGAATAATGAAAATTTGAATAATTATGAGATTTATGAATCACATTCCTCATGTTCAATAACTTTAATATATTCAAACTTCTTACCTTTAAAATATTAAATGTTATGATTTAAACATTTATTGTCTATGTAATGACTCCCACATTTATGAATAAAATTACCCTTTTTGATTTATTTAAATGACTTATGGATATATAAAACACCTAAAATACTTTTTATTTTTGATCATTAGGTATCTTTACCATTTATAATATATCCATTTAATGATGATCACACGACTAGTATAAATATATGGTTTTAACAAATACTTTTGGCACAGACAAAGGAAGTGATAGTCTCAACAAGTAAGATCATACCATATGAAGCTTATTTGTCAGATATTCTAAGGGAGATATAATTTATGGGATTTTTCCTAGAAGAATCCCATGGTGAGATCCAATAACTTAAGCATGAGTGAAACTATTTATGGGTGAAGTTCAAGCTCATTGAGATCACAACCAAAACCATGTTCACGGAACGACCCCATGAAAGCCCCACCATCCCAAACCTTACTATTAGAGAATATACTGGTGGAATAAAGGGATATATATGAATACTGTAGAAATATGATTATATACATTATTTTTTATATAATAATGAGTATATTTTTCTCCCTATTATTGTTACTTTGTAAATTATTTTTGAATCATATGTAGAATTTTTGGTTGATATTGAAATTCAATTTAGAAATATATTTTGATAAATTAGTGTATTTTTAATAAAACAATATTTTAGTAAAATATTATTATTAAATAAATTTTATTAAATATAAATTATCATATGATTTTTATTAATTCAAAAGTTATTTTTATTAAGATTTGAAAACTGTTTTTATCAAAACCAGTCAAATTTAAATAAATACTTGTTTTTATTTTAAAAGTAAAAATTCACATTTTTATAAAATTATTTATATAAAATGAATATTATTTTTGGAAATAGGATGTCAAAATTATCCGATGATGAATTTTTCATAATTTTCAGAGATAGTCGAAGTTTTGGGGAAAAATTATATAATGTATTACTATACAGTGTGTTTTATAAAACCATAATGGAAAAATAATTATGTAATAAATAATATAAAAGGTATATTAAGACAATTTTTTTTAAATTTAAAATAATGCGATTATAAGTTTATTTTATTTATTTTATAAATCCTTATAGAATCCTATAAAACTTATTATATATTCTATTATTTTAAAATCATTTCTTTCAAAGTGTGAATCACATACATATAAGAAAGGGAATTATTTTAATATGTTCGGCCCCTGGAACTATAAATTAATGTAATACACTCCCCTTTTATAGAAACCATGGGAAAAAATCATGGTATGGTGTGTGGTTTTGAATTTTTTTATTATGAAGTGTCCAAAACCAAAATAATAAAGAAATATACCTCATTTCCTATATAAACCCACCCAAGATCCCATATCTCTTCACTAAAAATCCTTTAAGATCATGAACAATATTATCTATACTAACTAGAGTCCCCCCAAGTCACCCGAAATCTCCCAGGAAGCCTCTCCCAAGACATTGGAGTCACACATCCAAGTAAGGGATTCCTCTCCTCACCTTTGAATTCGAGCACCTTCTTTGCGATTAGTTATTTTAAATTCCATTTTCTATATATACATTCATTTTTAATCATTACCTTACTTTAAAATTGATATTAATTATATGAGGTATCATTTATTCCCCCTAATTTGATCCCTTACCGAAGTCATTACTATGCCAGAATTCTGTAAGGGATTTCTCTCTTCACATTTCTATTAAAACACTTCTTTTATATTCTGTATCTTAAATTCCATTTTCATATCTTGGGATATAATGTTACATGATCCCAATACTATCCATTTGATTTATAAATTATGAAATATTTCTTTCACTCTCATTAATCTTCCCTAAGATCCTTTAATCCCACCTGTTACCATGCCAAAATTTCGAAAGGGATTTTCCACCCATCTCCTTTATCAAGCATCTCTTTTATGTTATGTCTTATAATTTCCTTTTACTTATGTTGGGGTATGCTATTAAATATTTCTATTAATTTAAATTTAATTTATATGTTATGGGATACCCCTTTATCTCTCATCAAACCATTTTTTTAATTTCTATATGATTTCATTATGATGCTGATATTACACCACAATTTTGAATGCCAAGATAATGGTGCAGTGAATGTAATTATAAATTATCTATCAATGGTATTAATCTTTATGAACATACTTCTATTAATTTTGGACTTATATTTTTTATTCCACATTTATATATTTCATAATAAAATTATGCTGTTGAATGATATATGTGACACACTTAAGCAAGATATTGAAATGTTTATGAAGTGTGCACACTGATAGTGCTTCGATGCATTGAGTAATGATTAGTATCATGATAATTCATGTTGGGATAAGGATTTAACAGGTTCCTTTTTGGGAATTTCTTCCACCATGAATTCTTGGAGGTTTAGCTCAGACTTGTGTTTATGATGTAGTGTTTTTTGTTGTTGCCACATTTCCCATGTTATGGTTGTCATGAAAATTCATGCCTTATTATTCATGTTCTTTTATGCCATTTTGATATGCGTTGTATAAAATTTATTTTTATTCTCATGTTATTAACTTTTTACTCCCTTATTTATTTCCTCAAGTTATCCCATGAAGTGTTAAGTACGAAGGAATGTTGTGTTCATGTTAAAGATGTTTTAAATAAAGACGTTGTTGTATTTATTATTTTAAGTTATTATGTAATGATCTTAAATGCCAAAGAAACTATAGCTCTCAATCTTCAAAGTTTTATTAAGTGATTTTTTTAATAAATCATGTTTAAATATTAAATAAAGAGAAGGTTTGTTATAGTTGGTATCAGAGGATAGGTTTAGTTATTTTTGGGATTAAGATTAGAAAACCCTAGTGAAAAACCTTAAGGATAATATTATGTGTAAGAGAAAATACAACAATTTTGGTAAGTATAGAGTATATGGTTTATCAAAACAAAAAAAATACATCCTTATCCGGATATTTCAAGTGGACCTGGTTCTGGAACAGATGTACCTAGGATTAACAACTCCAACATGGTGTTATGGGCTTGACTCAAGGTAACCTGGTATATGAAAATAGGCCTTACTGCACACCTGGTTTGACACTCCTAGGGGATATGATTTATTAAATTCATAATCTCATTACAAACAATTATTAAGGGAACAAAAAAGAAAAAAATTCCCATAATAATATAAGTTAGTAAGTAGATCATGTATAAAATAGACTGAAGCCTAGAAATTCATAAATTAAAGTGATAAATGTAATTTTTAAGTTATCCCTTTCATATCATTTTATTTCCATTTATGTGTTTAAATGTTTAAGATACTCATCCCTAATTTCCCTTTTATTCTAGATAATGTCCAAAAATAGAAGGAATCCTGTTAACAACCAATGTGATGCCTACCAAAAAGGATATTTACGATCAGATGGGAGCTCAAGTAGGAAATATCATTAGTTTTACAAAATATATTTCAAATGTTATGATTAAAAATTGGAACCTTGTTGAATTCCAAAGGAAATAATGGAAGAGGAAGATGACATCCATGAAATTCCATTAGATAAAGGTGATAAGAAAAAGAAGACCCAATTTCCTCCATGAAACAAGTGTGGAAAAGAAAAACTAAGGATAATGTCATAAGGGGACTATGAGATGATTTATGTGTGGAAAGACATGTCATAAAGTAGCCAATTTCTATGAAAAATGGATAATGTGATGGATGGAAACAAAGTTACATAAATGGAATCATACATAGTTCTATGTCATAAATGTAGAGAAGTCGGGCATTGTCCAAGAAAATGCTCTATTACAAGGGATGCGATGCATGATGAGCATTAAAAATCTATATGATCATGGGAGAACATAAATTCATATACTAATATAGATAAAAATGAATGAATTACATTTAGCCACTACTTCAAAGTAGGGAATTCCATAATGTATTTCAATTAATTTCCTATTAGTATATCTTTTATTTTTTCTAAGAACATTGAGTCCCCACCAGAAATGATTTTCAATAATTATGGAAACCTTTTATAGGTATAGTATCATATGTTGAAGTTTTTGGGAATGTTCTTCTTGAAAATATAATAATTTTAACTTTTGTGGAATTTGATCCAAAATGAAAAAGTCATTGCCTATGCCTCAAGGTACTTGAGAATTCATGACCAACATAATCCAATGCATTATCTGAAGTTAGAATCTGTGATCTTTGCTTTGAAAATCTTGCATCCTTATCTCTTTGGGGAGAAGTGTGAAATAAATACGGATAAAAAAAGTATCAAATATATATTTACACAAAGAAGAGCTAAATATACACCAATGAAGATGGTTATATCTCATCAAGGATTACAACTACTCAATCCACTACTATCTTGGGAAAGAGAACAAGGTAAAATATGCTCTATGTAGAAAGGACCCATCAATTATATCATTGATGAGAATTGAGAAGGATCTGATCTTATTAAACTTGAAGAAGATGGACATGGTAATCATAATTAATGGAACATCATCAATCCTTTCTCAAATTATTGCTCAAATGTCTCTTTTGTAAAGGTTAAAGGATGCAAAAAAATATAATGTGGGAATTCATTATAAAGTGGGAACTATCAGAAAATGGAAATCATCAAAGTTCACTATTAATGAATAAGGAATTGTGAGGTTTTGTTCAATAATATGTGTTCCATCAAATCAGGAGTTAACGAAATAACTTTTGGATAATGCAGATAGTTCGACTTTCTCCATTAACCCAGGAAATAGAAAGATATATCTAGATATTCAAGAGCACTATTGGTGGGATAATATGAAGAAGGTGATCACTGAATATACATCAAAGTGACGGGTATTTATGTAATTGAAGGTTGAATGGAAAATGTATTAAGGGCATGAGGCAACCATTACCCATTGCAACCTATAAATAGGAAAACATCACCATGATATTTTTCACTAGACTTCCAAATACAGCCAAGGTAAATAGTGATATCACGATTTTTGTGGATTTTTTGACAAGGATTTCACACTTCATTGTGATTCGAGAGGATTTATAACTGGTTCAACAGGCACTGGTATACATCAGATAAGTGGTAATGCTTCTTGGAGTACCACTATCGATTATTTCTGATCAATATCCATGATTCACCTCTATGTTTTGGAAATTTCACCAGTATGCTTTAAACACTGAGCTGAATTTTAATATATCTTATCACCCTCAAACTGATGGCCAATCTAAGCAGACTATCCAAAAAATTGAGGACATGTTGAGAGGTTTCTCAATGGACTTCAAAGGTGGATGGGACCAACATCTTTCTTTGGTATATTTCTCTTATAATAATAGTTTCCACTCAAGAATCCAAAGGATCCTTATGAATCCCTTTATGGGAATAGGTGTATAACACTGGCATGTTCGGATAAAGTTGGGGAATGAAAACTTCTAGGTATAAAAATGGTCAAAAATGGGTTAGAAGGTTAAGACCATCCAGCAGCACATAAAAGTAGCTCAAAGTCAAAAAAAGCATCATGTAGACAATTGTTGAAGTGACCCAAAGTTTGATGATGAATACATGGTATTCCTCTGCATATCTCCATGGAGGATAGTGGCGAGATTTGGTAAGAAGGTAAAGATTATTCCATGGTACATCCGCCCTTTTTAGATCCTTGATCACACTGGAGAATCGGCCTATCTACTACGACTCCCACCAAACCTATCTCAAGTACATGATGTTTTCCAAGAATCCCTCTTAATAAATTACATACTGGAAACATAATATGTGCTCAATATAGAAGGTGTAACACTGGAGAATGAACATTCTTATGAAGAGTAGCTACTGAAGATCTTAGATAATAGATAAAATGTTCTAAGAAATAAGACAATGACCCTCATCAAAGTGTTGTGGAGAAACCAAAATATTGGAGAAGAAATGTGGGAACCTAAGGTGGTGATGAAGTATAGTTACCCTCATCTGTTTAGGTGTGGGAAAAGGAAATTTTGAGGGTGAAATTTCTTAAGGGTGGAAGGTTGTAATGAACCGAACATTTATTAACCAAATGCCACCTTTTCATTTAATTAAATGTCTTATGGATATAGAAAACACCTGAAATCCATTTTATTTTTTACCATTAGGTATCTTTACCATTAACAATATAGAAATTGAACAATGATTACATGACTAGTATAAATGTATGGTTTTAAGAATTCATTTTGGCACAGAAAAAGGTAGTGATGGACTCAACCAATATGATCTTACCCTATGAAGCCCATTTATCATAGTTTCCATTAGAGATAGCATTTATGGGATTTTCCTTAGACCAAGACTAAGCAGATATCCAACAACAAAAGCATGATAGAAACCATTTGTAGGAGGAGTTCAATCTCATTGGGATCACGAACCAAACCATGTTCACCAAACGACCCCAAGGAAGCTCCACCATCATGAACCTTACACTTAGGGAATATGATGGTGTAATAAATGGAAATGTATCAAGACCCTAGAAATAAGATTATAAACATTATTTTATATATAATAATGAATAAATTTTCTCCCTATTATTGTTACTTTGTAAATAATTATTAATGAACAAGTAGTATTTTTGGTTAATATTAAAATTCGATTAAAAAATATATTTTGATAAATTAAATTATTTTTGAAATAAATAATATTTTAATAAAATATTATTATTAATCAACTTTTATTCAATATACATGATCATATAATTTTTATGAAGTCAAAAGTAATTTTAATTAAGATTTGAAAACTAATTTTATCAAAACCTGTCAAATCTCAATAAATGTTGGTTTTTATTTTAAAAGTGAAAATTCACATAATTGTAAAATTATTTATATTAAATGAATATTATTTTTGGAATCATGATTTCAAAATTATCCAATGGTGATTTTTTCCTAATTTTCAGAAACATTTGATTTTTTGGGTAAAAATTAAACACTGTATAAATATACGGTGGATTTTATAACATCATAATTGAACAATAATTATTTCATAAATACGATAAAATTTATATGCATAAAAATTTATGTTTTCCATTTAAAATATTGAGTTTTTATGTTTATTTTGTTTATTTTATAAATCCTTAGTGAATCCTCCATGACTTATAGCGTATTCTATTATTTCAAAATCATTTCTTTGAAAGTGCTACTCACCTCCACCAAAGAAATGGAATTACATTAATATGTTTGGACCATGGACCTATAAAATATTTTTTTCCACTAACATTTTCTGTAAAACATGTGAAGAAACCATGGTATGATTTTTGGTTTTGAATATTTTAGTATGTAGTGTCCAAAACTAAAATAATAAAGTAATCCCCCTCCTTTCCTATATAAACCCACCCAATCTCTCATTTCTCATCACTAAAACTCCTTTAACCTCATCAAAACTCATATTTATACTCCATAGAGTCCTAATAAAGTGCCCCCAATCTCCCAATAATCCTATCTCACGCCTTTCAAGGCATACATCCAAGTAAGGGATTCCTCTCCTCAACTTTGAATTTAAGAACCTTTTTTGTATGAAGTTCTATAAATTTTAATTTCTTGTATATAAATTCATTTGTAATAATTACATTACTAACCTATTTATGTAATTTTCATGAGGGAAGATTTATTCCCCCTCATTTTTACCCTTATCTAATCCATTACTATGCTATAATTCTGTAAGGGATTTGTCTCTTCACATTTCCATTCAAGCACTTATTTTCTATTATGCATCTTTAATTCTATTTTCATGTGTTGGGATATGATATTACTTGACACCCTTAATATCCATTTTATTTATAAATTATAGGATCTTCTTTTCACTCCCATTAATCCCATATATGATCCTTTAATCCCTCCTGTTAGTATGCCGAATTCCATAAGGGATCTTCCACCCGCCTCCTTTTTCAAGCATCCCTTTTCTGTTATGTTTTATATTTTTCTTTTGCTTATGTTGGGATGTGTTATTTAATATTACCATTACATTAAATTTAATGTATATATTACTGGATACCCCATTCCCTCTCAACAAACCACTTTATGAATTTCTATATAATGTCATTATGATGTTGAAATTACACCACAATTTTCCATGCCAAGATAATGGTGTAGTGAATACCATACTCATTTATCGATCAAAGGTATTCACCTTCAAAAACATAATACTATTTATTTGGGAGTTATATGTATGTATTACACATTTCTAGATCATGGAATAAAATTATGGTATTGAATTAATCCATGTTATATGATTTATATGAAACACTTAAGCATGAGATTGAAATGTTTATGAAGGGTGTGCCAAGATAGCGCTCCATTGAATTCGGTAATGTTTAGTATCATGAAACATCATTTTGGGACAAGGGTTTAACTTTTACCTTTATTTGGATTTTACCCACCATGATGTCATGGTAGTTTAGATTTTACTTATGTTTATGATGCAGTGTTTTAAGTTGTTTCCACATTTCCAATGTAATGATTATCATGCTAAATCATGCTTGATTATTCATGTTCCTTTATTCCTTATTGATATTCCCTATATAACATGTATTTTTATCCCCATTTTATTCCATTTTTACTCACTTACTATGATTTATAGCTCACCCCTTTTTTATATATGTCCTCAGGTTATCCACTGTAGTGTTAAGTACGAATAAATGTTGTGGTCATGTCAAAGAAGTTTTCTATAAAGATGTTGTGGTATTTCATGTTTTAAGTGGTTATGTAATTTCTTTAAACCCAAAACAGACTATTACTATTGATCTTTAGAGTTGTATTAAGTGATAGTTTATGTAATAAATCATGTATAAATATGAAATAAAGAGTAGGGTTGTTATAGTCTACTTAGAAATCTTTAGATGTACATCATCGTGATCGTTCTTCGAAGTCTTACAGGAAAACTTTTTCTTTGAAAATGTTTTTTTGCAAATAACAAAATAGTTTACTTTTTTACCACCACATCCTAAAATATTTTTGGAAAAAGTGTTATCCACTTTTTATGCTTAATAAATGTAAGAAGTTGCATTTATCTTTACAACCATAGCCTAATATTTTTTTTGGATATGAAGTGAAATTCAATTTTTATTTTTACTAGTATTATACTTTTGGAAATATTGATATTAACTTTCTAATGGTAACTAAATTTATCTCATTAAAAATGTTTTTACCATCAAATATCCAAAAATATTTAGGATATTGAGTGAAAAGTAACTTTTTCTTAGATATGTATAATCCTTTATTTTTTGACTTTTAAATTATTATGTCCAAGCACACTCCCACTAACTATTAGATGCTATATTATATTCAGTATATCATACAAAGTTATAAAAAATATTTTTTTAGGAAACAAAAATTATTTAATTTTTATAGGAATATTTAAAAAATATATAATTATTCTCATATAATATTTGGTATTCTATGTGTTTAGAGTAATTTCCACAAAAAATCACTATTCATTGAAATATTCCTCTAATTTGTGAAATAAACATATTCCCATATATTTTAATAAACTTTTGGATAAACAATTTATCCTAGAGAAGGCATTTTTATCATTGAATCATTTTGAAAACCTATTTTAGAATCCAAAATATCATAAATCAAATATATATATAATCATCTATTTTTTATTCATAATAACTATTTTATAATGAAAAAAATATCTTAAAATACAATAGAAATTAAATTATGATAAAAATATTCTATTATGATCCAAATTATCTTAAAAAATTACTTTACATTAAATAATTTGATATGGAAACTCCTTTTTATATCACTTGAATGCTAACTAGAATATCTAATGATCCTTCCCTTGATTTTTGACCAAAAATATATTTTCAAAACTTATAAAATATTTTTTTAATATAAAATTTATAATAAATGAATTTGTTTCTATAATATTGATACCTAACACAAACATGCCCCGATGTTTCCAAAATCCACTTCAGGTATCTGGAATAATTCATTCATATGGATTCATAATTCCTCATTCCTAATAAACTTTATGTTTCAATGGCCTTGTATAGATAATTTTATAAATTTCAATGAATTTTCTAAGTAATTTTTCTAATTTTAGTTTGAAATTTTACCCATGTTTGTGATCTACAAAACTATAGGATTTAGACATCTTATTACTAGTTTATCTATTCTTAACTCTCGAGAATATTGGGTAGACTCTTCTTGAACTCCCTCATAATGAAGAAACATTTAAATATATAGAAATATAATTAATCAATTAAATAAGACATGCCTTAATGAAATCCTTAGTCTCAACATGTCATTGGTATACTCTATAATATTATTCTTTTAAGACTCAAAATTATTTCTGTTATATTTCATTAAATGGAATTGAAAATATAAGTGAACATTTCTATGATTTATAAAAATCTTGATTCACCTATTGAAAAATTTAAACATTACATTACATAGGTTAGAGTTTGTCTAACACATATAATTTTTTCTTATACTTATGAACTCTTCTTATTTATCATTCTTAAGAGTTTTCTCCACTAATCTACACATTTCTAAGGGTCTATCCTAAGGTTACATTTCAATATTATAGTGAAATTATCAATAATTTCATTATCTGATGAGTATCATTTTTTATTACCATTAATAAAGACTTTTATTAAATTGGATCCCATTAAAATGATGACCCCGTTTTAATACATCACATTCATTAGTATGCCATGATCCTTATTTCATCATGACTGACACCGACCTATTCACAAAAATTATCCATGATTAAATATGGTATACAACACATTTTAATCATATAATATATTAATAATGGATATTCAAGCAGTAAATTGTTTTTCTAATCCCTCATATGGTAAATGAAAATATATTTCTCTGGTATCATAACTTTTAGAGTTTCCCAGAGAAATGTAACCAGTTGGAAATGACAAGAATAAGATAAAAAAAGATAATATAGGGGAACCATGAAATGGAATAACCTACCTATTGGATGATCCAAAGTATCACATTACTTTATTTCTGTACATAATATAATCCATGGGCATTCTTCATTGGAAAGAACCTACAGAGTTGGATGAACAAGTTCTTAAAAAGTTCCTCTTTGGAAGGAATCTTACATTTTTTATTTGAATGGTATTTTAATCTCATAATTGTATATTATGTTTTTCCATTTATGTTTTCATGATTCTAGTTACTTATATTTAAATCCTATCCCCTCAACCAAATCAATTTGTTCAAACTATATTGATGTATAACTCATTACACAACCCACAATTTTTGTTTCTCACTAAAACATTGATGTAGAACACATCAACACATATCCAAATGAATCTCATCCATATGATACATTTACTATTAATGTATAGGCTTAGAGTTACATGATATTGAAAATAACTTCATGATTATCCTTAGAGTGAAAAATATTCTATACAAACCTTTTTAGAACGAGTAATTACCTCCAGGATAGTGGGAAGTCCAATCATAAATCCCTCTCCTTGAGGAGATTTTAATAAAGAGAGGATGTAATTCATCATAATTATAAAACCTAATATTTATAAACTATATTTAACAAACTAAATGTGAGCTAATAAGAATAATTATGAACCAAATTCAACATAGATGGAAACTAAATCCTTTATCATACCTAGTATATAACAACTTATATACGTGTATGCTAATCTCTTCGAAATAGTTTAACATTTGAACAAAATCATGCACCATTCATAATATAAATAATTTATAACTATGAATAATAAAAAATGGAATAGATTTTAAATAAATAAAAAATTATCATATTTAAATGTGTGATAAAAATTTATGAAAAATCCATAAATAAAATATTAATATAATTATATTATA
The DNA here is from genome assembly GCA_963277665.1 of Viscum album. Taxonomy (NCBI): domain Eukaryota; kingdom Viridiplantae; phylum Streptophyta; class Magnoliopsida; order Santalales; family Viscaceae; genus Viscum; species Viscum album. Next base: position 577,719,717 of record OY728122.1, on the reverse strand, counting down.
ATTTTATCTTATCATTATGGACATTCCACGATCTTGAATGTAACAAATATTTATTCGTTCTATAATATGAACTCTTTATATTATTTATTATATGAAATTTATTTTAAATGTATAATATTTTCTGAATTATAACGATTTTATAATTCAACTTTTATTATGTAAACAATTTACAAAATCTTAATTTTACACACCAAACATTATTTAAACCTTTGATCAAATCAATCCTGAAAACATTTTTGATGTGGTCCAAATAATATCCAAATAATAGATTTTAATTTGAACACTTTATAAACAATTGAGAATTCAAAAATATAAATATTTTATATTTTTCCTTTATTTTTTTAATTTATAAACACTTTATAAAATACCCCTTTAGGATTTATATTTTTTTTTATTTCTATGACATAAATCATACCAAATAATATCAAAAAAGGTATTAATTATTAACTCTTAATATTGGGGAATATTTATTAATAATTTCTTCAAAAGTATTATACTAATTAATTATAAAAACATTTTAATTAATTAACCTATAACACTTTTATTATTAATAAATTCCCAAAATAAGATATAATTTTAATTTAGAAAAATTAATTATCATTTAAAAATAATTTCGAAAATATATTTTTAATTAAAAAAATAAAAAATTTAAATAATTATTTTTTTAATTTACCTATTATCAATATGTTGACCCATAACATCATGTCAGGGTGCAAGCCAGTACTGGAAGGAATAGTGAATGACATTTCTTGGAAATAGCTCCATCAAACAGGGTGGCACGAAGACTATGGTATTGTGATGGGGTAGCTGCATGGGAATTCAATTACCAACCATAGCATAATGTCACGTTCCTAGTGAATATTATGTTATCTTCTTAATATAATGTTAATGTAGAGAGATTAACATTATATTAATATATATTGTAATATTAAAGGGGGAAAACTAGTTAAGATGTGATAAAAAAGTTATTTATTTTTTAGAATATGATTTCAAAAATATAATCAGATGGTTTCTCTAATACATTATATAAATTGGAATTGTAAATAGTAAATAAAAACTACAATAAACAATTTAGATTTCATCTACGAGATGTTAAAATATCTTTAAACCAATGAATTGTTTGACATAGTTCACCAAGGTCATCCAAAAGATATCCCTTCTCTATAAGTATATCTACAGGTTAATATAAATTATTTCAATGTTCTAAAGGAGATCCCTTCTTCCTATATGGAATGCTAGCACATCATGGGGAAAAGTAGGTAGAAGAATAGGATCTTGAAGTTCCTATGAGAGTAAGCTGAGTATAATATGTGCATCCCCACAAAACCACACTTCCATCTCATGAAAATATTGTTTATAAAGGATTTACAACCCTCCTAGATATTGAAAGCATTAACTCATGTGCTATAAAACATGGGTTAATTTCTTATCTTTAAAATTTATCATAAAAATGTATTTATCTCTCTTGTATTACAGATCTAGTAATGATTCTTTAGATGATAGATAATAGGGGATGAATCAGTTAAACATTAACTCTTAATGCCCATATACCCATATAATTTGAGTAATAAACATCATCTCATTCATAATTCAATACTACCATATGTTTAGGCAACCTATTCTCAAGATTTTAATCTCATTCATATAATAATACATTGGTGAAAACGTACTATTATCCCATTGTTAAGGGATATACTCGAAAAAATGATTTCTAATGGTTTGTTTATGGATTGATTAGCGGTTATATATCTTCAACCTTAGGATTTAGGGAACATAAAATCCATCATATTTTCATGGTATATTTGGGTTTCCATGGATTATCAGGGGAATTTAATGGTGGAAAAAAACTCTAAATGTTAGGTAACCAAATCTGGCTATGAGCTTTGGGTTACATGATGATGGAAAACCCTAAATGATAGAATATGAGTGGAATAGAGTTGGGATAATTAATGAGAGCCTAATTTTTGTTTTCTTTATTTCATATATCAATTCCCAATATTTTAATTAACATTATTGAATTAATCAAACTTTAATATATTTAGAATAAATTGTAGTTTAATTGTAAAATGATTAAATTTCATGATGTTAATTGATTAATTGACTTTATGATTATTAGAAAAATATATTTTAATTTCTATGATTTTGACTATTTTAAGGATAAAGCAGTTTCAACATATGAATAAATGTGGAGTTTATTTTTATTTGGATGATTTAATTGGTTTTGAAGTGGTTACATTATATTCAATAACTAAAAGAATAATCTTGTGGGGAAATGATTTTTTAAGAATTATTCAGTTGGGTAGAGAACTATGTAGAAAAAGAAATTAAGATGGGAACCTCTTCTTATATTAAATTATCCACGTAGACACTATGCTAGATAATATCCAATGGAAACATATTTTCTTTTGATTAAATTGTAAATCCTGAAGATTGTGTTAGAATAAATTAATCCTTCATGAGATTAAATATAAAAATATAAGGTCCTGTAAGATTAACTCAGCTTCTATAATGTATGATTAATATTTAACTAGGATGGTACGACATTGTATAATATAAAATTAAGAAATATAATATACATGTATGATTAGATGTAACTTTTTTATAAGTAAGAGAGAGACACCCACAACTATGTAAAAAAAATTGGAGACCTATGTATGAACAACACAAACATAAACCTGTTACATGAGATTTTTCCTTTAATAAAAACTGAGATAAAGATATAGGGATAAAGTGAAGCTAAATCTAAGTTGTTGATGAAATGTAAATCCTTATGGATTGTATTCACACATCTTCATCCATATAGAAACCCAAATATTCCATTACTTAATTGATTCTAGAAAATCAGTATCAGAAAATTAAATTGGAAGTGGATCCTATAGAGTTGGATAGAGGAATATCATAGAATTGATTCTCACTTATATAGAGAAATAATAAATAATGAGTAATATGGTAGAATAAAAATAATAAGTTTTCAAAAAATTCTAGCCTCATCCATTATTGGAGGGGTTCTTGAGTTGTCCCTATATGCTATATTAGTTATATTATTTTCTAATTTTCATTATACTGAATTTTATTTTCTTAATCATAGAAAGTTTTTCTATTTTACATGATCTCTTTCTCTCATATGAATTAGGGTAAACACCAAGGAATAATTTTCAAGAGGAAACCAAATATATCCATACATCTTTAGTGCTTGTGTGTATTTTTTTCTGATCTTAATTCCAGGGATTCAAGAGAGATTGAAGTTGATGTTAGTGATAGTTCCCAGTATCTTAGTTATATATAATATTCTTATATACTATGAAAATGATTTTATCCTCCCTTTGCATGATTTCATGGTGGAACCACTACTTGAGTGAAGTATTAGGTTGCAGTGTCTAACCAATGGGGGGATTAGTGAAAGAATCACACATGATAGAGGTGTTTCCCTATGCTAAACCTTGTAAGTAGAGACGTGTATCTAAATAGACGTTTCTAGATTTTTTATGTTTTGAAAAATGTCTAATAGTTTTTATGACTGTGTGTGTGGTGTATATATATATATAAACAGATTACTAATAGTTTCATTTAGAAATAAAATAAAGTTGTATATTTTATATCCTGGTAGTAGTTTCCTTTTGTATGGGTCCCAATTTTTTTGAGTCTCATCATCTACAATGTTATTTTTTGTCTCATGAATTTCACTTCCAAATTTATTTTATATCTATTTTCGTATTTTTTTATTAAATAATTTTTTAATTTAATAAATAATAACATTGAAATTGTGTTTGTTTGATATTCTTTAGAGATGACCCAAGTCATCTCCCTAGTTTCTCTCTATATTTTTAAATTTTTATTAATAATAAACCTTTGATAAAGTACGTAAAATTGGAATAGTTTCTTGGGATTCTAAATAATTTATATTTCAACTTTTCAAAAACAAAATACATATTCATCTAGTGATGGATTTAAGTGATTTTCATTCATATACATGGCCAGTTTAATCTATAGTGCCTAACTAGCCAATATGGGTAGGTGAAAATAAATATAGATAAACTTCCAATTTTAATCCATTTATTTCTAATTTCATTTAATTTATACTGATAATTGATTTATATGTTTATTACCTTACATATTCAACTAATAGTTGAATGTACATGAAAGATCCTATATTAAAAGAAGTACCCCCAAATGAGGACTAGATGAAACTCCTTTATGATATTGGATATCTCTATTTGGATGATAAGAATAATTAATTGCCACTCAATTTGATGTTTTCATCATCCCATACCTATATAAAGAATAATTTTGAGGTATATATCACTTTTTAACATGATTAAATAGGTTCTTGGTATAAGTAATACGAATAATATGCTACAAATGTCCCTTTGAAACCCTACATTATAGTGAACTGGGACATAAATAATATAGTGGTTTTTATGGAGGAAACCCACCACCAAAAATTGGGGATTTTTCATTGGTACTTTTAAGATGGATAATAAAAACTAAGAACAAGCATAAGTGGTTTAACCATTATTTCATTTGTTTTTTCTTATTTTTGTTCTTAGTTTTAATTAGTTTTCTTTTTGTTTTCATTATAGTTTTTAAGAAGGTAGAAACTAAGATATTAGCTCATGATACCCCTCTCCATTAAAAAATGTTGCATATATCAATAATCTTAACTGTTTTTACCCTAATATAATAATCTATTCTTACTAATGAATTCATAACTATGCTTCAAAGAGGTTTGTAACAAAATAAGTTTTTGTGGGAGTACCAACCAGTTTATGATTTTCATGTTTTTTATTTATATTCATCACACATCTTTAGGAACAGTTGATCTTAAATGAATATTTAAAACATTTTTCAACTAGATTTTATTTTGCTCATTAATTTATTATTTTTGATGAAATGTATTTTAAATGATTTGGGTTATGATTTTTTCCTCGATTGGGAATTTCAAACCTTTAAATGAGTTTTGTAGTATTTTGGAATCTATATGCTAAATAATGGAACCCAAAACCTTTTCCTATCTTTATAGGTTTTAAGACAATTTTGATACATTTTTCATAAAAATCTCACTTTTTTTGAGATAAATTAGGATTAGTTTGTGTCAATTAAATCTTTGGAATTTTCTATTTCATATAATTTGATATCATGAAATTTTATTTAAAATGATTATTGGACTTTTTTAGATAGCTCATGATATCCTTGGTCCTACCTTTACATCAACCAAAATTGAGTCCTCATAATCTAAGAATTTTCTTATAGGTTTAATCCATATTTAAAGCCATATTTTACCTTACCGAGCCTTCATTATTAATATAATGTCATGGATATTTAAATTTTGATTGTGGGTAATGATTTCTTATCTTTATTATGGAAGGTATTATATATTATAACAAATAAGAGGTATATTAATCATTTTGGGCATTCAAAAATAACATACATGAGTCAGATTCATTATACACATGTTGCATTCCTTTTCCTTGAAAAAAGTTCATATAAAAACATTATATAGAAAGGATATAAAAATGTGTACATCTGAAAAATAAAACAAAATATATCAAAATGGACCAAAAAAATTAAAATAGGGAGAATAAGGATAGATTATCATTCATTATGATTCATTGTTTGCCTCAATACCCAAATAAAATGGTATTAAATGAGATTCATTTATAGGGGAATTTAGTGAGGAAAAATCCATAGAAATAATTAAGTATTGTTACATTATAATGAAGAGTTTGACCTAATCTATTTGGACTTTTGTCTTTAAATAAAATTTCCCACAAGCCTTAATCCTTTAAAATCAACTTAAAAAGACATCATTAATAAATGAATTTCCATGACTCATAGTATGGAGAAATGAGAATTTTTATAGCTATATGGTGAGAATGTATCTTTCAAATATTAGTAAAAATCCATTTAAAACATATCTTGTGTGAGAGTGGCATAAAATGAATTTTTGGATTGGTTTTTATTAGGTCATTGATGGATTTTTATGTTTGAATGAATTAAAATGTGAGATAAGAGAATGTGAGGAATTGTTTGACATAAAAAAGAAATAATAATGTTCATTTTCAAAGAATTAGTGGATGTGTTTTTAATTTTATCAGTTATGTCAATTTTTATTTTTGATTTTTTCCTAAGAGAGAAAAAGGTTAAGTACATGGGAATGGTGAGAGATTAATTTTCGTACAATGTTTATTTAATTTCATATGTTAAATATCCATATTTTAGTTAATTTTAGTATAGTAATAAAAAATTGTTAGATTTAGAATAAATTTGAGTTTAATTTTTAAATATATTCATTAATTACTTTTCATTTATTATTTAATTTTGGAAATTTTTTTATATAAAATCTGGTATTTTTTTTGTTTGTTTATTTCTAGGAGAAAGTGTAATCCATACATAAATAAATGATTAATTTTCTTGGATAATGAGGATTAATTTTTTTTTGAAGTGGTTATTCAATATTAACTGGCCAAAATGAATGCAACATTAGAAAAATACCATCAGTTGGTTCTCACATCAAAATAATTCAACTAGAATTATCACTGTATAGAAATATATTTGTGGTCCAATACCTCACATTGGATTAAATTTGTTACACAATAGCTTCATCTGATTAAACCTCAATAAATATTGAGAATCTTATGATTAAATAGAAATTTAAAAAGTCTATGTTATAATAAGATAATCATGTGGGAGATTAAATGAAAAAAATATAAGGCTATATAAGATTAATGTTTCCATTTCCAAGGATGTTTAAGTTTAACTAGGGATTGGTGGAGGCTATGTTTGATTAAATTAAAAAAAATCCAATTCTCATTTACGATTGGATCAAACTTTCATATAAGCAATCCATAACTAACCACATATATGTTGAGTTGGATACATATTTATGAATAACCCAAACATAAATTTGTTATATGATTTTATTTTCCCATGGATGAAAATAACAAACTAGATTTGGGGATAAAATAAAGAGGATATACTGAGGATGAAAATTGAATATACATTCCCTTCATGCACAAACCCTCAAATATAAATTAAAATGAATATTCTATTGTATAATTTATCCATAAATTAATCAATGAAAAATCTATGTTTATGAAAATATAAGATATAAAGAGTAAGGAATATCATGATTATAATTATCACATATATGGAGAAATACGAAAGTTTTAGAAATATGGTAAAAAGAAAAAAAATTGTTTATAAACTCCGTCCTCAACCATTATTGGAGAGGTTATCAAGAAGTCCCTATATGAGGAATTTACTATAGTAATTTATTATTTTCATTTCATTTTAATTAATTTTTTTAATCATATTTATCATTTCTCTAATTTATATTCTCTTTATCTCATGGGTTTTAAGGGAAAACCCATGTAATTATCCCTAGGAGGATTTAGTAATTCTATTTATTATGGTTTTATTTTCTAAATTATAGGGATTTAGGTGTGATTTAGTTTTTGGTTAGTGAAAGTTCCCAATATCTTATTTGTTTCCTATAATATTATTTTCTAATAAAATAATTTTCTCTTTAGTTTTATTGATTACATGGTGAACCCCATAATTGAGTGAAGAGCTTGGGTATAATGGTTATCTAATGAGGGGATCAGTGATGTAATCACACATGAGAGAGGTGTTTCCATATCTTAAACCATGGTGGAAGTGTCATGAAGTACACTGGAAGTCCCTATTTGTGTATTGTGTTCACACATGTTTATCAAAAATTATGATTATGTTTATAGTGTGGACATTATCATATAATTATATTGGGAATGGTTTTTTTGAAAGGTAGTAGAGGTTATATATTGTAAATAATGAGTGAAATTTCATTTCATCCAGGTCATGAATTTTGTGTGTCTGATTATTTACAATTTTATTTTATGTATCCAAAATTTATCTTTCTTATTCATCTCTTTTATCTTTTATATTTTTTTTGTAATTTATATTAATTTATTTTATAAATAAAAACAATGGAGGTGTTTTTGGGTGATATTCCTTGTTGATGAACCTGGTCATCTCCCTAGTTGCATTCCCGATTTACTAATTTTTATTGAAAAATACCCTTAGACAAGGTCCTTCATTAATAATCAATACAATGGATTTAGGAACTGAGTAGCCTAATAAAAAATCCAAGATTAATATCAGATATTACTTATATTGTGAACTAACTAAATTTCTTAATGTTGAGTGTAAAAAAGTGGACTAAAATGTTAGTGAAATATGTATTTTAGACCCATAATGGTTATGATAAATACTAAAATGGGGTCATTTGTAACGTTCTGTGTTTTGAACTGGATGAAAAAACATAGGAAATAAATTTTTTTAGTTAACTAGGTAGGTCAGTTTTAAAACCGAGCGTCAGAACTTTTTTTCTCTGATAGTTGACACTACAGAATTGATAGAATAAAAATATTAAGTTTATTTTATTGAAACATGTGTTTGTTTTTTTTCAAAAAAATAAAATAACTCTCAAATGGTGACTCATACGAGAAATCTAAGACCACCGTTAGGTCCAGAATTCTAGGTTTACCCCATGTTGGGTTTAACCATGATCCACATCGGGTTTTTGGCACCCTCACAAATGATAATTCTATCTTTATTTTTAATTAATTAATTATTCCATTTTTTAAATAATAAATAAATATTTTCTCTCAAATGGTGCATCGTATGATAAATCTAAGACTAATGTTAGATCAATAATGGCGGGTTTATCCAAGTTAGGGTATAAACTTGATTCGAATTTGGTGTTTGGCACCCTCCCACTTGATAGTACCATCTTTATTTTTAATTAATTAATTATTCAGATTTTTAAATAATAAATAATTATTTGCTCTGAAACGGTGTGTCTAATGAGAAATCCGACACCATCAATAGTTTCGAGATGTGGGGTTTACCCTAGGTAGAGTATAACTTTTGCGAGCGTTGGACATTTAGTCATATCGCACCCGAAGATATTTTATTTGCATTTAAAATATTTTATTGGAAATTAGATATATAAATAATTTTATTATTAATTTTATTATTTATTTTGAAAAGAGTAAATGAAAATACACATCCACAATTAATAAATCATTTTTCAATGTAAATAATAAATGCACAATGTAATAACTGTTATATTATTAACAATTTGAATTAAATACAAATGCACTATCAATATTTATTAAATAACCGCTATCTTTTTAAGGGCAATTATTCTTGAGTTATTAATGGTGTAATTGATGGGTTGAATTAAATAATAATAACTATTTTAATTATTGTTTTTATTTTTATCTTGGGACAAAGACATTGAGGTATATATATATATATGAGGTATATCTATATATATGAGATTAAATATATATAGTTATATATAAATGTGCTAGTGTATATATATATATATATGAATATACATGTGTGTGTTTATACATATATATAACACATATATACAGGGGTGGATATTTATTGTAGGGTTAGATAAAATATTAATAGTTACCCACGTAAATGCACGTAATGTGTCAAATTAAATCAAGGTTCAAACCGTTTAAGTTTTTAGTAAAAATCTTTAAAGAGACCCATTACGTGCACCTGCACATCCAATTGCAGGTCCTAGGAAGCTGTTAAAATTAATTAAAAGATTGTTCCGGCTTTATGTAAAATATTAGGTCACACCATAGCCAATGTTCAGGTTAAAAAACCAATTAAAAAAAATTAAAGGAAATTAATGTAATTTAAAGAGAGATAAAAATAAATAATAAAATAGATACGGTTGGAGAGAAATTAAAAATAATTAAAATGAGTTAAACTTAGTTTAATTATTTATTTCATTTCTTCTACCATTTTATTTTTTATTATTTTATTTATTTATCTTCTTTTTCCCCCCTTTTCTTTTCTTTTCTTTCTTTTTTATTTTTTTCCTCTCCTCCTTTTCTCCTCCTCTCCTATGGGTGGTGCACCTCTCCTCCCTAGGTGGTGCGCACCACATTCTCCTCCCTTCAGAAGATCATCTCACCTCTATTCATCGTCCGTTTTATTCTCTGTCAGGTGCGATGTGAACCTCTCGGTAAGGCTTATCCCACAAACCAAGAATAATGCGATCTCATTCAAAATCCATTGTTCATTTCGTCGTGGAAGGGTTTTACCCTATTTTAGGGTTTTTCCAAAATCTTATGTTTTCTTCCATTTTAGGTAAAATCAAAGCCTATTGCAGATCATATGATCATCTATGACCATAAGGTTGGGCGTCTACTCTCTTTCCCTCGGTTTCGTTGCGATTTATAAAAACACATCATCATTTCGTTAGTCGATGCCTACCGGCTTTGTGAAAATTCACAAAATTTGTTTTATTAAATTGTTTCACCCAGTTTTTTCATCCCCATTGATCATGAATTAAATTGTTTAAATTGTTGAAATATGGTCAGACACCCCTTTGGGTTTGGCAATGTGGTCGATATAAATTCCATTAGCACGAATATTTAATTCATTTAACTGCATGTGTTACACAAACTATTTTTTTGTGTTTAATTTAAATAATTATTTTAGAATAATTATGAACCTTAAATTTTTGGATCTTTTATTGTTGTCTTTTTGGAATTATTTAATTATTTAAATGTGTATGACCGAGAATTTAATTTAATTAACTACATGTGTTGCACAGCCTATTTTTGTGATGTTTAATTTAAATAATTGATTTAGATTAATTATGAACCATAGAATTATTGGATCTTTGGTAGTTGGTTGTACTAATTTATTTATTTATTTAATAGTTCATTTTGTCTACTTATGTTGATGCGGTACTTTTCCTTGTTAAGATTGCTATGCTGAAATATTTAATTTGTACTGTGTGATGCAGGGTGTGCCTGTTTAGTTTCAAGCTTCAATTATATATGTTGATATCATATTTGTTAATGTGAAAACATTAATTAAATTTAGGGTGGGGAAAAGAGGTGGGTCCCATATTAAGGGCCACACATAGACCCTTCATTCTTGACAGTTATCTCAATGTGCTGGGGGGCGGTGTTCTTGGATTTTCTGGACCGAGACTTCCCTAGGATTTCTAATACTTATGAGTGACACCGGTTCCAAAAGGGCCCATCGAGATGGATCCGTTGAAAATTTTTCTAAGCTAGCCTTGGATGATACTCGACCTCTTTTTGGAAGATCAGGATATTCTCAGGGAAAATCCATGCCTCGAGTGATACTTGGTCTTTTAAAATATTTCTTTGGATGAGCTCAGTGGTATTGGATAATTAAAGGATGCTCCGTAGCGATGCCTTCGAGATGGGATCAGACTCCAACTCTCAACTTGAACCTTAATAATGAAGCACTGAAGGTTTATATTAATGTCGTTGTCAGTCCCTTGAGATTTGATATATTTTCTGGTGTGTTGAAGCAAACCTGGTTGACACATGACTTAAACCCCAAGTTAAAGCACAAGCTTGGGGGTATGCCTCTTCCTTGTTTTACCTTACTCTTATATGATTTATATATATGAATATGTTTATTCTGCTTATAGGTACTCCTTTCAGACTTTTGGATTAGGCCGAAGCAGGTGATTAGTGACAGGTTCCGTTGGGAACCCGGACCGAGTTATTTATTTCATTACACTTAATAAATTATCTGAAATTGTTATATAATTACACATTTCATTTTATTATAGCACGAAATGGAAAGGTTTAGACACCACGGGTTCCGGCCTACTGGGATTTTATCTCACACCCTTATCAGGCGTCATTGACACCCGAGTAGATTATATGTTTGCAGGTATTGAAAAATAGAAGCGTGCTTCTCTCGATGCTTGATTGTTTCTTACTGATTAGGATAGAGACTGGGGAAAAGGACCGAGAAATGCTTGTGATGAAGTTTTTGCTTTGTCTCTTTTCTGTTTAGTTGATAGAGTTAATGGGTTTCTATTTTCCATATTTCTAGTTTATAAATACATCATGTAATGCCATCAATTTTGTACCTAGTTACATTTTTCATCTCCCACATTTATTATGTATTCAGTTGAGATTGTTTATATTACTTCTGTTGTAGTTTATTCATTTATATGATTCCACAATATATTTTTTTTTACTTCTGCTATGATAATACCTATTACCTATGAGGGAATAGTCTCCCCCACAGACATGAATGAGGCCCTCACTCCTATTTGGAAGCCTATGGTTTTCTGGGAGATTCTATTGACATCAAGTGATGCACCGGTCCAGCCACCATCCTAGAGGTGAGTCGGGTTGGGACGTTACATCATTAATTTGGTGGAATCAAATTCCTTTTTAATTGATTTTAAAATAGGATACTTGTATAATAAAAATTCATATTTTAGATAAAAACTAAAATCAAAATCAAAATTATTTTTGTAAAAAATCATGTTATAGAAAAATAGTAACGAAAGAAGCTTTCTTAACAAGTATCTGAACTTAATAAAAAAATATTATTCGAGAATAAATATTCAATGTTATGGATTAAAATTTTTTTTGTAAATAATATGTTGATGAATCTAGTAAGGAAGTGAAAGATTCTTATAGTAAGCATAAATAAGATCCTAATGTATTAATGTTGATTCTTATTTCTATAGATTAAAATATTTAAAACGATAATGAAAATATAAATTCTCTTGGGATAGTAAAAAACCCAAAAGATATTTATGATGAAAAATCATGAGATGAAAAATATGGAATTTCTAGATAACTCTTTCTTTGTAAGATGTCTAGGGGTACTTCAATCTTAACTAATGTGTTAGATATGATTGTGTTTGTGAATGAATAAGATGCCATAGGGTTTCTGCTCAGGTTTTATATGAAAATGGGATTTATTCTACACTCATTTTTAGAAAGGATTTACAAATTTATTTTAAACTACATTATGAATGTGTTAAATATAACATTAAACAATATACTCAATATATTATATATAACTTAGAAAAACATGGTAGGTTAAATCTCAAGTGTAATTTTGAAAATAAATAATATTATGGTTAAAAAATAAGAATATTAGAAGTTCCTATATTTATACTAGGATATTGAAACCTAAAAAATGTATCTAGAAGGAGGGGTAATGTTACCATTATGGTGAACATTTTTTACTAGAGGACAATATCATATGGTGTGTGAGAAATTCAATAAAGATTCTATATATAGTATTAATTTTGTGGATAACGGTTCATTGATTTTGAAGGGTATATTACACCATTGTTATATTTTTCATTTTTTATAAATATACATGAGTTTAAAATTTTGTGAAAAATAAGTGATATTATAGTTTTCATTATAATAATGTGGTTAAAGTTATAAATATGAAAATTTTATTTTAAATAAGTACTAAAAGCTTGAAGGATATATAAATTATAAAATGTGTTTATTTTTATCTTATTTTATCCTATTTTTTAGTAGAGTTGTTATTGTAAAAAATGTTTGTTATTAATAAAAGATATGTTGGTTTTTAAACACATGGTTTATCATTTAATCCAGTTATATAACTTGATTAAAAACAACATAAGGAAAATTTGATTATCTAAGATAAATTGTTTTATTAAAGTTATTTATTTAAATCGAATGGGATTAATTTCTACCACTAAATATTTACTTATATTAAATAATAATATATTTTTCCTAGAATATTTCTCTAAAATTAGAATGCATATGATATTTTTTTTAAATAATTGGGGTTTTATGTATTTTTGTTAAAGGAAATAACAATTATTCCTTAACACATGGGATATTTCACCATAAAAATATAAATTGTATAAAATGTAGTGTTTGAGTAGATATTTCATGTATTTTTGAACATAGAGATGTTTAATGGGTAATAAATTAATTATTACACCATCCTAATTCAAAAGGAAAGATGCTTTTTGTCATAAAACTTTTTATGATATGTTGGTAAAGAATGATCTTATTGAAAAGTGACTAAATTTTTTACCAAATTATTTCAATGAAATATTTGAGGATATAAAAAATTTCCTAGATTATGATGCTTTAAATATAGTGATTTATATATATTTAACCAAAGGTATCCATCATCATTATAACATTGGATTATTTAATGTAAAGTGGTTTAAAATTTTTGTTTTAAGAGTTAGACATAAGGATTATCAATCGATGTATCACTATTATTAAAATAGTCTTTCATCATAGAAGTTAGAGTATTAAAGGATTTTATTATGAGGATTTATCATATGATGCCATATAGATGTTAAAATAATTATATAGTATTGTATTGTGTTTAACAAATCCTAAGAAAGTGTTGCTATCATAAGGTCTATATGGTGTTCTATCATATAAGATAAAATTAGAAGGATACATATGTGTCATTTTTTATATTTTCGAGTAAGTTTAATACTATATAAATTGTATAATGTTATACAAAAGGTAGTCTCCATGTTATAATTCTTTAATATTGGGGGAAAATATTATAATATGGGAATAATTAACCACTCAATGTATGAATTTGAGTTTATCCCTAATCTATGGACATTATGGATTATTAAATATTTTGATGTAATGTGATGATTAAAATGGGATTGGTTTTGTATATAGACATTTTATTCACCTATTAGTAATAAATGCATTATTATGTGTACGGTGACTATAAAAACCCAGATTTTTTTAAATGACATTGGTTGATGAAATAAATGTGCTATATATTATATTATATAGTATAACACACAAAAAAAAATAGAGAACCCAATAACACTTTGTTTAATTAATTGATATCTTTATATTTATAAAAAACTAAAACAATGAAAATTATAAATATTAAAAAGTTAAAAAAATAGAAAATATAAAATAGAAAATATATAGTGAGAAAATTCAGATCATCTTGATCAACTAGAATCATTGCCCCCATGAATAACACTATAAAAAAGAAACAATTTTTTTTTGTAAATTAATCAATATTTTAGAAAATTAAAATATAAAAACTTTGGATAAATTTTATGGAATGATGTATAAAATAATGAATATGTATTTATTTGAGGTAATATGACTATTGTAATAGTAATATAACCATTGAGAATTATAACTTGACCATTAAGAATAGTAATATGACCGTTTGGAATAAAAATCTAACCATTGTATTAGTAATTTGACCTCAAAATAATAAAATGGACTATAAATAATATTTATCTTGAGTAATTTAAGAAATTATAAATATTACAAATCCATAAAATTTATATCAAGATTAATAACTCAAAGAAAATATAAGTAAATTTTTAATAAACATTATTTTAATGTATTTCACAAAAATCATAATTTTTATATTAAAAAATTAAAATTACTTATGAAGGAATTTTTTTTGATAGAATTAATTTCATTTTTTATATTCATCATGTCAAAAATTTTCAAGGGATATTTTTGGTAATTTTATGAAATAATTCAATTTTTATGTGAATAATAAAAATATTTTTTTTCATTACCAATGTATTTTTAATTTCATTATTCCTAATGTAATAATGTCCTTGAAAATTTTGTAAAGTTTAATCGAACAAAAAAAATTAATGATATAAATGTGTAATTTAAATATGAAAAAATTCTTTTCCAAATAAAAAAATTATTTTCCAAATTAAAAAAAAATATTCCATTAAAATAACAAGTTTTCATTTTTTTCACTTTCTTTTTTGATAATATAATGAATTTAGTTTTGGAAAACATTAAAATCCCTAAAATAATTTTATTTTATTTTTATATGACTCCATATTTCGAATAAAATCACTATTATAACATTTAACTTGAGAATTATATTTTATTCATTATTTTATCCTTAAAATGACCCTCTCCTCTTGTATAAACCCCCTTACCCCTCCATTAGAAAACAACTTAACATCCACTTATAAAATCAAAATATCTATTTTAATCACCTATCTTAACCCCATTAACATCCTTTGGGATATTCTTGTGTCACTCAAGTCATAGCATTCAAGGAGTTTAGTGGCAAAGGAAAAAGAAACACTAAGAAGAGGGTACGTTTTCATTAAATATTTCTCTAATTTTACACTTATGTTCCACATTTTCCCTATCCATTTCAAACCCAAATCATATAATATTAATTTTTTTATATTTAAACATTATATTAATTATTTTAACCAACTATAATTATTATATCTACAATATATTCAAATGTTATACTTCTCTTTTCCCATCTTTTGACAATGTCCTATCAATGGTTTGTAAACCGCCCATGAGGGCATTCCCGAGACTCTAATTATCACAAAAATTATTTATGATTATAATAATTTGTCTATAATATATATATATATATACATATGTTTTTCTAAGAATATCTAGTTAATAAAAATTATTTTTAAATATCAATAAATCAAGATCATTAAATTGAATAGAGACTAGATATTTTAAGGAAAATAAGATATAAAAAAATTATACCTTTTAAAAAAAGGAATTATAAAAAAGAATCCAATGATTATAGATGATCAATAATGAAAAAATTGAACACAATTAACTTATGGGTCCATTTTTTAACAAACCTAACTTTATTATTCAAGAGGTGGAAAAGCGATGAAATAATGTGGGTTTTATGATAAGGGGATTCTCGAACCCAACTCATACGTTTTTGGTTATATCCTATTTTATATTTTTTTAGAATGGGTATTACTATAATATCCTAAAATATTCATTTCAATACTCAATAGCTTTTCTTTTTTAGGATATAAATTTTTCTACCTTGTAAATGTTAATTCTAACAAAATTTCCAATATATATTAATTTTTCTCAAAACACATCTTTAACTTCTCTTGAGTTATTTGTTCTTAAATCCAGAATCATAATGTTTTATGCCAAAATATGATTTACCTAATTCATTTGGGATCCTCTAAGTTTATTCATGAATGTTTTATTTAAAAAACCTTTGTTATACCCATTTTTTCTATGTGTTTATTTCACGACAATTGCTTTTATACGTTCTCTTTCCATGTGGGATACATCATTATGAGAATTTTATGATGTTAAGGGTGGGAATAGAATTATATATCCCTCAAATTAATTGGGTAATTTGATATATCTCATGATATTATCTATATCATGTGTGAACACAATGCTATATTTTTTTCACAACTATGATGTTGTTATTTATGCATATATGTTCTATAAAAACATGATGCTAGATTTGTTCACAACATTGTGTAGTGTTTGACCTCTATGTTATTATACTTCATTATTATTCGTGTTCCAAAATCCATGACATCATCAAATGTTTCCCTCATTATTTTGATGGTTATCTAATTCTTATGATACTATAATTATGATAATTCTCACCCATGTATTATTGATTCATGTCCTATATTCATCCTAATTAGTCATCCCCTTACTAGGATTTTAGATCAACCCTTTATTTTATACATATTCGTATGTGATTACAAGTAATAAGGAGAATCCAGGAGATTTTATGTGGATAATGAATAAGGAATTAAATATTTTTATATTGTTAATTATTTACAAGTGATGCATGTGACTAATTTTCCAAAGATACTTAACCTTTATACCCTATAATTGTGTCACTATTATGTTATTTATCTTAAAATGATGCAGTAGTC
This sequence comes from Viscum album, assembly GCA_963277665.1. Taxonomy (NCBI): domain Eukaryota; kingdom Viridiplantae; phylum Streptophyta; class Magnoliopsida; order Santalales; family Viscaceae; genus Viscum; species Viscum album. Next base: position 577,702,202 of record OY728122.1, on the reverse strand, counting down.
AGGTATAAAAAATTTGGATCACTATAGTTACCATCAAAGCACTGTTTAGTTTACTTAGTAATTTGGATTAGTAAGCTCAAGCAATAATACTAAGGATAATCCTATTTACATGTAAAAATATTATGTTTGGGTAAAGCATAAGAGTGTTTTTTTGAGAAATAAAATCCCTATATGGATAATACAAGTGTATGAGACTCTACCACATATGTAACTAGTGGTAATAAACAAAAAACCAGTGGATTGGGTATTATCTCGATCATTAGATAGTGCATAAAAAATTGTTCTTTCCATACACTTAGTTAGGCACTCCTAAGGGATATGCTTCAGTTAATCAAAAACTCTATACAAAAAATTACGAAGGATATAACTAAAGTAATTATTTCATTTAATGTTATAAAAAAGAAAAAAATTAAATAATCCAAGAAACATCATTTTAGGGAAAATAGAAACATAAGGATCCTAGAAGATATGATTTTAGAATTAATTTGGAGAAGATAATATGTTATTTATTCATTGTTTATTAACTTATGTTTTGTTAAAACCTTTTCTATTTTATAAAATGGTTAAAAATAGGAGAATACATAAAAAAAATTTCTTAAGGGACAATGAAAAAATTTTCCAAATGACATTCCAAATGAAATGGGAGGTAGAATTAAACAAATTATGGTGATGATTATATAGCTATCTCAGGATATTAAAAATAACCTAAATCTTGTGGAATGTGAACCTTCACCCAAGAATGAATAATTATCCATTGAGTAGGTTTTTTTGTAGTTACCACCAATTTTTATTAGATCTTCTGACCCACTTGTCAATAAATAGTGGGTTAATTCAATGGAAAAGATATTTCTTGTGCTCTATTATATAGAGAATGAGAATGTGAATCTTTCTTCCTATCATTTAGATAGAGATTCCAATCATTTTTGGGCCATGATAAATAATTGAAATCCAAAATACGACTTGGAATAAAAATAATGAGAATAATTTCATAAATTATTTCATTGAATGTTTCTACCTCAAAATCGTTGAAAAAATAAGGGGATATAATTCCTAGAGCATAAGAAAACGGATTTTGATTTTTTCATGGATTAGGTGGAAATTTTCACAAGGATTTGAAGATAAACTTAGGTTTTGTTATCAACATCGACAAAAAAATAGTTAGATTATTTAGTGGTTTAAAACCAATCCTCTGAAAGGATATAGCTATACAAGTCATTGAGAGTTATAAATAATTAGTTTTATGTGATATCAAAGTAGATATGGAGTTTGGATAATGGTCCCATGGACATGGAGATAATATAAGAAGAATATAATTTCTATATGGAAAATTAAATGATAAAGGAGGATTGAAGATACAATCAACCATAAGTAAAATATGTGGGAAGAATCATTAAGGGAATTTTTTCAAGGCATAATCAAATTCTTTAAGTGTGGGAGAGAAGGCCACCAATCTCATAAATATTTAAGAGGCATGAAGAATATGACCAATATGATGGAGGAAAGGAAGGAACCTCCCAATAAACTACCCATGGTTAAATTATTCAACTGTAAAGTTTAAGGGATCTTTGAAAGTTAGTTCAATAAACCTTGTGTTATTGAGGGAAATAAATTTTAGCGACTAAAATTCCATCACTACCATTGAGGTGTAAAATGGAAATGAATTCATACAAGGTACACTTCCTATTCAATCAATATTGAAAAAATTATTGCTTGATTCTAGTTATACATGTTCCTTTATATCCTAAAATTTTAATACAACAATTAAATAATAACCTCAATTCCTTGATGTAGAGATATCTGTAAAAATTTCTTGTGGTGAGATCAATGCATCCTAAGTGTTGAACTATTATCTGGATTGAATCTGTGGGATGATTCTTCCCAAGAATCATGGAATCCTTCCATAGGAAGAATTTTTTTTATAATGGGAATGGATTGGCTTTCGTTATATAGAGATTACATCAACTGTTTGTAAAAGGAAATAAATTTCTATATTCCATACCATCCCATGATCCTATAAAATTCAAGGAATATTTTTAACTTACTTAGGAAAATCCCACAATGGAATGGGTGTTGATACCCAAAGAAGAAGAATATATTTTCTAATTGGTTAAGTAGAAGGAAAATATAAAAATTTAGGAAATTCCTATTGTAATAGAACATACTTATGCACATCCCAAGGAGTTTCCCTAAATTTTAACTAATCATGAGGTATATTTATCTATATAATGCTTACTCAAACCCAATAATATCTCCAAGTTTCTAGATACGATAACCCCAATTGAAAAAGGGAGTTAAAGAAGTAGCAACAAGATATTTTGGAAAAAAGTTCCATCTTCCCTAGTGTATTTTCTTAGGGTGCACCATGGTACTTTTCTAAGAAACTTGAGGGATCATTGAGACTGTGTATTGATTATCTAGAGAACAACAAGATCACTATAAATAAAAAGTATCCCCTTTCAATGATTGATGTCCTTTCTAAATTTTTAGGAGATTAGTACTTCTCAAAGGTGGATATTTATTCTAGATATCATCAAATTAAGGAAAATAAGGAAGATATATAAAATTAATCCTTTTATACAGGGAATGGAAACTACGGATTCGTAGTGATTCCATTAAAAAATAATAACCCACTTGAAATATTCATTAATATAATGAGTACAGTCTTTAGAAACTATCATGATAAATATTTGTAGTATTTATTAATGATATTCTAATTTTATAAACGATTACGGAGGATCATAGAAGGAATCTAAGAATTTTACCTGAGAAACTAATAAAGTAGAAAATGTATAATATGTTCTATAAATGTAAATTTTGTATGTAGAAAGTCACATTACTGGGACATGTGATCACAAGTGAGGGAAATTTTATGGACCACTGAAAGAAAAAAGAAATTGAGGAACAGAATAGAACCACTAGTGTCATAGAAATATGTATTTTTCTTGGATAATCTAGGTACTAGAAATATTTTGTGAGAAATTTTCCATGACTATATGGCCTTTTAACTAAGTTAACATGGAAATGGATAATGTGTTTTTGGGAAGAATAATGTGAGGAAATAATTAAATATATCAATAAGGGCTAATTATTATTCGTATACTCGCATTTCCATCAAGTAGAGAGGTGTTTGTGATATACAATCACACTTAAATGAAGTTATTGGATTGTGTACACATGAGGAATGATAAAGTGACAGACTATCCTTAAGGAGGTTGAAGATACTATAGAAGAAATATTTGATGAATTATCTAGAGTTAGAAACCATGATCTTTACTTTTAATATTTGGAGGAACAATATCTAAAGTGATAAGTGTGACATATATATCGACCATAAGAGTCAAAATTATATATTCCCATAGAAATAGTTGATCATACATCAATGAATATGGTTAGAGATGAATGAGGACTATGATTTATCTGTTCACTACCAATCCAAAAAGGAGAATATGGTAGATAATGCTCTTAGTAAATAATTACCTACTACTCTATCCATTATTTATATTGATAAGGACTATATCTTCATGGATTTACAAAGGATAGATCTGAAAATCATAATTATAGGGGAGTAAATCAACCTTGCACAAATTATATTCCAACCATATATCCAAGAGAAGGGTTATGAGGTCTAATGGGACGATCTAGAGCTTCAAAATAAGGTGGAAGCAGTAAAGAAAGGAGATATTTTTGAATTCCACATTGATAAACATCATGTAATTAATTTTGGAACTTTAATTTTTGTGCCTCTGTTAAATGAGAGAGATAAATAGCTATTTGATAATGCATATAGCTCATATTTCTCCATCCATATGGGAATTACTAAGATGTATTATGATATTCAAGATAACTTATGGTGGGAAAAGATGAAGAATGAGATTTCTGAGTACACCTCAAATTGATTTATATGTTATCATGTTAAATCAAAGTGAAAAAACTCAAAGGGGACAATGCAATAATTTCCCATAATGACATGGAAATTAAAGAAAATAACTATGGACATTATCACTAGTCTCTTAAATTTATGAATATGAGGTAATGTGAAATATTTTTTGATGGATTAGATCACCAATAATTCCCACATCACTGCTATTAAGGATGATATCATGCTTGAAAAACATGCCAATATTTACATAATGGTAGTGGTGTGTCTATATCGGGAACTAATTTCAATCATATCTAATCGTGGTCCAAGTTTCACATCTAAATTTTGGAAAAGTATTCAACATGATCTGAATATATAATTGAATTTCAATATGGAAAATCAACCCCAAAATAAGGAAAAATTTTAAAGGACCATTTAAGAATTTAAGGATATGCTGATATATTTCTCAATGGATTATTTTTGAGGATGGGATAACTATATTCTATTAGTTGAGTTCTCATACAAAAAAATCTTTCACTTTATTATTTAAATTTCCTCATATAAGGATTTATATATGAAGATATGTAGAACTATTATATATTAGAATGAATTTGGTGAATAAAAGAACTTGGACTTGATATTGTGAAAGAAATTAAAGCGATGGTTTGAGTCATCCAAGAACATATAAAATCTACCCAGAGTTGAAATAAGTGATATGATGAAAACCATTGAGGGTAATTAGAGTTTGAAGTTGTATAAATTATTTTCCTTTGAATATCACTTTGAAATAGATTCATTTAGTTTTGAAATAAAGGAATAATTATCCCTTAGTACATTCCCCCCTTTTATATCCTTGATTGAATAGGAATATTAGAATATCAGCTAGGCCTTCCACTATACAATTATTTAGTTCGTGATATGTTCCCCGTATCTCTCTTGAGGAAGTGAATAACGGATCCCTCACATGTACTAAACCCAATGATGGTACAACTGAGCATGAATTCTCTTGTGAGACTAATCAGGGACGATCTTTGACCATAGATACAAATGTCATTACAAAAAGATAACAAACCTTGTCAAAGTTCTATGGTAGAACCATAAATTTAAAGAGGTGATAGGGGAACGTGAGGAAAAATTAAAATTGATGCACCATAATCTATTCTAAACCAAGAATATGAGTTGAGATTTAAGTTATAAAATTTCTAAATGGGTAATAATTTCATGACCAATATTTTTTAAAATTAGTTTTGTTTCTTGAATAAGTGTATGATATATTATATTATATAATATAATACATATACAACACATAGAGAAACCGAAAAAACATTATTACATTAACGGAGATTGTTATTATCCAAAAATCCAAACCCTAGAAAAGGATAATTTTTAAAATAGTCCAAAAAATAAAAAATAGAAAAACTATAATGGGGAAATTTAGATCATCACAATCTTTTATAAACCACGCCCACAAATAAAACTATAGAAAATAAATAAAATATTAGTATACTAATTAATATTTGAGAAAAGGAAAATATAAAATATTAGAAGGAATTGTAGTAGATTATGTATGTATGAATGAATATTTCTTTATAGTAGGTATTATGAAAGTTAAAATAGCAGAATAACCATTTAAAGCATTAACCTTACTTTTAGGAATAGTAACATGATCATTGAGAATAGTAACCTGACCATGGGAATAATAATTTGACCTAAAAATAATAAAATTCAATAAAAATATTATTTATCTTGATTAATTTAATAAAATATAAATACTATAATCCATAAAATTTTATCATTATTAAAATCTAAAAGAAACTATAAGCACATTCTTAAAAAACTGTATTCTAATTTATTTCATAAAAATCATAATTATTAAATTTATAAATTAAAATTACTTATGTTATAAAGTTATTTTGATAAAGTGAATATCATTTTTAGATTTATCATAGAGAAATCATCTATAAGTGTTTTCATAGTAATTTTCTGAAATAAATCAATTTTTTGGTGAATATTAAAAATACAGTTTTTTCATAACCCATGAATTTTAAATTACATTATTTAGGATGTAAAAATAAAATAAAAAATTCAATAAATATTAGATCAAACATAAAAGAATACAATGATATAAATGAGTCATTGAAATATGATAATCTCCTTTTCCAAACCTATAATGTATTTTCCAATGTCGAAACTCTAAGTATTCCATGAAAATAACAATTGGTCATTTTTTTCACATTCTTTTTTAATAAAATATTTAATTCGGTTTTGGAAAGCCTTAAATGTCCTAAAATAATTTTATTTTATCAAAATATAACATTAAGTTTCATGAATTTCATGAATTTAACTATTAAATAATTTTCCATGGAAATTTTATTTTATTTATAATTTTATCCTTAAAACACCTCTCTTATCAAGTATAAATAAACCCTCATCTATCCTTTGGAAAACCACTTATGTTACTCTAAAAAAACCAAATTTCATAAAAAATACCTCATATTAATCCCCTTATCTTTCTTAAAGATGTTTTGTGTCACTCATCTCCAATAATTCAAAGAGTTTAGTTGTGTAGAAAAGCAGCAACACTGTGAAGAAAGTAAGATTTTATCAACTGTTTCTCTCATTTTCCTCTTCTCTTCCTCTTTTTCAATAACCCTTTAAGACCCTAATCATCTATAATTAATTTAGTATTATATATAAATTATATTAATTCTATTAACATACTATAATTATTTAATTTTTGACATATTTATATTTCGTACTTTTCTTTCCCCCACTATTGATAATGTCCCATCAATGGTTGGTTAACCACCTATAAAGAAATTGATAATTCTATAATTATCGAAAAAATTATGCACTATTTTAATAAATTATTGATAATATTAAAATGTATAAATATATATTTATAATCTTAGGGATTTAATCTTAATATTTTATAAATTGTAATAAATAAATATCATTTAATTAAAGCATGATAAGATATTTTAAGGAAAATATGATATCAAAATGTTTCAAATTTAACAAAGGTAATTAAGGAATAGAATACCATTATTATAATTGATCATGTGTGAATAAAATAACATAATTCTCTCCAAGTTTCATGTTTACTAAACCTATGTTTATTATTCAGGTGGTAGAAAAGTGATGAAATAATGCAAGATTTGAGGTAAGGGGATTCTAAAAACCAACTACTCATTTTGGGTTATGTAATATTTCACATTTTTTTCAATATGGTTATTCCTAAAATATCCATAAAATTAACTTTTAATATTTTCCCCCTATCTTTTTGGGGATATACATGTTTTTACCCAGTGGAAATGGTTTCTATTCCAATTTTAAGGATGTTTCATAATGTCTTTATTTATTTTTCAAAACATAGCTTTAACTCCTATTGAGTTGTTTCTTATACACTCAAGAATGATAATTTTTTATGAAAAAAATATGAGTTCTATTATTAATTTATATATCCCAAAGGTTATTCATGAATTTATTCTTTCCAAAAACATTATGAAAAATATTCTTTTTCATGGGTTTATTTATTGACAATGATTTTTATTTGTTCTCTTTCCACATAGCATGGATGATTATGATAATTTTTTATTGTTATTAGTGGGAATAGAATTATATATACCTCTAATTAATTGGGTAATTTTATATATCTCTTGATATTATGTGTATTATGTGTGAAAATGATTCTAGCTTTCTTCACAATTATGATGTTATGATTTTTTCACATAAGTTATGCATGAACATGATGGTAGATATGTTCACAAAAAATTTTGTTATTTTAAATATATGTTATGATGTAAAATATCTATTCATATTCCACATTAAATGAATTTATATAATTTCTACCTCCCGATTACGATGATGATCCAATGCTTACGATATGGTGTTGTTGATTATGGTCACCCATGTACTATTGATTCATGTCCCTTATTCCTCTAATGTTATTTCCCCTACAATTATTTTATCTCACCAATTTCTATTATATATATCCTCATGTGGTTACATGTAATAAGAAGAATACGATATCTTTTAGGAGTAAAAATAACAATGATTTAAATAATGTTTTATTTTTATTATGTATTAGAGAAGTATGATCCTAGTTTTCCCATGATTTTAAAACATTGGATTCTTGATTAGATCACTATTAAGTTATTTATCTTAAAAATAATGTAATATTAATATATTAAAATGTTGAGTTTCTATAATAGACCACTATATATACTAGATAAAGTGTCATAAACATTGAATTTGGCAAGTTAGGAAGACTGTTTTGTATTTAATCCTCAATACTTGAGTTTGACTTGATACCTTGCATTGAAACCTTCATACTTTGATTCCTTTATTACACTATGCCTTAGAATTATCTAATTAGAGGATGGTTAGTTATATTACTAAATATTTCCTTAGTTACTCTTTTACAAAGATGATTTTTCCTCTAATATAAATAGTATGATATTTGGGACCATAATTGATATAGAGTAAGAATGTGTATATCCATACCAAAATAAAATATATGTGATGATATTTTCTATTTGGATAAGGTTAATGTGAAGTTATCATCTATATGGGTGAATGAAATATATTGTGTTCATTTTTGAAGTTATTTTATACAGAGTATCAATAATTTCTGATTTGGCTCTATTTATTTGACATAATCCATCCCTCTAGGCCATTGAATATCTTAGGTGAAGGGATTAAAAGATTAAGCATATTACATATAATAAAAATAGTGGATATAATTACAGAGATATATGTGCATGATGAATATCATTCCATATTATATTATATATTGTGTAGCACTAATGTTTTTCTAGAGTAAATTATATTCTTATAATTATGGATTAAATAATCCTTAATTATTTTCAATGCTATAAAGGCCCATGGGGTCATTCTTATTGGTTATGGGAATGTGGATTATTTTTTAAAAGAAATGTTTGTAAAAAACATTAAGAGATATTGTAAAAGTTTTTATAGGTTACACAAATGTATTTTTAGATATATTTTTTCATGTGGTCATATATAATCTGACAAATAGTTAAAATGAATGATAGATTTTCAAAAATATTTTTTAGAAGATATTAAAACACGAGTTTTGGATATTGTTTCATAGGATTTTGTATATGTTATGAGATAGGAATAACACTAATTAAGTCTATGAGTCTTTAGTTCAAGTGTTATACCTATATAAATATTATCTAAATATAATACCATGAAATGGTGGTATTAATCATGTCATGGTTTTTGATGGTGTAAACCACTTCATAATAATTTTCACCATGCTATGGTTATACGCATAGAAGTCCATGTCTTATATTGTAATTCCTATCAAATACTTATTTATTCTACTAAGTGATATCATGATCAGTCAAAACATAATTTGTTGATTTTTAAGGAGTTTTCAACATCTATGTTGACTATTAAATATTTAAATGTCAATTATATATTTAACCAAAAATTAATTATTTTATAAAATTTTGAAATATTCTTGATAATTTTTAATTTTAGTTTAATGTATTTAAATTTTTTTTGTGTCCAAGGGGTGTCCATGGATTCTAATATAAATAGTTTCAATACATTTTTAGTGGTTATACATGTTTTATTTGATATTCAGTATGAAACTATGAATAAAAATATCTCATAATCTCTTACAATTTTTCTATGATTCCAGTAGACCATTTTAACTCATTGGATTTATTCTTGACCCTTGAGATATTTTTTTAATTTGGAGATATTCTTATGGATATTTAACAAATTTAGATATATTTATTGTTGAATTAAATGGATTGATGATTGGATTAATGGACAATAGAAATTTTGATATATTTCATTTGAAGTATTGGTAAAACCTTATTTTCTATGTCTATCATGATTGGATATATGAATATATAAACCATGTAACTATATATCATGAATATGAATTTCATAATTTTGAGTATGATATTGAGTAATATAGATCAAAGGAGTCAGACCATGATGAGTTAAGGTATTCCAAACTCTCTATTATTGTATCTGGTGAATTCATATGATTTTATCAATGTTTGGGTATTTAAATTCTATTGTTTATAAAAAAATTTAAATATGAAACATAATTGATGTAATTATGTATATAATATTGAAATTGAATTCACATGGAATAATTATAATGATTTTAATTATGATAAATCTTTTGGAAAGAAATCAACATAGTGATAATTATGTTAATGAGAAGGCAATAAAGAGGATATTTTATATAAGGTGAAATATTTAAGCATTTAATTCCTTGTTTTAATTACCCCTTATGTAATACTATGTGAGATATGAATTCTTTATTTTATTTTATTTGATGTTATGAACTTGTGTAACTTTTGAAAATGATGTGATGGTAATCATAAAGTGGGAGAGGTTATGATGACAGATTTCAGGGAAGTTAGAGGTTTTCGTGGGATATTAATGATCAGAAATAATTTTTTTACCAATAATATAGGATTATTAATAAGGATATTTTTGGTTGACTAGTGCACTTGTTTTAATTTATGATTAAAATAGTAAAATAGTAAGGTGTTGTATTAAAAATGATAAAAATGGAAAATAGTGAGGAGTGTCACCTAGTATAGAGTTTACAATGAAGGTTTTCACCTTCACTAGAGTGGGAAAAAAATATATGGGAAATGATTTCAACTAACCTACCCACATCTCCATAGTTTTGAGTACTTCCACCGCATCTTTATGTTTTTCCATTATTATTTCCATGTAATTTGTCCCAAAATTATATTATTTTCAATATAACATGGGTGATGTGTGACTCTTATAACCACACAGACCATGATACATAGTGACCTACCTTTTCCCCATTAGTATAAGATTACACTCTCTCTCTATCACCAACACTCATAGTTTTCTACGCATTGAATGTCTGAAGACTCCCAATTCCTTATGTGAGCTTCAAATTTCCTTCATCCACCACAGACACACACAAGCTAAATATATTTATAGTTGAAAAAAATATTTGAATTAATATCAATAATTAAAATCATTAAATGAACACTCCCAACAAATGTAATAATAGTAAATTCTATTAAGAACAACTCTCGAACTAATAATATGGAATAAACTAAAATAAACATGATATAAAATATGAAATCAAAGGAAAAAAGATGAAGGATCACGAATCGTCATGATGATCATTGGCCAACTCCTCTAGATCTCATGTTTTCTTCTCTACTGTTATCCCCTTCTCTATAAACCTCTTATAAGAATATCAATCTTCCATTTCCATATAATGTGATATTATTATCATCTTTGAGTGTACTATATTCACCATGGGATTCAGTATCCTTTAATAATTCATGGGCTATATGGATATATTATACAAGGAAAATTGTATGAAAATGATAATTCAACATACATTGCGAACTTAAAAGACCTATTGTATACTTACTAAGTTTAGTTTTAACACCTAGTTCTCTCTCTAGAATCCTATTTGATGTGAATGGATTATTAGAAGAATAACTAATTTTGTTTAGCAGTTATTTAAAAATATCCTTTAATGTTCCATTAGATTACATGTGTGTTATATGGATATTGTTTTTCATCAACAACCCTAGCTTCACCTCCTTTTCTCCACCTCTTCCATATCTTCTCAAATTTTCAACAACATATTTTACTATTATTTGGATTTAGAAATTTCTATTTAATATTACATTCATGATATTTACTCTTTAGTTTCTAGAATATAATCTTACATATGCTCTAAAAACCCTGAGATAATCATAAAAATATTTTTATTAATTATGTTTAAGAAGGTTAAATTATAGTTCAATCCTATATTGATGGTCGATTTCCCAATTTCTAGAGAAAAGATAAAAATATTATTTAGCTATTTTCAATTAATAATTTGATGGATCCAACATATATTATGGATAGGTTTGAAAGATATTGTGGTCCTTTATTCCAAAGGAATATGGTAACTGGGGTTTCTTACTAGTGATGATTTCTTATACACATTGGTTTAGAGGATGGGAAGTTGGTCACATCACAACCTAGTGGGGGATTAATTTCCAACTATAAGACTCTCTTATAAAATCAATACATTTTCATAAATCATTCACAAGTACTATAATAGGTCTAGTTATCCCTATGATAATGATATGATCAAAAAAATGTGTATGTGAAAAACGATATGCATTATAAGTTCATCATTTTTGTCTTATTAATTATCAATACTGTGGTTTAATTTTACAGAGTTGGGAACTCTAGAATTTATCAATATCCTTGAAGGAAGTAGGTGTTATGGAGTTGGAAACAGGCCCATGGAAAGGTATTCCTATATATACCTATGAAGGGAATCATACCCCATGTGGTTTGGTGCCACTTAATAGGACAAAACTTTCCTACTAAGGTTGTGTACCAAGAACCAATTACAAATAGTATATGTCATGAAAAGTGTAATTTTAGGTGGAAGGTGAATAGAAATAACTATTGAAGTATTTACACAATAGAAACACAATCTAATTGTTTTAAAATTGAATATATATAAATGATGAAATGTTTTTTTAATGGGAATTATACCCCTAAGACATGTTCTTGGATCTGAATACAGGGATATAACCTACTGAGTGGCTCATAGGGAATATTCCCTAGATGGGGATGATATGATGATTATATTGAGAGACAATTCCACTTTATCTAGTTCATGGTGTGCAACCCTAATATTTTATGAAATAATTATCTATAAAAAATTATTTCTTTGATAATTTACACTACACACAACATCGTGTTTAAACAAGTGATGATATATTATTAAAATATTATTATGTGATAGTTAATAACTAGTCGTTCGACTTGAAGGTATTCATAGAACTAAGTAAATTATAAAAAAATATAGTTACATATTTATAAAATAAATTAATTTGTTTTCAATAAATTTTAAATGAAAATGAAAAAATCATTAGAAAATAAAAGAGTTGTTTTACTGAAAAAACTATTTTAATGCACACAATATATTTTTTTCTTAATAAATAAAATTAATCACAATTGGTGAATTATTTAAATGAAATTTATATATTATATATTCAATCAAATGTTTTATCATTCATCTAATATTTGTTTCTACACATGGGATAATTATAAATCCAATTTTATGCTTAAAAATGTATTTTTCTAAAAACCAGATTTCATTATACTTTACACACATATTTTTAAAATTAATTTCTGAAATTTATAGGTGTTCAATTTGATAAAATGGATTAAATATTTGGAATCAATATGTTCGAAATTGAAAAATATGACCCTTTAATTTTTAGTCATTATGAATTGTAACTACGGTAAAAATTATCACCTCGATAATATATAAATCAGGTTAATCTAGATTAAAATTAAGTGATAAGGCCATAATTTTTCATGTTAAGTATTATTTGATGAAGTTAATTATAAACATATTACCGGATGATTGAAATTTACTTGTTTAATTTAATCTGTTACAAGAAAATTACTTATATAATATTTACAGGAATGAATGTTACAAAATGCTACTCTCTTAGTTTTAAATATCTCTTATGCGTCCATATAGGGAATAAGATAGTTATAAATGAATATAAATATATAATATGATCCTAAATAAATTATTTTCATTAATTAATTTTATTTATAATTTTTATAAATTATATAATTATGTTAAATGCCTTTACAACACAGATGCATGATTTTTATCAATTATTAGGAAAATAAGATAAATTATTTTAAAAATATAAAATGTTATATAATTTGACTTCTTTTTTTGAGAATCTATTTTTTCCTGAAAATAGAATTCAATATTTCCCTATCTCTCTATATATTTATAGATCTAGGTGCTAAGACGACATGAAATTTAAAGTCCTAGGGTGCTCGAAATTAATTTTATAAAAATAATAAATATAGTTTATATTACGTGTGCATGATACATCAAATAAAATGGGATAACTCAAAAATGATAGATCATATCATAAATCCAAAACCACAGTTTCATTAGAAATGCAATTTTTACCTTTTTCATAACAGAAAAGTTTTCAACACTAGGCATTCATACCCTTCACTCATTGGAAGTACGTTAAGTGAATTAATTCATTCATTCATTTCAGCAAAACAGATAACTCTATAGCAATATCACATGGTTGATTTCTCTAGGGTCAATAGCATAGAACCTAGGATAAATCTGGAGCTATCTCTCCCTACAATTTTGGTGTATCACATCTCACAACGACGAAACTACAAATCAAATTAGGTCGGGATGTGGTGAACACAACAAATCCTCTCAAATTATTGGTGGGCATGTTATTCATTAACGATCAATCCAATATATTGGTAGGAATCATAAATTGGTGGTTTTCACCCTTTTGATTAAATTATTGAATAGATCCACCATTGTTCTTGGTTCTATACCAATTTTGGATTGATCATGATCCTATGTATCAACTTTTAATTGTTTGGAATTTTTTTCTAACTCGAGAATTACCGTTCTTGATCATTATCCACGATCGCATGGACAACTATATTTAAAACAATTTTTTTCTATAATTTTTTCACTTTTGATCTTTGTTTTCATCACTGATAGGACCCCCAAACCTGGTTAGTTATTTCTTAGAAATATCAAGCCCGATCAAACCCCAGGATCCATGACAGATCGTTGATATAGATAGGGATCGATGAAGCAAGAAAATATATGGATTTATTAAGAGTTGTAGATGATATTTTAAATTGTTTAAAATCAGGGAATAAATTATGGAAGTATTGGTGGTGTTCAGAATGAATGAAAAACACTTATTGGAGAACAAAGGCCATTTTTCAGCAAGCATCATCCTGAATCTGTGATTTTTTGGTATATCCACCATTTTCAGCCATAAATAGTGCTGAATATGAAGTTTGTTGGATAGATTCTTGGTGAAATATCATATCTAGGATACCTAGAAAAATTCTAACTACATTCCATGTATAAGGATGAACACATGGCATGAATCCCTTCCATGATGGTGACTGGGGTTTGAGAAAAGTTAAGAATTACATGGCGTGTAGTAACCTTACACACTATGTGCCCCTCCTTCAGATGGGTTCCCATTTGATGGATCACATAGGTGTGAAGCTGTGTTGAAGTAAACAACCAAGAGAATGTTGTGTAATTGAGTACATGGACACGAGTTTTGGTACATAGACACGATGAGTAGGAAACAAAACCAATCCCAGTTATACTAGACATATAGTGCAATCCACCTACACGACATCTAATCCTACATGGGATGGAGTTGTGTGCTGGACAGGTACATGAACAGGTGGTGGAGTAGGAACACATGTAATGTAGCCCTCATCACTTTTTTTTACCACTAGTTCATTTTTCATGAAACTTCATCCAATTGTGTCTATTTCATTTAAACTCATATTTTCGACCGTAAGTACCCTATCCTGTGTGTTTTCTATAGGGAACATGATGGTGCCCTTGGTTGTATCCTTGGTGATATTATGTGAAATGTTCCTGGAACAGTTATTACTTAGACGATGATCGACAATGAAAATTGAAATGCCCTAATCACAGAATCCTATAGCTGGTGCATTATTTTAATACATTTTTATGATTACGAGGAATCAAATCCTAAATGACCGATCAATTTATCAGTCATGGAAAATAGATTACATACATGAACATTACATTACATTTTCTAACATAAAATACCACATACATAGTCCTTTGAAAATTAAATTATTCCCCTAGCTTAACCCAATATATAAATCATAAAACACTTCTTGCATTCCTAGGAAATTAAAACATAATATAGGGTTGAGCTTAGATTCTTAATAAGGATAAATAATACAGAGGATTCTTGCACAAAAGCATAAAATTTTAAGGAAAGTTATAAAACTAATACAAAATCCCATTAAAACATTATCTTAAGTATAATATGGCAAGAATAAATCAAATTATTCCATTTAAACATTCATGTGGAAATTCTACTAGTTGAATAATCACATTTAAAATCAATAACTAAACTCATAATGGGGAATGCATAATGTCAGACATCATTACCACTACGTCAAGGCCTTGTTCCAAGACCATTACAAGTATTCTTTCAAGGCCTTTTTTTAAGACACTAGTTTGTATCATGAGACCTATAGATGCATTGAGGGTCTATAGAAAGACCCAATTTTCACTTACTTTGTCTATAGTATTCCTCATATGAAAAGGGTGAAACAAAACATAAACATTCGTATTAAAACAGGCATACTAAATGTTAATAATTTAACCATAAACCATGAATGATATAAAAAATTTCACCTCCATATTCATCATATCATAAAACCATAAATACAATATGGGAGATTTTATCATAATAAATAAACCTCAATTAAGCATAACATTCAATAAAGGATGTTGACATATATTAAAGTAATCTAACAAAATCATAGAAACACTTTTAGAGAGGTGTCTAGTTTTACTTTTCAATATTTAAAAGCCTATGTAATTATAAAATAAAACATTTAATTTAAAAATAATAATGTAAATTGTAAGTAAATATTCAAAATGGTAAGACCTCATAATGGCAGAAAATTTCCGCTCATGCCGTATAAGTTAAAAAACATTCTTTCCTTAACTTCTCTAAAAGGGAATAAAGTACCTTATTCAGAAAGAGATGAAAATATTCCTTTCAAAACGTTATATAATAAATAAAACATGGTCAAAAATGAATTTAAACAATAGTAGAGAAATATAAATAATATTTTAAAATTTATTTTTATGATTCATGGATGTGGATGATAAATATTCCATAGTAGATATTTACCTATAAACAATCTACGATAAAAAAAGAAGATTTTGAAATTAACCCTTTCCTTGTACATTCCTTTAGTTGATGGTGTGTTAATCTCCTGTAAAATGATCAAATTATTTTATTATATTATAAAATAACAACATCTATAATTATGATATCAAATATGATCCTCTTATATCACTTCGTTAACTTTATTTCAGTATTACAATTGTTTCAGGTGTTAACTACTTCATTTTACAATACATGTAAGTCATGTTTCTTATGCATATGATATATTTTAGCCATATAAATAATTATATAAAGTTTATAAATATTATATTTACTCATCAAATTAATTTTATATCATTCTTGAATTGCTAATTTGGATAATGAATCTTATCGTGCCGTGGAGACGGTTGGACGTACGTATGCACAAGCGACGATATCATTCATTTAATAGTTAAATGGTATGGAACTGGAAGGTATATTAATTATATGGAATCATAATAATGTCATATTCATTATTTATGTCTATTATACTCATCATTATACCTATCCAAATAAATTAATGTTGAACAACATATTACACTATGACTTGAAGATGGTAAGCTTTACGTACGCACACATGGTGATATTTTTATTCATAGGATGGATAAAATAATGAATATTGTGGTCCCATGATTATAATAACATCTAAATATATGGATTATAATTGATTTATTACTTTAGTATGGAAACAACATAGAAACTGGAAGTAGAAGAAGAAAAGAACACTGAAAGAGGTGAAAAAATGATTACCTCTTCTTCATGTGTCTCTTTCTGATTTATACAAAAGAAATCCTTAAGTTAGTTTAATGACAAAATTGTTTCCTCTAGGATGAAGTGACGGAAGTTGGAAGGTGTTTTGGGAGGGGTTTGGCCAAACCAAAGGGCTTTGGATTTGTGAATAAAATATAAATATAAGTTCCCTTTTATAGGAGAGGTGAAGGGTACTTTAGGAATGACTTGAAATATTAATTTATTATAAATTGAGTTTCGGTTTCTAATGGATTAAAAGTGATTAATTTAGAGGATAAAATGATTATGGGTCGAAATAATCTTAAATAATATAATTTAGACATATTTAGGTTCTAAAAATAACCTTATATTTTATATTTAACCCTTAGTTATATAATTTATCTTTTACCATATCTTCTTGTATTTGTACAGTACATAATTAATATAGTCACTATAAAATACCAAGAGAATCTTAATTGGTTCATTAATCAAACATTTTATAACTATAAAATTTATTCGGTAGAATCTTCGTTTTTATCACCTTTATATCATTTAATAGAATAGAATTTATTTTAAAATCTAATTTATGTCAATTTTGACACTATTGAAGAATTGATTTTTGATAGTCATAAAAACATGATTGTTTTGAATAAAATGAATTAAATCAATAATAAAATGTCATATTCATCCATTAAATTAATTGATGACATCAAATAGTTTAGATAGTATTTATTTTAATATTTATAATTTCATTTATTTGATTCTTTTATTAATAAGGTAATCACCGCAACATCATTATATCATAAATAAATTTATTTATTTAATGTAAAAAATTATAAATAAAATTCCATGATGTTGTAAATATTTTTATATTTAGAATTACTATTTATAGTAAAATTTATCAATTATATAACCCCATATAAAAATTATTTTAGTAAAAAGATTCATGTTTTTGTTATATTTATCTTTACCGTAAATTGATTATTATAACTTGATATTATCAAAACCATTTGGATCCCAAATGCCAAAAATTCAGCCTACGGATTTTTTTGGTCTCAAATTAATCTTCCAATAAAATTAGGACATATGTTACAGTATTTTTATATTATTATAATATTATTTTACCCTTATTTTCCTAATTTACCCTTTAACCGTGGTAAATAAAAATAATTACTGAAGTTATAATTCTTAATGAATAAAAATAAAATATAAATATTTAAATAATTTGGAAATTCTGATCCCAAATAGGAAATTAATTTTCCAAAATTCAAAACAATGGAGTTTCATTAATTAGTTTAAAATTTATTCCCATTGTGAAAATCATAAAGCAGGTTTTTAAGAAGAAAAAACTATCAAAAGATTGACATGTATTTATGTCAAATATAAAGGTGAAATTACTTAAAATGAACAAAAATGTATTAAATGATAATAAATAATACAATTACACTTTAAAACCAATTAAAAAGATAATCTAACTATATAAATAATTTTGATGAAAACAAAGCTTTGAATTAAAATGCTTTATTTTTCATTATTCATTAAAACATGAAAGTTATCAGAAAACACCAAAAAATTTTCAAAACTAAATTTTTATTCCCTTATTCTAATGAATAAGTTTATTTTTTCAAATTTAATGCACATAAAAGTGTCAAATATTTGATTGGAAAGGGATCTTCATTAACAGGTAGTAAAACTGCATTTTTTGAAAGATAATTCTTTTACCCAAAAAATTGGATTTTTTCTTATACTATATCTAATAAAAACATAATATGTATATTAAAATTATATGTAACATATAAAATACAATATGTGGTTAATAAATTTCATATCTTCTTTTCAAATGGATAGATTGATAGGTAGGGGTGTGCTTGAACTCGGTGTTGCATGTAGTCCAAGCTATTAAATTATTTAAAAAAAAGTGTACTATGGAATATTAGGGTGTTACATTACCCTCTCCTTCAATAAATTAAATCCTCTCAATTTTTGAATTAGGTTTCGGTAACTAAGGTTTGATTATTCAAAATCCCATTGTTGCAATCCCACATCAGAAAAATGGTCAATAAAACATCAACTTTAAAATAATGAAATGGAAGTAAGAAGGTTACCGTAGACAACACATACATGGGTTCCGTGTAGGAAAACATATACATGAAAGAAACTTTAACAATCATGTTCTGATGAATAGTGATTTAGAACTTGATTTAGAAAAGGTTAACAACCACAAAGGTATAAATTTGTGACGATCTAGGGACCCTTTGATTTATCACCAGAGAACATACTTGGAATTTTTTTTGGTTTTATTATATTTTCCCTATAGTTGAGGAAATCATTTAATTCATTGATTAAGATCATAATGAAACACACTTACCTAACAATTATAGTTTTCTTTTTTAATCAATTTCACCCAAAAAATCTATATTCTCTCTAAAAGATAATAAAATTTGATTTATCATAATCATATTGGGTTCAAAAAATGAACTTATACTTTATATATCATACCATTTAAATAAATTAAAACTACATTATACAAACCATGAAAAGAAGTAGGATAATGGTAGGTGATTCACCCTTGTCTCCCTTCGGTTGAAGGTTTATGTATTACAACCTTTCTGGATGTGACAGGCTATTTCCCGACCTAAGGGAAATCCTTTTATTAAAAGTATATTATTATAACATTCCAAAAATAATCTTAATAAATCTTATAACCCTAAAAAATACAATCAAAACTTCAATTTAATCAATTCAAACCAATAGAGTTATCCAAAATACTTCTTTTAAAACTCCATCTAAAAGGTCTTTAAATTCCCCAAATCAATTGTAACCTCAGATTCCCCAAACAAAGTAATGTTTCTCTAATTATCAGAAATTGAATATATAATTCTCTTCATCATAATAAAAAATTAATAAAACCAAAAATTACTATAGTTGAATCCTTATATATATCACATTCTTTTTATAACCAAAATATAGTTCTTGAATCCAAAAACACAAACACCTTAATTATTAAACTTCGACCATAGTAAGAGCATAAGATTGACATTAATCCATTTTATTCTTATGAGAAATATTTACTTTATGCTTTGGAAAATAATTTACATGATTTCCCATATCTTTACAATTATATCATTGCATAACTTGTTTTTTACCTTACAATCACGAGTTTTGTGACATTTTTCTCCTCCTTTGTTACAAACTCCCATTCCTTTCAGGTAAGTACCAGGGTGTTTCTTCCCACAATTATCACATAAGTGAAAATAATTCTTTACCATTTATCTTTATCTATCTTATTTTCCACCTTTATCTTCTTCTATTTATTTAATTTAATGTCGTAAGACTTAGATAATTCCTTTTCAAATTGATATCACATGATACTATATCTTCATACAATGAGAAATATTGTTAGACTAGCTCCCATCGAAGGAATGGTTTTAACCAATCAAATAATCTATCAGTATTAATTCTCGGTTATGTATGTATTATATAACATGCCTCTCTATCCTTGTCAAGTTAACATCATACTTTGAAACAATCTCATCCTTCTTTTTCCTCAGACATAGAAATTGCATTTTCATATCATCTCACTATTCACGAGGAAAGTATTTCTATAGGAAAAGTTTTTTAAACTCCATAAATTCCATATTTTCTACTTATTCATCATCCTTCATATTTTGAATTAATTACCGCTATTTATCCACATCTCCTGAGAGATGGTAAACTACCACGAAAATTTTCTTCATTTCGTTACTTCCCAAAGAAAGAAATATTTTCTCTATAAAACTTATCCATTGCTCAGCCAAAAATAGATTTTTATTCCAATTGAATATTGGAGGTTGTTATATCATGAATTTTTCTAACATTGATCCTCTACATTATAGATCATGGTGCTCAATATGGGTAAGGTTGTTATTCATAACCCGAGTCAGCTATCCTGGTACAGTTATAAGCTATTCAACAGTAGTTCCATCACCAGATCCACTATAATTATCTTGTATAGGAGGTAAATCCCTATATGGATTATGTGGGTTGATAAAATTTCCATTTCTTCACTAGGAACCATTTATAAACAATGACAAACAATATATTAGGTTATGAATCATAATGCATAATTCTAAACTAGTAAAATACTTACCATAAATTGTTTTTTTTCATATATGATCTATAATAATAAATATGGTTCCTTTGAGAACATATTTACTCATAAATCCTTCATAACAGTTTGTAATGAAAATATGAATTATCCTAAGAATATCCCCTAGGAGTATCAAACCAGGTGCGTAGTAAAGACCATTGTCGTATACTAGGTTACCCCAAGTAATGCCCAAAACACATTGTTAGTGTTTTCACCCCTAGGTACATCTGTGCCAGAACCACTTCCAATTTTAGTTTCTAGATAGTGATGCATTTTTTTAATATCCCCATAATCTATACATTACCAAAATTCTATGTGGTAGTTCTATGCATATCCTCAATGCCTATCTTAGGGTTATGATCCCTAATCAAAATTTTCTAAATATTTTTCCATGGTTGTTGCTAAATATCCTTTGATACCAATTGTAACGACCCAACCCCAGAAACCTAGAATCAGTGTATTATTTTAATACATTGGCATGATTACATAGAATCAAATCCTGAAGGACCGACCAGTTTAGCAGTCTTGGAAAATAGATTATATACATGAACTTTACATTAAAATTTCTAACATAAAATACATCATTGATAATATATTCAGAACATCATTATTCTCCTAGACTAACCACACATTTCAATCATAAAACACTTCTTGGAATCCTGGGAAAATAAAACATAAGAAAAGGGCGAGTTCAGATGCTCCTTAAGGATAAACAATATAGCAGAAGCTATCAAAAATAAGCATAAACATTTAAGGCAAGGTACAAAACTAAAACACAAGACTTTTAAAACTTCATATTCAGCATACTATGGCCAGAATAAATAAAATAATGAAATTTAAACATTAACATGGATATTCTACTAGTCAACTGATCACATGTAAAATCAATAACTAATCTCATAATAAGGGAATTTATAATGCTGAATATCATAACCAGAACATCAAGGCCTCGTGCAGTGACCATACACAAATATTCTATCAAGGCTTTGTGCTAAGACACTAGTTTGTATCATGAGACCAACAGATGCATCAAGGGGTTATAGTAGTGCCCTCCCACCAATTACTAAGTCTAATTCATTCCTCATATGAAAAAGGTGAAACATAACATAAACATTTATATAAAAACTAGAATACAAAATGTTCATAATTTAACCATAATCCAAGAATGGTATAAAAATAGCACATCCATAGTCAACATATCATAAAACCGTAAATTAAATATTGGAGATTGTATCATAATAAATCAACCTCAATTAAGTATAAAATATAACAAATGATGTTGACATAAATGAAAGCAATCTAATAAGATAATCAAAACTCCTGTAGAGAAGTATCCCTTTTTTACTCTATAATCATTTAAAATCCTGTGTAATTATAAAATAAAATATTTACATTAAAAAAACCTTGTAAGATTGTAAGAAAATATTCAAAATGTTAAGGTGTCATAACGGCAGAAAATATCCTCTCGCGTCGTATAAAATAAAAAAAATTCTCTCCTTAATTTGCCGAAAAGGTAAAAAGTACCATGTTTAGAAAGAGATGAAGATCTTCCTTTCAAAAAAAATTTATTAAAAGTTAAACAAGGTAAAAATGAATTTAACAATTGTATAAAAATATTAATAATATTTAAAAATGTATTTTTAAGAAACATGTATGTGGATGATAAATATTCCCCAGTAGATACTTATGTATGAACAATATCTGATAAAAAAATGAGATTGTGAAATTAACCCTTATGTTGTACTTTACATTAGTCAAGGGTGAATTAATCTATTGTATAATGATTAAATTATTTTATTATGTTATAAAATAACCATATCCATATTTGTGATATAATATAGTATCTCCTTATATCGTTTTGTTAATAATATTTTTGTATTACCATTATTTTGGGTGTTAACTGCTTCATTTTCCTATGCATGTTTTGTCAGGTAAGTATTGTTTCTTATGCATAGGATATATTTTATTCACATACAAAATGATATTAAGTTCATAAATATTATATTTACTCATCAAATGAATTTTATAATCAATCTTCAATGGTTATTATGGAGAATGAATCTAATTCCGTCATTGAGACTGTTATATCATTCATTTAATTATTAAATGGTAAAAAATTGGATGGTATATTAATTATAAATAATCATAATAATTTAATATTCATTATTTACTTATTTTATACTCATCATTATATCCATACAAATAAATTAACGCTGAATAAAAAATTGTACCACGACGTGGATATGATAAGCCATTCGTACGCAGACAAGGGGATATTATTATTCGTAGGACATATATAATTATGAATATGGTTGCACCGTGATAAAAATAACATCTCAGTATATGTATGATACAATATTTATTACATTGGTATGGAAAGAATATATAATGAGGATGTACAAGAAGAAATTAACTTTGAAATAGATGATACAACAATTTCCTCTTCTTCGTGTGTCTCCTTTTGATTTGCACAAAAGGATTCCTTTATTTGGCTTTATTCCAAAAAATTTTCCTCTAGGATGAATTAGGGTATGTTTTTAGGACATTTGTATAGGTTTTATCCAATACAAATGGCATTGAAGGAGTGAATAAAATATAATTAGAAGTTCTTTTTTATAGGAGAGGTGAGGGGAACTTTAGATTTTTTTTGAAATATTAATTTATTATAAATTTAATTTCGGTTTCTAATGTATAAAAAGTGATTTATTTAGAGTGTAATATGATTATGGGTCTAACTACTCTCAACCAATAGGTTTTATACATTTTTAGTTCGTAAAATTAACCTTATATTTTTTATTTAACCCTTAGTTAAATAGTTTACATTTTACCATGTCTTCTTATATTTTAACACTACATGGTTAATATAGTTACTTTAAAATGTAAAAAGAACCTAAAGTGGATAATTTATAAAAATTTTATCACTATAAAAGTCATTTTTCCAAAACGTATATTTTTATGAATTTTATATGATTTAATAGGATATTATTTATTTTACAATGTCATTTATGTCAATTATGATACTATTTTAAAAATTATTTTTCTTAATGTCATAAAAAATATATTATTTTAAAAAAATGCATTAAATCGATACTAACATGTCATATCCAGGAAAAAAAATTATTGGATGGCATCAAATATTTCAAATAATATATATTTTAATATTTATAATATCATTTATTTGATTCTTTTATTAATAAGGTAATCAATGCATGATCACTGTGTCATAAATAAATTTATTAATTTAATGTATAAAAATTATAAATAAAATAACATGATGTAGTAAATATTTTTATATATATAATGACTATTTATTGTCAAATATATCAATTATATGACCCATATTAAAATTGTTTTAGTAAAATGATACATGTTTATGTTATGTTTCTCTTTACTTTAAATTAATTATTATAACATGTTATTATCACACCCAAATGGATCCCAAATGACAAAAGTTTGGCCTATGGATTTTTTGGTCGCCCATGACTCTTAAAATATTATCAGGACATGTGTTATGGTAGTTTTATATTATTATAATGTTAATTTTACCATTATTTACCGAATTTACCCTTTAACTAGGGTAAATAAAAATAATTACTGAAGTTACTATTCATAATGCCCAAAAATAAAAGTTACCTATTTAAATAAATATTACCTTATGATTAAAAATATTTAATCAATTTTTAAAAATTCAAAACATATAAGTTTCATTAATTAATTTAAAATGAATTCCTGTTTTCTAAACGTGAAAGCGAGTTTTTAAAAAGGTAAAACTATCAAAAAATTGACATGTGTTTATGTACAATTTAAATGTGAAATTAATTCCTATCATAAAAAATTATTAAATGATATAAAAATAATACAAGTGAACATTTAAACCAATGACAAATATAATCTAACTATATAAATAATTTAGATGAAAAAACAGATTTGAATTAAAATGCAGTATTTTCACTATTCATTAAAATATGAAAGTTATCAGAAAAAAATCAAAAATTTATCCATAGTAATTTTTTATTTCCATATTCTAATTAAGATGTTTTTTGTGACATTTAATATATAATGGTGTCAAATATTGTATTTAAAAGGGGTTTTCCATTAAAAGATGATAAAACTGCATTTATTAAAAAACAATTCTTTTATCTGAAAAACTGAATTTGTTATTGTATTATGTATAATAAACACATAATATAAATGTAAAAATTATATGTAATATATAAAATTCAAAAATTGGTTAATACTATTCATAACCGCTTTCCAAACGGCTAGTTTGACAGGTCGTTGTGCGCTCGAACTCAGTATTGCGTGTAGAGAAAGCTATTGTATTATTTAAAAAGAAGGGTACTATAGAATCTTGAGGAGTTATAATAGTAATCAAATAGGATCACTAGATATGTTTTGAGTGGAACCTTACTGTGTAGAAGGGCATGAGTCCTCAATGACTTTGAGTTGAATCCTCTAGCCAGGCAGGGCATGGGTCTTTGAACTTCTAAGGGGCACCCTCTTGCCGGGCAGGGCATGGGTCATCAATGACTTATAGTGGCACCCTCCATTCAGGATAGGCATGAGATCGTGAAATTCTAATGGTAACTCTCCTGTGGTGCATGACATGGGTCCTCAATGAATTAGAGTGGAACACTTCAATCTGTTCAGGCCTAAGTCCTCGACCATCCACGTAGAACACTCTTACGGTATCAGGGGATGGGTCCTTGATTATCAGAGTGTAACCCCCCTAACATACTAGGAAATAAGTCCTCTACTTTGAGTTATTATACCCTCCCTTGTAGGGAACAATGACATGGTGTGTCTTGACTTTCAAGGTTATTTCTAGGAATACTCGTGGGATGATGTGCATCATTTATAGACTTTTGGAACTATTGGGTACTCTTCTTCCTCGACTGAGCTGTGAAATGGAGATCCCATTAATTTCTCATTTGGGATTATTTTAAATGAGCACATATAGATACACACACACACACATACATATATATATATATATCCTTCCATATGATCAAGTTGTATTTGTATACACTTCTTACAAGAGAGGAAAAAATGTGCAAGGTATGTCATGTTCTTTTCCTATTTAGCTTCTCACTGTTGGATGAGTTTACTATCATAATATAGGTAAAAAAACATGATATTTAGTTCATATAATCACCATGTGAAACCCCGTGTTCTTGGATGAGGTTACTTTCACTCTCTTTTGGGGTTGATTTGTTGTCTTTCATTATATCAAGCATATAATATCTTTATTTTCATCTGGTATCTCTTTCTAATACCCTTAAACATTTGGGGTGTCCAACAAGGTATGAATATACTCACCCATGTATGGAATTTACCCATATGTATCATGTGTTATGAAGGTGGTAGATAGGTCGAATATGACTATAGAGAAGCATAGTTATACTAGGTTCTTGGAAATTGTACGATGGTTGCAGCTTGGGATTCAGGAGTTGAGATCTTTTTCACCTGTTTAATTTTCTAGTTTGGTCAGGTTTGGACATATTTCTAGTTGGACATGTATTTTACCCCTTTATTTTTCAGTTTATAGTATTGGACTTTTGTACTGTCTAGATATTCATGTATGGTTGGTTTACTTTATAGTAGTGTTTCATATTTTAGTTGTTCCATATGCATGATTGAATTGATATTTCTATGTGTGTGCATACAAGTACCTAAGAAAACGACTCCTCAAGTTAGTTATTCATTTAGTGCTTATCAACACCCTTATCCTTTTGAGGCTAGACTGGGGTGGTTTCGGCATGAGCCCCGGCTTGGGCATGGTCATGATAGATTGGTATCAGATAAGATTCATTCCTTGGGACATTGTTTGGAGTAATCTCTTTAAGTGGATTTGGTTGGGTTTAGGGAAATAATGTCAAAGTGTCTTGAGTGCGGCTCTCAGGATAGGGATTCAAGTTCTGGTGAGGCAATCAATGTATCAATTCACTAGGACCCTAAATACATACTAGTCATCTTGAAATTCCAAAATGTTTGTTGCAGGTATTAATGGTAAATGCATCTTATAGGGTTGAGTATTTTACTGAAATTATTGAGTCATCTCCCCATTTCTGTTGATATATATATATATATATATATATATATATATATATTATCATATGACCATGGTACGTCTTGTTAAATATCTGGAAGCCTCCACGATGACAGCCAATTGGGATACTTGTTCTGGTTCATGATTAAAATGTAATGAGAGATAAGGCCTCAGTTCAGGGTCTATCCTATGATCCCCTTACTCTAGGTGGAAAGGTAGCAACGCCTACACCCATTAAGATACTGATTATTCTAGCAGACCTGGCTGAGGACACACACAGGCTTAACACACTTTGTGAGTTCTTATGTTAAAGGCTGCCGAGGTTCCATGGAGATCCATATCTTCAGGGAGTAGAGGATTGACTAGAGTCAGTGGTCCATATCTTCAGTCTTTTTCAGAACATGACATATCATGTGGTTTCATTGGAAGCCATCAATTTTCACCAAGAAACTAGGAACTTATGGAGCCCTCTTACGTAGATGCATGATGTGTCGACACTATCATGGACAATCATCCAATAGCTATTCTGGGAGGAGTACTACCCCTCCTTCTTTCACTCAGTTTGGATCTAGGAGCTTATAGAGAGGTAGTAGGGAGGTATGATGGTGTATGAGTATTCCACGAGGTTTACAGACCTTAAATAACATAGTCTTGACATGATTTGATATGGATACTCCCAAGAATAGAAGTTTGAGAAGGGACTCTATTGAGAGATCAATGTCAGTGTTGTACACTTTTGTATCACCACACATTCCGTGGTGCTAGATAAGGAACTAGTGAAAGTAGGATTTCTGTAAAAGGGATTCTAGACATCTAATTCTAGAAGTGAGCACCATAGAGCTAAGTCATCAATAGTAACTAGAAGACATTGCACGCTAGGATTTTGACACGTGAGACCTTCCCATGATCAGGATAAGACATGTGTTCTGTGGCAATGTAGAGGACTAGGGGAGAATGAATATGGGTGGTGATTTTATTTTTAAGGGAAATGTCACATGAAACCTGAATTCCTGACCATACATTCTAAGAACCTCAGTCAGATAATTGATGGACCACCACAGTAGAGGCAGTTCCATGACAAGGGATCTACTAGGAAAGGATAGGGTGGTCCCTAGGGAGGTAGAGAAGGAAGAGGAGAATTATGATCTATGGCTGGTGGATGCCATTATGAGATCCTTTCAGCACCACCAATAGGAGGCCCACTTTAGGCTCAGGGAGATGGTAGATGGGGCTGCAGAC
Organism: Viscum album; assembly: GCA_963277665.1. Taxonomy (NCBI): domain Eukaryota; kingdom Viridiplantae; phylum Streptophyta; class Magnoliopsida; order Santalales; family Viscaceae; genus Viscum; species Viscum album. Next base: position 577,673,394 of record OY728122.1, on the reverse strand, counting down.
AGCTGTAGGCTTTGGAGGTCTACGATCCTGTAGCACATGAGATTATTATAGGTATGATATATGTTTATTCTAATCTTAATTAAGTATTCGTAATCATTGTTTCTAGTCATTCCTTTATCTCTATACTCCTGGTGTGGGAGCTAGAGCTCCCAGTTGAGGTTCTATCCCATAAACTAAGTCTTGCGATTTCTACATGGAACATTTTAGACTCTTTTATCTACCGAGAGTGCAAGATATATCTTAGTGGAGATAGGTTCACATGGGACCATTTGGACATCATGATGGACCCCTATGAAGTTGTCTGGGGTGTGTATTAGATTTCGATGTATCTATAATAGATCTAATATAACCATAGACAAGTTGGGTGCATACACATTGATTGGATGAGAATATCCATTTCTGGTGGGAGAGATCTTATGGTTGGGAAAGTGGGTTCTTCGATCAGGAAGTTACAACCCATCACCCATTAATTAGGGGGTATAGAACTTGGCGTAGTAGGCTCTTTAGGCTTTTGGGTTTTTTCATTTGTGGAGGATTATATGGATATCTTCACTAAGGATGTTTCAAGACTACCTCCAAAGCGGGATACAAAGTTCTGTATTGAATTTTATCCCAAAATCACTCTGATATCTTCTGAGGCATATTGGATGGACACAACCAATCTCTAGGATTTGTGGTTATAGTTGAAAGAACTTCGAGAGAAAGGCTTCATCAGACCCAGTGTATACCCTTGGGAAACCATAGAGTTGTTTGTGAAAAATGAGGATGTGAGCTTGTGAATTTTCAAGGATTATCATTACCTAAAACCTGACATGATAAATAAAATTTACACCTTGTCATGGATTGAAGACTTATTTGTCCAGTTTTGAGGCACGAGATGATTCTCAAAGATCGATATCAGGTTTAGCTACAACCAGTTGAGGGTTCATGATACTGGTGTTCCAAATTTTTCTTTCCAATGAATCTATAGACACTATGAGTTCCTAGTGATTCCCTTCGGTGTGATGAATTCCCCCACCATGTTATTGGATTTGATGAACCGGATTTTATAGCCCTACATGGACCAATTTTTATTTTCTTTATCAACAACATACTCATCTACTCTTCATCAATGGAGGACCATTCATATCACTTGTGGATGGTCCTAGAATTTCTTCAAGAGAACCATCTTTATTGGAAGCTCTTGAAGTTCAAGTTATATATTCACGAATTTCAATTTATAGGGAATTTAATTTATGTTTGTGGTTTAGAAATCTAACTAAAAAATATAGACACATTGATTTCTTGGGATCCATCCCAAAATGTGTCTGAGGTGTGAATATTTCTTATATTTTAGGGGTACTACATGAGGTTTCTAGTAGACATAATTAGAGTCACTGCCCCTTTGACTACCCTGACATGGAATGGGTAGCCGTTTACATGGTCTAAGTAGTGATAGAGGGACTTTGAGGAGTTAAGGATTAGGCTAACCTGTGATCTAGTATTGAGACTACTAGAGGAAGGGATGAAGTTAATAGATTATTCCAATGCCTCAGGAGTTGGGCTCGATTGGGTGTTGATTCAACGATAGGTGGTTTTCACATACAAGTCGATGCAGTTGAGACCCCATGACTAGAACTACACAACTCACGCCATATAGATAGCAACAATAGTCTTCACCCTGAGGATGTAGAGGAACTACCTTCTTGGAGAGTGCATTGTGGTTTACTAAGACCACCAGAGTGTCAGGAATGTCTACACATAGAGATTACTAAACCTGTAAAAATTACACCAGTTGGAGCTCTAATAGTACTATGAATTTGAGATAGTCTACACTCTAGGGAAGGGAAAATTTGTAGTATATTACCTTTTCAGGAAGTCCCATTTTCACTTAATGTAGGAGGATTCAGAGCAATTAGACTCCTTGCAGCTAACCCTGGTGGAGTAGGGTGTACAACTTTTCTATAGTTGATGGTGTTGAAACCTTCTCTCCTTGAGAAGGTGAGAGAGTCCCATATAGGAGATATCGAATGTGAGGTATTATGTGATCATATATGAACAATACACTCACTAGATTTATATTCTTATGTCTAGAATCAAACCATCTTGTTCGAGTGGTGAATAGTGGTTCAAGTCATGATGTAGGAAGAGGAGAGGTAAGAGTTAAACACTTCTCCCATAGCTATAAATCCTGGTATAGGGAGAGACCTTCAATGGTGTTTTTTGTAGTTCAACATGAGATGAATGATAAATGAGTTCATCTCTCTGTGTCTCACTTATCAACATGTGAAGGCTGAGCACCTAGTTCTGATAGGTTTGTTATATCACCTTGATATCTTGGAGTGAAAATGAGATTTCATATCAATAGACATTTTCATAGAGACTCTAGAAGGTCCATGACACCATCTAGGTGATCGTTTACTAACTCATAAATTTGGAACCCTTCCTTGCTATTAGGGAGTATATTTCTATAGAGAGTTTGGAATAAATGTATGTACATGAGATTATTTTCCTTCAAAGGGTGCCCTCGATGACTGTCTCCAATCATAAATTATAGTTTACATCATGATTTTGTAGATTCGTGTAGAAGTAATTTGAGGCCCACATGAGCGTTTGTACATCCTTCCACCTCTAGACCGATGGAAAAAGTGAGTGCACTATCTCGGTGTTAGAGAATATCCTGAGGGATTGCATGTTAAAAACTATCCAGAGTTGGGAGGATCACATTACCTTGGAATATTTTGTGTAAAACAAAATATAACACTGTACCATCAGTATGAATCCCTTTGAGGCCCTGTATGGGAGACCTTATGGGTCACCATTGTACTGTATAGGGATTAGTGAGACATCTCTTGTGGTCCTAGAGTTGGTGGATGTGTTTATGGAGATAGTCTAGGTCATCTATGAGAAAATGAGGACTATCCAAAGAAAAAAGAAATCTTATGAAGATCACTGTCATAGTTCCATGGAGTTAGAGTTAGGAGACCATGTTTTCCTAAGAGTCTCCCACTTATGAGGATTACAAATGATTTTATTGGGAGGAAAGTTATCCCTAGGGTTCATTAGACCATTTTATATCGTGCATAGTGTTGGTGATATTTATTACCACCATGCCCAACCCCTAAAGCTGGATCAGGTGCACAACATCGTCCGTGTGTTGTAGGCAAGGCGGTATGTGCATGACCTCATGCACGTTATTGATTGGGGTGATCTGGACATAGAGGATGGAGCCACCATCAAAAAGAAACTGGTGCCGATCATAGATCAGTAGGATAGAACCCTACATGGATGAAACATCCATTTTGTTCGAGTGTTGTGGCAGCACAAGAACCTATAGGTGAGTTCAAGGGTGCATGAGATCCAAGTGTAGGCTCAGAATCCCAAATTTGTTTCTTAGTTTTTCTTTTCGGGGTTGAAAATAATGAATAAGGGAATGATGTAGAGACCTAGTTTTTCTTTATAAGGCTTTGAAATATTTATATATATATTTCCAGATCTAGGAGCTTAGGTGGAGTGCGATTCCGAGGCCCGATGTGCCTGAAATTAATTTTATAAAAATATTACATATATTTCATATTACGTGTGCACGATACCTAAAACAAAATGGGATAAATCTTAAATGGTATCACTGATTAGAAATATGATACCATGGTTGAGTCTAGAATGCAGTGTTTACCCTAATAATGGCATAACATGTTTTGGTGGGGGGCGTTCAGACTCTTACCTCATTGGTGGTACATTGAGTAAATTAATTAATTATAAAATTAATTAATTAATTAATTTTAGTGGAATAAATAACTATATAATAGTATCAACAAGAATAGTTCTCCGGGGTTATCCCAAATAACCATAGGAGAAATATCAAGCTCTCTCTCTCACCCCCTTCACCGAATCATGTCATACGATGATGAAACTACATATCAGAGAATATTGGGGCATAATGAAAGCAATAACTCCTCTAAAATAAACAGAGCGTGCACTCTTTATAACAGAATTATCCATAATTTATTTAGGACTTATCAGTTGGTGATTTTATCCCCTTTTATTATATGATTTAGTAGTTACAACCTTGTTGTTTGGTTTGCACCAATTGTGGATTGAGAATGAGTATATGTACCTATTTTTAATTATTTTGATTTTTTTTTCTAAACCTAGCATCACCATTCTAGAGCGATAGCCAATAATACTTTGACAAAGATTTTTAAACCTTGGTTTTTGAATTTTAACCCTTTTTTTGTGTTTATCACTAGTAGGACCCTTCGGTCCCAGCTCGACATTTCTAGGTTGTAACGAGCTCGATCATACCCACATATCTATGAAATATCAATGATCAAGGAAAATATTAATGAAATGAGCACATATATGAACTTATTTTGAATTATATAATTTACTTTTGATTATTTGAAATCAAGGAACTAGTAGAGGATTTCTCTGTGCTGTATGGAATGAATGGAGAACCCCTGTGGGTGAACTGAGGCCGTTTTTCTGAGAGCGATGGCTTGGATCCATGATTTTTGTGTAGATCCACCATGTTTATCCATAAATAGTGTTAGATCAAAATAAGTTTGGATACATTCAATGTGAAATATACGATCTATGATTTTTGATAAAATCATTACTACACTCAATTTATATGGATGAACTCACAATGTGTAGCCCTTCCGTGGCGATATCCAGGGTTTGAGAAAAGATAAGGATGACACGGTGTGTATTCCACCTATACCCCCTATACCCATTCTTCATATGGGAGCCCATGTGATGGATCACATCGGTGGGAATCCATATGGAAGTACATGGCCAAGTTCACACCATGTACTCGAGTACATAGACACGGGTTCTGGAACTTGGAAACAATGTGCATGACATGACCCCGGTCCCAGTTACCCTAGATATGCCATGTCGTCCAGCTACACGGATTGTACTACTACATGGGATGGAGCCATTTTCTTTCTAGAGATTTGACTAGGCAGTAGAGATGTACAACACACCTTGTGGGACCCCTCACATTCTGTTTACCCATAGTTCATTTTTGGGGAAACTTTAACCATCCGTATCTCCTTTGTTTGAACTCATATTTTGGCTGGTGAGTACCCTATCCTGATGGTTTTTCCAAGTAAAAAATGATGTTGACCTCAGTTTTAGATTTTTAGATATGATGTAAATTGTTCCAGGATGAGTTCTTACATAAGCGATGCTTGATGATGACACTAATCTCATAGGATCACTAGAGACCTTCTGAGTGGTACCCTCCTATGGGGAAGAGCATGGGTCATTGATGACTTAGAGTGGTAGCCTCGAACCGAGATGGGAATGGGTCCCCAACCTTCTGAGTAGAACTATACAATAGGGAAGAGTATGGATACTTGATGACTAAGAGTGGCACCCTATAATCGAGTAAGGCATGTGTAACCTACCTTCTGAGTGGCATCCTCTTGTGGGGTAGGGCATGGGTCCCCGATGACCTATAGTGGCACCATCCAGCTGGGCTTGGAATGAGTACTCGACCTTCTGAGTGGAACCCACATGTGGTATGACGGAATGGGTCCTCGATGATCATAATGAAACCCCCCATAAATACTATGGAGCATGTCACCCTACTTTGAGTTGGAAGCCCCTCGACTGTGTAACACAATGAAGAGGTGTGGCCTAAAATGAACGATTAATTCTAGGAAAACATGTGAGATGCCATGAATTTTTGATGGACTTTTTGAAATACTGGATAATCTTCTTCCTAGGATAATATATGAGATATAGATCCCCTTACTCTCTCATTTGGTATTCCTTTTACTAAGCACACACACACACACAGACATATATATATATATATATATATATATCTCCCTATCCACGCCTTGGGCTTGGATACCCTCCAACTAGGAGAGGTGAAGACATGTAGGTTATTCCATGTGCTTTACCTATTTACATTTTCAGGGGTGGATGAGTCTACTCTCCTACTATCGGTGGTGAAGACTCAATGTGTAGTTCATCTACTCATTGTGTTGAGTCCATTGGGCCTAGATAAGGTTGATTTCACGCTCGTTTTGGGTTGAGTTGTTTTCTTTAAATGTATATGGAATCCAATATATTTATTTTCCTCTTGTATCTCTTATTACTCCCCATTATTATTTTGGGGTGTCCTACTGGGGATGCATATACTCACCACAATATGGTATTTTCCGACATGTGTCGTGTCTTATGTAGATGATGTACAAGTCAACTGTGACTACATGGGAGCGTAGAGATATTGGGTGACTAAACCATGTATAGTTGTCATAACATGGGATTCTGAAGATGGTATATCTAATTTTTTTTTACATTTCTAGTTTTTTTGATTGGGGCATATTTTTGGTTGGTTGTGTATTCTCCCATTAACTTTTCTGTTTACACTACTATACTTTTGTACTATCTTGAGGTCCATGCATGCGTAGTTTACTTTATAGCAGTGTTTCTTATTTTACTCTTTCCCTATGTATAGATGAATTTATATGGATGTTTTTTTTGTGTTCATGTACTTAAGAAAAGGCCTCCTTGAGTTAGTTATGCCTTCAGTGCTTGTCGTGACCCCCTGGACATTGGAGGTAGGTTTTGGGTAGTTACGACTCGAGCCCTTTCTTGGGTTAGGTCATGATATATTTATAATATTTCATGAATTTTATAAACTAATATGGCATATTTGTTCCGTTTTAAAGGATTATATTCTAATTAAAACCTTTTATTTATATATTTTATGTCAAATTAAATAAATAATGTCAAAACTAACATTAATGGTATTTTATCAAAATAATATTTTATTAAATTATTGAAAAATTATAAAAATCATGAAATTGGAAAATTATAATAATATATGGCTGAAAAGGTCATACTATTTTCATTTATTATTCAATAGTTTCCTTATATGTAAATTTATAACCCATTAATAGTGATTTTTTAACTATAGTTAATTGTAAAATAGGTTAACTAAGGAGTTAAATGAAAGGATAAGATTTAAAACCCCATTTAATCCTATAAATTTTTTATTGGTTAATGGGTTTAAAACACCATACTATCTTATCTTTTAATCATGGTAATTTTGGATGAATTTGGTATAGATAATGACATTATTATATTTTAATCTTTTATGAAATTCCAAAAGTTCCACTCCCCTAAATTCTGAAAGTGAACCCATCCTTTCTATTCTTCACAACACATTGAGCTTTATATATCAAATAAAACCAACCAAAAACCATTCTAAACTTACTTATCCACATTATATAGGTGTTTTAATTCCCAAAATACCATCCTAGGTTACTTATAAAGATATCTAAAGGAGTTATTTCAAAGAAGATACAATATCCTTAATCAATCAATTTATTTTTAATTATTATTTTACCCCCTATTAATCAATTATATTTTTCATAAAATAATGAATTAGGCATCATAAATATACATAAATATTATTATTATTATGAAACCCCTATTAACCACCTCATTTCCCATCAAATGTAAAGATAAAGTATCACTTCTGTGTACATACGGCTTACCGTCTCCACGTAGCGATACATTCATTTTACATCACCATATTTTATGGATGAGTATTATGATAGGTATAATGTTCATATATGATATTAACAATATAATTAATATTATTTAATTATAATATCATGTCTACCTACTCACCTTCCTATCTGTTGGATAATAATAACATCACTCGTGCGTAAATGTGGACTACTAACTCTATAAAATGATGGGATTTGTTTTTTTATTTTCATTTTAATTTTATGGTAATAAGGATATATTTAATTAATATAAATGATTCATATGATATAATAGTGATTCTAGAAAGGTTAATTATTATTTACCACTCTTTGGTTCCTCCTGTATGGAAATAAGGTTCTTGCGTATATACAGCCCATAATCTCCACAAATGATGTAAATCATATTTCTATATATAACTTCTATGAATTAATATAAATATATACAAAAGTAATATATGTGAATTTTATATCATTAATAGCATTCTGTAAAATATGTATCCATGATCAAATTACTTCTACTAAGACTTCCGAACTAAAACATTTACTAAGAGTTAAATAGTTATCAACCAAAATAGTGATTTTAATAAAAAATTATTAATAAACGGGTGATGATATATCATAAGTAAATTATACCTGGTTTTATAGATATGATAATTAATTTAGAATAAATTTATAATAAATCCAAGTAGCTGGGGTCCTAGCTTAGTGGTTAAGGTGGCCCTATAATTCTGCATTCAACCAGACATCAATCCCTGGATACCTCCATATAATTTGGGGGATTTTTGTTTTTTAGGCAGATAGGCCTACATCAGGTAGGTGTTTGGTATATATTGATTTGGTGGGAGGTCTAGATGGAGCATTAGAAGGAAATATGGTGGGGCTAAAATGGACCATTGGATGGCATCAAGATTCATTCAGTGGGATGCGATAGTGACAGAGCTTCGGTAGGGCCGGTGGTGGGGTTTGAACGGACCACCGACAGCTAGGAATCATTCAGTTAGATGTGGAAGGGAAGGAACTATGGGAGTAAGATCCCATCACATAGTTAGAAGACAAGTGGGGTTTATGGAATCTGCAGTGGAGGTTATTCTAGTGGGGGGTCCCCTAGACGGATGTAATGAAATTCGATGGAAGGTAGGGATTGAAGTGTTGCAGTGATGGGTTCAGGCATGTTTAGTGGATTTACATGATTTAAACTCAGTAAGGTGGGTTGATATACATATGGGTTGGGACTTTGGGTTAGCCATGTAAATGGGTATCATTACCACTAGGTCTATGGGTGACATAAATAAGAATAAATAAGGGTTGATGGGTGGACTATCCTTAGGGGGCTATGGTATTCCTTTCCAGCCTGTGTGTGTGGTGTGTGTGTGGTTAAATTTAATTGTACATCCAAATAACCGAATATATATAATAAATCCATATTTATTATACAATAGAGTATAATTTGTATGAACAAAGGATGTACTTGAGTTAAGGGTTTTATATTTCGATCTTATTTTAATAAGTATTTTTTATGCTTGAATTTCCATAGAGGGAATTATATGATCCCTATATAACAAATTCATTCCATTTTATTCTCCTATTTTTATTTACAGACATTGATTTTTTTATTTTCATTTTCATCACTACAATGATCAAGATACCAAATGAATGTTTCTAAGGAATATTGTCTTTCTTTCACTATTTTGTTGAGAAACATTTTCCTTCCATATCCATGTTTTCTAAAATTATTATCAATAATATTTTTAATAATATCCAACTATTATTTATATTCATTTTCAAACATGTTTTAATTTTTTTGAAATGGTTTCAAATATATATTATTTTTATTTTTCAAAGGATTTATTTTTTACTTTTTATAAAAAATGTGAAATTAATGCATTAATTTAACTAATAAAAGATGAAAAAAATTTCATTCCATCATGACCATTTAATGATTTGAATATTTGTTTACATGTTTCCATATGTATTTTAAAACATTTTTTTCTATTATATTTTTTAAATTTTATATTATAAAGAAGTAATTTCAAAATGAAAATGTTATTTTTATCAAAAAGTATTTAGTGATCTATTTATGGTAATTGTATTCATTATCAACAACAACCATGCATGTTTATTAAGTTTTACTATGGATATGATATATTGGTACCATCTTTATTCTTATAAGGATGGTTTGTGATTATGATCATGAGATGATTATGAAATCTATTTTTTCCATGGATTATTCAATGATGGACTGAAGGAATGTTTTTGAATGCTGTTTTGTTTTCTTGGGTTATAATAGGAAGATATGATGAATATTTTTTTATCTTCTGGAACACATATGTATGATTTCATTAGGGGATTTGTGGGACCATAATTATATGTCCCTCAAATTAATTGGGTAATGTTTTATATCTCATGAGATAAATATATAAAAAAAATTGATGTTCCTGATCCATTAAAGGAAACAATTCCACATGCTTGATCTATTATAAGAATAAAGTATATATAATTGATACATCATGAGAAACATATCAATGTTCAAGATAAATTATGGGAAATAGGTGTAGAGGACTAATCCAATTTTATTTGATATTATTGTTAATTAACCTTGACATATGAAATGGTTTCTATACTTATGATGAAATAACACTTTTAGGATATGAAAAAATGATTCACGATTAACAATGATTTGTCACTATAATGATTTATGTAATTTGAAATTAGAACACTTTATTTCATGAATCATGTTTATAATCTTTGAAATATTTTGTATGAACATTGTATGTTTTGATCATGATTTCACACCCTTCTACTTATCTCATGCTTTCATATGATCATCAATTGGTACCTCCCATTCTTACCCTTAGTGAGATACAGATCTCAAACTTTTTTATGTTTTCATTCCCCATGTTATGAATAAAATTTTTAATTTGGGTTTGTCTATAAATATTACTAAATAGAAAGATATTTGTGAGAGATGTTTATGAAATTTCATGAAATAAGATGATTTCGTTTTTAGTATCCAAAGATAAGAAACCATTACGGTTCTCTAGTTTTTATTTTTGAAATGTATTGGATATTTATCTTTAAGGATGTATTGTTTATGTGTGAAAATTCTAAGTTTATATTTTTGTAATCAAAGGAATGGTTTATTAAATATTTGGATATTAGGATTAGAAAACCTTGGCCAAAACCCTGGGGAAAATTCCAAGTATAGGATAAAATCATATAGTTATGGTAATTAACATGGTTAACTTTGGTTAAACATAATGTTTCATTACATGAAATGATGGTCTTATAATTTAAAAATACAAATTTTTTTCTTTATTCTGTGGTTTCCTACTGGGATTATTATTTCTCAAACTTTTCCTTTAAATTTTAAATAATGGGTGGAAACCTAAGACATTCACGCTAACAATGAATGTGATATAAAATGAAATGATTGTCCGTCTAATTAAACAAATATTGTGGGAGATATAATATGGAATTTTGTTTCTATGATCTTGAAAATTTATCTGGAGATGAATCATATTGAGCTTCCAAATGATCGAAGGAGGAAAAAATATACTATTGCTTCTATCATGTGGAAACACCCTCATTATTTAGTGGGTCTCTTGATCCTTAGTAACTAAGGGATGGATCAACACTATTGAGAAGATGTTATTTGTTATCTAATGCTCAGAACATGAAAAGGTGGTCTTAGACACTTATAATTTGTAATGTGATGTATATCAATGGTGGAACATAATTAAGAATATGATACAAGAGAAAGAAATTGACCCTATTGAATTGTATGAGTTTAAGAGGATATTTATTGTTAATTAAGTTCTTTATATTCTACAAACAATTATAGAGAAAATAATTCTTCATCTTAAGAAAAATGAGGAATAATCCATTCATACTTATGAAGAAATCTTTAAAAGACTTTAATGGTATGCTTCACAATTACTCAATAACCCTGAAATGAAAACTGATTGATTCTTTGGTGGCTTAAAAACTTGTCTAATAAGGGTGTTAACTATTTGAGACTATAGGAACTATAATGAATTCATTTTACGGGAACTAAATTTTAAAATAGAAATTGTTGATTCAAACTATTCCCATGATTTTGATAAGAAGAGGTAGATTTAGTCTTATGAAAACTAGAATAAATCACATGGTAAAAATAAATTCCATCCATTTATATGAAGTAAATAAGGGATGAAACAACAAGGGAATTACTTGAATGGAACTTGGTGGTGCTTCAAATGTGGGAAGGTAGGTAATAAAACCCACAAATATAGAAAGGAGATAAATGATCCGGTTAATACAATGGATGAGAAGAAGACACCAACTAATGAACCACCCACAATCTAATGCTTCAAATGAATGTAATATGGAAATTATGCCAACCAGTGCATGAATATAAATGTTTTTAATGATCAAATAAAAAACTTCTTAATCCCAATGAAAAAGGGAAATCTAATTTGATCATGACTGTTTATGTTTGTTATGAAAATGTTGTTCATAAAGGTACAATTATCATCCACTATAGAACAACTTATGTCTTATCTTGATTATGGATCTAACAAATTTTTTATATTAAAGGAGTTTTTAAAGGGAATTTAACTACCACCTAAAAAATTATATATTGAGTTAGTGGTGAAATATCTTTATGGTATGATGTTTTCATCTTGTGTATATAGATCCTCTCCAATTTGAGTTTGTGGGAAAGTTATTCTTGAAAATATTATGATTCTACCTCTTCTTGAATTTTATTTAATACAAATAATGATATAGATTTCTATATATATAGCCCATATTAATTTTCTACTAAGGAAAGTCTTGTTTAATATTTCAAATGAACATATGATCATTTATCAACACAAGGGTGTGTACAAAAGTCCCATGGAAATTACTTCCCTATTTTGGGTCTTAATTCCTATCTATGAAGGATATTTATCTCAGAAGAATGGGGAAAAATAAATATAAATTATATTCATATTATTTAAGAATTTATTGAATTATATTGGAATACTTTCCTCTTATCCTTCCAAATTTTGAAGTTATATTTTCAATAAAACTCATACCTAGTGCTACACCAATTTCAAAGTCTCTTTATAGAATGACCCAATTGAGTTGTAGGAAATAATGATATAAATCCAGAAGAATCTTGATAAGTGATTCATCTATAAAATTTCATCACTTTGGGATTCACCTATTCATTTTATTAATAAGAAATATTTATAAATGTGAATCTATGTCTATTATAAAGAATTTATCAAGATCATTATAAATAACACGTATCCCCTTCCCTGTATTAATGATTTTTTTGATCAACTGTGTGGAGATCAATAATTGTCCATAATTTATTTTTGATATGGGTACTATAAATTGAGGTTAAAAAAACAAGATATACCTAATATGACATTCCTTACAAGGTATGGACACTAGGTATTTATAGTGATTCCATTTGGTCTTATTATTTCTCTTATTATCTTAATAGGTTTAATGAATAGAGGCTATATAGATTTCCATGATCTATTTTTTGTATTCTTTATAGATGATATTACTATTTATTCAAGGATAAAAAAAGATCAGTAAGATCACTTGAGGGCTGTATTTAATACCCTAATAAAGATCAATCTATATGAACAATTTACCAAGTGTGAATTTTGGCTGTAAAAAGTTTCATTTTTTGGGTCATATATTCTAAAGAGATGGTATATCTATGGATCCTTTAAAGACTATTGTTATTGAAAAATGGTCCAAACAAACCAAAGTTTCTAATATCAATAGTTTTATTGGTTTTTATGGATATTATTAACACATTCTGTAGAATCTACCATGTAATTCTAATAAAATCACCAAGTTAACTCTGAAGGGATCCATGTTACTTGGTATAGATGAATGTGAGGAATGTTATAAGGAACTGAGGAGAAGGTCAGTCAGTGCACCTTTTATTACACTTACCTACACTATAGAATGAAGTGTAATCTATATTGATTCATCAAATAAGGGATTGAGATGTGTTCTCATGAAAAATAATATGGTTATATATTATTCCTCAGGAAAACTGAAGGTTCATTATTAAAATTACCCAACCCATGATTTGGAGTTGGTAATGGTAATTTGTTTATTAAAGATATCAAGGTATTTCATTTTTGATGAAAACTGTGAAATGTATGTGGCATAATTTTTTTAAAGTATATATTCACATAGATATATATAAATATGAAAAATTGAATATGGTTAAGGTTTATTAAAGATTATGTTTTCTCAATACATTACCAACCTAGGAAATAAAACAAGGTGACCACTACTTTGAGTCGAAATGATTATGATAGCTTATCTATGATGAGGATAAAAAAAATCTAATATTTATATATTTTCAATGTACGGATCTAGAAATATTAAAGAGGGGAAATATTATCTTTATCAAATTAGTGTTCAACCATATATCTGTGTATGTATTAAATAGGTGTAAAAGGATGATGTAAAACTAAAGTGGAAGGTTAGAAATGTTCCCACGTTCAGTATTTATTATGATGGAATGATAAAGTTTTATGAACCATGTCTTATCAATACGATATTTGAAGAATTATTATTAAGATAATGACCATTGTTCTTCATTTTATATTCACCCTGGAAGTACGAAGGAGTATAGTGATTTGAAAGAGTATTTCTGGAGGGAAAACATGAAGTGATACACTGTAGATTATATATTACATGTCATTTTTTCATAAATTTATGTTTTGGAGAATTAATTCTATGGGAATGTTATAACCATTACACCTATAAGAATAAAAATGAAAAAAAACCACCTTAGACTATATCATCGGACTCCCCAAAAAATCTAAAGGGCACAATGCTATTAGTATTATAGTCTATTACCATAAAAAGTTAGTACACTTCATTCCCATATGAGAATATTTCTATCTTAAAAATATTTCCAGGAAATATATTAATAAAGTAGTGAGATTTCATGGGGCACCACATTCAAATATATATGATTGGGATCCAAGGTTTACCACAATGTTTTGGTAATGTCTTCAATAGGATGTAAATATAGAGTTATGTTTTAGGACGATTTATCATCTTCAGATAGATGGATAGTCTAAGAGGACCATTTAAACATTGGAATACATGTTGAGATATTTCTCTATGGAATTAAAAGGTGTTTGAGATCAACAACTTCATTTGGTTGAATTTTCATAAAATAATAGCTTTCAATTGATTATTAAGATAGATTCATATAAATCCTTATACTGTAAGAAGTGTAGAACTCTAATGTGTTGGGATGAAGTCAGAGAAAGAAATATATTGAGATGTGAGATAACTAGTGAAATGATAGAGATGTGTAGAACCTTTCAACAACACCTAAGGGTGGAATAAAGTCGGTATAATATTTATGCTAACAATCATTAGTGATATCTAGAGTTCAAAATTGGTGACATGTTATTACTATGAATATCACCTTGGAAGAATTTTATGAGGTTTATAAATATGGTAATTTTAATACCTAGATACATCGATCCCTTTGAAATTTTTGATCATATCATGATGTTAGATTATCATTTGACACTTCCAACAAGTCTCTCTCAAGTTTGTGACATGTTCAATGCATCTCTCTTGAGGAAGTACATAATATATCCTTGATATATACTGAACTCAAAGGTCATAACACTAGAAAAAGAAATCTTTTATTAAGAGAAAATAGTGGAGATTCTGTATTTTATAGTTGAAGTTCTATGAAATAATATCACTCGCTTAGTCAATGTTTTGTGGAGAAATGATATATTTGATGAATCCATGTGGAAACCTGAGGATGTGATGAGGTATAAGTATCCCCCTTTGTTAATATTAGAGTGATGAATTTAAATAGAAAAATTTATTTTATTGGGGGTATAATGTTACACCCTGATATTTTACGAAATATTTCTATATAAATAAATTTTATTTCTTCAGTATCTTGTATTGCACGCAACACCAATTTTAAACATACCATGATATAGTATTCAAAAATTATTATCAGATGGTTATTTCTTAGATGTTGGATTGGAATGTATGAATTACAATTACTAAATTATGAAAAAATTATGTTTACTAAAGTATAAAATAAATTCATTATTTATCATTTAATTATAAATGAAAAAATATCATTTGAAAATAATAGAGGTTTTTTTTCTGAAAAAAATTGTATTCTTATACACAATATTTTTTAGATTAATAAATTAAATTAATCACTATTATTGAGTGATTTTAATGAAATTTATATATTATATATTCATTTAATTTTTTTTAGGTATGTAACTTATTTTTTCAAAATATGGGATATGAATAAATCCTATTTTATGCCTATAATTTGTAATATTCTAAATGGTGATTTTCATTGAATTTTGTGAACTAAATTTAAAAATTAACTTCTTCCACTTATAGGTTTTGGACTTGATAAAATATATTCCATATTTTGAATTATGAGTTTCAATTTTGTTAAATATAACCCTTTTATTTTTAGGTATTATGAATAGAAACAGTGGTAAAATTTATCACATCTGTAAAGGGTAAATTCGGTTAATCTAGGTTAAAAATAAGTGATAAATCCACAATTTAACATCTTAATTCTTATTAGATAAATATAATTTTACCCTAATCCCTTTAGTATAAAAATTTATTTGTTTAATGGAAACTTTTCGATGGAAATTACTTAAATTGTATTTAATGAAAATAAAGTAAAAAAATTTCCCTCTCATAGTTTTAAATATATCACATGTTTCCATGTAGGGAAACGAATGTTATGAAAGAATATATTTATCTATATTGTGATTAATGAATTTTTTTATTTGTGGAAATTGATTTATAAATTTTCAGAATTATATATCAATATTAAATTCTAATGAAATATAGAAGAAATATTTATTTAATTATTATAAATATAAAATAAATGACTTTAAAAATATTAAAAGTAATATAATTTAACTGAGTTATAGTGTTACAATAATTTTATTAATTAATAAGACATATTTTTATAGTGTTAAATGATCATATTCTATTTCATAAATTATATTTACGCATTATATGTCAAATTAAATAAATAGTGTTAAAATTGATATTAATGATATTTTATCAATAAAATATCTTATTAAATTATTTAAAAAATATAAAAAATATTTATAGAGGAAAATTAGGATATGATATAGTAAATAATATAATAATTTTCCCATTATGATTTAGTAGCTACCTTATATGTAAAATTATATCCTTTTAAGAGTGAAAAATTTGTTACTATAGTTAATGTTAAAAAAGGTAAACAAAGGGGTTAAACTAAAAGATAAGATTTAAATAACCACTTAAACCTATTAATTTTTTTTTGAATGATGGGATTTCAAACCCATAAAATATTATATTGGAATCCCTAGCCTTTTAGAGGTATTTGGGCTAGATAATGGCCTTTTTATTTTTTAATCTATTAGAACCTCCTTATTTTAATGCTCATAAACAATGATTTTTCTGTTGCTAATGAATTTGATGTCTTATGATAGTGTATTATTTTATAAATCAATTTAATGAAATTTGGATTAGTATATAAATGAGTTACCACCAGACGATGTCACTGATACAATGATTCACTTCCAGATATGAGTCACCACTAGACCAACTCTCTACCAAATATAGGTCGCCTCCAGACTGACTCACTGCCAAACAAGAGTCACCACGAGAGAAAATGACTGACAGATATGAGTCACCACCTAACTAACTCACCACTAGATATGAGTAACCACAAAAATGACTCATGTACAGATATGAGTCACTACTAGACTGACTCATCTCCAGATATGAGTCTTTGACAGAGTAAATCATTACCAGATATGAGTCATAGCCAATTCGACTCAACACTAGACACGAGTCAATGCTAGACTGACTCACTACCATACTGAGTCACCACAAGAAATGAGTCACCACTAGAGTTGAACTACTACCAGGTGTTCCAACATTGCTATTTTGCATCATCTTAATTCAATACTCCGAATGAATATTTTGTTATAGTTAATGGAAAGTATTATTTAATAATTATTCGTAACCCTTTGCACAGACACATTAAAGAAAAGTCAGAGTTCAGTACAAGGATCTATAATATCCTTCTGATTATTTAACAACATGTATTCCTATAGTGATATTTATTTTTCAAATGAAATCCTCTTGAATGAAATGAGAAAGTGGTCTCATGATCATCACATGAGAAATTAAATTCCACATACTTAGATGCACTGGACTATTAAAGCGTAGAGTTTACTAAATATCTATATCCTTTCCAACAGAGAGAAAATTGAACTTTGTGATGCTCTATTTTATTGTAATTTTTTGAGAAACTGTTTGAGCTCCTCACCAAGTGAAACTCATGGACTCTAAAGCATCTGGAGCATTGAAAACTGAGAATCACTGTATTTCTTTATATCTACACATTTTCTCTCATTTTCTACTATACTTTCAGGTAGTATGATGTATTTCTCTGTATAACTACACACTAATTCATGTTCCTAAACTAGATAATACTCGATTTGTCTTACATCTCATTTATATATTTACCCACATTTATTGTGGAATAGGATCCTATGTGTTTTGTTTTTTTAATCCCATGTATAATTTTGAAAGTGGATTTGAGCCTTGGAAGTTTAAACTAGTATCCGTATACCTAATTTTGGTTGGGTATCATATTATTGTTATATAATATTCTTATAATTGTGTGATTTCGAAGTGGAGGTGATCAGGTCTCATCTTGAGACTGAACAACATCTATATTATACTTTGTGTTTTATTTTGGTTTTATTAATTTTAGAGCATTAAATACATTTTTTTAAACCATGAGAAAAACTTATACTTTGATAGTTAGTCTTAAATAGTTTTAATGTAAGGATTTTCATCAGTAAATAAATTTCAAAAGTTATAATAATTTTAGGAATTTTTTTAATTGAGTCCTAATCACAATTTGATAAATATTTTATAAGAAAAATGTTGTTCTGAACTAATTTTTTGATTATCTAGGTGATTTTATTTAAAATTGGGGATTTTATTTGGACATTTTTTAACAGAAATTTTATTCAGTACTTAATTCACCCCTATATTGAGTTACTTACTCTGATCAACAGTTGATATGAATGGATTTTTATTATCTTTTAAAATGTAATTTATTTATGTTTTAAAGATCAATTTTTTTTCCTAATTTTAAATTTAGTTCTTTATGGATAATATAATAGTGGTTTATACTACCAATAGACCTCATTTTTTAATGGAACTATTTTTTCTCAGTGTAAAATCAAGGTGAAAATGAATATTGAGAGAATGGGTCTTGAAATATGGATTGATATTGTAAAAGAATATGAAATACCTAAAATTATAGAAATACATGGGGTGAGTTTACTAAATATGAAAATAATAATAACTTCAAATCCGTGAATTATTTTTATTGTGCTTTGGGTGATGAATAATATAATAGATTGTCGGCATGCATAAATACTTTTGAAATTTGGGACAATAGTTGTTTCCCATTAAGGAATATCTAATGTGAACGAAATGTGATTAAATTCCTATAATATTAAATATCATACTTTTAAAATGAAATATGATGAGACTACTTATTACATGTATCTTAGGTTCAATGAAATCGTGAATACAATCCATTCACTTGGAAATCATTTTTTTGAAAAATACCCAGTGATGTTCCTGTTGAGTAGTCTACCAAAAATATAGAGGGGAACCTCAGTCTCAATCAAAGAATAATGTGATGTAAGTATTTTAACAATCAAATAGTTGATTGTAAAATTTATGATTTATGGGGATGAAATCAATGTCAATAGATAAGCGGAGGATGATCAAAAAAGAATGTTTTTATCCTTAAAATTCACTACATCAATGAAAAAAGAGAATGTTCAAGCAGATAGTTTAAGTGATAATGAATTACCTATTATCAGTGATGGAGAGATTACCCATCTGGCCAAAATATTTATAAGATTTTATAAGAGAAGTATGTTCTTTAGTGAAACAATCTACAAAGGTATATATGAAAATAGTTTAAACTAGAAGAATTATTTGAAGAGAGATGATACTTCAAATGAAATAGTTTTCTATGAATACAAAAGGTAAGGTCATGTAAAAAGGTGATGTCATAATATGAAATAAAAAAATAAATTTGATGAAATTCATAGGAGTAACAAGAAAAAATGAATATAATAGGAGTGATTATAATGATAGATCATGTTATTGAGACACTACCCAAGAAGATAAGCATGACAAACCTAACATGGGATTTATGAAAAACACTTCTATGGTATCCAATGACTTTCATACATATCTTGAAAATATTTATAATCATTATAGAGATTAAAATAATTATGTAATAATATCTAAGGAATATATTTTTGAGTACTACAACATTATGGAAGATTCATATAATGTGTTTATGTTTAAATACAAAATTCTAAATATACAACATACTTTACCTCTTTATTTTAAATTTGATCTTAGTATTGAGAAATAGAGAAATGATAAAATGTTAAAGGAGGACAATGAGTTAAAATTTTCAATTGATAAATTAAATGAAGATGTAGAAATACTCACCAATAGTAGAAATACACTTACCCAAATACATTGAAATCAAATTACAAAAAAATACATTACTGGTTTAGGGAGTCAAACCGAATAGTGGAGAATTGTCAAGTATATTTTTATTCTTGATTATCATTTTGGAAAATATTCTACTAGTTTTTATTCATCTAGACCCAAAAAATTAAATATTTATAATATTTTAGAATCTTAAAATAGGAAACCTATTAAGAAATTATGGGTTCCTAAATCATTAATTACTAATTTTTATGGACATAAGATATGACGAACTAGGCTGGGTCACCATCCGACCCGGCACCCGACCCAGTCTGGACATGGCCCGAAGGGCGTTCCCGATCCCTATGGGCTGAAACAGGTGCCTAGGTATCAAATCTAATACATGGGTACAATTTACCCAAAATAGTAAATGCAAAACAACTAGTAAGAGAATTAGACTAAAAATGAAAATAGAAAACCGGATAGGGCCTTGAACAAAAATTCAAATTTTAAGGTTTACAACTTGAACCAGCATCCAGAAAGTAACAACAAAAGAAACTAAAAATCTAACTCAAACCTCCAAGAAACAAGAGGGGTGTGACATCCACATGCCACAAACACCAACATGAATAAGAAGACCATCAACAACTCAGGCCACCATCATTGAGCACGATACCACAACCTAGAATACACAAAGAACAAGGTCTACATACACCCAAAGGTGTATATAGGGTGTGATCCAAGATCCCAGTAGGATGCCTCCCAAGAAAAGGATCCCTATAAAAAAATCAAAAGATAATTTAACATTCTTATTAAAAACAATGCTTTTAAAATTGTTTTTAGGAAATCATTCAAAAGATGAAAGTGACAAGAAAAGAATACTGAAAGAAAAACCATTTTACAAATAATACTTTAAATTGAAAGAGAAAATTTATAAATAGCATACACATACTCAATTGGTCCTCCGTATACCGATGGAAGACATGATGTCATGAATAGTATAGCACTGCGGGTAAATCCCATAAGTTATCTAGTATTCGTGGTGTGCTAGAGACACCATACCTCAGTGTAAACGTGGCATAGGAGCCACAAGAAACATCACTCTCGTGCAAAAGCCACTAGTAGGGAAACAAATCCATAACCTTGTAGTCTTTAATCATCACAAAAGTTTAGTTAGTGTGGTAACATCAATCCTGCTAGACGAAAACGCGAAAGACCACTTCCGTAACATCTAGTATACTTGTCATAATCTTCCCAGCTAGGTACCCAGGGTTCCCTTTTTGTGATCAAACAAATTTCACATTTACAAAGCACCAACACAACACGTTTACACCCAAAATTCAATACAAAAAAGGCACACAGAGTGCCACCACTTTCACACCCAAACCCCACTATAAAAATATACACATACCAAAACATTGGATAAACATGTCTCGCACCACTTATGCAATTTTACAGTTCATACAAAATGTTTCCAAAAGAAATTTGTAAAGGAACCACAAAACTTTACACCCGAAGACAGGTTTAAAATCCCCCTTTTTAGACTAAATACACATCAAAACTATTTTACATCATAAATCACATCAGAGGCATGAATTTATAAATTTTTTAAACATCTAATAGTAAATTTCTAATTGGCACATCAAGGATTTCACATGAAAAATGCCTAATTTTTCATACAATAATGTCACCTAAAATTTAACTCATGTTTAACTCTACTAAACGCCACTTCCGGACAACACATTTAATTAAATAAATTCATTAAACAATATATAAAACATTTAAAATTATCACATGATAGTTTACATGAAAAACACATAATTTTTCATAAAATAACGACACCTAAAATTTGACACAAGTTTAACTATATCAAATGCCACATCCGTACAACACATTAAATTAATTAAATTCAAGTAAACAATTTATAAAACAGTTAATATGAGCACACAATAGTTTTTCACCAAAAACCCACTTGATCTCATGCCAAAACACCACTTCAAAACCGAATTTACAACACAACCGTTCCAAAACAAGTTTTCCGCCAATCCAACTATTTAAAATTTGAATAAAAAGGTGCGCGGTAAGGTAAAAATGCCAAAATAAATAATTTTTCTTTTATTTTTTTAAAACACTCTCACCTTAACTTCTTTTAGAAAATATTTCTCACTTTTACGATGGGACCTGAAACCCTTTTTAAATAAACACTACAATATGATACGCACGACAGACAACAAATTATTTTCAAGAAAAATACATTTATAACTCAAATATGTATTAAAATATTACCAAATCATATTTTTCACACCTAAAATAATTAATTACAAGTGCATGTCAAAAATATTTCCAAGGACATTTTGCGCCACCAAAAAAACTCTTAAAACCCATTTTTAAAAACCTTACATCAAAGCACGCACCAAAGCATGGACAACCTCTATATTATAAATCCTATTTCATCATTTAATCCCAAACCTTTTTGGAAACACCAAGCACATCACATAATAAAACCAAATAATACATTAATAGTTTTAAACAATCAATTTAAACTAATCTAATGAAGCTAAGGCACAAAAACACCAACCTTGGTGTAGTAAAACTCTAAAAACTTGTGTGAATCTCCAATTTCACCAAAACACACCACATGCATATTTAATTGGATCCTAGAACAATAATTCAAACAAAAAAATCACAATTGAACGCTATAATAGAGGAACAAACCAAAGTTATCAATATTGGACCTCAACAACTCAAAAACCCCAAATTGAAACCCTAAGATCCATGTAAGGGATTAAACGGAGGGATAAATCCCATAAGGAGGAGGGAGTCGGGTTCGTGATGGGGAGAGGGGGACGCCGGCGGTCCGTGATGGAGGGCCAACCAACATAGGAGGTGCACGCAGGGGTTTGGGTGGTTGTGCGAGCTGGCTGGCTGGGAGTAGGGCATGAGGCCAATTATTTAGGGGAGGTCACGCAACGACATGAGCTGGGGAAGCCAGAGAACAGCCCAGGCAAGGGGACCAGTGGATGAAGCGAGGAGCAGGCCGACAAGAGGGTGTAGTGTGATCTAGGAGGGGTGAGGATGAGGTTTCGACGAGAAGAAGAAGAAAAAAAAAGAAACGGGTAAGGGGAATGCTGGGTGCGGAAAAGAAAAAAACAAGGTGGGGTGGGGGGGGGCTAGGTCTCAATGCTAAGAGGGGAAAAAAAGAAACCTAATAAAAAAAACAAAACCAAAACCAATAACTCTAATAATAATAAAAATAATAATAATATCACTAAATACTAAAAAAATCCATTAAATTTTTATCACATTTTCTTATTTTATTTTATTTTATTTTTACCCCTCTTAAATTTTATTTATTTACTAATAAATCCTTTATTTAATTAGTTGAACATTAGGAAGGAGAGCAGGGAACCGAGTGAGGCCACACGGCTTCGACAGTGGCGTGCTGAATGCTGTCAAGGCCAAAATGATCATTTATCAGAGAAAATTCTAGTCGGACTCAACCCACATTTCACATATATAAAAATAAATAATAATAATAATAATTAGAAGTAGATAAAATTATAAGATAAAAAAATTAGAAACATGACACAGCACGAAGTCTGTGTGTGACAATTCTCCCCACCATTATGCTTTCTGTCCCCAGAAAACCACAACTAATACCGGACCCCAAAGTAGGAAACAATGCCATATTAAGGTTTAAGAGGATCCCTATGAAGACATGTTTGGAGAGGAAAGAAAATCGTGCTCAGAGAAGGTGACTAAAATGAAAAAAATAAAGAAACTCATAAAAAGCATTTATAAAAACATTACATCAAAGAACACACCAAAGCATGGACAACCTCTATATTAAAAATACGATTTCAACATTTAATCACAATCCATTTCGGAAACCCCAAGAATATCACATAATAAAACAAAATAATACATTAATAAATTTAAACAAACAAGTTAAATTAATGTAATGATGCTAAGGCATGGAAACACCTACCTCGATGTAGGAAAACATTGAAATTTTTTGTGAATATCCAATCACCCCAAAATGCACCACATGCATATTGAATCAGATCCTAAAAAAATAATTGGAACCAAAAGAAATCATAATTGTATCATAAAATAGAGGACCGAACCAAAATTATCAATATCGGACCTCAATAACTCAAAAAACCCAAACTGAAACCCTAAGATCCGTGGAAGGGATTACCTGGAGGGATCACGCCCGCAAGGAGGATGGAATCGGGTTCGTGAAAGGGAGAGGGAGATGAAGGTAGTCCATGATGGAGGGACGACCAGCTTAGGAGGCTCTTGTAGGGGTTCAAGAGGCTGTACCAGCCGGCTGGCCAAGAGCAGGGGCACGACGCCGAGTCTTTAGGGGTGGCCGCGCAATGGCATGAGCTGGGGAAGCCGGAAGACAATGCAGGCGAGGGGACTGGTGGATGGTGCAACGAGCAGGCTCGTAGGGGGGTGTGGTGTGATCCAGGAGGGGTGAGGGGGTGGTTTCGAGGGGAAAAAGAAAAAAAATGAGGAAGGGGAATGCTAGGCGCGACAAAGAAAAAAAGCAGGGGCGATAGGTCTCAATGCCAAGGGTGGAGAAAAAATTAATAATAATAAAACTAATAAAAAAACAAAACCAATAATAATAATAATAATAATAATAATAATAATAACAACAATAACAATATCCTTAAATACTAAAACAATCAATTAAATTTTTATCACATTTTCTTATATTATTTTATTTTCATTTTATTCCTTTTAATTTTTTTCTTTATTAATAACTCCATTATTTAATTAGTTGAACATCGGTCAGGTGAGCGGGGAACCGAGTGAGGCCGCATGGCTTCAACTGCGGCGTGCTGATCGCAGTCAAGGACAAAACTCTCATTTATCAGAGAAAAACCCTAGTCGGGATTGGCCCACATTTCACATATATAAAAATAAATAAATAATAATAATAATAATAATCAGAATGAGATAAATTAATAAGATAACAATAGAAAATTAGAAACATGACACAGTGTGAAGTCCAGGTGTGACATAAGATGATTTGGGCACCAAAATAATTTTTTCTACAAAAAATGTTTTTTTGGAAACTTTCTTGAAAATCTCCAATAAGACCCTACCGCACCTGGATAGTGGTTGTTCTTGATACATGACTATAGATTATTCATGTTTTAAGAATTTGATAAACGTGGAGTGTGGACATGTAACTTTTGGTGACAATTCTAAAGGGGAGATTATTGGCCATTCCCAAATTGGTAATTCTAATACTATTATATTTTCTATTGATTTATTTATACACCATTTGAAGTACAATATTGTTAGCATATCATAGCTATTTGATGATGGTTTTTATGTGAAATTTGAAAATAATTCTGGAAATTTTTTATAATAAAAATGATTTATTATTTAATGGTTTAATAAATGATAATGTTTATGATATAATTTTAGATTAATTATTTTCTCAAAATATTTCCTATATAGGTGCCATGTAAAAAGAATATTGGATTTGGAATATGATACTAGGTAATTTTAATATTCGTTTAAGTATAAATATCACTAGAAGAGGGTTAGTCACTGATCTACCTAAACTATAATTCCCAAATGATAAAGTATATAACCCATGTATAAAAGTGAAACATCATGAGATATATTTCAAATTAAGGACTGATGTTTTGACTTCTCAACCCCTTGAGTTGGATCATATGGGTTTATTTGTCCCATTGAGAGTTTTTAATCTAAATGGGAGTCACTATTTTTATGTTCTTATAGAATAGTTTTTTAGGTAAACTTGGGTCTTCTTTCTATCTCACAAAATCCAAGCCTATTCTTATTTTACCATGTTTTCTAAATATGTAGAAATAATTAGTTGACTTATGATTAAGACATTATGAAGTGATCAAGGTCGTGAGTTTGAAAATAAATAATATGAATATTTTTTCTATAAAATGGATATAATTATAAATTTTCTACTCTTAGAAATAGATATAAGAATAGGATTGTAAGAAGAATAAATATATGCCTTCCATAAATTTACCAGATAGTGCTCAATGAGTACAACCTTCCTATTTATTTTTAGGTAGAGGCTGTGAATAAAGCATGTTATATAATCTATAGAGTTTTTATTATACATCTTATAAAGAAAAACATTTATAGATTATGGAATGGTATTAAATAAAAGGTGAAAAAATTTAATATTTTTGTTGAAAAGTATTTATTATTTACACTAAGAATAATCTTAAAAAATTTATTCCAAGAGTGATGATGAAATTTTCCTTGGTTATTCATGTTCTAGTAAATCATGTATGGTGTTTAGTAAAATAACCAAGATTTTGGAAGAATTTGTACTTGTAAAGTTTGAGGAAACATTTCCACATGAACCTAATTCCCCTTTATAAAACTTGAGGATTATTTTTCAACTCTAAATATCAAGGCCAAACCTTCTAAAAATTCTATGAATCAATCATAAAATTCTATAAGTTCAGAAGAACATCCTAAACCTAAACCTATCATTTACAATGAGATAACCAATCCTTATTTTCAAATAGAGGTAAGGAATAATAAGTATCATCCTCTAGATACTATAGTTCGAGACCTATATTGAGATACTCAAACTAGATATTTTCATAGAAATTTGGTTGAACATCCAGAATTATTTCACAACTTGAACCTAAGAACATTTATGATGAAATTAATGATGAATTATTGGTTATTTCAAAGTATTAAGAAGTTAATAATTTTAAAATAAATAATGTTTGGGAAATTTTAGTTATTCCTAAAGATGCTCTTACTATTGGAACTGATTGAGTGTTTAGAAACAAAGTTGATGAAACATGAACTATAATAAAAAATAAATCTAGGTTGGTTTCAAAAGGATATAATCAAGAATAGGGTATTGAATATAAGAAAACCTTTTCACTAGTTTCTAGACATGAATGAATTAGAATAATTATTTCATATGTAGCACATTTTTATTTCAAACTATATCAAATGGGTGTTAGATGTGAATTATTAAAGGTTAATATAGTTGAGGATGTTTTCTGTTGAATAACCCCATATGTTTCAAAATCCCTATTTTCTAAATCATGTTTTAAAATTAATATAAGACTTATTGGTTTTAAGACATACTCTTAGATCTTTCTGTAACAAGCTTGTCTGTTTTCTTAATTCTAAAGGCTTTTCAAAAGGTATACCCGATCCTACTATTTTTATAAAAATAATTTTGAATGATATTTTAGAAGTTCAAATTTATTTTTCTGATATTATTGATGGATATTATAAACCTTTTTTATGTATATATTTTTCAAAAATGTTGAAAATGGATTTGGAATGAGTTTAATGGGTAAAATTAATTTCATTCTTGTTTTTCAAGTTTTTCAAAAGATATATGGAATTATTCTAAATCAACGTATGTACAATAAATATATACTAAAACCTTTTGGTTTGTATGAAACTAATGGTAGTGATATTCCAATGAGAACTACCAGTAATATGGATCCTGATGAAGCTATAAAACCAGTGGATCAAACTTGTTATTGAGGTATGATTGGAAGTTTTGTATAACTAACTACTATTTGACTAGATATTATGTTTAGTGTGTGTATGTGTTCCTATTTTCATGAAAATATAAAATATTATCATTTGTTTTTAAAAATACTCAAATACCTCAAATATAAACTGATTTAGGATTATTCTATCCTAGAGGATGAGAATTTAACCTAATGAGTTATTCAGATTCCAATTTTAGTGGTTTTTTGATAGATAAAAATCACTTTAAGAATATGTATTCTTTTGGGGAATTCAATTGTATATTGGTGTAGTAGAAATGATAAATTTTGTTTACTGTCTACGGTTGAAGTAGAATACACATCTTAGGAAGTTATTGTGCAAAAATTTTGTGGATGAAACAGACATTACTAGACTTTGTATATCAATTCAAACATTTCCCTATAAATTGTGACTATATAAGTGCAATTCATGTTTGTAAAAATCCTACGTATAATTCCTGGAAAAATCATATTGATTTAAGACATCAATTTTTGAGAGACAATTTCCAAAATGGTGATATAAATCTTCAATTCATAGGGAATAAACATCTTCTTACTGATATTTGCATAAAAACACTGAATTCTGAGAGATTAAAATATATCAAACACAAATTAGGAATGATAAATTTTGGTTAGTCTTTAATTTTGGAGGATACACCATTAGCATGAAACCGTAGGAAGGTCACCATTGGGAAGACATCATTGGATAAGTTTACATTGGAAATTACCCTTTGGGAAGTCACCATTGGAAAGTATCGATTGACATGTTACCGTTGTCAAGTAACCATTGGAATGTAATAATTGAAAAGTAACCATTGGAAAATTCCCCTTTATAATGATCTTCCATTGGAGTTCTACTAGTCCCTATTTTTTTAATCGTTCACTGTTTTATGTTTTTTTACCATTAATAATTTTCTATATTAATTTCTATTGTATTTTTTTCATATTATTTTGATATATTTTTTGATTTCAAATCCCAAAATGATATAATTCATAATTAAATCTGATTTCAATTCACTCTCACTCATGCCAGACCGCTTCGAACCATTTCACCATACATTTCTCTCCCAACCTTCATCCTTCTACACACCCTTTATCCTTCTTCATTCAACTAAAATGGTGAGAGTAAAGCATCATTTAGAGTCTCCTCCCAAAGGATCATGGTCTACTAAAAGGTTTATAAGTGAATAAATCTGAATAATTATCAAGGTAAGGAACCTAGAACTTGTGAACCATGTGGTAGTTGATAAAAAATAAGTGGATAATGATTGGTAGTTATCGAGCCAGTATTTTTTTTCTCAAGGTGATCCATGACAAGATATGTGCCGACTAGTTCTCTATAAATGATAGAACTTTATATACTAGTTTGGTTTGTCAATTTAATCAGTACACAGTGTTTAGTTTTGGAATGAAGAAAAATTTTATTTGGAGCATGATAGATGGTATAGAGTTTACATTTTCTTTAAAATAATGAGAAACATTTATAAATATTTCTCATTGATTTGTTTATTATGATTATAAAGGTATAATACTAGGGGATAGTGAATATATTGTTTATGAGGATGTACTTCTTGATCTGATAAGTGATAGTACTCTAGGAATAAATACTGCTAATGAGTTAGATGGAGAATGAAAACTTCATTTGAAGTTTATTCAAATTTTTTTATGTCTTTGAAATGGGGACTTTAGTAATATCTGATATCAGGATGTGTATGTTATTCTCCTCAAGAAATGAGGTGATAAAATTAAACTTTGCAGATACCTCATTGTTTACTTGATTGAAATGCATAAATCATCTTATCGATCTAATTATATCATTTACCCTAAGATGATTTTGGACATGTTGGAAAACAAGTTTTTTATTGATGAGGAGGAGGAAGATGAAGATGGTGTGGTGGTTTCTTTTTAAATAAGGTTATTTGTAAAAGGGTGGGAGAGAATTGGAATCCATGGATAATAATGTGGGTTAGAGATAATGATAAACTATATGTGGATTTTAATCATGTAGACCATCCAATTAGACCCAATAGTTTAGTGGATACTAGCTTAGAGATAGATGAGATTGTGAGATATTATGAAGAAGAAGAAGTTGATGTGTCTATTAAAGAAGAGGAAGAGGAACCTTCTATTGAAGACGAAAGTGACCCTAATATCCCTAGGATCCCAACCATACATTTTAAAGCTATTAGTCCCCTAATTTATATCCATTCACAAGATAGTATCTTAAGTGAAAGATATGATTATGTTGAAGAGACTATGGTATCTATATTTTAGAGGATTAATATTTCTTCTAATACTTCAATAGAAATTTCGAATGTATCTGATAGTTCTTCAGATAATAACAATGAGGATTGTGGTAATGGAGATGATTGAGATGTTGATAAGGATAGTAATGGTGATGAATCTAATAATGATGATGCTGATGATGTTGAGATGACTTAATAAAATTATTATTATCCTATTACTTTAGTTAGGTATTAAAAGAGACTTGGTTCTTCCAAATTTGTGTCTTTGGAATGATCAGTTTTACCTCAACCTGTTGGAGATGATTCCTCTAATAGAGGTGAGACCAGAGTATCTTCTGAAGGGGAGAAATCCCTAAGTTATTTAGAGTTTCCCCTTCTTATTTGACTTCATCCAGAGTGTAAGTGGTATATCATGATGACCAGGAAAAATTCCTCGTGTATTTATTTCTTGTTTAAGAATATTCCTATTAGAAGGACATTGAAGAATATGTTAGATAGAATAAGTATTCTTAGGGTGGTTTTGATCTCTTGAAGCATGTGGTATCATATAATGGAGAGACTTACATTAGTTATAAAATACTTAGACTATCTTATATGGGCTTAAATTATGATGAGAGTGGTGATGACCATAATAGTAAACCAGATAATGGTGGTCCTATTATCTCAGTTGGAGTTGCTAAAGATTCTATGGGATATTTAGTTGAGCTGATTGACCATGATGGTGAGATTCATGAATTAACTTTAGATTCACATTGAATTATATTAGAGTCTTTTGAGGCTACTATGCCTAGTTCTGAGAGAGCTACTACACCTATACCTACTACATATATTGTGCCTTCAGATTTTGTTTCCTAAGAATATTAAGAGTCTTTCAAATAGAGTCTTATTTCAGATTTCATAAAATGTTTGAGGTCTTAGGAACCTCTTGTTTCTCAACTTAGTGAAGCAGATGCAAGACACCACTTTGAGATATTTGTTTTCCATATTCAGACTAAGATGAATTTTCACATTAAAAAATATGAAATAAAAAATATAATGTTGACCAGTGAGATGGAAGCCATCAGATATGTTATAGATGATATTAGGACCTCCTTTACTGTCATTCATGATTATTTTTGGGGAGATTAGAGATTGATCCTACTACTGCTTATATATCTAATGCTCCACTGCCCTTAGCATCAGTTGATTCCATATTTTCTAGATGATTTGTTAGAGAGGAGATCCATTATATTATGAGATATATGGATACTTCTCATCAGGTTTACCTGAGGTAGATTTGATAAAATGATGAAGAAATATATAAAATTTTATGAAAATGTTTGAATAAAGCCTCAGGTGATAGTGAAACCATAAAAAAGGAAATTAAGTTTTATCTTTCTAGGATATATAACAAACATAAGTTTAACGCACATTTCATATTTTTTTGAGGAAAAAATGATTCCACCTATTACTAGGGAATTCAAGGAATATTTAGACCATATTAAAGTGAGGAAACCCCTACTAAATTTATTCATGGAGGAGAAGAAGGACTTCTTGTGTGCTTTAGAGAGAGAGAGAGAGAGGAGGAAACATTATTATGGAATTTTTGAATCTCATAGAACCTTTAATGTATGTCTCTGATATAGTATTGGTAGCATCTGAGGAGACTCCCATTCCATCCTTCACATCTACTCCTTCCCCATATCCTTTAACACACCAATATCAGTCGTTTAACATGTCTCTGATGGAAGCAGTTATGCATCTTAGACCAGTGATCATTAAATTGTTGCCTACCTCTTCCTCATAAACTTATAACAAAACATAATCCCCTTCAACTTCTACATTAGTTCCTCCTACCTCTAATAATGATAAAGGATCTTCTAATCCTATCCCCCAAACTAAGAGTGATTCATATTATCCATAGTCTTTGATAAGGTCTTTTTTTCCTTATCTATTTATTGAATTTTCAATATCATACTATGATAATTTGTAATTAATGAAATATATATATTATTATTCATATATTACTTATTTTTATTCACTACTTAGGATCTTACCTTTTTTATAATCCATGAACCTACCTTTAATAACCCTCCTCCTTTGATGTCATAAATCTACTTTGATACCATCATTATTTGGGATCACAATATTATTTGGATGTGATTTACATTAAATATAACTAACTTAACCAAACTTATTCTTTTATACCACTGTTTTTATAGTACTGATAGGCAAACATTGATACTATATTTATATTTGATACTTATCCTTGATACCATACTTATTTGGATTCAATTTGAAATTTGTAATGTGAAGCATACTATTACCATTAAAATCCATCTATTTTATACCTATATCTGATTTGTGCATGGTTTATAAAATTCCATGATTTATGATCATCCAAATGGGGAATATTGTTAGATACTACTTATTTTAATACTCATAGTTCATGATTATTATGTTTTAAATGACTATGATGCTTTATGAAAACATATTATTTTATAAAGATATCAACAGAAATTTGGATAAGTATAGAAATGAGTCACCTCAAGATTGAGTCACTAATAGAATAACCCCTTCCATATAAGAGTCACTGCTAGATTGAATAACCAACATATATGAGTACCACCATACTCAATCACCACCAGACATGAGTCACTACCAGATTAAATCACCGCTAGATATGATTCATCACCAGACTAACTCACCCCTAGATATGAGTGACAACCAGACTAACTCACCGCTAGATATGAGTCACCTATAGAATGACTCACTATTAGACATGAGTCACCTCTAGAGTTAATTACTGCTAAATATGAGTCACTTATAGATTAATTCACTTCCAAATTCAAGTCACCATAATAATAACTCATCACCAGACTGAGTCATCACCAGAGATTAACTACCAATAAGAGTTCCATTAAATCTATTATACATCCTTTGAATTTTATTCTCCAAATAACTATTTTATTGGAGTTAATTTAAAGGATTATTTAATGATTATTCCTAACTCTTTTCACACACACACTGAATACAAGTCAGAGTTCAGTACGAGGATCTATAATATCTTTGTGATTATTCAGCAATGGTTATTCCAATAGTGATATATATTTTCCAAAGGACATCCTTATGCTTGAAATAAAAAAGTGGTTTCATGAACATCACACAATAACTTACATGATGCATACTTATGTTCATTTTATTGTGAAAGAGTGGGGTACATTGAATATTTAGGTCTTTTCCTACAGATATAAAATAGAACTTCGAGATGCTCAATTTTCAAACAATTTTCACAGAAATTATTCGATCTGCTCACTAAGACAAACCTGAGGACTCAAGCATCTAGAACATTGAAAACCTTAAAACACATTATTTTTTCATCTCAATTTCTTTATTCTCTTTGATTTTTATGTCATTTTAGGAGTGTTTTGTGTTTATCTATATAACTTCACACATGGAATCCTATACTTAAATTGGAGAATACTTGATATTAACTTCCATCTATATCATCTATTTACCCAGGTTTATTATGGAAGAGGTCCATGTGTGGCCTGTATTGTTTTTATTCACACATTTAATTGTCGGAGAGGATTTGGTATTGGAATGCATGAACTATTTCATGTATACTCGATCCATGTTATGGATCATATTGTCATTATATAATATACTAGGCATTCTATGATTTTTAAGTGGATGGGATTATGTCTCATCATGAGTCTGAACCCCTTGTTTATTACATTATGTGTTTTAGTTTTGTTTTCTTCATTTCAAATATTTACCTGTGTTGTTTTTAAAATGTGAAAAAATTGAACCCTAATATTCAGTCTTTACTAGTTTTAATATTTATATATGTTTATGTAAATTGATTTAAAAAATTAAAGTAACTTAATGTATTATTTTAACTGATCCCTAATTATTCTTTGATAAATATTTTAAAAGAACAAACATACACTAATTTATTTTTTTGATTAACTGGGTGAATCTATTAAAATTAGGGGATTTTATTTGGACATTTTTTATCAGAAATTTTATTAGTAACACAAGTCACGCCCCTCTTGAGTTACTCACTCTGTCCAACATAATAATTTGAGAAATTACAAAACTACCACACCCCTGAATTATAAAAGAACACCTAATTTATCTTCTCCACTCAAAATTAAGCCTTATTTATCAAAAAACCCTAAAAACACTTACCAAATTCATTATCCAAATTTTATATGTTATTCACATCCCAAAATACGAACCCTTAGATCCATAAGTGGAGATCTAAAGGATTTTTTTCAAATAAGAAGTAACCAATTTAACTAATCACTCTCTTTTTAATTATTCATTTAACACCAATTAACCGTTAATATATTCTTTGTTGGATAATAACCTCATTATACTAAATATACTGAAATATATTTTTGATTATGAAACCATAGGTATCCACCCAATTTTCTAACAAATGAAAGTGAAAGTATCACTCGTACATATGTATGACATGCCTTCCCTATGTGGCGATTCAATTCATATTCCATCACCATTTTTATGGATGGGTAATATTTTTGTTATGATGTCTATATATTATATAAATGAAAAAAATCATAATTATGGAATGATAATAACATATATACCTTCATATGTTCAAATATGTTGGAAAACAATAACATCTCTCATACACATGTGTGGGCTACTTGCTCCACAAAGTTATGTGATTTTTTTTTTTATTTATATTTTTCTTAGTTAGTAATAAGGATATATTTAATTAATACACATGATTTATATGATATAATAATGATTTTATAATGGTTAATTATTATTTACCTTTATATTTATCCATTTTTAGAAAATGGAACCGACATTCATGTGTACATACGACCTACCGTCTCCATTGACAATGAAATTCATGTTTTAAACTATACCTATTTTGGATTAATCTTAATATATATTCAATTAACATATATTATATTTATATCAGGAATAAAATTATGGAAAATATGGAACCATGATCAAAGTATAAGGACCCAGACTTCCGGATCGAAACATGCAAGAAAAACAAAGAAGTTATCACATAGAATATAGATTTTAATAAAAAATTGTCAATAAATGGGAGATAATATGTAATAAGTAAATAAAAAAATGGTATGATAGATATTATTATGGTTTTGGAATAAATTTTTAGTTAATATATATTTATTATATCGGAATTTTGAACACATATAAAGAAATTCAAAACATGAGGTAAGGGTTTTATGTTTGAATCTGACTTTAATCTACATTATTTATGATTCAATTTAATTTGAGAGAATTATATGGGACATAACTGATAAATCCCTTCAATTTTCATCTCATATTATATATATATGAAATAGTTTATTTTTCATTTTATACTTTTTAATATCTCAATAGACCGAACAAATGTTTTTAATGAAAACTGACTTTATTTATCTTTTTGGTTAAAAATCATTTTTCTTCCATATCCATGTTTTTTAAAAGTGTTTTCAATATTATCCTATGATTTTTTATATTAATTTTTAATATTTTTTTAATTTATAAAAAATGTTTTAAATGGAATTTTCATGTCGTTTTCCAAATGAGGTACATTTTGAATTTTTAAAAAAATATTAAAGGATTGTTTTCTTTTAACTTATACAGCATGAATATAATTTCCCCTAGTCAAGATCATTCAATGCATTGAAAAATACGTTAAAATTTTCTGTATCTATTTTCAAAGAATTTTTTTTCCATATTTCTTTAAATATTTTTATTTTAAATAATTTATTGAAAAATTGAATGATTTTTTCCCTCAAGAATGTTTTAATGATATTTTTATATTAATTAAATTCATTAATGAAAAAACCATGGGGTTTTCTTATGATTTGCTGGGATTATTATCCAATGGTAGAATATTTATTCTTTATCTATATGTCTTGTATTTATCATGATGATATTTTTATGGAACCCATTTATTTTCCATGAGTTATGCTATGATATATTGATGTAATGTTTATGAAACTTTTTTATTTTTTAAGTTATAATGGGAAGATAACATGAATGTTTTATGATATTATGGAACAAATTTTTAGGGTTTTATTTATGTGATGTGTGGGACTAGAAATATATATACCTTTAATTAATTGGTATATTTTATAAATATCATTATATTACTATAGAAATCATGAATTTTTTCTTGATCCATTATTGGAAAAATGTAGATGTGCTTGATCTATTTTGGGAAACAATTTGATGTTCTTGATCCTTTAGGGAAACAAGTCAATGTTCTTGATCCACTATAGGAAATAGGTTCTTAGTCATAATCCATTATGATTTAATAGTATTGGGAGTTAAAAATGACATATGAAATGGTTTATATAATTATTATGGTTCCTCAATTTTATGACATGAACTTATGGTTCATGGTTGTTCATGATTTTCCACTCTTATTACTCATGTATTTTTAAATGATAACGATTTTCTCCATGAATATTTTTTTTATATTTGATATATTATGTATGATTTTTTTATGTTATGATCATTATATTATACACTTATGATTTTCTTATGATTTCATATGACCATTGATTGATTAATCCCTTGTTTTCCCTTATTGAGCATTTGAGTTCACTCTTTCTAATGATTCCTTTACACACATTATAAAGAAATGTTTTAGATTGAGTTTTTTTATAAAGAGCAGTCAAAGGGAATATCTTAATGGTATATGTTGAACATCATTAATGAAATAAGATGATTTTTTTTCTTGTATCCAAATACACTAAACCTTAATGGTTATCGAGTGTTTATTTCTTAAAGGTATTTAATATTCACATAAAATGTTTTAATATTTATGTGTTAAAATACTAGGTTACTATAAATTGTTTCACTTGTAATATATCCCAATGAATTTATAATCCGTATGGGACATTTACCCAATGAATGTAAAGGGAGTGCTCACCTAAATCATGGGGAATATATCTCAGTGAGGGAGGAAATAACTAGATTTATAAGGAATATGGGCCCATGAGGATTGATATATAATATGATTTTGGGTTTGAAACTATGGGAATAATTATAAACATCCTACTTGATAATATTCAATTCATATATAGAATGAGATGCATGGTTTAA
This sequence comes from Viscum album, assembly GCA_963277665.1. NCBI lineage: Eukaryota > Viridiplantae > Streptophyta > Magnoliopsida > Santalales > Viscaceae > Viscum > Viscum album. The sequence continues at coordinate 577,636,461 of OY728122.1, read as the reverse complement.
GGTTAGGTGACAAGACTATACAATGTAGTTTAACATCATGTGGTAAGGATGTTGGAAATATAATTTAATGTCATGTTACAATATTGTTAATGGATTCCTCTATCATGATAAAAAAATGACCAACCAAAACCTCTAATCGAAGAGGAGGAATTCATTACATGATAAATAAGAGAAAATGGGGAGATTAATCATAATGCATGTTGGATGTATGAAATATTACCCTTTGAAGATGTTTTGAAGGTGGATACAACCCCATGAAGATGAGTTAGGGATTATAACTTAAGGATATCCATTGGGATATTGGATCATTTGGAGTACCAATGTGATTTCCTTTTATGATTCAATGGTTGGTTCTAATACATTTGAGAAGTACCAAGTGATGTATGAGAGTTGAGAGGACATTAGTTGGGCATATGTGTGTATGTTTTATGCATATATGAAAGAGTTACTTCCTCATTTATGGTATAAGGTAATGAAATCATCAATAATATCATTTATTGGAATTAAAACTACTAAAAAATCTCATGAATTCATGTCTCATTGATTACCAGTATTATTTGAGAGAAGCTTATTGATTCAGGGTAGACCCCTCCAACGTCCTCCTATCAGGGACCTTTATTATCAAGAGAATATGAAAATTTTATTTTATTAAGGGATCTACCAACATGGGAGGATAATTAATTAGTATCCTTTTATTAATATAATACACAATATAAGGGTTTTACACTAGTGTTTATTCCCTTATCGTGAAAATCTAGTGGTTTCAGTGGAGGCTGTGATAAGGGGAAATTATAAGAGAAGGCCCAGGTGATGGGATATTTTTTCATTGAAGTTTGGTGGTACATAAGACCACCATATGAGAGTAGGATACAATTCTTCACCCAAGTGGGGTTCTTGAGAAATAGTTTCACCCATGTGAGATGCGTTGGGTGAATGGTTTACCAATTGGGATACCTCATGAAAAGGGTCTCCTAAGTATATTTACTTGGTTGAAGGGCCTCCGAAGCGGGGATACTCATGTATACGGATAACCAAGTGGGATACCTAGGTGAAGGGTCTCCCATGTTGGATGTCTTGGGTAAGGGGTTATACAAGTGGTTTTTCTTGGGTAAAGGGTCACCTAAGTTGGGTTCCTTTGGTGAAGAGTCACCCATGATAGGTGCCTTGGGTTAAGGGTCACCAATGTGGGGTGCCTCAATGAAGGGTTACCCAAGTTGGTGGGCTTGGGTAAAGGTTTAACCTTGTGGGATACATAGGAGTAAATTCACCCTAGTGATCAGGGGTTCTTATGGAAACCCTTGGGTGAACTGCTCTCCTATACGGTGGATAAGACTGGTCTTTCTCCCCAGTACAAGGATACTAGGTAAGAATTAGTCTTTTATGATGGTTTTATCTTTAGTATGACTCAATTCCCATTAACTTATGTTAATTAACTGATGTTTTAAGTGTCATAGTCTACCTAAAGGTGGGTTTAGATACACAAGTGAATGGATATTATAGTCTCTCTTTCATTTCTAGGAGGTGTGAATATCATGACAAAGTCAATGGAAAAGGGTTCCATTTGTTGAAAAAATTGGAGACCTTGGTTCATGGAGTTTGAATTCCAAGGTAGCATGCACATGTGTCTTGAGGACATGGACTATGGTTTTTAGGTGGTGTGTAAAGGTGGTTTTCGCGATTCATCATTGGTGTATGCTGAGGAGCCTATGTGAAGTTACCTTGGAGAATCAGTAAGGACTTATAAAACATGGTGTGACTTCTATTCACATATATTTTTCCATTTCAACCATAGTAAATTGTATCCTAAATTTAGTTCCAAAAAATGAACCCCTAATAATGTGTTCCAATATTAATAGATATGATCATATTTCGAGGTAAATGTATCTCTGGAGAGATAAAAGTTATAGTGAGTATTGGATATCTATGATGGTGACTTAGGTGATCTGTACTAGCTAAGATGAGTGATATTTATTAGATATTCCATGAAAGATTTCTAGAAAAACTATTTGATTCACACTGGAGAGGTTGGGTAATCAGTGGTAGAGAGTCTCAGAAAAGTTATTAACACCTATATATATAGTAGTGTTCCCCAAACATGGGTGAATCTATGACCACTTGAGTGATATTTACAAATTTAAAATCTCTTTTCACTCTAGTGTTTCTCACTACTATTAGGTAAGAAATAGATAAGTCACTAGACTTAGTGAAAGGGGTTGAGAGCAGTCAACTTAGTGAATTTATTTGTAATGGTAAACATAGACAAGGTTACATGTACATGTTCATCTAGGTGGGGAAACCTAAGTGAGGCCACCTAGATGAGGCCACCTGAGAAATCCTACCTAGGCTAGTCAAACTCAGTAATGAAATTGAATGCTAAATTTATTCCCAGTTAGGTTAGTGTTCAAATCACCACCAATATTTTTATTCATCATAATTATATACTATTAAATCCTGTTAGAGTTTAAGGATTTCTTTCTCTTCAAATGTAGTGTTAGACACTAATGTGACTATACTGATAAATAATATGGTAGCATATGTGGAGAATGTTTACTTTGGATAGAATGAACCTTCATTGTCGAATACTATAAAGTTATTAAAAAAATATTTAGGAAATACTAGTGTCACACTTATTTACCTTACTTGAACACAAATTATTGACTAGCATCAGGATCTCGCTCCTAGATGATTATATCCAAATTTATTGGTTTTTGGAATACATGAAACTTTTCACAATGAATATTTCATAAAAGGTAGCCTACTTTCTTGAAGGAAACAAATATACATCTTATCTATTTATCCATACTAATACATTATCAGACAATAAGAAGTACATAAAAGAAGTTGAGATAAACTATTATTCCTTTATTTACAGTTATTACGTTATTGGTCAAGCATAGGGTTTTAGTGATGAGTGGGAAATTCGAACATGGGGAGGATTTAATATTAAATGGATGTGAGATTATTGTGTTTGGGAAAGTTGAAAAAAAAATTAAGACCCATCTCAATGTTGTTTAATTATATGAAACTATATGTATTTCCTAGACACATGTTTAAAAGAACAATGATTTAACTCAAGAGCAGCTAAGTCATTGGAACCTCAAACCAACATCCCACACCCACAATGTAGTGGGTATCAGTTTATGGGACATTTACAAGATTTATAGGGAAGAAATACTCAGAGTTATGTATGATGAGTTCCTCTCCCATGAGCTATGAGGGGATAATTTCATACGGGATCCACACATGTATTAGATATGATTTAAAAAAGAAAAGGATACCACATGAAAGTATCCCAGTCCCTAACCATATATCAATATTGATACTGGGATAATTAACTTATTAGTACTCAATGGCATTAGATTCATGTGTATGAAACCAATGATATATCCTTACATATAAAATACGGGATACGAGAGAATTTACTGGTTAGATATCATACAGGATTAATATAATAAGCGGCATTAAAAAATAAACCTGATAACCCCCTATAAAACTATTTGGTATGAGTTCCTCTCTATATAGGTGATTGGATATGTTATCCTGATATTTAATGCAAAACATTGAGTATTTTTTAAAACATTTTTCTTTGAATCTTTATTTGAGAATAGGGAGCCTATGTGCTTATCCATATCAATAGAAGAAAAAATTCAATAATTCATGCTTCATATCTATAGAGGAATATAAAACATTCATATATCGGGATAATTTAATATATTATGAGTTTTGATGTTGGATCACATCAATTCCTATTACCTACTCATTGAGGTGACAATTATATGATATAGATTTCAACCATCCATCCCATGTGTTTATAATATCTTACCATTTTCACCAAAAGATGAATCCACAATCTAGATTTTAAATATATTGTTGGAATTCAAGTTCTTCTCATGTGGGAAAGATCCCTTTATGATTATTACTAGTGAAAATAGATCCATTTACATGTTGGGATCTTACTTGATTGCTCTATGTGATATCATATTGGTGGCTCAAGAAAACTTTAAGTTCATTTGTGAAGCTTCTAAGCCAAATTGATTTGGACATCAATTTTTATGCCTTAAATACTAAATGGGGGAACCTTCGATGAATGTGATGAAAGATAAAAACTATATGGTGGTGTGGTATCTTTGGGTGATAATGATTTATGAGAAAATATGTTCTATGATCAATTACCCTTTCGTGGAAACATTTGCTGATCTATTTTTTTGACTATGCCTAAATTTAAATTCTATTAGACCCCCATGGAATATTATCCAAGAGTGTACATAAGGTAAATATTAAGTCTAATATTGATAGAAGGAGGTGAGAAAATAGGAATACCCATATAAAATAAAAAAATTATAACGTGCCTTGGTTATTGAACAGTTTTGAACCCCAAATTATCTACCAAAAATTGTTACAATGGTACATTAAGAGACATTGCCAAGGTGGTTTAATCAGTGGTGAGAATAAGAGTCCACGACTATGGAAGAAATAAATGAGAAGGTTTTAAGTTAATTAGAGCCAAATTATTATGTAGGTTAAAAGGAGAGTCTAACCAATGTTCCTGCAGAATATATATCCCAGTGTCCTCTAATTTTATAAAATTATTCTTTCCACTATAAGTAAGAAAGGCTTGTTGAAATCAATCCAGTGTAGTGTTCAAATTTAAAAAATTGAGAAGATAAAGGATATATATGATTTATATTTTTAGACTAACCCCATGGAGGTAGGCAAGAATATCTTATAATTGGATATTCTAATTCGGTCCACCGACTAGAGGGTTCCCATAACCCAATGGGTATATGATATAAAAGATCGGGGAACCCATGCGAGGGTACATTACCAATATTTAGATGAATAATGGGATCATTTTTTTGATTATGAAGATATAAAATGAATGTATTAGGATTTTTAGTATCCCATCCCAAAATTATTATTTATATACATCTTTATATTTTTCTTATAGGAGATGATATTAGTTATCTTAAAAAATGAATCCCCTAAGTATATTGTTGAGGACTATTGAAGGAATGAATATGAAAAAGATTCATTTAGTGAAGAGGAATATCATCTATGTATTGAAAAATAGACAGTGTAAAAGATGTATATGGAATGTGTATCTTCTATCATCTATTTAAGAATACCAATTCAACCAGTGATAAGGTCGGACATTCCCTTTCCCAAAATCAAACACTAAGGAAAATAAAAAACACTATCTAGGAATATTATTCATAATTAGAGTTCATAGATCTCAAGTTCCTATCAGTATTATTTCGTATATATATATAATGGGTATCCAACTGATAACATCAGGGATCGTTGACTACCAGATCTCACTCCCCTATAAAGTATAAGGAAAATATTGAGGTTTCTTGTGAGGGGTCACCGAGTGAGGCTTCAATACCTACTGAAAATTTGACTATGCCCACTATGGAGAGAGAATTAGTAGTAAATGTATCACTGATAATGGTCATTATATCCACCCCTGCTGATAGATGAGGACACAATTTAGGTATAATGACAAAACAATGCTACAATGTTGTGGGATAGCCAAGGACCGCACATTTTTAGTTTTTATAGAGAACCTCATATTTCTTGAGTCGTTACCCATAATAGAAGAACACATGGATTCCATTGATTCTACTATTACTATGATCAACCCTGAAGAAGGTAGTAATGAGTTAGATCTATTTAAGGCTAGCCATGAACCTATTCCAAATGAACCACCCCACTAAATGGTCCCCACTTACCAGACCAAGTAGGAAGTTGTTATGGAGGGTAGTCAAGGATCAATAGCTTTTTAGGCTATATGAGGTGATGATAATACCCCCATGATCCCCAAAAATAAGACTAGATCAATTATTGACCCCCTGTTTCTATTGAAGAGGGATCTCTTATTGTAGGAGATGTTCAAGTGGTTCAGTTGTCTAGGGTGACACCCTTCAGGATGATGAAAATGTTAATAGAAAATGGTGAGTATCCTCATTTTTCTCTGTCAAATTTTGATATATATTGACTAAAATTTTTCATTATATTTTCCAGATAATTGGTACCCTAATTAGGAGTTCCAATTATGAAATCCCTCATCCCATTACCATTAAATGTTTGGGGGAGATATCATAGTCTTTTACCTAAGAGACCATTCTCCATAATACGTTCCTGTTTCTAGGAGTGACTCCACTTTGGATTATGTAACTCTTAAATACTACCATACTACTAAAAAATGTGCTTTAAGAAGCATATGGAGGTTATTTACCAATAATATTAGGTATGAGTTAAATGTGAAGCTACACCAAATTCAACATTACCACATGCTTCTTGGTAGTAGGGGATCCAACTACCATGATATCCATGACACTATGAATGGAATTATACAAACCCAAGAGTGATGGGAAACATCTAGATAGTATCTCGAAGAGGAATTATTAAATTCTTTATCTTCTATACATGGAAATGTGGTTCTACAACATGCATCCCATTATACAACAAAAGGGTTGGAGCACTAATGTAACTCCCTAAGGATTTACAAATTAATTTATTATAAAATGCATGAAACACTGAGTCTCTTTAAAACAACACTTTGTTATAACCATGCCAATAAACAAAATTTTTCCACCTATTTAATTTGAATTTCAAGAATCTAAAACACATAGTTGCGTTCAGGGTGATTTGTGGAGTTTGATAGAACAAACTTAATTTTTGGTGAATAGTAACCTACCCTTACGAATAGTAACCTACCCATATTAATAGTAATATACCCTTTTGAATAGAAATTTTACCATTTTTAATAGTAATATGACCCTTATGAATAGAAACCTCAACCATTAAAGTGTAAATAAAATTTTGGCACCTTAAAAATGAAGAAGAATATTTTATAAATTATTAATTAAGTATTCATATTTTTCCTAAGTGAAAAATATTTAAATAAATTTTTAAATTAATAAAATAATTCATTTTCTTAAAAATTATACCTAAATTAATATATTTTTCCTATTTTTAAGGATAATTATATGAGATCGTAGTTAATTTTTGAAAGTATTATAAAAGCTATTTTAAATATAAAATCTGTATTTTTCAAGTAAATAAAGATTTTATTTAAAAATTAAATTTCACATATTTAGGAAATTATCTTGAAAAAATGTAGTCTATTTTTGGATTCTAAACATAAAAAAATTGATAGTGTGAATTATTGGGATTTTTCTAAAATACATGAATTTTTGACGAATAGTAAAATATGATAATTTACAATAAATGCTAAATACATGGTTCATTGAGTCATAGATGACGTAAGGATGATGTAGACACACTTGGTTAAAAATATTATACATTTTTTACTATTTTTGGTCTCATTAATCAATACTCTTCATAGTCTTGAGAAAAAATATTTAACTAGTGATTAAAATAATGAGAACCCCTCCTCTCGTCCACTATAAATACTACCCCTCCTCACCTCTTCTCTTTACTCCTATCAAGCCTTTTTCCATGTCATAATTCTTATAAAATCTCCTCCCAATATCCTCCCAAATTTCCAAAAGACCTTGTTATCATTAAAAACCAAATCCTCTCCCCTAAAGAGGCTCTCAAGGATGATTAATTCAAGATGTAAATTCATGTTTTCAATTCTTTTACTTTCTTTCCAAGTTCCATTGTTTTATTTTCTATCCTCACCTATCCTCACCCAAACGTAATAAAAACACCATTAAATTACAGGTACTTTATTTTTTTTATGATTAAGGAATAAGTTATTATCATCCCTCCTTTACCCTTCTTTTATGCTAGTAGTAAAAAACACCATTCGAGATGTGATAATTTACCACATTCATGGACGATGGGTTTTGAATTTCTATTACTATATTAAATTCTGGTCATTAAACTATTATTATGGTCGAACCAAACTAAATTATATGTATTATTTCTCATATATGGTTCAATAATCTTTTTGAACACTTGGTTTTGATATATAAATAAATCTAAGTTCGTTGTGTTCAAAAACCTCTAATTAACCCAAACAGTTATCATTAAATAATTTATATAATAATTCATCTTTACTACAAGTAACCTAATGAAATTTAAAAAATTTAACCTTATGGGTTTTTATAATAACATATAACTTATATTCTTTACAACTATCCTCATTTTCCACTATTCTCTACTTATGTATATAAGTATACAAATCATGAAACAAACAGACCGGTATAATGAAATTGAACTTCTTAACCCATAAAAAAGGCCACTAATGAAATTAATAAGGTTATAATAAATCAATTAAATAAAGATTAGGTTCCTTAATTATTAATTAATGAATCTAATTTTATTTATTTAGGTCATTAAGATAAAGTGGATAATACCTCTAGACTTAAGGTGAGTGTTTCCTCATCTCACATCCATTTTTTGTGAGATATTCATTATTCACTACTATTACTTTTGTATGGTGTATGTATACTGAACATCGATGCATCATATCATTAATCTATTTATTTTTATGGTATTCATTGTATCACTATAATATTATAAATTTTGGGGGATACCAATTGGTTGATTACAAAGTGGTAAGGGAATTTTACATGAACCTCCATTTTTCATTTAAGTTAGTCTAATTTTCTACTTACCTAAATGAAATTATTATTTAATCTTATTTATGCATAATAAATTCTGTTTTAATGTTATATATGTTTAACAACCATAAAAATTCTTTATTTTATAGGGATCTATATGTTTAAAAAGGATATTTAAAAAAATTATCTTGAAATACAATCTTGATTCAAGGGAACTTCTAAAATTCTTACCTATTTTGATGTTCACTCTATAATATGTTTTAAAACATTTTTATATTTCTAAAATCAAACATTTTAACATGAAAAAGATATTTTTTTTTCACTTCTGGTTTTATGGAAGCAAACTTACCTTTTCTCTTTAATATCTCTTTAATGAATTCCTTAAACCACACTAAAATTTTTTAATTATAAAGATACTTTAAGAACACTTTTTACATGATTTCACTTAAAGGGGACATTATTTAGGCCTAAAATGTAAGATCAAGGTCCTTGAATTTTCTGTTCTGGGATATACTTGTTTAGAACCATTTTTTGTTCACATAAAAATTATTTTCCAAAATATCTCTTCTTTCTAAAGTAAAATGGTTTTTTCTCACCTCACTATATCATTTTTGAGATATATGACTTGATCAACACTTAATCCTTGCATGTGGTGTATGTACTTACCCTTGTTATTTCATATCAATTGTCTCCTTATCCTCATGATATTCTAATGGATTATGATTTGAATCTTTCAAGGTGGTATGAGACACTTTAGAGTGTTTAAGGAATATTTCCTCAATAATTTTTTCAATGGACCCATTTAAAATTATATTTATTTATGTAAAAATACATTGAGGAATCCTGTATTTAATATTGGTTTATCTCCAATTATATCATCTAAAAAATATTTTGTTGAAGGGTTTCTGATTAGTTTGACTATGGATGTTCTATCTTGATACTATTCACCATATTACTCTGAACGGTTAGTGTTTTTGTTTAATGGATTGGGAAGGTTATTTAAATTTCATATGTTATATTCAATATGAATTTATTGTTTTTTTATTTTTATCTCCATTCATAAGAGGAATCCATTAGACTTAGTAAGTGTGTGGTGGGGCCAGTTATAGCCCCTCTGAGCATCGGTTGGTCTCATGAGACAAATTATGGTCTTGGCATGAGGCCTTTACATTACAATTATTAATAGTCTTAGCATGAGGCCTTGACGGTATGGTTTTGATGTCCCACATTATTCATTCCCTCATTAGGAATCTAGTAATAGAATGTTCATGAGGTTATTAGTCAAGTAGAATACCAATGATTATTTTTTATTATGTCATCATTTATTTAGATGTTTTTCCTACCATAATATGTAAACGTTTATTTTTAATGGAACATGTTTTTAGTTTTTCACCATGCCTAATGTTTATGTTTATGATATCTTCAATTGTATTGTTTACCCTTACCGAGCATCTGATCTCACCCCTTTTCTTATGAATTATTTTTTCCCCAGGATGAGAAGAGGTGTATTATGAATGAATTGTAGGGATAAACTAAGAGTTTTGGATGTTTTAAATAAAACATATATATTGTTTTTCATTTCATGATACAATGTTGAACCTATTTATGTATCTGGTTTTCCAAAATGAATAAACTATTTGGTCCTTCGGGATAGGAATTCCTTGTAATCATGCAAATGTAAGGAAATAATACCCCAACTCTAGGATTCTAGGGATGGAGAGTTATAGTTGGTATCAGAGGAAGTTTAGTAGAAAACATGGAAACTAGATTTAGAATATATAGAATAGTGAAAAAACCCTATAACAGACTTGATTTTACACATACAAGAACATCCTATAATTTTGGTATGGAATAGTTTATTTGGATCATCCTATCAAATAAATCCATGTCTAGATATTATATGTGGACGTAGTTCTAGAAGATCTGTACATAAGAGTAACAACTTTGACAAGGTGTTTTTGGATTGAACCGAGGTAACTTGATTCACAACAACATGCCTTCTGTGCACCTGGTTTGACACTCTTTTGGGATATTCTTAGGATAATTCACATTTTTCATTATAAGAAATTATGAAAGATTTATGCCCCTAAAGCAACCAAAGTATATGGTTCTAGGATTTGTGATTAATAAATATATGTTATGTAATATACCATGTTTATGGTTATATAGAGGTTAAAATTTTATGAACTATTTTAATATAAGGAATGAATTAGAAATGATTCCTAGTAGAAGGAATGAGAACTTCACCAATTAACATGTAGCAAAGAGTAAGAAGGATCATATTTCTTATGGTCAAAAGAAATCATTTCAAAGTAATATATTCTCCAAAGTATATTCATCATATGAGTAGATAATATTTTGTTTTAACAAGGTATATAAATAATTCTATGTTTTTGAAGGGAAGAAAGAGAAGAAGATGGTGTTAGAGGAAAGAATAGATAAAGGGAACAATAAAAAGGGTAGTTTTCCCACATGTGGTGCTTGTGGAAGGAAACACCCCAGAGCCTGCTTAAATGGAAAATGAGTCTATTACTAGTGTAGAGAAAATTGCCACAAAGTTCATGATTGCAAGGTTAATACAATGGTTTTCAATGAATAGCGATTTGACTGTAAAAAAATGGGACACTATCTAAATTAATTCCCCAAGCGTAAAACGAATATGCCTCAAATGATGTCACTGGATAATGATCAAGTCTTGATACTACTGTAGATGAAGTGGAATGATTAATATTCCTCATAGAGAATCACACCATTTGAATATTTTATCAGCAAGGTACTGGTTATAAGAATTTTGTAATATATGAGGATTTTAATGTATTATTATTTCCTTAATAATTTGTGGTCATATGATGAATTGTACAAAAGATAAGTGAATCAGTAGAAGGTTAATATCTTGGGAATGTATATGGATGAGGTAAAGATAACACTCAATATATTCCTGATTATTAATATACTGATAAAGAAATGATTGTTTTGGATAAGTACTCACTACCTCAAAACTGATTATTAACTTGTCTATAAGTGGTTTATGTTATTATTGACGGAGTTGACAACATTTATTGATATAAGGATTATATCCAATATCATGTGTAAGGACAAGTACAAATTTCCAATAATATTTTATGGTAATTTGAGTTATTACCATATTTCAAAAGGATACATGATAAAGATATACACATGTTTGGAATGTGAAAATTTAGGGCTGCATTATATTGATTAAAGGAAAATAAGGTAGTAGATTCATTGAGCATGATGGATCATGGAGTTCTAAATAAAATGAGGATTTCCAAGGATACCGTGTACATTGATCTAGCAAGGATAAATATGGGAATGATTCAAATGTATTGGATCATGATATCTTGGAAAGTTAAACTATTTATAAAATTGATTATGTTGATCATTATATGAGGATTTAGAGTTTAATGTCACCAAATGATGTAACATGTGCTAAGAGATGAAGTATATATTGTTCAAGGAATAAACAAAGGATGTGATTATTCTTATGGAATGGAAACATATATTTATACTCTTATATAGTAGAATAATTACTCAACTCTAGGAAAATAGTATTAAACAAAAATGATGTCCTATTATCATTTTTTTATAACTGTAGTTTATTTTTTTGTTGTAAAGATCTTTCATCTGAGCATGTTGTCTATCACTTTCCATTAGAACATGATGGTTTGATTATTCTTCCATGACGATGTTATCCAACTAGAATGCGCAGTTTTTTAGTAACTCATTCATTTCCCTTTCCCTCTTATTAAGAGGACATTTTAACCACATTTCTGATGTTGGTTTCCCATAGAGGAATTTTCATGTATCAACCATTAACTTTAAAAATTCAATTTCCAAATTTCGAGGATGAAATTTTTTTAAGGAGAGGAGAATGTAACTTCTTAAATATATAAAAATAAATTTAATATTGAATGAATGAAACACCGAGTCTCTAAAAAACAACACTTTTTGATAACTGAGCCAAAAAACAAAATTTTTCCACTTTTATGATTTGAATTTCAAAAATCTGACATACACAGCTGCGTTCAGGGTGATTTTTTGGGTATGATAGAATAAACATAATTTTTGGTGAATATTAACCTACCATTATGAATAGTAACCTACCGGTATGAATTGTAATATACCCTTTTACATAGTAATGTTACCCTTACGAATAGTAATTCAACCTTAATGAATAGTATCCACACCCATGAAATTATAAATAAAATTTAGGCACCTTATTAATGAAGTAGAATATTTTATAAATTATTAATTAATTATTCATATTTTTTTGAGTGACAAATATTTAATTACAATTTTAAATTAATAAATTAATTAATTTTCATAAAATGGGTTCATAAATTAATTTTTATGTCCTATTAATTTTCAAAAAATTTATGAGACCATAGTTAATTTTTGAAAGTATCATAAAATGAGTTTTAAATATAAAATCAATATTTTTAAAGTAAATGACGATTTCATTTAAAAATTAAATTTCACATATTTTGAAAATTATTTTCCTAAAATGGAGTCCATTTGTGGTTTCTAAATGTAAAAAGGTGGTTAGGGTGAATTTTTTGTATTTTTCTACAATACATGAATATTTGATGAATAGTATAATATGATACTTTACGATAAATGATAAATACATGCTTTATTGAGTCATACGTGATGTAAGGATGATGTAGGAAAACTTGGTTTGAACTTATATTCCCTCATTAATATTTTTTGTCACATTAATGAAGAAAATTCAAAGTCTTGAGGAAAAATATTAAACTAACGATTAAAATAATGAGAAACCCCTCCTCTCCTCCGCTATAAATAGCACCCCTATCACCTCTTCTATTCACTCCTCTCAAGCCCCATTCCTTGTATAAATGTTCCCAAATATCCTCCCAATCTCCACCCCCACTTCCAGAGGACCTTGGTCTCAAAAAAGTCCAAATCCTCTCCCCTAAAGAGGCTATCAAGGAAGATTTATTCAAGAGATAAATTCCTCTTTTCAATGGTTTTACTTCCTTTTCAAGTTACTTTGTTTTTTTATATACTCAAATCTCCTCAGCCAAATGTTATGAAAACTCAAGTACATTAAATCTACTGAATTTTTTTTATGATTATGGGATAATTTCTTATCATCACTCCTTTACCCTTCTTTTATGCTAGTAGTAAAAAACACCATCTGAGATGTGCTAATTTACCACATTCAAGGACGATGGGTTTTCAATTTCTATTACTATCTTCAATTCTGATCAAGAAACCATTATTATGGTTTAATTATAATATAATATATGTATTATGTCTCATAAATTGTTATAGAATATTTTTTTACACATGGTTTGGATTTATAATGTAAGAAGTGTTTGTTGTGTTCCAAAACTGCAAATTAACCCAAACAGTTAACATTAAATAATTTACATAATGATTCATCTTCAATACCAGTAACCAAATTAAATTTATAACCATGTAACCTTATGTATCTTTAATAATAAAATATAACATCAATTCTTTACAACCATATTCATTTTACATGATTCTCTCTTCATGTATATAAATATACCGATGATGAAACAAACAGACCTGAACAATGAAATTGAACCTATTAACCCTTAAAGAAGGACATGAATGCCCTTAATAAGGATATAATAAATAAATTACATGAATATTAGGTTCTTTAATTATTAATTAATTAACCTAAATTTTATTATTTGGGTCGTTAAAATCAATTGGAGAACACCATCAGACTTAAATTAAGGGTTTCTTCATCTCACTTCCATTTTAGTGAGATATTCCTTATTCACTACTATTACTTATGTATGGTGTTTTTATACTGACCATTGATGTATCATATCATGAATATATTTATTTTAATGGTATTAAATGTATCATTTTATGATTATTAATTTTTGGGCATATAAACCGATTGATTACAAAGTGGTAAGGGATTTCTATTCGAACCTCCATTTTCATTTGGGTTACTCTTATTATCTACATACCTAAATGAAATTATTATTTATTCTTATTTAATCACCATAAATTATGTGTGAATGTTATATATATGTTTACCAACAAGAATAATTATTTATTTTATTGGGATTTTGAGGTTTTAAACGGATCTTTAAAAACATCATCTCAAAATACAAGCCCGATTCACAGGAACTTCTAAAATTCTTACATATTGTGAAATTCGCTCTATAATTTTTTTAAACCACATTCAAATTTTTAAAATCAAACATTTTAACATGAAAAATAAATTTTGGTTCATTTTTAGTTTTATGAATGCAAACATGCCTTTGTGTATTTAAATCTCTTTAATGAATTCCTTTAACCGCACTAAAATATATTAATTCTAAAGCTTCATTAAGAACACTTTTTACATGACTTCACATTATAAGAAATACTTTATGCCTCAAATGTAATATAAATTTCCTTAATTTTTTTTCTATTATATAAATGTTTAAAACCAAATTTATGACAAAAAAGATGATTTTCCAAAATAACTCTTCTTTCAAAAGATAAATGGATTTTTCTCACATCACTTTAACTTTTATAATATATATTCCTTATTAAACACATAATATTTTCTTGTGGTGTATGTAATAATAATTGGTATATCATATCAATAGTCTCATTTTTCTCATTTTATTCTAGAGTTTTATGATTTCTATGTTTCAAGGTGGTATGAGAGACTTTGGAATGTTTTAGGAATAATTCCTCACGAATTTTTTCTATTGTCTCATTTCAATGTATCTTTATTTATGTAAACATCCTTTGATGAATCTTTTATTTCATAGTGTTTTATCTCCTATTATATCATCTAAAAAATATTTTATTTAAAGGGGTCAAATTAGTTTGACTGTGGATGTTCTATCTAGATACCATTCACTATATTACTCTGAATGGTTAGTGTTTATGTTTAATGACTGCGGAGAGTTATCTACATTTCATATGATAATTTAAATATGAATGCATATGTTTTTTATGTTTATACCCATTCATATGAGGAATGCATTGGACTTAGTAAGGGTTGTGTGGGGACCTCTATATCCCCTTGGTGCATCGATAGGTCTCATGAGACAAACTATGGTCTTGGCATGAGGCCTTGACAATATGATTATTTATAGTCTTTGAATGAGGCCTTGAAGGTATGGTTATGATGTTCCACATTATGAATTTTATCTTTATTAAGCTAGTAATTAAAATATCTTGTGGTTATTTGACTAGAAGAAATCCTTGATTATGTTTTATTATGGCATTATTTATTCAGCTCTTTTTCCTTCCATAGTATGTTCAAGTTTATTTTTAATTGAATGTGTTTTTAGTTAATCACCATGACTAATGTTTATGTTTACGATATATTCCACTGTATTGTTTACCCATATTGAGCATCTGAGCTCACCACTTTTCTTATGTTTTATCTTTCCCCAAGATGTGAAGAGGTGTATTATGAATGAATTGAAGGTATAAACTTAGAGTTGTGGATGTTATCAATTAAAATTATATGTTTTTTTCATTTCAAATTGTTATGTTTAACCTCTATATGTATCTTGTATTCCAATAATACTAAACTACTTGGTCCTTCGGGATACGAATTCCTTGTAATCATGACAATGTAACGAAATAATGCATTGAATCCAGGTTTATGTGGTCTAGGCATTATAACTAAAATATTACTAAGGAATAGGGAAACAAGTTAAGATAACCCTTATGGGAACTAGATTGAACTAAAGGAAGACTAATTGGGGATTAAAATATATTTGAGTATTCCGAGGATAAGAAGTAAAATGTAGATATTGAGGCATAATTCATTCCTTATGTTGGATACATTGAGGCTGAAAGGATCGTATAGATTTCAAATTTCATTATAGAAGACCAATAATCCATTTTTGATATTCTTTCCTCCATGTGATGGGACCACAGAGTAATTTTGGATAAGAATTCTAATGTTTAATGGATTTTTTTTCCAATGAAATTATGCTTCAATGATATTTTTTAGAAATATCTCAACCCATGTGTTAGGATGGATAAAGTGATTTATATTTTTTCTAGGATAAGGGACCTAGTGGTAATTTCACGATTCTTTGTGAAATCATATCACATACCCCACAAGATTTATGCCTCTTATTTAATTATCACACTGACTTTCATCTACGCCTCATATTATGGGGACTTAGTTGGTAAGAACCCAATTTTTTTTCTTAGTATAGTACTTATGACCATTAAAACTAACAAATTTATTACTTTTTATCATTTTAAATGCCTAATTTTTTAAAGATCAGGTGATTTTTATGTCCAGTGAGTGGAGACTTGAATTTTTCCTAGGATTATTTATTTTGGGTTTTCAAACTAGCGAGATTTAAGTGTCTTTTAATAGGTAGTTTAAGGTCATCCTTGTTTGACTAATGTAACTAATATTTAAGGACAATAACATTTTACCACATATTTCGATATTTTAAGATCATATAACATTGAAAAAATGTGAAGGAATTGATGAATCATGGATAAAATAACACTTGATCTGAATGACAGGATTATTTCATACAAGAACTATCTTAGGGGGTGTGTGCATAATTTAAGGACATGATTTATGGGCCATTATGTAAAAGGTATTCAGAAACCAACCACCCCAATTTGGAAAATTGGACAAAAACCCTCCAAAATATTTTTCAAAAAGAGAGGTGACAATGTAAATTGTAGCTCAATGTTGTTGGATCAGGAGTTTGGGAATGGGGAAGGTATGTATAGGTGGACCATGAAATATATTCCAATAATGTGTTCTGGTGTGATGGTATTATGGCATATATATATTAGAGTACCACATCCCTTGGATGGAAATTTTCCATTGGTAGGAAATAAATAATGTGGGTGCATATAAAGTTATATATATAATGGTTTTGTATTCATATCTAATTAAAGGTGTCCCTTGGATTCAAATACCCACATTACTGATAGGCATGAATTATTTTTGGTAACATGGGATGATAGATAAGTGATTTATGGTTCATGTAATGTGGATTTATAGAAAATGTGCAGGGGAATTTTTATTTCATCATACCATGCCTCGGATATTAATGTCCTTTGTAAGGGAGTGATAATGGATCATGGTTATGGGAATCCCAAATATTGGGGTTTTCAAGCATAGAAAAGTGCTTTACCTCATTGTGGGATCCAATATTATTTGTCCTCCCATATTAGGTGGATCTCGTGTAGGACATTTATGTTATATAGAATTGGTTTCTTGAGTTGTTTATGGTCATAACGGATAGGCCTTATGCACTGTAGTTCAATTTCATGTGAAAATAAATTAGATATCTTTCTTTTAAATATCATGCGATAAAGAATCAATTGTGGTTAAATTTAACATCATTCAAAAAGGAATCGACTATAACATCTGATGGTAGGGAAAATAATGTCTCATGGAAAGGAATATGACATAAAATTGGGGTTTAATACATACTCAATAAAGACAGTAATCAATCCATACATAGTTATTAAATGTAACCTTTGTGATGTTTTGGATTAAATATAATTTTTAGGGATGAAAAAGTTGGATGATGTAGTGTGAGAAGATAGAATGAAAACCTAAAGTGAATGAGAAATGGATACACTATATGGGTACCCCTAGTGTGAGTGAAATTGATGTTCAGTCCAAGTATATAGGATCCAAGAATCCCAATATACCACGATGAAATGGAAATCAAGCCGCACGTAGTTCTTGAGATGTACTAATATAAGAGGGTGTTAGGAAGGACCCAATATGGATAATACATACTCAAATTATATAATAGGGAATTTTTTATACTTATTTATCTATTTAATATCACAAATAATTCTATTATAGAATCTCCCATATAGATCTAAATCATAAATAGGAGAGGATGGAATCATGGTTGATGGAATTTATAGGTGGTGTTAGGATTGGGGATCTAGGGGTCACTACATATCTTGTAATAATAAAAATAAATGAAAATCAAGTTATTAAAGGTAATGAAAATTTCATCTAAATTTAGATCAATTTTACAAAATATATTACCTATTTTTTATCTCATGTATGAAAATTCTTGTAACGAAAGACTAACCAAAATTGTTTGAGAGGAACTGCATGGTAGAATTTATGTTCCATAATTTAATGTTGGGTAACCATGGTGTAACTAACTACATTTTCAATATGGCTCACCCAAATCATGCTAACCAGAGTGATTCAACGGGCCCTTCAAGCTTATGTGAGTCATATTCATTTTGAGAAACAAGAAATTACAGGGAGATTGCCTATATTTCAAGCGATTCATGATAGTGGAGTAATAAGAATTAAAGTGGGTACTATAATTATTCATTTTTCATTCAAAAGAAAAAATTTACATGGATATATCCCTATTTTAGTGGTAAAAAGGTTATTCATGATGGAAAATCCTATATAGTCCAAATATATATGATCCATGAATCACTATTTAAATCTTGGAACTAGGAATCAATACCAATGTCGTTATTATCAAACTGATTATTTTCACATTGGTGTAGGATAATAAAAAAATTTAATCCATTAACAAATATTTCTTATATTAATCTGGCTCTCATTTAAGGGATTTAAATCATATGAGGTAGGTTGTTTTATGTAATTAAGGTCCTATTAGGTGATCTGAATGCAATACAATTTAATGTAAGGCAACTTGGATGATGTTATATAGTTTAAATTAATGGGATATAAATTAAACAAAATTTATTTTAATATACCAAGATAAAGAATGGTTTTTTCTCAAATAGAGTGATTAGTGTGTGGGGAAACTATTCAATATTCGAGTTTACACAAGGTAGGCTTGTCTAAACCTTGTGCCAAACAGAAAGTGTTTGGTTTTAGAGAAAACCCATGGTTGGGTCAGGGACAAGTGATATTTGATATCAAAATTTACCCCAACGAGAAGTGAATAAACTAATATGTAGTTATTGACAATATATGAAGACATCTATATCATATGTTGGAGAGCTGAATATTCATTCATTAGGAACACACACCCAAATGGATTATGACCATAAGTAGTGGGCCCGATATCAAAATGGTTTTAATACACAAAAAAAGGGTGAGCCCTAGATAAAGAGCTAATAAATCACTTCATAACCTATTAAATAATGAATCAATGCACAAAATGTTTGTAATAGTAATGAGGTAGGATTACAACTCCAAGGAGAGAATATACTCTTGAATGAGGATGGTTTTCATACGGTTTACCACCATGTAGGAAGGATTGTGTAATGTATTTTTATCTCATGAGAATAATTTTCTTATAATTTTAAATCATATAAAAATGGAGTGATTCTTTGGAGATTAATTTCGTGTAAATACAACTTGATCTATACAATTTAATGTTATGCAGTGATGACTATGAGGAAAATTCAATGCTGTTTAGAATGTCGCAACTCATAATATATCTTCATGGTTTGTATCATACTATTAGAGTATTGACCATCTAATTTAACATCACATGGCGAGGATTTTATGAACCAATGTTAAAATTATTAAAAGTACTTTTTATAATCCTTTCATGGTTGGGATTTGGTCACCATCCATGGTGATTAAGAAGTAATACCTATTAAAATAAACATTTCTTATGGTGTAAGTCCCTTACCTCTTAGTTTCATGTTTTGGGGGACACCTCCCAAGTATCATCAGTATTTTTAGAGATGAAACCAATAATTTTTAGTGAAACTCAAAGATAATTACTTTATTATTAATGGAATATAAAAATACGACAAGCATGGATTTCTCAGTTTTATGGTATACACAACCTTTTCTCATTGAGACACTCCAACTCATTAATATTTTTATAAGATTGTTTGTCTTATGATATATGACCATAAATATAAATTTAGAGTGTGTAAAATTTATCCATTATGGAAAAAACACCTCTATCCCATAGATAAGAGACTATGGAACTGCATGAATGATAATATGGCTTATGGTGTGATAAACCCACAATTCATGAAAGTGTTTTTACAATAAGGACATCTTTTTATTATCAAACATCTTATATAGGATATTTTATAGAGTATTGTAGAAATAATCTATCTTTATATTCACCACAACATGGTAGTGGGATTAGTTGTTGTAATGAATGTTATTTTCTTGATACAACCTTTTCAACTCAAAAGAAGAAAATTTGGTTTCCTTGTCTATCAATATTGTGTGAGGGGCACAAAATATAGTGATTATGTTATAATTCATGATGATAATGATATTCTTCATTATGAATTTCTTGTGGGGTATATCCTCATCTCATTTATACACTATGATGGTGATAGTATGGATTTAATTGAACATTCTGGTTGTAACTGGGGGATATAGCCCTATGATATCTATTCCCCAAACAACAAATGGCTAGGAATATAAGGAAACTTGAAAAAATCATGGGTTTGAGGGAATTTTTTTTATTGTATTTGATAAAAAACAACATTCTTTTTGAATTTGACATAATCGGGTATCATTTTTAAATATAAATATCGAAGTATCCTAATTTTATTGAGAACCTTTTCCCTAACTATTGAGAACCATAGAATACTTCATGAGATTCTTGTATAGTATTGATAGGTTTTCACACATTAATTCATCTTAGAAGGAATCCATCAGAGCTTTATTTATTGAATAATTCTTGTTCATTTGGGACTTCATAGTGTGTGAAATATTTTTCTCAGGGTTAGACGTATTCATTATTAATATTGTCTAAGAAAAGGATCCCACATTTGAGAAAGTCCCATATAGAGGAGAACTTTCTAGTAATGGTTTCTATTAACGAGGATATCAAATCATCCTCTTACAAGGATGTGTTGGATTCATTTATTTTTCCTTTTCATTGATGGTAACTAAGGAGACCACCCTATAGTGGGTAATGAAAATAAATATCTCATCCTGATTAAGATCATCCAAGGATGTAGTTATATTATCATACACATAGACACATTCATTATGTGATAAAGGGGTATTCTTAACTATTAGGTCGAAGTGGAAATATACTATCAACCCAATTACTCAATAAAGGTGGGTAGATAAATATTCCTTCTTGATTATATGTTCATAATTAATCTACTTATTAAAGAACATCAAATAACCCTTAACATTCAAATGGGCCACATATTACTTCATGGTTAACTACAATCCCATGTCGAGAGTTTGGTATTATAACTCAATTTTGGTGTGGCCTTTAGATAATAATAAAACAAATATGGTAGAAACACATTGGATGGGTAAATATAGATAACCGCCACACAAAATCTATTAATCTTTGGGGTTTCCATTATTTTTAGGTGGGGATTCAAGAGGAAACATCAACTTAGATCTCCCATATTTAGAGGGAATAATGAATAATGAATAACTCATTATCCAGTAGCTCAGTATTCACTAATACGATTTCCATGGTTGGGTACTCTGTGAGAAATTAGGGTAGAGACTAACTATATATTTACTTCATTTGACTTGAATTGAATGTTGAAGTACTATAGGATAACCAATGATCAATCCCATCACCTATTCAACATCATAAGGTAGAGTATGTTCTTGATATAATCAATGTGAGTGACCAAGAAGACCTCATGGTTCCAGGGAAAGTTCCAAATATTTTCTACCAAAAAATACATGAAAGGTAGTTCTTATTAATTTTAGAATATTGATTCATTATATCTATCATTATTCTTCTAAGATATTAGAGATGGTTTTTCCTTCCTTATATAATTTTCCTACATGAAAAGGGTGTTGAGTGATCACTCCATGGTGACCATATAAAGAATGTGTGGTTTCCTATATACTATAAGCATCATAAACAATGGTAATAAATGGAATCTATTGATATTTTTGAATGATTCTTAATAGTCATTGTCCCATTAGTAAGAGACCCCTTTATTCCTTAGATTCATAAGGGGGAAACAATTACCTACAATATTCGCTATGAAATACCTAATGTAAGTTATTCATCCTTGAAGTCCTATAAACTCTTTAATATTTTGAGGAGGTAAAATTTTCAAGATTACCTTGGTATTTTTGGGGTCAACTTTCACCCCCTTGTGTTATACTATAAATTAGAGTAATTTTCATAAATTCACACTTGATGAAACCTATCTTAATTTCAAAAATATGATCATATAATCATTCTTATTTGGAAACCGGATCATCAAACTTTTATCCAAAATTATTTCCTAGAAAGGGTTAGAATATATGGTGCTTGGTGCATTGATATGAAGTGCCTATATTTTTCAATCGAAAGAGTATGAAATGATATAAGAATACCCATTGGGTGTTTTCTAATACTGGTGAATTATTCATCCCAAGAGGATTTTCTAATCATGTTGTACCCTGAATATACATCTATTATAGAGATATCTTGGAATCATATAGTTTCTTCAATTATAAGTTTCGTAATAAAAACTGGGAAATCATCATTCATTATATATCAATTGAGATCCCCAAAATCGATAAAATATCATATCTCATAATTATTTTTACTAACAAGGATGATATTTTTGATCCATTTTAGGTACTTCACTTCCCATACGATGTCACATTTTATGATATTGTAAATTGCATCTTTGACTTTAGTTGTGTGGGACACATTAATTCTCCTAGAAACCAAATTTCAACCATAATGATCATATGGTAGGACAATATGGTGAGTGGTCACATTGGGATATTATATATATATATATATATATTAATTCTAGGTGAATATATCAAAGTTTTTTTTTCAAGAAGTAGATATAAATTTATTTCTCTTCAAGAGACATGGTGAGACTAGATAATTTGGGCCATTGATCTTACTATGTATATAGAATAACATATCTGATCTCAGTGATTATTGTAGAGGTTCATTCCTAAAAATTTTTAGGGGAACCATTGATATCATATTCCCCCACTTATTCTATATTTATGTCATTAAAAGTAGGAGGTGTGGGAAAATTTTCACTTCTTGGGAGTGAAAAAGATATTTCTCTAGGTTCTAGAGATACTGGTGCAGTGTGCCCTCATAAGAGATATCTTGAATAATTTCTCCCTTTTCCTCGCTATCTTTGGGTGCATTGGATACAAAAACATCGTGAGATTCACATAGTAAAGTAAGGTAATTTTTAGATCCTAGTGATGATGAAGGTATATATTAGGGTCACACACATAATAATGTGGTGATATCAGTAGAATCAGAACAAAATGGAGTTGATCCTTCATCTAGTCCATTTTCATTATTATAATAATTTTACCCCTCTTGTGTTTGGAAATGTTAGGATGGATGAAAAAATATCATGAGTACTTGGTAATTCGAGTGTCTTGGTATATTTACATATCTAGAATGATTACTTCATTTTGATTGAAGGGAAATACACACTGCTCACTGTTCTCATTCCACAGGTTAATAAGAGACATTTAAAATCCATTGGGGCTGTAATATAAGAATCATTACCTTTCATTGGATGCTTCCCATCCATTTTGAAGATTCAATTATCTATATAATAGTATCCATGATACTAAAAGGGGGAATTATCACCATATGACACTTTTACCATTCAATTGACAGAATACATGGGGCACTTCTTGTATAAAGAAGTCACTATTTCATGCTGATGAATCCAAAAAATTCTATGTAAAGCATTGAAATTTTTTTATATATGAAAAAAAGAATTTAGAGTCATATATGTGGTTCATAAATGAGTATTTGATCTTGATACATCCAAGAGGTTCCTACCCGCCCTTATTATATACTTGGATCATCAAATTGGTGGGAGAAAGGTCTTAATAACAATGGACCAAATTTTAGATGGTTTGATTTGGTATGAGCTTGATCCTAGAGCCATTATCAATGAGTGACCGATGAATGTAAATGTTTGGTATTGATGTGCTATTGCATTCGAACCTCTCTATTCTAATCTATAGAGGATATAACCACCTGGAAATCCATGGTATCTATCTATATATGATATAAATCAAATATTTTTACCTCATCCTCGATCAATTGAAGGATTATGAGGGCCTCAATGAATTCTATTTGGGGCTACATAAAAAAGAAATGGAATCCATGATTGGGAGAATGGATGGATTTATAACAAGCTATTTCAAAATATCATTATTTTAGAGCTAGGGGATTTTTTTTCCACCAAGTGGTTGTTCTATAGCTTGAGAATTATAGATCTATGTTGGATATACTGATGACCCCTTCCATTATCCAATGTTTGGAGTAGTTTCTTCTATTCACAAATTTGGTTTATTTAATCATTACATAGTTTAAAGATAACCAAATTGGGGTACATTTTCCAACCAATATTCTAATGTAATGAGATTTGATCGGGATTAGGATGTCTCGAGAGTGGATTTACTATCCCATTGATCCCATTGAAGTGATTGTATCTTTTCTTTTACACCATATATAGATTTATAGGAGACATGGACAGAATTTTGTGTTCCTTATGGGGATTCATTTTGAACCCTTCTTCCCCAACCTCATTGACCTCTTTAGCTTATTGACTTCCTTACCAATTATTGGTTATGGGACTTAGGTTCATATTTAAATAATTTTTCTAAGAATACGTCTACCAAGGGGATGAAATTGACCATATTATATAATGACTCTTTATACAATGATGGCATTGTTTGGCGAGGAATTTCCCATACATGAAATTATAGTGGTTGAAAGTCTTGATTGTCTTGGGAACCGATATAAGTTCTTTCCCTAGTTCCTTTCCTTTCCTACACCTGGTACACCAAATAATAGAAGAATATGATATTATAGGGGATTACTTCGATATTTTTAGTGGAATTGGGTCCATAACATGCTGCTTCAGCTAGGCCATGAGGATCACATACAGCTGGTTAACGAGTTTTTTAGGCCCTCTGATTATCAAAATTCCACACAATCTTTCATACTATTCTCCTTTATCAAATTGTATTTAATTTTTGAGATCAAATATTGAGATATTACTCAATTATGAACTAAATTGATAGTGAAACTACTGATGAAGACCTTCCCAATTAGTGATAGAACCATCTATTGAGTTGTTATACCATACAATCACTACTCCTTTTAGAGTCCACACAAAGAATATGATCCTGGATACCTCTTATTTCTCAATTATTCCAATCATGGGGACACATTGAGATAAAAACATGAGAGGCAATTCTATAGGTCTCTTGTTTTGTTAAAGATTATAGATTTAAAAATTTCCAAATATGGGTGGAGGAGGAGTTACATCCACCCACAAAAGTTATAAATTCCTTTTTTTCACATGATCTCAAATCCCTTCCATGGTATCCAATTAGGTAGTTAGAGACTTGATAGAGGAAAGAAGTTCTCGTAGGATGGTTTTGTGAGTAGATTTTTGAGAAAAGGAAATGAGTGAGGTCAGATTTGGTCAACCCGAACATGACTACAATTTAATCATAACATGAGTTGTTCGGGAATATTATCCTTGACATTGTTCTAGTTGGAGAGAAAAATAATGTAATTTTTGGTATTTTCCTAGTTTTTCATAGTTTTACATCAACTTCTTGGATCTATATCCAGCCAGATGGTTATACATTAGCTGAGTAATTTTCTCTTTCTCAATCCCCTTGGGTGGTGGGTGGGACATGACCACACCCCTTACATTTTATTATGCTGATGCTTGCTGAGAGAGTGAAAATTGAGCATTTAGTGGACCCAAAAAATTCTATGATAATATCTAGTTCCAAATATGAACAAACCATTCAAATGATTTAATTTGGATCATTTTCTAGTTAGTGTCTTCATCATCTTGATCTTTGGTGTCGACATTTCATTCTGAGTCATCTGCAGGGGCACAAAAATGACATTTAATAATACAAAATATACCATAGGAATCATGTTATCATTTAATGTATATATAGATATGTCATTCTTAAGATATATTCATAAGGACATGATATGATATTGCTTTGTATTCAACTTCTTGACGGGCCTTTTAGCCTTGTGGCCTCTGAGGAGTTTCACCTTTCCTCTATAGTACTCCTTTAGAAGCAGTATGTGGTGTGTGATTTTTAGGTAATCCCTATTGATCTATTTTTAATATTTACCTATTTAATAGGTCATATCACACATTAGAAGGAACTTGAATAGATATTTTTGTGAGGATTATCATATTCTAGAAAATCCATACTACCTTGGTAGATGAGGGGGGATGAAATAAGCCCCCCCATTGGTTATCATGAATCTAAAAACACATTGTATTGAATTATTATGGGGTTTGATGTTCCCAAGGGTGGTGGTGGTGGTGACAATGATGAAAATACACACTACCCTTTAGGATGATACTTCTGTTGTATCATTATAGTGGTAGGTATCACAATGTCACTTTTTATTTTTTTAGAATGATCCATATACATGTCTTATTATAGAAATGACCCATTGGATTTTGATTACTATTTTATAGTCATAAATTTTTTCATCCTCAAAAGTGATTTCTACTCCACATTTGTTTGAGGTTTTTCACAATAATTTCTCAATGGACCGCTCACATCAGGTATGCCATTTTTGGGCTTTAGAGACAATGTGATTCCACTAAAGAGACCATTCTATATATATATATAGAACCCATTATTGAGATTTATCCTAAGGTGATGACATTTCAAGATTCACTTTTCGGTGTAATCTACTAGCTACAAAGATGATTTAAACGAAACACTACTTGTTCACATCACTCTTTGATATGAATGTCAAAAGGGGTCATTAGTGAATAGATAGAATAGATCCTTGAAGGAACCAAGGTAGAAATGGTGGAGATATCCACACTATTTTCATGAATTTATGAGTTGTGTAGATGAAAGGTAAGACAATTAAATCTGGTGAAAAAGTTCTCTATGTTTCTTAATGTGGTTGGTATACTCCACACAATCCAGATATCTCACGTTCAAATGGTGTTGAGTAATCCATATATTGTGATGAATATAATTTATGTAATACTCTATCAAAGATTTAAAAACTTTATACTCAAGAGTGGACATGGGCCAAAACATAACCTGTAAGTTTTTCTCACCAATTTCTTTTCTCATTATCATAATAATATCCCCGTCTTCTGAAATAGATTCCTCTACTTGATCTAACTAAATCTGTCACTTCCCAACTGCCATATTGAAGAAAGCAGGGAAATTTGGTGTCCCCTTTGTTACATTATTGGATAAATGTTCTAAAGGTGGAAAAGATAATGATCATTACCATTAACTACTACTTGGAAAATATATGGTATCACTAGTTAATGTTGAGGTACTTGGTGTGATGTGTATTTAATTTTAAAGTACATCTCAATTTGTGGGAATCTTTTGGGTAACATAGACAAGGGTATGATCTTATGGTCATAGTGAGGTTCCATAGTGGGGAGGAACTTCATAGTGGATGAAATGGGGAAGACCTACATGGTGGGTAGTTCTTGAAGCACTAGAAAGGAGATGACCTTCTTATTGATTGATAATTGATCTATGATGAGGATTTTCATAGATCACACACTAATAAGGGTTCTCATGACTGATCTATATGGATTCAAGAGGAGTACTATCATTTCAAATACTCCTGGGATTGAATCTAGAATTAATGAATATAGTTCTTTAAGGAGGACCATAGATACTGTATGTTATTTCACTTTCTGATGATGAGTTAACAGATTCTAGGGATACTAGATAATGAACCTTTAATGGGTTAAGAACATGAGTGTTAGTTGGGGGAGGGATATGAGCCTAATATTTAGTTGTCCATTTCCCTCAGTGATATTTCATTGTAGTTATTCATTTCTGGGTAGTTATAGTAGATAATTTTTCACAATGGATTTTACAATAAAGATATTTCCTAGGATAATACTGCCTTATAATCAGAATATACTGACTTGGAGAATGGGGATGTGATGAAATATATGCATATTCTTTACTATAGACTAGAATATTGTGATGGGTTTCCATAGAGTGGAAAAGAGTATGGTGCTTCCTTTTCTTCACTAGGATATTTCATTGACTCTTCTTATATTGAGGGGGAGTAAAAATATGAGCCCACCCCTGATAAAATTCTATAGTATATAGGTGAGTTATAAAAGTGTCAGAAAGAATATGAACCTACTTTGGAGTGGTGGATGGAATGTTCTAACCAACCCCGGTTTCAAAAGTAATATAATAATGACCATGATCTTTTCTCTTTACTAAAATATTTAGATGATCCCCCAAAATGTGAGTGGTAATATGAGTCCACTATTAGGTTTCCCTAGGAATATGTTGATGAGACACTCCAACATTGTAGGGGAGAGGAATATAAGACTTTCCCCTTTTGACCACTAAAATATTCTAGTGGCATTACTCAACTATTATTACAATAATACATTATAAAATTTTAATGGTTTGGGTACGAAAATGTGTCTATCCTACCATTACTATTAGGATATTCTAGGGAGTTTTTGTGAGAGGAATGGGGATATGATCTCATCCCTTGGTGAGGGTAGGGATATGGGTTCAATTCATCCCTCTATTCACTGGTGGGATATGATGATAGGTATAAGATGTAAGGGATTGAATATGACTCTAACATTGGAAGGATACTAGGATATGATGGTGTGTTCCTCTAGATTCTACCATGGTATGATAATAGAATTCATGAGTATGAGTAGGGAGATAAGCCTTTTATTTAGTTTCCTACATTGTGTTTTGATGAACTTCTTCTATGGGAATAGGGATATGAGACCATTCTATATCTTTATTCTATTACCATCCCTAGGGATATGTCCAGGATGCTTAGTCCTAGGGGACCAAAGCTTATATCTCTTTGGTGGCTCCATCAATAGGTGATTGGGGAGTCTCGGCCATGTGGTGTTAGTGATGATGGTTGACATGATCCCTTTCTGGTGACTTTTGAAATCGAGAAAGGTCATGATCAACCTCGTCTTTCATATCCCTAAGACAAAAGAGGTATTTGTTTATAATATTTGGGGAAATTCTCCCAAACGAGTTCATTTTAATAACAGGTTTTGATGAAATTGTTATTGTACTTTTTTTTGTATGTGGTTGTCTATGGATTTTTATGTCCTATGGGTTATCTTTCATAGCCTCTAATGTGGGGATAACACCATTGAAGTGGTTCTGTCTCATGAGCACATT
This sequence comes from Viscum album, assembly GCA_963277665.1. NCBI lineage: Eukaryota > Viridiplantae > Streptophyta > Magnoliopsida > Santalales > Viscaceae > Viscum > Viscum album. Next base: position 577,606,824 of record OY728122.1, on the reverse strand, counting down.
AATGACTTATCAGTAGATACGTTTTATGGTTTTGAGTGTCCCTTTATCTATGGGTGACAAAAATTTGGGGTAGTTATATATTTTTCTTATCACTTATTTTGTTTCATCAATTTGGATCAAAAGGGTGATGTTGTATGAGGATTATTTTGATGAAACAAAAACACAAAAAAAAACCATCAATGCTACATCACAAGTTAGAGTGCTTGATTGATAAATAAATTTCACTATTAGAGGAATCATATTGGGATCCCCATTTTTATTTGTGTGAAACACATGAAAAATCCCAATTTTCTAGGAAACACATCTATTAATGTTCATTGGAAGATTCAATTTGGGTTAACCATTTTTTTGACGAAAATAATAATGGTTCTATCAGGCATGATGGTTCTCTATGAATATCCTTGAGATCCCACGTTCTAAGGGAATATTGCAACTAAGGATTATTAATAGCGATTATTAGGGTTTCATTTTGGTTTAGATGAAGGTAGGTTGGGTTCACCTCTCTATTTTTGGTTGGTGGTTTTTTTCATACTCTTGGAATATCTTTTTTTATTTAAGATGATTTTGTGAATCCTTACCAAATCCTAGTGTGGGATTGGTTACCCCTATAAGAAAAATTAAATCAAAACCATGTATTGATGTGAAAAAATATATTTATTATAGGTTCCCCATAATTTTCTTATTAATTTGTGAAAATATTGTTCAGAGTCACAAAGTTAGTAACTGTAGAATTTTTCACCATCTAGGAATGTAGTAGGTGTTCTTTAATAGGGATTGGGCCCCTAGAAAGGGCTTCCTGTGTATCCATTTGAAGGAAATGAAAACTGACATATTTTAGTGCCTCTTAATGGGACATATCATAACATTTAATTTTATGTTAAAATGAATAATATCAAGTTGTTTAAAGTCACACTTAGTGAATTATTATGAAAAATGATCCTCTACATGATATATATATTTTTATGCATGATTGGACCTTTCCAATTGGTCTGAAAGGGAATATCACCCAATGATAGTAGGATATGATCATGGGGAATATATCCATATAAGATATGTGGTTGGAGTTTCCAAAAGTATATATCACATCCAATGGATTATTTGGAATATGGAGAAACTAAGAATGATATGATGAATATCTTGAAGTAATATGACCCTTTATATGGGGAATGGTTTTATCAAAATTATTTCCCTAATTAGAGGATAATCCGTAAAAGATATAGCCCCAATAGAGGTAAATTGAGGCCTCATAATGAATATAGACCAATGTGTGAGGACATCCAGACTCATGGAAAATATTGTATGGTGAGTGAGGATATAGGTGGCTTCCTGAGGAACATGGATCCATGTGGATGAATATAGAAAATAATATTGGGTTTTAACCTTTGGGAGGAATTTTATTTATCTTTATTAATAGGACTAAAAGGCCATTATGTTCTAGATTCATGATTTGAGGTTTTTTTTGAAGAACTTACCATATAGTTTAACACCGTTAGGTCAAAAGTTTGGTCACACAGTTTAACATCATGTTACAGGGATATAAATGGATGCCTCAATCATTATACAGAAACAAAAAATATAGACCTATAATCCACATGTGTCATGATTAGTGTGAGAAATAAGTGATAATGTGGTGTAAATCATTATGAATATATGTTGGAGGGAATATGGCCCCTCGAATAGGTTTTCACTGAGGATAGGGCCCTGTGAAGATGAGTTGTGGCATACGCATTGGGGAATCCCTAGTGGAGAATTGCTTCTTTGGTGGACTAGGGTGGTTTCCATTTATGATTCCATGTATGATGTTTATACATTGGAAAAGCCCAACTGCTTCTTGGGAGTTGGGAGATCATTAGTGGGTCTTACATGTGTTTGTTTCCTCCCAATATGAGGGTGCTACTGGATTTTTGATGACTCAGGGTTATATAGTCATCAATTAGAGAGAGGATGGTACCTTCACCTAGGAAAGATCCTATGATTTCATATCTCATTTTTTTGAATTAGGATCCTAGATGGGCATATTGAGTTGGGATTGACCACTCCAATGTCCCCTAGACAAGGACCCTCATTATAAAGGGAATCCATTATTGTGGTTTCCTTGAGGGCTCTACCTATCTAGGAGGATAATTATAGAGTCTCCTTTTATTAAGGAATTACATGATATAAGTAATTAACATTTGGGTGCATGTCCTAATAATGTATATGTATAGGATTTAGAGGAGGCCCTAAAAAGGATCTATTTAGATTGTACACCTTGGTGAAGGGATATTTTGTTGCTAGAATCAGAGAGTACATGATACCCCAAAATGATAGTAAGAGAAAATTATTAACCAATGTGGGGTGTCTTAGGTGAAGTGTCACCCATATTTGATGTCTCGTGTGAATTTTCACCCAAGATGGATGCGTCAGGAAAATAGTTCCCCAATTTATATTCCTTAGTAAAAGATTCACCCAAGTGGTGTGTTTGGGGAAAAGGTTCATTCATATGGGATAACTGGGTAAAGGGACTGTCAAGTGGGATACCATGGGATAAGGGTTGCTAAGTGGGATTCCTTATCAAATTGGTTGACCGAGTAGAATGCCTTGGGAAAAGGGTTTCCCAATTGGGTTGTGGTGGGCGAAGGGTCTCCCAAGTGGTTTTCCTTCAACTAAGGGTTTCCAAAAAGGGGAGCCTCAGGTGAAGGGCTACCCATGTGGGACACTTGGGCATGGCTTCAACTTGGTGATAAATAGTTTGTATGCAAACTCTAAGGTTATAATGTCTCTTAAATGGATGTTGAGATTGCAAATTTTCCATAGTATAGTGGTATTTGGGAAAAATTGGTCTTTTTATAAAGGTTTTCCACATCATATGACTCCATTAACATTACCCTAAATAAATTCCCTATGTTTTAGGTGTCATAGGTTACCCAATGTGTGCTTTGAAGACTTGGGAAAGGGGAGATCTGAGTCCCTCTATATCTTTTCCCATATGTGTGAATATCATGCCCAAATTTATAAATATGGGGTCTATTTATAGGAAATAGTAGAGACCTAGTTTCATGGAGTCTATGAACCAAGGTGGTTCTCATATATAGATTTAGTTCAGAGAACTAGGAACTAAGTTGGTTCATGGATATGGTTTAGCTGATAAAGCTTAAGCGTAGGAAAAATACCCTTGGAAAAGTGGCCTTGGAACATCCCCAAGGCCTCGGGTGAAATGGTAGGGCTTATCTTCAAGTAATTTTGATGTTTTCAACCTTAATACTTTGTTCCCTCAAGGGATAACCAAAAATATATTTCATGTTGGATGATTTATTATTTCAAAAGTCATGTTTAAATTTACATGGTCTATAAAAATATTCATTTAATCATACATATCTATCTGTTTACTCTTACGCATATACAGATTTGTTCAAACCAAGCTACATTAAAATATGTGAAACTTGTACACATCTTAGACTATCCTTGATTAAATTTTTTATTCCATTCATCCGTCCTTATTTTTATAAATTAAATTAAAAAATAGTGTTTGTAAATGAAATATAAATATTAGAATTAACAATGAATATATATGAATGATATATACATGGTAAAAAAATAGAAATATATTTAAAAAAGTAATTAAAATGAGAATTATAGAATGATAAAAAAAATATAATAATTAATACAATGTATCCAAGTAAAAAATTAATGTTCAAATATATTTAATTGCATTTAAATTTTTTTTGAAATAAAATCTATCTATCAAAAAATGTCAACGTAGATACAAACAAATGTGAAAATAAATTAATTAAGTGTATTTTTAGAATGAAATCAAACTAAAATAATTCAAAATAATTGAAAATACTAACCAGTTATTTTTCTAATCACTCCTGGAAACTTTAACTAACATTTCCCGCAAGTTTTAACCTCAATATTTCCACAAATTGTGTCACTCAATTACATGTTAAATAATTATATTCATTTAGAAAAATTAAATCATGGAGTCTCATTAATTATTAAGATTTAAAAAAATAATATACCTACTCCATCACTCCTTAAAAAAGTATATATAAATTAATACCAGTTACTCCAATCTAGATTCACACTCTAATGTTTTAATTGATATTTAAAATTCAATTCATCATATGAGTAATTCACATACTAATCCTCTATTATCTTATGTTTTGGTCGCACACACCACACCCTTTTTTATTTTTAATCCATTTTATGAAAAGAACATATTATGCATGAATTAATAATATTTTGTGTGAAACCAATCAAATTAGTAGGTATCCTCCAAGGATAAGTATAATAGTAGGGGATTGGAAGAAACTTGGGAAAATTTACCTCAAATTTTTTTAATCAACGTGAGTTTTAACTGATGTGAAACAAGTTAATTACAACAATGGGAATGCACCATAACTATTTCTGATAGTTATGTAATATAATCAAAAATAAAAGATAACTCTTATATTTACTTTATATAATAATCATTGGAAATTTTTTATGTGTATATTTAATCTACAAATATGAAAAATCCATAATTTTAAACTTAAAAATAAGATTTTTATATATCTAATACTACTAAAATAATATCCCCGATAAATTATACATTTAGAATGAAAATTTAAAATTTCTTCACTATAAAATATCATTAAACCATAAAATATTTTCCATCATATTCTATTCCATAAAATAACTTATTAATAATAAAAACCCATTTAATTTATTGATTCAATTTGAATATAATATCAAAACGAAACCAGTAAAGTTTTTCCTAAGTAACATGTCACCTAGGTCATAAAATGAAGCATGTTTAAGTAGGAATAGAATGTGACTATCACTTATCACACATAGCTTATAGTATATTTATAAAATATGAAAATAAATGAGTTATAAAAATATATATAGTTAACATGATGAACCTGTAATGAAGGATAAAATGGGTATAAGATAAAAAATTCACCAAATTTATAATGCTCTTTCCTCAAGGTAGTGGGTTGGTCCCCTCCTCCTATTTTTACATGAGAACCCAAGGCCTATAAAATGAATATTGGGGATTCAAAAGTAGCGAGAAATATTAAAATTAAAGAAAAAATAAACTATAATAGTAAACAAACTAAACTAAAATGGATGTGAATATAAAAACACCTGAAAATAGTTGGATTTCCTCCCAACTAGTATTTTATTTTTATCCCTTTATCAATGAAAGACCATAATATATCCCTAGTTTGATAGGATAAGTGGCTTAAAATTGTTCTGTAGGATCATATAATGATCAAAAAATATGAAGAATATCATTTTGTTTTCTAGTATATCATAAATAAATAAATATGTAGTGAATAAAACTATAATATAAAAGGAATATGTCTATCACTATACAGTCTATCATTTTTTATCATGATAGAGTAAATTTGATGAAGACCATAAAGCATCAAACATTAGACTCTTGCCTCTACTGGGATGATACCAACCATTATGAATCATTATATGTTCTGAAATGACCCCTCAGACTCTATATGTGTGATATCCACATTTATTATAAATGGATAATAAGGATGAAGGGATATTTAGAAATAGAAATTAGTATCACCTATATCACCTATAGAGATATTTCACCCTTATATGGTCTCCCTTCATTTAGTTAATGCAATAAAGGGTCATTTTAATCACATGGAAACTAGAATGCATTACCCATAACTGATGCCTACTAGGGTTTGTGATCATGGAACATCTCAATGATCAATATATATTTTTATATCCTTAGATTAATCAACCCATTGATTCATCTCCAAATAAATACAATTTTTAAGACATATATGTTTCCATGAACATGATATCAAAATCCCATATCAACCATATTCTTTATATACATATCATAGGTTTTGACTTCAGATATATCGTATAATACGATATACCTATTTTAATTCATATCCAATAATCACCCACTTTCACTAAAATACCATAAGGATTTTACTGAAGACTTCAAAAATCTTGTTTAATTCCTTCAAACTCTTTTGTACATGGTTTATCTAACTCTATTCATTTATGGACACACACTTAGTCAAAATTCAATCCTTATTCTAAGTCACAATGGTGTTACCCTATAGCCTTTTGTATCAATGAAAAAATATATATTCTCAATTTACATGATATAAGAAAAGTGATACATCTAGAAAAACATTCACACTACTCTTGTTATAAATGGGTTTGGTGTGATCTCGATCAAACATACTCATATATCAATATGAACATGTCTACCACAACATGTATCATATAAAACATATTTTTTCTTATATTATTCCTTTATCCATGACATCAAGTTACCACTAGACATGGAATATCTGAATATATTAGATTATAACTCATATATTTAGGATCTTTGAAAATATAACAGCCTGTATGGATGAATAAATTACCAGTAATTCATTCATGTAGTAGAGAAAACCATATGTTACTCAAAAAATAATGGCCATGAATTTTATGATTCATTTTAATAAAAGGCACAAATTCCTTTACTCATTGTATGAGTGGATAAATTTCATATGGGTGGTGATAAAATCGATGAAATAATTAATAATATACCCAACCAACCATAGTTTATCTAAACCCAAGTCATGTATAAGAATGAAAAAAATGAATGAGTCATAAGGGTGAGAAATCATCAATAAAAAATCATGATCCTTGAGAGAATATCTTAAGAATAAGAAATACGTTTACGACATACATATAAACATATAAAATAATATATGTATTAAAGTATCCATAAAAGACTATAATTGTTGATTGATTCCCATAGTGGATTGGGTTTACTCCCCATTACCATAAACAGAGTGGATACAGTCCCATTATGGAACGATTTCACTCAATATTCCCATAATCATAGTGGAAAGAGTACCATAATGTATTTAGTTCACTTACCATTACCTTTCAAATTACCTCATCAGATATCAAGCTTAACCCAATGCATTGTAGGGATATATAATTTTGGACCCACCATGAACAAAAATAAAAACATTCATATGTGTTCCACAATATCATAAAACATTCATCATTTCATCATATATTCATTAACCAATAGAAAAGAAATGAGTTTCATAAAAACATCCTTATAACATCACCATAATAGGGAATCCATTGAAATAAATTGGATATTATCATTATATAATATACCAAATGTGGAATAAAAATACCTAGAAGATGTTGATTGTAATGGAATGGATTTCCATGGTCCATTACATTGTCAAAATCTAGTGTTTGGGGTGTTTTGGGAGGCAAAGGTAGCTAATTTCAATAGTTTTCCAAATTTCCAATTTTTTTGTCAGTGAGTCACATCGATAGCTTAGAATCGATAGGTTGGCATTAGTAGCTCAACATCAGTAGCTCGGGTCAGTATCTTAGCATCAATGACTCAGGGCGTTGGTGACTCAGGGCATCGATAGGCCGAGGCATCGGTCGGTTAGAGCTTCTAGAGGTTGAGGTGTTGGTAGGTTGAGAAATCGGTAGGATGGGTGTTGGTGAGTGGTTTTAGTGAATCATGTCAGTGATTTATTTCAATGACTCATTTCAATGAGCCAGGCATCAGTGACTCACTATCAGTGACTCACCCATTGGTGAGTCATTTCCAATTTTATCCAGTTTTTCTAGTTTCACCCCTTTCACATTTCCTTTAACGTAAATAAAGTTTAAAGCCTTGTTTGAGAGTTAATAAAGGGGTTTCAAGGTTATTAATTATATCACTAATATCCTACGTCTTAGGGGACTTTGAAATTGTCAAACCGTGTGGTCTTCACCATGATCCAACTTTAATGGACTTTGAAACTATTTCCCCTAAACATTTAGTATCTGGCCTTTCTAAATATGAGATCCTCTCTTCCCTTGAACCCTTTTGTTTTCTCTTGGTGAATCGAGAACCTTTCTTCCCCAAGGATTCATGTTCCTCTACTGTATTTTTCTATTATTTTTTCCCCTAGGGTCTTTACTATAGCTCGCACAATCCCCAATTTTGGTACAATGAGGAACTTTGGATCATCTATTGTTCTAGGTAGGGATCCCTATGTCTCTTTTTTTTGTATCATGTGGGGTGGGTGTACTCATGTCCCCTTGTGAATAAAGTTTGACCTAAACATAACGTAGATAATGATAAGTAATAAATTATAGACTGGGAAGAAGATGATGTCGATTGTTATGTTTTATATGGTATCCTTTATCCATATTATGTTTTTTAAGGCCTGTATGCCTTCTGAAAATAATGGCCCTTGGTGGCCTCTATTTTCGCACCTGAAAGACATGTGAATATTAGTCATTGTTTCTTTATTGAACGGATGAAATGTGAAAATTTTATTAATCACGTATATTCTGTTAAATATATGGATCCCCATTATAATGCCTTTTCTATAATCACACCTGAATAATGAAAGTGGAATTAACAAACAAGTGCCAATAAATCTGAATGCATCTAACTCTTTGGTGTGGTTGTGTACTACGTATGGTTCTATTCAAACATGTTTTTATGCGGGTTGTGTGGTGTTATAGTTGTGAGTCTATCTATGAGTATGGGGTGGAAAGGGTGGAGTGATGGTATCTCAAGTTAAGAGAATGATTGAATGTGGAGTGGATGAACTTGTTGTGTAGTGGGATTGTATCTGGGCAGTGGTTGGATAGTAGGGCTATAGTTTTGGGTTGTGCTATGTCTATGTTACTAGGTGTGCTGTCGTTATGTAGTGGAGATGCCAAGTGTGGTTTTCACAAGGTGTGTTGGGGGTTTTCATGTTGGGAGGAAGGATAAAGTGACTAGAATTTGAAGAATGATGATGGTAGTGGTTGAATGGGTGTTCAAGAAAGGGGAGTTTTTAGTGGGACTACAAGCTAGTTGAGTTACTATTTTTTTTGAGTGTGGTTCTTTTTATGCATTAGGGCATTCGAGGATGGTTTAGGAGTGATTATTTTGAAGAAGGATGTTGTTACCTTGCATGGTCCTTTTGCCCAGAGTTTTTAGGGACCTTTGTGAAGTATGTGGGGGTTATGATGTTACTTATGGTGTGCTATGTTTGGTAGTTTCCCAGGTAGGGATAAAATAAACATATGGTTTGTTAAATAAAGAAAAATAGTTGGTTAAATGAATTTTATTTGGGTTATGAATTGGGTTTATGACTATTTGTGTGGTTTTTCATTTAGAGGTAGCAACAAAGGAATTTTTGTGTGGGATGGTTGTTTTTTTTCAAAACCCATAGGTTGGACTGAGTGTTTGGTACCTATATATATATATATACTTTTAATACCTTTTGATTTATATAAAAAACCCACCCATGTTGATAACTACGTGTCAAACACCACCATTGTTTGGTTCTTCTATATTTCCTCTTTTAGGTATTGGTATCGCAAGACTCTTTAGCCTTGTTGTGGTGTTGTTTTGAGGACTAGGTGAGTGCATGAGACATATGTTTTCCTAGGTGTCTTAAAGATGAGGCCCATGTGTCTACGGGAAAAAATTTTGTGTGGTTTGTGGCCTGAGTTTTTACGGGTAGGAATGTGGGGTGTTTTGTGGCCCAGTTGTGTGCGAGAAAGAATGTGGTGTGGTTTGTGGCCTAGGTGTGGGCGGTTAGGTTGTGACATTGGGGCTTGTGGAAGATCATGGTAGCATTTGGACGTTCTCTATTAGGGAAGAGTAGTTAACCAGTGGAAGTGGTGTTGGGTAAAAAAATATCTATGTTCTTAATAATTTACTTTACTTTACTTGTGTTATTTGGTGAGAGTTACTTGGTGAGGTTGGGGTGTATAGTATACCTTTACGTTCTTTCAGTTTATTCTATTTCTCACCAGGAAATTAGTATGCTTCTCTCACTTTTTCATGAGTGAATTTTTCTTTTTCTACTGAGTATACTTGTATGATCACCATATGTATATGAAACTATTTTCAGGTTTCTTGGGAGAATACCGGGACAATTCTGGACCTTACTAGCTCAGGAATCAAGATAGTTATTGTGTCTCTGCTTAGCTTGTTCTTTTGGCATTTTACTTTGGAGTTTTTTTCATTGTATTTATTGCAGTTTTACACTAAAAATGTATGTGGGAATGTTTTTGGATTTTTTTGCATATGTATGTCATAGAGTTGGTTTGAGGTTGATACATTTTATCTCTTGATCCTGGTTATTATAAAAAGGGTAAATTCCTCCCATTTTGTGAGATTGAATACCCTTGGTGATGGTATCCACCCCGAGGCCTATAGGAGGTGGGACTCAAGGGGTCATTATATCTTTTTCATCTTGAAAAACGAAGGTCATGAGACTTTGGCATCACTTCCCTCATCTTTAATTATGTGTGTCATGATAGAATGGTATCAAAGGTGATGGTTGAGAGATAGGATGGATTCTGGAGGTAAGAATAGTGAGGATTTAATGGGATGGAAGGGAAACAATTTTAGGTGATCTTGGTTCCTAACATAGGCCAGGGAAGACTGACAAGGACATGGGATTCCCCCCCCCACCCCCCCGTGATCCGATGTAAGGATAACGAGATTAATGAATGAACATGTGATGCTACACTGTTTGTGGTGTAGAGACCCTGGGAATTCTACATTCATCATGATAAATTTTGTTGTTGTTTTGGGAGTTTTTGTGAAATTAAAATAAACAATATGTTAAAATAAATTCAAAATAAAATTCCATACTACTCAGTCTAAGGTGTTCCCTATTTAGTTTTGAGCTATGGAACTTGATTTTCATCTACATTTGGTATGAGAAGTGGAGGCCCAACTGGATGATACAACTAATCGGTGGAGGGTTGATCTGGAGGGGGAATACAAAAATGGCAGAAGAATATTTGTGATTTCCAGTGGCAGACATTGAGAAGGTATGAAGGCTGCATTTTAGATACAGAGATAGAGAGTTGGATTGAGGATCTATTGATCACTTTCAGCTTGATCCGGCCTCCAAAATAGTACTGGGTTCCATTGGTAGTTAGTCATATCTGGGGTGTTTCACGTTAGTGGTGGATGCTGTAACTAGGGGAGATGAAGGAGACCGATATTCTGTGGGTCGATTTTGAGAAGGAGTCTCATGTGAGATGTTTAGAGGAGGTACTCTATCAAACCCTTCAATATGCAGTTACTCCCTTCACTTTTCTGACATATCTAGATGTTCAGAATAAGGCTAAGGCAGTGGAAAGGATGTAATTAAAAGGAGGTTTACTATGATAGTGTATCCATCTATGTTTTTCAAAGGGGAAGGATCCAGTTGAAGGTCTCCAGCATTAGGACATTCTAGGATTTTCCTAACCAGGAGCCGACCCCAGCAGTTTCACTTCGAACCTTTTGGTCATCATCCTTCTCCCATAGGCTTGTGACCTAGGTGTTTCTCTTTTGGATAATGTGGGAAACTTTAGAGTTGTTGTCCAATTCGAGCTCAGTATGGTGGAGGTGGGCCGATTCAGGTTCAGTGCCTGCCTCAGCAGCAGTTGCCTCCCATGCCATTTCTGCATTAGAGAAAACATGCTCTTTCTCCATTGAGGGGTGATGGAGCATGCGAAGGATGAACTTAGGGTGTTACATTGGCCCCTCGACCTGGGTATGGTTGGGTAGGTGGTTGAAAGAAGAGGGGAATGGATTTTGGTTTGGTCAGTTTAATGCCATAGAGGCAGCAGTTCCAGCTAGGCCATAGAATTTTTTGATGTACAATCATCTTGTTTAGCAATATTTCTTGTGATTTTTCTGATTCAGGATATTCTCAATCCTTTTTTGTAACCAGTCTATCCCATGATCTAGGACTGAATAAAGAGGTAATTTTCATGCCCTTAGTTTTGAGTACACAATTTGGAGGTTAGAACAACTTCTTTGATGTTTTTTGGGAAAGTAAAATGATGTTGGGGCTGCATTAGTCTCTTGAGAGTCTCTTTTTGCTACAAATGAAGCCATACATTTTTATCATTGGAATTGACTAGATTTACTATATGAATGTTGTAATATACTAATTCCAAATAAGATTCATGCTTTCATACATGAATGGCCATCATGTAGCTTTTGTTGGAGAGCAAAGTTTTCAGGTGGGCTACCAGTTTGTGGAGACTCTCTTCTTTCTTTGTTGGTTAATCTGTCGGTGTAATCAGTGGATGCTGATATGGTGGGACTTCCCAGAGTTGTCGAAGGATTCATTTATGTTTTCACTGAGGAGGATGTGACTCTACCTCCTAAACATGACATTGAATTCAAGATATACTTACATCCTGGTGATTCTCTAATTCTGATGACTCCCAATCAGATGACACCTTATGAGAAGTGGGAGCTAAGGATTCAGATTGATGATATGATGAAGAAGGGATTTTTCCATCTCAACGTGTCTCCATGGGGTGATATTGTCTTGTTCAAAATGAAGGAAGATAGTGGTATGAGTTCATACATAGACTACCGAAGGTTGAATGAGATAAGGGTCTTGAAACATTACCCTATACTGAGGATAGATGATGTTTTCAACCAACTGAGGGGAGAAAGTTATTTTTCAATGTTCAATCTGAGTTCTGGGTAATAGTAGTAGAGGTTGAAGGAGGGTAACATCCCAAACACTACCTTCAGGTGTAGGTATGGGCACTTCGAATTCATGGTTATGTCGTTTAGTGTTACAAACATACCACACATGTTCATGGGACTTTTGATGTCCATCATCCCTGAGTTGTTGGACTAGTTAGTTGTTGTGTTCATTGATGACATCATAATATACTCGATGTCTGATAAGGTGTATACTGATCATATTAGAACAATCTTGGAGGTTCTTTAATGCAACCAGATCTTTGGGAAGTTTTCCAACTATAAGTTATGGACATGAGAGGTCCAATTCCTTGAACATGTGGTGTATTAGTAGGGTGTAGTAGTACGCCTGTCGATGGTTGATGTAATCGTTTCTCTGGAATCACACAGGAATTTGGTAGAGGTTCATAATTTTCTTCATGTATAAAGATATTACCGGATATTCATACCTAATTTCCCTCGAGTAACATATATGTTGAAGTATCTAACCTAAAAAGGCATAGCTTTTGGGTGGAGCGAGTAGTTCTAGGTGGAATTTGAGTATTTGAAGACGAATTTGGTTAGTGGTCTAGTGATTATATTTCCATAGGACGGTTTGATTTTCGAAGTGTTTTGTAAAGATTCCCATACAGGCTTACGGTGTGTGCTGATGCAACAACATGGAGTGATCTCTTATGAGTATAGGTAGTTATGTCCCCATGAACGTAACTATTCCACCCATGATCTAGAGATAGTAGCAGTCATGTTTGTGATAAATTTGTGTCCACATTACCTCACTTGGGAGCTCTTTGTGGTCTTCACAGATCATAAGTGCTCGAGTTATATCTTTTCCCAGTGAGATATGAACCTAAGGCAGTGAAGTTAGATGAGGTTTCTTTAGGAAAATTATTTTTATATTTATTACATAGCAAGAAATGGTAACATTGTAGCTGATTCTATGAGAAGGATATTATAGAGATAAATTGTTCAGGAATCTATGAATTCTTGGAAGGGGAGGGAGGAATTGGCTTCCTTGCACATAGATGAAGGTATGGATAATGGAATAGTATTTCTATTTCAGATGACGGTTTGGTCATATACGAGGAAGAAAGCAGAGGAGTCTCAGTAGGGAGACTCATAGCCAGAGGTGTTGCACGATCACATTGACTAGGGTGATGCTATGGAGGGATGGTCGGATCTTGGTCAGAATCTAATGTTGTTCTGTGAGAATTTGTTTGTCCCTGTAACGATGCATGAGGGAGTTCTCTATGAGTTTCATAGCTCACCCTTAGTGGTATAACTATTAGTTTCCAAGATGTATCGTAGATTGAGTAAGCAGTTTTAGTGGATGGGAGGAAGTGGGCCACATCGGAGTTTGTGGAGAAGTTCTTATTGTCCCAAAAGTTGAAGGCTGAGAACCGTGTTCTCAGTGGTTAGTTTCAGGCCTTAGATGTCCCTGAGTGGAAGTGGGATAACATCTCGATGGATTTCATCATAGGGCTACCCAGGCCTCAGGGAGGTTTCCATGCAATCTAGGTAGTAGTTGATCGGCTAATGAAATCAACTCACTTCATAGAGATCAAAGTGTCGAGCATATACTACAAAAAATTACTTATGCCAACAGAAATTTATTGATAGACAATATGAATATTGGTAAAAATGATCAATTAAAATAGATATTATGTTTTATTGGTATTAATTTTAAGTTCCATAACATGTTTTACCAACAAAAATATTTGTTGTTATTGATCATTTAATATGAACATATCTTTTTTCAACAGTAAAATCTATTTCTTTATCAAAGAAATACCAACATTTGTTTTACTAACACTTAAATCTATTATTAATAATAATCATTACAAACAAATCTTTTATCATCAATAAAATCTATTATAATAAATCATTCAATGATAATAACCAATTAAGAGAAACCAATTTTTTATAAAGATTATTATTTGTATTACCAAAGGCAATATTCGCTTTTAATGGTTTTATTAAAAAAATCTCATATATATATATATACACTGCTTATATTTTCCAATGTATTTCGTTTAATAAAAATTTAAATACTTTTCATAAAAAAATTAAATCATTAAGAAATTTTAATTTAATAAATATAACAAATTAAAACACAGTAATGGATAAATAAATAATAAAAAAATTGAAATATAAGTAATTAATAATTGATATTCACATATTGAGAATTTAATTTATATAACAAAGAAAAAATATTAATTTTTATAATTTTTTATATTCATTATATAACAATAAAATTAGTTATTAGTAATGGTTATTTATATATTGAAATTTTTTATAAAATACATTATTATATATTATATTTATTTAATATTTCAAAATTAATAATTTTTCTACATACATATATTGATAATATTTTTTATTTAGAATATTAAATATAATTTGATAGTTTTATCCATTTAATTTATTTGATAAGATATGATATGTTTATACCCTTTTCTATATACATATATGTTTATAACATTTTCTACCCACACCCAATGTCACCCCTACCCCCACACCCGCAGACCTAACTCCTACAGATGCCACCCCCACAGATGGCACCCCTGCAGACCCCTCACCCCCGATTTCCTCTGCATCACTACTCACCTTTAATTCTCCTACATGAATTCTCAATCCATGAGTTAATAAATATTCAGTGCGGGACCGTCCCGATTCATCTTTCCAGTTTCCCACGAGATCTTCAATAAACCCATGAAATCCACCCTCGGAATGCCTCTTTCCCCAATATTCAGGGTGGATGTTCTCGCCCCACAATCAAGTTTGGTTATCTATAAGGTACCATGAAAAACCTTACTACCTTATTTTTGTTGGTCTATATTGGCTACCCATCACCATAGATTTCTTGAGTGATTTATTCGTTTCATAGCCTCTTCTTAATTTGCGCAAGTATTCCTCTACTGCACCCCCCTTCTCACCCTATATTCTGCTGTAACATTGGTGATTTTTATTTGAGATACTTATTTTATTCCATTTCCCTAAAAAGGTTGATGAAAAAATGAAGAATTAGTATTCAATTTTATTTTATTATCTCTTATGGTTTGAAGTTTATTGTTTTCGTTTCCATGTTAATCAATTTTAAAATATTTGTTAAATTGTATACGTTTTAGCCAAAAATTGTTTGTTTATTATGTTTAACTTCTTGAAAATTGTATAATATCTATGAACATTCATAATTAATATATTCAGTGATAAGATTTGGGTGAAGTTAAGGAGAACATCTCAATATTATTTAAATGGTGTAGATTTATTCCTTGATATTTCTTTTGGAACATTGGCAAGGGAAAACTTGATTGTGTGTCCAAGTCTTAGCTCTACTAATCGATACTATTTGCATAGATATTTTGTGAAATCTCATCTCATTTTCAAATAAATGGATGCCAATTATCATAAATGTATTTGGAATTTTCATGGGGAGTTGACGTTCAAAGTTGATATTAATTGTTTTAGTGTTGAACATGATATTTCTTCAGAGGATGATATGATTGACCTGATGGGGGATGCCTTCGAATTTGAGAAACTAGAAAACACCACATAATGTCATTCTAATGATGCACAAACATTTTTCAAATTTG
Source organism: Viscum album (assembly GCA_963277665.1). Lineage (NCBI taxonomy): Eukaryota > Viridiplantae > Streptophyta > Magnoliopsida > Santalales > Viscaceae > Viscum > Viscum album. The sequence continues at coordinate 577,590,756 of OY728122.1, read as the reverse complement.
TTGAATATTCCAGAAAACCATTATACCCAAGAAGTGAAAAATTTACTAAATTATCTTGTATTTTTTAAATGTGTCATCTAAAATGTTTACATAGTACAACTAACATGGTAGTTGATGTACTTATAATACTGTTTAAGAGAGGTCTTCCCAATGATTCAACATTACCTAACTCATTTATAATGGTGAATGTTATTATCATGAAACTTGTGCTTGATTATAATAAGATTAATGCATGCCTGAATGATTGTTTGCTTTTTCATAAGGAAAAACTTTTCCATTATAATTGCCCAAATTGTGGTGATTTGAGGTTGAAAACTGCAATTGATGGAATTATTTTGAAATTAAAAAATGGTAAAAAATTACCAATGAAGGTTTTGCGTCACCTCTCCTTGATACCTAGGCTTAAAAGGCTATTCATGTCATCTAAAACAACCCCTCTCATGACATGGAACAATCATGAGTGAGTTAAAGATGAAAAGTTTAGGCACCCAACAAATTCGTTTGTTTGGAATGATTTTAATGATATATATCCTGAGTTTTCAAGTGATCTATGAAATTTTCGGCTAATCTTGGAAGGTTATGGGTTTAATCCATTTGAAATGATATAGAGTCAATATAGCATATAGCCTATTTTCCAAATGATATATAGTTTTTCCTCCATGGTTATGTATGAATCCGTCATATTTTATTATTTCATTATTGTTACCTAGCCCTAAATCACCTGGAAATGATATCGATGTATTTTTAGAACCTTTAATTGGCGATCTGAACGTGTTATGGGAGTTTGGTGTTAAAACATTTTACACATAAAAAACGAGTTGTTTGTACTAAAAAGAGAATTAATGTGTACAATTAATAAGTTTCCCAGATATGGTAATCTATAAGGTTGGAAGATCAATGGTAAAGATTCATGTCCATGTTGTAATGTTGAAACATGTTCATTGTACTTGAGAAAGAGTAAGAAAATGTGTTACATGGGCCATCAATGCTTCTTGGATCGAAGTCACAAATTTCGTTGAAATAAAAAGGCATTTAAGGGGGAAATAAAAACAATGCTACCACCTAAATGTCATAAGGGATTAGAATTGTTAGATCAGATGAAAAGAATGGATTCCATATTTGGAAAAAAATGGAGACTCAAAGACATAATAAACGAATGAGAGATGATAATGTTCCTTGGAAAAAGTAAAGTATTTTCTTTCAAGTCCCATAATGGGAGAATATTCTTCTACACCAAAATTTGGATCTTATGTATAAGCGGTGTGCTGATTGATCTGAGTAACCTTTTTTAGGATTTATTCTCAAAAGTGTACACATGTGAAGATTCTTAGAGGTTACAACCTCATGGTGCTTGCATACTTTTTCATTTGGAGTGAATGTTCCCACATTAATTTTTTGACATCATGGTACACATAGTAATTCATTTAGTATATAAATACATGATTTATGGAGATATTTATTATTGTTGGATGTATCCAACTGAGAGGTACTTAATTTAAGTTCTCATTTTTTATCTTTTTTAGAAATTTGATTAAATTATTGGTGTTGATTGGTTAATGGTTTTTGCAATGATTGAAAATGTATGTTTGTAACAAAAGTCACCCAGAAGGATCAATTACTGAAGGATACATTGTTGAAGAGTGTATGAAATTTTGTTCAAGATATTTTCATGACATTAAAAACATAAAAAATAGGTCTAAAAGAAACAATGATGTTGAAGGTGATGAAACACGTAAAGGGCTATCCAAATTCTCTTTAAAATTCCATGCAATGTAAAAAAATATTGATATCTAACCTGACATTTCAATGATATTGCATTCACATAATTATGTTTTGGCAAACTATGATGAAGTTCAAGTATATGTACGGTAAGATACATACCCATAAATTTTTTTATATTTGCATTTTCTTTTTCAAATTCTTACCTTATTATTGTTTTGCATGTGGCACTATGAAATTCTCATAGAAAATATCAACAAAGAATAGAAATAATTGATCAAATCCATAAAAATGAGTTTTATAAATGGGTTGATGATAATGTGTTATTTATATCATCTTTTGAATTTAAAATTTTATTATTTTTTTGTTTCCAAAATTTCTAGTTTTCATTAATTATTCAGGTTTAAAATTTTCTACCTCAGGACACTTCTATTGAAATTGATTTGACACATTTAAGTAAGTTTCCTAACATGTGGATTAAAAGTATGACCAAAGTCAATTGTAGTGGTTATTAGTGGAACATGGAATCTATTGATAAGAGTAGTGTGACCCAAAATTGTGGTGTTCTTGTGTGTGTAATAATAAATTAAAAAACTGTATCATATTATGGTGTATTGATATAAATTATTGAGTTTACATATCCAGTTAGAAGGAGTGTTATTTTATTTCGGTGTGACTAGGAAAATCCCATTAATGGCATCAAAGAAGAAAATTTTGGATTCTCTCTTTTTCAACCTTAAGAGGATTAGTAAAACAGATGATCCCTTTGGACATGAATCTCATGCCTTACCAGTGTTTTATACAGCCGAATATAAAGAGAAAATTTTGAATGTTGCAATCATCACTAAACCAAAAGAGTTATTTTAAATGGAGGAAGATTTCATACCTTAAGTGTATGGATTACAAACCAACTTTTCAACTAATGTCGATGTGGAAAATTATGCCTTTTAAGAAAAGGTAGTTGTTCAATTGATTATCTTTCACATGATTTCATTGAAGGATGGCATGAAGACATCATAAGATTGATAATGAAATTAGAGAAACTTGATGTTTGTGACTGTTATCATGATAATGACATGTTTCTTGATTCTGAATATTATATTTTTTGCTGACACTGTATAATTTATTTAGTTTTGGGTTTTAAATATTGTAATTTGATTTTTGTTGAATATTTTACTTTTTATTTGTCACTTGTATATGATTATTTGGTATTTTATTTATTGTATTTCATATATAGATTTGAGATGAAATCCCTTGGGAACTCTTCAATCAAGTAATATGTGGTTTCAAGATATCAATTAATGGTATTAATTTATGAATTTTATTTAAATTCTACCTTTTATCATTTTCATCCATTTTTTATTGTTTTTTATTGACAACATTTTCTTATTTCTTTGTAGAAATTTTTAGCATCACGTTCTAGAAAAAAATACAACCTACATCAAATAAACAATTGAAACATTTTTTATTTTCGACAGAGAACCCTTCCAATTCCTCTAAAAAAACATCTAAAGACAATGATAGTTGAATATGAAATGCATGATTTAACTTGTATGTTTCTTTTAATTTACCATTGATCTTTATATGATATTTTTTTTGGGTTCCTTTAGATAAATTATAATTTTTTATTTCCCGTATTTATTTTAAATATTGTTTGAAAGGATAAAAACTAAAAAAAATGAAGAGACATCCTTGAATAAGTGGTGTACGTTATTTACAAGAATGGGTAAGCTAATAAAATTTATTACCTTATTTTCTTTATTATTACTTTAATTATACAATAAGATTTTTCTTTATATAGTGGACCATCAAAGAGGAGAAACTCATATTTTTGGTAAGTGTTAGGCCATTATTTATACAAATTATTGATTTTATTATACCGGTTTTAGGTGTTTAACCATATTTTAAAATTTTAATTTTATTTTAAGGGTAGAAATCTCATCCAGTTGAAAACAATTGAAATTGTGGCATAATTCAGTCATCAATTTTTAATGCTGAAGAAATACCAGTTGAATTGACTCAATAATCAAGTGTTCCTCATCATGCCACATCATGTAGAAGGAGTGATCAGGAATTTCGTGTGAGAAATTAATATGGTTGTGGATTTAGAAAGACTAAAATTTTGTGAAAACATGTTTTTGTTGATGTCAACAACTTGCTTCAACTAGGTGGCAATTCAGCAAGTAAATTTTTATCGCTCATTAGTTGTTTTGTTTGTGACCCTGGGTGATTACCATTAGATTTTCGTGATCATAGATTAGTAGATATTAATATAAGGACAATATCTAGGATGAAATTAATGTACATATTTAGTCATTATTATTTTTATTCTTGTAATATATATTTTTATAAACATGATGTCATTTTTTTATGTTTTAGATTTCATATTACTTTCCTGAAGGGCATGAACCATATCATTGAGGAATGGAGAAAATGAGTGCAACATGGAGATTCTACAAATCCAAGTTAAAGATAGATTATTTTACAACTCTATGTTTGCAGTGAAGCCGACTTCTTGTGAACCTCGGAATTATGGCAATGTTTGTAACCCTATTGTTGCGATGATGCTGACATTCTCAACTAGTATTCAATTGACTTCGGATCATTGTTCTGTATTTTTGGAGGCATCACACCAATCTTATGTGGCTATTAAAAATGACACATGACATGGTGATTTGTAGAAGTAAACTGGTCCAGATGATGTTGTTGTGGATATAGCCCCTTTTGATGCGTTGATGCAGAATTTTATTCTGCCTTGTGGTGATGATATCCTGGGATCTCAATCCCACTTTAATGTGGTGGAAAAATAAATCTTAGAGTTGAATCATGGTGGAGCTAGTTCATTGCCACTTTTTAAGGACTCATGTCCTAGTAGAATTCTTCCTTAGGGTTCATCGGCTCCTGTTGAAGCCAACCCCACAGTGCTTGCAGAGAGAATGTCAATTTGTAAAAACTCATTGATTGCACATATTTTTCTTCCCAAAGGTGCAAAACCATGGAAACATGATGATGTAATTCTCAGATCCTTGCATTTGTGGGGGTTTTCTATCTGGAAATGTGTTTCTCTTGGTTGAGGATTTTTCCATTTCCTTTTTTCGTCTGATGACTTGAAGCTTCGTTCATGGAGAATTGGAACCCTATTTCTGAAACCTAGTGGGATTCATTTTCATGAATGGTATTTGGATTTTAATGTCTCATGTTCAAGAAATGAATTTTATCAACTCTGGATTCATCTTCATGGACAGAATTGGGTCCTTTGGAATCAGAAAATTTTGTATGAAACTAGAATGGAAATTTGAACTCCGATTCGTCTTGACAAAGAGACTGAAGATGTTTGGTTTGGTCACTTTTCTAGGATTTTGGTGGAGGTTGTTCTTAGCTCTACTTTTATTGACAAGGTAACCCTTTCCACCCCTTCTTATAAAATTCAAATTGATGTCGAGTATGAAAAAAGCCTCTTTTATGCAATGTATGTATGGCTGTTGGACGCTATTTAAAGCTATGTTGGAAGAATGATTCTTGTGAGGAATGTGGGGTGAAAGGTCATTCAGCAGCCCTCTATTATAGGAAGTCCAAGGTGAAGGACTCAACATTGCCAAAGACTACTACTCATGAATGTGATTCACTTAATGATCTAGTTCTTGATACTGGGAAAGGGTTTCTAATTGATGTATCTCCGATGAAGGCTCATAGTGGCCCCTCTAACACTTGTCCTGATTTGGTTAAAGAGGTTACTCCAGTTGAGGAAACCCATATACAGACCCTAGGATTGGTGACCCCTGATACTTCTTAATTCGATATCTCCAATCAGATTGATGTGCAACAACATCTTGATTGTCAACAAGTAATCCAGAAGCTTTTTCAAGTATACGAATTACCTAAGAAATGGGGAAACGTTCCAGCGGATGAACAGGAGAATTTAAGTACCCCGATTAGGATATCGGGCAGTGGTGTTCATGCCTCTTACAAGGATTCAATATTAAGTGGCCAGCCAAAGGTTCCTGATAGTGAGGGTATCCCCTCGAAGAGGAGGCCACATAATGATTACTCTAATGTTCCTAGAAATGTGTCTACCAGATCGTCGTCTAAGGTGTCACGGAAAGTGGATACAAATATCTTAAAAATCTTCAGTCAGGAGAAGTCTCAATCTGAGTGGGAGACTGTTGGTGACTCTGATTATGGAAATGATATGTCTTATTATGATCTATAGACCAGTTCTTGGTGGTTGAGGGTTTTTCTGTTCATTTTCCCCATCCTCTGCTCTGTTTATCTTTTTTCTTTCTTCTTAATAAATGGTCAGAAGCTTTCCTTCTGGCTGGACTTGCATGGTAAGAGTTTTTCACGTATACATGCTAAAATTAAGGTATTACTTTTTTATTAGCTCTTTTATATTATTTAAATTTATTATGTTTTATATTTTATTTTATCATATATTTTGTGTTTAGGAAAAATAATCTAAATAGGTGGATAATCTTCAAATATAGATCAAAACCCATGAACCAAAAAAAAATGTTCAAAACTTGATGACACTTCTACCTTAGTTAAGGTAATTTTTGGATTGTGTTACCAACTTAAAAAATATTATGTATATTCAATATTTGATTTTTTTTTGAATTTTATTAATGTTTATTGACATAAATCTATTGAGATGAGTTATCTTCTCTTCCATAGAACACCTCTACAATTAAAAAAATGACATTTTTAAAAAAATTTGGAGAGTATTAAAATGGCTATTTAAAAACTTTTGTTTTAGTTTCTAGGTATCCACATGCTCCTGTAAATATATTTTCATTAGAGTAAGAGCATACTATAAGGATTAAAAGTGATGAAAACGTTGAAAAAATTTAGAAACAAATTGATGAAGTTGTTGGAAAAATATCACATTTTTCAGATTTAGTATAAGATCTTATAATGCACTAGGTATTCATGCCTGTGTGTTTATTTTTTCTTGCAATTTTTTAATTTTTTTTCTACTCATGTGGTTTTTATCCAACCTTGGCCAAGCTAGTGGTTATCACATTCTTGTATAAAGAATGTAATTTTTCATATTGTATTTTTTTGTAGGCGGGGTCTGCTTGTTGACTCGTAGTTCTTAATGAGGAATGTGATTGTGATGTTGATAGCTCTGATGATATTCATAAAGAAAATTACAAAAAAGAGTCTCTTTAGTTTTTCTTTATATACATTTTTTTTTGATTTGTAGAAATTTGTGGTTTCCATTCCTGATCATTAAATATTTTCTTCCAAATAGTTTTTTATGTTTTTTTTAATTTATTTCATTAATATTTAAATATGAGTATTAGGTTGTATGTTTGGTTTCATTTCGTTAAATCATGAGGTAAAAGTGTGGTAGGATGGATTTTTCATTTTTCTTGTTTTATGATATATCCTATAAAAAGATCTGTCTTGATGGATAGAGATGTCTTCTTTGATGGTAGTTTGTAAATAGTGAAAGCATGAGAACTAGTGTGTAATGTGGTTAAACTTGAGGTAGTTTTAACTAATAGGAATGGACTGGTGATCAATTTAATTTGAACTGTTCGACATGGATTGGTGATCAAGTAAGATCTTACTTAGCATGGACTAGTGCTCAAGGTACTATGAAATCCCATATCACCTATTACTCATATTGTATTTTATATATATAAAATATTAATAAAAACAAGGATTCACTAACCTGAATGTAAGGGTTATGAGGCTGTTAAATTTTTGGTCGATGGGAGTCCTCTGTTTCTTCCCACCACACCACCATCGAATCCGTTGTGAGGTGCAAACCATCTCTTTGATACAATTCTTGAACTAATTGTTATTCTCATTTTTTCTTATCACTACAGAAGGGAAAAGTTTTTAATGGTAGTCTAATTCTATACCATTGGAATTCTGTGTTGTTTTTGGGACCTTTTGGTTCATCATTCACAAATATCTGTCGGTAAAAGTGCATCTATTTACTATTTAAAATAGTTTTTTACATAACTAATTAACTTCAACTCTTATATTAACTTAATGTTATACTTTTTATTACATTTACTGTTTATTATCATGGTAGCCTTAACATATAATGGAAAAGATATCCAAAAAATGATCCAACTACAATGATAGTTGTTATTAAGCTCCATCACATTGGTGAATTTTGATGTTTCAAAAAATAGCCTCGAATTTTATAGGTTTATAAAAATTTAGTTATATTTTATTAACATATTTCAAGAAAAATCATGGTCTTACCTTAACTACTAGGTTATGGATGATTTAACTACATTCTATAAAAGAAATGTTACGATGTAATGTCCTATTGATATTTTATTCTTCATTTTTCGTTTATATTTTTATCATATATGTAGACAACTTGGGTTTGTAGTTAAATCTTATAGATTGTATTACTCTCAATATACTCATCTAGGTTGATTTTCAAGGAACGATTCTACTTTTCTTTATATAGTTTCCTTGAAATTATTATAGTTAATAATGGATCCATGAATTTGGTGAACATAATCTATAACCGCCTTAGTTTTCTGTCATTTCACATAAGAGAATATTATTGGGTGGACATGAAGAGGATCAAAAAAATATATACATACAATATATAAGAATAGTCTATAGATTCCACCAAAAAATTCAACATTAATCCCGAATATATATTGACTTGGTTAATGTATTAAATTCAAGATGATGGTGGATACATGATAGATGATCTACAAATGACTGGATTTTAGTTTCTTCTTGCTTGAAAATCTCTTGTCAATTGTTTCATATATTTATTTTCCAAAATAAAATGTGGCCATTTTGAATTTTATTCATGTAAAATGTGATGATATTATAGGACAAACGCCTCTAAAAAACATGTTATCCAATTTGGATTATGAGGAATATCCTGTGATTACTGGTAGTAACCCGAAGATAACCTGAGTTTCTTTGTACATTCAATTCATTTTTTCCTTTGCATGATTGCTTGGGTGAATATGCTCCTATTTAGATGTTCATTCATTATTGTCATTCTAGGGATTTATATTATTCTATTCAAATTATTAAATCTTGATATATCTTTTCCCATTTCAATACATCATCATTATTTTATTGTTCTATACAATTTGATGGGTCAATTTATGAAATTTTAGTAGATAGAAACAGAGATAAGAAGATTAAATAGAAGAATAAGATATATAAGTGTTAAAGAAATATGTAATTTGACTCACTCTACCCATGTAATTCTAAACAAGATAATAAATTCATAATAATATCTACATAAAGAAATATTTATTCCATGTGCATGTTAAATAGTGCATGATATGTTTGAATTATATTAACCATTCTCAATTGTTTATTTATAATGTATACTCATAATCTAGAATAAAAATGAAAACATTAGTATTTGATAACCGAGAATCACTTTGATAATATATGAACTTTAATAAGAAACTGTATGTAAGAGTCTGTATTATCAATGAAATGGCATGATTTTTATTACACCATACACTTTGAAATATGGAATCTCTATATGTTTAATATAATTCTATATCTATAAACTCAGTGTGTAATCTATCTGTAACCTATAATCTATGAATTTCAATACACACATATCACATATCACATAATCTGGATTCCATGTTTTATAAATTGTAATGAAATATTAAATCTATGCCCATTATTTATTTTTAATTTGAAATAAATCTAAATTTTGGGTCTTATTTGTGATACCTTTAACCTTTGTATTTTGGGATCACTTTATAATCTATGTGTAGAAATTTCCTAATAAGAAAATGAATAATAGAAGGTATTCTCAAGCATTATCATTATTGTAAGATCCTTCCCAACACGAATGTTGACTAATATAAAGAGCTACATAAACATGTGGATGAGTTCTTTCCTCGGGATGAAGATCTTCCTAGAATGGGTCAACATTACTTATTACACTATGATTGATACTTTGAGAATTTATCATTGAGGTATTCACATTTCAAAACAATGACTCACAAGAAGTGTGTATGGCAGATGATGGGTCCCTCACCCCACACCCAATAGAATGTGGAATTGGCTACAGGAATGGGGATGCTTGATAATGGAATCAAGATTATGTGAACATGATCTTTGTGAGATTTCCTTTCATTCATCCTCTCTTCCTGGAGCCTTCTTTTCCAATTGTTTTGGGATACCCTTAGAGTAATCATTTTTTTAATATTATGAGATCACAACCACTATTTAATGAAAATGTTTATAATATTTTGTGGCCATCTGTGTAATGTGTTTTAAATTAGAAAACAATTAATGATAATTGATTATTTCAAAATATCCTTAAATATCTAGGTTCACATGAATTTTTATGGCCTTCAATACTTCCCAATCAAGCATGGGAGTATCCTGATATCATGATATAGTTAAAAAATACCAAAAATAATAACCCATTAATATATAGGTATTTGTTTCTTGATTGCCTTTTTCATATAGTTCACAAGTCCGCTGAAATGGAATTGCATCAGTGTTTTGTTTCGCCATCATCATTTTGTATCTTTATATTTAAAAATTATTCAATTATCCATTTTATTGTTTGGACCACAATAAACTTACAGGTCACTTTTTTCTTTCTTTTTTGTCATTTGGTCATCCATTTTTTTGTAGAAGCATGCTTGAATTTCAATGATTTCTTTGGTTGCTGTTATTTCAATTTATTATCATTATTCTAAAAATTAATAGAATATAAAAATTATCTAGATTGTTTTCGAATATTTTTCAGAATCTACTGATATCCTGTTTGATTCATGGAATCATTTGGTTCAAAGAATATTTTCAGAGGTTTTTACTAAGTACGAGAGTCACCAAACCCTGGGTGCTTCTACGATTCATGCATCTGAAAACTAAAATGAAGGAACTAATAGCCATCATGGCAGTGTGGGTTAATGAAGGATCTACTACAATATCTTATATTGAGGGACAATAGAAAAGCCAAACATTCCAGAGACTTGTTTCAATGGTGAAAGAGAAATGGAATATCATCAAAGAAGCTGCCATTTTTTCTATGGTAGAAAATAAAATATATCTAGAAAGAAATTAAAATAGTATACCCCCTTATTTCTCATATACTTTTAGAAGTGTTCAGGCTTTGTAGGATTGAAAAGCTATCCTGAGTAGAGAAATCAACGGCAATATGGGTGATTGAAGAGTTCCAAATTTCTAGATTTTTTACCTTAAACTGCAAGGATTTATACATCTGGTTCCCCATTTCCACTTATTTCAATTATTATATATTTGTTCAAGGGAAGATGGATATTAACTCCATTGGCTTGAATATTTTTCAAGGATTTCAAAAACCCACATAATTACTGAATTTTATTCTCATTTTGTGAAACCATTTGAGGAAACCACATAAAATAAACAGGCTTATTTTGTTGTTTTTATTTGGTTTTATGTTTTATTTTATGATCATAATGTTCTAAAAAATATTAAAGCCAATGTTTTCAATTGGTTATTTTTAGAGCATTTTTAGGAATTCTAGTGTTATATCCCTGTTCTATTTTGTAATCTTGTGAAATTTAATTCTTCATGTCTTGTTTTTTTAAAATGATTTGGGGTTTCATGACTCATATAATCCCTCTAATATGACTTTATCCCCTACTATTTATATGGGAATCAAGGCTCAGGAAGAAAAAATCATAGACATGTTACTATAGACATGTGTGAAGTAAATGGCTTGAATGTTTTTTCAAGGATACCAACAACTTTCTCACTCATTGGATATTATTATTTCTTTTAAGGATTTATAAAGCCATGTAAAATACTTATCATTATTTATTGTTTTGATTTTGTTTTATATTTTTTTTATCATAATGAGCTACAAAATATTGAAACAAATGTTTTTAGTTGGATGTTATTAGAACTCTATGCAATAATTATAGTATTATATTCTTTTTTAATTGTGGAATCTATTTGAGGAAAAATGTTCTGTTTTAAAATTTTGTGTAATTAAATTTTCATGTATTGTAGTATTAAATGTGATTTGGGGTTTCAACCCTTTTTTATCCTCTCTATGATCTAATGTTTTCCCTTTTATCTAGGTATCATGGCTCATGAAGAAAACTAAACAAATATGTTGCATCATAAACATGTGAAGTCAACAAGAATTACTTTGTTGTCGCACCTATCATCAATTAGGGTGCTAATTTTTGGATGTAGATAAATTCATTACCTACCCTTAAGAATGCATTTATTTTTTGGATTTTCCTAAACTAGGGATCTTGCACTAATGGTATATGGTGAGGAAAAGGTGATGAATTCTACCTTTTTCGATTCAATCGCCTCCAATATTTTCAAATGATAGTACACGCGGAAATTTTTTTTGACACCTATTAATGCCTTTTGTCATAATGTGTGGATGAAAATGGTTGTTTTAATCTATAGTTTAACTTTATTGAGATGATTCAATACAGTTCATTTCTGCAATTGAAAGAATTACCATTGTACTCCACAGCTTTTGTGTCAGTATTTGTAATATTATACCACCTTGGTTTAGGGTAAGTTGGGGATATTATAAATGTGATAATGGTGGGGAATTTCCTTCATATTTATTTATTGAAAAGTTATTTTCTATTTAATACATTTTAAATAATCTTAGTGTTTGACAACACTTGATAAAAATTTCATGTTGCACTGGCCATCTATGAAAACCATAAATTTTTTTCTTACTCTAGTATTGGTGTGATATGATTCAGTGAATTGTTGATATATATGTATATTGAATTCATTGAAAGTAATTAGCTTTATTTAGGTAAACCAAACTATTTTTTCAAATTAAATCCCTTTTTTGAAGTCATTGAGGTGCCTTTATAGATGTATTATTTACTTATCTTATTATCCATTTGTATATCCACTTTTCATGAACAAACATGCCCTATTTTATTTATTCACTTCATTTTTTGTAGCATGTTTGAGTTATATGTATTTAATGAGTGATGTATTATTATAGTTATAGAGAATCTTGGATCAAGTGACTAGGTAGGTTATTCTATATTGTATCATCTTATTTATTTTACAAATCATACTCAATTCATAAGGCATTTAATTTTTTTACATTCGTTCTATTAGTCCTTTGAAAGGAGAGTAAAAAAATGATAATAACTGCAGATGACTCATATTATTTGCATTAGTAAAAGTTAAATTCAAAATAATTGGCTCTTTTATTTTTCATTAGCTTTATTTCTCTTTCATAGTGAATAATTTTATCTCACTATCATGTATTATGTGTATATTGGACTCGAATCGTTAAGATCCCCACTTTTATTTTTTAATCAAGAAAAATCACTACATAAGAATAAAAAATGATAATCAACCTACATATAAATATTCATATATAATGGGAGTTCATGGTTTTTTAAAGAAACTATGGTAGTAGTTATATATAGTTTTTCTAAAAAAAATTATATAAATCCCTTGGAAAACATTTATTTTACAGGGAAATTTGTTAATGTCTTAGTTGCCTCAAACTGAAACATTAGGAAAAACCCTCCTATTAGCTAGCCTGTATGAGTGATGTGGAAAAAATTCATGTGACTTTATGATCAATATGTGTGTCCCTTAATCTCTGTGAAGTTCTACAAGATTCTGGACTCCCTACTGCATGCATTGTCAAGATAACAGATGCTACTACTGGTGAACATATGCTAGTGGACACACCCTCACACTGGACATAGATTCTACTGCTGGTGAACATACTCTACTACTGGTGAACATATGTTGTGTCAAGAGAACAACTTCTACTGGACACACCCTCATACTACATGTTGTGGTCAAAATTCGTTGTGCATTCTATCAACTCAATGCTACTGAACTGATGCTACTGCTGGTTTATTTTTTCTAAATTCTTTGGTGCACTTGTGTTAGGGCATGTGATTTGAGACTATGGTTTATGTGTTTTTACATTGAGTTTTTTCTAGTAAAAATTAATGGAAGTTTTGGTGTTGATGGATAAATAATATGATCAATTTATTTGAATCATTCAAATAAATTTTATGTTTATCATATAATAATTATATTAGAAATATTTTATATGGTTATATTTATTAATATAATTTAATATTTTACTATCAAAAATTATAATACAAAAAAATGTTTTTCATATAAAAATATATTTTAAAAATGGATATAATTGTTGTTATTTTTTAAAATAATAGATAAATTGATATGTTTAATGATATTACCGACAAAAATAAAGCATTGTTAATACTATTATCAATAGATAAATGTGTTGGTGAACTTTTTAACAAACATATATATTATCTGTTGGTAATATTATGATTGAAGAAGAAGTATTTTATCTATCCCAATACCATTTAGTGATAGTGTTTTTACCGATAGTTTAGTGAGAGGGACAAATATGTTGGTAAAACGTTTTACAAACAAAAAAATGCACCTTTACCAAAAGATATGTTCCTATTGGAAAAAGATAAATATTTTGTATCCCATAGTGTAGAGGTATGCAGATGAGGTGGTGAGGCTTCATGGGTTTCCATGATCCATCATCTCAGATTCGGATATTCATTTTACCATGCAATTCTGTTGGGGATTAAATCATGACTTTTTCACTCAATTACACTTCAAAACTTCTTTCCACCCTCAGACAGATGGAAAAATAGAGAGAACTGCCCATAAGTTGGAGGACATGTTGCATCCATGTGTTGTGGATTTTAGAGGAACTTGGGTACAAGACTTTCTAGTTATCTTAAAACAATATATATCACTTTTCCATTGATATGGATTCATTTGAAGCCTTTTACAAGAGACAGTTTCATTCACCTTTGTGCTGGAAAGAAGTTGGGGAGGTAGTATTTCTTGGTCTGAATGCGGTGTAGAGTATGACCGAGATGGTGCATATTTTTTGTGAGATGATGAATATAGCACAAGATAGGTATAAGTTATATTTCATTCGTAGGAGGATGCCTTTGGAGTTATAGGGTGGAGGCAATGTGTTCTTGAAGGTTTCCCCTTGATGAGGGCGGCAGAGGTTGGTTAGAGGGAGAAAAATGTATCCAAGGTTCATCAGACCTTTTGAGGTGTTGGGGAATGTTGGAAAGGTGACATACCAGTTCGCATTTCCATCATAGATGGATATGGTACATGAGGTCTCTCATGACTATTAGATTCATCAATATCTTCATGATGAATTCCCAATTTATTGAATGGGGAGATATGAATATCGAGAAGAAAAACATTCATGGAGTGAATAGTGGAGATCCAATATCATTAGGAGAAGGTACTGCATGGAAGGACCATTCAATTGGTTCATGTGTTGTGGAGGTATGGTGGCCCGTAGGAGAGTAATTTGGAAAGGGAGACGCAGATGCATTCCCAATACCCGTAGTTGTATTGAATTTTAATTTTGTGTTTTTATTTGTGATGTGGTGATTGATCCTCATTTTCTTTGAAATGAGTTTTTTCCTTATTATGTAATGTGTTATAAAGTACTGACCATGGTGAGGGGAGGACCTGATCCCTAATCAAGATACATTAATGCAGATGCGATTAAACCACTTCGGGTGAGTCAGTGCCACCCAAAGCAGATAGTATCTTGACGGGGGGGAGGGAATTCCCAAATTCATGTGCTGGGATAGTTGGTTCTTGTGTCAGGTATCTTCTGGATGGTTGGGTTAGAAGATCTAGGAATAGTTTTTCTTGGATGTTGTGGTTTCACTACAGTTTTCGAACAACACAAGGTGGTTTATCCTTGAAAGGAATTTATGGGCTGGTTGTTTGGACCCCCACTATCTTCTAGGTTTGTTTTTGAATTCTTGAGGGAGATAATAGTTTGAGAGAAAATTGATGTAACATCCCAGACCTCTATGGTCCATTTCATTATCAAAATCCTGTGTTTTGGGTGTTCTGGGAGGCAATATTAGCTCATTTCAAGAGTTTTCCAAATTTATAGTTTTCACCCAGTGAGTCACATTGGTAGCTCAGTGTCAGTCGATTGGGATCGGTAGCTCAACATTGGTAGCTCATGTTGGTAGATCAGCATCAGCGACTCAGGGCATCAATGACTCATTTCATCGGTAGGTTGATGTGTCGTTAGGTTAGTGATTTGGTTGGTCAAGGCATCGGTAGGTCGAGGTGTCTGTGAGTTCACTCATGGAATCATGTCAGCGAGTCACATTGGTGACTCATGTCAGTGATTTAGGAATTGGTGAATCACTATTGGGGTCGCAAATTGGTGACTCATTTCCAATTTTCACCAGTTTTTTGAGTTCCACCCCTTTGAAATTTCTTTTGACGTAAATCTATTTTAAAGCCTTATTTGGCTGTCTCTAAAGGGGTTTCAAAGGATATTATTTATATCCTTAAGATCCAAATGCTCAAGGACTTTGAAGTAGTCAAGTAACATCATATTGGCCATGATCTAACATGGATGACCTTTTAAACCATTTCCCCCCATAAATTTAGGATCCGACCCTTCTAAAGCTGAGATCTTCTCTTTCTTTGAACCCTTCCATTTTCTATTGGTGCACCGAGAAAAATTTTTCCCCAAGGAGTTGTGCAACTATGATGTAGAAATCCATTTGGTTTTCCTAGAGAGTCTTTACTAATATTTGTGCAACCCCCTATTTTAGAACATGGAGGAATTATGGATCATCTGTAATTCCAAGTTGGGATCCCTCTATCTTTATTTTATTTGTGTATCATGCGGGGTGGGTGTACTCATGTCCCCTTGTGAATATTGTTCGACACAAATTTAATGAAGATAATAAGAATGAATAAATTAGGCTATAGGAAGATGATGATCATGATCACTCTATTTTATATAATATCCTTGATCCATGTCATGTTTTGATAGTGATGTATGCCTTCTGAAAATCATGGCTGTTGGTGGCCTCTGTTTGGACACCTTCATGACTTGTGAATATTTGTCATTGTTTCCTTGTTGAATGGTTGAAATATGGAAATTTGATTAATCATGTATTATATATATTAAATAATGGATTCCCATGGATAAAACTTGTTTTGCGATCATGCCTGAATAATCAAAGTGGAATTAAAGGATGAGTGCTGCTAAATCTGAATTTGACTTGCTGTTTGGTGTTGGTTTGTGTTGTGTAAAGTTTTGTTTGACCTTTTCTTTTTTCTTGTCATATGGTGCTATGTCTGGGAGTGTGGTTGTGATTACGAGGTGGAAAGGGTGGTTTGATGGTATCGAAGGATGAGAGATTGATTGATTATGTAATGGATGAACTAGTTGTACAGTGGAACTTCATCTGGGTAGTGGTTTGGAAGTGAGTTTATAGTTTAGGGTTGTGATATGTTTATGTTACTAGGTGTGGTGTTGTTATGTACTGGGGTTGAATATTGTGGTTGTGAAGAGGTGTGTTGGGGGTTTTCTTGTTGAGAGGAAGGACAAGGTAACATGATATTGAAGAATGATGGTGGTAATGGTTGAACGAGTTTTCAAGAAAGGGGTGTGCATAGTGGGACTGAATGCTAGTTGGGTTTTTGTTCTTTTAAGTATGTTTTTCTTTCCATGAAATTGTTCTACCAAGTATGGTTTAGGATGGATAATTTTGAAGAAAGATATTTTTACCTTGCATGGTCCTTTCACCCAGAGTTTTCAGGGACCTCTGTGAAGAATGTGTGGGATATGATGTTATATATGGTGTGTTGTGTGTGGTTGTTTCCTAGGTAGGGATGGAATAAAAAAAATGGTTTGTTAAATAAATAAAAATAGCTTGTTAAATGAATTGGATGGGGTTATTAATTGGGTTTATGGGTATTTGTATGGTTGTTCATTTAGAGGTAGTAGAAAAGGTTGTTTTGTGTGGGATGATTGTTTGTTTTGAAAACCTATAGGTTGGGCTGAGTGTTTGGTACGTATATATGTATTTTTAGTTCATTGTTATTTCTATAAGAACCCCACTCGTGTTGAGAACTATGTTCCAAACCCCCCATTGTTATGGGGGAGGGTATCCTTTCCCAATATTCAGGTGAGAGGATGGATGGATGGTTATTGGATTTTATCCACTCCCTCTTACAGGAAATTGTAGCGCAATACTCTTCAGGTAGGTTTTGGTACTATTTCAAGGCTCAGGTGTGTGAGGGTGAGGTATGTATTCGTAGATGTCTTTGGTATGTGTTCTATGTGTCTATGGGCGGGAATGTGGTGTGGTTTGTGGTCCAACTATGTGCAGGTTGGAATTTTGTGTGGTTTGTGTCCCAGGTGTGTATATGATGGAATGTGGTGTGGTTTGTGGCCCAGGTGTGTGCGTCTAGTTTATGAAAGTGGGTCTTATGGAAGAGCAAGGTAGCTTCAGGATGTTCACTATCTGGGATGAGCATTTAACCAGTGGGAAGTGGTGCAGGGTACCAAAATATAATTATGCTTACTACTTTAATTTACTTGGCATGTGTTATTTTGTGAGTGTGCCTATTGTAGTTTGGGGTGGATAGTATACATTGTTAGGTGATTTGAGTTTTGGGGTTTTCTCATAGGGTCATTAGTATGCTTATCCCACTTGTTCACGAGTGACTTTTTCTTTTCTTATTGTGTGTACTTATATGATCACCCCATGAATATAAAATTGTTTTCAGGTTTCATAGGAGATCACGCAGACTATGATGGACCTTACTAGCTGAGACATCGGGATAGTTATTGTGTCACTGCATAGCTTGTTCTTTTGGTATTTTACATTAGAGCCTTTTTGGTAGTATTTCTACAAATTTTACTTTAAACATGAATGTGGGGTGGTTTTTTCATTCATTTTTATATGAATCTCTTGGATTTATTATGAGGTTGATAAATATTATCTCCCGATCTTGGTTACTAAAAAAAGATTAAATGCCTCTCATTTTGTGGGATTGAATACCCTTGGTGCTGGTCACCACCCCAGGGCATATTGGAGGCGGGACTCATGGGTCATTGTCTCTTTTTCATCTTGAAAATGTAATACCACAACATTTTTCCATAACATCCCTCATATTGAAGATGCAGGTTCTTAAAATTTACATATATTAAAAATAGTTTTATTAAATCATTAGAAATAGGCTTTGAAAAACATGATAAAAAAACATTTATTTCATTAACTTTTGGAAACTAATAATTCCTTGAAAAATGGTAGTAAAATTTTCATTATATGAACTTGGAAAAATATTCAGAAACATTAAATATAGAGAATTTACAAGACATTAGTAAAATATAATAACATTTTAAAATTTTAACAAACATTTTTTTATAATTTTCTAAATAATGTAAACAACATCCCATTTAAAAAATAAAAAAAAAATACTAATTTTTTTAAATAAATTAAATGATTCTCTATTTTTTTTTAAAATATTTATAAGTGTATAAAATCACACATAAAATAATTTTTTATAACATGGATATAGGGGAGAAAGATTCCTAATTAAAATGGAGAAATACGGTAGGATTTTCTTAAAAATAGTCATTCGATATTTTTGAGTACCCAAGAGGGGTAAAATGATAAATAAAATTAAAAAATACATAAATAATTATTTGGGAAAAATATATTGGTTTTAAGATATATATAAGAATAAAATTTCCTTTAATGGAAATGGAATCATAAACCATCCAGATAAAAAAGTGAGATTTCGATACATAACCCCTTACCTCAATTTGGGAATTGATTCATACACACTTTAAACATCCATATAATAAATTAATACCTATTATAAATCTATGAAATAATTATATTCAAACTTATCTTACATATATCATTTTCGTATAGTTTCTAATTTTGTTTTATAATTCTTCATGAAGATCAATATTTAGGTGTCAACTCTTCTAGTTTCCATGCATGTTTCAGTCAGAGATTCTAGTATTCTCATGTTATTCATGGTTTTATCATATTAAAAATCTCAATAATGAAATAAATATAATATTTATTATTTTTATAAAAATTTATTAAGATCCATGTGATGAGGTTAATAAATATTAATTACATCACTTTGTGGAAGTGGTTGTCCATAGATATGCATAGGAGATGTTGTCATTTTTCAATGGATGGAAAGAAAGGAAGGTAAAAAATAATAAATCTCTATATAGTACTAATTATATAATTTAAATAATATATATTCATTAAATACATATATATTACCATCAATGAGTGGTGGGGATAGAAAATGAAATACATTGCTTCTTGGATGTGGATGTCCATACGTATGCATGAGCGACATTTTCAATTTCTATTTAACAGAAATGTTCTAAATAATGATTTTTAATATAAAAAAATAATATTTAAGTATAATAATGATAATAATAATATTATATTGTTTTAATTATATAATATTTTGAGGTGGAGTAAAAATAAATAATCCTGAAAGAAGTCGGTTAAAATCATTACTTCTAATTTAGGTATACTCTTTTGGATGGAAAATTATTCCTTTATAGGTCGGTCTTTTGGTCAGAAAAAACCTATAAGAAATGTATATAATATTTGATAGGTTATTTTTTCATATTTTTGTTGATACTAAGTTCTCAATGTGAGTGGATATGTGAGAAACAGAGGTTCCATTTTATATATGAGAGGAGAGACACCATTGAATATATCCTTAAAATGAAAATAATATAAAGTAATTTTCCATTTAATTTTCACCAAAAAAGAAAAATTTAAAATATATAATAAGTTAATGTTGAAATAAAATCCAATAATGAAATTTTTATTAGATTTAGTGACAATTTGGGTTTTATCTATTAGGTTAACCCCCTTTTAATCCATTAATCCCTTACCATGAAGAAATTTTGTGACCATGGTGACTTATTTATATTACAAAAAAACTAATCTAAACATATTAAATAATAATGATTATGATGATTCAAAATATGGAATAAATTTTATAATATTTAATTTATATTTTTGTAAAAGATTAATTCTATTATCCATCCATAGAATGTGTAAATTGTTTTTATAAAAAATGTATCTTTAAGTAGGAAAATAATTTTATTCTCATTAAATGCCTAGTAACAACCATTATGTAAGTGATAATTTATTTAATTGAATATATAATCTAAAAATTACAATAAAATTCATTCATATATAGTTATTAATTCAATTTATGTATATAAAAATTCATTGTATAAAAATATAATTTTTTGAAAAATATCTTATTTTACCTTAAAATGATTTTATGTATATTTATAAAAATTTATAATAAATTTATGGATGATAATTAATTTTATACATATTTAAAAATACAATTCCATAGGTTTGATTATCAAAATAGTAGAAATCATCTTTAAAAATTATATATATATATATAATATTTTTTGTAAAACAATATCTTCATTCAACCAAGAATTTTTAGTGTGTTTGTAAATATAATTACTTAACAATTTAACATGTTTCGTTAATTTATATTATGAGCTATTTATTCAATTTTACCTATAATTTTTATGTCATTCATTAAATGTATTAAATTTAACAAAAATACACAATTCAACAAAAAAAATTAAGAAAAATTATTGTTATTTCCTTATGTGAAGTTTACCCTTTTTACAGTCATTCACTTTATAAAATTAATTTAAATATCTAATAATTTATTTAATTTTATATTTTCAAAAATCATTATTCGCATATGTTTGGTGTTTTTTTTGCATCAAAAGTTGTAATCCACATTGATTTTTAAGGAGAAATATATTCTCAAATCTCAGGGTGATTCATTCTATCCCCTTAAATAATTTCCCCTCAGATTTATGTTATTCTAGTGGAAAAAATGGGGATACATATACCTCATTACATCCATGGGTTTTTATATAGTTTCATAAAATTTATGGTTTCACCATAAATCTCTTACAAAGTGAGGGTTATTTTTCTACAATAATATATTTTATTTGATCTAGAATCTATAATAAATATTCCTCATATAAAAGATCATTCTCTAGTTTTACGACCATGTATTTTATTACATATGAAGGATCAAATATCCAATTACTAAAAATAAAAATTTAGAACACATTATTACCCTAAAATATTTTTTTTAAGATCCAATTAATATGATACCATCTCAATAGAATAAGTAATCTCATGAGGATCAATATTTCTAGGGATCAACTTCCCATTCTTAATTAATATCATAACTTTAATCCAATGAGATATTCGTAAGAAAACCTTACCACTAATTCTTAACTATATATCACATAGTATATTTTTAGTATAAATTCTCAATCGACCCCAAGTTACTCTGATGTTCTATTGAATGACTCTAACATTCTATGTCGTATCCCCATCAAGATTTTATCCAAATAAATCTCATTATCCAACTTCATCCCATCAAGTTAGAGTTTTAAACTTATTTACATATAGGGTTTCTTAAAAAGACATTTGGATTCTCAAGTGTAATATATTTTTTTAATAAAATTAAACCATATAGAGGTGATGATGCTAAACTCCTTTTAAATCTATTGAGAAGGCTCTAAACATATATTTCATTATATTATTGGTCCTCTAAGACTAACCACCTATTTAGTTGTGATATGTAGTGCTACATCTCATCTCAATATTCTATGCTTTCTAAGGACATATCTAGAACATCAAGGAAAGATTAAAATATCAACTGGATAAAATTAATGGTTGTAATCTATGAAACCATAAAAACTCCTTAATGTATATGTTTGGAAATTTTTTCAAGAAATAAATCTTCCATTATAGAAATAAAATTCAATGAATTCGTATGGTGTTTGGAAAAACCCCAAATAACATTTGGTAATTTAGATGAATTGGGGAATCTTATGATGAAATACTAGGAGATGCTCTCTATTTTATATATTAGTATGGGTAGTGGTTTAATCATCCTGATACAACTCCAACATTAATAATTAACTTATTTACGTACCAAACATCGAGATACATACTCCAAAATATCCCATTTCAAGAGGTCCCACTAGAAATTACCTCTCATATCTCTAAAAATATTTGTAATTTTATAATGGATGTTGAATAATGAGATATGTGATTCATACAATAGTTCCTTATACAATTTTGTTATTTTAGGGGCACATATCCAGTTCCTGAACATTATTCATCAATCATGGCCAAGGGTAATCCTTGAAAAATTCCTTACCTTTTTTTTCACATCTCCCTTCTCAACTTTTTAATATTTACATGGATTAATGGTTAATAATTCATTTGATAAAGACAATATTTCTTCCCTTTCCTTATGATTTCAAGTTCTATCTTCTACAAACCAATAATTATTAGGTATTTTTCAACTCACATCATATAAAATCACACCTGCTACTTTTGACTCGGTCAATTAACAACCGTGGTCACCTTCCTAGAATGATAAAGTATTTAGAATTAGAATATTTAATAAAATCCAATAATCTCCTTTGGAATATATTCAACTATTTTTGTGTGAATATATACATAGGTCATTTTTAGATCATTATATATTACACAATTTTCACTATAAAGATAATTCCTCTATATTTTCCTAGATAAAATCACCATTGCGATCTCTAAATCTTGAGTTATGTATTTTTCTCATGAATCATAAATAAGAATATGGATTAGGCTACTAACTTTTCATTTTTCATGAGAACACATCCCAGTACATTATTTAATAAATTAATGCATATCAAAAACCATTATCCATTGTAGTATAGTGTGAGAATAGGTGAACTAATCAACCTTCAGTTTTTCTCCTTATAAGTTTCTTCAAATTCATCTATCCAAAGAAACTTGGATTTCTTGTACATAAATATGGTTAATTATATATTATATCCATGAGACATTTACAAAAAATAATTAGTTATATTTATACAATATATTAAAATTATAGATCTTGGTCATTATTGTTAGTCTGGGTCATTTTTCAATAATATCCAACATTGAATGATCCACTAATATACCATCACATATAATTTAATTATCCAAGAATGAAAACTTATATAGACATAATTTGAAATTTATAAATTAGGTATAAAATTTCTCTTCCCTTAATATCTTTAGAAAAATCCTCTAATAAAATTCAATCTCTTCCTTGATCATTGAATATAATAGAATATCATCTATAATGACAAACTCAAACGTGTCATAGTAATCTATAAAGACTCTACCAATTAAATCCATAATTATTGAAGAGGCATTGAAATGTACAAATAAATGAACTATAAATTCATAGTTTTATACCTCTTATAGATGGGCATCTTTGGTATATACTTTCATTTGACCTTTAACATATGATATCCAAATTGAAGCTCAATGTTGGAGAATTATTGAGCTTAAAATAGTTGATAACAAATTCATGAATAGAGGGTATACGATATTTTTTCTTTAAAGTTATGTGGATAAGTTCTCAATAATCAATGAGAAGTCTCATTGACCCATATTTATTCTTAATAAAAGTAATAGTTTTACCCTAAGGTGAAATACTAAGGTATATGAATCCATTTTATAGATTCTCATGGATTTTCTTATTTAATCCAAGCAACCCAATTGGGGACACTCTATAAGGAGTCCTTAAAATAGGTTTGTGTATTAAACCATGAATTTACAATATATATTTACAAAAAATAATTTTAATGTGATTAACAGATTTATTCACAAACAATGCCAAAATTAAATGATTCCAGGATATTTTTATTAAGAGAAAAATTAATAGTAATATAATGTGATTGTTATAATATAACCATTAAAATAGTTAAAATGTATAGAGGTAAATAAATTATGAAATATATATATAAATAAAAAAGGTCCCTTTTAATAATAAATCATTGATGAAATTAAATTTGTATATATAGAAAACTAATAAGTTCATTTCATGCTTAAAAATGGGGTTTCCTAAAAAGTTCCTTTTTAGGCGCTATATATTTTTATTTTAAGAAACTAAATATATTATGAATCAATAATGATAAAAAATAAAATTATAGGAATAATAGAGTTTATTTAATTCAATTAGTGATTAATAGAAAATAAGAATAAGATTAATTAATATTACAAAAATTAATTTTTTAATACTTTTTTATCTTTATATATTATACATTCATTTAAAAAGATAAATTTATTAATTTTAATATTTTAATTTGTTAAAATAAAATCCTTTTATTAATTCATCATGTTAAAATTATATTACGATTAATGTTACATATATTTTATGAAATAGTTTATTTTTATGTGAATAAAACATAATACCAATTTTATAAATATTATGATTTTTATGACATTATTAAGATATAACCATGATTTGAAATTGTGTGAAACCTTTTTATTAACCAATATGTATTAAATGGGTAAAATTATACATTTTAAATGTTATTTTTAATTTCCAAAACCAATGTTTTACATTTTGGTATCGAAATTATAAATTTTCTAAAACTAAATATTAGGCATGATACATTTATTATTTTAGAAATAATTTTTTTAATTTTTATAAATTTTACTAAATAATATTAATTTTATATTTGGAATTACAAGTTCCAAATTATGTAATGATATCCAATTTTTTTTTATATAAAAATGATTTATTTAGGAAAAAAATTATTACCCCGTCAAACGTAAATTAAGGGAAAATAATTTAAATTAGGGTAAGAGACTTAAAACATGTTAACTTTTTAATTAAAATGAGTTCATACAAGGTGGATTGATACTAACCTTTTAAAAATCCATTATTTCCCATTATTGGATCCTTTTGACCTTTTAATAGTGACTTTTCCATTATATTATTACCCAAATGCCGCTCTCCTCACTTATAAAAGGATTCTTCGACCACCCCTTCAAGGAAAATATAATTTTTAATTTATATTTAAACTATACCCTTTGAATTCCCCTTTATCCCTATCCTATTATTTTATCCACATTATCCAATGAAAATCCAAATGTCCCCCATTTATAAGTCCTCTTTGTCAAATCTCATGTTCTAAATATGAGTAGAAATCATTCACAAAATATATTTTCTTTTCTACTATTAAATTAAAAATATAATATTTTTATTTTTATACAATTGTAGAATTATTTTTTATATACATAATGTTAGTATATTGAGGTAATACTCATTAACATCCCTTTCCATTTCCCCTTAGAGAAATGAGAATGTCAATCGTGCGTACGTGAGGAAACTACCTTCACAAAGTAAAATATTTAATTTTTCATAACTATATTAAATGGTTTTTTATAGAAGCTAATTTAATTAATAGAAATAATATTTATATCATGTTTGTGATTCTTAAAAAATTATTCAATTTTTACATTGATCCCAACCATGTGAAAAATTAAATTTTGATTGTGTTATGTGTGGACTACCAACTCTATGAAGTGACATGTTTCATTTTCCTTAACTCCCTTACATTGATGGATAAAATAGGAAATTTAATGAAATAATATCATATTTATATCATTTTTTAGTATTTTTTTTATATATAAACCATTTTATACTTTTCTCATGTTCTGCAAAAAATAAAAATTTCATCTGTGTGTACATTCTGACTACCGCCTTCATAGAGTGAAATAGTTTTTTCTTTTTTTCACCACATTTAATGGGTGTTTTGAATAATATAATTAATAAATAAATATTATATAATTATTTAGTTTTTTTCTGGCCTGATTAATAAAATATTATCAATTAACTCATTAGTTAAGATAGATGTTTTATCCGATAAAAAATTTCAAAACAAGATTGTCACGGATTTTATCCTCAGAAGTTGGGACTAAAAATCTCATTGGAAGATTTATGGATATTATAAATAATTATGGAATATATATTCCATTATAGATGAAATGGTAATCAAATAATGAGGATTGACATCAAAACTATACATCATGTGTAAATAACCAAATAAGTAACATCCAATAATGAAAATAAACATTAACTAACTACCAAATTTATAATAAATATTAATTAATTTTATATAGGGTAATAGGTATGAATAATTTTATGAAATAATTTAATAATATGGTTATGTCTATTATAAAATATGTTAACTAGATTTTATGGATGATATGGGTAAAATATAAGGTGTTTTATTAAATTAAATTCTTTTATTGAATCATAATTATTCCTACGTGACTATTGTTTCACAATATGGTTATAGTTTTTCTATAATGATATCATAATACCATTCCTCCTTATTTTATATGAAAATACTTTTACTAATCTCTATTTTATTAAAATTTGATGATGTTAAGAATAATTCCCATTCTTGCTAAATGATTTATTTCACTTCCATATACTTATTTACTCTTCCCTATAATGATATACTTTATTATTTTTAAAATCCAAATATATATTATTATTTTTCATATTAAAATTTTTATTTAATCATTTTCAAATTAAATATTTATCAATGTATTTATAATTTGGGCGTCAATAAAGACAATTTAAAAAACAATTCAAAATGAGGTTCCCATTAAACTACAAATTTTTATTTTCTATACCATCTTTACTATAGAAAACCTTAATGTTTATTCTAAGGCTCATTTACTTGGATTTATATTATATTGGTGATTTTTTTTAATTTCATTTAAACTTCATGAAAATGATTTTGTAATGTAATTCACAACTTCTACTTTTCTAAAAATGGGAACAAATTTTTTTCTATATACTATTTTATGTTTCACTTCCATTTTCCACTTCAAATGATCTAAATTCTATGAAGTTATGTTTTTTGAATTTCTGTTTAAATTTATAGATTAAAAATACGTTTTTTATTTGAATTTTTTTTCTATTTGATATACTTTTTATATCATGTTATATGATACCATTTTTAAATGATTTGAATCCAACATTATTCCCATGGATTTTCCTGATATGTTTAATTATTGATATATTTTGGTACACATATATTTAGATAATGGAATGTGTTGTGTTTTATAACCATCCAATGCATTGGTTATGGTTCTACATCTCATGAGATACTAATGGGATATAGTTTTATGAAACCTATGTAACTAATAGACTATAGATTTATGAATCCTTAGTCAGTTATGGACCATAGGTTTAAAAAACATAATTAATTAAAATATTCTAGTTTTATGAAACATATTTCACTAATATACTATATATTTGTGAAACTGAAGTCATATATGGACCACAAGTTTTTAAAACCTATGTAACAAATTAATTGTAGGTTTTTGAAAGTTATGCCACTTATAGATTGTATTTTTTTGAAACCTAATTCACTAATGAGAAATAGGTTTTTGATACCTAATTCAATTATAGACACTAGGTTTGGTAAACCTAATACAGTAATGAGTCATATGTTTGTTATGACTAATCCACCTTGTAATGATTTTCTATGATTATTATTTTTAATAGTTTATTTCTATGCTATATTTCAATAACATTTCATCTATTTATTACTATGATTATTCTCTATGGATAATGTTTTTATATCATGTTTCCTCACACTTATTCCATGGTATATATTTTCCCATTTTAGATTAGATGTCTTTATATCATTGCTTATGGATAACTTTAATCATTCCATGTTCTTTTTAGTAAGATGTTTATCCCCAACTTATGTGTAATAAAATTGTTATGATCTTTCCCTTGATGAAATGGTGATATGTTTCCCCTTACTGAGGGTTTGAGATCACCCCTTTCTTATATTTCCATTCTCTAGGTTATGAATATGAGTATAACTTATTATAAGTCTAAAATGGAGTCTAGTATGGTTCAATTAGGGACAGGTGTCCACAATTATTATAAAATATTTTTCTTATGTTACTAATTAAAAAAGACAATAGACATTCCATTCTTTGGACTATTTTTTTATTGTGATATTTAATGTTTAAATTAAGGATATTATGTAAAATAAATATATGTTTGGATTAGGTTATCTCACTTGTTTTAAAATTGTATGTGTAAAACATGTTGTTTTATAACTAGTCCCAAAAGTGTGGGTTGGGGTTCCTCAGGTAGTGTTAAAGTTGAGTTTATTTATTTTTATAGATTAGAATTGTTTTGTTGTGGATAATTACTATGTGAAATTAGTGAAATATTCGGAGATAAGTCTATATTTGGGATAAAATCCCAAAAATATTGGTATGGTTTTGAGAATGCAGTTTCTTTTAAATTGTATCCTTGTTTAGATACAGGGAAGAGGATGTAGTCCTAGCATCGATACCCATAGGATTAATCACATTGAAAATTTTATTTGAGTATTAACTCACACTTCACTCATTGTATAATGATTGGGAATAAGACTGAAAAACTACCTAGAAGCTCCAAGGGTATATACTTTAGTGATTAAAATGATCTTTATGAACCAATATGATGGATTTTTAATATCTTTTGGTTATAAAAACTAATATGAAATGGATATAGATAACTTAGATTAAAAAATTTAGATTCATGAGTTAAGGTGTTTATTAAATTATAGACGATTTTATGGTTAAAGGGAAAGTGTAATTTTGAGATCATAAATTTCAATGATTTTACAGTTTAGAATATTGTAAAGATGTTCATGATAATTTTGGGACTATTATTTTTGGAATTTGGTTACGAAGTATAGGGGAAGATAACTTAAAGAAAAATATATTGAACTGAGAGTGATTTTGGTTAAATTTATTAATAATGTGATGGTTTTTAAAATAATTACAATTTGAGGTTTAGTTTTCCTTTAGAGTATTTATTATAATAATTTTATGACAATAACTGATCATCACTCTTATATAACCCTTTTAGTTTTTTAATACATGGATCTAGGAGCAACTGAGTTATCATAGGATATATTAGAAAATGTAGAGATTTTCCCAATGAATAACCAAACAAGATAAGAAATTAAGTGTTAGGTATAGTGTTTATACATAACTAACTATCATGAATCATTATTAATAAAATGAAAATTATTGAAATTAAAAACACACCAATGAAGATAAGGAAAATTTATCATTGTATTCTTTTGTGATAATAACTATGATGGAATGAATATTCAATATAATGTTTACCAAAAATTAAATAAGAATAACCAAGAATAATGTGTTAAAGGAACTTGAAGATTCTTTATATGTAGAAAATGAGGCAATATATTAGGAAATTGATGAGAAAAAATAAAGAGTTGAGATGGAAAGTTGAAAGAAAATAGATTGACTCCTAATGTACCAATAATAGTTTGATGTATTAAATTTGGGAAACATGGGCATCATCCAACTCAATTCCCAAATCCACATGACTACTAGGATAATATACCTATTCAACCTATAAGAAGATATGGATTTGGTGGAACCTATGTAACGACTACAGCTAAAGTGGATCATTATAATTAAGGAAAAATTATCCTCTACTCTAAAGTTGTAGACATATTAATATATTTTTATTCTAGTTACTCTATTATATCTATGAGGTCTTCAAAATTCATTAAATTATTTCCATGATGATTTAATTATTGAATAAAACTTATAATTATATGATTTTTGTATCTAAATATAGATTTTTGTATAAATATAAATCTTACTATCCATATATTAGATAAATTTGATGTGATTTTCGAAATGGATTCACTATCTCAACACAAAATACTTATTATTAAATAGATAAATCTCATTTCATATATCAAATAAACTTAAGATCACTTATCATTGAATAGATGTCTAAGAACTCTATAAGAAAATTGCTTCCATTATATAGGACTTAACACCGAAGCATAAGGATTTTTTTTATCATAAATGGTTTTGAAGAAACTTAGTTGTTTAATATGTATATTATGAAGTAATTTATGAGTTTATAATAAATAACCATGTTATAATTGTCAATACCTCATTAAAAATAAAATATGAAGTCATGTTTATCTTATGGACAACCATAACTATTTCTTTTATGAGTAGTAATTAATATTTTGAGGGAATAATTTCATTAGGGTGGGTGTAATATAACTCACAAATATAATAATAATTATTATTCCTTTAATTAAAAATAATTTTTTGGATATCTTGTTTCACACACAACACCTTATTAAAAAAAACAAAGAGGTATTTTTTAAGAGAAAGTTATAATTATTCAAATGTGATAGTTATGATATAACCGTTAAAGTGGTGGGTATATATAGAGTTAAAAAAAATATATAGAAATAAAAATAAAGTCCACTTTTAATATTAATTCAATAATGAGATTAAATTTTTATAGACATATATCTAACATAGTCATTTTACAGTTAAAAATGCATTTTCCAAAAAATGTCCTTTTTAGACGCTATGTGTCTTTATTTTATAAAACTAAATATATACGGGTTTAATAATGAAAAAACATATTATTTATAGCAATAATATATTATCACTAATTGAACTATTAAATTAATATAAAATAATTATATAAATAATTGATATGTAAAAAAATCATTTTTTTCTATTAAATCATTTTTTATTTATTCTTTTTATATTTATTTAATGGTTAATTTTATTAATTTTTGAATTATATATATTTTTTTGAATAAAATCGTTTTTTAATTCAAAATATCAAAATTAGGATGAATTATGTGTATTATTTCAGAAATTGTATATTTTTAGTTGAATAGTACAAAATAACAATTTTATAAATACCATGATTTTTTTTGTAATTATTAGGATATAATCATGAATTAGTTTTTAATGGAACCATTCTTATAATAAAATATGGATTAATTAAATAAAATTATAAAATTCAAATATTTTTTTTAATTGATAAAAACATATGTTTAATATTTTGGCATCAAAATTATCTATTTTTTAAGATGCTTTTTATGCATTATACATTTTATATTTTAGAATTAATTATTATCCCTTTTGGAAATTGTATAAAATGAAATTGAATTTTTATTTTGGAATATTATGTTAATATTATTTAATAAATTCAGATTTATACATATAATTAATTAACTTAGGTAATAATTAATTATCATGGTAAGGGAAAATGAAGTTAGAAATGGTTTAACCAAAGGTATAAGACCTGAAAATGATATAAATATTTCTTAAAAATGATTTTATGAGATTTTGGTAAACATTCACCTATCTCCATTCCATTATTTCCCATTATTGGATCCTATTTAACCTTGAATAATGTCTTTTCCTTTATATTATTACAAAATGCTACCCTCCTAAATTATAAAAGGAAAATTCCACCACCCCTTAAGGACACTATAATTTTAAATTCCTATTGATACTTTACCCATTTACTTCCAATTTATCTCTATAAAATATTTGTAATCACCTTTATCCAATTAAAACCACTAGTTCCTAATTTTCAATGAAGTCATCAAAGGGAAAGCATAAGTTATCAACATGAGTTCTAGTTATTCCCAATCCTATTTTACTTACATGTTTCACTTTTAAATATAATTAAACTATTTTTATATAATTAAATTACATATTTTGTACTATTAATTTTATTTTTTTGATGCAATAATTATTATCAACCTTTTACCTTTTTCGTTATAAAATTGAGAATGTTATTTTTATGTTTGTATAAAATATCACCTCCATGAAAAAAATCAGTTAATTTTTAATAACTGTGTTAAAAATATAATTATTAAAAGAAATTTAGTTAATAAAAAAGTATATTTATAATATTTTTATGATTATGAAAATATAATCATTTTCCACCTTCCTCACAACTATGCAAACAAATTAAAATTACGGTTGTGTTTTATGCAGACTATCACCTCGATAGAGAGACACATTTTGTTTTAAATAGATTAATTACATGGATGGTTAAGAAAGATTATTTAATGAAATAACATATCATTTATGACATGATTAATATTTTCAAAAATAAAACCATTTCTAATATTTCTTTTATTATTTAATGTACTTGTTATCAAATAATGGTGGTTGACAATGACCCTTTAAAGCATGCATGCAATGGTTGTAATATCTAACACCAAATTATGAAAACAGACCATAACTGACTAATATATTTATATTAAATATAAAAATATTATAATGTGGAATAGTAATGAATGTGGTTCCAAAATATGTCATTAATATGGTTATTTTTATTATACATAAGGTTAAATAGATTTCATGGAAGTCTGTAGTGAAAGGTAAGGGGTTTTCATAAATAAAATTCTTTTCCTGAGTCATAATTGGTACTCTTTAAAAATGGTTATACAAGATGGTAATATTATTTTCTTTTAGGATATTATAATGACTTTACTCCTAATTTTCTAGGTAATTACATTGGTGGATCTCTATTCTCACAAAATATGATGATATTAATTATTGTTTTTCTCATCTCTAATTGATCCCTTTCTCTTCCATATCCATTTTCAATCATCCACCAATATTCTATTTTAGTATTTTTTAAATCCAAAAATTTAATATTTTTATAATTTTTTTACGTATTATCAAATAAAATATATACCACTCTTTTTTTGTTGGTGGTTCAAATAAAGTAATTTTTAAGAAATTCATAAGGGTTTCCCATTCATGTTCATATTTTTATTTTTCGTTCCACATTTCATATAAAGAACTATATATTGTGTTTCATAGAATAATTATTTTAATTTTTTTTAGTGTGGTATTTAAAATTTTTTCAGGTTAACCTCTTTAAAATTACTTCAAAAAGTGATTCATGAATTATTCTATTAAGACAATTTAAAAAAAATTCCATGGAATATTTTATATTTCACCCACATTTTCTCTTTAAAAGATATAACTATTATGGAGTTATTTTTTTATGAGTCACCTTATAAATTACTTAATTAAATAATACATTTTCATTATAAAATTTTAATATCAATCAAAAAACTTTTGATATCATGTTATGTGATACCATTTGGAAAATATTTGAATCCCATTTTCTCCGCATGGGTTTTCAAGATATTTTTAATGATTAATATCTTATGGAATACATATGTATGGATAATAGCAAGTTGTGTATTATATCACCATACAATAATTTTTATAATTAACTATATCTCATAAGATACAAATGGGTTGTAGATTTGTGAAAGATATGTCACCAATGGATTGTAGGTTTGTGAAATCTAAGTCACCTGTGGGCCGTAGGTTTACCAAACCAATGTTTCTAATGGATATTAGGTTTGTGAGACCAAATTCACCACCAAAACATATTTTTTTGAAACTTATGTCACTTATGGACCATAATTTGAGGAATACTAATTCACTAATAGAACATAGGTGTAAGATCCCATGTCTGGATGGATAAACAATATATGAATGAATTTAAATTCTCATTATCGGATGGGTTGATTCTTAAATTAAGACTCAAAATAGAGTTTAGATAGTTTTAATGTCACAAAGGGGTGATTTTGGATGAGTAATTACACTAATGGTGTAGCATGGGTGTTTGAATGTGTATCATTGGATTATGGTTTAGTTTCAGGAGTTTTTGAGTTTTTTGGAAAGGGTGTACAATTTGTTTTGAATGGTCTAAGAGAAACTGTATGTCACCTTGATGATAAAGAGGAGTTTATTTCATTTGGAACCAATAAAATAATTATGTCATGGTTAGGGATAGGTAGTGTGTGGTCCAATTGGAAACTATGCATTATTGAAGAGTGTATAAGGCCTGAAGCATGGGTTGTACATGATGTTATAAAAAATGTGCACCTTTCTGTATAAGGGTGGTAGTGCTGATAGTACAGTTATTAAAAAAATTGACAAAACATGTGGCCTAACCATGTGAATAATTGGTGTTTGGTAGTAGGTGTGTTAACGATTAGATCATGTTTTGTCTATCCCTGTTGCAAAACTGTGTAAGTGGGATGGTCTTAGACACATCCATCCACATAATGGGTGTAACGTTTGGAAAACCATGTGGCCAAATTGTTTGGCTATCTATATTACCATTAATGGGTAAATATCCCAAATTCTACCTCAAGTTTTTAGCTACTCCACACACTTTCACCCCCCTTGGATACACACAAGCCAGGGGGTTCCCAAAACAATTCCTCCCCTTCCCTCTCTTGATTTTTGAGGTTGTTATGGAGTTTATTAGCATTTGAGGAAATTTCTCATCTTCCAGCAGTTTCCATTCTTCCTATTCCAATTGACTATAATTTTTAGGATCCCTGGTTTAGTTATTATTGAAGATTCCAAGAAAGGGTGGTGGAATCATCCATTTGTCATGGGTTTTTAGTTTTCTTTTATAGAAGATATCCCAAGATAGATTCAGAACATCATTTTATAGGGTTTCATTACGGTATGTATTCTTGGTACATTTTCTTAAGTTTTACCAATTAAATTAGTTTAATTAGTTATTTAATGGGTATCACCTCTTGGGGGCTTCACCCAAAATTTGTTTGGGGTTATGTCATGGGTCTTTAGGGATTGGTTGGATTTATTTTTGGTGCAACAGGATGAACTAATGAGTTTTTATCCATTTTTACAATCTTATTTTTAAGGAATTATTTAATTATAATTGTTATAATTAATTTATTTTTCATGTTTGGTATGGGTTTGAGGATCGGGTGATCAGTATAAGCTCTATTGGGTGTAGAGGAGTTGGGATGATACCTGGACATACCTCAGAACGGTCTTCATGCTTTGTAAATTTTTTGGAATGATTCATTGATGAGGTTGGTGGTTTAAGAGCGTTACACATAGTCTTAAAAATTTATTTATTTGATCATTGTTGTATACACCATAGATCCCATGTGTAAAATGTTTTCTTCATTGATTAAATAATTTTGTTTTCAATTTGGATTGATACACTGGACCTTCCACATATCCTGTTTGATCCATTGTGAGGTGAGACCATACCTATGGACACCCATGAGGTGTTCCCACCATTGGAAGTGGAATTTTTTATGTTTTAAGTTTTTATGAAACTACCTATGTTGACTTTGAAATTATTTTAAATGTATTCATTAGGTTTTGACCTAGTAATATATGTCAATGGGGGGAAAATTTTATTTTAAATGAGCATTATTTTAAATGAGGTGTTTAACTCAAGGATATTTTAAATTTTTTTTAAATGGATTTCAAATTTTTATTTTAAATGGGTCTTTGGTGATTGTTTCATAAAATGTCTTGGTGCCCCTTTTAATGGTTTTCATGGTAAATAAAGTTCTAGGATTTTTTATGTATTTTCAAAGAGGAAGACCCATGTTTTAATTGGTGGAATCCATGTGGTTGAAAATAATATTTACTGGTGTTTGATGAAATTTTAAAAGAGGTTTGATTTTATTGATCAATTTGTTGATTTAATGGTCCATTGAGACCAAGATAAATATTGTGTTTAATAATGAATGGAAAAAACTAATTATGAATTTGGTTTTATATGATGAATGTATTATACCATGTTAATGTTTAATTAATTTGTAATAGTTTATAATTTATTGGTTGGGATGGTAAAACATGGAGATCTATGCCCCATCTAGATACATAGACGTATGATCTATGTTTATCGACTTATGAGTAATAAATCGAGATTATTGAATGATTCTACACTCCCTAGTTTTTGTTAGGCCATAACGATACTTCTTGTTCCCCACTGGGCCATGGTTTTTCAGGGAAATGGATGATTCTCCTGAACCTAAAGGTATTTAAATATAATTCCATATCAAATTTGGGATTTCAGACATGGGGATCTGCGTACCAGTTGGATACATGGACTAAAGACCAATGTTTTATGACTTCCTACCAAGTGGTTGGGATGATCAACATGGAATACCAGATATTTGTTAGAAACATGGACTAAGGATCCTTGTTTTTCAATATGTTACCCCTATGATATATGGATCAGATGATCGACTTTCCCAAGGTAGGTTTTATAGAAATGGGTATCATTTGGGATAAAGAATTAATGTTCTTAATTGAACTTTACCAAAAAAATAAAACTTGTAATATTTACCTTCTTTTTTATAGTTTTTCATAAACATTTTTACTTTTTATATTGACTGGTATTTTCTTTGGACACCATTAGTGGTGGAATAATGTGTTTTACTCATAGCCTACTTAGGCCTCCATTGAAATTGGGTGCCTGATAGGATATCAGATGATTATTCTTGGAAGAGGTTTGGGTTGAGGCTCGAGGTTATTATTGTTGGTCAGGAATGATTTATGTAGTAGTATCATATGGATCGATTGATTTGGTTTGGAGATTTAATGGATCCTTTTTCTTATTTCTTTAACTTATTAATGTTATGTAACCATCCCGATAGGCGGTTTTTTGTATGTCTGACATGGTCTATTAGGCCCTTATTTCATTTCATTTAATTGCATCTTGTTATAGTTTTAATTTATTTATTAGTTATGATTTATATGATGTATATAATATTTGATTATTTACTACTATATGTACACTCTGATATAGGGGTATAGTCTCTTCATAGTTTCACTTAGACGCTCACTACAAGTTATAATCCTACAACGTGTTAGGTAACTTGCTTGAGGTTTTGTGGTAGTCCAGTACGGGGCACCAGTTTAGTCGAACCTGGGACGAGATTTTAAAAAGTTGTATTAGAGAAGTTTACTTTCATGTATTTTACTATTTGGGGTTTGGTTGTATGGATATATAGTAATGTGTGGGATCTTAAGATCTATACCATGCTAGTGTGTCGTGAGCACTTGTTCGGTTTTGAAGTCCAGTTTACCAGGGGTTCAAATTTCTATTCTGGTTTCTGATGTTATGGTTGAATATGATTTTTTATTTGGGAGATAGTCATATTTTTTGGATTTGTTGTCCTATTATGGATTTTTTATTCTTGGACCATTAGAAAGAATCATGTGGTTTAGTTTTTTTTGTTTTTCTATAGAGGTAAGAGGCATCTCATGCATCCTGATAGACACGTAGGATCCATATGTTTTGGGCCAAATTTTTTGTGGTTTTGTGTATTTCTTTTTGATGGTAGGTTATGTGGATCAACTGTGAGCCAATAGGTCTGGAGGAAGATGGTGTGGTCCTCATGCATGGTTGGCGAAATTACCCGTGTGGGTTAGTATGATGTATGTATTGGATCTTTGGACCCCTTTTGGTGATTTTTTTGAGGTTGGTTGTATAATAAAGTCCTCCAAGGAGTGGTCTATTTTTCAGATAATCATAAGGGATGTCAACATTAGTTATAGTAAATTGGTTGGTATATGGAACCTTTATAGTGTAAGACCCTATATGATGGATTTTTTCCTATTAGTCTTGTGTAATGATGAGACAAGTACATGTTTGGGGATTCATTAGTTTTAGCCTTCTAGAGTTATGGGATTTGATATCATGTGAATTTTGAGGGTGACCTATAAGAGTTGTCAATCGAGTTATGCGTGATTTTGGTGTAAGGTAAAAATATGGGTGTTTCTATATTTTGAAAATATTTCATCGTGTCTACAGTCGAATCTGTGGTTTAGGTTCTTAGGATTCCTTTTTTTTGTAAAATAGAACATGAGTTCAAGTGTTTCAGCAATGTGGAAAGTTTCATGATGGTAAAGATCATTAGGTATCCTAGATTAGGTTATTGTTGGGTGAGAAGTTCATGATTGGTGGTTATGAGTTGGATTAGAAGCACAATAGTTTCTTAAGTAAATGTGGTTTCATGTTCATGAGTTCATTTTGGGCGAAAACTATGAATGATAGTTTGTTTTTTGGTAATGGAAAAAATAATATTTTTGGATTCTTTGAGATGAAAAGTAAGTTGGATTGTTGATTCTTAAAAAATGTGGTAATAATATAAATGGTGACGGAAGAAATTTTAGATCGACCCACAAGTTTTGAGGGATCTTGGATGAAGTTTTGGTTTGGTGAGTTACTTTTGGTTTTGGAAATCACCAAAGGTTCTCTGTGCTAGGTGAGATGGGAATACAGGGTAGGCATAGCCTGTGTATAGGGCATGTGAGACAATTTTTCCTAAGACGTGATTGATTAAATTTTTAAATAGGTTTCTAGTTGGGTTACACAAGAACATGTAATGGTTATGGGTTAATGGGATCTTAAAGGAATAATCGTTTGGTGATGTACTGTGTTTTCATTGTTTGAGAATTAGAAGTTATGAGAGTGTTTGCCAAAGGTTCCTAAATAGAGAAGAAAACCATGAGTAGTATGAGAGCTAGTGTGAATGTGATGAGATTAATATGGGTAGGGATACTGGGGCCTCAGGAGGGGTTTTTCATGTCATTGTATTTAGAGGTGTCATTAGAAATGGATGTGTTGAAGTGGTGTTCATCAACAAGATATTAGCATGATCATAGACTAGGGATGATCATGCTAAATATCTTGACATTTGATAGGGAATTCTAGGAGAACTGGGGCTATATTTCTAGCTACCCTAATGTATTCCATTGGATACAAGGCCTCTTGGATGTTATGATCATGGATTATTGTATGTAGAGTCATATGGCGGGAAGTTCACCATCAACCATTTACATGTGGGGTCCTCATGATAGACTATATGTTGATGGATCCCAGGGGATCCATTATCAGATGATGGGAATGGGTGATGGTTTATCTTTCACTTGGTCTCTCAGGTGTGGGTGAGATAGATATTTCTTAATATTGGGTTAGTAGTGGTTGAACTGTGTTCCAAAGAAGTTGAGGTTGATTGGGTGGTTTAATGATGACGATGCTCCTATGGTGGGGGGTGATGTATCAGTTTCAGAGATATGACCCTTGTGATGGATGGGTCACAGGTGTGTGGTAATAGCCATGGAATATTCATGGTGGCATTATGATACTAGAGGAAAACCATTGTGGGGAATACTTAATTTTCCAAGGAATGGTAATGGGAGACCAGTTGTGTTGGATGATCAAACAAATCATTGGATTTGAGCTCAAGGTTGTTCTGGAAGGTATTTTGGGTATGCAATCTAGTGGTTATGTTTTAATGGTTGGTGAGTGTCTATGGGTGTGAGGTCCAAATGATCAGGTGGGATGGAGAGAAACCATATGATTGGGCTAGGTTGTAAAATTGGATATTAATATAGTTATATTTATTTTATAGGAGATTAAATGGATTTCCTGGAAGTATAGAGTAAGAGGTAAGGGGTTTTCTTGACTGAAATTATTTTTCCTATGTCATAATTATTTCTATTTGAAAATAGTCATACAAAATATTTATATTTCATTTTTTGATGATATTATGATGACTATCCTTTTAAATTTATAGGGAAATACATTTTTAGATCAATTTCTTTATAAAATTTGATGGTGTGTTCTATAATTATTATTCTCTATAAATTTTCCTTTATCTTCCCTATCAATATTCACTAATCCCACCAATGATCTATTTTATTACATTAAAAATCCAAATATATTTTATTTTTTGAAATATTTAAAAAAATTAGCTATTTTCAAATAAAAGATTTACCAATCTGTTTATGATGTGGGCTTAAATAAATGAATTTTCAGAAAAATTTAAAATGGTTTCCCATTCAAGTTCATATTTTTTATTTTTCATTACACAGTTCATATATAAGGCCACTATGTTTATTTTCATGGAATCATTAATTTAAATTATTTTGCGTGTTATTTAAATTTTTAATTCATGTCACCATCATGAAATCTATTTTTTAATGTAATTCATAAATTATTATTTTATTATGATGTTGATAAAATTATTATTATTATTACATATTTAACATATGTTTTTCTCTTTAAAATATCTAACTCGTATGCAGTTATGTGTTATCAATAAATATATAAATTCCAAAATGAGATACTCCCTTTGTGTTATCAAAATTTTAATATCTATTGGTGGACTTTGGATTCCATTGTGTTGGGTTCTATT
The DNA here is from genome assembly GCA_963277665.1 of Viscum album. NCBI lineage: Eukaryota > Viridiplantae > Streptophyta > Magnoliopsida > Santalales > Viscaceae > Viscum > Viscum album. Next base: position 577,550,474 of record OY728122.1, on the reverse strand, counting down.
TGGAAATTTTTTGAAACCCATTTTTTTCCCATGGGTTTTCATGATATATCGAATGATTAATATCTTATGGAATACATATGTATTGATAATGATGGGAGGTGTCCAATATCTAGATCCAATGAATTTTTTTTAGTATCTATATTTCATAAGATACTATTGGGTAGTTTGGTTTGTGAAGGATAAGTCCCATGTGGTCCATATGTTTTTGAATTCTAAGTCACTTACGGAGCATCTATTTTGGAAACCAAAGTTGCTAATGAATATTAGGTTTTTGAAAAACAAAATCTCTATTAGAGAGTAGTTATTCAAAAAATAAGTCACATATAGACTATAGGTTTATGAATTATAATTCACAAATGAAACATAGGTGTAAGGTCCCACATCTATATGAATCGAAAATTCCTAAAGGAATTTGAATTTTTGTTACCAGACATGTCAAATAATGGGTTAATAGATAGAATGGATTTTAAGAGTTGGAATGTCTCAAAAGTATGTTTGAGATGATGAATTATTATTGGGGGTAGTCAGGGTGTTTGAATGAGTATTATAAGATTCAGGTTATATTTTGAGTGTTTTAGTGTTTTTTGGAAAGGATGCATGGTTTAGTGTGCACAGTTTATGAGAAACTATGTTACACCTTGATGCTCATGAATTTTTAGTTCATATTTAATTTAGTTTAGTTGGGTATCCCAGTTACCATATGGTTAATGAAAAACCATGCATGGTACAAGGGGAAACCATTCAAGGTTTAGGAGTGTCTGAGACATGGAATGCAATCTGTACATGGTTTCAGAATAACCTTGCACCTTACTGTAAAAGAGCGGGAATGTTAACATAAAAGCTGGAATATGTTTTTTTCAAAATGTGTGGCCTAACCATGCATGTAATGGGTGCTGGGTAGTAGGGGTTTGCATAGTTGGTTCATGGTTTGGAAAACCATACAGTAAAACTATTTGAGTGGGTTGACATTAGATGGATCTAACTACACGTATGGCACATAGTTTGGAAAAACATGCGGCTGAACCATATGGATTCCCCAATTTCATCAAAAAAAGTAAATGACCTGAATTCGCACAAGGGTTGTTATCCACTCCACCCCCTTTCTTCTCCCTTGGATGCGCACAGACCATGGTTTTCCCAAACCGCTTCCTCCACTTCTCTCCCTTGATTTTTTGGGTTTTTTCAGGGCGTTTCTTGGCATTTGAGGTGAGTTCCCCTCCTTTGGTGCTTTCCTTTATTCCTCTTCTTGATTCTCTCTAGTGTTTGTGATTTTTAGTTTTGGTATTGTTGAAGATAACATCAGAACATAGTGGAATCATCCATTTCTCATGGGGATTTTGGTCGTCTTGGGTAGAAAATATCCCAAGGTGGATTCCATACATTGTTCCATAATGTTTTGTTAAGGTATGTATTCATAGTAAATTTTTTAGTTATTCATCGTTAAATTCATTTAATTAATTTTTCAAATGGTTTCAACTATTATGTATTTGGCCCGAAATGTTGTTGAGGTTATTCCATAGGTGTTCAGTATGTTTTCAGCTTTATCTTTAGTACAACAAAATGAACCAGTGAGTTTTCTAAATTTATTCCATGTTTAGGAATAAGGAATTAATTTATTAAATTATTATAACTAATTTTTTTATGTTTTTTATGAGTTGATTATATGGTGATCAAGAAGAGATTGGTTGGGTGTTAAGAAGTTAGGATGCGACTTTTATGGACCTTTATACTGTTTTTGTGCTTTGGAAATATTTTGGAAAGCTTCATTGATGAGCTAGTTGGTCTAAGAGCTTTAATAGTTGTCTTAATAATTGTTTTATATGTGTATGGTGGGATATTCCTTAGATCCCATGGATGAAATTCTTTCTACCTTAATTTAATAAATTGATTTTGTATTTTTATTAAAACATATGTCCTTTAACAAATCCCATTGGAAATGTGGGATGTGAGACCAAACCTATGGTAACCCAGGGGGTATAACCACCTTTGAATGTGTAATGTTTTATGTATTATGTTTTTATGAAAATTCCTATGATGAATTTGAAATTGTTTTAAATGTGTGCATTTGGGTTTCTCCTAATATTGGATGTCAAAGGGGGAAGTATATGTTTTGAAATGATACTTGTTTAGAAATTGTGTGTAAACCTAATGGGTATTTTAAATGGGGTTTAAATGCGTTTAAAACATTTATTTTAAATAGGTGTGTGGTAACCATTTTTTAAAATTTCATCAAGACCTTCTTTATGTTTTTCATGGGTAATGAAGGTGATGGATCTTGTTTTTATTTTCAAAGAGGAAGACCCATGTATCATGGAGTAGCTTCCAAGTGGTCGATAAATATATTTGTTCTGTTATTTTATGATATGTAAAAAGGGGATGGATTTTATTGTGCCATGTGTGATTATAAGGGTCTATTGAGGCCATGATTAATGATGTGATTATGAAAGGATGAAATTTTTTAATTGTTAATTTGGTTTTATATGATGAATTTCAAGGATCATGGTAATGTGGTTTGAATTGGTAATAATTGATAATGGAAAGGATAGGGATGGTCAGACATGGTGATCTGAGTCCTGATTGGATTCATGGGATGATGATCTAGTTTTTTTGACCCATGGATTCATGGAATGATTATTTAGGTTAAAACTGTAGTTTTTATGTGAACGGTATGATGCTCCTAAAACCAAGGGTATGGAAATGTAATTACATATCCAGTTTGGGATGTTCAGACATGGAGTTCTGAGTACCAGTTGGATAAATGGACAAAATCTCATTGTTTAAAGATTGGTGACCAAGTAGATAGGATTTTCAGAAATGGAATTTTGGATCCTGATTGGATACTTGTACTAAGGATCCTTGTTTTCCATCCTATGAACCCTCAGATACATGGTTAGATGACCATATTTAGCCCAGGTAGGTTTAAGAGAAATGGGTAACATTTGGGATAAAGAATAAATGTGATTAATTGTTGTTTTTCAAATAATAAATATTGTTTTATTTACATGAATATTTTTAGATTATTCATACACATGTATAATATATTTTAATGACTAGTATTTACTATAGACATCAGCTTTGTTGGAATACTAATTTTTACTCCCATATTTCTTGATTCGCCATTGAAATTGGGTACCTAAGCATCCCTCACATGTTTATTAGAGGCATTGGTTTTGGGTGAGGCTTGGGATGAGAATTGTTTGTCAAGAAAGATTACTCGAGTGATATCTGATGGCTAGATAGGTTTGGATCATAGATTTGATGGATTCGTTTTGTAGTTTTTTTATTATGGTATGTTATGTAACTGGCCCCATGGGTTGTTGGATGTATATGTGGCATAGAGGTTTGTGCCCTTATTGAATTTCATTTTATCCCATTATGTTTTAGTTTTAGTTTATTTATTCCATCCACTTACACTAATCTGTATGATATTTAGTTATTTACATCTAGATGTGAACTCTAATATGGTGGTATAGTCTCCTCATAGTTCTACTGAGACCCCCCGCTGCTAGTTGGTATCTTCTAGCATATTTGGGGGCCTGTTTGAGGTCATATAGTAGTCCAGCTTGGGGAACTAGTTTAGTGACACCACGATTGGGACATTAAAAATTAGTATCAAAGAAGTTTACATTCCTATGTTTTACTATTTTTGGTTTGGTAGATTGGACCTATAGGAATGTTTTGAATATTAAGATGGATACTGATATAATGTGTTGAAAAAACCTTTTTTGGTAAGAACACTACTAGAATTCTTGGTAATTGCGAAAGACTATTTGTGCCTGGATATCGTCGCAAATAGGCTTTAGTGATGGGGCCCCGTTGCAAATAGCCCGTTGTAGAAAACACTATCGCAAATAAAATTATTTACGACGGGCTCGTCGCAAAAAATATTATTTGCGACGTGAAACATCACCATCACAAATATACTTCCGATTATATGTATTATATATAGATAAATGTTTTCGCAATGGGCCCGTCGCAACAACTATTTGTGATGGGCTATTGTCCTAGCGCAAAATATATATATATATATATATATATATATATATATCAATCTCTCTGCGACAGGCCTGTCACAACAAATTATTTGCGACAGGGCTACTTCCCCGTCACAAATATGGTTTTAAAAATATTTACTTAGACTATTTGCAATGGGGTCCCGTTGCAAAAGGTCACGTCGCAAATAATAAAATAATTTTAAAAAAATAAAATTTAATAAAATTACGCTTAATGAAAAAATAATATTACTATTATTAAAACAATAAAAAAAATAAAAAATAAAAAATCTAAATATTCACAAAAAAATATTAAAAAATAAAAAATATTAAAAATTAAATTATTTAATATTTGCACCGATATGGAAGATAGAAAATGTAAATAATTCATATTAAAATGTTAAATTCAAATGTTTCTAACATAAAAAAATCACTGAGTGTTGTCGTCTTCTGGAGGAGGTGGAGTAGCTGAAGGAGCTTATGGAGGAAACTCCAACCCTAAACTACGAGTCAGACGACACATGTACTCCATTTGCTCGTGATGTTGTTGCTTCCATCGATGCATCTGATCCTCGTAATGCTGTTCCTACTGCTGTTGCCATTGACACATCTCTTCTTGATGTTTCTGCAAAGTCTCTATATGCTCTGGTTGAGCTCACAACTCCTCCTGATACTGTGAGCCAAAATATGATGCCTCTCCACAAGCTCCTCTCAAGATGGACGTTGACATCGTAGAAGTACCATAATAAGTACCAGAAGTCAAATGAGAGCCGATTCCAACTACTCTGTCCTTCTCAAAGCCATACTGAGTCACCTGCATCCATGCCGCCTCATCGAAATGGAGAGCACTGGTCTGCTTAGCCATCTCGTCCTGACCCTCAACCTGTGTCTGTGAGGTCGCAGCCTCATATGACTCCTTCCATTTAAATTTAAAATTAAAATTTTCAAAATATTATATGCAGTTAATTGTTAAACTGAAAAAATAATACTAACCACAATCTGACTCTGGCAATCACCTCTAATATCTCCAGTGCATGGATCATAGTACATCCTCCGATAAACATCCAACTCCGTAACATCGGACTGCTCGACTTCCTACAAAAATATAAAATAAACAGTTTATATTTAAAGTTATATAAAATATTTAAAAAATATACTTACTAGATGCACTCTATGAAAACTGAATGTATGGCTACCAGCTCGATGCATGACCTCCTGTCACCCCCGGTTCTGTCATCCCACAGAAGATCTCCTCTGAAATCCTCTACTCAAACAGTGTAAAACGTAATCCATCCCAAATGTGAGATGAAATGTACTCTAGTCGGTGGTATCTGCACGACTCATCAAATTCTATCACCCCTACTTTCTTAATGGCTTTCCTTCTCAAATTGTGCAAAAACTGATGGAAACAGTCACGCATAGAAACCTGCCATGCCACGTGGATATCTTTATGCATGCTATCATCGATTGGATGCCACAAACCCTACAAATAATTTATAATATCAAGTTATTAATAAAATAAATTTCAAAATAAATATTATTTATTTACGTACCAGCCAATGATGGAACATGTAATGTCACACATCAATGGGAATCTATTCCCATGTGATCCATGACTGAGAAAAATAATTTCACAATATAACGCTCCCCTATCCAATAGCTACATTCTGAAAACTGTGAAAAAGGAATAAATAATCAAACAATTAGTATATATATAAATAAAATAATGAAATCTAACTAAAATATACTGGTTACCATACCTCTGTGTGCGTGGTTCAAAACCAAGATGTGGAAGTTGCTCGAGGATAGGGTCAGGAATCTTCAGTCGCACAAGACCGCGCCCCCTCCGCGTACCTCCTGAACCACTAGTAGGTTGAGGGTAAGCTGATCCCACATCCCCATCATCAAAAGGTTTCTCAACATCCTCTAACTCACACAATAGATCAGAATCCATCTGAAACACAAAATTATTGTTTTTAGCAGATAGTTGAAAATAACTATTATATATAGATATATATTAGTTATGATTAAGACCCACATTTAACTGTGTCAATGTTCATCTTCATCCTCTTCTCCATAGCTGTCAATGTCATTGTCTTCATCATCTTCTTTAGCATCATCAATATCCATATGAGTTTCAGTTTCAGCATCTTGTTTCATTACAAATTCCTTTGTAACATCATTAACATATTCATCACCATCAATCCTTAATGGTGGGGTGTCATCGTCGATATTCACATCTCATTGTGAATCAGATGGATTTTGGGCCGTCTCTTGAAAAATTCCAATTCCTTCCACTTCAGCGAAACCACATTTAGTTTGAGTAAATAGATTTTCTCGAGATTTCATTTTTATTATGCTCCACCAATCGCTCAAGTCTGTTGAAGTAGCATAGTACATTTCATAATAAATTTGATGTGCCTGTTGAGCTGGTAAAAATGGTTCAATTACTGCAAGAAGACTTTTATATTTAATATCGATGATTCCATGAGTCTGATGAACATGCAAACCTCTCTCAGTATCTAACCACCTACATTTAAACATTGTTATCTAATTATGTCCTAGATAACAAAGCTGAATAATTCCATCCAAAATTCCATAAAAGTCAACTTCAGTTTCTTTGTGATGTGATCCTCTCAAGCAAACTCAACTTCTCATTGTTTTTTTGATTCCCCGTATGCATGTGTATGAAATCGAAAACCATTCACCACATATGCATTATAATATTTAATCATTTTGGATGGTGGGTTACTCAATATACACAGTCGCTTATCAATTTTATCAGCATATTGAGACACATGAAATTTTTTAAAACAATTATCAATATAATAAATAATAAACGGAATTGATATTAAGCCATCGATAATTTATGTTACCAGTTTTTGAAACCATTGAGAATTTTTTTTGTCTGTGTTCTTCAAGAGGAGCTGCTGTAATTTGTGGAAGTTTTTTCTTAATATGATTATCATATAACCTACAAATAAAATATGTTTATGTAAAGTAACAAAATTATTGAATAAGTTATATAAGCACTCACAGGACAAATGATGTAATTTCTTCACAGTTGAGCAGAACGTATGTATGAGCTCTATGATGTTCATCATCTGAAAGACATCATTGATGAAATCCACAAAAACTAAGACTTGGCTGATTAAAAACTGTTAATTGATTTTCCATTTCATCATTAACATTCCCCTCATTTTGTCCCATGCAATTCTATTTTCAGGGATATTGAGATTCAAAATAATGATAGTAGAAAAAAGAAATTTCCTCTTGCAAATAAGCTTCAGCAATTGAGCCTTCAACTGATGCTTTGTTATATATTTTTTTCTTCAATTTCTGCATTCATCTCTCGAATGGGTACATCCATCGAAACTGTACTGGACCTCCACATTTAGCTTCATGTGGAAAATGTAATATCAGGTGTTCCATTGAGTCAAAGAAAGCCGGAAGAAAGATGTTTTCCAATTTACATATAATTACATCAACATCTTCTTCCAGTTTACTTAGCGCATCGTAGTCTATTGTCGCTGTACAAATGTCTCAAAAAAATATGATATGTCTGTTATCAAATACCAAATAATAGAATTCAACAAACATATGAATCCAATCGGAATAAGGCTTTCCATTATAACATGACAATCATGACTTTTTAATCGAGTAATATAACCATTCTTAACACATCTGCCCAAATTGGAAGCATAGCCATTTGGAAGTCTCAAATCTGCAATCCACTGACAAAATAATAAGAGACTCTCTTTGGAAAGTGTATAAGCTGATTTTGGCTGCATTAACCGCTGTGATCGGAAATTTTCAAATAATTAAAGTTTTAGTCACATGCAAATTTGGGCAAGATCTAATCATGCCTTTAAAACATCTTTGGTATTACCTGGTGTATCCAAAACTGTATGAAATAAATTATCAAAACAGTTCTTCTCAATACGCATAACATCCTATATGGGGCGGACCAACAAATCAGACCAATACGGAAGATCCTAAAAAATGATCTGTTTTATCCAATTATATACTTTCCAAAAGCCATGATTTTTTTGGTTTACTGTTGGTCCAAATGTGATGGGGGGTAATGAAAATACAACTAATTTTAACTCTGTACCTAAGATCAACTTTGGAGGTTCATCCCTTTCAATTGTAACTTTTCTGAAATGAGATTTTTTCCTCCGAAAAGGATGATCGATTGCAAGAAATCTACAGTGACAATCAAAATAGAAAAGTTTTTTTCCATTGACCAGTATAAAGGCTTTGTTTTCTCTCATATAGTAAGGACATGATTTTGGACCATGTGTACTCCAACCAGATAACATGCCATATGCCGGAAAGTCACTAATCGTCCACATCAAGGAAACTTTTAATATGAAATTTTGTTTCACAAAAACATCATATGTATTAACACTATCACTACACAATGCATTTAATTCATCAATCAATGGTTTCAAATAAACATCAATATTCTTTTTCGGATGTCATAGGATTAATAGAGTAAAAAAGATATAAGGCTCCTTCATCAACATCCATGGAGGAAAATTGTAAAGAGTTATAAAGACATACCAACATGAATACTGACTACCATAATTACCAAATAGACAAAAACCATCAGTAGAAAGACCCAATCACACGTTTCAGGCTTTTATAGCAATAGACAGATGTAGACAGTCATAATATTTCCACGAATCACCATTAGATGGATTATTTAAGATTTTATCAGTTGAAATATTGGTTTTGTACCATGACATCATTGATGCAGAGTTTTGAGACATAAATAAACACTGCAACCTGGGTGTAAGGGGAAAATATCTCAACTTTTTTAATGGAATCAATCTATACTTCCCAGGTTGAGATTCATTATACCTATATTGTCTACATGAGGTACAAATATCCAATGAATCATTTTAACTAGAATATAAGATGCAATCATTTGGACATTCATGAATCTTCCAATAACTAAGGCCCAAATTAATAATCAGCCTCTTGCTATCATAATAATTCGCAGGAAACACATTTCCTTCAGGAAATAATGTTTTAAAAAAATAAAATATCTGATCAAAACAGTTGTTTAACCTTGCATTAACAGATTTAATAGACATAAATTTTGCAACCGCTTATAATTTTCTTATCTTAAAACCAGGATATAATGCATCCTCAGTAGACCTCAACAACTCACAAAATTCGGATGGTGCCAACTCAGGAGTTAAATCAATATCATCGTGAGTTTCAGTTTGTTGCACAGATGGACCTACAACATCATGTACTAAATTTTGAAACTGTGATGGATCTAGAATCAGGTTATTAGGATCTTCTCTGGAACTAAGTTCACCGTGTTGATACCAAAAAACATAATCTGGTTGAAAACCAAACCGCAAGAGATGTCCCCCAACATTGTCAAATGTGTGAAACGTTCTCAGAGCACATTTTTTTACAAGGACACTTATTTGTTCCTTCTGAAATATATTCTATTTTTGATGATTCAAATGATAAGAAAGATTCAACACCCCCAATATATACAGGATTTAAACCAGAACCATTTGGATTTTTGTGCTATTTATCCAAGCTCGATCATCTAATAATGACTGATATCGACTTCCTTATTCCATATTTTTCTACATAAAATATAATATCATAATTGTTTTTGAATACTTTGAAATTATAAAAACACTATCTGAAAAATAAGATAAATAATTAAAACCACTTAATAATTATAATTAATTAAGGGCAACACAATTTCCAGTGGATTGACTGCTACACTTTTTTTTGACAACTCATTTAATTGCATCTTTCTCACACTTATTATTTCTAATTACTGCTAATTATTCATAATTATTCATAATTATTGCTAATTATTACAAATTATTACAAAGTATTACTAATTGTTACTAATTATTATAATTTATTACTAATTATTATAATTTATTACTTATTATTACAATTTATTACTAATTATTACTATTTATTACTATTTATTACTAATTTATCAATAATTAGAAATACTTAGAAAAAGGAAAACTACATGAATAATGAAAGGAAATTTGGTAATCATCGTTGTGGATATGATTATAAATTTTCCCTTCATTATCCAAGCAGATTTCGTTTACTAATTATTAGTAATAAAAAAACTATATAATCAATATTTACGAAAAAAAATATTAATATTATTAAAATAACAAAAAAAATTATAAAATATTAAAATTATCAATATTCAGAACAGACTTTGTTCTATTCTTAACATGTTCAAATATCAAAGGGTCGTCAACTATCAATTCATGCGCAATAAGAAGTTTAGGTCAATCATGTCCAATGGAAACTCTATAATTGTACTTGCATGGTCGATCAACTCACAAGTAGTGTTTCAATAAGGCGACCAAAGTAATGACGTTCTCGTCTCTAAGAATCATCTCACATGACACTTTACATAGATTATTATTCCTTAATAATTTGAGGGGATATCATTATTTTTCCCATAAATTTTCAAGGAAGAATGGTCTATGTAAAGGCTCATGTGAGATAATTCTTATAGATAAGAAGGGCATGACTTGGTTTGTCCGATTGCAACACTACTTACGAGGTGATCCACCATGCAAGGACAATTATAGAGTTTACATTGAACATGGCTGACATAAACTTTTTATTGTGCATGACCTGACAATTGGCGACCCTTTGAGATTTGAACATGTTAAGAATAGAGAAAAGCCTGTTCCGAATATTCATAATTTTAATATTTTATAATGTTTTTATTATTTTAATAATATTTATAATGTTTTTTTGTAAATATTGATAATATAATTTTTTTATTACTAATTATTGCTAATTATTGCTAATTATTGCTAATTATTACTAATTATATCTATTTATTCCTAATTATATCTAATTGTTACTAATTATATCTAATTATTACTAATTATTACTAATTATATCTAATTATATCTAATTATTACTAATTATATCTAAATATAACTAATTATATCTAATTATTACTAATTATATCTAATTATTACTGATTATATCTAATTATTACTAATTATAGCTAATTATTAACAAATAAAGCTAATTATTCCTAATTATATCTAATTATTCCCAATTTAATTCTATTTTTCCTAATTATAGCTAAATATTACTAATTATAGATAATTATTAATAAATATAGCTAATTATTCCTAATTATAGCTAATTATTACTAATTATAGCTAATTATTCCTAATTATAGATAATCATTACTAATTATAGCTATTTGTTACTAATTATAGCTAATTATTATTAATTATAGCTAATTATTACTAATTATAGCTAATTATTTCTAATTATAGATAATTATTACTAATTATAGCTAATTATTCCTAATTATAGCTAATTATTCATAATTATAGTGAATTATTCATAATTATAGCTAATTATTCCTAATTATTGCTATTTATTCCTATTTATTCCTAATTATTGCTATTTATTCCTAATTATTCCTAATTGTTGCTAATTATTTCTAATTATTCCTCATTATAGCTAATTATTACTAATTATAGCTAATTATTACTAATTATGGCTAATTATTCCTAATTATTTCTAATTATTCCTAATTATAGCTAATTATTACTAATTATAGCTAATTATTCTTAATTATTGCAAATTATTCTTAATTATAGCTAATTATTCCAAATTATAGCTAATTATTCCTAATTATAGCTAATTATTACTAATTATAGCTAATTATTCCTAATTATAGCTAATTATTACTAATTATAGATAATTATTACTAATTATTACTAATTATAGCTAATTATTACTAGTTATAGCTAATTATTACTAATTATAGCTAATTGTTACTAATTATAGCTTATTATTACTAATTATTGCTAATTATTCTTAATTGTAGCTAATTATTACTAATTAAAGCTTATTATTACTAATTATAGCTAATTATTTTTAATTATTGCTATTTATTCCTAAATATTCCTAATTATTCCTAATTATTCCTAATTATGGCTAATAATTGACAATTATTCTTAATTATAGCTAGTTATTCCTAATTATTGCAAATTATTACTAATTCTAACTAATTATTCATAATTTTAGCTAATTATTCCAAATTATTGCTAATTATTACTAATTATAGCTAATTATTCCTAATTATTTCTAACTACTCCTAATTATAGCTAATTATTACTAATTATAGCTAATTATTCCTAATTATTTCTAATTATTCCTAATAATTCATAATTATTGCTAATTATTGCTAATTATTCCTAATTTTTGCTAATTATTCGTAATTATAGCTATTTATTCCTAATTATTGCTAATTATTGCTAATCATTGCTAATTATTGCTAATTATTCCTAATTATATCTAATTATTGTTAATTATTGCTAATTATTGCTAATTATTACTAATTATTGCTAATTATTCCTAATTATATCTAATTATTACTAATTATTACTAATTATATCTAATTATTAGTAATTATGTCTAATTATATCTAATTATATCTAATTATATCTAATTATATCAAATTATATCTAATTATTACTAATTATATCTAATTATAACTAATTATATCTAATTATATCTAATTATTACGAATTATATCTTATTATTCCTAATTATATCTAATTATTACTAATTATTCCTAATTATATCTAATTATTACTAATTATTCCTAAATATTACTAATTATTCCTAATTATTTTGAGTTATTCCTAATTATTCCTAATTATATCCAATTATTACTAATTATATCTAATTATTACTAATTATATCTAAATATTACTAATTATTCATAATTATATCTAATTATTCCTAATTATAACTATTTATTCCTAATTATATCTATTTATTCCTAATTATATTTACTTATTGCTAATTATATCTATTTATTGCTAATTATATCTATTTATTGCGAATTATTACTATTTATTGCTAATTATAACTATTTATTCCTAATTATTACTATTTATTGCTAATTATATCTATTTATTCCGAATTATATCTAATTAAAATTAATTATAACTACTAATTTATAATTATAACTAACAATATCAATTTCTTAGTAAAACTAAATATAAATAAAAATCAATAAAAATCTAATTAAATTAGAACTAATAAACAATAACTAAAATTAACATAAAAAAATATATATATATATATATATATATATATATATATATATATATATATATATAAATACCTTAAAATTTGATATTCTGAAGATATTGATGCCCACCGATTGCTCTCGTTTAAAAAACTTCAACTAAAAGAAAATTTCTCTTTGAAACTGAAGAATGAAGAGAGAGAGAGAGAGCAAGATCTGAATGATTTGAGAAAAAATAGATGGGGGTATATATATGTTAGATTAGTTGCGACGAGATTATTAGCGACGAGATTCCCGTCGAAAATGGTGGTATTTGCAACGGGGCCCGTCCCAATTACCCTCGCCCGCATTAATTACAGTCGGTGGTTAAAAGGTTATTTACGATGGGTCCCATAGCAAATAGTACCTGCCAACAGTCTTTTTGTGACAGGATGACATCCCGTCGCAAAAAGGTATTGATAGCCGCCGGGTATTTGTGACGGGACCCGTCGCAAATACCGCTTCGCGGTGTGGCGCGCAAGCCGCGCGGTTTGGCGCGCAAGTCGCACCAAACTATTAGCGACGACGGACATCTCCCCGTCAGAAATAATATTCGCGCGGTTTGGCGCGCAAGTCGCACCAAATTATTTGCGATGGGAGAAGAAATCCCATCGCAAGTAATTGGTTATTTGTGACGGGCCACTTTTCGTGTCCCAAATAGCTTCCTGGACGGGTTATTTGCGACGGGAAGAAATCTCGTCGCAAATAACCTATCGTAAATAGTGATTTTTCCCGTAGTGGAAGTCAATGTTACTAGGGGATGATATAGATGTGTTGGTTTGTGATATTTTGGTATTATATGATTTTTTCTTCAAGATACACATATGTTGACTGTATTGTATGACCTACGTGGGATTTTTTTTGGGTCTATTGTAAGAATCAATTTTTTTTATCTCTTGGACTACAGAGGAAATGAAATCTCATTCATCAGGATAGCCACATTGGATCCACATGTTTTGGTCATAATAGTGTGTGGTTTCATGGAATTCATTATGATGGAATGTTATGTGGATCTATGGTGCGACACTAAACGATAAGAATGTTGGCCTGGTCTTCATGCATTATTGGTGTATTGACCTTGGTGGATCAGTATGGTCTATGTATAGGATTGACGGTCCCCTTGTGGTGGTTTTGTTTGAGTTTAGTCATTTGCCTGGTTCCTCTAGAGAGCTGTCTGATGTGTATATGCTTGAAGAGGATGAGAGCCAAAGTTGTGGGTAGTTGGATGGTATGTTATACCTTTATTATTTTAGACCCTAGATGAGGGTGTTTTGACTTGTTGGTGTTGTGTAACAATGATACAGGTGCATGTTTGGTTCCCCATTAGTTATTTGCTTCTTTGAGTGACTCCAGTTTTGGGATTTGACATCATGTGACTTTTGAGGGTGACTTGTGAAAGTGGTCAACTGAGTTATGTTTGATATGTGTGTGAGGGGAACTAATGAGTGTTTCATAATTTTGAAAAAATGGTACATTGGGTGGAAGTCAGGGTTCAGTTTTTGCTGCATAGGATGCCTTTGGTTTTGAAAATGTGTACATGATTTAAAGTGTTCTAGCCTTATGTTTCTTTTTTTAAGGGTTAGGATCATTTGGGTGACCAGACAAGGTAAAATGGGTGGGTGAACTAGTCATTTAATGTTTATGAGTTGGATTGAGAGCATGGGAGGTGCTTGAGGAAATATGGTATCTTGTGAACAAGTTCACTTTGGGAGGTGATTATGCATGCAAGTTTGTTTTTAGTATAGGGAAAATAGAGATTCTTAGATTCTTTGAGATGAAAAGGAAGTTGGAGTGATAATTCATTTTTAATTACATAAGTGTATAAATGTTCTAAGTGATATTATTGGAATGGAACTCATATTTTGAGGGATCAATCATGTGGTTTTGGATTTACGCATTGCTTCCAGTTTTGGAAAGAACCAAGGGTTCTCTGTACTAGGTGAGGTAGGAATTTAGGGTAGTCATGGAAAATGGATAGGGATTATGAGACAAGTTTTCCTGATACATGACTCACTAAGGTTGTAAACAGATTCTGTGGTAGGTTTACATAAGGACGTGTAATGGTTAAGTGTTAATTGGATATTGGTCTCATAAGCACAAGGTGTTGTGCTATGTTGTTTAGTTTGTGGATCAAATGTTATGATAATTTTCACCTAAGGTTATTGAATAAACAGAAAAAAATTGAGTAGTTTGAGAACTATTGTGAATGTGATGAGATTCTTATGGGTAGGGAGATCAGGGGATTAAGATGGTTTTCTATGTACCTATAGTTAGAGGTGACATCATAAATGTAGGGGTTGTAGTAGAGTTCATCGATGACATCTTAGAATCCTCTCAGTCTAAGGACACTCATTCCCAATATCTCAACATCATCTTGGGCGTGGTGAGTGGGATTAAGCTATATTCCTTGATAACCTAATGTATTTGTTTTGATATGGGGCTCTTGGAGGTTATGATCTTAGAGAGATGTATATAGAGCCATATGGTGGGAAGTTCACTATATACCATTTACAAGTGAGGTCCTCAACATGGATTTGATGTCAAATAATTCCATGTGTGCCATTCTCAAATTCTAATAATGGGTGATTTTTGATGTTTCACTTGGTTGCTCATGTGAGGGTGAGATGGTGACATCAAATTCTTGGGTTTGAAGTGGTTGGATGGTGGGTCGAAATAGTTCAGGTTTTTTGGGTGAGTTACTGATGATTATTCTCATCTGGTGGGGAGCGATGTATCGATTAAAAAGATATGAAACATATGATGGATTTATGTATGGTGTGTGGAATACTCCATGGAACAGTTGTGGTGGAATTGTGATGAATGTGGAAGACCATTTTAGGGTGTACATAAATTCTGTAAAGAATGCTAATGGGAGACTAGATGTGACAAATGATTAAACTGAGCATTGGCATCCAGATCAAGGTGGTTCTAGAAGGTTTTTTATATGGTCTCCATTGTGTATGATTGGGAGGTTTGGGAGTGTCTATGGGCGTGCGGGACTAACTGTCAGGTTGGATGGGGATAAAATAGAAGTTGGTGTAGGGTATTTTTGGGGATTAGTCGGTCATGGAAAGTCTGACTAGGATTAGTGAAAAAAGTTTATGTGGATGGTTGAATCCTAAATTAAGACTCGTAATGGAGTAATGAGAGATGGAATATATAAAAAGTGTTTTTTGGTTTGAAAAATTATTTTTAGGGGGTATCTCAGATGTTCAGATGAGCATCAGAGGCTTTGGGTTATGTTTCAGATGTTTTGGAGTTTTTTAGAAAGGTTTCATAGATTAGTGTACATGGTTTGAGAGAAACCTTGTGAAAACATTATTTTCATGAGGTTTTTAGTTTATTTTGAATTGATAATGGTTGGGTTCCTTGATTACATTATGTTTATGGGCATACCATGTGTGGTCCAAGTAGAAACTGTGTGTGGCTGAGGAGTGTATGAGGCATAGAGAATGAGATATGTACGGTTTCAGAAAAACTATGTTCCTTTTTTTAGAAGGGATGAAATGTTTAAAGCATGGTGGGAAAATGTTATGTCAAATCATGCATACTAATTATGCAGGGAATGGGTGTTGGGTAGTTGGGGTGAACATGGATCACACATAGTTTGGAAAAATGTGTGTCTAAAGAGTGCGAGTGGGATGGTCATGGATAGAGGCCACCACATGGTTTGGAAAATTGTTTAGCTACCAAGATTTCATTAAAAAGAAATAAATAAACAAAATTACCCCTCATGTTTTTATCCATTCCACCACTTTCTCTTCTCTTAGATTCACATGGACCAGGGGGTTTCCAAACCCCTTCCTCATCTTATCTCCTTTGATTATGGGATTGTTTTCATTGTGTTTCATGGAGTCTGAGGTGATTTCTTCTCCTCTGGGGGGTTTCTTTCTTCCTTTTATGGTTTATCTCTAATTTTGGGAATTTCTAGTTTATATATTTTTGACAATTTCTCCAGATCATGGTGGAATCACCTATTTCTCATGGGTTTCTGGTAACCTTGGGATGATGAGATTCTAAGATAGCATCCACATGTCATTGTGTAGAGTTTTATTAAGGTATGTATTCATAGTTAATTTTTTTTATATTTTCCCTATCAAATTAAATAAATTAGTTTTCAAATTTTTATTTCATATTAGGGATTTGTCCTTGAATTTCCATGGGGTTATGCCAAAGGTATTCATTGAGTGAATATATTTACTTTCGATGCGGCATGATGAACAGATGAGTTTTCTAGCATTATTCAATGTTGGGGTTTAATGAATGAATTAATTATATATCTTTTATAATTAATAAATTGTTGATTTATTTGTATGAGTTTGAGGCTTGGGTACGTGAGACTGATTCTTCAGGAAACCTGATGCCCCTCAATTTTTTAGGAAAATGAAAGATGATACTGGACCCAAGGGAACATAAAATACATTCCATATCAATTATGGGATGGTTAGAAATGGTATTCTCGGTCCCAATATGATACATGGTCTGATGCTTCTTGATTTCTGACTTGTGACTTAGTGGTTTGGATGGAAGGAAATGGAGTACCTAATCCTAGATGGATACTTGGACTGTGGATCCTTATTTCAAAACATGTGAAACTTATGATATGTGTCTCATATGACTATCTTTGTTTGAGGAATGTTTTTGGTAAGGGGTAAATTTGTGATAAAGAATAAAAGGGATTAATTTATCCTATTCAAATAGGAAAACTCATTTTATTTTACCTTCTTGTTTATTTTTGATTTATATACCTACATAATTTGTCTTACTGAGTGGTATTTTCCTTATACACCGTCGGTGGTGTCCTACTAAGTTTTACTCACACCCTTCCCGGGCCTCTATTTCAATAGGGTACATCAGAGACTCTAACATGTTTTTTGAAGGAAAATCTGTTGGATGAGGCCTGAGTTGTGTATTGTTGGTCAGTTAGGATTTCTCAAGTGGTATGAGATGGCTGTATGGGTTTGGATCAGATATATTATCTATCCTTTTATAGTTTTTTTATTTTGGTATGTTATGTAACCTATATAGTGGGTGGTTGTTTGTATGCACGACATGGTTGTTCTTTCCCTTATTTCATTTCATTTTATTCCAGCATGTTCTAGTTTCAATTTATTTATTCTTTCAAATTACTATAATTCACATGATATTTGATTATTTACATCTGGTTTCACACTCTATTATGGTGGTATAGTGTCCTCACAATTTCACATTGATCCTCGCTATGAGAAAACAAATCTGGTGTATAAGGAGACATGTTTGAGGTTGTGTGGCAGTTTGGCTCGAGGCACCGATTTAGTGGAACCCATGTCAAGTTGTTACTGTGGGTTTTTGAAACCTAAGAAACTTATGAACTATATTTTTTTGAAGCTTTTTACATTAATAGTTCATATGTTTCTGATACTTAATTAACATATAGACCATGTGTCTATTCAACCTATGTTACTAATGGGGCATATGTTTTTGATGCCGAAGCCACCATGTAATTATTCCCCATGTTTATAGTAGTTGTATAGTTTATTTTTATGCCACATTTAAATGAAATTCAATATCTTCATGCCTATTATTACACCCCATGCATCATATTTATTATCTCACATTTCCACACACTTCTTCCATGGTATATATTTTTTCGTTTGATATTACAATTATTGCTATAATGGGTTATGGATAAATCATGTTGTTCCACGTACTTTTTCATAAGATATTTATCCCATCCTCATGTTTCTTAATATGATTTTGATTTAACCCTTGAATTTTTATTGATATGTTTTCACATACTAAGCATTTTGAATCATCCCTTATTTATGTTTCGATTATGATAGTTGTGATGATGAGTATAAAAAATGATATGTATATGAGGGTGTATAATGTGGCACAATTATTCATAAACAATCACAATTGTTATTAAATAATATGTTTATGTAGCTAGTTATCAAATGCACTGAACCTTCAATTCTTGGGATTGTGTATTTATAGTGGGATAAAATTCATAAATTTGTGAAATGATGTACAATAAAGATATATTTAGCTTGGGTAATCTCATTTGGTTTTTAAGACTATTTCAGAATTTTTTTTAGCACATGATCTAGGCATGTGGGTCTGGGTTACCTCAGTGTAGCATAGGTAATGAGATTTATTGAAAAGTCAACTTCATAATTCTAGGGAAGACTAGGAAATTGAACATGGAATACATTCTCATATTCCAAAACAACAGAAACATCCTTATTATTGAGTTTCTCCACAACTATTTCAGATAAATACAACTCATAAATAAGTAATAAGACCCATAATGTGGAAGTATTTTCCATTTGAATTTCATTTTCATCCTCGCACTACAAATGATCATAGGTTGGTTTATAATTCCAAATGTGACATCTCATTTAAAAAAATTAATATGGGATATATATATATATATAGTTTATCCATGTCCAAAAATAGATTAAATCATACTATAGGGAATATAAAAGGAATTTAAGGAATCACATTCAAATAAAATTATATCACAGAGGAGCTCCAGACAAGATATAAAATCATTACACCATTTAGAGTTTTTATCGAAAAGTTAATATTTTAACATTATTGTTGTGACTTGATAGTCTCAAAAAATTACCCAAATATAAAATTGTGGATATAACTCGAATCTATTATAAAATTTTCAGTTCAAGAGTGGATGATAGTGTAATTGTTAGTACTTAATTAGCATAACCCACTTCAATAGTTGGGATTTCATAATCCATCCCCTTTCCCTTTTTCATTAGAGGTTATTGATTATAAATGTGTTAATTAACCCTTGAATTTGTTTAGTAATAGGATTTTTTTTCATAATCCATGCAATTATAAAATCGTAGGGTGGGTGGTGCATTTAATAGATTTTTCTTCTCATTATTTATTGTCTGAATCATGTATCTTTGACATTAAAATTTTAAATGGATTTTTTTCCACAACTGATGAATTTACCTATAATTTTAATGAAATAACCTCCATGGTTATACCCATATTTCTAACCTGAAGTAATATTCAATTTCTTTCCTATATGGGTTTTACTATTTGAATCTCCACAAAAACAAATTTTCGCTTCTTTTCCACAAACGAATATGAATAATGAGAGTATCCTCTCCTCATTTCTACCTTGATATCACATCGACTAATTTATTAATAGCTTCCAAAGTATCTTATGTATAATTTATTTTAGAGACTTGGTCATAAAACCCTAATGAAACGATTTTTTTTTCATTACCGATGATAAAACTGAAAGCATACCTTTCATGTATTGTGAAATTTTTCTCATACACACAAATGTATTTATCACCATTTTGATTTAGTTCCTGGAATTCCATCTCTATTTTAGTGTGAAGAGTTTGGGGAAAATACTTATTGAAAAATAACATCATAAACTCTTCTTATTTAATACATTCAATTTTTTCCTCTTGTAACATATTCCAGATAAGAGTACACCATTAATCAACTATAATTTATAAATGATACACAAATAACATAACCATATCATGGTCCATGAACTAGTGAATGAAATATATATTTTGATCGCATTTATTTATTTCCCAATGAAAATATAATTAGTGGACCCACTAAAGGAAGGTGAATATTTCCACATAAAAGACTCAATAGTGAGCCGTTGTTTCCTTTAGATGTTTTTAATTTTATCATGACTCATGTTAATATATATATATTTAAAGAGTTTGGTGAGAATAGTCATAATATTGTGAATAAAATCTCTCATTTCATTTTTTTCTCATAGGGATGTTCATTTAAATGGTTTTTATATTCATTTTATACATGATTGTTTCTAGTTCCATCCATCGACTAAAACAAAAAACATAGTGTGAGAATCAAGAATCAAGAATTAGTATAAGTATTAATATAATAATAGAAATAATACAAGTGATTTCCTAATTTATGACACCTTCTTACCAACCCATGACATTGTAGTATTAAATCTATGATTCCATAGGAATTTTTTATTAGTATTTATAAACAAAATATATTCAAATCAATTTTAATGGTTCATAAATAGAATTTTAATTTACGAAACAACATACCCCATGAGTGTAAAAACATGTATGTAGTTAGGACTTTTTCTTATTCACCAAGTAATGATTGAGTTAATACCCACCCTTTTTAGTGTTATTACCCCTTGGTGAATCTATTATAGAGCCAATATATTCTTTATTTTATCCATCTAAGAATTACATTGATTAGAATTCACATACACAATACTATTAATTTTTTTAATATTTCATATATTTATGTTTATCCATAAATTTATACCAATTTTTTTTTAAAAATCATAATCAATAAATATAACTAAAATATACGTTAATACTAATTGAGGCAACATGAGCATCACTTTCATAAATATGACTTCATTTTTGAGGAATAATAAATATATCTCATAATAGTATACCTAAGAACTATAATGGTTTTGTGTATTTAAAGACTAGATATATAATCAAATTAGTTCATGAAATATATTCAAAAACCCCCAACAAATTTCTTCTAACTTAGTAACCTTCTTAGTTGTATTCTACATAAAATATTATTTTAAAACATGAAAAAATAGAAACATTAGAAAATAAGAGTGTAGATTATCAGAATTTGTAATCATGGGAGATAATAATTGATGATAATAATTTAATATAAGATAACCATAAGGTTATAATAACATGATTATAACATATAAAAGACACCTAAAAGTTTATAGAAAATAAACCTGATGTCATGATATAATGCATTGTTATAACAAAAGACATGAGCCATATGAGTACATAATCAATAATAATCTACAAATTTATATGATACAATTTATAAGAATTATAAAAAATATTTTGGAATAAAAATAATCATTTAAAATCATTTCCATTTTTAAGGATCAAATTCAATTCTATCATAGTTGATAGAGTTTCATGGTGAATTAGGTTCACCCTGAATTCCCAAAAGTATAGTGGACAAAATCCCATAGTAGATTGGGTTCACTAAAAATTCCATTTCAAATATATCATGAGATTCCAATATTTACATAATGAATTATAGGGATATAAAATTTCAGGCACACCCTTCACATAATTAAAACCATATATCTGTGTTTCATAAGATCAAAAAACATTAATTTTTTCATAAATAATTAATCATCCCATGGAAATGAAATAGGTTTAATAAAAATTTCCTTATAACATCATCATAACAAGATATTCATTGAAATAATGTGTATTTTTTCACTAGATAATATCCCCATATAATTATAACAATACACAAAGCAGGTTGATATAGTCAAAAAATTATTTTATAAAATCATTAGAAATATGATTTGAAAAATAAGAGAATACATCATTTTCTTTTAGTAAATTTTAATAACTAAAAATTTATATAGAAATGGGAATAATATTTTCTTTGTAAAACATGGAAACTTGTAAAAGAAGCTTTTTTATGAATAAATTACATTATTATGGGGAAATATATACACACAGTAATTGTTTGGAAAACATTTTTATCATACTTTTTAAAGAATGTAAAAATGAACCATTCATAAAATGAAAAGAAGATCTATTTAGAGTCAAATATGTTAGAAAAATAAATTAACAAACCACTAAAAATTATATAATAACATTATTAAAATATAATTTTGATGTACATGGATATGGAGGAGAAATATTCAAGAAAAAAAAAATAAGGTCATATTTTCTTATAAATTTATTTCAATAGTTTAGAGTATCAATGAAAGGGAAAATTTAAAGATAAAAAATAAAAACTACACAAATAAACATATTTAAATAAAAGATAAGGATTTTATATTAGAGGAAATATATAATTTAATGTAATGGAAATTGAAATATAAGCAATCCCTATAAAAAGTTATATTATAACATAAACCCTTACTTCAAGTCACAAATTACTTCCCACACACACTATACTAATATAAAATAAATTTTTAGTTATTATAAATATTTAATAGAATTATATTCACTCATATATTAATATGTAAAATTTCATTATAATTTATAATTACATATTTTTAATAATTCTTTATTAAAATCGATATTTCGGTGTCAACTCTTCTATTTTCCAGACATGTTTTACTTAAAAGATTATGTTATTTTCTCCTTGTTCATGGTTTATCATATCTAAAATCATAATCAAGTAATAAATATAATATTTATTCATTATAAAAAAAATTATAACCAACCATGTAAGATAATTATGAGAATGAATTATATAACTTAATATAGTTTGTAGTTCAAATGTATGCATGAGTGATGTTTTCATTTTTCAATAGTTGGAAAAAATAAAATCTATAATAATTTAGGTTCATATAATATTAAATATATTAAAAATATTAAATATTAATTGAAACTACATATGTAAAAAATCATGATAGGTGGTGATGAAAAATGAAATACATTGCTTCATGGCGGCGGTAGTCCGCATATATGCATTAGGAACATTTTCATTTTATATTAGATTAAATAGAGGTAGATAATGTTTATTCCATAAAAATAATGACATTTTAGTTTAATAATGAAAATTATTATATTATTTTGAAATGTTTATGAAATATTTATTGGAGGTTGAAGAATAAATAAACTTGAATAAGTCAGTTAAGTCAATAACCTCTTCTTTGGGTATTCGACTTTGTCATATAGATTAAGACTTCTTAGTTTATTAAATTTTTGATACCATATACTTTAATAAATGATGAATATATTTTTAAGTGATTTTGTTAGATATTTGTTGAGATAATGTGGTAAATTTTTATGTCGAAGTGACATGAGGAGGTGTAATTTTATAAGTGGGTGTAGTGACACCCTTTTAAACACCCATAACATTAAAATTATATAATGTAAATTCTATGGAAAATTTGAACCAAAATATAATTTTTTTAAACATAATATGAGATAATATCTAAATTTAATCAACCAATCAAATTATTACATGTTTTAGTGGTAATTGTGGCCTTATCAATTAGGTTAACTGGCCTTTAACCCTCTTAATCTTTACTCTAGTGACACACTTTTACAATGGTAACATATTTATATGGCCAAAAATAAATTTGAAATTATTAAATAATATTAATTATGATAAATATAAATATTTATTCTATTTTACATTAATTAATATATATATTTTAAATAAATTAATTTTAATATCAATGCATAAAATATGTAGAAACCATTTTTATAAAAAAATGAATATTTAAGAATATAAATGATTTTATTCAATTTACATGGATTGTAAAAACCATTATATGAATATTAATTTATTTAATTAAATATAGTATCTCCAAATTTCATTTAAATAACTCATCAATAGTGATTAATTTAAGATATTAATATAAAAATATATTGCCCAAACAAAATAGTTTTATGAAAAATATACAGTTTTACCTTCAAATGATTTAATATTTTTTTCCAGACCAATTGAAAAAATATATGAATGATAATTAATTTTTATACAATTATAAACAATAATATTCGATAGGTTCAATATTAAAAATAATATAAATTATAATTTGAATTAAATAAAATATAAATATAAATATGTTTATAAACAAAACATGTTCATTTAACCATGAATTATTACACTATTATACCTTGTAATTAATTAACATTTTCATGGGTTTGATTAATTTATTTTATTAATTAGTAAATAAATTTTATGAATAAATTTTATTGATATCATTCCTCAAAAGTAATAAATTATACCAAAATTCATAATTCAGAAAAACAGTTCAAAATGTTTTCAGATGAAATAATAGTATTTCCTTAAGGGAATTTTATGACTATAACAAAGTCATTTATTTTATAAAATTCATTTAATTTTCAAATAATGTATTTCATGTTATTTTTTAATAAATAATTATTTACTTATGTTTGGTGTTTATTGTATGACAAGCTATTGAATACATTGAATTTATTAAAGAGATATATATTCTAAAATATCAGGGTGTTAAAAGTTTTTTTACATATAGAATATCATAAATACCACAATACTGCCTATTTCATACTTTTACCAACAAAATTAATCTATAAACTAGATGAATCCAAACTATTTGATTTAATCATACATCCAAAAGATCTATCATTGATAATTATACTTCAATCCATAAATTGAAAAGTAAGAATTTCATGACTTAGTAGACTCATTTGGATCTTAAAAAACATTGGTATATATCATATACACATCCCTTACTAAATTTCATTGTTTATAGTGATTTTCAAATCAATTTGATATGTCTCATAATCAAAATGATTTGTTATGAAGGAAATATCCCAAATAAATTTATCATCCCAAGGGGAGAAAATTTTTCTTCATTGTCAATAACAAGAATTTGTTAGTAACCATTTTCAAAAAAAATCCTTAAAGGCAGAATAACTACAATCCAAGTCATTTTTATTTTAGAAAACCAACTTTGCTCCACTGGTTATCACCCCTTAAAATTAATTCACCATGTACCAAACTTTTGTTAGTGGACATGGAGGCCATTTCGTGATTCATGGAATTTAGTCATTTCTAGGAATCAGAATTCACACTCACATCTTAATAGGTTATAAGACCATAATTCATAAACATTGACTCATTATCATTTTTGATAATAAATTTATAACTCACTTCATCCTCATGAATCAAACTTGACCTTTTATATTCTCATATAACCATATTTTATTCTTCTTCCACAACTATTTGTTGAAGTAGCCAAATTATCATCTTAGTAACACTTCCTATTTTTTGGTTTTGAATTTCTCTATGTTCAACATTCCTCCCACCGACTCAGGTATTCATTTTTTTCCTTTCATGGAAAACACCTTTTAATTCCAAAAACACTTTTTGTCTTGAAACATTACATAAATAAAATAAAATAATTTATTTGAGTTAATAAAAAAAATATTCTTTTGGTTTATATATAAACTTATAAGAAACCAAACATTATATAAGTCCTTCAAAACTCAAAATACTACTAAATTTCATATTGAGATATTTTCCATCCATATCAATTATGGGGTAATTATGATCACTTTATATGGAACATGGTTATGAATGAATAAAATAGATTCCTGAGTATATCTCTATAATGAAAATGGAAGGTCAAACTGGCTCATCATTAATAAAATTGTTTCTAAAATAGTATTATTTTTCCTCTCAGATACACCATTACACTATGTTGTTATAAGAGGATTGAGTTTTTAAAAACATCCAAAATATCTTTGATGATTAGTGAATTCTGGGCTCAATTATTCACCACCCTAACGTGATCTAAGAATCCAAATACTTTCATGATTGATTCTATGGTTTATTTTGGGACTAGTTTGAGTTTTTAAAGGTTTCAAATCCATGACTCATCATAAACATGTTAACAACCAACTATATTCATATGTAAATGTTAAAAATTACACATTCCACCTATTTATTGAGTACCCATAGGTTCACATACATCACTATTGATATGATCCAATAGTCTACTATCACTTTTATCTATTCCAATAAATGGGTATTTGATTATTTTTTTGTAATAAAAAATATTAATAGTCAAAAAAGAATTCATAATTTAATAATTCACATAATCCATATCTTTGAACACATTTAATTATTTTCTAATTTATAAGTCCAAGGGGATAATGCCAATGGTTAGTGTGGTTGTAATCAAACATGTAATTATTATTCTAAATGTAATTAAAAATATTTATATAAAAAATTAAACATATTATTGATTACAATATAGAATTCATAATCCATTAAACATATTCATGATTCCATAAAACATTTAATTCATATATATAGAATAATTATTATTATTAATAATGAATGAAAATCCCATCTTTTTCCAAGAAATTTGAATATATCATATTTATGTTTATGGAAGAACATAATTTTTTTTTTGAAATTATATATCTAATATAATAGTTAAAATATATCTTAATTAATAACCTTTAATTTATAAAACATTTCCCCATTCTAAAACACATTGATTTGTTGTATCACCTAGAGAATTTATGAGGGATTTCCTTTTAAATAAATTGAATCTAATCGATAGCTTGTAATACAAGTAAAACTGATACTAAATGATAGTAATTAAAAAATATATTTTAATAAAACTGTAATAAAGGTCTCATTTAAACATTTACCATCACAAAAATTTGAATTTTATTAGTTGAATATCGATTTTGAACATATTTGGACAAAATAAGCCTGTTACGAAGTTCTGAAATTTTCCCTTAGAAATACACTTATATGAATATTTGAAATTTTAATATTTAAAATTTCCTTATTTTATTTATCATAATTATTAATAATATATGAAAATAATAATTTTTTGAAATTAATCTTATGAAAATATGTAAACCAATATTATGTGATAAAAAAAAATTTTCTTTTAAACTGTTGGTTTTTTCAGAAATCGTTTGTGTTTAACAAGACATAATTTATATCCATTTTAATAAAATAAAATAATCACTAATGATGAATTATTTATAAGAAATTTATATATTATATATCTACGTATATTAATTAAAATCCATATAATGATGATTAATAGTGATATTATTAATATAAGATCATCTAATGCTTGAAAAATTATTTTCATGAAAAATTGTTTTCTTCGACATTTTTGTGGATTTATTTTAAATTATAATTTTCAAATAATGTGTGTTTATTTTTATAAAATAAATAAAATATAATGAATTATTATAATTAATATTATATTATAAATTTGGATTATTTTTTTCATAATGATTATTAAAAATAATAATAAATTAATTAACACTTATACGGATAAAACATGGTTTTAGGCATCATATGAGCTTATATTAAAATTAATCTTTAAAAATTATGGATTTTTATAAAATAAATTGGATTTAATTTTTATAATAATTGCTTAAAAATCATCTAACAAGACTCATTTTAGTCTAAGGTTAATGGATAATTGTCATGGTTAAAAAACTAGTAACCATAGTGAAAAATATATTGTAAAAAGAATGTAAAATTGTAGGATAAGGGAAGTAAATGTACAAAAGATATTAAATTATAGGTGTTAGTGGTTTTCATTAAACTTAAATTACATATAATACATTAATATCAAATTTAGAGGCACTTTGGGTGAGGGTGACCGATTAGCCACTGAATAAGGCCAATATTCATTGTTAATATAAATAATATTCATATTCTTCATTATTCATAAACACCATTTTAGTGAATTTTACACTTTCAAAATAATTTCACAATATTAATGTAAGTCCTTATTAAAATAAAATATTACATAATACATTTTTAACAATATATAAAATACCAAACGGTCTTGATTTTTTTCATATTTAATTTTCAGGTTTCTCATTATGTTGGAAAAAATTCTTACTTTTGTAGTACTTGATGATTCACATTGGAAGACCACCAATGCAGACCTTTAACTAATAACATTATGGGCGAAGTGAACTGGACCGCATCCCAATAAAACTATTGTAGCAATCAAGATCCAAGCCCAATAATTCATAAACTTTAACTGAAATAGAGGCAATCAATGGGAACATTTCATCCAAAAGTGATGACAGCCAATTCAGATGTTTTAATGGAGTTCTAGGTGGCCCAAGTGAAAGATGAATTTCTGGGATAGATTTTATGGACCAGAAAAACATTCCACCATTTTGATCACATCTCACAAAACCATATTCTATTAGGACTAAAATGTTACACGATGTTCTGAGACATGTAGGGCTCCATTTTCTTCTGCTATGGACCACTGAAATTCGGCCATCTAAAAGGTCATCTCGGAAATTTTTTGGGTGGATACAAGATGGATTCCACTTCAGGTAAAGGGTGAAGAATCCACTATCCCTTACATTCTACTACCCTAGGCCTACCATACTCAAGTGGGATGCTTTTTACTATTTTGATTACAACCCAAGGCTTCAAAAATTCCTATTTAGGATACTGGTGGTGAATTTTTTGGGGTGGTTTTTTCTATTTTCATGTGTAATGTTATGCTTCCGTTTTGTATTTTCATGTTTGTGATTTCACATGTATGTTGTTTTAATCAACCGTAGCATCTTAATAAATGTTTTTATTCTCATTTTATTCTATTTTTCTTCATATCACATTGATACCATTGGTTAAAAGTATGAATTTATTCACACCAAACCCTGTGTAATTATCACACAATGGCGTAGTGATCAATATTTCATAGTATGTTTTTACCTCTTCAATCCCCCCCTCATGAGTCAAAATACATATTTTATAGAAACAATAGAATCAATTGAGGGATAACCCACTTATTGGTTGATCCAAGGGAGTATAAAGGAGTTGTATTTGATGTTTTTTTTCACTCCATTAATGTCTAGTCACTTGTTTTAATTGAATTTTTTTTGACGATATTTAAACTCTTTCATCCATGTTTAATTTAATTTCACACACTTCAAGTTCTAATACTAACCATTACCTTGGAGTTCTCAAAACATTGATCATCCAAGGGTATAAGAGATTAGTATTAGGGAGTATAGGTATTAAACAATTTAGTGATTATGTTGTTTGGTCTTCTTAAATGAACCCATCTCAAATATATGAAATTGAAATAGTTTAAAAAGGAATGCATCCAATCCACCCCAAGGGATAACCTTGGTTGAAATCATTATTTTAAATTTAATTCAGTTAAGTTTATCATTGTTCAGTTAAACCCATCTAAAATAATCCCATGTTGCCACTTCATATCAAAAAGCAATCCAGATAATGTACATGTTTGTTGGTTACTTCTTAGGTTTCTGAGGATTCCACAATCCAAGATAAACTACAAGCGACCTCTTAACCCTTAAATCTTGGGTAAATTTGGGTGAGACCCAATTTTTCCATCGTTGTCGGGAACCCAAGTAATTCATCTCAACACCCATTCTATTCTCCCCTATTTCCCTTTTATCACCTCAAATTCTCCTGTCTTTTCCAATTTCTTTGGTTTTTCACTTTTCTTGGTACATGTCCGCCTATACCCATGACCAATCAAATAATCTTGTTATGGTGGATAGTCCAAGGGTTGTGGAGTCAAGAAAATCTAGGATTCTCTTACCATTAGATAAAAATATTCCTAATACTCTAGATTAAAAAATTAAACAAATTTTAATGGAGGATATTCAATGAAATCAACTCACAAACCCAAGTGGGATCCAAAATGGGAATCCAATTGAGGAATCCCCAGACATAGGAAATGCAGTCAATAAAACCATGAATGACTACCTCACACTTTCCTTGACCAATTCAACCTCTTGAATTAGGAATGTTGTACTATGAGAATGCCACAATTTCGTCAAACCTCATTTCCTAAACCACCGTCCGTCCATCCATGGGATGAGGTCTGAAATTCCATATGTTCATGAAAAATAGTTCAATGAAATTGATGAAACCATGTGCCCACCACATCAACATGAGTAATCTAAGATGAGGAAAATTCCATTGTCACTTATGGATCGATAAAATAATTGGTTAAACAATCTTTTACCTACATAAATGCACTCCTAGGACCAATTTAAAAGAGAATTATATAAAAAATACTTCCCCTATCTCAAAACAAATTTCACTTAAAAAGAGAATCCAATTTTTTTTTGAAAAAGAAGTGGAGTTATTTTATGAAACATTGGAAAGGTTCAAAGGCATATTCAAAATGGTATCTCATCATGCATTTCCAATCCCAGCACATTTTTGGATTTTCTATGAATGTTTTGGTGTGAGAAATAATAAATTCATTGGCATGATGTGTAATGGAAACTTCAAAAACAAAACATCCTAAACTCTATCACCAACACTTCCATAAAAAATAATTTTTGAAGCCTTGGGTTGAACTACCAACAGTAAAAATAATCCCACTTGAGTATGGAATTACTAGTTAGGTGGAAATTATGGAAGAGTGGACTTCTTCACCCTTGACCTAAATTAGAATTTATCTTGCATTCAACAAACAGAGGCACTAAAATGACCTTCTATAAGGACGAACATGAGTTGGCTATAGAAGAATAAAATGGATCCTCGGATGTCTCCAATCAAACTATAAAATTTATTCCCATATGGAATTTATTTTTGAGAGATAGGATCTATATGGTGGAATGTTTTTTTATGCCACAGAATCTATCCCAGAATTTCATCTTCTACTTGGCCCTCCTAGAACTCCAATAAAAATTCTGAATTATCTCTTGTCACTGTTGGATGAAATGTTTACCTTGATTTATCCTATATTTATTTCAAATTTTAGAATTATTGGGCTTGGATATCATCCACTACAGTAGTTTTATTGGGATATTGTCTCATTCACTTAGCCCAAAATGTTGTGAGATCAAGGCTCATGTTGGGGGTCTTAGAAGGTGAATCTTCAAGTACTCCAATAGTATGAATTATTCCCAATTTAACGAGAAACCTGAATATTAAATATAACATTAAAATCAAAACCTTTGGGTATTTTATATGGTGTTCAAAAAGTACCATGTAATAGTTCATTTTAAGTAGGGCTTAGAATCATAATGTGAAATGATGTTCGAAGTATAAAATGCACTAAAGTGATGTTTATGAAAAATGAAGCACATGAATATTATATATATTAAAAATTAATATTATACTTATTCAATTGATAATCACACCCCCAAAATGAGTTTTCCTAGTCCCAAAAAAATATTTCTCAAGAATATGAAATTCGAATTCCATTTTCCAAAACATTTTAATACACAGTTATCACAAAAAAAACCTTATACCAAATAGTAATGAAACCCATAAAAACATTTTAATAAAATATAGTTTCATAGGAATATCCCAATTTCAATCCCATCCCTTTGTTTAAATTCATTGCCATATTTTATCCAATATTTATTAAGCATGATTATGTGTTGGGCATCACAATAGACATGGGGGATTCATCTTTATTCAAGGGGGAAATGAAGGAAGACCTTGGCGGAATCAAATTTCCATATTAATATGAGTATTAATTTTTTTATTATATATATATATATGTTTTGTTTTGTTTTTTTGAAATTTTCCAATGGTAATTGAAATTGCACTCAATAGAGTCAGCCCATGTAGCAAGACTTTGCTGATGACTCCTAGTCTCAAATACCTTAGGGAACCAAGTGAAACCCACATACTTAGGTGTAATATCGAGTTCAATTAGTCAAAAAAATACAAATGACTACAAATAGAAAAAAAATTACTAGCTCCAATACAGAAAACTATGGAGTCATGATCCCTAAGTTCCAAAATCCACACATTAGGTAATTTCATTGCTCTAAGCACAAATTTATTGTTTTTTTGAGTTTTTTTATTGAATACTCATATTAAAAATAAAATGATCATCGTACCTATGCAATAGATTTGGTCGACCTCATGAACTCAAACTAATACCCCACTATCCAAAGGACGTGTGTTGTGATTTTTTTTATTTGGATGAAAATATAAATGATGAAATATAATATTAGACAACCACACAGCCCAAAATCTATGATCATAAAATTATGCATGGTTTAAAATCAAAATCAGGGCTTGCTAAATTATTTTATATTCAATTTCAATGTGCACAATGTGTATTATCATGTTCAAGGTTATAGAAATTTCACAACGCACATCCTTTGGATAGTGGGGTATTAGTTTGAGTTCATGGGTTCCACCAAATAAATACCATAGGTTTTGTGATCGTTTTAGTTTTATTATAATAATTAAATAAAAAAAATTAATAAAAAAACAATAAATTTACTCTTAGAGCAATTAAATGACCTTATGTGTGGATTTTGGCACTTGTGGATCGTGACTCCATAGTTTTCTGGCTCGGAGTTAGTAATTTTATCTCTATTTGTGTTAATTTGTCTTTATTTTTTACCGAGTTAACTTTAGATGATTCCTATGTATGTGGGCTTCACTTGGTTCCCTATGATCTTTGAGCCTAGGAGGCACCTGCAATGTCTCACTACATGGGTTTTATCTATTGAGTGAAATTTCAATTACCATTGAGAAATTTCAAAAAAAAATTGAATTCACATCTTAATACAATAATATTATTCCACCTATCTCTTTCACCATTTTACCCTTGAATAAAGATAAACCCCCATGTCTATTGTGATTCCCAACACATCATCATGCTTAATTGATATTGGATGAAATATATTGATGAATTTGAACAAATAAATGGGCTTTGGATTGGGATATACTTATGAAAATATCTTTTATTAAATTATTTTCATGTGTTTCATGATTGTTTAGTGTAAGATTTTTTTATGATCGTTGTGTATTAAAATGTCTTGGAAAAGGGAATTCAAATTTCATATTCTTGAGATATATTTTTCTTGGGACAAGAAAAACTCATGTTGGGGTGTGTGATTATAAACTTAATGAGTCCTATATTCATTGTTAATATATATAATATTCATGTGATTAATTATTTATAAACACTATTTTAGTTTATTTTACACTTTGAATATTATTTTACATTATGATTGAAAGTCCTTCTTAAAATTCACTATTACATGGTACATTTTTGAACACCATATAAAAAACCCAACGTTCATGATTTTATTTTCATATTTAATTTTACGGTTTATTATTACATTGAGATAAATTCATACTTTTGGAGTACTTAGAAAATTCACATTGAAAGACGTCCAAAGTGGGCCTTAAACTAATGTCATTCTACTAGAAGTGAACTGGACAACAACCCAATAAAACTACAGTTGCAGCCTAGATCGAAGACTAATAATTTAGAAAATTGAACTGAATATAGAGGACATCAAGGGGAAAATTTCATTAAATAGTGAAAAGAGATAATGCGGATCTTGTAAGGGAGTTCTAGGTAGCCCAATTCGAAGATGAAATTCTGGGCCATATTTTTCGGCCCAAAAAAACATTCCACAATTGTAAAGATATCTAAAAAAATCCATTTAGGATGAAATTTTACATGCTATTCGGAGACATTATGGGATCCATTGTCTTCCTATTTGTAATACTCAAATTTATCCATCCATATGGTCATTGTGGAACCTCTATTCAGTGGATGAAAGATGGATGCCACTTTGGGTCAAGGGTAAAGAAGTCCACTCTCCCTTATTTTCCACCACCCTAAGGCTACCAAACTTTTGAGGGATGTATTATGAATTTTTAAAGGGGTTATTAAAGATTTAAAAGATAATAATCTGATCCTAAATTGTGAAAAATTCCATTTCATGTTAATATAAGGACTTCTTCTAGGCCATCTAGTCTTTTGTAGATGGATTGAAGTTGATAAAGCTAAGTTTAATATCATTAGTCACCTTACCTCTCTTGAAACTATAATGAATGTGAGGTGATTCTTAAGAAATTTTGGTTTCTATAGAAGGTTCATTAGGAATTTCAACCCTATTTCTTGACTACTTTGTACGTTGTTAGTGAAAGATTCTCAATTTTTATAGACAAAAAGTTGTGATGAATCATTTTCTACACTCATGTTAGATCTTATATCTCCACCTGTCATGGAATCTCCCAATTGGAAACATTAATTTGAGCTCAAGTGTGATGCGAGTGACTTCACTGTAGGAGAATTCTTAGGACAATGATGTGATAAAACTCCATGTGTCATTTCTGATGCAAGAAAATATTTAAATGATGCCGAAATCAACTAACCCAAAATTGAGAAAGTGTTTCTATCTATTGTCTTTGGCTTTGAGAAATTCAGGTCTTATGTCATAGGATCACCCAACATTCTCTTCACTAACCATTCATCCCAAAAATACCTTTTTCCAAATACAAGATGCCAAGTCGAGATTGATTATGTGGGTCCATATTCCTAAAGAGTATGATTTAACCATTAATGGTTAAAAGGTTTTTGAAAATGTTGTATTTGATCACCTCTCTATAATGGAATTCAAATACAACTCACATCACCTTTTGTTGTCTAATTCATTTCCTGATGAACACATCTATTCTGTGACTGATTTCACATATTATTCTGAAATATCAAACAATTTAGTAATGAGTGACATTCCAAAATTCCTCCAAACCCAAGATAAGAATAAATTAAAATTTAATGTAAAAAACTATGTGTTTTATGATCCTTAACTCTTCTTGTTCTGTCCTGATCAAACCATTAGGAGATGTGTTCCTAAGTCTGAGGAAGAGTCCATTCTAAAATTTTGTCATGGAGAGGCATGTGGAGGCTAATTTTACTCAAATAAACCACTTTAAAGGTCCTTAAAAGTGGTTTATAATATCCTAAACTCACTAAGGATTCCCGAAAATTCTAAAAAAAATTCCTCAACGTTATTAATTAAGATCCTTTACCAAAAAGAATCAAATTCCCATCACTCCCATTCTAGTTGTCAAAATCTTTGAATGTTGGCGAATTGATTTCATCAGACCCTTTCCAAAACTCTAGGGGATAACTCAAAATCATCTTAGCTGTTGATTATGTCTTGAAATGGATTGATTCCATTCCCACAAAGTCCAATGACTATCATGTTTTCATCCATTTTCTAAAATAAAACATATTTTGTTGATTTGGAATTCATAGGGATATTATCAGTGATCGAGGAACCCATTTCTCAACCATCCATTCTATTCACTTATATCTAAGTATGGGATTTCTCATAATATTTCCAATACATACCATACTCAAAATAATGGTCATGTTGAGTTAGAAAATAGGTAGATTAAGAAAATTCTTGAAAAAACTCTCAATCCCTCTAGAAAAGATTGGTATGAGAAACTCTTCGATGCCCTTTGGGAATATTGTATAGTATTAAAAACCATCCTATGAATGTCACCATATAGGTTAGTTTATGGAAACAAATTCCATTTACCTATATAAATTTTGAATAAGGAATTTTTGGCAATAAAAAAATGAACTTTGACATTTCTTTGGCTGAAGAAAAGATGAAATTTGACCTTAATTTACATTAGGAACTTAGGATGGAGGATTATAAAATAAGAGGATAAATAAAGATAGAGTTCAATCCTACCAATCTAGGAACCTCAAAGTAAAACTCTTTGAACCAATAGAATTATTTCTCTTGTATATTTCAAAACATCATTTAAACTTAGGAACATTTAGTTACAGATGGTCAGGTATATACATAGTGTATAAGGTGTACTCTCATGGGGCTGTAGAAATTAAAGATCCCACCAACGGTCAAACCATTAAAGTTAATGGACATATAGTGAAACCATTCATTGACCCATTCCAAAAACATGAAGTTGATTACAACTTGTGTGAAAAAACCTTACATGAGGAAAATATTTAAACAATTCAGGGCCTAATTTGATCTAGAAACATTAAACAAAAGCACAACATGAGAGGCAACCAATGGCTTTCATGTTTCTAATAATTGGGAATAATCATTATTTTATAAAATAAGATTGATGAATCATTTTGATATCTAAAAATATTTTATAATAAATTAAAATTAACTATGATAGTACCTTATACTATTGTCATGTTTTTCTATTATGAGTATGGATGGGTATGAAAGGAGAGAGTCGTATTCATTTGTGTAACGTGGTTTGATCCCTGAGTAATACATTTCCTATTAATTTAAAAAGAAGACAATGTATAATCAGTTTATTTTATTTTAATGTGTTTATAGGTTAAAATAAAAATACAATAAAAATGTAAGAATAATTTAAAAAATTATAAAGACACATCATATGTCATAGGTCAAACCTCATCCAACCGGAGAAGTTGTGGGGATGAGAACACTTGACTGAAGGGAGACAGGGGCACGTTCATTCCACTGACCCATTGACTATAGTGCTTCCTTCTTCTCTAATTTATGTACATATACTTATATTTTAATTATTATATATATATATATATATTAATTGTACTGTTTTTTTCCTTGTTCCACAATAGAACTATGTGATTGACATGCATATCAAAGGGTTAAATTAGAATATCATGAACATCAACTTCAACCACCAGGTGAATTAATTTCATGATTATCATTTTAAATTTCTTATTGAAACTCCTATACTCACCCTCCTTCTATGTTTTATTGTCATTAAACACCGGGGACAATGTTATTCAATGATGGGTGGTGAAAATAAAGAGAAAACAAAGATTTTTGTATGCATAAAAAATGTGTGGGAGGAAACATTTCATTATCCTTGAACATGATAATAAGAATTTTACACTTTTAAATTGAATATGAAATAATTTAGCATTCCCTAATTCATATTTTAATCCATTTATAATTTAATGAGCGTATATTTTGGAAATTATGGCTAATGAATGTGTTATTTCATCATTTATATTTTCATCCAAATAAAATAAATTCACAACACATGTCCTTTTGATAATGGGGTATTAGATTGAATTTATGGGATCCCACAAATAAAAATCATATGTTTACTGATCATTTTTATTTCAATATGAGTATCCAATAAAAAAACAAATAAATATAAAAGAAAATAAAAAATTTGTACGTAAAGAAGTGAAATGACATAATGTGTGCATTTAGGCACTTATGGATCATGACCATATAGTTTTCTGGCTCATAGTTAGTAATATTATGTCTATTTGTTGAAATTTGTCTTTTTTTACTAAGTTAACTCAAGATGATGCCCGATTATGTGGGATTCTCTTGGTTCCCTAAGGTCTTTGAGCCTGGGATTCATCGGCAAAGTCTTTCTATATGGGTTGACTCTATTGAGTGCAATTTCAATTACCATGGAATCATTTCAAAACAATATTGGAGTTTTCATCTTAATATTGAAATGTGATTCCACCTAGAACTTCCATCATTTTCCCCTAGAATGAATATGAACCCCAATGTCTATTGTGATTCCCAACACATCATCATACCTAATCGATATTTGATGAAATATGGAAATTAATTTGAACAAAAAATGGGATTGAGATTGGGATATTCGTATGTAACTATATTGTATTAAAATATTGTGTTGGGTTTTACAATTGTTTGGTATAAGGTTTTTGTGATAATTGTGTATTAATTTTTTTTGGAAAAGGTAATTTTAATTTCATATTCTTGATATATATTATGCCCGGGACATGAAAAACTCAAGTTGGGGGTGTGATTAGCCACTGAATAAGGATAATATTCTTGTTTAATATATATAATAATCACATGATTTATTATTCATAAACACCATTTTAGGGCATTTTACACTTTGAAAATCGTTTAACATTATGATTGTATGTCCTCCTTAAAATTCCCTATTACATGGTATATTTTTGAACACCATATAAAATACCCAATGATCTTGATTTTATTTTCATATTTAATTTTCAGGTTTCTAATTACATTGAGAACAATTCCTTATTTTGGAGTACTTGATGATTCACATTGGAAGACCCCCAAAGTGGGCCTTGAACTAACAACATTATGGGCGAAGTGAACTGGACATCTGCCCAATAAAACTACTGTAGCCGCCATGTTACAAGCCCAATAATTGTTAACATTGAACTAAATATAAAAAATATAGGGGAAATTTTAATACAACATTGAAAATAGATAATTAGGATGTTTTTATGGGTTTTTAGGGGGACCAATTTGAAGATGAAATTCTGAGCTAGATTTTTGCGGCCCATAAAAACATTCTATAATTTCGATCACATATCGCAAAGCAACATTACATTTGGACTGAACATTTATTGGATGTTCAGAGACATCCGTATATCCATTTTCTTATTCTATGGACCACTCAAATTCCTAAATCTAGAAGGTCATGTTGGTGAATCTATTCAACAGATTCAAGGTGGCTGCCACTTCATGTCAAGGGTGAAGAAGTCCACTCTCCCTTACTTTCAACCACCCTAGGCCTACCATACTCAAGTGGGATTCTTTTTACTATTGGGAGTTCGACAAAAGGATTTAAAAATGACTATCTAAGGTAGTGGTTGTGAAGGAGTTGTGATGGTTTTGTTTATTTTAAAGTGTAAAGTTATGCTTCCATTTAGTATTGTTAGGATTGTGCTTTCACATTTAAGTTGTCCTAATTCACCTTAGTCTCTTCAGGTGTGAATTTATTCACAGAAAACCTTGTCAAATTATCACAAAATGGTGGTGTGATCATTATTTCATTGTCTATTTTTACTTCTTCAATTACTCCCTCATAATTCTACTTCCTTCTTCAATTGAAACCATAACATCTATGGAGGGATAACAAACTTATGGGTTGATATAAGGGAGTAGGAAAGGGCTGTACTGGATGCTATATATCACTCCATTAATATATAGTCACTTATTTTAATTGAGAATGTTTTTTTAAGATCTTTAAACTCCTTATCCCTTGTTTAATTTTAGGCCACACACATCAAGTGCTAATAAGAACCTTTACCTTGGAGTTCTCAAAAACATTAATCTTCCATGTGTATAGGTGATTAGTATTATGGTGTGTAGGTTTTAAACTAGTAAGTGATGATTCTATTTGATCTTCTTAAATTAACCCATCTCAAATATAAGAAATTGAAATAGTTGAAAAAAGAATGCATCCAATACACCCCAAGTGATAACCTAGGATCAACTCATTCGTTTAAATTTAATTCAGTTAAGTCTCTCAGATTTCACGTAATCCCATATAAATTCTACCGAAGTTGGCCACTTAATTTACAAAAACAATCCCTAGAATGTACGTGTCTACAGGTTACTTATTAAGTCTCTAAGAATTCGATAACCCAAGCTAAACTACAGGAAATAGCTTAACCCTAAAATCATTGGTAAATTTGGCTGAAACCATTGATGTTTAATTAGGGAATAGTTTTATGTATTTACCAAAATGACACTCCTCAATTATAAAAGGGAACTCCCCCTAACTTATTAACACCTATAAATACTTACAGACAAAATAAACAAAAAATAATCCCTCCCCCAAATCATTATACAAATTATAATGGTGATTATAAATCAGAAAGACCAGCCCAAGGGTCTTTAAGAAGAGATCCAATTGAGGTTTCTCAAGGAGAAGGTAATCATCTTAACGAAGCTCTTTATTTTTCTTTCTTATTTTAGAACCTTAAATTATGTATTAACACTTAAAATATTATAGAAAATTATATAAAATATAAATATATGTTATTATGTTATTTTTATAATATTTAACAGTCACCTTCTCCGTAAAATGGGAAACAAACCCATCGCTTGTGTGTACGATAGACTACTTCCACACAAATTGATTTAATTTTTTCCCATAATTAGCTCCCATGAACAGTCATAATAATGGAAATAATGATTATATATGATAAATATCACATTAGATGAATTAAATAAAATTAATATACAATCTAATTAATTTCCCTTTGACCAGTTAAGGGAATGATATCACTGCCCCTGCATATGTAAGACCTACAATCTCCATGAAGTGATGCGATTTATTTTCCATGGAAAACATTCAATTATAGTTATAAATTTTTTTAGTAATTAAATATGATATTTATAAATTCAATATAATTGTGTTGATTAGGGATATATATACTTTGTTCAA
Organism: Viscum album; assembly: GCA_963277665.1. Classification (NCBI taxonomy): domain Eukaryota; kingdom Viridiplantae; phylum Streptophyta; class Magnoliopsida; order Santalales; family Viscaceae; genus Viscum; species Viscum album. The sequence continues at coordinate 577,509,932 of OY728122.1, read as the reverse complement.
GATCCAAAACCTTAATGACAAAACACACATGAGAAAATAAGGAAATCAACGCCCGAAAAAATTCAAATAATGAAATATTATTAACAAATTAGTGGTAAAAAATTATAAGTGGTTCATATATAATATAATAAAATCTGAATATGGGTTAGTTAAAAATTATTAACATGTTTAAAACCACTATACAAGAGGTTAAATGATGGCCAACTAAAGGGAAACATGGGGTAATGAATTTAATCTCAATTTTTATTCCATTAATACATATTTCATAATATGCACCTATTAACTATTATGTAGTGTATATACTAAAAAATTAATTTATCTAAAATGATTAAATATTTATTAATTATTTTTAATGTTTCAATTCATGTCTATTCTTTTAAGTATTAATAATTTCAAAGTTACAAAAAATTAGGAATATATTTTACATTCACAATTTCTTTCTGGATTGCTTTTGCTCTCATTGAAGGAAAATTATCTTTTATGCTTCATACGTTCCCCTAATTATATTATAAACAGAATATTTATGGATTTTACATATTTACTTCCAACCTTTCATCACTTTGGTACATTAATTAAGAGAATAAATTTTTAAAAGAAAAACGGAATTTATTTCTCTTTAAATTAGATATATTTTTCTTCCATGTTAATGTTTTCCAAATTTTATTTCTTTCAAATACCCTTTCATTTAGTCAAAAATTTTATTAAGAAAATATTAAGTTATAATTTTATATTAAAATATTATTGGAAAAAATCATTCTACTATTTATAAAAAGGGCTGTTTTTATAAAAAGTTAAAATGTGTGCGACGATAAAAGATTTACATGATGCCATAACTGTATTACAAAATGTAGTTTCTTATAAATGTTTTAAATGTTATTACAAAGAAAAATATTTATTAATTTTTTTTAAATATTTGAAGTACATTCTCTTGAATCTTCTAAAATAAATAATATTATTACAAAAACCAATATTCAAAATGAATCAATGGTCACCACTCAAATCTTGATTAGTTTAGTGATTGTTAAATTTATCTTCAGAAAAATGCTTTCTTGTGATCATATTTCATTGGAAACTAAATATATTTTAAATAAACATATTTTTTTGTATCGTGGAGTTGATTATTTCCTAATCTATATATAATTTCTACAAAAAATGTTTACATTTAATTCTTTTTTATTAAGATGGAAATACTGATAAATTCATATCCTTTACTCAATATAGATATTTGTTGATAAGAAATATTATTCGGGAATTAAATCAATCATTTTATATATGATGAATGATTTGGACATATATTTATGGGTGGGACAAAAAATTATATATCACATAAATGCATCGGTAGGTATCAAGAGAGAAATTAGGTAGCCATATTAAATTGATATTTACCCACAGTTTTAAATAGTCACGTGGAAGGGATTGATAATATAGATATCCTAATGTTTAAGATAATGACATCTCAAAATAATTATTTATATCATTTTGAATTCAGTTATTATGATCCATGATATTTTTTCATTGATATCATCGATGGAAACATTTTTTTCTCAAGTTACTGATTAAATGACATGTTTTTACAATTATTTACCTTACTGTATTGTTTGGGCCCTATATAATTATGATATTCAAGTTAATGATTAAATGGAATAAGTGATAAGTTATTTTCCATTTTATAATGACTATAATTTTTATATTCATGATATCTTCCATAGTACATAACACTTACTGAGTATGATAGATAAGCCCTATTTTGTTTCATTTTCCCTAGATATGGAGATGTATTCATGGAATGAGTTCAAGGATTAAAACTGTTTTTTATTAATATTTTTTATTTTCTATTAAAAATTAAAAATGGGTATAATGTATGTATCTAGGTATCTAAAATTTCTAAACAAATTGGTGTTTTGGATTTGACCCCTTATATCAAATCCAATGCAACAAAGTAATTACTAGCTCCAAACAACTGGTGTTGGGGTTATTTTAGTTGGTATCAAAGAATGTTTAGTCCAAAACTTGGGAACTAGTTTCCGGAAAACATAGATTAGGGAAAATAACCCTATTATATAGTATGAGAATAATTATATAATAACATCCTAAAGTTTTGGTAAGGAATATATTATGTGATTTTTCTAATAAATTATATCCTTGTCTGGATAATAAAAGTTGTTGTGGTTTTGGAATTGATGCATCTATGCGTAATAACTCCAAAAAGAGTTTTCCCTTTATATATTGGACATCATTTTTTCTCACACTGAGTGAGACCGTACAAAAAACCTAGTTGACACTCCTGGAGTATATTTTTAGTATAATTCAGATTTGGTTTACAAACCATTATGATGGATTTAAAAGTAAAATTATCTCCAAAGAAACCATGTTTAATATTTTGAGATTAAAAATGAATTAAATTTCAATTTATGATATGTATTAAAATAGATATTAAAGATTAAAATATTATTTAAAATTCATAATTTGAAGTTCAAATCCCATATATACTATTTTTTAGAAATAACACATGGATGAAAGAAGGCTATTAATACTCATATATAATGTAGAGATTTCCCTTCTGAGTAAGAAAATAAATATATTATTAGAATTGATAAGATCATGGATATATTATTAAATCTTAATTAGGTTATTAAAAATAACCTTTCCCAAATGAAGAATCTTGCTGTAAGACAATAATATTATTTTATGTTGGATCACATCGTGCTATAGAATCCCCCATCATTTAGTGGGACTACTAATCCAGTTGTAACTGAAAAATGGTTTAAGTACATTGAGAAGATATTTATGGCCATGGGATGTGATGAAAATGAAAAGCAAATACTTATTATTTATTTCCATAAAGTAAATTCTGATCAATGGTGGTCATTGATCTAGAATAATAATAGAGAAGAGGAAATATAATACATAGATTGGGATCTTTTTAAGAAACATTCATTGAAAAATATTTCATTCTTGAGAAATGAATTGAAATGAAGATAAATTTCATTATCCTAAATATAAAGTAAGAATAATGTGTTGTGAAGCATGATGATATATTTACAAGGATTTAAAAGTATTTTATAGATTATATATACAATACAAAATGAATGGTTGGCCATTTCATTGTTGGGCTTAATCCAAGTAATTGAAGGGAAGCAGTATCTCAATCCTTTTCATCATATGATGAAATAGTTTTATGCACCATTATTATAGAGAATTAATTTTATAAATCATTTATATTCCAAGTGAATCGAGAGAATAAGAGGATAGAAGAAAACAAATCGGATAAGGGGAAGATGCAAAAGATGGTTTTTACTATATGTGATAATGGTGAATAAAAACACCCTCATATTTTTAAGATGGTAATTGGAGTTTTCTTTAAGTGTTTAGATAAATACCATAAGTCATGTGAATGAATGTGTAATAAATAAACCCATAATGTTAAGTTTTTCAACTGTAAGTACATGTGGAACTATGAAAATGAATTCCCCAAGAATCAAGGGAATATAATTTAAAATAAGCTAAGGGTTCAAGGTCAATATTATGTTATTACTATATCAAAAGTGGAATGATTAAAGTTCTAGGGTTTTTGGATTAAAAAATTATGTTATTGACATATTTTATCATTTATTTTATAGTTATAATAATAATTAAATATATAAGGATTGTACTACTGTAGTTTTTCAATAAGTATTTTAAATATTATGTTGAATTGAACTAATAACCAAGAAAATAGATTTAGTTATAAGGAGATTTGTTTGGATAACACATGAATAAGGTAAATAAAACCCTTAAAATTTACCTAATGTTGAGTTAATGATGTTTATCGATGATTTAAATTGATAAAATAAATGGGACAATATTGATATCCTTGAAACTAACTATTTGTTTGGTTATAAATTGATTTAAATTATCTTTTATAGTGTTTACATATTTTTTTATTTATAGAATATATTCAGTAATATATTATTTTATTTATAGAATAAAGAGGAAGTTAATTTTTTTAAGAATGCATGTTTTAATCAAGGTTTTATGGTAATTTATGTTAATATCAAGCTTTATGAAAATATATGATCAAGGTATTAACATATTTATTTTGAGACATTATGTGTTACTTTATGTTGTATGGGGAAAAATGTTTGATCAAGTATTTCTGATTTATGGTTTTGGAAAATTTTAGACATATTTTGGAGGATTATTAAGTATTAATATGGGAGCATATAATGAATTATATGGAAAGAGATTTCATACTCCAACTTGTTAGGATGAAGTTGTTAAAAGGAAGATTATAGGCCCCGAACTTATTGAGGAGACAAAGGAAATGGTAAAAAATATTCAAACCCATATTAAAGGAGTTAAAAGTAGTAAAATATTTATGCTAAAAAAGAGGAAATATTTAGAATTTCCATGTGTATCCATGGAAGGGTTTCATAGAGTTTGATAATAAGGTAAATATAATACCTTGGTAAGTAATACCCTTTAAAATTCTGGAAATAATTGGAGTTATGGATTATCAATTGGAAATTCCACCAAGTCTCTGCAAATAACATGATGTGTTCCATATATCATTATTAAGGATGTATATAGAAATAACTGATCTTGTCTTGACCTATGATGAAATATAATTAGAACATGATCTTTGTTAATATGAAGAGACCATCTAGATTATTGATACTAGAGAGAAAGTATTAAGGAAACAAACGACTCAATTGGTAATAGTATTTTAGAGAAATCAAAAAATAGTATAAGAAAAATTGGAAATTGAGGATATTATAATGGTGAACTATCCCCTTTAATTTAGAAAGTATTATCCACAAGATTTTATGAAACATAGTTTTGTAGGAGTTAAGAATGTAACACCATGATACTTATAATAGATTTTATTTTAAAAAAATTCAATCTCTTCAATAGATTGTGATACCCAAAACCCTAATACTCAATTATAATATGTGAACATTATATTTTAATAAAAATATAATATAATGTATATTTTATTATTTCATGGATTAAAAATTCAAATTTTATAGGATGACTATCGATTTGGAATGTGATCAAAATAATTAGAGAATTCATTTTTTAAAATTTCCAATAGAAATACCATTTAATGAATATTAAAAAATTAAGAATTTAACCATCCCCCATTTTATTTATAAAAATGTTTATTATTATTTATATTTAATAATTTATTGACTATTAATTTTATATAAATATATATAAGAATGTTTGGATGTAACAATTAATATTTTTTAGAAAATGGTTTCATTTTTATGAAATAACTTATATTTATGAAGGCATATGGTCTATCTATTTTAATTTATTAAAATAATATATAATAATGAATGATTTATATTAAATTTATATATTATATAACAAATTTAGTTAATTTTAATCCATAAAATTATTAATACTTGTCATGTAGTTAAAATAAGATCATCTTATGCTTGAAAATTGCAATTCTTGAAAACCTATTCTTTTCAACTTGATTTATAGGATTATTTTAAATTAAAATTTTCCAATTCTATGATTTGAATTTTATAAAATTAATTATATATTTATCACCATAATAAATAATATTAGGTAATAAGTTTAACTTAATATTTGGCCATAATTATTATTAAAAATAGTAATCAATTAATTAACACTATCAAGGTTAAAACAAGGTTTTCTATGTCTCATGTGCTTATATTAAAATTATTTCGTTATAGGTATATATTTATTATTGTATAAATTGGATTTTTAATTTTTAATTTTTTGGTCCAATTATCTGATAAGTATCATTTTATTTGGTGATTAATGAATAAATTACATAGTTTAAAAAACTAGTTACCATGGTGAAAACTGAAATCTTAGAAATATGTAACCATAGAGAGTTAGGGATTAACATGATTATAACAGGTTTATTTTTCTGTATTGGAGGTTTTTATCAACCATAAATTCCATAAAATCCATTATTTATCAATTTAGGAGGCACATGGGGTGAGAGTGACTTCCTATTATTGAATACCTTTTGGTATTTACCAAAATGACACTCCTACTCAATTATAAATGGGCACCCCCACCTCACTTATTCAAACCTATCAACCCATTTAGTTTGACTATCTATAGGTTATTTTATATCCAAATTAAAAACCCTATGGTTCCTTATAAGAGATACAAAGGAGGTTTGTTTAAGATAAGATAATCATCTTAACGATGCTCATTCATTTTCTTTCTTCTTTTACAACCATCAATTATGTATTAACACTTGAAATATTATAAAAAGAGTCTAAAAAATATTATTATATATTATTATGTTTATGGAATAATATTTATCTATAATATTATCCATTAAATTGGAAACAAATCAATCACTGTTATTTACGGTGGATGAATTCTTCACGAACCGATGTAATTTGTTTTCCTTCACAAATTAATATGGATAGTCATAATGATGTAAATAAGGAATACATATGATATATATGACATTTTATTGACTATTTAAAGTTAACATATCATTCAATTGATTACCATTTCATCCATTATGTTAATGATATCATCACTCGTGCGTATGTATGACCTACCCTCTCCATGGAGGGATGTGAAAAAATTTTCATGTACAAAATAAAAAAATGCATATAAAAATGTATTTAATGAATAAATATTATATTTATTAAATTAATATATTCATTATGATTATGAAAATTTAACCTATTCATAAGAAATGGATCGTTCATGATGGATAAAGCCAAATAAAGCAAGATATTTAACTCCCAAAATAATACAAATAATGAATTATTGTTGAAAAACAGGTGGAAAAATTTTATAAGAGGATCATATAAGATATTATATATTACTAAATGTTTTAGTTATAAATTAATTGAATTTTTAAAACCAATATATTGTTTTTTAAATAATTTTTAACTAATGATAAGCATGAGCTAATGGTATTCTTCTCAATTTACATTCAATTGAGACATTTTTGTTAACATGAACCTATTAATTTTTTTGAGTTGTATCTACTAACCATTTGTTGTATTTTACATGAATAAATATTTATCGATGATGGTTTATGTTTAAAATAAATAAAATACATTAAAAAATATACAATTTTAATGTTACCAAAAAGTAATATCCTATTTTAAAATCTCACTTTATTTCGGGATTTATTTTTTTCTCATTGAAAGAATATTATAATTTATCCTTAATATTCTCGATAAATTGTTTTATATAATTTATGTTTAATTATTTTCCATACATTCTCCCAACAACTGACTCTCTTTGTTACATGAATCAAGCAAATTAATTTTTAAAAGAAAAAACATATTTCTCTTTAAATCAGATATATTTTTCTTCCATATCAATGTTTTCCAAATTTTTTTCAAAATACATTTTATTTACTAAAATGATTTATTAATTGAATTTGAGGTTATAAATGAATATTTAAAAGGGTTTGAAAATAATAAATCTATTATTTTTCAGAAGTTACATTTTCAAAAAAATGTCAAAAGGAATTTTTTTTAATGTATATGATGATAAAAAACATCCCTACCTCCATAACAATTTTATGAAATTTGGATTATTCTACATGTTTTTAGTGGTTCTAAAATGAATAATATTTTAGGAAATATTATTTTAATATATCACTTTGATTTCCTTTATTCTTCCAAAATACATGATTTTATTGTAAAAACCTATATTACCAATGAACTAATAGTCACCTTTCACCTCTTTATTAATTTTGTGATTGTTAACTTTGTCTTTAGAAAATAAATTTATTATGGTAATTTTAAATTGGTAAACATTACTCATAAATATTAATATTCTTATAATCACTGATATAATTATTTCCTAAACCATCTACCATTTTTAGATAAGGTGTTAACATTGAATGTTATTTGATTAAGTGGGGAAATATTTATAAATCCATATCCATGACCCAATATGAATATTTGATGACAACTAATACTTATCATGAACTAAATTGATCATTCTGCATGAGGATTGATTTATACATGCAATGATGGGTGGGGTTCAGAATTATATATCCCATTAGTGAATTGATAGGTCTCATGAGGAAAATTAGTTGACCAAATTAAATGGGTCTTTAACCATAGTTCTAAATTTTCTTATGAAAGGTCTTGATTGTATAGATATAATGATGCCCAAAATTAATAATTTCATTATTATTTAGTTATTATTATTGATGATATTTTACCATTGATTTTATCCATGGATTCATTTTAGTGATCAAGTTATTGATTAAATGAAATTTGATTTCAGTTGTTTACCTTTCCATATTGATTATTCATTATGTATTTCTGATATTCGTATCACTGATTAAATTAAAAGCATGTTCAGGTATTTACTTATCAATATAGATTATTATTTATTTATTCATGATATCTTATACTGTACATAACCTTTATTGAGTATTTTATCTCCCCCTTATTTTATTTAATCTCCCTAGGATTTTAAGAATAATTATTATAATGTGTTTAAGGATGCCAAATTTTATCCATAACAATGTCTTATTTTTTATTCTTCATGTAAAATGGTTATCATGTATATATCTTGTTCTCCGAAACTACAAAACTGATTTGTCCTTTCAGATTTTGCACTTTGTATCTATGCCAATGTAAAGAATCAACCTCCAAATCTAGGTTACCAAATTTAGGTTTACTATATATACTTAAAATCCACTAAATTAATTCACATATTCATGTCTGTGTTCATTAAAAACAAATATGTAATACACACATAGTATCTAATAATGATTATTTGGAGTTAGATAAATTTATTTCTATAACAATTTATTTTTTATTTATAGAAGTCTACTTTTTTAGAATCATTTTGAACCCCAATTACCAAAATAGAACAGTTTTATAGGTCATACCATTATAGGACCATAATATTATAAACATGATGAAATTAATAATCTATAATAAATATATACATATGGATGATTATTATAATTTATATATTTTCCTCATGGAATTTTAATGATATCACTACCATTGAATTGATTCCCCCATTTGTTATTTCCTTTATTGGTCCAAGATCTATTTTTCACTATGTTTTGAGTCCTTTTCTGTGTTCATCTCAAAACATAGATATTTAGGTAGAAAATTATTCGAATCATATCCAATAAAATACATAGATAATTAGGAAAAAATCCATTTTCACAATTAATTTATTTGGATAAACGAAAATCTATTTCACTGGTATCCTATTTCATAGGGTTTCTTAGGTACTTTTCACCCAAATATGGTAGTGCGTTTTGGTAAATAACACTTAGGGGTATCTATTTCCACCATTCCTTATACAAGAAAATCCATTGGAGCCCATATATAACATTACAATACTTGGTTGGATGATTGATATTTTGATATTTGGTTTATTTCAAAGGAATATCACACATATTATTTGAGGTGTTTTAGTTTAAAGTATCACAAATTTAATATACATAATATTCATATTGATTCCAAAACCATTTCATCCCATGATATATTTATTATCTAGTATTTTATTCTATTATTTATTCATGATTATAATATTTTATCTTTTGAATCCCTATTCTATAAAAACAATTAATATATTCAAACCATATTAATGTGTAAATCTTTACATAACACATAGTTTTTGTTACTCCCCAAAAAGTAGAATCTAAACATATTTACACACATCTAAATACATCTCATGAATAAGATACACATATTTTAATACAATTATTTAGAATTTTATAAATATTATAATCCCCCTAACTAAGCCTAGATCCATAAATAAGTTACCCCTACATTTTTATCATAAGGAATAATATTTTATGCTGGTTGGAAGTCTGACACAATGTCCCTATACCTAGTGATACTTTACTAAAGAAAAATCTCAATTGCATTATAACAGTAACACCTAATTTGTATATAATATACCCAAAAACTAAATTCATTATAATAACATTAATTACAATTTGAAATCGAGGTAGATGAGAAATAAATCTTATTTTATTGTAGCGAGTTTCAATTTATGTCATGAAAATTTTATAAGAGTCAATGTATCCCATAAATTAAAGAATACAACACATTCACACATTACACAAAATTTATGAACATGAATATTTAAAAGTAATAAATAAATAATTAATAAACATTTTATATATCTAATCAATATGATATATTAATTCGACCCTTTTCATATTAAATTTAGGCATGAAAATTTCATATTAAAAAAATCCTAACACATATCTTTAAAAAAAATTATAAACTATAATAAATTGTTCTCAAAATATTTTTTTCTCTTTTTTGATCAAAACATATATTATAACGATTAGATTATATGTCACTCACTACTAGATTATTTAATCCCACATAGGTTGGAATCGATTCATACATAGGAAACATCACTACAATCATAAATTTTTCATTGTATTATTTTAAATGTATTGAAATAGAAAGATGTTTCTTACAGTGATACCTATTGTAATGTGTAATAAGGTCAACACTAATTATTAGTAATATATTACATGGGTTCCTCCATACCTTAAAAAGAAATACTATCATATGATATGAGGCACCCATTAAATCATATGTGGATCACATTCTCATAATTAAATGAGAGCCATGTCATAGCTAGAGTTAAGATAAATGTTAACAATTTCTGCCTATTGCACCTTACAGATATAGATTTTATGAATCTTATTCGTGGTCTAGATGTTATAAACAATAACACTTTTATCTATGTTATGATTTTCTTCACTTTTTTCTCAAAATATTTGATTCTATGATATCATATGATATCATCTATACTGTATCTTAATGATAAATATAAAAACCATGGGTTTTCAATGTATCATACCTTATATTACAAAAAATATTACATTTTGAATAATAAAAAATAGAATTGAATATGTGATTTAATGGATAACATTTGGCCATGTTATATCCTACATTATGATATTGTTTTAAACGCATTATGATAGTCATTATCCTAAAAATAGAATAAAAACATGTTGACTAAAAGATGATAAGTTATTTAATACAACTATTGATGTCTGTAGGATATTTCTAAGTTAAACACTAAGGAAGAAACCCATTATTTTCTTGATTTATCATCTAAAAATAAAACATTAGTGATGAATATGAAAATATAAATATGAATACCTCTGTCATTGTGAAGTACATCACTATTGATCTTGATAGAGAACATTTGATGAATATCTCTAAGTGAATTGTCAGAATATCACATCCATAGGGATGAAACTGACCACTAAAATCATCATACACAATAAAAGGACATCTTATTCTCACCTTCTCCTCAATGATAAATTGAGATAAAGGATAAAGATAATATATATATGGGATTTAAGTATCACTAATATCACTAAAGAGAGTATCACATCCTTATATATAATCCATTTATTTAATTAGGAGATTTTAGGGTTTGATTCCATGTCATGGAAGCCAATATGTATTACTCATAATGCTTTCCCATGGGGGTTTGTGCCCAATTAATGTTTTAATGATTACAATATGTTTTTATAACCATAAATAAATCAAATCAATAATTCATAATCGTTGACATACCATTTGGAAGACATGGAAGTGGTCATGCACATGATATCATAATTAAATTTCAATAATATGAATCAAATATATATTAAAGGATATTAATCAAGTTATATCATATAGTATGATATACACATTTTAGGGTATATCGAACAACATTTTTAGCAGTAACTACCAAAAGTGGGTTACTCCACTACTCTTCGTGATTATAATTTAAACTTTATATATGGGGGGATCCATCATAGAATCATTATCCTATTTTATATAAAAATTAGCATAGAATTTTCCTATTAAAATTTAATATAGTTGGAAATACCTTTACTGTATAATGTGAATGATGCATATTGGGTAGAGGGATGGTTATAGTGTGAGTTTTGTATAATCCTTTGGCTTTTAATTGTTCCTATAGCCTTAGGAAATATCCATTGTTGTCTCTCCTCCTCTATCATCTTTTATTAGGACAACCTTATTTTATGTGTTGCTTATGAACTATAGACTCTACATCTTCTTGTTTTTATTTAATTTGATTTTAAGTAATAAAAGATTGATCTTTAACCCTTTACATTCCTTCATATGTTTCTTCTAAAAACAGTGATCAATTTATTCATCTTATATTGTACGAACTAAATGTGTTGAGATTCCATTATTTATTGGTCCTATAATATGTTTTCCAATCTATGAAATAACATTTTGTGTCTTCTAAAACAAGATTTATTTTCTTTTTATTCCATAGGTTTGGGTTTCTTCTTCCCAATACATGTGAAACCCAAAATGAGTGTTCTGGATATTAACAAATATCATAAATGTACTCCTATTGATCAAAACACCCAATATTTTCCAATTATACAATAAAAATTAACATATTTATTGGCATTCAAATCTTAACAATGGAATAAATTCCTATGAACCAAAAATGTTTAGAATATTTTAAAATGGGGAGAATGTGGTTGGGTTCTAAGTCATCTCTCACCTAGTTATTGAATGAACATGAATTCCATGTTCATTATGAAACATATTTTCCCTTCCTTACAATGTGTCTTACCATGTAATTAACCAAACCATAGTCATTCTTGAATCGTACCCCCAGATCATAAGAGTTATGCGCTCTATGTGGTTACCAACAATTACTTTGGTGTACAACTCTGGTTGCCAATATAAGGGCCCTATAACCCCAATCTAATACAAAAAATGATGATGAAGTGAGGGGGAGGATCCCCAAAAACTTCTAATTGAAGTAAATCCATGTTTACTACATCTATGATTCCCCCATGATGTTTTCTGAATCCAAATATAGGGGAAAATGAAAAAAAGTGAAGGCTATTTGTTTCTTTAAATGAAAATGTTCATTTTAAGAAAGCTTCACCCATGTAATCACCAAGATAGGAGTGATATAACCTCATTAAGAAGTTATCTAAAGAGACGAAATCATGATATTTAGTCTCCATATATGTACCAAAGTTGTTGAATTTAGTGTGTCCTTAAAGGCCAATGTCCAATTATCAAAAGCCGCTCAACCCAGCTCATATTCACTCATGTATCTAATTCCGAATGGTTTTCAACCTATTATATATTACCCACATATATCTAAGGTATTAATCATTGGATATGTTCCATGTACACATAACTAGAAACCAATCGTGACCAATTCACATAAATGGGTTGTCAACCACCCATTCCTCCAAACTAAGCACATATTCACCCAGTTCACATAATAGGGGACCCTTAGAAAAGGTTTTCAACTAGGGGTTAGGAAAAGTTTCTATAATTTTCCTAGTATAAAATATATAAAGGAACATCATTTACTCAAAACCATAATGAGGTTGAAAAAGTATACCAAAATAATTTTCTTACATTCTATAGCCTAATAAAACCTGCTTCCAACTCACATCTACCTTAACCACCTTCATGGAATCACGAGATACATAATTGAGTTATGAAAACATATATTCTTATTATATATCATATATTACATTAATAAAATGAACCATTAATATTGTAGAACCTTCCCTATGACGTTTTTTCTCCAATCGCTTTGATCCACAATGTTTTAATAATCATGTATTCCCTTGATAACAAGGGTCTCTATACATTGGAAAATGAAGAACTATAATGAATAAAGAACATATATAGACCATTTTCTACTTAATTATCTCATACCTAGGACCCATTAGTGATATATGTGTACATATTCCACATTATCTGTATAATCTCTAACTATTTCCTCCCTATTTTAGTTACCAATAAATATTATGAACCTGAAAGGTCCATTCATACATAAGTCCCACACAAACCATTTATAGGTTTATTTCAACTATTATTACATTATACATGATGTTGAAATACTTGAAATAGGAACAGATTGTATGGCCTTAATCTATAAGACATCATGGTCTGGGGTTCTGGCCCTAAAAAGTGCCTCATTAGTGTATGTTGCATGGCATTAAAAGGAACGTTGTTGTTTCTTATAGCATGGACATAAGAGGTGAATCATTGGTCATCATTTAAAAACCATAAAATGAAAAATAATTAACTTTATCACATGAACATCAATGAAATGATATTCCCCATTAAGCATAACCAAACTACATGGGTTCTGATTCTGTTCTTTGGTATTTTTATGAAACCCCTCTCATGGGCACAATCCAAACTCTATATCAAATACTACCACCTTAGATGGTGAAATGTCAAGAGTATTTAGATATATGGATATAAAACGTATTGTAATCAACCACTAAAAGAAATAAAGAGAACATATGCTAAATTAATATATGCACATTTATGCATGGTATGAATTGATTATTCTCATGACCATGATAAGTGATATTATTATTGGTAAGGATTTTGTTAATTTGTCTTAAATATAAAATGGAGTCCTATAAAATCCAATAATACTCCATATGGGATGATATTAACTCCCATAATCATTAACTCAAAGAATAATTTTTATGTTTTATCGGGATATACCAACATCTATATACTTTTTAAAATAGAGTTTGAATCCAATATAAAATTATTTAATGAATACACAAGGGGAAAATGGTTTAATTAAGGTGAAATCATTGACCAGTGAAGGGGATCAATTGACCATGTAGATATTCTTATTTGTATGATCTTATGGGTTAATTTTTTTAGTTTACCACTTTAAGATCTCTCATCACATCCAAATTAACTAACATCAACACTTATATTTCTAGAAAGGCTAGTGGTACAATCAAAACACCACAATCCATCACACACAACTAGATAATACAATAGACATATGCTATGGTCATAAGGAAAACTATGGTTGAAAATCCTTGATGGAAACTATCACCAACCCATAACCTTGATAACCATGTGGTGAAAACCTGTATATTACAATATCATCTCAAAATATCTAAGTTGTCATTGGAGGTGGATAAAAAGAACCTCTAAAAGATGAATACCCACATGATGTATTTCCATTGATATGAAATATGGAAGTAGGTGGTGCCTGTTTCCACATACAATCAAATTGAGAGTCTATATCCATGGAATAGAAACACCTAAATACCATACCATATGAAGGAATAATAGGGTTTAAAATGTACATATCATTGTTTAGGAGATTCCCAAGAGGGATCTTGGTAGATTCTAGAACCACATATCCTTGAATCATCCATTATATGTTGTGGAGGCACCATGTAGAATATTTTATGAATATCCTCCCTATAGAATAATAATCAACAACTCTAGAGGTCATTTATAGAGAATCCTCTAAGAAGGTCCTCCCCACAACACCATAGTCAATTACTTTGGAGGTCCTACCCAGAGTAACCATTTTTTTGGTCATCCAAAAGACATTGGAAATATCAAACATTAATTTCCTCTACATGGTAGGAAATCAATAATTAGCCATAGATTTATTCCACACATTCATATGAAGCGAAATATATTAATGGTCCTCCTCAGGTCACATACTATTATGGTCCTCCAAATATAAATGTGAAAAATAGATCATAAAGGACCTCATTTTGATGAAAATGGTAGAGTTAATTCCCATAATATGGATATTGACCAGTAAGGAGGCCCTTTTCGCATTGACCCATTTATAATCAGTAAACAAATATGACCTCCCCTCATAAGATAGTCTATGAACTCTATAGGTCCTTTTTAAAGTATATACTGTAGAGTCCCCCCTTCAGTTAAAGAAAAATCTAACAAGTTATAAATCATGGATTAATTTAAAATATTAATCAAGCTAACAAAGTTGGAGGTTGTCCTTCTATAATATTTTATAGATTTCGTCCCTTTAATAAGGAATTTAGTTAAAATATAGGTCCTCCCCACCACAGAGAATCAAAAATAAATCTTGGAGGTCCTCCCTATGATTCTATTTGTGAAGTCCCTCCAAAAAATAATATATACTCTGTAAATGAAGTTTCTACTTATGTCATGGTTACTCTAAAGTTTCCGTCACACTCAGAGGCACTCAAGAATACTAGGATGTTTCCATGAGAAAATTCTTCATTGACAAGAGAGGCCTCATCTGGGTCAATGGGGTATCCATGGAAATTATCATCATCAACACCCACCCTAGAATAGTTTATATATGTGACTTTAGTGGTTCAAAATGGTTATAATTATCTTAATAAGAAAGTGGATAAACGATCATTATGGGAAGATCATGTTAGAGAAACACTATCCAGGGATGAGGAGATCTCCCTTGTCACGTGGAAAGAATTGAATAATGATAATATGATGATCATGTAATAGACCATAAACACTACCCATTATGATATTCCCATGAAATTATAGGACTAATTAATACCCTATCTTATCAAAAACCTTTGGGAAACAATCCACCATATGAAAAATTGATACCTGTCACATTTGGGGTATGATCACTGTTTCAAAGTGTTGATAAACTATGTTTCCATGTTGAATTGGACACCCATTCAGTGGACCAATATATAAAATTAGATAAATAAAATTAGTATCTATTATACGACTACTTCAACAGGTTAATATAGATTCTTTATAAATACATTTATACCCCACATAGAATTCATATTATAGGATGAGGTGACATGGACCTCTCAATTTTACTTTTTTCATTATATAAAAAGGGTTTCAAAGATAAATTCATGAAATTTCACTTATTAAGAAAATATTTGTAGTCATGGACCTTTATAATATTTTTGGTCATTTGAATAAAATCATTATATTACCAAATCCGAAAAAGGTCTACTCAATGGGATTAATTAATTAACATGATTATATATCTATTTTCAAGGATGTTAAAATTGGACTCCTTTTTTATGAAATAAAATCCAACAATAATAAAGAAACCATAATCCATCCATCATCATTAAATTTATTATAAGAAAAGTACATGGCACTCGTGGAAACAAGGAAACCACATGACCAACAAACAAACAAAATGTGACCCACCTTAGGGAGGCCAAAAATAGTGAAGGCCAAGGGCATCCCCTTGGATCAAATTGTCTCCCTCAGGAGTAAGGAATGTAATGTTAAGGAGGCGAGTGACACTGGACACATGAACTTCCAGAGATGCAAGGTGGCCTGCAACCTTATTGCCTTCCCTCCATCTGTGAGTGATCTGAATGCTCCTAGAGAGGAGGGACATGCATTTCCTGATGATGTAAGTAATGGACCAAGGGATTGTCCCTCTACTGGTCAAGGATTCATGGAGAATGGTAGAGTCAGTTTCTAGTTGAGTCATAACCATGTTGTTATGGTTGCAAAGCTCGGGGCCTATTAGAGCTGTATTCACCTCCTCCGGAAGCACAATGCCACTTCCATAACCCGTAGTGAATACTAATAGTACACTCCCCCCCCGGTGTCCCGCACCACCCCTCCTCCACTCATAACACCCAAAACACAGGATCCATCAGTGTTTAGATTCAGGCTGTTTGCAAGGGGAAGCCAACAAACCCAATGTCCCTGATTCATGGGATCCGTAGGCATGGCCTGGGGTAGGCAGGAGTACAAATGTCATAGTGATGGGTCCTACCGCTAGTTCCCAATGAGATTCCCCATATCAAACATATGGAACTTAGTTCTCAAAATAATGTACCTACCTGTGGCGAGGGACCCCTCGTATCTGGCCTGGTTCCTTTCTTTCCAAAGGAACCAGCAACCGACGCTCAGAATCATTGAATGCGCCGATCTTTCCGAGATAGAGTC
Organism: Viscum album; assembly: GCA_963277665.1. Classification (NCBI taxonomy): domain Eukaryota; kingdom Viridiplantae; phylum Streptophyta; class Magnoliopsida; order Santalales; family Viscaceae; genus Viscum; species Viscum album. The sequence goes on along the minus strand of OY728122.1, from coordinate 577,492,245 downwards.
CGACGACCCCTAGTACCATTTTTCCAAGAACGTCACATCGCAAGGGGTGGTGGATGAGAAAGATGTGAATGCGTCGAAGCTAATCCACACTAAGTTGGCCCAATAACCCTTGAAGAAGATGTGATCAACACTCTATTCACTTTTAACTTTATAGAAACTGCAACAATATGCGATACTAATCCCAACTTTCTTAATGTTGTCATCTGTAGGTACCGCATGATGTAGGACCCTCCAGATAAAGAAATTATATTTTGTTGGAGCCCTCTTGCACCACAAAATCTAACTCCATCTGTCACATGGATGTAGAGGTGAGCAAAGACTACGAAAATACTTCATCAAGAAGTTCCCTGAGGTGGACAATGTAAACACACAACGGTCTGGCTCCGCATTCATGGAGATCGAATCATAAACTTCTTTTCAGCTCTTATCCAGCACTGCCCTGATGAACCTTTGGTGAAGGCTCACTTATTTGAAAGAGATGTAAGGAGAAGGACACCCCGGATAACCAGTCCCCAACCCTGCCCAGTTCTGAGACCAGAAGAGAATATCACACTCTCCCACGATCCACCAAGGATATTTGTTAAGCGTTTGAATGAGGGGAAAAATCCTAGACCAATGGGGGGAACTCTGTAAGCTACTATAACCCTTGCTTCGGTCATAGTTGTGGGCCATATTTCTTCCCCACAGAGTACGATTCGCAATCACTTCCCATACTAATTTCTCATGCATACCTGTAATCATGGTCCCTAAACATCAAACATTAATCTCACCCTCTTTTATGGGTTGGGATATCCTATCCCAAGCAACCAAATGCCTCTTTCCTTCGGCCAAAGAATCCCAAATAAATCCATCAAGCACATTATCAATTGTTTTGATCACCCCTTTCAGACTCATTCAAGAATAGAAGTTTGAGAGTCCAAGAATTCCTTGGCAGCATTCATAATAGTAGCATAGGACCAGCTATATCTTATAGGGATACATTAATTTTAACCGTATCTACTACGTTGAGAATCATAAACTAGTAATTGAGTATATCCATGATGGTGTAATAATGAAATAAACCCTATCCTATAGGGATGAGGGTATTTTTAACCCTAATCTATGGGAGTCTTTCTTTTCTATAATGGGAGAAGAATAATATGACACACCGCAATAGTTTCATACATCTATGTTTCATGATTCATCTCTCTCATTAGGTGTGCACTAAAAGAAATTAATTGGGGACATCCTAAAAATTACATTTGAGAAATCCCTTTCAAATTTGAATCAAAGGGAGAGGGTTATGAGTCATAGTGTCTATATTTCAATATGATCCACCATTAAAAGAGATATCATGGGAGATTATGATCTAACCATCAACAGATAATTAGAGGATGAAGAATCACCTTACTACTTTGATGAAAATGATGATTTTATTCCCAATAAATTATTCACATTGGTGAGTGTTATTGATATCAATTCCATAGATAATGAATTTTTTGTCATAGATATTGAATAACATAATGTGAATTCATACGTTCACAACATGTTTTACATTAAAATGTGTAAATAGGTTGTGAACATCATACATCATAGAAAGACTCATGAGTTTGGAGATCCTAAAAATATCATGTTACTACCTACTCAGTTAGCTTTAGGTAAGGATAACGGGAATAATTTATCTGTATCCACAACCCTCCTCATTTTAAAGAAGATAATCCTTTTTTTATGGATAATATTTCTTATTATGATGTTTAATCGGGATAGTTACATTGCAATAATGTATAATTTCAAATAAGTAATATTCCTATAGAGTGAAACTCTAAAGACAAGGCCAATATCCCATGAACAGTTAACCCACACTGATAAGATATAATTGATCATATAGAATCAGTGGAGTCTAGTCATCTGAGTATCTTTTATCTTTTAAAACTAGTAAATTTAACCTTTGAGGTCATGCATTATTTTTAAGTCCCTTCACTGGGGAAAAATAAACCTCAATTTCAAGCATGCTATGCTATGATGACTCAATCTAGTCCCCAAAAATAGACATAAACAGGACAAACATACTAGGTTCTACCCATTTCCACCACATGAGTATCTTACTATGTTATAATTCCACCAAACCTACTAGATTAGATTTCATCCCTTAGTGCTACACTAGAATCCATAGATCAGTGACACACACCATTAATGTTAGAGAGGAAATAATATTGTAGGCGTTTGGAATTAACACTATATCAACAAATCTTTGGGAGTACTAATTTTTCTTTATTAAATGGTATAGAATATCTAGATCAACACCTCCTGAATTTATTGTCTCTATATATCCCATGATGGGAACACCAAAACAAAATGAGGTTTAAAACATAGTTTTTTAATACAAAATATGGAGGGATTAATGTTTTTAACGTACAATAATCTTCAAACCATGTCTTTCCGAAATTGGGAATATCTCCAATGGTGGTTTCTTTACCAATTTATCTCCATGATTAGAAAAATAAATAAACTCAAAATTTTCAATTCAAAAAAATTATATAAAAATGATAGGGTTTTAGGATTCATCTCAAGATATAAAGGATTTACATATTCCCCGAATATCTAGCTCGAAAAACTGTAGCTACTAAAGATATGTATAGAAAATCTCTAACATGGGTTATAAATTCTATTAATTCCATTGAAAATTTCTTGTGTTTTCCAGAAGTTTGTAGTAGTATCTTAGTGTCTTGAAGAATCTTTTCATTAATAAAAATCTAAATATTAATTGACTCTATCAGTATAGTGAAAGAAAATATTTAAAGAAAATATTATAATGGTCAATCTGAAACTAACACTGATGTTAGCTCCCACCCTAGGACATTTTTAATATTACATGACTCCTTCTTATAAACAATAGTAGAAGAAAGATCACCCTATAAAATATGTACAAAATTAGTAAACTTAATATAACCACAAATACTGGAATAATAATTTAATTTCCTTTTCAGAAAATAATTTCTAGGATTATTCATCACCACATTAGAAAAATATAATTAAATGTATAGATATTATGTGGACCAATTAATTTTGTTTGAATGATAACCCTGATTACTTCCCCCTGTACCATATGGTGGGGTAAACTATCTTGGAATATATTATCTTCTAGTACATGCTCCTAATGATGTTTTATTCCAAGCATGTAAATTTTGGTAAACCACCCGGACATAGTGATCAATGCCTCTGCTAACCCACCAAGAGAAGGAGAATGAAAAAAATTACCAAAAAATAATGCATAGAAATTTGAATTATATATTCACAGAAACATGGTTATATGAGAACATGAAATCACCCAACCATGACTGAATGAACCAATCATGAACCCAATTACCATTATGAAACTAGAGTCAATATCCTTGTCATCATTATCATCCAATATTCTATGTAACTAGCTTTAGTAAAATAAGGAATAGGAAGAAGATCCACCTTATGTACCCATGATGATTTTCAGATATATGTATTAATTACCCCCATAATTGGGAGAATGGTAATGAACCTATAATATATAATTTTCAATTAATTAGGAGTTGAAATAATAATTTGATAATCTCATCCATTTGAGAGATGATTTTTTTATAAGGATGACTCATTTGAGCTGGATTTCACCATCAATATTTGACGAAGAGGTTGTTGATTCGAACGAATATGAGGTCATGTTATAACGCGATATTTCATTTTTTATTTATACTAAATAAATACATATAGTTAAGACCCAAACATTGGAACATTAATTATATCATCCAGAAGATCAGTTTTATCCTAACTTCCCTTGGAAATATTCTGACATAATCATTATGTTAGACTAATTAAGTTATATATAGTCACCCATCCAACACTAAGTCATAAGAACGTTAGTGTATTCCAACCCATAAAATCTATGACCCCCATCCCAATTCTAGTTAAGTGATGGATTCCCTAGCCTGGTTAACTTAATCCCTCCAATCCTCAATTTAGGTTGTTTCTAAATTGTAATATGTATTAGACCTTATCTACAAAGTGTAACATTCTTAAGCCTATCTCTATCATCCCATATAGGCTCTCACTCATAGACAACATCCATCTTTCAAAATATCCCATAGAAACAATTATTAAAGAACTTTATTGGCCTCAAGAGTTTTACACTGAAGATGATATAGTCAAATCATAAAACTTAAATAATGGGTCCAATAAGTATTATATGATCATTTCATTCAGAGAAAAAGAATAGGAGGCTACCATATAGGAACACATATATACTTATTTCATGTATTGAAATATTGATGATATCGGCATATGTCGACACCTAGTTTATAATAGTCTTGAATTAATATTGTCCAAATATGGATCCTTCAACATTTATAGCATAGTGAATCATTATTTTCCCCCTCTAAACCAATAATTCATGGGTATAAGAAAAGTGAGTTGAAACTACTCTAGAGGATTGAGCCGATAATCCAATTTGGTGACCTCGTATCAGATTCTGAATTCATGGTGTTGCACCAAGACATGAATTTCAATGTATTTCTGGGAATTCATGCACTATATAAAAGTATTAGGTCCCCACATTACATAAATATTTCCAGAAAAACTCTATTGATGGGAAAATAGTGGAAATTTATAGTGATTACTCCCCTTTTGAGAGCTATGAATATTAGAAAATTGATACAGGTTAAAAAATAGAGGGGAAAATTAGTTGGTAAATAAAAAAACAGAGATTATCTATACTGATGGTATGGAAATCACCCCATTCAATCCATGGATCAAAGTCAGTAAATATTTTATGTTTCTCTTAAACAAAATAGAGGAAAAATCTGTATATTTTGGAAACACAGGGTCATATTTTCCAATGAAAAAAACCATCCCACCTTTATCTCATATGATGATAATGAAAATAAATCTATTGATAAGCTTATACTAATAGAGGTTAATAACATTATTTAGTCAATGTATATCTGTATCTCCCTTTATAATATTCACTCAAATGTAGGTCTAATTGATAATTGGGTGACACAAACAAGTCACTTTGATTGGTTAGATGTGACTCTGAAAAGGTTATAGGGTCTAGGAATATTTTGAGGTACCGAGGCATGCATCAGAAGATAGTGGGATACATGTTTAAAACTTTTAACCACCGTAATAATAAAATTGTCATTTTTAGTGATTAGAGCCCCATTAGAGGTCCAAATATATTGGGTGGATTTAATAAGAAAATAAAACAAAAATGAACATGTACCTTGTTTGAAAAGAAGAGTACTCAACTATAGCTAGTATCCCCCAATCATTACTCAATGGATCCAAAGACTAATCCCTATAGATAATTCACACACACTCTAAGAACATATACACTCAGTGTTTGTTGAATTCCATGTGCAAGAGTGAAGTTACTATGAATCCTTATGCATTGTGATGATCACTTCGATTCCATTCCTTCAATATATCGAAGGAATTATTGGATATAATGATCAGATAGAATCATTATATTTATAGAATGTAAGAGGAGTGAGTGGATCTCATTTCATTGGAATAAATATGTTATGGATTTAGTGAAGGTCCTAGGTGAAATAGAGGATCATGGGTGGATGTTCCTACTTGGAGTTTTGTAAATAACAATGGTCAATCTGAGAACAATGTGACAATAAATGCCAGAATCCACAGATCAAATCACAGAAATAGACAAAGAAGAAGAATAGTCCAGGAACCACAAAAGGAGAATCATCACAAGTTGATTATAATTAATTTCATTAATTAACAAGAAGTACCTTTTTTGGAGTTCTTTCATCATTGAAATTTCTGATCATGTTCCGATGTGTTTCTTTGTTACGTTGTAGAATCCAAGTGTAGACTTCCTCTAGCGGTGATCCATACATGCACCCCGTATCTCTAGACATGGCAAAAAGAATCTCTGGGGGATAGCGTGGAGAATCCTTTTCATGCATTGTCCACCTTGGATCGCCTTGATATGATGGAGGAGGATATCTCTCAGTCTTGAGAGCATTCTTGGAGGAAGGAGTTCTTTCGTCCTTGATAGAATTCTCCAAATTTGTTGAGCATAAGGATTAGGGAAAAGTGTTGGGGTTGTAAGGATATTTATAATTAAGTTTGATGTTATAAAGTTATAACAATTAAAAAACACATTACTCATTTTATTTATTTGTTTAGCTCTTATTGAAAACCCCCATGTCAAATCATTAATTCCTTGAAATGCTTTATAGAGTTATGATAATAATTAAACGCGTCACAGGTTTTATTTATTTCATTAACACTTATTGAAAACCCCCATGTTGAATCATTAATTCCTTAACATGCTCCCACAATGATTATAATAAATATCATTTAATAAAAAAATATTATTTACTCAAAATCCTGACTGGAAAACTACACAATGTCTAATCAATAATACACAGAGTGTACTTGTTTATCATTTCCGTTCCAAAATGAAGACTACACGGCATGTACATTCAATGTACACGATGTGTATATCTTGTTTTTCATTTTATTCTTCCTCCAACATTAAAAAAATTAGGCTTTCATGAATAATTATTAAAACACATGCAGGAATAATCTTTATTCTACTTGAGATACTTGTATTCACTTAGTGTGTGACCCTCTAGGCCTATTACTCATTGGAATTAGGCGAGCTTTACAAAATTCCAAGATTATTGTCTAGCAATGGGTCAAGGCACATAAGAGAAATAATTTGAAACTGCATTGATGTGTCACCTCATACGAATTATTAACATGTAATTTATTCCCTTTTTCTCAATATCTCATCATGTAGGTTTCATGGAAGTGTCATAAGCGTATATGCATGATCCTTCATTATTTGACTTCCAGAAATAAACCCGTCGTAACACCATGGCCATGGAATTTGGGTGACAGTTCTATTTCAACCAAAGGGCCCGAGATATCTACTTCCATAAATATGGAAGGGACAAATTCTTCCTCAACTTATCCATTTACAACATTTCATTTGTGACACACGCAATGTGCCCTACTTCCCGCCAACTGTCTTCATGATGGTTTTCATCAGCAAATCTAAGTGCGCGAGTCATGATCTGAGTTAATGATAATATTCCAGTCTAAGGACCACTACACATGCTCATAGATAGAAATGTCCGATGACACCAAGACATGTAGAATTTACTACTGGCGGGTCTATTATGATAATCTCCCATCTTGGGGATTACCTAGTGTAAACTCTATGAGACAGAGTCTCATCTTCTTACTAGTACTCACTCATGACAAACTGTATACTATGTGTCCTATCATAGTATGCCAACCAACAATAGAACATTATTTAAGAATGTTGTTATTGAATTTCATGGCTCTCATCATACCTGGGATCTTCGATGACATTATTAATGTTACAAATATTCTAGGAAATTATTATATTATAGTCATGTAGAACAATGAACAATATATAATAAGTGTACATTCATGTAATCAATGAAAAATCAGTTGGTTCTCAGGGCACCAACTCTAAAAAACTCCCACTTTGATTAGTGCCAGCTGCCTACAACTTTTAGTCCACTAGACCTCACATGATGATAATGTTTATGCTGAGTCAATGCTTTAGTCAAGGGGTCTGCCACATTTGTCTTTCATGGAAATACTGCTCACTGCAACTTCACCTCTCTGAGAAAAATCGCTTAAGAGATGATACTTCTGAAGTATGTTTTTTGTCCACTGATATGTCCATGGATCTTTTGCAAGTTCCACCGCTGCAGTATTATCACAATAGAGTGTCATATGATCTTTACTACTGGGTACTACATATAACTCCTGGACAAATATTTACATCCATACATGTTATTTAGCTACCTCAGAAGCTGCGATATACTCAGACTCTATTGTAGAATCTACAACCACACCTTGATTTGAGCTCTTCCATCTCACTGCACCTCTATTCAAAGTGAATATGTATCCATTCTATGAATTGATGTCATCTTGATTAGTTTTGAAATGATCATCTACATTTCCTCTTATGACTATTTCCTCATCTCCTCCATAAACTAGGAACATATCCTTAGGACGCCTCAGATACTTAAGGATAGTCTTGACTTCCATCCAATGGAGGTCTCCTGGATCAACTTGATATCTTCCAACCACACATTATGTGTAAGAAACATCCAGACTTGTACATAACATATCATATATGACTGACCCAATCGCGGAGGGATAAGGGATCCTTGCCATTTTTTTCATTCCTCATGTTTCTGAGGACACATTTTTTTGGAAAGATGAATGCATGTGACACTGGAAACAATCCCCTCTTAGTCTGTTCTATACTTAATCTCTTCAGTATCTTGTCAATGTATGTACTTTGACTCAGGCCAAAAATTCTCTTTGATCTATCATGATGGATCTTGATCCCATGAATATATGCTGCCTTGCCCAATTCTTTAATAGAGAAGTATTTATCCAACCATAACTTAACTGACTGTAAAACATGTACTTCGTTTCCAATTAGTAATATGTCATCAACATATACTATTATGAAAACAACTGCACTTCCTTTAAACCTTTTTTATACACAAGACTCACATTAATTCGTAACAAAGCAAAATTACGTTACGGCTTCATCAAAACAAATGTCCTAGGACCTTGATGTTTTTTTAATCCATAAATGGATTTATTCAACTTGCATACCTTGTTGGCATCCTTTAGAGTCAAAAACCCTTCAGGTTGTGTCATGTAGACATCTTCTTGGAGGTTCCCATTAAGGAATGTTGTTTTGACATCAATTTTCCAAATGTCATTGTCATGGTAAGCGGCAATGGCCAATAGGATTCTGATGGATTTCCTCATCGCAACCGATGAAAAGGTTTCATCATAGTCAATTCCTTGATGCTGTCTAAAACCTTTTGAAACTAGTCATGCCTTATAGGTGCTGAATTTTCCCTCCATGTCCAGTTTCTTCTTGAATAACCATTTATTACCAATAAGACATACATCAACTAGATGATCTACCAAAATACAGACATTGTTTTGTTACATAGAATCCATTTCGTAATTCATGGCTTCTTGCCACTTGGAAATGTCTGTGCCTTAAACTGCATCCTTGTAGGTAAGAGGATTATCATTGTCAACCAATAATGAGTCCTTATCCTCTGTGACACGAAAACCATATCGTTCTGGTTCTTTCACCTCTATTGTGCTCCTATATAGTTTTGGTGTCTCTGGAAAAAAATTTCCTTCCACGAGGCTTTGTGGAATCTGTTCTTGTACCAACTCCGGTGTATCTTGAGCCTCAACTTCATCGAAGTCTATCTCGCTCCCACTATCTCTTTTGGAGATGTGCTCCCTCTCAAGGAATATGGCATGTATTTCTACTGTATCCTTTTTATCTGAGGGGTTTTATAGGTAATATACCCCTTTTTCCTTGGGATATCCTATAAAGGTACACTTTTTGCCTTAGGGAGTATGTTTGTTACCTGAAGAGGCCTTAAAAAATGGTTCTCTACCCCACACATGTAAATTTGATAACATGGATTTGCGTTCACTGCATAAATCATATGGAATACCATTTATCAATTTAGTTGGTACTTGGTTTAGTATGTGTGCTACTATTTGTAATGAATATCCCCAAAAGGATAATCAAAGACTTTCATGAATCATCATTGATCTCACCATGTCCAACAGGGGAAGTTCCTCCATTCACTTACACTATTACACTGAGGTTTGTAAGGAGGAGTGAGTTGAGATAGAATCCAAAACTCCCATAAAAAATCAATGAAGTCTTGATTAAGATATTGTCCTCTGTTTGAGTGGAGTTTCTTAATCTTCTTACAAAGTTGGTTCTCAACATTATTCTTGTATTCTTTGAAATGGTCAAAAGAATATGACTTATACCTCATTAATTAAATATGTCCATATCTACTACAATCATCATTAAAATTTATGAAGTAAAAGAACCCACCCCTTACTTCAATTGGAAATGGTCCACAAACTTCTGTGTGAACTAATTCTCGAAGCTCGGTAGCCCTTTCATCTTTCCCACTAAATGGGGATTTGGCCATTTTTTCTTTATAGACACACATGACATACACGATGTGGTTTTAGTTCGAAAGAATCTAAATACCCATCGTGACGTAATGTTTTCAAACTTTTCTCATTGACATGGCCTAGCTGGTGATGCCAAAGTTGGGTGTGGTTTGAATCTTGTGAATTAACTTTGTCATTGATTTCCATTACTTGGTGTGTGTAGTCTAACACCTAAATTCCATTATATAAATGTTCCCATAAAAAAAATGCTATCTTTATAAAAGTAGAAACATTCACTTCCAAACATGAAGATGAATCCATCAGTATCTAATCAGGATACTGAAATAAGGTTTTTGGTTACAGAGGGTACATAATAACATACTTTTATTACCAAGAGCATCCTAGTAGGAAATGTGAGGTGGTTGTCTCGAACAGCTACACCGGTGAGTCTGGCTTCGTTGGCTGCTCGCAGATCCACCTCACCGCGGCCAATCTATCTGAATCTACTTGGTTCCTATATTTGGATGTAGATGTGAGTACCACAAGTAGTATCTAATACCCAATTGGTAGAAATAGATAGATTTCATTCCATAACAAACACACATGAATCTTCCCCTTACTTTCTTAGCTGGGTGTAGTTTTTCTTCTAGTGGCCCTTCGTGCCACATGCGAAAAATAACCTCTTGTTCTCTAGCATCCCCTTTGATCTTCCTTTTCATGGAAGGTCTTGAAGAATCATTGGACTTAAATCTCTTCACCTTCCCTTAACTTTTATTCACGATAAGGATAGAAGTCTTTTAATGCTTTATATCATTTTCCACTTGGTGAATGAGGATAATAAGATCAGATAGAGACTTCTCAATGTTGTTAAAATTGAAATTTAAAACAAAGTTGGAGATGCTCTGGGGGAGTGAAGCAAGAATGAGATTAGTACCTAGTTATTTGGGGAGTCTAAAACCTTGAACCTACAAGCCCTCAATGTATCCAATGAGCTTGACTACATGGCACCCAGCTAGGGAACCATCTCCAAGATTGCTCTGAAATAGATCCAAGGAGATCTCAAACCTTTCCTATCTGTCTCTCTCCTGGTATAGACCATGAAAGTGCTCGAGCATGCTATAGGAATCCATGTATTCATGAGACTTCAGGAGTTCACTAGAAATTGATGACATCATCAAACATTGAACATCGAGTGTATCACTCAAATGTTGATCATAGACCCAGAAATCTTTATCACTCGCCCCATGGGCAGGTGAATCAGGAAGTGAGGACTCCAACATGTAAAACTTTCATTCATGGAATAGGATAACCCGAAGGCGCCTAAAACATTCCTGAAAGTTACTAGCGGTGAGGATATTATCTTTATCTAGAATTGATCATAGAGAAAATGTGGTTGATGCGTTTTTCATTACGAGAAATAATGAATTTTATTAAGTCTCCCACTATTTTATCAAGTCCCTATGGACCTCACCATTGAACTTGGAACATCTAGTTTCCATGACATTCTAGTGTCAAGGATCCATATTCTCGTTCATATAAACCCAATAAGGGTTGGTCAAGATATATAGAGGTATTTAGGTAGGCAGGTCTTTTCCAACTATGAGCTTATAGTTCCTTAATCTATTGAGTGGACTCCCTAATCCGGAAATCCTAACTTGGATTTCCTCAACACTTGCCTCTATTTTACAACAAGTCTTGGAAGGGATACTCCTCTTGATGTAAAATGTTAAAGTCAACCAGAAACTTTCATAAGAGCTTCCTTTATAAAAGTAAGTGTCCCAAAAAGGGTTGGTTAAACACATAGTTTTGTTGAGTCTTGACCTTAATCAAGTATCGAATGTCTTGGTATGACATAATATTGTATTTGAGGGATTTTAATACTTTATGCGTAGTATTTCATTATCACATGCTTTTTAATTTTAAGTGATGCTTGCTTAAGTGATTACCATGTTCTGATAATGTTTAGGAATACTCCGAATTTTATTTTATTCCATCTTTTCATGATTGTTTATTTAATTAACTATGTGATCACAAAAACACATAAATAATAAATAAACCATGAAATCATACAAAAATAAAATAAGATGGAATGATCAAGAGATTTTATTGGTTAGATTATATAGAAGTTTTGATAAGCTAACCTTGACCTTGGATAAAACACCTTAAACCCGATGGTTAATGTTTTTCAGCTCCCACCTATACACCTTTGCATCTTCTTGTGTTGGTTTCGCCTCATCTTCAGATTTTGAACCGTCTCCTCTGGATTTGGAGATCCTCCATTACATGTGGTTTACATTAAAGAAACCATGGGTATGAAGGCCCTAAATTTTATTGGAAGAAGGCTCACAGGACAAAAAATTTAAATGAACCCATACACACACAAAGGGTCTTTGGTCTAGCTCATGATCATCCATAGAATGAAATGACATTTACACATATTTATTATTCAAATTCTTTTCATTGTTCTTATATTCATGATAATTCGTTCTTGAATTAAATTAATTATGATATTATCATTAATCAATTATATATCTTAAATTATTTTTTAAATTTCCTTGAGATTTATCTCATCCATATTCCTTGTACTGGACTTTTTACTTTAGAGGAAACCTGGTGAAATTCCATTTCTGGAAAGTACACAGCGTGTAGGCTATATTACCCGGTGTGTATTTGTTTTCACCCTTTATCCAAAGCACATGCCGATGGATTTGGAGTTTTTTATATACTTTAGAAGAATTGGAGTACATGTAGTGTAGATTAATCTAACATGGTGTGTACTTCCTTGTTACGCAGTTATTAGCCTGGAAATCTTGTGTACGTGGTACGCAGATTCTCCTTGTACACGGTTTCACCTGGGCCGGATCGGACAACACGACGTGTTGATTCAACATACACACTGTGTATTCCGGTTTCCACATTCCATTCAGTTCTAGTCAACATGGTGTAATAAAAAATTAGGTATGCTCAATTCACAAGGAGTGGTTTGGCGAACCAGCACCGGTTTTTTGAACATAAGTACATGACATGTAGATTTCACTACACGCTGTGTATTCCTGTATTGTACAGACAGAATGAGAGGCTCCTCCGGATGAGTTCCTCATTTTTATTTTAATCAAAATTAAAATTTAAAGGATGTTTCTATGATGTGAATCGAGTAATGAAGAGGAAGAACATATCTCATTCATTCAGTTTTATAAAACCCTTTATCTTGAATTGAATCAAATATAATTTCATAAATTATCAATGAAAATTAAATAACTATAATCAACATTTTAACATCCCTATTTATACCAATTGAAGGTCTCGAGCGCAGTGGATGCTCGTGAGTGGATGTTCCCACTTTGATTTTTGTCATTAAAAATGATAAATCCAGTATCAATTGTGATAAATGCCAGACTCCACGGATTGAATCAAAAAAATAGAGAAAGAAGAAGAATAGTCCAAGAACCACAAAAGGGTATTATCACAAGTTGATTATAATTAATTTAATTAATTGAAATGAAGTACATTTTATTGAATTATTTCTTCATTGATATTTCTGATCATGTTCTAATGTGAGTCATTGTTTCCTCTTAAAAGACAAGGGTAGACTTCCTCTAGTGGTGATCCACACATGCACCCCATATCTCTAGAAGTCACCAAAGGAATCTCCGAGTTCTAGCATGGAGAAGATTTTGCTTGCGTTTTATGCCTTAGATCGCCTTGATCTGATGGAGGAGGATATCTCGGTCTTGAGAGATTTCTTGGAGGAAGGAGTTCTTTCAGCCTTGAGAGAATTATCCAGATTTGTTGTGCACAATGATTAGGAAAAATTGTTGGGGTTGTGAGGATATTTATAATTGGGTTTGAGGTTACAGAGTTATGAAAATAAATAAATGTTTTACACATTTTATTTATTTCATTACCTCTTATTGAAAACCCCCATGTCGAATCATTAATACCTTGACATTTGTTATAGAGTTATGATAATAAATAAACACATTACACATTTTATTTATTTCATCAACTCTTATTGAAAACCCTCATGTAGAATCATTAATTCCTTGACATGCGCCCATGCTGAATATAATATATATAATTTAATAAAACAGTATTATTTCCACCAAATACCAACTAGAAACCTATACGACGTGTAATAATTAATACATGACCTGTACTTGTTTTTCATTTCCATTCCAAAATGAAAACTACACGGCATGTACAATCAATGTACATGATGTGTATATATTGTTTTTCATTTTATTCTTCCTCCAACATTAATTTTTTTTTGGATTCGTTGAATAATTATTAAACCACATGCGGGAATAATCTTTATCCTACTTGAGATACTTGGATACACTTAGTATGTGACCTTCTTGGCCTATTTCTCATTGGCATTAGGCGAGTTTGCCTAAAGTCCAAGATTACCATCGAGCAATGGGTGAAGGTACCCAAGAGAAAGCAGTCAAAAATTCATTGATGTGTCACCTCATATGAACTCTTACCGTGTAATTTAATCCCTTTTATTAATATCTTATCATGTAGGTTTCATGGCGGTGTCATAAACCTACTTCTGTGATCCTTCATTCTTTGAAATCCACAAATAAACTCATCATAACACCATGGCCATGAAATTTGGGCAATAGTTCTATTTCAATCAAAGGGACCGAGATATCTACTTCCATAAATATGGAAGGGACAAAATATTCCTTGACATATCCATGAACAACATGTCATTCGTGACGCACCCAACGTACCCTATTTCCCGCCAACTATCTTCGTGATAGTTTTCATCAGCAAATCTAAGTGCGCGAGTCATGACTTGAGTTAATGATAATATTCCAGTCTAAGGAACATTACACACGCTTATAGATAGAAATATCCAATGACACCAAGACATGCATAATTACTACTAGCAGGTCTTTTCTCATAATCTCTCATCTTGGAGATTACCAAGTGAGAACTCCTTGAGACAAAGTCTCGACTTCTTACAAGTAATTGCACATGATGGTCTGTATACCATGTGTCCTGTCATTTAATTTCATCCAACTGTAGAAATTTATTTAAGAATATTGTTATAGAATTTCAAGGTTCTCATCATAGCGGGGATCTTCCATGACATTATTCTTGCAAAAAATATTCTTGGACATTATTACATTATAGTCATGCAGAACAATGAACAATATATAATAAGTGCACATTCATGTAATCAAAGTATAAATAGTTGGTTTTCAGGACACCACCTCTAACATTTAGTGCATCTCTTTTTCTTATACAGTGGGTGAGTCAAAAACCAAGAAAGGGTTCCTTACCCCTAGAAATAAAACACCGACTAAATAAGATATAAATATATTATTATGAGGAATTAAACTATTTCGTTAATATTATTAATATTTTATTATATAACTGTAATATATATTAAATATATTACGTGATAAAAAAATTCATTTTCCTCGACTCGTAATTTCCTCTAATTTTAAATGAACCAGGCATATTACAATAATATTCATTCGTGTAATATTTTTCATGTATTCACTAAATAACTCATAAATAATTCTAATAAATAAATTCAATAAAATTATCCTATAATAGAATAATAATTAATGTCTCTATTTACCAGTGATCGTTAGTACATGTAATACTTTTATACCCGATGGTTTGGACAACTGTTTCCTACGCACCTATTCACTAGAATAGGGATGATTCTTGTATATACTGTCTTGTATGACCCTCTAGGACCTTATCTCAATAGTAGTAAATAATATTCATATACTAGAAGAATATTCTAGAAACCCATCAAGACCCCTAAATAGAAATGTAATATTCATAAAAATGACAAAAAACCTATGAACACAAATTGTGTAATATAATCTTTTTGTCAATAAATAAATAAAAGTAGGATAAACACATGTTTCATCATCATTTCTTTTATTATTATATATTGATTTAGGTGGAAGGACGTATCTTTGACTGCCATGGACAATGATTTGTAGAGGTACTACTATCCTGATCAACGAAGCATGATATATTACTTCGTCAACATGGAAGGCAAAAAATATTTAATGACCATTCAACTAATTCCATAACACTAATGATGCACTCAACATAAGATACATCCCCATGATTGGAATATCATGGGTTTTTACTTGTATCAAAGTATGTAATCAAATGGAAGGCATTAAAAATGATATCAAGTTAGGAGACCAGTAAACATGTTCGTAGATAGGAACAAATGACGAAACCTAAAAATATGAGGTGTTCTTTTTGGGGGGTATGCCCTCATGATCTTACTAACTAGATATCCCCATGTGTGAAAACCATGAGAATAAGTCTCAATTCATATAATCACCCAAAACCTTATAGTCATACATTAGTTGTGTCCATTTGGAATGATGTATCTAGATCATAGGAAATTGGTTTAAGATTAATGTCATAGTATCTAAAGGATCTCTTTATTCCATTGGATCTGCTATAATATATCATATGACAATTAATCTATTTACATTACCATTTAAATATTGGGTTCAAAAATCTATACACTATATTAGTAAGAGTACATCGTTCATATCTAACTGAATACATGAAATGGTAATAAAAAAGTACTGTTTAGTTGGTTCAAGGGAAACCCCTATTACAACACTCCCACTTTACCTCAAGACAACTTTATAACCATACTTTTTAGATATCAAAAGATTAATATAAAGTTTCTTATGATTCATGGATTTAGTTTCTAGTTCTATTATATTTCCAATGTGTGGCTATTTTTCTATGTGCTACCTCACCTCCTTGAGTAAAACTTCTCAAGAGATGTAAAACCTGAGTATATTTCTTTTTTTCAACAATTAAACATGATGTAATAGATAGTACTAGTAAAATAATTATCACCATTATAAAAAATTACCTAATAGGTATGATTCCAAGAATTGGAAAAAAATTTGTGTCTATTACACTACTTCTTAGATTCCCTGGTACCTACAATGTACTCGGTATTTTCAAATATGGATACCACTAGATTTTATAAGTTATTCATGCTCAGAACCTTATAATTAATTCAATATTAGATCAAATTGATCAATGGGAGACTAGTATGTGTCCCATTAAAACTACTGTAAATTCGTCTCTAGATACTAGGTACATATCCTTTGAAATTTATGTAGTACAATTGGATAGTTCCGACTACATCACTTGTAGTTCTCCTAAATATAACTAAAATTTATCGACCATAAAATTTATGTTGAAAATATCAATTCTTATACATATCATGTTATATGTGATTGGAACATAACAAAAGATTATAGAATTCAACTCACCACTATAATCTCATCCAATTCTCTATGAATTTATTCTTAGAGTGAAATATTCCATGTCACAATGGTAAAAAATATCTCTCAAATTTTTCCAACTTGTATTTGTAATACCTTTTATGTATATTTACTTTGAATTTATCTAAATAACCTTTAGATCTACCCCAATAGATAAAATATCCTAAACTGTAGGTTTCTACTTTAATTCAATCTCTAGAGAGTTTCTTTCATTTTGGTATTGACTAAATACATGACCAGTAACTACTTTCCATATGTTAAAAATAATATCTCTTTTTAAAAACTATAGATATCCAACAAATTTTTTTAATCCCATTGAAAATATTTATTCCAAATTAATTTTATAATATCTTCTTCTATACTTTAATACAAAAATGTATTTTAGAAACTTTTACACCTTATTGGGATTCTATGATGTCACCACCCCTTTCAGTTTCCATCATATAGACCCCTTCCTCGATTGGTGGTCTTGAAATCTAACGGTCAATATAAATAATAAAATAAAATTAGCTATGAGAAGTAAAATTATAATGTATTTAGTAAGAATGACTTGGTAAAACCAATAAATCCATATTGGTACCACATTAGTACCATCCATTTATATTTTAACTTGAATACCCACCAGAATATTCAATTAAAATACACTTTTCTCTGATACATGGAATCCATTAATGAATTTTAATTAGTCCTATCAATTTTATAGAATTTAAATATACTTCCTACTCATTAGAATTATCATTCACAATGAATAAAATATCAACAAACATGGTGAATATTTAACCATCATTGTAGTTTAATCCTTCCAACAAAACAAGTTTCTCTGGAACATTCTCTATCTATATGTACTTATGGATCCCGTTCCTCTACAAACTATTTATAAATTATTGGAATAGACTATTCCAAAGTCAATATTACTCATAATATATCAAATAGATATGTAAAAACTATTATATAAATATCATCTATCAATTGAATAAATTGTTTTCTATGTAATATCCTAATAAACATTTAGGATAATTACATTAGATGCACATTGTGTGTTGCATGATGCATGTTTTTTATATCCTTAATAAAAACTTTTCACTGAAACACATGTTCTTATGACATAAGGGATTTCCATCATACTATAACTCATATTATATACATTTTCATTAGAGTTGTAATATGATTATGCGGTAATGTTGTTATTTTCAGTGAATATCATGATTCATAACAGGTGTATACACAATGAATATATATCTGAACATTTATGCTCCAAATACTTAAATTATATTTATAAAGTGTATAAAGAAATGTGAATTTAATAATATCAACATTCTATATTTTATTGATCTAAGTGAAAATGTAAGAATCTTCGTTAATCCTCTTTATTAGAATCACAGATTTTATATGGATAAGGAAATGTGCAATTAGGAATTACTACATGCTAAATTATATTGGTCGATGAAGGCTTGGTCAATATATAATTCAACACACCATCATGAAGAATCTTATATCTTATTACCATTTATATCTCATAATTCACATTCTAATTCCTTAATAAACCCTTAATAGAATCTAATAAAGTATAATTACCACTAACTTACCTTTTGAATAGTTCACTCTCTCCAGCTGAACTAATTCCAATAGTATTGTGAATGTATATTTATTTATAATGGTTTCTTTATACAAAAAATAAATATGTCAATAATACCTATGTTTTTTCACTCCAATGATTCTAAATACCTTACTGGATATATCCTAGAGATCAATGTAGTTTTTCTTCAAAAATTATTGACTTTCCAAAACTAAGAATATGAATCTTATATTTTATATTCATAACACATTACCTACGAATCAAGTATCAATGAACTTTTGATTGAGTATAAGACCCCATGAATAACATCTATTCCTAAATAGGAATATTGTCTCTTTATTTCCATTGGACACAAGTGATTAATGTTTTAATGATACTTAGTAAAAGTACTACTAGAATCATTCAACTTAGCAATGTAAAAGTTGTGTATTTCTCACACATGACTTAGAAACCACCCTTCCTTAGCCACCTGTTGAACACAACTTACCTCTAGTTATATTTCTATACTTTGTTATTTTATTTAAATATGCATATGTAATTATAATATTATATTAAATACCCAATTAGTACCGTAGAAACAATACTTGTTATGATGAATATAACTGATGAATAATCAATTACTTGCATCATTAATTCTATTCATTTCTTTTATCTTTCATTTCATTATTTTTTGAATTGTGAAGAAAATAAAAACTTGTTTAATACTTATTTTATTTGAAGAAAATTATGAAGGAACTTTTGAATAAGTATTCCCATTATCCATTTTAAATTATCTTTCAACCTGTTCACCATAAGAATAAAAATTTATATATATACTTATCTTCTTATAAATCCGTACCCAAAATTAATGAAATGATTTCTCAATTTGGTAATGATTTTTTAATATTAAAATAAATATTATTATATTGGTGAATATTTAATATGAATAGATCATGATACACCTCTCAAATTTACACATCACTAGTTTAATTATCAGAAATTCATATCTCACATCACTTTCTCCTTTGAATATTCTATAAGATAATACGTCATATAATATTATCCCCTTCCTAATGTATTATTCCCAAATCACATTAGACATTGATGATAAAATTATGAAATAACCATCATATGCATAATTCATATGTCTCCTGTAAGAAATTTTTTCAACATTTCTTCTTGAGGTGGCTCAATAGGTATTGATGATAGTAATACCTTGAATTTATAATGTTATAGTACTTTGTGAAAGAGCCAGTACTAACCTTTTTAAACTAATACTAGTGATTAAATTAACTTTGTACAATAGTATCATACTGTGTATCAGGTATTACGTTCCATTTTCAATAGAAAAAATATATAGAAGATTGTAATTTCATGTTGATTATAGATTTAGACATTATGGATTAATTAATTAAATCATTAAATATCTCCCATTATTTTATCGAATTATAGGAACCCACTATAAAATAATCATAGTAAAACATTTCTTTAATATTATAGCATAAATAATCCTCAAACTTATCCTCATAGTCTATAAGATATAGTTAGGCCACTACTCAAAGACTTTAGGGTAGGAGTTTGTCTTAAAACCCACAATAAGTCACGGTTCCTTGAACTGTTGAGTGAAGTATTTGTTTCTAAAATCATTAAATTACTTAATCAAATATTTCCTTTGAATTTAAATTAGGATATATATGATTAATCCTTTTATTATAAGTTTATTTAATCCATCCAATTATTCTCATAAGAACTACCCACTAGTTGGAGGCACCCTCAACTAGGGATGATCAGGCACCCCAAACACTTGGTTGTGTTCGAATTGAAATGAAGAAAGGTGTTTGTAGGTTAATATGGGGGGGGGTTAATATTTTTCATGATGAAAGTAATCCATTTCTATTAATATTTTAATTTTATGTTTTCATGTCATAATATAACATTAATAGGAAAAACATTATCACATATTTATGCATTATACTATTTTTAATGTATTTCCCATTTTCATCAAAATTCATAAAATAATTAAAATGTACACAAAGGAAATAAAGATATGTGAATGGTCTTGGGAATCTAATATTGGTTGGCCCATTTTAGCTTAATGGATCAACCATGACCTAGGGAAATTATACCAATGTCTAAGATTGACTCATGATTCAACCCATCTCCATCTAGTGCCCATTTCTTGTTTATAATGCCCCATGATATAGTGTTGTCTGTGAATTACACCATTTCAATTATAGTACAAAAATACTCTCTCAAAGGTGAGGGGGTCTTAAGAGTAAAAAATATAGTAGATAAATTGGACAGACAACCCCTTATATATATTGAATGAAAGGATGATACATAAAAATTCATTAAATTAGCTACTTATTAAAATTGTCACACATCAGCAATAAATAATTGAATAAAAATAAACTAGATAAGAAAGGTTTGAAAATTGCTCAATACTGATCAGTATAATACAATGAATTCACAATAAAATCATATATATATATATATATTTATCTAGTGTATGAGGAAATTTAAATAAATTATATTAATTAATTTAATTCAAACAATTTATTAAATTCCCAATTTTCCGATGATTATTTTAATTTTTAACCTACAAATGAATTAATACATTAATTAATTTGATATAAAATTAAAATAATAATTTTTAAATGATAATATTATTAATTTTTTGACCAAAAATTAATTAATTTTTTTATTAGAATAATAATTATGCAGGCCTAGAAACCCCACGCATGGCCAATGCAGGTCGGTCCAACCACACACAAGTCTATTCTGGGGTGTGAAGACCCTATGCATGGGTGCTCTGTGATAGGATGTTCTACCTAGACCTATTCTGAGTTGGTCAGATCTACCTCAGCACATGTAGTTTGTACCTTATATCCACTTTGAGGTAGTGACTACTGTCATTGTTGGTGGGATTCAACCTCCAGTGTGCTATGGTGTCTAGTTGAGATCTAGCTAGATTGGCATTGACTGGGTGGGATGAGGACGATATGGTGTGTCAAATGGGTGGAAATGTTAATTGTGGTCCAATGGGGAAATATTAGAGGTTCACGCAGTGATAATAGCTGTTTGATGGAGGACTTTTGTGATTGCGGGAGACGAACCAGTAAAGGGGGTTCGACCATGGAAGATGACCATATAGGAAGTGGTGATGGGTGGCTAGATCGGGCAGTTATATGGTTATTGTGGGAAACCTAGGGTTTTGATTATAGTGAGTGAGAGGTCAGAAGGGGTGGCATTCATGATGTAGGGGTGTGGCTAGGTGAGGTCAGCATAAGTCTTCTCTGGTGGGATGGAGCTTTGAAATAGGTAGCGCGGAAGAGGATAGAAGGGTGGATTCCCGTGAAATCTCGAATGGTGAAATAGGGAGGTTGTTGAAACACATGTTGGCTATGTGTGGTGGGTGCCAGTGGATCATAGTAGTAGAAGTGGAGGATGACTTCCTTCTGTTGGAGGGGTGGGCTGTCCGTTGTGGCCAACCACTCCGACTAAGAAGGTTGTGTATAGAGTTAGCACCAATAGAAAGTAGGGTTGGTTACCCTGTTTTCTGTAGAAGGAAGGGGAATGTTTGTCCCTATATTCATGAAGAAGCCATATTTTTTTCTTTCCCCTCTATTGGCATGTTTCAAATTTTCAACGAAAGGGATCCTATGTTATTTATAAAAAAAATAAACATCCTCTCTTGACATTAAGGTAAACCGCATAGCCAGTCCTGCTTCCCCATTTACCCTTTCCATCATTTTAATTTTTTTTATCATTTATTTGGTATCTCAACTTTTTCAAGAAGCCAAAATGTTTTTATTGTTGATTATTCTATATCCAATATCATTAGTTTAAGAAAAAGTATCCCTTATAAACTTTTACTACCCCAATAATGTGTAATTATTGGGTGGATAGAAATAACTATTCAAGCCACCATTCCACCGCCATGATTCTAGAATAAGTGACAAAAATACATCCGGATATTGGATAGAGTTTGGGAGGTCACTGGAATTATCCCTACATTATTACATTGATAAAAATAACAAATATTTAAATATTTATTTTTCTTTTAATTTTAATGCCCACAAAAAACCACAAACGATCTGTGTTAATTTTTTTAATTACCATAACATGATCATTCAAAATTTAATTTGATGTGTGGTTTGTTTAATTGGGACTAATTTAAATCCATGTATTTAAATTTAATGATAATTTAAATTTCTTGTCTTAGAAAATTAAGGAGATTTATTTGATACTAATTGAAGGTATTGGGGTGGACAACAGAAACTGGTAGACTATGGAATTTAAAATTTTCATTATTGACATGAAAAAACTTTTGATATCAAGAAATTCAAGATCAGATAGAGGTTTGATGATCACACATGAATCTAATAAGAAAAAATAATAATTAACACATACCTTGAACGAAACAAAGTGTGATCGACTATAATTAGTTTCCAATAATAATTTCTTGAAGGATTTAAATAATAAACTCCTTATATCATCCACACATACTCTAAAAATATGCACACTCTCCATTCGTTGAATTTCAGGTGCTTGCGCGAAGCTCAAACAAATCCTTTTCCATCAGGAAAATCACCTCAATCCTATGTCTTTAATTCATCAAAGTCATTCATGTGTAAAATTCTTAGAGAGACACATTATCTCTCTAGAAAGTATAAGGAGAGATAGTCTCTCATTCTATAAGAATTAATAGCTCCGGGATTGAGTGCCCCTAACCTGCTTTTATCGTGGGTGAGTGAAAACCCAAAAAATGGCATCCAAACCCTAGAAATAAAACACCCACTATATAAGAAATTAATAGATAATTGTGATGAATTATACTATTTCATAAATACTATTTATATTTTATCACATATTGGTAATATATATTAAATATATTATATGATAAAATATAGTCATTTAACTAGACTGGTAATTATAACTAATATTAAAGGAACATGGAATGTTAAAATTATATACAATCATATAATATTTTTAATGTATTCATTAAATACCTCATAAATAATTTTAATAAATTAATTGAAACTATTTATTATATACTTGAATAATAATGAATTGTTTTTTATTTATCAGTGATCATTAATACTTGGACAACTCTCACACCCTGTGGTGGGGCTCATGACGTCATATATTCATATTCATCATAATTGGGAAGATTTTTTAAAACGCTGTTATGTGTGGCCCTCTAGGAACATATCTATATAGTATTAAATAATATTCACAGACCAAGAGTTGAGTCTATCAACCAATCAAGGCCACTAAAGAGATATGGAATAGTCATAACAAAGACAACCAACCTATGAACTTACACTGCAAAATGTAATATATTTTTCTTTAGATATCTCATAAATAATGATGCATAATTTTGTCATAATAATTTCTTGTTTTATTATTTTTTGATATAACTTGATGAAATTAACTTCAATTACCCTAGCCAAAGATTTATGAAGGCACTGCCATCCTATTCATCAAGGCCTGATATATTACTTCCTTAACTCATAAATGAAAAATTATATCTTTTCCCTTCAACCAATTCAATAAAACCAATGAAACAACCCATCCCAACATCCTCAACAAGATTTTATTATCGTGGTTTTTTCCTTGTGTCAGAGTGCATGATCAAATAGAACAAATTGAAAATGATATTACACTAGGAGACCAATACACATGTCTGTATATAGAAACAACCAGTGACACCTGAAAACATGTGGTGTTCTTATTGGAGGGTATACTCTCATTATGTCACATAGTAGATATAACCAAGTGAGAACCTCATGAGATGAAGTATCAATTCTTATAGCCCCCAACACCTAATATCCAGACATCTTATGTGTCTTGTAAAAATGATGTATCTAGACCATATGAAATTTGTTTAAGACTAATGGAATGGTATCTCAACATTCTCATTATTTCCCAGGATCTTCTATAACCTTTTGATATGATAATTAAACTGTGGAAATTTACATATAAATAGTGGTTGAAAAAAATTATACATTATAATGGTAAGATTAAATCATTCATATCTAAATGTATACATGAAATGATATAAAAAATTATTGTTTATTTCGGTTTAGGGTACCCACTATTACAACAACATTGACATCAATTCTCAGGTTGTCAACTACACTAGATAGACCTACAAATTATAAATAACAATGTGATCTTAATGGATACAAGAATAACCATGTATCATATTATATATATCAATGTGTCTGTCCATCTTCCACTTCAGACAAGGGTAAATAGGAAGAGAAAGATATCAATGATGTTCCTCCAAAATTTATGAAGGTTTCGTAAACATCATTGATGAAATTAGAAAGGTGAATCTTTGTATGGGTGAAGTATTGTGGCCTTTATTGATCCTTTTCACCATGAATAAAAAATAAAAATAGAAATAAATATCTTTTCAAATGTAACATCATGTTTTATTGGTATAGAATTACATATAAATGATAAAATTAGATCCTTAGGTAGTGACCCGTCATCCAAGACAATAATATAGATACCATGAAGATAAATGGTAATAAATTAGAATTAATATAACACCCCATTATCATATAATATATATTTCTATTCAATAAATTTTAAGTGTTTGGTGGATTTCCTTATACACAACACTGAGTTCAGAAAAATCCCGACATATCATTGAAATAATATTATTAAATGTCAATGTTATATAATATCCCATTGATTATTGATTATTAATAAGAAAAAATTAATTATGATAAATATGTATAAATTTATATTCTCTATTTAAAAGGAATTAATTAATTCTTACTTAACAAGAATTAGAATTTTCATGATAAGAATAGAATCAAATAAACTAATTTTTTTTAAGAATTTTATTTTATATAAATTATGTATTTTTATCTAAATAAAATATATTGATATATACAAATAAGTTTTAATTTATATAAAAAAATAATAATAAATTATAAATTAATTATTAATTCGTTGAAAATGAAGATAAAATCATTTGAAGATAAAAATAGATATTTTCTAGGAAAACATTTTTATTGTGTGTAAAATATTTTATCTAAAAATTGAATTAATAACTGTTCAGGAATGATGTTAATGAAATATGTAGATAATTTATTCATTGAAATGTATTAAAATTCATCTAATGGTTGTTGACTGAAAAGTAAAAAAATTTATTAAGAAAAAAGGGGGGAGGAACAATAGTCATGATAAGAGAATGTGGTTAAGTCCAATGGTGTTTCCCCTCACAATGAGATTATAATTTGATGGGAGAGATCCCATTCTAAAATATAAAATAATTTCATCACTCTAGGACTTGTTACTAACTAAGGCATCAGCTACAAGGTTTTTTCTCTCGATGTGTTCCCAACCTTCAATCTTGGATCTAACATACTCGTCTCTTTTCTAATGAGATAGGCCAGCTCCAAAGGAGTGTTAGTTGTAACATTTAGGATACCAAAAAGATCATTATAGTCTGATTCCACTTCCTTTATGATAATTTTTTATAATTTATATAGTTGCAACCCACTGAGTAATTCCATCATCTTTTTACCAAGAGTGGTACATGAACCATAGAAGGCAGTAAACCCCATAATGATAGAACCTCTACCATCCCTAACCAGCCCACCACCTCACATGGATTCTAAAACACATGATCCTTCGAAATTCAAATTTAAACTAGTGGAAGGTGTCTTCTTATGAACCCACCTTCCCCTGTTGATTGGATTTCTCACGGCTGAAAGAACCACTTTTATAATAATCATCCTAAATGATTGCAAGGAGTACCCGCAAGGCCGAAGGCAGCCTAACTCAGCCACCATCAATCTGAAGAGAACCCAAATGAATACATGGGAATAAGATCCACCTTCTCTTCCTTTATTTTAGGATTCCCAAATGATCCAAAAAGTGGAAGTGAAGATCATGTTCCCCGCCTTGGATTCCTCACTGCTTGCATCCAATCCTTGGAACTTGGAGGACAAAAATTTTGTTATGGTTTCCCCTCCTCCTGAAACTCAAATACAATAGCTATTATATCACCATATTCCCATCACCACATCACTAATAAAAAATATATTCCATATGGATTCACTGTTCAATATATTACAACACCAGCATCAGGAGGCCAATGAAGATCCCTTCTTTTAAATATTATCCTCCTTCAGGAGGTCCATATTCTGCAACCTCCATATCAGATAATTTCATTTCATCAAAATTCACTTACACTATAGAATAACATCCCATTCATCATTAAACCTACTCACACGCAAGAATTCCCATTGTTTATTTCCATTGAAGTAGATATAAGAAGATATAGAGAGAACACATCTATCCATCTCATCGGTCTACAAAATTCTTTCAAAAAGATCATGTTGATGCTTGTTAAGCATAGCATAGAAAAACCTCATATAACTGAAGGCTTCTCTGACTGAGATATCATGCACTGGATTGGTTGGGGGAAAATAGGGTGTCACAGCTCCAATTGTCTTTCCAGAACATAACCTCACCACACCCCACAATCCATCTAACATTATCCTCTAGCACCTCTAATATGTTGATCATTAATTCTTGTTACTATATAATTAATGAGAATAATAACATTTTTACTATTAAAAATTCATTTTTTCTAAAATTAGTTTTTACATTTTTCTGTGTTACAATATTAGAATTAATTTATTCCACTTATAGGAATTGAATCTTATTAAATGGATTCATTATTCTGAATCATCATAATTAATATTTTGTTAATATTTTTTACTCAATTTTTATCCATAATTAATACTTATCAGGGTAAAAAAAATTTACCATGGTATTGGTTAAAAGGATCAAAGGAGGGGCCGAAATAAGATATAAGATTTAAAATAAGTCAATAAACCTTGTTAAATCTATTCAGTTGATTTTATTTTTTTACATTACCCTTATTAAATATTAAACTATGAAGATTTTGTTCCACTTTAATTGATTAACACATATATTAATAATATAATTTTATATATTTTCTCGTTTCCCTCCGACTTCACATATAAAAGGGAAGCACAAATTCTCACTTCTCTACACAAATTTCGAACTATAGTTCCTATGGGACCTACCAAAATCCATTCCAAAATTTACTGCTACAGTATATAGTTTCTTTTCTCCCTAATATATCAACTCACATTGGCTGAAGGTTTAAGATAATGTAAGATATTTGAGGAAGAGTTATTTGTATTTATTGATCTATTTCAAGTCTATTATTGTTAAAAATCATAAAAACACCTATATATATATGTTAAAATAATTAAATAATTATATTAAACATAATAATTTTTTTTGATAATGGTACAAATTTTTTCTACATCCTTTTTATCCTAGGGGAAATGAAAACCACTGTCTTGTATATGTGTAAAATTCCACTTCCATGAAGTGATGTGTTTTATTCATCACTATATTACACTGATGGTTTAAAATATGAAGTAAATGGATATATATTATTTTTAATAAATATTTATTATTATTTATAGATAAAATATTATCTACATTCTTACATTATCATCCATTGGAAAATGATAGTGTTTCTTGGGCATACGTGTGGACTACCACCTCTACAATACGACTCGATTCATTTTTCATTTTATTCTCACTTGATTGGTAATAAATAAATATATAATGAATAAATATGATATATATAATAATATTATTATTATTCTATATAGATATTATTGTTATAGTTTCTTTTATTCAATTCATTGGAAAATGAAAACATCACTTGTACGTACATACTACCATATCCAAGAAGTGATGTAATTCATTCTTTACTCACCGCATTATGTTCATCAATATAAAATTTTATATAATGAATATATATGGTGCTTATAAAATTATTTAGAATATACATATATTATGAAACAATGGTTGTGGTACAAATACTTATACCGTCAAACTAAAACATTATTGGCAAACATAACAGTTAACACCCAAATATTAATTTTAATAACGAATTATAAATAAATGGGTAATTAAAAATTTTAATGGATTGACATATTTTATATCAATTATTAATATGGTTATGGAATATATGTATTATAAAAATAATTTTATTTTAAAAAAGGTTAAGAGTTTGTATGAAGAATTTTTGGACTAGTGTTAAGGGTTTATGTTATAATCAAATTTCATTCGGGGGTTGCCTTTGTTAAAATTGTAATGAGGGTAATTTTATGATACATATATTTTTAAAAAATAAAATTTCTTATCCATGTGTTATTTTTATGTATTTCTTGTTTTCCTTTCATTCTAATCTATTTAGTACATAAAACTATCAAGAAAATATTTTTAGAAAAAGGTGAACATATTTTCCTCTTTGTGGTCAGGAATGTTTTGGTTTCATATATATGTTAATAAACTGTTTTTATAAAATATTTTATGAGTGACTAAATTTTTTAGAATTGTATGGTTTTTACTTCATTTTACATTCATTAAGAATTATTAGCGTTAATATGTTAAATGTCTATTTTTATGACTCAATTTTATCTTTTTTCTACAAAAGTGGGTAATGAATTTTCTCTACTAAAATATATAACATGAATTTTTTTTCCATATTTCATTAATTTAAATTTCAATACATATTCCTTTTAATGGTTTTATAGTTTTATAAATAAAATAATATTCCTATTATTTTGATCATTTTAATATTTAAAATTTATTAAATGAAAGGTGATGTTTTCTCTAGATTTTGATAGGGTATTTTAAATTCTACAATAAAAGAAATTTATCATCTATTTCATCATATTTTAATTATTTTTATGTTTTAATATGGATTTTCTCTTATGGTTACTTTTTTCATTGCTTGTATGTATTATGACGATGATGTTTTATCCCTTAAAAAAATGGCTTATACCAACAATAATTTATTTGTTAATAACATATCAGTTGGTAATACTGAGAAATTCCAATAGATATTAAGTTTCATTGGAATTAATTTTAAGAACCAACACTTGTATTTTCCATCATATATATCTATTTGCTTTGATTTTTCAATACCAACAGATCATTTCCAAAGATTAAATCTATTACTTTATGAAACTAATACCAACATTTCTTTACCGACACATATTTATATTTTTTGTAATAACATATTTAATGAAAAATATTTTACCATTAATAAAAATTGTCACTAGAAGACATCCCATAACAACAATGATATTATCGATTACAAATTAGGAAAAACAGTTTTTTTATATAATTTTATTTTTATAACCAATGTTAATTTCCATTTTTTAATGTCTTATTAAAAACGTTTAATTAATTGATTTTGATTTTTTAATTTTTAATTTTCTATAAATATAAAAAATATATACTAAATAATATTTCTAAAAAAACAATTTAAATCATTATGAAATTTTATATATTTACATATATGTCTCATACTCTCTATATACCTGATAATTGAATTTTTTTTAAATTTAATACATGTAATTAAATATAAATAAAATGACATCAAAATTTTAATTATCCCAATTTAATAAATAATTATATAAACCAATTGAGTAATATTGTTTTATTAATAATTGATATTCACATATTGAAAATTTCTTTTATATTATAAAATAAAATTAATTTTTTATAAAAAAATTATTTAAATCATATATATACTATTTATATATTTAATTTAAAAAGTGGATGATATTCGATACTTCATTTATTTTATATTACTTTTAAAAAACCCTTTACCAACCCTCAATCTTAATTATCATCCTCACCACCACATGATCCATCCCACCTGCTACTTCTTTTGGTGACCCTCCACCTCCACCGCCCCTGCCTTCACAAACCACCACCTAATCAATGACCAATATTTCCATTTGAAGCCCCCACCACATCCTCCACCACTATTCATCGATGCCACCCACCTCATCTACAACCCCCACCTTCGCTACCACCCTCATCCTACTCCATCATCCCCATCCACCACGACCCTCTACACCCAGCACCCTCTTTCACCGCAAGAATTATCTTCCTTGTCGTCCCCACTGGACAACCTACACCTTCCCCAACATTTCTCACTCAGTCACCCACCATCCCTGACCTACCCTGATAGACCCCACCATCCATGACCTTCCCCATACGACCACACTAGAATTGTGATCGACCTCTCTCTATGGCCTAATTGATTTATAATGGGGTATACGAAACATCAATGGTTTTCACTGTGGATGATTTCTTTGCATATAAGGACTTTTTGATGGATATTCAAGTTAATTTCATAGATTTATACTTCTATAATGGAAGGATTTTCCATGGGTGAGTATTACCTAATTACCGTATGTTTTTGGCTGGGACTATTTATGCTTCAAATTTGAAAAATTAACAATTTTTCACATGAAAATTACTAATTCATATCCACTAATTATCATTATATTGAAAACACCTAGAAAATAATGCTACAAAATGAGAGAACTATCTTGTAGTTGATCTGACAAATTGAAAACAATTACATCTCTTTGATAAGAGGAAAAACCTAACAGAAATTTTTTCATGCACAGAGTTCAGTCATAACATTCATTATTTGTAATAAAATTTTTACTCCTATCGCATCATTATTTTAGTTCATGTTATGGAAATAATCATATTGTATTTCTTTGATTACAGGTTACAAAATGAATCATTGTGGCCACAATGAAAAAAATTCAATGAGATTACAATTGGTTTTATGAATAATGCAATTATTGTAAAAATAAGGTAGATTAAATGGCAGATTTTGGTAATATAATTTTATGGAATCCCCAATAACTAAAATTAATAGGTAATATTTCAAAATTCATGTAGTTATATTCAATTATAATGATATATATACAATTTGAAAAACCTTCATCTTAATATATTCCTAGAAATATATCCTGACCATTTTCTGTGTTATGAACGTCAATAACATTCAAAAATATTATAACAAGTTTGTTGGCGCCAAAATATTGGACGACAAATGAAGAAGTAAAAGAAGCCCGCGTGGTACCCCGCGAAGCGCAATCGTGGAGCACACCCCAGCAAATGCGGCCACGGCGAAGCAAAGGAGGCGGTAATGCTCCACAAACAGCCTGACGTTCACGAGCCCACCGCGAAACTCTTTAGGTGGTAACGCTCTGCGAACATCCTGAAGTTTGTGAGCCCTCCGCGAAGAAAAGGAGGCGATAACGCTCCGTGAACGGCCTGGCGTTCATGAGCCCACTGTGAAGCACCCGCCGCACCTTCCCGCCGCGTGAGCTCTGCTTCACGGAACCCCTTTCCTATAAATACTGTGCTCCCCCTGAGTCCAGGAGGAGGACAATCCGACCTTTCGGCTTCTTAGCTCCCGAATTGCGAAGCACCCTTCGCCCTCGGAAACCATGAGCTCTGGGAGGTACATCTACATCGCGATATGCCTTCTCCTTGTCTCATCTTGAGCCCCTCTTCCGAGAGGGATGCCCTTCACCAAGCCTAAGGGCATTTGCGAAGGAAGGGGATTCCCAAGGGAACCCCGGTAGCAGCGGAGCGTTTATGCTTCGCGAAACACCCATCCTGTACTAGTGATCTGCACGCCATGGCGGGGTCGTTGTACATCGCGAAGCACTCTGCTTCATAGCACCTTGCTTCACGAGGCACCTCTGCTTCACGAGGCAGTGCTCCGAAAATACTATTCCACTTCGCGAAGCACCTCCAATTCACACCCCTACCCCATGCTAAGGCCAATGCACTCCACTTCGCGAA
Organism: Viscum album; assembly: GCA_963277665.1. Taxonomy (NCBI): domain Eukaryota; kingdom Viridiplantae; phylum Streptophyta; class Magnoliopsida; order Santalales; family Viscaceae; genus Viscum; species Viscum album. Next base: position 577,459,701 of record OY728122.1, on the reverse strand, counting down.
GCATACTCTTTGGCTTGGAAATTCCTCTTCCCGTGTGACCCTCCAGGTTTGCACGATGTGATTTCAAAGTGACATGGACAACACCACCCGTAGCGTTGTTTCACCTAATGCTTCTTCACATAGGCACACTAACGGATATTTCTTCTTCGCATAGCCACGCTAACATGGACCCCTCGATGGTTCTCTCAGCGACCCCCCTTTACCATGGCTTTTCCAGTAACTTCCCTTCCCCAAGTGGAAGAGGGTACCGGTTATGTAAGTCCTAGGGGTGCAGAGTAAACCCACCTTGTCCGAGCTACATGACGTTAAACTGACAAGCACCTCTTCCTCAACACATGACGTTAAACTGTGATCAGACCCCGTGCCTCGCACGTAGGGTCCCCCGTCTCGGACATTCTTTACACCCGCTCATCTCTACGGGAATGGATTCTCCCTCACATGGGATGAGATCCTTCTTTTTGGAGTAGCGTATGTCGATAGGAGAAGGGAAACCACCTTGGTGCAAGCCCCCCTAGCCTCTCTTGCGGAAGGTTTCACCCATGCACCTCCGTACTTCCCCACTTCCAAGGGTAGTGGAGCCCCTTTCCCACTGCGCTTTGTCACACTTCGGGCCTCCATCCTGGAGTAAGTCCTAGCACCGTGGGCCGCCTAATGCATAAGCCCCTCTTCATTTCCCATGGACTCATCCTTCGTGACATGATCATCAGGTCCCTCCAACCTCTTGTTTCTCACACCGAGCATGACTCACGTGATCTTAGAGTGAGCACCGACCCTGACCCCCACCTTAAGCGAACTAGGGGGACTTTGATCTGTGCTAAGGCATGGTATGTAGGAAGCCTCCATGAGGTTCAATCCCACCATTCGTTCATTTCTTCACTTCGTGTACCACCCCAGTCTAGCATGATGTTAAACAGTATGCCCCATCCAGGATGATGTTAAACTTCACACCAGAACTACGTGGTCTTTGATCCGTGCTAAGGCATGGTACATAGGAAGCCACCATGAGGTTCAAGCCCACCACCTGTCGTTTATGCATGTCAGGGTTCACCCTTGTCCCACATGACGTTAAACTGCATTCCAGTCAGACGACAAGCCGTTGCGACCCTCCTGAACTATGTGGTCTTTGATCCATGTCAAGGCATGGTACATAGGAAGCCCCCCTAAGGTTCAAGCCCACCTTTTTTAAACGAACTATGGGGACTTTGATCCATGTCAAGGCATGGTACGTAGGAAGCCTCCGTGAGGTTCAGGCCCACCTCTCGGTCATTCCTTCAGGTCGAGTCACACCCCCATCCATCATGACATTAAACTGCACATCCATTTGAACTATGAGGTCTTTGATCCATGTCAAGGCATGGTACGTAGGAAGCATCCCTGAGGTTCAAGCCCACCGCCCATCATTCCTTCAAGTCAGGTTCCACCCTCATCCTGCATGACGTTAAACTACATTCTAGTCCGACGACAAGCCATTGTGACCAACCTAAGTTACGTGGTCTTTGATCCATGTTAAGGCATGGTACGTAGGAAGCCTCCCTAAGGTTCAAGTCCCCCCCACCAGTGGACCCCCCGGGTTCACTTTCACGTCAGTTCGCCGACAAAACCCTACCTGAACTACGAGGTCTTTGATCCATGTCAAGGCATGGTACGTAGGAAGCCTCACTTAGGTTCAAGCCCATCTCTCGTTGGTCATTCCGACCACCTTCACGTCGGTTCACCAACACCTAGGCAGCCTAGTGTGTAAGTCCCACACAATTTGGACCAAGGTCTCTTTTCTTTTATGTCGGTCCACTAACACCCACCATTCATGCCCGAACTATGAGGACTTTGATCCATATTAAGGTATGGTACGTAGGATGCCTCTATGAGGCTCGATCCCAACTTTACTGTCACCCTTGCGATGGTCCCATTTCATTCCCCCTCTACTTCATCCATCCACCCATCCATCATACACCCTGATTCTTACCCGATCCGCCACATCCCGGTGGGATCATACCACTCTACTCCCCTCCACAGCATCCGGGAATCCACCCATGATATGATTCCGACATCGACACCCCTTAAAGGGAAATTCATCAATCTGATCCACTCCAGCTAGTGTTTTGATCAGGCCGATCCATCTCCGCTGGACGTTAAACTTGTGACATACCATGTGTCAAACATGGGAAGATGAGGAAAACCACAGATACATGCCTATGGAATATGATTCTCCGCGCTCAATGTGGGATGCCTCGGGCTTCCACGCCCTCGAGAAGCCCTATGATATGGGACAAAAGACAGACACACCAACTCCCCAGTGTTCAGACACCCTACTGATGCCTTGACAGTACTACTCCCCCGACTAAAGGTTGCTGCCCTAACTAGACCCTTTGGAATGTCCTGACAGAAGCAGTGTAATTAACTGGCGTACATGAAAACATGGCACTGGGAAGAGTTTCACGAACAACTTATTAAATCTATGAGGGAGACCCGGACTAGGTGGCGAGTTTCGATTAGGAATCCATGGAAGGAAGAATCGAAATCCCATCATCCCAGTTTCGATCAAGGAGAAAATGTCCCCGAACAAGGAACAGATGCCGCCCGCCTTTGGAAAGTGGGAATGCGGGGCAATAGCTGTGTGTCCTCTTCAGAAAGATGCGCGCGCCCTGGCATAAAATCATCGGAAACAGAAATGGTGAACCTGAAGTGAATCTCTTCTCCTCAATGTGGAGATTAGTAGCATTAGAGACACCAGTAGATTGACATGACACCTGATCCAGATATCCCGTGTCGGGTCCTGCCAAGCAAATAGCGAGACTGGCGTGAAACTCATCGGAATTTGGGGTAGTAAAATGTGGGGCATTCCATTCTGCAATGTTGTCGGTGTGGATCCCTCTTACCGGACACGAAATATGGAATAATGATGCGGCACTGGTTGTCAAATTGTTTTCCTATCTGTGCTAACGAGTTAACCTCCCAACTTCCCAGGAACCCGGTTGCTGCTATGGAGACACGAACACCGCCCGCTCACCTACGCAGGGGCAGGGGAAATACCAGGACAGTCACTCCACGTGGCTCCACTGCCGTCATGAAGTCCTCTACATCCGTGAATACAGGATGCCCACATACCCTCTCCCTGTCATAGATCATCCAACGATGGGTGATAAACAACCTTGTATGCAGGTACGAGGAGGAAGGGGTCATCCCAACTCGGGATATGGCCTGCCTGGACCTGGAGGCATCCAGGCCCTGCCGTCAACGCCGCCCTCAAAGGTCGCGCAGGGAGCCCCTGCTCCCCACCCCAATGTTCAATCGTTTCAGGAGCCTTTCCTCAGAACGCCTCGATGACTCCTCGCCTTACGCTGATGAGGCAGTTGATTTCTGGCTCAGCCTGGTCAGTGTCCCAATCCATGGGCTCTAGGAAAGGGCTCCCATACGGCCACGTCAGCGCCGCCATCCGGCTTCACCAGAAGAGCAAGTAGGCTATGCCCCTGAACCACCTACGCCAGCTCGTCTGACCCGACGTCAGCGCCAGGCCCGAGGTGAGGACACTCGTCAAGGTGTGTCGACGTCAATAGATACTATTTCCCAAGCCACCGCCGACGTGCATCATGGAGTCCCTGAATACACTGAGTAGGGGCACTCCTTCACCCGACCAGGATCGAGGCCTCAGTTGCCCCATGTGCAGGGTAGGTTGACTCTCGGGTTCGCAGGCCCGAACGATGATTACCGCGAACCAATCCACGGTAACGTCACTCCATATGTAGGACCTCTCTGTACCACCATTCCACGGAGTGTGGGCCTCCCCCGATCTGAATCTCATCATGGGGGTTTGCCTCGTTCCACTACCATTTCGAATGAAGACCTGGCCCGTGGTAGTGACGCTCGGCGCAGAAGCGTCTCCTGCGCCCACCATACAAGGAATGGAGTTCCTCCCCCTCCCCCCGACTGTCGATGTGAAGGCACCACCCATCCGGTCCCTCTCCAATGTGGGGGTCCTCCCTATGTCCTCTCTGCAACTGGAGAAGGTCCTACTCACCCCAGCAACCCGAGGAGTGAAGGTCATCCTTGCTCCACCCACATGAAGCATGGAGGTCCTCCCCATGCTTCTGAAGGTTCCAACAGAGGTTCTGACCACATGGGTGATGTCCATGGAGGTCCTCCCCATGTACCCTTCAACATTTTACCTGGTTCCCCTCGCACCCCGGCTATCTCAAGCAGGATTCCTCCCCGCCATGGCGTCGACGCCGCTCCGAGACTACATGTCAAGGATCAACCTTGTCCCGAAGAGCCACCCAGGGGTAGGATAGCGGGTCGTCGCCGCCACAAGAAGAGTCCTGGGAAGGCCCGGGTGGAGATCAAATCGGCACGTTTCTCAGATTCTGAAGCGGAATGCGACTCAATGATGGAACCTTCTCCCCAATCCTCCACGTCAAGGACTGGGGAAGGAACCAGGCGCATCAGCCTCATTCTCCCAGAATGCGAGGTCCAGTGGATTCCCGCCTCCCTCCACAGGTACATACAGGAGGAAGAAATTTTGGAAATTCCGTAGGTCCCAACCGCGCAATCACCATCGTCGTCACCAGAAGCGCCATCTACCTCTACAAGAGATCACATAGAGCTATTTTGGGGACCAACGATGGTAGAACAATGGCGTGACCCATCATCAGTGGTCGTAATTCCTGCACCAGAGGCTGTGGCTATCACCCCATTGTATCGTGATATTTTGGTCAGGTCACCTCACTCTTCAGAGGATGGCCCGGAATTCGGCGTCAAGTCAGCTCATTCACCGTATTCTCCGCCGCCCAATTTACTATCCCTGCGGTCCGCCTCAGCACTGCTATCAATCCCTCATCCACCTCCGGTTGACAAATGGGGAAATATGGGGCCAGACCCTGAGTCCGAGCCTAGGAGCTTCTGGAGCATTCTCGCAGCGGATCACTTCCAGGAGAAGTTCTGGCCGACAGCGATGCAGAACTTTTGCGCGCTAGAATCCTTTACCCCAGAGGAAGTGGGGTTCTTCTGCCGAACCCTATGGGCGACACACTTCCGGCTTCATTATGAGTGGGTATTGTACCCCAGGAACCGAGAGAACTTCGATGAAATCTGCGAGCAATGCCACCTGATCGATTTGGCCGCAGTCCCTATGGCCCAGGGCCCTGAGTCGCCAGGCCGCCGGAGCACCCTTCAACGGAAATGCGTTCAGATTCTCAATGTACTCCGCAGAATCATAAGGGAAGATACCCCCCATGTGCAAGTCCATGGATGTGGACAGTATGCCATCCTCCTCTTCAGTCCTATCTGACGACAGTCTGATTCGTTATGTGACATTGAGTACATACCCCCAAGGAGGGTCGCGGTCCACATGGCTGACGTAGTAGACAAGAAGGAAGAGCTTGAATTCCTCGATGGAGACCTACCCCATGAGGGTGTACCACCACTGCTGGACCCATCAATGAGGGTTTACCGTCAGTAGAGAAACCTTCTAGGCCTACCTGTACCCACCGAGTCGCTGGTACTCAGTCGAAATGCCGGTAAGGGTAAGGATCATGTCAAAACCGTCAAGCACTCTGACCCGTCCGGCTTTGTATAGAAGACTGGCGAAGATCCTGAGAAGGCCGCTTTACGCCAACAGCTTGCTGAGCAGAAGAGGCTGGTTAAAGAACTCCTGGCCAAGCACGCTGCAGAGTGGCGACCCGACTACGGTAATCACATGCCGGGGAAGCAGGGGCAGGGACAATTTTTCCCCAGTGAGATGCCTCAGGGAAACCCTGATCATGATACTCCTACAGATAGGGCAGAATCCAGAACTCATGGAAAGAGGGCGCGATACGTCTTGCCAAACCCTCCGGAACAACGGGGCAATATGAGGAATCCAGCCCGCGTCCCCCCAGCCGCCACACAGGCCGTTCCGCCAGTCGCTCCACAAGATGCTGAAGCCATCTATCGTGTCGAAGAACCTGGAAACACACTTGTGATTAGGGATCCTCGTAAAGAGAGGGACCCCACCAGGATGATCATATAGCAGCACTCATCGCCTGCCTCAAAAAATTGGAAACGCAGCAGGTGGCAGACCCACCATATGGGAAGCCATATCCCGTGTGGGTGGATGATATTCCCGCACCCCCAGGTTTTGTGAACCCCACATTTTCACCCTTCAATGGCACAGGGGACCTGCCATAGCACTTGGCCCACTTTTCTTCCAGGTGTGGCCCCATGCTGGGGACCCCGTCCCAGCAAGAAGCCGCCAAGCTCCGATGTTTCGTACAGACATTGGAGGGCCCCACATTCATCTGGTACGACCAACTCTCTATCGTATCGGTGACCGGCTGGGAGGATATCCACCGGCAGTTCTTATACTAGTTCTGCTCCACTACATGAAAGACCAGCATCGTAGACCTCTTCAAGTGCAAACAAAGGCCTGACGAGCGAGTCGTAGACTTCATCGCCTGGTGGAAGGGACTTACATACTCCCTCGACATGACACTGAATCAGGATAAATTACTAACGATGTGTGTAGGGAACGTCAACATGGATTTCGTTTCTTCCTTGATCACCCTGAACTACCCTGGAGGGTTCCGAGATTTCTTAGATAAGGCTCAGCGCCTCGAGGAGGCTCTGCAACAGGATAGTCAGGCATGTTTTCTGCCCCCTGTGATCCCAGCCAGGAGTGCTGCCAGAGCCGAACCCACTACGGTGGCCCAAATAGAAGCCCCCAGGAAGCTGGAATTACTGCCAGCAGCACCGGCCCCGCAACCCCACAGAGGTCCTCCGCCTCAAGCGTAGGCTCCTACCTAGAAATGACCGCCTCAGAACCAACAGATTCCCCTATACAATGCGCCACCACTGCCTAGGCGAGACAATGAGGCATCGCCTCCTCGGAAGGCTCCTCCGACCCCTCGTCAGGGCCAGGCTCCCAGGGCCCCCTATCCGGAAAGAAGGCACCAGACTTACTCGTTCAATGAGAATCAGGTCCCCAGTTACTTCTGAAGTTCTCTAGATCAAGGGATTGTGCACTTACCCTAGTGCAGAAGCCCGACAAAGGAAAATCTCACCGATCGCCCCAAATAATGTCCCTATCATCGGATTATGGGGAACACCCTCAAGAAATGCTATGTATTTAAATACTGGCTTCAAGAAAAAGTCGACAACAACATAGTCAGGTTCGGCCCAGCACCTACACAAGTAGCAGGTGTCTTTGTAGGGTCAGATATTGGTTGCGACAACGAAGGAAAGTGGCAGCAGGTTCCCAACTGTGGGTCCCAGAAATACGACGACTGGATGGCTCGAAAAACCGTCGCCCATTCCCATAGTATCATTCGGGCATTCCTGAAATAGCTGGAGCCTTCGGAGGAAGTAGCCAGTACCTCTTCATCGTCATAACAACCAACCTCTTCCCAAAAGGGTAAGCAGCGACGGTGCAAGAAGAAGCAATGTGCTCCACCTCTGCCATCGTCATCCCGCACTCTTGGAGACTTTATGCCCCCTGAAATAAGGATTCCTCCCAAAGTCCGCCCGGTTGTGGATGACTCGTCGAGCGACAGCCAGGGGTACGCTTCGGTTAACACCGTGGAGCTGGTAAAGCCCTATATGGCTCCCGATGAGGGGGAATGCCAGGTGAACCTCCCCAACGTCCCCATCCAAAGCCAACGTCAGCGGAACCGCAACCACACAGGTCGTCGAGGCATGTCAGCGGGCGCTTTCAGTCATGCCTTGCATGCTACTGAAACCAGAAAGCAGGCTCAACATAGAGCTCAACATGCGCAATCTCATATGATCCCCTCAGATCTACCTCCACTGCCATTTGTTTTACTAGATCAGGCAGAGCTGCCTCGTCCATATCACTATCAGTCTTTCCCGGCTGCAGGCCAATCTCCGTTGTCCAATTCTAATCCAGCGGCCACTCTCCAGGCTTGAACTAGTAGGAAATAGGATCTACCCAGTACTAGCCAGCTGCCGATTCAACCAGCAGGACCCACTATGCCTCCAACCGTAGAGCGACCTCATGTGGGCAGAAGCTCACATCTGGCACGAAAGTACGATGTCTTGAAGCACCTGGTCGTCATTCCATCAAGGATTTCTATCCTTGAGGTTCTACGCCTATCAACTGAAATGCGCGAAGCATTTGCCGAGGCCCTATAGAGCCCCCTTCAGTTCGAGATGGAGGTAGCAGCTACGAAAGCCTTAAAATCTGAGACAATTGAGAACGCCGAATTCTAGGTGGTTATCTCGTTCTCCGATGAAGATGAAGAACCTCCCATACAGGGGAATATTCGCCCACTGTATGTCACTGGCCAGTTTAATGTCATGGAAGTCCGTCGCTGCCTCGTTGACACGGGTTCTGGGATCAACCTAATCCTGACTCGGAAACTGCGAAAGCTGGGTTTGTCGGAAGATGATTTAACTCCCTCCGACCTCAGAATCCAATGATACGACAAGGCTGAGCAATCCCCAATCGGCAAGATCCACATGAAGACCCAGTTTGGTGGCCTAATTTCCAGCACCGAGTTCATGGTTGTATCTCAGGACACCGCCTACGACGCATTGATGGGCATGCCATGGCTCCATCTGCACGCAGCGGTTCCTTCGTCGTATCACCAATGCCTCAAATACTCCCTCAATGGTCGAGTAGGCATGCTCCAAGGAGATGCGTCTTCTTTTTTCCTCTTGTGACACCCGCTATCTGGACGCTAACTATTATGAGAGCACGGATATGAAAATCCTAGAAAGTGAAGAAAAACCCACCCCGGTCACAAGTGATCCCTGGACAAGCATGGATGATGCCTACATCATTCCTATCCACCGATTGGAGGCCATGACCCCCGACATGGGGAAATGTTTTGTTGTTTCAAGTACGAAAGGAAGGCAGGTCCCCATGTCCAAGTGACATAGGAAAATAACCTCATACTCCTACACTAACTAGGATCAGGTGATCCCGGAACCTCCTACCCCTGTGCGATATCGGAATGTCAGGATTATGACAATGGCGGTATGTCGTACGTGTCTCTTATACCGGGTGGGGATCAACTGACTCAGGCCGATGCGTCACCACTACTTTGATGTCATCAAATGTGGTCCCTTAGGCCGAAGGCCAGATGGGATAGGATCGACAGCCTTCATTTCTATGGTCTCAGTGGAGCATGGGACTCCTGATATGATGACCACTACTGCCCAAGCTGGCACCAGCTGCCCGTCAGGGTTTGATAGCTCAAAAGCATCTCCCATGGCAGGAAATCCCTCCATGAGTGGAGAGGAAGAACTTGAGGATGCTCCCCCCGCCTTTGAGGAAGGCATCTCTACCATGATTGATGAATTGGTACAGGTGAATCTTGGTAGTGAGGCAGATCCGAGACCCACATTGATCAATGCAGCCATATCCACCATGGAGTAGCAACAGTATGTAGACTTTCTCAAACAAAACCCTGATGTGTTTGACTAGATTTACGGAGAGATGCCAGGACTATATCCTCAAGTAGCCGTTCACCACCTGAGCCTCCCGTCAAATCATCGTGGGTTTAGCAGCTTCCCAGAAAGAAGCATCCTTCTCACGGTGCCATGGTTGAGGCCAAGGTTGATAAGCTTATCAAATCGAACTTCATCAAGGATGTCCAGTACCCAAAGTGGCTTGCCAACATTGTTCCAGTCAGGAAGAAGAATGGGAAAATCAGAGTATGCATCGACTTCCGTGATCTCAATCACCACTGCCCACAGGATGATTTTCCCCTTCTGGTGACTGAGTTATTTATTGTTTCCATGGATGGGTTCCAAGACATCTCTTTCATGAATGGGTATTCCGGGTACAACTAGATCCAGATGGCCCCCGAGGATGAGGAGTCCACTTCCTTCAGGTCTCCCCAAGGTACGTTTTGTTACCAGGTTATGCCCTTCGGCCTGAAAAATGCAGGTTCCACTTATCAGCAGGTCATGCATAGCATATTGAATCCGATTCTAGAGACGTTAGTGGAATGATACGTGGATGATCTAGTGGTCAAATATTGCAAGTGCCAGGACCATCTCAAAGACCTTGAGAAAGTGTTCGGTTTCTTCCGTTCCTACCACCAGAAGATGAAACCATTAAAGTGTGCCTTCGGGGTCACCTCTGGGATGTTTCTTGGCTTTGTTGTTAGATACTGTGGCATTGAGATCGACCCAGAGAAGATCAAGGCCATCAGCCAAGTTCCTCCCCAGATCAATATTCGGGAACTTCGAGGTCTCCAAGGCCACTTATCCTATATACGCCGATTCATCATGAATTTGGCTGGCATGTGTAAGCCCTTTTCTCGGCTCATGAAGAAAGGCGCCGCCTAAGAATGGGATGAAGATAGTCAGACCGACTTTAAGGAAATCAAGCAGTATCTGCTCTAACCTCCAGTTCTGATGCCACCCATCTCCGGAAAGCCACTGGTCCTTTATGTGACCACCCTGGAATGATCCCTCAGTGCACTTTTCACCCAGATTAATAATGAGGGTATAGAGACTAGTCTCTACTATCTCAATCGCATGCTTCTCGATACGGAGATCAGATACTCCCCTATCGAAAAGAGTTTCCTGGCTCTCGTGTTTTCCATATAGAAGTTGCGGCATTACCTGCAGCACCATGAGGTACATTTGGTCTCTCGGTTAGACCCACTGAAGTACATCTTAAACCGCCCCATGTTGACCAGCCGACTAGCGCGGTGGGCGGTGATCCTCTAGTAGTTCGACATCTGGTTCGTGCCTCAGAAGGCCATCAAGGGACATGCATTGGAAGACTTCTTAGTTGCTCATCCAACCTCCGTAGATCAATCCTTGAACCTGGATTTTCCTGATGAGACAATCCTTTCAGTCGATCATGTCGTCTCAAGCTGGAAAATGCACTTCGGCAGTGTCTCCCGGAGCCCCACCGGTAGGAGGCTCAACGATCCTAAGCTCAACAGAGTGGGTCTGGGTATCATCTTCATCACCCTGGCCCAAGCCATCCTACCATAATCATTCCTGTTTTCAGAAGGCTGTACCAACAATGAGGAAGAGTAACAGGCTCTCATCACTGGCCTTGAGTTGGCCCTTGAGATCGATGTGCCCCATCTACATGTGAAAGGATATTCCGAGATGGTCATCAAGCAGGTCAATGGCGACTATGCCGTCAGAAATCTGGAGCTTGTGCCATTGCTGTAGTGCACCCTCCATCTAAGGGCCCAGTTCCCTTCTCGACCAGAGGTTACCCATGTCCCTCGGTCATAGAACGGTCGAGCAGATGCTTTGAATGGCTTAGCTGCGTCGCTCACAGAACCCGAGCAAGATAATTTGATCATACATGTGGCACACCGGAGAGTCATTTCCCCATCACACCAGAGGACTATGACGACCTGCAGGTAAGTCATCTCACCGCCAGAACTTCTACGACAGGGTTCCAGGTTTGTCTAACGTGGTGGTTGAGTCCACTCCTGACTGGAGGGAACCTTTTGTCGAGTATCTCCATAATGGTTTCCTCCCCAATGATCGGGCCCTGCGCGAGCGTATCTGATGTCGTGCACTACAATTTACCCTCCAGAGCAGTCCCAGTCTTGAGAAGATCCTCTATAAGTGGAGCTTCGATGGCGTTCTCCTCCATTTCATTCAAGGAGTCAAGATTTCTCAGGTTATTCAAGAGGTTCACGCTAGTTCCTGTGGTGCCCACCAAGCTGGCCCAAAGCTGTCCCATAAAATCCAGAGGTTGGGGTACTTCTGTCCCTCTATGATCCATGATTGTATTGAGTTTTCCAAGGGATGCCACGCATGCGAAGTTCACACTAACTTCCTGCATCAGCCACCAGATCCTCTCCACTCCACCATGTATTCTGGGCCATTTTCGGTGTGGGGACTCGATGACGTGGGACCATATGCACCAGCAACAGCTCACCAGTATAGGTTCATCCTAACTGCTACAGATTTATTCTCCAAGTGGGCAGAGGCAGTTCCACTCAAAGAGGTCAAGGCCCGTTCCATCGTAGACTTTGTGAGCTCCAATATCATCCACCGGTTTGGGGTCCATCATGTTGTACTCACCGATAACGACACTAGCTTCCGAGAATCCGAGCTGAAGAAGTTGTATTCCAAGTACAATATCTGTTCGAACCATACCTCTTGCTATCATGCATAGGAAAATGGAAAGATAGAGGCATTCAACAAAACCTTTTCTAACATTCTGCAAAAGATGGTTGGTTAGAATAATAAAAATTTTCCAGACAAGATCCCCAACGCCCTGTGGGCTTATCGGACGATGACTCGCAATTCCACTGAAGTGACCCCGTATTCCCTGGTGTATGGGGTTGAGGCCTCCTACCCATTGAGATCCAGCTGTTATCGTTATGCACTGCAGTCTATGACCAACAGGCGCCAAATAAGGTTGCTGAAATTCGTCTAGCTGAATTGGAAGCACTGGACGAGAACAGGCTTCATGCCCTGCACAATCTGGAAAGGAATCAGAATAAGATAGCCAGAGCCATCAACAAGAAGGTTCTCCTTCGCCCTTTTCTACATGGCGACCTAGTGTTGGCCCTTCGAGTGCCAATGATCCCTGATATGAAACTGCCCAAGCTAGAACCCTAAATGGGAAGGACCTTACGTCGTCCATAAGGTTTATCCCAATGGAGCATACTCCTCGGTGACCACGGATGGTGAGCGTGTAACTCCTCCCACCAATGCCATGTTCCTTAAGCAGTACTTTGCCTAAGCATCATTGGTCCGGCACGACCTTAAACTGTACGGTGCCGCATGAACCTAAATTGCATGTTATGGTCTGACATGACCTTATATTGTACGATCCCACACGACCCTAAACTACATGTTATGGTCCAGCACAACCTTAAACTGTACAGTCCCGCACGACCCTAAACTGCATGTTATGGTCCAACATGACCTTAACCTGTACGATTTCGCACGACCCTAAATTGCATGTTACGATCCCACACGACCCTAAACTGCATGTTACCATCCCGCACGACCCTAAACTACATGTTAGGGTCCCGCACGACCCTAAACTACATGTTACGGTCCCACACGACCCTAAACTACATGTTACGGTCCGACACGACCCTAAACTGCATGTTACGGTCCCGCAGGACCCTAAACTTCATGTTATGGTCCAGCACGACATTAAACTGTACGGTCCTGCACGACACTAAACTGCATGTTATGGTCCAGCATGACCTTAAACTGTACGGTCCCGCACGACCCTAAACTGCATGTTAAGTTCCAGCACGGCCTTAAACTGTACAGTCCCACACGACCCTAAACTGCATGTTACGGTCCCGCACGACCCTAAACTGCATGTTACGGTCCCGCACGACCCTAAAATTCATTTTACGGTCCCGCACGACCCTAAACTTCATGTTACGGTCCCGCAGGACACTAAACTGCATGTTACGGTCCCGCAGGACCCTAAACTACATGTTACGGTCCCCCACGACCCTAAACTGCAATTTACAGTCCTGCACGACCCTAAACTACATGTTACGGTCTCGAACGAACCTAAAATACTTGTTATGGTCCCACAAAACTCTAAACTACACCATCGTCCTACAAGAAGACAAAATGAAAAATGGTCCGACCTCTGTGACCTTAAACTAAGATCTCCCTCGTCCTTACTGTAAGACGTTAAACTACAAGCCGATCAGGCCTCCCTGACCCAGGCTCAGCCTCAGGCCCCTTGGCCTTCATTGACTCAGGCTCTCTTATGGGATTGTACGGTGTGGTGCAGGACACATCCTCATTCACGTCGGGTTACCCGCCGTACCGTACATATCCCCAAATGAGATGCATCTTGTCCAGCACGACATTAAACTGCGCTTTCAGGAACTACTTGCGGCTTGATTCCCATCCTCATGGGATACGTAGGAATGCTCAGACGTCCCGTCTTGAGCCCAGCCCCGAGATCTTCTCTTTCACTATCCCCTTGGGTATAGTTTTCTTGGAGGATCCTTGCATGATGAGGAGTAGGCATTCTTAGCCCCACTTATACAAGGATTATAAGGGTCACACCATATGCCCACACCTGTTCTTCTATTCTCCCACATCCTTACCACACTACGTTAAACTGCATGCCCTCCAAGAGCTACGTATGGATTGATTCCCATCCTATTGGGATACGTAGGAACGCCCGAACATTTCGTCTGTTGGCCCAACCGAAAATCCAAAATCTTCCCCTCGGGTCAAGACATATGGTAGGGTGCACACTTTTTCCCTAACTCACGTCGTGCAAGCCTCGACCTGGCTGCACGTCCCCCTTGGAGATGTTCGCCTCTTTCATGGATGGGTACAACTATGCTCCCCCCACTCCTTGACTTGGATTCCATCACTTTCATCACCCGAAGGGACCCTCAAGAATGGCCTGGATACCACGCCCAAGGGATCTCCTACCGATACAGGACAACGGCCCAAGGGTTTCTGAGGAATAAGCAAATACAAGTCCCGCATTGTGAATTGGTCAATAGTCGACACTCATTTGTTGCTCCCATATCAGGTCACCATAAGGACGCTGTGTTTCGAACATGGTCAATAGTGTCCTGGATCTTCGGGTCCACCCCGAGATGTCCCAAACATCGAGTGCAGTGATTCGTTCTACCCCATCCCGAAGTGACAAACTTCCCTCTGGGTGGTGCCAGCGATAGGGGCCACGACCCTGACTCTCTTATAAGGGATGTATGACATGGTGAAGGATTACTTCCTTATTCACACAAGGTTAATTGTCATGATGTGCACATCCCCAGATGAGATACATTTATCTCTTTCCCCATCCTCATGTAAGAAATTAAAATGAAAACTGGTCAAGCCTTCCTGAACGATGCCTAACCTTAGGCCCCTTGGCCTTTCCGGGTCCCTGGCCCCTATACATGCTGCAAGACATTAAAATGAAAGTTATTCAGTCCATCCTAACCAAGGTCCAGCCTCAGGCCTCCCTCACCGAGGCCTAGCTTCAGGCCCCTTGGCCTTCTCGGGCCCTAGCCCAAGTTCTTACCCGGAGTGTATGGTGTGGTGAGGGATTATGTCCACATTCATGTCGTTTTTTTTCCATACCACACACCTCCTCTATCTAGGGGTTCCTATTCCCCGACCATCGTTCTCACTAAAAGACGTTAAACTACGAGTAGGCCATGCCTTCCTGACCAGAACCCAACCATCAGGCCCCCTGGCCTTTTTGGGCCCCCTGGCCCAGGTAATTTCCTACGAGATTCAGAGGAGTGGTGTGGGATTATCTCCTTATTATTCTCTATGCCACACATGCCCTCGATAGGGTATCCTACCCCCTGGGTATCTTCTAGAACTACGTGTGGCATGATTCCTATACTTATGGGATACGTAGGATCACCTGAATGTCTAAGCTTCGGGTCCAGCCCCACCTATCGAAAATCTTCATCCCACCTTGGCCCCTTGGCCTACCCTTCCTCCACGAGGGGATTATATGGTGTGGCATGGGATTATGACCTCATTCACGATGGTATTTTAATGACCACGCCATGTACCTATCCCTCCCGATCTATTTCGTCGACCCTCTTTGGCGGTTCACCAATGTTCCTAGATGTACTCTGGTTTATTACCTTGAATGTCGGACTTTACTTGGACACGTCCGCACCCACTTTTCAGGATTTTTGTAACCCTCCATTTGGGATTCCATCATCTTTCACACCCGGAGGGACCCCCAATAACAGCTTGGATATTACTCCCAAGGGCCCTCCTACAATTACAGGCCAACACCCCCGAGGGATACAGACAACAAATTGATAAAAATCATGCGTTGCGAATATGGTCAGCGGTCGATGCTCGTTTGTTGTTCCCACCTCAGGCTAACATGATATAGAGACCGTTTTCTGCCACGGTTAACGGTTATCCTCTATCACCACACCAACCCTATTAAGCATAAAATGACGGTTACATGATTCACTTCCTTCTCCGTTCTCATCACGTCCAAGTAAAGTTTCAAAATTCGTTGTACTATTCCTCTGTGTACGTCTATGCGTTGGGGGAACAAAGCCGTGTCAAAGGTGTCCTTTGGGGCTATTCACCAACTTCCCCTCGATGGATGTTTCAGGTATTGCAATAGGGATCTTCCCCCCCTTGTTTCCCACGTCGAGTTTAACTCACGTGGGCTTATGGATAGGGTCGAGGTCTGCACTTACTTGGAATGTTGTCATCCAACCCGTGTCTGAGCTATAAGACCATAAACTAAGATCTCCTCAGAACTAAGTTCAGCTTGATTCCCATCCTCATGGGATATGTAGGACCACCCAAACGTCTTGTTTTCGGGTCCATCTCATTTGGGAGCTAGTCTCTCCCCCATTACCTTTCACCTCTATGTGTGCCCCTCGACCCGAGGTTCCTCTCTCAGGACTACGTAAGGTATAATGTGGGATTATGTCCCAATTCACGTCGGTTATTCCGCATGACACCATACACATTCCCCACCTAGCATCGTCTCTACTACGTCTACGTTGCATGACGTTATAATGCATGATTGGTCCTATCACATGACCCTAAACTGTGACATTGTCATCCTGGCCGCACGAAAAAAATGGCACTGCATTGTGATGACCTCGTTGTAGAGGACATCACGTTGGGTATTGGTCATGTTCCATGCCATTTTTCAATGCCTATCACGGCTTGATTTTTGTGGCGACACCAGGGCCTGCTACCCTAGGCCTGTCGCTTCACAATAAAAAACCACTCACCTTAAAGGAAAATCATGATTTAACAAATTCCGCTTCTTTTAGTGCGAGGGCCACGCCCACTCTCCCCTTTTTCCCTGGCACTGGTACCTTACTGTGCCACCTTTCAGAACAATTTATGGCTTGATTCTCATCCTCATGAGATACGTAGGAGCGCCCGGGCACTTCCCCACAGTCTCATACTATCCTTCAAGTTCAGTCCCTCGACTCGAGCATTTCCCTAGAGAACACATGGTAAGTATGGCTTAGGTCCTCATTCACATCAGGTTTTGTAACGGCCTTGCTGTGTGTCCCATACTCCCCTTACCCATTCATTGTCCGAGTTCTAAGACATTAAACTAAGACTCTCTCAAGAACTACATGCAGCATGATCCCCTTCCTCATGGGGTATGTAGGAACGCCTTTGAATTTCTCTTTAGGCCCAACTCAACTATCATTTGTCGTCCCTCGACCTAAAACTGTCCGAGAAGCACATGGTGGTTGGAACCCCCGATTCCCATTCACGTCAGGTGTCTAAGTTACTCCACCATGTGCCTCCTGTGTTTCCTCCCGCTCGTGGTCTGAATTCTACGACCCTAAACTAAGATCTCCCTATGGGAAAGGACTCTGCTCCCTCTATCTAATACGTCTCGTTGTCATATATAGATGTGTTTTGACAAAGAGCCCGAAGTGTGGGATTTTCATGGGGACATTCCCCTCATCCCATGACCAAGCTTCGTGAGCTCTCTATTTGGATCCTCATCCTCTTCCACATCCAAAAGGACCATCAGAAGACATGGATGCTAGGATTAAGGGCTCTCCATGGATACTGGACCTAAGGTCCCTCCAATCTTTTCGAGCCAACGTCCCTACAGATCTCTGACAACATTTGTGACATGGTTCCGTGTTTCGAACATGGTCAAAGGTCGACCCTCATTTTTCTATCCCCATTCTAGTATAACACGATATGGGTGCTTCATTTCCGCCACGGTTAACAGTTATCCTCTATCGTCACACCACCATCATTGTGATCCAAATCTCGAGCGTCATGATTCACACATTTCCACTCCCTCATGTTCAAGTGGGATTCCAACACACTCGGCTCTATCTCTTCACGCATCTAGGTGCACCACATGGTCATGTTAGTATTAAGGGACCGATATTCACCGAGAATCCCCTCACCCTAACCTGCCCCCTTTCTATGTCGGGAATGTCCCACAACTACTTCTTGATTCCCACATCGAGCATGACTCACATGGGCTTAGTAGTTGTGGCAGGATGTGTACCATCACGGCCAGACTTCTCATCATCACGCATGACGTTAAACTGCACTTTTAGAACTACGTATTGCTTGATTCCCATCCTCATAGGATACGTAGAGATGCCCTGGTATTTTGCCTAGGGTCCAGCCCATAGGAATCATTAATCCTATTCTTCCCCTTTCCGACCCCTTGGCCGGACCCCTCATAGAGGACCGTGTCAATATGATTCTACCCTGAACAAGTTCAGGATGCCCCAAGATCCCGTTTGGAGCCAACATACCCCCTCTCCAGAGAGGCCCAGTCCCAAATAAGGAAGGATCCACAATCAAACTGATGTGCTCATCTGGCGTACTCCCACCACGGTGGTGTAGTTACATGAGAGTTGGATTCTGTCTGGAAAAACCATCACATCCAAATTCCACGATTTCCGTGCCCCTTATTCAAACCCTCGTCCCCTTTCATGTCTAAAGGGACCCCCTAATAGCCCGGTCTCATGCCGCCTCAACTCACCTACCGTCCTGGGCTAATGTTCCAGAAGACTGGTCATGTCTGGAAGGACCCCCTAACAGTATGGGTGCTAGACCTAGGGTCCGCCTACTATCCTCGGCCAACGTCCTGAAGGATTGATCAACGAAATTTGTGACATGGTCCCGTCTTTCGAACATGGTCAAAAGTCAACCCTCATTTGTTGTCCCCATATCAGGCGAACACAGTAAGGATATCGTTTCTCCTCCATGGTTAACTTTTGTACCTTATTGTCACGCCATCCCCATAGTGTTCTGAATCTTGGGTATCATGATTCACACTTCCCATTTCCATCTGTTCGGACCGATTTCAGTGCCCCTGGTGTTTCACTGTTCGTTCATAAGAGCACGCCAAAGAAATGGTAATTCGGCTATTTTGAGAACCTCCTTCCCTGGCCAGACATCTCCCATCTTCCGGAAATCCGGACTGGTTATCCAATCCTCGGATGCCCGAAGCATGTTTTCCACTCCCATGTTGGGTGGGATGATGATGCAATTATCTCATGTTTCTCACATCAGGCTTGATCCACGTGATCTAGGGGAATTGTTACCAGACGTCTTGCAATCATTGTAGGGATGTAATGAACCAATGCAAACAGTGGAAATCATGAATTCTATGACATTCAAAAGAAGAAAATTTGAGGCGTAAAAGTACCATTAAAATGTTTGTAATTTGTTACAGTACCCGGGGGTCGACTCCCCCCATGGACGGGTTGACCCCGTCAAAAGAGAATTGCAGCTCTGTCACCCTTCAGCTTGTGGTGTCCAGGAATTGCTGCCACTGACTCAGCACCTGCTCCTCCTCAGTAGCGGCGGGGCGCAATTCATCAGC
Organism: Viscum album; assembly: GCA_963277665.1. NCBI lineage: Eukaryota > Viridiplantae > Streptophyta > Magnoliopsida > Santalales > Viscaceae > Viscum > Viscum album. Next base: position 577,440,449 of record OY728122.1, on the reverse strand, counting down.
CTTGGCGTTGGCCCCCTCTATGCCAGCCTGAATGACAGCCATCATTCCAGAAGCCTACCTCATATTCTCTTACGCCTCTTCCAGCTGGGCCTTCAATCATGAGATTATCTCAGATTGTGTATTAAGAGAGGCAGAGTGCTCATCTTCCCAGGCCTGCAGCTGTTGGACTTCACTTTTAGCATCCTGGAGCTTCTTGATGTTTGTCGCCTTCCTCCACTGCCAGCCCACGCAGAGCTCGCGATCATACTCCCCGATCTTCTTGGCCATGAGATCGCGTATTAACGCATGAGTATGTTGGGCATCCACTCCCCCAGTGCATAGTTCGCGTAGCTGCAAGTGAAGTCTATCCATTTTGTTCAGCCATAGCGCTTGGGGGGTGTCCTTGATGAAGTGTGTGATTAGCTTCCATGATCGGCGATGGACTATGATGTTGTTTTCTTTGTCGGAGTAAATTTCTTCCCAGTCTATGTGATTGGCATGATCATATGCAGGATATTCCCTCCGGAAGACGTCGGCAGGATCTGCATCCGGCATTGAATCTGGTGCAACATCTGGCGCTGAAGCAGGCATGACGAGACTTGGGTCGGCCGGTTGATCCTCTTCATCGGAGTCCACCTCAATAACCTTGGACACGACCCTGCTGGTGGTCCCGCCAATGATAGTGTGTGTTATAGCTCAAGGAGATGGGGAGACTATCTCCACCATCACCGACATGCCCCTAGGAGGGATGCCACCAGACATCCCGACCAGCCTTAACGTAACAGGCCATTCCAGTCGGAGAATTGTATGACAGAGAGGTACATAAATGTTAGTTTGCACAATCTACATGTGACAGCAGTGAATCCAGTAGAGGAAACTTACGGATATCGAAATACTGGTGTTTCTCTTGAGTCGATGCTGGCGGGACCCTGGGGCATGGCCATCCATATACTGTTGGAAGGTTTGGAGATCCTGGAGGAGCCACCTCGGGTGCTCTGGCCCCGACAGACACAGAACTGGACGCAGCCATAGTCATGGGTTCTGAAGGTCCTGCATCGTCACCCGCCAAGGGGAGAGAGCGAGTCCTGCGTACAAGTTCCTCCTACATGGTTCAAACATCGGTGAGAAATCCATGATGGCCCAAGAATGGACCATAAGGAAAGAAGTTCGGAATGCTACCTCGAGAGCCTCAGAAAAATCATCAGTATCTGAGTCTTGGTCTTCGACTTTTCCCTCCTCCAACGGGCTCCCTTCGCTAGCCTCATCCTCCTGAGAGGAGTCCTCTTATTCTTCCGGAAGGGGGATGCACTCCCTCAGATTGGAAGCTGACAACTGTGGGGGAACCGTCCGATCCTGCAGTACCCTCACTCGTTATGTCATTGGTTGTGGGACACCAATGGAGTGAATGTAGTCCTCTAGCTCGTCCAAGTATTCCTCCGCCTCCGCCAGAGATACCGTGAAACCAGCCCAGACTGGGCATATGCCCGGTAACTCCATCCTGAGGCGATTCAAGTGCGCCCACATCTCAGGTGGACTGTGGAATTGTTGGTTGACATCACAAATGTCCCAGGCCTCCAGGAAGACGGCATCCTATGCCATGTCGTTATGACGCAACCTCTTCCCTGGATCCTGAGTGGATATCCTATGAAATCCCCTCGGTGGCCACCCCTCAGGATGGCCCTGCTTTTCTGGAATCAATAGATCCACCGCTGCCGCCACACACTCGGTTGGTGCGGGCCTCACCACCACGGTAGCCCTGCCACTGCGAGAGGCCCTTGCTGCCCTCCGACCCCGACCTCAGGATAGGGGAGGCCCGCCACCACCAACTCGAATGGTTGGCTGCATCAACATCTCTCCTGGATAAGCTGCCTCCCCACTGATGGCATACTCCCTCACCAATCTGAAAGCGGTGGTGGATGGAGGAAATCCAATTCGCATCTTCCCGTCTTCACGTGTGAACATGAGCCACAGCTGCCTCATCACACCGGGTGCTCCTCGTGACACACCTCTAAGTAGACCTACGGGGTCAGCCGCTGGAGGCACCAGAACTGCCTCGAAAACCGATGCGGGGTGTACGGTTCATAGAGCGGCTCAAGATCCACTCGTGCCACCAAACCTCCACCTCAAAAGGCCAGAAGATAAGCCTGGTGCTCTTCCATACCCTTCCCATTGTCCGTGAGTACCCCTGTCGGCAATGAAAACAGGTGTAAGATGAACTCATACACCCTCCATACCCGATTAAGCACCATCGGTATGGTTAGTTTGAGTGGGAAGCTCCTGGCCGCATTCAGAATGGAGGGGAGGACGTTTGATCCCAGCAGCAAGATAGTGTTTGGATACACATAAATCCCCCTGATGTGCACCTCAATCCACCCATACAAAAGTTGGAAGGGCCCGCATATCCTTGGAGACTTCTTGCCCTTGATAATGTGCCACAACATCCTGTACAGCTTGGCGAGCATTGGAATCCCCAGATTGACCCGCTACCCCATGGTCAGCATAGACACCATGATAAATGAGTTGGGCCGAACCCCCATGCTGGTAGCTCTCTCCGATAGGATCCAATCACAGATAAGGGCTACAATGAATGTCGCCGGCCTGACTATCGGTTGTTGTTCGGTGTTGACACTGAAACCACAAGTCTTCCATTGGCTGTCCTCCAAGACCCGCCAATACGACTGCTCCTTGCCCCGTTGAGCCACCTTCGGACAAGTTCGAGGCCTTGGAGGGAACTCTTGATTATCCGGGAAGTTCAGGAACTACTCGAACCACTTCTTAAAGTGGAAATCCCTCACTGCCTCCTTGCCCTCTCCATGGACCAGTGCCATCAGCACTGAATCCAGTCGCGGCATCTGCTCCGTATCCTCCTACGCACTCATGACGTGGATGAACTCATCATACAGGTCCCCCAAGATTGGAACCCCCAAAATCTGGTGGACATCCCACTGGATGATTCCCACCTCCCCATGGTGCAGGTAAAAAGTATTGGTCCAAGATGAACATCTGCTCAGCAGCTCCAGTATCAGCTATTTTGGTTGGTAAATGTGGAATTGGGAGGCCCATGATGCCTCATACAAACCCACTCTCCTCAGCTCAGCCCCAAACTCTTCACATGAGGTGACTACCCAGTAGGTCCATGACCATTCTTTGGTGAAGTTTCCGCCCTGGCATAGGTCCCACTCCTCGGGCCACCCCTACGTCGAATCCCACAAACCCGCCTTCAGCATGGTGCGGTACAGAGGAGGACGTCTCCGGTTGCAGTGGCTACCCGTCAATATTGAACACGTGGTTGTAGAGACAGTCGGTGGTGACGGGTGTGAAGTCCTCCCACGCATGACCATCGGCCACCCTGAACCACTGGCACTGGCATGGCGTGCTCCTGAACCAACGAGCTGGTTAGTCCCTACTCGCCTCAAGGATGAAGGCATCATCCCTCAGCCTAAAGCCATACAAAGGCAGCTTATTGCACTGCGGGTAGTTCTTCTGACTCTCTGATAGAAGTGTTGTCAAAGAATTATGGTCGAAGTGACCTCAGACCATATCTACAAGGCCTAGACAGTTAGCGATCTTATCCCTTCAAATGACGTCTGCAAACACCCCCAACAAAGCTTCTCTATGGGACATTTCTATTTCGGAACTCGAAAAAATTTTAGGTCGGTTCGCGAAGGCTTCTTGCGAAGAGCTCTCAAGAAGATTGGGTGCAAAACCAAGCTGCGGAGCCTGGCCTAGGCTGGCAAACAGAAGATCACTAGGCACGGTTGCAGAATCGGAGAATCACAGTTCACCGCAAATATCGATTCGAAAAGAGCAGACACGGAGTACGCGGGGCTTCGCAAATTTGAGAGCGCAAAAGGACAAAATCCACGAGAAGACAAAAGAGAGGTCATCCCCCCTAATTATAGGCGGAAACCCCGGAGCTTCGTGGCACGTCCCGCCCGCGTGGAGCATCGCGGCGCGTCCGGACAGTGTGGCCGCTGGCCGCCCCAGGCATCCTCTTCGCGAGGCCGCCTCACGAACCACAGATAATTTTGGCGATTTTCCCTCAGACTTCGACCCTTCATCCCTATATGGCTCCAAGTCTGAGTGGGAGCATTTGTTGGTGCCAAAATATTAGATGAAAAAGGAAGAAGGAAAAGAAGCCCGCGCAATGCCCCGCAAAGCGTAGTCGTGGATCGCACCCCAGTAAACGCGGCCGCCGCGAAGCAAAGGAGGCGGTAATGCTCCGTGAACAACCTGACATTCGAGAGCCCTCCGCGAAGCTCCTAAGGCAGTAACTCTCTGCGAACGGCCTGACGTTCGCGAGCCCGCCGCGAAGCAAAGGAGGCGGTAACGCTCCGCGAATGGCCTGACGTCGCAAGCCCGCCGCGAAGCACCCGCCGCCCCTTCGCGCGGCATGAGCTCTGATTCGCGGCGCCCCTTGCCTATAAATACTTGGCTCCCCTGAGTCTAAGAGGAGGACGATCTAACCTTTCAGATTATTATCTCCCGAATGACGAAGCACCCTTCACCCCCAGGAACCATGAGCTCTGCCAGGTACTTCTACTTCACGAGATGCCTTCACCTTGTCTCGTCTTGATCCCCGCTTCTGAGAGCGATGCCCTTCACGAAACCTAATGGCATTCGCGAAGGAAGGGGATTCCCAAGGGAACCCGGGCAGCCGTGGAGAGTTTATGATTCGCGAAACACCCATCTTATACTAGTGATCCACACACCAAGGCGGGGTCGCTGTACATCGCGAAGCATAATGCTTCACAACACCTTGCTTCGTGAGGAACCTCTATTTCACAAGGTAGTGCTATGAGAATACTATTCCACTTCGCGAAGCACCTCCGATTCACACCCCTGCCCCATGCTAAGGCCAAGGCACTCCACTTCACGAAGAATACTCCTTTTCTTGGAAATTCCTATTCCCGTGTGACCCTCCAAGTCTGCACGATGTGATATCAAAGTCCCATGGACAACACCACCTGTAGCATTGTTTCACCTAATGCTTCTTTGCAAAGGCACACTAACGGCTATTTCTTCTTCGCATAGCCATGATAATGTGGACCCCTCGATTGTTCGCTCCGCGTCCCCCCTTTACCACGGCTTTGCCGGTACCTTCCCTTCCCCATGGGGTAGAGGGTACCGGTTATGTAAGTCCTAGGGGTGTGGAGTAAACCCACCTCGCCTGAGATGCAGGAAGTTAAACTGCCAAGAACCTCGTCCTCAACACATGACATTAAACTGTGATCAGACCCCGTGCATCGCACGTAGGGTCCCCCCAGCTCGGACATTCTTTATGCCTGCTCATCTCCACGGGAATGGATTCTACCTCACATGGGATGAGATCCTCCTTGTTGGAGTAGCATATGTCCACGGGAGAAGGGAAACCACCTTGGTGTAAGCCCCCTAGCCTCTCTTGCGGAAGGTTGCACCCATGCACCTCTGTACTTCCCCAATTCCAAGTCCAGTGGAGCCCCTTTCCCACTGTGCTTTGTCGCACATTGGGCCTCCATCCTAGAGTAAGTCCTAGCACCGTGGGCCACCTAACGCGTAAGACCCTCTTCGTTTCCCACAGATGCATCCTTCGTGATGTGATCATCAGGTCCCTGCAACAACTTGTTTCTCACACTGAGCATGACTCGTGTGAGCTTAGAGTGAGCGCCGACCCTAACCCCCACCTTAAGCGAACTACGGGGACTTTGATCCGTGCTAAGGCATGGTACGTAGGAAGCCTCCACGAGTTTCAAGATCACCACTCGGTCGTTTCTTCACGTTGAGTTCCACCCCTGTCCAGCATGACATGAAACTGTATGCCCCTTCTAGGATGACGTTAAACTGCACACCGGAACTACGTGGTCTTTGAACTGTGCTAAGGCATGGTACGTAGGAAGCCTCCATGAGGTTCAAGCCCATCACCAATCGTTTATTCACGTCAGGGTTCACCCTCGTCCTGTTTGACGTTAAACTGCATTACAGTCCGACGACAAGCCGTTGCGACCCTCCTGAACTACGTGGTCTTTGATCCATGTCAAGGCATGGTATGTTGGAAGCCTGCCCTGAGGTTCAAGCCCACCTTTTTAAGCGAACTACGGGGACATTGATCCATGTCAAGGAATGGTACGTAGGAAGCCTCCACGAGGCTCAAGCCCACCACTCAGTCGTTCTTTCACCTCGAGTCACACCCCCGTCCAGCATGACATTAAACTGCACATCCATTTGAACTAAAAGGTCTTTGATCCATGTCAAGGTATGGTACGAAGGAATCCTCCCTAAGGTTCAATCCCATCGCCTGTCATTCCTTCAAGTCAGGTTCCACCCTCATCCCGCATGACGTTAAACTACATTCTAGTCCAACGGAAATCCATTGGGACCAACCTGAGCTACATGGTATTTGATCCATGGTAAGGCATTGTACGCAGGAATCCCCTCCTGAGGTTCAAGTCCCCCCCCCCCACCAGTGGACCCCCAGGGTTCACTTTCATGTCGGTTCGCCGAAAAAACCCAACCTGAACTACGGGGTATTTGATCCATGTCAAGGCATGGTATGTAGAAAACCTCTCTGAGGTTTAAGCCCATCACCCATTGGTCATTCCGACCTCCTTCACGTCGGTTCAACAACACCTGGGCAGCCTAGTGTGTAAGCCCCACACCATCTAGACCAAGGTCTTTTTTCTTTCACGTCGGTCCACCGACACCCACCATTCACGCCAAAACAATGAGGAATTTGATCCATATTAAGTTATGGTACGTAGGAAGCCTCCATGAGGTTTGATCCCAACTTTACTGTCACCCTTACGATGGTCCCATTTCATTCCCCCACTACTTCATCCATCCACCCATCCATCATCCACCCTGATTTTTACCCGGGCCGCCACATCCCAGTGGGATCATGCCACTCTACTCCCCTCCACTGCATCTAGGAAGCCTCCAAAGAGCTGATCCCGACATCGACACCCCTTTAAGGGAAATTCATCAATCTGATCCACTCCATCTAGTGTTTTGATCAGGCCGATCTGTCTCCGCTGGACATTAAACCTGCGGCATACCTTGGGTTAAACATGGGAAGCTGAGGAAAACCTCAGATACATGCCTATGGCATATGATTCCCCATGCTCGTTGTTGGTTTCCTCGGGCTTCCGTGCCCTCAAGAAGCCCTATGACAAGGGGAAAAATGTAAACACACCAATTCCCCAGTGTTCAGACACGCTACTGATGCCTCGACGTTACTACTCCCCGACTGAAGGTTGCTACCCTGACCGGACCCTTTGGAATGTCCTGACAAAAGCAGTGTAATTAACTGGCATCCATGAAAACATGGCACTGGGATGAGTTTCATGACCAACCTATTAAATCTATGAGGGAGACCCGGACTAGGTGACGTGTTCCAAGGAGGAATCCACGGAAGAAAGAACCGAAATCCCATCATCCCGATTTCGATCAAGGAGAAAACGTCCTTGAACAAGGAATGGATGCCGCCCGCCTTTGGAAAGGGGGAATGCGGGGCAACAACTACACGTCCTCTGCAGACAGATGCACATGCCCCGACGTAAAAGTGTCGGAAACAAAGTTTTATCTACATTTTTTCTTGTAAGTAATGTTATAAAATGGAATACTACATTATTTGAATACTAAAATTTATTGAATGTTTTATAGATGTTTTAACATATTATAACATGAATCTGTATTTTCCCAGATACTAAGTCTGATTGTAAGTCAATGATAATGATGGATTTATCACAAAATTACTCTTCAAAAAACTAGTCATTCATGTTTTACCCAAAAATCATCACAACTAAGAGATATAAAAATATAGTAAAATCACTAAATATCTTTTTTTCATGTGGGTGTACAATTTGTATTAAACAAATATATGTAACTTATAAAACAGTAAATATTTTTGATTTCCTAATAATTTAAATGCATTAAAATATAAAATAGTTCATCTCAGTGTTGAAATCACAGAATTAAATATATGAAAAAAACCTCAACTAGTAGAACAAAATAAATTCAATGTTGTCATTATTTTAGATAATGTAGAACACATCAAATATTTACATAATCCTATTAACATTTAGAGGGTATAAAATTCATACCTATTTTAAATACCAAATATACTCAATTTTTCGATAGAATCATATATACAATTTTTATAAGATATCCAAATTATAACTTCTTTATTGTTTATTTCCTTATAGGTTGTTTCTTCAGATGCAAGATCAAAGAAAGATTAATCGATTACCAAATCAAGGTCATCTTTTTACCCAATGGTATGTTCAAATTTATTTCATTTGTCATTTACATTTACAATATAAACTGATTTAAAAACATTACATCATCTTTTTATCTCACTTTATTATTTTATGGTATGTTTTAGTTGTGTAAAGTTGATGAGTGTTCTGTTATTGTAGCTAGAACGAATCATTTCCAAGCACATTTTATCAAGTGAACATATAAACTCTTTAAATTGTATCATATTTTCCACCATACTCATTAGTTTCAATGTGCCTTCTTTTGTATAACATGAATTCATTTATCCTTTTTAATGTAAAGTATCATTTCTAAATTTTAATAGGATTACATCTTATGTATAATATATAGTTTCGATATATAGTTTATATTCAATATTCATTCAGTATATAAGTTGATGAAAATTGTATTAAATATTAATTCAATTAAAACCTATGTAATTTATTTGGTTTCCTCATGGAAATTTATGGATCAATTAGATACCATGCCCCATCCATTAGTATGTTCTTTAATAATTGATTATATGAATTCTATATTATATATATTTTTTAAAAAATATTTTCAAATTTTTATTCAATATCGTAAAATTATTATATTTTCTTCATGTTATTTTGATTTTTCTCTAATAATTCATGTATTTTTTATTTCATTACACTGATAAGACCCGTTTTTCTACAACAATGATCTTGTATTGAAGGGAGCATAATGAATTGTACAATCCTTCTTGAGCTAAATTCATCCATGCCGATGTGAAAGCCATGTGTCAAACTCTTCAAAAATTGAACACATATCCAGTATAGGCCTGTACATCATTGTATATTACTGATGACACATAGATTTTCATATAGACATGGATTGTAAATAATGGTATTTCACATGGTCTATACATGATGAACATCATGGCACATTAATCATGGCCATTTTTTCAATTTTGTATAGACTATATGTTTGAGTACTCCTATCTTGAACACATGGCCTGTATAATTCTATTTATTTCTGGACAATTCTGCACATTTATGCACATCATGGTCATTTTTTCCACCTTTGAGGATCCATATATTATTGTTCCTAATGTCTTGAATAAGGATCAATATAACCATATTTATGCTAGATGAAGATAAATATTTTTTCAAGAAGCTGGGGTGGGAGATAAAACCTCCCCATTCCACCCTCATTTTCTCGATATTCTTGTATATAAGTAAAGACTCATCATCAACTTGTAATCCTTTTCATAGTTAATATATTTAAAAATATATAAATATAAAGTTGTAAAATAATTTCTCATAAGTAATATACCATGATTTTGATGCATTAAACATATTTATGGATGAGGAATTCAATCTAAAACTCTCTTATTTTAGTCATTTCAAGCTTGGTCCAACTACGGATAAGGCCCATGAGGGAAAATGGTTTTTGTATTCTTGAGTATTCATGGGCTGGTTAGTTGACTAAAAAAATAGATGTGTATAGATTTGGTGCCATGTTCTTTGATATGATTGCAGGAAGGTGAGTTATTAATACTATTAGGCCCACTGACTAGCATAATCTAATAAAATGGGTACATTGAAAGTTATTATTTCAAACCTAATTCCTTGTCAACATTTTATATAAATAAAATGTTGTGTGAGGTGTAGATCTTGGACCTCAATGTTGTGTAATTTCATCAATTTGAGGTTCCCCATTGGCACTGGAGATGACTTGATTCGTGGATATTCTATAAAAGATGCTGAATAAAAAATTTCCATTAAATAAATATCATTTTTATATTTTTATTTATTTATATTTTTATTTTTATTCAGGTAGATATTTTGAACTAATTTTTGGGTATGCTCTTTGGTTGTGTGTGCTTTATATTTTGGACCTGAATGATGTGGCATAACAATGACTTGATGCTCCTCACTGGCATTGGAGTTAACTTGATTTATTGTGAAGTTAATAGGGATGAGTAATGAAAATTACTCATTCTATACAGGTTATTTATTTATACTTTCATTTTTTGTTTGTTTCAATTCATGCACATTTTTTTCACTGATTTGTAGGTATGATCTTTGGCTATGTGTGGTATAGATCCTGGACCTGAAGGGTGTGGCATGACGACTTTAGGTTCCCCATGGGTACTTGATTCAACTTGGTTTGTTTATTCTAATGGATTTTTTGAGGGGTGATGATAGATCATTGGAGGGAGTAACTATACTTATACTATGATGTGTGTTGGAGGATATGATTCAATAGAATACATTCTATTTTATAATTTTTATGATGCAGTAGGGGTGGGGGTGCAGTGACATATGTGTATCCTATGTTTTTATGTGTTTTATGATATTTTTAGGTATCAATCAAATTAAGTATGTATTGATTAATTTTGTATTAAATTTAATTATTAATATAATTAAAAATTATATAACCTTGAACATGTGTGAAAATATTATTTGGGTTGATAATTAATATTGGTATATTATATATGACACATTAATAAATACAATATAAAATTTCAGCAATAAATATCGTGACACCAAAATATAATATCTTATTTAAAATTTAAAATAAAATAAAATATTAATTCTTGATATTGGTTATCAAAGTTGATAATAATATTATAAATATATAATGTTTTTTATAGAAATATATTTCTAATCATTTTGTCCAACATTTATATTAGCTTCTATTTTTATTAAAATTGAAACAAAACTATTTTATCTATCACAATATCATTTAGCAATATTGATTTTACCGACAATTTAGTGATAGAGAATTTTTTTTGGTAAAATTTTTTTCCCACAAAAAATGAAGTTTTACCAAATGATGTACCCCCATTGTAAAAAGATAATTATTTGGTAGTGTACGGATGATTTAATGAAACATATTTCATTCCCACGAGTTAGTTACGCTATGAGGGAATGAAAAATGTTTTTATGGTCTTGTGTTACGCATTTTTATGGTTATCATTATATAACCAGTGTGACAATAATTATATATCCCTCCGGTGAATTTGGTAATGATTTATGTCTCATGAAATAATATGAAGTTGAATGGGGATTGAACCTAGTCTAGTAGGGGACTCTATTCATTATCATAGCCTTGTAGTGTGCCATGTTATACTCTTACGGATCACGGTTGATTATTGATTATTCTGCACTATTTTGACTCATTCCTTGTGTTCTAAAAAAGCCATATTAAATGAATAATGATTTATGGTCTATGAAATTTTGGTTAGGGTTTTGTTTTTTATGATTAAATTCTCAAACACTTATTATTACCTTATTATCATTTATGATAATGGATTGATATCTCCCATGATTACACTCACTGAGTATCTAAGGTAACAATTTCTTATTTTTTTCTTTTCTATAGGTTATGAAGAAATGTTTTAAGTAGGGGTTTTATAAGAACAATACTATGGGATATGAAATTTTTCAGAAAAGTAGAAAATATTTCATGAAATAAGTTGAATTTGAATCTAGTATTTGAATACACCAAACTATTATGGTTCTGGTGCTTTTTTATTATGATTTGTATTGAATATTCATAAAACATTATATTATATTTACATATATAACTCTTATGTTACCTTATTTGGTATTAGAGTATAGTTTAGTTGTTTTTATAGATTGGGTTATAATTAAATTGAGGATAGAACATAAGAAAAACAATGAATAATTGAATGTGATATATTGGATAAACCTAACGAATCATTGATTAATAAGAAGTCTTCATAATTTAGGAGATATAATGAATGATAATAATTATTATATTATTTATTACTCTAATTAGTGTTGATTGATACCCATAATAAGTTTTTTTGTTTAAAAAATGATGAGAACCTGAATAAAAGGAAGAAAGGAACCCTTATTTTTCATTCACGAACTTTAAATTTTATGTTTGTATATGGATCTACCCACACTTTCATATATGAGGAATTTACTAGGTGTGTTAGATCTCCACCAGAACTATTATATTTTGAACTGACTTTTTTTAACATCCTAAATGTTTTAAATAAAAAAGGATACATAATTTACTATAAAAAACCTATCATGTTATTATATTAATGTATTTAATAGGATAAAAATTAGTTTGGAATTATTTGGGGGACATTCAGAAACTGGAGCTCCAAATTTTGGAGAGGTAGACTAATCCATATAGTTAGTGAATGATAATCAATAACCATAATAATCAATCATGAAGGTGTTGTCAGGAACTACAGAGGGGAACATAACTAGCTATAATCATGGAGCATAGGCCACAAAATCATGTGGGATATTCTAGTGGGTTTAAGGGGGGATTCATGGTTATCCAAAAACTATGCCCCCAGGGCCACACCCTTAGTTATACTTAGATAGTATAGGTGGTTTGGAAAATTGTGTGGCCAAACCGTCCACCCCTTTAAAAATTGGGAAAAATGAAAAAGTTTCCCTTCTCACCTTAAAAAAATATAAACTGCTCATCTTCATTCTTTTATTCAGTATCCAACTATGTGGGACCTTATTCCTTCGCCTCTCCTTTTTCATTATGCCTCCTTATTTATCTGAGATCTGATTTCGTTACCATCTGTCATATAAGAAGCATCCTGATAAGAGATTCAATCTATAACGTTTCCATCATAATTTATCTATCCATATTTGATGTCATTTTAATGTTATCTAACACTCCTTATTTTCAGAGAACATTATATTTCTCCAACTTCTCCCATTACAACTGAAATTCAAGAATGGAAACGGATGAGTAGAGAAATTCCAAGCTAAGGTCGGTGGTCCTTTTCTTTTCCCCAAAATTCATGATGCTTAATATTGTGCGTCATTTTTCTACTTGATATAAATTCTATAAGAAATATATTAAATATAAAATTATTTAAATGTTTGTATATATAATTTTTAGTGTAGCCTTTGAAAACTATATTCAATTTCAGTGGATTTACACTACAATTAAGGTCACCCCTTAATTTTTTCAATTCTCAATGGATTATGAGCCTTATGATTAAACATGGAATTGAACCATCACTTATGTAGTGTCACACCCCGACCGCGGACGTCCGTAATTTTTCTCTTTTCTTGGTCCCGGTTTAAATTTTTCGAAGATTAATCGTGATTGGTGGTTTTGCACCGGTGCGCGGTCATCGCGTCGCTAGCGATGGTCGTGCGTTCGGCCCGGGGGACGATGTGTCCACCCGGCGTTTTGAATATTAAAGTTTTTACATTGACCTTTTATTATTATTATTGTTTGAGTTGCGTTATTATTATAATTAACTACCTTTTTTTTTACTTTAATTATTTTATTGTTATGATTATTATTATAAAGTATTATTAATATTATTATGAAGGTTTGTTATTATTTGTCACGACCCGTCCTCGGGGCCCGTGCCGTGACTACCCCAAGCCCGCCTTCCATAGGCCAGGGGCTGGCGACTAGCACCAAGGCGTAAAATCCCAGTAAACAGGGAAGACATTGCCTTTATAAGTAACAACCACACAGAGTCAGCAAGCGGAAAGTAAAGTGCAGAAAGGTAAAGGGGCCGGAAATACAAGCCCAACTGTAAAGTACAACTGAAAAGTAAAGTACAGCAACTGAAGAAAAGTCGGCGGCCTCGTGTCGTCCACTGGCAATCCCACCTGAAGGGTGGGTACAGATAGCCTCCAGGCTCCTCGGGTCCCACGTCCGCTCCGAGTACGTTCCGCCCAGTGGTCCACCTCCAGGTACCGTCCTGCTCCACGCCCCAACCGTGATCAGCGCTGTCCGTCGTCTGCAACCAACACAACAAGGTGCGGGCATAGCCCGTGCAGGGGTGAGTACAAGCTACTCAGTAAGGACCCCGAGACCCCCGAAAGTCTCCCGAAATCCACAAAGGATATAGCACAAAAGAAAGATGCAATCACGAAGTAACATCTGACTCGACTTAGGTATATGCCCATACATATACCTAAGTCCCCATTTCTTGCTCTGCTCACGAGCTCGAGAACAACTCAATCCACAAAGGAAAGCAAGACTCAAATCCACAAGGAGAGTAAACAGTAAATCCACAAAGGATAGTTCAACACAATCCACAAAGGAGAGTAACATAAGATTCAGCTCAACCAGGTATACTTTTTCAGATGACGTCAAGACGATCACTGATCCGTCTAAGTCGTCGGACCCACGAAGGATCGATAGGTACTAACCCCCGCAGAAGACCCACACAGGATCGGGCTCACACAGAACCTGTAGGCAGTGGCTCACACAGAACCGGTAGTAAGGACCCACGTAGGATCGGGCTCACACAGAACCTGTAGGCACTGATCCACATGGGATCGCTGAGTGCAGTAGTCGACGCAGTCCACTGAGGATCTCTGCACAATCGTCGCCGCAGTCCACGAAGGATCCCTGCTCTGCCGTCGTCGCAGTCCACGGAGGATCTCTGCTCTGCCGTCGTCGCAGTCCACGAAGGATCTCTGCTCTGCCGTCGAAGTCACAGCCAGCGCTAGGGTTCCCGCACAAAGCGAGCTCGTTTAGGAGGGTCCGCTCCACGAGCCGAGAGGCTGATACATCAACTGACACGTAGTCCGAAGTTGATGTATCCAAAAGTTCCGTATCGACAACAGGATCTCAACGCAACAGACGGCGCGTCAATCGGACGCCCGGTCTGAGAGTTATTGGCATTTTCGTCCCAGGGGCCCGGTTGGGTTTTAGGGCAAAACCAACCCGACCGTACTCCGCCTGTATCCGATCCTCGGGCGGAGTATGCCAAAAGTTCCGTCTCACTTAGAGGAAACTACCACAGCTGACGGTACGTCGTTCGGACGTCCGTAGCTCAAGTTATGAGCGTTTCCGTTCCGAGGGCCCGGTTGGTTTCGTGTACGAACCAACCCAAAGTCTTCCGAAACCTTGAGTATAATATACCGAAACGACCGTCTCGATCCAAGGATCGCGTAGCCGCTGACGGTTCGTCAATCGGAGGTCCCAGGCCCAAGATATGGGCAACAGACCGAAGAGGGCCCGAAACGGGGGTTCTGGGCCCGGGGCGACCCGGCCCGAACCCCCCCCTGGGGTCGGCCGAACCGGGTCGGCCCGAACCGGGTCGGCCCGACCCGGCCCGGCCCAGCTAGGCCGGGTCCGGTCCGGCCTGGGCGCGGCCCGGCCGACCGGACCGGCCGGCTCGGCCGGCGCGGCTTGGCCAGCCGCGCGGGTGGAAGGCCGCGGGCGCAGCCCGCGGTCGAGGGAGCCGCGGCCCGCACGCGGGCCGCGCGGGTGGTCAGCGGACGCGGCGCATTGCCGCGTCCCGACCGGGTGGACCGGACCCGCGGACCGCGGGTCCGCTGGTTCGCCGCCGCCGCGGCCGAGCCGCGGCGGATTCCTCCGGCGGCGCGCCGGGCGCCGCCGCCCCCGGTCGCCGGCGCCGCCGCGCTGGCGACCCGCGCCGCCGCCTCCTTCCGGGGCCGCCGGAGATGCTCCGGTGGCCCGATTTGCCTCCCGTCTGCGCCGATGCCCCTCCCGGATGCCGACCTTCACTGCGGAAACAACGGATCGCCCCTGCCGCGCGGTTTGTCGTCGTCCGCCATATCCGCACAACAAAAGAGATCGGCGGAGGGTTGCCGGGTCTTGTTCGTTAGACCCGCACCCTCCGCGTTAGCCATAATCAACGGGAGAAAAGAAAACGATGATCAACACATGATCCAACAATTTTATTTAAAGATAAAATTGTTCGTTTGAAACCGGCTTTTTAAATTTTCAAGAACGTTCACGAGAAAATTTAAAAAGGGTAACTTTTCCAAAATAAATCCCTACCTCGCAGCTGTTGTTGCCGAACGGGGGATCGTCGCGGGATTGCTCGTCACGGAAGAAGGAGATCGTCGCGTCGTCGCGGTATCCGGCGTCGCGTTGCCAATCTCCGGATCAAGAACAAACGGATTTAATTAATTAAATCCGTTGTTATTGAAATTAAGAAGGGAGAATTTAGAAGTTTCGATTCTCACCTTTAACCGCCGATCGCAGGTTCGCCGCGGAAGATGAGGCACCGAAGAAGAAGAAGAAGAAGGTCGCGGAAAAGCTGTTGACGTCGCGGATCGTGCGTCGTCGGATTCCGGTTCCGGCGTTCTTCCCGTTCTTCGCGTTCTTCGCGTTCTTCGCGGAGAGGGTGGAGGCTCAGAGGAATTGCACAACGATAGCAATCCTCCAAAATAGACAAGTTTGTCTATTTTATTATTTTGCCAACAAACGTAAAACGCATAAGTAACGACCCAATTAATTCACGAAGAAACAGTCCATTTAATTCACGAAATAAACCGCCCAATTAAATGGTCTGTTAAGAATTAAAGAAAACGCGTCGGTTGACTTTTCAGTTACTTTGACGGGTTTTCGCGGGTGCGTTACTTAGCGAAAGAAACGGCGGGGCTCGTGCGGGCCCTGCCTCACAAATATCCTACCAAGAGGGTAGGATATTTCTGGATAGCATCCTATCCAGTTCAACTTAGTTCAAGTCGTCTTTAAGTGACTTCAAGTGGCTTCCAACAGCTTAAGTGAAATAAAATAAAGTTGTCGCACAAACTTTATTTTATTTCTGACTTAAAGCCGCAAAATTTAAAAACCACGTCTGAGAAAACGCAACTCCGGAAGAGGCGTTTCTAAGAAAATACCGGCGCTGCGATTTCATCGGTGCCCTCAGAATTTGATTCCGGGCACCGGTTCAAAAGATAGAAAAACCCGCTCGTCCGTTCACTGAACGTACCCGAGCCAAACTTCGGAAATTGATTCCGGGCACACCGGGCCTCAGAATCAGGTGCCGTCTGAAGCTGCGCTCTTGTAAAATTCCAAAGAAAATTAAGAAAAAAATTTCCTTGAAATTTGCGGGTCTTTACATTACTCCCACCTCAGGGCTTTACGTCCCCGTAAAGATACATCAAAACTAGGGGAACAAATGGGGGTACTGAGCACGCATCTGAGCTTCCCGCTCCCAAGTGCTCTCCTGGAGGTTCCCGTGCTGCCATCTGACGCGCACAAGAGGAATCGACCACCCACGTAGGACCCGCTCCTGTCGATCCTCGATCTCCACTGGGACCTCCGCAAAAGTCGCCCCATCGTCCACGTCCAGCTCCCCAAAGTCGATGATGTGCGTCGGGTCGTGCACGTATCTCCTCAGCTGAGACACGTGAAAGACGTCGTGCACCCGGTGCAACTGAGGTAGTAGAGCCAGGCGATAAGCCACCTCTCCTATCCTGCTGAGGACCTGGAAAGGCCCGATGAAGCGTGGAGACAACTTGCCGCCTCGGCCAAATCTCCGTAAACCACGTCGAGGTGAGACACGCAAAAAGACGTGGTCGCCATCCTCGAACTCTAGTGGCCTCCGCCTCCTGTCAGCATATGACTTCTGCCGGCTCTGAGCTGTCCTCATCCTCTCCTGGATGATCTGGACCTTCTCTGTCGTGGCTCGGACCATCTCTGGTCCCACGAGTGCTGACTCCCCAGGGTCTGTCCAGCACAACGGTGATCTGCAGGGTCTGCCGTACAACGCCTCGTATGGTGCCATCCCGATGGTGGAGTGGTAGCTGTTGTTGTACGCGAACTCCACCAAGGGTAGGTGGTCCTCCCAGCTGCGACCAAAGTCGAGGACACATGCACGGAGCATGTCCTCGAGTGTCTGTATGGTCCTCTCCGTCTGACCATCCGTCTGAGGGTGGAAGACTGTGCTCAGATGGAGCCGCGTCCCGAACGCCTCCTGCAACCCCTTCCAGAGCCGGGAAGTGAAACGAGCATCTCGATCGGAGACGATAGATGATGGCACACCGTGAAGCCGTACGATCTCCTGGACGTAAAGACGTCCCAAGCTCTCCACTGAGCCCTGCTCTCTGATGGGTAAGAAGTGTGCCGACTTGGTGAGTCGGTCGACAATCACCCAAATGGAGTCGTGACCTCTGGAAGTACGTGGAAGTCCAGTCACGAAGTCCATAGATATGCTATCCCACTTCCACTCCGGGACCTCCAAGGGCTGTACCAAACCTGCTGGTACCTGATGCTCTGCCTTCACCTGCTGGCAGGTGAGGCATCGTGAAATGAACTCTGCCACAGCTTTCTTCATGCCCGGCCACCAGTGCTGTCGTCTGAGATCCTGGTACATCTTCGCCACTCCGGGATGTACCGCCAAGGGAGAAGTGTGAAACTCTCTCAGCACCTCCTCTCGTAAAGCAACTGGTACGAAGGTACGCCCTCTGAAAAGGATGTCGTGCTCTGCTCCAAGGGAGAAACCATCAGGCGCCTGACCTGAGGATATCAGTGCACGCCGGGTCTCACAGTCAGCGTCCCCACGCTGAGCCTCTCTGACCCGCTGTAGAAGTGTAGGAGAGACTGTGAGAGACTGAAGAAAGGCTGCTCCGTCTCTATCCACGAAGGATATCTGCAAGGAGGCTAGCTGCTCCGTCGCCTCCTCAAGTAGCTGAATGCCCGTCCTCCTGCTGAGGGCATCGGCTACCACGTTCCCCTTCCCAGGAGTATAGACTATCTCAAAGTCATAGTCCTGGAGGAACTCAAGCCATCTCCGCTGTCTCAGGTTCAGGTCCTTCTAAGAGAAGATATACCTGAGATTCTGGTGGTCAGAAAAGACCGTGAAGCGCTCGCCCATCAGATAGTGCCGCCACGTCTTCAGAGCGAAGACCACTGCTGCTAACTCCAGGTCATGAGTGGCGTAGTTCTGCTCATGCGGCCTCAACTGACGTGATCCGTAGGCGATCACGGCCCCCTCCTGCATCAGGACGCACCCGAGTCCAGTCCCTGATGCATCGCAGTAAACTACGTACCCAACTCCCTCCTCAGGCAACCTCAAGATAGGTGCGCTGGTCAATCTCTGCCTCAGCTCCTGGAAGCTCTGCTGACATCTGTCTGACCACACGAAGGGTTTCCCCTTCTTTGTCAAAGCTGAGAGTGGTGCCGCAACTCTGGAGAAGTCCGGCACAAATCTCCGATAGTATCCTGCTAGGCCCAAGAAGCTCCGCACCTCCGTCACGCTCCTGGGTGGCTCCCAAGCTAGTACTGCCTCGATCTTCACGGGATCCACTGCAACTCCCGCCTCAGAGATGACGTGCCCCAAGAAATGGACCTCACGTAACCAGAACTGGCATTTTGAGAGCTTTCCATAAAGCTGGTGCTCTCGGAGTGTGTCTAGCACTACTCGCAGGTGGTAGGCATGCTCCTCCTCAGTCGTCGAGTATACCAAAATGTCGTCAATGAAGACAACGACAAATCAGTCGAGGTATGGCTGGAAGATCCTGTTCATGAGGCTCATGAACACTGCTGGAGCATTGGTTACGCCAAACGGCATAACCAAGAACTCATAATGGCCATACCGACACCTGAAGGCCGTCTTCTGTACGTCCTCGTCTCGAACTCTGAGCTGATGATAGCCTGACCGGAGGTCTATCTTCGAGAACCACCGCGCTCCCTTGAGCTGATCGAAGAGGTCATCAATCCGTGGCAGCGGATACTTGTTCCTCACTGTCACCTGGTTCAGGCGACGATAGTCGACACACAGTCGCAAGCTCCCGTCCGCCTTCTTGGCGAACAAAATCGGAGAAGCCCAGGGTGAAACACTGGGTCGGATAAACCCCTTGCTCTGCAAGTCCTCCAACTGTACCCGCAGCTCTCGAAGCTCGGCGGGGGCCATCCGATATGCTGGAGTAGATATCGGGGCTATCCCGGGGTACAAGTCGATGTAAAAGTCTACCTCTCTACGAGGAGGTAGCCCTGGAACGTCGTTGGGAAAGACGTCCACATACTGGTCCACCACTGCAGGAAAAGCCGGACTCCGCACGTCCACTGCTCCTAGGATGAGGCTAGCCAACTGATGAGAGATGGGCTGCACTCTCCTCCGCGGAAGTCCATCCTGTGCTGCAAAGGTTCCCTTCTCGCCGGTGAAGGTAAACCTGCTCCCGTCGGTGCGAACACATCGCACCTTGCGCCTAAAACAGTCGATCTGGGCATGAACCGTGGATAGCCAATCCATGCCCAAGATGACATCGTAAGGCCTCGACGCCGCTACAAGGAGATCCCAGCCGAAGCTATCGCCTCCTAGAGTAAGCTCACACTGCCGGCACCAGTGCGTAATCGTCGAGTCTGCTCCCGTAGGAGTCTCTAGCCGTAAGGATCGAGCCAACGGCTCAGTCGGAATCTCCGAGCTCCGAACAAGGGCAGAGGCTATGAAAGAGTGACTCGCTCCTGTGTCTATAAGTACTGCAGCAAGGGTGGAATAGACACAGATCGTACCTCGAATCATCTCTGGCATGTCGGGGTCGTAGGCCTCCACTGCCTGGAGCTGGGCCTGTCCCTGCCCGCCAGCTCCCTGTGGTCGAGGTGGCCCTCCTGGTGGTGGTGGGGGTAGAGCCTGGAAGCGTCGCCCACCACCTGCTGCTCGGCCAGCTCCTCTGCCTCGTCCGCCTCCTCCCTGCGGACCGCCACGGTCGACCCTCTGCCTCTGCCTGGGTGGCCCCTCCACCGTCTGCTGCTCCTCTGATCGGCGAGTCGGGCAGTCACGAGCCATGTGACCCTGCCCGCCGCAAGAGTAGCACAGCCTGCCTCTCGAAAGGCTGGTACTCCGCTGTGTGCCTCGTACTGCTGAGCTGGTGTCCTGAGGCCGTCTGCGTGGGGGTCTGGTCTGCCTGGACCCGTGAGTCATCCGTCGGCTACCTGCTGCCGAAGACTCAGCTACCTGCCGCCCTGCGCTAGGTCTCGCCGCTGAAGAAGGCTCTGCCAGGAAGCTCTCGATCAGGAGGGCTCGCTCCAGCACTCCCGCCTGGGTCGGAATGCTGAGGGAGATCAGCGACGCCCGAATCTCCTGTCGCAAGCCCTGTTCGAAGGTCCGGGCCCGGAAGAAGGGGTCCCGTACCATGTCGGTCGAGTAGCGAGATAGGTCCGTGAACCTCGCCGCGTACTGAGCGACCGTCATGCTGCCCTGGCGCAGCTGGAGAAGCTCCTGGATGTGCACCGCTCGGAGGGTGGCCGGGACGAACTCAGAGCGGAAGAGGCTCTCGAAGTCCGTCCAGAGCAGGGATGCCTCATCGTGAACCTGGAGCATCAGGCTCCACCATCGTCCTGCTGCTGCGTGTAGTAGGCTCGCAGCAAGGATCACCATGAGGTCTGCTGGTGTCCTCACTAGCCTAAACACTCGAACCACTGCCTCCAGCCAGTCCTCTGCTGCCTGGGGATCCGTCTCCCCGCGAAACCTGGGCGGTCGCTGGTGCTGAAACTCATGCAGTGCGCTGAGGCGACGTGCATCGTCAGCGGCTGCTGCTGGAAGCATCGGGGGCTCGGCGGGTAAAGCTACCGCGGGTGCCACTACTGGCAAAGGGCCCTGCACCGAAGCCTCGTCGCTCGGTGGGCTGTCGTCTCGCTCGACTCTCGGAACCCTAGATGGCTGTCGTCGCGGGGCCATCCTGAAAAGGAGAACAAGAGCACCACAGTCAGAACAGTATACCTGGTGAGCTGGCACAAGTAATCACAAGGAAAACTTGAGACTTTCATAAAGCAGATCAGTATACCCGGTGAGCTGACACAAGTAATCACAAAGAAAAACTTGAAACATACACGCAATCAATGTTTTCATGCATTAAGTCGGAAATCAGGAGTCAGGGTCCTGGTGTACGGATACGTCGGCCGCCGCACCAACACTGGACTCCCTGGACTGATAACCACACTCAATACGCTAAACATTATTGCTTCACATAGAAAAGATCAGAGTTCGCGGTAGAACCGAACTCCTCTGATACCAATTTGTCACGACCCGTCCTCGGGGCCCGTGCCGTGACTACCCCAAGCCCGCCTTCCATAGGCCAGGGGCTGGCGACTAGCACCAAGGCGTAAAATCCCAGTAAACAGGGAAGACATTGCCTTTATAAGTAACAACCACACAGAGTCAGCAAGCGGAAAGTAAAGTGCAGAAAGGTAAAGGGGCCGGAAATACAAGCCCAACTGTAAAGTACAACTGAAAAGTAAAGTACAGCAACTGAAGAAAAGTCGGCGGCCTCGTGTCGTCCACTGGCAATCCCACCTGAAGGGTGGGTACAGATAGCCTCCAGGCTCCTCGGGTCCCACGTCCGCTCCGAGTACGTTCCGCCCAGTGGTCCACCTCCAGGTACCGTCCTGCTCCACGCCCCAACCGTGATCAGCGCTGTCCGTCGTCTGCAACCAACACAACAAGGTGCGGGCATAGCCCGTGCAGGGGTGAGTACAAGCTACTCAGTAAGGACCCCGAGACCCCCGAAAGTCTCCCGAAATCCACAAAGGATATAGCACAAAAGAAAGATGCAATCACGAAGTAACATCTGACTCGACTTAGGTATATGCCCATACATATACCTAAGTCCCCATTTCTAGCTCTGCTCACGAGCTCGAGAACAACTCAATCCACAAAGGAAAGCAAGACTCAAATCCACAAGGAGAGTAAACAGTAAATCCACAAAGGATAGTTCAACACAATCCACAAAGGAGAGTAACATAAGATTCAGCTCAACCAGGTATACTTTTTCAGATGACGTCAAGACGATCACTGATCCGTCTAAGTCGTCGGACCCACGAAGGATCGATAGGTACTAACCCCCGCAGAAGACCCACACAGGATCAGGCTCACACAGAACCTGTAGGCAGTGGCTCACACAGAACCGGTAGTAAGGACCCACGTAGGATCGGGCTCACACAGAACCTGTAGGCACTGATCCACATGGGATCGCTGAGTGCAGTAGTCGACGCAGTCCACTGAGGATCTCTGCACAGTCGTCGCCGCAGTCCACGAAGGATCCCTGCTCTGCCGTCGTCGCAGTCCACGGAGGATCTCTGCTCTGCCGTCGTCGCAGTCCACGAAGGATCTCTGCTCTGCCGTCGAAGTCACAGCCAGCGCTAGGGTTCCCGCACAAAGCGAGCTCGTTTAGGAGGGTCCGCTCCACGAGCCGAGAGGCTGATACATCAACTGACACGTAGTCCGAAGTTGATGTATCCAAAAGTTCCGTATCGACAACAGGATCTCAACGCAACAGACGGCGCGTCAATCGGACGCCCGGTCTGAGAGTTATTGGCATTTTCGTCCCAGGGGCCCGGTTGGTTTTTAGGGCAAAACCAACCCGACCGTACTCCGCCTGTATCCGATCCTCGGGCGGAGTATGCCAAAAGTTCCGTCTCACTTAGAGGAAACTACCACAGCTGACGGTACGTCGTTCGGACGTCCGTAGCTCAAGTTATGAGCGTTTCCGTTCCGAGGGCCCGGTTGGTTTCGTGTACGAACCAACCCAAAGTCTTCCGAAACCTTGAGTATAATATACCGAAACGACCGTCTCGATCCAAGGATCGCGTAGCCGCTGACGGTTCGTCAATCGGAGGTCCCAGGCCCAAGATATGGGCAAAAGACCGAAGAGGGCCCGAAACGGGGGTTCTGGGCCCGGGGCGACCCGGCCCGAACCCCCCCTGGGGTCGGCCGAACCGGGTCGGCCCGAACCGGGTCGGCCCGACCCGGCCCGGCCCAGCTAGGCCGGGTCCGGTCCGGCCTGGGCGCGGCCCGGCCGACCGGACCGGCCGGCTCGGCCGGCGCGGCTTGGCCAGCCGCGCGGGTGGAAGGCCGCGGGCGCAGCCCGCGGTCGAGGGAGCCGCGGCCCGCACGCGGGCCGCGCGGGTGGTCAGCGGACGCGGCGCATTGCCGCGTCCCGACCGGGTGGACCGGACCCGCGGACCGCGGGTCCGCTGGTTCGCCGCCGCCGCGGCCGAGCCGCGGCGGATTCCTCCGGCGGCGCGCCGGGCGCCGCCGCCCCCGGTCGCCGGCGCCGCCGCGCTGGCGACCCGCGCCGCCGCCTCCTTCCGCGGGCCGCCGGAGATGCTCCGGTGGCCCGATTTGCCTCCCGTCTGCGCCGATGCCCCTCCCGGATGCCGACCTTCACTGCGGAAACAACGGATCGCCCCTGCCGCGCGGTTTGTCGTCGTCCGCCATATCCGCACAACAAAAGAGATCGGCGGAGGGTTGCCGGGTCTTGTTCGTTAGACCCGCACCCTCCGCGTTAGCCATAATCAACGGGAGAAAAGAAAACGATGATCAACACATGATCCAACAATTTTATTTAAAGATAAAATTGTTCGTTTGAAACCGGCTTTTTAAATTTTCAAGAACGTTCACGAGAAAATTTAAAAAGGGTAACTTTTCCAAAATAAATCCCTACCTCGCAGCTGTTGTTGCCGAACGGGGGATCGTCGCGGGATTGCTCGTCGCGGAAGAAGGAGATCGTCGCGTCGTCGCGGTATCCGGCGTCGCGTCGCCAATCTCCGGATCAAGAACAAACGGATTTAATTAATTAAATCCGTTGTTATTGAAATTAAGAAGGGAGAATTTAGAAGTTTCGATTCTCACCTTTAACCGCCGATCGCAGGTTCGCCGCGGAAGATGAGGCACCGAAGAAGAAGAAGAAGAAGGTCGCGGAAAAGCTGTTGACGTCGCGGATCGTGCGTCGTCGGATTCCGGTTCCGGCGTTCTTCGCGTTCTTCGCGTTCTTCGCGTTCTTCGCGGAGAGGGTGGAGGCTCAGAGGAATTGCACAACGATAGCAATCCTCCAAAATAGACAAGTTTGTCTATTTTATTATTTTGCCAACAAACGTAAAACGCATAAGTAACGACCCAATTAATTCACGAAGAAACAGTCCATTTAATTCACGAAATAAACCGCCCAATTAAATGGTCTGTTAAGAATTAAAGAAAACGCGTCGGTTGACTTTTCAGTTACTTTGACGGGTTTTCGCGGGTGCGTTACTTAGCGAAAGAAACGGCGGGGCTCGTGCGGGCCCTGCCTCACAAATATCCTACCAAGAGGGTAGGATATTTCTGGATAGCATCCTATCCAGTTCAACTTAGTTCAAGTCGTCTTTAAGTGACTTCAAGTGGCTTCCAACAGCTTAAGTGAAATAAAATAAAGTTGTCGCACAAACTTTATTTTATTTCTGACTTAAAGCCGCAAAATTTAAAAACCACGTCTGAGCAAACGCAACTCCGGAAGAGGCGTTTCTAAGCAAATACCGGCGCTGCGATTTCATCGGTGCCCTCAGAATTTGATTCCGGGCACCGGTTCAAAAGATAGAAAAACCCGCTCGTCCGTTCACTGAACGTACCCGAGCCAAACTTCGGAAATTGATTCCGGGCACACCGGGCCTCGGAATCAGGTGCCGTCTGAAGCTGCGCTCTTGTAAAATTCCAAAGAAAATTAAGAAAAAAATTTCCTTGAAATTTGCGGGTCTTTACATTATTATTATAAAGCAATTATTATTATCATAACATTTTATTATTATTATTATTATTATAAGTTTTATTATTATTACATAAGTTTTATTATTATTATATAAGTTTTATTATTATTAAGATTATATGTTTTATTATTATTATTATAATTATTATTATTATTTTTATCATATATATATATATATATTTAAGCCTAACCTACCCTAGCTAACCCTAATCCTTTCCCGTAGCCGCCACTCCATCCTCCCGCACACCCGACCTCCCCCATCCTCGCGGCCCCTGCTCTCCCCCGTTTCTCTCCCGCTCAGCCTAGGCGCAGCACCCAGCAGCCCCCACTTCCCTCGAGCCGGCCTCCCCTCTCCCATTCCGGCCCTTTCCCTCTTGTCTCCTCCCTGGCGCGCTCCCTCTCCGGCGGCCGCACCCAGCCGCTCCCCTCCAGCTGCGCGAGCCGCCTCCGCCCTCACTGCCCCGCGCGACCCCGACCTCCTCCGGCTGCGCTCTCCTGCTCCGCACCCCCCCTCTGGACCTCCGCCTCGCCTCCTGCTACCTCTCCCCCACGCGGCTCCCCGTTCCCCTCCTACTCCCGACGCCCTCGCCCCTGCCGACGCCCCAGCCTCACACCCGTCTCCCGCCACCTTCTTCCCCGGTGACCCGCTTCACCCGCGAACTCCCCAGCTCCTGCCTCCTGCCCCGCGGCCGCGCCCTCCCTGTCCCGGCCTCCACCGCCTCGGCACCCTCCTCCTGCCCTGCTCCCTTTGTCGCCGCAACCGCCGGCACGCCAGCCGACCGCCGGCCTCACCCCCCTGCTGAACCCGCCGCCGGCGTCCCTCCGCGTTTCCGGCCTCCTCCTGGTTCGACCGACCCGCGCCACCCCTTCTCCGGCGCCAGCTCCCTGCTCCCTGTCATCCCGCCTCGCCCAAGCCAGAACACCCGCACCCCCTGTTTCGGTTTCCCCTCCGAGCCTTGTAAGTTTTTGGTTTTGCTTTTCTTTTTATTATTATTGTTTTAATCTTACTTATTTACGTTTTTCTGTATATATAACATTTTAATATCTTTATATTATTGTTATTACGTTAATTATTATATTATGTTAATAATATTGCTTTATTCTTATTATTATTATGCACTATTATCATTATGATTATGTTATCAATATCAATATTATTATTATATTATTATTGTGATTATGATTATGTTAATATTATAATTATGCTTATTATATTATTATTTATATTATTATTTTTATTATTATTATATTATGGTTATGTTATTATTATTATTATCATTATATTATTATTATTGTGATTATATTATTCTTATATAATTATTATGTTAATATTATTCTATTTATATTATTATATTTCTAAATTATTATTATTATTATACTATTATTATTATTGTTATTATTATGTTAATATTATCATTTATTTTATTATATCATTATTAAAATTATTATTATGTTATTATTATTAATACTATATTATTATTATTATTATTATTATTATTATAAATATATTATTGTTTTAATTATTATTATATTATGTTGTTATTTTTATTATTATATTATGTTAATATTACTATTTTTATTATTATCATGTTATTTTATTATTATTATTGTTATTATTATAATTATCATTGCGCTATTATATTTATTATTATTTTTGTTATTATAACATCATTATTATTATTATGTTTTGTAATAATTATTATTGTGATTATTGTTATCACCGCGATTATTTTCACTTTGTTAATATTATTAATATTATTCTTTTATTAATATCGTTGAGACCGTGTAACGGTCTACTGTTTTAGGACCCGCGCAGGGCGTTTCCGAGGAAGCGCCATCACTGCGCCTTGTTTCCGAGGTTCTGTCGTCTCCGCGCCTCAGTTTCGAGAGTGTTGGATTTTATCACGTGGCTTCGGACACACGTCGGGTCATCGCGCCTTGGTTCCAAGATCTTTTTACCGTCGCGCTTGGATTTTGAGGTAGGTCTCCCTTTGCACTCGCCTTTAAATTTAGAATTTATTTATTCCCTGACTTTTTATTAAGTTTCAGCAAATTCAAAAGTATTACTAAGTAGTTATCTATAGTTTGGTGATCTGCTGATGATAAAAGTTGTTTTAATTCTAGCGTTTCATTAAAAGCGTTTTCTTGGATTTAATTGTGTGCTTCCATGATAGTTTTGCTAGATGGTTCTTCCTGATTTACGAAAGATCATGTTGAATTGGGTTCTGAAGCGGTTTTGGTGTGTGTAAGATGGTAGGTGTATTGGTTATGGAAAATGGTGTTTTTATTTGAACCTTGATTAGAGGAAGTGACGTGTGACCTTTAAACTCGATTTTTGGAAACATTAAGCGTGGTTCTTGGTAGTTGAAAAAGAAAAAAAAGGTTTTCCTTTGATGCGTGATTAAAATTCTGGATTTCATTTGAGAAATATTATTCTTTCAAAAGGTGTTTAAAGGCCCGTTTGGCTCTTGATAAAAGTGGGGTGCGTTTGGAACTGGAAAAATGATTTCTTACTTGTGATACCAACGTCTTTCAGGTTTAAGATGCTGATTTGAGTTTCTTAAATAAATTTCTAAGCGCGTTTCTGGTTTTCAATGAAATGGCGTGTGTCATCCCTCTTTAAAAATGCTTTGGTCTTAGATGATCAAAATGTAAGTGACATGACGGCCCGGTTGGCACTTTATCAAATGTGAAGTGATTATAAGTATATATATACGTACTTGTGAGGGCATTTCTACAGGGGGACTTCCCTTCGAGGGTTGTCGTGTAGCGATGTCCGTGTAAGGGGTTGGCAAGTGCGGTGAGATGAGTCACGCGTGCGCGGGTCTCCCACTTACACAGTGTTACAAAAACTACTATGGGTTCCTGGGCGTCTTGTAGATTATCGAGTGACAGTTGCTTGCTAACCCTGATTAGACGGGTTAGTACCCCCTGGAGTTAGAGACAGGCCAGGGGGGATGTGCCACTGGTTGGCTGTTAGGGCGTCCAGTAGGTTATTGACTATGGAGTACCATGCCGGCAGGTAGTCTGAACCCGAGTACGTCCAGGGGTTTTCTAGGGATGTTCAGGATCGCCCATGGTTATTGCTGATAACTTCTGGTTTACTTTTGCTTGCACTTGGTTATCCTTGCCTGCTTACCTTTACTTGCACTTGTTTTCCCTCCTTGTTTGCCTTCAGTCATATTTCACAGCCTATACTGTTAGACTTTGGGAAAAATGGTTTTCAAATGAAAAATGCTTTATTCTCTTTGGGTTAGATTTGAAAATGTAACACTTTGCTTATCAGATTGAGCTTAAAACTAATGAAATGGAATCTAACTTTCGAAAAGGAATAAGAGAAATGTCTCGTGTTTGATTTTCAAGTAAAACATTATGAAAAATTACTTTTATACATTATAGTTCAAACCTGGATTATGTAGATTCTATATTTATTGGCAGTGCTTTGGGACTTGTTGTTGGGCTCACCTACTAAGTACTTTTGTGCTCACGCCTATCTTTTACCATTTCAGTCGCATGTCTTTTGTTTTGAGTCGCTCAGTGTTGGAGCGAGGTTGCTCTCTAGTTGGGTGGTGACCTGAGAGGTCACATGGAGGTACGTGGTTGTGTGGCTTTTATTTCTTTTCCGCTGTTAGTGTTTATTTATTCTATTCTATTTACTTTTGTTTTGGGCTGAAATCGTTCCCAACGATCAAGTCTTAATGCCCGACACTGGTTGCCATCCCGGGGGGATCGGGAACGCCCCTCGGGACTTGCCGCGGACCGGCTCGGGTGACCGGTTCAAGGTAGACCCGGGTTGGTTCGTGACAAAATGGTATCAGAGGTGGTTCTTGTTATTTGGGTTGTCCGGTAGAAGGAGATTAGGACTGTCGGAACTCGAGGGGTAAGTACGGGAAGAGCGTCGCGAACTCTTGCTCGCACTGATCCTCGAGTTACCAGGGGTAGTTCGGGAATTGTGTCCTTGTCTTTTCTGGTTTGTCTTGGATTGAGAGATGACAATGGAGGCAAGCCGATGTTACGTCGTAATTTCACATGGAGTAGTGACCCATGTGGAGTTCGAGTACGTGGTTTGAATTCCTCCTAGTGGTCGACGCTGACTTGGGACATGGCCCACTACCATGTCGCTAGGTTGAGTGTGACTAATAGTCCCTCATTTAAGTGGTTGATGCAAATTTGGCTGCTGCTTTCATTTTGGTTTGTGTGGGTGCGTTGTTGGAAATGAAAAAGGTTTTTGGGAAATTGGATTGGTTCCTTTTAAAGGACTTTAAATATATGAAATGGGTTTTAAAACTGAAATCTCTTGATTTGGAAATCTGTTGCTTTCTTGGAATTGGATGAGAATGATTTGGATTGAAACCTCGGTTCCTCTTTATGAACGTCTGCACATGTGTGAGAATGCATGGAAAGTGTGTGTGGATGCACGTATGAATGGAATGTGAATAAAGACATGTGCAACGGGTCATGGGAGTACTTGGGTGTGTATTTGAAGTTAAAGGCTTGACTTTGTTTTCTAAATTGGTTTTAAAGGGGAAACGGTTTTGGAAAGTTTTTGGTTTGAAAGTGGATTGGTTTTTGGAAAGTGATCTTGAGAAAGGGTGGTTTTGAAATCAAAAATGAAAAAGTGAATTTTTAAAGAGGAGATTTTATTTTGGGTTGTGTTGTATTTGTTTGGTCCTGGTGCTGACTATTTTTGAGAAAGGCGCTTTTATTGATGTTGCTTCGTTTTGATGTGGGTTTTGGCCTTGTGTTTTATATGTCGCTCAGGAAATGCCGCCCAGAAATGTCTTTAAGGATTCAGATATGTCATGCCCAGTTTTTAGTCCTCCTCATACTTTGCCTGTTCTCCATGGTGATCAGGGTCCGTTAGAGGCAGTGGAATGGCTCGAGGAAGTGGAACGTGTCTTTAGAATATTGGGAACTCCCGATAATGTTAAGGTTCGTGCAATTATGGAGTTGTTTGAGGGTCCAGCTCTGGACCAGTGGAAGATGGTTACCCCACCGTCAACGCAAGGTAAAATGACGTGGGATGTCTTTAAAACTGTTTTCATCCAATGGTTTGTACCTGAGGAAGTGAAGCTGGAGAAAAAGGGAGAGCTTGTGCATATTCAACAAGGCCAACGGACGGTGAAGGCATATGTTGACCATTTCAAGGAACTAATTTCCTTTTCTCCAGATGTAGCGTCGCATGAGCTCATGAAGGCCTCTCTTTTCACTAGAGGTCTTCGTCCAGAGATCAAGGAGCGTGTCCTCCCTTCTAAAGACCTTTGTTTCGAGAAGCTGGTGGAGAAAGCTTTCTTGGCTGAGTTGGTTTCCGGTGTGCGGGTGGCTACTACTACAGCGTCCCCTGTTGTTCGTAAGAGTTCCCCCTCTGGTGAGGAAAAGGCGCCGGAGATGCCTGTTCCTAATGAGTTATCCCCTTTGGTCCCAGCTTCTAGTTCATCAGATCGTTCGAAGGTGTGCTATCAGTGTGGTTGTTTCGGGCATTTAAAACCGTCTTGTCGCAACCCTCCGAAGACATGTCATCGCTGTGGTTGTCTGGGACATCTGGAGAAGTTTTGCAAGAAGCGTTGCTTAAAGAGGAAGCTGCGATGGGAGAATGTCAGTACCTGACTGTGAGGCAGAAGTTGCTTCATCCATCAGAGCCCCAGCCACAAGTCTCGGGGTGAAGCTCGCGCACAGTCAGGAGTCCCCAGGGTTGTGAAGCCTTGGTCCAGGTTTTTGTGTTCCATGTTAGCAGTGGAACAATCAATATCTTTTAGTACTTGTTTTTCTGCTGTTAGGTTTTGACGTAGTTGTATGTTCATTGTTTTACCATGCGGTTATCATGGACTTGTTCTATTATAATCCAAGTAGTCTGGTTTATGTAAATGTGTTGTTTTTCTAAAAAGTGGCAATGGACTTGTTCTATGATAAATCTAAGCGGACTTGTCGTAAGAATGTAATATTCCGAATCGTGTGTCCTTCTTAAAAGTGTGTTTGACTCTCGTGTGGGTTGACCTCGTTTTAGTTATGTTGTCGATGTGGTTATGTTTTGTGGACTTCGGTGGATCATGTCTCCAATTTGATGTCGGTTATATGTTTTTCTATAGGTTTTCCCTGGTGTTGAAGTTGATGACTCTAGTCATGGGTTCAAGGTTTCGACGGAGGTGTTGTTTTAATCGTGCTATAAGAGTTGGTTTGAATTGGTTGGGAGTTCCCGCGTCGACCCCCCCTTCCCGGGGTTTTCTATTTAAATGGTCATCTTTTCTGCACTAGTTAAGCTCTTGTGGTGGGGAGAACCCCTTCGTGTTCTCCCCTCAATCTCGGACCCCAGTTTTCTCTTGAATCGGTCGGGTGTGACCTGTGTAGAGTAAGGTCATCCCCGAGAACCTCAGTTTCTTCAGTTCCTTTAGTTCTGTCTGGGCATAGACTTGGTTTTTGGCTGACTTGTGACCTGGTGACTTTCTGGGGGCAGAAAGTGTCTGTGGTGGGGAGAATTGTCACACCCCGACCGCGGACGTCTGTAATTTTTCTCTTTTCTTGGTCCCGGTTTAAATTTTTCGAAGATTAATCGTGATTGGTGGTTTCGCGCCGGTGCGCGGTCATCGCGTCGCTAGCGATGGTCGTGCGTTCGGCCCGGGGGACGATGTGTCCACCCGGCGTTTTGAATATTAAAGTTTTTACATTGACCTTTTATTATTATTATTGTTTGAGTTGCGTTATTATTATAATTAACTACCTTTTTTTACTTTAATTATTTTATTGTTATGATTATTATTATAAAGTATTATTAATATTATTATGAAGGTTTGTTATTATTATTATAAAGCAATTATTATTATCATAACATTTTATTATTATTATTATTATAAGTTTTATTATTATTACATAAGTTTTATTATTATTATATAAGTTTTATTATTATTAAGATTATATGTTTTATTATTATTATTATAATTATAATTATTATTTTTATCATATATATATATATATATATATTTAAGCCTAACCTACCCTAGCTAACCCTAATCCTTTCCCGTAGCCGCCACTCCATCCTCCCGCACACCCGACCTCCCCCATCCTCGCGGCCCCTGCTCTCCCCCGTTTCTCTCCCGCTCAGCCTAGGCGCAGCACCCAGCAACCCCCACTTCCCTCGAGCCGGCCTCCCCTCTCCCATTCCGGCCCTTTCCCTCTTGTCTCCTCCCTGGTGCGCTCCCTATCCGGCGGCCGCACCCAGCCGCTCCCCTCCAGCTGCGCGAGCCGCCTCCGCCCTCACTGCCCCGCGCGACCCCGACCTCCTCCGGCCGCGCTCTCCTGCTCCGCACCCCCCCTCCGGACCTCCGCCTCGCCTCCTGCTACCTCTCCCCCACGCGGCTCCCCGTTCCCCTCCTACTCCCGACGCCCTCGCCCCTGCCGACGCCCCAGCCTCACACCCGTCTCCCGCCACCTTCTTCCCCGGTGACCCGCTTCACCCGCGAACTCCCCAGCTCCTGCCTCCTGCCCCGCGGCCGCGCCCTCCCTGTCCCGGCCTCCACCGCCTCGGCACCCTCCTCCTGCCCTGCTCCCTTCGTCGCCGCAACCGCCGGCACGCCAGCCGACCGCCGGCCTCACCCCCCTGCTGAACCCGCCGCCGGCGTCCCTCCGCGTTTCCGGCCTCCTCCTGGTTCGACCGACCCGCGCCACCCCTTCTCCGGCGCCGGCTCCCTGCTCCCTGTCGTCCCGCCTCGCCCAAGCCGGAACACCCGCACCCCCTGTTTCAGTTTCCCATCCGAGCCTTGTAAGTTTTTGGTTTTGCTTTTCTTTTTATTATTATTGTTTTAATCTTACTTATTTACGTTTTTCTGTATATATAACATTTTAATATCTTTATATTATTGTTATTACGTTAATTATTATATTATGTTAATAATATTGCTTTATTCTTATTATTATTATGCACTATTATCATTATGATTATGTTATCAATATCAATATTATTATTATATTATTATTGTGATTATGATTATGTTAATATTATAATTATGCTTATTATATTATTATTTATATTATTATTTTTATTATTATTATATTATGGTTATGTTATTATTATTATTATCATTATATTATTATTATTGTGATTATATTATTCTTATATAATTATTATGTTAATATTATTCTATTTATATTATTATATTTCTAAATTATTATTATTATTATACTATTATTATTATTGTTATTATTATGTTAATATTATCATTTATGTTATTATATCATTATTAAAATTATTATTATGTTATTATTATTAATACTATATTATTATTATTATTATTATTATTATTATAAATATATTATTGTTTTAATTATTATTATATTATGTTGTTATTTTTATTATTATATTATATTAATATTACTATTTTTATTATTATCATGTTATTATTATTATTATTATTATTATTGTTATTATTATAATTATCATTGCGCTATTATATTTATTATTATTTTTATTATTATAACATCATTATTATTATTATGTTTTGTTATAATTATTACTGTGATTATTGTTATCACCGCGATTATTTTCACTTTGTTAATATTATTAATATTATTCTGTTATTAATATCGTTGAGACCGTGTAACGGTCTACTGTTTTAGGACCCGCGCAGGGCGTTTCCGAGGAAGCGCCATCACTGCGCCTTGTTTCCGAGGTTCTGCCGTCTCCGTGCCTCAGTTTCGAGAGTGTTGGATTTTATCACGTGGCTTCGGACACACGTCGGGTCATCGCGCCTTGGTTCCAAGATCTTTTTACCGTCGCGCTTGGATTTTGAGGTAGGTCTCCCTTTGCACTCGCCTTTAAATTTAGAATTTATTTATTACCTGACTTTTTATTAAGTTTCAGCAAATTCAAAAGTATTACTAAGTAGTTATCTATAGTTTGGTGATCTGCTGATGATAAAAGTTGTTTTAATTCTAGCGTTTCATTAAAAGCGTTTTCTTGGATTTAATTGTGTGCTTCCATGATAGTTTTTCTAGATGGTTCTTCCTGATTAACGAAAGATCATGTTGAATTGGGTTCTGAAGCGGTTTTGGTGTGTGTAAGATGGTAGGTGTATTGGTTATGGAAAATGGTGTTTTTATTTGAACCTTGATTAGAGGAAGTGACGTGTGACCTTTAAACACGATTTTTGGAAACATTAAGCGTGGTTCTTGGTAGTTGAAAAAGAAAAAAAAAAGGTTTTCCTTTGATGCATGATTAAAATTCTGGATTTCATTTGAGAAATATTATTCTTTCAAAAGGTGTTTAAAGGCCCGTTTGGCTCTTGATAAAAGTGGGGTGCGTTTGGAACTGGAAAAATGATTTCTTACTTGTGAAACCAACGTCTTTCAGGTTTAAGATGCTGATTTGAGTTTCTTAAATAAATTTCTAAGCGCGTTTCTGGTTTTCAATGAAATGGCGTGTGTCATCCCTCTTTAAAAATGCTTTGGTCTTAGATGATCAAAATGTAAGTGACATGACGGCCCGGTTGGCACTTTATTAAATGTGAAGTGATTATATGTATATATATACGTACTTGTGAGGGCATTTCTACAGGGGGACTTCCCTTCGAGGGTTGTCGTGTAGCGATGTCCGTGTAAGGGTTTGGCAAGTGCGGTGAGATGAGTCACGCGTGCGCGGGTCTCCCACTTACACAGTGTTACAAAAACTACTATGGGTTCCTGGGCGTCTTGTAGATTATCGAGTGACGGTTGCTTGCTAACCCTGATTAGACGGGTTAGTACCCCCTGGAGTTACAGACAGGCCAGGAGGGATGTGCCACTGGTTGGCTGTTAGGGCGGCCAGTAGGTTATTGACTATGGAGTACCATGCCGGCAGGTAGTCTGAACCCGAGTACGTCCAGGGGTTTTCTAGGGATGTTCAGGATCGCCCATGGTTATTGCTGATAACTTCTGGTTTACTTTTGCTTGCACTTTGTTTTCCTTGCCTGCTTACCTTTACTTGCACTTGTTTTCCCTCCTTGTTTGCCTTCAGTCATATTTCACAGCCTATACTGTTAGACTTTGGGAAAAATGGTTTTCAAATGAAAAATGCTTTATTCTCTTTGGGTTAGATTTGAAAATGTAACACTTTGCTTATCAGATTGAGCTTAAAACTAATGAAATGGAATCTAACTTTCGAAAAGGAATAAGAGAAATGTCTCGTGTTTGATTTTCAAGTAAAACATTATGAAAAGTTACTTTTATACATTATAGTTAAAACCTGGATTATGTAGATTCTATATTTATTGGCAGTGCTTTGGGACTTGTTGTTGGGCTCACCTACTGAGTACTTTTGTGCTCACGCCTATCTTTTACCATTTCAGTCGCAGGTCTTCTGTTTTGAGTCGCTCAGTGTTGGAGCGAGGTTGCTCTCTAGTTGGGTGGTGACCTGAGAGGTCACATGGAGGTACGTGGTTGTGTGGCTTTTATTTCTTTTCCGCTATTAGTGTTTATTTATTCTATTCTATTTACTTTTGTTTTGGGCTGAAATCGTTCCCAACGATCAAGTCTTAATGCCCGGCACTGGTTGCCATCCCGGGGGGATCGGGAACGCCCCTCGGGACTTGCCGCGGACCGGCTCGGGTGACCGGTTCAGGGTAGACCCGGGTTGGTTCGTGACATGTAGTGTCGGGTTGGATTTTTTAGTTGAAATATAATTTTCCTTAAACCAAAAGAAATTTTTTGGTAATGTAATAAGGACCTAATTATTCTTGTTATAATTTAAGTAAATATTATTAATTGAATTATCTGAGTTTTAATATTTTGAATTGTTGGGTTTTATGTGTTATATATTATCCATGGACATGACCTATGTTATTCCAAGGGTGATTGAAGTGTTTTCATTACGAATTACTTGGATGAACTCATCAAAATTAATGAAAAAAGGCTTTATAAATAAACCACAACATGTCCAGAGTGATACATAGTTTCCTTATAGAACACCATGTATGTGCTCATCAGGAGGATGTCTCTGTGAATCCTAAGAGTGATACCTATTTCACTAGTGGATTTCCATGGACGGGCTTAGTAGGCACTGTTATCATTCCATGACACAAGCGATACATGTTTCTCGATGATGTATACCATGGATTGACTTAGAGAGTTATGACTTATACCATGCGATTACTGATAGTTGGTTCCTTATACAAACACCTTGGATGGGATCCTATGGTGATGGGTTTCGATCGAATATATTTGGATCAATACATGGGTTCCTCATAGGAAATTCCTTGGACATGATCTTGATCAAAATTAATTAAATTAATTAAATTAATTGACACATCTACTAGTCCATAGAACAAACCAAGAGTTGGAATATTCTTTAATTATATGACAGAATTGATATAATTTTTCCTAATATTAAATTAAATTAAAATGATGGTACCACATATTTCTAGGCTTGGATGCCATAAAAATATGTCTTGGGTCCTATTTACTTATATATATATATATGAACATATATTTTTTATACATATACATGAAATATTTACATATATATATATAAACACGCCTTTATATAACTACATATACACACATCCACACACCCAAAAAAATCTATATATCTTCATATAGGGTAGTATCTGTTCGGAGACATTCTAGATTATTCCAAAGAAGGTAGTTTCGTTTTGGTATCCCGTGAGGAACCTGGTCTGATGTGGTTCATTTATTTACATTATTACTTTTATTATCAACTTCATAGTTCCCATATTATATGAATATATTTGATAGTTATAGATACCATTGGTGGTATCCTACTAAGTATATCTAACATTAATTTGGGACATCAGTTGGTACAAAAACAAATTATGGATAACGGTTGGGATATATATAAGCATCCAGATTTGGGTGTCTACCATACAATCCTAGAATGGATTATAGAAGTAGAGGACTCATCCTACACTCATGATTCCTGGGGAAATTTTTTTTGTTCCTTTGTTTTTTGTATAGAATTCTATATATTCTGGTGCCTTGTATCTCGCGTATTTAACATTTTTTATATTACTATGGCATGATTATCACTTTTTATATGTGATATTGATTCATATTTTGATGATTTATAATATCTGGATGGTTTATATTTCCACACATCATTTATTATGAGACTTTTGCTGCATACATTTATTGTATACCACTATGCTACACTTTTATCATGAGGGTATAGTCTACCCATCACACAACCCAAGACCGTCGCTGCTAGTTGGAGACCTATAGTGCATATGAAGGAACAATTGAGGCCATGATTCCAATGTGGTTATGTTACATAAATGTTAACCAGGTCTGGGATATTACAAATTGTTATATGATATTTTTTCCTTTTTATTACTTTTAGGTGTTACATAGAAGACTAGGAACATATCAGAATTTGGTAATGAGCCTATTACTAGTAATAGATAACCTTAATATAGGGGAAAGAAAAATTACCTAGGTTGGGATAATTCTATTTTTTTTAATGTTATAATTAAACTGATATCAACTTTGGGTAAAACACAAGAGTAGTGATGTAGTATTTTATTGTGAGATTCCTATTTCCCTTGGTTTGATGTTGCAAGGAGATATCATCTCATACATTATTATATGAACATGAGGATTCACATTTCATGTATATTACATGCCATATTTATATTGCGGTATGCATTTCATACTATATATTTTTAGTTCCATGATTGTTGTACTGGGATTTTTGTTATGATTTTTTAATGGGATAAAATAATTGGAATAATTTATGTGTCTACATAATCCGAAATAATACTTTCCTAGATGGATTAGTGGTGAAAACTTCATTAATCAAATATAACTGGGTTCTACCTTGGACCATTGGTTCCATGGGATTGAAAATTAGATGATTTTGATTATATTTGTGCAAATTTTTTTATGTAAATAGTAAATTACATAAATTGAACAAGGTAATTAATTTAAAAAAATTATTTTTCATAAACTTTTATATCTTGATACTGAATGTATAGGTTAGAGCGTAGTTACATGACATGAAAATTGCAACTTATAAAGATGATGAATTTATAAATTTGGGTTGGTGACACATCTAATTGGACTGTGAAAAATATATATATACAGAAACATATATATAATTGAGTATGAAGTTAACTAAATTAAAATTCATAATAAAAACATTTACCATTATATGGGGATTCCAATTTAAGCAATGAAGATTTTTTCCTTTATACCGTTAAATTTATAGTCCTTATACTAGGAGGTCTACAATGTGATAGAATACCTTGACCATGACCCAACCATAGATGTGGGTAGTAGGAAGTGGCCCTTGCGATCCATTTTTATCTTCATTGTTAATTAGTCATGGATTTAAGTGCAAAATATGGGTTTAATCTTATATATAAAGGATATGTACCTACTATGTTATGATATCATTGATCCTAACTATTATTGGACCTTATCTGAGGTATGTGATTTCTAGTTTTAGGGTTATTCCAACACAAATTCCTTAATTCATGCACTGGGATGTTTGTGATGACCATGGTATGGAGGTGGTGGGCTCAAATCCACCCATATTACCTCTTGTGTTGCCACTTGAAGCACCATTGTTTCTGATATGGGCATTTATAGTTAGTTATATAAGAGATTCATGTGACTAATACAATCTATGCAGGGATCCCCAAGAACTTACCCTACTATGGAAGAGATGATGCGAGAATTCCAATGGTATCACCCTCCTTCCATTTTTGGGTAATGTGGTCCTCAAGCTATTGAATAATGGATAGAGTCCATTTTAACCATCTTTGAGCAGTTAGATATCCCTCCATAGAGGAGGTTCTATTTCGTGACCTATATGATTCTTGATATTTCCAATAATTGTCATGACATGATTAATAATGTTGGTTTGAATCAGAATATGGCTTGGGTGAACATTTAAAAATTGCTTGATTATTTTTCCACTCAAATGCGCAGATAAGACCATGATTGGGTGTTTTTTCACCTATAGTAGGGTTCCATGACTCTGATTGAGTTTTTAGATTATTTCATTGAGCTTCAACTCTTCACACGAACCCTCACTAGTGATGAGTTGATTATAATGGTATAGTTTGAGGATGTGATTTACTATTCCATCAAATCATTGGTGAATATCATTTTATTTAAAACCAATTTAGATATAATGAATCTAGAACAAATTAATGATTGGAAACTAAAGGAAGTTGGTGGTGTAGGTCTGGGTAGTTCAGCCCTAAGACAAGGAATTAGACCATTGAACATTATGAAGCATAACTTTGAGCTTGCTCAAGGGGAATCTTCATCCATATGGAAAACACCAAAATTTATGGGTTATTTAACTGGTGTGGTAGGCTAGGTTATAAGAATACCTAATGTATGAAGGACCCTATTGAGTGGAGATCATGAGGACAGATGAGTAACCTTCAACATTTTTGTAGATGCTTCCAACCTGTGAGTAGTGAGAAGGGATCTACACTGACTACTTATATTGGAGTGGGATCAGTAACTCTACATCAGGTAGGGAGATAGACGACTACCAAAAGATTAGGAAGAGGATGTGGACATGAATATGCAATCCATTCATATGAGATGTATCACTGTTAGAGTGGTCTTACTCAGGGTTGTCATGTTGTACCACATGGTCGCATATCTGGCCACATGGTTGAAGATTCCTTGGGATTGAGATAGAATACCTATGTGGTGTCATGAATATTGACACATTTTTTGGTCTTTGATCGATGTGTGCATTAAAATTCATGGTGTTTCACCTTGAGATAGTTGGAACTAATCCTTATGGAACCACTTTTTCCTCAAGATGATGGGTTCAGATATCATACTTGGGATGGAATGGTTAGAACCATATCATAATCACATTGATTTATATCACTGAAGGGTGTCATTTACATCACCCTAGGGTGGTACTTTTACTCATAAGGGAGAATAGGATGTCCAAGCAGGCTGGTCGATACCATAACATCACATATCGAGTGAAGTGACATCATAAATTGATATAGTTTTTATGATCCATTAGGGAACTTAATATATAGACTACCCTCTAGTAGTGGATCATTTTAGGCACATCTTCCTAGATGACTTTTACAAGTTTCCTATATTAGATAAGTGGAGTTCAATATTGATATTGTGTCAGGAGTAGCACCAGTTTCCATTCAACCTTATAGGATAAAACAAACTGAGCTTCAGTAACATGAGAATCCACTAGAGGATTTGGAAAGATGGCCCAATAATTCTCCACGTGGTTCACCTATCCATTTTTATATGTAGGGGGATGATAAGTTCTAGATTTCTTGTATTATTTTTGATTGAATATTTTGATGATGAAGAACTAATATCCACAAACCCATAAATATGGCCATATTAACTAGTTCTGAGGTGTGTGTTTTTCTCCAATATTTCTTTTAGGATGGGCTATCACATGGTGTGTTTAAAACAATTAGATATACCATGTAACAAATTAGGGAGTATAAATGGTTTTTAATAATATCTAGTTATAACATTTTGTTTAATAAACATTCCTACCACTATTATTTCTCTAATAAACTGGATTTTCCACCCATATCTGGATTCATTCGTGGAATTATTCTTGGTTAATATCTTGTTACAACCACAAATAGCATATTGAGATCTTATTACATACACTATTTGATAAATATATATATTATATGATAACTAAATTAAACGTAGGGATTAGGAAGGTTCTCTTTCTTGGTCACATTGTCTCCGAGGAAGGAGTATATGTTAATCTAGAGAAGGTGAGAGATATTGTTTCTTGATAACTTCCAAATAAAATAATAAACTTATAGATTTTATTGGGCCTAGATTTATATTAGAGGTGTCTTGTTCAATAATTATAAAGCCTAAAATTTTCTCTAATGGGATTAACTAATTTGGGTGTTTAGTTATTATGGAATGAAGCTTGTGAGATTGATTTTCCTGATTTGAAAGTATGAATAATTTAGAACCAAACCAGATTTTTTCCAGATATAATTTGAAATAATAAAATTTATTGTGATGCATTAGACATCAGGCTTTGATTAGTTTTTATTTAGGAAGATTAAGTTGTGTCATATGAGTATCCTCAATTTGGGCCACATAACATGAATTACTCAAAATAGGATCTTGAATTGGTTGTTATAGTTCACACCTGATGTTTTTGGAGGAATTATCTATTGGGGGAGTGGTTTATCAATTAAACAAACCAAAAAAGTCTCAAATAAATTTCCACACAGTTTGATTTAATTCATAGGTATTGAATATGGGTATTGTTCTCTTTTTCATTCAACATCAAACATTCTTATACACCCAAAAATGGAAATGCCACTTCAAATGCACTAATCTAACACATTTAGACATAGGATGTTAGGGAGTCTAGTAGAAAGTGGAAGTCGATTACCCTATTTTTTTATTATCTTGGATGTGCACGAAAAATACAGTCAACCTACACTTGCTTCATTATCTATGACATATTTTATTATGGAGGGAAAATATGATACCACTTTTTGATTTAGAGGGAATAGTTTAAAGGGGAAGTGTCTTAGCTGATTACTCATGACCTAGTTGGGAAATCATTAAGGATAATATTTTACCCATTCTTGAGAATCTCTTAATGCCTACAGATACATGGGGATAATATGTGGGTAATTATCATTCCACTATTTGGGATGTTTATCAGCGACTTACTCAGATGAACCGAGACATATGTCATCAGTATTGGTGGCCAGGTATGAATATAGAGAATATAGGTTTTATTACATAGTGATCCCCCTTTCAGTAGGTGAAGGCAGAGTAATAGTAACCTACTAGACCTCTACAATCTCTTTCCATTCTAGAGTCTAAAAGGTATGACATAACTATGGATTTCATAATAGGTTTACCAGGATTAACTTGAGGCTGTGATGTGGTGTGGGTTATCTCTTATAGTCTGACCATGTTTTGTAAATTTATTCATATCAGGGAAACCTTTTTCCGTAGGAAAACTTGGACGGATTTACATTTGGGATATTTTTTTGCCTCTTTGGTGTTATCTATTCTATCATATTAGATAGAGACTCTAGGTTTACTTCATAATTTTGGTAGGGGTTGTAGAAGGAATTAGGTTTAAAGGTTCTTCTATGTACAAAATACCACCCACAGATTGACTTTTTGCATAAGAATAAAATATGGGTGTTAGAGGATATATCTGAGCATGCATCCTTGATTTTAGAGGTTATTATTAAAGACACCTTTGAATCTTTGAGTTTTTCTACAAATTAAAACTTCGAGGAAACTGTTTATATGGAATCCTATGAGGCCATATATGGTAGGACATGACATTTACCACAGTAATGGTTAGAGGTAGACAGGGAAGCACAATTGGGACCTTGTATCATTTAAGAGATCTTATTATTGCTACTTCTTATACTAAATAATATTGTTATAGCTCAGTATTGGAATAAGACTTATACCGATTGTGGAAAACATCCACTAGAGTTCTAGGTGGGATGTCAGGTATTTATATGAATTTATTATAGATTGGGTTATAGATATATTCATACATAGGGAAAGACATCACCTCACTGAATTTGATAATTTTTCATATTGGAGAGTATCAGGAAAGTAGCATAATTGTTGGCATTACCTCACAGGAATCTGGCTATGTGCATTACCTTCCACAAATCATATCTTAACCATTTTTATTCAAATCCATATGATTATTTTGATCCTAAGGATATATATCTAGAGGAGGATGCATCCATTGAGTAAAATCCTATAGATATCATCGATCAGAGAAACAAGTCTCTTTGATGTAGGTCAGTACCTTTGGTATGGGTTCTATGGAAACATGACCTTATATAATATGATACTATCGAGTAAGAGGCCAACCTATATTCTCAGTGGCTATAACTTATCTTAGATGACGTTTTACCTCCCTCAAAATGGAAACTCATGGATGAGATGTTTTATGATGGGGGGGGGGGTTATAACATCCCTAATTTTTCAAAGTGGTAAATATAATTAATTTACCATAAGAAACCTCTCAATTTATGCCAGGATTGTTATTAAGAGGATATGGAGTAGTTCATGAATGTCCATGGATCGTTTATAGCCCAGAGATCCAAATTTTGGAGAGGAAGA
Organism: Viscum album; assembly: GCA_963277665.1. Lineage (NCBI taxonomy): Eukaryota > Viridiplantae > Streptophyta > Magnoliopsida > Santalales > Viscaceae > Viscum > Viscum album. Next base: position 577,396,935 of record OY728122.1, on the reverse strand, counting down.
CTAAGCTACATGGTTAGGACATAGTTTGTGCTATACATGAGACAGAAATGCGTGGATGATACTATGAAATGCATAGGGCTACATGACCAGTTATACCATGATCCTTAGGCTACCTGACAGTGTATTGTTTTCCATTGGGCTGAAGGTGGCCACAAAATTTTCCAAAACTGTGAAAATAGTACAACTCCCTTAGGTCCATTTAAACAAGACAACCCCACAGTTAGGCACATATTTTCGAAAATAATGTGGCCAAACCATGAACCCATTTAAAAATGGGGTAAAGTAAAAAACTTTCACTTTTAACCATAAAAACTTAAAACTCTCTTCTTTATTCTTTTTATCCAATAGCTGGCTTTGTGGGAGCTTCCCCCCCACTCTCCTTAGGCTTTTGGCATCCTTCTTCATTTGAGATCCAATTTTATTACCATATATCAAATTGGAAGTGTAGAAGTAAGAGAATCAATCCATTACCTTCATTTCGTTTTTTATCTCACCATCTATATCATTATTTTGGTGTGATATAACATTCCATATTTTCATTGAATTTATTTATTTCATCGATTTCACACATTTTAGACTAAATTAATGCATGAAAAGGAACAATGTGAGAACTAGTAATCTAATGTATATTGTCTAGTTATTTTTTCCAATTTCATCAATTCTATATGTTGTGCGCTATTATGTTACATACTTGACCTTCCATGTGATGCCTCGTAGATATCATATTAATTGAATTTATATATGACACCATATTTTGGGTATCCCTAGAAACCTAAATTCATCATAATAGGATGTCCACCATGATTGAATCATCCCCTTAGGTCATTCACTTCTTTGTGGAATATGATCCTTATTACTAAACATGGAATTGAACCAACAATTAAGGCATGTTGTGTTGGATTTCATAATAGAAATATAATTTGAATTATAGTAAATGATACTGGTACACCATTTACAAATTCCCTACATATTTTTTTATTATTTATGTAAATTTTATGACTTGAATGATTCAATTTGATCAAATTTATTTGTTTCATTGTATGTTTTAAATGTTATCGATAACCACGATCTATGTCAAGCCAAGGGTAATAAAAGGGATATAATTTGAATTTCCATGGATGAAATAATTCATATTAAAAACAAGAACTTATAAATTAATTATAGAATGCCAGGATTGATACACGGGTTCTTTATGGAACACTATTTATGGGATTATAGGGTTGATGTATTTATACTTCTCTTGAGTGATACCTAGTTCCCCAGTGGAATACCATGTATGGGATTTGTAGGAACTTTTAGCATACCATGACATGAGAGATACACAGTTTATGATGTGGTATAATATGGATTGACTTAGAGGGTTATGACTTATACCATTCTATGAGTGATAATTGGGTCCTTTTAGGAATTACTTGGATGTAATACTATGGTGATGGATTTTTATATAACATACCTAGAGTGATACCTTGGTTCCTCATACAGAACATCTTGTATGGGCTCAAGATGAAAATTAATGAAATGATTTGACATGTATTCCAGGACAATGATCATACTTGGTGTCATCCCATTACTTACTTTATGAGGGCCGGGTTAAACTTTTTTTATAATCTCAAATGAAATGAGAATGACGGAATCAAATTTGACTAGGCATGGATGTGTATGGAAAACTGCTTGGGTCCAGGATACTATTACACAGACACACACACACATATATATATATACATATATAGTTCAGATGTATATGGGGAATATATATATATAACTTTGTATACTTAAAAATAAAGACACAAATATATATATATATATATATATATATATATTCATATACGGTGGAATGTATTCAGAGATATTTCGGTTTAGGTCTAAGTAGGTAGTGTCTGTTAGGTATCCCATTAGGAAAATAGTTATATGTGATTTTTTTATTTACTATCTAACATTGATTATTTCCTACACAAAACTCATCCTATATTCAGAAATAGCATAGTTATAGTTTCCATTGTTTGTGACCTACTGAGTATATCTCACAACCTATTTAGGGACCCAGTTTTTACCTGAATAGAAATTATGGATGCAGGTAGAGAAAAAGGGAAGCATTAATCATTGGATGCCTAATATACTATCCTAGGATGGAGTACATGGGTAGAGGACCAAGGCTATGCCTATCATACTAGTGGTGATCGATATTCATAATTTTATAATTTATATATTATGTTCTATATTCATATACCCTATATCCGAGGTACCTCCCCTTTTGTATAGAATCACGAAATGATTATAATTTTTATATATGATATTGATTATGCTTCGGATGATTTATTATATCTAGATGGTTTATATTGCTGCATTTAATTTATTATAATATTTTCTACTTCAAATTTTATTGTATACCATTTTGATACACTCCATGATGATGGTTAGTCTCATTATGATTCCCCCGGAGACCTTGGATTCTATTTAGAGGCCTCTATCATACAGGGAGGTGCACATGAGGCAATGTGGCCAACTGAATTCAGTAACTTATAAGTGAAAAAGATCTGTGATGATAAATATATGAAAAATTCTAATGGTATCATGATCACAAATCTAGTCTATAGCTGATGTTTTATAGAAGTTTTGGGAATGTTCTTATTGAAAATATTGTTATTATTTATTTAGTTGTATTTTTTTGATTTTGGGCTTGGATTTTACAAATAAATATAGACCCCATATCAATTTCCAAGGAGGTAAAGTCACATTTGATACTCCAAGTGAACCTAGGACTATCTATAAATGAGAGGATAAACATGAAATACAAGTATAAATTAACTCTATCATATCGTTCTTACTAACTATTCTTGAGGGGCATTTATCTCAAAAGGTTCGGGAGAAAATAAGAATTGATGATATGAATGTTGTTGATTAATATGTCATAGTATTTCCAGAATCATATCATATCCTTCCCCTGAACTGTAAAATTGTGTTTTCAATAGAAATCAAACCTAGTTATTTAAAAATTTAATTTACTCCATTTTGAATTAGCCTAATTAAGTAGATGGAATTGAAGAAGAAACTCTAGGTGAATCTAGTGAAGGGATTCTTATGGCCAGGAAAATCCCCATGTAGTGAACCTTTTCATTATACTATAAAGAAATATGGTTCAATGTATCTTTGAATTGATTATTGATAACATAGTAAGGTACTATCTAGAATAAGTATCGTATAACCCATATTGATGAAAATTTGATCAAAGATGTGGAGTTTAATAGTTTTCCAATAATGACCTACATTTATGATATCATTAATTGAGAGTCAAGAAGGATGATATAACTAAGAAAACCTTCAATATGAATTATTTTAATTATTAATTTATAGTGATTCCATTTGGGAAAACTAATTCCTATTCATTTTTGAATCCTGACATTCCATCTATAAATCCATTAAAAAATAAAAACCACTCCAAAATGAAACATAGGATTGTTAACCCAGATACCAGAGAAAGATTTAAATTGGAATAAAAACAGATTCAAAAACTCAATAGGAAGGAATAAGATAATAGGTTAACCACAAAATAGAAATAGTGAAAATGAAAAGGTCCAAAGGATCATGGAGAAAAAGAAGAGTTACACTTGAAATATGCACCCTTAAAGTAACTACATAGATTTATACCATTAAAATTCATATCAATAAAATTATTTAATAAATAAGAAATCAGTTTTTAATAACGATATTTATTAATTAAAAAAAATGCATTTTTTTGAAAATGAAATTTATTTATTCTTGTGAAAAAATATTATAAATAATTTTTTAAATTTTCAGAAATGTAATTTTGTAAAATTTGAGAAATTTATTAAATAATTAAATCAATAATAACTTAGCATGAAATACTTAGTTATTTTATAAATTTTTAATTTTTTAGTGAATAGTGAAAAACTGATTTTTATATAACTCTAATTTCTTTATAAAAAATTATGTAATTTAAAAGTCAAATTATTATTATAATTTGACTTAAAATTAATATATCTATTATTTAGTTATATTTAATCAAATTTACTACATTTAAATCATCCTTATTATTTATTTTAATATTATATTATATTTATACATTAAAATTCATTATTCATAAAAAATGTTTTAAAATGAAAAATGTTTCTTAATTTTAAAATAAAAAAAATAAGAAATAGGAAGTATAAAAATTAAATTTATATGTTATATATCTATATTTATAAATTTAAATCCATATAATTAATATTATTATTCATAGAGTTAATGTAAAATATTTTTTTCCATATAAAATGCATTTTTCGGGAAACCGCTTTTTATAATGTTTGGGGGTTTTATTTTAAATTAAATTATTAAAATAATGTGAGTTTAATTTGATAAAGTATATTAAATTTTTTTAATAATAGTAATTTATATGGTATAATAATATCAACTTACATTTTTCATAATCAATAGTAAAAACATTATGAAAATAGTTATCATGGTAAAAAAATTAAAAGTGTAAAATTAGGTTACCCAAGAGGTAAATTAGATGACGGATTTAAAACATGTTTATTTTTAATGGTAGAGGTGTTTATAGGCCCTAAATTTCCAGTAATACATTATCTTTAAAAATATTATGCACATGGGTTGAGAGTGACTTCCCATTATTGAACAGTTTGGGGTATTTGCATGAATGACACTCCTCCTCCCTTATAAAAGAGAACCCATTATACTTTCAATAACACATTTCCAAAACCCATTAATTCAGATAAAACAATTTTTATTTTCATTATAACTTCTCTAACATCTTCCAGTAATTTTTTTATCGTAAATTCAATCTTGGAGGGTTTTTATAATCCCAAAGATGTGTGTCGACGAAGAGGAATCATACATTACTGAGAATCCATGCCTTTTTAATTATTACACCTCCTTCAGATCTTACTGAATCATGATGATATAATAAGATAATTTCATAATATATAATAATATGTTATTATATGAATTTAAAAATCTAAATCCATCTCCACTTTCATCAAATGAGAAGTAAAACCATCATTCTAGTGTATGGAAGACTAGTGCCTCACGAACCAATGTAATTAATTTTCTATCATCGCATAAGAAGGATGTTTATAATTATGGATTAAATTTTTATATATGAAATTCATAAAATATAATTCATTATTTAAAATTAATTTATTTTATACTTTCTAACCTTACTATCTATTGAAAATGATAATGTCATTCATGTGAATGATACACTACCCCAACATGAAGGGATGCGATTCATTGTTTTTGTTACCCTATCACTTGGATGGTATAGATAAGTGTATTTAAATAAATAATAAGATATTTAAGATATAATTATCATTATATATGGATAAAATATCAATTTCCTTCCTTCCATCATGATCTTTGAAATGTGTAAATGTTACTCTTGAATACATATGGCCTACTCTCTCCATGATGATAACATAGTTCAATTTTCATAACCATTATTTATGAATGTTTTTAAAAGTACATTTGATGTGTAAAACTGATAATTATTTTATTATTATTATTCTATAGATGATGTAATATTGAACCATTTGACCATGGCGAACACACCGATATTATTTTTAATTAATGAAATGAGTGTCATTAAAACTCCCAATGTGGAGATAACTATCTAAGTAATAGAATAAATCAATAAAATAAGTGAAATAAATAGTTTAAGTATATGGTAATAAACCTATAATAACTTATTAGGGAACCAATATTTCATATAAGTTTACAAAATAGTAGATAAAATGATACATGAAAAATTCTAGACTCAAGTTAAGGTGTTTATCTCAAGACTTTATTCTTTATGAAACATGTTATTTAATGCATTAAATTAATTTTAAATAGTTTATAGATTTATAATTAATATTTTATATCATGATTAATTAATACTTAATTATATTTTAAATTCCAATTAATTTAGTTCATTCATTTTTGTTATGATTCAAAAGATACCAAAGCGTTAAGGGTTTATATTTCAATCTCATTTTAATCAGTATTGTTTATACCTGAATTTTCATTGTAGGAAATTTTTTGATCATCGCATAATAAAACCATTACATTATATTTTATTGGTTATTCATGAAATTTTAAATCAATATTACCAGTCATTTCTATTTTTCACCTTAAGGTTATTGATAATTTGTTTTTAATAAAAGTTGACATTATTTCTCTTTTTGATCGAAAATCCTTTTTGTCCAAATACATTTTTTATAAAAATATATTCCAAGATTATTTTAATATTATAATATTATATTTTGATGTCATTTTTACCCAATATTGTGTTTTATTTTTTTTATAAAAGGAATATTATCATCATTTTCTAAATATGTAATTTTTTACTTTTTATACAATTATATTAAATGAACAATTATTTTAATGTACTTAGAATGTATGGAATTACACACCCTCATGAGAAATCAACTCATTAAAGTATACTTTATTATTTTCCTTGGTTATTATTAAACGAAATGTTTTCTATAATTTTTTTTTAATTTTTATATTTTTAAGAGGTGATTACAAATTGAAAATGGTGTTTTTCTAAATAAATATTATGTGTAATATTTTAAATATATTTTTATCAACAATGAAAACATTTTCTCTTATGTATTGATTATAAAGTTTTTATACATGTTTCATAAATATATATAACTATCATATTCTTACCTAAATTTTATGGGGTAATACAAGCCTTATTTTCATTTCTCAAGCACCATAATTATGAAAATTACACTAATTATTATATGAGATAAGGTTATGTAATACATTTTATTTCAATGGGTAATTATTATGTTATGGCTTATGATTTATTTAGTTTTTTTGGAAAACATAAATCATGAACATGTTATGATTGGTGATCCCAGATAGTGCTGGGTGAGCCTGATATATCATTTATGATGTGTGCACCAACATATACCTCCAATGAATTTGGTAAATATGTAGTATTATAAGGAGTAATATATAGGATTAGATAGTAAAACTAATCCATTATGATACTTTTTACACCATGTGATATCTAGGAATCCAACCATGAGTCATGTTTATGCCATGTTATATGTATCTTAATCATTTTATACATTACCATGATCACATGATACCATGTTCTTTATGTTATTCATTCATGTGATTACTCTTGAGCATTTTTCTTTTATGATATCATGTTATAAATTTGACTCAAAAGTTATGATTTTTTATAATGTTTATTCCATTCGTGGGATTTTTATCACACGCCTTTTGTGTACATGTTCCATAGGATATTCCATGTTGTTTTCTAAACTCGAAAGCATTTGGGATCTCATTAAGGAGAATAAAATAAATAATTATTATTTTTACCTCGCATTAATGTATTATGAACATAGTCTACAAAGTATACTAGGCCACAAAACCTTTGACTGGTAATTAATAGATGTTTATGTCAAAAATCATGAAATAATATATATATAATGCTTAAGGATCTATAGTTTGTATCCGAGAAAACGTCTAGTTAAAATTTTAAAACTTGGATTAGAAAAAATTATTAAAAACCCTAGGGATAATTCTCAGGATAATTATATGTATAGGAATACATACTAGAATATTGGTGAAAGATAGAGTGAGTTACTTCCAAAAAATTACATCCCATTCTGGATAATATAATTATATGTGGATCTTTCACTGTTGTACATAGGGTAATTACTCAAAAAAGGGAACATTAAGATCGAATAGAATATCACCTGGTATAAAATCATATTCCTTTATTCACTTTAAATTAGACACTCCCAGGAGAAATGATTTGGAAATTTACATACACTTTATGAACCATTATTAGGGACTTGAAATAAAATTCAAGTTAGAAAACCTAAAAGAAAAATTTTCAATGAATAACGAAGATTGAATCCTAGAGACTCGTTAGTTAGGATATAATTGTCATTAATACATTATTATTACTAATTTATTAATATTACCTTTTGTAAATTTATTATTTTTTGTATTCTCATCTTATTTTATTTATATAATTAATAGATAAAAATAAGAGAAATCATTCCAACATGAAATGTGATGGAGAAATTAATTATTTTACTAATGATATTACTAACATAATGGTAATAATAGTTTGACATATTATTATCATTCTGAATGAGATATCTCAAATAAGTATATACAACTAGAACATAGTTAAATTCCCAAACACATTAATGAATATAAGGATAGAATCTCATGGATGATTAAGTGTTAAAGATGATAAATAAAATAAAATTCAATTTCTTAAATGTCTAAAATATGGGAATGTGTACCAAGGAAAATTCCATAAATTAATTAAAAGATACATTATGTGTAAGAAGAAATGGAACAAAGAAGCTAATTACTAAAGGAAAATGAATAGTATGGATAACATGAAGTAGGAAGAGAAAGTTAAACTTAAGTCACTATGAACAGTTCAATATCATAGATGCAGGGAACTTAGTCAGTATCCAAGATAATACATTAATCCAAGGACTAATTACTAAAGGAATATTTTATCAAAATCAATGAAGTGGAATGGATGAAGTGTTTATTTAACACCCATATATTTCTGGAAATATATATTTTTTCGAATAAATTTAATCTTTTTAAAATTTCGAATTTTAAAAAGCACTATGTTTTGATTATGCTACATACAAAACATTGTTTATCTTTCTTCACATGTTATACATGGTTTATATTTCATTATATGCAATACCGAGTTTAATCTAAACGTGGAATACTATTAAAATATTAATATTTAATTGGATAGTAATCACATAGCCATTGGAATGGAGGGTACAAATAAGATCAAATAAATGATGAAAATATATTATTTATACATGCATATAAAATGAATTATTTGATGATTGTTAAAATATAAATTAAAATAAAGACCATTTGATAATAAAGGAGATATTTTTTCTGAAAATATATTTTTATGCACACAAATGCATTTTACCTTAATAAATTAAATCATAAAATTTAAGTGAATTATTTTCATGAAAATTATATTTTACATTTTCAATAAAATATTTAATATTCAACTTTGGTGATTTCAGTACAATAAATAATAATAAATATAATTTTACTCTTAAAACCTATTTTTGTCTATGAAGTAGTTTTGTCACCTTTTGTGCACTTATTTTAAAATTTATTTAAAAACATAAAATTCATTTATGAAATCATCATTGGGGAATTATATTGGAATTAATTTTTAATAAATTTATTAAATGTTAAATTTTTTGATGAAGAGTAAAAATATGGGTTTTTAAAAAAAATCATTTATTATAAATGGTTTTAAAAAGTCCAATTTATTTGAGGAAGGTTTTAAATGTATAAATATTTCAATAATATATATTTGATTCCAATTTAGGTTATTTTAATCAATTTCATATTGAATTTTTATATAAAAACATTATATTATTTTTAAACTTTTCTCTTTGGAAAACCGCCTTCTGTCGCTTCTCCGGGAATAATATTAAATTAAAAATTTACGCTTAAGTCAATGGAATTTAAAGGAAAGGATTAAAAATTTTGAATAAAAAATTATATTAACTTATAAGGTCAACATAATATTATAAATGATAAATAATAAAAACTATAAAAATTAATTACTGTTGTTAAGGTTAAAACTAGTTTAATGGGGGTTTAAATAAAAATATCACTGTAAAATGTTCTAGAAACTTGTAAAACCACATTTTTTACCCATATTTTGACCTTATAACCTATAAGGTTAGATAATCATCCATTTTGGATCCTTGTGACTTCTGAAAAAACATGGTTCCACCTTTGTCTTTAAAAAATTAGAACTCTCTCACTCACTTCACTTATAAAAGGTCACCCCTCTTCTATCCTCTTTTCACATTAAACCCCATTTATTCACAATACCTGAAATAATTTTATAAATAATTCCATACACACATATTATATACCTTTTTTTTATTATAAATCCAATCTATGAAGGATTTAGGTTAAACCTAATGAGCTTTTTCGAAGAAGAGGTAAAGTTTTCAAATATGTGTTTTTGTTTTACATCTTATTTTAATAGATTCAAATTTTATTGAAAATAGATAAAGTAATAACAAAATTATCTAATATATTATTATTTATTATTATTTTAATTTAATAACTTATATTCATCTACAATTTCATCAAATGGGTACAAAATCGTCATTCGTGTTTACGGTAGACTACCGCTTCATGAATCGATGTTATTCATTTTCCTTCACACCCTATCACAGATGGATATAATGATGTATTTAATATTTATATGAAATAAGGATGATATTAATATAAATATTTAATTATAATATCATATTTACCTTCTTAACTTCTAAACCATTGGAATACAATAACGTCACCCTTATGTTCGGTGACCTACCGCCTCACGTACAGATGTGATGTTCTTTTCATTTCTGTTTTATATGGATGGTAACAAGGATATATTAAATGAAGGTATATTATATTATTATGAAAACTAAATTTATATAACAATTATATAACATATATCTTCTTACATTCCATTCTGTAGGGTATACGATAATGTTGTTCATGTGTATGGATGACTACTGCCTCACGAAGTGATGTCTTTCGTTTTCAATAATGCTTTGCATGAATGGTTATTAAGGTAATTTAATGAATAAAATTGATATATATATATATATATGAAATAAAAATTATTTTTGTATTTCTACTATATTATTTACCTTTCTTTTAATTCAATCATCGATATAATGGAAACAACGTACATGCAGACGTACAACATACGTACGACCTACTATCTCTATGAATGATGTATTTAATTTTCTGTCTACAATTAATATATGGTTTGAAAAATAATGTTATGTTATTAAAAAAAGATTTATAATAAAACTATTTTTATTATACAATATTTTTGAACATTTATGAAGGAATTCAGGACTTAAGGTAAGGTGTTTTTATCTTACTTATTACTCTGTGAGAGAAATTCCATATTCCCCACCTATTTATTTTATGTGTATTATATATATACTATTGACAATAGGATTTTAGGTTGATTTTCTTGAAATTTATTTATATTTACATATCCACTTTGGGATCTCTCTTTGATGGGGCTTATGATTCTACATTACCAAAGTAGTAATTATATTATGATACAATATCATCTTTTATCAAGAGTGTTTATATTTTTTCTTTTGATGATGAAATATTATGATCCATATCTCATGAAATTGATGAATTTTCTTATCCTCTAGTTATGACATAAGAATACATATTTAAATTCATTTACATCTCTTTAGGTGTAGCGACCTCAATCCCAGTAAACCGAAGACAATGTTTACATTATTATACTCATATAAGATACATGGAATCACATCCGAAAAGACCGAATAGTCTAACAGTATTGGAAAAATAGATACATAAATGAATTCTTATTAAATTTTGAAATATAAAATAAAAAAATTATTTTTTATAAGAACACCATTATTCCACTTAACATATATTTTCATATCAGTCATAAAAAAATTCCTAGTATGCGAGGGAAAATAAAACATAAGAAAGGGTTGATCTCAGATGCTCAGTAAGGGTATGAAAAAAAATATGAGCTATGAATAAATAAATAAGAATAAATATATAAATGTAAATAAATAAAATACATTCCATTTTTAAGATAACTTGAGAATAATATGGAAGGAATAAATGATGATAAAATAATTCAATATAAATTATCACATGAGCGAGAAAACATAACTATATATACTAAAGCTAATCAATTAATCACATGGAATAATAATAACTAAATTCATAATGATATAATTTGTAATTGTGTAAATATAATACATTCCACTGAGTCATTTCTTTAGGAAACCAAATTCCATCACGGACTTTCAATAAGAAATCTATATAAATGGGTTAGGAATCATCCAAAAACTAATCATTTTTTTCTCAAGAGACCTACTAGTGCTTTGAGGGACTATAGTGGGCCCTGACCACCACTTACTAAGTCCAGTTCACTCCTCATATGAAAGGGTTGAAACATAATAAACAAAAATATTCAATTTCAAAACCTATAATATAAAATGTTATCAATTACTCCAATCAAAAAAAAATCAATATCCATCTATAGTAAAATGAATTGTATCAAAATAGTATATCCCCTGTAAAAATGATCACAATCCATTTGAATAAATAATAATTATAGTTTCAATGAATAAAATATTCCATGGAACATATGTACAATAAAAGATTTATGTATTTTATGAATAGAAACAACATAAAAGATCCTTAACAAAAATTTTAATGGAAAAACCATTGAATTTTGAAAATCAATAATTTTCAAAAAAATCACAATTTTTTTAAAATAATTTTCTTTTAGAATAATATTTTAATCTTATAAAATTATTTACAAAACATTGAGTGTTCATGATAAACATAGACTTATACATTCCGAGTAAGGTGAAATAAAGCCTCCTTTTACATATCTAGGAGAAACCAAATGGTCATTATTTTGAAAACCACATAACGATTACTTTCAAAAGAATTTTTAAAAATTATAAATTGGAATGGTATAATTTAATTAATAAGTTTTAAAATTTTAAGATAATTTTTAATTTTTTTTGAAAATATGGGTTTCGATAAAAAATTATTTCAGATAAAGTGTGAAAATAAGTTGGATTTTCTATAAAATGTTTTCTCAATCATTTAAAGTACCAAAAAGTGGAAAAATTGAACTGTTACATGAAAAATTATCATAATACCTATAATTTATGAATATATATTGATTTTAACATATAAATATAAAATAATTTCACCAATGGAAATATAAACCAAAACAATCAGAAATAATTGTCGGATTGTGAAATAAACCATTACCACATTGGTAATTTCTGAATCATATGAGCCATAAAGGAAATGAAAAAAAATGAAACATTAAATACTATGAAGATAAATAGAATATTTATTTAACATATTATATGGGTATAAAATATACCAAAAATAGGAAATAAGTGGGAATATGGTGTAAGCCTCATGGATGTATAAGTGAGATAAGAAAATGTTACCTTGAGTCTAACTTCCATTGCACATGTTTATAACTCCTTTATAATGGTTTTAATAATGTTATTAATTTATAATAGAACCATAATAATATTTATAATATCACATATAATCCTTATATAATATTTTACCACCCATTGGTTAATTATATTTCCATAATTTCACTGTTTCGGGTGTTAATTTCCTTATTTTCTCATTCATGTTTTGTTATGAATGTTTTGAAGGGCCCAAAAACACCATGAGAGGGGAGGGGTGAATCAGGGTGTCAAGTTTTTCTTTTAAGTTGATGGATCTTTTTCCCACATTGGTAGGAACCTATTAAACCTGTCTGAAGAGGAAGTTCCAAAAATAAACAATCACATGCAGAGCAATGACACAACACTTTTACTTGGTTCACCACTAAGATATATTTCCATGGATCATTCATTTACTATGTTTAGTTCATACCAAAAACTAAAAATCTTCATATGTTTTGGATTACAAGTGTTTATCATAGTCACTCAATTCTATGCCCACTCCCTTTACAAGGTTTTAGTGATAGCACACTGCATCCCTTGGATCACTTCCTCTTAATCCCCCGTGCTCACTGTGTTGGAAGAATATTCACTCAGTTTATCAACCATAAGGTCACTTTAATTGTTTATAATTATTTCATACATCCTCAACTGTAAATATATGCTATGTTGAACTCTCGTAATCAACCACATATGTAATTTATTTTTTGATAAACTGATATGTTATTGAAATTAATTTTGAAAGCTGATTTGGTCAATTTTTAGGCTTCCATAGGTGTTCTGAATATTGTTGTTGTTTCCACGTAATACTAATATATACACTTACTACTACTGTTTCCACATACTATGCAGCTCCTCTGCGAACTACCCTGATCAATGTTCTACCCTTCTCCGCGTACTTCTCCAATCCTCCTCTTACTGCTCTGATCCGCGTACTGCCTTGCTCCACCGCGTACTGTGAGAGATTCCTGCGCAAACCACACTCACTTTCGTAGAATGTTATCATTATGTGAAGGATTCTCTCTGCGTACCTTCTTCTCCTTTTCAAACCACTTTGGACTTCACCAGATTTCTTCCTGAAATTTTAATCTTCAATCTCATATGTAACAAAGGGGATTACTGCTTGCTAAATAGGCACATAACTTCACAAATTTCTCTAATCCATTTTTCCCAAATTTTCAATGTCATACAACCTATAAAATTAACTCTATCTATATACTATTAGAATAAATTTCATACTGCTCCTATTTCGTGAACTGCAACAATCTCTCAAACATTCTGCATTCGGCATATGGAACACCTTCACCACGTACCAACGTTGCGAACCATTTTCAGTAGTATTCCGCGTACCACACCCTTTACCGCACACCGTTGTTGTGAACCATTTTCGATAGTATTATTCCTACTTAAATTCTTCACCATTTACCATCACTAGAAACCATTTTCAATAGCATTCCACGTACCACATTCCCTCACCGCGTACCTCTCCATGTACTATTCCACATGCGACCGTAAACCTTCACCAAAATCCTGATTTTGTGGCCCAAAAATTTGGCAATCACTGGGAAACTGTGCCAACTTCAATACTACTTTTATCCTCATATGTATATCCCCATTCTTTTCAAACACCCTTATCATACATGTGCAGATTGACGATAAAAACAGACCAAACTCTAATATTAACAATGGACAGCCTTGGTTTCAACATGTTTTAGATAATATGAATATGATATATATATATATATATATCATATAAATAATTATACTAATGTTATAAATATTATATTTACTCTTCAGTTACTTTTTTGGAACCATTTATGAATGTTGGACACGTTAAATGAATCACATCGATTTATAGTGATGATAGGTCGTACGTACGCACATGCAATGATATCATTCCATTAACGAGTAATAGAGAAATGTATTCGGTGATATATTAACAATAAATAATCAATATAATAACATATATATAACATGTATAATTTAATTTTATCTTCATCACATTCCATTTATATCATAATGAATAATGAATCACATCGCTTTGTGAGGTGGTAGTCCTTTGTATGCACGAGATACATTATCATATTTGAAATATAATGGAATGTAAAAAGGTATATTTGATACTAAAACTCTAGAATTTTAATAATATCATAAATATAATATACATTTTGTGAATTTATCAGTATATACTACCTTGAATGGTGGTTATGTAAAATGATATACATCAGTTCAAGATGAAGTAGTCCATCATACACAAGATCGATGATTTTGATTCCAATTTGATGGAAGTGGAAATGGATAAATAATATTCCATAAACATAATAAAATATAAGAATATTTTATATAATAGTGTTATTATTTTATTTTATTTAAGAAATAATTAAATATGGAAAATGAATAAAGAAAAATACTATCCATCGTTTAAAAAATTAATATCTGTAAGAGAAACTGCATTTGGATCTCCTCTTAAGAATCCTACGGTTGGTCAATTGGAGGGATAAAATGCTTTAGTTTTTGTATAAGTATGTTAGGGAGATAATGTTTCATGTTTTTTCAAGAAAATCCTCTTGTGCGGTGTGATGAAGTGAGGGAAGGGATTGTCATTTTATAAGATGGGAAAGGGAACCCTCAAAGAAATAAGTAGGAAATTTCCCATAACAATCCGACATGATAAATTAATTTAAAACCAAAATTAATAAAAATGATCTTATATTATAATTATTTAAGCATAAGGTCTAATTATTTTCATAAAATAATATTTTGAAAAAAATAGGTCATTTAAACCCTTATCTTCTTTGTTTAACCCCTGAAAAATCCATTTTTACCCTAATAGTGGTAAATAATTTTAATTTTTTATCACAATTAATTTTGTAAAAAATATATTTTAACTTATTATATAAAATAAATAATGGTGATTCAAAAAAACCATCAATTTTTTCAAATTCTCTTCACAAAAGTAGAAAAATATATTTTAAAATTAAACCTGTAGAAACAATGAGTTGAGGATTTCCAAAGAGAAAATGTTCAAAATTTTATAATGTTTTTATTTAAAAATTCAATACAAAAATACATTAAATGAATTAAATGAGATTAATAGATATATAATTGAATTAATTTTTCTTTAAAATCAATTAAATATATAATTAAACTTTATAAATTATTTAAATGAGAAGGCATTTTTTATTTAAATATCGTTATTTTTTCACTATTCATGGGAAAATGAAATATTTTAGAATAATCACAGATATTTACCCTAATATAATTATAATTTATAATTTTAAAATGCGGTTAATTTTTTATGATTATGAATCTATTATTAAAGAAAATTAATTTTAATTTGTATGCATAAATTTCCATTAAATCACCTTTTAGAAAAAATTATATTTTTAAGAAATCATTTATTTTAATTTTTAATGATTATTATGTTATTTATAATCAATTGAGAACAAAAGAATTTTTTTGCATGTGTAGACCATATAATTTTAATAAGTTAGTTATTACTGTTCATACCCATTAATTTACCTACTATAATATACTTGTAATTTATAAATAATAATATTTTAATCATGTATCACATTTTGTTCAAACCTAGTGTTGTGTGAATTACAAGATATTAAAGATATTTAATTTAATTAAATCTAAATATATTATAAATTCTTGTGATGTTATATTACCTTATATTCTTGGTATTTCATTTCATACAATCTATTGAATTAGAACTTCATATTTTAAAATCTTTGAGTGTGACATTCTAACCTCGTAAATAAATTTTGACTTGACAATTTAATCTTTATCTAGGTAATTATGATTTATTCATTTTGAAATACCCTTCATTAAATTACTCATCATGAGAAGGGTTAATAAAATATCATCTTTATTATAGAGAAGATAAATAAAAAGGACTTATGAATTAACATATAATTGTTTTTATATATAAGAGGACATTGCTGGAATATGAAGATATGGAAATAAAAGGAAAGAATAAATAATTATAGAGTGAAATAGGGGTCATTGATCATAATAACATGAATGATTAATGAAATATTTAGGACTTCAAACTCCTAAATCATTGATGATTTAAAATACTATCTAATTCATCGAATATGAAGGGAATATGATAAATATTTTATTTCAATATCATTTTCCTAAAGTTGAGGAATTATTTTACTATATAAGAATATAAGGAAACATACTTACTTGATACATTTTTATTTCATTAAAAAAATTTCAACCATAGGTTGCTCTTTCATCAATTTATAGTTTATCAATTACTCGAGGAAATAAATATTAAAAAACATTGCTTATTCCCAACGCACTAAAATTAAAATTTTACATATCATAGGATCTATAATAGTGTGATATTTCATTCTTTAAATCTCTATGTATTACTATAAAAAATTTGTAACTATAGGTTATCCAATATAGATAAATATTCATGTGGTGAATTAACACATTAATCTCTAAAACCACGTTTAATGTTATACTAAAACCATTTCTTAATTGGTTAACCTTTTGACCCTTCCATAAGATTATGATCCATAAAATTAGATATAATTTCACTAAATTTCCAAATTGAACATATCATTATTCCCCCCAAAAACATGAATTTTCTATTAATCTTCAAATACCAAACATGTTAAAACCGTAATCATGTAATCTCTTGAAACATGGTTATTAATATAATTACCATAAATCCTTTTTTAAAACATATAGGATTAATTATTCCTTAAATAAAACATTTATTATTAGATATATTAATGAAATAAAAAAATTATATTAACTCCATTAAAGATAGAATAGTCCATTTTAAAAAAAAAATTGTTTGAAGGTAGTCAGTACAATCAAATTTAGTATATCCATATCATTCATCTCTTTATTTAAAAATGATTATCTAAACATTAGGGATATATTACGGATTATTTTTCTTTAAATTATGTGTTTTACAAGAGGTTCATCTTTACACGGAATCATTTTTCTTGGTCATTGGTGCCGTACAAAATAAAATTACAAGTCCTTAATAAAAAAGCACTTTAGTACAATCCTTATACATTCCGTAATTCATATAACCCGGATATCATTGAAAAATAATCAAGTCTCATAATTATTGAATCCAAAAAGCCTCATTAATCATTACACTTCATCTATGGTAATTGAATAATCTTGATCATGATCCATTAGATAATTTAGAGGTATATTACTTTGACACTTGGGGTAATTCATTTGTGTAGTTCCCCATCTCCTTAAAGTAGAAGCATTGTAAATTAGAAACTATTTTGTTTACAGTTAAATTAAGATCATTGTGGCATTTCTTTCCAAAATTTTAACAATATACCATTCCTTTTAAGGATGTACCTGAGTGTTTATTTCCAAAGTTATAACATGTGGAAATATCCTCCATTCCCATCCTCCCTCTATTTATATTTTTATATGGAAATATATTCTTTTCATGCTCCCATTTTAATCCATAATACAAATAAAATTAATTCCTTGTCCTCTGAGAACATGATAATATGTCCTCATATGATGAGAATTTTTGTCAGACTAGTTCCCATTAAAATATCGTCTTAAGCCTGTCAAATAATCGACCATTCTTACTCTTTGGATTACATGTATTGATTAATTTCACATTCCTTCTTCTAGGAACCATTTATAAATTATGGATTACACTATATTTGATCATATCATTATCTTACATAATTTATAATCCCAAAACAAGTTTAATAATTAACATAAATTGGAAAATTTATGCCTAGAAAATCTAAGAATCATAAACATGGTGCCCTTTGGGATATTATTAATTTCAAATAAGTCATAATGGTTTCTAAAGAAATTTTTATTATACTAAGAATATTCCCAGACGTGAGTCAAACCAGGTGCACATTATGGCCCATATTCATGCACTAGGTGATAATCGAGTCCAACCCAATGTGCCCATTCTAGAATTATTACTATTAGGAACTTCTATTCAGAACCATGTTAACTTTTAGTATCAAAAAAGGCATTTATTTTCTGGATAAAATCACTTAATCTCTTCCTTTCCAAAATGTTATGATGTTATTTTATTCATACACTCAAATTATATCATAGGGTTTTCGTCCCTAACCTATGTTTTCATAAATACAGTTTCCAATATTTCTACTAAACTTCTTCTGATACAAAAAATAGAAACCTTTACCCAAATAACTTAGAGATGGTGTCTATATTATTATATTTTCATAAGATACAGGGAATCCCATCCTGAAAGACTGAATATTTTATTATTCATAGTAAACTAGATACATAATTTAATTTACATTATATTTTAAAACATAATATAAAAAAATTATTTTCATTCATAACACCATTATTTCTCTTATAATATCTACATAGATCAATCAAAAAAGACATCCTGGTATCCTGGGGAAAATAAAAGTCAAGAATGTGGTGAGCCCAGATACCATCTAAGGGTGGCCGTACAACAAGATCTATGAATAATTAATTCATAATAAATATAGTAGGTTGAATATCTAAAAAACCTTCTATTTAATTAATAACTTGAGAATAATATGAAAGGAATAAATGATGATCAAATAATTCCATATAAATAATCACATGAGCTTGAAAAAATAACCATGGATACTCAAACTAATCAACTAATCAAATGTAATATCGATAAATTGTTTCATAATGATTGAACTCATAATTAGAAACATCTAAAACATACTATCGAGGCCTTATTCCAAGACATCTAAACTCGCCTTGGGCTCATTCCAAGAGATCTATATAAATCAGAGAACCTAATATAGTTTTCTCATGATAACTACTGACACATCGAAGGGATATAGTGGGACCCATAAATTATATCCAAAGACCAATTCATTCTTAATATTAAGGGGTCAAATCATAATAAATATAAACATTCATATTTAAAACTGTAACACAAAATGTTAACAATTACCAAAATCAATAAACAACATCATAAACCATCGAGAGTAAAATGAATTTTATCATAATTGTACATCCCCAATCAAACTGATCATAAACCATTGAAATAAAAAATGTAGATCATATTAATACAAAAAATCATAATTGGATCATAATTACAATAGTGGTTCGATTTCATTGACTAATTGAAATACCATAATATTTCCCAAATAACATTATTGAAGAAAAGAACCTTTTCATTTTGAAAATAACTTTATAAAACTAAATACTCACAAAAATTATTAAAAATAATTTTCTTTCAAAATTATCTTTGAAACATATAATAGATGCTATAAAACATTTATTTTTCATAATGTTATGATATTTTATACATGTTGAGTTTGTTAAAACGAATATCCCTTCCACATTTCGAGTAAAATTCAAACATATATTGTTCTAAAAGGGACAAGAATATTCCATTAAAAAATTATTAAAAATAAAAAATGCGTGAAATTTTATTTAATAAATAATTCTTAAAAGGATAAAAACATTTTTTGAAACATTTTCAGAAAACATGGGTTTTAATGGAAAAACATTTTGACCAAACAGAGAAATAATGTAAGATTTTCTTAAAAGCATTTTCTCAATAATTTTTAGTAAAAATGAGTTTAAAAGTGGAAAAATTACTAGAACATTTTCCGGAATAACCATATAGGAATAAAATATAATTATTTCAATATTTAAATATCAAATAAAACCTCAAGGTAGGCGTAAGGAAAAACAATCCAAATAATGATGAGATTCTTAAATATACCACTACCACTTTGGTAACTTCTGAATCATACGCCCCCTAGATTAAGTAATAACAAATTAAAATCTTAATATAATGAAGATAAATAAGTTCATGATATAAATTATAAAACTATAATTATGTACATCACACAAAAGAAAATAAGTGGTGAATATGTCGTATATCTCACAGAAGTATAAGTAAGAAGAGAAACCCTTACCTAGATTCCATGTTCTTTTATACGTGTTAGTACCTCCTATATAATGGTTTTAAGGATGTTATAATTTTTTAAAATATAATATTTATAATTTCATATATGATCCTATTATAACATATTACCACCCCTATAAAAATAATATTTCATTATTTTTAATGTTTGAAGTCTTAATTACCTTGTTTTCCCATGCATGTTTTGTCATAAAAGTTCTTGTTCTGTTGCATAGGATATATATATATCATCTATATAATTATAATAATGTTATAGATATAATATTTAATCATTAGATACATTTTTATAACCATTAATTAATGGTGTACAAGGAAAATTAATCACATCGCTTCTTAGAAATTGTAGGACATACATATGCATGAGTGATAATATCATTCCCTTAAATTTGGGAATTTTAAAGAATAGAGTGATATTTCAATTATCCAGAATCAATATAATCAAATATATATCACATATATTCATTAATGTTATCACTATCAAATTCCATGTATAGCGTATGTGAAAAAAGAATCACATCACTATGCGAGGCAATAGTTCGTCATACCCACTAGCGATGTTATCATATTTGAAACAGAATAGAACATAAAAAAGTATAATAAATATTAAAATTCCATTATCATAATAATATAATATATATCATATAAATTTTTTAAATTCATTATGATATCCTTTCTTAAAAGTTGGTGATGTAAAATGAACTACATCGGTTCACAAGGTGGTAGGCTTCCTCACACATAATCGATGATTTTGTTTCCTGTTTGATAGAAGTGGAGATGGATAAATATTATGACATTAAAATAATAATATATAAGTATAATGGACTTACTGGTGTTATTATATCTTTATTTTTAATACATAATTCAAAGTTTAAAAGAAGAAAAATAATGAAAGAGATTTGTTAAGATAATTAACTTCTCTAAGAGAAACCTCATTTGGATATCCTCTTATGAACCCTATGGTTGGTCTTTTTGGTGGAAAATGAACAATCGAACATGTGAAAGTATTATTTGTGGAAAATTTGGGAATATATTTTTTAGTAAATGGGCATTGGAGGTGTGAATAAGTGATGGTTGGGAGTCCCCCTTTATATTTGGGAAATTGAACCCTCTTGAAAATAACTTGTAAACTTCTAAAAATAATCTTAAATGATAAATAAAGCCTGAAGAAAAAATATTTCAAATGACCTGACTTTCTAATTTTTCATTTATATGGTCTAAATATTTCTAGAAAATAATATTTTGACAAGATGGTAGGTCATTTTTATCCCTTATATTCTTAGTTTACCCCCAAGTAAATCCAACTTGACCTTAATTATGATAAATAATTTTTACTGCATTGAATAGTTAGTTTAGTAAAAATTTAATTATACCATATTATAAAATATAAATTATTTTCATTCCAAATATAATATCCATTTTGAATTTTAAATTTACATAATTGGAAAAATTTACTTTAATGTTTGTTCCACAAACACGATGAGAAAGAATGTTTTCAATGAGAAAATATTTAAGCATTTATATTGTTTTTATATAAAAATTAAATATAAAAATGATTCCAATAAAAAATGAGATTAATATATTAAAAATATAAATAAATTTTCTTTAGAACTAATTAACAAAATATTTATCATTATAAATAATATAAACAAAAAGTTAGTTTTGAATTAAAATTCAGTATTGTTTAACTATTCATTGAAAAATAAAACATTTTAGAAAAATCCAAAAGAATATCCCTAATATATTTTGATATTATAATTTATTTAATTAAGTTAATTTTATGAAATAATATTTCATTATGTAGAAAAATAAATTTTAAATAATGTATTGAAAACAATACTAAATCATCTTTTATAAAAAATGACGTTTTTAGTAAATAATTCTTTTTATATTCAATTATTATTATTTTATTTATAACAAATATATATAGAAAGATTTATTTTTTATTTTTTTAGACCATATAATTTTCATCATTTAGTTTATACTGTTCATACTCTCTAATTTGAATTCTAGGTTATAATAATAATGTTTGAATAATAATATTTTAATAGAGAATCTAATTTCATTCAGACCTCATGTTGCGTGACTAGAATGGTATTAGAGATATTGAACATATTTAAAAATAATTATATAATAATGTCTCATGGTGTTCTATTCCATTTAACTCATTTCAATTTTTTTCACACAAGCTATCAAATATGATGTTCATATTTTAAAATCTCGGGGTGTAATATTATATATTGAATATTTAAAAGAATACTTTTTGGGAAAAAAATATTTATTTCTCTCTTCATTCAAAAAACATTTTTCTTATATATCCATGATTTGTAAAAAAAATTCAATTTTTTTAACATTAATTTAATGATTTATTAAATAATTTTTACCCATGTTTTAATTTTAATAAAAGTGTTCTAAAAGGAATTTTCATATTGTTTTCAAAACATGATCCCTTTAGATTTTTTTAAAAATGTGAAGTTAATATTTGATTTAATGTGTACGGAAAGAATATAATTTACCACTATCATTAACATTACTTTTTTTAAATCTTATTTTATAAGATGAAAAGTTTATTTTCAGTGAAATGTATTTTTAAAATATTTTATAAATTTTTAGTGATGTTAAACAAAGAAAGGATATTTTCCTGAAGAAAATTTTCAAATTATTTTTTATGATTCATTTATAAGTGTCTAAGGACATTTTCAAAGGAAAGTATTTTGAAAATATTTAATTTTTTATGAGGTATTTTTGAAATTTGAAAGTCTTTATTCCTCAAGAAATGTTGTCGGTGATCTTTCAACATAATTTTCATTCTAAGATTACATCCTTTAATGTTACATATGAATTAGTAGATATGATATTGAAGGATAAAGTCCTTATTATTTATCTATATGGTTAATGTTTATGTTGATTAAATTCATGGGAAACCCATTTATGTTTCATAGGTTATTCTATGGTGAGGTTTTGAAATGTTTATGAAACATGTTTTCCTTACATGTGTTATGATGTTATGGTATGATGAATGTATTATGATATTGGGGAATAGATAAGTATGGTTTTCATTAGGATATGGATGAGACCTATATCACCCCCTAATTAAATAGGTAAAAAGGGATAAAAAATGAGTAAATATGATATGAAATAACAAAACTACATGTTCATAATGTTATACATGAACCAGATTACATGATCATTATGTTATGTGTGAACCTCATTAAATGTTCATTGTGTTATGCGTAGACCCAAATTTCATGTCCATATCGTTATGAATGGACTTCGTTTCTTATTCATAAGTTTATTCAAGGGCCTAATATCATTTACCTTTAATGAATGAACCTATTTATTTTTATACATCTTCATGATGTAATAAGCTTATAGGTATTCAAAAATTCTACATCTTATTCTGATGTTCTACTCTCAGGGATAATGTTCTAAAATTATATTATTATTCGTGTCTTATAAACTACAAATTTTTATTTCATGACACATGATTTCAATATTTGATATAAAGGGAATGGTTTTCATATATTATGATTATGTTTATATACCCTTATACACTTGATTTGTTTGCGTATTTCTCATGTTTACCTGTATCGAGAATATAACCATACCATTTCTAAGGTTTTTTCCTAGGTTTTAATGAAAGGTTTTATATAGGATATTTTTTTGAAGAGTAAACTAGTGAAATATATTTATGTGAGATTTGAATATAATTCACTAAATAAAAGAAAGTCCACAAGGTCTCCAAAGGCGTTATACCACTTCGATTATCATGAATGTCTTTTTTGTAATGTATTTAATATTAATATTAAATATGTGATATTTATTTCTGATAAGTTTTGGTCTCTTTAGATTATGTTTTGGAATTTGAGAATCATGTTTTTAAGTGTTTTTATTAATGGAATCATGAAACTCTTAAGGAGCATTCTATATTAGTTTCTTTTAGAGTTTATAAGAATACATTGAGTAATAATTTTATATTATAAAAGTGATTTAATTTTAAGGTGATTTTTTTATAAAAGCACATTTATGGTGAAAATATAATATTCAATATGTGTTTGATCTTGAGTTAATTATTTTGAATTATGGTTATTTAATTTTTTGGAAAAAATTAGCTATATAGATGAAATTTGTGGTTAGAAACTTTTTTGATCATTAATGTTATTTTTTGGATGTTCTTAATATTTTTAGTAATGTTTTAAAAATTATATTAATATTATTTTAGAAAAAGGAGAATGCTCATATTGGGTAACATCTCATAATATTTCACAAATCCATAGGGCATTAACCCACTAAAAATAGTAAATAAGGGTTAAAGACCTACCACTAGACTACATGATGTATTGGTGAGTATGAAATTTTTTAACTTAAATTATTTTATGGATAACTATTATGGTTATTTTGGGAAACATATTTTAGGATATTTTTTTATTTGAATTTTTAAGTTTTTTATATAATTAATTATATTCTGGGAAATCATTCATTGGGTTGAATTTTATGTAACCCTTAGGTATCACATGTGATTTAACTAGTAATATTTATTTGGAAGAACACAATTAAACCCATGAATGTTTAGTTCAATTTCAATGTAGAGTTATTTAGTTATATAAATATTTAAGTTAAACTTTAGATTTGGAGATTAATATGAAGGGGTATTCATATTGGGAGTTATATTACCTTTTTATAACAATTTATACTTTTTTACTGTTCAAATAGAGTAGGAATATGTAGATGTCATTTTTTGGAATCATGTGATTAGTTAGAAGTTAATTTTTTTTTCTCCACACATAAAAAATGATTTTGAAAACCCATTGTTCAGACCGAAAAAAGATATTGTGGAGAAAAATGATTAAATTATGAAATCATACATGTCATGTAAGTATATTTCTTTATTTATTAAATATATATTGTAAATGGGTCCCTCATCTTTAGGAAAAGTATCTTAAAATAAAAATGTTATTCATTTTTGATTAATTGATGGTATCTTATCTCTATAAAAAGGGTATATCAATATATTATAAATTAATCTTATTTCCAAATATATTTTTTCAATTCCCACCAATTGTTTCCTATTTGGAAACCTATTTATGCAATATCATTTATATTTCACTTTCCCTCTTCATAAGAGAATATTTTATTAACCACATTTTATAATGGGGGTTTTCCATAATGGGATTTTCTAATATCAAACCATTGATTACTAAGAAAATTTTTATCTTAAAAGGAAAAAATTTATTTAATAAGTTAGAATTTAATTCCTTGAGATTTAAAATGAACACTTTGTTATATTGAGTATTCAACATGAAACAAAGAGTTTAAATAAAACCTAGAATAATATTAAAATATAATTATTTAAACATGAATGATATATAATATCCATTCAATTATCCATTATTTATAGTATAATATAATTTATTAAATACATATAAACATTCTACACAATTTATAAGTGATTTTTAAATAGTTTTTGAGTTTTTTATAAATAAATATTTTCTTAAGAAGACATTTTCTTCAAAAAAATAATTTTATCCTTCTTCTGAGAAAAGATTATCATAATTTTTTAGTATTTTGAAAAATTTTATTCTCTAAAATTTAATTCATATTTTATGTAATCATATCAATAATATTCTAGGTTAAAATTTTCAATTTTTTCATAAAATATTATATTTTCAATGAAAAATAAAAAAACTAGTTTTTATAAACTTTTTATTTCATTATAAAAAATTAATTAATTTTTTTATTCCCATTATAATTATAATTTGATTTAAAATTAATTTTTTTTATTTTTTTATGTTTAATCCAATTAACTACATTTTAATCATTTTTAGGTTGGATTTTAATATATGTTTACTTATAGGCTTTAAAACACATTTTTTCTGGAAACTCATTCAAAGTGAAAAATGTTTCTCTATTTAAACTAATTAAAATAAACCAAAATTTATATTTATTTAAAATAATTATATTATATATATATATATATATATTAAAGTTTATATAAATAATATTACTAGTAGTAGAGTATATGTAAATCATCTTTTCCTTTTTTTTTTCAGAAAACCATTTTTCATCGCGCTTGTGTGTTAAATTTTGAATTAAATTATGAAAATTATATGTATTTAATTTGATAAAATGGAATCCATATTTTTAATCATAATAATTTTAATTTTTTTCATAATTATCTACAAAAACATTAAAAATTATTTACTATCTTAAAAAAGTATATGAATAAAAGTGAGTAACATTAGATATAAATAGGATAACATGTTTAAAAGAATAATTGTCTTGAATTATAGTGTTGTGTATTGGACTTATCTATTATCCCATACTTTATCCTTCGATTTTGGAGGTAATTTTATTGAGAGAGAAATCCCATTATTGAATAGTATTGGGTATTTATAATAATTTCACTCATCATTCCTTATAAAAGGTAACCCACTCTCCTTTCCTTTTAAAACATAAAGAACCCATTTTTCAGCCATTACCTGCCAAAATATATTCCTTAATTACCTACTCCATACCATAATATTTGGTTTGATCAGAAAATAAGTCTATTAAGTCTTATGGTATAATCATAAAGAGGTGGTGAGATGAAGAGGTATCATTATTTACCGAGCTTCTTTTTATTATTACTTCTTCCACCTCATTAAAAACATACTAAATAATTATTATATAATGAAATTATTTCCCACTATATAATATTATTTTATTATGTTATTTTCATAGAATAAATCCATCTCCACTTCCATCAAGTGGGAAATGAAAATATCGTTTGTGTATACGATGGACTACCGCCTCATGAACCAATGTAATTCGTTTTTCATAATCACATAAAAATATTATTTATGATGATGGATTTAATATTTATATTTGATATTATTTACATATTAATAATTATTTAAATTTTATATATCATATACTTTCTTAACTTACAATATATTTGAAATTATAACATCATTCGTGTTTAAGATGAATTACCACCTTGGGAAGGTATGTAATTCATTTTCTTAATATCGTATCCAAATGATGTTATATTTAATAACAGTAATGAAATAATATGATATTTATGATATAATGGTAATTATTTAAATATAAAATAACTAATACCTACTTTATATCATTATAATTGAATAATGGAAATGTTACTCAGGCATACGTACGACATATTATCTTCATGATCGTAACATAGTTAATTTTTAATAATTATACTTCATGATTTTTTTTAAAGTATAATTTATGTATAAAAATGATAATTATTTAATTATTATTATTATTGAGATGATGGAACAAGGACACCTTTTATAATGGTTAGAACAACTACACAGTTTTGAAATTATGAAATGAGCATCCTCAAAACTTCCAACGTGGACATAAATGATTAAGTAATTAATTACATTAACAAAATAAGTTAATAAAATTATAAAATTATAATGTATTAATACTATAAAATCATGAAAAAAAAATAATTTATATCATTTTATTATATAGTATAAAAAATATATACATTACAATGTTTGGATTCCAGGTAAGGGTTTTCTCTCAAAACATGCTTCCTTGAGACACATGATATTTTATGAACCTAATTTCATTTAAATAGTGTATATAATACCCATTTACATATTATAATGTGAATCCTTAATAATTAATGATATTTTAAGTTCTAATATATTTACTCCGTTCATGGGATTAATGATTTAAATGTTATCAAAGCGGTAAGGGTTTTTGTTTCAATCTAGTTTTTAATGGGGTTGTTTGTTCTTGAATTTCCATTATAGGAAATTATTTGATCTTTATATAATAAAACCATTTAATTTTATTCTAATATGTTTATTCATTATTATTTCTTGTAAATTTAATATACACCACTCTTAGGTACATAAAATTATTGACAAAATGTTTTTTAGAATAACTAACTTTATTTCTCTCTTTGGTCGAAATTAATTTTCATCCAAATCCACATTTTCTAAAAATGAATTTAATTTTTTTATTTTATAAAATGATTTTTTAATTTCATGTTCACCCATTATTGGATTTTTTATTTTTTAAAAATGAATATTTTTATTATTTTACAAAGTAGGTAATTTTTTCATTTCATAAAAAACTATGAGAGGAATATTTTCAAAAATGTACTCGACATGTACAGAATTACCAACCTCCATGACCACTGAATTTTTTTAATGTTTATTTTTATTTTCTTATATTTATTTTTAAATAATAGGTTTTTGAAAATTATTTTGGGAAATTTAAATTTTGAATTGTTGATGTCAAAGTGAAAAGGGTGTTTTTCCCATGAAGTAATTTATGTAATATTGTAGAGATATTTTTTTAAACAAATTAAAAAACTTGATGTTATATAACTCTCAAATTTATATACCTATCTTATTCTCCCTAAATTTTAGGGTGTAATACTTGAATATTTTTCATTTCTCATAAACATTCATTATTGAATTTCAATTGATTATGATATGAGAAAAGATTATAAAACCCAAATTCATTCTTTGGAAAGTTATTATGTTATGCCTTTTGATTGATTTAGTTTTTATGAAACACATAAGTCATGAATATTTTATGATGGGTGATACCAGATACCATTGGGTGGGCCTAATATATCATATATTATGGGTTCTTTCAAATAGATATATGATTTATTTGGTAAATATTTATTATTGTGAGGTATCATGTATGATTAAAGAGAGTAAACCTTATCCATTTTGACACTTTATCCACCATGTGACGTTGTCAAGGAAATTATCCTTGACTCATGTTTATGTAACGTTATATATTGTTTCTTATTTGTTATGTTTCTATGATCTTATGATACAATGTTCTTTATGGTTGTATTTTATATGATTACTCACGATCGTTATGTTTTATGATATCATGTTATACCTTGGAAACTAAAGTTATCATTCTATATCATGTTTATTACATTACTTTGTTTTTAATACCACCACTTGTTTCTATGTATTCCCCAAGTTTTCCAAATAGTTTTAAGTTTTTGAAAGGATTTAGGAGATCATTTTGGAGAATAAAATAAATATGTTTTATTTGAGACTCATTTTGATGTATTATGAACCTAGTATTCCAATTTTAAAAGGCCTCATTATCTTTGGGTTTTAATTAGTAGATTTCATTGTAAAAAATCATGTAATAATATGTGTAAAATTATTGGGTTACTATATTTCACCCTACCACTCTACCTGAAGTGTGGGAAGGGTTGACACCTGGAATTAATTATACCAAAGTAATGGGATATATGGTCCAATAGAGAACTAAATGTTTCTAAATATCTATGATTCATTGGGATATTTTTAGGAAGCATGATTTAACTTATAAAAAAACATTATACCTAAAAATAGTATATAAAAAAATTACAATTAGTCAAATATGAATCCTAACATAAAACAAATCGGAATGATAAATCACAATCACAATACAAAATTTGGAATTTCTATTTAAACAATTTCAAAATCTCACAATTTTTTTAATCTTTATAATTTTATTTTGATAATCTTATTAAAAAATTAAAAGTTTTTCATTAAAATAAATACTACTTCCATTAACATAGTATCCATTCTACTTTATTATCAAATACCTACTTTTATGTTTTGAAGCTTCACTTATTAATCATTATGAAACATCAGAAACACTTTATTAAAATGAAAAATGAAATTCTAAAACATCACATTAAATACAATCCAGAAGTTCATATTAAAAACCATTTTTAATATTTTGATATGAACATTAAAACAAAATTTGAAGAAAATTTTCACAACCAAACCCATTTTAAAAATCCAAAACCGATGATTTTTCAACAAAATATTTGGAATGATTCTTTATAAAAATTACAAATAAAAATATTAATTACATAAAGAATCATTCCTCATAGTAATCCATTAGTAAAACCAACCAAATAACATGAATATATAATAAAATTTTCACTTATATGTCTTATATAGTCATTACAGATGACCAAACATAATTTGGAAGGAAAATGAATCAAGAAAAGAAATTTCACAGGAGTTAGTGATTTTGAAATGACTGTCCACTTTTTCTAAATGACCACGTTCCAACTATGTAGAAAATCACTAGGATCTCATATAATAATATGTAATGACACCACACAATCACTTCATGGTTTTCAGGTTGTGCATGTGAACTAGGAACAACCAATTCTTATCATATTTTCCTAAAAAACATTTAAATGGATCAAAAACAATTATCAAAACCCCATATGGATAAAAAAACATCAATTAAAAGAAAATTATATTAATAACAATAAAAATGATGCTCATAATCATGAATCAAATACAAAAAACTAATGGTGACTATAGTTTCATCATGAGAGGCAGTGATCATTCATAGACTCATGACCCAACTCTTCAGCATCAATGATGTTACCTCTCATCTACCCAACATACCAAATTACAGAGGAAATTAAAAAAAATAAGTCCTCTTAGGAACCCAGTAATTGATACCATATTATTATAAACTAACCCATACCACCCATGAAATGGGCACCCAAGTTGGCCTATGACATGATCCAAGTTATGTTCTTGATCACCCTGAGGTGGAGAAAAGCACCAAGGAATCAATAAATCACGGTGGTAATGATTTTTGCTAACCAGAAAAGAAAAAATAAAGAAAGAAATTTATACCAGTAATCCATCATGATGTATCCAAACAATGGATTTCCATGTATATATACTAGGAAATGCATTTAATAGAACAATATATAAGAGGTATCAAAAATAAAAAAACATTATCTTTTACTAAATATAGATTGAACAGAAATAACATATATATATATATATGGAAGTTCCAATTTCAAAGTAGAACCAAAAGTAAAAAATGAAAACATAAAATACATGAAATAATATCTAAGTGACTCCAAGTAACAACCCATCCATAAAGACAATTTTATCACTCAATGAGTGATCCAAAGTAAGAACATGATCTTATAAAAAAGTCACTTGTTATATAAAAATTAATTGGTGTATGTAGGGTGTAATCATAAACAAACCATACATATTTCATCAATGACTCCATGCATTTAATTTTTAATGTTATTTTAAAAACACAAGTTTAAAATATAATAAATTAAAATAAGGTGTCATTATTAAAAGAATTGATAACTCATAAACACCTTTTAAACCACTTTAATACCCACAAAAACTTATAAAAATTTAGAAAAAGTATTTACATATTTCATTTAATACTTACCAATAACAACCCATTTATAAATTAATTTCATTAAATCTATTTAAGGAGGAACTAAAATAACAATCAAAGAAAAAGTTATCTGAAAAAAAACAAATATAAAGTTTATAATCAATATAGAAGAATAACAAAATTTAATTCATGTAAGAAAATAACATTTATTAATAAGATAAAGAATAAACCAATATAGTAAATAAAAAATAGATGTAATGTATATATGATCATATTTATCTCCTAAACATCCAGTACAATAATATAGGACATGAGTATGGGTAATCAACTAGTATCCTATCATTGCATCCATAGACTACAGCAAAATGGATGCCCTGAACTAGCCTCATCGATGGTAATCCCATAAGTTCTAGTACTATTCCATTCCAAGGGGGATCTATTCTGTATCATTGGGACTGGATGTTAACTATCTATCAGTCTATCACTATGACTCCTAGGACCCCTTGATACTAATAATAGAGGGTGAGTATAGATTTCTATCTCATAAAGTACACACCAGTAATATAATACATGTGAAACCATTCAAATAAAAACTCAAATTCACCCTTACACACTCCTCCCATTAATGTTAATACTCAAACTCATATAAACATAAAAAAAATTCACATTCCACCAAGAAATTCATTGAAGTATAAGTCAATGTGGATTTAATTATTATGTGTGACCCATTTGGGAAAAATCTATTTACAAAAATTTCCAACCAAGAATTAAATTTTGAAACTATTAACATGTTTTACTAAATAACCTTTAAAATCCATTTCTAATTTAACATTAGTTTTAAATATCCCTTTTCTAGTCTAAAACCAGACTTTGGTTTCCAAACTAATTTTAATACTTATATATATATTTAGTTTGGTATATAAATATATATATAGGTGTACTTTTTAATTTATTTACATAATTTATATATATATACATGTTTGAAAACCTTATTTGAAAAAAATAAGACATCATGTGATACCGATAATCAAATTTAAAAACAAGGAGGAAATCCTGTATTTTAAACCAACTAATCATATGGAATCCACAAAATGATAAATAAAAATTTCACTGAATAATTACACAATCACTATAATCATGTAAATTTAATAAAATATATGTAAATAATTCAAAACACATAAACAATTCCATTTAAAATCAATTTGATAAAAATCCCTTATGGACCATAACAATTAATCTTTTAACAAAATTCATCAATTTTTTAATTTCAAATCCATTTGGAACAACCTATTATGTAATTATTCATTTTTATTTCATAAATAATTTCAAGGACTATTATTTGTAATATCCACGAATTCAATGAGTGGATAGGAAAAAGTGAAAGGTAGGGAAAACATCCCTATAGAAAGCACTAGTAATGTGAAAACATCAAAAACAAGTGGGTAAGGTCCAAAGAAGAACCCACACACCCTAGGAAAAAAAATTAATATTGGTTTTAGAAAAATCCATCACTTGAAAATCCACAAATATGAACCCTAAACATAGGAAGGGTTAAAAATAAAAAGACAAATATTAGAGTAACCATAAGAAATTTCTTATGAAGAAACCACAAAAAATCAAATATTTCATCCATAAATCTTAGAGATGGTGGGTGTATTCCACACCCATGCCTCCCCTCAATTTGAGTAACATGATTAGGTAGAGAGGTAGGGGTGATGTGACTAAAAAATAAAGAGGGTATGATAATATTTTCCAAAAATTAAAATATTTTATTTGACCAAATGGTCTTGATGTAATATTTACCTAACTATGTGTTCAAATTTCACCCATCCTTGAAAAAAACATATCATAACACATGGGGTTGTCTTCATTTAAAAAAACCATAAAAAAACCATGTTAATCACTCTAGTTAAATTTTTGATCTACATTCATTTTACCACATTGTTTTATTGACTATGCACCGTATTACGATTGAAAAAATATACTTTTTAAAAAAAATTATAGTGGGACAAAGTATTTAATGGAAAAATTATGAACATATGAATAAATGAAATAATATAGAAATTAAAGGGCGATGAGTGATAACATTTTTAAAATTATTTTATCAATGGCGGGGGTGTAAATCCAGTCTCAGTCAAATTTAATAATTTAGAAAACTCAAAAAAAAATTATCCTTTATAAAATGTAATTGGTAATATTTAATATATAAGTAGAACATGGGAATATGTCATGGATTATTTTATTAATTCGAATTTTTTTTCCAATTTTTACCCAATTATGAGTTTTATTCATTGAAAGATGCAAATTTGATTATTTAGTTGGAAGATAAACTTAATCAATTTTATATAAATAGTTTTTTTATTTCAGTTAAATATCCAAAGGATAAAAATATTGTATGATCTAAATTTATATGTATATATAAAATGAATGAATTTGATTAAATAGAAAATATTAATGATATACTAGTTTATTGAGTTTTTTTTCAATAAGAAGTTATTGATTTTGATGAATTATATTCACATGTTTGTATTTAAAATCAATTATGATTTTATTCGATATTTCTATTTTTAAATGTTTTAATTTTTGAAGAATTATATGTAAGTTAACCAGCTAATTTTGAACTTGAAAAATATCATAATCATGTTTTAAAATAATCAAAATCATTATGTGGTCTTAAGAAAGATATTATTTCTAATTATAATAAAATATTTTTTTTGTTGAGAAATGTATTAATTTATTGTAAATTTGACACAACTTTATTTTTATGAACATATATAATGATATTTTAATTTTAGAAATCTATTCTATTAATGTTTTTTGGTTCCTCAAGTGAATTAATATGTTATTAATTTCCCAAATTAATGACTATAGAGTTCTATATGAGTTTAATGAGTGAGTTAAAATTATTTTCAGTACTAAAAAATGTTCCTTAACCAGATATTATGTTCTTGAATCAATGTATGTATACTAAAGATTATATTAAATGGGTTGGTATTGACTATAGAAAAAAACATTGAACCAATATGTGTATTAATTCTAAATTTTATTTAGATTAATCTAGAAAATCTTTTTATATTAAACTCTTTAGAAGAATTATGTAAAATTTAATTTATATAAAACCAGTAATCTTAATACTATTTTTAGTGTGTGTATGTGTGGTAGATTTCAGAGAGAACTAAAATAAATAAATTTAAAATCTACAAAAATATTCATTATAAATATTAATGGAACTATGATTTTTTTCAAGAATAAATGGTTTTGAATTTTTTGTCAATTCTAACACTAATTTTGGATTTCTTAGAATTAAATGAAGGAGAACATCAGGAATGTTTCATTTACTTGGTAAAATATTGATTTAATGGATCATGAAAAAGTAATTATAATTTTATTTATAAAAAACAATGGTTGAGTAAATAACTTCCCCTAAATTTTCTTCTCAATGTTTATAGATTTTTTATGCCCACCAAATGAGCATTGTAAAATTAATGAAGGATGAAATACGTAGAAATGGGTATTATTTCCCCAAAAAAGAAAATGATGAAAAAGGCGGAAAAAGACATCTGAATCGCATAAACACCAAGGATACATGCAATCACCTGAGTAGAAGAAGATCATATAAATATTCACGCATAATACCTAAATAAAAATAGGTCTTACAACACCGTTGATAAGTCCTTTTACTTCTATTAAGTCACCCCAGACAACCACTGATCATGTGATGATAGCCAAATAATCTACCCAAGGTCACACACTTGTCAATCGGTGAGCACCCATCAACCCATATGAAATTACTTCAAAAATAGGATGTAAATATCCAAAATGAAAAGGCCTATTTCGGTCGAATAACTTGTGTTATGCATCACAAATGAGTATAATGTTTTTACTCAAAAATATTCAAAAAAACTTGGGAACACCCCATCCTTTGAAAAATAAACAAAGGAAATAAATAAGGAGGATGGAGCCTCCCATGGTCATCAAACTCACGTGACATGCCCTTGGAGATCCATACGACATCACAAGCACCCAAATATGTTCCTATCTCATCTCCAAAAATCCCATTGGCTTGACATCCTCATCACATGAAGGGCCTTAGGTATGTTCAAGAAACCACAGACTCACCCTTGGACTCCTTGAGGAAAAGAAGATAGAATTTTCTATGAAATGATCATGCAACTCCACAAGATGTATTTTTGGTCACAATACAAATCATCAAGATATTGGGTGATTTTCCTTGACAACACCCAAACAATGTCACAAAATCTCCGGCCATTTTAACAAAAAAGGAAATAAATAAAAAGGGTGTAGGTGGGAGCATCTAGTCGTCCAAAAACTCTTGTGACATACTAAGGCTCCCCGCAACATGGTCTTGTAAGACTACTTGACAAGTTGTCTTGATCCTATAAAGTACCCTTGAAAATCCACCTTTTTCACACATATATTCTTAGAAAATTATCCTAAGATCACAAAAAGTACTTCTAGAGACTCTTTATATTAGAAAGGCCCTTGGACTTGTCAACCTGAAAAATTAAAATCCATTGAAATTTACACATGATTCAAAAAATACCCATTAATAGAAAACAATCCAATAATGGAGGCAGTATCGGGATTATACTATAGTCACTAAAAATAAGTAGACACCACTAGAGAAACCTATGGTAGGGCCTTTCGAAGATGCACGTCACTGGGGACATCTAATGACTCTATCCTAGATTCATTTAATATGCAATGCACAAAGTGGTGAAAAACTTGGTTGATGAGGCCTATAGATCCCCCACAATGATAGAAAAAATGGATCCATGAAGATGACAGACACGACTCTCCAGATGAGAAGTTTTCCCTTTTGCATCTAATTGATTGAGGGAATTTTTCAGAGTGGTTGATTTTGCGACTGACAGGTTTCCAATCAGGTAACATCTAGTGAAGAGTCGAAGAATTCATGCAGCATGCATAAGGACGTCATGTCATCACAATAGATTAAATGAAGGAAATATGTTTGGACATTCAAGGAACATCCCACACATCTTGTAGATCACATGAGACTTAAAATAATATAATAATGAACAAATCTAAGGCATTCAAAATAAAAATTCTAGAACAAAGACTAATGGTGGGTGACTTACGCGAATAACATTCATATTGACCCTCATATGCTTCACGTGAATCACCTAGGATATTTGATAACATTAGGAAATGTCACCTAGATCTCATGAAACTATTTTGGTATACTATTTAGATTATGATATGTCCTCTTAACATCTAAAATAATGTTACATGGAACCCCATAAGACTTCTTTCCCAGTCTTGTGAAGACCATTAGGCTCTCCATTCAAGTCTTGCGATGTCCTTCTAACCTATTTCATGACCCATATAGAAGAAACAATTCATGTGATAAATGTATTTTGGATTCACCCAGGCGTGTCAAATGACTCTAGTGATGCCCTTAGATCATGCAAATCAACTCTAGTAATGTTCTTGGGACACAACAGCTAGGCTTTAGGGTGTCCTCTAGACATGTCTGTTTGGAAATGCTTCACCCTCTGAGACATGTCACATTAACTCTCGTGATTCCCTTCAAGTGTGTTATCCATCTCTTGAGATGAAACAAGGGAATCTCTGTAGAAAGATTTGGAACCCTCTATACAATCTAGCAATGATCATGAGATGGATTCCAATATTAATTGACTATGTCTCACATTGTACTCCAAACAAGTGAGCATTGATCAAGTGATGACCCTCAAAGATGCCATACAAGACATGAAACGTCCCCCATAAAATCCAATTGGATCTTATTATTATATATGGGCATGATAGTAATATAAAAATAAAAGTATTGACATCCCCCAATAAGTCAAATACACAATTATGGAATGTCAATAAGAAATTCAAGCATGTCAGGAAGAAAATTTGTTTAGGACAAAGGGCATCCTAGGGCTTGATAATTTTTTCCACCCTCAGTGTGTATGGCTTGACCAAAGGGAAACAATATCATGTTAGCCCCAATATCTGGAACTATGATGACTCTGATTCATTCTATAACCAAGAGAATTATGAACCATTATTTGAGGATTGATCTGTATATTAACATCCAAGGGATGTATCAGTACATTAGTCCTAACTCCCTAAGTAATTAGATAGATCATTTTCCATCCATTTTTTCTGATATCGAGAATAGCTCATGTGGGCTTAGGGAGTTTCAATAATCATATCATTTTAATAACAAGCCTCTAAATTGTAAAGGGAAACTATAGTGTGTAAGCACGGATCAATGAAATAATATGATATGTCCTACTTATAGAGAAATGTCAGCATGAAATCCCTGATCAAAAGAACTATAAGAACTATGATTCATGAAGATAACCAGGATACCTAGGATTCCTTCCTAAATCCCAAGCTCAAATAAGAATATATTTTGATGTAATCCTTATATCTCTGACCATTCAACCATTGAGACCCAATCATTCCCATGGGATGATCACATTATCTCATCCCTCAGAAGGTAGATAAATAAATTGAACTATAAGAAATCTAATTCCTTCCATAACTATGATACATATGATGCCTCCCCGAGTCCCAAGCTCTATATTAAATCACACCAAGTGTTTTCCCATTACATAAATCTCACATCCATACGGAATGAATCTATTTATTTTATATCCCTTGTTTCCCATACTGAGCACAAATCATGTGAGATTAAGGAGCCAAAATGAAAACATCATTGGCATCAGGAATTTCCACTATCTAGGGAATTATCAGTATGTAAGACCCAATAAATGGAAGAATACAAATATCCTTTATATAATGGATTCTCGCTTAGGTTCAATCCCAAGGGTGTGATCAAACTAAATTAGCACGGATTCTTACTACAACCAATTATCATAAGGCGCCTCCTCATGACTGAAGCTCAAATATTTTATGTCTCAGAGACCACACATATATCCTCTATGCATCAAGCTAAACAGCATGGTTTTGAAAAACAATTTGGTTTTCTATTCCTATAATAACCAGGATATATAGGATGCCTCATAATGTCTCAATACCCCCCTCATAATATTAACCGCCTCCCAGCATGGTAGGAATTTACAAAGTGATTGGCTATATAGATTTAGTATATAAGCAGCAATTCATTACTAGGAAATGGATAAAATCCCTTATATACATACATATGGATTAAATAATGAGACTCCCCCTTATTTTTCATAAAAAAGTGACTTAACATATTGTTGTTTTGTTTGGGTAATTGGTCTTGTATTGGGATTCAAAAGATATTTTAGAAAATGACTTAAGTCTATAAGAGTGTCCGAGAGTAGGCAAAAATTCCCCCCAAAACAGTTTAATAAGCTAAAACTCCCATCCTCTCGACTAATGTGAGTCCTTAAGTTTCATTTGTATTGTTCCCCCAATTAACCACTTGCCTTTGGATAATAGGTCGGTACCTAGTCATGGATGAGGGAACCATTGGGAATTTCTATTAAGAATAAAAATGGTGACCAGATGGTAGTGATTGTGCAGGAAATCACCCCCCCATAATCAGCCATCAAGCCATCACAAATCCACCTCTAAAGGGGTTCCCAATCATCTCTTATTCATCAAAATAAAAATGTTGATACCAATGTGAATCTATTAATATTGAAATGATTGGGTTATTATCCATCAAACCATGTTTTTCACACCAAAATAAAACTGAAATGGAGAACCCATTGTGAATCCATTAATTACAAAATGATTGGTTTTCCATGTGTCGATTCACTACGTTTTTCACATCATATTAAAACAAAGATAATAATCACACCATAATTCTTACATCTAGACCATTATCCCTGGGGTTCTCAATGAATAAGCCCATCCTTGCGCTGATAAGTCCACACAAGTAGAATAGATATATTGGGAATTAAAGGACGATTTTATTGAACATGCATTTTTAAATGAGAACACATCATGACTATGATATTGTGATAATCGGTGAACTTGTTCCTTATTGTCTACATGATTCTAGATACTACTATCATTAATAGCATCATAATATGAGATAATGTTTTCATCATCCAGTGACTATTCCAGTAAATCACCTATGGATGAAACTCCCACATGTCACAAAAAGATCTCACTTTCCTGATATCTTCAACATTAGGGGTAAAACGCAATGCCCTGGGGGTAACACTGATGTTGTAAAATACGAACCCTAATAATGTAAACGAGGGTCTCAAAGGATTTAAGATGACAAGTCTAAATCTTCAAGGGAAATTTTTAACTAAGATAATGGCCCTAGTTTCAAAAGCCATCTAAATTAGGATCATATCCACAAATCCTAATAAAAACTACCTTTAATATCTGATAAAGGAGGACCATGGAGTAAAATATGGATCTCAATCGGTTCAGGGGCCACTGAGGAGGGACACTATCAACCACCATCACTAGTGCCATCACACCTGTACCTACTAGTCACCTGCTAAGAGTACCACCTGACACAATGATTCCTTTTTCACCCATTAATGGTAATAATGAAAACACATCGAGTGAGGACGATGTTGTATTTTCAAGAGAGGGATCATATCCCGACTCCTGTTAATGATGGATTCTGGTATATTGTAGAAATAACCAACGAATAGACTCATATCCTTTCTCACTTGAAACATATATTCACCAAAAACATGGTGGTGGTGCATATCCATAAACCTATGCATGAATTATATTAGCATATTCTAGTGGCATAGAGAGGATACAAGTGAGATCATATCCCTACTTCAATTGAAGATGTTTTCCAGTACATAGTGGAGAAGGAAAATGAGCAAGATTGTATCCCTGCACACAGATTGATAAAATTGCATTACATTTTAGCAATATCTTAAGAAATCCACTGAAATATTATGGAACTGGCACATATATAGGGATATGAACATATTATTATCCATATAGCCAGCACACCTCAACACTCTGATAATCGCAAACAAGTGGTTGTTCTTGAAAAATTGTACTTTCTTTCTATTATCCATGAGGATTATCAACATATTCTTCTAAAGGATGAGGCGTCAGATTAGGGACATATTCCCATTACAACTAGGGCTCACCAGGTGAGAGGATCACATGCCTCGGGTTAGGGGGACATGCTTGTCAAATATGACGGATGATATATTACAAAGACCCAGTTCATCTCATATCCCCATTTTTTCAGAGCTCACCAAGTGATAGGGGAACACGCCTAAAAAACAGATCATATTCATATCTAATAAGTACAAAAACATACTCCACAATCTAAGAATTGGGAATATATCCCCATTCTAGCTAGGGATAACCAAGTGATAATGGAACAAGCCTTAGGATATGATCATATTCATATCAGTGAATCTTCTTGGCATATTCCAAAAAATCACAGAATCATAGAGCATATTACTACATCTAAAAACAAACAACTACACCAGGATCATTCTATTGAAATATAGGAGGAGGCTCATATCACTTCTCCCATTCTCAAGGTTCATCAACATATTATTACACGGAATATATATTCAGACCATGATTATACTATTACTACAATCGGGGATCACAAAGTGAGAGTGGCACATGCCTTATGGCCGAATCATACTCCTTCTAAGAAAGACTAGAAACATATTCCAAATCATAGGACAAGACTCATATTCCCATCCTAACTGAGGCTCAAAATGTGAGAATGTAACATGCCTCAATATGATCTCAATTCCAGTTAATAATGAGATAATTCATTGGAATATTCTAGAATATTCTCAACAACATGATCATATTCTTATAGAACTATATGTTTATAAATGTATTCCAAAAATCATCATACAATAAGATAATATCACTACACATGTATAAAAGGTAGGTCGATATATTCCTTCCACAACATAGGTCGAGACCCATACTCCTAATATTCTCAGTTCCAATTTCCTTGAGGTTATCCGAGAAACATAATCAATAACACTAGGCTCCATCAACTCTTAAATATAAGTAGAAGATGATCATTACCATGATAGTCCCCCTCATGGAACTATTTAGGTGGATCACATGGACTCTACTCAAGACATCCACCATGGTTAACCTCCCCATGATGATATCTCTTATAACACCCCAACCCCAGTTACCTAGAGATAGTGCTTTATTACATAAAATTGGCATGATACAAGGAATCATGTCCTGAAAGACTGATTAGTTTAGTATTATTGGAAACAAGATGCATTCATAAGTTCAACATTACAACTTTAAAAGAAATACAATACCAATTTATTCCATTATAAACATCCAAGCCTCCTAGATTATGCCTTCATGTAACTCATAACTAACTTCTTTAGTTCCTGGGAAAATGAAATGTAATAATGGGGTAAGCTCAAATGCTCAGTAAGGGTAAGAAATACAGTGGAAAATAACATAAACATTATGTGTGATGAATAATTCAAAACACATGCCTTAAAAAATGAACACTTTATGACAGGAATATGAGCTATGTAAATAATGAAATTATAAAACATAGTCACGGGTATTCTACTATTCAAATAACCATATGAACCATCATTATTATAATGAGGGAATGTATAATGCCAGACATTCTGAAACATCTTGTCAAGGCCTTAGCCAAGAAATATGAAAATGATATAGGACACGGCCAAAACCATAAATCAAATTGGGAAAGGCCTCGGCCAATTCCATGTATTTTTGGATAATGATACCAACTGACGCACTGAGGAGATATATCAGGCTCCACTCATCACATACTAAGTACAATACATTCTTTATATGAAAAGGA
This sequence comes from Viscum album, assembly GCA_963277665.1. Classification (NCBI taxonomy): domain Eukaryota; kingdom Viridiplantae; phylum Streptophyta; class Magnoliopsida; order Santalales; family Viscaceae; genus Viscum; species Viscum album. The sequence goes on along the minus strand of OY728122.1, from coordinate 577,354,064 downwards.
TGAATCATAACATAAACATTCATATTAAAACTAGCATACGAAATGTCATTACATTAACCATAAACCATGAAAGGTATAAAAATAGTGCATCCACAATCAATCATATAAAAAACCTTCAATACGATATGGGATATTTGTATCATAATAAATCAGGATCAAACAAGTTTAAAATCCATTAAAGGATGATGACATAGATGAAATGAAAACTATTTGATAGAAATAACTCTTTCTATGTCGGAACCATTTAAGAGTCACATAATTATTAAAGAAAACAATTATTTTAAAATATTCTTATAAGCTTGTAAGGGAATCTTTGATGATGTTATAACGGTGAAAAATAGCCACAGTTTCCATATAAGTTAAAAAACATTCTAAACATAATTTTGTCAAAATGGGAATAAAGTACTCTGTTTGGAGAATGAGAAAAAGGTTCCTTTAAAAAAAATATAAGGTCAAATAAGGGTATAAATGACTTTAACCCATAGTATAGTAAATAGTAAAAATGTTTTGAAATATATTTTTATGAAAACACGAATGTGGATGATAAAGAGGTCCCAGTAGATACTTATGTAATGAAAACCTCGGATAATAAAGAGATTGTGAAATTAACCCTTACCTTGTACTTTTCTTTAGTATATGGTATGTTAACCTCTTTTATAATAGTTAAAACATTTTTATTAAAATATAAATTATCTATATACAAAAATATGATATCATATATGATCCTCTAATTATTCTTTGTTAATAATATTTCAGTAGAATCATCATTTCGGGTGTTAACTGATTTATTTTCTTTTATATGATTGGTTCCATAATTTATGTTTTTTAATATATAGGATGTATTTGATTCATTTAAATAATGATATTTTGTTCATAAACATAATTTTTAATCATAAAATGAAAATTATTCTTGAATGATTATGATGGGGAATGAATCTAATTGTGTTTGTGGAGACGGTAATATGTACGTATGCATGAGTGACAATATCATTATATTGATTGTAAAATCATATGTAATTGGATGTTATATCATATAAACAGAATCATTAACATGTCATATTTATTATTTATATAAGTTATACTCATTACTATACCCATCCAAATAATGATGTGTTTGAATAACAAACTACACCACGACGTGCAGACGGTAAGTCGTACGTAGGCACGTCTGGTGACTTTGTCACTCATATGATGGATAGAATAAGGAATATGGTTGTACCATTTTTATAATAACATCACAGTATATATAATATATTATATTTATTATTTTATAATGAAAAAATTATTGAAAGAGGAAGTTGAAGAAGAAAAGAACTTCAATGAGGCGATGGAATATTTACCTCTTCTTCGGGTTCTTCCTTTTGATTTGATCAAAAGGGATCATAGCTTGGCTTTTTGACCAAAGGAAGGCCTCTAGGATAAAGGGAGGAAAGTTGGGAGGAAATTTGTGCAGGGTTTGTCTGAGCCAAATGGCTTTGGAGGTGTGAAATTAAGAGTAGCGGAAGTGACCTTTTATAAGAGTGGTGAGGGTCACTTTAGGAAAATTTGGAAATATTATTTTATATAAAATCATTTTCGGTTTATAATGGATCAAAATGAATAATTTAAAGTATGATGTGGTTATGGGTAGTAAATATCTCAACAAATATGTTTTAGATATGTTTAGGTCTTCATATTAACCTTATCTTTTAGATTTAACTCTTAGTTAAATAGTTTGACATTTACCATGTCTCTTTGTATTTTTATATTATAAGGTAAATAAACATACTATAACAAGCCAAGATAACCCCATGTGGTTAATTATTAATACATATAACCTTATCTATGTCATTTAGCGAAACCTTATAATTTTAGGAATATCATATCAATTAATAATGTCGTATTTTTTTAAAAACACAATTAGGTCAATTTTGACACTATTTAGTATTTGATTTTTTTGAAAGCCATAAAAACTTTACCACTTCGAATAAAACTTATTTAACCTACCTTAACATGTCCTATTAACCTATAAAATTAGTTTAATTCTTCATAAGTCTGAATTTACATTTTTTTGGATATTTATAATATCAATTATTTTATTATTTCATTATTAAGGTATTTACTGCATCATCATTGTGTCATAAATAAATTAAAATTTTTAATGTCTAAAAATTATAAATAAAATTATTTATGTAGGAAATATTTTAATATTTCTAATTAATATTTATAGTTGAATTTATATTGTTTGTACCCCTCTATTAAAAATGGTTCAGTTATTAAACATTGAATATAACTGTTTTAACTCTTCTTTAAATAAAATAATAATAAATGTCCTGAACTAATACAAGTGGATCAAAGAGGATCATATCTTATTCCAATGGTTGTATTTGGTCGAATTATACTTATCTAATATAATTAAGACATGTTTTAGGGTAATTATGGTATCATTTTTTACCCTTAATAACCCGATTTACTTTTAATCGTGGCAAATAAAAGTCAAAAGTTAATATTCATAAAAAATTATTTTCATCTTATTGAACCATATTTTACTTCCTGATATTTACCATGTCTCAAGGATTTTTGAAAATCAACTCACAGAAGCGGTAAAATTATGTTTTATGCAAATTTGCAAATGCTCCAAGGAGGTGGGTAAAAGAGTTTAAAACGTTCAATAAAATTTAATACATCTAATTTTTTTATAAGATGACTCCAATGAATTAAATTGAACTTATATAGGTATTTTATATATATTTTGACTTATTTATTTTTACTAAAATAAATAATTATTTAAATAAAAAGTCAGTTTTAAATAATAACGTAGTGTTTTTCACTATTCATCAGAAATTGAAGGTTTTCAAAAAAATACCAAAAATTCCCCCAAAGTTAATTTTGATATTCCGAATTCAAAAATGAAGTCTATTTTACCAAATTAAAAACATATAATATGAATTTATAATTTAAAATTAATTTCTGTTGTCCAAACCAAAAAAGCGGGTTTTCAAAAAGTAAGAACTATCAAAAGATTGACTTAATTTTATGTCAAATTTAAATGTGAAATTACTTATCATGTCAAAAATTGTATTAAATGATAAAAATATAATCTAATAACACTTAAAAACCATTCAAATTCATAATTTAACAGTATAAATTATTTCGATTAGAAAAGTTATTTTAAATTAAAACATACTATTTTTCACTTTTCGTCAAAATATGAAAGTTATTAGAATAGTTCCAAAAATTTATCCAAACTAAATTTTTATGTCCCCCTTAGAAAGAAGAATTTAATTTAATTAAATTGAATATATAAATGTGTCAAATATTGGTTTTAAAAAGGTTTCTCCATTAAAAGGCGGTAAAGTTTCATTTTTTGAAAAATACTTCTTCTATCTAAAAAATAAATTTGTTCTTATATTATTTCTAAGAAACACATAATATGGATGTTGAAATTATATAGAGTATATAAGATTCAAAATGAAGTTAATACTACTCATAACTTCTTTTTGAACGGCTAGTTTGGTAAGTTGTGGTGTGCTCGAACTCGGTGTTGCGTGTAGTGTAAGGTATTGAAATAATTTAATGAGATAACATACTATGAAATCTGGTGGTGTTACATTCTACCCTCCTTCAATAAATTGCTTCCTCGCAATTTGAAATTGTTTTTCAAAAATAAAAATGATAAAAATAGAAAAATACCTTTGTGGATAACCACATCAGAAATTGGGTAAATGAAATTTAGTCTTAATAAGAGGGAATGGGAATTAAAATGTTGCCACCCAATTATGATCTTGATTACGAGAAAATTGGTGGAAATTAGGGACACATAATTGGAGGAAAAATGTAAATATTTATAGGGAGTTATTGAGGTCATCAATCACAATCATGTTTAAAATTGAGGGCCTCAAAGCCATCAATCTATGATGATTTAAAATATCGTTAGTTCAACATAACATAAGGTATTGAGATAATAATTTTTTTTTGGTTTTAGGATCCATTTCCTAAAGTTTATGAATTAATTTATTCATAGAATAAGAGGAAATAAAATATAATTTACCAGTAGAGTTTCATCCTATAACTAATTCCTACCAAAAACTCATCTTTGACATCAAAAGATAATAAAATTCAAAAAATATATTCTATTTATCCTAATTATATTGGGTTCCAAAAATAATGAATTTATAATTCATTTTCAGACTATTTAAAAATGTATACATTTTATAAACTAGGATATCACGTATTCCAGTGGTTGGTGATCCACCATTGTCACCCTTCGGTTTCTGGTTCAAGTATATTGGTCTTGCCGGAGGCGACAGGTTATCGGTCAACCTTTGGGTTGACCTTTTTATGACAATCCTAAAATAATCTCAAGAAGTGATATAATTAAAAAAAACACAATTGATTACAACCTTTAGAATTATCCAAAATACTGCTTTCTAAACTCACAGTCAAAAATTTATAAAGAAGGTGAACACAATGAAGATCCTTTTTCCCATGTAATAAAATGTGAATACCTTAATCATGTATTCTTTTAAAAGAACTGTTGGACCCTGAATTACTATAAAACCTTATTGATTACATTCATGCTCCTTTATTCCTTATAGAATACTGGATATAATCCTTTTATTAAAAAATGTTGTAAACTCCAATAATGATGGAATATACAAATCATTAATCAGTTTCAAGGTTGTCCAGAATATCCAATATAACCTATCCAAGTCAATCATATAATATTACAAAACCACTACCTCAATATCAGAACAATATTGTGGTTTATCTTTCTCTCCAAAATATATTTTTGAAAAAATTTAACTTGGACTCTACTCACTTTTCTTCATTCCACACAATCTCAAGTCTTTAATGAAATAGTACTACAGTACAATCCTTTTATACTCTATAATTATTATAACATGTACATCATAAATAAAATACTCAAATGACATAATACTTTAATAACAACATAAGAATTATAATCATTTTTCTTCATCTTCATTAGTATAATAACATTATTATTATCCTATAGAAGTATTTGGGGTATACACTAATGATTTGGACATTGCTTCACTTAGTGTCCCACCTCCTTGCAGATGAAGCATTGTACATTTGAAACATTTTTCGTAACCTTTCAATCACATATTTGGTGTCCTTTTTCTCCACACTTATAACAAACTCGCATTCCTTTCAATAATTTAACAAGGTGGTTCCTTCCACAACTATCACATATGGGAAAATCCTTCTTTCCCCTCTTCCCTTTATCTATCTTTCTCTCTTCCATCCTTTTCTTCTCTTGCTTCCCTTCATCGCCATAGGACTCATAGAATTCATTACTTATCTAATTAACACATGATACTATTTTTTCATATGATGAGAATATGTGGGAGACTATTTACCTTTTAAATGTTGGCCTAATTCCATGAATGATCTGACCCTTATTAATCTTTCGATCATGCGTATTTTTGGAATTTTTATTCCTTATACTAGGCACCATTTCTAATCAATTGAATACACTAGATTAGTTTATGAATCGCAATACATAATTCCGAAAATGAAAAATACATAATATAAATTGAACAGTTTATGGATATAATCCATAATCATAAAAATGTTTTCTTTGAGGATGTTTATACTTATAAATCCTTCATAATGGTTTTTAATGAAAATGTGAATTATCCAAAGTATATCACTTAGGAGTGTCGTAACCAAGTGTGCAGCAAGGCCCATTGTCATGCACTTGTTCCCATTCAAATCTAGCTCAAAGTGGTGTTTTCGGGTTTTACCCCTTTGTACATTTGTGCTAAAGCCGCCTCTACCTGCTCATATCCAGACATGATTGTATTGCTTGGAAAAATCTAAAAATCTATACAGTTCCAAAATTCTAGGAAGTTCTTCTATACTAATCCTCAAAGTCTATCTTAGGTTAGTGTTCTCTAAACAGAGTTTTTTCTAAATCTAGTTTCCAAGGATTATACTAAACGTTTTCTGATACAAACTGTAATTCCCCAACCCCAGTTACCCAGAGTCAGTGGTTTATTAGATAAATTTGGCATGATACAAGGAATCATGTCCTGAAAGGCCGATCAGTTTAGTATTTTTTTAAACTAGATACATACTTAAGTTCAACATTACAACTTGAAAAGAAATAAAACACTAATTTATTCCATTATAAACATCCAAGCCTCTTAGATTATGCCTGAAAGTAACTCTTAACTAACTTTTTCATATTCTAGGAAAATGAAATATAAGAAAGGGGTGAGCTCAAATGCTCATTAAGGGTAAGAAATAAATCATAAGAAAACATAAACATTAGGCATGATCGATAACTCAAAACACATGCCTTTACAAATAATAAACATTAACACGTTATGGAAGGAATATGAGTTGAGTATATAATTCAATAATAGAACATAGTCTTGGGTATTCTACTAGTTGAATAACCACATGAACCATCGTTATTATTTTCATAAATAGGTAATGTATAATGCCAGACATTTTAAACATCTTGTCAAGGCCTCATCCAAGACATCTAAAAATGATTTAGGCCTCATTTAAAACCATATATTAAATTGGGAAAGACATCGACCAATTCCATGTATATTTGTCTCATGATACCAACCGATGCACCGAGGAGCTATAGCGGGCTCCACCCTTCACATACTAAGTCCAATATATTCATCATATGAAAAGGGTGAAACATAACATAAACAATAATATTAAAACTAGCATACGAAATGTCAATACATTATTTATAAACCATGAATGGTATAAAAATAAAAAATCCATAGTCAAACATATCATAAAACCTTCAATACAATATGGAAGATTTGTATCGTAATAAATCAACTTCAAACAAGTTTAAAATCCATCAAAGTATGTTGACATTGATAAAATGAAAACTATTTAAAATAAATACCTCTTTATATTTTGAAACCATTTAAGAGACACATAATTATAAAAAGGAAAAATTTATTTTGAATATGTTCTTATAAGATTGTAAGGGAAGCTTCGATAATGTTATAATGGCAGAAAATAGCCGCACCCGCCAGATATGTTAAAAAACATTCTTACCTTAATTTTGTCAAAAAGGTAATAAAGTACTTTGTTTGGAAAATGATGGAAAGATTATTTTCAAAACAAATAAGGTCAAATAAGGGAATAAATGAATATTACCCATATTCTAGTAAATAGTAAAAATGTTTTGAAATACATTTTTATGAAAACACAGATGTGGATGATAATGAGGTCCCAGTTGATAGTTACATAAAAACAACCTTGGATAATAAAGAGTTTGTGAAATTAACCTGTACCATTTAATTTTACTTATTCGATGGAATTTTAACCTCCTATATGATAGTTAAAAAATTGTTATTAAATTATACAATAAAAATATACATAAATATTATATTATATATGATCCTCTAATTTTTCTTTGTTTATAATATTTCAGTAGTATCATCCTTTCAGTTGTTAACTGATTCGTTTTCCTTTATATGCTTGGTTACATAATCCATGTTTGTTGTGGATGGGATGTATTTGATTCATATATAGAATGATATTACATTCATAAACATTATTTTTAATCATAAAATGAAAATTATTCTTTAATGATTACGATGGGAAATGAATCGCTTCGTGTTCGTGGAGACGGTAATCCATACATACGCACGAGCGACAATATCATTATATTGATGGAGAAATAGTATGTAATTGGATGGTATATCATAAAAAAAGAATCATTAACGTTTTATATTTATTATTTACATTAGTTATACTCATTATTATACCCATACAAATAAATAAGTGTTTGAATAACAAACTAAACCACGACGTGGAGACGGAAAGCCATACATACGCATGTATGGTGACTTTTCCATTAATATGATGGATAAAAGAAAGAATATGGTTGTACCATTTTTATAAAAACATCACAGTATATAGAACATACTAGAGCTATTATTTTATAAATGAAACAACAAATAAAGAGGAAGTGGGAGAAGAAAATAACTTGAAAGAGGTGATGAAATATTTTCCTCTTCTTTGGGTTCTTCCTTTTGATTTGATCAAAAGGCATCTGTAGGTTGGATTTCTGACCAAATGTGGCCTCCAGGATGAATGAAGGAAAGTTGGGAGGATATTTTGGGTATGGGTTGGATGAGCCAAATTCATTTGGAGGTGTGAAATTAAGATAAGGGGAAGTGTATTTTTATAAGAGATGTGAGGATCACTTTTGGAAAAGCTTTAAATATTATTTTATAATAAAATCATTTTATATTTTTAATGTATAAAAAATGAATTATTTATAGGATATGGTGGGTATGGGTTGAAAACCTCTCAAAAAAATGTTTTAGACAGGTTTAGGTCATCATATTAACCTTACCTTTTAGATTTAACTCTTAGTTAAATAGTTTGACATTTACCAGGTGTCTTTGAATTTTTATATTATATTGTTAATAAAACTACATTAACAAGCCAAGCAAACCCCATGTGGTTTAGTATTAATATATATAACTTTATATAAGTCCTTTGGATGAAACTTATATTTTTAGGAATATTATATCATTTGATAATATAGTATTTGTTTTAAAAACTCAATTATATCAATTTTGACACTATTTAGTATTTGATTTTTTTGAAAGCCCTAAAAACATTTTCACTTCAAATAAAAATTGTTTAACCAATCCTATCATGTCATATTAACCTAGAAAATTTGTTTAATTAATCAAAAGTCTCAATTTACATTTAGTTAGATATTTATAATATCAATTATTTTAATATTTCATTAATAAGGTAATTATTGCATCATCATTGTGTCATAAATAAATTAAATTATTAAATGTATAAAAATTATAAATAAAAAAATATTATGTAGGAAATAATTTTATAATTATAATTAATATTTTTTGTCGAATTTAAATTGTATGTAACACTATATTAAAAATGGTTTTGTTATTATACTTTGAATTTAACTCTTTTAACTCTTCTTCAAATAAAAAAATAATAAATGTCCTAATCAAATCCAAGTGGACCAAAGAGGGTCATATTTTATTCCTAAGGTTTTTTTGGACGAATTATACTTATCCAATTGAATTAGGACATGTGTTAGGGTAATTATGATATCATATTTCCCTTTAATTACCCAATTTTCTTTTAATCGTGGTAAATAAAAGTCAAAATTTACTATTCAAAAAAATTATTTTCATCTTATAAAAACATATTTTACGTCTTGATATTAAATATTTCTCTCGGATATTTGAAAATAAACTCAAATAAGCAGTAAAATTATGTTTTATGAAAATTTGCAAATGCTCCTAGGAGATGGGTAAATGAGGTTAAAAAGTTCATTAAAATTTAATATATCTAATTTTATTATAAAACGACTCCAATAAATTACATTGAAATTATATATGTATTATATATCTAGTTTGGCTTAAAATAAATTTAAATAAAATACATAATTATTTAAATAAAAAGTCGGTTTTATATAATAACATAGTGTTTTCACTATTAATCAAAAATTGAATGTCTTCAAAAAAATACCAAAAATTCACCCAAAGATAATTTTGATATTCCAAATTTAAAAATGAATTCTATTTTACCAAATTCAAAACATAGAAGTTTAATTTATTAATTTAAAATTTATTCCCGTTGTCAAAACCAAAAAGCGGGTTTAAAAAAAGAAAAAATTATCAAAAGATTGACATGTGTTTATATCAAATTTAAATGTCAAATTACTTATAATGACCTGAATTGTATTAAATAATAAAAATATAATCTAATAATACTTCAAAACATTTCAAATTCATAATTTAGCACTATAAAATATTTCGATTAAAAAAGTTGTTTTCAATTATAACATAGTATTTTTCACTATTCGTCAAAAAATTTAAGTTATTAAAAAGTTCCAAAAATTTATCCAAACTACATTTTTTGTCCCGTTTCTAAAGAAGAATTTAATTTATTTAAATTGAATATATAAAACTAATAAATGTTGTTTTTAAAAAGGGTTCTCCATTAAAAGTCGGTAAAGTTTCATTTTCTAAAAAATACTTCTTTTATCTGAAAAAAATGAATTTGTTATTATATTATGTCTAAGAAAGAAATAATATGGATGTTAAAAATATATAGAGTATATAAGAATCAAAATGAAATTAATACTATTCATAACCACTTTTTGAATGGTGAGTTTAGTAAGTTGTGGTGCGATTGAACTCGTTGTTGCGTGTAGCGCAAGCTATTGAATTACTTTAATTAGATAACGTTCTTTGACATATTGGGGGGGTAAATCTATCATGGAAAAGGGAATCCTCCCTTTTCCTAGGAACCTTAATATAAAAATGTTTTAAGAAATCAGAATCCTTTTTATAGAGAGGCAATCGAAACATTGTGGTCAACTGAATATATTTCCCCATCAACTTCTAATAACACTCCATTCCCATAAGTATGACACCCTCAGAATCATCTTTTATGGTCTAACCAAATGGAGTGATGTATGTTTTATGAATAGGAAGTCAATATTTATATATGGAGAGAGTTATCCAGAAACAACCTCTCCATCTTGTTTTATCCCCTCGCTTCTTTTTACTATGAGACCCAAGATGCGATAGAAGAAGAGTGGAGGCCTTATCTATGAAAACATATGTGGGTTGGGCTACTCATTGATGACTAAAGTCTAGACACCTACCTTATCCAATATATCTTGGTCACCTTCAGACAATAAAAATAATCTGTTTTAATCTAGAAGTAGCATGTATCTATATGGTTTGAGATCAGAAACTGGAAAAGCATAATGAAATTATGCAACACGATTACCTCCATTTCATCATAAATCTTTGTAATTTGATCTCTAAATACACATCATGCATCTATATTTGAGGATGGAGAATATATGGAGAGTTACACTTTTATGCACCCCTATAATATTATAAACCCTCAGATATGATTTCCTTCAATGTCATATCCTCTTGTGGAATCAGGGGACTAGGAAATGATCAATCCAGTTGGTTACTAGAATATAATTACCCTACTTCAATGATGCCTAGAAATAACAAACAGAGGGAGTGGATATCTTTTCTCACATCAAATTGTTTTCCTCAAAGAAATAGGAATTCATTTCACACAATGAAGTTGATGTTGTGACCAATCATATAACTTCCAATGAAGAATGATTCCCATCATGGGATACCATCTCACCCATCGCCTTTGTGGTGAAAACTTCACTACATCAAACAGTCCATAATAGAGTCTATCATAGTAGCTATCTAGGAGGGAACACAACTCACTGGGATGGGAAAATATCTACCCCCACCTCCACCAATCTGGTCATCAATTCTATAGATGATTTAGGATAGATCCTCCCCATCTATATAAAAACCATAGCCTACTTTGATGGGGGAATTAATATCTGATTAACCATCACTAGGTTCATCATCTCCTAAATGGATTATGAGGAAATCATTGGTGATTCCATATCAAACCCACCTTAATAGTATGGGGGATTTTATATCTCAAGGTTCGTCCCTAGAGTAATCAAATCCCTCACTGTAATTATTGGATCTTCAATAGAATGATTAGTTAATTCCAATTTCGGCCTCAAGTAACCCCCATCATATAGGGATGAGGGAATATTCATCATCACCATAATTATATAGAGAATCAATCTTCTTCAAGTTAGATGGTAGAAATCTACAATTGGTATTTCTTATATTCCTCCCACCATAAGACAAACCAGTAATATTTGAGGCCCATTTTGAAAATATGATTAGAAAATCCCCCAATGATTTTTTTCCTAAAATAATAGAGGATAATAATATGGTGAAGGTGATCCGTCCTGACCAAGGTCGTAGTCAAAAATGGCCCAAAATGGCCATGGGTTCGAATAGTAACCCTGGTCAATGTAGTATAAAATCATCCTATTTTATTAAAAGTAATGGAAAAGACACTATACCCGATATGAATCTATGAATTTCATCCCCATAAACTCAAAAGATAGGGTGGATCAAGATTCAAATCCAGAGGGCCACAACATGAAAAATATACCTCAAGAGGAGGGTGATTTGGATGAACTAACTAAGGATGCACATGCCCATAACCAAAGAAGGATCCAAAATATGGAACCTCCAAATATTGAGTTGCCTCCCCTATGGAGGAATACTTCCAATGATAATGAAAATGGCGTGCCTAAATCCTAATTAGTTCCTTGAATAGTTTAGGTTCCTTACATAGAGGAACAATTTTCACAATATGAGAGTGAGATACAAACTATCGGACAACTCAATGAAGAGATACATTGAGAAGTCACTCCTTTTGGGTATCATCTTCAATCACAGATAAATATTCTCCATCCCATAGCCAATAAATCAACATGAGTGGAATCTAAGCATCATAATAGCTCTAGAACTAGGCATATAGTTTAGATAAATGAGGAAGTCAAATATGATCATGACTTCCCTACATTACAAAGATATTATCTCCATCTCAAGGGTGATCATTTGGCAGTTGGATTAATCAAGAACTAGTGATATATAAAGTTGAGGCCACCTCATCGAGCCCCACCCACTCCTTGTATATTGGATATGGATAATATAGATGTTCCACCAGATCTTCTTAACATCACTGAGTCCCGATCTACTCAAATGGAATGCATAGAAGGGTGATGCACACCTGTGTAGCTTGAGGGGAAGACACATCCTAAGTTGGTGGATGACACTTTTCCTATATAAAATATTATACATCCTACCATCTACACTTTTCATGGTGTGGTTGAACCTGAATAGAATCTCAAACACTTAATATTCTGATCGTGGTTAATGATGGACCTCAAGATCAATAAGAAGCAACAAATTTGATTAATTTTGTATAGACTATATCAAGGCCATCCTATGTTTGGTATAGTAGTCTTCTAGTAGGTTTTATTACAGGATAAGAATACATTCATTGTCAATTCCAAAATATATTCAGTTCCACAATATGGAAAGAAATACTTGTTGACCTAACTAACTAAAATGATGAAAAAAAGATAGGATTTATGACATAATGTACATATTGGTGGTTTTAAACTATTCTCTCAGCATCCCACTCTCATAGGAGATACTACTAGAATTTTTTTTCTGAAAATATATGGGATGAGTTGAATAAAACTATGATCCTAATGAAATATACATGTGTATTTATTGAATTTTCATAAAAGGATAAACATCTTGAGAATTCTATTCAGTGAACATGATACAAACCTCAACTAATCCAAAAAACATTAGGGAAAAGGCTAGAAAAATAAGAATCATTATCTATCACACTCAATCTAGGAGTAGTAACCCTCCAATAAACAAGTCAAATCATGAATCACCCAACACATCTTATCAAGTAGTGACAACTACAAGATCATCCTCATCTAGGAGAAATGAGAAATCATGGTCTCCATGTATTTTAGGAAGGGATATAAAAATCAAACTCCTTCTGAATTGAAAAATTACTTATTTATTTCTAGGATTTCATTGACAAAAAACTACTCAAGCTACCATAATGTAAGAATCATGATGAGGTCAGACTCACATGCCATCTTGACTACTTCCCTTTCATAGATGGCTATGTCATAAAATCTAGGGATTCTTTATAATTAAATGAATCCTTCACGAAATGGTTATCTTTGGATAGGTGGTTTCAGATAACTTTTCAGAGTAAGTGGATTTGATAACTGTTTCCCATTCAGATAAAAAGAATGTGATTGGCAGAAATATCTGGCCAGGTGTGAGTAGAAGTTCAAAAAATGGATGAATCAGAAAAACATCGACCGAGATCATGTCTATCAGATATCACCACTACGTAGACCCACAATAGCTCCACCACTAGGGAGTTAAAAAGAGATATTCTCCCCAAAATTGTGAGTGACCATCAAAATAAGTAAGAAATAGAAGAGGAGAAGTCATTTTCATCTCCTACTCAAGTATTAACTGTTTAATATTTCTTCCTAGAATATTTTGAAGCATGGAAACTACCCCACCAAACAGAACCAACATTAGATGAAGATCTCATCTTTGGTTATTCTAAAATTATATACTTGGTAGACCAAATCTTTAATGATGAATATTCCTTTGAGTATGAGTTTTCCATGCATAAACCGGGAACAAGATGTTTCATGTACCGAAACTGAGGATACATGGGAAAACATGGGTGTGGTTAGATACAATATTTTTTTCACGTCCCCACAGAGGAAATATATAAAGTTATGACTTGTGGTCATGGGATCCAACATTCCCAAAAGATATATGGAGATGTCTCAGAACTCTATAGTTTTCATCCACACCCAGTTATCTTTCATGACCACCTAGTGGGGGTTTCATTATTCATTCATCCTAGGCAACAAGGAACGTTGGTGTGATATATGCCATTGTAAGATGATTCTCCCTCAACCTCTACACAATCAACATACTAATCCACTTCAAATTACTTAGTTCATGAGCCACATCTTTTAGAGGAACCACCCATTGGGTATCAACAAGATCTAGAATAAAATTATGACATTCTAAAAGAGCTGGTGGTCTCCCATCTAAGATCTCAATACTATATGTGCTCTATATTTCAAAATAAGTTATGGAGGATCTCATTGAATCCCTCTATATCCCACATTAATTTGACACTAAAGTCTTTTCTGCTGAGGTCTATTGAATAGAGACATACTATCAAAATTCCCTCTTGCTATTTCATATATCAACCAGGATCAGGAAGTGGACATCCAAGGGAATATAATGAGCTTATATTTTTTGGGAAAACTCAATAATTTCAATGTAAAAATGGATCTAATTGATAATGGTTCTAGGGTCAACCCCATCCCCATTTGAAACCTCCATATTTTGGGTTTTAGAGAATGGGATTTTAATCTCATAAAGCTATTCCTTCATTGGAATTATATACAAGAGAAAATATCTCTCAGGATGATATTTCTTGAAGCATAGTTTGGGGATCTCATATGTGATGATGATTGTTTGGTTATCCATAATGACACTACAAAAAATGTCTTTATTGTAATTCCTTGGTTCCATAGCCACATGGTGGTACCTTTAACATTCCATCAATGTCTGAAATACCCTATTGATGGAAATGTCAGCATACTTCATGGTGATAGTTCACCCTTGGAAACATGTAGATCCCCATATGCTGAAGTTTATTCGTACAAAAGGGGATTTAAACAATAGTGGGAAATTATATATAAGATGCAGCTTCGAATTTCTTGGGTACCACCCATGTGAATCCTTGGAGTATTCTCAACAACAACTATGTGAACCCCATAAATATAGTCTAGAAGATTAAAATGACCCCATAGGTCCAAGATTCTCCTTTCCCCTTTGATAGTGTAGAAGAAAATTTGTTATGGAATATCATTTTTGCAACATAGGTAGTAGGGGATGATAATGTCCCTTCTCATAGTCTCTCTCACCCCAACGAAGACAAAGATGCACCCAAATTACCATCATCATTTTTAATTTCCTCCATTGACATAGAGGTTGATGAATATAATGACGACCTCAGTAAAGTTCCACCAGTATTTGAGGAATGTGTCTCAACAAAAATTTATGATCTCATATAAATAAATATTGGAATAAATGATGTCTTGAATCCTACAATAATTATTTCCACCATTCCCCTCAGAGAAAAAGAGATGTATATTGAATTTATGATGCACCACTGATATGTGTTTTCTTGGAACTATTTAGAAAATTCTGAACAAAAACTAAATGTGGATAGAATCCATCTCAGATTTACTAATGTTCACCGAGGCTTCAAGAAGGTATCTAGGAGGATACAACCCTCTCATTCCACCAATATAGAGGAAGAAGTTGATAAATTTATCAAATACAACTTTTTATGAGAAGTTAAATCCCCAAGATTCCTCACCAAAATTATCCTTATTATGAAAAAGAATTTAAAGATTAGGGTCTTCACTAATTTATGTTACCATAATCAACAGTACACAAAGGACTATTTACTATTATCGATCCCAAAACTCTTGACCAACACAACTTCTAGATTACAAGACCTTTCCTTTATGAATGGATATTTAGGGTATAATCATATAAATATAACCCCATAAGATAATGAATCAAATTCCTTCAAAGTGACATTAGAGATTTTCTACTCTCATGTCATGAACTTTGGTTTAATAAATACTGGAATAACATATCAACACGTAATGAAACACAACTTTAATCCATTATTAGGAAGAATAAATGAATGTTATATTGAAGATGTAGTTGTCATGTACCAGCCATGATGATATCACTTTAAAAACCTTCAGACAATCATTGATATGATTTTAAAACACACTATGAAGATAAATCAAGTGAAATACACATTTAGGGTAACATCAGGGGTGTTCTATAGATTTTTGGTGTGCACCGCAGCATTGAGGTTGACCAAGAGAAGGTTGGTGAAATTTTAGTAATGTCACCACTAGAAATATCATAGAAGAGTTGGGGATCCATGGGAACCTCTCTTACATTAACTGTTTCATTTTCAACATGGCTAGAAAATCCCTCTCTTTCACTAGGCTAAGGATGAGGGGAATTGTTTGTCAATGTGATGATGAATTCCAAGAGTCCTTTTAATTACTCCATCAATATTTACTGCACCCACTTATTCTAATTCCACTAGTGGAAGGGAGGTCACTCATATTGTATTTGACTCCATGGAACACTCAATAGGAACCATCCTCACATGAGAAATTGATGCATAGTGTAAGAACAATCTATTCTACATGATCTAAATAATTCTAGGTATTGATACATGATACTATATTGCTGAGAAGGATTTTCTATCACTCATATTTTTAGTGAAAAAGATGATTCATTACATGCAGCACATTGAAGTCCTCCTGGTCTCCTTTATTTATCTACTCAAGTCTATCATTTTCCATCCTATGTTTTCTAGGCCCTTGGTTTGATCAGTGGTCATTCTGAAGAAATAAAACATTCCATTTGTATCATAGAAATTGGTTAAAGGGAAATCCATTAATAATTTTTTAACAGCACATCCTTCCCTTGAAAATACATCAATGGACACTAAGCTTCCAGATGAGGAGGTATTTTATCCCATTGAAACTCCCCAGACTTGGGAAATATATTTTAATATCACCTCTTGAATTCCTATTGAAAAAGGGATGGAAAACCTAAATCTAAATTGGGTCAGCTTAGGGATTTTATTTGTCTCTCCAAAAAAAGAAAAATTTACCTACTATTTATCACTATCTGAAGGCTTCATAAATAATTATGAGAAATTCCAAGCCCTAATTTCAAGCATGGAATTATCCATACATATATATATAACCATCCTGATTATCAAAGGGGATTCAAAACTACTATTAATGTTGATAAATTGTGAATATGAATTAAAAAAATAACAAACAGGACCCTCTCACTAGATATTTTAGGTGAATGATAGAAGAGTTACCTTTTGATCCCATGTTGGTCAAGTTCCATGATCACATAATGTTGATGCCAACATTCTAGATAATACAACTACCATCCTGGATGACCTCAATCATGAGGAAATAATCTTCTATATCATGCACTGAAAGATGGTCTCATCAATAGTCATATTCAAAATGGAATAAATTGATTAGTTCAACAATTCAGTAAAACATGCTGAACTGACAACCGCCCCTTGATGGAAGGAACTCGTAATGGATAATCTACATAACAGAGTTCTATCAATAGATTGATTTGGGAGGGAATGTATTCAATGTCGTATAGTGAATTTTTTCCTACAAATATTCCTATGTAAACAGAGTGATATTTAAAAGTTTCTATTCAATGAAAACCTCCTCAGATGCATATCAGAAGGGGAGGTTCTCACCATTATGGAAGAATTCCATTTAGGTTCCTTCAACATCCATCAGTATGGGACAATGACCTCCCACAAAATCAAAAGATTCATATATTACTAGAAACCATGATAAATTACTATGTGGAGTTCACCAAGATATGTGTTGTGTACCAAATCCATTAAAACATCATCCATTAGCCCTCATAATTTCTATAAACAACTATATATTCCCATACATTTTCCATTTTAGGAATGGATGTTGTGGGGTCACATCCCCTAGCCATGTCTAATAAATTTAACTATATCTTTACTGACACTAACTTCTTTTCCAAATGGGATGTGGGGATACCCCTCAAAGAAGTTAGGAAAAAGAACATCATCATCTTTGTAAAGTCCAATATCATTTCTATATTTGGGGTGCCTCAAAAAATGATGATGTCAAATATCAACAATAACTATTCTATGAGGTCGATGAAACTATACCAGGATTACAATATGGATTCGAATCACTCATCCAACTATAATGAGGTGGAAAATGGAAATATTCAGGCCTTCAATAAAACTCTTTGAAATGTACTCCAGATTATGGTGAACAGGGATAACAAATCCTAGTAAAATAACTCATTCATGGTTTATAAGAAAATTATACCACCACACGAACTACAATATAAGAAACAAAATTTTCATTGGTGTAGATAACCAAGGCAGTGTTACCTATAGAGGACTAGTTTCCTTTGATCTGAATATCCATTCGTTAACAGCTCTCAGATGATAAGCTATCAAAAATGTGGATGGATGAATTATAACCACTCTGTGTGAACAGGTTACATATACTGTACAACCTCAAAGTCCATAAGAATCAAATCATATGAGCCTTTTATAATAAGTATCACCTTTTTTCATTCCTCGAAGTAGAACTAGTATTTTCTATTTCAACACCAATGATACCCGACTAGAATCCTTTGAATTTGAAACCCAAATGGAAAGGGCTTCACATTATACATGAGGTATTTAAATTTAGAGCTTACTCACTGGAAACCATGGATGGGGAGCTTGCTACAACTCCCTCCAATGGTGTATTCTCACAAAATACATCTCATATATTCCATCAAGAATATTTTCCTAATAGAGAGATTTTAAAATCCATGGCATCTCTAGTCCTGAACACATGATGTTAAATTGTACAGAGATGTCCGGAACATATGAAACTTAACTGTATAGAATAATTTCTCACCACATGATGTTAAATGAAATGGATGAAGTTATCAACATAATTAAATTAAAATATGTTATTTAATTCCTAACTTCTTGATGTTAAATCACATGGAAAACACTATCTCACTAGAGACTCACTACACACGAGCAAGATCTATGAAAAGGAAGGATGATATTCCACCATCCCCATATGAGAGTTACCTCCACCTAAGGAATCTATTAAAAAATAACTACAAGTTTCTTGATTCTCTTCACCATGAGATACATCGTGATACCTGAGCCTCTTGTATTGACCCCAACCACAAAATTCCTTTCCCTTCATAATAGGTGATCCAAGTAACTAACACAAGATTTCAAACAGCACAACTAATGTCATGTATTCATGAAATGAAACTGTGGGTGTTTATAGAACTATGTATAGATTGATTCTCATTTTCACTGTGATATTTATGGATTCCATGATCCAATACCTTGTTCCAACCATAGCGTGGTATAATATATCCCTATCAAATCCAAAATTTATACTTCATAGTCAGAGGAACCCTTTCTATTCTTTGTTTCTCACACTGATCATAGATCAAGCGAGATTTGGAATTTTGATAAGGGATTCCCCACATAAACAAGGAAAATAATCTCATGGAAGGTTCATTATAGTACTAAATGGAATATCATAATAAGAAAACCATTATTCCTCACCGCATGACGTAAAAATGCACGGTTGATGTCCCTTTCATGATAAAAAACTATACATCCCAATGAACCACACCTAAGAGGACCATCATTGTTAGTGTTTGTCTTCCCCCACACCTCCAATATAGAACACCATGTGGATTTATTATCATTTTAAATGAGACACATTGGGCCTCCTTGATCCTTTATCTTGGTCTTACGGACACATGAATCAAAATGCCCACTCTTTTCAAATAGGCCATACATGTGTAGGAAATTCTTTCCTCATGAATTGTATTTCCATATTTCCAATTACCATAGGATTTATATTGATTCACATATATTCATATTTGGTTGAGCTACAATTACCCTTTGAAAATCAGGAAGCCCATGTCTTTTCTAGATGATGTTAAACTGCTCGGTTCCTCACGAACTATGAGTAGCTTGATTCCTATCATCACAAAATTTGTAGTGATACATGGATCTACAATAATGTGCTCATCTAAAACATTAAATAGATTAAATTCCAACCTATTTGTATGGTTTAGACTTTCATAGATATTTTCTCGTTCAAAAACTATGTGTGCCTTGATTCCTATTATCAAATGATATATAGTGATGTCTAGGTCTCCAATATTAGGCCTAGATGGAACAACTGATAAAGAATTCATCCCAACCACATAGGGCTCAGGTATTACAAGAAAATTTTTCCTACGTATGATCCTAATCTATATAAATTTTCCTTGTTCATGTAATATATCATGTCTAATTTTTCATGTCGGTTCCAACATCCTTACCGCATACCGTTAAATTACAACGAAAAGATCCTAGACTCACTAAATTAAAACTGCACAACAAATATTTCCTTACCTCATGATGGAAAATTACATGGAAATTTCAATACCGCATGAAATTAAAACATTATAAAAGTCAGTACATCCCCACTACATGAAGTTAAACTATGATAATCATCATACATTTTCATTCCTTATTAATGGACCGTAAGAGACATATATTGGTCAACTAGAGTATGGGCTGCTACTATCATCTTTTAAAAAAAGCAATCCATAAATCACACTTCATATCTCGAGTACCTTAGGTTTAAAAAATCTCCCATGGCCCCATGAAAAGATACATGGGCTCAAGAGACCATTTTTTGAGTATGAATGTATACTTATGGATAATGTGTATGTGCATACGGTCATCAACCAAATGTTTCAATCTACAAAAAAGGATTTCTTATCATTATGATCCTTGAAATCACCATAGAAGAACTCAACAACTTAGTTTGATCTAAACTACCCATGGTATAATTGTCCCATGTCATTAGTCATGACCTAATAACCTCGATCCATGATTCACAATTTTTCTATCTCTCACTAAAAAGGATGTTGGGTTACTCTTGACCCTAGGTATCCTAATTGGGATCTTTTGTATCATCCTTCGTATTAAGCCCATCTGAATCATGACCTGAAACTGCATGAACATTTGTCACATATGTACGACCATTATCTCTATCCCAGAAAGGTTCAAATTGAAAGGCCTTAAACTATTGTTGAATGAGACACAAAACTTTTCAGTTTGAAAAACTAAAAAGGTAGACCTGAGAAAAATTCAAGTCTTCTCTCGCTAGACTCTTCATCCCCATAGTTTAGGAAAAAATTATGGTGTAAATAAATAAGGTATAAAGCTCATAAGACATACTATATAGAACTATAAAAATCTATTAAATTATCATTGAACTCTATGGTTTAGGAAAAAGTTAGAATATTTATTTTTCTCAGCTCATCATAGTGATAATATGTTCTCTAGGAAATGAAACACCTTTTAGGTTTCTTGAACACTTCATGGATATTACACTTCCCACAAATAACACTCCATGATTTGAGTGTCTTGGATCACCACTTCAATGGACCCAGGAAAGGATTCCTGGCTTCAAGGGACCATTTTCTTGACTATGCATGTTTTCCTATGGATCCAACATATATTCATATGAACATTAACCCATTATACCACACTAATAAAAGTAATTTCCAATCATTGTGAGCTCTGACATAATTGTAGAAGAACCCAACTCCTAATTTTGTTTTGCGTCATTCCCAATATGATATTTCCATATCATTCTCATAACCAGGGAAATTTGGACCATGATTTATGAATTTCATACTGAACTATTCATGATTATTTTACATCCTTAGTGTTACATCACAATGTTTTTTACCCTTTATCAATGATACAATGAGACACTCCATTCCCAAACATTAGATGGCCCACACCCCATGATTCAAAACCATAGGGTGTAGGGATCTAACTTCATAATCAAGAGATAAACTTACATTGGGATTTAGAATCATTCCTAAATATATTTACACCCTAACCAAACCTCATAAAATAGATATTTGAGCCTTTATAAAAATTTTATGGATTTCCAAAATTAATGGAGTTCATATTTTGTTATCCATGATACTAACACATAAGGGTCTTGACCCACCAACTAAAGGCATATCCTCCTTTCTAGAAAGGGGATTAAATCCTTGTGGGACTTGGAAACACCATGGAAGAACCCAACATCTCAATGTATTATGGTTCATCCTTGTAATGTCTTATCCATCCCCAATTCACAAGCTCAAAATTTTGGGTTATGAATTACATCAACCACATTCAAACAATCGAGGTGGACATAGAACATCTAGTATTTCTCCCTCGATCGATACTTCCCACCATTAATCTTCTATGACCCTTAGAAGGGAGTGGATACAAATCTATTTGGAAATTATACTGATGCATAAGGGCTCTGAACTACCAACAAAAGGCACCTACTCCTTGTTGTAAAGGAACATTCATCCTATTGAACCTCATCAACACCGCTATAAATCCAAGAAACCCAATGTGTTTTGAGTAATTCATAGAATGTGTATATGATTTTCAATGTTCATAAATCAATTCCACGATAAAATACCCTAAAGTAAGGAAATATAATGTCTGATCTAAAAGAACATAAACTATAGAAATAAAAGGTCCAAGAAAAAAGACACTAAACTAATGAAACAGAAGGGCTGAGCTAAATGTCCCGAAACTAAAGAAATAGATGGTCCAAGATAAAAGACCCTATAATAAACCAAGATAATGTCCAAGAAAAAAGAACCTAAACTAATGTGATAGAATGTATGAGCTAAAAGACCCTAAGAAAATGTTGTATAAGTAGTGATAAAAAATTCCCTAAACTAAATTATTAGAAAGTCCAATATAAAATACCCTAAAGTAATGAAAAATGTGGTCCAAACTAAAAGAACCTAAACTACATCAATATGATGTATGAGATAAAAGACACCAAACTATAGAAATAGAATGTCTGAGATAAGAGACCCTAAACTAAAGTGATAAAAGGTTTGAGAAAAATTAACCTAAAATATATCAATAAAAGGTCTAAGCTAATAGACTCTAAACTACTTCAATAGATGTTAGAGTTAAAATACCTGAAAATAAAATGATATAATTTACAATCTAAAAGAATTGAAACTACTAAAATATTAAAAATATAGTATGAAAGAATGGGAATGCTTATAAATCCAACCATATTGTCTTATAAAAAATAAAGACCCTCTATTTAGGCCTATCATATTTGAAAAAAAGTGTTTCCTTCCTCTAATACATATATTATACCCCTTTATTCTTCTATGAATCAGGTGATCTCAAGATAATAGAAAACTATACATCAGTAGGTAATCCCGTATTGGTGGGAATCCCTGAGTACTTCTTGAAGGAGAATCTTTTATGATTTAAATATTTAGATCTTGATATTTAGGTTTACTTGATATTATACAATGTATGGGTATCATTGATGATTCAATAATATCAAATCAACAAAATATTCATGCACATGGTGAAAGAATGAAAACTAGAAGAAACGTATATGGTTTAGTTGACCCATTAAAATATATCATTTAATTGAAGGAATATCCAAATTTAAGAGTTTCTCCATGAATTTCATAAAAAATGAGTACATAAAATTACAATAAAATTTGAGAAACTCATATGGAATAGTTAAGTTATGTCTAGCGATAAAATTAAATTGAACACTAATGTGCCACAATTCATACCTCTTCTGATACTACCCTAGGATATAGAGTCTCAACTAAAGTAGTCAGCTCCCCAACTCTCTGTTGAGTAGTTTCTAATAAGGATGATTCCATTGAAATATCAGAACTCCGATGAGCTATGATTTCTTTATTTTTCAAAATTTTCATATTCCATACATCTATAAGGTCTTTAAAATTATATATAAAGTTCTAATTCTTCTTCAATTCCATTGATGTCACCTTCTTCTACCAAGAAAGGGGAGCCTCAACTTAAAAATCGTGAAATTTTCTCGTGTTGGTGTCCAAATATCATATAGTGATGGAAATTTGTTTCATGATCTCATATAGTGTCTAGAAATGAAATATATCCACCCCAAGTCATTGAAAATATGATGAAGGTGTTCCCCTTGATCATGAAATAATTCAAGTGGAGTCTTAGTAATCAAAGTTTTAATTTGCTTCCAAATTAGCTTGCATTGTTTCTATGCCACCATGACCAATTGAATGGGTATACCAGATGAAATAATAACTATATGGGTGGGAAAGGAAGTAGGAGAGGAGGCTCCACATATCACCACATCAATAAGAAAATTACCTATTAATCATGTTGGATCAATTATTTCTTTAAAATATTCACTCCCATAATCAGGATATTCATATATATAATGAGGGAACTTCCTCGAAGTCTCTCCCAATTCCCAAATCAACTCCATTGTCTCTAAAGAATGCAGGGTCACTAAAGAAAATTTATTATTCACAAGATGAACTACTCATTTTAACACACCTCCAGGATAAGATTCCACCCATACTTGGGCATAATACTTGGTAAGGAAATTGGGAGCATCAGTAGGTGGAAGAAGGATCTCATCATTAGTAACTTTGCATGCCAACATCATCCAATACTGGTATAAAATATAAAGGGATCTCTCTCCACACACACTATCCAAATGAATAGGACACACCCTTTGGGTGTATCCAAACTGACGAGAGAACTAATACGATGAATGTGGCTCATATATAATCAACTCATCCATCTTGTATATAAAGAACCCTTCCTAATGTGATGTCTTGTACAATCTCTCGTCAAGACATCCACTATTGTTGTCAAAGATCATATCGATCAGTGGATAAAAAGGGACGAAATCAAAGCTTCTTTATTATCTGAATGCATCTATAACCTCAACAGGTTATAGAGACATATACCCGACCCTAGATATTTTCAGAAGTCTGGGATGAGATAAACCATGAGGGATCCTAGTGACATTGTAGGGTTCATAACAATGGAAATTCTCCCATATAAAACCAAAGATGAATTGGAATGGACCACTGATATGTTAAGGGATAATTCCTTGTTGAATGTGTCTGAGAATTTGGTAAAGGCATTCAAGGACCAATACTACCAAATTTTCGAGTTTTCCTTTTGCTGGCCACACTACGATCACCAATGTGCACACACAGATCCTTGAATGTTCATCCCTAGCTGGGAAAATACATTCATTAAAAAACCTGGCCATAAATCCCGCCAACTAGAAGTTTGAAGATATCCCCTAGTTCAATCAGTAGCATCATTAATTATAGTCCCTAGCTTCCAAAATTTCAAAATATGATCCAAAACTATCACAGACCAGTTGGGAAGGGCACCGATGTGGGAATATGGCACTTGGTCAGACCCAACAGTGATAATGGAAAATTTTGATCAAGTACTTCAACGAGATAATAAAATACATATTCTGCTCATTCCTTATCTTCTCCTTCCCATTGGTGAGCATTCCCATTTCCAAAAATAGTGGCTTCAAGTTATCATCCCAATCATCTACAGTAGGGAGGAACTCATCTTACATCACATCAATGTTGAAATTATAACAACCCAAAATTCTACCAATGCAATTTCTCTCTTATTATAGTAATTTCATATAGTATAATCACATAAAACCACACTAGGAAACACAATGATGAATCATTATTATAAGTAAAACTAAATTCAATGTGACCTTTAAACATAATTTTTCTGCTTCTATGTTTTGAATTTTGAAATTCTAAAATACACGGTTGTGATAAGTAAGATGTTTGGAGTCTGATAGGACTAAATTAATTTTTAGTGAATAGTAACATACCCTTGTTAATAATAATGATAGACTTATGAATAGAAATATTATCCTTATGAACATTAAATTAACCAAGTTAATAGTAACATTACCAATGAGAGTATAAATAAAATTTATCCAACCTATATGTGATAAAATGATTTAATTATATTTTAGAGTTGGTATTTTTATAAGTCATGAATATTTAATGATTATTTAAATAATTTAAAATAAAAATTATTTTCATAAAATTTATCCATAAACTAGTACTTTGATGTATTATTATTATATGATAATTTCATGAGACCTTAATTAATTTTTCAAAGTGTTAGAAAGGCAGTTTTAATTTTAAAATCTATATTTTCATGGAAATTAATATTTTAATTAAAAAATAAATTACTAAAATTGAGGAAATTATTTTCATAAAATTTTGTTCATTTTTGGATTATACATGTCGAAAAATGGTTAGGGTTAATTTTAGGGATTTTTTCTGAGATACATGATTTTTTGTGAATAGTTAAATACTGCAATTTACAGTACTAATACATTATAAGTTAAATCCACTATTACTGACATCATGAGTTATATAAGAACCCAAATATAGAACTAAAAAACCCTACTTACATTATTTAGTCATTTAATCATCAATATTTCTTGTATTGAGGGAAATTAATAAACAAATGAAGTAAATATTGAGAAAATTCCCCTCCCCTCCACTATAAATACCACCCCACACAACCTCATTTACTCACACTTATCAAGCTTCAAGACTTATCAAATTTCTTCCCAAACCTCTTCCCTCTACAAGAACCCACATCCAAGGTCTATTGGTCTCATCGAAATACCAAGACTAGGTTCCATGAGGAGAATCTCCAGAGGAGAAGTCAAGAGGTAATTCCTCTCTGTCTTTTCTTTCAATTTGCATTCAAATATCACTTCTTTTATTCTCTTATCCTCATCTTCTCTTATCAAAATTTCATGAATACTATAGTATGATGGATATACTCGTATTTTATCATTTTAAAACAATATTATCAACTAAACTCATCCCCCCCCCTCTCTCTTATTTTTAAAAATGAGATCATTTCCTGTGATGTGTCAATTTACCATCATCACGGGCGTTGCACCTTTATTTTCCCCAAATACCTTCAATACTGTCAATAAAACCATTAAATGGTTGAAATGACAATGTAATACTTATTTTTCAACCCAATTTATTTTCTATAAAAAAAATTTATACATAATACTAAATGATAAAACAAAACCTGTTTGTTGTGATCCAAAAACCTCGCAAATTAACATAAAATGATCATCATTAAATTTTATCTAACAATTCAACTCCAAGTATATAAAAAAGGTTATTATAAGATCATTTAAAATACTATTGTAAAATTAATAACATTAATAGAAATTCTGTATGTTCATCCATGTTCTACATTTACTTTCATTTGTGTGTACAAGTGAACAATTCATGAAAACTATGAAAAAGAACACTCCCAAACAATGAATTTAAACACTATAACACATCAAAATGACTATAAAAGAACTTAATAAAATAATAATGAACCATATTCATGTATAAAATGTTCTATAATTTTTAATTTATGAATATAATTTCATTATACATGACATTAAAGTGAAGAAAGAGTTCGGATACAAGGTAAGGGGAATTCTCAAACCTAACATTCTTTCTTTGGTTTTTCCCTATTTCACTCCATTTTTAGAATGGTTATTCCTTAAAAATAAATTTTTCATAATTATATTACCTTTTATAGTATATACATATTTTTCATTGCAGTTTATTCCAATCATAATTTTTTCCAAAAGAACTCTTCTTTGAAAAACACACCTTTTGCATCCCACTCAGGGTCTATGGTGCTTGTATCAAGTATGTTATTTCCTATTTAATTTGGGAAAACAATTTTTATTAATGTATGATTTATGAAGTGAAAACTATTCCTGTATATGTTTATTTTATGTTCAATATTGATATATGTTCCATGTGGCATGCATGATAATATAAATGTTAAGATGTGATGGGTGCACCCAGAATTTTAAAGTGTAATGAAAATGTTATTATGTGATTGGTGATCCTAGAATTAAAATTTTCTCCAATAAATTGGTTAATTTGATTAACCTCATGATTAAAGTGAAATATATGTGAAAATAATGATATCTTTGTTCACAACTATGTGTGGTATTTAACCACTAAGACATGATGTTTCATTTTTATGTATTGCCTCATTCCATGCCATTATCAGATGCTTCTTATCATGATTATGATGATGATGTTTTGATTATGCTCACCCAATTATTTTTGTCTCTTATTCTTATCCTCTAAAATGGATTTTCTCTCACCCATTTTTAATGTATACCCTTAAGTGATTATGTGTACTAAGAAGAACTGAAGGGAAAATAAGAAGCTAGAAATGAAGGAATTAAATAAATGATTATGTTTTATGTTGTAAAAGTTTTGTATGGTCTTTGTTTTCCAAAGACACTAAAACTTTGGATCGTCATTGTATTATGTTTTGAAAATATTGTAAAACTAATGTAAGAAAATTAGGTTCTCTATAATTGGTATCATAGGAACAGTTTAGTTAATGCAGGAATTGGGATTAGAGAACCATAGGAAAAAACCCTATTATGGGACTACATATATGTAATCACCCAAGAAGATTTGATAAATATATGGATTACATAAGATATGATTTTAGTTTTAATTACCTAAAAGGAATAAATTATTTATTCTTGAATTGTTGAATTATGTTTTCATCTAACCTTTTCAATTTTATAAAATGGTGGGAACTAAGAGAAACCAGAACAACAAGCCGTGTGATGGAAAATGTAGTGATTTCCCAAATGACATGCCATGTGCTTTGGGAGGTGGAGTTCAGAACATCATGGGGATGCTTACCCAGTTTTATTAGGTTATGAATAATAACCTGAATAATTTGAAACGTCCTCCTTCACCTAAGAGGGAGAAATTGGCTATTGAGTGTCTTATGTAGCAATTACCACCGACGTTTACTAGATCTTACGATCCAGTTATTGTGGAATAGTGGGAAAACTCAATGGAGAATATCATTTATATGCTTCACTGTTCCAAGATAGAGAAGGTGAATTCAACTATTTTTCATCTTGACGGAGAGGCCTAACAATGGTGGAATTTTATTAAGAAGACCACATTAATGTATGAAATTGAAGATATCTAGTGGGAAGAATTTATGATAATATTTCTTAACAAGTATTTCCAAGGAAATATTTGTACGAAGATAGAGAGAGAATTCATAAAGAAAAAGAAAAAGGATGGAGAATATGTCATGTCCTACGAAGAGAATTTCACAAGGCTTGCAAGGTATGTTTGAGGAATGTTCTTCAACAATTAGAGAAAAATTGATACATTTTTCAGTAGATTAAAACCACACCTTCATAATTCTATAGAAATTAGAGAAATTGGGATTTATGAATATGTTGTTTGATAATCTATTAAATTGGATATGGAGTTTTTAGAATGGTCACCAGGCTCTGTTGATAAGAAATGAAAGATAGATTTTAATGCTAAATGATCTAATGAGAAAGGTGGAAAGAAAAATTATCCACCCACATGCCAAAAATTTTGTAACAAGCATCATGGAAAATTCCTCAAAGGTATGGGGAAATGATTTGAGTGTGAGAGAGAAGTCCGCTAATATCAAAAGTGTTGAAAATACACGATAAGGAAAGAAAATGTGGTAGAGGAAAGGAGAGAACCACCCATGGTCTACTCCTACAATTGTAGGGACCAAGGTTATTATATAATCTAGTCCACTAAACCTCGAGTATTGGATGGTAATCAGTATCAATAGCCACCAAAGACAAAGGAAAAAGGAAAGGCTTATGCCATCACTACTAAGAAAGTGGAGAATGAAAATAAAGTAGTATAAGGTATGCATTCTATTCACACAAGAATGGAAAAAATTCTTATTTAATTTTGGTTATATGCATTCCTTTATATCATGATAGTTTCCTAGAACTATATAATTGAAGCTCTAAAACCATGAAGTAGATATATCTATAAAAACACCAAGTGGTGAAATCATTGCATCCCAAGTGTTGGAATCTTCTCCTATTGTTAAATGTGGGAAGATTCTTCTATCAAATCTCATGATACATCCCTTGGTAAATTTTGATGATATAATGGTAATGGATTGGATCTCAATATATAGATCACATATAAACTAGTATGAAAATAAAATATATTTAATAATTTAAACCATCCCATCCTCCTTTAAAAATTAAAAGAATATCATGAATCTCCTTCGAAAAATCTTTCAGCGATGTTGGTGTTGATTCCATGTGTACAAGCATACCTTGATCAATTGGTTGAGTCATTAAAAATATTCAACCTATTGGAAATTCCCATCATGAAAAATTTAGTGATTTATTTACCAAATAGTTAACCAAACATCCACTGGATTTCAAATTCATACTAGGAGTTACTCTTATCTCAAAGTGTCCCTATAGGATGGAACCTATCTAACTTGAGGAGTTACAGAATTAGCTGTAAGAGAATTTGAAAAAATGGTTAATATACCCTAGTGTATCACCTTGGGGTGTGCTAGTTCTCTTTTTCAAGAATAAGGATGGATCAATGTGGCTATGTATTGATTATGGGAAACTTAATTAGATCAATATGAAGAACATGTATCCTCTCCCAAGGATTGAAGACTAATTCAATCCAATATGAGGAGCTCAATACTTCTTGAAGGTTGATATTTATTCTATATATCATTAGATAAAGGTGAAGAAAGAATATATTTAGAATACTTATTTTCATAAAAGTTATGTGAATTATGAGATTCTAGAAATTCCATTCGGGCTTTCTAATGTCCCTAAAATATTCATGGATTTGATTAATAAATTCTTTAGACATTATCCAAAAAAAGATTTTGTAGTGTATATAAATGATATTCTCATATAATTATAGAGAAAGGAGGAACACAAAGAATATATAATCCTTGTGTTTGGAGTATTGAGAAAGGATAAGTTGTACGCCATGTTTAGAAAGTATGACTTTTGGATGAAGCAAGTCACATTTTTGGGACTTGTGATAACAAGTGACAGAATTTTTGTGGACCCTTCAAAAAAATGGTGATGGCCCAATCCCTCTAGTGTCATAGAAATCTATATTTTTCATGAAATAGCTGGGTACTACTGATTCTTTTTGAGAAATGTTTCAGGATTTTAATTAATAGTAACTAATTTAACATGGAAAGGGGTAAATTATGCATGAACTGAAGAATGTGAGGAAAACATCGAGGAGCTAAAGAGAAGGCCCAACGCTTCTCTATTACTCATATTACCAAAACCCGAAGAACGTTTTTTGATATACAGTGATTCTTCCATTAAAGTCTTGGGATTTTTACTCATGAAAAATGATAATGTGATATCCTATGCCTCATAGTAGCTGATGATCCACAAGAAGTACTACCCTACACATGATCTAGAGCTAGCAGGTGCGATTTTTTCCGTGAAAATCTTGTGACATAACCTCTGTGGTGAGAAAAATGACATATATTCCAATCTCAAGAGTATAAACTATATACTCACACAAAAGGTTCTCAACATGCACCAATGGATATGGTTAGATATAATCAAATACTATGATTTCTTTATTCACTATCATCATAGAATGTCGAAAAAGGTAGCTGATTCTATAAGTAGAAAAGAACCAGCAACTCTATCCATGTGGAAGATTGAGAAAGAACCTATCATCATGGATATGAAAAGGATGGGTTTGGAAATAATAACTAAATGGAATAAATCATACCTTGAAAAAATTATTTCCCAACCATTTATCTAAGAGAAGATTAAGGGGGCATAAAGGGATGATCTGGATTTGAAATAGAAGATGAACACAACAATGGAACGGAAGCTGCAAGAGTTATATATCGATGATAATGAATTGATTCTGTTTAAAACGAGGCATTGTGTGCTTTCATCACATGGGATAATGATGGAACTATTGGATATTTCACATAACTCAACTTTCTCTATTCATCCTAGTAGCACCAAGATGTATCACAATCTCTAAGAAAACTTTTTTTTGGGAAAAAATGAAGAAGGATATTGTTTAGTATATCTCAAGGTACATGATAGGTTAGCAAGTTAAATCCAAGAAAAATAAGTCCAAAGGGATGATCAAACCATTTCCTTTACCCATGTGTAAATGGGAGAATGTCACTATGGACTTTTTCATGGGTGTCCCGAACACATCGAAAGAAAATAATGCGATATGGGTTGTGGTGGACCGACTTATCAATACTTTCCACTTTATAGCTACTAGAGAAGATCTATCGATTGGAAAAACTTGAAAAGATATATATAAAAGAAGTGTTGATACTTCATGGGGTTTCTCTCTTGATTATCTCTGATCATGATCCAAGATTCACATCTAAATTTTGGAGGAGTCTTCAACATGCTTGGATTACTACATTGAATTTCAACATGACCTATCACCCCCAAATTGATGTCCAATCTGAAAGAACTATTTAAATGATCGAATATATTCTAAGAGACAACTCACTAGAATTAAATGGTGGATCAGATAAGAATCTCCCATTTGTTTAGTTCTCATATAAAAATATCTTCCACAAGGGAATTCAGATGGCTCCATATCAAGCTATGTATGGAGAGAGATGTAGTACTCAAAGATATTGGGATGATGTTAGGGAAAGAAATATACTTGGACCAGATATTATACAAGAGATGATAGAAAAGTTTCAATCTATACATAAACATATCCAAGCTGCTCAGAGTTGGTAAAAGTGCTATGATGAAAACCATTAAAGGGAATTGGAGTTCAACATTGGAGATAAAGGCTTCCTTTGGATATCACCATGGAAGATATTCTTGCAGTTTGGAAAGAATGGGAAGCTAAAACCAAGGTACATTAGCCCCTTTGAGATCCTTGAACACATAGGAGTCATGGCCTATCAGCTTTCACTTCCACCGAATATGGATTAGGATCATCATGTGTTTCATGTATCACTCCAGAGAAAGTACATACCAAATCCCTCACATGTATTGAACTCAGAGGTTGTACAACTTGAAGATGATCTCTCTTTTGGGGAAAAGCCAATAATGATTATGGACTGGAGAGATAAGTTTATATGAAACAAGACAACACACCTTTTAAAAGTGTTGTGGAGGAACCAAAATTATGAAGAAGTAACATGGGAACTGGAGGATATGATGAAGGATAAGTACCCTCACATATTTATGTAAAATGAAATTTTGAGGGAGAAATTTAAAAAGGGGGGAAGAATGTAATAACCCAAACTTTTATCAATAAAATTTATCCCTTACTATTGTAATGTCAAATAGTATCATAAAAATCACATTAGGAAACACAATTCCACATCAGGATTAAATGAACTACTAAATTCTCTGTGACCTTTAAACATAACTTTACCACTTCTGTGTATTCAATTTAAAAAATACGACATACACAGTTGTGATCAGTAAGATGTTTGGTGTTTGATTGGAAAAACATAATTTTTGGTGATTTGTAACATACCCTTATTAATAGTAATTTCAACCTAACAAATAGTAATATTACCCTTAGGAATATTAAATCTTCCAAGTGAATAAGAACCTTTCCAATTATATTATAAATAATATTTATCTATCCTATAAGAGACAATATGATATAATTATATTATAGTGTCAGTTTTTTTGTAAGTCATGAATATTTAATGATTAATTTAAAATTTGAAAAGAAAAATTATTTTCATAAAATGTATTCATAAACTATAATTTTTATTTCTTATAATTATATTATAATTTAATGAGACCTTAATTAGTTTTTCAAAGTGTTAGGAATGCAATTTTATTTTTAAAATTTGTATTTTTCAAGTAAATGATAATTGTAATTAAAAATTAAATTAATCATATTTAGAAAATTATTTTCATAAAATGGAGTTCATTTTTTGGATTCTTAATGTGATAAATTTTTTAGGGTGATTTTTTGGGATTTTTCTGAAATACTTGAATTTTAGGTGAATAGTACAATACAGTAACTTACTATGTTAATACATTATAAGTGAAATCCACTATTTCTGACATCATGAGTGAATTAAGAACCCAAATCTTGAACTCAAATTACCTCCTTTCTATATTTATTCATGGAATATTCAAGGTTTCTTGTCTTGAGGGAAATTAATAAACTAGTGAATTAAATATTGAGAAAACACCCCTCCCCTCAACTATAAATACCACCCCACACAACCTCATTTCCTCAAACCTATCAAGCTTCAATACTTATAATATTTTAAGTAAACATCTTCCCTATCCCCCCCCCACATGTATAGGATCTCTTGGTCTCATCAAAATAATATTTATAGGTTTTTTAGGGAGGATCTCAAGAGAAGAATTAAAGGGGTAATTCATCTATCTATTTTCATTCAATTTCTTTTCAAATATCATTTATTTTATTCTCTTATCCTCAAATTCTGTTATATAAATGTCATTATAACTCCATTATTATTAATATAATGGTATTATATCATGTTAATAGAATATTATTCATTAAAATAATCTCTCTCTCTATTTTATTTTTCAAAATGAGATCATTTCCCATAGTGTGTCAATTTACCATCATCCTGGGCAATGCACCTTCATTTTCCATAAAATCCTTCAATTATATCAATAAAACCAATAAATGGGTGAAAAAATATTTTAATATTTATTTTTAAGCTCTTATATATTCTAGAAACAACTTTTATACATATTACTAAATGATAAATCAAAACATATTCATTGTGATCCAAAACCACCCAAATTAACCAAATATAATCGTCATTAGATTTTTTATAATTTTTGGTCATCATAGAATACAACCAAATTAATTATAAAATCATTTAGAAAAATTTAATATCATTAATAACATTTAATATAAATTCTGTATATTTATCCATGTTTTGTACGAACATTCATTCAAGTGTGCATGTGAACTGTTCATGAGAACTAAGAAAAATAACACTCCCCAATAATGAATTTAAAATCTATACCTCATCAAAAGGTCCATAAAACACTTAATGAAACATTAATGAACAATATTCTTCTAATAAAGGTTCTTTAATTGTTAATTAATTAATATAATATCATTTTACAAGATACTAAAGTGAAGAGTGCATTTATATACAAGGTAAGGGGAATTCTTGAACCCAACTATCTTTCTTCAGGTTTTCCCTATTTACCTCCATTTTCAATATGGTTATTCCTTCAAAATAATCCATTCATAATTATCATATTTTTTTGGGATATTAATTTTTTCCACTAGAGTTTATGTCAATCACAATGTTTTTCAAAAGAACTCTTCTTTCAAAAACACACCTTTTACATCCCACTCAATTTTGATGGTGCTTGTATCAAGTATGTTATTCCCTATTTCATTTGGGAACCCAATGTTTATGAATATATTCTTTATAAAATTAAAATAATTCCTTTATATGGGTTTTTTATGTTCAATATTGATATATGTTCCATGTGGCATGAATGATAACGTAAAAGTTAGGATGTGATGGGTGAACCCAGAATTATACAACGCAATGAAAATGTTATGATGTGACTAGTGAAACTGGAATCATATAGCACTACAATTCCTTGGGTAATGTGGAGAACCTCATGAGTGAATTGAAATATGCATGAACAAAATTCTAGACTTTTTCACAACTATTGGTGGCAGTTAAATACTAAGACATGATGTTTCATTTTTATGAATGTTCACATTCCATGCCATTATCTGATGTTTCTTCTCATGATTATGATGATTATGTTATGATTACTCTCACACCATGATTTTTTTCTCAATTTCTTATTCAATTACATAGATCTTAGCTTACCCCTTTTTGATTTATATCCTCAGTTGATTATGCATACTAAAGATAGCTCAAGGAGCAATAATAATATATAGAAGTTGGAATTAAATAAATGTTTATGTTTTATTTTGTAAAAGTTTTCTATGGTCCTAGTTTTTCAACTAAACTAATCATTTGGATCCCCATGGTGTGTTTTTTTTAAATTATGTAAATGTAATGCAAGAAAAGTAGGGTCTCTATAGTAATATTGTCTAATTGGTAGATTTCCCAAAGGTTTATTCCCACATCACCATGGAAAAAAAGAATGTGTTGGTTCTAGAGCACCAATAATTGATCATTTCCCAATGAAGTTCATGTTGGATATAGATAAAGAATTTGGAAATTTGCACAAATTCATAAAAATGGACCCTAAATAACTGATTAGTGAACTCTATGAATCTTTTCTTGACCCAAAAGGTCGATGCCCCTTGATCAGAGAAAT
This sequence comes from Viscum album, assembly GCA_963277665.1. Classification (NCBI taxonomy): domain Eukaryota; kingdom Viridiplantae; phylum Streptophyta; class Magnoliopsida; order Santalales; family Viscaceae; genus Viscum; species Viscum album. The sequence continues at coordinate 577,317,889 of OY728122.1, read as the reverse complement.
TACCATTAAGACAGAGGTCTCATTTGAAGCTCCATCCACCACCTGAGTTGTTTAAAGAAGCGGAAAATATAGTTGAGTATTTTTGAGAAATAGTTTTATGAGGGAAATTACAACCATCTATACCAAAGTGAGAGTTTTCCAACATACATGACAAACCATGGGGTTTAACTATGACCAAATTTCCTTGTAATTATAACAAGAATATGGTGAGAAAAAGTCAACACCCAATGATATGGAATATTGAAGTCCAAATGATGTATGAAAACATCACCCAACAAGTTGATCCACTGTAGTGGAAGACAATATGATAGAGGATATTCCTTTAGCTCATATAAGAGGAACCACTTCAAAGCCTCTTTATTAGAATATTCCTGATATCATTTGTAATCATTGAAATTTTTTGTAATCACGAACCTTTGATTGGATGTCGTAGAGGAACCATGATGTGAACTGGAAACCATATGAATATAAGTAAGTGGCTTATGTCAGATAGATACAACAAAATATTTTCAAAGGAATAACATAAAATTTTGGAAGCATCATGCATATCTCATGAACCAGAAAAGTTATTCAGAAATCCCATAAAAGGTTCACGAACTCCTTGGTACCCAATGTAATCATAAGTCATATAACTCAACAAGGAATTGCATGACTGCATGACCCCTCAAATACACATGATTACTTAACCTTGATATGGTCACATGAGCTACATGATTGCCAAAGGATCACACAATTAGGATAAAAGACCCCACTGAACCCCAAAGAGAATCACATTACCATAAACAATGTAAAAGCAATTACCAAAGTATATATTTCCTAGCTGTTTCGAGCGGGTACTAGAGAAAAAGTAGACATGTGAAATAGTTCTTGATAATAGGGATCACTTAAGAGTCTCATGATTCTGTCTTGTGGAAGGGTCTAGACACAAGGGAATGCGATGAAAGTATTGTGAGAGAACTATGGATAAATAGGATGATTATAAGTGAATTTGTCTCCCCATTCCTATTTTTAGGGCCTCCCATGGGATACAAAAAATCACCCAGAAGACCAATAATCACCCAAGACACTGATTCGTGACAATGCCAATGACTCTGGTGAGCATTTACATTCCTCAGTATTGGTCCCTTATCTCTATGGACGTCACTCCTGAGGGGGGAAATTGTTGACACCAACCAAATTATAACTGAGAAATTCACAAAGGAAGAAATACCTAGATATGTGTATCTTTTTCCACACAAAGAAAAGGAAGAAAAACATGTACAAATACACACAGATAGCATAAACACCCGTGATATATGTCATCTTATGACTAGAAAAAGGTAAAAAAAATGGTCACATGTGATACATAATCCATCATATATCTAGTATCCCCATGTAAAAGTATTTTTACTTATGTGAAAGTGCTCTAAGAAACAACTAATCATGCGACAACAACCAAATAAGCTCCCCCATGTGTCATGGCTAGTTAACTCGTGAGTTCCTAACAACCAACCTAAATGTCATTCGATAATGGGAGGGAAATATCCAAATGTTATATTCCTCTTGCAGTCATGAATCTCACACAATGAATCACAAATGAAGGGAATGGGCTTCCTCTACAACAGTAAAAAAACCCAAAAACTTTATATCCTTGCTAAAATAAATAAATGAAATAAATAGAGGACAGAACCATTCACAGTCATAAAATTCATGTGATGTACCCCCTGTGGTCTTCTAGATATCATATGGTCCTGATGGTGTTCCTGTATCATATTAAAAAAGTAATTTGAATTTAAACGTCATCGTGTGAAGGGCCTTGAGTATTTATAAGAAAGTATGTTCTCCCCCTCTGGTTACTTGAGGGAAAAATATTGAGTTTTCTATCAAATGGTCTTGCATCTCCACAAGACCCTTTTTTGTTCACATGATGCATCATTAATATGTAGTTTGATTTTTGTCATCATGACCCAAAAAATATCAATAAATCCCCAAACATTGGAACATAGAACAAATGAAACAAAAAGGGTAGGAAACATGAGTTTCTCAGTCATAAAACTCTCACAACACGCTAAGGTAGTCAGCAAAATGGTCTCACAAGATCCCCTGACATGTCTGTCTAGTACCATGATGATCCCTTGACAAGCCATCCTTGTCTCACTGAAATTCTATGAAAATTCAACCAAGATCACGTGAAGTACTTCTAGAGGCCCCCAGATCTCACAATATTCTTGGACATGATAACCTAATAACATGAAAATCCCTATTCATGTCTGTATGATTAAAAAATCACCCATAAATTAGAAATAATACAATAAAGGAGGAGTTGATGAGATGGTTCCAGGGTTACATAAAATCTGGTGATCCTTCAGAGAAACATTAAATAGGACCTCGTGAAGATGTGTGATGATAAGGCCCCCTGTGAACTCCAGTCTAGATTCATGCGATATGAACTGTGAAAAGTGGATAACAACTTGGGTGGAGAGGCCTATAAATCTCCCAACCCAACATGAAAAATGTACACACACAGATGACTACTAGTACTCTCCATATGAGATGTTCTACCTTTTAAATCCCAGAACCAGAGTGGGTTTCATGGAGTTGCTGATTTTATGAACTAAACTTTTCCAAGGAGGTATGATCTGGAGAATACATAGAAAAAACATTCGGCAAGGATATGCACTTTAAGGGATCACTACAGTTCCTGTGAAGGACTTCTAGAAGGACATGACAAGAACATTCCTCATAAATTCTAGTTCACAAGAGACTTGAAATAATACAAAAATGAACAAATATGAGGCATTAACAATATAAAGTCTTTAAAAAAGACTAAAGGTGGGAGACTTACGGAATGAATATACATGCTGACCCTCATGTGCTTCATGTGAACCACCTAAGACAAGATACATCATTGGGATATGTCGCCCTAATCTAGAGACACTCCTTTGGTATTCTATTTGGATCATGAAAAGTCCTCTAAATATATCACAGGAATTCACATGGTTCCACACAGGAATTCCACACCAATAACTCAAATCCCTCTGAGCTCACTATTTAAGTCATGCGATGTCCTTCAGACATGTTTCCCGACACATATGGAAGAACCAATCCATGTCCGAAAAGTCTCATAGAAGCACATAGACATGCTAGATAAATATCATGATATCCTTCATCCATTCCAGTTAGCTCTTTAGCATCCCCGATACATGACATTAAAGAATCATGATGTCCTCCAGAAATGTCATCAAGGACATGAACCACCCTCCAAGACATGTCTCATTTAATGTCTTGATGCCATTTAAGTGTGTCCTTCATCTCTCACAGTGACACTGGGGAAAGTTATCCGGATCATGCAACACCCTATAGACAAGGTAGAAGGGACCATGGGATGGATTCGAGGATTAGTTGTCGATTCATCATAGTGTCTTTTGAAAAATTCATATGTGATCATGAAATGACCCTAAAAAATTACATCTAGGAAACATGACATCCCTCATACAATCTAATTATATCATAAAATTTCCTTTGGACAAATACACAAAGTAATAAGTCATTTATAGACATCCTACAATATGTAAAATTGTAAATCAAGGCATTTTAGGCATGTAGTAAGGCATGTCAGGAAGGAAAGCAGGCCGGGTCATAGGGTATCCCAGGAGATAAAAATGTTTTCCACCCATGGTGTGTAAGCCTTAATTAAATGGAAACATTAGTTTTTGAGCCCAAATATAGGGAACTATGATGAATCTGATTCCTACCATAACTTGGATATGTAGGAAGCCTCTTTGGTTCTTTAGCTCTATATTAACATCCAAGGGCTATCTCAGTACACAAATCCCACCTCCAAAAACAATGCGACTGATTATTTTCCATATGTTTTTTCTCATATAGAGCATAGCTCATGTGGGCTTAGTGAGTGGAAATAATCATATAATTTTCATTGTAATCCTCTAAAAATTAATGTGAAACCATAGAGTATAGGCCTTAATAAGTGGAATAATATAAAATGTACCAAATTTATGAAATTATCATCATGTAAACCCCGATCAATTGAACTAAAAGAACTATGATTCCTAAAAACAACAAAAATACATAGGAAACATTAAGAAGGACTATTTAGGAAATGAAAATCAATTATGATGTGACCACCATGTCTCCAAATTTTCAACTATCAGTACCCTGATCACTCTACCTGATCCCTCAGTGGACTGAGAAATCAATTAAAATGTGATTGATCTGATTCATTATATATATAGGATACGTAGAACGCCTCCACAAGGGCTAGGATCTATATTAAATCATACCAAGGTCAGTCCCAGTACATATGTAACTCATCAAAATTCCAAAAATGTGATCATTTTATGTCTCTTGTTTCTCATATTGATCATAGATCATTTGATATTAGGGAGCCACAAAAAACATATCATTTTCATCATGAATCTCCATCAGGTAGGGAAATATCAGTATGTAATCCCTAATGAGTGGAAATATAAAAATATTCTTCATATAATTTATTATACCTCTAGGATAGTCTAATGAACATGAATGAAATATATTAACTCTGATTCCTTCCACAACCAGGACACATAGGATGTATCCTCGAGACCCAAGATCAAATATCTAATGTCTCAATGCCTGCACATATGTCCTCTCTTTATAATTATAAGCATTGTTTTAATGAAACATGTGGGTTTTTATTTATACAATAACTAGGATATATAACAATCCTAATAATGTCTCAATACCATCCTCATAATATTAACCTCCTCCATACCTGGAAACAAATTTTGAATTGATCGGCTATACAACTTCTTCATATAATCAATAATTCATTTCTAAGAAATAGATGAAGAACCTCATATACATACATATGAATTAAGTAATGATATCCCCTATTATTTTTTATACATATGATACATAACCTATAATTGTTTTCTTGGGTAACCGTTATTATATCAGGATTAGGAAGAGATTTTAGAACATGTATTAATTATATAATAGAGTTCTAGAGTAGGAATCAATTCCCCCCAAAAGGGTGTGAGGATCCAAAAATTCCATCATCTTAGAAAATGAGATTCCTTAAGAGTCATTGGGTTTGAAACCCTAATTGACCACCAATATTTGGAAAATAACTTTAAAACCAGTTATAGATAGGTACACTGTTCGGAGTTTCCTTTAAGAATTAAAATGGTGAACAAATGGTAGTGATTGTTGTAGAAATACACACACAAAATCATCTATTGGTGTAAACATAATCCACCTCGAATGGTTTTCTTGGTCTTCTATTCTCTGATGAAACATTGATTAACTAAACTCTATCTTATTTTAATGAATATTTTTGTAAATTCCTTATTTATTAAGAACATATTTTTTATATTTCAATTTCAAATATTCATTTATAACATTTTAGGAAGAAAATATTAGTTATATTTCATTTTATTAAGTATAATTTTAATAAATTAGATATTTTTTTTCAAATTTTTTTCATATGATAACCAATTAGCTGATAGTTTTTATAAACATTTTAATGTTGTGAAATTTGAGAAAATAAAATTTCATCTTGGTAAGATGAAAATATAGTTTAAACAATTTGAGCTTTAAATATTTATTATTGTTTAATGTTTATAACTATTTTTCTAGAATAAATTCATTTACAAGATGAAAATTTAATTGATTATATATATATATATATATTAATGAATTTGTAATATAGTATTACTATTTTATTTACTTTATTGTATATTTAGGTTATTATGTTCTTATTCAAGAGTGTTTTTTAGAATTTTTGTTTATGATTATTTTTAAAACATATTCTACTTATTCCAGCATGAAAAGTTATTTTAAATAATAAAAATATGTTTAATTATCAAAAAATGAAATATTTTTTGAATAAAATTTTTCTTTTTTATCATTTGGATGATTTTAAAAAATTATAGTGTTTTTATAAATTATTTTTTAGTTTTTTAGTTTTTAAAACCGGGGAGATTGTAAGTGTTTGTATGATGATAATTTTTATTTTATTTTTTTATAATTAAACTACATATCATTTACCATATTATATAATTATACTTTTTTATGTCATTATTAAATTATATATTTCTTTTAATATTAATTATGTGTTTGGTGTTCATAATATTTGTAGTATGATTCATTATATTATTTTTTTGGGGTTTTATAAAATTTTGGAACCCAAATAAGTGTACACTACAAAATAGACCATGTGAAACAAAATAAACTATACGTGAAACAAAAAAGAACACTGGGAAGCAACATATAACCTAAATGTGTAAAATGAACTCTATTAAAAACTATATAAACTATATAAAGTCTAAAATTTTTCGAAGGATGGAATGTTGTATACATAGAACGATATCCTTCATAAACATATACAGGAAAGATATTTATATGGAAATGAAACATTTTTAAATCAAACATCATTAATATATTGTTATTTTTAAATTAAAAAAAATGAAAAGTAAGGTTGATATAAATACATTAGTAGACTCATACAAAGTCTGTTTACGTGGAATATTTCAAAGAGTCAAATAAAACATACAATTTCTCTCATATATTTTTTATATTAATTTTATTATTATATTTTCAGGATTAGTTATATTTTCCATTAAATATTGTGTCTATTTTTGGAAACCCTCTTAAAAATATGACAAATAGATAAAATTATAGGAACATACACATATGGAAGATCATGGATATCATGAGATGAATGTTTGTGATTTTTCTATAAATTATAACAACAGAAGCCATATGGATGTTGTTAAATGAACAATAGAGACAAAATTACTTAATGAACTATATTGAAACAAGTACTAATAAACATTATATGATCATGGTCAAGGAGATTTATTAGGTAAATGCTTGATAAAGTGACTGTGGACATAAATATTTATCGGTTCTCTATATATATTTATTTCTTTTCATGTTATAAAGTTATATATATTTTTAATTAATTTTATTCTTTGTTTCTTTATTGGTTTATGAATTTCACTTATAGAATTAGTTTAGTATTTTTTGTTATACATATGTTGTAAATGTAAGTTGTTTAGGTCCCGAATCCCATGTAAATGTTAGGGTTATTTTTAATAGGTTTTTCCTCCACGAGAGCAAAAGGAAGTTTCTATAAAAGGTTATCTTATCCATTCAAAAAATGATCATTTTTTGAGTTAGCTTTATCTCATATAAAATATAGGTTTAAATGGAAGATATAGAATCCCATTGATCCTTATAATACTAAAAATATATTGTTATTTTATCTATTATATTTGAACTTTTACATGTGAATTCTTTTACTAAATTATTGGCACATGATCTGATTAATATTGATATTTTATATTGTTCTATTATTCTGTTTTAAGCCTTTGAATAGTCTACTAACCCCCCTTCTTGGGCATCTCAAAATCTGACAATGGACTAGAATATGTTACCCTATTTTTCACTTATAAAAACTAGAACAAGATTGATATATATCCCCTAGATTATCTATTGTAATTAATATTTTATTTGTAAAGAAACATTATTTTAAAAATAGGAATCACAATCCATTATCATGTCATAAGGAAACTCATTGGGATAAATAGGAATTAATACCACATCATCTAAATCATATTCATATCCATAATCAAAATTCTTAGAATCATAAGAGCTTGAATAATTATTTTCTATTAAATGAATATTTTGATCCCTCTTGAAAGAATAATTTTTCATCCCCTCTTCTTTATCTTTAGTTCCCATCTTACTTATTAATTGATTCTTTGTTTTATAATCCCAAAAAATCAATAAATTAAATATTTAACATAATTTATTACTTTTATAAATTAATAACACATAATTATATTTTAAAGTAAATAAAAACGATTCCAGTAACAAGAAAATAGTTTATAATTTGTTACATTGATACAAGATATAAGTTATCACACCATAGAGGATCACACTACCTATTTTTCTTTTAGGAATAGATGCATAAATGTTTTCCATTATACACTATAAACATTAAAAAACAATATACAATTCTTTAAAACATCATTATTTTTTTATATCCTTCAATTTATTCAAATATAACTTATTTGTACCCTAAGAAATAAATGAATATAAAAGGGTGATCTAAATTACCTATTAAGGGAAAATTGTACAACTAAATTTATCACAGGTACAAATATAATAGTTAACTCACCTTATAAATCAATAAAAATCTATATTGGAATAAAAATAATATGATATTTCAATAGTTTTACCATCTAGTAAAATAGAATAACATGATTACAATCCATCTGAACATTGGAGGTGGATGATATCATTAATGAATATCATCGGTAAGTATAATAAGATTTAAAGGATGTTGACATAGTTGAAAAAATATTCTAAAAGAGAATTAAAATTTTTCTTGGAGAAATAAGAAGAAATACACTTTAAATTTTTTCACCATTTTTAGAAAAAAAATATAAAACAATGGGAATTGAAATTTCAAACATGGAAAAATTGAAGGGATTATTATTGAATAGAAACGAAGAATATGGTAAATAAAATCCATTTTTTACCACAAACATTAAAAATATATTCCCTTAACATTTTATAAAGATGGTAAAACATCAAATAATGTAAACATAGGAGACACATTTAAATATAATTTTCAACAATATAATGAGAAAGGTTTCTTAAAACATTACTTCAAAAGATTTGTAATGAAAAAATGAATTTTGATAATAAATAAAATCTATGAATATAAATGTGATGTCAAAGGTAGAATATACAAAAATTAATAATATTTCAAAACATATTTTTTAAATCCCACATCATTAAAAGTGTAATGTGTAATATCTTTAAAAACAAATGAATATAAATATGAGCATAAAAAGGAATAATACATATTTGAATTCAAAATAAGAAAGGAGATAATTGGCAGGAAGAGGTTTCTGAAAAAGGGGGTAAAATATTTTTGACCAAATAGGAGGGAGATTAGAAAAGCAACTCTTGTGGTTTTAGTAAATTATAAACAAAATGATTTTGATATAGATAAATGTAAATAGAACGTTAAATATCATGATGATAGAGGGAATCATGATACAAAATCTCAATTCTGTAGTTTATACACCACAAGAAATAAAACCACCGATGAATTTGACCTATGTAACAAAGAATATAATTGTGGTGAGAAATCTTACCAATTACTCCTTCCTGAATAGACCAAAGGCCATATTAATATTGATTTTTGATAACCACCCTTTCAAGGGATGAGGGGGGAACCCTTACAAGGCATGTAGGCTTAGAGATTACATGACCCATAAGTTTTAGGAAATATAAAATCTATACTTGGAACTACTCCTCTCTAGCTTCTTAATTGTGAAATTATATCTCCACATTCACATGGATTGTTCAGCTAGGCTTCCCATTCAATCATAGGATGGTCCTAATGGAAATGCCATACCCTCTCTTTCTGAAAATCCTCTTAGCTTATACTCTTGTGAATGCGCCTGATCTGAATCCTCATCTGGAGTTTGCTCCCTATAGAGTCTGTATGATCATTTAAGCATACTTTTAGGTGTCCTGAAGGCCTTGAGTTGTCCTGAAGGCCTTAGGTGGTCTAAAGGCCTTAAAGGACCCGAGGCCAAAACATGTGGCTTGAAAGCCCAAATGGATGAATAGTTTCGGATTCTATAGTACTGAACATTGACTGCTATAGTACTGCTATAGTACTGCTACAATGAACTAGAAATATGTCTCCACCTGGTTTTGAACTCAGTTCTCTTGGATATTTAATGTTTAATTTCATCATCGTGTTTAGTAATTTCAATTATTTATATGTGCATCGTAATGATGATTTCAGACTGAGTTATTTGTTTAAAATTTAATTATTTGAAGAAAATAAAAAATAAAATAAAAATTTCTTTCAATTATATATGAATCCTCATTTTCATTCCATGGATGTCATGGGAACAATTTGAATGAATGGAATCCATGATGATCTTGTTTCTGACAATTTATTGATATCAAGAAGTTACTTTAGAATGATTGTTAATTATTTAGTTATCCATAAAAAATATTAATAATTTAATAAATTAATCCTTAATATCATATATATTTATTAAATATATTTTATAACTATATATGAAATTCATTGAAGAAAAATGAAACAAATCTTTTATGTAGGTGGTATTCCGTACATACTCATGAGTGGAATTTTCATTAATCAATAAAATGAATGAAATAAAGGTATATAATTATTTATATTAATATACTATTAATAATTTTATAAATATCATATTTATTTATTAAATACTTCTTTATAACCATACATGTGAGGTGGTTATGAAGAGGGAAATATATTGCTTCGTGGAAGCGGTGGTCCTATGTACACAAAAACAACATTCCAATTTCTATAATGAAGGGGGAAGGGTAGATAGTAGTTATAAAATAAACTTAATAATATCTAAATATATCAATAATACTAATTTTAGTACATTATAATGAATAATATATATTTTTAGTATATATATTGTGAAGAAAAATGGTTAAGAATTGATTTGTTCTCACATTGAAAATCTTAACTTCTTCTTATAAGACCCCTTGTAAGCAGAGGATTTTGGCCTTTCATTAGATATAAGTGCTTTCAAATATTGGATAGGGATCTAAGGGAATTAAATTAGGAACTTTATCAAGATCAATATGAATTTTTGAATTTATTTTAAGGGGAGGTGTATAAGTGAGGAGAGTGACCTTTTGAAAAAATATAGATGGGAAAGTCATTATTCGAGGAATATGAGTAAAAAATATGATAATAATGGAGGTTTGATGGTATTTGGATAATAAAACCCTTCAAAAAAACGTTTTTGGAAATTTTTTGATTAATTTCATGTTCTTCCTCCATAGTTTTAAACTTTTTCATCATTTACTTTAACTGTAGTAACTTTTTATTACCTTTGTAATTTATTTTAATAACCATGATGAAATTAACTTTATTAACTGATCTGAAAATTCTTATTTAAAGTATAAAAATAATCTTATAAAATTTAATTTTCAATGGTGTGAAAAATAAATTGTAATATTATGGTACATGATGTGCAAAAACTATTTTTTAGAAAAGCATATTTTTCAGCATAAAAATTGCATTAAGGATAAAATTATCAATATTATAGATTTTAATAAAATTTATTGGATTATTACTAAAATATAAGTGTTTTTTGGATTTAAAATCCAACAAAAAATAAAATCCATCATGTGAATATTTATTTTAAGGGAAATACCAAAACCTGTATTTATAAGAATAAAATATTACTTGAGTTACAAAATATTAAAAATAGGATTTATAAATTTAAAATAGATTATTTAAATGAATAATTTTATTCATTAAATATATATTTGAATTATAAAAATGTTTTATAAGTTTTTAATTCAAACTTATAACATGATGAAGTCATAAATTCTATAATATTGTTGAAAATGGCCCTTTCGATTATTTACATAAATATCAACCATTTCAAAAAACCCAAAATATTTATCCTAAAAAATATTTTTTTGGGCTTATCCCAAAACTAAATTCATATTTTAAAAATAAAAATAAATTTTTAGGAATTCAACTTTTAATTTTAAAAATTAAACATAATGAGAAACTATTGTTATATGAAAATAAATTTATAAAATATTAATTGTTACTTTTTCCATTTCATATCAATTATAAACAAAATTAATGGAATAATTTATAATTATTATCAATAAAATTTATCATCATTTATCTATAATTTATTTATATTATTAAATAGGAAATAAACAACACACAAAAATATAATATTTTTTTGGTAAAAAATTGTTTTTAGTATAAAATAAAATAATATTTATTGTTTAGAAAGTAAAAAATATCAGATTTTTTAATTGATATCATATTTATATTATAAATAAATTTTTATTTAATAAAAATTATATTGTTTAATATAATATATTATTTAATTAAAATATATAGCACAAAAAAATATTTTCATAATAAAATATTTAAATATAATTTTATATTTATGTATTATTATTTAATTATTATTTAAATATATTGTTTTTAAAATTAGTAATAACAATACATAAGTTAAATATAAATTCTAGTTATATGTTTATTAGATTAATTTATTTCTAATGACCATATTTAAAATTATCATATATATAATGGTAACATTTCATTTCTATATATAGCCTTACTAAAATCATTCTTTCATTTCATTCGCACTTAAAAATGAACACCTACCATCCATATTAATGATGATTCTTTCTCAGTTAGTGATTGTATTTCTCATTGTAGGTTTAGTTCAACTAATCATGATTCAAAAGGATAGATGATATAGTAGGTTGATTAGTTATTAAGATATTGTTCATTTTTATTTGGTGACCCCTTTTTGTTTATGCACTTTTAAGGGATATAATAAAGCATGGTACGAAAATAAAAATGGTATCTAGTATTGATTTATTGTTTCATTATGAATGAATATAGTGTTTTTAGTTCTATTTATGTTGTTTAAGTTTTATTTTCCACTCATGTTTAATTCCATTGAAAAAAATATGTAAAATTATTTTATAGAGTTGTTCATATAGATTATAAGAGAAAAACACATATGTCATAAATGCTAGGGAGGAACCCTTTTCCAATATTTAATAAATTACATCCTTTAAATATTATTGTCACTCACTGATGAATTAATGCAAAAGTATATATAGGATTGATAAAACTCATGATATAACATCTAAGGAGACATTAACCATACGATCATAGTAAGACTGAGAAGCTCATTTTTTACCTCATAATAGAAATATATATTAATTTTCAATTTCCATAACCATTTGTGCCAGATATACTTAATTATTTTGTTGTATGAGTTTCTATAGACATAACTATCACAGATTATCTTTATGATCATGTTCTCAAAAACTAACACATTAATGGTTATGTTAATTACCTATTAGAACATTAATATAAACAATCAATCATTATTTCCTTCTCCTTTGATATATTTACTTCAATCCAAACTAAATTATCTTCGACTATTTTAATTCAATGTAATTTTCATCCCCTTAATATCAATAACCTAATCCCTTAAAATAACTATTATGAATTTACGAAGGTATTATAATATTTCTACACCAAAATAATTAAAACCTTTACTCCAAGAAATCAGCATAAACTTTATCACAAAAAAATATTAAATCCCATTTCATTAAATTCATCTTTATTATAAATACTCTAAAATTATATATTAATTTTTTCCTAAAAAAATTAAATTAACATTCAAACAAGTCACCTTTTGACTACTAAGATTTATTTATGCTCCTCAAATTTAATCAAAAAACCAATTAACCTACTATCCAAACTTTCCATAATTACCTAAATAAATTCTTCAAGGCTCCATCCCTAAACAATGGAATAAACATAATTATCTAATGAATAACACCATAAAATGTAAATCATAGAATGTAATTTAGAACCTATTGAAACACGTATCATAAATTGAAAAGTTATGAAACATCGTATTCCAAGATCTTAAGTTTATAGTATTTGGAAATATTCTTGAATCAATACAAAAATTTCAGGTCATAATTTATGGTTCATAATGTTCATATTAAACTAATAATTAATATCCCACATGAGTGTTAAACTAAATTTAATGTTAGTCCTCATTATCGTACACGATTTGAAGATAAAATTAGTTCACAACAAGCCTTTTTATAATTATTTCACATAGGTTCATCTATTCAAAATCCCCCATACACTTGTTTGTATCCAAATAGGTATTCTCTTTTTCAGAAACCTCATACTCTATAGTATGAAAAATTTGGATGTTGTACCTATACTTATAACTATCCATATAGTTTTAAATATGGTTATGTTCTCTTGGGTATGATTTTCTAAAATATATTTCCCATGGTAACTACTAAACTTTGTCTAATACCGACTGTAAAAACCTGAACTCTAGTATCCTAGTACCTGTATTTATTTTTTTACACTAGTACAATATATAAGGGAACGTGTTATTTTGGATCACGTAGTTTAGTATTCTTGGGGGACAATATAAATACATGTTTTGAATATTATTTTATATACACTAGACTGAACAAATATAAAATTATTTATAAGTTTATTATTCATTTTATTGTATCCTTAAATCTAAGAATAATTTTAATATTGGTATTCAAGAGATCAAATCAAAATAAAATGATGAACTTTGATGCCTAGTAGGGGAAATTTTCCAATGAAAGCTATCATAGGAACAAACAAAATAAATAATAAAGCTGAGTAAATAGTTAATAAATCATCCATATAATCAATAAATTTTCATGAAATATACCCAAGGGTAATATTGAAATGTAAATAATAAGATGGCTAATAATAACTAATTTCATAGTGATGTAATTCATAATATCGACCATCTTATTCTTACCATCATGGCCTTAGCCAAGAAATTATACTTACCATCATGGCCATAAAAAACACATGATTCATACCATCATGATTGTAGCCAAGAAAATATACATATTATCATGATCACATTGAATACAAAATTATTAACAGTATGTCCATATCTTTTTAACTATTCTTACTATAATTTCCAATATCATGAAATTACTAAAAAAGAGGTAAGTATACACCAAATACCCATTTTTTCTAGATGCCAACTGATGTATCAAGGGGATATATAATTCTAAACCCCACCTATAACTTACAAATTTCATGATATTTACACTTATATTTAATTATAAATGAAATAAGTTATTAACTCAACATATAAATCTATAAATATCATTATTGGAATTAGAAACATATCATATTTTAATACTTTCCCCAATCATTAAATGGAATAACATTATCATATTTCACCTAGAAAAATAAATTGGTTGGTATAATTGGATAATATCCCCATGGAACATAAGAAGATTCAAAGGATGTTGAAATATATTGAAGAACTTTTAAAATGAAATCAAATATTTACTGAGAGAAAGAATATGAAATTACCTTTAAATTAATGGTATGATTTTTAGAATGTTTTCAAAATAGAATTGAAATTTATTATATAAAATATGGAAAAAAGGAGAATAATATACTTAAATAAAACCATTTAATATTGTGGGTAACATTAATTCATATATTAAATGTGAAAATTTACTTAGTTTATCATTTTTTAGACATTTTCAATGTTAATAGAAAGTGATGTCACAAGTCACTTTCAAATATTAATTTCTAGAAGGGAAATAGAAGAAATTTTTAAAAGTTAATTTAAAATAAAAATCATGAAAATGGACTCTTGAAAAGAAATAACGGTTATGTCTATGAAAGTGGAGATAAAGTTGAAACATACAAATGTGAAAAATATTTAATAATATATTTATTAAAACCCATATGATTTAAAATTTAATAAAAATTAAATTTTAAAATATAATGAAAAATATGAAGATAATAATGAATAAAATATATTTATATTTTCAAATAACAAAAGATAAAATTGGAATTAATAAGAATATGTAAATAAGGAAAATAATCCCAAAAAAAGGAATGATATTAGAAAAGAAACTCTTATGGTTTTGGTAACTTTTAAATCAAATGTTCTTGGAATATTGAACTTGAAAATGAAAATTAAATTCCATGAATATATTAGGAATTAAACTATAATATCATAAATATGTAGTATATAAACCAAATATGAATAAAACAAGTGGTTAAAATAAAATATGTCTCAAATAATAAAATTGACACATGAACCATTAACATTGAATCCGAAATTTTATGAAATCTATTTAACCTCTTATATAATTGAGATAAAATATTATTTTATTATTTGATAAATTTATTATACCAAATAAATTTAATAATCATTAATTATTTGAACATATAAAATTTTTAAAAAATGAAAAAAATATGTTCAATAGCATAGATAACACGCAATGGAAATCTAAATTGAACCAGGAAATAATATAATTTAAATATGACCGTTATAACCTAGCTATCAAATTAATGATAATGAATAGTATTAATCACATTATGAAATATAAACTGGTAATTTATAATGTATTGATTAATTCTTTTACATAATTACCATATTTTTAGTAAAGTCATTTTATTCTTAAAAGATTTATTTTTGGTAAAATTTTTTTTTTGTTTTTATGCTTTGTTTATATAATTAATTTCAGGAAGATTTATCAAATTTATTTTAAAATATTAATTTCATTTTTTAATTAATAATGTAAAAATTATCTTAGGATTAGTTTTTGATAATTTTCAAAATATATTAATTTTTAAGGAATAGTGAAAAATACTAATTTTTATTGAAAACTATGTTTTATTTTAATGTTTTTAAAAGGTAAATTTATATTTTGGATTAGATATATATTTAAACTAACTAATTTTTGTTTTAAATAAAACAACTATTGTTTTTAAAATGGATTTTATATTTTAATTTCATATCAAAACATTTTATATTTAGAAATGGAAATTTTTTGAAAACTGTTTTTCATTGTGTTTTTTGGGTTTAATTTTAAATTAATTTTTGAAATTTTTTTGTCTTTAATTTATAAAAATGGATTTAATATTTATTATTAGTGTTTCTATATTTATTTAATTGGTCTATCTTATTTTCAGACAATATGAAACGTGACAATTTTAATTTTTATTACTATGGTAATGGGTAAATTTGGTAATTTAGGTATAAAATAAAATTATACGAACAATTAAATTACCCAAAATCATAAATATATATTATTAGATTATAATATACTTATAATAATCATAAAAGGGTTCATTTTATGATGTTTGGGGTCTATTTGGATGTGATTTTGACCATTATAGTATTTTATTTAAAGAAATGTAAAATATGTCACACTCTTGTTTTTATTAAGTATATTATTTTTAAATTTGTGTTATCCAGAGGATATATTAAAATATAAATATGATTTCTTAAGATAAAATAATTATCTTCATCATGGTACTTTTTTATATTTTTATTGAAGAAATAATTACTTAAAATTGTTTCACAACGATGATGTAGTAAGGATTTAATTAATAAAAAAAATTAAATAAATGATATTAATATTGCGGAAATAATTATAATTTCAGATATTTAATGTGACCCGCTAATTATTTAGATTACCTTTACATGTTTAATATTTAATAAAATAGTTGGTTCAAATTTTACTTTTTTGTTATTAAAGTCATTGTAATGAATAGTAAGAAAATAGAAAATAATGATATTTGATGGGATTAATAATTTATTAAATTATTTGTCTTAGTGGTAAGTAATCCATCATTCAACATGAAAAATTTGGGTTCAAAACCCATTGGGCACATGTACTGTAGCATTATTGAATCACATTGTAGTAGTGAGACACTGTAGAAATGGTATGTACTTTACGGGAGGTAGGTACTGTAGTACTGGTAGGTACTATGTGGAACTATAGTAGCGGTGGGTACTGTGCGGCTGTAGCAGCGCTGGTACTGTAGTAGTACTATTCACAGAATGAGCCTTAGTCCAAATAATGGGCCTATGGGCCATGTAATGGGCTAAATGCTCAATGGACCTTCAGGATATTTAATTGGTCTCCCTCTAGTCAGTTTAAAAGGTCTTTGCATTGCTTTAATAATAAATGAGGCTTCAGCACCAGCCTTTTAAAAATGTTATTTGAAAATCATAAAAATATTAAATACGAATAAATAATATAATATATGGTCAAAAATTTAATACATTTTTTATTTATATTTTATTTGGATGCATTTTTTCTAGAATAGTCTTATTATATTTTAATTTTTTAAGAAATTTCAAGAGTTCCCCTCCCCTCTTTTTAAATGGAAACCGCTACTTATCAATAATTTTCACATAAAACCCATTTTTTCGACCAATAACTTCCAAAATAATTTCCTAGAATCCCTCCCATCATTATTTATAGGAGTTTTTAGGTATAATTACAAACAAAGAAGTCTTAAGGAATTCAAAAAAGGAAGGTCTTCAAAGAAACGGTATAGTTTTTACTTGCGTGTTTTAGTTTTGTTTCATCTTCCACATCTATAATACCTTCTTCAACTATGATAAAATAAAAAATCCAATATCTTACATATATTGTTATGTAATTATGTTAGTTTCATTACCTATATCCATCTCCACTTCCATCAAATGTTAAAAGAAATCATCGCTCCTGTGTATAATAGACTAGCGCCTCATGAACAGATGTAATTCGTTCTCCATCAACATCTCCCAAGAATAGATTATAATAAAATATTTGAAAATAGTCTACATACCTAAGTCAATTTGGACTTACGAACTTAATATCATCCAAATATCCAAAGTTAACATAATTATTAGAGTAATTGTATATAACATAGAATAAAATAAAATAAAGGAATAATGAACACGAAAAATGTTCTAAAATAAGTATAAATTAACCTAATTTCATTATTCAACATAATAATCAACATACATGAAAATTCAGACTCATGTTTAGTGACGTTCTTATAAAAAATTGTATTTTAATGTTACTATTTAAACTATTTTTATAAAAGTCAAAAATATATTTTTTAACTTATATGGAAGGAGCATATTTTCTTATATTAATGATGAATTAATTAATTGAAGTTAACTTTATAAATTTTATATGGTTTTTTTAGAAATGGTTTATTTATTATGTGTAAATATTTAATTTTTTTGAAATATTTTTATGGAAAAATGTATTTCGATTTATGAATGTGTTTTTTACATGGGTTTAAGAGTTTTTCTTGGGTTTTATTTTTGATATGGTCCTTGAACATTATATATTAATCGTTTATCACAAAACTAGATCATGGTTGAGACTGTTATATCTTATACCATGGGTATTCCAAGATATTTCTCAAATTCATTAGGCTCTCTAGAGGTGGAATTTGACCGTAAGGCTATTCCATTTCTAACAGTGATTTTAAGAGTGATATGGAAATGATGTCCCATGGTACCTAAAATACATTTATATGGTTTCTAATGAGTTTTCATGGAAATATTTTTATTTATAAAGGTAATATAATAAACTCTTAAAAGAAAATAATGAATCTATTTTCAGAAAAAAGGTATGATATTTAAGAAAAGGTTTTTAATGGGTTTTCATGTATTTTACAGGACTAACCGATTTTATGTTTTATGTCCCTTGCTAATAATTTTTTTCTTATACCACATTTTACATTTTTTCATAGGGTTAATGGATGGTTAAAGAAAAATAATAAGTCAATTATAATGTTTTGATGATTTTTCATAAAAATGAATGATGTTTTATTTAAAAAGTTTTGATTTGTGGGAAATTCGATATTTATCAATAGTGTCTACTTTTTAATATATAAGTTTTTATCTATGTGTTATAATATAATTCTATAAAACACTAAACGAAAATCATCTCCAAGATTTTAATAATGTATATTATTCAACAAAGACACTAGATTTAGTAATGTTTATGGGTGGATCCTTACAGTAGCTATCATATGGTGGTTTAGTCAACCTTAGAGATTAGGATGTTATCTTATTTTTTATTCTTAAGAGTTATAGATATCATGAATAGTTTATAATTTTATGGTTGAATATAATTTCAATGGATTGGAACAGTCTTTTGAGGATTTACTTTATTAAATTTTACGTTGACTAACAATATTTTTGGATACATTTATTTTTGAGGAAATTATTGGTTATTAAATTTTTTAATGAAAAATGAAAGATATGATATAATATTTGAGGTTAAAAAGTTTCTTTAATTATTAATTTCTTAATTTTATTTTTGAATTTTATCAAATTTCGGGGAACATTATAAGGATTATATAGAAATATTTTTTTAAAAAGGTCTACCCAGAGGTTGGATGAAAACCCATTTCATCCAAAAAGTCTATGAGGTCTAAACCCATAACTTATGTGAAATAGGGGCGCATCACTTACCATAAGCTACATGAAGTCCTAGTTAGTATGAAATTTTCTTTTTAGTCAAATGATCTAAAATTTAAAGTTTAAGGTCATTTTGGAAACATATGTTTTATTGAATAGGTAACCATTGGATTCAAAAATGTTTTGGTGATAAGAGATTAATATTATTTTGGAATATGTTCACTATTTTTGGAAACTTATATAATTAGGATAAATATAATACTATGGAATTTTGTTTGAGGAATAATGTTTGAATTATATTTTAGAAGCATATATGATTTTATTGAATATTAATAGTGATTTGGGTTATTTATCAAAATGATTAGCATATCTAGGAGATTATGTGATTTAAGAAATTACATTTTTGGTCTAAGACATTAACATTGGTTGATGCTATATGGAGATAAATGTTAAAATGTTTGAAGGGATAGTGATCAAATAATTTTAATTTTTGTTTTAAAACATTCATTTACAATATTTTTGAATTTTTTAAGGGTATTTATTTATTGAATGATCAATGTCAACATTGGGTATTAATATTTAATTTTTGATATGAAATTGGGTTTTTTCATATAAAGGTTTATTATTTTTAGAGAATTATCTCCTATTATAAAAAGATTTTGGTTTTTGTTAATGTCTAATGATATAATGACTATAAATTTATTATTTTGTCGATTTTTTGACTTATATAAGTTTATTACTATGCTCCAGGCATGAAAAATTCACATGAATATGCATCATTGGGAGAAATGATGATATTGTGGTTAAAAATGAATAAATGATGAAATTATACTTGTTAAGTAAGTATATTTCCCTATGTTCTTTATATAGATTGAAATTGAATTCCTCAACTCTAAGAAAATAATCTTGAAATAAAAACAATATATGTTAACATTTCTAACCGACAAATGAATTACCTTTAACCTATCACATATTTTCAAATTTTTTATGGTTAACATTTTCATAGACATGTTCTTTATCACTCTTTATCAGTCCTTTGGAGTTGCTTTTTTCTTCTATATCAATGTTTTTTCATCCTATTAATGTTCTTACAATTGGAAACCTATTATGCATTACTCTCTCTGACCTACATACTTCCTATTTATCTCTTATTAGGAGAAAGACTTATTTGTCCTTTTTTGATGTCAAATTTCAAAAATGATATTTTGAAGAGTCAAAAAATTGTTACCGTGCCTATATTGAAATTGTGAGCATGAAGTTTCTTAGGAGGAAGGTGGAATGTAACATCCCAAGTAAAAAATTAGAGTAAAACAACATTCGATAGTGTACAAAATACCCAACAATAATCTTAAACATACAATGAAATACTATTATTTGAATGTGACCATTATAATACAAAATACCTAACACTAAGCTTAAACTACATTAGATATTGTACAGAATAACCACTACTAGGCTTAAAAGAAAAAATAAGTATTATTGATTACATTATCAAATATATTATGGTAAATTATAATTTATAAATAAATTTTATTTGAATACATACTATATTTTTATTAATTACATTTTATTCTTCAAAAAATACTTTTTTTTCAAAATCGATTTATTATTGATTTTTAAGAGTTATTATTATAAATAATTTCTAAAAATATTAGAAAATTTATTCATAAAATTAATTTCATTTCGGAATTCATCATGTTAAAATTATCTTATAATTATGTTTTGAGATTTTTTTAAAAATATTGATTTTTCCAGGAATAGTGAAAATATTGGTTTATATCAAAATATGTATATTATATTAATGTTTTTACAAGTTAAAATTATTTTTTAAGCAGTTTTAAATTTTAATTAGTTAATTTTTATTTTAAATAGCCTAATTATGGGTTTTAAAATGGATTTTATTCATGAATTTAGTATAAAAGAAATTATATTTGAAATGGTCATTTTTTCTAAAAACTATTTTTCTTTGCATTTTTAGGATTTAATTTTAAAATAATTTTGAAAATTATATTTTTTAGTTTTTAAAAAAGGATTTTTTTTATTTGAATTAGTTGGTCCAAATTTAGTAAATAATTTAGTTTTTTGGAAAATATGAATAGTAAACATAGTAATTTTTATTACCATGGAAAACGGTAAATCATGTAATTTATGTTAAAATAAAATTATATGAACTATTAATTGACCAAAAAATTAACTAAATATTATTGGGTGAGTATATCTAGACTACAAGCTTTTAAGACTCTAATTTAGGACTATTTGGGGCCACATGGAGGAGATTATGTCCTTTATATTATTTTATTTGAATAAATGTAATACAACTTACGTACTTTCTTTTATTGAGTATAATATTGGTAATATGGTTTTTTCTTGATGATATGTTAGATTATAAATAGTATTTTTTAAATATAAAATAATTATCATAATCATGGTAATTTATTTATAATTTTATGGAAGAAATAATTACCTTATATTCTTTCACAGACCTGATGTAGTAATTAATGATATTAAAAATATAGAAATAAATATTTTTGGAGGTGTTTTTTAAGGAACCATGTTTGGAACAATATGGAAATATTGAATAAGTTTAAACTTTTTGACATACAGGGAATGTAAAATTCAAAACCAAACATAAAAACCGAATTATGAAAGTTGGATTGATTAAATGAAATGTTTTTGAACTTGGGTGAATACACAAGAAATTTCCTAGTCATATTGTTGAGTTTTGAGAGAGCCATGCTAAGAAATAAAGGTTTTAAAGAACCTCCAGAGGGTGAATGGTTTGTATGAAATCGTACAGCCCACTGTAGAAAATTGTGCAGCCTTGTTCAAAGGGGGCAGTGGTGGCGTGTATAGGTTGTGCATGTTTTTCCAAACTATTCACCTAGTACCCAAATTTAGCGTCATTTGATAGTACATAGACACAATTCACTAAATGGTTGTTTAATGGGTTTCAAACCAAGCGGCCATCTTTTGTAATGATCCCCAAGTGCCCAATAGAGGGTGAAAAGTTGGCATATAGTTTTCTAAACTGTGTAGCCTAAACCCTGTGCTAAGATGCTATTTTTAAGATAGAATTAAATTAATTTAAATTATGTTAAAATAAAATAAAATAAAACTTATCCCCCTCCCTCACACGCGGCGCACCTCGGCCCCTAGGGTTCTGCTTGGTCACAGGACGTGACACCCTCATCTAGATCCTCCTTTGACCATCGATCGACCACATTTTAGTTGAAATTATTTTCTAGATCTTCAAGGTATGGCCATATTTCTACTCCTCATTCCCCTTAGATTATTTTGGTCTTTCTGTCACCCCTCATGATTCAGCCGAACACCCTAGGTTAGGGTGTGATCCGAATTTTTGTGTTCATTCGGTTTTAGGGTGTGTGGAGGCTTCCTCGAGACATTTGGTTTTTACTCTATAATCTTCCATTAAATATGAGGTGGATTGGATTGATTTAGTTTGCGATGTCCATGTAAGGTAAATATATTTTACCCGTTATTTGGTTTCTCCCTTTTATTTTGGTTCCTTCGATGATTTATGATTCCTAGTAATTGTTTTTAGTTGGTTTGATCAAACTAGAATGTTCACGCCCACATACATAGGTATGTATATATATATATCTCCCTTGTGTGTAATCTCTCATGGATAGAGGGATTTATTCTAGGATTAATGGATATATATGTGTATATGAATGTATGTGTGTGTGAGTGTGGGGCGGTTTCAGGGGGTCCTGATAAATCTATCAAGTTCCAGGAATTGTTTTGGTTCCTCTTTAAGGATGGTTCCCTTATCCTTTTACTTAAATCTAAATACATCATTAATTATTTTTCATACTTCACTTTTCATAGATTTAAATTAATGTAGTAGAGTTCTTAAATTAAATGTGATCTTAGTATGATTCCTGAATAAATTTCTTTATGAGATAAATGTTTGCTTGAATAGAAATTTCATGATTTTGTAAGAAAACCCCTTTAATGTATGTTCACTACACTAAATCTAAAAATTTAGTGATAGAAATTTATTTTTGATTCGTTTTATATAGTGATCATTTCATTATGCTTTAAGAAACTATTGTTAAATGTCATGTTTAGGCACTTGGTCCCTTTTTATAGAATTTTTCCATGTGGGAACGTGCCATGTTCTAATGAAACCTCATCTTTACACATGATCCCTTGTAATTTAATTTCTATCTCTAAATGAGTTAAATTAAATGGATAAGGTAAATGGAATGGTTAAAATGACATATACATTATGGTATCATCCCATAATGGTAACAAACAAGAACCCTTTTGAACATGAATGTTAAATCAATTTTCCATTTTTACAAAAATTAAGTGGCATGAACTTTAATAGGATGTGTTATACTAAATGGAATGTTTTATTTAAATTTTATTAAATGGGTAAATCATGATGGTTGTTTTATTTTTAGAGAGATGTCTCCTAGGGATAGTAAGACTTTCACCTTTCATTCATGCCTTATTAAATGAAACTTTAGGAAGGTAATGTTTTAATGGAATTGAATGTGGTTAAAGGAACACATGAGAGGTTATAAATCATGTGTTATGTTATTTGATTCACCATGCCTTGGTTATTTTGAAATTCTTGATGAAATAACACAAAGGGCAATACCTTATGCGCAACTTAAAAATTGTGGCCATGATTATATTTTATATTTATCTATATGAATGATTGTGGATAAGAGGGAGTTTTACCACATGATAGTTATGTATGTTTATGGTTGGGAGGATATTTTACCCCATGTCAATTATATATGTTTTTGAGTGGGATGCAATTTTACCCTATGCTAGTTATATATATGTTATGGGTGGGAGGCATTCCTACCCAATACCCCTTGTGATTTCTATTTATAAATATGCTTGCATGCAAATTAACTAAGGGATCTTTGTATTGGTTTAGTGGTAAACTGTGATATCACCCATGGAATTTTATGGTGGTGGTATATTCCAACCCACCCCAATATAAGTATAATTCACGGAGTCCAAGAGACTAAGGGATCATATAACTAAGTTAGGGGAAAACTGTGAGATCTCCCCTAGAATTGGATAGTGGATGTACATCCTCATCCATCCCAACATAAATATATCATTATTTATATTTTTTTACTATATATATATATATATATATATAAAGTTGACATGATTACACATACTGACCCTAGGATAAAGAAGGTATCGTCATCAAGTGTTCTCTAGGAACCTCGATGGGTGTTTTATTATTATTTTAGTTTTTTGTTATTCTTTCATACCTTCACACTAAATAATTCAATTACATTGGATTCGGATTGACTGTGTGGGTGTTAGCATATTGATATTTTATCTCACACCTTGATCGAGTACCTAGGTACCTAAGTAGACCTTCTTATTCATAGGGACCTCGAGTTTTCTTGTTGTTGTTTGGTTGTACCTCAGTGTTTTGAGGAAAGGACTGAACTGGTGTTCAGGATGCTCTTGGATATCATATTAGGGCTTCAAAATATTTTCCCTTTTTGAGTAATTTATTGATATCTATTTAAAATCATGTTGTATTGTCTAATGATTTCTATTTTTTATCAATACCATGCCATGCATTCCTATATTTTAAAAATTGGTGTTGTCCACTTTGATTAAAATTTTATTAAATTTTATTTGCTTCTTGTTATTGATTTTTTAATACTACTTCCAATGTGGATTATTATTTACTCAGTAATATTTTTGTGTATCTCTGATAAGAGGGTATTGTTTTCCAACTACCACCTCTAAATACCCCCACTATTTGTTGGAAACCATTGTGATACATCTAGATACGCTTGGGGCCATGTGACTAGCGGGTCAGACTACCATTTTGATAGTAAGATGGACTGGGATGTTACAAAGTGTTACTATAGGATGTTTCATTTCCTTTTTCTTACTATTTTGGGCTGTTATATAAGAGACTAGGAATGTTTCTATAGTTGGTTAATAGCTATTCTTGGGACTGATCATCCCACGTATGGGAATTGACCATTTGGATAGGGTTTGGATTTATATTCATGATTTTTTCTATTACAGTTGATATAATATCACCTTGAGTGATTGGAATATTTTCAGCTACATAATGATTATGAAATTTTGAATATTTTACCACAGAAAAGTATGGCAAGGATGTTTCATTGAATGAAACATTATAGACACATAGAAATTCACACGTCATACATTTTCCATGCCATGTTGTGGCATGTGTACTTTTCTTATTGGTTTCAAATTTGTGCCATGAGTGTTTTTCCATGTAAGGATTTTTAATAACATGATGATATTTTTACTTTCTTAGGTAATTTTTATGCATGCTATCCTATTAGTATAACATTCCTAGTTTATTAACATGTCACATGTTTTCTTAATTTATCATTCCTTGCTTGATAGTATTCCATGATTATATGATTATATAATGTTTCTATGTGTTTGTAATCTATTATGATAACATGATAGATGTGTTTTATTATGAAATTGGTTTCCTAGGATACATTTTAAATAGTTTCAATTATGATTGAAGGCAGTTTTTAGTTGTAAGGTGTATGAATGCCATACAACTAGGGAAGGGTAATTCGTGTATGTAACTACCATTGATATTTTTGAATGTTTATAGACTACTTGTTTATAATATAAAAGGATACTAGAGAGTAATTCTAAAGTAAATTGATTTTGATGAAATGGGAGGCAAATTACAAATGATAAATTGTATGGTCATTTTATAGATTGGTGGATGGCCACCCAGAGGACTGGAAAATTATATTTGATCATGTTAAATTATGAAATGTAATTATTATCAATAAATGGGATATGATTTTCAATCCATGAAGTGTATGGGAACTTCATGAATTGGGAAATGGAAACCCATAATAAATGTATTGGCCATGTTCTGTTTTAAATGGTTATATCTGTAAGAGTTGTTAGTTTTAATCTGAAATGAACTGGTTAAATTCCTAAATGTAACTAGACCCAATAGACTTAGTTGGGGAAATTTTTTTATGAAATGAACGATTTGGGTGTTTGAAATTTAATAATTTAACAACTGCTATTAGGATTCATTTTGATGAACCCAGGTTGGTTGAAATCATGTACCTTGTGTTTTTATTTTAATAAATGGTACCTAATTCTTGGAATAAAATATCCTTGATATTTAATGATTTAATGGTGATTAAATACAAAGGGATTATAAATGGAACTTATAGTGGGGTACCCTATTTTTAAAGCCTTGAGTAGGGGGTAGTTTGAGTAATCCTTGAGTTTATTTAGACTGAAACCTTTAGAAATGGAATGATGTTTGTCTTTGAGCCAGGTTACTTATGCTAGCACAGTCTGGTAAATGGGCCAGCACCTGTATTCTCATATGTGGATAACCCATTGTAGGTGGTTCCCTTAGATAAATATTATATATATAATGTCACGTTTTTTATGTAGTTTGATTTCGTTTAGGCATTATTGTACCTTGTTGGACTTTTAGTCTCTAATGACACCCTTCTCCTAATGGGTGGTTGTTGTGTTTTTAACATTCATTGTGGGATTGAGCATTAGGAAAAGCTCAGTTTTAGAAGGCTAAACATGCCTAGATCATGTTCAGCTTCTTAGTTGGTCGTTTGAACCCTTTCTTATTCTTCGGTGGTATGCCTTGATATACACATTACGATCAAGTGTTAATTTTTGAAATATATCAGTCAAGCTTGGAGAATTCTTTGAGCATTTTTCTTTGATTATGATCTTGGGTCATTCTAAAGACTCAGGTGTCTTCATACACCGATCATTTTTATTTTGGTATTATCTTGTTTTTTGCCTTCTTTTTACATCGTGACATTATGATCATGGATATGAGGTGTGTCACACATTTTTTGTGGATTTTTTGTACTATCATCTTTCTAAGCTATTAGTTTTACTTGTTTTCCTTCAATGACGGGGATAATACAAAGACGGGGAGTGTTGTATCAGTTATGATTTAATATAAACTTCCAAGTAAAGGGAACATGACAAAGGGTGATCATTTGCAAATAGTCAGTTTTCTCAAAATCCTTTAAAGCTGTTGGGTTTTGAAAATGTCGGTGTTTGCTTGGAAGTGCAGTTTTGATATGTTTGGTTGTGTATGAAACCCTTGAGAAACACTATTGGTCATTCACTAATTCATTGGAAAATATATCACTATCTTGTGATGCCTTGGGTGGTAATGGCCTGTGTTAAGTTAATAGTGATGTGCTGATAGGTGAACCTGAACCTCCTCCTTAATGTTGGGCAGTTTTGGTTCGACAATTCTTCTTTCCAATTATTGGGTGGTTGACCGGGATCCATATGAAATCATCTTAGTGTTTCTGTTAAGTGAAAATCATGTCCCCTATCATGAGATCATCTTTCATGCACTAATAGAGCTTTAAGATTCATTCTTTGTAAATATTTAAAAGCTATTGAGCTTATTGGGTGGTTCTCCATCAGTGATGGACACTAGATGTGTGGGTTCCTTCATGTTTTGGTCTTAGGACGCCACTAGAGGTAGGGTATGAGCTTTGATGAACATTCTTGTCATAAATTATAGGTTCATTGAAGGAATGAATTCGGGTTATATTGAAATGTGTCAGCCATCTAAGCGAGTTTGTTTTATAATGGTATGTTGGATGGAGTGGCTCGACTCGTTATCCCTCTTTCCAAAGTCTATGGTCAATGAAGGACAGTTTCTGGCATATCGTCCGGTGGAGGTGAGTGTAGTTGGTGTTGGATGGGGATTTTCATTGAAATATGGCTTGTCTTGGGATTTGAGGTCAATGTAAAATCAACCATTTGTTTCATTTCAAAACTATGATAGTAGTGTCGTTAAAATCCTTAAGAGTATGATTTGTAGTGAAATTCAGAAGGTGGGAAGTGTTGTGACACAAAATTGGCCATTTAACATTATATACTATGGTGGGAAGAACCTTTGGATAGTTTCATGATGAGAAAATGACGTGATCATGTCTCTACTTAAATGATCTAGGGTATGTTCCATCTTAGTGTTTGGTTGGGAAATGAGCATTGCCTCGAGTTTTAATGGATTAAATATCATTTTCCTTTAAAATGAAAAAGGGTGTGCTGGGATTTTGGAAACAAAACTTGACTGTTAAAGTGAAAATTCACAACCCATATAGGTCAAGTGATTTTTACATTTTTCCTAAAGTCTTATCGGGGAGGATATTTTCTAATTTTTGAAGGTTGTGATGACCTTTGTTTTGAACACGATGGAAATTGAGAAGAAGTTTAAAATTTTTGAGATACTAGATGGGTTGAATTTAAAACCAAGATTTGAAACCCAATTCAGTGAGATCAATTACTTTAATGAATTTTTTTTGTACTTTGTTCAAGGTCAGAGAACTTTCCTAGGAGGCTCGATGAGTTTCCAGAGTGTCGGGCTAGGGAAAGAATGTTTGTAGAAGGTGCACAGTTTGTCTAAAACCATAAAACCCACTGTAAGAAACTATGCATCCTTATTCAAAGGGGGACGTGGTTGTGGGAATGAGATACACACATTTGTCCAAATCTTTCTCTTATCTGATATTCTTAGTGGCGTAGGACATTACCTAGAAACTATTCACCACATGGCTGGTGCACGATTTTCAAACCATGCAGCCATCCTGTGTGGAGTTCCCTTGGTTCCCAGTAGAGGGTGAAAAATTTGTGCATGGTTTTCACAATCATGCAGCCTAAACAATGCATTGAGCACATATTTTAATAAAATAATTAAACCTAAATAATTTAGTTAAAATAACATAAAATAATATTTTTCCCCCTACACCCTCATATGCAGCGCACCCCTTGGGGTTCCCCTTGGTCGTGCGATACAACCCCCTCACCTGGATACTCCTTCCCCCGATGATATTCCTCCATTTCAATGTGATTCTTATTCATATATTAATGTTATTTCCTTCTCTCTACTCATCCTCCTTCACCTCAGCTGAAATTAGACATTCTGTCACCCCTCATAGTTCAGCTGAACACCCTTGGTTAGGGTTTAATCGGGATTTTTTTGATTTTATGGTTTTAGGGAGTGTGAGGGATTAATTAGGACCCTTAAGTTCATATTATTTTATCCTCTTAAAAAGGTAAGGTGTACAGTATTGATTTAGTTTGACACCATGGTTTGAGGTAAGGATTTTTACCTTCTGTTTGGTTTCACCCTTTTATTTTGTGTCCTTAGGTGATTTAGGTTTCCTAGAAATCATTTCAGGGAGTTTTGACCAATCTTGAAGGTCCTTTATCACATAGATAGTTATTTGTGTTGTATTTATATATCCCTCATGATTATTACCTCTTAGATAGGTTAATATGTTCTTGTAATAAAGGATATATATGTGTGTGTGTGTGTGTTTGTATGTATATGAATGTATGTGTGTGTGAGTGTGGGGTAGTTTCGTGTGGTCATCGATAAATCTTTCAAGTTCCAAGAAATTTCATGGTTCTTATTTAGGGCAGGTTATCTTTTACATTTCCTTTATTTTAAAAAATGCATTTATTAAATTGATTACTTCACTTTTCATATATTTAAATTAATGCAGCATAGTTCATAGATTAAATTTGAGTTTAGTATGATTCTTGAATAAATTTCTAAATAAGATAAATGATTGTTTGAATATAAATGTCATGATTTTATAATAAAAACCCTCTAATGGAGGTGTCCTTCCTTAAATCTAAAAATTTAGTGATATAATTTTTTGTTTCATTGGTTTTCTGCATTGATTGTTTCATTATGCTTAATGTTATGATTGTTAAATAGCATGTTTCGGTGCTTGGTCCCTTTTTGCTAATTTTTCCCAAGTGGGAACGTTCCATGTTTCCTTAACACCTCTACTTTACAATTTATCCGTTTTAATGAAATTTCTATGTCATAATAAGTTAAATTAAATGGTTAAGTTAAATTGAATGGTTCGAATAACTTATTCAAGATGATAGAATACATAAAGGGTAACGAACTTGTAACCTTTGGAACATGAACCTTAATTAAATTTTTTATGATTAGGAAAATTTAGGGGTATGAACATGAATATTATGGATTATAAAAAATGTAACGATTCCTTTGAATTGTATTAAATGGATAAATCCTAATGGTTGTTTCCTTTTTAGAGAGATGGCCCCTAGGGATTGTATGACTATTCCCTTTCTTTAACGCCTTATGAAATTCCTCTTTTGGAAGGTAATATTTAAATGTAATTGAACATGGTTAAAGTAAAACATGAGTGGTTATGTTGTAGGTGTCATGTTTTTTCTTGACCATACCTTGGTTATTTTTAAAAGAGTGATGATATAATGAAATGGGTGATAGCTTATGCTCAACTAAAAAATCATAGACATACTTATATTTTATATTCATCTGTATTAATGATTGTGTGTGGGAGTAAGTTTTACCCCTTTCCATTTATATATATGTGCATGGGTGGGATGTAGTTCTACCCATGATGGTTATGTACGTTTATGGGTGGGATGTAGTTTTACCCCTGCCATTTATATATGTTTATGGGTGAGAGGTAGTTTTAACACATACCAGTTATATATATGTTAAGGGTGGGAGGGATACTTACCCCAAACCACATTGGATTTCGATATATAAATATTTTAGTATTCCAAGAGATTAAGGGATCATGGTGTTGGATTGCGGGTAGACTGTGAGAGATCCCATAGAATTGGATGGTAGTGGTATGTCCTAATCCCACCAATATAAATGTAATTCATGGAGGCCAAGAGACTATGGGATCTTTGACCTGGGTTAGGGGAATACCATTTGAGCTCCCCAGGAATTGGATGGTAGTGGTATGTCCCAAAACACCCCTATATATATATATAAATATATAATGTTGATGTGATAAGACGTACCAGCCCTAGGTTGAAGTAGGTATCGCCATTTGGTGTCCCTTAAGAACATGGACATGTGTTTGTTTGTTCTTTTAGTTTTGTTGTAATTTTTTTATACCTTTACAATGAATAATTTATATATCAATTGATTTGGAATTACATTTTGGGTGCTGGAATACTAATATTTTATCTGAAACCCCACTTGGGTACCCTTGGTACTTGAGTGGTCCTTATTGTTAATCGGGCCACGGACCCTGCTTGTTGTTGTGTGCATGTACCTAGGATTTATGATATAAGGACTAAACTGAAGATTAGGTTTCTTGTGGAGATCATATTAGGTATTCTCTAACTATTTTTTTATTTGAGTCCTATATTGTTTTGTATTGAAAATAGTGTTGTATTGTTTTCTAATTTCAATTTTGCATCATTACCATGTCATGCATTCTTCTGTTGTATAAACTAACATTGTCCACTTTTGTTAAATTTTTATTAATTTTCTTCCACTTATTTTGATTAATCTACCTATTACTACTTCCATTTTTTATATTTATTTACTCTATAATAAAACAATGAATCACTAATAAGAGGGTATAGTCTCCCCACTATCATATCCTGAGACCCGTCACTGCTATCCGGTACCCTCTAGTGTTTTTGGAGATGTGCTTGGTGTCATTTCACCCACCAGTCTGGCTAACAGTTTGAAGGTAAGCCAGACTAGGATATTAGACTTTTATGTTGATAAAATAATTCTATAGATGATCATAAAATTTTCAGAACATAATAAAATAGTTTTTTCTAATTTTTATTGTTGTTTTCATGTTTTTAAACCAAAGTAATAAATAGTATCAAAAATGGAAACAATGATATTTTATTTGAATAATATTTTTTAAATTAACTAAAAATAATAAAAATCTTATATAATCACAAATGTGATAAGATATGGTAGTAAATTCATCCTCAATTCATTTATATTCCATTTTAAATAATTTTAATCTATTATAGTGTTATTATATTTAAATATTCTTTGAAATTCCATGAGTTCCCCTACCATCTCATATAAAATGGATCCTCTTCTTCTCAATACTTCACCGATAAAAAATCATTTGGTTTGGCCAATCAATAGAAAAATACATTCCTAGAATTCACATCCGTATTCTATAGGTATTCATATATTAAGAATACCAATCTTTGTGGTCTTAATGAATTATGAAAAGAAAGTTTTCCAAATAAATGGTATAGTTTTTATTTTTATGTTTTAGTTTTGTTTCTTCATGAAAATACATAAAACCATCTTAAACCATGAAAAAATAATTACTATAGTATCATATATATAAAAATATTTTTTAATGTGAGTTTCATGACCAATATCCATTTACACTTTCCTAAAATGATTAAATAATTCAAGGTTTATGGGTATGGAAGAATACCACCTCATGAATCGATGTATTTTTTTTTCATCACCATCTCTCAAGAATTAATTATAATTATTGAAATATTGTATATATATTATTTTGATGACATATTTATCATTATAAATGTATAATATATCATTTAACTTCTTACCTTTCAATTCACGGAAAATGACAATGTCGTTCATGCATATGTGTAGATGACCACCTCCACGAAGCGATGTGAATCACTATTTTCATCACCACATCACATGGATGAAATATTTATGTATATTTAAATATCAAATAAAATAATGAAGATATTATTATAATTATTTAAATATGAAATGATACTTACCTTCTTTCCACAATTATCCTTGAAAAACGGAAATGTTACTCATGCATATGTATAACCTACTGTCACAATGATTGTTACACAATTAATTTTTCATACCCATATTTAATGGATGCATATAAAATTATAATTGGTGTATGAAAATGATACTTATTTTGAGATTATTATTTTTGAGAGTTGGAATATTGACCACTTTGAATATATTCAACATAACCAATTCATTTTGGACTTACGAACCGAATATCATCAAAATATCTGAAGTCAACTTAATTTATTGAGTAATTGTATATAACCAGGTATTAAATAAAATAAAGTAATAAAGAGAATTATAAAGGTTCTTCAACAATTATACTGTAACTAATTTTATTATTCAAGATGATAAATAATATACAAGTCAAGATGGACTCAAGGTAAGGGATTTTGTTTCAAAAAATCCTCTTTTAAAGTTCCTCTTTTATCAAATTATATAGAATTCATTAAAATGTATTTCGTTTAAATTAAATATAATGAGTGGATTTTCCATATATAATGAGGAATTAATTATTTTAACTCTAATTTATATATTTTAATTGATCTTTTTAATTAAAATGATTTATTTGTTATATATGGAGTATTTAGATTCTAAATTTTGGGTTTTTAATGGAAAATGGTATTTTGATAGCCAAAAGTGTATTGAGGATGGGTTTAAAAGAAATTTTCAAGGGTTTTATTCATTTTATAGCCTGTGGTAATTATTTATGAAGGTTTCCGTGCTGTTATTTCTCATAGGTGTGCTTGTTTTAGCTTATATTATGGGTGCTCCCAAATACCACTCTAATTCATTGTGTTTTCTGGGCAAGGAAGTCGAGCATAAGATTATTCCATTTATAAGATTTAATGTAAGAGTGATGTGTTAATGATTTTCCAAGAAACCTGAAATACTTTTATTTTATTTCTATTAAGATTTAATGGAAATCATTTTACTTCAATAGGAAATCAAATGATCAATTAAAGGGAAAATGTTTTATTTTTTAGATAAAAAGGTATGTTTTTTATGAAAAGTCATTTCATGGGATTTCATGTTTTTAACATGAGTAAAGGATTTATTATTCTATGTTCCTTACGTAGAATTTTTTTCCTTTTTCCAAATTTTTAATTTTTTTCATAGGTTTTAAGGATGGGTAAAGGAAAATAGGAAGTCATGTTTAAAGTCATAAAGATTTTTCATGAATGGAATTCGTTTTTTATTTAAAAAGTTTTATTTGGTTGTGAAATTTGATATTAAGAAGATGTGAATGCATTGTAATATATGATTTGTTATCTATGGTTTACGACCTATCTATCCAAAAATATAAACTGAAATTATCCTTAGTATTGTAAGAATGTGAATTATAGTTAAAAGATACTATAATATGTAATGTTATATGGTGGGTCCTTACAATTATACCGATTGTCAATATATGTATATATATATTATTTATTTATTATTTATTTTAATCAGTTGGATAGTTAATTTCAACTGTTTTCACATGTTTTTTAATAATGATGTTGAACCACATTCAGTGACACAATTGTAATCATTCATGGACTACTTAAGAAATCAGAAAATTTGTGTTTGAATGAACTATGAAGTCCCATTTTTAATCCACAGAATTTACATGTATGGTTTCCCAAATTGAATCCATGAGGAGAATATTTTTGGTAATTTACCAATATCAACAAATTATTCATTGTAATATTTAATTGTTTTATTGTTCTTATTGAAAATTATTCATGAAATATATTACTCCTTGAATCATATATATTCACTAAACATATTTATTAACTATTCTTAGTGTAACGAACCGTATTTTCATAAAGGTGGGAATAATTTGTTTTTAAATTTGAATCCTTTGTTTAATAATGATAAAGGTTAACTATGAAATAAGGATTGTCTAGAGAGAATCCATGGATTGTTGAAAGCCTAGAATTTCAGAAAATGTGCTAATGAACTGGGATGCATAGTTTTTTAAATAGTTCAACCTAAGAGTCATGGAATGTTTTAACCATGCTATTGTAGATAATGGGAACCTATAGGCTAAATGGTTTTTCTGCAACTATATGGGACAAGGTGCATGGAAATGTGACAATTATCGGATTTTGGATAGCGGGTTATCATACGTTTACACATGGTTCTCAAACCATGAACCTAAATTGTGTTCCCCCAAATTTTTGTTTAACGTACTATTTTCTCCCAATAAAAACCATAAATGAATTTATATTATCCTTGGTTACTCCATCGGTTGAAACATGGGTTTGTTCTCTCTTTGAACTCCCTAGTCCTCAACAAGGCATTGGGATAAATCTGACATCTGATGTCCTTTACTCGATCCATCAGAAGCATGGGATCCATCTTAATAATCTCCCCTATTATCTTACCTCCTATATAAGTTTTCATTCAAAAACACTATAATGTTTATGTTCATGGTCATTTTCCCTATTTTTAGGATGTTGGACCATTTCTCATATATCTTCCTAACAGCTTCCAATATGAGGTCGATATTCAGTGAGGAGTCACCAATGTCATTGAGGTAGGTGGTCATGTCATTTTACATTTGAGTTTTGTGGTCTCTTATCTATTCTATTGTGCTGGATGCTAGCCTTTTCTAGGTGTCCCATTTACCTTGAATCCTTCATGCAATATTGATCGTTTGATCTTGATATATTCCTATTGATTCCTTTTAGTTTTTATAGGTTTTTTTCCACATTTATGGATACCCCAAGGTTGTACCACTTTTAATTAGCCTTTGTAGCTAATTTAAAAATTACCCAGAAATCCTCTTTAGCCTTTACATTAAACAAAAAATGGAATTTAACATGAAAATTAAATCTTCATGGAACATGAGGAACCTCTTAGGTTTCTGATTCATCCTATTCTTTGAATTTCCCAATTAATAAAGTTCTTTAATGACCATGTCACCCGCTAAGTGACCCCTTGGATCTTATAAATTATGTTTCCATGTTTTATTGAATTTAGTGAGTAAATGAAATTAATTAAGTTGGATATCTTATAAAAGATAAAATGAAGTCCTTTTATAAACGAAATGGGTTATAAGGAAAGGATTAATCATAAAATATTGATTAACATTATCTAACTGATTCATATTAATGGAAAGACTTCAAATGATGGTTATGTCATGCCTTCCTACTATGTTATAATAAATGCTTATTATGAATAATATTGAATTTCCTAAAATGGAAGTTGTATAATTAAATGAATAAGTTGTTAGGACTTATATATTATCTTATAAATGGTTATGCCTCTTCTATATATTTGGAATTCATTAAAGAGATGGATGGGAGGTAATTCCCCATGCTAGTTATATTTATAATAAGCCATCATAGTGGTTGGGTATGATGGTAAGGGGTCCTAATCATGGTAGATAATCAATATCCATTGCATCATGTGTGTATTTTGGCATCTCACACAGGTGATACTATATCGGTGTTGGGATTTTCATTCCATGTTCCATGATTAGAGTGATTCCATGATGGCTTAATTTACATCCCAAGTTTTGTTGTGGGAAGTCTATCACATTATAAGGATACTGTGAATTTACCATATTTC
This sequence comes from Viscum album, assembly GCA_963277665.1. Taxonomy (NCBI): domain Eukaryota; kingdom Viridiplantae; phylum Streptophyta; class Magnoliopsida; order Santalales; family Viscaceae; genus Viscum; species Viscum album. The sequence goes on along the minus strand of OY728122.1, from coordinate 577,280,890 downwards.
ATTATATTATAGGATCATTAGACTGGTAATAGATGTCTGAGTTATGCCCCTGTCCGACTAGCAACGATTATTCCATGTATATGGATACATATGTCCACACGTACTAGGTTCATATTAGTGGATGAAATATATATATATAATTATACTGTATATATTACAATTATATATATACTGACTATCCATACTTTATATCAAGAAATGAGATGAAGAAGTTAGATCTGTTATGTGTCCCTTTGGAACTTGAGATAATTGGTTATTTATTTCCAAACTTCTTTATATATTCAATTTTACCTGCACGTTTTTTAGTTATGTACACTTCTTGGATTGCGTGTAGAAACCATTGGTGGTGGAATACTGAAATTTTATATCACACCCTACTATTTATGCCTTTGTTACTTGATAAGATTATCTTTCTACATGTAGATATAATGGAAATCACCCTACTATTAGTCTTTGACATGCTTGGAGGTCCTCTATTTTTTTCATTTTAATCTATTTATTATCAAAATTATATCTGCCTTTTTCCTTTCTATATTATATCATTCCATGTATCTATGTATCAAACACTACTATAGAGGATTTTGATTACATTACCAGTTATATAGTTTATTATCTTCTACTCCTTACTTATTCAATTATCTATTTATGCTTCCACATTTGTTTATATAATCTAACTATTATATTATGCTTTCTCTATGGATTGTATCTAATTGTATCAATTTTTCCACCCTGATATGATGGTATGGTATCCCCAATGTATCATGCTTAGACCCTCACTGCAAGTTAGAAGTCTCTATCAGGCAGGGATGCATGTATGAGGCCTTGTGACCCACTGTCACATGGAACTTATTAAATGGATCCTAGGATAGGATGTTACAAAGTGGCATCAGAACACCTTTTTACCTTTTCATTTATTTTTGGGCATTATACAGGATAGTAGGAGTTAAATGGGATTATAATTTACCATATTCATAGACATAGATAGACCATGTAAAGGGGAAACCCAAATTTCCTAAGATGGTAAATTTATGTTATTGTTTATTCCATTTATATTTGGTACGATTTCACCATTGGGTGATTCAATTGTTTTAGATTCTACTGATATTGATATAATTGAAATGAAATTTCTTTACTAGGATCGATAAAATGAGGGAATGAAATTTGAATATGGATTATTAATTAGGACACTAGGGATAATATGCCATGAATTTTTCCACGTCATGTATATTTTTTGTGTGCATTTTCATGTTTCATATTGATTGTGTCAGGCCTAAGTTTTGTTTTGGTTATATTTTGTATAAATCAATAAATATGTTAAAGAACATAAAGTATGTTGAGAAAGATGATGTATGTGAATCCAGTATAGTGGGTTTGATCATAATGGGATAATTAGAGTCTGTATGACAACGATAAATAAAATGTGACAATGCGTTGATGGTTTGTGTTTTAAATAAATCATATGTCAGATGAAAAAATTATGATGCAAGCTTGGTGAAATAAAGGGGATTGAAAGAGATCCTGACTGATCGTATTCTGATTAATCGAATCTGGATGTAAAGAAAAAGGGTGTTAAAATCGTAATTAGGATGATCATATTTTTCCATATCGTATTGGGGATAATTGTCTTCTTGAAAAATGTACTCCGGATGAAAAGGACAAAAAGAACATAGAAATAATGGATTGTTAATATACATTAAATTGTAGGTATGAAAATGTTGAAGCTTTTCTTAAATGTATTAGAAGTCATGAAGGAAGTTTTGATTAAAGAACATGTTATGACTGATGGAATTAGTTGAATCCAATACTATTAACACATGTCCATTGTATTCCGAATTCTATTGTATTTAGGTTGATTTTTTTTTCAAAAAAATACCTATGGAAAATTAATTATTATAAAACCGATGAAAATCATAATGATAGATACCGAAAAACAATATAGTCAACCATTTTATATGGTTGAATGAATTGAAACAAGGAAGAGATAGATGAACTGTGATTTGTTTTCAAATGTTTTCATCATGTGGGTCGAGAGAAGAATTGAATGAATCGAGTATATGTGTATTCAAAGAGAGATTTTAAAATTAAAGAAGATTTTTTGTTTAGTCAAGTGGGTCAGGATCCATCATATCATATTTAAATTATTTTTTATTTGAATTGAGTCAAGAGAAGAAGTGAAGAATATGAAGTGGATTGATTACAAATAAGTTCATTTCTTCATTTATATATTTAAATTGTATATAAATTTGTTTTGAAGAAATTTGTTTTAGATATTGAATTCGGATTGGATTTTGAAAATAAAGTATGAAGAAGAGATGAAGGTTGAATAAGGGTCTATAAGATTCGATAAGAGTTTATGTAGATAAAAATGCACTCGATATTTAATGGAAATCGTGATTTGGGTGAATTTTATTGAGTGGGAATGTTTTGGGGATTCCTAACAAAACCACTCATGGGACACCTATAAAAGGGGAAGGTACATTGTACTTATTTATTGTATTAAATCATATGTAATATTTACTTAAGATAGAGAAAATATGACTTTCTATGGAGAGAATGGGTTTTCAATATTGAGACATTGTTGAAATAATTTTGATGGATTGAAGTGATGAAGAAGAGACAAGATTTCAATGTTAGTTAGTTGTTCATCATATTCGGTATTCATCTTATTCAGTTGTCTATCGTCTTCATCATGTCATCATATTCAGAATATCATCGTATAAGGCTGGATTAAATAGATCAATGGTTTCTGTATTGGAATTTCCAAAATGAGGAAGGATATGATTTAATTGACTTGATCATGTTCTGATAGTGTTAAATCTATTGAATTGGGTAATCACATTTGAATATCATATTTAATGATCATATTTTAATAATAAGAGTGGGCAGATTAGATTGAGAAATCAAACTAAGTCCTGAATGTTCTTACCAGCTTCTGGGTAAGAAAGTGAATATTTTTTTTCAATTGAATACACATATAGAAATTGAAAATAACATGTAACATGTTTTGTTAAAAAAACATTGTTTTACCCTATTTTTTCTAAGACGGTACACACACACATTAGGGTTTTCATCAAAGTGAAACATGAGTGAAATGGCGTATCTTACTCATTTTATTCCAAGGTTTTATTTCTAATGGATTGTGTGGAATTGGATCATTTCCAAATCATACCAAGGAGGTAGTTATTATTATTGAATAGTAAACATTATAAATTCTTTTATTCCTATGGATGTGTGTTAGAATTTTGTTCAGTATGAGTTTGAATCATTAATAGGAGGTTAAGGTTCTTTCAAAGAAACATAAAAGAAAAATTATCACTAATTCACCCCTCCCCCTCTCAGTGATACAATTACACTAACTGGGCCCTCTCAAGTGGTATAAAAATGAAAGGTTCCCTTCAATTATTATATGATAAAGTATTTAATGAACATGTTTTGATGGATTTTTTTGAGTTTTGTTAATAATATAAAGATCCCTATCTTAAATGATAGAAATTATCTTATATGGAAAGAAAGAATGTTGCCATATCTTATGTTTATTGGGTATTATGTTTCAAGAGTTGTTACATATGGTTTCACTCCTCATATTGAGAATGCTTCTCTCACTGACATTGATAATAAAAACCCTAAGAATGATAGAATATCAAGGAATTATTTACTCTCATAACTTTTTGAATGCATTTTTGTAAGAGTAAAAGGAGTTTCCACTTCCAAATGAATCTTGGATAAGATGAAAAACATTTATTAAGGCAATAGAAACACGAAGAAGGAAATTTTAAAAAAATGGAGATTGATGTATGAAGACCACAACATGGGGGATCATGAATCAATTGATGGATTATTTACTGGGGTAAATGAAATTTTGATCATTATTAGATGTCTTGGTGAATAATCAAAAGATTCTACTATTATTGAAAAGATCTTGAAAATTTTTTCTAACAAATTTGATGATAAGGTTTCTTCAATGGGAGATAGAGATCTAGAAAATTTTTGGACGATTTCCAGAGTACTCTCATTACATATTAAATGAGAATTGATAATTATATTAAAAGAAAAGAAAATTGATAGATAAATTTCATTCATGGATACCAAGAGATAAATGTGAAGAGAGATTTTTTAGATAGAAGAACATGAAGTTTCTAATTCCAAAAACAAGGTATGTAAAAATCATGATGATATTTTATCTTTATTTTCTAAAAAAGTGAACATAGGTATTGGATGTTATAATGGAAAACATCCATTAAAATGTTTTTGATGTAGATAATGTTTGAAATTTTATTACCAATTGTCCTCAAATATGTAATAAAGAAGAAAGTGATGAAGATTAAAGTGAATAATAAAGAATACCAAGAATATTTTGGAATAAAAATGGCGATAAATAGAAATTATATTCCAAAAGGGGAGATAAGAAGTTCTCCAAATCAAAAAAGATAATAATTTTATCTATGAATGATGATAGTGAGTAGGTTACAAATGATGTTAAATAGAATACATGTATTGCAATAGTAATTGGAGAATGTTCTTCTATAAGTGGAAGTAGTTGTTCTAAAGAATAATAAAGTGAAGTTGAATACAAAACATATTTGAGTTTTTTGGTGAAAATATTTTAATTAAAACAATGAATGATGAATAATTTCAAAGTATCAGTTCAGATGAATAATAAACTCAACTTGAAATTCAATTGAAAGAAGATTTGAAAGAATGTATGAGAAATAACAGAAGACTTTAATAGAAAAACAGTATGTTGAAAGATGAGTACTCCTCAACAATTGAAGAAATCATTTTAGAATAGAAGAACAAGATTCAGTTATATATGGGTAATTTAATGAAATATCTTGGATATGAAAAGAATAATAATGATAATCATGAGGTAAATTTTAACTCAAAAGAATAAGAGTTGTAACATGTTAAAAAGAAACATTTTATAGCTAAAGAGAAAGGTAAAAGTTTCAAAAAATATATCTATGATGTTGGTGAAGGTTCTCCTATTGAGAAACCATATAATGATAAACGAAATTTACCTTTAGAGGTTAAAAATAATGATGGGATTTTACCTCAAAATATATTAAGGTTAAGTATGTGGAAAAAACCAAAAAAGTTGGGATTTCATACATATCTAAAATTTTGAATCCATAAAAGTATCCAATAATTCTTGTTCTATTAAGGATGAATAAAAAATAAAAAATTACAATTGATAATAGAAATGTTTTTGGTTTAGATAATTAAAATAATAAGGTAGACGAGAAACATTTTTACAACTCCATTGAGTATGGAAGTTATAAGAAAATACTCATTCTATGGGTACAACTAGAATTGTAGTCGATTTGTAAATACATCTTACATGTGTTTGTTCAACCAACAACATTAGTATTATTCCATATATTATATAAGGAAATGTTTTGGGGGGATTGAACCTCTTCAAAGAAATAAGTCAGAGAGGTTAGTTTTAATAAAACTTGACAAAAGTGGAGTATGAATTAGAAATATTTTATAACATTTGGAAACATTTCGGGAAATATGTGAAAAAAATGAACACCCTGAAAAAGGATGTATTGTTTTGTAACCATCTCAATAAAAGATTCTGAACAATTCTTAGAAGTCAAATGATTTGGAAGTTTAGAAAAATACAGTTATTGATTCCGAAAAGAAATAATGCTTAGTTATCTAGCCAAAACACACTAACATGGATATGAAGTTAGAGGAAAAAAAAAATTAGTAAAAAAAGAGGGGAAGAAAACTATTTATAATGGTAGAAGAAGTGTTGAAAAATAGGTATCATCTGGTCTTGGCTGTGAGAAATAGAGTCATGATATCAAAAGTTGTTCAACTATCTTTCAAAAAGAAAATATTTTCATGGGACAAATGTTACAAACTAGTTGTAACAAATATGTTAAGGATAATTTTTTTTACATACTCATCAAGAGATTATAAATATAAGAATAATTTTGTTATAATACGTGATAAGGATGAACAGAAGGAAGAAAGAACATCCAATGAAAAATACAAGAAAAATTAGAAGACGTCATGAATGAGAGAGGACTCTTAGTTTGATTTATGTTTCTAAAAAACAATCAAGGTAACTCATTATTCCCAAAAATTTTTTATAGCTATACTAACATGTAGGGAATTGAAGGAGTGTAAATAAGGAAACTAGATTTAATGAGTCTCTTACTATTATTACAAAACAAAAGTAATGTGGTTATGAAAATATGAATTTTTGAAAAGTTATGTTTTTATACACCTGAAATTTCTGATATGTTTTTCGATATTGTTTTTGGTTATTTTTATTTTAAACAAATACTTTCATGGACTTCCCCACTAATGATAAATTTGAAAAAACATGGAAAGGGTATTACATAAAAGTTGTGTTACAGGAAATATTTAACTTCTTAATTATACAATCTTGTTTTCTACACCAGGTTCACCCCCACAGATATATATTTGTTTAGTTAGTGGTTATTTGTAAAGAAACTCATGTGATACCTATTTTGAAGAAAAGTTTTAATATTCGAAGATGAAAAGTGAAAACCTATGTAAATGAATCATTTGGGAGAAATTAGTTTTGATAGACTCTTTGAATTTCATTGTCAATAAGTGGGTGATAATATAAATAGGGATAGGTAAAATAAATTAGGGGAGTAAAAAAGGAATAGAGTGTATAAAAATTTCAAAAAATAAATACAATACCAATTAATTTTTTTAAGTGGTTGAAGTGGTTGAAGTGCGTATTGACAACAAATACCAAGGGGGAGATTGTTTTTCCCAAGTCATGTTTTGGATGTATTTTTTGTAAATCAAGGAATATGTTAAAGAAATAATGTATTTTGGTAATGTTGGTCAATTGGAATCCGAATTGGAGAATGATTTTAATCAGATTCTCACCAAATCCAATATGGAAGGTTTGATCATAATGGGAGAATTAGAGTTTGTATAACTATGATAAATCACATTTGAGGATGTTTTTTTGATTTTTATTTCTTATAAATCATAAGTAAGCAAGAAAAAATCTAATTCAGGTTTCATGAAATAAATGGGTTTCACAAAGTTCCAGTCAAATCGTATTCAGATTAATCGGATATGGATGGAAATAAAAATAGTGTTAAAAATCATAGTATGGACGATTATATTCAGCTTTATTGTATTTGGGCCAATCATTTTCTGAAAAACATACTTGGGATGAGAAGGAAAGAATAAATCTAGAACAAATATAAAGTTATAAGAAATTATAATGTAAGTTTTACAATTATGATGTTGTTCTGAAATTTATTCAAAGTCATGAAGGAATTCATGATACAAGAACATGTTTTGAATGAAAGACGTTTCTGAAGGTGAAATTTTTAAAGATATTCCATCTTCTTTGGAATTCCATCATATTCAGAAGGAACTATTTTCAACAAATTCCAATGGAACACGTATTGAGCTAAATTCATTGGAAATTTTAATGATAAATACCGAACAAAAATACAGAAACCCATTGATATTGTTGAATGGATTGACTAAAGGAATACATAGATGAACTCTTATTTTTTTCAAATGTTTTCATCAATTGGATCAAAAGAAAAATTAAATGAATTGAGTATATTGTTGTAAAATAGAGTGTTCGATATTGAGTATGATGTTTTCATTCTTCAAGTGGGTCAAGAGCCATCATATTAGAGTTGAGTTGTTTTTTATTTCAACTAATTCATGTAAATAAGTAAAGAAGTTGAAGTGGATCAAATGAAGAGAATTCCATTTCTATATATATATATATATATTTAATTTGTAAAAAACATTATTTTGACAAAATTGGATTCAAAAATTGAATTCATATTGTATTTTAAAAAGAAAGTTTGAAAAATAGATGAATTTTGAAGAAGGATCAAAAATATTCAAGAAGAGATAAAAAAATCAAAATTACATTCTAGATTTAAGTTAAATTGAGATTTGGGTGAATTTGGTTGAGTGGGAATGTTTTTGGGATTCCTTCAAAACCTCTCATGGGTTACCCATAAAAGGCGAAACTACATTTTACTTTTTTACTGGAAGGACATGGATGTACTATTCACTGAAGTGAGAGAATATCATACTTTCTAGGGAGTGAAAGAGTTTTATATTTTGTGAATTTTTTGAAAATGTTTTGATGTATTGATGTTAAAGTGAAAATAAAAGATCACAACGTTAATCAGCTATTCATTACATTCAATATTCTTCTTATTGATTTTTATATCATTTTCAGATTTTCATTATATTTAGAAGATCATCATATTGAGCTAGATTAATTGGATATAGGATTTTAATATTGGGATTTTCATACTAAGGAAGGAAGTGTTCTAAATTGTATTAATTGTATTATGACATAGTTATATCTATTAGATTGGGAAATTTTATTTGAAAATCGAATTGGAAGATCAGATTTGAAGATTCAGAGTTGAAAGATCAGTTTGAGAGATCAGACTAAGTTAAGGAGGTTCTAAACATATTCTATGTAAGAAAGTTAAGAATTGTTCGTTTCTATTTAATACACTTGTGTAAATTGAAAAAAAATAACTTTTAACATATTTTGTTACACAAACACTGTTTTACACTATTTTTGCTTATAGGGTCCACACACACTTTTTGATTGTCTTAAAAGAGCAACACGAGTGAAAGGTTATATCCTACTCATTGTATTAAAATGATTTATTTCTAGTGGAATATATGGTATTGGATCATTTCCAAACCATTACAAGGAAATCACTATTCTTATTAAATAGTGGAACTTGTAAATTATTATCTTCCTATGGAAATGTTTTTCAATTGTTTTCTTCAAGAATTTAAATCTTTAATAAGTGGTGAAGGTCCTTTCAAGGAAGCATAAATGAAAAAGTATCATTGATTCACCCCTCCTCTCTTAGTGATATAATTACATAGAATGGGCACTCTCAGACTCTTCCCTGAATATGTGATGAATTATAGTGACATTTCTTGAGGAGATTGGAAAACATAATTAATACTTAAAGTTAACAGTGTTTTCCTGAATTGGTTAACACAAACACCTCAAAAAGTCAACTATGGAATTTTTATATATGGAACATTGGTCTAATGAGATAGAAAGTGTTAATGTGGGGGTTAAGGGGATTCCATTTATTGATTAATAAGGATTATGAGACCTTGTTGATCGAGAAATGGTAAAAAAATAGATTAAACCATTCTAAGTGGTTTAAATGTTTAAACAAGAAACAATTCAAAAAAAAATATGACTTTAAAATTGAAAAAATATATCTTATATTTGTTTGAAATTAACACTTACACTTGAACCTGACCTTAGTACTGGGTAGTGGGGTATCTATGATTGTTTTTATAACCTATTGTAGACTATTTTTTCTTGCTAGACATGGATTTTAAAGTAGTAAGAGAAACATGATCATTCTTATAGGAAGGATTTACTCATGTACTAGTTTTCTAAATGAAATATTATAAATTTTGAAATATATTACGAATTTTGTGTTTGGTATTGTAGTGTCATTATTCCATGACATACTCCTTTCATAGGCCCTGAATATCATAACAACCATGCTCCTAATGTGGTAGGTCCTAAGATACCAGTGATCCCTCCTGTAGTTCCCCCAGTGTAACCTATTCTTGTACATGATATGGGAGTTGACACCAAGTTATATGAGGGTTTATTATGTATTTTGATTTTGATTCAAGGAGTAGTTTGAGCTGCCCTGAGAATGATAGAGTTGACTCATGATTTTTAGTAGTAGCATCCTCTCGCCTTCTCAAGGGATAATAGACTACATGGATAAAATCCTTGGCTTGATGAAATCCTTTTTATATTTGAGCATCTAGAGATTATCCCATATAATTTGCTCAGTATTTATATTTATATTCTTTACAATTATACTAATATTTGGTGGGATGTTATCACCTTGGAAGATCAGAATCATGATACGGTCTGAGTATATTTTTTTATCATATTCTATGACAAATACTTTTCCCGTACTCAGAGGGATGACAGCGCTAGAGAATTCATAAACTTGTATTAGGGGAGTATGTCAGTTATCTAATACTATACATGTTTCAATGATATGAAGCAGTTCTATCCCACTATAGATACTAATGATCTTATAACTAATATCAAATTAGATTATGAGCTAGTATACACAATTAAATCATAGGTCAACATTTTTATGTAGAATACAATTTCTAAAATCCTCAATCAAAACCTTATTATAGATAAGAACAGGAGGGACGTTGATGGTTATGTCATGGTTCTTTTGAACTTAAGGCTATTAGTAGTTCATATTTTCGGTGAAAGATATATTTTGAGGTTTCTTCTGGAGGTACATGTAGTAAGGATCCACAAAAAAGATATCTTTCTAATATGTCACAATTGCGAGAATTTGGGACATACAAAACCATAGTTCTCATGTGATCTAGTTGAGTGAAGAGTTTGTAGAAGGATGAGCCATATTAATTGATTCTATTGGAAACTCCCTCTAGTTCCTAGAGAATAGGGATTAGAATCTACTTCTTAATCCTGAGTGGGTCCAGTATGATCATGATAGGTAGGAAACTAGAATAAAACTAGGCGATGAGGAAAAGGTGGTAGTCTAGGTAAAGGTAGCTGGAATTATGATTCTCGACACCAATAGAGTAGGCCTACTTAGGGAAGTTAGGGAGTAGATTCAGGCTAGAGTAAAGGATAGTTTCATGTAGTTCGGCCTATTACTAAGGAGAAGAGCACCATACCTTCTAATTTATGAGGTAGTATACTAGTATCCTAAACATTAATGTCAATTGTATTTGACACATTCACATATTTCTCTTTTATATCTGAGGAAATCACTAAACTTTTAGGCCTTGAGATCATGATATTTTATGTTATCATGAATCCAGACACCCCATTAAGTATCCATTTAGAGGGAATTCGTTGTGGTAGGGAATACCCACTTGAGATAGGTGGTCGCCTTTTCATGTGGAACCTCTTTATCCACAAAATTATGGTCTTTTATTTAATCATTGAGAGAGACCGGTTAGTTAATTTTTTTTACTATACTGACTTCAATCATCATAGGGTGATGTTTACATCAACATAGGGTGCTAGGGAAGTTCATAATGGTGAATGGGATGTTAGCGTGACACAAGAAGGACTCCAGAAATAGAGGTTGGGTAGTGTGATATCTTAGATCTCTAGTCCTTTCTTGAATGACCTGGGATCACGAACCACTTTTTTTCCTCCCTCAATGGAGCATTTCAAAAAAAATTCCCTAAAACTTATATAGTGTACCACCATTGTGATAGGTAAATTCTACTATTGATTTAGTACCAGTAGCAGTAACATTGAATATTAAACCTTATAGAATGTCACCAATGGAGCTTATGAAGATCGAGAATCAGTTGGAGGATATGGAGGTCAATAGATCCATACGCCTCAACACTTCTCCTTGGGGTTTACCAGCACATTTTTCCAAGAAGGTAGACGGTCCCCTCAGGATTTTCCTGGATAGACATTGGTTGAATCATCTCATTATCAAAAATTGGTATCCAGTACCTAGAATAGAAGTCCTATTTGATAATCTCCAATGATAGAAAGTGTTTTAAATATATATTTGATGTCAAGATATCATCAGGTGTGTGTTAGTACTCCATACATAACACACATATATTTTAGTTGTAGGTATAGTCTATTTTACTACCTAGATATTCCATTCAAACTCACTAATGCACCTTATATTTTCATAGATCTTATGAATTGGTTTTTCCACCCGTATCTGGATTCATTTCTGGTTGTCTTTTTTGATGATGTCTTTGTGTATTTACACTCTAAAAAATGACCATGAACCCCATATTGATATCATTATGAGTACACTGAGAGGGAACCATTACTATTCTAAGATCATTAAATGAAAATTTTGGATCAAAAAATTCCACTTCCTGGGTCACATTATCTCAATGTTAGGAGTTTTAGCAGACCTAGAGATTTGAGAGATTTACTTTCCTAGAAGCATCCCAAGAATGTCTTTGAAATTGGGAATTTCTTAGGGATTTCTAGCTATTAGAGACTATTTTTTCAAGGATTTATCATTCATTACAGGACATCTTATAGGCTTTAGAAAGAATTTTGTGAAATTAATTTTGTCATAAGCTTGTGAAGAAACCTTTTGGGATTTAAAGGGTCATTTGAATTTTGTACTGATAAAATTCTTCCAAATCAAAGAAGGATCTATTCCATATACTATGATTCATTAGGATTTAGGAATATTGTTGTTCTGATGTTTGATGAGTGAGTCATCATGTACAAGTCTTGTTAGTTGAGGCCTCGCGAGTGGAATTGCCCGACACATGGCCTGTAGATCACTCCTATTGTGCGTGCCATAAATATTTTGAGACACTATCTATAAGGAGATCATTTTTTGGCATTCAATGATCACAAATAATTCAATTACATCTTCACATATAAGGATCTAAATCTCAAAAAGGGAAGGTGGGTTGAGTACCTATAGTTATTTGATTTCAAATATTATTACACATATAGAAAGGGAAATTCAGTAGACAATGATCTGAGTTCAAATACCTAGACACAAGTGGTTCAAGAATATAATTATGAATGGTATCTTATGGCCTTATTCTCATAGATGAACATATAGGTTCAAGAGGTCTAGGCTTCAACTGTCCTCTCATCCTTAATAGCGACTTTTACTATTCAATAATGGGTACGAATGAGGTAGTTATCAGATCTTGAAGGCTTTGTCCAAAGGGAAATCATTTCAGATGACAATATAGATTCATGTTGATACATGTATTGGTCTGATACCTCATCTTTTCATGAGAGTGTATGCGTCACATAAAACATCATAGAGGAGTATTTGTGTTAAATCCATGCATTAGCTTCGTCGGTTAACCCCAGTGTCACCAAAATGTGTTGGGATCATCGACACTAGTATTGGTATCATGGTATGAGACATGAGATTTATGGATTAATCACTAGGTGTTCCACCTAAAAGAAAGTGAAGGAATAAAATCAGTGACCAACATGTATTTTTTAACTATAATCCATTAATGAGTGGAGATGGGATGATGATTTAATGGATTTCATGACTGGTCTACCCAGATCACCTCATGGATATGATACAGTGTCAGTTTTCATTGATCATTTGAAGATGGTAACAAACTTATTACATTTGCAAGAAAACTTCTTAGTATACGATCAAGGAAGGATGTATGTCATAGAGGTTTCGTGTCTTCCTAAAAATCAACATTATATCCTTTTTGGTAAGGAAACTCATTTCACATCAGTGTTCTGTCTACGGTTGCATAAGGCCTAGTGTACTAAGTTACATTTGAACATGGCCAATCACCCACAGACCAATGGACAAATAGAGTGTACGATTCAAGTGTTAGAGGATATACTGCATGTATGCATCCTTGATTTTGGATGTTCTTGGTAGAGTAACCTTCCTTTTATGGAGTTTTCCTAAAATAATTGATTTTAAGAAACAAAATAGTGGATACCTAAAAATGCTTATGTGGTAGGCCTTTCTGTTCACCTCATTGATGGCTAGAGATATGGGAGGTATGTATTCATGGACCACATCTCGTCCAGGAGACAGTAGAGTAGTTAGATCTAATCATAAATCATATGTAGAAAACGTAATCTAGATAACAATCATACACCACCAGACATCAGTGACCTCCTGAGTTTAAGGTTGGAGACTGATATTTTTGGTGAGGCTTGCTCAGGTTTGGCTGTAGATATATTCAAAAACATAGTAATCTCTCATTGAGGTCTGTTAGACCCTTTATGGCTGTGAAATTGATCAGAATAGTGGATTACCAGTAGGAACTCCCTCAGAGATTCTAGTATATGCATGATGTCAATGATGTATCTCATCTCAGCCAATACTATCTAGACCCAACACATGTCTTTGAATCTAATGATGTTTAATTTGATACAGATGCTTACTTAGAGGATTATCCAATATGTATAGTGGATTGAATCATGAAGATAATCCGGGGAAGGTCTTTTCCTTTTGTATGGGTGCTATGGTGGTATGACAATGTACATGATGAGGCCTAGGAGTGGGAAGATGATATAAATTCATAGTGGATGGAACTATTAGAGGATGATACCACTTTACCCTCAGATGTACAACTTGGGGATGAGTTTCTTTAAGGAGGTTAGGTTGTAATGGATCATCTTTTCAAGATGGAACATATCATATATTTTTCAATTTTAACCCTCTTTTTAATTAGGGTAACGGTGTATTACATCCTATGGAAGGTTCTAGGAGTGTCTTGGGTCTGTTTGGAGCCCAAAGTTCTAGAAATGGACTAAAGAACTAGGCCATATGGTTTTTTTAAACCATGAAACCCATGTTTCATGGTTAGTTTTAACCATGTAGTTGTAGACAGTTGGAAAATGTGGGCCACATGGTTTTTCAACAACCATGTGGGATGAGGAGAATGGTCATGAAATAATTTAAAGTTTTTGGAATGTGGGTAATTTTAGGTTTTATGCGTGGTTTTCAAACTATTCACCTAAACCTTGCACCCCCAATTTTTTGGTGAAAAGAATATTTTTCCCCCACTTAAAAAATAACCTATTACTTCTTCTTATTAGCTTCCCAGGTTTCTGAAACTTGAGTTTCTTCTCCCTTTGATGTCCCAATATCATCAACTATGTATTGATATAACTCTATCATCTGGTGTCCAATCCTCTATCTGTTTGAAGCATTGGATCTATCTTAGAAAGCTCCCCTAGTGTCTTACCTCCTACATAAGATTTAGTTTGGATCCACCATGCTTTTTATGTGTATGATCACTTTCCAAATTTTTAGGGAGTTGGACCATTTATAAGATCTCTCACAGCCTACTTCAAATATGATTCTTTTATTGAGTGAGGGTTCGTCAACTTCCTTGATTTAGGTGGTCACGTCATTTTCCCTTTGAGTTTTGGCCTCTCGTAGTAATTCCATTGTGATGCATTACAACCATTCCCAAGCATTGATTTTCAATTGAATACTTCATGTTAAATGGATCCTTTTATATTATTGTATACCTGTTGAGTCTCTTTTAGGGGTTTAGAGGCTTTTTTCACACTTATAGACACCCCATGGGTGTTCCACTTCGAATCTGCCTTTATAGATAACTTCCAAATTTCAGAGAGCACCTCTTTAGCTTTCATATAAAACCTGAAATGGAATTTATCTTGATAAATGAATGTTCAAAGAATCTAATGCACATATTAGGTGTTTGGTTAATCCTAAACATGTAATTTCCCAAGTAGTAAAGTTCTTTAATGACCATGTTACCCTATACATGAACCCTTGGATCTTATAAATGGTGTTTCAATGTTTTAATGAATTGAATGAGTTAAATGGAATTGATTAATTGGTATGGATTATGCATGATGGAATTCCACAATTTTTATAAAAGAAGTGGGTTATATGGAAAGGATTAAGAATGATGTATACCTTACCTTTATTTAATTAATTGGTTTAAATGGAATGAATTCAAAGGATGTTAAGGACATGCCTTCTATATTTATTATAATAAATATTCTTATGAATTGTATTGACATTTATATAATGGAACTTTTCTAATGAAATGCATAAGAGGTTAATCTGTATGTATTATGTTATAAATGATTATTCCTCTCCTATATATATGTGATATCTGAAAGAGATGTATGGGAGTAAATTCTCTATGTTAGTTATATTTATAATATGCCTTTATAGAGGATATGTACAATTTTAAGGGGTGTTGAGCATGGAGGATAATCATGCTCCCTTACATTAGGTACAGATTATAGCATATCACACCAATGATACAATATGGGTGTTGGGATTTACACACCATGTTCCATGATTAGAGTAGTGATAGGTTGGATCAGTCGCCATCTCGAGTGTTGTGTCATGAAATCTCCCACTATAATGGGATATAGGGAATTTACCCAATTTCAGGAGCTTATAGGATCATTAGGCTTGAAATGGATGTCTAAGTTAGACCCTAGTCTAGCCAGTAACTAGTATTCCATGTATATGTCCATTCATGTCCACATGTACACTGTTCATTTAGGTTGATTAAATATATATAATTATACTATATAGATATTCCCATTACATATATAGTGACTATTTAGAAATTTCTTTCGGTAATGAGCTGAAGTAGGTAGAGCCGTCTGGTTTCCCTTAGGAACCTAAGTAAATTGGTTATTTATTTACTCATTTATTTACTTATTCTATTATAACATCACAATATTTTGATACGGGGAATAATTTTATTACACGTAGACATTATTAGTGGTGGCCTAATGTGATTTTATCTCACACCCTACTCGGTCTACATTTGGTACCTATAAAGATTATATGTCTTCCAGTACTGACAAGGGAAAATGACATGTCACTAGTATTTGAAATTATTTAACTTTTAATGGTGATTTGGAGTATAGTATATAGAATATACTTGAGATACATGGAGCTACTTTATCTTTTTCATATTTTGTACTATTGTGTAGCAATATTTTATCTTCCTCTCTCTTTTTGTATTACATCATACCACACATAAATGAATCCAACATTTACATAGAGGATTTTGATTATATTATCTGTTGTTTAGTTTCTTACATTTTTTTATTACTCATTCAGTTATCTATTTATGCTTCTATAATTGTTTATCTATTTGTTCTGTTATATTATGGTTTTGTTTTTTATTTAATCTAATCGTTTCTACTGTGTAACTTATATATGATGGAATAGTCTCCCCACTGTACCACCATTACACCCCTACTGCAAGTCATCCTCTTTTGGAAAATAAGGAGGCCTGCTTGAGGATTAGTGACCCATCGAATCCAGGCACAGGTTAAGTGGATCCCAGGTGAGGGCATTGCACAAAGGATATGATAAAAAACAAATTTCCCATGGAGGTGGTATCATGTATGCACACATGTGCGATTTTTTATTTTTTAGATGGATGTACACATATGAATATGGATAATGATTTATATTTACATAATATTAGTAATATTTTTAAAATATTGTTAATTAATTAAATAACCTTATAAAACTATACATGTAAGCTGGTTATGAAAATCAAAATACATCGATTTTTGGAGGTGGTAGTCCACACATACACATGAATGACCTTCCTATCTTTCTATGGAATGGGTATGGGAAGACAATGATCATGACCCGACCACCAATTATTGAATATAAAATATGTAAGCAAAGAGATACACCTAAATTACCCCTAAAATAGTCATTAGGTATGAATCTAGCACCAAGTAATCATATAACAAACATGGGAGGCCTTTTTCTAAAGTACCTATACACACATAGAAATCTATATAAAAATGTATAATGAAGAATTTGAATAATTAAAACTATAAATGGATGAATAATAGATTATACTAAATTAGATATTTAAAAATGAGCCTATAAATGAAAACATGTCTAAATACAAGTCCATCGATACTGTAAAGGAGTCGGACATGCTAAAAAAAGGGACTGGTACCAAATTTTCAACTCCCAGATCTAACCACAGTCTATCTACCTTAACTAAGCACCACCTACTCTAGATCCAACTTGGACCCCATTGAAATGGTTCTCATATATATAATATATGAGAAATGCATGTAGAGCCCATTAAGGGGTGAGTATAAATGTGCCAAGTACAATACATTGAAATCACCAAACACAAAGCATTAGATAGAGAGTTAGCACTAAATCAATAACAAAAGGAGGATTAAAAAAGGATACATAGACGTGATAAAATTAATAATCCAAGTCTCCAAGTGAAGAAAATATCCACTTCTATCCTATACATTTTTTTGTGGCTCTAAGGTAACACTCATCCTACAGAAATCACTCATCGGGTCTTAGAAACACTGGTGGAACTCATCTGATAGGTATCAATAATCAATCCTTACAATGATGAAGTGGAAATTGGAACCCATAAGATGTTAATATATATGTTGGGTATCATTCTTAGGGAATAATGGGGATACCTGATGCTATCTACAATAATTGTTTCACTAGAATTTATTAATCTGTCATCGATCTTAGATTGTTATCATCAAAACATTATTGTGTATTTAATTCCAAAATTGAACCCTTTTAATAAATCTATATAATCAATAAATAACCATTCATGAAACTATTTCCAAGATAAAATAAAATCACTAACCAATCTATTATCGGAGATGAGATAAAAATTTAGTGAGGACTATTTTATAAATGAATGTGAGAAAGAACACATGCTATATTTAGTTATCTTTATTCATTGATTGGTGATGAAAATAAATTTTCAATATAATAAACACCATGTAAAACAATGGATTAATGGCTTGGAGAACATTAGTATAGGAATATTTTATTTTTGGTTAATCTTTAATCGACATTTCTATTAAGAACAAGGAATAAATTCCAAAAAAAATAAGTACATTGAGTTTGGATTGATCATTGGTGAAGAATATATTTTCATTAATGTTGTTGTCTAGATACTATATTTTCATAGTTATCCTTGAGAATCCCTATGAGAACTTGTCGTTAAATCTCTCTACAACCTCTCTCCTAATGAAGGTTATACCAATACTCTTAAATCCACATGGGTATATTACTAACCCTTTTCATATTCCATAATGATGATTATATAGGCTTGCTACTAGGTTTAACCATTTACAAGATATTTAATAAATAAATTGATTTAAATAATTTATTTTATCTAAATTTATAATAGCATCTATACTACACCAAAATGCCTGATACCAACTAAATGTATACACGACATAGGAAAAAACTAATGTTATAGATTTACCATTTGCCCTTTTTCCCATTATAGGCTACTTTTCAGAGATATTCAATCATTTTGATGAAACATAACATTCATGATATATTATATCTATATTTTTAATATCTACACACTAACGATCTACAAGGTATAAAACTTCAGGTCAAATACAATCATTACTCTTAAAATATTATTGAAAATAATTCAATTTATCATACCACAAAAATAGAGTTGTTACTTTTTCCCAACCTTCACGTGGTTTCATCTTAAGAAGTAAAAACCTATTCAATTAGATGATGGTAATATTCCCACATATGGGTTTCTATCTCCTATGTTCTCTCCTAAAGATTCCAATATGTCCGAAAAAGATGAACCATGTGAATCACTCACCCATGAAGGATCTTCTCATACTGATCCATGATTGTCATCTGGTACATAGAAATGTAAATCCATCTTGAATGTACTTCTCACCCCCGTCAGTAATGTGTGATAGATCATTCATGTATCTCCTCAAATTTTACATGTGTAAAATTTCATAAAAATGGAATAAATATGATAGTAAGGCTAAGTGGCATGTCACCTCATCAAAACTACATCATATTTGTAATATAAAAATGAAACTCAAAGATAGCTTTTCCCTACTTCCAAATCTCCACAATCCTCACTGAGGAGATAACTTTAGGATCACATGGTCTCCCTATTAGAACTAAAAAGGCCCCTATCATCAATATGTATTCCTATTTTGAGTGATTTGGGATGTTTTTATCTGATCTGGGTTGGAATGAACATTCTCTATTGTCACATTCACCAACTCTATGCCCATAAGTACCATCACTCCTAGTTCCATCAAGCACATCAGTGGCCTGCATGGTCTCCCATATATGTCCTCTAATGGTTCCATACAAATGGTTTAATGGTTACTAAATTTTCACACAAAATCAATTGAGGGTGGGTGAACCTCCAAACTGAGGCTGAAATCCAACATGGAAAACCGTAACACATCCCCTAGAACATGAATAGTCGCTTTGTCTGGTCGTATTTCTAGGAGTAGAATTCCTTGCCCATCCACAACTGAGTCCTAAGGCCTATTGTAACCCTGTAATTAAACTAGATGTAAAGTTAGTATCACAATATGAAATTATCATCAAAGTAAATCCATGAATAAAGACTATTTTATACAGGTATAGGAATCCAAATCCCTTCGATTGAAATTTTCTCAAGGATTAAATGGAATTGTGTTGACCTTGTGAGTCAGTGTATGATAAGATTGATAACATCATGAACTATTGATGATCAGAAATGTATTATACAAAATTACTGATATATTTCATCTGAATTCTACTTTGGCACCTCGTTGGGTTTCGCTAAAACCAATAGTACATAATTCTCAACATTCACCTATTGGAATGTGAGGAACTCATAGATGATATCAACTACACTCCACTTCTTCCCTAGCACTCAAAACTGATACTAGAGGTCTTGGAACATCCCTAATAGCACTTGATGTAATCATAAGGGTGATGTATGTAACTACCACATTACCCCTATCAAATTATGACTAGTACCATCATTTATCCTGAAAAATGGATTATGTTCTCCATTATGTCAGAAAATCCATCATTTGCATGTTGTGTTAATATACTTCAAGTAAAGACCTCATAATTAATATATCCAAACATCACTTCACTAAAATAATTGAGATGTTATGGGTTCACATACATTTAATGGTCATATGTTTATCCAAACTCATCTATGAGGGTCAACTAAAAAGAGTCCAACTACTATTTTACATTATTAATAAAATGAAAAAAGTATTTCATGCTAGGAATATCTACCCCTGCATTCCATTTCCCATTATTATAAACTATTTTAAATTCATATTCACAAATGAACTCCATCAATTACGTATACCTCAAGTTAATATATTTATATTATAAGATATAGTGGGGACTCTAATGATCATAATAGATGATGAATTACTCTACTATAAGATAGTCTCACCAATAATTTATGGATAAAACCAATATTTCCAACAAAAAAGCAAGGTTCCATAATTATGATCATGGATACCCATATTTCAAGGATCATTAAAAATCATTATCAAAATCTGCATCATAACACATCCAATCCAATCACTAGATGAATCATAAAACACAATGTACTCAACACACTCCTCTAGAAGTCCTATGATTTTTTGTTCTTTTCCACAGATGTCATAGTACCTTAAAGGACTACGGATGCTTCTGTATATATATAATGAGTTATCCATATCAGGTAATAGAAATCATGGGGGTTTCACCAACAGATAAATTTGAGGAAAATCCTCTGATAATATCCTCACAATCTAAGGAATATTTACACATAAATTACCCTCTTGGGTGGATCCCAAGATTGCAATGCCTTAAGCTTTTCTGGGATCACTACCAATCCACTATATATTATGAAATCTCCCTATAAGTGAACCTCTTGAACCTATAACTAACACATAAAGAGATTCCTAAAAAAATTCTCTAGGAGTATATCTATAACTACCCTCAATTGTGTTGAATGATCTTATTCTAACACTATGTTTATTGGGATGTAATTTATAAAGACCACCACAAATTTGTCTAAGAAGGGGTAATAGATTGGGTTTATGAGTCGTATAAATATTTCGGGTGTGTTCTTCTCTAAAACAATAATCTTTATGTACTCATAGTGAACATAATGACACTAAAATTCCATCTTTTGTATATCATCCTCTCAAAATCAAAGTTGATGATAACCCAAGCTAATGTAAAGAATTCAGAATTACTTAATCTCTTTTAAATAATCAACGAGGCCAAATGTTCTTAGAATTGGATATATATTCTTGCTATTAACCTGATTTATGTGATTATAATACATGCATAACCTCAAGAACCCATCTGTCTTCTTGATGAACAACATCGGTGTTTCCCAGGGGGACACACTGGGTATAACTAATCCCTTTCTCTACAAATCCCCAAATTACTCAATTAAATCTCAATATTATGGGGGACATATGATATAATGGTGTAGATAAAAAGGTATCCCCTAGTTGCAGTTATATGTTATATTAAATCTCTTTTTTGGTAGGTAATATCAAAGCATCATTGATAAATACAAACTTGTACTCGTCCACCATTACATGGAATGGAACGATCCTAACACCAAATGATACCAAGGATATAAAATCCAACAGATGATAAATATTCCCCTACACATGGGTCCATCTTCTACTACATAAGATTACTTCTTTCCAATGAAGTAAACTCTTTTCACATTAACCTGGACCCATAAAATCATCTGGTCGAAATAGTAAATCTATATATGGACATTGGAGAGCCAATAAAGTACTAAAATGATTCCTTATGGTCTCATATTGACTATAATATTATCCCATTTTAAAATCATTCCAAAAAATGTAAGGTCACACTATTGGTAGAAGTGGGTAACCATTGAATCTCCCTCGATATGAGTCTCCAATAACAAAGGTCATTATATAGGATCCACTGATATATATAGGTCTTGAATAAGGGATGTAGTAGGGAAAGAGTGGTATACCCTCATTTCTATAAAAAATTAATCTCTAATAGAGAATACATATATCATTCCTTATGTCCAAGACAAATACTCTAGTTCATAATCCTCCACTACCTACAACTTCCCACATGCCTTTCCACCAATACCATGAGGATGGAGAGGAAACATAAAAGTTGTACTATTGGAAAAAATCAAAACAATATCTACCTCTCACTTCTCACCATATCCCTCTTCTATTCCTACCACTTTGATAACCTTCGTGGTCAAGATGCTACCTCAATCTTGATATCCCATCAACCATCTCCCTATATATAATGAATCGACCAGGTTTGCCCTGAAAACTGGAACCCGACCCATTCCATTACATACCTGAAGGGAATTCCCAATCCCTACCGGCTGGAGACATGCACTTGGGCATCAAACAACACAAAGGATTGAATTATTTTCCCAACCTGATCAACCACATAGCATATATATATATAACAAGAAACAACAGTAGAATAAGAAGACATATATTCCATAACTGTAAGAAAATAGTGGTAATAGAGAACTGAAAAAGTAACTAAAAACGTGAATACAAGTCTAACTTCAAAGGACTCTGAAAAAAACCACTACTTCAAATGATGGTAATGGAAGAAACCCACCATCTCACCACCAGCTACCCAAGAAGCTGACACGGACCTCACCATCTCACTATGGTGATTTTCATTTCCCTGCACTGGAAGACAAAAAAAGGTTTACACACCACAAAATAGGTGCACATGGTTTGAGCTATCATTATTAGTAGGATCCCATGTAAGTTTTCAAGAACTAGTCTCTGTATAAAAATCCTTTTATGATCAGTTTAAATAAAACATAGAATGATAATAAGTAAGGAAATTTTGTAGAAATCATGTCAAACAATTCCATTTTTTCACAGTTCTAAACAAAATCAGGTATATAAATTTCAAAGAACATTTTCAATATTATTTTCCACATGAATAAACAAGAAAATCAAGCCTAAATCAGAAATGAATGTAATAAAAATAACATATGTCACACAAAAACCAAGGAATACTATAGTTCCAGGCCTCAGACTACTCAAACCACAATCAATCAAGTGCAAAATTCTGATCCTATAAAATTGGGCTGAGGAATCATTAGATTTCCCAATGAGTAACCTCCCCAAAATGACAATATCAGTCCCTTAGAACAACGAGCCTATGAAATAGGAAATACCCAAGACAAAACACCTTAATAATCACTAAACAATGGAAGATGGATTCACGATAAATCTTTCACCTAAGTACCCATGATAACCCATGTGCTCTTTTTCATAAATCATTTCAATTCTTTGAAAACCATTTCAAAAGAATTTCACTATTTCATTTTAATGATTCTAAAATAACATTTTCTCTCCAGTTATCAATAACTAGGGAAACAACATTTGTCATTAAAATCCCTTTTCAACATACACAAAAAATCATTAAAATTTAAATATAAAAAATATTTTATAATGAAAAACTACCAGGTTTATCAACGTCGGATAAAGACGAAAGCACCTACCTTATCCCTTAGGTCACACATGCTCATAACAGAATCCAAACTCAATGAAAAAACCCAAAATCACCAATGAAGGCCCTAGAATCAAATCCACATCAAGATTGATTAAATTTAGCAAATGAGGGGTTTGAAGATGAGAGGAAACCCATATATCATAAAGACCAACAACCGCCACCCCACGACCAATAGAAGAAAAGGCATCCAGAATGATATCACACAATGGAGCTTGGATGAAACCAAGATAAAACTTAAATTTTAGGTTAATGGATCTATTGAAACAACCCAAGGGAAAAATCATGATCAATCGAAATTACAAACCAGAAAGACCAGATACCCTAAGAGATGCACCACAATCACAACAAAGATCAAACATTGATTAGATCGATCCAGAAGGAAAGGAATCACTAAAAATAACCTCAGTAGAGTCTCTATTTGAGAGTAAAGGAGTGTAGAAATAAAGGACTGAGAAAAACTACCAAATTAATTTTTTTAAACTGGGTGTGGTGTCATTCACAATGTGTAACCTCTATTCCCAATGTGAAATTTTCAAGTCAAACATACACTGAAAAACCCATCACCTCGGATTAAAAATCCGTTATACAAAACATACATGACATCAAACCTCCATTCATGAAGTGTATGTATTCATAGTGTAACAACCCGATATTTTATGATAAGTATTCTTTTTAATTTATTTGATGTAATTTTTTTTATTCTACAGCAAGATTATATTGTGCTATACGCAACACTGTATTAGCTTGCAGTATACACAACCCTATACTTAGATTGTGTTACACACAATTTCAAGTTTGTTTGATAATAGTCATTCTACGAAACATTGAGTGTATATATATATATATATATATTTAATGTATAAATGAAAAATGGTTGGATTATGTTATAAGGAAACAACAAAGGAGTCTTTCATAACACGCAACCCTGACTTGGCTTGCATTACACGTAATTGCAACTTTTCTCGATAGCGTGTGTAGTACGCAATACCGGGTTTCACTAAACAACGATATACTGTTATAATATTATTATGGACTAGACGTTATGAATAGTATTAACTAAATTTAGAATTTTATAAAATTATTATTCATCTTACATATTTTCTAGAACATGTTATGAGAACAAAATAAATATTTCGGATAAAAGAAGTATTTTTAAAAAAAATGCAGTTTTACCGCCTTTTGATGGCGCAACCATTTTAAATGTAATTTTTGAAATGTTTATAAGTTCAATTTGACAATATAAAACTCTTTTTTGGAATCAGGATGTAAAAATTTACTTTGGATAAATTTTTCATATTTTTATGACAATATCCATATTTTGATGAATAGTAAAAACACGCCATATTTTAATTAAAATCAAATTTTTTTCATCACAATAATTTATACGGATAGATTATCTTTTTAATTGGTTGTAAAGTATAAATAGAATATATTATTACCACATAATATAATTTATGTCATTATCATTGATTTTATTTTTAATTTGTAGGTTAAATCAATTCAATCTTTTGCAATGTTTTAAACAAAAACCTGTTTTCTTTCGACAATGGGATTAATTTTAATTTATTTTCTGAAACTTTTTTGTATTAAATTTGGAAAAATGGATTCCATATTTAGAATCAGTGGGTTCAAATTATGTTAATAAGCTAGTTTTTATTTTTGGGCATTATGAATAGTAACTACGGTAAATTTTATTTACCAAAGTTAAAGGTAAATCTGGTAAATAAGGGTAAATATAAGATTATAAAATTATCCCAAAACCTGAAAAAAAAAATTGGATGACTAAATGTTTACACATATTACCTAAGGGTCGGAATAGATTCATTTTATGGACTTGTTTCCTTGAAAATAATTTAATTATTATTAAAACCAAAGAAAGTGACAACATGTCACTCTATTAAGACTTATAAGTATATTAACATTAATTTAGTGATAAACGTCATGAAACATTTAACATGAATAGTCTCCAGAAATATAATAAATTTATCCACATCATATGAATTTATTTATAATTTTTAGGGATTAAATAATTATCATTAAAGGTGACATAATAGTGATGTTGAAATTATTTTATTAAGAGAAATATCAGATAAATGGTTTTACAAATATTAAACTAAATATTATATGAACTATTTAATGTGCTTCACTAATTTTTTAGATAAATATTACATTTTATTAATCTATTAAAGCTTTTATTTCGAACATATCTTCTTTGTATTGTTTATTTAAATTCAAATAAATGAATAGTTTCAAAATTGACACAATTCTTATTTTATAAAAATAACATATTGTAAAATTGTTTAAAAATCACAAAAATATTTAAAAATTATAAATTTAAATTTATATGGTCTAAACTGTTATATATTATCCAATTATATACAATTCACAATATATAAGTAATTATTTGTAATGATTTAAAATTTATAATGTTATTACCTGAAATAAAATTAAACTGATTAAATAAGGATAAATCAAGTTGATAATGTTTAAAATAAATTCCTAACATGTCTAAATTTTATTGTTTGATGATATATCAACTGTAACTCATCTAATATTAGGATTTGAGTCATTTTGGAAGTTTTTATGTGGGGGTTTTGATTTAATATAAATTAATATTTTCTTATATTTCCAAAGGTGCCCCTCTCCTCCCTTATAAGAGGGAATCACCTCCCTCTTCTCCTCACACAATTCTGAGCCTTCATTCTCATCCAACGCCGGCCCATTTACCTTCTCAACTTCCCTAGAAAAATTCTAGAGGTCTTGGACTTCTTTAAAAGCCAATTTTAGTGCCCTAAGAGGAGGTTTCAAAGAGGCATGTCGAAGAAGAGGTAATATATGTTACTGATTCATTCAAATTTATTTCCTCTTATAATTCCTCTTATTTAGTTGTTAAATTATGAATTAATACCATATGTATAACTCATATACTGATATGTTATTATAAATATGAAACAAACCCATTCCACCTTCTATCCATCCTACAGAAAATGAAATCACCGCGCGTGCGTACGTACGGAATATCGTCTCAATGCCATAGTGTAATCTGTTTTCCACCACCACCTTACTTGGATGGGTATAATGGTGTAGATAATAACTATATGTGATTATTGTAAAGTGATATTGAATATGAAATAGTATACATACACTTAAATAAAATTCCACTATCATGGGAATGATATCATCGCTCGTGCGTACGTACGGACTACCGTCTCCATGACGCGATGAGATTCATTCTCCATGTTAACCATTCATGAGTGATTATAAAGTATATATAATAAGTAATAATGAAATATATTACATAATAATGATACTGTATTTATGTATATATATATGTATTTCATCTACTTAATTCCATTCAATTCAATAAGGAAACGAAAACAGCGTTCATGCATACGTATGACCTACCGTCTCCATGAACGATGTATTTCATTTATTTTATCGATCTATATTATATATGTATATGATGAATATATATTATATATAAATAATTTTTTACATTCTAGAATTATGTAAATTCGGATATAAGTAATAATATCAAGAACGACAAGTCGAAACACATACGATAAATGAAATGATTTTACCCAAAACACTACTTTAACATGGAATTTACAAAAGAACGGGTAATATAAAGTCATAAGTGAAACATATATGGTATAATAACAATGAATATGATTATTTAATAAGTCAATCACATTATTTAAATCATTATACAGGAGGTTTGGATCCATATGAAACATATCATACCTAAGGTAAGGGATAATTTTGCAAATCTCATTTTTATCCGAGATTGCTTATACGTAAGTATTTACTGGGGTTATTGTTATCATCCATGTCCATGTTTTCTAAAAGTGTTTTTATTTATGTTTATGTACTTTTTACTCATTTTTACTTTTACTACATGGTATATAAGGAATATTTCATTTGTTTACATTATGAGGTACTTTTTGACTTTTCCGACAAAAGTTCGAGAGGAATGTTTTTTTAACTTATATGGCATGAAAGGATTTTTATGGTGTTATAAAGCCTTATTTTCATGAAGATTACTCAAAAATATTTCATGACTATTTTCATCAAAATCATTTTCTTTTCAAATTGAATGACATTTTGTGAAAAGAAAATGATTTTGAAGAAGAAAGGATATTTTCCTCAAGAATTCAGTTCAAGTGTTTTATGAAAACAATTTTCCTTCTAAGATGACATTATTTCATATGTGTATGTTTCAAGTATAATGTCTCTATTATTTACATGGTTTCACTTTTCTTATTATGAAATGCTATCCATTTCTTTTATATGGATTATGTGATGATGGGATGATGTTTATGAAACCCAATTTAGTCGTTGGGTTATTATGAATGATGTATGTTTATTTTTGTGGAAAAAGTAAGAATGATTTCATTATGAGATGGGTGGGACCTATATCTCCCTTGAATGAATTGGGTACATATTTATATCTCATGAGATATACATGTATGTAATGGTATGTTAATCCAGTTCAGTGTTACAGGACTGGAACGAGGAGTGAACTCGATTCAGAAAGGGACGTTGTTCACTAAGATGGTCTTGGAAGCAATGTATTGGATACTGTGGAAATAATAACATGTTCTTAATGGATTCCACAATTAAATTTTATATTCCCATGCTATTTTATCATTATTTATGTTCCTTTATGATATATTCCTTATGTACTTCTAAGATTTATGTCTTTGCTCAAGGTTTTGATGGTTAGATTTTATGTTCATGTTTTTGCATTCAAATGTTTATGGATTGTCTTATGTTCTCTATGCTTACCCTTATTGAGCATTTGAGCTCACCCTTTATATGTTTTATTTTCCCCAGGATATAAATAAAGGTTTTATGTAAGAAAACAAAAGGGGAATATTTGTTTACGGAGATGTTGAAGATATTTCACCACAATTAGAAGATTATGTTCCGAGTATCCAAAGACACTAAACTATTAAGGTCCTTCTGTGCCTGATTTTGTTATGTATTAAGTATTCCGCAAAAGTAATGTAATGTACATGTACGTCAAGCTTTGGGTCTCTACAGTTGGTATCATAGGAAAGGTTTAGTAAACCTTTGGAAACTTGGATGCGAGAACTTTAGTGAGATCCCTAGAGATATTTCTACGGTATGTCTAGGGATTTCTGTAAGGTTAATTATAAGTATAGGTTATAATCCTAGAATTATGGTAACGATTTTAGAATTAAACCTAAGATGTTATATATTGAATGTACTCCCCCTTTATTATGTTGTTTTCCCTAGCATGTTTTTTGCCTCTGACACTATTCTTTTTGGGGTTTTAGACGATGGCTGGAACCTGAAGGAACCGTGTTGATCAATGTAATGGACATTGCAATTATTGTCCTCCTGAACAAACCAATGTTATGGGAGATAGAGTTCAAAATATTATTTCTATACTTACACAAGCTATGAATTATTCTGGACATCCAAATGAGCAGAGAAGGGAACAATATTCTATTGAGTCCTTCATGAGGAAACGTCCACCTTCTTTCAGTGTGTCTTCTAATCCACTTGTTGCTGAACAATGGATTAGTACCACTGAAAAGTTATTTTCAGTTCATCAATGTTATGAACATGATAAATTCATCTTTGCTATATATCATTTGGAAGGTGAAGCTGATCAATGGTGGAATCTTATCAAGAATACAAGGCCAAGAGATGAAATTGAGTCCATGGAATGGGACAAGTTGAATAACTTGTTTTTCAGTAAGTACTTCACTTGTATTATTAGAACAAAGATGGAAAAAGATTTTATTGAGCTTAAGTAGAAGGATGATGAATCTGTTGGTATATACGAAGTGAATTTTACATGGCTTGCATGGTATGCATCTGGATTTATCATCCAACCTGAATGTAAAGTTGATCCATTTTTCAGTCGCCTAAAACCAAGTCTTCGAAGGGAATTAGCTATACGAGACTTCAGTAGTTATGAAGAAATTGTGCGTTTTGATATCAAGGTAGAACTGTAAGTTGGCGTAACATATTCATATCATGGTTTTGACAAGAAATGAAAGATGGATTTCAAGGAGAAATCTCAGAATAATGGTGAAAAGAAGATGAATGTTTCTTTTTGATCAAAGTGTGGAAATATGCATGGTGGAGATTGTCTTAATGGGACTAGAAAATGTTTTATTTGTGGAAAAGAAGGTCATCGAGCAGCTGAGTATTGAAGTAATGGAAAAAGGGTTGTTGATGATTTGAATAACGAAAAGACTGTAGAGAACGCACCACCAACACTTCAATGCTTCAAGTGAAAGGAAATGGTGCATTATTCTAATCAATGCCCTAATCTAAGGGTTAATGATGATCAACGTGAGCAACCTCTTAAGGCAAATGATAAAGGGAAGTCACATGTGATCACTATTTCTGATGTTGAGTATGACGATGGTGTTGTGTAATGATTAAGTGTTTATGTAATGGGATTTCAAAATAGTATCATGGAATCTCATTTATAGTATCGTGGAGTTTTGAAATATCTGTGTATTGGTCCATTGTGGTTTTCTATAAGTGCATCTTACCGGTAACCATGAAATGTGATTCAAATATTTTGGAAAGAAGATGATGTGTGCATAATAAAGGGATAACAAGAAAATAAATTATTCATGAGCTCATGATTGTTATAAGGACCAAGTGATATCATTGTTTGAGTATACAGAATTTTGGGATTTTGGTATTTGGAAAGAGTTAACTTTTGATAGCACTCATGTTTTCACTAAGGTTCAATGGGTATTAATTTTTCAAGAGAATACATTATTAACGTATTCACATGTTTTTAATGTGACCAACAAGATATATCTTCTGATATATGAGGGATAAATGATGGTATTCACATACTTGTTATGTGACCTCTCAAGTAATCATTTTCATTACACTATGAGATTGGACAGAAGTATTTTAGATATGCCTAAGAATTGGAATGAATTATGTTGGACATAAGTTAGTATTGATTAAGGCTAGAACTTTTTTCCATATTATTTCTAGAATGTTATAATACTGTAGTTCTAGAAAAAGGACAACCTGCAGGACGAGCGACAACCCATTGCGTCGGACAAGGCTGTGGGAATATAACCCACAACCGGAGAGCGACAAGCCATTATTGCATACCATGGGCCTATAGGAAGTCTCTGGTTAGTATAAATTAGTTATAATTTAATAACTGGTATGAGATATGAAGTATAAGACCATTTTAGGAACCATATACGATTAATCGACTTATGTATATTTAATAAATTTTTCTAACCTTTTGTTTGAGGCAGATGGAATGACCCATCATTCTATTACATGATCTGCTAACACTTCACGAATAACAAATTCAACTTCATTTCTTTAATAGAAGAAGTGGAAATTTTTCAAGTCATGAACCACATTGAGATTGAACCAAAATCATGCAATTATTTATTTTAATTCATAAAATTTAGCGAAATGATCTTCAAAACCAAAAATGTTGTCCTAGTGCGCTCACATCTGATGAATCAGATGGTCCCTTATATCGTAAAAAATTTATGGCTTTGTGACTGTTGGCTTTTTCATATCCATGTTCTCTACCACTCTCCATCAGAACATGATGGTAAGATTTCTATTCAATATCAATATTTTCACCTATGTTATCTTATGTGGAAACCCAGTGATTAGTTAATTTGGGTAACCGTTACATTTCTTTCTTTAGTTTTTAAAGTAAAGTATTGGTATTTCATTTTAAGGTGGGGGTTTCAATTAAATAAACTTTCAAGTAGAAAACCATGTATAACCTCGATTAATTTCGAGGGCGAAATTCATTTTAAGGGGGGTAGAATGTAACAACCCGATATTTTATGATAATTATTCTTTTTAATTTATTTGATGTCATTTGTTTTATGATACAACAAGATTATCTTGTGCTATACTCAACACCGTATTATCTTGCAGTATACACAACACTATTCTTAGATTGTGTTACACACAATTTCAAGTTCATTTGATAATAGTCATTCTATGCAACATTGAGTGTATATATATATATATTCAATGTATACATGAAAAATGGTTGGATTCTATTATAACAAAACAACAAAGGAGTCCTGCACAACACGCAACCCTGTCTTGGATTTTATTACATGCAATCACAACTTTTCTCGACAGAGTGTGTATTACGCAATACCGGGTTTCACTAAACAACATAATATTGTTATAATATTATAATGGACTAGCAGTTATGAATAGTATAAACAAAATTTCTAATTTTATAACATTATTATTCATCTTACATATTTTCTAGAACATGGTATGAGAACAAAATAAATATTTCGGATAAAAGATGTAGTTTTAAAAAAATGCAGTTTTACCACCTTTTGATGGCACACCCATTTTAAATATAATTTTTGAAATGATTATAAGTTCAATTTGAAAAAATAAAACTCTTTTTTGGAATCAGGATATAAAAATTTACCTTCGATAAATTTTTCATATTATTCTGATAACATTCATATTTTGATGAATAGT
Source organism: Viscum album (assembly GCA_963277665.1). Lineage (NCBI taxonomy): Eukaryota > Viridiplantae > Streptophyta > Magnoliopsida > Santalales > Viscaceae > Viscum > Viscum album. The sequence goes on along the minus strand of OY728122.1, from coordinate 577,248,542 downwards.
AAAAGCACGCCATATTTTAATTAAAAACAACTTTTTTCATCGCAATAATTTATATGGATAGATTATCTTTTTAATTTGGTTTAAAGTATAAATAGAATATATTTTTACTATTTAATATAATGTATGTCATTATCATTGATTTTACCTTGAATTCGTAGGTTAAATCATTTCAATCTTTCGTAATGTTTTAACCAAAAACCCATGTTCTTTCGACAACAGGATTAATTTTAATTTAATTTCTGCAACTTTTTTGTTTTTATTTTGGAAAAATAGATTCCATATTTGGAATCAGTGGGTAATAATTATTTTAATAAGCTACTTTTTATTTTTTGACATTATGAATTCTAACTACGGTAAATTTTATTTACCATAGTTAAAGGTAAATCAGGTAATTAAGTGTAAATATAATATTATAAAATTACCCTAAAACCTGAAAAAATTATATTGGATGACTAAATGTTGACCCATATCACCTAAGGGTTGTAATCGATTCATTTTATGGACTTGTATCCTTGAAAATAATTTAATTATTACTAAAACCAAAGAAAGTGACAACATGTCACTCTCTTAATATTATTAGTATATTAATTTTAATTTAGTGATAAAGATCATAAAACTTCGAACATTAATAGTCTCTAGAAATATAATAAAATTATATAAATAATATGAATTTATTTATTATTTTTAGGGATTAAATAATTATTATTAAAGGTGACATAATAGGGATGTTGAAATTATTTTATTAAGAGAAATATCAAATAAATGGTTTTAAAAATATTAAAATAAATATTATATGAAATATTTAATGTGATCCCCAAATTTTCAAGATAAATATGAAATGTTATGATTCTATTAAATCTTTTATTTTGAACATATCTTCTTTATATTTTTTATTTAAATCCAAATAAATGAATAGTGTCAAAATTGACACTATTGTTATTTTATAAAAATAACATATTATAAAATTGTTTAAAAATAAAAAAATATTTAAAAATTATAAATTTATATTTATATGGTATAATAAGTTATAAAGTATCCAATCATGGACAATTCACAACAAATAAGTAATTATTTGTAATAATTTAAAATTTAGAATGTTATTACCACAAATAATATTAAATTGATTAAATAAGGATAAATCAAGTTGATAATGTTTAAAATAAATTCCTAACATGTCTAAATATTATTTATTGATGATATAACAACCCTATATCATCTAATATTATGATTTGACTCATTTTGGATGTTTTTATGTGGTGTTTGGATTTAATATAAATTAATATTTTCTTATATTTCCAAAGGTGCCCCTCTCCTCCCTTATAAAAGGGCATCTCCCCCCTCTTCCCCTAACACAATTTGGAGCCTTCATTCTCGGCCAAACCCAGCCCATTTACCTTCTCAACGTCCCTAGAAATATTTCTATTATCCTGGTATTCTTCAAAGACCAATTTTAGTGCCCCAAGAGAAGGTTTCAAAGAGGCGTGTCGAAGAAGAGGTAATATCTGTTACCGATTCTTTCAAATTTATTTCTTCTTCTACTTCCTCTTATTTAGTTGTTACATTATGAAGTTATAACATCAGTATAAATAATATACTGATATGTTATTATAAATATGAAACAAACCTATTACACCTTCTATCCATCCTACGGAAAACGAAATCACCGCGCGTGCGTACGTACAGAATACCGTCTCCATGCCGTGGTGTAATCTGTTTTCCACCACCACCTTACTTGGATGGGTATAATGGTGTAAAGAATAACTATATGTGATTATTGTAAAGTGGTATTGAATATTAAATAGTATACATACACTTAAATACAATTCCACTATCATGGGAATGATATCATCGCTCGTGCATACGTACAGACTACCGTCTCCACGACGCGATGTGATTCATTCTCCATGTTAACCATTCATGAATGATTATAAAGTATATATAATAAGTAATTATAAAATATATGAAATAATAATGATACTTTATTTATGTATATATATATATATGTATGTCATCTACTTAATTCCATTAAATTCAATAAGGAAACGAAAACAGCGTTCATGCGTACGTACGGTCTGCCGTCTCCATGAACAGTGTATTTCATTTCTTTTATCGATCTATAATATATATGTATATGATGAATATATATTATATATAAATCATGTTTTACATTATGGAATTATTTAAATCAGGATATAAGTAATAATATCAAGAACGACAAGTCGAAACACATATGATAAATGAAATGATTTTACCCAAAACGTTGCTGTAACATGGAATTTACAAAAGAACGGGTAATATAAAGTCATAATTGAAACATATATGATATCATAACAATGGATATGATTATCTAATAAGTCAATGACATTATTTAAATCATTATACAGGAGTTTCAGATCCATACGAAGCATATCAGACCTAAGGTAAGGGATAATTGTTCAAATCTCATTTTTATCCAAGTTTGCTTATACGTAGGTATTTACTAGGTTTATTATTATCATCCATGTCCTTGTTTTCTAAAAGTGTTTTTATGTATGTTTAATGTCCTTTTACCCATTTTGAATTTTAATACATGGTATGTAAGGAATATTTTTTTTTTACGTTACGAGGTACTTTTTGACTTTTCCGAATAAAGTACTAGAAGAATGTTTTTTTTAACTTATACGGCATGAAAGAATTTTTACGGTTTTATAAAGCCGTATTTTCATGAAGCTTCCTCCAAAATATTTATGAATATTTTAAACAAAATTCTTTTCTTTTATGATTGAACGAAATTTTTTGAAAAGAAAATGATTTTGAAGAAGAAAGGATATTTTCCTCAAGAATTCATTTCAAGTGTTTTATCAAAACCATTTTCCATATAAGATGACATTATTTCATATGTGTATGTTTCAAGTATAATGTATCTGTGATTTACATTGTTTAACTTTTCTTATTATGAAATGATATCCATTTCTTTTATATGGATTATGTGATGATGGGATGATGTTTATGAAACCCATTTTATTCGTTAGGTTATTATGAATGATGTATGTTTATTTTTTTGGCACAAGCAAGAATGATTTTATTATGAGATGGGTGGGACCTATATCTCCCTCCAATGCATTGGGTAAAGATTTATATCTCATGAGATAGACCTGGCTGGAATGGTAAGTTAATCCGATTCAGTGTTACAGGACTAGAAAGAGGAGTGAACAATTCAGAAAGGGACTTTGTCCACTAAGATGGTCTTGGCAGCAATGCCTTGGCTACTATGGAAATCATAACATGTTCTTAATGGATGCCAAAATTACATGTTTTATTCCCATGATATTTTATCATGATTGATGTTCCTTTATGATATATTCCTTACGTAATTCCAAGATTAATGTCTTTGATCAAGGTTTTGGTGTTTATATTTTATGTTCAAGTTTTTTCATTCAAATGTTTATGGATTGTTTTATGTTCTCGATGCTTACACTTACTAAGCATTTGAGGTCAACCATTACATGTTTTATTTTCCCCAGGTTATAAAGAATGATTTTATGTAAGAAAACAAAAGGGGAAGATTTATTATGGAGCTATTGAATATATTTCACCACGATTAGAAGATTATGTTCCAAGTTTCCAAAGACATTAAACTATTACGGTCCTTGTGTGTCTGATTTTGTTATGTATTAAGTATTCCAAAAAAGCAATTTAATGTCCATGTACGTCAATATTTGGGTCTCTACACATAGTATGAAGTCTTCCTTCATGAATTACATCCAGTAACAATAACACGTCATGTAACATAGTTACTTGCCATGTATCTTCTCTACAGCAAGTAAAAATAAATGGTTATTAGTGAAAGTCCAAAAAATCTCTCACATCACAATTATAGTTATACTCCCATTCTCAAAGGAGTGGGAAACCATGATATGGTTAAGGGTATACCAAATAAAAAAGTAACAGTATGTTATAGACTCCCCACCATAAAGACATTCCATCTCTGGTAAGTCATCATGAAGATGTAATTCTAGAAAAGAGATAAGGAAATTGTGCCCTCATCAATGATTCACGTTCCCAAGTCTCATGATAATCTTATCCTTGTTTCCATAGAACTCTAAAAAACAAATGAAAATTAAAATGCAATACTTTCACTTGAAATTTAATGATCTAAACCAGTTTCTCCAAAATATAAGAATCTAAATCTAACTCAATTTATTTCCAAATTAGAACATAGGTGAGGTCAGGGTGATATTTCATAAGTTGACATATATGGAAAAAATCATGAATTCTTATAAAATGAATTAGAAATGATAACTGATAAGAAATAAGTCTAAGTCGTTTAATGATCTCAAATAGTGCAACACATATCAGATCCAACATTCCCTGTTTTCTAAGATTATGATGACCCAAATGAGGAGAAACTTTCAAGAATACCCAGTCACTTATGGAAAACTCCAAAGGACGATACTTCTGATTTTCATATGATTTTTGTTGAATCTGGGTTCTAACCAGATGTCGGTGTACACATTGAATTTTTTTGGACATTTCCTAAACCAAACATGGTTTAAATAAATATACTTATCCCACCTCATCCAAAAAAGAGGTGATCTACACAAGAGACCCTGAAATGACTCAAAGGGATCCATTCAAATTGGTGATTGATAAATATTATTTTAAACATACTCAACCAGTCCTAGATGACTATCCCATGATCCTAAGAAATTCAAGACACATGCACCGATCATATCTTTCTCGATCTGAATTACTCACTCTGTTTGACAATCTATCAGAGGATGGTATGATTTTCTCAACTTGACATGGGTTCCCATTGCTTTGTAAAGTCTCTTCCAGAACCTTTAGGTAAACCTAGAGTCATTATCTAAAATAATGACAGAAGGAATACCATGTAATGTCACGATCTATTGCATATACATCTTACCTATGTCTTCAACCTTAGTCATATCCTTGATTTTAAAAAAATGATTAGACTTTATTACCCAATCAAAAATTTCCAAGATAGAATTTTTTCATTAGGGTATCCATGGTAATCCAAAAAATATATCCATGGACACCTCATCAAATTTAAGATTGGAATCAGAAGATGATAAAGAAAACTAGAGGGTTTCAAGTGATCTACCTTTATATGTTGGCATGTGTAATAGTGAGACACAAACTCTGTGATGTCATGCTTCATACCTGGCTACCAGAATCGCCACCTCATGTCATAATAAATCTTCCTAGTTCCTAGATGTATGAACCACAATGAGCTGTGACAATCAAACAAGATATAATTCCCCAAAATTGTTGGTACAAAAATCTTTTTCCCAAAGAAAATCAAACCATATAAAGAAAGAGACCAACTTGAAATAGTCTCATCACCATAAAGGATTTTTCAAGTTTTCTAAAACTCATCATCCAGTTTTTGACTCTACAAAATTGTCTCCAAGAGAGATTATGACAATATATCACATATCAGAATAGTACCTGAAACATCCCCCTGAGCATCCAAGTGAAACTGAGCAAAAAGACCCATGAGGTTCCACTACTCCTTTGATTCCAGAATAGCATGTGATGGTACATTCCTACTAAGAGAATCTACAACAAAAATCAAATTTACTATGGGGTAGGAGATACAGAATTCATGTAACCCCCCTAGATTTTATGAAAAATATTCTTTTAATTTCATTAATTTCTTGTGTTGTATTCTACACCAAGATTACCTTGCGCTATACGCAACACCGTATTAGCTTGCAGTATACGCAACACTATTCTTGGATCGTGTTACACACAATTTTGATAATAGTGATTCTATGCAACATTGAGTATATATATATATATATTCAATGTATAAATGAAATATGGTTGGATTCTGTTATACGAAACAACTAAAAATTCTTTCACAACACGCAACCCTGACTTGGCTTGCATTACACGCAATCGTGACCTTCCCCGATAGCGTGTGTTGTACGCAATACCGGGTTTTATTTACAATGATATATTATTATAATATTGTCATGAACTAGCTGTTATGAATAGTATTAACTAAAATTTGAATTTTATAACATTATTAATCATCTTACACAATTTCTAGAACATGGTATAAGAACAAAATAAATTTTTTGGGTAAAATAAGTATTTTTAAAAAAATGCAGTTTTGCCGCCTTTTGATGGCGCACCCACTTTAAATCTAGTTTTTGACATTTTATATGTTAAATTTGAAAAAATAAAATTCTTCTTTTGAATCAAGATATAAAAATTTACATTAGATAATGTTTTGATATTTTTCCGATAACTATCATATTTTAATGAATATTAAAAACCCGCTATATTTTAATTAAAAACAACTTTTTTCATCGTAATATCTTATGTGGTTAAATTATAATATTTAATAGTTTTAAAGTATAAATAGAATATATTTTTACCATTTAATATAATGTATGTCATTAGCATTGATTTTACCTTGAATTCGTAGGTTAAATCAATTCAATCTTTTGCAATGTTTTAAACAAAAACCCGTTTTCATTCGACAACGGGATTAATTTTAATTTAATTTTAGCAACTTCTGTGTATTGAATTTGAAAAAATGGATTCCATATTTGGAATCAGTGGGTCAAAATTATGTTAATAGGCTAATTTTTATTTTTGGGAATTATGAATAGTAACTACGGTAAATTTTATTTACCGTAGTTAAAGGTAAATCGGGAAATTAAGGGTAAATATAATATTATAAAATTACCCTAACACATGGAAAAATTCTATTTGATGGATAAAAGTAAACCCATATCAACTAATGGTCGGATTAGATTCATTTTATGGACTTTTGACCATGAAAATAATTTAATTATTATTAAAACCAAAGAAAGTGACAACATGTCACTCTCTTAAATCTTATAAGTATAATAATATTAACTTAGTGATAAAAATCATAAAACCTCGAACATGAATAGTCTCCAGAAAGCTAACAAAATTATCTACATCATGAGAATTTATTTCGAATTTCTTGGGATTAAATAATTATCATTAACTGTGACACAATAGTAATGCAGAAATTATTTATCTAGTGAAAAATTAAGAATATAGTTTTTAATAAACTAATAGTGACCATAAAAGGCACCGAACCCTGAAAAAAACTAATTGTTCATGTAAATGTAAACCATAATCATCCAATAGTCTAATATTGGACCATTTTGAGCCTTATAAAAGCGATTATGACACTTATACTATTTTATTTTAAATAATGCCAAAGTTGTCACCTTCATAATTTAATAAATATAACAATTTAAATAATGTGATTTCAAGATGATAATTTCTACTAAAAGTATTATTATGAAAGTTAATATATTTATCTTCATCGTAGGATTTTATTTTTAATTTTTATGCAACAAATAAGTATATTAAATAATTATAAACAAATGTTGCAGTAATTTATTTATTAAGAGATAAACCAAATAAATGGTTTTAAAAATAATAAAATAAATATTATATGAACTATTTAATATGGTACACTAATTTTATAGATATATATGACCTCTTATGATTCTATTAAAGCTTTTTTTTCGAACATATCTTCTGTATATATTTTATTTAACTTCAAATAAATGAATAGTGTCAAAATTGACACTATTGTTATTTTATAAAAATAATATATTATAAAATTGTTTAAAAATCACAAATATATTTAAAAATTATAAATTTATATTTATATTTTAGAAAATGTTATAAAGTATAAAATTATGGAAAATTCAAAACAAATAAGTAATTATTTGTGATAATTTAAATTTTAGAATGTTGTTACCACAAATAAAATTAAATTGACTAAATAAGGATAAATCAAGTTGATAATGTTTAAAATCAATACCTAACATGTATAAATTTTATTGGTTGATGAGATTACAACCATATATCATCTAATATTTGGATATGAGTCATTTTTTGGTGGTTTTTAAGTGGGGTTAGATTTATTATAAATTAATATTTTTAAGAATTCCAAAGGTGCCCCTCTCCTCCCTTATAAAAGGGCACCTCCTCCCTCTCCTCCTCACACCAATTTGAGCATTCAAGCTCGGACAAACCCTGCAAAAATCTCTTCTCCACTTCCATAGTATCTTACTAGACGCCTGGTCTTCTTCAAAGACCATCCTTAGTTCTTTAAGTGGAGGTTAAGTGAAGGCGCGTCAAAAAGAGGTAATATCCATTACCGATCTTTTTCAATTTCTTTCTTATTCAACTTATTATTCTTTAGTTGTTTCATGATAAAGTAATAACATAAGTATTTATTATATACTGATATGTTATTATAAATATTAAACAACTCTAATTAACCTTCTATCCATCCTACAGAAAAAGGAAATCACCGTGCGTGCGTACGTACGGAATACCGTCTCCATGTCGTGGTGTAATCTATTTTCCGCCACCACCTTAATTGGATGGGTATAATGGTGTAATGAGTAACTATATATGATTATTATAAATTGATATTGATACTTAAATAATATACATACACTTCAACACAAGTTCACGATCATGAGAATGATATCATCGCTCGTGCATACGTACGGACTACTGTCTCCACGACGCGATGAGATTCATTCTCCATGTTAACCATTTAAGAATGATTATAAAGTATATATAAGAAATAATAATGAAATATATGACATTATAAAGCTACTGGATTTATGTATATATGTATGTCATCTACTTACTTCCATTCAAGACAATAAGGAAAGGAAAACAGTGTTCATGCGTACGTACGGACTACCGTCTCCATGAACGGTGTGTTTCATTTCATTTATCTATATATTATATATATATATACTGAATATATATGGTATACAAATCATGTTTTATATTCTGGAAGTAAGTAAATCATTATATAAGTAATAATAATGTCAAAAACAACAAGTCCAAAAACCTACGATAAATGATACGATTTTACCCAAAACACTTCTTTAACATGGAATTTACAAAAGAACGGGTAATATAAAGTCATAAGTGAACCATATATGATATCATAACAATGAATATGATTATCTAATAAGTTAATAAAATTATTTAAATCATTATACAGGAGGTTCGGACACTTACGAAGCAAATCAGACTTAAGGTAAGGGAATTATCACAATCTCATTTTTATCGGAGATTGTTTATATTTTAGAATTTACTGGGGTGTATTTTATCATCCAAATCCATGTTTCCTCAATATTTAATATTATTTCCATTCACCTAAAATTGTTTAAATCCTATTTTACCCTTCGGTGAGTTTTTAGTAAAATATATGAAAGGAATCTTTTGTCGTTTTTCGTACGAGGTACTTTTTTGACTTTTCCGACAAAAGTACGAGAAGAATGGTTTTTTTAACTTATACGGCATGAATGGATTTTTAAAACATTATTTCCAAGAAGATTCCTTTACAGGTTTTCAAGTTTATTTTTAATCAACTTCTTTTAGTTTAAAATTGTATGACATGTTATGAAAGGATAAATGTTTTTAAAGTAGAAAGGATATTTTCCTCAAGAATGGAGTTCAAGAGTTTTATCAAAATTATTTTCCATCTAAGACAATATAGGGTTCTGTTTATATCCCTATTATTACATGGATTTGATCATGTTGTGATGGAAATATTTTTATGAATTCCTTTATCTTATATGAATTGTTTTATGATGTCACGCCGTTTAAGATTCCCATTTTTATTACATGGGTTATGTAATGATGTATTATTTATGATTTTGTGGCACAAATAAGAATGGTATCATTATGAGATGGGTGGGACACATATCTCCCTCCAATGCATTGGGTAAATATTTTATATCTCATGAGATAGACATGGCTGGAATGGTAGGTTATACAGGTTCAGTGAAACAGGACTGAAACGAGGGTGACTCGGTTCAGAAATGGACTTTGTCCACTAAGATTGTCTTGGCAATGAGTCTTGACTAATAAGATATTATTCTCTATGATTATGTGTGTATGACACAATGTTTCATGTTTTATGTTATGATTATTGGGATTTCATTTCACTAATATGATTTATCCCATGTTATGAAACTTTTCTCTCTTTTGCAGGTTATGATTTCCAAAATGATATGTTCTTATGAATATGATGTGATTGATATTTCTTTTGTTTACCCTTACTGAGCATTTGAGCTCCCATTTTATGTTTTCTTTTCCCCAGGATATAAAGAAAGGTTTTAGGTAAAAAAAGAAGATCTTTATGGGAGATGTTGAAGATCTTTCACCACGATTAGAAGATTATATTCCGAGTTTCCAAAGACACTAAACTATTACGATCCTTCTGTGTGTGTTTTTGCTATGTACTAAGTATTCCGCAAAAGTAATGTAATGTCCATGTACGTAAGGCTTCGGGTCTCTACATTTGGTATCAGAGAAAAGGTTTAGTCAACCTTTGGAAACGAGGATGCGAAAACGTTAGTGAGATCCCTCGATATATTTCTAAGGTATGTCTAGGGATGTCCCTAAGGATATGTATACGTATAGGATATAGTCCTAGAACTATGGTAACGATATTAGAATTTAACCTAAGATGTTAGATATTGAGTTTACTCCCCCTTTACTATGTTGTTTTCTCAAGCATGATTTTTTCCTCTCACAAGATTCTTTTTGTGTTTTGGTTAATGGAGAGAACCAGAAGGAATTCGGTTAACATTGAATCCAATGGACAAATTGGTGACTATGAGCAACAAAATTGTGTAATTCCTAGAGAGAAAGATATTGTGATTATGCTGAATCAGTCATCGTGATATATTATTAACAAGGTGAAATTTAGTGGATTGCCTAATTCATCAAAGAAGAGGAAGATAAACTATTATTAATGTTCACATGTTGAGGAGAATAAAGAAAGGTAGATTTAGATTTCTAAAGAAGGGAAGAAGAACCTTGAGGAATACCTCAAATGGAGGGACTGATGTTATCTGTGTGGAGAAAAGGGTCATAGAGTGACAGACTGTTATGGAGTTCAATGTCTTATTTGCGGAGAACATGGGTATTACCCAACTCAATGACCTTACCTAAAAAGTTACTTCTAAATCAAGGAAGGACTTATTACAGGACAATCATTGAAGTGGATGGACTGAAGTGTTTATGAATTGGTATTCATGAATAATTTTTTTGAGGTACTTTTATGGTGTATTGAAATATTTATGTATTGGTCTATTGTGGTTTTCAATAATTTTAAGGTTCCGGTAACCATGAAAAGTGATTCAAATATTTTTGAAAGTAGATGATATGTGCATAATGAAGGGATAAGGAGAAAATGAAATGTTTGACAGTATTCATGAGCTCATGATTGATATAAGGACTAAGTGATATCATGGTTTGAGTATATAGAATTTGGAGGATTTTGGTATGTTGAATGAGTTAACTTTGAATAGCACTCATGTTTTCAATAAGGTTCAATGGGTATTCAAGAGAGTACATGATTAAGGCCTTTGAATGTTTGGAATGTGACCAACAAGATATATCTTGTGATATATGGGGATCAACGATGGTATTAAATCTCTGAGAGTGGACTACAGTATTATGGATAAGCCTAAAGATTGGAATGGATTATGTTAGACATAAGTTATTATTGTTTAAGGATAAAACTTTTTTTTATATTATTGATGGGATGTTATAGTAATATAGATTAAGAAAAAGGACAACCTACAGGACGGACGAAAGCCCATCGCGTCGGACAAGGCTGTGGGAATCGAACCCACAACCGAAGTGCGACTAGCATTTATCGTCTACCACTGGACTACAAGAAGTCCCTGTTTAGTAGAAACTAGTTTTATTATATTAAGCAGTATAAGTACATTTTAGGAACTATATATGACTAATCTCACTATAGATGGACCTATGTCTTTTTTGATAACTTTTCTAACCTTTTGTTTGAGACAGATGGAATGACCCATCATTCTATCACATGATCTGCTAACACATCACGAATGACAAATTCAACTTCATTTATTTAAGAGATGAAGCGGAAATTGTCCAAAGAACGACAAACGGTGAGACTATACCAAAATCACGATAGTATTTCTTCTAATTCCAATTTCATCAACTTTAGGGAAATGATCTTGAAAACCAAAATGTTGTCATAGTGCTCTTGTATCTGATTAATCATATGGTACCTTAGATCATCACAAATCAATAGCTTTGTGATTGTTTAATTTTTCATAGCCATGTTCTCTACCACTCTCCATCAGAACTTGATGGTTAGATTTTTCTTCCATATCCATATTTTCACCTATGTTCTCCTATGAGGAATCCCCGTGATGAGTTCATTTGGGTAACCATTACATTTCATACTTTATTTTTTAAAGGCCATGTTTTCGTATTCCTTTTTATGATGTGGGTTTCTATTAAACAAACTTTCGAGTAGTAAACCATTTATAACCCCGACGAATTTCGAGGGTGAAATTCATTTTAAGGGGGGTAGAATGTAACACCCCTAGATTTTATGAAAAATATTCTTTTAATTTCATTAATGTCTTTTGTTGTATTCTACACCATGATTACCTTGCGCTTTACGCAACACCATATTAGCTTGCAGTATACGCAACACTATTCTTGGATCGTGTTACACACAATTTTGATAATATTGATTCTACGCAACATTGAGTATATATATATATATATATTCAATGTATAAATGAAATATGGTTGGATTCTGTTATACGAAACAACTAAGGATTCTTTCACAACACGCAACCCTGACTTGGCTTGCATTACACACAATCGCGACCTTCCTCGATAGCGTGTGTTGTACGCAATACCGGGTTTTAATAAACAATGATATATTATTATAATATTGTCATGAACTAGACGTTATGAATATTATTGACTAAATTTTTAATTTTATAACATTATTATTCATCTTACACATTTTCTAGAACATGGTATAAGAACAAAATAAATTTTTCTGGTAAAATAAGTATTTTTAAAAAAAATGCAGTTTTGCCGCCTTTTGATGGCGCACCCACATTAAATCTAGTTTTCGACATGTTTATATGTTTAATTTTACAAAATAAAATTCTTCTTTTGAATAAAGATATAAAAATTTACATTAGATAATGTTTTGATATTTTTTCGATAACTTTCATATTTTAATGAATAGTAAAAACCCGCTATATTTTAATTAAAAACAACTTTTTTCATCGTAATATATTATGTGGTTAAATTATAATATTGAATGGTTTTAAAGTATAAATAGAATATATTTTTACCATTTAATATAATGTATGTCATTATCATTGATTTTAGCTTGAGTTCGTAGGTTAAATCAATTCAATCTTTTTGCAATGTTTTAAACAAAAACCCGTTTTCATTCGACAACAGGATTAATTTTAATTTAATTTATGAAACTTCTGTGTATTGAATTTGAAAAAATGGATTCCATATTTGGAATCAGTGGGTCAAAATTATGTTAATAGGCTATTTTTTATTTTTGGGAATTATGAATAGTAACTACGGTAAATTTTATTTACCCTAGTTAAAGGTAAATCGGGTAATTAAGGGTAAATATAATATTATAAAATTACCCTAACACATGCCAAAATTCTATTTGATGGATAAAAGTAAACCCATATCAACTAAGGGTCATATTAGATTCATTTTATGGACTTTTGACCATGAAAATAATTTAATTATTATTAAAACCAAAGAAAGTGACAACATGTCACTCTCTTAAATCTTATAAGTATAATAATATTAACTTAGTGATAAACATCATAACATTTCGAACATGAATAGTCTCCAGAAATCTAACAAAATTATCTACATCATGAGAATTTATTTAGAATTTTTTGGGATTAAATAATTATCATTAATTGTGACACAATAGTAATGCGGAAATTATTTATCTAGTAAAAAATCAAGAATATAGTTTTTATTAAACTAATAGTGACCCTAAAAGGCACAAAACCCTGACCAAAACTTATTGGTCATGTAACGTTAAACCACATTCATCCAATGGTAGAATATTGGACCATTTGGAGACTTATAAAAGCGATTATGACACTTATACTATTTTATTTTAAATAATGCCAAAGTTGTCACCTTCATAATTTAATAAATATAACAATTTAAATAATGTGATTTTAAGATGATAAATTATAGTAAAAGTATTATTATTAAATTTAATTTATTTAGCTTCATCATAGGATTTTATTTTTAATTTTCATGAAAAAAATAATTATATTAAATAATTATAAAAAAATGTTGGAGTAATTTATTTATTAAGAGATAAACCAAATAAATGGTTTTAAAAAGAATAAAATAAATATTATATGAACTATTTAATGTGGTAAACTACTTTTATAGATACATATGACCTCTTATGATTCTATTAAATCTTTTGGTTCGAACATATCTTCTGTATATATTTTATTTAAATTCAAATAAATGAATAGTGTCAAAATTGACACTATTGTTATTTTATAAAAATAATATATTATAAAATTGTTTAAAAATCACAAATATATTTAAAAAATATAAATTTATATTTATATTGTAGAAAATGTTATAAAGTATCCAATTATGGAAAATTCAAAACAAATAAGTAATTATTTGTTATAATTTAAATTTTAGAATGTTATTACCACAATTAAAATTAAATTGACTAAATAAGGATAAATCAAGTTGATAATGTTTACAATAAATACCTAACATGTCTAAATTTGATTGGTTGATGATATTACAACCATATCGCATCTAATATTCGGATATGAGTCATTTTTTGGAGGTTTTTAAGTGGGGTTAGATTTATTATAAATTAATATTTTTAAGAATTCCAAAGGTGCCCCTCTCCTACCTTATAAAAGGGCACCTCATCCCTCTCCTCCTCACACAAATTTGAGCATTAAAGCTTGGACAACCCATAAAATAATCTCTTCTCCACTTCCCTAGTATATTCCTAGAGGTCCTGGTCTTCTTCAAAGACCATCCTTAGTTCTTTAAGTGGAGGTTATGTGAAGGCGTGTCAAAAAGAGGTAATATCCATTACCGATCATTTTCAATTTCTTTCTTCTTCAACTTATTCTTCTTTAGTTTTTTCATGATAAGGTAATAACATAAGTATTTCTTATATACTTATATGTTATTATAAATATAAAACAACTCTAATTAACCTTCTATCCATCCTATGGAAAAAGGAAATCACCGCGCGTGCGTACGTACGGAATACCATCTCCACGCCGTGGGGTAATCTATTTTCCGCCACCACCTTAATTGGATGGGTATAATGGTGTTATGAGTAACTATATATGATTATTAAAAATTGATATTGATACTGAAATAGTATACATACACTTCAACACAAGGTCACGATCATGAGAATGATATCATCGCTCGTGCGTACGTACGGACTACCGTCTCCACGACGCGATGAGATTCATTCTCCATGTTAACCATTTAAGAATGATTATAAAGTATATATAATAAATAATAATGAAATATATGAAATTATAAAGATACTGGATTTATTTATATATGTATGTCATCTACTTACTACCATTCAAGACAATAAGGAAAGGAAAATAGCGTTCATGCGTATGTACGGACTACCGTCTCCATGAACGGTGTGTTTCATTTCATTTATCTATCTATTATATATATATATATATACTGAATATATATGATATATATATCATGTTTTATATTCTGGAAGTAAGTAAATAAAGATATAAGCAATAATAATGTCAAGAACAACAAGTCCAAACACCTACGATAAATGAAACGATTTTACCCAAAACGCTTCTTTAACATGGAATTTACAAAAGAACGGGTAATATAAAGTCATAAGTGAACCATATATGATATCATAACAATAAATATGATTCTGTAATAAGTTAATGACATTATTTAAATCATTATACAGGAGGTTTAGACACATACGAAGCAAATCGGACTTAAGGTAAGGGAGTTATCACAATCTCATTTTTATCCGAGATTGTTTATACTTTAGAATTTACAGGGGTGTATTTTATCTTCCACATCCATGTTTCCTCAATATGTAATATTATTTCCATTCACCTACAATTTTTTAAAACCTATTTTACCCTTCGGTTAGTTTTTAGTAAAAGATATGAAAGGAATCTTTTGTCGTTTTTCGTACGAGGTACTTTTTTGACTTTTCCGACAAAAGTACGAGAAAAATGTTTTTTTAACTTATACGGCATGAATGGATTTTTAAAACATTATTTCCAAGAATCTTCCTTTACAAGTTTTCTAGTTTATTTTTAATCAACTTCTTTTAGTTTAAAATTGTATGACATGTTATGAAAGGATAAATGTTTTTGAAGTAGAAATGATATTTTCCTCAAGAATGGAGTTCAAGAGTTTTATCAAAATTATTTTCCATCTAAGACAATATAGGGTTCTGTTTCTATCCATATTAATAAATGTATTTGATTATGTTGTGATGGAAATATTTTTATTAATTCCTTTATCTTATATGAATTGTTTTATGATGTCACGATGTTTAAGATTCCCATTTTTATTACATGGGTTATGTAATGATGTATGATTTATGATTTTTTGGAACACATAAGAATGGTATCATTATGAGATGGGTGGGAGCTATATCTCCCTCCAATGCATTGGGTAAAGATTTTATCTCTCATGAGATAGACATGGCTAGAACGGTAGGTTATACCGGTTCAGTGAAACATGACTGAAACGAGGGTGACTCGGTTCAGAAATGGACTTTGTCCACTAAGACAGTCTTGGCAATGAGTCTTAACTAATAAGATATGATTATCTATGATTATGTGTGTATGCCACAAAGTTTCATGTTTTATGTTATGATTATTGGGATTTCATTTCACTACTATGATTTATCCCATGTTATGAAATTTTTCTCTCTTTTGCAGGTTAAGATTTCAAAAATGTTATGTTCTTATGAATATGATGTGATTGATATTTCTTTTGTTTACCCTTACTGAGCATTTGAGCTCACCATTTTATGTTTTCTTTTCCACAGGATATAAAGAAAGGATTTAGGTAAAAAAAAGAATATCTTTATGGGAGATGTTGATGATCTTTCACCACGATTAGAAGATTATATTCCGAGTTTCCAAAGACACTAAACCATTACGAACCTTGTGTGTGTGTTTCTGCTATGTACTAAGTATTCTACAAATGTAATGTAATGTCCATGTACGTCAAGCTCTGGATCTCTACAATTCAAAAGTCTGAAGGTATTCTACCAATCAACTCCTCCTAAGATTAATTACCTTCTTATAAAAGATATAATTCAGACTCTTATGATCAAAGAAGACCATGAAAATTTCCCCAAAAGATAGTGTTACTAAAAATTAAGTGCATTCATGATTGTAGCAAGCTATAAATCATTATTTCAGTAATTATTTTCATGCAGTCAAAGTTGACGAGGTCGAAAGGCCACCACATGATTATCCTGCATAAGCACGCATCCCAAACAAGCACCGGATGCATCCAAAAACACCATGTACCCCTTATCAGGCTCATGTAACATAAGAATAGGATTTGATGTCAAAGGTTTTCTATGTTCATCAAAAGAAGGATGAAACTTTGAATCCCAAGTGAATTTCACCAGTTTCCTGGTGAGGGTAGTCAAAGGTGAATCGATTTTAGAGAATTCCTTGAATGAATGTAGGTATTATCTAGAAAGAACAAGGAAACTCCATATCTCAAATACATTACGTGGTTCCTTTAATGAAAAAACAATCTTTACTCTATATGGATGATCTGATAATTCATGGCCAGAAATCCTATTCCTTAAGAACATCATTTCATTAATCAAGAAACAAAATTTTGACTTCTTATATAAAAATGGGTATTTATCATAATTTCCAGAACCCAACATATATGGTTCTTGTTCTCACTCTCATGTTTTGAATAAACTAGAATATTATCCACAAACATTACCACAAAAGTGCCAAAATATTGATGGAATATCTAATTCATCAAAGATAAAAAAACTTCAGGAGCATTAAATAGACCCAAAGACATCACAAGATATTCATAGTGACCCTACCTTCTCTTGAAGCTTGTCTTCAGTATATGAGACTCCCAAACTCTGAGATGATGATAACCTGACAGAAGATCAATCTCTGAAAACCACATTTCCCCATTTGACTTATCAAAGAGATCATCCATATGAGGTAAATGATATTTGTTCTTAACCTTCACCAAATTTTACTTTTGATAGTCCACACACAAACAAAGATAACTATCCTCATTCTTGGAAAATAGCATAGGGGATGCCTTAAGAGGAATTCTATGGAGAACAAAAGCTTTTTCTAGTAGGTAATCCAATATAATCATGATGTATTTTAGATCCTCTAGTGTCATATGATAAGAAAGTATCAATGTTAGTTGCATACCCATCACTAGATCAATCATAAACTCTACATCTATCACTAGTGGAAGACCAAATAAGTTATCTAGGAAATATCAAGAAATTATAAAACTAAAATGGAAAGATTATCCATAGAAGAAACATCATAGGGATCAAATGCAACAACAACCAACAAACTCTTTAGCTCTAGGCGTGAAGGCCCTTCATGACCTAACCTTGGCTCCCAATCCACTTGATACACATGAGAGCTCCCATAAGAAGAATGAAACAAAACTCACCGATGAAAACAATAAACCTCAACTCGATGAGAGGTAATATAATCCATACTAATGATGACATCAAACAGATCCAGATCAATAATGAGAAAATCCTAGTCTAACTCTGTATCAGCTATCACTAATGGAAAAAGGCACTTGAACCCATACTCTTTCCTCATACCAAGAGGTGTTTCTAACTCCACTTTAAATGAAATAATTTCCGTTGGAATTTTAAGAATTTCAGAAAAATGTGTAGATATAAATGAGAGGGAGGCACAATTATCAAATAATGAAATTTCTACTTAAGATGAAATAAGTGTAGTACCGCTCATAGTTACCAAACCTGCATCAACTTCTACTAGAAACTCATATATTGTGTTAAAATGCTTCACACTTGAGGCCTATGGATGGATCCATATAGTTTTTAATGATTTTAAATACTCCACAGTAGCCTCTGGAATTTAAAAAGACTATCTATAATGAGGCATAGTCATAATGTGATAGAAGAATTGTAAATGAACAACATTTCCACATCAGTTTCTCGTCATTGTGAGCATATGAAAATAACATTAGGTGTGTACTACATTATAATATTTATAAAATGTCCAGAGGCATGTTACCCTCTGTAAAATACAGTGCATAGGAGGCTCACTACTGAGACCCATCTCCATTACTCCTGTGATGATATTGCCACTTCCTCTTCTTCCTATGGGTGACACTGATGCTTCCACATGATGGAATAGAAGACGTGTAAAATCTAAAATTGCCTAAAACATTCATTTATACCATTATATATCATTCTAACATCTCTGCATAGGTAGAAAGTTTTAACATGAACTATTATGATCTGATATCCTATCGCAAACCATACATGTACTTCTGATCCTTCAGCAGATCATTCTTCACCTCATTTGGGAAAAAATGGACAAGATCAACAAACAATTTTTGTATGTGGATACTGAACACTCTCCCTATTATAAAGATAGGAACTTCAGAGACCTTACTTGTATCAAAGAATCTGGAAAAAACTATTGAAATAAAATGGTTTTTAAACCATTCCAATTCAAGACCATGAGTATGTCTGCATGGACCATAGAATCCCACCATAACTTTCTGAAACCCTCTAGTTTAAACTATGTACACATTTCCTTGATATTCTCAGGAGTCTCTAGAAAGATAAATATTTGATAGATCCTATCCAGTCAGTTCTCCACCTCTTGAGGTTCTGACATTCCCTTAAAGATGGTGTCTTCTCACGTAAGAACTCCTGTGATCGATCTCTCTCGACCAGCTCCTGGTTGTACCACTACCACTACGTTCTGAACTTGCGGCAAATTTTGATCGATAGCACAGACTTCTCGTACAATATTATCAATGTGGTTTTGATCTATAGGTTTGTTCTGTTGATGAACTTTAGCCTCACCTTCCCGATGAACTAGTGGAAGACATCTTGGAGGCATATTTGTACTAACCGTGACATGAAAATGATAATACAATAGAAACAATCTCAACTCAAACTAGAAAAACCATTCGAAAAAATTGATATTATTAAAACAAACACTAATACTAGAGACACACATCCCAAAACCCCATGACAACTTGAGACATATTATGACAAGATCTGGCCAGACACTTATCGCAACATACTTCTCAAGCACCAACAATCCTATATATAGTCTAACAGATGTTTCAAGACAAGGGATCTTGAAGAAAGACCTCCTATAATATAAAATTTTAGCAAACCGACTTGGGTTTCCCTCAAACTCAACACATGACCCATTCTGTTTCATAACCTAAAGGGTATTCCTAATCTCCATGGCTTGGTGATAAGCACCCAGGCATTGAAAAACATAGTAGAGAGAATGATTTAACCCAACCTAAACATAGACATGGAATATATAGATATATATATATATATAACCAGAAACAAAAGTGAAAGACAAATAAGATATATATGCCTTAACTATAACAAAACAGAAGAGGCATACAACTAATAAATTAGCTAAAAACTCCAAGACAAGTCCAACTACAATAGTCTAAAAACAATACAACTACTCTAAATGATGGTAGGGATGGAGTCCCACCATCTCACCATCGGCTACCCAACCAGCTCAAATGGAACTCACCACATCACTGTAGAGCCTTTCCTTTCCCTTCACTAGAATAAAAACAAAGGTCTATACACCACCAAAGGGGTTCATAGGGTGTGTCCTAACAGGCTGAGTAGGATCCCACCCAGGTGTTCAATAACCTGTCTATATTTAAAAATCAATATATTCCCATTTTAAATAAAAAATGTCATGGTAAGAAGTAATAATATTTTATAGATAGAATGGTAATCATTTCTATTTTTCCATAGTTCTAATCAAAAGTTGTTATATCAATTTCAAAGCACATTTTCCAAGTCATTTTACACTATCATAAACATGCCTATCAAGACTAAGTCATAAATCCAAGAAATAAAAAACTGAAGCACAAGTATCCCAACACCAATGAATATTGTATGTCTATGCCACAAACTACTTGTACCATAATCAGTCATGTTCACAATTTTGATACTATAACAACAAGCCTAGGAAGTAGAGGAATACCACCTTAGTAAACCCACCAAAATTACAATATCGGTCCCCTAGAAAAATGGGCCTAGGAAACTGAGGAATGCCCAAAGAATAACCCACTTGATAAAAACAAAATAATGGATGATGGCCCCAAGAAATACCTTCCACCTTAGTACCCAAGGTAACCCATGCGAACTTTTTTACAAATCATTTCAGTATTTGAAAACCATTTCAATACCATTTCACAATTTCATTTAAATGCTTCGAAAATACCATTTTTATCTCCATTTATCAATTACCAAGGAAAACCACTTTTTCATTAAAACCCATTTTCAACACACAAAAAAAAATCATACAAATTATAATATACAAAATAGTTTATGGAGAAAAATAATTAGGTTCTTCAACAAAGGCTATAGACGGAACCACCAACCTCAATCATGGGTTAGACACGCCCATAACGTAATCCAAAATCTACGAAAAATAAAAAATTTCAATGAAGGACCTAGAATAAAATCCACATCAAGATTTATTCAATTTAGAAGATAAGGTATGGGTGAAAACGTGGAAACCCACATACCTCAATGATGAATGCCTACCGCACCACGACTAATAGATGAAAACGGCTCCGGAATGAGATCACACAACAGATATAGGAAGAAACCATGAAGAATCAGGAATCAAAGTTAACATATATGATAACGAAACCTGAGGTCGCTACCTCAACCAATCACAATAAGGGAATGGAAATACCACTTACTTGGAGAGACACCCCAATACTAAAATGAAGATCCAACATAGATTAGATCAATCCATACGGAAAAGAGTATCTCAAGATAGCATAGGAAGAGTATCTATCCAAGAGTGAAGGGTTCTGGAAATAAAGGATAAAGAAAAAATCCAAATGCATATTTTTAAAATTTTTCAAGGGCCGATTCAGGACATGAAACCCTTGTTCATGACATGAAATTGTGATTTTAAAAATAAGCTAAAAACCCATCACCTTGGATTAAAAATTTGTTTCATAAAACATTCCTGATGTGAAATCTTCATTCACAACGTGTAACCATTCACACCCAGAATTCTTCATTCACGACTTACATCCACTAACCATTACATTATTTGTGACATAGTTACATGGGATGTAACTACTCGGTATCCTGCAAAAACAAATAGTTATTAGTGAAAGTTCAAAAAATCATCGAATTCTCCATTATAGGAATCCTTAAAATCTAAATAGTGGGGAAACCATGATGAGGTTGAAGGCGTACCAGATTAAATAGTAACGGTATGTTACACTATCTACTACATGGTGGTTTGGGAAATCATATGTGATTTTAAATAACCTATCACATGATATACACTAACTCTCACTTTTTAGACTAGAAAACTTTTGAGAACCCTTAGTGCCTAAAACACTATTATAAAACTGCTTTTAAAGACTCCTCACACCTGTAGACCCCATGAGTGTGATGTCGACTATCAGTTTCAAGGGTATTTCCTCTAGGTTGTCCAATATTAGAAACAATGGCCAGTGACTATTTTTTCTAAGAATCCCCCTATATCCAATGCACAGACTATAAATCTAGAATTAGAAGAGATGAAAAGAGATACAGCCTATTTCAGATAGATCAGTGAAGGACACACCCAAAGGACCATCCTTGAATGTATCTATCAGAAACCATATCGATGGAATATAGTGAGTGGTTTTTTGACCATCATCATGTACAATATGACTATCAAAATGAACTGATGGATCTCCATAATATTCTAAATACATACTACCATAAATTTCACTATATAAAACTCTTATTTGAATAGGTGGTGAATGTATTTCCAGCTGAAAATATCCTTATTGTGTTTCTGCATAATTAAGCTCCTCTAGTGGACTACTAAACCATTGGGAATGCTTGTTTCTAGGACCACTATCTGGTCAGGATGACTACTCACAAGGATAATAATTTTCTCTAATACATCAAAGCATTCATTAACAACCTGAGTGTCTATATCTCCCTAAAACATTGGAGGTATCTACCTATGTAAAACACGAAGTAAACTCATCTAAAACACAACATCTTCTGGAACTACTAGAATAAGTGAAAACTTGATTGGTGGTGGTATCATTGAAAATACACATGGAGGAACTATCTCCTATATTGGTCATTGGATTTAGGCTTTACTAATAATTGGATCACAATCATAATCATGAGGTAGAGTCCTATCGGGATATTTTCATGGAGGCATCTTGAAATAGTCTAAATGAACCATGTCCAAAAGATCATATATGGTGAACTGACAATAAAAAGGACATAAAAACCACAATATATTATTGTACGATGCATATACCAAAGTTTTTCCTATGACCAATGTCTGCACATACATAGTTAACAAAAATTTTATTAGAGTTCTCATCAATGGATAGATAGGTCACCACACCATATCTCAAATCCTATGGCCTGAGATCCAAACATGAGACTCTGAAACACTATTTCAATATTTCCCAAAACAATTTTTATAGCTAGACTACCTCCAGGATCAAGTCATAAGACAACCTATCCTCTAATACCAATCTATCATTATAACATCCGAGGAACCACACTCCTGGATCCTATGTTGAAATTTATAAACATTACAATTCTTACTATGATGCTGATAGTTTTGATCCATTTTTTATCCATCAAATCCATAAATCATCCAAAGGAAAACATAGATCACATATATACTTTAGGAAATTTTAGGTTTATAGTTTTATTTAATTATGATAAACTCATATATAAAAATTTAACATGAATTTAAATGAGAATTTCTCCCACATAAGGTAGATTGTATTAATTCACCTTAGGTCATCATCATCATACTTGGGAAAGAATTTATAGACATAAATAACTCAAAATAATATTTTAAAACTTGATGAAAAAGAAATATAAGAAGGGTGAGCTTATATTTTCAGTATGGGTGAACATTATAGCTAACAATTGTATATCATAAATGAGAATAATAGTTCATAATGGTATGAAGAAATAGTAAAAATACATGAGAGAATCATAAATGAACATATAACCATAAATATCTAGATCAAAAAATATGAAAAAAATGGAATATTGAATAGTTATGTGAATCAATAATACTTATCCATGGGATATAAATTTTGATCATTAGAAACATTATAATCCCATAACAAGAAATTACAATTATTTTTGTTAACTATGGAATCACTTTCATAAAACCCTTTCAAAACCATTTTATTTGGAATAAACATATGTCCGATTTCCAAAATTATTAGTACCAAATGAATTGGAGATCTATAATTGGGATCACCATTCATGGAAGTTATATTGGGCTCACACATGAGCTATAATGGGGCTCAACCCTTCGTATAAGCTATATTAGGAACACCCATTTTCCGTGAACTATAATGGGGTTCAACCCTTTGTATAATATATATTAGGCTCACCAATGAGTTATATTGGGGATTAACACTTCATATAAATCATATTGGGATCATCCATTTCATATATTTCTCAAGTGAAATATTATGAATAAAACAATTTCATCATAAAACTCATTAAAAATAATAATCCAAAGGAAAATAAATTAGTTTCATATCAATCTCTTTTAAACATAATTGGCCCATGGAAAAGAAAAGAGTATCAAAATAATATATTTGAAACAATATTAATCCATAGAAACAATGAAAGAGTATGGTATCACTTTATAATATCCCCATTAGATCATATGTAACCACAATGGTTTTGGACATTTATGAATGTTAATACCATTAATTATAATTAAAAAAATTAGAAAACATTTTTTAAAAGGAGTGCATATTTTTAACTAAAGAGAGAAATAAAGTAAAATTTTATTAAAAATAATTTCTCAGTCATTTTAAGTAAAAAATTGTGGAAAATTTGGCACAATTAAAATATATAAATATTGGAGAATAAATTATTCCCAATCTTTATAAATGATTAGATTGTAGTAAAATACTATTATCACTTTGGTAACTTTGAATCAAAATACCCATGAAGGAATAAAATTAAATGAAACATAGAATACACTAAAATATGTGGATATTAATGATATTACATTTCAAATGGTAATTATATAAACCTTATTATTGAATATAGGCATATAACATAACATACATCACAATGAAAGTAATTTGTGACAAAAATCCATTACCCCTTTGGAAACTTTGAAACCATAAAACCCATGAAAGCGTTATAATGAAATGGATATGAAAATCTTAATAATATTAATTATAATAAACACAAAATAAATTCATGGTCATTATATATAAAACACAAAAAAATAAGTTATGAATATGACATGTATCTCACAAAGATAAATGGGAGATGAGAAAAACCCTTACTACTTGATGGACTTTTTAATAATGAGATATGTGAAGAATAACAAGAATTGAAAATTTTAATATCAATAAATGAAATAAATTCATTTAATAACATTTCATAGGGATTTATATATACCATATAGAATTATTTAGGTTTATAAAAACAAATAAGTCTCAATGGATTGTAAATTTAGATGAAACCCTTTACCTTGAGTCTCATTCGTCATTCTTGTTCATTATCTTCCTAAAAAATAAACTTTTTTAAAATTTTATTTTATAACCTTTTACAAGTTTATTATTAATTTTACTTAACTTGAAAACATTTTATATATATTTATATAACTAAATTTATTTGAAGTGAGATGTTCTGACTAAATTCGTCTTATGTGTCAAAACTGACTTAGGTAGGTTGACTAAAGTCAATAAGGCCTTTATTTACAAAAAGAAAGAATTATAATCATTATATAATCATGAAAATTTTACCAAAATTATTATTTTAAAATCCATCATGTAATATGGTTGTAAAAAATGAATCAATGTTATAATTATTGAGATTGTAGGTTGTAAGTACGAATGAGTAACATTACCATTTTTCAATGATCCTCATAGAAAGAAGGTAAGTAACATTTATCTTTCGATAATGAAAATTTTGTCATAAATAAAATTTTATTTAATTATATATACTTATATATATAATTATTTTTATGTGTTTTTGAAAAAAATAATAATCTCATAGCTTTGAGGAGAAGGTAGTCCACACATCCACAAATGATTTTATCTCTATTTCAGTGTGTGAAAAGGTAAGAAAAAAGTTATATATTATATATAAAGAAATATATTTATTTCAATATTTTCTATTATATTTAATATATATTTCATTTATATGAAATATTATTATTAAACACAAACTTAATGCATTATGTAAAAAGAGTGAATGATTCACGTCGCTTTGAGGAGGCTGTAGTCCCCACATCCACAAACAATGTTATCATATTCTCAAAAAATAGAAATCATGAAGTTATGTGTTATATAATAATTAAATAAGAATAAATAAATCATAAATATAATATATATATAATATAAAAATGTATTTACATCCTTATTACCAACCTGGAGAGATGTAAATAGTAAAACGAACAACATTGGTTTGTGAGGCGGTAGTCCGTCCTACACATAAACGAGGATTTTTTATCCCATTTGATAGAAGTTTGTGAAATTGTAGGTCATAAAAATAACATAAAAACATACAAGTGTATTATTGATTCTGAGGTTATTATATATTACAGATATTAAAATCATTTAATTGGTGGAGAAATAAATAAAACAAAAGTTCTCCTACCCACCTTAACATCGAAATATATCAATTTGGAGCTATTAAAAACCGAATTTGACTTTATAATAAAAGAATATTTTTAGTTATTCCAAAGGTGCCCCACTCCTCCCTTATAAAAGGGAACCTCCTCCCCCTCTTCCTCACACCACTTTGAGCCTTCATGATCGGCCAAACCCTGCCAATTTCTTCTCTCCACTTCCCTAGAAACATCCTAGAAGTTCTGGTCTTTTTCAAAGACCTATTTTAGTGCTCTAAAAGGAGGTCTCAAAGAAGCACTTCAAAGAGGAGGTAATGTCCGTTACCGATTCTTTCATATTTATTTCTTCTTCCGCTTCTTCTTCTTTATTTGTTTCATTATGAAGTAATAACATTAGTATCACTCACATACTGATATGTTATTATAAGTATGAAACAACCCTATTTCACAATCTATCCATCCTATGGAAAAAGAAATCACCGCGCGTGCGTAGGTACGAAATACCGTCTCCACGCCGTGGTGTAATCTATTTTCCACCACCACCTTACTTGGATGGGTATAATGGTGTAAATAATGACTATATATGACTATTATAAAGTGATACTGATTCTGAAATAGTATACATACACTCCAATACAATTCCACGATCATAGGAATGATATCATCACTCGTGCGTACGTACGGAATACCATCTCCATGATGTGATGTGACTCGTTCTACATGATATTCATTTCATAATGATTATATAAATGAATTTAATGAATGAATATGATATATATTACACTAATACCATTCTGGAAATGAGGTATCTATAACCTAAAGAGAATAATAAGAATTTATTCGACAAAACACACATAAGAACAAAAATTAATAAACACCTGAATAACAAGTAGTAATGAAATATTACTAATAAGAAGATAAGGATATGACCATATATGATATCATAACAATAAGTATGATTCTGGAATAATTCAACAACATTATTTAAATCATTATACAGGAGGTTCAGACACTTACGAAGCAAATCAGACCTAAGGTAAGGGAAATATCACAATCTCATTTTTATCCGAGATTGTTTATACGTTATTATTTACTGGGGGTGTATTTTATCATCCACATCCATGTTACCTCAATATGTAATATTATTTCCATCCACCTAAAATTGTTTAAATCCAATTTTACCCTTCTGTGAGTTTTTAGTAAAAGATATGAAAGGAATCTTTTGTCGTTTTTCGTACGAGGTACTTTTTGACTTTTCCGACAAAAGTACGAGAAGAATGTTTTTTTAACTTATACGTCATGAATGGATTTTTAAAACATTATTTCCAAGAAGCTTCCTTTAAAAGTTTTCAAGTTTATTTATAATCAACTTCTTTTAGTTTAAAATTGTATGACATGTTAAGAAAGGAAAATGTTTTTGAAGTTGAAAGGATATTTTCCTTAAGAATGGAGTTCAAGTGTTTTATCAAAATTATTTTCCATCTAAGATAATACAGGGTTCTGTTTCTATCCCTATTATTACATTTATTTGGTTACGTTTTGATGGAATTATTTTTATGAATTCCTTTATCTTAGATGAATTGTTTTATGATGACATTTTGTTTATGAATCCCATTTTTATTACATGGGTTATGCAATATGATTTATGATTTTGTGGCACACATAAGAATTGTACCATTATGAGATGGGTGGGACCTATATCTCCCTCCAATGCATTGGGTAATGATTTTATATCTCATGAGATAGACATGGCTGGAATGGTAGGTTATACCGGTTCAGTGAAACAGGACTGAAACGAGGAATGAACTCGGTTCAGAAAGGGACTTTGTCCACTAAGATAGTCTTGGAAATGAGTCTTGACTAATAAGAAATGATTCTCTATGATTATGTGTGTATGCCACAAAGTTTCATGTTTTAAGTTATGATTATTGGGAATACATTTCACTACTATGATTTACCCCATGTTATGAAATTAGGATCTCTTTTGCAGGTTATGATTTCCCAAAGATATGTTCTTATGAATATGATGTGATTGATATTTCTTTTGTTTACCCTTACTGAGAATTTGAACTCACCCTTTTGTATGTTTTCTTTCCCCAGGTCAGGAAAAAGGTTATTAAGTAAGATATGCCAAAAGGGACTATAGATATGATGAAATAAAGGGAAGACAGTGTAGACACTTTATGAACTATTTGTTTATGTTTCCCAGTTTCTAAAGACACTATACCTATACGATCCTTTCGTTGTTTTGTTATATGTTCTAATAAGTATGCTTCAATTTTGAATTATTAACAATGTATGTAAATTATGGGTCGTTATATTTATTACCGTATCTTATTATTATTAAATATTAATCATTTTATATTCTAGTTTTAAAAACAAAATTTCAATTACAGTAATTTTTTAATTTTATTAAATTAAAAATAGTACTTAGCAAAACTAAAATGAGGTTTTTAAAATATTTATATGTCAATTTATATTCAGTGCTTAAAAAATCATTTCATAAGCAATTTTATTAAAACATATTTTTATCATTTAATTAGAATATATATATTCAAAATAATTTCATGTTTAGAAAAATATTATTTAATGAAAATTTATTTATGAAATAGTTATTATAATAATTTAATATTTATTTTCAAATTTGTTAAAATTAAAATTGACATAGAAGAAAAGGAAATAAACAAATATTTTATTAAAACGTGGGGTGTTACAGATTCATTGGTTAAACAGATCATAAAATTATGAAATATATATCCACAAAATGAAACATGAATATGAGGCAATGTAGGTTGGTTGAATATTTTAAGTCGTTCATCATTGATCTTGCATACACACCTAGAAAGGGGAATGTCGTAGCTACCACCTTGATCTGTATGACTTAGACACGAGATATAAATAAGGACACCAATGAGTGGTAGTTAATGGAAATATTCTCTTAGATACATATTGAGGTTCAAAAATATAATAGATATCTTATTCCAGTATCTCTGTTAGTGGAATCCACCCATGAGGAGTGGGTCCGGATTCGGCACCTATTTGATTCGGAAGGACTCATCTTGATGGAGAGAATCACAAAAGGTAACCCACATCTTTGTTGGGTTGTTTATGGTTGTAGGAACTTTTTATTCCTTGGGCCTGTATGGGTGCCTTAAAATATAATAGAAGACTTGATAAAGGAATCACATTCCTCTATATGGGAAGTTGACCCTAATCTTACCATGATACACACAAACACGCATCATCAGTATTGTTGGCCAAGTATGAAGAGGTAGAAAAAAAGTTTCATTACAAGGTGCTCCATATATCAACAGGTGAAGGAAGTGAACAAATGATCTGTGTGAATTATACCACCCTTATCTATTACTATAAGGAAATGAACTAACATCACCATGGATTTTGTGACTGAATTGCCGAGATTCCCTTGAGGAAACGATGTAGTATCAGTGATGATCAATAGGTTGACCAAATTCCCAAATTTCCAATCAATTTAGGAGTCCTTATTGGTTGATGAGATAAGAATAATATACATCTTGGAGATAGTGATAGTTTATGATGTTACCAATTTTATCATTTTAGATAGAGATTCCCACTTCCCATCATAGTTCTGTAATGGGTTGATAAAGTAAATAGTTTCACCAGTGGTCTAGAATACAACTTATCACCCAAAGAACAACAAGTAGTCTGAGAGGATGATATGAGGGTGATAGGATATTCTATGGGACATTATCATTCATTTTGGAGGTTAATGTTAAAATATAATTCCTCTAACTATGTTTTCTGTGAAAAAATGTTTTCATGCAAAAATCTATCTAGATTTGTATGGGGCCCTATAAGGTAGATCATGTCATTGAACTCTATGTTGGTTTGAGGAAGGTGATGCAACTCTATTGGTTCCTCATCTTGTTCATGATACATCAAAGAATGTCCACCTAATTTAGACATGTATGGATATAAAAAAATCTATGAAGAATTCATATAGAATCATGGATGCGTAAATTTTTAGACATTATGGGTAGAAGTTAATGTATGTGCGCATTGGCAGAGAATCTTCTGAAAAAAATTTCTATTACCGTAGGAAGGGCATCTCAGGGATAAGTTATCTTTAGGATGGGATGTTTAAATGTCTATAATGTTTCCTAAATGTATGGACTATTTAATTTTGTTTTAATTTCCATTGTTCGACCCTAATATTAAAGTCTATTTATTTGAGGGAGATCATGAGTGCATCAGTGACCCATTCAGAGCCTCGATCCCCAAAGTGAGAAGAAAATACTAGGTAGCATGGGTACAAGGAACCATGTCACCCAGCCCACATGGTTTTCCTAAACCATGTGGCTCCAAAATGTTTGAAATTGGGGGCTGAACAATTTATCTAAAATCATGCGACCTAAGGAACATATCCATGCAATCCATATAAAACTTTTATAGACTAGTTTTTCATTATTTATACATGGTTAGGAAAATCATATGCCTAATTGTGTGATGTGACCATTTTAGGAAGAATCTTTCTCATGGTTGGTGTACAGTTTAGTAACCGGGTGGCCAAACCAAGTTCCCTTTTAATTGTGGGTGAAATTAACTTCTACCCCTTTATTCTTTTAAAAACATTTATTTTTCCTCCCCCTCCTCCAATGGTTCCTTTTACTTCTCCGATGCATGACGCATCTCATCCCCCTCAACATAAAGATCCAAATAACTCTCCCGTCTGATCTATAAATTGTTTTATATTATATTTATTAGAAATATAGAGTTTAGATCATTAATCCACTCTAATCTATTTTAATTTATTCATGCCATATATTATTCTATTTTGGTTAAAGCTCATTTTCCCCATTTTTAGGTCATTTGAATGTTTTATTAATTTCTTCCAACCTAGATTGAATCAAAGGATGATATTAGATAAGGAATCTCTACCTGGCCAAGGTTGGTGGCCTATTTACATTCCCTTATTTTTGATGCAGCATATAAAATGCATCATTTTTCCTTGACTCGAACCCTTCCAGCTTCACAACTAATTTTTCAATTCGATTAAATTGAATTCCTTACATAGGCTTTGGAGACCTAAGATAGTGGTGAGTCAACCCCATAGGTCGATCTACTTGATTTATGCAACCCTGATGTGTTTGCACCACCTTAGAGTCCCACTTTCCCCTTGTTTTATTTTTTTCCAACACACCTTTAGAGGTTTCTCTTATCATAATTATCTAGACCTGATTAATTGGTTTGAATTGGGTGATGATATATGAATTAAGGCCTTGAACCCTCACCACTTAATGAATTTCCTAGACTATGTGAATTGGGCACATGCTTAGGCACAAACTCTTGTTCTATAAATGGTTACTTAAATGAATGCATGGACAATATGCTAAATATGATATAAATTCCAGAATTAAATGAAATACCCATTTAATATAAATTCTATATATGTAATTTGATTTTTTTAATGCATTAAACTCAGTGTAGATGGTGAAGAATGGGGTTAGGACTTATGGACCCCTTTGATGTACACTTGTGCCTTCCTGTTAGAACTGTTAATGCTTGTTAGACACTCTGGGGGAAAAACCAGCAATTCCAGGGATGGTCTTTTCATGCATTTATCTATTCTATATCCAGAAAAGTGATACCAATTACTTTAGGGAGACCCCTTTGATGGGTTCTATGGAATGATGGTTTTATAATGACTCAACAGATAATTGTTACCCAACATGCGATACTAGGTACAGACATGGATTCTTGTACTTGACATTTACAAACCATGAATGGAGTGAAATATGAGAATTCATATAAGGGTCGAAATGAATGGAATCCTTAGTATTGTTCTTAAACTGATCCCCTCAAGCGTTACTTGGAAATTCTATCTGGATTACAATTTTTAGGCTTAGGGTGCATCAATATATTTCATAATGTTATTTTCAAATTGAATAATAAAAAAGGTTAATGAATTTTTTTGGGAAAGAAAATTGATCCCTTTGTATTAAAAAAATTAGGAAGTGTCCTCCAAGACCATTCACAAGCCTAGGGATATTCCAAATTCACACAAATTGTCTCACCCATTTTACTATCTCAAGATCCTTTGCATCAGACTCACTGGCTTATGCTGGAGTAGGTAAATTTTACGGGTATGCAAGTGGAACGCGATCTAATTCATTTGTTTATTTATTTATTTTTTCATTTAAATTATCAAGGAAAACTTCTCATTTGATAAGGCATACGATGAATTATGATCGACATTGTGGGTGGGGGCCTACAAAGAATATATCTCACACTTGATTTTTGATATCCTTGGAACCCAAATAGACTTTATGGTTGTAGGTATTGATAAAAGGAAGAATACTAATTTCAATAACTGATTTTCATCTTTTCTATGGAGTTGGGGAAGAGAACAAAGCCTATGCTGCAGAAGTAAGATGTATCAGTTCTGGACCTTTTTGTATGTTTTCTTAGAATATTCTATATTTTTTTATCCCCTTCCCATGCAGAGTAATTTTTGAATAGTCTCCCCACATACACAACATATGACCTCGCTGCTAGTTGTCAGCCTCTAGTGTTTGGAGAGCCACGCTTGAGGTCTGATGACCACCGTCTTGGGAACTATTAGGTGTCATCTAGGGTGGGATGATAGAACAAATAAATTTCTGCAATTATAATTTTCTTTAATTCATAAATTTTTTGTGTGAATGTTTTAAATAATTTGTATTATGTGGATTTAGATGATGTAACAAGCTAATATTCATGTGGATTTGAATTATTCAGAATCTTGGTACTTCAAAAAATGAACTCTTGTAGTAAGGTGATGAAATTTATATGATAAATAAGGATGAAAAACAAACCAATGATGAAAAATATTATTAACATCATATATATTCTTACAATATGAAGAATAATATAGTTGAGTTGTTCAACACTATTATTCAAAAATAATATTTTCTATTGGAAAAGAGAGTTATAAGATCCTGAGAAATTATTTAATTATAACTAATTTCTATGTTTCAAATCCATTTAAGATAAAGGTCCATCCAATTATTCACAATTAGATAAAGAAGATAATGAAAGTGGAAATATAAAAAGAATAATAAGTAGAAAAAAAGAAGAAGGTCGGTTTGATCATGATGTTTATAGAAGAATAATGTGCTGTATAAACTAGTATTTGAATAGGAAGAAGTAGAAGAATAAGGGATATAGTGGAACATTAATCCACACTAAAGTTGAATAAGAAGCTAGTATGTGAGGTGAAATACAATGAAATAGAAGAACTGGCTTTCTACTATATAAGGTTGGAATAAGTAGAAAGTGGTCATAAATTTACAATAAATCATAATTATACATTACTGTTAGAATACATTATTTTAATATAAAAAAAATATAATTTTGCATTGTGGGATTCACCTATTTATTAGATACACTAATTTATAGTATGATGACATGAAAAAAATGATCCTCAAGGTTATACCCTCGTCATTTCTTCTTATAGGAGGAACCTAGTAGGATGTGTGATTTTTTGAGAAATCCATTTCACACCAAGAAATATCTATCTATGATTGATTAGTGAACCTTTTGAATAACTGTGTTTCTTTTGTGTGTGTGTTATGTTGTGATATAATAAATAAATGAATAGATAGAGAAAAAGAGTGATTAATTAACCTCATTAGGAGACAAAGGTATATAAAAAAGGGATCCAAGTTAATGTATAAATTATATTTAAACTCAAAAAACATTGATTCAACCCAACATCTCAATGAGGTTTACATTCTAATCAAACCCATCACCTCACAACCAAAAAGATAATCAATCCCCAATCAGTGTTAACATATCCTTCAAAATTTTCAATTATTGATCAATGATTACCAAATCTTATAAAATAGTTAAAACTTTGTGAAAACAAGGATTTAGAAAATTCACAAGAACATAATTTGATGGAATCAAGAAAACTAAAAGGCCCTAAACCCCTTGAATTATCTTATATAACTTGGGTTGATTGAAAAAT
Organism: Viscum album; assembly: GCA_963277665.1. Taxonomy (NCBI): domain Eukaryota; kingdom Viridiplantae; phylum Streptophyta; class Magnoliopsida; order Santalales; family Viscaceae; genus Viscum; species Viscum album. Next base: position 577,213,775 of record OY728122.1, on the reverse strand, counting down.
TCGATGTTTGGAAAAAATAGAGAAAATGATTCCAACTCCCTTACACATTAACATTCCAAAAGACCTTAGAAATAAAATAAAAAATAAGGATCCTAGCCATCTTGCAAGAGAGGGGGGTGGTATAATATATTATAATGGTAAAATACTAGAGACATAAAACTAAACAATTTAAAATTAATGATTATCAAATCTATTTTACATAAGTTTTTTTTGATATCTAGTCAATATTTATTGATAAATAATGTTAAGTTAGTTTTGAATATTTTGTGAAATGTTTATAAAGATATCAAGGTTAAAATAACAATTAAGAGTTTAATTAATAAAATAAGAAAATATACTCCTATAATTCCTTGTGAAATAGAAAAATACATCTTTTTTCATGTATATATTATACCACATTGTTAATGATTTAACAAAATCTATTCATAGTGGACTATTATTTTCAATGTATGTATCCTATTAAAATAAATATAAATACACATAATTCATAATTTATGATTAATAAATATCATTTTAGTTCAATAGTTATTTTTCATTATTTCATAAATACCTGAATTTTTGTTCAATGTATAATGTTATTATTTCTAGAAGGTCAAATCAAACTATTAGAAAAAGATAATAAATACTTGATTATTTAACCATTATTTCCATTAATTTTTCAACAATGTGTTTGTGTGTGGGGGGGGGGGTTATGAATTGGTTATTTTGAGTCTTAATGAAAAGGATATAAAAATCATTTTTTTTAAAATTATGGTGTTGAAGAAGAATACAAAATGTAATTAATTATAATGGTTACATATCATTAATGTTATAATATAATGTATATTATTCTTCTGTTTTTTTTGTAGGAAACATTTAGAAAATATCAATAGAACACATCATTCATTACATATTCGATGAAAAGAGAAATTAAATAATAAAGAGTTCGATGGATTTTAAAAATATCATGCAAAAATTATATTTTTTAATTTTATTATTTTTTTATAATCATTCCTATCAACCCTTTTAGAAAATTAATGTTCATATGTAATCAATAAATAAATTATCATGTGATATTGTAGCATTATCATTTTGAATAAACAATATTGTAAGTGGTTTTAAAGTGATAGACATCAATAAATATAACAAAATTATTAATAATATTTCATTAAACATTAAAGTACAAAAAGATGGTGTCATATTATGTAAAATAATAGACGATAATGTGAGGGAATCTGACATGTGACATCATTCAAAAAAATCTTTAATATGGACTTTTGGAGAAGATTATACTATTTTTTATTAATATCATGGTCTAGTTTAATTGATAAAATGAAAATAATTTTATTTTTTACCTGGAATATAATTTACTTAGATAATCATTGATTTATGTTAGCTGAAAAACCTCTACATCACCTAACTGAAGTGGATTATATCTCATGATTTTATGAAAAATAAGAGTTTCGTATAAATTATATTTTTACACATGAAATTATTGTTTTTTTAATAAATATGAAGACATATACATAATTAATACATAGTAAATGTTCATTTATAAGTCACTCATTTGATATTAACAAAAATATTATGTTTGATGATGAAGATAATATAGAACACTAATTCTAACGTATGTTCATTTAAAACTTGTTTCTGTTTTAACTAATTAGGACATTGTATCAGTTTTATATAAATATATATATATCTCTAAAATATTTTTCCATATAATATGTCAAATAATATAATAAATTAAAATTTAATCCATTAATACTGAAGAGGTTATGAGGAACTTTTAATTCATAGTGTCCATCAATGTTTATAATTTAAAATTACATTATTCTATTAATTAAAACTATTATAGTTTGGTATAGATTATGTTAATGTTTAATATTATAATGACTTAATATATCAAATATCCAAAATCATATAACGTATCAATTTTTTAATCTCACATTTTTTAATTAAAAATTAAATATCAAAAATATGAAAAATTAAATATTTGTTAGGAAACATAAATAACGATAATTTTTTGAAAAGGATTATTTGGATAAAAGTAATATTTTATTCATTACTGAATAAGATCAATTTTTTTAATAATATCAATCGACAAATTAGTACCCATGAGATCAATTATAAAAAATATGTTAGAAATGGACATTGATATTATTTCTATGGGGTTAGTAGTTAAGTCTATTGTGACCCATCAACGTTACATCCAATAGTCCACATGTTAGTTACTAGAACTAATGGTTTATAAAATGAAATATGGGAGGAATTTCCCTGTTTAATCCTAAGAGATAAAGGAAACTACTAATCAAAACAAAAATTATTTATATAATATAATTTTAATAATAAAAATAAATACTAATGTTCATGCACTTCCAGACATGAAAAATAAAGAAAAATATCTCCAATTTCAATATCAATAAATAAAACAACTCATAAGGGAATATGTAACATCATTATTAATATATAATCACTGATTTATGATATATGAAGGTCGATTTCAGACTCAGAAATTGTGAGGAAAATTTATAAAGATAGTATAGATATGTATGGGTCATCATACATGCATACATCTTAGGTTCATCCTAAAAAAAGATAACTATAGTGACCTTTACCTTAGTACCCAAATATTATCGACATGGGTTTCCACAAGACCTCAAGAATACCTCTTGATTTCTATAGGCCATAATAAATATTTAGGGTTGTTATGTATATAATTAGTAGATTATTTTCCATATTTGAGTAAATAATACCCATAACATCACTACAAACTCCAATGATAAAAAACATTCTTCAAACATTGGATTTGAAATAAAGTGGGATGACCCAACATATATATATATATATATACATTACATCATTTTAATGTCTTGTACATAAAATCTCATAATAATATAACAATCCGAAGAATGTATGGTTTAATATCATTGTAGACTTTCTCCAAAAGAAAATTATTTCACATAACCTATGAACATTTCTCCATATTTGAGCCACACTAGACTACCATATAGAAATATAAAAAGATATAATAATCATTATCATTTTGGGAATGGAAACATAAGAAAGGGGTGAGTTCAAATGATTTATAAGGTAAAACTTATCAATATGTCATAAATGATTATATCCTAAGAATTTGAGATAAAATGTGAAGGTTAAAAATATATTATTAAATGTAATATAGAATAAAAATAGTTATTAAATATCATTATAACTGAATATAAAATGTCCAATGATCAAAAATTAAATATGGAATAGGATTTTGATATATTCCTGGAAATATGGTATTTGTGACTCCTTCTATCTCACAAGTATGTTTCATTTTGATTTTGGATTAACTATTTTAGAGGTTATGGTGGATTTCAGGAGTGATGTGTTAAAAATTTAGTTATTTAGGAAAAATCGGACAAGTTCATGGTTTGTCATCATCATTGGTAGTAACTATACCATAAACATGTGATATGATTTTCTTGGTTTCGTTGGTTATTTTCATGAATTTATCATTGATTTTCAAACCATTTGATTCACAAAGTAAAAGATACAGATGTTTAGATTTGGTTCCATAGGATTTTATACAGATTACATGTGTTTTTTGCTATGAAATAATTCTCAAGTATCTGTGTGATTTTCTATTTAGGGGACAATTTCTACCACATGGTTATCACATTGTTTTTCTAACTGTGCAACCTAACCATGAAACCCAATATGAACCTATAAAAATTTAAAAATTCCCAGATTAACTTCATTATTTTAAATCTAATCTCCACTTAATCCCATATAAACATGAGCCAACCACTCCCAGTTTCTTTAAAAAACAATCCCATTGATTTCTTAGTGATCCTAAATTGATTTGGTTGGATATCTATGAGGCATTGTTTCCTCCTTTTTCAAAAGATCATTTCATGGACTATATTTACATTATCTCATTTGAACCCTAATAGTATATTATTGTAGGATCAATAGGATTTCATTGGTAAATTGATGGAGTTTCAATAGAATATAGGATTGTGAGGGCCCAATATATTTGTTTCCCATCATCGGTTTAGATGGAAACCTTATGAATATCGATCTGGAGGTAGGGGTATCTATTATATGTTCTATCAATTGGTTTGAATTTTTTATTATGATCCCACTTGGTTTTGATTTATGAAATTGATAATTTGAAATCCAGTAGAAGATAATTTTATCATTGATTGCAATGGAAATGTTTTTAAAAAATTAATTATCATTAAAACAATATTTGATAGACATAATATGATCAATAAATTTCCCTTATGAAGAATATGATTTAAAAAAACGAGTTTTCAAGATTTAATTTGGTTTTGTATTTACCTTTTAAATTTATATTGGATTGTTGGATTGGTTTTATTAAAATTTAGTGATGACACATAGCACATTAGGAGTCCATGGGGTATAAAGAAAAACTAATCATAATAAAATATTAAAGGAGTAAGCTATCACTATGTTTGGTGCTTTTGATGATAGGTTTTCTAGTAGGTATCCTTACTAAGGGAACTGATGTTCCCATACATTAGGATTCACTAATTCCAAATAGTCTTCCTTGGAGGGTCTTAGTCGTGGACACTCAATTTTCATGGATTTAAATCTATTTAGTTGTGGATACATTATATAAATCTTTATTAGATATGGTGATTTTCCCACTTGATATAGATTTTTATTCATGAAAACCTAGTTAATTCATCTCCTTTCTCCACATGGATATATTTAATTTCCTATTTCATTGAGTTTTATAATATAGAATGTTATTGATGAAAAAGGATGAATTTATATGGAATAATGATCAATTTTGTATTTTTTTAAAAATCTCTTTTTTAAAAGGACTTACAGATTCATGTGGATATAAATTTTATAGATTCCTTTATGGTGTCCAAATGTGCTTTAGTTCCCACACCATTCTTTTTTATTTGGGTTTTTACTTAATGTTTTAGGATAATGGTAAATATAATAGAATTCTGAAGAGGATAACTATCCTAGAATGTGTTTCCTTCTGATTGGTTGGGTTGGTGGTGATTTATAGTTCCATGGACATCTACCCATGGGTTTCTTTGGGTTCCATGTTTTTGGTATTTTATTTTTTACATCTATAAATTTTTGTCTACTTATTGTAAATTTCCTTTATAGTTTGGTTGTTTTGACATATGGTGTATTCTAGATATCTTATGGGATAATTTGATTTCTTCTATCTAATCATTGTGTTTTAAGGGAGAGAATCATTCCCACTATTTTGTTTGTGACACCTAGATGCTTCTATACAACTTGTGGGGATTGGGTACACTCTTTGGGTAATGTGGAGGAATAATTTGGGTGACATTATGGGATGGATTTGGTTGTTCTATTATGAATTTCTCGTAGAACCTAGGTTATTTTTAAAGTGTGTTCTCATATTTTTGAATCACCCTCTAGATTTTTGGGGGTTATTAATGGACTAGAGGTAGGACTATCATAACATGAAATGTAGAGTGTGATTGTTCTTGACCTATTCACATTGATTACAAGCCTCGAGTTACCGTATTAAGTATATTTATTCATATAAATTTATTTTTATAGTTTTAACCTTTAAATCTAGTACTGTAGAATTTTATTTATGATAAATGAATCAAATTTTATTCTATATGGTTTTTATTCTATTGGTATTATAGATTATGGAACATTGAAATAGTCCATTTTTGAATGGTAAAAAATAATATGAAGAGTGAGCCGAATAGAATTATACACCAGTTGACATGGTTTTGGAGGATACTATATTCGGAATGATACATTTATTAGTCCATGTAGCCTATAGGGAACTAGAATGGAAGTTGGACCTTCCTTCCAAATTCACTAAGTTGAACACACAAATCATTCAGGGTGATAAGGGACTACAAGAATCAGAATAATGGATCGAGCGGATTGATAGGAATTTCACTTATTAAAAATTCCATAGGAATCCATGTTTTTTTCTCAACATATATGATTGAGGGGAAAAAGGATGTGGTGATAATCTATTATACAAGAAAAGTTTCATGATGATGTCACCTATTCAAAATTCAAGAAATAATTTAATCTAGAGTTTTATCTTAAGAAACTAAGAGTGTAGAATGAAGTAGAGTTCATTACTTTTGGATAGAGTGAATTTTTCTATCATAGAGTGTGATTCTCTATTTACTGAGTTGGTGCACATGTATCTATATATTTTTTCTAGGGAATATCTCATGGAGTGGAGGTTTATGATGGTTTAAAGGGCAAATATTTGGTCTATGATGATTTTTATGTTCCTAAAAACATTCATGGGGTATTTATACAAGGCATCTATGGGTGAGGGGAATAGAGATGCGATAAACATACTCTATAAATAATCGATGATAGAAGGAGGTATCAAGAGTTTTTCTTCTAGATAGAAAAGAAAGTGGGTTGACCACCACCAATGTGGTAATAGGAGTGTGAATAAGATTTCATAGAGGAGGTAAGTGTTTAGTTTTAGTGTGGATGAAATGGTTACCTTAAACTAGATTGTAAGTAAACACCCATGGTATGTCACCTGCATATGTAATCTAGTCATCTTCGTCATTTCTATGAGTGAGAATCTTAGGGTAGTATAAATGAATCCATATTCACCAAGGGATTTGAATTTCTATTTTATATAGAAAGATGAGTGGGAATTCAAAAATAAATAAATAGAGACTCTCAGGTTGTGAATAAAGGTCAAAATTTGGTTGGACACACCCATGAAGTAGAGTGTGCACCTAAAGAGTTAGAGGAAATACTAGTTACTCAATGATGCATGGTTTTTAATTTCATCTTCAATGGTCCTGGAATTATTTGACACTGGTGAAACTCAATCCTTTATCTCTTCTATACTTATTAATGTTTTGGGTTTGTGCTTGGGTCATGTGACTTTGAAGAAGACTCTTTCCACTCATTTGGGAAAGAAGCCATAGAAGTGTTGTAGATATCCTAAATGATAGGTTATGATTACTGAGAAAAGAAATGTATTACATTTTAAATATTTTGATCTCAAAATCATTGATCTCAGAATTGGAATGGATTGGTTGATTATATTTGAAGACCATAACAATTGATATCATTATTGGGTTTGGTTTATATCCTCTCATGGAGGAAATCATTTTATTCAGGGTCAGTGGGACCCAAAATTTGGGAGAGTATGTCACATATTCCCTAGTATTCATAAGATATCATGCTATTTTTCATATATTTTTGTTTATTATATTGATCCACATCATAGTGTCCCACTACCCAAGGTGATGAGTGATTATTCGAATGTTTTTATAGATGTTTTATCCTACTTTTCACCTTAGAGGGAATTAAAGTTTTCTAAAGAATTTATTCAAGGGATTATTCCCATTTCATTACCTACATACCACACATGAACTATATAATTTAAAGTATTAATGGTTTATCTTTATGATCTTGTGTCTAAGGGATTTATTCAACTCTGCATTTTACTGTGGGAATCCCCAATACTCTTTGAAAATATGATATATGGAAGCTTTGACATGGTGTTGATTATAAAAAAATAAAATAGGCGAGAGTTATGAAAACATATTCCTTTATTACCATTGATGACCATTTAGACTAACTCAATGGTTCCCGATTGATTACAAAAATTGTTCTTAGATTGGGGTACCATCAACTAAGGGTTCTAGAGGTAGATATTCTCAATACAACATTCAGGAGAAGATAAGGGAGTTATGGGTATTTTTTCATTCTTTTTGGCCTTTATAACTCTCCTATGGTATTCATGGATTTCATGATTCAATTATTACATTAGTTCTTAGAATATATTTTGATTTTTTTATCTGATATATCCTTATTTGTTTCATAATAGAGAAGGAACATGATGAGAATTTGAATACCATCCTTAGAATCCTGAAAGATAATCTTCTATAAGATAATATATAAAAATTTGGGTTCTGGATTCAGGATATGAAATTTATGATTCATGTGATTTTTGAGAAGGTTTATTTTTGGACCATGAAAATATTTAGGTGTTTATGATTTCAGAGTATTCTATAATTTTTTTTTGAGATTTGAGAATTTTCTATGTTATTTGGCTATTAAATGTTCGTAGTTCGATACTTCTTCAAGCCTTCATCCCCTATGATAGATTAATACTATAAGGGTGTGAATTTTTAATGGAGTGATTAGTGAAAAAATTTGAGGTGTTAAATGTGATATTTACCTTAGTCTCATTCTTGATTCTTCCAGATTTGATTTTTGGATAAGAGGTTTACTGTAAAACATTATGATTGAGTTAAGGTGATGTTATAATGTAGGGAAGGTATGTGGAAGATTATATCTATTTTCTTTATAATACCCCTGAATTCCATGATTTTATTTGGAAAATTAAATTGGATTATTTTGAGACTAGGCAGTGAGACGACGTGAAATCCGAAGGCTCGGAGTGCCCAAAATGATCTATCAAAAAATGTTAAATTTTAAATAGCATACTTGAGAGGTTTTCCTAGAAAATTATAATAAATCTTAAATGGTTAACTATATAAAAAATTTCAGGGCACCGTTGCATTCTGGATGGCTGGTTAACCCTAGGCACGACTTAAGTTTAGTCGGCATAGGCCTCTACTGAGAAAACCCGATAACCTCATAACTGTAAATAAAATTATTTTATTTTTCAAATTCTTATAACTTATGAATGATGAGTCAGATTAAAAATATGAGACCATCATTGATCTCATAAGGGTATTTTTTTCTTAGGAAAAACCTAACCTTGGCCAGCACTGATCAATAGTGGAAAGTATTTTTTGGCAGTAAATAAAATAATTCAATAAAGATATTTTATTTTCTATTCCAAATAACTCTTAAATTGTAACTCAGATTGGAAATCAAAGAGTACCCTTGATCTTGTGTGGGTGTGTTTCCCTTAGGATGAGCTTAACCTCAATAGGTGTGTGTTAGGGGGGGTGAAATATAGGTTTTGAACTTTTTTTAGTCAAATTAAAATGGTGTATGTGCATGGTTTTTAAAAACATCTAAACAGGTGCCCTTATGGAAAATATGAGGTCACCATTGCATCTAAAATGATGAAATTACCTAAAAAATGGACCTAATCTTGACCAGTGTGGGTCGAGGAAAAAAGTAAATTTTTGGTTGTTTTAAGAAAAATAAAATAAACTTAAAATGTTAATTTTATTCAAAAAAAATTGTTTTTCCACAACCCAATGAGGAGCTTCGTATTTCATTCCATATATGAAACAATATAATGAATCATTAACAAATGTGTAAGAGAAACACTATTTCATAAATGAAATAGTGTAAGGATATGAAGGCGTAGCAGAACAAAAACTTTTCAATGCCTTTCCTTTTTAATCAAAAAATAGCTCGGAGAAATAGAGTGAAATCTCGGAATTCCATTGACGAATAGATGGAGAGTAATCTGTAAATACCTGGAATTTCTATATATATTATTTAATTATGTGGGATTATTATGAGACTGTGAAAATTGACAGCACATGATTCAGAGGCCCAGAGTTCCCCGAATTATCAGTTGAAAAAAATGGTAAGCTTTAAATAGGGTGCATGAGTAGTTTTCCTAAAAAGTGGAATAACTCTTAAAGAAGAGCACGAATCAGAAATCTAAGTGCACCGTTGCACATAGGATGCCGATTTTACCCTATGCATGACTTAAGTTTAATTTTCACTTGCCTCCAGTGGGAAAACCCAAAATGGAATAAGTGAAAATAAAATAATTAAATAAAATTATTTTATTTTTCAAATGCTTATAACTCATGAATGGTGACTTAGATTAAAAATATGAAAACATCTCTAATCTCATGAAGATATGATTTATTTAGGCAGATGCAAACCTTGGATGGCACAGGCCAATAGTGGAAGGTAGTTTTTGGCCGTAAATAAAATAATTAAGTAATAATTATTTTATTTTTAAATTATTTAATATCTAAAAAGTATCTCAGATTAGAAATCCAAGTGTACTGGTGATCTCGTGAGGGTGTGTTTCCCTTAGGCAGAGCCTAACCTCAACCAACGTGAGTTGAGGGTGACTTTTAAAAATTTCTGAACTCTTTTTAAAGTATGTTCTGTAATTGTGCGAGCGGTGATTTTTATCTTTTGAACTGGTGATCAGATTAAAAACCTGAGGGCACTTTTGTATTCGTAGTGCCGGGATTCTCTTAGGCAAAGTTTAACTTCGACCGTTAATGGTCAGATGAAAAAGTTAATTTTAGGACCATACAAAAAAAATTATAAAATAACTCCATGAGTTATTTTATTTCTTTCTTTGTAACCAAAGAGAGAGAGTGGTGGGACCATTGGGTTGTCATATCATTTAATGGTCGGTTACACATGGTTGTATAACTGCATCGTCGGGAGATTAATTGGTTCATTAATTAAACTCATTAATAAACCACATTAATTATGGGATAAGTTAAACTCCCATTTCTTTTGTTTAAAAAAGTGGTGGGCGTGGGTTTTGGAAACCCATGGTAGAATTCTTAATGAAGTGCTGGAAACGTCTTCCACCATCATAGAATGGAGCTTTGACACCATTGAGGATTCAATCTAGAGACCAATGAATGCCAAAAAACATGCTTTGAATGTAGACCCATATTCCTCATCTACACCGTCTACCAACGTATTCGAGGTAGTGGTTATATACTTAATTTCTCCATTTTCCTCGTTCATTATATTATGAAGAAAATAGATCAACCATCTAATGGGTTTATTTTTGATTCATTATTTAATGTGGGAGTATAATGTGGGGTTATTTTATGGGAGTTTTATGATCAAATAATCATTTTGATATTAAAACTCTAACGCGGAGGGCAGGGGTGAACCGAACAAGGAATGGACCCTTCACTGATCCTAGAAATTATTGCGTTATTCATGAGTGTCCGACCAATATGGTGGAAAGATGGAATCGGGGGGCCATGCAGTGATAGAAGCATCTTGGGAGGCCCGTAGGTGATTTCGAAAAAGAAAATAGACCTCGATAGCTTCACCAGAGGCCCGCAAAAGCCTCGTCGGCGTAACGGTGGCCGACAATCATCGGTCGGGAAGAAGGGGTGACACCCGATTACGCCGCGATGGATAGGGGGGAGGTCGGCCGATGCCGACCACTTTGATGGCAACAGTGCACCGTGGAAACACACTATGGAGGAGTTCCACAGCTCCGAGCCGTGGCGTAGGGTAGACCCGCACCCCAAGGGTTCCACAGGTGTATGGTCCACGCAGACCGGCCAAGATGTTCGACGCCAACTGGCGCCGCTGATTGAAGGACCTAAGATATCAAGAATTTTGGGAGGGGAGAGGATCCCTTCACTAGTCAATGGGATGGCTGATTTCATGGCATGGTGGACTATGCTTGGCTGGGTGGGCTAGGCCGAACCGATGGCCCAGCAAGCTGGGTCGGACCGGACCCAGACCCACTTACAGACCAGTTTCATTTAAATGGGCATATCTCCTAAACCAAATATCTATTTGAGTAACCTTCTATAGTGTTGAAGCCCTTATGATGAGGTCGTCCTTTGGGGATACTCCACGTGGGTTTTGGAAAAATATGGAGTACAACTGGGTAGGATCAGACACAAATCCAAAAGGGCCCCATAACTAAAATGCCTATAACTAACAGACCGGGCATCCAATTAACACTCCGTATGTTGCATTGGAACCCTTATGATATGGAAGTTCATAGGGTTACTTCGTTTTGGGACTTTATGGTGGTTGAGGACTAACCAATGGATTAAGGAGAGGATCCTCTTGGAATCATGTGTGCTTAGTGCGGAAATCCAGTGGTTATCTATGACGTGAAGAATGAATGGTGATCCTGTGTGGGTCATTACCTATCAATACCATGTGGTTCCATGCATATTGATACCTTTTAGGTTATCCATCAATGATCCTATGTGGGTAAACCCTATCAATCCGGTGTGTGTCAGCGCTCAGCAATCCTGTGTGGATCAGCGCCTAGAGATCTTGTGTGAGTCGGCATCTATCGATCCTGTGTGGGTCAGTATCTATCTATCATGTGTGCGATAGCATCTGTCGATACGATGTGGGTCATCATAAGAGCCTCTCAATAGAATAAGATGATATATCGTACATCTAATGATTTATACTTTTGTACGTAAGTTATACTTCGTTTGAGCTGAATATTTTTCTTTTTGATTTTTTGATTGAGATCTTGCTTTCTGGTTATTCCATTGTTGAATTCTGAGAGACCTTAAGGGGTCTTGGGTCCCTACTAAGTATTTTTATACTCACCCAGGCATGGGCTTTCCTTACACCTTGTTTTCTCTCATGCAGACGATGGGAATCTTTGACTGGGACTCTGGAATCAAGGACTGGGACTCTGGAATCAAGGACTTGATGGTGTGTGGAGGTGACCAGTTGATGTGGAGAGATGCACTGATGAGATCTACCTACCCTTATGGTAGGATCTTGGGCGGGCGACCTCATGAGCTTTTTTTTCATTTACATGTAATTCCATTTCATTTGGACATGTATTCTGGCCCCTTTCACTTTCTGTACTTAATTTTACACATAGTTAAAGTTTATGGTTTTGGTTATACATTTCTTCTTCAATTTTGTTATACTAGTGCATAGTGTGACATGTCTATGTGTGTACAGGTTTTGAGACAATTCCTTCCTTTTTTAGTGATATGTCTTTCTAGTGTTAGTTTCTAACCCCTAGCCTATGGAAGGAGGGCTTGGGGAAGTCACAGCACGGACCCAAGGGGATGGGTCGTGACAAAGTGGTATCAGAGGGGTCAGTTCTACCAGAAGAATTAAGAGTCAATGTTTTCAGTGTAGAAATAGTGTAATGTGTCTTGAGTTTGGATTATAGTTTAGGGAGTCCAGTGTTGGTGAAGTGGATGATGAATCCATACAACATGACCCTATATTCTATTTTTCGACTCAGTACACGAAAACACTGATTATGTGTGTTTTTGAAATGTTTTTCTATTGATCACTTTTGAGTCTTCTTATAACACCCCAAGGTTTTCAAAAAATAAATTGAAATGCTTGAAAAAATTTTATGTAGATATTTATAAGTATCCTTTAAATATAATTTTACTACTTCTATATTTTGAATTTTGAAAAATGGTCATCTATAATTGTGTTCAGTATGTTATTTGGTGTCTATTAGAACCAACTTGTTTTTTGCTGAATAGTAACAAACACTTATAAATAGTAATATGAATAGTAATAAGACCCTAATGAATAGTAAATTGTATTATTATTTTATTTTCTTAAGGATTTAGGATAATGACATCTTGATTAATTTTACAATGTGATATGAAAACAGTTATAGTTTTTAAATTATTAATATAATAATTAATTATGATTTTATTTAATAATTAAATAAAAAATATTTAGAAACTTATTTTCAAAATATGGAATTTAATTTGGAATTCTATATGTTGATAAATGGTTAGGGTGAATTTGGGGGATTTTTTTGAAATAGTTGATTTTTTGGTGAATAGTAAAAAATACAGTTTTGAGTTTCAATGTATTAATGACATCATTAATGATATAATAATAATGTAATAAATCTTGTCGACTTTTGTACAGTAAAATAGGTTATTAGGTGTCCCATGTGGCTTATATTATTGGAAAATACCATGGGAAAGCCCATGGTTTTGCAAATACCACTAATGAGGTGTCCCTTGATAATTATTAAAATAATCCCTCACTTTTTCTATAAATACCTACCCATTCGATCATTAATATCCTTAAAAATACATCATTATCTATGATTTGTCCTCTTTACCTCCCTATTAGTCATCGCAAGGTTTCCTCAATCCCCCAAGGTTCCAACCTTCATGTTCTAGGAGTTACTCTACAAGGTAAAGAAAATCTCAATTTCTTTCTTTTTTCATTCAAGTTCTCTTTTATGTGGTATAAATTTCCAGTTTCCATACCATGTTCTTATTTCATTCTTATTTTTGATCTATTTTGTATTATAATTCACTTGTCAATGGGTGACCCATGTCCCCTACATTTTTAATATTTTCTAAAACCACGTTGCATAGTTGTTAGACTACCAAATTTTTATAAGGGATTTCTCAATTATTCTTTTATTTGGAGTTCCTTTATTTTCTATTTATTTCCTCATATATTCTTACACAAGAGGCATGAAATATCCAGAAATAATGTATATTACAGATGTTATCTTGTTCATGGAAAATTCATCATCATTATTTTTCTCCTCCCCAACTTTTTCATGGAATAAAAACATTGTCCGTCATGTGTTGAATTACCGACATCATGGATGATGTGATTTCAATTTACATTAATTATATCAAGTATAGTCATGAAACAATTTTTAGGGTTGAAATAGGTTATAATATGTGTATTATGTCTCATCCATGGTTATGGAATTATTTTTTACTGATGGTTTTAATTTATTAGACAAAATGAGGTTATTATTACCAAAGAAACACTAAAATGATCTAAACAAACATCATCAATGTTTTAAATTATGAATAATACTCATATAAAACATCCAAATGATAAATGGTATAAATTATGGTACTAGAAATATGTAAATACCTTTCCATTCCAATTCTGTAGTTTCACATGCGATTGACAAGAACATCCATCATGAACCAATCATGGGAATCATGTAAGGAACTCACCCAAAACAGTACATGGAACAAAATACTAACAATTATGGGATAACAATAGGTGATTAAATGATCATATCAGTTGTAATAAACATGAAAATGTTTCATTAAAATAATAATAACATTATTTTAACCATTATACAGGAATTTTAAACAAGATTGAAATAAGACAAGCCTGTGGTAAGGGAATTCTTATCCCGGTTTCCAACCTTTGGGTTAACCTTATTCTTCATTATTTATGTGGTAATAAATTTTTTTGTGATTAATTCTGATTATAATATGTTTAAATATGTATATTTAAAAATTATATACATATTACATTCACACTATTAAGTCTCTCTTCAATTATATGATATTTATAAGGGTCTTTTCTTTTAAAATCCTCTATTACAATTCTGTTTTACTAAATTCAAAATCAATGTTTTTATGATAATATTAATGTTTTATGATTATGTTATGGATCCTTGGAATTGTTTATGATGAAATTTGGGACCTATATTTCCTCCAATGCATTGGGTATATGTATGTTGGATGTCGGATGCATGGTTACTCCAAGTGTAACTGTGATGGTTACACAAATAGTAAGGTGGCCCTGAGGGTTACAAATTATAAGGTAGCCAAGAGGGTTACAAGATTCTGTAAGTAATTCCCCAAGATATGTTTATGGTTCTACTTATGTTCTTAGGTATTGTGTAAATATCATGTTTCACAAATTAAGTATTTATATACGGGTGATAGGTATATCATTTGAAAATGATTTCATACGCTACAAGTATTCATGGACTAATGTGTTCTTTCATTCTTTTTATATCCCTTACAAAGTTTTTGTGCTAATAAAAAGTTTTAAATGATTTTCACAGGTTAATGGATGTGTAATACAATAAAGGAATCAATGTTAAATGTTGAAGAATTGTCAAGGAATCGTGTTTTATGTTTTAATGTTTTATATTTTTATAAAATGGAAACATTTTTTTGATATCCACTCTGTAAGAATGTGTAATGTTATGAATGTATTATGTACCAATTCTCTAAATCTCAATACATGAAAATATAATCAATTTATTGGGAATTATGTTCTTTACTAAATTCATGATTATGCATGTAATAAGGTAGGGTAATTATTTTTGGTATCAGAGGATGGTTTAGAAAACATTAAGAGTTAGGATGATGTTAAAAGAATACCATAAATGATTTTTACTCTATCATTAATTTGGAATGTTATAGAATTTAAAGATTACCATGCTGCTCCATCTAAGATTTTTTTGTTCATAATGGTTGTCCATAGATGGAACAGGGATGCTGAAGAGGTGAGGCACTGACATAACAACATCCTTTCGGATCTACAGCCCAGAATGGTAGGGATTGGAACTGAGCGGTTTGTGACAGTAATGGATCAGCTAACACATGAAATAAATAGTGGAGGAATCCATGAAAGAAAAAAATAGAGGTACCATAATGGAACATGATAGTAGTGGAACATTTTATGAGATGACACCCTCTTACTTTTAGTGGATCTTCTGACCCAGTAACAGTTGAATGATGGATCAAAGCCCTTGAAAATATAATCGATGTTATGGGATGTTCATACTATCAAAAGGTAAGTCTTTCTATTTAAAATTTTTAAGGTTAATCTAATCAGTGGTGTTCAATGGTATGGAATATCAGGGGTAGATAGGGTTTTTATTCCTTATTTTGGGATGAATTTAAAAGTCTTTTCTTTGAAAAATATTTTCCTAAGGTGGTGCGACTTATGATGGAGAAAAAATTCCTTGAATTGAAGAAAAAGGAGGAGGATTTAGTGACTGTGTATGAAATGAACTTCACCTAAATAGTGAGGTATTCTATGAATTTTATTCTGTATTTTGATAGCAAGATCAACCGCTTTTACTCTTGATTGAAGCCAAGGTATCGAATGGGAGTTTGCCTCCCATTAGTTCAAATGTTATGAGAAACTTGTCCAATGTACTGAGAGGGTGGAGATGTCGTTTGATGATGATCATGTGCATTTTGGACACAAGGAGAAGAAGAGGTCTAAGTGGCATGAAATTGGTAAGAATCAACCAAATAAATCCAATGGTTATAAAATCCAGTTTCTAGTTTGTGAAAAGTGTGGCAAGAAACACCCTGTGGAATGTCTTAGAAACACTAGGAAGTGTTTTAAATTTGGTAATTTTGGACATATGGCCTAATATTTGAATTAAAATGATCCTAAGAATAATCCTAATAAGTAAACTATAAAGTGTTTTAAATGTGGAGAGATGGGTTATTATGCAAATGTATTCCCAAAGAGAGATCTGAATGATGCAAATAATCTAGACTGTAAGCAGAAAGGTGAAGTGATATCCTTTGCGACTACGTTAACAGATGTCGGGCCATCCAATGAAGTTGTATCAGGTACTTTGATTGTTCACTCAGATTTTTCAAATGTTTTGTTTAATACAAGTTCTACAAATTCCTTCATCTCTGAGAAATTTTTAGGTAAATTGAAAATATCGTCTAAAAAAATGATACCTGAAAATGTTGTTAAATCACCAGGGGGAAATATTATAGTAAGGAAGAATTATAAGAATATTTATATTATGTTCTGTGTAAAGATTTTACCTAAAAACCTTTTAGTTTTACCCTTAGTCGATTTTATTGTTATTCTAGGAATGGATTGTCTTTCTGTTTATCATGCTAAGATTGACTATAGAGCTAAAGAAGATTTTTTAGAAAGAGTTTCAGTTTGTATACAAGAATGGACCCATACAATTCATTACATATCAGGAAGCTGAGAAACTATTGAAAGATGGAAATGAAAGTTATCTTGTTCATATTGTTGAAAACAAGGTAACTGTTCAGATTGATGATGTTCATGTGGTCAATGAATACCTTTATGTTTTTCCTGATGATTTTCCCTATGTCATACCTAATCGGAAAGTTGAATTCACAACTGAATTAGTTCCTGATGCTAAGACAATTTCAAAACCCCCATATCATTTGGCTCAAATAAAATTTCTTGAATTGAAAAATAAGTTGTCGGATTTTCTTGATAAAGGCTTCTTTCGTCCTAGCACTTCACCATGTAGACCTCCTGTTTTGTTTGTTAAAAATTTAGACAGTTACATGAGACTTTTCATTGATTATAGAGCATTGAATAACATCACTGTTAAAAACAAGTATCCATTTCCTTATATCGATGAATTGTTTGACCAGCTCCAGGGAGCTCAGTACATTTCCAAGATTGACATGAGATCTGGATACCATCAGATGATGGTGAAGGAAGATGACATCCCCAAAACTTCCTTTCGTAGTAGATATGGGCATTATGAATGTGTTATTATGCCCTTTGGGTTAACTAATTCACCTACAGTACTCATGAATCTTCTGAATAGAGTATTTCATAAGTTCTTGGATAAGTTTGTGGTAATATTTATTGATGTCATTATGGCATTTTCTAAAAATTAAGAGGATCATGAAAAACATCTAAAGGTTGTTTTAAAAACCATAAAATAAAAGAAACTATTTTGAAAATTCATCAAGAGTGATTTTTGGTTGCAACAAATTTCTTTTCTTGGGAAAAATGTAAATAATGATGGAATAACAGTTGATCCTTCCAAAACAAAAGTAGTTGATGAATGGACAAGACCCACAAATGTTATAGATATTCATAGTTTTCTTGGATTAGTAGGTTATTACTGACATATTTTTAAGAACATTTCTTGGTTATCTATCCTGATAACTAAGTTAACATGAAAAAGGGTTAAATTTGTTTCGACAGAATAATGTGATGTCTGTTTTCAATAACTGAAGAATAGATTGGAAAATGCTCCAGTTTTGGCCCTGCCTTCTTGAAATGGTGATTTTTTCATCTATAGTGATACTTTGTTGAAGGGAATTGGTTGTGTTTTGATGTTAAATGATCTGGTAGTTGCTTATGCCTCTAGAGAACTAAAACATCATGAGTTTAATTATCCAAACATGATTTGGAATTGGTAGGTAGGTTTTTTTTTTAAAATTTGGAGGCATATTTATACAGAGCCAAATGTCAAATATATACTTACCGTTAAAGACTGAATTATTTATTCACTCAGAATAAATTAAACATGAGGCAGATAAGATTGATTGAACTGATAAAGTATTATGATTTCATGATCAATTACTATCCTGGAAAATATAACAAAGTGTTGGATACCTTGAGTCGAAAATATCATGCATCATTACACATGTTACATTTGGAACATGATCCCTTGATTAATCATTTGATGAATTTTTGCGTAGAAGTTGTCGGTGCTAGGAATACATCTGTTTTGTTTCAGGATTCAGTACAGTCTTTGTTGTCAGACAGAATTAAGTGAGCATATAAGGAAGACAGTGAGGTACAGAAAATGGTATAATTGGTTGAAGTGGGTAAGTTTCTAGAATTTAACCATGATAAAGATTGTGTTTTAAGATTTGGTAAACGGTTGTGTGTGCCTTGGGATTCGCAGTTGAAGAAAGAATTGTTGTGTGAAGCTCATAGTTCTGCATTTTTAGTTCATACTGGTAGTACTAAGATGTACAAAGACCATCATGAGTATTATTGGTGGGATGGAATTAATAGAGATATTGTTGATTTTACCATGAAATGTTTGACATGTCAGAAGGTTAAAGAGGGGTGGTAGTTACCGAGGGGAATGCTTCATCCTTTTCCAGTGCAAAAGTGGAAGAAGGAGAATGTATCCATTCACATTGTGGTGGGACTAACAAAGACATCTCGAGGTAATAATGAAATTTGGGTTATTATGGATTGGCTAAAAAAATATGCACATTTTCATTCTATTCAAGATAAAATGTCTTTGGATTATATTTCTAGATTATACATCAATGAGATTGTCAGGTTACAGGGAGATACTCTTTCCATTTTATCTGATCAGGATCCTATCTTCAATTCTAACATTTGTAAGGGACTTCAGAAGTCATTGGGCATGAAATTAAATTTCAGTATAGCTTTTCATCATCAATCAGAAGGGAAGTCAGAATGAATGATTAAAACTTTAGAGGATATTCTCTGAGCTTTTTCAATGGACTACCAAGGATGTTGGGATCAACATATTTCTTTATTTGAGATTTCTTATAATAATTTTTTCATTCCAGTATTCAGATGGAACCTTTTGAGGCTTTGTATGGGAAGAGGTGTTGGGCACCAGTGTTTTGGGATGAAGTCGGTGAAAGAAAGTTGATGGTGCCAGAATTAGTAGAAGAAGTATCTAAGAAAGTGAAGATGATCCAGCAGCATATGAGAATATCTCCGAGTAGACAGAAAAGTTATGAAGATAACAGAATGAAAGACTTCTTTTTTGAGATAGGTGGCCATGTTTTCCTTAAAATATCTCCTTGGAAAAGTGTGATGCATTTTGGTAAGAAAGGGAAGATAAGTCCACAGTTAATTGGTCCTTTTGAAATCTTGGAGGAAGTTGGAATAATTTTATATCGAGTATCTTTTCCTCTGAGTTTGTCTCAGGTACACAATATTTTTCATGTTTCGATGTTGAGAAAGTATGTGCCAGATTCATCACATGTCTTGAGCCCAGATGCAGTTCAGTTGGAAGAGAACCCTTCTTGGGAAGAGAAACCAGTTCAGATTCTTTATCGAATAGAACATGTATTTAGGAAGAAGGTAATCCAATAGGTAGTGATTTTGTGGAGAAACCACATGGTTGAAGAAGCAACATGGCAGTCTAAAAATGCTATGAGGGAAAGGTACCCTCACTTGTTTAATAAGTAAATAATATTACGAGGATGCAATTTTTAAAAGGTGCGGATAATGTAACACACCAAGGCTTTCTAAAAATAAATTGAAATTCTTGAATTTTTTTTAAATTAGATATTTAAAAGTTTTCTTTAAACATAATTGTGCTTCTTTTATGTTTGGAATTTCAAAAAATGGTCATCTGAAATTGTGTTTAGTATATTATTTGGAGTCTATTGGAACAAATTTGTTTTTTTAAATAGTAACATACCCTTATGAATAGTAATATGAATATTAATATGACCCTATTATATAGTAAATTGTTTTATTATTTTATTTTCTTAAGGGTTTAAGATAATGACATATGGATTAATTTTTCATTGTGATATAAAAAGAGTTATTGTTTTTAAATTATTAATTTTTGAACTAAGTATGATTTTATTTAAAAATTAAATTAAAAATATTTAGAAAATTATTTTCGAAAAATGTACTTCATTTTCGAATTATAAATGTCAATAAATGGTTAGGGTGAATTTTGGGGATTTTTCTAAAATAGTTGATTTTTCGGTGAATAGTAAAAAATATAGTTTTGAGTTTTGGTTTGTTAATAACTTCATTAATGAAGTAATAAATCTGGTAGACTTTTTTATATTAAAATAGGTTATGATGTGTCCCATGTGGCTTATACCATTGGAAAATACCCTGGTAAAACTCGTGGTTTTGCAAATACCACTAATGAGGTGTCCCTTGAAAATTATTTAAATAATCCCTCACTTTTTCTATAAATCCAACTCATTCCTTCATTAAATTTATTACAAATTAATCATCAACAATTCTATAACCTTCTACCTCCCTAGTATTTTTCCAAAGGTTTCCTCAATCCCCCAAGGTTTCTACCATCATGTTCTATGATTTACTCTACAATGCAAGGAAATTCTCAATTTCTTTCTTTTTTTATTCAAGTTCTATTTTATGTGGTATAACATTCAAGATTCCCTACCATGTTCTTATTTATTTCTTATTATTGATCTATTTTGAGTTATGATTCATTTCTAAATTGGTTACCCTTTTCCCCTCTCTTTTAAATATTTTCTAAAACCATGTCGTACATCCGTTAGGATGCCAAATTTTTGTAAGGAATATCTCGATTATTATTTTATTTTGAGTTATTTTCTATTCTTATTCTTTATTCATATCTTATTACCCAAGAGGCATGAAATCTCCAGAAATCCTGTATACTCTATATTTTCTCATGTTCGTGTAAAATTCTTCACCATTATTTTTTTCCTCTCCCACTTATTCAAGGAATAAAAACAATGTATGGGATGTGCCGAATTACCGACATTGTGGACGTTGTGATTTTGATTTACGTTAATTATTTCAAGTCTGGTCATGTAACAATTTCTATGGTTGAAACAAGTTATAATATATGTATTATGTCCCATTGATGGTTATGGAATTATTTTTTACTCATGGTTTTAATTTATAAGACAAAATGAGGTTATTATTATCAATGAACCACTAAACTGATCTAAACGAACATCATTAATGTTTTAACTTATGAATCATCCTCATATAAAAAATCAAAATGATAAATGGTATAAATTATTGTACTAGATATTTTTATATACCTCTCTATTCCAATTATGGAGTTTCACTTCCAATCGGAAAGAACATCTCTCATGAACAAATCAGGAAAATCACGTAAGGAACTCACCCAAAACAGTGCAAGGAACAAAATACTAGCAATTAAGGGGTAAAATAAGGCTATGAAGTGATCATATAAGAGGTTATAAACTTGAAAATGTTTCTTTAAAATACAAATAAAACTCTTTTAGCCATTATACAGTAATTTTAAACAAGTTTTAAGTAAGTCATGCCTGAGGAAAGGGAATTCTTAACCTGATTTTCATTCTCTGGGTTAACCTTATTCTTCATTATTTATGTGGTAATTAAATTTTGTGTGTGATGAAATCTGACTATAATTTGTCTAATTATGTATATTTATAGAGTATATACATATTACATCCACTCTATTAATTCTCACTTCAGTTATATGATATTTTTAATGGTCTTTTCTTTAAAAATACTATTTTGAAATTCTATTTCACAAAATTCAAAATTGATGTTTTTATGAAAATATTAATGTTGAATGATTATGTTCTGGATATTGGTAATTGTTTATGAAGAAGAGTGGGACCTATATTTACCTCCAATTCATTGGGTATGAGTAATTTGGAGGTTAGTCGTATTGTTACTCCACGTGTAACTGTGATGGTTACACAAATATTAAGGTAGTCGTGGGGGTTACAAATTATAAGGTAGCTGAGAGGGTTACTAGATTATGTAAGTAATACCCCAATGTACCTTTATGGTTCTACTTATGTTAATAGGTATTGTGGATATCTCATGTTTCACAATGTAAGTATATATATAGAGGTGATTAGTATGTCTTTTGAAAATGATTTCATACATTACAAGTAGTCATGGACTAATGTGTTCTTTCCTTCTTTTTATATCTTTTACTGGGTTTTTGTGCTCATCCTAATTTTTAAATGATTTTCACAGGTTAATGGATGTGTAAGAGAAAGAAGGAATCCATGTTAAATTTTGAATAATTGTCAAGGAATCATGTTTTAATTTTTAATGTTTTAAATTTTGAAAAAAATGGAAACTATTTTTTAGGTATCCACACTATAACAATGTGTAATGTTTTGAATGTATTATTCCCAATCCTGTATAGCTATAATGTTTAAAATATCCTCAATTTTAAATGAATTTTTTTCTTGAATAAATTCAAGATTATGGTTGTAATAAGGTTGGGTTCAAATAATTATCACCTGATATAACATATAGGTTGTGGTTCATCATGATTCTATTTCATGATGCCTCCATGTAGACAGCCATCTAGGATTCCAATGAGTAACCATGAGAATGGTCCATGGTGTGATGATGATTTAGTAAATTTATTGTTACCCGAGATTATACCTTCGGGCGGTTTCCCAGTGATACCACTACTCATTGGTCAGTAGTTACTACCTGCACTATCGGTAGAGGATACATATAGGCTCAGTACCTTACACAAGATTTTGTGATACATACCTCTCGGGTTTCAAGGAGAAACCTGACTCACAAACGATTGAGGACTTACTTGAGGTGGTGATCAAGTTTCCATCTATCTCGAGTACCATTAGATTAGATAGTGGTCCTAGAAGTGAGCATTCTATGTGGCTCAGTAGGGCGATGGTAGGGTTTAGATTACCCCAATCTTACGATGAGTTGACTTTTCCATGGACAAATATTGAGAAACTTCCTCAGAGAAGGGGTTATATTACCATGAAAATCTAAGGGGTTTGTGTTCCCAAGATCTTCTACAGTTTTGATAGGATGACATGTCGTTAATTGAGGATTTTTTGAAGTGTACCGACCATTCTAGGTACACTATTAATACGATACGACCAGTGCTTCATGGCTCGGTCCTCCGAGTGAGACGTGTATAGGGAAATTTGAGACCGAAAAAATCCTCTATGAATTCCTACTTTTGTTAGGGTTATAGAGAGAACCATTGTGGTTGAAAATTATTTAGATGAGTAGATGAATCCAGTGAATGTCACCAGTGGGAAATGAGGAAACTAACGTCAGCATCATAGACTTATACATGTAAAATGTTTCAGGAAGAGAAAGTGATAGGGGTAGATGAATCTGTAGGGAAGAAGGCATGGAAGGATAGCTAGGAGAGCTGCAGGAGGTGGTGAAAATTTCAACATGTTATAACCACCACCCTAATTTGGTCCTCAACGGGCTTAGGGTGATTGAAAATAGAGGAAGGGAGTAGCTGCATACAGTCAAGGAGTGTGACCCAAAGGATCCATGAATGATTCGAGGTATGATATGTGTCTACCATTAGTTTTTGTTACTAATAGACATAGGTACTAATCATTCCTTCTTGTCAAAAATCTTGTTCATGATATAGAGTTTCAGGTTAAACTGTTGACATGACCAATACGTCTGGAGATAACTATGAGAGGAGACTCGATAATGACACTTATGTCGATGGTGTGATATGACCCTTGATGTGAGAGTTTCAGTTGGAACCACTTGCTGGTAGTGTCAGGGCCTTACAATGTCTGTTTGGGTGTGGTTTGGTCATCCACAGTTCATTCCCAGATTTAATATTTTAGGAAAAAAGGTTGTGGTATATCTATAGTGTTGGACTGTGGTTTTCCTTGGTCGGTGAAAAAGGAAACCCAAGTAGAACGTGATAAACTCATGCATAGGTGGGTGCAGCCAATAACTCTTGAGTCAGCCATCCTTACCCTCATGGAAGCAGGTGTTTAGAGTCTTTAGTTCCCAATAGTAGTGACATAGTTCGGAAACATCATTTCAAAAGATGTTTCCATTATTACCTCCCCATAGGAAGAGGGACTACATCATTGTCATGTACCCAAGGATGACATCAATATCTACAACTGCATATCATATAGCTCTCGTGGAGCTCCAGGACCTGAGAGTATAGTTGGTAGAACAGTTTACTGTCTACTCTAATCACAAGAGTCTCAAGAATATCTTTTTATAGAAGGACCTGAACCTGAGACATCCGTGATGACTGGAGTTCCTCTAGGAATATGACATTAAGATGGTATTCACTCCAGGAAAGGGAAACATAGTATCAAATTCACTTAGTAGGATGACAGGTCTACACCTTCTAAGTGATGAAACAGATCAATTAGCCACATAGTAATTATAATTTGTGGATAGTGATGGAGTATCTTACCTCCATTCTATGATATTCACTCCCCCACTTCTTCAGCTAGTCATGGAGGCACAACTTAGGGATGTTGACTGCGAGACCCGACGTGCTCATATATCCTTAGGATATGCTCATGAAGGATTTTTTTTAATATGGGGAGAATGTCATAATCTTCATAGCATGCTCCATGGTACCAATGGTGCCCTGTGAGGAGGTTTTTAGGGAGTTCCACACATCCCGTTTGGTGGTACCTCCTGGTGTGGCAAAGAAATACCGGGACCACCGGTGCCAGTACTAGTGGCTAGTGATGAAGAAAGTAGTTGAAGAGTTCATTTCACGATTACTCACTTGTTAGGAAGTGAAGGTCATGCACCAGGTTCTAGCAGGCATGAATCAGCCACTTGAGGTTCCAAAATAGAAGTCGTATGGAATCTCCATGGACATCGTGACAGAGATTCCACGTATGTACAGGGGCCATGATTCTATCAAAGTGATCGTTTACTGACTTACCAAGTCATCCCACTTCCTACCCATATAAGAGCAGGGATCGATAGAGGTATTAGGATGCCTCTATATACAGGATATACTAAAAATTCATGGAGTCCCATCGGCGATTGTCTTAGATCATGAATCTCATTTTACATCCCATTTGTGGAAGGGATTACGGGAGGCATTCATGAATTAGAAACGCTTGAGCACCACCTTTCACCCTCAGACAGATGGTCACATAGTGAAGACCATACACACAATTGAATACATGCACCACACTTGCATCCTTGGTTTTGGCCATAGTTGGGATGATCAATTTCCCTTGGTTGAGTTTTCGTACATAAATAGCTATCACTCCACCGTTGGCATGCCACCATTTGAGTCATAGTACAAGAGGCCATGCAGATCACCTCTATGCTGCACAGACCTAGGGGAGTCATCACTTATGGGTCCAGAGTTGGTATGGGCTACCACTGAGAAGACGCAGATCATCTAGGAGAGGATGAAGACTGCTAAGAGCTTGCATAAGTCTTATTCCCAGAGGAGACAGAGTCCCTTGGAGTTCGAGGAGGAATATCATGTCTTTCTACGGGTCTCACCTTGACGAGGATTGTGGAGATTTGGCTAGGGTGGCATGGTATCTTCAAGGTTAATCAAACCTTTCCAGATCCTCAGCAGAGTAGGAAAGGTGTCATACAACCTATCTCTTCCCTCACAGATGCACTGAGTGCATAATTTTTTCCATGTTTCACAATTGAGGAGGTACGTGCATGATCTATTGCACGTTATTGACTAGGGAAAGTTGGAAATTGATGATGAAGCCATGTTCGCGAAGTAACAGATGGAGATAAAGGATCCAAAGGAGAGGGTCCTTCATGGGTGGTTGATCCCTCTACTGCGAGTTCGATGGCATCATGGGAACCTCCATGAGATCACATCTGAGCGGGAGTCTCAGATATGTGCTTAGTACCCCCATTTGTTTCCCAATCTTATTTATGGCTTTCAGGGATGTAAATCAATAAGGTGAGGAGGATTTAAATACCCAAAATTTCCTTATAATTGTTTTAATTTATATGGGATTATTATGAGATTGTAAAAAATGACGGCACATGATTCTTAGGCCTGGAGTTCCTAGAATGATCTGTCGAGAAAAATGTTAAGCTTTAAATAGTTTATAGGATAGTTTTCCAAAAAAAAGTGGAATAACACTTAAATGGGTTCCCGAATCAGAAATCCAAGGGCACCATTGCATTCAGGATGGTTAGTTTACCCTAGGACCAACTTAGGATTAGATGGTACAGGCCTCCAGTGAGAAAAACCAAAAATAGAAAAACCATAAATAAAATTATTTGTTTTTTAAATTTTTTTAACTCAAGAATGGTGACTCGGATTAAAAATCTAAAACCACAGCTGAGCTTGTGTGGTTATTCATTCCTTGGGAAGATCCTAACCTTTGCTAGCGTGGGCCAATAGTGGGACTTAGTTTTTGGCCATAAATAAAATGATTAAGTAACAATTTTTTTATTGAAAAATTCTTTAACTCCAAATGGTAACTCTGATTGTAAATACAAGACTGTTGTTGAGCTCGTGAGAGAGTGTTTCCCTTAGGAAGAGCCTAACCTTGACCAGCGCAGGTCAATGGTGACTGTTCATAAATTTTTATCTTTTTTAAGGTACTTTCAGTAAATGTGTGAGCGGAAATCTCTATATTTTGAACCAGTTCTTGGATTAAAAATCTAATGACACCGTTGAATTTCCAGCATTGAGATTCTCTTAGGTGAAGCTTAACTTCGACCAGTAAGGGTGGGACAAAAAAGATAATTTTTGGAATTTACAACAAAAAATAATAAAATTACTCGATTAGTTATTTTATTTATTTATTTGTAACTGAAGAGCGATGGTGGCAGGACCGCGAGTTTTTCAGATCATTTAATGGCCGATTACACTTGGTTGTGTAACCACAACGTCGGGAGATTATTGGGTTAATTAACTAAACTCATTAACGAACCACATTAATTGTGTGACAAGTTCAACTCGCATTTATTTTATTTAAAAAATAGGTTGGCATGAGTTTTGGGAATCCATGGGAGAATTCTTTACGAAGTGCTAGCAAAGTCTTCCATCATCATATAATGGAGCTTCGACACCTTTGAGGAATCAATCTAGAGATCAATGAATTCCAATGAGCATTCTTAGAATGCGGACCCATCTTCTTCATAGGCACTGTGTACCAACGTATTTGAGGTTGGGGTTATGTGCTTAATTCCTCCCTTTTTCCCATTCTAGAATATAATAAAGAACACGAATCAACCATCCAACAGGTTGATCTGCATTTCATTCTTTAATGTGGTAGAATAATGTGGTGTAACTCTATGGGGTTGTTATGATTAAATAATCCTTACCATATTATAACACTAATATCAATAGCGCGAGCAGAACCAAACAAGGCCTGGACCTTCTGCTGATCTCGATAATGATTGAATTATTTGTGGGTGATCAACCAATACTGTGGTAAGATGAAACATGGGTCCAGACGGTGATGGAAGTGTCTCGAGAGGTCAGTAGTCACAGTTGGAAAAGAAAAAGTACCTCCAAAGCTTCAATGGAGGCCCACAGAAGCTGCACTGGCACGGTGGTGCCAGCAACCAAAGGTTTCGGTGGCATGCTATCGTCGCTAGTGAAGAGGGGGTGGCTCCTGAAGGTGTTGGGGCAGATAGGGGGCGGCCAACCGATGCCGACCGTGATGACCGTGGTGGCACACAATAGTTGCATGCCACGAAGGAGGGTCGCGGCTCCGAGCCACAGCAGAGGGCGGACCCATTGTAATGACCCACTTATCCTTATTTGATAAAGAATACAACAAATCATTACTTGGCCTTAAGCGACATCCCCAAGGCACCAATGGCTGGAAATAAATGCCGAAGGGTTTTAAAACAAGTGGTGGATGATTTACCGTTTATAAAACATACCACAGAACCAAAAACCATAACCAAACAAATCAACTAAATGATGCCTGATAAAACTAAGACCACACAACCATTTATATTATCATAACCAACCAAGAGTACCAAAATTGAAACCAACACTAAATCAGAGTAAATAGCAGAAAGAAAAATTAAAGACCACAAGATGACAACACAACTACATGCTCCACAAGCTCCAAGCTCCAACATCACAAACCAGCCCAAGCATCACGAAGTAGTGCAATAAACATGCGACACTTTACATTTTCCAAAACCCTGGTATATGACATCTATAAAAGCACCAACGTTCCAATGTAGGGGTTGAGTAATGAAACTCAGTAGGTTTTCCCCAATGAATTCCCAACCTATGCCTCTAGGATAAAACATGTTATCAAATTTACATAAAACAATTTATATAAAACAATTTCAAAATAGTTCACAATATAGAAAGTTCCATGTCAAAACCATTTTCCAACAAAAACCATCTTTCTCAAGAAAAGAAACCAAGAAAAGTTTCCAATAAAATTCACATTTCCACTTCGGCATATTCATTCCATTTCACAAATCAATACAACCAATCATTTCACAACCCGTGAAATCAACTATGCATGCATCGTTATGACATTTCCATACTTATGAGCTGTTTCTCGTCGATCTACCATGTCGTCACAAGGTAATTATTCCCCATGTGCCATTACACCTTTGGAACCGATCACAAAGTCATATTTCAACCAAGCCTCATAAATGCAATATAAATGCACAAACCTAGTATTCCAAAAAACCACACCATTGCAACCATGCCAAAACCATTTCAATAAAATAGCCCTTTTATTGAAGACCTTTTTCCAGAAACCCATTTTCAAAATCTAGAAAATCCATATTTTAAAATCACCATTTTAAAATCATGAAACCAAAACACTTTGCGAAAACCATTCTTTCATTTTCCATGATTCCATCAAAACCCATAAATCATCACTAAAAGATTTATAAAAATCTTTGCACCACAATTTCACAATCAAAACCAAAAAATTAAATCAATTTGAAGTAAACATTCATGTTATACAAAAGAGGAATCGAGAGTGAAGCCACCTACCTCAACATAATAGGTGAAACCAACGAACAGATGAAGAACACCAAAAAAACCGAGTCAATTCTCCAAAAACAATCCTTAGATCACTTTTCCTAGCACAACCAAGACTAAATATCTTCATATTTGGAATCCACAGACTTAGATCTACTCATAATGGGTGTAGATATAGGAAACAGAGGGAAGAGGAGAAGTAGATCTATGTAGATCTAAGAAAACGATCAAGAACGAAGGAGAATGATCACATACCTCAAGAATCAGGCTTCGATTCACCAAGGGAAGCCTTTGAATCACCTCCTAGATGGTTGGGAGAATTTTTCCAACCTTTAAGGAAGAGTAATCCCAAGTTATGGCCGCTTATGATCTTTAATGAGGCAATTAGTGGAAAAACGAATTAGATCCACAATTTAAGGATCTAATCAATGTGCCTGCACGGTTAGTCCGCACGGTTTGACAAACTGTGCGATAACTGTGCGTTAGCTACTTCCTCGGACATCCTTTTCACACAGCCTCAACGTATGGTTTCCCTTGGTCATGCGCCGACCATACGGAAGCCACATCCTCCCCTGTCAACCTCACACAGTTTGGTCGCACTGTTTCGACAAACTCTGTGCCTCTCGTGCACCTTCCCCTTTTCCTCAAACATTAATCCAGGATCTCCCGACTCTCCCATACATCACCCTAAACTTTTAAAACAAAGAAAATCCACAAGTAAGGGTTACATACAAGAAACTGGGGGTAATAGATTCTCCCCACCATTGGAATTTCCGTCCCTAGAAAGTAGAAAACCAATGCTTGTCTGAAAGTGTTGTGGCCACTTCTCTTTCATTTCATTCTCACGTTCCCTAGTCTCTTCCTAAATCTGACCATGTTGCCATAAAACCCACACTAGACCAATGATTTCTCCACTCATGAATTTATCATGCCTATCCATAATCGGCACCAGAATATGTACCAATAAAACATACGGCTCTAGGTCAACATGATCCCATCTAATCACATGGTCAGGATCGGGTTGATACTTTTTCAACTGAGATTCCTAGAACACATTATGCACTACACTGAACCGTGGTGGTAATACTAACTGATACACCACCTCACCAACCCATTACAGTATCTCAAAATGGAATATATATTAAGGAGATAATTTTCCATGCTTCCCAAAACGACGATGTCCATGTCTTGGAGAGATTCTAAAAAAGACATGATCACTCACCGCAAACGAGGACGGTCTTCAGAGATGATCCACATAAGATTTATAACGACTCTGAGTCGTCTCCATCCTCATTAAAATCAACTGGATCTTCTCCATTGTTTCATGTACAAGGCTCGGCCCAACTAGTAAAGTATCACATGTTTCCACCCAACAAAGTGGAGAAAGACAAGGACGCCAATACAATGCTTCAAACGAGGCCATGCGTATCAAGGCATGATAGATGTTATTGTATGAGAACTCCACGAAGGGTATGTGATCATCCCATGATCCTCTAAAATAGATTACACAAGCCCTCAACATGTTTTCCAATGTTTGTATCGTCCGCTCGTATTTCCCATCCATCTGAGGATGATACGTCGTGCTCATCGTCAACCGAGTCCCCAGGGCTTGCAGTAATGATATCCAGAAATGATATGTGAACCTCGAATATCTATCTGAGACTATAGAAACTAGTACACCATTCCTCTTTACCACTTCTCAGATATAGATTTTTGAAAGATCTTCCACCGTATGGGTTTCACAAATAGGGATAAAATGGGCTGACTTGGTTAGACGATACATTATCACCAAAATGTCATCGTGTTTCCGGAATGTTATTCGATGACCTATAACGAAATCCATTGATATATGATCTCATTTCCACACCAGGATAGGTAAATATTGTAACATACCAACTGGTCTGTGATCCTCTACTTTAAAATGCTGACAAGTTAAGCACCGTGAGACGAACTCCACCAACTTTTTTTCATATCCATCCACCAAAACCGCGCCTTCAACACCTTATACATATTTTGTGTACTTGGGTGTACAACCCATCTTGAATGGTGGTAAGAATGAAGGAGTTGGTCCTGAGCAGTTAAAGGTTCATCCATATGATCTCAAAAACGCAAAACTGAACTCCCATCTAGCTCACACCCCTCAATGGTGTCCCAACCATTGAGTTTTGAACTCATTGCAACACAGTCAACATCTGATGCTTATGCCTCCATCACTATCTCCACCAAAACAGGAACAAGCGCAACTGGAAGGAAAACTGTAACATCGTCTCGGTCTTCACATTCCACATGCATTTCGGCTAAGACCGATATCAACTACCACTCGTCTGAAGATTCTATTTCCAACTAAGCATACAACTTTATTCTTAATGCATCAGCCATTGCATTTCCCTCACCTGGTGTATACATCAAGTCAAAGTCGAACATTTGAAGATACTCCATCCATCTCCTCTGCGTCAGATTCAAATCTTTCTCTGAGAAAATATTTTTCGTGCTTTTTTGATCAATAAACACAGTAAATTTCTTACCAAAGAGATAATGTCTCCATGTTTTTAAAGCATGGATGACTGAAGCCAACTCCAAATCGTGTGTTGGGTAATTCTTTTCTTTCACCCTAAAATGCCTTGAACCATAAGCAACAACATGGTCTCCTTGTATGAGAACACATCCCAACCCTATTCCCAAAGCATCACAAAACACCACATACCCTAGTCCTGATTCAGGTAAGATCAGGATGGGTGATGATGTAAGGTGAAGTTTCAACTCTTGAAAAGATCTATGACATTCATCATTCCATTGAAATGAACTATTTTGATTTTTAAATGTTATTATAGGAAAAGCTAGTCATGAGAAGTCACGCACAAAGTGTTAGTAATAACCAGCTAGACCAAGAAAACTTTGTATTTCAAAGACATTTTCCGGCGGTTGCCAAGAAAGAATAGCTTATATCATTTATGGATCCACTAAAAAACCTTTCTCAGAAAAAACATGGCCTAGAAAGCATACATCTTGTATCCAAAAATCGCACTTTGAAAATTATTCATACAACTGATGGACCCACAAGATTTCCAACACTATCGCCAAGTGTTTCTCATGCTCATCCCTTGTTCTTGAATAAACCAACATGTCATCCACAACCACCACAACAAAAGAATCTAGATATGGCTAAAAAATTATATTCATCAAATCCATGATGACTGTGGGTGCATTCGTAAGACCAAAATGCATGACTACATATTCATAGTGGCAATATTTGCTTCTAAAGGATGTCTTCGGAATACCCTCCTTCCGAACTCGCAACTGGTGATATCTTGACTACAAGTCAATCTTAGAGATCCACCGAGCTCCCCTCAATTGATCAAATAGGTAATAAATATGTGAAAGTGGATATCTATTATTTATCGTAACTTAGTTAAGTTTATCATAATCCACACATGGCATCAAAGTTCCATCTCCTTTATTTATAAACAAAACTGGTGCTATCCATAGAGACACACTCGGCTGAATAAAACCTTTGATTTACAGTTCTTTTAACTACAGTTTCAATTATTTTAACTTAGTTGGTTCTATCCTATATGATGGAAGTGATATAGGACTGGTCCTCGGAAGGAGATCAATCATAAACTCCACTTCTCTCACAAGTGGTAACCCTGAGAATGTTTCTGGATAAACATCAGGAAATTGATCCATGAGTACTGGAAAACTATTATTTGCGATCTCATCCATCCATTCCAAGTTTAATGCAGCCAACTGGTAAGAGATCGTTGCTACTACTAGTGCCAACAAGCCCATTGCACCTGCCTTCACCACTCTTTCTTCTCTAAAGAGATGCTCAACACCATCCTCAGTCACGAAACTAACTGTTCTGTTATAACAGTCGATGTGAGACCTAAACTCTGTCAACCAATCCATACCCAGGATTTTATCATAGATATCCATCTCTAGCACAAATAATTACCATTTCAGCTCAGCTCCATCAACTGTTATAGAACATGCTCTACACATGAAGGCTCTAAATTCTATTTCACCGAGAGGATTTTGAAGTTTTATCATAGAAGGAATCATTTCAAGTTTTAAGTTCAGAAAATAATAAATACGAGAATCAAGAAAAAAATATGATGCACCAGTATTGAAAAACACTTTCATGAGGGTAGAATTCAAAATAATCATACCTCTCACCATAAACGGTCCATACTGGTCATCCACAATCACCTGTTCCACTCCATACAATTGCTTTGTTGTTGCACCTTTCTCTTTATTGCATTGTTGAGATTTCCCTGCCAGAGGAGTCATGGTATTCTTCGAATCACCATAGCTAGCTCTGTTCTACTGGCGAGACTAATTTTTCTATCCTCGCCCTGTCGAAGCATAAGATGCTTGCGACAACTGAGGAGTGTCACGAAAACCTGACCGTGGAGCACTGCGACAATATCGCTGAAGATGTTCCATCTTGTTACAATTACGACATGCTCTCAGTGGTGGGGTACATTCTCATTTCATGTGATCAATCGCACCACATTGAAAAACCCAGCTTTCATCATGGGTCGTGAAGGAAGATTCCCCGATCCAGCCGTCTGATTATGATTTGCACTCCCGCCTTGGAAGTAGGTGTCCCTCTTCCGCTTGTTCCCAGTATTAGAGTTTCCACCCATTCCCATGGGTATCATCATACTTCTTCCTCCCATAACTCATGTGATGTATCTTTTAGCTACTATTACTCTGTTTACCATCTCCGTATAATCCGTAATACAGAGCACAACTATCTTCGAACGAATCTCCTATCATAACCCTAATTCAATGATTTGTGCCTTCAGCAATACACTTGCAGCAACTTCCAGTGCAAAGCGCACTAAATTCATGAATTTAGCCACATAATCCGTGATAGAGAGATTATCCTACTTCAGGCTGAAAAAGTTAGTTGTCCTTTGGATCTTGAACATGTGAGGATAGAATTGTTTATTAAACAATTCCTCAAATTCCTCCCAGCCCAGGCCATGATCCACCTTATCCTGTACCACC
This sequence comes from Viscum album, assembly GCA_963277665.1. Classification (NCBI taxonomy): domain Eukaryota; kingdom Viridiplantae; phylum Streptophyta; class Magnoliopsida; order Santalales; family Viscaceae; genus Viscum; species Viscum album. The sequence goes on along the minus strand of OY728122.1, from coordinate 577,179,166 downwards.
AGCTCCCACCACTATCATGCAATATCCTCCAGCATATACATCACCAACTATACTTTCAGTTCTGCTGGGGTGCCAATGAAGTCGAAGATACGATTCATCCTACTCAGCCACACCTTCGCCCTTTCTGGTTCAGAATCACCCCGAAAGATGGGTGGTTTCTGCTTCTGGAACTAGACGAAATGGTCTACATGCCTTGACTCATCCCTCTTATTCCCTGTGTCCACAACCTAATATGCTTGAACTATACTTTGTACTAGCTTCTGGTTCACCTGTGGCTCAGGTGAGACCACATTTTCTACAGCTTCTTCCATTTGGTTTCTACGACGCCTAACAGGTTCCATCTGCTATAAAAAGAACACACACCATTAGTCTCAATTCCTAGCAACTGAATTCTTAGCATTTAAAATTCTGTCACATTATCTATCACAACATTGCACTCAAAAAAAACATTTTCTTTGTTCAACCATTTTTTAAAACATTCAACATTCTTTTTGAAAATCAACCCATTTTCAAAATACACCAAATACCCTGTTTTCAAAGCCTTTGAGTTGAAAACAATTTCTGCATTTTTAATGAATTGGAAACTTACACCAAATCCTTAATAATTCCTCACAATGAGATATGCAATCCTAGTGGGAATTTATTACCCTATAATGAATTCCATCCTCATATCATTTTCTAAACCCATGTCAATGAGATTTCCAACATTCTAGAAGTGTATCCAAATCACTTATGTACCCAACACCCTAGTAACATGAAGTTCAACATAAATGGTTTAGCAACGTCCTTTTATGCTATAATTTCATGTTCTGACAATCCTACGCCTGTCTAAAATGACCACCCATGGAATAGAAAAGAATGAATTTCAACTCCAAGACCAATAACAACGATGAACACTAGTTAGGCAAGGACCGAACAAGCTAATACCATTTGTAATGACCCGCTTATCCTTATTGGCTTAAGAATTCAAAAAATCATTATTTTTCCTTAAGAGACATCAACAAGGTGCCAAAGTCTAGGAATAAATGCCGAAGGGTTTCAAAACAATTGGGGGATGATTTACCCTTTTTAAAACATACCACAGAACCAACAACCATAACCAAACAAATCAACTACATGATGCTTGATAAAACTAAGACCACAAAACCATTTATATTAACATAACCAACCAAGAGTACCACAATGGAAACCAACACTAAATCAAAGTAGACAGCGGAACGACAAACTAAAAGACCACAAGACAAAAACCCAACTCCATGCTCCACAAGCTCCAAGCTCCAACATCACGAACCATCCCAAGCATCACAAAGTAGTGCTATAAACATGCAACACTTTACCTTTTCCAACATCCCGGTATATGAAATCTGCAAAATTACCCGTGTTCCAAAGAAGGGGGTGAGTAATAATACTCAGAAGGTTTTCACTGATGACTTCCCATCCCATGCCTCAAGGATAAAACATGTTAGCACATTTATATAAAACAATTTATATAAAACAATTTCAAGACAGTTCACAAAATAAAAAGTTCCATGTCAATACCATTTTCCAACAAAAACCATCTTTCTCAAGAAAAGAAACCAAGAAATGTTTCCAATAAAATTCACATTTACACTTTGGCATATTCATTCCATTTCACAAATCCACACAACCAACAATTTCACAACCCGTGAAATCAACTATGCATGTTTCGTTATGACAGTTACATACTCCTGAGTGGTTTCTCGTCGATCTACCAAGTCGTCACAAGGTAATTATTCCCCATGTGCCATTACACCTTTGGCACCAAGCACAAGGTCGTATTTCAACCAATCCTTGTAAATGCAATATGAACGCACACACCCAGTACACCCAAAAACCACACCATTCCAACCATGCCAAATCCACCTCAATAAAACTTCCATTTTATTGAAAACCTTTTTATCACAAACCCTTTTCCAAATCCAGATAATCCATATTTTAAAATCACCATTTTAAAATCAATAAACCAAAAAACTTTACACAAACCATTAATTCATTTTCCATGATTCCATAAAAACCCATAAATCATCACTAAAGAATATTTATAACATGCTTTTCACCACAATTTCACAATAAACACCATGCAATTAAATCAATTTGAACTAAGCCTTCATGTTCTAAGAAAGAGGAATCGAGAGTGAAGCCACCTACCTCAACAAAATAGGTGAAACCAACCAACGGATGAAGAACTCTAACAAAACTGAGTCAATTCTCCAAAAACACTCCTTATATCTCTTCTCCTAGCACAACCACGACCAAATGTCATCATATTTGGAATCCATACACTTAGATATACCTATAATGGGCAATGATCTAGGAAATAAAAGGAAGAGGAGAAGTAGATCTATGTAGATCTAAGAAAACGATTAAGAACAAAGGAGAACGATCACATACCTCAAGAATACAGCTCTGATTCACCAAGAGAAGCCTTTGGATCTCCTTATGAATGCTTGGGAGAAGTTTTTCAACCTTCATGGGAGAGTAATACCGATTTATGGCTTCTTAGAAGCTTTAATGAGGCAATTAGAGGCAAAACAAGTTAGATCAACAATTTAAGGATCTAATTTAAGTGCCTGCACTGTTAGTCTACACAGTTTGACAAACTGTGTGCTAACTATGCATTACCTACTGCCTCAACCATCCTTTTTACATGGCCTCATCGCACAGTTTCCGTTAACCATGCACTGACCGTGCAGAAGCCACTACATCCCGAGTAAGCCACACAGAGTTTGGTCGCACATTTTAGACAAACCGTGCGCCTCCCGTGCGCCTTTCCCTTTGCCTCAAACTTCAATCCAGGATCTCCCGACTCTCCCATACATCACCCTTAACTTTTAAAACCAAAAAAATCATCCTGTAAGGGTTACATACCAAAAACTGGGGGTACTACACCCAAGCCCCATGGGTTCTGCAGGTGACAGGTCCACATGGACTAGCCAGGTAGAGAGACACCAATTGTCACCGCTGATTGAAGGACTTGAACGACCGAGCCGTTCAAGAGGGGAGAAGAACCCCACACTAGCTAGTGGGCTGAGAAGTTCCGCAGCCTGATAGGCCATGCTCGGAAGGGTGGGCCGTGTTGGGTCAGTCTCAAAGGGTTGGGTTGGTCTGACTGGGTTGGGTCGTTCTGACCGGGTCAGATCGGACCCGGACACACTAACAGCCTAGTTTTGCTTAAATGGGAATATATCCTAAACCAAAAATCTGTTTGACGAAACATTTGTTGTGCTAGAACCCTTAGTAGGAGACATATTTTTAGAGATACTCCACATGGGTTTTGGAGAAATTTAAAGTATGACTGGGTTGGATCGAACTCGAATCCAACCGGGACCCCGAAACTAAAATGCCTATAATTAACAGACCGGACGTCCGATTGACGTGTCGTTTGTTGCATTGGAAAACTTATGATATGGTGGTTAATCAAGTTACTTATTCCTGGGACTTTGTGATAGTTGAGGTACAATAAATGGCTTAAGGAGAGGATCCTCCTGAAATCAAGCGTTCTTAGTATGGAAATCGAGTGGTTGGATGTGACGTGAAGAATGAATAGTGATCTTGTGTGGGTCGCTACCAATCGATCCTATGTAGGATTGTGCTAAAAGATCTTGTGGGGGTCAGTTCCTATTGATCCTATGTGGTTCAATGCTCACTGATCCTGTGTGTTTTTGTGCCTAGAGATCCTATGTGGGTCAGCATCTATTGATCATCTGTGGGTCAGCATCTATCGATATTGTGTGGGTCAGCATCTAACGATCCTGTGTGGGTCTTCAACAGAGCCTCTCCAGATAATAAGATGATGTAGCTTACATATAATCATCTGTACTTATATAGGTAATTTATACTCGGTTTGATCTCATTCTTTTTCTTTTTTCTTTGTGATTGAGATCATGCTTTGTGGTTATTACTCTGTTGAATTCTGAGAGACCTTCTAGGGTCTCAGAGTCCTTACTAAGTATTGTTATACTCACCCCTACACGAGATTCTCCCACACCTTGTTGTGTCTTGAGCAGATGACATGAAAATTTGATTTAGACTCAGGGAGCTATGACATGACGGTGTATGGTGGTTACATGTTGATTTGGAGAGCTTTAGTGATGAGTTATACCTACCCTTCAGGTAGGAACCTTGGCGTGTGACCTCAGGATATATTTTTTGTTTTACCTTTACTTCCATTTCAGTTGGTCTTGTATTCTATCCCCTTTCACTTTTAGTTCTTAATTTTACACGCAATTGTGCTTTTTAGTTGTGGTTATACCTTTCTTCTTTCGTTGTATTATACTTGTGTGCAGTGTTCCCTATCTGTGTGTTTATGGATTTTCAGGCAACACCTTCCTATATTAGGGATATTCTTTTCGGGTGCTAGTCGCGAACCCCTGGCCTATGGAAGGCTGTCTTGTAGTAGTCAGAGTCCTGGCCCCAGGGTAAAGGCCATGAAAGAATCCTTCCCAGTTACAAATTCCATCAAATCATTTGTGAAAAAAACTCCCTCAAATAATTTTTATGGGACCAGAGAGCGACGAATTCCAACCCCCATGGAAGGATCGTCATCGGCAATGATCATCCATCTGATCGAACCTTCTCCATTTAGGGGTTACTTTTTGTTTTTATTTCACAATAGTTTTTCTAAACCCAATGAACATAGACCAACCAACAAAAATATTGATCCATGGTTCATTAATCTTGTGGGAGGATTTCTTGAATTGGGGATTTTCTTCAGGATCTTTTATTTCTATTGATAAAAACCAAATTTCCCATTCTCATTTTTCAAATCATCAAACATGGAGGAATTAGGCCCACATGAACAAGAAACTAATTCCTCCATCTTGGGGAGTTCTTGTGATGTTTTTGACCAGACTTCAAATTTGTTGTCAATGAAGAACTGATGTCGTAGTAGGAAAGATGCCACCCAAAGGAACACAAGGGCCTAGAAGGTTTGCGGAACAGACACATGGAATAGACCCAGTGGTCCATGGAAGGCAGTTCCAGTGCACCGACTCTAGAAAATGACAGCTGTGGCCCACAACAACACGCCACTAAGGTGCACCAAGGAGGCAGCTGTGGCCAGCTTGGGTTGTGATGGGGTGGCAGGAGCCGACAACGGCTGGCGTATGGGGACGTGGCCACCCATCCTTATCGGTGGATGGAATGCATCATGCAGGCTGTGGAAACCCACTAGCACACAGTCAAGTGGGTGTTGTATATAGGACCAAGGCGCTGATGGATTAGCCGGTTGCGGGGCACTGAAATGGATTCCAGGTGGTGTTCAAGCTGGAGGAGACCAGCCCGCCGGTTGCGGGCAGGGCTGGCAGAGCATGAACCGGGCCCCAGAAAGGCTTGATCTAGAGTAAGCCAGTGCACTTTTGCACGCCCATATAGTAGGGTAAGATCAGGCGACTAGGTGACCTAGGGTGAGAGATAACTGGTATTCTTGTTTCGGGCTGGTCCGGATGGAACCGGGTCGCTAGGCGACCTAGTGGGCTTGGCCCATAGCAGAACTAGGCCAGGTCCAGCAAGGCCCAATGGGCCTGGCCAACCCGGACCTGAACTGGGTCAGGTCGGGTTGGTGAACTTGGCTAGGGAATATAGGGACCCCGATCCAGGTTGGTTGGGTTGGTCTAACCGTGTTCTACCAGGCCCGGACACAACTAACCCCTATTTACTAAAACACCAATATATTTTAGATCAGGTGTTTGATTGAAGAGTCATTTGCAGAGTTGGGACCCTAACAACAAGAAAGTTATTTTAGGATTCAGTGAGTAAGCTTTCGTGTATGTTTAAATATGAAGAATGGCTTGAGGATTGGATTCCATCGGAATCAAGTGCACAACATATAGGAATGCTCCAGCTAGCTGAGACCCAAATACCGATGATAACAGACCCTATGTGGATCAACTATGAGTGAAATTGTGTTAATGAGCTGTGATGACCTAAGTAGAAAGTGTCTCTGGGTGACCTTGTAGGCCCACTGTGGGTAGCGACCGTATGTGACATTGCAGACCCATGATATTTGTTAGGGATGAGTACCTTAGAATGATGAACTATGTGGGAAGCAGCTCTTTATGACCTAGTAGGCCAATGGTGGGGATCAACTCTGTGTGACATAGAAAACCCATGGTACTCATTAGGGATTAGTACCTCAACACTCCAATATTTTCAGTGTTATGACTGATAGTGTTGCTTTCCATACTTTATATGTTACCTTTGTGAGCTGATAGTACCGTGTTCATACATTATTTTGTTATATTTTCTTTGTGGTTTGATGTACATACTGTATTGTGTTACTCACCCCTACACGGTATTTTCCTGCACATGTCATATCCCATGGAGGTGATCTATGCATCGACATTGACCTTGGTGGTCCAGGACATGGTGGTTCTCGGTGAGATGGGTCAGACGAGCATACTTCAACGACTACAGGCTACTACCCAACACCTATCCCTTCAAGTGGGTTCTCGATTAGACAGACCAGTGTAGTTCTATATTCCTTTATGGGTTTTGGATTTTATTATGGACCCTTCGTACTTTTAGTTTGTACTTTACTCTCTAGAGTTTTCCCAGTGATAGTTGTGGTTTACATCATGTTTACGTTTCATAGTATGACCTTCATGTGTGTGTATAGTTTTAATGGAAAATGCTCTCCCTTTTGGGATATACCTATTAGGTGTTAGTATTAGGCCCCTAACGTATGGAAGTTGGGATTTGTGTAGTCATGGAATGGGGCTTGGGGGATGGGTCTTATAAAAGTTGTATCACAGGTGGTCGGTTCTACTAGAAGAAATAAAAGTCTATAAATTTTTATGGGGAAACAATGTTAATTGTTTCGACTTCAGCATTCAGGCCAGGGAGTCTAGTGTTGGTGCGATGAATGATGTATCCATACACCAGGGCCTTGAATTATTTTTTTCCAACTTAGTACATGAAAACAGTGGTTGCACGTGTCTTCAAATGTTTTCTCATGATCTTTCTGAGTCAGAGTCAGCTCGCCAGTTATAATCTATTAGTTATGATTCGTCTTGATCTTTTTAAAGATGACTCCCCACAGCCAGCCACCCATGATTCCAATGTGTGACTATGAGGATGTTCCACAGTGTGATGAGGCTTTGGTATATTGATTGTTGCCTGAGATGGAATCTTTAGGTGGTATCCCAACTTTTCCACTTCCCATTGGTCATTAGTCAATACCGGCACTACTAGTAGAGGATGCACGTAAGGTCAATTCCTTATATGAGTTTCAGCAATAGAGACCCCTCGGGTGTCAAGGAGATCTCGACTAAAAGAATACTAAGGATGGGCTTGACATTTTGATCAAGTTTTCTTTCTAGGAAAGGAACCATTATATAGGTTGGTATTCCTGGAAGTGAGCCTTCTACGTGGCTCAGTAGGGAAATGGTGGGGATTAGATTACCTAATCATATGATAAGGTGATTTTTTAGTGGTCACAGCTTGAGAACTTTTCTTAGAGAAGGGTACCTTGACATTTAAGCTAAGTGAAATGCATGTCCAAGAGCTTCTATAGATTTGGTAGGATGAATTGTTGGTAGCTAAGTATTCATCTAGGCCTACCGACCTTTCTAGGTACTCGATGAATACAATATGACCAGTTCTTTAGGGATCAGACCTTTAAGAAGGATGTGTTTAGGGACATCCGAGCCAGCACTATTCCTATGTTAATTCAAACTTTTTCTAGGTTTCTAGAGAGCACCTTTGTGGTTGAAATCCCTTTGAATGAGCAGATACAACAAGTGGATGTTAGTAGTGGGAAATCTAGAAGTCGATGCCAGTGTCTGAGACTTAGATGTGTGAGAAATTCCGAAAAGAGGTCCCTAGATAGTGGATCTATATCTATGTTCATAGGGTGAGTCCAGTTAGCCTAGAAAGAGGTAATGATTTTCAAGAGAGAGTAGGGAACATCTTTCTAGAGATTTTCTATCCCATCATGCTAATAATGAAATGGCGTATGGGCCACTAGGATAGAGACAGTGATAGGAATATATTAATCTGCAGGGCGAAAGAGGTAGAAGAGGAACCTGGAGTGCAGTAGAAGGTGGTATAATTTTCGGCATGTTACAACCAGCCACCCCAATGTGGTGCACAACAGGCTTAGGGAGATGGAGGACAAAGGAAGAGGGTAGCTGAATATGGACATCCTTACCCACGTAGCAGTGGATGTTTTGAGATTTCAATTCTCTATAGTGGTGGATGAGTGTGAGGATGTCTTTCCATTAGATGGTCCAAGAATACTTCCTTATAGATAGGAAGACTTATGCGTTGATATGTACCCCGGGACAACACCAATATCTACACATGTATATCATATGTCTCTCATAGAGCTCTAGGAGATGAGGGTATAGTTGGAGGACTTATAGAGGAAGGGGATCATAAGGACTATAGTTTCACCATGGGTATCCCCAATGTCGTTCAATGGGAAGGAAAATGGATGCTTGAGGATTATGCATGGTCTTCTGGTGCCTGAACCAGGTGACCATGAAGAACAAGTATCCTTTACTGAGGATTGATGACCTCTTAGATCAGCTAAAGGGAGTGGCATGGTTTTCAAAGATAGACCTCTTATCAGGCTATCACCAACTTCGATTACGAGATGAGGACATCTGAAAGACGACTTTCAGATGTCGCTAAATCCACTACGAGTACTTATTGATGTCGTTTGGATTGAAAAACACCCCAGTAGTATTCATGGGGCTCATGAACCAGATCTTTCAGCCATACTTAGAGCAGTTTGTAGTGGTCTTCATTTCTGACATCTTAGTGTATTCAATATTTGAGGAGAAGGACACGATACACCTTAGGATGGTTCTGGACACACTCTGAGTGACCCATATTTACAGAAATCTCTTGAAGTGTGAGTTATGGATATGAAAGTTCTACATTCTGGGACATGTTATCTTAGAGGATGGAGTTGTTGTGGATCCAGCAAAGATTGATGTGTTGCTTGTTTGGGATCTATCAAAGAGCATTATTGAGGTGTAGAGTTTCCTGGGATTGACTTGGTACTATAAGAGATTATTACCCAACTTCTCTAGATTGTCAGCACCCCAAACAGTGTTGATGAAGAATGGAAAACCCTTCATGTAGACAGAAGGACGCCGATATATCTTTTAACTTCTGAGGCATAGCAGGATGAGTGGTCCTATCCTGAGGTTTCCAAAAGAGGATGTTGACTACGCGGGGTACTGTGATGCATCAGGAATCGGGCTTGGACGTTTTATGATGTAGGGGAAAGAAATAATTGCTTATGGATCACAAAATTTGAGACTGCATGTGCAGAACTATGTGACTCGTGAACTTGATTTAGAAGTGGTATTCTTCCCACTGAACATGTAGCGACACTACCTTTTGAGAAAATGATTCATCATCTACTATGACCACCAAATTCTCAAGTATATATTTTCTCAAAATGGTCTCAATTTGTGACAGAGACGTTGGTGAGAGTTCCTCCAGGACTATCACATTGAGATAAGTTATACTCCTTGGAAGGGGAACGTGGTGGCAGATCATCTCTGTAAGAGATTGAGTTCATAGCTACTAAACGGGGACTCGTAGAAGTTAGCCTAGCTTTGGATATCCTTTGTGGATAGAGAGGAGACATATTTTCTTTGATAAATGGTATTTTCCCCTCTACTCATTCAATGAGATTGGGAAGCACAACTTGGATATAATATTTTTGAGACTACACATGCCTAGATGTCCACATGGTATGCCCCTAATGGATATTCAAAAAGGTAGGTAGCCCGCCATCCTTTCAGGGGATTCATAGTAGTCCCAATGGATTTTTGGAAAGAGGTTTTGAGGGAGTTTCATACATCCAATTTTGTTGTACATCCAGGTGTTGAGAATATGTAACAGGATCTTCGACGTCAGTACTGGTGGTTGGGGATGAAGAAGGCAGTGATAGAGTTTGTCTCAAAATGTCTCTGTTGTCAGCAAGTGAAGGCTGAGCACCAGCTTCCAGTAGGTTTGACACAACCCCTCTTGGTACCGGAGTGTATGTGGGATAGGATATCAAAGGACTTAACTATAGGATTACCACATACACCCAGGGTACATTATATCATATTGGTCATCATATACTGACTCACCAAGTTGGACAACTTTCTACCCATTCAAGAAAAATTTTTAGTAGAGATCTTGGGGAACATCTACTTGCAAGAGATAGTTTGACATTGTGGAGTCCCATTTACGATAGTCTCATATCATGATGCATGCTTTAAATCCCAATTGTGGAAGGGATTACATCAGGTGATTGTGGATCAACTGCGCTTGTGCATTTCATTTAACCCACAGACTTTTGGTCAGATGTAGTGGACCTTACAGACCCTGGAGAACATGCTTCGTGATTGCGTTGTTGACTTCGGTCATAGTTGGGAGGACTACCTTCCACTGGTGGAGTTTTCATACAACAATAGCTATAAATCCACCATTTTCATGGCACCGTTTGAGGATTTTTATGGGAAACCTTACAGATCAAAGTTATGATGGATAGACCCAGGGGAGTAAACACTCATGGATCCAAAGTTGTTATAGGCTACCACTGATAAGGTTCATGTCATCTTTGAGTGTATGAGGACTTCATAGAGAAGGAATAAATCTTATACTGACGGGAGTTGGTGGCCCTTGGAGTTCGAGGAGGGAGACCATATTTTCCTTCCAGTCTCACCCTGACAGGGTATCTGGAGTTTTGGAAAGGGCATAAAGTTATCTCTGAGGTTCATCACCCATTTACAGATTCTGATCAGAGTTGGCGTGGTGGTGTACCGCCCAACACTTACCCCACATATGTACAAGGTGTACGATGTTTTTCACGTGGCACAACTGAGGAGGTACATGCATGATCCATCACATGTCATCTATTGGGGAGAGCTGGACATTGACGAAGTGGTGACCTTCACTGAGTACCCGGTAGAGATAAAGGACAGGAAGGAGAGGATCCTTCATGGATGGTCGATTCCTTTGGTGCATGTTCATTGGCAACACAGGAATCTCCAGGAGAGAATGTGGGAGTGGGATGGTCAAATTCATGCACAATACCTACTTATTTTTTGATTCTCCCTTGTCTTGTATTATGAGGACATAAATTACTAAAGGGGGAGTAATATAAATCCCTGAAATTCCTTGGATTTTTTTTTTGAAAATTAAATGGAATTATTTTTAGACCAGGAGCTGAGACGGCGTGTGATTCTAGGGCCCAGAGTTCCCGAAATATTCATTCAAAATTTTTTTTGTTTTAAATAGTGCAAGTGAGAGTTTTTCCCGTAAAATTGGAATAAATCTTAAATGGATCCAAATAAGAAATCTGAGGCCACCATTGCGTTCAGGATGGCAGTTTTACCCTTGGCACGACTTATGTTTAGTTGGTGCAGTTATCAAGTGAGAAATAACTAAAAATGGAATAACACTAAATAAAATAATTAAATAAATTAATTTTATTTTCCAAATCTTTATAACACAAGAATGGTTACTAGGATTGAAAATTAGATACCATAGTTGAGCTATTGAGAGTATTCTTTCCTTAGGAAGAGCCTAACCTAGGCTGGAACGGGTCAATAGTGAAAAGTATATGTTTGTCATAAATAAAATAATAAAATAATGTTATTTTATTTTCAAATCCTTATAAATCTTAAATGGTATCTTGAATTGGAAATACGAGAGTTCCATTGAGCTAGTGAGGGAATGTTGCCCTTAGGCAAATCTTAACCTCGGCTGGTGTGGGTTGAGGGTGAATGATAGTTTATGAACTTTTTAAGTGAATTAAAATGGTGCCCATGCCCAATTTTGGAAACATTCAAATGGGTTCCCATATTGAAAATATAAGGGAATTGCATCTAGAATGCATACATTACCTATGAATGGACCCAACTGTGATTGGTACAGGTTGAGGGAAAAATCTAATTTTCGGTCGTTTTATGAAAAATAAAATAAACGTAAAAATTTATTTTTATTTAAAAAAATTATTTTGCTACAACCTAGAGATGAGACGAGTATTTCATTCCATATATGAAACAACATAATGACTCATTAACTAAAGATTAACATAAAAAATATTTAATACATGAAACAATGTAATGACGTGATGTTGCAGTGTAATAGAAATTTTGTGATGCATTTCTGTTTTAATGGAATAACGGGTTGGAGAAATAGTGGGAAATCTGGGAACTCCTATAACAAATCAACGATGAGGAATACTTTCTAATGATTAATTCAGGCCAATATCTAGTGACAAAGATGCCCTCAAAGAATGGGTCCGGGGCCGAAGAGTGTCGAACGCCAACCCTCGCAGATATATCACCATTAACAACAATCTTCCAACCTATAGAACCTTATCTAGGTAGGGGTTAATTTTTATTTTGATTGTTTCTTCTTCTTTCTAAAACCAACGAACATAAACCAACCCAAAAAAGGGTGATTTTCCGGTCGTTAATCATGTTGTAAGATTTCTTACATCAGGGTTTATCTTTGGTATCATTTATTTTTATTGATATAAACTAAATTTACCTTTCCCATGATTCAAAACATTTAACGCAGAGTAATCAGGCTGACACGAAAAGGGACTCGATTCCTACATCATTGGGGGTTCTTGTGATATCTATGACCCAATTTCTGATTTAATGGAAAGGTGTCTCTGAGGCCATAGCAGGAATGAATGTTCCTCAAGGAACCTGGGGGTGCATACAGTTCCCATAATGGACCACTGAAATGAACCAGTGGTCCAAAGAAGGCACCCCAGGAACAAAAGGAAGAGGGTGCGGGTCGGTGGTGATGCATCATGACGGTGAGATGAGACCTCAGTCGTGGCCGACTCAGGATTTTGTGGTGTAGCAAGAGCTGCTGGAAGTGGTTCGGCAAGGACGTGGCCCCCCAGTCGCATCGGTGGGCGGCCCCCCTGGCCGCGTCAGTGGGCGGCATGCACCGTGAGGGCCATGGTGGCCCGTGGGCACACAATCTAGTGTGTACCACATGTGATACCAATGCATGGCTTCTTTAGCCGATCATGGGGGGCTGAACAAGATTCCATGTTGAATCTGGTGTAGAGGATACTGGGCCACTAAGTGGTCTAGGATGGAGTTAGTCAGCCCGATTTTGCAGACTGGGAAGGTGGCATAAAACCCGGTCACTGGGCAGATAGGGTGGGAGGGAACCAGCTCGCCTATTGTGGGCTGGGTCAGATTGAACCGGGTCGCTGGGCGACTCAGCAGTCTGGACCTACAACCTAACAAGGATGGGTCGAGCAAGGAACAATGGGCCATGCTGGAACGGGCCCTCCCGAACCCTAACTTGGTTAAGTTGGGTCGGTCGAACTGAGCCAGAGCATGTGGTGCCCCCTGGCCAGGTTGGTCAGGTTAGTCCGGGCCCAAACACTACTAGACCATGTTTACTAAAACAACAATATCTTTCATACATGGAGTCCTATTGATGATTCATTTATGGCGTCAAGAACCTCATGACGAGACAATTCTTTTGGTATGATCTATGTTGGATTTCATGGATGTTAAAATATAACAAATGGCATGAGGAGTATATTCTCCTAGAATCAAGCCCCCTACGTGCGGAAATCATGTGGCAAGGTGAGACCTAAAGACTACTGACAAGTGAACCTATGCGGATCAGCTAAAAGAAACCCTTTGTGGATTATCTACGATGTTCTATGTGGGAAGAGGCTCTGTGTAACACCACAAGCGCATGGTGGGGAGCAGCATTATGTGACCCGATAGACCAATGGTACTCATCAGGGATGAATACCTCAGCATGATGGCCTATGTGGGAAGCATCTCTATGTGACCCGACAAACCCATGATGGGGAGCATCACTGTGTGACCCAGAACACCCACTGTACTCATCAAGGATGAGTACCTCAACAGTCCAAGGTGTTTAGTGTTATGACTGATAGTCTTTCTTTCTATACTTTTGATTTACCTGCATGAGCTGACACTACATTGTGCATACATTCTTTTGTGGTCATTAATTTGTGTTTTGGGGTCCCTACTATGTATTATCTTACTTAACCCTACACATGATTCGCCCATACATTTCGTGTCTTGTGTAGGTGATTGATGCTTTGATGGAAACCATGGTGATCCAGGACTAGGTGGTGGACAATGAGGCTGGTTGGACGAGCGTACTTCAACAACTACAGGGACCTACCCTTCACATACCCCTTCAGGTAGGGTCTCGATTGGACAGACCATGGGAGTTCTACATTCCATTATAGTTTTGGGCTTGAATTTTGGTCCCTTTGTAGTTTTAGTTTTTACTGTACTCTCTATAGTTATCTCAGTGACAGTTGTGGTTTACTATGTGTTATCTTTCTACAGTTTGAGCTTTGTGCATGTATATAGGTTAAAAAGAAAATTCCTTCCCTTTTGGGATATTCCTTTTCAGTGCTAGTCTCTAGGCCCTCGCACTATAAGTAAACAGTCTTTTAGAGGTGGTTTTTTTTCGCGACGATGTTAAGAAACTCCGCAAAAAATATTTCGATAAAAAATATAGCGGCGGCTTTTAAAACAGCCGTGAAAAAACCACCATTTTTTTAAAAAAAGTATTTGTTAAAATATTTTTAAAATATCTTCTATAAAAATCAAATTTTTGATGGAGGTTTTAAAAAAAACATCTTGAAATAGTAGTGGTTGTTTGAAAACTACCACAAAATTTATGAAAAAAATTTACGAAAATCATTAAAAAAATACTTATTTATTTTTTATTATTATTTATTATTATTTATAATCAAATATAGTTTATTATATACAATTTTATATATTTATATTGTGTCAATTAATTAATATTTTTTATTATTAGTCATTAATATTTTGAAACTGAAAACAAATCTTTAATAAGTAGAAGATTAGACTTCAGCATCAGATGATCTTAAATTCTGATCTGAGAGTCTATTTCATATCCACAACCCGTCAAATCGAAATTTATCAAATGAGAAAAAACCAAGTGAGATTTAAATCATTTTACGATCTAAGATAAAAAATATTTTCAAAATTCAAAAGTGAAAAATCAAACTCAATCTTCAAACGAACATAACTTTTAATCTGGGGGTCCATTTGGACTCTAACACATATCAAATCGAAGACTATGATGAGATATATGCCACTTAGGTTTGGTACCAACTATTTTAGTATTGTACCATTTTTATTCAGCTAGAAAGGCCCAAAAGGCCTCCGAAACATAGGTTTTAGTTGTAGACACTGATTTCTTAAAATTTAAACGGTTATAACTTTCGATCCAGGTGTCCGATCGGTCTATACCACATATCATGTCAAACCTCATATCATGATATTTGATTTGACTAGTTGTGGCATGGAAAAAGGGTTATTAGATCCTATTTTATGGATATTTTAGTGTTTTTAGGGTTTTCATAGGTTCTTAAAATTTTATGATTTAATATATTAATTAATTAATTTTATTTATTTATTTATTTATTTATTTATCTATTATTATTTATTTATTTAGTTATTTATTTATATATTTATTTAAGATTTAAGATTTATTTATTTATTTATTTATTATTTAGTTATTATGTACACTTTAATTAGTAATTTATAATTATTTAGTTAATTAATAAATTAATTGTTAATTATTTATTATTAGTTTGTTATTCATTTTTTGTTTATTTATCTATTATTTATTTATTTATTCACTATTCATTATTTTTTAGTTAATTACTAATTATTAATTACTTAATTATTATTATTATTAATTAATTAATTAATATTTATTAATTCTAAATTATAAATTATTAGTTAGTAGTTATTATTAATTATTAATTATTAATTAATTATTTAAATTTTTATTTATTTATATACATATTTATTTATTATACATTATTCATTATTTATTAATTTATTTTTCATTATATAATTATTAGTTTAATATTACCTTATTATTCATGTATTTATTTATTATTTATAGATTATTTATTTATTAAATATTAATTATTTAGTAATTATTTATTAAATATTAAGTATTACATATTTCATATTAAATATAAAAATTAAAATATTAATTATTAATCAAAAAATATTAATTTCATAATTATCAATTATCAATAATTAGTTATTATTAATTATAAATTTATTAATTATTTATTTATATATATATATATTTATTTATATATTTATTCATGTATGTATTTATGTATTTATTTATAGTTTATAATTTATAATTTATAATTTATAATTTATTATTTATAATTTATTATTTATTTATTTAGTTTTAATTTACATAATATTAATTTATTATTAGTTCACTATTAATTCATTATTTATTTGTTTATTAATTTAATATTAATTATTGATAAATTATTTATTTATAATTTATCAAATATTTATTAATTATTTATAAATTTTTAAATATTAAATATTAAATATTAATTACAAATTCTTAATGATCAATTATTAATTATTAGTTATTTTTTATTATTAATCATTAATTATTAATTATTTAATAGTTATTATTTATTTATTTATATATTATTTAATAATTTATTTTTAATTTTTTATTTATTTATCATATATTAAATTATATTTTAATTAATTTATTATTTATACATTACTTATATATTATATGTGATATATTATATATTAAACATTATATATTATATATTATATTTTATATATTATATATTATATATTCTATATTATGTATTATATATTATCTATTTTATATTATGTATTATATAAAGGATAATATATAATAAATAATGTATAATAGATAATATATATTACATATTATATAATATATACTATATACAATCTATTATATATTATATATTATATATTATGTATTATATATTCTGAATTATATGTTATGTCTTATATATTATGACTTATATAATTTATGTTATATATTATATGTAATATATTATATGTTATATATTATATGTTATTTATTATATATTATTAATTATATATTATTAATTATTAATTATTAATTATTAATTATTGATTACTAATTAAAAATTATTGATTAATAGTTATTTATTGTGTATCTATTTGTTATGTATTACTTATTTTTCAAATTAATATATATATATATATGTGTGTGTGTCTGTGTGTGTATTTGTGTGTGTCTATGTGTATTAAATTTGATTTACAGACCACATGAAGAGCTTGCTAGAGTAGTAAAGTCTTTAGAGAATAAGCAAGAGGCAAGGGGTTCAAATCTCGCCCAATGCAGAATTTCCCGACTCCCGATTTAGTGGCATTTTTCCAAAAACACCGCAGAATGATTTAGTGGTAGTCTAAACCGACGCTAAATAGAAATTTTGGTGTAGTGTGGCCTATGGAAGGTGGGCTTCGGGTTGTCACGACATGGGCCCTAGGGGATAGGTCGTGACATTAATTTTCAGCTTTAGGAGAAGACCTACCTCATTCATTATGTTTGTCAAATGGTAGTGATATAAAATTTTTATATGTAGTACCACTACTTACTTGGGGAGTGGTTTATAGTGTATTCTGACCATAAGGTTCTAAAGTATTACTCTACTCGATGGGATTTGAACATGAGACTGAGTTGCTGGATAGAGTATCTTCATACCTTGGATTTTGTTATTTCATATACCCATAGAATATGAAATGTTGCCATATATTCTTTAAGAAGATAATTTCTAACTCATGAAGTGAAAGAATCAGTGGAATGGTAGTTCTTGATGGGAATTTTGTAGATATGTTCTTGGATAAAGTGATATCTAATAGACATGTATTACAAGATTATAGTCGATATAGATTATCTATAGGTGAATATATTCATGTTGGATAGTTTGAGGATAAAGAGTGTCAGTTCATTAGTAGGATTCATTAGGATAGGAAAACCTTGGGTGAGGGGTATTGGTCTCTAGATTGTTTTTTATTCATTTGAGGTAGGATGGTTTTTCTAATGAATCCAATATATGAATTGATGAATAATGAAAACCATTTTAATTGGTTAGTACACACTTGAACTACCAAGATGTATCATGACATGGGTTGTCATTATTTATGGTTGGTAATGAGATGATTGACTATGAGTATTGTGTCTTGATGTTTTTACATATTTGAGGATTAATGTGAAACATTATAGGAATTCCCATTTGATGATATCTTTTCCCCTTCCCATATGAAAATGGGATAATATAAAGTTATTTTTCATGTTTAGGCTACATCCAACTCCTAGTGGAAAGGATGTGATACACGTGATTCTTGATTGGAACATGAACTCAGTGAATTTTCTACACTTTATGGAGTCATTTAAGGTAAAGAAACTTGTGAGCTTTTATGTTTGAAAGTTATTAGATTCTATGGTGTTACCTTGACAATCATTATTCATAAGGACCCTTGATTAAACTCCTGGTTTTGGGGTGGAATGTTTTAAGTGATGGATAATTACTGGAAGTTGTATACGACATATAATCCCTAGATGAATCAACACATTGAGTGAGCCTTCCAAATTCATCAAGACATGATTTGGCATGTTTTCTCATCTTTAGTAGATCATGGTAGAAAAATTAAAATTAGTTATTTATTCTCTATGAAAATAATTGTTAATTTTTAATTATGATGGATCCATTTGAGGTATTGTATGGGAGGCCTTTGTAGACGACCTCTTTGTTAGGAAGATATTAGAGAATGATCCTTTATTGGACTGATAATCATCTAAGAGATGATTGATATAGTTTAAATGATTATGGAATGTATGGTGGTATATTAGAGTCTGCAAATGTATTATGTTTATAAATGTCATCTTCCATTAGAATTCAAGGTAGGTGATCAGGTTTTCCTCTGAGTTTCACCTCTACTGGGACATATAAATTTGTGGAGGTAGGGCAACTTAAAATCTCATTGTATCGACCTATTTGAGATTTTAGAGTGACATGAGGAGGTGGATTATCAATTAGACATACTGCCTCATTTTAATAATATACAATATTTGTTCCATGTTTCCTAACTGAAGAAGTATCAATCAGATTCATCCCACATTATCGAGAAATATGATGTTGAAATTTAACCCAACACCTTGGTGTCAGAAAGTCATGTTAAGATAGTGGGATTATAGGACATATTGTTGTGTGGAAATATGATCCCATTAGTTTTAATGAGATGGTAGTATTGTAGCTTCAACCATGATTCATTGGATCTTGATAGCTTGGTTATACAATAATGTTATTATCTCTTTTCAGGTCTGTGAACCCAAGCCTCACATGGAATAAATGTTTCATGGTGGGGAGAATAGAGAATAACATAAGTTAAAATTTATCTATAATCTAAAGATCATTTTATCTCTTTTGAATTATTTTTGTTCTCATGGATCCCTTTGTTTATGATTTATGAAATTCATAATTTCAAATCTAAAAGAGGTTAATTTGATCATTCATGCCTATAGAAATGTTTCCAACAAATGGGGTTTTCATTGAACATAGATATGATGAATATTATGTTATTATTAAAATGACTCATTGAAGAACTTTATTTAAATTGTTTCTCTCATTCTTCAATTTGGTTTTTTATTTTACATGGAAATGTCTTATGAAATGTGTGATTATTTTTCTTGAATGTTAATGATGATATATATCACATCCCGAGACTTTGGAGTATTTAAAAAAACTAAACATTTATGAACCTATATGTATTAATGAATCAATAGGGTAGGTTCATGTTGTGATATGGTTTCTATTGTGTACCCTCATCAATGGAATACATGATCCTAGACTTTAGGATTCAATTATGTTAGTTTAGTTTTCCTTGGTTTGTCTTAGTTGTGTACATCCTTGTGTCGTGGGTTTCCTTTGGTAAATTTTTAGACACATTACATGAATTAGTATTTGATATGACTATTTTTGAACTTGATATAAATATTGATGCATGAGAAACTAGTTTATTCATTTAATTTTTCTTCATTGATATATATCATGCCATGTGGCTTTGAGTATTAGAATATGGAATGTTCTAAAAACGTAAACCAAATGATGAATTTATATAGAGAAAATAATTAATTGAATTGTTTTTAAATATTTTTTTATATGAGAACTAATATATTAATATGAATATATATTTTATTGATTCGTTGGTTGTATCCTACGAACCTTTTGTTATCACAACCAGTTTTTCCTTTATGTTTTTTTGGACTTAGTTTTATAGGATACATATGAAGTGAAGAAAATAATTTAGAGGAATACTCCACTGGATTGTGTTTCCTTCTGATTGGATATTATGGTAGTGATGTATGATTAGATATATATGGACCCATGGGTTTCTTTAGGTTCCATGTTAATTTACTTTTTTAATTTTCATTAAGATGTTGTTATCCAATTGATGGATGTTTCCTTTATAGTTTACTTGTTTAGAAATATAATGTATTTTGGATATCTACTATGATTATATGATTTATTATATACTATAATATGTATTTTTTAGGGTGAAAACATTTCCAATTTTTATTTCTTGAAACTTAGGCGCTTTTCCCTAGCCCGTTGTGATCAGGAATGTGCATCAGGTCATATAGAAGTCCATGTCAGGTGACATTTTTGAGCTGACTCAGGTTGTTCTGTTACAATAAAATGGAATTATATACTAAGTTAATGGAATTATAAATATGTGAAATCAATATAAATAATAACATCATTATAATAATTCAAATATCATATCCAATAAAACATGACATAGTGTGTTTAGGGTAACTGCCCATGCACCATAGTCAAGTACCACCACCAATGCAACAAAACATAGTGTGGACAGGCTTACTACACATTCACTATAAATGTATTCTCATGTGTTGAATGTATTAAACAATGAATTAGAGCTATACCAATGTTCAAAAATTTATATATATTACATATATATTCATATGTATTACAAAAGACGAAATGAAACCAAGCAGAAATCATAATCATGACAAAACCAATGAGGAGGAAATGGGTTTCCTAATATTATATGGACTCATAACCCAAGGATGTATCCTAAGGATTACCAAGAGAAAAATGATTTAATGTTATTTTTTGTTCATATTTCAATAGAAAATATAGGCATTTAACAATGATTTCGAATTGAAAAATCATGAGAAATATCAGATCATTAAGAATAAAAATGATCCACTTAGGTGAGGCTTTATGAAACAAGTAATGGAAATTTTAAAATACTAAGGTGAACATAATTATAATAGAGATGATAATTAAAACCGGAGGGTATTTTATTAAATGATTTGGGGTTTAAAATGAATGTAATGGTCTAAATTTTTTTTTGGAGTTAGTAATTAACATGAAATAAGAAAATTGAAAGTTTATTCAATTGTGTTTATATAAAAGAGAGTATCACTAATAAAACATAAATTACAAAATAATTGTAAATTAATCTAGTTTTATAAGGAACATATATATAGAATATGGATTAATTAAATGAGTATAATATAGTGTAAAAAGGAGAAAAAAATAATAAGCAATCTAATAATAATCAAGAGGGTTTGGAAGATAAAATTTATGATAATGGAATTAAAAATGTTTTAAATTTATTTTATAAAATCACTACATTGAAACCTAAATAATAAAAACTATAAAAAAATATTTTGAAAAGGGTTAATGTTATAATTAAGAATTAAATGATTTGAATCATTTTTGGGTTCCTAAATAGGATACGAGAACATTGATGTGAAGGGAAAAAATAAACATGGATGAGAAAAAACATTTATAAAAAACCTATTTTAATACTAATAGTGTTGAAAAGTTTCTGAAAACAATTACCAATGAAGATGTATTGTTTTGAATAATTATTCTACGCAATAAAAAATGAGTAACCATGTATAATATATAAATTGAATAATAATGTAAATTATAAAATAATTACCAAGAAAGATATATCCAAACCCAAATGGAAATAAAATTGAGCCAAGAAACCACTTATGACTTTGTTGTCAATCTAATAAAAATCCCATAATGGTAGACCATGACATGTATTTTAAAATCCCATAAATTTCATGAAATTTATTACTTGAATAAATCCAAGGGAAATATTTACATTAGAAAATGTGAAGATGTTTTAAGTACAAATAATATCTCAATGAATGAAAATTGATATGTGAAAACCCTTACCTTGGATCATGATTCATTTTCTATGTGTGCCCAAATTCATGAAAATTTGAATAATTTCATTTAAAAAATCATAATAATATGTTTCAATTAAAATTAATTTTATATGTTCTATTTATGAACATATTTATTTCTTTTATTAATTTTTTTCTTAGGTAAGTAACTTGAGTTGGATAAATCAATTTCTCAAAAACATCATTAATATTTTAACCAAGGTTTAATGTATTGTAAAATATTTGTATAATATCTATAATTTTAGTGGTTTATATATTCTAATTTTTCATTAGAATAAAATTTATATAGTTTCATAGTTTTTTCCAAATAGATTCAAGTCTTGAAAGGTTCATTGATTTATTTCATTTTTATCGGTTGAGTTTACTATGACCATTTTTTGTTAATATATCTTGTAAAATGTCTAATATGATATTTAATAAATTTAAATAGATTCAGAAAGTACATTATTATAATTAAAATATATATTTAAATTCATCCATTTAAGGTAGTGATAGAAAACATAATACTTCATTCCTTGGATGTGGTGGTGTGCATGTACACATAGATGACACGTTCATTTTCCAATGAGTGAGAGGTTTTGGATATAAAAATAAATTAATTTAATTTTTTAATCATTATAATGTTTTAAATATAAAATCTCATTAAATGGCTCTATTGGACCATCCATGTAAGGTGGTTCTGAATAATGTAACTTGTTATTCATGGAGGCGGTTGTACACATGTACGCCTAATGTTGACTTAATTTTTGATATTGTTTTAAAGGATGGTAGAAAATTGATATTAGATTATTATAAAAAATATTATTATATTATTAATAAAAAAATATACTTTCAATGGTATAATATATTTTAGCAGGAATGAGAATAAAATAATTAAGAGATCTCATTTGAGATCCTTATCTCTCCCTTCAGATGATCTCCCTTGGGTAACACCTTAAGGCTCATTAGCTTGGTGTTTTTGAAAGAAAATGTCTTGTAGGAAATTTGAAGAAGGTTTATGAGATAATAGGGAATATTTCTTGTTGAGATATATCTCTATAATGGCTGGATGAAAGGGGTGGTGAATTATGGTATTTCTATGTGAGAGGAGTGTCATTTTTATAAGAATATAAAAGGGAGTGTCACTATTAATGAGTAAAAAGTATCCAATAATGGACAGTAATGAATAGTTGATGAGATACTATATATCTAAATTGCATACAGTCCTTTTTAGACTTGTTTTTAAAATTTTTAACGGCTCGTTCCAATTTTTAAACCCTATTTAACATAATTTACCACTACAATGGTAACTAATTTTTACCTAAGTAATTAGTTTTTTAAGAATAAAAAGAAGTATATAAATATATAATTTTTTCTAAATGATTAATAATATTAAATCCATTATCATGAATAAAATTTATATCTATAAGAAAAATTAATTTTAAAATTATCTCATGAAACGTGTAAGACCCCATTTATAGAAATAGTATATTTTTTAGCAGAAATTTTATATTTTGGAAACAATTATCCACTATTTTGATATTGAAGACATTTATTTTTTTATTATTAAGAAAATTATTTTTATATGGATTAAAAATAAATCAAGAATATAATTATACCTTGTAATATAATGATTATGGAAAAAATTATAAACATTTTCTTACTATAATAAAAGATTACTTAATATTAAATTGATAAAAATGGATTTTTTAAATTAGACCAAGTATTTTTAAATGAAAAATTTATTCCATAAGTAAATTTTTTATCCTGAAAAATGATTCATATTTTTATGTTACACTCTTTTCCTTATATAGATATAAATGCTACGGATTTAATAAAAACTATATTTTTAACTATTCACCTAAAATTCCATTATTTTAGGAAAACCCAAAAAACATATTCTAATATAATGTTGTTATGTTGAATAAAAAAATGAATTTCAAATTTTCAATATTGAAATCATAAAATTTGAGAATTTAAAATTTAAATAAAATCATTTAATACAATAAAAAACCATTTGTATATGAAAAACCACTTCAAAGTATTAACCATTCTTAATAAAATTTCATATTAATTACTAATCAATTAAGTGTAAATATATTAGTAATATAAAAAATTTATCTATAATATTTTTTTTCTTTAAATAAATCAAATAAAAATGTAATGTAATAAAAAAATACTTTTAAGTTATAATGTGATCTTATTTGTTATCTAGATAAAGTTATTGATTTTTTACAAAAAATTAGTATTAAAACTTATATTTATGTTTCTTTATACATATATATATAATTAATAATGCTTTTTCCTCTATTTATACCCCTAACGTAAAAACTACATCATAATGACTATATTTATTACTTAATTTTTTTATTTTAATAAAAAGTATAATGAATTTTTTTAATTAGGTTTTACTTTAAAGAAAGATAAAAAACACAGTACAATTATTTAAGGGATAGATATATAGTAAAATCATGGGGTGTTACATTATTACCCCATAAATAAATTGTTTCTGCATTATATTTAATCATTACTTACTAGTGTTCACAAAAATATTGCGGTGAATCATGATATAATTTATGGGGAGATACTAGCCTTAAAAATATGTCTTATTCACTCAGAAATAGTCGATCCAAATATTGAGTTTTATCCAATAATTTGTTCTAAACATAACCCATGATTAGGAATCCTAATTTATATAATATAATTAGTCAAACAAGTGGGAGAATATTGATCTTCACATTTATAGTTGATTATTGAAATGGTTTAAATATTAAATGTGATTTCCCTAATTAATTGATTAATAAGGATTCAATAGAGAGATAGATAATACATTTAAAAATCCAAATCAAATTAAATTAAGGATAATAATAATAAAAAGGAACATTATCCCATATCATTTTTAGTATATTCAAGTAATTTTCATAAAATAATGATTTTATTTTGTGTTTTTATTTAATTCAATAGATACTAGTCAGTAAAAAGTTACATGACATAAGACATATGGAATTATATAATGAATAATCGGGGTACCTATCACCACTAATGTGTCAACCTCTGAGTCAGTAATACATCTGATTTTGAGTTTTATTTACATTTTGGTTCATTCATTGATTTCTCAGGTGCCAACGACTGAAAATAGGGAATTTGGGGAGGACAGACTAAGGAGCATGGCTATCACATAGTTACTCTAACCTTGTAACTAATTGTGTGAGTGGATGTAGTGGGTGATACTAGGGGATTCCCTGGTTTTAGGAATATTTTTTAAACGAATGGACAACTTGGGGAAATCATGCCCCACATTTCTGGGTGGAAAGTGGAAGATGCAGGGACGACATACAGTTTTCCTAACCATTCATCCAAACCATGCAGCTTTTCTAGGTAACAAAAAACGTCTGTTTTTACCAAAAACCCCCTATAAATATTTATGGGTTTTGAAACTCATCTATTCACCCCATAATGCACAACCCCATAAGCTTTTTTATGGACATCACCCTATCTTTTTTTAGTGTATATTTCTTGAATTCATGGTGATGTTGCTTGAGAAATGTCCAAATCCTTTTAGTCCTCTTCCTATATTCCCCCTCTTACTTATTCAACCAATTTTTGGATAATGTGGGACCATTGGGGTTATTTTCTAAAACTATAGGGTACATAATATGTGAATTTTTTTTCATATGGATTAGGTCAGTGAGACCTTGTTCTTCAACTTCCTGGGGTCTATAGTTGAAGGTAAAAAGATTTGGTCCGAATCTGAGGCAGGTGTCTATATTTAAAGGTGTTTTACATGACATAAATTTGAAATTTATATTATTCATTGTTTTTTTGTTTCAATTTCATTTTAAATAGTTTATATTGGGTGTTTATTCCATTTTTTATGCAATTGAAGTATTTTTTTTGTAAATTTTGATATTTAAAGGGGGGGGGGGTTTACCAAATTGGTTTACCTTATTTACACACTAAGTGCTTGATAAAATTCCTCAATGTAGTTTTATAGGTTTCAATGGATTTATGAATTTGTTTTAGAAATTATTTAACCACGAAACAAGGTGTTTTGATTAAATGGGAATGTTTTTTTATGTAATGGATCATTTTATATGTTATTTGATATTGTCAACTGGTTGTAATTACGGAGGCTTGGAGTAGCACATGGGTTAACTGAGGTGTGAGCGAGGGATTTTTTAGGGATTGTGTTAGACTTCGGATTAAAGGCCATGTGAGAATCCATTTTTTTATTCCATAGGTCATGTGATCCATCAGAGAGAGTACCGTGTGATCCTTTAATTTTGTTTCCAAGGGACCGTGAGAGCCTTTGGGTGGGATGACCATAAAAGCATCAATTTTTATTTATTTTATTATATTACTATTTAATCACTCATTAAAGGTCAGGTGGTTAAATCCATGTGTGAACATTACTCATTTATAATTGGTTAATATGCTTGATGCATCTTATTAGTTCCATATTTATTTGATGAGCTATATTAATCCCATTTTCCTTTGATATGGTTACATGTTGTTGATTCTATGGTCACCCTTGGTTATGATCTGTATATTATATTAATAATTTTATACATTGTAGTTATTCTTATCTTCCTAATCCATATTTTGGTTTTTTTTGGATATTCATTTTTTTGGAATGGAAAAACCAAATGGCTTTCCATGGTTTATTTGAAATTGTTATTTTTTCGAAGTGGTATTGTTTTGAAAATTCTTTCAAACTAGTTTTTTGGTTTCAATTAGTAAAATCCATAAATATAATCATAGTGGTATCCTAGTATGATATGATCCTCACACCATTTTTGGGCCTTTTCGAATTTGAAAACATCATTTTTAGGACACAGGTAATGTGATGGGAACCATGTACCAAGTTGTCTCTTCATGATTATTCTTGTACATTTATTTTTTGGGGGGGGGGAATTTTTCATGTAGGGATTATATTATATAAAGTAATTTTTGGAATTTTGTACCATTTTGATTTATGTGTAGGACTTGTTTGGTATTGTTCCATTTCTTTTTATATTTGGGATTTTTACTTGATATACCATGTTTAAATCCACTTATGGGATGTTTTATTTATGATGTATGTTGTTATTTATTGTATTTGATTACTTTATACCATTGAATTTGATGATAGTGGTTTGGTGGTTCCATTTCATGAAAGGGTATTGTAAGTATACTAGTGGAGAAACAATTAACATGTGAGAGTTGGTTATGGGTAGTTCTTGTTGCAAGGCTGTGGTGATTGGTAACATGCTTCGGGCCATGTAGTGGGTTGGATTAGATGATGGGTTGAGTCGATCTTGGTTGGTTCATTAAAAAAATGGAATTTATGATTGTTTTTATTTCTGGATTCAATGGTATACTGATGATAGGTCCATTAGGAATTGAGAGGTAGGGATTTTGGAGTGCCTTGACATATCCTCTCAGTGTCAAACTTCAAGTTTCCATGGATGGTTGAAGATTTTTTTTATGTTTTGAGCCTAGTTATATGTTGCTTTATATATGTTGTGTTTTTTTACTTGATTTAGTTTGGTAATGAATTGTTCTTGATAAATACTATTCCTTTGTCTTATATACAATCCCTCCCATATGGTCATCATCTAGGTGTAGATATGGTGAAGTGGAGGGTAACCCAGAGGCGAACCATCCTATGGATGTATCGTGGTGGAGTCAGTGATTCACATGAACGAATATTTGGGTAAAGTGGGTGGTCATGAGCAGACACACATAGTAGACCATGCCCAGAAGTTTATGAGGTAGAACCCACTGGTGTTATGTGTTGATAGCCTAATGATATGGATTAGTGATTGGATCATATCAAGTATATATTTGAGTTCTTGGGGAACCATAAGGCCTATAATGATATATTTTCCACAAATACACTAGAAGGATTGGGAATGAAGTGGTTAGAGTTAATGGTAATCTCATAGAGCCACCATGATCTCACGTAGACCACTTTTATGGCGGTGTTTAATAGGAAGTTATACCCAGAGACCATGATAGTAGAAAATGTTTATGAGTTCATGAATATAGAGCAAAGGGATGATTTGATGACAGATTATGCCGTCAGATTTTTATAGTTGGATCATGTTCCTTAGGATCTCCTAATGAACTATTTACTCATGTCTTAGTCATTCGATATGGGTTTGTGGCAATATATCATAACTATGCCCATCATTATTTTTATACCTACCAATTAGGAGGTGTTTGACATGAAACATTTTGAATGAGGAATATTTTACTATCAATAAAAGTCTTATTGGTGATCCTTTAATGGATAGTAGAAAATGTTCTTTGTCTGGGAAGAACAAAAGCAGGATGAGCATCATTAGAGTAGTGATAAAAGTGTACAATAATCTTTGAGTATATCTCTTATGGATTCTATGGGGTATAGGCTAGTTGTATATTATCAGTGTGTCATGGTTGAACACACCATTCCAAATTTCTTAAAGACTCCATGGGTGTTCCACTAGTGTAGAAATCTATTTCATCTTCATCCCATATGTTTGTTGGGATTTCATGGTAGAAGTGTGGGATCCACTCTTCCAAAGAGTCCTCAAGTGAAGGTAGAGGCTTCCAAGGGTGGAGTATCTCACCCTCATGGTAAAGAATATTCTCTATGGGGAATATGACATTGGGTGGGTATGATCTAGGGAATAACCATGCTACCAAGGTTATTATAAAATACTATGACTTCAAGACAACCACCATTAGAGGCATATTGTTTATTTCTTCATCTAAAACATCATTTTATACAATTTTTCATCTCATTCATTTATTTGAAGAATTCTAATTCATTATTTGGGTATGAGATCTGAGTTAATTTCATATTTTCTGGATTTTATAACCCCATTGGGAAGGAAGGGGGAGAAATGTTTCAATTAACCTGAGTGTTGTGTTGTGGTAGCTAGCTTGTAAGTCAATTGGGAAATCCTTGATTGGTAACTAGACATTTTCAACCTTATTATTGTTATGAATTGGAAGATTTCCATTAAGGAACAAGTCAACTATTACTTCCCTAGGGTTGAGTTCCTCAATCCTGGTGGGATAAATCATATATTTCAATGATAGTGGGGTCTATATTAAGGGAGGACATGACCATTTGTTTTATATTTGGGTCTAATCTTGTGGTAGTGGTCCATGTGGTTTCTTGATCTCATTGAGTAGTGTGTGGTATGTGATATTCTAGTGGTTGTGTAAAGGTTATAAGATGTTTTTATAAAATATTTTTATAGATTTCCAAACCAATGATAGGTTTTGTATACTATATATTTTATCATAGGGATGATACCAATATCTATTCCAACATAATGGATGGTTCTATCCAAGTTGAATGAATTGAATGTTCAGATAGATGATTTTTAGGGGAAGGGTTATATATGTCCAAATATGTAACCATGATATTCTGTAATTCTACTTGAAAATAAGGTAGATAAAATCTTCTAGATTTTTATAGACTATCATAATCTCAATCAAGTGACTATGAATAATAAATATAGTTTTCTCAGAGTTTATGATCCCTCTGATTAGCTCAGAGGGTCCTGTTGTTTTCAGATATCGACTAGATATCAGTGTATCACCGGTCGAGGGTCTGGGAATAGGATGTTATAGAGACTATATATCTATTATGGTTTGTAAATATTGAGTTTTAGGATATGAATTTTGGGATTTCTAATTATCCTGTAGCCTTTATGGAATTGATGAACTAGATCTTCCATTACTTTTTTGACTACCTCATGGTCATGTGTGTTGATGAAATATTTGTGTATTCCAGGAAAACATAGGAGGATGATGAACATATTTAAGTTGTTTTGGATTTTTTGATAGAAAATAACATATATCCAATCCTCTACAAGTGCTAGTTTTGGATTTAGGTAGTGAATTTTTTCAGCCATATTATTTTTTGAGGGAGAATTTTTGGTGGATCCAATGAAAGTTAAAGAAATCATGTATTTGAAGTATCCCAAGTGTTTTTTAAAGATCTATATTCCTCTATTCTTGGTTGGGTATTATATATATTTTATTTAGTACTTCTCTAGTATCAATTATCCCTTAATTTTTTATGAGGAAACATGTCATGTTTAGTGGGATGAGATGATCCGGAGTGATTTTGAGCTACTGTAGACATGTTTGACATCTATGATTTTTTTTATTCATCCTAATTCTAAGTGGGATTATAATATGTACTAAATTGATTCAATTGTTTGGTTGTGATGTGTGATAATTAAATATAACCATGTGGTGGAATACAATTCACATAAGATACACCAACATTAACTGAATTATACAACCCATGACATTGAATTGACATCCATTATGTGTGAATTAATGACCTGGAAACACTAACTCTTCATAAGTAATTTTACATTGTACTAAAATCATTAGATACTGAATTATATATTAACCTATAATGACCAAAATCATAGTTAAATAAATTATTTGGAATACCTTTATAATTTTTTTTGGAGATTAAATATATGCATGAGACGGGAAACATGGTCAATGAAATGTTGAGAAGGAAGATTCCAGTGCAGGACTTTTGGGAATCAAGGGATGAGTGGGGTCTATTTAGTTTGTTTAATGATATTAATATAGTGATACATGGGGATATAGGGATGTAATTATTGGAATGTTTGCAGGTTAGACCATCACTTCTCGATCAGCTTATGAGTGAATAAGCATCCGACCCTGATTTCTAGTAGAATAGAATTGCATTAATTGGTGAGGTGACCACACATGATTGGAATTAGTCTCATGATAGTTATGTTATCTACTAAAATTGGAATGTTTTTCCTTTGAGACCAAGGTAAGAGGTGATTCATGAGTCATATCATTCCAGTTGGTAGGTTCAACCATGAGGTGACCAAGATGTTTTATATACTGAGAGTCTAGTACTAGCGTCTTGGGTTGAGATGTGTTGTGGTGGACCTTGTATTTAGATTCTATACCTACCAAAGGATCAATTTAGAGAATCTGATATTATCTAGTATATTAAAACAACTTCTCATTCATCTGTGGAAGTTGGACAAAATCTCAATGGATTTTTTGTCATAACGCATCATACTTCAATTGAGAATGATTCCATATTAGTGATGGTTAGTCTTTTGAAGAAATCATCCCACTTAATTACCATTATGTTTTTTATTATGGTTGAGGACCTCAAGAACATATATGTTTGATGGGTTTTTAATTTTTAGGGATTTATCCTAACAACAGTTTTACACTAGGATACTTCTTTTACTTCCCAATCATGGAAGGGGCGCCCAGATTATTTGGGAACATAGTTGAGGATAATAATAACATTCCATGTACAGATGGATGATCAGTCTACGTTATCCATGCATACTCTCGAGGATATGTTGCTAGTACGTGTAATTGAATTTTTTAGTTCATGGGATATGTTCTTTTTTCTATACAAGTTCTCTAACAATATAAATTATGAAGACTTAATTAGTATGTCCCAAATTGAGTCATTGTATGGGATGTCATTACTATACCCATTTTATTGGGCTGAGGTGGGGGATCATTCCTTGGTAGTTCTAAGATATGTACAAGAGATGATAGAGATATTTTTGTTGACAAAGAAGTGTTAAGTAATGGATTAGAGTCACCATATGTCAAATGACTATTGTCATTATCGTCTGTTGGAGTTTCATGTTATTGATCAATAGTTTATTTGGGTAATAATTTGTATGGGACACCAATATTTGTTAGTTTAAGGGAAATTATCCCCATGTTATGTTAGTAGATTAAATTTTGAGCTTTATTGGGAATGTAGCCTATTGGATAGGGATTTCACCACTGGTTGACCTCAATCCATTACATCTATTAGGTTTCTTAACTAAAGGGATACTATTAGACCCAAATAATGTGTTGGTATTGGGAGATTTGGAGTTAAATCCAGATGCCTCCATAGTGTAACAACCTATTTGAATTGTTTACTATTAGAATAAGGTGATCCATAGTAAATTTAACTGAATAGTTTGTGTGAAATGGAAACGGAAGGTGATATTCATGAGACATGGGAGTTGGAAGGTTGGGTGACAGATTAATGGCCTCACCAATTTTCTTATAGAGATTCCTGTAGAGTTTTTCTGATATATAGTGGCTTGGTGGGAAGTTATTGACATCCAAAGAGTCCGTAGAATGTATAATTTTGAGTTTTATTTACCTTTTGTTTTGTTCATGATGTTCACACTTGATGGGGGTATAAAATGGAGAATTTGGGATGGCAGACCAGGGCACATAGTTATCACAAGATGACTCTAACCATGTGGATAACTATTCGACGGGATATATAGGATGAAAATGAGTTTTTTCATGATAAAATAATGATTTTTTCAAAACAAAATTAACACTTGAGGGAAATAAAAAAATCTATTTTTTTGTTGATAATTACACCCACATGGTTGACACATGGTTATTCTAACAATGGGCCCAAACCTTTTGGCCTATCTATTTCACCTAAAAACTATATTTTACTAAAAAACCCAATTTATTTTTAATGGATTTGACCTCTAGTTACTTCTCCCATCATGCACCACCAATTTTTCTTGTTGGGGGAGAAATACATCTCTTTGGTGGTGGATTTCTCTTGTGTTCGTAGTAATATTTCTTAAGGTAAGTCCAAATACATCAATTTTTCTTCCTCCTTTCCCATTCTAATTTCTTGTTCATCAATTTTTATGGATGTTTGGAACCATAGGTGTGATTTTGGGAAAAAAATAGTGTATTTAATTTGGGAAACAGTCTATGTTCTTTTGTGTAATGTGTGTGAGAAATTTTTCTTCCTCTTTTGGGTGGTCATCATTGAAGGCAATGAGGTTGGGACTGAATCAAATATATATATCTCTATTTAAGGTTATTTTACATGTAATTTATATAAATTTTTATTTTAATTTGGTTTTTGTCATTTAAATTTCCATTTAAATGATATATTATTGATGGTTATTCCATGCTTGATGTGCTTTATGGGATGGTTTTTGAATTTGGGTGTTTAAGGGATGGGGTCCAAATGGTTGTGGCCTATTTTCACACAAAGTGTTTCTAAAAATGGATAAAAGTGGTTTTTCAGTTTTCAATGTATTTTTAAAATGGATTTTGAAATGATACTTTTTATGTAATTCATTCTGATAAAATGAGATTTTTTAATTGATTGTGTTATAGATTAAATGATATTGGAACATGGTTGTAATTTTGTTGGCATTGAGTACCATATTGGTTAACTGGGTTTATTGAAATCGGTTTTTTCATGGGAACATGTGAGTATTAAAACGTAAAATCATGTAAGCTTCAAGATTGGTTTTTTTTCGGAGGTTGTATGATCCATTTGAGGGAGGATTGTGCACACATCTAATTTTGTTTCTAATGTACAGTAAAGTCCTTTAAGTGGGATGATTTTGAGAAGTATCATTTTTCTTAGCTAGCTAGAATACTTGTTTCCTCACTCATGAAGGGCCTAATAGTTAGAGACCTATGTGAAAATAACTCATTCCAAATTGGGTTATTTTCCTTGATTCATTTTATTAGTTCCATTTTTATGTGATAAGATATATTAAACCCAATTTACATTAATGTGGTTATATGATTTTAATGATATGATCACCATTATTTATTCGTTATCTATTATATTGAGAATGTTATGTGTTGTAGTTACGCCTTTCTACATGATCCATTTTTTTATTTTGTTCTAGAAAACCATTTTATCAAATGAAAAATATATTGGATTTCAATGGTATATTTCAAAATGGTATGTTTTCAATGTGGTTTAGTTTTGAAAATTCTTTTAAACAATTTTTTATTGTTTTCATGGGTAAATGAATAAAATAAATTCATGGTGGAATCCTATTATGATTCATTCCTAACACCATAAATGGTAATTTTGGATTTTATAAACTTGGTTTTATTAGAGAGTTGTAAGGTGAAGGGAACCATATAGTAGGGTGTCTCTTCTTGATTTCATCCTATTGTATTTTGTCATGGAGATGTGGTCCTGTAAGAATTGTATAATTTGTAGTTATTTTTTGGTATTTTATATTATTGGTATGTATATGTAGGACTTTTTTAATCATGTTCCTTTTTTCATTTGAGTCTTGGTCATTTCACATGAGATACAATATACATGTCTAGTTGTAACATGTTTTTTATAATTTATATCATTGTTTATGGTATCTTATTATCTTATGTTGATAGATCTAATGATATTGGGGTGGGCATCCTATTTCATGGATGGATCATGCCAATATACCAGTGGTGGAACAATTCCCCCGTGATATTTGGTTATGAATGTTTCTTTTCACATAGTCATGGAGATCGAGAATGCACCGCGGGTCGTGTGGCGGGCTCACTGAGGTGATATGATGAGTTGAAATGTGTGGGATATTTAAAATTTAGTTATCATTATAAGTTTAAATATTAGTTATTCCATAGGAGTTTCTTTATTCCCATGGTCCAATAGGATGTTGGTGTTGATTTTCATCTTAATATCATGGATTAGTGAACAGGTTTTCATAGTTGTCAAATTACTCACATCTAAAACATTGAATTCCTAGTGGATCCTTATAAAGAAATATTTTTATCCCCAACATATTAAAAGAACTCTTTATTTTACCTAAAAGGTTGTGCGCAAGATTTAAATCTCTACCAAACTTGAAACATTATCTCATTCCATTTAGATAATTAGTTGGGTTCTTATTCCCACATTTTTGACATATATAAAGAAGAAACTTCTTTCCTTGATAGTATTTATTTGATAAGGATCCATCAAACTAACTCATTATATTCTTTGGTGTTTTTTGTATACTTTGAAGTAATTATGTTATTAATATAACTTGACATAGTTGGATAAGAATAACTATAATATTTTTAGTTCCCTCTTCTATCACAATATTTTTCTCATTAGAATAATTAGTGCTTTATCCATCAAAAAAATATTAATTCAGTTTCTTTTTCCCCAAACATTACATGAATAAAATAAATTTAAATTCTTGAATTATATAAAATTATAAAAATGAAAACTATAGATAAAGATTGGATAAATCATAAATTTTATATGTAACCTGACCTACAATTTTAAAATTTTCAATCTATGTTATTCATTGTCTATTTCCTGATATATTTTGTATATATTGTATAAAAAGATTTCCAAATCATCCATTTTTTTTAAATAGAATGTGAATTAACCAACGAATATACCCTCATGTGTGTCTATCTAGGTGTGTATTCATTGGACCACACATCATCCAATGAGTGAATATCATTTTAATACTTTAATATCCTTTATAGAGATATTTCCCATAGGTGAATATTCTTTACAACCATATCCACATTCCAGTATATAGATATAGATGTTATTTATAAGAAAAACAGATGATTAAAAATTCCCTAAAATTTAAATATGTTATCTTATACTTAGACATATCCAATATACTTATCCTTATGGTTTTCACTAAATTTATCTTATCTTAATAAAATATAAACAAACTAATCCCCAAAAAAATTAAACTAATAATAAAAAATATCTAAACCTAATTGTGATGCCAACTATAGCGCCCTGCAAAATAACTCCAAGGCATAGTGATAAAAACTATCCTTAAACGCCGATTGTGATAAAAATTGAGATTACTAAAGCTAAAAATGAATATATTTCACATCGTTTTCATAACATTAAAATTACATCTCTAAATAATATCAAAATCCCAAGAATGAAATGTTTAGTCCCTTTGAGTACTTTTTACATATGAAACTTATTTCAAAACACTTTGAAGATTTCTCCATGTTTGAGCCATTCTTTAATCCTTTTAAGAATTTTCATAAGTTACAATCATCATCATAACCATAGGAATGAAAACATAATAAATGTGAGAGCTCAAATTCTTAATTGGGGAAAACATATGATCTTTTCGTCAAGAGTTATACCATAACAAAATGGGAAAACCTGATCTCGGGAGAAATGTAACATGTCCATAATTTAAGATAACCCTATGTTTGATAGTGTATATAAATGGAAATACCAAGCATAAACGAACCCCAAAATATTATTATTTAAATAATTCATTTATAAAATAGCCTTTGAATTAGTGTGAATGAATCATATAAACAATATTATAAAACAAATAATTTTCCTAATAATTGATAATTTATTAATTAATACATGGAAAATAAGCACTCATTTTTTTAGTAAGAATATTTTATTCTTCATAATACATTTTCTTCAAAAAAAATTTATTTCTTTTTAAAGTAAAAATTATAATTGATTTATTTATATTATTTAAATTATTTTTTATTTTAAATAATAATATAATTTTGGAAATCATAATACCAAAATTATTTTAGTCTTGACTTTTCCTTTGGTTCTGAAAAGATTTATTTTCTATCTAATAGTAAAAAATACAAATTTTTATTGAAAACTATATTTTGGTTTCAATGGTTTGAGAGGATCCATTTTATTTTAACATTTTTTAAATTAGGATAATTAGAATAAATTTTTTAATTGAAATTGGTGTAAAATCCTTTTGATGCATAAATATGTATTTTTAATAAGAACAATATTTTTTTTGAAAAAAGAGGTTTTCATCTCATTTTGAGCACTTATTTTAAAATTGTGTTCTATCGCATATAGTAATATTATTTCATTCAATTAATTTTTATTATTAGTAAATATAAATTTATCCTAGGATGACTTTTATTACAGATGTTAAAGTTTAAGTGATTGTTATATTTTTTTTATGAAATACAATATCTTTTATGTTATCTTATTGTAATGAAAATAATATAAATATTTTTCAAAATAAAGAATTACTCAAATATTATAAAATAATATTAATATAATTAAAAATTAATTTAAAACATATTGAATATATTTAATTACATAATAAATATGAAAATCATTTTTAGTGTTCACGCAGAGCCTACATATTACCTGAAAAGTCAAATTTGTTATCCTAAAAATAGTAATTAAGATTATATAAGTAATTGAATATAATTTATATTAAATAAAAATAATTATTGATTATTTTTATGGATGTAGAAGAATTTTATTGTTATATAAAAAGTGACTTATCCAAATTCTTGTGCAATAGTTGTATATGGCTAGAGAAGCCAAAATAACACATTAAAAGTGTTGTCATGATATAGATTTTAGTTAAAATAATTAGTCAACAAATATAAATGAATATTTGGATTATAATATAAATATTTTCATTATATAAATTTATTTATAATTTTTAAAATTTATATAATTACCTTATATGTTTGGGAAACAA
Organism: Viscum album; assembly: GCA_963277665.1. Lineage (NCBI taxonomy): Eukaryota > Viridiplantae > Streptophyta > Magnoliopsida > Santalales > Viscaceae > Viscum > Viscum album. The sequence continues at coordinate 577,141,823 of OY728122.1, read as the reverse complement.
AAACACAATATTAATTTTATTAACATAAAAATATAATAAATTTTATTAAAAATATTAAGGAAATATAATTTGAGATATTTATGGCTGAGAATTATATATCTGGCCACGAAGTGTTAATAATGTAATAAAAATTTTTATTTAGTTTTTATTATTGTATTTATGTATTTAAATTCAATGTAATGAATTGTATCAAAATTTGTAATAATGATATTTTATGGGATTAATATTATATTAAACTAGATAAAAGTCATAAAAACGTTAAATAATAAAAAACAGGGATAATATATGATCATAAATTTTATCTTATTTTCATTTATATTCTATTTGGAAGAATTTTTCTATGAAATAGTCTTAATATATTTTAATCTTTTATAAAATTCTAAAACTGCCCCTCCACACAATTAGAAATTTAAACCTCATCCCTCACTTCTTCAAACTAATTTTAGCCATATATATTGACCAAGTCCTAAAAATTAATTTGAATAAATTCCATATCAATGTTTTTAAGGTTCCAACCTCCCCAAAATACTACCCTTATGTCCCTTAAGAATGGGCATAAAGAAGGTCTCCTGAAGATGAGGCAATTGGCATACTTGAACTCTTTCAATATATTTCTTATAATACTTCCAATTAATTTTTTATTTCATAAATTAAAAAATAGTATCATATATATAATTATATGATATTATTATTATATATTCATATTCTACCTTTTATGTGACCTACAAAAAGAAATAACATCGTTCGGGGGTACGTATAGCTTACCTTCTCCACGTAGCGGTGTAATTATTTTCATCACCACTTTTTTGGATGGTTATAAATGTTTAAATAATGCATATATATGATAGATATGAAATAAAAATGATTCTTTAATGGTTATTTATTCATTACCTTTCTTTCATTCCTTCCATCGAAAAATGTAAATAGCATTCTTGTGTACGTACGGACTACCATCTCCATGAACGATGTAATTCATTTTTCTATCTCTATATTTATAGAAGAGTTCAAATAGATATATATAGATATATATTATATAAATCCTATTTAAATAATATATAATATTTTTTTATGATGGAACTGTGATAAAAATATAATTACCGGAACTATCGAATCAAAACACCCATGGGAAACAAAGCATTTTCCACCCAAAATAGTGATCTTAATAATGAATTGATAATATAATGGATAAAATTTATTATAATTAAATAATATACTCTATGATATATTTGAATATTTTAATGTAATATATGTATAATAAGTATATATATATATATATTTTATAGTAGGTTCAAACATATACAAGGGAAATAAAACATGAGGTAAGGGTTTCCCATCTCACTTTTAATTTTGTGAGACATGTGACATATTGAAGACTTATTTTTTTTGGTTTTATACTACCTATTTGATATATTATATCATGAATATATTTAATTTAACTGTAGTTAATGTTTCATTTGATTTTATTTCTTTCATGGGGCTTGTAATTAAAAGGTTTCTATAGTAGTAAGGGTTTATTTCACAATTTCATCATTATTTAGACTTGTTTATGTTAATGTATCTATTAGGGAATATTTATCCTCATAGACCATTTTTTTAAAAATGATTTAAAAAGTTCTTATAATAATATCCAATGACTCTTTAATATCATTTTTAATTTTTTTTTTAATTTTTGCACAATGGTTTGAAAAGGAATCCTTCTGTCATTATGAAAATAAGGTAATTTTTTATATTTCTTACAAAATAATGAATGAAATGTTTTTTAAATTGTATATAATGAACATAATTTCCAACAATCATGATTCCTCAGTGATTTTAATTATACTTTACAATTTTACCAGGTTAATTTCAAAGAAAAATGATATCTTTATCACGTGAACATTTTTAGATTTAAAAAATTAATTTCATTGTTAAAGGGTATTTTCTTAATGAAATATTCATGTAATGTAATTAATTTACTTTCCTCTATGTCATCTTTATTTATTGAATGATATGTTGTTAAAGTACTCTAATAATACCATTAATTATATTTCATTGGATGGTTTATTATCAGTTTTTCCAAGGGTGTAATCTTTTTATACCATTCACCATATTACTCAAGATGGTTTATAATAATATTTATTAATTGGGGAAGTTATTAAAATTTCATATGAAAGCATCAATACAAATTTTTATATTGATTATATTTCACTCATTTCATATAAGGAATTCATTTCACATAGTAAGTTACAGTTGGGTTGCACTATAAAATCTCAATGAGTCAGTAGTTCTCATGGGACAAACTAGATTCAGTTTTTTCTAAGGCCTTACCCATTTAAATAGATGTCTTAGAATAAGTACTTTAAGGTATTATATGCTTTAGAATATAGTTACAACAATTTTTTTTTCAATTTCCATATTTATGAATTCCATCAATATGAATTCATCTATTGATATTCCATGTGATTGCTCAATTAGTTAGAATATACATGGTTAAGATTCATGCTCATTTGATTATTTATACAAAATTATTTGATCAAAATCGATTACATACATATTAATCTTAAGTTACTGATTAAATTAAATGTGTTTTCGATATTTACCTATCCATATTAATTATGCCTTATTTATTAATAACTTCTACTTCACACTTACCCTTACTAAGAATATGATCTCACCCCTTTCTCTAGTTTTATTTTCCCTAGAATATAAGGATGTTTTTCAATATTGATATGAAGTGATACCCTAAAAGGAATAGTGGAATTATCAAATAAATGTATTTATTTTTTTATGTTCAAAAATGTAATATGAATTTCAATTTTGTATCTTGTTAGCCTAGAATAATAAAATATTAATTCTATTTTAATGTGGTTCCTTGTATTTTATTCCAATTTAATAATGTAAAAATATGATATGAGATTCTAGATTTAGGGTCTTTATATTTTTTATTATAGGAAGTTTATTATAAATAATTCAAACTATCTTTATTAAAAAATATATTAGAGAATATAATCTTATGATTGACTTGGAGGATATGTCTGTGCACATGATAACATCTTATAAATTATTTAATTACCATGGATAACCTCTGTTAAACCAAAAGGATCATTTATTGAGATAAAGTTATCATTATTTAAACATAATTTGAATAATATTTCACAGTGATTTGATAGATCATTTTGATTAATGTAGTTTGATTCATACACTTTTCATCATTGTTTTAGTCAATAGAGGGAACCGGAAGGAATTGGGTTGACATTGAATGTGATAGATATTATTTTAATGAGAAAACAAATTGAATTATGATAAGAGTAAATCATATAATGATTATTCCTTAACGTTTATCATGATGTTGATTAAAAAACCCATCTAAACAAAATCTTGGTATCACTAAAGAAGAGAAAGATATTTTTTTATGTGATATAGTTCTTCATATATTGATAATGTTAGAAGAAATAGCCAGGTAAATGTCTTAATGGAATGGGAAGATGCTTTGGGTGTGTAAAAGAAGTACATAAATCAAGTAATTTATGTGGGAAAATAGAAATATTGTTTAATGAAATAGATAAGAATAATGGTATACCTATGATATTACTGATGTTTGAATGTTTTAAATGTGCAAAAATGGGAATTATGAAAATTGATGTCCTAAGGGGAAATATCATGAAGTGAATTATCAATGTTGTATGAGTAATGATTATATTGAAGATGATGAGAAGACTAAAAATTTTATATAAAAAGAAAATATGTATATAGGAATAAGATGAATAATCCTAGTTAATGGTTTAATAATGAATTTTAATTATTAATGGTCATGTGTTTGGATTCATGAATTATATTATAAAAGTGTTTTATCAATGATATTCTGGTTATAACAATCCTGATATATATATAAGGATTATACTATAGTTATTCTTCTATAATTATTTTTAATCATGTGATGAATAATACTGGTTACCATGATAAGTAACTCTATGGTAAGGTAATAATTTAGAAAACAAAGGATTTGGGGAAGATAATCCTAAATATATTCTTGATGTTGAGATAATAATGATAAAAGGATATTTATATGATAGTATTGGTGACCTTGAAAATGACCAGTGATATGATGAAAAGTAATTAATGATGGAGTTTATTTGCTTTTTGGTATTTATGAAATGCATTCTATAAACTGAGATTTTATTTAGGAAATAAGGTGATATTTAAGTATTGAAAGAATGAATTTTTTCATTATGGTTTTATTGAGATTTAATTTATTACCATGTTTTAGGAGAATGGGTGATAAATGTATTCACATGATCGGAATTTCATGTTATAAAATACAATATGTTTTATAGGGAGAAATGTTTTTTCAAATTTTTTATATTTTTAATATGGTCAATAATATTTTGGGAGAGTCTTATGTTTAACTACATATTAATTGAATTAAGTTGATATTTGGATATAAATGTTCTTTGTTTAAGTATGAATTATGATATTAGATAACCTATGTTATCCATTTTTGTTATAGTAAATATTTAGATGTCGAATTAATCACTTATGGATCTTTTGATTCAATAAAAATTCATCAGGTGTGAAAAATTAATCATGAATACCCATTTCATTGAGCAATAGATGAAGTGGATGTAATATCCAATGTAATTATAGAATATGTCTTTTTCATATTTATTAATATTTATGAATTAAAATTTTATTTTTCCTTCAAAGTGGAACTATGTACAACAGTTTACACACAAAGAATCAATGAGTTTCTCTGAAGTCTTTCATTTCGTAGAAGAGTGGGTTATATCGAACAATAATAACTAATTAATATTATTATTTAGTAGATTCGTTTCACACATTTTGATAGGGAATCTATTTTAAATTAAACTTTGAAACTTTATTAATAATTATATGACAATGTAAAATTATTTTTTATAAACAAATATCAAAATTTACTTTGGGTGAATTTTTAGTATTTTTCTAAGGACTTTCATATTTTGACGAATAGTGAATAATAATAAATTTTATTTCAAAACTACATTTTTATCTAATTTATTTATATAGTTAAATTGTAATTTTAATTAGTTTTTAAGTATAATTAGATCAAATTTATATCATTTAAACCAATTTATGAAATTTGAAACAATTTAACATCGAATTTATATATAAAAACTCACCAGTCTTTTGAATAATTTTACTTTAAGAAAACCCTTTTATCGTACCGTATACAGGATTAATTTTAAATTAATTTTTTCCACTTATGTAATTGGAATTTGAAAATTTTTATTCCACATTTGGAATCATAATAATTATTAATTTATAATAATGTCAACTTGTTTTTTCACCAAAAAATACTTAATGTAATAAAAGATAATTACAATGATTAAGGTAAAAATGTGGTTACTTAGTGGTTAAATGTTGATTATAAGAGTCTAAATGGACTAGAATGTTGTAAAAAACCCTTTTGTGGAAATTATATGACAATATCCCTCTATTATTTAATTGGGACCATTATTGGAGTCACATTATGTAAGGGAGACCTCCCAATAGTGTGTATATTTTTATTTTAAGAAGAATGCCACTTCCCCTCAACTATAAAAGGCACTCAACCTCCAAACGTCTTCACACCTCTAAATACATTTTGACTCATAAAAAACCTAGCCAAAGAATCTCCCAAAATTCCTCCCATAACCATAGAGTACATAGTTTGGGTAGAAATCAAACCAATTAATCTTTTTGGTGCAAACCAAAAGGAGTTTCTTAAAAGAAGAGGCAACATTATTCAATGTGAAATTGTGTTTTATTTCATTATCTTCCACTTAATTTATTATTATTACATTATTATATAATAAAATAAGTATAATAAATATATTTATATGATTTTATATAAGGTTTTTAACCAATCCTACAAAAATATCCATAAAGTGTGGAACGAAAATACCATTCGTGTACAACGAACTACCACCTTATGAAACAATGCCATTCGTTTTTCCATTACAACCTATCATGGATGGGAATTATGATATACATTCTATTTTCATTTTATATACGATATTTATGTTTCATTAATACTTATTTATTTTCATATTACACATACCATCATACTATCCTTTTTTGTTAGATAAGATATCATCGATTGTGGACGTGTGGATTACTGCCTCCTTAAAGCGATGTGATACATTCACATATTTCATGGAATTTATTAAGGATGGGTTTAATTAATCATATGTGAAGTAAATAACATATATATTATATTCCTGAAATAATTATCTTTCTTGACATATAATATATCATTTTATTTCTTACCCTTTCACACACAGAAAAAGTGAGAACATCATTTGTGAATGTGTAGACTACTGACAACTCGACAAGATGTGAGTCCTTTAACATCACTATTTTTTTATGTAAGTATATATGACTAAATAAACTTTTATTTATGATATAATTATCATTATGGAAACATAAATGTTACTTACCTTCTTTCTATAATGATCATTAAAAAATGGATGTGTTACTCATGCATACATATAGCCTACGATCTCAATGATTTTAATGTTGGTTCATTTAACATGACCACCATTCATAGTTGGAAATATAATTATAATTTATGTATAAATATTTTAATTTCTTCATGATTATTATTATGTACTTGTTTATATAATGACCCCTTTGACCATATTTGACTTACCAATGTCATTTTGACACATAAACTGAATAATGTCCCAACAACAAACCTAAAATTAATTTTTTATGTAGTTTTTTACAACATTGTAATAAGTAAAACTAAATTAATGATAAAAAAGAAAAAGGTTCTCAGTAAAGTAAATAATTAATATAAATTTATTATATATGAACACAAATACACACATGGAAAGTGAGTGTCTATGTATGGGATTTCATCCCAATTTACATTCATTGAGGCCTTTATTGATGATACACACCTTAATTATTTTATAAGGTGTATATAAAACCCCTTTTACATTGAATATACATATTTTATATTTTATCAGGTTATTTAATGTTTTTTAAAATTTTATTCTTTCACGGGTCATATTATTTAAATGTTCAATGTTTTATGGGAAACTTTGAATATTTAATGATTTAATTTTGAAAATATTTTTCTCCACGTAAGTATTCTGGATATTATTTTATATGTTTGTTTGAATAAATGGATTATAAAGTAAATTTTATAACTATTTTGATTTTAATACAAATTTTTTCTTAAGTAATCTTTTTACATGTTTTATATAGAATATTTTTTCAAATTACAATGGTATGTTCCGTTCTTAACATATATGACAGCAATGACTTTCCCCAAACCATGGACACTATTTTATATTCTGATTCATTTGAAAGATTTCATGATTTTTTAAATGAAAAAGCATCATTCATTTTTTGGATATTTTGGTATTGAAAATGGTTTTTCAAAAAAATGGAGTATTTTTTTGAAAAAGGTATTTTCCAAAGAAAATGGTATTTTTAAATATGAAAGTGAATTTTATATGAGTTTAAAAGAATTTCTCAAACGATGAAATTTTTTATTCCATATTTTTCTTCTTCAAAGTTATAAATGATGTGTGCATCCAGATAGTGCATGGTGATCCTGTTATAGAATAAATGATTGGTGTCTCTATATAGTTGTCCAATGTGTCGGGTAATGATTATATTCTCTAGAGAATTATATTTGGTGTTTTCTATATTGTTATTCCAATCTATAAGGGTTTTATAAATGTTTAAAGTGATGATGTACCAAGGTATATACACGAATTTTCTATGTTTACAAATGAGTTTTAATGGTTTTAAAAGTTAAAATAAATCATATTTATTAATGAATGATATTTCCCTATTTGTGTAAAATGTTATGTTTTCAAGAAGGGGTGTTTTCATGAGTTTTAATGTTTATTAACCATAAAAAAGATTCCATCATTTTATATCCCTTACTATGTTTTTTTATTCTCATTCCATTTTTAAATGTTTTTTCAAACGATACAATGATGTTTATGAGATTGGAATAATTCCAATTAAAAGTCATAAAGAGTTCTCCGAAAAGAGATCATTATTTAATTTTAAAAGGATTATATGGTGGAAAAATGGATACTAAAAAGAATTAACCAATTTTTATTTTATTGTTTTTTATGTATATCTTTTGGACTAATTGTCTAAAAATATTAACCAGAAAATATACACTATGTGAAAGAAAGTATATTCTTGACTAAAATTCAACATTATGTAATGTCTAAGTCTAAGGACTTATAGTTGGTATCAAAGGCCAATTTAGATAACTTTATATTGTTAGAGTTATATTAATAAAATTACCTTTAAAAATATTACCTTATAGTCAAGGTAAGTTTTATTGAATTTGAAGATTACCATTTTTCTTAATTTAAAATATTTCTATTCATAATAGTTTTCCATAGGGGAAATAGGGAAGTTGTAGAGGGACGGAACTAAAAGGAAGTTATCCTTCCAAATCAGAATCCTTATATGGTTGGAATCAGAAATGAGTAGTTGGATATAGTAATGAATCCTTTTAATTAGGTGATATATGGTGGTGGTATCCATTCATTATAGTTACTCAATCTATAATGAAGGAACATGTCATTGGTGGTTCATTTTATGATGTAACATCCCTTATCATTTAGTGGATCATCAGACCCAGTGGAAGTTGAATGATGGATAAATTATTTAGAAAATATATTTGATGTTATGGGATGTTCAAAACATCAAATGGTAACCCTTTTTGTTAGTCATGTTTATGGTGAAGTTGACCGATGGTGGTAATTTCTTAAGAATATCAGATAGAAATATGATGTTGATTCCATGGAATTGGAAACATTCAAGGAATATTTTGTTGAAAAATATTTCCCTATGATTCTTCAACATTGAATGGAAAACTATTGATGGAATAGAGGTAAAAATATGAGTATTCCATATCTTCTTATGAATGATACTTCACAATATAGGTTAGGTATGTACCGAATTTTTTTTCCAAAACACTGATTAAAAAATTAATCGGTTTTACTCATGATTGTAACAATCTCTATAAAGATATTTGGCCACATGAGAATTTAAAAGTTATAAGAAAGTTATTCATTGTGTTGAAAAGGTTGAGATCATGTTTTCTGACTCTTATGTGCCTCATTGTGATGAATGTATGAAGCATACAAGATGAAATTTTGTTGAGAAATATGCAATAAATAAATATATGGGTAATAAAATGATATTCCAATAATGTATTTAGTGTTGTAAAAACCATCATGGTGAATGTCTTATGAATACCAGGAAGTGTTATCCATGTTGAATGTTCGGCCACATGGCGTACGAATGAATGGAAAATAATCCTTAGGAATCAAATAATTTGGTAACAGATATCCATCTGATGGTGAGATTTATTATCTACAATGACATGGGTCATTATGATAATTTATTTCTACTGTTAGTTTAAAAGGATGGAAATATTAAGGATTATAATTATAAAGGCATATCAAGGTCATTTTCTACTACTAAATTTGATGTTGGGACACCAAATAAAATGGTTATAGGTATGATACATGGGGTCTTTAATTATGCTAATACCATGTTTGACTCTGGATCTTCACGTTATTTCAATATTTATAAATTTTCTATAAAATTGTGAATATCACCTCATGAAAGTTAGATGGAACTTTTGGTAAAAAATCTAGGTGGAAGTATTAAATAAATGAAGATTTATAGGAATATTCATATTGTTATCAGATGGATAGTATTTTCAACCAATCTTAATAAACTGTCCATAGTAGAGCTCGATATCATCCTTGGAGTGGATTAGCTTAAGTATATTTTGTTAATATATATTTTAGTGCTAAGATAGTTGTATTCAATGAATCCATTACTTTGACAACATACTAATAAGTTCTGAAATTTATTAGAGATGGAAATTAAAGTTACCTATCTCATATTGTTCAAAATAGAGAAACTATTAAACATAGTGTTGTTCTAGTAGTAAATGAATACATGGATTTTTTATAGTTGATTTTCATGGTTTTATTCCAGATTGAGAGGTTGAGTTTACTTTTAACTTAGAATATGAGGATAAGAATATTTCTAAACCCCTTATCAAATGGATCAAGTGGATATTTTAGAGTTGAAAATGAAATTGTAGGAGTTATTAGATAAAGGTTTCATCTGACCCAACACATAGCAATGGATGATAATGTCTTATTTTTTAAAAATAATTATAGATCAATGAGACATTGTACTGATTATAGATACTTGAATAAAATACCTATTAAGAACAAGTATCCTTTATAACATATCAGTGATTTTTTTGATCAGCTCTAGAGAGCACAATATTTCTTGAAGGTTGACATAAGGTTATCGTACCATCAGTTGAATTTGAAGGAGGTTGAAATTAGGAATATTTAATTTCAAAATAGATATAGAAACTACGAATTTTATTTATGCATTTTTTATCTAATATACCTTTTGTATTCATGGATCTTATGTATAGTATTTTTCTTCATTATTGGAAAAGCTTTTGGTTGTGTTTTTTGATGACATTTTAGTATTTTCTAAAAGTGAATAGGAAGACGAAAGGAATATAAGGGTTGTTTTTGAATCCAAAAATGAAAATAAATTTTATGGGAAAATTTTAAAGTGTGAATTATGTTTGTAAAAAACTTGTTTCTTTGGTCACATTATTTCTAAGGATGGAATAACTATTGATCCTTATAAAATGAACGTAGCTAATGAATGGCCATGACCCACAAATATCACATATATTGGTGGTTTTCTTATATTATATTGTTACCATGAGTGGATTGTTGAAATATTAGGTCATTTTTCTGTCTCACAAACTATGTTTACTCAAAAAAGTGTTAAGTTCATCTAGACAAAAGAATATGATGACGGTTCTCAGGAACTAAAAATATATTTGGTTAATCCGTCTATTTTGGACTTGCCTTACCAAAATGGTGATTTTTTTATCTAAAGTGATTCGTTGTTGACGAAAATTGGTTTTTTCTTAAAGAAAAATGATCAGGTAATGTCTTATGCTTCACACTAGTAGAAACTACATGAGTTAAATTACACAACACATGATTTGTAATTAGATGATATTTTTTTGATATAAAATTTAGAGGCATCATTTTAAGGAGTAAAGTGTGAAATATATACTTATCAAAAAAATATTGAAGCATATATATACTCTAAAATAATTGGACCAGAGATAGAGAATATGGGTGGAACTAATAAAGGATTCTGATTTCATGATGCATTACCATCCTAGAAAAAAACATAGTGGTTGATTCTTTGAGTAAAAGAATAATTCTATATGAACCATGTTATTTTTGGAACATGACCCTTTTGGTTAATGATTTGATGAATTTTATTCCTAGAAGTTGTGGATCCTAGGAAATCCTATTTATTTTAGGTTTCAGTGTAGTGAACATTGATAGAAAACAATTATGAGGTCCTAGAAGGTGGAGCGATATTATCAAGAAAATGTTGAATTTATTAATATTGGTAAGTTTCCTAATTTTAATACTTATGGAGAACATGTTTTATGATTTTGAAAAATATTACATGTGCCTTGTAATTCCTAGTTGAAGAAATAATTATTTACTAAAGCTCATTGTTCTCCATTTTCCATTATATGGGTAGCACTAAAATGTATAGAGTCCTTTGAGAGTATTTCTGGTAGGATGTAATGAAAATAGAGATTGCTAAATTTATCATGAAGTTCTAGACTTGTAAATATTTTAAATAATAGTGGTAGTAATCAATGGGAATGCTTTAACCATTTCCATTACCATAGTGGAAATGGGAAATATATAAATGGATTTAGTGGTAGGATTTCCAAATACATGTCAAGGTTAGATGAATTTCCTCTCTCCGTTGTCTGAGACCATGATCCTAAGTTCACATCAAGGTATAGGAAAGGAAATCAGAAGTCATTGGGTCTTGAATTATATTTCATTACATTTCATCCTTAATTTAATGGATAGTTTGAATGGACGATTTAGAAATTTTAAGATATGACTCGTTCTTAATTAATCAATTTTCTGGAAATTTTAGATCAATATATTTCTTTGGTTGTGTTTCATTGTAATAATAGTTTTTATTCCAGTATAAATATAAAAAAAATTATAGGCATTATATGGATAGTTGTGTCAGATATTGGATTTTTAGGATGGTGTTTGAGAAAATAATTTGATGTGCTCATATTAGGTAGAGGAAAGGGCAAATAAAGTTTAGTTGATTCATCAACACCTATGGGAATATTAGAGTAGGAAGAAGAGTTATGTGGATAATTGGAGAAAATATCTTTCATTTGAGTTTGGTGATAATGTCTCTTTAAAATTTTATCTATGGAAAAGATTGATATGTTTTGGTAAGAAAGGGATGTTGAGTCCACTATTCATTAGATAATATGGAATTATGGATAATGTTGGATCAGTTTCAGAATAATTGGATTTACATGATACTTTATCCCAGTTACACAATGTATTTATGTTTCAATGATAATGCTATATTAGTTTAATATTAAGAGGAATTACCTCATATTTTATATTAGTAACACAATGTAATTCAATTTTCAATGTTATATAAGTATGTACTAAATTCTTCTCCTGTTTTGAGCCATATAGTAGTTCATCCAAAAGAGAATCTTTCTTATGTAGAATAACTAGTTTAGGTTCTTGATCACAATGATAATGTTTTTTGGAATATGCTGATTCATCAGGTTATGGTTTTATTGTAAAACCATAGGTTTGATGAGGGAACATTATAATTTATTAATTATATGTGAGAAAAATATCCACACTCATTTAATAAGTCAATAATATTTTGAGGATGAAATTTAAAAAATGGGGGAAGGATGTAACATACCATGTAATCATATAATAAGTCTTTTACATATTTATTAATATTTTTGAATGAAATAGTAATTTTATATTAAAAGTGACACTATTTCCAATAGCATACATGACACACAACATTGAGTTTATCTAAAGTCTTGTGTTGCATGAAATACTGAGTGTCGCACTCATGTTTTTAAAATCAACTTCATTCTGATTTGGGTTGGGTTCTTAGTTATTTTATAAGGAACCGGGTGTGAGGAGTTTTAATTTTTAAGATATTCGTTTAGTATATATTTTTCTATATTTTTCCCTGGGATTTATTTTTTATGTATTTGAGAAAAAATGGGAGCATTTGGTAGATAGACCATGGTGAAAGGTTGGTGAACAGTTAGTGGTAACTATATTCCATACCTAGGTAACTATGTGGTAGGTGTCTAGTTGATTTAGAACCTACCACATGGCCAACACACATTCATATTCCTTGGACCAATAACTGTGTGTTTGATTTTTTCATAGGAAGAGGTGGTCTCATAGTCGTCGTACAATTTGAAAAATGATGCGGAATAATAGTGCAACTTGTCTGTCTCATCAAAAATGGTTTCTCCATTTTCTATCTCATCTATTTTAACCCCTTTCCCACTTTTTCGATCCTATGATACGCCCCATACCATGGAGTGCCTACCTCCATCTTCTCCCCTCCCTAGGTCCAATTTTTGAGTTTTTTTTGTGCAAATTATTATTGGAAACTTAATGTAAGTGTCTTTTATCTTATTTCTCCTCTCTATTCAAATGTTCCCTCCAAATTTCATTGTGGTTCCTGATTATAATTAGTAAGGGTTTTGATTTTTGTAATAGATACTAGTTATTTGGGTTCAATCTTGATGTCTAGGGTATGATCTTATTTCTTTGAGTTGTGGTTGAGGAGTGATTAGAGTTTCTCACCAGATTCCAAAAATCCTTTCACCCATGGTAGGTGGTTCAATGCTTTACATTTTTTAGTTTTTTCTCAAATTCATTCTTGGTATTTATTCTTGTTCAATAGTTAAAATGTGTGTTTTGAAATGTAATTTTGAAATTATTTGTCCTTTAATTGTAGTGAAAATGAATTTTATAATGGAAAATAGTGATATTTTGTTTGTATTCTGTGGGGATGTTTCTTGAAATTAGTTTTTGGACATGTGTGGAAGGTTTGAAACATGTTTTAAATGTAACTTGTGGGGATAATGGGTTTGTGTATATGATTTCAAAGGTAAATTTAATTCTTAGGCACATTTTTCATGTTCGGATTTTTTTTTAAAATATGAGTAGAAAATTGTTTTAATGAAGAAACACATGTTTTAGAAGTGATTTTGAATTATGTGAGGATTTATAAAAAAAAGATTAGATTGTGTAATTAGATGATTAATTATATGTTTTTCTTATTTTTATAAAAAGGGGATTTTTAATTGTATATGTGATGATAAATGTGTTGAAAATGGGTTTTGGTGCATGTAAAACGGAAAAGAGTTTATTTTATTAAAAATGGCGATTTCCTTGAAATTTATGGAATTGGTTTATAATGGTGGTGGTATATGTGATATGGGAACATGAACTCGAGCACATGGGATTCTTGGGTATCTAGGTGGGATGGTTAGTTTTAGTTCTCTAGATAATATGGAAGAGGTGCATCCTGATTTCATCAATCTAGATTGATGCTTACATAACTAACTAAACATTATGATGATAGGAGACCACTAAGACATTGGGGTGTCCCCTCTTAGTGGATTATGGATGAGAAATATATTATTTTGGTTTTTAATACACCTAACACTATGGTACATGGTTCTAGTGTCCCAATCAAGATAGATTTACCCTAGGTATTTACCTGTGGTACTCTACCTTAAATGATATAGTTCCACCAATCAGCATTTGGTAGACCTAATATTTGTGTGCATTTATAAATTATCTTCTTCTTTTTATAAATGTGGTTGGGAATGGTTTTCCTTGGAAGTGTCTATTATTAAAAAAATTACCTAATAAATGTTTTTCTATAAATGTTTTAAATGATTTTACTAAAATGAGTATGATAGATTATCTTTTAAATGTTCTTGAACGAAATATCTTTACGTGGGTGGAATAATACTAGGCTTTAGTTCACACCCTACATACACATTTATGTGTATGTAAACCTTGTTATAAATTTGTTCTAGGTATTGTTATGCTTTTTAATGATGGTAGTATGGGATTCTGGTGGTCTTCTTTGTGGATCTTGGTAGAGGCTTATTGAGGATGTTTCTTCTCTCGTTCATGGATGTTTGGTATAGAGATTTGGTCCCCTTCTGTTGTGTTTCTTTTTGGGTTTTTATTTAATGTTTTAATCCATAAATTCTGTAAATTGGTCATTCCCTATTTGGTTGGGAATTTTTATTTTTGGATTATTTTTCTTACTGGTTGTTTGTATATGTTCAATTGGGTAAAATCAATCCCAAAGCATATTATCGATAACCATCCAATAGCTGTAAGCCCATGGGGATCAGGAACACCCATGGTGCCATTCCATAGACCAGGTCAGGCACCGGGTAAGATGGAGACCCATCTTGGTTCGTGACATTGAGTTATACCAAATAATTATATATTGTTAATATTATTATTTAATATGGCCATTTTTTCTACCTTTTAATGGTGAAGTTTTTTAAAACAAATATTTTGAGAATTTTATAATGTTTATATAATAAAATTAATTTATTTTTTTAAAGATAAATATCAATATTCACATTGGATGAATTTTTGGTATTTTTTATGAACTTTAATATTTTGATGAATAATGAATAATATGGATTTTTAGTTCAAACTTTTATATTTTTCTAATTTATTTATATAGTTGAATTATTTTAATAATTAATTTTCAAGTATAATTAGATCAATTTTATATCAATTAATCCAATTTAGTTCATTAGTAACATTTTTAATTTGAATTTATATATAAAAACATTGTAAACCTTTGAACATTTTTACATTAAAAACCGACTTTGTCATCTCGTCTGTGGGATTAATTTTAAATTAATTTCTTCCACTTATATGATTTCAATTTAGAAAAATTGATTCCATATATTTAGTCAGAATACTTTATAATTTCTAATAATTTCAACCTAGTTTTTGATGGAAATGAGTAGTGAAATTAATTAATATTAATTATAGTGATTAAAGTAAAAAGTTGTTACTTACTGGTTAAATTTTAAGCTGAAGAGTCTAAATGAACAAGAAACTTGTCCAAAATAAATTGTATTGATATTATTCGAAAATATCACATATTACATCATTTTTTTTCAATTATTAGTGTCATAGGATGTAAGAGAGGCCTCCAAATAGTTTTTTACCATTTTGTATTTACAAGAATGCCACTCCCCCTTCCCTAAAAAGGAACCCACCCTCCCCACTTATTCACACCTCAAATGACCATTTCAATCATCCAAACACTATCCAAATAAGCTCTCAAAAATCCCCCATTTCATCCCAAAATCATATATTTTGATAGAAAACAAACTAAGGAGGCCCTTTTCTGCAAACTAAAAGTAGTTACTAAAAAAATAGGTAACATTTTTTAATGTTCATTTATGTTTTTGTTTCTTCATCCACCCTTTAATTTGTTATTTTTACATGATTATATAATAACATAATTATCCTAAATATTTTTATCTTTTATTATGATAAGGCTTTTACTGACACCTACTCACACTTAAATCAAATGGGTAAAAAAATTACATTCAAGCACGACGAACTACCACCTCGAGAGATGATGTTGTTAGTTTTTTCCTTTACCACCTATAATGTTTGTAATTATGATGGGAAAAAAATTTAATATGATATATATGATATAAATTTTTTATTCATACATAAAAAATTTTAATATAACATATATCTCCAAGATTTCCATTTTTTGAAAATTTGATAACATCAAGTGTGGGTGTGTATCCTACTGCCACCTCAAATCATTGTGATACATTCACAGATTTCATGGAATGTTATATATATTGGTTTAATTAAAAACATTATTCATAAATAACATATATATATGATATTAATTAACTAATTATTTTTTTGAAATATAATATATCAATTTCTTTACTAACCATTCACACACTAAAAAAGTTATAATGTCATTCGTGTATGTGTGGACCACCACCTCCTCGACATGATGTGATTCCTTTTAAAACACAATAATTATACAAAACTTGAAAAAAGGTTATTGTCGTGGTTCTAAACCATGGAAATGGGTCCAAAAACTGTGGTTGTATCTTATGGCTATAGGTTTTCCCAATTATGGGTGTTATCATCGTGGTAGTAGGGTCTGATCTATTGCCACAATTTTCTAAACTATGGCCATATGCCTCGAAATTTTAAACCATGGCAGTTGTCCTATAGCCACAATTTAAACTATGGTTATATGTTCTATTAGAACAGTGGAAACCCATGGCTATAGCCTTAGTAAACAGTGGAAATAGCCAAAAAAAATTTCCCATCAGGTGTTGATCCCTATACCTCCCCTTCCCATATCAGCGACCTCACAACTATATCGTAGAACACTTTGAATATATATATATATATATATATATATTAGGATTTATATATTAATAAAAACCATTTAAATAGCCACAAAACCATGGCCATATATCTTATCACCATTTTGGGGGTGGGAAATGTTTTCCCCACTGAAGCGCAGGAGACCTATAGCCACAGCTTTGAAAAATCGTGGCCATAATCCTTTTAAAAAAACCTATAGTCATGATTTTAAAAACCATTTCTATAGGTCATATAAATGTGGATAGAGGTGTGATCCATAGACACGATTTTTATTAATGTTGCTATATCCCATATAAAACTGACCTATAGCCACAGTTTTAAAACTGTGGGTATAGGCCACGTAGCCGTGGTCATAGCCACATATATCCACATTATTAAAGCTATGGTTATTGGTCTGTCATAGTAGCATGTTTCTATAGTTGTGATATATTTAAGTATATAATATAAAATAACATGATATTTAGGATATAATGATTATTCTAGAAATATAATTGTTATTTTCCTTCTATCCATAATGATAGTTGAAAAATGGGAATATTGCTCTTGTGTACGTATGACCTATCATCTACATGACTGTTAATTTGGTTCATTATTCATAAACATCTATCTTAATTGTTTTCAAATGTATAGTTATTATATAAATTTTATAATTATATCTTTATTATTATTATATATGTGTTTATATAATGAACCCTTTGACCATTGTTGACTTACAAATGTTGTTTTTGAAACAAAAATAGAATACGATCAAAATACCCCACATAAAATTACTTATTTAAGTATTTGTTTATAGAATTGTAATAAGTAAAATAAAAGTATTGAGAAAATTGAATAACGTTCTGAATAATGTAAATAATTAATCGAAGTTTATTATTTAGGAAGATAAAGACACACTATACAAGTTGGATTCTACGTAAGGGATTTCATCTCAATCTTATTTTGTTGAGGCATTTCCTTATGATAAGCACCCTTATTCTTTTTAAGGTGTATATATATACACATTTACATTATATATGAATATTTAATCTTATATCATGTTATTTAATGTTTTTTTAAAATTTCATTCTTTCATGGGGTATATGATTTAAATGTACAATGTTTTTATGGGACACATTTTATTTTTAAATATTTAATTTTCAAAATATTTTTCTCCATGTCAATATTATTGATATTATTTTATATGTTTATTTGTATAAAGGTATTATAAATAACATTTTATGTTTATTTTTGTTTTAATTAAAAACTTTTAAAAAAGAATATTTTTTA
This sequence comes from Viscum album, assembly GCA_963277665.1. Classification (NCBI taxonomy): domain Eukaryota; kingdom Viridiplantae; phylum Streptophyta; class Magnoliopsida; order Santalales; family Viscaceae; genus Viscum; species Viscum album. Next base: position 577,123,200 of record OY728122.1, on the reverse strand, counting down.
CATGTTTTGTACAGAATGTTTTGACAAATGAAAAATGAATATTCTATTCTTAACGTACATGGTGACTGTGAGTTATCTTCAATCATGGCCATTATTTTATTTCTAGATTCCATTGAAACATTTGATGTTTTTTAATGAAAAAACATATGTCATTTTCTATATATTGGTATTGAAAATGATTTTTTAAAAAGAATGGTGAATATTTTTCTAAAAATGTGCTTTTTAAAAAGAAAATGGTGCATTTTATCATAATGTAATTTTTCAGTAGAGTTTAAAATAGTTTTTAAAATGATGAAATGTTTTATTTAATTTTGTATTTTTTAGACATTATAAATGATGGCTGCACCCAGATAATGTCGGGTGAGCCTATTATAGCCCAAACAATGGGTGAACCTTGATATCACTCCAATAAAGTGTATAATGACTATATTGTATGAATGATTATATTGTAATTGGTCGTATCATTATTCCAATAGATAAGGGTTCTATAAGGGTTAAATTTGATGATGTCCCAAGGTACCTACATGAATTTTCTTCATTTACTAATGTGTTTTCATGGAAATCATTAATTTCCAAAGGTAAAATAAATTATATTTATTAATGAATGACATTTCCATATTTGATTAAAGTTTTAGGTTTTCAATAAAGGGTTTTTCATGAATTTTAATGTTTATCAAATAACTAATGACTTCCATTTTTTTATATCCATTACTTATATTTTTATTCTCATACAACATTTTTATTTTTTTCACAGGATAAAATGATGAGTATTGTATTAGAATAATTCATGTTGAAAGTGATTTGGATTTTTAATAAAACATATAATTATTTATTTTTAATAGTTTTATGTTGTGGAAAAAAGGATACTGATTTAATTTTCCCACTATGTATTTTATGGTTTTGTTATATATGAGTTATGGTCAAATAATCTAAAACACTAAATCTGAAATGGTCCTTAAGGAGAAAAAAATTAATTTATCTGATAAAACTCAATATTATGTAATGATTATGGAAAGGACGTTATAGTTGTAATATATCAAAGGGCATACAAACGATGAGATTATTAATATATAATAGAAATATTCCATTAATGTTTTTAATGATTGTTTTATTTAAATAGAAAAATAATCCCTTGAATTTTACAGAACTCAAAAAAACAATTTGATTAAATTTTTTATCCAGAAATAAATATCCTATTAAAACATTACATATTTATGGGTTTCTTATTGTTACCTTTATCATAACCTTTCCTCAATAATTGTATATCAGTCATTGGTAGTCAATTTTCTCCTCCAAATCCATTTTTTTCACTTCCTACTTATTTTATCATACTTGGAAACCTAGTATCTGCTACTAAAGATTACTTTATCAAAAACATTTTTCTTTTATTAAGACGATGTTTTGTTAACCCTTCCAATATTATAGGTTTCCAATAAAGGTTTTTTAAAATTAAAAAACATGATTACAAATCAAAATCTCAAATTAAGAGGACACAATTTATTAAAGCAGGGGACAATATAACCTCATGATAATTTAAAATAAAACTATGTTTGATAGTATATACAATACACATCACTGATCTTTAATGAACCGTAAAATATTATTATTTGAATATTTCTATTTTAACATAACAGTTTAGTTAGTTTGAATAAAGAGTATTAACTATATTTCGAAACAAAAAATGGTCTTACTCATTGATAATTTATTGATTAAATATTTTAAAATAATCAAATGATTTTTTGTAAGATCAATTTATTTTTGAGAAATACATTTTTGTCAAAAATTATTTTCATTTTTTTACAAATCATGACATGAATTGGTTACCCAACTCATGTACCTAAGGAATTTGTGAAAGAAAATCAATTTTACAATACATGTATGAGGTGTATAAGATTACACCATCTATGAATTGAGGTAAATATATGATGATGTAACATAAGTGAACATATAAAAATATACATAAAATTATACCAGTCTGAAAACAACCTACCATCTACCTCTTAAATCCAATCATGAAAACATTTCTATGTGAACTCATACTCATAACAAGAATGAATATGTTACCTCTATGATATGCATCAATAATAGCGCATCAAAAATAATATCATCAGCTGTATGTATTGTCCCATCACATCCAGGAGGAAATTTAGAGATCCCACAGGTTCCCATTAACATAGTAGAATAGGGAAAAAACACAACATCCTATGAAATCCATAAAACTATAGAGACAAAAAACAAGAAAAAATAGGAAATCATTAAATCATGGATCACCTAATAAATGTGTAGAATTAATTTATGACTACAGATTTTTCTATAAAATGGTCATTAAAGATCACTACTATCATCTTGAAAATCCAACAATCATCATGAGAAATACTAGATATATATGAAGCTTTAATCATCCAAATTAATGGTCCAAAAGTGTCAAACTGATCCACTAGAGAACGAATCGCATGAACTGTAACAAGATTCTCTAAAAAAATTCTAATAGGCACAAAACAACAAAAGAATGAAATAAATAATATAAAACATTAAATCAAAATCATGGATACATAGAATCCGTGGAATTTTGTTTCCCATAGAAATGGTTTGGAACTACTACAAGACAACTGAGGACAACTAGAGAAAAACACATTTAATCTAAGTGTCTCGATAGGACTCCATGAAATAATACATGAAGAATTCATCTCTTCTTCCCATACTTTTATATTAAATAGTGTAAAACATCATCAATAAAAACCTTCATATACCTATATGATTTGATAAATTAACATAAAAAATATTATCTAGGTTCTCTCAAAAAACATCAAGATTTTCTATCCTTCACCAACTAGATATGATATTTATTAAACATAATCAATTTCTGGGTGAAAGATATATGGTCCAAGATTAAAAAAATAAGATAATTCAAAAAGAGTTCTCTTTACAAACACATAAGTAAGAGTGAAAGAAGATAACATTCAAAAAAAAATTAAAACCAAACATCCAAACTGAGAGTCATTTTCTTAACATTGAAATCCAAGAATACATTTTTCAAAATTGGGGAAATAAACTAATTCAATTATATTTAATGTATGTGAAATTAAATTCTTTATTTTGCCTAAATTCCTCTACCAATTTGATGAGAATTATTTTTATAATATGAAGGTTGAGTTCCATAGTAATTTCACCATTCCTATATCTTTGGAATACAATTTTTTATTTCTCATCAATCTAATATTCCAGTTTTTCTATCACATCCTCATCAAATTGATAAGCATCCCTCACAGTTTGGACAAAGTCATCCTTATCACTAATGTCACTCAATGTATCATCTCCAGAGGATATACTAGAATTTTCATTAACCACAATCTATAGAGTAATAGATGTATTCATCATCTTATAAGACTGTAATGATCTTGTAAAGATTTTTCTCTCAATATTAGAGTAATCCCAACATTTTTTACTCTTCCTGGTGTTTGGAGTGATGAAGCCTTCTAAGTCATTAATCAGTTTTTACATTTATTAGATATCAATTTCATGTATCTATCCTCAATATTACAATATTTATTACATAAATCATGTAAATACTCACTATAATAAGGGTGGGAACTGTTATACTCCTATTGAATGGAATCATAAGGTTTATTAGGGTCTCCCAAAACTCCCAAAAGGGAGGGGAAATTAGTCATGGAACCTAATGAGATGTGAAAGAAATTAGAAAACCCAAAAACATCATTGGCCTATAATAATAAATCACAGATTTACCAATTTTTTAATTTTCCTCAACTCTAGTTTTAACCTCATTAGGATTCATGTTGACATTATTTTTTTTCTAAGAGGATCCAGAAACCCAGAAGGGATAACAGTAACTATATGACAATATTTTTATTATTTCAGATCCGACTTTCATTTTCCCATTTCAACCAATGTCAATTTTCATACCGAAGGGAGTTCTATCATATTATCATAATCATTCATGGGTCTTCCATGCTTATGACATACATTTCAATAGTCAGGAATACTCTCCTAAAACACTTCTTAAAAGAACCTCCAATTTCTATTTTGAATCTATATCTTGGATGGGAGAATTTGAAAGATTCCAATTTCCACACAAATCATGGATATTAGGGTTCTTGAAATATTACGTTCTGGAAAATCTAATTTTAAATTATTTCTAATAAGGTGGAAATCATAAACAAAGCATCTTCTTTCCAAAATGATTTTTGTTTCCTTTTGTGGGTAAATATTATAATTAATTTTTGGATATTATATAAATTATATGTTTATTTTAATAATAATATTTTTTTTTAAATTCTCATTCCGAAATTATCTTAGGGTGAAATTTTCATATTGTTATAAAAATATTGATTTTCTAGTGAATAGTGAAAAGTAACAATTTTTATTGAAAATATTATTTTTGATTAAACAATTTGTGAAGATCGATTTTATTTTAAAATGGTTTCCATGAAAATAATTTATGTTATAATATGAATAATTCTATTATGTTTATTTTATAAAATTATAAAATTGGATTTGGAATAAAATAAACATTATACATAAGTAGGCATTTTTAAGAAAAAATGCAATTTTTTTATAAAAGCTATTTTTTTAATGTTTTGTGAACTTATTCTAAAATAAATTTATATAATTTAGAAGAATTTTATTCCATGAAATGTACTTTTTTATACGTTTATTTAAATTATTCTAGGTTTCTTTTTTTACAAATGTTAATTTCTTTAGTGAAGAGTTAAAAATACTTTTTATAAAATATGATATATATTTTAATAGCGAGAAGACATAGTCATTATATAATTATTTAAGAAACCTATAAAGTGGATAAAATAGAATAAAATATTATAAATATTATTAAAAAGTAATTTAAATCATAGAGATTAGAATTTATTTCATAATAAATATGAAAATTGTTTTCAGTGCTAAAGTAGAGCCTGTATAGCATTGGAAAAGTCAACATTGGTATCATAAAAATATTAACTGGGGAAATATTATCTCTTGATAGAATTTAAATAAAATATTAAGAGTTATTTATTATTTTTGTGGTTATAAAGTAATTTTATAGTTATATAACAAGTGTGTTATATATTTTTTTTTCAAAGATTGCAAAAGGATAGAAAAGAAAAAATGAAACATTAAATGTATTTTACTGATATATATGTGAGTTATAATATATATTTAATTAATATAAATGAATATTTTTATCATAATAAACATATTTTATTGATATAGTTTTATCTATAATTTTTTAAATTATAATTACCTTATATGTTGGCCCAAATCAAACACAGTATTAATTTAATAAATAAATAAAATAAAATAAATGATACTACAAATATTATAAGTAATATAATTTTGGATATTCAATTTTATAAAAAAATATAAAGATTGAAATGACATATTTATGTTATAGTAAAATTTATGGTTCTAATTTTACTAGTTTTCTTGATGTTTTCAAAGACAATGTAATGAATAGTTTTAAAATTGAAAATAATGATATTTTATGGGAGTAATATTTTATTAAATTATTTAAAAATCCTAAAAATTATAAATAAGAAAAATGGGATATTATATCATCTAAAATCCATATTAAATTAATTTATTGTACATTTTCATGAATTTGGATCTAGAATAGTTAGAATATATAATAATATTTAGTGAAATTCAAAAACATCCCCTCAACTCAATAATACAATAGATCCTCCTTCCCCACATCATCAGATAAATTTGAGACTTCGATCTTTAACAATTATCACCCATTAAAAATACCAACTTCTTTACAAAATTTTTGGATTTAATGGTCTCTTAAAAAGACTTACCTTATGTCCCATAAGAAAACATCTAATGATGGTATCCGAAATAAAAGATAATTGTATTACGAGAACTCTTTCAATTTATTTCATCATATAACTCCTATTAATTTTTTTATACCATCCCAGGATAAAAAATATAGGATAATATATACACGAATATTAAATTATAGTTATGATACATATAAGGATCCAGCCTTAAACATTACATAATCTTGAATTAAATGAATAATTCACATTGGGGATCTTTTCTGGTTTAGAGTTTTAGAGAATTAGGCCATAACTATTACATAACAATTTGAATATTACAAGTTGACACTACTTCTCAGTATCCATTTTTTTCATAAAATAAAAACCCTTAAAATGACACATGTATAGTTCCATGTTTAAGACTAGATGAATTTTCCTTGATCCCATCCTTGAAACTATTCATCTTTAAGTCCTGTGGATAAAATTTCAAAAACATGGGATGAGCATAAAAACCTCAGTAAGATTTATAAAATATGGAAATAAAACATTATCCCATCAATAAATACAAATCCATGAAACCATACTTTTCAATCATAACATACCTTATGAAATCATAAGATTTATGAATAACACAGACAAATCATAAATCATAAAGGTTACTTATGACATCCATATCATACTTACATTGTAGCTATCACAACTATGTTGGGAGTTACACTTGGAATACCCATCACAGTATATTCCATAATTCTCTTTGAAGAAACATCAAGTTTACCTTTGTCACGTTACCCAATGCATTGGATAGCTATCTTGGGCTGACCCGCCCTAGGTTTATCATGGAACCACCCATATACGTGAACAATGCCCAATAACCATAACATAATCATAACACATAAAAAAAGAATAATGGAAAGATAACATTTCCACATTCCAATATATCCAATCAAGATATTGATATAAACAATGCTTTATCAAATCATGTTCAAAACCATTTAAAAAGATATTTTTGAATCAAAGTGTCACATACCACTTTGACGCTTTTAAATGAAATATCATTTGAAAACATTATTTTCCATATAAATAAATCCTAAAACCCATTTTGAATACATGGGCATTAATGTGAAATATTTATAAGAATAAATCTTTAAAACATTTAAAACGATCTTTTAGTCAGAGAGTTTAAAAAAAAGGAGAGACGCTTGAATAAATTTAATTGAGGTATAACATTTAATGAAAAAATTATAATATCATGAGAATAAAGGTATTCATGATATATTATTCCAAAGGATAGTATATAAACCACATAATAGTGAATTGGTGCATAACAATAATGAAGTCTTAATGGAAATGTAAATTGAGATGAAATCCCTTATAATGATGGTATCCTTTAATTAAGGATAAATCAATCAAATAATTATGTGTGAAAAATATAAATACACCCAATATAAGTGAATATTATATTTAAAACAATCAGAGGTCATTCACTCTTATTCATAGGATGACATGTTCAAGAATTACAAGTTGAACCCAATGAATTTAAATTGGGTTTAGAAGTAACCTTGTAAAAATTCGACAGCCAAACGTCGTCACATTAAAATTAAGAAAATGAGTTGATGAGATAAAAAGGGAATCTCATCACTTGAACATAATGTTTAAATCAATAAGGATATAGAATAACATATCCCTACAAGATAAGATTTAAATTAAAAGACATAACAAAAAAGAAGTCTTTTAAAAAGAGGTAGGTGAAAGATTCCCTTACCGATTTGGTAACTTACAAAACATATGCCACATGAAAGAAGTATCATACCGTGAAGATGTAAATACTCATAAATTTAAGTATATTACAAAAAGAGTACAATCATGGGCAGTACCTACACCACAAAAAAGGAAATAGTGGAAAATAAAACATTAATCTCACGGGAATAAAAAGTGAGATGAAACCCTTTAACATGGTGTAATCAAATGAGTCGTATAACCAAAAGTTAATAACCACACAATGAATCATAGAATAAAATGAATATAATGAGAATCATGATAACATATATCAAATGGAAGTACATAATACACCGCATGCAATGAATAAGTGGCGAACAATGGAAATCTCACGGAATTAAAAGTGAGATAAGAAAATCCATTACCTCATGACCGACATGACTCGATCATTATTTAATCTCCTAAATAATAAAATAAAGTTAATTTATACTTGCTTAAGAACCTATTTCGAGTTTATTATTCCTTTAATATCACTTATTAACCTATTATAAACATTATGTAATCATTTATGTTAATAATGTTTGTTTTGTTGATATTTGGTACTTGAGTAAAAAATTGGTTTCTTATAATTACATGGTGTTCATGTGGTCAAAGGTTAATTATATCCATAATTATATTCATGATTTAGATATCCTATATATCATATATATCTAGTATATACATGTGTTTATAATAGTACATAACATTTAGAGGTAAGAAAAGAAATGCACCGTTCATGGAGACGGTAAGCCGTACATACGCATGAACGTTACTTTCATTTCTATTTATTATTTTAATGGAATTAAAACATAATGATACATAGGTATATAAAAATTGAGTTATATTATAATATATAATATCATTAAATATATCCTTTATACATCACACATAAGTCATTAACGAGCCACATCACTTTGAGGGGGCTGTAGTCCGCACTTTCTCTAATGAGATTATCGTATTTACCCACTATGGAAACCATAAATCTATGATATAAATGTAAAATACAGAATCATAAAGAAAATATAAACACACTATATATCATATATAAATACAATTCCATCATAATGGACACCATGGGAGGATGTAGGAGGTAATTGAACAATCATCGTTTCATGAGATGTTAGTTTGACATCCACAGAAACATTATGTTCTTCACCCATTAGATGGAGATGTTTGTAAGTGTAGTTATAATCTTTCTCATAAAACCATGCTATTATATTTAGGATATTGGTGTTGTTACAAAATAAAGTAATAAAAGAGTTTAGGGGTTGGAGAAGTAAAATAAATGAAAACAAATTAAGAGAAACAATTACCTTTAATTTTTGTAACTCATTTTGGTTTGAACCAAAAGACTTATTGAAGTGAATTAGGCCAATGGTAAGGCTTCTAGGAGTAGGATAGGGATGCAGTTATATTAATTGGGTAGAATTTGGACGATCAAAAATTGATTTAGAGGTGTGTGGAATTTCATAGAAGTGGTCTAATTTTATAAGGGGGAGGATGGCCTCTTTAAGAAAGTGTGAAAACATTATTTTATTATAAACTAATATTCAGTTTCAAAAGGTCCAAAACACAATAATTTCAAACATAAGATGACTAATATTAGAAATAATATCATCCAATCGGAATTGGATAGGTTTTGTATATTATTTCAATCTTTGTAATATTATTTATTTAAATCACTTTTTAATGTGGTAAACACTGCATCATTATTGTGTTATAAATAATTTAACTTATTTGATGTCTAAAAATTATAAAAAAAATACTATCACGTAGGAAATATTTTTAGACTTTTAATGAATATTTATAGTAGAAAATATGACTTATATAACACCATATAAAAATTAATTTACTAAAAGATATTTTCTTTTTTTTCTTTTTTGCCTTTACATTAAGTTAATTAATCTAAATTGTCATTATCACTCCCATGTGGCTCAATGGGGTCCCAAAATCGACCGAAAGATGACCATGGTTTTAAATGACTCAACTAATAAGGTTTGGACAAGTGTTAAGTTAATTTTGAATTATTATAATATTATTTTTACCTGGAATAACCTTACTTACCTTTAACCGCGGTAAATAAAAGTCAAAAGTTACTATTCAGCAAAAATTATTTTCATCTTATTGATCAACAATTTACTTTTTGATAACAAAAATGTATGTTCTATATTAAAAATTAAATTCATAGAATTGGTAAATTTTTATATAAATGAAAAGGTTAGTTTTTTTAACTACCACTAAGTGGTTTCACTATTCATCAATAACTGAAGTTGTTCAGAAAAATACCAAAAATTCAGCCAAAGCTATATTTGATATTCCGAATTAAAAAATGATGTCTATTTTTCCATCTTCAAAACATATAAGTGGCATTAATTAATTTAAAAATTAATTCCCGTTATCAAAATAAATAGTGTGTTATTAAGAAACAATAACTAACAAAAGATTGATACTTGTTTATGTCCAATTTCAAAGTGAAATTAATTCCAATGAACAATATTGGATTAAATTGATAAAATATATTTTAATTTCACATTAAAAACAATTAAAAATATAATCACAACATATAAATAAATTAGATTAAAATGCTCTGTTGAATTAAAATACAATATTTTTCACTATTCATTAAAAAATGAACATTATCAGAAAAATTCCAAAAAATTACACAAAGTGAATTTTGATGTCCCCATTCAAAATAAAAATTTTATTTTGTCATATATAATGTATTAAAGTGAAAAAACTAAACTTTAAAATGGTTCTCTATTAAAAGGCGATAAATCTTACTTTTAATGTAAATTATGCTTAAAATTAGATTCATTCACATTTTAAGCCTATAACTTTTATTGGATAAATTTAAATACATTTAAAAAACTTGTATAATCATATTGTAGTTAGTTTCGTTCATTCCCGCCAATACAACGACTTGGAGTTAACTACCGTTTAAAATAATAATATATTATTAGTGTGCAACGTAAGATTTCCAAGAAACCTGTTGTTGCGTATCGGGTACGCTATCGAACATAGAAACCATTTTAAAGTAAAATTGATATTTAATTCAAAAATTAATAAATATGAAAAGGTCGCATTCTTTATTTACTTTGGATGTTACATCCTTCCCCCCTTTTGGGAATTGTGTCCTCGCAATTTTAAAATTTGGGCTCGAAAACAATATTGAAAGTCCCATATTGGAAAAAGAGTCAGTAAAAATATAACTTTAAAAGAAATAAAGAGAAGTACAATGGTCAGCTAAGTTAACCCATACTATGATTCCATGAAAACATGGATATGGAGGAGAAAAAAAAGGGTCACGTTCCGATGGAGAGTGATAGAAAACATGATTAGGAAAAAGTTAACCAAAAAAAATCACAAACATATGATGTGTGTAAACGGTCTTTGATTACCCAGTACGAAATGTAAACCAACAACATTTTTGTTTTACATTTCATTTCAAAATATTGAGGAATTAATTTTCTATGTAGAATAAAAACATAAGGAGATATACTTACCTTCAAGTTGAGTTTCATCTTTTAATAAGTTTCTACCAAAATTAATCATTCCTTTAAACGATGAGCATTCAAAATGACTTGGTCACATCAAACGCACAAGAATCATCATCTAGATAATCACATAATCCACAAAAGGAGAACTATCGACTAAAACCAAAATTGTTAGTACAAGATTACATAATCACCAAAAGGATAATCCTTTATAAAAATAAATACTACACTAAATATCCAAAATTCAACAAAAAGAACCCAAGGTTCAAGAAATACCATTAAATAAACAGTTATCCTTAAAATTCATCAAAGTAATCCAAACAAATATTGAGACCCAAATCTCTGATGGATTTAATCAGACAGTATTCCAAGATAAATCTTAACATTTATCTCTAAATAACATCAGTTACTCTTAAAGTCTCATACTGAAAAGTAATTATCCTAATCACATATCCTCCATGATAGGTTAATAATTTACATAGATAACCCAAAATAAACTTATTCATGATTCATAAGAGTATCTAACAAAAGAGAATTAGTCATACTAACCAGGGACTTCACGTAGTCCAGTGGTTGGTGATAAATACGAGTCACACTTTGGTTGTGGGTTCGATTCCCATAGCTTCGTCCGACGTGACGGGTTGTCACCTGGTTTGCATGTCGTCCCTTGTCAAAAACTACAAATTATTATAACTTTCCCAAAAAGAGAAAAATATATCAAAAATAACCATAACATAATTTAACCATGAGGGTTTTCTAATGACATTCAATTTTCATCCCAAAAAATGTATTAACCTATAATTTCCTCAAATTCGAGGATCATATAAACCCAAATGGTTCATTATAGCTATATCCACAAAAAATATAATTAATCCTTGAATAAAATTTTCATATATTAGAAATCAGGGTTACACATAATATAAAAAGTCTTCTAATGTAATCCCATCATCAGAAGAGCCTTAATACGTTTAAGCATTTCATTAGCCAAAATTCTACCATAAATCTTGTATCCCTTATATGTTGATTTCATACCCATTCATCATTTTTCATGATCCATTAACCATTCCTTTCTAAATTATTCTAAAATACTTCTTCCATACAAAAAAATCACGAATCATATCCTAAGATTCAATAATGTCAAAACATATGTTAAGAAATAAAATATTCCTTTCATTGGTCATTGTCAGTTTCTTCAACCTCATTCGGAATGGCATTAGGTATTGGTAAAAAAATATTTTTATGATCTCGGTGATCCCATTCCTGAAAATTCTTTACAGGACATGTGTTTGTATAATGACCATGCACACCACATTTAAAACATTAAATTGATGCCTCAAAAAGAACTTCATTCCCTTTTCAAGAGTCAACTGGATGCTTCCTTTTTCCATGGCAGGTTCTTGCTTTATGACCTTTATCTCCACATCTACAGAATTTTCTCGCTCCTTTGAAGCATTTTCCTAGTTGTTTCATTCCACATCCTTAACAAAAATGTTTTTGAAGATACTTGCCTTTATGATTATTACAAGAACTTGTGTATGGATTTGTTTCTCGCTTATATGATGCCTTATAAATATCACTAAGGTTCAGGTGGTCAATCCTGACTCCACATAGTTGGTTGAGAATAACCACAAGTTTTCTCATTTCAACTACCATATCATTCAGTTTCTCATTCAGAAAACTGTCATAGTTTTCTTCACATCCACTGTTACTTTGGTGCCTGCTAGATCTAGCCATTTACTAAAACCAAAATGGTCAGTGTGAGTATATCAGTAAAATCATCATATAATATCTTAGGAGGAGGGTAAACACTAATATATACTTATTCATGTTATTTTAAACTCATTAAATATATCAAAACAACTATGACTATTTCTGAAATCCTAACCATTGTTGTAATGTCACTTATGCATAAAGAATTCCCTAACCTCAAATGTTATCTAAAACAACCTCTGATACCAACTATAAGGACCCAGCCTTAAACATTACATAATCTTGAATTAAAGTTATAATTCACATTGGGGATCTTTTCTAGTTTATATTTTTAGAGAATGAGGCCATAACTATTACATAAAAATTTGAATATTACAAGTAGACACTACTACTCAGTATCAAATTTTTCATAAAATAAATACTCTTGAAAAGACACATGTCTAGTTCCATGTTTTTGACAACATGACTTTTCATTGATCCCATCCTTGAACCTATTTATATTTAAGTCCTATGGAAAACGTTTCAAAAACTTGGGATGAGCATAAAAAGCTCAGTAAGGGTTATAAAATAATGAAGGAAAACATTATCCCAACAATAAATAAAAATCCATGAAACCATACATTTCAATCATAACATACCTTATGAAATCATAAGATTTATGAACAACACACAACAATCATATATCATAATGGTTTCTTATGGAATACATATAATACATACATTGTATCTATCACAACTATGTAGGTAGTTACACATGGAATACCCAGCATAGTATATTCCCTAAATCTCTTTGGAGAAACATCACGTTTACCTCCGTCAAGTTACTCAATGCATTGAGAGCTATCTCGGGCTCACCCGCCCTAGGTTTATCACCGAACCACCCGTATACATAAAAAATTCCCAATAACAAAAACATAATCATAACACATAACACAAGAATAAAGGAAAGATAAAATTTTCACATTCCAATATATCCAATCAAGATATTGAAATAAACAATGCTTTATCAAATCATTTTCAAAACCAATAAAAAAGATATTTTTGAATCAAAGTGTCCTATAACACATTGAAGATTTTAAAATAATTATCATTTGAAAACATTAGTGTCCATATAAATAAATCCTAAAACCCATTTTGAAAACATGGGCATTAATGTGAAATATTTCTAAGAAAAAATCTTTAAAACATTTAAAACGATCTTTTAGTTAAATAGTTTTTAAAAAAATTGAGAGACACTTGAATACAAATAATTGAGGAATTAAATTTAATCCAAAAATTATACTATCATGAGAATAAATGAATTCATGATATATTATTCAAAAGGATAGTATATACATCACATAAGAGTGAATTGGTGTATAACAACAATGAAGTCTCAATGGAAATGTAAATTGAGATGAAATCCATTATAAAGATAGTGTCCTTTAATTAAGGATAAATCAATCACATAATTATCTTTTAAAAAAATTTAATACCTCCAATATAAGTGGATATTAATTGAAAAACAATCATTGGTCATTAACACATATTCATAGGATGACATGTTCAAGAAGTACTTGTTGAACCCAATGAATTGAAATTGGGTTAAGTAGTTCCCTTGTAAAAATTCGACAGCCAAACATCGTCACATTAAAATTTATAAAATTAGTTGATGAGATAAAAACGGAATTTAATCACTTGGATATAATTTTTACATCAATTAGGATATATAATAACATATTCCAAAAAATAATATGTAAATTAAAAGACATATCAAAAAAAGACTTTTAAATAGAGGTGGGTGAAAGGTTCACTTTCTGATTTGGTAAATAACAAAACATACGCCACATGAAAGAAGGATCATACAATGAATATGTAAATACTCATAAATGAATGTATATTACACAAAGTGTACAATCATGGGAAGTACCTACACCACAAAAAGGAAAAGTGGAAAATATAGCATGAATCTCACGAGAATAAAAAGTGAGATGAAACCCTTTACCACGTTGTAATCAATAGAGTCATATGACCAAATATTAATAACCAAAAAATGAATCACAGAATAAAATTAATATAATGAGAATCATTTTATCATATATCAAATGACAGTACCAAATACACCACATGCGTTGAATAAGTGGCGATCAATGGAAATCTCACGGAATAAAAAGTGAGATAAGAAAATCTCTTACCTCATGTCATACTTGACTCAATCATTCTTAAATCTCGTGAATTATAAACTAAAGTTAATTTATACTTTCTTAAGAACCATTATCAAGTTTATTATTCTTTTAATATCACTTATTACCATGTTATAAACATTATTTAATCATTTATGTTAATAATGTTCGCTTTGTCGATATTTGGTACTTGAGTCAAAAATGGACTTCTTATAATTACATGTTGTTCATGTGTTCAAAGGTTTATTATATCCAGAATTATATTCATGATGTAGATATCATATATATCATATATATCCAGTATATACATGTATTTATAATAGTACATAACATTAAGAGGTAAGAAATGAAATACACCGTTCATGGAGACGGTAAGCCATACGTACGCATGAACGCTACTTTTATTTCTATTTATTATTTTAATGGAATTAAAACATATTGATACATATGTATATTATAATTCCAGTATAATATAATATATCATATCATTAACTATATCCTTTATACATCCCATATAAGGCATTAATGAGTCACATCAAATTGAGGGGCGGTAGTCTGCCCTTCCTCTAATTAGAGTATCTTATTTACCCACAATGGAAACCATAAAGGTATGATATAAATGGAGAATAAATATGAATAAAAAACATAAAAATAATATATATCATATATAAATACAGTTCCATCATAATGGCCACCATGGGAGGTGGTAGGAGGTAATTGAACAATCATTGTTTCGTGAGGCATTAGTTTTCCATCCATAGAAACAATATGTTATACACCCATTAGATGGATATGTGTGTTAGTGTAGTTATAATACATCTCATAAAAAAATCCTAGAATATTTAGGATACTTATTTTTTCACAAAATAAATTAATAAAAGAGTTTATGTGTTAGAGAAGTAAAATAAAAGAAAACAAATTAACAGAAATTGTTACATTTAATTTGGGTAACTCCCTTTGGTTTTAACCAATGGACTTCTTGAAGCGCATTATTCCTAAGGTAAGGATTCTAAGAGGAGTATAGGGATGTAGGAAGCTTAATTGGTCAGAGTTTGGATGAGCCAAAAGGCTTGAGGGGTGTTTGGAATTGCATAGAAGTGGTCTTCTTTTATAGGGGGGAGGGGCTCTTTAGGAAAGTGTGAAAACATTTTTTTATTATAAACTTATCTTCAGTTTAAAAAGGACCAAAACACATTAATTTCCAAGATAAGATGACTCATATTCGAAATAAAATCATCCCATAGAAATTGGACAGTTTTATGATATTAATTTAATCATTATAATCTGATTTATTTAAATCATTTATTAATTAGGTCACCATTGCATCTTTATTGTGTCATAAATAATTTAAATTATATGATGTCTAAAAATTATAAAAAATAATATCATTTAAGAAATATTTTTATCTTTCTAAAAAATATTTATTGTATAAAATATGACTTATATAACACAATATAATAATTAATTAACTAAATGTTTTTTATTTTTTTTCATTTTTGCCTTTACTTTAAGTTAATTAATCTAAATTGTCATTATCACTCCCAAGTGGCTCAATGGGGTCCCAAAATTGACTCAAAGATTCCCATGGTCGTAAATGACTCAACCAATAAGGTTTTGACAAGTGTTAAGGTAATTTTGAATTATTATAATATTTTTTACTTTAACTACCTTATTTATCTTTAACCGCGGTAAATAAAAGTCAAAAGTTACTATTCACCAAAAATTATTTTCATCTTATTGAACCACATTTTACTTCTTGATAACAACCATGTATGTCAAATCTTCTAAATTAAATAAATAGAAGTGGTAAAATTTCATTTAAATGAAAAAGTCAGTTTTTTTAACTACCACTATGTGTTTTCACTATTCATCAAAAATTGAAGTTGTTCAGAAAAACACCAAAAATTCAGCCTAAGCTATATTTGATATTAAAAATTGAAAAATGATGTCTATTTTTCCAAATTCAATACATATTAGTGGAATTAATTAATTTTAATATTAATTCCCTTTTATCAAAACAAATAGCGTGTTTTTATGAAACAATAACTATCAAAAGATTGATACTTGTTTACGTCCAATTTCAAAGTGAAATTAATTCCAATGAACTAAATTGTATTAAATGGTAAAATTATATTTTAATTTCACTTTAAAACCAATTAAAGGCACTTTCTAATTAAAATACAATATTTTCACTGTTCATTAAAAATGAACTTTATCGCAAAAATTCCAAAAAATATCACCAAGAAAATTTTGATGTCCCCATTCTAAAGAAGAATTTTATTTGGTCATATAGAATGTATTAAAGTCACGAATTCTAGATTGAAAAAGGGTTCACAATTAAAAGGTGATAAATCAGCCTTTTAATGTAAATTATGCTTAAAATTAGATTCATTCACATTTTAGGCATCTAACATTTTTTGGATAAATGTAAAAACATTTAACAAACATGTATAATCATATTATAGTTAGTTTCTTTCTTTCCCAAAAATACAACGGCTAGGAGTTAACTACCTTTTAAATTAATAATATATTATTTGTGTGCAACGTAATATTTCAAAGAAACTCGTTGTTGCGTATCGGGTACGTTATCAAACATAGAAACCCTTTTAAATTAAAAGTAATATTTCATTAAAAAAATTATTAAATATTAAAAAGTCATATTCTTTATTTACCTAGAATGTTACAATACAACCATATTCTACAATTTATCTATTCTATGAAAAATAAAAAAATATATCATGCATACGTTGGACATACCATCTCCATGTAGTAGTGTAATTCATTTTCCTCACCAATTTACTTGGATTGTTATAAATATCGATATAAAAAATATGATATATATGACATAATAATTATTTTTAAAGGTTAATTATTATTTACTTTTCATTTATTCCGTCCATCTAAAAATGAATATAATGTGCATGCAGACGTACGACATACAATCTCCATGAATGTTGTAAATCATTTTTATATCCCTATTTTTATGTATGAGTATAAATATTTATATTTAATATATATTATATTTAAACTATAAATAATATTATAGAGATGATGGAACTATGATAAAATAATATCTACCATAACTATTGAACCATAACATACATGAAAAATGATGTAGTTACCTCCCGAAACAGTGATTTTAACAACAAATTGATAATATAAGGGTCATAAATTGTTATAATTAAATCATATATGGTATTATATATATGATTATTATTTTTTAATATGTTTATAATTAATCTATATTACTTGTTAAAAAGTTTCAATCAATTAAAATGGAAATCCAACCAAAGGTATGTGTTTCTCATCTAACGTTTAATTATATGAGATGTATTCCATATTCATCACTTCTTTATTTTGCGTGATTTCAAAACTAACTATTTGATATATTATATCATTAATATCTTTAATTAATGTTATTTAATATTTCATTTGATGTTATTTCATTCATAGGGCTTAAAATTCAAATGTGACTTAAGTTGTAAGAATTTATCTCACAATCTCATTATTATTCGGGATTTTTTTTATGTTTATGGCTCCACTAGGTAATATTTATATTAATATTAAATGTTTCTAGTAATTGTTTTCAATTTTTTTACTAATATACAATGATTTTTTAAAGTCATTGTTTCCCTTTTATTAATTTTTACTAAATGTTTGAAAAATAATATTCACATCATTTTCTAGAAAAAATACTTTTTTATTTTTATAAAATATGTATAAAGGAATTTTTTTATCATATACAACATGAATAAAATTTATCTCATCCATGAAACCAAAATAATTTAAAGACTCCTTACAAAATTTAATTTTAATTTTCAATGAAAATGATTTATTTATGACGTGAGTAGTTATAATATTTTAAAAATTATTTTTAACGCAACAAGTATATTTTCCACAAGAAATATATTAGTAGTATATTTAATGAATTTTAATCTATGTAAACATGCTCTATATATTCTTATGTTGGGGATTTACTATAATTATATCAGTAATCATATTTCTTTATATGGTTTATGATTAGTTTGAATTGGTACGTACTATTTTGATACAATTCCTCATATTACTCTAGACGATTTGTGATTTTGTTTATTGATTGGGAAAATTGTTAACATTTCATATTCTAGTTTCAAAATTAGTATTTATGATGATTATGTTTCACACCTTTTATATGAAGAATTCATTGGACTTTTTATGTGATGGACGAAGCCCGTTATAACCCCTCGATGCTTTGGTAGGTCTAATCAGAAAAACTAGATTGAGTTTTGTCCAAGGGCTTACCCCTTTATATAGAATCCTTGGAAAAAGGCCTTGATGGTATTATATGTATTTGTAAAAAACCTTAGTGGTTTGTTTTATATGTACATCATTATTTATTCCATCATTATGAATTAATTTATTTATATTCTATGTTATTTTTCAATTAGTTTCAATATCCATTGTTATGTTTCATTCTCTAGTCATCAATTATTTTGGTCATATTATTCAAAAAAATTCAATAAATAACATGTGGTTAATTTATTTACCTTTATATATTGATTATTCACTATTTATTCATATATTTTTCTATACACATACCCTTATTGAGCACTTGATATCTCCCATTTTATTATTTTCTCTAGGATATGAGGATGTTTTATGTTAATGATATGCAGGGATATACAGAAGTGGATAATGGAATTATCAAATAAACAATCATTATGTATTTTATGTCTTAAAATGTAATGTAAATTTAATGTGTGTGTCTAGTTTACCATAAATATTAAACTATTAATCTATTTGGGATGTGATTCCTTATATATTAAGCCAATATAATAAAGTAACCACCAACTCTATGCTACTGGATTTTGAGACTTTAAATGAAATATATTTTTGAGGAAAACATGGGATAATTAGATTTGTCCATGAGTCATGATAATAAATCATGAAACTTCAAATGGAAAAACAAATACCATGGAATAATAGTGTAAGATAAATGTGAAAACATTTCATAATGTAATTATATAATTATTTTGTGGAATCATATATTTATCGAAACAAATTAAAACATGACATCATAATAATAATATGAGTATCATCTCAAAGAATATATAAGATAGTGTTATTATGCTAACTTCCCACACACTATAGTCAAGGGTCACCACTAAGACCACATAAAAATGTGTGGTTACAAATACTAACCATGCACCATATATGGAATGTCATGAGATGAAAATATAATCCAATGAATTAGAGCACTATCAGGGAGCATGATCAATATTCAAAACATGTACATTACTATGTGTTCTACTAGTGGTAAATAAATCATATATATATCATAAGAATGGTAAAACGCACAAGAAGAAAGTGGTTTTCATAATATATTTCTCAATGAGTCACTAAAGACTATTTCATAAGGAATCCCAATAGAATAAGGAATAAAATTATTTTGAACATTAATACTTTAAAAATAATCATAATTATTTAATATTATGTTATGATGTACAAAATCTCATTAAAGCATTATATTAGTATATTTAAAAATTATTTACCTAGGGGATGCATTATGAAATGAGTAAATAATATTTTAAAGTAGGATGAATCTTATTATTTTCCTTTAGAACAAATTTGAACTATGAGGATTTAAAATAAAATAATGAGGGTTTTAAAATATATTCATGGTTAAGAAACATTTTATAAAGGTGGTAATTGGAATGAAATAAGAAATTATGATTATCATTTAAATCAGGATTTCTTAAAATATAGAATCTTGATAGGAACATAAAACATTTATTATCCCAAACAAATAAATATAATATTAACTAGCAATATATATGTAAGAAACAAATAAATAGAATATAGATGAATTATATGAAAATATTATAGATGAAAATTTTGGAAATGAAGGAAAAAATAAATCCAAAAGTAACGAGTTGGTTAAAAAGATATAACATATGATCATGAAATGAAAGGCATTTTTAATATTTTACAATTTTAATTTTATTGAAACCCACATCATAATAATGGATAAAAAACTATTTTGAAAATAGTTCAAAATAAATATGAGAATCACATGAGATAAAGAATATTCTAGATCCCAGATAGGAAAGGGGAATATTGGTAGGAATGGAAAATATTGAATTTTAGGATAAAAGTAATTTGGAAATGAAATGTATTAATCAAAAATCTATTGTAACTTTTAGGATGAAATTAACCAATAAATAATTTATATTTTAAATATTTAATTTCCCCTAATATAGAAATGAATTACCATGTAGAATATAGATAATAAATAATAATATAACATATAATGGAATATAAAATAAAGATAAATCAAGACCAAAATGGAATTAAAATCGAGTCAATAAACCACTTATTACTTTTTGTCTTCCAAATGGAAAAACCATCATGGTAGAAAATGATATGGATTTATATATACATTATATTTCAAGAATATAATTATAAAAAATTCATTTAAGGGATATATTTTCATAATATAATTGTAATAAGTGATGAGTATAAATTATATCTTACGGAATCAAAATTGAGATGAGAAAACCCTTACCCAATATCCAAATTCATTCGGTGTATGCACCTTACTTCCTAACTAATAAAATGAAGTAAATTAATTTCTTTATTAATAACCATTTTTATATGTAATTCATCTTATAAGGTCTTTTTAATATCATATGTTTTTTCATTTATCACATAGTTTTAACTTATGTTTGTTACTTGATGTGGTTAAGTCAATTTCTATGAAACATCTTTGATATATTTACCATGTTCAAATGTGTTGTGTAACACCCTCATATTTTAAAAGAGGAATTCCATTTTGGAAAAATTATATTAAATAAAAATCCAATATCGTAAGATAATTCAAAAAAATTATACTTTATGGTATATTTATTTTTAAATAAATTTAATCTCTTCGATATCATGTGATACACACAACACTTTTTTTAAACAAAAGGTGATACTCTATTAAAATATTGTTATTCAAAAATGAACATTAAAACAGACATATTAATTTTGTGGTCATTAATATGAATAAATAAATTATTAAAATTATATTTTTTACACTTTTGAATAATAAATACAATGGTAATTTACTAATTAGAAATAAAATAAGAACCATTTGAAAGAAAAAAATGACATGTTTTCTGGAAAACTATATTTTTATAAATGAAATTTTAGTCCCGATTTGAGAAAATAATTTAAATTAATTTTTACTAAATTTTTAAAATTTATTTTTAAAAAATAACTCCTTTTTAAAACATATTGGTAAAAAATAACTTTCTCTTAAATGTGATAATTTTCTGAACTTTTTTAGATGAATTGTGAAAAATACTTATTTTTATAGAAAATCACCTTTTATTTTAGTCTATTGAAAAGGTATATTATATTTTTAATTGGTTTCAAAGTAAAATCCATTAAATTAAATTTTAATTTAACTAATTTAGGTCATTGGAATCAACTTAATAATGATTTATGATACAAAAACAATTAAATGTTTTTAAATTTTTTCTTTGGAAGAACCATTTTTTTGAGATTTCGAAAGTTTTAATATTAAATTGTGTAATGCCACATATGATAGTTTAATCTATAAAAATGTAATCGATATTTTTAATACAAATATTTTATATTATATAATAAGGTCAACTTAATTTTTTACCATAATATATTGTGAAAGTTGTTAAAATTATTTACTACGGTTAAGGTAAAGACTGGTTCACTGAGGGGTTCAACTAAAATGATAGTGGTTAATAAATAAGAAAACCTTACATAATTAATATTTTATGTTCATAAATAGACCTTATTACTTCTATGTTTTGAAAAGGTTAAATTCTAGAGCCTTTTATATGAAACAAAAGTTCTTGGAATTCTTTCTTTTCTAAAATTCCAAGTGTGTGTTATCTCCCACTTATAAAAAGTCATCCATATTTTCTCTTTTACATAAATCTTAATCCCATGGGTATAATAAAACATAATTAAACAAGTTACTTAATTCCATCTCCCCATCATAGAGTACTTTTATCATAAATACAACTTTGGATATATTTTGATGCACACCAAAAGAATTTGTATGAAAAAGAGGTAACATCCTTAACCAATCATTTTATTTTATCTATTATTCCACTTACATAAAATTTTATTATACCATGTTGATATAATAACAAAAAAATATTACATATACATGAATTTTTGCATGATAAGGGCCTGACCTATAACTATCCCCTACTCCCTAAAATAGTAAACAAAATCGTTGATCGTTTGTATGATGGACTGTCACCTCGTGAATAGACATAATACTTTCCCATAAAATCATATCACATCATGATATAATGATTTATTCAATTATTATATAATATATAAATCATAAAATTACACATATTTAATTATAAAATATCATTTACCTTTTTAATTTTTATTCCACAGGGAAGAAGATAATTTCACTAGTGTCTACAGTGAACTACCGCCTCACAAACCGATGTGATTTGTTTTTTAGTTATGCATAAATAGATGGTAATAAGGATTAAATTTATGTTTATATATAATATAAATGTTATATTATTTATTCTTTAATATTGATATATGATCTAATTTTTAACCTTATCATCCATTGAATAAATGACAACATTATTCATGTGTACGACGGATTACCGCCTTGTGAAGAGATGTGATTTTTTTCACTAACACATTAAATGGAAGCTATAAAAGGATAAATTTAATGAATATATTTGATATTAGTGACATGATATTAATTCTAAAAAATCAATTTAAAATAAAATTCCTTACCCTTTCCCTCATTACGGAAATGATAATGTCAATCGTGTGTTTTTATGGTCTACCATCTCGTTGAAGTGATTTGATTCATTCTCCATATTAAAAAATAAATAATGATTATAAAAATATATCTAATGAAAAAATATTTATAAAATTAAGATAATTATAGATAGGATTTAACTATAATATATTTTTATGATATGTAACTTCCAAGAGGAAATTTTCAAGAGAAAATAAGGAAATTAACAATAAAAAAATAGTGATAATGAATGACTGTTAATTAATGGGAGATAAGACGTTATAAAAGGATAATATATAAAATTATAAATAATTATTTTATTATGGTATTAAAATTTTAAAATGTTTAAAACCACTATTCTAGAGTTTAAGGAGTCCTTAACTAAAGGGAAGCATGAGGTAAGGGGTTTTCTTATCATAATTTTCATTCATTGGGTTATAGGTCTAATTTTTTTATTTTATTATGCCAAAATTATGTGAGGAATGAATTATGATTAATTTATTTTTTATTTCAACTTATAATTACATGGATATAATTTTTTTACACATAATCACTGATTGATTAACTCTCTCTATAATGATATGAACGTTTTAAGGTTTTGAACCCAAAATTCATTCTTCAAGACACATGTTCTGTTATGCACCAGATTTCTATTAAATGGTGTATATAATGATCCATTATTTACTATATCATGAAAAATTTCTAATTAATTATATTTTAAGTCGCAATTTATTTACTTCATTCATTGGAATATAATATTCCAAACCTATTGAAGAGGAAATGGTATATGTTTCAATCAAAATTTAATCAGAAATTTTTATACATGAATTTGGATTATTGGAAATTATATGAAAATTTCCTAGTAAAACTCCTAAATTTTTTTATCATCTTGCTATTAATGAAATTTTTACAAAATAGTACCATTTAACAGTCTTTGGTGATAAATTTTTTTTATGAAAATCGACTTTACTTCTCTCTTCGGTCGAAAACCCCTTTTCTTCAATAACCATGGTTTCTAAAAATATATTCATAAATGTTTTTACCATTATCCTATTATATTTAAATGTGATTTTAACCCATGTGTTTTTTAATTCTAGAAAATGGTTTAATAAAAATCTTCCTATCATTTTACAAACAAGGTACTTTTAATGTTTTACCAAATATGTGAAAGGAATCTTTATTTTAATATGTACAACATGAAAAAAAAATCACCATCATTACCATTATTTTCCTTGAATACTTTCAGATCATGAAAAAGGATATGGGACAAATATGTTAAGGATTGCTAGTTTTTTCGGATCCCTACATACTGTCATTTAAGACAAATAAGGAAAAAAGAGGAATTCTTCCCATGAATGAAGTTACCACTATCCGAAAAACCCATTAGGGGGTTGAATTATGCAGAGCCACCTATGGGCATTGGCTGCATAGTCAAATATTATACCACTTTACTTTTCTGGCAAGGTCAATGGCATGGATGTTCGATGAGCTTTCATTGACAATGGTTCATGAGTCAACCACATGCCCATTCGTACAAATCGTCGATTGGGCCTCACAGATTCTGATTTGTCTCCTTCCACCATGATGTTACAAGGATATGATAAAAATGAACAAGAACCTCTAGGTAAAGTTTCACTCAGAACTCAGTTTGGAGATCTTGTATCCAATTCAGATTTCATGGATGTTGATCAAGACTCAGCCTTCAACATTTTTCTTGGAAGACCCTGTCTACATAAACATGCGGCTATCCCTTCATCATACCATCAATGTCTCAAATATTGTTTCGATGGTCAAGTTGGGAAATTGTATGGTGATAAGGCCCCGTTCAATACATGTGAGAGTCAATACATTGAGGCGGAATTCTATCACATGAAGCAAAGGGAGAAATCCATAACAAAGGATATTACCAAAGTTAATGCTCCATATGGTTTGGAAAAAATTCCAGTAAATCCATTTACACATGTGAGTACAGATTATGCGTTTCATATCAGTAAAATTGACAAGATAGACCCAAATCAAAATACTCTTATGGAAATATCCATAATGTCAATTACGGCAATCGAGCCTGACAACTTGGGAGAAATTGGTAATCTACCAAGCAGTGATGAAAGCACAAATGGTGACGTCTTCATTTCATCTGCTGAAATAAAACAAGTCTATGCTTCACCAATTAGGCCAGAAGAAGTTATAGCAACATCGGAGGTGAACAATGATGTTGATTCTCAATCCATCATCCCCTCTTTATTACCCAAATAAGACCATTAATCATCAATCGGGTTGGAAATGGAAGCTTCTTCTTCAAAATATACAAATTTTGACATCTCTTCAGATCATGAGAATTCTACTTTATCATCTACTATGCAATTAGAAACAGAAGAAATAACACATGATGAAGAATAAGAGGAAGATCTCAAAGATTCTCCTCTAGCATTTGAAGAGGGTATCTCTACCACTGTGGATGAACTCAGAGAAATAAATCTGGGTACAAAAGGAGATCCACGCCCCACTTTAATCAGTGCGGCCATGAATGTTGAAGAAAATAAGATGTATATTTCTTTTCTAAAGAAAAATAAAGATATATTTTCCTGGAACTATACAGAAATGCCCGGGCTTGATCCTGATGTTGCTACTCATCATTTGGGTTTACCAGAAGATCATCGAGGATTTAAGCAAGCCACTAGAAGAATAGACCTAAATCATGCTTCCAAAATTGAAGCTGATGTGGATAAGCTTATCAAATATAACTTCATTAGAGAAGTTCAATATCCCAAATGGTTGGCTAATATTGTCCCTATAATGAGAATGAACAGACAAATTAGAGTTTTCATCGATTTCAGAGATCTTAATCGGTATTGTCCTATGGACAATTTCCCAGTTCCGATTACAGAACTTCTAATTAATGCAACAGATGTCTATGAAGCACTTTACTTTATGGATGGATATTATAGATATAATCAGATCCTAATGGCCCTAGAAGAAGAGGAATCTATAGCCTTCAGAGCCCCTCAGGGTGTGTTTTTCTACCGGAAAATTCCCTTTGGCTTAAAGAATGGAGGTGCAACTTATCAGCCTTCCATGCATCGTATCTTCAAACCCCTCTTATGGAAGTTTGTTTAATGTTATGTAGATGATTTGGTAGCTAAATCCAAACAACGTTATAATCACTTGGCTTATTTGGAAGTCATATTCTACAAGCTTCGAAAACATAATTTGAAGATGAACCCCTTAAAATGTGCTTTTGGGGTAACCTCAGGAAAATTTATTGGCTCTGTTGTACGCCATCGTGGTGTTGAAGTCGATCCTGAGAAGACCAAGTCAATCCTTGGTATGTCACCTCCTCAAAATTTGATATAATTAAGAGGACATCAAGGACACATAGCCTATATTCGGCGTTTCATCGCCAATTTAGCAGGAAAATTTTTACCCTTCACCAAATTGATGAAGAAGGGGGTCACTTACCAGTGGACTGAAGAATGTCAAGAAGCATTTGATATTCTCAAGAAATACCTCTTGAGTCCACCGATACTCATGTCACCTGTTGAAGGAAGACCACTTATCCTCTTTGTGATAGCTCTAGAGAAATCATTTGTTTTCTTTCTTTCTCAAAAGAATGTTGATGGGAATGAAAACAGTCTCTACTATCCCAGTTGAACCATGCTTGAAGCAAAGACCCGATATTCAAGTATTGAGAAGTGCTGACTGGCATTAATCTTTGCAGTTCAGAAGTTGAGACACTACCTGCAACATTACGAGGTCCAATTGGTATCTCACAATTACCCGCTCAAATTTATCCTAAGTCGTCCAATGCTTACAGGACGTCTGGCAAGGTGGGAAGTTATTTTGCAGAAACTCGACATTCAGTATGTGTCCCAAAAGGCGATAAATGGCCAAGCTCTGGCAGATTTCCTAGTTGAACACCCTTCCGTGGAAGACACATCTTCAGATAATGAACTCCTTGATGAGGAACTCTTCTCTATTCAAGAATGTCCTCAGGCATGGGAAGTGTATTTTGATGGTGCTTCCAGATGTCCAACAGGGAGGAAAATGGAAAATCCTAAATTCATAAAAGTTGGCTTAGGAATTGTTCTCATTTCTCCAGAAAAGGAAGTGTTGCCTTATTCCTTCTTATTGTGGGAAAGTGGTACCAATAATGAAACAGAATACCAAGCTCTCATCGTAGGTTTGGAATTATCACTTCAAGCACAAGAGAATCACTTAAAGGTGAAAGGTGATTTAGACCTGGTAATCAAACAAGTCAATGGGGATTATGCCATCTGAAAAGAAGAACTAATCCATTTGTATGATTATGTCAGAGAGTCAATGGCAGAATTCCCTTTGGAACCGAAATTTTCTTATATCCCAAGATCACAAAATGCTCAAGCTGATGCATTGGATAATACAGCCACAGCTTTGGCAGATCCATATCGGGATGAGACAACCATCAGTATTTCCCACTGTCGTGCAATTTCACCTTATGTTCAAATCAGATAAGAGGAAATTAATGAAATTTGTCCCATTCCAGAACCGTATGGTCATACTATAGGATGAATGTAACCTATCAGGGAATACCTTCAAAATGGAACACTTACACCAGATAGAGCTGACAAAGAACAAATCCGGCGACATGTGGTTAATTTTTCTCTTTATGATAGCCCATATCACCTAGAGAAAATTCTCTACAAACGTGGTATTGATGGAGTTCTCTTCAGATGCATTGATGGTGAAGAGACAATGTCTATCATGAAAGAAGTGCATGTAGGAGCCTTTGGTGCCCACCAGTCTAGACATAGACTGTCTGATCAGATTCGAAGGCTTGGATACTTTTGGCCTTCAATGATATGAGATTATGTCGATTTCACAAAGAAGTGTCATTCATGCCAAGTACATGCCAACTTCATTCATCAGCCTCTAGAGTTGCTTCATACAGTTAAATACTCATGGCCATTTGCCACATGGGGAATGGATGTGTTGGGACCTTACCCTTCGGCTACGACCATGTAGTTTATGTATATTCATACTACTACTGAATTATTTTCCAAATGGGAAGAGGCAATACCTCTCAAGGAATTCAGTTCTAAATGAATTGTTAGCTTCATCATGTCTAACATCATTACCATATTTGGTGTCCCTCATACCATATTGACAGACAATGGCACCAATTTCTGTTCATCCAAGATGAAGAAATTGTATCAAGAATACAACATCAAATCCAACCATTCATCTCGGTATCATGCAGCGGCCAACGACCAGATAGAAGCCTTTAACAATACTCTTTCAAATATACTGCAAAAAATGTTGGATAATGATAAGAGATCATGGCCTGATAAACTCTTTCATGATTTATGGGCTTATCGGACTACCACCCACACTGCAACTCGGTCAACTCAATATTCATTGGTATATGGAATGGAAGCCGTCTTTCCCATTGATGTTCAACTACCCTCTCTCAGAGTTACCATTTGTGATAAATCATCTACATATGAATAATCTCAAAAGCAATTGAATGAATTGGAACGGTTAGATGAGAAAATATTGTACACTTTGCACCACTTGGAAGTCTATCAGAATCGAATAGCACAAGCTTTTAACAAAAAAGTTCGTCTTCGTTCATTCACTCAGGTAGAATTGGTATTTGTTATCAGAACTCCAATGATACCAGGAAAGAAACCTCCCATGTTTGAGAAAAAACGGGGAGGACCATATTCAATACATAGGGTCTACTCCAATGGAGCTTATTCATTAATCTCAATGGATGGAGAACTCATCACTACTCCAACCAATGCCAGATTTTTGAAGAATTATTTTGTATAAACTGCAAAGTACCTTTTTTTCATCCTTGCTCTGTGACGTTAAACTATACAGCAACAATCCATACATATGACCTTAAACTATTTGTACTTTCTTCCCACACGACGCTATACTGTGAAAAAGTTCCCTAAATGGTCTTGTATGACCTTAAACTACATCAATGGTTCAGTATGACCTTAAAGTGCATCATCAACGGTCCATGCATATGACCCTAAACTATTTGTGTGTTCCTTACGTCCAACAAGACTTTAAACTATGGAGAAAAATCCCCAATGCGTCCAACATGACGTTAAAATGGTGCACTCTTTTGTCCTCACTGCATGACATTAAACTGCACAGTCCCCCCCTTTCGTCTAACATGACGCTAAACTGTATAAAAGTCCCTTACGTCCAACAAGATGTTAAACTGTGACATCCTAACTACATGACGCTAAAATGTATAAAATTCCCTTACGTCCGAAAATATGTTAAACTAAATAATCATCAAAGGTCCTGTATGACTTTAAACTACACCACCGTCCAGCATGACATTAAACTACACCATCCACGGTCCATGCATATGACCTTAAACTATTCACACTTTCGTCCAAGATGATGCTAAACTGTATCGTCCATTTTTTTTCCAACATGACGTTAAACTGTGAAAAATTCCCTAATCCGTCCAACATGACGTAAAATGGTGTACTCTTTTGTCCTCCCTGCATGACATTAAACTTCATAGTCCCCCTTTCATCCTACATGACATGAAACTGTATTTTGTCCCAGCTACAGGACACTAAACTGTGCAGCACCAATAGTCCTAACTACAAGACTTTAAACTGCATAGTCCCATTATATGTCCTACATGACATTAAACTATGCATCATTAAGGTTGTTGTTACCTCTTGTTTCTCACACCGAGTATGACTCACGTGAGTTTAGAGTAAACCTCAACCATAACAATCTCTCTGGGCCACTAACCTTGTGTATGTCCTAACATTATTTTTTTATGTTGTTGTCCCCAAGAACAACTTGATCATTAATTCATTCTTTAATTTAACTACACGGACTTTGATCCTTTCCTTCTAGGCTGGGTATGTAGGCAACTCCCAAGGTTCAAGCCCAAAACCAATCTCTTCACATTGGTTCACCTCCATCTCATACGATGTTGATTCATGAAACCGCCCCTAGAATCAATATCTTTACATTGGTTCACATTTGTCCTTCTTATACGACATTAAACTATACAACACTTTTTCCCAGTATTACAATAAACTTCAATATTCTATGATACCATCACCTGAGAGGGAACCATTATTTACATTGATTTTTCAATCATGTTTCATATATTTTTAGATCGTTTTATGATATAAAATTATACAACCCATTACATTTCATTGGTAAATATTATGTTTATTTCTTATAAATAATATCCTTATGTGTCATGTATTTTCATGTACATTAAATGAACGTGATGGGTGGACATAGAATTATATATCCCTAAATTGAATTGGGTAATGTTTTATTCTTTGAAGATGCCATATATGGGAATAGGGAGAGAACCTAATCCATTATGGGACACTATCCACTGTGTGATTCTTTCTTGGTAGCTAACCTTGACTTATTCATATGTCATGTTTTATCTTTATTCCACATTTCAATTATTCTATGATCTTATAAAACCATGTTATTTATAATATTCTTACATGTTATTTCTCATTTTATTTCTATTTATTAGTATCATGTTATATATTTTACTACATGTTATATTTCATTATCATAATTATTCCTTTACTAGTTTATTTGGATCAACCCTTTATTTATGTATTTCATCAGTTATCCCATGCATATTTAGGATTTTGAATAGATTTTTGGAGCACACGATGAAAAATAAAATATGGTTTCCCGGATTTATGTATTAACAAAACTATCTTCTAAAGACTCTAGGACTTTATAATCCATAAATGTATCAATGGTGTTGATAATTAAGAATCATGTAGTAATATGTTTAAAATCATTGTGTCACTATAGTTGTTCTTATAAGAAAGATTTAGTTATACTTTTGTAATGGGATGAGAAAACATTATTGACAACCCTAGGGATAGTTTAAGAATCTAACTATATAGAGAAAAATATAATTGAATCTTGGTAACTTATTGAGTGAGTGATTTCTAAGAAATTACCTAACTGTCTGGATACAGAATTTGGTTCTGGTTCTAAAACTTATGTATCTCTAGGTAATAACATAGAAAATGGCATGTCAGGTTTTCCTAATGAGTTGCCTTGAATAAGGAAATGGTCCTTATTTTGCACTCAGTATGACAATCTTAGGGGAAATTATTTGGAAATTCATAAACTCTTTACATATCATTGTGAAGGACTTGGTTGAATTTTTTGGTTAGAAAAACTAATAGGAATAATTACCATAGATAATGTATATATAAAGGATGAATCCCATAATTAAAGACATAAATTTCATTTATAATTTATTACTTCTTGGATGATATGTTCCCATTTGTTATTTTAGTTCTTTCTCATCATGTTTCTTTTAATCCATTTAGTTAATTCTTGGAAATAAGAGAAATAATTCTTACGACCAATGTAATGAGAAATGTAATGATTTTCACAATGAGATTAAAAACCTAATGGTAAGGAATGTTTTTAATATTTCGATGATTTTATATGAGTTATCTTTAATTATTATAATCAACTAGAGAACAGTTGATTTTCAAAACACATCAAATAAGATATGGATGCAAGCATGAGTTAATGGGTTTTCTTAACTCAATTTCCATTCATTGGGTTATATGATAAATTTAAAGATTATATTATTATAGTATTTTGTGTGGAATTAATTATGAATACTTTATATTTTATTTACACTTTTTCTTTTTTGGATCAACATTTGTTCTATATAATAACCCCATTGATTAATTCTCACATTAATGATATAAAATTTATATGTGTTTCATCTCAAACATCCTTATTTGAGACAAATTTTCTTTTATGAACCTAATTTCTTTTAAATAGAAAATATACCTCTATTTGACACACTATATCATGAATGATTTCTTCTGCCATTTATTTTAAGTTACAATTGATCTACATCATTCTAATGAGGATATGATTCAAAATTTACCAAAACAGTAATGGGTTATGTTTCGAAATCTTATTAATTGGGATTGTTTATCCTTGAATTTAAATTATTGGAAATTATTTAATTATTTACAATTAAAACCATTTCATTTAATTATACTATATTTATTCATGAAATTTTCATGTAATAGTATCATTTCACAGCCACTGGTACATAAAATTATATAGAAAATTTTTCATGAAAAATTGACATCATATATCTCTTCGATCAAAAAATATTTTCCTTCCATATCTATGATTTCTATTAATTTCTTCCAAATTTTTCATAATATTTGTCAATGATTTCTAAATGTAATTTTTGGCCCATTTTAGACATTTTACAGAATAGTACAAAAGGAATTTTCTTATCATTTTTTGAATAAGGTACTTTTTATCTTTTATCGAAAATGTGAAAGGAATAATTCTTTTAACATGTACTCCGTGAACGTTATTTTCCACTATCATGAACATTATATACCTTTAATATTATATTATAATTTTACATGTATATTTTCAATGAAAATTATTTCAAAAATATTTTGTGAATTCTATTTTTGGAAAAGTAAATTTTAAAGTGGGAAGATTATTTTCCTAGGGAATGTTTTAATCTTTTTATAGTAGATATATTCATCAAAGAAAACATCATTTGATGTATTGGATTGCTTCTAAATTCAATATATAGGTCTATCACATATAAAAATATATTATTATCACTCAATTTGATGGATTAATATATTCCTACTGTTCATCTATAAAATTCCTTCCGGATGAGCTTTTTATTGGATCATGTTATGAGAAAATATTATACAACCCATTTATTTCAATGGGAAATTATTATTTTTATTCCTTATGATTTATATCATTATTTTACACACATATGAATGTACATGAAATGAATATTATTAGTAGGCCTAGAATTATATATCCCTCCAATACATTGTGTAACAATTTAGTCTCATGAGATATCATATATGGGATTAGGGAGTGAACCAAATCCGTTATGAAACTTTTTCTACCATGTGATATTATCTTGGAGTTTAGCCATGAGTTATGATTATTTCATGTTTTATATTGATTCTAAATTTCATATTATTCCATTAACTTATGATACAGTTTTATTGATGTTATGATTCCATGTGATTAATATTGTTTCTTATCATTCATGATATCATGGTATACCTTTGAATCACATGTTATGTCTCCTTTTCATGTTTATTCCCTTAATGGGATTTTTGTATCACCCATTTATTTATGTATTACCTAGGATATTGAAACACCCCGTGATTTTATGAAAAATATTCTTTTTGATTTCATTAATGTCTTGTGTTGTACGCTACACCAAAAAGAGCTTGCACAAAATGCATCCTTGACTTGCCTTGCATTACACGCAATCACGACCTTCCTCGATAGCGTGTGTAGTACGCAATAACGAGTTTCACTAAACAACAATATGCTATTAAAATATTATTAAAACTAGCCCTTAGGAATAGTAATAACCACTTTTTGAAATTTTGTAAATTTTATTTTTCAAAATGGACTTCATTTTTTGATTCGGAATATCGAAATTATCTTAGGGTGAAATTTTGGTACTTTTCGGCTAACTTTCATATTCTGATGAATAGTGAAAATTACTAAATTTTAATTAAAAACAAATTTTTTAATCGAAATAATTACTAGTGATAAATTATTAATTTGAGTGGTTTAAAGTATATTTAGAATAAATTTTTACAATTTAATACAATGTTGGTCATTGGATGTAATTTCACATTTAAACCAGTCATAAACAAGTGTCAATCTTTTAATAGTTATTATCTCTTAAGAACACGCTATTTGTTTTGACGACGGGAATTAAATTTTAAATTAATTAATGAAACTGATATGTTTTGAATTTGGTAAAATAGACATCATTTTTGAGTTCATAATATCAAATATATCTTAGGCCTAATTTTTGGTATTTTTCTGGAATCTTTCATTTTTGATGAATAGTGAAACCACTAAGTTGTAGTAAAAAAAATGATTTTTTCATAAAACATAATTTTACCACTTCTGTGAGTGGAATTTCAAAAATACAAGAGACACGGTTGATTTTAGTAAATAAAATGTGGTTCAATGAGATGAAAATAATTTTTTGTGAATAGTAACTTTTTACTTTTTTTTAACCACGGTTAAAAGTAAATAGGGTAATTAAGGGTAAAAATGTTATTATTATTACCCTAAAACATGTCCTAATTATATTGGATAAGTGTAATTCGACCAAAAACAATCTTAGGAATAAAATATGACCATTTAGGCCCACTTGGATTAGATTAGGACATTTATTATTATTTAATTCAAAGAAGAGTTAAAAGTGTTAAAATCAATGTTTATTTACTATAACATTTTTAATATAGGGTTATACATAAGATAAATTAGATTGTAAATATTCATTAGAAAGATAATATGATTTAATACATAATTATAATTTATTTACAATTTTTAGACATTAAATTAAATTAATTGCTTTATGACACAATGATGATGTAGTAATCACCATAATAGTGAAAAATTATAATAATTGATATTATAAATACCCAAATAAATATAATATTAGACTTTTAATGAATTAAACTAATTTTATAGAATAATAGGACATGTTATTATTGATTTAATTAACTTTGTTTTAACTAATCATTCTGTTATGATTTTCACAAAAATCAATTACAAAATAGTGTCAAAATTGACATAAAATAGTTTTTAAAACAAATATTATATTATTAATTGTTATTTTATTCCTAAAAATATAAGGTTCTTCCAAACGACTTATATAAGGTTATATATATTAATAATAAACAACTTGGGGTTCGTTTGGATTGTTATAGTAAGTTTATTAACCTTATAGTATAAGAACACAAGAAGACACGGTAAAAGTAAAATTATTTAACTTAATGTTAAATCTAAAAGATAAGGTTAAAATAGGAACCTAAACTTGCCTAAATTATATTGGATGAGAGTATTTATACCCATCCCCATCTTATCTTCGAAATAAATCAATTTGGAAATATTTAAAACCGAACTTGACTTTATAATAAAATAATATTTTTAGTTTTCCAAAGGTGCCCCTCTCCTCCCTTATAAAAGGGCACCCCCACCCTCTCTTCCTCACACCACTTTGAGCCTTCAAGCTCAGCCAAACCCTGACACATTCCCTTATACACTTCCCTAGAAACATCCTACATGTTCTAGTCTTCCTCAAAGACCAATTTTAGTGCCCTAAAATGAGATCTCAAAGAGGTGCTTCAAAGAAGAGGTAATGTCCGTTTCCGATTTTTCCAACTTTATTCCTTCTTCCACATCTTCTTATTAGGATGTTTCTTTATGAAGTAAAAACATAAGTATCACTCATATACTGATATGTTATTATAAGTATGAAACAAACCTATTTCACCATCTATCCATCCTACAGAAAACGAAATCACCGTGCGTGCGTACGTACGGAATACCGTCTCCACGCCGTGGTGAAATCTATTTTCCACCACCACCTTACTTGGATGGGTATAATGGGGTAAATAATAACTATATATGATTATTTTAAAGTAATATTGATTCTGAAATAGTATACATAAACTCCAATACAGTCCCACGATCATGAGAACGATATCATCGCTCGTGCGTACGTACGGACAACCATCTCCACGACGCGATGAGATTCATTCTCCACTTTAACCATTCAAGAATGATTATAAAGTATATATAATAAGTAATCATGAAATATGTGACATAATAATGATACTGGATTTATGTTTATATATATGTATGTCATCTACATAATTCCATTCAACTCAATAAGGAAATGAAAACAGCGTTCATGTGTACGTACGGCCTATCGTCTCCATGAACGGTGTTTTTCTTTCCATTTACTGATTTATTATATATATGTATATTCTGAATATATAATATATATAAATCATGTTTTATATTCTGGAATTAATTAATCATGATCTAAGTAATCATATGAATAACTACAAGTCAAAACACGGACGACAAATGAAACAATTTTACCCAAAACACTCTTTAACATGGAATTTACAAAAGAACGGGTAATATAAAGTCATAAGTAAACCATATATGATATCATAACAATGAGTATGATTCTGTAATAAGTCAATGACATTATTTAAATCATTATACATGAGGTTCGGACACTTACGAAGCAAATTGGACCTATGGTAAGGGAAATATCACAATCTCCTTTTTATCCGAGATTGTTTATACTTTGGTATTTACTGCGGTCTATTTTATCATCCACAACCATGTTTCCTCAATATGTAATATTATTTTCATCCAAAAAAAAATTTTTAAATCAATTTTTACCCTTTGGTGAGTTTATATTAAAATATATGAAAGGAATCTTTTGTCGTTTTTCGTACGAGGTACTTTTTGACTTTTCCGACAAAAGTACGAGAAGAATGTTTCTTTGAACTTATACGACATGAATTGATTTTTAAAACATCATTTAAAAGAAGCTTACTTTACAAGTTTTCAAGTTTATTTTTAATCAAATTCTTTTATTTTAAAATTTTATGAAATGTTAAGAAAGGAAAAATGTTTTTGAAGTAGCAAGGATATTTTCCTCAAGAATGGAGTTCAAGTGTTTTATCAAAATTATTTTCCATCTAAGATAATATAGGGTTCTGTTTCTATACCTTTTATTACATTGATTTCATTATGTTGTGATGGAAATATTTTTATGAATTCCTTTATCTTATATGAATTGTTTTATGATGTCATGTTGTTTAAGAATACCATTTTTTTTATTACATGGGTTATGCTATGAGGTACGGTTTATGATTTTGTGGCACACATAATAATGGTATCATTATGAGATGGGTGGGACCTATATCTCCCTCCAATGCATTGGGTAAATATTTTATATCTCATGAGATAGACATGGCTGGAACGGCAGGTTATACTGGTTCAGTGAAATAGGACTGAAATGAGGAGTGAACTCGGTTTAGAAATGGACTTTGTCCACGAAGATAGTCGTGGCAATGAGTCTTGACTAATAGGAAATGATTATCTATGATTATGTGTGTATTCCACAAAGTTTCATGTTTTATGTTATGATTGTTGGGATTACATTTCACTACTATGATTTATCCCATGTTATGAAATTATGATCTCTTTTGTAGGGTAAGATTTCCAAAATGTTATGTTCTTATCAGTATGATGTGATTGATATATCTTTTGTTTACCCTTACTGAGTAATTGAGCTCACCATTTTATGTTTTCTTTTCCCCTGGATATAAAGAAAGGTTTTAGGTAAAAAAAGGAAGATCTTTATGGGAGATGTTGAAGATCTTTCACCACAATTAGAAGATTATATTCCGAGTTTCCAAAGACACTAAACTATTACGATCCTTGTGTGTGTTTTTTTGTTATGTACTAAGTATTCCGCAAATGTAATGTAATGTCTATGTACGTTAAACTTCGGGTCACTACAGTTGGTATGAGAGGAAAGGTTTAGTCAACCTTTGGAAACTAGGATGCGATAATTTAGTGAGATCCCTATAGATATTTCTAAGGTATGTCTAGGGATGTCCCTAAGGTTAAGTATAAGTATAGGTTATAGTCCTAGAATTGCGCTAACGATATTAGAATTAAACCTAAGATGTTAGATACTTAAGGTACTCCCCCTTTATTATTTTTTTTCCCTAGCATGATTTATGCCTCTCACACTATTCTTTTTGGGTTTTAGAAGATGGATGGAACCCAAAGGAACCGTGTTGATCAATGCAATGGACAATGCAATGATTGTCCTCCTAAACAAAAAAATGTTTTGGGAGATGGAGTGAAAAATCTTATTGCTATACTTACACAAGAAATGAATCATTCTGGACTTCCAAATGAGCAGAGAAGGGAACAATATTCTATTGAGTTCTTCATGAGGCAACACCCACCTTCTTTCAGTGGGTCTTTCAATCCACTTGTTTCTGAACAATGGATCAGTACCACTGAAAAGATATTTTCAATTATTCAATGTTCTGATCATGATAAAGTCATCTTAGCAGTATATTGTTTGGAAGGTGAAGCTGATCAATGGTGGAATCTTATCAAGAATATGAGGCAAAGAGATGAAATTGAGTCCATGGAATGGGACGAGTTCAAGAACTTATTTTTCAATAAGTACTTCCCTCTTATTCTTCGAACAAAGATGGAGAAGGAGTTTCTTGAACTAAATCAAAAGGATGATGAATCTGTTGTTATATACGAAGAGAATTTAACAAGGCTTTCATGGTATGCATCTGGATTTGTCATCCAACCTGAAAGTAAAGTTGATCGATTCTTCAGTGGCTTAAAACAAAATCGTTGAAGGGAATTAGCTATAAGAGACTTCAGTAGCCATGAATAAATTTTGTGTTGTGCTATCAAGGTAGAAATGGAAGTTGGTGTAACTTATCCATCTCATAGTATTGACAAGAAATGAAAGATGTAGTTCAAGGAGAAATCTCAGAATAATGGTGAAAAGAAGATGAATGTTTCCTTATCCTCAAAGTGTGGAAAGAAGCATGGTGGAGATTGTCTTAAAAGGACAAGTAAATGTTTAAAATGTGTAAAGGAAGGTCATCGGGCATTTTAATGCCGCAATGATGGGAAGAAGATGTCTAATGATGCAAACAAAGGAAGGGATACACAGAATTAACCTACTACACTTCAATGTTTCAAGTACAAGGAAATGGGCCATTATGGTAATAAATGCCCTAATCCAAGGGTTAGTGATGATCGACATGAGCAACCACATAAGGAAAAGGACAAAGGGAAGTCACATTCGATCACCATTGGCGATGTTGAATATGATAACGATGTGGTGGAATGATTAAGTGTTTATGTAATGGGATTAAAAAATAATTTTTTATATAGTATCGTGGAATATTGGAATATTTATGTAGTGTTCTACTGTGGTTTTCAATAATTTTATGGTATCGGTAACCATAGAAGGTGATTGAGATATTTTTCGAAAAAAATATGATATGTGCATAATGAAGGGAAAATGAGAAAATGAAATATTTGACAGTATTGATGAGCTCGTGATTGATATAAGGACTAAGTGATATCATGGTTTGAGTATATATAATTTTGAGGATTTTGGTATGTTGAAAGTGTTAACTTTTAACTGCATTCTTGTTTTCACTAAGGTTCAATGGGTATTCAAGAGAATACATGATTAATGCCTTTGAATGTTTGTAATTTGACCAACAAGACATATCTTATGATATATGAGGATCAACGATGGTATTAAATCTCTGGTAGTTGTTTTCACTATATTATGAGAGTGGACTGTAGTATTATGGATAAGCCTAAAGATTGGAATGGATTATGTTGGAAATAAGTTAGTATTGCTTAAGGATAAATGTTTTGTCGATATTATTGATGGGATGTTATAGTAATATAGTTTTAG
This sequence comes from Viscum album, assembly GCA_963277665.1. Taxonomy (NCBI): domain Eukaryota; kingdom Viridiplantae; phylum Streptophyta; class Magnoliopsida; order Santalales; family Viscaceae; genus Viscum; species Viscum album. The sequence continues at coordinate 577,083,166 of OY728122.1, read as the reverse complement.
AAAAAGGACAACCTGCAGGACGGGCGACAGCCCATCACGTCGGAGAAGGCTGTCGGAATCGAACCCACAACCGAAGTGTGACAGGCCTTTATCGCCTACCACTGGCCTACAGGAAGTCCCTATTTAGCAGAAACTAGTTTTATTATATTAATCAGTATGATATATGAAGTATAAGTCCATTTTAAGAACCATATATCATTAATCTCACTATAGATGGACTTATGTATATTTTGATAACTTTTCTATCCTTTTGTTTGAGACAGATGGACTGACCCATCATTCTATCACGTGATCTGCTAACACATCACAAATGAAAAATTCAACTTCATTTCTTTAATAGAAGAAGTGTAAATTGTCAAATGAACGACCAACGGTGAGACTATACCGAAATCACTAAAGTATTTCTTCTAATTCCAATTTCATCAACTTTAGGGAAACGGTCTTGAAAACCAAAAATGTTGTCCTAGTTCTATTATATCTGATGAATCAGATGGTACCTTAGATCATCACAAATCTATGGATTTGTGATTGCTAGATTTTCCATAGCCATGTTCTCTACCACTCTCCATCAGAACATGATGATTAGATTTCTCTTCCATATCCATATTTTCACCTATGTGTAAACCCAGTGATTAGTTTATTTGGGTAAACGTTACGTTTCATACATTAGTTTTTAAATCCATTCTTTGGTATTCCTTTTTACGATGTGGGTTTCTATTAAAGAAACTTTAGAGTAGTAAACCATTTATAACACCGACGAATTTCGAGGGCGAAATTTATTTTCAGGGGGGTAGAATGTAACACCTCGATATTTTATGAAAAATATTCTTTTTGATTTCATTAATGTCTTGTGTTGTACGCTACACCAAAAGGAGCTTGCACAACACGCATCCTTGACTTTCCTTGCATTACACGCAATCGCGACCTTCCTCGATAGCGTGTGTAGTACGCAATAATGAGTTTCACTAAACAACAATATGCTATTAAAATATTTTTAAAACTAGCCGTTATGAATAGTAATAACCACTTTTTGAAATTTTGTAAATTTTATTTTTCAAAATGGACTTCATTTTTGGATTCAAAATATCGAAATTATCTTAGGCTGAAATTTTGGTACTTTTCGGCTAACTTTCATATTCTGATGAATAGTGAAAATTACTAAATTTTAATTAAAAACAACATTTTTAATCGAAATAATTAATAGTGATAAGTTATTAATTTGAGTGGTTTTAAAGTATATTTATAATATATTTTTACAATTTAATACAATTTTGGTAATTGGATGTAATTTCACATTTAAACCAGACATAAACAAGTGTCAATCTTTTGATAGTTATTATCTTTTAAGAACACGCTATTTGTTTTGACGACGGAAATTAATTTTTAAATTAATTAATGCAACTGATATGTTTTGAATTTTGTGAAATAGACAACATTTTTGAGTACATAATATCAAATATAGCTTAGGCCTTATTTTTGGTATTTTTCTGGAAACTTTCATTTTTTGATGAATAGTGAAACCACTAAGTGGTAGTAAAAAAAATGAATTTTTCATAAAACATAATTATACCGCTTCTGTGAGTGGAATTTCAAAAATCCGAGAGACACGATTGATTTCAGTAAGTAAAATGTGGTTCAATGAGATGAAAATAATTTTTGGTGAATAGTAACTTTTTACTTTTTTTACCACGGTTAAAAGTAAATAGGGTAATTAAGGGTAAAAATGTTATTATTATTACCCTAACACATGTTCTAATTCTATTGGATAAATTTAATTCGACCAAAAACAAACTTAGGAATAAAATATGACCATTTAGGCCCACTTGGATTAGATTAGGAAATTTATTATTATTTAATTCAAAGAAGAGTTAAAAGAGTTAAAATCAAAGTCTATTTACTAAAACATTTTAATATAGGGTTATACATAAGATCAATTCGATTGTAAATATTAATTAGAAAGATAATAAGGTTTCCTACATAATTATAATTTATTTATAATTTTTAGACATTATATAAATTAATTTATTTATGACACAATGATGATGGAGTAATCACCATAATAGTGAAAAATTATAATAATTGATATTATAAATACCCAGAAAATATAATTTGAGACTTTTTATGAATTACACTAATTTTATAGGTTAATATGACATGTTAGTATTTATTTAATTAACTTTTTTCTAACTAATAATTCTTTTATGATTTTCACAAAAATCAATTACTAAATAGTGTCAAAATTGACATAAAATAATTTTTAAAACAAATATTATATTATTAATTGTTATTTTATTCCTAAAAATATAAGGCTCGGCCAAATGACATATATAAGGTTATATATATTAATATGGGGTTCTTGTGGCTTGTTATAGTAAGTTTATTAAACTTATATTATAATAACACAAGAAGACACGGTAAAAGTAAAATTATTTAACTTAATGTTAAATATAAATGATAAGGTTAAAATAAGAACCTAAACTTGTCTAAATTCTATTGGATGAGAGTATTTAGACCCATACCCACCTTATATTAGAAATAAATCAATTTGGAGATATTTAAAACAGAACTTGACTTTATAATAAAATAATATTTTTAGTTTTCCAAAGGTGCCCCTCTCCTCCCTTATAAAAAGGCACCCCCTCCCTCTCTTCCTCACACCACTTTGAGCCTTCAAATTCGTCCAAACCCTGCCAAATTCCCTTCTTCACTTCCCAAGAAATATCCTAGAGCTTCTGGGCTTCCTCAAAGACCAATTTTAGTTCCCTAAAAGGATATCTCAAAGAGGCGCTTCAAAGAAGAGGTAATGTCCGTTACCGATTCTTTCAACTTTATTCTTTATTCCACTTCTTCTTCTTGGGTTGTTTCATAATGATGTAATAACATAAGTATCACTCATATAATGATATTTTATTATATGTATGAAACAACCCTATTTCACCATCTATCCATCCTACGGATAACGAAATCACCGTGTGTGCGTACTTACGGAATACCGTCTCCACGCCGTGGTGAAATCTATTTTCCACCACCACCTTACTTGGATGGGTATAATGGTAAAAATAATAACTATATATGATTATTTTAAAGTAATATTGATTCTGAAATAGTATACATACACTCCAATATAGTCCCACGATCATGAGAATGATATAATCGCTCGTGCATACGTACAGACTACCGTCTCCACGACGCGATGAGATTCATTCTCCACTTTAACCATTCATGAATTATAAAGTATATATAATAAGTAATCATGAAATATGTGACATAATAATGATACTGGATTTATGTGTATATATATGTATGTCATCTACTTAATTCCATTCAACTCAATAAGGAAACGAAAACAGCGTTCATGCGTACGTACGGCCTACCGTCTCAATGAACGGTGTATTTCATTCCATTTACTGATTTATTATATATATGTATATTCTGAATATATATTATCTATAAATCATATTTTATATTCTGGAATTAATTAATCATGATCTAAGTAATCATATGAATAATTACAAGTCAAAACACGGACGACAAATGAAACAATTTTACCCAAAACGCTCTTTAACATGGAATTTACAAAAGAACGGGTAATATAAAGTTATAAGTGAACCATATATGATATCATAACAATGATTATGAATCTGTAATAAGTGAATGACATTATTTAAATCATTATACAGGAGGATCGGGCACTTACGAAGCAAATCGGACCTAAGGGAAGGGAAATATCCCAATCTCCTTTTTATCCGAGATTGTTTATACTTTGGTATTTACTGGGGTGTATTTTATCATTCACAACCATGTTTCCTCATTATATAATATTATTTCTATCCAGAAACAATTGTTTAAATCCATGTTTACCCGTTGGTGAGTTTATAGTAAAAGATATGAAAGGAATCTTTTGTCGTTTTTCGTACAAGGTACTTTTTGACTTTTCTGACAAAAGTACAAGAAGAATGTTTTTTAACTTATACTGCATGAATGGATTTTTAAAACATTATTTAAAAGAATATTACTTTACAAGTTTTTATGTTTGTTTTTAATCATCTTCTTTTATTTTAAAATTGTATGACATGTTAAGAAAGGAAAAATATTTTTGAAGTGGCAAGGATATTTTCCTCAAGAATGGAGTTCAAGTGTTTTATCAAATTTATTTTCCATCTAAGATAATATCGGGTTATGTTTCTATACCTATTATTACATTGATTTGATTATGTTGCGATGGAAATATTTTTATGAATTCCTTTATCTTATATGAATTGTTTTATGATGTCATGTTGTTTAAGAATCCCATTTTTTTATTACATGGTTATGCTATGAGGTATGGTTTATGATTTTGTGGCACACATAAGAATGGTATCATTATGAGATGGGTGGGACCTATATCTCCCTCCAATTCATTGGGTAATGATTTTATATCTCATGAGATAGACATGTCTAGAATGGTAGGTTATACCGGTTCAGTGAAACAGGACTGAAACGAGGAGTGAACTTGACTAATAATAAATGATTCTATATGATTATGTGTGTATGCCACTAAGTTTCATGTTTTACGTTATGATTGATGGGATTACATTTCACTACTATGATTTATCCCATGTTTTGAAATTATGATCTCTTTTGCAGGGTAAGATTTCCAAAATGTTATTTTCTTATGAATATGATGTGATTGATATATCTTTTGTTTACCCTTACTGAGAATTTGAGCTCACCCTTTTATGTTTTCTTTTCCCTAGGATATAAAGAAAGGTTTTAGGTAATAAAAGGAAGATCTTTATGGGAGATGTTGAAGATCATTCACCACGATTAGAAGATTATATTCCGAGTTTCCAAAGACACTAAACTATTACGATCATTGTGTGTGTTTTTTGTTATGTACTAAGTATTCCGCAAAAGTAATGTAATGTCCATGTACGTTAAGCTTCGGGTCTCTACAGATATCCCATATATGTTTAAGAAATTTAATGGATTATCATATCTGAATATGGATAATAAAATAAGGATTCCATGGTATATGTATTATGAACCTAGTCTTCCAATGACACTAGGACATTATGATTCTTGTGTTATATTAATAGTTATTTATGTTTATGAATAATGTAATAATATTTTTGAAGGGTTGGGTTTAAATATGTTGTAAAATTTCATCATAATCACAATAATTTTAGATGTGTATAAATTTTATTATCACAAAATTTTTATTGATGTTTAGGTTTTTCCAAAATGTATTCCAATTAAGAATTCTTCATTGATATGTTCCTTTTTAGAGGTTGAATTTAATATTAATATTTATTACTAACATTTACTATAGAATATAAAATATTATATTTCCATAATACTAATTTTATAATAATTATATTTGTTATAAATTTAGTATATTTTTTAAATTTATCTATGTTAGGTGGTTATGGAAATGAAATACATTATTTCATCAGTGTGGTAGTCCACACGTATACACAGACGAAAATTTAGAATTTTATTTGATAAGATCTAGGGTCAAAAAAATCCTTTAATAATATTAATAATATTAATAATATTATATTTTTTTCATACATGTTTTAATTTTATGAAAAATAGAACATGTTTTTCATGGAGTTATTTTTCTATAAATACACATGGAGATTCATTCATATTCTATATTGTTTGGAGGAAGGTAGAGAAGTTATATTTCATTTTTATGAAAACATTAAAACATATTAATAATATTTATTTTATTATAAATCCGTGGATAAAATATATTTTAGAGAGTATAAGAAAAAAATAAGTTAGAGAGCTCAGTAAAGAACATTACCTCTCCCCTTGGATGGTCTATCTTGAGTAACAACTTAAGTATCCTTATCATTGTCTTTTGGAAAGACCATGGAATCTAAGACATTTTGTATGATCCCTTATTTTTTCACATATGAATCTTTCATATTTTTTCATTTGAACCATGTTAGATGAGTCTTTTTTGTAGGTAGAGAGCCTTTTTTGGATAAAATGATCTAAATATCAAGGTTGTATATATGTTTGAAAAAATAGAGTTTGATTTTGAAAGGGTTTATTTTTTCATGGGTACCTGGAAGTTTGAGAATATTTAATGTGGGTTGGGTTGTTTAAAAGAAAAATGTGCTAAAAAATCAATTGTAGAACATTTACTGTTCATGTAACAAGATTACACATTGTATAATTGTTCAAGGGTTTTAATAAAATAAATCTTAGGTGATGGGGTTTTCAGCGAATACCATTAAAAACCTTTACACGAATTATAACCACATTACATGACATGTAAATTCTTGACATGCTATTTTAAACATACAATGTGGATGAATTCTGATATGTTTCATCTACATCTCACCTTCTTTTAACCCTAGGGTATTCTACATGATATTTTGGAGTGAAAACTCCCTTATGAATGTTCTGTTAGTGTCTTCCATCCTTTTTATGTTCATTTGGATAGGTTTCTTCCTTCTTCCCTTTATTTCTATAACCATTGTGTTGAAATAATCGACTTGATTGTGTTGTTGGTTTTTATCTTTATCTATTTTGATCTAGGAACCTTTTGTAATCATTTACACCTTCTTCGATGTGGGTGTTGGTCGTTTGAAGCATTAATAGATCTCTGGTTAATGGTAGGGGTCGTACTTTTAAACCTATAGTTAGATAATTTTAAAGGTTATGCAATATTGTGATAGTTCTAACATAATATATGCAAAAACTAATTGAATATGAATGAATTGGATAATGGATTAATGTATGATTAGTATGAAATGTGACATAGGGTGATTTATCATTATTGAATCACTCAATTTTGGCCTATTTCTAATTGATATAATTGTTAATCTATTGTGAATTTAGTTGAAAAGTATAATATGATGAAATAATGGTAATTGACATATTTAAACATTGATATGTATGATATGATAATTTGATATCCATGATGTATTATAGGTATTGTGTTCTATGTTGATATACTAATGCAATAGGTTAGTCCTAGGAACTTTAATATTTATATGTTGTAATTCTCATAGAGAATAGGCTCGACCTAGTCCCATAAAGTATTGTTTATAGAGATTTGGCTTAGAAATATTGTAATGATTATAGGGATTTGACCTAAAAATGTTGTAATTCTTATAGGGATTTAACCTAAAAATGATGTAATACTTATAGGGCTTTGAACTAGATTGATTATTTTTGTTATAACATAATTGTATGGTTTTGGTTGGAATGGTTGCAATACATGATGAATGATATTACCGAATGGCGTCGAAGAATGTTGTTATACCCTAGTTATATGGATGTGGTTGGAATGGTTGTAAGACATAATCAGTGATATTCAAGCATGAATATGAAGCAATTTGTTGTTTTGTTTTCTTAATTATTGAATTAATTGATACACCGGTTATTCGATGTATTAAATACACTTCTTATCTGTATGGTTTGTTTTAGAAATTATGGTGTTGAACTATTGAGTTATACTCACACCTTATTCGATATTCCATTAAGAACTCAAATAGATTTCATGGATGAGTTTTTGAGAATGGAAATGGACCTTGCTATTGATTGTTTCTTGTTGTTCATATGGAGTTTTGAGATTGGACCGGAATGGGGCTTGTGACCCAAGACTTGGGTATTTTATTTTAGTCAACTATTCTTTTTTTATATTTTACTTGTATAAAAATTTGTTACATTCCATCATAAAATTTCATTATTCCTTATTATTTGTTGGATTGTTTCATTTGAATTTATAGTTGTCTTCCACATTGTTTTTACATTAGTTATGTATATTTTATTATGATTTGTTTATACTACTATGACACTTTATATTGGGGGGTATGGTCCCCTCACTATACAATTGACACACCCACTACTAGTCGATAGCCTCTGGTGTATGGGGAGGAATCCTTGAGGTTTTGTAACAAACCCTTTCCAGCCACATGAGGAAGTGACATATTATGGAACATTGTGAAGTGGTATCAGATGATTAGGTTCTAATTTCTTTTGATTTTCTATTTCAGGAATGTTAAAAAGAAAACTAGGATTTGTAAGGATGTGGTAATGATCTTGTACCTGAGAGTAGGCAACCCATGTAGGAAAAAAATACGAGTACCTTGGGATTGGGTTATTGTTTTTGATGTGTGATTGTACAGTTATGTTATTTCACCTTGGATGAGTCACATGGTCAGTGTGGTTATTTTTCTATGATGTTATTATTTATTTAAATTTGGAATCATGGCCTAGTATGGCACGAGATGAGAATACATCCATCATAAAAGTGACAATGGGTTATATTGACATGAATTGTTCATGATAGGGGAATATTTTTTTTATGTGATGTGGAATTTACTTTTTAACTGAGATATGAGATATATGTTTCACTAAATAAATGAAATCAGATTTCCTATCTTGTAAAAACAATTGTAATCTATGTTTATAGAGACCGAGAGTTAGTGGTTCTCTATTGCAGTCACATGTTGGGTTAATTTTTTGAAGATTTTTCTCTAAGACATATTTTGGTCCTGTAGATAAAAAATCCCCATGTCATCTTCAACATGAGTGTTAGGATAATGGAAATCAGAATGCTCCTAATGCAGCTGAACTATAAATTCAGGTAGTTTTAAGGAGAAGATGCATGTTTATCTTCATGATAGCTTCCTAAGGATCATGTGATCCATAGAAAGGGATATTTTTCATATCATTCCTTTGATGTCTTACCTAAGAAAGATAGATTTAGATTCAGAATTTTCCTATCTTTATTAGCGAATGGGGACCTAAAGAAGATAAGTTATAGATCGTATCAGTCCAGGTTGTCTTCAAGCATCTCGAGACACCATCAAAGAGGAGGGTGAAACATGTTGTGTATATTTTTTGTGGTCCTGCCATGCGTTTGTTGTATATTATAGAATAATCTCAGATATAATATGAGATATGATGGAAGGACATAAAATTTATATTCTTAATCTATTTCTATTGTAAAATATCAAGGGATGAAGAAGATTTTGTATCCATACATCTAACGCTGGAGGGTCTGTTAGTGCTGGACTATGCAGGAAGTTTTACTGACCTACAATGCTTTGTGCCATCTCTGGAAGTTGATGATATCTCCTGGGTGAGATGTTTCTAGAAAGATCATCATTATGAGATCCAGTCTCAGGGAAATGTTTTCATTTATGTAGCTTTGAATACATGATGAATCAGGCACTCATCATGGAATGTAATTTGAAAGAGGCCCTGAAGCAGCAGTCAGAATGTTTTAGTTGGGCGATCATGGAATTCTTATCTGAGTGGTAAGAGGTTCCATTATTACAATTTTTCCAAAGAAATCTTGGGAAGCGTAGTCAGGTTAGTGGAAAACTATGTTGAGATAATGTTTCATTCCATCCATATTAGTGTGGGATGTTTTTTCAAAAGAAAATGTGGTGTCCTTAACCCATTTTAGAGTGTCATGTCTATGGAAAACTATGTAATAATAAATGGCTTTGTTTGAAATTTCTTTAATAGACCAGTGGGATACGATTAGGACCGGAACCAAAATCATGAAGGGGCTCAGCTACCCCTAAGTAGAATAGTCTTTGGAGTTCCACAAGCTATTCGGGCTGAGGTAGGGGATGTGGTACCCTAGTTCCCTAGAAATGATACATAGAAAGGGAAACCGATCTGGGTATTCAGACTGAATCCTAGGGTAGAGTGATTAGTTAGTTACACATTATGAAAAATACTGTAGCTAACGTGGATATAGGACCATATACCTTCAGAGGTATCATTCTTATACCATCAACCATAGATTCTATATCATTTGATATCGGAGAATGAAATTATTTTTATCTATTATATTTTAAAAAGGTTTGGGATTAGATGTGGACATATTGGAATGTTTTTTAACCATTTACACACTGTTGGGAGTGCATCCAAATAATTTCAAACATTGTAAGGTGTGTCCTCTAGATATTGGTGGATAGTGTTCTTTTGGGAACAATTTGTACTATAAATGACATGCTTCAACATTATTATTGTTATGTGTTGGTTAGTTCTATACCAGTATCATATAGACTATTATAAGAAGATAGTTGCTTTACAATCTCTATATGGAATCATCTATTCTCACTAGGGCATGTGGGATCTTCCAACTGGTTGTTCCAGACAAATTCAGTGGATTATCTCATTGCTCAAATTGATAGTCTTACACTAGATAATGTTGGAAGGCATTAGGATTATTTTACTCTAGTGTTATATCTTTTTTCATGATGTATTTTCTGATGAGTTCTATGGATTACTCTCTGTGTGGGAGTTTGAGTTCACGATCATGTTTGTATAGGAAATAAAGGTATTTTCTATCATTTCTTACCAAATGGTACCAGTAGATATTTGGGAGTTGAATGTTTAGTTGGAGGATCTTGAATCAAAAGGATTCCTTTATCTTATTATATCTACTTGATGATCTTTAATTCTCTTCTCAAAAAAGGCTGACAGATATTTTCACTTATGTGTGGATTATTAGAGCTTGAACTAGATTAAGGTCAATAACCAATATCCTCTTCCACGCATTGATTATATTTTAAATTAGTTGAGAGGTGGTAAAATACTCTCCAAGATTGAATTGAAATTAGGATATCATCTATTAAGGGTTATACTTTCAATGATACCCCAAAATTCTTTTTGGAGTAGTCATAGATTTTATGAATTCGTAGTGATTCCATTTGGAATGACTAAGGCGCATGCAATATTCATGGCCAAAATGAATAAGATCATTTATCTTTTTCTGTATTTTTTTCCTTTCATCGAAGATATCATAGTTTACTCCTAGTTAACACATGATCATGCCAAACATATTGACATCATCCTTGGTACACAGATATAGAACTGTCTTTATGAAAAGATAACTAAATGCAGTTTCTAGAAAAATGAAGTTTACTTTTTTAGGCCATGTCATCTTAGAGGAATGAGTGTCAGGGTACCTAGATAAGGTCATAACCAGGATATATTAGGAATATCCCAATAATGTCTTTGAAACTCAATTCATTCTTGGGGTTTCAGTTTAATACATTTATTTTATCCATGATTTATCCCATTTGGTAGCAAGTACGCGCTGACCAAGAAATGGGTGAAGTTTGTTTGATCTGATACCTATAAAATATATTTTCAATACCTAAAAGGTAGGATGAACCTAGCACCTATTCTAAATTTAATTGTTCCAAGTATTTCATATACCGTGTAATGTGATGAATCCTGAGTTGGACATAGAGTGGTTCAAAAGTAAGAGGATCCTAGGTTGGCTTATAGCTCCAAGAAGCTAAGACCGCATGAGAGGAATTACCCTAATCATGATCTAGAGTTAGCCATAGTGGTACATTCCCTATGGTGTTTCAAACACTATATCATAGGTGAGATGTTTGTAGTATACATGGATCAAAAAATCCTAAATTATATCTTTTCTCAGTGGGACTTGAACCTTCAAACGAGGAGGTGGGTCAAGTATCTATATTATTTTGACTTTGAATTGGTTTATACACCATGAAATTAATAGAAACATCATTGATGAATATTTGAGCCAAATGATACAAACAAAGGAAGTATGAGTTTTTTTTTATGATTGGAAGATGAAGTAACTTTTGTAGACATGCATGTAGATGATCAGGAATCTCAAGGGTGAGTTTCTATGACATCGACATTAGTTATACCAATGACTCTATACTAGATTAATACCAAGGAGAAGGATAATACAAAGGGATTGGTTATGAGAGGAAAATTATATAGTGGGGAGATTCTATCAGGATGGTATCTAAAAATTGGAAATTCTCTTCTTTTCATTGTCCAAGTATGGGTTCCTATGGGCTTGTGCGAGGAGAATATAAGGGAGATTCATGATTCTATATGGGAATTACCTCTTGGTTTAACAAATAATTATCGAGATCACTATAGAATGTATTAGTGGTCAGTAATGAATATGGAGGTGTAAATCATCATGGATTCATTGTTTAGTTATTATCAGGTGAAAGTCGGCCATCAAAGGCAAGCTGGGAGTTTGCAACCTTTACCCATCTCGAAGTGGGAATGGGTAATTGTCAAGATGGATTTTGTGATTAGATTACCGAGGAACACCCATAAGAATGATTTTGTATGTTTTTTTTGGATAAAATAACTAAGGTAGTCCACTTCTTACCTATCAGGAGACCTTCACAATTGATGATATGGGAATTATTTATGTGTTGTAAGTATTTTTATTGGATCGTGTTCTAATGAGTATCGTTTAAAATAAAGATCCTAATTTCAAATCATGTTTCTGGATGGGTCATTACAAAGCCTTAGGATTATGAGTTATTTTAATCATAACCTTTCATCCATCAAATGATGGTTAATCTGAGTAGAGTATCTAGTTATGAAGGATATATTATGAGCTTCTGTTTTGGATTTTGGTGGTTCATTGGAGAAATATATAGAACTCATAGAGTTTTAATATAATAATAGCTTCCAGGAATTGTGCCAAATGGCACCATTGGAAGATTTGTATGGTAGGCCAATCTATTCAACTCTTTGTTGGCTAGAGGCAGGTGAGTTAGCACTTGTTGTGCTTAGTATCATGCATGAGACATCTAAAAAGGTTTCATTGATCATAAAGTAGTTGGTAATTAAAAAGAGAATGAATAAATCATATGTTGATCATTTGATATGACCTCTAGAATTTTAGGTCAGTCATTATGTTTTCCATAGATTGTCTCCTAGATTGGGGAAATTTCATATCATGCAACAAGGAATGCTAGCACCAAGGTTTTTTAGTTTGTTTCAAATATTGTAAAGGGCTCTTCATGTAGTGTACCATTTAGCCCCTAAACAGAGCTAATGTTTCATGCATAATGTGTTCTATATATATATATCAAAATTGAAGATATCATCTAAGGAATTCCCATGTTATGGAAGTAACACATGTTGAGCTTTATGTTGATGAATCCTTTGAGTAGAATCAGATACGGGTTATGGATTTTAGTGAGAAATCATCAGGGTCGGACTATACTAATGGTTTGAGTACAATGGTATCATAGTAATGTTCATGAGGAGACCTAGGAGAGGGAATCTGATGTACATACATTGTATCCAGATGTGTTCACTAAGACCTGACAGTGACACTTAGGGAAGCTTGGGGATGATCTATTATTAGGTGTGGAAGCTGTATGATCCCATAATTTCCCAGGTATGTACCTAAATGAGTATTTTGTTTGAGACATTTCAGATTAGTCTTGTTCAGATATAGAGAGAAATTGTTGGATAAAATTATCTAATGTTATTTGATTTATGTATTTTTTTAATTAATGGACAACATGAATGAAATGGTTATGTTTTTTAGGGGTTCTTGTAAATTTGAGAATCAAAGTGGTTTGTGTTGTTTAAAAGAAAAATTGGATGAAAAATAAATTGAAAAAATTTTATACATAATGTCGAGGGATACCACACTATGTAATGTTTTGTGGGTTTTAATAAATTTAAGTTGAGGTGAAATTTTTTTAAGAATACCATTAAAACATTTAAATTAATTTTAACAACATTACACACTATGTAATTTAATGATGTGTAGTTTTAAACATGTTGTGTGGATAAATTCTGATATGGTTCAGCTGCAGCTCCTCTCCTCTTAACCCAGGGTCATTCTCTATGAAATTTTGGAGTTCCAGCCTCCCTTCGAGATGTTTTTTTGTGTATTCAATACCTAGTAGTTTCCTTTAGTTAATTTTATTCCTTATTCCCTTTGGTTCTCTAACCACTATGGTGAAATCCATTAGTTGATTGCATTTTTGTTTCAAATATTGATCATTTTTTATCTTGGATCATCTTTACAATCATCTGCACCTTATTCCTCATGGGTGTTGGCTGTATGAAGCTTTTTTATCTCTTTTTAAAGGATGGGGTCTAAACACTATCCCTATGGTTTTATAATTTTCATATTTATGTAATATTGTGAAATCACTAATGTAGTGTGCACCCAAATTTATTGAATACAAATAAATTGGCTAATGGATTAATGTAAGTTTTGCATGACATGATTCCTAAGGTGATTTTTCATTTTAGAATCCATAAATTGGGGCTTATTTCTTATTGATATAATTCTTAATAAATTTTGAATTGAATTTCAATGTGAAATATGAAAGAATAATGGTTATTCATAAAATTGACCATTAAGATATATGATATGGTATTGTTATATCTATGTTGTATGACAAAGATCATGTTAATGCTAAGATGCTTATAAAACTCTCTAGTCCTTGGCACTTGCACACATATATGTTGTAATTAATATAGAGAGAGGGATTGACATAGTCCCATGATGCAATGATTATATTGATTTGTAAAAGAAATGAGGTCATGATTATGGGGATTTGACCCAGAAATTCTATAATGATGATAGGTCATTGACCCAAAATGTTTTAATGTTTATAGGTCTTTGACATGGATTGATTATTGTGAATACCCCATGGTTATATGGTTATGGTTGGAATAGTTGTAAGGAATTCTTAGAAATAATACAGTATGGAACTGAAGTAGGTTGTTCTATCCTGGTTATATGGTTGCTGATGGGATAATTATAAGACATGCTCATAGATATTCCGACATAAAGCTGAAGTATGGTTTTTTATTTTATTAATTGTTGAATTAATTGATACACATATTATTAAATTTATTGCATACACTCCTTATCAGATTGGTTTTTTTAAACATGATGGTGTCAACCTATTGAGTTATACTCACACGCTATTTGGGCCACCTTTTGGAATCAAATATGATTTCATGGATGCAGGTTTGGACAAGGGAAAAAGACCTTCATGATGAATTATTTTTTCTATTCGGATGGAGTTTAGAGATGGGACCAGATTTGGTCTTGGGACTCCGAAATTGAGTCTTTCATTTGAGTCAACAAGTCTTTTTCTTGTATTTTTCTAGCTTGAAATTTAGATACATTCTCTCACATCATTACATTATTCCTAACTATTTATTAGATTATTGTGTTGGATTTTATAGTTTTATCTCACATTTCATTAATCAAATTATTTACATTTTATTGTGATTTGTTTATAATACTATGAATCTTTATACCGGAGGGTTTACTACCCCTAGAATACTATTCAAACCCACAAACCTATTTAGTAGCCTTTGGGGTATGGGGAGGGACATTTTACGGCTCATAACCAACCCTTTGAAGCCACTTGAGAGAGTGAAAGATTGAGTGATGATACATTCTTATTGATGATTGAGGAGAGAAAATGGTATGAGTTTGGTTTAAATTATATCATTAGAATTCATTAATAAATGAGGTTATGTTGGGTGGTATTTGTAATTTAGATGTGTGATGTTTTTATAATAATGTAAAAGGGTTAGTCACAATTTGTGGGTCAAAATGATCCAATAATGGAAAAATAGATATTTGATGAGTTAGGGTGTATAAACCTCCCATAAACTCAATTTAAGACATTGTTAGATTGTTTTATTTTTATTACCCGTGGTTAAAACAATTATCTTAATTTACCTTTACCGTAATAACTAATGTTTTAGCAAATTAAATTATTTTTTATCTAAAAAATAAGCTATAACATATTAAATAAGTTTGAAATTATTATTTATAACATAACATTATTTTCATTGAATAAAATTACAATGTATAAGAAAAATTAACTTTAACATCATCTAAGGTGAAACATAAAAACCAATTTTAATAAAATGTATATTTTTAGCATAAATGATACATTTAATATAGAATTGTCAATATTTTATATTTTAATGACATTTATTATTTTATTATTAAACATATTGTAGTTCTATTTCATAAAAATCACGAAAAAATAGAATTAAACCTTATGAAATCATAATTAAAGAAAAAGAAATTTTTTTTATTAGACTAGAAGAATGATTAAATTTCAAAATTTTAGACATGTGTTTTCTAAATTAAATAATTTATTGTTAAATGAATTATTTTATTCCTTAAAAAGACTTTTATTAATGGAAAATGTTTTATTTGTTCTTAGGTTATAATTTCTTCTTAAAATAGTCATAAAATCTATGGTTAAAAAACTATATTTTGAAATATTTACCTAAAAATCAATTATTTTAGAAAAATACAAAACAAATATCCTTATAGAATATTTTTATGCTGAATACCAACATGAGTTTAATTTTAGGTAAATAAAATTTTATAATTTGTGTTTTTGAGTTATATAAAATCTAAATTATAATAAAACCTATTTTCATAGTAAAATAACACTGCAATGTATTAACTACTCTTAACCTTTTTTTTATTAGTTAAATATCAAATTACTCATAATATATTATTTTTATGATTATTGTATCGATAATGCATTTAGTTTCTCAAAATAAAGGACATTAAAAGAATATTTAAAAGAAATACATTCTTAACCATATATTGATCTTATTAGTTATCCAGATGAAATAATTGAATTTTTTCCATGAATTAATATTAAAATGGAATTTATTTATATTTTTCCAAATATTTCATAAATCAATTACCTTGATTTATATCCATGAACTTAAGTCTATATTATAATTTCTATATCTAATTATTATAATTTTATTAAAAAATGTATTGTTGTATTTTTAGTTTATTTTTTCATGTTAAGAAAGATATAAAACACATTATATTTATTTATATGAAAAATATATAGTAAAATATTAGGGTATTACAAAGTACAAGTAAAAAGTTAATAAATAAGTAAATGGGTGAATCCAAAATGTGTGCATGGCCTTGGGGAATGACATACCCAAGAGATAATGATAAAAAAAATTCCTAATGAGTACTTATTCATTAGTTTTATATTTATAAATTTTATACAAACTATATGTATATTAATTCCATTAAAAAGGTTATAAAATATCCTTATTTTATACAAAAGGTGAGAAAATATTCAAAATCCTAGTTTATATAAAAATTTCATTAAAAATAGTACATAAGAAGAAAAATTAGAATGTCCTAATTAAAAAAACACACATCATAATGATCATGGGAAGACCTAAAAAATGTTCTTATTCTATCCCTATTGTGATTTAAAGGTGTCGACTCG
Source organism: Viscum album (assembly GCA_963277665.1). Classification (NCBI taxonomy): domain Eukaryota; kingdom Viridiplantae; phylum Streptophyta; class Magnoliopsida; order Santalales; family Viscaceae; genus Viscum; species Viscum album. The sequence continues at coordinate 577,066,130 of OY728122.1, read as the reverse complement.
AGCCCCAAACTCTAGGTAAAACTATCTTCCATGTTCCAGTTTTGGTCCCTTACGTGATTCAAAAATTTGAGGATCTAGACTGGTCCCATAAGTACATGGGAAATACTTGAGTATTAGAAAACATAATAAGTAGTTTCCACCCAAATTACTAATCCTATTTTATATTCATAATTGTGTTTGGAAGAAATTCAAGGCTACTGAAGTAGGAAAAATAGACATGTAATAGGCCATATTATATTTATATAATATGAACATTATCTTAAACATGTAACTACTAACACCAATATTTTCCACACCAAAAATACCTACATTTGTATTAACCTTGTTCTTGTATAATATATCAGTCAAATCCCCATTCAGAATCAATTCTCATATATTTAAACATACCAACAATTTATATTTGTATCTTCATATATGTGTGTGTGTGAAAGGGACTCATGTTGGGGTCTTAAAGTCCCATCATGTTAAGGTAATGGAAAAAATTTATAATAAATTCATAGAAATCTCAAATCCCATCCCCATATGAATAGGGGAAGGGGTATACAAAATTATAGGGAATTGAAATCCTATCCCATATCATCAACATGTTCATTAATATATGGGTACCTTATTAATCTCAAATACACCATAAAAAATACTCAAACATTCCCCACACCGCCCAAATATCAAATAACAAGATCAATTAGCATTCATAGTCGGTGGAACATGATAAAAAATATTTTAATTCACATAATAACATATTTTAAATTACATAAAATGTAATTTGAACACATTCATAGGAAAACATTAGAAGAAAAAAATTAGGATCACACAACCCCAAAACATTGATAGGATATCACTCAATGATCATGAGAAGATGATGTAGTCCACCCACCAAAATTGATTACAATTTAGTCCTTATAATCTAGGGGATAAAGTAATTTACACTAATTTTTTGATAGATCAACCAAGAATGGGGATAATTTTATATCAGGGTCATTTCCATCACATAATGGTCAATATAGTCAATAAAGTGTTGATTTCACCTTCAATTCACCATGTAATAACTCCAATAACTACTAAACTAGAAGTAAACTAAGAGACTAGGAGGATTTTAAAATAACTAATTCAAGAATTCCAACATTACATTCAATTATATAATAAATTAATAATTAAATAGGATTAGAGGAGGGACATGGAATTTCCTTTTTGAATAAAAACTTCAATTAACAATAAAAAAGAACTCTATCCTGATATTGATTGTAGAATTTATAGAGATATTTAATATTATATGGATGTGATTTAATGAATATAAATAATGTTTAATGAGGTAAAATCATGTGGTTATAAATTTTAGTGGTCATTTTAAAATATTAAAATATGGGAGTCTCCCTAAAACAAAAAGAAATCATTATTTAGTTCCACTGAAAACATAATCAAGGACCACTAGGTAGTTTTTGGGGTTGAAAAAGAACCCATAGAACCTTGGTTGATATCAGTTACCTAGTGTTATTCTATCGGGTTCCCCATTCTCTCCCAACACCTGCATATCTCTCCTTTTCCCCTCCCTATCCCACTAAAATTATCCACCTCTCTCTCATCTTAGTAATATACCTTAAAAAAGGTTGTTCACCCTAAATAAAGGGAAAATAACCAAACAGACTATGCCTTTACAATATCCCCATTATCAATCTTCTTATTCCTAAGATGAATAAACTAACTTCTTGAGGGAAGAAGTATTACCGTTGAACCCTTACATTAGATTTTCACTCCTAATTTTTATATTGGAACATCCCATACTAACACATAAGTAAAATAATAGGTGTCACATTACCTGAAAATACCTTTTAAATTTTTACATTAATATATATGGGTACTACAAATTGTACTCATAATCTTCAATGGAAATGTCATTATCTCAGATTATATCTAATATGCCAGTTTCAAGTTTTTTAGATGATAATTGTTAATGGAATTTTGTATGGAACTAAAATCATAGAGTAAGGAAAGTTGGAAGTATTTATCCTAAAAAATGAAAAGAATTTACAAATTCCCGTCAAATAATACATATTAATTCCATTTTTTACCCATCCATTGTTGACCCCGCCTCGATGAAATCTAAATAATGGAATGGTTCCCCAATTTGAATTCTAAGGGTAACCTATGATAATCAATAGAGGAATATTTTCTTCCTTATCCATTATAATCCATTTAGAAAATAAAAAAAACTTGATTCATTATCTATTATATAATAATAAGTAAGATTATATTTGATTCAACTATTTCAATCCAATAAAGAGGAGATTAACTAGTTTTTTTATAAATAGATTTCTACAAGTCTATCTAAATAGACTATTGGAACATATTATTATAAGTTAATTATATAAATGTGAGGGATCCTCCCAAGAGATAGTAAAATAAAAACCAAGCGTTCATATCATATCCATGAGAAAGCACATAATTACCTAAAACTATATGTCAATCTATAGATTAAAGGAACCTCAAATATTCAATAATGGTCCCAATTATCATTTATGAACTTTTTAGAATTGATACCTAAACTTATTTTCCATGTCATATATAATACTCACAGGCACAGAATTTAACTTAATAATGTTTTAAACATATAGATTCAAAATTTCATCAGTATAAGATTTATATTTAATTGGAAAAATCAATTCTTAATACTCAAATAATCCTTGATCACCGACATTATATTTTATCCCTAAGTAAATATTTTTGGGCTTGTCATTAAATTCATCATGATCTCATGTAATTTCTAAAAAATTAAAGGAATTAGTTTATCTTTAACTATATACCATTTATGCTCTAACTCAATCTATGATTTATAAATTTACCTAGTGGAAAATCCTAGAATATAAATTTTTATTATTGGACATCAAAAACCAATTATCAACATCACATTATATCTTTATAATTCCAATTTCTTCAACGCACCTAGTGGGGTGATATTTCTCCATCACATATTCCCTTATGCTAGTTGGTACGACCGACCTTCTATGGAAATACATGAAAGGTGAGAAATATAAAAACCCCATCAAGGATCACCCCATCATCGAGTCTATTTTGAATGAAAATACACTCGTAATCATGGATTTGGGATTCCATGATAAAATATATAATATGTTATGTAATATCAATGTGGTATTGATACATTTCACCTAAATCCTTAGTGACATCCACATATAGTTGAACCATTAATGGTATTAGCATCAATTTCTTATTTACCAATTGCACACTTCTACGAGGTATCCTCATATTTGGAGCATTAGAAACTATATTTCACTTATTAGGATAAAACGAATATAAAAGTCATAATATTAAAGAAACTGCATATAGGGATGCTTCTTATATTCAATTATCATTTTCAAGAGATATATTATGGTTTTTTGGTCATTACGCACCTTGAAGATTTAACCAAAGTGATAATTCCTCTATTACAACATTTTATTAAATGAAATTCATAATTCTTGATCATGTCCAGGGTAGTAGTTATAATGAAATATATCATTGACATTCCATTTTAAGGGGAATTTAATTATGAAATCTTAAGTATATTTTAATTCAAGGATTCTAATAGGGGATCATTTTTCTATTTTTAATATGGTTACTAAATTTTTTGTATTGAGATGAAATTATAGATATTATTAGATGGTATTTGAGGATATCTTTATAGTTTTTGGTTTTATGTGGTAAATAGGTGGAACTACCTATAAAATTTAGAATATAGGTGGAACTAGATACCCAATGTGGTTAACCAGGTACCTGATAGACCATGGTAGTGAAGGTATTCCCCTAGAGAACGATTTGGTACCGGGTGGAATTCTAGCGAGTAGATAGTAGTTTGATGAAAAAATTTCTAGTTAAAATGGTTATTTTTTTTTCATTTAACCATTTTTATTTTCTTTTAATAATAATTAAATGTTACTCATTTCAAACAATTAGATACCTCTCATGTTGCATCTCAAGGTTCTCCTCCCCCATCATCTTTCACCTTCAATCTAAGGTATTTTTATGGTGGATTCCATTCCATAATCCATGGTAACCTTTTCATTATTACCTCCTCCTAATGTTTTTATATCATCTCTTCCCTTTTCAATGATGTAATTGGTTCAATTTATAGGGGTTTCACCAATATATTAGTGAACTATATATCTATACCTTGGGTTCCTTTTGTTTGGGTAAAATAAGAACAAGATGAGTTGTTTCTCAAAAAAATTTCATTATTTCTTTTTGATTTCATTAAAAAAAGAATTTATCTTTATTTTTCATAGTTTTATAACTTAAATTACTATAAAGATGATTTTAATTTTGGTTTCCTTATAATTAATAGTTATAATGTTTTGGAAGATATTTTACCTAGGTGGTGGTTAGATTTAATTCGGGTTTTATATATATTTGTTTTGAGTTAATGGATTACTAAATATAAATAATTATCAAATGGTTATTTAAAGATTATAGGGGTTGTTATGAGGTCATTTCAGTATGTGTAAGGTCTCTTGATGGACTGTCTTGTGGTAGGTGGTTTCAACCCATATGAAATCATTTAGGGATTTAATAGATTCATCTTCCAATATTTTTCTTGAGATGATAAATAAAATTATAATTGTTTTCCAAAGATATAAACTCATGGTTTTGAACTGATTCCATAGTTAGGTATAATGTTTATGTTTTAGAAAAGTATTTATTTAAAATTATGTAAGGAGTTTCCAAAATTCATGTTTTAGTTTTAAATTTTAGTTCGATTTTTATGGTAAATTGATTAGTTATAAGTTTTGATTTTAGAATTTTATTGGAAATTTTTTATATTTATATAATATATGATATTCATATCCTAAATATATGTGTTTTATATATGAAATTATTTACTAAATATTAATTTATTTATGTAACATGTAAATTAAGAAAAATAACTTATGCCACTAATAATAGATAATTTGGAACTAAATATCTAGGTGTACCCTTGATCCTAGTTAGAAATAGTGATTTGATATAATATGAATTTGAGTTAGAATATATTATATGTTGATAAATAAATTAATGAATAGTAATTTCATTATATATAATACCAATAATTATTTTAGGAGTGTTCATATTTATATTCAACTAAATTTCTAAATAAGTCTTTAAGAGGGGTCTAAGATTTTCTTGATAACATCAACTTTTCCTATAGAGAATTACTAAAACTAAGATGATTATAGAAATATCTTACTTGGTATATTGAGTTATAAAACATGGGTAATATGAATATATTTAAATATACTCATCCATTATTATGACTTTAGCATTAATTGTTAAATTAAACATATCTTCGCTCCTAAATTTCATGATTCAGAAGTCAAAATACATATATAATCTAGGTTAAGAGTTGCATCACTAGAAAGGTATTAGAATGTTTTAAATCTTGGTGGGAAGGAATGATGTGTTATCTAAATATAATTTGTTTAATAATTTTTATCAAAACCCAAATTGGATTACCTTATTTGGAAAAGCCTTAATCAATTAATTTCCATAAAACTATAAATTTTTCTATTTTTTTAGAAAACAAATTTCCATTATAATCAAATCTTCCAAAAACATATCTTCTCAATGAAAATTTTAAAATTTTATTAATTTTATAATTTTTAATATAAATATTGGATAACCATAAATTAAAATTTTTATGTATTTAAAAACAATATACACTTCTAAAACAAAACATATTTTTGGGAAGTGATATATTTTAAAACAAATGTTTTAAATTTGGTAATTACACATTTTGAAACTAAATAAAATGGGATCCTTTTGATATATATATATATATATATATATATATTAGAAGTGGAAAAATATACACTTTTTCTATTAAATTATAATTCCCCAGAAAATCATAGTTACGATCGATTAATTAGTAAAAAAATGTTTGGAATGGATTTGAATTATTGTAAAACTACTTCTTAATTTATATCATGAAATTTAAAAAATATCCCTCATGTATAATAATAAAATAATGGAATCACATACTTTTCCCATGTTTTCATTGACGTTTTATACTTTTTTAGACTATATAATGGTTACACATGTTATGTTTAAAATAAGGTGTGAGTTGGAGTTTTAAGTGAAAAAATAACTAATATAGGTTATTAACATAAACTTATTTTTATTCCAAGTTGTGAATTTGATTCATTATGATGGAATTAATAAATGGGAATTATTTATTCCTTGTTAGGTATAATTTTTTTTCTACATTGATTATTGTGAATGTTAGTTTTCATAAGTAGTTATTTTCCTTAACCATGGAAAGAACCTCAATATTTGTTGATCATTTATAATTTCTTTATATAAAACATGTCTATTATGAAGGTATACATTATTCATTAGTATAATGTTGTATATTGTTATTTTAGACATATTGAGAATGTATTCAGAGATCTTGTGTCTGGATTGATGTATGGGATGAGCTCATAATGGAATGAATATATCATATGAGACTTGACAGGATGTGATCATGTGGCTCAGAAACTATTATTCCCATTTCCCTATTAGTAAAGGGGTAGGATGAAAGATATACCATACTCAATAGTACATGATTCCTTATCTCTTATGAAATAGGTAATGCACCATGTATAATTAGTTCAGATATAGTAGGAATGATAGAAATATTTATTATTCCTCATCATCTCATATCCTGAGTTGGGGATCAAAGAATGTATGATATGAAGAAATACAGATTGTATAGAGTGTTATTATTCCTAATTATATTATGGATTGTAGAATGAATTGTTATTTACTATTTCAATTAATTAGTTTATAACCACCTATGAAGTTTTCCTCTTGTATATTTTTTGTAAATTATTAGATTAATTTGAAGAAAACACCAAAATTTATTTCATAAATGATGGAATGTTAGTATTTTGATACTATGTATGTTATAATCACACCATACGTTTTCAACATTGTGGACATATGACATCATGGTCTATATTTTATATAGCACCCTCACTTGGGCTCCACATAGAATGGTTCCTCGAGATGGTCTTCAAATAGGCCTCAATCACATCTCCCCATATGCTAGAGGTTTCCAACTAGCATTGAGGGTATATATATTGTATGGTGAGAAGACTGTACCCTCTAGGTTAGTTTATAAAAATAGTAAAGGCAATAATAAATAAAGTTCATCAGAATATAATAAAAAATGATAAAGATAATTAATAAATCAATGACTAATCATTAACATGCTAAAATATATGAGCACATGCGTACAATAAGTGATAAAATAATCAATGAAAAGACATAATCCCCAAGTGATATCTCCACGATCATCCTGATATTTGGTTCTGTCCTGTGCTTCTAATTTCTTATGTACAACCATAATATCATGGGGGCATAAACCATGATCCTGAACCTGAAACGATGAGGTATTTTTTGTTACTAAAAGGGTACCCAAATAGCGTGTGATCTCTAATAAGATGGCCACCAAAAATGGTATCTAAATCCACACAGTTCATGAATATAAAATAATCAATGTGTAGGTATATCAAAAGTAAGGGAGTGAAATAAATTTAAATATAATCAAGTTAGGCTCAGGTTCTTTAAATAAACCTAGTGGACCATACTTTCTTTGGTCTAATATATAATTTATATTCCCTCCTTTCATCATGTATATATATATCTGTGTGTGTGACTATATAAGACAATGTGTGAATAGATATACATTCCATGGCATGGACCCGAGGTTTAGTACTAGGGAATCCATAAGAAATAATTACATGTCAGATAAGGGATGTCATGAATGAGGTTCCATACATGTAATCACAATATAATGGATTATATGACCATGGTTACATACCCATAATCACAGTATATGTGATTTCATTCCCATTATTCTATAACTAATTATAGTCCAGGAAAATTATTTTTAACATTAAAATAATAATTTCCAAGAATAGGTAAGTGAGATGGTCTTACCATTAACTCTTCATTTAATCTAATGAAACAATTTGGTTTATTAATTATAATTAAAATTTTCAGTCACATGAAAAATCATATAATAAATCAATAATTAAATATAAATGAGGCTATATACTAAAACATTCTATATATTTCCTTAGTATTTTCATTAAAGAGACCATTTTAATAGATAATATAGCACGCCTCAAAGGTACTTTTATTAGAAAATATGCGTTTGGTCATCATATTCTTTATATATGTAAATTAACAATTTCTCCCATAAAAGATAGTAATCACACCTAAAAATGTGATTCTAAATGAGAATAGAGAAGTATAGACATGTGCATCAAGAAACACCCCCAAAGGGATGGTTGAGTCAAATATGTAATCATTTATTTTGAGGAAAAAATAGTCAAAATCCCATTTCTTGGAGGTTTTGGTTGACATAGTCAACATCCAAAAATATAAAATGGTGTCATGGCATGTATAAATGAGGTACATGTAATTAATTTAAGGCACATCAGAATTTTGAAGGAACCCACAGAAAAGTTAGCGTTTGGCACCACAATAACACTTTATAAATGATAAAACATGGAGGGAAAAAAAATATATACCACCAACCTCATTCGTATGACAGTCCAATAATCCATTAATAAGACTCTATTCACGATATAATGAGGGAAATTGAAAGATTACACAAATTCCATGAAAATAGGATGAATTAGATCATAAAAAATTATAATTCTATATATAAAGGGAAAATGAAAAGGAAAACAATACGAGTCAAAAACATTCCAATATAGTTCCAATTCATCATAAAGTTCCTAAATAAATTATCTTTTGAGAGAGATCCATGGAAGTATAGAGGAGTCCAAACTAGGGATGTTGAGAATCCTACGAGTTGGATAGTAGATAGATAAAAGGGAGGATGAAAATAAATAATGTTATAGGGGAAATAGTCATTTCACCCCACTATAATGAGGTACATGGTCAGTACACATATTTTGGCTTACCATGAAACAACCATGTAGCTCATAATATCTAAGATCCATACCCCTCAGTGTTTGGAAATATGGTTTCTGATAAAAGTGAGTCAATCGTGTTGTTCTAATACTTAAGTGGCACTAACCATACTGCTAGGCATATAGTTTAGAAAACCATGTGCAGTCCATGTACTCACCTCTGAAATTTACTGTAAAAATACCAAACAACCAAGTGGATTATAACGACCCATACTTTACATACATTGTTATTACTTCAAAATTGAAGCACACTTATTACAACATATGACAAAACCACAAAGGACCGTATAGGTATAGTGTCTTTAGAAACTGGGAAACATAAACAACTGGTTCATAAATCTTCTACAGTGTCTCCCATTTATTTCATCATATCTAGGGTCCCTTTTAGCATATTCTACTTAATATCCATCTTCCTGACCTGGGGAAAAGAAAACATAAAAGGGTGAGCTCAAATGCTCAGCAAGGGAAAATAAAGGAGATAAAAATCATGTCATATCTTTTTGAAAATCAAAACCTGCAAAAGAGATCATAATATCTTAAGATGGAATAAATCATAGAAGTGAAAATGAGATCCCCATAATCATAACATAAAACTTGAAACTTTGTGGCATGCACACATAATCATGGAAAATCATTTCTTGTCAGTCATGACTCATTGCCAAGACTATCTTAGTGGACAAAGTCCCTTTCTGAACCGAGTTCACTCCTCGTTTCAGTCCTGTATCACTGAACCGAAATAACCTTCCGTTCCAGCCATGCCTATCTCATGAGATATAAAGTCTTTACCCAATGCATTGGAGGGAGATATAGGTCCCACCCATCTTATAATGAATCCTTTCTTATGTGTGCCACATAAATCATAAATCATACATCATCGCATAACACATGTAATAAAAATGGGATTCTTGAAACATCATGACATCATAAAACAAATCATATAAGGTAAATGACTTCATAAAAATAATTCACTTACAACATAATCAAATAAATGTAATAATAGGGATAAAAACAGAACCGTTTATTATCTTAGATGGAAAATAATTTTGATAAAACACTTGAACTCCATTCTTGAGGAAAATATCCTTTCTTCTTCAAAAACATTTTTCCTTTCATAGCATGTCATATGACTTTAAAATAAAAGAAGTTCATTAAAAATAAACTTGAAAACTTGTAAAGGAAGCTTCTTGTAAATAATGTTTTAAAAATCCATTCATGCCGTATAAGTTAAAAAAAACATTCTTCGTACTTTTGTCGGAAAAGTCAAAAAGTACCTCGTACGGAAAAACGACAAAAGATTCCTTTCATATTCTTTACTAAAAACTCACCTAAGGGTAGAATTGGATTTAAACTATTGCAAGTGGATGGAAACAATATTACATATTGAGGGAACATGGATGTGGATGATAAAATACACCCCAGTAAATACTTACGAATAAACAATCTCGGATAAAAATGAGATTGTGATATTTCCCTTACCTTAGGTCCGATTTGCTTTGTTCGTGTCCGAAGCTCCTGTATAATGGTTTAAATAATGTTATTGACTTATTCCAGAATCATACATATTGATATGATATCATATATGGTCATATTATTAGCTTCTTGTTAGTAATATTTCATTGTTACTTGTTACTCGGGTCTTTATAACTTTTTGTTCTTATGCGTGTTTTGTCAAATAAATTCTTATTATTATCTTTAGGTTATAGATAATTCATTTCCAGAATGGTATTAGTGTAGTATATACCATATTCATTCATTCAATTCACTTATATAATCATTATGAAATGAAAATCATGTAGAACGAGTCGCATCACATCGTGGAGACGGTATTCCGTACGTACGCACGAGTGATGATATCGTTCCTATGATCGTGGAATTGTATTGGAGTATATATATATTATTTCAGTATCAATATTACTTCATAATAATCATATATAGTTACTCATTACACCATTATACCCATCCTTGTAAGGTGATGGTGGAAAATAGATTACACCACGGCGTGGAGACGGTATTCCGTACGTACGCACGCGCGGTGATTTCATTTTTCCGTAGGATGGATAGAAGGTGAATTAGGGTTGTTTCATATTTATAATAACATATCAGTATGTAAGTAATACTGATGTTATTACTTTATCATGAAACAACTAAAGAATAAGAGGTTTAAGAAGAAAGAAATTGAAAAGATCGGTAATGGATATTACCTCTTCTTTGGAACGCCTCTTTGAATCCTCCACTTAAGGAACTAATATTGGTCTTTGGAGAAGACCAGGACCTATAGGATTATTCTAGGGAAGTGGAGAGGAGAAAATGGCAGGGGTTGGCCGAGCTTGAGTGCTCAATTTGGTGTGAGGAGGAGGGGGAGGAGGTGCCCTTTTATAAGGGAGGAGAGGGGCACCTTAGGAATATCTCAAAATATTATTTTATATTAAAGTCAAAATCGGTTTATAATGGTTCCAAAGGGTCTTATTTCTAAGCTAAAGTGGGTATGGGTCGAAATCCTATAAACCAATAAGATTTAGACAAGTTTAGGGTATTATTTTAACCTTATCAATTAGATTTAACTCTAAGTTAAATAATTTAACTTTTACCATGTCTTTTTGTTTTCTTTCACTATATGGTTAATAAACTTAATATAACATGCCAAAAGAACCCCAAATTGTTTATTATTAATATATATATCCTTATCTAAGTCATTTGGCCGAACCTTAGATTTTTAGAAATAAAATAACAATTAATAATATAATATTTGATTTAAAAACTTTTTTGTGTCAATTTTGACACTATTTGATATATGATTTTTGGGAAAGTCATAACAGAATTATATGTTCGAACCAAGTTGATTAAATCCACACTAATATATCATAGTAACCTAGAAAATTAGTTTAATTCATTAAAAGTCTCAAATTACATTTATTTGGGTGTTTATAACAACAATTATGTCAATATTTCATTAATAAGATAACTACTGCATCATCTTTGTGTCATAAATAAATTAAATTATTTGATGTCTAAAAATTACAAATAAAATACCATCATGTAGTAAATATTTTTAGCTTTCTAATTAATATTTACAATCGAATTTATCTTATGTATAACCCCATATTAGAAATGATTTACTTATTAAACTTTGATTTTAACTACTTTAACCCTTCTTTAAATAAATTAATAATAAATGTCCTAATCTAATCCAAGTGGGCCTAAATGGTCATATTTTATTCCTAAGTTTGTTTTTGGTCGAATTACACTTGTCCAATAGAATTAGGACATGTGTTAGGGTAATATTAATATCATATTTACCCTTAGTTACACTATTTACTATTAACCGCGGTAAAAATAGTAAAAAGTTACTATTCACCAAAAATTTATTTTCATCTCATTGAACCACATTTTAGTCCTTGATATTAACCGTGTCTCTCGGATTTTTGAAATTCCATTCACAGAAGCGGTAAAATTAAGTTTTATGCAAAATTCAGTTTTTAACCTACCACTTAGTGGTTTCACTATTCATCAAAAATTGAAAGTTTTCAGAAAAATACCAAAATTTCACCCTAGGCTAATTTCGATATTCTGAGTCCAAAAATGAAGTCCATTTTGAAAAATAAAATTTATAAAATTTCAAAAAGTGGTTATTACTATTCATAACGGCTAGTTTTAATAGCATATTGTTGTTTAGTGAAACTCGGTATTGCGTACGACGCAAGCTATCGAGGAAGGTCGCGATTGCGTGTAAAGAAAGCCAAGAAAGTGTTGTGTAGAAAATGATTCCTTTGATGATTTATATAACATAAAAGTCTCGGGTGTTACATTCTACCCCCCTTAAAAAGAATTTCGCCCTCGAAATTCATCACTTTGTAACAAACAGATGAGGATAATTCTCCCTCATCATATCCTCAAGCTCCCATGTAGATTCTTCAAGTTGGTGGTTCCTCCATAAAACCTTCACCAAGCGAGTGGTCTTGTTTCATCGGACTTTTTCTCTACGATCCATAATCACTATCGGCTGTTCTTCATAAGAAAGATCTTGCTCCAGCGGTACAACTTCTGAGCTGAGTACATGTGAAGGATCTAATATGTACTTTCTCAGGAGAGATACATGGAACACATCGTGAACTTGAGAGAGATTCGGTGGAAGCGCCAATCGGTAAGCTACCTTCCCAACACAATCAAGTATTTCGAAAGGACCGATATATCTAGGGCTCAACTTCCCCTTCTTTCCAAATCTCATAACCCTCTTCCAGGGAGATATTCGTAAGAACACTTTATCACCCACTTCAAACTCTAGGTCTTTTCTTCGGTTGTCGGCATAACTTTTCTGTCGACTCTGAGCTGCTCTTATGTGTTGTTGAATAGATCTGACATTTTCTGCCATTTCATCAACGAGATCAGGTCCTAATAGCTTTCTTTCCCCAACTTCATCCCAGCAAGTTGGAGTCCTGCATTTCTTTCCATAGAGAGCTTCATAAGGAGCCATCTGAATACTGGAGTGAAAGCTATTATTATAAGAAAATTCTACCAAAGGTAGGTGTTGATCCCAACCTCCTTTGAAATCCATAGAGCAAGCTCTCAACATATCTTCTAGGGTTTGAATTGTTCTCTCAGACTGACCATCTGTCTGGGGATGATAAGCAGTGCTGAAACTCAACTCTGTATCCAGAGTATGCTGAAGACTTCGCCAGAACTTCGAGGTAAATCTCGGATCCCGATCAGATATAATAGAAAGTGGTACTCCATGCAATCTTACCACTTCCTTTACATATATCCTGGAAAGCTGATCTAGAGAGAAATCCTCTCTAATAGCAATGAAGTGTGCAGACTTTGTAAGACGATCAACTATGACCCAGATAGCATTATTGCTTTTGGATGTTTTAGGAAGTCCTGTGACAAAGTCCATAGTGATTTTTTCCCATTTCCATTCGGGTATGGGTAATGGTTGTAACATCCCCTTAGACTTTTGTCTCTCATCTTTAACTTGTTGACAAACCAAGCATCGAGAGACATATTCAGCAACATCTCTTTTCATGCCATCCCACCAGAAGTACTCTTTCAGGTCCCTATACATCTTCATGCTTCCAGGATGAATAGAGAATGAAGAACTATGAGCCTCATCCAGCAGCTCCTTCTTTAATTCGGGGATGGGAGGAACACAAACCCGATTCCTGAACTTTATTATCCCATCACAATCAAGGTTGAATTCAGGAACATTTCTCACCTTCTTTTGTAACTCAACATCTTCTTTCTGTGCCTCTTTAATCTTCACATGTATAGATAGTTGAACATTCATTTGAGAAAGATAAGATTTTTCCCCTTCCATTATAATTCCAAGATCCATCCTTTGTAAATCCATAAATATTGGATCTTTTGTGATCCTCATCATGGATAAACTAGCATGGTCTTGTCGACTTAATGCATCTGCCACCTTGTTTGCTTTCCCAGGGTGGTAATGGATTGAGCAGTCATAATCCTTAATCACCTCCAACCATCTTCTTTGGCGCATATTCAGCTCCTTTTGTGTGAAAATATACTTTAGACTTTTATGATCAGTATAAATATCACACCTTTCACCATAAAGGTAATGCCTCCAAATCTTTAATGCAAAGATTACCGCAGCCAACTCCAAATCATGTGTTGGGTAATTTTGCTCATGGATTTTCAACTGTCGTGAGGCATAAGCTATCACCATATCATTTTGCATAAGAACACACCCCAATCCCTTCTTAGATGCATCACTGTAGATCACAAACCTTTCTCCACTACAAGGCAGTGTGAGCACAGGTCCACTGGATAACCTTCTTTTCAACTCCTTGAAATTCTCTTCACATTCCTCTGTCCAGACAAACTTAACTCCTTTCCGAGTCAACTTGGTGATTGGATTAGATAATCGTGAAAAATCTTTTACAAAACGTCGATAATATCCAGCCAAACCAAGAAAACTTCGGATCTCAGTTACTGTTGTTGGTCTTGACCATATTTCGATAACCTCTGTTTTTGCTGGATCCACAGATATCCCCTCTTTTGAGATTATATGACCCAAAAATGCAACTTTTTGAAGCCAAAATTCACACTTGGTAAATTTGGCATAAAGCTTCTCCTTTCTCAGGGTCTTCAATATAATTCTCAAGTGATCTTCATGCTCTTCCTTGCTCTTTGAAAAGACAAGAATATCGTCTATAAAGACTACCACAAATTGATCAAGATAGTCTCTAAAGACTCTATTCATTAGATCCATGAAGATTGCAGGGGCATTAGTAAGACCAAATGGCATCACTATAAATTCATAGTGTCCATACCTTGTACGGAAAGCCGTCTTTGGTATATCCTCCCTTTTGACCCTTAATTGATGATACCCTGAACGAAGATCAATCTTGGAAAAGTATTGAGCTCCGCGTAGTTGGTCAAATAAGTCATCAATGCGTGGGAGAGGATATTTGTTCTTGATAGTGATCTTGTTAAGTTCTCGATAATCAATGCAAAGTCTCATTGATCCATCTTTCTTCTTAACAAATAGAACAGGTGCTCTCCAAGGTGATGCACTAGGGCGTATGAATCCCTTATCAAGATTCTCTTGGAGTTGCTTCTTCAATTCCTGCAACTCAATTGGGGCCATTCTATAAGGTGTCTTTGAAATAGGCAAAGCACCCGGTACGAGTTCTATTGAAAACTCAACTTCATGATTTGGTGGAAGACCCGGCAATTCCTCCGGAAAGACATCATCAAACTCCCGTACGATAGGAATATTCTTAATCGTGAGTTTCTCACCAACCATTTGAGATAAATAACCTTCATTTAGTGGAATCAATACCCATAAGATGGAAGAAATTTCCACTGTAAGGTTATGTTCATCCTTGCATTGATAGACGATCGTAGATTGATCTGGAATATGAAATGTGACTTCCCTTCTTTGGCAATTGATATGAGCTCCATGTAGAGAAAGCCAATCCATGCCAAGAATCACATCAAATTCCACTAAAGGAAGGATCACAAGATTTGCAGGAAGCACTTTCCCACAAACTTCGATCGGAGAAGAATTATAAACTTTTGATGCGTTTGATGTGCCATTAGGTGTTGTCACAGCTAACTCAACATCTAATTGCTGAGGTAATATGGTGATACCCTTAGAAAATTCTTTAGAAATAAAAGAGAGGGTGGATCCAGATTAAAATAAAACATTTGCTACTTTAGAGTGGACGGTAAGTGTACCTTTCACCACTTTGTTATCGTACTCCACATCGCTGATAGAAATTTCAGGTGACTTTCCTTTGTCTTTAGCCTTAGGATTTTGTTGACGTCGACCATCATCATCAACCCTTGGATTTGGGCATTGATTGGCATAATGCCCCATCTCCTTTCACTTGAAACATTGAAGTGTAGTAGGTTCATTCTGTGTATCCCTTCCTTTGTTTGCATCATTAGACATCTTCTTCCCATTATCACGGCATTCAAATGCCCGATGACCTTCTTTTCCACATTTAAAACATTTACTTGTCCCTTTAAGACAACTCCCTCCATGTTTCTTTCCACACTTTGAGCATAAGGAAAAGCTCATCTTCTTTTCCGTGTGCTCTTTAGATTATTCTTTGAATTCCATCTTCCTCTTCTTATCAAACCCATGTGACTGATGGGTTACTCCAATCTCCATCTCGACTTTGAGCGCACATCGAACGATTTCATCGTAGCTATTGAAGTCTCTTATGGCTAACGCCCTTCGAAGACTTGGTTTTAAGCCACTAAAGAATCGATCGATCTTACTCTCAGGTTGGATAATAATACCAGAAGCGTACCTTGCAAGTCTTGTAAAATTTCCTTCATAGGTACCAATAGATTCATCATCCCTTTGCTTCAGTTCAAGAAACTCTTTCTCCATCTTTGTTCGGAGAATACGAGGGAAGTAATTATTGGAAAATAAGTTCTTGAACTCGTCCCATTCCATAGACTCAATTTCATCCCTTTGCCTCGTATTCTTAACAAGATTCCACCATTGATCAGCATCTCCTTCCAAACGATACACTGCTAGGATGACTTTATCATGCTCAGAACATTGAAGAACTGAAAATATCTTTTCAGTAGTACTAATCCATTGTTCAGCAACTAATGGATCAGTAGACCCGCTGAAAGAAGGTGGACGCTGCCTCATGAAGGATTGAACAGAATGTTGCTCCCTCATTTGCTTGTTTGGAAATCCTGCATGATTCATAGCTTGAGAAAGTTGTGTGACCATGGCTACAAGATTTTGCATTCCAGCTCCCATATCGTTTGTTTGCTCAGGGGGACAATCATTGCATTGCCCATCGCATTCCGCATTAACACGGTTCCTTCGGGTTCCAGCCATTGACTAAAACCAAGAAGAATAGTGTGAGCAACACTAATTATAATAGGAAACCACATAATTCAAGAATAAAATTTTCATGCTTAAGGTCTTATCCTAGGTTATTCATGGCCATTTCTAAAACACTAAGATTGTGTTCTATGCTTAGACTTATCCTTAGGGTTCTTACTAAGGCTTTCACATCCTAGTTTCCAAAGGTTGACTATACCTTTCCTCTGATACCAACTATAACGACCCATAATTTACATACATGGTTATTACTTCAAAATTGAAGCACACTTATTACAACATATGACAAAACCACAAAGGACCGTATAGGTATAGTGTCTTTAGAAACTGGGAAACATAAACAACTGGTTCATAAATCTTCTACAGTGTCTCCCATTTATTTCATCATATCTAGGGTCCCTTTTAGCATATTCTACTTAATATCCATCTTCCTGACCTGGGGAAAAGAAAACATAAAAGGGTGAGCTCAAATGCTCAGCAAGGGCAAATAAAGGAGATAAAAATCATATCATATCTTTTTGAAAATCAAAACCTGCAAAAGAGATCATAATATCTTAACATGGAATAAATCATAGAAGTGAAAATGAGATCCCCATAATCATAACATAAAACTTGAAACTTTGTGGCATGCACACATAATCATGGAAAATCATTTCTTTTTAGTCACGACTCATTGCCATGACTATCTTAGTGGACAAAGTCCCTTTCTGAACCGAGTTCACTCCTCGTTTCAGTCCTGTATCACTGAACCGAAATAACCTTCCGTTCCAGCCATGTCTATCTCATGAGATATAAAGTCTTTACCCAATGCATTGGAGGGATATATAGGTCCCACCCATCTTATAATGAATCCTTTCTTATGTGTGCCACATAAATCATAAATCATACATCATCGCATAACACATGTAATAAAAATGGGATTCTTGAAACATCATGACATCATAAAACAAATCATATAAGGTAAATGACTTCATAAAAATAATTCACTTACAACATAATCAAATCAATGTAATAATAGGGATAAAAACAGAACCCTTTATTATCTTAGATGGAAAATAATTTTGATAAAACAATTGAACTCCATTCTTGAGGAAAATATCCTTTCTTCTTCAAAAACATTTTTCCTTTCATAGCATGTCATACGACTTTAAAATAAAAGAAGTTGATTAAAAATAAAATTGAAAACTTGTAAAGGAAGCTTCTTGTAAATAATGTTTTAAAAATCCATTCATGCCGTATAAGTTAAAAAAAACATTCTTCGTACTTTTGTCAGAAAAGTCAAAAAGTACCTCGTACGGAAAAACGACAAAAGATTCCTTTCATATTCTTTACTAAAAACTCACCTAAGGGTAAAATTGGATTTAAACTATTGCAAGTGGATGGAAACAATATTACATATTGAGGGAACATGGATGTGGATGATAAAATACACCCCAGTAAATACTTACGAATAAACAATCTCGGATAAAAATGAGATTGTGATATTTCCCTTACCATAGGTCCGATTTGCTTTGTTCATGTCCGAAGCTCCTGTATAATGGTTTAAATAATGTTATTGACTTATTCCAGAATCATACATATTGATATGATATCATATATGGTCATATTATTAGCTTCTTGTTAGTAATATTTCATTGTTACTTGTTACTCGGGTCTTTATAACTTTTTGTTCTTATGCGTGTTTTGTCGAATAAATTCTTATTCTTATCTTTAGGTTATAGATAATTCATTTACAGAATGGTATTAGTGTAGTATATACCATATTCATTCATTCAATTCACTTATATAATCATTATGAAATAAAAATCATGTAGAACGAGTCGCATCACATCGTGGAGACGGTATTCCGTACGTACGCACGAGTGATGATATCGTTCCTATGATCGTGGAATTGTATTGGAGTATATATATATTATTTCAGTATCAATATTAATTCATAATAATCATATATAGTTACTCATTACACCATTATACCCATCCTTGTAAGGTGATGGTGGAAAATAGATTACACCACGGCGTGGAGACGGTATTCCGTACGTACGCACGCGCGGTGATTTCATTTTTCCGTAGGATGGATAGAAGGTGAATTAGGGTTGTTTCATATTTATAATAACATATCAGTATGTAAGTAATACTGATGTTATTACTTTATCATGAAACAACTAAAGAAGAAGAAGTTGAAGAAGAATGAAATTGAAAAGATCGGTAATGGATATTACCTCTTCTTTGGAACACCTCTTTGAATCCTCCACTTAAGGAACTAAGATTGGTCTTTGGAGAAGACCAGGACCTCTAGGATTATTCTAGGGAAGTGGAGAGGAGAAAATGTCAGGGGTTGGCCGAGCTTGAGTGCTCAATTTGGTGTGAGGAGGAGGGGGAGGAGGTGCCCTTTTATAAGGGAGGAGAGGGGCACCTTAGGAATATCTCAAAATATTATTTTATATTAAAGTCAAAATCGGTTTATAATGGTTCCAAAGGGTCTTATTTAGAAGCTAAAGTGGGGATGGGTCGAAATCCTATAAACCAATAAGATTTAGACAAGTTTAGGGTATTATTTTAAACTTATCAATTAGATTTAACTCTAAGTTAAATAATTTAACTTTTACCATGTCTTTTTGTTTTCTTTCACTATATGATTAATAAACATACTATAACATGCCAAACGAACCCCAAATTGTTTATTATTAATATATATATCTTTATCTAAGTCATTTGGACGAACATTAGATTTTTAGGAATAAAATAACAATTAATAATATAATATTTGATTTAAAAACTATTTTGTGTCAATTTTGACACTATTTGATATATGATTTTTGTGAAAGTCATAACAAAATTATATGTTCGAACCAAGTTGATTAAATCAACACTAATATATCATAGTAACCTAGAAAATTAGTTTAATTCATAAAAAGTCTCAAATTACATTTATTTGGGTGTTTATAACATCAATTATGTCAATATTTCATTAATAAGATAATTACTGCATCATCTTTGTGTCATAAATAAATTAAATTATTTGATGTCTAAAAATTACAAATAAAATACCATCATGTAGTAAATATTTTTAGCTTTCTAATGAATATTTACAATCGAATATATCTTATGTATAACCCCATATTAGAAATGATTTACTTATTAAACTTTGATTTTAACTACTTTAACCCTTCTTTAAATAAATTAATAATAAATGTCCTAATCTAATCCAAGTGGGCCTAAATGGTCATATTTTATTCCTAAGTTTGTTTTTGGTCGAATTACACTTGTCCAATAGAATTAGGACATGTGTTAGGGTAATATTAATATCATATTTACCCTTAGTTACACTATTTACTATTAACCGCGGTAAAAATAGTAAAAAGTTACTATTCACCAAAAATTTATTTTCATCTCATTGAACCACATTTTAGTCCTTGATATTAACCGTGTTTCTCGGATTTTTGAAATTCCATTCACAGAAGCGGTAAAATTAAGTTTTATGCAAAATTCAGTTTTTAACCTACCACTTAGTGGTTTCACTATTCATCAAAAATTGAAAGTTTTCAGAAAAATACCAAAATTTCACCCTAGGCTAATTTCGATATTCTGAGTCCAAAAATGAAGTCCATTTTGAAAAATAAAATTTATAAAATTTCAAAAGGTGGTTATTACTATTCATAACAGCTAGTTTTAATAGCATATTGTTGTTTAGTGAAACTCGGTATTGCGTACGACGCAAGCTATCGAGGAAGGTCGCGATTGCGTGTAAAGAAAGCCAAGCAAGTGTTGTGTAGAAAAAGATTCCTTTGATGATTTATATAACATAAAAGTCTCGGGTGTTACATGGATAATCATTCATGTCTTCTAAAATCAGTTCACACCCCTTATATGGCTGAATATTTTATCCAAATAGGCTACAAGGTTTAACGAAAATGTGTACCCTATTTTTTCCATTGAAAAGTGATATTTTATACCCTAATGCTCATGAAACAAATAAAAACGTTTCAAGAACCTCTCAAGACTTAAACCATATAAAAAAACACATTACGTGTTCCAATTTTATGATTTACCTTCTGAATATTGGTTTAGAAATTGGACCATCCACCCCATGAAAATTGTACAAATCACACCAATTTCTATTGTTTAAAAACACAAGATATATTATTATAGGTACAGACAAGTAATGGTAGAATATATGATGTTTTTTCTATTATACGTGTTCATAATTAAAGCCTTTTAATTTCTACATAGTGTGGTACATAAAGAATAGAGATTATGTCTAGAACTAGGAATCATGTATTTGAGTCCAATTTTATATTGTTTTATCTGACATGGGATGTATTATTATAATATATTATATTCCAATCATATTAATAGTATTTTTCTATTAGTTATAGTTATTTTTTAAAAATGGGTAAAACAACCATCCTCTAGAATTTCAAAAATCCAAGATGTTATTTTCCATCCTTTAGTGGTTTCAAGGAACAACTGATGTCATGTAGAATCTTGGCTCAGGTGCTATGTTAGTGATTATGGTCATGGATTTTATAAAGTGGTACTGGATCCGGGAAAATGATATCATCAATCACTTAGATCTTTTTGGATGGCCATATTTTTGTTATAATAAATTTAGGATGCTCAGACCTGAGAAGTAACATATAAAAAGTCCCCATAAACCTTTTAATTGTAGAATCTCAAGTTACCAGGGTTATTTGTGAAATTAGGTAAGTAAAATAAAAGTTGATGGGGTATCAATTTGAAGACAAAAATAATCATTATATAATAACATGTATGTATGATTGGGATCAACTAGGAGACACATTCTCTGGTGGTTCATGCATCATATGTATCTATATTTAGTTAATTATAGTAGGTCAATATGATATATTATTTTACTGATTGTGATTGTTTGTATTTTTTATATAACAAAATAGATATTTTTATTAACTTAACTGTTAAATATAAATATATTTATATTTATATTTATATTTTTTTACTATATACATGTATCGGTGATTATTTTCTAACAACAATCACCAATTACCTGTTATGATTAAGATAAATCTATTTAATTATGTTAATAGTCAGTCTATTATTATTTTCTCTACAACTAAGAATGTCATATCTGATTTCATGATAAAAATTTATCTACTTGATACCATATTATTATTTACCCACTAAATTACATTGTTGATTATGAATTTCATATGCTCATTTATATGCCATTTTTTGTAATTCTTTAGAATGAATTTTTATTACTATTTTGATTATATGATCAGTTATTTATTTTTTCCCTATTAATGATCCTTGATATGAAAATATAGTATTTATTGTTATTAATATTAATATAATATGTATTTATTATTCAATTTTTATTTTAATATGGGTAAAGTATAAAATTTTGTAACATAATTTTCACCTACATATCGTAACATTTTAGTAGGAAAATTTTATAAACTGAAATATGGTTTTTGAAACTAGATATAATGCATTTTCAGAATTAATTAAATTGAATATATATACTAGATGGGATTTTTGAAAAGAATTTATTATTTTACAAAGGAATATAAATGAGTATTATTAAATCAAATGTTGTAAAAAAAATTTAAAATGGGATTTGAGAGCTATTTATGGTAAATAAACAACGGTAAAAAATTGAAATGGAAAGTAGATGAATACGAAAATTTCTAAGAAAATTTTTATGGTGGGAAGAAACATTAGAGAGTTACTCCTTGAGTATTATTATTTTGGTTAAATATGATATTTTTGTGGTATTATTATAAGGATTTAGTGAAGGGCTATTCCATTTTCTTGAGGAATTTAAGAATACTATTTTTAGTATCATGTTTCATTGATGTTTGATAATATTTTTATGTTAGAGTAAAAGATTTCAGTATTTGATGATCTCATGAAGATGTATATTAAAGTGAAACTCATAAATGTAAAAAAAATTTAGATATATTAATTATATATTGTGTTATTAGTTATTATTTTTCAATAATGAAAATCACAATAGTGGATATTTTAAAATGACCTTGCCCTACTCCATTATATTTTTAGAAAATTTGGATTTTAAATCTAGAAGAAATTTTAATTTTTTCTTCTCTTAAGTGTGTTTTTTTATTTTATTATTCACCCATTTAATTGTATATATTGATATGAAATTATAATTTTTTTCAAGTTAGGGTTTGGTGCTCATTTTGTATTTTATGAGTTTTAGTGATTAAAAGGTTGAACCACCTTTAATTTTAAGAATACATGTAGAACTAGGTATCATGTGTGTGTTACATGGATATTAGGGGACTATGGAAGTTAAGGGTGAACCTTTGGGACCACCAGGTACCTGGTGGTATTCTAGTGGGTATCGAGTTTTCCTAAGAAAAAATATCCACTTATAATTAATATTTTTGAATTTTCAAAATTTTTAATTTTTATCTCAATTTCCATTTTCCTGTAAGTTCACACTTTTTTATCAATTACAGATCTCTCTCAGGAACTCCCAAGTTCCCTCCTTCCTTTTTGTATTCCACTTCAATAGATGGTGTTTTCAATGTGTCTTCCATGCCACAAATCCTTAGTAACCATTCCCCTCTACCTCCACTTTTATTTACTTTTATCCAAATTACTTTTTGATGTTAATAAGTGGTAAAAATGGATAGTACATTCACCAAATTCACTAAAAAATGCATTTATATTCTTTATGTTCTTAATTTTTGGGATTTTGAGGATTTGTATCCAGATTTTTGGCACTTTTTTTTAAATTTAATTTGGTTTTCGTTATAATTAATGGAAAAAGAATTTTATTTTTATTCAATAAAGGTGGTGGTGGGATTTAGTTTGGGTTTCCAACTTTGATGTTTTGAATTTATGGATTATTAATTATAAATAATTATTTGATGTTTATTTGATGATTTTAAGGGATTATATGAGGCTATTGGAGTATGTGGGATCTCTTCAAGGATTTCTAATGATATGTGGTTAAAATTCATAATATATCATTTAGGAATTTCTTATATTCATTTTCCACCACTTTCATTAAGCTAATAGAGAAATTTATAATTTTTTTATAACGATATAAAGTCTTTGTTTTAGATTTGTCCCATTATTATGTATATTAACAACCTTTTCTACAAGTTTATATTTAATGTTTTGAATGAATATACAAAATACTTGTTTCTTTTTAAAATTATATATTTATTAGTTTATGCTAAATTGAGTTATTATAAGTCGAGAATTAATAATTGATTTGAAGTTTTAATTTTTTGATATCATTTTTTATATTCATATACATTTTACAGAATCTTGATGTCTTTAATTATTTCCATATGATTTCATTATTTATAGAACATGAAATTTGATGTATAGAACAAGTCCAACTATATAAAAAATAACTTAGAGTCAAATAATTAAGGGTATCCTTGATCCTATTTAGTGCTAATGATATTATATGATTGCACTTTCAGTTAAAATTTCTTCTAGGTTTTTGAAACCATAAAAAAATAATTGTGTTATAGGTTTTGTCTATAGTTAACATAGTAGATTTTATAATTATCTTGATCTAGATTGTTAAATAATCCATTAACAGAGGTATTGAATTTTTTATATAAATTCATGTTATGCTCTGGATCCTTTTTATACACTTGATGATTATGAAAACAATCCACCTTGGCTGATTATATTAGAATACATGGTTAGTGTGACTATATTTAAATAGAATAATTTTTTTTAATTTCATTAAAATTCATTATTAATGAAAAAATTTCATCCCACTTAAAGGGAATGGGTTAAAAATCCGGATCTATACATAAACTTGGTTAAGATTTTCATTGGTGGAATAGTGATGAACATGTTGAATATATGTGGGATGAAATGATGTGGTATCTAGGTGGGATGAAATGATGTGGTATCTAAAATTAATTATTTAATAAACCAAAATTTAATTATTCTTCTTTTCAAAATAATTCAATAATTGATTTTCCATAAATATATAAAGTGGTTTTTAGTTTCACACAAAACCTTTTATTATAATATCATTTTTAAACCACATCTTCTCAGAGATATGAATAGTATTATTTCTTATGACAGTATAATTTTAAAGTAATGAACTGATGAACATAAAACTCAAATAGGGATGTCACTAAAAGTAAAATCCTATTTTGAAAAATCCTATTTTTTGGCTTCTTATAGTATATATATATCATCCATGATAAAATCGATACATGGTCTAACATTAAGTAATCTCTCTGAATACCATGTTTACTACCCATGTTTAATTAAATCCTTATTTGGATAGGATATTAATAACAATTAAATAGATTATTACATCCTATGTTGATTTTGGATTAATATACATAAAAAATATTATTTAAAAAATGTTAAAAAAACTCATGTAATGTTTATCTTGATGTTGTAATCATTTTTGAACTATATAATGTGTTATCTAGGGGTTACTCGTCTAATGTTGAAAGTCAAATGTGACTTGGAATTTTTTCTAATAGATATGAAAACTAGTATATCTTAAACATGTATGAGTATATTTTTACATATTATTAATTATATTCATTATAATAAAATTGATAAATGTTAATCAATTGAACTTTATATGATTAATGTGATTGTTTCTTGTTTAAAGAGCATACTAATTATTGTAACTAGTAATTTTCCTTCAGTATAGAAACTACCTAAATATGGGTTGATCATGTTTAATGCCATAATATGTAGAATTTATATTGTCAAGACTTACATTGTGTATTTGGATATTGTTTTATAATCTTGTTATAGAATTCCTGAACAGGTATGTGATGCCAAAGTGGATACATTAATGTATAATATGTTATCTTAATTCCATAAACATATTATGTGAGTGTCAATGGGATCAGCACGTGGTGCATTGAATAAACTATACCTATTCCCTTATTCTTTAATGTAAGGGATTGAAGATTACCTTGGATTTATTATACACAATATCCTCACTCTTATGGAATATGTATTTTACATGTACTTCTTTATGCTTATTTTGTTGAACTATTGATTTATTTCCTATTTTTTCATGTCTTAGATGATAACTACATATAATGTTATTCTATTTTATATTTATAAAAATGATTATATTGATATGAATCACACTCTTGAGTGTATTTTATGAATGGTAGAATCTTTTTGGTTAAATTTTTAGTATGTTATTCTCAAACCCTATGTGTGTACAATGTCTTTATAGACAACATGTCATATACCTATAGGTATTGGTATATTATTGAATATTTTCTTTTCTTTTTTACATGAGGATCACTAGTATGGGTTGATATCCCCTTGATGTGGGAGATTGATATAATAGAGGATCACCCTTTACTCCAATTAAAACATCTATAAAGGATGTACCACTTTCTAATGTCCTCATTTGATAAATGTAGAATAAAACCATTGGTTTTTATTTATTAGTGTCACTTTCCAAAACATTACCCCACTACTCAATTCCTAAGTAGAATAATACATTATGAATTTCCCAATAAAATTTCATATCTTTTTGAATATCAGCTTTCCTGGACCTATCATCATATCCAAAGAAGTCAACTACCAATGGATGCACCATTCTACCATTCCCTTCAGATGCATTATTTGAAGCAACATAATTCTTGAGTGTCTCATTGCCCAACTCCTGAAACTCTTATTGACGGTATTATCTAGCATGAATCTATTTCTATGTGAATCCAGTGGAGGGAACATCTCTGTTAGAGGAAGATAAGATCTCAGCATCCTATGTTTTCTACGTATCTTTCCTTTTAGTCACACCAATAACATTTTTTTCATCAATTTATAAGTTATTAACCTCAGAAATATCATGGAGGATTGTAGTTCCTACAACTAATCCATTCTTATCCTGCATCAGCTACTTTGAGGAACTACGATATAGCTATTGTGGACCCTTCTCAATATGTTTCATAAGTCCTATTTGAATTTTCTTACCTTTTCATTTCCTGTACATAGATGAATAATCCCCTCTAATAGATCACATTGATCAAACAATAGATTTCCTACAAGTATTTATTTAATGTCCAATAACCTTGTAATAAGAAAAATAATAAAAAAGATTTTCAAATTCAACCTGAGGATTCAGCTCATCATTCTCAATGGATAGTTTTTCTTCAATTATATGATTAAATAAATTTCCATAATTACCAATTAATAATAGAAAAATACAACTTTTTCTATTTTCTTGTCCTCTTAATTGGGACACCAATTGCAGAGGAAATATAAAATAAATGGATTCCATAGAAGCTAGTTAAAACTGATAAATTAAAATAAATCTTGTGAAAAAGAGTTTTTGTACTTATAATTATTGTTTACAAAGTTTAACTCCTATATCCAAAGTATACCTAGCCTCATATAAACCAAGATGAGGGCCATAATGGTTTTGTGTCATTAGAGACCATTTATATAGTCATCTTATTTCGGTAAATATCTTCAACATTTCACATAAATATCTTCCCATTTAGTATACATCATATACATACCATACTTTAACTTTTATTCATAACTTATGGGATATAAACATGATAATTGGTGAGCTTTGATGCTCAGTTAGGGTAAATATGAGTGATATAAATCGATGTTCATATGAAGGAATAAGATAGGAATACAGTAAAGAGATCATGAACATAACATAAAATGTTAATAAAAAATCTATCAGAGATAATAAACATGTTTCATGGAATAAAAAATTTACATTTCAAATTCATGTATCATAAGACTGATATATGATAATAAATCAACCGCGAACCATATATTGAGGACATATTAATGTGGAACCATTCTAATTATAGAAACCATTTCATATGTCATGGTTAACTAGAAATACCATAAGATCATAGTGGATCATGCATCCCATATTGTTTCCCATAACATAATGTATCAAGTTTAATCACCCTCTTCCCATTATGGATTAAGAACATTAACTTCATTCCCATAGTGAAACTAGAACATCATCCAAAACCATAATAGACCAAGTACATCGTCTTGTTTCCCATAATTATCTCATGAGATATAAATATTTTCCTAATGAATTGGATGGAGATATAGGTCCAAACCATTAAATAAATAATACAATTTTCTGCCATAAAATAATTAAATTTTCATTATATTTCCATATCATAATCTATGAATGCAAATCAGGTTTCATAATCATTTAATCAATCTTCCATAGCAAAACCCATGAAAAAATAAATGGGTTTAAAAATAATCACATAATCATAATAAGAAACATAAACCATACAAAGAAAGAATAAGTATGTTACCATTGGATGAAATCCCCTTTAAAATGTAATCGACAATAAAGGATACTATCATTGATGAATTGAAATTACAAGAAAATATCATTAAAACATTCTTGAAGAAAACATCCTTTTCATTTTTAATTGAGTTCTATAAAATAATAAAATTTACCATATATTAATAAATATTTATTAATGAAATGAACCTATAAAATTTGTAAATAAAGATTAAAATAATAGAGAGTTCATAATGAATGCAAATTTTGTTAAAGTCATACACGTTTAAATAATGATTCCTTTCATATTTTTGTTGAATGTTATAGACTAACTCATTTGGAAAGTGAAAATAATATTCTTTTTAATCAATTTAGTAAAAAATAAAAAATGGATACAAATTTATTTAAATAATCATCTAATAATATTAAAAAATTGATTTTTTTTTTGAAAAAATGGACATGGATGAAAAAGGATTATTGATCAAATAGATCTATAAATTCCTTTTCTCCTAAAAAAATATTTGGGAATATTTAGTTGTTAGAGAGAGAAAAATTAAATGGAAACATTTAATTTCAATAAATAACTATAGGATAATAAAAATTATTAGTTTCTTTATAGATATAGTAAAATATTTCATCATTTTGAAACATAATCATAAACAATCCTTATAAATAATGAGATCTTAATATAAAACCCCTACCACTTTGGTATCTTTTTTATCTATAATCCCCAAGAAAGAATAACCTTAAATGAAACTTTAAATATTATAATAATAAATAAAATCATGGTATATCATGCAATGTGATTTTATATATACCTTAAAAATAAAATTGGTTCATAACATAATGTATGTCCGAATGAAGACGATTTGAGGTAGAAATATCATACCCTAAGCCTCAACATTCTTTGCACATGTTAAAAAATCATGTATAAAAAATATTGGTTTATTATAAATATATTATAGAACCAAAATAAAATAAATAATTCCATATAATATTTACTTATGAGTTTTTATTACCTATTTATTAAAAATTTCATGTTCAAATTACATTTTTGGTAATAACCTCTTTTTTACAATGTATGTTTGGTTTTGGCATTTTATAACCTTTTACTTTGACCATAGTTCCCTCATATCCATAATTATTACCATGATATACATACCAAATTTATTTTTTATATATTTATCTATTGTAAAATGACAAAACATAGTGATAGATAATTAATTAAACCATTCATGGAGATGGTAGGTCGTATGTACGTAGGAATGTTTTTTCCATTTTCTCGATGGATGGGATGAGAGAAAGGTAAATACAAATTCACCTTTTCATGGTCATTTTTATATAATATATATAACATATATTCATTAAATATATCCATATTACCGTTCATGCAAATTTTAAATGAAAAACAAATCACATCGCTTCACGGAGGAGGTTGTCCGTAATTGAACACCAAAGATGCTATAATTTTTTAGGTGATTGTTTGGTAAGAAGGTATATGTGATATTATAAATCAATAAGTATCATTATTTCAAAAATATCTTAAAAAAATTTAATATCCATCATTATATCCACCTTTGATAGGTGGTGATAGAAAAAAATTACATTGGTTCGTGAGATGGTCACCGGTTATACGAATGATCGGTAGTTTCGTTTCCCATTTGATGGAATAGGAGATAAATATAATTTATTCCATAACCATTGAAACATATCAGCATATGTTATATAATGTTTTTGGTATACTTTAATTATTAAAACATTAATGAATGTATTAAGAGAAGAAGTGTATAAAAAGATCTTAGTGAAGATAATTACCTTCTCTTAGAGAAAGCTCATTTGGATCTCTTATTATGGACACTAGGGTTGGTATTTTGGGATGAAAAAAAGATATAGGTATTAGATACAAATCGTTTAGAGATATTTTTGTATTCTTTGGTTGATATAAATGGATTAGGAGGTGTGAATAAGTGTGTTGGGGGTGTTCGATTTTATAATTGATGTGGTGTGTCATTTTTATAAACTCATAATACTATTCAATAATGAGTAGTCACTATCTTCCCAATTGACATAAAAATTCATAAATAATTAATTTTAGGTTGTTCATAGCCAATATACACCACCAAAAAAACACATGATTTAAATATGTTTTTTCTTAACCTCTAAGTTAACTTACATTTACCATTTTAATTTGCATAATGATAACTTCATTATTTTTTTAATTACCTTGGTAATTTATCCACTGATCCAAGAAAATAAAATGAGACTTATTAGATATTTTATACCCATTGATTATAAATAAAAAATGTTATTTATTAAATAAAAATACAATGTGTGTTTAAAAGTAATTTCAACACATGCGTATTTAACGTTCAAACCCTGGTTTTAACCTTAACCATTGTAATTATTTTTTTACAGTTTTATTATTAATTTTTACCAAAAACTAATTTTATATTATTATATAATATAAATTTGTTTGATTCAATATTTGTAATAAATTTTTATTATATTATATTCATATAATTTGACTAATTTAATTTAAACTATAAAAACAGTTTGATAAAATAGAATTTTTTGAAAGAGAATAATTTCATAAGTATAAACACTTTTAATATAAAAATTCAAAATAAGATTTATTCTAATAACGAAAATTTTACTAATTATGAAGTTATTATACTAATTTTACTTGTAAATTTTTTTCAAAAAATAAAAAATTTATTTTTTTTAAATTAAATGGAAGACTTCAATAAAAACCCTGATTTTTCACTATTCAATAAAATTTAATCTTTTCTAAAAAATTACCAAAAATATCACCCTAAAATAAATTTTACATATTTATTCCAAAAATTATATTCATTTTTTGAAATACATTTTCTAGTAGTGGGAGAAATTAATTTTATTACTTTTTCACAAAAAACAGTAAATCATTTTCTTAGAAAAAAAGTATTTTTCAGGAATTTAAATAATTTACTAAAATTTCATGTACATTTTTATCAATATTTTTTATTTATATAAAAAACTATACATAATTTAGAAATTTTTGTTACTCCTATTCATACATCCAAGTTTAATGACTAGATTTTAATGATCATGTTTAAATCATAAAACTAATAGTATATTACGATTCGTTAAAACTCGATGTTGCTTGTAACACTAGATAATGAAAATAGTAAATTTACTTGAAAATAAGATAAAATATCAGTGTGTTATATGGTTCATCAATTGGTTCATACTTTAACATAAAAATATATATATATATATATCTGTGTGTATAATATATTTTTCCATTATACCCATTCCTACCTATCAACACCTAACATGATGCATGTGACAAAATTTTTTAGAAAAAACTCAAAAAAAGATAGAAAAATAAATATAAGACTAGCATTTTAAACCCAAGATTCCACAATACATAAATTATCCTGAAATATTTTTAAGTGACTTCCTGAGACCCAATAGTCCCGTCTCGTGCCTATTCTCTAGTCTTATACTCAAGATCCGTTAGTGACCTTCAACATAATTTTGAAACTACTATGACTTGAGTACTTAAACAATAGAATGTCAGGTCAACACATGACCTCAAGAGCACCTTAAGAGTCAACAAAATTTGGAGGTATCAATAGGGGTTTTCTAGAATTTTATTTTGAGATGGTTCTAACACCTCTAGTAAAATGAAATGTGAATGAATAATTAATGTTTTCAAGACTGAATTTAGGTATAACCCTTCAGAATGATGGACCCTATAGACCGTAATACAAACACACAACTAGGGAGTACCAATTCATTAGTTTATATAATGATAAATTGTATACAAACTATATGAAAATTTATTCGCATGAAAAAAGGGGCCAAAACATTCATATGTTACAAAAAAGAAGTGAAACTAGTCAATAAAGTAGTAACCATAAAAAGTTGATTCCAAAGAAACCCTAATAATGATAAATTAAAAGACCCTAATTTGCAAAATCCCATGAAAATTATTGTCTCTAGTCCAAACAAACTTGTCCAATATGAATATCTAGGGATAATAATTTTTCCACCCAATCTAGAAACTATAAGTAAAACTATAATTTATACTCTGGTTATTTTCCATTACATGATTAATGAATAAGTGGATCTAAATGCATCCTATAAGGGTATATAAATAGTGTGACAATATAAATACATATTACATAGTTTAAACCCCACTCTATAACCACTTACCATAAATTAGAGATTATGATCAAATAATGCAGGGATAATGAAATTGGAAAACCCAATAATAAATAGGTTCTACTAGAGATACTAAAAATAAAAATTATATTTATCATATATCTCCTAACAATGGGAAGGATAATATATAAAATAATTACTTCATTATTAACAAATATTTGAGATAATATATCATTGACATCCCCAACTAGAGGAAATGGTCAAACCATTAAATATACGACACATGTATATATTTAGATTTATATGTGTGTGTTTTTGTGAAAATGGATGAAGTCCAGGCCCCAACAACCCATCCCCTATAGTGAACGGGATCCAAGAATAATAGATCTAGGTAAAATATCACAACCCATCCATTGGGAAATATATTAAGGTGTATAAGAAAATTCATGGAATTGTGACCCCATCGCATATCACCTAAAATCTTATCAACACATTGGTACTTGATCAAGATCAAATACAACCTTACATATATTCCATCATTCCCAACTTGACCATTAAATAAAATAATGAGTCAAATAATTGGCTTATTAAGTGTGAATGATAAAGGTGTTTTTAATACTATTAACAGAACAATGCAAAACAATTATTATGTAAATTTAATCCCGTTAAACAAATTTATCTATAAAAAACATTGAAAATAATTGGAAAACTTATCTTCGGAATGAGAAGTAAATAAATCATGGACAAGAAATTCTTTCATGGAATAAATACTTTAAAAAACTGAATAATTTGTTTAATTTCATAAAAAAATTTATAGACATTTATTATTTGGAATATTTTATGTTAGTTAGGCTCAACTGACACCAAACGATCACATGTCTATCAGAATATAAGTATGTTAATGAAAAATAAATTAACAACAAAAAATGAATGAAGTGAATTCCTTATTGTCTATGTGATGAATTATATTCCACCAATTTAATTATGGATCAACCTAAAATGAGGAGTAAATTAATTTTAAGTCATTTAGGTTACAAAATAATCAGTATTGTATGAAAAAAAATTATTCACATTTTATTCACCTTGTTAGAGATCCTATAATAGCTATATTGTAAGGTAATCAATATACAATGAAGATTCTAAAAGACCTATATCAAGGAATCACAATATTACATTCACTGTTCAGATAAAAGATGATGAATGAGGTATTAGCGGAGGGTTATGGGCTTAACATGATGAGGGAAGACTTTCCAAAGAAATAAAAATTACTCTAGGCTAATATTGACGGTAAACATGCTTTAAATTGATTAGAGGAGATGGTGTACCTCCAATAGAATGAAATTGGTCAAAATGATGGAAATTATTAAGTGTAATCATTTTATGGGTTTATTTAAAGAGATTAAAATATTTTTATTCCTTTAAAACTATAAAAAATCCACAATTCCACAATGTACATAGTTCAGGTCCAATAGGTACCTCGTGGTGCTGATAGAGAACATGTAATACCTGGGTTGCCATCATGCACTCTGTGCTATTCCACCGAGTACTAGGTGATCTTCTAGCACTCTGGTAAAAAAATGACCCATGATCCCATCTCATGTCATCTATCAAAAAATCTTACCTTAAATTAATATATAATCCTATATATAATATATGTATATTAAATCATAAAATTATAATGATGGTTGTAACCCACACATATTTTCCCTATTATTTAGTCTACCCCATCTAGAAGGAAGGCATCTATGTTCCCACATCCCTCCCCATTCTGTCTACCACATCTTACCATAACCACAATCTCATACTATGACCTCATAGAACATCCACCAAACAACATAACCACCTAACCACAACAACATAACCTCAACCATGGTTGGAAGGGAGAGGAGAAGAGGGGGAGTGGTCTATCATCCATTCCAAGTATATTATAGATGATTTTTTTTTCTTTTTTTAAAAAAAATTCCAGAAAATGGTTAGGGAAAAAATATTTTAAAAAATGCACCTAAAAGGCGGCATCCTGGATTCCGCCTTTGCATTTCGGGTGCAAGGCGGCATCCGCGATGCCGCCTTTCCCCAAAATATATTTTTTTTAAATTTTAATTTTAATTTAAATTTAATTTTTTTGTTTTGTTTTGTTTATATATATATATATAAAAAACCCAAAAAAATTTAGCAGATTTTTTTTTCTATTAAAGATCCAGTGCTACAACTATTACAGTAGTCTGGATTCTAATAGAAACTCTTACCCAGGACTCCCTTTTATAAGAGGGCTTTCCCCGAAAATCTTTCGGCATTTTCGATGTGGGATTCAGGTTCTGCCTTTCCTGTGCAGTACATTCTGCATTTCCGATGTACGATTCTGTTTCAAGTACATGACTTTGAAATACAATAAAATATAAACTATAAGGCCAATATAAATGAAATTTTAAACATTGATTAAAAATATAATAAGTAGTTGAAAACAAAAAGAATTTCCTAAAAAATGTTGATGAAAAATAATCTATAACCATTCAAAACCTCATACATGAAACATAAAAATGATTCCAGTACGTGAATTTGAAAGGCTATGAAATAAAAACTATAAAACGAATATAATTGAATCTTAAAACGTTGGTTAAAAGTATAATAAATAGTTTAAAACAAAAGGAATTTCAGAAAAAATGTTGATGAAATGTAATTTATAAGCATTCAAAACCGTCGACTTGAAACTAAATTTTTTTCAAGTACGTGAATTGGAAAGACCATAAAACATAAAATAGAAGACCAATATAAATGAAACGTTAAACATTGATTAAAAATATAATAAATAGTTTAAAACAAAAGTAACTTCCAAAAAAATGTTAATTAAAAATAATTTATATGCTTTCAAAACCACATACTTGAAACTTAAAAATGTTTCAAGTACATGACTTAGAAAGATTATAGTGATATTACTGATTAACTAATTAATTATTATATAATAAATAGTTATATTAATAATTAAGTAAATAATTAATATATAAGTAATAATTAATGAGTAATAATTAATAATTAATAATTAAATGAATAGATATAATTAATATTTATATTAATAATTAACTAATTAATAACTACTAATTACTTATTAATAATTATTAATTACTATTTACTAATTAGAATGAATAATTATAATAAATATTTATATTACTAATTAACTAATTAATAATTACTAATTACTAATTACTAATTATTTAGTTATAGTTATTAATTAAATTACTAATTAACTAAATATTTATTATATATGTAATAATTAGATTACTAATTAATTATTATATTATTAAAGATAATATTACTAATTAACTAATTAATTATGACATATTTAATTATTAATAATTACTAATTAAAAATTATAAAAATTATATTTAATAATAATATTACTAATTAACTAATTAACTATTATATAATTATTAATTATATTACTAATTAACTAATTAATTATTATATAATAATTTTCAATAAATACTAACTAATAATTATAATGAATAACTATAATTTATAATTATATTACTAATTAACTAATTATAAAAAAGGTCTCGACTCAATATTTGTCCAAAAATTAACTAATTAACTATTATATAATTAATAATTTTATTACTAATTAAATAATTAGTTATTATATAAATAATTATTAATAAACACTAATTAACAAATTAAAAATTATATAGTTAATAATTATATTTCTAATCAACTAATTAATTATTATATTTCTAAGTAACTAATTAATTATTAATTAATTAATAATTATATTTCTTAGTAAATAATTAATTATTAAATAATTAATAATTATATTACAAATTTACTAATTATATTAGTAATTAACTAATTATTTATTATATATTTTGTTATTAATAATTACTAATTAACTAACTAATTATTGTACAATTAATAGTTTTATAATGAATTATTATATTATTAATTAACAAATTAATATTTAATTATTAATAATTATTAATTATAATTAGTAATTATAATTATTAATTATAATTAATAATTTAAATGAATAATTTTAATTTGTAATTATATTACTAATTAACTAATTAACTATTATATAATTAAAAATTATATAACCAATTGACTAATTAATTATCATAAAATAATTTTGAATAATTACTAATTATTAATTATAATGGATAAATATAATTTATAATTATATTACTAATTAACTAATTAACTATTATATACTGAATAATTATATTACTAATTAATTAGTCAATTATTATATAATTAATTATTAATAATTTCTATTTAACTAATTAATTATTATATAATTAAATATTAATAATATTAATTTAATAATCCAATAAATTATTATATGTTTAATCCATGTTTTAACTTTAAATTATATCAGTCTTATAGTTTATATTTTAGTCTTTCAAAACCTCATACTTTAATCATTTTAAGTTTCAAGTAGGTGGTTTTGAATGCTTATAAATTATTTTTCATGAAATTTTTTTACGAAATTATTTTTAATTTAGATAATTTTTTATATTATTAATCAGTGTTGAATGTTTCATTTATATCGGACTTATAGTTTAAATTTTATAGGCTTTCAATGTCACGTGATTGAAACATTTTTAAGATTCATGTTGGTCGTTTTGAAAGGTTATAAATTATATTTCATCAATATTTTTTATGAAATTATTTTTATTTTCAAATATTTGTTTTATTTTTAATCCATGTATTATGTTTCATTTATATTGGTCTTATAATTTATATTTTATAAGCTTTCAAAAGCACGTACTTGAAACTTCTTATGTTTCAAGTAAGTGGTTTTGAAAGCATATAAATTATTTTTTATCATCATTTTTAATGAATTTTTTTGTTTTCAACTATTTTTTATATGTTTAATCCATGTTTTATGTTTCTTTTATATTGACCATATATTATATATTTTATAGTCTTTCAAATTCACATACTTGAAACAGAATCCCACAACAGAAATGCAGAATGTTCTGTGAAGGAAATGGAGAACCAGAATCCGACATCGGAAATGCAGAATGATTACTAGGGTAAGATCTCTTATAAAAATGACCCCTGGGTGAGAGCTTCTATCAGAATCCAGACTGTTGTAATGGAATTACTTCTGGATTTTCAATAGCGGATAAATTCTTCTGAAAATTTTATTTTTCTTTTTTTGTTGTGTTTATATATATATATATAAACAAAACAAAAAATAAAAAGAAAAATTAAATTAATATTTTTGTAGAAAAAATATTTCTTTTTTTTGTTTTAGGGGAAAGGCGGAATCTAGGATTCCGCCTTTTGGGCATATTTTCGAAAAAACATTAACCTAGCCTATTTTTTAAAAAATATCATTTTTTAAAAAAAAATTACTAAAAAAACTCATATTATAGATATTAGGGATTCATCTATTATAAAAAATATTATATGGGTATTTTTTAGGTTATCTAAAATGGGTGGTTATGATAGGATCTCTTAGTTTTTGACTGACACAAGAAGGGGATAATAGATATCAAACTTTTATTAAAAATAATAATCACCCTCTATATTATTTTGAATAACTCTGTTAAAATCATAATGATGTGTAAATAAAAAAGGGACACAAAAAATCGGTTAATGATGTTCACCTCATGAAGTATGATCACATCCTTGGTACATTGTGGTATTAATCCCAAGCACACTAAACTATGATTTAATTATTCAAATGTTTTTATAGTTATGTTTTTGTCCTTTTACCTAATAATTGTTTCACCGAATAAACATATAAAAATGACAAATTTTCATAATCGAGACCAAAATAATTTTTTTAAGTGATCCTTAATGAAAATGTGAGCCAAAATGGGATAATATGATTTTAATCTTCTTCCTCCTCATCTCATACAATAATCCTATGTTTTTTAACTCATATTATTTCATTACAATTTTTTCTATATTTCAAAGAAACATTATTCTCATACCATTTCTTATTATATACTCAACATCTTACCTAAATATCATTTCCAAACATTTAATATATGAACCCATAAATATTGATATTTAAATACTCTATCATTCCAGATCATCAAATCTCATTTATCCAATCATCGATTATATATCCATAAGATATGGGATTTTAATTTCTAGATGATAACTAGAATTATCATAGCTCTATCTCTCTATGTTGTTGACATAATTTTCTCCACATCTCCATGATATCACATAACATCACACATCATTATCATTATGGACATACAAAAAATTCTAAATCCTATTTGTCTTTACAAGGATGCATTATGGAATTTCCTATCACGATATAAGACTATATATAATATATTCTAGAGCAGTTCTGAGCTATCAAGTTAAGATATCATTATGTGATTCGCCCCAATAAAATTATATTTTTCACACACCATTACATGTACTTATTCTCACTTAATGATAATCTTATTTATATTAAAAAACTAATCTCTGATTGAATCATTTATAGTCACTATCAAAAATCTGATATTTAAATAACTAAATATCAATAATACATCATCAAAATTAACTTTTAGATCTTCCTTCTAAAAAAATCTTCAACTTTTCAAAATCGACTTACTTTTACACCTTGACATATCATCTTATTGACAATTACATAAAGGTTATCATCCAATAACTTTTCAAAAAGTTTGTTAGTAACCGATTTCAAATGATATTTTTTACTCTTACGTATCTTGTATGGTTTTTAATGTTTTTTCATATCCAATTTTCATAGAAACATGACTCTTAATTATGCTATTTTTGACCCTTCTATATCACTTATGGTTTTTTCCTATACCTAATTTAATGTAACTTGACACACTTTAATATATTTTATTGTCCATACATATCTCAGGGTGGTTCTTCAATTTTCATTTTTTTAAATCTATAAAGTCACGAATTACAAGCTTATTCTTCATCGTTAATTTTAACTCATCATTTCAAATAAAAACAATGTATTTTTGGTTTCATCATGAATTAAAAAAATTCTAAATTAATCTTAATATATATTGATTTAAGTGATCTATATAGCATCAACCAATTAAACATATGAAAATTTTTTATTTGTTTAGAATCACATTCTGAATCATTAAAGTTAGTATTTTTTGAATCATCAAATCATATCATCCAAATGTAGACTTATATAATTTTTATCTAGGAATCTCAATGGGATCCTCTATCCACTCTAGCTCACCATAAATAAACATAAGCCTCATTCACATGCAATTAGAAAATAAAACATCATCTACACGTGGGTTCAGTAATATCTCCATTTTAATTCCTTAATACCATACATTTCATTTTCATATAAAATATGAAATATTATTCCCTTAACAGGTAAAATAAATGTAAAATATGAGTCATCTTTAATCCCCCATATTTAAAATGATGTTATATAGTAATTTCAATGGCTACTATTAAATAATTAAATGAAGTGGTCCATAAAACATTAAACTCTAAATCCATATGGTCTAGCTAGATATATAAAATGAGGTTGATTAATTAAAACATAAAATCTTCCCTTTAGTATCTCAACATGTAATACAAGAAGTATAATTTTCAATACTTAAACTAGAACTAATTTTCAAGAAAATTTTTATACTAACTCAACAAATAGAATTAAACAATTCAAAAAATAGAGAGGTTTCTCTCTCTATAAAAAGATCTTCTCCCCTTTTTTATAAATTAAATAATAATTATACAAAATTTAAAAACAGAAAAAAATATATATCATTATTATTAGGGAGTGGGAGGAATTCCAATTTTCTATATCAACTTCATAAAATATTCAATGGGATTTTATTTTATAATAATTTCATTAAAAAAGACAGCATATCCAAGCATTCATGTTCGGGGAATCCCTCTTTCGATCAAATGAGGAGTCAGGACCGAGGTGATAATCTCTAAAGGCAATATAAGCCAACTTCTGAATGTGAATCATCCATTGTGGAGGAGGACTCATGTGTTGGGTGTGGTGATGTGTATAGTTATTATGATTGGTAGTGGTTGGGCTGGTTTGTTCTTGTTGTTTGATTTCGTGCTATTTTCTTGTGGTTTATGTTAGTTGGGATCTTGATCTATTTTCATTTTCCCCAAGTGACTCATGGTTTCTCACTTTTCATAAAATTGTTTGAAAATAAAAATTAATTTTTAGTAAGACTACTTTTATAAAATAAATTCACACATTATGATTCATTCAACAAATATTTATTTTTGGAAATGTTTTTTAATATCAATGAAATTTTATATTGAGTGTTTAAAAAAAATTGGAAAATTTTATAGCACATTGGTTACAATAATCAATAACTTTTAGATATTCCACAACAATATGCATATCCTCAACCTATTTCATCATCAAATTTATCTACATAAATACTTGTAATGGATAAATATATTCAACCATAATGGTACTAATTGTGAATGAAGATTTTTATAATAATTTCCTGAAAAAAATCATCCAATAAGGAATATTTATCCTTCAA
The DNA here is from genome assembly GCA_963277665.1 of Viscum album. Classification (NCBI taxonomy): domain Eukaryota; kingdom Viridiplantae; phylum Streptophyta; class Magnoliopsida; order Santalales; family Viscaceae; genus Viscum; species Viscum album. Next base: position 577,024,997 of record OY728122.1, on the reverse strand, counting down.
ATGTGGACTTTCCATTTTTAATTCTTCATTCCTATTTAGCATAATTGTATACTTGGAAGACCTAATCATATTCATTTTCATTCAATAGAATAAAGTTGAATGTTTTTATAATGTATCTCAAAGTTCTATTTACTATCAAGATATGTGACTTATTATTATTATATTAAACATTTTCATAAAGTTTAATAATATATACTATATTTGGCCTTAATATAGTCATGTACAAGGGAATTATAATTATATTTATAAAAACATTCTCATTAAAAAATTCCCAATAATTATCCTTATTCAACTTGGTACCAACATAGATTTGTGTTGATACTCTTATTTATCCATCTATATTGAACCTCTTCAATATATCATTGGAATATTTTTATTATGAGATAAACATATGATCAGTAGTTTGGGTTATTTACATATCTAATAAAAATTCACCCACCTTAGAAAAATACGCCAAAATTCTTCATAATTTGTTTAGAAATTTCTTCACATATATTTTTTTAATTTCTATAAAAAATAATTTCATCAATATACATATACATTATCAGTGATTTGGTTTTATACTTATTTACATATAGATTACTCCCCAAAAACTATTTCTGAAAATTTATTGCATCTAAAGTGCTTATTAAACATGTAATATCATTCCCTTGAAGGTTTTATTGGATCTTAAGGGGACTTATTTGACAATTTTACCATTATACATTTTGAATCAAGTATAAAAACCTTAGGGTATCCTTATATACTTCTTAATTTGTGTCACCAATTTGAAATTCAAAACTGATATCCATTTGAAATCTTTTTATTCTTTATTTTTGTTGTAACTGAAATAGAATATTTTATAGTATGAATTCTAGAATCTAAGGAAAATTTATCTTCAAAATAAATACCCACAATCTATGACTGGACCATTTACAAAATTTTACATTTATTTTTTTCAACATAACCTTTCTCAGTTAACTTTTTCTTAAAACCATTTTCCCAAATGATGTTCTACTCCTTATTCCTAGGCACAAGCTAAAATTTTTATTCTTTTCTATTTTATATTTATATTCATTCACGGGATGGATACCCTCTTTTCATTCTAAAAATTTATCAATAGTTTGAGGATTAATATATGAAAGTAGACTGGTGTGACTATTATGCATGATATATCTTGTTTTTTCACCACGTAATTATAATATCGAATTATATTCTTAGTTTAAACCTGATTTTTTAGTGTTATGGTTTCTCTTGTTCTCGTTATCTTTATAAAATCACCCATATAGTATATTGAATTATCTTCTCCATCCATAATCTGTGTATTTTATCTAGTTTATTCAACATGTATAGAACTAAAAATTCCATCAAAATCATCAAACATGACTAAATATTGAATCACCTCTTCAATATCATATATTTTATCCTCATATATATATATTGTATATATTTCTCTATTACACCTATTAGGGATTCCATTTCATGTGTAACTAATGAAAATTTCAATCTACATCCTTATCGTCCATCATAATACTACTTCTTCATTTCTTCTTTATCAAACATGGACATCACAACACACTTATGTGTTTTTCATTTGGATTATTCTTGAACCACACTTCATATTGATTGATATATGTTTTCATCCTAAAAAATATATTTTCTATATTTATGTAGTGGTAATTTCTTGTAAGCAGTAATATATTGAGTTGTTATACTCAATTATTATTGTTTTTTCTATATCTATAAGTATATTTTTCTTTCATTCATCTACATTATTAGATTTTTCAGTATAGAGTGATCTTACACCATGTATTATTCTTTTTTTATCCTAATATCTTGAAAACTATTCATTTTCATATTCAGTACAATTTTATATGGTTAGTTTTGATAAAGAAAAATCAATTTTTTTTAAATAATAAAATAACATCAAAACATTTTTATGAGTTGATATTTATGTTATATACACATAATTAATGCCATTTTAGCTATTCCGATAATTAAATTGATAGATAATTTATCTCTACTTATTAAGATCTTGGTCATAGGTCCATGTAAATTAGAGTAAACGGGTTCTAATGACATTCTAGTATGTATGTCAACTCACTTGTGACTACATTTTACTATTTACCATTTTGTGATATGTTTTAAAAACAGTGATTGTGTAATGTTTTATAACTAGAATATTTTTCATATCCACTTATCTAATCGACATCCTCAATCTCATTTGTATAGGATTATAATTTCTTTAATGGAATAATTGATTCTTAACAAGCATACTCATATGGAAATTTTTTGGCTTCATCAATAAGAAACAAATTACCTTTGGTTCTCAAACATCATGTTATCACTGATCCATCATTAAATCTCTTCACGAAACACCCATTACCTATTAATATAGTCACATTTACATCATCATATAGTTATGATTCACTGAACAGAATAGTCTTTATCCCATAAAAATAGAGCAATATTGAGTTTTTTTATATTTTAAACAATATTATAAAATAAAAACCATTTATTTTAATAGATCTATCATTAAAAGGGGTAGTAGTTCCTCCTTCATATCATTAGACATTCCTCAATTTATTTAAATCATATATCATAAGAAATGAGAAATAATTATCAATGATGAATGGATTCTATGATTTCAATTACTTAAATTAAACTACAACCATATTTTCACTTTTTCTTAACTGATTCTTATTTTGAACATTCTTAAACTTCTGATAAAAATAATAATTGAGCTATTATTAACAAGAAAAATTAATCTAGTATGTCTCTCTCTTATTCACACCTACCATAAAACTCATGAAAATTATCAAAACAATTCCTCACTTCAATCTTCTTCTCATGTCGTTGGATATTTTTATTAGTTAAAACCTACAATTATTGTCTCCCCTTGATTTATTCTCTCTTATAAAACTAGGTAAAGGCATTTTATACTAGAAAATGTAAGATTTGTGAACAAACAAATCAAACCCAATAATATCATTTCAAACTAACTATTTTATAGAAATTATTATTTCATAATTTTATATCTAACTCCATTATCTACAATCTAATAATATAATTTATCTCCAAAACATTCAGTGAGTAGCTTGTTTTTAAAATTGGGGTTGTTTTGTCAAGAACTTTTTTCCTTCAAGATGTGGGTAGGATTATCTTTATTTAAACATTTTAACAAATGAAAATTGATATTTTCACTAGATTACTTTTAAATTAGGTAATTATTATGAGGAATATAATTATATTTCACTTCTTCATGTATATAATTTTCTTGCACAGAAGTTCATTTTGTTTATTTCATGGAATGCTCATGAATTCCTAAAATAGAACTATTTTAATGACATGTTAATTACATTTTTTATTCTAATAATTAAAAATATTTATATTTATATTTGATACCTATTGATTCCATAGGATTATATTAGAAGTCAAAAAATAAAAAATATTATCACCTACCATTTTCATACATTATTTTTTACATGATTCCTTAACAAAATATGCTATTAATAACATCAAAAGACCTTTTAAGGTTTAGTGTCATCGAAACTAAGTTCATAATACATGAATTACATAAGGAAAACATTAAAATAAACATTATTTAATCCTCTTAAAATACTTCTTTATTATTCCATCATATTTTAACTCACAGTAAGTGATTTCTTAGGGACAAAATTCAATTGAAAAGGGTGAGAATGAAGACCATTAAGGGATAAAAACAGAAATATTACATGAGTGATTATCATGGATAAAACATGAGGTGTAATAAGAGAGAATAATAATATTTATGTGATTAATAATATGGAAATATGGATAGAAAATAAAATTGATACATTGATAAGTATATCACGAATGTTCAACACCATTGTGTAATAAAAAATATTACCAAGGTTATTCACCATGGTATTATAAAACATGTCTTGTATATAAAATGGTTCTTTTCCCAAAGAATTATAGAGATATTAGGGGGTTCCTTAAACATTTACTAATTCAAAAGTGTGATTAGATAGTATATCATAATAAATCATTTCATTAATAACCTATTCAAAATAAAGATTGAGAATTATATAAAATAATATATTTTAAATTTCATTAAAGGTATATTATTTTTATCCCATGAGATAGGGATATGGGTTTCATCAATGGAAAACCCCCATTTAAATAAGTAAAATTACATTTAAATTAATAAAATTTAATATAAATAAAAATGGTTATTTACAATATAATATGGGAGGAATAGAGAATAAAAGAATTACTATGGTATCATAAAAGGTATAAAAAGTAGTTTATAGAACATGATTAAGGATATAGTAGTAAAGACATTAGTTAATATAAATATATTACTTATAGTAATTGAATGATCATAAGTTAATGAGAATATAATAAATTTTAAATTATAGGACTAACAAAAAATTATGTACTTGGATAAAAATGGAGTGGAAGTGAATCTATTTCATTATGAGGTAGCATCATAATGCTTAAGTAGAGTTACATGGAACTTTAAAAACTAAATACAAATGATATAGAGATGTAAAATGGGGATTAGTTCTTAATAAATGGATCTGGAGTGAATAAAATACAGTAGAGTGGTGGGTATTTATATAAAATTGAGGATAATTGTTTGTTATTTTTGAAATATAGGGCCTAAAATTATTGTTTTTTGAAAATATATTTCCCACATTACACTAATGTTTTTGGGTCATTTTCTTTCAATTAGAGAAGGGTTTTAAAAAAAAATTATTTTGAGAGAATGAAATAATTTTATATATTTCATTCAATATGGGAATTTAATTATTTCAGAAAATAATTTTTGCAAAATATTAATTCCACTTTATACATTGAGAAGATTTATATTTGCATAGAAAGTAATTTAAATAAATTAAAATTCCAATTATTAACAAAATAATTTATATGTGACCTTTTATTCAATTATTTTAATTATTTTCTAATTATATCATATTCATGAATCCATAAAAAATACTAAAACCACAAAAATAATTTTTATACTTTTGACAGATGAATAAATTTTTTAGGGTTTTCAAAAAATCACCATAACAAAATTTTAATTTGTTGATTTAAAATATATGTTTTATTTTATTAGAATAAATTTATAATGATAAAAATTTATGTTTCTAATAAATATACTTACTTAAATAAAAATTAATTTTTTATGACATAATCAATTTGGTGATCCTTATAGATTTTTTATGGGTCATAATAAAAATATATTATCATTTATATATGAATGAATAATGTTTTATAATATTATTTTATTAAAATAAAATCTATTTAAAATATTAATTTAAATTTTTTATTCCCAACATGTTTGGTTTTCATTTTTTTCAATATATCAATATGAGTTTATAGAAGATGTTACTTGGAGAATTTTTGTGAAGTTTGCAAGAAGTAATGTTTTCATGTTTATTGAAACATTAAAAGTTAGAAGATGATTTACTGATATCTAAAGAAGAAAAAAATATTGATGAATTTCATGGTTACACCAATTTTGATTCAAGGGACAGATGATGGTAAAGTGTGTACAAAGTATTCCAAATAAAGACCATTATACCAGATTCAGGATAACAGAATGATCATGTATAATACATTTCTTTGAACGATGTTTTATAAAACTTAAGGAAAGTGGATAGATTGTAAATTATATCAAATAGAGTAAACCTATAGAGAGGACATGATACATAAATCTATGAAGATGAATCAGAAGCTGAAATATGAGGATATATTGAACAGTGGTCTATGAAGACCAACTACAAATAAAGGTAGATAGAGTTCTACCATACAAAGACATATAATGTAATTGGACATAGAATTTTTATGAAATAAATTAGATTAAAATAAACGATGTTGGCTGAATGTTTGAGAGAAAACTAGATAGGTGACTTTGTAAGGAATTTTTACAAAATAGAGATATGCTAAGATTTTCAAACAGAGAATTGTTTAGTCCACCATACTAAGGACGCGAAAAGAATACGATACCATTTTCATAAAATAGATCTGTTCTTAAAAATAATTATTAGATAGATATCACTTAACTCTTTTACACTTAATGAATATTTTAGGGTCTTTATAATTTTTTGGTAAAGAGATCAATTATAGTGATTATAATATAGTCTTTTCACATTTATAAATATAGCCTAAATTAATGTAAATTTTAAAGATATTATTGATACAAAAATATAAGGATGTTCATATGAAGATTTCTGAATCTAAATATTTAGTAGATTCAAAATTTATTAAATCAAGTTTGACTTGAAAAAGAAGTGTTAATTTATAGCCTATGATTATTCTTTATGTTATGGAGGCTATTTTATTATAAAAGGCGGAAAGATTATTTAGATCAATTATGGTTTCTATTATCAATGAGTTTAAATGATAATGTTTTTATGAGGGAGCACACTATGTGTTTCCAAATGATTTTCTATCTGGTTGAAAAATGAGTGAAGGGTTGGAATGATCATACTCCACATAAATAAGAGGTGAATTGGACTATATTTGTAAGGAAAATTGATAATTAGAAAAAGGTTCATCAGGGAAAAAAAATCGAACAAATGACAACAGACCTAGTTAAATTAAACACAATTCATTAGAAAATTCACTCTAAATAGAGAAGTAGATAGAGCATACAAAACAGAGTTTTACCTGATTTAATTTTCCCAATATTATTTATAGAAAACTTTTTTTAAAGGTGATTCTAAGTATATCCTTGTATTTTTAATATCAATAGGAAGTTTTTGAGACCAACAGACCCTTTAGATATTTATTAATGTTCTTCAAGAATTTTTATAAATGAATTATAGATCCAAAATTTTTGTGGAGATAGAACATCTGATGAAGAAAATATATCTACAATAGATTGAAAATGAATATGTAAGGGATTATATTTTTGTTGAATGAATAGTTATTAAAAATTCATGTGTTTGGGGAGGATATCCAATCATAAAGGAAGAGGATATATGAAGGTCATTTGTGTTTTATTAACAACTATAGTAGATGTGTTGATTTTTGGGGTTGTGGTAGAACCTGGGTTTCCTGGATGAATGATTTCAGGGGTGTAATACTAGTATTCTCTAATGTATTTGTAATAATGAAATATGTTTTTAAATAATCCAAATTATTTCAGTATAACCAACATAGAAATTAGTAAGTCCTTGTACCGAACATTTTAAATATCATGTATTTGCCTCTCTCATTATATTTAATATAGAAGACATGACATTGGGAGAAATATTTTGTTGGATAAAAACTTTTACATGTTTAATAGGAATAGTTAAAAGAAAAATTCATAAAATAAAGGGATCATTTATTCTCCCATCCCCCTCTCTTTGATATCACTTTGAACTAAGAACTATAATTGGTATAAGATCATCATTTTCCTCTTTAATATCCAATATTCTTCTAAGGATTGAGAATATAAATTTCTTGAAAAGTAGTGGTGTTCCTATATTTATTTTTGTGAACTACTATCATTGGAAGAATATGGTGTCACCCTACATTATATATCATGTCATAGAAGTTAGATATGGTTCAAAAGTGGGATTTCATCCAATTAATGTGGTGTCTATGACAACTATAAATATGACAATTTTGGAAATTGAGAAAAAAATATAATAATTCCATTATATTGTTGCCATATTTTAATTTTTATAAAAATATTATGGGGGAATAATAGCTAATTAAATGTGGGATAAGTTGATAATGATCTATAAAGAAAACCTCATAGTTAATTAAGATATTTTACAAATCTAGAGGATTAGTTTTTAAGATATCAAGTTGGAAGATGAATAAATTTTTTATGAATACTATATAAGAGTTAAGGATATTGTCACAAATATAAAAGGTTTTGGTGAGAATATATAATATTATAATATTCTTTATAAACTGACTATAAACCTTCCTAATTCGTTTAATACCGAGGTTTCAACACTGGATCAGAAAGAGGATGCATCTCTGGATGAAATTAATTATATAATCATAACATATGAAATATGGAAATACAAATTCATTAATAAGAAGTTAATAGAATAAAATATGTTGTATAATTGTTAAAATGGATGTTCATAGAAAAGGAAATAAAATATGAATCAAGTGATTCAGATACTATGGATGTTAAAAATGACTTCAGTAAAATCAATTTCTCTATTTCTAAGTGAGTCAAAAAGTGAAATTGTAAATGAAAAGGTATAAAATATATTAAATATTGGATTTTTAATGAGATTAGCTATTTTTAGAAATTATTACTAGGAATGTGATAAATGATTATAAGTTTGAATACAAATATAATAAATCTTGTAAAGAAAAGTTGATGAAATATAAGAGAAATATTCCTATAAAGAAGATAAATTTATTGAGCGTAAGAGAGAAGGGCTATTCATCATTCAAAAATGAATTTTATGTTGTGTTATACTTATTATATCTTTTCAAAATGGGGATTTCTTTATTATGTAGTGATGATCATGAATAAAAGAGAACAAAAATGAATAGTATTCTTAAAAAAATTGGAATTAGATCATGATAAATTCAGGAAACTCAATAAGGAGTAGAAATGATTGATTAAAGAAGTTAAGAAAATTAAATTTTCAAAATGGGGAGTGTATAAAAAGGTGGAATAAATAATTAATGATATTAGAGCATACAAATTGATACGTTCTTAGATTCAAAATAAGATGAAATATCATAAATAAATAATAGATTCCTAGGATAATCTCAATAAATAAAAAACATATCCTTTTGAGGTAAGTAAGAATAATAGGTTGATGTTAGTTGAATATGAAAACATGGTATCAGATGTTGAGGAAAAATTGGAAAATAAATAATAAGGTTTATCATAAAAAATCAATTTTTATTATAGAAAAAGTGATTAGTATAATATCGAATAAGACTTTACTAATGATGTTATGGTTAAATTTGAATCTTCTCAAGATGGTGAAATGAAGGGTCTAGGTAGGGAAGTTGATTTCTTTCCCAAAAAATTTCATCGTGCATACTCCTTTACTAAAAATATTATTCTAGAAGTAAATTTTGAATAATATAGGACCAAGGAGATTTATGAGAAATCATCTTCAACAAATAATAGGGGGAATAAATCAGGAAGAATTCCACCTAAACTGTAAGAACCTGGATCTTCATTTTAAGTATGCATATTATTTTTGGATTGTTTTTAGGGAAAAAGATATAAATGGGAATTTTATAATTACAATTCATGTACTTATGAGTACACTCTGTGTACCCAGGTACCTCGTACAACTGTGTAGTAGCCGTGTAACGGCTGAGTACATGGACGAGTTGGTGACCTCGAAGACCACCTAAAATGGGGGCCGGTTGAGGGTAATACAAGGCGTGTATATTAAATGAATATGTTGTGTAATTTTATTTTTATTTGATAGATCGTGGAAGGTTCATGTCTTATCCTCAAAAACATTTTCTTCTCCTCTCGATTCATATATGAGATCGACAGAATGTCAACGGACATCAAACCCCTCCCGATTCATCATCCGACATCTGATTGATATGTCTTCAGGTGTGTTGGATTCCCACTGGTGGGTTATCCATTCACCTAGATTCTTTCATCCTGATTCTTCCTTTATCATGAGTTATTGGGGGATGACCGTTTTACCCCTTTTGTAGATCTAAGTCGCTCCAGGCCAATTCAAGGGCTGACGATCTAGAGTGTTGATTGTACGACATAGTGGTAGATGGTTTGAGCCTTTATTTGATTGTGTTTGGATTATATATTCTAAAAGTTTCATATTCCCATGTTTTGGGTTTTACATGTTTGTAATTACACCCTAGTTATTACTTGTTATGGTTTCGTAGATTGATAAGAGGGTAATTGCATATGCATAAGTTTGTATACCTTGATTATGGATGTGTTTCCCTTATTGATTGATTATGGCCATTTGTTTTAGAATGCCTATCATGCTTGCCTTGTTTTTCATGCATCATGTTATTAGGATGGAGTTACTAAGTATATTAGATTCTTGTGATTCTCATTGGAAATGTTTTAACAAGGGGAAGTTTACTGTGAGACCTTCTCGATGTTGGGTCATTAATGTATAAATTTTTGTACTATTGACCCAGAGGTAATGACTGTGAGAGTTACCTAGTGGTCATAAAGCAGAGGGGTTATAACCTGAGAGATACCTAGCGGGTTGTTATTAAATTAATTGATTCTATGTTGACCAAGGGGTTTTGACCATGTGAGATGCCCAGGTGGTCATTCGTAAATGTTTATTTCTAATGTAGACCAGAGGGGTTGGAACGTGAGAGCTACCTAGGGGGTCGCTATTAAATAAATTGTTGTTATGTTGTAATGGGGGGATTAGGCTCTGATAAACATTTGATAGGGTCATTATTGAATAATTTAATGATAGTGATGAGTCTTCCAAGCCAAAACACAAGCTTGGACTTGATCTTTCTTGTTTGTTAGGTGGCCTTCTAAGACATCTTTTTTTACTATTACATAAGGGAACCAAAGCTTATGATAGATCCAAAGGCTTTCATTATTTAATGGAATGAATAATAAATGTTATATGAATTTAATTGAAAACTATAGTACTATTTAATTTTGAGTACTTCTGAGTTTATTACTTCATTACTACATATTACCTACTATATGAATTCACATACCGTTAGGAACATATCCTTTGGTGATTTCCTATTAGGATTCATCTCACACCCTATTTGGGTCATGATTTTCAACCCAAAAAGTTTATATGGCTATAGGTATAGATAAGGTAAAGTTCCCTTATTCATCCGATAATTGATTAATGTTGGAGCTAGAGAGAATGGGACCAAGTTGAGGCTTGCAATATTGTTGGATTTTACTGATTTTAGGTACTTTGGATTCATTATTGTATTTCATGCATTGTGACTTGTTTGGATGCTTTAATAGTCACATGTGACATGAATCATTTATATATGCTTCAGGTTTTATATTACTATCAGTCTTCTGTTGCTTTCTTTTGTTGTATGGTATTATTGCATCTATTATTATTTAATATTTGTTTTCCTCTATGTATAATCTTCCAATGATGGCATAATTTACCTATTATAAAATCCTTCCCCTTGCTGTTATTCATCAGCCTTTGGAATTTTGGGGAAATTCTCTTAAGATTATGTGACCAACAGGGTATGAGGCACCTTTGGACAGAACCCGGAACCAGAACGTTATAAAGTTGTATCAGTGGAGGTTCTTTTCTTCTTTGTCTTACTATTTGGAGCCTATAGACATGGATATAATGGAATAGGTTATTGGTTATAATATTTTCCCAGGATTACTTTACTCTTGTATATGGAAAATCCAAATTTACATCGAATATTTCAAATTTTTTGGTTCTTCAATTATTAAATATGATTAAATTTTACCATTGGGTGATTAACTTGTTTTGTGCTCTTATGATTTATATTATATTGGTTCTATTTCTATTACAGCCTGATGATATGAGGTTATTCCATCTCATGCTTCATATAGGCACTTTCCAGAGATCACATGTCATGCATTCTTGTCAGGCTATTTGAGATGCATTTTTGATTGCATGTTGTTGTGATAGATGTTGTGATAGATATACATGTGGTTGTGATATACCCCATCATAGAAAAACTTCTATATTGATAGGGTATTGGAATATGTAATGATTCATTTGAATGGATGCCAAAATTTGGTCTCTAATGTGTTATGGGTCCTCTTGGATCAGAATTTAGTGGATCATGTTTGAACTTTAATTGAATTTTATCAATTTATGATATGTAAATGGATGCCAAAATTTGATTCGCAGGATTATGGGCTCCCATGGGTTAGAAATTGTCATGCCTTGGTCAAAATTTTATGTTTCTAAGGGTTCCATAAAAGTTCCAAAGGCCCAAATTCCAGAAACCCAAACAACATGGTGTGTGTTATTATAAAAACAGACCATGTGTTCATCTATTCTAGAGGAAACAACTTTTTTTAAGTACATGTTGTGTAATAGGTGTATATTCCATGTAGCTTTTGACTGTGTGATTGAATGTGTGAGAAACAAATGGGGTTGATAATTGTTTGGTAAGACACGTTCTGTACTAGAATTACACATTGTTCTGTAGAAACTATTTATCCGGCTCTGTGATTAAAGACATGGGTGTATAAAATTCATATGGTAGAAGAAATTTCTAGATTGTATATTTCATGTGGTGATTGACCATGTATATATCCATGTGACTAAATACACGGGTGGATATAACATAAGTAGTACACGTCGTATCGGGGGTTAACATGACATGAAGTGTTATACCATGATAGAACTGTGTAGTTCTATCCGTGTAGAAGAACATGGGAAGGATGAAAAATTCAAGTACACAGAGTGTCTCGGGAAGAACATAATGTGTGTATGGGGTGTCACACAAGGTTGGAAGAGGTACACACCCACGATAAAGCTTAAAGGAACACACTGTGTAGTGGTTTTACATGCCGTGTAACCCTCTTTTGTAAAACTTGAATTTTTTATTCTCATGTTCTTTTATTTAACTTTTAAGTTTTTTTCCATGATAACATTGAACTAAGGTGTGCGCCTGACCTTGCAGAGTCATGCCGCCAAGACATCCTCTAGTTATATGCCAGGTACAGGGTGATGATCAGACACTAGAAAGGGAAGATCAAGGACTACCATCGGATCCTGTCGTCATGACCATCTTAGCAACATCTATTATACCAAACGTAGGTGCTGATGCATAGTTCCATGGAGGCTTTTTGAGGATGTCATAGACTTTCCAGGGAGCACCACATCCGGCCACGACTATGGAGAAGTTGAAAAATGTTTTCCGGCAGCTGTATCCTCCCACTTTTTTAGGGGATGGAGGACTACAGGATTCATATTCATGGTCGGAGGTCATGATTGCAAAATTGAACAAATGAAGATGCCTCCTGAGTGGAGGCTGAATCTCACGACATACATGTTATGTGATTCATCCAAGAGATGGTGGGGTGTTATCTCAAAGGTGTGACATCATCAGGATGTGGATTTGGAAGATTTTTATAGGGCCTTCTATGATTACTTATATCCTGAGACATTGAGGGATTATTGAGCTCAAGAGTTCATGCATTTGGAGTAGGGTGATCTTTTAGTAATGGATTAATCTTCTCATTTTACATAGCATCTGTGATTCTCACCTTTTATAGGATGTGGTGAGTTATCTTTGGCTACAAAATTTGAGGATGGTCTCAGGTACGACATCTGATCTAATGGGAATGTTTTCAGGATGACTTGGGTGAGTGCTATTGTGAATCATGCACTGATTACGAAGCATAATCTGAGGGATTTGGGAGCTGTGAGCTAGGGGTTGTAGCATATAGGACTGGTACTCCTTTAATATATTGTAGGAAGCACCACATGGATCATTCATGCAAAGTTTCTTCAGGTATCCAGGTGGTATGATACCAATGCGAGAAGAGTGGGCATATGATACCACATTGCCTGAAGGACCCAGTCGAGTGCCTATATTGCAGGAAGATGGGCCATATTTAGTGTTTTTGTCAGATTTTCTCACCAGAAGCAAGTGATAGTGGTATTATTATGACTCCACAATTGGGAGAAGGACAACCAGTTTCTCATTAGTTGGTGAACTGGAGTTCTTTAGTCCATTCAGGCTGAAGAGGTAGTCAAGGTCGTGGTAGTTCGGCTATTGGTTTTTTGAGACAGTAGGGTAGATAAGATCAAGGTAGTCAGGTAGGGGTCGTAGGGCCATGATACAGGTCATACATTTGCAATGGAGTAGACCCAGCCAGAGCAGGATCTCAAACCCTCTACATTTAGAGGTACTATTCTTGTTTCCTTAGTTTTAGATTCTATTCTTTTTGATATAGGTACATCCCATAGTTTTGTATCTATTGCTGTTTTGGAGAACCATTGTCTCTGCATATTTACTTATAATGATGTTATGAGTCTAAAAACTCTATTGTGGATTAGGATGGCTAGTGTACATCAGTGCAAGGAGAGCCCACTTGAGGTTGGTGGGTGTCACTTCTTATGGATCCTCTATGTCTTAGAGATGATAGGCTTCGATGTCAATATCGGAATGGACTGGGTTTTCTCATTCCATACATTTTTTGACTACTATCAGTGTAGGGTGAGATTCACATTAGTAGAGTGATGATCATTTCTACACAAGGGAGAACAGGATGTCTAGGCAAGCAGATCTAGACCCGATCATCATGGGTTGGGAGGAATTGTAGCCCAGATTTCTAGTTTATATCTAGATGAAAAGGGGACTTCACGGATGGAATTTCATATAGTGTTTGATCATTTCATATATGTATTTCCAAATGAATTATTAGGTTTACCTCTAGATATAGAAGTATATTTCTCTATTGATCTTGGGTCAAGATCAGCACTGGTGTCCATTCCTCCTTATAGGATGGCTACACTAGAGTTACAGGAGCTCAAGAAGAAATTAGAGGAGTTGCATGAAAAAGGTTTCATCTGACCCAGTAACTATCTTTAGGGTTCTATTATCCTTTTTTGGAAGAAGGAGGACTGTACCCTTAGGCTTTGCGTGGATTATTTGATGATGAACGAGTTGACCGTCAAGAACTGATATCCCATGTTGAGGATTGATGTTCTATTTGATCAGCTTTAAAGAGCTTGAGTGTTCTCAAAGATTGACTTGACATATGGTTTATCATTAGTTCCATGTTAAAACATCATATATAAATATTATATCCTTTTAGAGTAGGTATGGTCTATATGAATATTTGATATTTTTGTTCGGTCTCACGAATGAACTGGATGTTTTCATGGAACTGATGAACCGAGTGTTGTATCCTTACTTATATTCATTGGTGGTAGTCTTCATGGATAATATCTTAGTGTACTATCACACTCGACACAACCATGACACCCATCTTGAGATCATATTGATTACAATGAGAGAGAATCATTTATATGCCAAGATATCAAAATGCCTCTTTTTGATTGATCTGATTCACTTCTTGTGTCATTATATCTTAGATATAGGAGTATCGATAGACATTGGGAAATTTAGAGTGGTATTTTACTAGGAATAAACAAATAACATCTTTGAGGTACAAAGATCTCTAAGCATGGCTAGTTACTATAGGTGCTTTATACATGAATTTTCATGCTTATTTGCACCAGTGAAGGTCCTGACTGAGAATGGTGCAATGTAATTGTGGAATGATTCCAATAATTTATCCTTTCAGGAGCTGAAAGGGAGATTTACTTCGTCACCCATAATAGTTTTTTCGGAGTCAGGAAAGAGTTGAACCATTTACTATGATGCATCAGGTATCAGGTTGGCGGTAGTGCTTATGTAGGGGTAAGGAGTCGTTACGTTTGGGTCTCAGTAGTTGAGGCCACATGAGAGATATTTCCAATGCACAATCTCGAATTAGCTGCAGCTGTACATGCTTTTCACTGTTGGAGACATTATATTTGGGGAGATCATTTTTTGGTATGTACTATCCAGAAAAGCCTCAAGTATATATTTATATAGTATTATATGAATTTGAAAAATCATAGGAGGGTTGAGTACCTTCAATATTTTGACATTGAGCATGCCTACATACCCGGGAACAGCAACACAGTGCCTGATGTGTTGATCAGGAGGACGCAGATACATGCAGTTCTGGAGGCTAGTAGTGAGTGGTAGCTTATGTCTATGTTCCTTGGAATGATTTTGGGGGTTCATGATAGATACTGGCAGGAATTTCTTTCTTCTATAGCCATTACCTCTACTCTTCAGGATCCGATGTGAATGAGACATCTATCAGATTCTGAAGGCATATTCCTGTGAGAGAGTGTGTCAGGTGAGGACCTTACTCCTAGGTGGACTATAGGTGTGGATGAGGTTTTTCATTTTCATGGGTGTGTGTGGGTGTCAACAGAAATATGCGAGGAGATTTTTCGAGATTTTCATGCTTCAACATGGGAATTTCATCATAGTATCACCAAGATGTATTGTGATCTACACCATTAGTATTGGTGGTCGGGCATGAAGAGGGGTGTAGATGGTTTTTTCATGAGATGTTCCACCTATCCATAGGTGAAGGGGGGGAATCAGTGACCTGAAGTGTTTTTATAGCAGTTACCCGTTCCCAATTAAAAGTGGAATGATTTCATGATGGATTTCATGACGGGTTTACTAAGTTCACCATGAAGAAATGATGTGGTTTGGGTTGTTGTTGATAGACTCACGAATCTTGCACATTTCCTACCAATCTAGGAAACCTTCAGTGTTGATGAGATTGTAAAGTTGTATATCCGAGATATTGAATTTTTGAATGGGGTTATTCACTCTATCATTTTATATAGGGATTCCTGGTTTACTTATCGTATCTGGAAGGGACTATATAGGGATTTAGGTACATAGGTACTTCTGACTACAACATACCATCGCCAGACAGATGTATAGTTTGACCGCATGATTTAGGTTTTATAGGAAATGCTTCAAGCATGCGTACTGGATTTTGGGGGATCTTGGGATATACACATAACCCTAGTATAGTTTTACTACAATAACAGTTTTCAAGCGATGATTCAGAGGGATCCTTATTAGGATTTTTATGGTAGACCATGTCGTTCACCACTATATTGGATGGAGGCAGGAGAAGCAACTATGATGGGAACTCATCTTGTCCAAGAGACCACCGAGCAGGTGGAGTTGATTCAGAAGAGGATGGATACTGTATAGTCTCGGTAGAAATATTATGCTGATCGATGGAGATGACCTCTAGTGTTTGTGGTTGGAGATCAAGTTTTCTTAATATTAACACTGAGGTTGGGACACCGGAGGATTTGGAGATAGGGGTAGCATTCACCAAGATATGTCGGGCCATTTGAGGTTTTAGAGAGAGTCGGGCCAATTGCTTATTGGTTGTGGTTACCTCAGAGGTATTGGGCTATGCATGATGCCTTTCATGTTTCTCAACTATGGAGTTACTTTTTAGACCTCTCTCACATATTTTCAACCTAGGCGGGTTGAGTTGGAGGTGGATGCATCCTTTGAGGAGCACCCTATTTGGATTGTGTTTCATAGAATGATTTTTCTCGATGTCCTGTCAGTTCCTCTAGTATGAGTGCTATGGTAGCACGGGAAAGTACAAGATGATACTTGGGAGAGGGAGGTCAACATACGATCACACTGGCTAGAGTTGTTTTCAGATATTCCTTTACCACCCTTGTAATGGAAATTTGGGGATGAATTTATGTAAGTGGGGAAGTTATTAAGAACATAGATGTTCATTTTAGGTAGGGATCTTGTATTTAGGTTGTTTTTGGGAAAAAGGAAGAAATGGGAATTCTCTAAGAACACGTCGTGTACTTATGAGTACACACTGTGTACCTGGGTACCACAGACAGCCATGTACTAGTCGTGTAATGGCTCAGTACATGGTCATGTAGGTGACCACCAAAATTGGGGGCCAATTAATGCTAATACACTGCGTGTACATTAAATAAATATATATTGTACTTTTATTTTTATTTGACAAATCGGTTTGTGGTCATGTCTCACCTTTGGAAAAGTTTTATTCTCACCTTGGTTCATACAGGAGAGTGAAGAAATGATGAATAACTCTGAACGCCTATCGATTCATCATCCAGTCTCTAATTAAGACGCCTTCAGGTGTGTTGGATTCCCACTGTAAATTTCTCTTTTCTCTTAGATCCTTTCATCCTGATTCTTCTTATATCACTAGGTATCGAGGATGATCGTTTTAGCCCTTTTGTAGTTATATTTCATTCTATGATGATTATAGGGCTGATGTTCTAGATTATTGATCGTACGACATCAAGATAGGTGGTTTGTGCCTTTCTTTGATTGTCTTTGGATTATATATTCTAAACTTTCTATATTCCCACATTTGGGTTTTTTCATGTTGGCAATTAGACCTTATTTATTACCTGTTATGGTTTGGTAGACTGATAAAAGGGTAATTTCTTATGTATAACGTTTTATACCTTGATTATGGGTGCATTTCTCTTGTTTGATTGATTATGGTTGTTTGGTCTAGATTTCCTGTTTGGATTGCCATGTTTTATATGTCTCATGTTGTTAATATGGAGTTACTAATTATATGAGAAGCAAGTGATTTGAATTTGTGAATGTTTAACCAAGAAAAATTTCACTATTAGAGCATTATAAGTTAGGGTCATTTAGGTATGAATTGTTGTTATGTTGACCCAAAGGTATTGACTTTGAGAGCTTCTAGGTGGTCATAGACCAGTGGGGTTTGACCCTGAGATCTACCTAGAGCTTAATTATTAAATGAATATATTTTATGTTGAACATGGGGTTTTGAGCATGTGAGCAGCCCAGGTGGTCGTTTGTAAATGTTTAGTGCTAATGTAGACCAAAGGGGTCGGAATGTGAGAGCTTCGCAGAGGGTCACTATTTAATGAATTGTTTTTGTGTT
The DNA here is from genome assembly GCA_963277665.1 of Viscum album. Taxonomy (NCBI): domain Eukaryota; kingdom Viridiplantae; phylum Streptophyta; class Magnoliopsida; order Santalales; family Viscaceae; genus Viscum; species Viscum album. The sequence continues at coordinate 577,006,594 of OY728122.1, read as the reverse complement.
GTCCTAAGGATATTAGGATATGATAACTTTTCCATTGGATCATTGTTGAATAATATAATTATTGTGATGAGTCTTCCAATCCAATGCACAAGCTTGGACTCAGTCATTCTTGTTTGTTAGATGGTCTTCTGAGACATCTGTTTATTACTATCACATAGGGGATACAGATCTTAGGATAAATATCATGGTAACATGATTCAATGGAATGAATAATAAATTTTAAATGAATGCAATCAAAAAATTTAGGATTATTTACTTTTAAGTACTTCCTAGTTTATTGCTTCATTTCTTCATATTACATACTATATACATTCACTGACAATTATGAAGAGATCTTTTGGTGGTTGCCTATTAGGATTCGTCTCACACCCTATTTGGGTTATTCTTTTGTAACAAAATTGATTATATGGTAGCATGTATTGATAAGGGAAAGTAAATGTCTTCCTTAGGTACTTGATTTCTATTGGATCTATAGAGCATAAGACCAAACTAAGGCTTGCGATGCTGTTTGAGATTACAAATTTTCTGTAATTTGGTTTCAGTATTGTATTTCAAGAAATGTGACTTGTTTGGATACTACACTAGACACATGTGACATGAATCATTTATATATACACCAGTTGTTATATTACAATCAGCCTTCTGTTGTTTTCTTTTGTTGTATGGTATTACTACTCTCGCTGTTGTTTACTATTTGTTTTCCATTGTGTATACTCTTCCAATGAAGGCATAGTTTCGCCATTATTAGACCTTGGACCTCACTGCTGGTCAACAAACTCTTGAATTTGGGTAAATGTGATTGAGGTCCTCTAACCAAAAAATTACGGGACACCGTTGGGCGGCACCCAGAACCTGGACATGACATGAACAAAGACACCCTAAGTTTGTAGAGACCAAAATAACAGAACTCAGATCAGTATTACCATTAGTTCGTGAGATCAATATTTAGAGGTCACTTATAGTGTATTGGGGTATCAAATCATAAATAACACTCATATAGGTACAATATATCTCTACCAAGAAAGACTTATAAATCAAGTGGGAGCTATGATAAATATATAAGAAAAAACCATTCATGAAATGAAGATAAGTAAGAAAATAAATTTTAGAATGTGAGGAATGATAAAGTTCCAATTTATGCATGATAGATGTTAAAGGACGTTTTAAAAGGAAATAAGAACAAGGAATATGATCATGAAAATAATATCATGGGATTTTATTAAAGTCAGAAAGAGTGCTGAGTCATTTTGAAACTTAAAATAGATAAGGTTAGAATGATGGTGGAAGAAAAATAATATTCTCAAGAAAAATGAAAGTGAAATACTTTATAAAATGAGAATAATATTAATGATAATTTATCTCCATATGGTATATTAATGATTTAGAAGAAATTTGAGAGGTGTTAAATGGATAGGCATGGTACACAAAATTACATAAATATCTTACCTCCTACATAAGGATTAATGAAAAAGATGTTGCAAACTCAATATTATGAAGATATTTCTAAACATGAAATGAGGATGATTATAATGACCCATAATTTTATCAATTTAATTTCCCTTATAATTATCTTATATATTATAAATCACTTAAAATCACAAAGAGAACTCAATGGAAACATCATAAATGAATAATGAATGTAATAACAGTCATTTATGGAAATTAAGAAACATATAATGATAAAATAATTTCATTACCATTAGAATAGTAATATGACAATTAAGAATAGTAATTCAGCCAAAAAAATAGTAAAATAACTTATTAAATTATAAATAAAATTTAGGTGTCTTATGAAGGAAAATATGATATATTTATATCATTGTATAACTAAATAAATGTTTTAAAAATGATAACTTAAGTATTAGTATTTTTATGAAATGTAAATGTTTATTTATAATTTTTTAATCAATATACTGATTTAAAATAAAATTTATTTTCATAAAATAGACTCTCAAATTTATATTTAATTGTCTTATGATTATAATATAATTTTACGAGACCTTAAATAATTTTTCAAAGTTTCATAAAATCAGTTATAATTTTAAAAATGGTTTTTTTTAAAAAATAATGGGATTAATTTAAAATTAAATTTCTCATATTAAGAAAATTATTTTCATAAAATATATTCTAATTTTCAAATATATATATTAAAAAATGATTGGGGTGAATTTTTGGGATTTTTCTAAAATACTGTAATTTTTTGGGAATTGTGAAATATTGTAATTTGGTATATTTAATTAATAAATTAATTATTGTGACATGGATTATATATGGATGATATAAGAACCAATTGGTTCGAAATATATTGAAACATTTATTTTACTTAGTTTTGAGAATCAACACTATCAATTGTCTTGAGCCAAAAATAATAAACAAATGAATAAAACAATAAAAAACACCCATCTCCCCCCACTATAAATATCAACCCTCGCCACCTCTTATACCCACACATTATAATACATGGATATTGGTTATATTATTCCCAATTACTCTCAAAAAACTATTTTACATGTTCTATTATTTCTGTTCTCACATAAAGACCATTTTCATGTGCCTTATGGAGGTTCTCAAGTAGACATCACTTGGCTGGTAACCCCCCCTTCTCTTTTCATTTCATTTATTTTCTTATACTTCCCTAACCTTACATATCCAAAGTAACATGATAAATACATTATAATATATATACTTTAATGTTATAGTTTTAATGTAATATCCCTCATTAATTGTATTCACCTCTCCTTTTGTTCAAAAAATGAAAACAGCGTCCATGAGTTGTCGATTCGCCACCAACGCAATCAAAATATCTTTATTTTTCATTACTACCATCAACGCAGGCCATACAACCATATTAATGGTTAAGAGACATTATAATATGTTTATTAAAACATATTAAATGTGTTTTAAATATTATATAAATATATTTTTAAATAAAATTATACTAATTCATGATGGTCATAAAAACTGGGAAAATAAACAAATCGTTTTTTTCTTCAACGTTTTATGTAATGAATCATCATAACATCTAAAAAATGATATATTATACCATTTAAAATAATTTAATTATATTAATACTATTTCATTCCAATTATATATTTTCAATTCCATTTTAAATGAACTCCCATGATTAAACTCAAGGGAGCCGTTCATGAAATCTAATAAACGAATGCTCCCAGAACGACACAATTTAACACTATAACTCAATTAAATGGCCATAAATGCACCTAATAAAATTATAATAAATTAAATATAAATTTTATTGGTTTTGAATTAAATTATTAATGAATCTAATATGTTATACATGATATTAATTATAATTTCCAAACACTTTCAGACATAATGTAAGGGATTCTCTCTGAACCTTTATATTTTCCTTTGTGTTACACTTTCTCTATCTTTAACCCAATTTAATTCATAATTATTCTTATGTAATCTTCCTAAATTAAGGTTTTATGTCTCAAAAATATGTATCTATCTCAATTATTCTTTCATTTACGGGGATATACATTTCTTATGAGGTTCCCTTCTCAATTTCTCCCAATAAGAAATCCAGATTAGTGGGAAATTTCCAATTTCTTAAAAATTTTCAAGCACACTTCAAAATATATTTTAATCCACCATTATTTTTCCAAGATCATTAATTTTATTATGTAAATTTTTTAATTATTTTTTTTATTTAAAAAATTATTCCTCTTTCTACTTTAAAGACTCTTTAATTTTCCCCTTCAACTACACTAAAGTGACTCATTTGTAAAGTTTCATAAACAGTATTTTTACATGTTTTGACTTTATTTGGGAATAATTTATTATTATATATTCCTATTTTTTCTTAATAATGTACATGTATGATTTAAATCCATTCTTTTTTGGGCACCATTTTGATATTTCCTTTGGTTATTCCTTATAACATGATAATAATAACTGTTTTGTTCCATGGGAAACCCTTATGTTTTTTACTTGAGTATGAATATTTATGTGAATCAAATATGAAATAACATGTTATGATGGGTTAAACAATATATATCTCTAACTAATTATGTAATGTTCAGTTTCATTATATTTCATGTTGGGAGAGGGAGTGAAATAGATTCCTTTATGGGGACTTTTTCCACCAAGTGATATAGTATTGGCAGTTATCCTCGACTCATGTCTGTATCAAGTTATATATTGTTTCCAAATTCCTATGTCTCTATGATTGCATGATTCCATGTTCTATATATTATGATTCTATATGTTTATTCATGTTCCATTCATTTTTCTGCCATCATTTTATGCCTCATAACCCATACGCAATGCATTATTTCAATGTTTATTCCCTTAATGGGACTTTAAACTCATCAATTTTTTCTATATATTATCTAGGTTATCCAATGAATATGTAAGAGATAAAAATAATTTATGAGATTATTATGAATGATTTTTATTAGGTTGTTTTATTATATATCCGTGTTCTCAGTTTTATGTACATAACCTTCTAGTGAAACTAGACTTTAGAATCCTTGGTTTTTATATAATGGTTAGTTATGCTTCAAATAAGATAATAATATTTATAAAAGGATATGGTCACTATATTTGGTATCAAATAATGTTCTAGTTATATTTTGAGATTAAGACTTGATAAAATATGTAACATCCCTAGGGATAACTCTATCACCATGGATAACATCATTTGAAATTTTGGGAATCACAATATAAAATATACTTTCTATTAATAAGTTTGTACTTATATTTTTAATGTTTACTTTTTACATGATTAGTAGCTATGTATTCAAGCCCACCCAATTGTACTTTCTTGTTTTAGTTAATGGACGGACATAGGAGAGTCCAATCCAATAGTCAATATGATAATCAAAATGATGACTTCTCTAATGAAATGAAAAATATGATGGGAATGAGAGCTCAAAACATCATAATAGTACTTTCTCAATGGCTAATGTTTTTAATAATAACTTGAATCAGGAGGAATTCCGTCATTGTCATAAGAAAAAAATGTTGTGGTTCAATCATTAATGTGACAAAATCCTACCATCCTTAGTATATCTTCTGATCCCGTCATCACTAAAAGATGTATTTACACAATTGAGAATATATTCTTTGCCCTTGAATGCTCATAACAATAAAACTTTTTACTATAGGTCTATATTTTTGTTAGTAAAGCTAATCAGTGGTGGAAACTGATCAAAAACTCAAATTCCAAGGAGGAAATTGATTCAATGGAATGGGAATATTTCAAGAAATTATTTTATTAACTATTTTCCCTAAACTCACTATATTAAGATAGAAACAAAATTACTCATATTGAAGGAAAATGAAGATGAGTATATCGAGGCATATAATGAAAAAATAAACATACTTTCCTGATAGGCATCTATATTTTTCATGAACACCAAATGAAAAGTTGATAAATTATTTAGTAGACTAAAGATGATTCTACGAATAGAGTGCGTGATTCATGACTTTGACAGTTATGAAGATATTGTCCATTGTGACCTTCTGATTGAAATGGATATCAGAGACTCTAAGTGGTCTCATGGTCCTAGAGATAAAAAGCATAAAATTGTGTTAAATATAGGAGGATCAACAGAGAAATCCCATGATAGAATGAAAACCCAACATCCCATGTGTCAAATGTGTGGGAAGAAGAATCCTAGAAAATAATTAAGGGGAACCATGAGATGATTTAAATATAGAGGAGAGGGTAATATAGATAATAATTATAGAAGTAATATTAACCGTATCACAAATATGGTGGAATAAATGAAGGTTTAGATTAAAAATCATCTTCTAGTGAAGTATTTCTATTACAAGTAACATGGGCATTATACAATCCATTTCCATAATCCAAGGATTATTTGACGAAATCAACATGAAAAACCTACAAGGTAGTAAATAAGGGAATATGATATTAATACTATTGAGGTAGATCCTGAAAATGATGTGGTGATGTGTAAAATGGTTATTCATGCAGGAATATAAAATGTACAATTTTATTATGGATCTATGTATTCTTTTATATATTTAAAGTGTGGTATAACTATTCAAACACCACATAAAAATATAGAGGTTGGGTTATCATTGAGAATAAAAACTAGGTAAGTTATTTCATCAAAAGTATATAATTCCTCCCCAATTAATTTTTGTAGAACTAACCTCCTATTAAATCATTTCATAATTCATTTTTTGGAGATTTTTTCAATATTGGGTAGGGATTGGTAATATTTATATAAATACAACATTAATTGTCGAGAATGGGAGATCACCCTTCACACCTTGAGGAATAATTTACTTATGTACAAGTGTAAGGAGGAAGATGAATCTCTTTTAGAATAATCATCTCAACTGTGGAAATTATTCCTTTATGAGAAAGCAAATGTATCTCAAATGACTTATTCAATGGAGAGAATCATGATTGAAGGCATGCCCATTGTGAGGGACTACACTTATGTGTTCCCTCAAAAAGTGTCTTGTCTTCCTCCTGACTGATATGTTGAGCTCTAAATTGATCTTATTCCTGGATCTATAACTATATCAATGACACCTTATAGAATAGAGACCATTGAGTTAGTGGAACTGAAGAAGAAGTTAAAAGAGAATCTGGACAAGGGTTTTGTATGCTCGAGTGCTTCACCATTGGGTGTGCCAATCCTCTTCATCAAGAAAAAGGATATATCAATTCACCTCTATGTTGATTATCATGGTCTGAAAAAAATTATTAAAATTAACATGTATCCCCTTCCATATATTAATGAGTTTTTTGATCAACTACATCAGTCCATGTATTTCCCTATTGTGGTCCTTTGGTTAGTATATCACAAATTATACGTGATGAAGGAAGATATTCCGAAGGGTATCTTTCAAAAATGGTATGAACACTATGATTTCATAGAAATTACTTTATTACTCACTAATGATCCTTATATATTCATATACTTAATGAATATAGTTTTTAAATATTACCTTGACATGATTGTGGTAGTCTTTATTTATGATATTCTGATATACTCCAAAAGAAAGAATGAATATGAGGAGAATCTGAATAATATGGTAAAGACTTTATTAAGGGTGAAAATTTATGAAAAGTATAGTAAATTTGATTTATGGAAGGCGGAAGTATCGTTCCTGTGGAATTTTATCACCAGTATAGGAATTTATATGAACTCTTCCAATAAAAAATTGAAGAATGGCACAGTACAACATTAGTAATAGAGTTTCATAATTTTCATGGATTAGTTGGATACTACCAATGATTTGTGAAGAAATTATCATGAATTTAAAACCCCATAACTTTGATGAGTTAGAAGGTATTAAAGATTATCTGGACCAATGAATGTGTAGACTACTTAAAAGAGTTGAAAAAGAGGCTTATCATTACACCAGTATTCACACTACCGACAAGGTGGAAACAATTTTTGTTATATATTGATGCTTTAAAGAATTATAAGGTTGTTTACTGAGTAAAAATGATAATGTGATAGACTATGACTCATTGAAGTTTAATATTCATGAGAAAAACTATCCCACAAAAAATATGGAGTTGGTGATAGTGATCTTCTTGATGAAAATTTGGAAGAATCACTCTATAGCGAGATGTTTGAGATATATACAGATTTTTAAAGCCTCAAAATATATATTACCATTAACGTTTCTTAATATGTTATATTGAAGACAATTTGAGCTCATCATGGATTATGAATTAGCAATCCACAATCATCCTAGTAAATCACAAAAGGTACAGAATTCTCTATGTAAAAAGCATATTGTATCTTTATCAATGATTAGAATTGAGAAGGATACAATCTTCGTAGACATGGAAAGGACATACAAGTGAATAATTAAAGAAGGAATGTCATCAATCCTTTCTAAAATGTCTTCTCAACCATCCCTTAGAGAGAAAATAATGGATGATCATAAAAATTTTGATGAAATTTAGAAAAAGGCGGTAGTTATTAGAAATTTTAAATCCTATGAGTTCAAATTTTTTGAGGAAGGTCCCATATTTTTTGGGTCACAATTATGTGTACCATCCAATCCATAGAAAAAAAAGATCTTCTAAATGAAAAACATAGCTCAAATTTCAATATTCACTCAGGAGGCACAACGTTGTCTCGAGAACTCCCAAAGAACTGTTGGTGGGAAAATATGAAGAAAGGGATTGCTAAATATTCATCAAAGTGCCTAGTATAATAGAATGTTAAGTCTAAATGGAAAACTTCTAAGGGGATGATGCAACTATTACCCATACCAACATTGAAAAGGGAAAACATCATCATGGACTTTTTCAATATACTTCCAAAGGAATCTAGAGAAAATAATACTTTATGGATCATAATTGATCATCTTGAAAAAACAACATAATTTTTTAAAATTTGAGAAAATTTATCACTGGATAAACTTACGTGGATATACATCAAATAAGTGTGAGGCTATATTGAGTACACTAATTATTGTATCCAATAAGGATTTGAGATTTACCCCCATGTTTTGTAAATGTATCCAACATGCTCTAAACAATTAGTTGAACATTAGCATGGCTTATCAACTATAATATTATTTCAAATATGATTTGAGTATTCAATCAATGAAATACATGTTGAGAGAATATTCTACAGACTTTAATGGAGGATTTGACTAACATTTACCTATGGTCAAGTTTTATTACAATAATATTTTCCAATAAAGTATCAAAATGGCTCAATATGAAGCCATTTATTGGAAAAATGTAGATCATTTTCATGTTGGGATGAAATCAGTGAACATAAGCTATTGGGACCTAAAATGGTTAAAGAAATGGTAAAAATGGTAAAAATAATTGCACAACACATTTGGGTATCCCAAAGTCTATAGAATAGCTATGTAGAGAATCATTTATAGTACCTAGATTTTATATTTGGAGACATGGTATTCATATGTATATCTCCATGAAATAGGATAATGATATTTGGGAATAATGGAAAGATGATCCCCAAGTACATCAGACCCTTTTATATTCTTGATCATGTCAAATTTGTGGCCTATAAAAGAGCACATACACCTACTTTGTCTCATGTACATGATATATTCAATTTATCACTCCTGAGGAAGTACATACCAGATCCTTAACAAGTACTGCATCTGGAAGAGATACAACTGGAGAATGACTATTCAAATGAAGTGCATCCATTGAATATTGTGGACTATAGATATAATGTTCTATATAACAAGACTACTCAGATGGTCAATGTAGTATGGAATAACAATAACTGTGAAGAGGTGACATGGAAACAAGAGGAAGTAATGATGGAAAGTACCCCCGCTAGTTTTCACCTTAATATGCAAAACAAAATTTCAAGGGTAAAATTTAATAAGGGTGGATGAATGTAACAACATATAATTTTATTAACTGAATTTCCCCTATTATAAAAATCTGTTTTTTTTAAATCACATAAAATCTCATATATGACACAATAAAAACATTATAAATTAAGAATGAATGAAATAAGAGGCCTTTCTAAAAATTTAGGAACCTATACTAATGGAATTGTAACATGACTATTGGAATAGGAATATGACCATTAAGAATAAAAATCCGATCAATAGAATAACTATTAAATTATAATATAAAAATTATGTATGATATAAATTAAAATATGATATATATATATATATATACAATTAATGTCTTTTTATAAGTAAATAAATGTTTTAAAATTGATAAATTAAGTATTTGTATTTTTTCGAAAGGTAAATGATTAATTTAAAATTCCATAATTAATAAAATGATTTAAAATAAAACTTATTTTAATAAAATAGATTAATAAATTAATATTTTGTTTTCTTATGATTGTGAGATAATTTTATGAGACCTAAATTAATTTTTTAAAGTGGCATAAAATCATTTGTAATTTTATAATTGGTGTTATCAAATAAAAGATGATTTTCATTAAAAATTATATTTAACTTATTTATAAAACTATTTTCATTAAATGGACTCCATTTTCGAAATATAATTTTTGAAATATGGTTAGGGTTAATTTTTGTGATTTTTTTCTAAAATAGTAAAAAAAATGAATAGTGAAATACCGTAATTTATCTAATTTAACAAATACATTAATTATTGAGTAATGGATGATGTATAAATGAAGTATGATCCCATTGTCTTGAACTCTACGAAACTATTTTCTATTCTTATTAACTAGAATCAACACTAGTAATAGTATTGAGTCAAAATTATAAACAAATGAATAAAGAAATCCTCTCCTCCCACTATAAAAAGCACCCATCACCACCTCTTCTACTCACATGTTATAAGAATTTGATACTACTTACATTCTTCCCAATTACTCTAAAAAATAACATACACACATTTGGGTGTTTCTAGTATTAACAAAATTCTATTTCTAGGTTCTTTAAGGATGATCTCAAGAAGATGACACTTAAGAGGCAACCCCCCCTCTTTCTCTTTTAATTTCATTTATTTTCTTATAATTTCATCACCTCTCCTATAATAATTAAAATGGTAAATATAGAATCATATATATAATATAATTTTATTATGTGAAATAAATATCAATCATCTAATCTTTTCTATTCTCTTTTTGTTCCAAAAATGAAAACATCATCCTTGAGTTGTTGATTCACCACCTTCATGGATGATGAGTTTTGGTTTATCATTACCGACTTCTAGGATGTCCATAAAACCATTTTTATTGACAAAATAGATTATAATATGTGTATAAAAACATATTTATTGTTTATGAACCAGTATATAAACATATTATTAAATTAAATAATATTAATTCACAATTGTTGTAAAAAGATAAAAAAACTATTCAGTTTTTTCATTAATATTTTATTTAATAAGTCATCCTCATTTCTAAAAAATGATATATAGGACCATTTAAAATTATAAAATTATATTATTATAATTTCAGTACAATTATGGAGTTTTTTCCCTTTTTACAATAACTTCTATAATTAAACTCAAGGGAACTGATAATTAAATTTAGGAAATGAATGCTTGAGAAACTACAAAATTTTGAAATATAAGTCAAAGAAATTCCATAAATTAACATAATAAAATTATAATAAATAAAATATATTTTTAAGATATTACTAATTAAATTATTAATAAATCTAATTTTAATACCCAAGAAATTAATTATAATTGAAGAACCTTTTCAGACATTAGTTAAGGGATTCTTTCTGAACCATCATCTTTCCTTTAGGTTACGCTTTCTATCTCTTCTGCCCATGGTAAATCTTAATTCATCATATTTACTCCATGTAAATTATTTTTTTATGTTCGAAAAATATATAATAGCTCATATATTCTTCAATTTATGTTTAAATAAATGTCTTATACAGTTACTTTCTTAATTCCTATAGATATGCAAGCCAGATTAAAGGGAACTTCCCAATTTATTTACCATTTTAAGTACACTTCATAATCTGTTTTAAGACACCATTATATTTTCAAAATAACTCATTATATCATGAAAAACTGTGTTTATTAATTTTTTATTAAAATCATTATTCCCTTGTCCACATTAATGAAGCATTAATATTTTCACATTAAACTTCACTGAAGTGGCTTGTTTCTAAAGTTTATTAAACCCTATTTTGACATATTTTCACTTTAGTTAGAAATAATTTGTCATGATATATTCTTATTCTCTCTTATTAATGTTCATATATGGTCTAAATTCAATCTTTCATGGACACCATTTTGATATTCCCTTGGGTTATGTGTTATGAAATGATTTAGACACACATTTCATTCCCTAGGTAACCCTTAGGTTTATTCTTTGTGTTTGATTCTTTATATGGAACAAATATGCATGAACATGATATTATAAGTTCACCATTATATTTATCCAAGTCATTGGGTAATGTTTATTTTTAGGATATATCATGTTTGGGGAGAGAGTAAGCCTCATTCCTTTAAGGGACTTTTTCAACCATGTGATATAGTCTTGGTAGTTAGCATGGACTCATGTTTATGTCCTATTATATATTGATTCCACATTGCTATTTTTACTTGATTAAAATATCCCATGTTCTATATATTATGATTTCAAATGTTTATTCATGTTACATGCCATTTTATGTGATCTTTGTATGCCTTATAACCCATGTGTTATGATTTATTTCTATGTTTTTTCCCTTAATTGGATTTTCAGATCATTCCTTTTGTCTATGTATTCCCTATGTTATCCTATTTAGATTTAAGAGATCAAATAATGTTAGGAGTATCAAATTTTTCTTGTTTTTGTAAAAATAATCAATAAGGATGGATGATTATTTTTAAGAAATATGGGATGTTGGTGGAGTTTTGTTTATAATTATGAATTATTTTAATGTTTTTTTAGATGGGTGTAGGTTTTACCATAAAATTTTCATGGATACAAATATTATGAAATGGGCTTAATGAAATTATTAAATAATAATGGAATTAAAGACAACATTGATCACATTTATTATAAAGTCTTTTTTATACAATGGGTTCTCCCATGTATGCATAAACATAACTAATTCATGTATATTTATAAAGATATTCATGTATTAATATTCTTCTATCAAAAAGATTTATCAGGATTTATATACAAATTATAATGAGTTGATATGGCCCAAATTATACCCTTTACAGTTAACTTTTAATATGGGGTATAAATTATATTAGGGGGATAAAAATTTGAGGGTTAAATAGTTACAAAAGCACTATTATGCACACATATTGACATTGAAGATATTAGAAGATATGTGGAAACATTAAAAACAAACATAATCAGTGAGATCAGTGTTCCCATGATGGTTTGGTTTTATTGGATTTTAATATGTCAATATTATTTTTTATAAGAATTTACATGTATAAAAGTAGATATGTTTTTTCAAAATATTTTTTCCCTAGTTTTGGAAAACATTATAATTCATACAATTCTTTATTGATGGTCAATATGCTAATAATAACGATGAAGATAATGGTTCTTATTGAGTTATTTATTAAGGGGATATGATGAGAATTTGTGTATACTATATACTAGATTGTGGCTCGTAACTAGAATGAGGATAAAAGAATAATTTATTTTGGAATAGTTCTCAAAAGGAGGGTTTTTAAAAGTATCAGGTAGAGTATAGATTTTTAAATATATCATGGTAAGGAAAACCATGAAGATTATAGTAAGGATAGATAAATGAAGCTCCATTGTAAAGATAAGTATGAAGTTATATTGAATATAGTGCTATGATGTTCTACTAGATAGAAAGTTATATGGAGTTTTACTAGATATAGAACATTGATGTCATTAGTTAATGAATTATAATGGCATCAGAAAGAGAAAAATAACAATTGTTTAATGAACATTCAAGAGATGATCATATGGTAAAATGTGTAAGGATGTTTAATGAGATAGAGATATAAAAAGAGTATCATATAGATTAATTTTGGGTCCATTTGATAGAGGATTCTTACGATGTGCATAATATATTCCATTAGATAGAGGAGTTCTTGTCATGAAATATCAGAAAGATTTCTCTTAATGAGTGTACACAAAATAGATTTTTGGGCGGTTTTAAATATATTTTACAAATCCATCAACCTTGATGATTTTGTTTTGTTCTTTTCATGTTCATATATCTAGAATATATTTAAGGTGGTCCTAAAGATATCATTAACACTTTTATTTATAGATGTTCATATGATGTTTGTGGAATTAGATGTTTCAGTTTACTTAAAGGTGGTCAAATGAAGTTTTAGTTTTGTGGAATATTTTAATTTTGATCTCAAACTTATTCCTTAAGCTGAAGAGCATGCATTACTTTAAAATGGACAGTGGTAATTCATAGAAAAATTTGTATCTATTGTCAAAGAGAACATGTGTGAGAGTTTTTGTGATAGAGAATAGTATGAGTTTTTAAACAGTATCCTATTTGGTTAAAGAATGAGAGTAGATCCATATGGATGATGTTCTAGACAAAGAGGTGAAGCATTTTATTGAGTTTATTTTAAAAAATAAGCATTAGAATGATTTTTTCCAAAATAAGTGTATCTGATAAAGGAGAACTGAAAAATGAGTGGCGTACATAGTGAATCTAACATATCACAATATAATGGGGAGAAAAATACATAGTATAATATATACAGTATCACTGAACAATCCTTTATATGGAATATATGTAGAAAATGTTTTTTAAATGTGTGACTAATCATATATTGGTATTTGTAAGATCGGGATGATGTTTCATGACAAAAAAACTCTTCACAACGTTGTTAAAGTTATTGAATAAGTTTTTCACTCTTGAAGGTGATCCAAATTTCTTATGGAGAAAGAACATCTAATGAAGAATATATTTCTGTAGTGGATCAACAAATAATAAGGAAGATCTTATCCCTGGGATATACAACATGTTTTTGAAAAGGATTGCGGATCTAGGGTAAAACTAGTCATGAAGGAATAGGATACATGAAGTATAGTTGGGGGTATAACCTAATATATTAGAATAGTAATTTATTTTGGGGTAGAACTAGGGTTTACTATAGGAATGGTTATTGGGATTTATAATATGTTTATGCCTATTTATTTTCATTCATTAAAGAAGTTATTAAATAATCCATGTTGGGGGGACAACATGACAAGGATTCACTCATTGTACCAAACATTGAATATTTTGTGTGTTGATATCTCTCATTATGTTAAATATATACTAGGTCAGGTTGAGAGTGATATTTGATTTGATTGAAACCCAAAAAAAATTATATTTTGAGTTCCAAGAATAATTAAAAAAAATAAATGGATCAGTGACTCACCCCCCTCTTAGTGATCTCAACTTCTATAGGAACTAAAAAATTTAATGTTTTTAAAAAATTAAATTATTCTAATTTTTATCCAAAAATATATATATCATAATCACCTTATATTGATGTGTAATTTTTAAAATAAAATGATAATGAAAATTGGATTGAATTCTCTGCAATTTCATTTATAATAGGAAAGTCAAAAGTTTTTAATAATAAGGAATCAATACATAACCCCTTATTACACCAAAATATTTCGTAATGGTAAGGTATGATATAGTGGTAATTTAATTTGGTGGATCATATATCATTAATCTGATGGTGACCTCCACTAAATTTAACTTATCTAGTAGCCAATTTCACTCCAGCTTTACTTATTAATGCTCTTCTTGGGAAAGGTGTATGTAAAAACCCGTTGATTTTATATATTACATTCTCTAATAAATGGGATTCAAATAGAATGATCCAACTAGTTTATTACATAATTCATCCATTTTATATGAATTATCTCTTATCATTAACCATTATATATAGTAATTCTTATTATAACATTATTACCAATGGTCATATTGACCAATGGTCATATTGACCAACATTCATATTGACCAACAGTCAGGTAACATTTGGATCCTAATGGTCACATTTCCCATTATAATATTTGTATATATACATATATTCCAATTTTCTCATAAATAATCATTAATTACATCTCTAATTAAGGTTCTACACATCCCCTAATAACATCAATGATATTACTAAATCATTAATTTCATTTTACTCTTTATATAACATGAGAGATCATCATTGGAGAATTCAAGCCTATGAAGTATACATTAGTGTGTGCGTTGTTAATTTTTGTTAATCTCCCTGTATTTATTATAGATATTATATTCAATATTACTTTTGATGTTTAAGTTTATTACGTGAAGTTATTTTTATGTTCTACATAATAATATATTCTTTGTGAAATTTGAGTTCTTTTACAAATAAGAGAAATAAATTTATCGATCTTCCACCCCCCCTCCCCCAAGAAATATCTTCGAAAAATTTGTTTTCATGCCTAAAAAAAATTGGGTTTATTTCTCTTTCACTGCTTCTTTAGGATCCCAAATTTCTTCTTTGAACATTGTATGTATCCATAAGACCATCATGATTTTTTTTCATATTTCTCAACACATTTTCTCTTTTTTCAAGAATCAAGATCGGTTCTTCTTCATATAACAGGACAGGTTCTAATACCACATAATTTGTGTCTAGTATATGTTTTGGGTATGACATATACTTCCTTAACAAGTACACATGGAAGAAGTTTTTTAAATTAGAATGATTTAGAGGTAGTGATTATAGGAAGTAAACTACTGTAACACACTCCAGAATATCAAATGGTCTGATATACCTTAGAACCAGTTTTCATTTATCTCCATATATCATGACTCTTTTTTGTAGTGTTATTTTGTGGAATACATAATCTCTACCATGAAATTTCTAGCCCTTTATTTTTTTTATTAGCATAACTCTTTTTTCGACTATATAAAGACTTGATATGTTTTTAGATCACTTTTATCTTCTATATAGTGTCTTTCACAATGTATTTTCTGAATATATTTCTATATCCAACTTAATACAATCGTGTTACTGTTATATACATCTTCTTATACAATGATTCATGAGGATACATTTGAATAAATGACTGATAACTATTTTCATAGAAGAATTTGAAAATTGAAAGTTGTTGGTTCTCACTCCATTGAATATAATGTGAACCATCCCATAACAATTCTTCCAATGTTTGAACAGTCCCCTTAGTCTATATTTTATTTTTAGGATGATATGATGTTCTTAGGGATACTTTAATATTCATAGCCATTTGAAGGATCCTTATGAATTTAGAAGAAAATCTTGGTTCATGGTCTGAAATGATGGACAATGATTCCAGATAAAGTCTCAATACTCATTAAATATATAGATGAGAAAGTAAATCAAGTGGGAAATATTATTTTATGGTGATATAGTGGAAAAAGATTCTTAAACTATTATTTATTCCCCAAATAAAATTATTTCTTTTAGATAGCTTTATACTTCTGGTAACAAAGTCAATAATGATTTTTTTACAATTCCATATTGGTATGGGTAGTGGTTGTATACCTCATTTGGGTAGTTTTTACTCTAAAATCACTTTTTGAAAAACAAAATTTCTTGCATTATAATTATAAATATCTATTTTTATGTTATCCCACTCATAATGATCTTGAAAATATCTATAAAATTTTATTACTTCCATGATTTATAAAGAACAATGAGATACGAGCTTCATACTATAGAGTTTTCCTTAACATTGTAAAATATGGAATATGTAGCCTTGTCCAAAACCTCTACACTACATCTTAATCAATATTGAACATAGAAGACTTCTCATTTTTCAAACCTTACATATTACTTTGTAACATAGGATAATATCTTTGTGCAATCTTGATCATCTCCAACAATTATGGTTAAGAAATCATTTGGGATAAGATTGATGATTTCCCTTCCCTAATGACTTCCATTCCCATCTTTACCGAGTCATTGATCAATGGACCACCATAAATCCTCATTATTTGAATAAATTTGTGGTCATTCCTACTCAAAAAATTTAAAAAATTGTTTTCTTTTTGAAGGTCATAATTGATAGAATAGTCACATCCCTTATGATGTTCCTACCATCTCCATTGTCTCATGATCAGTTCCTTTTCGAATAATAAATATTTAAGACTATGGTGGTATGTGTTTATATCACACTTTTACCAATTAAGATAATCTCTCTATATCTTTAAGGCAATTATAAATCCATTAAACTATAAATCATGGGTAGGGTATTACTTTTCATGGGGATTTAACTATTTAGATGAATAGATAATCACATTATCAATTTTAGTGAGTAAATATCTAATTCCATTGAAGGATTCATCAATATAAATGAAAAATAATCCCATATTATAAGAAAAAGATATAATATGTGAACTAACCATAATCTTCTCCAATTCATGGAAATATTATTCACTCTACTTTATCTAGATAAACATTAATCACTTTTGAGTTAACCCAATTAATGGATTATAAATACATGATTATATATTCACAAACCATCTATTTTATCCTGATAGACTAATAATACTATGCATCATAGTTACTGTTAATGGTTAAGGTCACTCCGTTATGACAATCTTCATTATTGGATCAACCAAGATTCCTTATCTAGTCACAATTTATACAAAGTACATGAATTAGTATATATATAACTCACAGTATAAAAATGTAAAAAATCCTCCCTTTCCAAAGTGTTTTAAAAATGTCCCCTAAATAGCCCTCATTCTCCATAATAATTTTTCAATATATCATAATATCTTTAAGAATGACCACAAGAATATTATCATGGCTGTAGAGGCCAGAATCTTGACGTACATGGACATGTAATTAATTTTGCGGAATACATAATACATAACAAAAACAGACACACAAGGATCGTAATAGTTTAGTGTCTTTGGAAACTCGGAACATAATCTTCTAATAATGGTGAAAGATCTTCAACATCTCTCATAAATATCTTCCCCTTTTTTTCTTACCTAAATACCTTTATTTATATCCTGGGAAGAAGAAAACATATAAAGGGTGAGCTCAAATGCTTAGTAAGGGTAAGCATGAAGAAAATAAAACAAACCATATACATTTGAACATAAAAACATGAACACAATGTTTAAACATCAAGATCTTGAGCAATGACATAAAACATAAAAATATGTAAGGCATAGAAAATAATGAAACGTTAATCCTGATAAAATTGCATGGGAATAAAACATATAATTGTGGCAACCATTAAGCACATTTTATGATTTCCAAAATGTCCAAGGCATTGCTGCCAAGACCATCTTATTGGACAATGTCTTTTACTGAACCGGGTTTACATGTCGTTTCAGCCTGTATTAATGAACCTGATTTACTTGCCATTCTAGCCATGTCTATCTCATGAGATATAAATCTTTACCCAATGCATTGGAGGGAGATATAGGTCCCACCCATCTCATAATTAAATAATTCTTACATGTGACACAACATAAACATAAATCATTTATCATAACCCAAAGAATAAAAATAGGTTTCATAAACATCATCCCATCATAATATAATCCATATAAAATGGATATCATATCATCATAACAAAAGTGAAACCATTTAAATCATAGATTCATTATACTTGAAACATACACATATGAAATAATTCCATCTTATATGGAAAATGGTTTTGATAAAACACTTGAAATGAATTCTGGAAGAAAAAATCCCCTCTTCTTCAAAATCATTTTATTTTCACAAAATGCCATGCAATTTTAAAAGAAAATGATTTTTTTGAAAATAGTCATTAAATATTGTCGAGTAAGATTTATAAAAATAAGGTGTTATGAATCTGTAAAAATCCATTCATGACGTATAAGTTAAAAAAACATTGTTCTCGTTCTTTTTCTGGAAAAGTCAAAAAATTACCTCGTAGCGTAATCAAAAGAAAGATTGATTACATACCATTTAGTAAAATATAAAAATTGTTAAAAGGACTTGAAACATACATAACAACAATTTTAGAAAACATGGACACGAATGATAACAATAACCCCATTAAATTCATACGAATAAATAATCTCGGATAAGGACGAGATTGGAAAGGTTATCCCTTACAAAGATATTTTTTGGAAATAATATAGATCACTTATGTGTATTCACTATAAGGTCACATAAATTAATTATAACTACATAATATGATATAAAAATTCATTTATCACATAATCAAATAACAACATAAAAAAGAAAGATAAGATCAACCCAAAGAATGAAAATTGGGTTAAGAAGTTCCCTTACCTCATGTCCGACTTGACTCGGTCGTTTTTTAATCTCCTGAATAATAAACCAAAGTAAATTTATACTTGCTTAAGAACCTTTTTGAAATTTATTATTTTATTTATATCACTTATTACCATGTTATAAACATTATGTAACCATTTATGTTAATAATTTTCTTTTTGTCGATATTTGGTACTTTAGTCAAAAATGGACTTCTTATAATTACATGTTGTTCATGTGGTCAGAGGTTACTTATATCCAGAATAATATTAATGATTAATATATCATATATATCATATATATCTATCATATACATGTATTTATAATTGTACATAACATATGGAGGTAAGAAATGAAATGCACCGTTCATGGAGACGGTAAGCCGTACGAACACAAGAACGCTACTTTAATTTCTATTTCTTATTTTAATGTAATTAAAACATAATGATACTTAGGTATATTATAATTACAATATAATATCATATATAATATCATTAACTACATACTTTATACATCCCACATAAGGCATTAACAAATCACATCACTTTGAGGGGGCGGTAGTCCGCACTTCCTCAAATGAGATCATCGTATTTACCCACTATGGAAACCATAAAGGAATGATATAATTGAGAATTAAAGAAGAATATGGAAATAATAAACATAATATATATCATATATAAATACAGTACCATCATAATGGACATCATGAGAGGCAGTAGGAGAAAATCGAACAACCATCGTTTCGTGATGCGTCAGTTTTCCATCCACAGAAACATTATGTTCTTCATCCATTAGATTGAGGTGTGTGTATGTGTAGGTCTAATACTTCTCATGAAAACATCCTAGTATATTTAGGATACTAGAGCTGTTACAAAATAAAGGATTAAAAAGAGTTTTGGGGTTGGAGAAGTAGAATAAAAGAAAACAACTTAAGAGAAACTGTTACCTTTAATTTGGGTAACTTCTTATGGTTTGAACCAAAAGGACTTCTTGAAGTGCCTTCTGCCTAAGTTACGGATTCTAGAGGGAGTATAGGGATGTATGGAGATTAATTGGGTAGAGTTTGGATGATCCAAATGGCTTGAGAGATGTGATTAATTGGACAGAAATGGTCTCTTTTTATAAGTGAGAGGAGGGACTCTTTAGGAATGAGTGAAAATATTATTTTATAATATAATTATATTCGGTTTCTAATGGTCAAAAAATCATTATAGTAGAAGCTAAGATGACTCATGGTCGAGATATAATCATCCAATCAGAATTGGACATGTTTTGGATAATATGTTAATCATTATATTCTTATTTATTTAATTCATTTATTAATGAGGTAAATACTGCATCATTATTGTGTCATAAATAATTTAATTTATTTGATGCCTAAAAATTATAAACAAAATACCAAAATATATGAAATCTTTTTAAATTTCTAATGAATATTTATAGTCGAAAATATAATTTATAGAACCCCTTATAAAAATTAATTACTAAAAGAGTTTTGTTAATGTCAATTTTATCTTTACATTAAATTAATTAATCCAAATTGTCATTATCACTCCCAAGTGGCTCAATGGGGTCCCAAAATCAAACCAAATATTTCCATGGCCGGACAATACTCATCCAATAAGTTTAGGACAAGTGTTAAGGTAATTTGAAATTATTATAATATTCTTTTAACCTTGATTTACCTTATTTACCTTTAACCACAGTAAATAAAAGTCAAAAGTTACTATTCCCCAAAATATATTTTCATCATATTGAACAACGTTTTACTTCTGGACAACCGACATGTATGTCAGATTTCTGAAATTCAATTCACAGATGTGCTAAAATTTCATTTAAATGAACGATTCCGTTTTTTAACTACCACTAAGTTGTTTCACTATTCATCCAAAATTGATGTTTTTCAGAAAAATACAAAATATTCCACCTAAGATATATTTGATATTCCGAATTCAAAAATGATGTCCATTTTTCCAAATTCAAAAAATATAATTTTCATTAAATAATTTTAAAATTAATTCCCGTTATCAAAACAAATAGCGTGTCTTTAAGAAACAATAACTATCAAAAGATCGACACTTGTTTATGTCCAAATTCAAAGTGAAATTAATTCCATTGACCAACATTGGATTAAATGGTAAAAATATATTCTAATTACACTTTAAAACTAATTAAAAATATAATCTAACCATATGAATTATTGCGATGAAAAATGTTGTTTTTAATTAAAACATAGCGTGTTTTTACTATTCATTAAAATATGAATGTTGTCAGAATAATATGAAAAACTTATCCAAATTAAATTTTTCTATCCTGATTGCAAGGAAGAATTTTATTTTGTCAAATTGAACTTATAAACATGTCAAAAACTAGATTTAATGTGGGTGCACCATCAAAAGGCGGGAAAACTGCATTTTTTTAAAAATACTTATTTTTTCCGGAAAATTTATTTTGTTCTCATACCATGTTCTAGAAAATATGTAAGATGAATAATAATGCTATAAAATTCAAAATGTAGTTAATAAAATTCATAATGGCTAGTCCATAATAATATTATAACAATATATCGTTGTTTAGTGAAACCCTGTAATGCGTACTACACACGCTCTCGAGGAAGGTCGTGATTGCGTGTAATGCTAGCCAAGTCGGGGTTGCATGTAGTGAAAGACTCATTTCTTGTTGTGTATAATATAATCCAACCATATTTCATTTATACATTGAATATATATATATATACTCCATGTTGTGTAGAATAACTTCTATGAAATGAACTTGAAATTGTGTGTAACACCATCCAAGAATAGTGTTGCGTATACTGCAAGCTAATACAATGTTGCGTATTTCACAAGATAATCTTGGTGTAGCATACAACCCAAGACATCATTGAAATTAAAAAAAATATTTTTCATAAAATCTCAGGGTGTTACATTCTACCCCCTTAAAATGAATTTCGCCCTCGAAATTCGTCGGGGTTATAAATCGTTTATCATTCATCGAACCCAAATCGTAAAAAGTAATACTAAAACTTAATTTTAAAAACTAAATTATGAAACATAACGATTAACAAAAGTATCTCACCACTGGGTTTCCATATAGGAAAACATAGGTGAAAATATGGATATGAAAGAAAAATCTAACTATCAAGTTCTGATGGAGAGTGGTAGAGAACATGTCTAAAAAAAAGACATCAATCACAAGTCCATAAATTTTTGATGATCTAATGTACTATCTGATTCATCAGATATAAGAGCACTAGGTCACACGTTTTTGGTATACAATATCATTTCCCTAAAGTTGAAAATTTTGAATTAGAAGAAATACTTACTTGATTTTGGTACAATCTCACTGTTGTTCGTGACATGAACAATTTCCACTTCATATCTTAACGAAATAAAGTTGAATTTGTTATTCGTGAAGTGTTAGCAGATCATGTGATAGAATGTTGGGTCATTCCATCTATTTCAAAAAAATAGTTAGCAAAATTTATCAAATATACATAAGTCCATCTATGGTGATTTTAATGGTATACGATTCAAAAATGAACTTATACTTCATCTATCATATCTCTTAATAAAATAAAACTAGTTTCTACTAACCAGGGACTTCCTGTAGGCCAATGGTACGTGATAATGTCTTGTCGCACTTCGGTTGTGGCTTCGATTCCCACAGCCTTGTCCGATGCGACGTGTTGTCACCCATCCTGCAGGTTTTCCTTTTTCTAAAACTAAATTAATATAACATTACATTAATAATATCGAAAAATTTATAGACTTAAACAATACTAACTTATGTCCAACATAATCCATTCCAATCTTTAGGCTTATCCAAAAATACTTCTGTCTAGGCTCATAGTATAAACAAAACAATTACTAGAAATGTCATCTACCGAGCATGTGAATTACTTCATTTTCCCCCATATACCATAAGATATATCTTGTTGGTCACATTACAAACATGTGAATACCTTAATCATGTATTCTTTTAAAAAAATGAATACCCATTGAACCATAGTGAAAACATAAATGCTGTCAAAAGTTAACTCTTTCCACATACCAAAACCCCAAAATTTATATATACTCAAACCATGATATCACTTTTTCCTTATATTAGTCATGATCTCATGAATACTATCAAAAATATTATTTTCTCTTTATCCCTTCATTATGTGCATATCATCTGCTTTCCAACAATATTTCAATCACTTTTCATGGTTACCGATGCCATATTCTTATGGAAAACCACAATGGACCAATATATAGGTATTCCAATATACCATAAAAGTAACTAAACAACATTATTCTTTAATAACAATACATAAACACTTCAAACCATCCTCTTCAATGATTGTCATGGAATAATTCCTTCCGTGATTTAGAAGTAACCTCTTACGTCAGGGCATTGAGTTGGGTAATGACCATGTTCTCCAAAGATCAGACATTGAACTCCATAATAGTCTGTCACTCTATGACCCATATCTCCACACAGATAACATCTTCCCCTCCATTTGATGTATTCATCAAGGTTCTTCTTACCTTATTTATAAATCTCAATCTTTCTTTCTCTATTCTCCTCAACATGCGAACATGCATACAAGTCCATCTTCCTCTTATTTGATGAATTAGGAATGCCACTAAAGTTCACCTTGTTAATCATATATCGATATGACTGATTCAGCATAATCACAATGTCTTTCTCTCTAGACATTACACAATTTCGCTGCTCATAGTCACCAATTTGTCCATCAGATTCAATGTCAACCCAATTCCTTCTGGTTCCCTCCATTAACTAAATCCAGAAACCATTGTGTAAGAAACAGTTAAAATAATGAGGAACTGCATAATCATAAAAAATCACTTATATGATGTATAACTTATGACACCTTATTTAACCTATAATAGCTTTGTTTCACCCTAGGTTATTCATGATCGTCAACATAATTCTCAGACTATAACCTATAGTTATACTAAATCTTAGGGATATCCCTAGACATACCTTATAAATATCTCTAGGGACCTCACTAATTTTTTCGCATCCTAGTTTTCAAAGGTTAACTAAACCTTTCCTCTGATACCAACTGTAGAGGCCCAAAGCTTGACATAAATGGACATTACATTACTTTTGTGGAATAATTAATACATAACAAAAACAGACACACAAGGACTGTAATAGTTTAGTGTCTTTGGAAACTCGGAACATAATCTTCTAATCATGGTGAAAGATCATCAAAATATCTCATAATGATCTTCCAATTTTTGTTTTCCTACCTAAAAAACATTCTTTATATCCTGGGGAAAATAAATCATATAAATGGTGAGCTCAAATGCTCAGTAAGGGTAAGCATGGAGAAAATAAAACCAACCATATACATGTGAACTTAAAAACATGAACACAATGTTTAAACATCAAGATCCTGAGCAATGACCTAAAACATGGAAATAATTAAGGCATAGATCATAAAGAAACATTAATCCGGATAAAATACCATGGGAATAAAACATATAATTTTGGAAACCATTAAGAAAATGTTATGATTTCCATAGTAGCCAACGAATTGCTTCCAAGACCATCTTAGTGGACAAAGTCCCTTACTGAACAGGGTTTACTTGTCATTCCAGCCCTGTATTACTGAACCAAATTTACTTTTCTTTCCAGCCATGTCTATCTCATGAGATATAAATCATTACCCAATTCATTGTAGGGAGATTTAGGTCCCACCCATCTCATAATGAAAACATTCTTACTTGTGCCACAATATAAACATCAATCATTCATCATAACCCAATGAATAAAAATGGGTTTCATAAACATCATCCCATCATAACATAATCCATAAAAAATGGATATCATATCATCATAACAAAAGTGAAACCATGTAAATCATAGATACATTATACATGAAACATACACATATTAAATAATTCCATATTATATGGGAAATGGTTTTGATAAAACCCTTGAAATGAATTCTAGAGGAAAATATCCTTTCTTCTTCAAAATAATTTTCTTTTCACAAAATGCCATGAAATTTCAAAAGAAAATGATTTTTTTTGAAAATATTATTTAAATATTGTAGAGTAAGCTTCATAAAAATAAGGTGTTATGAAACCGTAAAAATCCGTTCATGCCGTATAAGTTAAAAAAACATTCCTCTCGTACTTTTTCCAGAAAAGTCAAAAAAGTACCTAGTAACGTAAACAAAAGAAATATTCCTTACATACCATGTAGTAAAAGATAAAAATGTGTAAAAAGGACATCAAACATACATAACAAATTTTTTTGAAAACATGGATATGGATGATAACAATAGCCCCAGTAAATTCTTACGAATAAACAATCTCGGATAAGAACGAGAATGGAAAGGTTATCCCTTATAAAGAACTTTTTGAAAATAAAATAGATCACTTCTGTGTATTCACTATAAGGTCACATAAATAAAGTATAAATACATGATAAGATATAAAAATTCATTTCTCACATAATCAAGTACTTTCATAAACAAGAAAGAGAAGACCAACCCAAAGAACGGAAATTGGGTTAAGAAGTTCCCTTACCTCGAGTCTGACTTGACTTGATCGTTCTTTAATCTCCTGAATAATAAACCGAATTTAATTTATACTTGCTTGAGAACCTTTTAAAAATATTTTTTTTCATTTATATCACTTATTACCATGTTATATTCATTATGTAACCATTTAAGTTAATAATGTTCTTTTTGTCGATATTTGGTACTTGGGTCAAAAATGGACTTCTTATAATTACATGTTGTTCATGTGGTAAAAGGTTCTTTTTATACAAAATGATATTAATGATTTAAATATCTTATATATCATATATATCCATCATATACATGTATTTATAATTGTACATAACATATGGAGGTCAGAAACGAAATGCACCGTTCATGGAGACGGTAAGCCGTACGAACACATGAATGCTACTTTCATTTCTATTTCTTATTTGAATGGAATTAAAACATAATTATACATAGGTATATTATAATTCCAGTATAATATCATATATAATATCTTTAACTACATCCTTTATACATCCCACATAATGAATTAACAAATCACATCACTTTGAAGGGGCGGTAGTCCGCAAGTCCTCAAATGAGATCATCGTATTTACCCACTTTGGAAACCAAAAAGGCTTGATATAATTGGTAATTAAAGAAGAATAAGGAAATAATAAAGATAATATATATCATATATAAATACATATCTATCATAATGGCCCCCATGATAGGCGGTAGGAGAAAATCGAACAATCATCGTTTCGTGAGGTGTCAGTTTTCCATCCACAGAAACATTATGTTCTTCATCCATTAGATGGAGGTGTGTGTAATTGTAGGTCGAATACATATCATAACAACATCCTATTATATTTAGGATACTTTTTTTTACAAAATAAAGGATTAAAAAGAGTTTAGGGGTTGGAGAAGTAGAATAAAAGAAAAGAACTTAATAGAAACAGTTACCTTTAATTTGTGTAACTTCCTTTGTTTTGAACCAAAAGGACTTCTTGAAGTGCCTTATTCCTAAGTTAAGGCTTCTATAGGGAGTATAGGGATGTAGGGAGATTAATTAGGAAGAGGTTGGATGACTGAAATGGCTTGAGAGGTGTGAGTAATTGGATATAAATGGTCACCTTTTATAACGGAGAGGAGGGTCTCTTTAGAAAAGAGTGAAAATATTATTTTATAATATAATAATATTCGGTTTATAATGGTCCAAAAACCATTGTAGTCAAAGATAAGAAGACTCATGGTAGACATATAATCATCCAATCAAAATTTGACCTGTTTTAGATAATATGTTAATCATTATAATCTTATTTATTTAAATCATTTATTAATGTTGTAAATACTACATCATTATTGTGTCATAAATAATTTAATTTATTTGATGTCTAAAAATTATAAAACAAATACTAACATGTAGGAAATCTTTTTAGATTTCCAATGAATATTGATAGTCGAAATGATAATTTATATAGCCCCTTATAGAAATTAATGACTAACAGAAATTGTTTAATGTCAATTTTGTCTTTACATTAAATTAATTAATCCAAATTGTCATTATCACTCCCAAGTGGCTCAAGGGGGTCCCAAAATCCACCCAAGGATGTTCATGGTCGTAACCCACTCATCCAATAAGTTTAGGATAAGTGTTAAGGTAATTTAAAATTATTATAATATTTTTTTAAACGTAAATTACTTTATTTACCTTTAACAACAGTAAATAAAAGTCAAAAGTTACTATTCACCAAAAATTATTTTCATCTTCTTGAACCATATTTTACTTTTTGATAACAAGAATGTATATAGGATTTTTGAAATTAAATTCACAGAAGTGGTAAAATTTCATTTAAATGAATGATTCAGTGTTTTATCTACCACTAAGTGGTTTCACTATTCATCAAAAATTGATGTTTTTCAGAAAAATACCAAAAATTCAGCCTAAGATATAATTGATATTCAAAATTAAAAAATGATGTCAATTTTTTCAAATTCAAAACATATAAGTTTAATTAATTAATTTTAAAATTAATTCCCGTTATCAAAACAAATAGCGTGTTTTTAAGAAACAATAACTATCAAAAGATCGACACTAGTTTATGTCCAAATTCAAAGTGAAAATTAATTCCAATGACCAACATTGGATTAAATGTTAAATTATATTTTAATTAGACTTTAAAACTAATTAAAAATATAATTTATTCATTTAAATTATTGTGCTGAAAAAAGTTTTCTTTAATTAAAATATAGCGTGTTTTTACTATTCATCAAAATATGAAAGTTATCAGAATAATATGAAAAACTTGTCCAAATTAAATTTTTATATCCTCTTTCCAAGGAAGAATTTTATTTTTTAAAATTTAACATATAAATATGTCAAAAACTTGATTTATAGTTGGTGCGCCATCAAAAGGCGGCAAACCTGTATTTTTTTAAAAATACTTATTTTATCCAAAAAATTTATTTTGTTCTCATAACATGTCATAGAAAATATGTACGATTAATATTAATGTTATAAAATTCAAAATTTAGTTAATACTATTCATAACGGCTAGTCCATAATAATGTTATAAAAATATATCGTTGTTTAGTGAAACCCGGTATTGTGTACTACACACACTATCGAGGAAGGTCGCGATTGCGTGTAATGCGATCCACGTCGGGGTTCTGTGTAGTGAAAGACTCCTTTTTTGTTGCATTAAACAGAATCCAACCATATTTCATTTATACATTGAATATATATATATATACACTCAATGTTGCGTAGAATAACTTATATCAAATGAACTTGAAATTGGGTATAACACAATCCAAGAATTGTGTTGCGTATACTGCAATCTAATAAAATGTTGCTTATAGCGAAGATAATATTGTTTTAGAATACAACACAAGACATAAATGAAATTAAAAATAATATTTTTCATAAAATCCAGGGGTGTTACAATTGCAGACTTTAAATACAATATTCATGGAATAAATAAAAATAATTTCGAAATATGCCTAGACAAAGGTCATAACAACAAACTCATAGTGTCCATCTATTGTTTGGAAGAATTTATTAAGGATATATTCTTAATTCACCCTCAGCAGATGATACATAGATCAAAGGTCTATCGTGAAGAAGAATGAAGACCTATAAAACTGGTCAAAAAAAGCATCAATCCTTAGAGGAGGGAATTTTTTCTTCACGATATTCCCATTAAGCTCTCAATAATAAATTCATAGTTGCATTGATACATCCCTAATCTTTAAAAATAGAACAGATTCTCCTCAAGGAGATATACTATGATAATTAAAACCCTTTTCCAAAATATCTGGACGTTTCATCTTCAAATCTTTTAAATCCATATATTCCATTCTATATGGGATCATTGATATTAGGTTGTATCTAGGTTCTAATTAAATTCAGAACTCCACCTATCTTTCAAGGGGCGGATTAGGTAACTCTTTAGCAAATAAATTAATGATCTCTTGAAAAAATGGGTACATATCATATCCTTATACATAACTTTATTCTCCTTATTAACCAACCATTTCCATAAATAATGTAATTAGAGGTGGTTCTTCACAAGGATCGGGTTGGTATATCGCTCCATTGAGTATAATTATAGATTTTACCTTGAATAAAACTAATATTTTAAAACATTTATGGCTGATATTTCTGTTATACATTAGAATCCAATCCATTCCTAGTATTATTTAGACTTCCATTATTAGAATGACCACCAAGATTTTAGATAAATTTTACTCACCAAAGTTAAATGGGTAACCTCTATATATCTTTAATGCTTGAGTTGTTCCTCAATTATTCATAACTAATAACTCAACCACTAGTAGTTTTGGGTTTAACATGATATTCCTTTTACACATGAATAGAATGAACGAATTCTTAGAATAAGAATAATAAAATTCAGCTTCTAGATTTTAGTATAGGATGATTGTACATATGAGTACATCATTTATATTCTATATTTCATCCATTATTATTATAAAAAACAATCTTTCCCCCTTGGACTATACTAGGGTTTATGGTGTTTTCCATAAATAATCATCTAATTTTCACACTTATTTGAAAATAGATTTTCTACACACAATTGAGACATTATAATTCATGTTTTAATTGCATCATATCCCCTTTTTTCATTAAAATTAAGATATTAGTTCTTTACATCTCTAATACTTTTTTATCTATATGGATATCTCTTTCAAACATGATTAAATTTACACTTCTCTATAGTCAATATCCCAAATGAATCTTTCCATTTTTGTTTCACAAGTGTAGTTTAGGTTTCATCCCTTATATTTCATGGTTAAAATATATTTTAGAGATTTATATATATCCTCATCTTATTATCATTTAGTATATGGGACCATTATGAGCCTTTAAACTCCATTTTCACTTTGAGATAGCATCACACCATCTCACCATAACAACCAAAGTATCATATGGTAATATATTTCTGTAGTTGAGTTCTTATCCCACGAAAGAGTTGATTGATCAGATCATTAGAATCAATAGAATTTCATGAAGTGTATCTTTGAAATCCTTGTAAATTTTAGGTCAAACTCCCCTCCAATTTATTTTCCCCTTAGTTTCAATTTGTTGAATTCCATATACATTCTCGTTTGAGGATTATGAGGAAAATAGTTATTTAAAATAATTTTTTAGTGTCTTCCTACTCCATAGACTCCACCTTATTTTTGGATACATTTTCTAGATCAGTGTAGACCATTGATCAGCTTCTCCCTCCAAGTGATATATTATCAATTAAACATTCCCTTTCTCATAAAAATGGAGTACACCAAATATATTTTCTACAGTACTGATCCATTGTTCTATCCTCTTTTGATCATAGATTCCACTAAAAATATGTGGTCATTGAAAAAAATTGATTAAACTACTAGTTATTCCATCCTTCAAGAATCTTAATGTTTCACATGTCTAATTATTCATGACCGGATTTAACTAAATCATCAACATCATGAGGTTTCTAGCTTAAAATTTAACCATATTATAAAGACCATCATTTAATCATCCATACCATCCATTATTTACACGATTCCATATATTTCATTCCATTTTTCATGTATAAAAATTATATGTGCAAAATTTATTACTAATGGAAATATTATAATAATATTTCCCTAAGGAAATTTTA
Organism: Viscum album; assembly: GCA_963277665.1. NCBI lineage: Eukaryota > Viridiplantae > Streptophyta > Magnoliopsida > Santalales > Viscaceae > Viscum > Viscum album. The sequence continues at coordinate 576,975,282 of OY728122.1, read as the reverse complement.
ATAATAAAATATTATAATATCATTCTACAGGATATTAAAAATCCATCTTAGAAAAATCACATTATAAACATATATTTAATAATGGTCTTAAAAAACCATAATAACCAAAGAATATCCATTGGGAGTTCAAACTAGATTTGTAGTAAGGCACACTACTCCATCAGATGGTAAATATTGGGTTATAAATTAACCAATAATTTTTTATGTAATTATATTGAGGTGAGTCTATGTCATAACTATATCCACTTCTAGAATCTAGATATGGATTTTATTTATAGGAAACAAAATAGGCTATACATTGAAAAAATTAATGAGTTTTTACTATATTTAGCCATATCCAAAGGGTTATTAAAAATATTTTCTATTCTTAATTTCCCAAAATATCTAAACTGTAGTTTTGATTCCAACTATGATGACCCAATTTTTTAATAGAATATTTTTAACATAGTTCCATAACAAAATATTATATTAATAACATCAATGGAAATTTTTAGAATTAGTGTATTTTAATCATAGTAAAAAATATATAATGTACATAAGTAAAGAATAAGAACAAACCTTATTTAAATCTTTTGATAGACTCATTTATTATTCCATCATATTTTACCTCATTTAAAGTGACTTCCTAGGGGAATAAATCAATAGAAATGGGGATCAAAAATCATAGTAAGGGATAAACAAAGGAAATTGAACATGAGTGATTATAAAAGATAATATATGAGGATGAATAAGAGATAATAATCATATGTATGTAATAAATAACTTTTCAATGTTTATAAATAATAAAAATTAGAAATTCTAATTATACCACCAATTTTTAATTCCATCATTTCATTGAACAATTTACCAGGCTTACTTATCAAGTTCTCATAGAACATGTAATCAAAAGAGGGTAATTATTTTCCCAATGAATTAGAGCATAATATAGATCTACCCTTCATATATATTAATTCATGTGTGTTGCATAGATCATATATCACAAGAAATGATTTCATCAATAAGTCATAGATAATAAATGATAAGTTTAATATAAAATCATTGAGTATATAAGTGTTTAAATGCTTTAAAATATTATCATTTTTAACCCATAAGGAGGGAATATTAGTTTCATATACGGAAATATCCAACCAAATAATTATAATTACATAAATATGAACACCCTTGAATATAATTTGGTTTGGGTATTAACAACATAATAAGGGAGGCATGGAAAATAAAATAATGATTCCAGCAGTATAAAATGTAGATGAAGTGCTTTATAGAATCATATCAATGAAAGAGAATGATATTATCTCATTACAAGAAAAATATTTGGATAATAAATAATGGATAATAAGTAATTGAGAACAAAATAACTATGAAATTATAGGACTAACTACAATCAATGTTCTTGGACAAAAAGGGAGAGGTAGAGAATAACTTACATTGAGATATTTCTTCTTAAAGATTGTGGAGAGTTCCTTATATACATAGAAACTCTTTATAAATAATCTGTAGAAGGAAAATGAGGGTAAACTCATGATCAATGTCTTGGTATTCAATGAAATTGGGTGGACTGTTGGGTATCTATATCATATTGAGGAGAATATTTTTTTTATTTTGAAATATAGCCACTTGATTTATATGTTTTAGAAAAAAAATTTCTCATTTGCAACACATGGTTTTGGAACAGGGGTTATAAAATAAATAAGGTGATTTTAATTATTTCATTGATAATATTTCATTTTTATGGGATAATATTTTTACACAAAATATTTATTTTAAATCATGAATTTCTATATTAGACAATGGAAAATTTTTTATTGGTTTTAAATTTTATTTAAAATAATTAAAATAATTACCTTGATAAAATAACATTTTTTGTCATGGATTAAATTATTTTAATTATTAATTTATTATTACATTTTTATGTACCTTTATACTATAATGAAAACACAAAATAACATTTTTACTATTCATTGAAGAATAAAGTATTTTAAAAAATTCAAAAAAATTCATCATAACGTAATTTCAAAAATCTATTATAAAATATAATATTTAATTTATCAAAATAACCTTATAAATATGATAATTTTAAATATTATATAAAAATCATTATTTATTAAAAAAAAATGTTTTTTGAGATAATAAATTTTCTCAAACTTTTGAAAATTACCTAGGTAATTATAAATTATATTATTATTTATATTTAAATAAATAATTTTTCATAATAAAATTATTGGATATAAATTTTAATCATAATTTCAATTGAAATTACTTATTTTCCAAAAAATAATATTATTTTTTATTTTTATCTGAAATACTTTTATCATTATCATCTTATATTCATATTTATTTTATTAAATAAAATAATAATGAAAATGATATTATAAAAACTGATACATTATTTATAATAATATAATTAATCCTTCAAAAAAGGTCTAGTTGCATAACCCTTTATTTTTGATTCCCCTTACTCGTACACTAAGATCGAGTTCTCATAGACATATACATTATACACATTATTTGATACAACCTATAAAATCTGTGTTATAACAATCCATAATTAAAAAAAATAATGATTACTAAATCTCTTAAATATGAATGATCTTTTCAATTTTAGATTTCTAGTGAATTAAGACACAATATAAGCCAGTAAATCCCATATCTTTCTCAACTGATAGACATTTTTTCATAATAAATGTAACTAATTAAATCATGAAAAGTGTTCAACTTCCCCCTTAAATTATATGACACATTCTATCCTTATGTAAATTTAACATTTACTAAATTTATTCAAATCCTTTGTAATGGAAAAAAAAGAATGGGTGGGCTCAAATTATCAGAAAGGGAGAAATATAAATGAATCTATCACGGCATAAATATTACATTAAGAATAGGTAAAGAAAAATTAATCCATAATAAAATAGAAACTAGGATCATGATATATCCATAAAAATAAATTAAAATATTGATATTAATAATGAAGAACTTATACTGATGCAGTTCATAATGATATAAATCAAAAAAACAACTATTATATCCACGTGGGAAGAAAATTTATATGTTTATTAGACCACAGTCAAAACATCTTGTTGAATTGGGCATTTATAATGTAGAAACCCTAACATATTTTCTCTCATAATATCTATAGATGCATAAAGGGGATAGATAATTCATAAACCCACCCATTTACCTATTATTTTCAATTAATTCACCATTAGGTTCATAAATATATTTTATTCCTTTCCATGGAGAACCTATTACTCATTATTATATGGCTTTTAATATAATGAGAAATTCTAAAATAAAATAAATAATCAACCTACATTATTAAATAATAATGATTGTGAATATCAATACATTTCCCCATTTCAATAATATTGTTTAAATTATCAAAAAATTGTAGTTAAATGAGGTTTATGATCAACAATACATAGTCAACTTGTAAATAATCTACCCTATTACAATAAAATTATACTGATTAAAAAAAATATTATATAAGTCAATAGAATAACATTATTTCTTGGTGAAAATCATGAAAAATAAATTATTTAACATTTTATGTTCATTATTTATATAGAAAATGGAGAGTTTAAAGTCAACACTTTAATAACATGATCATAATCCATCTAGAGAAATAAATTGTATGGTTTCAAAAGAACATATCCCAAAAAGTGAGAATTATTTGTAAAAGGGTTTATATTATAAAAATTTATATCCATAAAAATTAATGATAGAATACCACATAAAACAATAAAAGAATAGAATATTCCCAAATTATATGTAAAATTTCAAGGTAATGATCACAAGGGAATCAATAAAATTTATTTTCCAAAAATGCTTACTACCATGGAAAAAACTGAATCAATAGCCCTAGTGAAATGATTTGAATTCTAAATCCCATTAAATATAATTATTATGAGAAATATTCATCCATGGGTTTAAATAGCTTATACAATGGAATCATGGTGCACAAAATGTAATATGTCTAAAATAATGAGAATTTAGACCATAAAACATTTACAACTGTAGAAATATTCCAAGAAAAAACCCTAAAAATAGAGATTAAAATTGAAAATAAATTAAATTATTGAAAAATAATTTTTTTATATTATATCCCAAATAATCATTATATACACCATAAAAAATAAATTAGGTGTATAATACAAATCATGTCTCAAAGAGGGTAATTTGAGCTAAAAAATCCTTATAACATTGGTAATATTTGAATCCAAAACCTCTGGGTGTAAAAACATTAAATTTGTATTTATATACCATGAAATAAAATGTGTTTATGAAACAATATCTCAAATTTTAGTAACAAAACTAGAAAATAAATATAGGTTCATAAATACAATAATTTTCTCAATATAGGAAAATTGAGATGAAAACCCATACATTGTTCTAATCCCTTATGAACTAGAACCAAACATATTAAATAATTTAATTATATTATCTAAATAAATAAAATTGAAATATATTCATAACTATATCCATATATACTCCCCATTTTTAATCATCATATATATCTGTATATATTATTTTATCCATTACATATTTACAACATTGGGTGTAATTATCATTTATCGTTTTGAAATAGTTTCATTAAAGAGTTTTTAGTATCTTTTAATTTACCAATTTCCATCAATATTATATCATAGAAGATATTGGAATAGATTTTAAAAGATATTTTGTAAGGTTATAATTTCATTTCATGTTAGTTTTGGTAATGAACCATGATGACTCAATTGAGTATAATTATTTTTTAATGATTCGTAAAAAAAGAGTGGTGTTTTCTTAATTAATGAGTTTAGCATAGATATAAACATACCAGAATAAATATCATTTAAAAATTTATATCATATTAAAACATTAAATAATTTCTCATAGTATCCTAGGACATAAATATATAGTATTGTTCAAGTTGGTGGTTCAACAGCCCCAAACATGAAGCTCCCCTGTTTTAATGATTGATTAAGTGGTGGTTTAGTTGTAATATAATTATTTACAGAAAATAATTATCTTATTTAGTTGTTATTATTTTTATAAATATTAAATATATGTATTTATATTAATAAGGAAATGATGAAAATATATTAAACCATTTCTAATAAACAATTATCCTCTTAATACACATATTTTGAATGATTATTTTAATGATGATCATTTTTTAATCAAATCATTACTTTTGTTTAATAACCAAACCTTAATTATATAAGATTATTCGTATTTATCCTTTAATAAAATCTTAATATACAACCTTTTAAGTATGTTAAGAAATAAATGTGTTACGTCGTGCATGTGACAGTCTTCACAATGCATGAACAACAGTTCTGTTTTTCTTAATGGATAAGGTATATGAATAAATAATAATAATACAATTAATATAGTAACATTAAAGTATATAAATGATAATAATAAAATTATATTTGTATGGAAATAATAACTTTTATTTATGATAATGAAGAAAAAAACTATGTACTTGATAATACTCACATCAGAGACTTGAATTTTCCTTAGAAGTCTCCTTGAATTTGCAGGGATCATGTGAAATAGGTGTAACCAGGGGATTATCCTTGTGGGATAACATTCTATGGAGAGTAAAATTTTATATAATCAATTAGAAATTATAATGATATTTTTTTCTTGATATGGTGAATATATTACGCTTTTATAAGTGAAGTAAATGGTAGTTTTGGGATTAACCCTTTAGTTTTCAATAATGTAAGGACATTGTTAAAGTGTTGAAGGATAGAAATGGAAAAAATGGGAGAGGGAATGGATTGTGAGTTAACATAAACTTCAAATAGAATTTTTTAGTAAAATTTGAGTCATTTATGGATTTCCATTTTATAATTTTACACTTTACTCTAATTGACTTTTACCTTACTAATTAATTTCTATACTTAGTACATTATTTTAATGAAAAAGACTAATATTGTAATTTTTAACAGATTTTATAATATAATTTCAAATTAAAGAAAATATCTTTTCAAATAAAATTTCTAAATTCATTAAATGAAAATTTTAAAATAAATACACTAAATCGTATAGAAATATTTTTTAGTGAAATAGAATTTTAACTATAAATTTATATATATGATAAACTTATATTAAATGTAGATTTTAATGTCATAAATTGAATTATTATAAAATAAATAATGTATATGAAGTATAAAACCTAATAAAAACTGAATCACCATTTAAAAATACTAAATTCAAAGAAAATTTTGAGAATATTTCTTTATATTAATGAAATATTTCAATTTGTTATAAAATATTTTTCATAGGATATATATGATCAAATATTATTTTATGATAAAAAAATTCTGTCTATTTTTTTTTTAAATTTTACTTAAATTATTTATAAATTTCTAGGTCATTCTTATATAATGGTAATGTCATGTAGATTTCATGTTCTTAGAAAACTAAAATTTTCAACTGAAAACCATCCATTTTAGAAAATTATTTAAAAATTATAATAAGTCAATTTTTATTTGAGGTATCAAAAAATCAAGAAAATTTTTATTTATCTAAAATTATAAAATTTATATATTCATATTTTGAATAAAATCATAAATAAAACATTGAAAACCAATTTTAATTATGAAATTACATGTTTAAGTATTAATTGTTATTATTATTTTTTCATATCATTTTCTCTCTAAATTGGTTTTGAATAATCATTAATATCAACACATATTTACAATTAACAATATTTTTCTTGAAATGGAAATTCATATCACATAAAAGACATTTTATTAGTAAAATAATTTTCTAAACAATAATTTTTTTTTCATTTTAGGTAGACTTACTAAATTAATTTCATATTAAAATATCCATTATTTTATATATACATACAATCCCTTAAGTGGTTACTCTTATTCATTCATTCTAATTCAAAAACTATGTTTTAGTGGTTAAACAGATTATATATGTTTTTATAAAAATATATTGTAGTTTTTTTGTTTTAGTGTTGTGTGTTGAGTAATACATCAAAAACATTGACTTGTTTAATGGTAGTCCAACATTAAAATTTCATGGTATAATATTCTCCACCTTAAATAAACTATTCCCATGAAATTTGGAACAATAAATCAAGCTAATTTCTTTAGTGAATTTATAATTAACCATACACAATAAGATGACCATGGGTTTAATTAGGATGTGAAGTTAAAATCATTATAAACACTTTATATAGAGACCTAATCCATTCATAATTTCATATAGAATTTTCCCATGATTTTTAATCGATATCCATAAGGAATTACTTCCGAAAAATATTCAAAATTATATATATGACAATCATTCAACTAGGGGATTTTTACAACTCAATATCCTGTAGTTTATGGAAACATACATGACATAGGAAATTGGAAAATATAGATTTAAAGCACACAATTCGATTCATTAGTAGAAGTTTCATATGATTTTTATTGTGTTCATGGTTATTGGTGTCTATCTCTCTTGTTATCCCTTGGATTTATTCATTGATTCTTATAATTTCCAAATGTCCTACAATAGATGAAAGACATTTTTTTTATATTTCCTATTTTCATTACACTTGTGGGTCTGATTATCATAATCTATAAACTTATATAATTTTCCCATCCCTTCAACATAATTTCCCCCTTTTTTCCCATAATTTTTACTTATAGGAAACAAAATATTTTTTCATTCATTATCTTCATTAATTTATCTATCATGGTGGTTCATCTATCACTTTATTAGTGTGTTTGGGACTTTGAATTTGTTCACATTGTTAATCATATTTAGTGATAGTTAGTTTAGAATAATGACATGGTTTCTCACTCTAGCCCTTATCCTGATAGGTTTTTCATTGGTCTTGTTTCTGTGTTCTTCATGACATAAATATTTAACTTGTTTCCTTTTTTATTCAAAAACAAGTAAAACAAAAATAGTTAACTTGAGTGCTGACCACTATTAGAGAATAATCAAAATCATCTAGTGTAGAATTCATATTCATGAATCCTAACTTTATAATACTACCAAATTATCAAATATTTATTAAAGCTAAACACATATCAGACTCGATTCATCCTATATGACTCTATTTTTAACATATATCTTTATCGGTTTAAAATTGGTTTCTATGATTTGCGTTATATAATACGTATAATCCTAATGCAGAAAAAATAGATCCAAAATTACTAATAACTTCCTTACGATATGATAAAGCAAAATAATCATTAAAATCTGTGATATCAAAATCCAATGTATCCTTCCATAAACAACATTACTCATTCCAATAAACATATTCCCAATTATGTATATACCCTAATCATATAATATCAATAACATACATTTCTGAAAACAAAATTGAATCCTAAGTTCAATAAACCATAGTGAAGTTATATATTCATCCCAGAAATTATATTTATCTTTAACCCTAATATGATATTAACAACTGGTACATATGGTCAAATTTTTTTCATTATATATCATAAACCCAAAAATGGAACAAAATTATATAAAGATATCATGTATCAATTATCAATCCCAATTTCACCTATTAATATCTTATTTAATTTTTAAAAATTGAGCCGCCTTTTAATATCTCATCACCATGTGTAAGATCCCGAACTATTATTGAGGTACATCTTTGTTTATGTTTTGGTTTAAGCCTATTTGTATTGGCTAATGAAATTTCTACCTAGTGTGTGAGAATTACTGAGGGTGTTCTAGGGTATTATGACACTAACGAGGCGATAAAATGGTTATCTAGCTAATGTTTCATAGTTGGTTCATGGTTAAAAGTAACTATGTTCCTTAACCATGCATTCCTGGAGGAGGGGGGCACAATTTAAGGAAACCATGAAATGGGGACGACAAACCATGAGATCTTGGATAGAGGAATCCCAAATAGTCATTTTATGGTTTTGAAAACAATGTGGGATGCCCTGGAATCTATGTATCCTAGCCCTCACTTAGAGAGATGGTGGATCATGGTTGGCACACAGTTTGGCCAACCATTTTTTCCAAAACATGTGCCTCTTTTAAATTGGGTATTTACAATTTTCCCCTCATAGGATTTATGTGTTATATCACTATATTATACTTTTTTCATTCTCTAAAATCCCCGGTGATGATCTGCATTTCCCTAAACATACTACGGATCGATCTCCCATGTTTCTAATCTATTTGGAGCACAGTTTTTTTGAATCGATGTTCTAGGTGATTATAACACTCCACTTCCGTCATTTTCCATATTAGGGTTTGTGTAATTGTTCTTATTCTTTTAAATCCCTAAAAACTTACCATTGATTTAGGTTGATTATTGGATGGTTTTTTGTGTTAAAATCAAAGGCTATGCTTAAATGAGAATTTTTCTTCTGAACTGAGGTAGGTGTTCTTCAAGTTATATCCCATTGTCTTGTTGATTATTTATGTGTATTTGGTTTTTCATTGGTGTCGCCATGTTTCCTGTTTGGGTTTGCTTGTTATAAATTATATATTTATTTTGTAAATGTTCAATTGAACCCCTCATGATCCCCATGGGATGCGTTGAGGTTGATTTGACTGGGTTATGGGCCACCAGTGGGGTGTGTCGCTCCTTGAACAAAGAAAATTGAAATGTTAAGTGTGAAATCAAATTTCATTGACATAGATCCCATGATGAATATGTATAAATGATAGGTTGGGATAATAAATAACACTTATGGTAGTTTTGTGGAGTTGTTAACATGGCATAAGGGGTTTTATGGTATAGTATGAATGGTTAAATGAGTTTTTAATTGCTATGTATAATTTCTTTTGATTGGATATGGAATGTAAATGATAAATGGTATAGTTGATCTAAGTCATGTAAATGATAACTTTTAAATAGGATAAGTAATGTTGATGGAATATGTGTTAAATAATCTTTTATTGCAGATAATGAATGTTTTAAATGATTATGGTTTATGGTTGGTAAATGTGTTATGGTTAAGGTGTGTGTTCACATGGCTTGTTGGTATATGGGTTATTGACATGAGGTTTTATTCCTACTGGTTAGGTTAGAATGAGTCTCTAAACCCCACACCTATAATTCATGATTTAGAGAGTCGGACTGAGGTTTTATGCGCCTAAAAGTTTCATTTTATGTGACTACCTGGACTAATGCTCCATGGTATAAATGGTGTTATATTTAAGAATTTTTTTCCCTATTGAGACAGGGATCATGTATTATCCCCTTATATATAGTATATTACAATCATAAGTCTTCATGTGAAAAATTAAATGCACAACCCATGGAACAAATAATGAAATAGTCAAAGCGAACTTGGTTAATTAATAACATCTTTTTTATCACTTTTTTATAATAATATTCATTAATTGTTTTAATAAACTATTTTTTACTCATGATATTTTTTAGACTTCATTGGTGGTTGAAAACTAAGCTTTACTTACTCCCTTCTTATGCCAACATTTAGTACCCGAGCATATTTCATGGTTTTAGGTCAGGACAAGGGTAAGGACCCTATTTTACATTGTTTAGTTATTCATGGGATGTGCATAGAGGTAGAGTCTAAACACGTTGTAAAGACCCTTTTGGGGGATTATTCAGTTTTTCTTTACTTTTGTTTTTCATTTTAGTTATCATTGTTTGAATTGACCTAACATATTTATTATTTGGTTGTAGGAGTGTAACGAATTTATATAAAATGGATGACAATTCCTGATTATTGTTTATTTATTATTACTTTGTTTATTTAATACTTAATACATTCTATCTTAATCTGATAATGATTTTATAGTCTCCTCATGAGTTCTATTAGACCACCACCACTAGTTGACAGCCTCTTTTATATGGGTAGGTGTGCTTGAGGAAATGTGGTGACTCAGATTGGGGAACCAGTTTAGTGGCAACGCAGTTGGAGATGTTAAAAAGTGGAATTAGAGTGGGTTTTTTATCTTACTATTTTGTAACGGTAGATGGGATACTAGGTTGTTTTGGTTCTTTGTAAATGATATTTTTTATTATTTTATCTAACCCATGTATAAGGTAAAACCCAAGTACCCCCAGTATGGGATTGTTTTTCTTGATGTGTGCTATTATGGTTGAATGATATTTCACCATTGAGTGATGCACTTTTTATTTTATGTTACAATTTTCTGATATTTTTCTCATGTATGAAAAGGTAAAAGATTGGGAATTCATGCATCATTTTAGGTACCTAGAGATATAGGTGGCATGAATCAAGGTAGGCACACATAGGGAAGATGTATGTGATGATAGGGATAAAATAAATTTCACTTTTATTGACATTAAAAATAAATGGTGCCCAATAAAGATGTTTCCACTGGGAAAATGGATATAATGTGAATTAATTGATAAATAATAGTTCCTAATGATAGGTTATTAATAGGTTAAAAAATTTAGTAATAATTTATAATGATGTAAAGGTTACTAAAATAGAAATATTTATGTTGTGAAATTGTAAATGGTTAAAAAAGATGTTTAATGAAAATACTTGTGATTATGTGAGTTGTTTTATCTTTTTTGACTATGACCCATGATTGGGATGGATTATAGTAGTGATAGATATGTGACTATGTCTATTGTTATAGTATATGATGAATAAATTGTTTATGGATAGTATGGAGATTTTTGTGTCAAAGATGTTGAATATTTTTGTTAAATGTTTCAAGATGTGTGTTTGGAATTGTACAGAAATATAATCATGAAACTATGTGCTAGTTAGGAGATAAGATTATATCACTGAGAATTATCTCCCTATGTTAGATCAAGATACCCCATTGATATCGTATAATATATGGGGGGAGAAGTTCCCTGAGAAATTTTCTCGTTTTATGTAGATGATAGAATATGACCTAGGGTGGGTTGTGCTGAGTATGATTAAGTTGAACAGAGAGTTTCAGTTGCATCACCCTCTAATATTTTTTAAAGAGGTTGGACCTGTGATAGATGAGTTCTAGATATATTCTATACAAAAGATTCTAGATCAAATGGATACTCTTCTTAATAAGAGATTCATGTTGGTAGGCTAAATGTTGTGAGGACTAGAAAAGCAATAGTAGGGAATTATGGTGCCGACTGAGCATACAAAATATATTATATGTAATTATTTCTTTGAAAAGATTTTAGAACAGTTTTATTTGGAGGCTTTGAGATAGGATAATGTTGCATAGGTTATGAGGTTGACCTAGGGAACTATGTTAGTGATGGATTATGATGACTGCCTCACCGAATTTTAATTATTTGTTCCGTTATTGGTAGGGGATGAGGATACTACATGGATGAATTTTCAAGATGGACTTTAAAATGATTTCAATTCTTAGGTTAATGTATTTTTTTGAATATTTTTTTGATGTTTTATACCAAACCCTTATTTAAAAAGAGAAATTAAGAGAGGCTTATGGTGTTGGTTATGTGGTTATAGTTGGGTCATCTTATTATGACAACCCTGCTATTATTACAAACATAAACCTGATTTATTACATAAAACCATCACTTGATAAAACATGGAATATAGAGAGGTCTACAATAGTTTGGGGTTAGTAACATTACATAACAACTGAAAACATGAAATACAAAATCTTTATTGAAAACATCCTTTACATGACCACTATATTCCTTCATACTTATCATTGCAAGGGATAACCTGAGGACATGCATAAGAAAAGGGTGAGCTATAAATCCTAGTAAGGGAATAATAATGGAATAATATGAGGAATACAATAAATGTTAGAAAATAGCAATATCAATAGACCCCAATAGAAGCATAAACATAAAAGCATGATAAAGCATTACAATCATAACATGGAAATGTGGAAACAACACTGAACATGGAATTAGCATGAACCAAGGCTCATTGCAGATGGATCATGAGTAAATCCTCATTGCACATTAAGAATGAGTAAAACCTCATTGAACATGAATTAGTATGATTAAAAACCCATTTCACATGATGTATCATGGAACTATACTCTACCCAATGCATTGGAGCGCTATAAGGGCACATCCTTCTTAAACATTTCATTTCATGCATAAGTGTGCCACATGGATCATAAAACATGGATTCATAAAACATAATCATTTATCCCACGATAAAGGAATGTGGAATTCATTCATGAAACGTTATAATCAATAAGATAATGTTCATAAAGGTGAATACCCTTAATAGATAAAGGGGCATGGTATTCACTACACAATGACATTGGATTGGAAAATCGATGCAATTTGGGTAGTGTAACGACGTGATGTATAAATTCATAAAAATGTTTAATGAGAGAGATATGGGTGTCTCATAATATTTTCATGACATGGAATGTAAGGGGGACATATAGATACATGTCCCACCAATTTTAATGGAATTTAGATTCATTATACAAAAGAATTTCTTGAATATAAAAGAGGAGAGGGAAATTTCATTCGGAATTTCGGCATAGTAACGGGTGTAGATGGGAGGAATTTATTGAGAGAGAATGGGGTCTACCATCATTCAAAAATAAATAGGGAAGTATGGTGGAGGTGTTAAATCATACCCAAACATTTATAATTGAAATTAAAAGGGCATAACAATTTAAAGAATATTGGATGAAAATTAGAAAGGAAGAAAACCCATTACTTGGAAGTGTGCTTCCAAAGCCTCGAGAGAGGCTTGAGAGAGGTTTCTTGGGAGCTCGGGGAAACATAGGAGGATTCTAGATAGAGTAGGTCTGATTTTGGAAAAACTCCAATGGCTTTGAGTGAGGAGAAAGTGGGAGCTTGGGTGGGTTTATATAGGAAATGTGAGGGAATTATTTATTATTTAGGGATGGGACACCTCAAATTAAACTAATTCAGACCATAAACCATTCCATGGTTTTTGTGCATGATTTTTTCCAAAGGGGAGCGGAAAAAAAATATTTTATTTGTCCAAAGTCCTAACTTCTTAAAATAATGTGGTTACTTATGTGGAGGTCAGTCACACTCCCAAGGAAAACAATTTAGAAAGACAAGATGTTTGATAAGCCTTGAAGGGTCCATTAATGGTTTGTAAAATAATTCAAACAAACCCAAAATCATATTATTTTAATGTAAAAAAAATATTGGCCTAAAATAAGGCATATAGTATTTTATTACATCACTATTGTGTCATTTTGATGTCATCAAACAAATTATATATTTATACGGTATTTAATTTTCACCTAAAAATTTGAATATCTCAAAAAATTATGAAAAAATAACTGTTGGATAATTTCATGTCCTAATTCCTGAAATAGTATTTATTTTATCTAAATAATTTTCTAAATATTTTAATTTTCACTTTTAAAATAAAAACCAACATTTATCGAAAATTCACAGAATTGGACAAAAATGGATTTCGAACCGTAATAACAATTACAATTGCATTCATAAAATTATACAATCAGATATATTTAATAAAATTTAATTTAATAGTAATAATAGTAATAATTTATTAAAATATTATTTATTATAAAATTCCATTAATTCAGAAAAATACATTTCATAGTTGAATATTAACTAAAAACACTATTTGACTTTTAAAAACTATTTACAAGGTATAAAAAATAACATGAAAATATATTCATTATTATATAAAAAAGATAATGTAAATAACCATAGTGCTAAGGTCTTGTTACAAACCCCCTTATAAAACCCTCATAAGATCGAAGGGTAAGGTTTTTGATGGTGACCAACTCATGGGGTGTCTCGGATAACATTACCCGGGTGGTAATCTCTATCAACTTCCACTTCCCTCGTAGGAGGTCCCGCTCGAGCTTAACCCGTTGAAGCTCGGCTTGGGCTTGGTCAAGAGTGAAGCCCAATGATGCAACCTATTTTCTGAGCTCCAACAAATGGGCTTCGTATGGGGCACGTCTGCTGGATGAGGTCATCGCTTCCTTTGTCTGACTAAATTGGATTCGTTAATGACCTCTATTTATACTAATCATGTGAACACTATTCAATGGCCATATTATCAATGGTCAGAATTCTTAACAGTACTTTAAAATCCAAAAATGTAAAACCAAAAAAGTTGACATTTTATATGAAAATTTTACATAAGGAGACATTTAATTTGATTAAGAGGAATTTCCATTAATAAAAGTTTGGGTCATTAAAATCTTCCCCCCTAAAAAAATTTTTCCCTTCAAATTTTCTTTTCCTACACTAAAATAGATGTGGGTAACTCTGCTTCATCATCTCCTCAAATTCCCACATTTCTTCTTCAAACATGTGGTTTCGCCACAACACCTTGATGAGGGACATTGTCTAATTTCGTATAACTTTTTCTATATGATTTAAGATCTTCCCTGGTTTCTCTTCATAAGAAAGATCATCCTCTAACTATAAAACCTCTGAAGAGAGTATATTTGAAAGTTCCAGTATGTACTTCCTTAAGAGGGATACAAGAAAGATGTCATACACTTTGGTGATGGTAGGTAGAAGTGCTAGTCAATAGGCCACAGCCCGGACATGATCAAGAATCTCGAAGGGGCCGATTTACCTTGGACTTTACTTACCTTTCTTTCCAAACCTCATTAACTTATTCCATAGAGATATGCTTAGAAATACCATGTCTCCAACTTTATACTCAAGGTATCTTCCACGGTTATCTGCATAACACTTCTGTCGACTATGGTCTTCCTTGATATGTTGGTTAATGGTTTTCACCTTCGCCACCATTTCATCGACCATTTCTAGTTCAAGCAACTTATGCTCCCCATCCTCACCACAAAATGCCGGTGTTCTTCACCTTTTCCCAAAAAGGGCTTCATATGATGCAATTTTGATGCTCGATTGGAAACTGTTATTATAATATTACTCAACCAGAGGATGATTTTTATCCCATCCTCCTTTAAAGTTCATTGAGCATGCTCTCAACATGTCCTCGAGTGTTTGGATAGTCCGCTCGAATTGGCCATCATGTTTTCGGATGATAAGTCGTAATGGAGTTCAGTTTAGTATTCAGAACATTTTGAAGACTCTTCCAAAACATATAGGTGAATATTGGATCTCGATCGGACACAATAGATAGTAGTAATCCATAGACCATTACCACTTCCCTGATATATATTTGTGCCATTTTATCTAATAAGAAAGCCTCCCAAATAGCAATGATGTGCGAAGCCTTTGTTAGACGATCCACAATAACCCGGACTACATTGTTTCCTTTGGATGTCTTCAGAAGTATGGTGACAAAGTCCATGGTGATGTTCTCCCATTTCTATTCTAGTATGGGAAATGGTTGCATCATCCCCTTAGACTTATGCCTCTCTTCCTTAACTTGCTGACACACTAGGAACTTTGATGTATATTCACAGATCTCCTTCTTCACATTATCCCACCAATAATGCTCTCAGAGATATCAATACATCTTTGTGTTTCCTGGATGAATAGAGAAATTTGAACTATGAGCATCATTCAAAAGTTCCTTATTCATCTTTTAACTTGATGGAACACATATACATTTCCCAAATCTCACAATTCCTTCTTCATTAACATTAAACTCTGAGGATTTCCCTTTTCAGATAGCTTCAACTTTTTCCTGAATTCCCACATCATCTTTTTGAGCTTCCTTTAACCATTCCAAAAGTGATGGTTGAACAATAATTTGAGAACGGATTGAGGATGTTCCCCTATTTATGATTCCCATGTCCATCCGCATCAAAAATAAGAAGATTGGATCCTTTTAAATTCTCATAAATGATAGAATTGTCGGGTCCTTTCTACATAGAGAATCCTCCACCTTGTTCTCTTTCCCAAGGCTGTAATAGATTGAGCAGTCATAGTCCTTGATCAGCTCTAACAATCATCATTGGCATATATTCAACTCTATCTGTGTGAATATATACATGAGGGTTTTGTGGTCTGTATATATTTCACACTTCCCCCAAAAGAGATAATGCCACCAAATTTTCAAAGTGAAGATAACTAAAGCCAACTCGAGGTCATGTGTTTGATAGTTCTGTTCATGAACATTCAATTTCCTTGAAGAATAGGCAATGAATTTGTCATTTTTCATAAACACACATCCCAGGTCCTTCTTCAAGGCATCACTGAATACCAAGAAAAGCTCTCCACTTGTGGGTAAAGTGAGCATGAGAACAATGATAAGACTCCATTTCAACTCATTGAAGCTTTATTCACATTCATCACTCCAAGAAATCATTACTCCCTTTTGAGTTATCTTGGTAAGAGGGTTGTATAATCGTGATAAATTTCTCAAAAATCATCGATAATATCTAGCTAACCCCATGAAGCTACAGATATCTCTTACTGATGTTGCCCTCGAACATCCCTCAATTGCATCTATTTTGGATGGATCCATAGATAACCCAATGTTTGTGATGGCATGGACCAATAATGATACATATTTTAACCATAACTCACACTTGCTGTACTTGGCATAGAGCATCTCCTTCTACAAGGTCTCTAGTATAGTAATTAGATGCTCCTCATGATCCTCCTTAATTTTGGAGTATATCGGAATATCATCTATAAAGAATACCATAAATTTATCGAGGTAATCTATAATGACACTATTCATCAAGTCCATGAATATTTATGGAGCATTAGTGAGTCTGAAAGGCATTACTATGAATTCATAGTGCACGTATCTTTTATGACAAGTAGTCCTGGGGATATCTTCCTTCTTCACCCTTACATGATAATATCCACACTGCAAATCCATCTTGGATAAGTATTGTTCTCCACACAGCTGATCAAACAAGTCATCAATTCGTGGGAGAGGATATTTGTTCTTTATCATGATTTTGTTGATCTCACAATAATTGATGCAAAACTGTATTGACCCATCCTTCTTCTTTACGAAGAGGACCGATGCAACCCATGGTGAAACACTTGGGCATATAAACCCTTTATCCAGATTCTCATGTAGTTGTTTTTTCACGTATTCAATCTCTACAACATCCATTCTATATGGAGTTTTGGATATTGGAAACTCCCCCATTATAAGTTCAATTTAGAATTCAATATCTCTTCTAAGAGGAAGAAAAGTAAATTCCTCAGGAAACACTTCAGCGAATTCCATCACAATAGGCACGTCTTCAAGGATGGTTTCTTCCTTGGAATCAATCATATGAGCCAGATACGTGTGCTCATAGGGCTGTAATATCAACACTTGAGATGATAGATCTAATGAAGATTAATCTTCCTCCATGCAATTTTAAAGAATTGCGGGTCGATTCTATACATGGAAAGTGATTTCCCTCTCATGGAAATTTATCTTGGCTCTATATAAAGAAAGCCAATCCATGCCATGAATTGCATCAAATTACACCAGTGGGAGTATGATGAGGTTCCCCAGGAAGTTCAATCCACATATTATCACTGGGGAGGAGTTATATTGATGGGATTCAATAGTCTCCCCATTATTCATACTCAACGACATCTTAACTTCCATGATTTGTGGTGGTCCTGGGATTGTTCTACTAAACATTCAAGATATAAAAGAATGCGTTGAACGTGAATCAAAAAGAATTTTTTTCTATTACTGAATTAATAACAAGCGTACCTATCACCACTTCGTTGTCGGGGTTCACTTCGGCAGTAGTGATGGAAAAAAGATCTCCCTTGCTGACTTGGAGGTTTTTGGTTGCCTCTAAAAACCCTTGGCTTGGGGAACTGATTTGAAAGATTCCATGGTTATTTATAGTTGTAGCAATGAACCACACGTTGAGGTTCGAACGGAGTGTTCCTCTCATTTATCACAGCCACGAGTCTTTATTGCTAACAGTTAACATCCAGAATCCCTTCTCTTCCACACCTAAATCATTTCCTCGTCCCCTTCAGGAATTTTCATGGGTGCTTCTTTCCGCACCATTGGCAAGTGGGGTGCTTGATCTTCTTAGCACCATTTTATTTATCTATCGGACCACCAAAATTGAAGTCTACCTTACGATTTTATCCCCACGATACCCCATAGATTCTACGATCACCATTTCAACCTTGAGGGCACATTAGACAACTTCCACATAGTTGTCAAATTCACGGATTTCCAGTGCTTTCCGCAGGCTAGGTATCAGCCCACCAAAGAAGCGGTAAACATTGTATTTGGGGGGTAATGACAAAGTCGAGAGTGTGTCGTGAAAGCCATGTGAATTTTTCCTCATACGCTCCAACAGATTCGACATCCTTTTTCTTGAGGGAAAGGAATTCTACTTCCATTTTTGACAGAGGGTGCACAGAAAATATTTATCAAAAAACATCTTCAAGAAATCCTTCCATTCCAATGCCTCTATCTCCTCATTAAGCATCATATTTTTGATCAATGTACACCATTGATCATCTTCACCCTCCATACGCTAAGAATCCAGGAGAACCTACTCTTGTTCAGAACATTGAAGGATGGAGAAGATATTTTCAATGGATTTTATCCATTGTTAATCAATTGAGGGGTCAGATGATCCATTAAAATTAGGAGGCCTTTGTCTCATGAATCTCTCGAGAGACACTTGTTCTTTCCAAGGGGGGGGGGGTTGAATGTTCTTCTTGACCCATGTTTCTAATCCCAGATTGAGTTAGCTAAGAGAGAAGTGTGAAAATGTTCTCGATTCCTGGTCCCACTAGACTGGGTATCTCATTAGTACAGTCATCACATTGCTCATCACATCGGTTGTTATCCTTAGTCCTTTTATTACCAGCCATTAGCTGGAATAATAGAAAAGTTAGGGGTGACACATAAAGGGTAATACAAAGGCCAAAACTGATGACTTATAATTTTTTTTATTTCCTTAGAATATGAATCTATTGTCTTCAGTCTATGTTATCCATGATCTACTTTCTAACATATATTCTAAGGGAATTTTTTCCTTTAATAATGGTTCATACTAAGCTTGTGAACTTCCCAATGAATATCCCTCGGGAGAATAATAACCTAGAGTGCAGCAAGGCCCATTTTCGTGCACTATCTCCCTTTTGAGTCTAGCTCAAAGCATTGTTTTTGGGGTTTACCCCTAGAATACATCTATGTCAGAGCCGCCTCTACCTGCTTGTATCCAGATATAGATGTATTTTCTTGATAAAACTGTAATTTCCCTGTTCTGGAAGCCACCCAGAGGTTCCCCATACCCGGTTAGTCACATGGTCTCAAGTGCATTTCTCCAAACGCCAGAGGATACCGACTAGCATAGGGGGACTTGGGTGTGATAGTGGGGAAACTATTCCATCATTTGCAGAGTACACAACAAAAGTCAACAAATCATACAATAGTATAATCAATAAGTATCCAACAACAATAAACAACAGAAGACTAAAAAAACAAACAACTGGAGCACACATGTATGTATGAAATGATTCACAATACATATGTCTAGGAAAGCATCCAAACAAGTCACAATGCTGAATACAATACTAAACCAAAGTACAATGGAAAAAACAAATAAGCAACTCCTCAGCATTGCAAGCCTCGGCTTGGTCCCATGCTCTCCTAATCCAAAGCAATCAAGTACCATAAGTCTAAGGGCGCTTTCCCTTGTCTATACCTACAACATTAAAGTCTATTTTGGCCCAAAAGAATGACCCAAAAACGGTGTTATACTAAATCATAGTAGAAAACCACCAGAAGATCTATGCCCGATAGTTAGTGAGTATATGGCAGGTAATAGTACAATAAGCAGTAAACAGTAACGATAAACCGCATGCAGTAAACTGTAAGCAGTAACCAGATGATATACAATATTAATCAGTCCACAGAATAACAAGTAGTAGAGAAGAAAATAGCTAACCGCAACAGGAACCCCTCTAGGAAGTACTCGCATCCAACCCCTCTAGTCCTATCCAAGAAGTACCAATAACCCTTTTGGAAGTCCACTCAGCCTAACCCCTCTGGTTTGGTCATACAAAATTGTAAGACTCTATGGGAAAGATCGCTCAGTCAATTTCCCTTATAGTATAGGGTATTTAGGGAATCTCTAAGGAAGATCATGTTGTCAAACCCTCTTATATCCCCAAGGTCTAGAAACTCTCTAAGGAATCTCACTCAGTCAATTCCTCCTATAGTCTCCAGTCTATCATAGACTCTCTAAGGAAGCTCACTCAGTCAATTCCTTCTC
Organism: Viscum album; assembly: GCA_963277665.1. Lineage (NCBI taxonomy): Eukaryota > Viridiplantae > Streptophyta > Magnoliopsida > Santalales > Viscaceae > Viscum > Viscum album. The sequence goes on along the minus strand of OY728122.1, from coordinate 576,954,255 downwards.
TAGCCTAGAATGGATTTAAAGATATTCAAACAAGGTAAAGACTATCTGAGGAAGCTCACTTGGTCTACCGTCCGGTAGTCTATAATATACAAGGCTCTCTAGGAAGCTCACTCAGTCTATCCCCTGTAGTCAATAATGTCCAAGACTCTCTGAGGAAGCTCACTCGGTCTACACTCCTCTAGTCTATAATATCAAAGACTCTCTGGGAAGCTCAATCGGTCTTTCCCTTATAGTCTATAGCACTAGGTTTTCACAGTCTCATTCCAGTCAGTGCATAATAATTCTATAAGGACAAAGTACACCTACCTCGCTACTTGGCTAACCAGTGTACAACATAACAAGAATATCATGAATCTCATTCCATCCGACAGTCACAAGGCATGGAAAATAGGTATAATGACCAATGGCAAAAAAGACCCCAAGTTCATAAAAAGAAAAGGCATGGGAAAAAATCCTAGCATATAAATTATCCACAACATGTTAATATTACCCCTACACAAGAATTCAAGCATGGTAGAAAAAACAACAGGGGAAAAACGGAAAACATGCAATACCACGTTCCAGGGTATTCGTGGAATTTTCACATTAAACTCAAAGACTTCAAACGGTAAGGCATAAACCACAAACCTTGATTCCAGTAGATCAATATACTCTGACCATGTGGGTTCATTCTCCTTTAAACAATGTAGATCTACTAAAATGCACCAAACGTTCAAACCATGATATCATGAGGAAGAGAGAGAATCATGGAATGAAACTCAAGAAGAAGGAAGAGCTCACCGCTGTGGTTCCAACGCAATTATTGGCGGTAGATTCGGAAAACAGACGGAGGCTCAGGGGCTTAGAGGATATTTGCAGCCATACGGGTCGCTCTCGGTTGAGGAACCTGGAGAAGAAGGTGTTTTCATCGATTAGGCGTGACCCCTATCTGTTTAATAAAAAAATAAACTACACAACGTGTACTTCTAGGGTACACAGCGTATACTTGAAATTTTTGTACTCCGGCTCAATCTTCCTCCGCATCGCCCCTACACACCATGTGTGTGGCTCGGACATGGCCAGCACACGGCCTAGCGCTGTATCAAAGTACACGACATGTACTTATAAAGTACACGAAATATACTTCTAAAATTTCCAGATTTTCCAATTTTTCTCAAAAATGACCATAAAAGGATAAACATACCTGAAACAAAGATTTGGGTTCTTACAAAGGTCCCCCCTTAAAGGAAATTTTCCCCAAATTTCCCTAGAGAGGCGTAGATGAAGAAACCCCGAATAGATCTGGCCACTGCGATCATGAATCGGCCTCCCTCTCCCAGGTCTCGTCCTATACTTGCCCGTGCTTCCATAGCACCTGTACCAGAGGAACCGACCGACCATGGAGAACCTTTGTACTGTGATCGACAATCCAGATTGGATTATCCTAAAATGACGCATCCACTTCAATTTCATCCTCCGCAGGTTAAAAGACATGATACATGTCTGAAAATTAACGTTGGAGTTGAGAAACGTGGAAGACATCATGCATAGCCTGGTACCTCTGAGGTAACTACAACCGATAGGTAACCGGCCCAACTCCCTCCAACACCTCAAACGGCATGACGTACAGTGGTGAAAGCTTACCCTGTCTCTTAATCCTATTGTGTTCCAAACTCAGTGCGACACACAGGAAAACCGGATCCCCGACCTCGAACTACAGAGGTTGTCTCCGCGGATCAGCATATGAATTTTTTCGTGACTGTGCTGTATCCATCCTCTTCCAAATCAGCTCTATCTGCTCTGAGGTTTCTAGAACAAGACAAGGTCCCTGCAAAGCTGCCTCTCCTACCTCCATCAAGCACAAAGGTGATCGGAATGGCCTACTGTACAAAGCCTCATAAGGTTACATCTGAATAGTCGCCTAAAAACTATTGTTATAGGCAAAGTCCACAAGATGAATATGATTCTCCTATGAACCTCCAACGTCTAGAATGCATGCTTGGATCATATAATCAAGAACCCGAATCGTACTTTCGGACTCGCCATCTGTCTGGGGATGGTATGATGTACTCAAAAGTACCTATGTACCCAAAGCCTTCTAAGGCCCCTTCCAGAATCGAGAAGTAAAAAGTGCATCCCTATTTGAAAACAATGGAGTGTAGAACTTCAAACAGACGTAAAATCTCCCGGATGTACAACTGTCCCAGCTCATCAACACTGAAGGTATCCTTGATTGGAAAGAAGTGAGAAACCTTTGTAATCCTATCGACAACAACCCAAACAGCATCATTTCTTCGAGGTGACCTCGGTAACCCAGTCACGAAGTCCATCACGACATCATTCCACTTCCACTTGGGAATGGGTAACAACTGTAAAAGCCCTGCTGGTTGTTGATGCTCGGATTTCACCTGTTGACAAGTAGAAAATATTCTAAAAAAACCAGAAACATCTCTCTTCATAGGTAGCCACCAGTACTAGCGGTGAAGATCACGATACATCTTGGTGATGCCAAGATGAACTGCCCAAACTGATTAATGAAAATCCTACATCAACTCCTCACATATGTCTGCTGGCACCCATACGCGTCCTTGGAAACACAATATCTCATCCTTGCCCATTTTTCATCTAGGAGGAGGGTCCTCTCCTGACACACTCTCCTATAGGATTAGGCTTTCAGAGTCTCAAAGATGCCTCATCCGTACCGGATCAAGAAGTGTTGAGGTAACAACTGTAGAAGAAAGAAAAGTCTATCCCTATCTGTCGTGCACTTCCATGTGCATCTCAGAGAACCGATCCATACGCTGCCACTCCCTGTTGGCCTTCTGAACTTCATGAATCTATGTTCCCCTCCTCAACGCATCAGCCATTGTGTTTACATTTTCCGGTGTATAGGGAAGCTCAAAGTCGAAGGACTGTAGATACTCAACCCACCTGTGTTGTCTCATATTCAGATCACTCTAAGTAAAGATGTACTTGAGAATATTTTGGTTGGTGAAAACCACAAAGTGCTCTACCATAAGATAATGTCTCCAACAGTGTAAGGCATGAACCACAGCTGCCAACTCCAGATCATGCGTCGGGTAGTTCCTCTCATGTGGCCTCAACTGTCGACACTCATACGCAACGACGCCATCTCCCTGAATAAGCAAAGCTCCCAGTCTGACACCTGAACCATCACAGTAGACTGTATATCTCTTTCCTTTCACTACAAAGACTAGTATCAGTGCGGACGTCAACATCTCATTCAGCTCCTGAAAGGCTGTCTCACAAGAATCTGTCTATATGAACTTCACACCTTTCTTGGTCAGACCTGTCAGCGGTTCTGCAAGGAGTGAAAACTCCTGTATGAAATGCCTGTTGTATACATCCATCCTTATAAAAATCCGCACGTCAAATACATTCTTTGGTTTCTCCCAAGAAACTATATCTCTCACTTTATCTAGGTCTACAAATACTCCTATCTCTAAGATAACTTGACCCAAGAAGTGAGTCTGGTCCATTCAAAAGGGGCTTTTCAAGAGCTTATCATATAACTGATTCTCTCTCAGTGTACTCAGAATGATCTCAAGATGGGTAGCATGGTCGTGTCTAGCGTGAGAGTACACCAAGATATCGTCCACGAAAACCACCACAAAAGAGTCCAAGTATGGATGGAACACTTGGTTCATTAGTGCCATAAAAACTGCTGGCGTATTCGTGAGACCGAATGGCATTACCGTATACTCGTATAGATCATACCTGCTCTTAAAGGCTATAAGAGGTATATCTGATGGTCTAACGCGCAACTGATGATATCCGGCCCTCAAATAAATCTTTGAGATCACTCGGGCTCATCAAAGCTGATCAAAGAGGACATCGATCGTCTGTAAGGGTTATCAGTTCTTGAACGTCAACTGATTCAGCTTCTGATAATCCACGAAGAGCCTAACGGTGTCGTCTAACCTCTTCACAAACAGGACTGGAGAACCCCAAGGATAATTACTGGTTCGGATGAAACCCTTTTCCTGCAACTTCTCCAACAACTTCTTGAGCTCCTATAACTCAGGTGTAGCCATCCTATAAGGATGAATGGGCACTAGTGCAGCTCCTAGCACGAGCTCAATAGAAAATTCTACCTCACGATTTGGAGGCAAACCTAAAAAGTGCTCTAGAAAGACATCCCTAAAATTTCCCACCACTGAATGAAAGTCTAACTGTGAAGTCCCCTGGGCATCCAGATAAACACTGGAAATCTGGGCTGTAAATCCTCCTAGCCCATGATGCTCAGGTCCAGATCTACCCGTCTGGACATCCCAATCGCCTCTATGAAGAAAAGATCTTCCCTCTCGTGATATGAAACTCATCCTGCAGTGATAGCAATTGAAAACTGCCTAGAAGGGGACTAACCAGTCCATATCAAGAATTAAATCATAGTCTGTCATCTTTAGGACATAGAGGACCCATAACAAGTGACACCCTGCAACCTGAAGGGGGAACTCTCTGCACTAACGTATACTAGATGTCCTTCTTCCCAATGGTGGATCAATTGTCAACATGTCGGTAGACGAAAATATACAGAGTCCAATTCTCTCCACAACAGAAACAGAGATAAAACTATGTGAAGCACCAGTATCGAAAAGAGTTGAAGATAAAACTGAGGCTATTGAAAATGTGTGGAAGGAAAAATGTGATTAACCTTGAACATGATAACACACATTAAAACTCTGAAATTTCATATCAAATAATTTTGCATGCCTTGATTCTGATTTTATTGCAATTTTATGTTCATGTGCATAGATATTGGAAAGTGCAGTTGTCCGATGTGATTTTTCACCATTTATATTTTCTTCCAATTATTTCAAAAAACACAATGCATGTCCTCTAGATTGTGGGGTTTTATTTTGATTTTTGGGGGACCCATAAAATATAGCATAAGATTGGCGATCAGTTTAATTTTAGTATGAGTATTCACAGAAAAAATAAATTGTACGTAGAGCAATGAATTTACCTAATGTGTGTCTTTTGGGACTGGGGGATCATGACTCTGGGCCAGACAACTATGGATTCATGATCCCCAAGTGCCGAAAGACACAAATTAGCTCAATTCATTTCTCTGCGTGCAATTGATTTTTTTGTGAATACTCATGTTAAAATTAAAATGTTCACCAATCATGTGCTATTTATTATGGGTCCCCAAGAACTCAAACTAAAACCCCACAATCTAGAGGACGTGAATTTTGTTTTTTTAAACAATTGGATGAAAATAAAAACAGTGAAAAATCACATCAGACAACTGCACTTTCCAATATCTAAGCACATGAACATAAATATGCATTAAAATCATAATCAAGGCATGGAACATTATTGGATATCCAATTTCAGAGTTTGGAATGTGTGTTATCTTGTTCAAGGTTAATGACATTTTTCCTTCCACACATTTTTATCTTCCTCCCAACATAGAATAACGATGTCCCCAGTGTTTAATGAATTGAAACATAGAAGGGGTAGGATATAAGTTAAATGAATACATTGAAAATTATAATTATGGAATGAAGTCACCTAGTAATTGATTTTGAAAATGCATTCCCCTGTCTCCCTTCAGTTCTGGTTTGAGTCCCAATGACTTCGACGGTTGGGACCAGCATTTCCCAATGACCTATGACATGCCTAATTTATTTAATAATATATATATATATATTTGTATTTTTTAAACAAAAAAAACAAAAAAATTACATAAACTGATAATACATTATCTTCTCTTAAATTTCTGGGTAAGGTATTACTTAGGGATCACATCATGTGACACAGATGAATACAGTTTACTCCTTTAATACCCATCCTTACTCATAAAAGAAGAACATGTCAACAATCTATTTTTTTAATCAAACTGATGATACATTGTATTATTTATATTTTCTGGGTAAGGTACTACTCAAGGATCATATCAGGTGACATGGATGAATACAGTGCTCCCCTTTCATACCCATCCTTACTCATAAAATAAGAACAATTCACAAGTCTATTTTTTTACCTAAAAAAACATAAATAAAATAAAACAAACTGATGATACATTGTCTTCTCTATATTTTCTGGGTAAGGAATTACTCAGGGATCACACCGCGCGACATAGATGAATATGGTGCTCCTCTTTCATACCCATCCTTACTCATAAAAGAAGAACATGTAAAATGTATATATATATATATATATATTCAAACTGATGATACATTGTATTATTTAAATTTTCTAGGTAAGGTATTACACAAGGATCACACCGTGTGACATGGATGAATACGTTGCTCCCCTTTCATACCCATCCTTACATATAAAAGAAGAACAAGTCAACAGTTTATATTTTTTTTAAAATAACAAAATGAAGAAGAAGAAAACAATATATGATTCATAATGATTAGAAACATAAAAACCATGGGTTTCCTCCCATGTAGTGCTTTTGTTTAAGATCGTTAGCCCGACATGGATCCTAAATCTATCAAATTTTTCCTTGTTCATAGGTTGGCTCTGTTAACTCAACCTATATTACATGTTTATTGAATGATTCAATGAATGGTTTTATCCTATGACCATTGACCTTAAAAATTTTACCACTTGTGGGATCCTGAATCTCTACTTCCCCATGGGGGTACACATGATTCACTATGAATGTACCTGACCATCTAGACCTTAACATTCTTAGGTTTAAATGATGTTTTTAACTATACAAGAGCACATATTTTCCCAGTTCAAATTTTTTGACTTTGATATTTCTAGATTGGTAGGCTTGAAATCTAGCTTTATTTATCCTTGATTTTTCATTATCCTCCATCCTAAGTTCGTCAATTTCATTAATATCTAATTTCCTCATTTCTTCAGCTAAAGAAATGTTAATTCATTTTTTTGATTGCCCAAAATGCCTTATGCTCAATTTCAACTGGTAAATTGCAGGATTTTCCTTAAACCATCCTATGTGGTGACATTCCTATAGTGGTTTGGAATGTTGTACAATATGCCCAAAGAGAATCCAACAGATTCTCAGACAAAAATTTCCTAGAGGGGCTGGCAGTGTTTTAAAGAATTTTCTTAATCTCCCTTTTTGCTAACTCATCTTGAACATTGGTTTAAGGATGGTATGTAGTTGATACATTATGATAAATCACGCACTTAGACATGAGTTAAGACAATGGGAATTATAGAAATGGGTTCCTCAATCACTGATTATAGCCCTAGGAATTCCAAATCGAGAAAATATATTCTCTTTCATAAATCGGATCACAATGTGACGGTCATTGGACATGGTGGGAATTGATTCAAACCATTTTGGGACATAATAAATAGCTAAGAGGATGTATAGATATCCCATAGAGTTTGGAAAGGGTTCCATGAAATCAATTCCCAAACAATCATGTATTTCAACGACTAGAATGGGAGTGAGGGGCATTTGATTGCTTTTGGTAATGGATCATAATTGCTGACACTGAGGACAACTTTTACTAAAATGGAAGGAATCCTTAGTGAGGTTCGGAAAGTAGAAACCACATTAGAGGACCTTCGCAGTGGTTTTATTTAAAGAAAAGTGGCCTCTACATGCCTCTCCAAGACAAAATTTTAGAATGGACTCTTTCTCAGACTCAGGAACACATCTTCTGATGATTTGATCAGGATAGAACTTGAAGAGGTGAGGATCTTCAAACACATAGTGTTTGACCTTAGAAAGAAAATTCCTCTTAGCTTGGGTCCCCACAAATTTTGGAATGTCACCCGTCACCAAATAGTTTGATATGTCTTCATTCCAAGGGAAATCACTCACTAAATAGAGGTGCTCATCGGGAAATGAATCAGAAACAGATAGGTGGTGTGAGTTTTCTTTGAATTCCATCCTAGAGAGGTGATCAACTACAAAATTTTCAACACCCTTTTTATCCTTAATGGTTAAATCAAACTCTAGAAGAATAAGGACCCAACTAATCAATCTACCCTTGGCATCTTGTTTTTGGAAAAGGAATTTTAGGGTTGAAGGGTCAGTGAAGACAATGATGGGTGATCCTAAGATATAAGACCTGAATTTATCTAAGGCAAATACAACAACAAGAAACACTTTCTCAGTGGTGGTGTAGTTTATTTTTGCATCATCTAAGGATTTTATTGCATAAGAAATGACACATGGAGTGTTCCCACACCGTTGTCCTAAGACTGCTCTAACAATGAAGTCACTTGCATCACACATGAGCTCGAAAGGAATTTTCCAAATTGGAGATTGCATGATAGGTGGAGATATAAGAGTTGACTTGAGATTAGAGAATGATTCATCATATATTTATGTCTATAAAAATAGAGCACCTTTTTCCAATAGAGCACAAAGTGGTCAAGAAATGGAGCTGGAATTCCTAATGAACCTTCAATAAATACTATCATGTCCTAATAAGGACCTCACTTCCTTAATAGTTTTAGGAGATGGAAGGCGATGAATGATGTCAACCTTGGCATTATCAACATCAATACCTCTACCAGATACTAGATGACCTAGAACATGTCCTTCCCTTACCATGAAATGGAATTTTCCCCAATTTATTATGAGATTCTTATACTCAAACCTTGAAAAAACCTTTTTAACATTTAGAAGGAATCCCTCAAAATTATCCTCAAATATGGAGAATTCATCCATGAAGACCTCTAATCAATCCCCCACCATGTACGAGAATATTCATATCATGCCCCACTAGAAGGTACCAGGGGCATTACATAATTGAAATGGAATTATCTCGAAGGAAAAAGAGCCAAATGGACAAGTGAAGGTTGTTTTTCCTTGATCATATAATGAGACATTGATTTGATTATACCCTGAGAATCCATCTAGGAAGCAGTAGAATTGATGACCTGCCACTCGCTCGAGGACTTGATCAATAAAGGGAAAGGGGAAATGGACTTTCTTGGTACAAGAGTTGAGCTTCCTATAGTCAATACAGACTCTCCATCCACTACTAACCCTGTTGGAAGCATCTCTCTATCCTTATTGGTTATTACTGTGATTCCAGCCTTCTTTGGAACCACATGGATTGGGCTAACCCACTCACTCTCAGTTATAGGATATATGATACCATCTTTTAACAATTTCAAAATTTCTTTTTTCAATACATCCATGAGATTAGGATTGAGTCACCGCTGAGGTTGACGGCATGGCTTTGAATCAGATTCTAGAACAATTCTATGAGTCCCGATAAGTGGGCTAATCCCAAGAATATCAAATAGGGTCCATCCAATGGCTTTCTTGTATCTCCTAAGGACATCTTGAAGCATCCTCTCATGATCAGCTTCAAGAGAGGAAGAAATGACAATAGGAAACGATTGATTTTCCTCTAATAATGCATACTTGAGTGATGAAGGTAAAAGATTAAATTCAAAATCAAAGTGATTATAACTTTCCAAAAAAGAATGAGACTTTGTATTTAACTCAGTTTCATTGTTCATATTTCTTGAAAAAATTGGTTCCTTTTGAAAAGAATTTTCATCCACTAAATTAGGTAGAGTAGTGTCATCAATGGGTATGGACTCGATGTTATTGATTTCACCAATGGTATAATTGATTGGTGATTCTAGAAAATCAACAATAGAGATATTTGAAAGAGATTCAAGACAAGGAGACAAATTTCCTTCATGTGAACAAAGAAAATCAATCTCCTCTCGACTTAAACATCCTTCGGTAATTCCTTTATGTTCCTTGAGTTCACTTTCAACACTACCAATCCAATTAACCACATGGATCTCTTCATCATCCCCAATTTGAGAGTTTTCATTATAGATGTTCAAGTATAGAGTCATGTTTCAAAATGTGATGGTCATGTTCCCATTTCGAACACGGAGAACAGAGTTGATTGTTGCAAGGAAGGGGCAACCAAGGTTGATTGGGGTTTGCTCCCTAGGACCTAAGCTTGGATTATTTTCAAGAACAATGAAGTCATCTGGGTAAATGAAATTTTCAACTTTCACTAAAACAACATTTATGATCCCCTTTGGAACCTTAATACGATGATCAGCAAGATGAATTGTGACAGATGTGGATTGGAGATCATCTAGGCCTAACTGGAAATACACAACATATAGGATGAGAATGACACTAGCACCTATGTCACATAAGGCCTTGAAAACATTTCTCTCTCCTATATCAACATTGATGTAAGGTTATCCTGGGTCTTTCATCTTTGGAGGAAGAGTTCCTTGGATTGTTGTGCTAACATTTTCTGCCAGAAGGACTTGGTTATTATGTGAGAATTTCCTTTTAAATGTGCAGATGTACTTAAGGTATTTTGAGTATGGAGTAATGGTTTGAATGGAATCAAGGAGTGGAATGTTTAACTTGACTTGTGAGAATATTTCCCTCAATGTTTCACTCAATTCAGGCTTGGTTTCCCCCTCACGCGTTGTGGAAATGGGGAATGTTGTGGGTTTTATTTTGAATTGTTGTTTGTTTCAAATTGTTATCATGTTTTTCAGTTTGATCATGTTTTTAATTTGAATTTTCAATAGTGTTTGAATCTTAATATGTTTTCTGAATTATTTGTTCAGATTTCTCAATTGATTTCCCACTTATCAATACTGTCACACCCTTTAGTTGTTCATGAGTTGTTTGAGTGAAACTTGTCTCTCACCTTGATGTTTGTTGTGGAATGGCCTATGTGGGCATGGGTGCCTTTCCAGTTTTAATTGTTTGAAGTTGTTGTTTAAGGGATGATAATTTGGAGTTCATTTTGTCCATTTGTTTATACAAATGTTCAAGGATTGGAAGAGGGAAAGATTGGGTCAGGGCTTGTGTTGGTTGGTTTATCCCAGGAGGATACTTTTGGTGAAGGATGGGTTGCCGGTATTGGATATGGGGACGCTGGTATTGGACTGGTTGTTGTTGTAATTGGTTATTATTTTGAAAAAAATTTGTAGGGTAGGGGCGTGGTCCTTGTGGTTGGCTAGGTTGTTGCTTATCTTTCCAGGTGAATCCTGGGTGGTCATTATACCTTGGGATGAATGTGTTTTGGTATTGAGGCTTTTGAAAGTTTAGGGCATTGACTTCAGTAGGTGGTCCTCCTAAAATAACATTCTTTATGGATGGAATATTTTGGTAGTTGTCTTTTTTGTGGTCATATTTGTCACAGATTGTGCAAACAGGGTCTACGTTTTGGATTTCATTGATTTTCCTATGGTAAATCTCTTCAACCATACTAGAGTGTGCTACAAGTTTCACCTAAGGCTTTACTCTTCTCTAAGTGTATGCATTCCAGTAGTTCTTTTGGGATTTTCAGAATAAGGTGATGTTCCCCATGTTTGGTTTTGTTTAGCAAGGATTTCTAGATACTCGTAAGCATCATGTGGGGATTTTCTTTTAAAGGTACCGTTAAACATCATGCCAATTAATTGTTTGTTCCCCAGGCCCAAACCTTCATAGAAAATTATCACTTGTTCCGGAATAGAAAAACCATAGTGTGGATCCATGTTTAGGGTGTCTTTGAACCACTCCCATGTTTCATAAAATGACTCTCCCTCTTTTTCAAAAAATTATTGGATTCTCTTTTTTAGTGCAATGGTTTTGTGATGGGGGGAGTATTTTTTGTTAAATTCTCTTTGCATTTGGTCCCAAGAGTGGATTGATGAAGGTCTTAGATTATTTAACTAGTTCTTTGCTCGATCCTTATGTGAGAAAGGAAAGAACCTCATCTTAGATGAATCAAGTTGATGTGGTGAGCACATGGTTTCAACAATGTCATTGAACTCCTTGACATGAAGGTAATGCATTTCTGACTCCATCCCATGGAAGGTTGGAAGGTGGATTATGACATGAGGTTTAAAGACATAGTGGGCATATCCGAGGGTAGAATTCCTAATTCAAGAGGGTTCATTGGTCCAAGTAGGTGTAATGTAGTCATTCATGGTATGATCGACTGCATTCCCCAAATTTGGGGCTGCCTCATTTGGATTTCCATTTTGGTTCCCATCTAGGTTTATGAGATGGTTTCTTTAAAGAACCTCCATTGAATTTGTCTCAATATTTGACTATGGGGTATTAGGAATATTAAGATCCAATGGTGTACTTGACTCCTTTATCCTATGACATTCCACCCTAACTAGTCTGTTTGAGTTATCACGGGTGTAGGCGGATATGCGCCAAAAGAAAAAAAAGCGAAAAAGGGAAAAGATAATAGATATTGGGTGAGAATAGAAGAATGGGGGTGAGGATAGAAGGTTTTGGTCTAAGGAACGTACTTGGTCCCCATAAACTGTGCCAAAATTTGTTGTTGCACAAATTTATCCATGTTTTAAGGGTCAAGCAGCCGCTTGCAGTGTAGCTTCGGTTGTCGAATCCTCAGAGACCTAATAAGAACCTTTAGACACTCAATAAAAAGAGATGGACTTTTGTCTATGAAGTGTAAAAAATGGGATGATTTTTGTTGGTTTGAAAATAGAACTAAAAGATCTATGTGAATTCAAATTATGAGAACATGAGTTGATCCTAGGTTCTTGCTTGGGGTGGAATGAATGAATTCCTTTTTTTACGATTTTAATTTCATTAACTCGAGAAGGATTCATGCAATGAATTAAAACTATCCTCATAACTTAGTGATTAAACAACTTCAAAACACATTCTAATCACCTATACACATGTATTATCATTTTCATGAGCACTCCAAGGTCAAGGATATAATTGGCACATGAATGTGGGGTGAATAAATTCAATAAGGACGAGGAAAAATAGAAATCATTGATTGAAAGAAACACAATTAAAAAAAATTAATAAAATTTAGAGAGTGAGAAATAATATTCAATCCAGACCCTTGATACTCCCTTGGATCAACCCATAAACGCACTAGCCCTATATTGATGACATGTTCTCAGCAGAAGCGAAATGTAGAAATACGTGGGTGGAATTGAAGAAGTAAACACAATAAAAATAACGATCACTACACCGTTGTGTGGAAAAAATCATGAGTTTTTGTGTGAAAAAGTTCACACCTTGAGGAAACAATATCAAGGTGATATGAATAAGAACAGAACAAGAGAAGAAGAAGAACTTTTATTTAAATCTATGGTGATTCGAACAACTTAGATGGGAAGGAAAAATGCTACGAAGATAATTTGGCATAATAACATTACAATCAAAACAAAGCTCCAAGATCCCTAAATCCTCCACCACTACTGCCTTAAATAGGAAAAAAGGAATACTTTGGCTGACCCACCACTCCCCAAGTATCTTTATTTAAATTTGGTGGGCCACAGTAGGTGGAACAATAATGTAAAGAAGACTTTTCCACTTCTTCCCCGAAGTTGCAGCCAGCTTGCATTCACCAGAAAAATGCGCCGAAAGGTCCTTCTAGAAGGCCGAATTTGAGTGGTCCATAGATAATATAAATGAATCCTCGGATTTCCCCTAACATAATGTAAAATATAAGCCCAAAAGAATAATCCGTTCTCGAGATATGATATAAATACTGGGCTGTTTTTCTTGGCCGCAGAATCTGGCCCAGAATTGCATCTTTATATTGGGCCTCCTTAATCACCACATTGTATGACGAATTATCACTCGATCTAGAGTAATTATTTGTTAAAATATATTTCTTCTATCCTCCCATGAAATTAGGGCGTTAGTGGGCCTGTATTGTGGGCCCCACATTCTCATCAGTGGGATGATATCCAATCTGTCTTCTCCAGAATTGTTTCCTTTCATCGCCAAATATACCCATCATCCTTTATGAATCCTCCATTGATACCTGAATGAAAAATGTTCATATTTATGTTTATATCCATTTTCTAAAATATCAAATTAAAATATGGAAATTAAATTCTTTAAAATCAGATAAAATATTGAGCCTAAATTGGTACATATTAGGCATGAAGTGCACAAAATATGAGAATGGATGTTCGAAATTAAAATCCACTAACTCAGGCCCATAAGATCAAAAATGAACATTTAATAACATTAAAATGTAATAAAAATATGTGTTTTTATTGGATAATCAGCTACAAAGATCGTACCTTGAACTGTATAAGGGCTGGGATCCTTCTCCTGATAGGTCTGCTCCACAACGAAAGTTTGGCCAGTACCACAGCCCTACGGCCCTGGCTAACCACTCTGAGCCGATCCAATCTGTTTTCACCGGTAACCTTGTAACTTTCCACAATGTCCACAGCCTCCACCTCAACCCGAATGGCTGGAAGAACCCCAGTTCACAGACTGGTGAGAAAACAGCGATTCATCACCAGAATGCGGGGTTATAGAAGAACCCCTACCACCAACTCTAGGCGAGATGATCTGACGAAAACGCTAAATATGGACCATCTTGCCGCAAGATAGGCACTCTTTCGGGTCTCTCTGGCACTGAGGCCTAGTATTCCCACTCCTACCACACTGGTAACATACTACCTCGCTGCCCGAAGATGCATTCCGCCTACTCTGATCTCCTCGAGCAGACTCCCTGCATCATTTCCTGCTATCAGTAGGAGGAACACTGACTCTAGATGTCGAACCACCCTATATCACTGCTCCAGAATCCAACAAATTTCACTTAGTGATCCGTTCCTAATTTATGATAGAGGATATCAAATTCAACTAGAATATATTCACTTATGAATGGATCTCCTGCATGGGACCATCCTCAAACTTCCTAGCAAGGAAGAACTCATCACCTGTAGAAATCGGCGTGAAGCGCTCCAGATTGGTAAAGCAAGACGAGTACTCCATAATATAAAGGGTACCCTGCTCAATACTCATAAACTCCTAGGCTCGGTCGGCCCTCAAGGTATCCGGATAAATGTAATCATAGAAGATGCGCTGGAACTCATCCCAAGTCGTACTCTGTTGGTGCTCGGACTGCGAGATCTCCTCCCACCACCTCTTGGTGGTGTCTCAGAGCATATAAGTAGCCAGATTTAACATTTTCTCTGGAGGTATATCTAGGTGCTCAAAGATCTTTAGCATGGATTCTAACCACGACTCTGTAGCATGGGGTCATTCATCCCCGGAGAAAGTCGGATGCTGCTTCTGCTGGAAAACACGGGTCAACTCAGCCATCGACGGGGCAGGAGGCGGTGCTCCCTAAAAGGTCTGCATCATCCTCAAGAAGACCTCCCTGAAATGAGCATCAACGCCTACAATGGGTATAACTTCTGGTGCCAGGCTGGCATAGCAGGAGGATCTGCAGGAGGTTCTTGATTGGCCATGTCCCGTGTCTGATCACCGTCTGGCTGCTGATGTACAACCGGAGGATGTCTCAGAGGCATAGCTCTGAAAGAAAAAAATCATACCTTAGATCATGAATATCAATGACAGAGAACACAAGTGTACAAGATAGAAACAAGAATAGAAACAATTAAGTTTTACACAACGCGGCTACAGAGCGTGTATAAAACTACAAGGCGTGTCCTCTAAATCCATTAACATGGGCGTGTACTTCTGCCACCCTTTGTCGTGGAACACCCCAAACTACACACCGTGTACTAGACAAGGTTTCAGCGACCCCTATTGTAAGTCACACGGCTGGCTACACGGCTGACCCTTACACGGCGTGTTCCAAAAAAACACGACTTGTATAGGAGAGATAACACAGACTCGTGTTGTTCGTGACACAGAAAGGTACCTAGAACAAGGCTACACAATGTGTTCATACCAAACACGGCGTGAATGACATCAGATTCCCTAACCCGTGTTGTTAGTGACATGTCCTCGTACACGACTCACTACAACATGGCGTGTAATGACCATACACGACGTGTCTCTGAAAAAAATTTCACCACCCTATGGTTATTCTCACACAGTCAGTGAAATGGTGTAGAACTACACAGTGTGTAGTAAAGTACACACCATGTATTCTGGGTTTTTCCGAGAATTAGCTCAGAAACTACATCGATGCCCAGAAAACACAGAAAAACAAACATGGAGGTGCCAAATTCCGATCTGTGAGGGCCCATACTCCCCGCGAATCAAAGATTGACATCTCCTATATATAAAATACAAGGGAAACAAGTCAATGATCCACCAATCTCCGATTCATGAGGGCCCATAACACCTCAAGAATCAAACTTTTGAATTCATTTAAGTAATGGTACAATAAAAACAATTTTCAAAACAAAAAACTGAAATAAATGAGGTAGTTTGGCTTTTCCCTGTACACGGGTTAGCTACTCCTGGGCACAACATATTAGAAAATACTGAATCCATCCTATCCCTGGCTAAAGGCTCCAAATAGTAAATCAAGTGAAAAGAATCCCTTTGATACCACTTTGTAATGTCCTGGTTCTTGAAGCCACCAAGAGGCACCCCGTACCTTATTGTTCACGTGGCCCCAAGTACATTTCCCCAAATACCAGAAGCTGCCGACTAGAAGGGAGGGCCTTGGGTGTGATAGTGGGGGAAACTGTACCCTCATTGGAAGAGTACACAACGGAAGTAAAAAATCATAAAATAGCAGAAGCAATAAATATCCAACAATAATAAACAGTGTAAGACTAAAACAATAAACCACTGGATCACACATGTATACATGAAAGGATGCGCAATACATATGTCTAGGAAACCAGAAAAACAAGTCACAATTCTGAATAAAATACTAAACCAAAGTACGAAGGATAAACAAATAAGAAACTCCTCAGCATCACAAGCCTCGGCTTGGTCCCATGCTCTCCTGATCAAAAGAAATCAAGTACCATAAGTGGAAGGGAACTTGACATTGTCTATACCTGCAACAACATAGTCTGTTTGGGCCCAAAAACATGACCCAAACAGGTTGTGAGACTAAATCACAGTAGACAACCACCCTAAGATCTGTTCCTAATAGTCAGTGAGTATATGAATGGTAATAGTACAGTAAGAACTAAATAGTAATGGTAAACAAAAGGTAGTAAACTATAAGCAGTAACCGTATGATATACAACAGTAGTCAATCCACCTAACAACAAGTAGTAGAGAAGAAAACAGCTAACCACAATAGGAACCCCTCTGGGAAGTACTCGCAGCCAACACCTCTGGTCCTATCCAAGAAGTACCAACAACCCTCTGTGTAGTGCACTCATCCTGACCCCTTTTGGTTCATTCATACGAAATTATAAGACTCTCTAGAGAAACTTTCTCGGTCAATTTCCCTTATAGTATCGGGTAGTAAGGGAATCTCTGAGGAAGTTCACGTTGTTTAACGCTCTTATATCCCCAAGGTCTAGAAACTCTCTGAGAAAGCCTAGTCTGTCAATTCCTCTTATAGTCTCTAGTCTATCATAGACTCTCTATGGAAGCTCACTCAGAAAATTCCTTCTCTAGCCTGGAAAGGTTTTAAATATATTCAAACAAGGTAAATACTCTTTGAGGAAGCTCACTCGTTCAACCCTCTGGTAGTCTATAATATCCAAGTCTCTCTGGGATGCTCGCTCGGTATATCCCATGTAGTTTATAATGTCCAAGAATCTCTATGGAAGCTCACTTGGTCTACCCTCCTGCAGTCTATAATATCCAAGACTCTCTAGGAAGCTCACTCGATCTATCACTTATAGTCTATAGCACTAAGTTCTTACGTTCTCATTCCAGTCAGTGCATAATAATTCTATAAGGCCAATGTACACCTACAGAGATACTTAGCTAACTAGTCTACAACATAACAAGCATATCAGGAATCTCATTCCATCAGACAGTCACAAGGCATGGAAAACATGTATAATTGCCAAAGGCTAACAATACCCCTAGGTCGTAACAAGAACAAGTCATGGTCAAAACATACAAGCATTGAAATTATCCACAACATGTTCAAATTACCTCTACAAAAGCATACAAGCATGGAAGTAAAACAACAGGGGGAAAACGGTAAACACGCAATACCCCGTTCATAGGTATTGGTGGGATTTGCACATAAAAGACAAAGACATTAAATGGTAAGGCACAAACCACATACCTTGATGCTAGGATATCAATATACTTTGACCATGAGGATTGATTCTCTTTATAATGGTTTAGATATACGAAAACAAAAAACACGTCCAACCCACGATATCTTGAGAAAGAGAGAGAATCATGTAATGAATCTCAAGAAGAAGGAAGCGCTCACCGATGCGGTTCCAACGCAATCAATGATGGTAGATTCGGAAAACAGACGGAGGATTGGGGGCTTGGAGGATGTTTGCAGCCGTACAAGTCCGTCTCGGTCAGGGAACCTAGAGAAGAAGGTGTTTTCGTCGATTAGGTGAGACCCTGGTCCATTTAATAAAAAAAGAAACCACACATCTTATAATTCTTGGGTACATGGCGTATACTTGGCCTTTCCATACTCCGCTTTAAGCGGCCTCCACATCACCACTACACAACATTTGTGAGGCCCAGACACAGCTACCACACGGCCTAGCACTGCATCAAAGTACATGGCGTGTACTTCGAAAATTTCCATATTTTCTTCTTTTTCTCAAAAACGACCAGAAAAGGAAAAGCATAACTGAAACGAAGATACGAGTTCTTAAAAAACCAATTACTCAATACCCACCAAAACATAGGGATGTTATTATTATACCTAGTCTTTTATCTAAGGACTTACTAGGGCTTTCTAATCCTAATCACAAAAATAACTAAACCTATCCTCTAATACAAACTATGACATCCCTGCTTTTATTACAAACTTAAACCTGATTTATTACATAAAACCATCACTTGATTCAACATGGAAGATCTATAGGTCTAGTGTATTTGGGGATTAGGAACATTAAATAACAACTTAAAACATGAAATGCAACATCTTTATTGAAAACTTCCTTTACATGACCACTACATTCCCTCATACATATCATTTCATGGGATAACCTGAGGACATCGATAAGAAAATGGTGAGATATAAATCCCATCAAGGGAATAATCATAGAATAACATGAGGAATACAATAAATGTTAGACAATAGGAATATCAATATATCACAAGAGAATCGTAAACATAAAGGCATGATAAAGAAAGGCAATCATAACATGGAAATGTGGCAATAACACTTAATGGGAATTAGCATGAGCCAAGGCTCATTGCACATGGAGCATGAGTAAATCCTCATTTCACATGAAGCACGTGTAAAACCTTGTTGAACTTGAATTAGAATGAGATAAAACCCATTTCACATGATGTATCATGATACTATACTTTACCCAATGCATTGGAGTGCTATACGGGCACACTCTTCTTAAAAAGTTCATTTCATGCATAAGTGTGCCACATAGATCATAAAACATGGATTCATAGAACATAATCATTTCTTCCATGATAACGGAATGTGGAATTCATACATGAAACTTTATAATCAATAAGTATATGTGAATAATGGTGAATACCCTTGATAGAGAAATGGTCATGGTATTCACTACACAATGACATTTTCTTGGAAAATTGATTCAATTTCGGCAGTGTAACGGCGTGACGTAAGAATTCATAAAAATGGTTGATGAGATAGAGGTGGATGTATCATCATATTTACATGACATGGAAATTAAGGGGGTCATATAGATACATGTCCCAACAATTTTAATGGAATTTAGATTCATGATACAATAGAATTTCTTGAATGTAAAAGAGGAGAGGGAAATTCATTTCTGAATTTCGACATAGTAACAGGTGAACATGGGAGTCATTTAATGAAGAGAAAGGGGTATACCATCAATAAAACATAAAGGGGGAAGTATGGTGGGTACAAAACCATACTCCAACATTTATAATTGAAATTAAAAGGGCATAATAATTTTAAGAATATTGGACAAAAATGAGAAAGGAGGGAAAACCCTAACTTTGAAGTGTGCTTCCAAAGGCTGGAGAGAGGCTTGAGAGGGGATTATTGGGATCTTGGGGAAACTTGGGAGGATTATAGATGGATTAGGGCATAGTTTTGACGAACTCCAATGGCTTTTAGGGAGGAGAAAGTGGGAGCATGGGTGGGTTTATATAGGAAAGGTGAGGGAATTATTTATTATTTAGGGTTGGGACACCTCACATTAAACAAATTCAAACCAAATACCATCCCATGGTTTTTGCACACGGTTTTTTTCAAAGGGGAGAGGCAAAAAATATTTTATAAGGCCAAATTCAAAACATCTTAAAATAATGGGGTTGCTTATGTGGAGGTGAGTCACACTCCCGAGGAAAACAATTTAAAAAGACAAGATATTTAATATGCCTTGAAGGGTCCATTAATGCTTTGTAAAATAAGTCAAAAAATCCCAAAATAACATTATTTTATTGCTAAAACATATATTGGCCGAACATAAGTGTTATAGTATTTTATTACATCATTATTGGGTCATTATGATGTCATACAAAAAATTATATATTTAAATGGTATTTAATTTTTACCCAAAATTTTTACTCTCAGAAAATTATGAAAAATTCACAGTTGGATAATTTTGAAATCTTGATTCCAGAAATAATATTTATTTTATCTAAATAATTTTTTAAATATGTTAATTTTCACTTATAAAATAAAAACATACATTTATCGAAAATTCTATGGTTTGGACAAAAATGGCTTTCAAACCTTAATAAAAATTACAATTGCATTCAAAAGATTATACGATCATTTATATTTAATAAAATTTATTTTAATAATAATAATAATAATTTATTAAAATATTATTTATTACAAAAATCTATTAATTCATCAAAATATATTTCTTAGTTGAATATTAACTAAAAACACTATTTTAGCTTTAAAAACTATTTACAAGGTAACAAAAATAACATGAATATATATACATTATTATATAAAAAAATAATGTATGTAACCGTAGTACTACGGTCTTGTTACATAACCCCTTATAACACCCGCATAAGACCGAAGGGTAAGGTGTGCGATGGTGACCGACTCTTGGGGTGGCTCGGAAAACATTGCTTGAGTGGTACTCTCTATCAACTTCCACTTCTCTCGTAGGCGGTCCCGCTCGAGCTTAACCTATTGAAGCTCAGCTTGGGCTTGGTCTAGAGAGAAGCCCAATGATTCCACCTCTTTTCCAAGCTTCGATAAATGGCCTTCGTATGGGGCACGTCTACTGGATGAGGTCATTTCTTCCTTTGTCTGAGTAAATTGGATTCATTAAATACCTATAGTTATACTAATCTTGTGATCATTATTCAATGGCCATATTAGCAATCTTCACAATTAATAACACTATTTTATAATCCAAAAACATAAAACCAAATAATTTGACATTTTATATAAACATTTTACATAAAGAGACATTTAATATGATTAAGAGGGATTTCCATTAAGGAATGTTTGGTTCATTACACCAATGGTGTGACATCTGATAGTAGGAAGCTCCATTTTGATGTTTTTCTCTATGATAATAGTGGAAATAGTAGATAGAGAAGAAGTAAATCCTTAAAGGGTAGTGATCGAGTTTTCTACTATCAGTGTGTCAGGTTGGAACACATGCAAGGTTAGTGTCCCCATACACCCATTGATCAATGAGTATTTGGAACGATGAGGCATGTATAGAGGTTTTCTTGGAACCCTCGATTGTTGAGTGATGTTGGAGGAATAAATATAATAAAGAGTGTGGGAAGGGGGTTGGGTACCCCATATTCGAGAGTCAGTTGGAGATCTACTGGTCGTACCTATTATGGTAGTGGATGTGGTGACCGAGGAAAAGGGAATCCTTATCATCAAGATAGTGTAGAGTTAAAAACATAGATCAGATCCCTAGGGATAGGGACATTACAACTTCATGCAGTTCATCCTAGATCTAGAGGTGGTGAGGCTGGACCATCAATAGTTTTAGTTATTATTCTTGTAGCCTCTACTCTTTCTATTTCATTATTTGATATTGGTTCCTCGAAATATTTTTTATCTGCCTAATTTTTTATTGTGTTGGGCCTATTAGTGTACCATATGTGTGGGGTTATGTCGATTAATACAGATTTAGCAGTTAAAGATGAAAATAAATGACAATGTAAGTGGGGTTCTATTGATTTTGTTAGTTATCATTTCCTATGGGTCTTGTTTATGATTGAGATATTAGGTTTTGACCTTATACTGGGTACAAAATGGATAGAGTTGTATCGACCCCATAATGACTATTATTGTTGTATGGTGACATTTACATCCCATGAGGCTGACACATATGTTCACTAATGGGAATTTTATATCCATGTAGTGTGTGCATGGATTGTTTGTTAGATATTGGTAGAGATCTACGACCTAGTGGCATGTATTGTGCTTAATGATGGGGGAATAGATAAATTTTATTTTCTATTGTGGTTAATATATTTTAGATTGTGTTTTTAGAGGAAATATCTAGGTTCCCATTTGAGAGAGAGTTTGAGTTCATTATTATGTTTCTCCTTTGAGAAAATCTATTTCTATTCCACCATATTGAATGGAACTGGTAGAACATCATAAACATAAAACATAGTTAGAGGAATCAGATCATTATGGTTTGATCATTAGAGTACTTCACCCTGGGGATCAGTATTTTATTTTCCATAATGTCCCATGGGACATTGTGGTTTTGTGTAAATTACCAAAGGTTGAATCAGATGATGGTTTATAATGGATTCCCCCTTCCAAAAATCAATGATCTTCTTGAATAGTTGACCAGTGATTTTTTGTTTTACCAGATTGAATTGAGATCAGGGAATCATCAACTGATGGTCAGAACTTATGATATACTTTGGATTTCTTTAAAAATCATGTATGGGTTGTATGAGTTTATTGTGATGTCTTTCAAGTTCACCAATGTTTCATTAGTTTTTATGTACCTGATAAACAAAATATTTTCACCCATACCTGGATCTGTTTGTAGTTGTTTTTTAATGAAATATTGGGGTACTCCAAGACTTATGATGGTCATGTCCAAAATCATGAAGTCATCCTTAGAACACATAGTGAAAATAGTCTAGGTACCATGATATCTATATGTTATTTACAGATTCAAAAGATGTATTTATTTGGTCATGAGTACTGTGTGTCTATGGACCTAGAGAATGCGAAAGATGTTGTATCCTTGGAGAAACCTAAGAATTTTATTGATGTCTGCTTTTTTCTAGGTTTGGTGTGATATTATCAAAGGTTAATGAAATACTTATCCCATTTATAAGCACCACTCTCTAGAATAAACAATAATGGAATCAAATTTTATTGTTCTAGGAAATATGGAAGTTCTTTCAAGGAGGTAAATAAGTGTTTATCTACTACATTGATTTTGGTCCTACCCAAGCCTGGAAAGGAATATACCTTATTTTTTATAAATATAGTGTTGGTATTAGTGTAGAGTTGACGTATAATGTTTGTGTTACGGCATATAGGTCATAATAGTTGAGGACTCATGAATGAAATTACCATATGCATGATCGTGAATTGATTGTGGTGGTTTATTCCATAATATGATGGAAAAATTATTTGTTGGTTGAGAGGTTTACTATGTTTATGTATTGAAATATATTTTAGTGCATATTTTCCTGGTGTTATTTGAACCTTGATCAATGGACTTGGGTTGATTACATGAATTCCTTCGATTTTGAGCTGGTTTACATGCCATGAAAAGGAAACTACTTTTGGGATTCCTTGAGTCAGAAGATTCAAAATCATGTGGTGTGGGAATCCAAATCTGAGTAGAGGAAGATGGTTTTGTTCATTGAGATGCATCTAGGGGTGGCTTATGGGAAAGGAAAGATGACACTTACATCCTTATAAATTTATTACATGCTTCTAAGCTAGATCAAGGAGATGAAATGTATGGATCTAGATATTTTGGCTCTGAGGGATTGTTTTGAGGTGGGGAGTGGACTTCTGGTTAGACTATTGGATATGATGATATCATTTATGTTCATGATCATATTTAAATACCTACTTGTATACATGGATATTTGATGTGTGATTTACATTCTTACAAGTTTGTAGTGAAACCTGGTTTAACCATAATATATCTTGATCTTCATAGATAATATCAGTGGCTAGGAATGAAGAAATAGGTTTTAGAATTCGTCACATGATTCTATACCAATCTATAGGGAAATGTTGAGAATCAGTGACCCTAGGGTTTGTTACATAATTTTCCCATTCCATAATTGAAATGGTAAAACATGATGATTGATTTTGTGGTGGGTATTCATAGGATTCCTTGAAAGATTGATACAATCTAGGTATTTGTGGATCAGTTGACCAAGGTGGGATATTTCTTACTGATCTTTGATACCTTATACATTTACCAATAGAGAATGTTGTATGTTTGATAGATTGTGTGGTTTCATCAGGGCCTTGATCTATAGTTTCAGATCATGATCTTCTTTTTACTTCACACTTATGGTAGGCGTTACAACATGCACTTAGTACCCCATGTGCTTTTGATTGCGACTTTCCACCCACAGATAGACATGTGGTCAGATCATGCCATTTAGGTGCTAGATGACATGTAGAGGGATTGTTTCCTTGAAATTAATTAATCTTGGTAAAAGAATTGTGTTCTTCTTGAGTTCACCTATAGTAAAATATACTAGGTGATGATTCAAATGGAACCATCTAAGGCTCTTTACGTTAGACCTAAATATCTCTGTAATATTTGATGGAGGCCGCGGAATCAGGTTTTTTGGGGTAATTCTAATATAGGAGACATAGAAATAGGTTTAGTTGATTCAAAAATGTATGTCTATGGACCATAGTAGGTAGAGATCATATAAATATTTATATCATCTCCATATTGAGTTTATGGCGGGTGATCATCTGTTTCTTCATGCATCTCCAAGGTTGGGTCACCATTGGATTCAGAAATAGGGTATGTCGGTGACCATGTACATGGGTCCATTTGAGATTGTACAGAGGATTAGACCAGTGGAAAACTAATTGGATATTCCAAAGGGGTATATAGGAATTCATAATATTTTTCATCTATCCTAGTTTCATCAGTATCAACTTGACCCATCTCATGTGATTGATGTTGATGACATTGATCTTTATGTTGATGCATCCTATTAGGAGCATCATGTTCATATTGTGGATCGTAGTGAGAATGAATTGTGTTGTCAGATTGTGCCTTCGGTTAGATTTTTTTAGCATTATGTTAATGTTCATGAAGAGACCAATGAGAATGAGATAGATATGTTATCCTAGTGGCCTAATATTTTCATCTACGAAACATAGTAATGGTTGGGAGTGAGCGTCGAAGATGAGACTTTATAAGGATGAAAGGTTGTAGGATCCCAAAATTTTCTTGAGGTAAATCCTTTAATAAGTTTCGATTTTGTACTATTTTTTGGTGAATTAATTGTTTACCTGGTTTTTTAGGAGTCTCAAGGGTGTTTTAGGGGTTTGAGACATGAAATATGGGAGAAAATGGTCATCCATTTTATGTTGCATGTTTGGCGCACAGTTAGGAATAATCATGAACCCTAACCATGAACCCTAACTATTCATGCCTAGAGGAGGGGTGAACGGTTTAAATAAATCATGCATGGTGGGAATCCAAACTGTGTGGGCTTGGAAAAAACCATCCCACATGGCCATCGCATGGTTTTTCATAGTTTTTGGGATCCCATGGAATCTGTGTGTCCTGGCCCCTCTTGGACAGAGGGTAGCACATGGTTGGTTCAGGGTTTGGCCAACCATGTGGCCAAAACGTGCCCCTATTTAAAAGAACATTTTTAATTTTTTCCACTCTCATTCCATAATTTATCTAACTCAATATTATCCTCTATTATTTGTCCAGCATCCCTACTGCCAGTCCACATTTCCCTAAATTTCTTAAGGCTTGGTCTTCCTCATTTGTAATCCATTTGGAGCATCGTTGGTTGCGAATCGATTCTCCATGTGAGTCTAAAACTCCTCTTTCTTCCTTTTTTGGGATTATTTTTTTTAATTATACTTATTATAAAACAATAAACAATCTTTTTCTAGAATATATTAGGATGTGTCTTTTACTTGTGATTGAGTTTGAATAAAAGGATAAGTTTGAGTGACTGTTCTTCTTTGAAATTGAGATAGGTGGGATAAAATTCATATCTCATACCCCTGTTGATTATTTATGTGTATGTAATAGTGAATTTGTGCAATTGGTATTCTTTTTTGGTTTTACTTGGAAGAAATGGTTAATTAATTGGGTAAATGTTCAATTTAACCCCTCATGATCCTCGTGAGAAGCATTGAGGTTGATTTGATTTGGTTATGTGCCACCCATTGGGTGTTCCACTCCTTGAAAATAGAAAATTTATATATTAAGTTTAAAATAAAATTTTATTGACATATTTCCAATGCTTTATTTGTTGACATGTTAGCATGGGTTACAAAATGAAATTAAAGGTAGTTGTAACTAGTTGTAAACATGGAATAAGGTATTGATTAGTGTAATATTAGTGGTTAAATAAGTTATGGATTATGAAGGGTAATTTTATTAATTGTATAAGGTATGTAAATTATAAATGTGATTACTGGGTTATAGAATGTAAATTAGAATGTGTAAACAGACTAAGGCATGATTATGGATTATGTGTTCAATAAACTCTTGTTGTAAATGATTAATATGTTAAATGGTTACAATTTATGATTATTAAATTTTTTATTATATATGTAGAATTTTCAGATGTTTTGGTGGTAAGTGTGGTATTAACATGAGGTTATATTCCCATGTTTTGGGTTGTAACGAGGCTCTAAACCTCACCCCTATAATACATCGATTAGGGAGTCTTATTGATGATCTATGCCCCTAACGGTTTCTTTTGATGAGACTACTTGGAAAGAATATCCAAGGTAAGTGTGGTGTAATTATATGTTAAATGTTTTATTTAGTGAGATAGGTAAATTGACATATAACCTTATGAATAGTAGTTTTCCATTATAGGCCATCATGTAATAAATGAAAGGCCCGACCCAGGGAACAAATGATGAAATGGTCAAGGTGAACTTGGTTAATTAATGTAATATTGTTTATCCCCTATTTAAATTATTATTAAATATGTTCTTGATTAAACTATATATTAGACTAGATATTTTGAAGACACCAGTAGTGGTAGGCTATTGAGTTGTATTTAGAGTCTGCTCAGGATGCCATTAGGTACCCAAGCATATTTCATTATTGCGGGCCAGAAAAATGGTTTGGGCCCTATTCTATATTTTTGAGTGGGGAATGGGATGTTCATGAAGTAAGAGTATGGATATGGTGTTAAGATACATTTTTTGTATACTATAGTTTTTCATTTTTTTTGTTTCACTTCCACATGGAACTATATGACATGAAAAAACATATTTACTATTTGGTTGTGCGATTGTGACCAGTTTTGGGAAAATGGTTGGTAATGAGTGTGTATTGTTTATTTCTTATTGATTCCTTTATTTCGTACTTAATCTACAATGTATTACTCTGATAAATAGGTTATATTCACCCCATATGTTCTATTTGACCCTCACAACTATTTGGAATATTTCATCCCTTCTAAAGCCAATATTTTTATCATATGATAATTTCTTATCAAACTAGGACTGTATTTGTTTAATCCTTGATTATCCTTGATCATTTTACTATTATCCAAAGAAGTTAACATTATTTTTAAATTCTTCATAATGGTCCCTAAATATAATTTTATTAGCCAAGTCGTGTACCATACTAGTGTCTCTCTAGGTGTGCAGTCTAAGGCCCATTCATCATGCATGAGAGTGATAATTGAGTAAATTCTCAACCAAGCCTTTTTAGTGTGATTACCCCAAGTTGAATCTATCTCATAGACACATCCACTTTCTAGTATCCATATAAAGATTAATTTATAAAAAAACTCATAATCTATAGATTATAAAAACATAATTTTTTTATCAAATGCTTATACTTATTCATATGGGTTTCCCTGATGTTTTCTTATCCTAATTCAAAAACAAATGTTAATTTTTTTCATAACATTAAACCATATATTTATTATAATGGATTCTATATTATGATAAAGCATAAATTTTAAAATAATAAATTTTATTCAACAAACATCCTAATTAATGAAGTTATCCAGACCTTTCATCCGATACCAACTATGATTCCCCAGAATCAAATTCCTAGATTTGGAACACCTTTTCTGATTCAATGAAAAATTTATTTGATAACAGCTATAAAATCATATATTTAACCATAAATAATTAGAAAATAAATAATGATTAATGAATATATTATAAAAAAACAATAATTTTAGGTTTATATATTTATATAATTATGACACATTCTAATCAAAATAATTCCTTTGTCTTTATCAACTAGTGAATATTTATCTCATTATAAAAAAACTACATAATTATTTATAATATTCAAGTTCCAGTATAAATTATTTGACAAGTGATATCCTTATAAACAATACACACATATAAAATTTCTTTCTAACCTGTTTCAATTAAAAAATAATAAGGGTTCGTCTAAAATGTTTTGTAAGAGAAATTTGTTATTGAATTAATCCCATCGTAAACATGACATAAATATTAAGCCTGGAATAGGTAAAAAACATGAATCCATAATCAAAATGAAAATAGAAATATTACATATCCCTAAAAGTAAAATTTAAAATTTATATCAGTTATTATTATCTCATACTTACGGAATTCATAATTCCAAACATCAAGAAACCTACTATAATGACCACAGTTTAAGGCACCTTACATGTCTTCAAAATCGCAACCAATATATACTAAAGAATTGGGAAGGCATATACAAAATACCCACACCCATTTTTCTCATGAGACCTGCTAATGCATCAAGATAATATATAATTTTTTTACCCACCAATCACCTGATTATGTCTTGTGTATTCACCAAAAGAGTTATCAAGTCATTTCATAACATTCCCCTAAGAACCTCTTAAATAATAAAACATGGCTACATATATAATGAGTAAAAAAATTAAATACATAGTTAACCATCATTATCATTCAATAATCATCATAAATTTGAATAATTTTACCCATGTCAAAAAATTGGAAAACACGATCATAACCCATAAAGAGTAAGAAGGTGGATGGTTGACAGTACACAATCAACATACTAATAATTATCTATATTGGAAAAATAATATACATAATGAAAATAATTTTCCCCATTTAAAAAAAATTAAATTCATTATATGTGGGAATCCTATAATTTGAAATATATAAATGTTTATGTTTACACAATATAGATAAATGTGTGTAGGACTAAGTTAATACTGGAATAACATTATCATAATTGATCTGGAGAAATAAATATGATATTTTCAAAAGAACAAATCTTCAGGAGTGATAAATATTTTCAACACGGTTTATATGGTAGTAATGTATATATCCCTTCAAATAAATGATAATACCATATAATAAAATAAAAATTTATAATTTACCCAACTTATATGAAATAATTTCAAGGTAACTATCATAACTCAATGATTAAAAATTGAGTTACAAAAAAATACTACTAGTGGGGAAAAAATAAATCAATATTAACTTGAGTAAGGGGTCATTATTTTTCTATAAAATATAAATAAATTCATGTTGTATGATAAAAGTACATCGATGGGGGAAAATACACCATTAAAGGAATCATAGTGCACCAAATGTGTTATTTCTCAATGAATGGTAATTGAGACCCTAGAAGCCCTTATGAATTTAGAAACATTAAAATTAAAAAATCCATGAAAGAGGTTGATATTAATTGATAATAAAATATAAAGATTAAAATATAATTTAAAATATTATATCTAAAATAATCAGCATATACACCACATAAATTAAATTATGTGCATAATACTAAACGTGTCTCAAAGTGAGGAATTTGAGAAGGAAAACTCATACCGCTTGGGAAATTTTTTAATTAGAATATAATTAGGGTTAAAACAAGAAATTTATATTTACAGACCATAAAATAAATTCTATAAGGATAAAATAACTCAATATAGAATCATAAAAACCATGAAAATGAAAATATCTACATAAATACAAAACTTTTCCCAATTAAGAGAAATTAGGTTGAAAACTATTTCTTTATCCAGATCCAGTCGATAATGGTTCCAAAATTTATAAATAATTCAATTAGGTTACTTGAATACATATAAATTAACATTATCCTTAACTAAAACTATTTATACACTTCATTTATAATAAACATAAACATATATATTATGTTGTCTTTGCCTACTTTTGACACCGAGTGTAATTATCGTTTTGAATTAGTTTAATAAGAGAGGTGTTTATATCTATTTTTTATTCAAAAAAATAACCATTATAGCATATAAGACAATGGAATAGATTTTATAATATTTTTTATAAATTTATAATTTCATTTTATTTCAGCTTTAATTATGAACAACAATTACAAAATTGACGATGATCATGTTTTACTGATTCTTAACGAATGAAAAATTGTTTTCTTAATTATGATTTAAATGTTTATATATCCTTGAAAAAGTAAAAAGTAATAATTATTTATATATTTATATCATTTTAGACTATTAAATAAGTTCTCATAGTCTTCTATGAGATAAATTCATTTTATTTTTTAATTCAGTAGTTAAACCGACCTAAACATGAACCTACCCTAATTTAATGAATGATTATGAAGTACTTTATTTGTAATATATTTATAAAATAATCATAATAATAATATTCCATCCCCATTATCATTATATATAATAATTATAATTAATTATAGGAATATGTAAAGTATAATGTAATATTTAATATTCTAACTAAAAGACAATCCTCTTAGTATGCTTATTTTAAATGATCAAATTAACAATAATCGTCTGTTGATCATATAATTTATTGGTCCACTAATATTTCAGAAAATAACCTTAATGATATCATAAATATCATATTCATACTTTCACACTATCCTTATATACATCCATATAAGTTTTTAAGTAAAAAAAACATGTTACTTCATCGAGGTGGTAGTATGCACAATATAGGAACAATAGTTTTTTTATTAATAGATGGGGTATATGAATAAATAATTACAATAACATTAATATAGTAACATTAATGTTTTTAAAAGATAATAATACTATTATAACTATTTTTATGGAAATTTTTTAAAGAATATAATTAAAGATATATCTAAGTACATGATAGTACTCATGTTGAGTACATGATTTTTCCATGGAATTATCCTCAAATTTGAATGCATTAGGCTAATTATTATTTACCATGGGGTTGAGTTCATGGGAAAGGGTTTCATGAATATTATAATAGAATAATTTAATGGATAAATTCTATTACAAGGAGTTTATGGAGTTGGTAAAGATGTTACCCATTTATAAGTGAAGGAAAGGGATGTTTTTTGAGTAATGCTTAAATTTTCAGTAATATAAGGTTACTATTCATGTGTAAAATGATATAAAATGGAAAACATGGTGAAGAAAATGTGTGTGCGTTTAAAATCACATAAAACACCGCTTTTTGGGAAAATTTTAGTGATTTATAGATTTATTATAAACATTTAAATTTTTTCCTGGTATTCTTTTTTACATGGTAATTAATTTCTAAGAATCGTAATTAATTTTACGTAAAATATTATAATGGTAAATTTACATGACTTGGTAATTATAAATTAAAATTTTTGAATAATATTACCAAATAATATTTCAAAAGGAATGAAATTGAAATTCTTAAATAAATATACTTAATAATGTGAAAAATATTTTTATATAAATTACATTTCTAAGCCTTAAATTTATATGTTTGATAAAATTTTCATGGATACTGATTTTAATGACAAAAATAAAATTATTATAAAAAAAATAAATGATATTT
This sequence comes from Viscum album, assembly GCA_963277665.1. NCBI lineage: Eukaryota > Viridiplantae > Streptophyta > Magnoliopsida > Santalales > Viscaceae > Viscum > Viscum album. Next base: position 576,922,588 of record OY728122.1, on the reverse strand, counting down.
GGATTTCAAGTCAAGCTAAAACTAAATCTATATTCAATATATATTGATTCAATGACAAAATTGAAATTAGTTTTTATATTAATGTAACTTTTTAATTAGTCAGAAAAATTATTTGTTTTATATTTTCAAGTATTATTTTAAATAGAATTCTGTTATTCCAAAATTTAATATTTTATAACATAAATGATTTATAAATTAATAGTTCATTATTATATATTGGTAATGTTATATAAATTACATGTTTTTTGAAACTCATATTTATCGACATTTAAAAAATCATTTCAAGTATATTTTGATGTGATAAATTAAAAAATAATGTTCATTGTTATCAATTTAAAATTCCAAAATTTATAAATTTCATTTGGAATAAAATTCAAAAAATATAATATAAAAAATTTATTTTAAAATGATATTTGAAAATATTAATTGTTATTCTTATTCAACATCATTTAAAAACTAAATTGTTGTAAAGAAATTAATAATATCAAACATAAATTTTCATTCGCTTTTTGTTTCTTTATATATAAATATGCTTTTCATAAAAGATATTTTTTTAGGAAAATAAATTTCAAAATAATAAATTTTTTTTTTTTGATATTTTAGGTAAACTATTTAAATTTTTATTAACATTAAAAATATATTTGATTTTCAATATATATATATATATAATATATATAAAGTAATTTGTACCATTCATTCTCATTAATTTAATGGATAGATTTTATCAATTTTACTTAATATTTATATTTTTTCTAAATTTATCGTGGTTTCATTTTAGTTATGTATTTCATGTTGAGTAAGTTATCAAACACATTTAATTATTTAATGGTAATCATATTTTAAAATTTTAGGGTGTTGCGTTATTACACTAGCTGACACCCTAAGGGTTGGTGTGTGATAATGGTACTTTCATAAAGTAGAGTGGCTAATATTGATATAGTGGGGACCTCCACTAGCTTGTTCTTATCCCATTATTGATACTACTCAAGTCTAACTTGCTAAATAAATGTGTGAGCTTGGTGATGGGTGATGAATAGTTACACTACCTCATCCCATGTTATGCTAAATGGGTTTCAAAGGGCATGATCCTATTGTTTGAGGTCATTTTTTCTATCTTATACATCAATTGTCTCTTTTCATTCCTCTTTATATACTCACATTCTTTTGGTAACATTATCACTAATAGTGCTAATTACCAACTATCATATTAAACAATGATCAGAAAGAAGTCAGATCCTAATGGGCACATTTTCATCTAAACCCTATATACACTCCACCATTCTCATACCTCATCATTTAGAACATTTCGTATAATGTTTATACAATTTCTTTGACAACATCAATCACCTTACTAAGTATTAAATTTATTTTTACTGTTTTTATAGAAAGAGAAATCTTCAATGGAGAATTTGTTGCTATAAAGTATACATTATTGTGTACATATTTATTTTTTAATTATATCCTTATATTATTTTTAGCAGTTATAGTAAATATTATTTCATGATGTGTAATTTTATTGAGTGAAATTATTTCCATGGGCTTAGTAATAAATAATCATTGTGAACTATGAGTTCATTTACTAATAAGAGAAATAAAATTAAGGTTTTAATAAATAATCACCCATTTCTCAAAATTCTCAATATTTTACCTTTAATGTTTTTATACAAAACATTATTTCTCAATCTAGATTTGATTATTCTTTTCATAATACTTTTTTGAGATGTGAATTTTCATATCCTAGCCTTATAATCTACTTCAATGAAATATCTCTCTCCTTTTTCTTAGTGTACCCATTAACTAACTTTACTTCTTCAATAAGAAACACAATATTAATTTGTGATTCATCCTCTAATGACTCACTTTCAGGATCTTCCATATCCATAAAGGTCTTTCTAAGAAGGTTACAAATGAGCATCCTCAAAATTAAAAGTTTACTAAGTTTCATAAATTCCCTCTTCGACATATAAAAAACCCATTTGAATTAGTAGGGTAACATTTTTTCCATTTGAGTGAGATTGATTTATATCAATGTTCTTCCATTATTTTGATAATAACTTTAGAGTTTCATCATCTTTATTTTTATTTATAATTTTCAAGGGATACATGATATAGAAATGTCCAATTTTTACATAATTGAAGTATTTAAAAGTAATTTAATGTTTATATTTACCTTTCCCACATGTGATTTTCCTTAATATTAATTGGAGAGTCACACAATAATCTTCCATATTCTTTTATTCATCATAATGAAACTACTAAAATTTTATCTTATAATCCTTAAAATATTTAATTTTTTTCTCTCTTTAGTAACTATTATTTTGGAAGCAACACCACTTTTAATTTTGAAAATTAATGAGTGCACTTTGAAGTTAAGAATTATCATTAGTTTCTTTAGAATATTTTTTTACAATTATTTATCTATTTCCAATAATAGAACTAAAAATAACATTAACTCTGGTAAATATTCATCAATATATTGAACTTTATACATTCTAACATTAGTAAATAATTTTCTATAAATTTATATTTTACTAGCAATATCATTATGTTTCCTTCATAAAAACAATGAAAATTTTAATAAATCTCAAAAATTGTCTTATATATGAGGAATTTAGTCATATCCTTCGTAGATGGTGAGTAATATCAAGAACTATTAAAATTTCCTTCATTTTGAACATTTTTCATATCAATTTATATACTATGATGAAGTCTCCTATGGAATAGTGAAACCTTGAAGTAATTAATCATAAACACCATAACTCGTGTGAGAGAAGGTAGTGTATCACACTTTCCTACTCAACGAACAATAAATTCCTATAAAATAATGTTATCCCTTTAATGATATAGAATATTGTTAATTCATAAGAAAATCTGGAGATATCTTTAAGAGAAAACCTACTCGGATACTAACTAAAATGATCAATTTGTATGGGATTAGCACCAATAGGGGCAGTGAATCAATGTCAACCTTTTTCTTCTAAATCCAAATATCTACCTTTCTTATTATTCAAAACTCTCTTAAATTAATATTGTGGTATAAATAAAAATAATGTAACACAACATGTTTGTCAATGAGTTTTTCCTATATTAAGAATGAATACATCCTCAGTGTATGGTTTTTTTTATCAAATTCCAACACAAATATCCTTCTATTATTAAGAAGTTTCTATAGGAAATGGAATGAAATTTGACCTAATTTAAGTCCTAGAAGGATCAAGACATTGAACAACAACAAATTTTTTTTAATCCGGACTAAAATAATTCTTTGAAAATAATTCCCGTGCAAGTGAGAGACACAAATGGTGAAATATAATTTTGATATTATTCCTATGATTCTTATACAACAGTCTACATGGATAATTCTCAATTCATGAAATTTATTGATAATTCTAGATGGATTTCAGAACCCTTTTCGTATCATGTATTTTTTTCTTATATTTGCATCATCTCACCTAATTATTGTATTTATGTGTTTAGTATATGAAGACCACTAAATAAATGTTTTTTATAATCCATCATTCTTAGGATTCAAAATTCATTTAACCAGTCATAGATAATATAAACATAAGGCATGTTATTTTTATCTCTACAATCTGACTATAATTATCGCATCTTTCTCTCTCCCCAATACCTGTATAATTTTCTCCACATATTTTTGATTACATAATGTGTTTACTATTAGAGTCATGAAATAATTACACATGATGTGGGAGCCTATTAATATACTATATTTTATATCAAGGAATGTAATATTGTGGAATTAAACATTCTAAAATCTATTTCTAGTGTAGTTTCTAGAATTTATAGTATGATATCATGGTGTTAATATCCATAATGACATTCCCTTCATCATGTAGCATGAAATTGACCTATTGTGATGATGGGATAATATTATTCATATCATGAAATTCATCTACACTTGAATCACAACTAATCACCAATAACATCAGGATAATTAAATGACAGAATATTAGAAAAACATCATCATAATTAACATCAATATTTATCTTCTAAATAATCTCCAACATCATAAATTATGATAACTGGTATACCATTAAATATAAACTTATTAAACTTTACATCAGATATTTTTACACACATGTATCTCATTGTAGATTCAAAATATTTTCCAAATCAACAGTCCACAATAGTTATGTAAACATTATCTTTACTCCTACATATGACATATGGATTTTGACATTGATACAATATCAATTTTTACTATTTAAATAATCTTCTATATTATTGTCAAAACCCTTACATATTATGTAAGGAATTTTTTTCCTTAACAACTTTTCAACTAATTGGTGACTCTTACATAATATTTTCTTATTATTAGAATTTATTATTTTGTTCTAATTTCCATTTCCTTCTAAAATATATAAACTATTGAATCATCAAATTCTTATTTAATATTATTTTCCACTCAATATTCAAAACTCATCATGTAACTTCTGAACAATGGATTTTATACTTTAGTATTGATCATGTGTTTCTAAAAAAACCGTACTATGAGTGATCAATACAGAATCATCAAATTTAACTTTCAAACTTTTAATTCAGTTTGGACTCACATTTAGAATCATGATAATTATAAACTTCATGGTACATAAAATCATATCAAATTGACACAAATATTTTTAATTTATCACTAGGATTCTCAATGGACTATTGTAGACACCAAATCTTGTAAATGATCAACTTAAATATCATCAACATATATTTATAAAAAAATAAAAAATAACCCTAAAGTATGGTCAACAGTCATAGTGCATTGAAAAAAATTATATCATATAGTAACTCTTATATCCCATCATAGGGTTTACGTATTCTTAAGGACAACTATACAAAAAACCGTCACTACTATATAATAACCATTTCATCTAACCACATAGTAAAATTCAACACATCAACCAAAAAAATTATTTCTTTTCATATTATTATTTTCACTTCAAAATTATTTTCCGATTACGATATAAAATTTTTTCAACTTATCACTTATTTCCCACACCTCATTAGATTTTTAATTTTATCGTCTAATTAATTCATTTCAAATCATTTTTCATCTTATTCATCCTCTTTGAATCATTTACATTTTAATTGAATAACTAACATTCAACATATATGTACATCTACCTCATGAAAAAACTATTAGAAAAATTAAAAACTAAAACATTATCAATTTAATTAAATATAAATTATTGTTCTATTTAACCCTTAAATCATATAAAAATGAACAATAATATTACATGTAATATTAAAAATGAACACCTATTATACATTCAATTTATTTTAGATAATTAATTAATTCTCATATACTTATTCTATAAATCATAATTATTCTAAATCTATATATAAAAAAGTAAAATAAAGAGGGTTGTAGAATAAACTACCTTAAACCATTTTCCAAATCATCATGTCAATGATGGAAAAATCATGGTTAAAAATATAAAATTATATCATCATGTATATCTAAGGTATCATGAATTTATCAAAATCTTATCAATTATCATATATCCTATATTATTGATTAACATAGAAAATAATATATATATATATATATAATAAGTGATATTCAATGAAGGATTATCATGATTCAAATATATATTGTCTCCCAAAGAATGAAAATGTGAGTAACCAAGCATGTAATATAGATCTACTAGAAAACCCCAATTGAATCCTAAATCCACCTAATGGAATAGGAAATCCAATAGAAAGAGTGTGTCCCTTCTAATGAATAATATAAATATAATAATAATAAATCAAATAATAATGCATATTGGGAAATTTTAATGAGGGTTAATCAAACAAAAATCCAAAAAACATGGAGCCAAACAACCTCATCACCCATTAAATCTCTCGACTGCCCACCTTTCAAGTTTTATGATATTAATGAACATTATAGTGTAATATATAAAATTATAGAATAATAACTTATATCAATGCCTATTTATAAAATTCAAGGTGTGGAAACATTTTTCATTAGGTGCCATAACTACTTTCCCTTTGAATCTACATCCCATCAAAATATCATCAAAGTATAATAGATGTAAACATGATAAAATTTATAAAATACTATAAAACTGAAAAAAAAAATTAAATCCTAATACATTTCTTATATTGACCACCTTCGTAATAAAAATATTTCCCTATAATGAATTATATAAAACATATCTAGATTAAACCAGTAAAACTAAAATTCAATTTACAGTTTATAATGAAATATAGTGACAAATTTATTTAATTCCAAATCATAAGAAAAACTATCCACTCCTAGAAAAATCACAACATAATGTATCCCATTAAATCATAATTTTTAAGACTTATATAAATATATTTTAATCCCTAATTCAAAAAACAATCCTCATTCTCCAGCATCCCCAAAATGAAAGAGGGATACATTATACCAAAATCAATACCTTTATATTATTTACCACTAAATAAATTATCATTCTCAAGAATCAAAAATAAAACTAGGATACTAAAGGTAAAACCACTATGAACATTACTACCACATGATATAACTATCAAATAGAGAATTCATCTTGTAAAGGACACAAGAATAACCTAAAATAGATAGTAAAACATTAAGTACATCAACTATGAATCAAATCCAAAAATTATTATAAGAACCAAGTTTCAAAATAACTCTAGGAAATAATATTATAATAGTGACTCCAATTACCATATAAATTCATATAATCTAACATGCCTCTATAAAACATGAAAAAAAGTAATGAATTACCAATGAAAGAACTTATCTTGGAATTATTTTAACTCTACATGTCATTTCACAAACCTCACTTCTTTCTCAATTTTCTATTCACCCCAGTCAATGAAATGAGAGTCATTATGAGGATACCTCCAAAGGTTTGATGTTTGGAATACATCACAAACCTAAAAAATTTAGGGTAAATTCCATAACAAATATACCACTATACTAATCATATTTAGAACCGTATAACATTTTGTAATGATCTTGATTAGACCTCATCCATATTCAATTCATCCACACCTTTTCTGCCATACTACTTATTAAATCATATCCAATGTCATTGACCCCTGAACCTCTGGCCAATATAAAGAATATCTATCAAAAACCCATAAAATGATTCAATACTTTTCATTTTTATGTATTAGTGATAGATACTATTAGTCATAACCCTATATATGGAGAATTATTCATCCAAAAACCTCTATAATTGAGGATGCAAGTATACAAAATCTCCACTAGATTATAGATTGTTCTCCCAATATTCCATTCTGTCTGAGGATAAAATACCATGATAAGATATAATGAGATAAAAAAATAATGATAACACCATTAATCCTAATGATGTTAAAAGGGATCATTTTCTGAAATGAGAATCATTTTAACTCCATCAATCCTTGACAATTCTTCCACATAAAGCCTCAACAACACATCTACCACCCTCAACACCGTAATAATTTAGAAAAAATATAACCTTTATATCAAGCCACCATAACCTATATGGTTTCATATCCACAAAAATCAAAAGTAAAATACATTATAATTTCCATAGTTATATCCCCCACTGCCACTAAGGAACCTATATATGTTATAAAAAACCAACTAAAACATGATGCTTAGCTTTACCAAACTGACATATAAGGAATAAAAACACCGATTATACCAGTAAATTCTTAAAAATGTAGATTATATTGCTTTAAATAATTATACATTTTGTACATTATCATATTATTAAACTATATCTAATCTATATAAATCATATATAATTTTTTTTTCAAATTTCCAAAATAAAAAACATATGCCCATAAAATAAAATCTATTGTTATTTACCCTATATACACCAATAAAAAATAACCCTATGAGTATTTTTATCACATAACATTTATATCACATGATATATTACTAGAGATCCCTATATCATTATAAATAAATTACTTTACCATTATTCGGAATCAACAAACACTTCCACTAACCACCTTTTGGTCAAGGATCATAGTTATGAGTTCATCTATATTTCCCCATTTATCACCATATTTAAATTAAACATAAACATAATTATTTATACAACATTCATTGTCTAACATAGTTTAATTCTCTAAATAATAATAAATCTTACCATTATTATCCTGAAAAAACACTACCCAAATCATATAATGTTAATTGAAATCTCACAAAGAAAATTTATACCATATGATCATTTAATATGGGTAGACCATAAAAATATATTATAAGGTAATTAATCATAGTAATTATATAAAACACAACAATATCATGCTCCAGATTATGGGTGGTGTTGTTAGATTGATAGGGACACAACTAACTATGCATGAAATAGACCATTAACCTCTCTTACACCAATATAAATATTTGATAAAATTAGAATCATTATAGCAAACAACAAACATAACACCTTAAATATAAAATTAATGATCATTTTAGTAATAGAACCCTCCTTATAGTACTCAAATTCCACATAACAGTTATAATTCCACATGAAACAATGGCATTTTTTGGAAAAAGTAGTACACAATTTTTAATAAAAGATAAATAATATGATAAAATACATTTATAAAAATTCAATTAAATGAATATACATACTTAAAATACATATTTGGTGATTTATAATGAATTATTTCATAAATATTCAATTTATAAATAACTTTTATATGTGGAAATGAAATATATCAATGAAAATGTAGCTTAATTATCCAAAAAATGTTTAATTATGTAGGGAAAAATAATTTTGGCCTTATTTTTTAATAATTTAACGTCTTGAGTGATTTATTTTTTTAATAACATAAATCATCATATATTATTTCATTTTACCTTAAATATGATTAGATGGGGTTTATTGACTTGAGTATATCAAACAGAATTCACCAAATTAAGTTCATCATATAAAAATTACTACTCTTGTAAAATCTTCTAGTGTCAAAAATATGAATTTCTGGAAATATTTTCTCTCAATATCCATTAGATGAAATATATAGTAATGTTGTAATATATATTATTCCTTTCCATTCCTTATTTAAAAACATCATCAATTTTGAAATATCACATGATTCTATTTTTAGTTGAAAAGTGGAGAATAATTTTCTTGTGTATAAAGTTATTTCTATGAATATATATAGAGATAATTATAAGTATGTTTTCAAAAAAAGGTGTAACTATAAAAATATTGTTCTATAATGTTGTATGATACATACTATAATGATGTTACTGGTCAATGGTTTGGTTGTGAAAGGTTCAAATTGTAATGTCATAAAGTTAAATATTTCTATGCTTAATGGTTATGAAGTTATCATGATATAGTGGTATAATTTTTAATTTAGAAAACCTTTTGAATCATTATGATAAAAGGAAGTTCATATTAGTACTTAAGAGAAGTCATTTGAAAAAGACATCAGGAAAAGTCTATCAGTTGAATCCTAACAACTTCATCGATTGGAGTTCTTTAGAATAAGTAGTACTTGTATTTCCTATGAATGATTATTTACAAATTCAAAAGATTTATGATTTTAAATAGTATTAATTTTATATAATATAATTTTCATTTTAACAAATTCTATCAAAAGGCCTTCGATAAAGGAAAATTTTGAAGTGAAAATGTCTTTTTGGAATCGATAGAAAGTTTAATTGGATGTGATTGGACAAAGGTTAATTAGTCATAGGTATGAAAGAAAAGTAAATTTTTATTGGGTTTTTATCCATGTTTTTAGAAGTATTAAATTTCTAGATAAAGTATTCTAAGATATTCCTACAAAGTATAATAGGAACACCAGTCGATGATTTATCCTTTAGAATTAGTATAAAAACAATACGAGAAGGATAGATCAAAAGACCATAAAAAATTCGTAATGATATTAAATGTGATGATTAAATGATGATCAATCAACATTGAAAAATAATAGAGGAATGATCTGTGATTCTCGCAGATTCATAAGGACATTTGATGAAGAATTTTAATTCCATGTATTAAGGAATATACTTTTTTTACGTGGGTTGAATATGAACAATAGTAGGATGTTTCAGAGTGGGTAAAAAATTTGAGTGGGATATTTTAATTTCATATCTATCCATCATCCTTAATTATTGAGATAAGGATACCTATTTAATAGAGTTATGTTTTGTTGAATTTTTTTTGGATTTTTGAAATGTGGGTGACGAAATATTGAAGTGAAGAGGTGATTAGGAAAAAATTATAAGAAAACATCATTGAGATGGATAAAAAATAAATTATTTATATCTACTTGAATTAGAAGAATGGTGTGAAAAGGTGATAAGATGAATATTAGATAAGTTATTATTTTACATGTGATGTTTAGTACAAATCATACAAACAGGTTCAGGAGGCAACCATAAATTTGTAGGAATATATAGTTATACAAACGAAGGTGATCAGATAGATAGAGTTGATTGTATGAAAATGGTACCAAACCAAGTTTCATCGAAACATGTATAACATATAAAGATAATATTAGATAGATGATTTATTATAGAATTTTAGGAATATATTTTTGTCTCATAATTTTTAAAGATATTGAAGAATTAATTATTGGAATAGATAGTGTATAGAAATTTCAAGCAATATTATGACAACATATTAAATCCTATTGGTGAAGGTTCTTATATTTGTCACAAAAATGTGTTATATAATTCACTTTATTAGGAGAACATGCATTATCTGTTGACTATAGCGAATCATAAGGGAAATGATATTCCATTACTATTATGATAACACAAAGGATTATATTATTGTTGTTTATGTGGTCTTGGATTATTTTGAAACTATGACATTGATTAGCTACTCAAATTGAGTGGTTAATTTCATAATGATATATGTTCATTTCCTAGTAATTTTATTATTTCTTCCCATTATATTCATTAGTCTCTAATAGAAGGAGATTTTTTTCTTAAGTAATAAAACATATAATGATAATATCCCTGGTTCACCCCCTCCGACACTTAGTGATAAAAACAATCTTAACCAGTCATTTCATGTGGTATTATAGGGAATTTTTCCTTCATTGAAACTTTTATTAAGTTACAGGAAAAGAAATATTTTCATGGATGTTTAAAACTATATTTCAAAAAGGGGATTTATTTTTTTCAAAAATAATTATCATATATATAAATAGAAAATGTTAGAAAATTTTATATCCAATGGTTATAATGTTTTTAATGCTATTACAGATGGTTTCCCTCTTCATGTTTAGTATATTCCTCTAACAACAATTTATAAGCAATATTTGTGGAATGATTGGAGAGCCAAAATGCCTTATTTTACTTAATCCTAGAAAGTGAGTTTCTTAGAGTTAATAGAATTGAAAAAAATAAATGAATCAATGAGAAATTGAAGAAAATATATGAATGAAATATAAAATTAGATAAAGTGAGGTTATATATCAATAGATTGGTGTACGAAGATGTTAAAATAGGTAAAGATGAATTTTTTAATGAATTATTTACAAGAGTTAATAAAATTATAATGACCACAATATGTTTCAGTGAGAAGTTGAGAGATTCCACTTCTATTGAAAAGATTTATATATTTCTTATTTATAAATTTTAATCTATGGTATCATCATTGGATGATATATATCTTTAAACTCTATTTATGGAACTAAAATATCATTTTCATCACATATGGAATGAGAAGAGAAAATGTTTTTAAGAAAAATATATAGGATGATTGATAAATTAATCCCAAAGCTACAAAGAACAGGAATTGTAAAAATTTTATTTAATAAGAATCCAATGAATATAACACCAAAGATGAGGTTCATAAAAAAATTTATTTCTTCATGTCTTCTTTGTAAATCTCAAAATTGGCACAACAATATAAAAATTAAATTTACCTCTAAAGTACATTATCCTGGTAGATGTGGGTATTGTTTCTATAAATTATCCCAAAAAAAAATATAAATATATTGACGAAGTGGGTATAATTTGGAGAACATTTAAAAAAAATAAGGAAAAAAGCAATACCAATATAAAGTTAACGGATATTAATTTATTAAAATATAAATATAGAAACGTTATGATTATTTATGAGGAAGAATATGACAGTGAAGAAGAAGATGAAAACTCCAGTGATGATGTTACAAAAAAATTTGTTATTTAAAAAGTGAACGAAAAAAATATTACTGATGGAGAAATTAGTAGCTTCAATGAAGAACAAGGACAGACTCAATAGAGTTTATGATATTGAGAGAATTGAAATTATGTATTTTGAAAATTTTTAGACATGAAAATGTTAAAAAAAATCTGAATAAAGAATACCATAAAAAATTTAAAATATTTTTATTTAGAGAAATGTAATTTTATAAAATTGATTAATGCTTTAAATAAGATTCTTGATTAAAATAAAAATCCCAACATCAAGCTTGAATAAAAATAAAGGTGAAGAAGATGTAATTCAATCTATCTCTATAAAAACTTGTTGACTATGGTCTAAAAAAATATACCAAAATTGAATTTAAATGTTGGTGGAAGTTATATGTCATGAAAACCATATATAGAAAGAAAAATATTCATTAAAGGTTAACAAATAGGTTGATGATGTTCATAATAAAAAAGAAGTCAATAAGACCATGTATGTATCCAAAATAAGCCTATATGAGAATCCTAAAATTTATAAAATTTCAAGTATAAAACCAAAAGTTAATACTACAAGATATCATGATAAGGTTGAGAATAAATTTGTATAGTAGAAGAAGAAGATATCAAGCGGTTACCAAATACCAAGGTAGATAACAATGTTCCAAGCTGTAATGTGAGAAAAATGATTGAAAGAGGGTACATAATTATGGAGAGCATGAATGTAAAAAAGTAAAATAGGGTTTCAATTGATATATCTATTATTTTGTTGGCCTTCAATATATGGTGAAGATGGGTTAGTTAAATCACCAATTATATAATTAATCTAAGAGAAAATGCTGGAAAAGTTTGAAGTGGATTTAACCAACTTTGAGAAGACAAACTAAGAAATTCATTTTAAATATTGTAAATAGTTTCCAACCATTAGAAACTTTTTATAAAAGGTGTAATCAGATTGAAAATTTCCTAAAATTATGTATTTTCATGATTTAGACATAAATAAATTTATAGAGAAAATATCAAAATCCACATGAAAAGTATGAAAGAGGAAAGTAAAAATACATAATTATTAAAACTACTATTAAATATTGGAAGGAAAAACACCATTTTATATTGGATAGTGGGTGGTCCTCACACATGAAAAAATATTTAGAGTTTTTTAAGAATGTGAAATATTACATGGAAGGAAAATTAACTTTTAAAAATGATGCAACGATTAGAATGAAAGGCATTGGATATTCTTTCCTTTGTGAAGAAAATTTAAAATCCAAAAGATATTTATTTATTGTTGGAATGAAAAAAAATGTTGACTGTATCATAATGTTGTAATGAAGGTGATGATTTTTTTTCAGAATATATGGTTTTTTGTTAAACTACATGAATATAGGAATGTTATTACAAGATGGAAATAAACCAATAGAAACTTATTTCAATATCTTGATGCATAGAGTTCATACTATATGATCAGGATGAAAGCTAATAATCTATGGAATAAAAGGATGTGGGTGTTTCTCAATGTAATATGACCATATTGATATAGAGATATTGTATTAGTGATATTACTAATATTAAAAGAATAAGAGGTTGTTGTTGTTCCATATGTCACGAATTAATGATTATAAAACCATTAGATATGAAAGTTGACATTCAATCAACTCATCCCTCAGAGCCGATACATTCTGACATCTGTGGGACCATGAGAAAGTAATAAAAAATAGAGATAAGTAATTTATTTTTTGACTTAAATAAAAACACATGCTTTATGTTTTTTAGAAATAAATCAGAGTCTCTCAAAATTTCAATTACTTTTAGGAGAAGTGAAGAAAATGAATGTGGATATTCTATAAAGAATATTAAAAATAATGGTGGTGATTATACAAATGTGATTTTTAGATGTTATTAGGGATAAAAGGGAATTAATCACAAGTTTAGTTCACTATAAACACCATAATATAATTTTTTTCTAAAATCATATATAAATATTTTATTAAGATGGAACAATTTTTTTTGATATAACTTGATACATGTCGATACTTTTAGAGGAAATCTATTAGAGAATTGATTCATATTTAGAATTAATGTTTTTATTGGCCAAACACTCATATGAATCCTTATGACATGTAATAAAAATAAAACCCATGTTTTAGGAACATAATGGTATTTGTTAGTCATTTCATTATCAATGATAAAGGGAAGCCTGTTTATAATTATGATCATAGTGGTGTTGATGGAATCTTTCTTATCTAAAATATTACTTATAGATGACATAAATGCAATAATATTGATATGGGAAATATTATTGACTCTGAATATGTGAAAATTCTTGAACAATATAATAGATAATATTTACCATCATTATAGATATATGATTATGTGATGAAGAACTGGTTTCAGTTAAAAATGTGATAATGTTATTAGTAAGAATAACAATTTTGAAGTTGTTCGAGGATAAGATTCTGGATCACCTATCTCAAGTGATGAGGAACAATTACATTAAGGTCATACTAGGAAGATGAAGCAATTGGAAGTCCAAAACGTCATTACAAATCAATGATAATAGGTTAAAACCATAATAACATCTGTGTTATTATCACATACGTCGTTATATTCATATGTTGAGGCAAAATATTTCAATGAATCATCAGATAATTAAGCATGTATTAACTACATGAATAAAGAGATGGATCAGATTGAGTAGAATGATACATGGTAACCTATACCCAAACCAAAAAATAAGAATGTGATTATTACAAAATTGGTTCTTTGAATTATGTTAAATGAATAAAATGAAGTGATAAAAAAATACTTGACTTGTTTTTAAAGGATACTCTTGAATTGAAGCAATTAATTTTTATGTGATAGGTTCCCTAATAGGAAGGATTGAAACTACTAAAATAATTCTTTTTATCACTAGATAAGGAAGATATAAGATATTATTCATAGATTCCATGTTGGATTTTCCTTAATGGATTTCCTAATAAATAATTTTATATTGAACAACAATGTGGATTATTTCTTATTAAAGATAAAATTTATGTATTCAAGTTAAAGAAGTATTTTTAATTTTGATGAAAGAACTAAGGGAATGGTATTCTAAATTATAAAATTTCTTAAGGTAGATGAACTTCAATAATGGAAGAGTTGATAGAAACATCTACATAAAATAAATTCAAGGTTTTCCCTTATTATGATTGTCTAGGTTGATGAGATCATATTTTCATGTAATAGTGAATAAAAATATGAAATTTTTACTGAGAAGATAAAGAAGATATTTAAAATATCCATTATTGGAGAAATGAAACAATTTCATAGATTAAAAATCTCTCAAAATAAGAAATACATTTTCCTATATAAAGAGAATTATGATAATGAGATTATGAAGAATTCTGGCTATGAAGATTCAAATAAAATTTACATACCAATTTTTTTGGAAATATGTTCTAAAAATATAGAGAAGGCAATGGGGTTGATCCAAAAATGTTTAGAAAGATAGCTGAAAGATTTTTTTGTATCTAATGGGTTCAATACTAGATATAGTGTATGTTATTAAATTTTTTTCAAGGTATGAAAGTGCTCTAAAATGATCCCATATTATGTATGCAAAAATAATTCCAAGACATATCAGAAGTGAAATTGATTTTAGAATATAATATGTAAACACAAGAAATATTGATATTTTTGGTTATACAGGTATAGATAGTGTTGGCTGTGTTGGGGACAAAAGATCAAAATCTAGTCGAGTTTTTATTTTGAGTGAATCTTTTGTGATTAGTCATACACAATAAACATTTTTTAAATATTATTGTTGTAGAACCTTAGTAAATATCGTCCACTGAAGAAGTAAAAAAACATATACAGATAAAGATATATTTGGAAGAATTTTTATTTCTGATGATGTCACCCCTTCTATTGGGTTGTGATAGTAAAATTTCAATAAATCTTGTTATGAATATAGTGAACACTTCTAAATCCCAGAATAGTGATACTAAATATCACATCATCATAAGTCATGTGTAAATAAATGAACTAGATATTGAGTTTGTTCATACAATAATGTAAGTTACTATTATCATTACTAAAACATTATCAAAGGAAACATTTAATAATATGAGGTTGATAATTGATCTTCAACCTCCCTCTCTTCAATGCTATATAATATAAACACATACCCTATCTCATCCTATACATGTATAGTATTTTAAATGGGGGGGGGGATATTTGTAGCATAAATCTATCCATCAACATATGCTTAATTTTTTTAATAAAGATCATATACATCAGGGGAGTTCATAAAATCTATAACCAATTATATAATCATGTGTGAACTATTTTAATAGATTGTTGATGTTTATGCTAGAAATATTATTTGTATAGGATGATTTTTATTTTTTTGATGAATGTTAAAATTTTAATAAATGTTTCTTAATATGTGTATGAAATGTTTCCTAATTCACTACTTATACACATCAGGGTATTTTTTTCAAGAATTCTTGTTTCATATACTCAGTTCAATAAAATAGCCTTAAAATTTTTTTAATAAGGAATAAATTACTTAAGATTCAAATTTTCAACGATTTAGGTTCCTTGGTTGAAAAAAATATAAATGGGGAGATTGTTGCAGCCAAGATGTTCAGAGATGTATTATAGGAAGCTGAAGGAATAAGTGTTGATCAATGTGTTAACCTTTGTTTTCTAACATAAATAACCTTTCTCTATTGCATGTTCCCTAAAATTAAATGAGATGGTGATTATCAATTCTATTTTATTATATAGATTTTATCATCTCAAGCTCATCAGACCAACATTATCAGTCTTATGTAATCATCCTGAGTTCCAGTATTGAATGTTTAAACATGTTTTCTCTCAATATACAATATATGCCCAATTAGTTCTTCTATTATCCTAAAATACACTAGGATGAAATTTTTAAACATCATTGTAATCCAAACCCATTAATTTATGAAATAGAAATGTCATCAACCCTATGAACACCACTGGTTAACTCATGACTCCAAAATGATGTTTCTAAGGTACAACTAAAGCAGTGGTGGGTGGCTATTTTTTTGTTTCTAATCAGTTTTAATAAATAGATAAAATGAAAATAATGAATGAAACCTAGGAATAGCCTATATAGGATCTTTATTATTTAAGTTATAAAATAAAACATGAATTATTGTGTCTTTGAAAATAATATATTATCAATTTTCATTGTCTCCATTATTGTGTTGTCATTACGGTGAAAAATACTAGCAAGTATTCATCTATGTTTATCCACATGTTATCCAAAAATATATATATGATTTTCTTGATATTATATGTGACAGTGAAAAGGAACATAGTTCTTTATATCATTAATCATTGATCACAGTAGGAAATTATCTTATTCCCTCTACATTCATGAGAGGGAGGATGTGATGATTTCCTCTCAGGTCTTGAGAGAATTTTTAAAATATTTCATTGGGAATAAAAAGTCTCTATTTTCTCTAAAATGGAGTAATTTACATTTTATACTTATGTTTAATTAAATTTATAATTTCACATAAGACCCTATCAATATATTTAATATAAATAATACCCCATATCAAATAATAATATTATTTTTATTTTTATATCCCATGAAATTCACATGGTTAAATATCTTTTATTTATAAACTAACTAATATTTATTTAGATGATATGAAATAAAATATGTCATTTCCATTGAGACATTAAATATACCCATTAACCCTCCCCTCGAATTTACCAAGACATAAATAATGAAATATTTATTTAAATAAATATTATTCATTGGATAAATAAATAAACATTATATTCACTAAAATCATTAATAAGGATTATTATTTGTATTCAGAAAACTAAATAAATATTTATATTAATATATTCACTAAAATATTGAATAAAAATAATTTTTTAAATCCATATGAATAAAAAATAAGAGATATAATTCAACTCATATATTCTAAACCTGAATATCTCTTGATTGAATATTTTTTATCAGCTTTACATGAATAATTTTTCTTCCTCAAGCTGAGAAAATATTTATTCTTTTTTTAATTCAATATAATGAATTGAGATTTTGGATAAAGTTATTGTGTAACCCTCTATGTCTCGCTTTAAATGAATAATTTTTCTTCCACAACCTTAGAAAATATTTATTATTATTTTTAGTTCAATAGAATTTATTGAGATTTGGGATAATGTTAATGTGTAACCCTCTATGCCTCTTTCTTATCATAATTAAGTGATCATAACTAATGTAAAAGAGCATTATCTAGAAACACATCAATACACCCATAGAGAAATAATTTATTTTCATAATGAAAAAACCTTCATACGAATGATAATATGTAATATGACCCCTTTGTATACTAATATCTCATCAAACATGATGCATACTTGTGTTATCATCATATGTACTTGATTTATCTTTATATGACTTTTTTAAATGATCTCATCAATGAAAAACCATGGACATTGATTTAATCAGATAGTTCCATTTCAATCAAAGGGTTAACAATATAATCTTCTATTAATATGGACTGATAAAATCATTTCTTAACTTATTCACATAATGTCATACCACTTTTTACCCAACATATACTTCATCATTGTGACCATACATCGTCAGCATTTTCATCCAAGAAGTAAACTATATGCTTCATAATATAAATTAATAATAATTTCACGTACAAAGATCAATTCAAATGTTCACATATAAGAATATCCGATGACACATAAAAACATGAAATTCATGTTATTAGTTCTATCCTCCTGACCACTTTTCTTGTATATCATCAAGTATGAAATTTATAAAAATAATTCTCATTGTATTATGAGTTCTGAACACATAATAATCAAACAAAAACTATGTCACATTTGATTTATGTTATCTCAACCACATTATATAATATTATTAAAAATTTCAAATTATCTAGAGATTCTCATTACAGATGGGAACTGTTATGACCATTCGATGTGAAAAACAATCTTAAGGCATTATCATATTAATGTTAAATATAAGAATAGTGTTTATAGGATAAAATATCAATCTGTATACATTTAATATATAGTAAAAAATTATATTTGTTCAAGAGCACCAAATCCAACAAAAAGTTTCTCACCATAAATTTCAAATATCAACGGTGAATTGTTATATACTTAGAAGAAGCTTTCTAAATATATTCCACCTTCACCTATAATCGATGAAATCTTAACCATAGATCAATCTAGTTTTGTAATATCCCTGACCCGATTCACCTCCTCTATGACTAAACTAGGTCTCTATATATATGAAAAATACCTCCTCATATTTCAGAGGTTGCCTATTATTGGTAAGGGATATTGAGGAAACTATATTCTCTTTGGTAATGAAAACCATAAATTTTGAAAGATATAATATAAGGAAATAGTAATCATAGAATAACATCAGTAAGAAAAAAACATAGTCATAATAGCTATGTGCTGGCACAAAGTAAGTATAACACATAATTATATAACAAAATTATATATTGTACATGTTATAAAATAATAAATAGTATTTCTTATGGGTACATCATTTATAATAGGGTCCCTAATAAACCAACATAACGGAGGTCTCTACAATATTGTTCTAGAGTTTTACACAATTCCCCTATTCTAACTCAGACACAATATACCATCTCAACCATCCAACATAGGGTGCTTTACATTACCTACACTATGAACAATGAAGTCTTATATGGTATTATATTGTTTGAGTCGAGTGTGAGTAAAACTCAATATGCCACCATCAATGGTTTCCCTAAGAAAGTCCGGTAAATACAAGTTAATTCTCAATATTGAATGTTTATTAATAAAATAAATAAATAATCTATCACGTCATGGAATAATAAATAATCTGACAATATGTAACAATATATACTTCATTTATTACCTCAATTGGATGATATACCCATGGTCTAATCACCCATCAAGGGTAAATGTTTCATTAACTATTAACTCACAATACATTTGAATGAGCTGTTAACATACTCACAATTTTGGGGTGAATGATACAACACCATCATATCATGTTGCTGAATAAGGTATCACTAATCAGTGGATGAGATATCACCATCATATATCATCTTGTTGAATGGTTCACCACCATTCCTATATCATTGGCGAATGAGTTATCTCATAGTGAATGAGGAATCACCAGTTTAAGTAGGATGATACACCACCACTATCCATACCCCAGTTGATGTTACACCAAAAAAAATCTCTATGTGGATGATTTCCCTCAAATAAAAATTCTTATGTGTAATATTCAATAATTCTAGTACACACCTTTGGTGGAAAATATTCCACCAACACCCAAATCTCTGGAGGATGACGCCCCTAAAAATTGATCTTTTGATGGAATATACACAACATATACCAACCTACTTATGTTTATATTACATCAATACTATCAATCACATGTGGAGGATTATATACAATGATAAACAATCTATTAGTGGGTGATACACTATTGAACAAACATCATGGTTAATAAAATATCATCATTTATCATAGGTCACAACCTCTGATGATTATCTATCATGTAAGGGTCTATCCCAAAAGGCTAATAACTCACACAAAGTATTATTCCAAGGCTATCACGCCACTAATAATCAAGTTTCCTTCCTATTTATCATCATGTTTTGGTCTCGGATACCAATCATATTCCTAAATGATTATAAATAAATCCAAATATCCATTTCTTGGATCTAAATCATAAGTTCAAAAGACATCACATACGAAAAATAGTCATTAGTCATCATAGAATCGATGCATACATCTTACATGTCCACTCCTAGCCAAATCAACCACATAGGGTATTTAAAAAATAAAATATCCTTTTTAAATTTAATTACTATGGATTAAAAACACAGTAATTCTATTCACATTTAATAGGATGCATATAAAACCTATGAAGACCATTGTAAAATCATACTACAACCTATCTAGAATTAACAAAGTCTGGATCATCTAATACCACTAGTCAATTTGACTACAATTAGTAAAAATTGATAAAACTTGAATAAAACCTTAAAATTAGGGTGATGTCACAGATAAACATAGAAAATGTGAATAAATTGTTAAAGGATTGAGGAAGACTATTAAACTCAACTATATTGATACTATAAGATGGTAATTTTTTTATTCTGAAAAATAAAAAAGGAGTTAATCCTCATAAAATATGAAATAATTATAGATAATTTGTATAGGGGTTATGATAGTGCTAGGGATAATGAGGGTGTTAGGGGTTTCTATTAAATTTAATAATTAACCATATTAATTAAAATTAAAAAAATAGAGTAGGAACCCCACATGTACCCACCCAACATAAAATAGGTACATAGAAGGAATAAAGTATTCATTTTTTGTCATCAAGCACTTAGTTTCCCATATAGAACCTTCACTCCACTTGGTGGTCCATTGTGAACCATGTACCAGACCACCCAATGCAGTCTCTAAAAAAAATAAAAACATATGAACCAAGCATGACTTCCAAAAACCCAACCTCAAAGCCCCCTCAAATACCTATAACATATTGAAAACACTAAAATCTATGATTTTTGGTGATATTTTTATTGAATATGTATATTTAAAACCCTTAGGTTATTTCAACATTTTCACTATATAGAAATGCATCCTAAAGATGTGTCATTGAGACTCACCGTTGAATAAAATATTCAAATAAAAAAGTCTATACTCTGAAAACCATGTATCCTATTAGTTATCTATGTGATTATATAACATACATACCAAATGAACCATCTTCCTACGATGGTTTTTATCACTCCAATTTAGGTTATGAAATGATCATTTCATGAATGGCACATCATCCTCCTAATAGATGATTCCAATTTTGATCATGCGATAACGGCATGGATAGTGTATCCCAATTTAAGATACCTAGAATAAATTATGAATAACTCTATATCATGGAGGAGGAAAAAACCAATAAACCATGCCAATGATACACTTAATAACTTTGGACATCCCCACAATCTTAGGAAACAACATTCATTGCCTCTGAATACAATTATGTTCCAATCAAGGACACACTCATATGAATACACAGTCACTAACATCAAACACCATTTGATGACTCCATATTTATAATATATCCTTTTCCAAATCTTATTGGTCAATAAAAAATTCATGATAAGATTAATATGATTTTATGTCTCCTATAAACTACTTTATCCAACAATATCTAACTTCCCTCCCTTTATCCAATATATAGATAATTTTCATAACCTACCCTATAATTTCTCAAATATTTCCAACTAAATAATTTCTTGATAACTATTATTTTATAAAAACTCTACAAGTAAAATATATATCTATAGTAAACCACCAAAACGTATAGGTACATGACATAAAAATGACCTCCAACACCCATATGGACCACTTAGGTCACCGATTTATCTAAGGATGGTAATAAGTTCTCAAATGAACCTAATTATCGAGTGAATTTTGTAATCCATTGAATATTTGTGGTGTAAAATATTCATCTTGGTTGTATGTAATGCTTCAAGGAATATACAATATTCTTTATAATCAATTGGAACAACTAAAAGGTAGAATTGATCACCTGAAATGAGAGGAATGATGTGACCAATATAGAATGTTCCAAAATTACCCATATCACATCACTACTATGAGATAACACATATAACCCAATCATAAATTCTATCATCACATAATACTGATTCTACTCATTAATGTGTAACAATTGGAAAAAAACCTACAAACCACAAATGTTCAACCATGTAACATCTCGAACCTGGTTGACACTCAACATCTTTGATCCTAGTTGGACACATGACCTCAAGTGCATCTACTCTAACACTAGAGTCTACAAAATATAAACTAGGTCCTAGGTGAGTAAGTGGGGAGAGTATTCCCCCATTATTAGAGTGTAACACTATTGTAATATCAAATGAGTAGTGAAAGAAGTAAACTATACGAACGAATTGAATAGTTGAAGTCTAGTAGTAACATAAAATCCATAATTCATATCATATACAAGATGACTATACATGTCACCTCATTCTAATAAAACAACCAAATAGGTATACAAAAAACATATACAATACATTTCCCAAAAGTAAAAAAATGCCAAAAGAATCCCAGAAGCATCGCAAGCCTCATCTTGATCTCATGCTCTCCTACTCCTACGTAGTATATAAAGTACATGTATGAGGGATATTTTCCTTATCATTACCTACAATCATATATTGTATTTGGGTCTAAAAAGGTGACCCAAACATAGTGTGAGATATAATCGTAGTAATCAACCACACAAGGTTTGTTCCAATCAGTCAGTGAATATATATGATAGGTAATGTGTAATAAGAAAAGAAGTACGAAAGGAATTTCTAAAATGTAAACATCCTACATGCACTGATTTCTATTAATGTTTAATTCATATGCATTTAAAAATTCAATTACATTGAATTTATATGTCTTGAGATCCAGATCAAGCTCGACATACCCTATATAAATGGAAGTAAAAAATATGCCTCAGATGGCCATCTGATTGAGACAAGTAAAGACCAACCCAAAATTATTTTTTGGATTCTATAGGCATCATAAAATGAATTTCATTAATTTACTTCATATAGAACCTAATTTCATCCTTGACATTCCTATGTTGAAATTCATGTATCACTCCAGGTGTAATCAACCATCACCCTCTAATCTTATACCTGGGGAACCTCTCATGAACCCATGTGTTACTCAAGATATGTTATACAGTCCATGCCATATGAGTCCATCCTTGGTGGTCTTCTAAAGAAGTCACATGTATCACTCCTAACATATAATCAATTACCCTTTCAGTCTATCCTTGGTAATCCCTTTGGATTCCATGCATCACTCGACATAACAGAAAAGTCTCAAAGAGCTTGTCCATGTAATATCTTATTTGGTTCCATGTATCACTCATTACAATATCACATTAACCATTGAGTCTATCCAGGGAATTATAAGGTGAATCCAGCTACCACCCATGGTATAAATGAAAATAGTTATATGGGTACATCCATGGAATTCTTATTTGAATACATGTATAACTAAAGGCTATTTATCTTTTATAAAATTATATTTCATTTATACAATTCATTTAATGTGCTAAGGTTAAAACCAATGGCATTAAAATATAACTCTCCTCAAGTGGAGGGACTCAAGAAAGGGTCAACCTCAAAATCTTGGACTTTTATTTTCTCACATGGTCATAACTCGTATAACAAGAATCACCTAAATTAAAATCTAATACCTATCTTTAACATCATTTAACACACATGGTCATATGATGATAAAAATATCCTCATTCGTAATAAATTCATTACATAGAATGGTCTCAACATAAATCACATGAGTTATAAATTAGAAGGCCCTTAAAATACTCACATGTCCATTTCTATTATAAAAATCCTAACAATCCTATCAAGTTATCACATGGATTAATTATAATATAAATAACATGGTAAAATCCATAATTACAGAAATTCAATCCAATTGTGTCAACTCGATTCATAGCCTCAATATACTGACATGGGAAAGGAGAAAACACATCAAGAATGCTTAGACAAGAAATGAAATACCTGGTTCAAGGGGAAAGTCAACCATACCATACACTCTTACTAATTCAATTACAATCTAATAACATTGTAATTCCATCTGTACTGAATTCCATTTTTAATAACCCATGAAATGGATAAATGAACACCTCAAGGGTGTACAAGGCTTAAAGCCAAAAAGGGTCATTTGAGTAAACTCACCCATGGGGTGGTTCTTATTCAGTATATACATTTTATATCATGGAATATTAATCATAATTAACTAAATAGGAAATCCATACAAATTCTAGGATTTAAATACAATTTAGGTAATGCCTAATAATTGGGCGTGCCATATGTCATCACATAAAAATGATCCAACTTATAAAAAAATGCACATTACCACTAACCTTAGGCTCATTCTTGGTAGTTTATCTAGTATCAAGCTCTAATTTTTCCTGGTTTGGAAGAAATCTGTAGAACGGATGAAGAAAAAAATGTTAGGGAATATGAGGCTAAATACATATAGCACAGTAGATTCCAAAAATAAATAAATAAGATAAAACATAATTATGTTCATACCATTAATAATCTAAGGGGATGAATTATAATACCCCAATCTTGCATGGTATGCTTCTTTTTAAAAAATTAAATAGCTTACGCTACACGCAACATCGAGTTCAAGTACACCACGACATATCAAAATAGTAATTTAAGGAGTTGTTATGAATAGTATTAACAGTATTTTTAATTTTATATATTACTTATAATATTATTATTTATCTTATTTTATTCATAGACATAATATTAGAAAAAATTCAATTTTTAAGATAAAAGAAGTATTTTTCAAAAAATGTTGTTTTAACGTCTTTTAGTGGAGAACCATTTTTAAATCAAATATTTGACACATTTATATATTAAATTTGGTAAAATTGACTACTTCTTTATAATCACTACAAAAAAATTATATTTTCATAAATTTTTGGTATTTTTTTGATAACTTTCATATTTTAATGAATAGTGAAAAATACTTCTTTTTCATCAAAATTATTTATATAGTTATATTATATTTTTAATTGGAATTAATGTTTAATTGTTTTTTTATCATTTATTCCAATTTTTATCCTTGTAAGTAATTGAACATTTAAATTGGACATAAACCAATGTCAATCTCTTGACAGTTTTAACTTCTTAAAAACCCGCTTTCTGGTTTTGACAACGGAAATTAATTATAAATTAATTAATGAATCTTTTATGTTTTGAATTTGGAAGAATGGATTACATATTTAGAGTCAAAATTTACACATTATGTAAATAGGTATCTTTTATTTTTTTGGTATTATGAATAGTAACTTCAGCAATTATTTTTATCTACCACGGTTAAAGGGTAAATTTGGTAAATAAGGGTAAAAATAATATTATAATAATATAAAAATACCCTAACATGTGTCCTAATCTTATTGAATGAGTCCCAGGTGACCAAAAAAAATCCTTATTCCGAAAGTTTGGCATTTGGGAGCCACATAGGTGTGATAATGACATGTTATAATAGTTAATTTAAAGTAAAGAGAAATATAGCATAAACATGTTTCTTTTTACTAAAAAAAATTAAAATGGAGTGATATAACAGATCACTTTGACTATAAATAGTCATTTGAAATCTTAAAATAATTCCTACATCCTCATATTTTGTTTATTATTTTTATATATTAAATAAATAAATTCTTTATGACATAATGATAATGTAGTGATTGCCATATTAATAAAAGAGTCAAATAAATGATATTAAAAATAATAAAATAAATATTTTTTGAAATATTTGATGCCATAAAAAATTATTGATTAACCTGAAATGTTAATATTTATTTAATACATTTTTTTTAAAATAATGTTTTTATGACTTTAAAAAAATCATGTCTAAAATACTGTCAAAATTCACAGAAATGAGATTTTAAAATAAACACTATTCTATTAAATGGTATAAAAATCATAAAAATATAAAATTCATCCAAATAACTTATATAATGTTAAAATTTTAATTAATTATCCTCATGAGGTTCTATTTTAATTCTATAGTAAATATATAAATCATATAGTGTAAAATACTAGAAGACGTGGTCGACGTTAAACTATTTAACTAAGGGTTAAATCTAAAAGATCTGACTAATTTTAAGACCTGAACTTCTCTAAAACCAATTGGATCAGATTATTTCGACCCATAATAATATTATACTCTAAAAATATTACTTTTGAGATATTATAATTCAAAATTTATTTATAATAAAATAATATATCAAGACTTTCCTAAATTTCCCCTCACCTCTCCTATAAATGGGAACCTCACCTTCTCTTTTATTCACACCTCCAAATACATTTGTCTCATCCAAAACTGAGCCAAATATCCTCCCAACATCCCTAAATTCATCATATATTCCACACATTGGACATAAAACCAATTTAAGGAGTCCTTTTGTGCGAATCAAAAGGACACACCCCAATAAGAGGTAATCATTTTATCACCTCTTTCAAAGTTCTTTTCTTCTTCTGCTTCATCTTTCTATGTTGTTTACATTAAAACTAATAAATACAGTATAATACATATATTTAGATGTTATTTTGATCATGGTACAACCATATACATCATTTTATCCATCCTATGAATAATAATATCACCATGCGTGCGTCCGTATGACTTATCATCTCCATATCATGGTGCAATTTTTTATTCATCATTACTTTATTTTGATCGGTATAATGATTAGTATAATAGAAATAAATAATTAATATTACATTATTATTATTATTTATAATTAATATACCATCCATCTCCATACCATTTAACCATTAAAGGAATGATATCGTCGCTCGTGTCTACGTACGGCCAAACGTCTCCACGACGCGACGAGATTCATTATCCCCATTAACCATTCTGGAATGACTATAAAATTAAATTGATGAGTAAATATAATATTTATTAACTAAATATCATTATGTATATGAATAAAATATATCATATTCATAATAAACTTGACTTACATGATGAAACATGAATAGGGAAACAAAGCAGTTAACGCCCAAAAACAATGGTAATACTGAAATATTATTAAAAAACAAAATAATATGAGCATATATGATATAATTAATATGTATATGGTTATTTTATAATTTAATAACATGCATTAAGAATTATACAGGAGATTAACACACCCTCCACTAAAGGAATTTATAAGGCAATGGTTAATTTCACAATCTCATTTTATTATTCGAGATTGTTTATACGTAAGTATCTACTGGGGAATATTTATCATCCAAATCCATGTTTTGTAAAAATAAATTTTTAAATATATTTACTATTTTTCTAAAAATATTTATAGTAATTTCTTCTCATGTTTTTATTTTTATAAAATGTTTTCAAATAAATATTTTCGTCTCTTTCCAAACAAGGTACTTTATGCCCTTTTCGAAAAATCAAGAAAATAATGTTTTTTTAACTTATATGGAGCGAGTGTCTATTTTCCTCCATTATAATTCATTAACACTTTGAAACATTACATAAAATCTTAAAAGGTTATTTTTAAAAGATATGTTTTATTTTATAATTAGGCATGTTTTTAAATGATTACAGAGTAAAAAAATGTATACTTCTCTAAAAGTATTTTAATGATTTTATTAGATTACTTTCATCTATGCCAATATCATTTGTTGGATTTTATGATTATTTTTGATATATTAAATTGTATTGTTTATCATTAATGAGAGTCTGAGCACAACCCTTGCTTATGTTTTATTTTCCTAGGATGGCAAGAAGTGTTTTATGAATGATATGTAGGGTTAAGATAGGGGAATAATGGAATTGTCAAAGTATTATAAATGTTGTGTTTTTATGTTAGAAACTGTAATGTAAAGTTCATGTATGAAATATATTTTTCAAGACCTCTATAATGATCAGTACTTGGGATTTGAATCCTTGTAATCATGCCAATGTATAATAATAATATACCAGAATCAGGGTTCTAGGGCTAGGGCATTATAGTCAGTATTAGAGGATCTTCAGAAACACCTTTTGAAATATATTGATAAAACATTGATTAGGGATCATAAACATAAGATTGACTTTGAGGATTAGTATAGAATAAATCTCTATAATTTTGGTAAAGTATTGATTTAGTGTATATTCAAAGAAATACGTCCCTATTTGGATACTACAAGTGGATGTGGTTCTAGAATAGATGTACCTAGGGGTGAAAACTCTAACAAGGTGTTCTGGACTTGACTCGGGGCAACCTGGTACATGAAAATGAGCCTTACTGTGCAATTGGTTTTACAATATTGGGGGATATTCTTAGGATAATTCACATTTTCATTACAATCCATTATTAAGTATTTATGTTTAATATGTCCTCAAAGGAACTATATTTAAGATTATGGATTAGATATGAATAAATTATTTAATTTAAGTTAAGTATTTTACTAGTTTAAAATTAAGCATTATGATTCATAACCTAATATTGTTTAGGACATTGTATATAAATGACTCCTAGTGGCAGAAATGGAAACCATATAAACGTACATAATCCATTTAGAGATTTACTCCTATATAAGATAATTATAGTGGAGATAGCGATGCAATTGGTGCTGAATGTCTTATAACAGTACTGAGATAGAAGGCTCAGGTTATGAATAAAAACCTTACCCAGATGGAGCACCCTGATCCAAAACATAGAGGGTCAATGTTAGACCTATTCATTAGATAACTACCTCTAGCATTAAATGGGGCTACAAATCCAGTTTTAGTTGAGAAATGGATAAATTTCTTAGAGAAAATATTTCTTTATTTGGGGAATAACGAAAGGGAAATGGTTGTCATGGGATTTTATCATCACATAGGAGATGTAGATCAATGGTGGTCATTAATTCAAAACAAGCAGGATTAATAAGTAGAAAATATAGAATGTATATAGTTTAAAGAACCTTTCCTAGAGAAATAATTTCCTCGTGAATAATGAGATGACATGGAAAGGCAATTTCTATGTATAAGAAAAAAGGAGTATGAGATTGTTTCAATGTATGAGGCTAACATCACAATGTTAGAGACGCATGCTATAGACTATATACATAACCCCGGAAGTAAGATTGGCATATTCTTTTATGGGATAAAACCATTCCTCCAACGGACACTAGTCTCACAATCATTCTCATCGTATGAATATATAGTCTCATGTGCTATCAGGATGGAAACAGAATTATCTAAGATTATTACATTAAATAAAAGTAAGAGATAATGATAATGGTAGATCAAGAGATAGATATATGGAAAAAAGGAAAGAAGGATTTTTCCCTTATGTGATAATTGTTGAAAAACACCATGTTTTTTTCTTGAAAGGAATGGTAGTTTGTTACAAATATATGGAACAAGATCACCAGGATAATGATTGTAAGGAAAAGAAAGAAGTTTTTCAATGATATAATTGTGAAGATATGGGAAATTATGTAAATTATTGTCCATATAATCAAGGAAATATGGATTTAAAGAAGAAAATAGATAAAGATCAAGTTTAAGTTATTACTACAATCATTGTGGAATAATTAATGTATTTGTGTTTTTGGATTCAAGAATTATTTTTTATTTATAATAAGAATGTGAAATATATATATATATATATGGATTTTATTGTAGTAGTTTTTTGTATTCACTAAGGATTTAATATGATAATGGTAAACATATATTTATTATGTGACAATAATAGCAACATTACATTGTCTACGAAATTTTATGAAGTTATATTTTTAGACTGTAAGTTTGGACAAGTTTATTTTGGATAAGTCTTAAGGTTGGACTATATTAATTTATACATTAGATAGTATTTTGTAAGGTTAAAAATTTTCTAAAGGTTAATTCTGAAATGTTATTATAATATAGTTTGAGAAAAAGAAGTATTTTTCAAAAATGTAGGAATTACATGTCTAATATAATATAGATTTATTTATTAAAATTGTATATTTTTATATTTGTAACCTTATACGATTTAGATAAATAGAATATTTTTGAGTGTTATTATCTTTTGAACCAAAACATGAGTTTGTGGTAAGAATTAGTTAATGGTTTAAAATTTATATGTTAAATAAGTATGATTACTTATTTTGTTATTCGATGAAGTAAATTAATTCTTCAACACTAGTGAAAGGATCAAAAGACAAAAAATGATTTCCTAGTACTTTATTTTTTGATGAATCAAATAGACCCTTGGAACATCACAAATTTATAGATTTCTAGTTGTTAACATTATCCTAATAATTTTTTCTCTAACTCTCCATTAGAAGATGATGGTTACATTTTCTTTCATGTCCATATTTACTTACATTTAACACTTTTATGTGTTGTCTTCGGTAATCTTCTTACTTCCCTTTTATTATTTTTTTGTGGAAGTTTTATCGACCATTTTTCTTATGTGGGATAGTAATAAAGGGATTTTGAATAATCAAACCATATTTATCGAACCCAAATTTGAAAATTTTGATGACGCAATTTATTTAATTAGGGTATAATGTAACACCCCTATCTTCAATTGTACACTTCTTTTTAAATAATTCAATAGCTTGTGCTACACACAACACTGAGTTTGAGCACACCACGACCTATCAAACAAGTCGTTTAAGAAGATGTTCGGAATATTATTAACCACATTTTGAATTTAATATATTCCATATAATTTATAAATTCATATTATGTTTTTATTAGCAATAAAATATGAACAAATTCAATTTTTCAAAGAAAAGAAGTATTTTTCAAAAAAAATGTAGTTTTACCGCCTTTTAATGGAAAAACATTTTCAAATCCCATATTTGAAACTTTTATTTATTTAATTTTACAAAAGAAACTTATAATTTATAATATTAACATAAAAATTAGTTTGGATAAATTTTTAGTGTTTCTCTGATAAATTTCATATTTTAATGAATCGTGAAATTTTTTTCATTTTAATTAAAAATTGCTTTTTCATCTAAATTATTTATATAGTTATATTATCTTTTTAATTTGTTTTAAATTATAATTGTATTGTGTTTTTATAATTTAATACAATTTTTATCATTGGAAGTAATTTCACATTTAAATTATACATAAACATATGCCAATCGTTTGATAGTTTTCACTTCCTAAAAACCCACTTTCTATTTTTGACAACGAGAATTAATTTTAAATTAATTAATGAAACTTCTGTGTTTCGAATTTGGAAAAATATATTACATATTTTAAATCATAAGGTAGAAATTATTTAAATAGGTATCTTTCATATTTTTTGAATTATGAATAGTAACTTCATTAATTATTTTTATTTTCCACAGTTAAATTGTTAATTATGTAAATAATGGTACAAATAAAATTATAATAATATAAAACAATCCTAACACATTTTCTAATCTTGTTGGATGAGTCTTGGGTGTCAAAAATAATCCTTAGGCCTAACTTTTGGTATTTTGGAGCCACTTGTGTGTGATAATGACATGTTATAATAATTAATTTAAAGTAAAGAGAAATATAACATAAACATGTATCATTTCACTAAAACAATTTTAACAGGGGTCATTTAATTGATTACTTAGACTATAATATTAATTATAAATAAAAAAATATTTCCAAAAATATTTTATTTTATTTATAATTTTTATACATTCATAAATAATTTTATTTATCAAACAATGATGATACATTGAGTGCCTTATTAATAAAAGAATCGAATAAATGGTATTATAAATATTAAAATAAATATTATTTGAAATATTTGATGCCATAAAGGAATTTTAAGGTTGAATATGACATTTTAGGATTGATTTAATGAATTATTTTCAAAATAATTAAGTTTTTATGACATTAACAAAAAAACATGTCTTAAATAGTATCAAATTTGACATAAATGAGATTTTAAAATAAATACTATTATATTAAATGATATAAAAGTAATAAAAATATAATATTCAGAAAAATAAATTAGTTGATGTTACTAATATCATTAATGATCCATATTATATTCTCTTTTAATTTTATAGTTACTATATTAACCATGTAGTGTAAAATACAAGAAGACTTGGTAATAGACGAACTATTTAACCATGGGTTAAATATATAAGATATGGTTAATTTTATGACCTAAACAAGCCTAAAACCTATTTTTTAGAGGATTTATACCCTTAATAAATATATACAAGAAATATATCACTTTGGGGATACTATAATTCAATGATTTATTTATAATAAAATAATATTTCAAGACATTCCTAAAGTGCCCCACACCTCTCCTATAAAAGAGTTTTAATGATTTTATTAGATAACATTCAACTATGTACACATCTATTGTTGGATTTTATGATTAATTGAGGTTGATTTATTCTGATAAAATCTCACATATTGTATTGAAGGTTTTATGATATGTTGACTGTGGATGTGATATTTTTTATACCATTCATTGTTTGTGGTTAATGTATTAACATTTCGTATGTAACTTTTAATATAAATGTTTATGTTATTTTTTTACCCTTTTTAAATGAGGAAGGAATTGAACATAGTAAGTGGTAGGTGGGGCCTACTATAGCCCCTCGATGCATGAGTAGGTCTCCTGATACAAACTAGTGTCTTGGCACAAGGACTTGATAGAATATTTGTGTATGGTCTTGGAACGAGTCCTTGAGGTAGTTGTTATGATGTCCACAATTATGTATTCCCTTGTTATGAGATTAGATATTTATTTTACATGTGCTTATTAGACTAGTAGAATATCCTTGTTAATGTTTAAATTGAATTATTTTATTTTTTCATTCCATATTATGCTGAAGATAATGTTTTAAAAGGCTTGTGTTTTTGTTTTTTACCATCCCTTAAAAGTTTATACTTATTTTTGATAGCTTCTACAACATTTTTTATCCTTACCGAGCATCTGAGATCACCCCTTTCTTATGTTTTATTTTCCCAGGATGATAAGAATTGTTTTATGATTTATATTTAGGGTTAACCAAGAGGAATAATGGTGTTCTCAATGAATTATCTATGGTATTTTTTTATGATAGAATTTGTAATGTAAAGTTCATGTATGTAATCTACTTTCCATCAATGCTAAACTGATTAGTATTTCAGGAGTTGATTCCTTGTAATCATTCCCACGTATTAAAATAATGAACCGTCTTTGGGATTATACAGTCATGGAGTTATATGAACCACGCTCAAATCAGATACTTGATAGAGAAGGGATCTGAATTCCTAGAATAGCTAAGAGGAGATCTTTTCCATGGTCCCGCTTGCTGTTCGGGTGAAGAAAGAACACAACTTTGGTTTAAAAAGAAATTTCTATTTAATTAAGAATTAAAAATTTTCATACACAGAATATATTACATGGTTTACTCACATGGTTTGATAACCCATGGGGAAACTTCACACAACTTCTTATAGGCTTGGGGTATAGCTCAAAATTTACCTACACTGTTTATAAACCATGATAAAACCCTCTATAAAAAATCATATGAAAACTAAAAACCTGTAGGATGGTCGTGCAACTCCTATCACACAGTTTACCCAAATTTAGCAGCCTGTAATCCCCCACTGTTTAGACTTTCTTGATTTATCCAAACCTTGTGACTTTCCCCACACTATTTTAACTACTCATGAACCTGGGTAAGAACTCCCAAACATTGGGTTCTAGGCTCCAAACTAATCCCAGACACCTAAGAGACCTTCATGACCCCAACGGGCATCAACTTTTGGCTATATTTAAGCATTGAAAATGGGAATTAATAGAAAACAAGATATCCGTACCACAATGAAGAACTGGGTTGTTACAAACCAAGTGAGACATCATGAAACAAACCCCTCTATGTTCTCATTTATATCAATCCACCAATACTCCCTTCAGAATCCATGATACATTTTCATATTCCTTTAGTGAATAGACCATATTGAGGTCTATAAATACTATATAAGCTACTCACATATTTGTGAAGGGATAATGAAATTACCCCATACATAAAGGATATCATCAGTATCCTTTAAAAAGTTTGGTAATTTCTTATAACAATATATATTTCCCCCAAGACTAGGAAATTTAAGTGAGATTGCTTAATCATTGTTACCTTATCTTGACGTGAGGATTTAATAACCAAGAATTAAAGGTGAAATATTCTTTGGTACTCTTTAAAATTGAGGTGCATTTCAGTGAATAGTCACATCACATCCCACCTAACACTGGATAATTATACCAATAATTCTCGATTCATTCTACTAATTTCATTGGATATAAGATTTTATTTTTTATTACTGTATTCCTTATCAATTTTTTAATAATTTCTGAAATTAATCCATATCCTATAGTAGAGGTTCGGGTCATTATAATATAATATATACTTCAGGAACTTATGGCTAGTATAGACCATAAAACTCTCACTAAAAATTAGTTGATGCTAACACCACACTGAATTCACTAGTCTTGAAAACTCTAAATCATGATTTCAGTAGTTCCACTCATGCAGTCTAAGTATCATCCACCCATAAGTAACTACTCATGTATCTGATATCATAAATACATGAAAATAGATTATTTACATGTCATAATACAATGTATAGTATTTACACATCTCAAGTAACTTCATTAATTTCATCCATGTAAACCTCCATTTAATCCCCTGAAGATATATGTCAAAATAATTTGAACGGCTGAAATTCACCCCTTATTTTCAAAGGTCCATCACCGGTACTTCCAAATGGGATAATTCCTAAATGAATCTTTGGTAATGACCTTATAGGTACAAAAAACTATGAATTTACAAAGAAATCTAGTTTCACTACTAAGAAACCATGAACTTAGCTTTCTCAGGGTCTACTGATACTCCAACGTCATATATTACTTTCCCAATGAAGTGTATTTCTATAACCATTAATTGAAACATTTATAGATTCAAATAAAAAACATTCTATATTAATACACTCAAGTTGATCTCATGATGGTGATAATGACCCTCCAATGAATTATAGTCCAAAAAAATTTGATAAAAAAATTACTAAAAAGAAATAAAAATAAATATGGTTGACCTCATTGATTAGGTCCATGAACACATCTGGTGCATTCATCTATCCAAAAAACTATCACATGGTACTCATATATATAAAATCTCCACTTCAAATTAATTCATAGAATAAATAAATGTCTCACTCAGTACTAGTGATATGTTGAAATCAATTAAATATTGGAAAACCTCACGGATCCCCTTAGTTGATCAATAAATATTTGATTTGTGGTAAATGATTCTAGTTCTTAATATCTAAACTATTTAGTGTCTATTAATCCATACATAAACATAACTATGTACCCACATTTTTAGTGAATAACATGGGATTAACCCTGGGGAAGTGATTAGGAGAATAAATCTATTCACCTATAAATACTCTAGACATTATTTCTTAAAGATATATATGATACATCTTATATGGTTGAATAGAAATGGAATCTATACCTAGAAAAATATAGATCATGAAATCGATATCCATCTTGAGTATAATACTTAAGAAATACTCGAGAAACCAAATACGAAACTAATTGAAAATACCAGGAATTAATTTTTAATGTGTTTCCTCATCTCTTAAATCAATGATTGAATATAGATATAAGATCACCCCTATCAACTAATGGTCATGTCCCTACAAATATACCTATAGATATCACTATCCAATGTAGTAATGGAAATTTCCATTATAGATTTAAAATACACTTTTTGATGGTAGCAGTCAATATACAGTTGATATCAATTAAACTAATCCATTATTAGGATCAAATCAATGTTATAAATCTCCAATATAGTAAAATCCTAGGGAGGAATGTATCTATTGATCACTATAATACACTTTAGATATCTCTGGATACCTTTCGGCCGCACCACTAAGGTCATTCTGATAAACATCATCCTATAAAGATACTACACCTCTAATCCAAGATCACCGACCAATAGAAAAAATATAAATTATTATGAATTAGATATATTGAATAAAACTGACACCTATGATTATTCCATAATAATTTTACCTCCAAATATTGATATCCCTTCGCCTTGGTCAATAAGATCATGCTAGATTACCTAAATATTTCCTAAACCCAAACCACAAGATTCAATCATTAGACTTTCCTGTGAGGTTTCTCATTGATAGTGTTTTTATCCCTACCCATAGTAACCACATCCTACCCTATGACTCATGAAAAAATGGGATCACAACATCCCAAATACTACTATTCTTCTTACCTTGTTTAGGAACGTTGATTTTTAATAGATTTTTTTCTTGAAATTTAACCATGGATCTATTCCATAAAACATATTTATGTGTCACATATCCATATAGAAATTACAATCCTTTAGTTTACTAAAACAATTAGGTTGAATATACCCTATATTCACACACTAATAGCACTCAACAAATTCTCTCCCTCTCATGGGAAATGAAAAAATATTTACATGGATCGCCATTATATCACTACCCCTGGGAGCCTCCTCAAACCTCAATATTATTTTTATCCATAATAATGGTCTAATGAAAAACCTCATAGAAGTATTTAAATGAAATATTTTCACTTCTAATCAAATAGAGTGCTTTATTTTATCCTAAAAACACCGTTCCAAAGAAACCTATTCACCATCCAACTTAGGAGAAATGTTTAAAACATCATCAAACCTTGTATAATAATTCATAAAATAAATTACCCCTTAGATAAGATTTATAAACTCTCCATCTCCATCCTCTGTTAGAGTCACTAGATTTATATACTGAAAAAAGTGAGTGTATAAATCATACTATGAGAACCCTTTCTGCTAGAATATCTAGATAAAAATGTCCCACAAGAACTTCTTTAGACCTTAAATATTGTAACATGATTCACCCCCTTGTAGGGGGTGTCCTTTAGTAGATAAATAAGGATTATAATGGAATAAATAAAAAATGCGGTAGAATAAAAACCTAAAACACCCTGAGATTTTATGAAATGTACATTTTTTCAAATAAATTTAATTTTTATGATATCATGTATTATACACAATGTTCTGTTTTAGTGAACTGAAATACACTACTATTATTATCATAATTTAATCTTGACCTTTATAACATCGCTACAAAATTGGTTGGTATGAATATGAAAAAAATTTATGAAATATATATTTTATAAAAAATAATCAATTAATTTCTTGTTTTATAAATTGGTTAGAAATAAAAAATTTAAAAAATAATTTAGAGGTAAAAGAAATGTTTTTTTGTAAAAACTATTTTGATGCACACAAAATTTTTTATCTAAATAAATTAAATTAGTCACTATAGGTGAATTATATTATTTAAATTTATATATTCATAATCGTTTTTTATGATTCATCTAATATTTTTTTTCTATGAATGAGAGAAGAATAAATCCACATTTATGTTTGGAAAAGGTATTTTATAAAAAGTGGTTTGATCACATTTTATAAACTTATTTCGAAACACATTTCTCAACTTTAGAATATTTATTTGATCTGTTTTTTTTATTATTAAAGTATTAATTCAAAATTATCTAATAATTAAATTTGGAGAATTTTCCAAAAATATAATGTTTTTAATGAATAGTTAAAAATATCAATTTTTATTAAAAACTATATTTTCATTTAATATATTTACAAAGTTAAATAATATGTGGAAATTTTTTAAAAGTTAAAATAGTTTAATTATATTTTAATTAATCTAATTTAGGTTAATATAATTAATTCAATTTTGAATTATGATATTTTATTTGTACTTATGACAATTTTCACTTTGGAAAATGGTATTTTCACCGGGTGTGTGGGTTTAATTTTAAATAAAAAATTTCCACTTCAATAAATTGAATTTGATAAAATATGATACATAAATTAAATTAGAATTAATCATTTTACATAATATGTTAAAATTAATTTTTTTATCTGTGAAGGATCATTTTAAATTTATTTTTGAAGGATAAATTTCCTTGGTTAAAGAAAAGATAATCGTTACTATAGTGAAACATAAAATGGTAAAAGTGAGTAAAAAAATAGGATAAGGAACAATATGTATTTCAATCCATGAATTTTATACACGTTAATAAAATATTATTAACATAATAATCCACTAGTTATGAGAAACTTATCACGAGGACTAGTTCCTTTAGAAGACTAACATCATAATACATTAAATAAAACTAGAACATGGTATCATTATTTTTATTCTTTTCCATAAAAAGATACTAAATCCTTTATAACCACTAAATAAACATAGCATAACATGGGGAATAAATAAAAGAAATGGGTGAGATAGAAATACCAGTAAAGGAATATACAAGAAAACCAAACATATCCTCTGAGACAAATATATAACCTGTCATCATAAAAGAGATGACACTATAATAATAACATGGAAGCATAACATAAAGAACATAGTATCAGAAAATCATGGAATCATAGGAAATGTGGTATAAACATAATACATGACATAATGATATGTTGATACAATCTATTGAGACAACATCACATGGTGGATAGAGTCCCGTAATGGATTAGATTCAATCCCTAATCCCAAACATGATGTCTCGGGAGACTAAAACATTACCGAATTCATTGGAGGGATATATATGTTTTGGACCACCATTAAAAATCATTTAATATACATTCATATGAGTTCCATATAAGGATTCAATTATAATGCGTAAAAAATTAATTACCCATGAAAAAAATAGGTTACATAAACTTGTCTCATATAATAATTCAAATAAATATCATCATGAAGGAATTTTTGAAATGAACTTAAAGCATATATTACTCCATAAAAGGAAGTTAGAGTGATAAATTTATATATATATATATGATAAATATATACATAATTTAGAATCATTCCATAACATTAAATGTTGTTTTTGTTGATGAATAGAAAAACTATAAAAAGATTAAAAACACTCTTGAGGAAGATAACCTTTCCACATTTTAAATCACTTTTGAAAAAAAATATCAAAAAATTATTGAAATAATTTAATTTGAAGTCATATACAAGAATATTAAAAATAAAAATAATAGAAATGATGATTGGTAATTATGTAAAATTCATATATGTTAAAAAACAATTATTGACATTTTGTAATGAAACTCAAAAGTACCCTATTTGGAAAATGACTAGAGGTTTCAATTTTAAAAAATTTGTTTGAAATCCAATTATTGGTAAAAATGAATTAAAAATTTTAATAAAAAAATTTATAAACCATATTTAAAAATAATGGATTTCAAGAAAATTATTTCTGATTAAAGAGACCAAAGATGTTGGAATTTATTAAAAAAAATTATCTATCATTTTTTTATTAATGATAGGAAAATGGCAATATAATGTGGTAAAATCATGAATAAAATGTGGAGAATAAATTTAAGGATTTTATTAGGAAAAAATAAAATTATTAGTAATATTTATAATTCATTCATAGACAATTGAGATTAAAATTAGATTGAAAGATGAAACCATACCAATTTTGGTAACTTGTGAATGAAAACATCCCCTGTATTAAGTAGATAAATTATAAAAAAACTTATATTGAATTAGGAATTAATCATGATATTTTATGTAAAGGGTTATCATATAAAAAATTTAGAATAAATTAAGTTCCTAAAAGAACAAATGTCTTAATAAAGGAGGTTTGAGATGAAATCATTACATCATGACTGAATCATCACGTAGAATCCTTATATTTCTGAATAATAAACCTATGTTAATGATTTACACTCTTAAGAAAATTTTTCATATTTATTATTAATTTTTTTTATTTTTTAACATGTTATATTAAATTACTTATCCAATTAATTTCACACGGTATGTTTTGAAGATAAATTACCAATATGTCAAAAATCACTTTTTTAAGTTGACTAAATTGTCAAACCCCCTCCCTTCAAAGATACTGAATGAGGGGAGAGATATAATGAACCCGAAGTCCCACCTATTTTAAAACATAGGTTATAGAAAAGCACTAAGTTTATAGAATTCTCAAGAAATGGTAGGTATTGGAATCTATAACAAAATAAGATCAAGAGATAAGATCTATCAATCAAAAGAAATACCAAGAAATAATATATACATAGACCAATAACCATCCCACAACGAATGTATAAATAAAACATGTAAAAATAAAATTATAAAAAAGAAAATACCCAAATAAAAAAGAGAAATTAGAGACACAATAGCTTTGCAATGATCCAATCTAGTAATGTCCAACATGACAAACATACTCCTCCTATAAACCTAAAAAGTAGTTTATATTTGTAGGGTGAGCATAAAAGTATACTTAGTAGGAAAAAAAAGTTTCTCATGAACATTAGATAGAAGTATACTAATTAATCCTTGATAAAATAAATAAGAGCCAACAGAACCTAAATATATCAATTATCCATCTCAACTTCACCGGGGCATGATCACTAAATAACGCAAGCCATGTAATATAATATAACATGAGTCTCATCAATGAAGGGTACCCAGCACTGATTTCGTATAGGTATTCCACACTCACACCCCAAAATTGTATTTCCTAGTTCTTATGTCTATTATAAATAAACCACTACCCCACAATAATGTTAAGATATCATCATTCCCATGGAAACCTAGACTCACCACCCAATAAGAACGACCACATCACATCTTACATGAAAAAACCTAGGCCATAACAAATCCACAGCCATAACCAGATAAGTAGGGTATCTTGAACATGTAGGAAATAAACCTCATTCCATCCTCATATCATTTAAAATCACCACCATAAGACACTTCATACAATCTCATTCTGTTCATTGACACTTGGGCTACGAGAAATATCACCCAAAGACATGTGGTCTTGACACCCCACAACCACAACCACATCAAATCTCAGCCTAAGAAACCTAGGATATCACAACCACCTTCTAGTTCACTAATAGACCTTCAGTGAAATCATAGCCTATGAAATACCTATATTTTTTGTAAGAGAGAGAGACAGAAAGATAGATTACATAGCTTTCTGTACTTCTTAATGGATGTCAAGAAAAACACCCCCGTGTGACTATGCGGGTGTCTGCACATAATTCTTTATTTAGGTAGGGTGTGTATAGAAATCATAATAAATATAAAATTATATACATGTAGCCATGTACAATCCCAACCTATGGGTTCAAAAAAACATTAACCAACTCATGAAATATTTACTCTTTTTACCACAACAAAAATAACAACACTACAATGAGTCAAGAGACATTAAAAACTCATTCCCATTATCCAACCAATTCATTTCATTATTAAGATTCATCCATATTTAACCACACAACTCATCATTTATTTTTTCATTAACCATTTTCATCCCATTAAGTAAACCAACCCCATCTATTTAAAACATTAATAACCAATTTATTATTCCATCACTACCTAGAGATATAGAAAGAAGTAACCACACATCACGTGTATCTCATCATCCCCATCATACCATGGCCTCACTACCCCAAATGCATGACCAAATCACCACCACCTAGATACCCCAAGAGCACAACCAAACCTACACCACCTCACCTCCACAAAATAATGGCAAAAAAACAACTTTCCACTCCAAAAGCACATACAAACAACTATTACCCCCTGCCCCAAAAGCACAACCAAACAAACACAACCTCATCACCCCAAAATCATAGCCAAATCTAACCCATCGTCCCTAGAATTAATAACAAAAACACATCATCATCCATAAAGAATGAAAACACATCAAAACATATCAATATAATTTAATAGAATTTTATAAGGTTATTTTATCAAATTCCACTTTATTTTAGGGGTATTATAACACAAGAAATAGTCACAAGGAAGCCATTTAATTATGAAAATATAAGTGGTTTTTAAATTTTCCATTTTAGAGTGATATCAAAACAACATCACAATAAGGGTTACACAACACATGTTAATTAGCGAAAAAAATCCCCTAATCACCACTCTTTTTAGTGGGGAATTAGGCCCATACAATTCATAATATCATCATGATAGCAGACATATATAAGTTTGTGAACCATTCCCCTATTTCCCATTAAAATTTAATTAACTATTTGTTTACCTCTAATTTAGAGGAAAAAACCATAACCCATTGATGAATAATAGTAACACCCCCCATGATACAAAATAAAGAGAAATGATGGATTCTCTACCTCAAAGAATCATTGTTGTCTCACTGTGCACCACATGGTGAAGAAGAAAAATCAAAAAAACACAACAGTAAATGGGAAAATTTGGATCAACCAACACATCACACAGATATCATAAAAACGCATCCTAACTCACATCCCAAACAAAAACAACATTTCCATAGAAAATCCTGAAGAGAATAAGGCAACAAACCCTGGGGAAAGAAGAACTCTCCACTAATTGCCAATAGTGATCCACCAGAACTGATGAATAGAAGTATGTAGAAGGGGGATAGAAGATCCTCTTGGGGTACCTAGGGCTTATCCAAAATGAGAGTGAACGAGATGCAACCAAATGAATTAGATATTGGCTGGTAAAGGAACATAAGACCAAGAATTATACCAGCTTCACATCGTGTAACCATTATAAGGCATGTAATCCTCAAGATATAGAAAATTTGCAACATTCTATGAAAAACTCATTTCCTCACCTTTTATTTAACACAGATCATGATTTATACTTAAACAACATGTAATACAGCTCATGAATTCCCACTTTTCCAATTTACATGTTTCGAACAAGATGGATACATAACTCATGAACCACTATTCCATGTTTCATAAATAATACATGGTATGTATTCCCTACAATAACTCTACTACACCTCTATCTTCCCCAAAACATTCTTGAAACCTCTATTAAACTACTCCAGCCACCAAATCTAGCAATTTAATTAGTGGGGAAGGTACATTCCATTACATTAGATACCACTCAAATGATTGTCATCCTCAAGAATTAAAACCAAACCAAGTGAAAAAAGAGAATGGTGGTCTGAACAACCAAATAATGAGATACCTATGAAGTTCTTTGGTATATTTGGAATAGAACAACCACTAAGTAAAAAAAGTAAAACAATACAATAATTTTCAAAAATCCATTTGGGGATACCTATAAAATAGAACTCGGCCATATAGATGGTCATAAAAAACACATTAAGTATTACATATCAACAAATTCTGGGAAAAATATTCTTTTCATCTCAATTCATCATTTATAGTTTAAATTCCAAACTCCATGTAAAAAAATAATAGTTTTCTTAATAAGTTCATGAATTTAAATATCACCCTTCTTTTAAAGCCCTTTTTTTAATCTACATAAAAAACTTCATCAAATCACATTTCATTTTATGACTTTTTTCCATAGAATATTTTCAGCGTCCTTAAGATATTGTTTTATTTCACAATTATATGCCTTTTATTTAAACAAATATTAAATTGTTTTATTGAAAACCCAAAACACATATTTCAAATAATTTTTTATGAGTCCCATATTTGACATATGACATGTAACGCAAAAAACAAATGATAAGTTTGAAACAATCCATTTTTCCTATTTTCAAAATTTCC
This sequence comes from Viscum album, assembly GCA_963277665.1. Taxonomy (NCBI): domain Eukaryota; kingdom Viridiplantae; phylum Streptophyta; class Magnoliopsida; order Santalales; family Viscaceae; genus Viscum; species Viscum album. The sequence goes on along the minus strand of OY728122.1, from coordinate 576,878,347 downwards.
CATGTTATATAAGAAAACATTATTTACTAAGGACATACCCAAGAAAAAAATTCAAATAATTTCCTAAAAAACATAATAATAGATGTTAAAATATATAGAGTTATCGAAAACATACAAATCAAAGGGTCTTATCCACCACACCATGATATTTTCTTCTTTGGGTGGTACCAACTCATCCGAATGGTTTTAAAACATGTCTTAATATAACAAAACTTTATAAAGGATGAAGTTTCCCTCTATTCAATTGTTTGAGATCATAAAACATCTCATTAACAAAAGATCATCACAAAAAAACTAGATCGACCAGATTGTATTCCAACATTCTCATCACTTCCTATATAAAAATATTTAGGAAAGGTTAGTAAATCCCATCTTCAATAATTTCATGATTTTCCAAAAAACACATTTTCTTTAGTTATTGACTTTATATAATTAAAATATTTATTGGAGGTGGTTTATTCCATCAATACAATCATATCCCAACATAACACAATTCATCCAATAAAAAACAGATTCACATCTTAGAAACCACACGTCCCCACCACCACACAACAAAACCACTAACCCAAACTCACCATCCAACAAAAAAATCAACCCAAAATTTAACATAATCACATCTCCTCTCCACTTTATCATCTGCAAGAAGCCACAATTTTCACAAAACCACCTACTCTGTATCATCCTCCACACTTACCTAACCAACAATCTCCTCTATTACCAAAAACCAAACCTGCATGCACAAAAATAAAGGAATTACATCTCTCATGTCAATATATTATATGCTTTTGGCGGCAATAACTCACTCACATAGTTTTTATCATGTCAAAGTATAACATTTATTAACTAGGGATCGGGGTTCCCCCTCTTCATTGATGTTTTTAAAAAAACACATCTCATAAGAAAAAAAAGAATAACCATACATATCAGTAATAAATTTTGTCTTCCACAAATATTAAAGGGATTAAATTACTTAAACTTATTATTTTTCATGGGTATTCACATAAAATTTCAAAAGTTCTAAGGGAAACCGGTTCATTTTCCATATATAAGTGATTAATATTTTAATACATATTGATCTAAATAAATAATTTATATTAATGGTATCATAATCCACTATAATCATAGTAAAATCAGGGTTTCCAAGAACTATTATTTTCACCAATGCATATAAACACTTTAATGAAATGATAATAATGAAACCACAAACAACATTTGACCTTTCAAAGTCAATTCTGGTGAAACACCATGCCTTTAATTGAAAACTCTATATCATTTAGCCATATTAATGATGTAAATACACATACCTTATCACACACATCATGTTTACTATTTTTAGACAAGACATTAAAGGTTAATTTCTTTGTATAAAAACACTTACAACTTCATTTGAAAATTTATACATTATAAGTTCTTATGATCCATTAAAATACCAACATACAAACAAAATATTCTTTCAAAATCATAAAAAAATAAGAATTTATTACTAGACATAAAATTAAAACAACCCTTGTGGTATTATAATGCTTCATGCTTTATCAGGATTAAACTAATCATTTTCTTTAATTTAATTTCTCAAGAAAACATTTCATATACTAAAGAAATGATAAAAACATTCTAATTCTATTTTAAAAAAATTAACACGATACATTTTCAACTCCAATATTCATGATATTCCATAGTTACCGTGAAAATGATTTCAACTTTAAACATGTTTCCCATAAAAAACTGCTCCTCGCTTAATATGGGAGGAAAAGTTATTTTACACTAAAAATGACAGTCAATCATAAATATAATAAGTTTAATATTTTAAATAGTTTAATATCTTTACATCGACCCGAAAATCATGCTTGTCATTTTCCAAAATTTAGGAACAAATTTCATATTAATTTTCATCCAAGAACATTCTTATGTCATATGGCTATATTATTACCGAAAAACTAAAATAAAGAAAAAATTAGAAGGAAGTAATTATGTCATCATTTTTGAAATTAAAAGGAATTATAAATAATCAAGGTGGATAATTTTGATGAATTTTTTAAATTAAATACCAATATTTACAAAAAATCATAACACATGATCATGATTAATTACGATAGGAATGGAACTCATGGTATATTAATTCACATGGGAAATAGAATAAAAAATGGATGGTTTCAAAATAATTCATTTAATCATACCAGCATGAAATCTAGATGAGGTAACATTCTTTATAATTGTTTAAAAAATTCAAAAACCACTCACAAAAAAATATTTGGCTTCTCTAAATGTTTTGAACCATACTAAAACAAGATAACAAGTTATAAAAAATAATTAAAGTTAGTAACATTCAATCCATTATGAATGTGCTATAACAAGAAAAGAAACAACAAATCAAGCCTCAAAAAGGTTTTAAATAAACATATTGTGTTAAAAACAATCATTTTACTCTTTCATTTAAAATTATATGATTAAATAATAAAATAATGATAGTTCATCATCATCTATATCATGGTTAAAGTCATAGAAACATGCATAAAACAACATGATTTATTTAATTAAATGCATTAAAATACAAAAACCACCTCATTAAATTATAAGAATAATCTATCATGATGGATGTATATCTTTAAGGAGTATACCCTATAAGTAGTTCTACATCAAATAGTTGTTTAGTAGGCTTAGAGTCCTTTCATAAAATCATGGGGGGCCCTAAAATCACGTGTCCTAGTTGGTCTTCCCTGACCAATGTCATGCACAAAGATCATCTAACACTATTTCCCTACTAAACCATGTAATAATCACTATTCCTAACTCCAAAAAACCATCATATCCATACACCATACCATTGATAACACTTTTTCATGACCCCCACCCTCCAATGATACCACAACGATGGGAGAAAAATAATGACCCCCAAGTCCTGCCTCTAGTAGGATATGAGTTAGAGACTAGCACTGAGGGTATAAAAATTTAATAAAATGGTATGAATTACCCTCTGTTAAAAAGGGATCAAAAGATATTATGTACTATCCATAAGAAACACCATTACATAACATAACAAGAAACCAAAACCATCCCACAATGCATTTATAAATAATACAGGTACAGATCAAAGACTATAAAAGTAAATATCCAAAAAAAATTAAAGAAGAAAAACATAATCTATCCAAATATATGAGCTAGTAATGTCCATTACAGTCCACTTAGTCATAATGTAAACCTGAAAATGAGTTTATATACATAGGGTGAGAATATAAGTATACTCAGTTGGAAAACCAAAGCCCCTCATGCACATGTAAAAGAAGCATACTAATACACCCATGGGAATTCATAAGAACCAACAACACCTAAACATGTAAACTATCCATACAAAAATCACCAAGGCATTCTATCCAAATAATTCAATCTAATTAATATAATATAACATGATTTACATCAATGAATGGTACCCCACACTGATTTCCTATTGATATTCCACTCTTACACCCTAATATAGTATGTCTTGGAACTCCCATATCTTCCAAATAACACACTTCCCACAAACACAGCCTTGTCACATCATGCCCTTAGACACCTGTTCTTTCTTCCCCTCGCATACAACCACTTCACATCTCTCCTGAAAACACTTGGGCCACAACATATCTGCAATCATTACTAGAGTAGTAGGGTATATTAAACAAGTAGGACATTGAACTCATGACCTCCTCCTACCATGAATGACCCCTAACATAAGAAATATAATCGCATATAATCTCTCCCATACAGACCTCATCTATGTCACATCTCATTTAAAGACACATGGGATTTCCACCCCAAAATCATGGCTACATCATTTCTCACCCAAAGAAACATAAGATATTACAACCATCAACTAATGAACTAAAATAACTCTAACCATCATAGTATATAAAATATCTACCTCACACAAAATATAGAGGGGGAGAGACAGAGAGAGATAAAGAGCTGGCACTGATCCATTTTCCTCATCACCAGATGTCAGGAAAAACACCCCAGTGTGATTATGCGGGTGTCAGCACATAGTTCTCGACAAGGGCGTGGTGCATATAGAAATCCCAAGGAATATAAAACTATATAAATATAGCCACACACAGGAAAAACCTATGGTTTAAAAAAACACTAACCAACTCATGACATCTTCACATTTTCTACAACTACTTAATTCATTACACCAAAGAACCCACAACTGAAATTTCCAAGAAATTCCTATTATCCGGTGCATTCATTTCCTTATTAAGCATCATGAAAATTTAACCATAGAGACCATCATTTATTTATTTATTATCTATTTCTATACCATTAACTAATCCAAGACCCATCCACTTCAATCATTATTAACGTATTAATTATTCTTTCACTTCCCATGTATCTAGCAAAAAGCTACTACACATCACAAGAAGCTTAACATTCCCATAAAACAATCAACTCAATATACCAAAATCATAGATAAAGAACCACCACCTTTCTGCCTCAAATGAATGGAAAAACCCACCACCTCACTACCCCACAATCATAGTCAATCAACAACCACCTCACTGTCCCAAATATACAAATAAACAACCAGTACCCCACCGCCCCAAAATGAAATACCAAAAAACAACCACCTCTCCCCAAATGCATGGCCACAACTCATCCTTCATCCCCACATCACATCGAAAATATAAATAATTATCCCAAAATTATTAATTCATATCACAATAGATCATAATTAGTTTAAATATTTTCAAAAGGAGATTTTATCAAATTCCATAATATTTTAGTGGTGTTATAACAGAAGCCATAATCCTAGGAAAAACATTTCATTATATGATTATAACTGGTTCGTCAATTTTTTATTTCAGGGTGATTTAACAATAAAAAATATATATTTTACATAACACATTTCAATTATAAAAAACCCCCCAATGTTTATAATTTTATATGGGGTATCCATCCTGTACAATTCACAACATCACAATATTACAATAACAACAAATTTGTTAAGTAATATGAATCATTCTTCTTTTCTACTTCAATTTTAATTAACCAAATATTTATCATTGATTAAACTATAATAACCTTAACCCATAGATGAACAATATTAAACCCGTCCCACATGATACACAGTAAAAATAGATGATGGATTCATTACCTTAAAGAATATTTTTCGACTAGTTGTATATCACAGGGAAAAGATGAAACATATAAAAACCAAATTCATACATGGGAAACTATGTATCAACCTAAAAACATCCAAATATCATAAAAGAACATCCTAAATCACACCCCAAATGAAAACAACATCATTGTAGTGAATACCCAAGATAATAATGAAAACCCCCATGAGGAAAGAAGAAGAAATCACCACATATCATAGATGGGGATATATTGAAAACATAAAACCATTGTGGGAGGAATAGGGATAGAATATTCAATCAGGGTGCCCAGGGATCATCCAAAATTAGAGATAATGAGGTGAAATTGAATGAATGAAAGTTCATCTGGGTAAAGAACATGAAACCTGTAATATTACTTGTTTCACATCATCTAACCCTTACATAGTGTGTAATCCTTGGGATTCCTCAAATTTCTAACATTCACTTAAAAATACATTGCCTTAGACATTATTTAATTCACATATTTAATAAAACTTATATGATGAGAAATTTACCTCATGGATTTCCCGTTAGCTGATTTATAAGATATGAACCAACCAACTATACAAGATTTGAACCACCATTTCACATCATGTAAACAATACATGACATGTATTCCCTAAATCATCTCTTCTTCACCTCTAGCCTCCACAAAAACATCCAAAACCTCTCATTAGCATATCTGACTACTAAAACCAAAAACCTAATTGGATGAGAAGGTATAGGCCATAAAATAATGTTAGATATATTGTTATTTAATCGGCTTAAAATGTAAATAATAAAATAATTAAAATTTGATATATAAATTATACATTTTAAACATACCATGAAATATGGTTATGAGTAATTGATTACATTATAAACAAGGATATGGTAGGTCCAACGTAAAAATGAGTAATATTTCCATTTTTTGACCATTAAGAAAGATTGTAAGTGTTTTTTTATCTTTATAGGATGATCATTATATAATAAATATTATTTTATTTATTTATATACCCTTACATACACAATCCAGGTGGTGTGATGACAATAATGAATCACATTGCTTCGTGAGGCTGCGGTCTTCCATACACAAGAAAGACATTATTATTTATTCAATGGATGTAAGGTAAGAAATTATATGATATATTAATTTTATATATTGGTTAATATTTCATGATTATAAAATATAAACATTAAATTTACCCTTATTTCTTACCTTGTAAATAGTAAGTAAAAAATCGATTTTCTTCACGAGGTCGTAGTTTTCCATACACACTAGTGATGTTATCGTATTCTCTATAAAATATAATAGGAGAATATATATGGGACATTATAATTATATAAGTACAAATATATCACAAATATCATATATAATCATTATATACATCATCATATTCTTCCATTATAAGTGTTTATGGAAAATGAATTATGTCATTTCTCATGAGGTGGTAGTTCATCTTACACATGATTAGCGATTTCGTTTCTCATTTAATGGAGAATCAGATGGTTATAGCTCATTAAATTAACTTGAAAAAATCTTAGTATATTGGATATATTTATTTTATTTTATTATAATATTTTAATAATATTTTGTGAAGGTGGAAAAAATAATATAAAATGCACGGTTAAGGATGTTACATCTTATTCATACAAATTCATTTGTTTTCCACAAAAGTCTTTAAAATGATGTATTTATGATCAAGACATGGAATATAGGACTAGAATATGGAAGTAAGGAAGTTATTTTGTTATTTATTGGAATAATAATTGACTTTTGAATGTGTGGAAAGAAGTAAAGAGCGGTGGCCCCTTATAAGTAACGAAGAGGGTAAATTTGGAATTTTTGAAACAAAATATTTACCCCCACATTTTTATCATGATAAAAGGATCAAAAAAGGATAATTAGGTTACCTGAGAATATATAAGGTAAACATGTTATCATAAAATATGAACTATAAATTTTTTGTGTCATTTTTACCCTTATCTTTTTTGTTTATCACTAGTAAACTTGATTTTACCTTAACTGCAATAAATATTTTTTTACTATTATTCACTAATAAATATAGAAAAAAATTACTTTTAATTTTTATATAATATAAAATACGATGATTCCAAATATGAAATCCATTTTTCCAAATAAAACTCACTTAAGTGACATAATTTAATTTAAAATAAAACTTTTAGACATGTCGAAAAAACAGGTTTTAAAGAAAACCATTTTTAAGGAAAATATGATTTGATATTAACTATATGAGAAATAATCAAAATTAATTTAATTTAAATTAATACTTATATATTTATAATATATACATTTTAGTTAAATGAATCCAATTTAGAGGTTATTTTAATTATTTAAAATGGGGATACATTATACAATTTAAAATAGTTTTTCAAAGAAAAATTTCTTAAAGCCTAAAACTAAACATATAATAAAATACAGTATAAATTTTATTTAAAATTAATTAAATAGATTTAATATAACTAAATAATACTTACATTCATTTTAAATAAAATTAAAATAATAAGGGAACTTAATTTTTTATAAATTAATTACAATTTTATAAAAACCGGTATTTTCACTATTCACTGAAAAACTAATATTTTCTAAAAAATACCAAAACTTCACCATAATATAAAATTGATATGATAATTAAAAAAATAAATTTTATAAAATAAATTTTATAAATGTCTAAAAACCATTTAATTCTTCACACAAAGTAGTAAAAAACATTTTTTTTCCTGAAAACCATTTTTTTAATAAAACAACTTTAAAATAAAATTAAGTGTTTGGTTAATATTAATTTATAAATAAATTTATATTTTTTATGGGAATTTTATATTTTTCATAAATTTGTTAATATTATTCATACCCACCATTTTAATAACAAGGTTATAATGGTCTAATTTCAATAAAGAATATTTCATGGTTCATTTAGTCACAATGTTCCATGTCATATATGCTATCAAACGTAATATTATTATTTTAAAATATTAGTGAATTACATTATAAATCATTAAATAAATATCATCCTCAAAATTTAATATTTTTCTTAATAATCAAGGGATTGAAATTTGAAATTTTCTTTTTGGAATACCCACATCGTAAGACGGGTTAATAAAAATCCTCTTAAAAATAGGGAATTGGAAATATGAAGGTCATCACATAACATGGTTTCCACATAGGAGAACATTTGTGGAAATTTAAGACATTTGATAGAATAAAAGTTTAATTAATTATAGAGAGTGATATAGATAATTTATAATATGAAATTGAATAATCATGAGAAATTCTACAACCAAGAAACCATAAATCTATAATGAATTAAAAGACTGTTGATTCATTATATATGAAGGTAATATGATACATTTTTTATTTTAGGATTATTTCACATGAGTTTAGGGATCTATTTACCATCTATAATAATAATAAAAGTAAATATACTTATATTACATGTATAATTTCATCCTATTATCATTTCCTACACAATATCATCTTTGTCTGAATGATGAGAATTTAATATGGATTTTTCATGCCGAAAGAACTAAAATAAACATAAAATGGATCTCATAATACTTAAAAGTGTAACAATCAAATCATTATTTCTTTAATTAAATATAAATCACTAGATAACGCTTTCTCATATAATATATTAATATCTAATTCCACAATATTAACTCTCAAAGTTGAACTTAATCCATTCCATAAATGCATTTCATTAAAAACATTCATCTTACATATTAAAAAACATAATAAAATGATTTAAAAATAATCCTTTCTGATAAACCTAAAGGTTATATATACTAAGACCCAACAAAACGTCACCCTAAATATAATTAGTCTCTATAAAATGTTTGGTCAAAATAATATCCATTGATCAAATTAATAAGTAAATACAATGTCATGCTAAATATTAAATTATGTTATCCATTAGTAGGCACTTTAAGCTTATCACCCATCAATTGTGGGTTCAATCCCCACTTCCTTGACATATGTGATGATTTGTCACCTGAAATGTGAGTTTTTATTTTTTTCTAAAACTACATTATTATAATTCATATAATGATCCAAAAAATATAATGAACATCCTTAAAAAAAATTAATCATCAAAAAAACATAACAACTAAGCTTTTATATCCAAATTATATTTTCTATGAAAATAATAACATTCCATTAAATATAATTTCATGGTCATTATAACCATTCAACATATTATTATAATTATTTAACGAAAAACTATTTCAGAACGGTCCTTAAATGTTTCTTATTCTTATAACCAAAATACCATTGATAAAAATATCATGTGGGTTGGTGTCTTCGGAAGACTAGGATCCTAATACATCAAAATAAACTAAAACATGGTATCCTTATTTTTTTCATTTCTGTAGTAAGCTCTTAAATACGTCTTTTCTCGAAAAACTGTATAGAATAACATGGGGAATACATAGAAGAAATAGTTTATCTAGAAATACCCCTAAGGGAATAAACATGATAAGGAAAAATATCATGTGAGTCATTAATTTAACATTTTATCATAAAAAAGAATGCATGTGAAAATTCACATGGAATCATAAAATAAATAACACAGTATCATAAGATCATGGAATAATAGTAACTGTGTAAGAAACATAATATATGAAAGAAACAAAAATCAAATCTAACTAATGAGACAACATCACATGGTGGATAGAGTCCCATAATGGATTAGTTTTACTCTCTAATTCCATACATGACATCTCAAGATATAATAAAATTACCCAATACATTAGAGGTATATATAATTATGGACCCACCCATCACATTCATTTCATTTACATGCATATGTATTCCACACGAGGAATAAATCATAAGGCATAAACATAATAATTAACCATTTAAAGAAGGTGGGGTTTTATAATATTATCTCAAATCAAAATCAAATGAAATTTTATAATGAAATAATTTTATAAATGATCATATGGAATTTATTACCACATCAAAATAAGGGAGAGGGATCTAGGTATATATGTATGAGACATATGTAAAAAATTTATAACCATTCCATATCATTAAATGATGTTGTTGTGGATGAAAATAAATACAATTAAATAATTAAAATCATTCTTGAAGAAAATAACGGTTCCACATTATAAATAAATTTTGAAAAAAAATAATGAAATATTTATAAAATAATTTATTTGAGAAAATATTTAAATATATATAATAGAATCTTCAAAACAATATAATTTCCATGATGGTGGGTTATTTTTTACGTGTCATATAAGTTAAAAAAACATTCCTTTCAATTTTTTTAAGAAATGTAAAAAGTCACTTGTTTGGAGAATGATAGAAATATTATTTTTTTAAATAATTTTTAAAATCCAATTATGTGTAAAAATTAATTTAAATAATTATACTAAATAAATTTTTAATTTTGTTTAGAAAAAAAGGGTACGGAAGAAAAAAAATTGGACTGAGGAGAGAAATAATTTCTGACTTTATTAAAAACATTTTCTCAATAATTTAATGTACCAAATAGATTAAAATGGTAGTATTAAATGATAACATAATTAATAATCATAGGAGAATAAAATTGGTTGTTTTTAGTATGAAATTAACAAATAATTTCCAATATTGGAAATTCAAACCCAAGAAATCCCGATTAAGATAATATTGAAACATAAACCCTTACCCCATTTATAACATTGTAATCACAACTTCCACTGAATTAAGTATATTAATTGTATATTAAATTATCATTAAGGTGGAAGGATACATAGTATATTATGTAACTTTATAGTATATACAACATTTAGAAGAAACTTTTTGCATAAAAAATGTGTCTCAAAGAAGGAAGACTAAGACAAAACCCTTACCCCAAGCACGAATCATCAAATGAATTATTTATATTCAAAAATAATAAACATATGTTAATTATTTAAATTCTTAATAACATTTTTATTTTTACTATTCCTTTTATTTTTTTACAGTGTCATATTTATTTACATAACCAATTAATTTCATATTGTAAATTTTAATGATAAACGACTCAAATGTCCAAAATCACTTTACTAAAGTGAATAAGGACAAATATATTATTATTTAATCATATAAATAATTTTAATCGTGTGATAATTTTTATTTTATAGATAAATTATAATTTATAAACCAAAATTGAAATATTCTTTTGAAAAATAAACTACGTTAGAATCAGAGAGACGGTGGGCCATACACATGTATGAGTAACGTTTCCATTTTTAACAATAATGAGGAAATAAGGTGAGTGTTATTTTATATTTGTGGGATTATAATTATTTCATAAAAATAATAATATTTATTTTATATACTCTTACATATATCATCCATGTGTTGCAGAAATAAGAATAAATTACATTGCTTCGTGGTGAGCTAGTTCATCGTAGACATGAACGACATTGTTATTTATTAAATGGATGTTAAGGTATGAAAATATATGATTTATTAATTTTACAAGGTGGTTAATATTTAACTTTTATGATATATAAATATTTTATTAATCCTCACTACATTCCATGGAAAGAATAAGTGAAAATAGAAGTGCAATCCTTCGCAAAGAGGTATTCCCCATATACATGAGCGATATTATCGTATTTCAAACAGAATTGAAACTTAAAAAAAGTATACATGATATTAAAATTAAATAAGTATAATTCTATCATATATATAATATTTAATCATTCTATACATAATTATATCCATTTAAGGGAAGAGGTGATGAAAAATGATTTCCTCAGTTCATGAGGTTGTAGTCTACCTTACACACAATCAACAATTTCATTTCCCATTTGAGGTGAGATTAGTTGGTTATAGGTCACATCGTTAACCTAAAAAAAATATAAGTATATATAATATATTGACTTTTTTATATCATATTTCTTTAATATTTCAATGATTTGGTAGAAGAAATATTATAAAATGCTCGTTTAAGGATTTTACCTCTTCTTCAAACATCTATTTTTGGTTTTCACCAGAATCCTTTATAGGATTAAATTCCTTTTTATAAAAGGATACTATGATGTGGTTAATAAACTAAGGATGTTATATGGGCATGGATTTTCTGAACCAATGGGTTTTTAACATGTGGAAATGAGAGGTTAAGGGGTGGCCTTTTATAATTATGGGAGAGGACACATTTGGATTTTTTGAATATAAAAACCCAAACCCGAATTTTTATCATCCCATAAGGATCCAAAATGAACCATTAAATGGGAATTAGACAAGTTTTGTGTCATTTATGACACTTCTTATTTTCATTTAACCCCTTTTTATACCATTTTTTACCTTAACCATGGTAAATAATTTTTTTTTGATTTACCTATTAACTAATTCACAAAAATTAATTTGACCATTTTGTGAATTATTTTTATTCCCAATATGAAAAATATTTTTCAAAATTAAACTACCATAATTGGGGGAATATAATTTTTAATTAAATTTGCTGATGTGTTGAATTAATGGGTTTTCAAGAAATTTGTTTTTAGGGGAGATCTGACCACATATTAACTAGTTGAAATGTAATGATAAATTAGTTAACTAAAATTAAAATATATAGATATATAATATATAAATTTAATTTAAATAATTCATCATTTGGGGTTATTTTATTTACTTAAATAGAGAAATAATATGCACTTTAAAATAGTTTTCAGAAAATAATGGATTTAAAGACTAAAAATAAAGCTATATTAAAATCCTGAATAAATATTGTTTAAATATAATTAATTGGATGTAATATAAATATATAATAATTATTTTCATTTTAAATGAAATTAATAAAATCATGGGACTTAATTTTTTAAAAATAAATCAAATTTTTTTTATAAATTGGTATTTTTAATATTCGCTAAAAATTAACATTTTTCAGAAAATACCAAAAACAATTACCCTATGTTAATATACATATAATTATTTTAAAAATTAAGCCAGTTTAATGAAATAAATTTCTATAACGTGGAAAAAAACTAAATTATTTTCTCACTGAAGGGAGTAAAAATCATTTTTTTAAGAAATCATATTTTCAATTATTAAAATGAATGCTTAAAATTGAGTGAATTGTTAATAATAATTTATGAAAAAAATTACATTTATTAATAATGTTGTATAATTTTAATAAATTACTATATATTATTCATAGATTCCAATTTAACAGAATATTTATAACGATCTTATTTAAGTAATAATATTTATGGGATTATTTTGGCTCGGTGTTAAACTTCATATACTCTATCGAATGTAATCTTCTTCACTAAAAATATTAGGACATTAAAACATGTTTAAGACATGTTAATTTTTTAGAGGATTGGATCAAACACATCATCCCTCTAATAATTTTTTTATAAAACTTTTAGACCCATGGAATGGGAGGGACATCCCATTATTGAATATTTTTTGGCATTTACAAAAATGACACTCCTCACCAATTATAAATGTTGACCTTATCCCTTAATTTATTCGATCATAATAAGACATTTTTATCAACCAAACACAAAAAAATTATATCCAAAAAATCCTTATTCATTTTCTATAGCTTCTATTATTCCCAAATACCAATCCTAGGGTCCTTAATAAGTTATCCAAATGGGGGTTTTTCAAGAAAAGTTAATTTTCATCTCTAAACTCTTTAATTTAATTCTTCTCTGAACACCTTCATTCATGTAATATTAATTGAAATATAATAAAACATTAATATTAGATATAATTGGATGTTATTCTGTTTAAGGAATAACCAATATCAACCTCATATTCTATCAAATAAGAAACAAAACCACCAATTGTGTGTACGATGGACTACCGCCTCACAAACCAATGTAATTCATTTTCCCTCACCACTTATCATGAAATTATATGATAATGTAGTTAGTTATATATATTATATTCGTTACATAATATCAATTATTAATGTATAATATCATATATAACTTCTTAGTTTCCTTTTTGTGTGAATATGATATAATGGCTCGTGTGTAAGGTAAACTACTTCCTCGTGAAGCTATGTAATTATTTTTTCATATATTTGTTACATAGAATGTAATAAGGAATTATTTAATGAATATATTTGGTATATAATATATAAAAAATATGTTTTAAGGTGATATATTATTTACATTGTTCTATCCACTGATAAAATTGAAACAACATTCATGTGTACGTATGACATACCATCACCATGAATAGTGTAATCCATTTTCTATATCTATCGTTGATGGATTAATATAAATACATAAAAATTGAATTTATATTCTACTTATATCGTGGTCAAATTTATATAAATTATGGAATCAATATCAAATTAATATGACATAAAATATCAAACCAAACCAAACATGAATAACAATGTAGTTATTACCTGAAACATGATTTTAAAAGGAATTGTTAATAAATGTGTAATAAGAGTTCCAAATTAAATAATATATTGTAGTATTAAGATAAATATTGTTCTATAATAGATTTAAAATGATAATATATCTATTATATAGGATGTTTTAATGTGTATGGAGTTAGTTGTGTTTTAAGGTAATGGATTACTAGTCTAACTTTTACTTTTGGGATACTTATGCCAAATTCACCACTTGTTTCTTTTATGTGGTTTATATAATTACCCATTGAAATTTGATCCCATTAATATAATTATTATTTTAATAAATATATTTTCATTTTATTTTATTCTTTATGGGGGCTTAATATTCAAATGTATCCTTAGTGGTAAGGGATTTTCATCTATCTTTTATTTCTGTGAGACACATGCCCTATTCACCACTCGTTTCATTTATGTGGTCTATATAATATGAATTTATGTATATTAGGATTATTATTATGGTAATTATTATAATTTACATATACATATAATTTTATATCTTTCATGGTGATTGTGATCCAAAGTTTACCAAATTAGTAACGGTTCTGTGTTACAATCTCATTGTTTATCAAGGGTGTTTTCGATTAATTTTCAAATAATGATATATTATGATATATCTCTCAGGAAACTCAGGAATATTTTTATCCTATGGTTATTTAATTGAAATAAATTTTTTTATTTCATTTTCCTCCATTTATAAACCCATGATTTTAAAAATAATTTTTTAAAAAAGTTTACTTTGTTTCACTCTACTTCCGAAAACCATTTTTGATCCACGCACATGTTTTCTAATATTGTATTAAATATTTCCCATTATTTTTTAATGAATTTTTACCCAACTATTACTTTTTGAAAGTGGTTTTAAATTAATCCTCTTGTCCTTTTCTATGGGGGAACTTTTGGACATTTTATAAAAAAATATGAATGAATTTTTTATTTTAACTTCTAAAAAATGAATGGTATTTTCCATCATCATCACTGATCAATTATTTAGATCTTACCTTTCAATTTTAAAAGGATATTTCCAATGAAAAAAATTTCTCTACTTTTTGAGAAAAATTTATATTTCAAATATTTTATTTCAAAATTTGAAGGATATTTTACTCAAGAAATGATCCAGGTGATCTTTCAATGTCATTTTCCATTTAAGATAATATCCATTGATATTACTTATGATTTTATAGGGATATGATCCAATGATACCATCCTTGTTCTTTATATAAGCCTTTTTCTTATTACGATAAGATTTTTATGAATCACATTTGATTTCTACGGTTATTCTTTGATGAAAAGTTGAAATTTTTATAAAACATATCTCTTTTATATAGGTTATGGTATAATTAAATGGTTATGAAAACCATTTATTTTAATTGTTTATAACATTATTATTATTT
The DNA here is from genome assembly GCA_963277665.1 of Viscum album. Classification (NCBI taxonomy): domain Eukaryota; kingdom Viridiplantae; phylum Streptophyta; class Magnoliopsida; order Santalales; family Viscaceae; genus Viscum; species Viscum album. Next base: position 576,862,468 of record OY728122.1, on the reverse strand, counting down.
TATAATAATGTTGAGGATATTTGTATGATTCTCATTATGTGGTAGATAATACTTATATTTCCCTCTAATACATTGGGAAAATATTTATATTTCATTAGATAATGATGGCAATCAATTCAATGTTCTTGATATGCTATGGGAAATAGATGATGATGTCTAATCTGTTATTAAATGGGAAATAGGTGATGATACCTGGTCATTTTTGATATTAGAAATAAGTAATTATTCCCACTCAATTATGATTTTATGGTCACATTTAGTAACATTGACATATTAAATGGTTTTTATATTGGAAATGGTATCAAACTTATATGACATGATGTTATAGTTCATGATATATTTATAATGATAAACAACTGTTATGATTCATTTCTTTTGAAATTATAACGTTTTATGTAATGGTCCATTTTTTTGATCCATGATATATTGAATATGAATTTTGTAAGTTATATTTATAATATAGTACACTTATTTTAATCTAATGATTTTTTAGAATGGTGGGTTAATATATTCCTTTTCTACCCTTACATTGAATTTGAGCTCACTCTTTCTTATGTATCCTTTCTTCAAGTTATAAAGAATGATTTAAGATGATTATTTAAATTAATTTTACTAAATTATAATATATTAATGGTATATATTTAATATCATTCATCAAATATGAATATGGTGAAATTGTCATCGAAATCCTCTAAAAATTTACAGTTATCGGGCATGTATTTCTGAAATGTATTGAATATTCATCAAAAATGGTTTAGTATCGTCGAATGAAAATCCTGGGTCACTATTTTTCCACACACACCCCCAAGAGAAATGAATGATGCAACTAAAAAACTCTGTTATGTTATGTCATAATCACCCTAACCCTATATTCCCTATACCATATATGCTATTTTACATGATGCATAATATCTCAAATATTCTGATTGATAGGAGGAATATGTATAATACACTGCTCCATTTCCACAAAAATGTGGCATGGTTATTCCATCATACCAACACATAGTGGGAAAATCACATGGTGGCATGAAACTATGATTAAAAGTATATAATTCATATCATAATACTGCAAATCTGGGGATACTATATTTTAGTGAAAGAGGTAATAGGGAACACATTGTATTAACATAAAAATTCACTATGATATTAAAGTCGTATATATCTATTTTTGTTTATCCTAACCTAACAACTAATGGTTCAGTTATAATCTAATGCAATTCAACATCACTAAACATTCTATTTAAATAGAAATAATCTGAAACACTATCATGGTTATGTAAAGTGACACTAAGAAATTTTAATGAAAAACTCTATATATGTTCTTATTATCACATTAAATAAATGAACCCCGCTTCATTTCAATAATTTCAAACATATAGAAGAATAAAAACGTCATATGGTCCTTATATACCAACTATTTATTATGTAGACACAACCTCTTAGCACCCATATCCTATAGTGGAAAAAATAATCTATAAATCAAAAACTATTTCCTTTGAAAATGATAATCTTGAATCTCAAAAACCAAAAAAACACTATTCTCACCCAAATAAAATGGACTTTTCTTATATGTAGGTAAAATAATCTCAAGTTGGTTGATCCTATATTGTCTTTTAAGAACACATCCCAACAATACTGAAATCATACCCCGTCACCTAAGAAGGATTAAATTCTCCAAATTAATCTCATAGAAAACCTTAAATATATGTCCATTGCCTAATGAATCCCAAAATAAACACCCAATGTTACGTTTTATGTGTTACATTACTTCATACTCTAAGAAATTAATTTTCACTCATACATTGATAGATTTTCCTCCCTAACACACATTATTTTTTCACATAATATAATCTCAAGAGTATATTATAGTTTACATACTCAACTCGGATTAACCCATGTTTCAATTCATTATTGTATAGAATCTGAGTCAGTCTGAAAAATACATCATCTATCACCCAGATGAATAGTCTAAAACCTCCAATGAAGTTTTCATTTCCACCCAAATCATCCTTTTATCGAAAAACAAAATATATTCACACATCAATGTTGTATTAAGACCAAGGATAAAATGACATTATCTCCTTATTGAATCCTTTCATTTGAATTCCTGTTATAAAGGTTGATGCTTCCGCTCTAATCATTCCTCCATAAGAATAAATGATTTTTTATAAAGGGAGAATAATTATGAATAATATATGGTTATTGATGAATAATTGGAGAAATATGGATACCATTCATGAATGAAGTGTAATATATGGGATTCCTATATCAAATTTCCAACTAGATTAGGTAATTCTTCAATAACAGGGCCACTTAAAAAGAACCCATGAAAAAATATTTCCATGTATCACAAGGACCTGATTCTCACATAATGATCCTTATAGGGGAAGTAAGGTGGGTTTTGTATAAATATAAGGGTTTGGACACTTTAACATGGGTTCTGAGTTCCCATAATGGGGGATTAGTTCCAAATTAATAATCTAGATATTCTTTCTCTTATTTATGAATCCATTTTGTTAATATATATATATATATATATATTATTTTCCATCTCTCTCATTTACTCACAATTATCTCTCAAAATATTATTATTGTGAGGGGATAACCCATGAATATCTCTATGAATGAATTCAAATGCCACTAAAGTATCTGTAATTTTCTATTCCAACTTTCTTATAGATGCATTGGGAATTTGATATTGTCTAGGTATGTGATAATTGATAGTACATCACATCTCTTTTAATCCTATTTTATTTAACTTTTTTAAACATGTTCACTATTATATAACATGAGATAATGGTATAAAATGGAACGAATGAATTAGTGTGGTGTAGATTTTCTATCATAGTTAACTCAATCCTAGATGGATTCATACTTGAATAAGGTAACTTCCTCCCTCTACTAATCAAGATAATGGTCTTTAGTGAACAAGGGATTCCTAAGGTTGTTTCCAATTCACATATTTTATTATTGAAAGTGGTTGTGGATACATTGGGTTAAAAATAATGAGTTAGAATAATAAAATGGGTAATAAAAATACAATGAAGGTAACGATGGAAAAAAATTGGTGTTTTCCTTTTTTTACCATTTTAATTATGTTTAAATATTCTTTTATTCTCTTTAATATCACACACCAACCCCTTTATTTCTATTTATAAATCATTTTATTAAACAAATAAAAAGTTATAAAAATAGATAATAACAAATTAACAATGATGATTTCCTAGAGATGACCCTGGTAGACCACCATATAACACTATAATTTCTTTGAATTATATTTATTAATCCCTATGATGAATAATTATGAAATATTATCATCATTATTAGGAACTGAGTTGTTTAAATATTTAGTGAGTTCTCATTTATATATTTTTGTTATACATTATTTAAGAAATAATATCGATTAAGAATATTCAGTGTTAAAAATAATGAACACAGAATGATTACTCTAAAGTTAAAAATATTGTTTATATTAAAAGTAAATCCAAGTTGCATGAATTAAGAGAATAGATTCGTGAAACATGTAATGAAATTTCTGTGATCATTATTTTCATCTAATAACTTAGTGAATTTTTTCTAGAATAATCATTACCTGTACCATTTATGGATTATGTTTCCCCATAAATATTTCCTATTGATAAAACTAACTACACCAAGAAGGAACTACTTGAAGATCTATAGTTTGGAAATTATGTTCCACTTCCAAAAATAGATTACTGAAGTAGGCATTTTGATTAATATAGTTTCTAGGAGATAAATATGATTCAGATTCACTATAGAGTTATTTTATATGAAGTTAAATTCCATGTGATCCTCCCGTATTTTAAAATAAATATTTATCTTCACTTCACCTATCTTTAGCCAAGGAAGAATAAGAAAATACCGTGATGGAAAAATTTAATGATTGATTAGAGAATATTGAACTTGTGCCGTTATTTTCAACTATATACCTCAAGGATGAATTGAGAAAAGTGGAATAAATGCTTTATAATTTAATATAGTTAAATAGAATATTTTTATATGTATTTCATTTTATTTTGATTAAAAATTAATTGATTACTGACTCTCACTATATTGAACATACATTTTTTAACTAACCATCAATTTTACTAGAGGTTGATAAATAAGAGAAAGATCAAACTATAGAGGAAAAGATGATGCTAAAAAACATTGACTATTTTAGAAAGGGAGGAAATGATAATGAAATATCAAGGTACTTTCATGTTAATGATATATATGATTACATACTTAATGGGGAAGACTAAAATCTGAATTTATATTATATTGATTTTATTTAAGTAGTAACAATTCAATGATTTCCTCTATGAAAGAATTTTAGATGTATCACTCTTGAAGTAGGCATGATATAATGAATAATAATATGCATAATGGGTGGAAGAATTATATAAAAAATACCTCATCCCACCCACATTAGATAAACTAACTTTTTTTATATTGTCAGTGTAATCATAGTAGTCTTTATAAGTGTATATTAATAACTGGTTCATTCGGATGATCATTGAAAAGACAAAAATGTAGGGTTTTGTATCGCATAATCAAAATAATGCACATAATTGGTGGTAAAAATGTGTATTTCATTGTTAGAGATCATATAAACCCAGAAAACACTTAGGGGGTTAAACGAATATTTTATATTCCATTAATAATTCAATTACCATTGGTTTCCAAGAAAATTAATATTTTAGTATATTTTCTTATACATTATAGATGAACCAAGGAAAAGATATTAGCACAATCCAATGGTAAATATCCTCAGGATGTATATCTATATACTTCCTTATATGAATATTATATAATATACTAAATAAAATAAAATTCATGAGTCTATATAAATTTAATATAGTATATAAGATAACTGTGGGTGAGATAACCATGCAGTATGTTTAGTTTTTTTTCCATTTTTTTAAATTTATATTTTAGGATATGAATAATAATAATTGAAAACCACTTCCATGTTAATCCTTGATTCATTTATGAATGTTTATTCAATTCTGATTAGTATGTTATAGTGATTTTTAACATGATTAAATTATTTCATTATTAATTTTGATCATAAATGTAGTTTTGGTTGAATGTTAATCCCAGGTTTATAAGTATATTACATTTTAAAATATCATACATGATAAGTTTTTATACCTTTTAAATATATCCTTTTGAATTATCTTATTCTTAATGGATTCTTGGAATATTTTTTCCATTTGGAAACATATAGTAGTTTTTTTCTAGAACACTTTGATTCTAGGATATGTTTAAATATTTAAGGATTTTTTGTCTCAAAATAAAATTTTATCACTAATTCTACCCACATTTATAACTGGGAACTTTTTTATCTATAAAATCAATGAATTACCTTGATAGAAGTTAAATTGATACCAAATTACAACCCCAACTTTCTCTTTTCTGAAATATATTTGAATATTGGAAGCTAATTGTGGGGGTGGAAATAATTATTATTGGAATATTTATATAAAGAAAATTTGTGGAAATAATTGTGTGTTGAATATATTTCCATGGGTAGTGGAGTCACATAAAATTATGTAATAATTTTTACCCTCAATACTAGAGAATTCACTTTTATAAATAATAATAGGTTCTAACTCGGTGACATCTAAAATTAATAAGATAACTAACTCTAGTGAGAAAAAATTATTGTATCATGCATTTTACTTAAGGATTATAAATATACCATTAAAAGTTTTCTTTTTTTAACATTGGGACACAAAATATATTCTCCAAAATTACCCATTCAAATTCAATTTTACTTTCACTATTCTATTCTCATGTTACTAGATGAATTAATGGTTCAACATCCCTAAAAGAAGTTTACATGTTTTCAAGAATGGGGAATTGTTTTTAAATATAATTTCCTTTCAATGTGAGTGATACATTTCTAAGAAGGTTGCTGCTAAATTATCATTCATGGAAAAGGATATTGAAATGAATATAATGAGAAAAAATTGAGGAGGAATGAATAATATATAAGTGAGAATGAATTATTAAACATTATGAAAAAGAACCAAAATTAATGATTTGGAGAATTAGAATTTCTTGTGGTGTATATTTTTACTAGGAGATAAAATAGATATGTGTTGGGGAGTGACTCAATTTTAATGTTTGGTTGTTTTATTCTATAATTCAATGACATTGTCCCCATAATTTTCACAATATCTCGTTAAATATAATATTTTCATTATATTATGATATTTAATAACATAATGAAAATATAGAGTAAAACATTTTTAGTAATGGTAAATTTAATACTCATAATTTTCATACCATTTTTTTACATTAAATTATCAGTTTTAATGATATCAATGTGACCAAGGTTAAAAGGGGCCTTAAGGGAATTAAATATTGGGATAAATGCTAGAAGAAAACAAAGAGAAAACTGATATAAATTAAAAATTGAATGGATTATATATTGTATCTTTATAAGGAATCCTAGAGACAATGAATTATTTTCTTCTAACTATATAGCGAATTAGTAATCTAACATAATATTTTGGAAGACCATAAGTCTATTTCCATTTTCAAATGATACATAATGAAAAAAACCAATATTAAATCAAAGGACAATAAATATTATCACTCCAATGAAATATATTTCACTCATCTAACTGAACCATGTACTCCCAAATGAACATTACATCAATCTCTTAATTTTTTTTCAATAGATAACACCTGGTTTTGAAATTGACCTAGTGAAAGTAACATTATGGTACTTTTTTATTTAGCAGGTGAACAAACATGGATAATACTTCATCTACCAACCAGTGATGTAATCACAAGCCTCTAATACAGCTTTCATTTCCATATAACATTTAACCATATAAAAAAATCAATTTTCCACTAATTAATTTAGTCTCAATCATAATCTTAGAATTACATTATCACCTCAACATATACATTCATACAAATTTATACAATAAAGGCTAACACTGCCAATTTTTTATAATATATACAACCCTCTATGATGAATTCATAAAGGAGAATAAGTTTGAACCAACCATATAAATTAATAAATAAGGGGGTATTTTGGCTACTATATATGACATGAGTGGACCATCTGGTGTTCCCATATCGATTGTTTTACCAAATTGAGTTATTACCCATTGAGAAGGACACACAACATTCATCCAAGGCAGTGGAATTTTCCAGATCATGGGGAATTTATTCTCACATATTTTTTTATAGGGGATGTAATGGGATAAATGTATAAATATAGGTGGATGGACACTATAATAGGGGTTACCAATTACCATAGGTCGATATTAGTTCACTATTCCTAATTTGGGGATTTTATTTTATTTTTTATGAACTCACACTATTAATATATACATTATTATTTACATATCACTCAATCACTGACTATGATCCCTCAATATATTATTCTAGTGAGACAATAACAAGAGTATTACAACTTGGATGAAGCCAAATTTCTATATAATATATACACTTTTCCATTTATATTCTCTATTTGATGATTTGGAAATTTGAAGGAGTAAATGTATGGGGTAGGTTAAAAGACTTCAAATTTGTTCTGTTATCATTATCTTTATAACTACTACACAATATCCCTCTTCAAAAACATAACATAATGGAATATAATGGATCTAAGGAGTGTCTATTTGGTGGATTTTCAATGTTAATTCTCAGATGTAGTGATTTATTCATAATCAATCATAGTGCTTCTCTCCCACTATTCTTTAATATAGTCATGTGTATTGAACTAAGGATTCATATGTATGTTTCTTATTAACATATTTTATTAGTGATGATGGTTGTGTGTACATTTTTATACAAAAAATGAATTATAATAGGTAAATTTATTTTAAAAAGATAGTGAGAGTTATGATTTAAAATCCAAGGGAGTTTCCTTTATTCTAAATTTTTTTATTGAGTTTATATTTTCATGCCTATTTAAATATATCAAGATCTAACATTATATGTTTAATTACTAAATTTTTTTATGATCAAAAAAAATTATCAACAAATAAAATACACATAATTGAGTAGAAAGGATCATTAGTGATGTTTATTGGAAGAAAAAATTCTAACATATGAGTTTTATAAATTATATTTATTAGGACATATTGTTAGACTTTAATCAATATTGGGTCCATTTTTGGTGTGTATATTGGTTCAATAATTAGTATTTTTTTCATTTAATTATTTTATTTTTTAATTTTATTTATTAGTCTTTAAGATAATATACACAAAGATAAATTTTAAAGGTGATGAATACCATGCATGGACTGACTGCACTTTGGTGAAAGATTTTTTTTATGATGAAAGGGAATACCAGTAGTAAGAATTAGGAGAAGTGATGAAGAAACTAAAAAAGTAAATATCAATGATCCTTAAGTAACTTTATATACTCAATGAATATAATCTATAGAAACAATTTCCTAAACTATTGGAAGAATACGACACCCCAATCATTCATTCTATGTAAGAACCTATGGTATATAAGAGGTAAGTACATGAAAATCGATTGTTTAAAAATTAACTTCCTTTGATAGAGTAAATTATTGAAGTAGTTATGAAGAATAATCATGTTATTGAAGATCATGAATATTTGAAGTCACTATTGAGTGATTTTATAAGAATTAAAATTCCATGTGATCCTCCCAGTATTGAAAATGAATAATTAACATCACTCGACTTCTCTAGGTCTATGGAATCAAAAGACTAAACCACTGAAATATGGAAATTAGAAGAAATATTGGTGTTTATTTTCTATCAGACTGTAAAACGACATACTATAAACTGTATTTGATTAAATAAAATTATACCAAATATAAGAAATTATTGGGTGATATTATATTATAAAACACATTTCTATTTTATTTCATTAAAATTAATTGAGAACTATATCTCAGTACAATGAATTTTTATATTATTACAAACCACAGATTGACCTAGAGAGAGATATAAAATAGGAATATATAACTATTGATGAACACCTTAAGATACTAGAACACAATGAACCTTTTTAAGAGATTAAATGATGAGGAACTCCCAATGGCCTTGCATAAATACATAGAGTTACAAATGACCTTCTTAAGGGGTGATTCTATTCTCAATTCATCGTTTTTTGATTTTATTCAAAAGAAATATTTCCTTTATATCTTTTATGATGGGATTATATTTGAAAAATATATGATTTAGGATTGAGATATCAAATAAGAATTAATAACTTAGTTTGAAAAAGTATAGTACCCTTTCCTTCCCATATTCCCATACTATAAAAAATTCTATATTATTAATGTATGTAATTACAATACTCTATCGAAGGGTACCTCTATAACATGAGAATTTGGATGAGAACATGAAGAATGAAAATTTAGGGGTTCATATCATATAATCCCAATAATCTTTTGGGTTGGGGTAAAATGTTATTACCACTTAGCTAGATGTAGTATAAACCTAGTACCCACATAGGTGTGAAACCAAGATTACTTATCCCTTTCCTATTAATCTTCCTCTATTTTTAATAAAATTATTATGTTATTTTTTTCATATAATTTGTAGAAGGAAATGAGAAAAAATATTAAATTTATAACATTATAAATAACATTATTTTATATCCCTCTATTAATATTTATATGAAAATTAAATTATATCCTTTTTGAAATAAAAATCATGAGTGAAATTATATGAAATAAAATGGATAAAACAATCTCATGGTGATCAAACTTATTTTAGATTAGTTTTAATTTCCTTAATTTGTTCCTTTTTAGGGTAGTATTGAGCTAAATTAAACACCATTATCAATTTTAAACATTATAAATATTCATTCAATTTAGATTATTATTACAATATTCATGTCATTAATGATATGAATAAATTCCTGGATTATTAATTTGGTAAAAATTAATTTTGATCAAATGTAGATCCCATGTTTATAAACACTTCAAAATGATAAATCCCACTCTAGATATTTTTAAACCTTTTAAAATCTTTTTTAAAAATATTTATACCATAGGGATTCGTAAGACCTGTTTTTTAATCCATTAATGTATTTCATTTATATTTGAAATCTATTGGAGTCTATGAGGTGTTAAAATTATTTAATAATTTTTTTATCAGAATCTATTTCTACACTATATTTCCAGCCACAAAAATATTTCAACACTTTTTCAGTGTAAGAAACATTGAATGGAGTTTATGAAATAAACATTACCAACCAAATCCCTTATCATATCTCTATTTTTTTAATTTATTGAATATTTGAAGCTACATGGGGTGGTTGAAATCATATTTTTAATGAATTGTTAGAAAAAAACATTATTATATATTTTGTCATGATTTATATATTTCCATGGGAATTAGAGTTTTACCAAATACTGAAACACTATGTTCCCTCAATTTACCAAAAATAAATTATTAGATAATGTAAAAAACAAATAAATGGGACTTGACAAAGAATTTTTTTAAACCAATACTATTGTGTACACTACCAAATAAGAAATGAGTTATTTATTTTTTTACATTTGATAATAGGTAGGGGAGAAAATATAATGAGATAAAACAACTATATCATATATTTTACATAATGATAATATCCTTTATTTTCAAGATTCCATTTTGAAACATTGAATTATCAAATTTATATGACATAAAAACAATGAAAAGGCATGTGGTTCTTCATTATATTCATTTATTGTGTGTGGATTAATAATAGGAACAACATGAATATAAAAATTATACATTTTTGAAAGAATAAGGGAAAATTTTCAAATATTATTTTATCTATGTTTGGGGAATACATTTATAGAATGTTTAATGTGAAATAATAATTCATGGAATATGTTATTGAAATATATCTAGTGATTAAATATTAAAATAGTAATGGATTACATATATAGTATGATGAATTATCGAAGAATATGAAAATGTTATTAAACACATTACTTTGAGAAGTATTCTTGGTTACGGGGTAGATATTTACCAAGGGAGAAAAATTATAAGTGCGGGGAAGATGAAATTTAAATTATTTTATAATATAATTCAATTATTATATCCCCATATTTTTTAAAATATAATGGTAAAAATATCATTTTAATTATATTATGATATTTCATTATTTAATTAAAATGTGATCCAAAACATTTATTTTCTTATTTAAATTTAAATTTTACCTTTTATTGCCATGATAGTATGTTAAATTGTTAGTTTTAAACTCCATCAAGTGAATAATTCTGAAAGATTGCATAAGGGAATATAATATTGAGAGAGAAGTTGGTAGAAAACATAGATTAATGTAGGATAAATTCTCATGTTAATAGATCATATATTGGTTGTTGAGATGGAGTCCCATCGCCAACATAATCCTACTCCACCACCTGAGAAGTCATCGAGTCTCTAACTTAATCTCATTAAGGACCCCAAAATTTATATTAATTTCTCACCAAAATGTATCCTTATATACTAATTCACTCAATAAAGGATAAAAAAATTCTTTATTTATATATCACGAAGTCTCCAAGACACATTATTTATGGAAAATAAAGCTAAAAAATCCATGGTTGTTGATTAAAAATGGATATTATGTGTCTTCTATGAATTACCTCAGTGAGACATCTATGATTCCTATATCAAATGTCTAACCAAATTGGGTAATTCCCCAATGTGAAGGCCACTTAGTAAACATCAAAGTAAAAGAAATATCCAAGATATTTCGTTGACTATTCTCATATAATGATTATTAGAGGACAAGTATAGGGATATTTGTACAAATATAGGTTTTTAGAAACTACAATAGGGGATACCAATTCCCATCTGGTGGATTAGTTTCGTATTAACAATCTTAGAATTTTATTTTTCCTTTTTTTCATTTATTCTATCAGTATACATATTGATTTTTCTATCTATATCACTCACTCACTGTGATATTTCATGATCTCATGATGGTGAGATTATAACACGAGGATCACTCATTGGATGAAGTCTATTGTCTTCAATATCTCTAAATTTTTTTATTTCAGTTTTAATAAATTTTTTGGAAATTTGAGTTAGTAGATGTGCATGGTAGGATAAATGACATAATATGTATTCTTATTCCGTTTTCATTATCACTACCACAAAAATTATATCTTCTAAAACATGAGATATTGGTGTATGATAGAACTATGGATTGATTGTTTTGTGGATCTATAATCATTGTTCAATGAGACAATCTAAAATTAATACTCACATGAGGTGATTCCATTTTAATATTCTATAAGACTATGGTGGGTAGTGCACTAGGGATTCGTAGGGTAGTTTCCCATTCAAAAATTTTTATAGTGAGGGTGGTTGTGAATACATTCATAGATGAATTTGGAGTTATCATAGGAAAAAGGTATGGTCAAATGATAGTGAAGTGTAAATACCAGGATATTCAATGTATATTTTTTTAAAAATATGGAATTATTAAGTTTCTCTGAAAACTGAAGATGCATGATTCTGAGGCCCGGGGTGCCCAAAATGAAGTTTTGAACTTTTCTTAAGGTACGTTCAGTAAATGTGTGGGCTATGTTTTCTATATTTTGAACAGGTACTCAGATTAAAAATATGAGGGCACAGTTGAATCCGTAGTGCTGGGATTTAGTTAAGGGAGGCCTCACATCGACCGCAGTAAGTTGGGTGAAAAAGTTAATTTTGTGGACTTTTTAAAGATTAATAAAAATAACATTTTATGTAATTTTATTTCTTTTCATCGTTTTCTTTTCCTCTAATGAAAAAGCGGCGGTGGTGGGATTGAAGACTTGTCAAGCCATTAATTGGCTTCACTCCTCCTTGTTTGTAACTGTTCCATTGGGAATTGGGGGGTTCACTAATTAAATGAACCTCAAAAATTCTATTGGATGTTAACCACCACTCCCCCACCAAATTATATGAATCTCGGGGAGGGGTGTTGGCACAGCTTCACCAAGAGATGAAGCTCTGGAAAAGTATCGTGACACCAACCACTTGGAGGATGAGAATGGTTCTAGCAAGTCGTGACGAGCACCACCAAATAAAGAACCGACAACAATTATGAAGGTGGATCTGTCCATCATTGTCAGCAGACATCTAATCCTATTAAGGGGTTTATTTTGATGTTTTATTTGATGAGTTAATTTTTCTTCTAGTTGTTATCATGTAACGCGGAGGGCGTGGGTCAAACGAAAAAGGTCCAGACCATCTGCTTTTTCATTCATGATGTGAACATTAGGGAAAAAAATTTCCAACTCAACGGCATGTGAAATAGCGGGTCACGCTATGACAAAGGTATCCCGAAAGAGCCGTATGTACAGATGACATCAAAAATAGACCACCAGAGCACATCTGGTGGCCCGTGGAAGAAATTGTCAGTGCGCCATGTCGGCGGCGACTAGAGGTGGCCAGAGAATTCCCATGGAAACTGGACATGGTTGGTGGAAAGCGGCGCACCATCGTGCACCTCAGTGGCCAAGGGCGGCCGGCCCGAGCTGGCCACATGAGACAAGGGGCGGCAACGCAGGTGCTTCTGATGGCAGCAGCCGCGACATGCGGGCTGCCGCAGGAGGAGGCCGGCGCGGCCCCGTGTCATGCTGCATTGGAGGAATGTGGTCGGCCAAATGAATGACCGTTCATGTGGTGGGGCAGTGCCCCACCTGTTGTCAAAACAGCACCACAACCTTTGGGCTAGCGGGAAACAATGGTTCACCATCAGGAAGACTGAGCCGAACGTGAGCCAGGCTGCACCCGCCCAGCAGGCCAAACGCGCCAGTGGGTTGGGCCAGACCAATGGCCTAGTGGGCCAGCAGAGGTGGGCCAAGCCCCACCCAGTGGGCTAGGCCAACCATGGTCTGAGCCCATGAACAGAAATGGGCCGACCCCGACGAGCCATACCCAGTGAACTGAGCCAACCCTTAACAGGCTGAACATGGGCGGGGTCAGGTAGACACTGGGACCCATAGCGTCCGGCTGGTCTGACCAAGTCAGACTGCGCCCATTCCCAACCGGTACATGAATAAAGAAACGAAAGTAACTAAAGAATCTTTTGTCCATTCAAGACTTTTTCAGTGTCATTGGGATCCCTTTTGGGAAGCAGTCCCTTTGGCATATTCTGGCGGTCTTGACCGAGCTGAGCCGGACCGAGGTGTGATCACCCAAGTTTCATAGAAGGGATATAACTAACAAACCGGGAATCTGATTGATGTACCATCTATGGAATAAGGACCCTTGTGACAAGGTGGTCCTTTGGAGATACTCTAAGTGAGTTTCGTTGGAGTTTGACGTATGACTCGGGTTGGATCAGACTTGAATCCAACTAGGCCCTTTTTATAAAAGTTCCCATATCTCACAGATTGGGTGTCTGATCGATGTGTCTTCTGTCACGTTGGGACCCCTATGATGGGTAGTCCCTTGGGAATGCTTTTTTCCGGAATTCATACCTGTTGAAATACGACCGATGGATTGAGTAATGGTTCTCCCAGAATCAAGTGTGATATGACCGGGAATCCAGTGGATGGATGTGACATGAACAAGAAGAGAGGCCAATGTGGGTCAGCATCAGAAACTCCAGAGTGGGATTATCTATTTGTATGACTAATCATCCATACCTATGTATTTGTGACCTTGTGTAGATCAGCATCTAGAGACCCTGTGTGGATCAGCAACATAGAGACCCTACGGGGATCAGCATCATAGCGACCCTATGTGGATCAGAATTCTAGAGACCCTATGTGGATCATCAACTATAGACCATGTTTGGATTATTTGAAGAGTGACCAGACAAGGACCCGCCGTATATTAGTCCGTCATGGAACAACAACTTACATCCAAGAGTGGACCGATAGTAGAATAACTTCTTTTGGATTATTTGTGGAACTTGTAATGGAATAAGATGATATATCTTATAAATAATCATATATATTCCAGAACTATGAGTAGTATACCTAGTGTGAGCTGAATATTGCTTCTTTCTTTTTGTTTGAGGTCTTGCATTGTGGTTTTTCCTTTGTGAAACTCTGGGAGAACTCCAGGGGTCTTGGGGTCTCTACTGAGAATTGTTATCCTCACCCATGCACAGGCTTCGCCCGCACCTTTTTGTGTCTTGTGCAGACGATGAGTAGCTGGGCTGAGACATGAGGGAGCCATGACCAGACAGTACACGGAGGAGACAGGCTGACATGGGGTGTTTTGGAGACGATTTGTACCTACCCATTAGGTAGGATCCTATGTGGATGATCCAGGTGCTGTTTTCTCTTTTCAATTGTACTTTTATATTTCATTTGGGCTTATATTCTAGCCCCTTTACTTTCAGAACACTTTATACTAAAATAGTTTACTTCATAGTTTTTTGGTTGTATTTTTGGAATGTGATTTTGTACAGGTTTAAAGGCATTTCCTTCCAATTATAGGGATATTCCTTTTCGGTTCTAGTCTTCAACCCCTAGCCTATGGAAGATGGGCTTGGGGTAGTCATAGAACGGACCCTGGGGGATGGGTCGAGACAAAGTGGTATTATAATAGTTGATTAAACCAAATAACTAGGAATCCAATCTTTTAATGGAGCAAAAGTGTTAAGTGTTTTGAGTGTGGACTTTAGGTCGGGAAGACCAGTGTTGGTGCAACGGCTGACGTATCCATACACCAGGACCCTGAATTTTGATTTCTGACTCAGTCCATGAAAACACTGATTGAATGTATCTTGGAAGTGTTTTATTCTTTGATGTCTTTGAGTGAGCTCATTGGGTATAAATTATTGACAGTGGTGCACCTATTTTCTTTCAAGATGTTTCCACGTATATAACCATCCAGGATTCCTGGGATATTACATGATGACAGCCCACTGAGCGATAAGGCTTCGCTGCAAGTCCCTCTTACGGTGATGGTACCATCGGGTGGTGCATGAGAAGCACCACCACCTATTGGGAAGCCGATGCCACCAGCCCCACTAGTATATGGTGCACACTAACTGAGCACATTGTAATTTTTTTAGCGGAACAGGACTTAGTGGATCCAAGGAGAGAGGGATCCACATGTGGATGAGGACTGGCTGGAGGTTGTGGCCAGAGTTTTTCGCCAGGTTGGGACACTGGCCGACCAGATGGTGATCCTAGCTGTCAGTCTTTTTCTGGGAGTAGTAGGGATATGGTGGAGCATTATTCTCTAGATACACGATGAGGTGACCCTAACCTAGTAATATTTCAAGGTCCTTTTCAGGGCAGAGTTCATTCCAATTACACTACCCTCTATCTGTATACAAGAGCTACTACACTTGTAGTAGGGAAGTATGATTGTGTCCCAATACTCGGTGAGGTTCACCAACCTCTCGTGATAATCCACCGACATGGGGCAGGACCCTTTTTTCAAGGCCCGAACCTTCGATCAGGGACTCCAATGGGAGATTAGAGCTTCGATGGTATCTCTCAGCATTCCGACTCATGTTGGAGTGCTTGAAAGATAACTCTTGGTGAAGAGTTTCATTACTGAGAAAACACCAATAGTGAGACCCATCATCAAGTGACACGTAGCAGAGTCATCTAAAGATGGTGGTAGGAAGATGAAATAGAGGTCCAAGTTTACCAGAAATTCAGTTGGACGACCCCGGGACATAGGTTCGTAGGTGCAAGGCTCATGAGGTTGAGCATGCCAGCAATGGAGCATATTGTGCTTCATGTATGGTGGGCAGGGACACATGGCTCGCAACTGCCCGACCATCCACACTAACGAACAACAGATGGTCGAGGGACCGTTGAGGCAGAGGTAGAGATTTGAGTGAGGTGGTCTGCAAGGTGGTAGATTTGGAAGAGGAGAAGGTCGTACAGTAGGTGGTGGATGATTGTTCAAGATTCTACCACCACCACCTCTAGGTTGTCTACCCCGACCATAGGGAGTCAGTGGACAGGGACAAGCTCATCTACAAGCATCTGAGGCCAACGACCACGGTTCTCTAGAGATGATTCGAGTTACGATCTGTGTCTACTCCACCATAGATATAGTAATTATAGAAACAGGTAATGGTAACTCTTTCATTTCCACAAATCTTGTTCGGTTCTTGGTGAATCTGATGGAGTTGTTCAGTCGATTCTTCTGATTAGAGACTCCTACATGAGAAGATTCTATAATTACACACTACTGTCGGCAGTGTGAGCTTACTCTAGGAGATGAGATATTTGTCTAGGATCTTCCAGTAGCGGCGTCGAGGCCTTATGAAATTATCTTGGGTATGGGCCGGTTATGTATAGTTCATGCTCATATTAACTATTTTAAAAGTAATATGTGGTGTTTCCGTGAGAATGGGACCAGGTTTTCCTTCACCAGCGAGAAGGGAACCTTTGTAGTACATGATTGACTTATGTGGAGGAGGGTGCATCCAGTCACACATCAGTTCGCTAGCCTTACCCTTGGAGCAGTTGATGTTGAGATTCCAAGCTATCCTATAGTGGTGGACTAGTATGTTGATGTCTTCCCTTATTATGTTTCGGGACTACCTCCTTGTAGATATTTGGACTTTTACATCGACATGTACCCCAGGATAACACTGATATCTACACCAACATATCAGATGGCTCCCACAGAGCTTCGTGAGTTATGGGTACAACTCAAGGACTTGCAGAGGAAGGGGTTTATAATCCCCAGTGTATCTCCCTGGGTTGCCTTGATTTTTTTTGCCAAGAAGGCATATAGAATTTTGAGGATCTGCATGGATTATCATCACCTGAACTTGGTGATCGTGATGAAAAAGTATCCACCTTTGAGGACTGATGATCTCTTCGTTGCGCTAAAGGGAGCTCATTGGATTTTGAAGATAGACCTCAGATCAGGCTATCATCAGCTCAGGGTAGGAGATGAGGATATGCAGAAGACAACCTTCAAATGTTGGTATTGCCACTATGAGTTCTTGGTTATGCCATTCAACATTCCTAATGTCGTTGTATTGTTCATGGGACTCATGAACATGATATTTCCAACATACCTCCATCACTTTTTGGTGGTCTTCATCAATTGAATCTTGATATACTCAGCGTTAGAGGAGGATCATGCCTATCATCTATAGATAGTACTAGATACACTTTGAGCACACTATCATTATTGTAAGTTCTCTAAGTTCCAATTATGGATACGGGAGGTCCACTTTCTGGGACACATTATCTCAGAGGCTAGAGTTGTAGTGGATCTGGTGAATATAGATGTTGTGCTTGCATGGGAGACACCCAGGAGTGTGACTGAGATGCGGAGTTTCCTAGGGTGGGCTTCGTATTACTAGAGGTTCGTACCTGACTTCTCTAGAGTTTCAAAACCTTTTTCATTATTGAAAAAGAAGCGAAAAACCTTCATATGGACGGTTAAATGCCAACAGAGTGTTCAGGAGTAGATGTAGAGACTGACGAGTGCCCCCACATTGAGGCTACCAGAAGAGGGTGTTGAGTATGTAGTCTACTACGACACATCATGGACCAGACATGGATGTGTCTTGATGCAAGAGTGAGCAGTGATCGCTTATGGTTCACAACAGCTGAGACAGCATGGGAAGAACTATGCTACTCATGACCTAGAGTCAACAATAGTGGTATTCTCCTTGAAGTTGTAGCGACACTACTTGATGGGAAAATGTTTTAATGTTTACTCTGATCACTATAGTCTTAGGTATATCTTCTCATAGATGGACCTAAACCCGAGACAACGAAAATGGATAGAGTTCCTCCAAGAATATGATTTTGAGATATTCTATACTCCTGGGATGGGGAAGGTAGTGTAAGATGCACTCAGCAGGAGGTTTGGTTTATAGCTATTGAGTGAGGCGACAGAGCAGCTAGCCGCATTGGAGATATCCTTTTTGGATAGAGATGGAGCAGCCTACCTCTAGTCTATGACTGTCACTCCCCCAATTATTCAGTGAGTTTGGGAGGCATATCTTGGGGACACTGACTGCAAGGCTCGGCATTCCCAGATATCCTTAAGACAGGAACCTAATGGATTTTCTGAAGGTGGGTAGCACGTCATCCTCATTAGAGGATGCACCAGGGTACTTGTGGAGCTACATGAGGAGGTGTTTAGGGAGTTCCATACATCCCCTCTGGCGGTAAATCCTAGTGTGTAAAAGATGTACCAATACCTCCAGTGTCATCACTGGTGGATAGGGATGAAGAAAGCAGTGGTATAGTTTGTTTCACGATGCCTCACTTGTCAGCATGTGAAGGCCGAGCATCAGGTTCTAGCATGCTTAGAATAGCCACATGAGGTACCGGAGTGGAAGTGTGATGTTATATGAATGTACTTCATGATGGTGATACCACAGACATCCAGGGGACATGACTCCATCTGGGTGATCATTGAACGACTCACCAAGTCATCCCACATCTTATCCATCCGAGAGCAGGGATCAGTGGAGGGCTTGGGACACCCCTACATACAGGAGATTGTACGGCTTCATGGGGTTCCATCTATGATCTTCTCTGACTGTGATTCACATTTTACATCTCTATTTTGGAAGAGATTATATGAGGTGTTCAGGAATCAGCTACATTTGAGCACCACCTTTCATGCTCAGATGGATGGTCAGACAGGGCGAACCATATAGACACTCGAGGACATGCTCTGTGCTTGCATCCAAGAGTTTGTCCATAGTTATGAGGACAACCTTCCCCTGGTGGAGTTCACATACAAAACTATCTACAAATCCACCACTGTTATGGACCTATTTGAGGACATATACGTTCGACCATACAGATCACATCTATGCCGGACAGACCCAGGGGAGTAAGCACATATGGTTCTAGAGTTGGTACGGGCTATTACAGAGAAGGGGCGGATCATCCGGGAGCAGATGAATACTGTACAGAGTAGACATAAGTCTTATGCTGATAGGAGACATAGACCTTTGTAGTTTTAGGAGGGAGTACATGTCTTCCTACGAGTATCACCATGACGAGGTTAGCAGAGATTTGGCTGGGGCGGCAAGCTATCTCTGAGGTTCATCGGACCCTTTCTGGTTCCCAGAAGAGTTGGTGAGGTGGCGTATTGCCAAGATCTTCCCCCATAGATGCATCAGGTTCATTATGTTTTCCACATGTCACAACTAAGTAAGTACATGAATGATCCATCACACGTTATTGACTGGGGCGATCTAGACATTGATAAATGGGAAACATTTACAGAGGTTCTAGTGGAGATTGAGGATCGACAAGAGCGGGTTCTTCGTGGAAGATATATTCCTCTGGTGCATGTTCACTGGTAGCACAAGATCCTCTAGGAGAGCACATGGGAGTAGGTGGCTCATATTCATGCTCAATACCCCCATTTATTTCCTTATTCTATGTTGTGGTTTTCTGGGAAAAAATCCCTAAGGTGGGGATAATGTAAAGACCCATATTTTCCATAAAAGTAATTTAAAATATATGGAATTATTATGAGTCTACGAAAATTAAAGACGCGTGATTCTGAGGCCTAGTGTGTCTGGAATGAATTTTTGAAATTTTTTTAAGGTGTGTTCAGTAAATGCACGGGTGGCATTTTATATCTTTTGAACCAGTGATCAGATTAAAAATATGAGGTCAACGTTGAATCCTCAGCGCCAGGATTTTCTTAAGGGAGGTATTACTTTGACTGCAGTAGGTCGGGTGAAAAAGTTAATTTTTCTGAATTTTGAAAGATAAATAAAAATAACATGTTATTTTATTTTATTTCTTTTCCAATTTCTATATTCCTCCGACGGACAAGCGGTGGTGGTGGGACTGACGACATGTCAATACATTAATTGGATTGAATCCTTCTTGTTTGTAAATTTACCTTTGGGATTTGGGAGGTTCATTAATTAAATAAAAAGCATAAATTCCTTGGGACATTAACCACAACCCCCCTCTTATTTATATGGAGCTCGAGGAGATGTTTTGGCATGGCTTCACCAGGGGAAGAAGCTCTAGAAAAGTACACTGATGCTAACCACTTGGAGGATGAGACCGGTTGCAGTGAGCAGTGACAATCGCCACCGAAAGACAATCCAACAAAAACGATGAAGGATCTTCCATCGGTTGTCATCATTGGACATGTAATCCTATTAGGGGGTTTGTTTTGATGTTGTATTTGAAGAGTTAATTTTTCTTCCGCTTGTTATCATGTACTGAGGAGGGAACGGGCTAAACGAACAAGGCATGAACCCTCCTTAGCTTCGTTCTTGATGTGAAATTCAGGGAACAATTTTTTCAACTCGAACGAAATGTGAAATTGTAGGTCACTCTATGACAGCGATATCCTCGAAGATTTCTAGGCGAAGAAGTCATCGAAAATAGACCATCAGATCCCCTCCGGTGGCCCGTTGAAGAAACCACCAATGTGCCATGTTAACGGTGGCCAGCGGTGGCCGGAGGAGACCTACGGCGACGGGCCGCAGGTGGTGGAAAGTGGCACACCATCGCAAAACACAGTGGCCAAGGGTTGACATCCCGAGCTGGTCGTGCAAGATAAGGGGCAGCGCCCGTAGGCATAACCATCGGTAGCAGCCGCATCGGGAGGTGGGCAGCACGGCCCTGCGCCGTGTCGCATTGGGGGAACCTAGTTGGTCAAATGGAAGACCATTCATGCAGTGGGGCAGCACCCACCGGCTGGAAAAGCGGTCCCACAACTGTGGCGCCAGTGGGACACAACATTTCACCGTCAAGCATATCGAGTCAGACGTGGGATGGCCATGTGGGTCGGACCCGCCCAATGGACCGGACCCACCAGCAGGTCAGGCCGAACCCAATTAACCGGGCTGACCCTTAACGGGTCAGACCAGGGTGGGGTCAGGTAGACCCCATGACCCATTGCGTCGGGTCGATCTGACCATGTCTGACCGGGCCCAGATCCAACCAGTCCCCGAATAAAGAAATGCCTGTAACTGATGAATCATGTGTCTGTTCGACACACCATTAGTTGCGTTGGGATCCCTTTTGGGAAGCAGACCCTTTGGCATATTCCGACAGGCCTGACCAAGCCAAGCCGGACCGATGTGTAATCACCCCATTTCACGGAAGGGATATAACTAACAGACCGGGAGTCCAATTGACACAACTTCTATGGAATAAGGTCCCTTGTGATAAGGTAGTCCTTTGGAGACACTATATGTGAGTTTTGGCAGAGTTTGATGTACAGATCAGGTTGGAATAGACGAGGCTTTTTTTTAAAAAAAAGTTCTTATATCTCACAAACCAGGCATCTTATCGACGCGCTGTCTATCATGTTGGGACCCCTATTATGGGTCGGTCCCTTGGATATTCTTTTTTTAGAACTTCGTACCAGCTGAATTACGATCAATGACTTGAGGAGTGGTTCTCCCAAAATCAAGCATGATGCGAGCGGGAATCCAGTGGCTAGTTGTGACATGAAGAAGAAGAGTGATCAATGCGGGTCAGTATCAGAAACTCCAGAGTTGGATGATCTAGTTGTACCACTAATCATCCCAACCTCTATAATAGTGAACCTGTGTGGATCTGTATCTAGTGACCCTATATGGATCAGCAACATAAATACCCATTCTGTATTAGCATCATATCCACCCTATGTGGATCAGTATTCTAGCGACCCTGTGTGGATCAGCAACTAGAAACCCTGTGTGGATCAGCTATAATGTGACCCGACAAGTACCCTCCTTATAGTGACCCATTGTGGAATAGAGACTTACGTATAAGAGTGGAATGATAGTAGAACAACTTATTTTGGATCAGTTATCGATCTTCTAATGGAATAAGATGATATAGATTGTGACTAATCATCTATATTCCTGAACTCTAAGTTGTATACCTTGTGTGAGCTGACTGTTACTTCATGCCTTGTGTTTGAGGTCTTGCTTTGTGGTTTTTCATTTATTGAACTCTGGGAGACCTTCGGGGGTCTCGAGGACCCCACTGCGTATTGTTATACTCACCACTATATAGGCTTCTCCAACACCTTGTTCTGTCTTGTGAAAATGATGAGCAGCTAGTCTGAGACTTGAGGGAGCTAGGACAAGTTGATATGCAGAGGAGACATGATGACGTGGAGTTATGTGAAGACGATATATACCTACCCTTTAGGTATGATCCTCAGTGGTTGATCCAAGAGTTGTTTTCTCTTTTTAGTTATACTTGTATTTTTCAATTGGGGTTGTATTCCATCTCCTATAATTTTAGTACACTTTATACTATAGTCGTTTACTTCATAGTTGCTTCTTGTTGTGTTCTTGGATTGTATGTTTGTATAGGTTTAATGGTAATGCATTCTTATTATAGGGATATTCCTTTCCAGTGCTATTCGCCAACCCCAGGCCTATGGAATGCAAGCTTGGGGTAGTCATGGCATGGCCTTGGGGGACGGGTCATGACAGAAGGTCATGTGGTCGAATAAGGGGGTATTTCCTTTTTAACATAAATACTTTATTGAGTCTCCATATGAATGTCCCATTTACTATTTAAAAAACCAACACCCAAATTTACTATTTACAATTCCTTTTAACTTAATGATTAAAAAAGTTATTAGTAATGATAATTCACGAAATTTAGTATCATGCCTTATTGTATATGACATTGGTATGTAGTTGTGATACACTACGTGTTTCATAATATATTTTGATTTCCTTCCATAAAAATCTTTCAAAAATCTTTTCACTTAGAAATTAAAATAAAAGAAACAATTATATGATACCACATTATAATTTTTTTAACTTGATTCACATCTACCATGACCAAACCAAGTTTCTACATACATCAAACACACCTCCCCATAATATATCAGTAGTCATCTTATGGTGATGGTTAATTTATATCATAGAAATAATATACCCCCTCTAGTATACACAACTATAAATCATATTGGGATAAATATTAATATATAGTCACCATAATATAAATAAATTCTGATTAAAAAACGTCAATATCATAGATAATTAGTGACAAAAAATATCTAAAAACTATCATGTTGTAAATTGTTCTATTGTACTTTTCATACAATCTAAACAAGAATAAATAGGATATCTGATGGCATGATCATATATAATATGATCCAAAATAAACCTAAAAAGTGGAGGTCCCCATAGAACTAGTTTAAAGTACTATCATTGATCAGTCTCCCAATTATGAAACAATATCGCTTCTCAACCAACCAGCACAGTCCCCTTTCCCTTAATCTATTTTTCCAAACCATGAGGCCATACCCTCCAAAATGTGATACAATAGACAATTGTTATTTTAATAGTTGGGAAACAGTTCATTAAACCTTATTCCCAAAATGATGGGATCACACACACTAGACTATAGGGGAACATGTTTAGGGCACATGGTTGGATTATCGATGTGGCATTTCCTGGGAAACTGTTCACGCGGTTTTTTATTCAACATAAAATTTCTTTAAAAATCCAAGACCCAAAATTTAAGAGATATAATCCATCAATTAATACCTAATATAATTTCCTTAAATTTGGAGGCTCTCATTAAGTGGTTACATCTCCTTAAACCCCTTCTCATGGTGGAACAAAGCATAGTTTATCACGTTTAATCTCATCTATGTAAGTGGATCTTCTCTCATGTGGTTTCCTCTGAACCCAATTTCTATCATCCTAATATTCTTATGGATTATAATGTAATTGAGTGATATAAACTATTTTTAATTGGATCATTATTATAGGTTTTAATTCTATGTCTCGGATTCCTTTATTCTTTGTTGGTGGATCCAATTATGGGTGATGATTATTGATCTTCAATTAAATATAGGTGGTTCCATTTTGCATTTTCCATGTAATTGAAACCATGAATTGGATTAGTTTTTGAAAAATAATCTTATTTAATTTTAAAACCTCATTTTGATATGATTTTAAATTTCAATTTGAAATTTCATATATTTTTATATAACCCCCCAATTCCAATGAAATTGTGATTGTGGGGATAATTTTAAAAATAATAGAACTAATGAAATTATTTGAGAATTATTTTTAGGAAAATGGATTAAATTTAAATGATAAAAACCTATGATATTTTTTGAAATTAAAATATAGTAAAGGATGAAATATTTATGTTTTGGATTTAAAATTTAATTGGAATATTGAAATTGAAAATTGGGTAATTGAATTATAAATGATAATTTCATTTAAAATGATTTGATTTACCATTT
Source organism: Viscum album (assembly GCA_963277665.1). Classification (NCBI taxonomy): domain Eukaryota; kingdom Viridiplantae; phylum Streptophyta; class Magnoliopsida; order Santalales; family Viscaceae; genus Viscum; species Viscum album. The sequence continues at coordinate 576,837,370 of OY728122.1, read as the reverse complement.
TTTATTGATTGATTGAGAACATGTGAGAATTGGTAGTTAGAAGGATATTTTCAATAAGGATTCTAGTATATTGATCAACTGGAAATGCATTGATGATGAAAACTCTACCAAAAACCTAATTAGGGATGATTGTCCTAGGTGGGATGTTAATGAGCCTAATTTAACCAAAGATTCAGGGATATGGGTACTCATATTTAGTTGAGATCAATGATTTGAGATGTTGGGGGATCCATTTTCTAGAAACTAAGGTTATGTTGGGAATATATCAATTGTTATCAATGTGTTTTATTTTATTATATATTCCCCTAACTATTGAACGGTTTTTCTCCGAAAAAATAATTTATATAAATGAATTTATATAAAAATGTTAATTTAATCAACGTTAGAAATTTATTCCATCTATTAAAAAGAAACCATGTTTTTTAATATAAAAGTGATTTAATATTCTATGATATATTTTATTTAAATTTATAGAATAACTATTTTGTTATCATGGAATCTACAATGGATCACATGGTTAGACACTATGGGGATTTATAACTAACAGAATACCTTTTCATTTGGGCCATTGTATATTTTCTTTTTCCAAGCATGAGAAAACAAATCACTATATAGAGGAGGTAGATATTCTTGATCCTTAGTATTTTGGACAAGTGTTGGTGACTGGTAGAGCTAATTTCCACTTCTAACATAGGGTTTTCTGAGACATTTTTCTATTTGAAAATATGGTTTCATTTGACTTGTTATCTATCTACTTTTGTACAATTTTACATGTATGACTCAAGTTACATTCTACATGGGAGTGTTAATGTACAGACATGTATCCCAAAATGGAATTTTTTGTTTTTAATCCATGTATAACCATATTTTCTTTGTCAAGAGAAAAAATATGATGTTATAGCCATGGGTTGAAAATACTCGGATGGTAAATGAAGAATCACCCTTCCAATCATATTCATGATGAATGAGTTATCTTCATAATCAAAATTCATTTATGAATAATAAATCTCCATCATATAATTTCAGTGAATGAGGTATTACCATATCATAGCTTCGGTAAATGTTATATCAGCAAAAAATATTATCCATATGGATAATACATCATTATTTATATATCATGTGTGAAAGAATTATCCCTCAGTGAATAGGGTGCCACCAGATCTAATTAAATGTTATACCACAATTATAATTTTGGAGGTATATATTGAACAAAAAACCAATTTTTAGGTGGATGATACACTCCCAATTCAATTCATTAGTTAGTTGATGTTCCACCATAATCACTCTCCTTAGGTAGATAGTATACCACCATAACACACTTCCTAGGTTAGTGATTCTCTAATAGAAATAATTCCTAGGTGGATGATTCACCACCAATACCAACCTCCTCAAGATTATAATACACCATTTTTATCAATGAAATTTGGTGGATGACCTAAAATATTAACGATCTCCAATTAGATAATATACCATTTTCCAAACATCATGGTGAATAATATATCACCCAGTACTATAGGTCATAGTAACACCCCATAATTTTAGAACATATTTACCTTCAAATAAATTGGCTGTTTTTATATATTTTGATAAATGAAACACTAAAATAAAATGATTAATGCTTTATTTAATTATCAAAGAATATGAAAATTCAATATGAATTACATTATAAGTAACTAAATAAAAAATTATATGTAAAATTACTAAAATAATGAAACCACAAGTAAATAAAAATACTATATGGTTTAAATTATAATACCCACAATATTACATAATGTTTGTACAACCAATTATAACTATATAATGAATAAAACATATTATAAAAATAAAAAACACTTGAAAAATAAATTATATAATAGTTTGAATGATTTTTTAAATTTACGTAAGGCTATTTATAGAAATTTAATATCACAGTTATATATATGGTCCTTACTTATACGACCATTTTATATATGGGCACTGGATATATGAGTTTTTGATTTACTTGTATTCAACAGTACATTGATGTTATAAAAATTTTAGTAAAAAATTAAAAGTAATATAAATCCCATATAATAAATAATTAGAGAATGGTATAAGAAGATATTAATTAATTAAAATTATTTATAATAATAATATGTGTTTGAATTAATTACCTGTTATAATTATTATATAATGATTTAATGTGTTCATAAAATTCAAAGATAGAATCCAATAATAATAATTTTTTAAAATTTAATGATTATTAGATAAATAATTAATTTTAATGCAATGTGATTATAATCATTTAATGTTAAAGGGGGACATATTTCAAATAATTTTTTTTCTAGGTTTTGTGTATTTTTATCTTAATAAATGAAATTATTTATTTTAAAGAATAATTTTTATATAATTTAATGTTTCAATTTACATAAAAATATATTAACACTTGTTCAACAAGGAAATTTTAAAAAATAAGAATAAGGCATCTTAATTATTAAAAAATAATTTTTCTATAAAAATAGTTTTTCTATTTATGTTTTCATTTAAAATTTAAATGTACAATATTTACAAAAAAATTTAGATTTAATTTTGTCTAAATTTGGATTCATAATTTCATGGTTTGTTCAGAGTATTGATTTAATTTTTTTGAAAAAATAATATGTTATAAAGGTGAAAATTATGTAACCAAGGTAAATGTAAAATGAGTTATTAAGATTAAATTTCATGTAAAATCTCAGTAACATCTACAAACGTAACTATAAACTATGTTTTTTAGGATATTAATTAAAAAAATTATTTTAAAAATTTTTATCCTATTTCAATTAAAAATAACTTCTTTATCACATAGGTATTGAGTATTTGTGGAAATGCCACTAAAAAATAACCTACAAATTGTCCCCTCCTCCAACCCTCACAAACTAATCCTTTATTTACATTATATATTTATTACTTCACCATATTACCTATCCTAAATTCGTATTACACATTTTTAATACTATTATCTCAATATGGATGACTAGATCTTTCATTCTAAAAGAACCCACTTTGAGAGTGAGTGAATTCATCAAAATAAGTATATAGTACATCACCATCTTATTCAATTACCTTCTTATTTAAAAAATTTAACAATCCCTCTATCCACTATAATTATTTTATTTAAAAAACATTATGATTTTTTCAATTATATATTCACTATATAACTCTATAAACCTACTCATTTCATAGTATAATATGTCATTGTTGGGTCGATTCAAACACTTACCTGAACAATGCTATACCTGCACCATAATTTTCATCATGGATGAGTATAAAGACATTAATATTAGAAAAAGTTATATTGATTAGTAATTTATGATAAGAATATGGATCTATAAGAATAAAATAATGATGAATGGTCACTATAATGTAACACTTTTTTATTTTTAATTTACCCAAAACAAAATCTTCAGGACTTTAATTCTAAGAAACCATATCCATAGATTTAATAAAATGCATTTTGGGATACAAAAATAATTTATAAAATATGATTCATCTAACATGAAAAATTATGTAATTTTATAATTTTTCTTATAAATGATCATTGATGTCTCTATTATGAAACACGTAAGAAAAATAAAAATCTATGTTATCTGGTGATGAAAATAAAAAATAAATAAGTAGTATATGTGTAATAAACAATTATAATTATACAGTTTAAATTTAAATATATATATTAATATGATAATGAAATAAGTTATTAATATGGTTATTTTTATTATACAAGACACTAAATAGCCTTATTTTAATTTGGTAATAATGGTAACGATTTATTATATAATCTCACAAAGAAATTGGGATTGGTAATATCTAAATTCCCTTTAAAGGAAATTATATGAAATCTACCTTAATAACCAAATCTATTTTATTATCATATAGAAAATGTTTTGTGTATATAAGTATTCATAACATTTTCTCTCCCATTGAACTATAATTCACCTTAAATGATGTTTATAGTTAAAATAGAACTTATATATTTTTTTTGGTAAGGATGATTTTTCCTTTATGTCCAAGTTTTATATATTATTTTATGGATTTACCCATCCCTAATATATGTTTGAATAAGATAAATCTATATTGAATGTTATTTTATATTAAAAAAATTGAAACATATTTTTAGTGTTTTTTGTTTGTTGATTTTTATATAGTTTTCTTTGGTATTCTTTATGGAACATCATTTCCATGTTTTTATGGTTTTCAAATGTATCATTTATTTACTTTATAATTATTTTTCTAAAACAAATTATTCATAAATGATTTCCTTTTAAAATAAAATTAATGAAAATTTCAAGTGTATTTATTCTTAATTTTGAAATTAGTTTTCTAATAATCATATAATGTTTTTTTCATATAAAAATACTTTATAATTTCTTATAATTCAATAGGAATATTCTCTAATAATAACATATATATCCTCTATGATTTTTTTATCATTCCTTGTGTTAGTATTCATAAAAATCATTACTTTCAAATAGTTTAATTATGTTTTGGTAAATTTTTGTATATTTCAATATTCCTGTGGAACACAAAATTTTAGTTATTAATTATGTGATTGGTGATCGTAGGAATATATAGGCCTCTAATGCATTGGTTAAGGGTTTTTATCTCATTATATAACATGTAATGGGTCGGGGAATGAACTGAATTCAATTTGTGATTCAGTCCTCTATGTTTATGGGAATATATATTAATCCCAATACACAATGGGATCATTTCCACAATGTTTATTGGAATAGGGAGTAAACTCAATCCACTATGTTATGGGATGATGACCACTATGTGATAACACTCTTCTTAGTGTTCCATGACATACTAAATGATTTTTCATACTTATGTATGTTCCAAATTTTTATATTATGTCGTAATAAAATTTTAATTTTCCATATATTATGATAATAGTCTCATGATTCTGCATTCATATACATCATTTTTCATGTTATATCGAAATCCTAATTTCATGATTCGTGATTTATGATCCATGTTTTATTATGTGTTATTTTCATTTTTCATATTCATGTACAGTGATTATATTCTCATACACACATTTACATCTTCTCCTCACTTATTATATTTGATTAATATATCTTATGTTCACCCCCTATCGAGCAGCTAGGATCACCATTTCATATATTTTCATTCCCCGGGTTACAAAGAAGAGAACTAAATATTATATTCCTAGAAGAGTATCATGTGTAAATAATATTTTTGGTAAATTTTAGAGAATTTAAATTGATTTGGTATGTATCTAATAATCAAATTGACTAACCCTATACTTCCTATGTGAGTGTTATTTCTAATATGTAATGATTTTTCTTGTAAATTGACGTAATATATAAGTATGTTACGGTTTAGATATCTCCATTTTGTTTTAGAGTGAGGTTAAATTAAAATTTTCGATTATTTTATGAATAATAAATTTATAAAACATAAATCTATATATATTTGACTATAATAATTATAGAAAGAACTAAGAGTGTCAAAATTTGAAAGAAATGTGTTATTGGTTGAAACGAAGGTGTATTTATTAGAGAAATGTTATGATTGATTTTCCTTATAATATGATTTATTACTTGAGTATCCTTGCTTAATAATTACACTAGAATTATTGGTTTTATTAAAATGATTAAATAATGAGTAATCAGGTTAATAGTGATTATATTGAAAAATTAAATTATTTTCCCTACAGAGAACAAAATTTCATTTATGGTGGAGTTAAAATTATTATGTCTCTTCTTACAAAACTATCTCAATATACAAATAATAACACAAAACAAATTAGAATAAAAACATTCCAATAAATTAATAACTCTCTATTGAATAATTTATGTGTAAATGACCACCCAGCTTTAGTGACCCTTGAGATAAATTGATTTTGTAGAAGTATATAAAATAAATATAAATGATATTTCCATAATAAAATTCTCTGAGCATAAATTTTTTGTGTAATATGTTTATCATTTTAAAGGTGAAGATGATAAATAGTGGACTCTAATTACGAATATGTGGTTACTAGAAGAAATAAACTCCATGTAATGGGAGGAGTTTTGGATAATAGTTTCCAAAAAATATTTTACCTAAAATGTTCTTACAAAAATGGAGAGATAATTATTTGATCTAAAAGAAAAATGATGATGAATCTGTTTGTACCATTGATTAAAACTTTATAAGACATGTAAGGTATGCTTTTAGTTTTATGATTATCAATAAAGGAAAAATATATTGTTTCATTAGGTTATTAAAACCATGTCTCTAAAATATATGGATATAATTTAATTTATAATATATGAAGAAAATGTTTGATTTTATCTCATGGTGGAAATAGATATTATAGATACAGATTATTCTCATTGTTTTAAAAAGTATAAGATAAAAATTTAGTTTCATTGAAACTAAAATTATAAAACCCAAGGAGGAATTAAAATTTACATTCCTATATGCCAAAAATGTTAGATAAAACATGGTTTAAGTTATCTCAAAAGAATAGTGATGTTGTAATAGTGTTGAAGAGAAGGTCGTCAAGAACATTAATGGAAAATGGATATGAACAGGAATATGGTGATGGGATATTATGAGGAAAAAAAATTAAAAGGATAAAAATGAAATATCAACCTAATTAAATAACCACACTTTAGCACTCCAATTGTTAAGAGTATAGAAATTATTTAAAAATATTAACTAACCCAAGGGTTAATGTAAATAATCAACCTCAAAAGCCTTTAAATCCAATGGTGAAATGGAAATACTATGAAATTAAAACTGTTGATGTGGGTCAAAACAAATTAGTCAAAGATACACTCATCCAAAACTAAAGAACATTAAATATTCTATTTTATTCATATTCTATAATTTTCTTTTTATCCATATGTTTTATTAATATCATCAATTTACCACCCAATCTATTAGATAATAAATTATCAATTAAAAATATTAATGGTCCCACTATTTCATCACATGTCTATCAATCCTCTCTAATAAAATTTCATGGGAATGCGAATACTAAAAATATTATTGTTAACGCTTTTGAGGAATTTGATTTGATATTTGAAATAAATTTTATATCTATATAGAGATTCCATATTATATTTTTAGATAGGGGAATCACATTTTATATCCCAAACAAACCCATTATTGTCTATAGATGCAAGGTTTATTGTAAACACCATATGGATGTTACTTATATTAGAATGGCCTTATTACATAATAATGATGGATATATAGATAAATATTATTCCATAATTCAGATAATTGGTTCTAAAACATATATAAAAACCCTTTAATAGACTACCAATCTTCTTCTCTTCTTTTCTGGTATAATCTTTTCTGATTTAACAGGTTGTGAACCATCCTTTTTTTAAGTGGAAAAACTATTATTTTAGATGATTCTTAGGAAAAAATGTAACACCCTATGGTTTTAAAAAATAAATTTAAATTCATGAAACTTTGTTTTATCTAGATTGTTATAACTATTATTTAAACATACTTTTTCCGCTTCTATGATTTCAATTTCAAAAAAAAAACAGTCATCTATTTTTGTGATCAATAAATTATTTTGAAGTATGATATAACCAACATGTTTTTTTATTGAATAGTAACATAACAATATGAATAGTAATATGAACCTTATGAATAGTAAATCAAATTATTATTTTATTTTCTTGAGGTTATAAGATAATTATATGTTGATTAATTTTTCAAGGTGTTAAAAATTGAGTTATATATGTAAAAATGTAATTTTTTAATTAATTATTAATTTATTTAAAAATTAAATTAATAATATTTAGAAAACTATTTTAAAAAATGGAGTTCATTTTTGAATTATGCACATCAAAAAATGTTTAGGGTGAATTATTGGGATTTTTCTAAAATTCTTGAATTTTTTATGAATAGTATTACATGATAAATGCTAAATACTTATTTTACTACATCAGAGTTGATGAAAAACTGATGTAAGCCCACTTAGTTCGAAGTCAATTGTAATTACTACTATTTTGGGTCACATTAATCAAGAAAATTCATAGTCTTGAGCAAAACTATTATAATAATGATTAAAATAATTTAAAATCCCTCCCCTCCTCCACTATAAATACCCCCCTAATTCTTATCTTTCTCACACACCTCTCAAGCCTTGAGAATTGTCTAAATTCTAACAAATACCCTCCTCAAGGATCTTCCCCACGTTCAAGACCTTCTAGTCTCACAAAAAGTCCAAAAACCAATGCCTTAAGGAGGATATCAAGGAGAATAGATCAAGAGGTAAGAATCTTCTACCTTTCTCACGTGTCTTCTTTTCAATTCCTTTATGTTCTTATACTCTCTTCCCCTACCCTCATATAGGTGGTATGAAATCTCAAAAATCTTCTATATTCTCTGTGTTATCATGTTCATGTAAATTTTTTCATCATCTTTCTTCCTCTCTTCCCCCTCTTATAAAAACATCATTCGTGATGTGTCGTTTTACCAAAATCTTGGATGATGTGTTTGGAATTTCCATTAATTACTTAAAATATAATCATAAAACCCTTTCAATGGTTGAAATAGAATTTAAATTTTATTATGTAACTTATTTTATTTTCTTTAATGAACTCCTATGCATAACATTAAATTATATAATGAAACATGTTTATGATTATTGAGGAATTACCAAAAATGATCAAAACAAATATAATTAATGTTTTATCCAATTATTCATCATCATATATGATAAAAAAATTAATCATAGTATCATTATTTATTATAGAAACACATGAATATCAATTTATTCCACTACTATAATTTCATTTCCATATGACAAGAAAATAAAATACAAACTAATCATGGAAATCATGTAAAGAACACAACCAAAACAATGAAAGGAACAAAATACTAATAATTAAAGGGTGAAATAAAGTTATCAATTGATCATATAAGGTGTTATAAACATGAATATGTTTCTTTAATATATTAATAACACACTTTTAATCATTATATAGGAGGATTAAACAAGTTTTAAGTAAGAAAAATCCAAGGTAAGGGAATTGTTAACCCAATTTCTATTCTTTGGTTTAACCTTATACTTCATTATTTTTGTTGTATTAATGTTTTTTGTGTGATGAATTTTTTTTATATTATGTTTAATTGTGTGTATTTATAGTTTATGTACATATTCCATCCACTCTATTAAGTCACACATTAATTATATGATATTTTTAGGGGATTTTCTTGTAAAATTATTTTTTAAACTTCTAGTTTTACAAAATTAAAAAGAAATGTTTATATGTAATTATATTTGTTGTAGGATTATGTTCTGGTTACAGAGAATTTTTTCTATGAAGGGTGGGACCTATATCTCTCTCTAATGTATTGGGTATTTATATGTTAGCGGTCAGTCATATGGTTACCCCATGTGTAACTGTGATGGTTACACCATACGGTAGCAATGCGGGTTACATTGTAAGGTAGTTGTGTGGGTTACAAATCATCAGGTAGCCTTAATGGTTAAAAAACTAAGTAATGTCCCAATATACCTTTATGGTTCTATTTATATTCTATATGATTTTTTTATATCTCATGGAAATATCAAGGATCACAAAGTAAGTTTATATGGGTGACAAATATGTCTTTTTGAAAATGATTTCAAAAATTACAAGTATCCATGGTCTATTGTTTTATTTCCCTTTTTCCCTTAATAAACTTTATTTTCATCATACCAAATTTTAAAATGATTTTCATAGGTTATAAATATGTGTAAGACAAAGAAGGAATCCATGTTAAATGTTATGAATATCTGTCAAAGAAAACATGTTTTATTTGAAAAGTTTCATATTTTGGAGGAAATGGATACTATATTTCATGGTATATAATCTATATGAATGTGGAATGTTATGTATGTATTATATCCTAAATATCTAAACCTATAAACTTTAAAAGATCCTTAATATGAAATGAAGTGAGTACTTGACTAAAATTCAAGATTATGTAATTTAATAAGTCTGGGTCCTTATAGTTGGTATTAGAGGATGGATTAGATAACTTTTGTGTTTATGATTATGTTAATAGAATAACATAAATGATTTTTAATCTATTTTTAATTTGAAATTATATCTAATTTAAATATTACCATATTTCATTGACTAAGATTTGTTTGTTTAGAATGGTTTTTTAAAGAGAAATATGAAAGATGAAGCGGAAAGCCACCGAGAGAATGTTATACTTCTGAATCTATAGCCTAGAATATTGGGGAATATAACTGAGAAGTTTGTGACAGTAATGGATCAGAGGACGCAGGCACTAAATGGTGGTTTCATCCATGCAAGATAACAACCAGAGTTACCACAAAAGATCATGACAATAGTGGATCATTTTATGATACAACACCCTCGTACTTTAAGTGGATCTTCTAACCTAGTAGCGGCTGAAGGATGGATTAAAGCCCTTGAAAAGATATTCGATGTTATAGGATGTTCATATAATCAAAATTTAAGTATTTTAATTTTTTATATTAAAGGTGAAGTTGATCAGTGGTGGTCAATGGTCATCAATATCAGGGATTAAGAGGAGATTAATGCCTTATAGTGGGGTGAATTTAAAATTCTTTTCCTTGAAAAATATTTTTCAATGGTGGTACGACCTAGAATGGAGTAGAAATTTTTTGAACTGAAGTAATAGGAGGAATATTATATGGTTGTTTATGAAGAAAAAATCACCAGACTAGTAAGGTATTCACCAAATATTATTCTCGATGTTGATAGAAAAATCATCGGCATTTACTTAGGATTAAAGACAAGGTATCTAAGGGAATTGGCCTCCCGTAAATTCAAAAGTTATGAGAAAACTTTATGATGTGATGTGAGGGTAGATATGGAGTTTTTTTATAATTATGTGAACTTTGAAAATAAGGAGAAGAAGAGGTCCAGATAGAAAGCAGTGGGTAAGAATCAATCAGTGAAATCTGATGGTAAGAAATTCCAGTTTCCAGTTGGTGAAAATTGTGGTAAAAAGAACCCTAGGGAATTCCATACCAAAATTGGGAAGTGTTTTTGATGTATTAAGTTTGGATATATGGCCCAAAATTGTAATTAAAATTATCCTAATACTTATCTTGATAAGAAAACTATAAAGTGTTTTAAATTCCTTGAGATGGGTCATTATGAAATTGTATTCCCAAAGAGAGATTTGAATGATGCAAAGAATCCGGAATATAAGAAAAAAGGTTTAGATATGTGCTTTGGAACTACTTAAGTGGACGTCAAGCCATCCGAATAAGTTGTATCAGGTAGCTTGTTTGTTTACTCAGATTTTTCTAATGGTTTGTTCGATACATGGTCTACACATTCATTTATTTCTCAGGATTTTTCTGGTAAATTAGAAATACCACCTCAAAAAATAGGACTGGAACTTAATGTTATAACACATGGGGGTAATATTATATCAAATAGAAATTATAAGAATATTTATGTTGTGGTATGTGGAAATTCTTTACCTAAAAACCTTGTCGTTTTTTCATTAGTGGAGTATGATTTCATTCTGGGAATAGATTGACTTTCTATTTATCATGCTAAGATTGAAATTGGTTCTAAAGAAGTTGTTTTCAGAAAGAGTTTTATTTTTTGTACAAGAAAAAACCCATACAATTGATAACATATCAGGAAGCTGAGAAATTTTTGAAAGATGGAAATGAAAGTAATCTCGCACATATTGTTTAAAACAAGGGAACTGTTCATATTAATGATGTGTTAGAAGTAAATGAATATCTTGATGCCTTTTCTGATATGTTACCCAGTTTTATACCTATCCAGGAAGTTGAATTCACAATTGACTTAGTTCTGGATGCTAAGACAATTTCAAAACCCCTATTTCAAATGGCTCAAATAGAATTTACTGAATTGAAAAAATCATTTCATGATTTTCTTGATAAAGGATTCATTCATCCTAGCACTTCACCATGGGGTGATCCTATTTTGTTCGTTAAAAAGAAAGATGGTTTGATGATACTTTAAATTGATTATAGAGCCTTCAATAACATCAATATTAAAAATAAGTATCCTTTTCCTCATATTGATGAGTTGTTTGATCAGCTCCATGGAGATCAATACTTTTTCAAGATTGACTTGAGATCCAGATACCATCAACTGAAGGTGAAGGAGGATGACATCCCAAAAATAGATTTTCATAAAAGATATGGGAATTGTGAATTTTAGTATGCCATTAGGGTTAATTAATGGACCTTTTTTATTCATGGATATTATGAATAGAATATTCCATAAGTTCGTGGATATGTTTTTGGGTGTATTTTTGGATGACTTTTTGGTATTTTCTAAGGTAAAGTGGAGCATGAAAAATATCAAAGGGTTATGTTTCAAACCTAAAATGAATATAAACTATATGGAAAATTTAGAAAGTTTGATGTTTGGTTTCAACAGATATTTTTTTATGTGAAAATTCTAAATAATGATGGAATAATAGTCAATCCTTCTAAAACAAAAGTGGTTGATGAATGTACAAGACCTAAAAATGTTATAGAGATTCATAGTTTTATTGGATTATTAGGTTATTACAAATGGTTTTTTAAAACCTTTGCACGGTTATCTATCCTTCTAACAAATTTAACACAAAAGGGGTTATATTTATTTACACATAATAATGTGATGTTTGTTTTAAGGAAATGAAGAAGGGGTTATATTTATTTACACATAATTACTTATGCTTCAATAAAACTAAAAAGTCATGTGTTATATTATCCCACACATGATTTGGAATTGGCAGCTATGGTTTTTGATATGAAAATTTGGAGGCATCATTTATATAGATCCAAAAGTAAAATATATACATTCCATAAAAGTCTAAATTATATATTCCCTCAGAAATAATTAAACATGGGGAAGAGAATATGGATTGAACTGATAAAGGATTATGATTACATGATTAATTACCATCCAGGAAAAGAAAACAAAGTGGAAGATTCCATGAGTCAAAAACATCATGCATCATTAACCATGTTACATTTGGAACATGATCCCTTGATTAAGGATTTGATGAATTTTTCCTTAGAAGTTGTTGGTACAGGAAATTACTCTATTTTGTTTCAGGTTTCATCATAGTCTTCATTAACAGACAGAATTAAGAAAGTAGAGAAGGAATATTGTGAGCTACAAAAAAAGGTAGAATTGGTTAAAATGGGTAAGTTTCCAGAACTTTACCTTGATAAATATTATGTTTTAAGATTTGATAAATGTTTGTGTGTGAGTTGTGATTCCTAATAGAAGAATGAATTGTTGTGTGAAGCTCATAGTTCTCTATTTTCAGTTCATTCTGTTAGTACTAAGATTTAATTGAGTCCTTTGGGAGTATTACTGGTAGGATTGAATGAAATGGGATTTTGTATAATTTACTGTGAAATATTTGACATGTAAATAGGTTAAATAATAGTGGTAGTTACCGAAGAGGATGCGTCATACTTTTCCAGTACCAGAGTGGAAATGGGAGAATATATATGTGGACTTCATTATGGTACTACCAAAGACTTCTCAAGGTACCAATGAAATATGATTTATCATTGAACGAATGACTAAATAAGCACATTTTCTACCTATTTGGGATACAATATATTTGGATCATCTTTGTTGACTATATCTAAAGGATATTTTCATATTACATGGACTTCCTCTTTTTATTTTATCTGATGGGAATCCCATTTTCACTTATATCTTTTGGAAGGGACTTTACAAGTCATTGGGAACATAATTAAATTTCAATAGATCTTTTTATCCTCAATCAGATGGGCAGTTATAACAAATGATTCATACATTGGATGATATTATTCTATTTTATTAAATCGACTACCAAGGATGTTGGGACCAACATCGTTCTTTAGATGAGTAATATTATAATAAATGTTTTCATTTTAGTATTCATATGGCACGTTTTGAGGCATTGTATGGTAAGCAGTGTAGAACTCCATATTTTTGGGATGATGTTTGGGAATGGAAGTTGATGGGAACATAATTAGAAGGGTAAGTGGCTGAGAAAGTGAAGATGATCCATCAACACATGAGGACAGCTCAGAGAAAGCAGAAAAATTATGCACACAACAGGAGGAAAGTATTTTTTTTGAGGTTGGTGGTCGTGTTTTTCTTAGAATCTAACAATGGAAAAGTGTCAAGAATTTTTGTAAGAAATGAAAGCTAAGTCCACAGTTAATTGAAACATAAGAAATTTTAAATAAAGTGTCACGACCCATCCTCGAGAATCGTGTCGTGACTACCCCAAGCCCACCTTCTATAGTTCATAGGCGGGCGACTAGAACCAAATGCATAAATACCTATGTTGGGAAGGAATTTACTTTAATAATTTTAAACACACACAACATAGTATGAGATAGATGTAAAACACTATGAAAAACTGTATACAAAGGTGTGGTGAAAAGTAAAAGGGGCCAGAAATAAAAAACCAACAGGAAAGTACAAGTACAACTAAAAAAAGTATAACTAAAGAAAAGTAAAGAAGTTACAGAGTCATCCTATGGGAAGTATTACTTGAAGGATAGGTACAGATAGCCTCCTCAACACTCTATGTCTGTCAGTCTCCTCTGTGTATTGACCCGTCGTGAGGTCCACCTCTTGGTACCATCCAGTCCTTCTACTTTGATCCACATTCAGTGTTGTCCGTTGTCTGCAACCAACACAATGAGGTGTGGGAATATCCCATGCAGGGGTGAGTATAACGATACTCAGTTGGAACCCCAAGAGCCTCAAGGGCTCACAAAATCCATTAATGATAAACCAAAAATTATGAAATCAATTGATAACCTCACTTAGGTATATGCCCATACATAAACCTAAGTTATCAAGTAATCCATCTCAATCATGAGGTAAACACAAAAGTCACTGACTCAGATCATCATGGATTATTATTCACATTGTCGAAACCATGACTGCTGGATAACTCCTCCTCTATCGAGTACAGTGGGCCTACCACCAACTACCATGTGCATCCCACTAGCCTTGGACTACTGAGGTACTCCTCCTATCGAGTACCATGGGTTTGTTGGGCTCACACAGAGGCGCTCCACATTGTGGGTCTGCCGCCAACTATCAGGCGCTCCCCCTATTAGCCTATAGAGGTACTCCTCCTCTCGAGTACCGTGTGTCTGCTTCCAACTACCAGGCGCTCCTCCACCGTTGGTCTACCGCCAACTACCAGGGGCTCCCCACTGGTTTAGTCGAATCACTCTGAGTCGAATCAGTCAATCAGTAGCCAGGTCTCATCTAGCAACTAGGTCTCTGTACTCCGCTCGCTCGTCTCTAGGAGGGTCTCCTCCACGAGCTATAGGTCGATACGCCCAAATATTGCTAAGTCCCACGTAGAAGTATATCAAATTTATACCACATCATTGTGGTATCAATGCAACTGACGACACGTCAGTCGGATGCCAGATCTGTGACTTATAAGCTTTTTAGTCCTTGGGTCCCGGTTGGATTCATGTACGATCCAACCTGACCGAATCTCTACATTACCCTGAACTCTAGTGGGGTATACTCAAGGGACCTTCATGCTCCAAGAAATCCAGCGCCACTGACGGTTCGTTAAAAGGACATCTGGTGCCAAACATATGGCCAATGAAAGTAAAGGGGTGGTAATGGGACCAGGTCCAGTCCTACCCAGTCATACCGACTCGGCCCAACCCAGTCTGGGACGACCTGGTTTGGGTCGACCCGGACAGACCCACTAGGTCTGACCCAGCCCGTTTGATGGGATAGCCTGCTAGGTCCGGCCCACCCAAATGGACTATAGGGGGGGGGGGGGGGGTTGGCCCAGAGGTCCTCGTGTAGGCGGGTCGGCCAGGAGGCTGGGGCTGGTTCGGAGAGCGCCACGAGGGGAGTGGCTTGGAGGCTTAGCAGGGTAGGTCGGCAGGGTGTCGGGAGGCCACGCGGGGCGTGGGCCGGGAGGCAGGGCATCAGTCAGGGTGTCGGGAGGCCACACGGGGCGCGAGAAGGCCGGCGGGGTGCTGGGTTGGGCATCAGGAGGCATCGCAGGCCGTGGCCAGGCCGACAGGGCACCGGGCAGGGCGCGGGTAGGCTAGAAAAGCTTGGGAAGTGCGCAAGTAGGACGGCGGGGTGCTTGGGCAGGATGAGGGGTGCGCAGGTCGGTTGCGGGTAGCGCGGGTAGGCCGGCGGGGCCCACGGGTTGGACACGAGTAGGGCGTGGGGTGCCGGGCAGGGCGCGGGTAGGCCAGCGAGGTGCGGGCAGCGCGCGTGCATGCCGACAGGGCGCACGGGCAGGCCTACGGGGTGCACGGGCAGGCAGGGTGACACGCAGGAGGCCGCAGGCTGGTAGGTTTGGCATAGCCCGGGCCCACAGTGTTCGTTAGGGAGAATCAGTGCGCCGTGAGGGGGGGGGGGATTCTCGGAGGCCACATGTAGCGCGGCCATTTTCGTTGTCGCCTTCATCGTCATTGCCTCATCTCCTGGCCGAAGAAACATCACAAAAGATCGGCGGAGGGAGTCGGGCCATGATAGTTTGGCCCGCACCCTCCTCGTTTAGAGGTGATATAAATTGGATAATCAAAGGAGAATGATGAACAACAATTTCTTACAAACCTTCACATCGATTTCTTTCAAACGAAGATGAGGAAAATAAAAGCATATCACTCGAAGTAAACTCCCTACCTTGGATTCGTTGTTCGTTGACGATGTCGTCGAAAGAAGATGAAGAGTATCTTCATTCGTCGTGTCCTCCAAGCACTTCCAATCCCGATTTACGTCGGCTCATGGAAGATGATCCACATCGTTAGGTGACCGGGGAAGATGTAGAAGATTATCGACATTCTTTGTCGGTGGAGCATTTTTAATTCTTCATTGGATGTGGTGGTTCTTCATTGGAGAACTCCTTTTATCCCAAGCTCTCCTCCAAAAATGAATATATGTGCCAACCCAATAATAATAAGAGATTGTGATATCTTATTATTTCATTGGCACAACATTCAAAAGATATGAGAATTAGAATAAATGGCTCCACCTAATTAATGTGAAACATTAGGCCTATAAAATTATGTGTTGGCCAATTAATTAAAGGGGAGTTGGTGGAACCATAAATGATATAGGAGGTCAAGGAACTCCCTACTCATTAATGAGGGGGGTTGAGAGATTTTCCATTCCTTCCATTAATTGGGGGGTTTTAGTCTCATGTGGTCCCCATGTCAAACCCACTCACAAGAGGTTATGTTTGGGTGGGCCCCACCCCAATAACCTCTCATGGAAGGTTAAGGTGTGGAGGCCCCACCTCCTACTCCAATGAGGAGGTTTTAACCATCAACACTGACATGGAATCCCAATAAAATAAAGTGTAGCTCACTATATTTTATTATTTTATTTTTAAGAAAACCCAAAAACTAACTTCTATCCTCGACTCACTGCCGTCGAAGTGAAGGTCTTCTTAAGTGAATAATGGTCTTGCGAGTTCAACGGTGCCCTCGAATTTCAGTTCCGAGCACCGGTTCAAAAGTTATAAAAACCCTCTCATACGTTTACTGAACGTACCCGAACAAAACATCATAAATTGATTCCAAGCACACCGATCCTCGAAAGCAAGTGCCGTAAATTTTTGTGGACACTCAAAAATCCCATTTATTAAAAAAATCCACGAGATTTATGTGTCTTAACATTCTCCTCCCTCAGGTCTTTAAGTCCCCATAAGCAGCAACTCTAACAAAGGGATAAAATGGGGGTACTGATCACGCATCTGAGCCTTCCACTTCCATGTGCTCTCCTAGAGGTTCCCGTGCTGCCAGTGAATACACACCAGAGGTATCGAACATCCACGTAGGACCCGCTCCGGTCGATCCTCAATCTCAACTGGAACCTCTATGAAAGTCACCTTATCATATATGTCCACCTCTCCATGGATGATGATGTGATTACGGTCATTCACGTAACTCCTCAGCTGAGATACGTGGAAGATTTCATTCACCCTGTGCAACTGAGGTGGAAGAGCTAAGTGTTAAGCTACCTCTCGAACTCTGTTGAGGACCTGAAAAGGTCCGATGAATCTCAGATATAACTTTCCGCCTCAGCCAAATCTCTGTATGCCTCGTCGAGGTGAGAAACATAGAAATATGTGGTCTCCATCCTTGAACTGCAGAGGCCCCCGTCTCCTGTCAGCTTACGACTTCTGCCTACTTTTTCCAGTCTTCATCTGCTCCTGGATGATTTTCACCTTCTTTGTGGTAGCCTGTACCATCTCTAGTCCCACTAGTGCTGAATCCCCTGGGTCTGTACAGCACAAGGGTGATCTGCAAGGTCTCCCGTAAAACGCCTCGAGAGGTGCAAACCCTATGGTGGAGTGATAGCTGTTGTTGAAGGAAAAATCCACCAAAGATAAGTGATCCTCACAGCAATGACCGAAGTAGAGGAAATAAGAAAGTAGCATCTCTTCGAGGGTCTGAATGGTCCGATCAGTCTTACCATCTTTCTGAGGATGGAAGGCGGTGCTCAGACGAAGATATGTCCTGAAAGCTTCATGCAACCCCTTCCATAGTCGGGAAGTAAAGATTGCTTCACGATCGAAGGCAATAGAATAATGTTCTCCATGTATCCACAAAATCTCCTGCACATAAAGGAATATCACTCTGTCTATTGAACCTTTCTCTCTGATCGGTAGAAAGTGGGCCGACTTGGTGAGTCCGTCGATGATCACCAAAATCGAGTCATGACCTCTGGATGTATGTGGAAGACTCATCACGAATTACATGGATATCCCATCCCACTTTCACTCGGGGACCTCTAAAGGTTGAACCATGCCTACTGGTACCTGGCGCTTCGCCTTCACTTGCAGACAAGTGAGGTACCGAGAGACAAACTCTCCTACTGCCTTCTTCATACCTGGCTACTAGTGTTGTCGTCGAAAGTCCTAGTACATCTTCTCCACTCCTGGATGTATCGCCAGAGGGAAAGTTTGGAACACCCTCAACACATCCTCCTGAAGTGATACTAGTTCCAAGGTACATCCTCTGAAGAGGATGACATACTCCCCACCTTCAAAAAATCCATATGGTGCATGTCCTGTGGATATTTGAGCACATTGCATCTTGCAGTCAACGTCTCCACATTGCGCTCTCCAACTAGCTGAAGAAGTGGGGCAGTGACTATAAGAGACTGAAGGAAGGATGATTCATCTCTATCCATAAAGGATATCTGTAAGGCAGCCAGCTACTCTGTCACCTCTCCTACTAGTCATATACTAGTTCTCCTGCTGAGTGCATCTGCAACAACGTTCCCCTTCCTAGGAGTATAGAATATCTCGAAGTCATAGTTCTAGGGGAACTCAAACCATCACCGCTGTCTCAAGTTCAGGTCTTTAGGAGATAATATATACCTGAGACTCTTGTGATCAGAGTACATGGTAAAATTCTCTCCCATTAGATAGTGCCACCACATTTTCAAGGAAAAGACCACTACTGCTTACTCCAGGTCATATGTAGAGTAGTTCTGCTCATACATTGTCAGCTACCGAGAAACATACCTGATCACTACTTGCTCCTACATCAGGACACACCTGAGTCCAGTCCCTTATGCGTCATAGTAGACTGCGTACCCAACGCCTTCCTCTGGAATCCTCAAGATGGGGGCACTAGTCAGCCTCTGCCTTAGCTCTTGAATGCTCTTCTGACATCTCTACAACCACACAAAATGTTTCCCCTTCTTCTATAAGGATGATAGTGGTGCTGAAACTCTAGAGAATTCTGGGATGAACCTCCTGTAGTAACCAGCGAAACCCACGAAACTTCTTACCTCCATCACACTCATGGGTGGATCCCAAGAAAGTAACGCCTCAATCTTTGCTGGATCCACCACAACTCTATCCTTTGAGACAACATTTCCCAAAAAGTGAATCTATCAGATCCAGAACTGGCACTTTGAGAGCTTACCATAAAGCTGGTGCTCTCAGAGTGTGTTCAGTACTACCAACAAATGGTAGGCATGGTCCTCCTTAGTAGCCGAGTAGATCAGAATGTCGTCGATGAAGACCATGACAAAGCGATCGAGGTAAGGCTGGAAGATCCTATTCATGAATCCCATGAACATTGTTGGAGTGTTGGTTGTGCCAAAATGCATAACCAAGAATTCATAGTGGCCATACCGGCATCTAAAAGTAGTCTTCTGCACATCCTCGTCTCGAACTCCAAGCTGGTGATAGCCTGATCTGAGGTCTATCTTCGAGAACCATCGGGCTCCCTTCAGTTGATCAAAGAGGTCGTCAATCCTTGAGAGTGGGTATTTTTTCTTTACGGTCACCTGGTTTAGGCGACGGTAGTCTACACAAAGCCTCTAGCTCCCATCCTCCTTCTTGGCAAACCAAATTGGTGTAGCCCAGGGAGAAACAGTGGTCCGGATGAATCCCTTCCCCTACAAGTCCTCCAACTGTAACCACATCTCACGAAGCTCAGGGGGATCCATATGATATTCTGGTATTGATATCAGTGTCCTCCCAGGGTACAATTCAAAGTAAAAGTTCACCTCTCTATGAGGAGGTAGACATGTGACATCATCAGGGAAAACTTTTGTGTTCTGATCCACCACTATAGGATAAGTCAGACTCTCCACATCAAATGATCTGAGGGTAAGGAAATCCAAATGATGAGTGATCGGCTGCACCCTCCTCCGAGTAAGTCTGTCCTACACAGCAAAGGCTCCCTTATCACTGGTGAAGGTGATCCTTTTCCCATCTGTGCGAACACACTGCACTTTGCGCCTAATATAGTCAATCTGAGCATGGACTGTAAATAACCAATTCCTACCCAAGATAATGTTGTAAAGCCTCGATGCCTCTACGAGGAGATCCCAACTGAAGCTCTCCCCACATAGAGTAAGCTCACACTACCTACAAAAGTGCTTAATAATTGAGTCTACTACCATATGAGTCTCTGTCCATAAGGATTGAGCCAACGGCTCCTTCGGAATCTCCGACCATCAAATGAGGGCAGTGGCAATGAAAGAGTTACTGGCACCAGTGTCTATATGAACTATAGCTACGGTGGATTAGATGTAGACTGTACCTAGAAGCCTCCCTGAAGATCCATGATTGTAACCCTCAGCATCCTAGAGCTGAGCTCTCCCCTATCCACCTGCTCCCTACAGTCATGGTGGAACTCCTAGATGTGGTGGCGGTAACACCTCGAATCATCGCCCACTACCTGCTGCACGACCATCTCCTCTGCCACGTCTGCCTGCTGCCTGAGGACCACCTCGATCGAATCGTTCTCTCTGCCTGGGAGGTCCTTCGACCATCTGCTGATCATCCAAATGGCATGTCGGACAGTCATGAGCCATGTGACCATGCTCTCCACATTAGTAACATTGTCCACTTCTGGCATATCTAGATATGTCTCCACTTTGGGTGCCCCGCACAACCAAGCCTGAGTCATGTGGTCGTCCACCTGTAGGTCTGGTCCACTTGGACCTCTGCGACATCTATCTACTATTAGCTGCAAAAGACTCTGCTGCATGTCGACTAGTGGCGGGCCTCACTACGGGAGACTACTTATCAATGAAACTCTCCACTAAGAGTGCTTGGTCCAACACCCCTGCCTGAGATGGGATACTGAGGGAGATCATCGAAGCCCTGATCTCTCGCCTGAGTCCCTACACAAAGGTCTGGGCCCTGAAGAAAGGGCCCCGCACAATATCTGTGGAGTATCGCGAGAGGCCGGTGAACCTCACTGAGTGCTGAGCTACTGTTATAATACCCAGCTGTAGATATAGTAGCTCTTGTATCTGCATCGTACATATGGTGGCTAGTACAAACTATGCCAGAAACAGGCTCTCTAAGTACATCCAGAGTAGTATCATCTCTTCATGCACCTAGAGCATCAGGATCCACCATCTTCTTATTTCATCCTGATGAAGACTCGTGGAAAGGATCACCATGAAGTCGCCTAGTGTCCTTACCAGTCTGATGACTCTCACCACAGCCTCCAAACAATCCTCATCCTCTTGTGGGTCCGTCTCTCCCCTGAACCTGGATGGCCTCTGGCGGTGGAACTCGTACAGTGTACTCAATCGGTGTGCATCTTCTGCTACTGAGGTTGGTGGCATCGGTGGCCCAATGGGAAGTGGTACTGCTGGTATCTCTGTTGGTGTCTCTACTGGAATAGGTCCTTACACCGAGGCCTCATCGCTCGGTGGGCTATCAGCACGTACAACTCTCGGGGCTCTAACTGGTCATCCATGGGGAGGCATCCTGAAAGAAACTGATGCGACACAGTCAAAAATTATACCTGGTGAGATGAACTGGTTGATATGACTTAAAGAAAACTTTTGAAAACACATACACAATCAGTGTTTTCGTGCACTAAGTCAGAAATCAGAAGTCAGGGTCCCGGTGTATGGATATGTCGGTTGCGGCACCAACACTGAAATCCCTGAACTGAAGACCACACTCAGTACCCTTAACACTATTGCATCAGAGGAAAAAAAGATCACAGTCCGTATTTCTGCGATAGAACTGACTCCTCTGATACCAATTTGTCATGACCCATCCTTCGAACCCATGTCGTGACTACCCCAAACCCGCCTTCCATAGGACAGGGACTAGCAACTAGCACTAAAGGTGTTAATCCTTAAGCTGGGAATGCATTGACTTTAAAATGTAAACACGCACAATAGAGTACGAGTTGGAAGTAAAACCCTAAGCAAAACTGTATACAAAGGTGTGCTGAAAAGTAAAAGGGGTCGGAAATACAAGCCCAACAGGAAAGTACAGCTACAACTAAAAAATAAGTATAACTGAAGAAAAGTAATGCAAATTCTGATTCATCCTCCAGGAAGTTCTACGAGAAGGGTATGTACGTATAGCATCCTCAAACCTCTATGTCCGTCAGTATACTCCATGTATCGACTCATCGTGAGGTCCACCTATGGGTACCGTTCAGTCCTGCTACTCTGATCCTCAGTCAGCGCTGTCCGTCGTCGGCAACAAACAAAATGAGGTGCGGGAATAGACCATTCTAGGGTGAGTATAACGATACTTAGTAGGGAACCCGGGACCCTCAAGGTCTCACAAAATCCATCAGGGATAAACCCAAAAGTATGAAATCAACAGATAACCTCACATTGGTATATCCCCATACATATATCTATGTTATCAAGTAATCCATCTCAATCATGAGGTAAACACAAAAGTCACTGACTCAGCTCAACCAATATTTTTATGCACATTGACGAAACCACGGCTACTGGAGAACTGCACCTTTGTCAAGTACAGTGGGCCTTCCTCTAACTACTAGGCGCTTCCCACTATCCCTGGACTGCCGAGGTACTCCTTCTATCGAGTAATGTGAGTCTGTCGCGCTCACATAGAGGTGCTCCCCACTATGGGTCTACCGCCAACTACCAGGCACTCCACCTAATAGCCTATAGAGGAACTCCTCCTATCGCGTACCGTAGGTCTACTACCAACTACCAGGTGCTCCTCCGTTGTGGGTCTGCCTCCAACTACCAGGCGCTCCCCACTAGGCTATTTGAATCACTCCGAGTCGAATCGGTTAAGCAGTCGTTAGGTCTCAGCCAGCTACTAGGTCTCCGTACTCCACTCACTCGACTCTGGGAGGGTCCTCTCCACGAGCTAAAGGCTGATAATCCAACTGTCGCAAAGTCCCACGTTGAATTATCTCAATGTTCTACCATGTCATAGCTGTCTCAACACAACTAATGGAACGTCAATATGACGCACGGTATGTGACTTATAATCTTTTTAGTCCCGGGGGCCCGGTTAGATTTCTGTGTGATATAACCTGACCGTATCTCAACATTACCACAAAGTATAGTGGGGTATACTAAAAGGGCAGTCGTTCTCCAAGAAAACCAGTGACGTTGATGGTTAGTCAAATGGTCATCTGATACCAAAGATATGGCCAAAGAAAGTAAAGGGGTGGTAATGGGCCCGGGTCTGGTTCAACCCGATAGGATCGACTCGGCCCAACCCAGTATGGGGAGACCTAATCTAGGATGACCTGGTCGGCCCGCTAGGTTCGGCCCAGTCCGCTGGGCCTGGCCCAGCGGACTGTGGGGACCGTTCACCCCGGAGGTCGCCACGTAGGTGGCTCGGCCTGACGGTAGGGACCGGTTCGGCCAGTGTCGCGAGGGGAGTGGCTCGGTGGCTCGGCCTGAAGGTCGGGACCGGTTCAGCCAGTGTCGCGAGGGGAGTGGCTCGGCGGCTCGACCCAGGAGGTTGGACGAGCGCTGGGAGGTCGTGCAGGGCGTGGGCAGGCCGGCGGGGTGCCAGGCAGGGTGCCGGGAGGCCGCGCGTGGCGTGGGAAGGCTGGCTGGGCCCCAGGTAGGGCGTCGGGAGGCCTCGCAGTAGTGGGAAAGCTGTCAAGGCACCGGGGAGGGAGCGGGTAGGCTGGTGGGGCATAGGAAGTGCACGGGCAGGCCGGTGGGGCACGCGGGCAGCGCATGGGAAGGCCTGCGGGGAGCGCGGGCAGTGCCCTAGCAGGACGGCGGGGTGGGCGTGCAGTGCACAGGTAGGCCACGGGGCTCGCTGGCAGGCTGGGCTAGCCGGTTTGGCACAGCTCGGGCCGACATGGGCCGACAGTGTTTGGTCGGGAGCATCGGTGCGCCGTGGGGGCGACATGATTTGCGGAGGCCGCGGGTAGTGCGACCTTTGTCATTGCTGCCTTCTTCGTCGTTGCCTCATCTCCATGCTAATGAAACATCACAAAAGATCAGTGGATGGAGTCGGGGGATGTTAGTTTGGCCCGCACCCTCCGTGTTTAGAGTTTATAGCAATTTGTTCATCAATGGATAAAGATGACCAACTATTTCTTACAAACCTTCACATCGATTCCTTTCAAACGAAGATGAGGAAAAGAAAAGTATATCACTTTAAGTAAACCCCATAACTATGATTCTTTGTTGGTTGATGATGTTGTAGAAAGAAGAGGAAGAGGATCATCGTTCATCACGTCCGGCAAGCACTTCTAAACCCGAGTTGTGTCGGCTTGTCGAAGACGCTCTATGTCGGTAGGTGATCGGGGAAGAAGTTCAAGAGGATCAGCGTTCTTCGTTGGTGTAGCATTCCTCATTCTTCGTTGCAAGTGGAAGTTCTTCATTGGAGAACTCCTTTTCTCCCATGCTCTCCTCAAAAAATGAATATATGTGAATAAGAGATTGTGATATCTTATTATTTCACTAGCACAACATTCAAAAGAAAAGAGAATTAAAATAAATGGCTCCACCTAATTAATGTGAAGGATTAGTCATAATAAATTATGCATTGGACCAATTAATTAAAGGGATGGTGGTGTCACCATAAATGATATATAGGGTCAAGGAACTCCCCCCCCCCTTCATTATTAGGGGGGTTGAGAGATTTTTCACTCCTCCCATTAATTGGGGGTTTTAGTCTCGTGTTTTCCCCATGTCGTAACCTCTCGTGGGAGGTTATGTTAAGGTGGGCGCCACCACCATATCCTCTCATGGGAGGTTAAGGTGTGGCGGTCCCACCTCCAACTCCCATGAGGATGTTTTAACCACCAACACTCTCATGGTGGCTCAATAAAATAAAGTGTATCTCACTTTATTTTACTATTTTATTTTTAAGAAACCCCAAAAACAATCTTCTGTCCTCAACTCACTATCATCGAAGTAAAAGTATTCTTAAGAGAATACCAGCGATGCTAGTTCAAAGGTTCCCTTATATTTCAGTTCTGAGCACCTGTACAAAAGTTATAAAACCCATCTCGTACGTTTACTGAATGTACCCAAACAAAACTTCAGAAATTGATTCCAGGTACACCGGTCCTCGGAATCAAGTACCGTAAATTTTCACGGACTCGTAAAAATCTCATGTATTAAAAAATATTGCACTGGATTTTTGGGTCTTTACAGAACGTTGGACTAGTCACCGACTAATTATATTTTACTTCAATTTTATCTCAGGTAAAAAATGTATTTCATTTTTTGATGTTGAGAAATTATGTGTCAAATTCATCTCATGTCTTGAGTCCAAAATTATCTCAGCTAGAGGAGAAAATTTCTTAGGAACAGAAACTAGTTCATATTATTGATCGAAGGGAACAAGTATTTTGGAATAAGGTAATCCACCAGGTAAATTTTTTCTGTAGAAACCACATGGTTGAAGAAGAAACATGGGAATTTGAAAATTCTATGAAGGAAAGGTACCCTAACATTTTTAATAAGTAAATAAAATTGTGAGGGCGCAATTTTTTAGAAGGTGGAGATAATGTAACACCCCAAGGTTTTCAAAAATAAATTGAAATTAATGAAAATTTGTTTTCAGTAGATAGTTATAACTATCCTTTAAACATAATTTTACCGCTTTTATGATTTGAATTTCAAATAAAAGTCATCTACAATTGTGATCAGTAATTTATTTGGAATGTGATAGAACCAACTTGTTTTCTGGGTGAATAGTAACATACCCTTATTAATAGTAATATGAATAGTAATATGACCCTTATGAATATTAAATAAAATTAATATTTTATTTTCTTGAGGTTATAAGATAATTAGATATTGATTAATTTTTCAAGGTGTTAAAAATGAGTTATAGATTTAAAATTTTAATTTTTAAATAAATTATGTTTTTATTTAAAAATTAAATTAATTATATTTTGAAAATTATTTTCAAAAAAGGGATTTAATTTATTAATTCTATACATTGAAAAAAAAATTAGGTTAAATTTCTTGTATTTTTCTAAAATTCTTGAATTTTTGATTAATAATAAAATAAGATAAATTATGATAAATGTTAAATACTTGTTTTACTACATCATAAGTGATTCAAGGCTGATGTAATCACCCTTTTTTCCAACTCACGTGAAATTATTACTATTTTTGGTCATAAGAATCAATATTATTCATAGTATTGAGCAAACATATTATAATAATTATTAAAATAATGTAAAATCCTTCCATTCCTCCACTATTAGAACCACCATCATTCTCCTCTTCATCACACACCTCTCAAGCCTTTATCATTGTCTATGTTCTAAAAAATCCTATCCTAAATGATCTTACCCACTTACAAGACCTTCTCGTCTCACCAAACGACCAAAAACAATGGCCTTAATGAGGATCTCAAGGAGAATAGATCATGAGGTAAGAAGCCTCTTCGTTTTTCACGTGTTTTCTTTTCAATTCCTTTATTTTCATATATTATCTTCCCCTACCCTCATACATGAGGTATGAAATCTCATGAATATTAAATATTCTATGTTTTATCATGTTCATGTAGAAAAATTCATTATATTTCTTCCTCTCCCCCCTCTTATTAAAACATCATTCATGATGTGTCGTTTTACCAAAATCATGGGCGATGTGTTTGCAATTTCCATTACTTCCTTCAAATCGTTCCATAAAACCCTCTCAATGGTTGAAATAGAATTTAAATTGTATGATGTAACCTATTTTATGTTTTGGAAATAACTCATATGCTGGACATTAAATTAATTAGACAAGTTCATGATTATCGAGGAACCGTTAAAATTGATCTAATGAAATATAATTAATGTGCAATATAATGATTCCTCATCATATATGATAAAAAATTATTTATTGTATAATTATATATTATTTAAACACATTAATACCATTTCATTCCACTTATATAATTTCATTTCCATATTATTAGAAAATCAAAAACAAAACAACCATGGAAATCATGTAAAGAACGTACCAAAAACAATGGAAGGAACAAAATACTAATAATTAAAGGGTGAAATGATGTTACGAAATGTTCATATAAGGTGGTATAAAAATGAATATGTTTCTTTAAGATATTAATAACACTATTTTAACCACTATACTAGAGGTTTAAATAAGTTTTATGTAAGACAAATCTGAGGTATGGGAATTCTTAAACCAGTTTCCATTGTTTGGGTTAAACTTTTACTTTAATATTTATTTTGTATTAATGTTGTTTGTGTGATGAATTTTTTTATATTACATTTAATTATATATATATAGTTTATATAAATATTATATACACTCTATTAAGTCTCACTTCAATTATATGATATTTTTAAGAGGCTTTTCTTATAAAATCCTCTTTTAAACTACTAGTTTTACAAAATTCAAAAGCAATGTTTTTATGAAATTATTCATGTTGTATGATCTTATTTTGGTTCATAGGAATTTTTTATGATAAATTATGGGACCAATATCTCCCTCAAATTCATTTTTTATGTGTAATTTGGATTTTGGTTGTACGGTTACTCCATGTGTTGCTGTGATGGTTACACCATAAGGTAGCCGTGATGGTTACATTGCAAGGTAGCTCTGAGGGTTTAAAATAATATGGTAGCCAAGATTGTTACAAAAAAAAGTATGTAATTCCCCAAGATACCTTTATGGTTCTATTTATGTTCTATATGTTTTTTTTAAATCTCTTGTAAATCTCAAGTATCACAAAGTAAGTTTATATGGGTCAGAATTATGTCTTTTTGAAAATGATTTCATCCATTACAAGTATTCATGGACTAATGTTTTATTTCTTTTTTTATTTCCAGTATGGATATTTTTGTGTTCATTACAAGTTTTTAAATTATTTTAAGATGTTATAAATATGTTTAATCAAAATAAGTAATCCAAGTTAAATGTTATAAATATTTATCAAAGAATACTTGTTTTATTTAAAAAGTGTTATATTTTGGAAGAAATGGATATTGTATTCTGTGGTATCTTCTCTATATTAATGTGGAATGTTATGTATGTATTATATCCCAAATATATGTAACTATTAACTTTTAAAGATCTAAAATATTAAATTAAGTGATTTTTTGACTAAAATTCAATATTATATTATGTAATAAGGTTGGGTCCTTATAAAAAATATACATACATCTTCTCTCACCCACACTTCATGATGTCGTGGGTTTATAACTATTTTTTACTGACCATATTTTTTTAGTATTTTTTTAGACCTATACTATAATATGATATATTATAATTACAATATGAAATATTTTTTCTACAGGTCATGTTATTCTTACAGGATGTTTCCATTTTAATATAGATTTATCTTGCAATTTTCATTCTGCAAGTATGATTCCTACTAGATCCATGATTCATAATGAAATAATATATGGAAACATATTTTTTTTTAAAACCCTAGGAATTTATATCTTGTTTGGGTTCAATACTTATTGTCCTTACCTCAATCCCAAGGCACTTATTTGTTTTAGAGTTGTTGTCTTCCTCAACCAATCGTAGGTTATATTCCAAATCCTCTTTTATCTTCTTGATTTTTTCTTCCTTATATGCATTTCCCTCTTATAAATAATTTTAAACATCTTTGATTATTTTTTCCATATCTACTAATTAATGATCTGGTAGATCCCTAGAGATTTTATTCTATTTCTTATGTTCATATAAAGATTCTAAAAAACAATTTCAAAGGAAACTTTCCCAAAAAATTTTATTTATAATTATTCATTAGATTTAATATAACATTAATTGAAATGTGAGACTATTTAATATTTCCTCTAAGTAGTTCCATGATATTTTTTTTATTTTAAAACATTTTTATTTGATGTTTCTTCCACTTTTTTATACTCTGTATGTAGAAAAAATTTCAAATCTTGAAGTCTCATAATAGTTTTAAAACAATAAATCTTTACATATATGGAATTTTTCTGCACATGATCATTAATCTAAAAATGAAAATCACTATGTGGTACATCATCATGATATATTAATGAAGAATAATTATAATAAAAATAATCAAAATATTTTTTTTGACTTATACCACTCTAATTATCATTAGCTAGTGGATTCTCTCCCTTTTCTGTTAGATTCTTCTTTATCTTCCATTCCTTTCATTAATATATATTTTTCTTGTATCATAGAATAAATCTCCAAAATATTATACTCAGGATTGAAATTATTTTTCTAAATATGAGGTATATCTAACACATCATGAAATATACACTTCATAAAATATGTTAAAAATTTTGGGAAAAAATAATGGATGTTTAGAGGGATCCTACACTTTGATAACCATTCTAGATCCTAATAACATGTTAGATAACACTAAACTAGGGGTTGTGGATTAGTATTACACACTTTTTATGAATTAATTACCATTTAAATTCAACATATTCAACAAGTTATGGTTCCCAATCACCTCGATATAACCTCATAGCCTCAGCTCACATGCAGTGATAATGAACGTTAAAGAAACATAGAGTATTTACAATTTTTAGCATGAAAGACTTCTATTTTTCAAGTTTGTTATTACAATGATCAAGGATTATATAATATCTATATGAATTGTTTGAAACCAATAAAAATCCATTCTTATATACACAGATTCCATAATTTCTTCCTTCAAAAATTGTTTCCCAATATCCCATCTACTATGTTGCTGCTACTTCTAGAACTGACTAGATGACTTCTTCACTTCATAAAGGTTGATCCCATACTAAAAAGAACATACATATTTTATATGATATCATTTTTACATGTAATACTATATTTTGTTTTCTCATATTAAATTTCATAAGGTATTTATTAGATGTATGAAACAAGGTTTTTTGATTTGAAACACATCTTTAATATTGAGTGATCATATTTTCTCAACATTATAATACATAGATGTGTCTCATTCAGATACATCTGAAATCATGTCACCATATTTCTTAGATACTTCATATATTATATTCTTTCATAATTATCTCAATATTTGCATAGACTCATACAATATCTCAACATATTATTTATCACCTAAAAATAATATTTTAATTTTCTATAATAATATCATGAAAACTATCCTTACTATTATCATAATAATAATTCAATAAATTTGGAAACACCATGATCACTACCAGGAAAAAAAATTTCTCTTATTCATTTTTAGGGAATCTTAATTATTTCTTTATTAATTCTAGGTATTTATTCATTTTTAATATCTATGAATATTTCCTCATGAAAAGAAATATGAATCATGATTCATCCACTATGTTATTATTTACTAAAACATTAGACTCATTACATCATGACATTTTAATTAATAAAAGGCTTGAGTCTAATTACTTTATGAAGTAATAAAAATACTTATACCAACTTAGTAATTATAACTATATGAATTAAACAAAATGGAATTCCTTTGATTTATGCATGGAATTATTCTTGAGAATTACTTGGAAAACCTCTATTTATACCACAATATCATAATTTCATGAATGAGGTTTCATGAAACTAGATGTGGCTTTAAAATCATTTTATCATTATGTTTATATGATTACCAGTTTCATTAGAGGTATTTATATCAGATATTATTACTAAATATTCTCTTCTTATTTTCATGACTAGTTTTCTAGAATTATTATGATGTACATATTAGGATTCATGTATCATTTCATCAAATTATTCATGGATAATATTTATTTTATCAACACCATAAAACAATATGTGGTGTATTGTTTATTCACGACACTCATGTATGGTTGTGTACGAAATTTTTGATGCAGTGATCACATACTATGACTTTAATTTTTAATTTATTGAGTGATTCATATTTATCCATTATTCATGTAGCATTATCAAACCACATGTCGTATGAATCTGATCTAGTTTTTTCACATCATCATAGAAATACATCCTCATGAATAAAACCCATAAACTAATTCATTCCACTATTTAGATGCTGAGAAGACCTTTGATGTTTGGATGTTATGTTTTTATTCATCTTAGATTACATACAAGAAAATTTAAGTAGCACGAAATTATTTAAATATAACCTTATAAATACAAAAAGTTCATGACCATACATACACTTAGAATGAAATCACAACTCGATATCCCTATACTTATCTCACTGTATCTCCTCATTTTCATGGTACATCCATAGAGGTCTGACATAATATTCATCAATCTTTATCATCGCATAAAAGATTAATTCTCTTCCTCGGGAAGGAAAAAAATCAAAACTAATGGAATCATATATGTATATCATCCAGAAGCATAATGTATACTCATGGAACATTGATTATACTCTATCACGGAAGATCCATGAATCCAAATCATTCGGAAGGAATATAAATTCATGTTTATCATGTAAGATCCAAGAAAATTATCATTCTCAAGGATGCTTTCATCGAAAAGAATGCTATCTGTACCAACTCAACAGATGTGGCCGATCATTATCTAGAATGTGTGGTTGATGAATCTACTATGCTATGAAATCATTTTCAACTAGGCTTCATCAGCTAGTAACAGGGGGGAGGAATAAGATAATACATGCACTATATTATACATCACAAATAATTATGATTAAATATTGAGAATTATTTTTTTTATTTTTTAATAATGGGTGTCTTAGGTCCACAAAGCCGAATACCCTTAGAGAGGGGGTGAATCAGGGTATGAATAATTAAAAATTATAGCTCGTTTTGATCTTGTTTCGCCGTTAATAAAAACACTATTCTCTATCTATCCCTCTGCACAATATAAATAGAATGTAAAGCATGCATAGGACACCACAATTTTTACATGGTTCACCCTCACTGGGCTACGTCCAAGGAGCATACTACGGCGATGAGCCGATGTACCAAATTCACTAAAGCACACTACTATTTACAAGTTTCGGGCTAGATCACTTCTTCGCCCAGGCTCACTTCCTTTACAAGATTTAGGGTCAGCTCACTACATTCCCAAGGGTCACTCCCTGTCTCTCTCTCTGTCTCACTACCGATGGAGAGGATCACCTTTTTCCTCTTCCTTTACTCACTGCTCCGGAAAGGATCCAATCACAATTTATAGACCTATAGGTCTCTTCATTATCACAAATTAATACATCCTCTCTTGGATGTAGATGCTCTATTGAAGCTCAAAACTTCACTCATAGATGAATTTCTTTTTGCACCGAAGGTATCGGGCAATCCCCCAGCTTCCACGCAGCCCTGAATCACTACGGGAAATCAATAATACTCGGCGCCCTTCTCTAAGGCGGCATGCAAGTCTCGGCATGCAAGTCACAAATGGAACCCAAATATTCCTCAACCACTTGCGCGACTCAAGATTCTGCAACTCCAAACTTGCGCGACTCACTTCCTTCCTCTACTAAACCACCTCAGGCGCGCAACTAACACTTGGCACAAAACGTCCAACACTGGCGCGAAAGTCCCACTTGCGCGACACACCACCACTTGCACGACCACCACACCTATGTGACAGGAGCTCTGAATATTCAAAGTGTTGAACTCCAGTGATAAATGAGGAGGGTGGCCCAGTATTTATCAGAAAAATGACCACCCTGCGTGACGGTGCGAAAGTCAACCTTCGACGCGCAAGTCTCGTCTCGCAGGTCACTTACCCTGCAAATCACATGCCTTACCCAATTCCAAAATTTCATGAACCTATTTCCATTTCCATATTTTTATCTTATGATCTTGAAAAACCAAAGACGTGCATGTTCTCAAGCTTCCAAGGCATCGGCCGCAAGTCTCTTTCACAGCACGCAAGTCACTTGAGCAACACCACCAATACTTGCACGACACTTATCCCTTTGCCATATTTTGATGATATGGTCGTGAAAAACATATGGCTTGCATGTTTCCAGGACTTCAAGTACTGGGCGTGGAAGTCCCTTTTCCAAAAACCACTTTTCTTTATTTGTCGATTTTCAGGCCCAAAAATTTGGCAAAAACATGAAAAAGAATCCACCTTGAATCTGTTCTTTTTGTACCACCTCCAGATCATCCATCTCTTTGTCGAAGTTCTTGAATAAAACATGGATCGTTAACCACATATCTTGAACTCGAAATTACACCATTAAATCCCCTTTGTCAACAAATTTTTATGTAATGGTTTTCTTTGTAAAAAATCACAGCACAGTTGTCCACTTTGTCAACAAACACAATGACCTCAAAATTTCTTCAATGATACCTTGAGGTATTTTGTCCCAACAAAATCCCCCTTTGTGTTTGTTAACAACTCTTCCATAAAAAGTTACGTCATTGATTCTTCAGCCACCATTCACCTCATTGCGATTCTAAGAGCGATCAAGGATTTACTAAACATATACACTAAACCCACATGAGAAATGCTCAGGGTGAGAAACAAGAGTAAATGAAAAGTTCATCAATGAATCACTTCAACTCTGACGCCATCTGTTTACACATTAACTGATACCACTTGTTGCCAAACTAATACCAATTTTTGGAAATATTCTTACCACTCTCCAACACCACTCTTCTGATTTTATCACCATCCTTAGCTGTTGTGATATCTATTATTTGAACGATCACTTCTAGCATCTTCATATTTAATACTCCCCCCTTTCTTCTCACGGATTCAACTCTTGTCAGCTTCAAAACCACTTTATCCAACTTACCTGTGTTGTCCAAGCTAAGCTCTGGCTAAGAACGTTCAACTAGCTTCAACTCCCCCTATCTGGCTGCTCCACCTGTCATCTTCTCCCTTTATCTGTCAATATTTCTTAAATAGCCACACTTTCTCCCCCTTTAACAATCACTATTTTCACGGCCTTTATAAATAAACCCAAAGGTTTCTCCTTTTCAGTCTGTAACAGAGTAGAGAAAACATATCATCACATTATGAAAACACAACATACCTCGGGGAGAGGGGGTTTCCGCATCCACACTATTTCAAGTGCATAGAGTCGATTGAACTGCAAGAGCTAGTCTATGTCTCTAAAAACTTCCTTGGGTAAGGCCTTTGTCATAATGTCTGCAACTTGTAGCTTTGTCGGCACATACTCCAACTTCATAATTCCTTGCTCCACCTTCTCCTTGATGAAATGATATTTGATCTCAATGTGCTTTGTCCTTGAGTGATGAACTGGATTTTTGCTAAGATTGATATCACTTGAGTTATCACACTGGATTCTAATCGGAGACTTCACTTCAACTCCCATATCTTCAAGCTGTTGTTTCATCCACAATAACTGTGTGCATGCTTGTGTGGACGCAATATACTCAGCATCTACGGTGCTTATTGAAATGCAATCCTGATTTTTTCTTAACCAAGAAATACATAGGCCATCAAGATAGAATGCACCTCCAGATGTTGATTTCCTATCATCCGCTAAACCGGCCCAATCGGCATCAGTATATCCCAATAACTCTGTTTGTGATTTTTCATTATATGTCAAGCCGAAGTCCATCGTGCCATTGATATACCGAAGTATTCTCTTCACTACAAGCATGTGGCTTTCCTTGGGATTAATCTGATATCTTTCTGCTTAGCATGTAGTGGAAATAATGTCACACCTTGTCGCGGTCAAGTACAACAAGCTTCCAATAATTTTCCTGTATTATGTGATATTAACTACTTTTCCATCATCATATTTTGATAATTTCATACAGGTAGCAACTGAAGTCTTCATCTCCTTGGAATTATCCATTCCAAACCTTCATAGATCCTCGTTGGCATATTTGTATTGAGAAATGAATGTTACATTCCTTCCTTGAGTCACCTGTAGACCAAGGAAAATGTTAGTTCTCCAATCATTGACATCTCAAACTCATTTTTCATGAATTCAGAAAACTGTCTGCACTGAGCTTCATATGATCCTCCAAAAATTATTTCGTCGACATAAACCAACACCATCATCCATTGATTACTGTCATTACTGAAATAGAGAGTGTAATCAACTCCCCCACACTGAAAACCAAGCTTCTTCAAGTACTAATCAAGCCTTGAGTACCATGATCTTGGTGCTTGTTTCAGCCTATACAATGACTTCTTCAGCCAGCAAACTTTGTTCTCATCCTTGTGAATGAGAAAACCATCTGGCTTCTCAATATAAACCTCCTCTTCTAGAAATCCATTCAAGAATTCAGATTTGACGTCCATCTGGAACACTTTGAACTTTCATTGCACTACTATGGAAAAAAATAATCTGATTTTCTCCAGCCTTGCAATAGGTGCAAATGTCTCATCAACATCAATAACCTCTATTTGGGAGTACCCCATGCACACTAGCCCTACTTGGTTCTGAACCACAGCACCATCCTAATTAATCTTGTTATGAAATACCCATTTAGTCCCGATGAAATTCTTATTTTTTGGTCTCGAAACAATCTCCCACATCTGATTTGTAAGAACATGGGCTTCGGTTTCAGGTACGGATCTATTTTACGAGCTTTTTAATGAAAAATGGAGAATCTGGAAATTTTCAGAGTACACGCCGTGTACTTTATGAGCACATGCCGTGTAATCCTCATCCACTCTAATCCGTGTGTTGGCCGAGACCGGGCCACACACACGGTGTGTATCTGGAAATTTTTAGTGTACACATCTTGTACTTTAGGAGTACACGCCGTGTACTCCTCTTCCACTCGAAGATATTTGATTGGTCGTATCTGGGCCACACACACGGTGTGTAAGGCTGAGGTGGAGGCTGATTATTTTGGGGTACCTAAAAATTTAAGTACAGGTCGTGTACTCAAGAAGTACACACCGTGTACTTTCTTTTTATTTCATTAATCAGACTAGGGTTGTGCCTAATGCTCGTAAACACCTTCTTCTCTGCCTAATTCTGTCTAGAGCATCTGAGGAGGCCGATTATTCTCCGATCCACTGATCCGTCACCGGTTGTCCGAATCCAACTTCGTCGATTGCAGAAGAATCGCAGGGGGTGAGTTCTTGGTTCTTCTCTAGCCTCATATCCTGATTCTTCCTCTCGCGTGAGTTATCTGAGGTTGAGCTTTTTAGACGTTTTTGCATATCTACTCCGTTCTAGGCCGATTCACGTACCGAGGTTCATGTATATAGATCTCCATGGATCGAGGTAGGTGGTTTGATGCCCTATATTGAAGTTCTTTGAGTTTTGGTTGCAAAAGTGTCGGATACCCATGTATCGGGTATCCCATATTAGGGTTCTGATCCTGTTTATTTATCTTTCTTAGATTGTTTGTATGCTTGAGGTTATTAGATGATTAATGATTGCTTGTTAGCAGGTTTGAGGATCACCCCATGGGTGTTTTCCCTTGGTTTGGCTGTTGTTTTCCGTTTGGAATGGTTTGCCTACGAGACAACCCCTATTGCATTGCTAGTATGCCTGTTGACTTGATTGCATGAATTGCCTGATATTTATATGCTTGTGGATACATTTTGTAGCTATTATCCAAGTAGTTGTTTAACTTAATTAGGGCTGATAACAATCGAATACGCACGACTGGACTGCTTAGGTCCGTGAGAACCTGGTGCATGAGATCAAAGAGGGAATAGACGATTAAGTGCTTCCCTAGAGGGTCTGTTGGTTTTAGTTTCATACGTCGGAACTACGGTAATCAGACTTTGTGCTTCCCAAGAGTGTTCTTAGTTTACCCACGTATCGAGACCACAATGGGAATTAGACGTAAGTGCTTCCTCAGAGAGTCTGTAGCTTTAATTGCAAGACCATAGGGGAATTTACGTAAGAGCTTCCCAGAGTGTATGTCCCTTGTTTGATTACTGGACTATAGGGGACTACTAGTTTAAGCCACCCAGAGAGTCAGTGTGAATTTTGATGGTTGGTTGGGACGAGTCCACCAAACCAAAGAACAAGCTTCAGTTTCTTACTGCTTATGTTAGGTAGTATTTTTAGATACCTATTGTGTTACTTTATTATCTTGTAATAAGAAACATTACTGGTTTCCCCTGGTTGTGTAATTAAATGAATGTGATTGGTAATTGGTAGAATTGTTTACTACATTGTTTACCTTTACTTTTGATATATCACTCACTGACAGTAGTGCACAAATCTTGTGGTGGTTGCCTACTGGGATTAGTCTCACACCCTTTTTGGGTCCTGGTTTTCGGACCAAAAATATTTTATGGTAGCAGGTTTAGGTAGGGATTGTGTCCCTTCCACCTCAGGTACTTGATTGTTGGTCGGAGTTGGAGAGCATGGGACTGGGTCTTGGCCCGTGAAGCTGCTGGAGTTGTTGTTTACTTTTAGTACTTTGGTTTCAGTTGTGTTTCAGCATGTTTTTTTTCT
This sequence comes from Viscum album, assembly GCA_963277665.1. Lineage (NCBI taxonomy): Eukaryota > Viridiplantae > Streptophyta > Magnoliopsida > Santalales > Viscaceae > Viscum > Viscum album. The sequence continues at coordinate 576,799,438 of OY728122.1, read as the reverse complement.
TTCTGCTTTCCATAGATGCATGTAACATACTACATCATTGTTATATCAGACCTTGATTTTACTTTATGTTCAGTTGTTGCAAGCTATTTGTGGCTTCTGATATTGCGTATGCTTATTCATCTGCTGCATACTTTACCAAATGAGGGTATACGTTCCCCACTGACTCACCAAGGCCCTCACTGCTAGTCTACAGCCTCTGGTGTTTGGGGAAACACAGTTGAGGTCATGTGGCGAACCGGGTACGGGGCGCCAATGGAAGGGCTCCGGATTCGGGTCGTTACATGATTCTTCTCAATCTGGTCTAATTCTTCTCAATCTGGTCTAATTCATCATTCATAGCCCAATCCCAGTACCCATGTCCAGCTGCATCAGAAAAACATTTCGGCTCCACCTGAGACAAAAATGATTTTTGTTGCGATGATTTCATTCTTCGAGTCTGGACTAGAGCTTTCTGATCACAAATTATATTTTTCCTATCAATTTCAGCTTGACTCTTTGGCTTCGTCGCAGATTCAAATTTTGTTTCCTCTTTCTCATCATCGTTATCTTCTTCTGAGTCAACCTCAGCCACTTCTACTCCCCCTGTGTTGCTTACCTCATCATCACTTTCATCTAGAAATAGTTCATTAAGTGAATGAGTATTTTTTTCATTTTCGACTATAGTGACATCATTGCTCTCAATAATTTTTCCCATCCTCTTTTTGAAGAATTTATATGTTTTGATTTTCCCTTAATAGCCAAGGAATATCCCCTCATCTCCTCGTGCCTCAAACTTCCTGTGATTTTCATTAATGAGAATGAAACGCTTACTTCCAAAGAATCAGAAGTTTTTAAATGTTGGATTCATTCCGTACCACAGTTCATACAGAGTCTTACCTTGCTTCGGACACAATAGAGACGTCTTCGAAACATAGACTGATGTCAAAACTGCTTCTTTCCAAAATTTCTCTTCTAGTTCTTTATCAATAAGCATCGTTCTGGCCATGTTTTTTATGATTATATTTCTCCTTTCAACAACTCCATTCTGTTGGGGAGTTATTACTGATGAAAATTGATGTCGTATCCCATGTTTCTTGAGATATTTTTCAACTTGACTGTTTGTGAATTCCATACTGTTATCAGTACGAAACTTCAGAATTTTATGCCCAAGCATCTTTTCTGATTCCCTCTTATACTGCTTTATGCAAATGAACACCTCTATCATATGGGTAATGTTGAATACCCCGGCCATTCTGCTATTATCATAAATAAAAAGTACATATTACCTTTTCCCATTTATATCTCATGGTGAAATAGGTCCACATACATCAGCATGTACCAATTCGAGCACTCTGGATGATTTCTGTTCCGTTGGCCTATATGTTTTTCTGATGATCTTCCCTTGTTGACAAGCATCACATGTATGAGTATGATTATGTGATAGTTTGGGAAGGTCTCTAGCAGCATCACACTTTACCAGATCTTTCATTGATGGTAGGCATAGATGACCAAGTCGTTTATGCCACAGCTGGTTTTTTTCCTCTCTGGATAAAAGACATATATCTTCTTCCACACTTACAAGGTAAAGATTTACATTTATCCTTTTTCCTTGCAGAACAACTACTCCATCTTTTCTCGTGACAGTACAGGTCTTCTTGGTAAACCGTATAGAATGTCCTGAGTCACACAATTGACTGACACTGAGAAAATTGTGACTGAGACCTTCTACAACAAAGACATCAGCACGTCTGATTTCTTTACCCCCAAACCTAGCCTTTCCTGATCCAATTATCTTCCGGCCTTCATCATTTCCAAACTTCTAAACTCCTTATTTTTCATATTTTATGCCTGTAACTAGATCCTTGTTGCCTATCATGTGAGACGTACAACCACTATCAAGAATCCACACACCAGAATTATCTGATGCTTTAAGGGAAATTTCAGCAACTACTTCCTTCTCTATTATCTTTTTCTTGGTCCATATTTTTGTGTCCATACTCGGTATAGATTGAGACTCATGATCATTCTCATAGTATGATGGACTAGCTTCATCTTGCAGGCCTGAAAATCTGTTCTGAACTTTTAACTCACTTGTCGGTTTATTGATTTGCTTCTTGAGAACATTTTGATTCTGCTTTGGCACATTTCTCTGAATGGTCGAAGTGAAGTACCTAGCCATGTGCCCAAATCCTCAGCACCAAAAACAATTTCATTCAAAATATGTTCTGGAAAACCTTTATCGGTTTGGCTGCCACCTCTGTTCTTATTCCCTTTGGTATCTTTTTGCAATGGAACACACATACTGTGAATGTCCCACCTTACCACAACAATAACACCTGATATAAGGTGAATTCCTTCATGTTACTTCCGCACTACGAGTTTCCCCTTGGGATCTCTGAATATTTTGATTCTGCTTTGTGCCCAAATCAACATTCTATCTCGGGACGGGTGCTTGCGGTCTGACTTCAATTGCTACATATTTTTTCTTCGGACCAAGCCCTAAATCGGCCTTAATATTTGAGCTCAATTGCTACTTCTTTCCTGCTAAACTACTAGGTTCCACTTTCATCTTTTCAGTCTTCATAATGACCTTATTTCCCAAGAATGTATTGGGAATCAAGGGTTTTTCCTGGTCTTTAACTTTTCTCCACAGACCGACAACTTCTTCTTCAAGCTCTTCGATACGCTTGACATGATCTTTCACTTTTTTGTTCAAGCCATCGATCTCCATTTTTTGTTTTTCAGTCTTGATCTTATTCTCACTAGATAATTTTGAGTTCTCTACTATTGATAACTTGAGCTTTTCAATTTCTTCCATCAACTCAGACTTCTCTTCTTCCTACTATTTCACGTAATGTTTGGCATCATGTACCACCTTCCTGGATTTCTTTGTTTTTGATCTCCAAACATCTATCTCTTCAAGAGATTCTTCTAATTCAGCTTCCATGTCAACTCTCCCTTTAATTTATTCTTATTCTTCAACGTCAAATTCTTCATTTTTCTAATAACTACCAACAATCTCCACCAAGTCATTTACCCCATGATCTCTACAATTTTCTATCTCCCCAAACTCTCCATCCTCAGACTCATCTGAACGTTCAAATTCTTGTGAATGAAGATTCTTCTTCTTCAACAAATTTCTCTTGAATTGTTTCTTCCCTTTCACAAATGCTGAAGTCTTCTTCTTGGGAATTTCAACTTCATCATCATCATTATCGTTATCTTGAAACTTCTTGGGGCATCTTGTGGCAAGATGACCAACCTTTCCACATTGAAAGCATGCTAGTGGAATTTTCCTTTAAACTTTCCTCTTCCACTTTTCAGATTTGATGAAAGGAATGCCATCACCTCATCTTTCTATTCCTCTTCTTGAGAATATTCAATAGTGAGATTCTTCATGGCCTTGAATGAAAATTCTTTGGATTTTCCATTTTCCACAGCATCTTTATCTTCATTTCTCATTTCATATGCAACAAGAGTGTAGTGGAAGTTATCCAATGTCAGTTCTTTTGGGTCTTTATCTTCTAAAATAGAAACTTTCGAATTGAACCAAGGTGGAAGTTTTCTCAATATGCGCTTAAAATTTTTTATATCTTTGATAATTTCACCAAGACCCTACATGTCTTCTACCATAGCATTTACCCTGTCAAATAATGCATCAACAGACTCATTTGGGTTCATTCTCAGATCTTCAAACTTGTTCCACAACACATGTAGCATTGCCAATCTCACCATTGTATCCCCTTCATATATATTCTATATTTTTTCCCACATGGGATGTCACGTTTTTAAAGACATAACCTTTGTATATATAAGATTGGATAGGGCTCCCCCTAAGGCATTGATTGTTTTTGCATCAGCATCCAACTCTCTACGCTCAGCTTCTGATAAAGCTCCACTGATGATATCAGCTGTTATACCATGCATTGCTACTGTGAACACATCCATTCATAAAGATTGGAAGTAGTGTTGCATCCATTTCTTCCATATCTGAAAATTATTTCCATCGAAGATCGGAATCCCTTTATGATTAGTGACCTCCATTGAGTGAAGAACTACTATCATCCTTTCCCTCTGATACCAATTGTTAGGTCCAGAAGGTTGAATACCCTGAGAGGAGGGGTGAATTAGGGTATGAAGAATTAAAAAATATAGCCAATTCTGATCTTATTTCGATGTTAATCAAAACACTTTTCTCTCTTTTTCCCGCTGCATAATATAAATAGAAATTAAATAATGCACAGGACACAACAATTTTTACTTGTTTTACCCTCACTAGGCTACATCCAAGGAGCATACAACGGCAATGAGCCGATGTACCAAATTCACTAAAGAAAACTGAGGTTTACAAGGTTCATGCTAGATCACTTATATGCCCAGGCTCACTGCCTTTACAAGATTTAGGGTCAGCTCACAGCTTTCCCAAGGGTCACTCCCTATCTCTCTCTCTCTGGCTCACTGCCGGTGGAGAGGATCACCTTCTTCCTCTTCCTTTGCTCACTGCTCTGAAAAGGATCCACTCACAGTTTATAGACCTGTAGGTCTCTTCATTATCACAAATGAATACATCCTCTCATGTATGTAGATGCTCTGTTGAAGCTCAAAATTCACCCGTAGATGAATTTCTCTTTACACCGAAGGAATCGGGCAATCCCCCAGCTTCCACGCAGCCCTGAATCCCTGCAGGAAATCAACCTTACTTGGCGCCCTTCTCTAAGGCGGCGCGCAAGTCTCGGCGCAAAAGTCAAAACTGGCGTGCATGTATTCCTCAACCACTTGCGCGACTAAAGATTATTCAACTACAAACATGCACGACTCGCTTCCTTCCTTGCCTAAACCACCTCAGGCGTGCCACAAACACATGGCGCGCAGCTTCCAACATAGGCGCGCAAGTCCCACTTGAGTGACACACCACCACTTGCGCGACCACCACACCTGCGTGACGGGATCTCTGAATCTTCAAAGTGTTGAACTTCGGTGAGAAATGAAGAGTGTTGATCCAGTATTTATAGGCAAATTGACCACCCTGCGTGATGACGCGCAAGTCAACCTTCGGCGCGCAAGTCTCAGCATGTAGGTCACTTCCCCTGAAAATCACTTGCGTGACCCAATTCCAAACTTGTGCGAACCACATTACTTTGCCATATTTTGATCTTCTGATCTTGAAAAATGAATGATGCGCAAGTTCTCAAGATTCCAAGGCATCGGCGCACAAGTCTCTTTCACAGCGTGCAAGTCACTTCAGTGATACCACCAATACTTGCGCGACACTTATCCCTTTGCCATATTTTGATGATCCGATCTTGAAAAACATATGGCTTGCAAGTTCCCATGCCTTCATGTACCAGGAACGCAAGTCCCTTTTCCAAAAACCAATTTTCTTCATTTGTCAATTTTTAGGCCCAAAAATTTGGCAAACACTGGAAAACAACGCCACCTTGTATCTGTTCTTTTTGTACCTCCTCCAGATCATCCATCTCTCTATCAACGTTCATGAATCAAACATGGATTGGTAACCACATCTCTTGAACTCGACATTCCACCATGAAATCCACTTTTTCAAAAAAAAAAAATATGTCATGTTTTGCTTTGTAAACAATCATAGCATAGTTTTCCTCTTTGTCAACAAACACAGTCACCTCAAAAATGCTTCAATGATAAATTAAGGGATTTTTTCCCAACAGGGTGAATAGTTCCTTAGTTTTTGTATCCAATAGAATTTTCTCACTTGAATTTTCACCACTTCATGAAAAATCATATTATCTTAGCCACTTGATGTGAGTAATGTGGTCTCCTCCGAGAGTAGCATGCACACAATTATCATGCCACTATGCACGGTGGTTCTTCTAATACTCTCTATGTGCTCATTATGGACTCGTCCTTGAATCATTAGGTTCTATTGATTAACTAAACTCACCAAACACCTTAGGATAGATTTTATAGGTTTTATTCTATGTGGATGATCCTTCTCCTATAAATGCATTTGATATGGATTTGCTTCATGGGGTTGCGGTTGACATATTTGTTTCTAACACTAATAAAAATACTTATCAATTATATCCTTCTTCTTTTTTCCTTGAAAATAAATATTTTCACATTCCTATTGCTTTATGGATTAAAAACATCATACTAATTTAATAGAATTGTTCTTTCATGTTTAACATAGTTTTCTCTAAATTAATTTGTGGAACATGTATTTCAACATTTAAGAATGGGTCAATAAAAATCTGATATTAAATTTTCATGTTTTCGGGAGAATGGAATCCACTACAAATTTTCCTTGAACATAATAATAAAATTATTCAAGATGTATACTTATATAGAATTCTCCAATTTTCTCCATAAATAGTTCTTTCCAACTCAACATAAATTAAAATATCTAATACAATGAAACAAAACAATTAATTTACCAAAGAAACCCCTATGTATTATTGATAACACCATGGGTCTAAGAGGATTATTCACATTATTTACCAATATACATACTAGGGTTTGTGGAATAAAGTAGCTTGAAAATACCAAGCATATCAATACATAAGAAAATATAAAACATAAATATATTTCCCCATTATCATTTTTGGATCTGGATAAATTGGTAAAACTACCACATTTGTTTTTCAGGGTCATACACTTTCACCACACTCCCCAAAATGTGCACAACCACATTTGAAACGTTTATTGCCAGGTCCTTTAGGGAATGTAAAATATATCAAATATCTTATTCCTACTCTATATCACATTCATAATTTGAATGATTGATAACCGAATTTTTAATAATGACATGGAGGAAACCGATATCAGGGATACATCTAAAACAAAACGGTCCGTCCACCATCAATCTACCATCTCTATGTGGATCATTGAGAATAGTTAATAATAAATACTTCCATTTATCTATAAAAATATTTAAAAATAATTTGAAAATATATTTTTCAATAAAAGTTATAGAACTAAAATCTCTAGAGAGATGAGATAAAGAGTGATTAGTGTGAATCCTCCTAGGTTAAAACCATGACTATCTGGAAAAAAAACATCTATCTGTACCACCAATCAATAGAATTTTTTTACTCTCCTCTTAGAGTGAATATATCAGTTGTACGTTATTATAAATCACTTAACCATTTAATAGATCCATGGTATATGTTTTAAGGTGATGTTTCTGACCTTCTACAAAATTTTTGGATTAAACCCCCAATTAAAATATCACACCCTTGTGCATTCATCAATTGAGTGATCATAATAATACCATAAACTGTTCATGATCAAAACCCTAAACTCTCACATGATCAAATTACCTATCAAAATGATATAAAATATTTCCACAATGAATAAGTCATCATTAAATATGATAACTCATTCTAGAATTGACTCTTATTCTTCCCTTGTAACCCTACAAAGGTTTAACAATCACCAATATAGAGAATACACTATATTAATATGAAAACCTAAAAGAATTACTTATAATGAAATCCAATGATTTTTATAATTCCATATAAAAAAAACACAGTATCTACCACCTCTAACTATCTATATATAATTATTTTAGGGATGTATTTCTCATGACGTCCTACATTCTACCACTAAAATTTATGAAAAGTTACCCTCCTTGAATTTTTCTTCTTTTGATTAATAAGTTGATGAAGAACCGAACAATATTTTCATATCTCACCTATATTTTCCATATGGGGTATTTATCCAACATTCATATCTATAAGAATACGAAACATATTAATCTCCTTATATCGAATTAATTTAAAATCATTTAGTTAGGTTTATTTAATTTTCTAAAACTCCCAAATTCAAAAAAAACTAAAAAATAGATGGTGTATATACCAAAAAAATGTTTCTAAATCAAAATTAATATTCTAAATCTAAATAATATTCAATATAATTTTAGTGTCCTTAAATTATGTCATGTTGGTATTTATATGAAATTTTCAAACAACCAAGCCTATATCACATGCTATGTTTGGATGATGTGGTTTACATAGGAAGAAAATGAAATAATCATAATGTTTATACTTATAAAATCATTCAAAAGGAAAAAAAATTTAAATGATTCCACTCTATGATAACATGACTCTCCTAGAACCCCATATTGTTTTCTAGTGAAGCTGAGTGAGACCCCTGAAGCCAACTCCAAATATGTCACAAGTTAGACACTAGGATCAAAGATTTATATATTGTAATATAAGAGGTATTAGCCTCTTCATCACTAATAATGAAATGAAACCACTGATAAAAATATAAAATAAAAATTTAATACAATTCCATTCATCCAAAAAAATACTAATGTGTTTTAAATTTCATTCAATCCAAATAATATATAACATCTCCATATTAAATAAAACCAAATGAAACAAATCCTATGGGAAGTGTGATATCCCCCAATGGACTCAAATCACTAGGTCACAAGTTGTTATAGTACATCATGATCTATGAAATTATTTTTAAAATCAACAAAAAATTTATATATTTGTATGTTTCAGTACATAAGTATACCTATTAGGTTCTTCCCCAGAAAAATTAATGCTAATTTGGAAGAAGAAAATAATTTATTCAATTAATAAATAAAAAATTTGACACATGATCCCATCTAATATAATATATAAACCCTTCCAACCATAATAATAAACTAAAAAAACTCATAAAATATAATATTAACAAACCTTACAAGTTTAAAAATGGGTTATGTGCTAATCGGTAAATACAACACTACTAAAGTACCTATATCTTCATTATAACACATTCATCTCAACAATGAAACACTACTAAATTTTCAACATAGTTTCATTTCCAAAATAGTCCCATGATTTAAAAATTCATTGGAAGAGTAAAAAAATATATTAAATAAAATGTATCCAATTTATTCTCATCCATGATTAAATATATTTCATGTTATTATGTTAATTTTATTAACATGCTTAAATAAATATTAAGAAATGTAATTAAACAAAAATATTAATAAATAAATTAATATTTATCAAACCACCACCTCATACCATTTCCTGAGTCATCACATAATTTAATGATGAATCTAATCTCTCAAACTCCCACATTCTCTAAAATATTCTCCATCATAACTATAATACATCAACATCATTTAAACTCTCTAACAAAAAATATCATAAAAATATAATTATAATTATAAGATTTATAAAATAATTGATATACATAGAAATATTACCTCAATTTATATGATTCCAGTCTTTGAGAGGAAAAAAAATCTAGATTTTTTCAAAGATTACTCTATCGCACCTAATAATCACCCTTTATTAACAAAAAAACTTATAAAGGAAAAAATAACCTGAATAGTGGAATATAGATGCTTTCATTTTATAAATAATATAGTAGAATAAAAAATCAAGATATAATATATTACATTTATATATAGTGAGGTTCAGTCAATTGGAAATTTTAAAATCAATGTCAAAAAACAAAAAATATTCTTATAAATCATTTAGTCAGCTAACATTCAAATTTGGTGATATAAAAGTTAATTAATATGAAATTTAAAACATTATTTTTTAATACCCTAGTCAAAGTATTGATATAAAATTCTCAATGTGACTAAATATTTCATGAATTCAATTATCTTCCTTACCATTTATACTCAAACCCGTCGAAAATTTGTCACAATAAAATAGATATTATTATTGTTTAAAATAAAAACTTCTATATATCAGGTCTAGAAACTATATAATAATATCCTATTTATAATGAATATTCATTACACAAAAATATTACTCCACAATACATTTTATCTTGTTAATAATAGATTTGGTGTAATAAATAATACTTTGGTGAAATGTACAAGCCATAATGTCTTGGAATGACACATTTACTTTTCTCCTACAACTATATAAAATTATACATTCATGGAAAAAATAATGATGACATGTTTCACATTATAGATTCATTTTTATGTAATAAATTTATTATCCTAAAATTCGAATCAAAAACTTCTTCCTCTATCCCCATCAACCCCAATATGAAGAGTAAATGTTTGAATTATTATTTGGATCTTAACATTCAGTACCTATCAAAAGGTTCTATACCTAGTGAATATAAACAAATTCTATGCTAAAAAGGTAAAAATACGAAATAATCTTACTACTATATGAGATACCTCTCATAAATGGATCTCACTAATAAAAATAAAAAATAATGATGATGAAAGGATACATAAACATTAATTATTTTCTCATGGTATAAAATAAAAAAATTATTATAAGGATTAATGTTCAAAACTAATATTCGTATTGAACCTACATATGTGACTCTCAATCACTTTAAAATTCATATAAATCACATTGTATCCTAAAAAATACATAATAATAAATGACTCACCCACACATGGGCTTTTTATAATAGACCCAGATATCGACAATTCATTTAAAAAAATTATATCTTCCTTGATATATAACTCACACAATTCAATGAAATTTGAGTCATCATGAAGATACTATTGAATTTTTGATATGTAAAATAAATCATAGGCTCAATCTATTTAAGGTGTTTTTTTGTAACATATATAATAATTTACTAATATTATCTAAAACTATAAAAGCTTCATTGTAATTGTGGAGAATGTTTCCCACCTATATCAAACTAATGTTATCTATATTGAGGATAGAATTTCAAGAATATAAAATCAGAAACCTTGAAATCCAAATCTCACCTCCTCTGATAAATAAAATATTTATACAAATTTTGATCAACCCTATTCCTTTCTTCAATAACCATTGCATTCTCCATCATACATTTCACCCAATCTAATTTAATGATCATTGGATCCCAATAATCTATCTAGTATAATGGTGGTGAATAAAATTTCCTACAAAATTACTTATAAGTTGTCATGAAATTGGATTAGTGATAGTTATTTTTATAAAAAAACTAATCCATGGGAATTCATCACCCACAAACCCATGAAATTTTGGTCACATGCATATATTATTCACAATAACATGTTGATATTCCATTCTATTTGTCTATGCATTCGCGCATGAAATTTTATCTTAAGGTATAACTAGGAACTAAAATCCAAATGAAATCCATTACATGCCCATGATGTAATGAATGGACTTTTTTTAATAATCGTTATAAAAACATCATGAACCGTCAAAACATCCACTACATAGTTTTTTAGTATAACATCCATTATACTTAACTCTATTCTATTTTTGATATGGGACAAATTCATTATTTGATCCGAAACAACATATATAGAATCATGTCATCACAACACCTAAGGAAATACCATTGTGAATTTTATGGATATATCATACCATTATTTCAATATAATATTCATAGGATGTAAATTATTGGTTGGGAATTGATAATTTTATTTAACTTATTGATGGATAAGTTATTGAATAATAAAATACTCAATATAATTCATTATACTACGACATTAAAACTACTCCTTCAAGGAATGAATCATCTTGGAAATACCTAGATTCACAACCTATGTTATGTTTTAGAACTCACCTAGAATCACATGTATCATACCCCTTTCAAATAATAGCTTCCCATGAAAAATTATCCAAGATTACTATCTTTTTTAAACCCATCTAAAAATATCCATGAATAATGAAATTACTCTACACCATCACCATAGAATTTCCGATATAATATTTTCTTCTTAGTGAATAAACTCTGATGTCACATTTCTGTAGGGTATAAAAGAATTACAGAATTATAATCATATAAAAAACCTAAAAATTACTACCTATTAAAATTCAAATCCTGCTAATGGATGATATACCATGAGATCTTATGGTACATTAATAATAAAAATTATCTCTAATATGGTAGTGTATTAATAGTATTAGTGAAAAAATATTGTTTGAGGTGCCTGATCATGGTATGTGCTTCTAAATTCCAATGGGAAAATGTTTTCTATACCAATAAGATCCAACTTTTCTCTCTTTTATCACCATATTGAAAAAACAAGATGAGAATCACTATAATAAAATCGCAAATTTAAACACTTCTACAAAGAATAAATAATATGATAAATTATAAGTATCATATTCAGGTACATCAACACTGATTAACATTAATACTTACACATGAAAGATTGATCCTTATCAATAAATAAATCTAAGGTATAACAATTTGAAATGAATAGAACCAAAATTTTTTTAATAAACTTATATGATAAGAGAGATATAAACATATAATATATTCTTTTATGCTTCCAGGATAATAACTACGTCAAGTATCAAAAAATCAATATCTATGTCCCATTTAGATATTACTTTTCAAGTAAAACTCACATCAAACTACCAAATAATGTACTTGGTTAACATTCCATATAACAAATATTTCTAAGGGATATCTATGAAAGTAATAAAATTATCATCATGGTCATCATTTATCATTAAATACTCCAATATTTCATTAATCAAAACCACCACTAACTGATACAATTTTTTTTAAAAAAAACATGTTCATAAGCCCTATAAACATATCTAGTGTATTTAGGACTCCAATGGGAATCAAAATGATTTAATAATGAACATGGAGACACATGAATGGGGTTTTCTGAAGATCCTCCCCCTTCAACCATATCTAATTATATACCTACAATAAATAAATCTTAAATAACAATCTATCTTTATTAAATTTGTTAAAAAATTCTCAATCTATGAGAGTTCATAGGGGTTCTTCATTTTCACATGGATTAAGAACCCATAATATATGTAGTAATATTACCAAAATTTTATTTCTTGAAAAATATCACTGAAGAACCCATAGAGACATGGTGGATTAAATAAAACCCATATTTACCAGATCTTCAATATAGATTTTCAATTATTGTATCTCTAATATAATTATTCTATATGGGGAAATGTAAATGGTCGAAACACTATGTTTTAACTCATTCCCCAACTCAAACACATGTTATAAGGATATTGTAACAAGATATTTAGGAATAAAACAACTGAATTTCCCAAAAACTATAAAAACTCATCAGTATTAATCTCTACTAAATTAAAATTTATCCTTCAAAAAATGATTAAATATGCCCTAAAATTTTATAATAAACTCGTAAATATATCTTAATAATAAATGTCATAATTTCACTATCTATAGTAGAGGAAATTAATTATCACCAACATAATAAAATATAATCTTTCCTTAATTATAGTCAATACATGTTTAAGATGCCATCTTATGTTTGTATCTATAATAATAAGACCACCCTAATAAATCAATATTTCAAAATCGTCTGTTCACTCCCTGAACATGCCTCATTCAATCTAGATAACCACATAATTGGTTGACACAACACCTATGGTTTAAGATGCCTATCCACCTTAGGTACCTATGATCTAACTATATTAAATTTAATAATGGTTTTTTGAATATCATAACAAAAAATTCTTATGACATTGTAGAATATAAATTGAATACACATTGATTAATGTTTGGTCTGTCTGGTATAGGTAATGAAATCACAAACATTTTACCAAATAATGAAAATTTATTTTTTTCTTAATTTTAACCACCAAATAATCCCCATTTAACCCTAGGACATTGAGCTTAAGGAACATACCTTAATGGTATACTCTTTTCTCCATCTCACATCAGTAGTCTAAAATAACAATAAACTAGTAGTTAAAAGGATAGGGAGTTAACTAGTGTAGGGGTATCTTTTGAAAATGTTCTGCTCCATCAAACATCACACACATATCTCCCCACTTCATGCTAAAAAATTTATCAATATATATAGGTGATGTACATTCCTTCCATAGTGATAAAATACCATGTTGATGTTCCCACTATAAGCCTCTAAACTACCTGGTACAATGAAATGTTAGAATGGTAACTAAGAGATACTCCTCAAACATTGGAACCTAAATTGACCAAAAAAAAATGTAAATTACTCTATATATATCCACTCCATATAGATTTATGATGAACCACATCTTAAATAATTAAATTAATTCTATGGTCTTCTCAATCACTAAAATTTTCAAGATCAAATTTTCATAAGATGTAAATGTGAAGGGGTTGAGTTAGTGGTATTTTTTATGAGAATATCTCCTATAATGTCATACCCTTACATAATCATCTGGTATGAGATTAAACTAGTAACATAGAAGGGTGATTAACTTCACTACAAACTCTTTAATTATTGAATTACAATATATAATATTGAGAAACAAAAATCAACATGAATAATTTCGAGTCATATATGGTAAATATGTTTGAAGCATACCACTAAACCTCTTCTATATAACATATGAAGTGTCATTATCATTTAGATAGAGAATCCATTAAATTTAATCCTCACCCACACAATAAACTAACTGTAGATGGAATCCAATTATATGTATATGATCAAATCAAATCAAATGAAATATTCCACTTCTTAGGAAATTACTATATTTTATAATAAGAGATAGATCCTATTTACCTTGGTAAATTTTATTAATACAATATAGATATTTTCAACCTTTGTGAATCATCCTCTAATTCATTGATATATTTGTTAATAGCCTATGAATCATTATTCACATCTCTAGAAAGAACTACATTAGGTCGATATACACTAACCATGTATACAAGAATAAAACAAACTTCTAATCCCAAAATATGCAGTTAATTAAAAACTATTTATATAGGTTTATTTAAATGTTTTGTACTATCAAATTTTATCATAATCATAATCAAGGGCGATTCATGCACCAAACTTCTGTTTCTACACCATAATTTGTACATTCATACTTAATAATGTTTAATATACTATCAATATCCATAATTCATATCATACATTCCCTTATATATCCTATCATATATCACTATTCATCATCACATATTATGCTCGGATGATACCATTGCTCAAACAAATCAATACAATACTCACCGATTTTTCACTCAAAACCCTATCTGTAAATAACTAATCTTATCTTACATAAAAATTATATATTAATTTATGAATATTTATTACATAAAATAAAAATCCTTGACTTAATATTTTATTATTAATACCTTTTTAATCTTTCACACATAAATAAATTTTTCATAAGTGATCTATGTTATCTCTTACTTTGTTCTTCATAACTAACACTCTTCCTAGACATATCACACATAATACCATTAATCATTACTTGTGGAAATTAAACATAATAAAGAGTGATATCAGATAGTGAACAAGGGTAAAAAAGAGATATAAACATATCATGAGCATAATGGTATAAGAGCATGAGAATAACATTCGAAAACCATACCATCCATATCATACATCAAAATATTTAGTCATGGAATAAATCTTGGAAGTTCATAAGCTATGAATCATAATGAAATCAATGAACTTGAACCAAGAGAACATAAAATTATCATAAGGCATAGATTTTTTGGTTTACACATATGAAAAGAATATCAATTCCTAGTTAGAGGCAAATTGGCCAGACTATCATAGTGGAAGGGGTTCACTCCCCAACCCATCATTGTAGTAAATGTTCTCTCCAATAAATATCATAGTGAATAGATCCCCTTACTAATATAGGTTCAATACCCATTCCATTCTAGTTGATCTCATGATGTATCAATATTTTCCCTATTCATTGGAGGGAGATATAGGGACAACCCATAACATAATGAAATTCAAACATATGTGTGATACAAGATCATGAAACATTCATAATATCATAACCCATGAAAACAAATGGGTTTCATAAAAATTTCATCATAGTGTAACCTTTTGAAAATAAAAATGTTTTATAATCATTTCATTATTTCAAAATAGTATAACCAATTGTACGAAAATTAGGTTTCATAAGAATCATGTCCACATAAATAGAATCCATTTAGAGAATAATGAATAATTATGAACTTAGATCATATACCAAGTTAATCATAAGTAATATGAAAGGATATTATCTTAGATGGAAAATGATTTTGAAAGATCACATGGAAATTTCATGGAGTAAAAACTCTTTCTACTTTGAAAAACACATATTAAAACATGAAACATTTTCAAAATAATCTTCTTTGAAAATAAATTTGAAGCATTATAAAGGAATATTTAAAGGTATTTTAAAAACATAATTGAGTAAAATATCACATCCACATTGAAAAGAAATTAAAAAATAAAACAATTTCAATATAATTTTCTTTTAAAATTTCCTTCGAAACATATAAAAGATCTATTAAAACAATGAGTGAACCTGATTTCTAAAAAGGTAGTACACAGTATAAAAATATTCTTTTCTTATTTTCGATAAAATCCAAACATGGATTTTTTTTAAATGAAATGAAGATTCACATTAATTTAAATTTTAAGAATTTATATGTGGGTAAAAATTATTTAATATATCTTTTTGGGGTGATAAAAAAATTTATTTTTTTATAAAATATGGAAATATAAGAAAAAGGGGTTTCAATCAAAATGATACAAAAATTCAATTTTCATTAATTTTTTTTTTGAATATTAACAATATAAAGAGAATAAAAAGAAGGAAAACATGTATTTTAATTTCATAGTCATAGTATAAGACAATTAATTATTTTCTTGAGATTTTAATCATAATATATCATCAACATAAGGAAAAATATAAAAAATCATAATAAACAATGAAATTGTATAATAAAACCATTACCAATTTGGTAACATTGAATCATGAGCCACATGATTTAATAAGATTAAATGAAACTTAATATATTATAAATATAAATAAATTAATGATATAACATATCAAATGGATGTATATACACCTTATTAAATAAGATAGGTGCATTCCAAAAGATATGTCTCAAAGAATGAAAATTATGACAAAAATCCCTTACTACTTTGGTAAATTTTGAAGCAAAAAACGCCATGAAAGTGAGATCCTAAAATGGATATTTAAATACCTATAATTATTATTATAATAATAATAAAATAAATTCATGTTCATTATACAGACCAACTAAAATAAATTGGTGGTGAATATGGCATTTTTTAACTGAAGTAAAAAAAGTAACACAAAAACCCTTACCTCAAGTCTCAACATCCATCATACATATTCAAAAAACAAATATCATAAATATATGTTTATTATAAATATATTTAAAAATAATATTTATATATATCATATAATATATTATTTACTTATCACATTTTATTACCAGTCTATTAATAATTCATTATTAAAATCACATTTTAGGTAATAACTGCATTGTATTTCATGTATATTTTGAAATTAATATCATATATATTGAATATAAATGTATTTATAGTAATCCATAAAATTTTTAGATAAAAAATGAAATACACCATTTTTTGAGACGATAAGTTGTACATACGGATGATTGTTGTTTCCATTTTCTCAATGAAGAAAGTGAAATATGGGTGAATATTTTATTACCATTCCAAAATAATTTTTTCATATATATCACATATTTTCCTTAAACTCATACTTATTACCTTTCATGTGATTCATCAATGAATCACTTCTCCTCGGGAGGCGGTAGTTCACCATACCCACGAGCATTTTTTTCGTATTCCCACAGAATTAAAGGTAAGAAGTTATATGTGATAAAATAATTATATAAGTAAAATAATATTATATATATCATATATAAACATTTAATTCATATTTTACTCTATCCATGATAGTTAGTGATCGAAAATGAATAACATCGGTTCGCTAGGTGGTAGTCCTCCTTACACAAAAAGATGAATTTTTACCCTCTTCGATGTAGGTGGAGATGTATTTATCTTATAAAATTAAAAATTTATCTGTATATTAAATATATTTATCTTATTATATTATCATTTTTAATAAAAATTTAAGGATGTGGAGAATGAAATAAAATGAAATTCTTGGTTAGGGGCATTACCTCTTCTTAGGAGGTATTCCTTTAGTTTGAACCAAAAAGGATTATATTGTTGGTTTTCTAAAAAAGGACTTTTAATGATATTATGGAATTATGGAAGTTATTTGGGTTGTTATTATCTAAATTAATGGATTTTGGAAGTGTATAGAGGAGAGGACATGGGTGGCCTTTTATAAGTGATGTGGGTGGAATGCTTGTAATTTTTGAAAAAAAGCTGTACCCACCATTTCTAATGAAACAATCCTCAAAAAAGGAAAATTATTGAAAGAATAAGAGATAATTTAGAAATATTTCAATAAAATTTGTGTTGTAAAATTGTTTCCCAGTTTAAGCCCATATATTTATAGTTTAACCCATGATAAACCCATTTTTACATTAACCACAATAAATAATTTTTCCTGTTTATATTGTTCATTAAGGTAAACTTTAAATTTGACATTGTTAAACAATATAAATTATTATGATTTTAAAATTTTAACCATTTTTTAAAATTAAATTCATTTAGGTTGAAAAGTTTATTTAAAATTTATCTCACAAACAGGATGAGATATAGTTTTCCAAAGTGAAAATTTTCAAAAGATGAAATGTATTTATATCAAATTGAAATATGAATTTGATTAAAAGTACTTAAATTTTATTAATAGATATATAATTGAACTAATTTTACTTGTAAAAAATGTTGAATTTTTTTATGTTTTTAAATACTTCTATAGAAATGTCAATTATTAATAAAAATTAGCATTTTTCAATTTTCATTGAAATTTTAACTTTTTTTGAATATTATCCATAATTAAATGTAATTTAATTTTGACATTTATATTCCAAAAATTATTTTTTTATCAAATAACTTTTATAAAAGTGAAAAAAAATTAATTTTTCTAAGAAGTGTGAAAAAGTAAATAAAATTGCTTTTTAAAAAAAATAATATTTTTAAGTGTAAAATTAGATTTATTCTTGTCTCTTGTATATGAAACACATAAGATAATATTAAACATTTAGTTGAATATATAATAAACATATTTCATTAAAACAATTCACCAAAATATATTGGTTTAATTTATTGTGGTATGGAATGTTTGTTTGAATAAAATAGATTTTCAGAAAATGATTTCCTTTATTTTTAAAATTTTTTATTTTAATTTCTAATTATTTGATCAAAAAAGAATTAATTTTATATACATGCATAAAATATATATTTTCATAATTTATTTAGTATCGTCCATACTCTATTCCAATAGTTGGGAAATAATTATCATATTAGATAATAATATGTTAATAGTATGTCATGTTTCATTTGAACTCATTGTTTTCTGTAACATAATCTAAAATCACTTTTGTGTGTAACTAAAGATGAAATTGTTATACATTCAATTAAAAATATCCAAAATATTAAATTTGTTTGAAAAAATATATTTCACAAAATATGAGGTTGTTACATTATACCCCCCTTAATATGATTTTTACCCTTGAATTCCATCACATTGGTTACAAAAACAGAGGATAATTCTACCTCATTACATCTTAAGGTTCCCACATAACATCCTAAATATGGTGGTTTTATCACAAAACATTGACCAGGTGAGTGTTCTTATTTCACATAAATTTCTCTTCATGATCTAGAATCACCACTGGTTGTTCCTCATAAGAAGGATCTTGATCTAGCGGTGTGACCTCTGAGTTCAGTACATGTGATGGATTAGGTATGTACTTCCACAAGAGAGATTCTTGAACACATCATGGACTATATATAGTTTTAGTGGATTAACCAATATATAGTCTATTTCGCCAATATGATAAATAATTTCAAAGGGATCAACATACCTATGTCTTAGCTTTATATTGTATCATAATCACAATCAACCTTCTGTTGTTCTTTAATAAATTTAAAATTTATCTCTTACTCCCAGAAATAAAAATGGATTTTTTTAATTCTAGAATCATTAATGGATCATAAGAACCATAATAGAATGATAATTCATTTATTTTATATATAGTTATCATCCTAAGAAAATTGTTGACTTTGGTTATCAAATATGTATAAATCTTCATATGGTGAAGTAATACATCAATCTCAAAAACCTAATACAAAATTAAACTTCAACCATTATATAAATAGAGAACCATATTACCCTTTAAAAATATAAAATTGATAATGAAGATCCCTAAATTTATTAAAATCAACTTAATTAATCCTCTAAATTTCATTTAGTAGCTATTGATAGTCACATGCCAAATATATGAATACCATGGTCATATATTCTTCTTAATGTTGGTAATAAACATAATTAACATAAACCCTTAATTAAAACATGTGTATTTCCTCATTCCTTATATAAAACCACTGATTATTGAATATATTATATAAAACCAAAAAAATATAAACTCCATCAATTATTGAATAAACCACATTTTTAATAAATCATAAATCAAATATATGGTAATCAGTACTATCCAATTTACATTATCTATATCAATCATATATTTATCCCAACATAATTATCTCAATATAAAGAACATATTTTGGGTTATATTTCCCTCAATGATGTGTTTTGCATGAGATATCATCATTCCATTAAATCAGTTTTCTAGTTTAACAACACCATTCAGCAAATTCAAGACAATCCATAACAAAAAAATTATACTAAAAAATACTTATATGTTTTCAGGATTCTGAACCATTATTATTGAATTTTAATAATAAAAAAAATCATTTATTCCAATTCATTATTAAACCATTTACTTTGCTTTATTATCTTATTCCTTAATATCTATTTCCTAAAATATGAAATATGAATCATGTATTAACATTCATCAACCTCAATTTAAACATCATTATTAAATTTGACATAGAAAACACTATTATAATAGGATATACCTTTTATATTTTATTCAAAGTCTCTTCTTAATTAGTAATATAATCATTAATCATAAAACCGTACAGATTTTATTCATGAACCTTCTCCCTAGGACATCGATTTGTATTATTTCCATATTTTCTACATTAAAAACATTCAACTATCTATGATACCTTTAGGATATCACTATTCTCATACATTACACTAACTAAACATTTAATTTTTCCTCAATAATTATTTTATTTATATGCTTTTTTTCACACTCAAAACATCTTCTAATTCCACTAAGACATTCATTTGGGTGCTTCTTCCCATATTCTCTATATATAGAATACTGAGTCTTCATTCCTCTATGGTATCCACCACATAAGCTATCAGTGAAATGTATCCTTCTATTCTTTAGTGAGTCTGACTGTGGGTTAAGGTGAATCTTTTTAATAATATATCATGATAATTGATTAAAAATAATCACAAAATCCATCACTTCAGTCATCATCCCATTTGGTTTCTCATCAAAAAAATTTCTATCACATTCAACATTATTCCAGTTCCTTTGACTTCCTTCCATTGAAAAAACAGAAAAATCATAGTGTGAGTAATAATATTCATATTGGGAAACCACATTATCATTAAAAATCACTTATTGTATGTATAAATGATGAAACCTTATTTATAATATATGATATTTTAGGCTCAACCTTTGTCATTCATGGTCATTATTTAAATCCTTCATGATGGTTTATAAAGGATTGTGAATTTTGAAAGCATATCCCTCAATCGTGTCAAACTAGGTATATAGTAAGTCCTGTTTTTATACAAAATGTGAAAATAAATTCTATATTAATGCACCACTTTCATAATTAGTACCCCTATAAACCTATATGCCAAATACACATCAAATTTTAGTATCTAGATAGGGATTAAATTTCTTATAAGACACTCACTCTATCATTTACCAAATTTAAAAGACATTTTCCTATACTTTTACCCATATATAGATTTACCCTAAGACATATCCCTAGAAATATACATAGAAATATCCCAAGGGTTCTCACAAAATATTTCTCATCCTAGTATCTATAGTTTAACCAAACATGGCTCTGATACCAAATGTAGTGTCCCAAAAGTATCGTACATAAATATTACATCTTAAAAAGAATAATATACATTACATAACATAACGATCCATGCCAAAATAATTTACAGATAGTTCTTTTGGAAACTTAAGAAAATTAAAAATTATCTATAAGTGAGCCACATAATCTCCCACTATGTTAGTAATAATTATCACCATTGTATACATATCATACAAAATACCTTTTATCATAACATATGGAAAGGAAAAATAATAAAGGGTTCTCTTAGATTATCAATATGGGTAAAAAATTGAGATTTCAACATATCATGATTGTAAGGGAATGATAACATGAGAATAATATTTGAAAAAAATACGATGCATATCATAGAGCATTAACTTTAGTATGGTATAAATCGTGGTATTTTATAATATATGAATCATAATGGAGTCTAAGAACCTAAACCATGAGAACATAATATTAGTATAATTCATAGATTTTTGGCATGCACATAAGAATTAATATTATTTTCTTAGTACTTAACGGCTCATTTACAAGACTCTAATAGTGGAATGGGTTGACCCCCACTAATAGTTATAGAAGCCAATGTTTAATCACAAGACTATCATAGTGTAAAGAGTCCCTTAATAAACAAGGTTCACTCCACATTCCATTAATGTTTTTTCTAAAGATATATCAATCTTTTCACCATTATTTGAAGGGAGATATTGGTCCAACTTTTCACATAATGATAATCATACATATGTGTTCACCAAGATCATAACCCATTAAATAGTTAAAACCACATGAAAATAAATGTTTTTTATAAAACTGTCATCATAGAATAACATGTGTAAATGAAATAGGTTCCATAATCATTATATAATTTCATCATAGCATAACCCATGGAAAACGAATCTGTATTTATAAGCATTGTGTAATCATAAACATAATCCATTTATAGAAGGAATAATAATTCTATAGTTTGATCATGTACACGATAAATTATATATAACATCAATGGTTTTTATATTAGATAGAAAATTATTTTGAATGATAAATTGAAAATTTTATTGTGGAAAACAAAATTTCCACTTTGAAAAATAATTTTTAAAATATCAAACATTTTCAAAATCTTTTTTATTGAAAATAACCTAGAAGCATTATAAGGGAAGATTTAAAAAAAATTTAAACCAATTTTAAGGAAAATATATTTTCCACTTTAGAAAAATTTAAATTATAAAAAATTTCCAAAATCCATTTTTCTGAATAACCATTGAAACATATAAAGAAAAAACTAAAACATTAAGTGTTCATGATGGTAGAAACTTTTATACATATTAAAAAATATATTTCTTTCACATTTTCAATAAAATACATATGAGATTTTTTTTAAATGTCATTAAGATTCCTTTTAAAACATATTTTAAAAATTAAAAAATAGGGGGAAATATTAATTAAATTATTCTATTAATTATAAAAAATTTTAAAAACATTTTTAAAAAACTTGGATATAGGAGAAAATTTGTTTTTGGTTGAAATGGGAAATTAATCATGTTATATTTAAAAAATATATTTTGGAATATTTAGTATATAAAGAGAATAAATTTAAGGTAAAAAATATATTTTATTTATATAAACATAAGAAATGAAAATTCTTAAGTTTCATGAGAGATGGATAATAATATCTAATCATTAAAACATAAACATAAACAATCTGGGTAAATGATGAGATTGTATCATAAAACCATTACTACATTACTAAAATTGAATTGAAAGACCCATGAAATAAAACTATTAATTTAAATTTAAAATATAATTAATTTATGTAAATATATGATATAACCTTTCAAAGGGGTATTATATACACCTTATAAAATAATATAGGTACATAACACAATATATGACTCAAAGATGAAATATTAAGACAAAAATATCGTAACACATTGGTAAAATTTGGACAATAAACCACATAAAATATATAGACTACAATGTATATGTAAATACATATAAATTTAATAATAATAGACATAAAATAAATTCGTGTTTGGTATATACACCACAATATAGATATAGGTGTTGAATATTACATGTGTCTCACAAAAGTAAAAAAGTGAGACTGAGATCCCTTACCATAAGTCTTCAATTAATTTGTACACATTCATAAATCCTTTGTAATAAGTATTAGTTTATTATAAATAAATTTCAGGAGAATAATTATTTTTATCATAACATATATAATTTACTTATGTAATTCTATTACCCATTTGTTAACAACTCATTGTTAAAATTATGTTTCAGGATATAATCGCTTTTTTTTTCATGTATGTTATAATTTTTTTAGTCCTATTAAATTGATCATGGTAAAAAAATTATAAAACATTATCACCTGGAAATAAATATCATATATATTCGACATATATTTATTTATATTAATATATTAAATTTAGAGACAGAAAATAAAATATATTATTCATAGAGATGGTGGGCCGCACGTACAGATGAACGGTGTGTGCATTTTCTCAACAGATGAAGTGAAATAAGGTTAAATAATATTTTAAAATTTATTAATAATATTTATTTCATATATATCACATATTATCATTAAAACATCCTTATTACCTTACATTTAAAGTGTGAACGAATCTATCTCTTCGAGAGGTGGTAGACTATCGTAAACACAAGCTACGTTATTTTATTCGAAAAGAATGGAAATTAGGAAGTAATATGTGATATAATAATAATATAAGAATAATAATATCATATATATCATATATAAATATTTAATATATCCTGATATCTAACCGTGATATGTGGTAATGGTAAACGAATAACATCAGTTTGTGAGACAATTGTTTTTCGTACTCACGAATGATAAGTTTGTTTCCCATTTGATAGAAGTGGAGAATAATTTAGGTTATTAAGTAAACATAGTATAATATTATTATATTAAATATAACTATGTTTTTATATAATAATTACTAATACTAATATAATAAGTTGGGGAATAAATTAAACAAAACACTCAATTAAGGGTGTTACCTCTTTTTCTAACAACTTCTTCTAGTTTATACCAAAATGATTAATAGGTTGGATTTATGAGAAAAATACGTATTCCTAGATGATATTATTGAATTTATGAATTTATTTCAGTATTTATTCCCTTATAAAATTTTATTTGGACACGTGAATAGGATAGGAGATTTGTTGGCATTTTATAAGTGAGGTGAGCAGCACACTTGTAATTGCTAAAATGAGAAAGGTGTACTAACATTTTTAAAATTAAAAAAGGATCCCAAATTATCCATTCTAGAACCCAAAAGCTATAATTTCTAAATATGGTCATAAATGGGTTCTGGATTAGATTTTATACTTTTTAACTCTTATCTTTTTAGTTTAACCTCCGGTAAATTAATTTTTACCTTAACAAGGTAAAATATTTTTTACGATTATTAATATTCATTATGGTTAGAAATTAAGTTTTCGAAATTAGATAATATAAATTATTTTTATTCAAAATATATAATCCATTTTTCCAAATTCAATTCCAAAAATAGAAAAAATTTAATTTAAAATTAATCACGTTGACATCATGAAAAGTGGGTTTCCAAAGAGAAAATGATAAAAACATTAAAAAGTGTTTACATCAAAATTAAATATGAAATTGATTAAAATGAATAAAATATGGTTAATAGATATATAATTGAACTAATTTTACTTTTAAACCCACCTTAAAATAATTTCTATGTTTTTATGTTCTTCAATAAATATGTCAATTCTTAATAAAAACATTATTTTTTCACTATTCATTGAAAAAATTATCTTTTCGGAAAATTCTAAAAAATTAAAACTAAAATAAATTTTACTTGTATATTTAAAAAATTAAGTTTATTTAATCATTTATTTTTTCTCAAATTTAAAAAAAATTAATTTTATAATAAGTGTGAAAAAGGTGACAAGTTACTTTTTTGAAAAATGTTGTTTTTAGTGTAAACAAGGATTTATTCTTATCCATTATCTTCTAAAAAATAAGACGAATGTTAAACAATTTATTATATATATAATATATAAATTTCATTAAAATAATTCAATAAATTATTTTTTATTGAGTTAATAAACATTATTTTCCATAAACTTTTAAAAAAAGTTTCTTTATTTTCAAATAATTTTATTTCCATTTCTAAATCATTTATCACCAAAGAATTAATTATATGTACCTGTGTCAAAAAAAATATTTTCATTATTTACTTAATGTTATTCATATATTCCATTCAAATATCTTGGTGATAACAATCATATTAAATAATAATATTTTAACAGTATGTCATGTGATGTTTAAACACGACGTTGCGTGTAATGCAGGATAAACTCAACATTGAATGAAACACAAGTTAAACATGGAGTTTTATGTAGAGAAAAATATTGAAAAGATTAAATTTATTTTCAAAAATATATTTTATAAAATCTTGGTGTGTTACAATATCCAAATGTAAAATATTTTCTCTGATACCTCTATTTTAAGACCCAACACTTCTAGAACCCCTATCGGTTCAATAGTGAATTTGAGTGTAATCCTAAGAGCCCAAATTACATAGGTCATGAATTGGTGAATATGTGAAGTGTTGATATAATAAAATATGTGAAGAATTTACATTTTAATATTTGGATTAGAAATAACCCTCTAATAAATACTGAAAAACCATTGGTAAAATAAGTTTAACAATTTAAGGAAATAATAAAATTACTATAATGTAATTCAATAAAAACAAAATATAACATATCTAAAGTAAACTCCAATAAAAATAATTTCTCCTACAATAAGTAGTACATCATTCAATGACCTCCATTCTACAAATTATGAGATAGTAAGGTTCATCATGAATTTATATATAATTCAAAAATATCTATAAAAATAACATAAATTATTAGGGGATATAAAACTTGTATAATAAATTTGTTCTTCCTAGAAATTTAATTTATAATTTATAAGATTAATAAGAAATATTTAGAGAATAAACAAAAAAACAAATACATTCTCTCAACATAGTAAATCTAAAACCCCTTCTCACTATAGTCTCACTCTCAAAATCTGTATATAAATATGTTTAATAAATAATAAAATAAAAACAAATGACATATCTGGAACCCACTTATACACTAATCAAGTCATACTCACATCCTAATAGAACATTTAATGGTCCTATCATCCCTTCCCATTTTATATTCCACATGGTACAACAACTAAAAACTCTTACAGCAACATCATATTGTATTAAAATTCCACATCAATATCATAGAACAACCATATTGCCACATACATTGAAGACAATTAGATTAATATGGATAGATTATTACAGCTTTTATTCCAAATACATTATTGATTTTAGGGATTCAATACATGAAAAAATTTTACATTGACATCCATTATGATATTTGATTCAATTTATGGTACAAAAAAAAGTATACAATGAAATAATAGTTTACAAGCCTAATCCTAGGGTCCATATCTTATTAAGGTCACCTCTAGATCCAAAAAATCCCACACATTATATATGTATTAAAATTAATAATACCTTTAACCTCACAAAAAAATATACACATCAACTAAAAAATTTATTTAACAATATTCAAAACACACTTTCAATTTCATAATAATTTACTAACTACCTCATAATATATTATCAATATCTCATACATTTCATTAACCACTATATATAACCAATTTTACTATAACATTGATTCATTTAAAAACAAATTTCATATCATTCATTATATTAAAATATTTTATTCATTGACTTAAAATCATATCAATATTAACTGTAAACCTAAACTTCACAATTTTATCACATGAACTTCACAACACAACCACATTGTTAATGAATTAATAAAACATAATCAGCACTATTTCATATCCACTATGGTTTTATATATCAATAAATCATAGAAAATGTAAAAACAATATTACATATACTATAGTAAATTCCAAACAACATATATTTAATTTCTTTTATATAATTAAGAAAATATCTTCTAGTTAACCAAGAAATATTATGAAAGATAATTAAATATTAACAATATTAAATATAATTACATTTATAGAATCACCAACCAAAAAACAATATAGGAATCATTACATCACAATCGGATAAATATCAGTTCTCAAAATCCCATGTTCTAGAAATGATTCTGAAACATATCAAAATCCATCCATAACATTTCAATACTCTATAATTCACCATTGTGGTAATTCTAAGAGATTTGTAAGAGAATTTTATGAAGGCGGAGTTGATGAAGGTTCAACATCATTAACATGGATTGGTTTATCATAGGAATAAAATCAAGAATTATTGAATAAGCACATTATAATTCCTATAAAACTCCGACTATTACAAAAAGTTACCCAAATGAAAAAAAAACAAATAATATGAGAGATACATGTCAAATTTGAAAAAAAATATTAATATAAATTAAATTCATAGAGTAATGTGTTATAATTTATTAATGTAAAATCCACTAGAAATCCCGTATCACGATAAAGAACCCTTTAATCTTCTATTAAATCTCATGGATACCCACCTTTCAAATTCAATTTTATCAATGTATATTATGAGGTAATATTTAATATTACAAATTATTCCTATAGGATAAAGGATTAATCCATGATTTTTTATGTAACCAGCCCAATCTTAAATTCTCAAAATCAAATTCCCTTTAAATTATAACCAATCAAAAACTCATCATAACGTATTAGATAATATCGTTTCACAATCTATACTATTTTAAAAGAATATTGAAACTATGGCCTTATATAATTCAATCAACATTTATCACTAAAAAAAATAATTCTCCACAACTCATTATAGAGTACTGATATGGGATTTTATGTAATTAATAATACTATTGTGTAATGTATAGGCAATAATTATTATCAAAAACCCCATTCTTCAGCTTTAATTCTATTGAAAATATATACACACTTAGAATAAAAATTTCATTATGTATCCCATTATGGTTTTATTTTATTTTCATGTATAAATTTACATTATCCTTCACTTCACAACATTTTCTTCCTTCCTGAATATCCCTAACATAAAAATAAATTCTAACACAAATAATCCATTCCATCACACACTATAATTTAAACTATTTCCATTCTTCATGAAAAAAATAACATTAACTAATATAATTTGATTTATAATATTAAAAGTAAAAATTATAAATTATAATTTTATAAAAAATATCCTCCTTGACTAAATTTATATTCTCCCTTTATTGATACTTTTATAAAACAATTAATATAGAATAAAATGTATCAATTATATCAATATGAAAATAGACAAAAATAAATAATTCAAAAGTGAATTTAATCTTGAATTGTATACCCATAATCTTACTCTTCATTCAATATCCATTATGGTGGACACTCACTCCTGATCAATAGAGAATCTATAATCAATGAGTAAAACATATTAAATTAAATAGAAAAATTGATGAAGAATAATCAATAAATCAATGAAGTATCCAAGAGAATCATGAAACATTACATGTCATAAAATTTCATTCCAAGTATTAATTATTGAAATTTAAAATGTCTTATCTCCCTCTTGAAAGTAAAAATATATAAAAATTATATCTAAAGCCCAAAAATAAATAGTTTAAATAATAACTAAAAATTAATTTCAAAATGAGAAGTATTACCCTATAATTGGTGTATCTCCATAACTATATTTCCTAAATTTAAATAACCATTTATTTCCTATTCAAATCACATATATTCCTATGATATATTATAATTCTTATATACTTATGGAATAATATTTTGAAATATTCAAATAAAAATATAAATATCTATAAATATCAAGCACATAAAATTTTTAATAATCCAAATACGTTCCTAGAACTTTTATCTCTCTTTATCTAGTAATGTTGTAGTTAGTAGTATATTCTTCCAAGAACATTATCTTTTAGATTTTTTTTTACTTCATCAGATGAATCATTCAGTACGGTATATAAAATTTCATGTATTCCTAAATTTTAGTAAAATTTGATATCAAGGTAATAATCACTAATCAATTATGGTGTAATATAATTCTTTATCTCTAAATTCATTATCACATGAATCCAATGGAGTTATCGATTATTCTTGTGAAATAATATTAATCTAATAATTTGATATTTTTACTTGAAAATAACTTTAACTTAATTTATTTAAATTGATATATGGTTTTTTTATTAAAATATTGAAAATTATTTGAAACATCTTGAAAGTGATCATAAATATCCATTATTACATAAATCATAAAAGAAAATTAGGTTTTAATAAGCTCATTTATCAAAGAAATTTTTTATGAGAATGTATAAAATATTATTTCTAAAATTCCACCAAAGAAAAAAAATTATTACCCTAAAAAATCAAAAAATTAAATCACAGGATAATAATACATTGCGAAGAAAATTTTAAAATTTCATTAAGAAAATAAAATCTGTGTTATAACTAAAAAATTCCAAATCACATAAATTTAACTTCTTAAATTTTCTATTCTTAGGTAACAAAGATAAACATTAATAAATTTACTCTATTTACATCACTAAAATAATTAATGATATTTATATATATAACACTTTATTTATGTCTATGTTATTAAGGTTTTTTTCTAATCCAATTCATACTAAGACTCTATATTATATTTTATTTAAAAAATTGTATTTTTACTATTTCATAAATTGAATCTTGGTGATAAAGGACCAGAAACTACCTAGGAAGATCACATATGAGAATTCCATAGATGAGGATTCAAAGAAACTATCATCCACCAGAATTAAGCTAACTAGATTGGAAGGATGATAGAGTTTGAAAATTTCCATCAATACCAGGAACCATGAAGATCTATTTGGGGAAATCTAGTCGGTCATCCATGTGAGGTGGGGAACTTGACACATTAAATGATGTAGATGATGTGGAGGGGTAGTTATTATATTTTTGGGTTTGGGGCCTTTATTTTATGTATTAAAAATTGTGCCTTGGGCTATCGGGAAACATAATAGTCCTTGTGCCACTATGCTTATAGGCTATGTATGGGTTCCCCCTAAACCCATAGAAGGGTGTTTATCAATAAATAAATAAATACTATGCCTTTAGGAAAGTTTTATTTCCTTTAACATCCATTTTAATGATCCTTAATTTAAATTAATTATATTAGTTTGAAAAAATTCATAGATCTAGTGTTAATAATCATTAATACATGAAAAACATTAGTAGAAGTTAATTCGGGGTAGAAAATTTATTCCTATACCCATTCTTACCCTGGTAATATATATTGTAGATTTAACATTAAGGGGTATGGTTTAATATATTATTGATTCTAATGTAATTATAATATTTCTAACACAAGTTTTTTTGTTTTTATCTTTCCCTGTTGTTCTTAAAAACACATTAATTTTATAACTAAATGACCAAAACTAAACTTGAATGTACATTAATTAACCCATTCCAATATTAATCCTTGAAAGTGTTACTATATTATTTGAGGATATAAGTTTTATTTCTGGTATTTATATGTATAAATCAATCAATCAGTTAGGTTTAGTGGTTGAAATAACAACCACTATTTTGATAAATTTGGTATGGGTATGGGAATCGGGTGTTTTGGATCTTGGGATATGTGTGTGTCGTGGTGGGAAGTATTATAAACTTTCCGTAATCATAACCATCATCATTTTACCATAATCTTTTCTCTACACATATATAGTACCCACATTTTTATGTAATAATATATTTTCTAAAAATTATTGGTTGAGAAATTAAACATTTACTAATGAATCAATTGGAAAAATATACATAAAATCCTCTTAATATTTGGTAAGGTATGAGGAAACTTTTCTTCCCATTACTATGCATTAATTTTTATTCCTCATCCCTATAAAATATTGTATTAACTATTTTTAGATTAGTAGTGATGTATGTTGGAAGGAAACATAAATAATGACCATTTCTATCATCATAAAACATTCTTGGATTTATCGTTTAACCAATCATGAGTTTTTTTATTTATTATTGAATATTCCAAATAATTTTTCTCTTTAATTATGTAATTTTAGTATTAGCTGGTTTATATGTGATAATGGGATGGTTTATAAAATTTCTCTACTTCTAAAAACTTAATTAACTTCTTAGTTCTTAGGTAAATTAGGAATAATTCTAAATTATAAAAATAATTACATTATATATGTAAATTTACAAAATTAATTCTACCAATGTCAAGAAATATAATCTAAAAATCTCTATAGAAATAATCTAATGTAACTAAAAACACAAATGTCATATTTTTATTGTGCATAATTTAAACTAACTATAAGGAATCCAAGTATATGTATCTAAGGGTAGTGATAAATTGTGCATCCATCCCAAACAAATATAATATTTCCAAGTCTAAAATACTCATAGCTTCTATATTATTATATTTCACCTTATTTATCCTTTAATGTGGATTTAAAATGATGGAAATATTAAGTTTCATCTATGAATTCATCCTTAGAGGTCTATAAATGTGGAATAGGTGGGTTAAATATATTTTATGTTTTGTTTTTTCTTAGGTGGTAGATGGACCTTTTATTGTTGAATTAGGTTGATTGTGTTTATTATTTCACCTTTTCGGATGTCTAATTGTGATTTGGGGTGGGGGGGTTCAATAGTATAATTCTTCTAATAGGAATATGTGTTCATTTTCATCATACCAATGGGATATTATCAATATATAATGAAGGACTAAGGGAGTTAGGGAAATATTTGTAGGATATTGGTGAATTTTTGTATGCATGATAATGGTTTAGAGTTTAATTATTTAGAATAATAAAGGGCTCGGTAAAATAGATTTTATTTTTGAAATGAATAGTTTTGCAGAAGAGTATACATCTTCTAAGAAAAACATATAAATCAATACCATGAAGATTTAGGATGTGAAAACTAGATAATTTTATCATATAAATCTACTATATAAACAAGTTATCGTGTTTTATTAGGGAAAATCCATAAGGAAATTATGGTTTGGTTCATATATTTTTAAAGTAACATCAATCATTACATTCTAGTTTGGTTTTTTTCATTATTGTTCTCTTGGCTGGAAGATCAGGTTCTTTCCTTTCTAATTATTTTATAAATTATATTATGGAAAAATATTTACTATATAATTAATATTACTGAATTTTGGAATTTTTGTGTCATTAAAATTCCTTGTAACTTTAGTGAAAAATATTATGAAATGAATTTTTCTTGATATTGATATTATAATTTTTGGGTGTGGTGGTATTAATTATGGTACATGTGTTTTGATAAAATATTTAATTCATGATTTCATCTTTTTAATTTTTCATTCAATTTCCATTATAACTTATAGTTTAGTTTTAATGGAATAATTTTCCTTGATCCATAGAAAAATTTCTAATTCGTATTTTTTCTATAATATCAAGTAATCATGTATATATTTATCTTTTATTTTAGATGAGGTAAGGGTATTACGGTGTATTCGCATCAAATATTTTTACATTGAATTGAGATTATCAATCAGTCTAGAAATTATATTATAATGGGTCCCATTGATATATAATGAAAATATTTTTACATAGGTAGTAATAACCATAAAGACTTTATAAAAAATTATTTGTTCCCATAATAATCTAGATTTTTTGGTTTTGATGTAAAATTTATTATTACATGATGTAAATCCATTCCTCCATATTTTTTGTACCATTATAAATTGCCTATGTTACCTTATCCATTGTATACAAACTTCTATTTTATGTTTCAAAACTATATCACATTAAAAAATATGTGATATAAATATCATTGATGTATATTTTTAATCCTTATCAAATGAATCATCAAAATTATAAGAACATATCCTATAACTTCCAATATACTCTTTAAAAATATGAAATTCTAACAATAAAAAGGATTAAATATAATCAAAGGTTCCCACCAATTTATTACAATATTTGAAGCTGAAATATCAATGATCATGATCTTTATTCAGTGAAAATATACACCCAAGTTGAGAATACGTGATATAACACACCATACATAGTTCATTATCCATCAATGATGGATCCTAATTCCATTAAATATACACTCATCTATGAATAAAATCTTATACCACAGTAATTAAGATCGATTATCAAGACATGATATTCCATGTAAATAATCAAACTATTATTTAAAAGGTAATAACTAGTTTGTTTAGTGTAATTTCTCCCATATAATTGTTTAGCAGAACTATTTTTAATCTATAAATAAATAGATTTGTAAGTATAATAATACCTCCAAATCCCTTTGATCTTGTAAATATTATTTGTCTTCTTCTAATTTGATTCATATTCTATTAAAGTGACCAACTTGATAACTTGATTGGATTTTTAAGGAAAATCCTCTAGAATGTGTCACAATTTATTTAAAAAAAATAGAAAGGATATATTGATGGGATTTTTGTATTGGATGTCTATTAAGATAATAAATAATAATATATCATAGTTGAAATATCCAGTATGCATTTATTTTTTTCTCCTAATTTTTTTTGATCTACTTATTTAAGATCTCCACATTCCCACTTGTTTGAGGGTGAGGTGTGCTCATGTTGTAGTAAACCTTTTATTTTTTGATCATAGAAAACACAAAAATGGATATCGAAATGTGGTCCAGAATTTTTAATTGGTCTCTTAGGATTTCATGAGTTGAACCAAATTGGAACCCCTCATAAAGTTGTAGTGAAGACTAGATTGACCCATGAGGTTCACCTCCAACATGCCCCAAAAATTTCACCTAATAATGAGTGTATAAAACATACAATGTCAATAATAAACCTCATATATCCATACAAAAAATGAAAAATCCACCAATAATTATTATAGTATAGAAAACACAAGATCCCACTATAAAAAATGATTGATGTTCCATACAAAAAAATTCTCAAAATTAAAAATTCAAAATTTACACTCCTTAGATGAAATGCTGATAAAATCCCTAAGATCCAAGAAAGTGTCTTCCAGCCTAAACACTAAATCCCTACTAGAAACTAAATTAATATATTTATACATATATGGAGGTGAGAATATAATGTAGAATCAATAAAACACTCTGGGAATTTGGCATCAAAATAAGAACTCACTTTGATTACACTTGTCAGGTCTTAGAGTGTAGATTCATAACACTAGATGTTCATATATATAGTTCTCAACTATAGTGGAACTTAAACCAATGAAAGAATCTACATTAGATTGAATATCCCCCTTGATTTCAAATTCTGGAACTAATAAGACCAAGAACACCATCCACCACATCTATTCTTATTCTAGCATGTAGTTATAATCACCTCATGATCTTCCTTCTGATACATGTAAAATAGAACAAGCACATGTCCAACACAGAAATTTATGAAAAAAAGTAAAAACATAATGCACAAAAGGATTTTGTGTTATTTAATTTTCCTTTACATACATATTATAAATGTGTCACCCCTTTATTACATTATAAATAGAGTACGTATGATGTTAAAATGATTATAAAATTTATAAAATCATACTCAGGGCCCTAGAAGAATTCTCACCAATGCCTTAATTTGATTTTCCGATAATCCACCTAATGGTCTTTTGTCCTCATAATTTTAAATTCAACACTTGTATGTATCCATATGATATCTTTTGGAGATCTATATTATTTCCTCATTAATTCTATTCAATCATCATTTGGAATTATCCATAAATTTATTTTCATCTTACACATGTGGATAAGTCCCTCTATTTATTATCATCACAGCAGGTCAACTAGTAAACATAATTCATAGAATGACCAATATTCGACTATTAAACCATTTTTCTCTATAAAATTACTAGAATCAACTTCTAATTCATATTTAATTGTTGAAATTATCTCCTATTCATCTTAATGACTTTGAAAAATCTCTATTTTCCATATCTTATAAAAAACACTTCCACATCACCTAATCAAAATTCACAGAAATTGTGAACTTTAATAATTTCATCACCTACTCTATAATTTCATTTAGATAATAGAAATTTCCACTTTTTATATCTTAAAAAGTTCCTCTATAGCATAAATGACTCCTAGAAAACATGAATCGGAGTATGCTCCTCACTATTACAACACTAAGACACCATTATGCTACATCTGCAAAATCAAAACTTATCCTAGTGTTCTGAATAAATATAGTGAACTCATGAGGTAAAGTATGTTACCACTAATATGAAATATTGGGGGTCCATTAAATTGTCTATTTTACTCACACTATAAAATATGGTGTACAAACCCATCCACTAAATGAAATTCTAGTTTACTAACATATGATACTAGTAGTCAGAAATTTATTGTGATAGTGTAATTTCTCCACCAAGGTTTTTCAACATGGTAATTATAGTGACTAATCATCCATAGATTTGCAAATTGACTGAGAAAATAATTTCACAAAGAATCATAATAATATTCCACTTATGAATTATGTTCATAGTATAATTCAATAAATCTCCCACTCAATTATTATTCTCATCCTCACATCAATTTCCCACCGGTAAACATCTATTTACTTTTTTATCCCCCACATGGTTCTCAAATGCATTATTCTTCTAATCATTCTGGTTATCACTGATTAATATCCTACATAATTTTATGTACCCATGATATATCATTATACTAAATCCATGACAGTCTTCTAAATGAATCAATGGAGTTACTTTAGATCTTATAGGAACTGAGTATCCATACTAAAACATTATTGAATTTATATTAAAAAACATTTGTTGTCAATCATGTAAATGGATCCACTAATTTTGATATATGTTTCAAACAAAATTCGCTCCAAGAATATATAACTCAAGATATTTCAAGAACACTGAAATCTAGTGGCATCATTGAAACCATCCTCCATATGGATTCTTCTAGAAAATCCTAATGTTATCGGCATGAAGAACTACCACAGAATTTTGATTGGTATAACCAAAACATGGGTTAAGATTTTCCCCCCTGCATCCATCTGTAGATCTAACCCTTGGAAAATATTTCATCTATTATAGAGTTATTTACAATTCATTGAATATATTCTCAGTATCATTAACATAGATTCATAATGTAATGTTCCAAAATTTCAATGTAATTTTGTTTAAATTATACGTAATTATTTGGAGACCACAAGCTCTGAAGGTATGTGATTCTGAGGCCCAGTGAGCCCAGAATAGAATTTTTGAACTTTTATTCAGTTCACTTAAGTAAACATGCGAGTGGTTTTTTCTAACTATTGAACTGGTGCGTGGATCAAAAATCTGAGGACACCGTTGAACATGGGATTCACCTAGAAAGGACATAACTTTGATTGGAAAGGGTCGGATGGAAAACTTAATTTATAATATTTTTAGAAAATAATAAAATAACATAGAAAAGGATATTTTATTTTCTTTCACACCATTGAGTGGAAACGAAGACGATGTGGTGTGATGATGAGGCGACAATGAGGCACATTAAATGAGGATCATTAATGGCTTATTGTTCAAGCGTAACAAACTCAACGTCATAGCGTAACAAAAATGTTGCAATCTGTTTTTTTTATTAAACTAACATGTTGAAAAGTTGATAAAAAAACCCTATGAATTATCTGGTGAACCTATGGTGGAATTCCTCTCCAATTAATAACAAAGAATGCCGAAGAAACCCTCGCCAATGACGAACACTAGAGGATCGGAGCGCAGCGAAAAATCTCATGAAGAATGATAGAGGATCATGGGTCTTTGACAACTTAGATGATAATCCATCACTTACGATAGATCTAAATCCATGTAGAGATTTATTTTTACTTAAATTCAATGTTCTTCATTTTAAAAAACAAATAAAAATCAACCCAAGAACAGGTTGATCCGCGGATCAGGTGTTCTTGAGGGAGGGTGATTTGCTTGGGGTTTTTCATGGGGATTGTTGATGCCTTGATAGAACTATGATTCTGAACCTCCCATGTTTCAAACTTCTAATGGAGAGGACGCGGGCTGACGTGAAAAAGGCCTAAGCCCCTCCACCATATGCATTCTTCATGGAAGAATTCAAAAAATGGTGGCAAGGGGAGTCTGAGGTCGTTGTAGTAAAGGTGGAAGCCTTACAATCCTGTAGGCACATACATTTTGAGAAACATACCACTAGAGAAACTATAGTGGCCCAAAAAAGGAACCATTGTCACACTGGCGCCAGCAGTCATGGGCGGAGGGTGGG
The DNA here is from genome assembly GCA_963277665.1 of Viscum album. Taxonomy (NCBI): domain Eukaryota; kingdom Viridiplantae; phylum Streptophyta; class Magnoliopsida; order Santalales; family Viscaceae; genus Viscum; species Viscum album. The sequence continues at coordinate 576,761,438 of OY728122.1, read as the reverse complement.
TGTGCACCACAGCAGTAAAGAGATGGTGCCAGCTGGCCGTAGTGGCGTGGAAATGCATCGCTGACCGGAACCATGTGGATGGGCAGCCCAAGTCTGGGACACTTGGGAAATTTGGATGTATGTGGTCGAAGACAGCATGTGGGCGTCCAGTCGGCCACATGGCGCAAGTCGTGAACGCATGACTACAGTGGAGGAAACTGCCCTGCGCCGACTGCAGCGGAAGCAGGGAGTCGGACGCTTCTTCTAGTCGAATCTCATTCGGGTGACAAACTGGTATGCCTTTGGTGGACCAGGAAGTCCATTGGGCTGGGTCATGCATCAGGTGCATGATTTTTTCCATGTTTCATAGCTGAGGAGGTACATCCATGATCCATCACACATCATTGACTGGGGAGAGGTGGACATTGATGATGGGGAGACATTTGCAGAGTTTCCAATGGAGAGAGAGGATCGATAGGATCAGGTCCATTGTGGACAGTCGATTCATCTAGTGCACGTTCGGTGGTAGCATGTGAATCTACAGGAGAGCACATGGGAGCGGGAAGCTCATATTCATTCTCAGTATTCCCCTTTATCTGAGTAGCCCTTGGTTTTTATTTTAGGAATATAAATCCCTAATGTGGGGAGAATGTAATGTCACATAATCTCAAGGTAATATTTTTAAAATTATATGGAATTATTTTGAGACCACACTCTCTGAAGGCATGTGATTCTAAGGTCCGGTGAGCCCAGGATGGAATTTTTGATCTTTTATTTAGTTCACTTAAGTAAACGTGCGGGCATATTTTTATAACCCTTGAACTTGAAATCAGATCAAAAATATGAAGGCACTATTTAACTCGGAACATTGGGATTCACCTAGAAATGATATAACTTTGACCAAGGTTGGACAGAAAATTTTATTTTTGGACTTTTTTGGAAAATAATAAAATAACTTAGAAAAAGTTATTTTATTTTATTTTGTACTGTTGAGAGGTGGATAGTGATGTTGTGTTGCGGTGATGAGTTAAATAAGAGGCACATTAAATAAGTATCCTTAATGGCGTGTTGTGAAAGCATAACCTCTATTCTACTTCATAAATAAAACTGTGTAACAAACGCAACATCGCAGCGTAACAAAAATGCTTCGACGTGTTTCATTTTATTAAACTAATTTGTCGAAGAGCTGAGAATTATACTCTGGGGATTCTCTATGAAACCTATGGTATAATTAATCACTAATAAATAAAAAATAATTCCTAAGAAATTCTCGCCAATGAAGAATGTTGTAGGATGGGAGTGCGAAGGAAAATCTCATGATGAATGACATCGGATCGTGGGTCATCGATGACATGGATCATCATTAATCACCTTTGACAAATATGAATCCAGATAGGGATTTATTTATGCTTAAATTAAATTTTCTTAATTCTAAAAAAAATGAAAATGGATCAACCCAAAAATAGGCTGATCCATAGAACGATTGTTCTAGTAGAAGGGTTCTTTTCTAGGGTTTTACATGGATATTGTCAATAGCTTGATAGAAATGTGATTAGGAACCTCTCCTATTTCAAACTTCTAACGATGAGGGTCTGAGCCAAAAAGAACAAGGCCTGAGCCCCTCCACCTTGTGTGTTCTACATGGAATAATTCTTAACAAGGTGGTAAGGTGAGTTCGAGGTGGTAAAAGTGAAGGTGGAAGCCCTATGGTACCATAGGATTAGATAGATCGAGAAACGGACCACCAGATAAACTCTGATGGACCGTAGAAGGAACCGCCAGCTTGCAGGCACCAGCGACCGGCAAAGTCCTGTGGTGGTGGTAGAGGGAAGATGGAGGCAGTGCATCCGTCATTGGGCCATAGCAGCATGGAAGTGTGGCGATGACCGACACAGCATGGAGGGGCGGCCCACATCTAGGCCACTCGGTCGAGCTGGCATCAGGTGGTCGAAGACCGCGTGTGGGATTCCAATTTGTCCAGTGGTGCAAGCTGCGATAACTACACCGTGGCAGAGGAAACTGCCCTGCGTCAACCGTGGGGCGACCATAGAGCCAGATGCGGCTTCCAGGCGCATCCTAGCTGGGCAGGCCAATAGGTCGGACCCGCGGCCCCACAGGCTCGCGACCCAATGGACCGGACCCAGGCTGAGTTAGTTCTGGGTCAGGTTGGCAAACCCCGGATGGGGTCAGTGGATCCTGGGCCAGGTTGGGTCATGTCGGTTCAACCGGGTTGGACCAGACCCAGACCCAACTGGCCCACATTTCACTGAAACACTTGAAACTAGTAGACCGAGCATCCGAATGACGCGTCGTCTACGAAATGAGGACCCTTTCTATGGGGTTATCCTTATATGATACTCTACGTGATTTTTTGTGGACTTCGGAATATTTACATGATGGATCGGAGTCAGCTCCAGCCTATCCCTTTTTACTAAAATGCCCATATCATACAAACTGGGCATGAGTTAGACGCGTCGTCTATTGCGTTGGGACCCTTACGACGATACGGTCCTTTGGATTACTCTATGTGGTACTTCCTATCAGTTTAGGTATGACTGATGGATTGAGGAGAAGATCATCCTAGAATCAAGCGTGCTAAGTGAGGGAATCCAGTGGCTGGCTGTGACATGATGAATGAGAGACCCTTCATGGATTAGCAGTAGAGAGGCCCTCTGTGGATCAGTATTAGGGAGACCCTCGTTGGATTAGTAGTAGAGATACCCTTCATGGATCATCATGAGAGTGACCCTTCGTGGATCAGCATGAGAGAACCCCTCCATGGATCAACAGTAGAGTAACCATCCATGGATCAGCAGTAGATAAACCCTCTGTGGATCATAATGAGAGAGACCCTTCATGGATCAACATTAGAGTAACCCTTTATGGATCAGCATGAGAGTGACCCTTAATGGATCAGCATGATAGCGACCCTTCGTGGATCAGCTTCAGTGTGACCCTACGTGGATCATCATGAGAGCTACCTTTCATGGATTAGCATCAGAGTGAACCTTCATGGATCAATAGTAGAGCGACCCTTCCTGGATCAGCAGAAGAGCCTCTCAATAGAATAAGATGGTTTGGATTTACGAGTAATCATATTTACTCTTGTACTTAATTTATACCTTGTGTGAGTTGTGTCTTTTAATTTGTGATTTACTTTGAGATCATGCTTTGTGGTATTTTTCTTTTTTGGATTTCTTTGAGACTCGAGTTGGTCTCGGGGTCCCTACTGAGTTTTGTTATACTCACCCATGCATGAGCTTCACCAGAACCTATTTTGTCTTGTGAAAAATATAGACAGCTTTGACTGGGACTTTGGGGAGCTAGGTCTAGACAACGCTCAAAGGTGGATCGATAGATGTTGCGTGCGGTAGTGACATATGATTGTGAGTTGTACCAATCCTTCAGGTAGGATCCTTGGTAGGCGACCTCCAGATATTGTACTTCATTTTCTATAATTTCCTTTTAGTTGGGATTGTATTCCATCCCCTTATACTTTCTATAGTTCTTGTACTTGTTTTTTGATCCAATTTTGACTTACTTTCTAACGTATGGGATACACGTCTGTGTATAGTTTGAAAGGAAATGCCATCCCTTTTTGGGTATGACTTTTTGGTGCTAGTCCTCAGCCCCTGTCCTATGGAAGGCAGGCTCAGGGTAGTCACGACTTGGGCTGAGGGGGAAGATTTGTGGAAAATATTCATATTCACTGAAATGTTCATTGGGACATGGAATTTTATTTTCCCCATATTTTTCATGGAAAAATTAGACACATTTCATAGTATATTTATATGAGAGACCACAACCTATCATATTTCCAAACATTTGATTTTTCTTACAGAATATTATTCCCTAAAGATAATGTGAACCACCCACACATATATTCTATTTGATCCCAAACAACTTCCACTGGATCCAACACATTCTTCTTAGAAATGATTATCTTCCTTAAGAAAAAAAATTTTGTTGTTCAAGGTTAGTCTTCTTCAAATATATATAACCTCTACAAGCAGTCTTTCCAAACTTCAATATTATCCACAACCACTAATATTCTAGAAAAAATTCTATTCCACTTGTATCATGATAATTCTTGATTCATTACTGAAGTTACATTAATGTACAATGGAATTTCATGAGAGAAACCATTGAACCTTGAACAAATGATGCTTCCACTAAATATTTCCCTCCTAGTGAATGAGTTTCAAAAAATATTCACATTATATAGGATCCTCATCCTTCCTCCACTATCATTTTCTTCCACTCATGACAACCACTCCTCATATTCAATATTCCAATCATCTGAAACCTTTTATTTCAATACTCCTTCTATAATTATACTTATAGATCATGAAACTTATCTACACATCCCATCTCTACAAATCCCACATATCATGAATCCCATTCCCTTCTATAAATATATTACATCCCTTATGACCAAATAATGATGAATTATAATTATAAAACACTACCTATACCTTTGTTTATAATATGGATGAACACAACTTACAAAAATATATCAGGATTTTTAAAAAAATTCTTACTCTACCTTCATAAGTATTTTTTTATGAAACCCCAAATTCATTTGAAATGAATCAATATAGGTTTCTATGAAAATGTTGTAAAAAAATAATTCTTTCCTTTTATCTAATGGTTTTTGGAACCTCTAATATTTCAAAATTCTATGATAAGACGGTTTGATATCCTCTAATTTGACCCGACATAAAATAATAACATACTTTTCCACTAACCACTAATTCCTAGAACATACACCATTTTCCTGATTACGGCCTATAAAACAGTACATGTGCTAGTTTTCATGTTTTTCATCTTTGATATCATACTTCATGATGGATAATCCATCCAATATAACTATAATCCCTCCAAGAGTAGAAATAACATGATCCTATTTGATTAATAAACAACAATATCATATCATCAAACTGGCTCTTAACCCATGTAATGTTATCCTCTGGATACATGAGCTCCCATTGAATCCAAACAATATAAGGGACTACTACATTTCCTCCAAATTTCAACACTATTTCAAAAAGATCCAAAATTCAAACCCAGTTAATGATACATGATAAATGAAAAATAAAATTCATTTTTTCTTTTAATATCCATATAATATATTTGGAACCACCACCATCTTACTGACATATTCTTCTGGTGACTTGATAGACTAGTAAACCGTGTGAACCGAACGGTCTTCTAACTAAGCCCTGAAGTCACCAAAAATGAAACATGCCCCCAAATCATATAATTAAATTAATCATTTGATATCCTATAAATGTTTCAGTACCTATACCATCATATGGTAAGATCATTTAGTGTCTATAGTAAACTACTTCACTAAGAAGTCCTACTACCATGTTCTGCCACCAAGTAGTGTAACCACGATTTGTTACCATATTTTGGGAAAAAATAATAAAAATGGGAACCTTATTTTATACCACTTATTAAAGAGAAGGATACATATTCAAAATACCAAAAGTTCATACTTTTGGTTCTCCACTGTAGTAGAATGTAAATAATTAGAAAGGACTCCCTCCAATTAAACATTCTCAATGATTATTAAGATCTTAACTAAGAAAACCACACACTCAAACTATCGCATAGAGTTTTCCACCACTATCTAGATCCAATCACCTCATTATATATAATTTTACAGATGAATAAGTGAATAATAATGTGAAAAACCTAGAAATATATGAAATAATTACAAAAAAATGCACATAGGGATTACATTTTTCAAACATTGCATCCTACATCCACAAAAGAATAATAAAATATCTATAATTACACAAAAAAATAGAATATATATGTTTTATAATGATTATAAAATAAAAAAATCCATAATCATACCATTAGAAGAAGTCTCACTAACTCTTTAGTGGTAAAATATTTTGGTGCTCCTCCTCATGGTTTTCCACCTTCAGTAGGTTATCATTCAACGCTTGAATGTGCCCATATGAACTCTTTCTAGAGCCACCTATCCTTACCCTATCATCTCCCTTTAGTTATCTGTATTACTTTTTTTTAAATAGTTCCATATTTCATAGGTAGAATAATACCATTATTTATAGTTTTCCCATCCAATCATCCAACCATTACCTTTATCCTACATTCATTAAAGACCCAATGTCATACTATGAAAACATTATTTCCTTTTCACATTCCCTACATCCAAATCTAAGGTCTAGGGAATAGTGTGATCCAAATCTACTTAATGAATATGAATTTTAAAAATATCCATTTTCTGTATTCACTAAGGATGACTTCCACATCCCATCATTAGAGTTCATGGAACTCATTAACCTATACACTTACATCACTATATCTATAATTTCATTCAACTACCCCTTATATCTTCATCTCTAAATTTATCCAAATCATGGTTGAGTCATAAATTATATAGATTAAAATATCTTGCATATAATTTCATCCCTCAAACTCTATTCGGATTCATCTGCTGAACAAACACACATCTAGTTTCTCCTGCTAAATGTAGTGAATGCACACCATCCGACATGCTTTTACTTATTGGATATTCTATTGATCTGGTTAAATACATATTATACTCACACTATTGTATATGATGAATTGAACTATCCACCTAATGAACATCCTTTGAACTAAGTATGCTTTATAAAATCAGACTTCCATATAACTAGTGTACTCTTTTCATCCAAGTTCTCCCAAGTGTTACATTTGGGGATAAAACATTTATAGATTTGACACTTGTCCTTAAAAATAGTTCTCAAAAAAACATAATATGATCCTCATCTATTAAACTCATGTAAATGTGTAATAAGAACACCAATTATATAATTAATAACAACAAAACCAACAAGAAACATGAAAGGAAACAATCTCCCATTTTCACCATGTTTCCCTCACCCAAATGTTTTTAAAAATGTAAAATCATAATGAAATGAATAAATCAAAATTAGTACCCCATATCACTACCTCAATGTTTTTCATCTCTCAAAACCCAATTTCAAACATCCCGACACTCCCATATCTTCTGCAGTCATTCCACAACTCAACATTGGAATGCCATTACATATGATGTGGTTTAGACCATATCAATATCTTTACTAACACTTTTAGGGTATAACAATCTCATTTTAATTATTCCAACTTGGATAAAACCATAACCACATATTACATATACACATCTCCATCATAAAACATCACCGCATCACATATCCATCTTAGTTAGTTATTAGAAATTCAAGGAAATCAATAATATTCTATCCTCCAACCATACACAGCCCCCACAATGTATCATCATCAATGATTCCACAAAACTAATCCTATAATGGGTAATGGGGAACATAGAGAAGTCAGAGATACATTCCCTTGTAACCATGGATATTTGGGGAACACACCCAGAACCAAAAACTTTTGGGCCATGATATGGATATTAGACTCTGGTGGGGAGTGTATGAAATCAAAAGAAAATAAATTTATAATAATTCATAGCCAAGTATAATCTATAATCTGTTTACCGAAATAAAAACAATATCACTAAATTACTACCTTATGTTTACTACCTCCCATTAAAAACTGCTTCAACTTATATATTTCTAATTGTTCTATGTCCCCACACAAAATAGTCAAAAAAACTATTCACAAATCCTATTTAATAAAACAATATAAAGGTTTTTGGATTCATCATTTATCAACCATATTATATTAATTATACCATTAAATTCCATATTTAATGAAAAAAACATTTTTATACATTATAGATGATTAATCAGTACATTTTTCATTAATTTTATGTATTAAAATTCCATTCAAAACCCATGGTTCTTTCTATTTGAAACAACATACACTTACCACTTCATTATCAATTCCACGTTCTATTTTTACTAGAAAACAACTAAAAAATACATATCACACATCCATACACCACAGTTGTCCCCACACACCTCATGTAATTATCCACATTAATAGCCACACAAAACATCTATTTCCCATAGAAAATCCTATCATTATCTTTCCACATCACAACAACATCCTCTTATTATAGAAACCAAGGATTTACATAAATGGATATTTAATCATTTTAGATGAATATTCATCACATTAAAAATTTACATGCCTAAGGATCATAATATTTTAGTGTCTTTGGAATCAAATAATATAATCTTCTATGTTTGTGAAATATCATCAATTTTTTCCTTAATGATCGTCCCATTTATATATCTTTCATAAAACCTTTCCTAATAATCTAGGGAGAGGAAATATAAGAAACATTGAGATCATATTCCCATTAATTATAAATAAATTAGATATGTAATAAAAACATGATCATAAGGGTATGATAACATGAGAATAACACTTGAAGATCATACCCTACATATCAAATATCATAATGACTCATAGAATAATGATTGAAAATTAATAAGACTTTAATAATAATATAATCAGATAACATGAGACATTAGATCATTACATAGTCATAAAACATATATTTGTGTTATAAACATCCACTTATAACATTATGAACAAGTTCAAATAGAAACAGTCTCACTCATTATATTAAGGACATCAAATCAGTCCTTCACAATAACTTATGGACATGAAACTAGGTCCATGAATAATATTGTAAACATGTTTTCAGGTTAATGAATAACATTTTGAACATATAATATTATTCACTCATGATATTGTGAACATGTAATCAGGTTCATGCATAACATATTCAATATGAAATCAGGTTCCCACATTAAATTATGAACATATAATGAGGTTCTTTCATAAGAAGCTACACCTCCTAGGCAGGATACACAAAAATCCCCAGGGGAGACCCAATCTTACTGTACCAAGTCCACTTCTCATTATATCCATGTATATCTCATGATATATATAAATAGTTACCCATCATATTGTAGGGAGATATAGGTCCCCTCAGTCAGATAATGAAATCATGCAAATGTTTTCCATAAGATCATAATCATTTATTATATCATTACCCATGAAATTAAATTGGTATCATAAACATTTCATCATATCATAACTTATAGAAAAGAGATATGTTTCAAAATAATTTCATATTTTAATAATACATTAGAGGAAGTGGGTTTCATAATCATTTTATCATGGTATAACCTGTGGAAGAGAAATGGATTTCATAAATTTTTTGATGTTAAACATAAACCACTTAATGAAATAATAAGAATGGTTTCCTTAGATAATAACCCCAGTAAATAATGAACCATATCAAAGGATGTCATATTTGATTAAAAATGATTTTTTAAATATAATTTAAAAAAAATTCAATATGAAAATATATTTTCTTCTTTGAACATATATTTTAAAACATAAACAAATTTAAAAACCTTTCTCATTGAAAATAACCTTGGAATCATATAGTTGATTCTATGAAACCCAATTTAAACAATTTTTAAAACTTATAAAAATTAAAATCCTTTTCCTGGAAAATAATATTAAAATTTAATTCAAAAAAAATTAAATCATTTTTAGAAAATTTGGTTTTTATATAAAATAAACTTCTTTCCAAAGAGATAAATGAGGTCAGATTGTCTTAGAATCAATTTCTTAGTTATCTCAAATACCAAAGAGAAAAAAAGGGTACCTTTAATTGAAGATATAATTATTATTTATAGGATAATATAATTCATGAGAATTATTGAGTGATTTTTCATAATATTTGATCAATGGAATCATAATAAAAAACAATCCCCATAAACGATGAGATTAAAGAAATAAACTCTTACGACTTTGGTAACTTTGAATCAAAATAAACATGAAATAATAACATTTCATGATGATTAAAATATCATTAAAATAATTCGATTAATTATATAATTTGTTAATGGGTTAGTATATTCACCTCATAAAATAATATTGGTGCATACCATAACATGTGACTCAATGAAAAAAATTGAGACAAAATACTCTTAACATTTTGGAAACTTTTAAACCATAGCCTCGTGAAATGGAGATCCTAAAATGGATGTTTAAATTCCATAAATATTATTTAGAATAATAATAATGTACATTCATGGGAATTATATACACCACATAGAAGAAAGAGGTGGTGAATATTTCATGTGTCGTATAGAAGTAAAATGTGGTACGTAAATCCCTTAATGCTTGAGTAACTTATGAATCATGAGATATGTGAAATAATAACATCAATTAAAACTTTTCATTTCATGGAATAAATTAAATTAATAATATAAAATTTCATAGGGAATTATATACATGACACAAAATAAATGAGTGATGAATGTGGCATAAGTCTCATAGAAATAAAAGTGAGACTAAAAATTCACTTACCTTATGTCTTGACTTCCATCATACACATTAAAAAATATTTTATAACAAACAATTCATTTAATAAATATAACATATATAAATATTTATATTTATAATAATATATATGATTTTATTATGTCTTTATATAACACGATTATTAATAATTCCACATTAATGTTACATGTCGAGTAATAACTCCTTTATTTTTCATATAGGATATGAAGTATTATTTTTGGTCCTATTACATTGATCATGATTTAATAATTTATATAATATACACCATTATATAAATATAATATATTTTTAGTATATATTTATTTATAATTATCTATAAAATAAAGAAATCGGGAATGAAATACACTATTTATGGAGACGGTAGGTTGTACGTGCGCATGAAAGTTGTTTACATTTTCTTGTCAAATTGAAAGAAAGAAAATTTTATCATATATATATATATATATTATAGTATAATTACTATTTAATATAGATAAAAAATATCAATTATACCCATACTTAATATATTCCATATAAAGTATGAACGAATCACATCGCTTCGTGGGGATGTGGTATGTCATACCCACAAATGATGATTGTGTATCACATTTTATGGAAGTGTGTAAATTCTTAGGTCTTACCCTTAACATAAAAATAAATTAGTAAATTTAGGATAATTATAAGTTTATATAAGCATGTTATAATAAGAATAGAATGGGTGGAGATGGAAACAAAGAAAAAATGCATGTTCATGAACGTTACTTGTTATTCAGGTAACTCCTTATGGTTCTCATGAAATGACATACATGGATGTATTTTTTCCAAAATATGTGACTATAGGTTGAGAATATGGAATTTAATATGACATTTCGATAGGAAATTTTTTATTAAAATTGATTCATAGGTTTGAAGAAGTGGGGAGGGTGGATACCTTTTTATAATGTAGGAGGAGTGGTATTCTTGTAAATACCAAAAGGTAAACACTATTAGGTGATCTACCATGAATAATATACCTAAAATAATAAATTATATTTGATAAAATATTATATATTATCTATATATGTCTATAAAATTGGGTTTTTACATGTTTCGATTTCATTTTTTGTCTTATGTTTAATATTTTCTCCCTTAGTAAACTCGTTTTTCTCTTAATCCCTCTGATTATTTTTAATTGATTTCCATTATAATTTTTTTTAAAAATAAATCAGGAATTATTATATATTTACAATTTTTCTTGTTCCAAACATGTAATATATTCTTCCAAATTCAAAACATATAAGTGGATGAAATTAATTTAAAATTAATCATGGAGATGGGATGAGACAATAAGATTTCAAAGTGACAATGTTCAAAAGTTTAGAATGTTTTGATGTCAAATTTCAAAGTAATTTTGATTCTAATGAATACATTGGGTTAATATATGAATAAATAAACTATTTATTCTTTGAAACCAATTCATAATATAATTTATCAATATAAATTACATAGATGAAAAGACAATTTTTAATTAAAATTAAATATTTTTCACTATTCATCAAAAAATGAATCTACTTAGAAAAAATGAAACAAAATCAACCTAAGAAAATTAAGAAATTAAACATTGAAAAAGTAAACTTATTTTTTTAAAATAGGAATTATAAAATTCTCAATAATTATTTTTCATGTAAGTGCACCATTAAAAGGCGGTTAAACTGCCTTTAAGTAAAATATATCTGTTTATGTGTAAAATTGGATATATTTTTATCTCTTGATTAGAAAATACATATACTGAATGCTAATTATTTGATTTAATATATAATATATATATATTTCATAAAACTATTCAAAAATTGGGTTGCTTACTTTAATGAGATAATAAATGTTTTTTCATAGAAAAATAGTTTTTCGGAAATGGAATTTCATTATTTTCAAATAGTTCTTGCTCTCATTTCTGATTAATTAGTATCCAAAGAATTGATTTTATATATTTTTTAAAACAATATTTTCATAATTTAGTTATTATTAATATTAAATACAATTATAATGTATTGGTGATAACTTTAATATTATTTTCTTATTAATATTAATAGTATATTTTTGTTTGGTGAAACTCATTTTTTCTTGTAACACATGATATCAAAGGGACTTGGAATTATATGCAACAAAATATAATATTAGTGTCTCAAATATCTCAAGATTAACTTCGTTTAGCATGATATTCAATCCATGATATATTTTTTATTTTGTTAAAAATAAATAATTAATAAAAACTCAGGGTATTACATTCTACCACACTAAAAATGCATTTCTACCTCGAAATTATTCAATTTTATTAAAGGTATAATAATTTTATTTTATTTTCATATAATCCCTCAATGTAAAAATAATGAATTATAAAACATATTTTTTTAAAACTAAATTTGGGAATATAATGGTTACCCAAAGTGACTCATAAATAGGTTTCCAAATAAGATAACATATGTGGGATGTAAGAACATGGACACATAAGAGAAAAATAACACCAAAATAAGGGTGGAGAGTGATAGAAAACATGGTAAAGATAAAGATAACAATAATAAATACATTAACCAAAGAGTCTTTAGAACGTTCACTGATATCATCAAAAAAGATGATAACAAGAGAAAATTTTATTTTAATAACCTTTTTCAAATGATGAATAATTTTTCACAATAAGATATACTTACTTGATTTCATTCTATTACATATTAATAATCTCATCCTTTAGATGATCCTTGATAAATTTCCACTTAATATATTACTCCATGAAATTAAGGTGAATTTTTCATTCTTGAAGAATTAAAAGATTATGATATCCATAAATAAAATGATAGAGCATTAAATCTGTATTTAGTTAACATCATAGTAAACTGGTTATAATTAGTTATCCAATGTGAATAAATCCTCATCTATAGAGATAATATCATAATATCTAAAATCTCATCCAAATTTTAAATTAAACTATTTTATAAATGGATAACATTTTAACCCTTCTAAACTAAAAAAATCATAAAAATTAGAATGAATGTCACTAAATTTCACAAAATTAGCTTATCATTGATCCCCCCATATATCATAATGTTTCTCTTAGTTGTCAAATAACAAACATGTGAATTCCTTTATCATGGATTTTCATGAAATATGGTAATAACTTGAATTATCATAAAAAAATATTGAAAATATAAATTCTTCTTCATAAAATTTATCAAACACATATTGTTTTATATATTACATAAATCCAAAAAAATTGTAAAATTCATGAATGATAACATAAACAACTTTTTCAACAAATCCTTTATCTGTTTTGAGTCCATCAATACTATCCAATTTACATTAACTATATCAATCATCTATTTATCCAAGCTAACACAATTTTAATGACATCAGGATCACATTAAGTGTAACTGTCTCTTGATAAAAATATCACATTTCCATTAAATAAATATTATAAGTCATCAATACCATTTAATATATTTTTGAAAATTATTAATGAAAAGCATATACTTCATGATTCTTGTAACACGATTCTTAAACTAAAATACATATAAACTTTAATAATCCCACTTCTTTCTTAAACCATTAACAAGGGTTCCTCATATTATCTCTAAATACCCATTTCATAAAATATTAAATATAAATCATGTGCAAGAATTAATCAATATCAACATAATCATGATTATATAAAATAATATTAGAACAAAACATAACTTTATATATCGCTCATAGTCTCATCATCATCATCTGTAAGACCATTACTCTTTCAACTATGCTGGATTCCTTTATGATATTCCCACTATGACATTGATTTGAATAATTCTCATATATTTCAAAATTAAAACATTCAACTATCGATAATACCTTAGGGATACAAATATTAAAATACATTGAATTAACTAAACTCTTCATTTTTCAGAGGAAATTATTTATTCTATGGCCTTCTTCACCACATAGAAGACATATTCTCATTAGTTTGAGATATTTTCTTGAGTGATAATTCCCAAATTCTAAACTAATACAAATTAAATATTTATTCATCTATGGTTACCATCATCTGATATCTTTGAGAAAACTTTCCTTCTCTTCATTTTTGATTCATAGAGTTGGTCAAGGTATATATTGTTAATCATGATCTGTGAAAACTAAATAGTCATAGTTAAAAAATCATTTACTTCCATCATTATTCCATTTCAAAAATCATCAAAAGAATTTATGTCATAATCAAATTTACCCAATTCTTTATGGTTCCTTCCATGTACTAAAATTAGAACAATAGTTTGAGTGACACTTATCATAGAAACAAACATTATAATCCTAAAAAATATATTACATGAGGCCGAAATCATGATAGATGTTTCTTCAATATATTACACCATAAGTTTATCCTAGGTTATTCATATTAATATTCTATTTAAAATCATTATAAAGATTCATAAAGAGTTTTTTAATTCCAATGGAAAATCCACCATGAGTTTCAAGCCATGTGTGAAGTAAGGCCCATTTTTGGGCACCGGTTTTCGATCGATTCTATATCAATATGATGTTTTTTGGGTTTTACACCTATGTATAAATGTTTTAGAGACATATCCACTTGTAGTGTCAATATAGGGATTTATTTCCATGAAACAACTTGATCAATCCTTTATCAAAATTATAGTACATTTTCTTAAACATTAAATAATCTTTAGATTTGTCATTATATGTATTCTTAGACATATCCTTATAAATATCCATAGAGATTCCAAAAAAAATCTCATCCTAGTTTCCAAAGGTTGAATAAACCATTCCTTTGACCAAATATAGCGACTCAGGATTATCATACATAGATATTACATCATTTTTATGATTGTTAAGTATATTAAAAAAGTAAATTCCCAAGGACCATAATTGTTTATTTTATTAAGAAATATACAACACAATTTTCTAACTTCGTGAATGATCTTAAAATTTTCTAATAAAGATATTCCCATTTGGTACTCCTAATAGATATCTTTATTCATAACCTAAGGGAATGAAACATAATAATGGGTGAGATAAGATACAAAATATGGGTAAATAAAGGAGAAAAGTTATCATAACCTGAACCTAAGTTTATGAGAAAATGATAATAACATTTTAAGATCATACCATATATATCAAATTTGATAATCATGAGTCATGTAATCTAGTTTTGAAAGTCATAGGACTTAAATAAAAATATATTAAAATAACATGATCCATGAGATCATAACATAGAAATAAGAAAATAATTTTTGGAATAATAAATAACTTATAACATTTTTAACATGATTAAATAGAAAGAGGCTCACTCATTAAGTTAAGGAAATGAAATAATACCCTCTCATATTCTTATGTACATGAAATGAGGTACATTCATAACATTATGAAAATATAATTAGGATAATTAATAACACTGTGACCATGTAATCTAGTTCAGTAATAACATTTTGAACACATAATCAGGTTAATTCCCAACACTGTGAACATGTAATATGTTTCATGCATAGGGGGCTAAAAATTATTTTATAACATAAAACATTTTGATAACCATTTTCTTTGGAAAAAAATTGAAAAATTATAATGGAGGATTTTAAAACCATTTTAAACACATTTAAAAACATAAAATATTTTCAAAATTCATTTCCTTGAAAATTATCTTAATATATCATTTAAAAACATTTCTGAAAACAATGTATTTTAGTAAAATTGATTTCCAAATGAAGAGATAAATTAGGTTAAATTTTCCTAAAAATACTTTCTTACTTATCATAAGTACAAAAGAGTGAAAAAATGGTACCATTACATAATGATATCATAAATAACTAGGGGATAATAAAATTCATAAGAATTACTGACTGATAGATCAAAATATTTTATCAATGGAAGCATAATCATAAACAATCCCATTAAATGATAATGTTGTAGCAATAAACCCTAACCACTTTGGTAACATTGAATAAAAATCCCCAAGAAGGAATAAAAATATATAAAACATATAATATAATTAAAATAATTAGATTCATGATAAACCACATTAAAGGGGATGTATCTACACCTCACAAAATAATATAGGAGAAAAACATAACATGTGTCTTAAATAAAAAAATTCAGACAAAATTATCTTACCATATTGGTAACATTGAAAATATAACCCCATAAAAGATAGATCCTCAAATGGATGTGTAAATACTATAAATAATAAAAATAATTATAATGTACAGACAAGGTAATTATAAACAACATATAGAAGAAAGAGGTGGTGAATATATAATGTGTCTCATAAGAGTAAAACATGAGATGTAAATCTCTTACTACTTGAGTAACTATTTAATTATGAGATATATGAAATAATAACATCAATTTAGAATTTTTATATCATGTAATAAATGATATAAATGATATAAAATTTCCTAGGGAACTATATACACCACTCAAAAGAAATGAGTGTTGAATATGGCATAAGTGTCACCAAAATAAAAGTGAGACTAAAAATATCATTACCTTAAGTCTTGACTTCATTGTACATATTCAAAACTCATGTATAATAAAAAAAGTTTATTATAAATCTACTAAAAAACCATATTCATATATATAATATCATATATGATTTTATTATGACTTTATATTAACTTTTTTCAAAAATTCCTTGTTGAAGTTATGTTTCGGGTAATAACTGCTTTGTTCTTCATATATGTTCAAACTTTTTATTTTTGGACCTCTTACTTTGATCATTATTTCCTCATATAGAGAAATTAAAAAAATTATATAAATATAATATATATTTATAATAAATTTATTTGTAATAATCTATAAAATATAGAAATAGGAAATGAAATACACCATTCATGGATATGGCATACCTTACACACGCATAAACAATATTTCAATTTTCTTCTCATATTGATAGAAAGAAAAGTAAATGGTACATATATATATTAATATATATTATCATTTAAATAAAATTATTATTTAATATACATCACACATTTCTATTAAACCCATCCTTAATACATTCCATGTAATGTGTGAATGAATAACATCATTTCGTGAGAAGGTAGTCCTTCGTAAACATGAACGATGTTATCATATTCTCACATAATGGAAAGCATAGGGGTATTTGTTATGTAATAATTCAAAAAGAATAAAGACATCATAATTATCATATATATCATATATAAATAACATTTCCATCATTATTCCCAACAATAATATGTGGAAATGGAAGAATTAACAACATCGGTTCATGATAGGGAAATCCCAAGATCCTAACTAAAATGAAACATTATCAACAAGTCTAGAACACTGAACCAAACCTCTCTAAAATTACCTCTATAAAGGAATAAAATAAGAAGTAAGGCCATTGGGGAGAAGAATGCTACCACATAAATAGAGAGAAATTTATTACTACGAACTCCAAGGTTAGTATACATTAGGATAAATCCAAGAGGAACCAAAGGGGGCAAAGAGAAATTAGGTTTTAGAGAAAAAAAAGAAAAAGTCATGAAGTAAATAATATGAACTAAAATTTATAGAGAATAACCAATAATCCTTTACTATGGTAAGAAAATATCCTCCAGGACCATGGTGTCTCTGGTAAAATCCCGATGTAGAACCACCGGTTTTCAAAATGTTCATACCCTACTCTTCCCACTAATAATTTTTTTCCATTAAGAATAATCTCAATAGATAGCATAACTAAAACTATGTCATAAGGAAAAGCACCACTCTATTTTTATTCCACAACGACATGGATAAATCATTCCTATTGTTTCCATCCTTTATCCACAACAAAATCTATCCAAGATGCAGCAACCCCATGAACACTAAAATAGATATTTTGGGCTTCCTAGTTTCCCATAGGGAAACATTGTATTCACCATGCTTATGGTTAAAACTACTACAGTATAAAACTTCTTCAACTTTTCACAGTAATTCCATCGATACATTTGTTGGAACCAAACCCTTAAAAGTAGGATCAGCCACACCATGGAGGTTGAAAACAATATCACTCTCCCAAAATAATCATTTCCAACCACAGTTTCTATAACACACCATCCTAGTTCAATTCATAGTGTCTCTTGACATGGATTACCACATGGCATGAAACATGTTCCCGATCACCATAGGCTAGTGACAAAAACATAGGTATGATGAAAAAGGGTAACAATTTCACCATAAAACTGAAATATGATCAAATATAAATAATCACAGTTTCCAAGAATATGTCTATAGAAAATCATATGTCAATACAAAAAAATACAAAAAAAATTAACATCCAACAACATGATGACAAGGTATAGATTAAAAAACTGAAGGACCAACAACATGGAACCTGAAGTGAGGAATGGGTCCATCTCCACATGACCCTATGTCACCACCATCCAAACCCCTCCAAAAGGAAACAGAATAAAGGGTAATCATCATCTATATGATTCTATTCTAGGTATATGTATCATTCACAACCAAGTCTATATATGCCAATGGAATATGTTGTGTGTGATGCAAACAATCCTAGTAGGAAACCGTCCTGACTCTATACAATATGTACCTACATGCATCCATCAGTTCTTGTATAAATCATATTTCAGAAAACAAATTTCAAAATAAATAATTTTCCATATAAAATCATCGTTTGGTTTTTTTCAAAAACATTCAATATTATAGAAACATAAATAATGTGACATAACATTAATCCATGAGGTATAGGCTGATAAATAATCCAGACCTTTATGATTTGATAACTATATTAAGTGGGTAAATAATAATATCCAATAAACCAACATGTAATGTATCCACATTGAACCAATGGGACATCCCCAATATGAGGGTGCACCCCACAAAGACACAAAAAGGAACACTAGATGATATAAGTGAATCCTAAACTATAATAAACCTAGTCCCCTATAAATCCTAACCACTATAAACCATTACATCATGGTAACCTACCCTAGTGATAGGATATTAAAATATGGTTATCATACGAATAATTTTCCCTCATACCCTAACGTCTCCTAATTTGATATATATCAACATTAAATTTCATGAAAACCCTGCACGAATTTAATAAAACATTTTAAAGGAAAGAAAAAAAATAGATGTCCATGCAAGAGAAACCCTTTTAGAGTAATAGTATTCTTTCATTCATTTTTTAAAATCTTGATTTAACATTGAAAATCCATTCTCAAAGAAAATACCATTAGAAAATCAGTACATATCCATAAAAGATTATATTACTTATCATGTATCATAAAACATAAATTTCATTATTCAGGGACAAAGGGGGATTATAAGTGTCATGTCCTGGCCCAAACAAGGCTTGAGTCGTAACTACCCCAATCTCAGCTCTATAAACCATGAGGTGGTGATAAGCATAGAAGACACACTAAACTCAAGGATTCCTCTTCCAAAATACATGTACACATGCACACATCCAACTCAAAACAAAAGTGAATCGGGAATGAATAAGATATCTGACACTACTATAAATATACCAAAAATGCACGGGCCACTAAAAAAATGAAGTACGATAGAGTATAATAAAAATAAAAAGGGGTAAAATACACGCCCAAACCATAAATATGTCAAAAAATGAAAACACTAACAATATAGTAATCAATTAAGATAGACCATATCATATATCATAATGTATGACCACTGTATGAAGTCCAAGAACCCGTATCCCTAATATCCTTGAAATTCATAATCAACCTATCCACTGTAATGACCTTCCAATTCTCATTGTCTTAAGAGTACATCGAGTCATTACTAGATCTTAAGTGACATCCCCAAGATTCCAAAGGCTGGAAATAAATGCCAAAGGGTTTCAAATACAAGTTGGGGGATGATTTACCTTTTAATAAATAACCCATAAACCAATAAAGAATAACCAAACATTCAATATATGATGCATGATCAAAATAATGACAACTAAACAACTTAATTTCTGTCAAACCACATCAAGTACACAATAGTAGAAGTCTAAACCAAACAACAAATTAAAAAGTGGAAGACAACTCAAGACTCTCAAAAGACACCAAAACTCCATGATCCACAAGCTCCAAGCTCCACAACATCTATCAAGCATCACCACGAGCCACTAACAATAAGATGATTTAACTTTACCTGTATCCTGGAATACAACATCTCCAAAAGAACCAATGTGCCAAAGAAAGGGGGAGTATAAAACTAAATAGGTTTCTCGAAGGAATTCCCTACCCATTCCACTATGATAGAAGAGTTTTCCACATTTATAAAAATATAGTTTATATAAAACATTTTTCAAAATCAGTTTATATCTAAATATAAACATGTTTCAAAACCCATTCATAACCAAATGCATTCCAAGAGAAATTGAAAACAACTTTCCAGCAAGTTATTTTTCCAAAAAATTATCAAACAAGCTTAAGAACCATTTCAAAAACATGCCTTTTTATCATAACCAACCATTCCACAAACCCATGCAACAAACCATGCATGGTTCCTAGATGAAGGGGATAGCCCTAAACCTTATCCATCCCATCAATGATGGGGGATACATCTTACCCTTATCCAACCGAAATGCACATGAATGCTTGACGGGGGAGATCCTTAACCCTTATCCATCCAAACACTTATAGGGGAGACTCCTAACCCTTATTCGTCCCGAATTCAATATGAATGTTTGACGGGGCAGAGCCCTAACCATTATCCATCCCAACACTGATGGGGGAGACTTCAAACCCTTATTCGTCTTGAATGAAATATGAAAACACACCACATTTTCCCATCAATCATGCTAAAACACCCTTTCAATAAATTTTTTTTTATTGAAAACCATTTCCATCAAAACCATTTCAATGAAAAACCATTTCCATTCCAAACCATTTCAATAAAACTCCCTTTTTATTGAAAACCAATTTCATCAAAGTCATTTTAGTCTCAAACCATTCCAATAAAACACAATTTTTATTGAAACCACTTTTTTCATCAAACCATTTACAATTTTAGAAAATCCATTTTTTAAAATCAATATTTTAAATTCAAGAATCCAAATAACTTTGCACCACAATTCACAAAGATTTCACGATTTCACTGAAACCATAAATCATTACTAAAGAAGATTTATTATATTATTTTCACAATAAATTCCACACCAAACACTCAATTTGAAATCATTCCAATCATTTCTACTAATTTTCGTCGAGAAAGAATCCCCCTACCTCAATGGTTTTGGCAGAAACCACAACGAACGAAGAACGATCAAGAAAACCGGGTCGGTTATCCAAAAACATTCATTAGATCTCTTCTCCTAGAAAGATCAGGGTCAAATTTCATCCTATTTGGAATCCACACACTTAGATCTACCCATAAATTGTGAAGATCTAATAAACTGAGAGAAGAGGATAAGTATATCTATGTAGATCTATGAAACCGATCAAGAATGATGAAGGATGACCACATACCTCCAGAATCTGGCTTCGATTCACCATGAGAAGCCTTTGGATCACCTCTGGAACAATGGAAGAACCTTCTCTGACCTTAGGAGAAGCAAAATATCAAGTTAGGGAAACTTAGCAGGAAATGTGAGGCACTTAGGGGAAAAAACGTGTGAGATACACCATTATAGGATCTCATCTAAGTGGTCGCACAGTTTCCCCGCACG
Source organism: Viscum album (assembly GCA_963277665.1). Classification (NCBI taxonomy): domain Eukaryota; kingdom Viridiplantae; phylum Streptophyta; class Magnoliopsida; order Santalales; family Viscaceae; genus Viscum; species Viscum album. The sequence goes on along the minus strand of OY728122.1, from coordinate 576,739,534 downwards.
GTTAGGAAAATTGTGCACTAACCGTGCATTAGCCACGACCTTGGTAGAAACTCCACACACGGTTTGGCCACACGATTATAAAAACTGTGCGCCGCCTGTGAGGAAGCTACTACCTCCAAGACCAATTATACATGGTTGGGATGCACGGTTTAGACAACCTGTATGCCGCCCGTGCGACTTCCCCTTTGCCTAAAAACATCATTTAAAGTTCCCTTGACACTCTTATTCATCACCCTTAACTTTAAATCCATTAAAAGCATCAAAAAAGGGTCACATACCAGAAACTAGTTGTACTAAGTTCTCCCCACCATTGGTCTTTCCATCCTCAGAAAGTAGAAAACTTTCACCCAACTGAAAGAGTTCCGGCCACTACTCTTTCATTTCCTTCTCACGTTCCCTAGTCTGTTCCGGAATCTGACCAAGCTTCCATAAAACCCACACTAGACCAATGATTTTTCCATGTAATACATTATCTTTCCTATCCACAATCCATACCAAGATATGTATCAACAAAGCATCTGGCACTAGGTCAACATGATCCCATCTGATCACAAGGCCAGGATCAGGCTGATACTTTTTCAACTGAGATACATAGAACACATTATGCACCGAACTAAACCATGGTGGTAATGCAAACTGATATGCCACATCTCCAACTCGTTACAGTATCTCAAAAGGTCCAATGTATCTACGAGATAACTTTCCATGCTTTCCAAAACGACGATGTCCAAACCTTCGAGAGATATTCATGAAGACCTGATCACCCACAACAAACGACAACGGTCTTCGACGGTGATCTGCATAAGATTTCTGACAACTCTGAGCTATCTCCACCCAATTTCTAATCAAGTGGATCTTCTTTGTTATCTCTTGGACAAGGCTTTGTCAAACTAGTGATGTTTCACCTGTTTCCACCCAGCATAGTAGAGAATGATAAGGACGCTCATACAATGCTTCAGATGGAGCAGTGCTTATCAAGGATTGATAGCTATTATTGTATAAGAACTCCACTAAGGGTAAATGATTCTCCTATGAGCCAACAAAATCCATTACACAATCCCGCAACATGTCTTCCAACATTTGTGTCATCCGCTCAGATTTCTCATCTGTCTGGGGATGATACGCAGTGCTCATAGTCAACTGAGTTCGGAGGGCTTGCTGTAATGATTTCCAGAAAGGAGATGTGAATCTTGGATATCAATCTAAGACTATAGACACTTGTACACCATGCCTCTTTACCACTTCCCAGATATATATTTTTGAAAAATCTTCCAACGTATGGGTTTCACGAATAGGGATGAAATGGGCTGACTTGGTTAGACGATCCACTATCACCCAAATGGAATCGTGTTTCTGAACCGTTCTTAGAAGACCTATAACAAAATTCATTGCTATCTGATCCCATTTCCACAATGGGATATGTAAAGATAATAGCATACCACCTGGTCTGTAATGCTCTACTTTAACCTGCCGACAAGTTAAGCACCGTGAGATGAACTCAGCCACCTTCCTTTTCATGCTGCTCCACCAAAACTGCCCCTTCAATGCCTTATACATCTTTTGTCTACCTGTATGTACAACCCATCATGAATGGTGGTAAGAATGAAGGAGTTGTTCCTGAAAAATCGTAGGTAATATCATCCAATCTTTGAGGCACAAAACTGAACCCACATCAAGTTTCCATCCATAAATGGTCTCCCCACCATTGAGATTTGAACATAAAACTAGACATTCTGCATTAGATGTCTGTTCTTCTTTGATCATCATTACTAAATAATGAACAAGTTTAGATGAAAAGAAAACAGCAACATCACCTTTTTCTTCACATTCCACATGCTTGTCAGCTAAGATCGACATCAACGTCCATTCTTCTGAAGATTCTTTCACCAACTCAGCATATGAATTTCAACTCAATGCATCTTCCACTGAATTCCCTTTTCCTGGTGTGTATATCAAGTAAAATTCAAACATTCGGAGATACTCCATCCATCTCTGTTTCCTCATATTCAAATCTCACTGTGATAAAATGTGTTTTAAGCTTTTGTGATCTGTAAACACAGTAAATTTCTCACCAAGGAGATAATGTCTCTATGTTTTCAAATAATGGACGACTGCAGCTATCTCCAAATCATGGGGTGGGTAATTCTTCTCATGCACCCTCAACTGACTTGAACCACAAGAAACCACATGGTCTACTTGGATGAGAACACAACCCAACCCTGATCCCAAAGCATCAAAATACACCACATACCCCTATCTTGATTCTGGTAAAATAATGTTAGGTGCTGATCTAAGCCAAACATTCAGTTCCTGGAAGGAATTATAATATTATTTTGTCCACTGGAATGGATAATTCTTCTTTTTTGGAGTTGTCTTTGGTGAAGCTAGTCATGTGAAATCATGCACAAAGCGTCGGTAGTAACCAGATAGACCACGAAAACTGCGTATCTTGAACACAATATTTGGTGGTTTCCAATAGATTAAGGCTTCTATCTTCTCAGGATCAATATAAACACCTTTCTCATAAATGATATGGCCATGGAAACGTACTTCCTGTATCCAAAAATCACAATTTGATAATTTGGCATACAAACGATGATCTCTCAACATTTGTAACACTATTTCCAGGTGCATCTCATGCTCAACCCTTTTCATTGAATACACAAAGATATCATCGACAAACACCACAACAAAAGAATCCAGATATCGCTGAAATATCTTATTCATCAAAGCCATGGAGATCGCTGGTGCATTTTTTAGACCGAAAGGCATGACTACATATTCATAGTGGAAATATCTACTTATGAAAGCTATCTTTGGAATATACTCTTTCCGAACCCACAACTCATGATATCCTGATCGGAAGTTAATCTGGGAGAACCACTAAACTCCCCTTAATTGATCAAACTGATCAGCCATGCATGGAAGTGGATATCTATTCATTATCATAACTTGGTTAAGATTATGATAATCAACACACATATGAAGAGTTTCATCTTCCTTCTTCAGAAACAACACTAGTGCTACCCATGGAGAAGTACATGGTCAAATGAAACCCTTGCTTTCCAGCTCCTCTAAGTGCACTTTCAATTCCCGTAACTCTATTGGTGCCATCCTATAAAACGGAAGGGAAATGGGACTGGTCCCCAGAAGGTGATCAATCATAAACTCCACTTCCCTTATAGGTGGTATCCCTAAGAAGTTGTTGGGAAAGATATCTGGAAATTGATCCCCAATAGCTGGAAAACTATTTTCCTCAATATATTCCATTGATGTCAAATTCAACGCTGCCAGTTGGTAATAGATCGTTCCCACCATTGGTTCCAAAAATATTATTGCACCTTTCTTTTCCATCCTCTCTCCTCTGAAGTGATGGTTGATGCCTTCCTCAGTCGTTAAACTAACAGTCCTCCAATAACATTCGATGTGAGCCTTAAACATTTTCAACCAATCCATACCCAGGATTATGTGATAGATAACCATGTCTAACATCGACAAGTCCCATTTTATCTCAGCTCCATCAATAGTTATAGAACATGCTCTACACACAAAGTCTTGACATTCTCTTTCACCAAGAGGAGTTTTTAATTTTCAAAACAGAAGGCATCATTTCCAGTTTTAAAACTAGTAAGTCAACCAAACGAGAAGACATGAATGAATGTGATTCTCCAGTATTAAATTGAACATGCACAAGGGTAGAATTTAAAATAATCATACCTCTCACCGTAGATGGTCCTACCTGATCATCGACAATAATTTTCTATGCTCCATACAATTACTTCATCGATGCATTGTTCTACTTGTTTCCTTGCTGAGATTTCCCTGGGTGAGGAGTCATGGTATTTCGAGAATCACCATGGCTAGCTTTGTTATGTTGACGAGTCTGATTCTGCTATTCACATACTGTCAAAGCATATGATGCTTGTGATACCTGAGGGCTGTCACGTACAGCCTACCTCGGTGGATTCCTACAATAGTGTTGTAGATGCCCCATATTTTTGAAATTGTGACATGATCTAGGTTGTGTCATACACTCTCTCTTTATGTGGTTAGTCGAACCACATTGAAATCAACCTTCTTTTCTCTGGGGTTATGGAAGAAGGTTTACTGATCCTGCCAGCTTGTTCTGATTTTCACTCACACCATGGAAATAGGTATCGCTTTTCCTCTTGTTCCCATCATTTGATTTCCCCCAATTTCCTCTGGGTATCATCATTCCTCCTCCTATTGATATCGAGATATCACATTCATCAACAGTCACTTTGGTCACCATCTCTGTATAATATGTAATAAAATGCACCAAAATATTTGATCTAATCTCCTGACTTAGTCCCGATTCGAAGATGCGTTCCATCAATGACGCACTTTCCACAACCTCTGGTGAAAAAAAGACTAAATTCATGAATTTAGCCACATACTCTATGAAAGAGAGACTCTCTTATTTCAGGATGACGAAGTCCGTCGTTTTCTGGATCTTGAAAGTGTGAGGATTGAATTGTTTTTTGAACAATTCTTCAAAATCCTCCCATGTAAGGCCTTCATCCAATTTATCATGCCCCGATAAATCCCACCGCTGACATGCAAGATCCTCGAGCATATATGTCACAAAAATTACTTTCATCTCTACTGGTGTGTCGATGAAATCGAAGATACGATTAATCTTACTTATCCAAACCTCCTCTATCTCGGGTTCAACATCTCTCCAAAAGTTTGGTGGATTATGCATCATGAACTGAATGGTATGATCCACATGCTTTGGTTCATTCCTCCAGTTCCCCGTATCCACAGCTTGAAAAGCTTGGGAAATACTCTGAACTATCTCCTGGTTCACCTGTGGTTCAGGTGAAACCACATTCTCCGTAGCTTCTTTGGGTTTGTTCCGATGATGCCTACTGGGTGCCATTTTCTAAAGAAACAAGGACCTCCATCAATCTCACTCTCTAGAAACTGATGGCTTGGTATTTCAAATTATATCACATCATCTATCAAAACATTTTTTTTTCAAAAGGACCTTTTTCCCATGTTCAATTTTTTTTTAAAACATTCCTCAAGCCTTTTGAAAATCAATCCATTTTCATAATACACTAAATACCCTGTTTTCATAATATTTTACTTGAAAACAATTTCTGAATTTTTCAAATATTCACCCCTTGCACAAAATCCTTACTCATTCCTCACAATGAGATATGCAATCCTAGTGGGAATTCATTCCTAAATAATGCATGTGATGCTCATCTCATTGGCTAAACTCATGACAATGAGATTTCCAACATTCTAGAAATGTATCCTAAACACTTATGTACCCAACACCCTAGTAACATGAAGTTCAGCATAAAAAGGCTAGAAACGTCCTTTTATGCAATACATTTCAAGTTCCGACAATCCTACACCTGTGTAGGATTTAAACCCAAGGAATATAAAAGAAGGAATTTCAACTCCATGACCAATATCATCGATGACTACTTGTTAGGTAAGGACAAAACAAGCTGATACCATTTGTAATGACCCACCAATTATCATTGGCTTGAGAGTACAACGAGTCATTACTAGACCTTATGCGACATCCCCAAGATACCAAAGGGTGGAAATAAATGCCAAAGGGTTTCAAATACAAGCATGGGGACAATTTACCATTTAATAAATAACCCATAAACCAACAAAGCATAACCAAACATTTACTATATCATGCATGAACTAATGAATGACAACTAAACAACTTAATTTATGTCAAACCACATCAAGTACACAACAGCGGAAGACCAAAAGAAACATCAAAGTACACAACGGAAGAACAACTCAAGACTCTCAAAAGACACCAAAACTCCATGCTCCACAAGCTCTATGCTCCACATCATCTCCCAAGCATCACCATGAGCCACTAATAATAAGATGCTTTACCTTTACCTGTATCCCATAATATATCATCTGCAAATGCACCAAAGTGCCAAAGCAGGGGTGAGTATAAAACTCATTAGGGTTCCCCAATGACTTCCCAACTCACACGACTAGGATATAAGAGTTATCCACATTTATATAAAAATAATTTATATAAAACATTTTCTCAAAAGCGGTTTATAACTAAATATAAAAAAGTTTCCAAAACAATTAATAACCAAATGAATTCCATGTGAATTTGAAACCAATTTTCCAGAAAGTTATTTTTCCAAAAAAATAACCAAACAAGATTAAGAACCATTTCACAAACATTCCTTTTTGGCATACACAACCTTTCCACAAACCCATTCAACCAACCATGCATGCTACATGGATGTAGGTGAAATCCCTAACCCTTATCCATCCCAAAAATGATGGGGGAGACTTATTACCCTTATCCAACCCAAATGAAAATGAATGATTGATGGGGGAGTTCCCTAACCCTTATCCATCCCAACACTAATGGGGGTGACTCCAAACCCTTATTCGTCCTAAATGCAATATGTATGTTTGATGGGGGAGATCCCTAACCCTTATCCATCCCAACACTGATGAGGGATACTCCTAACCCTTATCCATCCAGAATTAAATATGAACACACACCACATCTGCCCATCAATCATTCCAAAACACCCTTTCAATAAAAACACGTTTTTATTGAAAACTATTTCCATCAAAACCATTTCAATTCCAAACCATTTCCATTCCAAACCAATTGAATAAAACTCCCTCTTTATTGAAAATAAATTTCATCAAAGTCATTTCAGTATCAAACCATTTCAATAAAACAACCTTTTTATTGAAAACACATTTTCCATCAAACCATTTACAATTTCAGAAAATCCATAATTTAAAATCAACATTTTAAATTCAAGAAGCCAAATCACTTTGCACAACAATTCACCAAGATTTCACAATTTCATTGAATCCATAAATCATTACTCAATAAGATTTATAATATTCTTTTCAATATCAATTCCACACAACAAACTCAATTTTAAATCATGCCAATTAGTTATACAATGTGGAGTTGAGAAATAATCCCCTTACTTCAATGGTTTTGGTAGAAACCACAATGAATGAAGAACACTCAAGAAAACTATGTTGATTCCCCCAAAACCTTCCTTAGATCTCTTCACATAGAAATATCAAGACCAAATATAATCATATCTGGCATCCACACACTTAGATATACCCATAATGGGAATAGATCTATGAAACCAAGAGAAGAGAAGAAGTAGATCTAAGTAGATCTATGAAACGGATCAATAATGATGAAGAATGATCACATACCCCAAGAATCCGACTTCGATTTTCCAAGAGAATCCTTTGGATCTGCTCTGAAATGATGGGTTAAACATCGATGGAATTAGGAGAAGTAGAATCCCATTTTAGGGCCCCTTAGGAAGAAAAACGAGCCACTTAGAGGAAAAAACGCGTGAGATCCACCTTTATAAGATCTCATTTAAGTGGCCGCATAGTTTACCCGCACTGTTAGACAAACCGTGCACTAACCGTGCGTTATACAATGCCTCGGCAGACACTCCCCACATGGTTTGGAAAAATGGTTAGAAAGACTGTGTGCCGCCCCTGTGGAAGCTACTTCTTCCAAGACCAACTACACACGGTTTGGCCGCACGGTTTAGACAACCCGTGTGCCGCCCGTGCGACTTCTCCATTGCCTCAAAACATCATTTAAAGTTTTCCTGACTATCCCATTCGTCACCTTTAACATTAAAACCATTAAAAGCATCAATAAAGGGTTCCATTCTAGAAACCGGGGGTACTACATCCACTATCTTGAAAAGTCATGGAATGTGATGGGCATAGCCAATGCATGGTGAGTATATACATACCCAGTACAAGTCCCCAAAAATGTGAAAGGGGATCTGTAAGAGATAAAACATAAGAGGGAAGTGGAAGATAGAATAATTTATAGTAAAAGAGTACAGGTCAAACCAACAAGATAGTGAAAGTGAACTATTCCAAACATAAGGAGCTCTACACGGTGAGAAGATGAACTTATCATCAAGTCTTCACTACCTATAGAAAGAGAGTGGACCCATCTAACCATGAGAAGCTAAACATGGAAATTACATGGAATACCCCATGCATCATTGCCTCTCCAATAAAGAGAGTGGAAAAATTCTCTTCCCTCTCCTTTTTTTCTAAAAATGAAAACATCATCCCTCATGTGTTAAATTATCACAATCAAGAACGAAGAGTTTTCAAATTCTATTACCACCTACAAATATGGTCATGAAAGCATTTTGATGGTTCAAATAGATTATAATATAACTGTTAAATCTTATTAAATGTTTTTGAACAATTATATATTCTTGATGTTAATTAATAAAACAAAACTAGTTTGTGATAATCTATAAACCACCAAAATAATCTAAACGATTATCAATAACGTCATATCTAATCATTCATCCACACCCCAAATAACCAAATGAGTTATATAAAAATTTAAAATTATTTTTTTAATAACATATAACTTAATTATGGATATCTATTTACATTTTGAATCAACTTCCATACTCTTATACAAATAAATCGATAATGAAAACTAAGAAAACGAATGCTCTCGAACAATAAAATTGTATTTTATAACTTATAAAAAATACCATAAATAAACATAGTAAAATTATAATAAATCAAATTCAGTTATATAAGGTTATTATTTAATTAATTAATGGATTTAATTTTATATTATAGTATATTAAGATCAAGTGAAGAACACTTTCAGATATAAGGTATGTGTTTTCTCATCTCACTTCCATTTTTGTTAGATAGTCCCGATTCACTGCTATTTATTATGTATGGTGTATGTATAATTACCATTTATGTATCATATCATAAATATATTTATTTTCATTCTACTAAATGTATCAATTTATTACTACTAATTTTGGGGCATATGATTCAATTGTTTATAAAGTGGTAATGGATTCTCCTTGAATATCCACTTTTTATTCGAGATACAATTTCTCTATATTTACCCTAAAGTAAACCCTAAGTAATTTTATATAATTTTTAAAAATTATGTTTATATGTTATAAAACCATTTATCTAGATCATTTAATATTTATTTTATTGTAAAATGCATGTTTTATAACTTTCATTTTTTAATTCCTCCTGATAAGCAATTCTGGTTAAAGAGAACTTCCCGATTTCTCACCCATTTTGTATTGCACTCTATAATCCATTATAATCCACCATTAGTTTTCTAAAATAAAAAAAAATTTATCATTAATACTACATTTGTTCATTTTTTTTATAATATAATTATTAAATTATTGATTTTAAAGGCTCCTTAGTGTTTTCCTTTAAATAACAATAATGAGGCTCATTTCTAATGTTTCTTAAAAACTCTTTTTACATGTTATCAATAAAGTTGAACATAATTTAAGCCTGAAACATAATTTCATTTTAATTATCTTTTATTTTTTGGGATATACATGTTTTCTATCTGATTTTATGAAAAATAAAAATTATTTTCCAAAATAACTCTTATTTCTAAAGTAAAACAGGGGTATCTGATCTAAATTTTACTTCTGTGAGATATATGTCTTGTTTACCATGTATTCCTTGTGTGTGGTGTATGTACTAACATTTTATATATTATATAATTAATTATATTATTATCATGACATTATATGTTACATTTAATGTTATTCATTCATAGGGATTATAATTTAAATGTTTCAAAGTGGTATAGGACACTCTTGGATGTTTAAAGATCATTTTTATGAAGAAAATTTGAATGTTATAATTCAAAATTATCATCATATATGTAATAATACTTTGTTAAATCTTTTAATTCATTGATTTTTATATCTCATGTTAACATTAACAATATTTTCGTGAAGGTTTTATGATAAATTTGATTGTGCATGCACTCTTTGGAAACCATTCATGGTTTATGGTTAATGTATACACATTTTGTAGGATAGTTTTTCAATATAAATGTTTATGTTGTTTATGATTCACCATTTTAATAGAAAGAATGTATTTTACATAGTATGTGATGTGTGGGGCCCACTATAGGTCCTTGATGCATTGGTAGGTCTCATGATAGAAAATAGATTGGGGTTTTACACATTATACAAGCCGTTGGCAGCATGTTTATAATGTTCAATATTATGCTTTCCCTCATTATGAATCTACCAATTGAAAATACATGTGATTATATGAGTAGTAGAATATCTATGGTTATGTTTTATTATGAAATTATTTTTTCATATTTTATTCCAACCATATTATGCTCAAAATTATGTTTTAATGGAATGTGTTTTTTTATTCACCATGACTTATTATTTATGTTTATGATATCTTCTGATGTATTACATACCCTTACTGAGCATATGATGTCACCCCTTTCTTATGTTTTATTTTACAAGATGCGAAGATGTATATTATGAATTATTTTCGTAGATAATCTTGGATTTATGGATGTTACAAATGAATTTTTTATGATGTTTTTCCTTTCACATTGCAATGTAAAACTTATGTCTGTATTTGGTTTTCCAAAAATACTAAACTAATAAATCATTTAGGATGATACATCCTTGTTTATTATACCAATGTAATTATGTAAGGTATTATCTCCAAGCAATTGGGTTCAGGATATTTATAGTTGGTATTAGAGTAATTTTAGTAGAAACCTTAGAAACTAGATATATAAATCATAGATTAGGGAACATAAACCTATGATAAACTTTAAGGATAAGAATAGAATAACATCCTATAATTTTGGTACGGTGGAGAATATGTGGGTTTTCCTAGAAATATATCCCTATCTACATACTACATGTTGATGTGTTTCTAGAATAGATTTACATAGGGATAAAAACTCCGACAAGGTGTCCCAGGTTTGACTCGAGGTAACATGCTACATGATAAAGGGCCTTACTGCGCACTTTTTTTGACACTCCCGAGGGATATGCTTCAAATAATTCACATTTTATTTACAAATAATTATGAAGGGTTTGAATATATGAGGAAAATGAAAAACATAGGGTGTTTTAGACTAAAAATAAGGTGTCATGATATCCTGTATATGATTATACATTTCACTCACTATGACTATTGTTACTCACACTATGATTTATGGTTTTCATCAGTGGCTAGAACTCGAAGTTTTCATGTTAACATTGAACAAGATAGAAAAGGTGGTGGTGATGAGAAAATGAATGGTATGATAATAGGGGTGAAAGATATTGTGTTCATTCATAATCATATTTCTCGAAATATTATTAATAAAATATACCATAACCAATTCCCGAACCATCCAAAAAAGAGAAGGATGGAGTTTTCTAAGTTCCCCAGTGGTGGAGAACATTGAGAAAAGTGGTCTTGTTCTCTATCATTCAATAAATGTGTAAGGATACGCCTAGGTAAGTGTCTCAATGGAATGAGGAAATGCTTTATGAGTGGTAAAGAAGGATTTAAAGAAAAAAATTGTCATGTAAAAACAAAGAGTTCAGAGTAAGGAAATAAAACTAATCCTAAGAATATATTTTTAGTTTTTTTCCTTCAATATAGGGGACCTAGGAATTACCTGAGTCAATTCCCTATTATACAGGATAACCACTAGACCAAGGAAGGAACTTTGTGGAAATAAATGTACGATGTATTTTTGTATTGATTTTCTATTGGAAACCATAGTAAAAAGTACATTTTATGATGGATCTTATTTCAAGAATTTGTATCATATGTATTTTAGATGTTTTATTTATATAGTTTTAGAAAAAGGAAAATTCGTAAGTTGTGTGATAACCCGTTATGTCCGGTAAGGCCATAGGGCTTGAATCCACAACTGAAGGGCAATATGGGTCAAACACCTTCCACTATCCTATATAAAGTCTTGGTTAGCATGATTTTTTTTATAGTATCTAATTTATAAAGGTAATTATTATTTTATGGATATTTTTTATCAAATAGATAACCTTTGGATTAGAAAATGATTTTTTGATTAGGTGATTAATGTTATTTTACAAGACATTTTCTATTTTGAGAATCATAAACAATTATATTATGACGAATAACGGATGAATTGTATTTTGGAGTCAAAAATGATTTTATTATGGACTTATGATGATTCCTATTATTTATGGAAATGGTTAGAAAACCTTATTGATTATGAGATTTATGAAATTAAATTTTTGGTATAAGACATTAAGAGTGATTGATGTAATTTGGATGACTATACGATTAAATATTTCTGATTTTTGGGTTTCAATCTTAGTATAGAATATTTTTGAGGAAGGATAGTTGTTTTCTGAATGGTCTATAATTAACCTTTGGTTTTTACTATTGAATTTTGGAGAATTGTTTTCGGGAATTATCTTATATTATCCTAACCATTTTGGTTTTGGTTAATCTATAGAAACTAGTGGAATATATAACTATACTTTTGTTGATTTTATGATCTATATAAGTTTTTCTGAATTTTTTGGGCATGAAAAATTCATCTTAAATACTCATCATTTAGAGAAAAAGTTGAATTTGTGGAGAAAATGGATTAAAGGATGAAACTATAATTGACAGGTATGTATGTTTTCTTATGTTCTTAGTTTATGATATAAATGAATTCCTTAACTCTAGGAAAATTATTTTGAAACAAAAATATTATCTATTTACCTTTAGTACTGGATAATCAATGGTATTTTAACCAATCTTGAGATTTATGGTTTTTATGGTTTAATTTATAATGAACATGTTCTCTATTACTCTCTATCAGAACATAATAGTTACATTTTTCTTCTATGTCCAGGTTTTCACTTCATACTATTGTTATACTATTAGAAGGCTTAATTTTTTGGTGACCTTTAAATTCCACTTGTCTCTATTGTTAAGAGTTTATTTATTAAAACTATTGCTAATGTGGGTTCCCATAATAAAATTTTCATGAATCAAACCATTTAATCAGAGTTCAATTTCAAATTTTGATGATCATGTTTTTGTAGGATGAGAGAATATAACGACTCAGGATTCTATCAATTAAATTTTACTTCTTATAATTATTTCATAAATCAAATAAAATCACTTAAATAAGCCAATAACAACATTAAAATAAGGAATCAATGAAATAATAGGTATATTTAGAAGTTAAAGAATCTATACCGATGAAATAGTGACTTGGACTTAGTAATAACAATATTACCCTTATGAATAGTAAACCTTCCAAATGAATAGTAACCACACCCATTGAAGTATAAATAAAGTTTAGGCATATTTTAAATAATGTAATGATATAATTATATCACAATAAAAGTAAATGAATATTTTAAAAATTATTAATTAAGATTTGATATTTTGGTAATTCATACAAATTTAATTACAATTTTATAATTATTAAAATTATTTAAAAGAAAATTTATTTGCATAAAATGTATTCATAAATTAATGTTTTCTTGTATTATGATTTTAGGATAATTTTATATGAAATTAGTTAATTTTTTTCAGTGTTGTAAATTCAGTTATAAATTAAAAATTTGTATTTTTTGAGTAAATGATGGTTTTAATAAAAAATAAATTTTCTCATATTAAAAAAAATTATTTTCAGAAAATATTGTCCATTTTTAATTCTAAACATCAAAAAATGTTTAGGGTTAATTTTTTGGATTTTTTAAAATACTTGATTTTTTTGTGAATAGTGAAATACGATAATTTTTGGTATATATACATTATAAGGTAAATACACTATTCTTTAATTAATTAGTGGTTAGAGAGACCTAAACTCAAACTTAAATACATTATTATAATATATTTGTAGATAATTATCAAAATATTCACATTCTTGAGCCAAAATAAAAAACGAATGATTAAAATATTCAAGAAAATAGCCCTCTCCACCACTATAAATATCACTCCTGACCACCTCTTCTTATCACACCTTACAAGCTTTGTAAATGAACAAAATTTTACAAAATAATTTTAAAAATACTCTTCCCCATGTCCAATACCTTATGGTATCACCAAATTTCCAAAACGAAGGGCTTTAAGGAGGTTCTCAATGAGGAGAATTCAGGAGGTAAAAACCTCTTTCTTCTTCTTTTAATTTATATTCATGTTATTTTATTTTCTTATCTTCTTCTAACCACACCATCCCAAGTGACATTATATCTCTAGTATCTTTTATATAATTCAATATTTGTTTCTTGAGGGAATAATCCATCATCATTTATCTTTCCTTTCCTTTTGTTTAAAAAATGAAAACATCATCCGTGATGTGTTAAATTATTGCTTTCAAGGATGAAGAGTTTTCAAATTCCATTATCACATAAAAATATGGTCATGAAAAAATTTTACTGGTTGAAAAAGATTATAATATAGGTATTATATATATTATAATTTCTGGAATCATTATATAATCATTATTTTAATTAATAAAACCCAACAAATTCATGATAATCAAAAAACCGCCATAATAAACTAAATGATTATCAATAACATCTTATCTAATGATTCAACCTCACCCAAAATAAAAAAATTATTTATATAACCATTTAATTTATTTATTTTCATTTATAACATACAACTTCAATTCTAGATTTCTATTTCCATTTTAAATGAACTTCCATACTCTTTTACAAGTAAAACGATCGTGAAAAACAAGAAAACAAATGCTCCCGAATGATAGAAAAACATGTTATAACTCATATGAAAGACCATAAATAAACATAGTAAAATTATAATCAATAAAATAAATTTACATAAGTTTTTTAATTAATTAATTCTTGTATTTAATTTGATTATCCGGGACATTAAGATCAAGTGCAGAACACTTTCGGACATAAGGTATGGGTTTTCTCATCTCACTTCCAATTTTGTGATAAATTCCTTATTCAACACTATTTATTATGAATGATATATGTATACATACCATTGATGTATCATATCATAAATATATTTATTTTCATGGTAATAAATTTATCATTTTATGATTTCTAATTTTGGAGGATTTGATTCGATTGTTCACAAAATGGTAAGGGATTCTCCCTGAACATCCACTTTCCATTTGGGTGATGATTATTCACTATTTATCCTAATGAAATCCTTAAATACATTTATATAATTATTCTAAATTCTATTTATATGTTATAAAACCATGTATCCAGATTATTTAATCTTTCTTTGATGGGGAAATTCATGTTTTATAAGTTTCTTTCTTAATTACTCTTGTTATGAAAGCTCGATTAAATGGAACTTACTAATTTCTCAACCATTTTAAAGTGAAATACATAATTAGTTCTATGGAACCATTTTTTAATAAAATCACTAATTTTATCATGAAAAAATGTGTTTTTCATTTTTTGGTTTTATATAAAAAAATATGAATTTATCTATTTCAAAGTCACCTTTGTATTTTCCTTTAAACCGCACTAAAGAAGCTTATTTATAAAGTTTCTTAAAAACAGTTTTTAAAAGTTATCAGTTAAGTTGAACATAATTTATGCTTAAAAAATAATTTAATTTCCATTCACTTTTATTTTTTAGGATATACATGTTTACAATCCTATTTTATGAAATATACAAATTATTTTCCTAAATAACTCTTCTTTCTAAAGTAAAAATGGGTTTCTCATATCACTTTTACTTATATGAGATATATGCATTTTACACCAATTATTCCATATGTGTTGTGTATGTAATTACATTTGTTATATTATATAATTAATTATCTTATTCTCGTAATATTATAAGTCTCATTTAATATTATTACGTCATATGGATAATGATTTAAATGTTTCAACGTGGTATGAGACACTTTAGGATGTGTAAGGATTATTTTTCTCAAGAATATTTCAATGATATAATTAAAACGTTTCTCCATTGTGTCAAAAACCATTTTTTGAATCTTGTAATTTATTTAGTTTTATCTATCATGATACCATTAACAATATTTTTTTGAAGGTTTTATGAACATTTTGATTGTGGATGTACTATTTTGATACCATTCATGGTTTATGGTTAAAGTATAAACATTTCTTATTATATTTAATAAATACAAATTTTTATTTTTTTTATGTTCACCCTTTTCATATGAGGAATATATTAGACTTAGGAAGTGATATTCCGAGTCCACAATAGCCCTTAGATGCATTAATAAGTCTCACGAGACAAACCGGATTGGGGGTTTACCCATTATGTATAGTGTCTTGGATAAAGCATTGATGGTATTCTTATGATATCAAAAATTATGCACTCCATCACTATTAATCTAGTAATTTATAGTCTATGTGATTATTCAACTAGTATAATATCTATTATTATGTTTTATTTTGGAATTATTTTATCAAATTTTATTCCAGCCATATTATGATGAAAATTATGTTTTAATGGAATTTGTTTTTTTTCTATTCATCATTCCTTATCATTTATCTTTATGATATATTTCACTATATTACATACCCTTACTAAAAATCTATTCTCACCCCTTTTATATGTTTTATTTTCTAGAATGCAAAGATGTATATTATGAATGACTTGTAGAGATAATCTAGGAGTAAGGAATGTTACCAATGAAGTTGTTATGTTATTTTCCTTTCAAATTGTAATGTAAAACTTATACTTTTATATATTTTTCCAAAACAACTTAACTATTAAGTCCTTTGGGATGTGACATCCTTGTTTATTATACCAATGTAATAATGTAAGACATTGGGTCTGGGAAACTGGGGTCAGTGTTTTTACAACACATGATTCAAAAAGGAGATAAAATGGATCCATACATGTGTACAGGTATATCTTGTCGACCTTATTTCTGAAAATTAATATAAAAACTATACATGTTAGTATCTAGTTTAGAAATTAATCAACTACTCCAGAGCATCCATCACAACCTTTTTTTCTATGTCTTGAGGACCCTCATGCATTGACACCATTCCTTTATATGGTTAAAAAAGAAGTTCGACATGCATCAAAATGGATTTGGGTAGTGTTTGAATCAATGTATCTAGTAGGCGGTCACCATATTACCACTGCAAATCTACATAATGGCCTCGTCTATCTGTTATCAGTAACAACAAAAGTCATTAAGTGTTTTTAAATTTGATTGAAATTAAAATTTTATATGATAGAGAATGGGAATTCCATAAATTGAGGTTTTGATGGGAAATCCAATTATTATGAAATCTAAATTAAATTATTTTTTATGTGGAATGAGGACTGGTATGTGGTTATAGTTCTTGGGAGGGTGCAAGAGGAAGGCTCAGCGAACTTACTAAAATGTTATTTTTATATAGGTTTTCACCATGACTCAAAGGTTGCATCGTGATGGACTACACGAAGGGAATCACATTACTTAGTTGCAAGACATTATGTTATGGTGAAGAGTAGTAATTAATACTCTACTATGGAGGTGTTATTTATGGTGTGAATATTATGTATGGTTGTGGGACTCATGTCATGACCTTCCTATACATGAATCTAAAGAGATCTGAGTAGTTTTATTAAATAGGGCTATACCCATCTTTTAGCAGTTTCACTAACATTATTTTTTGTCATACTAGTCATGTGGGGATGGATATTCATCCATAACCTCCTCCTTCATATCCCCTTGTGACCCCCTTTAAATGGGGATATTTCCTAGTGTTCTTTGGTTATGCTAGGTATGTTTATCCTCACCACTCTTTCTATTTTGGTTTATATTCACTAGAAATAAATTTGGTGTGATATCATATAGGGATTCAATATAGATACTCTTATATAATGGTGGAATCTAGAGGGAATGATAGGTATTTCATGTGTGGTGGCTAGAGGTGGAATGAAAAGGATGAATGTAATAGGTTCCTTATTTTTTCAGTGAAGTGAAATTTCCTGATGATTTTTCCATTGAATATATCTCTTTGTTTTATCTTAAATAAATAATTATAAATTTCTATATTTAAATATTTATGTAATATGGTGTGGTATAGGATCGTAGGTGGTAGTATTAGGTTGGATATGGCATTGATAGGCTTAATTTAGAGTCTCCAGAGCATAGAGTAGATAGTAAATCCATTTTTGGGGGAAGGTGGTCCCTATAATATAGGCGCATATTCCTTATTTTTTGTTATTTATTACTTGAATGAATTTTTCATGGGATTGAGTAGATTTATAGAGACCAAGCGAACCATAGAAAACAGATAGGTTGGATTTAATCCTCCTTTTTTTGGGGGAAGTTCTCTTTAACACTTTAGTGGTTTTGAAATAGCTTGAATACTATGTTTCTAAGTATTGAAGGTTTTGGTTAAACTTGTAAGAGTCCTTGGGTAGGTCTTGGGATGCAATTTGAGTATTGGGTAGCCTATGTTGGTTTCTGTAGGGCTAGTTGGAATGGTTTTAGAGGTTTAAGCCTAGTGTTGATGGGTGATACTATTGTACATCCCATGACTTATGAGTGACACCATCTCGAGTGTGGGTTGTAGCTTGGTGAGCACTACGTGCAGGGTGTGACCTTCAGGATGAGTCAGGGTGTGATTGAGAGGGTTTTACTGTAAATGACGGGTGGATATCTCTCTCTTATAAGACGTGATATGGGACCTAGGTGTGGGTTCTGATAATTTCTTGGGGATTGGAAATATTTTTCCAATGGGATTTAAGTGTGATAGCTTTGTATATTCCCCGGGTAGTGGGAACATGAGTGATGATGGATTTGGGTGGGAATGTGGATTGATACCGTGAGGTCTGGGAGTCATTACCCTTCTTAGAGTGGTCCATGTCGTGAATACCCCAATACCACCTCCAATAAGCTAGTGGCTCACAACTAGCACCGAGTAGGAATATCTCAAAAATATGAGGAATTTTCCAATATACCTACACACACACACACATCTCCAAGCACAAAATGATAAAATGTAAAATACTAAGTAAACAAGCACACAAACCACTAAGATACCAACAATAGAGTAAGATAGTAGGAAAATGAAAGTAAATAGGTCCTGAATATAAGCACACCAAAAGTAAAGATTCGGTAAAAGTGAACACACAAATTCCTAAAACTCATCTGCAGAAAATCCTACCTGAAGGGCATGGTACTGGTCAGCTGTCAGAAGTTGTATGAGGACACACTGATGATCTGGTCTCTCCCTAAGAACCACTTAGTCTTGGTCCACCTAGGACTCTATCAAATCATCGATCACTTTCAAAATACACAACACATTCAGGAAAAACCCATGCAGGTGTGAGTAAAACAATACGTTATAGGATACCCCTATACCATAGAGGAAAATCCACAATGGAAATACTACAAGGGAATAGTACATTAAGCTCTACACAAGAATATGTATGTAACACATATACCAAGGATATCTAGATATACTCATAACCAACCACAGAGGAAAAAAGGTAAGTCACATACAGTCACCGCAATAGGATTCTGCTCGAGGTGTGCTCATTCTGCAAGAACTCACTACTCGAGCCATGTTATCACCAGAGTCTATCTTAAAGAGGTCTCACTAATTTGGGCCATGTCCAAAGATAAATACACTGGTCATAGATCATAATATAAATAGAGGGGATCCTTCCCAGATAATACCAACAACCCAATCTGTATTAGCCCACAACATTCGGGATACTTCTCAGAGAATACTAATAACCCTATCAATACAACCTAGTAGATGGAGGACTAAGACCCTACTTATGGAGGTCATATCAATTCATAGAAAACTCCATTAGGGGTGATAGAGGTCGATCAAGTCCCAAGTTGGGATATAATAACACTATCTGAGACATGACCTCTATAGGGGACTACTGTCCAATGATGTGTATCCAATACCATACTGTACCCTTGAGGAAAGAACCAAGGTAAACACTGCACCTAAACTGGTCCTAGATAAAAATCCACTAAGTCATCTCAAATGTATTGCCTCATCAAAATGGTCTCAATGCTGTAGAAGACTCGTCAAACGGACCTTCCATTTGAATGTTATGACCATTTTTGTTAAAAATGTCTAGCCCAGTTTTGGTCTGTGTCTGCTCTGACCCACCATCCATCCTGACCTGGTCCGACCGTCCCGACCTGATTCCGTCCGACCAGACTAGACCATGTCTGGCTCATCCAGCCCGACTCGCACACGCGGGCCGAACCCCATCTCCCGCATGAGATTGACCCAGCCACATTCTACCTGTAAACACAGTACATTGAGGTTCAAAATGGATGTCCACCGCATCCTATGGCTCCCCCATTGCCTACTCTTCCATGATCTCCCTCGCCATCACTCCAGGACCACGTTCTGCCACCACCACTGGCCGCCCTATTGGAATCCTTCCGCTTGGCTCGTGCTTTCTCTAGAGCATCCTCATCGGTTGCATCACACACTTTCTACCAGCTACCCTACCAATGACCATTCCTTTCTGGCTATCCATCTTCCTGAACCAGCCAGAGCCTCTGTCATGCGGTGCTTCCCAAGTTTAATTGCATTGTACATGCCGTCACACCTCTGTGATGTCATTTTGGTGTCAAATCTTCGTTATTGGGGGTTTCACCACAAATTGAAGGCATAGAAGTTATAGACTCATAAAAACCTGAAGAACATGAATAAAATGAAGAAAATTGGGGAAAAAGGGAATCACAAAAATATCAGAAATATGGATCTTGGCCTTTGTTCATGTCCTCTTCGATTTTTCATTATTAGATAGATCACGAAGAACGAAGAAATCACACATATTTGCCCACTATTTAAATCCCATCTTGTGTAACTCCCATACCTCAAGTGATCGATCCATGGTTAGATAAGTTTTTGGGATGGTCCACATTCATCATTAAATTTACGAATGGAGAATGAAAAAAATAAACAACACCCTACCTAGAATTTGGATCAGTTTTTGATGAAGGGAAAGGCTATGTTTTTGTTGTTGTTCGATTCATCAAATCCAAGGTTCATCACTCTTGATTCACTATTTTTTATATTTTCGTTGAAGGGAGTTCATACTCCTTGCCTGAGAGGATTTCCAGGGAAATTATGTAATCCTGGATTCCTAAAAATAGGCAAATTTAAATGAAAACTAGCACTATGTCAAAATAAATTTTTTTATTAAATATTTTAATGAATTTTAAATCCAAAAACTAACATTCATGTTCAACCTGCGCTGGTCAATGTGAGGCCTCGCCTAAGGTAAATTTAGTGTTCTAAACACATTGATTACCTTAGATTTCTAATCTGGACACCAGTTTAAGTGTTTTTCCAATTTTAAAGAAAACCCATCAGGCGATTTATTAAGAACATAACATTAATAAAATAATTGTTCTGGTCACATCATGCTTTGGAATAAGACACCATCTCAACGCCTAATCTTGTAATTTTCTCAATTAATTTATAAAATTAAATTATGAGAAAATATGAGTCATTACATTCTCCCCAACTTATGGATTTACATCCCTGAAAGGCAAAAAAGGACTATATAAACAAATGAGGGTACTGAGAATTAATATAAGCCTCCCACTCCCAAGTTCTCTCCTGGTAATTCCTTTGATACCACTAGATGTGCACCGGAGTAATCGACTGCCCACAAAGGATCCTCTCCTGTTTATCCTCAATCTCCTTTGGGTACTCCACAAAAGTCATCCTGTCATCAATGTCCAGCTTTCCCCAGTCAATGACTTATGATGGATCATAAACGTACCTTCTCAGATGAGAAGCGTAGAAGACATCATGCACCTGATGAAACTGCATGGATGGATCTATGAAGTATGAATCCTTTCCTACTCTACGCAGAATCTAAAAAGGTATGATGCATCTCAGATATAACTTGCTGCCCCAGTCAAATCTCTACAATCCAAATCAAGGAAAGAGTTTAAGGAACACATTGTACCCCTCATATAACAATAGAGGCCTCCATATCCTATCAGTATATGACTTATTCTGTCTCTGTACAGTCCTCATCTGCTTCTGGATATTTTTCACCTTCTTAGTGGTAGCTCGTACCAACTCTGGACCGTGAGTGCTGAATCTCCCAGGTTATTCTAGCAAATTGGTGACCTATATGGTCATCAATACAAGGTCTCAGATGGTGCCATACCGATGGTGGAGTGGTAGCTATTTTTGAATGAAAACTTCACCAGTGGTAGGTGATTCTCCCAGCTATGACCAATGTCCAAGATGCAGGCCCACAATATGTACTCTAAGACCTGAATGGTCCTCTTCATCTAGCTATCTATCAGGGATGACAAGTTATGGTCAAGTGTAACTGAGTCCCAAATGTCTCCTACAATCCCTTCCACAACTGGTATATGAAACGAGCATCATGATCTGAAATGATCTTCGATAGAACTATTTGATTCCAAACTATCTCCTTCATGTAGAGGCATCCCAAGCTCTCTATTAAACCTTTCTCCCAGATCGGTAGGAATTGGGAAAACTTAGTGAGTCGTTCAATGATCGCCTAGATGCAATCATGTACCATATATGTATGTGGTAACCCTATCACAAATTCCACTGATATCCCATCCCACTTCCACTCTGGAACCTCAAGTGGTTGGGTCAAGCTCATTGGAACCTGGTCCTCAGCCTTCACTTGCTGACAAGTGAGTCATCGAGAAACATACTCTACCATTGCATTCTTCATATATGGCCCCCAAAAATGATGTCGTAGGTCATGGTAGATATTTTCCACACCCAGATGTACTTCTAAAGGGGATGTGTGGAACTCTATTAGATCCTCCCCATGTAACTCCACTGGTACAACTGTGTGAACTCTAAAAAGAATGACATTCTCCCCTCCTATCAAATATCCATCAGCAGAATGCCCTGTGGAAAACTAAGCACATCATGTCTTACAACTGATATCCCCAAGCTATGACTCGTTGACTTTCTGTAAGATTGTAGGGGTTACACCTATTAATAAGAGGTAAGAAACTCCCTCTCCATCCACAAAGGATATATTAAATAAGTCCAACTGCTTCGATTCCTCGCTCAGAAACAAAAAGATGGATCTCCTACTACGAGAATATTCCACCACATTCCCCTTCCTAGGAGTATAGATAATCTCGAAGTCATAGTCTTAGAGAAACTATATCCATCTCCTCTACCACAAGTTCAGATCCTTCGACGAGAATATATTAATGAAACTCTTGTGGCTAGAGTAGATGGTAAACCACTCGCGCATCAGGTAGTGTAAACACATCTTCAATACGAAGACTACCACCACTAGATCAAGAACATGGGTCACATAGTTCTTCTCATGTGGTCTCAACTAGCGCAAAACATAGACAATCACTACATTACCACGCATTAAGACACAGCCAATCTCTGTCTCTAATGAATCATAAAACACTACATACCTGATTCCCTTCTATGGTAATCTTAATATGGGAGTGCTTGTAAACCTCTATATCATCTCCTAAAAGCACTTCTGGCACATCTTTTTCCACATTAAAGGCTCCACTTTAATTTCAAAGTCATTAGGGGTGCTATTACTCAAAAAATTAGGGTAAAAGACTCCAATAGTACCCAGCCAATCCCAGGAAACTCCACACCTTGGTAACACTCTTGGCTGGATCCCAAGCAAGCATTGCCTCAATCTTCACCGGATCCACTGAAACTCTAACCTATGAAGTGACATGTCCCATAAAGTGGACCTCCTAAATCGTAACGGACACTTCAAGATCTTCACATAAAGCTGATGCTCCCAGAGTGTGTCTAGGACCATCCTCATGGGTATCGTGTTCTCCTACTCAGTTTCCAAGTACACTAGGATGTCATCATTAAATACAAGCATGAACCAGTGCAAATAAGGATTGAAAATCCTTTTCATGATACCCATGAACACTACTGGGGTATTCGTCACACCTAATGGAATCACCAAGTACTTGTAGTGGTAGTACTGACATCTGAAGGCTGTCTTCTGTACTTCCTCATCCCATACATGATGATAGTGATAACCAGATAAGAGGAAAATATTTGAGAACAACGTTGGTTCCTTAAAAATATCGAAGTGGTCATCGATCCACAGTAGTGGATACTTTTTCTTCACGGTCACCTGATTCAAGCATCGTAAGTCCACACATAATCTCAATCTCTCATCTTCCTTCATAGAAAACAAAACTGGGGATGCCCAGGGTGAAGTGCTAGGTCTCACGAATCCCTTCCTCTATAAGTCCTAAAACAATACCCTAACCTAATGAAGTTCAATGTGAGCCATACAATATGTAGGTTTATACATCGATGTAGTCCTAGAGTATAGATCAACACATAAGTCCACCTCTTTGTAGGGAGGTAATATAGGGACATCCTCGAGAAGGACATCCTCATACTCTGACACCATTGTCGGAAACTGAGGCCTCCAATCATCCACTACACTGAGGGTGAGACTAGCCAACTAATGATTAATCCTCTTCAGTGTCCTATGGGTAAGTCCATCCTACACTTCATGTGTTTCATTTTCACAAATAAAGTAAATCATGGTCCCATCACTACAGACACACCACACCCTACACCTAAAATAGTCAATATGAGCATGGAATTTAAATAACCATTCCATACTGATAATGATGTTGTAATACCTCAATGCTGCTACTAAGAGATCCCAACCGAAACTATCGCCTCCAAGAGTAAGTTAACACTTTCATCACTAGTGTGTAATCTTCAAATCCCCTCTTTTAAAAGACTCTAAGTGTAAGGGTCGATTCAATGGTTTAATCAGAATCATTGAGCCCCAAAAAAGTTTCATGGAAAGAAATGAATGACTGGAAACTGTGTTTTTCAAAACTATAACTAGGGTGGAAAAGACACAAATTGTATATCTAATCATCCCTAGATCACTAGGGTCATAAAGTTCCATTGCTTGCAGCTATCCTCATCCCTATACATCTGTTCCCTGAGCCTATTGTGGACCACCAGGGGACCCACCTCCTTATTTTATTCCATGTCAGACTCTATAGGTACCACTCTACTTATATCGATGCCTTTTCCTTAGTGGTCCCTCTACTGTCCCCTGATTAGATGAACATCAGGTCAGGCAATCTCATGCTAGATTACCCTAACTGCCAAATGCATAACACTATCTATCAATGAGATAACTTGAGCCTCCCAGGAAGCCTTTCCCCACTAACCCAGTATCTTGGGGTCTTATTTAGAAGCTTATGACCCAATTGGTTCCCTTCGACAGCCATCAGATACCTACTTCTGAAGTCTCGACCACCTGGTGCCTACTTGTAGCTCCCACAGCTAGTATCTTCTCTGCTAGAATTCTCTCCACCAGTAGAGCTCACTCTAATACTTGAGAATATTTTGGAATTATAAGGGATATCATGGATCACATGATCACCCAGTGTAATCCATGTTCGAAGGCCTGAGCCCTAATGAACAGGTCTTGTACCATATATGTGGAGTAGTGAGAAAGATCAGTAAACCTCGACGACTACTTTTCCACCGTCTGACTGCCCTACTGCAGATAAAAAATACCCTGTATATGCACTGAGCATAACATATATGTAAATAACTCCTCCCTAAATAGGAGATTAATTTTTTTCCAAGATAGATTCACCTCATCATGTGACTAGGTCACTAAGCTCTACCATTTCCCCTCTAAGCCCTGAAGAAGACTCACAGATAGAACTTCCATCTAGTCGTTAGGAGTCCATAGAAGGAAAAATACACATGTAGATTCCTCCATCCAATACTTATCTACATGGGGGTCTGTATCGCCCTAAAACATGGGAGTTATCTACCTTTGGAACTCATGCAATGCAATCATCCTACATGCATCCTCAAATGGTATCGCTGGTAGTAACTACTTCTCAATGGGTGGTGGCATCACCCGCAAACCACCTAAAGGTGCTATATCTGGTACAAGTCCCTAGTCTGATGCATCATCACTAGGAAGATCACCGTCATGATCACACAATAAAATCTTAGCTGGATATCTTCATGGAGGCATCTTAATATAAAAACATATGCACCACATTCAATCAAGTATATCTGGAGAGATGACTCAAGAAGGACATGGAAAACACAATCCATTCCTATATGATTAATTCACCATTTATTCCCTATAATCAGGGTTTCCATTTACTGTAACACTCCAATCTTTAACGGTACGCTTCCCTTTGAATAATACTGTAACACCCCAGGTAAATAAAGTATATGAAATTTTTATATTTATCCTTTTTTTGAATAAAATTTTAATATTAATTTAAAGGGAATTCTATGCTTGATGGCTTACCCAATACGCAACAACGAGTTCCTTTGAAATCTTGCGTTGCACTCTAATAATAAAATAAAATTATTTTAAATGTTAGTTAACACGTAGCCGTTGTATTGGCGGGAATGAATATAAATAACTAAAATATTATTATATATGTTTGTTAAATGTTTTTACATTTATCCAATAAAGTATAAAGTTTTAAAATACGAAAAGAATTCAATTTTAGGCATATATACTCTAATTTTCACTAAAGGTACACTTATCAACTTTTGATGGTGAACCGTCATTAAATATAGTTTTGGTCACTCTTATACATTATATTGGAGAAAATAAAACTCTTCTTTAGAATTGGGACATCAAAATTCACTTTGTGTAAATTTTTGGTATTTTTCCGATAAAATCATTTTTTAATGAATAGTGAAAAATGTTGTATTTTAATTCAAAACCTCTTTTTAATCTAATTTATTTATATTTTTAGATAACCTTTTGAATTGGTCTCAAAGTGAAATTAGAATATATTTTTACCATTTAATCCAATAGTTGTCCTTGGAATTAATTTCATCTTGAAATTGGACTTAAACTAGTGTCAATCTTTTGATATTTATTGTTTCATAACAACACGTTATTTGCTCTGACAACGGGAATTAATTATTAAATTAATTAATGTAACTTATATGTTTTGAATTTTTTAAAATTTGCATCATTTTTGTATTCGGAATATCAAATATATCCTAGGGTAATTGTTTGGTAATTTTCTGAAAAACTTCAATTTTTGATGAATAGTGAAACCACTAAGTGGTAGTTAAAGAAACTGATTTTTCATTTAAATGAATCATTACCACTTCTGTGATTTGAATTTCAAAAATCTGAAATACATGGTTGTCATTAAGAAGTATAATGTGGTTCAATGGGATTAAAATAATTTTTTGCTGAATAGTAACTTTTAAGTTTATTAATCGTGACTAGTGGTAATTAGTGTAATTTAAGGTAAAAATAATGTTTTAATAATATGAAATAACCTAGAAACATGTCCTACCATAATTGGATGTGTCATTTCCAACCAAGAAAATCCATGGGTCAACTTGGGGACCCCATGGAGCCACATTGGTAGGAAAATGACATTAATACCTTTATATTTAATGTTAAAATTAAAATGTCACAAACATGTGTTTTTTACCTAAAACAATTTTTATATGGGGTTATACAAGTAATATTTTTGACTATAAATATTAATTGTAAATCTACAAATATTTCCTACATCATAGTATTTGTTTAATAATTTTTAGAAATTAACTAAATTAAATTATTTATGACACCATGATGATGCAACGATTACCTCATTATTTAACGATTTAAATAAAATGGGAAGATAATGTAACATCTAAGACCTACACATGTTAAAAACCTATTGGATGAGTGGATTTAGAACCCTTATCACCTTAGCCTCGAAACACATCAATGTGGGACCTTTAAAATCCTAAACTCATTCTAAAATAAAGTAACATTTCCATACTTTCCAAGAGTGCCCCTCCTCTCCTCTTATAAAAGGCCCCCACCTATACCTCCTTACCCACACCTCTCAAGCCTTTTTCTCGGAAAAACCCTGCCCAATTTGTCACTACACATCCCTCTCTTACTCCTCGAAGCCTCACTTTGGGCAGAAGTCTTCCCAAGGAAGCCATTGAGCTCAAATCAAAAAGAGTTACCAGATTTAAAGGTAGTGTCTTCTCTTGTGTTCTTTTGTTTTATTTTGCTTCTCCAACCCCCTAAACTGTTTTTATTCATTTCTTTTGTAACAACTCCAGTATCTTAGATATACTAGTATTTTTTTATAAGATTCATTCGAGCTAAACTTACACACACCTATATCTAATGGTTAAAGAACATACTGTTTCTGTGGATGGCGAATTTCTGCCTCACGAAATGATGATTGTTCAACACTCATATAACACCTTCAAAGGTGGAAATTAAGATGTAACTATATTTATATATGATATATACTATGTTTATGTTTTCCTTAATCTTGTGTATTTTTATTTTGTGGAATACCTTTATGGTTTCCATTGTGGGTAAATACGAAAATTTCATTTTAGGAAGTGCGGACTACCGCCCCCTCAAAGTGATTTGATTCGTTAATGCCATATGTGGGATGTACAAAGGATGGATTTAAAGTTATTATATATTATTTATGTTACATATAAATGATTAATATAATTCTGGAATTAAAATATTCATACTTATCATTTGGTTTTAATTCAATTAATATGACATAGAAATGAAAGTAGCGTTCATGCGTACGTACGGCTTACCGTCTCGATGAACGGTGCATTTCATTTCTTACCTCTAAATGATTATGTAATTTTATAAATACTTGTATATTATATATATATATGATATATATTATTTCCAAATCATGAATATCATTCTAGATATAATGAACTTTTGACCACACAAACAACATGTAATTGTAAGAAGTCCACTTTCGACTTAAGAACCAAATATCGACAAAACAAACATTATTAACTTAAATGATTACATAATGCTTATAACAGGGAAATAAGTGATATAAAAGGAATAATGAACTTTAAAAAGGTTCTTAAGAAAGTGTAAATTAACTCATGTTTATTATTAAGTACGTTAGAGAACGATCGAGTCAAGTCGGACGTGAGGTAAGGGATCCTTCCCCTCTCTTTCTTTTTAAGTACACTATTTTATGTCATTTCATTTAATCTCATATTTATTATTTTTGGGGATGTAATTTTATATTAATAATACTGTAATTTTTATGTTCATTTTATGAGAGACCCTATTTTATCTCATAAATCCATTTTTTGAAGTTTTAAGTGGCGCCATTAGGCTGCCGAGTTTCCGTAAGGGATTTTTCATCTCACTTTTATTCTCGTGACATTTATGCTATGTTTGCCACTATTTACTTTGGGTGGTGTATGTAATGACCAATGTTATACAATTTTTTAGTATAATTTCATTTATGGGTGTTTACATCATCATTGTATGACCCTTCTTCCATGTGGTGTACGTTTCGAAAGTTACCCAACTCGGTAATGGGATCTTTCACCCTCCTCTTTTTAAAAGAATTCTTTTGTTATGTATTTTAATTCACATACTATTATGTTGGGATATGTTCTTATATATCCTTTTTTATGTAAATTTTATGTCCAAGTGATGAGATACCATTTTCTATCTCATCAACTCATTTTCTGAATTTTAAAGTGATGTTGTTAGGCTGTCGGATTTCCGTAAGGGAACTTCTTAACCCACTTTCAATTCTTTGGGTTAAACCTCTACTTCTTGATTTTATTATTCCAATATTATGTGTGGAAACTCTATGTTGTAATTTCCACAAACCGTTTTGTGGATATAGTATTTCTACACATAATCATCTCATTGATAAATTCTTACGAACTTGTATGGGAAATCATAACTCAATCTCATTTCATTGAGATAAATATCCATGTCATTGGTTTTGTTTTTCCAATATTATCTGTGAATGAAATCGGATTGTTACACACTTAATATCCACTTATATTGGGTGTGTTTATATTTCTCACACATAATTATGTGATAGATTTATCCTTAATTTAAGGATACCATCTTTATAATGGATTTCATCTCAATTTACATTTCCATTGAGACTTCATTGTTGTTATGCACCAATTCTCTCTTATATGGTGTGTATACTGTCCTTTGACATATTATATCATGAATACCTATATTCTCATGATATTATAAATCTCGGATTACATGTTATTCCGAAATTATATGTATTCAAGAGTCTCTCATTTTGTTAAAAACTCTTTAACAAAAATATTGTTTTAAATGTTTTAAATATTCATTATTCTAAATATTTATCTTTAATTTCCATGTTTTAAAAATGGTTTTAAGTATTTATTTATATGGACATTAATATTTTAAAATTATAATTCCATTAAAAGCTTCAAAGTGGTATGGGAAACTTTGATTCAAAAATCTCTTTTAAATGATTTTTGAAAATGGATTGCTTAATTCAATATCTTGGAATTACTTATTGTGATTCCAAATGAAATGTTGTTATTGAGATTTTTATATTTTCAATATTTTGTGTGTAATAATGGTACATGGACATTTTACGGGTGGTTACGTGATAAACCATATGACGGGTGGTTACGTTATAACCTCCAATGCATTGGGTATGGAAGTCAGTCATATGGCTATTCTATTAAGTTTGGGTTGAAGTCGACCGTATGGTTATTCCATTTAAGTATGTTTATGTCCCAAGTTACCTTTATATGTTATGTGTTCTTTATATGGGTTTTATGGTAATCTTTTGGTTACAAAAGGGTATGTAATGATATTTTCTTCAGTGAAGAGTTTTTACTACTTCATAAAGTGGAAAGGTATTACTTTGATAAAGTATACATGGTTTACTTGTTTCTTTGAAAAACTAATAGTTTTCATTCTTTGTGTATCCCTTGCTGAGCTTTTTATGCTCACCCCAAGTTTTTCTTAAATGTTTTTCACAGGACTTAATGTGGATTGGGGTCAAGGATGGGATCAAGGGAAAGTCATGCTATCTAATACATGGAACTAGACATGTTTCTTTTTAAGAGTTTTTATTTTATGGAAATTTAGTAGAAGTGACTACTTTGTAATCTTTTTAGATGTAATAGTTATTTTCTAATTCTATAAAACACTAAACCAGAATATATCTTCAATGTGAATTACTCATTTAATTCAATATTAAGTAAGATTTAAGGCCGGGGCATTATAGTTGGTATCAAAGGTTGGTTTAGATAACTTTAGAGGTTAGGGTATTATATAAGCATAAGTGACATTACCATAATGGTTAGGATATCAGAAAGAGTCCTAGTTTTAGATAAAGTGAGGAGTAATTATATCTTAGTTTTTATCTTCCTCATTTGTACATGATGGTTTTATTGATATACTCACACTGACCTTTTTGGTTTTAGTAAATGGCTGGATCTAGCAGGCACCAAAGTAACAGTGGATGTGAAGGAAACTGTGACAGTCTTCTGAGCGAGAAACTGAATGATATGGGAGCTGGAATGAGAAATCTTGTGTTTATCCTCAACCAACTATCGGGAGTCATGATTTACCACCTAAACCTTGGTGATTTCTATAAGGAATCATATATGCGAGAAACTAATCCCTACGGAACTACATGTAATAATCATAAAGGTAAGTGTGTTCAAAAACATATGTATCAATGATGTGGAAAGAAACACCTAGGAAAATGTTTCAAAGGGCATAAATATTCTATAGATGTGGAAATTAAGGCCATAATGCAAGAACCTTCCATGGAAAAAGGAAGCATCCAGTTGACTCGAGGAAGCGGAAAGAAGATCTTTCTTAGGGACCAATTGAATGTTTTAAATGTGGTGTGCATGGTCATTATGCAAACACATTTCATATGAAGAAGTTTCGGGAATGGGATCACCAAGATCGTACGAATATTCGTTTAACAATACCTAATGCCATTCTGATTGAGGATGAAGAAACTGACAATGACCAGTCAAAGGTATGGATTATTTCATAACATTTGTTTTCCTATTTTGGAATCTTAGGATATG
This sequence comes from Viscum album, assembly GCA_963277665.1. NCBI lineage: Eukaryota > Viridiplantae > Streptophyta > Magnoliopsida > Santalales > Viscaceae > Viscum > Viscum album. The sequence goes on along the minus strand of OY728122.1, from coordinate 576,707,876 downwards.
ATTCATGATTTTGTTTGTAGGAAAGAAGTATTTCAGAATAAGTTGGAAAGTAATGGTTAATGGATCGTGAAGAATGTTGAATGAGTAAGAAGTCAACATATAATGGCTTCAAGAGTTATGGTGAAATTATTAAGATTATTAAGTCTCTTTTGAAGATGGGGTTACATTAGAAGGCTTTTAATAGTATGTGTAACCCTGATGTTTGATAAATGAAAATTTTATTCAAGGAATAGTTATCTGTTCTTTTTTGGTCATAGTTATAAAGAACCATTTGGGTTTATATGATCCTTACTTTTGAGGTAATTATGGGTTACTATATGTTATGATGGAAAGTGAAAGGCATGAAATAAAATTGAGGTTAAATTATGTTATGGTTATTTTTGATGATTTTATCTCTTTTTAGGGAATGATTTGAGAATTATATAGTTTGGAAAAAGGACAACACGCAGACCATGTGACAACCCGTCACGTCGGACAAAGCTGCGGGAATCGAACCTACAACCAAAGTGCGACCAGTATTTATCACCTACCACTGGACTACGTAATGTCCCTGGTTAGTTTGACCGACTCTTTTTAATATAATGATTTTATGAATTAAGAGTAAGTTGATTTTGGGTTATCTATGGAAATTTATTAACCTATCATGGAGGATATATGATTAGGTTAATTACTTTTCAATACGAGACTTTAAGAGCAACTGATGTTGTTTGGAGATAAATGTTACGATTTAACTTGGAAGAATATGTGACTAAATCCTTCAAATATTTGGGTTTCAATCTTATTTTGGATTACTTTGAATAATTTTATGGAGAAATTTTTTATCGAATGGTCCTCGTTGAACTTTGGGTGTTGTTGGACAAATTTTGGAGATTAAGAACATATTTTATTTTTATAAAGGGTTATCCTTTTCTGGATTATCTGATCTTGTACTAACCTTTTTGGTTTTGGTTTTGGTTAAATTCTAAATAAATGGGAATTATATAGTTCTCTTTTGTGGATTAGGTGATTCTCTAGAAGTTGATTATAGTACTCTTAATGTGAACAAGTCTTTCTAAATACTCGTCTTTTGGAGAAAATATGAGTTTGTGTGAGAAATCTAATAAAAGTTGAAATTTAACAAGATAAGTAATTATGTTTCCTTATGAATAAATTCCTCAATAAAAAGTAACTTAAAACAAAAAAGTTGTGTATTAACTTTTTCTACTGGGGAATCGAATACCGTTTAACCCATCACAAGTTTGTGATTTTCTTGTGGTTAAGTTTCTCCTAAACATGTTTTCTATCACTCTCCATCAGAACATGACCCTATGTTTTCTCCTCCATGTTCAGGTTTTCCTACATGGAATCCTAGTGTGGGTTAACTCAGGTGACCTCTGATCTTCTCTTTATTTATTTTAAAGTGATTGTTTTACCAAATCTTGTTCTGATGTGTGACTTTCAATGAAGTTTCCGGAGCCAATTTTAAAATTGCGAGGACGCAATTCCCAAAAGGGGGGAAGGATGTAACACCCCAGGTAAATAAATAATATAACATTTTTATATTTATCCCTTTTTTTAATAAAATGTTGATATTAATTTAAAGGGAATGCTATGCTTGATGGCTTACCCAATACGCAACAACGAGTTCCTTTGAAATCTTACGTTGCACTCTAATAATAAAATAAAATTATTTTAAATGTTAGATAACACGTAGCCGTTGTATTGGAGAGAATGAATAGAAATAAATAAAATATGATTATATATGTTTGTTAAATGTTTTTACATTTATCCAATGAAGGATAAAGGTTTAAAATACGATAAGAATTCAATTTTAGGCATATATACTCTAATTTCCATTAAAGGTACACTTTCCAACTTTTGATTGTGAACTATCATTAAATATAGTTTTGGTCACAGTTATACATTCTATTGGACCAAATAAAACTCTTCTTTTGAATCGGGATATCAAAATTCACTTTGTGTAAATTTTTGGTATTTTTTCGATAAAAATCATTTTTTAATGAATAGTGAAAAATGATGTATTTTAATTCAAACCCACTTTTTAATAAAATTTATTTATATTATTATATTATCATTTTAATTGGTTTCAAAGTTAAATTAGAATATATTTTTACCATTTAATCCAATAGTTTTCGTTGGAATTAATTTCATCTTGAAATTGGTCTTAAACTAGTGTCAATCTTTTGATACTTATTGTTTCATAAAAACACGCTATTTGCTCTGACAGTGGGAATTAATTATTAAATTAATTAATTTAACTTATATGTTTTGAATTTTGTAAAATAGACATCATTTTTGAATTCGGAATTTCAAATATATCCTTAGGTAAATTTTTGGTAATTTTCTGAAAAACGTCAATTTTTGATGAATAGTGAAACCACTAAGTGGTAGTTAAAGAAACTAATTTTTCGTTTAATTGAATCTTTACCACTTCTGTGATTTGAATTTCAAAAAATCCGATATACATGGTTTTCATTAAGAAGTAAAATGTGGTTCAATGGGATTAAAATAATTTTTTGTTGAATAGTAACTTTTAAGTTTATTAATCGCGATTAGAGGTAATTAATGTAATTTAAGGTAAAAATAAAGTTATAATACTATGAAATGACCTAGACACATGTCCTACCCTAATTGGATGTGTCATTTCTAACCAAGACAATCCATGGGTCAACTTGGGGACCCCATGGAGCCACATTGGTAGGAAAATGACATTAATACCTTTTTATTTAATGTTAAAATTAAAATGTCACAATCATGTGTTTTTTTACTAAAAAAAATTTTATATGGGTTTATACAAGACATATTTTTTACTATAAATATTAATTTTAAATCTAAAAATATTTCCTACATCATATTACTTGTTTTATAATTTTTAGACATTAACTAAATTAAATTATTTATGACACCATGATGATGAAGTGATTACCTCATTATTTAACGATTTAAATAAAATGGAAATATAATGTAAAATCTAAGACCTAAACATGTCCAAAACCTATTATATGAGCTTATTTTGAACCCTTATCACCTTATCCTTGAAGCACATCAATTTTGGACCTTTAAAATCCGAAAACCATTCTAAAATAATGTAACATTTACATACTTTCCAAGAGTGCCCCTCTTCTCCTCTTATAAAAGGCCCCCACCTCTACCTCCTTACCTACACATCTCAAGCCTTCGGCTCAGCCAAACCCTACCCATTCTATCTCTCCACATCCCTATATTACTCATAGAAGCCACACTTTGGGCAGAAGTCTTCCCTAGGAATCCTTTGAGCTCAAATCAAAAAGAGTTACCCGATTTAAAGGTAGTGTCTTCTCTTGTGTTCTTTTGTTTTATTTTGCTTCTCCAACCCCCTAAACACTTTTTATTTGTTTCATTTGTAAAAAATCCAGTATCATCAATAAACTAGGATGTTTTTATAAGAATAATTCGAGGTACAGTTACACACACCTACATCTAATGGTTAAAGAACATACTGTTTCTATGGATGGTGAATTTCTGCTCACGAAACGATGATTGTTCAACACTCATATAACATCTTAAAAGGTGGACATTAAGATGTAACTATATTTATATATGATATATAATATTTTTATGTTTTACTTAAGCTTATGTATATTTCTTTTGTGGCATAACTTTATGGTTTCCATTGTAGGTAAACATGATAATTTCATTTTACGAAGTGCAGACTACTGCCCCCTCAAAGTGATTTGATTCGTTAATGCCATATGTGGGATGTATAAAGGATGGATTTAAAGTTATTATATATTAATTATGTTAAATATTAATGATGTATATTTTTATGGAATTAAAATATACATACCTCTCATTTGGTTTTAGTTTAATTAATATGACATAGAAATGAATGTTGCGTTCATGCGTACGTACGGCTTACCGTATCCATGAACGGTGTATTTAATTTCTTACCTCTAAATGATTATTTAATATTATAAATACTTTTATATTCTGGATATATATGATATATATTATATCAAAATCATGAATATAATTATGGATATAATGAACCTTTGACCACACAAACAATATGTAATTGTAAGAAGTCCACTTTCGACTTAAGAACCAAATATCGACAAAACAAACATTATCAACTTAAATGAATACATAATGCTTATAACATGTAAATAAGTGATATAAAAGGAATAATGAACTTGAAAAAGATTATTAAGAAAGTGGAAATTAACTCAAGTTTATTATTCAGGTTGTTAAAGAACGATCGAGTCAAGTCGGACCCGAGGTAATGGATCCTACCCCTCTATTTCTTTTTAAGTACACTCTTTTATGTCATTTCTTTTAAGCTCCTATTTCTTATGTTTGGGGTTGTTATTTTATATTCCTCATAATTTACTTTTTATATTCATATAATTAGAGACCGTATTTGATCTCATAAATCCATTTTTTGATGTTTTAAGTGGTGTCGTTAGGCTGCCGAGTTTCCGAAAGGGATTTTTCATCTCACTTTTATTCCCGTGACATTTATGCTATGTTTGCCACTACTTCCTTTGAGTGGTGTATGTACTGCCCATTATTATACAATTTGTGTAGTATAATTTAATTTATGGGTATTTACATCTTCATTGTATGACCCTTCTTCCATGGGGTGTATGTTTCGAAAGTTACCCAACTCGGTAAGGGGACCTTTCACCCTCCTCTTTTTAAAAGACTTCTTTTGTTATGTCTTTTAATTCACATACTATTATGTTGGGATATGTTCTTATATATCCTTATTTATTTAAATTTTATGTCCATGTGTTGAGATACCATTTTCTCTCTTATAAACTCATTTTCTGAATTTTAGAGTGACGCCGTTAGGCTGTCGGATTTCTGTAAGGGAACTTCTTAACCCACTTTCAATTCTTTGGGTTAAACCTATACAAATTGATTTTATTATTCCATGATTATGTGTGTAATCTCTATTTTGTAATTTCCACAAACCTTTTTGTGGATATAGTATTTCTACACATAATCATCTCATTGATAAATTCTTACAAAATTGTATGGGAAATCATAACTCAATCTCATTTCATTGAGTTAAATATCTATGTCATTGGTTTTGTTTTTCCAAGATTATGTGTGAATGACATCTGATTGTTTCAGACATAATATCCCCTTATATTGGGTGTGTTTATATTTCTCACACATAATTATGTGATAGATTTATCCTTAATTTAAGGATACCATCTTTATAATGGATTTCATCTCAATTTACATTTCCATTGAGTCTTCATTGTTGTTATGCACCAATTCACTCTTATATGGTGTGTATACTGTCCTTTGACATATTATATCATGAATACCTATATTCTCATGATATAATAAAGCTCGGATTACATGTTATTCAGGAATTATTTGTATTCAAAAGTCTATCTACTTGTTAAAAACTCTTTAACAAAAATATCATTTTAAATGTTTTAACGATTCATTATTCTAAATCTTTATCTTTAATGTCCATGTTTTCAAAATGGTTTTCAGTATTTATTTATATGGACATTAATCTTTTAAAATTATAATTCCATTAAAATCTTCAAAGTGGTATGGGACACTTTCATTCAAAAATATCTTTTAAATGGTTTTTGAAAATGGGTTTCTTAATTCAATATCTCAGAATTTCTTATTGTGATTGCAAATGAAATGTTGTTATTGAAATGTTTATATTTTCATTATTTTATGTGTAATTATGGTACTTGGACATTTTACGGGTGGTTACATGATAAACCATATGACGTTTGGTGCCGTGAATACCAGGACAAGTGGTTACGTTATAACCTCCAATGCATTGGGTATAGAAGTCGACCGTATGGCTATTCCATTAAGTATGTGTGGAAGTCGACCGTATGGTTATTTTATTTAAGTATGTTTATGTCCCAAGTTACCTTTATATGTTATGTGTTCATTATATGGGTTTTATGGTAATATTTTGGTTACAAAAGTGTATGTAAAGATATTTTATTCAGTAAAGAGTTTTTACTACTTCTTAAAGGTGAATGGTATTACTTTGATAAAGTATATATGGTTTACTTGTTGCTTTGATAAAATAACAGTTTTCATTCTTTGTGTATCCTTTTCTGATCTTTTTATGCTCACCACAAGTTTTTTTTGAAATGTTTTTCACAGGAATTAATGTGGAATAGGGTCAAGGATGGGATCATGGAAAAGTCATGCTATCTAATACATGGAACTAGACATGTTTCTTTTTAAGAGTTTTTATTTTATGGAAATTCAGTAGAAGTGACTACTTTGTAATCTTTTTAGATGTAATATTTATGTACTAATTCTCTAAAACTATAAACCTAAAAATATACTCAATGTGAATTACTCATTTAATTCAATATTATGTAAGGTTTATGGTCGGGGCCTTATAAATACAGTAGCTTGTGTTTTACGAAACTTCGAGTTCTAATAGACACCACAACCAACCAAACTAGCCAATATGATTAGTAATACCCAATCCTTAAAATTTTATAAAATTAATATTTTAAAATGGACTTCATTTTTGGATTATTAATATCTAAATTATCCTAGGGTGAATTTTTGGTATTTTTTAGAAAACATTCATATTTTGATGAATAGTGAAAATTACTAAATTTTAATTAAAAACAACTTTTTTAATCAAAATAATTAATAGTGATAAATTATTAATTTGAATTATTTTAAAGTATAATTATATTATATTTGTACCATTAAATCCAATGTTTGTCATTGGAAATAATTTCACATTTAAACTGGACATAAGCAAGTGGCAATCTTTTGATAATTATTATTTCTTAAAAACACACTTTTTGTTTTAACAACGGGAATTAATTTTAAATATATTTCTGCCAATTATATGTTTTGAATTAAGAAATATGGATTCTATATTTAGAATCAGGAGGTCCAAATTGTGTAAATAGGTAACTTTTATTTTTAGACATTGGGAATAATTACTTCGGTAAATATTTTATTTACCATCGTTAATGTGTAAATCCAGTAAATATGCGTAAAAAATAATATTATAATAATAGTAAATTACCCTAAAAGGTGTCCTAACCCTATTTGTTGATACATGTACGACCATGGGCATCATTGGGTCTATTTTCGGACCCCATGGAGCCACTTGTAAGTGATAATGACATTTTATATTAATTATGTTAAAGTAAATACAAAACTAACATAAGCATTTATCTTTTAGAAAAAAAAATTTTACATACAGTTATATATGTTATATTTTCTACTATAAATATTCATTAGAAATATAAAAATATTTCCTACATAATATTATTTTATTTATATTTTTTAGACATTGAATAATTAAATTTATTTATGACACAATAATGATGCAGTATTTTCCTTATTAATGAAAAAATCAAATAATTATTATTATAAATGTTAAAATAAATATAATTTGAAAGTTTTGATAAAATTCACGAATTTTATTGGTTAATATGACATGTCAAGATTTCTTAAATTAATTTATTTCGAATTAGTAAAGTTGTTAATACCTTAACAAAAATCAATTAATAAATAGTGTCAAAATTGACAAAAAGGAGTTTTTAAAACAAATATTATATTATAAATTGATATTCTATTCCTTAAAATATAATGTTTGGCCGAGAAACTTATATAATGATAGGTGTATCAGTAATGAACCACTTGGGGTTCTCTTGAGAGTTTATAATACGTTTATTAACCATATAATATAAAAATACAAAGAGACATGGTAAATGTCAAACAAATTAACTCAGAGTTAAAACTAAAAGATAAGGTTAATAAAGTGACCCAAACCTATCTAATAACTATTGTTTGAGTTTTTTTCTACCCATACCCACCTTAGTATCGAAATAAATTAGATTTGATCGATTAGAAACTGAATATGAATTTATTATAAAATTATATTTCTAGATTTTCCTAAGGTGCCCCTCACCACTTTTATAAAAGGGCACTCCCCCTTATCGCTAATTTACACCATCAAAGCCATTTGGATCATGCATCCCCTAACCAAATACTCTCTCAATAGTCCTCCATTAATACTAGAGTCCCTACCTTAGTCATAAATCCAACCTGAGGATCCATTTTGATCAAATCAAAAGGAAGAACCCGCAGAAGAGGTAAATATCTCACCACCTCTTTCAAGTTCTTTTCCTCTTCCACTTCCTTTTTATTTGTTTTTTACATTATAAAATAATAACTCCAGTATCATATATATATTTTTATGTTATTATAAATATGGTACAACCAAATTTATTATTCTATCTATCCTTTAAATGCCATGTCACCTTACGTGCGTACGTATGGCTTACCGTCTCCACGTCGTGGTGTAATTGTTTTTCAATACATTATTATTTGGATGGGTATAACAATGTTGTGTAATTGATGTAAATAATAAATATAACATGATAATGATTATTCATATATGATATACCATCCAATTATATATTATTTTAATTTCAAAAGAATGATATTTTTGCTTGTGCGTACGTATGGATTACCATCTTCATGAACACGATGAGATTCATTCCCCATCGTATCCATTCAAGACTACATTTCATTTGATGATTAAAAATAATGTTTAGAGACATAATATCATTATGGATATGAATAAGATACATCCCATCCATAATAAATATGACTCACAGAACAAATAATATAAAGGAAAATGAATCCGTTAACACTCTAAACAACGATAAAATAGAGATATTGTTAACAAAGCAATGATAAACGATCATATATGATATCATATTAATATATGTGATTCTTTTATAATTAAATATCTATTATTTCCCCACTATAAATGAGGTTAACCTACCCTCGACCTGTAAGAACCCAGTTTTTTCTGCGAAACACTTTGGAATATTCTTGATGTTATTCCAGAGCAACGCCTTCAGACAGCGTGCGATTCTGAGCCCCAGAGTGGCAGGAATTAAATTTTCAGTGCGTTCACACTGGAAATGCCAAATAAATGGGATAACTCCTAAATGGTGCTTCAGAATAGAGATCCTAGTGTACGTATGGGTCCGTAATGTGGTGTTTACCCTAGTAACGACATAAAACACGTCGGCGCGGGATGTTTGTAACCCTCGCTCGCCTTCGGGACGTTAAACGGATAAATTAATTATTTTATTTATTCGTTTAGTGGTGAAACTCAAGTTTCTCTTAAACGGTGGCTCGGATTGGAAAACTAAGGGCATCGTTGAGTTCGGAGCATGTCGTTTACCCTAGGAGGTGAGTATGTTTCATGGACGGCGAGCGGCGCCTGGCGGAGGCGTTGAGCGGAGGCGCTCCATGGCCGAGCGAAGGCCGAGGTTGCGCTGTGCAACCCCGCGGCTGGATAGAGACCTATGTGACGCAGGTCCCCGCGTGGAAAGCCGACTGGCCGTGTCGGCTGGTCGGTGGTGGAGGCACCCACACGGCGCACGGGCGAGTGCTTCACGAGAAGCGGTGGGCCGCGAATTCAGCTGGGCCCGGCCCAGCGGCCGGGTCGCGGCTCAGCGGGCCGCCCGAAGCGGGCTGACCCGAGCTGGGCGGACCGGCCGGACCTGGCCGGTCCAGCCCAGGGGTAACCCCTTAGACTTTGGATGCCCGTATTTTGAGCTACGAGCGTCCGTTCTGCGCGCCATTTGCTGCCGCGCAGACCTGACGCAAAGGCGGATTTTTTGGGGTGGTTCCGGGAGTTTTAACTTCTGAGGCGAGGGGCTCGAGGGCACGGCACGTGCGTAAAGCAGCTAAGCGGGCTTCCTGAGAATTCTTGTTTTGGACGGCGTGGACGCGTCCGATGTACGTTTTAAGCGCCTTCAGTGGTGTAGGGACCAAGGCACCGAGGCGGAGCTTTCCAGGGTGGTTTCAGGCATTGAGGCCGAAGTTGAGGCGTGAGCCCCACGGCCCGTCTTTTGAGCTGCGTGCAGCGTTTCACAGATTTTTCATCGGACGTCTGTTCGGGGCATGCGAGCAGTCGTTTCTGGATGTTTTTCGAGGGGATTACAATGGTGCAATCTGTCCACTCTAATTTGGCACAATGGTGTGTGCCCCATGAGGGTCGTTTGGGTGTTGACGGTGATTTTCCATCCCCATCACCGGGCGACCGTTTTGGACAAGTGAGTAGTCCATCTTTTGTAATTTTTCGAGAGGATCGCAGCAGTGAGATCTATTCTTTGTGTTTTCGGACCAGGATGCGGGTCCCACTTAGCACCGCTCAGGTGCGGTGCACTGAAATACATGTTGTTCTCCAGATATCTATTGTGCTCTAGTGAGAAGTCTTTTTGACATGTTTTCACGAGGGGATCGCAATGGCACGATGCGCCCGACGGTTTTCGGGGTCAAGGCTCGGGATCACGGGACACCGTTTGGGCGTGAGGCGGTGTGGGTGAATTTTCCATCAGATATCCGTTGGAGGCGAGTAAGTAGTCGATATCACGTGTTTTTCCGTGAGGATTACAAAGGTGCGATCTGTTTGGTTGTGCGGGGCCTCTTGCGCAATCTTGTTAAAAGTGGAATAAAAGGTGCTCTGGTGGTGGTTCATCCTACCAAGTTTACATCAGACCATTGGCGTGTCATCACGCACTCTTGGGAGAGTGATATAAATGATTCAAAAGATGTGTTTGGTCGTCGTTGGGCCTTTGAGGTGGAGTTGTTATGTTCACGCCTTCGCGTTGACGTTGGGTGCCGGGTGCATGTTAGCCTTTGGGCTGGAGACGTGGCATACTTTGGGAGTATACGGGAGCGCTTGGAGGTACGTGTGGTTGTACCTGAGAATGTTTGTGAACCTGTTTTGGGTTGACTTGGGGCCACACATCGTGTGGGCCCCATGTGCGTGTCGTTCTCTACTTTATGTAATTTTGACCTCTTGCAATGTATAGGGTTCCTCTTTTCTTGTTTTTTGACCAACAGGGTTGAGACTTCCCCTGGCTTGGTGCTAATTTGTTTGGCCAACAGGGTTGAGTTGTCCCCTGGTCCCGTTCTCGTTTGGCCGACAGAGATGGTTTGTTCCTTTGTTTCTTCATCTGTGAGGGGTTTCAGTACTGTACCCTTTCACCGGACTGTGGCACCATTTGCGACTACAGGTGTTCGTACAGTGTGGGTGTTTTCCCCACTTTCAGGGATGAGTTGTCTCAGTCTGCTTCGATAGTGACTCAGCAGATTGGAGCGTGATCGCCTTGAGAGGGTTGGGGAGATTCTCCCGTTTCATTGTGTTCCTTGGTAGAGTTATGGTGGTTTCGGTGTGACCAACACTTTATGCGAGCACCGATCCTCTACCCAGGAGGTTGTTACAAGCAGGGCTGTGGTTGTTACCAGTAGGGCTGATGTTGTTTCCAGCAGGGCTGAGGTTGTTACCAGTAGGGCTGAGGTTGTTTCCAGCAGGGTTGAGGTTGTTTCTAGCAGGGCTGAGGTTGTTTCGAGCAGGGATCACCAGTGGGTTACCATCCAGTAGGGATGGCCAGTACAACGGTGTTCACCAAGCAGTACCATCCAGTAGGGATGGCCAGAGCAGTTCTGGGTTTACCTCCTACAGGGTTGTGCAGTGGTCCCCGATGTCGGGCTTACCTCCAGCAGGGCTGGGCAGTGGTCCCCGATGCAACGCTTACCTCCAGCTGTGCTGGGCAGTGGTCCCTGATGTCGGGCTTACCTCCAGCTGGGCTGTGCAGTGGTCCCCGATGCTGGGTTACCTCCAGCTGGGCTAGGTAGTGGTCCTGTCGCCGACTTTAGTCAGGTCTCCCTCTAGTGGATTACCCTGTTACGGGATTGGGTCGTGTGTCACCCATTAAATTTCTGTGTCTCCCTGTAGTGGGAACCCATCGACTTCTAGGGACCCTCCAGCAGGGCTGGGTAGGGCGTCGCATGTTGACTTTGAGGAGACCTCTCGATTGTGGGGCAGTGACATGGTGTGGTTTGACATTCCCCCAGAACATTCTTGTACGAGGGGAGCTTTCCCACTCCGAGACATGTCCTTGTGACGTGACCTAAAACTTTGTGGGAGAGTCAGTGCCGCCCATAGTGGATAATGTCGAGGTGAGGTGGTTTGAGCCCCGTGACTTGTAGTTTGGGGCAGGCGTGCGGGATGATGGGCATTGATGGTGTTTTCTTCTGGGAATGCTGGCTACTCGTTTTCATGGGCTGAGCTACGGGATGAGGATCCCCTTACAAGCTTGTTCGGGATTCTTTTTGTGCATATATATATGTATATTCCTTGTTCGAGTACCCACTTCATGGGCTTGGTTACTGTCCCTCCAGGAGAGGCGAAGACGCGTGGGATATGCCACGTGCTTTCCATGTCTAGCTTCTCATGGTTGGAAGAGTCTACTCTCCTGCTATAGGTTGCGAAGACTCGACGAGAATTTAATCTTCTCACCATTTCTAGCTCTTTTTTTTGGACGATTCTACCTTCTTTCGTCTTGTTGGGTTGAGCTGGACTCTTTACTGCACACTTTACTCCACTTTCGGTTTCACTCATTATCCCGGTTCTCTATACTTATCACCCTTCGGTACCTCCTTTGTTGCTCCCTCAAGCCTTCGGGGTATCCTGCTGAGTATTTTTATACTCACCCCTGCTTGGGATCTTCCTACACTTGGTGTGCCCTTGTAGACGACGGACAGGTTGGTCGTGACTTCAGTGGATCTTAGGAGATCGAGAGCTTGGACCGTGTGCATTGGTCGAAGTCGGGTTCCAGGTGGGGGACCCTTCCAACTGTTTACTTTTTGTTCACCTGTTTCCAGGTTGTGGCACTTTTTAATGGTTGGGTACGTGTTTTTCCCCTTTTCTTTTCGGTTTACCTCAGCACTTGATTGTACTGTTTAGAGGTCGATGCACTATTGTGGTTTATATTTAGCAGTTTCCCTTTTATTTACTTGTCCATTATTTTGCTCTGAAATTTTTCATTAAGTGTTTTGTGTTTATGTGTTTACATGAACTCAAGAAAAGGCCTCCCCGAGTTGTTTAGCCTTCGGCGCTTGTCGCCAGCCCCTGGCATATGGAGGCGGGCTTGGGGTAGTTGTGGCTCGAGGCTTGGTAGGGTCGAGTCATGACAAAGTGGTATCAGAGGTGGTTCATTCCTTTGGACGTTGTGCGGATGTCCCTAAAAGTGGAATTGGTTGGGATTTAGGGAAACCGTGTTATCATGTCTCGATAGCGGCTCTCAGGCCAGGGAGTCCAGTGATGGTGCGGAGGCCGACGTATCCATTCACCAGGACCTTGATAACCTTCTTGTCAACTCAGCATGCTGAGAAACATGTTGCAGGAAAAATGGTTTTGTGCATCACATAGGATTGAGTCTTTGATTGTTCTTCTTGATTCAGCTCCCCATATTTGTTGTTATTCGTATATACATATATACTCATCTGACAGCGGCACTCTATAATAACATTCAGGATGTCTCCGTGAAGACAGCCAGCAAGGATACCAGCTTTGGTTCGTGACGATGACCCTATGATCTAAGAGGCCTCAGTCCAGGACCCATCATGAGAGCCCCTTTCTCCAGGTGGGCCGGTAGGAGCACCCCCACCTGTTGAGCAGCAGATAGCTTCAGCAGAGCAGGATGATCTTGAGCGCAGGTTGAGCGCGCTCCGTGATTTCCAGTGGCAGAGACCGTTGAGGTTCAGTGGTGAGCCAGACCCTCAGGCAGCAGAGGATTGGCTAGATACAGTGGTTTACCTTTTCTGGCTTGTGCAGACGCCGACAGATCAGAGAGTGGATTTGGCAGCCAATCTTTTTTGTGGAGCATCTTGGCATTGGTGGAGTCTGGTGACTCAGTTTCTTGATGAGTCATCGCTTTCTTGGGGTGACATTTAGTTGTTGTTTCGTGAGGAGTTTTTTCCTCCGGCTTGCGCTCTGTTCGGATTTAGGAGCTCCTGCAGTTTCAAAAGAGAGGGATGGCGGTGGTCGAGTATGCGGCTTGTTTCACAGACCGTTCATCCTTTTAACCGGACATGGTCCACGATGATAACCATCGAGCGTGGATGTTTGAGCAGGGTCTCCACTGAGAGATTCGTGTTGTCATAGTATCCTTGGGAATTTCCACATATGTCGGGGTGCTAGAGCAGGCGCTGGTGACAGAGAGATTCCTGTCACATTCTGGAGATGGTGGTGGCAGCCGACACGTCGGAGATGAGACGTCTGCTGCAGCTGGTGGCTGTCGGCAAGCAGAACATCAACGCAGGTGGCTTTCTAACAACCTGACTCAGGGTCATAGTCGTACACCATAGTGGAGCATGAGGGAACCGGTGCAGCCCAGAGAGAGTCGGTGCTATGATTGCAATGAGAGTGGTCACCTGGCACGGGACTGCCTGACCAGGCATGCAGAGAGCTTCGGGCAGGAAACAGTTGCACCACCACGATGGAGGCAGCACCATGATCGGAGTAATACCTAGAGAGGTGGTGCTATCAGAGTAGTGTGAGGAGCTGGTAGTGGGGGACGGCTTTACGAGGTCTTCCCAACACCACTAGGCGGTCCACATCAGGCTCTGGGAGCTAACAGTTGGGACCGCGGACAACCGCGAGCTTTGGATGTCTACGATCCTGCAGAGCATGAGGTAATGAGAGGTACGCTTTGCAGATCTTCTACTTTTTGTGGTAGACTTTTTAGACTCTGGGTTTGCAATGCTATTGTCCCTGCTCCTTGGTTTAGGTGTTATCGGGGTGACGCAGGGCGTCGGTATTGCCCTGTGTTGGAAATTCAGAAGGCGTTGAACCTTTCTATTTCATCGATGGTAGCGACTCCTTTGCCTTTAGAGCATGTAAGAGTGTCTTGGTTGTGGGACATCGACTGCGAAACCTGGTGTGAGCAGATATCCTTAGGTATTTCACCATATGGATATTCTGAAAGAGGGAATCACCGGGCCTTGTTCCAGGTGCGGGCGGTGAATCCAGCTGTGGCGTGTAATGCAAAGGTTCGATCGGGGAGGTGAGATACCCCCGAGAGCCTTCGGGTTGTGTGAGACCTTGCAAAGGGATGGCGAGGTTCCATACTGCCTTGCCCTAACCCAAAGGTCTGGTTTGGGTGCATGACGTCTCCCACCTGACTCACTTGAGAAGAAGTGTGTGTGCTTATGTGCACGTCAGCGGCGACGGAAGACCTCACGTGAACAGATCAAATACATTGGTCTGTGTGTGGTGGCGTAGAGCTGTGCGTGAGTTCTTCTGGGTACGGGGGAGCCGGGTGTGGGTTTAGTACCATGAGTTGTTCCCTGGTTTTTCTTTTCGGGGACGAAAAGCGTAAAGGAGGGAATGATTTAAGAATCCAGTTTTTTCTATGAAACACTTTGGAATATTATTGATGTTATTCCATAGAAGTTCCTTCAGACAGCATGCAATTTCGAGCCCCAGAGTGGCCGGAATTAAATTTTCAGTGCGTTCACACTGGAAATGCCAAATAAATGGGATAACTCCTAAACGATTCTTCAGAATAGATATCCGACTGTACAGATGGGTTCGGAATGGGGTGTTTACCCTAGGAACGACATAAAATATGTCGGAGTGGGATGTATGGACCCCTCGCTTGGTTTTGGAACGTTAAACGGACAAATTAATTAATTTATTTATTTGTTTAATGGTGAAACTCAAGTATCTATTAAATGGTGGCATTGATTGGAAAACCGAGGGAACCGTTGAGTTCGGAGCGTGTTGTTTACCCTATGAGGGGTGTATGTTTTGCGGATAGTGAGCGGTGCCCGGCGGAGGCACCAGGCAGAGGCGGTCCGCGGCGGAGCGAAGACCGGGGTCGCCCTGTGCGACCCTGCGGCTGGACAGAGACCCGCGTGAGGCGAGTCTCTGCATGGAAAGCCGACCCGCCGTGTCGGCCGGTAGGTGGAGGAGGTGCCCGCGTGGCGCACGAGCGAGCGCCGCATGGGAGGGGGCAGGTCGCAGGTGGCAGCTCGTGGGTTCGGCTGGGCCGGTCCCAGCAGCTGGGCCGCGGCTCAGCGGGCCGGCTCGAGCAGGGTGGACAGGCTGGACCGGGCCTTTCCGGCCCAGGGGTAACCCCTTAGACCTTTGGACGCCCATCTTTTGAGCTAAGAGCGTATTTTTTTCACGCCGTCTGCGGCACCGTGGACCTGATGTAGAGTCGGACCTTTTGAGGTGGTTCCGGGAGTTTTAACTTCAAAGACGAGGGGCTCGGGGGGGGGGGGGGGGGCACAACACGTGCGTAAAACAGCTAAGTGGGCTTCCCGGGAATTATTGTTTTGGACGGAGTGGACGCGTATGACGTCCATTTTAAGCGACGTCAGTGGCATTGGGACACTGGCACCAAGGAGGATCTTTCTAAGGTGGTTTCGGGCGTTGAGGAATGGGCCCCACGGCCCGTCTGCTCAGCTGCGTGCAACATTTCACAACTTTTTCATCAGACGTCCGTTCGGGGTATGCAAGCAGACATTTCTGGAAGTTCTTCCAAGGGGATTAAAATGGTGCAATATGTCCGATCTAATTTGGAAAGATGGTGTGGGCCCCACGAGGACCGTTTGGGCGTTGACGGTGATTTTCCATCTCCATCACCGGGCGACCGTTTTGGACATGTGAATAGTCCAACATGTGTACTTTTTCGAGAGGATCACAATGGTGTGATCCGTTCATTGTGTTTCGGGACCAGGATGTGGGTCCCACGTAGCACCGCTTGGGTGTGGTGCCCCGAAATACATCTTTTTCTCCAGGTATCTGTTGCGCTCAAGTGAGAAGTATTTTTGGCGTGTTTTCCCGAGGGGGTTGCAATGGCGCGATGTGACCGACTGTTTTCGGGGCTGAGGCTCGGGATCACGGGACGTCGTTCGGGCGTGAGGCGGTGTTGGTGACTTTTCCATCGGATATCTATTGGAGGCGAGTAAGTAGCCGATATCACATGTTTTTTTGTGAGGATTACAACGGTGCGATCCATTTGGTTGTGCGGAGCCTCTTGCGTGATCTTGTTAAATGTTGAATAAAAGGTGCTTCGGTGGTGGTTTGTCCTACCATGTTTGTAGCGGACCCTTGGTGTGTGATCACGCACTCTTGGGAGAGTGGTATAAATGATTCACAAGATGTGGTTGGTTGTTCCTGGGCCGTTGAGGTGGAGTCGTTATGTTCACGCCTTCATGTTGACGTTGGGTGCCGGGTGCATGATATCCTTTGGGCTGGAGACGAGGTATACTATAGGAGTATACAGGAGCGGTTGGAGGTACGTGTGGTTGTACCTTAGAATGTTTGAGTGCTCGGTTTGGGTTGACATGGGGACACACGTTGTGGGGGCCCAATGTGCGTGTCGTGCTCTACTTTACGTAATTTTGACCTCTCGCGACGTAGAGGGTTCCTCTGTTCTTGTTTTTTGACCAACAGGGTTGAGACTTCCCCTGGCCTGGTGCTCATTTTTTTTTCCAGCAGGGTTGAGTTTTCCCCTAGTCCCGTTCTCGTTTGGCCGGAAGAGATGGTTTGTTCCTCTGTTTCTTCAGTTTTGAGGGGTTCCAGTACCGTGCCCTTTCACCGGACTGCGACACCATTTGAGAATAGGGGTGTTCATATAGTGTGGGTGTTTTCCCCACTTTCTGGGATATGTTGTCCCAGTCCACTTTGACAGTGACTCAGCGGATTGGAGCGTGATCGCCTTGAGAGGCCTGGGGAGTTTTTCCAGTTGCTTTGTGTTACCCGGTAAAGTTATGGTGGTTTCGGTGTGACCAAAACTTTACGTGGGCACCGATCTTCTACCCAGGAGGTTGTTACCAGCAGGGCTGAGGTTGTTACCAGCAGGGCTGAGGTTGTTTCCCACAGGGCTGAGGTTGTTACAAACATGGCTGAGGTTGTTTCCAGCAGGGCTGAGGTTGTTTCCAGCAGGGCTGAGGTTGTTTCGAGCAGGGCTCGCTAGTGGGTTACCATATAGCAGGGATGGCCAGTACAGCGGTGTTCACCAAGCAGTACCATCCAGCAGGGATGGCCAGAGAAGTTCCGGGTTTACCTCCAACGGGGCTGTGCAGTGGTCCCCGATGCCGGGGTTACCTCCAGCAGGGCTGGGCAGTGGTCCCCGATGCAGTGCTTACCTCCAGCTGGGCTGGGCAGTGGTCCCCGATACTGGGCTTACCTGCAGCTGGGCTGGACAGTGGTCTCCGATGCTGGGCTACCTCCAGCTAGGCTAGGTAGTGGTCCCTTCACCGACTTTAGCTGGGTCTCCCTCCAGTGGATTACACTGTTACGGGATTGGGTCATGTGTCACCCGTCAACTTTCTGGGTCTCCCTGTAGTGGGAAACCGTTGACTTCCAGGGACCCTCCAGCGGGGCTGGGCAGGGGGTCGCCTATCGACTTTGAGCAGACCTCTCGACTGCGAGGCAGTAGAATGGTCTGGTTTGACGTTCCCCCAGAACATTCAAGTATTAGGGGCACTTTCCCCCACGAAGACACATCCTTGTGATGCGACCTAAAACCATGCGGGTGAGTCAGTGCCTCCCAAAGAGGATAGTGTCGAGGTGTAATGGTTTGACCCCCTTGACTTGAAGTTTGGTGCAGGCATGTGGGATTTTGGGCATCAATGGTGTTTTCTTCTGGGACTGCTAGCTACTCATTTTCTTGGGTTGAACTACGGGATGGAGATCCCCTTACGAGCTTGTTCAGGCTTCTTTTTGTGCATATATATATATATGTATATACCTTGTTCGAGTACCCACTTCCTGGGATTGGTTACTCTCCCTCCAGGAGAGGCGAAGACGCGCGGGGTATGACACGTGCTTTCTGTGTCTAGATTCTCGTGGTTGGACAAGTCTACTCTCCTGCTATAGGTAGAGAAGACTCTATGAGAAGTTAATCTTCTCACCAATTCCAGCTCCTTATGTCTGGACGAGTCTACATTCATTCCTCTTGTTGGGCTGAGCTGGACTCTTTACTGCACTCTTTACTGCAGTTTCGGTTCCAGTCCTTATCCATGTTCTCTCTACTTCTCACCCTTCTATACCTCCTTTGTTGCTCCCTCGAGCCTTCAGGGTATCCTACTGAGTATTTTTATACTCACCCCTACTTGGGCTTTGCCCGCAATTTCTATCCCCTTGCAGACGACGGATATGTTGGTCGTGACTTCAGTGGAGCTTAGGAGTTCGAGAGCTTGGACCACGTGCGATGGTCGGAGTCGGGTTCCAGGTGGGGGACCCTTCCAACTGTTTACTTTTTGTTCACCTATTGTCGGGTTTTGGCACTTTTTACTGGTTGGGTCCGTGTTTTCCCCTTTTATTTTCAGTTTACCTCAGCACTTTCTTGTACTGTTTAGAGGTCGATGCACTATTGTGGTTTATATATAGCAGCTTTCCTTTTCTTTACTTTTCTTTTCTTTTACTCTGCACTTTTGCATTGAGTGTGCTGCGTTTGTGTGTGTGTACAGGTACTCAGGCAAAGGCCACCCCGAGTTGTTTATCCTTTGGTGCTTGTCACCAGCCCCTAGCCTATGGAGGCGGGCTTGGGGTAGTTGCGGATCGAGGCCGGGTAGGGTCGGGTTGTGACACGACGAAGGAAAAAGTACAAAGTAAAGGGTTTCTTATCTCTCTTTTAAGAGTAATTTTAACTCAATCTCCATTTGTTGAGTAAAATATCCAATTCATTGGTGTTGTTTTTAATAGAATATGTGTGAATGTCATCTGATTGATTTACACTGAATATCCAATCATATTGAGTGTATTTACATTTTTCACATATAATTATGTCATTGATTTATCCATAACCTAAGGATACAGTCTTTATAAAAGATTTCATCTCAATTTACATTCCATTGAGAATTCTTTGTTGTTATACACCAAATCAATTTTATATGGTTTATATAATGTACCTTGACATAGCATATCATGAATCCATTTATTCTCATGATATTACAATGTTCTTATTACCTTAATTATTTATATTCAAGTGTCTTTCTTTTGGTTAGGAACTCTAACTAAAATAACATTTTAAATGTTTTAATGATTTATTATTCTAAATCATTCTCATTAATGTCCATGTTTTAAAAAATGGTTTTAAGGATTTATTTATATGGACATTAATGTTTTAAAATTAAAATTCCTTTTAAAAGTTTCAAAGTGGTATGGGAAACTTTGATTCAAAAATTTATTTTTAAATGGCTTCTTGATATATAGTGTGAGTTTTAAATGATTTCAAAAAAGGGGAATATTTTTCTCTAATAGTTTTGATGATTATTTTAATCTATTTAAATATACTTCATTATTCTTGATCGAGGTTAATATGATACAATTCAATCTTCCATATTGTATAGAATGAGTTATGGTTGACTTTGGAAGTGCTATTTTTATATCATTCATGGTTTGTGGATAAAGTATTGACATTTCGTATTCTAGTTTCAATACAAATGTTTATGTTATGTTTAAAACTTTCCATATGAGAAATTCATTGGACTTTGTAAGTGACGGGTGGAGCCCGCTATATCTCCTCGATGCATCAGTAGGTCTCATGAGACAAACATGTGTCATAGCACAAGGCCTTGAAAAAATCTTATTTGTAGTCTTGGTACAAGGCCTTGACTATGTGGTTATGATAGTCTGGCATTATGCATTCTATCATTATGAAAGTGGTTATTGATATTGCATGTGATTATTCTACTATTAGAATATCCATGTGAATATGTAAATACCATTATTTGAATTTATATTTTCCATATTATGCATAAGTTCTAGTTTGAAAGGCTTTTGTTATAGTCTTATAAACTGCCTTAAATGTTTATGCTTATTTATGAAAGTTTATGCTATAATGATATCCGTACTGAGCATCTGAGCTCACCCCTTTCTAAGTTTTATTTTTCCCATGATGTAAAGCAGTATATTATGACTGACCTCCTGGGATAGTCTATGGGATGTAAGTGTTGTCTATGGAGCCAATGTTGTTGTAGTTTTCCATTTTATGATGTAATGTAAACCTTATGAATGTATCTAGTAATTCCAAGGACACTAAACTAATCAGTCTTTCAAGACTTGATCTTTTATGATCATGCCAAGAATACTTAATAATGCACCGACTCTGGGATTCTGGGTCCGGGGCATTACATGTACCAAGTTGAAAAGTAGGTATCTAGAGTCCTAGTGCGTGGATATGATAGATGTTGGACCAACACTAGAGTCCCATTCCTAAAATCTCAACTCGAAACACATAACACTTTTTCCCCAAACCAACCTCAAAGTCTCCGAGTCCTTGAGTAGAACTAACCCGCTCTAATACCACTCTGTCACGGCCCATCCTAGAGGGGGCCATGTTGTTACTACCGAAATCCCACCTCTAGTAGGCTAGGGTTTGAAAACTAGAACCATGTAGTCATATCCCACAAATGGAAAACATTTTTCTATGTACTTATACACGTGAACACATATCCTAACCCAAAATGATGAAATGTAAAATACTATGTAAACAAGCATGCATACCACTAAGATTCCAAAAATAGAGTATGAAAGTAGGAAACTGAATGTAAACAGGGTTAGAATACAAGACCACCAAAAGTAAAGAGTCTGTAAAAGTGAACACATAAGTTCCTGAAACCTATTAGTAGAAAACCCAACCTAAAGGTAAAGGTAATGGTCAACTATAAGAAGTCATATGAGAACCCCTTGATGGTCTGTTATCTCTTTAAGAACCACCAGATTTTGGTCCACCTGGGACTCTGTCAAAGTGTTGATCATCTGCATAAGACAAGAAATGTGCGGGAAAAGCCTCTGTAGGGGTGAGTAAAACAATACTCAGTAAGATACCCCTAATAAACAAAGGAAAATCCAAAAAGTAAATACTACAAGGGAATAGTGCAATTAGATCTACACATGCATATGTCTATAACACATATACTAAGGATATCCAGATATACTCATAACCAATCATAAATGAAAAAGGTAATTCACAAAAAATCACTACTACAGGATTCTGCTCGAGGAGCGCTCATTCTGGGAGAACTCACTCCTTGAGCCATGATATCATCATAGACTCTCACGAAGAGGTCCTGCTAATTTGGGCCCTGCCCAAAGAGAAATAAACGGATCAAAGATCATAATATATAGAGAGGGGATCCTTACTAGAGAATTACAACCACCTAATGTTTATTATCCGGCAATATAGGGGATCCTTATCAGAGAATACCAACAACCCTACTGATACAACCTACTAGATGGAGGACTAACGCCCTGTACTCAGAGGTCACATCAATTCCCACAAAACACCATCAAGGGTGATAGAGGATCACTCTAGTCTCAATGAAGGATATCATAGATCAATCCAAGACTCGACCTCTAGAGGGGACTATTATCTAGTGTTGTGGACGTAATACCATAATGAACCCTCAAGGAAAGAAACAAGGGAAACTCTACACCTAAATTGGTCTAAGCTAAAAACCCACCAAGCCATCTCAAAAGGAACTACTCATCATAAGGATCTCAATTACATAGATAGATCATAAAACAAAACATCTATTTTAAGGATACATCCATTTTTGTGAACAAGCTCTGGCCTGGGTCTGGTTGGGGTCTGATCTAACCCACTAGACCCGAACCGACTTGCCCGCTGGCCCAACCTGGTCCAACCAACCTGACCTAGTCTGGTCTGACCGGACCCGACCTGGTCCATCTTCAACCGACCCGTACAAGATCATCCCCCTAGAACGTAGCCTGTTGGGCTGCTGGACCTAGCCCACTAGGCCACTAGAGTAGCCTGACTCATTCAACCTAACCAACATGTGCAATCCAGTCCCCATCTCCTGCACATGGATGACCTATCCATGTGCTCCTAGTCAACGTGGCACCGCCACATTCAACGTGGACAACCACTGTATCCACCATCTCCCCCATGTCCACCAGTTTCCCTATAGCCTGCGCCACTATGGGGTCCTACACGGCCCCTCCTATACCATGTTCTTCCTCTGCCGATGCCCGTCCCACCGGTGGCCCACCACCCACCTTGTGCTCCGCCTGGACTGGTCCTGTCGGCCGCATCCCGCACTCACCGATCATCATTCCCTACTCAGTACCCATCCGCCTGAACCAGCCATAGCCACCATGCATCACTGCCTTGAGCTTCCGTAAGCCGCTTCCTCGACTGAATTTCACAACGCCTACCGTCACACCTCCATGGTGTTGTTGTGGCCATAGATCTTCGGTCACAGGTTATTGCACAACGAATTGAAGGTGAAACAATTATCTACTCATAAAAACATGAAGAATGTGAAGAACACAAAGAACATTAAGGGGAAAAAAGAGAAGAACAAAATACCCAAAGGACATATCCTGGCCTTTGTTCATGTCAGCTTCGACTCTTCCTTGTTAGAGGGATCATGAATAATGAATCAATCACACGGATCTATCTCCCATTTAAATCCCAACAAGTATAACTCCCATACCAAAAGCGATCAAACCATGAATCAACCTATTCGTAGGTTGGTCTACATTCATCATTGAATTTAATAATGGGGAATTAATCATAATGAAACAACACCCTACCTAGAATTTGGATCGGTAGTTGACAAAGGGTGAAGCTGCAATGTCATTGTTCATCGATCCGTCGAATCTGAGGGTTGTTGTTCCTGATTCTCTAAGACATCGATGTTTATTAGGAGTTCATTCTCCTTGATTTAGAGGACTTCTAGGGTTATGTTGTAACCCTGGATTCTTGAAAATATGAAAATTTAAAATAAAAGTAATGCTATGTCAAAATAAAATATTTTTATTCAATATTTTAATGACTTTTACATCCAAAACCTAACTTTCATGGTGGACCTACGCCATTCTATGTTAGGCCCTGCCTAAGATAAAGTCAATGTTCTGAACTCAAGGGTTCCCTTATATTTATGATATGGACACCCTTTTAAGAGTTATTATAGTTTTTAAGAAAAAACAATTCACACTCTTTATTAAGAACTAAATATTCATTAACTAATTGTTCCGGTCACACATGGCTTCAGAATCACACACCGTATCAACGCTTACTCTAAAAAATATCTCAGTTAATTTATAAAAATAAAATCAGAGAAAATACGATTCATTACATTAGGTTAGTTAGAGACTATGGGTTGTGAGGTCATCGAGGAGTGATGGACTCGAGATGTACTTAATGGACAAAGATAGAGGATGGTTAGAAAGACCTCAATAGACACCCTAATGGTTGAGATGTGATATAAATCATGATAAGGTGGTAGGTATTATTGAATATTTTCTATTTGAAAAGTCATTGATCATTCATGATGTTATTCAAGCCTTGTGTGATATTACTTGTTTTCTCTTATGTGTGCTTGTGTTTAGTGTATGAACATATACGGTAGAGGGATCCAGAGAATTGGCTCTTCCGTTCATGAGATATTTTTTATAGGATATCATTAGTGATCCATAGTTATATTTTGAATAAATTTAGACCTTCCCTTGATAGGATTGGTTAATGGTAATTTGGAATTACATTAGTAAGATTTGGTTGTGATAGTGGACCGCCCTCAGTGAGAGGGTAGGTTCATGTAGTAACTTAAGGAAAGATAGATGAACCCTATATTTAGTGATAATGTAGTGGGTTTGGTTTTATTCATATGACCATACAATTTTTCTTTGGGTTTTGGGTCAAGTTATTGGATGATTCCAACCATGATCCTTTAGATATGGGAAAGATCATGGGTTTGGTAGTACGAGATAAGGATACAATGTGATTTTGGAATGGCGTGAAGGAAGGTAAGATCAGGTGCCCTGGTGTGTCACACCCAATTTTTTATTAATTAATTAATTTAATATTATTTTATATTAATTTTATACATCATAAATTTTCAAGACTTTTTGGGAAGGGAAATTCTAAATTTTTAAGGTTTTATAGTTTCACTTTTTTATCCATCATGTCTAAAAAACTATGCAACAACAATTCAATTAGTTCTCTATCTATAAAATTTCATATGGTACAACCTATGAAATATTTATTAAACCATGAATGTACCTTGTAATATCCATGATTAGTGATTTTATGGGTCTAGTGTCCGTTGTATAGTTTTTTATAGTTTTCTAAACCATTCTACTTAACCTTGAAGATTCCCTAGGATTAAAAAATTGTTTTGTATTAATTTTATTTGTTTTTATCATTTTTATTCTCTAATCCCCATTTACTTTTCACTCTCCCTCCCTCCTAAAACCCCCATCCACGAAAGTCTCACCATCTCACACATCCATCTATGTCATGTCCTCACCTCTCCCCTTCTCTTCCATCATGCACCATCCAAGTGTCAAAATCCTCCCTCACTGCAGCCTACTCCCCTAGTCCACTATCCTATTTTTTTGAGTAACACCCTAAGAAAATCCTCACGGAATATGCACACCCTCTTCTAGTTATCTTCTTCTAGGGAGATTCCTCCGGGTTCTACTCATGATTTACAATCATCTCTCTATGGTAAGGAATCCTCCTCCCTATATTCCTTATTTTCTCTCAATTTCATCCTCCATCATTGCCTTGATTTTATTTTTCCAAACCCTAGGTGTTCTATGTTGGATAATTTTTTATGTTATATTTTTTAGGGTTTGTGTGGCATTATTCTACCTAGTTTTGTTATCCCCCATCATAGAAAACATTTTATGACATGTCTCAGATTGGTTATACTTGATTTTAGATACATTTCCCCTTGTTTAGGAATTTTATTTATGATCCCATTATTACTTGATGTTTTAAATATTTTATTTAATTAATTATTACTATATATGATAGTTATATTGTATTTTAAAAAGTTTTTAGGGTGTTTCTAATTTGGAATAATGCCTTTAATTGTGATTTAAAGTTAAAAATGAAATGTAACGTATTTTAAAATTAGTAAAATATTTATTTTAATTAAATTGAGATATTTAAAAATGGCCCCGAGTTCTTTGGTGGTGAAAATAATTTGAAAAGCATCATTTTTTCCATTTTTAGGAACTAAGTGAAATTTGAATCAAATTATCCAAATGGGAATTCGAATGGATTATTATATATTATGTTATAGAAAATATTTGTAAATTGATTTTTAAATGGGTCTTTAAATTACTTGTATGTATTTAAAAATTGGGTATTAAATAAAATACATGTTTTATAAATTTCCTCTTTATATTTATATGTGATATTTCAACATATATACAAAAGTATATAAATATATGTTGTGTACAAATTCATAAGATAATTTATGAATTTGTGAAATGAGATAAATAGGTATATATATTTATATGTAAGTGCATATATATACAACTAGAAAAATGATTTACACTTTGGGATTATAAAATGTATTTAAAGGCCCAATTGGAACTTTTAAGATATTTAAAAAGGTGTGAGTGTGTGCGAGCCCCTCTTGAAACCTGTTTTACATTAATTGACATGAATTATGTCCCTCAGAGGATTATTCATATTTAATAGACGATATTGGTTATGAAATCATGATTAATTATTTATAGAGAGATCACGACAATCCTGGTTTAATTGATATCCTATGTGATTCTTGTATTGGTCAAAATTTATTATCTATGTTTATCATCAGTTTTTCTTACGTCTTATTTATTCACCCTTGCTTTAATTTTTTCATGAGAACATATGTAGATAGGTGGTAGTAAAAACTCCATCTACACTATATAGTTGCATACTACTAGTGTCCCCTCTAGAGTGAAATATGGATAGATGGGGTCTGAAATTACGATGAGGCTGGGTGTAGGCTAGTTAGGTGGTTTGTGGTATTGCTCAATGTAGACTAATGAGTTGGTTTATTGAGTTTATTCTAGGACTGTCTCACTTTGGGACCTAGGGTAGATCCCATGAAATCTATTAATTTTGTTGGTGGATTCACTTAGGTACATTTCTTCTGATTATTTGACAACACCTAAATTCTTAATGTGTGTGGCACCTGATATTGGATTCTTTCACTTTTATTATTGTATTTAGGACTTGATTACTTTCCATATTTATCATTATATTCATTTCACAAGTGAAGTTCTATCTAAAACCTTTTAAAAATTATTTAAATTTCTTTTATGAAATGAGAACTAAAAAGGGGATTAAGTTATATTGATGTTTTCTAAATGATTATTTTCATTTAAAGAAGAATAAAATGATATATTATAAAATGGTTTTGGAAATTTCATGCTCTATATATTTTAAAATAAAACACTATATATATGTAATGTAGTGAAAACATTCAAAAAATATATCTTTAATTTTAGATTTATGTATGGGATATGGTCTCACATTGGCATACCTACAATTATTTAGCTCACGCCTATCGATCCTTTTAGTTTCCAGCTCTTATCCTTTTTTTATCTACTAAGATATTTTATTGACCTTAGGTATATTTTTATTTTATTTATTTTTGATGTAGGTTTATTTTACATGATTTCATAGGAACTACTTTTAATTTTTTAAAATATATGGTGTGTTCCACATTACATGATTTCCCTTGGCCTATTAGGATTTTATTTATTTCTAAAGAAATAAGGAAGCTATATCATTGGGAGTCCATGAGGGAACTTGAGTTCTCTTTTATTTTATTTTTATTGGGGACTGGGGGTTAATGGAGGGATGGTTTGTTTACCTTTTCTTTACTAATTTTTTTATTTTTTCCATATATGATTTAAAAGAGATGTTGAATATAAATATGGTTAATAAGGATTTTTATTATATTTTCTATTTTGAATTTACTCAAATTAAAGGGTGAAATAATTCCCATTATGTGTATCTAATGCCTATAAACTTGTCTCCAACCCATGGGGTTCAAGAAAAGCCTCAAACCCTCATGTGGGTTAGATTAGGTGTCTAATGGATGGAAGACTCCAGCTAGTTCATAGAAAAATAATATCAGAGATGCTAGGTTCTTTTATCCATAAAAAACATGTATCTCTCATGAGTACCACTTGTGTTATTTTGGATTTCAACTTAGGATCAATAAATAAATTGGTCCATAGGACTCATGAGGTTGGTTGTGAAGGGGTTCCTAATCACCACCTACTATGGTGATGATTCAGTCACCATGGGTTTTTGGTATTTCAATTTTGAGTTGGATATTATATTTGATTGTTACTGATCCTTCATTATTCCCCATCACCTTGATTAAGTTTAAATGGGGTAAGATTTTATTTTTGTATTGAAAAGGATGATGGTTTTATGGAATAAGGTTATCCTTCATAAATATAGAAATAAAAAAAGAACTAAATTCTTGAGATTTCACTAATTTGGAATTAATTCATGTTGATACCAGAACCCCTAAAAGAATGTTTTTTTTGATAAAAAATGGTTCCATGTACAATTTTGTTTTGATATTTAGGATTATATTGTTGAATTCCTAGTGATGAGAGTTGAGTCAAGTGCGCCTTGTGATATGTTCCCTTGTAGTTTTGTTTTTTTGTGTGATTTGGGTTATATGTGTAATTTAAATTTTTTTTAGATGGAAAAAAATAAAATTTATAAAATAATGGGTTTTTAATTTATATTTAGAGAATGATAAAAAATATGTATTTGAAAAAAATATAAAATGGGAAATAATAAAATGGATTTTTGGAAAAACAATTTAAAATACTTGATTTCTTTTGAAAAATAATATTTTTTTAATTTTGAATTTGGATTTTGAATTGTCATGCAGAGTAATAGATTTTAAAAGTTATAAAATATGTGTGAAGTGTTTTTTGAATGGGGTTTTGGGAAGCATTGTATTTTTTTTGTTTCTTAGTTTTGTATTTTTCTATTGGTTTTTTGGCAATTCATGGTTGATAATTTGAGACATTAACTATTTGTGTTCATGTTTAATGTTATTTGATATTTTCCTCCTGGAATGGATATAGAATATATGGATATTCTAAATCAAGGGATTAACAGTCATGTGATTATCTTTCTTGTAAGTCTTGATTTCTCTTCACGGTGTCCCTACCCTAACATATAATCAAGTTTCAAGTCCAAATTCATTCATTCTCTTATCATGGATCTGGGTTTCAAGGATTTTATCCCCCTATATTTGGGTGTCTATCTATGTTCAGCATAGGTATATCAAAATAACCTTGTTGACTATTGTGGGATTTTTTTTATAATTGGTTTTGGGGTGGTTCTTTGATTTGGTGATTCTCTTTTTTAATTGTAATTAAATATGGTGAAATACATTATGCTTTCAATGATCTAGATGTGTCTTGGGTGGTTAAATGTGGCCATTTATGGGATTTTAATTATTATTTTGGTACTTATGCCTCGATGATAATTGTGTTTGTATGAGTTTTGTTTAGAACATGGTAAATATAGAGTTTTAGTTTTGGATGGGTTTTCCATATGTGACTTTAGGTTAGTGGTTGGGTCAATGGTGCGGATGGACTTTAGTGAGTGGAGCATCAGAGGGTGTTGATTCTTATGTTGGTTTTTATGAGACAATGTCTCAAATTTGATTTCCTAGTTGACACATTTGAGTATAGAGGCCTATGTAAAAGTCCCATGTTGGTTATTATATCATGAGTTATTAGAATTTCTCCTCTTTTGGGATTGTATGTTTGATATTGGTTTTTTGGTTTCATTGGGTTTTCAGTGTAGGTTTTCTTATTTGGGTGTACTATCTCTGAGATAGTGCGTGTCATTGACCCACCATTTTTTACAAAGTCAAAATGGTGGGTAGGCCTGGATAGGTCTCAGTGTTTGATAGAACTTGTTTTCCTTCTTGGTGGTTGTTTTATTCATAGAGATATCCAATATTACTTGGAGATGTGCTCAATTTATTTTTGAGGAATCATTCTTGTTGGTTTCTTCCATCTGTTGGAAATTTATTTCTGAAGGAAGAGTGATTTATAGTGGGGAGAATTATCACACCACATGTCTTACTAATTAATTTATTCAATATTATTTTATATTACATTTAGTAAATGGGATTAATTTAATGTTTTCAGAAGGAAAATTTTATGTTTTAAAAATCATAAAGGGCTACATGGTTAACATGTATACTTTGAAAACCTCTGTAGAAACTATGAAATTCGTTCTATCTTAGGATAATTCCATATTTAGCGACCGATTCATGGATTTTTAAAATGTGAAATCACCTAGTATCAACCATACAAATCTATTTTATGGGTTCAATGGAAATCACATAGTTTTCACATGTTTTTTCAAACCATGTGAGTTAATAATGTGTGTTGCTTGGGTTTAAGAAAAATGTTTTATTTTTTATTTATTTTATTATTATTATTATTATTTTCTTATATCATCCCCATTTTCCCTCTTCATCCCTGATGGATCCCTCTATCCATGTGAATCACACCCCCTTACATATCCCTCTCACTTGCAGCCTACCCTCCCCGCTTTCTCTTCATCATGCACCACCCTAAGAATGAGCCCCTCCCTCACCGCGACCTCCTACCACTAGTACCCTCTCCCCTTATCATGAGCAACACTTGAACCGCAGGGTGTTCACAATCCCCTCTCCCAGTTATCCTCTTGCACAATTATTCCTTATGGGTTTCCTCACAATTCACAGTCATCTCCCCATGGTAACAAATCATCTTCCCTTTATTCCTTGATTTCTCTCTATTTCATCCTCCCTTGTTGTCATGATTTGGTTTATATAAACCCTACGGGATCTATATTGGCCATATTTTAAATTATATTTGTTTTTTGGGGTTTTGAGGGTTCATTATAACTTTTTTAGGTGTCCTCCATCAAATGTGACACATTCCAGCATACCATTGCTTGGTTCCAAATGATTTGGATTAGTTTTCCCCTTATTTAATCATTAAAATTCAGAGCCCATTATTGACCAGTGTTTTAAATATTTTATCTATTTAATTATTCCTATGTATGATATTTATATTGTATTTTATAATGGTTTCATAGTTTTTTCATTTGGAATAATTCATCTACTTGGAATTTCAAGTTAAATATGAAAGGAAATGTATTATAAATTTTTTTAAATAATATTTTTAATTAAATTGAGATATTTAAAAATTGTTTAACCTCATTTGGGTCTAAAAACAAATTAAATAGTTTTATTTTGTCCCTTTTTAGGGTTTATGTGAATCTAGAATAATAATATCCAAATAGGTTTTCAAATTGATTTTTTTTATAATTTGTTTTATAAAATATTTGGAAGTCAATTTTAAAATGGTTTTTGAAATACCAAGTATCGAAGAAGTATATCAAAATTGGGGTTTGAAAAAAATTTGAGTTTTATAAAATTACTCTTGATATATATATATAATGGTTCATTATATATACATTACTATACATATACCAATATATGTGTGTGTGTGTGTAAAAATTCACATGAGAATATGCGAATTTGTGAAATGAGATAAATAAGTATATATATAAACCCATCTCTGTCTCTATGTAAGTGTATAATATTATATCTAGAAAAGGGTTTTTCACTTTGGGTTTCTAAAAAATATTTTAAAGGCTTATATGGAAATTTAAAGAAATTTCTAAAGTTTTTCATGTGCGTGATCCACTCTTAAACCACAAATGAAATTGATTGAAATGGATTGAGGTCCTCGGCGTGTGATACATATTTCATATTGTTTATAGTTATGAAATTGAGGTTACTTCATTAGAGAGAGATTGATATGAGGGTGAGTTATTTCATAAACTCTTTGATTCTTGTATTTCCCATTGTTTAATATTTTTTCTTATCATCAATTGTGCTTGTTGGTTATTTACTTACACTTTATTTATATTGGTCTTGGAAACATAGTTAGCTTAGTCGGGTCTATAATTATTCTATAATAGATAGTACCACACTATTATTTTCCCCGCTAGAATGAAATATGGAAATATTAGTTGTTCCATTCCAATGAAGAAGGTTAGATACTTGTTGGGTTGTGACTGATAGGAAACATCATAGGACAATAGTTTTCTCTATTCTGTAATGTCTATAATTGTCTCAATTTAGGAACTTGGGTAGATCCCATGACATATTTTCCATATTTTGATAAATGTCTTCTTTGATACCCCTGACTGCTTGATGTGTGTAGACCTAATATTGGGGTTTTATACCTTTCTTTTTTGTATCTCGAACATGATGAATTTATTTAATTCTATTTATATTCGTGTATTTTGTGTTATTTACTTCTAAAAACTTTTAAAAATTAATTAAATGGTTCTTTTGAAATGGGACCTAAAATGTGTTTTTAGCATGTTGATTTTTTGTAAAGTAATATTTTTTCATTTAAATAAGAATAAAAAGAGAGTTTATAAAATGGTTTTGGAAATTTCATGTTTTCTATGATTTAAACTAAGAACCTATAATTACATAATTTAGTTCAAACTAGATCTTAATGGACTTCAATTAAAATTTGATTAATGGGGTGTGGATTCTCATTGGCATGCTTACTATGCTTTGGATCACATCTATCTATCATTTTAGTAGCAGGGTCACTACCATTTTGTGTCCACTCTTATATGAATTGAATAACCTGAGTTTAGTTTTTATTTATTAAATTTATCCCATGGTTCCTTTTAAAAGATTTTATAATATATGATTTTACTTTTATAGAATTTCTAGGGTATGTCTCTTTACAAGATTTATTTTTTGCCAATTAGGATTTTATTGCTTTATATGGTTGAATGGTAGCTATATTTGTAGGAGGCCAGGTGGGAACCTAAGGAATCTATAGTTCTATTTTAAGGGGAGACAATGTCATGGCTCGACTCAAGCTGGGGCTCAAGCCACAACTACGCCAAGCCCACCTAAATAGGTCTAGGGATGGAAAGAAGTGCTGATTGCAATGATAACATAGGGATGCGTTTTCATAACTACTTGTACACATGAACACATCGAAATCAATGAAAAAGTGTAGAGGTAATGGAATAAAATATAAAACAATGCTATAAATAAACCAAATATACATGGACCTCTAAAAAATATGATGTATGGTAGTGTAAACAGAAAAGAAAAAGGGGAAAATACACACCTAACCAGAAAAGTGTCCCAACCTGACAAAAAAAAGGAAAAGCAAAACATCTAAGAGAGCCCAACTCCTGGATCAAAAGCTACGACCACCATACACGGTCCAAGCACCTCGTATCCCTAATCTCCTATCAATTCACAATCAACTTGTCTTTCATCTGAAAAAAGACATGACATTTGTTGGTAAAATACCATGCTTGGGTGAGTATATACATACCCAGTAGAATATCCCAAAAAGGAGAATGAGGAGTAGTAAGAGATACAACTGAAGTGGAAAAAGTAGATAGAACAATGTATAGTAAAAGAGTACAACTCAACCCAACAATAGAGTGATAGTAAACTCATCCAAACATAAGGATCTTTACATGGTGAGAATTTTAACTTCTAGTCATGTCTTCACTACCTATAGCATATGAGTAGACATTCCCATCCATGAGAAGCTAAAAACGGAAAGCATGTGGAATTCCCCACGTGTCCTCACCTCTCCTTAAAGGAGAGTAACCAAAACCCTAGGAGTTAGTACTAAAGAATGATATATATATATATATATATATATATATATATTCTCAGTCAAAGAAGCCCAAATGAGAGAGTAAGGGGATCTCCATCTTACAACTCATCATAAGAAGAAGAGTATCCAAAAGTTACAAGGACCATATATGATGATCAACAACTCATGAATCTTACCTAAACACACATATCTAAGGTACTCAATCAATACACCATGATACTATCCACTTTCGGCGGCACTGACTGACCTACACGGTTTTAGGTCATGTCACAAGGACATGTCTTAGTGGGAAAAGTATCCCTATTCCTTGTGAGTCCAAATCCATGTCAAACAATATCTCATAACTATGCCATAAAATTTCAGGGACACATATTCTATGTAAGGATCCCATACCCTGGTAGGATAGAAGGGTACTACTATGATAATCACTAAGGAATTCCACTACCTAGCTCAGCTCGAGGGTTACACTCAGGAATGCCATCAGGGAATGACACTGCCCAATCCTGCCGGATGGTAAGCCCTATGAGTTGTTAGGGAACTCTACATCCCAACCCTTCAAGAGGATTAAAACTAGAAGATTTCATTGGGGAATGAAACTGTCTAGCCCTGTTGGAGAGTAAGACTAAAATTATCCTCAAGAAATTCCACTACCAAGCTCTACTGGAGGGTAAGCAAGGAAATGACATCAGGGAATTCCACTACCTATCCTTTCTAGAGGGTAATCTCATAACAATGAGGAATTAGACTACCCAGTCATACTGAGGGGTAACTCAGAAATATCATTTAGGGAAGCCATTTCCTAGAATTACTGGAGGGTAAGCCTAGTACTATCATCGGGGAACTCCACTTCCCAACCCTACTAGTGGGTTATTCCTGGGATTCTTTGGTGATTATATATAATATCTAACATCATCAGATTTTACCTCAGTGCATGGAAAAATTGGAACATTTCACATCATATATCAAAATATTCTTCCAATGGTACCATTAAATTATGTGGAAATAACACACATGATAGGCCACTCGTTGAAAAAAATTCGAGGTCAAATGAAGGAGATATAGACATTCAAATATTTATAATGTAGGACATGGAATGTATGGTACCGACACGAAATGTGATCCCACTCTACCGCTGGTTCGTGTCCTTGCCAACAGAATGATTTCTAGCTATCAAGTACAATATGAAGTGTAGGTGTAATACATGATGTGTCTCGACCCAGAGTTGGATGAACGCACATTCCTTGTCGCCGGTTCGAGGGAAAAATGTAATTTCATTGATATTACTCTTCAAATGTCCCTAGATGGACAAATGGATCACACTATTGTGATCCTCATGGAAAAAATCCCATGATAGACTATTCACTTGCCTCAATAGGACAACTGGTGAACAATTTACATTTCATCACATCATGCTTCACTGGCTTCATGTGGGTCTAAGTCACAATTCTGAATTAAATACGTGAAATTGGTCTTGAAACATACACATTAATTTTAGCGTTGCAAAGTCGTAGATGGTACTTAATTTTGTCACTTTATGAGGGAGATATGTCAGATACAAGATTCCATAATAATAATAATTTTATTATTATTTGGTTTTTTGTAGACCCAAGGAATGAGTCCAAAAAATTTATTCAACATCGATCTTAAAATAAACATTTTAGTTCCAGGATCATGATGTCACTGACTGTTCATCAATCAGATATCGTACGAATGTGTTATAATAAAAACAATCTTTTAACATCAATAATAATAACAATTACAATATATAATCATTATCATATTTTTTTAGTCAAACCGAGAGGCACGCATGAGAACCCACCATCTTCTCAAGCGCACAACACCCTTCAGGTGCCCCAACAAAATTATTAAATAATTTATTTCTTATTTTTCAACTCCATTATAATAATATTAATTATAATATTATTATCAAAAGGAATTATATGAGGTACATGGAATCCTTCATCCTTCCCACAGCCTCATCAAATTTTTCATTCATTACCCTCATAGAATTTCTCATTTTTTCTTTATTTAAATAAAACAATATGAATTAAAACCAGTAAATTAAAAGGGTTTCACATTATTAAATTAAAACCATTTAATTTAATTAACCCCATAGTTTATACCAACGTCATTATTATTATTTAATATAATAATAATAACAAATATTCCTTTTAAATTTTATCAACACATCGCCGTTATTAATTATAATAATTATTATTAACGCACATCTTGTAGACCATATCTGACCACCTCACCAAAGATCTGAGTCTGGCCATCGACACTTTTATGATAAATAGCCTTTTCCAGGATATCCCTCACATATTCTCTGCTCGAAACTAACCCCATCACATCGCACATCATTATCGCACACTAACTAGGAAAATGAGGTTTATCAGCCTAATCATGAATCACCTCCAATCAAAAACATGCCCCGGTGGTGCCAAGATGATCTGTTCACCAAACATCACCCAGCTCATTCATCAATCTATCCCCAAACCATTGATCCATGCATCATTCATTCCACCTCAATGAATCCAAGGGTTAGACCATGTTCAATCCCACCTTGGAAAAGTCTAATTGTGACCCCATTTACCTACAATTAAGAACACAAAGAATGATGGGGGAAAATCACCAAGAACAAAGATTTATTGATCAAGTCCAAGTGTTCCTGGCC
The DNA here is from genome assembly GCA_963277665.1 of Viscum album. NCBI lineage: Eukaryota > Viridiplantae > Streptophyta > Magnoliopsida > Santalales > Viscaceae > Viscum > Viscum album. Next base: position 576,671,889 of record OY728122.1, on the reverse strand, counting down.
AGTCGATCAAGAATGGGGATCCCAGGGTTAGAAAAAATTAACAACAAATTAATTTTAGTATGTTTCACATGAAAACGATATATAGAGGGGCACATATCGAAGAAAAAATATCAATATACTCAAACCTTTAATCCAAAGGCGTAAAACAGCAAAAGACGAGTCCTAACACTATTTTGTATCGATCATTGCTGAAAAAAGTGCTCATGAAATGATTTAAAGAAGTTGATGCGTTCATCATGGTTCAATTCTCCTTGATCTTGAGGTTTGTTTTCAACTTTGAATGATTTTTTCAACGGGAGAGGAGGATAGATTTTCCAGTGGTGGGAGAATTATGTGCCAAACCTTTTAATTCTCTCTATAGACTTATTTATAGACCGTTATTAGGTTAAAAAGAATTAATTAATTAATTTAGTTTAACACACTACTAATAATAGAGGGGTCCAAACGTCCCATGTGAAATAACATTAGGTACCACCTAGGGTAAAATACACATTCTGTTTTCAACTGTGGTCTCATATTTCTAATTTGAGACTTTTTTTAAGAGATATTCCACTTTTCTAGAAATCCGCATGCACATAATATAAAATTTATTTAATATTTTTATTAAATTAATTCCGGGATCACGGGGTCTTGGGATCATTCGTCGTCTCAGCACCTGGATCTGAAAATATTACAAGGAATATTCCAACTCTTATATGACAAAACTAGAGACTCTACATTATTCCCTTATTAAAATATTTTCATCCTCAAAAGGAAAACACTATAAAAGGAGCTAGGAATACCAAGCCTACACCTGGATCTTCCCTAAACCTGGATGTACTACCAAATGAGAAGTGTGAAACTCCCTCAACACCTCTTCTTTCATCATGACTAGAACCACTATTCACCTCAGGAATAAAAATCCATGATTCCATCCTTCATAATATTCTTTAGATAAGTTTCCTGTAAGCATCTATTCAAACAACACCTCATAGTCGATGCATCCCATATATGGCTCGCTCACACACAGGAGGAGCAAAGGAGTCAATAGCATTGACTGAAGAAAGGTTGTACCCTCCTACTTTACCTAGATGTAGGAAAGCTAACTGCTCTAAAGCATCATGAAATAATCATGAGTAAGACTTCATTCTAAAGCCAATTGATACCAAATTTCCCTTCCCTAGAGTATATACCATCTGAAAGTCATAGTTCTACGGGAACTCTAACCAATGATGTTATCTCATGTTCAAGTCTCTCTAAGTGAATATATACCTATGACTCTGAGGGTATGAGTAAACAACAAGGCACCCTCATAGAAGATATTGTCTCCATATACTTCTGGAAATGACTACCACTGCTAGTTATATGGAGTGAGTCACAGAGTTATATTCATTGGGTCTTAACAACCTCGACCCATATGCGATAACATTCTATAGCTGCGTCAATGGTTCATACCGAGCACACAAACGTACCAAAGATCAAGATAGGTGACTAGACTCCTCCTACCAGGACAAGTTAAACATGTAAAGTAAGTGACATTACCCACATGTTCTCACCTCTCTTGGAAGGAGAGTAAACCTAACCAAAAACTCCTCCACACCCATGATTAACATCATAAGAAAAAAAAGGTCAAGAAAAAAAACTACACCAGTAATGTCAGGACCTATTCTGACACTCAATCTCACAACCTTTCCCTAAATGCACAAGTCAGAGGAAATCATCCACCACACCTCAATACTATCTTCTTTGGGAAAAATTTACTCTCCCTCATGATAATGATCATGTCACAAAAACACATCTTGGTTGGGGAAGAACCACTCTTCCTCATGCATTGAAAGTTACATTGAACAACACTGACATAGGTTTACACTGAATCCCCACATCACCCTAGATTAATCCTAGAGAAAGGAGGGAAAAAGAGTACCTTGCACAGTTTCTAACAATTTATATTGAAAAAATTATAATATGAACAAAGCATACCTATTATCATCTCATGGAATATGGGATCATAGACATCCAAGGACTGCAGCTATCCATGACACCATCTGCCAGCTCCATGAGCCTAACATGGGCCGCCTGGTGGTGGTGGAAGGATCTCATTGCAATATAAACCACCTAAATCTTCTCCTACTCCTCTACTAGCTCCATCTATTTAGAATCCCTCCAATAGAATGATATTTTCCATAAGTTCCCTTTCTAGCACTGTAGAATAGGTGGGGATGCACAAGGGTACAATGCTGACTCAAATATTTTCACAGAGTCCCTACCTAAACATTGGTACTTGGAATTAATCCTCTATGATAATGTCAAGGGAGTAACGCATATGGTCTGTAAACTTCACGGTGTACTCAGCCACAGTCATCCCTCCCTACTAAAGATCCCAAATCTCAAGGATCTGTACTTAGCATAAGAAATAGGGGTAGTACTCCTAACAGAACAGTTTCTAGAAGTCATCCCAATACAGTGTTGAATCATTGTGTATCTATGTAACGAGGCTCCACTAATGACCAAATACTCGAGGAAAAAATTCTGGTTACTAGTCCCATCACCTAATCCATTGGGGTTCGAACAAGCCTAAAGATATGGACCAATGCCTCTAGCAGATCGTCTACTTCCTAAGGATCTAGTTCACCATAGAATCTTAGCGGTCTCTAATGCCGGATCTCAGGGAGTGTGCCAAGCCTATGTGTCCTCATCCTACTCTACTAAAATGATCTACTTCTCCATAGGGGGAGGTGCTACTACCTTCCCACCCGAAGGAATAAGTTCACATGATGGATCCCGAATTGAGGCATCATCACTCATAGTGTCATTGTCAAAAACCAGAGCTGGTATCCTAGATGGATGTCATTGTGGAGGCATCCAAAAATCTATCGAGGGGTACCATATTTAGATGGAAATATAAATATATATCAAAAAAAATTATTAGCTAACTCAATAAGGATAGTCGAATGATTAATCTTATATGATGCATGTACCATTAATCCCTGCACAAAATGCCTCGACATGATGAGTCAGCAAGCAGGTAGTCAGGGTCCTAGTGAATGGATACATCAGCCACTCGTACCATCACTGGACTCTCTATCCTGTGATCCACACTTGAGACACTTTGACACTATTTCCTAAATCCAAATGAATAATTTTAAAGTGAAACATCCAAACAACGTCCCAAGGAATGAACTTACTCTGATATTAATATCTCATGACCCAAACATTGTTGGGGATCGAGCCGCGACTACCCCAACCCCACCTCCATATGCTAGGGGGTTGAAACAAGTTCCAAAGGAATAACTATATCAGGGATACCTTTTCCTAAATACCTACTCACATGCACATGTTAAACTAATTGAAAAAGTGCACATGTAAATGAATGAAGGTTGAAACACTCTTATAAATAAACCAAATATGAATGGACCTCTAAAAAATATGAATTGAGATATTGTAAAATGGAAATAAAAGGTGGGAAAATACACACCCAACCTGAAATGTGTGCCAAATTGAAAAAAAATGAAAATTAAAACATCTAGGAGAGCCCAGATCTTGAATCCCAAGCCACGACCAGTATATGCAGTCCAAGTACCCCATATCCCTACGATCTTATGAAGTCACAATTTACCTTTCCATTATCTATAAAATACACTACACATGTTGGGAAAACTCCATGAAGGGGTGAGTATATACATTCCCATTATAATTTTCCCAAAAGGTGAAGGAGGTGTAGTGAGAGATACAATTGAAGAGGAAAACTGTAGATAGAAAATAGTATAGTAAAAGAGTATAGCTCAACCCAATAAGAGAGAGCAAGTAAACTCATCCAAACAAAATGATCTCAACATGATGAGAAGATAAATATATTTTCAAGTCTTCACTACTTATAGTTGGAGATCAGACTCATCCAACCATGAGATGATAGACACAAAAAGCATGCGGGATACCCCATACATCTTCACAACTCCTGGAAAGAGAGTAACCAAAACCCAAGGAGTGGGTAATGAAGTATAATATATATATATATATATATATATATATTCAGTAATAGAATCCCAAAAGAGAGATTAAGGGGATATCCATCCCACATCTCATCCTAAGAAGAAGAGTAGACAACATTTCCAAGGTCCATATACGATTCCCAACACCTCATGTGTTTGCTCTAAATACAAAAGTCTAAGGGTCTCAATCACCACACCTTGATACTGTTTAATTTGAGCAGAAATGACTCACCCACACAGTTTTAGGTCATGTCACAAGGATGTGTCTCGGTAGGGGAAAGTGTCCCTCTTCCTTGTGAGTCCAAATCCACATCAAACCATGTATTGTCAATGTGCCACATAGTTTATGGGTCACAAATTATTTAAAAGGATCTGATACCCTAGTATGACAGAAGTTCCTACTATGATATTCACTAAGGAAATCCACTCCTCAACTTGGTTGGAGGGATACACTTGGGAATATCATCGGGGAATTCCACTTCCCATTCCTACTAGAGGGTATGATCATGGAGTGATCAAGGAACTCCACTTCCAAGCCTTGCTTGAGGGTTATGCCTAGAATATGTCATTGGGGAATGAAATTGCACTAAACTACTAGAGAGTAAGAATGGAACCATCCTCAGGGAACACCGCTAACTAGACTTACTGGAGGGTGAGCCAGAAACTATTATCGAGGAATGCCACTTATCATCCCTACTGGAGGGAAATCCTATGGTGTTGAGGAACTCCACTTCCTAGTCCTACTAAAGGATAACTCAGAAAGATAATCAGGGAATGCCACTACCCAACTCTGCTAGAGGGTAATATTGGTAATATCATCAGAAACTCCACTATGCAGCCCTACTAGAGGGTTACAACAAGGATGCTTTTGTGATTCATTATGATCTATGCTATCATCACGTGTCACCTCAACATATGAAAAGCCCATAAAATTTCACATTGTATCTCTAAATGCATTTTGGATGGAACCATCATGTTCTACATGAAAAATAACTCATGATATGCTCATCATGTTCCAAACTATGAGTCCAAATGAAGGAGATATGAACGTTCAATGATTTATATAGGAGTGAAAAACAAATATGGGACCCAGATGATGATTGGTACCTCTCTGATTTCAGGTCATGTCCTTTTTAGTAGACAAATTTCTATCCATGTAGTACAACACTGAGTCTTAAGGTACTACATGACGTGTCTAGGCCAAAAACTAGACGAATTCACTAGGCTCATTGTCAGTCCAAGAAAAATCATAATTTCACTAATATACCTCTTTAAACAACCATATATGAAAAAATGGATCACATTTTTGTGATCCTCATGAAAAAAATTTGGGATAGACTATTCGATTCCCTCAATCAGACACATGGTGAAAAAGTCACGTTTCATCACATCATGCTCGAGTGGCATTTCATAGGACCAAGACATGATTCTAAATTAAATATATGAAATTGGACTTCAAACATCCACATTAATTTTAGGTTCACATCATTGTAGATGGTTCATCATTCCAAAAACATATGATGGATTATGTCAGATAAAAGATTCTACACTAATAATAATTTTTTATTAATAGGTGTTTCATTTACTTGAGTCATGAGTCCAAAAAAGGTATCCAACAGTGGTCTAAAAATAACCATTTCAATTCCAAGATCATGATTTCCCAGATGGTTTATCAATTGGATATCGTATAAAGTAGCTATAACCAAATTTTTTTTTGGATATCAATAATAATCATAATAATAATAATAATAATATATTATTATTATTATATTTTGAACTCAAATGGTTTGGCATGAATGAGCATCCCCCATCTCCTCATGCACAAAAAAAAAATAAAGCTCCCTGAACATAATTTGTTTTTCATTTTAAACTCTATTTTAATAATATTAATTATAATATTGTTATCAAAAGAAAATAGATGAGGTGCATGGCCTTCGAGTGGCTCCCATGCCATTATCAAATATCTCATTCATTACCCTCATTGAAATTATCATTTTTTTTATTTGAATAAAAAATATGAATTAAAACCATAAAATTAAAATGGTTTCACTTTATTAAACTAAATACATTTAATTTAATTAATCCCACAACTTATTCCACCATCATTATTATTATTTAATATAATAATAATAACAAATCATCCATTTAAAATTATCAACTAGTCACCATTATTATTAACACATGTTTTGTTGACCACATATGTCTACCTCTTCAAAGATCTAATTCCATCCATCATCATGTTCATGCCAAACAAACTTCACCATGAGATCCCATACTCGACCTCTCCTTAAAACTGAACTTGTCACACCGCACGTCATCACCATGAACCAACCGGGAAAATAAGGGTTATAGACCCAATATATAACCACCTTTAATCATAAACATGCACTCGTAGTGCCAATATGATCCATTCATCAATCTGTCCCCAAACTATTGATCTTCTTGTCATTCATGCCAGCGAAACAAATCATGGGGTTCAACAACATTTTAACCCACCCTTGAATGTCAAATCATTAACATGTAGTCCAAAAATATAGAACAAAAAGAACCATGGGAGAAAAGAACCAAGAAAAAAGGTTTACAGATCGAGGTCAAGATTTCTTGGATAGTCGATCAACAACGGGAATCCTAGGGTTAGAAAACAATTGAAAATAAATTAATTTCAATATATTGGAATATGAAAATGTTGTAGGTGGGGCATAGATTAAATAAAAATTATCAATATACTCAAAATTTAAATACAGATGTGTAGAAAACTAAAAGAAAAGTCATATCTCTATTTTTCTTCAATTGTTGGTGAACAACACACTCACATAAAGATCAGAAGAAGATGATTCTTTCATAATGATTCAATTGGACTTGATACATAGGTTTTATGTCATCATTGAAGGGATTCCTTAATGGGTGTAGGAGTAGATAATCACTGGCGGTGGGAGAATTATGATCCAAACCTACATATTCTCTCTAAGCACTTATTTATAGACCATTATTAGTACAAAAAGAATTAATTTATTTAATTAATTAATTCACTTAAACACACCTCCAACGAGTGAGGGGTAAAAACATCTTATGCTGACTAAAACTAGGTGTCACCTTGGGTAAACATTACATTCTAGATTCAATCATTGTCTTATATTTATGATTAGAGACTTCATTTAAGAGATATTCGACTTTTTTTAGGAAAATTTCACGTGCATAATATAAAGTATATTTCATATTTTTGTAGAATTAATTATGAGATCAACTGGCCTCTTAATTTCATATTTTCTTAGTACCTAGCTCTGAAAATGTTCCTAAGAATATTCCAAATACTTACAAGGAAAACCTAGAGTCTATATCGTTAGTCTGTGGTTCAGTGGATGGATTGATTTTTTAAATTTTCTTTTATTCTTTTTCTATTTTCTACATACCTAATTTTTCGTAAATATCATATATAAAGATGGGTTGGGTAGGTATTTTTTATTTTTTACTATTATTATACTCTAATTCAAGGGAGTAATAATTCTTATTATTTTTATCTGATGCCATAGATCTTGTTACCAGTTCGAGGGTATCTGGAATGCCCCTCAGGGCCTAGTATGAGCTATCTCAGTTGTCCGATAGATGGACGAATCATGTTGGTTTGTGACATGGTGGATTGGTATCACATGATTACTTGATATTTATGGGTTTGTGGGGGTATAATTGTCACATTATGTCTGGAATTATTTTGGGATATGTTTATTTCCGTCATTTAAAAACATATATTGAAAGGACCAGTTTGGGGTATACCAAACATTGTGGGGGGGGGGGGGGTCAATCAGTGTTGTGGAATTTTTAAATATTTTTCCTATTACCTTTTTGACTTCTTATGATCCCATTTAACTTTTTTTTGTTTTACATATCACATGAAAGTATATGAAATTATTACAAGATAACCCATGATGTTTTTACAGGGTTCACTACTCAATCCAAGTGAATAGTCCTTGTTATGGTCTATAAATAATATAAAACACAATACCATTAGAAAAAATCCTTTAATTGTTTTTAAATCATATAGGACATACCATTTAACTTATAATTATCCATTTTCAATTGGAAGTTCATTTTTACAACTCTTGGATTGAACTTCATTTTTCCTATGAAGATAATCTATTCCTTATTGACAAGGTTATTTGTAACACCAATAATGACTTACGCCTATTCAGAAAAATATTGGATGTTATAATACTATTACTAACATCCACATCCTTCTTATTAACTCGGTAAATTTCGTAGTAGTATGAAAGAGGCACTTATTACTTCTTCCCAGTAGTAAAATGATAGCTTCACTTTCTTATCTTTCTGATAGTCACAAAAATATATATTTATGGAGGACTAGTAAACATATAATTTTTCTTTTTCCCAAATGATAACTAATTGATATAAATTTGGCCAACACCTCTTCTTCTCATCTTATCTATTTCTTCTTCAGTGAAAAAAAACTGCCCTAAAAATTCTTCTTTTTATTTGAATCACAAAACACTTTGTAATTATTGAAATAATAAGAGCTCAACTTATCATAGCAGCATCAAAAACATTCTACCCTGAATAATAATAAACTTATCACCCTAAAAACACTTTCCCTACTTATATATATTATTTTCATGCCAGAAAAACTTCACAAAATCACTTATTATTTCAATAAAAACCCCTATCTCATATATTGAATATTATTCATAATATTTTATGTGCTCCTTATAATTTTTTTGGGATTCTCAATGATTTTTAATTTTTATGATGATCACATGCATGTGTTCATTTATTGTACATGAACATATAAATTTATGGGATTTCATGAAATATTTTGTATTTTTAGTTTCTATGAAAATACACACTGAATGATTATGTTTGTGGCTTCCTTCACTCAATGCACAAACTATCCACTTCCTTTTCCCTGTGTATTCATTCAAACTCGCTCTCTTCACATAAGAACCATGTTCGGATATGTCAATCTATGTTTATAAATTTTATGTGCATGGATGAACTAACTATCACATGAAAACCACCACAGGTATGTTATTTCCTCTTATTCATTCCACAAGTTTGATCTTTTATGCACGCTGGTTCAACTCCTTCATGAAACACAATCAGTGTGTGATATACCATGAAACTATCTCGTTATGAAAACATAAAAGTATTGGATTATTTATCATAAAAACTTGATGATGATTATCTCATGTATCCTTCACATAATAATTTATATAGATTCTTCATCACTTCATTCACGCAACACAAGAATGTTGTATGATAGTTCATAAGCCAGTTGGCTTCATGCTTTCTTCTTCACATAGAATGGTATATATGTATACCCCTCCTTTGAATAACACAATGACAGTGTTCAACTAAAACACTGATTTGGGGAATTATATTTCTTTTTTAAGCATGATGTGGGTGTGTTTACACTATTAATGTGTCTAGGGTTATTGTAACACCTCAATCTTCCACGGTAAGCTTCTATTTTAATAATACATCAGCGTGTGTTGTACGCAACTTCGAGTTCTAACACACACCACGACCAGTCAAACTAGCTGTTATGAATAGTAATACCCACTTTTTGAAGTTTCATAAATACTATCTCCCAAAATGGACTTCGTTTTTGGATTTTCAAAATCGAAATTAGCATAGGGTAAAATTTTGGAACTTTTCGGATAACATTTATATTTTGATGAATAGTGAAAAATACTAAATTTTAATGAAAAACAACTTTTTTAATAGAAATAATTAATATTGATAAATTATGAATTTGAGTTGTTTTAAAATATATTTAGAATATATTTTTACCATTTAATACAATGTTGGTAATTGGACATAATTTCACAATTAAACCGAACATAAACAAGTGTCAATCTTTTGATAGTTAATATCTCTTAAAAACATGCTTTTTGTTTTAACAACGGGAATTAATTTTAAATTAATTTCTTCCACTTCTGTGTTTTGAATTTGGAAAAATTGATTCCATATTCAGAATCAAGATTTCCAAATTGTGTAAATAGGTAACTTTTATTTTTAGACATTTTGAATAATTATTTCGGTAAATATTTTATTTACCATGGTTAAATGGTAAATCCAGTAAATAAGGGTAAAAAATAATACTATAATAATAATAAATTACCATAAAAAATGTCCTAAACTTATTGGCTGATACATGTCCGACCATGGGATTCTTTGGGTCGATTTTGGGACCCCATGGAGCCACTTGTAAGTGATAATGACACTTTATATTAATTGAGTTAAAATAAATACAAAAATGACATAACCATATATCTTTTAACAAAACAATTTTTACATAGGGTAATATATGTTGGATTTTCGACTATAAATATTCATTATAAATTTAAAAAGATTTCCCATATAATAGTATTTTATTTATAATTTTTATACATTTAATAAATAATATTATTTATGACACAATAATGATGCAGTATATTTCTTATTAATTAAAGAATCAAATACTTGGTATTAAAAATGTTAAAATTAATATAATATGAAAGTTTTGATTACATACATGAATTTTATTACTTAATATGACATTATAGTATTTCTTAAATGAATTTGTTTCGAATTAATAAAGTTTTTAAGACTTTAAAAAAAATCAGTTATTGAATAGTGTCAAAATTGACATAAAATAGTTTTTAAAACAATATTATATTATTAATTGATATTAAATTCCTAAAAATATAAGTATGGGACAAGAGACATATATAATTATAGGTGTATCATTAATGGACCACTTTGGGGTCTCTTGGATGTATATAGTATGTTTATTAAATATATAATATAAAAATACAAAGTGACATGGTAATTGTTAAACTAATTAACTAAGAGTTAAAACTAAAAGATAAGGTTAATATAATGACAAAAACCTGTCTAAATTATATTGGTGGAAATTATATCTACCCATCCCCAACTTAGACTTTGAATAATCCAATTTGGAGACATTAGAAACCTAATTTTGATTTATTATGAAATTATATTTCGAGCTTTTCCTAAGGTACCCCTCCTCCCCCTTATAAAAGGACACCACTTCTAACCAATTCATCACACCGTAAAATCCTTTTGGATTTGGCCAACCCATGCCCAAATACTTTCTAAAATTCCCTCACATAATCCTTGAGGAATTCCTTTTGTCAGAAATCTAACCTAAATAGTTCTTTTTATCTAATCAAAAGGAAGAACTCGAAGAAGAGGTAATGTTTTCACCACCCTCTTTCAATTTCCTTTCTTCTTCCACTTCTTCTTTCTTTGTTATTACCATTATAAAATAATAACTCTATTATATTATATATACTGTGATGTTATTATAAACATGGTACAACCATATTCAGTATTCTATCCATCCTTTGAATGACATGTCACCATACGTGCGTACGTATGGCTTACCCTCTCCACATCGTGGTGTAATTGTTATTCAAAACATTATTATTTGGATGGGTATAATAATGATGTGTAATTCATGTAAATAATAAATATAACATGATAATGATTCTGTATATATGATATAACATCCAATTAAATATTATATTAATATCAAAAGAATAATATTGTCGCTCGTGCATGCGTACGGACTACCGTCTCCATGAACGCGATGAGATTCATTCTCCATTGTATCCAATAAAGTATAATTCTCATTTGATGATTACAAATAGTTTTTAAGGACTTGATATCATTTTGGATATGAATAAGATACAACATATTCATAACAAACATGGCTTATGTAACAAAACATATAAAAGAGAATGAGTAAGTTAACACCCGAAACAACGATAATACTAAGATATTATTAACAAATCAATGTTAAAAGATCATCTACGATATCATATTAATTTAAATGATTATTGTATAATTTAAAAACAATTATTTCAAAATTATACTGGAGGTTAACCTTCCCTAACTTAGGAAAAGTACAAGGTAATGGTTTATTTCTCAATCTCTTCATAATCCGAGGTTGTTTATACGTAATAATCTAATGGGACTTCTTTATCATCCACATCCATGTTTCTTAAAAATGTATTCCATAACATTTTTACTATTTACTATAATATGGGTTAAGGCCATTTATACCCTTGTTTGACTTTTTATAAGATCTTTATCAAGGAATCTTTCCATCATTTTCCAAACAGGGTTCTTTTTAACCTTTTCGACATAATTAAGGTAAGAATGTATTTTTTTTAACTTATACAAAGGGTACGGGTATTTTCCATCGTTATATAATCTTAGAAGATTCTTCTAAAAGCTTATAACGATATTTTCAAAGTAAATGTTTTATTTTATAATTATTTAACTTATAAATTAATTCAAAACAATATATATTTCTATCAATAGTTTTGATTTCATCTATGTCAACATCCTTTGATGGATTTTAAGCTTATTTGAATTTTATTTATTATGATACAAAACTTCTATATTGTATTGAAGGTTTTGTTATATGTTTGACTATGGTTGTGTTATTTTTATACCATTCATGGTTTATGGAGAAATTATTGACATTTCGTATTCGAGTTTTAATACGAATGTTTATGTTATGTTTAAACCTGTTCATTTGAGGAATGAATTGGACTTAATAAGTGACGGGTGGAGCCTGCAATAGCTTCTCGATGCATCGGTAGGTCTCACGAGACAAACTAGTGTCTTGGCACAAGGCCTTGAAAAAATCTTATTTTTAGTCTAAGAACGAGGCCTTAACTATGTGGTTATGATAGTCTGGCATTATGCATTCCATCATTATGAAAGTGGTTATTGATATTGCATGTGATTATTAGTCTAGTAGAATATCCATGTAAATAAGTATATGGGATTATTTAATTTTATTTCTACCATATTATGCTGAAGTTCATGTTTAAAAGGCTTTTTTAGTTATACATTTCCTTAAATGTTTATGCTTATTTATGAAAGTTTCCGCTATATTGTTATCCTTACTTGGAATTTAAGCTCACCCATTTCTATGTTTTATTTTTCCCAGGATGTGAAGAAGTATTTTATGAATGACCTTCAAGGATAGTATGAGGGGATAAGTGTGTGTACTATGGAGACTATATTGTTGTAGTTTTCATTTTATGATGTAATGTAAACTTTATTAATTTATCTAGTTATTCCAAGGCTACTAAACTAATCGGTCCTTTGAGACTTGATCTTGTGATCATGCCAATGTTATGTAATAATGCACCGACTCTGGATAACTGTGGTCGGAGGGTTATAGTTGGTATAATATGAAGTTTAGTACGAACCTTGGATGCTAGATTTAGATAAACTCTGATTAAAGAACATAGACCTAAGATGGACTTTGAGGATTAGTATAGAAGAACTTCCTAGAATTATGGTATTGTAGAGATTTTGTGAGTATTTTGAGAAATACATCCCTGCATGGATATAAGAAGGTAGAGGCAGCTCTGGCACATATGTACGTAGGGTAAAACATAAAAACACTTCTTTGAGTTAGACTCGAACGGGAACTGGAGCACGACAATGGGCCTTGCTGTACTCTTGGTTATGACACTCCCGGGGGATATGCTTAGGATAATTCTCATTTTATTTACAAATCATAATGAAGGGTTTATGATTATATATATACACAATGAAAACATCTTTATGATTATATTTTATATCCATAAATCATTCAATTTATGTTAGGTATTTTAGAAGTTTGGAATTATTCATCATAATTCATAAAATGGCCTAGTTTATGTCATTGTATAAAAATGGCACCTAGTAGAAGGAATGTGAACTCCAGCAATACGTATGATCCAAATAATAAGAAGGATCATACATTTCAGGGTATTATGCCATCATTTAGAAGGGAAATAGTCTCCTGTGTATTATCATCATGTGAATAAGTAGTATCATGTATTGATAATATAAGAAAAGAGTTCTCAGAGTCCTATGGATTTGAAGGGAAGTAAGAGAAGAAAAGGATGGAAGAGAGAAAAATGGATAAAGGGAAGAGAAAAAGAAGAATTTTCCCATATGTGATAACTATGGGAAGTTGAAACATGAATGCTTCTTCAAATAGTTTCCAAACCATATTTACTATAAAGGATTAAGAGTTCTCAGACTGATGATGAATAATTTCAAAAGAATATGAAAGCTGTGAATGATGGGAGATTGAGTGACATTGTATATGAAGAAGGAATTTTCATATTTGGGAAGAGACATTGTGTTCCCAGTATACCTGATCTAAAAAATTAATTATTGTACAATGCTCATAGTTCCATTTTCCCTATACACTATGAGAGGACCAAAATGTATAGAGATTTGATGGAACATTTTTGGTGGGACAACATGAAGATGGAGATTTCTGATTTTGTGTCAAGATGTATGGTTTGTCAACAAGTGAAGGTTGGAAGGAAAAAACCTCGAGGAGTCATGAAACCTCTACCCATACATGAGTAGAAATGAGGTAATATCACGATGGGCTTTGTCATGGGACTACCAAAGACTCCTAGAAGGAACGATGCAATATGGGTAATTATTGATTGTCTTACCAAGTCAGCACATTTTCTTACTATAAGAGAAGATATACCACTGGAACGTCTAGAAAGACTATGTATTAATGAAGTTGTGAGACTTCATGGAATACCCCTATCGATTGTTTTGGATCATGATCCCTATTTTACTTCAAGGTTCTGGAAAAGTCTTAAGAAGGCCATGGATACTAAACTTCATTTGAGCACTGTCTACCACCCTCAAACAGATAGACAATCAGAACAGACTATTAAAACCGTAGAAGATATGTTGATATCCTGTTAACTTTACTTTCATGGTATGTGGGATCAATATTTTCCTCCGGTAGAATTATCCTATAACAATAGCTTCCATTCGATTATTCAGATGGCACCATAGGAAGCGTTATACGGAAAGAGATGTCGCACAACAACCTGTTGGGATGAAGTTGGTGAAAGAAAACTTGTAGGCCCAGAACTGGTGGAGGAAACGATGGAGAAGGTGAAGTAAATCCAAAACCACATCAAAGCAGCTCAAAGTAGGAAGAAGAGCTATGCTGATAACCGAAGGAAGGATTTGGAATTTCAGGTAGGAGATCATGTTTTCTTGAAGGTATCTCCATGGAAGGGAGTTATACGTTTTAGTATAAAAGGTAGATTGAGTCCCAGGTACATTGGATATTTTGAAATTCTAGAACGAAATGGCATTGTAGCTTACAGTTTGGCAATGCAGCCAAGTCTCTCCAAAGATCACGATGTGTTCCATGTATCACTATTGAGGAAATACATGCCTCACCCAACGCACGTACTCACCTATGAGGAATTAGAAGTGGAACCTGATCTGTCTTATTGCGAAGAGCCCATCAGGATTCTTGATACAAGAGAACAAGTGCCGAGAAACCGGACGACTCTTCGGGTAAATGTTCTATGGAGAAACCATAATATGGAAGAGGCAACGTGGGAACTTGAGGAACATATGATGAAGAACCACCAAAGTATTTTTATGCAATAATACTCTAGAAATTTTGAGGACGAAATTATTTTATGGAGGGGATAATGTAACACACCAAGCTTCCACGGTACACTTCTCTTTGAGTAATATAGTAGTGTGTGTTGTACGCAACATCGAGTTCTAACACACACCACAACCAATCAAACTAGCCGTTATGAATAGTAATATCCAATTTTATAAATTTTATTAATTTTATCTCTTAAAATGGACTTCATTTTTGGACTCAGAATATCGAAATTAGCCTCGGGTAAAATTTTGGAATTTTTCGGATAACATTTATATTTTGATGAATAGTGAAAATTACTAAATTTTAATTAAAAACAACTTTTTTAATTAAAATAATTAATAGTGATAAATTATGAATCTGAGTGGTTTTAAATAATATTTAGAATATATTTTAACCATTAAATACAATGTTGGTCATTGGACAAAATTTTTCAATTAAACCGGACATAAACAAGTGTCAATCATTTGATAGTTATTATCTCTTAAAAAACGCTTTTTGTTTTAACAACGGGAATTAATTTTAAATTAATTTCAGCCAATTTTTTGTTTTAAATTTGGAGAAATGGATTCCATATTTTGAATCATGATTTCCAAATTGTGTTAATAGGTAACTTTTATTTTATGTCATTTTAAATAATTACTTCGGTAAATATTTTATTTACCATGGTTAAAGGGTAAATTCGGTAAATAAAGGTAAAAATAATAATTTTATAATAATAATAAACTAACCTAAAACTTTTCCTAAACTTATTGGTAGATACATGTCTGACCATGGGCATATTTGGGTCGATTTTGGGACCCCATGGATCCACTTGTAAGTGATAATGACACATTATATAAATTATGTTAAAATAAATACAAAAATGACATAAGCATATATCTTTTAGAAAGAATTTTTTTATATAGGGTTATATATATATTGGTTTTTCGACTATAAATATTCATTATAAAGATAAAAGGATTTTGCACATAATAGTATTTTATTGATTATTTTTATAGATTTAATAATTAATATTATTTATGACACAATAATGATGCAGTATTTTCCTTATTAAAGAAAGAATCAAATTATTAGTATTATAAATGTTAAAATTAATATAATTTGAGAGTTTTGATGACATAAATGAATTTTATTGCTTAATATGACATTATATGATTGCTTAAACGAATTGTTTCGAATTAATAATGTTTTTAAGACTTAAAAAAAATCAATTATTGAATAGTGTCAAAATTGACATGAAATAGTTTTTAAAACAAATATTATATTATTAATTGATATTGAATTCTTAAAAATATAAGGTTCTTCCAAGAGACTTATATCATTATAGGTGTATTATTAATGGGACACTTGGGGGTTTCTTGGATGTTTATAGTATGTTTATTACCTATATAATATAAAAATACAATGTGTCATGGTAATTGTTAAACTAATTAACTAAGTGTTATAACTAAACAATAAGGTTAATATAATGACCCAAACCTGTCTAAATTATACTGGTTTAAAGTATTTAGACCCATCCCCACCGTATTCTTTGAATAATCCACTTTTGAGCCATTAGAAATTGAATATGGATTTATTATAAAATAATATTTCTAGCTTTTCCTAAGGTTCCCCTCCTCCCCCTTATAAAAGGACACGACTTCTAACCAATTCTTCACACCTCAAATACTTTTTTATTAGGCCAAACCCTGCCCAAATACTCTCTCAACTTCCGTAAATTCATTCTAGAGGAATTCCTTTAGTCAGAAAGCCAACCTATGTAGTCCTTTTGATCAAATCAAAAGGAAGAACCGGAAGAAGAGGTAATGTTTTCACCACCCTCTTTCAATTTCCTTTCTTCTTTCACTTCTTCTTTCTTTGTTATTACCATTCTAAAATAATATCTCCAGTATATTATATATACTGTGATGTAATTATAAACATGGTACAACCATATTGAGTATTCTATCCATCCTTTGAATGACATTTCACCATACGTGTGTACGTACGACTTACCGTCTCCACGTCGTGGTGTAATTGTTATTCAAAACATTATTATTTGTATAGGTATAATAATGATGTATAATTCATGTAAATAATAAATATAAAATGATAATGATTCTTTATATATGATATACCATCCAATTAAATATTTTATTAATATCAAAATAATGATATTCTCGCTTGTGCATACGTACGGACTACCGTCTCTATAAATGCGATGAGATTCATTCTCCATCGTATCCATTCAATTATAATTCTCATTAGATGATTAAAAATAGTGTTTAATTAATTTATAACATTATTGATATGAATAAGATAAAACCTATCCATAACAAATACGGCTTATGTAACAAAACATATAAAAGAAAATGAATAAGTTAACACCCGAAACAACAATAATACTAAGATATTATTAACAACGAAATGTTAAAAGATCATATATGATATCATATTAATTTAAATGATTGTTTTATAATTTAATAACAATTATTACACCATTATACAGGAGTTTAACCTGCCCCAACCAAGGTAAAGTACAAGGTAAGGGTTTATTTCCAAATCTTATCATTATCTGAGATTGTTTATACGTAATAATCTACTGGGACATCTTTATCATCCACATCCATGTTTCTTAAAAATGTATTTAATTTTTTTTACAATTTACTAGAATATGGTTTAAAGTCATTTATACCCTTTTTTGACTTTTTATAAGAGGTTTATAAAGGAATCTTTCTGTTGTTTTCCAAATAAGGTCATTTTTATCCTTTTCGACAGAATTGAGGTAAGAATGTCCTTTTTTTAACTTATACAGTGGGTGCCGCTATTTTCCACCCTTATAAAATCATCGAAGATTCCCCTAAAATATTAGAAGGATATTTTCAAAGTAAATGTTTTATTTTATAGTTATGTAAATTTTAAATGATTTCAAAAAAAGATATATTTCTATCAAATATTTTGGATTTCATCTATGTCAACATCCTTTGATGGATTTTAAGCTTATTTGAAATTTATTTATTATGATACAAAACTTCCATATTGTATTGAATGTTTTGTCATACTTTTGACTATGGATGTGTTATTTTTATACCATTTATGGTTTATGTATAAATTATTGACATTTAGTATGCAATTTTTAATACGAATGTTTAAACCTGTTCATATGAGGAATGCATTAGACTTAATAAGTGAACGGTGGAGCATGCTATAGATCCTCAATTCATCGGTTGGTCTAATGAGAAAAACTAGTGTCTTGGCACAAGACCTTGACAAAATATTATTTGTAGTCTTGTCACAAGGCCTTGACTATGTGGTTATGATAGTTTGGAATTATGTATTCCATAATTATGAAAGTTTTTATTGATATTGCATTTGATTATTCGACTAGTAGAATATCCATGTGAATAACTATATGACACTATTTCATTTTAATTCTTCCATATTATGCTGAAGTTCAAGTTTAAATGGCTTTTGTTTTAGTTATACATTTCCTTAAATGTTTATGCTTATTTATGAATGTTTCCACTATATTGTTATCCTTACTCGGCATTTGAGCTCACCACTTTCTATGTTTTATTTTTCCCAGGATGTGAAGAAGTATTTTATGAATGACCTTCAGGGATAGTATGAGGGGATAAGAGTGTGGACTATGGAGACTATATTGTTTTAGTTTTCATTTTATGATGTAATGTAAACTTTATGAATGTATATAGTTATTCCAAGGCTAGTAAACTATTCGGTCTTTCGAGACTTGATCATTCATGTGATCATGCCAATGTTATGTAATAATGCACTGAATCTGAGTAACTGGGGTTGGGGCGTTACAGTTCTTCACTATTTAGGATGTGGACAGTTCTTCTCCACACAACAAAAATGGTTCCCATGACTCTCCTCATCACAGAGCCTTGGAAGATCATGGATCATTTCATCTGCTTTATGAAATTTATTGTCATAGTTTCTATGTTTTATATAAAACTAGATCTCATGAAGGAATATATGAGTGGAATAAACCTCTTCTCTCCTCGGTGCATCTTAATTTATATGAAAGGATCATGCCTCATTTTCTTACCTCTATTATGATTTTCAAGCCACGTTGTTCATCCATTCAATAGGTGAATATATTGTCTTTGAATTATTAAAATAGATATTTAAATGAAACAAAAAATCATTGAAAATATTCTTCACAATCTCAGCATATCCTTTCTACAAAGTCCTCACATGCATGTTATTTGATCTCATGCTTCATCTCTTTTAAAAGCTATATGTTCATACCCTACTTGAATGTTTTATACAACTATCATTTTCATTTGTCCATATCTTATTCCTTAAGCTCAACACACGCATTAAAGTCATTATACTGAAATCTAGAATTCAGTTTGAACCCAAATACATCATTCCATTGGAAACATCTCCAAATATGGCTAGAATCGATAGATGGGTGTTTATACAGTGATCTGGTATACTAGAGATCCTCAGTTGAGGTCCAAGGAAGAAGATGGAATCCCTATGTTGCCAAGATAATAATAACTAAGTTATTAATAAGATTTTGAAATTACCATATTTTTATATGCAATAGTAAAGGTAATAGAATACTTTGCATCCCATAGAAGAATAAACCTCCATCAAGAACTTATTTTTACATATGAGCATGTCAGCAGCACATCAATCTGGAATAGGGGTAAGAACATGGATATAGTATACCTCATGCCCAAATGGGCCATGCCACATGAGGTCTACAAGAATACCTACATGCTTCTATTCAAACTTATTCACAACTTCTAACATGCCCTAGGAAGGCCTTATACACAGGTCTACCTAGGGGATTATAAATAGACCACAATGCCACCTACGGGTTGGTCTGGACTTCTCCCTTAGGTGTGGATGACCCTCAATTCCAATATATTCCCCCAGTTTTGTGGATAGGGCTATCCTGTTGGGTTAGACTTAATTTTTAATAAGTCCCCCTTTTTACTTATAGAATTATAAGTATATAATTATTCAATGAAAATACATTATCAACTTATTTTTTTACAATTTATCATGTAATAAATATTTTACTACATGGAATTATTCTTCTCCATTATGAGAATTTTTTTTTCCATATTGTTCATTAAAATATTCTTCATGCATAGCTCTATATATAATAAAGAGATATTGCATGATATTTTCCTATTAATATTATTATCTTGGTATATCTATTCTAACTAACTCTTCATCATTCAAACCAATTTCATCTCATCTTCTATATTGTTATAAAAAATGATTCACAATTGACATATGTAGTTTAAACGAAGAGCAGTTCACCAATCATCAAAATTTCTAGGAGAATTATTCATGCATGGAATCCAATTTCATTTATTTAATACATAACAATTCTCATGGGAACACCTTTGAAAGTGAATGTCTTGAAACCTTTTATATGTTTGTTAAATTTATATGTTTTGATGACTTAATCAAATATCCATAAGCATTTTAACTTCTTCATCGTATTTACATAAATGAAATAGATTACTATTTCATTGAAATTATTTGACAGCAAATGACGATCTTGGAAAAATAATATAACTCATAGACATTATGGGATATTCATATTTGGTTTCATGTAGTTGGGCCACTTATTGAGACCCTATTAAGATTTATTTCTTATACCCATCATGGGATCTATGGTTCATGTAAAATCTTTATTCCCTATTTGAGGTCTGAGAATAGGTTGTGCAGCGGATCTGGTTGGAGAAGATCAAACAGTATCAAAGATTATGATGAGGCTAGGGATTGATATAGGTATAGTGTAAATATTTATTTCTTTGATTATTTTCTATATGATATTTGATCATTGGTTCATAAATTTTAGTTTTGTATGAAAATATGTATGTATTCTATATTACACTTATTATAACATTTAGTTTTACTGATTATGCATACATTGATAATAATTTTTTGATCTTTTGTTATTTTTATGTTTTTATATGAATCTGATTTGAGTTCATAGTCTCTATAGTTTATATATTAAGATCTATATACTATTTGATATCCTATATAATTGGAGGTGGAACCCCTAAGGTAACATAGAACACCAGGTCAGGGGACTACGAAGTGGTTGTCAGACTGGATAGTTACAAAATGGTATCAGAGCATTTTCTTAGTTTTAATATTGAGGTATATAGTATATACATGTTCCATGAATCTGTTGGAACTTTTTATTGATCATGGAATCATTATTTATTCATATTTTTTTGTGATAAGTCTTTCTTACCAGTGGTATAACTATATGGGGTTTTCTATTATAAAATGTAAGTAGCATTATACTAAAATAAAAAATGGTATTTTTGTTAATTTAAGTCCATGTTGATCCATTTAAGGAGGTTCTCTAGTGTTGACTACACATTCACTCTATATAAGGGATTTGTAGTTACACATAGTGTGTTTGTACAAGCATTGAATTCTTTAGGGATGATCAATGTTTGGAATTTAGTTTTCATAATGATTTTTAGTTTTTTACATAATGTTTCAACAACAACCTATATGGATTTTATGATATTGCATCATGTTGGATCTATAATTAAACAAACTAGGAATCAAAGGAATTTTTTTTGAATGAGTTGGGATTTGGGTTAAAAGGCACTCAAAGTGATTCAAGTATCGAGGTTGGATATCGAGAGGGTAGGACCTATTGTATGTAAGACCCTGTTAGTTATGGGTGTGATTTCAGTGGCATAGTGGGATTCAGGAAGGAAAATAATGTTTCTATAATGATACATATATTGCATTTTATCATTTGTTTAGCCACGGAATGAGTGATATGACTTAGGATATGGGATGAGACTGGATTTATTTAGGTTCTTGGTCAATGGGTTAATAACATGATCCTATGTTGTATGGGGAATAACTCATTGGAACATGAGTTAGGTTGTTTTCTTGAGTTAGACATGATTTTACACTGATTGGGTTTTGGTGAGACTGAGTACAGTCAAAATAGGGAATAAATGTGTTAGTTCTAGGGAGGTTCACTCTACCTCGAGATGGGGAGAGTGAGTGTTTGTGAGATTTTTATGGGATAATATCTCATTGTGTGTGGCAAGGTATGAATTGTTGAAACATGGTTCCCCTATAAATTATGGATCATCTAGGGGCCATCTGTGGGTATGTAATATTTTGAAAAGTTACCCATTCCAAAAAATTGTTATGTTTTGGATGGATTGTGGTACCATGGAATAGTTTGTTGGAGCCATTCATTGTGGGGGTTTAACAGTATGGTTGATAATGGATTGGGAGAAGAAACACATGTGCGGCCTGTGACCTATTAGGATCAGTGATAAAAGAGTAGTGTATGTGAATCTATATGGTGGGGATCAAATCATTGGTTATTGGATGGTGTGATCCTCATTGTATATGGATTTTTGAATAGTGATGATAGTGTTTTTAATGAGTTGGGAATAAGAAACAATCTTTGTTTGGTGATGACTCTTGAGTGTGAGATGGTTAGTTACATATGGTCATTATTTTTTTTGTTGGATAGAGTATGGGCTTTAAATATTGGGTGTTGGTTTAGTGGGAGAAAATAATGATACTCCTATGGTGTAGATAATTATATTAGACATGATTTTATGACCCTCATATCAGTATGACCATAGATGTAGTGATATTGGTCAGTGGAAAAATGTGGCGACACTAAGGTAGAAATGTTTGGGAAGATCCAATTTTAAATTTTTTACATTGTAAATACTATATTTAGGATTAAAATGTGTTTTTGGTTTAATTTTATGTGTTGGAATTGGGTTGAAGGTGCTTTTATTATGATTCGAGAGTGATTCAGGTCAAGGTTGTGTTAGAACATGTGGAGAGAGTGTGACGAAGGATATGTTTTCTTGGATGAGAAACAATGAAAATAAACCGAGTTTCATGTTTTTACAATATTTTTTGTTCATTAATGATATCATGAGGACTATATGGATTATGAAATCATGATTGTGTGGTGTAGTAGTGTATCAACAAGAGCGAGATTGTATTTTAGAGGAGATTATCCATATGAGGACCGACCAATTTTCTTATATTGAATTTGATGTAGCAGGTGGAAACCACAACGAGAATGGTAGAACCCCACTAGAATATTTTTTTAACTGTTTTAATAATTAGTAGAACCATGGATTTTAATTATCCACTATGAAAGGAGTCTTCTGGTAGTGAGTTCTATAATCCATTAGATGAACCAGTTATTGATGCTTTAATGTCTCATGAGAGATGGGTGCAGATGAGAGTACTATAAATGTTGACATTAATAGAGAGTGGTTGGATCATATTTAGCTAAATAGTTAACCTTATAATTTATAATTAATCCATGGAAGCATGTTTGCTGATTGGATATGGAACATGGTATGTTCATAGAGAATTGAAAACCATGAGAGAGAAGATTCGAGAACTACTATGGATTCTTAGAGAAAAAAACTTATGGTGATAATTTTTATTAACAAAATCCTTAAGGGTTGTAAAAATTAAGGTAAATTAAATATTTTGGATCCCTAAGGGAGATTAATTCCAAAAATTGTGGTTTGAATGGAGAATATGTCCCTTGGTACATCATAATAAGATTTTTTTTGGACATAGAGTGAGGCCTGGTTGGTGGTTCATCTTCTCAGGTGAGTGTTAGAGTAAGTGCTGGAGGCCTTGATGAAATACTAATACAATAGTAGTTCATGTCATGACTCATATGTTTCACATCAATGGAATATAGTAGCGGAATCCCGCCACATAGGAACACGATGGTTCTTCAAGAATAAGCGATGCAGTTCCTCCTCCCTTGTGGTGGAGTGCTTCATTCCATGAACACTAGTCACACCATGAAAATGTTGGGTGGAAATTGGCTTCACACAGTGACCAACCTTGATATGTAATGAATTTCACTTTAGTGGATTTTTTAAAGAGGGTATACAAATCCTTTAGGGTTCAAACCCTCCTTTGTAGTAGGTCAAGCTATGTTCATATGGAAGGAAAATTTTCTAGATCCTCTGCCTCTCCCACCTCATGAATTCCCATTGAAGAGGGGTGATTTAATTGAATTAAGTTGTGATCCTTGCTATATTTCTCACCTCACCTCTATTCATTTTAGTATAAATTCAATAGTAGCTAATTTTATAAAATTTCTTCTTGGGTTTTCATATTGATTCCTCCAAATCATGGTGGAATCAATGGGGGATAATGTGTATTTCATATGTAGTGGCTAGTGGAGGACATGGGTAGATGCATTCATGAGGTTCCATATGGTTTTGGGGAAGTAGTATTTCCAATTTATCTTTAAAATGAATATAAATATTTTTTTATGTTAAATAATTAATTATTTATGTAATATTGTGTGATATAGTGTCTTGCAATGTGAAATAATATTGGTTGATTAAAGGATGGGAATAGATGAGAATATTCATAGCTTTGTGTGGATATTAACTCTGTTTCAGATGTAGGTATCCCTTATACAAGATCATAGTCTTAATTTTGAATTTGTTTTTACCTTAATTATTATTTAATGTGACTATATATATAGATAGGGTTGTAAATTTCTTTATATAAAGTAATACAATGTCTTTGAGCCTCCTTGACTTGTGAGAATTTCTCCTTATCACTTGAGTGGTATCAAAATCACCTTATGACTATGGTTCCAAGTGGTATAAGATGTTGGTTGACCATGGGTATGTCTCTAATTAAGATTTGAGACATGGGTATCCTAGTTTGGTTTCCCTAGTGATAGATAGGACGTTATGAGTGTATTAGTCCTATTGGATATGGTTGAGATGGGCATACATCTCACTCATATTGAGTGAAACCCTCTTAAGGGTGGGTTCAGTCTTCAGAAGCACTATGAATGGTACATGACTATCGAGAATAGTTGGGGAGTGATGGATAGGGTTCTCCTATGGGTTACATGTTGAGAGATATCCCTTTGAATATGATTAAAAATCCACATGGATGAGTCATTAGAGTTGTTTGGGACTTTTCATCAGGATGTAAAGGGGAATAAAGCATGATAGCCCGAGATAGTTCCTAGTTAGTGAGTCCAAGAGTAATATTGGACTTGGGAAAAGATATGAACTGACCCCTTAAGTTCTAGTTCAGTGGGAGTATATGGGATATGTGGTCACTATGGTGTGACAGACAAAAGATTTTATTAATGTGAGAGAATTATATGGGTTAGAAGGACACTATTGGACACCCTGATAGGTGAGATGAGATGTGCTTCATGATGATGGGATATGTTTGACCGACTAGAACCCATGTAGTGAGATGATGAGATTATGTGTTAGAATTCAGCCCTTTTGTGCTGATGAATATGTGTACAATTGTGTAATTATATAAGTGATAGAACTAGTGGCGGAGGGGGTCTTCAACCATGGTCCCACCATGATTGAGATGGATCTTGATAGACTATTGTAAGTGATATAGAGTCCCCATGTTTATGAATTCAAGCCTTTCCTTAAGAGATTTGGGTAATGGTTGTGGACCATACAATGAGTGGGCTTAGGTTGTAACAGTAGAATACCACGAGTGAAAGGGATGGGTCATGGAATGATGTGAGGAAAAATAATATGGACCTTACCTTATATGACAATAAAATGGGTTTGTTTTTTTACATAACATTGTACCTTGTTCCCTCATTTAGTGGGTCAAGTTATAAGACAATCCCTACCCCATGTATTATGTTATCGGCTTGAAAATTGGTGTTGAAACATGAGATAAGGTGAATAAGGGATTCTAGAATGGCGTTGAAGTAGGTATGATAAGATGTTTTGTCTTCATGGTTATCACAAAAATACTTAACCCATACGAATTGATTATTTCTTGGTCAGCACTTGAGGTTCTACAAGATAGTGTGATAGGTTTATTTCCCTCATGCATATATTCATATAATGACATATACTAAGGAACTCAAGTGAGGCCCTAATGATATGTATTTCTCACACCCTAAATAGGAACTCAGGTGTCCATACAGAATTTACGTATTCTTTCAGGTTAGAATATAGGTTGTATAGTGGATCCAGATGGAGCTTCTTCGTGAGTATTAGAAACGTGGTTGATGTTAGGAATGATACTAGGGTTAGAGTGCTTAATATTTTCTTTATTTATTTTATATATGTGATCCACCAAGTGATGTATATGTGTTTTTTGTGAATATCTGTTTTTATGCTACAAGATATATGTTATAGAATTGTGTTTTACATATTTTTTGTGGTATGTTATATTTTTGGATGTTTTGGTTATTTTTCCATTGTTTTATGACTTTCATCCAAGGGTGTAGTCACCAAACTATATAGATTATGAATTTGAAACTATTCAGAAACCTATAGCTTATTACGAGGCATTCTTAAGGTCACATAGTACATCGGTCCAGGGTATTGATGTGTAACTATCAGATCGAGGCATTACATTAGCATTAAAAAGTAGGTATATAAGAAAGGAATATTAATTTTCATTATATAAGTGCTAATTTTTTTTAATTTAAATTAGATATAGATTTACACATATTATCAAAATTATGATTGAATTCAACCATAGTTAAATTGAGCATAGCCCAAAATATATGAAATCAATCTAAATACATGATAGTTATGCTAAGGAAGAAAATGAACATTAAAACTATATCCTCCCTATATGGATAAAAAAATCATGGATATGGGACTATATATCCACTTATATGGGAAAATTACCTAGGGATTGGTGTTATGATATCATGCTCCCTGGGAACATCTGCATGGATCTCCCATGTAGGTTCTAAGCACAACAGAAGTTTAGTATAGGGCATGAAAAACGTTCCTTTTTTCCATTATCAATGATTAATATGATATTTACATGATGATAAATTCAGTTATCATTTTAATTGAATAAAATAAAATAGATAATATAAAAACACAAGAAATAAAGAGTAGGATCATCACATATTACTTATAATTAATTTAATTAGTTAAATAATTTTCTTGTGAGAAATTATGTCCCATGTTTTTAAATATTTATTTTAAAAAACAATACCTTTTACCATACATAGAATAAATTCTATTATATTACAAATATATAAATACTATTGTTCATTATGACCAATATATTGAGTATTGATTTGATTAATTGGACCTTCCTTCTATCAAACCAGGAGATAGAATCTTTTCTAGTCTATCATACACTAAAATTCATGACCATCAGATTGATACTGGAATCGAAATAGTCCCACTAACTCTCATAAGGATTATAATACTAAAAATGTATAAGGAATTCTATTGGACTAAACCAAGTTTATAAATGGAATATATAAGACTTGTTTCTATTATAAGAAATTCCATTAAAATATTAATGATGTTAAAAAATAACATCAGGCTTCAATTATAAATGATCTATTAAGACCAAAATATCCAAGGCTACTACAACAAAATAAAAAATATAACCGTTGGATAATTTCTTATAAATAGTAAGTCATATGAATAGTTTGGAGATAATTTTATTCGAAACTCATGTCATATAAAGTTTTCTATAAATGAACATCTCATTCTTAGTCATTGTAATACTTTAGATAGTTTTTTAGTTATATGGAATCTTTTTCATTGTTGTTTATATATGAAAATCTTCTTTGTAATCACATCTGATCATTATTATGATCAGGGTATTCTGGGGATAGGAAGGTAGTGACTCTGATTCATCAGATCGATTGATTCTGGGGATATAATGATAGATCCAACCATCATATCAAGGGATTTGGGGGATATGAAGGCAAAGATATTTTGATCATCATTCTGATGGATTTTCCAAGTAAGGAAAGACATACTTTACTGTAAGTATTAAATAGTGGATACCTTTACTCAAGGTTATTGACTACCTTAATCTTAAGGTTAAAAGAGTTAAATATTTTAATATATATTTTAATTAATTCTTAATATTGTTAACTGTTTTATTTCTTATTTTTACTGGTTTCTATTTCTCTATTCATTTTATATAAAGTATGTCATCGAACTCATATTTTAATTCTTTATGTTTTATCAGTATAATTGTTAACATGAACAATACACACTAATGTTAATTAGATTCATTATGATTCTGATCTTGACTATGAAAATAAAACTAAGCCCGAGTATGATACTATTACTTTAAGAGGTATTGAATTTTCTTATTTTAATGTATTTTAAACTAAAATCCACCCCTATTATAAGTATATCCATCTAATCTAATTCTTATGATTGTACATAACATTTAAAATGACAAGGTAAATCCACTAGGTTTTTCCTAAGGGTTTAAATATGAGGGATTCATGGTGACACCCCATGAAACACTATTTATTGTGATGGAAGTGTGACTATGGGATCTCCAGTGAGTGTAATGATATTCCCCTAAGGTTGTTTCTCATGTTCAGTGACACTCTGAAAAAAATTGACCAAGACATGGTCGATTAGGGTCATAGACTTGGTGATCAACAATGGTTTTTGGGATTATCCTGGGTATATGTTTATGCCGTTGGGGAAGTTTTCATACACTGGTTGGATCTATCATAATGATGTCCTCAAAGACATTATGACATCCTGTTTAAGAAGGTATTGTGGTTGGTTTTATTTTTCGTTCTGTGGTCTATTTCATTATAAAAATCATAAGTCACATGATATATTACGGTATTGTTGGAATAGTATGGATCAATTATTCTAGTTCTATATGATTTTATGTACTCACATACTTCTTGGGACGTAATTTCTATAGGGTACCTAAGAATAATTCACTTGGTTACGGGATTGTATTTCCATGTTTACTTGTATTGATTCATCAAGTGGGAAAACTCCCATGGGCATGAGACCGGGATAAGGTAATTATGGAGCCTCAGTTTCTTTCCTTTTATGTGAGCATGAATATTTGAGTGTTTGTGCTACATATAATTTTATTATTTCATGTTTTTATTATTTTTTCTTATTTCAAACTCTGTTACTTCATTATTAATATTTCTATATTTCACTTTGATATAGTGGGAATTGTCTCCCCTATGAAATTTCTATAAATCACTGATGCAAGTCGGCATTCTCTAGTGTATGTGGAGGTGTGCCTAAAGTGTCATGGTGGTCTAGTCTGGATATTGTACTGAGTCATCCAAAGTAGGGCGTTACAATGTGTTATTAGAGAATTATT
Organism: Viscum album; assembly: GCA_963277665.1. NCBI lineage: Eukaryota > Viridiplantae > Streptophyta > Magnoliopsida > Santalales > Viscaceae > Viscum > Viscum album. Next base: position 576,642,333 of record OY728122.1, on the reverse strand, counting down.
TTTCATTGCCTTACCATTTTGGTTTTGTTAGTCAGGAGACATTAGAATGTGTCAAAGTTTATAATGATACCAGGGCAGTGGGTTATGAACACATTTTTTTATAAGAATTATAGGTTTCTAGGGATGATATTGCTGTTTTAGATTTCTAATGTTACGATTGATATGATTTTCACCTAGAGTGATTCACATTATGTTTGAATTTATGACTATTATTTATATCATATTTATATCTCTTGGACCACAGGAAGGAGATCAGTTATAGATTTGACACATGGATAATAGAGGAAATAGGAATCTTGGGAATCTTGAGTTAGCACACATGATTTGGATGACATGTGGGGGCCTAGTTATGTGATTTTTGATACTCATGAGTCGTTAAACTATTTAAAGTGCCAATAAATTCTCATATGGTGCTTTCTTATATAAGTAATTCATGGAATTCTACATAGCAAGATGACATGTAAATATATTTTCTTCTGATCCCAGGTTATTTTGACTTATGAAGAGATGATTTTTGATGATGATGACATCATCACTCTATGTGTGGACATTTGGAGACCCTATAGGTTGGTGATGCATATGGTTCCTTGGTGACGAACCCCTAGTGGGTTGTTAGTACATATTTTTTTATTATTTAAACAGTTAGTGACAACCTATAAATTTTTTTCCTATAGATACTGTAATCAAACTCTATTTACCAAAACTATGTAATGGTGGTTCCTTGTTTATTTATTTACATACGGTGATTCTAGTGGAATTTATCTTATTGGATCAGTTATATAATGTAAAACTAACAAACTTTAGGTAATGTTCCCATATATCTTGGGGTGGAATTGTATTAGGAAAACCCTTTTGGTTATTGTTCCTTGATACATACCATCAAAGGGTTATTCTTGTTGTGTGAGTATGCGTATATGTCTTGATTAGATAATCAATTAATTAAAGTTACAATAACTACATATATATTATTTTCCTATATATATTATAATGTAATCATACATAACAGATATATTCATTGTGGTTTTCATTAGTATGGAACATCTATAATATCGTCATTGTCATTATAGCGGTGACCAGTGGGTACTGATACTTGATGGAGTAGTCCTATAGGTGGATTCTTCATGTGGATCAGTGCCTAGTGGGTGGATAATTTTTGAATGAGATGTTTATTGTTTATATATGATACCCATGAGTGGGTGGATTGGTATGTTTATTATTTTGAGATTCGGATATTGGAATAGTATTTTCTCCATGAAATATGAATTGTTGTGAGACCTGAATTTTGGGCTAGGTGGAGGACATATAAACCCTTGGTTTTGACTCAGACATAGTGAGTTAATTACTAATTTTTTATAAGGGAAACTTGGGAGAGGTATTTTCCCATTCCTATGAGTTCCTTATTGGTTGATAGGGGTGTTTAATTCTTGACTATTGTGGGTTTGTGAAGCTTTATTTATGATGTTTTTCCATTGAGGTGGGTTTTTAAAGGATGGATACTTTGGGTAAAATACCCTTCTATTTTTTTAGGGTTTAATTACACTGTTAGAGTGCATATGGATGATTGTGACTTGGAATGGTGTTACATGGTGGATAATATTATGGTTGGATTGATGAGTTGATATGTCATGGAGCAATTTCATCCTTGTTCCTAATGTACGACTCATGAGAGCATGATTTGGGTTTTTAATTTGTTGGTATTGGAGCACATGCCTATTTGATGTCAACTGAGATCAATGAAATGAGAAATATAGTAACACATAGTGATATGTAAGTTGGAATTATCACCGACCATGTTCTATCCATGAGTCAATGGGTTTTGATGGGATATGATGAGCATATATCAGAATGAGAAAAATACACGAAGTGGTGGAACCTATTGAGGTGGCACAACATGAGTGGAATAAGGTGAAATATATGATTGGGATTTCACCATTAGCCATTTTATGGGGTGAATCTTGTTATGATTAAAATTTTTGTTTTTTACAAGTATGATGTTCCCATGATCCAAGAATGGGAACTAATTAACACTTCATGTTTCAACTAAAGTATGAGAGATATGATCACATTCATCTATTTCATGTGGTAATAGATAGAGTGTGACCCATAATGGAATGAACTGATAATTTTAGAGTCACGAATTTTTCAATATTGGTTTTTGGATGGTCAATATGAATAAGTGAATCCAATATTATCTTATACCAAGGAAAAATTATAGATTTAAGGTTATAATGATATAATGGTTAGATTCAGTGTGATGACATTGGGATCAGGGTGATCTTAGTGTGAACTGATTTTGATTCATGGGGTGAGAAATATTTTATAACATGTTTCATGGGGTGAACTAGTTTTTTAGCATGTTTTTGGTGTATAAACTAAATTTTGGGACATGGTTATGGGGGTAAACCAATTTTTTGTGAGTTTCAATGGGTGAAACCCAATTTCATGACATGGATCAGGGGATGAACCATTTTTGTCTCTTGGTTCAGAGGGTGAAACCTTATTTCATCATGTGGTTCAAGGGGTGAACTTGGAGGTGAACTGTAGATAAGTTTCATTTTGAAATGAAAATTCATGGATATCAAGGGAAGAGGGTTCCACGATTCAAGGTATGAATGTGAACCAGAATGTTATGGTAATTAAATGAAATTTCATGTTAGAGGAAAGTGTTTCTCTTGAGGATGTGTCATTATGTACAACCAAGCAGTTTTTGAGGAATTATGATGGTAGTAGTCCAACTATTGACATTTATTGAGGTTAGACATGATGAATGGAAACCATATCAAGAGAATCATGTCGAATAAAAATAGTGGGATGGTGGAACACTATAATTTTTTAAGTGATTATTTCAATGGTGGGGAGAATATTTAATCTGAATAATCTATTATGAGATAAATCATATAGTGGGGAGAACCATACGGCAGATGATCAAATAGGCGGAGACATCATGGGGTATTACGAGAGATGGGTGCGGTGATCTCAATATTAGTGTTAGTGTTGGTAAGAATGTGGGATACTTAGATTTTGGTGAACGGTCTATTTGGTGATAATAGTTGTACTAAAAAAGGAATTCGACATTCTTAGATCAATCGCAACAAGTTGATTATGAGTCAACAACATGTCAAGGTATGTTTTTTTAGTTAAGTGGTCAATGAGAATTCTTAGAGATGAGATGTTTTAATGTTGGTATTTTATAATTATATGTGTCTATACATTGGAAAATAAATGAGGGAACTTTTTTTCATTTATTGAACCATTCGTTCTGTGGACTGAATCTCAAAATTTTATTTAAAGGGTTTCACCTATATAATTTTTTTATAGGATTCAAGGCTTGTGTAATTCATGGAAGGTTTAGGAAGAAACCAGAGGATGAAAATAAGGTCAGGGTGAGGTAGGGGAAAAACTGTAGGGATTCCTGTAATGTCCCAATATTTTATGGTAAGCCTTTTTTAAAAGTTAATCTATTCAATATCTTACACTACACGCAAAACTGTTTTTACCACCTTTTAAGGGAACAAGAATTTTAAAAATAAATTTTTGAAATTTTATAAATTTAATTTTTCAAAATAATATTATTTTTTTAATTGGTAATGTCAATATTATCTTACGGTTAATTTTTTGTATTTTTCCTGAGAAGTTTCATTTTTTGGTTAATAGTGAACAATAATACGTTAAAGTTAAAAACTATATTTTCATTTTAAAAATTATTAATGTAAAATTATCTTTTAAATTGGTATTTAATATCACAATATATAAATTATAAATATATTAATCAAGTTTAGGTCATTTAAATATTCTTTATATTTATATTGGATATACAAACTTGTTGATCTTGTGAAATTTTTTACTTTAACCCGCTTTCTCGCCACATCTGCGGGATTAGAGTTAAACATAATTTCGAATATTTCATGAATTTAATTTTGAAAAAATTAAATACACTATTTTAATCCATATGATATATATATTATAATAGGATCAACTTAATTTTTTGACATTATGAATTGTAACTTTTGTAATTTTATTTATTTTTCGCGGTTAAATGTAAATGAGGTAACTAAATGTAAAAATAATATTATAAATATTATAAAATTTCCCAAACACATGCCCTAAATTTTTTTGATGAATATATTTCATCCCTAAGAATGAAATTATCAGATATAATACCCTTAATTTCATTTTATATGAGAATATAACAATTATAATATTATATTCCAAGAAAAGTCAATTTTCTCATACTTTTGTTTTTAACTAGTTAAATATCCTAATATTGGGTTACCTAGTGGATACATTGGATAATAAATAGTCTTATGAAAAATAAAACAACTATCTTCATTGTGCTATTTTTTTTATTTTTTATAAATAAATAATTATTATTATGGCTTACACAATGATGATGCAGTAATTTTGTAGTTAATGGAAATATATAAAATGATTTTAAAAATACTAAATTAAATATTATTTGAGAAAGGTAATAGAATAAAATAATTTTTTAGATGAATTTTACATATTAGGGACATATTAAAATATATTTTTTAGAATATACCTAGTAGTTATGATATTTTAAAAAATGCAAGAAATGAATAGTGTAAAAATTGACATTAATGACATTTTAAAATAAATTACACCTTATTAAAAGATATAAAATTTTAATTTTTTAAAAAAATAGTAAAATTGATTAATATATACTTTAAAATATCATCCATAACTCATTTAAGGTTCTTTTTTCATCTTATAGTAAATATATTATCCCTTAAAGTGTAAAAAAGACAAGTTTTCATAGTAAGAGTTTAAGAGTTTAACTAATGGTTAAAGCAAGATGATAAGGGTAATAATGTAACCTAAACTTGTCAAAAATTAATTGGATTAATAGTATTATACACTTATTAACTTAATATATAAATTTTTTTATTTAATGTACAATTTTCCATGAAAATAAATTATATATTATTTAAATAAAATATAATTAAAAATGTCATATTCTTTGTGTTTGATAACTTTTATGTGACCACATATGGAAAAAATCAAGTTATGATTGAACCAAAATATATAATTTATTATTAATGAAATTATTTTCATTATATAAATATATTTTTAGTTTTTATAACTTATATACCATAGTTAAATGCTTCTTCAATGCTAAACCAATTTTTTTACTTAATAGAAAAATAAATGAATTGATTTTAAAAGTATTAATTTTGATATATTTGGGATGAATTAATACGTCTGACGACTTTTATAGATATATATGTTATATTATAGATGTTTTAAGTCATTATATTTTAATTTACACTTTTTCATGATGTATTGGAAGTCAAATTATATGAATAGAATCAAATTTGAAAATAATGATATTTTATTTAATTAATAAATTAATAAATTATTTATAAATCAAAAAAATGATAAATAATAACAAATGATATAGTATAGGGCCTAAAATGTCTTCCCCCATTCATTTATTATCCATTTTAATTTATTTGTCTCCAGGATAACATTTTTATATTTTAATATTTTGAAGATTTTTATAGTGCCCCTCAGCTCCATTTTAAAAGGAAACCTCGTCCCTCACTTCCTCAGACAACATTGAGCCTTCTAACTCAAACAATACCTACTCAAATAATCTCACAACATCCATAACCATATCCTAGACGCCTCAATTTGGTTATAAAATAAAACACGGAAGGATTTTTGTATAAACCAAAAGGAGTTAGCCAAATATAAGGTAATGTTCTTCAACAATCAATTTAGTTTTATTTATTTGACCATTCTATAATTTATTATTATTCCATTATAATTTAATAACATAAGTATCCTCAATATACTGATATTTTTTATGTTATGATTTCATCCTACACATACACACACTTCCATCAATTGGGAAATAAATTTAACATTCATGTGTAGTGAACTACTGCCTCACTGAATAGTCTCGTTCATTTTTCCTTTCCGACCTCTCACATTTGGTAATTATGATGGAAAAGATGTTTCTATAAGATATATATATTATATTAATATTATATTAATACTAATTTAATTTTAATATAACACACACCTTAATTATTTTCATTTAGTGTAAATACGATAACATCATTTGTGGAAGTGTGGACTACCGCCTCCTCAAAGCAATGCGATTCATTCACATTATACATGGATCATATAAAGGACAGTTTTAATAAATATATATGATATATAAGAAATATATATGATACTTTAAATATAATATACATATATATCATTTAATTTTTATTCTCTTAATATGACAAATAAATGAATGTAGCATTCATGTGTATGTACGACCTATAGTCTCCATGAACGGTGCATTTATTTTATTATCTCAAAATTTTATGGATCATTATAAATATATATATACATATATATATATATATATTTAAGATATATGATACTTATATCACGTTTTAAATTATTTATATGATTAAATCATCATCTAATTAATAATAACAACAAATAACATGTCAAAACGTACTTGAAAAACTAGGCTATTAACACCTGAAATAGTGAAAATAATGAAAGATTACAAAAAACGGTAATTAAATATTATAAGAGGAAAATATATGATATCAAAAATATTAATATGGTTGTGTAATAATTTATTATCATCCATAAAACAATTATAAATGAGATTAAATAATTTTCTCACAAAAGGAAACTCAACCTAAGGGAATTCATCTCAATCTCTTCTCATTGAGGAATAATTTGATGTTATACACCCACTATCTTTTATGAAGTTTATATAGAGACCTATTGTATTATAATGTCATTAATTTATTTATTATAATGTTTATTTAAATTTTCTTCTTTCATTGGTATTATGATTTAAATATTCAATGTTGTATGGGATATATTGACTGTTTAAAGACTTAATTATCACATATTTTTCTCCATGTCCATATTTTCTAAAAATGTTCTTAAAAATGTTTTAAATATTATCCAATTATTGTTCAATGAAATTTTCTAGCCTTATTGAAATTTTAATTTTTTTAAATGAACATTTTTTTGTTTTCTAAACAAGGTTCTTTGAGGTTTATTTGACAAAAAATAACGACGGAATGTTTTTCAACATATACAATATGAGTGGATTTTACCACCATGATGACACATTAATATTTTAAATAGTCCTTTACAAGTTCACAAGTATATTTGCATAGATTATGTATTATTTTATAATTGTGTATCATTTAAATAAACAAGTTTAAAGTAAAAAAGGGTATTTCTATCAAGATATTTTAATGATTTTATTAGACTATTTTCATCTATATTAATATCCTTTGTTGTATTTTCTTCTTAGTTGAGGATGATTTCTTATGGTACCATATTTAATTGAAGGTTTTATGGTAATTTTGACTGTTGATGTTCTATTTTGATACTATTAATGGTTTATGGATAAATTATTAACATTTTTCATGTTAATTCTCCAATATGAATGTTTATATTGTTTATTATTAACCCCTTTTATATGAGGAATGCATTGAACTTAATAAGTGTTGGGTAGGGACCTCTATAGCCCCTAGATTCATTGGTATGTCTCATGAGAAAAAATAGACTGGGTTTTCCCATTATTGTATGGTTTCATGGATGAATCCTTGAAGGTATGTTTATGATATCCCGTATTATGCATTTCTCTAATTATGAGATTAGTTATTGATATCCCATTTGATTATTATATTTGATGAATATCCATGTTTATGTTTAATTATCATGTGATTACTTATATTTAAATATTTTATAACCATCCCCTCCTTATATATTATGCTCAAGTTATTAATTAAATGGATTTTATTAATGTTAATCTCTTTAATATAAATGTTTATGCTTGTTAATGATAGATATATCTTTATTTAATACCCCTTACCGAGAATTTGAGATCATCCCTTTCTTAGGTTATATTTTTTCCAGGATTCCAAGATTTATATTCTTACTGATATGCATGGTTAAGCTAGGATGACTATGGTGTTATCAAAATATTCCCTTTATTGTATTTTATGATTTAAATTGTAATTTAAGGTTCATGTATATAAGCTGGTTTCCAAAAACTACTAAACTAACTAGTCCTTCAGGATTTTATTCCTTGTAATCATGCCAATGTAATAAAATAATGCACAAGCTCTGGGCTTCTGGGTTTAGGGCGTTATAATTTGTATTAAATGAAGTTAGAAGCAACCTTGTAAACGAGCTTTATAAAATCATCGATTTTAAAACATAACCCTATGAAAAACTTTGTAGATATGCCTATGTATAGGATATCATCGTATAGAATGGTTATTTACATGGATAACCTAGGTTAAACTTATGGATTCATATATTTAGAAGAATATTTCATGATTTGTTCATCTTATAAATGATTCTTCCTGAATATGTAACTATTACTAGTGTTTCACACATTATGATTTGAGTTTTGGTCAATGGTTAGAATCATCATGGTTATACATGCAATGGTAGTACTACTAATTATGAAGAGACTACAAAAGAAAAATGAAAGGAAGTATGTATTAAGGAATATGATGATGAAGTGTAATTAATTGTTTTAGAAGGTAGTATAATGACTACAGTTCATCTATACATGGATTTAGGAATTATTTCATCAATGGTGCTCTGGTTATAATAATCATGAGATATCTAAATATTCGAATACAGTTCTTTTTCATTATGGATTTAGAAGCATTGATGTTTTCATTATAGTATTTATGGTCATAAAATATTTGGTAAGTAATAATAGAGCTACATTTTTTGGTTTTAGGGTAAATGTGATGTCAAGTTGATTTTGAAAATTTAGTGACCTTTCTTATAAAATGTTGGACTATTAATTTGGAAAGGTGTATTTTGGATGATTCTGAAGGATGGAATTGATTAAGTTGACCATTGGATATTATTGTTTGAGGTTAAATTAAGATTTATTTGATACTTTATAAAAAATATTTGTTTTTAATAAACATTAATAGGATGAAGGAAATTCATGTGAACCTTACGATTCACCCAAAGTGATTCATGAATAAAAATTTATCTTAAATATCTGTATGTAGGTCTAAAAAATAAAGATAGATCAAAAAATGACCAAATGATGATATTATAACCTATAAAGAAAGCAAATATGTTTTCTTGGGTGATTTATCTTTATAGCAAAATAATTCCTCATCTTTAGGAAAACTATTTTAAAACAAAACCATTATCCTTTTACATTTCTTACTAATAAAGTAATGGTCTTTTAATAGGTCAAATGACATTTAGTTTTATGATGTTCAACTTTCTAATGACCATGTTCTCTATAACTCTTCATCAGAAGTTGATTGTTATATTTATCTTAAATATCCATGATAATTTTTACTTATTCAAAGTCCTAATTTTTGGGTGACATTCACATTTATCATTCCCTCTTATTAAGAGGATATTTTATTAACCCTATTTTCAATATGGGTTCCACGTAAATGAATTATAAAGTATCTAACTTTAATTTTTGAAGCACAATTTAAAATTTATAGGACCTAATTTATTGAATTATTGGATAATGTAACACCCCAAAATTTTATGTTCTTTTTTTTAATGTTAATCTCTTCGATAGCTTATATTACACGCAAAATCGTGTTTTACCATCGTTTAATGGAGAACCTATTTTAAAAATAAATTATGGTATTGTTTTTAAATTTTATCTGTAAAAATAAAATTCATTTTTTAATTTGAATTGTCAAATTATTTTAGGGTGTTTTCTTAAATTTTTTTAGAATTTAATGTTCTGATGAATAATGAAAAATACTACATCATAGTTAAAAATTGTATTTTTATTTAAATAATTATTTACGTTAATTATAATTTTAAATTATTTTTTAAACATATAATATTTCAACTATAAATATATTAATCCAATTTACTTCATTTTAATATTTTATTATATTAAAATTGGATATAAAAAACATATTGAACTTTTGAACATTTTTACTTTAACCTGCTTTCTCACCACGTCTCTGGGATTAACGTTAGAATTAATTTAAACACTTTTCTGAATTGAATTTTAAAAATGGGAATTCAGGGTTATAATAATTATGATATTTATATTCCAATAGGATCAAATAAATATTTGGACATTATAAATAGTATCTTTAGAAATTTGTTTTTTTCATGGTTAATGGTAAATCAGATAATTAAAGGTAAAAATAATTTAAAACTTTTTATAAAATTACCCTAAAACATTTCATAATTTTATTGAATGAGTATTTTTAGTCTATAAAAATTAAATTTCATTTATGAAAGCATTTATGGCCTTTTATATGATAATATATCATTTATAATATTATATTCAATGAAAAGTTAATTTTTTCATACTTTTGTTTAAACATGTTAAATATTTTAATATGGGGTTAACTAGGGAATATATTGGAATATAAATAGTAATTTTAATTGTAAAATTATTATCTTCACCATGGTAATTTATTTGTAATTTTTTGTAAATAAATAAATACCATTATGGAATACACAATAATGATGTTGTAATTTCTTAATTGATGGAAATATGAAAAAATGATATTAAAATACTAAAATAAATATAATTCTAAAAAATTAATGACATCCATGAATTTTATAGTTGACTTTGACATATTAAGGATATATTAATAGTGGTTTTTAGAAGATACGTGATACTTGTGAGATTTTTAAAAAGTCAAAAAATGAATAGTGTAAAAATTGACATTAATGATATTTTTCAAAGAAATAATATTTTATTAAAAGATATAAAATTCATAAATATATATAAATAGGGTAAATAATTGAGTTATGTTTTAAAATTTCATAAATAACCCACTTATGGATCATTTGGAATCTTATAGTAACTATATTGTCCCTTAAATAGTGAAAAAGAAAAGTTGCCACGGTAAGAGTTAAAGTGTTTAGCTAAGGGTTAATGAGAAAAGATTAGGGTAATAATGTGACATAAAATTTTATAAAAATTATTTAATTATTATAATTACACCCTTGACACCTTAATACCGAATTGGATTTGTTTAATGGTTACTTTTCCATGAAAATAATTTATTTATTTTTTAAATCAAAGATTGTTACAAATTGTCAAACTCTTTGTATTAAATTACATTATGTGTCCAAATAGGGAAAATCAAGATATGAAAAAAAAATTCTATTTTCATTTTAATAAAATTATTTTAAATATATAATTTTTTTTAATTTTTTGGAAATTAAATAACTACCTTAAATTCTTCTTCAATTCTAAAATGGTATTTATTTAATTAACAGAGAAATAAAAGAAATGATTTTAAAAGTATTAATTTTGTTATATATGAAAATATTTAATGATTATATTGAATTTTATAGATCTATATGATATATTAGACAATTTGGAAATCCTTATATTCAAATTATCACTTTTTAATGATGTCTTTGAAGTCAAATTAAATAATAGTATCATTTTTGACAATACTAATATTTTATTGAAGTAATATATTATTAAATTATTTAAAAATCACACAAAATGTTAAATAATCATAAATTGAATAATATATGGTAAAAAATGTCTTCCCCCATTCATTTATTATGCATTTGGAAGTATTTGGATCTACTATAGACTTATTGTATTTTAAAATTTTGAGGATTTCTCAAAATCCCCCTCACCTCAATTATAAAAGGGAAATTCCTACATCACATACTCACACAACATTGAGCCTTATAGATCAAAAACCCTATAAAAATTTACCTACTAAATCATCTCCCCTAATCCGATAATCCTCACATTGTGAAAAAAGAAACCAAGGAATGCTTTTGTTATAAACCAAAAGGAGTTACCCAAATAAGAGGCAACGTTATTCAATGATCCCTTTAGTTTTATTTATTTTCTCACTAATTCATTTATTATTATTCCATTAAAACATAATAACACAACTATGACAATGAGCATATACCCAAGTGGTAAAGGCTTCTTCTTGGAATCCAAAAGACCATAGATCGAATCCGTGTAGGGATTGATTTCTTGGTTATTGTAACTGTATTGTAGTAGTGTAAGAACTATAGTGGAAAATGTAGTACTATATCAGGTACTATAGAATCACTGGTATTGTAGCAGTACTATTAAACAAAGGGCCCTTTGGTCCAAAAAATTGTCTTTCAAGACTTATATTCATTCCACTTGGCCTTGGGCCTCTAGGCTATATAACGGGTCTCCCTCTACCCAGAAAAAAGATGTCTCTTCTTTAAAAATAAAATAATTCTTCAGCCCCAAAATTTAGAAAAAAATAACATAAATATCATATATATACATATATTTTTTAATTTTATGGTTTCTACCTACACCTATACACACCTTCATCAAATTAGTAATGATTTTACCCTTTTTGTAGGACGAATTACCACCTCACGAACTGATGTCGTTCGTTTTTCCTTTACCACCTCCCACGATTGGTCATTATTATGAAAAAGATATTTTTATATGATATATATGATATTTATTTTATATTAAAACAAATTTATTATCTATATAACACATACCTTCATGCTTTCCCTTTTGTGTAAATATGATAACAACTTTTTTAGAAGTGTGGATTATCACCTCCTCAAAGTGTTGTGATTCATTCACACAATACATGGAACTCATAAAAGATGTTTTTAACAAAAATATGTGATATATTTGATATAGATATTATAATAAAATTATAATATACATACATATCATTTACTTTTAATTATTTTAATAAGGTAAGGAAATGAAAGTAGCATTCATGCATACGTATAGCCATCTATCTCCGTGAATGGTGAATTTCATTTACTCTCTCCAAATTTTATGGATTAACATATATATATATATATATACATTGAATATATATGAAATTTAAATTATGTTTTACATTCTTTATATTATTAAATCATGAAATAATTAATAACAACAACAAGTAACACATCAAAACATACACAAAAATCTAGGAAATTAATTCTCAAAATACATAAAATAATGAAAGATTACTAACAAATAGTAATAAAATATTATTAGGGGGTCATATATGATTTCATAAATATTAATGTGATTCTTTAATAAGTTAGTAATATTATTAATACCATTATATAGGAGATTATATAACGTTCACAAAAAAGGAAATACAAGGTAAAGGAATTCATCTCAATCTTCTTTCATTGATAAATAGTTTAATATTATACAACAACACTATTTTATGATGTGTATATATATAACCATTGAAATATAATGTAATTAATTTATTTATTATAATAATTTTTTAAATTTTATTCTTTCATTGAAATTATGATTTAAACATTCAAAGTGGTATGAGGCACATTGAATGTTTAAAGATCTAATTATCACATATTTTTCCCTGTCCATTTATACTAAAAATGTTTTCAAGAATCTGTTTACTATTATCCAATGAGATTTTTATGTAATGCTTAACCTTTTTGACATTTTAAAAATTATTTAATTTTTTTTCATTTTCTAAACAAGGTTATTTTAGGTTTTTCAAACAGAAAATATGGATTGAATGTTTTTAACATATAAAACATGTGAGGATTTTACCACCATCAAGAAGCCTTAATATTTTGAAGCATACATTACAATTTTACAAAGATATTTTTAGAAAATAGGTTTTATTTTAAAATTGTGTATCTTTGGAATAAATTAATTAAAAGTAAAAAATGGTATTTCTCTCAAGAAAGTATAATGCTTTTAATAAACTATTTTAATCCATGTGAACATCATTTGTTGGATTTTATGCTTAATTGAGGTTAATATCTTATGATACCATATTTTATTGAAGGGTTTATGATCATTTTGACTGTGGATGTTCTATTTTGATACCATCCATGGTTTATAGTTAAAGTATTGAAATTTAATATTCTAGTTCTTTAATTCAAATGATTAAGTTTATTATGATTTACCCCTTTCATATAAGGAATGAATTGGACCTATTACGTGTTGGTAAGGGCCTACTATAGCCTCTCGATTCATTGGTAGGTATAATGAGTTAAACTATATTGGGATTTACCCATTATTTTATGGTTTCTTTAAAAAATCATTGATTTTATGATTATGATGTCCCACATTATCCATTCCATCATTATGAGATTAGTTTTGATATTCCATGTGATTATTCTACTAGTAGAATATTCGTGGTTAAGTTTCAATATTATGTGATTATTTATATGGAATTATTTGGTCATCATCCATCCATTCCATATTATGATCATGTTATTTATTAAATGTATTGTGATTCAGTTAATTTACATTCCATAATCATTTATACATGTTTATGATAGATTATACTATATTTTTTACACTTAATGAGAATCTTTACTCACCCCTTTCTTATATATTATTTTCCCTGCATTCCACGATTTATTTTATAAATAATACACAAGGTTAATCTTGGAGAATCATGGTGTTCTCAAAATAGTCTGTTTGTTTTATTTTATGTTTTAAATTATAATGCAAGGTTCATGTATGTAATATAATCTGAATAAAATTCTAAACTCATTTTTTCCTTCAAAATTTTATTCCTTATAATAATTCCAATGTTATAAAATAATGTACCAGATCCGGGCTTCTGGGGTCGGGGCTTTACAATTTCACACTTTGAAGAACATATTTATAGAATGAGTGATCATAATAGTGGGAAAACCCCTTCTTAATGAATTATTGAGTAGACCATATGTTCATACAATGAACCCCTATTTTGAATTTTTTAAAAGGATTTGGCCCTCATTTTTTATGGGTTGATGGTAATGTGATTTGAGGCCAATTTACTCATATCTTCCATCCTAGTATCCCATGTTTCTATCTATTTTTAGGAATTTTCATAGAGGATACAAGGTATATCATCCTTCCCTTACCACAATATCTTTTACAATCATTTTATACTAATCTTGGAATTATTTTGGTTATGGTAAAAATGGTTATTTCACCATAGGATGGTAAAATAACCCATTTCCGATGAGTCTTTCATGATTCCAATATAGAGGATGTCCTAATACAACATTCTCATATCTCTACTGATATTATTTTTATAAAGGAAAGTAATGTCACAAATTTATTTTGAGGTTTCTATTAATTTTAATTAAATTTGATAATTGTTTCTCTATATTTTCCTACATATTTTTTCTTATGTTGGTGTAGGGGGTTTATTGCAGGCCCTCTAACTGCAGTTGGTAGCGTTTCTAGTGATTCTTCAAGGATAATTGAGTTTTTTTGTGATTATAATAATTTGATTTGAATTAAATAATTAAATATAATTATTAATAATTAAATATTTTTGGTTTATGGATTGAGGTAGGATCGTGGGTGGTGTTATAGGATCGTTTGGGACTTGGAAGATCATGAAAATTGAGATTATTGATTGAGGAGTAAATGGAAATGTTTCAAGATGAGGTAGGTGGTACCAATATATATCCTACAAATTTTTTTCTTAATTTTATATGCAAGGGGATTTTTTAGACATTCAAATAGAGTGGTGAACTAGATATTATTGAATTTTTTAATTTATTTTATACACATAAATTTAAATAAAATTTGTTTATATTGAATAAAATTTATAGAATTGGACAATGTGGAAAGGGATACATCAGAACCTTGTGCACTAGATTATTTTCCTTGACCGCTGAGGGATAATATCTTAATGATATATGTTTACTTGTGTCCCTAGTTTAGTATCCCAAATATACCTATTTGTTATAGAGGAGATATAGACTTGAATGGTTATCCCTAATGGGTCATAATTGATCATGAGATTCCATAGAATATCGAGCTTAGTAGAATGATCATTGGTTGAGGACTCCTCTCCCACTAAGACATGACTGTCAGGTGAGTGTAGCCCATAAATATTTGGTGGACATGTTCATTTGGAGGACTAACCCAGTGGTGATGAGGATAATGATACGGGCTTAAAATAAAAAAATCCATTGATTCTAGAGTAGATAAACTATTATGGTATCTACATTAAAATGTTGACGCTGATGATGTCGATGGAAATGATGTTCTTTGAGCATTAGGAATTGGCCTCACATACCTACTATAATTGAGGATACATAGTGTGATTCCATTATTTAAGTGATGAACTTAGGTACCCCAATGGGTTCCCCATTTATAAATGACCCTAATTGGTTGTATATGACCTTGGGTAATGATTGTTACAGGTTTCACCAAGAACACATCTCGATCATGTGGTCTCGAGGGGCTATGGATAGTTTGATGGGAGTGGGAATTTGGCCTGCCTTTCATATGTTTTATTTTTTTAATTTTTTTATTGGATTTGTTTTCCTAGGATTCTAGGGTATCATATGTTGGGCCAAACACTCTTTTGATTTCTTTGGATGCCTCATGATCTCATTTCGACATGGGTAAGACCGTGGGATGCTACGTATGTTTGTGTTCATGTCTCATGGTACATTATTGGAAGATTTATAACTTGAATAAAATATAGTTATCTGGTTGATGTGGGAATGGATATTGAGAGGAGGTTCATGGGGTCCAACATTTGAGGACACATAACCATACATATGGGAATTATGTGGATGATTGGGATTCCTTTGATAGTGTAATACCATTGTGATTTCTTCAGTTCCATGAGCATAGATATTTTACATCCTGATGTTGATTTTTAGGTCCCCTCAATCAAGGCCTAGGATATCCCTAAGATATGGTGGATTCCCTAGATATGGTTTGGATATGGAGATGAGTGCATTGGATTCCCAAGATAATAATCATTGGATCCGGAGAGGGGTGTCCCTTTGATTGATTAAGTATCCCAACAATTATTAATGAATATAATTACAAGATTTAATAAGACCTCCCCTATTAGGAATTAGTTATCGATCTGACATTGAGAGTTTCTAGACACTACCATGGGGTTCAGCCTTAGGTCTTAAGGATGGGGGATGTTTGGTGATTTACTAGTGTCAGCTACTCATCATGATGGTGGTGTGATCATGGGATCACCAATGAGTGGATAAGGGTCCATCTATGGTGATTTTGATACTCTGAGGCACTCTTGAACATGTCTTGGAAGGTATAATCGATCCGAGTTATATACCTAAAGATAGAATATGATTATTAGGCATTGACATAGTTTGTTTATATTCACATTGGGCGGTTGTGAAATTCTAGTTGTCATGTTAATTATGAAATGGTCATAGAAATTCCAATATTTTGATAAATAAGGTTTATGGTTGGTATTGTTTATCTCTTTAGTGGATTATTTATTTATCTTTAGCATGTTATTAGCATATATCACTTCAATCTAGGCATTTTATGGGGACCAAATTGGTGGTTCCCTACTAATTTATGTACTCAAACCCATATCGAGTCTCCATTTCAATAGGGTAGTTGAGAATATTTCACTTGTTTATAGGTTAATACTAGGAGAAGGATTAATATTTATTGATCGACCAAGATAGCGCAGATTGTTAAGAGACTATGATGTAGTCTTTATAGATCCTTGGATTATTTAATTTTATGTAAGCATGAACACTTTTGTCTTTGTGTTTCAAATAATTTTTTATGTCATGGTTTTTATTATCCTTTCCTATATACTATATTACTTAGTTGTTTATATTTTTGTTCTTCAAACTTATATAAGGTGTATAGTCTCCCAACATGATTCTTATAGACCCCTACTATTAGTTATAATCCTCTAGAATACAGGAAGGCATTTATGAGGCTTTGTAGTGGTTAGATACATCTACAAAATGAAGTGATCTGGGGAATGTAATTAGAATCCCTTTCAAGACTGTATAATAAGATGCTAAGAAAAAGAGTATTCCTAATGTGAAACGCAATACCAAAATTGAACTGAGGTAGATACCAAGCTACTTCATATGGAAAAATGTTCGTATAATCCTCTACTATATTATATAACTTCTCTATTTCAATATTCTTATAAGAGTGAAAGATAAACATATCTTTATTTTAAATAATTTCAATAAGTTAAACATAACATATCATAATAATATCACAAAACTCATAGAACATTTAGATTTTGTGTCTGTGAGGACTAGTTATATGGGAAAATTATCTTACAAACATATAAACCTTTCTTTATAATCAAACTATTCTAGACCCATTTCTTGAAATTTCACATAAGTTATTATTATCTTCAAAAACTAGAAAAGGAATCATAAGAATGCAGTGTTCTCAAATGATTATTAAGAGAAAACTCAACAATATTTTATATAGGTTTTGATCATAATCATCTAAGAAATCATGACAAATGGATAAATTTCTTATTAAAAATTCCACGGGAAAATATTATTTATCCATAAATTATAAATAAAATACATGTATTATCAAAATAAAAAATTTGTACCATTACATAAGTGTGTGAGATAATAATGGAAACACGAAAAAGGGGAATGATATCATTGAATCATAAATATTAAAAAAAATTACATCATAATAATAGTTCAAGGTTCACTCATAAGACAATAATCACAAAGGGGATAATTAACCATAATGAATTGGGTTACCTCCCCATTCCCATAAACATAGTAGAATATGTCCAATAAAAAAGTGGGTTCAATCACTATACATTCTCATAAAAATAGTTTAAAAATTACCATAATCGATTAGGTTCACTCCTTAATCCCATATATAACTTCTCAAGAGGTATAAAGGTTTTCCCATTCCATTATAGGGCCATATAATTCTAGGTACAACCATCACATAACATAGTGTTCTTAGGCCAACCACCCATACACCATACATGGTATATCTTGAGAAGAAATCCACACAAAATTCATTAGTGGGATCTATTATTCTATGAAAACCCACCAGCTAATGAAAATCATAACATGTATATGCATAAATTTTCCACATAGTAAAAAACTATAGTTAAACCATAAGCATGAAAAAACCCATGAGAAGGAAGTGGGTTTCAAAATATTTTCTTAATGCATAACTAAAGGGTATATCATATTATTTCTTAAGATAATAAATAATTAAATAATTTTTGATGTTCATATTTTAATAAATAAACATATGTCTTAAACATTGAGTTCAAATGTAGGAATGTTCAGGATAATGGTCATGGATAAGCAAGTTTAAAAATGAACTTCATAGGTGATTATTTTCAAAATGATAAAAAGATATTTTTTGGAGTTAAATAGATTATTATTTACCTTTATACAATAATTGACCTAGTATGGGATTATATTAAAAAATTAGGGTTCCAAAATCAATTCATGAAAAAAAAACATTTCATGGAGGTGGAACATTTTATGAAGTATGAAATTGGAAGGTTCCGTTATTATATTTTACAAAAACCTTGTTGAAATCCGACATCATAAAAATGATTATTTTTTTTGAAAATAGGAGGTGGTAAATATGAATATCACATGATATGACAAATAATTAGGATTCTAATTAAAAAACATAACATTGAAAGGTGGAAAAGGAGTGGAAATAGTTATTAAATATGGTTGTAATTATTCTCTTCAATGATACACTTTTGAGAGAAAAAAATCATCATAGTAAATATTTGAATAACTAATTTCACATTTCGAAGTTAAATGAATTTTATTTTTACAATAAAATATATTAATTCCATATTTTAAAACCATACTAAAAAAGTAATCATTATTACTCCATAAATAAGTTGAGTTTATAAAAAACCATACATATTTTGAAAATTTTGACTCAAAACCCCATAGGATAAGAAAATTTAATAGATAATTGTATATAATGAAATATAATATAAATTATACAGTGAAATATTAAATTAATTTGATAGACTATTTCAATTAAAGTATAGTGTATAATGATAAATATTTCTTAATCGGATAAAATTAAGAAATGAAAACCTTACCTTATTCAATATTAATTGTGCTTGTTCTTCCTTTGAGGTGGCACGTTTTGGATGGTGCATAAATGGTCTGATGAGGATCATCACCTATCCCTTTTTATTGATATGGTTTCCTATCAATTTTACCATTTCATTGGTTTCAACCCACCCTAAATCATTATCTTTTAAAGGAGGTTAGATTAGACTCGTGAGAACCATTAGTCCCAACGGGAGATTTCATGGGGTCACGTACATATTCAATCGGTCCTCCTCGAATATAACATCCTCGGATGGTATCCAACAGGTTTATTTGTGGAGCTAGAAAAAACCAACGGCCTTGGTATCCATGATTCATGGACCTATTTTCTAAAGGTAGGAAATCGTTGACTGATGATTTAAACAATGTCATTTGAGGACTCCATTGGTTGAGAAGATGTGAAGTCATGCTCACTACACCCTTATGGGGGAGGATTATAGCCTGTTTTGGGACTTTATTATAGATTTTATTCATTTTAAAATGTTCAGGAATCCTTGGTTTATTAAATAAGTGTGTGTCCATGGGATTCCCTTGGTTTCCAGGATCGTCATTGGCATCAAACTATTTGATGCTATAGAGGTATTGCTGACTTGATCCATACGATAAAGTTCTATAGAGTTTTTCATCATCTATGGGGGAAATATGGCGACTTGATGTTGGGTTTAAACCAATAAGATGGGTTTCCTACGTATCCTCGGGAGAGGAATAAGAACCCACGTAGTTCGGATCTACATGGGAAAACTTGTGGAAGCTGCCCAATTGGGGGGCATTGTTGAGTGAACCCTTTTTGATGGGAACCCTTGTGATCTCTCGCCTTTAGGTAGGCATCCTACGTCTTCTGGTTTGGTCAGTAATAAATGTTCACATAGTTTAGATGTGTTGGGGATTGCATAAGGGAGCTTCCCATTTTATGAAACATTATTGGGTGGACCCTTTATGGGAGGGAACCCTTTTGAGCATGGGAATTCTGGTAGGCATCCTATGTATCCTGGTTTAGTCAGGAATTAGAGTTCTCGTAGTTCATATGTGTTGGGGCTTATTCATGGGATCTTCCCATTTGATGAGAAATGATTGGGTGGAACCTTTATGGGAGGGAAACCTTTTGATTTTGGGCCTTTTGGTATGAATCCTATGTATCCTAGTTTGATCAAGAATCAGAGTTATCATAGTTTAGATTTGTGTGGATGTTTTAATCATCATGAACCTTTAAGACCATGTCAGTCATGCTCAGTGTGAGAAACAAGAGGATGCGAGAGATACATTCAACCACATTCATCCTCTATAGTTGTTGAGAGAGGGAGAGCCTATGGTGGAAGATGTCGAGGAGACCTTGGGTGAGGGCGCAGAGTGATGCAACTTTCAATGTGAAATGAAATTGAATGTTATGCAGCTCGACCTTGGAAAATTGTGGACTTACCTCAGTGGTAGGGCCCCCAAATATGTTTTAGGAAAGGAGAAGAGTTTTTTCCTCATCAAAGGGCGGAGTGAACATAACCCCTTTAACTGATAGTTATGCCTTATTGAATGTAGAAGAAAGTGATCATCCTTAATCCCTATAATGAAGAGGTTCATGTTGGTATCCCATGATTGGACTCTCGGTTACCATGGGAATGTAGACCCACATGCATTCCCATAGCCCGAACCGTTGTTGGGAAAGACTTCGTGACTCCTCTTACCGTGGGTATGTAGAATCAAAGGGGTGGGCTGATACTCCTAATGGTCTGATAATACAGGTCTGGTGGATTTGGTGGAGGATTTGGCCTGATGGTAGAGGACTAGTTTGCAGAGGGATTATGGATGACTAGATGATAATGGAGGGGTGAGGTTCGAACTAGAGGAAATAATACCTAAAAATACCCCATTATGCATACTGGTTTATTATACAGGATGGGGGAGGCTCCTCAAACCATAGTGGTATGAAGGCAGAGAGTCCTTCCACGTACCAATGCGATACATGATCATTTGTATAGATCACCGCATACCACAGAGTTTTGAATCCCATCATCCCGGTTTGGGTTCCATCCAAATACTGATGCAGTATGCGGCGCTGGGTTCAGTCTGCGTAGAGTTACACTATGGGGAGCACCATATTGAAGGATGGTCTTGGGGAATATCATTCACAGGGAGTTTATCCACAAGAATTATGTGGTTCATTGTTCACCAATTAGGTTCATGGTTCTATTATTGTTATTTAATTCCCCTATTTTTTGGTTTGCGGCTGGATATACATATGGGGAGTGTGGTTCACAATTTGGGCTTCGCCGATGTTTCAAGATTGAATCCAAAATCTTCTCTGAACTCTTTCTTCCAACCAATGGGTTCCCTTCAAGATTTTTTTGTCTTTTCTATCTCAATTCCTTATGTTCTCCTTTTATAGAGGATCATGGAAATTTTATCAATTAGGCATGAAACACCATTTGTGGAGGCCCATGAGGAGATATCCCGGCCCGCCGAAGACTCGTTCAACCATGTTTTGTGGAGGCTATGGATCATGTTCATGGTTCATAGAACCCATCTAGTTTTCTGCATCTGCGAACTAATGAGTTCACAGGACTTTACTCGGATATCCTTCATGTGCATAAGTCCTTTGGTGATGTCATTCGCAGATCACCGTGTTTGCTGGACATCGCTCTAAAGGATAGTGCCTCAAGGATCATTCTTTATACCTAGTGTGTCACAATCCAGGAGGTCCGTGAACCTTTCCTAGTGATGGTATTCATACCACTTGAAAATCCTTGGAATACCTGAATTCCTTCATGTTTCTTCTGAAATTTGCAACTCAATTTGAGTTTATTCACCTTGTCAGTCTTGAAGGAGTACTTTCTTCCTTCTACAAAGTGATGGTATGGGTATTTTCTTCCCTTGGAGGAATTTTTAATACCCTAAAAATTCCCCCCATAAGAATGGGGTCAGTTTTGGAATGCAAAGGGGGTTATTCCGTTGTAGAAGTGGTCCTGAACTGAAATGGTTCACGGTAGAACAGATGGGCCCTCTAAGAGGGGACCACACACATATATACGGGCCCATGTCATTTGTATTTCATTTTTTCTTATGGTGAAAAGTGATCTCTAATTCCCCCAACATCATTTGGATTTGCATACCATTCTCTTTACAACAATTATTTTCACGAACCACTTCGTATGTTCGGCGAACTTATATTTTCGCCATTTCCCTATTAGTGTACCGATTTTAAGGTTTCTTGAACAACATTGTGGAATTTTAAAAGTAAAATCAAGATTCCATGTTGGAGGAGCCTACGCAGTTTGTGTGTCCACATACTGATCTTGAATCACCAAATCGAACAATATGAATTATTAATCTGAACATAAAATTTTAACACGTTATAATTCAAATGAACTTAATGAGGTCTAGGTTCACAGTATCCACCTTCCGTGAACGATTCTGTTTACCGGCTAGTGATCCATGGGCCAATTCCTTGAGGATGGTTCATGTACCATTGTTTTACATGGTGAAATGAATCTGCATACCGTTTCTATATGCGGGGTTGCATCTGCACATCATGTAGTACGCAGAATATGACTTCTGCGTACCGTTTCCATGATCAATACATGGAGGCTTATGCAGACTTATTATGAGTCCTTTAGAAATTCCTTTTATAGCCTTTATCCAAATTTTTTATCAGATTGACTATTTATTGGCTTCTGGATCTTCCTGTTTAGGTTGTAATGGCTGCTTCACTGTCTATGATAAAATAGAAGAAGACAAGGGAAACCATGGAGGGGAATAGTGAGAATTATCTTTGATCCCAAATTATGCCTCATGGAAGATTCTTAAAGTATTTCTTGATGTATGAGCTTCTAACCAATCTGCTATCATTACAGTTTCCAAATTATTACTTTGGTCTCCATGACGACGTTCCTCTACCATTGGATGACCCTGATACATCTTTTATCCTCATAGAGGCACCACAAGGACATGATCACACCAACATTTCCCCTGTAGGAGAAGTCATAATCAATCTGATTTAGGAGAATTTAATCATACTAGGTGGCTCATCATGGACTCATGGCAATTGTGGGTGTCACGATGGTGTCCTGAGACTAGGCGTCCATGAGTACCCATCCATTATCAAAATCTCCTAAGAAAATCTCAATGGTGGGTGGAGCAACATGTAAGATATGAACATTGGAGGATGTTTCTCTGATGAGTGGGCCTGGGCGTTTTTGGTACATCAGACCTGTTTGGAGTCCCCCGACCAATTGGATGTGGTGGGATTATACCAGGTGGCATGAGTTTCTCTATTTATAGTCTTCTCCCTTGGTAAAATCCTTCCTGAATTGTTGTGTCGTTGGTGTTCAAGCACCAAAACCTTACACTTATTGCATAGATAGGTGGTAATCATCTTATGGGATATCCACCAGCTTGTATGACTCCCTATCCTTAGAGAAATGTATGAAAAGTTTCTCCTGAGAGACTCTACTTGGAATGAAACTGGCCATGTGTCCCTTTTGAGAAGGAGTTAATGTTCATGGAAGAGTGATTACTTGATCATCCCATTGAGTCTTGATCACTCACCCCATTCGAGGCGTGGATAGGGTTATTCTTCCCGGTGAACAGACCAAAGACGAGGGCTCGCCATTTCTAAAATCATCCATCTCGTCAGTCCCGCCAGACTCCAGTGTCATACTGTGATATCCTTGAAGTGGGACAATAAACCACATGGGAATTTCATCTTCTACTAGATGCATCACCTGTTATTAGACTATTAGGTTTCATTGCCATGTTTTTGAGAGGCTGGATTTTCCCAAACCACAATATATATACCGAGGTTCGAGCCTATACATTTATGATGACGACCATGCCGGAAGAGGGTCATCCAATTAATTTGTCCCTTCTTACCCTCACCCGAATTTATGAATTGTTTGAAGATATATAGGAAGGTAGGCCCCCACACCATCTCATAAGACCATTTCAACTTCTCTATGGGTGGATGGAAAAACGCATACCCTGTTATGAATACAGGAACACTGAAAGGTTCTCCATTCAATCTTTAATCCTGCCCTTCTCAACATTTTCACCAATCATCCTAAGACTCTAAGCGTTATTGATGTAGTGAGGCTATTGAATGATGATTCCCATTTTAACCGCATCCTTCCCCTCATGGGACATTGAGAGGTGACATAGGAGGTTTTTTAGAGGAAGGCTCATACCTCATCACGCTTTGGGATGATATTCTAACTGATTGAATAGATCGAGTAGTAATTTGTGAGCCATACCTCCCTTACTGGTATTCTAGGAAATTTAGATTCCTTCAACAGACTGTGCTGCTTCCAACTGTTCCATTATGTGGAGAGTCTCATCTCATATTCCTTCTCTAGTTATGGCGTATTATGATGCATGAGGGTTCCTCTATGGAAGTTATCATCCCCAATATGATAGAATCATCTTTTCTTTCATTGGAATATGCCCGATTGTGGGAATATTGTTACCCCAACTGGATGCGGAAAGAACCAGTTCTGTGGGTGAAGAAACCTTTTACCATTTCCTGATCTGTCCTTGCCCTAACAACAATGACACACCTTCATTCTACTGTGAAGAGTGAAATAACTATGCCTTCTACTTCCGTCCCAACAACATCCACAATAGATATACCACCTGTTCATGCGCTTGTGGTAAGAAGATGCTCGGTTCATCATTAGAAGCATCTGGGAGGGGCCTCATGAATATATACTATATCATTGGGGAGTGATTCATACTACTCCACTCTCATGGATACTGCCCAAGACCTTAATGAAGCTGACCCCAGCAGAGTATCACCGGTCACCTCATAATCTCGGCTAGTCCTCTGTATCAAGCTGCAGCGGTTGAACCATCTGAGGGAAAAGAGAGTCCCCTATCTTGGGTGGCCTATCATAGGTCTCTCCCCACTATTTTGATAACACTTCCTACTAATAGACATGTGGAAGTGGAGGAGGGTCAAAGTACTGGTGTCTTAGTGAGGCACTAGGCAGTGTGGAAGAATGTATGGTGCAAATTATTCACTCTTTCCACAAAGTCACATTTGGCCATCATTACTGATGAGACTAACAATTTTCAGATATTATTGAGTAATCTGGGTTCTTGAATCCTCAATTATCATCACATACACCTCCTCATCTACCAAATCAGCAAAGCCTGAGAAGACCTTGCCTTCTGCGAGGAGAAGCTGTAAGAACCCGGTTCTTATTTTTGAGGTACATGTTTCTTCTTTTCCCTTTTCCTTAAGCGATTTAGAGAAAATAAGGAAAATGGGGGAAAATCCCAAATTTTTTGGGTACACACCATGTAATTTTCCACACACCGTGTACTTTGTCTGTGAGGGATGAGTACACAGGGTGTGTAGGCTTGTCGGCAATGAAGGGTGTAAAAACTGACTACACGCAGTGTATTTTTTATTTACACACTCTGTATTCAGTCATCAGGTGAACAGTAAGGTGGTGGAGGCAGCCGCCAGCAGAGCGACAGTACACGTCGTGTAATAAAGAATACACACCATGTACTCAAGTCGACATATGAATAGTGTCGTAGTGGAAAGAAGCCGCCAGAGGAACAATTTAAAAAATGAAAATTACACCCCATGTACTTGGAAGTGCACGCCATGTAGTTTGTTTTTTTCATGTAAAATGGGTAGTAACCTCCTTTTTTCACAGATGAAGCTTAGATCCATTGTCTTGGAGCTTGAATGGAGGCCAAAGCTTTGGAGATCTCCCGACCACACACCGGAAATCTGAATCCTTCTCAGATGGTCTCGATTGAACCACACGGGTGAGTTCTTCCTTATCCTTGGGTGTTTCCTACGAATTATTCCTATAGTGGAAGTTATTTAAGTTTGAAATAGATTATGTTCACCTCAGATCTATGTCATTCTTGTTTGTTTCGGGAGTCACCGTTGATGTATATCGATCAAAGATGATCGAGGTAGGTTGTATGATGTTCCTTTAAACTTTTTTGATGAAATTGTGTACTTTTTTACTATGTGACAATGGTTGGGGTGTCGTATGGTTGAGGCATTTGCTGAAAGGATATCTAGAATTGTGTAGATAATCTAATGATAAGTTTAAACTTTTGTTTGGGATCACTGCTTGGATCCAGGACCACCCAGGGGGTGTGTTCCTCTATTTAGCCGTTTGGCCAGGATACCTGAGGGTATTCAATGTTTTAATTGTGAACTGCATTTTTTGGAGAGATATTTTATATAAATTGTTGTTTTTGCTTTGGGCTTGGCCCAATTCTTTTATCCTGAGGGCAGTGTTCTGTTAGCCTGAGGGCAGTGGTTGCTTACCCTGAGGGCAGTGTTTGGTTATCCTGAGAGTAACCTTTGTTTATGTCTAGGGGTAGTACTCTCTATTCCTAAGGGAGATTTCACATATCCCTGAGGGAAATTATCATTATTCTTGAGGGAAATCACCTGCCGGTATTGGTTTTGTTACCTGAGGATAAGGATAATATGTCTGAGGACACGATTAGTTAGAATCTTAACTGAGGTGATTTCCTATGTATACCTGCCAAGACGAATCATGATCTTGGAAGTAATAAGTAATAATTAAAATGGAAATGAAACTGGCAGTTAAACTTACATTTGAGTACTTACTAGTTTACTACATTTACTTTGCACACTACTTTTGCACATTTTCCCCAACAGTTGGGCACGAGCCTTTGGTGGGTGCCTACTGGGATTTATTTCTCACACCCTGTTTGGGTTATGTCATCAACCCAAACTGACTATATTTCTGTAGGTGTCGACAGGGTAAAGGGCCCTTTATAGGTACATGATTGTAGTAGAAGAGTTGGAGAGCATGGGATCGAGCTATAGTTTGCGATGCTGCTGCATTTTGTTAACTCTACCTTGTTTTGTTTGGTTGTACCTTGTACTTTGAGTTGTATTGTATAGTATTGCAGTGTATCCTATTCTGAATGCTTTCATCGAATTATTTACCAACCTTATCTTTATACATATGACTGCTGGTTCTCTTTTACATCAGTTCTCAATTTCAGTTGTATATTGTTTACTACTTCCGATGTTGTATGTTATTTATCTTCTTCGCTGCGCTACACATTGAAAAATGAGGGAATAGTTTACCCACTACCAGACCTAGGCCCTCGCTGCTAGTCGGTAGCCTCTGGAATTTGGGGAAATGTGCTTGAGGTCATGTGACCAACCAGGTTTGGGGCACCCGTTGAGTGGCTTCTAGATCAGGGTTGTTGGAAAGTGGTATCAAAGGAGTTTTTTTTCTTTGACTTACTGTTTGGAGCCATAGTCAGGGATAGGATAGAAATAGTGGTTGGTAATAAGTTTTGCCTGGGAGTAGCTAACCTGTGTATAGGAAAAATCTAGTCTACCACATTTTCTGGCAGTTATTCCGATTTCGAAAATTTTACAGTTGATTTTATTTTCACCACGGGGTGACGCACTTGTAGTGTGATTTTTATATTTTTATCATGGGTTCTATGTGGTTTCAACCCGATGATATGAGGGTATGTCATATCATGCATCATTTAGGCACATTCTTGAAATCACATGTCTTGTATTCTTTCCATGCGATGTAGGTGCCATAGAAATTGCATGTTGTTATGATAGTTTTTGTGAAAGAAACTCATGATGTTTTGATAGCTGCTTTGATAAATACATGCTATTTGATGGGGTATTGTTTTAAGAGGTTGTTGATAGAATGAACACTAAACATTGGTTTTTGGGGAGTATGGGCCCTCAATATCTGGAATTTGGTGGATCATTGATGAGTTTACTTTGTTATAAAATGTGTGAGTTTCCAAGCTATGATTCGTGGGGATTAAGGGCCCTCACAGAACATAATTTCGTACTTAGGTGTTTGTTTCAACATTTTCTGGGTCCCGGAGTAGTTTCCAAGGCTTACTGTCCAAAAAACCAAGGATACACGCCATGAAGTTCCTTGGATACATGTCGCGTGTTCTTCTGTTCAGGAAGAATGGAGAACTTTTTAAGTACACGTCGTGTACCCTCATTACACACTGTGTAGTCTCTTCCCGTGTAATAGACCATGTGGGCGGGGACACAGGGTAGGGAATGGCTTGGGGAAACACGTCGTGTTCCGATTTTACACACCGTGTAGTGTGGAACTGGTGTCTGCCTGTGTAACTAACAACACGGACGATGGAACCTTAATACATACATGTTGTGTGGACCTTAAACAGCCAGTGTAGTCGGACCCAGGTTCTCGGCCATGTCACTAACAACACGGGTTGGTGTTATTTTTTTTCTTTGTACACGCCGTGTCTTTTTGAAATACGTCGTGTAGTGTGGCCTGAGTATTCAGGCCGTGTCACGAGAAACATGGGCCAGTGAAATCCTGTTAAGTACACGCCGTGTTCCTATGGGATACATTGTGCAATTTTATTTTAGGAGAGTCGTGTGGCTTATCTGTGTAGAAGGACTCAGGTAGGGAAGGAGGATTCACATACACACCATGTATTTAAGTGAAAATCCATGTGTTTGGGGGTGTTACATGATCAGTTTAAGCTGGAGTACACACCCATGGGGGTGGCTTGTGAGAAAATACCATGTAGTAATGTTTTGTAAATCATGAATGCTTTTTTTCTCTTGTTCCCTTCTTGGTATTCTAGTTTTCGTTCATTGATAATTTTGATCTAAGGTGTGATTTGACTTTGTAGAGTCTTTCCACTGAGATAATCACTGGTCGTTTTCCTGGAGAGAGGAAATGATTATACTCCTCAGATGGTGGGCCATGGGCTACCAGTGGATCTTCCAGTAGAGCCAGATGCGGTGCCAACCGTTATACCGGACGTAGGCATGAAGGTGCAGTTCCATGAAGGATTCATGCAGTTTATGCAGACCTTCTAGGGAGCACTGAAGGCTACCACATCTATGGATGATCTAACACATATCTTCCAGCAGCAGCATCCGCCTACGTTTTTAGGGGATGACAGACCGCAGGCTGTGGATTCATGGCTGGATTCGGTGCAGACGATATTCGAGCATCTTGAGACGCCCCTGGGGAGGAGTGTCAAGATAGCTACATATATAGTACGTGATTCCACCAAGAGGTGGTGGGATGTTACCGCCCAGTCTGAGAATCATCGAGACATGGCTTGGGAAGATTTTTAGCCAGCATTCTATGACTTCTTCATCCCAGAGACACTGCGGGTAGATCAAGCTTGAGAGTTCCGAAATCTGCAGTAGGGTTCCATGTTAGTGATGGATTATTCTGCTCGCTTCACCGAGCTTCAGCATTTCACACCTGTTCTGGTGGGTAATGAGGTTTTGAGGGCTATATGCTTTGAGTATGGTCTTTATAGTGACATCCGAGAACTGATGAACATTTTCAGGTTTCCTACCATGCATGCTATTGTTAACCAGACACTGGTTATTAAGCACAACCTGCGGGAAGCTAGTGGTGACCAGGGTGGTCTGACACCAGTTTCTCATACTATTTCTATCGGTAAGTGGAAGAGGCAGATGGATTTCTCTAACGGTGGTAGTACTAGCTAGAGGAATTCTTCAACCGGCCAGATAGTTTTCTACTAGTGTTGTAGAGAGGGGCACAAGAGACCTCAGTGTCCACATGACCCAGTGGAGTTCTGAGCTTGCTGACATATGGGTCATCTTTAGTTATTTTGTAGGGTGTTCCTACCAGCGGCTAGTGAGAGGGGTTCTATGCAGAGTCCGTGTGTGGGAGACGGACCAACAAATTCTTATGAGTTGGGGAATTGGGGGGCGTCAGGGCGTGCAGGTAGAGATGGTGGTCTTTGATGTCGTAGCCAGACACCAGGTTCTCTGGGACAGAAGTGCGGGTCAGCTCAGGGTAGCCAGGCTATGTCGTAGGGCCGTGAAACTGGGCAGGCATATGCAGTGCAACAGACCCAGCAAGAGAAGGATCCCAGACCTTCTACGATTAGAGGTAATGTTTTAGTAGCTTCTATTTTATCTTATGTACTTTTTGATACGGGTGCTACACATAGCTTCATATCTGTAACTGTAGTTGAGAGCCTTGGGATTTGTGTTTCTTTTAATTCTGATATCAGGAACCTAGACACTCCATTGGGAGCGAGGACGGTAGGTGTGCATCAGTACATGAAGTTCCCCCTTGAGGTTGGTGGGTGTCACCTTCTATGGGACCTCTATGTCTTAGAGATAACAACTTACAATGTCATTTTGGGGATGTACTGGTTGGTACCCTTTCAAGAATTTGTATATTACTATCATCACAAGGTGAGTTTCATGTCACCAGAGGGCAGAGAGTTTCTATACAAGGGCGAGTGGGATGTCCAATCGAGCTGAGCTGGACCCGAGCATCAGGGGCGAGCTGGAGTGATAGCCTAGATTTATGGTTTATATCTGGATGATCAGGGGACTTGTTAGAAGGATTTACCTCCATTCATTGATCATTTCAGGGATGTCTTCTCAGACGACTTTTTAGGTCTTCCTCCAAAGCGAGAGGTGGATTTCTCTTTTGAGCTTGTGCCAAGAGTGACACCAGTGTCCATTCCTCCTTATAGGATGGCTACACCTGAGTTGCAAGAGCTCAAAAGGAAGTTAGAGGAGTTGTAGGAAAATGGTTTTATCTGACCCAGTACTTCCCCTTGGGGTTTTCTAGTCCGTTTTACGAAGAATGCAGACGATACCCTCAGACTCTATTTGTATTATCGGAAGTTGAACCAGCTGACGGCTAAGAATCGATATCCCTTACCAAGGATTGATGATCTTTTTGATCAAATTCTGGGAGAACGAGTGTTCTTGAATATATATATGAGAACTGGATATCACGAGTTATGCATTAGACCATCAGACATACCACTTATAGCTTTTCGGAGCAGATATGGTCTTTACGAGTACTTGGTTATGTTGTTCAGACTCATGAACACACCAGAAGTTTTCATGGATTTGATGAATCGTGTGTTCTACCCATATCTGGATTCTTTGGTGGTAGTCTTCATGGATGATATCTTGGTGTACTCTCACACTCGACATGACCATGCTACCCAACTTGAGATCATACTGAGTACACTGAGATAGAATTAGATATATGCTAAACCCTCAAATTTCCACTTTTGGATGGACCAGATACACTTCCTGGGTCATATTATCTCAAAGGAAGGAGTTTTGGTAGACCCAGCGAATGTGAGAGCAGTAGTTTCCTAGGAGCAGCCTAAGAAAGTGTTTGAAATGCAGATATTCTTGGTGTTGTCCAGTTACTACAGGTGCTTTATACACAACTTCTCTTGCTTAGCAGTGCCGTTGATGGGTTTGACTAAGAAGGGTGTGATGTTCGTTTGGTCATAAGCTTGCGATACGAAATTTCAGGATCTGAAGGGAAGGTTGACATCAAAACCAATCATGATACTTATAGATCAAGGGACATGATATATAGTTTATTGTGATGCATTAGATATTGGGTTGGGAGTAGTGTTGATGCAGGGCGATCGAGTAGTTGCATACAGGTTGTGGCAGTTGATGCCACATGAGTTGAATTACCCAACGAATGATCTTGAGTTGGCAATTGATGTTCATTCATTACGATGTTAGAGAAATTATCTCTTGGGAGAACATTTTGTGGTATTCACAGACCACAAGAGTCTCAAGTACATCTTTACTCAACGTGACTTTAATCTGAGACAACGAAGGTGGGTTGAATACCTTCAGACCTTCGACATTGAGCTTTCCAATACACCTAGTTAGGGAAACGCATTTGTTGATGCACTGAGTGGGAAGACTTAGATACAAGCAGTTCATGAGGCCAGTGGTGAGTGGGAACTTAAAGATTTGTTCTCTGAGATGCATTTGGAGGTGCACGATTTTCAGGGGAAAACCTATCATTCATCCTCAGCTGTGAATTATACCCTCCTGGATAGAGTGAGGATGAGACAAATATCTTATTCAGAAGGCCTAGTTCAACGGGAGTCGATGGAAAGTGAGTACCCTCCTACGGGTTAGACGATAGGAGATGATGAGGTACTGCATTTCCATGGATAAATGTGGGTTCTAGGGGATATACACAATGAGCTGATGCGGGAGTTTCATGCTTCAGCTTGGGCAGTGTATCCTGGGGTTACCAAGATGTACCGTGACTTGAGACATCAGTATTGGTGGCCATGTATGAAGAGAGAGGTATCTCACTTTTTTCCGATCAAGGAGACCTTCGGTGTTGATGATATCGACAAGATGTATATCCTAGAGTTTGTACGTCTTTATGGGGTCCCTCGTTCTATCATTTCAGATAGGGACACCCACTTTTTGTCTCATTTTTGGTAGAGTTTTCAGAGGGAACTGGGTACATAGGTGCTTTTGAGAATAGCTTTCCTCCCTTAGACCGATGGCCAGTCAGAGCGTATGATACAGGTGCTAGAGGACATGTAGTGTGCATGCATCCTAGACATTGGGGGCTCTTGGGAGAAGCATTTACCCTTGGTTGATTTTTCCTATAATAACTATTTTAGGGAACTATTGAGATGGAATCTTACGAGGCTTTATATTTTATGCCTTTCCGATCACCCTTGTGCTGGTTAGAGGTAAGTGAGGCAGCTTTGCTGGGGCCACGTCTCGTGTAAGAGACTTCAGAGTAGGTATAGTTGATTCAAATAAAGATGGCTACCGCGCAGTCTTGTCATAAATCTTATGCTGATCACTGTAGAAGACCCTTGGTGTTCATGGTCCGAGATCTGGTTTTCTTGCGTGTTTCGCCGAGAATGGGACACAGGCAGATCAGGAGATTGGGTAAACATTCACCAATGTATGTGGGGCCGTTTGAGATTCTGGAGAGTGTCGGGCTAGTTTCCTATTGGTTTTATTTACCATAGAGGTATCGGGCCATGCACGACATCTTCCATGTATCTCAGTTGCGCCGTTATCACTCAGACCCATCTCACGTCTTTCAGCCCGAGGAGGATGAGCTTCAGATTGATGCATCCTTTGAGGACCATCCAATTCGTATCATTTATAGGAGGATGAATGTTCTCCGAGGCCGTTCAGTTCCTCTCGTACGGGTTCTTTGGTAGCATGGTCGAGTGTAGGACGAAACCTGGGAGTAAGACACCATCGTACGTGCTCAGTGGCATGAGTTGTTCACATCTTTATCTTCACCACTCTTGGAAGGGAAATTCAGGGACGAATTTCTTTAAGGGGGGACGTTTGTAAGAACCCGGTTCATATTTTTGAGGTACGGGTTTCTTCTTTTCCATTTTCCTTAAGTGTTTTTTAGAAAATAAGGAAAATGGGGGAAAATCCCAAATTTATTGGGTACACACTGTGTACTTTTCCACAGGCCATGTACATTGGCCGTGTGGGATGAGTACACAGGGTATGTAGGCCTGTCGGCCATCAAGGGTGTAAAAACTGACTAAACGCCATGTATTTCGTATTTAAACACTCTGTATTCTGTTAGAAGGTGTATAGTAAGGTGGTGGAGGCAGCCACCAGTGGAGCGATAGTACACACCATGTAATCAGGAATACATGCCGTGTACTCATGTCGATGGATGAATAGTGCCGCGGTGGAAAGAATTCGCCAGAGGAATAGTTTAAAAAATGAAAAGTACACACCTTGTACTTGGGAGTACGAACTGTATAGTTTGTTTTTTACGCTTAAAACGGGAAGTATCCTCGTCTATTCAAGGAGTAAGTTTAGAAATTTCTTTTTGGAGCTCGAAAGGAGGCGGAAGCTTTAGAGATCTCTCGACCGCACACCAGGAATCTGAATCCATCTTCGATGGTCATGATTGAACCACATGTGTGAGTTCTTCCTTCTCCTTGGGGTTTTCCTACCAATTATTCCACTAATGGAAGTTATTTATGTTTGAATGAGATTATGTTCACCTCATATCTTCACCATTCTCATTTGTTTTGAGAGGCGTCATTCATGTATACTGATCAGAGATGGTCGAGGTAGGTGGTCTCATGTTCCTTTAAACTATTATAATGAAATTGTGTACCATTGTGCTACGCGCCCATTTTTGGGGTTTCATATGGTTGAGGCCTTTGCTGAAAAGATATCTATAATTGTGTAGATAATATAATGATAAGTTTAAACTGTTGTTTGGGATCACTGCTTGGATCTTGGACCACCCCAGGGGAGCGTTACTCTATTTATCCCTTTAG
Source organism: Viscum album (assembly GCA_963277665.1). Taxonomy (NCBI): domain Eukaryota; kingdom Viridiplantae; phylum Streptophyta; class Magnoliopsida; order Santalales; family Viscaceae; genus Viscum; species Viscum album. The sequence goes on along the minus strand of OY728122.1, from coordinate 576,607,431 downwards.
CCAGGATACCCGAGGGTACGGAATATTTATATTGTGCACTACATTTTCTTGATAGAAAGTTTATATAAATTGTTTTTTATGATTTGGGCTCGGCCCAGTTCCTTTAGCCTGAGGGCAGTGTTCTGTTAGCCTGAGGGCAGTGGTTGCTTAGCCTGAGGGTAGTTATTGGTTGGCCTGAGGGTAGCCTTTGTTTATTATTGAGGTAGTAGTCTCTGTGCCTAAGAGAATTTTCACATATCCCTGAGGGAAATCACCTGCGGGTATTGGTATTGTCACCTGAGGGTAAGGATCGTATGTGTGAGGACATGACTATTTAGAATATTCACTGAGGTGATTTTCTATGTATACCTACCAAGACGAAGAAAAATCTTGGAGGCAATAAGTAATAATTAAAATGGCAATGAAACTGGTAGTGATAGTTACTTTTGAGTACATACTAGTTTACTGCATTTACTTTTGCACACTACAGTTGCACATTTTCACCGACAGTTGGGCACAGGCCTTTGGTGGGTGCCTACTGGGATATATTTCCCACACCCTTTTTGGGCCTTGTCTTCGGCCCAAATAGACTATATTTCTATAGGTGTTGACATGGGAAAGGGACCCTATATTGGTACATGATTGTAGTAGAGGAGCAGGAGAGCATGGGACCAAGCTTTGGATTGAAATGCTGCTACGTTTTGATTACTTTTATTTTTTTTGTTTGGATCTGCCTTGTACTTTGATTTATATTGTATTTTATTGTAGTATATCTTGTTCTGACTGCTTTCATAGAATTAATGACATGCTGCGTCTTTATACATATGACTGCTGGTTCTCTTTTACTTCATTTGTCCACTTCAGTTGTATATTTTTTACTACTTCCGATGTTGTATGTTATTTATCTTCTCCGCTATACTACACATTGACAAATGAGGGCTTAGTTTCCACACTATCAGACCTGGGCCCTCACTACTAGTCGGTATCCTCTGGCATTTGGGGAAATGCGCATGAGTTCATGTGACCAACCGGGTTTGGGGCACCCGTTGATGGCTTCTGGATCAAGGATGTTACACAAGCTAGCCATGTTCAATTCATCCAATCACTACGTGGTGACCTTCTGAGATGTTTTGGAAGAATTTTATTATCTAATGGCTTAGTATGAGAAATCTCATGATTTGGTGGAAACCCAAGAGGTAGAGTTGCAGGAGTGCAAAGCCCGCATAGCTAGGTGGAGGGATCAAATGGCCTCTTCATGTGCCAACTATGAGGTCATCTAGAATAAAGGGTGGGACAATAAATTTTTTCTAGAGTGGCTGTGTCTGACAGTCAAGGCTGAAATGGATGAGAGAGCTTCTTTGGAGAAAAATATTGATGACCCGCAACAATCACATAACGTCCTTCTGGAAAGGGATAACCAAGCCTTGTTGTAGTTCTGTCCCAAAACATGATGTGTATTGTTCCCTTTTTTACTGTTTAGAGAAACTCCAATCTAGGGATGCTCATCCATTTTTTCAAATCAATGAAACTGATTTTCATTTAAATCCTCTTTCTTTTCCTTTTCATTTCGTGTCAATTGATCATAATAAATCATATAAACATCATTTCAAACATGTATTAATTTTAAACTATGGTTTGAAACTAGTAAACTAAAATAATCAAATCGGTCTCTAATTTTTTCCTGATCCTTGGGAATCAGCTAGTGTAGTTCGACAATTGCTAAGGTTTTATGGAACACCCTACAAACATTTATGTCCTTTTCATTATTAAACTAATTTTTTCCTAATCCTTCTTGTCCTGGGATTTGCAGGAATAACATGACTTTTTCTTAGGTCACCCTTTGCATGTTTTTGATCTAACATGATTTACGCCTTTTTTTTGGATGGATCAATGTTTTTAACGAACTGATACTCGACTTTTACCCAGAGGTGCCTTCTGCAGATTTTACCTCCGGCATGTATGGCGTCTTTTTCATTGGCAGTTCATGGTCCTTCCAATCAAACTCATTACTAATGTGTTAGGTTGAAATCATTTGGCCAAACTTTACGGGGAAAGGTCCCCAATTCGGGACCATCATCCGAGAATGTTCTAATATCCTATAGACATGGATTTGGGATTTTTCTTGACCCTTAATTTGTGAATTTTGGACTTGCATGAGGCTCAAGATATTTTTTTGACGTACAAAAGTAGGAAAATACTATCCTAGGGAGAAATTTTCCTTTGATTGAAGGGAATTTTATAGGCGACATATGTAGAACCATTGAGGCATGATGTGCATAGTCAATCACAGGTGTTTGTAGGACACTGGCCTTCTATCTTCGATGGCTTGGTAGGGTTATACAACACTTTGAATTTAATTTGATGTCAGGAGCCACTGTGAGTGGTTGTCTTGATTAGTGGTGTTTGAAACCATTAGGGAAATTCATATCTTCTTTGAGTGGGAAACTGTTCCCTCAAGGTTTTTACTTGTGGGAGGGAGAACCAGTGAAGGGTCAGTTTAGTTAAAAGTCTTTTTTATTTCAGGGGCATTTGGAAATGAGAAGGTATGAAAAACGTTATCCAGGGCTTTACAAATCCATGGGTGTGTTAAAAGACTTTTTTATGTCTGTGGAGTTTGTAATGGGGAAGGTATGCAAACCCTTATCCAGGGCTTTACAAATCTAGCGGTGTGACCAGATATGAATGTCATTTGAGCATATGAAAGATGAAAATGACTCTTATGAGAACGAATTTGCATTCGATTGAAATCTTTTTTGTTGGTGATATATGCAGATCCTCTAGGGCATGATTTAAATAGTAAAATAAAGGTTTCCACAGGAAACTAGAATTCCATCTCTAATGGGTATTGGGAAAATTCTAGATACGGTATGTGACCTTAGACAAGGGTGAATATGAACCCCATGATCGAAATTTTAGCTTAATTTCTCCTAGAAATGAGAGGGGGAACTCTTATTTTGTATGCTTATCAATTACATGAATATGTATGGGGTATCTTTAGAAACCTAAATAGATACCATAGATGAATTGGGACCGCATGTTTAGATATGCCTGGGATGTGTGTAGGGAGGAAAATGTAAACCATCACATTGAGGGAATCCAGATTATTGGAATGAGGTTTGGAAGCCACTAGGTGTACTAAGATAGGAATGAACTCTCTTGGGGAAGAAGTTTACTTTTATTGATGGCCATTTTAGTGGGAAACATATGTAGAGCCTCTAGGGCATGATGTTCCTAGTCAAACAATGGTGTCCATAGGACACTGGCCTTCCATCTCAAATGGCCTTGGGGGATTATGGGGATTCAAGATCACACAGAGCACAAAGTTTGGGGTATGGTAGGAGTGTATCTAGATATATTGGGGACATTTGGTATGTAATTTACTCATAAATCCAGTGTATTTTACATAGATCTAACTCGCATGTAGGGTGTGGTGTTTGTCCCATCCTTGGGGTACCCTGTCATTTAACATCACATGTCCAGGATGTGGGGTTCCCCCCATGGATGGGAACCGTGAAATTCCTTATAGGATCGTGTTTCTAGGACCAAATTCATGAGCTATTTTTTCCATAATGTTATGGTGGATCTCTCACTAAGATCCCTATGCTCATGTGAGCTATTTTTGGTGTGAGAAACAAGGGATTTTGAGGATTTTGGGACATTTCCCAGGAATATAAAAATCAACATCAATGGGAACTTTGGGCTTAAACCATTACTATGAAGTCAACCATTAAATAATAAGGACGATTTTGACCTCACAGTTTAATGTCGTGTAGTGAGAACAAGATGAAGTATAGTTTAGAGTCACGCAATGAGGATGATTATGTTGTCATACAGATCTTTAATAGCTTTGGGTTAATCATAATTAGGATGCTCTGGTGTTCCTTAGATGTGAGTGATGATAGAAGGTGTAAACCATAGATCCAAGGGTAACATGAATCAGGAGGGATAACATGGGGCTTAGAAGACATTGGGCATACTGATATGGGAGATGACTCTCATGTGGAAATTTTTTTCATTGATTGATATCCATTTTATGCGATACATTTGTAGATCTACCAAGGAATGATGTGCATAGTTAAACAAATGTGTCCACAGGATAGTAGCCTTGCATCTCAGATGTCCATGAATGATTATGGGGATCTATGTTTTCTAAGAATATGGAGTTTCAAAAATGGGAATGATGTTCCTTGGAACGTAAAGAATACCCAGATCATGAATTACCATGAACTACTAGAACTTCAATATAGATTTGACTCATATGTATAGGGAGAAGCATGATCTGTTTACTTCTCTTGAGTGGGGGCATATGTGGGATCTCATGGATCTAAGAACTAGGTGGCACATAACTCTTAAATAATTTTTCATTTTATCATCATACAATTAAGTCCTTTGATGGACTCCCCATACAAGTCTGACATACGCACGGGAAAAGCAGAATTTATTAATGGTGGCTGGTCTGGGATTTCAAATTCAGGTGTCACTACATATCCTACACGAGCATAAATCAAGCCATATATTATTCTAAACATTCCTTGTACCAATATGGCTCATTCCATGTGTAAGGACATGTGAAGTAATTTTTGATTCATTCACTGTGGTTGCGAAGTCCACCATATCTCCCTATAATTTTTTTTCACAAAGGAATCCTAACCATTGATCCTAAGCTCAAGTGAGTGATACTCGATTTGAGAAACAAGAGTGGGAATAGGGTTTCCATTGAAAGTTTTGGGAGGTAGAGGATATGATGGGTAATTTTTTTTCATGGTGGGGGTTGGGCCAATATTGAGGATCGAGGAGTTTCTATGTATCCTACAAGGCTAGGAATCAAGCCACACGTAGTTCTGTTAGAGATCATGCAGTTTATTGTAATTCGATTAGGATGCTTTGTGCCGTGTAGTTTTTAACATCTTACAATGTGGACATGAGTCACAGTTTAATTTCATGTTTCTGGGGTAAGTTCCTTACAGTTTAACATCATGTGAAAAGGACCATGAATCATATTTTAGGTTCTTAGAATTTGGACCATGATATGGGGGTATCACGTTATTATTCCTCATAGATTAAGGTCTTATATTTTGGACCTTGAATTCACCTTATTGTTACTCATAGTTTCAAGTATTAGAGTTTGGACCATTATTACTACCCATAGTTTAAGGTTGTAGAGTTTGGACCATTTCTTATGGGTATTATAACTCTCATTTCAGGGTCATAGAGCTCGGACCTTGAAAAAGTGTATTACTACGTGAAATACTTCATCAAGAACTTTGTGTTTTTGGGAGCCGTTTTGAGTTTTCCGTCCATTTATATCTGGTTGTACGCTCCATTATGATAGACCCTGTGCATGAAATATGGTCCGTCCCAGTTTGGTTCAAGCTTTGGAGGCTTCTTCCTGAGTATTATCAGGGTTCTAATGCCTGACATCATTTCATTTTCAAGGAATGATCGAAGGTGAACCTTTTTGTTAAAGGGTCGTGTAATCGGGTTTCGGTAGATTTCCAAATGATGTAATGTGTGCATCCATTTTTCATCTAGCTGGTTCAACTCATCAAACTTTTTTTGGGATTTCACGTCCATGGAAAATTGATTTAAAATGGCCTCACAAAGTGATGGAACCTGGATTTCTATAGGAAAAACTACTTCTTCCCCGTATACTAGTGAGTATGGGGTAGCCTGGATGGTGGTGTGGGTCATGGTCCGATAAGCCCAAAAAGTATGAAAGATATTTTTTGGCCACGATTTATAATCCTTATCAATAATATTCTGAAGTATGTTGTAAAGAGTCTTGTTGGAAGCCTCTATCTTCACATTGGATTTCGTGTGGTAACATGATGAATGATTAGGTTTAATTCCATACTACTGGTATAAATTTTCCAAATAATCAAAGAAAAAGTTGGTGCCATTGTCCGTTAGTATTGCATGGGGGCCAAAAAATCTGGTAATGATGTTGGACTTCACAAAGATAATGATGTTTATTTGACCCAACTTCTTTATGGGGCATGGATTTGGCCCATTTTGAAAAGAAGTTGGTCCCTGTGAGAATGAACTTGAATTGTCTAGATGTGGTGGGAGGATATGGTCCCACGATATCCATCCCCCAGTCAGCGAATGGTCAGCAGTACATAGCTGTATGAAGTAACTCGGGGGGTCAATGTATGAAATTGGCATGAACATGGTAGGAATGAAACTTATTGAGGAATATGGAACAATCCTATATCACAGTGGGCTAGCAATACCCAAGCCTTCGGATTTGGTGAGAGAGCTTGGTTGCTGATTAGAGTGCTCCACAAGCTCCGGCGTGCACTTCTTTCATGACGGTGGTAGTCTCTTCTCCATCAATTCACCTGAGAAAGACTCAGTCAAGGCCTTGTTTTTAGAGAACCATTTCCTGTTTTACCCCATTTTATAAGAAAATGTTTATTTCCCGCCTTCGGACATGCTCCCTTACAACACTATCTGGTTGGAGTTCCCCATTACGAAGGTAATTTACAATGGGTGTCATCCAACCGGTGGTGTGACTATGAGGCTCATAAATGGGACGAATTTCATCGATTTCCTCCATATTTATCTGGATAAATGGAAAGACCATCCAATAGTGGGAAATTTTATTGACTGTTTCATCCTAGTATGGATCAGCCAAGGCCATGGCTGCATTTTCCAAAGCATCGACTTAGGAATTTTGTGACTGGGGGACATAGGTCAACGTTGGTTCTGATGGGAATTCTTCCATCAATCCTAGAATATGGTTCATCATGGGGACCAATAATTATTTCTTAATATAATAGTTCCCATTGACTTGTTTGATGACTAGCTCTGAATCACCCTTTATTTTTAGGTGTTTCGCTTAAACATGAAGTGCTAGTTCCAGGCCTACAATGAGGACCTGATATTCTGCTTCATTATTTTACACCCTTCAATGAGTAGGAAAGAGTAAGGAAGGATGGCCTTTTGGGGGGATATAAATATAATTCACATCCCCACTTCATTGAGTTTGTATCCTCCACCCTTTTCCATGTCGGGCTTCAGGAATCACCATCAAAGTACATTTCCCATGTCTGGGGGTCCTCATGGATTGAAAAAACTTCTTCATTTGGATGTTAGGAATTTTGTGGTGTTGTTTCCTCCTAGGGGTGTTGTACCAGGAAGTCTGCTAACGCCTATAATTTTATGGCCTTCTTGGGTACGTACCATATGTAAAACTATTGTAGGATGACCAGACATTGTGATATGTTCCCATTTATCATGGGATGATTGAGGATATATTTGAGCGGGTTGCAGCGGGAGACTAGGGGGATCTCATGGTGCTGCAGGTAATGCCTGAGTTTCTAAACTGCAAAGATTATAGCTAAGAAATTCTTTTCAATTTACGAATATCGAGTTTCGGCATCAATCATTATTCGAATGAGGTAATAGAGCCTGTTCTCTCTGTCGGTATCATTCTTCTACACGAGGAAGGTGCCTAATGACCATTTTAGGGTAGTCACGTACAAAATGAGTAGACTCGCTGCAACTTGTGGTATCAGAACCGGTGGGCTTAGGAGATATATTTTGAGATTGTAAAATTATTATTGGAAATCATTATCCCACTCATATGTAACCCCTTTCTTCATGTGCCTGGTGAAAGGTAAACATTTACTAGCTAGGTTTTCTATGAAGTGCTAAATGTTGTCGAGGTTCCCATGGAGACCTCTCAACTCAGCGAGGTTGTGAGGTAGGTAAATTACAAGGATAGATTTTGTCTTCTTGGGGTAAAATTAGATGCCTCTATGGCGTATGATGAAGCTGAACAATTTTCCCAAGGTAACACCATAGGAACACTTTATGGGATTCATCATTAAACTCCACTGTCGCAATTGGTTGAAGACAGTTTCAAGATCAGCCAAGTGGTTTGAGCACTATCGTGATTTAACCACTAGGTCATTGACATAAAACTCAATGAATATTCCCTAGAAGTGAATGAAGATACAATGCATGGTGCACTGATATGTGGCACCAAATTTCTTTAGACCATAGTGAATCACATTGTAATGTAACACTCCCTAATGTGACATAAAATCAGTAGCTTCTTCATCTCCTCAGGCCATGCAGATCTAGTTGTATCCAGAATAGCCGTCCATGAAAGAGAGGGCCTCATATCCAAATATTACATCGATCAACAATTATGTGATTGGGACTAGGAAATCATCTTTTGGGAAATGAAAATTATGGTCCCTGTGGTCAATGTGGATTCTAATCAGTCCATTATTCTTTTTGACAGGGACTATGTTTTCCAGCCAGATCAAATATTGGACCTCCCATATAAAGTTGGATTTGATCAGCTTCTCAACTTCAGCCTCTATTTTGGTAGCATGGATCAGGTGGGTCCTTCTTGCTACTTTCTAAGACCCATGTTGATCTTCTGGAAAGCCTAGATTATGAGTGGAAACCTCAAGATCAAGGCCTGGCATTTCTGTGTAATTCCAGGAAAACTCATCTCGATCCATCTTTAGGAAGGAGTTGTATGCCTCCTGTTCCTCAACAAGAATAGCCACACTAATCCGAGTGTCCCATGAATCATTTTCGGTGCTCAGATTTATCTCCCTAACATCATCGATTATGGTGGATACACCTTCTTCAAATGCAGGAGGATCCTCTATGAGGTCTTATTCCTCCTTTTCTTATTCTTTATTATCTTCATCTTCTTCCTCTTCTGATGGATAGATTATTTGTGAGATGAACTCTCTAATGTCATGAAAGAAATCTTATTTCGACTTAGTGTGTGAGGCGGGGTAGTTTGAGGTCCCATGGATGGGTTGAGAGCATCTTTGATAGGGCTTTTCCAGACATCATGGGAGTAAGTGTAACACCCCAGGTAAATAAAGAATATGAAATTTTCACATTTATCCATATTTTTGAATAAAATATTAATATAACTTTAAAGGGGACACTATTCTCGATGGCATACCCACTACGCAACAACGAGTTTCTTGGGAATCTTACGTTGCACTCTAATAATAAAATAATATTATTTAAAATTGTAGTTAACGCCTAGCTGTTGTAATGGCGGGAATGAACAGAACTAACTACAAAATGATTATATATGTTTGTCAAATATTTTTTACTTCTTATAATAAATTTTAGAGTATTAAAAATGTGAATGAATCCAATTTTAAGAATAAACATTCTAATATTCTTTAAAAGGTCGATTAACCGCCTTTTGATGACGAACCTCTTTTAAATCCACTTTTTGACAATTTAATGTGTTATATTTGACAAAATAAAACACTTCTTTAGAATCGGGACATCAAAATTTTCTTTGTGTAAATTTTTGGTATTTTTTTGATAAAGTTCAATTTTTAATGAATAGTGAAAAATGTTGTATTTTAATTCAAAACCTCTTTTTAATCTAATTTATTTATATGGTTAGTTTACCATTTGAATTGTTTTTAAAGTGAAATTAGAATATATTTTTACCATTTAAGCCAATAGCGGTCGTTGGAATTAATTTCATCTTGAAATTGGACTTAAACTAGTGTCAATATTTTGATACTTATTGTTTCAAAAAAACACGTTATTTGCTCTGAAAACGGGAATTAATTATTAAATTAATCAATGTAAATTATATGTTTTTAATTTTTTAAAATAGACATCATTTTTGAATTCAGAATATCAAATATAGCTTAGGGTGAATTTTTGGTATTTTTCTGAAAAACATCAATTTTTGATGAATAGTGAAACCACTAAGTGCTAGTTTAAAAACATATTTTTCATTTAAATGAAACTTTACCACTTCTGTAATTTGAATTTCAAAAATCTGACATACATGGTTGTCATTAGGATTTAAAATGTGGTTCAATTGGATAAAAATAATTTTTTTGGTGAATAGTAACTTTTAAGTTTTTAATCGCGATTAGAGGTAATTAGTGTAATTTAAGGTAAAAATAATGATTTAATAATATTAAATGACCTAGAAACATGTCCTACCCTCATTTTAGGTGTCATGGCCGACCAAGTCAATCCATGAGAAAACTTGGGGACCCCATGGAGCCACTTTGGTTGGAAAATGACATAAATAACTTTTTATTTAAAGTTAAAATAAAAATTTCACAAGCATGAGTTGTTTTAATAAAACAATTTTTAAATGGGGTTTTAAAAGTCGTATTTTTGACTATAAATATTCATTATAAAGCTAAAAAGATTTTCTACATCATGATATTTTTTTATAATTTTTAGACATTACATAAATTATATTATTTATGACATCATGATGATGTAGCGATTACCTCATTAATAAAGGATTTAAATAAAATGAAAAGATAATGTTCAAACTATAACTTACACTTTTCAAAGACAAATTGGATGAGTATATTTCGAACCCTTACACCTTATCCTAGAAATAAATCAATTTGGGTCCTATAAAATCTGAATCTCATTTGAAAATAAAGTAACATTTTGTAACTTTCCAAGAGTGCCCCTCCTCTCCTCTTGTAAAAGGCCCCCACCTCTACCACCTTAACCACACCAATAAAGCCTTTGGATCGGCCAAACCCTGCACATTTTGCCTCTCCACATCCCTCTCGTACTCCTAGAAGCCTCACTTTGGGCAGAAGTCATCCCGAGGAAGCCTTTGAGCTCAAATCAAATGGAGATACCCGATTTTAAGGTAATGTGTTCACTTGTGTTCTTTTTTTATATTTTGCTTCTCCAACCCCCTAAACTATTTTTATTAATTTCTTTTGTAACAACTCCATTATATTAAATATACTAGTATGTTTTTATAAGAAGGATTCGAGATACATTTACATACAACTACATATAATGGTTAAAGAACATACTGTTTCTGTGGATGGTGAATTTCTACCTCACGAAACGATGATTGTTCAATATTCTTTTAACACCCTCAAAGTTGGACATTAATATGTAACTATATTTATATATGATATATTTTATGTTTATGTTTTACTTAAGCTTCTGTATTTTTCATTTATGAAATACCTTTATGGTTTCCATTATGGCTAAACACGATATCTTCATTTTAGAAAGTGCGGACTACCGCCCACTCAAAGTGATTTGATTCGTTAATACCATATGTGGTACGTATAAAGGATAGATTTAATGAAATTAGATATGATACCATACTGGAATTATAATAATATTATGTATCATAATGTTTTAATTCCATTAAATAAGAAATAGAAATGGAAGTAGTGTTCATGCGTACTTACGGCTTACCGTCTCCATGAACGGTGCATTTCATTTTTTACCTCTAAATGTTATGTAATATTATAAATTCATGTATATAATGGATATATATGATATATATGATATATAAATAATGAATATAATTCTGTATATAATATATATTTTACCACATGAACAACTTGTAATTATAAAGAGTTCATTTTTGACTCAAGTAGGAATGATCTTCAAAATGATCATTATTAACATAAATAATTACAAAGTGTTAATATCATGGTAGTAAGTGATATAAAAGGCATAATGAGCTTGAATAAGGTTATTAAAAAATTATAAATTAACTCAAGCTTATTATTCAGGAGGTTAAAGAATGATCGAGTCAAGTCGGACCTGAGGTAAGGGATCCTACCCCTCTCTTTCTTTTTAAGTACACACTTTTATGTCATTCTTTTTAAGCTCATCTTTCTTATGATTGGAATGTTCTTTTATATTAATCCTACTATACTTTTTATGTTCATATTATGAGAGACCCTATTTTCTCTCATCAATCCAGTTTGAATGTTTTGAGTGGCGCCGTTAGGCTTCCGAATTTTCGTAAGAGATCTAACCTCTCTCTTTCTTTTTAAGTACTCTCCTTTATGTCACTTCTTTTAAGATCCTATTTGTTATGATGGGGGATGATATTTTATATTACTATTGATGTATATTTTATTGTAATATTATGATAGACCCTATTTGATATAATCAATCCATTTTTTGAAGTTTTAATTGGCGTCGTTAGGCTTCCGAAATTTCATAAGGGGCTTTTTATCTCACTTTGTGTTTTCGGGAGATTCATGCTACATTTTACAATATTTCCTTTTGAGTGGTTTATGTAATGTACATTATTCTACTCTTTGTGTAACATAATTTTGTTAATGAGTATTTACATCAATGTTGTATAGTCCTTCTTTCATGGGTTGTACGTTTCGAAAGTTACCCAAATCGGTAAGGAAACCTTTCACCCTCCTCTTTTTAAAAGACTTATTTTGTTATGTCTTTTAATTTTCATCTTATAATGTGGGGATATGTTCTTATATATCCTTATTGCCGTAAATTTTATGTCCAGGTGATGAGATACCCTTTATCTCTCTCATCAACTCTTTTTCTAAAATTTGATGTGCGCCGTTAGGCTGTCAAGGGAACTTCTTAACCCAGTTTCAATTTCTTTGGGTTCAACTTGTAGTTATTGAATATGTCATCCGTTGAATATGTGTGAATGACCTTTGATTATTTAAAACTTAATATCCACTTATATTGGGTGTATTTATATTTTTCACACATAATTATGAGATTGATTTATCCTTAATTTAAGGATACCATCTTTATAATGGATTTCATCTCAATTTACATTTACATTGATACTTAATTGTTATTATGCACTAATTCACTCTTTTATGGTGTATATACTGTCCTTTGGAAAATTATATCATGAATCCGTTTATTCTCATGATATTATAATTTTTTGATTAAATGTTATTCCTCAATTATTTTATTCAAGTGTCTCTCATTTTGTTAAAAACCCTTTAACTAAAATATTGTTTTAAATGTTTTAATGAATTATTCTTATAAATATTTCACATTAATATCCTTGTTTTCAAAATGGTTTTAAGGATTCATTTATATGGATATTAATAGTTTAAAATGTTATATTGTTATTACAATGTGGGAATGTTATCTTTCCTTTATGCTTAGGTTATGTGCTATGATTATGTTATGGTTCTTGGGCATTGTTATGAAGACGTGTGGTTCCATGATAAACTAAGGGCAGGTGAGCCCGATATAGCTCTCCAATGCATTGGGTAACATGATGGAGTTTAACGTTAAGGTTTCTCCAAAGATATTTAGGGAATATATTGTGATGGGTATTCAAAACATAACCAATAGGGTTACTCCCTACGTAAGAATGTTATGAATGCCTCAAGTTACCTTTATGCATTATGATTTCTATGATTTATTCATGATTTTATGAGGTATGTTAAAGCGCTTATGTTTTATGGGTAAATTATGAATTCATTCTTATGTATATATGTACTCATGTTTCCTTTCCATACTTTTTATAACCCTTACTGAGCTTTTTATGCGCATCCCATGTTTTTGAAATGTTTTTCATAGGTCAAGGGAATGGTGCATGATATGATGATAGTGTCAAGTAAGTGTCAAGAAAGAATCCATGTTTTATTTTAAATATTTTTCCGTTGATGGAAAAAAACGAATACTATATTTTATGTAACCACTTTGTATAAATGTGGAATGTAATTCATGATTTATGATCTAATTCTCTAAAACACTAAACCTGAAAATATCTTCAATGTGAATTATTCATTTTATTCAATATTATGCAAGGTTTAAGGCTGCAGCCTTATAGTTGGTATCAGAGGTTGGTTTAGATGAATTTAGAGGTTAGGTTATTCTCTAGGCATAAGTGACATTACCATAATGATTAGGATTTCAGAAAGAGTCATAGTTTTAGATAAAGTGAATGAGTATGTATATCTTAGTGTTTATCTTCCTCTTTAGTACATGATGGTTTTGTTGATATAATCACACTAACATTTCTGTTTTTAGTGAATGGATGGATCTAGTAGGAACCAAAGTTACAATAGGTTTGAAGGAAACTGTGGTGGTTCTATGATTAAGAGACTGGATGAAATGGGGGATTCAATGAGGAAACTCTTGGTTGTTCTAACCCAACTATCAAGGAGTCATGATCAACCACTTCTACCTTGGTATGTTCTGTAATGCATCATGTACGAGATGAACAATCGATTTGGAAGTTCAGGTAATAATTATAAAGGTAACCATTATGGTGTATATGATCCTTACTTTTGAGGTAATTATGGGTTATTATATATTATGATGGAAAATGAAAGGCATGAGAAAAACATGATGTTAAAATATGTTATGATTATTTTTGAGGATTTATCTCGTTTTGGGGAATGTTTTAAGAATTCTATAGTTTTGGAAAAAGGACAACACGTAGACCGTGTGACAACCCGTCGCGTCAAACAAAGCTGCGGGAATCGAACCCACAACCAAAGTGCGACTGGTATTTATCGCCTACCACTGGTCTATGTGAAGTCTCTGGTTAGTTTGAATAATTCTTTTTACTTAGATGATTTTAGGAATCAAGAGTATGTTTATTTTGGGTTATCTATGGAAATTATTAACCTATCATCGAGGATATGTGATTAGGTTAATTACTTTTCAATATGAGAATTTAAGAGGAACTGATGTTATTTGGAGTAAAAGTTAATTTGTACCTTGGAAGACTATGTGATTAAATCATTCAAATATGTGGGTTTCAATCTTAGTTTGGTTTACTTTGAAGAATTTTATGGAAAATTGTTTATCGAATGGTCTTCGTTGAACTTTTGGATTTTTTTGGACAAATTTTGGAGATTAAGAATAGAATTAATTTTTATAAAGGATTATACTTTTTTGGATTATCTGATCTCATACTAAAAATTTTTGTTTTGGATTTTTTCTAAAGACATGGGAAATATATAGTTCTCTTTTTTTTATTAGGTGATTCTCAAGAAGATTATTGTAGTACTCTTAATGTGAACAAGTCTTCCTAAATACTCGTCTTTTGGAGAAAATATGAGTTTGAATAAGGAATCTAAGAAAAGTTGAAAGTCTACGTGACAAGTAATTATGTTTCATTATGATTTAGTTAAGCTCAAAAATAAATTCCTCTATGAAGAGTAACTTAAAACAAAAATTTTTTCTGTTAACTTTTCCTACTGGGGAATTGAATACCATTTAACCCATCACAATTTTGTGATTTTCTTATGGTTAACTTTCTCCTTGCCATGTTTACTATCACTCTCCCTTAGAACATTACCCTTTGTTTCTTCCTCCATATCCATGTTTTCCTAAATTGAATCCTAGTATGGGTTAACTCGGGTGACCTTTGTACTTCTCTTTCTTTATTTTAAAGTGATTTTTTTACTGACTCTTCTTCCGATGTGGGATTTTCAATGATGTTTTCAAGCCCAACTTTAAAATTGCGAGGACGCAATTCCCAAAAGGGGGGAAGGATGTAACACCCCGGGTAAATAAAGAATATGAAATTTTCACATTTATCCGTATTTGTGAATAAAATATTAATATAACTTTAAAGGAGACGCTATGCTCGATGGCGTACCCAATACACAACAACGGGTTTCTTGAGAATCTTACGTTGCACTCTAATAATAAAATAATATTATTTTAAATTGTAGATAACGCCTACCCATTGTAATGGAGGGAATGAACAGAACTAACTACAAAATGATTTTATATGTTTGTCAAATATTTTTTACTTTTAACAATAAATGTTATAGGATTAAAAATTCGAATGAATCCAATTTTAAGCATAAACATTCTAATATTCTTTAAATGGTCGATTAACCGCCATTTGATGAAGAACCTCTTTTAAATCCACTTTTTGAAAATTTTATGTGTTATATTTGAAAAAATAAAACTCTTCTTTAGAATCGGGGCATCAAAATTTACTCTGTGTAAATTTTTGGTATTTTTCCGATAAAGTTCATTTTTTAATGAATAGTGAAAAATGTTGTATTTTAATTCAAAACCTATTTTTAATCTAATTTATTTATATTATTAGATTATCTTTTTAATTGGTTTTAAAGTTAAATTAGAATATATTTTTACCATTTAATCCAATAGTGGTAGTAGGAATTAATTTCATCTTGAAATTGGACTTAAACTAGTGTCAATCTTTTGATACTTATTGTTTCATAAAAACACACTATTTGCTCTGACAGCGGGAATTAATTATTAAATTAATTAATGTAACTTATATGTTTTGAATTTTTTAAAATAGACATAATTTTTTAATTCGGAATATCAAATATATCTTAGGGTGATTTTTTGGTATTTTTCTGAAAACATCAATTTTAGATGAATAGTGAAACCACTAAGTGGTAGTTTAAAAATTGATTTTTCGTTTAAATGAAACATTTCCTCTTCTGTGATTTGAATTTAAAAAATCCGACATATATGGTTATCAATAATATGTAAAATGTGGTTCAATGGGATTAAAATAATTTTTTGTTGAATAGTAACTTTTAAGTTTTTAATCGCGATTAGAGGTAAATAGTGTAATTTAAGGTAAAAATAATGTTTTAATAATATGAAATGACCAAGACACATGTCCTACCCTCATTGGATGTGTCATGGCCGACCAATAAAATCCATGGGTCAACTTGGGGACCCCATGGAGCCACTTTGGTTCGAAAATTACATAAATAACTTTTTATTTAAAGTTAAAATAAAAATGTCACAAGCATGAGTAGTTTTACTAAAAAAAATTTAAATGGGGTTATACAAGTCATATTGTTGACTATAAATATTCATTATAAATCTAAAAATATTTCCTACATCATGATATTTTTTTTATAATTTTTAGACATTAAATAAATTAAATTATTCATGACATCATGATGATGCAGCAATTACCTCATTAATAAAGGACTTAAATAAAATGAAAATATAATGTTAAAACTATAACATACACTTTTCAAAGTCCTATTGGATGATTATATTTCGAACCCTTACCACCTTATCCTCTAAATACATCAATGTGGGACATTTGAAATCAGAAACTCATTTGAAAATATTGTAACATTTTGTAACTTTCCAAGAGTGCCCCTCCTCTCCTCTTATAAAAGGCCCCCACCTCTACCACCTTACCCACACCTCTCAAGCCTTTGGCACGGCCAACCCCTGCTCATTTTGTCTCTAAAAATCCCTCTCTTACTCTTAGAAGCCTCACTTTGGGTAGAAGGCTTACCAAGGAAGCCTTTGAGCTCAAATCAAAGAGAGATACCAGATTTTAAGGTAATGTCTTCACTTGTGTTCTTTTGTTTTATTTTGCTTCTCCAACCCCCTAAACTCTTTTTATTCATGAATTTTGTAACCACTCCAGTATCTTAAATATACTAGTATGTTGTTATAAGATTTATTCGAGCTACACTTACACACAAATACATCTAATGGTTAATGAATATATTGTTTCTGTGGATGGTGAATTTCTGCCTCACGAAACGATGATTGTTCAATATTATTTTAACACCCTCAAAGGTGGCCATTAATATGTAACTATATTTATATATGATAAATGATATGTTTATGTTTTACTCAAGCTTTTTTATATTTCATTTATGTAATACCTTTATGGTTTCCATTATGGTTAAACGCGATATCTTCATTTTAGGAAGTGCGGACTACCACGCCCTCAAAGTGATTTGATTCGTTAATACCATATGTGGTATGTATAAAGGATAGATTTAATGATATTATATATGATACAATTCT
Source organism: Viscum album (assembly GCA_963277665.1). Classification (NCBI taxonomy): domain Eukaryota; kingdom Viridiplantae; phylum Streptophyta; class Magnoliopsida; order Santalales; family Viscaceae; genus Viscum; species Viscum album. Next base: position 576,589,917 of record OY728122.1, on the reverse strand, counting down.
GGAATTATAATACTATTATGTATCATTATGTTTTAATTCCCTTAAATAAGAAATAGAAATGGAAGTAGCGTTCAGGCATACATACGGCTTACTATCTCCATGAACGGTGCATTTCATTTCTTACATCTAAATGTTATGTAATATTATAAATGCATGTATATAATGGATATATATAATATATATGATATCTACATAATGAATATAATTCTGGATATAATATATATTTTACCACATGAACAACCTGTAATTATAAAGAGTTTATTTTTAACTCAAGTAGCAATGATCTACAAAACGACCATTATTAACTTAAATAATTACATAATGTTCATAGCATAGTAGTAAGTGATATAGAAGGAATAATGAAATTTAAAAAGGTTCTTAATCAAGTATAAATTAACTCAAGTTTATTATTCAGGAGGTTAAAGCACAATCGAGTCATGTCGGACCCGAGGTAAGGGATCCTACCCCTCTCTTTCTTTTTAAGTACACTCTTTTATGTCATTACTTTTAAGATCATCTTTCTTATGATTGGGATGATCTTTTATATTACTCATACTGTACTTTTTAGGTTCATATGATGAGATACCCCATTTTCTCTCATCAATCCATTTTGGATGTTTTGAGCGGCGCCGTTAGGCTGCCGAATTTTCGTAAGAGATCTAACCTCTCTATTTCATTTTAAGTACTCTCCTTTATGTCACTTCTGTTAGCTCCACTTTGTTTTGATAGGGGATGTTCTTTTATATTCGTCTTGCTGTAAATTTTATTGTAATATGATGAGAGACCCTATTCGATATCATCAATCCATTTTTGTAACTTTTAATTAGCGCCGTTATGCTGCCGAAATTTCGTAAGGGGCTTTTTATCTCACTTTGTGTTTTTGTGAGATTCATGCAACATTTGCCAATATTTCCTTTTGAGTGGTGTATGTACTATCCATTATTCTACTCTTTGTGTAACATAATTTCTTTTATATGTATTTACATCAATTTTTTATAGTCCTTCTTTCATGGGGTGTACGTTTCGAAAGTTACCCAAATCGGTAAGGGAACATTTCACCCTCCTCTTTTTAAAATACTTATTTTGTTATGTCTTTTAATTTTCATCTTATTATGTGGGGATATGTTCTTATATATCCTTATTTCCGTAAATTTTATTTCCAAGTGATGATATACCCTTTATCTCTCTCATCAACTCTTTTTCTAAAATTTGATGTGACGCTGTTAGGCTTTCAAGGGAACTTCTTAACCCAATTTCGATTTCTTTGGGTTCAACATGTAGTTATTGAATATGTCATCCTTTTAATATGTGTGAATGACCTTTGATTATTTTACACTTAATATCCACTTATATTGGGTGTATTTATATTTGTCACAAATAATTATGAGATTGATTTATCCTTAATTTAAGGATACCATCTTTATAATGGATTTCATCTCAATTTACATTTCCATTGAGACTTCATTGTTGTTATGATCCAATTCACTTTTATATGGTTAATATACTGTCCTTTGGAATATTATATCATGAATACCCTTATTCTCATGATATTATAATGTTTTTATTAAATGTTATTCATCAATTATTGTATTCAAGTGTCTCTCATTTTTTTAAAAACCATTTAACTAAAATATTGTTTTAAATTTTTTAATGATTTATTCTTATAAATATTTCTCATTAATATCCTTGTTTTCAAAATGGTTTTAAGGATATATTTATATTGATATTAATGGTTTAAAGTGTTATATTGTTATTGCAATGTGGGAATGTTATCTTTCCTTTATGTTTAGGTTATGTGCTATGACTGTGTTATGGTTCGTGGGCATTGTTATGGAGACGGGTGGTTATGTAAAAACTAAGGGCGGGTGAGCCCGATATAGCTCTCTAATGCATTGGGCAACGCGCAGGAGTTAAACGTTAAGGTTTCTCCAAAGCGATTTAGGGAATATACTTTGATGGGTATTCAAAACGTAACCAAGAGGGTTACTACTACATAAGAATGTTATGAATGCCTCAAGTTACATTTATGCATTATGATTTCTATGATTTATTCATGATTTTATGAGGTATGTTAAAGTGATTATGTTTTATGGGTAAAGTATGATTTCATTCTTATGTATATATGTACTCATGTTTCCTTTCCATAGTTTTTATAACCCTTACTGAGATTTTTATGCTCATCCCATGTTTTTGAAATGTTTTTGACAGGTCAAGGGAAAGGTTGATGATATAATGATAGTGTTAAGGAAGTGTCAATAAAGAATCCAAGTTTTATTATAAATATGTTTCTGTTGATGGGAAAAAACGAATACTATATTTTATGTAACCACTTTGTTTAAATGTGGAACGTAATTCATGATTTATGATCTAATTCTCTAAAACTCTAAATCTGAAAAGATCTTCAATGTGAATTACTAATTTAATTCAATATTATGTAAGGTTTAAGGCTTAGGACTTATAGTTGGTATCAGAGGTTGGTTTAGATAACATTAGAGGTTAGGTTATTCTCTAGGAATAAGTGACATTACCATAATGGTTAGGATTTCAGAAAGAGTTATAGTTTTAGATGAAGTGAATGAGTAAGTATATCTTATTGTTTATCTTCCACTTTAGTACATGATGGTTTTGTTGATATACTCACACTAATATTTCTATTTTTAGTGAATGGATGGATCTAGAAGGCACTAAAGTGACAATAGGTTTGAAGGAAACTGTTGTGGTTCTCTGATTAAGAGACTAGATGAAATGGGAGATTCAATGATGAAACTTGTGGTTGTTCTAAACCAACTATCAAGGTGTCATGATCAACCAATTTTACCTTGGTATGTTCTTTAATGCATCATGTATGAGATGACCATTCAATGTGGAAGTTCAGGTAATAATTATAAAGGTAACCATTAGGGTTTATATGATCCATACTTTTGAGGTAATTATGGGTTATTATATATTATGATGGAAAATGAAAGGAATGAGACAAAGATGATGTTAAAATATGTTATGATTATTTTTGAAGATTTTATCTCGTTTTGGGGAATGTTTTAAGAATTATATAATTTTGGAGAAAGGACAACACACAGACCGTGTGAAAACCCGTCGCGTCGGACAAAGCTGCGGGAATCGAACCCAAAACCAAAGTGCGACTGATATTTATCGCCTACCACTGGAGTACGTGAAGTCCATGGTTAGTTTGACTAATTCATTTTAGTTAGATGATTTTAGGAATCGAGAGTATGTTTATTTTGGGTTTTATATGGAAATAATTAACCTATCATTGAGAATATGTGATTAGGTTAATTACTTTTCAATATGAGAATTTAAGAGCAACCTATGTTATTTGGAGATAAATGTTAATTTGTACCTTGGAATACTATGTGATTAAATCATTCAAATATTTGGGTTCCAATTTTAGTTTGGTTAAATTTGATGAATTTTATGGTCAATTGTTTATCGAATGGTCTTCATTGAACTTTTGGTTTTTTTGGACAAATTTTGGAGATTAAGAATAGATTTTATTTTTATAAAGGATTATACTTTTGTGGATTATATAATCTCATACTAACAATTTTGGTTTTGGATTTTGTCTAAAGACATGGGAAATATATAGTTCTCTTTTGGGGATTAGGTTATTCTCAAAAATTTCATTGTAGTATACATAATATGAAAAAGTATTCCTAAATACTCGTCTTTTGGAGAAAATATGAGTTTGATTAAGGAATCTAGGAAAAGTTGAAAGTCTACGTGAAAAGTAAGTATGTCTCATTATGATTTAGTTAAGCCCAAAACTAATGTACTCTATGAAGAGTAACTTAAAACAAAAATGTTGTATGTTAACTTTTCCTACTGGGGAATCAAATACCGTTTAACCCATCACAAGTTTGTGATTTTCTTATGGTTAAATTTCTCCAAGACATGTTTACTATCACTCTCCCTCAGAACATGACCCTTTTTTTTCCTCCATATCCACGTTTTTGTACATTTAATCGTATTATTGGTTAACTTGGGTGACCTTTGTACTTCTCTTTATTTATTTTAAAGTGATTGTTTTACTGACTCTTGTTCCGATGTGGGATTTTCAATGAAGTTTCCAAGCCCAATTTTAAAATTGCAAGGACGCAATTCCCAAAAGGGGGGAAGGATGTAACACCACATGTAAATAAAGAATATTAAATTTTCACATTTATCCATATTTGTGAATAAAAAATTAATATAACTTTAAAGAGGACTCTATGCTCGATGGCGTACCCAATACGCAACAACGAGTTTCTTGGGAATCATACGATGCACTCTAATAATAAAATAATATTATTTTAAATTGTAGTTAATGCCTAGCCATTGTAATGGAGGGAATTAACAAAACTAACTACAAAATGATTATATATGTTTGTCAAATATTTTTTAGTTTTTACCATAAATGTTAGAGGATTAAAAATGAGAATGAATCCAATTTTAAGCATAAACATTCTAATATTTTTTAAAAGGTCGATTAACCGCCTTTTGATGACGAACCTCTTTTAAATCCACTTTTTGACAATTTTTTGTGTTATATTTGACAAAATAAAACTCTTCTTTAGAATTGGGACATCAAAATCTACTTTGTGTAAATTTTTGGTATTTTTCCGATAAAGTTCGTTTTTTAATGAATAGTGAAAAATGTTGTATTTTAATTCAAATCCTCTTTTTAATATAATTTATTTATATGATTAGATTATATTTTTAATTTTTTTTAAAGTGAAATTATAATATATTTTTATCATTTAATCCAATAGTGGTCGTTGGAATTAATTTCATCTTGAAATTGGATTTAAACTAGTGTCAATCTTTTGATACTTATTGTTTCATAAAAAGACGCTATGTGCTCGGAAAATGGGAATTAATTATTAAATTAATTAATGTAACTTATATGTTTTGAATTTTGTAAAATGGACATCATTTTTGAAGTTGTAATATCAAATATATATTAGGGTGAAGTTTTGGTATTTTTCTGAAAAACTTCAATTTTTGATGAATAGTGAAACCACTAAGTGGTAGTTTAAAAACTGGTTTTTTGTTTAAATGAAACTTTACCACATCTGTGATTTGAATTTCAAAAATCCAACATACATGGTTGTAATTAGGATGTAAAATGTGGTTCAATGAGATTAAAATAATTTTTTGGTGAATAATAACTTTTATGTTTTTATTCACGATTAGAGGTAATTAGTGTAAATTTAGGTAAAAATAATATTTTAATAATATGAAATGACCTAGACACATGTCCTAACCTCATTGTATGTGTCATGGCCGAACCATAAAATCCATGGGTCAACTTGGGGACCCGATGGAGCCACTTGGGTTGGAAAATGGCATAAATAACTTTTTATTTAAAGTTAAAATAAAAATGTCACAAGCATGAGTTATTTTACTAAAACAATTTTTAAATGGGTTTATACAAGTCATATTTTTTACTATAAATATTAATTATAAATCTAAAAATATTTCCTACATCATGATATTTTTTTTATAATTTTTATACATTAAATAAATTAAATTATTTATGACATCATGATGATGCAGCGATTACCTCGTTAATAAAGGATTTAAATAAAATGAAATGATAATGTTAAAACTATAACATAAAATTAGAAAAGACCTATTGGATGAGTATATTTTGAACCCTTACCACCTTATCCTAGAAATACATCAATGTGGGACCTTTAAAATCCGAAAATCATTTGAAAATAAAGTAACATTTTGTTACTTTCCAAGAGTGCCCCTCCTCTCCTCTTATAAAAGGCCCCCACCTCTACCACCTTACCCACACCTCTCAAGCCTTTGGCTCGGCCAAACCCTGATCATTTTGTCTCTAAAAATCCCTCTCTTACTCCTAGAATCCTCACTTTGGGTAGAAGGCTTCCCAAGGAAGCCTTTGAGCACAAATCCATGAGAGATATCCGATTTTAAGGTAATGTCTTCACTTGTGTTCTTTTGTTTTATTTTTCTTCTCCAACCCCATAAACTCTTTTTATTAATTTATTTTGTAAAAAATCCAGTATCTTAAATACAATATGATGTTTTTATAAGAAGTATTTGAGCTAAACTTACACACAACTACATCTAATGGTTAAAGAACATACTATTTCTGTGGATGGTGAATTTCTGCCTCACGAAACAATGATTGTTCAATATTCGTTTAACACCCTCAAAGGTGGCCATTACGATGTAAATATATTTATATATGATATATGATATGTTTATGTTTTACTTAAGCTTCTGTATTTTTCATTTATGGCATACCATTATGGTCTCCATTATGGTTAAACATGATATCTTCATTTTAGGAAGTGCGGACTACCGCCCCCTCAAAGTGATTTGATTCGTTAATACCATATGTGGTACGTATAAAGGAAAGATTTAATGATATTATATATGATAAAATACTGTAATTATAATACTATTATGTATAATTATGTTTTACTTCCATTAAATAAGAAATAGAAATGCATGTACCGTTCATGCGTACGTACGGCTTACCGTCTCCATGAACGGTGCATTTCATTTCTTACCTCTAAATGTTATGTAATATTATAAATGAATGTATATAACGGATATGTATGATATATATTATATCTGCATAATGAATATAATTCTTGATATAATATATATTTTACCACATGAACATCTTTTAATTATAAAGAGTTTATTTTTGACTCAAGTAAAAATGATCTACAAAACGACCATTATTAACTTAAATAATTAAATAGTGTTCATAGCATGGTAGTAAGTGATATAAAATGAATAAGGAACTTGAAAAAGGTTCTTAATCAAGTATAAATTAACTCAAGTTTATTATTCCGGAGGTTAAAGAACGATCAAGTCATGTCGGACCCGAGGTAAGGGATCCTACCCCTCTCATTCTTTTTAAGTACACTGTTTTATGTCATTACTTTTAAGCTCATCTTTCTTATGATTGGGATTTTCGTTTATATTAATCCTACTGTAATTTTTATGTTCATATAATGAGAGACCTTATTTTCTCTCATCAATCCATTTTGGATGTTTTGAGTAGCGCCGTTAGGCTGCCGAATTTTCGTAAGAGATCTAACCTCTCTCTTTATTTTTAAGTACTCTCCTTTATGTCACTTATTTTAAGCTCCTCTTTGTTATGATGGGGGATTGTATTTTATATTCCTCTTTCTGTACATTTTATTTTAATATGTTTAGAGACCCTATTTGATCTCATCAATCCATTTTAGGAAGTTTTAGTTGGCACCGTTAGGCTACTGAAATATTGTAAGGGGCTTTTTATCTCACTTTGTGTTTTCGTGAGATTCAGGCTACATTTTACAATATTTCCTTCTGAGTGGTGTATGTACTATCCATTATTCTACTCTTTGTGTAACATACTTTCGATTATGAGTATTTACATCAATTTTTTATAGTCCTTCTTTCATGGGGTGTACGTTTCGAAAGTTACCCAAATCGGTAAGGGAACCTTTCACCCTCTTTTTAAAAGACTTCTTTTGTTATGTCTTTTAATTTTCATATTATTATGTGGGGATATGTTCTTATATATCCTTATTTCCATAAATTTTATGTCCAAGTGATGAGATACCCTTTACCTCTCTCATCAACTCTTTTTCTAAAATTTGTTGTGACGCCATTAGGCTGTCACGGGAACTTCTTAACCCAATACGATTTCTTTGAGTTCAACATGTTGTTATTGAATATGTCATCCTTTGAATATGTGTGAATGACCTTTGATTATTTTACACTTAATATCCACTTATATTGGGTGTATTTATATTTTTCACACATAATTATGAGATTGATTTATCTTTAATTTAAGGATACCATCTTTATAATGGATTTCATCTCAATTTACATTTCCATTGAGACTTCATTGTTTTTATGAACCAATTAACTCATATATGGTGTATATATTGTCCTTTGAAATATTATATCTTGAATCTATTTATTCTCATGATATTATAATGTTTTGATTAAATGTTATTTCTCAATTATTGTATTCAACTGTCTCTCATTTTGTTAAAAACCCTTTAACTAAAATATCGTTTAAATTTTTTTAATGATTTATTCTTATAAATATTTTGCATTAATATCCTTGTTTTCAAAATGGTTTTAAGTATTTATTTATATGGATATTAATGGTTTAAAATGTTATATTTTTATTGCAATGTGGGAATATTATCTTTCCTTTATGCTTAGGTTATGTGCTATGATTATGTTATGGTTCTTGGGAATTTTTATGAAGACGGGTGGTTACGTGATAAACTAAGGGTGGGTGAGACCGATATAGATCTCCAATGCATTCTGTAATGCGAAGGAGTTAAATGTTAAGGTTTATCCAAAGAGATTTTGGGAATATACTGTGATGGGTATTCCAAACAAAACCAAGAGGGTTACTCCCTACGTACGAATGTTATGAATGCCTCAAGTTACCTTTATGCATTATGATTTCTATGATTTATTCATGATTTTATGAGGTATGTTAAACTGCTTATGTTTTATGGGTAAAGTATGATTTCATTCTTATGTATATATATACTCATGTTTCCTTCCCATACTTTTTATAACCCTTACTGAGCTTTTTATTCTCATCCCAAGTTTTTGAAATGGTTTTCATAGGTCAAGGGAAAGGTGAATGATATGATGATAGTGTTAAGGAAGTGTCAAGAAAGAATCTATGTTTTATTTTAAATATGTTTCCATTGATGTAAAAAACTAATACTATCTTTTATGTAACCACTTTGTTTAAATGTGGAATATAATGAATGATTTATGATCTAATTCTCTAAAACTATAAACCTGAAATGATCCTCAATGTGAATTATTCATTTAATTCAATATTAAGTAAGGTTTAAGGTCGAGGCCTTATAGTAAGTCTGTTCTTATGTGTCTTTGCTCTTGGTGGCTACAGTGAAGATCATGTAGACAATTGAGTCTATATCTAGACTTGCACTTATGCATTCATCTTGGTTGACGGGAAAAACATACTCTTCTCCAAGCGGCCAGAGGGGGTCAGTGGGATCTATTTCCTCCATTCGGGGTAGTAATCCTATTAATTTTATTGGCTGCAAGATGTTTTTCTTCCTATTCATAGAATATTGCGTCGATAGAATGAGACTCATATGACTCAAACATGGATTTATTAGCTTGAAATATACCATTTTCCCATTAGTACAATATTTTATACACCGATGGTATGATGAAAGAATTGCAGCGTGTTGATGCAGCTAGGGCCTCCCTAATAGGACGTTGAAGGCTGCACTTTTCCGGACTACCAGGAACTGAGAATTTGACATGACGTCTCTGATCCAAGTTTTAGGCTTGACTCATCCCAACTATTTCTACTCGCTTTTTTCATATATATCCCAATAGATTTGTAGTGCAGGTTGTCAAGATGTATTATCATACCCCAGTTGAATAAGTGTTCGCAGTGGGAGGAGGTTAACATTAGAGCCGTTATTGATGGAGATCATCTAGAAATCAGTTCCATTTATCTTTTCGGACACAAATTGGGGTTTTATGTGACTATGCATGATGGAAGCCTAATCTTTTTCTATAAAGGAGATGACAACATTACATTTTTCAGGACTGGTCTCTATCCGATAGATTTTGATCGCTGCTACTTCAGCCTCGAACTCTTGGGGACGTAGTATGGATTTGATTATCACCTCCCTAAGATTTTTGGACTGGCATAAAACATCAAGGATTGACTGATTTTCTGGCACTAAATCCATATTATTTAGAATATCATATTTCTACTCTAAAGGTCGGCAATTCCCAACTCAGGGTTTCTCTTTCAAATACAATTTTTTGGTATGGGCTTTGGATGCAGATGGTTTGGGATCTATAGCATGGACCGGTGGTGCTAAGGTCCTTTCTAGGTTTAGTAAAACTGGTCCGCCTGCATGACTTGAGAGATTTGATATTTTTTCTTCCCCTAATGGATATTCCAAGATAACTGGGCTTGGATTTCTTTCGACAGGGGATGAGGAGCATTCCAGTTCTTGTTGTGCCTGCCAAAGGGTCCATCCATGAGTTCCTGTGATGTTAACCATTTGACATATTTCGTGGCTGAGAATTTGACTCCTTCCATGATCACGCCTTCTAGGAAACCTCCATCCTCTATAACCTCTTCCTCTGGATCTCCGGTTGGGAACTGGGAATTCAGGTTTGTGGTCATAGTATCCATCAAACAAGGTGTCTATCAAGTGAATGACAATAATGGATCTGAAGATCAGTTCTTGATCTGATAATGTTTCTATCTAACTATCTTACTCTGATCATTCCATTTGGTAGGGCGATGCCTGTTTTACCATTTGGCGGGGCGGTTCCCATTATACAATTGGGCGTGGTAGTGCCTATTGTACTATTTTGTGGGGGAAATTACCATTATACCATTTGGCGGGGAGGCACCCATTTTACCAAGTCTATTGGCATGAAGTCTAAAAGAGTCAACACTAACTTTGGATTTGGTGTCATCTCATCTTCTTGATCATGCATTCTGCCCTTCTGGCCTTTAGAGGACCTCATGACTGAGGATGAAAGATGTGCAATATTAGGATGTTTTGGGGGAACAATTGGTTGTTTCAAGTATGCCTGTAGGATTATAGGGACTCAGTTGATGGTCATCTGAGTCATCCAATTATCAAAAAATTTCTCTTTACTGGTGACTATTTTCCATTCCTTTTACTCTCTTAAATCTATGGTGGAAACATATGCTACTTGTGCTGGAAGCGAGCCCAACTAAAAATTCTTGGAATCCACCATATTTAGTAGGAGATCCTTGAAAATGAAGCATTCAAGGAAGGTGTTTCTTAGTATTTGGTGATAGAGAAAATAATTTGGATGGTCATAGAGACCCACTTCATTGGCTTATTTTGGATATGGTAGCTGGAGAAGATGGTTATTCATGGTGGATATGAAATTGATGCGGACCTAGTTGTATCAGAATGTGTAAACATTACTTAATCATTATTCAAAATGATTTATTTTAGCACCCTATCACTCATCTTGCTGAGCTGGGGGTGGATGTTGGCATCCAGGGGTCCCGCATGATTCAGTGGGGGCCTTACAACTGGAGTTGGTGCCGGGGTGGATTAAGCATAACAGAAGCCGCTTCACCTTTCCCGCACTTTTCCAAGGGGATGATATGGCCACTCAGGACTTATGTTTGGTCTATTAAAAAGAGTCTTTTATTATTTGGGAAATGGTAGAGAAGTCCCTAAACCTACATGCGTACTTCACCGAGACGAGCGATGTTCGCAATTCATCCTGAAGGTTATCGATGCACATGGAGAGCATCTCATCCTGGGGGAGCACCTGGTTCAGGAAATAGGTTAGGCCTTTCTATCTAGAAATGAATTTTGAGAATATTTCATTCTCTCACTGTTTGCAGTTCATGAGATCACTAATTGTCAACTTAGGTAGCATTGAATTTAACTGGAAGATTAAAAGTCACTGGAGGTCCTCCCAGCCTGTGATTGAGTTATATGGAAGGCTACTATACCATACGATGTCCGAGACCTACAGGGTTTGTACGAAGAACCTATGTCTTACTACTTCTTGCTGCTCTAGATTTCTCATAATGGGGTCATAATAAGATGCATAGTGCATCAAATAATATTTTGGGTCCCCAGATCCATTGAAAAACCGGAATATGGGGTTTCTAAAATTTGGCGGTGGCAGAACATTTCTCACCCACTCAAGGTAGGGTTTTCACTCTAGTTTTATCAGAGCACATCACCCATCCATGGATTCTGGTTGAGCTATTAGTTTCTATAAGGTATTAATGAGTCTTTGATTCATATCCCATCAGGATTGGGTTTAGTCCGGTGTGGCAGTGTCTATGACTGGGCGTGCCTACACTTCTAGAATTTTGGGGGGATACCCAGCCAGGGGTTTCCTTTGTGGGTTTTTTGGAATATATTTCAGTTGCCTTCCTAGTGGGGGGAAGTCTTGATGTCCTTCTAGGGATAGGTTTATGTAGGCTTCCAGTCTCAATTATGGATTGGATGATCCTCTGAGCTTAGATTCATTCACTGGGATGAGTGCATGTGTCTAAGGAACCTCTTCAAGGGAGAACATGATGATGTTATGCATGGGGAAAACATCCTGTGAGATAACTCCCGTGACGTATGTCCGAATTAATTTTCCTGAGCTCTTTCATTTCATCCTCATTATTGGAGAAAATTTCTTCAAGGGTGAGGGACACATTTCCAAGGGGATGATAAGGTGGGTCATAGTAAACATTGGATTTATTCTTCTCCTTGTTGGGGTTTTGGGAGGGAGGTAGTCTCAGATTAACTGAGGGGGAACCCGTATTTTGGACTCCTCTCTGGTTCTAGGTATTCACACCATCAGGATTGGTGTGGGATGCCACTAGGAGGGAACCGTCTTCCATCATGTCCACTACCTCTGCATTATTTCTTTTGAGATCTGTAGAGTTTTCATCTACCATGTTCACTGACTCATACTACATCGTCGGTGTTGTACCCGGTGCTAAATGGTAGGAAGGATTAATGCATCCTTTTTTAGAATTTCTCCTTCCATTCTATGGTATTATTTAGGTTTCCTATCAAAGATTAACCCGAAGGGATCCCTGATCTGACTTCGTAACACGGCTTTGTCTCAGAGGGTGAGAACTAAGAGAAGGGGTGGAAAAGGTGAATCTTTTGTCCATCGTATTTCCTAGATGGTGGGAGATAGACATCCTCTGTGCGGTGACTTGAGGTAAAAATTCCCCTAGCCATGTGTGTTGGGGCTGTTCCCATTCATCTGTTGATGTGATACAGCCATGATTTGTTGGTTACAGGTGTACATTGATTTAAAAATTCCCCATCCTTGTGGGATGGGGTTATTTTGTATTGTGCAGGTAGCTATGCTATTTCCAACATTTTAATTTGATGTAATACCATGTGGGTGTGAGTTTTGTACGGAATTGGGACATCATAGAGTACATGGCCTTTTGAATATGTGAGCACTGCTTACTGGTTGGCTTTCCATAGGAGGGAAGCCTGCTAGATGTTCTTGGTTTCCTGACTCAGAAGCTTTTTGATTTCTTGATCACTTCAATCCTGACATTTTTTAGACTTACTCCGGGCCGTTTTTATTGGGTATCGTATATTTCATTTATAGGGGCTTCACTTGATTACTGCCTTTGGGAAATAACGTTGCAGGATTTTATTTCAAATGGTGCCTACTAGACATTGAATGAGGTGAATTATAGAGCTCCATGTTCTCCCCATCCCCAAATGTGAAATCCATTCTGGGCATTTCCAATGAGGTGACACAACTTATGTAGTGCATGGAGGCATGTTATTTCAAGGTTTTTATTTCACCTTTCTGATTGTGGCTTCCTTGTAGATGGGAGGGCTTTTAGGCCAATTAGATGATAAGGCTCCCTTTCATGTTGATGTGGTCTGCATACCCTTTGTAGGGTAGGAATTTTTCTTTCAACATACGAAGAGTTGTCCATATATTAATGAGAATTTCATGAATGCATTCCCCAGAAAACTCTCTTGGTATGTCTAAGAGAGAAGTTTCCATAGGCCAATACATCACTGGTATATTATCCTTATCTATTTGTCTTCTCAAAAGCAACATATTCTGATGTTGTTCTTCGGAAGGCTCCTCTAATTGATATTCCATGCTTGACTGCTTCTTAATAATTTCGTTCCATGCAACTGGTCTTGTGGCAGACTTATTGAATTGAGGATGACACAGGGGTGTCTTAGAAGATGAGCGTAGACTAGGGCCATCCTATGGTTGATAAATAATATCACTAATCATAGATGGAGTTCCCAATGTTTCCAAATACTTTCTGAGAGACTAAATATATGAGGGTTTTCTCACATTTGTTAAAGCAAGGGGATGACCTTCCGGCCAGTACGAATTTTTATTATGTGGATGCCCTTCACAATTGGTTCTGTAATGCAGAGGGATACTATTGAAACTTTATCCTCGACGGTGGGATATGTCATTATGGAATATACCCTTGGGAGGACATTCAGGGTGGGCTACAACAAGGGGATGACCTTCTTGCTGCTTGATGTAACTAAGGGGAGGACATTCACAGGAACTTCCATTATAGGGAGGGCCTTTACAATGACCATCATCATGGAGAGGACTACCATCCTGACTTGATACCTGGCTATATAGAGAACTTCTATAGTGCACATCCTGGGGAGGGCCTTCAATATATAATGTAATGAATGGAGGACTATCTCATTTATTGACTTTGCTATGGGGATGGAATTCGCAACAACTACAATTGTGGGGAGCGCCTTCACAATGACTATCATCATGGCTAGGAATATCATCATTGCTCGATGTATGACTATAGGGATAAGCATATATACTGTGTATACCCTAGGGTGGACCATCAGGGTGGATAGAAGCTAGGGTATGAACTTCTTTCTGTCAGATATTTAGGTTGCGTGGGGGGGACCCAAACGCGCATCAGGAGATTGGCTCTTGTGATCTATCATTCCTAGACCACAATGTGAGCCCTTGTGGGTGCTCTGTAAAGGACCTTCAGAGATGTTGGTAGTGAAATTGTGAGGAGGACCTTCACAACAACTACAGCCACTTCCCTAATTTGGAAATGGAATGATAGAGTATTGAGACTTTATTGACATATGTTTGAGGGAATCAAGAACCCCAACTTCCAGCAGAGCAGGATCATGTATGTTCTTTTCATTTTCTAGTTTCCTTTGGCTCCTTTCATTTATGAGTGATCTCTTGTTGGTAATTGGGGCCATCTGCTATTGGTGATGACCTTTTTATATGTGTCACTGCATTGTTGGGTCCCGTGATGTCGTCGGTATATGCCGATGGGCATCTTGAGTTTTGGTAGGAATATATGCCTACCTTGGAGTGGCCACCACATTGGAATGACATCCTGTAGTTGGAACGTGTATTTATTCCCGCTCTAGTTGTCTGTGTATCTTTGGATATTTCCATCGACCCTCCTAGACTATAGAAATGATGCATAACAACTCCGGAGTTACTAACTCATGGTGCCGGTGAGTCATTCCATTCATTGAAACAAGGTTGGGGGCCCAGTTTCTCACCTTTTTTTGTCAATTCAATAATTTCTAGGCATGTTTGGATGATATTTTTTGGGATCGACATCTGATCATACATTATTTCAAGGATGTTCTGAGATAAATATTTAGCTAGAAAGGGTTTTAAGGTCCATTCCGTTATCAGAGCAGGAGTTTGTGCTTTCTTTGGTCCTCCATGAGTTTCCAATAAATACAGGTGGTTCTCCTATTCTAGGATTGAGGAATGAGTCTTCCACCGATTTTCTTATTCAGTTGGCACCGTATTTAATGGGTGGTATTCATATTTATGATGGGGATTTTCATCTACTCGATTATCGCTGTATTTTTCTCATGGGCTTTGTATGCATCCACAAGAATTTGACTCTGCTCATATTTTATTGCCATCCTATTTGGAAGATGTTATTGGAGCACATCAATAGGTATTTGTGCCTGTGTATAGCTGGTTTCTTCCCTATTTGGTTGATGAGATTTAAATGAGTCAGTAGTTATTTGTGCCCGCATGTAGCTAGTTACTGCCCTATTTGGATGATGGGCTTGATATTCATTAGAAAATATTAGGATCTTCCTATAGATTTATAAAATGTCTACACGTCAGAACTAGTGAGCACTAGATGGAACGTGCATGTCCTCTTATTGTGCGAACTTATTTATTTGGTGGGCTTGAGTGGAGGGGGAAGAGTCGTATGTCTGCCCGTTGAATTCCACTGCATTAATATAGGGGAGTTGCTCCTCAGGAACCGGGGTGATAGTGTATTTTTGATTATATATTCTCCACCCTTGGAAGGAAACCTGAGGGGACTAGGTCTCCTAAACATTGGCAGGTTCCCTCAGCATAAGGTCCTCTATAGTGGTAGGAGGTCTGGTTTTCCGATGTCGGCAGTGAATCTCTATTGTGAGAGCCTGTGAGTAGGACCCCTGTGCAGTTGAGATGATGTTTTAAACAAAAAATTCATCTTCTTCTCTATGATAAGGGATGTACTTGTTGTCGTGTTTTAGGGACAGGCTCTTGAAATGGTTTGAGATGACCACCGGGGCTACCTTGTGCTAGGGTACCGGTCACGGCTGAGGAAGCGGCTGGTGAGTCTTCTCATACTGGAGGGCTTTTCATGTGGCCTCCACCATATGGAGAGTACCATTTTTATGGAACACTTTGATCAATGTGTTTGATACCTAGCGTGGAAGACTCTGGATAGGCTAGGGGTCCTACTCTTTTTTGGGGCCCCAGCTTCCTGTGGGATCGCTGATGCGTGTGTGTGCATTGGCCGTTGGGATGTCATTTGGATCGAAGGTTTTTTACGAGAACATGAAATATACATATATGACATACATACCATGAAACCTCATCAAAGTAGAATTATTTTAAATATATTCATATTTGGAGATTCATCTTGGACCTTTCCCCTTTTCTTTTGTTTTGGGGTGAAGGGTCTTAAGTCAGGTAAGAGAACCACCTTGGTTAATGATTCACGTCGGGTTCTCCATTTTGGTTCCACCTCTGAGGTGGCATGTTCTGTGCATACCAGAGTGAACAAAAATGGGATGATGTGTAATTTATTTTTTTTCATTTATCATTGGGGTTGAACCAACACCTTGGTTAAGGATTCATGTCGGGTTCACCATTTTTGTTCTACCTTTGAGGTGGGGCATTTCTGGTGGTGGAGAAATGGTCTGATGGGGATCATCACCTATCCCTTTTTTCGAATACTATTTCCTATCAAGTTTTCCATTTATTTTGTTTTGACTTGTCCTGCATCATTATCCATTAAAAGAGGTTAGATTAGCCCCACTGGAACAGTTGGTCCCAATGGGCGATTTCGTGGGGTCAAGTACTTGTGAAAACGGTCCCCCTCGGATATAACTTCCTCGAATGGTCTCCAATAGGTTTATTCGTGGATCCAGAAAAACCTAATGGACCTAGTATCCATGATTCATTAATATTGTTTCTAAATTTAGGCGCTCGTTGATAGATTATTTGGACAACGAAAATTGAGGACTCCATTGGTTGAGAGGATGGGAATTCAGGCTCATCGCACCCTTCCGGGGGTGGTTTATTTCATGTTTTAGGACACCCTTATAGATTTAAGTCATGTTCAAATGATCTTGAATCCTTGGTTCATTCTAAATAGTGTGTCCAAGGGATACCCTTGGTTTGAAGGATCGTCATATGCATGCATCTATTTGATGCTATGGAGGTATTGTGGAATTCAGCCATACTATAAGGCACTCTAGAGTTAATCTTTATCCAGGGGGACAAAAGGTGACTGGATGTTGGGATAAGACCTATAAGATGGGTTTCCTACATATCATTAGGAGAGGAATAAAAACCCACGTAGTTCGTACTACTAGGGCTTACTCATGGAAGCTGCCCATTTGAAGGGGCATGGTTGGGTGGACCCTTTTGGATGGGCACCCTTTTGAGCTCGGGCCTTCAGGTAGGCATTCTATGTATCCTGGTTTGGTCAGGAATCATAGTTCTCATAGTTCAGATGTGTTGGGGCTTACGCATGGAAGATGCCCATTTGGTGAGACATGATTGGGTAGACCCTTTATGGGATGGCACCCTTTTGAGATCAGGACTTCTAGTAGGTGACCTACGTATCCTGGTTTGGTAAGAAATCAGAGTTCATGTAGGTCAGATGTGCTAGGGATTACGAATGGGGGCTAGCCATTTGATGAGACATGATTGGGTGGACCCTTTTGGGAGGGAACCCTTTTGAGATCAGACCTTCTAGTAGGCGCCATATGTATATTGGTTTGGTTAGGAATCAGATTTCTCATAGTTCATATATTTGTGGATGTTGTAATTTTCATGAACCTCTAAGCCCACATGATTCATGATCAGTGTGATAAATAAGAGTATGCGAGAGATCAATCCAACCACATGATTCCTCTCCTATAGGTGGGAGAGGGAGAGCCTACAACGGAAGAGGACAGTGCGACCATGGGCGAGGGTGCAGAGCGATTAACCTTTCAATGTGAAATGAAATTGAAAGTAATGCAGATTGGCCTCAGAAAATTGGAGACTAAATTCAGTGGGAGGGCCCCAAAATATATTTTGGGAAAGGGGATGAGTTTTTTCCTCATCAAAGGGTAGAGAAAAGCTAACCCCTTCGACTGAAAAGTATTCCTCATTGAATGGAAAATAAAGTGATCACTCTAAATACCTTGAATGGGGAGGTTCACGTCGGCATCCCAATATTGGACTCTAGGTTAACAGGGGAATATAGACCCACAAGCATTCCCGAAGCTTGAATAGTTGTGAGGAAAGACTTTGTGACTCCACTTACCATGTGTTTGTATACTCAAAGGGGCACATTGATGCACCTGATGGTCTAAACATATGGGTCTGGTGGATTTGGATGAGGCTTTGGCCTGATACTGGTGGACTAGTTTGCGGAGGTATTATAGAGGATTGGACAGTAATTGAGGTGTGAGGTTGGAACTGGAGGAAATAATACCTGGAAAAACCCCATTTTGCATACTACTTTCTTATACGAGATGGGGGAGGCTCTGCATACCATAGTGTCATGCAGGCTGAGAGGACGTCCACATACCAATGTGGTATGCAAGAATGGGTATAGATCACCACGTACCATAGTGGTATGCAGCCCATCCCACTACTTTGGGTTTTATCTATGTACTGATGTAGTAAGTGGTGCCTGGTTTAGTCTGCATAGCATTACACTATGAGGAGATTTATATTGAAGGAGGTCATGGGGGATTATCATTCGCGAGGAGTTCATCCATGCGAATTTGGTGGTTTTTAGTTCACAAATTCGATTTTCGGTTCTATTATTATTATTCAATTTCCTCATTTTATGGTTCACGAATAGATGTACCTGCAGAGAGCATGGATCACAATTCGGGCATAACCAATGTATTAAGACTAAACTCAGAATCTTCTTCGAACTCTTTCTTTCAACCTCTGGGTTCCCATCAAGATTTATTCGTCTGTTCTCTCTCAATTTATTATGTGATCCATTTATAGAGAATCATGTCAATTTTATATTTGGGCATGCTTCACCATTTGTGGAGTCCCATTTAGAGATATCCTGGCCTAGGAAAGACTCGTTCAACCGTGGTTTGCAGAGACTATGGTTTGCAATCATGGTTTGCAGAACCCTACCGATTTACTTCGTTCACGAATTGATGAGTTCATGGGACATTATAATAATTTCCTTCACACGCCCATGTCCTTTGATGCTGCAGTTCGTGGTCTATTGTGTTCGATGACCATCGCTCTATGGGCTAGTGCCTTGCGGATCATTCTGCGTACCTGGTGGTTCGCAATCTAAGAGGTCCACGAACCTTTCCCGGTGATGGTACACAGACCACTTGAAAATCCTTTGAAAATTTGAATTCCTTCAAGTTTCTTCTGAAATTTTTATCTCAATTTGAGTCCATTAACTTTTCCAGTCTTGTAGGAGTACTTGATTCCTTCTACAAAGTGATTGTGGGGGTATTTTATTCTCATGGTGGAATTTTCAGAACCCTACAGTGTTCATGAAATTTACCTACTAAATAATAAATTTATGTTTACTAGATAAATTATTAGTAATTATATAAATATATATTTAATTTGATATGGTCTATTTAATTTCATATTATTTGTGTTTAATATATAATTTCTTTTTATGTTTACATAAAAAATGAATCGATGTTGGCTGATTTTTATAATGTGATAGATCAATGATAATATTTTAACCATAAGATAAATTATTAGTATAAAAATAATATAACCCCAAAATTTATTATTTTCTTATAAACATATAAAAATATTATTATTCAAGTTCTCATATTCATTTGTGATAATTTTTTATAGCATTATTCAAGTGGGTGGTTAAAAAAATCCAAGAATGAACACGTTAAATCTCGATGAGTGGGTATGGTTAAGGAAGTTTATAATATCAGTTCAAAAAAATGAAAATGATAATATTTTTAATTTCATTATTAAGTGAATTATATATTATTGA
Organism: Viscum album; assembly: GCA_963277665.1. NCBI lineage: Eukaryota > Viridiplantae > Streptophyta > Magnoliopsida > Santalales > Viscaceae > Viscum > Viscum album. The sequence goes on along the minus strand of OY728122.1, from coordinate 576,569,873 downwards.
TTTGTATGGAAAATAAAAATCAAAATGAAAAAAACATTACCTTGTTGAGGAGATAGTTTTTACAACAAACGGTTTGTAGAGACCCAAAGCTTGACGTACATGGACATTACATTACTTTTGTGGAATATTTGATACATAACGAAAACAGACACACAAGGACCGTAATAGTTTAGTGTATTTGGAAACTCGAAACGTAATCTTCTAATCGTGGTGAAAGATCTTCAACATCTCCCATAAAAACATCCCTTTTTGGTTTTCTTACCTAAATCATTTCTTTAAATTCTGGGGAAAAGAAAACATATAAAGGGTGAGATCAATTTCTCAGTAAGGGTAAGTATAGAGAACATAAAACAATCCATAAACATTATAATGCAAAAACATGAACATAAAATCTAAAAATCAAAATCATGAGAAATGACATAAATCTTGGAAGTACACAAGGAATAGATCATAAAGGAACATTAGTCATCATAAACTAGAATAGTAATAAAAAATGTAATTGTGGAATCCATTAATCACATGTTATGATTTCCATACTAGCCAAGGCATTGCTACCAAGTCCATATTAGTGGACAAAGTCCCATTCTGAATCAAGATCACTCATCATTTCAGTCCTGTAACACTGAATCGGATTAACTTACCATTCCAGCCATGTCTATCTCATGAGATATAAATCTTTACCCAATGCATTCGAGGGAGATATAGGTCCCACCCATCTCATAATGAAATCATTATTATTTGTTCCACAAAATAAACTTAAAACATTCATCATAACCCAAAGAATAAAATGGGTTTCATAAACATCATCCCATCAAAACATAATCCATATAAAACAAATGGATATAATTTCATCATAAGAGAAGTTAAACAATGTAAATCCCAGAGATGTTATACTTGAAACAAACACATATGATATAATTTCATCTTAGATGGAAAATGGTTTTGATAAAACACTTGAAATACGTTATTGAGGAAAATATCCTTTCTTATTCAAAATCATTTTCATTTCACAAAATGACATGCAATTTTAAAAGAAGAGGATTTTGTTGAAAATAGTCATGAAGTCTTGTAGAGTAAGATTCTTGAAAATGAGGCGTTATGAAACCGTAAAAATTCATTCACGTCGTATAAGTTAAAAATAACATTCTTCTTGTACTTTTGTCAGAAAAGTCAAAAAGTACCTCGTATGGTAAAAAAATAAAAATTCCTTCTATACGATGTGGTAAAAGTAATAAAAGGTAATAATGACTCTAAACATACATGGAAGAAAAGTAAACTTTTTATGAAAACTTTTTGAGAACAAATGGACATTGATGATAAACATAACCCTAGTAAATACTTACGAATAAACAATATCGGATCAGAATGAGATTGGAAATGTTATCCCTTACCTTATGTTCGATATTCCTCATATGTATCCGAACCTCCTGTATAATGACTTAAATAATTTTATTGACTTATTACAGAATCATATTCATTGTTATGATATCATATTTAGTTTACTTATAACTTTAAATTACACGATTATTGTAAATTCGATGTAAAAGTTGGCGATTTTGGTAAAATCGTTTCATTTATTGTACATGTTTCGACTTGTTGTTCTTGATATTATTACTTATATCATGATTTAATTAATTCCGGAAAGTAAAACATGATTTATATATATTATATATTCATCATATACATATATATATATATGATAGATCGATAAATGGAATTAAATACACCGTTCATGGAGATGGTAGGCCGTACGTATGCATGAACGCTGTTTTCGTTTCCTCATTGAATTGAATGGAATTAAGTAGAAAAAATACATATATATATATAAATAAATCCAGTATCAGTATTATGTAATATATTTCATTATTAGTCATTATATATACTTTATAATCATTCATGAGTGGTTAACATGGAGAATGAATCTCATCACGTCGTGGAGACGGTAGTCCGTACGTACGCACGAGCGATGATACCATTCTCATGATCGTAGAATTGTATTGAAGTGCATGTATAATATTTAAGAATCAATATAACTTTAAAATAATCATATATAGTTATTTAATTACACCATTATACCCATCCATATAATGTGGCGGTTGAAAACAGAATACACCAAGGCGTGGAGACAGTATTTCGTACGTACACACGCGCGGTGATTTCATTTTTCGTAAAATGGATAAAAGGTGAAATAGGGTTGTTTCATATTTATAATAAAATTTTAGTATATAATTAATACTGATGTTATTACTTTATAATGATACAACTAAATAAGAAGATTTATAAGAAGAAATAAAATGAGAAAATCGGAAGAAGAGATACCTCTTCTTCGACGCACCTCCTTTAAGCTTCCTATTATGGAAGTATAGATTGTATTTTGAGATGAACAAAACCTCCAGAATGTTTCTATGTAAGTGGATAAGATAAATGGGCAGGTTTTGGCCGTGTTTCAAGGCTCAAAAGGGTGTGAAGAGAAGAGGGAAGGGATTCCCTTTTTTAAGGGAGGAGAGGGGCACCTTTGGAAAACCATAAAATATTATTTTATAATAAAGTTATATTCAGTTTATAATAGCTCCAAATTGATTTATATAGAAGCTAAAGTGAGGATGGGTCTAAATTCCCTCAACCAATAGATTTTAGACATGTTTAGGTTACAATATTTACCTTATAATTTAGATTTAACTCTAAGTTAAATAATTTAACTTTTACCGCGTCTTCTTGTTTTCTTACACTATATGGTTAATAAACATACTATAACAAGACAAATAAACCCCATGTGGTTCATTATTAATATATATAACCTTATATAAGTCATTTTGCCTAACATTATATTTTTAGGAATAAAATAACAATTAATAATATAATATTTGTTTTAAAAACTATTTTTTTTTTCAATTTTGACACTATTTGGTAATTGATTTTTGTGAAACTCATAAAAACATGATTAGTTCTAAAAATTATCATTATATCAATAATAAAATTTCATATTAACCTTGAAAATTAGTGGAATTCATTAAAAGTCTCAAATTACAATTATTTTGGTATTTATAATAACAGTTATTTAAATATTTCATAATTTAGGTAATCCCTGCATCACCATTGTGTCATAAATAACTTAAATTATTTAATGTCTAAAAATTATTAATAAAATACCATAAGGTAGGAAATATTTGTATCTTTCTAATGAATATTTATAGTCGAATTTATCTTATGTATAACCATATATTAAAAATGAATTTGTTATTAAACATTGATTTTAACCATTTTTACCCTTCATTAAATAAATAAATAATAAATGTCTTAATCTAATCCAAGTGGACCTAAATGGTAATATTTTATTCCTAAGGTTGTTTTTGGTCGAATTAAACTTATCCAATAGAATTAGTACATGTGTTAGCGTAATAATAATATCATTTTTTACCATTAATTACTCTATTTACTTTTAATCGTGGTAAATAAAAGTAAAAAGTAACTATTCGCCAAAATTATTTTCATCTCATTGAACCACATTTTAGTCATTTATATTAACTGTGTCTCTCGAATTTTCAAAATTCCACTCACATAAGTGGTAAAATTAAGTTTTATGTGAATTTCCAAATTCTCCTAGGAGGTGGGTAAAAGACTGTGAAAAGTTCAATAAAATTTTTATATATCTAAAATTATTATAAAATGAATTCAATGAATTACATTGAACTTATATAGGTATTATGTATCAATTTTGACCTAAAATAAATTCAAATAAAATAAAAAATTATTTAAATAAAAAGTCATTTCTTAAATAGTAACCATGTGTTTTCACTATTCATCAAAAATTGAATGTTTTCAGAAAAATACCAAAAATTCACCCTAGGATAATTTCGATATTCCAAATCATAAAATGAAGTCCATTTAAAAAGATAAAACTTATAAAATTTTAAAAAGTGGGTATTACTAATCATAACGTCTAGTTTATATAACATATCGTTGATTAGTGAAACTCGGTATTGCGTACAACAAACGCTATCGTGGAAGGTCATGATTGCGTGTAATGCAAGCCAAGCAGGGATGTGTGTAGTGAAAGATCCTTTTGGTGTAGCGTACAACACAAGACATCAATAAAATTAAAAATAATATTTTTCATAAAATCTCGGGGTGTTACATTCTACCCCCCTTAAAATGAATTTCACCATCTAAAGTCGTCGGGGTTATAAATGGATTACTACTCGAAAGTTTCTTTAATAGAAACCTACATCGTAAAAAGGAATACCAAAACCAATATTTAAAAACTAAAGTATGAAATGTAAAGGTTTCCCAAATTAACTAATAACTAGGTTTCCAGATAGGAGAACATATGTGAAAATATGGATATGGAAGAGAAATCTAACCATCATGTTCTGATGGTGAGTGGTAGAGAACATGGCTATGAAAAAGCCAACGATCACAACGCCATAGATTTGTGATGAACTAAGGTACCATATGATTCATCAGATATATGGGCAATAGGTAAACATTTTTGGTTTTCAAGATCATTTCCCTAAAGTTGAAGAGATTGGAATTAGAAGAAATACTTTCTTGATTTTGGTACTGTCTCACCGTTGGTCGTTCTTTGGACAATTTCCAATTCTTCTCTTAATAAAATTAAGTTTAATTTGTCATTCGTGAGGTGTTAGTAGATCATGTGATAACATGATGGGATATTCCATCCGTCTCAAACAAAAGGTTATAAAAAGTTATCAAAAATACATAATTCCATATATAGTGAGATTAATCATATATGGTTCCTAAAATGGACTTATACTTCATATATCATATTGCATAATATAATAAAACTGGTTTCTACTAAACAGGGACTTCCTGTAGGCTAGTGGTAGGAGATAAAGGCATGTCGCACTTCAGTTGTGGGTTCGATTCACACAGCCTTGTCCGACGCGATGGGTTGTCGCCCATCCTGCAGGTTGTCCTTTTTATATAACTTTATTATTATAACTTTCCATCAAAAATATCGAAAAAGTTCTAACCTTAAACAATACTAACTTATGTCCAACATAATCCATTCCAATATTTAGGCTTATCCAAAATACTTCTGTCTAATCTCATAGTGTAAAGAAAATGATTACTTAAGAGGTCACATAACAAGTACGTGAATACCATCATTTATCCCCCGTATATGATATATATTGTTGGTCACATTCCAAACATGTGAATAACTTAATCATGTATTCTCTTAAAAAATGAATTCCCATTAAATCTTAGTGAAAACATGAATACTGTCAAAATTTCACTCTTTCCACATACAGAAATCCAAAAATTCTATATACTCAAACCCTGATATAACTTTTTCCTCATATCAGTCATGAGCTCATGAATACTTTCAAACATTTCATTTTCTCCTTATCCATTAATTATGCGCATATCATCTTCTTTCCAAACATATCTCAATCACTTTCCATTTTTACCAGTACCATAAAATTATTGAAAACCACAATAGACCAATACATAAATATTCCAATATTCCACGATAATATATACAACATTATTTTGGAATCCCATTACATAAACAGTTATTCATTCCACCACATCGTTTTAATATTCAACATCACCAGTAGTGTTTGCATGTGACTTCACTTTGTCATTTTCCTTAAGAGGTTGCTCACGTTGATCACCATTAACCCATGGATTAAGGAATGTATTAGCATAATTCCCCATTTCCTTGCACTTGAAGCATTGATGTGTTTGTGGTGCGTTCTCTGTAGTATTTTCATTATTCACATCATTAGAAACCCTTTTTCCATTACTTCGACACTCAGCTGATCAATTACCTTCTTTTCCACACATAAAACATTTTCTAGTCCCTTTAAGACAATCTCCACCATGCTTCTTTCCACACTTTGAGCATAAAGAAACATTCATCTTCTTTTCACCATTATTCTAAGATTTCTCCTTGAACTCCATCTTACGTTTTTGTCAAGACCATAAAATGGATATATTACACCAAATTACAGTTCTACCATGATAGGACAATTCACAATTTCTTCATAGCTACTGAAGTCTCTTATATCTAATGCCTTTCGAAGACTTGGTTTTAAGTCACTGAAAAATCGATCAACATTACTTTCAGGTTGGATGATAAAGCTAGATGCATACCTTGAAAGTCTTGTAAAATTCGCTTTGTATATACCAACAGATTCATCATCATTCTGCTTAAGCTCCAAAAATTCCTTTTCCATCTTTGTTCGAAGAATACGAGGGAAGTACTTATTGAAAAAACATGTTCTTGAAGTCATCCCATTCCATGGATTCAATTTCATCTTGGGGACTTTTATTCTTAATTAGAGTCCACCACTGGTCTGCTTCACCTTCTAAACGATAAACATCTAAAATTACTTTTTCATGTTCTGAATAGAAAAGTATGGAAAATATCATTTCAATGGTACTGATCCATTGTTCAGAAACAAGTGGATCAGAAGACCCATTGGAAGACGGTGGACGTTGCCTCATGAAGGACGCAATAGAATATTGTTCCCTTCTCTGATCATTTGGAAATTCAGAATGATTCATATATTGTGTAAGTATAGAAATAAGATTTTGCACTCCATATCCCATCACAGTTGGTAGCTTGGGAGGATAATCATTGCATTTTCCATTACATTGATCAACAGGGTTCCTTCGGGTTCCAGCCATTGTCAAAAACCCAAAAAGAATAGTGTGAGAGGCAAAAATCATGCTTGGAAAACAACATAATAAAGGGGGAGTACCTTCAATATCTAACATCTTTTTTTTAATTCTAATATCATTACCATAATTCTACGACTATAACCTATACTTATACTTATCCTGATGGACATCCCTAGACATACCTTAGAAATATCTCTAGGGATCTCACTAATGTTTTCGCATCCTAGTTCCCAAAGGTTAACTAAACCATTCCTCTGATACCAAATGTAGAGACCCAAAGCTTGACGTACATGGAAATTAAATTACTTTTGAAGAGTACTAGATTCATAACGAAAACAGACACACAAGGACCCTAATAGTTTAGTGTCTTTGGAAACTCGAAACGTAATCTTCTAATCATGCAGAAAGATCTTCAACTTCTCCCATAAAGATCTTCCCCTATTAGTTTTCTTACCTAAAACATTTCTTTAAATTCTGGGGAAAATAAAAAATATAAAGGGTGAGCTCGAATGCTCAATAAGGGTAAGCATAGAGAACATAAAACAATCCATATACATTTGAATGCAAAAACTGAACATAAAATATAAACATCAAAATCATGAGCAACGACATAAATCTTGGAAGTACAAAAGACATAGATCATAAAGGAACATTAGTCATGATAAAATAGCATAGAAATAAAACATGTAATTGTGGAATCAATTATGCACCTGTTATGATTTCCATAGTAGCCAAGGCATTGCTGCCATGACATCTTAGTGGAAAAAGTCCCATTCTGAATCGAGTTCACTCCTTGTTTCAGTCCTGTAACACTGAACCAGATTAACTTACCATTCCAGCCATGTCTATCTCATGAGATATAAATCTTTACCCGATGCATTGGAGGGATATATAGGTCCAACCCATCTCATAATGAAATCAGTCTTACATGTGCCACAAAAGAAACATAAATCATTTATCATAACCCAAAGAATAAAATGGGTTTCATAAACATCATCCCATAATAACATAATCCATATAAAACAAATGGATATAATTTCATCATAAGAGAAGTAAAACCATGTAAATCATAGAGTCGTTATACTTGAAACATACCCATATGAAATAATGTCATCTTAGATGGAAAATGGTTTTGATAAAACACTTGAAATAAATTCTTGAGGAAAATATCCATTCTCATTCAAAATCATTTTCATTTCACAAAATGACATTCAATTTTAAAAGAAGATGAATTTGTTGAAAATAGTCATGAAGTCTTATAGAGTAAGATTCTTCAAAATGAGGCATTATGAAACCGTAAAAATCCGTTCACGCTGTATAAGTTAAAAATAACATTCTTCTCGTACTTTTGTCAGAAAAGTCAAAAAGTACCTCGTATGGTAAACAAAAGAAAGATTACTTCCATAAGATGTGGTAAAAGTAAAAAAAGGGTAATAATGACTTTAAACATACATGGATGAAAACTAAACATTTTATGAAAAAATTTTGAGAACAAATGGACATGGATGATAAACATAACCCCAGTAAATACTTACGAATAAACAATCTCGGATAAGAACGAGATTGGAAAAGTTATCCCTTACCTTATGTCTGATATGGACAATATGTATCTTAACCTCATTTATAATGATTTAAATAATGTTATTGACTTATTACAGAATCATATTCATTGTTATGATATCACATATAGTTTACTTATGACATTATATTACCCGTTCTTTTGTAAATTCGATGTAAAAGTAGGCGATTTGGGTAAAATCGTTTCATTTATTGTACGTGTTTCAACTTGTTGTTCTTGATATTATTACTTATATCCAGATTTAATTAATTCAAGAATGTAAAACATTATTTATATATAATATATATTTAGCATATACATATATATATGATAGATCAATAAATGGAATGAAATACACCGTTCATGGAGACGGTAGGCCGTACGTACGCATGAATGCTGTTTTCGTTTCCCTATTGAATTGAATGGAATTAAGTAGATGAAATAAATATATATATACATAAATCTAGTATCATTATTATGTAATATATTTCATTATTATTCATGATATATACTTTATAATCATTCATGAATGGTTAAATGGAGAATGAATCTCATCGCGTCATGGATACGGTTGTCCGTACGTACGCACGAGCGATGATACCATTCCCATGATTGTAGAATTATATTGAAGTGTATGTATAATATTTCAGAATAAATATCAATTAACAATAATCATATATAGTTATTTATTTACACCATTATACCCATCTATATAAGGTGGTGGTCGAAAAAAGATTACACCATGGCATGGGGACGGTATTCTGTACGTACGCACGCGTGGTGATTTCATTTTCCGTAGGATGGATAGAAGGTGAAATAGGGTTGTTTCATATTTATAATAACATATCAGTATAAATTTAATACTGATTTTATTACTTTATAATGAGACAAATAAATATGAAGAAGTAGAAGAAGAATGAAACATGAGAGAATCAGAAGAAGATATTACATCTTCTTCAACACACCTCCTTTAACCTTCCTCTTATGGAAGTAGAGTTGGTCTTTTGAGAGTAACAAAACTTCCAGAATGTTGCTAGGGAAGTGTAGAAGATAAATGGGCAGGGGTTGGACGAGCTTCAAGGCTCAAAAGGTTGTGAAGAGAAGAGGGAAGGGGTTCCCTTTTTATAAGGGAGGAGAGGGGCACCTTTGGAAAAACTTACAATATTATTTTATAATAAAGTCATATTCGGTTTATAATAGCCTCAAATTGATTTATTTCTAAGCTAAAGTGGGGATGAGTCGAAATTACCTCACCTAATAGATTTTAGACATGTTTAGGTTACAATTGTAACCTTATCATTTAGATTTAACTCTAAGTTAAATAATTTACCTTTTACCGTCTCTTCTTGTTTTCTTACACCATATGGTTAATAAACATACTATAACAAGCCAAACGAACCCCAAGTGGTTAATTATTAATATATATATCCTTATATATGTCATTTGGCCGAACCGTACATTTTTAGGAATAAAATAACAATTAATAATATAATAATTGTTTTAAAAACTATTTTATGTCAATTTTGACACTATTTGGTAATTGATTTTTGTGAAACTCATACGAGCATAATTAGTTAGAAAAAGGTTAATTAAATAAATAATAACATGTCATATTAACATATAAAATTAGTGGAATTCGTAAAAAGTATCAAATTTCATTTATTTGGGTATTTATAATATCAATTATTTTAATATTTCATTATTTAGGTAATTACTACCTCACCATTGTGTCATAAATAACTTAAATTATTTAATGTATAAATATTCTAAATAACACCACATTAGGTAGGAAATATTTTTTATCTTTCTAATTAATATTTATAGTTGAATTTATCTTATATATATCCCAATATTAAAAATGGATTAGTTATTAAACTTTGATTTTAACTATTTTAACCCTTCATTAAATAAATTAATAATAAATATCTTAATCTAATCAAAGTGGACCTAAATGGTCATATTTTATTTCAAATGTTGTTTTTGGTCTAATTACACTTATCCAATAGAATTAGGACATGTTTTAGGGTAATAATAATATCATGTTTACCCTTAATTACCCTATTTACTTTTAACCGTGGTAAATAAAAGTGAAAAGTTACTATTCACCAAAAATTATTTTCTTATCATTGAACCACATTTTAGTCCTTGATATTAACCTTGTCTCTCATATTTTCGAAATTCCACTCACAGAATCAGTAAAATTTAGTTTTAAGTGAATTTCCAAATTCTCCTAGTAGGTGGGTAAAAGACGGTGAAAAGTTCAATAACATTTTTATATATTTAAAATTATTATAAAATGACTCCAATGAATTAAATTAATCCTATATAGGTATTATGTATCATTTTTTACCTAAAATAATTTTAAATAAAATAAATAATTATTTAAATAAAAAGACGGTTTTTAAATAGCAACCCAGTGTTTTCACTATTCTTCAAAAATTGAAAGTTTTCATCAAAATACCAAAAATTCACACAAGGATAATTTCGATATTCCGAATACAAAAATGAATTCCATTTCAAAAGATAAAACTTATCAAATTTTAAAAAGTGGGTATTACTATTCATAGCGGGATAGTTTATATAACATATCGTTGTTTAGTGAAACTCGGTATTGCGTACAACACATGCTATCGTGGAAGGTTGCGATTGCGTGTAATGAAAGACAAGTAAGGGATACGTGTAGTGAAATCTCCCTTTGGTGTAGCGTACAACACAAGACATCAATAAAATTAAAAAAGAATATTTTTCATAAAATCTTGGGGTGTTACACGGTTGACGCTATTTTCTTTTTCTATATCGATGGAATGAAAGAAATAAGGGTTGTTACATTAATATAACTACGCTTAAGTATAATAATGATGACTTTGACTTGATATTACTATGGTTAGGGTTAATATTCAAAGGAAATATTAATAATAGAAGGTAAAGATTTTTTAATTGTTAACTTTGTAAACACGAACATTTTCACTAAATTCTCCTTGGAAATGAAGGGATTAGTCAAAATAATTGGGACCTAAGACTTATGAACATGGGATATAATTATATGTGGATAAAAATTTAAAATTTTCAATAAGTGATTCTATGGAATATGTGTCTCATGAAGGTGTGGAAGTCCCACTTTTTATTAGTGAACAAAAGGAATATTTTGTGAATACCCTTTACATTTCAAGGACATTATTACACTATTCAAGGGAAAATGTATCCAAAAGTTAGAAATAATGGATTTTATGCTAATATTGGTTTGATAAATCCTCAAAAAATAATTCAAAAACACTTTTTTTTTAAAAAATAGTTATTGGAAAATATATTTTAATATTTTACCATTTTTGTTATTAACGTGGTAACTAGTTTTTATCTAAGTAATTTATATATTAATAAAATATAATGTTACCCCTATTAAAGATATTTATTTTATAAACCTAAATTTATTATATATTTAAACTAAATAAATTTCTTAATAAGATGAAATAATATTTTAAATTAAATAATTTAATATACAAAAATACGTTTTCTCTAGATAAATAATGTTTTCACAATTAAGTGTTTCTAATCACACTGAGTATTAATTAATAGATTAATGTATGATTATATATTTATATATAGGACAAAAAATTATATCAAATTCAATGTTTATAATAAATTAATTTATTTGATGAGATAAAAATTACACAATAGTAATAAAACAAATCCTTGAAAATAACAGTTTTACCATTATCATGGTTATTATGTTTAATAATAGTAATCATACGTTTATTCACAAAAATTAAATTTATATGATAAAATAATATGATAATTTTAATATAAAATATTATATCAATATTATTCTATTTAAGCACCGTAATTGATAAAAATAAAATTTTAATATAGGTGAAAACAATAATTGTTTAGAGTGAAATATTGCTTAAGTTTCGAGAATGATAAACATGGGTTTTTACATAGTATTTTTAAATGACTGATTTTACCTCATAAATATGTAATTTTTTCTTCAAATAATTTCATAAATATTAATACCATTCTTTTATAATAACAATTTCATAAATGTGGCAATTTTAGAAAAATCTATATTTTTCACTATTCACCAAAAATCAATTATTTCCAAAAAAATAATTCAACTTAATATTATATTGGTATACTACAAAAAAATAATTTAATATTTTCAAATTATAATCATAATATTTTAAAGTTTATATTTTAAACAAAATTTTAAAATATAATGAAATATAATTTTTATTGGAAAATAACATTTCAATTTATTATCCATTCTTATACATATTTTCTATAAATTAATAACAAAAATAGTATTACCATATTTTTAACATAAATATAAATATTATCCATAGAAAAAATATACCTAGTATATAATTAAATAATTTTCTCAAAATTAATCTCATAAATGGATAATTTTAGGGAAAATACCTTCTTAACCATAAGGTGATCATATTAGTAATGTAACAATAATAAAAAATGGTCATTGTTTTAAATATATTTTATAATTTGGTTACCTATATTTATATCTTCAAATGTTATTGCTACATTATAATGATTATATAATTTTATGTGCTTTTTTCTAGTTTAGTGTTGTGTGTGAAATAAGATATTCAGCAAATAAGTTTTTTAAGAAAAGATTTATTTAAAATATCATGTATTTAAATCCCCGTAAAATAAATTATGTCCAAACAATTTTATTCATTACATACTAATTAAAATATATAATATTATTTAATCAATATGCATGACTCCGGATATAAAATCTATAATGATATCAACCTTAAAAATTCCGGATCATTCATTTTATTCAAAATTGGTTTAACATCAAAACTATGTTTTTCCATAACTAATTGATTGAAGAGTATATTATTATTCAATACAATTCCCCAAGTAGAATAATTTATTTATAAAGTGTGTTTATAATCATGATTTCACTGATATAACATCTTAAGTTGAAATAAAATGTTATTTCATTATTCCAATAAATAGTTTTCCTGTAACTATGAAGAAAATATCAATTCCCAAAAATCATAATAAATATATCTAAAAGAAAAATAATAATAAATGAACGAATCAATATACCAAAACCCATAAATAATATTTATATAAATTGGATAAATTAATTCTTCCACCATGTTTTTTTATGTTAATAGTATATATCTTGTGAAACTTACATGAAAAAAGAATATTTCAAATCTAGAGAAATGAATAAGTTCATATAGCCCTAATTAATTATAATTATCCACATCAATAGTAGTTATTACATTTTACATTCCTTATTATAATTTCCGAGTTTGTCTTTTTGTTGAATTTCATCTTAATCCCATGGGCTAGTTCATTAGTTTTCATAGTTCTCAAATTCCTCACATCTAAATCATAAAATTTTTAATAGATCCTTACGAAAAACATTATTTTCCCCATTGTATTAAATGAAATAATTATTTTTACTTGGAAGATTGTCTATTGAAACCCTACTATACCATATATACAAAAACTTCTAGTTCCTTTGATATATTCCCCTAGGTACCTCTTCTCAAATTTGTGACATAAAAGACACTATATTTTCATTCCTTCTCCATCTTCATCACCAAAAACTTTATAATAATTTCCCATTATCTTCTTGGATGTGTTTTGAAACTCAAATATGTTCATACTATTAATAATAAGGCCAAATGGATATTTTATTCATAGTTACATGATTTATCACTCTAGATGTCATTTTTACAGGTGATGCATTGAGTAAATCATCATATTGTCCCTCTCATCCATGGTTCCTTCTATTTATATACAGTAACATATCTAAAAGGGTTTAATGTAGGAGATAGAAAATTAAATACATTAATATAAATTATCTCATGAAAAAATCAACCTTCAAATATTTTACTACTTAAAACCATTATATTTTCTATTATTTCAACCTATTTTGGTATGGTTGTCATGTACTCATTAACCAAATTCCATACCATAAAAAACCTTCACAATGGCTTGTAAATAAACGGTGATTTACCAAAGAGTAACCCCCAATAGTTTCAATGAAAGAGTGAAATAATGACTATTTTTCATTCACCTAGCGATGATCTATTTAATACTCAATATACCCTTTTATGGTTTTTAACCTAAGGTGCATCAATTCTAGATTCTACATCCACTTTTAGTATCCAAATTAGGATTTCATAGCTCAAAAACAAGATACTCAAACAAATTATAAAATTTCTTGTTGTTATCATATACAATGACTTATCCCTGGGTTTTTTTCTAAAGTTTTCTAATAATAACCATATAAATGAAAAAACTATTCCTCAAACATCACTAAAACTTCCTTTTATAACAACTATGATATCCATGAAAAAAAATATCTTTATTTAGAATCATGAATGTAATTTAAATGTTATATATAATAATAATGTTACTTATCTTGGAGAACCATTTGGGTTAGTGTCATTATGGACTAGTTACATGGGAAAATTATTTTACACAATTGTGAACCTTTATCTATAATATAAATAGACTATACCCACCTTCTATAATTTTTCAACAAGTTATACTAATCTTCATAAGCCAGGGAAGTGAAAAAAAGAAAGGGGTGAGTTAAAATGCTCAGTAAGATAAAACTTATCAACATGCATGAAGATTTAGATCATAATAATATGATAAAACATTATAATAGACTAAATTTCTTATTACATTGAACATTTAATAATAATAGTTATCCATAAATCATGAAGGAATGATGTGTAATCTCAAAATAACAAACATTTACTATAACATAAGAGTGTGAGATAATCTTGAAAACAATGTATAGGGAAGTTATATCATGGAATCCTAAATGTGTGAAAAAATAAAGCATACAATATTAATAATAGGTTATGGTTCACTCCCCATACCATACACACATTATGTATAAATTATCATAGTTGATTGGGTTTACTCCCCCATTCCCATAAACATAGTGGATTGAGTGCTATTGTAGATTGTCTTCCCTCCCCATTACAATAAACATAGTGTATTAGGTTCACTCCCCAATACCATATATAATATCTCATGAGATATAAATAATTACCTAATGCATTGGTGGGATATATAATTTTAGGACCACCTTTCATGTGAGATTGTGTGCATAGAAAACCTACTCATAACCCATACATGGTATCTCATGATGTGAAAACCACTCCACATACCCACAGACATAGTGTATTAGGATCACTCTCCAATCACATACATAATATATCCTGAGATATAAATCCTTAATAAACGAATTAAAGGGATATAAAATGGCATTCCCACATTTCATGTAACATAGTTTACTTGGGAAAACAACCCATGACCTTTATATGGTATCTCATGGGTTGAAAATAAAACCCCATTCATTAGAGGGATATATAATTCTAGTTAAACCCATAAATTAATTAAAATAATAGTATTTACATGCATACGTGTTCCATTTAGGGAATTTAAACCATTCATAAATCATAAGCATGATATATTCTTGACAATAAGAAAAATCTTTTCTCAAAGCATACTTGAAGGATATATCATAAGGATTAACATTATATTAAAGAATTATATTAATTTGTATTTTTAGATGTAATGTCCTAGTTTTTTCTATGTAATAATTTTTAATATTTCTTGGAATATTTTTAGAGCTAGGTGTTGAGTTGAAGTGTGATTCTGAGGCTTGATGTACTTGAAATTAATTTTTAAAATATATTTTACATCACACACATATAGTTTTAAAAAAAAATTGAATGACTCCAAAAAAGGAGATTGGATCCTAAATATAATGGCACTATTGAGTTCACAACATGATTTTTAACCTAGGTGTGACATAATATTTTTCGGTGCGAACCGTATTTGAAAAAATTATTTCAGGAATAAATGAATAAAATAAAATAATTGATTAATTTTATTTATTTATTTTTGACATAGTGACTAAATTACTCTTTAAATATACATCTATGTATTTTGTCTCTAGTTTGGCCTGTAAACCCTGGAGACCTAGGAGATATTGGAGGAGATAGTTATTAGAATATGGCAATAGATCATGATCAGATTGAGGATTGTACACCAATGCATCTTGAGGATATTTCCAGTGACAACAATACAACTTTTTCTTCTTCAGCGATTGATCCAAATTGTGGATGGAAATTTATTTTGATTGGATTTCATCCTAGTTATCCATATCTATGATGAGAATTAATCAATAAACCAATAGATTTATCCATGGTTCATTACAATTGCTGAATGGATTAGTTTTATTCGGGACTTAGGGAATTTATTTGTAACTATTTGATTATCTATTAGTTTATCATTATAATAGAAATTAATCAAGGTAAACAATGACATTGATTGAGGTCCATTCATTATGATTATTCTTTGTGATTTTCTCCCATGATTCTATGTTCATCATGGGTGTTCTTTGTTAGGATCTTGGTTCGACATACATTAAGAAATTAATCTTTGCACAATTGTTTCTTGGTGGAATGATTAGATCTATTAGATATAGGATTAAAACAATGTGACGGAGGTTTGAAGATGGTAAAATTGAATGAATCAGGCCAGTTTGGAGACCTCATGTTTTTAATGGTGCATGCAATTGTTATGGGTATAAACAAAATAAAATTTCCATACAAATTGGGTGGTGGGAATCTGGTGAATAAAGACAAAAATAGTCAGTCGGGATAGATCGTCCATTCCCAACACAAATAATTATTATATTTGGTGTTTAAGGAGTAGATGATTCCATGTGAGTAAGAACAATGTGATTTAGGAAATCTCATTCTTTACAACATGTAATCTATGATTACACAGTGTGTGGGAACCCAGTTTTGTGGCTAGGGTTTCCATTTAATTTTAAGTGTCACACGACATGTAACCACTATCACACAGTGTGTGGTGACTTCCCCAGTGTGTAGGTGTGTACGTAGGAGGGTACATAAACATGGGTTAGAGTACACAAGCATGATAATACAGTCCACTCTTACTCATACACGACTAATTAGAATATACTTGGGCTAATCTGTGTACCAGTACATTGGAAGAGTACATGGTTAGAAAGAGATAGAGTAATTATATACAGACATAGGAACTGTCCATTTTCATTGGCAGGACCCCAGGGCAAAAGAAAATGTTTGTCACTTCTAATACAGGCAGTGTACTCCTTCAAAGTAAGCTTAGAAAACTTTTCCTTTGTTTATTGGACAAGATTATTTAGGTTAGGTTCCTCATATCCATTCCATGGGAGTTAGTATGGAATCACCACCTACACATTGGAAATCAATACCTTTAGTAGGAATTCTTTTATAATTTTTTTGAATCCTTTTGTGAGTCCTAGAGTGTAACGACCCGAAATTTTGAAAAAATTTTGTTTCCTAATTGTGTGTGTTATTTTATTTTTTACTCAAAAAACTATTTTATCTAATGAAATGAGTATAATTAAAATGAGACCATTGGGTTTCGATTGTTATATGAACATTTGTCAATATGAAAAGTTAGAAACCAATTGTTGCAATTATTGTCCATAAATTCAAGTGATCATGGTTAATTAATATAGATAGAAGTTTTGGTGACCTCATCCAGTAGTCTCGGCCCAATCGAACCCCATCTAATAGAACTTGAGAAGGAGGTAGCACCACTAGGCTTTTCTCTTGACCAAACCCAAGCCGAACATCATCATCTGAAACTAGAATGGAATCACCTTCGCGTGAAGTTCAAACTGATAGAAATTACTACTCGTCCAATGTTGGTCGAGCTGCCCTCGGATTCTCTCACCATAGAACACCTTACACTTAGGTCATATGCTGGGGTTATAAGGGGATATTTAAGGAGACCGTAACTACTTTGTGTAATCCTTTGAGATAAATAAAATTGTGTTTTCCTCTTATGGTGATGTTTGTGAGTTTTTAAATGTTTGAATGAATATAAGATGTATTTTATTGATGAATTTTGAAAAAAGGATATTTTAAAATATTTCTGTAAACCTTAAATAACTAATGATGTGTAATGATTTTAAAAAAATGGTCTTCTGCAAATGTGTTCAGTATGAAATTTACAGTCTAATAATACCAACTTAATTTTTGATAAATAGTAAATTATGAATTGTGATTTTATGCTTAGGATTAGTAATTTGACCAAATTGATTAGTAATACCACTTAAAGAAAGTATTAATATTATTTAGTCACCCTGATTAATTAGTGTGATTGAATAAAATAGGTAAATAACCGTTTCATTAATTTTTAGTCAAGTATTAGTTTTTATAGTATATAGTTTTTTATTTAAAAATTAAATTAAAAATATTTAGAAAATTATTTTTATAAAATGGAGTTTTTTTAATTTATAGCATTGATATTATATTGAGGTAAATTTTTTGGAGTTTTCTGAAAAAGTTGATTTTTCAGTGAATAGTAAAAATACAGTTCTAGGTTTTCATTATGTTTAAGGACATCATGACTGCATCATGATGAATTCATGTGATATTTTAAGGGATGGTAGATTAAATGGGATGAATTAATTTTAGAGGGTTCCCATGTGGCCAAAACCATGGGAAAATACCATGGGCAAGCCCATGGTTTTGCCAAAACCACTACTGAGGTTTCCCTTGAAATTATTAAAGTATCACATCCCTTTCCCTAAAAATACCCACCCTTTACTCATTTATTTTTCACTCCCAAATCTCCCCCAACTAAGATCTGGTCCCATTACCTCCCAAGGAGTCCTCCCAGGGTGCATCAAGCCCCTCAAGGTCCCATCCTTCGTCTTTTATGAGTTACGTTTTAAGGTAAGGGATCATACCTCTCTCTTTCTTTCCATGTATTCCATTTTATGTAATTTCATTTATGCTCCATGTTCTTATGTTGGGTATGTTCTCTTATATTCATCCTACATTCCTTTTTATGTTCATATTATGAGAGACCCTCTCTTTCTCCCATCATTTCATTTTATGAATGTTTAAGTGGCGCTGTTAGGCTGCCAGATTTTTAAGCGATTCTTTCACCCTTATCATTTTTTCAAAGTTTTGCTTTCATATCAAGTATTTCAAGTTAATTTTTATTATTCTGGGGTATTATAACTATATCTATAATTATGATCTTTAAATTTCATATAATGTTAGACCCTATTTTATCTCTTCAATTCATTTTTTGATGTTATGAGTGACGCCGTTAGGCTCCCAAATTTTCATAAGAGAAATCTTATTTTTGTCTTACTTCCATGTTTTTCATTTCATATGGTATGTCATTAAAATATCATTACCATGTTCTTATATCCATTATATTATTTCCCTCTACTGTTTTTTTGATCATTTATTAGTGGGTGACCCATGTCCCCTCTCTTTTCAATGTTTTCTAAAACCCTGTAACATAGCTGTTATACTGCAGATTTTTCATCCCAAAATTTCTCTCTTTTTCTCAAATTAAATTATTATATTAATTGATTACTCAAATCTATTTATTATATAGGGGTATTCAAATATATATCAAGATGTTCTATTTTAAATTCTGGGATTTACATACATGAGTCCCTCTTTCCTTTTTCCGTGGGTTTAAAGTGACATAAAGATCATGCCTTAAAAGTAGTTTTTAAAATGTTATGATTATGAAATTAAACCCATTTATTTTATGCTACATGGGTTATTTATGAAATGTTGATGATGATAAATGTGTCTCACATGATAATAAAGACAAATTTAAGGGTTCTCCATGATAGCACTCAAATGAATATGGGTAATGATGTAACTACAAGAGATTCCAATTTTAACGATACCTTGGTGAATAACCTAGGTAATTTCAAATTACACCTTGGGGATGGACCTTGGTGATATGATCATGATTTTCTTTGTTAAATTATGTTGAAACATCTTCATGTTATGAAACAAGTTATTTTTATTACGATATGCTTGATGATCTCTTTCTCATGCCTTAACGTTTTTTATCATGACCTTATTGATGTATCTCAAATTCACATGTAAAATGTTTCTCTTGTTTCATTTACTGGGCCTTCTTCTCACCCTTTCCTTTGATGTATGCTCTCGGGTTATGAGGTGTTGTAATGAACTTAGGATGAACAAATGAAGAAGCCTTTAAATTTTTTAAGAATAATGTTTTATGTTTTTTTCATGCTTTATGTTCCTGGTCTCCAAGACACTAAACCTTAATGATCCTCGGTTTTGTATAATGTAATGAAATTTTATGTCATAAAAGGCAGGATTCCATAGTTGGTATCAAAGGATGGTTTATTTATTTATGGAAATTAGTATATGAAAACTTTAGTAAGAACCCTATAAAAAAGTTTAAATATAGGAAAACATCTTGGTATTTTAGTAAAGTATTAAGTAAGTGGTTTCCAAACAAATAAATCCCTGTCTAGATACGAACAAGTAGAGGTGGCTCTGGAACAGATGTACCTAGGAGTGAAAAGTCTGACAAGGTGTTTCGTGCTTGACCCAGGGAAACCTGTTGCGTGAAAACAGTCCTTGCTGGACTCTTGGATTGTCACTCCCAGGGGATATGATTTGGTAAATTCATAAGCTTTGTATGAACCATTATTAACGGGACAAAGAAAAAATAAATTAAAGATTCACATAAGAATATATGATCATGGATAACCAAGATTGGAACCTAGGGGATCACAAGTTAGGGTATAATTTTCTTCTACAAGTTTATCCTTCAATTCTTAATGTTTCCTTTTCATTATTATTGGCTAAGTATTTTAGCCCCTTAATTATACTTTCATTTCTTAGTTAATGGAGGGAAATAGAAGAACATGTCCCAACAACCAATGCGGTAGGAAATGTGACGATTTCCCTATTAATATGACAGTGATGACGAGAGATAATGTTGAACATATTGTGATTATGCCAAACCTGTAACACCCCGAGATTTTATGAAAAATATTCTTTTTGATTTCATTAATGTCTTGTGTTGTACGCTACACCAAAAGGAGCTTTCAAAACATGCATCCTTGACTTTCATTGCATTACACGCAATCAAGACCTTCCTCGATACCGTGTGTAGTACGCAATAACGAGTTTCACTAAACAACAATATGCTATTAAAATTTTCTTAAAACTAGCCGTTATGAATAGTAATAACCAATTTTTGAAATTTTGTAAATTTTATTTTTCAAAATGGACTTCATTTTTGGATTCGGAATATCGAAATTATCTTAGGGTGAAATTTTGGTACTTTTCGGCTAACTTTCATATTCTGATGAATAGTGAAAATTACTAAATTTTAATTAAAAACAATTTTTTTAATCGAAATAATTAATAGTGATAAATTTTTAATTTGAGTGGTTTTAAAGTATATTTAGAATATATTTTTACAATTTAATACAATGTTGGTCATTGGATGTAATTTCACATTTAAACCAGACATAAACAAGTGTCAATTTTTTGAAAGTTATTATCTCTTAAGAACACTCTATTTGTTTTGACGACGAGAATTAATTTTTAAATTAATTAATGCAACTGATATGTTTTGAATTTCGTAAAATAGACATCATTTTTGAGTTAATAATATCAAATATAGATTATGCCTAATTTTTGGTATTTTTCTAGAAACTTTCATTTTTTGATGAATAGTGAAACCACTAAGTGGTAGTAAAAAAAATGAATTTTTCATAAAACATAATTTTACCGCTTTTGTGAGGGGAATTTCAAAAATCTGAGAGACACGGTTGATGTCAGTAAGTAAAATTTGGTTCAATGAGATGAAAATATTTTTTTGTGAATAGTAACTTTTTAATTTTTTTACCACGGTTAAAAGTAAATAGGGTAATTAAGGGTAAAAATGTTATTATTATTACCATAACACATGTCCTAATTCTATTGGATAAGTGTAATTCGACCAAAAACAATATTAGGAATAAAATATGACCATTTAGGCCCACTTGGATTAGATTAGGACATTTATTATTATTTAATTCAAAGAAGAGTTAAAAGAGTTAAAATCAAAGTTTATTTACTAAAACATTTTTAATATAGGGTTATACATAAGATAAATTCGATTGTAAATATTCATTAGAAAGCTAATATGATTTCGTACATAATTATAGTTTATTTATAATTTTTAGACATTAAATTAATTAATTTATTTATGACACATTGATGATGCACTAATCACCATAATAGTGAAAAATTATAATAATTGATATTATAAATACCCAAATAAATATAATTTGAGACTTTTTATGAATTACACTAATTTTATAGGATAATATGACATGTTAGTATTGATTTAATTAACTTTTTTTGAACTAATAATTCTGTTATGAGTTTCACAAAAATCAATTACTAAATAGTGTCAAAATTGACATAAAATAGTTTTTAAAACAAATATTATATTATTAATTTTTATTTTATTCCTAAAAATATGAGGTCCGACCAAATAACATAGATAAGGTAATATATATTAATAATAAACAACTTGGGGTTAGTTTGGCTTGTTATAGTAAGTTTATTAACCTTATAGTATAAGAACACAAGAAGACACGGTAAAAGTAAAATTATTTATCTTAATGTTAAATCTAAATGATAAGGTTAAAATAGGAACATAAACTTGTCTAAATTCTATTGGATGAGAGGATTTAGACCCATCCCCACCTTAGCTTCGAAATAAATTAATTTTGAGATATTTAAAACCGAACTTGACTTTATAATAAAATAATATTTTTAGTTTTCCAAAGGTGCCCCTCTCCTCCCTTGTAAAAGGGCACCCCCTCCCTCTCTTCCTCACACTACATTGAGCCTTCAAGCTCGGCCAAACCCTGCCAAATTCCCTTCTCCACTTCCCTAGAAACATCCTAGAGGTTCTGGTCTTCCTCAAAGACCAATTTTAGTGCCCTAAAAGGAGATCTCAAAGAGGCGCTTCAAAGAAGAGGTAATGTCTGTTACCGATTCCTTCAACTTAATTTCTTCTTCCACTTCTTCTTCTTAGGTTGTTTCATTATGAAGTAATAACATCAGAATCACTCATATACTGATATGTTATTATAAGTATGAAACAACCCTATTTCACCATCTATCCATCCTACGGAAAATGAAATCACCGTGCGTGCGTACGTACGGAATACCGTCTCCACGCCGTGGTGAAAACTATTTTCCACCACCAACTTACTTGGATGGGTATAATGGTGTAAATAATAACTATATATGATTATTTTAAATTTATATTGATTCTGAAATAGTATACATACACTCCAATACAGTCCCACGATCATGAGAACGATATCATCGCTCGTCCGTACGTACGGACTACCGTCTCCACGACGCGATGAGATTCATTCTCCACTTTAACCATTCATGAATGATTATAAAGTATATATAATAAGTAATCATGAAATATGTGACATAATAATGATACTAGATTTATGTTTATATATATGTATGTCATCTAATTAATTCCATTCAACTCAATAAGGAAACGAAAACAACGTTCATGAGTACGTACGACCTTCCGTCTCCATGAACGGTGTATTTATTTCCATTTACTGATTTATTATATATATTTATATTCTTAATATATATTATATATAAATCATGTTTTATATTCTATAATTAATTAATCATGATCTAAGTAATCATATGAATAATTACAAGTCAAAACACGGACGGAAAATGAAACAATTTTACCCAAAACGCTCTTTAACATGGAATTTACAAAAGAACGGGTAATATAAAGTCATAAGTGAACCATATATGATATAATAACAATTAGAATGATTCTGTAATAAGCCAATGAAATTATTTAAATCATTATACAGGAGGTTCGGACACTTACGATGCAAATCAGACCTAAGGTAAGGGAAATATCACAATCTCCTTTTTATCCAAGATTGTTTATACTTTGGAATTTACTGGGGTGTATTTTATCATCCACAACCATGTTTCCTCAATATCTAATATTATTTCCATCCACCTACAATTCTATAAATCCATTTTTACCCTGTTTTGAGTTTATAGTAAAAGATATGAAAGGAATCTTTTTTCATTTTTCATACGAGGTACTTTTTTAATTTTCTGACAAAAGTACGAGAAGAATGTTTTTTTTAACGTACATGACATGAATGGATTTTTAAAACATTATTTAAAAGAAGCTTCTTTTACAAGTTTTCAAGTTTATTTTTAATCAACTTCTTTTATTTTAAAATTGTATGACATGTTAAGAAAGGAAAAATGTTTTTGAAGTAGCAAGGATATTTTCCTCAAGAATGGAGTTCAAGTGTTTTATCAAAATTATTTTCCATCTAAGATAATATAGGGTTCTGTTTCTATACCTATTATTACATTTATTTGATTATGTTGTGATGGAAATATTTTTATGAGTTCCTTTATCTTATATGAATTGTTTTATGATTTCATGTTGTTTAAGAATCCCATTTTTTTATTACATGGGTTATCCAATGAGGTATGGTTTATGATTTTGTGGAACACATAAGAATGGTATCATTATGAGATGGGTGGGACCTATATCTCTCTCCAATGAATTGGGTAAAGATTTTATATCTCATGAGATAGAAATGGCTGGAACGGCAGGTTATACCGGTTCAGTGAAACAGGACTGAAACGAGGAGTGAACTCGGTTCAGAAATGGACTTTGTCCACTAAGATAGTCTTGGAAATGAGTATTGACTAATAAGAAATGATTATCTATGATTATGTCTGTATGACACAAAGTTTCATGTTTTATGTTATTATGTTTGGGATTACATTTCACTACTATGATTTATCCCATGTTATGAAATTATGATCTATTTTGCAGGGTAAGATTTCCAAAATGTTATGTTCTTATGAATATGATGTCATTGATATATCTTTTGTTTACCCATACTGAGCATTTCAGCTCACCCTTTTATGTTTTCTTTTCCCCAGGTTATAAAGAAAGGTTTTAGGTAAAAAAAGGAAGATATTTATGGGAGATGATGAAGATCTTTCACCATGATTAGAAGATTATATTTCGTGTTTCCAAAGACACTAAACTATTACGATCCTTGTGTGTGTTTTTTGTTATATACTAAGTATTCCGCAAAAGTAATGTAATTTCCATGTACGTTAAGCTTCGGGTCTCTACAAAACCAGCTATCAAAAATCATAATTAATAATTGGTACCTAGTTGAATGCCCAAATTCATCAAGGAAGAAGAAGACGAAGTCTCAAGGAGGTTCATCTGATAAAGTTGAAAAGGGAATGAAGATCCATTTTCCTTTTTCCAAAAAGTGTGGAAAGAGGCACCAAGGAGAATGTCACAATGGAACCCAGAGATGTATTATGTGTTGGGAGATAGGGCATAAAGTATCCAACTGCTTTAAAAAAAGGATAATGTGATGAATAAAGATAAGGTTTGATCTAATGTACCTTATACTTTTCAATGTCATAAATGTAGAGAAGTTGGACATTATCCAAGGCAATTATCTCTTGGAAAGGATGAGAATCATGGTGAGCATCAGAAATCATCATGGAAAATGGAACAATGCAAGTCCTACGTTGAGACAGATCATGATGACTGAAGTACATGTAACTTCTGCGCAATAATGGTCTATGTCATGTTGTATTTTAGTTCATGCTCTATGAGCATATAATTAATGTTTTCTAAAGACATCGAGTAACTACCTAAGAAGATTTTATATCATTAAGGAAAACATCTATTATTATGTATCACATGTTGAAGTTATGGAGCTGTTATTCTTGAAAAAAAAGAGATGATTAGGGGATTACAAGATGAATATTATTTTGGAAGACATTCACTATTTTGGGAACCCTATATGAACAAGGTAAATAGATTACTACGGTATTTTCTCTTAGGATTAAAGGTTGACTTATATTTTGAAGAATTTATGAATTTAAGGTGAACGTATGGTAATTTAGGTAACTTATTGAAATGATTATCCTGTCTTGGGGAAAATGTGATCAGGTTATTTACATTTTTTGTAAGACATTAAGAGTGGTTGATGTTGTTTGGAGATGAATTATAATGTTTATCTTGGAAGACTATGTTATCAAATCCTTCTTGGATTTGGGTTTCAATCTTAGTTTGCTTTATTTTGAGGAATTTTAAGGACAATTATTTATGGAATGGTCTATCATGAACTTTTGGTAGTACCGTGGAATTTTGAATATTAAAAGTAGTTTCCATTCCTATAGGATTCTTTCTTTTTGAAGAGTTGTTTTATCTTACCCTTTCTGTTTTTGGGGTAATTTTTAATGATAGAAGAAATATATAGTTAATCTTTTGTGGATTATTTGATTATATAGAAGATGATTCTTGTGCTTTTGAAGAGACCAAGTTTTTTTTGAATTCTCATAATTTGGAGAAAAGATTAGTTTTGGTAGAAACATATTATAGGATGAAACTATACTTGAAGGTATGTATATTTACTTATGTTATTATTCTATGTAGTAAATTAATTCCTAAAAAATATTAAACGGAACGTAAAAAACGTTGTTAGTTTATGTTTCCTACTTGGTAATCAAAGACCTTTTAACCCATCACAAGTTTGTGATTTTCTGGTGGTTAACATTCTCCTAGACATATTTTCTATCACTCTCCATCAGAACTTGTCCATTTACGTTTTTTCCTCCATATCCATGTTTTCCTACATGGAATCCTAGTATGGGTTTACTTTGGTGACCTTGTCTCTTCTCTTTCTTTCTTTTAAAGTGATAGTTTTACCAACTGTTTTTTCGATGTGGAAATTTCAATGAAATTTCCAAGCCAAATTGTTTTTTTTAAATTGCGAGGACGCAATTTCTTAAGGGGGGAAGAATGTAACGACCCAAAATTTTGAATTAATTTTGTTTCCAAATTTTTTGTGTTATTTTATTTTTTTAAGTCAACAAAACTATTTCATTTAATGAAATGAGTATAATTAAAATGAGACCATTGGGTTTCGACTGTTATATGACCATTGGTCAATATGAAAAGTTGGAAACTAAATGTTGAAATTTTTGTCTCTAAATACAAGTGATATTGGTCAATTAATATAGAAAAAATATTTAATGGCCTCATCCAGTAGTCTCAGGCCAATCGAAGCATATCTAACAGAACTTGGGAAGGAGGTAGCACCACTGGGCTTTGCTCTGATCCAAACCCAATCTGAACTTCATCGTGTGAAGCTAGAATGAAATCGCCTTCGGGAGAAGTTCAAAATGATAGAAATTACTAATCTTGAAATGTTGGCCATGCCACCCTCAAATTCTCTCACCTTAGCACACCATACACTTAGGTCCTATGCTGGGGTTATACGGGGCTATGTAGGGAGACTGCAACTACTTTGTGTAATCTATTAAGATAAATAATATTGTGTTTTCTTCTTATGGTGAAGTTTGTGAGTTTTCAAATATTCGATTGAATATAAGATGTATTTTATTGATGAATTTTGAAAAAAGGGTATTTTAAAATATTTATGTAAACCTTAAATAATTAATGATGTGTAATGATTTTCAGAAAATTGTCTTCTACAAATGTGTTCAGTAAGAAATTTAGAGTCTAATAAGATCAAATCAATTTTTTATGAATAGTAAATTATGAATAATGATTTTATGCTTAGTATTTGTACTATGACCAAATGGATTAGTAATCTCACTTAAATAAAGTATTAATATAATTTAGTCACTTTGATTTAGTATTCCGATTCAATAATATAGGTAAATAACTGTTTCATTAATTATTAGTCAAGTATTAGTTTCTTCAGCCAATAGTGTTTTTATTTAAAAATTCCATTAAAAATATTTAGAAAATTATTTTTATAAAATGGAGTTTATTTTTGAATTCAGAGCACTGATATTATGTTGAGGTAAATTTTTGTAGTTTTTTGAAAAAGTTGAATTTTCACTGAATAGTAAAAATACAGTTTTAGGGTTTCTATATGTTTAATGACATCATGACTGCATCATGATGAAGTCATGAGATATTTTAAGGGATGGGTGACTAAAAAGGATGATTTATTGTATTGGGGGTCCCATGTGGCCATTATCATGGGAAAATACCATGGGCAAGCCCATGGTTTTATCAAAACCGCTAGTGAGGTGTCCCTCAAAATTATTAATGCATCTCCTCCCTTTCCCTATAAATACCCACCCTTTCCTCCTTTAGTTTTCACTCCAAACTCTAACCAAATGATCCTGTAGTCCCATTACCTCCCAAGGAGTCCTCCCAAGGTGCCTCAATTCCCTCATGGTCTAAACCTTCTAGTGTTAAGAGTTATGTTTTATGGTAAGGGATCATACCTCTCTCTTTCTTTCCAAGTAATCTCTTTTTTGTCATTTCTTTTATGCTCCTTGTTCTTATGTTGGGGATGTTCTTTTATATTCTTCCTAAAGTAATTTTCATGTTCATATGATGAGATACCCCATCTTTCTCTCATCATTTCATTTTATGAATGTTTAATTGGCACCGTTAGGCTGCCGAATTTTTAAGGGGTTCCTTCACCGTTCTCATTTTATCAATGTTCTACTTTCATGTCAACTCTTTCATGTTCCTTTTATTATGTTGGGGTATGATATCTATATCTATCATATTTATCTGTTATTTTAATATGACGATAGACCCTATTTTATCTCATCAATTCATTTTTTGATGTTTTAAGTGACGTTGTTAGGCTGCCAAATTTTCATAAGAGAAATATTATTTTTGTCTTCCTTCCATGTTTTTAATTTCATATGGTATGTGTTTAAAATTTCATTAACATGTTCTTATATCCATTATATTTCTCCCTCTATTGTTTCTTTTATAATTTATGAGTGGGTGACCCATGTCCCCTCTCTTTTCAATGTTTTCTAAAACCCTTTAATATAACCGTTATGCTACAGAATTTCCGTCCCAAAATGTCCCTCTCTTTTTCTCAAATTATTTTATTTTATTAGGTGAATACTCAAAGGTCTTTATTCTATAGGGGTATTAACATATATATCAAGATGTTTTATTTTAAATTATGGTATTTACATACATGAGACCCGCTTTCCTTTTTCCATGGGTTTAAAGTGAAATAAAGATCATGTCTTAAATGCAGTTTCTAAAATGTTATGATTATGAAATGAAACCCATTTATTTTACGCTATATAGGTTATTTATGAAATGTAGATGATTATATATGTGTCTCACATGATAATAAAGACAAAATTAAGGGTGCTCCCTGATAGCACTCCAATGCATTTGGTAATGATGTAACCACTAGATATTTCAATTTTAACGATACCTTGGTGAATAGACTTGGTAATTTAAAATGAAACCATGGGGATGGACCTTGGTGATATGTTCATTATTGTCTATGTTAAATGTTGTAGACACATATTCAAGTTATGAAACATGTTTTTTTATTAAGATATGCCTCATGATCTCTTTCTCATGCCTTAAAGTTATTTATCATGACCTTATTGACGTATCTCAAGTTCACATGTAAAATGTTTCTCTTGTTTCCATTACTGGGCCTTCTTCTCAACCGTTCCTTTGATGTATTCTCCCAAGATATGATATGATGTAAAGAACATAGGATGAACAAATGAATAATACTTTAAAGTATTAAAGAAGAATGTTTTATGTTGTTTTCATGTATTATGTTCCTGGTCTCCAAGACACTAAACCTTAAAGATCCTTGGTTTTGTATAATGTAATGAAAATTTATATGATAAAAATGTGGGATTCCATATAGAGTGAGATCATATATGATCTTCTTATCCTTGGTGGAGGTCTTGGTATCTTCATGTCCAACACTACATGGGTACTGATCCTCTACTTAGTGGGTTAATCCAGATTGAGTTGTTGGTATCGCCCATAGATCGGGGTGTGATCCTGATCTATGTATCATATCTCCATAAAATTTAATCATATGAATCCTATTATGAGACATAAATATTACACCATCGCATATATATTTCCAAAGTGATATCAAAATCATGGTGTGGGTTCTCTTAGATGAGTTCATTGTGGAACAATTGATCTGGAATCCTAGGATAACTGTATAGTTGTGATCTTTACCTAGAGATTGTGTATCTTCGTTGAGTATAACTGGATATTATTGTTATATGGTTTGTATTCATATATAAATATTGAAATGCCTATTACTCTTGATAATTTTTTCTTGGTGATTTGGGGGTTTCCTCTTGGGTATTTTTATGCTCACCCGAATATCCACTCTACCCGCACATGTCATGTGTTATTCTAACAATATACATTTTTATAGATTCCATTGTGGAATAGGGATAGGTAGAGCTATCTTGGGATAAAAATAGTGTTCTTTATAATTTTTTTTGATTTTAATGTAATCCCCACCATTATAGAAGGTAAAAATTCTAATTTCCGGTTTTTGTTGGGCTTGTATTTGGCCCCTTTTTATGATTTCTATTACTTTTTTTAATACTCTATTTTTGGGATTATAGTTATATACTTTCATTTTTTATTTGTTCTACATTTCATCATATTATGGGCTTGGATATATTTATATGTGTATAAGTTATTAAGGAAAATGCCTCCAATGTGTGTGGTATTCCTTCTTGGCGCTAATCGTTGTCCCATGTCTTATTAGCAGTGGGATTGGTGTAGTTGCATCTAGAGCCCCATTGGGTCAGTTTGTGATAGAATGGTGTCATAGGAGTACCCATACTGAACATTAATGAAGCTACCATGGTTTATGATTATATTTTGGAGTTCCTTTTATCATGTTGTGAGGTTTGGTTTGTGGACTACAGAAACTGTGTTAAAGAGTTTCGAGTTTGGATATTAGGCCAGGGTGTGAAGAGTTAGTGTGGTAGCCATGTATCCATTCAATAAGACCTTCATAAAATGCTTGTTGAATTGATATATACAGAAACTAGTTACAGGGAAAAAATTTGTACATGCACCATATATGAATGGGTTGTGGTTACCATGTCCTTATTAAGTCATCTATCTAGATATACTCATTGACCATGGTATGTATCACCCCAAGATTTCACTATACATTATCTTCAATAGCTTGTGATGCACGCAACGCTGGGTTTGAGCGTACCACGATATAATACATTAACCATCTAAAAAGTGGTTATGAATAGAGTTAACTACATTATGAAATTTATAAATTTTATTTTTCAAAATAGACATTATTTTTTAATTTGAAATATTAAAATTAGCTTAGGGTGGATTTTTGGTATTTTTCTGCAGAATTTCAATTTTTGCTGAAGAGAGAAAATACTATTTTGTTGTTAACAACAGAATTTTTCATTTAAATAATTATTTTCATTTAAAGTTATTTTCATGATTAAAAATATAAATAATACATATATTAATCCAATTTAGGTCATTGGAAACATTTTTATAATATAATTAAATATAAAAATTTAGTGAACTTTTGAAGGCCTCTTTTAACCGCCTTCTAACCACATCTGCGGGATTAGAATTAAACATAATTTTATCGATTATGTGAATTACATTTTTAAAAATATAAATACAGGCTTGTAATTAATATGAAAAATATGGTCTAATAGTATCAAAATATTTTTTTAGTGAACAGTAACTTTTGATTTTTATTTACCACGGTTAAGGTAAGTAGGGTAATTAAAGATAAAAATAATATCATAATAATATAAAATTACCCTAAAACTGGTTCTAATTTCATTTTTTATGTTTTTTTCAAACCCAATAAACCATTGGCCAAAAATATGATCCTTTCTATAAAAATTGTGTTCGATTAGGAGATTTATTATATTTTATTTAAAGAAGAGTAAAAAATGTAATATTTAAATTTTATTAATTATATCATTTTTAATATGAAGTTATATAAGTGATATGGTATATTTGAAATAGTAATTAGAAAGATAAATTTTTTATCTACATCATGGTATTTTATTTTTAATCTTATAAAATATATAATTAAATTAAATGGTGACACAATGATGTCGTAATAATTGATTAATTAAGGGATGAATCAAATAAATGATATTAATAACATTAACATAAATATCATTTGAAATATTTGATGCCATAAACAAATTTTTTGTTTTAATATTACATGTTTGGAATGATTTAATGTAGTTTTTTCTAACGAATCAAGAGATTATGAATTTTTAAAATGTCAACGAATAAATATTTTGAAAATAGAAATAAATGATATTTTGAAATAAATAATATTTTATTTTATTACAAAAAATTCATAAATACTATAATTAAACAAAATAACTATGATAATGTTATATATGTCATAAATGATTCCATTTTGGTTCGTTTGAAATTTTATAATAACTATATTAACCCTATACTGTAAAAAGGCATGTTGTCATGGTTTGAGTTAAATTGTTTAACTATGGGTTAAATCCAAAAGATAAGGTTAATTTTATGAACATAATATGTCTAAAATTCATTGGTTTAGAGGATTTATGCCCATAATCATCTCATATTTGAAATAACTCACTTTTTATATATTTTAAATTGAAAATAAATTTATAATAAATTATTATTTTTTGAGTTCCCTAAAGTGCCCCTACCCTCTCTTATAAAAGGGAACCACTAATTATCCTTTATTCACACCTCTAAAGCCATTTAGTTCAGACAAATACTTACCATTTATCCTCAAAAAATCCCTAAATCCATCTTATAGGCCATAATTTGGCCAGAAATCCAACCTATGGAGTCCTTTTGTGTAAATAAAATGGAGACACTTGAAGAAGAGGTAATTGTTTTACCAACCATTTCAAAGTTCTTTTCTTATTGAACTTCCTTTTACTAATTTTTTCCATACTAAATTAATATCTAAATCATCTAATATATTATTAGTTTTTTTATGATTATTGGAAACCCATAATCCTCTTTATACCCATCCTACAAAAAACAATATCACCATGTGTGTGTACCTATGAGTTACCATCTCCACACTGTGGTGTAAACTATTTTTCATATATACTTTATTTATATGGGTGTAACGATGAATATAAAGGATATAAATAATTAATTTTAAAAGATAATGATTCTTTAAAAATAATATACCATCTAATTACATACAATTTTACCATTAAAGTATTGATACTTTTGCTCGTGCGGGCGTACGACTTACTATATCCACAATGCAATGAGATTCATCCTCCATTATAACCATTTAAGAATGATTATAAAAATTTATATACTGAATAAATATGTAATATATAAAATAATAATTATACTAGAATATTATATATATATATATAACATTTACTAGCTTCAATTTAATATGATAAGAAAATAGAAACAACATTCACGCATACGTACAACTTACCATCTCCATGAACGGTGTGTTTTTTCATTTATCTATATTTTATATAACCACCCAAAATTTACATACATGTTTATTAATTAAAAATTGAATCAAACTTATTACAACATATAACAATACCTTGGTAGGACCATTTAGGTATGGTGTCTTTAGAAAATGGGAAACATAAACTACTGGTTCATAAAGCATCTACATTGTCTCCCATTTATTTCATCATATCTAGAGTACCATTTGGAATGTCCTACATAATAACCTTATTCCTGACATAGGGAATGAAAACATACAAATGGGTGAGCTCAAATGCTCAGTAAGGGTAAACAAAATATATATCAATCACATCATATTCATAAGAACATAACGTTTTGAAAATTGTATCCTGCAAAAGAGATCATAATTTCATAACATGGGATAAATCATAGTAGTGAAATGTAATCCAAATAATCATAACATCAAACATGAAACTTTGTGGCATACAAACATAATAAATAGAATCATTTCATTGTATTCAACACTCATTGCCAAGACTATCTTACCGGAAAAAGTCCATTTCTGAACCGATTTCACTCCTCGTTTCAGTCCTGTATCACTGAACTGGTTTAACATGACATTCCATCCATGTCTATCTCATGAGATATAAATCATTACCCAATTCATTGGAGGGATATATAGGTCACACCTATCTCATAATGAATCCATTCTTATGTGTGCCACAAAATCATAAATCATACATCATAGCACAACCCATGTAATAAAAATGGGATTCATAAACATCATGGCATCATAACATAATCCATATAAGTTAAAAGGAAATCATAAAAATAATTCCATAATTTCATAATCAAATCAATTTAAAAAAAAGGGATAGAAAAAGAACCCTATATTATCTTAGATGGAAAATAATTTTGATAAAACACTTGAACTTCATTCTTGAGGAAAATATCCTTTCTACTTCAAAAACATTTTTCCATTCTTAACATGTCATACAATTTTAATATAAAAGAAGTTTATTAAAAATAGACTTGAAAACTTGTAAAGGATTCTTCATGGAAATAATGTTATATGAATCCATTCATTCTATATAAGAAACAAAACATTCTTCTCATACTTTGGCCAGAGAAGTCAAAAAGTACCTCGTAATAAAAACGACAAGAGATTACTTTAATATCTATTACTAAAAACTCACCAATGGTTAAAATTGGATTTAAACAATTATAGGAGGATATAAATAATATTACATATTGGGGAAACATAGACGTTGATGATAAATATTTCCTAGTAAATTCTAAACTATAAACAATCTAGGATAAAAATGAGATTGCGATATTTTCCCATTAACATAGGTCTGATTTGCTTCGTACATTTCCAAACCTCCTGTATAATTATTTAAATAATGTTATTGACTTATTCTAGAATCGTACCCATTATTATGATATCATACATGGTCATATTCTTAGAAACTTATTAGTAATATTTCATTGTTACTTGTTATTTGGGTGTTTATTGCTTTTTGTTCTTATGCGTGTTTTGTCAAATAAATTTGTTTTATTCTTTTTAGGTTTAAGATAATTCATTTCTAGAATGGTATTACTATATTTATTCATTCAATTCATTTATATAATCATTATTCAATGAATATCATGTAGAACGATTCACATCACATCGTTGAGAAGGTAGGCCGTATGTACGCACAAACGATGATATTATTCCCATGATCGTGGAATTGTTTTTAAGTGTATTTATAATATTTCAGAATCAATATCACACTAAAATAACAATATATAGTTATTATTTAAACCATTATAACCATCCAAGTAATGTGGTGGTGGAAAAACTGATTACACCACGGCGTGGAGACGGTATTCCGTACGTACGAACGTGCAGTGATTTCATTTTCCGTAGGATGGATAGAAGGTGAAATAGGGTTATTTAATATTTATAATAACATATAAGTATACGAGTGATACTGATGTTATTACTTCATAATGAAAAAACTAATGAAGTGGAAGTAGAAGAAGAAATAAATTTGAAAGGATCGGTAATGGATATTACCTCTTCTTTGATGTGGCTCTTCTTAACCTCCACTTAGGGCACTATAGTTGGTCTTTGAAGAAGACCAAGACCTCTATGATGTTTCTATGGAAGTTGAGAAGGGAATTTGGCAGGGTTTGGCAGAGCTTGATGGCAAGAAGTGGTGCAATGAGAAGAGGGAGGATGTGCCCTTTTATAAGGGCAGAGAGGGGCACCTTTGGAAAAACTAAAAATATTATTTTATTATAAAGTCATATTCGGTTTTTAATATCTCCAAATTGATTTATTTCGAAGCTAAGGTGGGGATGGGTAGAAATCCTCTCATAAAATATAATGTGTACAATTTTTGGTTACTATTTTTACCTTATAATTTACATTTAACTTTAAGTTAAATAATTTTACTTTTACCGTTTCTTCTTGTTTTCTTACACTATATGGTTAATGAACATACTATAACAAGCCAAAAGAACATCAAGTGGTTCATTATTAATATATATATCTTTATCTAAGTAATTTGGCCGAACATTATATTTTTAGGAATAAAATAACAATTCATAATATAATTTTTTTTAAAAACTATTTTATGTCAATTTTGACACTATTTGGTAATTGATTTTTTCGAAAATTACAACAGAATTATTAGTTCTAAAAAATTTAATTAAATCAATACTAACATTTAATATTATCCTATAAAATTAGTTTAATTCATAAAAAGTCTCAAATTACATCTATTTGGGTATTTAAACTATCAATTTTGTTAATATTCCATTAATAAGGTAATTAATGCATCATCATTGTGTCAAAAATAAATTAACTTATTTAAGGTCTAAAAATTACAAATAAAGTACCATTATGTAGGAAATCTTTTTATATTTCTAATAAATATTTATAGTCTAAATTATCTTATGTATAACCCTATATTAAAAAATTATTAGTTATAAAACTTTGATTTTAACTATTTAAACTCTTCTTTAAATTAAATAATAATAAATGTCCTAATCTAATCCAAGTGGACCTAAATGGTCATATTTTATTCCTAAGGTTATTTTTGATCAAATTAAACTTATCTAACAGAATTAGGTCATTGGTTAGGGTAATAATAATATCATTTTTACTCTTAATTATTCTATTTACTTTTAAGCGTGTTAAATAAATGTAAAACGTTAATGTTCACAAAAAATTATTTTCATCTCATTAAACCACATTTTACTTACTGACATCAACCGTGTCTCTCGGATTTTTGAAATTCTATTCACAGAAGCGGTTAAATTAAGATTTATGTAAATTTTCAAATTCTTCTAGGAGGTGGGTAAAAGACGGTGAAAAGTTCAATAAAATTTTGATATATATAAAATTATTATAAAATGACTCCAATGAATTACATTGAACTTATATATGTATTATGTATCAATTTTGACTTAAAAAAATTTAATTAAAATAAATAATTATATAAATAAAAAATCGGTTTTTAAATAGTAAACTAGTGTTTTCACTATTCATCAAAAATTGAAAGTTTTCAGAAAAATACCAAAATTTCACCCTAAGATAATTTCAATATTCTGAATGCAAATATGAAGTCCATTTTGAATGATAAAATTTATAAAATTTCAAAAAGTGGGTATTACTATTCATAACGGCTAGTTTATAAAAAATTTAATAACATATCGTTGTTTAGTAAAACATGGTATTGCGTACATCGCAGGCTATCGAGGAATGCCACAATTGCGTTTAAAGAAAGCCAAGCTACTTTTGTGTGTAGTGAAAGATTCCTTTGATATTTATATAACATAAAAACAAAATATTTCTCATCAAAATCACGGGCGTTACATTCTACCCCCCTTAAAATGATTTTCTCCCTCGAAATTCATCACTTTGTAACAAACAGATGAGGATACATCTCCCTCATAATATCCTCAAGCTCCCATGTAGCTTCTTCTAATTGGTGGTTCCTCCATAAAACTTTCACCAAGCGAGTGGTCTTGTTCTGTAGGATATTTTCGCTATGATCCAGAATCTCTATCAGCTGTTCTTCGTAAGAATGATCTTGCTCTAGTGGTACAAATTCTGAGATGAGTACATATGAAGGATTGGGTATGTACTTTTTTAGGAGAGATACATGGAACATATCATGAACTTGAGAGAGATTCAGTGGAAGCACCAATCAGATAATATTTCATGGTCTTGTCGACTTAATGCATATGATTTTACCCTTCCATTATAATTCCAAGATCCATCATTTGTAAATCCATAAATATTGGATCTTTTGGGATCCTCATCATGGATAATATTTCATGGTCTTGCCGACTTAATGCATATACCACCTTGTTTTCTTTCCCATGGTGATAATGAATTGAGAATTCATAATCTTTAATCAGCTCCAACCATCTTTATTGGCGTATATTCAGCTCCTTCTGTGTGAAAATATACATTAAACTTTTATGATTAGTATAAATATTACACCTTTCACCATAAAGATAATTCCTCCCAATCCTTAATGCAAATATTACCGTAGCTAACTCCAAATCATGAGTTGGGTAATTGTGCTTATGGATTTTCAACTGCCGTGAGGCATAAGCTATCATCATATTGTTTTGCATGAGAACAAACCCCAATCCCTTCTTGGATGCATCACTGTAGATCACAAACCTTTATCTACTATAATGCTGTGTGAGAACAGGTGCACTAGATAAACTTCTTTTTAACTCCTTGAAATTCTCTTCACACTCCTCTATCCAAGCGAACTTCACTCCTTTTTGCGTCAACCTAGTGAGTGGATTAGATCACCTTGAAAAATCTTTCACAAAACGTCGATAATATCCAGCCAAACCATGAAAACTTCGGATATCAGTTACTGTTGTTGGTCTTGACCATCTTTCGATAACCTCTATTTTTTCTATATCCACATATATCCCCTCTTTTGAGATTATGTGACCCAAAAATGAAATTTTTTGAAGCCAAAATTCACACTTGGTAAATTTGGAATAAAGCTTCTCCTTTTTTAGGGTCTTCAATTCAATTCTCAACCGATCATAATTTTCATCCTTGCTCTTTGAATAGACAAGAATATCATCTATAAATAATACCAAAAACTAATCAAGATAGTCTCTAAATACTCTATTCATCATAACCATGAAGATATCAGAGGCATTAGTATGACCAAATGGAATCACTATAAATTCATAGTGTGCATACCTTGTACGGAAAGTCGTCTTTGGTATATCCTCCCATTTGACCCTTAATTGATGATACCCTAAATGAAGATCAATCTTGGAAAAGTATTGATCTCCACATAGTTGGTCATATAAGTCATCAATGTGTGGGAGATGATATTTTTTCATGATAGTAATCTTGTTAAGATCTCGATAATCAATGGAGAGTCTCATTGATCCATATTTCTTCTTAACAAACAGAACAGGTGCTCCCCAAGGTGATGCACTAGGGCGTATGAATCCCTTATCAAGATTCTCTTGGATTTGATTCTTCAATTTATGCAACTCAATTGGGGATATTCTATAAGGTGTCTTTGAAATAGGCATAGAACCCGGTAAGAGTTCTATTGAAAACTCAACTTCAAGATTTGGTAGAAAACCTGGAAATTCCTCCAGAAAGACATCATCAAACTCCCGTAAAATGGGCATATTCTTAATCGTGATTTTCTCTCCAGTCATTTGAGATAAATAACCTTTATTTAGTGGAATCCAGACCCATAATATGGAAGAAATTTCCACTGGAAATTTATGCTCATCCTTGCATCGATAGACGATCATAGATTGATTTGGAAAATGAAATGTGACTTCCCTTCTTTGGAAATTTATATGAGAACCATATAAAGAAATCCAATCCATGTCAATAATCACATCAAATTCAACTATAGGAAGGATCACAAGATTTACAGGAAGAAATTTCCCACAAACTTCAATCGGAGAAGAATTATACACTTTTGATGCGATTGTTGTGCCATTAGGGGTTGTCACAGCTAACTCAACATCTAATTGTTGAGGTAATACGGTTATACCCTTAGGAAATTCTTCATAAATAAAAGAGTGGGTGGATCCAGAATCAAATAAAAAATTTGCTACTTTAGAGTGTATGGTAAATGTACCTTTCACCATTTCATTATCATACTCCACATCACTGATAGAAATTGCATTTGACATTCCTTTTTCATTAGTCTTAAGAGTTTTTTGACGTCGATCATCATCAACAACCCTTATATTAGGGCATTGATTAGCATAATTCCCCATTTCCTTGCACTTGTAACATTGAAGTGTAAAAGGTGCACTCTGTGTATCTGTTTCTTTGTTCGCATCATTAGATATCTTCTTCCCATCATTGTGGCATTCAAATTACCGATGCCCTTCTTTTCCACATTTGAAACATTTACTTGTCCCTTTAAGACAACTCCCTCCATGTTTCTTTCCACACATTGACCATAAGGGAAAACTCATCTTCTTTTCAGTGCGGTCTTTAGATTTCCCATTGAATTCCATTTTCCACTTCTTATCAAACATATATGACTGATGGGTTACTCCAATCTCCATCTCAACCATGAGAGCACATCGAACAATTTCCTCATAGTTATTGAAGTCCCCTACGGCTAACACCCTTCGATGACTTGGTTTTAAGCCACTAAAGATTCCATCGATCTTACTATCAGGTTGGATAATAATTCTTGAAGCATACCTTGTGAGTCTTGTAAAATTTGCTTCGTAGGTACCAACAGATTCATAATCATTTTGCTTCAGTTAAAGAAACTCCTTCTCCATCTTTGTTCGAAGAATATGGGGGAAGTACTTATTGAAAAATAAGTTCTTGAAATCGTCTAATTCCATAGACTCAATTTCATCTCTTGGCCTAGTATTCTTGATAAGATTCCACCATTGATCAGCTTCACCTTCCAAACGATATAGTGCTAAGATGACTTTATCATGTTCAGAATATTGAATAACTGAAAATATCTTTTCAGTGGTACTGATCCACTGTTCAGCCAATAATGGATCAGTAGACCCACTGAATGAGGGTGTATGCTGCCTCAACAAGGATTCACCAGAATGTTTCTCCTTCCTTTGATCATTTGGAAGTCTTTCATTATTCATAGCTTGAGAAAGTTGTGTGAGCATGGATGCACGATTTTTTATTCCACCTCCCATAACATTTGGTTTCTCAGGGGGACAATCATTGAATTGCCCATCACATTCCCCATTAACACAGTTCCTTCGGGTTCAATCCATTGAATATAACCAAGAAGAATATTGTGAGAGACACTAATTATAATAGTAAAACTACATAATCAAGAATAAAATTTCACACTTAAGGTCTTATCATAGGTTATTCATGGCCATTTCTAAAACACTAAGATTTTGTTCTATGCTTAGACATATCTATAGAGTTTTTACTAGGGATTTCACATCCTAGTTTCCAAAGGTTGACTATACATTTCCTCTGATACCAACTATAACGACCAATACATTACATACATTATTATTAAATCAAAATTGAAGCACACTTATTGAAACATATAACAAAACCATGGTAGGAGCATATAGGTATAGTGTATTTAGAAACTGGGAAACATAAACTACTGGTTCATAAATTATCTACATTGACTCTCGTTTATTTCATCATATCTAGAGTCCCTTTGGGCATATCCTACTTAATAACCTTCTTCCTTACCTGGGGAAGGAAAAAATACAAAAGGGTGATCTGAAATGCTTAGTAAGGGTAACCAAAAGAAATATCAATCACACCATATTCATAAGAACATATCATTTTGGAAATTTTATCCTACAAAAGAGATCATAATTTCATAACATGGGATAAATCATAGTAGTGAAATGTAATCCCAATAATCATAACATAAAAAATGGAACATTGAGGCATACACACATAATCATAGAGAATCATTTCTTAGTAGTCAAGACTCATTGCCAAGACTATGTTAGCAAACAAATTCCATTTCTGAACCGAGTTCACTTCTCGTTTTAGTCCTGTATCACTGAACCGGTTTAACATTCTGTTCCAGTCATTTCTATCTCATGAGATATAAATCATTACCCAATGAATTGGAGGGAGATATAGGTCCCACCCATCTAATAAGAAAACCATTCCTATGTGTTCCACAAAATCATAAATCTTACATCATATCATAACACATGTAATAAAAATGGTATTCATAAACATCATGCCATCATAACATAATCTATATAAGATAAAAGGACATCATAAAAATAATTCCATCATAACATAATCAAATCAATGTAAAAACAGGGATATAAACATAACCCTATATTATCTTAGGTGGAAAATAATTTTGATAAAACACTTGAACTTCATTCTTGAGGAAAATATCCTTTCTACTTCAATTTTTTTTCCTTTTTTAACATGTCATACAATTTTAAACTAAAAAAAGTTGATTAAAAATAAACTTGAAAACATGTAAAGGATGCTTCATGGAAATAATGATATATGAATCCATTCATTCCATATAAGAAAAAAAACATTCTTCTCATACTTTGGCTGGAAAAGTCAAAAAGTACCTCATAATAAAGACGACAAAAGATTCCTTTCATATATTTTACTAAAAACTCACCAATGGTTAAAATTGGATTTAAACAATTATAGGAGGACAAAAATAATATTACATATTGAGGAAACATGGATTTTGATGATAAATATTCTCCAGTAAATTCTAAACTATAATCAATCTCGGATAAAAATGAGATTGTGAGATTTTCCCTTACCTTAGGTCCGATTTGCTTCGTATGTTTCCGAAACTCCTGTATAATGATTTAAATATTGTTATTGGCTTATTCTATAATCATACTCATTTTTATGATATCATACATGGTCATATTCTTAGATTCTTATTAGTAATATTTCATTGTTACTTGTTATTTGGGTGTTTATTGATTTTTGTTCTTATGCGTGTTTTGTCGAATAAATTCTTATTCTTATTTTTAGGTTATATATACCTCATTTCCAGAATTGTATTAGTATATTTATTAATTCAATTCATTTATATAATCCTTATGCAATGAAAATCATGTAGAACGAGTCGCATCACATCGTGGAGATGGTAGGCCGTACGTACGCACAAGCGATGATATCATTCCCATGATCGTGGAATTGTATTGAAGTGTACATATAATATATTATAATCAATATCACTTTAAAATAATAATATATAGTTATTATTTACTCCATTATAACCATCCAGGTAGGTGGGGGGTGAAAAAACCGATTACACCATGGCGTGGAGACGATATTCCGTACGTACGCCCGCGCGGTGATTTCATTTTCCGTAGGATGGATAGAAGGTGAAATAGGGTTGTTTCATATTTATAATAACATATCAGTATATGAGTGATACTGATGTTATTAATTCATAATCAAACATCTAATTAAGAGGAAGTAGAAGAAGAAATAAATTGGAAAGGATCGATAATGGATATTACCTCTTCTTTGAAGTGCCTCTTCTTAACCTTCTCTTAGGGAACTAGAGTTGTTATTTGAAGAAGACCAGGACCTCTAGGATGTTTCTAGGGAAGTGTAGAAGGAAATTTTGTAGGGTTTGTCGAAGCTTGATGGATCAAAGTGGTGTGATGAGAAGAGGGAGGAGGTTCCCTTTTATAAGGGGGGAGAGGGGCACCTTTGGAAAAACTAAAAATATTATTTTATTATAAAGTCATATTAGGTTTTTAATATCTCCAAACTGATTTATTTCAAAGATAAGGTGGGGATGGGTCTAAATAATCTCATAAAATATAATTTGGACAAGTTTATGTTACTATTATAACCTTATCATTTAGATTTATGTTTATGTTAAATAATTTTACTTTTACCGTGTCTTCTTGTTTTCTTACACTATATGGTTAATCAACATACTATAAGAGGACAAACGAACCCCAAGAGATTTATTATTAATATATATGTCCTTATATAAGGCATTTGGACGAACCTTAGGTTTTTAGGAATAAAATAACAATTAATAATATAATATTTTTTAAAAAAACTAATTTACGTCAATTTTAACACTATTTGGTAATTGATTTTTGTGAAAATCATAACAAAATTATTAGTTCTCAAAAAGTTAATTAAATAAATACTAACATGTAATATTAACCTATCAAATTAGTTTAATTCATGAAAAGTCTCAAATTACATTTATTTGAGAATTTATAATATCAATTTTTTTAATATTTCATTCATAATATAATTATTGCATCATCATTGTATCCAGAATAAATTAACTTATTTAATGTCTAAAAATTACAAATAAAATACCATTACGCAGGAATTTTCTTAGCTTTCTAATTAATATTTATAGTAGGAATTATTTATGTATAACCCTATATTAAAAATTTATTAATTATTAAAATTTGATTTTACCTATTTAAACTCTTCTTTAAATAAAATAATATTAAATGTCCTAATCTAATCCAAGTGGACCTAAATGGTCATATTTTATTCCTATGGTTTTTTTGGTCGAATTAAACTTATCTAATAGA
The DNA here is from genome assembly GCA_963277665.1 of Viscum album. Classification (NCBI taxonomy): domain Eukaryota; kingdom Viridiplantae; phylum Streptophyta; class Magnoliopsida; order Santalales; family Viscaceae; genus Viscum; species Viscum album. Next base: position 576,525,934 of record OY728122.1, on the reverse strand, counting down.
ATTAGTACATGTGTTAGGATAATAATAATATAATTTTTACCCTTAATTACCATATTTACTTTTAACGTTGTTAAATAATTGTAAAAAGTTACTATTCACCAAAAATTATTTTCATCTCGTTAAACAACATTTTACATACCGACATCAACCATGTCTCTCGTATTTTATAAATACCATTCACAGAAGCGGTAAAATTATGTTTTATGTAAATTTACAAATTCTTCTAGGAGGTGGGTAAAAGACAGTGATAAGTTCAATAAAATTTTTATATATCTAAAATTGTTATAAAATGACTCCTATGAATTACATTGAACTTATATAGGTATTATTTATCAATTTTGAACAAAAATTAATTTAAATAAAAATAATAAATATTTAAATAAAACGTCGGGTTTTAAATGGTAACCCAGTGTTTTCACTATTCATCAAAAATTGAATGTTTTCATAAAAATACCAAAAATTTCACCCTAGGCTAATTTCGATATTCTGAATCCAAAAAATGAAGTCCATTTTGAAGGATAAATTTTTTAAAATTTCAAAAAGTGGGTATTAATATTCATAACGGCTAATTAATATAATATTTTAATAACATATCGTTGTTTAGTAAAACTCAGTATTGTGTACATCGCAAGCTATCGAGGATGGCCGCGATTGCTTGTAAAGAAAGCCAAGCTATTGTTATGTGTAGTGAAAGATTCCTTTGATAATGTATATAACATAAAAACAAATTATTTCTCATAAAAACCTCGGGTGTTACCTATTATATATACTTACCAAATATATATGATATATAAACCATTTTTTATATTATTTATGTATTTAAATCATTATATAAGTAATAAAATCAAGATAAAAATTAAAAACATCTATGATAAACAAAGCAATTATTACCCGAAATATTAATTTAACTTCGAAATTGTTAATAAACTGGTATATAAAGTCATAAATTAATCATATCTGATATCATTAATAATATTCTGATTCTGGTAGAAGTTAATAATAATTCTAAAACCATTATAAAGGAGTTTCGGACATGTACGGAGAGTATTAGATCAAAGGTAAGTGAATTGCACCTCACTTATATTTTTCGTGAGATATAAGCCATGTTCACCACATATTTCTTATGTGGTGTATGTACATCCCCTATTATATTTGAAATAATGAATACATTTATCTTTATTGTATTTAAAAATTTAATTGAAGATATTGGGATTATTATTTTAATGTTCAAAGTGGTACGTGACACTTTGAATGTTTAATGAATTAATCCGTTATCCACTACAATATTCTTGATATTATCACACATATTTATTTATATTTTTATAAAGGATTATAAAGAAAATTTTATGTATATATTTAATTTCATTCAAATTTTTTCAAAAGGATGATTTTTTTAAGGATCTATGTAAGGGAATATTTAATTAAATCGTCATTTTAAATGTTTTAAAAATTTATTCTTCAAAGTATTTCTCATTAATTTCAATGTTTTCAAAATGGTTTTAAGGATTTATTTATATGGACATGGATGCCTTAAATTTTCAATTATTTCAAAAGGTATCAATGTGGTACGAGACATTTGGATTAAAAAATATCTTTTTAAATATATTCATCTATAATTTTGTGTCTTTTTAATAAATGATTTCAATGGAAAATGAGTATTTATCTCTAGATATTTTTAACAATTTTTATAGTGTATTTTCATATATGTCAACATCCTTTGTTTTATCTCACTCTTAATTGATTTTGATCTCTTATGACATCATTTACTATATTTTATTGAATGGTGTATGATCAGTTTGTCTCTGGATGTGCTATATAGATACCATTCATGGTTTATGGTTACTATATTCATATTTTGCGTACTAGTTTCTAATAAAACGGCTTATGTTATTTATGTTTCACCATTTTCATATGAAGAATTTATTGAACTTAGTATGTGTTGTGGGGGGCCCACTATAGCCCCTCTATGTATCTGTAGGTCTCCTGATGCAAAATTAATTGGCGACAAACCATTCAAATTTGTTTCCAAGTAGTTTTAAATATTATGAGGATAGAGCTTGGGACAAATCAGACGAGTCTCTTCCCACAGACTTAAACAATCATGAGGATATATCATAAAAGTAGTTATTTTATTGGTATGATAGATGTTGACACAAATTATATGGGTTTCTACCCACAGACTTAAACTATCATGAGGATAGAACTTGAAAGTAGCTATCTTGAAGATATATCAAGATAGTGTAGACATCTGACATTATTCATTCCTTTATTAGGAAATTTGTTATTGATATTCCATTGATTATTCAATTAGTATAATATCCATGGTTATGATTATTTTATATTTTTTTATTTATTTCTCCTCTATTATTCTCAATATTATTTTTAAAGGTATTATGTTTCATTTATAAATCATTACTTAATGTTTATTATTATTTTTTGACAATAATTTCTACTGTATGCTTACACTTACTGAGCAACTGAGCTCACCCCATTCTTATGTTTTATTTTCCCAAGATTCCCAGAAGTGTATTATGACTAATATGGTGGGTTAATATAGGATAATAATGGAATTCTAAAAGGACAATCTATGTTCTATTTTATGTTTTGAATTATAAAGTATGATTCGGGTATGTAATCTATTTTCCAATAATGATAAACTTATCGGTTCTTCATGATTTTATTCCTTGTAATCATGCCAATGTATTAAAATAATAAATTAGCTTCTGGATTCTCGGGCCGATGTTTTATAGTTTGTATGAAAGGGATTTTATAAACAACCTTGGAAATTAGATTTAGATAGATTAGAAAACACAACCCTATGAATGAATTTTATGATAATTCTAAGTATAGGATATCATCCATTAGATTTGGTAATTGATATCCTAGGTTAATCCTATGAAAAAATGCATTGATAAGAATACTCTGCCATTTGGAGATCCTATAAATTATTATTAATGATTACAACACTATGATTAGTGTTTCTATTATTACGCCTTGAGTTTTGGTCAATAGTAAAAATTAGTTAGGTTATACATGCAATGGTTATACTACTGATAATGAAGAGGCTAAAAAAGATAAGTGAGATCAAGGAGGTATTAAGGAATAAGATGTTGAAGTGTATTTAATGGATTATGAGTTAAGTGGAATGATTAAGGTTATTTTGTATTTGGATTCAAGAATTATTACATCAATGGTTCTATGGTTATAAGATTCATGAGATATATAAGGATTGTACTATTGTACATCTTCATCAAGTATTTAGAAGCATGAATTACTTCATTATGGTTTTTGAGTTTATAATTGTATTTCTCAATAAGTGCTACATTATGTTTTTTGGGGAACCTAATGTTACGATTGGTTTTGGAAATTTAGATACCTTTTTTGACTGTTAATTTGGATATAAGTATTTTGGAAAATCCTTAAAGTTGTAATAGTGTAACTTGAACATTCAATAATATTTTTTAAGGTTAAAGTATGATTAATTAGATACTTTGGACTAACCTTTTTTATTTCAATATAAATTTATAGTATTAAGGAAATACTTGTGAGCCTTATGATTTATCAAAAGTGCTTTAAGCCTGAAAAATTCATTTTGAACTTTCATTTCTAGGTATATAGATTGAAGTGAAAATGGATTGAAGCACAACCAAATGATGCTATTATGGTTATGAAATGTAAAGAAAACAATTAAGTGCTTATCTGAATAGTAAAATAATTATTCAACTCTAGTGGAAGGATCTTGAAAACAAAATATTTTTCCTAGTACTTTCTTTTGAGATGAATCAAATATTTCCTTGGATCATTATAGATTTATAGATTTCTGATTGTTAACTTTTTCCTAATACGTTCTCTATCACTCTCTATCATAACATGATGGTTACCTTTTTCATTCATTACCATGTTTTCCTACATGGAACCCTTGTATGTGTTATCTTTGGTAACTTTTTTACTTCACTTTTTTTAAATTAGAATTTTTATTGATCTTTGTTTTGTTGTGGGATTTAAATAAACTAATTTTGAATAGTCAACCATTAGTTACAGAGCCCAAATTAAAAAATTTATAGAATTCAATTTATTGAAGGAGGAAATAATATAGCACCCCAATATTTCATTGTATGTTACCTTTAATTTCTTGAATTGCATACAACACCGAGTTCAAGCATACCATGATACACTAAACTAGCCATTAAAAAATGGTTATGATAAGTATTAAACACATCATGAAATTTATAAATTTTATTTTTCATAATTGACTCAATTTTATAATTTGGAATATCAAAATTAGCTTACAGTGAGTTTTTGGTTTTTTTCTGAAAAGATTCATTTTTTGATGAATAGTGGAAAATACTACATTGTTGTTAATAACCAACTTTTTCATTTAAATAATTATGTTAATTTTAATTTATTTTAAATTCACAAAAGAAAAATAGTACATATTTTAATCCAATTTAGTTCATTGGAACCATTTTTATAATATAATTAGATATAAAAATTTATTGAACTTTTGAACACCCCTTTTACCCGCCTCCTAGCCACATAAACGAGATTAACATTAGAAGTAATTTTACCGCTTCTCTGAGTTAAATTTTAAAACACAAAAACACGTGGTTATAATATATATGAAAAATATCATCTAATAGGATCCAAATAATTTTTGTTGAATAGTAAATTTTGAATTTTATTACCATAGATAATGGTAAATAGGGTAATTAATGGTAAATACAATATTACAATAATATAAAATTACCCTAACATTTGTCCTAATTTAAATTTATAAATTTTTTTCGTCCCAAATAGACATTAGGTCTAAAATATTATTCTTTTTATTCCAATTTTGTTAGATTAGGACATTTTTTTTTTTTTTTAAAGTTAAAAAAAAAATATTTAAATTTTAATAAATATATAATTTTTCATATAAGGATATATAAGTGATGTAGTCAACTAAAAATAGAAATTAGAAATAAAAAAAAATTACATCAATGTAATTTATATATAATTTTAAAAAATATATAATTAAATTAAATGGTGACACAATGATGCTATAGTAATTCATTTATTAGGGAAATAATAAAATAAATAATATTATATTATATTAAAATAAATATCATTTAAAATATTTTATTCCATAAACGAATTTTTTTGATTAATATGAAATTTTATATATGATTTAATGTTGTATTTTTGAAGGAATAATGTTTTTATTAATTTTTAAAAAGTTAAATAATAAATAGTGTGAAATTTGATAAAAATGAGATTTTAAAATAAATAATAATTTATTAAATGATAATAAATTCATAAAAATATATAATTCATCCAAATAACTAGTATAATGCTATATATATTTAATAAATGATCAAATTGAGATTTGTTTTACATTTTATAGTAACTATATTTACCCTATAGTTAAAAAAGGAAAGGTGTCATGGTAAGAGTTAAATTGTTTAACTAAGGGTTAAATCCAAAAGATAAGGTTATATTAGTGAGCTAAACATGTCTAAAATTCATTATTTAATTATTTAGACCCATAATCGTCTCATATTCGATATAAATCACTTTTAATATATTTTCAATCAAAAATAAATTTATAATAAATTAATAGTTTTGGAGTTTCCTATAGCTCCCCCCTTTCTTATAAAAGGTCACCTATCCTTATATTTTATTCACAACTCGATATCCCTTTAGATCAACCAAAACCTTCCCATTTCTCCGCTAAACATACCTCACTTTATTCTTGTGGCCATACATTGGGCAGAAATCCATCCTAAGGAGTCCTTTTGTTCAAATCCAAAGAAGACACTCGAAGAAGAGGTAATGGTTTTACCAACCCTTTAATAGTTATTTCCTTTTTTAACTTAATTTTACTAATTTTTTTATATAATAAAGTTATTAATACAACATCTAATATATTCTGAGATGTTTTTTATGGTTATGGTAAAACCATAATTTTACTTTTACCTACCATACGAGAAATAATATCACCATGCGTGCATACATAAGTCTTACCGTCTCCATGCAGTGATGTAAACCTTTTTTAATGTATAATTTATTTATATGGGTATAACGATGAATATAAAATATATAAATAATTAATATTACAAAATAATGATTTTTATAATTAACATACCATCCAATTCCATACCATTTAAGCATTAAAGGAATGATATCATCACTCATACATACGTATGGCCTACCGTCTCCACAACGATATGAGATTCATCAACCATTTCAACCATTTCATAATGATTATAAAATTTTTTATACTAAATAAATATGAAATATATGACATAATAATTCAACTAGAAAAATATATATATGTCATTTACTTTCTTACATTCAATATGATAAGAATACAGAAACATCATTCATGCATACGTACAACCTACCATCACCACGAACGGTGTGTTCCATTTCATTTATCTATCTATTATATATATATACACTGAATATATATGATATATAAATCATGTTTTATATTATGGAAGTAATTAAATCACGATCTATGTATTAATATCAAGAATAAAAAGTCAAAACACGTACGATTTACAAAATTATTATTACCTGAAATGTTGCTTTAACATGGAAATTATTAAGAAAAGGTTAATATAAAGTAATAAATAAATCATATATGATATCATAAATATTATTATGAATACTTTGGAAGTTAATAATATGTTTTAAACCGTTATAAAAGATATTTTTACATTAACGGATAGTATCAGACCTAAGGTAAGGGAATTCTGCCCCATTTGTAATTTTTGTGAGATATAAGCCATGTTAACCACCTATTTATTATGTGTGGTGTATGTAATACCCCTATTATATTTGAAATAATGAAAAAATTTATCTTCATGGTATTTAAAGATTCAATTAATGATATTGGGCTTATTATTTAAATGTTCTATGTTTTATGGGATTCTTTGAAGGTTTAAATAATTAATCCTTTATCAAGTTCAATATTCTTGATATTGTCTTTCATATTTACATATATGTATATAAAGCATTATAAAGAATATTTTATGTCAATTTTTATTTTCATTAAAATGTTTTCAAAAGGAATATTTTTAGAGGTTTTATGCAAGGGACACTTTAACTAAAATATCATTTTAAATGTTTTGAATATTCATTCCTCAAAATCATTCTCATTAATGTCCATGTTTTCAAAATGGTTTTAAGTATTTATTTATATGGACATGAATGTTTTGAAAATTTAATTCCTTTCAAAATATTCAAAGTGGTATTAGACACATTGATTGAAAAATATATTTTTAAATATCTTCTTTTATAGGTTCACGTCTTTTGAACAATTGATTTCATTGAAAAAGGAATATTTATCTCAAGATATTTTTAATGAATTTAATATAGTATTTTAATATATGTCAACATACTTTTTTAGATCTTATTATTAATTTAGGTTGATCTCTTATGATATCATTTACTGTATTTTATTGAATGGGTTGTGATCAATTTTATTATTGATGTGCAATTTAGATACCATTCATGGTTTATGGTTAAAGGTTTCATATATCATACACTAGTTTTTAATATGAATTTTTATTTTTATTATGTTTTACCATTTTCATATGAAGAATGTATTGGACTTATTAAGTGATGGGCAGGGCCCGCTATAACCCCTCGACGCATCGGCGATTCTCATGATATGAAATTAGTTGGCAACAAACCCCTCATGTTTGTTTCCAATCAATTTTAAATTTTTAGATGGATAGATCTTAACAGAAATAAGATGGTTTTCTACCCACATAATTAAACTGTCAGGAGGATAGATCATGATAGTAGTTATCATTTTAGGATTACAGATCTTAACACAAATCAGATGGGTTTCTACCGACATACTTAAACCATCATGAGGATAGATGATGATGGTAGCTATCTTGAGGATATATCGTGATACTGTAGATGTCCTGCATTATTAATTCCCTCATTATGATATTAGTTATTCATATTCCATGTGATTATTCAACTATTATAATATCCATGGTCATGATTATTTCATATGTATTATTTTTTCTTTCCATATTATGATCCTGATTCTGTTTAAAGTGATTATACTCATGTTATACTTCTTTCCAAAAAATTTATGATTATTTTGTGATGATAATTTCCACTATACGCATACCCTTACTGAGAATATAATATCACCCATTTCATATGTTTTATTATCCCAATATTACCAATAGTTTATTATTACAAATATTCATTGTTAAGCTCTGAGAATAATGGAATTATTGAAATATTTTCAATGTTGTATTTTATTTTATGAATTGTAATGTATGTTTCATGTTTCTAATCTATTTTCAAAGACTAATAAACTGATTTTTCCTTCTGGATTTTATTTCTTGTAATCATGCAATTGTAGTAAAATAATGCACCGGCTCCTGGATTTTTTGGTTGGGGCATTATATGGTATGTCATTAATGCCTTCATGATGACTCCAACATGATATCCAACTAGGATTCCGAGATTGTTTCATGATGAATCACTAGTGAATGATGAGGTTTCAAATTATCAACCCACTAATGATTTTACTTTTTCAAGGTGATTACTAAGTAGAGTTACCACCTATTGAGTAGCATATGGATCCTTTTGCGGATCATGTAGATTATTTTCCATAGGTTGAGAAGCATATAGATCTAGAAAGACATGAAGATGGTATGTGAAGTCATGGCATGTTATGAATTTTCTAGAGATGGGGTTCACTGAGATTCAACTATGAGACATACCCTTAGAAAGTAGAGGTTTGACTCAAGGAAGTGGTATAGTTTTATGGGATTTTTGGATTTTGACCAATCGAATGGTTTCTCTTATGACCCATTTTCTTCATTGAGTATAAGCTTAATCTTGTTTTACTAGAATGTGACACACCTATGTTGAGTGTGTATCATAGTTTTTAGAAATAGAGATCACCCAGGTTTTTTGGTGTGTCGGTATCCACCTTCTCATGTAGTTGAGGTTTGGTGCAGGGATGTGGTGCGAATGTATTTCTTAGATAAGACCCCTCTTTGATAGAGATGACGGTGGAGATATTATTCTAGGGTGATTCAAGGCATCGGTATAACCCTATTTTAGTTATTTTTTGTGTGGATTTGGATATATAAGGAAGAGGGACAATTCCCCCACTGAGAAGCATCCTTAAGAGACAATCCAAAAATGTGAGAGAGTTTTCCTGCCACCTGATGTGGATAGTATCAAGGTGTGGTGGAAGAGTATCTATTACTTTTCCATTTTAATGTGTTGTATTTTCTATGCTGTTAGGGAAATCCCTTCTAGTTTCAAACAATTGGGATAGGTTAGAATGAGTTACAGCCACTAGGATCTCATGGATACTTGAGTACAATTTGAGGAATGACATGCGCCATAACTACCCTTATTGCATATTTCACATGGAGTTATGATCCACTTTTCCCATTGTTTGAGACATTGTAATACATGTGGGGATCTTTTTTCTTGACCATTGTGTTGGAGGCTCCAATAGAGATGATCAATGTTGCATGGTTCTACCACATTGTGACATGACTCTGAGAAGAGATAGAGAGCCTCGCATGGAAACATTTTTGTAGTGGTTGTGGGATCTTATGATTTTTCCACATTATGTATTGGTTTCATACCATCCATGCTTAGATGTTTACTATTGGTGATGGTATAAGTGGATCCAATGGTTGGGATCTATTTTTCCTCCATTAATAAGGATTGATCCTTGGTTGGGTAGTTTGACCCCATTTTTAGGTGGTTATAGACACTTCATTATAGATTGGATAGTATTACCCTTAGAGTAGTGGAAGTGATGATATTTCTATTTCTTTGACATTGGAGGAGTATAATGACAACATTCGTGAATAAATTACAAGTTTACCTCACCATAAAGAGTTTTTATCTAAATGGACTTTCACTAGGGATGGACTGGTATCTGCGCTATCATATCAGATGACCACTGGCAGCATTCAGAGTTAGAAGTACGATTAGAGGACTCTATAGAATGGGTGCATTGTAAGACCTAGTGTGTGTTCTTAGACATCCCCCTATTGTTCACTTTAGAATAATATGGGATATTTAGGTTTGATATTGATTGGTGTCACTTGGGCCAACTGAAATGAGGGAAATTATCCACACCTGTGAATTTATGACCCATTCACCCAGTGGATGGAGGCAAGGTGGATCTCAGAGTTTTCCTTGAGATGGGTTATAATCAACTCTATTTGGGTATCATGATTTAATAGAATCATATTTCTAAATATACTGGGGATGTTTTGGTTAGTGGTGATACCCTTTGGAGAGTTGTATGCCACAGAAAATTAAAAGACATCTAGACTTGATCCTAAAACCATTCTTAGATCAGTTTGTAGAAGTCATCATGGGTGACACCCATGTGCCCTTAGCATCTAAGAACGATAATGTGAGACACATGAGGATGGTACTAGGAACACTTCGAGAGTTCCATATTTTTGGGATGCTCATAAATAGTTAGTTTTGGATCTGTGATGTCCACTTTTTAGGACATTTCATCTTAGAGGTAGGAGTAGTAGGGACTTAGTGGAGGATGAAGTAGATATTTCTTGGGAGCCACTCAAAAGTGTTAATAAGGTGTAGCTTTTACTTGGGTCGGAGAGGTACTATCAATGTTTTGTAACTGATTTATCTATAGTGAATGAACCCTTGACATATCGGACCCACAAGTTGTATCCTTTCATGTGGATGAAAAGTTTCCAGCTGTACTTTGAGGATCTAAGGAAGAGATTGATGGGAAATTTCATACTAAGATTTCTTGAGGTGGGTTTCAAGTATATATTGTTCTATGATGAATCTTGGATTGATCATGGTTTTGTTCTGATTCATAGGTATGTTTGTATTTCCCATTATTCACATCAGATGAGACCACATGATCCTAACTACATGACCCATGACCTTTAGTTGGAAGTGGTTTTCTTCCCACTAATGTTCTGGAGATACTACCTGAAGGGTGAGCATGTTATCATCTAATATGACCACATGAGTCTCACATATATCATCTCACATAGGGATCATAAATGGAGAAAGATAATATGTATATAGTTCTTCCAAAACTATGAATTAGAGATTTTCTATTATCAAAGGAAGTGGAGTGTGGTGGAAGAAACTCTCAGTAGGGGATCTTGTTACCAGTTTTTGGTAGAGGTATCAGGGTAGTTGACCACCCTATAGTTAAATCTTTTTGGGATGTGGATGGTACGGTGTACCTCAACTAAATGGTTGATACTCCTTTTCTTTTATAGCATGACTGGGAGGCATGAACATGGAAAATTGACTGAGAGATCTTGCGTTATAAAGTATCCAATAGATAATTGTCCGATAATAATTCCTTGATGGAGGGAATCACATTATCCTTTTTTCATGGATGTATAGTGATTAAAATCATGATGTGAGAAGAAGTTCTAAGGAGGTTGTTTGCTATTAATATGTATGCACTGTGGAGGTGAGGATGTACCAAGATCTCTTGGAATCAGTTGGTCTTCTAAGGGAGTAACAATAAGTTTATAAGTAAAACTCATGTTGTTTTAGTTTTTTTGGGCGATGACTGAAAATTATTTGTATAGAAGTCAGGGAACCTGTTAATTCTAGAGGTAGTTAGGATCTATGGAATTCCCTCAAAGATCATCATCGACTGCGATGCTTACTTCACAGTATGATTATGGAGAGGATGTGGGAAGCCATTGGGGACTCATTTGTATTTGGGGACAATTTTTCCCACACTTTTTGACCTTGTATAATGGTCCATTCAGTTTCTTGTGATCATTCTTTGGTTTTTCTTGTCATTTTTGAGCCATATCATGGAGGATTTTCTACCATCAGTTTGGTTTAGGTATCATGATGATTACCACTCAACCACCGGAGTAGCATCTTTTCACAGACATGAATGAGGGACATTATAGGAAACTATTATGATATAATGAGCCAATGGTTAACAACACATGAGTCCTAATTTTGTCTCTAGTTATCGTTGTAATGTGTATAGTTCATCTAGGGGAAGATGACGACTACCCAGTAAACATCATGAGTCCTCAGTGGATTGATGTTGGAGGCCCTTGGAGTTTGAGGGTTATGGGTTTTTATCCAGGGTGGAACTATATATCTAGTAATCATAGGACCATTATGTTATTAATGTTTTGTTAGGTTAGTGAGGTGGATTTATACTTATCACAAAGTATACGATAGGTTTTGTTTTTATGGTGTTCTCCACATGTCACAGCTGAGGATGTATATGCATGACTCATTACATGATATCGACTTGGTGAGTTGGACAGTGGGAGGTGAGTTTATTTTTCAAGCATTTGATAATTTTGACAGCCTTTATAAGAAATACCCTTTGTGGGTGAGTTTTTTCATTGGGTGTGTGGTTGATGAAAGCATAAGAAATCATTGAGAGATCTCATGGGAGTGGAAGAACTAGTTGAGATATTATTATACTTCCATTTTTCTTATATGTAATTTTTAGCAATGAAAGTAATTGAAAGATGGAAGAAATTAATATCCAGTATTTTTCTATGTAAGAATTTGGATTATGTCTAGGAATATTTTTAGAGCCAGGTGCTAAGACGTTGTGAGATTATGAGGCTCGGTGTGCCCGAAATTAATTTTTGAAATATATAAAATGTCACGTGAATGCAGTTTTACTAAAAATTTGTAATAAATCCTAAATGGGGACTTGGATAAAAAATAAGAATTCACTATTGATTTCATAATACATGTTTTACCCTAGGAGATACATAATATTTTTTGGTACATGTCTTTTGTGAAAAAGTCATTGTGGGTATAAACAAATAAAATAAATAAATAATTTTTTTCACATAGTGACTAAATTAATATTTAAATATATGGATATGGATTTTGTCTCAAGGTTATACAATAAACCATTGATACCTAGAAGCTATAGGAAGAGATAATTCTTGGAGGACGATGACAGATTGAGATCAAATTGTGTTATGATGTTTTTTTATTGGATTCCTTCCTCATTATCTATTTATACAATTAAAGTCAATAAATTGACCAATATATTGATCCACAGGTCGTTAATATTGCTGGATGGGTTAGTTTTATTTATGAATTGGATAATTTCTTTATGATAATTTTATTATCTCTTAATTAATCATTTTAATAGAAAAAATCTAGTTCAACACGAATGTTGATCGAGGTTGATTGCTCATGGTTATTATTTTTTCGTTTATCCATGATTCTTTGTTCATCGCCAACATTCTTCGTTAGGCCAGTGGTTAAACATACACTACGGAATAGATCAATTTACACTCTTTTCATGGAACCACAATTGTATGTGTCATAAATTTCTCAACACAACATGATGGAGGAGTGATGATGGTAGTGGAAAATGGATTCTTTCATATTGGAGACCTCTAGTTTTAGATGGTGCGTGTAAAGATGATGGGGATGAATGAAAATAGATTTTTGTCTGAATCTGGTGGTTGAAATACGATGAACAACAATGAAGAAAGTCAACCATTCAAGATCACCCATTCCTATAGAGATTCACGTATTCATTTGGTATTGGAGGAGAGGACGACTTCGTGTGAAGAAGAACATTTGGATTATGAAAATCATGATGTACATGATGTGTAATTCTAGATTACATGGAGTGTGGGACCCCTGTATAGAAACTAGTGTTTCCATGTTAGGTTAAGGATCACATGATATGTGACCCTATTCACAGATAATGTGGTGCCTTCCGCAGTTTCTCATTTTGTACCTTAGAGAGTTCACATACATGAGCTAGAGTACATGATCACTAGCACACCATATACTTCTACCCAGACCTGGCCTACAAGAATGTACTGAGGCTAAGTCATGTATTGGTACACAAGCAGAGTACATTGTCAGAAACACACCATAAACTTCTACACAGACATGATCATAGGCTATTTACACAAGAAGGACCTAGGGCCAAAGTACCATGGTGTTTACTTCTATTAAAGATCATTTAATCCTTAAATGTAAGCTTTGAGACCTTGTCTACTATATCTTGGACTAGTTTCATTTCAATACCTTCCCCATATCTATTCCCTAAGGGTTAGTATGGAATCACCTCCTACACAAAGGAAAATGATCCCTTCTGTTGGGATTCTTGGATAAAGCTATTGAAAACCTTCCATGAGTCCTGAATTGAGATCCTCTATCATATTTGATCCCTAGGTGGAGTTATTGGAATTGTTGTAACTAACACAATATGAGCGTCGATCCTCAACTAAGCGAGTTAATACAGATTGAGTTTTTTAGTGTAACCCATTTTACAGTGTTAGATCTTCATCTATGTGTCACAACTCTTCAAACATCTAGTTTATACATCTTATGATGAGTCCAAATGATAAAAACCTCTCAGATTGACATCATTTGTGATATTAGACTCATGGAGCATGTTCTCCTGGACGAGTGCTTTGTGGAACATTCAATCTAGAATCCTAAGCTGGAATTATCATTATGATATTTAACTTTAGACTATGATTATTAGTTGATTATATTTGGTTAATATTGTCATATGTGTTGTAAATATATATATATATATAGAGCTAATGGTTACTCCTGAGGCATTGTGTTTGGTTGTTTCTGGGAGTTATACTTGGTATTGTCATATTCACCCCTACATGGGCTCTACATGCATAGTCATTGTCTTATGAAGACAAAATAAATTTTTTTATTACACTTCGGTAGAATAGGGGAAGGTGGAGAAAATTTGGGATAGACAGACTGAGGTGTATACTGGTGTTAGATTTGATAACAATCTCCACTATCTAAGTAGGCATGGACTTTACATTCCAGTTTTGGTTGGGATTTTATTTGGCCCCTTTTTTTTGGTTTCCAATACTATTTTTTCACACTTTGGTTGTGTGATTATAATTATATGCATGTATTTTTTTTTGTTTTTTTATATTTTATCATTGTATAGGATTGGAGATGTGTGTGTACTAGCACATAATGAAATTCCCTCCCTTGTGTGTGATATGAGTTCTTCAAGCTAGTAGATAGCCCCTAGCCTATTGGAGGTAGGCTTAGGGTAGTTGCATCTGAAACCCCACTGGGTTGTGTCACGACATCCTATTTTTATTAAGAAACATAGGAGTTAATTATTGATTTCCAATATATTAAAATTCATGATAATGATAAAGAAGACATAATAATAAAAATGAACTGCATATGTGATTCATTCTGAAATGAGAAATTTATATTTCATGGAAGGAAATACCATATAATTTCCCTTTATACCAGAGTAAAAATGGATGGGTTTCTATTAAATGATCATGTTTTTAAAATTCTATTCATGTTGGAACTATTTATGGAGTTGAGACATGTAATTAAATAAACAATTGTATATATTTCATATTAGTTTTTAAAAACACCTTTTTGAAATACCATATATTAAAATAGATAATAAAATAAACTTTTTTTGAATAGAGGATAATGGAAATATGAAGTTCATATGTGATAAATAATATTTAGGTTTCTAATTAAAATGTATAACATTTGAGGGAAGGGAAAATAGGGACTAGGAGGGGAAACCTCAAATAAATAGGATGAGAATTATTCTCAATAAAGATATACTTTTGAGAAATAAATTCATCAATGGGAAGATTTGATTAAAAAATAAACTACCCCAATAGATTGTAATTTTTGTATCTCTATATTATAGAATAAATATTACATTTCAAAAATTAGTAAAAAGTAATAATTATGATTTAAGAAAAAATTTGAGTCATGAAAACACCTTACAACCTTTTAAATTTTTGAGTTAAAACACAATAATAGAAGTAAATTTCAATTTAACAATGACTATCAAAAAATATAATATAATAATTATTTATAAATATTTAATTGTGGTATATATATAATTCCAACGCAGGAATAGTGTAACATAACAAATATTTCTCAGTGAGTGAAAATTAAGAAAAGAAACTCATTCCATGTTCCTGATTCGTCAAGTGCATGCACCTAAATTCCTCAATAATCAAATTAATACTATCACATACCATATTATAAACCATATAATTATATATTTAATTTAATATGTAAAATTTATCACCATATTATATTTATTTAATATATATAATTTTCTTTTTTTGCATGAATATTAAATCAATATCAGCTTATTTCGGTAGTTTTTGTGATCATACATGATATTTTAATAATAACCATGATAATGAATATAACCATACTATAAAATACCAAAAATTATTTAGTTATTTAATTAAAATAATATTATTATTTATTTCACCATTTTCCTCTATGATAGAATTTTATACCATTATCCAAGTTGGAGGTCAAACCATCCCAAACATAAGAAAGATAAATCTCAGGGGGTGAGTATGGTTAAGAAAGTGTATAATATCATTATAACAAAAATAATATTGAAATTATTTATTTTAATTGTTTAATAATATTTTAATATTCTTGGATAAGAAATTTAAACCAACAAGAGAAACAAATTTGTTCCTTTGTTCAGCGGTTAATGTTCTTTTATTTTTAAAAGTGGATGGGAATGAATAAATAATATTTTACTCATTAATATAATGGGAATTTAGTATAATAATGATAGTCAAGTAGATATATTTCTATGTTTATGGTGGGTTTTTAAAAAAAATATTCAAAATAAATCGTATGTAGTAATTAATACTCACTTTGGTACCTTGAACTTTCTCTTGATAGCCTCCTTAAAAATTACAGGATTATACTAAACAATTGGAACGAGAGGATTATTATTTTGATAAGGGATTATACAAGGATAATAATTTCATAATTTCATGAATAAATTCGATGTAATGGGTGTGTAATGAAGGGAGGGAAGTGTCCCCTTTTATAAGTGAATAGAAGGGAACTATTCTGAATACCCATTATTTTTCAATGATATCATTACACTATTCAACGGTCAATAACTAAAATTTTCGAATTATTGTGTTTTAGTGTGATATTGGGTTGATAAATCCCTATTCAATAATTCCCACACATTTTTTAAATATGTTTTTACTTATTTGTCATTATATTTTTTATATTTTACCATTTTTTTACCTTGGTATCTAGTTTTTAAAAATGTAATTTATATTTTATTAAAAATAAAAGGTAACCCATCATAAAAAACGTTTTTGTTCTAAACAAAATTTATTATCCATTTAAAATAATTAAATTTTAAAATAATATACAATTAACTCTTTAATTAAAACATTAAATATATAGAAACACATTTCTTTGTAAAAAAAATATGTTTTAACAATTAAGTGTTCCTAATCACACAATCTATTAACTAATAAATGAATGAGTGTTAATATATTTAAATATTTTATTAATAATTATTGTAAAATCCCTTTAGGTAAAATATTAATCTATCTGAATAGATAAAAATTATAAAATACCAATAAAACAATTCATTGAAAATAATAGTTTTACATTTATCATGGTAATTTAAATTAGTCTTATTTATCATACTTTTATTTCAAAAAATTAAATTTAAATAATAAAACAATATAAAAATGTTGACATGAAAATTTCAATCTATTTTTTTAAATTTAATATATACAAGTGATGGAAACTAATTTTTAATATAAGTGAATAAAACTGTAGTTAGAGTAATTTATTTATAAGTTTTCAAAATTCTAAACATGGGATTTATAAATACAATATATTATATTTAAATTATTTTTTATAATTAATAAATATTTTTATTTTATATGAATAAATAATTAAAAATAAATTAATCCATTCTTCTATTATAATAATTCCATAATGTCTTGGTTTTAGAGAAATTGATAATTTTCACTATTCACTTAAACAATTATTTTCCAAAATGACAAAAAATTCATATTAAGGTAATATTCATATGATAAATCCAAAAATAAAGATAATTTTGTAAAATTAAAATTATAAAATTCTAGAATTTATTATTTAAATAATATTATAATATATATTGTTAAATTGTTTTTATATGAAAATAACTTTTCACAGTATTAACCATTCATATTATTAATTTTTATCAATTAATAAAAAATTTATTGTTAATATACTATTCACACACACACATACATATATTATCCATATAAAAAATATACCTTATGAATAATATATTTAGATTCTTAAAATAAATTGCCTAAAAAGTATAATTTTACAAAAAACACATTTTTAACCATAAGGTGATGTTATCAGTTATACAAATACACTAAAAGTGAACTTTATTTATTAACATGTTTCATAAAGTGTTTACCTATATGTATAGATACCAACTTAATGGCCACATTATAATGTTAATATAATGTTGTATCATTTTTTTTGGTTTGGTGCTATGTTTGAGGAAAACAATTAAAAACATTAATTTTTAAAGGGAAAATAAATTTGAAATCATAGGGTGTTAAAATTCATGGTGAAAATTACATAATATTAAAACTTATTCGTAATAAATTTCAATAGTCTTGAGGGTTGGTCCAACTCATCCTACCTAAGGGTAAAAATCACCAATGAAGGTGAATATCAACTTGTTTACATTATAAACTATTACACTTCATCGATAGAAATATACTGAGGAATAGATTGTGGGTAAATATTTCTTCTCAATAATAATACCATGGGATTAATATCCTCCATGATGAGATCATTGGAAAATTTCTCGCTACAAGGAGTAGGTTTACACTGATATGAAATATGGGTGAGAGGATAACCACCCTTCATTTAAGTCTATATTGAAAGACTCTACTAGAATATATAATTTCTAAAAAAATATTGTAAAAATTTAATAGATCATAAAAGTATTGATGAATATAATTACGAATGTTGAGAAGAAAGAAATCATTAATTTATCTATATTATGTGTCACATTCTTTAAGCCCTTCATCACATGGATATATCCCCTAATTTTTCCGTTAGAATTTTTTTTCCAAACATGGACTGCCTGGGGGTGGTGGTGGTGGTGTGAAAGGATAAAATCATCATCTACCAATATATTCACTAGAAACACCTTCTTATATTTTGTATCCTTATCTAATTTGGTCACTTAGTCTATCTTGAGAAGTATTTATATCTTTGTACTGCCTCTATTTGGGAGGTGCATCCATAATTCCACCATGATTATGCTTCACTATATTCCATGTGGAAAAAATATGTGTTAGATGTATTCTACATATAAAAGAAAAATATGTTTTCATTAGTTAGACTCTGTGCATGAACCCTTTTTTATTATACCTCTAGACCTGGTTCATCCAGTCATATGCCTATAATAATGAAATTTAGATTTATTACATATACTGGTTGAAGTAAACATATTTAATATAGGAAAACCTTAACCCAGTCCAACACTAGTATGTGGATCTTCCAAAAATAAATTCGATTACTATAGAAAATCCCAAATATCTTGTGTAAGTGAGAATTCCCAATGGTACATTCACAATGTGAATCTCTCATGGAAGGACACACTCTAATATTAAATCCCATAGGTATCCATCTTGAATTATATCATTATAGTACCTCATGAGGATATTTAACCTTGATGAGTACTAATACATGATGCTGACACTCAATGAAATATAAACCATAAACTTTTACCATCATCAGCATCGTTGGACGATACGCCTCTACAAACAAGATCTTAAAATCTATCTAAGGAATGGTTTCCCCTTGGTGTGTATACAAGATTATAATATGCCAATGGCCAATAATTCTACAATGAATAATCATAGTAACAATAATATTTTTTGGTGGTTGTTTAGATAAGATAAAAAAATGATAAACAATCTCCAACCAACCCTTTGAATCATAAGGATATTTATCACCTCAGAACCTAGGAATCCATTATCTCAAGAACTAATAATTGACACTCAACTTATGATGAATCTCATCCTAATAATGAATAGAATAAATATTTTCAGTGGGTATTTTCTTTGTTCATATTTAAGGGGGTTAAACATTTTTCACAAAATTGTGGGAAACATATACCTATCTAATGCCTGAATAACGCATCATCTCTCAACACATCACTGAATAGAGTTGGAATCACTTGTATGGTATCATCGTGAACATACCTCTAATGTTGGATACCTATAGGGTTTCATCCTATATTTTAAATTTATAACCCCCGATTAATAACGCATATCTGGTAAACTAATATATGAAAGCATTGGTGGGAATGGAACATAAATGTTAAATTATTGGGTATACTATCACATTAAATAATTCGATTGAAGGCTAAAAGTTTTATATTGGTTTAACATATTTACAGTGACCTCGTGAAATGATACTTCAATCATACAGACCAATTATTGGGTTCCCTAGATAACTAACTGAAATAAACACCCCAAACATTTTTTTAAGCGTCCCAAAAAATCGTTAATAGACTACTAACACCAAACTCTACCCCCCCTAAATCAACCAACTCTGATACCATTTTTACAAGACCAAAATCTTTGAGACCCCTCTTAGGCCAATTATAGGTTTATTGTACCACCCTGATCCCACCTCTATTAGGACAGGGGCTAGAAACAATAACCAAGAAGGCATATCACACACATAGGAGGCATAATCCAATATAACCTACATACAATCATATGACTTCAGAATAATATAAAATAATTAAATATATATATATATATATATATATATCTGACTACAATGTGACACACATGACACGTACACTAAAAATTACAATATATTAATAATATAAATTTTAGAGAATTCAGAAATAATCATATCATAGTATACTATAATAAGTACCAGCCTTAACCTACTAGAAAATGAGAACTCCACAATAATAAAATGCTGACAAGTGTGCTATTAATAATGAAAACCAACAAGATATACTAGTCCCCTACTCCACTAACACCATATACAATGAAATAAACTCCAAACTATGCATCATCTACATAGGAACAATATATTTGGGAATGAGGAATATTTAGGGGTGAATTTAAATTTACCTATTACTCCACCTTGAAAATATAAATAATTGATGAAATAGAACATTGGATAAAAAATTTGGGATAACATGATATTCCATAATGGGATAAGTCGATCAAGGTAAGATGAAAATCATTCTTCAAAACTCAGTTCCACATGAATCACACACTAAATTGAACTTGGTATTCTCAGAATATCATAAGACTAAAAACAACCACATAACATAGATTTTATAATTTCCATGAAACATATCTGGAATTATTATGTGGGAACCACTCTTCAGTAATATGTGTATGTTAGGAAAGGGTGTACCAACCAATATAGGGGTCTCATTCCACATCAAGGATAAGAGGGTGTTAATCTAGGGATTACTAACTCCAAAAACGGAGGACCAACACCCCATATCATGAGGGTGTACTGTATCCATCTATTATATAGAGACTTTTTCACTATGGGAATTAAGTGAGCACTAACCCTGTTTGATGATCCATAAACATCATACACACTCTATATTTATTTAAAACAGTAAATGGAAGACTACATGATGAATAAACCTTGGAAAAAACCCCAAAATTATGATGAAATACACATCATATCATTATATGTTGAGAAATTATCAGAATTGATGATTCATGTGTTTGACTCTAAATACAAAGATAGAATATATGAATAATTTCTTATAATTCCCTGTGCATGGAATATACTCTAATGTACATAGAATGCGTGCCTCAACCTATAACAAAACATATACTTTTGTAGTTAAATCTATGGGATATTTTCTTATATGGAGTGTCTAGTAAGGAACATGGCTTGTGGAACCCTACGAGTTAGAAAATGGTTTAAATCTATGGAAACTGATATCATTTATCCATTAAACATGATATATATGTTGGTCCAAATTTCATGTAAGACTAGATGGTAAGCCAAGTGTTTACTCTGGTATACACCCAAGTCATGTGGACTGATATACATGACATATATCCTAGAGTCACACCCCTGGTGATATTTATAATACTATAAAACCCTAATATTTCACGGAGAATGAGACATGGAATGTGGCCCATAGGATAACTTATCATTTAATTTGAAAATTAATATCTACAACACTTGGTATCCAATATTTCATATCTCCTATTTAATCATAGCCTCCATCATCGATTGTTCCTACATCCAAGGTGTTGTGGGACACATCTCCCAAAGATAATGTTACCATTAATTTCTAGATTCACCCTTATAGTTGTATTTGTATTTATTTATATGTTTCCTAGACATCAAATTAGTTCCTCAAATTCCCTCTTTCTATTTCTATATTAGAAAAACGTTTCCTTCACCCAAATCTAGTTTACCTCCATTCATGTTTATTAAGAGTCAAACCACCATCCATTAAAAAGGATAAAGGTGATTTCTAAATATAATAGTGGAGGTAATAATTAGAATAATGACCAATGGAGACATTGATCACATGAATTTTATTGTAGGATATCTTAAAAGAAAATATTAAATATGATGAATGTGGTAAATTTTTATAGATTTTTTGTTTTATCAAAGGTCAAAAAATTCAATTAAGAATTTTAAAGAATGATCATCTTTATATCAATAAAACAAAATGATTATATTGAATAATAAAATAAATTCCCATCAAACATGACATATCATTGGTAATTCATAATTTTAATAAAATTTATGGAAATAAGGATTTTTAATTGAAATACCATCATTCATATAACATATAAATTTAAAACATAATTATTCATAGATAGTTATGATATCTAAAAATGTTCCTGAGTAAATAAAACTTATTTAATGATGGTTTATACACATGAACAATGAAGATAAAAGGTTCATAGAAATTCCCTATATCAAGGTGTTAACATTGGATATTTAATTATAATGTATTGATTCACAATCATCAATGAAACCAATACAAATAACACTCCTCTTAATCATGAAAAATTTTAATTCTCCAATAATCCATTGAAACAATCATTAGGGTTTATATTATCCATGAGTTCCCATACCCTTGGAATTTGAATAAACATATATGTATAATTATAGTAGGGGTTATGGTCTATCAACCAAGTGAGTTTCTGATAAACACTCAAAAAAGTCCCAAACAAAACCAAAATCCCCAATAATGATTATACCCTAGGTAAGAACATAATATCTTGACACAAAAATAGTGTTAAAATTTTCATTCAGTAATTTTTTTAATAGTTATTAGCTTTTTTCATATAGAATAAAAAAATATATTCTATATATTATATTTATTTATGAATACACATGATTCTAAAAAAACCATAATTGTGATTACCTTTATAAATATTATTAATAATATTTAAATTAATTATTTAATTATTTAGGATTATATAGTAAAATTATGTTACTTAAAATATAATAATTTTTTATATTTTTAGGTATTTGTTTAGAGTTTTTATTGATTCCTCTTTTAGGATATATATTTTTATAATATTCAAACGTAGATCCTTAAGAACACTAAATTTTATCCAAACCATTTCAATTAATATAATAAAATATGGATATGTTATGGAAGAAATAATATTTAGACTATCTTGGTGAAGTAATTCTATTTAGGTTAGGGATTAACCATCACATGTTTCGTAGTAAACCATGTTTTTATTTTGGTTAAGGTTAACCCTTGGAGTGAAAAATAACCAATCCACCCACACTGATGTCATTTCATCAGTTTATTTTCATACAAAAAAACAAAGAAACAATGTCATCTCTATATATTATGTAAACATTTGGTTTATTGTTTTTAGAAGATGAGACAAAATACATCAAAACTACAATGTTGGAAACCCCCATGGACCCTTGAACATTTTTCTAATCCGGAAGACCATAAACTATTCCTAGTATACCACTAATAATTTCTATACCATTTTTTAAAAGGAAACCTAAAAATCACCCTAATTAACCTAATTATAATGTTATTTCATTAAAATATTGTATAAAAGGATTTTGAAAATCCTATACCTTTACTAAAATTTACATTAAATCACTGTTCTCTCAACTATATTATTATACATACCATTCCATGAATAATATGAATTACTTTCTATGATTTTCATTAGAAAATGTTTACTAATATAAAAATGGAATATTACCACACTATTTTAACATTAATATCACATTTTTCCTTAACCCATTAAAACGTGACCTAATAAAATACACATTTACAAATAAACCATGGATGCTGGGGATTTTATATTTTCATAGCTGAATCATATCTAACCGAACAATCTTGGTATGATCATCTTCCCATTTTAAAATCAAACTCAAAACCACCATGATATATTTGAAAAATCACATCATGTTTTATATTAACAAAACCTAAAATAAAAACTATTTTATTTATATGAAAGTGAGGACTAAACCATGTAATTGTTTGATCTTATTATTTCATCAATTACCAAATTTAAAATTGAAATTTTCTAAAACCACGTAATGGTTTACCCCACCATGTCATTATTAGTGCTAGATCATAAAGATATAATAACAGAACATAATTATCTATGAATTTTTTAACCCTAAACTCCCCTCAATAATTTATCTCTCCATGAACCATAACCACAATTTACCTCCATGAATCCTGATTCAATGTGACATATTGGATCTAGTTCACTCTTGAGTAACCAATCCCAATCAACCACATGTCCTCAAATATGCCTCCATGTACACTAGGGGCTTCCCACTACCAAGGAGGGACTAGGGTGTGAAAGTGGGGTGACTATTCCCTCTTCTCATAGTTGATGAAAACACAGATGTAATACGAAAAATTAAGTGGAATAAATATAATAACAAATAAGGAAGAGGAAATAGAACAAACATCTTTGAAATAAATAATCAACTCAGAAACAGTAAACTATATCTTATAAAAAGTGATGATGGAATGTCACTAAAATGAGAAATGATGGCATACATAGAAGTAGAAATACAATATAGTAAATGATATAAAAAATAATCCAGAATAATAACAAACAATCCAATCATCGTGATATCTGGATCAAAAAACTGCTTCCCAGTTCACATCCCAAAGCATGTAAGTCAAGTTTCAAAATTAAGATACTTCCCCTTTTACACACCTATGATCATATAATCATCTTGATTACCAAAAATGGTCCAGATGGTGTGTGAGATAAATCTTAGTAGGCCTACAACAAAAACATCTATAAAAAATAGTTTGTGTATATAAAATATATAGTTTATAGATATAATACACAACTGATACTAACTTCATCATCAGATGTTAATTTATCCAATTGTAAGATCATTTAATTAATTTATTATACATTCATATTGTAATGATAATATTGTGAAGGTTTCAAAAACACTAAAGATATTATGATAATAATAAAATTGAATTCAAGGTGAAACTAAGGCAACCCTGACCTCAAGGTTTAGGCAAAATCATAGCAGTTACTCATGCGGTTTGAAAATAAGGGTCTGGGTGTAATTCATGGGGCACGCCCAAGACATTCCACTATAAAATATTCTAATTGATTCCATGGAGCTAGTCTATAGAAACCATGTTCTTAGAATGGCTATTCCCAATGGAGAGAATCCATGGTGCCACATGTACGATGATATCAAACTGAATACAAAGAGTGTATCCAAGTAATTATAATATATTAAAAATTTTTCAATTGTATCATTCGTAAATAACCAAGGAATTAACATAATAAGACAATGACCAGATTTTATGGTGGTTATCTCCCATGATAATTATCTCAATATATTGGAATGGAACCCTCTTAGTGATTAAGGAAATCCTTTAGGAATCCAAGGCTTACATAAGTCCGACTATTCCTATAAAGATGAAAAGGCTCCCATGAAAAAGGAACCTTATAAAAATTCTATTTTATATAACATATACTCATGTCCATTTAAAACTCATTACATTTAGTCATTTAAAAAGTTCATCCCCTACCTTTCATTAAGTATAACAATGTGATATAAGGACATGAAACCAACTTCCAATTCAATATATATATTATTTAATAGATTCATTATATAACCTTTAATTATGAATGACAAGGTGAATAATGGTCTTGAAACCAATATCAATTAAATTATAATTTACATGGGCCATGTGATATCTATACAATAGGATTTCCATTAGACAATTAGAATTATTTTATTAAAATGAACACAGAACTTATAAGGGTCAAGTAAAAAATTATGAATAGTTCCAAATAATATAATTATATGTTACCGATGGTAAAATTAAAGAAAACACACAAATTGGGTTTTCTATGTTGAGGTATAAACCTCTAACAATATCAAGCGATTTAAATAAGTCCATAGAATTTAATCTAGAAAATTAAAATCATGGTAGCTGGGTTTAAAGTGAAATTTATGGTGAGACCAATATGGTCATAGTTGAAAAAGTTTATAGATAAGTAGAATTTAAGGGATAAGTCATTAAATACCAAATTTATTCTTGTAGTAAATTCCTTGTCTAGTATTTTCCATTAGTTTTTCTTGGATCAGATGAAAATGAAAAAAATAGAAGAATGACCTGAATATAGAGAAATTAGACTGTATCAAAATAACATCATATATAGGAATAATAATGAAGAGATGAATATATGGAGTTTAGAACAAACAAGTGGATTTATAATGAGATAAATGGGAGTGAATCAGAGTGTTGTTGATGATATGAGATCATTGCCTAGAATTAAAATCCTTGGAGCTCAATCGAGAGAAGTGTATAAGTTATTTCCATTAGAATAAAGAAATAAATGGTGTGTTAAAATTATAAAGATACGAAATATAAATAGAAATTTACAATTTTTTAACAAGGTCACATGGTTTGGCCTCACACTTGGACAAATCATGAACCAACCATGTGTGACCTATTGTCGAATTAGGGGACTCACAAGGTTCATGCACACAGTTTTGGAAACCATGTGAAAAACATTCATTTTTCATGTTCTAAACATTATAGTTCTTTCACATGGGAGTGTGACTTGGATCGCATAGTTAGGCCAAACCATTCATCACCCTTCTACTTATTGAACACCCTACATGGTTAGGAGAAACCATGTGGAATGGGATGCATGGATTCTACTAACTATGTTTCCCATCTGTTTCTTCCACTAGCTTGGGTTCTATGCTCTAAAAAATATTTTAACACCATAATTTCCATAATAATTTCTCTAGGAATCCTTATTAGGTCTAAAAAAGGAATTAAACTGAAAATAAGACAAATTTTACCTCATAGAAAAACTATGTTCTTACATTCTACCCCCTTAAAGGAACTCATCACTAAGTTGACCTTTCAAGGGTGTTGAAATGTTGTATAAGAATAACTATGGACACTAAGAAAGTACTCCATACTATTGATCCTATGTATTGTCATGTATATGGATGTGCAAACATATCACTTGTACTAATGGTACAAACATACCTTGAAGAGACTTCATGCTTCGATCAATGATGTATATGTGATACTACTCAAAATAAGAATCAACATCCAATTCAAAATACTTAGGATCAAAGGTTTGAGATGTTTTATTATGGTAATGTTGAAGCTATGAAACATGGTATATGTGATTCATGGAATGGTACCTATGAGTTAATAGAAACCAATAGGCTACCCACCCGACTCTATCCAGGATCTCAAACAGTCCCAAAAAATTGTGGCGATAGATTCCCATACCATTATATATATCTATTCCCAATGGTGGGTGATACACGTAAGAAAAAAAGATCCCCAACATCAAACTCTAGAGGTCATTGATAGAGATCGAATTTGGATTTTGATCTAGACTGAGTGGTAGAAATACACTTTCTGATCATCTGCACCTGCTCCAATGTCTCCTGGATGATATAGGGACCTAGTTGGACTACCGCTCTAACCTCTAATATACATAAGGATCAACAAAATTTCCTACCATATAATGAATCATATGAATCCATATAAATAATTTCTTGAAAGTTATTATTGTAGTAAAACTCAATGAGAGGTATATGTTTCTCCTATGAACCACTAAAATCAATGATGCATTCTTAGATCATGTCCTCCAACACCAGTACAGTCCGTTCAGACCGTCCATCAACCTGAGGGTGAAAATATGTGCTCAAAAGATTCTTTTTACCCATATATTTCTATACAACCATCCAAAAACTCAATGTGAAATGTGTGTCCCTATTAAAAATGATAGTTTGAGGGACTTTATGTAAGCGTATAATCTCACAGACATACAGTCTCCCCAACTCATCAACTAAGAATGTCTCTTGGATAGGAATGAAGTGTACATATCTTTTTAGTCGATCCTTGAGTATTCAAATCACATTACTACCTAAATTAAACCTCAATAGACCAACAAAAAAATTCATCGCAACATCTTACCATTTCCATTTCAGAACTCAAAATGTATATAAAAATCCAAAAGTCCACTGGTGATCCTCTCAAACCTATTGATAGGTGGAACACCTAGTGATAAAACGTGACTTCTAACATTTAATCCTATACCAACAATATTGGTGATGCATATCACGATACATCTCAGAGATACATGGATGCACTTACCACTGATAATAATGGGACTCTCACATCAACTTCTCTCCGATGTCTGTAGTAACCTAGATAAGACCTTTTATATAAAAGGATGTTATCTCTATGAATGGTCCAATACAGATGTGGGAGCTCACCATAAATACTCTCCTGTATGGCCAAAACATCGGGGAATGAAAATTGACTTCCCATCACCTTATCAACGAGTGAAGAGACAACTATTTAGGCTATAATAAATTTCTTCTTCTGACTCTCTTGAAACTCCAAATTCATATAAGAAATATTTTATATCAATTTACATTCATAATTGGATTCTAATATTATCTTTAACCAATTTTTCTAGGTCAGTACATCATCTACCACTTTACCATTCCAATATTATAGGAAATATCAATGTTAAAATACAGATGTTATTTGAACAATATTCATTGTATTATATTCAGTTCATGTTGTGTAAAAAAATTCAGGATTTTGTAGTTCATATACACCAAAAAGTTATCTCCCATAAAATAATCCCTCCAGTAATGCACGACATTAACAACTTCTGTAATCTTGAGGTCATGTTTTGGGTAATTATCCTCATGATATCTCAACTACTATGATCTGTATGCAACGAATTGATCCTCCTATATCAACACTGCACCCAACATGGTTCCTAATGCATCATTGAACACCAAATAACCCCTTCTAGGATCTGGAAGAATCAATATCAATATTGAATTAAGACTTCATTTTATCTCCTAAAGGCCTTCTCATATGATTTAGACCACAAGAAACTCCCACCCTTCTAGGTTAGACCAGTAAGAGGTGCTTCAAGTCATGATAAGTACTATATAAACCCTATGTAATTTTTATCCAACCCTATGAAACTCCACATATCAAATAATTTATTGGGATACTTTCAGGAAAATACAGAACTCACCATCTCTAGGTAAACAAACACTTTTGATTCATAGATAATATGACTCATGTAGTGAACCTTATCAATCCAGAAGTGTCACATGAAGACCTTATCATATAATTAATTCTCTCGCATTGTATTCAGTAGGATATCAATATGTTTATCATGGTTTCTTCAAGTATGAGAAAACACTAAGATTTCATCCACAAAAACCATGACAAAGAAATACAGATAAGGGTAGAAAACCTAATTCATCAATCCATGAAAATGACATGAACAATCATAAGATTGAACAACATAACTATATACACATATAGACCATACCAACTTCATAAGGTTGTACATGGTATGTCTGAATCTCTAAATCACACCTGATTATATCCTAATATTAGGTAGATCTTCAAGAATAACATATCTACTTGGAGTTGGTATAAGAGATTGACTAATCAAGGAAATTACACTAGTTCTTAACCTTAATTTGGTTAAATATCGATAATACATACATATCCTATATTACAATCTACCTTCATGGAGAAAAGAAAAGTTGAACCCCATGATTAACTACAAGTGTAACACCCCGAGCTTCCACGATACGCCTCTCTTTCAATAATGCAATAGCTTGCATTGTACGCAAGTTTGAGTTCTAAAACACCAAGACTAATCAAAGTAGCTGTTATGAATAGTAATAACCACCTTTTGAAATTATAGAAAATTTTTATTTCAAAATGGAATTCATTTTTGTATTCCTAATATTGAAATTAGCCAATGTTGATTTTTTTTGTAATTTTCTGAGAACTTCAAAATTTTTATGAATAGTGAAAAATACTTAAAAAAATTTTTTTATTAAAAATAATTTATAGTGATAAGTTATACTATTTAGCGGTTTTAAAGTATAAATAGAATATATTTTTACCATTTTATCCAATGGTGTTCATTAGAATTAATTTCACTTTGAAATTGGACATAAACAATTTTCAATCTTTTGATATATATTGTTTCTTAAAAACACGCTATTTGTTGTGACAACGGAAATTAATTATAAAATTAATTAATGAAACTTATATGTTTGGAATTTCATAAAATATACATCATTTTTGAATTCGGAATATCAATTATATCTTAGGGTGAAATTTTGGCATTGTTCTGAAAAACTTCAATTTTTTATGAATAGTAAAACCACTAAGTGGTAGTTAAAAAACTGATTTTTCGTTTAAATGAAATATTAACACTTCTGTGATTTGATTTTCAAAAATCCGACATACATGGTTGTAATTAAGAAGTAAAATGTGGTTCAATGAGATTAAAATAATTATTTGGTGAATAGTAACTTTTAATTTCTTAATCGCGATTAGAGGTAATTAGTGTAGTTTAAGGTAAAAATAATGTTTTAATAATGGAAGATGACCTTGACACATGTCCTACCCTCATTGGATGTGCCATGTCTGACCAAGAAAATCCATGGGTCAACATGGGGACCCCATGGAGCCACTTTGGTTGGAAAATGACATTAAAAACATTTTACTTAATGTTAAAATAAAAATGTCACAAACATGAGTTGTTTTACTAAAACAATTATTACATGGGGTAATATAAGTAAACATTTTGACCATAAATATTCATTAGAAAGATAAAAATATTTCCTACATTATGGTTATTTTTTTATAATTTTTATACATTAAATAAATTAAATTTTTAATGACACAATGATGATGCACCTATTACCTCATTAATTAAAAATTTAAATAAAATGAAAAGATAATGTAATATCCAAGGCTTACACTTGTCCAAAGACTATTGTATGGGTAGATTTAGAACCCTTATCACCTTAGACACGAATTATATAAGTGTGGGACCTTTATAATCCGAAAAGAATTGTATAATAACGTAAAATTCCCTTACTTTACAAGAGTGCCCCTCCTCTCCTCTTATAAAAGGCCCCCAACTCTACCACCTCATTCACACTTTCAAGCCATTTGGCTCGACCAACCAATGCCCAAATACCCTCCCAACTTACCACCCTTATTTATAGAAGCCTCACTTTGGGAATAATTCTTCCCAATGAATCCTTTGGCTCAAATCAAAAAGAGTTACCCGATTTTTAGGTAATGTCTTCTCTAATGTTGTTTTGTTTTATTTAGCTTCTCCAACCCCTTATACTCTTTTTATTCATTTATTTTGTGACTCCACCAGTATCCTAAATATATTAGAATGTTGTTATATGATGGATTCGAGCTACACTTACACACACCTACATCTAATGGTTAAAGAACATATTGTTTCTGTGGATGGCGAATTTCTGCCTCACGAAACGATGATTGTTCAACACTCATATAACACCTTCAAAGGTGGCCATTAATATGTCACTATATTTATATATTATATATAATATGTTTATGTTTTACTTAAGATTCTGTATTTTTCATTTATGGCATACCATTATGATTTCCATTATGGGTAAAACGCGATAATTTCATTTTAGGAAGTGCGGACTACCGCCCCCTCAAAGTGATTTGAATCGTTAATACCACATGTGGGATGTATAAAGGATGGAGTAAATGATATTATATATGATGTTATGCTGTAATTATAATATACCTTTATATCATTATTATTTCATTAAATACGAAATAGAAATGAAAGTAGCGTTCATGCGTACGTACGGCTTACCGTCTCCATGAATGGTGCATTTCATTTCTTACCTCTAAACGTTATGGAATATTATAAATGCATGTATATACTAGATATATATGAGATATATGATATCTAAATCATGAATATAATTCTGGATATAATGGATATATCACCACATGAACAACTTGTAATTATAAGAATTTTATTTTTGATTCAAGTACCTAAGATCGACAAAATGACCGTTATAAACTTTAATAATTACATAATGTTCATAACATGGTAGTAGGGGATATAAAAAGAATAATGAACATGAAAAAAGTTCTTAATTAAATAGAAATTAACTCTATTTTATTATTCAGGAGGTTAAAGAACGGTCGAGTTAGGACAAGATGCAAGGTAAGGGAATTTCTTAACCCAATTTTCATTCTTTGGGATAATCTCCTACTTTCAAATTATGTCATGATATTATTATGTCCTATTTTGTATATTTACTTTCTTTATGTGTTACTGTAGTGAATAAACATAATAGATCTATTTTATTTTAAAAATGATCTTTTTATGGACTTCGTCTCAATCCCCTTTCATTGAGGCATATTTTGTTTTATACACAAATTTATTTTATATGGTGTATAAACCCCTTTGACTTTTACGTTTATTCAAAATGAATCTTTTTTATATGAAGAGTTTTACTAAACGACAAAAAGGGAATGTTTTTCTTTCCGTACTTATGTGGCGACAACGACTTCTCCGCCGCCGTGACCATTATTTGAGTTTCGGCTTCCTCTACAAGCCATCATTTTTTTTAATGAAAAATAAATACAATGTTTTAACTTTCTTTTATTTTGGTATTGAAAATGGTTTTGAAAGCGTTTTTATTATATCAATGTGTTGTATTGATATATTGTGGTTGAAATGTGGAAATTTTAGGTTTCCTTTATGCATGTTTTATGTGATATGATTATGTTATGGTTTATGATATGTTTAAACCTATTCATATGAGGAATGCATTGGACTTAATAAGTGACGGGTGGAGCCCGCTATAGCTCCTCGATGCATCGGTAGGTCTCATGAGACAACTAGATGTGGAATTGGCCGAGGCCCTTTCCCAATTTGATTTATGGTTTTGGCCGAGGCCTTAATCATTTTAGACGTCTTGGTCGAGGCCTTGACAAAATGTTTCAGAATGTCTGGCATTATGCATTCCATCATTATAAAAGTGGTTATTGATATTGCATATGATTATTAGACCAGTAGAATATCCATGTGAAGAAGTAAATGACATTATCTCATTTTACTTTTTCCATATTATGTTGATGTTCAAGTTTAAAAGTATTTTTTTTAGTTATACATTGCCTTAAATGTTTATGTTTATTTATGAAAGCTTCCGCAATATTGTTATCCTTACTGAGCATCTGAGCTCACCCCTTTCATTGTTTTAATATTTTCTAGGATGTGAAGAAGTATTTTATGAATGACCTGCAGGGATAGTCAAAAGAGGATATGAGTGTGGACTATGAAGACATTGTTATTAGTTTTTCACTTTGTGATGTAATGTAACATTTATGAATGTATCTATTGATTCCAAGGCTACTAAACTAATCGGTCTTTCGAGACATGATATTTTGTGATCATGCCAATGTTACGAAGTAATGCACCGACTCTGGGTAGCTGGGGTCGGGGCGTTATAGTTGGTATCAGAGGAAGTTTAGTACAATCCTTGGAAGCTAGATTTA
The DNA here is from genome assembly GCA_963277665.1 of Viscum album. Taxonomy (NCBI): domain Eukaryota; kingdom Viridiplantae; phylum Streptophyta; class Magnoliopsida; order Santalales; family Viscaceae; genus Viscum; species Viscum album. Next base: position 576,492,210 of record OY728122.1, on the reverse strand, counting down.
GACAAACACTGATTAGATCACGTAGACCTAAGATGAACTTTGAGGATTAGTATAGAAGAACATCCTTGAATTTTGGCATTATAGAGATTTTGTGAGTTTTCCGAGCAATACATCCCTGCCTGGATACGAGCAGGTAGAGGTGGCTCTGGAACAGATGTACCTAGGGGTAAAACCCGAAAACACCGCTTTGAGCTTGACTCGAACGGGAACTGGTGCACGAAAACGGGCCTTGTTGCACTCTTGGTTACGACACTCCCGGGGGATATGCTTAGGATAATTCTCATTTATTTACAAAACACTATGAATGGTTATGAGTATATACTTACTCAATGGATTTTTTTTTATGATTATGGATTACATCCATAAATAGTTCAATTTATGTTAAGTGTTTTACAAGTATGGAATTATGTATTTTGATTCATAAACTAATCTAGTTTATGCCATTGTTTAGAAATGGCGCCTAGTGGAAGGAATGGAAACCGTATCAATGCACGAACTCTGTGTAGGGATTGCCCTCCTACTCAATATAATTATTGTGGATCTGGAGATACAAATGGTAGTGATCAACTTATTACCATACTAGGAAAACTCACTCAGGTTATGAATAATAACCTTACTCATATGGAGCACCATGATCCGCAACGTGGAGGATCAATGTTAGACTGCTTCATGAGGCAACAACCGCCAACATTTAATGGGGGTACAAATCCATTAGTAGCTGTGCAATGGATAAATTCCTTGGAGAAAATATTCCATGCCTTGGGGAGTAGCGAAAGGGAGAAGGTTATCATGGCAGTTTACCGCCTCACTGGAGATGCCGATCAGTGGTGGTTGCTGATTCAAAACACAAAGGAAGATGATGACGTATCGAATATGGAATGGATGGAGTTCAAAGAGATTTTCCTAGAAAAATACTATCCTCATGACCATCAAGCAGATATGGAAAGACAATTTTTGAGTCTGAGACAAAAGGAGGATGAGAATGTAGCAAAGTATGAGGCCAACTTTACAAGGTTATCGAGGCATGCTACAGATTATATACGTAACCCAAGGAGTAAGATTGATCGTTTCTTTGATGGGTTAAAACCATTTCTCCGTCGATCATTAGTCTCACAATCCTTCTCGTCATACGAATATATTGTCTCATGTGCTATCAAGACAGAAAAGGAATTCTCTATGTCTTATGACAACAAAGTAAAGCAAGAGAAGAAGAGAACTGTGGAACAAGTGATAGATAAAGGAAAAAAGGGAAAGAAGGATTTTCCATTATGTGATAATTATGGGAAGAATCACCCTTGTACTTGCCTAAAAGGAATGGGAGTTTGTTATAAATGTGGAGAAAAAGGTCACTAGACTCGTGATTGCAAGGGAAAGAAAGAGGCTATCAAAGTTGAATGCTACAATTGTAGAGAAATGGGTCATTATGCAAATGAATGTCCTAAGCGTCAGGGAAACTTACCTCAGAAAAGGCCAAGGGATCAAGGCCAAGCTTATGCTGTTACTACAGATGAAGGTGAATAATTATTGTATTTGTGTTTTTGGACTCAAGAACTAGATTATGGTTATAAGAATAATGTGATATATATAAGGATTGTACTGTAGTGCATGTTGTTTTCATTAAGGTTTTAATATGATTAAGGTAATCATATTTTTAGTATGTGACAATAAGAGAAACTTTACTTTGTTTAGGGAATCTAATGTTATAATTGATTTTGGAATATAAGGACCCTTTAGAGAAAGTCTGGACGGAGGTATTTTGGATAACTATAAAGGTTGGAATGGATTAAGTTAAACTTTGGATAGTATTGTTAAAGGTTAAAACATTTCTGAAGATTATTTTTGGAATATTATAATACTATAGTTTTAGGAAAAAGGACAACCTACAGGGTGGGGCATAAACCGTCGCGTCGAACAAAGCTGCAGGAATCGAAACCACAACCATAGTGTGACAGACCTTTATTCCCTACAACTATCCTACAGGAAGTCCGTGTTTATTATAATATAATTTTACTAATCTAAATGGTATGTGTTAACATTTGTAACCTTATACAATTAGGATAAGTATAATATTTTTGAGTTCTATTATCTTTTTGAGTGAAAGATGAGTTGAAGGTTAAAACTCTAATTTTCAACCATAAATATATATATTCCTATCTCTTATTAAATGAATAAATTAATTATTAAACTTTAGTAAAGGGATATTAAAACAAAAAAATGTGTTATCCTAATACCTTATGTCTTGTTGAACTGATGATATTTTAAATCACCATAGATTGAAGGCTTTGAGGCCCTCTATTTGACAGTTGATTGTGATTGATGACCTCAATCACTCCCTACAAATATTTATGCTTTTCCTCCAATTATATGTCTCTAATTTCCACCAATGTTCTCCTTATTGAGATCATAATTTGGTGGTGACTTTCTTATTTCCATTTCCCTCTTATTAAGGCTAAATTTTATTAACCTTATTTCCGATGTGGGTTTTCCACAAAGGTATTTTCTATTTTCAACCATTTATTTTAAATGAAAAATATCAAATTGCGAGGATGCAATTTATTGAAGGAGGGGAGAATGTAACACCCCGAGCTTCCACGATACGCCTCTCTTTCAATAATGCAATAGCTTACATTGTACGAAAGTTCGAGTTTTAAAACACCGCGACTAATCAAAGTAGCCGTTATGAATAGCAATAACCACCTTCTGAAATTATAGAATATTTATATTTCAAAATGGAATTCATTTTTGTATTCCTAATATTGAAATTAGCCTATGTTTATTTTTTTGTAATTTTCTAAGAACATCAAAATTTTTATGAATAGTGAAAAATACTTAAAACAACTTTTTTAATCAAAATAATTTATAGTGAAAAGTTATACTATTGAGTGGTTTTAAAGTATAATTAGAATATATTTTTACAATTTTATCCAATGGTGTTTATTAGAATTAATTTCACTTTGAAATTGGACATAAACAATTTTCAATCATTTGATATATATTATTTCTTAAAAACACGCTATTTGTTGTGACAGCGGGAATTAATTATAAAATTAATTAATTCAACTTATATGTTTGGAATTTCATAAAATAGACATAATTTTTTAATTCAGAATATCAATTATATCTTAGGGTGAAATTTTGGCATTGTTCTGAAAAACTTCAATTTTTGATGAATAGTGAAACCACTAAGTGGTAGTTAAAAAACTGATTTTTTGTTTAAATGAAATATTACCACTTCTGTGATTTGATTTTCAAAAATCAGACATACATGGTTGTCATTAAGATGTAAAATGTTGTTCAATGATATTAAAATAATTTTTTGGTGAATAGTAACTTTTAAGTTCTTAATCGCGATTAGTGGTAATTAGTGTAGTTTAAGGTAAAAATAATGTTTTAATAATATGATATGAGCATGAAAAATGTCTTACCCTCATTTGATGTTCCATGGCCGACCAAGACAATCCATGGGTCAACTTGGGGGCCCCATGGAGCCACTTTGGTTGGAAAATGACATTAAAAACATTTTACTTAATGTTAAAATAAAAATGTCACAAACAAGAGTTGTTTTACTAAAACAATTATTACATGGGGTTATAGAAGTTAACTTTTTGACCATAAATATTCTTTAGAAAGATAAAAATATTTCCTACATTATGGTTATTTTTTTAGAATTTTTAGACATTAAATAATTTAAATTTTTAATGACGCAATGATAATGCAGCGATTACCTCATTAAGTAACGATTTAAATAAAATGAAAAGATAATGTAATATCCAAAGATTAAACTTGTCAAAAGACTATTGGATGGGTATATTTAGAACCATTATCACCTTATCCATGAATTATATTAGTGTGTGACCTTTAGAATCCGAAAATAATTGTATAATAATGTAAAATTCCCTTACTTTCCAAGAGTGCCCCTCCTATCCTCTTATAAAAGGCCCCCACCTCTACCACCTCATTCAAACTTTCAAGCCATTTGGCTCTTCCAACCTCTGCCAAACTACCCTCCCAACTTCCCTCCCTTACTTCTAGAAGACTCAATTTGGGCAGAATCCTTCCCAAGGAAGCCTTTGTCTCAAATCAAAAAGAGTTACCCGATTTTTAGGTAATGTCTTCTCTAATGTTGTTTTATTTTATTTAGCTTCTCCAACCCCTTAAACTCTTTTTATTCATTTATTTTGTAACAAAAAAAGTATCCTAATTATACTAGGATGTTGTTATAAGATTTATTCGAGCTACACTTACACACACCTACATCTAATGGTTAAAGAACATACTGTTTCTGTGGATGGCGAATTTCTGCCTCACGAAATAATGATTTTTCAACACTCATATAACACCTTAAAAGGTGGCCATTAAGATGTCACTATATTTATATATGATATATAATATGTTTATGTTTTACTTAAGCTTATTTATTTTTCATTTATGGCATACCTTTATGATTTCCATTATGGGTAAAATGCGATAATTTAATTTTAGGAAGTGCGGACTACCGCCCCCTCAAAGTGATTTGAATCGTTAATACCATATGTGGTATGTATAAAGGATGGAGTAAATGATATTATATATGATGTTATACTGGAATTATAGTATACCTTTATATCATTATTATTTCATTAAATACGAAATAGAAATGAAAGTAGCGTTCATGTGTACGTACGATTTACCGTCTCCATGAATGGTGCATTTCATTTCTTACCTCTAAACGTTATGGAATATTATAAATGCATGTATATACTGGATATATATGAGATATATGATATCTAAATCATGAATATAATTCTGGATTTAATGGATATATCATCACATGAACAACTTGTAATGGTAAGAATTTTATTTTTGACTCCAGTACCTAAGATCGAGAAAATGACCGATATAAACTATAATAATTACATAATGTTCATAACATGGTAGTAGGGGATATAAAAGGAATAATTAACATGAAAAATGTTCTTAAGTAAATAGAAATTAACTCTAGTTTATTATGCAGGAGGTTAAAGAATGGTCGAGTCAGGACAAGATGCAAGGTAAGGGAATTTCTTAACCCAATTTCCATTCTTTGGGTTAATCTTCTACTTTCAAATTATGTCATGATATTATTATGTCCTATTTTGTATTTTTACTTTATTTATGTGTGCCTATAGTGAATAAACATAATAGATCTATTTTATTTTAAAAGTGATCTTTTTAAGGACTTCGTCTCAATCCCCTTTCATTGAGGCATATTTTTTTTATACACAAATTTATTTTATATGGTGTATAAACCCCTTTGACTTTTACGTTTATTCAAAAAGAATATTTTTTATACGAAGAATTTTACTAAACAACAAAAAGGGAATGTTTTTCTTTCCACACTTATGTGGCGACAACGACTTCTCCGCCTCCATGACCATTATTTGTGTTTCGGCTTCCTCTACAAGCCATCATTTTTTTAATGAAAAATAAATACAAAGTTTTAACTTTCTTTTATTTTGGTATTGAAAATGGTTTTGAAAGTGTTTTTATTATATGAATGTGTTGTATTGATATATTGTGATTGAGATGTGGAAATTTTATGTTTCCTCTATGCATGTTTTATGTGATACGATTATGTTATGGTTTATGATATGTTTAAACTTATTCATATGAGGAATGCATTGGACTTAATAAGTGACGGGTGGAGACCGCTATAGCTCCTCGATGCATCAGTAGGTCTCATGAGACAACTAGACGTGGAATTGGCCGAGGCCCTTTCCCAATTTGATTTATGGTTTTGGCCGAGGCCTTAATCATTTTAGACGTCTTGGCTGAGGCCTTGACAAAATGTTTCAAATGTCTGGCATTATGCATTCCATCATTATGAAAGTGGTTATTGATATTGCATGTGATTATTCGACCAATAGAATATCCATGTGAAGATGTAAATGGAATTATCTCATTTTACTTTTGCCATATTATGTTTATGTTCAAGTTTAAAAGGCTTTTGTTTTAGTTATACATTTCTTTAAATGTTTATGTTTATTTATGAAAGCTTCCGCAATATTGTTATCCTTACTGAGCATCTGAGCTCACCCCTTTCAATGTTTTAATATTTTCCAGGATGTGAAGAAGTATTTTAGGAATGACCTACAGGGATAATCAAAAGAGGATATGAGTGTGGACTATGAAGACTTTGTTATTAGTTTTTCACTTTGTGATGTAATGTAACATTTATGAATGTATCTAGTGTTTCCAAGGCTAATAAACTAATCGGTCTTTCGAGACTTGATATTTTGTGATCATTCCAATGTTACTAAGTAATGCACCGACTCTGGGTAGCTGGGGTCGGGGCGTTACAACAAGATGGATAGAACCCTTAGATTCTAAATCTCTAACTATATATTGTAGTTCTAAATCTAATTTGGTTACATCCTGTCTGGTGGAATAGATATTGGAGATTCTCCTAGAACAAGTTCAATCCTAAACATTACCTCACTATCAGTAGGTAATCCTGAAAAATCATCAAGAAATGAATCCCAAAAGTTGATCTACCATGGGAGGAAAATCTATTAGATGCATTTTTTGATCATCCAAGAAATGTATGGAAATCTAGATTCTCAGTCCTCCCTTCTCACGATGATATGGTCTAGCTATATTGGCCTAGAAATTCCACTCACCCTAATGAAGATAACTACCACCCTCTATTGATGTAAATGATACCCTTTGGTGTCCACATATACATTATAGATAACCAACAAATCCATCCTAAGAGTGACATCGAATCCCATCATCTCGAGGATGAAGAGGTATCATAATAAAAAAAAAATTCCTACCTCAGGGGGATAATATTTTCATTGCATATACACTCTATCCATACACCCAATGGTGTGTCTACGGTCATCACCCCATAACAGTACTGAATATAATTCCTGATAATTTCAATAGTCGATAAAGAGATAAAGGAGTGGGATACACATTTATTGAATAATTTAGATATGATATTAGAGACTAATAGAAAATAACCTCATATATTATATGGCAATTCACTCTAATATTTAGGTATTGTCTAAAAATCATGTAATTAGCCTATTCTAGGGACCTGAGCTACAGTAGGAACACCCTGAGTAGGTCCACTGTACTGGTTATGATAATCAGAAGTCTGGATACCATGATCATGAACTCCTCCTATTCCTATTCTACTATCATCATTCTTGATGCACGATAAATGATTCCTATTATAAAGGTGGAGATGGTATAGGTGCTATTCCATTGGGAATATGTATAAAGGTACCAAATAAACTCTGATGACGACCCATTTACATGTAAACATGGAACTAAAGTGGGAATATATCACTATGAGGCTTTACAAGACCCTGCCATCCACACTGATGGAATATAATGATGCTTTAGGTGTGGATAATCTATCTTCCACTATTCTATTAAGAAACCTCATGGCTATGCTTCCTGCTTCTGGAGGAACTACTACCATATCTCAACACTAAAACCTTGTGCCTAGTACAATAATATTTTCTCATATTTCAGTCAATGATAAGTACTAGTTTCATGATCAAAAAAAAATATTGATAGGAAAAATAAATTCGCATATGATCAAATGGTATACATGGGACAATCCTATAAGTGTATCTCTCATGATATCTCATCACGATCCAGAAGTGGTGAAATGTATTGAAACTCAATGAAACATGCTGAATTGTTTATTATAGACATAAAACCATGATCCATGTGTATAATCTCTCAAGGTTTGTGATCTCACAAATTATATTAGAAAAATTAATCCCATAATGCAATATGAAAATATGGGAGGACACAGTTGCTAGGACTAAAGGGTCAAAATAGACATCATAGGTTCAGGTCATGGAGCACCCTACATAAACTACACCAAGAATAATATTCCATCTTAAAGATAATCATTAGTTCCAAAGTTGAGAAAAGAATGTGGTCCCTCATGTGGCACTACTAGAGGTATCTTAGGTGGATGATGTCCCACCTATATTACAGAATGATCATCACCACCCTCACAAAGCATGAATAGAGGATATCATGGTGGAATAACTCTAAAAATTCAAATTACACACCTTAGAATAGGATTTGAAACTATATATAATCTCTAATGTAAGTAGAAAAAAGTAATAATGGTTCAGTACCCAAAAATATTATCCTAACTACCCACCTAAAAAGATACGGTGTTGGTAAGTGTTAAAATTTTCATTTACAAGGGTTCCTTTATATGGAGGGTCAATTTAATTTCAAGGAAGAAAAAAATCATTAAATTTCACTAGGACTCCATTTACTTTAAACCATTTCATTTATAAGTCAAATTTTACATTTTATGCTTGTGACTAATTTAATACATAGAACACAGCTCAAATAGATATTTTGTTCTTCCTAGTTGATAAAGGATGAAACACTTTATAACTAAAATATGCACCCATTTAATTTCAATCATCCCTATTTAAATTTAGCCTCATATTGTAATGGATAAAATATGAGGTCTCTATTTGATAAATTAACCATTCTAATTTAATAGAAACCATATACCTTATAATATTAATTTTAAATCCTGAAATCATAAGCAAAGTGCAGCTCATACATCCAAGGATACATAACTCATAGGGGTCAAAATTATCTATTTAAGATGACACCATTAATCAATATAGGAAAAGACTATTTAGGATGATGTTGAATATTTAAAATATCAAATTATTTTCTCTAAAAAATATTTTATTTTCACGGGAATATATAGAAACTATTTCTTACTCAACGATCATATGAAACACTTGCAATTTAAGAAGTAAAATACACCTATATGGCATGGAATATTCATGGAATGTGAATTATAGGTACCTATAATTATGCATGAGACAATTCTACTTGTAATACTGAGCTAAAGTGAAACCTATATCAAGCGTAACTAATATAAAAAATACATCTGCATCACCCAATGATGAAATTACATCAACTGTAATAAAAATAATACATAATAATAATATCCCATACCTAGGAAACTTGGTATTTAGATGAAAAAATGGATTATCTACTCCCATGAATGACTTATGACCAAGTTCCAACATCATCCTAATATCCTATCTAAATTTAAAAAAACAATAAGATAATAAAATAAACCTATGAGAATAGTTTTTTAAATCACCAACACGATTCAATCCTAAATAACTGAACCCAGTCAGCCACATGGACTCAAGTGCATCTCCTCAGATACTAGATAATTATAAATAGAAGTGATGTCCAAGGCTGTGATAATGGAAATACTTTGCTACTTATCTACACCGTTGATCATATAATCTTCTAGGGTACCAATGGTGACCCAGATTAGGTGTGAGATAAAACTTAGTAGGCCACCACCAATGACATATATACAAGTCCCATATTTTTATATAAACTGAATAGTCTTTAGGAATATATATAAAGTTAAAAAATGCTCTAATAAACAACCCATACATACTTCAACATTAGATAGTATTGTCTATCAACTTAATATCATTTTATTGAATTATGCAAGGTTAATTTTATAAAGATAATCATGTGAAGGTTTCAAAAACACTTTAGAGATCCAGATAATAATAAAAAAGGATATGAATTGAAATTAAGGCATCCTTGACCTCAGGGGTCAGAACAACTCATATTATTAAGTCATTCAGTCTAAAAATAAGGGTCTACGTGTTATATAATGGGAATGTCCTACGAAATACACTATAAAGGATTCTAACCAATTCAATGAATTGTTTCTATGTTAATCACAAGATAAGAATGAATGGGTTTAATGGGGTGAATCTAGGGTGTTGCATGACTGAAGATATCATGTTGAGTTAAAGTTATGTATCCAAAGAATTATAATATTGGGAAAATATTTCTAGAGAATCATTAGAACATCACTAATGTATTCACATAATAATAAAATTTCAAGATTTAATGGTGGGTATCTCCCACGACAGTCAGATTAATGAATTTTAATGGTGTTCTCTCGGTGCTCAAGGAATTCCCTTGGAAGTCCAAGGATGGATCAAGTATGACCATTACTGTAAAGATGAAAAATTTACAAAGAAGAATTTACCTTATAATAATTCTATTTATATAATATTTAGTCATGGACATGAAATATTCATGCCACTTATTCATTAATCAAGTTCATTCCATTACCTTTCATTAATCAATACAAGGTGTTATAAGGACATGAAATCAATTTCCAATACAATATATATTTAATTTAATAAGTTCATTTCATTACCTTTAATTATCCATGGAAAGGTGAGTAAGGTACATACCACCAATATCAAATAAATTATAATATTACTAGGCAAAGTGTTATTCATAACATATACTTATGATTTGAAAATTAAGATTCATTTATTAAATTGAAGAACTTACCTTATAATGGTCATGTAGATCAATCTGAATAGGTGAAAATAATATCATTATTGGTCATAAAAGGGATAATTAAGGGGATAACCCTAAATTTCAGGTCCTAATTAAGGTTTGAACCTCTAAAAACATCAAGTGATATAATTAGGTCTATAGAATTCAATCTAGACAATTTAAACTAAGGAAGATGAATTTAAGGGTAAACGCCCAGTGAGACCAGTTTGCAAACAATAGAAATAGTTTATAAGTGGTAAGAATTTAATGGATGAGTCATAGACCACCTACCTTATTTTTATAGTAGATTAATCATCCATTATTATAAATTGATTTGTCCTAGATCAAAAGAAAATAGAAGAATGGATTAACTCTATGAAAATATGGAATATGAGACTATATCAAAATAAAATCATTGATAGGAATATGAATGAAAAAATGAGACAAAGGAATGTATTACTTATCAATGGATATCCAATGAGATGAAATAGAGTCTATTCAGAGCTTGAGTGACATAATGGGGCCAAATCCTAGAAGAATAAGATTAGGAGCGCCACTAGTAGAAGTGTAGAGGTTCTGTCCCCTAGACTGAAGAATGAAAGTGGTGTTTAAATTATAAATACTCAAGGTCTTAATAGACACTTCCCCTTTTCTAAATTAGCCTCACATTTTGGTTTCAAAATTTTCCAAAATATGCACCAACTATACATAACCTACTATCCAAGGAGGTGACATGCATAGTTTATGGACAAAGTTTGGGAAACCATGCACAAAAGTGTGTTTTTTCTCTACTAAAAGCTGAAAATACTTCACATGGTATTGTTTCCTAGCTTTAATTATTAGGAAAACCATGGTGACCGATTCTTCTCGATATACACACAAAGGTTTTAGGAGAAACTCTTTAGACTAGGAAGCATGGTTTTTACTAACCATGCGGCCAAACTATTTCTTCTTCTGGTTAGGGTTCCGAACTCCCAAAAATCCCCAGACACCTATTTTACATTGTATCCTCACTAGGTGTCCATATTATGTTAAAACCACATAATTAAATAGATAATAAAAGGATATTTACCTAATAGAAAAACTGAGTTCTCACATTCAACCCCATTTTCACCATTAACACCTTATTTACTCTTTTCACACCTCTAAAATAATCCTACTCCCCAGAATAGTGTCATAAATTTTTATTAATCTACTTTCCTTCCCTAAACCATTATATCCCTACTTTCCATATACCAAGAATAAATACTCAAACCATGGAATGATGCAGTAGTACCACTCAAATTTTTATATCCCAAAAAATATCTCAATGTACATGGGAACTCCACTAACCCCACCAAACACAAAAAACATGATTTCCAACCTACCATAACCCAATATCCCTTCCAAAACTCTTCATAATAACGTAAACTATGATCAATTAAACAAACCCAAGCTCAAAACATAACTTCCCATAAAAAAACATGAAGAAAATAACTCTCAGATCAAATATCTCTTTCCACCATGGTCAATTATACAGTCTCAACTAATTCTGAGAAATCATGTATCAATAGCTACCTAAATTTTAATGATATAGAAAATTAGAAATAAATATAGAAGCGTACTTCCTAAAATATGGATTATGGTTTCCTATTAAACACTTATATATTATCTTCCATTACATTAGGGGGAAAAGTGATGGATCAATCAAAAAATATCTATCTTGATAAGAGATTTAATGTCTAAGGGGAAACATAATGTGAATTGAAGTTATAATTATTGAATAAATTAGACTATAATAGATAAATATTATATATATATTTCTTTGAAAACTATTAAAATCAATATTGAGTAATTTTTGGTATGTTATGGAATTAACTATAAGAAGTTTATATTGAATGAGGTATATAAATATTTGGCCAAGGATCCACCAAATAATTATTTATTTATTAAATTAATATAATTAATGGGAAAATCCAATGGAAATAATGAATTTGGAATGATTAAAAGATCCCAATTGAAGGGTTGAATTATGTGGGAAATCTATGCATTCAACGCAACTTTTTGGATACCCAAAGAAAATAGATAAGGAGTGGTAAACCATTTAGTTGTTTTTTCATTCACTTAATCCTATAAATAACCCTTCTAAATATATCTTAGTTATTAATTCCTCATATTAATGTAACTAATAAAAATATAAAAGGAAACATAATGGGAGTATATTTTATTAAAAAGATAATGAAATTGATTCTTTTGAATGTTTCTCAAATCCTTGTCTCTTTTGGGGGAATGAAATTGATTGATATACCAATATTTAATAAAAGGGGGATGGTAATAAGATAAATTAAGTGGTTCTTGTTAAAATATATTATATAATTTTCATATGACCAAGAATATAAATTCAATTCTCTTAATACTAAGACTCTAGGTCACTCATTTTTTAGATCTATAGACCCTATTATATGACACTAATATGATGATTTGATCTCTTCAAGATTGCCTATATTATATAAAAATTGTATTTCATGTTTGAGATAAAATAATTCATATTTACTCTGCCCAAATATGTTACAAAAAATCATTAATCAATCTTTTATTAATGAACATGCCTTCTAATTTTCTATAAAATGATGTATTTCATTAGGGTAATGTTTTATTTCATAAATAATTAGGTTGATCTTTTATAATCATCGTAATAGACTCCATATACTACCACACCATTGATTATTTATACTTATTATGAACTAAAAAGTTCCGTAACCTATATGTAATCCCACCACCTATGAATTACATGAAATTATATCCCAATTCCATATAGTTTATTCATGATAGAAAATTTCATAAAATCACTGATATGTTTTCAAAAAACAACATTAATTTTAATTATAGGAGAAATAATATTGATATAATAAATAATAAAAATGGGGAGTGAGAAAAAAACGAATTAAAAAGGGAAATTTTAATTTTAATTGAATTGGTTGAAGAATAAAGGATATCCTATCATTATTCCAAATAGGTAATGGAAAGACACTATGGAAATTCATAAGGTGACTACTCAGGGTCACACTAGCTTACCAACTAGTAACAGGTTCTGTTTTATGAATTCTTATAGTTTTATGGTGAATCTACAATATAATAACATTACTAAGCATATAAATTCGGTTTTATAGGTTAAAAATCATATTACATCTTATGAACGTTTAATTATTAAATTTTTTAGCATATTACCTCCTCTCTTGAGGGAATATAACCTATTATACCTAAAACATTTCATGGGAAACCCTATCTTCATATATCAATATTTTATTGGTTCTAATATATAATTATCCAATTACAATCTAGTCCACCCATCCAGAAGAACCATGCCAAAAAAACGTAGAAAATGATTTATTTTAGTTTCATGAAAAAAATTTAAATGGAAACCCCTATTCCAAATAAATAAAATGGTGAATAGAAATTGGGGGAGGATTACAAAGTTGACCATAAAGAGAATTAAAACCATATTATTTTAATTTTATTAATTTTTGTATTCCATTTATTTTATTTATATTTGGTAATTATAAAAATATTATAATTAAAATTTAATATAGAATTACAATGTTATTTTGATATAATAAAATGAAAAAAAATTCCATTTTTATTGGTTTATATTTATTATTTTTTTGATATATGTTATTATTTCTAATAATTGGTTAGAATATTATTATTTTTCACTTTCAATGAATAGAAACACCCAAATTACGACAAGGTTAAAAAGAACAGAAAAAAAAACAGGAAGAAGTTATTTTTAACATTTAAATTTTTCATGTTCTTATTACACTATCATTTAAAAATGTATTTAACCACCTCACATTAAATATTTATACGAGAATAAAATTTAATTTTAAATATATTGGGTAGTCTTTTTAAATTCATAAATAATTTTTTTTCATGAACTCATTAAATGTGTAGACATATCTCTATGGAATATTTTCATCACACATTTAATGTCTTAAAAAATGAGAATGATATTAATAAGTATGGGTGAAAAATTTAGAAATTCATATTATTGTTTCTTTAATGCATTTAAATTTAAAAATGACTGTTGAATTATTTTTTACTAGGATTTGATTTTCTAAAATTTTAATTGATTAAATAATTATTTTTTATTCATTAAATGAGGTATTAACTGATGTTAAATTTCATCTATAAAGAGTTATTCTCAAAATTTTGAGAAATTAATTTTATACCATCATTCCTGATAGATTAATGGGTTATTAAAACCACGATAGCGTTCTTTGTGTTTTTTCAATACATTATTGTTAGATTACACTAAAATGATTGAGGAAATTTTTTATTATTCTTAGAACATACTCAAATAAGTTCACCCTTTCGTTAGATTCTTCTTTAATCCTACAGAATGTATGGACATCATATTGGTGAACTACATATATTCTTACAATTCCATTATTACCTAACATTTTTCTATTTTTACATAATTACAATTGAGATATATTGTGGTAGAATAGTTTTTCATTGATGTATTTCAAGAATGAATGTTGCTAAATAGGTAATTTGTAATGTATTATACTTTCTTATTTAAAAAATTTATCATAAACTAATATAAACATGACTTTCAGTGATTCTTTATTCATTATTTTTAATTGATTTTGTTTGTTAAATTTTTAGATAAAAATAATGTATTTTATTTAGATAGAATTCTCATAAAGGGAAGTCATGGATGATATTTCAATGAGTTGAGTTGAAATATTTTTTATTATAATTAATAATTTTACCCTCCACTTGATCATTTGGAATTTTTATTCAAATATCTACCAAACCTTATCCTCATAATTAAAAATTAAAAACCCCAAATGATTATTATTAATTTTATTTCATGCATCAAAATATTCGTATATTGAATGCTTTTTTATAGATTATACATATATAATATTATGCATAACTGTAGTTAAATGATATTGAGTGATAAATTAAATAATTATTGGTATGGTAAATCACAAGGTAACTTAAATATGAAAAAATATTAATGATGTGAATAGAAGGGAAAACAATTTAGTTAATCCCATATATAAAGTAAATATGATTTCTTACCATAGAATATGATTATATATGAATTAAAAAATTTCAGTTAGACCTTTTTTATCTACTAGAAAGATTGATTATTATTTTTCCATTCTATAAATTTTTTCATTGATATATCTGTTGATATTTGTTTAATATAGAAAAGAAAAATATTATGTGTATGAGAATATGATACTTGATTTTAAAATATATTTTATTGCTAGGTTTTTATTTTAAACGTGATTTATTTATGCCTAATATGATTTATTTTTACAACTTTAATAATTTTGGAATAATGTGATGATTCTAAGGAATTTTGGAAGAGTTTAATGTAACATGAATAAAGACACATAATTGTGTTGAAGAAAAAACACCATGGTTCATTTACACCAGTAACATTGAAGAAAATTACAAATAAAAAATGGAAACTGTAATGTTGATAAAATGAGAAACCATGAAATTTGAACCCACATCGTGGTGCATATGATCTTTCTTTTCTGGTAGATTATGGTTTTTAGATAAAAAAGTTATCTTTTAGGTTATCTAACTATTATTATCTCAAAATATGATGGAATATTTGAATGAAATTTATAATTCATGTGAAAAAACAACATATCATTTGTCAAGGATAAAATATACAGAGGATATCTCACAATTTATTCAAAATTGGGATAAAATGTATATTTATTATAAAATTTATATAATGAAACCATGTAATGGTTTATTCCACCACATTGTGGGCTTTCAAGCCCTTGAAATATATTTCCTTTAAATAGTTTTTTTATTTACATTTTGTATTTTTAATTTTCCCTTGATCTTTTAATTTTTAGAAGTCATCCATGAAATTTTCAACATTCAATATTAGTGAGTTTCAAATCAACTCATTAATCTATTTCATGATTTTTTTTAAAATTAAAAACATTATTTAATTATTAATTCTTAGTTCCAAAAGTGGTTGATTCGTTAATAATTGAGGATATGTAAATTCCATAGAAGATATGATCAATACTGAGAAAGGGGGTGAATACGTATTGGTTTTTTTTCAATAAAGTTTTTATACTTTTATCTATTTATCCATTTTATTTTACCTATTTCACTAGTTAAGGTGGATTTATTTTATTCTTATCTATCTCCACACTTTTATTTTCTCGTCCAGCAAAAAAACAAACATATAAAAAAGAAAAAAAATATGTTTCTCTTCTTACTATGAGAAGGCTATGCCTTACTACGATCAAGTAAAAACCATGGTCACACAACCCACTAGTAAAACCCTATAAGTATTACACTATTGACTCATAAAAGTGTAGATTGTTTTTCCCACACACTTCTTTCATGAATCCTTCACTCAGGTATGTCCTATACATTTATAATTTAATATATGGGAAAATAAGATATTATGACACCAATATAGAATGCTTTCATTTTTGATGCGTCATACCTTCTTATTCTTCCATTTAACGAAAGAAAGTATCTTATTCTTTTCAATGTATATCACAACACCCAAATTCTTATTCTTTTCTTGATAATGGAATAATTACATTCTACTTCTTCTTCATCAATTAATCACTTATTGTTATCTTCTTCTTCTCTTATGTAAATTGGATTTCCCATGTCTCGTTTTCTCTCCATGAAATTTTCAGCCAAATTTTCCAATTATTCTCCATTTTTTTATTCTTGTGTAAAAATATATACATAGATCTCTAATTCCTTTATCCATTCATCTCTATTTGTTATTTAGGGTATAAAAAATTTATTATATCTTATTTTCATTATTTAACTCCTAATATTTCAGAATATTATGATTTAGGATCTTTTTATTCTTCTTTAATATTAGAAGATATCACCTTCAGATTCTGTATGGGATCATATAAACCCGCTAACATGTAGATTTTTCATCAACCTGAAATATATATATGAATGATAACAATAAAAATAACATCCATTTCATTTTATCCATCACACAATATTCTCTATTATTATTATTCATAATAAAAATTATTTATCACACCATGTAAATAATTTTTTAATTCAATCTCCAAAAAACATCAGATCTGGTCATTATATAAATATTAACGCTAAAAAATATTTGTATCTTTCTCCTAAATTTTTTTCTCCTTAACTATTTATAACCACAAAAAAAATATTTTCCATTTAATTCAATAATAATGAAAACCTAAATTAACTTCTCATCAATTATGGATATTATTTATCATATAATATACCGAAATTATTCTTCATAAATATTTCATGAATTAAAAAACTAATATCATGATATATTCATCAATGCTTTTCTTAAAATCATCATTATGATCAACTCTTCTATAAATTATTGAAACTGCATCGGGTCATGTATAAATAGCATAAACCCTTTACTCTTTTATACAATATTGTTTACCATCATTTAAACACACATTTAAGTATCGATTCATGCATGATAAATATATGAGACCTTTCTAACTTTAATTTTGGAATTATTACACTTGAAATGAAACAAAAATCAATACTAGTTACATTACATTTAATGTTTTGTTGTAATTCCTTACATAAAGTAATCTTCAACCTGAGTCAAACCTTTACATTTCTAAAAATAGCTATGTGGTTTATTTTTTACATAGAATCATTTAGCTACATGGATTTGGTTATGTGCCTAAGTCACCCAAATGATTAATTTACATGACCATTAGGCTATATGGAATGGGTATGTGGCTGAATCAGTTACATGAATCATCTACCTAACAATTTGTTTATGTTAATTAGTTTTGTGGATGAATTGGAAATATGAATTATCTATGTAACCATTTTTCTATGTAATTATGCTATTTAATAATTCTTCTCAAACATAATCTTCCCCAAATATATTAATTTCTCGTATTTTACACTCTAGTCAGGAATAATTCATGGAGCACTCTCTACACCCTCTATGGAGAGCACTCTTCATGTTTGTATCCTTAGTTCTTCTTATTTTTTAGAGCCAATCATCAGCTTATTTTCTCCCCTCTGGTGCTTTCCATTATGGGATTTATACCATGACTCTCTTCCTTTTTCCATAGAAGTTAAGTGAATCACTGGGGGCTGGGTACAAGATATTAATATCACCAGTCTTTCTTCTTCGGACTCCCAAACCCACTCTGACCTAGGGTTCCACTGATCCTCTCTAGGTCAGAGTTGGAGAGATGGGTACTCAAGGTTTTTATTCATACAGATTGCGGTCGTCCAGGTTACTTTTGGGTTTTTGGCCTTATTCATGGTTTCATTCTCAGTCTTCTATAGGGATTTACCTAGTTTCGTTTTTCCATTTTTTCCTTCTTTGTCAATGGATGATTTTATATTCATCTGTGTCCTCTAATCTAGTGCTGGTTGTTTGTAGTGTATTGTCGAGATTTTGGCTTCTAGTGATGGGTTTTGTCGTTCTGGTGGGATTTTTGAATAATGATGATGGTGGTGAGGGTTTATTGGAGTTGACGTTGTTGTTTTTCATAGGTGGTGTTCAATGACGTTGTGGCTATCGATGCTATCTACAAG
This sequence comes from Viscum album, assembly GCA_963277665.1. NCBI lineage: Eukaryota > Viridiplantae > Streptophyta > Magnoliopsida > Santalales > Viscaceae > Viscum > Viscum album. Next base: position 576,473,295 of record OY728122.1, on the reverse strand, counting down.
TAGGTGATGCTCGCGATGTAGTGCTGATGGTGAAGGCAATGAGATGGTGCCAATACATGGTATCACTAGTGTTCCGTACATCCTCTATTTTCTTTCTTCTCTACTCTAGTTTCATATTTCCTCCATTCTATCCAAGTAAGAGCATCGTAGTGGTCTTCTTGGTCTTTTTGGATGTGAGTTTAAGCGGTTAGGGTGATAAACAACCATGTCAGTCTATTTCAGCATTGAATGTTTTTAGTTTAGATAGGAAATTGGTGTCGAGGTGTGGAAGATGAAGACCTTGGTGGTGTTTATGTAAGGACGGTGATGTCTATTGGCTAGTGGCGTGATGATGGTGGGGAAGTGAGTGGTCATTGATGGGTGGTTTCTATGACAGAGCACAATATGTGTTTTTTGGTGAATTTTTTAAATTGAATTTTGGGAAATTTTTAGGGTGGATTTTGAAATATAAAATTGGTGGGATATGTTGAAATTTTGGGAATTAGGTTATATTTTGAATTTTTATTTTGAAAGAAACCAACACACTACAAGGATCTTGTCCAAATGAGGATAAAGAACCAAAACCATTCACTAGAGCATTGTCATTCGGATTTGGAAGAATGAAAGGGTATGGATTTACCATAAGTACCAGTCACATGAAACCCTACATGGGACAACTTTACGAGAAGATGTTCAAAGGTGGACTATTGACATAACAATGTAGTCAATGAGGAGGTGAAATTTATGGAATTCATGATATGGTATTCTTCTTCTATGATGTTAATTATTGTTTAGGTTCACACTTTTCCTTTCAAAGAGTCATCTAAAAAAACGGATTGACAGGAATTAAAGAATAATTCACAAGAATCATGATAAAATTTATCATGATATTTAAACACTAAAAGAGAAAATTAAATTTCGTCGAATGAATTTTTGATAGATGAATATGTGAACATAGAAGCAAGAGATCCTGGAAATATGCATGAAAATCCCCGAACATGATATCAGATCCTATAACATTTTTATTCAACCAATGTTAGAACTTATAACTACATATTTTCTCCCTTCTTCATCAACCACCAAGAGTGAAATCGTAAAAATCATCAAATAATCTTTTACCTTCAATAATCATTGTCTCCAATGATCCAAAGGTAATATCACTATTTTTTTGTAACTTCAAACCAATCCTCTAACACATATTTCATGTAATAATCATGAATCCAATAACATGACAAACTAATATGTATCTTATTCTACTTAATAACTTGATCATAATAAATTTATATGTTTATGTATCTTAAAAACATGGAAGGAACTCCATTAATAATAATCTTATAAGAATATTTTATAGGTATTAAACAACTTCTTGGGTTCCCTTATTCAATAGTATTATTCTATGATACTTCATATCTTCTTAAGCATATTGAAATATCATTTTAAATAATTTAATGAGAACAAGTATAAATCACACTCAGTGGACTCCAAAATCTCCCACTTTTTATTTGTTTTTCAATACTAATATATATATTATCTGGCAATATGTTTTATTCCTTCATTCCACCTTTCTTATCAATATTTAATTTCACTATCTCTCCCCCTTGTTGAAAATATATAAAAAGAACATGGAATGTTGTATCAATCCATAATTAAAAAAGTTCCATTAACCATTCCACTCTTTGTCAACTTGATTCACTCTTATTATAGAAAATAGAAGGGTCTGATATCAATAAAAAAGTAGTCCATTATAAAATACAATGATATCAAATGAAATGAGAACTCAAAATATTGGTTTCAAGGGTGTACCATCATATTAAATCATGAAAAAAATATGGAAACCAATTTATATAAAGAAATATAATCCTAAAACTCTTCCACTCATTTCAAAAATGAAATTATAAATATTTTAGTACAAACAACATGATTTTGATACAGCCTTGGAACTTCCTCATCATTGTATTTTTTTCATTTAATTGATAAAACTCATTTTCTCCCCCAAATTTTTTGAATAGTAATTTTTATATCAAGAATGAGAGAGTTAAGAAGGTTTAATTTTTTTTATAAAATTCTCCTCACCCACCTTCCATATTGAACAAATATTCATGAGACAATATTTTATAGCAGTTTCTTCATCTTTCATCTTCCCCCCCCCCCATAAGGAAAGAAATCCACACAAAATTTAGAATGGTGAATTTCATGAACAGTGAATTTCAATATTTTATAATATAGATAATAGACCAAAATGGATTCTTCATGTGATTTTATGATTAGAAAACTTCATCATCTTCGCTGTGGATGATCATCTTCAATACTTTTTCATCTGGATATAAGAGAAAATAGGATCAAACCAAGATTATATATTCTTAATTGTTGTTTTCCTATGTATGTCATCACCCATTTCTTCTTAAATGCTCCCCATGATGAAATTATTAAACTTCTATTACCTTCATTGTAAGTGAAAATACAATACATAAAATATTAAGGGAATAAAGTTGTTCTTCTAATTCCTAAAAGTTAACAGAAATATTGATATATTCTCAACCATGTTTTTCTATTTCCTCGATTATCAATGATTCCATTTTCTAAAAATATAATTTATACTTTGGTAGCATAGATCTCATCATATCTTCCATTTCATTGTGTGAGATGGTTTATCCCTCTTTAGCTATAAAATCATATGAATCTCTTTATGAAATACCTATTTTCATCATGGCTTCTTCTTATGATGGAAATGTTGTTAAACATCATTTGTAAATGTTTCCATCATTACTTTATCTCTGAGATAAATCTTCTATAACACAAGTGTTTTCAATTGTTTAAAATATATCATGAAATATTTCTTCCTCATGTGGAATCATTGTTTTACCTTTTTCACTAGCATTTTCTTGTGCTTCTTCTTAATTTCCTACTCTCTTAAAACCTATTTTCCATCCCAAAAGTATGTATTTGTGTGAACAAGTGGCTTTCATAAAGTCACCACATTGATTATTATGAGTTAATTTCTTTATATCTTTCTTTTAGGATGTATAAATCTTTTTTAAAATCTTCTTGGACTTTTTTTAAAATATTTTATTTCTTATGAATTATGTCTAAAGATGACTTCTTCTAAAACATTTGAGGTTTAATATGTTTTGTAAGATTTATACCCAAGGTTTATTCTTGAATTTTCAGTGGTATTATCTTATCATATCCTTTGATACATGTTGATATGTACATGACTCAATTTTTTATCCACTTACTCTTCAAACATCATAGAGATCATTAATTATATCAAATCTATTTTATGTAGATAGATTCTTATTGATCTATGAATGTTTCATATTCTTATATGGGTTTCTCCCCTTGATGTGAGATTTACTTATTCATTAACACACAAATAATTGTACAAAAATATGATGTACAATTCCAAAAACTATTGTAAAAAAACATATACCCACAATGCTTGATCTTTAATTTTATTCTATATGATTTCCATAATTTCCAACATAATTAGCAGACTATATCGGGGTCTTTATCACCACCTATTGGGATCTTATTGGGGAACCATATTTCACACATCATATTTTATCCACCATGTATATTGTGGTAGGTTTCTAATCATTTTTATTCATTTATAATTATGCATAATTTTTACATAAACCTATTATTTTTTGAAATGTATTTTGAAAATTTAATACATTGAGATATTAATGGTATATCTTTCCCTAATGATGCATTATTGAAATCGTCAAGTGATTTAATGATCTTCTTGTCACATGACGGAGGTCTCTTGTTAGTGGAATCCTAAAAAAAACATTATGTGGAAGTATCTCTATACTTCTTGGATTGTGAAGTCTCAATATGAGTCTTCCTAAGAATATAACATTAGATTTATAATACAAGAGAACTAATGTTAAGGTAATTATTTTTATTATCTAGTAATTACTTTGTCTATTCATATTCTATACTCATATTATCAAAATAAACATCATGAAGTGAATTGTTTTCCTATAATTATGATTCAATATCATTTATCCTGTAAGATTTGATATCCAATTGATCATTCATGATAGAAATCTATTTTTCAGATTTTCTTTTGATTCATGGATATTATTCTCAATATATTCAGGGAACTCATCCAGCAATTGGATTAAACTAATCTAATCCTCTTTAAACTTGGATAATTTCCCTAGATCCTCCTCATACTCATATTATTATATAGTAACTCAATTTGGGAGATTAATTCAAGAAATATATTTTTATTTTAAATCATTTTCCATGTCATCTACCTCTCCTCCATTTTTAGTGATCTATTCCTACTAAATTTTAAAAAACACACACATAAAAGAAACAATTTCTCAGGGAATATAATGTAGTATATCATTTAATACTTCAATAAATAAATCTATTAAAATATGATACCACTAAATTTTTTCTTTTTCTAGTGAATATTTGAAATCATAATTTTCACAAACCTTAGGATCAAATTAATCCTTTGATCCTATTATAGTAGATATTTTGGCCAAAATAATGTGTGGGCTATCATACCACAAGTTATTCTCATTCCAATATATATCTGACTTACCTACTTATAGAACATGAAACTTCATCCTCATTTAATCAGATGAAAAAATTCTTTATCTTATTATTCTTTTTATTTTTCCTATTTATCAATGTGTTTGTAGGAACTGAATTTTGATCTAAAATCGAAAAAACCTATCAAAAACTATAGTTCAATATAATTTTGAGAAAGAAAAACAAATCATCAAAAGAGAACAACATCAATATAGAGAATAAAAAAGCTAAAGTTAGCCCTGATTTCACTTGAGACGTCTAATGAGGGATGTGATAGATACTAAGAAGGGTAGAATTAGTATTGTTCATTTTCAATAACCATGTTAAAATTTTATCCATTTATCCTCTTTCTTTAACCTCTTTAACTAGTTAAGGTAAATGGTTTCTATATTTCCTTCCATACCCTCAATTTTATTCTCTCTTATAGAATAACCAAAACCACACTTAAACATATAACATATTTTTTATATGGTTAAACTCTACGTATGAGACCCATAATACTTGGTGTAATTTAATAAAACCCATGATCACAGAACTAACATGTAAAACCCCATATGAAATATACTATTGTTTCATGATAATGTAGACTGTGTATCCCACACACATTTTCAGTGTAACCCACAATCTTGTATATCCCTTGCCTTTATAAATTAATACAGGCAAAATAATAAAATATTCTAACTCCAATATAGAATGTAGTATTATAATTGATATGATGATCTTCATTCTTCTTTCATGTCATATTATCAAGTCTCTTCATCTCTTTATAAGAATACCATTTCACACCACTACATCTTTTCCTAATAGTAGAGAGAAAATATGTTACTTGATTTTCTACCCTTACTACTTCTTTATTTCTTCTCATTTTCATCTTCATATCTTGTGAAAAAATTATTTAACATACCTCTTCTTATCTTTTTTAACTTAACTTCCAACTTGGGAAATTCATTACCAAGTACTTCTTCTTCCTCTTCAAAAATATTTGCATAATTCTTTTCGTCACTTCCCTATTATTATCTCTTTATTCCATAGTCCATGAAGAAATACACTAGATCTTATTTTCTTTCATCAAATCTTTAGAATATATTTCAATAATAAAATTTGGTATCTGTCAATTCGCCTTTAATACCACTAAATATTTCCTACTTATTTTGTATCATATCATCAACAACTGCAAAAGTTTTAATTCATCGATGATATAGTTACCACAGATTCTCAGACCTAAATGTTACGTCATTTTTTTATGAATATTCATTACTATAGATGAAAAAAATACACGGTGACCAAAATAGTTTAGTGTATTTGGAAATATTGAACATAATCATATAACTTGAAGAAATATTATAAATATTTCCCACAATTATCTTACCATATAGTACTCCTACATAAAACCTTTCTTCCTAACCAGTGGAATGTAAACATAAAAAAGAGTGAGCTCAGATTCATAATAAGGGTTAGTAATGGAGATTAAAAGAATAAAATGACCATAATAAAATAATAACATCAGTATAACATTTGAATATCATTCCCTTCTTATCAATGATTATATGCAAGATTCATTTCATAAATATTGGAAGATCATAACATAATAATCATATGTTAATTAAGGGAAAAATCCATGATAGCATAGAAATGAAATATGTAGTAAAATTGTGGACTAAATATAAGCATAGAAAATATTATTCCAGTCTACCTACCAAGACCTTAATAACAACTTATTATTAGTTTAATTACATGTGTACCTGCTTTGGGATTTGGATGAAGTCCCACATACAGTCTTATTTGGAGCTATGGATTCCCTCCTGTGTACACTCTTGTTTCTTGAAATGGATAACTCATACTGTACCCAATTTTTGTATTCTTTGGATTCTATCCAATGTTACCTATTTTTGTGGTCTTCATATTACCAATCATGTACCCTTTGATATCATAGATCATTTATCATCACTCAATGCATTAGACGGAGATATAGGTCCCACCAGTTACACAATGAAAACATAAATACTTATTAAAGAAGATAATTAAACATTTATTATATTATTACCCATAAAGGGATGGATTTTTAAACATCAAATAAGAACTGATGAAATGGAATGGGTATCATAAACATTTTATCAAATCCTAACCTATGGAAAAGAGATATGTTTCCTAATTATACCATCATAGAATAAACCATTAAAGGTTTTGGGTTTCATAATAATTTTATCATAGTATTACCCATGGAAGAGAAGTGGGTTTCATAAAGAAACTTTTCCTCTTAAACAAAAAACATTAAAATAAATAATAATAATGTTTTCCCTGAATCATATCCTTTGGAAAAAATAAAAAATATAAAAGGATTTCATCTCATATGATAAGATTTTTTATAGATCACTTGAATTATTTCAATGAAAATAATTTTTTAAGATATAAAACATTTTCAAAATAATTTTCCTTGGGGAAAAAATTAATTTTGGTAAGTATTATAAAAATACAATTTAAAAATTTTCTTGAGGATAATAAACTTTATTCTTTGAAAAATGCATTTTAAATCATAAAAAATTTTGAAAAACTTTTTCTTTTGATAAATACCATGAAAAATTATAAAAGAATATTTTCAAACCATTTAAAACAGTTTTTAAAACATAACACATCTTTAGAATCCTTTTCCTTGAAAATTATCTTAAAATACCTTTTTTAAAAAAATTGTATTTTTTAGAAGACATGGTTTTTGAGTAAAAAATATTTCTAACCGAAGAATTTAATATGGTTTGATTTTATTAATAACACTTTCATAAATATATATAGTAACAAAGAGTGAAAAAATGGTACCCTTACTTGAGGAAATAATTTGTAACTATTGGATAAGAAATTACATGATAGTTCATGAGATATGGATAATAATATGTCATTTATGGAAGTATAATCATAAACAATATCGATAAAAAATGAGGTTGTAGCAATGAACTCTTACCTCCCATTAACAATAAATCGAAATCCCCATAAAATAATAACATTACATGAAGCTTAAAATAACTTGAAATTAATTTTATTCATGATATAAAAATTTAAAGCGGAAGAATATACACACATAGAATAAATAAGTGGTGAATATAGTATGTGTCTCTCAAAAGTATAAATTAAGACATAAATAACTTACTACTTGAATAACCTTTGAATCCTGAGATCTGTGAAATAAAAAAATAAATTTAAACCTTAAATATCTTGAAATAAATTAAATTAAATATATAAAATTTCATATGGTATTATATACACCACACAAAAGAAACTAGTGGTGAATAAGGCATAATTCTCATAAAAATAAATGTGAGACTAGAAATCCCCTTTCCGTGAGTCTTGAAATTATTCATACACATTAAAAACTATAATATAATAAATATAAGTTTATTATAAATATAACAAAGAACCATATTATTATATATCATAACATATATGATTTTATTATGACTTTATATTACCTATTTATTATCAATTACATGTTAATGTTATGTTTTTGGTAATAACCACATTGTTTTTCGTATATGTTTACTTATTATATTTGGCCCTATTTCTTTAATCGTGATTTCCAACTTTACAGAATGTAAATCATGATATAAATATAACATATATTCAATATATATGTATTTATAATAATCTATCAAATATAGAAATAGGAATTGAAATACAATTTTTATAGAGATGGTAAGCCATATATACGCATGAACGCTATTCCTATTTTCATATCATATTCGAAAGAAATAAAATTTAATGAGATATATATATTATATTTATTATATAATTTTTATTTAATATATATCTCATAAATTTATTAAACTCAACCTTTATACATTCCGTGTAATGAGTGAATGATTAACCTCATTTCGTGAGGTGATAGTCCATCGTACACACGAATGATGTTATCATATTATCACAAAATGGAAAGAATGAAGGTATGTATTATATAATAGTTAAAAAGGCATAAATAAATCATAAATATTATTTATATTATATATGAACATAATTTCTGTCATTATTCCCAACCTTTAGATGGGGTAATAGGAGATCAAATGACATCCATTCGTTAGGTGGTAGTCTTCTCTACACACGAATGATGATTGTGAATCACATTTTATGGATGTATGAACATTTTTAGGTAATAACCCTAACATAACAAAATATAGGTATAGTTTTTGTTATGAGATTATTATATAATAATGTTATTAGAATAATTTGTTGACCTCACCTATTTTGATAATCCCAATTATGGTTTCACATGCTTTGATAATCCCAAATAAATGTTTATCTATATATTAATTCTTTCAATCTATGACATTATTTTATCAAGTTGATAATAATATCAAAATAATCCTTGAAATATGTTAATCAATGTTTGTCAATGTTTATGAGAACTTTGAAATAATTTTAACTCAATCGGCATAGGTATTGCGTAGAACAGATAAGTGTTAAGTCACGGATATGCTTGTAGATACTGATACAGATCTACCGGTACTTAGTCTACTGATAGAAATAATCACCGATAAGAAAAGGACATCGATACACAGAGCTACCAGTATGTATGATTTCACCGGTAAGCACATGTCACTGATAGATCAAGTCCACTGATTGAGACAGATACCGAGAGAAGCTGAGCTACCAATAGAAAAAGTCTACCGATATAAACTTAATCACTAGTACAGAACGTAGCTACTGGTATGCACAAGCTACCGATACAAATTCTACTGATAAGCATAGTTACAGATACAGGCAGTCACATATACACCAAGCTATTGATACAAGCAAGTTACTGCTAGACAAAATGATCTACCGATAGAATCAATGCTACCGATAGAAGGAGTCACTGATACATAGATCTACTGATAAACTGAGTAACTACTACTGATTCAAGAAGCTACTGGTACAAGATCAAAGAGCTACCAATGGGAGATCACTGCTATACAAAGTCCACCATTACATATCTACTAACAGAAGGATACTGATGACAGACTTCCAGTCACTGATTCATAAACTCTATACTCTCAAAATATTATTTATTTATTAAGCAACGATCATATTTGATGATTTTAATGCAATTAATGTTATTTAATGATAGTTTTTGCCATGTCAGGGAATCGTACCTCATACCTATAAAAAGTTAATCATTCCCATTTCCAGAGCTTAAAGGAATATAAGGAAGGACAAATTACGGACATACGTACATTCATAAAAAAGGAATAAGAGTGATGTAAGGTAGTGCATACAGATAGACTACATCCATACTCAAAGAACACTGGAAATACACAAGGAAATTCATATAAGAAGAGAACACAAACCGAACTTCAGTCAAGGAGTGAAGAACTACAACGAGCTACCCATACACTCAAGCTGATGAAGCTGAACTTGAAAACCAAGGAAGAAAACGACACTCTTTTTTCCAAAAAAACCAGAGAAGGACTCAGAAGCATTTCTGTCAAATCAAAAGGAGTATAGGGCTGCACTTCAAATCACTAGAGCATTCTAAACTCATATATACTCTTTTATTGATTCTTTTATTTACATTTTGAGAGGTTCTGTGCGCTGTATATTTTATACTCACACCATCTCCTGTGCTAAACTAGAGGATCTCTAAATCCTCACACAAACCTTCCATAACTCTCTTGTACCCCACTGTGGATAGTGGTAGAGGTCATGTAGATCCTGGACAGTCTGTGTGATGTTGTTTTGTTTTCCTACGTAGAACTGTGGTAGATTTCTTAGTACATGGACTGTCTTTTCACTATTGTTTACCCCGATCCAGGGTGTGGATCAAAATTTATATCAATTGTTTGAGAGGACTAAGTCTCGGCTTGAGACTCAACCTCTTGGTTATATATGCTGTGAATCTTATATTATGTCTAATGTATACTATATATTTTATATTCCCCTTCTATGTACTTTGAAATATAAACATATTTTAGATTAAATCTGATAGTTAGACTAGAAACTATTTGAATTTATTGTAACAAATTGTGTTATCTTCAAAAATTAATTAATCTTCAGATTAGATTGACTGGGAACTAATCAATCTCTTGAGAACCTAAATAACCCTTTGGAGTTTTACAAATTCAATACAGTTTATCCTATTTTTAAATTGGGGGATTTTAATAGAAATATTTTTTAACAGAAATTTTAATTGGAGCTCAATTCACCCCCCTCTTGAGTATCCACTTCGACCAACATTTGGTATCAGAGGGTTTTTCATTATTAACGATTTTCGAAACAACCTATTTTTCACCTGTCATTTTATTTGTATCTTAAAGATATTAAATTTCAATTAGTTCTAAATTTTATCTCTTTAAATATATTTGAAAAAAATAAATTTATGGACAATAGACTAGAAGGTTCTTCTACCAACATGCCACCTTTCTTCAATGGTGTTAATTTTTCTCAATGGAATCATAATTTGAAAATTCATTTAGAGAGTATGGGATTTGACATCTGGACTGCTATAGAGACCCAATATAAGATTCTAGAAACTGATCAAACTACTTGGGATGAACATACTAAAACAGCTTACAATAATAATTGTAAATCTATGAATGCTTTGTATTGTGCTTTAGGTAATGAATAATTTAATATAATTTTCTTCATGTAAAAATGCTTATGAAATTTGGGATACCTTGGGTGTTTATCAAGAAGGAACAACCAATGTTATGGAAATGAGATTAGATACCTATAATATTAGGTATGATAATTTTAAAATGAAGCCTAACAAACCTATTTCGGACATGTATCTCAGGTTCAATGAGATTTTCAACACTATGAACTCACTTGCAGAAGATGTTCCTGCAAAAGAACAGATCATGAGAATACTATGATGTCTGCCAGACAGATAGAGAGGCACATCAGTTTCAATTAGGGAGTCCTGTGATATTGGTGCTTTACCTGTCGAGGAATTAATTGGTAAACTTAGGATGTTTGTGGAAGAACTGAAGGTAAAAAAAGAAGAAGGAGATGAACCAAATATGAAGTCCGTGACATTTAAGTCTACTGCATCAAAGGGCAAGGATAAGGATAAAGTGCATATACCATCTGAAAGCTCAAGTAGTGATGAGAGTGAATATAATAGTTATGCAGAGATGACTCAAATATCTAGGAGATTCAAGAAGTTTTAAAAGAAGAATAAATTTTTCAGAAAATCAAACTACAAAGGAAAATATGATAACAAAGGTCACTGGGAGAAGGACTGGAAAAAGACTGAGAAAAGTGATGAGATTTTCTACTATAAATGCAAAAGAAAATGACATGTAAAAGCAGACTGCCCAAAGTTAATGTTCAAGAAGGAATATAAATACAAGGACAAAAAGTACGAGAAAGCTATAACAGCTACCTGGAGTTCTTCAGAAGACAACACAAGTTAGTCTAAAGTTTCTGATTTTGAAAATAATCATGCCAATATGTGTTTCATGACAAACACTTCTAAGGTAACATTTGATACTCCTTTAAATTCATATTATTCTGGAGTTGATTCTGATCCTAAATCTAACAATATGTCTAGTGAGGAATTATTTGAATATTGTAATATGATTGAAGAAACCTATAGTGAATTGAAGGACAAGTATAAAGCTTTAAAGAAACAACATGCTCTAACCAAGTCTGTAAAATCTTCCCTTGATATATAAAATGAAAATAATGCTCAATTACTTATGAAAAATACAGAAATGAAATTTTCTAATGATAAATTGAGGAAGGACATAGAAATATTCACAAATTTAAAAGATAAACATACAAAAATTTTAGGAAAATAAGTGGAACCAAAATATACCAATGGAATAGGCTATCATCCTGGAAAAAGATAGATTACCAAAACAAGATTTATTCCTAAATCTGGACAAAATGATGCTAGTTAATGTTTTGGAAAGTCATATCCTTCAACTAGTTGTTCAATTGGTTATGTATCAAATACATTTTATCTTCTAAAATCCATTGATTCTGTAAATTATATAAGACTCATTAGACAATTCTGGATACTGAACGTTTTGATTTCTAACTTGTCTAGACCTAAGAAAATATGGGTACCATAATCATTTTCCATCTAAATATATTTTATAAAAAACTTGCTTGAAAAGTTCTTGTAAAAAGTTATGGTACTTGGATAGTGGATGTTCAGGACACAATACTAGAGATTAATCATGCTTCAAGAGTTTAATCAATTTTTATGGAGGCCATGTCACCTTTAGTTATAACTCTAAAAGAAAAATCATCAGCCTAAGCCAGATTGGTTACATTGATTCAGTTTTGACTTCTAAAGTTTTGTTTGTTGATGGACTTAAATAGAATCTGTTGAGTAGTTATCAGTTAGGTGATGATGGTTTCAATGTTAAATTTGAAAATTATTGTTGTAATGTTTTTAATTCTAAAAATGTTTTTTTTATTTTCTACTTTATGAAATGAAAATGTTTATGCAATAGATTTGAATTCTTTAGCTAAAAAAACACTACCTATTTAAATGCCTTTCATAAAGAGTCTTGGATATGGCACAGAAGATTAGGACACTGCAACCTTCATTCACTTAGAAAATGGACTAGGAAGAACTTAGTTAGAGACCTACCTAAACTCGAATTCCGAGCTGATAAAGTTTGTAATCACTATCAAAAGGAAAAGAAACATAAAGTTTCTTTTAAATAAATGAAATAAGTTTCAACTTCTCATCCTCTCGAGTTGTTTCACATTGATTTGTTTGGACCTTCTCGAGTTTCTAGTTTAAATGGGAAGCACTATGTCTATGTCTTAGAAGATGGATTTCCTAGATATACTTGAGTATACTTTCTTGCTCACAAAAGTGTAGCTTGTTCTTAATTTATTAAATATTCCAAGTCTGTAGAAAACCTTAGTAGACTTAAGATTAAGACCCTCAGAAGTGATCATGTTCGTGAGTTTTAAAATCATGAGTTTGAATCTTACTACTCACACAATGTTTATAATCCAAAATTTTCTGCTCCTAGAACACCTCATTAGAATGGTATAGTAGATAGAAGAAATAGAACCCGTCTTGAAATTGCATGAACCGTGCTTAATGAGTATGACCTGCCTGTTTACTTTTGGGATAAAGTTGTAAACATAGCTTGTTATATTATCAATAGTGTCTTGATTAGACCTATTCTCAAAAATACACATTAGGAGTTGTGGATCAATAGGAAACCTAAGGTTAGTTACTTTAATGTTTTTGGTGGAAAAGTATTTATTCTCAATACAAAGGATAATCATGACAAGTTTGCATCAAAGAGTGATGATGGAATTTCCTTGGTTATTCAATCACTAGAAAAGCCTATAGAGTCTTTAAAAAATGAAGCAAATGTGTGGAAGAATATGTTCACCTTAAATTTGATGAAACTAATCCGCATGAAACTAAGTCTTCTCTAGAAAATCTGGAAGAAAATTTGTCTATTCTATACCTTAATGATAAAACCAAAGAACCTGCTGTAAAGACAACCATTTCTGGATATATTCCAGAACCTGCTTATGTTGAACCCGAACCTAGAGATGAACCTGAAATTTCTAGTCCTACCTTTACTAGAACAACTAGGATTTTAAAGAATCATCATTTAGATGTTGTTGTTGGTAATCATGATAGAGGGACACATACTAGAGCTTCTCTATGAAACCATGTTGAAAATCAAGCCTTTCTCTCATAGTTAGAACCTAAAAATGTCAATGATGCGATCAATGATGTATTTTGGGAAATGTCTATGCAAGATGAGTTAAATCAATTTAGATAAACAAAGTCTGGGAATTAGTAGAGAGACCTAAGGACACATTGACAATAGTCACTAACTGGGTTTTTAGAAATAAGGATGATGAATCAGGAAATATAGTTATAAACAAAGCAAGGCTAGTTGCACAAGGATATAGCCAAGAGGAAGGAATAGACTATAAGAAAACCTTCACCCCTGTAGGGATATTAGAAGCTATTATGATTCTACCTGCCTATGCTGCTCATCTGAAAATAAAGTTATATCAAATGGATGTTAAATGTTCTTTTCTAAATGGTTTTATAATTGAAGATGTTTTTGTTGAACAACTACCTGGATTTACTAATCCTCATTTTCCAAATCAAGTTTTCAAACTATCTCAATCTTTATATGGTTTAAAACAAGCTCCACGAGCTTGGTATGATAGAATTAGTAATTTTCATTTCCCAAAATGTTTTACTAAAGGGATTGCTGACCCAACTCTTTTTATTAAAATAATTTCTAAAGATATTATGATTGTACAAATCTATGTTGATGATATTATCTTTGGATCCACTAAAAATTCTTTATGCCCTGATTTTTCAAAGAATATGAAAAATGAAATTGAAATGATTTTAATGGGAGAACTCAAATATTTTTCTGGATTTCATGTTTTTTAAAATGAAAATGGTATTGTTTTAAATCAAATTAAATATACAAAGGATCTTTTAAAACGTTTTGGTTTGGATAGTATTAAGGAATGTGATAAACCTATGAGTACAGTCGGTAAGCAGGATACTGATGAAACTGGGAAACTAGTAGATCAATCAAATTAAAGAAGTATGATTGGAAGTCTACTTTACCTTACTGCTAGTCGACCAGATATTATGTTTAGTTTGAGTATGTGTGTAAGATTTCATGATAATCCAAAAGAATCTCATTTGCTTGCTGTTAAAAGAATATTCAAATAACATAAACATACTGTAAATTTGGGTTTGTTTTATACAAAAGGAAAATATTTTGATTTAATGAGTTATTCAGATGCTGACTTTGTGGTTTCAAGATGGATTGAAAAATCACATCTGGAAAATTTCATTTATTGGGAAAATCCTTAGTATCTTGGTGTAGTAAGATGTATAACTCTGTTGCTTTCTCCACTGCAGAAGTAGAGTATATTGATGATGGTAGTTGTTGTGCATAGATTCTGTGGATGAAACACACTCTTTTGGACTATGGATATCAATTTAGACATGTATCTATTAATTGTGACAACACTAATGCAATGATCATCTCTAAGAATCCTATGTCTCACTCTTGGACTAAGCACATTGATGTCATACATCACTTTTTGAGAGATTATTATGAAAAGGATGATATTTCTCTAGAATTTATTGGCACTAAACATCAATTAGCTGACATTTTCACCAAACCTTTATGTTTGGATAGGTTAAGTTACATTAGACATGAGTTAGGAATGATATATTACCATTAGATACCTCACCGTTATGAAACCTCACTATTATACCTCACTGGTATGAAACCTCACTATTATACCTCACTAGTATGAATCCTCACTGTTATACCTCACTGGTATGAAACCTCACTGTTATACCTCACCGGTATGGACCCCACTATTAGTAGACCTCACCGTTAGGAATTCTCACGGATATACCCTACCGTTATGCGATGTTTTAAAATTCTGTCCAGCCGCCAGAATCTGTATCATTTATAATTTAGTTATTGTATTTTAATTATTTATTTTACGATTACTAAATGATAAAACACAAGTCTTAACCTCTATTGACCCACCATGATCCACTTAACTTCAAACCTCTCTCAAACCTTCGAACCCTAAGCCTCGTGATTCTATGGAAAGTGTAAAGGGACCTTCAATCAGTGGAAAGGGAGATGAACCGAGTGCTAGGAGACTAAAAGGTGAGTCTAGCAGTGGATGTGAAGTGAAGAAACCCAAAAATCCACATCTTGATGAAAGGGAGATATTAGTTGAAAGGGAGCTACGTGCAGAATGGCTAATGTCAAGTGAATAGTTAGTTCTAGAAGTTATAGAAGATCAGAAATGGATAGAATGATTCTCGAACAACAGTGGCCCCTACTATCCGAAGTTGGTAACATATTTCTATGAGTATGTTCGATTTGAGAAATCATAAGTCGGGAATAGGATGGTATATGTTGTGAATAGAAATGAGATCGATTTTTCTTCTGTTGAGTTGGCTGAATGCCAGAAGGTACCACACGAAGGTGTTTTTGGAAATTTCTCAAAATAAGTACCTTCTACAAGTAATGTCTTTAAGTATGAAACTTCTTTGGAAGAGCTAACAGGAGATGGAACCCCTAGAAAAGTAGTGGCTGCAGAAATGAGTGGAGAGAACCAGATACTTTTTAATTTCATTAATCATTTTTTAATTACAAGGAGAGGGGATTATAAAAATCTTAAATACAAGGATATTTACTTGATGTATCTCTTGAGACATGGTGTGAAAGTGAACCTGTGCAGGCTGCTATTGATCCAAAAGGAGGATATTACAAGACCAAAATCAATGACCAATGCATTATTCTTTGGTAAGTTGATCTAGGTTATGATCAATGTAAAAGGATTAACTGAGTCTCAGGATGAGAAAGTGGTGGTAAAGAACTACTTTTGTATCATATGCACAGTATGTAAGTACATGAAGATTAATTGGAATCCATTGAAAAGAGAGTGTGTTTGTGATGATAAGAAGTTATATGATAAGTTCAATCCTATGGATCATCTTTCTAAGGATGTGAGGGATCCAGGTCTAGGACCTAATGAAGAAGAGCCACAGTATAGTGATGATTCAGAAAAGGAATATTCCTCCACAACAGCTGGAGGAGAACCTGGCTTGGCTCCTAGCCCAGCACCTGAAATTGTGTCACAAGAAAAGGTAGTTCAGTAGAAATCAGATCAGAAAGAGGATGCTCGAGAGAATAAAGAAGAAGTTCATGAAGAAGAAGCACATGTTGATGAGTGGGAAAAGCCTGCCCCAGAAACTAAATAATTAGAAGAATTTAAATCTAGAGAATCTACTTCTATTTTCTCAGGCCTGAGTCTATTTATTGGAAGCTCAGTTGTACCTATTGAGATTGTTTTGGCTAAGATAGAGGGACTTGTACCTATTCCTGAGGAACCTCCTGCTGTTGGAGAGATGGAAATGGTTGTGAAAGATTCTGATGAGGAAGACCAAACTACTGATAATTCCATTTCCATACAAGAGAATTCACCAGTTGAGGGGGAGAATCCTACCAGATTTGGTAGTGTTTCAGTGGCTATTGAGACTGTAGACTGGTAAAAGGACCCAGGTTTTGTGGATTGTGGATTAGATTACCAAGATTCTGAAAATGAAACATCCCATAGGAGACCAAAAGTCAATTATGATATTCAGTCTGAGATATTACCTGATGATGTGGTAAGAATACATGATCTAGATAAGTTAAAGTCTGATCTCAAAACCAGTTTTGTGGAAGAAGTAAAAAAGAATGGAAGATTCACTGGTATCATTCATTCAATCAATTATGAATGACTCTATTTCTAGAATAGTATCTGAATGAGAACTTGTTGTTGTGCCTTCTAATATAGCCACTAGGGAAAACTTGGGATCTTTAAAGGGTGAGATGTAAGAGATTTGGAGTGATTCAATTGTCGAGTTACAGAATCACATGGCTGAATAAATGAGTAATATGGAAAATTATTTTGAACTCTACCTTGGTTGTAATGTGTCAACCTTTGTGGTAGAGATAGTGGATGAAGTTACAGCTTTCCAGAATATAATATCTAGACTGGCAGAGAATGGTGAAATTCTAAAGCAACAGGTTATCTCTATGTAATCCTATATGAGTTCTAAATCTCTTGAAGACAAGGATTTGGATTTTGTGAAGTCTGTATATTTCCAAATAGTCTCAGTTTTTGAGGAATTTATTCATTCCTTATCAAAGCATGTTATCACCCATGATTCTGCCGTGAAAAATCTTATTAGTGGGATAACTAAGAGTTTCAAGGAAACTGTGACCTTCTCTATTGGTTCTCTTGCTTCTAGACCTTCAGTGGATTTGGATCATATTAGAGCATTGATGATGGAGGATCTTGGTTCAGCATCAACCAGTGGCTCTGTGGACTCATCTACTCTAACCAAAGTGGTGATTTTTACTAGAGATACCACTAGAGATATTATGCCGATTGTTCAAAACTATATGAGAGAAGATTCTGCTTCTCAGAAAGAGGTGGAAGAAAAGGTAGATTACTATTTCCAAAGGTTTTAGACCAAGCAATCAGTATGCTCAGAGAGTTGACCCATCCACTGGAAAAATTCATGGAAAACAAGGATGATTTCATTTCTGCCATAGAATGAGGAGGAAGGATAATTATGGATTTCAGAAATCTCTTGTTGCCTTTCTTGAATGTTGATGCTCGACCAGGGATTATGCCTCCAGCATTACCTGCCTCTGCTTATACTACTTCTCATGCTCAGATGACTCCAGCCCAATCCATCTGAAGCCTTACTCCTACGATCACTCAGAGAGCTACACATTACAGGCCAGGAATAGTTTTAGTAGCTCATCCACCTCTGATCATCTCTGGTGTTCCTAAGCCTCCACCTGCATCCACCACACCATAATCGTCTTCTGATCCCAATGGGAAATCTCATTCTGAAGATGTGGATTGATCTGTGGCTACGATGTTTGATAGGAATCACATGTATTTTTCTATTTATGTATTTATTTGTATCTGTTTACTCTATGAAATATATATGATCTTACTTTCTTTTACTCTTGGTTACTTCTCTTCTCCTGTTTTTCCTTCTTTTCCCACTTTTTGATTATCACAAAGGGGGAGACATACTATCTAAGGGAAACATATTTGGGGGAGAAATAATATCTTTTATGACAAAGGGGGAGCACTATTATATTTTATGAGGAAAATTCATTTTCCTCTAGTACATTTGTTTTATATATTATCTTTGCTATATATGTTATATAATATATTATTCCCTCTGAAACAATTGGATTGAATGCAATATTCTCTGATACATTTACTGATTATTTTGAGACTATAATATCACAAGTTATGATTATCAAAAAGGGGGAGATTGTTGACCTCACCTTTTTGGATAATCCCAATTATGCTTTCACAAGCATTAATAATCCCTAATAAATGTTCACCTATATATTAATTATTTCAATCTATGACATTATTTTATCAAGTTGATAATAATATCAAAATAATCCTTCAAATATTTTAATCAATGTTTATCTATGTTTATGTGAACTTTGATATAATTCTAACTGAATTGGCATATGTTTTTCATAGAACAGATAAGTGTTAAGTAATTGATATGCTTGTAGCTACTGATACATATCTACCGGTACTTAGTCTACCAATAGACAAAGTCACCGATAAGAAAATTTCACTGATATGCAGAGATACCGGTATGTATGAGTCCACCAGTAAGCACATATCACTGATAGATCAAGTCCACCAATATAGAAAGCTACTGATAGAATCATAGCTACTGATAGAACAAGTCAACTGATATACACATAATCACTTGTACAGAACAGAGCTACCGTTATGCACAAGCTATCGATACAAAGTCTACCGATAAGAATAGTTACTGATATATAAAGTCACTGATACACCAAGTTACCGATACAAGCGAGTTACTACTAGACAAAACAATCTACCGATAGAATCGAAGCTACATATAGAAGGAGTCACCAGTACATAGAGCACTGATACATGGAGTAACTGCTACCGATAAAAGGAGCTACCGGTACAAGATCAATGAGCTACTGGTAGTAGCTAACTACTATACAAAGTACACCATCACATATCTACCAACAGAAAGCTGCTGATTACAGAATTTCAGTCACTTATTCTTAAACTCTATACTCTAACAATATTATTTATTTATTAAGAAACAGTCATATTTGATGATTTTAATACAATTAATGTTATTTACTGATAGTTGTTGGAATGTCAGGGAATCATACCTTTTACCTGTAACAAGGTAATCATTCCCATTGCTGGAGATGAAATCTATATGAGGAAGGACAAATCTGGATATACATATGTGCATAAAATGGAAAAAATAGTGATGTAAAGTGGTGCATACAGAAAGGCTAGATCAATACTCGAATAACAGTGGACACACATGAAGCAATTCATACAAGAAGGTAAAACAAACCGAACATCAGTGATGGAGTGAAGAACTACAATGAGCTACTCAAACACTCAATTTGAACCTGAAAACCAAGGAAGAAAACGACACACTGTTTTCCAAAAAAACCATAGAAGGACTCAGAAGCATTTCTAACAAATCAAATGGAGTCCAGAGCTACACTTAAAATCAATATAGCATCTTAAACTCATATCAACTCTCTTAGTGATTCTTTAATTTACATTTAGAGTAGTGTGTGTGCTCTGTATATTTTATACTCACTCTGTCTCCTGTTCTAAATTGGTGGATCATTAAATCCCCACACAAAACTTCCATTACTCTCTTGTATCCCACTGTGGATAGTGGTAGAGGTCAAGTAGGACCTGGATAGCCTGTGTGCTGTTGTTTTGTTTTCCCACTGATAACTGTTGTAGAGGTATTAGTGCCTAGACAGTCTTTGCAATGTTGTTTACCCCGATCCAGGGTGTGGATAAAAATTTATATAAATTGTTTGAGAGGACTAAGTCTCATTTGGAGACTGAAACTCTTGGTTATATCTCACATGCATCTTAGATTATGTCTAAATTATACTATATATTTTATATTCTGCTGTTAAGTACTTTTGAAATATAAACATATTTAAGAGTAACTCTGATAGTTAAACTAGAAAGTGTTTTTATTTTTTGTAAGTCATTAGTTCAGCTTCAAAAGTTAATTAATCATCAGATTAAATTGACTGAGAACTAATCAATCTCTTGAGAACCCAACTGACCCTTTGCAGATTGGCAAATTCACTAAAGTTTAACTTGTTTTTAAATTGGGGGATTTTAATAGAAATGTTTTTAACAGAAATTGTAATTGGAACACAATTCACCCCCTCTTGATTATCCACTATGACCAAAATAATTTAATCTATTATAGAAGGAATAAAAAAATGCACATTGATGAACGTTACCTCTTCTTCGGGTAACTCCTTTTAGTTTTATCTAAGGAATTACATGGATGAATTTATTACCAATGTTAGGAATATTGTTTCATATAATTTAAGTATTAAGTATATTTTATAGGTATTTTCCTATAAAAGTCCTTTGGATTTTTGAATAAGCAGGGAGAGTGAATTCAATTTTATGATAGTGGAGGGGTGACATTCTTGTAAATACTGAAAGGTAAACAATGTTGTGAGATCTCCATTACATCATGTGCCTCCAATAATAAACCATATTATTGAAAATATTGGATATGGTCTAAATATTTCCATAAAAAAAAATTTGTATATGTTTCTAGGCCATTTTTCTCCTTACGTTAATGTTTAGTCCCTTAATAAACTTGTTTTTCACTAAATCCCTATAATGAAATTTAACAAGATTCACTAATAATTTTGGTAAAAAATTATGTTCAACTTTATATAAATTATAATTTAATATGATTCCATATATTTAATCCATTATTTCAAATTTAAATCACATAAGTGATAGAAATTAATTTAAAATTAATCCCACAGACATGATGATACAGTGATTTATTAAAATGAAAATGTTTAAAATTTTGAAATGTTTGTATATAAAATTTCAATGTGAAATTGGTTATAATGGCCTAAATTTTATTTATTGGTGTTTAATTGAACTAATTATACATTAAAAACTATTATATATGTAATTTATATGTATAAATATATTAGATGAAATTTCAATATTCATTTAAAATTCATTATTTTTCACTCTTCATCAAAAATGAATCTTCTCAGAAAAATTACAAAAAAT
This sequence comes from Viscum album, assembly GCA_963277665.1. Classification (NCBI taxonomy): domain Eukaryota; kingdom Viridiplantae; phylum Streptophyta; class Magnoliopsida; order Santalales; family Viscaceae; genus Viscum; species Viscum album. The sequence continues at coordinate 576,451,125 of OY728122.1, read as the reverse complement.
CACCCGAAGCTAATATTGACATTATTATTTTATAAATGATGTTTATTTTTTAAAATATAATTTATGATTTTGATAAAAATATATTTTTTAGAAAAATTCTCCATTATATGGCGATAAAACTACCTTTTAGAAAAATACATATTTTTTATGTGTAAAATTGGATTTATTCTTATATATTGCCTAGAAAACTCTTAAGATGAATGATAAATAGTTTATTGAATATATATAATATATATATATATATATTCTTAATATAATTATTCAAAACTCGTTTTTTTAATTTATTGAGATAAAACATGTTTGTGTATAAAAAAATAGTTTTTCAGAAAAAGAATTGATTAATTTTCAAAGAGTTCTTACTTTAATTTATAACTAAATGGTTTTCAAGGAATTAATATTACTAACATGCTTAAAAAATATTTTAATAATTTAGTTAATTTATTTCATACCCAACATCCCAATGTCTTGGTGAAAACTATAACAATATTTTAATAATATGTCATGTCTTGTTTAAAATCAGTGTTATGTGTAACGTAAGATATGCTCGGTGTTGCATGTAACACAATCTAAACCTAGTATATCATATAACTAAATACAAACCTAGAGTTTTTGTACCTTAATCTGAAATTAGTGTTTCATTCAATGAAAGCTTAACTTCGTGTTGTGAATAAAGAATGTTTAACTCGGTGTACCTTGTATTGAAAGCCATCAAATAATTTAAATTTATTTGAAAAAAATAATAAATAAAAACTTAGAGTGTTACATTAACACCCATTTAAAATAAATTTCTCCATTGAAATTAATTTTGGTTATCAATATTTTAATACCTTAATGTTCCTCTCATAGAAACCCTCATCAAAAAAATAAATAATATAACTTCACTTAAAAAAGAATATTGAAAACATAATAGTTACCCATGGTAACTCATAAATATGATTACATATAAGTGAACATAGGTGGGATTTCAATATTTTTACATTGAATAAAATCTTTATTTATCATATAATGTGATAAGGATCACCTATCTCAAGAAATTGGGTAATCCATATAATGTTAACAAACACAAAACTATTACGCAAATATGTGTTATAAGGTCATTGATATCATAGAAATTATGATACAAGGACAACATTTTATTTCAATATACTTTTACAAAAGTAAATAATTTTTATAAGGAGATATGCATAATTTTTTTAAATCCATTTCATATACACAATATTACCCGTCGGTTGTTACTTGATAAATTTTCACAACATCTCTTACTACAAGAAATGATGTTGATTTTTTTGTCTATGAGGAACTAAAAATTAAGGAGATCCAAAGATGGAATGATAAGTTATACTTTCTATCTCCAGTTATCATAAAAAAGTGGTTATAATAAGTTATGAATATATATTTATGTAGGGAATGAAAAAATAATTCTCTAAAACCTCATTCAATGTTCAACATAGACCTTTTAATAAATGGTAAACTATTTGACCCTTCCGATAGTTGAAAATCTGAATCTTTAGATAGAAAGTCACCAAATTTATAAAATGAACTTATCATTAATCCCTATATACCATAAAATTTATCTTTATTATCACATACCAACAATGTGAATACCATCAACATGAATTATCATAAAATATGTTAATTTATAAAATTACCATAAAACCATATTGAAAACATGAATCATTCCTTACTACATAATAACATATTGTTGGATATATTCCTAAAATAAATGTTTTTTGAAATCATTATCAATGATAGAAAAAATCACTTTTTCAACAAATCATTAATCTGTTTCCAAGACAATCAATATTGTCCAATTAACTTTACACTTATTCAACATCTCTTTATCCAAACTAAACACCATTTTTAATCATTTGGAACATATTAATGGTTATCTTCCCATAATCAAATGTTTTACCTAAACTGTAACATTTACATTAAATCACATTTCTAGTCCATCAACATCATTCATAATATTATTTCAAATCCATAGTAAAAAATTTATACATGAACTATCCTTATATATTTCATAATTCATGAATACCAATAAAAAAAACTACAATCATACCACTTACTTCTAAAAAAGTTAAATGTTATTTGTTATCTTATTCCTTAAATCTTCTTTCATTTAACATGTCATTAATCATGAAAAAAAACCATTACTCATACAATCTTTCTAATTTCCTTCGTGATATTTCCCCCTAAGACATATATTTACATAATTCACATACAATCCACACCTAAAACATTCAATTTTTTTATGATATCATAGGGATTCCATTATTATCATCCATTGCGTCAAATGAAATTTTAATTTCCCCTTTTTAATTTCTTTCTTTGTGTCCTCATTTTCATAGTGGAAAAATCTCCATGTTCCTATAATGTATCCAATTGTAGTATCTAGACATGGATGTAATTTCATGGAAACAAATCTATCAATCCTTTACCAAAATACTAGTACATTTTACTAAACTCTAACTCCTCCTTATAGTTATCTTTAGAGGAATCCCATGAAATTTCCAAAGAAATATCCCTCTAGATATCACTAATATTTTGTAATCCTAGTTTCCAATATTTTACTAATATATTATTTTGGTATTAAATATACTGACATATGCTTCTCATACATACATATTAAATAATTTTTATGAATTTTCATTACATTACACTAACACGTGCCTGAGGACTATAATGGTTTTGTGTATTTGAATCTGGGAACAAAATCCTCTATCTTGGGGAAATATATTTAAATTTATCCACAAAGATGTTCCCATTTAGTAATCCTACTTGAACATTGATTCATAACTTGGGGAATGTAACTATAATAAATGTTGAGTTTAGATTCTTAGTAAAGGTAAATAAAGGAGATACGTAAGCATAATATCAACAGTAGTGTATGAGAATAAGATAAAAATATTTTAGGATCATAACCTTCATATCAAAAAATCAGTCACTTGAGTCCTGGAATAAATATTGGTAGATCATAAGACATGAATCATAAGGGAATCAATAAATAATTCATGATACCATATAATAGGAATACTATGGGGAATTTTGGAATACACATAATCAAGGAAAATATTTAGTCAAAGTTACATACTAAGAGATTAATAACATGTTCGTCTTGGACTAGTCACCAGTATACCTTCATTAGGATTAGGATGACCACTCGCATACCATCTTGTTTTTGAGTCCTTGGATTCTCTCCCATGTTCCCTCTTGTTTCAGGAAAAGGATTCCCCCCTTCGTACCCACAAGTTACAGTGTTTATATTCCCTCCCATATATCCTCTTGTTGTGGTCTTGGTTTGATGACCCATGTAATCATTTTTATCATGTATAATTTATCATTACCCAATTCATTATAGAGAGATATAGTTCCCTCCTACCACATAATAAAATCTTAAAAATGTGTTCCACAAGATAATTAAACATTCATCATATCATGACCCATAAAAATGGATCGGATTCATAAAAAGCATATCATACCTCATGAAATAAAATGGATACAGTAAACATTTCATCATATCATAACCTTCAAAAATATGGTAAGTTTCATTATCATTTCATCATAGAATTACCCGTGAAATGAACCGGGTTTCAAATTCATTTTTACAAGGTACAACCTATGGAAGAGAAGTGTATTTCATAAAGTAATGTCATCCTAAACATACACCACTAAAATAAAGAATAATAATTGTCTCCATGTATAATCTTCTCGGTAAATCAAAAGCTATATTAAATTATTTCATCTTAGATGGAGAAGGATTTTGAAATATAACTTGGTGAAATTCTTAAAGAGAACAACCATTCATTGAAAATTATTTTTTAAAGACATAAAATAATATAAATATGATTTTTTAAAAATAATTTTGATATAACATTATTTATGAATAAAAATAATTTAGGAAATTGAATGAGGAAAATATCCTCCATTGAAAAATTCTTTGTGAATTATAAAACATTTTGAAAACATTTTTCTTTTGAAAATAACATTGAATACCTATAAAAGAAAATTTTTAATACACATTAAACACTTTTTAAAAAATAAAACATTTTCAAAATAATTTTACTTGGAAATTAGTTTTAATGTTCATTTAAAAACATTTTTAAAAACAATTTACGGAACATGGTTTTTGAATAAAAATATTTCTGGCCGAAGAGAGAAATAATGTCGATTTTTTCTAATAACTCTTTCTTAATTATCTTAAGAACCAAAGAGTGGAAAAGGTAAAATTACTTGAATATATCATTAATAACTAGATGTAAATAAAATAAATGATAATTCATGAGTTATGGATTGAAATATTTCATCAATAGAATCATAATCATAAAAAATCCCGATAAACGATATGATTGTAGAATTGAACTCTTACCAATTTGGTAACATTGAATCAAAATACCCATGAATGAATAAAATTATATGAAACTGAAAATAAAATAAAATTAATCATGTTAAATATGTAACATGTAAAAGGGGAATTATATACACATATGTAAGAAATAAGTGGTGAATATAGCATGTGTCTCACAAAAGTAAAAAGTGGGACAGAAATACCACACTACTTGAGTAACCATTGAATCATGAGATCCATTAAATAATAACATAAATTGAAAATTTTAATATCATTAAATACATAAAATTGATTATATAACATTTCATGGTAAAATATATCCACCACATTAATGAAACGTGTTCTGAATAAGGCATAAGTCATGCAAAAATAAATGTAAGACTAGAAATCCTCTTAACTTGTGTCTTGACTTTCTTTGTACATGTTAAAACCTCATGTATAATAAATATAAATTTATTATAAATCTAATAATTAACTATATTATTATATATAATACCATATATAATTTTATTATGACTTAATATTACCTGTTTATTAATAATTCTAGGATAAAGTTACATTTCAGGTGATAACCAATTTATTTTTCATATGAGTTTTGACTTGTTATTTTGTCTTCTATTTATTTTATATTGATTTTATAATTTATATAATTTAAACCATTATATAAATATCATACATATTATTGATATATTTAATTATATTAATTTATAAAATATAGAAATATGATATTAAATACACCATTCCTGGAGGCGGTAGGTTGCATGTACGCATGGACACTCGTTCCATTTTTTTCCGTATTTGAAAGAAATAAAATTAAATGATATATATATATATATATATTATATTTAATGTATCATTATTATATCATATATATTACATATTTATATTAATCCCATCATTGATACATTCAATGTAAAGACTAAACGAATAACATCGTTTCATGAGGTGGTAGTCTGTAGTACACACGAATGACATTATCGTATTCTCTCAAAATGAAAAAAGAATGTATCTGTTATATAATAAATAATGAATCATAAATAAATCATATATATCATATATATCATATATAAACAGAATTTACATCATTATTCTCAACATTGAGAGGTGGAAATAGACAAGCAAACAATATCAGTTCATGAGGCGGTTGTCCATTATACACACAAAAGATGATTTTATATCCCAGTCTATGGAAGTGTGTGAAGTTGTATATCATGAAATTAAAATAATAACATATCATTATATTTATGATACTGATGTTATTATATAATAGTTTTATTATTATTTTTATTGGGAGGAGTAGGAAAAAATACATAAATGCACATTGATGAACGTTACGTCTTCTTCAGGTAACTCCATTTGGTTTGTACCAAGGACATACTTGGTTTGATTTATACCAAAACTGAGGCTTCTATGTTGAGAGAAGGGACATTGGGAAGATATTTATAAAGGTATTGGATGAGGAAAATTTATTTATATATTTTAATAAGTGGAATGAGTGAATAACCTTTTACAATGGAAGAGTAGTGACATTCGTGTAAATACCAAAAGGTAAATACTATTGGGGGGTCTCCTTTAAATAAAGTGCCTCCAATAATAATCAAAATTAATAAAATATTTTATATGGTCTAAATATTTTCATAAAATGGGGTTTTACATGTTTATTGGTCTTTTGTCCCCTTAAGTAAATGTTTAGTGCATTGGTAATCTCATTTTTCTCTTAATCATTGTAATTAATTTTGACTATTTTCACTAAAATAATTGGTCAAAAATAAATTTTAAAAAACTATAAATTATAAATTATTCGGATTTAAAATATTGGATCCATTTTTCCAAATTAAAATCACATAATTGGTAGAAATTAAATTAACATTATTTTCGTAGATGGGAGGAAATAATGAGGTTTTAAAGTGAAAATGATCAAAGGTTTGAAATGTATTTGTATCCAATTTCAAAGTGGAATTGATTCCAATAATCTAAATTTGATTTATTGATTTATAATTAAACTAATAATATAATAAAACAAATTTAAAGTATAATTTAACTCTATAAATAAATTATACAATAAAGTCATTTTAAATTAAAATATAGTATTTTTACTATTCATTAAAAACTAAAACGTCTCATAAAAAATCAAAAATATCACCCTAAGATAATTTTTATAGTAATATTTGAAAAATGATGTTTATTTTTTAAAATATAAATTATTAATGTTTCAAAAATTAATTTTAAAATCAGTGTTCCATTAAAAGACGATAGAACCACCTTTTGGAAAAATACATCTTTTATGCATAAAATTGGATTTATTCATATGTATGGTCTAAAAACACATAATATGATTTTTATTTAATATATTGAACATAAAATATATATATTTCATTAAAATAATTAATAAAATTATTCTTTTTTAATATATTTATTTAATATATGCTTTTTTACATTGAAAATTAATTTTTCAGAAAAAAAAAGTTTTTATTTTCAAAACATTCTTACTTTCATTTCTAACTAATTTTTTCCCAAATAATTAATTTTATAAAAATGAATAAAAAATATTTTAATAATTTATTTTATAAATTTTATAGACATTAGCCGGAAGATTAGCGGAAACATATGTCTATTGAGTCTCTGTAATGGGTAAAGCAATCACATTTCCTTCACCTAAAGGGGAATATAATTTAACAGCTCTTTCAAGAAGACATGAATGAAAATAAAAGGCATATATTTGATAAGATTCATCAATTGGAGGTCTTCATAATAGATGTGACATTTTAAAATAAACTTTTTATTTTTTGGAGAGTTCATCATAAATAATTAATGTGTGTTCTTTTCTGTTCATAAACTATTTATCCAAAGTGGCTCTTATATACAGAGAAATATATTGTAATGTCGTTGAGGAATATTCTGATTAACCTACAATAACAGTATATCAAAATGTTCCACTTTAATAGAAGTTAGTTACTACATGAGGCATACAAGATTATTTTTTTACAAATATCTACATAAACACATATTTTATTTTTGACTCTTTGATTGAGAATAATATTTATGCCTACTACATGTTTACCAGTCTGTTTATTTCTAATAATTAATTATCATTGATGATGACTTATAGGTATCATCTCATCAATATAAATAATATTTATTTCAAATGTTTCAAATATGTAACATCTACAAATAAAACATAATAAAGTAGATCCAATTAATTGAGATTCAAAAACATATATATCACCTCTTCCTTCAATAGTATTGGTGAGTGCATTGATAAGAAGACCTAAAAATGACACACTCGTAAATATTTGAGAAATTATTCCTATTTCATTTATAGAACCTCCTTCTTATATCATTTATCTATCACACAATGTCTCAAAACCAACATTATTTGATTATAAATTAATAGAAATACCAACGGAACCCTCTTCAAATTCTACTAACTTGCCTACCATTACATCATTGAGACCTTGAATACGGGAAATTCCATCACCTGATTTTTATACGAAATTATGATGACTAATATTGACAACTCTATTATATTGATCAATATGTTCATATAAAACATTTCTAAAAAAATTTTATTGAAAAATTTCTACCATATTTGATTAGTTGAAACATTTATTTTAAAGAATTAATTAAATAAAAAATAACCTAGAAAACCATAGTATAAAAACAAATCCATTATTTAATTCACCATCCAAAACAGGTTAATATTAATACATAGTATTCCTTAATGTAACTAATTTTATAAATAAATATTCAAACATCTTAAATATCGTAGATAGGATTATTGGAATAGGCACTGTTGTAATTTATAAATTAATCATTGTTGGTCAAAATGAATAGTTTGGTTTCTTTAATTTTATAATTTTTTTAATGTGATATATGTAGAATGGATCAAATTTTATCTTCTCATTCAATCTCAGAGTATCCATTAAATAAAAAATTTATTTTTTTCTATTTTTATATTCTACAATATAGACTAGGATTTTTCCAAATATTCGATGAATTTTCCACGTATCTCTTTTAAATTTAGAATGGGATTAAAAATCCTCTGTTTCCAATTTACTTATAAACTAATAAATGAAAGTGGAAGATTTATTTATTTCAAAATATTCACAATCAATTCCTGAAATAAACATTAATCTTGGAATTCATTTGTCTCTCCCACTCTTTGATATTTTATTTATGTCATTATCCATAATATTTTTTTTAATGTGACTATCCTCTATTCTCTTTGAATGGGATTCAAATTCAACATTCAATGAATAATACACAATAAATGAGGATTTATGGATACAATTTTTTTTAAAGATATCTCATCTAGTCCAAAATGATCTTAAACTAGAGATTTATTAAAACAATTAAATTTTGAAGATGGTAAGGTAGCTCATAAATTTAGAGGGACTCCTATTATGGGTGTTACAATGGATCTATTTGTGATATTCCCAACTATTATGTGATAATTATAATAATATTTTAATAGTATGTCATGTTTTTTTAAACATAGTGTTGTGTGTAACATATGGTAGCCTTGGAGTTTCATATAATGTAATCTAAACATGGTATTGTCTGCAACACATTCCAAACTCTGTTTTTCATGTGCCTCAAGATGAAATAATCATTTCATGTAGACTAATATTATCTTTGAGATTCCTATAAATAATTCATAACTTGGTGTAGTGTGTAATTCAAGCCATAAAATAATTTTAATTTATTGATAAAAAACTAATTCATAAAAACATAGATTGTTACAGATGACCCACATTACATATATTGATATATATTTATATTATATAAATAATAATAATAAAATAATTGGTTTCCCCTTCACATAATATTTCCATTCTCATTGTTTTTAATTTCAAATATTTATGATGCCTCATAAATATATTTGAATTCAAACTCCGATAGACATCAGATATGATTATCATAAAAACTTCCATGGGAAAAATACCATATTTTCACCTATAATTTATTCTCCATAATTTTACAAAACTAAAACTCATTTTTTATTCCTTTTAAATTAGTCATAATATAAAAAATAATTAAATTCTATTAAATTTTGGATATTATTTGGCATATAATATCCCAGAATTATTCATCATCAATTCTACATGAATTATGAACCAAATATTATGATATTATTTATAAAAACTTTCCAAAAAATATTAACTATAATCAATTATTACATAATTGATTGTAAGTGAATCGGGTCATGTAGAAACAACACATCCACTTTAAACTTCTCTAAGCTTGTGTTTCTTCTACATTTAAAAAAATGTGAACATATCTATTCATGCATGATACAGAGACTTTTCCATGACAACTTTATTCTTGGACTTCATCCACTTAAAACAAAATAACCTTAAATATCATCTATGTAACAGTGTCTATGTAGAAGAAATAACTTATTTGATGTAATTTGATATGTTACTCAAACATTTGCAGCACTGAAAATGGATACGTGGATAATTTGGTTACATAGTAGAACTTACCTACAAGAATTCAGTTATATGGAAGATTAGATGCATGAATATTCGAAATGATCATTTGTCTATGTGAACCAGTGATATGGATATATCAACTTTGTGAATAATCTAAATAATAAATCATGTATGAAAATTAGTGACATGGTTGAATTTACTATGTAAATCATCTATATAACAATTCATCTATGAAATTCAACTATGTAACAATTTTTCCTAAACATCAACTTCCTAACATATATTCCTTCTTCCTTATTTTACACATCATGAAATAAATATTTAAAGGAATCCTAATAAATTTCAAAATGATATTTAAGAACTATAACAACACATTACTTTTCACTAACTCGTTTTCCTCTATATAAAAAAGTGAACACATTAGTTCGAGCTTCTAGAAACCAAAATGAAAATCCCTGAATATGATAGCTACTCCTATCTAATCTTATCTTTATTTAATGGTATCATATCTAACAACATATTTTCATCTTCCTTCATCCTAAACATGGATTAAACTCCTCAAAATCATCAAATGATATTTTACCATTAACAAAAAATTTCTCTAATGGTCCAAAGGAAATACTACCCTATTAATAAATTCCAACCAATCGTACAAGAAATGTATCTTATAAAAATCAAGAGTCCAATAACAAAACTTCATACATAAAATCATTATATATTTCAAAACATCTTTATCATCCATGTATATTTTTATGTCTCTAAAACAAAATCATTCAATAATTAATGTAAATTATTTTATAGAGAAAAAAATAAATTATAAATTGATGGTTTCTTAAATTTTAAATCAAAATAATACATAAAGAATTTTTTTATAAGGAAAAATCTTTTTATTTAAATATGATAATATTTTTTGATTGTTCATTGAAAAAGATAGTAATTAATAGAGGATATTCAAGATGGATGAGAGGATTAAATTATTTATAATAATTTGGATTCATCTTTTTGGAATAAGGATCTACTTTAATGAACCTAATAAATATATTCTAATTACTTTAACTATGATTAGCAGATTCAATCATATTAAAATCAGTTATATATCTATATCCATGAAACCAATTAATTCGGTGGATTTATAAATGAATAAAATAATATATTTCTATATAAACCCATCCTTAGAAATTGATTTATTATTTTTTCCTATTGAATGAATTATAAATACACAATATTTAGTATTGATTTTGGGATTATGATCAATTTTTTATTTTGATTTTTGTAAATAATTGGTAAGAAAAAAATAATTCTTAATATTATTGTTTTCCTTATGGATCTAACCTTTACCTTTATATATTCTATGCCTTGTTAGTTTTAGATGTGTGTTGGGAAATATAAATTTACGTACGTTAATTCCCATTAAATTTAAAAACATAGACAAAAATTTCATTATGCCTTTAATTCTAAAAATAAAATAAAAATATTTTATAAACATTCATGGAGTGAATAAAAGTACTCCCTAGGGTGAAATAATTTTTTTATAAAATCAATTTTCCTTAATGTAATCAAGATTGGACTTCAAATATTTTAAATTAATTGAATGAATATGATATAAAGGAATTGATATAGGATGTACACCTATAAATTTCTCAACTATAAACTACAATTACCTTATTAAAGGTAAATTAGAAAATTTATCCTCAAATGTATCTAGAAAGTAATTTATGAATTATTAAAAATTATGTTAATATTTTACCTTTAATAATGTTATCATCATACCTACCACATGCACTAAAATGAGTCCCAATTTACTAAGATATAGTCTTTCAAAACATCAAAATGTATCTCACTCTCCTTGAATGATATCACTATCACTAAATAATGACATAAATTATAAAAAATCATTAACTTTAATGAATTCATTCAAAGAATAAATTTATAGAGTCCATAATAGCGATGATTTTATATTTTTCACGTTCAAGACTAGAAAACCCAATAGATGTCCATAACAACTCATAATGATAACACACATTGTACACCCCATGGAATAATCTATCAGTGTCTATATAGTAGATTATATCCATAATTATCATAGATAACACACTATATTAATACCTAAATCATCTATCAAGAAATAATAAAAAACAATTATTATTAATCTATGTTAATCAACATTCTATCTAATATAAAAAACACATAAATTTACCTCATACTGTCACTATGGGAAAACCTAAATCTATCCTTATCTCCTCAATGTTATATATTTAGATTAGTCATAATATGTTGTATTTACTTCCCTAAAAGCATTACAACTATTGTAATAGTCTAAAAAAGATCCATCTTCCCAAATCCCCTAACCTCTCAAATAAACCCAAAAAATTGTTCTATAGTGATCCTAAATAACATACCTGTGAACCCTATGAACCCACTAATTCCAATCATCCATCATCCCGTGTTTTATTCTAATAAAACCATTATATTTTCCATATCCTTTTATAAGATAATAATCCCTAAAATTTATTATATATTCCTTTTTAATATGCATTTATCTACCAATATATAAATATATTGGTTAGGAATTCCATCATATGGGAGGAATTGAACCTACACCATAAACCCCCGCATTCAAGACTCTAGTGTGGATCCTCAAATATGCTCCTATGACTATGTAAAAAAAATACTTCAAAATAATCCTATCAAGAGGTCCTAAAAACTCATTGTCCCCTACCAAGTTTGAATGAAACCATTGTTTCATTATTCAACACCTCTATAAAGGTCACAAGGAAAAACAATATCACATAATCGAATAACACTAGCCTCAACCCAACCCTGAAAATATGATACATCATGGCCTCATCACAACATAGAGTTAGTTCAAATGGAAACATTCACATAAACCTCATAATATAATACATTACATACATATATATCTATGAGAGTTATAGGAAACCCTTATCCATCTCTATATTTATAATATCTGAGTATAATTTCTAATAAAATTGTGTTTAAACTCTATCCAAAGTAGGTCACTCATTCTTTTTGGTTTGAATAAATAAATACCACTAACATCTTTTCAGTCCCTGTAACATGAAAATTACCAGCTTCATCATCATCAATCAATGATTCTAATTAGATCAATTATATGAATTATTTATCAATACTATATTCTAAATCCTATGGTCCATTATCAATAATATAAATTGTCAAAAAATACATGTTAAACTCATGGATGAAATATTTCATTGTGGCTTAATCCTTGCGTAGCTTCCTCTCTATTGGTTGTATCTCAAAAGCCAATATCCTTCTATGTTTCGCATATATAAAAGGTTTTAAATCTACCTTAGGTTGTATATACTATTTATATCATTATTTTATCTACTTTGGATAGTGTTTAGTTGGTATATCTATATAATTATAAGAGATAGTTCACAATCAATACTGATAAATATACTAAGAAATATGTTTGTCATAAATCTTTAGTTTTTCATTTCATCAAATTAAAATTGATCTAAAACATATGACTTGTATACCCATACATATCTATTACCATAAAACCCTTATAGTATAACTCATTAACTAGTAATTGTTATAACCCAACACCATTTCAAGCACCTTGGGATATTTCACATATTAATAAGTTATAGAATACAACAATACATAGTTCATATAAATTAAATATCTACCAATAATTTATATATGAAATATATATATATATATATATATATATTATCACTAATATGTTAATAAACATGAAATTTTTTCTAAATTTAAAGTAATTCCATAGTAACATATGTTCATAAAAATCTCATATAAACTTATTTCGTAATTATGATGCGTGAACATAAGTACTCTGGCCTCCTTGGCTGAGATAAAACACAAAAGAATCAATATCATATGTAATATATAATATACTTGTATCTTTTGACACCTTATAACTAGGAATTAAATTATAGATATATTCACTAGACATAATATTAGGTCCCATTACGTCCATATTAAATCAATCAATAGTCTCTCTAGTCCCATAAAAAACAATGAAAAGATATCTCAGATTCAATGTTATAATATCCCCAAACATGGTCCCCTATGTCGGAGCCCCCATAACACATTGGTCATTACTCTGAATATATTACAGTTTGGAGACTATTGATGAGTTAATGATCTATATAATAGGATAATATTCCCTATTTAACATATATTTAAACCCAACTTTTTCATACATAAATTTTAATATAATTTTACAAGAAAATATTATATTAATAACATGGAATGATCTTCTGAGGTTTTGTATCTTGGAAACTGGGTATATAATACACGAATTATATAATAAAAACATAAAGCTAAATTATATTTAAACATCTTAAAATCCTCCATTATTATTCCATCAAAGGTCACATTATTGTAAATGATTTTGTGGGGATATACATCAATTGAAATGGGAGAGAATAAAACCATGTAAGTGGGAAATGTTAATTGAATATGAATGATCATCATGGATAATAAATAAAAATAACATGTGATAATAATAATATGTATATTATATATAATATAAAAATTTAGATAAATCATATTAATGAGGCATTTATATGAATTTGACCATGGTACAAAACCAAGGTGTCATAAAATATATTACCAAGGTTATTAACCCATGTATTATAAAACATTCCATCTTTATAGATTAATTATTTACCAAATTAATTGGTGAACTAGGTCACACAGTTAACATGTATTAATTAATTTTTTGCACATCGATCAAATACCATAGTAAATAATTTCATTAATAACCTGTATATAATAAATAAAAGGTTTAACATAAAATCATTGAGACAATAAGTGTTTAAAGACTAGAAAGTTTCATCATTTCTGACCCATGAGAATTGAATGTGGGTTCCATACATTTAATTAACCAATACATTATATATAATTACATATATATTAATAAACTTTAATAAAAATGAGGTTTCGTATACATGAAATAAAAATTGAGGCATAGAATATCAATGAATGATTTTAACAACCTAACCGTTATACAAAGTGGATTATGTAATGGGATTAATGAGAGGGAATAAAAGTATATCAATGATAATAAAACATTTGGATAGTAATTTATTGATCATAATTTCAGTATAAAATATTAACATTTAAATTAGAAGACTAACTACAATGAAATTAATTGGATATAAAGGGAGATGAATAGAATCCCTCACTTGATGATCAATGTATTTTTAATGAATGAAATGGGGTGGATAGGTTGGTATATATAGTAATTTTAGTAGAATTGTTTTTTATTTTTCAAATATATATAGCCCTTACAATTATAGTTATTGGAAAAAAAAAATTTCATGGGTCATAGATTGTTTTGTGTCATGGTCTATGAAATAAAGGAGGTGGTTTTTGACATATTTAATTTTGATAATCTAACTTTATTATTTATACAATTACTGGCATGGTAAATTAGTTTTTCCTAGAAAATAAATAACCCTTATTTTTCAATTTAGTCCTTGTAATGTTATTTATAGGTTTGGAAATAAATTTTAATTATTTAAAAGAAATTATATTAACAAAATAAATTTATTTTTTGGGATTCAGTTTCATTAATTATTATATCATTATTACATATTTTTGATGTCCTAAAACAATCCGAAAACATAAAAAAAATATTTTTTTACAATTCATTGATAAATAAATAATTTTAGAAAATTATCAAAATTTCACCCTAACTTAATTTCAAGGTGTGGATTTCAAATATAATTTGTATTTTTTAAAAATAAATTTTAAATAAGTTTATTTTAACTTTTAAATAAAAACCATTAATTTTTTAAAAATAATACTTTTTAGGACATAAATAACCTTTTTATATTGATAACAATTACTTGGGATATTATAAAATTATATTATAATTTCACTTAGATAAATATAATTTTACTATACTATTACATGAGAATAATTTTTATGTAAAATATTAATTGATATTATTTATTTTCTAAAAATATAATTTTTACCAATATATTTTTATCATATTTATATTATATTTATGTGTATTTTGTAAATAAAAATTAAAATGAACATAAGATTGAAGAAAAATATATTTAATTTCATAGAATAATGTTTCACCATCATAATACTAAGGTTTATAAACATATGATATAGTTATGTTGGAATACTCTATAATGTACGGTGTGCGATGGTGGTATATTAACAGGTTTCTTTATGTAATATTGATCTGGTAGGCATCTTCACTATGTTTAACTTCTCTATACTCATTGAAGCTCTACTTGGGATTGGGAATGGGTAAACCCCAATAAATATATCTACTTCACAAGTTCTAATAAATGGGATTCAATAGGAATGATTCTATTAGTTGAGGCAATCATTTCTCTCTTATGAGTCAATTATATCATTTTATTTTCCTTTATAAGAAGTAATTAAATTTTTAATAATATTACCAGTTTTCATAATTCCCAGTGGTTATATTGACCAATAGTTATATCAACCAATGATTATGTACTGGTCAGATCCAAAATTTCACATTTCCCATTACACTCTATACAAACTCCACCATTATCGTACCTTATCATTCACCACTTAAACCAGAAGGGTCTCAAATTCCCTTAATAATGTCTATGATATACCCCACTAGTCTATTTATTTTTACTTTTTTTATAGGAGTGATCCATATCATTGAATTCTGGCCTTTAAAGTATACATTATTCTATGCATTGTTCAATTTTATTTATATACTTGTAATAATTATAGATGTTATAATCATTATTGTTTCATGATGTGTAATGTTCATATTTAAAATAATTTATATATGATATAAAATAAAATTATCGTTAAAAAAATAATTTCATTTACATATAATAAAAAGAAAATATATTTTGTTACATTACCCCAACCCAAAGAAATTTCATCCTTAGAAATTTTTCCCTTGTTTAAAATAAATGTATTTATTTATCCTTTATTGATTATTCAAGTTCCCAGTTTTCTTCTTTAAACATGTGATTTCAGCAAAATAATTTTATGTGTTGGGATTTATTTGTCCACAACACATATTCACCATTAGAAATTCTGGCTATAACAATAGTTTAAAACTGTTTCTATAGGCCCCAAAACTGTGGCTATAGGTAATAGACACAGTTTAGTGAACCGTGGCTCCTATTGGCGTTGCAATAGGGCCAGGTCAATAGCCATGTGTTGAAACCATGGAACTAGACCTATAACCATTGCTTGAAATTGTGGTAATAGATAAATCAACTGAAAAATACATCCATGATTTTAAACCATGTCTCTAGACCTAAAACAATGGTTTTAAACCATAGAACTAGATGTATAGCCACTATTTAGAACCGTGTCATTGGGATTCAGTTTCTTGAAAAAAAAACAGTGATTCTGAGCATGCACAAACATGGAAAAAATTATAGATATCCTTTAGGGGCTGCATGTCAGCTCCTATAGTGAAACCTAAAGCACTATATAGGTGGATCGGTAGTAGAAGAGTCTGGTATAGGCTGTGCAAAGGGGAATTTATAGTGTAGTTTCAAAATCTATTGGAAGTACCCAATATGTGTAGTAATATCCTAGTTGAAAGGTTCATGATTCTGAGGTTCTAGTGTAGGCTACTAATAAATCTGGGAATGTATTTATAGAGAAGGATTATTCTACGGTAATGCCCAAATCTTTTGGGCCTCCCAAGAAGAATGGTGATGTTATTTCTTTCATGAATGCACTTTTCAATGAAATTGAGATGATGTATCACTCTAATCATGAGAATTTTGATAATGAATTCCTTTAACATAATGAGCCGAATATGCAGCTTATTCAGGATAAGCGCCTATTTTCTTCATATTATCACAAAGGAAGAAAAATCTTAAAGATGATTCTACTTTTAAATAAATATTCACAAAACCCTCTAAAAGATTTCAATGGTTTCCGATCATTAAAAAAGGAGGTCCAGAACAGGGGATCTCCTAGTGACACCAACTTCAACTAAAATGGAATCCTAGGACTCCTACAATATCCAGAGGGATAGGGACATTTCCCCTACTACCTCATGAAAAGAACACGGTGTTATTGCCACTAACCATATGGTTGATGATATTCATGTAATATACCTAATTGAATATGAATAAGATGGTTGATGATAAATTATTCCATTGAAAAAATTATTCATATATGAATGTCATGTGAGATTTATGTATACAAAACAATATATATTTTTCATTTTAAGAATGTGGGTATTTTGTAAAGTGGATTACTGGAAAATGATAGGTGTCATATTAAAAATTGTATTTCGTAAAAATTTTATTGTACCATCAACATGAAAATTTAATGTGATGCATAAATAGTAATGTAATAATAAATAGTATATAGTAAATCATAAAACCTAAATAAGTGTAATCTAGGGTCACTACAATTAAAATACATGTTGGCACGAGATGTCTAAACCTTTATCCTGTAAAAAAGTCACCAAACAAAAAGGCAACAAATATAATCAGTAAATTTGCACTGTCAACATGAAAATATAATGTGAAGCATAAACTGTAGTGTAACCATAAATAATATATAGTTAATCCTAAAACCCGAATATGTGTACGCTAAGGTCATTGCAATTAGAATACCTTTTTTCATGAGAAGTTCAAACCTATACCCAGTTAACACATATAATATACCAAATTGAAGCTTCTATCATTTTAAAAAATGTTCTAGCAATCACATTAGGTGAAAAAAATAGTGAATAGCTGGGAATTGAACCCAATAAAATTGATCACAACATTATACGGACATGGTTTAAATATGAACCACATATGTAAAGGGGGTAAGGGAGTTTTTGGTCCTCATAGGTTAATATAAGAAATTCATCAAGAACTATGGAAAAATTGTTAAACCACCAAATAAGATTACTAATAATGATGGGGTTTTATGGAATGAATCCCCTCTCATACTTTTCAGGGCATTCGATATAGAACACGGTACATCATGGAAGGGAGTAGACATATTCTTGTGCAGAAATGTTACCCAATAGCTTATTTTAGTAAGGATTGGGCCAAAAGTATAGAATATAAATAGATTTAAAAAAAGGAAATAATGGATTTTGTGATGATGATTGATCACTATAAGAAGTACCTAATGGCCGACTAATTGATTAGTCAAATGATTCCTACCATGAATCTAATGTTTTTTATGTCCAATCTATTGGGGATTGGATTTCAAAGTACAATACATGGATTACTAACAATTTATGTCACTGACTCACAGTCCATGTTGGCTGAAGAAATGTTATATTTTCCATCCAAATAAAAAATATTTTGTTCAATTGTTTCATTTGTGATTTTGATACAGATGGATATAATTAAGACGGAAATTTAGAAGAAATATTGGATATCATGGTAACAACCAAACATCAGTAGAGTTGATTTTTCTATCTTTGTGTTCCTCTATTCTAGTAAAGAGTTTATTTTTCATATATTAAAAAATGGATCAGTGATTGAATTGTCTGGGAACAATGTCTAAAACACCCATGCTGCAATGGACCCTAAAAACTACTGATAATTATAGGCATGGAGACAATAATTGTGTTAATTATAGAAGAGATTTCTTCATTCTTGTTTTCTATTACTAAAACATAGAAAACCGACGATTCTTGGTTAAGTGTGATTTGAATGAGCTTGATAAAAGTTTATAACTAAAAACCATAATTTTCAGTGCATCTCAATCCACATAATTTTAGTTTGTCATTCTATCCCATCAGTGAGGAGTTATTTGGTATAGAAGGCCATGCATGAAATATTTCAATGTAAAATGTGTCACCAACTAGGCTTGGTTGATAGGGATGATTTAATAAAAATAATGTAACAAATACAAAACATCACGAAGGACCAATACCTTTTATTGGTACCATGGCGACTTTTTAATCATGTGACGTGATTTGTAGTAATGGAATTAAATTAGTACAAATTAAATGATCCAGTAAAATAAGAAACAATGGAGTAATATTTGTCCAAAGTAAACCCACATGTAAACAAATATAACATTTTTTGGTAAAAATTTACATAAAATTGTTCCTTGAATAAAGATGAAATCTATGAACATTCCCATACTTCACTATGACTAAACAAGTAGGAATACTCTATCTTAATAATGGAGATACCTATGGCCACCAATGAAAATTCAGAGAGGTTAAGGCAGTCAATCTTACAGAAATGAAAGAAGACACAAAATAAATGTTGTATTGGTTATATTCTATATTATATCAATTATAATTCAATATATGAAAGTGATGTTTAATTATTAATAAATATTTTATTGTATTTCAATTGACCTTTTCCTAGTTTTATGGGAAATCATGTTCTTAATTAATTACACGTATACAATAATACTAAAAATTAAACTATGGAAGTGGGAAAATATATTTTATATTAAATATAATTTCAATAATTATTAGTAAAATATTTTAAATAATAAAGGAAACTAAAATCTAAAACAATAATTATTTTACCATAAAAAGAATAATTAACATCCAATATTTGATCGTAAAAGTAATCCTTACAAACAGGATGAAAGATATATAACTTCAATGGAAACTCCACTCTCATCATTAACAATAGACTCATTAGTAGAGCTTATACTACACATAATCATCATTGTCTCCACCATAAATTAATGAAAAATATCATTGGGTTTTTAGAGTTGTAGTTTTTCAAATGGGTCACATGTTCTTGAGCTTCAACCATTATCAATTGTACCCCGTGTGAAACTCATGGCCACACTCCAAGATTTACAAATCTTTTACTTCCCTGTAATCCTCTTATACTCCCAAAGAACAACAAAATAGTTTTTTAAAAAATAAAAATAAAATACAAGATAAGAAATACCCGGTAGATGTAGAATGGTTCCATGTATGTATCAAAAGAAGCCATGTAACGTCCTTGTTCCGGGTGCCATCCAAAGGATCCTCAAACCCAGTTGGTCAAATGAGCTCAAGCGCATTTCCCAAAAATCCAGAGGTTTCCAACTAGCATCGAGATCCGTAGTGTGATAATGGGGAAACTATGTCCTCATTGGCAGAGTATACACAGTAGAAATACAATAGTAAGTAACAATGGAAGAAGTAATACCATAAAACAAAAGTAAACAGTGGGAGATTGATAGGAATATAACAACTGAAGCATATATAAATGATGAAAGTCACATATATCTTGGAAATCATCCAATCAAGTCACAATGCTGGAAATATAATACTGAAACCAATGTACAGAAAAGTATTAAACTCCAACAGTATCACAAGCCTCATCTCAGTCTCATACTATCTAGCTCCAAAAAAAATCAAGTACCTGATAAAGAAGGGAGCATTCCCTTATCTATACTTGAAACTATATAATATATTTGGGTGAAAATTCATGACCCAAACAGGGCGTGAGATGAATCCTAGTAGGCAATCTCCAAAATATATGTGCCAAACTATTAGTGAATATATATATATTTGTATATTAGGTAATATGCAGAAATGAAGTAGTAAACTAGGAAATACTCAAAAGTAACAATCCTAAAGTTTTAAATTATATTAATTTACATTTATTATTCAATACTTTAATCATGCAAACCATATGATCTAACCTAAACTATATATCCCCTATATAATAGTAACAAATAGACATCTTAGAAGACCATATTTACAATCAAGTAAAATAGAGTCGAAGCTTGTGCTTTGGCTTAGCAGACTCATCAAAACCATTCAATCATTCATAAGCAACCCTATGGGATATTTATCAAAATATAACTACTCTGGTCTACCATATCATCAAATCAATAAATAACGATCCTCTAGGTAGCTCTCATAGTCTAACCCCTTTGGTCTATGAGAACTTTTCAACTCTCACAATCAATACCACTAGGTCAATATAGCATCAATTCATTTAATAACGACCATTTAGGTTGCTCTCATGGTCTAAAACCACTAGTCTATGACCACATGAAAACTCTCACACTCAATACCTCTGAGTTAACATAACAAAAATTCATATATAAATGAACCTACCTCGGGAAGCTCTCACAGTCTAATTCCCCTTGGTCAAACATTCACAATGTGTATCACATGCATCTAATATAATCAAGAACTCCATCCTAACAATATGAGTTATGGAAATCAAGGAAAGCCTAACATGCATTCTAGACCAAATGGCTATAATCAATAAAAAAGGTAAACACACCCTTAATCATGGTCAAAAACCTCATGCATAATCAATTACCCTTTTTTCAATCTACCAAACCAAAATAGGTTATAAATAAGGTCTACTTCCAATCACACAAATCTCCAAATGTGGGTATATGAAACTTTTAGCATATATAATCCAAATAAAATCGACGAAAGGCACAGAACACCTACCTTGATGTTGTACGATCAACACTATTTAACGTCAGCCATTGAATCAGCCTAGAATGACATATATCTAGAAAAAGGTGAAAAAACCTTCAATATTGAAATACTCATGAGGGAGGAGGAATCTATAAGAGAGGCTCTAGGGGAATTGGGAACTCCCTTGTGGGATCCCAACGCACCCAAACACATCTCAATCAGAGGAAAGATGGAGAACTGGGAGGAGCTTTAAGTTATTCAGATGTTCGTCACTATCCAGTATGAACCAATGGTAGATGAATACGTTTCCAAGGACAAGACGTAACCCCGCAACAATTTATAAAAAATAGATAAATACATGGTGTGTTCATTTAATGTACATGACCTGTATTAGCCTCAACTAGAACTCACTTTAGGTGGTTTTCCAGGTCACCTACACGACCATGTTCTCAAACATTACACGACCAGTACATGGCTGTATGTGGTACCTGGGTATACGACATGTACTCAAAAGTACATTATGTGTACTCATAAGTACACGACGTGTACTTATAAAAATTCAAAATTTGTCCTTTTTCGTCAAAAACAACTTTAAATAAATATGAATACCTGAAATGAAGATCCAAGTTCTTAAAAACATACCACCTTAAATAAATTCATCACCGAATTTACATTCCAAGGGTGGTGAAGAAGAAACTACAATAATTTCACGTCATTGTGATTGTACGTCAACCTCCCTCTCCCAAGTCATGTCCTGTACTTTCCTGTGTTGCCATAGAAACCATACAATTAGAACAAACCAAACACACAAAACCTTCATGCTATGATCATAAATCAGAATCGGGTGATCAAAAAAGGATGAAACCATCTCCAATCAACATCCTTTGGTTAGAAAACATGAGACGGGTCTGCAAGTAATGTCGAAGCTAAGAAACATGAATGACATCATGCATTGCCCGATAACATTATGGTAACAATAATAGATAGGAAACCAGTCTGAATATCTCCGAAACCTCAAATGGCCCAACATACCTTGGTGAAAGATTCCATTGTCTCAAAATCAACCTATTTCCTAACCTCCATGTGACACGTAAGAAAACCCGATCTCGGACCTTGAACTCCAGAGGTTGTATCCTTCGATCATCATAAAATTTTTATCCAGAATGGGTAGTAAATACAATCTTCTTAATAAACTCCACCTACTCAGTGGTCTCCTGGACAAGATGAGGTCCCGGAATAACTTCCTCTCCTACATCCATCAAATATAAGGGTGATCGACATGGCCTATAGAACAAATCCTCATAAAGTAGCATTTGAATCATCACCTGAATAATTTTATAATAAGAAAACTCCACTAGGGGTATGTGACTCTCCCAGATACCCCTAAATCCATGTTGCATACTCAAATCTTGACCTCAAAAACCTGAATCTTTCACTCATACATTCAATCTATCAAGGGGTGGTAAGCTTGACTCATAAGTTCCTATATACCAAAAGCTCTCTGTAGTCCCATCCAGACATGAGAACTAAACTGGGTGTCCCTGTTTGAAATGGTAGAGTATATAACCCAATGAAAATGCACAATCTATCTGATGTAAAACCTTCCCAGCTCATCGACACTGAAGGTTTCCTTAATCGGTAGGAAGTGTACAACCTTCGCGGGCCTGTTGATAACAACCGAAATTTCATAATTCCCTCGAGGAGACCTCAGTAAACCTATAATGAAATCCATTGCGACATCAGTCTAGTTCCACTCAAGAATGTTTAAATGCTTTAAAATCATTTCTGGTCGATGATGCTCCACCTTCACTAGCTGATAGGTGGAAAATCTCATAACAAATCCTGCTATATCCCTCTACATGCATGGCCATCAATACTGAAAGTGTAGATCTCAATACATCTTGGTGACACCAGGATGAACTAGACAAATAGAGGAATGAAAATCTCACATCAAATCCTCACATGTGTATGCTGACACCCATACACGTCCATTGAAATGAACGACCTCATCATCGCCTATGGTCCACATAGGAGTAGGGTCCTCTCCTGACACAATCTCCTATATGACTAGACCATTAGAATCAGATAGCTTCCTCCTCCACACTCTATACAGAAGAGTATCGGTAGAAAATACATAAGAAATAAACATCTTTTCCTATCTATCATGAACTTGAAGATTCATCTCAGAGAATAGAGCCATAAGCGGGTACTCAATGTTGGCCTCCTGTACTGCCTATATCTAAGTCATCCTGATCAATGCATCAGACAATTCCTTGTCATTCCCATGCGTGTAAGAATGCTCAAAGTCAAAATAATTATGGTACTCAAACAACCTTCACTGTCTCAAATTCATGTATCACTGAGTAGAGATATACTTGAGGCTTTTGTGTTCCATGTATACCACAAAATTCTCTCCCAGAAGATAATGTCACCAGCTTCATAAAGCATACACAACTGCAACTAACTCGAGATTATGCATCAGGTAGTTCCTCTCATGTGGACTCAACTACTGAGACCCATACTTAAAAACTCCTTACTCTTTTAGAAGTACTACTCCCAGCCTAATACCTAACGCATTGTAGTAAACAGTGTAACTTATTCCTAGGTCTGAAAAAATCAGTATCAGTGCTGAAGTCAATATTTCATTCACATCCTGAAAGGATGAATCTTTGGAATATGTCCACAAGTACATTTCAACCTTCTTATTGAAGCCCATCAGTGAAAATTATAAGCATGAAACGTCATGTATAAAGCACATGTAGTAACTATCCATCCCCAGAAAACACTGTAAACTCAATGAAATTCTTCGGCTGCTCCAATGAAACTACCACTCTCACTTTTTATGGGTCTACTGATTCTCCTATCTCTTAGAAGACATGACCCAAGAAGTGACCTGGTCCATCCAAATGTGGCACTTTGAGAGCTTAGAATATAAATTATCCTCTATAAGTGTACTCTGTACGATCTCAATATGAGTGGCATGGTCATGTTGAGTGTAAGAGTACACAAAGATATCATCCAAGTAAGGATTGAACACTCCATTAGTGGCACGAAAACTGCCAGTTTGTTCATGAGATCGAACGACCCAAAAAAATACTTGTATAGACCTTACCTACTCTGAATGTCTAGAAGAGGAATATATAATAGTCTAACAAGAAAATAATTATAAACGAATCTCAAGTCAATATTCGAGAACACCCGAGATTCTCGAAGCTGATCAAATATATCATCAATCCTGGGAAAGGGTTATTAGTTTTTAACTGTCAACTGGTTCAACTTCCGATAGTCCACACAATATCTGAGGGTCCCATCCACCTTCTTCACAAAAAGGATAGGCGAACCCCAAATAGATATACTGGCTCAGATGAAACCCTTTTCCTACAACTCTTCTGACTACTTCTTGATCTCCTATAAGTATTGTGTAGCCATCCTACAAAGAGTAATAGACATCAGTGCCACTCCTGGAACATGCTCAATAGAGAAATCTACATATCTATCTGGAGGTAGACCTGAAAAGTCCTCTAGAAAGACATCTATAAAATGATCCACCACTAGAGTAATGTCCATATGTGAAGTCCTCTAGTCATCCAGATATAAACTAGAAATCTGGGATATAATTTCTCTCAACCCATTATGCTCGAGTCCTGCACTGCTAGCTTGGACATCCCATTATTCCTTGTTTAGAAAAGAACTACCCTTTGGTGATGTGAAACTAACCTTTAAGTGATAGTAGTCAAAAAATTCCTGAAAGGAGAGCAACAATTCCATTCTATGAATGAAATCTAACCATGTAATCTATAATACATAGAGTCCCCATAAGAAGTGACACCCACCAACCTCAAGAGGGAACTCCTTTCACTGGTGTACACTAGATGTTCTAATCCCCAAAAGAATGTCTAGCATCATGACATTATCATAAGTTAAGATTTAGAGACCAATGATCTATATAATGGCAACATACATGAAACAATGGGAATCCCATATATCCAAAATAGAATAATATAAAACTAAGGCAACAAGAATAGTACCTAGAACTATAGAGGGTCCCGGATCCTGCTCCTACTGAGTCTGATCCACTACAAAAGTATAACTTGTATTGGGACACTGCAACCCTACCTGACTACCTTTATCTGATCCAACCATCCATCACTGAAAACCTACAGCCATAATACCATGGTCACGACCACCTCCTCAACCTGAACATCCAGATGAACTGATGTTCCCTGAATACTAAGAAACGAGTGGTCCTGCTCTTGAATGTGGAGTCATAAAAGATCGCCTCTCACTAGCTTCTGGTGAGAAAACCTAGAAAAACACTGAAGATGACCCATCTTACCGCAATATTGGAACTCGACTAGGTCCTTTGTGAAATATGTTCTTTCATTCCCACTATTCCAACGAGGGTAGCATACCACCTGGAAAAATGAAGAAACATCACGTGAAAGCTCCCTGTGGAGGTTCCTACTATCTGTCAAAGGATTACGATCCATATATTTTGAAACACCTATCTCACAGATCCCAACTCCCACTAATTTCACTCGGTAATCAGCGCCTGATGCACTTTAGCGGTCACCGAAGTCATCCTGAAAACATTCACCTGCGATCATATTTCATACCTAATACCATCCTCAAATTTCCTATCCAAATATAAATCTTCACCTACCAGAACAGGTGAGAAGCACTGAATTTCTAAAAAATGAGAAGAGTAATCCATTATTGAAAGAGAACCCTACTCCGTGTTCTTGAAATATTTGGCTCGATCGGCCCTAAACATCTCATGTTAGAAGTAATCATAGTTGATTTTATAAAACTCTTCCCAATCCATATCCCAATGATGTCCCACCTATGAGATAACATCCCACCATCTCTTGGAGGAATCACATAGCATGTATAACGCAACATTAACCCCCCTCTACGAAGGTGTCTTCAGATGGTTGATGATATAAAGAATGGCCTCCAACCATGACTCTCTAGCGTGTGGTCCTCCATACCATAAAAATGTTGGAGGATGTTGCTGTTGAAACACCCATGTCAACTCATCCAATGATGGGATAAGATTTGGTGCTCCTTGGAATGTCTGCATCATCCTCAAAGAGTCTTCATAAAACTTTTTATCATTACCTACATCTAGTATAACAGTTGGTTCCAAGACGGGCACAACATGAAGATTTGCTAGGAGTCCCTAATCTACCATTTCTAGTGTTCGATCATCACCCTGTATCGATCACACAACCAAAGGATGTCTTGGTGGCATGAATCTGTATGGTCAATCCAACACCTAAATTCAAGATTATCAAGGACAATAACTCAAAATTACATGAAAGGAACAAGAGGAGAAATAATTAAAGTTGTAGAAAAAAGGGTTACATGGATTGTTCCCTTAAGCGTTGACATGGGCGTCTACCTCTGCTAACCTGGTCATGTAACACCCCATACACAGAATGTGTTCATCCTAATACACAACATGTACATGAATTTTCCCTCCTTCCTAGGATCTTCTACATTTCTAGAACTACATAGTTCTTTCCTGAGTAGCACTACACGACATGTACACCATAGACCCAACATGTACGATCTGAATTTCATCCACCCATAACATTTGTCACATGACCGGATACACAGTCTATCACAACAAAACATGTAAAATCTAGACAAGGCATGTACAACGCAAGTTACAACAACACGTATTGTTAGTCACATGGCTGTATACTTGGTCGATCACCACACAATGTGTAAAAGATAGACACAAAATGTAACATACGAATTTCATCAACCCGTGTCATTAGTCACATAGCCAGATACATGGTCTCTACAGCATGGTGTGTACGTATAGTACACGATGTGTTCTACCCAACATTTATCAACCCAGTATCTCTACTCACATAGTCTGTCACATGATCAAAGGCTACACGATGTGTACATATGATACAGAATGTGTACTTAAGAAAAGTTTTTTACTCCAGAACATAAGAACACATGGAAAGTGTTTCTAACAACACGGGTTGTGTTGTATAGGTTTCTGGATAGTAGGCCTCTATAACTTCTCGAGAACACATAAAAATTTAATTTTATTCTAAGTAATGACAAATTATTACCCATGGGGGGCCATACTCCATGTGAATCAATGCTTGGAATCCATTTTCACATCATAACTTGACAAAATTCAATTAGTATTCTGACATGATCTTCCAAATTCTGATCCAAGTGGGACCATAACACCTCAGGGAACAAAGTTTTACATCCATCCAAATGAAACTTTACACATTCCAATATCCTATTAAAATAGCATTTATTCTATCATGGAATCTATCATAACAATATAGAAATATTTCACAACATCTATCACAATATTATGATATCCATAATCACTACTAAAAAATGGGGCTTTGGAGCCCCCATACCTATAACGACCGCCACCGGCGGTCGCTAGGTTTTCCCAAAAAAGGGGGGGCTTCGGAGCCCCCCGAACCCTCCTCTCCCTCCTCTCACCTCGTGGCTTCAGCGGCCCCACCCCCACCCCCCGAAGCCTCCTCCTCCCTCGCCTTGCCGCATGCCCTCCCCTGTCACCGCGCTCCCTCCATCGCCACCCTCGCCCGTCACCGAGCGCCCTGCCCCGTCGCTGCACGCCCTCCCCCGCCACTGTGCCATGTCCCCCTGTCGGCCTCCGCCCTCTGTCGTCTGCCCTCCGGCCACCCTCTTCCCTACCCCGTCGCCGCACGCCCTCCCCCACCACTATGCCCTGTCACCCTGTCGGCCTCCGCCCTCTGTCGTCTGCCCTACGGCCGCCCTCCGCCCTGTCATCCACTCCTCCGACCTTCCTCCACCTCTGACCACCCTCCACCCTGCGGCCACCCTCCGGCCTCCCCCTTCCCTCGGGCCTCCCTCCACCTGCCTCCAGCAGCCCTCTTGTAGCCCTCTGGTTGCCCTCCAACCTCCCACCACCCACCTCCGGTTTCCAGCCCCTCCTGCCACCGACCCCTCTGCCCTCCGGCTTCCACCCTCGGCCCTATACCCCCTCAGCACTCCCCCCCTCGCACCCCACCAACCCATGTCCCCTCCCTCGCCGCACCACCACCACCTGTCCCCTCCCTCCCCGTCCTCCCCCTTTCCACACCGCTGCTGCCCGGTCCCCTCCCTTCCCGCATGACCGCTACTCGTCCCCTCTCCGCTGCCGCCCATCGACTCCGGCTCCCCCTGTCCTTGGTCTCCTCCCCCGTCATCCCACCCTCGCAGCAACGTCGCCACCTCACCGCATCCTCTCCTAGAGCTCCCCTTCATCGCCACCCGCCCGCACACTCCCTCGCCGCACCACCTCCAACTCCGGATCCCCTCCACTGCCTCTCCTCTCCCTCATTGCACCGCCTTCGACTCCCCTCTCTTCCAGGTTTTTAGAACAATCAGGTATGTCATGGGATTTCACTTACATTATTATTTTATAAATGGTTCACAAACAATTAATTAGCACTTATTTTAAATATATTTGATATGAAAAAGGGAAATTTAATAAGTCTTGTGTAAATGTTTTTTATAGGGATATTATTAAGGATAAGAGTTGGATTGATCTTCCAAATCGAGCGTCTAGAAAATATTTCAATGGCATTATGCAGTTTATTAACTTCACCAGAGGATTTGAAAGTGACTATATTAGTTTTCTATGTAGAAAATGTGCTATCATATATCAATTCACATGAGATACTGTGAGAGAGCACCAATTCTTTAATGGATTTCTGAAAAATTATAAGAGTTGGACTCGTCATGGAGAAGATTATGTTCGTTGTCAAAATACGGATGTAGTTCAGATGGATTTTGATGCAAGGATGACTGATCAAATGCATGAAATTCTTACTGAAATGGTACATGAGTTGGATCCTAAAGGCATTAACATCTAGAATCTTGAGACCGGTGAGATAAATCTTCGCTCCTGTGTAGATCGTGATTTGAGGAGGTTTTATGAAGAACTTAATGATGAAAAAACAGAATTATATCCTAGATGTTCTTCTTATAATAAATTTTCGTTTCTCATGGAGTTGTTTCATTTGAATACTTTGAATCATTGGTCAGACACATCATTCGACATGATGTTGGTGTTATTGAAAAAGGTTCTTCCTGTCAACGGTATGATTCCCGAGTCGTATTACCATTCTCGTAAGTTGACAGAGAACATAGTTTTTATATGTGAGACCATAGATGTATGTCCAAACAACTGTATGTTGTTTATAAAGGTAACTGCCAATTTGTATATTTGTACGTTTTGTGGTGCTTCCAGGGGGAAAAAGAACAGGGGAAATCAGACTCATCAAAGTCAGATTGTGATACAGAAGAAACTGATTGCCTTAAAACAAATGCATTACTTTCCCCTTAAACCGAGGTTGAAAAGATTTTTTATGTCATCTAAAGTTTTTAATTTAATGAGATGACATGAAGAAAGAGTTCATGAAGGTGATACGTTAACCCACCAGGCAGACTCTCCTACATGGAAGGATTTTGATAAGAGAAATCATGACTTTTCAAAAGATCTCTGTAATGTCTGATAGGGATTGGAATTAGATGGTTTCAATACATTCAGTTCTTTGGTTGGTGAAACTCATAGCACATGGCATGTGGTGTTGTTTCATTATAATCTTCCTCTGTGGCTTGGTATGAAGCAACAATTTATATTAATTTCCACTCTTATTGATGGACATAAAAGTCCAGTGGATAATATTGATTTTTATCTTCATCCATTGATTGATGAGTTTATTGAATTTTGGGGATATGGTGTGATGACTTATGACTATCAAACAAAAGAAATGTTCAAACTGCAGGAAGCTTTATTGTGGACAATCAATGACTTCTCAACTTATGAAAATTTATCAGGATTGAGTACGAAAGGGGAATTTTCTTTCTTTCATTGCAACAAAAGTAAAAAATATGTATATATTAAGCATTCCTAAAAATGGGAAAACATGGATCACTTACATTTTCTCCCCCCTCATCATAGGTTCAGAAAGGACAGAGTGGAATTTGATGGTTCTAGAGAGTTCAACCCATCACCAAATATCAGGACAGGAGTCGAAATGTTATTGCAGATTTAGAAAGAAAACATCCACACGGTATATGAAATTCAGTATTTGGTGGCTCCTTAGGTACGTAATATTCATGTTGTGGGTTGGCAGCGTAGTCACAATTGGAAAAATAAAAGTATTTTTTATAGTCTTCCGTATTGGAAAACTAACATGCTGAGGCATAATTTGGATGTCATTCACATTGAAAAAAATGTTTTTGATAACGTATTGTGGACCATTTTAGATGCTAGTGGAAAATAAAAGGACCATGTTAATGCAAGCCATGATGTGGATGAAATTGGTTTAAGGAAACAGTTGCATTTACAGTTAGCTGAGGGAAACAAGGCATATATGCCTGGTGCACGGTATACGATGACTACAAATGAGAAATAGATATTTCTTTCCATTTTGAAGATGCTCAAGGTGCATGATGGTTACTCTTCTAATATTTCAATGTGTGTGAATCTGACGAGCAAGACATTGCAAGGGTTGAAAAGTCATGACAATCACATACTACTTCAGATGTTTATTCTAATCCCAATTTCTGATTGTTCATCCCCCAATGTTTTTTTGCCGTTGATTGTGATGAGTAATTTATTTAGACCTCTTTTTTTAGGAAATAAACGAATGAGTGATTTAAAATTTTTACAGGACCGAATTGTACTTACGCTTTGTCACGTTGAGAAACAATTTCCCCTCTCATTTTTTGATGTTATGGTCCACTTGATAGTGCACCTAACTGATGAAGTAATGGATGTTGGTCCAGTGCAATTTAGGTGCATGTATCCTATTGAGCTGTATTTGAGTACATTGAAATGATTTTTATGCAATGTAGCTCATCCAGTGGCATCAATAGCGAATGGTTATTTAATGGATGAGTGTACTACTTTTTGTGCAGAATATCTTATGGATGTTGAAACAAAATTATATAATCCCTCTCAGATATATGATGGTCCAGTTGGAGAAGGAACCACATATGATATGGAAAACATCGAGTGGATACAAGCCCAACGATATATCTTGTTCAATACTCCATCAGTTGCACCATTAATTCTAGAAGTATCTTATAACTTTTATTGTTTAACTTTTAAATGTTTGGTTTGAATAATTTGATCATTTAAACATCGCATTATCATTTTCAGGAAACACATTAATGAGATAAAAGAATAGATGTATCGTGTGACTGAGTTGCAAATTCAACAATCTCATTATGCATCATTTCATGATTGGTTCAAGGATTATGTACATATAAATTTATTTTCATTATGAGTGAAGAATTTTACTAATTTCTTTCTGTATATATCATTATTTAATTCTATGAATTATGTAGGTTTATAATCTGAGGGAGTTAGGGGACCCCACACTTACTAAAGAATTTATCCAACTGGCTGAGGGTCCATCTATAATGGCTCGTCGTTATAAATCTATAGATGCTAATGGTTTTCTGTTTTGCATTAAAGATGTTGACAAAAAATGAGAAACAAAAAACAGTGGCATCGATTGTCCATTTGTCGATTCTGGTTATTACTTTGGTCAGTTGATAGACATCATTGATGTTGTATACACACATTGGTTGAAGTACATATTGTTAAAGTGTAATTGGGTTGATCCAGTGTGTGAATGTAAATTCGATCAATATCAATTTTCATTAGTGAATTTTAACTATATGTTATACAGAAATGAACGAGTTGATAATGAACCTTTCATTTTGACATCACAAGTGGAACAAGTATTCTTCATTACGTTTCCTTTGAATCCACATTGAAAATTTATTGTCAAAATGTCTCGGTGATGACTGTTTTCATTTGAACAAGATAAACCCGAGACTGTTACTTTTGTTTCCCAACAGCTTGATCAACATACTGTAGATCAACGTGAAGAAGATATTTATTGGGTCAGAGTGACTGTTGAAGGAGAACCGGTCGATTTTCATGCATAATTAAGGTATAATTGTTTTCCCGCTATTCAGCCTAGGATATCATAAATTATATAACCATTTAATAAATCCTTCTATGTTTTAATCCTCACTTTTGGATGTTTATTTAGTTTTCAATATTTAGGGTGAATTAACTCATGTTATATTGATGTTATTGTCGGTGTATCTTCCCATTGCGGTATTCTTCATTTGGTTCATGTGTTGCAAGAATGTTTTTTAATTCAAGTTGAAATTTGCTTATACATTGATTGGTTTTGTACATAATTTGTATATATGTTTTGTTAACTTTCTGATTTTTTAAAATTCATTCACAACTAATTATTCAATCCTGTTTTGTTTGATTAACAACTGTAAAACATTGATTTTTTTTTTAAAATAATCCAATTTAACATTTGGGCACTTTGGATGGTACCCTTACTAATGTTTTTCATGACTGTAGGCATGTCAGGGGAAGAGGCAGCATATCCACATCATCCATATGAGGCATCTACGTCTTAGGGTCGTGGTATGTTTGAATGTCATTTTCTATATTTGTTATGTAATTAATAAACATACATACATATATATATATATATATATATATAACATCTGTCAATTTATATATAAAATTGTTCTCAACAGGATCAGACTCTACTGCTTCTTCCTCTCGTAAGAGAGGCCCTGGTCGTGGCATATTATCATGGAATTCTAACATGACTTTTGATTTTTCAATTGATGGTGTATTTAATCTTGTGGGAGAGAATGCCCTTGCATTTATTCACTAGCTCAGTCATATCATACGTGAACCACATCGATTTCCATTGACCACGCATGACTGGGCTTCTGTCCCTCAGGACACATTATATCATCTTTGGTGGGAGGATCGGGTAAGAAGACCATTTCACTTTATTCCCTATGTAAAAAAATAATATCATATGTGATTTTATTCATTAATAGAAAAAATTGAAAGTATGTCCATATGAGTTTTGACCAGTGTGTATGAGAAAATGTCGTAAGATGTGGAAAGACTATAAAGGAAAAGTCAAGATGGAACACTTGGTACCAAATGTGGGTGCCCTAGACATTCTGGAAAAAGTCCCAAGAGGTGTCCTCCCGGCTCAGTGGCATTATTTAGTTGCATATTGGTCTACTGAGGGTGTTGCGGTTTGTATATTTATTTTGGTATATATATTTTCAACAATGTGCGATTTGTTTGAAATTTGAGTGAATTGAATGTAGGAGGTGTCAACAGGACATTATGAGAATTGAGCATTACAGGGACCAGCTCACAGGCTCGGGACTCGTCCCCTAACTGAGATCTGACATCAAGTATTTATTATTCATTTCTGTTTTATTAATTAATATGGTTTTTTGTTTATATTCTATTCATATACAGTTGCGGGAGAAAGGTGCACCGAATGATAAAATGTCGATGTGGATGAGGACTCGTGATCACAATGATCTAGAGGCAGAAACATTGATAGTAAGTGCTTGTACTCATTACCAATACTTACATAAAATATTTATATTAATATATGTATATATATTTAAAAATTTCACAGGATCAATTTGAGGATGAGTTAGAACATCTTCCAGAGGACCAGCGACAACTTCCCATGCGAAGGGATGAGATCTTTCATCGCATTATTGGTTGGGACGGGCTTGGATATAGTTTAACCTATGGAATAGGGATTCCTTGTTCTGTAGTGTCATGTGCTACAGTTTTCGGTCCTGCTGTTCCACAGATGACACAACAGTTGTCAGATTTCGAGGCATGGTTTCGCGCTTCCAAGGAGGTAAATGCGCAATTGATCGCTGAGGTTAGAGCACTACGACAATATGTGCATCCATGTGATGGTGCAGGGGATCAGATGACTCTGGTTTATACTATATTTATTTATTTAATTTATATTATTTTTGTTATGAAAATATTCATAATGTTTTTTATAGGCCCCTGACCCACCTGATGGAGGTAGTTGTCATGACCATGCATGACGCATCATATTCACGAGGTGTGTTTCTGTTTTTAATAGTGGGGTTGTTATTTATATTTACATTGTGTTTCTAGTGATATTTTTTTGTGATTTGGGGGTATCATGTGTGTTTTGGCCTGATGTAATGTTTGTGTGCACCAATTGAGAAGTAACCATAAAACTGCTTAATGATTTGGATATTTTTTGTTTATTTAATTATTCAATGTTTTCAATTGCATGTTTTGTAATATTTTTGAAAAAAATATGTGATTTCGAAAATAAACCATTAAACTGGTTTTTGATGAATGAGCTTAGGTTCACTATTTTCAGTCCCAGGCCCACCCCAGACACCTCTCCTCGCACCCCGGACAGCCCTCCCTGCACCCTGGACAGCCCCCCCCCCCCCCCCCCCCCCCCGCACCCCGAACATCTCTCCCTGCACCCCGGACAGCCCCTTCCCGCACCCCAGATACCCCCCTGCACCCCGGACATCCCCCCTGACCCCCGAACAACCCTCCCTGCACCCTGGACATCCCCCCCCCCCCCCCCCGTACAGCACCCCCCCCCCCCCCCACCCGCACCCCGGACAGCCCCCCACACCCCGGACAGCCCTCCCCCACACCCCAGACATTCCCCGACACCCCCGGACATGCCCCCCGTACCCCAGACATGCCCTCCCCGCACCCTGAACAACCTTACTTGCACCCCGGACAACCTTTGTGTGAATTGTGAAATGGTCGGGCAGACTACACGTCAATAGGAGGTGTCGTTTGACCGTGGTGACCGGAAACGCATTTACACAGTCATATGACACCAAACCGGCGTGAGACCATCGAATTCAGAGAAAACGTGCTCTGAATTACCTGAACCCACATAAAAACAATAGGAATATTATTCGTGACTTGTAGGAGGAGACGACACGCCCCTCGGATGTGTGATGCACACGGTACGACCGATTGTGCCGTTTTTAGCAGCTTGGCGCGCGCTAAAAGGGCGCATTAGGGGGTCAAAACCACTTGAATGACCTCATAATTCCATGAAATCTTATTAAAATAGCCGCTGTGTGAATTGTAAAATGGTCGGGCATACGGCACGTCAATCAGAGGTGTTGTTTGACCGCGGTGACCAGAAATGTGTTTCCAGAGTCATAAAACACCAAAACGGCATGAGACGGTCGAATTCGGAGAAAACGAACTCCAAATGACTTGAAACCCCTCGAAAACAATAGTAATATTATTTATGATGTGAATGAGGAGACAACATGACCATCATACATGCGGTGTGCGGGGTACGACCGATTGTGTCATTTTCAACAGATCGGCGCGCGCTAAAAGGGCACGTTGGGGGGTCAAAACCACCATAAAGGCCTCATAATGCAATGAAATCATATGACAACAACCGTTCTGTGAATTGTTAAATGGTCGGGTAGACGGCACGTCAATCAGAAGTTTCGTTTGACTGTAGTGACGGGAAACACGTTTCCGGAGTCATAAAACACCAAAATGGCATGAGACGGTCGAATTCATTGCAAATGTGCTCTGAATGACCTAAAACGACACGAAAACAATAGGAATATTATTCGTGACCTGTAGGAGGAGACGAAATACCCATGGTATGTGCAGTGCATGCAGTATGACCGATTGTGTCATTTTCAGCAGCTCGGTGCACGCTAAAAAGGCGCCTTGGGGGGTCAAAGCCACCCGAACGACCTCAGAATACCATGAAATCATAGGAAAACAGCTGTTGTGTGAATTGTGAAATGTTCGGGTAGAGGACACGTCAATCAGAGGTGTCGTTTGACCGTAGGGACCAGAAACACGTTTCTGGAGTCATTAAACATTAAAACAGCGTGAGATGGTCGAATTCGGAGAAAACGTGCTCCGAATGTCCTAAAAGAACACTAAAAAAATTGGATTATTATTCTTGTCGTGTATGAAGAGATGGAACGCCCATCGGATGTGCGGTGCACGTGGTACGACCGATGTGTCATTTTCAGTAGCTCGGCGCGAGCTCAAAGGGCGTTTTGGGGGGGTCAAAACCACCCGAACGACGTCGGAATGCCATGAAACCATACGACAACAGCCGTTGTGTGATTTTGAAATGGTCGAAAAGATAGAACATCAATCGGATGTGTTTTTTGACATCGATGACCGAAAACGCGTTTCGGGAGTCATAAAACACCAAAACGACGTGAGACGGTCGAATTTAGAGAAAACATGCTCCAAATGACCAGAAACAACATGAAAACAATAACAATATTATTCGTGACGTGTAGGAGGAGACATCACGCCCATCGGACGTGCGGTGAACACGGTATGATCGATTGTGTCATTTTCAGCAGCTTGACGCGCGCTAAAAGGGCGCGTTGGGGGGTCAAAACCACCCGAACGACCTCGGAATGCCATGAAATCATAAAACAATAGCATTTGTGTGAATTGTGAAATGTTCGGGCAGACGACACGTCAATTAGAGGTGTCGTTTGACTGCGGTGACTGGAAACGCGTTTCTAGTGTCTTAAAACACCAAAACGGTGTGAGATGGTTGAATTCGGAGCAAACATTCTCCGAATAACCTAAAACCACATGAAAACAATAATAATATTACTCTTTATGTGTAGGAGGAGAAAACATGTCCATCAGACGTGTGGTGCATGTGGTGCGACCAATTGTGTCATTTTCAGCAACTTGATACTTGCTAAAAGAGCGCGTTGGGGGGGGGGGGGGTCAAACCACCCAAACGACCTCATAATTCCATGAAATCATACAAAAATAGCCGTTTTATGAATTGTGAAATGTTCGGGAAGACAAAACATCAATCGGAGGTGTTGTTAGACCACGGTGATCAGAAACGCGATTCTAGAGTCATAAAACACCAAAACGGCGTTAGATGGTCGAATTCAGAGCAAATGTGATCTGAATGACCTAAAACCACACGAAAACAATTAGAATATTATTCATGACGTGTAGTAGAAGATGAAATTCCCATCGAACGTGTGGTGCGCGCGATACGACTGGTTGTGTCATTTTCAGCAGCTCGGTGCGCGCTAAAAGGGCGTGTTGGGGGTCAAAACCACCCGAACGACCTCAGAATACCATGAAATCATACGACTACAACTGTTGTCTGAATTGTGAAATGGTTGGGTAGACTGAACGTCAATCGGAGGTGTCGTTTGACCGTGGTTATCAAGAACGCGTTTCCAGAGTCATAAAACACCAAAAAAGTGTGAGACAATTGAATTCGGAGAAAATTTTCTCTGAATGGACTGAAACCACACAAAAACAATAGTAATATTATTCGTTATGTGTAGGAGGAGATGACACGCCCATCAGACATGCGTTGGGCGTGGTATGATCGATTGGGTCGTTTTCAATAGCTCGGAGCGCGCTAAAAGGGAACGTTGGGGGGTCAAAACCACACGAACGACCTCAGAATTCCATGAAATCAAACGACAACAATCCTTGTATAAATTTTGAATTTTTCGGGCAGACATCACATGAATCGGAGGTGTCGTTTGACCGTGGTGACTGCAAACGCGTTTTCAGAGTCATAAAAAACCAAAACGGCGTGGGACGGGCGAATTCGGAGAAAACGTGCTCCAAATAACCTGAAACCACACGAAAAAAATATTAATATTATTCGTGACATGTAGGAGGAGACGGAATGCCCATCAGATGTGCGGTGCATGTGGTATGACCGATTGTGTTGTTTTCAGCAGCTTGGCGCACACTAAAAAGGCACGTTGGGTGGTCAAAACCTCCCGAAAAACCTCGGAATGCCATGAAATCATACAACAACAGCCTTTGTATAAATTTTGAAATGTTCGCGCAGACGGGACGTCAATCGGAGGAGTTGTTTGACCATGGTGACCGAAAACGCGTTTCCGGAGTCAAAAAACACCAAAATGGCGTGAGTTGGTCGAATTCGGAGGAAACGTCCTCCGAATGACCTAAAACCACCCGAAAACAATATGAATATTATTTGTGATGTTTATTAGGAGACGACATGCCCATCAGACATGTGATGCGTGTGGTACGACCGATTGTGTCGTTTTCAGCAGCTCGGTACACGCTAGAAGGGCGCGTTGGGGGGTCAAAACCACCCTAACGACCTCTGAAAGCCATGAAATCATACGACAATATCCGTTTTGTGAATTTTGAAATTTTCGGGTAGACAACACGTCAATCACAGGTGTCATTTGACCACGGTGACCGGAAATGCGTTTCCGGAGTCATAAAACACCAAAACGGCGTGATCCGGTAGAATTCAGAGGAAATGTCCACCAAATTACATGAAACCACATGAAAATAATAGGAATATTATTTTTGACATGTAGGAGGAGACAACACGCCCGTCGGACATGCGGTGCATGCGGTACGATTTATTGTGTCATTTTCAGCAGCTCAGTGCGCGCTAAAAGGACACGTTGGGGGGTCAAAACCACCCGAACGACCTTGGAATGCCCTTGAATCATATGAAAACATCCATTGTGTGAATTGTGAAATGTTCGGGCAGACGACGCGTTAATCGGAGGTGGGGTTTGACCGATGTGACCGAAAACGCGTTTCCGGAGTCATAAAACACCAAAACGGCGTGAGACGGTCAAATTCGGAGAAAACGTGCTCCGAATGACCTGAAAAAACACGAAATCAATAGGAATATTATTCATGACGTGTAGAAGGAGACGGAATTCCAATCAGACTTGCGGTGTGCGTGGTACGACCGATCGTGTCGTTTTCAGCAGCTCAGCACGCGCTAAAATGGCGCGTTGGTGGGTCAGAACCACCCGAACGACCTCAGAATGCCATGAAATCATAAGACAATATACTTTGTGTGAATTGTGAAAGGGTCGTGCATACGACAGATCAATCGAAGTTGTTGTTTGACCGTAGTGACCAGAAACGCGTTTTCGGAGTCATAAAACACAAAAATGGGGTGAGGCCGTCGAATTTGGAGTAAATGTTCTCCGAATGACCTAAAGCCACATGGAAACAATAGGAATATTGTTTGTGACTTGTAGGAGGATAGGACATACCCATCGGACCTGCGGTGCTCGCGGTACGACCGATTGAGTCGTTTTCATTAGCTAAGCGCGCGCTAAAAGCGCGCGTTGGGGGGTCAAAACCACCCAAAAGACTTCGGAATGCCATTAAATAATATGACAACATGAGTTGTGTGAATTGTGAAATGGTCGGGTAGACGACATGTCAATCAGAGGTGTCGTTTGGCCGCAGTGACCGGAAACGAGTTTTTGGGGTCACAAAACACCAAAACGGAGTGAGACGGTTGAATTCGGAGAAAACGTGCTCCGAATGATCTGAAACCACACGAAAACAATATTAATATTATTCGTGATGTGTGGGAGGAGACGGAACACCCAACAGACGTGTGGTTCTCACGGTACGACCGATTGTGTCATTTTCCGCAGCTCCGCGCGCTAAAAGGGCACATTGGGGGTCAAAACCACATGAACGACCTCAGAATGCCATGAAATCATATGACAAAAGCTTTTGTGTGAATTGTGAAATGGGCGGGCAGACAACACGTCAATCGGAGGGGTCGTTTGACCGCGGTGACCAGAAACGCCTTTCCGGAGTCATAAAACACCAAAACGGCGTGAGACGGTTGAATTCAGAGCCAAAGTGATCTTAATTACCCGAAACCACATGAAAACAATATGAATATTAATTGTGACTTTTAGGAGGAGACAGAACTCCCATCCGATGTGTGGTGCACACGATACGGCCGACTGTGTCGTTTTCAGCAGCTTGTTGCGCGCTAAAAGGGCGCGTTGGGGGGTCAAAACCACCCGAATGACCTCGGAATGCCATGAAATCATACAACAATAGCCGTTATGTGAATTGTGAAATGTTCAGGTAGACATCACGTCAATCAGAGGTGGCGTTTGACCGTGGTGACTGGAAATGCTTTTCCTGAGTCATAAAACACCAAAACGTCGTGAGACAGTCGAATTCGGAGCAAACATTTTCCAAATGACCTTAAAATATAAGAAAAAAATAGGAATATTATCTGTGATGTGTAGGAGGAGATGACACGACCATTGGACGTGCGGTACGCACGGTACGACCGATTGTGTCATTTTCAGCAGCTCAACGCGCGCTGAAAGGGCGCGTTGGGGGGTCAAAACCACAGGACCGGCCTCAGAATACAATTCAATCATACAAAAACAACATTTGTGTGAATTTCGAAATGGTCGGGCATAAGTAACGTCAATCGGAGGTGTCGTTTGACCGCGAGGAACGGAAACGCCTTTCTGGAGTCAAAAACACCAAAACGGCGTGAGACAGTCTAATTCAGAGAAAACGTGCTCCGAATGACCTAAAACCACATGAAAACAATATTAATATTATTCATGATGTGTAGGTGGAGACATCACGCACATCGGAAGTGAAGTGCGCGTGGTACGACCGATTGTGTCGTTTTCACCAGCTCGACGTGCGCTAAAAGGGCGCGTTGGGGGGTCAAAACCACCCGAACGACCTTGGAATTCCATGAAATCATACGACAATATCCGTTGAGTGAATTGTGAAATGGTCAGGAAAACGGAACATCAATCGGAAGTGTATTTTGACAATGGTGACCAGAAATGCGTTTCTGTAGTCATAAAACACCAAAACGACATCAGATGGTCGAATTCGGCGCAAACATGATCCGAATGACCTAAAACCACACAAAAACAATAGGAATATTATTCTTGGCATGTAGGAGGAGACGGAACACCCATCAGACGTGCGGTGCACTGTACGACTGATTGTGTCGTTTTCAGCAGCTCGACGCGCACTAAAAGGGCGCATTGGGGGCTCAAAACCACCCGAAGGACCTCAGAAAGCCATTAAATCATACAACAACAGTCATTATATAAATTTTGACATCTTTGGGTAGACGGCATGTCAATCGGAGGTGTCGTTTGACCGCGGTGACTGAAAACGTGTTTCCGAAGTCATAAAAGACGAAAACGGTGTGAGACGGTCGAATTCAGAGAAAACGTTCTCTGAATGACCTAAAAGCACATGAAAACAATAGGAATATTAATCGTGACGTGTAGGAGGAGACATCATGCCCATCAGACGTGTGGTGTGCACGGTGCGACCGATTGTGTCGTTTTCAGTAGCTCGGTGCGCGCTAAAAGGGTGCGTTGGGAGGTCAAAACCACCCGAACGGCCTCAGAATGCCATGAAATCATACGACAAGAACCATTGTGTGAATTGTGAAATTTTCAGGCAGACTGCATGTCCATCGGAGGTATTTTTTGACTACGGTGACCGGAATCGCATTTCTGGAGTCATAAAACACCATAACGGCATGAGACGGCCAAATTCAGAGCAAACATGATCTGAATGACCTGAAACCACACTAAAAAAATATTAATATTATTCGTGATGTGTAGGAGGAGACATAACTCACATAGAACATGTGGTGCATGCAGTACGACTGATTTTGTTGTTTTTAGCAGCTCAGCGCGCGCTAAAAGGGGGCGTTGGGGGGTTAAAACCACCAGAACGAGCTCAAAATTCCATTAAATCATACGACAACAGCTGTTGTGAGAATTTTGAAATGTTTGGGTAGACGGCACATCAATTGGAGGTGTCGTTTGACATCGGTGACCGAAAGTGCGTTTCTGTATTCAGAAAATAGCAAAATGGAGTGAGACGGTCGAAATCAGATCAAACGTGCTCCGAATGGCCTGAAACCACACAAAAACAATAGGAATATTATTCGTGACGTTTTGGAGGAGAATTCACACCCATCGGACGTGCGACGCACGTGGAGAAATTTTCTTTTTTGACAAAAAGACAATTTCACAAACTAAACCAAATAAGAAAAAAAATCCCGAAATGATAGCATTTCGTAAATTGGGGGTTTAAAATTATTATAGCACCATGATTTGATGTTAGATTTAATTTTATTATATTTATAATATAACTGAATAAATATGTCTAATTTACAATTGTTTTGTTCACTTTTTTTCTCCTATTGTAGGTTTATTGAAGTAGAAGATTGAAATGGATTCACCTGCTCGGATCGTTGAAGCACGTTTATCATTTATTATTTATGAAAATCTTGATGTTTATGCGGTTT
Source organism: Viscum album (assembly GCA_963277665.1). Lineage (NCBI taxonomy): Eukaryota > Viridiplantae > Streptophyta > Magnoliopsida > Santalales > Viscaceae > Viscum > Viscum album. Next base: position 576,407,967 of record OY728122.1, on the reverse strand, counting down.
CAAATAGTTTTCCATTTTTTTATGATTTTTACCTTGTTTTATCTCTTCTTTTTCACCATAAATTAAAAAAACACAATTTTTACATTCCATTAAAAAATGAAAATCCACAAAATATACAACAAATTAACCCTAACACATTTTTATGTTATGTTTTTAAAAAGATAAGTTTATATTGAAATAAGAACATTATAAATGTGATAGAATTTATATTTAAAATAGGCTCTCTATTAAGAGGTAGTAAAATTAACTTTTTAGTGAAATACAAATTTTATGCATAAAATTTGATTTATTATTACCATATGCTTAACAAACCTATTGGATGAATAAGAAAAATATTTTATTTAATATTATATATATATATATATTTCATTCACTAATAACCTTAAATAAATGTATTTTATTTATTTTCTATTATAATAAAACACATTTGAAATCTTAAAAATATTTCTGTTATAGGCTCTATGAATTTTTTTTAAAAGATTCCCATACTAGCGACTGCCTGTGGCGGTCGCTATAGGCTACCTGCCGGGTCATCATTAGCGACCGCCAATGGCGGCCGCTGTTGGCCAGAATTTCGGCCACCTACAGCGACCACCATTGGCGGGCAATGTAGGCCGAAATTTTGGCCACCTAGAGTGACCGACATTGCCGGTCGCTCTTGGCCTATTGCGACGTGGAAAAAGCGACCGACAACGGCGGTCCATGGCCGGTCTCTAGAGGCCTATAGCGACATCCAATGGCGGTCGCTATAGCCCGAATTTTTAGTAGTGCCTATATGATACATGAGATGGCATACCATAATCTCATCAGGTTGCAAAAAATAGAACCAAAACGATATCAATAATAACAACAAAAAACAAGTGAATCAATTAACAATGAAATAAAATCAACTATAAAAATTTCCGAACTATAAAATTTTCAATATTCGATGTAAATTGTATTTTCCCCATCCACAGGTTAGCTAATCCTGGTCACAAACATATTATAAACTATACATTATTCCCTATCCCTGTCTATTGGCTCCAAATTGTATAAAAAAGCAGAAAATAACCACCTATGATACCACTTTGTAACGTCCCGGTTACGGGTGCCGCCCAAAGGTGCCCCAAACCCGGTTGGTCACATGACCTCATGAAAATTTCCCAAATTCCAGAGGTTGATGACTATCAATGAGGGCCATGGTTTGATAATGAGGCAACTATGCCCTCATTGGAATAGTATACACAGAAGATAGAAAATAGTAAACAATAGAGGAAGCAGTAATACCATACAACAAAAGTAAACCATGGAAGACTAATAGTAATATAAAAACTGGAGAATATATAAATGATGCATGTCACATGTGTCTAGGAATGAAGTCAAACAAGTCAAAATGCTGAAAATACAATATTGAAACCAAATTATAGAAATGTAGTAAACTCCAACAGCATCGCAAGACTCATCTCGGTCTCATGCTATCCAGCTCCAACAATAATCAAGTACCTAATGAAGAAGGGTGCTTTCCCTTATCTATACCTACAACCATATAATCTATTTGGGTCTAAATGAATGACCCAAATAGGTCATGAGATGAATCCATGTAAGAAAACAACAAAATATATATGCCCAACTGTTAGTGAAAACATATATATAGTAGGTCATATGTAGAAATGAAGTAGTAAACTAAAAAAAATTAAAAGAAACAATCCTACAGTTTTCAATTACATTCATTTAAATTTGTTATTCAATAGTTGAATCAGGTAAACCTTGGGATCTAACCTAAGATCTGAATCCCCTATGAAATAGTAACAAATAGATGTCTCCAAGGACAATCTATATAATCAAATAAAACCAAGTCCAAGATTGTGCATAGGGTTGAAAGACTCATCACAATCATTCAATCATTCATAAGCAACCCTCTAGGAAAGATCTCATTTTCTAACCCTTCTAGTCTAACATATCATCAAATCAATAAATAAAAAACCTTTGGGTAGCTCTCACATTCTAACCCCTCTAGTATATTCCCACTTGGTATCTCTCACAGTCAATAAATGTGGGTCAAAAATAGCGTCAATTCATTTAATAACAACCCTATGGGTTTCTCTCATGGTCTAACCCCTTTGTTCTATGACCACCTGGAATCTCTTAAACAAAATACCTCTGGGTCATCATAACAACAATTTATACACAAATAACCCTACAACAGGTTTCTCTCACAGTCAAATTCCCTTTGGATAGACATTCACAATGTGTATCATATGCATCTCATATGATCAATAAATCCATCCTAACAACATGAGCCATAAAAAAGGCCAGCCTAACAAGAATTCATGACCAAACAACCATAATCAATCAAACAAGGTAAAAAACCATAATCAAGTTATAAAAACTTGTGTATAATACATTACCCTTTTATCAATCTTCCAAACCATAATAGGTAATAAACATCGTCTAATTCCCAACACGCAAACCCCCAAATGTGGGTATAAGACAATTATTTCATATATAATCTATATAAAATCAATGAAAGGAAAAATCCACCTGCCTTGATGTCGTACAATTAACACTCTTGAACTACATCCCCGGAATCACCCTAGAACAACCTAGATCTACAAAAAGGTGAAAACGTCCAACCTTGAAAGACTCATTAGAGTGGAAGAATCCAGAATTGAGGCTCTATGGAAATTGAGGAATCACCGGTGGAATTCATACTCACCCAATGACATATCGATTAGAGATCAGATAAATAACAGGGAGGAGCTCAAAGTTATTGGGCCATTCATTGATCTACTGTACAAACTTATTGGAGAAGAAGATGTTTTTGAGGATGAGTCATGACCCACACGGATTTATCAAATAAAAAAAATACAGGACGTGTTCATTTTACGTACACGCTATGTATTAGCCTCAACTAGCCACCACTTTAGGTGGTCTTCCATGTTACCTAAAAGACTATGTACTCGGCCCCTACAGGACTAGTACGCAGTTGTACACTGTACTCGGGTACACGACATGTACTTATAAAATTCTCATTTCATCCTTTTTATTCAAAAACAACCCAAAATAATGATCCATTCCTGAAATGAAGATTTGGGATCATATAAACCATGTCGCATGAATACTTGTGATGTTTGAGATGATCTATGATGACATCTTCAATCAGCCCCGTGCTCACATTTTCGATTCTCTCTTCCAATTCCAAAACCACGTCATAAGACATGTTATCTACTTCTAGTATCATGTACATGATGAGATCATGCTCCCCTCATCCCCCCAAATATATGCCATCAATCTAAAACCATAACCCTCAAACCACTCTTTTGGGCTGGTCTTAACCTCACAATTTTGGCTAGAACCAATTAATATTTTTTCCCTTTTTAATTTTTACTTTTTATTTGTTGGACCAAAATATCCTTAGGTTAAATGGATAGAAAAGGATAACTTGGAATCCAAAACATTAGCCTCTCCTCACATGATCCAAGGTAATGTGTATCTATTCAAATACAAGATTTATTTGTTATCTCCAACATGTAGCTAATTCACCAATAGAATAAATAATTCACTGGTATAATTGTGATGATAAATTGCACTACATAAAGATGATCATGTTATAAAGAACCTATAGAAAGAAAGTGATGAACTCACTATGGTGTTTGAATATGACCAGGTATTGAGTAAAATATGTGAATCATGGGCGGAAGAAGTCTCTAAATGGCTAGTAGACGTTGAATGAGAGGTCAAAAATTGTACAAGAAAGACATTATATATCAGAAAACATTTTGATGAATGACATACATGTTAGGAAAGTTCATGAAATGGATGGATAAATATTTGTAGCTTGGAATAAAAACCATTTCATATACTTTTTTAGGATAAATATTTCATTGAAATTTAAATGATGATTAGAGGTCAAAATTACTAATAAAAACTATGATAAATTTTAAGAATTTTTAAGGAGTTTTGGGGTACTGAATTAGAATGTGGTAAGGCTACATACCATAATATGCAACTGGAGATGTCAGTAGACAATGAAAAGGCCTTCTTAAGAAGAAACTATGACTATGACAAGATGGTCGTATGGACCACCACTTTAGGTGACTGGTTTTCTGTGATGAAAATCATGTCAATCTTAATCTGGGACTCACTGGGTGGACTATAGTGTATCATACGATTTAGATATATTTTAAGTCATCTACAATGCACTATTTTTGTGCATTTTTTATATGCATGCTGATTGAATTAGTTTCCTTCATGGGTAAGGAGAAATCATTAAATGAGATCATTGAGAGGTATTAAATGAGAAATAGGGATGATGAAACATAGAATTAATCCCATATATTTTGTTTCAATAGTTCACTCAACGATATACAGTGTAGAAATTGTATGTGATATTGGAAATTACAAGAGGATATATAAATTTTAAATGGTGATTAAAGGCTATTGTAGGGAAGAATCAAACACAAAAATAATATTTCACTATTTCAGAATTGGTAGGAATACTCTATCTTAATAACGAAGATACCTTGGCCACTATTAAAAATTAATAGAGGTTAAGGCAGTCATTCTTATAGAAATGCAAGCAGCCACAAAATAAAAGTGATAGTGGTTAATGACTATATAATATCAATTAGAATTAAAACTATGCAAGTTCACTTAATAGATTAGGAAATATGTAGTTGTATTTTCATTTCACTTTACCCAGTTTTTTTAAATCATGTTCTTAATAAATGAATCATACAAAACAATACTAAAAAATTGAAACTATGGAAGTGGGGAAAATATATTTTATATCTAATATAATTGTAATAAGTATCAGGAAAACATTTCCAATAATAAAGGAAACTAAAATATAAAAAATTCTATATTTGATCATAAAAAGAATAATAAATATGATATATTTGATCATAAAAGGAATCTTTAAAAAAGGGATGAATGAATGAGAGATAACTTCACAAGAAACTAACCCTTTTTCACACCAAACTTAAATTTGGATTCATGATCACTGCATATTCCCAAAAAACCACTATCGAATAATGAAATATTGATAAAGGAAAAAACTCAAATATGGATTCACTAGGGTGGTATAACTTTAGAAAAATGATGAATCATCCTTAATTGAACCTAACAAATTTAAGTGGGAGGAACATGATTAGATATAAATGGAAAAATAGACAACAAATGTATTAAAATCATATGAGCAGCTTGAGGGAGGGGGTAGGGGGATGAATAAATTAACTTGACTAATGGTGGAATAAAATTGATACCTGTAAAACAAATGTTCATGACATCTGAAATCTTAGATATTGATGAGTTAATCTACCCCAAAAAAATTCAGACAAAAAATAAAAAATCAAACCCAATGCAGTAAGTCAAAATAGCTAAACCCTACCTAGGCCAAATCTAACAATTAATCATACAAGAAATAGAAACAAATGAGTCTCACCCAGTGAAAATTGTATAAGATAATGATCTGAAATCAAATAAACCCTAATATATGAAATAAATTAGAGGGAGGTGGGTTAGCCACGTCAGGGGAGAATGGTCTTGGGGTTGTGGGATGGCTGCATCGGAGAAGGACCACTAGAGGTGGTGTGCCCATGTCAGAGACACATTGAGTTGAAATGAGCCATGCTAGAGGAGGAGGGTTGCAGTGAGGTGGGGGTGGGGGGAGTGAAAGCCACGTTTGAAGGGGGTTTGAAGGATGTGCTGAAGCCATATTGGCAGGGAGGTGGGGAGGTCTCATTAGTAGGGAGGGGGAGGTTGTGTCAGAAGGGAGGTGAGCTGGTTGCCTTGCGAGGGGAGGAGGGGGAGGAGGTAGAGGAGGGGAGGATGAATCATGAGGTAGGGAAAGGAATCATGGTGGAGTATGGGGTTTGAGAGGATGGGGGTTTCATGGGTAGGGGTACTTCCATGACTTCAATGGCATTATGTTGGATATAGGTACATTTTTTATAAACGTGGCTATAAATATGTGGCTACATGTCAAATTTCTAGTAGTGATTCCATCTAATAAAAAATATAAAACAATGATTATTAATATGAGAGTCCATGATAAAATTATACAACATTTAATTTGAGTATATTTTTTCATGTCTAGCATATAATTTTGATCATTTTTCCGATCATGTCAAATTAGACTTTTAGTTTTTCATAGAATTTCAGCAGTATAGCAGGAACCCTAGATCGTCTTTGGATGGATCCTTAGAAAATTAATTTAAAAATAAGTTTTTGATTAGGAAAATAATATTCGATTGGGATTAAGTATTTTAGGATTATATTATTTTATAACATAAATTTAAACTGTATTACAAAGTGAGAGAAATAACAAGGATAAATCATGATCTACCCGGGTGAGTGTTCCTTGATGCTCAAACCCCCATCTCTCTCAATGAAATGGGAATGATCATTGATTCCATTATAAATACACACTAAAACCAGTATAATATGTGATTTCTTAAAAGGTTACCAACTATTATTTTATCAATCAATGATACTAACTATTGAAAACCACTTGAAATCAATAAAATTATATCAATGCAAAAAAACTGAACTCAATCAAGGAATGGAATAAAAAAACATGATGACATGACAAGATTTGTGCCAACAATATAATTTTACATAAGAAAAGAACATTCATATTAATTGGATTAATCTTTAGGCATTTATCAACTAACATTACCCATTCAAAGAATCATGAAGCGGAAGGGGCGAGAAAAGTAACAAACATGCTCAAATCATCACAGGATCTAGGATATGCATAGAAGAATGATGATTCGTGTTTCTTTGATTTTTATTTGAGCATACCAAAATAAAAAATAAATTTATAAATGAATAAAAATATATAAAATATATAAATTCAATCACCTTCTAATGATTAAAATCATTGAGATTGAGATTACAATAAATAACACCCCCCAAATTGATCTCTAAGAAGTTTTGAAGTACACGATGTGTAAGTGGGAGGAAATGGATGGGGAGAGCAATCAAATTTGAATGAACATAAACCCTAGTAATTTCCACATTTCTAATGACCCAAGGAGAGATTTTAGATAGACATTTGGTATGTTGGATCCAATAATATTCAATGTTCTATGGGTATAGGTGAGATATTCCTGAAAGATTTTCCCTCCAAGTTGATGTGGTTTGTTTACTGAACAAAAAATGTTCAATTGTCCTGACATTAAGTGGAGAGGTGGTTATTTTAGTTATCTATACAATGGAGATAGAACCATCCCAATTGTATTTCTAGGTCCCATGTTATATCCCAAACATAAAAGGGTTGTCCAATCTGGCCCGCTCAAAATTACTTCACATTTTGGGCCACTTTGGGCCTCCAAATGGACAAATTAGGATCCATGGTATTCTAGGGAAATGTATCCCACATATTTTAATCTCTCCCAATTTTGTTTACTGTAATTTGATGTATTTAGTATATATAGTAAATATTTATGTCCAAAAGTGTGCTCAGGCTCTCACGTAGTTTGGACTTTTTTTCTTGAATTTCATCACAGGCTCTCCAAATCAGCTCCTCCTAAATTGTAAACATTAAAAAAGTAAAATTTTCACTTTTAAATGTGATATAAATTACATTATTTAATAAAACATGAAGTTAAATTTTAAATATAATTTTAATTTTCAATAAAAAACTAGTTTAAAACAGTGGTGAATTGTGGTAATGAATAGTTAATTACTATGGAAACTCACCCCACACCTAAACATATCTACTCTAGGGAAAATTCACATTTCCAAAAAAAATGCATGTAGATGTTCCCTAAATCATAAATATTAAACATTAAATAAAATTTTAATTCATTAAATCAATGCGATCAAGCACAAACTACACCAAGGAGTTATACCCCGTGATCATAGAAAAAGATATATCTTAAATTGTATCAGAACAATGTTTAAAAAATGCTTGATAACAATCTATGAAATAAAATAAAAATCCAACAATTCCAATAACTCTCCAAGGGTGTTGTATGAAAAAATTTCATGATATTATTTCCACATTATATCTGATAAATAGATTTTATTTTAAACCTTTTCTTCTTTCCTGATTCCATCCACGAAACCTATCCTACATCCTTTTATAATCAAATTTCAAGACCCACTCACTTAAGCATTACTAGAAGTCAAACCATAATCTCTTGACCAAGATATACCAATTTTTTGTTACATTTAATCACTCCCCTAATAATTTATTATTATTATTATTTAATTTTTTAGGACATACAATAGTCGAATAATAGTTACACACATATGTTAATCTAGTACAATAATGAAACATATCAGATAAAGAAAGAACGTAAGAAAAAATAATTTTGGAAAACTATTAAAAAATGACAAAATTTAAATTTACCTTCTATTATATATGAAATATTAACACTTCATGGTTTGGTGCAAAGATGTGTGGGGATATTAGTGAAATTATTTTACCAGAAACAACTCACACAATGAGTATCATTCATCTTAAAGGTTTCATAGATATATAACCATTCATATCAATATCAGGAAACCATTTTTTTTCAAACCACTCCCCAATTTTAAATTTATGCAAAAATTCACATTCCCTCATTTAGACAAATTATCATTAAATTTAAAAACAACATATAATTAGGAATTTAAATGTGCATTTTTATAAATTCCCTTTGATCTTGTGATAATATGGGGGTGATAAGGTAAAAATAATATTCATCAATATAAAGTTAGGAAAATGAAAAAAATGATGAAAATCCTAATGAATTCAAAAAGGTGGGGAAAATTAAAAATACTATTCAACAATAAAAAAGAAAAAGAAAAAAGAAGAAAGATAATGAAATTCATAATGAACACAATAATGGACCCCACCACACCTAGAGAGTGCAGTGTCCTCACAATAATAAAATAAAATGCAAGAAGGATAAAACTGGTGGGTTTTATTGGTATGTAGATTTTTGAAGGTTTATTTCCTCCATCGGGTTATTTGGAAAATCCTTATAGAAGTGTTTATGTATTTTCCAATTTTGGTAATAATTCACCCACTCTGATCATGTAAGACCTATATTCCCTCAAAAGGGTAAAAATTAGTAATAGTGTGAGGACCAATCCATCGAGAATAATGCTTACCTAGGTGGAGTTTTACCCTAGAATTGTACATAAGAAGATTTTAATCAACATGAAACTTTCATTGATGAATATTCTCATAATGTATAGCCTTTTTGTTCTCTTTACTGATTTGGGAGATATAATATGCATCATGCCGAATTTCTTCATACACCTGAATCTACAACTTTATATGCTGACCTGAATCTAATATATTTCCATTACATTGTTTAATAGACCAATATTCATGGTGTTATTACTCTACCATGATGTGAAAATCCTTCATAAAAAAATATTTTATAGTGACTTTTCGATCTGGGTTTCAAAATAATCTTGGTAATTCCAAAGTACATCATCCATGCACAAACTCCAATCATTCCTATAGGGTTGTATAATTTTTTTCCAATATTCACTTAACATAAAAATTTTAAATTTTAGATTTTTAGTTATTTTCCGGTTGATATGAATTAGACACTTTATGGTTATCCCCATACTTGTAGAGCATTTTTTTCACGTTTCGATTTCAAAAATGTGATCCTTGATCACTAATAATAAATCATAGAAGACCAAACTTGCTGAAAAATAGGGAACTCCCAAAATCAAGAACCACTCTAGATTCATTGATATTGGTGTCCTTTTATTCCACCAATTTATGGACATATTCAACATCCAAAAATATATACACAAATCCAATTAAATTTGTAAAATTACCATTGAAGTCAATTCCTCATGCATCAAAGATCTCACAAAATAACATGGGTTTTTAGGGAATTTCCATCCACCTGGAGATAATCTCTATGAATTAACATCAATACATAACATAAAAAATGGATGGCCATATCTATATAAAGTTGTAAAATAAAGTCTTGAGTTAAGAAAATTTTGAGTAGTATGTTGAGAGAAAAATTGGCCCCCATAAGACAAGGTGTGGAAAAATCTGAAAACTGAGTTGAACTCATGGTCAAGGACATACCTATGAATGAAATGGTCACTAAAAATTCTCCAAAAGTAAGGGATATATGAAATTTAACATCATGAATGATTCTTAAGAAAATATTTTGAATTCAAAAAATATAAGGAAAGTATAGATGTTTATAGAAAATTCACAATGTCCACATACCAGTGGGTAAAGTACACAAAATTACAATGGATCTCATGATGAATAAATTCTCCAATATAGAGTAATGAGTCAACATGGTGGTCAAATTGTGGGTAAATCTTACTAATTTGGTCAGATACCAAATTTTCCACTCTACTCTTACCTCTATTTTCAAGGTAAAACTCCTGGTGGAGGGGTATCCACCAAATTAGTTGGATCATAACATCATGTTTCTTTAGGAGAAAACAATGTTCATCATAGTTAGAAAACACACTTACTTTTAACCAATGAAATGTTTTATAAAGGAACACAAAATATAAATGTGTTCTTTTTTAGTGGTTGTGTCATTTTCCGGGGGAGGTTCAAGGGTATGTGAGGCATACAAAATGACATCAGGAGACCTCTTGACCCTATGGGATAAAATTTCCCCAACTACAAAGTTAGAGGCATCACACATAATTTAGATGGGGAGATACCCCCATGGTGGTTGGAAGATGGAAGATGATGTGAGACTCCTTTTTAGTGAATTGAATGAACCCTCAAAAGTTTTATAAAAAAATTATGAATTATTTTCCAACAAACAAGATAAGGGAAGTGTGAACTTTCTAAAGTATTTAATGAATTGATGGTAAAAAACCACTTGAACAAAGTATGGTCACACCTAACAAACTCATTTTTGATACATAAGGGATGAAAGTAAATCAGTTTTTGATTTACCCACTTGAATTCCCTCATTTGGAATAACATTCCAAAGAACTATCCCCCGCTCAACCATGAAATGTAATTTCTCATAATTTAATATGATATATTTTTCAATGCAATGATGGAGGACAGAACCAAGGTTTTCCAAACAATCAGGAAATTAAGACCCATAATCCATGAAATAATCCATAAAACATCAAAAAATTCTTAAGGTGCTCAAAAAATACTCAACATACATCATTGGAAATTATTAGGAGCATCAAAGAGACTAAAAGGCATCCTTATGTATGAAAATTTACTAAATGGGCAAGTTAATGATACCTATTATTGATCCTCCAGGGCAATATGGATTTGAAAATAACCCGAATATCCATCAAGTAAAAATTAATGGGACTTACCAGTCAGTCTTTCTAGAATTTGGTCAATGAAAGGTAGAGGGAAGTGGTCCTTTTTCATGGCTTGATTCAGTTGATGGTAGTCCATATATACTCAACAGATATTTTGAACACATGTTATAACCAATTCATTCTGTTCATTATACACAATAGTTATTTTGGGTTTTTGGCACAATTTACATTGGGATAACCCATTTACTAGTAGATATAGGATAAATAATCCCAAGAGAAATTAGTAAACTGAATTAAAATTTTACCAATTCAAGTAGAGTGGGATATTATTGGTGTTGAGATTCTATTATGGGTTCAACCTCATCATATGAATGTCTATGGTTCATAAAATAGACAGTTTATTCCATGTAATATCTTCCAATATCCATCATATAAATTTTTAATATTCTATAAAAATGTTGAGTAGTTTTTTTCCATATGTGGAGAGATTTTATTAGAAATAATGATTGGAAATTGGTCAATACCCTCAATATAGGCGTATTTTAAATTATATGAAAGTGGTTTTAATTCTAGCACTACTGGTTTTTGATTGATGGATGAGATTTAGAGGGAGTTTGGTCCATGAAACTCTCTATATAATAATGTTTATTCTATAATGAAATGAGAATTAATGAAAATGATATTTTTAAAATCATTTACGGTCAAGGGTACCTCAGAATGAATGCACTCACTAGTTAATTCAAAAAAATTACACTTTTCTAAACCCACACAATACTAAGAACATGAATCTAAAATTAAATCATCCAATAGTGAATGAAAAAAAATTAATCATAGTATGGGAAAATGATAGAAAGTTGTGTGTGTGTGTGTTTTGTTAGAAATTATTTATATCAAATAGGTAGGATGAGTGGAGTGCTCTTAAATGTGGTGTTTCATTACATCAAGGATATCAAAACATTTATTTTCTCTACCAAAATATATGGACAACATAACATTGTGATTGTTGATGATCGTATTTTCTATTTTATGGAATATACTCCCATTTATGAGAGGATCATGTCTTTGGGGTTGGGTATCTTCTATCTCAATAATTAAGAAGTCTATAGGGAATAGGATATTTTTTACACTTATAAAAACATCCATGATCACTCCAGATGGCTGTGATGTATTCCATTTAGAATGTTTTATGATGATTCATTTTGGTTTAAGCTCTCCAATCTATAGGGAAGTGTACATAGAGTAATTCATCACATTTACTTATACTCCCAAATCTATAATTACATCAGAAAATAGGGTATCCCCTATATTGAAAGGTATTGTGAAATTTCCTGGATCCTTGAATTTGGTTGGCATTGCTTTTTTTATTAAATCTGAGACATTCCTTCCTCGAATGACTCTATCATTCCCCATAATCCACCATATATGGGGGAAAATATCTTTAAGAAATTTGGCATAGCGAGGTAATTGTTTAACAGCATCCAGTAAATGAATTTTAAATTGTACCTTCCTAAATGTGTTAAATATTTCATTATCAATCTCAATATTAAAAATTTTCTTAGAATTAAAGATTCTTTGGGGGAAGTAAATTGGAAAGAATTATTTTGGGGAATCATCAATAGTAACTTTTTTTACCATTTTTGTTTCATTTTTCTTCATTATAATATTTTATAGGTGGAGAAAGAGAGTTTTCATGTGGGGGACTTACCTATTGTGTTGAATTAGTAGAAGAATAAACCTATTTACCACTATGAAGTGTAATTGCACATCTATTAACTTTTTTACATTAGATTGTAAATTTGTTTGGATGGTATTTTACCAATACCCTACCTCTTTATATCACTGTTGGTGTTTTCCAATTTTCCCACTTGAGTTCATTGGTCTTGAATAACCGATTGTTTAGTCAGTTGGAATTAGAGTTTCTAGGATGTCATTATCTTCACCATGACCTAGAGGATTGGTTCATATTTTGGGGGAGGATCATTGTTTTTTGATGTCAAAGGATAACAAGGCTTCATACCTTGGACTTGGAGATACAAGTCCTATTTAGGGTAGCATGGGTTTCCTGCTTGTTTGTACTATAGTTGTGTTTTCCACCTAGGGTTTAGATTTGTCCAGAATGGTTGTTTCATTAAATATAGTTCTTGAAAAAATGATGTCCATAGAATATTATTGCACAACACTCACATGAATCCTAATGTTATGAGAACTACTCAAAAAAATTAGTGTTATTAAAACAAATACCACAATACAATAGAAAGGGAGGAGAGTGTAAATTACATTGTGCTTGAGTTAATTTCCTTAAAGGTTTTTCATCTCATCATGTTTATTGTCCACCATTTTTATAGGGTTGAATGAATTTCCTCATGAACTAATAGAGAGTGTTAAATTGTTTGTGTATGAAATTGTTGTGCATTTTGATCCATGTTGTCTATTAAGTGATGAGTGGTAGAAGGAGTTTTTTCAAAAAGGTCACCACCTTCTATAACATCTATAACACCATGATCCATGGGGACAAGTCCCTTATATGTGTTATAAATTTGAAATTTTTCACTAATTTGGTGGTGGGGAAAACATGAAAAATGTATTTTGAATCTGTCCAAATAATAATGACGTGTCAATCCTTGTGATTGCATAATTCTAGATATTACATTTCTAATTTTTTGCAGTTTGGGAGGTAGGGAAAAAATTCTCTACAATAAGTGGATTCTAATCATTAATTCCCATATTTTGGTAGGTATATATTATATCCTATCTTTTGATACATCATCCAGGGATAAGGGGAAGGCCCTAAAATTAATGAGGTCCTTAGACACATTTTGTAGTTTCATGGTAGAGCACACTATGTGATAATATTTGAGATGTTTGTGAGGTTCCTCACCAGGAAGACCGTGGAATTTTATAAGGAGGTGGATAAGGCCTAAGAGCATCTCAAAGTTGACTTTTTTCTTGGAATATTGAATGCACACAAGTTGGTACTCCACAGACGAGGTGCTCAGTTATTAAAGGTATGGTTTTTCGAATCCATGTTTTATTGGGTTTGGGTTGGGTAACATTTAGATTGGTTTATGAATAGTTGAGGTTACAAAAGGGTCTCCTCAGTGTAACTTTATTTTTCTTCTGTATATTTCCTATTTGTTGAATGAATTGTCTTTTCAATTTATCGGCCAATTGGAAGTAATTTTTACTTTTCATAACTTGTCTTGTAACAAAGTTGTGATTTTTTTTTGTTTTTTTAATTTTTTAATATAAGTTGAATAAAATAAAAGAACTTATCAAAAATTAATGGAGAAAATAAAGTAAAATTTTATACTATATAATTAGGTATAGAGAGGGAAATGAAGTGATGAAGAAAAAATAAGAAACACACAAAAACAATCAAAAGAAAAAAGGGGGGTAGGGGATATTGAAAGGAGTAAAAAAATAAAAAGGAAAATAATCAAATAAAAGGGAAGAATGAAAAAAGTAATCTTGCATCCCAAAAATTAGTGCTCAAATTTGATCGCAATATCAAGTGCGTCAAATTTATTGTCTGTTTTTTAGTAGAATTTCTATAGTATGGAAGGAGACCTATGTTATAACTAGATGAAGCGTAGATCATTAATTTAAAAAAATTATTATGAAAGTAAAATGTGAATTATATTATGTTAATGGGGGTTTTGTGATTTCAAAATAGAAATTGAAACAATATTAATAAGTGAGATAAATAAGTTGGAGAAATTGTGATCAACCCGAGTGATTTTCCCTTGATGCTAATTCATCATCACTCTTATGGTAATGGGAAGGATCAATGATTTCTTGATTTTTTCAAACTGAAAATAGTATTTTATGTGAGTTATTACTAGGTTACGACCTAGTATTTTATCGATCAATGATATTGATTACTAGTGATAGATCAAAATCAGTGAAATTGTATCGATGTAAAAAATGAACTCAATGAAGAAATGACATGAAAAACATGATGAGATGACATGATTTGTGTCATTTTTATAAATTTTCACAATAAAATAACATGATTATTAATGGTTTTAATATTCTGGATTTTATCAACCGGAATAACCCATTCACACACTCATGAATGATAAGTGGAGAGAAAAGAGAGGAACACACTCAAATCATCATAAGATCAAGGTAATGCAGGAAACTTGAGGATTCTTGTTCCATTTATTTTTATTTGATCATACCATAATAAAAAAATTAAAATGGATAAAATGAAGAAAAATAGACAATAAACCCTGATATTAAATCACCTTCTAAATATTACAGTCATGGACCTTGTAATTTCAACAAAGAACACCCCGAAAATTTATCACTAAGAGGTTTTGAAGTTCATGACATTAAAGAGGGAGAAAAAGGATTGAGAGAGATCTAAAATTAGAGTAACCTCTATCCATGGATGTTCCCACCTTGACAATTATCCATAGAGTGATTTTAAAATGAAATTTGGCAAGTTAAATCCATGAATAGTCAACGGTATATGGGTGTTGGTAACCTATTCAAGAATGTTTTTTCCTCCCAGTTTATATGACTAGTTTACTGAAAAACATTTTAAATTATACTAACATTTGGTGGAGAGGTGGTACATCGAGTTAGCTATCCAAAGGAAGCAAAATAAGTCCAATTTGAGTTCTGAGGCCCTAGTTATGGGAAAAATACAGAAGGGTGGTCCAATATAGACTACCTAGAATTACTTCAGATTGTAGGACACACTTGGGCATCAAAATGGAGAATTGGGCTACATGGTCATTTAGAGAAATGTATCCCATAGAGTTATAATTTCCTATAAATAACCAGCCCAAATAGATTCACATATTATCCATAGTAAATATTAAAGACCACAAGTGCTCTTGGTCTCTCGTGTAGTTTGGCCCGTTTTTCATGAATTCTATTATGGGTTCTCCAAATCACATCCTCCTACAATGTAAACATTAAATTAAGTAAAATTTTAATATTTAAAAATGATAAACATTAAAATATTTAATCAAACATGAAGTGAAATTTTTTTATATTATTTTAATTTTCAATAGAAAAACTGTTTAAAATAGTGGTGCAAGGGTGGAAATGAATAGTGAATTGTTGTGCAATCATATTTCTTAATCAGGATACATAGTCGATTTTATCGACATTAGATAGATTTGTAGGTAGTTATAACAAGTATAAAACTTCTAAAACATATTTTAGACACTGAAACGGTCTAATGTGCCATTGAATTAGTTTTCCATTCCTTCCAAATATCATGAATCCTTTCTATGGGAATATTTTTAGGAATAAAAAGATCATGACATTAAATAATAATTCATTCCGTATTTTTTTATCCTAAATATGTTATCAAAACATAGAATCCTGGATAGGTTTTTGGGTCACATGTATCTTCTCTATTGTATGTTCACAATTTTTGGTGTTAATATTTTCTGTTCTCCAACTTCATCCTAGCTTGTTGGAGTTCTATACCACCCATAGAGTACATTAAAAGGATCAATTTGAATACTTGTGTGAAAACTATTCTATATAATAGAGTTAAACTATTAGAAGATATTGATCCCAAATACCTTTTAAATTATTTGAGATAGACCTTAATATGGATAAATAGTCCTCTCACACTTCCTATTTGTTTTAGGATAGAAGGTTGTGCAAATGTTTAATTTGGTATTCATTGAATTTTGAAGGCTCATACAGAACATAGAAGTAAATAATTTATAATTGTCCAAAACAATGAATTGTGGTTCCCTATGATGTATCCATACTTCTGGAAAATACATATGAGAAAGGAATCCAATAGAGTCATCATTTAATATAGTGATAAAAATGGGTATACTTTGTTAGTTTATCAATTATTACCCATATGGAATTGTTTCCCCAGTATGCTTAGGAAGGATAGTAGAAAAGTCTATATTGATGTTGTCCCACTTCCATACGTGTATGAAAAGAGTTTGAAGAACTTCTTGGGATGTTTTTTCTCTGACTTCACTTACTGACATACCTAACATCTTTCAGTATAATTAGAAATATCTCTTTTCATGTTATCCCAAAGATATTGATCTCACATTTATCTGTACATTTTTGTAGTTTTTTAATATATATAGATAATTTAATTATTAGCTTCATTAATAATCCCATTGTTTGTCATTGCAACATATGTGATTCTTTTAATTATACCTAACATTATTACTCCCACTTGTTTAACATTCAACTTAGAAGGACTCCCATTTTTCTAGATCTGATCCACTAATGATGGTTTTTTAGTCATTTCAGATAGGATTATTGATTTCCATTACCTTAGGGATTCCATGTCGATAATTACTAATTCCTTGGTCAATGGATATCCATCAATCACCATCATTGAAGTAACTCTAGGGTCTTTCCTATATAATGTATCAATGATTTTGTTTTCTTTTCAAGGGTGATAATGGATAGAATAATAAAATACCTAAATAATTTATACCAATATCTTTTGTCTCATTTTAAATTACTTTTATGTGTATATATATTTCAAACTCTCGTGTTCAATGTATATATCACCCATATCCACAAAAAGATAATATCTACATATCTTTAGAGATAATATAACTGCATAAAACTCCAAATCAAGTGTAGGATATATATAACTCCCCATTCCATAATTAACCCATAATTACATTATTGAAGAAAATGGTAACACATTATTACATTCACATGATATTTTAGGATTAGATTTTTAGAGAATTTGTAAAACTATTAAATTAAATTGAGAATACGGACACACAATATACATTTTTCCAACAAAAAATAGTATCCTTATGTTTACAATCATATTTTATTCAAGATAGTTTATATTCATTTATATTGAGTCACCACAGTGGAAACTTGAAATTGATAATATTCCTACTCTTCCATTGTTCCTTGAAAAAACACTTAAAATGTGGGATAATAAAAAAAAGTTTAGTAAGGAATATAAAAATAATATTATCCCATTAATCAATTGAAAAACATAAAAACCCATTAAGATTATGACATTTTTAACAATAAAATATAGTGAAAATAAATTAAAAAATTACACATATCAAAATCAATATATTCTCTTTGAAATAAAATGAAACACATTATAAAAGATAATAAAAACCATGAATATATATCAAGGAACGTGGTAACTCATGATAAAATTTCATTGAAGAAATATCATTTCACCGTTTAATGTTGATAAACATTCCATACCTGAAGAAGTAAAATTATTTTCATAAACCACCTTTCAAAAATAGTTATCCCAGAGCATCATATTCATAACCCGTGTTCTCTTTTTTTTAACTCATTTTTTAAATAACTAAGTCCTCATTAAATCCATATGATTAAATTACATGGTCATCAAATTTATTTTTCTCATTCAATGACTAATCATTGAATAATGTATTTTAGAGTTATATGAATCCCACCCAACATCATGAGCTATATCAGGTTCACACATCACCATATATGATGCTCAAGTACCATATCATTAAGAAATAATTTATAATAATAAACTTTTTCATAATAAAACACTTAGAAAACACTTTTAATCACAAAATTAGGGTACTTCGTATTTTTTCATAAAAATATAGAGAAATAACCATTTCTTTTGAAAACACATTAAAACAAAAATTTTCAAAATTAAAAGGAATTAAATTTACTTTATAAAATAAATAAAACTAGATGTGTAAAATTTATTACAAATAAATGAGATTTTGATTAGAAATCATTCTCATTTCATATACATTAAAAGAATTTTTTTCACATTTATAAAAAACATGATATTTACCCATGCGTTAAACATTAAAAAAATTCCTTTTTAAAAAATTTCAATGAACGTTAAAATATAGATAAAAATTTTCTTTAATAAAATTTTAAGCTTTAATAATAAAATAATAACTTAAAAAACAAAAAATAGAGGGTAAATATTTTATAACATTTAAAACTAAATTTTAAAGTAATATCACTTACCATTTTTGGAAACTTTTGCATCAAAAGAACATTAAAGGAGAGAAAATGAAATAGATTTATAAAACACATTAATTTATATAAACAAAAGATAATATAAATATATATGGAAGTATATTCACCAAAAAAATATAAAATGATGTGAAAATCTAATGATTCTCAAATTATGGAATTTCAATTGAAAAATACCTAAACCTTAAGTCTCGTAAAACATTGTATGTTTAGAAACTATTCTTACTTGCGAAACTTCCATTGGATTACACCTTAAGAAATATAGAATCAATATATTGTGATACCAAGAACATTAGTACGTGGGTATAAATATTAATAATGTATTTGGTAAGATATTGGTCAAGAGAAATGGATCAAGAGGTGTGAGGAGGAGAGGAGTGGAGATTTCATTTTATTAGTTTGGTGGCTAGAATAATTTTAAAAACATGAAATAATAGTATATAATATGTTTCTATGTAATGTAAAATTGATAAATAGGTGAATTATATTAGAATAAAAAGAGGATATGGTAGAAATATAATAAAAAATCAATTTTATAATATTTTATGAGTGATTTTAATCCTCATCTATTTGTCAAACATCCTAGTTATCTTTTTTAACCTTATCTAAAGTAAAACATGTTACCATCATTTTGGTTTTAGAAGTCATTTTGAAAATAAAAGTGTCGCATAAATCAACCAATAATTAGTAGGCCTATTATTTTCCATCCACCTGAGTTGATATAGAATTTTTAATAATTAGTCAAATGAATTAAAAATAATTTAAAACATTAACAAGTTTTAAGGACATTTTTAGTATATTCACATATTTAGAAAATAGATTCATCAAGGTAATAATTTACATTGAATATAACATCTAAAACCATAAATTATACAATATAATTATCCAATAAATTCTTGGGAAACCTTAATTCATCACAAAAATATTACCTTTAATGTTTTTAATTCATTTATTTTATTTTTCTACTACTTGAACATGGGTTGCATCGGCGTTGCCTAAGAATTAATGGAAATTATACTATCTCTAAAAATAAAGAACAGATTAATATCAAATAATGAAAAATTTTTAATACTATAAAAACCATTTATAATAATTAATATATTATTTTTGTCCAAAGGACAACATATTAGTTATATTGAAAGAAAGAGAGTAACATTTTGTAATTTTTATTAAATAAATATAATATTAATATCTCAATCAAATTAATGTTTCAAAAAACCTATAATTTTTTTAATATAATGTTATAAGGGTCTAAATAACTCATCCAATAAGAATTAATATGAGATATTGTGGCCTTATCACAAAGTATTTACGTTAATTTACATGATTTTCCATTTACAACGTTGACACTTTTTTACCAAGTGTTATATTCGCAGTGATCAACAATTAAATTGACATCATAACTAAATTTTAAATTACTAATTAAAAATATAGAACCAAATTTTCAATATTCCATTTATATTAGATTAAAAAACCAATTTAAATATAATTACACAAACTGCCATAAAAACTATTTTTTTGTGTTTTACGTATAAAAAAGATTTTATACCTAATCCATTATAATGATAATATTAAAATTATTAAATATATTAGTTTTTATAAAATAGATATAATTTTATTTTAAAATTAAATCCTAAATATAATGAAAATTTAAAATTTTTGGAATTATCGAAATGAAATTACCGTTTCCCAAAAATTGGTATTTTTTTACTATTTAAATAAAAATAAATCATTTCAGAAAAATAAAAATAATAAATCCTAAAACTATTATGATATAAGGATTTCAAAAATTATAATTGTTTTTTAAAATCAAATTTAAAAAAAATTTATAATTTTTTTTATATCCACGAAAAAAAGTTATAAATTCATTTTTTATGAAAATGTATTTTTGAAATATAAAATTCCTTTATTCTCATTAATTGTATATTAACGATAATTAAATGAATATTAATTTATTTATTTACAAATCTAATATAATTATTTAATTATAAAATTTTTCATTAATGATTAATATAATATATTAATATATAAATATCATTAACATAAAAAATAGTTTTACAGAAAATAACTCCTTTACTTTGAAAATATATTATCCTCACTTCCAACCAATTAATAATAAATATATGATTGATCATTAATTTTATTATGGATAAACCTTATACAAATATTTCATAGTATTTTTATTTTTATTCATACCAACAAAACTAATTAATAGGTCCTAATTTTCATTATTAATTAATATTATAATGTGTTTTGTCTGAGCTCAGTGTTGTGTATAATACAAGCTATCAAATATAATATGTAAAAAATTAATTCAAAAATCTTAGGTTGTTACATTATAATCCATTAAATAAATTTAATCCTCATAATTTTATCATGTATCTGATAAAAAAGGTTATTTTTTAAGATCATTTCCATGGAGTGAAAGATAAAACATTAGATCATGAATTGAAAAAACTTTTTAATATTTCTAAATAATTTTCCTAAAAACCACATCATATAAAGGGAATATAATAAATACATTTGAAAATTAGAAAATGGAAATATAAAGTCCACTTGTAATAACAAATAATAGTGTTTGTAAATAAGGAGAACTTTGGAAGGAATTGAAATATGGTCTTTGAAAGAAGTGGAATTCAATAGATAATGTTATAATTTTATGGGAAGAGAAGAGACCATAAATTCAAAATAAAAATTCATAAAATGATAATGTTTTCATTTTAATTTTTTTCTTGATTTGAGGGATTATTTTACCATCGAGTTATAGGACATCAGAAAATATAATTACTTGATTTCTTTCCATTCAATAGGAACAATTTCATCCTTTAGTTATGCTTCAATAGGTTTTCGACTTCTTTTATTATAAACATTTAATTGATCTACAAATAATATTTATCACTCATATTGTAACATACATGAAATATATTTTCTTCAATCATGTAATCTCTAAAATATGATAATGTTTTCTATAAATAGCCCAAATCAAAATAAATACATAATAAAATAATATATGACTATAAAAGATAAATCAACAATTATTTCTCAAGTAAACACCCATATTATCCAGAAAAATCCATTCAATTTAATCCTTTAATGTTCCCCCATAAAGTGAACTTCTTCAAGATTTAATTTAATCAGATTTCCACTAACTCACTTTCCAATCCGATGGTTACTTATATGGTAAAACATGTGTTCCCAAAATGAAGAATCCCTTATATCATAATTAACTATAATTACATAAAAATTAGCAATCATATTAACTATAAATTTAATCAATAACTTTCATCTCATGTCTAA
This sequence comes from Viscum album, assembly GCA_963277665.1. Classification (NCBI taxonomy): domain Eukaryota; kingdom Viridiplantae; phylum Streptophyta; class Magnoliopsida; order Santalales; family Viscaceae; genus Viscum; species Viscum album. The sequence goes on along the minus strand of OY728122.1, from coordinate 576,385,506 downwards.
AAATATTAAATAATTATTCCTCAATTAACACTTTCACCATACCAAAAGTTAATATTATTGGATAAATATCCCAAAAATTTTTATCAAAACTCCATAAATGTCTCTCAAATTACTCTTATCACATAAATCATTAAAAGTGGTATCTATGAATTTAAACTTATGATAAACATTAAAATTATTATCCATTTATGGTTTATAATTTTTTTAATATCCACATATGAATAATACTAAACTCAAAAGTAATCTAAACCTTTTCTTTGATACCCAATATGAAACCCAGTAACATAATAATTCCATAAAAACATGATTTATGAAATAGTTTTCATTTTATTACTATTATATTTTTCATTTTATGTTTAGATAATAATAAAACCAATACATTACATAGGTACGACTAAAACACAATGAATATTATTTTCAAAAAATTTATGTTTCTTAGTTTTCACCCTTGTCTCATTTCAGAAACATTATCTTCATTTAAGATGAGTCTCCATTATATAAATCTTGACCTTGTTAAAAATTTTAATCATTATTAGATCACATGAAAACAATTAGAAAATTGGTAAGAGAAAAAAATTCAATAACGTATATATAGATAAATTACTCTCATTATTCAAGTAAAAACATGAATACCCATGAATACATTTACCATTTTAATAGTAAAACGTTGTGCACATAGATACAATATTTTCTCGTATGAAAATAAAAATTTTCTTAAAGGAAACTTTTGAAACCCATTATAAAGATAAGAAAAAATCATAAAAGGAATATGGAGGTATATGGTGACACATAAAATTAATTATTAAACAAACATTTCAATATTAAATGTTCATTAACATTCATTCCCTCATTAAATAAATATATTTAAATAAAATAATATTTTTTTTTAAAAATGTATCTTGGGGAATCATATTGATAGCCCATGTTCATGTGTTCTTAACCATTAAAAAATATATCCAAATTCTAGTTCGTTTTTTTGGAGTTATTTAACTATTTATCTCCTTCATCTTTTCTATTTAAGGAAAATAATTTCAAATAGGATTAGAGAGGTATATTGAGCACACTAATAATCATGTGATATATTGGGCTCACCTATCCTCACATTAATTCTTATAAACCATTAATGTTGAAGAATATATAATATATAACTATTTTACACATAAAACAACTGAAAATATTATTTGAACGAATAAAAAATTAACCTTCAAATTTCATATAAAAAGGGAGATATATCTCTTTCTTTTGAAAATGATTTAAAATGAAACATTATCCAAAAAAATAAAATTTGGATTTTCTTTTTAAAACCATGAAATCGTGAAGGTTATTTTTTATAAAAAAATACATCAAATATGATAATTTCACTCATGAACTATTTATTAAAAATATTATCCTTTCTACTTGTAAAAAAATATCAAAATGACCCATGTGATAAATATTAAATGAATTCCTTTTTAATAAAATTTATTGAAATACAAAAGTAGTTGAAAATGAACATTAATAGCATTTTGTGTTTAAATGGGAACATTCTTGAAATATTTAAAATAATATAAAAATATAAGATAAAGACTTAAAAATGTTTGAAGCTACATTTTAAAGGAAAATCACTTGCTATTTTTGATAACATTTGCATCGAATGAACATATAATGAGAGAAAAAGAAATGGATTTGTAAAGTGATTTAATTTTAGTAAATGATTGATAATAGAAATACATATAGAATTATATAAACCACACCTAAGAAAAAATGCGATGAAAATGATATAAGCTTCATAATTAGGAATTTTATATGAGAAATCCACTTACCATAAGTCTCATCTAGCACAATACATTCATCATCTCCTCCTATCAGGGAATGAACTTTTATATTATAGTTTTAGATTTCTAGGACTGGTTATTTGGAGATATGATGACCTCTATAGTTTGAGACTGAGGCTTTTTAAGGGATTTGGGTAAATCCTAGGTGATCTAAATGGATCAAGTGGAGTGAATAAGAGAGAATAAGAGAGAAGAAGAGATTCCTTTTTTTGGGTGGGGTGGTGGAAAACTTGTACATACATGAAATATGAATAGATAATATGTTAAAATCTTTAAAAATGAGACCAAACATACTTATCTTCAATGATAAATTGTATATGGTAAAAATATAATCAACAAATCAATTATAGATAGGTTTAGGTGTAATTTAAACCACAACTTCTGGTCTAACCCCCTCATTAACCATATGTAAGTTGCTGAAAAGTAAAATAATTCACTATTTAATGTTCTTGAAAGTAATATTAAAATTTAAAAGTGTCCCGTACATGAACTAATAATGATAGGATTGAAACATTCTCGTCCACTTTAATCAATTTAGATTTGTTTTATATTTTTATAATTATTTGAAAATAATATTCAATCATTAAAAACCATTAAAGGAAACTTTTGGGGCTATTCAAATATCTCAAAATTAAAAGGATCAAGATAATAATTTAATTTTATTCTAAAATAATTAACCAAAAATTTTATATTATAACTGTTAAATAAATTCATGGTACACCATAATTCATATAAAATATATTGCTTTTATTGTTTTTATTATTATTTATTTGATTGTTTAACTGTGTGCACAAAAATTACACTGACATTGTGTAGATGTTTAATGATATTATACTACCACAAAAAATAATATTAATGTAATAAAATAAAATTTATTTATTATTATTAAAAATAAAAATTTATAATTTTCCATATCTTCTTTTTATCCATATGAAAAATAATTATAAATGTTAAAATAAATAGAGTGACATTTTGTAATTTATCATAACTTAAACTAATAAAAGTTCATAATCAAACTCAATTGAAAAAAAACTTTCAAATTTTAATGATTTGGTGATAAGTTTAGATATAAATAATCTAATGAGTTTTAAGATTATTTATTTATACTTATAAAAAATTATTTATCTTCATTAACCTAATTTACCCTTTACCACAGTGATGCATTTTTACTATGATTTGTATTCATAGTCACCCAAAATTAAATTTATCTCATCTCTAAATTTGAGCATATAAATTCCAAATAATTAATACATTTTTACTAATTTTATTTTAATAAATGTATAAATCAATTTTAATATATGTGTTCAAAACAAAGTGAAAAATAATTTTTTAAATGTAATTTATGCATAAGAATTGTTTTATAAAAAACTCAAGTATAATGAATATTCCCTAGGAATTAATTATATTATATTTAAAAAATGGGGTGTTATGATACTTTAAAAAAACCAAAATATAATGAGACTTTTCATTTACTTTATCTAAAAAAAGAAATGAGAGTTTTTCCAAAATTGACATTATTCTATATTCAGACAAAAACATTAATTACATAAAAACCCTAAAATTCATCCTAATACTATTATGAAATTATTATTGAAAAAATTATGTCCATTTTTTCAAATATAATTTATAATAATTTCAAGAAATTATTTATAATATCTATGTAAAAATTGAATTAAAAACCATTTTCGAAAAAAATATATTTCTACATAATAAAATTTCTTTTTTTATATTTGTAGTTGAATAAATATAATTACATGATTTTTAATGAATTAAATTGGATATATAATCTAATTATTTATTTGAAATCATTTATCATCAAAAATTAATCTATACTATTTTTTTCAATATAAATTACACACATAAAAACTATTTTATGAAAAATATATCTTTTACATTTAAAAGATTTTATCATCATTTACAACCATTTAATAATAAATTTAATATTAATAATTCATTTAATTAAGTGAAAAAATTATATATAAATATATATATAAATATATATTTCATAATCTGATAATTCCTATTCATATCCACCAAACCAAAATCTATGTCATAATAAAAATAATATTTAAATAATGGTATATCATGGTTTCAATTAAAATTGATGTTTCATATACCAAATTATATCAGTTATATTACATAAAGAAAATAAATTCAAAAAACATTTGGTGTTATAGAATAATTTTTGTCATGAGGATTCAATAATCAAGATGCATAAGAAATAAAATTTTTATTATTCATGAGTACATTTCAATGTCCTTTCAAAATTAATCACTATAAATGAAAATAAATTCCCCTTTAGAGGGTAACATTATCATAGGCTCACTAACAAATCTCTTATTTTGTTCACAAAAACATTACTCAAAAACATATTTCTAGAAAATCAGAAATCCTTTTCGAGTTAACTTAGTTATTAGATTATCATTCCTTGAGAATTTTTTCATGTACATTATATAATATCATTCTATAAAATGGAAACCAAGAATCTCAGTTGATATTTTTCGTTGAGACCATTACTCTATTACCTTTATTTATTTTGGTTCAACCAAGATTCCTTCCCTGGTCATAATCTATCCCAAGAATGGATCTTCTTATAACTAGAACTCACATGCACTAAATGTACCAGCATGATTTTATTTCCTCATAGTTTTTAAAATTACCATTATATGATCCACATTCTCCACATATATTTATAAATATATAATAATATCATTAATAAATACCAAAAAAAATTAACAATGTAATAACTAAATATTCTATTCACAAAACCCAAAAATATGTAAGGATAAGTAGTCAAGTCAAAGGGAAGAATGAAAATATCATAGTACTTATATAATGTTTATAAGGTAATTTTTGGGATATTTTATCTCTTCATCCTCAGCTAATGATACCCCTATCCGAGGTTAATATTGGAGAAAAATTAGTGTACAAAAAGTTGTTCAAACAAATCACCAATCCTTGGAAGATTATATTTTTTTCATTGTGATCCCATTAAATTCCCTAAAATAAATTAATAACCATATATATATATCCTTAGTTTTTATTGAAAGATAGAATATGTGATCCCAATAGAGGTACACTCAATTGATTAAAACCCTTCTCCAAAATTACTTTATGTTTATTCTCCAATTCTTCTAACTCAATATATTTTATTCTATATGGTTTTTTATATTGTGTTGGATCAACGTATGAGTTCAATTGAGAAATATAACTCTCTTAATGGGGGTGGTCTAGGTAATTCATTAGAAAACACATCAATATATTCCTAAACAATATGTATATATACTATCTGTATACATTCATTTCCTTACACTCCTTTATGATTCATTTCTTCAAATAAAAAATAAGAGGTGGTTCTTGACAATAATCGGGTTGGGATATCTCTCATTTGAATATAACTCTATGTTTTCACTTGAAGACAACTAAAATTTCCATACATATTTCAATGAAGTTGTAATTATAATTTGACAACCAATACATACCTAGTATTATGTTCCATTCCATAATTGGAATGACCGCTAGGTTTATGGAGAGATTATACCAACTAAATTTAATAGGGGAATCACTATATATCATTGATTATTATATAGTTCATTAATTATTTTTGAAAACAACTCTAGAAATTGTAGTTCAAGCTATAAAATGGTGTTATTTTAATACATGAATGAAATAAAAGATTATATAAAACTAAAATCAAACAATTTACATCTTATCATTTAGAGTACGATTGGAGTACCTACCAGTAATATATTTAGAGATTTGACTTCATCCATCATAATTGAAAATGAATTAACTTGATATGGAAGACACTACTAGGATTGATGGTGGTTTTCTTCCATTACCTTATAATTTGGAAATTCAATAGAGAAATTAATATTCCCCCCACACATGAAACATTATACTACAGGTTAAACATGAACCATATTCCCTATTTCATTAAAATTATAATTTTGGGTATTTAATTCTCTATAAGAGTTTGAAGCTAGACGGTTATCTATTTCAAACATGTAACATGTCACAATCCCTTATAAAAATAACTAAATGCCACTTCCCTGACTTATTACACATGGGTAGTTATTGTTTCTTCCCTTATCTTTTATTTTCAATATTCATTCTAAAATTTGGCATCATCCTCTTATTCTTATCATTCATTCCATGAGACCATTATTCATATCAAAACTCTAATTCCACAATCTGATCAAACAATAATATATCCTATTAAAATCCAATGTCTTTGATTGAAATATATTTACAAATATTATGTCTCATCCAAAAAAATAAGCACTCGTTCTTCCAATGGGAATCAATAAAAAATCATGAAGAATATCATGAAATAAATAAATTTACTCTCATAACTCCCTAATGAATCATTTTCTATTTTTCTAAATTCATGGTATTCCATTAAATTTTTAATTCTAAGTGTACAAGTAAAATATATTAAAAAACATTTTTATTCCTTCCCACTCCATGCCTTCAACCACATCCTTTGGATTTGTGATCTTAATATGTTTCTACCACTGGTTGTCTTCTCTCAGAAAGTGGAATACTACAAAAGTAACATTCTATTTCTTAGAAAAGTGGATAATAAAAAGTATCTTTTTTAGTGTTGATCCATTTTACTATGATCAATGGATCAGAGGTTACACAAAACTATGTGTTCAGTGATCCAAGAAGTTTTCAACTTACATTTGTTCCTTCCTCAGTGAATTTGGATCCTCTACATTATTTCAGTTATATTTATAACATGAGATAACTAATTATATAAAATCAGGAAGTTTTCTTCTCTAGTTCCCCTTATATTAGCATGGTTTTTAACACATTTTCCACTAAATCCTTTATTTAAACACACTCTCATATTTCCCTTCATTATTCTATAAGAAGAAAACCTTAGTTAGAAATTTTTTACTGTTTAAATGATTAAATACTAATTCTATATGATTGTTTAATCCTAAAATTTTATAATAAAATGGTAATATGATTCTATAAATCAATATAAAAAATACATTATCTATATATCCTTCATAATGGATTACAAAAAGGATATGATTAAACAAAGACTACCCACTAGGAGTTTCAATCCAACTATGTAGTAGGACCTCTTTATCTTGCACTAGGTATAGTTACAATTAATACCCAATGATCCCTTTCTGGTTTATTACCTCTAGGTATATCTTTATAGGTGCCAAATCCATTTTTTAGCAACCACATGAGGATTCCAATACATGGAAACCGCTTAATTTATACTTGAGAAAAATTTCATTAGGATTTTTTTAGAATTATTTCTAGGGGTTTACTATGGTTTTATTATCCTAATTTAAAAAATAACTAAATAATGAATTTCATAAAAACTATGTAGACTCTCCTTTACATGTATTATTTTTAAATTAATTACTTAAAAAATACTACATTAATAACTTAAAATGATCTTTTTAGGTTTGGTGTCATAGAATCTATATACAAAAAACATGAATTAAATAAGAAAACATAAACATTATTTAATCCTATTAAAGTAATATTTTTATTCCATACTAGGTCACCTAATATCAATTAATTATTGTGGTTCGAATGTTGGAAAGACTATTGGGGGATTCATGACCTTGGTGCTGACGTGGGAAGTGACGCGAGAAGGCAGTGACATTGGAAGGATGATGCATTCATGACATTAAACTGGGCCTTCAAGATATGTTTAGGGTCCACTTGTAATTTTGATTATGGGATATGTAATGGGTATCCTTCTACCAAGGTAAAAATAGTTATTTTCTTCCCAAATAAAAAAGGCATCGACCCCAATGTTTTTATTAAAATTGAGATGCAACATGACTGACCATCATGGACAATAAATGAGGCATAACATGAGAGAATAATCATAAATAGTTAATATATGTGTGAAACATCAATAGTATATCACAATAAATCATTTCTTCAATAACTCATAGAGAATCAATGATATGCTTCATATAAAATCTTTGAGTACATACGTGTTTATAGACTTGAACTATTAATCATTTTAACCCTTTAGAATTGAATGTGGGATTCATATATGGAATTCCTAAATGAATGAAGTAAAATTTATATGAATAACCTTGAATAAAAATAGGGTTTGGACGCCAGAACATAAAAAGAGAGGAATGAAAAATTAAAGGACTATTTCAATAACATATTGGGTATATAAATTGATTTATAGAAAATGATTAATGAGAGGGAACATAAGTCTCTAATTTATAAAAAATTTATTGAAAAATAATATAATTATCAAAAGTTTATGATTATATAATATCTTGTAAATTATAGGACAAACTATAGTGGAAATATCTACATAAAAAGGAGAGTAAGAGAGACAATTACCTTGGAAGATAGTTTTTAAAGATAGAGGATAGTTACCTAGGACCATAGAGTCTCCGTATAAAGGATTTGCTAATGTAAAATGAAGTTAAATTCATGATCAATTTCTTTTTAATGAATTAAATAGGGTGGAGAGGTGGGAATATATAACAAACCAAGGAGATTTTTTTTTAAATACAACAATTCAATTTCACGGTTTTGGAAAATGAATTTTCCAAAAACCATTTATAGTTTCAACACATGGTTTATGAAATAAAAAAAACTGACTTTTGGAACATTTGAGTTTGATAACTGAATTTCATTTTTTATATTAATCGTGGTTTGGGAAGTTAATTTTTCCCAAAATAATATTTTTAAAATATTAATTTATATTTTTGACTTTGGTAACTTAATAATTGGTTCATAAGTTCATTATAATTCATTAAAATACATTATATTAACAAAATAACACATTTTTGGTATTTTTTTCAATTTTATTAACTATCACATCATAAATTTATTTTTATTAAGTCGTAAAATATATCAAAAACAAAAATATATATTTTTACTGTTAACTGAAAAATAAAGTATTCTAGAAAATGAAAAACATTTCACCTTATGCTACTTATGAGGTGTTTAATTCAAATGAATTTTTTTATTTGTCAAAATAAATTTTTTAAATACTAAATTTTTTCATTTTAAATTAAAATACATATTTATTGAAAAATAATTGATTTTATTATATAATAAACATAATAAAATTATAACAATAACCTCAGACAATATAAAATTACATTATCATTTATCATTAAATAAATAGAGTTTTTTCAAGCTATTTTATGAAAATAACCATTATTTTATATCTTAATTGAATTTATATATTTTCTAATAATTTAATTATTTTTTATTAGTTTTATAAAAAATATTTATCATATTCTTCAAATATTTATTTTAACATTGATAAATATAATAATAATGAAAATAGGATTGAAGAAAACTATATTGAATTTATATAAATAAAAATTACTTATTATAATACTAAGGTTTATATACATAACCCCTTATTTTACAAACAAATTCCCTAAGGGTAAGGTGAGAGATGATAGTATATTCAATGGGTGACTTGACTAATTTTGATCGAGTAGGGATCTCTGGTAACTTGGACATCTCACATTGTTAAATCTACTCATTCCACACTTATTGATTCTCTACTTGGGTTTGGTCAATGGAGAAGCCCGGTGAAAGTACATCCCTAAAAGGTTGTGAAAAATGGGATTTAACAGGAATTATCATACTATTTATGGTCATAATTTCTCCCTTATCCATAAATCATATCATTATATTCCCTTTATATATACTATTCATAATGGTAACATTATTACCAAGGCTCATAATGACCAAAAGTTAAATTGAAAAATATTAATATCGACAAACAGTTATGTAAATTTTATATCATAAAAGTCATATTACTTTTTACACCCTTTATATACTCCAACAATATCATACCGCATCATTAACTACTTTTCTTATAATTTCTCTAGTCTTTCCTTGACAATGACTATCATATTTACAAATATTCTATTTTATTTTACTATTTTTTATATAATGAGGAATCATTATTACGGAATATGAGCTTAGCGTGTTTACATTAATGTCTATATTGTTCATTTTCGGTCTCTGTATATTATTTCTATCAGTTATCATAAATTTTATTTCATAAGTTTTCATTTTATTATGTAAATTTATTTCTATGGGATTTATAATATAGTAGTCGTTATAAAACATGAGTTCTTTTACTCATAAAAAAAATAATTTTATGTTGTTACACCACAACCATAAAATAATTTAAAACTATACGATCATCAATAATATCATAGTAAAAGAAATAATAGATATCTAAATAAATAATAAAAATAGTTGATATAATAATTTTTTCCAGTTATGGAATACTAATCCAATTACGAAATTCCATATAAAATCCGTATACATGCCTTAATATCACGTAATATATTTATGGAAATAAAATGTATAAAATACGTGGGCCATATTTCTCTTTATATATCAAATCCCCTACTCCTATATTCCCATTCATCATCTACTTTAACATTTCATATGTAGAATTCCATTAGTAGTATCAAAAACTATAAATTCTATATGCCCATTGATTTTTTCTTATAGGTTATGTGTCCATTTACCCATTTGGATATCACTAGTATAACTCTTTCATACCATATAATTTATTATGAATGAATGTAATAAGATGAAATAACATTTTCTCAAAGTAAAAAACCTATCTCAAGTCATCATGTGCTAACCAGGGCACCACATTTCTAGAGCTTACCAGATTTGGACAATGTTTTTATAGTAGTCATATATATAACATAATATTTGTAATAAGTTTCAACCATGTATAGTTTATCATATTTTAACCCAACTAGTATATATTTTTCAAACACCATTAGTATACACTAAACCCACTATCCATGCCTCTTAAACCCCACTATATTTTCGTGATTTTACTAGTCACATCCCATAAACCCCAGTAGTATATACTAACCCCACATGTCGTATCCCTTACACCACACTTGTATTTACTAATCCTATGGTCATTACCCTCAGACCCCATTAGTCTATCAAGGCCTTACTAATCATATCCACATTAACCCTTATAGTTGATAACATGGTGATCCAAATTGTTGGCCACCCAATTCACTTATGGTCTTCTATTAAAGTACCCTATTTACCCATCACTACATTGGTCCTGAAGGAAATTGACTACCCTGGCCCCAATTTCTAATCACCTTGGAACTCCGATGATCAATAAAAATTTATCTTAATTAAAAATTGTTCATTTTCTAAAATAGATCAATTTAATTATTTTCTATATAAAATTTAATTTAATGTCAATTATATAACATACTAAATGTGACCCATTTCCAGTCTACAAGAATTTTGAACTCATTAGTCAATACCCATAGAAGAGGTGATATCATAATATCCATTCACTCATCCTATGTAAATGAAATGGTAAATCAACCATTAATAAAATGTTTTCTATAATATATCCTTAGGGAACATGTCATTGATCCTACCTTACATTATTTATCCATTACAAGACTGATCATCTTATCCCCAACAGAATCTACTAGTTAATTCATCAATTTCATATAACTCATACCTCACTATTTATTATCAATAGTGGGTATCCAAATCCCCCATAAGAATAATCTAATGAATCACAAAATATATCACTAGATATAACATCGGGAACATACCATATATTAAATAAATGATCTTACATCCAAGTTAATCAGTTAAATATATTCTAATCATATAAATCATTTAAAACCTTATAAAATTGTACAAAATTATATTTATAATGATCTTCAACCAAATAGAGATATAAATTGATAAATCTTGGTAATAGTACCTTAACCACATCATTTTGGAATCACTACCATATGCATATATAAAATCCAAAAAAACCCAAATTTCTAGATTAATAAGCTGAAATAGGGAAGAAATAAACTCTATGAATATATCCACACTATTTATTAAGTCAAATAAATTGAAATAAAAATATTTTATAAACATTTTTAAGGAAAATTTACAAGAAATATTTTAATGAATTAAAAATTTATAGGCAAACAGGTACTCGGTGACCTGCCACCTTCTATCAGGTGGTCATCCCATGAAATTTTATTTACATTATTCATATTTATAAAGTACCTTATGGTTCTTAGTGGGCACATCATATCCTTTTTTTCTAAATATTTGTAACACTGAATCCATATTTCTCTAAAAAAATATAATATAACTTCTAGAACACCATTTCATGGATAAAATTATCTTTGAAATCAACATCAATGCCCAAAAATACTTTGAATAATTTAAATTTAAATACATGGTTGTTAAAAAATTTCATTGGTATCATGGGATAGTTTAGTTTAAAATGAATTTTAGGATAGATAAAACATATAGGAATACAAAAATTGTTAGAGGAATGAGTAAATATTTTTTATTCATGTATTTTTATTCATCTCTATTTAATCTTGTATATCATATGTGAAGACTATGATGTTTACTTATTTAAATATTATTAATTAATTTTTTGATAATGGATAAAGGAATTTTATATGAAACTAGGAACAATAACCAATACTATGAGAAATATAGGTATTTCTTGAATATTTACATAAATATTATAGGTTTTGATAATATCATGGCCATATTATCATTGATAACACTGATCATATGGAATACTAAGAACCATGTGTAATGTCTATTATCACCACATAATGGATAATACTTGGAATATCAATTTATGATGTAGCGTTCCCACCATTCAGTGGTTCCATGAATTAGATTGTTAACATTACTTGAATTTTCTATTTGAATAAAGGGTTTCTTTTATACTAGAATGATAAATGATTAAAAATATTGTATTTGTTATTTATATTATATAAGGTGGAGTTACTCAACTATTACCATCTTTCAAATTCATAACTAATATGGATTATATTGACATTATCAAGTGGGAATGATTTAATAAATAATTTCTTTGAAAATATTACATTAAAAATAATATTTCTAGCTAGCCCATTGGACTCTAAATAAGACCCCCAAGAGGTATAGTTATCCATGATTATCGAAAATAAAGCCCAATAACAATTTTCTCTTCTAAATTTCATCCTAGAATCCAAATAAACAAAAAAATGTAACTAAAGTTAACTAATAAAAATTAATTACATAAAATTAATTACATAAAATTCAAATAACTCCCTAAAAATAAATATCATTCCAAACTCTTAACTATATCTCGTCTCATCTAAAAAATAATCATCTAGAATATATAGAGAACATCATATTTCATTGAGATCGAATATCCTTCCACAAATTACCAATTCCTCCATATACCCATGAATTAAACCATGGCACTTGGATCAATGGTATAGTCATTGCTTTTAGTGTCTTCTGAATATAATCTAATATTTTTACCATTAATTCCATTAATAAAATATCTACCTTAAACTCCACCACTGATTTTCTAAATTTGGAAGAATGATTTTATTCATACTTATAATGATGATATATAGAGAATAAGTCATTCCTTGTATTTAAGTAAAGAGGCATTCTAATCCAATATTCCCCCTCTCTAATGTACTCCAAAGTCATAAAGGGTCTCACAGACCATGGATTCATCTTCCCTTATAATCCCAATATATGAAACCATATTTAATTTTATAATCACCGAAATACCCAATCTCCAATTCCAAACTATAATTGCTGAAAAATTTAGTTCAAATAATATATATTATATATCTAATTCATTTCAAAATATTTCTTTATTAACCGTAATGAAACATTCATATGATATATAAGAATTGGCCTATGCAGCCAAGTCTCCCCCACTACCACCAATCAGAAAGTAGACTAGTGTTTTCTAACATACAATACTATGAATATATACATTTACATAGAATCATGATTAACATTATTATAAAAAATATATATATACCAAATAATACACCCATGTACTACTAAAATATATTATGTATGACTGGAATATATCATGTAGTGTCTATGTAGTATGCTCAGACTGACCATCTATCTGTTGATGGTATGTGATGCTCATATTTTCCTATATAAATAATTCCCACGAATTTCTGTAGCCAATTTAATAAGTAAATATTTAGTCCTTTATATAGAAAATAATCATTTGAACATTATTCAATATCACCGTTTCTTTAAATATAATATACCAAAGTAATCTATAAATTATGTCTATTGGATTTGTATAAAATATTTCACCTTTACTAATCCATACACAACCACACCTATAATATCATTACACATGGGATATTTTTGTTGGCCTATCAAGATGTCCATAATTGCCTCATCATATTTTTATAATGGAATGGAAAGTGGGTACAATATATCATCAGGTCACAAATGCTTTCCTTATACCTACTAACAATTATGACATTATCAAACAATCCTTATAGTACCTCTCTTAATACCTATCCAAATGAATTTGAACATAGTTTAATAATATTTTCTATAAAGGATGATAATGCCACTATAATTCATGGGAATAATGCCTCCCCATACATATAAAATGGAACTAATAGTCTAACATGCATATAGAAGTTGTTATTCAAGTCACGAGTTCATAAAGTCATCTACTCGACACCGTAAATACTTTTTATTAATATCCCAAGTAATTATATGTAATCTGAATATATTTCATGTATTTTATCATTTTATAGGTAATAAATATTCATTATAACAACACATAAACCACTTTATCCATATCCATTAAAAATTCTAAGAAGAGTAACATGTTTTATCACACCTAGTGATTATAGAATAAATATTTCTTTCTTCAAAGTGTTCAATAATATTCATTACACACAACATTAAACATAAATTAACCTTGAAGGAAGTATTATATGATATAGAGCCCAGAAGAATAATTGGTGGGTATGAATATGGTAAAACAAATTATTATAAATATAAATTTTATTTTTTTATAACAAATTTGTTGAAAAATTCCAAGGAAAGTTATTACTTAGTTTGAAATGATAGAAAATGTATTTAATGTTAAATTATTTATTTTTCATGATATTTCATTTTATATTAAATTATTTGTTATGATCACTAATTAAATTTCAATTTTATAAAACATATATATAATTAATGAATAATAATTCATACATTTGTCACTAGTTTAATATAATTGAAGACAAAATCATTTGAAATTAAAAGGGTACATTTTCAGAAAACTTTTTTTATGTTCAAAATATATTTCTATTTTGATAAATTAAAATAATCAATAATAATTAATTAATTTTAATTTTTATATTATTTATTAAATGAAATAAATTTAAATTCAATTTATTATTATTACTTGAAAAATAATTAGAATAAGTTATTTTTCCTCCAAAATGATTTTTTATAAAAAATACATTATCGTGATTTATGAGTTAATATTTTCAATTAATTCATTCCACTTATATGATAAGTTTGTAATTAAATTATTTCCATATTTTAAATCAATATGTTAATTTTTTTAAAAATATATCCATTTCATTTTTCTATAATGAACCTAATCTGATAAGAAAATTCAATATTTTTGTAAAGGTTAATAGAGTTGATGAGGGATTAATCTAAATAGATAAGTTTTAAAATATCCTAGAAATTTTATAAATATTATTTATTGAATGAATTTGGAAATTATATAATACCATATTTTATGTTTATCAAATTTTGATCCACTTTAACATGAAGGTGAACTTATATTATTTTATTTCTTATAATAATTATAACTTTTCCACTCCCCTCCTTATAAAAGGCTACCATATTTTAGCTATTATTCACCACTTCTAGATCTACCTAGATCAAAGTAACATTATGAAAATATCTTATAAACATCAATATATGGTGTATATATGGTTTTTATTATTAAAATACCAACTGATTAGTCTTTAATAAGAGACATAAATGAAGTTTCCTAATGAATACATATAACTCTTACCCGAGATCTATCATTTTTATTTCCTCTTATAGCTCCATCAAACCTATCATAACCATGAAAGAATAATAAATTATGTATCTAAAATATAGTAAATTTTTTTTATGTTTCTGTTACACCCATTTCCCTTCCCCTTTTACATCCTATGTGAAATAAAAAAATGCTCGTGTGTATGTGTGGATGACCACCCCTTAAAGCGATGGCTTTAATTTTTCATCACCATCTCTCATGGATGCTTCTATAGATATATTTAATGAATATATATTATATATATTATATTTTTATGA
Organism: Viscum album; assembly: GCA_963277665.1. Classification (NCBI taxonomy): domain Eukaryota; kingdom Viridiplantae; phylum Streptophyta; class Magnoliopsida; order Santalales; family Viscaceae; genus Viscum; species Viscum album. Next base: position 576,369,550 of record OY728122.1, on the reverse strand, counting down.
TTTTATAAATTTTAATTATTATTTAACTTTCTTTCATTCCAATAATTGAGAAACAGAAACATTACTTGTTCGTACTTATCGACTATCGTCTCTACACCGTGATGTAATTCATTTATTTGCACTACCTTTTATGACTAGTAATAATATTTTATATAATTATTAAATTAAATATTAATTATATGATTTATATTTTAGATAATATTCATCCATGAAAAATGTGAATGTACTAGAACTGTCAAACCGAAACATTCATAGAAAAGAGACCAGTTTTCACCCAAATGATGATTTTACGGAAGAATTATTAATAAAAGGGTAATAATAAATTTTAACCAAATAATATATAGTTATATATATATTTATATATTAATATGGATAAATATTATATTTATGAGAAATTTATATTTATTATACTTGATTTTTGAATGAAAATAAAGTAAATTGAGACTTTATGAAAGCGTTTATGTCAAAATTTCATTTTTATCAGGATTATTTATGTTTCAAATTACAATATAAGAAATTATATATTCTTAATTTATTAAAAAATAATATATTTTATTATCCTATGAGTACTTTTTTTTATTTCCCTTTTCCCCATTTCATTACCCTCTATTTGGTATATAAAATGATTGAGAAAATGTTTTTAATAAAATCCGTCATTATTTGTCCCATTAGGTTGGTGACCTTTTTATTCCATTTCCATCTTCAACAAAAGTTTTTACAAATTTTGTAATTATACACAAAAAAATTTTAAATTGTTAATTTTCACTATCATTTAATTTATTTATAAATTTTTAAAATTATTTTTTTGAAATTGTTTCTGAATAAGTAATTTTTCAATTTGAAGAAATGACTAACCAGAATGTTGTATTTTAACATATGTGGAATTAATTGGTTTTTATATTTTTATTCTCTCCCTTATACATGAATATTAATTTATATGTTTTAAATTTTTAATAATGAAAATCATATTCCCAATTCTCTTTGAATGTTATTTTTAAAAGTTACCAGAATAAAAGGGATGATTCCTATTGATTTTCAGATAAAATTTTAAAGGATTTTATAAAAATAAGTTTTTATGTATGTGGACATAAATTAAGGATTTTTATGAGTCATTGGGGATATAATATTGTGATTTTGTCAATTTTCTATCATTAGATGGATTATAATGATAATGTTTTAAGGATAATTCTATGAAACCCATTAATTTCCCGCAGGTTAGTTATGTTAGGATTAAATCATTTTGAAAAAAATTTCATTTCCAAGGGTTACATTATAATAAATGTTTTTATGATATCATGGAAGAATTGTGCATGGTTTTAATAATTTAATTAACGGGTTCATAATTACATATCACCCCAATGCATTATGTAAATACCAATATCTCATAAGCTTATACCATATAGAATAGGGAGATAACTCTATTCAGTTAGGGACTAGGTCCCCTAGGATAAAACTAGTAGTGAACAATGACTAAGGATAATATGGAATGGGGAGTGAACTCAATCAACTATGGGAATCTATCCACTAATATTTTATTAAAAGTGATCGCTAACTAAGGATGTGATTTTATATGCTTATGTATATTCCAAAAACTTATTTCTTATGATTATGATATGCTTTTATTAATGATGATTGATTATTGATGACTTTTTACTCTTACAACATATTTATTTTATCATGAAATATCCTTATATCATGACTCATTATTAGTGACCTTTGTCTGATTAGGTATCACATTTGTAATTAATGATCAAGTTATATATAATTATTTTTATCTTATGATCACATATGAACAGTAATTAATATATATATAATATTTATCAATACTATGAAGATAATATCCCCCTTTAATATATTTATATTTCCTCAAGTTATGAAAAATATTTTAAATAGGTTATTTCTAAGAGGGGAATTTTGTGATAAGTACATTATTCCAAATATTGAAGATTGTTCATGATATAATTTATCTTGTATTTGGATTTCAAATTGACTAAGACATTATGATTATAGTTTTTGTATTATCTTATTATGTGTTTTATATTCATCTAAAATGATGTAATGTTTATTTATGAAATGAATGGGTCATTTCAGTTGGTATCAGGGAATCGTTTATTTATTTTTATATATTAGTTTTTAAGGAAAATGATGATTGTGCCTAAAATAATATATGATGAATTGAGATGGAGATTGGATGATCCTAAAGTTTCATTAGTTTATAATAGGGTGTCCTAATTTAGAAGATATTTGGAATTATTTTTAGGATTTTATGATTACCTATCCTGATAATCAATGTTTGATGATCATACTGTAATTTTTTTAGTATGGAATTAAAGTTAGAATAATGAAGTTGTGGTAGTGATAGGTATGATAAAATATTAAAGTATCTTATTTTAGAATATTTTTATGAATTCATTTATATATTGAAAATTATCTCAGAATGTTATTTAATATATTCAATGATTATATGTTGACTCGATATTAAAAAGTCTAAATGGTATTATTATTTTATCTCAATTTTATAGCTTTTCTCCAATAAAAGTTTCTCAGAATGTGCCTCCAATAAATATAATTATTCACCCTCTAGTTGAATTTGATTTCATTTTGGGAATGGATTAACATTTATTATAAATATCCCACAATAATTACTAATTAAGTTAATTCACAATTGATATTCTCAACCAACCTATAATCGTATATCAATGTAATGATGAATATGAACATCCAATAAAAATCTCTTCCATTTTATGTGTCTTACTACCTATTCACGAGGGATATTTTTCTCAAATTATTTGAGATCAACTCAAAATTGAAAATATTTAAATTTTTTTGGAATATTATATATTATGTTTTGAAGGCATTCCTAGTAATCCCTTAAATAGTGAATTTGAATTGTTAATATAACTCATAAATCAGGAGACACATATTTCAATTACACTATATAAAATGTCCCCAATTGATTTTATGAATTAAAGAAGAATCTATATGAGAATATATAAAATGGATTCATACACCATATTTTTCACCATGAGATGAACCTATGATTTTGTTTATAGGAAAGATGGGTCAATGCATATGTTCATTGATTGTTGGGAACTTATAAAGTTCACTTTGAAGAGAAAGTATCCTCTGCCCTATTTTAATTTCATGTTCGATTTACTACACATATCTCAATAATTTTCAAAACTTAACATCTTTATTGATATCATCAATTGAGGGTTAATATTCAATATATATCTAGGATAGTCATCCATATTAGGTATAGTCATTATGAATTTATAGTGATGTCAATTAGACTGATTAATTCCCCCTCCATCATCATCAATATAATGAATACTATCATTAGGGGTTACCATGAGATGTTTTTTGTTATATTTATAGATGTTATTATTATATATTCAAAGAGAATGGAATTTCATGAATATTAGTTAATGATTTTATTGAAGACATTAGGGAAGGTGAAACTATTTCCCAAATTTACCAAGTATTAACTTTGGAAATATAAAGTTTCATTATTAGGCTATATAATCTCAGGTGAGGGTATATCAATGGATCCATTAATGATATAAGTTATTAAGAAATTGCATGGAATACAAATGGTGATTGATAGTAGAATTTTTCTCAGGATAGTTGAATACTAATGATCTTTTATGAGATATTTCTCAGGACTATATAATCAAATAACCAAGTTTACCTAGATGTGAGCCACGTTCCTTTGGAAAAATAATGTCAATAGAATTTTAGTGTTCTAAAAAGAAGGATGTTCAGTACTGTAGTACTCACACTACCTTGTAGCGGAGTAGGGGTTTTGATCTATATTCATGGATAAAATAATAAATTATGATGAATCCCCATAAAAATGACATGTTATTAGTATATGGCCAAATAAAATTGAAGTCCCATGAAAAAATCACCAGAATCATGATTTGAATACAGAAGAGGAAATTTATACTTAAAAATATTGAGGCATTATATATATAGTGATAGGTCTGAAAGATATACTTATCATAAAATTATGAACTATGTATTCATAGAGAAAGAGTTGTATTTACCCCATTAGAGATTATTGGTGCTGATTAATGATTAGAAATACTCAATACACTACCACCCATGGAAGGAAAACAAGGTGGATAATGCTCTGAGTCAGAAGGAACATGACCATTTGTCTATGATATGGATTGAAATAGGTTCAATTTTTATGTATTTATAAAAGACAAATCTTGAAATCATGGGAAATATGGAATATGAGATCATTCATATATTATTGTTCAACCATATATACATTAATGATAATGGATGGGAAAATAGGAGATATAAAATTATAAAAGAAGTTATGGAATGTTCCTAAGTTCAACCATGATTGTAATTGAATGATCATATTTTTTGAAAAATTTATGTGTCCTATAAATACAAAAATTGAAGAAGTTTTTGTAAGATGAAGTTAATATTTTTTCATTCTATTTCCATCCTAGAAGTATGAAGAATTATATACATCTGAAATAGTATTTCTAGTGGGATTATATGAAATGGGATATTTAAAAATATTTATCTCGATTCCTAGTATGTTAATAAGTTATTTTTGAGAGAAAAAATAATTAGGGTATGTTATAAACACTACCCATATAAAAATGGCATTGGAAAAACATCACCATGAATTTCATCAATGGACTCCCAAAAACATCTAAAGGCTATAATTTCAATTAGTATCTTTTAATGACCTTATTATGTTAATGAATTTCATTTTTATGAAAGAATATTTCCCCTTTTATCATCTTTCTTTGATATACATTAATAACATAGTAAGGATACAAGGGGTACCACTTTTTATTGTATTCAATTGAGATCTAAGGTTTACATAAATGATTAGGATAATTATTTAAAAAACATTGAATACAGTGTTAAACATTAGCACTGTATATAATCCTTATACAGATAGAATGTTTGAGATGACCATTCAATCCCAAGAAGATATATTGAGATCCTTTTCTCTGTATTTCAATGGAATTTTGGATCAAAACCTTCCACTAGTCATATGTTCTTATAACAATATCTTTCACTCAAGTGTTCATAAGGAACTCTGTGAATATCTTTATTGAATTATTTGTGTATCTGATACATAAAGTGTTAAAATTAGACAAGTAAATATGTTGGGAAATTAGCTGGCCAAGTAAATAGTATTTGCAGTCTAAGCCATTCAATAGCACATCAAGGAATCACAGAGTCAAAAAAGATCTAGGATGATAATTTTTAGTTATATCTATAGTTTAAAGATAGAAAAATTTCATCCTATGAATTTATCTTAGGAACAAGGTTATAAGATTTATAATTAATGGAATGTATTTCCCTAGATATATCATCCCCTTGTAAATTCTTGATAATATTGGGATGGTTTATTATAACAAGGCACTTTCACTAAATCTCTCTCATGTTAATGACATGTTCCATGTATCAATTTTGAGGATGTACATATCTGATTATTCAAATGAACTATAATTAATTTTATAACATTATTTTATCATCTATATTATTTGAAAAAACTGTTGGATTTTCTATATTTAAAATAAAAACTGTTTCGAAACATGACCATTCACCTGGTCAATGTTTTATTTCGAAGCCATAAATTCGAGAAATCTATATGCGAACTTAAGGATGTGATGAGGTAGAAGTATCTTCATTTTTTCATATTAAAGTAATATAATGTCATGGGTAAAATTATTATATGACCGTAAAATGTAACACCCTAACATTTTAGAGTATATATTTCTTTTTTTCAAAGTGTTTGATAAAATTCTTTACATAAAACACTAAATATAAATGAATCTGGATTAAATTATAATATTAAAAATACTCTATACATGTAATTTGATGTAATGGTTATTAATAAGAAAATTATAAAATATACAGATGAAATATTTACTTACTACAACTATTTTGATAAATAGATGGAAAATGATTAAATAATTTGAAATGTTAAGAATATAATCATTTAGTGTAAAGGTATGTATTTTAAAAGATATTTTTTTCTACTCATTATATATCATGATAGAAAATTAAAATTTATTTTGAAGAAATATATTTCAAATGAATTAATAACAATTCATAAATATATTAAAAATTTTGTAGTAAAAAAAATAAAATTATTTGACAGAAAAAAGAGAAATTATTCAAAAAACTATTTTTAACAATAATTTGAATGCCAATTATAATAAATTAATATAATATCAATTGATGATTGATTTTAATTTTTAAATTATATATTCATTTAAATAATTTAAAATTCATTTAATTATTATTTCTATGAAAATAAATAGAATAAGTTTATTTTATGCTTGAAAAATGCATATTTCAAAAATTATTTCCATCGCACATTATGGGTGTATTTTTGAATTTTTTAATGAAAATTATAGGAATTAAATTTGATAATATAGATTAAATATTTTTTAAAAATAATTAATATATTTGGAAAATATTTCAATTTCATTTTTGGTCTTAATTAATATGATTTGAGTTAAAAATTTATTAACATAGTAATGGTTAAAAGGGTTAATCAGGGGATAAACTAAAGAGATAAGTATTAAAATAACAAAAAAACTTTTCTAAGAACTATTTTTTAAATTAATTTTGAAATATATCTTCCTTTATTTTAAATTTATCCAATTTTTATCCACCTAACCTCGAAAGTAACCATATATTATTTTCATGTTTAGAATAATTACAAGATTGCCACTTCCCTCAATTATAAATGGGCAGTCCCTCTAATCTATTATTCACAACTTGTTGAGATAATTAGCTATACATAACTATATATAATTGTATATTAAAATTATATAGACACATTATATATGTATTTCTCTTCATAAAATAAAAACACATGATTCCTTAAGAATATATCCAAACGAGGTTTTTCAATGAAGGTGATTAGCTCTTAACTGAGTTCATTCATGTTTATTTCTTCTTCTACATCCTCCAGACCTTTCATATTTATGCTGGTATAATAAAATTATTATGTAAAATATACTAAAATATTATTTTCTTTATACTACACCTCATTTTCCCCTCCTTTTTCATTATATGGGAAATTACAACATCGCTCATGTGCCTGTGATGACTCCCACCTTCACGAAGTGATGTGATTCATTTTTCATCATCATATCTCATGGATGGTAATATTGATTGATTAAATAAATATATTTGATATTTACCATAAAATAATGTTATTTTAAACTTTTTTTATTATTTTCCTTTTTTTTCTTTCTTAATATTAAAAAATGGAAACGTTACTCATACGTACGTATGGACTATCATCTCCCCAAAGTGAAGCAATTAATTTTTTCACACTACCCTATGTGATAGGTTATAATTGGGTATATAATAATTAAATAATATATTTATGAAATTATTTATATTATTATGTTGAATAAATTGTAATCAATGTGCAAGAATCAAATACGTCGATCCGAAGCATACATGGAAAACATACAAGTTTTCACCTGAATATTTATTTCAATGAAGAATTATTTATAAAATGGTAAATAAAAATTATAAGGGAGTATTATATATATATATATGTGTTTGTGTGTGAATATGGTTCTCAAATATATTTTTAACAATTTATATTTATCACATAGCAGTTTTGAACTCTTATGAAGAAACATGAGACTTGGTATTAGGGTTTATGTCACAATCACATTTTTATTGGAATTGTTAATGTTTAAATTCACTTTGTAAGTCATTTTATTATTATTTCTTAAAACCTCATACATTTTTTGTCCTCTTGATATTTTATGGGATTTTATTTTTTTTCTTTTTATTATCCTCTCTTTTTAATTTATAACATATGATAAATAACTTTTTAGAAAAATTTTCCCTATTTATCCTATTTAATTGAATTTTTTTTATTCCATATTCAAATTATTTAAAATACTTTATAATTTTTTTAAAAAACACATAAAATTATTATAAAATTTAGTTTTTATTACCATTTAATTTATTTACAAATATTTAAATTGATTCTTTTTTAAAAAAAATTTGAATAAGTCAATTTTGGATTTATACAAGTGTGTAAAAAGAATGTTGTCCTTTAATATTTACAACATGAATGGATTTTAACCTTTTCATGTAATTTTTTCTCAATGAAGAATAATTTAAATGTTTCAAAATCTTTTAAAATAGAATACCATTTTTAATTCTTTGTGGAAATCATTTCAAATATTAGACAAAATAAAAGAGATTTGATATGTTGACTTTCAAAGATTATTATAAAAACTTTTCTGGAATAGATTGTTTCATCTATGTCAATATAATTGAAGAATTTTTATGACTAATTTGTAATATAATTACAATTTCTTTCTGCACATTCCTTATGATATTGATATTTTGAGAATGATTCTATGAAACACATTACATTCTCATGAGTTAATTAAGTTATGAATAAATATTTATGAAACCAATATATTTTCCATGGGTTATAATATGGAGAATGTTTTTATGATCTTAAGGAAGTATTATTTGTGGTTTTCATTATATAAGGGAATGAAATTTAATTAAGTGTCCATCCAATCCCTTCAGTAAATATTGATATCCCATGATATAATATGGACTAGAATGGGGAGAGAACCTCAATAAATAATGGACTCTATCCACAATGATAGTCTTATTATTGAGCCCTGAATACGAAAATGATAGAATTGGAGTTAACCCAATCCACTATTGGAATATATGAAATAATATATGTGGAAAATATTTTCTATGATTATGTGTACTCCAAAAACTTATGTCTTATGCTTATAATATGTTCCCACAGCTCCTGATTGATAATTGAGGATTCAATAATCATATGACTTATGTATTTTTTTATGAAAATGTATTATTTAATTAATGATGATTAATGATTTTGGACTAATTAGGCCTAAATATCATAAGTTATTTTCATGTTACCATAAACATATTCTTATCGTATTTTCTCTTATGATCACTGATTGATGTCCATTTTTTACCCATACTGAGCATCCAAGGTTTCCATTTCTTATGTTTCCATTTCCCCAGGTTGTAAAGAAAGATTTCAAATAGTGTATGTCTTAGAAGGGTATCATGTGAAAATTAATTTTTGTGAGATGTTGAAGATCCTTGATGAAATATGTTGATTTTTTATCTCATATCCAAATACACTAAACCTTTATGGTTTTAGGTAGAGTGTTATTGTGTCATTTATTTCATATTAATAAAAAATGATGTCATATTTATGTATGATATGATTGGGTTAGCTCATAATATTAAAAACATCCTATTTTCCTATACTTCAAGCCCCATTGAGAGAATATGTAGTTAATTATTTTTATTATAAGTTCAGATCATAAATTTATCACTAAACTATAGTGAATCCAATATTTAATCGCATGGTCTTCCACCACCATCTCAATATCATTATAAAAGTAATTATTCTCATGAATATCAGTATTATAAGAACTAAAAAACAAAACCCAATCATTATAAATTAATAAATATCCTAGTAATATACTTTATTTATCATAATATCCAAATTATATCATACCAAACATGGGGAATATAAGGATCAATGATTTTAAAGCCATATCATCCCAAACCAATTGACTGGTAACAGAAGCAGAGATTATCACCTGACCTCACTAACCCCCCAGAAGCTAGTGTTTTTCGACTAGCCATGAGGGTTTTGGGTGTTATAATGTGGATAATATACACTCATATCATATTAATTGAGGTTGAAAATATATACAAGACACTATTCATCACAAACCATGAAAGCACACTAAATCAAATAAAATGACAGTGAGATATCATATGTAAACTTAGGAAGAAAGTAGTCATCAAGACTCACAGTCATGCCAGTATACATCCATTGACCTCCTTAAAGGTAGGTTATATTTAAAAATTAAACAAAGTAATAAAATACATGGGTCCTATACTATTATCTTTGAGCCTCATTGCATCCCAATCTTCAACCCATATCAATCTTATCAGCCATATCCTACAACATTGGGCCTCAACCTAGCCTATACCTATGATTCATGAAGTTTTATATTTAACCCAAGTACTATGGTTTATTGACCTATGTGTGAGTAAATTTTAGTAGGGAACGACACATGGGTTCCCATACATAAATATTAATGTAGTGTCTTTTAAATGTGATATGATTAAAATGAATAAATTATCCCAAATTAAGTATATATAAACATCCACTATTGATCCTTGGGTTCAAACATGAGACCTAGGTTTTACTATACCTAAATCATCTAGTGATGGGGTGTCTCTAGTCATGTGAAAAAATAATTTTAGAAATAATACCAGGATCATCATCTATATCGTAGAAGTAGAAATAATTTCTTTGTTGGAGATGATCATAGCCTATCGAATAACATTGAGCATACCACCAATTCTTATGATGTAACTCTTGGAAATCCAATAGTAATTGGTTAAATGATTGATTCTCATGAGTTAATCCTAGTAATCCAAATAGACCTAAATGGTCTGATTCTAGTGCCCTAGTAATTCCATATAGGCATAACCTGGGTTTAAGGGGATTTACCAAGGCATTCTAAATAGATAGGAATTCATAAAAATATAACTTGATTGCCTAATGAATTAAAAATAGATATAAATCACAATGAATACAAGGGTATTTCCTAAGGTATTCTATGTAGGAATAATAGTTGAATCCTACTTAACCACCTGGGAATTCTGTATTTAATAGGCAGTCAATTTTAGGGTCATACCCAAGGAAATATATATAATATATATAAATTTTAGAGAGCAGTTCCTCCCTTTGGGACATATCTCCAATAATCACAACATGGGATGAATATATTTTCAAAATTATAAAACATAATATTTTTTTGAAACCCAATTTCATTACCTATCATCATCATTATATCCATATAAGGATAAATAAATTTATTTTAGTTCTCAAGTGTCACCCATAAGAATTTATACCCTTAACTATATACACTCTCTGGTATCAATTATAACTACAAAACCCTATAGGATCCATGAGGAATCATTATATAGTGTAAAAACTAAATTGGTTCCTATGTATTATTCCTATCACTCATGTTAACTCTCATAACATGAATATAATAACATCCCTCATTATCATTATAATCAAAACATAGTTTTATAGTATTTTAGGAAATCTCATATAGGTTTTGTATATGGGAGATATACTACATTATTTCCCCTTCCAATTTCACCCAATATGGGATATCAAACACCCAACCTATCCACAATCTACCCAGAGAATACCCTCCTAATGTACACTTATTATTAGGGTAGGAATATTTTACCCATGGTCATCTCAACCATCACAATGGTGATATAATATCTCAAGGTTCCATAAAGGAATTATAAGTCCAATAATTCCAAACCCACCACATCACTATACTTAGATACCTCTGAGTCACATATTCCACTTAGGGTTCAAAGGCCTCATTTTATATATTTATAACAATCACCTATCCATTGGTGGACATGACATTAAGAAAGTGTTCCATAGTCTATCACGACCTTTGGAAGTTGGTTCATTTATTTCAGAATAATTTTATTTTATTTAACAATTAATTTAATTTAAAAGGTTTATTAACCTTAGTAGAAAGACCAAAAATCACATCTATATATAAATAAAATTCATTTTTAATGCCGAAGGAACCACCCACCTCATTCAATGTGAAACACAACTATATTCGCTGAAGCGCATTTCAGCCTTATCCATGCTTGTATCATCACTCATGTTCTTAAGACACTCTGAAGAATCAAATGAATTAAAATTAATAATTTAAAATAAATTTTAAAACTTAATTAAATTTAATTTGAATATGACTAAAATTTTAAAATCTCATAGAGAAACGTCGTCACATCCGAACTATGACTAACCACCTGTAGAACGTCTATATCATACTCCTGACACAATCTTGAGAAAAATAATAATAATAAAATCTTATGATTTTAAATTTTATTAAATTTAATAAAAATTACTGAGTAAATTCTTATAGTCTCATACCAATAGTAAAATTCTATGAAATGATGTGTATAACCTGTATTAGGATGTCCTCAAGATACACCATATGAAATAAATATCATACTTGGATGAATACACCATTATCTAGTGGAATATTCAATTAAATGTATAACCAAATAACAGTAATCTAGAGAGTAATTGAATAGGAATAACTAATACGAATGAGGAGGAGTAAACTCAGATAGAATTACTAAATAAAACCACTGATAAACAACCCCATTTCAATTGGAGTAAATGAAATATAAGTGGATAAATGTTCCCATGTTTTTGTGTGAGGGGAATGAGAAAGAGGGTGAGAGGGGTTCAATATAATAGAGGGAAATGGAAAAAATATCATTTTTAAAGAAAATATATAGACCATTTTGTTTATTCATGGTTTTCAGAACCATTCTAACATCACTAGTGATGGTTATAAAGTCTGAAAAGTGTGGTCACATAATTTTTCTAATCTTGTTCTATCCATATAAATACCCACTATAGATGAATATTATCTTACACTTAATTTTTCTACAATCATGCACATACTATGATCTAATACCTAAGCCAAATCCATTTTGCATGGTTACCACACATGGTTTCCCACTACTATTCATAAACCATTCATAGGGTAAAAACCTCTTCTTGAAATTAAAAATATTAACCCAAATCCCTTGAAACTCATTAAAGCACACGACATGCCTCTTGATCATTGATCCATGTAAAGAAAATATACACAAAACACTACAACTCTATAAATCAATTCGAGTCCCAATTCTCAAAATTTCCCCACATCAAAAAATCACAAATTTAAATTCCCTTTAGAATTCATTACTCATAAAGGAGTAAGGTTTTACAGAAAGATGTATTCCTCTTAATTATCTCTTAAAATATAAATATTAATTATTATTTTTTTAAAATAATTCCTTCTTATTCAAGGTTATTATCATCATTTTTAATAAAGATAACTATGGAATAAATTTTCAAAAAAACCCCATGAGACTTAGAAAACATGTGATATAAAACACATTATTTGGAACACTCCAAGAATAGAGATCGTATAATTCTCATAATCCACTAAACATTCATCTTACTATAGTATATGACATATAAATATTACTTCCCTAATGTAAAGATGAAACTTTGAGAGTTAAATATTCATTTTATTATTTCTCTCACCGTTTTAAGATAACTATGAAATGTAACTTGTGTTCCTCATTATTTTAGATGTATATTATAATATCACAAATTAATGGATCTCTAAATGAATTTAGGGTGTGTTGAATTTTTTTTCATAGTGCTCATAAGAATCATATGATATCTCATCAATCAAAAAATAATCACTATGAACACATAATGATATTAATAAGTTCTATAAGATATGTTTAATGTTTCTCTAGATTTTACCCTAATATGATGATATTTAGATAACAGGTAAATCATATAGAAATATAGAAATACTTTTAATAGATCAAATATATCATCGATTGATATAATTTGATACATGTTGTTTCTATACGTATGTTAATATATGATAATTTATATAATGATTCAAACTATCATATACCATATTTTTAAAATTATATTAGAGAAACCAAAAGAGAAATATTATGTCTAATATATCATTCACCCTAAAATCTTCTAGTTAAAAAAAATTATAGAAGATCAATGAATGACATGAAAAATAGAATAAACAATATTGGTCTATTACTGAACACAAAATAATTTGGAAATATAACATACCTCTATAAAGGAAAATGTTGGTCGAAGTGGATACTCAAGAGGGGGGTGAATTGAGTTCCAATTAAAATTTATGTTAAAATATTTTCTATATAAAATACCTCAATTTATAAAACAAGTTAAACTGTAGTGAATTTATACATATTGTAAATGTTCACTTAGCTTCTCAAAGATTGATAAGGTCTCAGTTAATTTAACCACAAGATTAAAATAACTTTTTAAACTAACCTATTGATTTACAATAAGTATAAACACATGATAATTTAACTATCTAAGTAGCTTTAAAATAGTTTTGTATTTCAATGTAAGAGCAGCAGAATAAATAAGATATATGTAGTATACTTTGAACATAAACTAAAGATGAACAGAAGATATAACAAGTGGTTCAGTCTCAAGCCTAGACTTGGTCCTCTAAAATTTAAATAAATTTGATCCACACCCTGGATTGGGGTTAACAACAGTTTACAAAACTATCCAGGCCACGCAAGGACCTCTACCACTATTCTTCATGGGAAACAAACAGACCAAGCCACAAAAGTACCTCTTCCACAGTTGACGTGGGTAAACAATAGTAAACAATTGTGGTTTGAGGATTTTGATATCCTCCAGTTCAGTGCAGGAGAGTGTTTGTATAAGAAATAAAGAGTACGTCACACTGCTCGAAAGTTAACAAATAAATCACTTAGAGAGAATAGATAAGAGTTTAGAAAGCTCTAGTGATTATCAATGTAGCTCTGGACTCGTTCGACTCAGCAGGAATGCTTCTGAGTCCTTCTCTTGTTTTTTTGTTGAAAAACAGAGTGTTGTAGTTCAGCTTGTATTCTACAGGAATGAAAATGATCTCTTGATTCGTCGTGTGTTCTTCAGTGGTGTTGGATTTCATCCATGAAAGTTCTTTGAAAGTCTTGCAATCTCTTTCTTGTTCAGTATTGTTCTTCTTGTTCAGCACAGTGCTCTCAGGTGTATGTAAGTTATTCTTGTTGTATATTCACATATTCATGCCTCTCGTGTATTGTGTACTGCATCTTAATCTTCCTTATATTCCACGAGTTCTGGAAGTAGTAATGATTCCCATTTCATAGGTATGAGATACGGTTTCCTGACATTCCAACAACCATCATTAAATAACATTAATTGCATTAAAAACATCAAATATGACCATTAGCATTATTTAAATAATATTGAGAAAAAGTTAAGGAATAATGTCACAATGACTATATAAATGGTGTCTTCTTCATGGTATAAGATTCACGGTATTAGCTTCATGGTATGAGCTTCACGGTGCCTAGCTCATGGTGTCGAGGTCACGGTTTGTCCTTCACGGTGATTGGGTCACGGTGAGTCCTTCACGGCATCTGGGTCACGGTGATTCCTTCATAGTGTCTAGGTCACGGTGAGTCCATACTTAGACAAATATCTGTATTTGGACTTAGACAGAATATGCAGAATATGGATTATGTTTAATTATTAGAGAGTAAAAGAACATGAATCATGAACATAAAGGCTTGATAATATATGTGAGATTTCTGATCATGCATAAGACTTGTAAATAATAAAGGGAGTAATTAACATCCATAAGATTTGTTATCATTAAAACATGATGAGTAGTTATTATAGATATTGAAGATCATTAGAAAGATTTGAAATGAAGATTGATATTAATTAACAGTAAAAGGATTTGGTATCATTAAAACATTATTAAAACATGAGGAGTCTAACAATATCCCACTTTTTGATGATCAAAAATCAGATATAGTCATAATATAAATGAAATGTAACATTAAAGATACTATCATACTAGAATAGCAAAAAACATTATAGAACTAACACTTGTAGTTTTTCACCCCCATTTATACTTGTAGTTTTCTCCCCCTTTTGGGATTATCCAAAATTTGAGAAAATGAAATGAAACTCAGCATTTTTCATTAAACAAAGGGTTCAGAATAGATCATACAGGAGAAATACAAACAGGAAACAAGAAATGAAATCCCATCAAAAAGAAAACAGTCTCTAGACTCTTTAGGGATCTATCTTTTCCTTTCCTTTATCAGTAGCAGGAGCTAGTGCTGATGTAGAAGAAGGTATAGATGTGGTAGACAAAGAGGGTAAGGGTAGACCTTCAAAAACAGATGGAGCCAAAGTGGGATCAGTAGATGATCTAGGCTTAGGTTGGTCAAAAATGACTGGCCAGATCTGGGAAATAGCTTGGCTGGCTGACATGGCAGTTTAGGTTAAGGTAGGTAGACTAGGTCTAAGAGGTGCAGCAGTTGGAGCAACTATAGCAGTACTCTTCACATGAAGATACAGATTCAAAATATTGATGAAATCAGTTATGATTTCACAACCATATTGAATATCCTTTTCAAAATCATCCTTATTCTCCATAAATCTATCCAACAATCTGGTGAACTTGGTATGTTTTTGAACTTGAGTTTTAAAATCATGAGTCACCAGAGGGATTCTCAAATTTTCCACAAGATATCTAATGTGATCTGTCATGTCAATTTTAGTGAAAATCCAGGAGAGATACAGATCTATTTTCATGGTGATCTCTTGGTGAGCATCATTGGGTATCATAGAATGAATCCTAATCAAGTCCAATGCTATATCACTGTTCTTAACCACTTCTGACAAAGATAATAGATCCAAGCCACTGAAGGCACTCTGATGTTCTTCCTTGATTATGGATCTCAACATAGAATCATCCAAAGAAGATGTGGAGGTCAGACAAGAAGAATGTAAAGCCTTGAAAGCTTCGGTTAGAACTTTGAGTTATTTTATAACTTCTTGCAGGCATCTAGTGTATTCATCTTTAAGCTTATTCAGATTTTATACAAGCTTCCTCATGCATTCCAGCATCTTGGTGTGTCTTTTTCCAATTTTCTCATCAAAATAAAGTAGATATGGATAAACTTAAGACACAATTTCCCTAGCAATGAAGGAATCAGATGGCTCGGGAGAAGCAGAAACAGGGGCCGGGGCAGAAACACAAGCAGGCTCTGATCTCAATGTTAACTCATTCTGAAAATTTTCTACCATATTTTTCATATTTTCAACATCAGAACTCAGCAACATATTCTCAACTATGACTTCTTGAATTTCTTGGATCATCCTTGGTTGAATATGCAAGATAATATTTTCCAAGAGAATTGATGCATCATCTTTACTTAACTGAGTTACTGGATGAGGTTGAGTGGAGACAATTTTCTCAACTCCAGCTAACAAAGATTCTCCAAAAACATTCAGATCATATTTGGTCCAAAAAGAGTGATGCTCGGGTAAGGATATAGTTAAAGGTAGTGGTTTAGATTTCGGTTGAGGTTCAAAGTCATCTTCAGACTCAGATTCTGATTCGGATTGAGGTTGGGGATCTGGTTTTGGTTCTGTATGAGCTACAGACTTCAGTTGAAACAGAGAAGAAAGATCCTTTCCAGTTGTAGATACTTGCTCTGACTCATTGACATCATAAAAGAATTGGAAAAAAATCGGGTGTGCACAGAGTATGAGACAGTAGGTTGAGAAGCATTAGCAGATCCATCTTTTATAATCTCAAGGCTTTGAGGTTCCTCCCCCTGAAATTGTGCTTCCCATTCAGATTCTTGAGGCTTGGGTACAAGGTCAAGATCCACAGGATCGTCCATAATCTCTTCAGCAAACTCTTGCCATGCCAGCTGAAAGGAAATTTCCATCCTCTCTTCAGTAGAGGGAATTATCTCAGGAACCGGTTGTTCCACTGGTTGAGCTTCTAGACCTTCTTCTTTCTCAACAGAAAGATCCTCTTCAACAAGATCTGCCTCTAATGTTTCTTGTTGTTCTAAATCAGGAAAAACAAACTTTCTTGTAGCATTATGATGAGCTTCTGGATTTACATCCGTACTAGAAGCAGGATCTTCCTCTTCTCTCAAACTAACACCAACTTCCTATTCTTGAGGAGTTTCGGTAGGGATAACAGCAGGGACAACATTCCTTTCTTTTTCAACAGGATATGTTTTCATTGGAGGTCTTCCATCTTCTTCTCTAGGAGATAATTCAACTATTACTTCCTCGTCTTCTTCTTCTGAAAACTCAGTCACTTCATCTGGTTCCAAACCAGGATCAGATAGATTTTATGCCTTCTTGGATAGTCAATAGGATTAAACTTTTTATACACATGATCATTATTTTCAACCCACTGCATCTTCCAGGGGTTCCATTTAATCTTCACCCTAATGATGATAGGCATGGATATGAATAAATCAAGGTCCTATAACTTTTTTTCATTCGATCCAACCATTCCTTTGTAAACTAACATAGCTAAAATCATCCATGATTAAAACAAGGAGGTGGATTTGGAAGTTACTTTGATCACCTCATAGATATTGTTAATAACATACTTTCACAAGTTTATCTTATGGCCATTCTTCAACAGGTGAATCAAGAACACATCCAGATACTTCATTACATCAAAATCTCCTTTTCTCAGGCTAATCAAATTTTGAACAAATTTGAACAGAAGTCTAGTCTCTCCATCTAATTCAGCAGCTATGGCCCTTCGCTTGGTTCCATTTCCAGTCATGTTTTACAAAGTATTCTCCAGGTCAAAGATGTCGGTTGTTGGAGGAGGGTCTCTCTGGTAATCTTCACAAACTCCTTCATGGGGAATCCCTAGGCATACATCCCACAACCTCTAGGAGAAATAGAACTTTTTCCCATTTATCCAGCTGGTTACCATAAATCTTTCTCCAAACTCAAAATAAAATTTCACATACTGATAGAATTGAGATACCAGCCTCGGGTAAATCAGTCTATTCTGTCCAGTGAACCATTCAATCCATCCTTTATCTCTTAAAAATTTCAAAACTAATGATCTTATAGATGGAATCCACTCTGGGAAAACCTCTTTTTCAGGTACATCTTTACGGATTTTGGGTTTATAGGTCCTTCAGGAGCTATCCTCGGTATCCTCTTCTATTTCTTAGAGTGGCGCTTCTCCGAGAAGGGTGAAGAAGTATGGTTCATTCTTGGCATTCACTGAAGGTTCAGGCGAGAGAGAAGAGAAGGTTCAGGGGAGGGTTCAGGTAAGGAATCGAATGAAACCCTTAAGTTTTATCATTTGGGAATGTCAAACTTCATAAAAAAATGCGGGAAATCAAATATCGGTGAAATAAAAATTACAGAAATACGGGTTAAAAAAAATAAAAAAAAAATAATCTTCATGGTGAGACCGTGAGCAGGCATTACGGTGTGATGAAAACTAGTCATCACGGTGAGACAGTTGGTAGTCGCCATGTTGAGACAGTGAGCATTCTGTGTAGTCACGGTGAGATAGTGAGTTGACAGACCGTGAGCATTAAGTCCTGACAGTGAGACCGTGAGCATAAAACAGTAACTTAGAAATAGTGACTATGAAACTGTAAAGTAAAATACAGTAAAGTATTAACCAATAATAGCAGTAAGATATTTACTTATGATTAATCATACCAAGATCATGTAGGATGTAGTCTAATCTTTTAGAATTTAATGGTTTAGTGAATATATCAGCAAGTTGATATTCAGTACCAATGAATTCCAAAGTGATATCACCTTTTTGATAATGATACCTCAAAAAGTGATGTCTTACATCAATATGTTTTTTCCTAGAATGAGAAACAGGATTCTTAGAAATATTAATAGCACTTTTGTTGTCACAATTTATTTGGACATGTCTGAATTGATATCCATAGTCTTGTAATGTGTGTTTAATCAACAAAATTTGTTCACAACAACTTCCAGCAGCTATGTATTCAGCTTCTACGGTAGATAATGCAACAAAATTTTGTTTCTTACTACACCATGATACTAGTGACTTGCCTAAAATGTGACATGTTCCAAAGGTGATTTTTTCTATCTAACTTACATCCAGAAAAAATCAGCATCAGAATAACTAACTAATTCAAATGATTTTCATTTGGGAAAGAACATTCCTAAATTGGGAGTATGATTGAGGTATTTGAAAATTATTTTTACAGCATTTAAATGTGACTCTTTAGGGTTTTCCTGAAAATGAGCACACATACACACACTAAACATAATATCAGGACGACTAGCAGTCAGGTAGAGTAGACTTCCAATCATTCCTCTATAAGTGGTATGATCAACAGATTTACCATTTTCATCAAGATCCATCTTACAGGTGGTACTCATGGGAGTGTCACTACTTTTTGTGCTATCCAATCCAAAATGATTTAAAAGATCTCTAGTATATTTACTTTGAGTTAAAATAATTCCATCATCATTTTGAAATATTTGAAATCCAAGAAAGAATTTGCGTTCACCCAATAAACTCATTTCAAATTCATTTTGCATCATTTTAGAAAAATCATTACATAATGTAGTTTTTGAAGATCCAAAAATAATATCATCTACATAAATTTTTACAACTAAAACAACTTTAGAAATTCATTTTATAAACAGAGTATTATCAGCTATTCCTTTTGTAAAACTTTTAGAAATTAGAAAAGTACTTAATCTATCATACCAAGCTCTTGTAACTTGCTTTAAACCATATAAATCTTTTGATAAATTTAAAATATGATTTGGAAAATGGGGGTTTGAAAATCCAGGTGGTTGTTCAACAAACAAATCCTCAGCAATATAGCCATTCAAGAATTCACTCTTGACATCCATTTGATATAGTTTGAAATTTAGATGTGTAGCATAAGCAAGTAAAATACTAATAGCTTCTAATCTGGCTACTGGAGCAAAAGTCTCCTCATAGTCAATACCTTCTTCTTGACTATATCCTTGTGAAACTAGACTAGCTTTATTTCTAACTATGTTTCTAGATTCATCTACTTTATTTCTAAACACCCATTTAGTGACTATTGTGAAAGTGTCCTTAGGTCTTTCAACAAGATTCCAAACTTTATTTCTTTCAAATTGATTGAGTTCTTCTTGCATAGAAATTACCCAAAATTCATCATTAATAGCATCATCAATGTTTTTAGGTTCAAGCTATGACAAGAAGGCTTGATGTTCAACATGATTTCTTAGAGAAGCTCTAGTATGTGTCCCTCTATCATGATTTCCAATAATAGCATCTAAAAGATGGTTTTTTATAATTCTACTTGATCTGGTGAAGGTAGGAATAGAAATTTCATGTTCTTCTCTAGGTTCAGGTTCATTAGGAGAAGATTCTAGAATAAGTCCAGAACTGGTTGTACTTATAGCAGGTTCCGTTGATTTGTCATTAAGGTCCAGAATAGATAAATCTTCTTCATGATTTTCAAGAGAGGTTTTAGGCTCATGTGGATCAGTTTCATCAAACTTGATGTGAACAGATTCTTCCACACACTTGGTTTCTTTATTGAAAACTCTATAAGCCTTGCTGGTTAATGAATATCCTAAAAATATACCTTCATCACTCTTAGAAGCAAACTTATCAAGATTATCTTTTGTATTGAGAATAAAAACATTACATCCAAAGACTCTAAAGTAACTAAATTTAGGTTTTCTATTTTTCCACAACTCATATGGGGTCTTCATAAGAACATGTCTAATTAAGACTCTATTAATAATATAACAAGCTGTATTTACAGCTTCATCCCAAAAGTAAATAATAAGGTCATATTCATTAATCATAGTTCTAGAAAATTCTTGCAGGGTACTATTTCTTCTTCCTACTACACCATTCTACTAAGGTGTCCTAGGAGCAAAAAATTTTTGACTATAGCCATTGTGTGAGAAATAGGATTCAAATTCATGATTCTCAAACTCACGGCCATGATCACTTCTTAGGTTTTTAATCTTAAGTCCACTAATATTTTCTACAGATTTGGAGTATATAACAAAGTAAGAACAAGCTTCCCTTTTGTGAGCTAAGAAGTACACCCAAGTATATCTAGAAAAGTCATCTAATAGGACATAGACATAGTGCTTCCCATTTAAGCTAGAAACTCTAGATGGTCCAAACAAATCCATGTGAACCAACTCGAGAGGTTGATATGTTGAAACTTATTTCTTTTATTTAAAAGAAACATTGTGTTTCTTTCCCTTTTGACAGGGATTACAAACTTTGTCATTTGGAAACTCAAGCTTAGGTAGGTCTCTAACTAAGTTCTTCCTAGTTAGTTTTCTAAGCGAGTGTATATTGCAGTGTCCTAATATTTTATTCCATATCCATGACTCTTTATGAAAATCATTTAAACAGGTAACATTTTCCTTGGCTAAGGAATTAAAATAAACAGCAAAAAATATTCATTTCCTAGAGTAGAAAATACAAAAACATTTTTAGAACTAAAAACTTTACAAGAATCATTTTCAAATTTTACATTAAAACCATCATCACACAATTGAGAAATACTTAAAAGATTATATTCCAGTCCATCAACAAATAAAACTATGGAAATTAAAACTGAATCAATGTTACAAATTTGGCCTAAGCCGATGATTTTTCCTTTAGAATGATCACCAAAGGTGACATGACATCCATCAACCTTTATTAAACTCTTAAAGCAGGAGTAATACCCAGACATATGTCTTGAACATCCACTATCCAGATACCATGTCTTCTTGTGGGATCTCTTCAAACAGGTTTCCTACAAAATAGAATTAGATAGTAAATGATTTTGGTACTCAGATCTTTTTGGGTCTAGACATGTTAACAATCAGTGCTTTTGGTACCCAAATTTGTCTTACGGGTCTCATAAAATTTGTAGAATCAACAGATTTTCAAAGATAAAATTTTTTGGATCTGTAACTATGAATATAACTAGTTGAAGCATATGAACTTCCCCAACTAGAACTATCTACATTTTGTCCAGATTTAGGAATAAATCTAGTTTTGGTAATTTTTCTTTGTCTTGGTTGGTATCCTATACCAGTTATATATCTAGGTGCAATCTACTTACCTAGAATTTGAGTAAGAGTATCTTTTCCATTTGTGAACTTTTCTAAATCCTTTCTAACTTGCTCATTTGAAAATTTCAGTTCAGTTTTTTCTTTAAGAAAAAGAGAATTCTTTTCCATTTCTATGTCAAGATCAAATTTATGTTTAACAGTTAAAGCATAATATTTATTTAAACCTTTTTATTTGTCTTTCAACACATTACAGGTTTCTTCCAACATATCACAGTATTCAAAGAGTTCAAATTTTGACATATTTTCAGAATCAGAATCATCACCAGAATAATAAGAATTTAAAACACGAGTATTTGAGGTTACCTCAGTTGTGTTTTTCATGGAACACATGTTGGCACGATTTATTTCAAAATCAGACATTTCAGATTCACATGTGCTGTCTTCAGAAGCACTCCATGTAGCCTTCATATCCTTTTTGTACTTACTATCCTTGTAATCATACTTCTTTTTTACTTTTAACTTTGGACAATCAGCCTTGATGTGTCCTTTACTTTTGCACTCATAGAAAACAACCTCATCACTTTTATCTGGCTTTTTCCAATCCTTCTTCCAATGTCCCTTATTGTCATACTTTCCTTTGTAATTTGATTTTCTGAAAAATTTCTTCTTCCTATAAAATTTCTTAATCCTCCTGGCTATCTGAGCCATTTCAGCATCACTATCAAAGTCTGAATTTTCACTGGTTGAATTGTCAGTTTGTATTTGCATTTTCTCATTGTCTTTTCTATTTGAAGCAGTAGTCTTGAAAGCCACATATTTTCTCTTAGGTTCATCATCTTCCTATTTATTAACATTGAGTTCTTCCATAGACATCATGAGATTACCAATGATTTCTTTGACAGGTAGAGAAGCAATGTCACATGACTCTCTGATTGAAATAGATGTCCCTCTCCATCAGTCTGGTAAACACCTCAAGATTCTCATAATTTGTTCCTTTGCTAGAACAACTTTACCAAGTGAATTCATTGTACTGAATATCGCATTAAACCTAAGATACATATCAGAAATAGGTTCATCAGTCTTCATTTTAAAATTATCATATTTAATAGTATAAGTATTTAATCAAATTTCTTTTACATTGGTAGTTCCCTGATGAGAAACACCAAAAGTATCCCAAATTTCAAAAGAAGTTTTTCATGCAGAAATTATGTTAAACTCCTCATCTTTTAGAGCAAATTACTGGGCATTCATAGCTTTACAATTATTATTGTAACCAGTCTTTGTAGTTTCATCCCAAGTTACTCTTTCAGTTTCTGGAATTTTATATTGAGATTCTATCAGAGTCCAGATATCAAAACCCATGCTTTCTAAATGAATTTTCATTTTAAGCTTCCAATGAGCATAGTTTGTACCATTGAAGAAAGGTATCATGTTAGTAGAAGCACCGTCTAGTCTATTATCCATAACAAGATTTTAGAAAGATAATTTAAAGAGATAATATTTAGAACTAACCGAAATTTAATATCTTTAAAGATGAAACTAAAATTACAGTTGAAAAAAAGAGTATTTCAGAAATCCTTAAACAAAAACAAATCCTTTGATACTAAATGTTGGTCGGAGTGGATACTCAATAGGGGGGGTCATTGAGTTCCAATTACAATTTCTGTTAAAATATTGTATATTTAAAATCCACCAATTTATAAAACAAGTTAAACTATAGTGAATTTATACATATTGTAAATGTTCACTTAGCTTCTCAAAGATTGATTAGGTCCCAGTTAATTTAACCACAATATTAAACTCACTTTTGAATCTAAACTACTGATTTACAATAAGTGTAAACACTTTCTAATTTAACTATCAAAGTACCTTTAAAATAGCTTTGTATTTCAAAGTAATAACAGCGAAATAAATAAGATATTTTTAGTATAATTTGTACTTAAACTAAATATGCACAACACATATAACAAGAGGTTCAGTCTCAAGCTGAGACTTAGTCCTCTCAAATTTATATAAATTTGATCCACAACCTAGATCGTGGTTAACAAAATTTTACAAAACTGTCTAGGCCACGCAGGGACCTCAACCACTATTCTTCGTGGGAAAAAAACAGACCGGTCCACACAAGGACATCTTCCAAAGTTGACGTGGGTAAACATGAGTAAACAAATGTGGTTTGAGGATTTTGATATCCTCCAGTTCAGTGCAGGAGACAATGTGTGTATAATAAATACAGAGTACACCACGCTACTCGAAAGTTAATAAATAAATCACTTAGAGATAACGGATAAGAGTTTAGAAAGCTCTAGTAATTATCAATTCATCTCTAGACTCGTTGGATTCAGAAGGAATGATTTGGAGTCCTTCTTTGGTTTTTCTGTTGAAAAACAGAGTGTCGTACATCAGCTTGTATTCTACAAGAATGAAAATGATCTCTTGATTCATCGTGTGTTCTTCAGTGGTGTTGGATTGCATTCATGAAAGTTATTTGAAAGTCTTGTGATCTCCTTCTTGTTCAGGATTGTTCTCCTTGTTCAACACATTGCTCTTGGGTATATGTAAGTTCTTCTCGTTGTATATTCACACATGCACTCCTCTCGTGTATCGTGTACTGTATCTTAATCTTCCTTATATTCCACGACATTTGGCAGTAGGAATGATTCCCTTTTCATAGGTACGAGATACAGTTTCCTGACATGCCAACAACTATCATTAAATAACACTAATTGTATTAAAAACATCAAATATGACCGTTAGCATTATTTAAAAAATATTGATAAAAAGTTAACGAATGGAGTCACAATGATTATATAAACGGTGTCTTCTTCATGGTATTAGCTTCACGGTATGAGCTTCACGGTATGAGCATCATGATATGAGCTTCACGGTGTCTAGCTCATGGTGTGGAGGTCACGGGTTGTCCTTCACGGTGTCTGGGTCACAGTGAGTCCTTCACGGTGTCTGGGTCAAGGTGAGTCCTTCACGGTGTCTGGGTCACGGTGAGTCCTTCATGGTGTCTGGGTCATGGTGAGTCCTTCACGGTGAGTCCATACTTAGACAAATTTTTGTATTTGGACTTAGACAGAATATGCAAAATATGGATTGAGTTTAATTATTAGAGAGTAACAGAACTTGAATCATAAACATAATGGCTTGATAATATATGTGATATTTGTGATCATGCATAAGGCGTGTAAATAATAAAGGGATTAATTAACATCCATAAGATTTGTTATCATTAAAACACGATGAGTAGTAATTATGGAGATTGAAGATCATTAGCAAGATGTGTAATTATGATTGATATTTATTAAAAGTAAACGGATTTGGTATCATTAAAATATTATTAACACATGAGGAGTCCAACAGAAAACATATGAATTATTTAAGAAACATATCCATAAAATGGTTCTTAACAAGAAAAAAATAAAATATCTATCCTTCTCCAATGTTCCATGGACCATACCTATCAACTTTTAAGTGATAGATTTATGAAATCCTTGGTCTGATCCTATAAGAATTATAATTAAAAAAATTCAACATTAAAAGTTTATGACATACCTTATGGAGGGTAAACTTTTTCTCCCCACCAATAAAAGTGTATGAAATCCTAAAAATATGTCAAAAAATACATACACTTGATAACATCATGGGTGATTTTTTGTGCACTAAGAAATCACATAGATATGCATAACCACTTACAGTTATATCATAGGATATACATTTCCATATTTGGTAAATCCTTTTCCTAAGAGGGGTATTTAAATTCAACACTCCTTCAAAACATGACGCATCATAAAAAAACTTATGAACCATGTTAGGAGAAGGAGAGGAATATAATATTTGAATATCAACAAGAGAACTAGTTATATTTTAAATCACAAAAATAATTCCTCACTCCATCAAAGGTCTTTCACCGCTATTTAACATTTAGTACCCCTTAATATAATGTTATCTTATGATATAAATATATGATGAAATATGTTTATAACTCTCTCGAGGTACTACCACCAATGCATGAGATGACATGGTTGATATTGATCCATGTCTACCACAACTATCATTCTAAATTTAATAAACTATCTACTGTTATTATATAATTTTATAAGAGTGATACTGATTTGATTCACTTAGATATGAATCCCCATTATGACCTATTGCCCATTACTCATACTATAAATATAGAGTCCAATATTAACCTAATGAAAATGGAATTCTCATTATCTAACTAAAAGATCACTTGTCATCTTAGAACAACTCCTCAAGCCTCATTTTGAACCACTTAAAGAAAAACCAATAGAACCACTCCTTTAAAAATCATACCAAATCACATGTCACCTATAATGTTCCGCAAGTTTCATCGAATATTTTTTCATAAATTCATGGGAATTTTACAAGTTCACAGTTTCTGACGGCGCTTGATTCTGAGGCCCGGTGTGCCCAGAATTAATTTCTGAATTTTTGTTCATGTAAGTTTAGTGAACATACGAGTGTGATTTTATATCTTTTGAAACGGTGCTCGGAACTGAAATCCAAAGTCACCATTGAACTCGCAGCATCGGTGAATTCATAGTGAGATCTTCACCGCAGTTGCGTTCTAACGAGAACAGATGTTAATTTTTTGGGGGTTTTAAATAAAATTAAATAAAAATAAGTGTAACTTATTTTTATTTTGTTTGGTGGTCAAAACCATCAAGTGGAGGATAGAGGTGGGTCCAACCCACACATAACCTCCCTTGGGAGGATATTATTTTAGTGGGACCCACCCTATGTTTAACCCCTTTTGTAATCATAGAGGTGGGGGCCACATTGGTTTTAATCCCTTGAACTCCCCATAAATGGTGGAACTCTTGAACTTCCCCAAAATGGTGCCAATTCACCCAAAAATTAATTTATGGATTCAAATAATTAATGTTTAAAATCATTTGAATTGTTTCCAACCATTAATATAATAGTGAGTCTATTATTTTTGGTGTTGTAAATATCTTTTGGGGCATTTTGAGAGAGGACTTGGAGGAATTGAGAGAACTTCATCCTCTCGACGAAGAACACGAAGATCACCGCTCACCTCCAAAGAACGATGAACTCCACCTTCTTCCTTCTTCAACCAGGGTAAGAAAGGGAAGCACCGCCGCCCACGAAGTACGCTGATGATGTTATCTCTAATCAACTTCTCGGATCTCTTCCTCCTCCATCTTTGATGTTATGATGTCCACCTTCTGCAACTCCATCATCGATCACTGAACACGAGGTAGGGTTTTGAGTTTTACTCTCCATTCTACGTTGTTCAAAATGTGGTTTGAGAATTTTCTTTTTGTTTATCATCATAATGTGGAAGGTGAGGGCCACATGAACACAGCCCGAATCCCCCTCTGTTTATCTTATCTTGATTGCGATGATGGTGGCGCAATGACAGCACTGGGGGAATGGGCCACGGCCGTTGGGCCGTAATTATATTCATGGCGACCGACAACGAGCCGGCAGCAAGAAGAACTGTTGGTGCATGGATCGCCATGTCGCCAGAAGAGTGCAGTGTCGTCGCACTATGCCAGAGAGAAACCACATCCAAAGGATACGACATAAAGAGGAGGACATCCAGCTGAGTCGGCTTCCGGCGGGTGCTCCACAGGGCAGGACCCTTTGGGTCCTGCAGTTCACCGAACTGGCACATAGCGCCAGTTCCTTTGGAAGCCGGGGGCGCGACACCCCCCCCCCCATATCGAGGCCAGAGTGGCCACATGGGCAGTCCTCTCACACCACGCTAGCTGGCCCGCCAGGACACACGAGCCAGCCGGCTAGGCCACGCAGGCCAGCTAGCCGGGCGGACCGCCCTTGGGTTGGGTCGCCCTCGGCTGGGCCACCCCCTCAGGCCAGGTCAGACCCTCGGACCGGGTCGCTCCGACTGGGTCGGACCGGACCCGGACCCGCTATGGCCAATTCTCACATTTCCACCCATATTTTGGGCTACGGGTGTCCAAACGATGATCTATTTGCAGCAATGGAAGGCTCAGAGTAGGACAGTTCTTTTGGAATACTCCACTTGAGGTTTGGACACAGTTGGGGTATGGTCGGGTTGCTTTGATCCTAAAAACCAACCGGACCCCTGGAACGGAAATGCCAATAACTCACAGACTTGGCGTCCAATTGACGCATCGTCTGTCACATTGGGTTCCTTATGATGAGACAGATATACGGGATACATAAACTCGAGACTTCGTGATAGTTGATGTATTGATGTATGGATCGAGGAGCAGACCCTCCCGGAATCGAGAATGATGTGTTTGGGAACCCTAAGGATGGCTTTGACTGAGATGATAGGATCCTACGTGGACCTACTACTGTACCAGGATCCTCCGTGGGTTCGACAGTGATGATACTGTTCCAGGATCCTTTGTGTTTTTGACAACGATGAATTCTATACCGGGATCCTCCATGGGATTGAAATTAATGACTTCTATACCGAGATCTTTCATGGGTTCGACAATGATGACTTATGTACCGGGATCCTCCATGGGTTCGACAGCACTGATACTATTCCAGGATTCTACGTGGGTTCGATAGAGGAGATGATTCAGTGGATACACCTAATCATCTCTAACCATCTACATGATTTGTATACCTGTGTGAGATGAGTCTAGACTTTCAGTTGATATCATCGAATTGATTGACTTCACTTCCTTTGTGGAATGGGTTGTGCTTGGGATCTAGTGTTGGAGCTGGACTGTGATTGGAAACATAGGTATATGTATGTGCATATACCTAAATAGGGATGGTTGATACTTTTTTATTGAATATTTATACTGTGTTTTATCCTTAGTGGATTCTGGGATACCTTTGGGGGTCTCGAGGTCCCCTACTATGTATTGTTATACTTACCCCTACACAGGCATTACCCACACCTTGTTGTGTTCTGTGCAGACGAGGGTCAGCAGTGATCGAGTCTGAGGTTGACAAACGAGAGATTGATCGGAGCTGGACTAGATAGGAGGTACCTCAGGGACGAGTTTTTTGAGATCTGTACCTACCCTTCAGGTTGGATTTCCTGGTGGACGATCCAGGAGCTGTTTTACTTTTTTTACTTGTACTAGTACTTGTTGTTCAGTTGGGTTTGTATACTGGCCCACTTACTTTCTTCACACCATTATTTTCTATATTAGTAATTGTTGCTTCTACTACTTGTGTTCAGACTTTGTGTGTTACAGGATTAAAGGCAATGCCTTCCCTTTTTATCAGGGATTCCCCTTTGGTACTTCTTGCCAGCCCCTAGCCTATGTAAGGAGGGCTTGGGGTAGTCACAGCACGGGCCCCAATGACGGGTCATGAAAAATTGTTATCAGAGGAGTCGGTTCTACAGTATAACATAGACTCTGATTCTTCAAATGTAAATAGTGTTATGTGTTTTGGGTTTTGTTATCTATTTAGGGAACCACTATGGGTGCGGCGGATGACATATCCATACACTAGGACTCTGAATTCTGATTTTCGACTATGTGCACGAAAACACTAATTGTGTGTGTGTTTCATTAGATAAGTTTTCTCCATGATTACTTTATTTCAGCTCACCAGGTATATTTTTTTGATAGTGGTGCACCTGTTTCTTTTCATGATGGCTCCACATAGGCATCCGACTACGATTGTGAGTTTTGTACGAAATGGTAGCCTACCGAGCAACGAGGCCTCGGTGTAGGGCCCCATCACAGCGGAACCACAACCCTCTGGGCCACCGATACCACCATCTCCAGCAGTAGAGAGTGCATGCCGTCTGAGTGCATTGCACTAGTTCCAGCTGTAGAGGCTGCAAAGGATCAGGCGAGATATGGACACACAGGCAGCTGAGGATTGGCTGGAAGATGTTGTGAGTGTTTTCAGATTGGTAGGGACATCATCCGACTTCATGGTGATCCTTATCACGAGTCTCCTGCATGCACAAGCTGGTATATGGTGGAGCCTAATTCTCTAGGTTCATGACGAGACATCACTTCTCTGGGTATTCATAGAGAGTCTCATCCGGTCAGAGTTTTTTCCAACCACCCTTCGTGCGGTGTGGATATAAGTGTTACTGCATCTAAAACAGGGTAGCATGACGGTGGCACAGTACTCAGTGATGTTCACTGACCTCTCGTGTAACTCCACGGATATGGTGTGGGACCCATTCCTCAGGGCCCGGACATTTGAGAAGGGACATAGGCATGATATCAGGGCTTTGATGATCTCCCTCAGCATCTTGATGTAGGCGGGGGTGCTGGAGCGAGCCGTTCATGTGGAGAGTTCTCTTGCTGAGCAGTCACCAGCAGCGAGACCCACCACAAGGCGACACGTAGCAGAGCCTTCTGCAGCCAGAAGTAGACATATGTCGCAGAGGAACAAGCGGACCAGGCCATCAAGTGGGAGACCCCAGGATACAGGTTCGGTTGTGTATGGCACATGAGACAGAGCCGTCCATACATGGAGCAGATAGTGCTATGCGTGCGACGGGCAGCATCACATGGCTCGTGACTGCCCGACCCGCCATGCAGATGAGAAGAATACAGTAGATGGACTTCCCAGGCAAAGGCAGAGGTTTGACAGTGGTGGTCCTCTGGGAGCATGTGCACGTGGTAGAGGGGCTGGCCGAGCAGCAGGTGGTGGACAACGTTTTGGAGTCCTACCACCAGCCCCAATAGGAGGTCCACCCCGACCATAGGGAGCTGGAAGACAGAGGTGGGATCAGCTCCAGGAAATCTAGGCCTACTACCACGGTGAACCTGAGATGATTCAAGGTATTTCTTGTGTCTACTCCACCCTTGATGAAGTACTTATAGACACAGGTGCGAGTCATTCTTTTATTTCCACTACCATCATCTAGAGCTCAGAAATTCTGACGGAGCCGTTGACTCATTCCTAACCACTAGAAACTCATTTGAAATCAGACATGACGATTATGAACTGGTTTCGCCAGTGTGAGCTTAGTCTTGGAGGTGAGAGCTTCGGCTGGGATCTCCTCATAGTGGCATCGAGGCCTTACGACGTCATCTTGGGTATGGAATGGTTATCCACAGTTCATGCTTAGATTGACTGCATTATCCAGAAAGTTTGATGTGTCCGTGAGGATGGGATGAGGTTTACCTTCACTAGTGAGAAGGGATCGTTTGCAGTGCAGGATGGACTTACCCAGAGGAGGGGGAAGCCGATAACACATCAGTTGGAAAGCCTCATTCTCAAAGCAGTTGATGTTTGGAGTCTGAGTTTTCCTGTTGTGGTGGATGAGTACGCATATATCTTCCCTAATGACATTCTAGGACTACCTCATTGTAGAGAGGTAGACTTTTACATTTAATTATACCCTGGGAAGACACTGATATCCACTCCAACATATTGGATGTCTCTCGCAGAGCTTCGTGAGCTGTGGGTACAGCAAGAGGACTTGCAGGGGAAGGGATTTATCTACCCTAGTGTTTCACCCTGGGCATCCCCGATTTTGTTCACCAAGAAGGTGGGTGGGAGCTTGCGTCTATGTGTTGACTATCGGCACCTGAACCAGGTGACCGTGAATAACAATTACCCATTCCCGAGGATTGATGACCTCATTGACCAGCTAAAGGGAGCATGTTGGTTCTCGAAGATAGATCTTAAATTGGGTTATCACCAACTCATAGTACAAGATGAGGATGTGCAAAATATTGCCTTAAAATGTCGGTAAGGCCACTACGAGTTCTTGGATATTCCATTCGGAGTAAGAAACGCACCAACAGTGTTCATGGGAATCATGAACATGATCTTTCATCCATTCCTTGATCGCATTGGGGTAGAATTCATCGATGACATTCTGATCTAATCATCTACTAAGAAGGAGCACGCCTACCATTTGCGGGTAGTACTGGACACACTCTGAGAGCACTAGATTTATGGTAATCTTTCGAAGTGCCCGTTCTGGATCTGAGAGGTACACTTTCTGGGACACGTCATCTTAGAGGTTGTAGTTGGAGTGGATCCAGTGAGGATCGACGCAGTAATTTCTTGGGAGCCACCCGAGAGTGTGACGGAGGTATGGAGTTTTCTGGAACAGGCTGGGTACTATCAGGGATTTGTTCCAGACTTCTCCAGAGATGAAGCACCACTTTCAGCATTGAGGAAGAAGGGGAAACCCTTCTTGTGGTCAGAGATATGCCAGCAGAGCTTTCAATAGCTGAGGAAAATGTTGACTAGTGCCCCCATCTTGAGACTTCCAGATGAGGGTGTAGGGTACGTAGTATACTGTGATGAATCAGGGACCATACATTTGTGTGTCCTGATGTAGGAGAAATAAGTGATCTCTTATGGTTCTCTGATGTTGATACAACACAAGAAGTTCTACGCTACAGCTGACATGGAGTTATCAGTAGTGGTGTTTTCCTTGAAGATTTTGCAGCACTATCTGATCGGTGAGTGTTTAACAGTATACTCTGACTACCAGAGTCTCAAGTACATCTTCTCGCAGAAGGGCCATAACCTGATACAGCAGCGTTGGCTTGAGTTCCTCTTGGAATATGACTTTGAGATAGTTTATACAACTGGTAAGGGGAACGTTGTACAAAATGCTATCAATAGGAGATCAGGAATTCAGCTGCTAGGAGAGGCGACATAGCAGCTGGTCGCATTGCAGATATATTTTGTGGATAGAGATGGAATAGCCTTTTTTCAGTATATCACATTCACTCCTCCACTTCTTTAGCGAGTCAGGGGGCACATCATGGGGATGTTTACTGTGAGACGCGACGTGCTCAAATATCCATAGGGTAGGCACCTGATGGATTTTCTGAAGGTGGGGAGCACATAATTCTATTTAGAGGACGTACCATTATACTAGTTTCACTTCGAGAGGATGTGTTGTGGGAGTTCCACACATCTCCTTTAGTTGTACATCCGGGAGTGATGAAGATGTATCAGGACCTCCGACGACAGCATTGGTGGCCCGGTATGAAGAAGGCAGTAGTAGTGTTTGTCTCACGATGCCTCACTTGTCAGCATGTGAAGGCGGAGCAGCAGGTTCCTATAGGATTAGATTATCCCTTAGAGGTCCCAGAGTGGATGTGGGATGAGATATCCATGTATTTCGTGATGGTAATTCCACATACATCTAGAGGACACGACTCTATATGGGTGATCGTTGACCAGATCTCAATGTCGGCACACTTCCTACCGATCAGAGAGTAGTGTTCAGTAGGGATCCTGGGACACCTCTACATATGGGAGATCATACGACTTCATGGTGTGCTATCAATGATAATCTCTGATCTTGATTCTTTTTTCACTTCTTGGATATAGAAGGGGTTGTAGGAGGCTTTTAGTATGCAGCTTCGCTTGAGCACCACCTTCCATCCTCAGACGGATGGTCAGACTGAGAGAACCATTCAGACTCTCGAGTACATGCTTCGTGCATGAGTCCTCGACTTCGGTCCTAGCTGGGAGTATCACTTATCCATGGTAGAGTTTTCATATAACAAAAACTACCACTCCACCATCGGGATGGAACCGTTTGAGGAAGTTTACGGCTAACCTTAAAGATTGCCTCTGGGTTGGACTGACCCAGGGGAGTCAGCACTTATGAGACCAGAGATGGTGCAGGCTATGATGAAGAAGGTGGAGATCATTCAGGAGCAGATGAAGACAACACAGAGTAGGCATAAATCCTATACTGATAGGAGATAGAGACCTCTTGGGTTCGAGGATGGTGAACACGTCTTCCTACGGGTATCACCTTGATGAGGTCTACGGAGAGTTGGCGAGGTGGCTTAACGCCTAGATCATCCACCTTAGTTGCACCAGATGAATGATGTCTTCCATGTATCTCAGTTGAGGAGATAAGTACATGACTCTTCCCACATCATCGGCCATGGAGAGCTGGACATCGATGATGGGGAGGATTTCACGAAGGTTCCAATGGAGATTGAGGATCGATAGGAGCGGGTCCTATGTGGATGGTTGATTCCTCTGGTGCATGTTCACTGGAAGCACAGGAACATCCAAGATATCACATGTGAGCGGGAGGCTCAGATTCATGCTCAGTACCCCCCTTTCCCCCCTTAATGTGAGTTGTAACTTATGGGAATGTAAAGCCTTGAGGTGGGGAGAATATAATGATCCAGAAATTTAGTGGAATTGTTTTTCTTAAATTCATGGGAATTTTACGGGTCCAAAGTTTCTGACTGCGCTTGATGCCAAGGCATGGTGTGCCTAGAATCAATTTCTGATGTTTTGTTCAGGTACGTTCAGTGAATGTACGAGTGGGATTTTATATCATTTGAACTGGTGCTTGGAACTAAAATCCAAGAGTACCGTTGAAATCGCAGCATTAATGATTTCTTTTTGAGACCTTCACTGCAGTTGCGTTCTAACGAGAATGGAAGTTAATTTTTTGGGGTTTTCAAATAAAATTAAATAAAAATAAGTGTATCTTAGTTTTATTTTGTTTGGTGGTTAAAACCACCAAGTGGAGGTTATTGGTGGGGCCCACCCGCACAAAACCTCCCTTAGGAGGGTATTATTTTAGTGGGACCCACCTGATATTTAACATCTCTTGTCGTCAAAGAGGTAGGTCCCACACAGTCTTTAATCCCTTGAACTCCCCATAAATGGGGGAACTCTTGAACTTCCCCATAATGGTGACAATTCACCCAAAAATTAATTTATGGCTTCAATTAGTTAATTTTTTAATTCTTTTGAATTGTTTACAACCATTAAAATAATAGTGACTCTATTATTCTTGGTGTGGAATAATATTTTGGGGGAGATTGAGATAGGACTTGGAAGCATTGAGAGAACTTCTACCTCTTGACGAAGAACACGAAGAACGACCCTCACCTCCGAAGAACGACGAACACCATCTACTTCCTTCTTCAACTGGAGAAGGAATGGGATGCACTGATTCCCACAAAGTATGCTGACAACGTCATCTCAAATCATCTAATCTGATCTCTTCCTCCTACGACATTGACGGAATGACGTACGCCTTCCGTGACTCCATCATCGATCACCAAACAAGAGGTAGGGGTTTGAGTTTTACTCTTCCTTCTTCATTGATCAAAATTTGGTTTGAGAATTTCATTTTTGTTTATCATCATAATAAGGAAGGTGCGGGCCGCACAAACATGGCCTGACTCCCCCTCCGTTTATCTTCTCTTGATGGTGATAGTGGAAGCACAATGGCGACATCAGAGGAATGGGCCACGACCGACGGGCTGCGGCGATATGTGTGGCGACCGCCAACAAGCCGGTCGCAAGAAGAACCGGCGACGCAAGGGCCGTCGGGTTGTCGGGGGATCATGGCACTGTCGCACCGCATAGAGGATCAGGTCGTGGCCAAGCAGGCCACGACGGCGCCAGAGGAGTGTGGTGTCGTCGCACCGTGCCAGAGAAAGAAGTCGCAGACATGGAGGCTGCGGGGGTAGGATGGGATGGGCGCGACGTCGTTGCACCAGTCCAGAGAGCAACTACGGTCAAAGGCCGCGGTGGAAAGAGGAGGGAGGCCAGATGAGCCGGTCGCCGGCGGGCGCTCGACAAGGCGTGTTCCTTCGGGTCCTACGGTTCAACGAACCGGTTATTAGCGCCGGTTCCATTAGAAGTCGGGGGGCGCGACACCCCCCCCCCCACCCCATGGCCTGGCCTTCCTGGCCACGCAGGCTGGCTGGCCAGGCCACGTGGGCCGGCTGGCCAGGCCAGGCGGGCCAGTCGGACAGGCCACACGGGCCCGCTAGCTAGGCCACGTGGGCCGCCCACGGCCGGGCCTCCCTCGGGCCGGGTCAGACCCTCAGACTAGGTCGGACCCTCATAATGGGATAGACCGAGGTCCGGATCGGGTCGGGTTGGGTCGCTCCAACTAGGTCAGACCGGACTCAGACCCACTTTGGCCAGTTCTCACCTTTTCACCCATATTTTGGGTTATGGGTGTCGGAATGAAGACCCTTATGCGGTGACGGAAGTCTTAGAGTAGGAAGGTTCTTTTCGAATACCCCACCAAAGGTTTGGATACAGTTGAGGTACAATTGGGTTGTTCTGAACCTAAAAACCAATCGGGCCCCTGGAACAGAAATGCCAATAACTCATATACCAGGCGTCCGATAAAACACGTCGTCTATAGCGTTGGGTTCCGTATGATGAGACAGATATACGAGATACATCAACTTGAGACTTCGTGGTAGTTGATGTATCAACACTTGGCAAGAGGAGCGTACCCTCCCGGAATCGAGCATGCTGTGTGCGGGAACCCTAAGGCTGGCTGTGACTGAGATGATAGGATCATAAGTAGACCTAATACTGTACCAGGTTCCTTTGTGGGTTTGATAGTGACGATACTATACCAAGATCCTCCGTGGGTTCAACAACGATTAATTTAATACCAGGATCCTCTATGTGTTTGACAGCGATGACTTCTGTACTAGGATCCTCCGTCAGTTTGACACCAATGAATTCTATATCGGGATCCTCCATGGGTTTGATAGAGCTGATACTATTCTAGGATCCTATGTGGATTCGACAGAGGAGATGATTTAGTGGCTACAACTAATCATCTCTACCCCTATACAAGAGTTGTATACCTGTGTGAGATTAGTCTTTACTTTCATTTGTTATCATCGAAATGATTGACTTTACTTCCTTTGTGGAATGGGTTGTGCTTGGACTCGAGTGTTGGAGCCGGACTATGACTGGTAACTTAGGTATATGCATGGGAATATACCTAAGTAGGGATGATTGATAATTTGTGATGGTATCTTTATACTGTGGTTTATTCTTAGTGGAATCTGGGAGACCTTAGAGGGTCTTGGGTCCCCTACTGAATATTGTTATACTCACCCCTACATAGGCTTCACCCGCACCTTGTTGTGTTCTGTGCAGATGATGGTCATCAGTGATCGAGGCTGAGGGTGACAGATGGGAGGCTGCTCAGAGCTGGACTAGATGGGACGTACCTCAGGGATGAGTTGTTTGAGATCTGTACCTAACCTTCAGGTAGGATTCCCCGGTGGACGATCCAGGAGCAGTTTTTCATTTTTACTTATACTAGTACTTATTGTTTTATTGGGTTTGTATACTGGACCACTTACTTTCATCACACCTTTATTTTCTATATTAGTACTTTTTTCTTCTACTTCTTGTGTTCAGAATATGTGTGTTACAGGTTTAAAGTCAATGCCTTCCCTTTTTATAATGGATTGTCCTTTTGTGTTAGTCACCAGCCCCTAGCCTATGGAAGGCGAGCTTGGGATAGTCACGACACATGCCTGAAGGACGGGTCATGGAAGCACCTCCCAAATACTTATTTCTAACCATTTCATTATTCACAACATTTATATTGGTAGGTAGTAAAAAATCAGCACATACACCATAAGATATGGTTGAAATAAAATATCAAATTTTTTATACATTATACACTAATATCTATCAAATTTTGGTGGAAATCTAGGAAAATAAATAAAATTTGTTCATTATTCCATTTTTATCTATTCTTTCTTGACAACTATAACCTTTTGATTGTTATCTATATTCAAATTATCGGTATGAGATAACTAAAAATAGGGTTAGAAACTCATGCTATGACAACCTTTTAGTCTCATAGCCTATACCATGATATCTCATTCATGTTGTGCTATTCTTTCAAGCATAAATATCTGTAACATAACATTAAAATCTTTTATGGTATTAATAAGCACAAAAATCTTACAAATCATCTCAAACCAATCTTATGAACTCTATGGTGCAATATATCCATTACTGATAATATGTCATTTCACCTAAAAATCAATGGTTATATCATCCATCATTAAATAACTTTCAAAAATTATGATCTCCATATCTTGGAATGTTCATAGTAGACTCATTTTGATCCATACATTAGTTAATGCTTCATGAAATTTTATTGTATAAGCATGCACTGCATTACCTTATTGTATATATTCAACATGCCTTAAAGGTATTATATTTAGATAATATTAAACATAAAATTATAAATAAAAAAATATGTCACTCAAATATAATCCTGAAAATAATGAACAAATCCCATATTTTACCCTTTTCATTCAAATTTTATCATCATAAATTTTTTATCATCCCAAGAATATATGCATAATAATTAATATAATTGATTAACTAAGTCAGAAAAATTATCTAACATGTTTTAGTTTATTAATTAACTATTATTAATTTATTCAAAAAAATTATTTAAATTATCATTGATTAAATTATTTAACTAAACACATATTCCCATTTCAAATTAAATAAATACATAATCACTTTTAACCAAACACATTTCATTGTAATATGTGATGAATATAATTCATGAACACAAATTCTCTTTCCACCTTGATAAAGAATAAATAAATAACTCTTAACTAATAAAATTACTACCACTTTAAAATGAACCAATTATAAATCTTGAAATCCCCAAATAAATCTAATCCTATTCTCCCTGATAACCTAAAAATAATTTATAATGGTTTCATAAATTATATACATAACATTAAACTCAAATTTTTCCAATATTATATTATAATTACTAATATTCCAAAATTATAAATCAATTAATATAATGTATTTGATACTATTTTATAAGTTCACATCTAGAAATGATTTTTGTAAAGACCCATGTATTTAAGTATTATTGAACTAGAAGATGTTAAGGATTCCCATTGTTTTATTGGATTGGTGGATTTGATTTTTTTTATTTGAATTAAAGGTTGTATGTTTCTATATTATGTGGATTTTATTTCTTGGAAGTTTAAGATGTGAAATTTTAGTTTAGATATATCTCAACTGACTTCTCAGGTATTAGTGGATGAATTTTGGCTAAAGGCTGTAGATCATACCACAATAAGAGGCATTGAAATATTGTATATAGGATGTAATATTATAATTTTATTTGAGAGGGTAGATCATTCATGTAATATCATGAGATATTTCACTTTTATTCTATATGTAACAAAAAATTAAGGGATTTTCATAGAGGATGCATGCTATAATGGGAGGGGATTGTACCATGAATCACATCATCATGCCTCAATCAGGTGGTCAGGATTATTTTATGCTAATATTGAAAAGATATTTGAATTATAATAATATTTTTTAGGGAATCAAGACCCCAAATATAGTTCACTGCACTAGGAATCCTATGGTCATATCATAATGTTCAATTTTTAGTTTTTTCATAGGTGAAAACCAATATTTTTATGGTCACCTCCCCCAGTTCCGAGGTAGAAACTACACAATGAGATGAAATTTTTTCCAGAAGTTCCTTCTTTATTATCCCTCATGGAGAAAATCTATCCTTAGTTAATTTAGATTAATTAGAGATAGTTTTTGTTCATTGAATATTAGTTTATTATATTCCCTTTTTCACCCATGATGTTCTTATTCTAATTCATCTAAGGTTGTTGTTTTTTATTAGGGTTATGACATGTCATTCTACTCAAGAAAGGAAAAATCACTCTAAATTCTTGGGGATTTCATGTGTGATGTGTAGTGGAGGCGAATAAATTTTTATATGTGGTCATTTCTCATCATTAATCACGAGGCATGTTTCCAATTGATTCTAATTTTTTTATTTTTCTAAATTGGAAAAGAAGAAAATTGATTTGGAATCATAAATTTGATAATTCAAATTCCATATGTGTGGGTGCATATTTAGAGGGGATAATGGCCATGGACTTTTGGTTTTGGTATTATAGGGTTTCATATTGGTATTTTAATCATTATTTTAAAATTGGGAATTTATTTTTAAGTGATTCAATACTTTATGTCTTGGTTTTTATTGATAATGAATGTTCTTTTTGGCTTGACGATACTTTTTATGAGCAGGAATTGTGTTTTAGACCATTTGATCGAGGTAAGTGGACTTTAAATTGTTTAGTCACCTGATTTTTTTGATTATAAATTGTTTATTTGATCATTATTATTTTCCGTAACTTGTTTCATGACTTAGTGTTCTTTCAATCAATTAAATTGTATGGTCTTGAATCCTCATAATATTCAATAAGAGACATATAAAATTTTAACCATTATTTTGGTGGCACATTGGTCAAATAAGAGTCAGTGAACCCATTTTTATGTTTTATTGAAATAAGATATATTTAAAATTTTAAATTCTTTTTTCATTATAAATATTATTTACAAAGGGGTTTGGGTTTGAAGTGGAATTTCAAAGGAAATGGTTATTTAAATAAATAGTGTAGTGTGGTCTTTAAAAATAGATGTGTTTTCTTAGAGTATTTTCATATGTTTTTTTATTAGGTACTTGTATCAATAAATCTATCATTTAGTTAATATTTCATATTATTTTTAAATAGTATTTGGAGTTTTATTTTAAATAAAATATTTGGATGCTGGATTAGGTATTTTTTAGGTCTATTAGACATCATATGGGTGATTCCCTACAATCCAAAAGATTCTTACCTGTGTATATAATTCCTTATTATTTTTTATTGGAGGGAATTATATTATTACTTGATGATTAATGATATAATAGTATCCATAAGAGAAACATTCCCTTAGATCATTTTTTTTGAGAAGTCAATATTGAGATATTAGGATTGATGGAGTGATAGGTGAGATGTTCATCACTAGTATTTGGGTGATTATTTATGTCCTTGATGATTTTTACAACTTCCTTAATCAATTTTTATATATCATTATGATTTGGAATCCATATTTGAGGTTAGATTTAGTCCCATTATTCTTATATTGAAGTATTATGCTGATTTTTTGTGTTTTAGTTCAAGTCATAGGACATCCCTTGGTATATACCCTATGATGGGATGAGAGAGGTGATATCCATACCTTTTTCTATTATAAGGATTATTGTGTGATCCACTCATGAGTGATATTTTAATATTACATATAAAATAGAGTGATAAGGAATGTATCTAGAGAAATAGTGAGACCCATGTGATGGACCTTGTGCAGGAGTATTGATACCCATGAGATTTTATGCATAGGGTTACCTTTGGGATTCATTTTTATCACATGGATCATGTGTGATGTTTTATAAAATGAAATTTATGTTTTTTTTTCTTCTTATATATGAATATTCCAAGATGTTCTATTTCCCATTTTTGTCTAGTAATTGGGATATAGTTAACATGGCACTATGCGATATGGTGGCCATCCCCTATTAAGTGATTGTATGATGCATCAAATAACAATTTCAAAGATATTTTAGGGACCCATCTATGGAAACCATGGATATAGAACACAATTTTTGATGATGTTGATATTGATACATAATA
The DNA here is from genome assembly GCA_963277665.1 of Viscum album. Taxonomy (NCBI): domain Eukaryota; kingdom Viridiplantae; phylum Streptophyta; class Magnoliopsida; order Santalales; family Viscaceae; genus Viscum; species Viscum album. Next base: position 576,327,742 of record OY728122.1, on the reverse strand, counting down.
TAAGTGACATGTTTGCAGATAGAGTACTATACCATTTTATAGTGATTTTCATCCCCTATGATGGAATGAGATTTATAAGACAAATCCAATGGTTCTATATGGGTACTCAAGAATATAGATCATGCGAGGACAGATAATATGATATAGGGTATCTTGTAATTGTTTTTATTTTTTATTACATTTAGTTTATCCCAATTGTTTATTATTCCTTTTTTTCTCATGAGATTATTGTTCATATGTGATTTAATGGTTGGTTTTTATTTTATTTCCCATTTTTATAATCTTATCAGGACATTACATCCATAATATTTTATGTTTAGTTTTTTAATGGGTAGTGTGATGACTAATGGGTTATGTTGGAATATAATTTGTGAGCCTAGTGGAAATGATGATACATCCATGGTTTTATTTATGGTGAGATGATAGTAACTGAGGTATGATTTATCAGGTTATGAGGGTATATCAATCATCGATTAATATTTGGTGGGTCCTCCCCAAAGCTAAGAAACACCAGTAAGAGACCTTGGGGGTATATTTATTCTAGAATCCAAATCATTGATATGGATTTTAGGTTAATCTTATGTTTTGTTTATGATTAGTTGGGTTTCATTAAGAAGAAATATGCACGCTCTCTTATGATATATATTCACATCCCTCTGATTACATGCCCTTATTGTGTTGTGGAATGAGGGAAAAACCTACAAGGAAATTAGACTACCCCTACCCTAGTAAACGGAATGGGTTTTGATGTTCAAGGGTATATATTCATGTTTTAATTTAAGTATGGGTATCAAAATGGATCTATAAATGTGGTTCAGGTCTAGCAGGGTATAGAGTTCAACAAATTGATATGAAATGTATTGTGAGTTTTCTTGGAGGAAATTGGAAACTTTTCTTTACAATTAATATGATTTAATTTTATCTAGCAGTGTACATATTGTTATTGTTTTGAATTGTATTGTTCCTGATATATGTACTGTGTATAACTACTATTAGAAATATATTATATTGTAATGCATCATATACAATTTTATTTATTTATATTCTTGACTATAGATAATCACTTGAATCTTTGTTTTATTTATATTGGTTTTGGGTTATTCAATATAGAGTTAGGTCATAATGAAATTCTGGTAGATTAGGCCATGAACCATGGATTTATTTTGAAGGCATAGTCTCCCAATTATTTTTTCCATAAAAAATAGCCATTATTCCCTAGGGTATTGGAAGGGAAAACAAGGATACATGATAACCACTACTTTGGTAAAATTTGGTTTCTTTTGGATAGGTAATTACAAAGTGGAATCATAGATTATATTTTGTTAAGATTATGTTAGTTAGATGTTAACATAGTATTTCAGGACATTGGAGGTTGAACGAGACCATTCTTACTATCATGGATTCGATTGAAACGTAATATTCATAGGGGAATCTAGTTTCTTGGATTATCCACTCTTGGTTGAGTGTGATGTGATACTTAGAATATTAATTTTGTATGGATGAAACATTGGATGAATCACATGACTAATCTTTATTTCAATGAGTTGTTTATGTATTAGGATAGTAGAATTCCTAGGGCATGATACATGCACCTATGGGTAGATTTTCTTGAAATTTTTCCATAATATCCTTTATTAATATATTAAACATATAATCTATTTTAGGGTTTTTCTATTACATTAAATGAGGTGATTATATTAAAAAGTATTAAAGGGAATTTATTATTATTTATTGATTATGTTTTTTCATCTACTATAAGGAAATGGTTTTTTGGGTGTTTGGGATTCTGAGAAAACACAGTTTTGTAAAAAAATCTTACAGTGGCATAGGGTGTGACTAAAATGGTGTGGGATTTATAGAATTTGGTAAATATAATGAAAAAGGTTTTGAAAATTGATTTAAAATTATTTTTTGAAAGTAGAATCATTTTTAAAAAGGATAATATAGGTCATGTATTTTAGTGTCATTTTTGGTGAAAAACATTGTATTTTAAGGGTGTTTTGAGAAAACATGGGAGATTCTGGTTTTTGTAAAATGGTTTTAACTTATTTTGAAAACATAAAATTGATAAATGTGTAATCCAATTATTCCATATTTATGGTTTGGATAAAAAATAACACATTTTTTCATGTTTTTAATTGTATTTCACGATTTTTAGAGGGGTCCAGGTGGTTTGGATCTAAGGGTGAGTGTTCAGTGTAAGTATTCCATACCTAGATATAAGATGGTGGTGTTTTTATTGGGATTTCATGGTTTTTAGAAAAAAATTCTTATAGTGGATATAACAATTAGACTGAATCAATCCTTTGTAGTTGGTTATTTTTGTGGGGTGTTTCATAATGTTGGTTTTACCTCAATTATTGAAATTTTCGTTTTTTAGGATTAGTTATTGTATCCATTCACTTTCCCATATTTTTTATATTGGATATGAGATCAGTGCTCCAATGAGAAGAATTGTTTTTAAGATAATAAATATATTATGTAGAGTAAAATGATTTCAATTATATGATAGTTATCATGGAAGGAGTAGTGGATTTCGTAGTGAATGGTTAGTGAGGCTTTTGATGATTAGTGTGTTTGGGTATTTATGTATCACAATGTGAGCACATTTAGAATATGGAGGTAGAACATGATGAGTTAAATAAGTTATGATGACTTTAGAAGATAAATATTTATGTTTAAAGGATCATCATGGATTTTCATTGATGACAATAATTATAGTTGAGAGTTTATAAAATCTATCATATTTACACATTGATCATCAAAATATCAGATATTTACCTTCCATCTTAGTGGGCTGTGGAATTTAAATGTTTTGATTTAGATTTGATGATTGATTTTCGGATAATATGGAGAATGTGTTTTGTAATTTCCTAGATATATATTTCTTTATATAAACATCAGACACTATTTCTTGAGTGTTGGTGAAATATGTTTTTCTAAAGAAAAAATATAGCAACAAAATTGGAGTATTTTTGGTTTTGTATATGTAGACCCGGGAAAACGTGTTCCTAAAATTTACCAAATGCTTCCATACACGATCCAAGATCGTAGAACTTTTCTTATGCTTCGATTTGGAAGGTCGCAGGGCCCGAACAGAGCTACGGAATAGGAGTTATGGACATTTGATGTTGGGCTGGAAATCTGGATCACGAAGCCCATTCACGAAGCCCCCTCCGTGATCGTGGAGCGCCACCGTGAGGTAATGAGGCGAGAGGATCCGCGAAACCGTTTGATGTTCGTGATACGCCGCGAAGACCCCTCGCGAAGCACTGATGTGAAGAACTGATGCGAAGCACTATTGCGAAGCACCCGAGCATCACGGTCCCACGAAGCTCCGGAGGTGGTAACTCTCCGCAAACGAATTTGTAATTCGTGAGCCCGCCGCGAAGCTCCGGAGGTGGTACCTCTCCGCGAACGAATTTGACGTTCGCAAGCGCACCGCGAAGTACCTGATTCGGCGCAGGAGTTCTGCTTCGCGACGCCCCTTTCCTATAAATACCAAGCTCACCCCATTCTCGAGGGGGACAGCCACAGCCACTTCGCCCCTTGGGCGGCCGATCGGAGCTCCGCTTTGCAGCCCCATGAGGCCATGCTCCGCGAGCAGCTTCCTTCGCGTTGCTACTCTGCGAGCACTCCGCGAGCCTCCCTTGTTCCTCAAGAGACCCATGCTCCGCGATGCTTCTCTGCGAGACCAAGATTCGCGAGAGCCCCGTGATCCATGAGATCCCTTTTCTCCGTGAGACCCTTTGCTCCGCGAGACCCCTTTGCTCCACGAGACCCCTTTGCTCCGCGAGAGACCATTACTCTGCGAGCCCATGCTTTGCGAAGCTACTTTTCAAAGACCTATCCTTCGCGAGAATCCCACCATCGTGCCCACCGGTCCATACCATGGGGGTTGCGCCCCTACACCCCCGCTTGGGGTTAGTGCCGGGCTGTGGTCCTGGGCCGGTCCCTTCGCAACCATCACAGACCCCCATGAAAAATGGAGAGTCGCACCGCGAACTTTTCGGGCCGCGACGTTGGGATTTTCCATTGCGCCCCCATGCACAGCCACCTTCCACCTTTAGAATACCATGATTTGAGATACTCCTCCACACACCATGAAACAAATTGAGTTGACATATTCGTCTTCGTTTCATTCCCATGTCGTGAGTTGAGGTTCTCATCATCAATTCCCCGAGTACTTTGAGTCGAACCATTCCTAAGGTAACTCCTCCAAACCCTATCACTTGGCTCCTATGCCAGGTTGAACCAGAAAGGGCTGCCCTTGCGTAAGTCCCGACACCAACCGTTTCTAGGCACCTTCTGCCTAACAGTCCTACCTACATGACTATAAACTATAGTACTCCCTATCTAACAAATGATAGGATGCCTCTTACTCTATATGAGAGATGCCTTATGCTCTGAGCATAAGATGCCAACAGTCCTATCTACATGACTATAAACTATAGTACTCCCTATCTAACAAATGATAGGATGCCTCTTTCCCTATAATAGAGATTCCTTATGCTCCTAGAATGATATCCCAATAGTCCTACCTACAAGACTCTAAACTGTAGTAATCCCTATGTTCCAAACATAGGATGCCTCTTGCTCCAAGAAAGAGATGCCTTATTCTCCAAGCGTAAGATGCTCAATGCCATGACTATAGTGGCATGATTCCAACGCCCCTTGGAATTATTACGCTTGTGCACTAGTGCATAGGTGAAGGCCTCAATTCATCCATGAGTTGGGATGCCCTCATGGCCAGACATGAGGAAGACATTACGGGCAGCTTCCCTGCGTAAGCCCCATTCACCATTGCTGCTCCATAGCGGCACCCGGGTAGCTTCCTAGCATAAGCCCCATTCACCATTGCCGCTCCATAGCAGCACCCGGGAAGGTTCCCAGCGTAAGCCCCATTCACCAGTGCCGCTTTATAGCAGCACCCGGGCAGCTTCATTGCGTAAGCCCCATTCACCAGTTCCGCACCTTAGCGGCACCTGGGCAGCATCATTGCGTAAGCCCCATCCACGAGAGCCGCTCCTTAGCGGCACCCGGCCAGCTTCATTGCGTAAGACCCATTCACCATTGCCGCTCCATAGCGGCATCTGAGCAGCTTCCTTGCGTAATCCCCATTCACAATTTCCGCTCCTTTGCGGCACCCGGGCAGCTTCCTAGCATAAGCCCCATTCACTATTTCTGCTACTTAGCGGCACTCGGGCAGCTTCCTAGCGTAAACCCCATTCTCCATTGCCGCTCCTTAGAGGCACCCAGGAAGCTCCTTGCGTAAGCCCCATTCACCAGTGCTGCTATTTAGCAGAACCAGGGCAAAATCATTGCTTAAGGCACATCCACGAGTTCCGCTCCTTAGCGGCACCCGAGCAGCTTCATTTCGTAAGCCCCATTCACCATTGCCGCTCCTTAGTGGCACCCGGTAAGCTTCCTAGCGTAAGCCCCATTCACTAGTGCCACTCTTTAGCGGCACCTGGGAAGCTTCCTAGCCTAAGCCCCATTCACCAGTGGCGCTCCATAGCGGCACCCGGGCAACTTCCTAGCGTAAGCCCCATTCACCATTGTCGCTCCTTAGCGGCACCCGGGCAGCATCCTTGTGTAAGCCCCATTCATCATTGCTGCTCCTTAGCGGCACCCAGGTAGCTTCCTCGCGTAAGCCCCATCCACTGTTGTTTCCATCCTTTTCCAGTGGTAAGACGTTGTGACCCCATTTAGCGGTAAGCTGTTGCGACCCCATTCAACGGTAATCCGTTCACATCCCCATCCAGCGGTATGTCGTTGTGATACCATCCAGCGGTAAGACATTGTGATCCCATCCAGCGGTAAGCCATTGTGATCCCATCCAGTGGTAAGCCATTGTGATCCCATCCAGCGATATGCTGTTGTGACTCAATCCAACGATAAGCCGTTGAAACCAACCAATCGGCGGTAAGCCAACATCAGAAGAACTATGTCGTCTTTGACCCATGTCAAGGCATGGTATGTAGGAAGCCTCTTCAAGGCTCATTCCCAAAATCATCATCATTCTTTTCCTCGGTCCTCCAACCTGGATTTATTCCCAGCACCATGGTTCACCTAATGTGTAAGCCCCTCTTCGCTTCTCACGGATGCATCATTCGCGACGTGATCGTCAGGTCCCTGCAACCTCTTGTTTCTCACACAGAGCATGACTCACGTGGGATTAGAGTGAGCAACGACCCTGACCCCCACCCTTAGATAACTACGAGGACTTTGATCCATGTCAAGGTATGGTACGTAGGAAGACTCCATGAGGTTCAATCCACATTACTCAGTCGTTCATTCATGTCGAGTTTTGCCTTCGTCCAGCATGACGTTAAACTGCATACCCTCGTCCAGCATGACGTTAAACCGTATTTCCCTATCCAGCATGACAATAAACTGCACACCCATTTGAACTACGTGGTCTTTGATCCGTGTCAAGGCATCGTACGTAGAAAGCCTCCACGAGGTTCATGCCCACCCATCATCCAATTCACGTCAAGTTATACCCTCGTCCAGCATGTCGTTAAACTGCATTCCAGTCCGACGGCAAGTCGTTGTGACCAACCCGAACTACGAGGACTTTGATCCGTGTCAAGGCATGGTACGTAGGAAGCCTTCCAGAGGTTCAAGCCCAACAATCATTGGCCCAGACCGTCTCCTTGTCGGTGTGCCAAGCCCCCCCCCCCCATTTTCACCTGAACTACGAGGACATTGATCCATGTCAAGGCACGGTCCGTAGGAAGACTCCCTGAGGTTCAAACCCATCTCTCATCGGACCAAGGTCCATAATTTACGTCAGTTCACCGACACCCACCTCCCGTCGTTTATTCACCTCAGGGTTCACTACCGTCCCGCATGACGTTAAACTGTATTCCATCAATCCTTTGAACTACGAGGACTTTGATCCATGTCAAGGCATGGTACGTAGGAAACCTTCCCAAGGTTCAAGCCCACCACAAGTGGACCCACAGGTCTACTTTCACGTCGGTTCACCAATGAAATCCTTTGAACTACGAGGACTTTGATCCATGTCAAGGAATCGTATGTAGGAAACCTTCCCAAGGTTCAAGCCCACCACTAGTGGACCCCCGGGTCTACTTTCACGTCAGTTCACCGATGAATCCCTTTGAACTATGAGGTCTTTGAACCATGTCAAGGCATGATATGTAGGAAACCTCCCAAAGGTTCAAGCCCATCTCTCATCGGACCAAGGTCCACCTTCACATCGGTTCGCTGATGATGCCCATCGAACCAAGGTCCACCTTCACATCGGTTCGCTGACGATGCCCATCGGACCAAGGTCCACCTTCACGTCGGTTCACTGACGATGCCCATCAGACCAAGGTCCACCTTCACGTCGGTTCGCTGACGATGCCCATCGGACCAAGGTCCACCATCACGTCGGTTCGCTGATGATGCCCATCGGACCAAGGTCCACCTTCACGTCGGTTCGCTGATGATGCCCATCGGACCAAGGTCCACCTTCACGTCGGTTCGCTAACGATGCCCATCGGACCAAGGTCCACCTTCACATCGGTTCACCGGCACCATCCCGATCTACGCGGACATTGATTCCCTACCACAGGGATACATAGGAAGCCTCTTCAAGGCTCAATCCCAACTTCACTGTCGCCCCTGTGATGGTCCCATTTCATTCCCCCTCCACTTCATTCATCCATCCATCACCCATCCTGATTCTCGCTCGGGCCGCCACATCCCGGTAGGATCATGCCATCCACCTCCTCGCTGCTCCTAGCGGTGCATGGGCTGCTTTCCACGTGTAATCCCCAGCATATCTCCGAGTTGTTTTCCTCTATGTACACCCTGATTCATCACCCTTTCGAACTATGTGGGTTTTGATCCCTGTCCTCTACACAGGGTGCGTAGGAAACCTCCAAGAGGTTCAATCCCAACCAATGGTAATCTTTTGTGTACCCCATACTAGGGTGCACTTCCCCTGATCTGCCCTTAGTGGTGTTCAGATCAGCCATTACGGTGTGACATCTCCCCTCCAGGGGGCGCACCACCCCAGATCTGTCCCCATTGGGCGTTCTGATCCATCCCCTTGGTAAAACTTCCATGTGTTCCCTCCCAGTGATATACCAATCTGATCCGTCTTTATGGGACATTCTGATCACCCTCATTCTGTCTCCGCAAGACGTTAAACTCGCGGCCTACCTCGTGATAAACAATAGATGCCTGAGGAAATCCTCGGATGACACACCTTTGGTGTAACCGTATCTGCTTGACGTTAATCTTGCAACATACCCTGTGTTAAACACGAGAAGCTGAGGAAAACCTCAGATACATGCCTCGGGTTCTGCACCCTTGAGATTCCCTCTTATGAGGAAGAATACAGGTTCCCCTATGTCCACGCACCCAGAGATTCCCCGACATGCCTGATGTTGTCGTCTACCCCGACCGAAGGTCTCTACCATGTCAAGACCCTATGGAAAGTCATGACGAAAGTGGTGTAATTAACCAGCGTCCATGAAGATATGGCACCAGGAATGAGATTCCTGAACAACGTATTATATCTATGAGGGAGACCCGGACTAGGTGACGAGTTCTGAGGAGGAATCCACAGAAGGAAGAACCGACATCCCATCATCCTGTTTCGATCAAGGAGCAGATGTCCCTGAATAAGGAGAAAATGCCACCCGCCTTTGGAAAGTGGGAATGCGGGGCAACACAGCTGCACGTCCTTACAGACAGATGCGTGCGCCCCAGCGAAAGTGTCGGAAACAGTATAGATACTGAATAACTATAAATTTCATTGACCAATGCATGGTGTAAAACCACAAAATTATGTTTTTATCTATGACGTAATGTGTAAGATAAGTTTTTTCGATTTATGGTTATATTTCATGAAACAATTGGAGGAGGTTACACTAAAAAGCACCTCATCACACCATATTCAGTTTCCCTAAATATTTAGGTCTACATTATAATAGGAAAATCCCCTGTGAAGGAAAATATCATGTCCCAATAGGACTTTTTTATTGTAAAATTGTGTCTCAAAACCTATATCCATTCTCTAATGTTAAATTATGCAGGTTTTATGTTAGAGAAGAATAGTATTTTGACAGTTGGTCTCCTCTTTTTTTAGGTATGTACTAGACTTAAATGGGCTACTTTATGTTGGCCTATCCTCCTCCCTTATCCCCTTGTGACCCCCTGATTACCCATTTGACCCTAATTCATTCAGGAGCATTTTGGTTTTCTAAATAATATGTAATAATATTATCTTATCCACCTTCTATTTTTCTTCTATTTTTAATGATTTTTTCTGTATAATAGGGGTTTGATATGATATTGCACCAAAGTTTGTCGTAATCACTTCATATTCATGTGCATTTAATGTGTATGGCTTAGAGGATGCTTGAGAAGCTTTACATATTGTTGTTACTAATTTCTAATCTTAAGGTATGATTCTTGATGAATTTATTTACGGTTTTTTCTTAAATTGAATACAGTTGGTCATTAATTTTGTGTTTTTAATTGGGGTATACAAATGTCATAGTCTTTAGTGTGTGTAGGGAAGGGACCTCATCCTATGTATTTTTGTTTAGGTTTTATAGAGAAACTTGTGAGTTTTGAATTGGTAATTCCAAATTGTAAATATGTTTTTAAATGATTAAATGTTTTATGTTTGTATTTTTTGATAGGCTAGGTACACATTGGAAAGGGAGTTCTTGGAATGAGATGGGGTTATATTTTGGAACATGTGATTGATGTATTTCTCCTTGAAATTATTTAATATCTTGATTATTTTGATTATATTATGTTTTTATATCATCATTATTATTGTTTTCATTTGATATGACTTTTTTGGATCCCACCCCTTAAAATGGGATTGGTTTTCATGAGATTAACAGTCAACATAGAATGTATAGCTTCCTAAATGTTTCATTGGTTATTACTTTTTCAAAGAAGTGTTATAAGTCCATTTTATAGTAAATTTAGTTTTGTGAGTTGGATATAAAAAATTAAATAGGTTTTCAATTTTAAATAACATTTAAAAATTTGTCTTCATTTAATGTAGATTTTCAATATAAATTTGTGATTTAAAGAATGATTTTGAAATAGTCTTCCAAAATAAGGGGATTCATTAAGATTACTTTCAATGGTAATTTCCTAGTTATGTAAAAAAGTAAATGTAATATAGAGTTACAAATTATTCACAAAGAGGATTTCAAATTAGTTTTTAATGAATTCATTGAGGCATAGTTTTGGAACTTCTTTTTCTTAGTTTGACCTCATATAGATGAATCCCTATTTTTAAAAAATTTTATGATTATGGGTATACATATAGATTATTATTTTTTGTTATCTAAATTTTTTTGGTGAAACTTGATATAATAATATCAAGAGGAGGAAACTTCCTTGTGTGGTGGGTTGGTTAAACTAGATTGAGACTTTGGGATTGGATGAATGATAGGTGAGATATTCACCATTTGCCTTAAAGAAATTATTTATATTATTAATGGGTTGTGTGGAATCCTTATTTCCATACAGTGGACCCTCATTATTTTTCTCCTTTTATGATGTGACAATTACTCCCTATGATTTTTAATTTACGACCTTGGATGTATTTTTTAGTTATGTCCCAACTGACATGATGATCCTTGTTATAAACAAAATGACGGGACTGGAGAGGTGAGATTACTACATTATGATATTAAGAGTACCATGATGATTTTAGCTGCTTAATAATATTGTCTTATACCATAAGAGACATAGTGACTAGGAATATTTCACGAGTTTTAGTGATAACTGAATGATGAGCATCTTGACAGAGAATCAATACCTAGGGGAGTTGATGTCCAAGATAACCTTTTAAGTCGATGTTTTTTATGAGGATCATGTGTGTTATTATTTTTGAGAATATGTATATATTTGGTTTTCCAAGTCGGGATATGATTCATCTTATATATTCTCCTCCCTATGGGAATTAGGATATCGAGAGATAACTGATGAGGTACTTAGTGGGATGGTTGGTAGCCCATTAGAGTAAATTGAGGGTTTTATGAAATAATGAAAACATAAATCCCTCCAATAACACACCTAAGGTAAGATCATGGCCATTTTACTCACATTATTTGAGGATGAGGATGTTGATAATTCATCTTAGAGATCAGATAATGGTAAAAGTGATTTTGAGTGTGTAGTGGTGGATATAGCTTGATATGACATGTTATGGGTGGGATAAATCATGTGGTTCTCTATGAGTCGTCTTGAATGTAGCTCTTATAAGGACTAGTGATATGAAACTGTGTATATCATGAGAGTTAACATTTTATATTTCATAATTTTTGGGATGCATTATTTTTTTCCTTATATTTATTCTCATTGGATTGTTGTTCAAATATGATTTGATGGTTATTACCTCTTTTATTAACCATTTTCTATTCTTTATAGAATAATAAAACCCAAGATATTTCATGTTTTTATTTATTGATTAGAAGTGTAATGACTTATTGGTAAAGTTGGACTATGATATGTGAGTCTTGTAGATGTAGTTATTCCTCCTTGGGATTATATATGAAGTGATGTGAGTGACTAAGGCATACCACATTTGGTCATGTGGATATATGAGTCATCAATTATCGGTAGGTGGTTCATGTACTAATATGGGTAGCACTGGGATGAGTCTTTGAATAATTAGTGTATTCTAGCCATGTGAGAACAAGTATGGATTGTATGTGTATCATGAATTATGATTCTGAGTAGATGAGTTACATTAAGAATCAACTTTCACTCCCTCATAAGAACTTCAATCAAATTTACTTGATCACTTTCCATTAATTTGTAATGGAGAGAGGAGAGATCCTACCGGGTCATTAGAATCATGAACTATCTACATAAATAATTTATGTTTTATTAATGATGGGGTTCTAGAGAGATGGGAGACCATATATCTCTAAAATCATTGTGAGATTTGGGTTTTTTTGTCCCTCTCTATCGAACTCATTTTTCATGGACAATTCCTTTCTCACTCCTGGAAGGTTCAATTAAAATCGATTCATCTCTCCTTCCATGAAGAAATCCAACAATGAGAATTCGCTTGTCGCAGACAATCAAAGTTCTGGAATCCCTGATGAGAAAATCTATATTTCAGCGACTATGAGAAGTTCTCAATGGATTTCCATTCTGCATGCATTGAAATGCACCACACTAGGCAGTGATAACGCGATGAAAACACCTCTCTTCCAAAAGCATGATGATGGAGGATACCTGGTGGAAGTGGACCCGGTATCACTGCTACAATGCCTAGAAATATGTCAATATTCTGTTATGGGATGTGTTTCATACCTAAAAGGGGATCGTCCCTGGACTCTTTGAGATTTACATTTTTTGAATTTCTCATTGTTGGAATTTCTGGAACTGGATGAAGATACCAATAGGCATAGGATATTACAACATTTTTTAGGCACACAACAAGATCTAGATAATGTATGGCATAATGGTACTCTTGATATGAAACCACGATTTATCAGATTATCTGATTGGGACTTTGCTTTTGAATCTACATAAATCTAGGAACACAATGGATCAAGTGTGGATTAGACTTCATGGACTGAATTTGGTTTTTTTGTCATCCCAAAATTTTAAATGACATTGTATCCTGTATAGAAACCCTGCTAAAAATAAACCATAGAAATTCACATGCAGACTTATGGATTTTTACAAGAGTCATGGTTGAAATTAATCTTGATTCAAAGCTGTCTATCACTATCGCCTTCAATGATAACAATTATAAAACTGAAGTTATAATTGAATATGAGAGAAATACCCCCTTTTGTGGGATCTGTAAGATTATTGGTCAAAACATTTCTAATTAAAGGGTGATAAGAAAGCAATTTAACCCGCCAATGGAAAATGAGTGGAAGGAAACAAAGGGAAATAAGAAGGATAAATCCCCCATTATAGATTTACCAGAAAAAAAAATAAAACTAAAGTCTGGGTCAAAAAATCTTATAACCTGACACTCTTAGGTGACTCATTGGGTGCCACTTGAGCTGATGACACTGAAAGGGATGATATTTTCAATAGGGATAAAAATATCTCAGCTAAAATTAATACTCTGGTTCTTGATACCATAACAATCTCCAATCAAGTAATTGAAAAGTTTGATATTGATGCTTTTTCACTGGAACAAACATCAATATCCAAACTCACTATTAATGATGTAAATAACATGGGTAGAAGGAATATCTTGTCTTCACCTGTTCAAGGGAATTTTATTTTTGATATATATTTCACTTCTCCTAATAATAGAATAGCTTTCCATGGGTTATTTAATGTGAATGAAGTGAATCACAGCTGTGCAGAATTAGTTACTGGACCAAACAAGGACACCCCCTCTTTGAACACCCCTACTCCTCTAGAGATAGAAAATAAAAACTGTACAGATCTTTATGGTCACCCTCTTGATAATTCTCAAACCCAAATTAGCACTGCTAAATTTATCAACATTGGGGCCCTACCCATAGACCAAACTAATCTGCATTTGGGAAAACAACCCAACTCTGATTGCATATTTCTTATGGATTACAATTGAATCAATTCTATAAAACCTTTTATTCCTGTAGATGCAGACTCTATATCGATGCAGGATCACTTGAAGGGTTGTTGTGACCCAGTATTAATAGTTTTGATCATTTTTCACTCCCCTGCTGAGAAGTCCTAGGTCTCAGACCCTATTGAAATTTCTATTAGGGAAGAAACATAGTCTCTCACTACCCAATAGCAGTTACAGGACGCCCCAAAGAACCGGGTTATGATAGTATGGGATTCGGGTCTTGAATAAAAGGTTTGCGGCCAGCACATACAGGTTATTCCAATGGTTAATTATCATATAGATTACGCTATACAGAATGATAAACACTATAGATCTTTTGTCTTGGCTACAAAAATGTAGTCAACTGTCCTTGCTGATAAACACATAGGTACCCATGATAGAAGCACCCTCCAATATTATTACTACTCTGATGTTAATCATGTTACTGTTAGTAATAGTAGTTTATATGTTGATAACAATAATACCATTAATATAACTATTAAATCACCTACAAGTAATTCTGTGCAAGATGCTACTGCGCAATATTTGACTGCAGGTGATAATACAATCCCCTTGGTTACTATTAAAGGTAAGAAGGTGTCTAATTCAAGGACTGATATTTTTAAAAATATTAGAAGATCAGTTAGACACAAAGGCTTGGTTATTAATAAAAAAGGGAGTTCTGACTCTAAATGTAGATTTAAATGAAGATATTATCTTGGAACTATTAAGGTATTGAAAACCTTGAAACCTTCATTATCTTAAAACAAAAGGTAAACATACATAAACCGTATTTTTTCATGGATGAACCAAAAATAAACTTCTCCACTAATATAGTGCACTTTTTTCATTTTGGATACACCTTCATAGGTGCAGGTCAATACAACACCATACATGATTCTCTCTGGATTTTGGCTCACTCATCCTTGTCGAGTCTTAATGATTTCTATATTTCATATAAAAGTTTCACATATGACTTTATGATTGACAACACTCACCTCTTTTTTAGTTTTATTTATTCTAAAAATAAATATCAAGATTGGAGGAATCTTTGTCATGACCTCTCCAACTTGAGCTCAAATATTCATTTTCCCAGGTTGGATGTTGGAGAATTTAATGAAATCCTTTATATAAGTTAGAAAATAGGACCTCTCCACTTGATATTATCTTCGAGGGAGTTCAAGGCTGCTATAGATAATTCCAATTTAATTGAAATTTCTCTCATTGGGGACAAGTATACCTAGTACAAGAATCATCACAATAGAGTGGTTGCGAGAAAACTTTATAGGGAGTTCAATAATGATCATTCCAGGGATAAATGTTATATCATTTCCAAGACCACCCTCCCAAAAATTCAATCTTACCATCATCCTATTTTGGTCACTAACACCCTCAAAACTATTGAAACAAATCTTCCCTTCAGATTCAAAAATTATTGGTTCTTGGATCTTGAATGTTGTAATCTCATTAAGCATTTATGGACCTCTATGTCTCACTCTGATGATGCATTTTCCTGTCCCATTAAATTAAAATATCTCAAACAAAAGATCAATAATTGGTGTGTAATTTAAGATAAACTAATTGATAATTAAATTTTACTCCTCGAGAATGAGCTTCATAAAATCCAAAACAACAACACACACTTGGATTTTTTTAGAGATCAAATTCAAGAAATTAGTATTAATATGAATCTATATTTGATTCTCTCTTTTAAATACAATATTCTCAAGGAAAATTTCAAAATCAAATAGTTAAACAATGGATATAGAAATATTAAATTCCAAAATACTTTTAAGAGATTTTAGAAAGCTTGTAAACTTCTCACCTATCTCATTATTGGAGACAGCCTCTAATATAATGAAGAGGACAGATCTAATCATGTGGTCTCTTAATTTGAATCTTTATTCAATGGACTTGCTTTAAAAAAGGAGCTCATTCATGAAATAATTCGGACACTTTTCCCTGATGTTGACATTAGTTTCTTCGTAATTTTTTTCTTTGTTCTTGAAAACAAAGAAACTATCTTAATCTTAAATCCCAATAGTGCCCAGGGTCCTGATGGCTTTAATAATGCTTTCTATAAAAAATATTGGGATATCATCCAAACTGATGTTTGCAAGATCGTTAAAACTTTCTTCTATAGTGACATCCTAACCCGTGGGTTGAATGTCCAATTCCTTACTTTGATCCCTATGAAACAAATGCCTCTAAAATTCATCTCTTTTCAATATTATCTCTTATCAAAACTCTTTACAAAATTATCACAAAACTGATTATGAATAAAATTTCCACTATAATAGATAAAATTATTTCCTAGAATCGATTTGGTTTTGTCATGGTAAGATCCACCGAAGACTATATTTGTCTCACCTCTAAATTCACTAACATGTTGTACAATAAAAATAGAGGTCATAACGTTTCCATTAAACTTGATATTAGGAAGGCCTTTGACCCTATGGTTTGTAATTTCATATTCAAAGTTTTACAAAGCTTTGGATTCAACAATATCTTTATATCTATAATTAAGAACCTTTTAAACTCTGCTCATATTTCCATATTGATCAGTGGATCTCCAAGAGGCTACTTTAATTGCTCCAAAGGTGTTAGACAAGGTAACCCCTATCTACAATCCTTTTTTTCTATTGTATAGGTATATTTAAGTCGTATTCTCACTCGTCTGGTTAACCAAAACAAGTTCAAACCTATTCTATCTTATAGGAATGTCAATGCTACCACTCACCTCTTATATGCTGATGAAATCATTATATTCTTAAACAGGGATAAAAGGAACATCATAAGTTTCAAAACAACTACTTATCACTATGAGGAGGTCTCGGGTCAAGTCATTGGTTGACATAAATCCTTCATCTCCTTTGGGAAAAAACATTACTTATTGTAGAAAAAATGGTATCATCAATGATGTTAGCATCAAAGAAGGAACTATTCCCAAAAAATAGCTTGGGGTTCCCATGTTTTGGGGCAGACCCAAAGAAAGATACTTTTATAACATTATTGATCAAATTCTTAATCTTCTTTCTACTTGGAAGGGAAAATCTATTTCCATGGCAAGGAGAGTTTTTCTTTTCAAATATTTCATTGTATCAAAATTTTTCTACTCTATGATGATATACAAATTTATGTCTAGTCTTATTAAAAAAATGAATGTTTATATAAAAAATTTAGTTTGGTATGGAAGCACCTTGGACAAGAAACTTGTGACTATTCCTTTGATTAGTTGTTTTAAACCTTTTTACAAGGGTGGTCTTGGAATAAAAATAATAATGTTTTTTAATGAGGCCCTAGAAGCCAGACTAACATGGAACATGATTCATAGTGACTCCCCATTGATTTTGCTCATCCAAAATAGGTTCTTTGATAGATTGAAAAGTGGTAAAAACAATTTTCTGAAATCCACCATTTGGCCCTCCTTCAAATACATGTATGAAAACATTATGAACAATTCAAGATGGATGGTTTCTAGAAACTTCTCTTTGATATTTTGTTTGGACTACTAGACTAGTGCTCCTCTAATCTCCTTGAATCCTCCTGACTGTCCTCTTGCTAATATCATTAGCACTTTTAGAAATGTTCTTGCTTCTCATATTGAAACTCTTCCTGTTAATGTTGTTCAAATAATTGATAATTACCCATTTTCTTTCTCGAAGGATTATTTGATTTGGGAACCTACTATCAATTCGTTACATAATTAAAAAACTCTCTTTAACCACACATTCTATAACTCTAAAAATTAATTCAAATGGATTAAATTGTTTGATAAGTCTTGGATAAATCCTTCAAGAATCATTCTTATTTGCAATCTTTCCTATAATAGGGTTCCCACTAATGCTTGACTGCTACTTTTTGGGATTCATCTTTGCTCTAAATTTAATCTTTTTAATCCACATAAAGAAGATGAAAATAATTTATTTCTATCTTTTGCTACTTCCACTGCTCTTTCGAAATATATTCTTAATATATTTGACTACAAATGGATAATCTGTGACTATATCAATGACCAGCTAAAGCATTGCATTGATATGGATAACTCCCAACAAATCAAGAACTTGTTTCTTACTGGGATTGAGGAGCTACATCATGTGATCTGGTAGGATAGAAATTAAAATTTTCACAATAATATTTTACATAACATTAATTCAGTGAAAATGCAAATTATCATTGCTATTCTGAAAGGCGTGTTGATTCAGAGAGGGACCTACAACAACTTTGTGGCTGATTTTATGACCCTGAGATGGCTTTGGGTTGATGAAATTTATTTCAAACCAAGACGAACATTTATGGTTTTATGGAGACCTCAGCTCCAAGGATGGACCAAAATCAACATGGATGGTGCCTCTAAAGGAAATACGGGGCCCACTGGATGTGGCACCGTCTTCAAAAACCAACATGGTATGATTATTGGGTTTTTTAGAGGTAGCGGTATTGCAACCTCTTTCGAAGCTGAAATGTTGAGTGTGATCTATGCCATCTCTTCCACCCAACACAAAGGTTAGAACAACTTACGGATTGAAAGTGATTCTACTACTATAGTGTAGGGAATTTGGAAGGGGTGATTCATCTAACTTGTCTGATTATCACTCACTAGATGAATTGTATCCATTCTATGCATGACATAAAATACCTTGTAACCCACATCTATATTGAGGAAAATATGTTTGTTGATGGACTCTCCAATAAAGGGGTTGTGCAAGACATAACCTGGATCGAGGAGCTTCCCAAAAATTTGCTTCCCCTTCATATTAAATATTACAATATCATCCCACATTTTAGACTCATGTAATATTTCCTTTTTTAAATAAAATATCTTTGGTCATTTGACCAAAGCACCACCTTCTTCAAAAAAATTATATGTTTTGATATAGGTGGGTATATTTTCATTTTTCATGTATAAAATTCAACTTGGATCTTGAAATGTGGTTTAGGTATAGTGGTGTAATGTGTCTAATGGGTCGGCAATAGATATATTTTGAGTTGGACTGTATGCCATTGTACTATTTATTTTCAATTTATTTTATTAATCATTTATTTTATAGTGTGACAATTGTTATTTTTAAATATTTTATTTTATCTTACATTTGTATTTTGTATACATATTATTGTTACTCGGTTATATATTGATGCATCATATAGGCTATTACTAATTTATATTTTCTATTGTTGTGGTACTCTTGGGAAATT
The DNA here is from genome assembly GCA_963277665.1 of Viscum album. Classification (NCBI taxonomy): domain Eukaryota; kingdom Viridiplantae; phylum Streptophyta; class Magnoliopsida; order Santalales; family Viscaceae; genus Viscum; species Viscum album. The sequence continues at coordinate 576,308,982 of OY728122.1, read as the reverse complement.
GTTTATTGTATATTGTTTTTGTGATATCCATTAGATAAATGCGTCATGCTAAATTTATTGGTATATTCAGGCATGACTGTTTTCATAATTTTTATGGAATATTCTCCCAATGACTTGCTATTCCCATTACTAAAAGTCAAAATCCAATAGTGTGAAAAGAGAAATGATAGGGGTATTTTGGTACTCTATTATTGGGTTCCAATCAATTGATCTCAGTCATGGTGTTATATTTTTCCTTTTGATATGATTTTTCAAGTGACCTCATGTGAACTAGGTCTTTAAGGGCTAGTGAATAGAGTCAATAGTTTCAAAGGAATCACTTAGGAAGGGGGATTTACTCTCCAATATAACAATAATTATTAAAAGATAATAATAATGAATCATCAAAATGAAAATAAAATTAAACCAACCACAAATCATGAATATATCAAAATCTAAAACCACTTGATGAGTTTCTATAAGGAAATGAAATAAAAAATAATTAAGTAAAATGATGATTTTAGCTCCACTAAAAAATTCTATAAACTCACCATCAACGTAGTCTCCAAGATCCTATATGAATACTCATACTCATCTATCGAACAAAGTTCTTTTACACTTACATTAACTTTAGGGTATTAAGTATGTATATATATAAAACTCAGCAAGAGTAAAACTAAGTAATATGGAAAAAATTGCTAAACCATTTCCCATAAAATAATGAGTATACATGTACAAAATTATACTTCCATTAGTATGGAATTTCACTAACTAAAATCAAAAGAACAGATAAAAGAATCTTAAAACTACTAATTAGGCTACCATGATCCTCAGTCTCACAAACCATTCATGTTATTGGAAAATAGAAATGATAAAGAGTGTCACATGAGAAACTGTTTTCCATTTTATGACACAAGCTAAGAAAAAACCTCATTCAGAGAGTAAAATATTGTATAAAATCAATTTTTATTCACTGAATATCTTATCCGGTGGAATCACCTGGCCCATAAATAACATACTAACACTCCAAAATATAATTTTCATCTCAAAAAACACTTTCAGTTAATATTAAATTCATCAATAAGTAAATAGTATAATTTTAACCAATTTAATACATATCCATTTTGAATAATTCAATGAAAATTAATTATTAATTCAAATTAATCTATATAGAATTCTTTTTCAGAATAATAGATCATTTCTATAATATATTCTAAATATAGATACCTTATATGTTCATTTTAGTCCTAAAAAACCAATATTCATTACAAAAACACAAATTTTTGTGTGAAACATGAATTAATATAGAGGTTATTTTTGAGGTCACATGTATAAAACTGAATTTAATCATACTATAGAGAATGAATGTTTAAATAATTACTCAACATTATAATTTCATAAATCCTTTAAAATATAATAAATGAGATATTTGAAAGATAAAAATCATAGAAACAAAGTGCAATAAATGAGAAATTATATGGATTACCTTAATCATTATCATTCGAGTCTATCCTACAAATTGGTAGAAATATTTTATGAAAAAAGAGTTTTGAATTTTATTAAAGGATAAAAGGAAAGAGAAAAAATTTAGGGGACCCAATTTTTTTTCTCGTGAAAAATAAAGAAGAAGAAGAATTTTAAATAATTATTAATATATAAAATACTAATTTCTTCCTTTAAAAAATTCTTATAAACACTAGTATATTTTCATTATCCTTTCTTTATTATTCCAACATCCACAAAAGTATTGGTGTCTTACAATTAGATTCCATGTGGTCAATAACACTGAGGAAATAGTTCTAACAAGAACATCAAGGTTTGTGTAGCTTCCCAATAGATATTTAGTGACCTAGAGATATAAATTGTAGATTTTATAGGCTGAAAATATTTCTATTGAGTTACACTAGAGTTCCAATGGTCTACTATTTTGGAAATTAATGAAAAATAAACATTAAAAACTCCAAATTCTATATATCAAACCACTTTGACACAAAATCCATCCAAATAAAATTAAAATAACATATTTAATACATTTATGAAATTAAAAAATTAATTAAAATAATATTTGAAAAAAATGATTGAAAACATGTATTTCTAATGAAAAGTTTTCAACAAGATCATATTACATGAAAAATAGTCCTTATAGTGGGAAAATTCACGACAAGATAGGAATCCCATCTCTAATAATAATAAATAAACAATTATTTGTGATGTGATATTATTTTTCACAAATACCTTTCATGCACAAAGTATGCCAAATCGCAGGATTCCTTATTTGAGACAAGTATTTACTGTTGTTAAAATTAATATTCATCATAATAGTTATTTGTGAAAATAATTTATAACTAATAAAAAATAATGGATTTATAAAAGTTTATTTATGATGAGAATCATAAAAAATAATTTTTTAAATGCCGAAAACTGCATTTATGGTGGGTACTATTTTGGATGGAATACCCATCACAAATTTCCTTGTAACTACTAATCTAACTTATATGTATATATATGTCCCCATCAATTTTTTTCACTAAAATTACTCTTCTAGGATCTCTTTACTCTCATATCCTATGATTTTGTATCCTCTAAATTTTTTCCTTTAAATGTTTTATATTTTATTGGGAAGAAAATGTTAAAATTTGAATCTCATAAAAACATTGATTTTTTGGTTTCAATTTAATGATTATAATTTATAATTAATTTATATTATTTTACAATAAAAATTAGTGTTTTTAATTATTAGTAAATAGTTTTAATTATATGTAATTAGTTTTAATTAGCAATAATTTGTTTTATGTACTAGTAATTATATTTAATTAGAAGTATATAGTTTTAATTTTCAATAATTGTTTTAAATTTAAGTAATTTTTATTCATTAGAGTTAATTAGTTATAATTATTAGTAAATAGTTATGATTATTGTTTATTACTTATAATTGAAATCTAAATAGATTTAATTAACTGAATTTAGTAATAATTCATAGATATTAATAATAAGTAATAATACATTGCAGTAATTTATACTAATTAATAGTAATTAATAATTAGTAGTAATTGATAGTAATTTATAGTAATTAATTATAAATATTATTAATTTAATAGCAATTAGAAAAATTTTGTGGCAATCAGTACAAATTACAGAATATCGATAAAATTAGCAATAATTATTAGAAATTATGTATAATTATTAGAAATTAATTAGTAGAAAATATTTTTAATTAGCAGACAATATTGGTAATTACTATAAATGTGTGCTAATTAGAAAGAATTGTGAAATATTATCATAAATGACTTAAATTTATTTAGAATTAGTAGAAATTAGATGTAATTAGTAAAAATTACCGGTAATGAGTGGTAATTACTAAAAAGAACTAGTAATGAGCGGTATTTAGTAAAATAAAGTGGTAATGAGGGGTATTTCATGAAACTACTGGTAATGAAAAGTATTTGTAAAAATTACTGGGAATGAGAGAAATTTAGTAAAAATTACTAGTAATGTGCTATATTTAGTAAACAATACTCGAAATTAGTGGTATTTACTAAAAATTGTCGATAATGAGAGGTATATAGTAAAAATTATGGACAATGAGGTGTATTTAGTAACAAAATATCAGTAATGAGTGGTATCATGTAAAACATTCCTATAATGAGTGATATTTCATAAAAAATAATGATAATGAGAGATAATTAGAAATATTATTGGAAGTGAGCAGTAGTTATTATAAAATACCAGTAGTGATCTGTAATTAGTAAAAAATATTAGTTGTGAGCAGTAATGTGTAAAAAATATAGGTAATGAGGGGTAATTATTATAACCATACTAGTAATGAGTGGTAATTAGTAAAAAATAATGGAAAGAGAATCAATTAATTAAAAATTTCCATAAGGAGTGGTAATTAATAAAAAATAATGATAATGAGTATCAATTAGAAAAAATACAAGTAATGAGTGGTAATAAGAAAAATATACCAATAATTAGCGGTTTTTACTAAAAATTATTGATAATTATTAATAAATCTTTATTATGAGTGTTAATTTTTAAAAATTGTGAATAATTAATGGTAATTAGTAAAATATACAAGCAATGAGCAGTAATTAGTAGAAAATATCAATATTGAATAGAAATTAGTAATAAATTATGATAGTGAGTGTTAATAACTGAAAAATACAGGTAATGAGTGGTAATTTGTTAAAAATACATACAATGAATAGTACCTAGTAAAAAAACTGATAATGAGTAGCATTTTGTAAAAAATACTAGTAATGAGTGGTATTTATTATTAATTATTAGTAATTAGCGTTATTTAGTTAAAAATTATGGTAATGAGAAGTATTTAATAGAAAATAGAGGTAATTATTAGACATTAGTAAAAAAATACTGTTAATGGGAGGTAATTACTAAAAATTAACCACAATTAAAAACATTTAATAATAGAAGGTCGACCAAGGGGCGTGATAGAAGCATGGAGCCTTGGGGTTAAAGGCGACGATGGAGTAAAATAATTTTTATGCCAATATTCTTTCAATATATAGTCACCTATATCCCCTCCTCTCCCTACATCCCTCAAGGATATCATGGAAGGGAGGGGATAAGGATGATGAAAGAGTGAAGGAATTATAGTTCCCCTTTATTCAATCCATTTAAAAGAGTGGTAGTCATGGGTAAACTCAAACGTTTAACCACGAATACCTCTCCTCTAAATTGAATGAATACAGGGGCACTAGAATTATGTCACACTCTCATCGCCTTTATCCCTTCCACTCTATGATTCCATCACATGCCTTGGATAGTCTTCTAATTCACTAAATTATTATTAATGGTAATATTAAAATTTAGCAGTAATTAGTAAAAAATGACGATAGTTTTTAGAATTAGAATAATTTAGTGATAAATAGATAGAATTGATAATATTTATAAGTCATTGTAAATTTATTTGTTCTCTATTTTTTTGGATAGTATCTTCCTTATATCATATTACTCACAAGAAATATTTTTTTTCTATTTTTCAGAAAAATATTTTACAAGGAAGTAAACAACCGTCATTATTAAAATATCATGACCAAATAAATCATCATAAGAATCTAAATAGTTCTTGTATAAATAATCTATATATTTAGGTTTTTGATTATTTTTTTATCATTTTAATCATCAAAACAAGATTTTTTTATAAGGGACATTTAAATTTCCATGAAAGAAATGTTATATGAGGATATTTGGAACATTTGACAATGTTAGTAATCATCTATTTTGTTTTGGTTTTGAGAAAGATTATATTCTTTAGAATAATCATGGTGGAAATAGCTTCAGATGTGATAATAATAATTTTTTTCAGTTACATTATGGTTTCAAACCTTAATATATGAGGTTTCTTATCATTGTTATCAAAAAACAAAATCTTATAATGATATTGATTTAACTCCAACTTTAGAACCATCTCAATTTTATGGGTTTCTAATGTTTTTTGAAGATTTATTATATCCTGGTTGTAAGATAAGAAATTTTTAAGTGGATTAAAAAGTTATGTCTATTTAATCAATTAATGGAATGTAAATTTTTTTTGTCCAGATATTCTATTTTGTTAAATCATTGATACATAAAATAAATGTGTTTTCTACCAATTTCTATATTTCCAAGAGGCTGGTTCGTAATTTGGGTCTCAGTTATCATAAGTTTATTTTATGGTAAAATGAATTAATCTTATATTATGGTGAAAATGAGTCAATAGTTAGTTATCCTACATGTGGAAAATCGAGTTATGAGTTGGATCATAAAGGGAAGTATTGATTGTTTCTCATCAAATAGTTCTGTTATTTCACTCTTACTCCCAGATTACAATATTGTTTTGTATCTAAACATAGTGTCATTGATGTTATGGAATGAATTCAATATTTAAACAAGTAAAATATTAAATCATCCTTGTTATGGAAATTCATGGAAATATTTTTACCATGTACATCATTATTTTACTTCAGAATCTCATAAGTTGTGACTGGATCTCTATAATTATTTTTTCTATCCATTTGGTTCTTATAGTAATTAATATTTTCATGGGGTCATATTTATAACTCCATATAATATAACTAATTATACGTTGATGAATGAACCATATATCTTTTTATCATTATTAATTCCACGACATCCAAATAAATATTGATGGTTATTAGAATGCATTGATTGATGAGTGATATTTAAAATCCATTTTCTATTAATTGAATCTCATTACCGTTGGACTCACTATAAACTAATTAAAAATTGGTGACATTGGGAAATATCACAATTGTATTAAATATTTTTTCTCGAATCTCCCATATTGGTTAGATTTATTTCTCGGTCACATGTTGGATGTCATTCATATTGTTAATAACTATTTTGATAATATATTTTATATAGCTTTGGAATCACCTGGTAATAAAAATAATAATTTAAATGCATGATTAGATCTTGCCCAGATTTTACAAGTAACTAGAACTCAAATTTTTTGAAAATGATAGATCATAGAATTTAATGAATCCAAAATCATCTTTTACACTATCCAAAGTAAATAATTTATTATTATTTTTGTTGGACTGATGATTTGAGGCTAATAAATGGTTAAGATTAAAATTTCGATATATGTGTCAGAAAAAATCATATCATTGGAGTAAAAAGTCATGCTTTTCATATTATAATGGAATTTCCTCTCATGATTGGATTTAGAGGTCTGTTGAATTATTTTATTTGGTAATCGCTAACAAGAATATCATATTTTTATGAGACATTTATATAGAAAAATTAGGATATGATAAACATTGAAAACTATAAGAGGATGATGTTTTAATTTGACATAATCTAGAAAAAAAAATACACTGACTTAATTTAATTCAATGGAACATTTGATGTTATATTCACCACATGAAGAAAAGTTTAGAGGGTCATTACAGTTCTGATGGCTATTCCCATATGAGAGATGTATTCTAAAACTGATGAAAAAGGTATGTAAAAATGAATAAGTTGAATCGCTAATTGCATAAGTTTATTTATAGAAAGAAATTTCTTTTATCAACTCCCATTATTTCTAACCAGAATATCCTTCAATAAAAATAACTAAATGGTTCTTAATAGGGAAAATGTTGATGATAAAAAATATTCAATTATCATATTTTAATCATCCTTAACATGACTTTGGTCGAGTTCATTAATGATGGATTTTATATTATGAACATCATAGGGATCATATATGTGTTCTTCTCAATTGTGTAGAAATGAAATTATTTGTACTATGAGTACTACTATCACCTATTATTTAATATTTATTTAAAAGTAAATTAATATTATTTTATTTTGGGATTATATTATTATTATATCATGAAATAATTTCCATAAATTACACCAACCACGATTGAAAATTTCCAGGGACATGTTTTTTTTACTAGTTTTAAAGAATTGTAAATTAAATTCTTAATTATTTAACATTTTAGTCAATTAATTATTTGATTTATTGCTAATTGTTTTCTAATTTGATAGGTATCAAAACATTCGAATAAAATTGATAATAGATTGTTTGTATTGACTAACCCACATAAAATTGATAAATCGTATAATTAATATGTGGTGAATGGTATTTGATTTCATATAGATTCATATAGTGAACCAAAAATCAAGGAATAATGGTGTTTTCTTGAGAGGATATCAACATAAAGAAAGTGAAATTGACTTTTATGGGATATTGTATTGAATAATTTAACAGTGTTATCTCAGATATAATTATGTAATGATGTTTAAATTTCATTGGTCTGATATTGATAGAGGATGGTACCTTCATCCACGCCACGGAATCATCAATAATAAATATAAAATTCTTCTTGCAGAAAATGAACCATTTTTATTGGCTCAATATACACATCAAATTTATAATTCAAATTATTATTCTTCTTCAAGGGAGTTAATTGATTCGTGGTTCATTATAAAAATGAAATCCTAAGAAAATTAGTTTATGAAAAATATATTTGGTTCTATTTAAGTGTTAGGAATTGAATATTTTTATAAGATACACCCAAATACATCTTTTCAATTAAGATAGATTAATATTTATTATGAAAACCCATAATTATGGGTTGATGGTGGTGATGAAGTAATATATAAAATTTAATTAACAATAGATGATCAAGCCTAAACTACTATAGAAATTTTTACTTGGAATGAAGATATTTATATTGATATCATCGTATATAAAGATAATTATGATGGTGAATAATTAAACAATTAATTTTTTTTATATTCATAATAAAGATATATATAATACTTGTGTTCAACTATTTTATGAAAAAAAAATATTTCTATGTTACAAATTATTGAAGAGACATAAGATGAGATATTTCATAGCCTCAAAGAGGCTATACAAACCAGGGATAAGATTGATTCATTATCATCTGACTCTAAGGTTATATGAAGTATTTCATCTCATAGGAGTCATAGTTATGTGATATTGATGATTCCTAACCCTATTCATAAGAGATGTCTACATCTTGATCTTGATCTTTTAATGTATAGCTATGTTCAGTTTTCTAATTTTTTAAATTTTCATTAATTTATTTATTTACTAGTTATTCTACTATTTATTATGTTTCACATATGTTTTTGGTATATATTTGTTGGATATGGTATTTCGATTCTATGAAATTATTTTTTTCAGAGTGTGGGTGATGTGGGATCATATTCCCATGGATTTTTGGAAGTGCATTTTTGATCATTAGATGATACATAAATATATATAGTAGTAATTTGGAAATTTATTTAATTATTAAATTTCTATTATTAATTATTTTTAGGATTTATGGTATATCATAAATGATATCATGAGTACCTATGTCTGATGGGCCTTCATGTGTGAGTGTTGTTGTCTTTTTTGAACAATCTTAGGAAGATAGCTATGATAAAAGCTCGAGTCATAATTTTTTTCAGTCTTGCTATAGCAATCAACTCGATTACATATCCTCTCACATTCGAGATGGATTTTTATGATAATTTATGGTAGATAATTTTCATTGGAGATCATCATTAGGTTGGTAGAACCCTGAGTGGTAGGAGATCATACATAAAGCTAGTAGTCATACAATTAGTACTCATTGATGATATCTGGTAAGTAATTTTAATTAATAATTTATATTACTATAAAATAAAACATCTTATTTTATTGTTCATAAAGAAATTTTAGTATCCTAATATTATATATTTTGATGTTTACAAGATGATTTACATAGACCCTATCACTGGAGGTATTATGGGTTGTCGACAACATCAGATTGTGGTCAGTACAATTTTTTTATTTTAAAATTAACTAAAAATAATATTCTAAACATTTTAATTTCAAATTGAATTTGAAGGAGTCATATGAGGCCTCAAATTATCACACACATGATGAGATTAATTCCAATACTGAGGGTTAGGCCTCTTCTGAATCAAGATTTTATGACCCAATATATATGTAGGTGACTTAGTATTCCTTCGATAATGGATGAGTTGTTGGTATCAGTTCTCGATTGAAACCTAGAAGTTATTATGGTACATTTATATTGTCATTATCCATTTCAAGGGGAGATCATGTAGAGCCATCATCATAGGCTACAGAGTATGAGGAGAAGTTGTGAGCTCTGGATGTGGTTATGGAGACCCCGCACAGAGAGAAGAAAGTGTTTCGTTGAATGCATTGGAAATAATAGGAGGAGAAGTATCAATAACATGAGAAGCAGTAGAAGGAAATCATATAGCATATATAATTTTTAGAATAGGGTATAGGGATAGAGTTCCCAGCACCACCTATTCCTCATGTTGAACCTCCCCCTCATATGGGATATATGTATTTTTTTGCACGTGTAATATGATAAATATTTGAATGAACATAATTTTCATAATATTTTTATTAATTAAGTTATTTATTGTTTTATATATTCTATTTTGTTTTTATTTTTATTTTCATTTTTGTTATATTATTTATTTTCTTAATTTTTAATTTTATTAAAGCACTTATTTTTAAATTTTATAGGTTTTGGAATTTTTAATTTTTTTTCAATTAATTTTCTATTTTTTATATTATTTGTGACGGGATTGACCCCCCCTCTCAAATAATTATTTGTGACAGGGGATAAATCCCATTTTAAATGATGACATATATATAAATGATAAGAAAAATTTGCGATGGGAGGGTCCCCTTTCATAAAAATAATAACATATGATGGCCCATCATAGAAATTGTTTTTTCAACCTGCTTTCAAATACATGACATTTGGATGGGAACCCATCACACATGTCCCTTCAAAAATGTTTCACTTTATAGATATGAAATTGTTTCATTAATAAATAATACCCTTAATCTATTATTTTCATCTAAACAAAGGAGTATTATCACATATTTTATAAAGGAAGTGAGAGAATGGTGAGAGATAGAGATGGTGGTATTAAGAAATTGTAGCGCTCTAATAGATGTTATTTTTTATATAGTATCTCCATTTAAATATTTACAAAACTAATAAAAACAATCAGACCACATAATTATATGTTTAATGGAAATTGAAATACATAATGGAGACATGGAAGGAGTGTACAAAATAGAGGTAGTAGTGATGAAGTATTACAAATCAAAATACATAAATCAATATCTGAGGAACTTATTTACTATATTTCCCTATCTACAATATGGAATTCAGTTAATAGAAATTTTAGTCACCCATTACACTAATAAATCATACAATTTATTCATATTACACAATTACATGTGAAATAATACATAAAATACTTTAGATATAAGTTATGAGATAAAATCTCTCATTCTTTAGGATAAAATTTTAGAAAAAAATAAAATTCTAATTCACATATCATTATTCATTAAATTTTTTGAAATTATAGAATTTATAATGAGTATATAATCCTAATTCATACTTATAAGTAAAGAATTTAATCTAGAAAGAATTATATATACTAATTATGTAAAGTGAAATTATGTAAACGCCATAAAACACATACATCCCTATAGGGACATGTCCACAATATGTATCCGCGTACATCATATTTATACTCATGGAAAACATTAATCTATAACATCATGTATAGCCAAGAGAAATGGAATATGTAAATTCTATATATGTGTACTCATAAATTATGGATTCTCAAATAGTTTGACCAAATTATATGAATACATCACAGGTCTTCTAAAAATCACGATGAGTACATCATGTGTAACTCATCTAATTGTATCCATGAATTTTATTAATATAATTCAAAAAAATCCAAAATTTTATTCTCATTATATGAGAGTATAAATTAGATCTTGATAAATAATAACACACTACAAATTTACCGACCCAAACAACCACCCCTAATTAGATTAATTTTAATATTTTCATGAGAAAGATATCAAAGTTTGAGGGTTCACATATATGGTAATTTTTTAACATCATTTATTTGATATTAATTTGAGGAAAACACTCTAAATATATAATTAAAATATATTTATGAAATTTTTTATAGTTTAATCAAAGGGGATCAGTCTATAATTCCATTAATAGTTTTGTCTTATCAGTGAAGTTAGTTTTTTGAAAATAAAACTCACACCAATCATAACAGACAATAATAACCCTTGAATTTGGATGATAACCCTATGTTATGGGAAACACAGAGTTTTCCTGTAGTGGTTTGTTTTTAATTCAACTAACTTATAACAAATGTGGTACATATTAATGAATAATAATCCTAAAATTATATTTAATAGTTAAAATATGAAAAATTACCCAAATATTTACATCATATGAAATAACATTGGAATTTATTAAAAACAAATACATTAAATATAGAATCTGGTATATCTAATATCTAAACACATTTCATGCCAATCATATCTTATCTACAAAAATGGTTATATCAAAAATATTATCTATTTTATTTTTTACATTCAATTAATAGTTATATTATTATTCCCAAAATACACATTAATGAGATTAAAATCTTTTAAATGTTTTAGTTATATAAAATATTTTAACTTATCCTTTAGTATAAAATCTAAAACACCTAATTTTAATAATAATAATGTATTTAAAAGAAATTTTCTTTTAAGAAATAGAAATTAATTTGCATAAGTTATAAAATTAGAATATTCATATTCTTCAATACATATCAATTATTTTCTAACATATTATTATTAAATTCACAATTATTGGTATCTATAAGTTCCACGACATTTATGAACTTATTTATTTATAAAATAATATAAATTTTTTGATTTTTAATTTCATTACATTTATATTTCCACCCACTAGACCTTTAGTCAATATATTTCATATCAAAAAATATTTATTTTGTGGTAACATAAAAGACATTGTACTAATATTTAAATAACTAATAATTTACTTTAGAAACCCTGATAAAAATATATTTTGGGGACCATTAATGAAATTAAATTCCAAGAATAAATTTCATATCCTCATAACTATTTTAAAATAAATTGAAAAAAATTTCAACACCTATATTACAATGTTTCAAATTACTTAAAAAATAATAAATCTAAAGTTTGTAATTTATAGAGAAGTATCCAATAAAAAACCAAAATGGTTAAAATGATACTTCAAACATGAAAATATTTCACATTACGAAGTACTCCATAAAATTACATTAGTTAAATTAATTATTACTTTAAAATTATTATAATAGTACTTTTTTCCATAACCATCCTTTTATATCAAGTTATAGATGCATTTTTTAGTAAATAAATATTAATTTTATATTAAATTAGTTATATAATTCATTTAAAAAGTGATTCATGTTCTATAAATAAAATAACATATTGATTAATTTATAAAACATGTTATTCGTTCAAAAATATTCATATTTAATTTAGTAAAACAAAATATCGGTTAGTTTAATCCTATCATACATCAATATACATAAGTCATAAATTCCTTACCAAACTCTCAAGGATGATGTAGATCACACATTTCGCTTTCCAATATTTAAATAATTAATTGATTTATAAATATGATAAATGGATATTTCTTTTATCTACCGATGAATTCTAATTTGAGTCATAGTATATAAGCATAAATATTTACTCATAAATTCTATTATGTAACCATTTATTATAATTTTAGAGAAAAATTAATTATATAACATATGTTACTAAAATAGATTCTATATATTCCCATTCCAATACTTATACATATTCCCAATATTTTATCTTCTAATTTATGTTATTTCCATAATGTAATTGTTTTTTCAAGTTTTAATACACCTCCTTTCATCTTTAATAAAATGGATGTATCACTAGACTCTCCAATAATTTTATTGTTAATTTTTTTATCATTTTTTAATCTTGTTAATATATTTTATTGAAATTATTTTTGATATATAACCTTACAAGTTCTATTCTGAAATTATAAATATATTGAAATGATTAAGTAAATACATTTCAAAAATTTTCATTTTTTATTTATTGATGAATTTAAAAAACCTCTTAGGAGATTATTTGATTATAAAATCCATAGTCAGATCCAATCTCATATTAATAGAAAATACTTCTAAATAACTAATGTATCCAATAATATTTTTCAGAAGGGTAGAAACTAATGCTTCCTAAAATATGAATCTTTAAAAAAATGATTTGGAAATGTCATAACACTCATGTATTCATTCTTATTGACATATACTATTTAACATGTCAATATTTTTTAATTACTCTATATTCTCACAAAATTTTTATGAATGATAATTCAAGGATAAAAAATAACAATATAAATATAGAGTCAATATTTCATTTAATTTTTATAATAATATTCTTTCATTTGTAAATCTTTATTATTAATGTCCATAGGTTTGCTTATATCACTAATTAGGGGAGGGGTGAATCATTGATAAAATTTTATGATTTATTCTTTTCAAATAAAGTACCAAATATAGATAATGTATAATACTCTAATATGTATATCAGTTATCCACACCTAAATATTATAGGAATAAAATAGCGTAATACACAATCATTTGTTACAAGGTTTGGCCCCTTTTGGAGTCGTACTCTGTTTTAATTAGTTATTCTCCCTAATCAACAACTTGTCACTATAAATAGAAGTTGTTACAGTGTGTAAGAATCACCCTAGACCATTCAATGTATCATACACCATGAATAACATCATATAATTATTTATGGCATCCCCCATTGTTTTCTAGAATCATAATGAATATCTTTACATTGCATAGAATAGTATTTTGTATTTGTGACTTGTATTATGAATCTTCCTCTAACCTATTAATGTATCTATTTAGTCAAATTTGGATTTCACTGCATGAATAATATCAAATATACACCCTCAACACTGTTCTTCATCTGACACTAAGTAAAAAAATCCAACTATATGCTTGCCAATCCTTTACCCTAACATCTAATAACTTTACATCTTGAGTTCTCAATTTTTAGTCACTTCCTCATTTGGAATGTAATCACACCGATGTAATATATTTTTCATTCTCAATATTTACTATCATTGATAACTTTTAATTCTTCTATGTTTTATCTTAAAAACATATACATGTAGGTTTATTTAATATGATATAGACTACAGTTTCAGAAATCTGAATCACACTACTACTTTTAGTAAATATCCTTGTATCACATTCTCAAAAATTCTTTATTACATAATTTTGTTTTGTAAACTATAACACATTCCATGAACATCATACTATATCTTACGACAACTAATCCATATGAAACTCATATTCAGAAAATTTTGTCCATTTCATGGATCAACAAAAAATTATAGTTCATGGTATTCTAAGAATTATTCCATCATAAAAAACTATAATTAAAATTTTCCTTTATTAAAATATATTATTATTCATCATATTATCCCTAGTTTCTATTTGAAAAACAAATTTTCATTGACATAGAACCCTAGAAGACCACTTATGGGACTTCTCTCACGATAATTGTTATATAATTATAATGAAAAAGGAATCCTAGAAACCTTATGTGAATGTACATAGAGCATGTATAAAATTATTCATACATTCATCCCATTATAAATGATGTAGTGGGAATATTTATAGGAAAATTTGATGTAGCACTCAGCCCAATCACATCCAATAATAATGGTGAACCACTCGATTCTTCAAATATATGAAATACACAACACTATAAGTTTTAAAATCGTACTAGGTTCACCTATAATACATTCACCATGAATATAGTTTCTACAACATATATGTTTTTCAAACATCATTGGATATATGCCCCATCTTATTTGAGTTTAAAATACATTGTGTTAGTTTTTTGTATCTTCTCCCCTATCCAACTCCATATTATGATTATCCTCTATCTCTTTATATCTCATTCTACATCATCTTCTATCATTATTCAATCATTTAGTTTGGTAATCATTGGTTAACACATTCTATATTCAATGACATATTCATATCATAATATTACCCCATAGGAATATGTTTTCTAAAACATATGTTCATGAAACCTTATGTGATTAAAAAAATTATGAGAATGATTCCAGACAAAATTGACTTTTAGAAGTTTCCTCGATTATTTCAGACATTACATGATGTTAGGAGTTATGGTGAAAAGAACCCATTCACATGAAAACCCTAGAATAATGAGGTAAAATATGACTGAGATGAAATTTTTGAACACTTATAACCCATGTTTTAATACTTTGAAGATGTCCCATATTAATTGAGTCCAATATAGACATTATCTCTGGATGACCACTAATATAGCAGTTAGGGTGAACAAATACTCATTGTTTCCCTCTCATGTTAATAAATTGTACCATGGACCCTCACCCTCCTTCACTTACTATCTCCCCACAGTAGTGAAACCGTTCTCATGAATGTTCCAACCCATGTTGCCCAATTTATCCACCATAGCTACCATTTTTTCTAGCCTTTGAGCATTGACTATTTCTTTGTGATAACTAGTTTATCAGTTTGGAAAGCATATAAAATGTCGTTATTTCTTGTCATCTAAATATAATGTCTGAATGAATATCTCAACCACATTATGAATCTAATAACATGTACCATTTATAAAATCTCATAATAATTTTCCCGAGTTTTTTTCGTCAAATAAACTCTTCTCTAAGCATATCAATATTCATTGTTACTTTTAAATTCCCTATTTATTTTTTTCTTCTCAGCATATCGAAATGATTGTCCATGTGTATTTTAATATATATTAAAGAAAACATAATTATTATTAACATTGGGATGGATTATGTTATAAACCGACCAAATAGTTTACACCATTAATCATCAATAATTAAATATCCCCACTATCTGTATACTCAGTTTCACATACATCTTGTTGTAGATATTGTGTTTCTAGAAACCATCCACACCAATCTTTCATATTATGAACAACTGAAAAATAATCAGATGTAAATACTATTTTCCTAGAACCTATCTAGCTAGATATTCATGGATAATAAAAACACAATGTCTTTTTCTCATTTATGTATGGGCATCATCCCTTCTCTAAATATTCATTTATTCGGTTCCTCTATATAATCCAATATTCTAAATAAATTGAATTTACTATAAATAGGTACATTGATAAAAAATAAAACACTCTTGGTCAATATATTTCAACATCCACTTGGTGTTGAAAAAACCCCCTTTAGATTCATTGTCAATATCACTAAAATATATAAAGTCAATTTTTATCTTCCCCTTATTAATAATAAATGAAATGATGAAATAAAAGGGAAGGAATAACATATCATTTACCACCTACTGTGGTTTTCAAAACAACTTCTCCATATTTTATGAATATATTCTACTCAGTCCAATACATTGAGAGAAGGGTGGAATCAAATTTCACTTATTAATGATATATTAGTTAATCAAATTTCATTCTATACCGGATACCATGGTACAAAATAAAAAATTGTGAATAACAATATCCAAAAAGATATATATATATATATATATAAATTGATGGTATTTAAAATATCTAAATCTAGGGGTATTATAAATAGATTCATCATTAAATATGTAACATTCAATCAACTTAAAAAATCATATGAAAAATTATTGAAGTGAATGATAGAAAACCGCTTCTTTATCTTTTCATTATTATTAATAACCACTATCCCTTAATAAGAATATTTGATATAATCAATGGAGAGAGTGTGGTTTCTATACCATAGCTTACTAATTTTAAAGGTTATCTAGTTTTTATAGTTCATAAAACATCTTTTATAGAACCTTCATCATCTTAAATTTCCAAAAATGGATTCAATTTATTACTCTCCTTTTGGGTTGATATTCTTCATTAATTACCATGAAAGATATTTTTATAACCCTTGAACATCTTCATACTCCATGATGGATGACATGTTCAAGGTTTATTGAGATCAAAAAATTAATCCATATCTCTTTTTTCAAATATCACCTCTGATTCCTTTCATGAGAACACATATAAGAAATAAAATGGAATAAAAAGAGTTTTCAATCAACTTCTTAGTAACATTAGTAGGGCTACTATTTACATCTCTACCCAGAAACTCTTCTCAATATAGCTCCATATTCTTGGGACATCTACATTAGTAACGTCCCATTAATTTTCTTAATATTTCCTTCCATGGGTATCCTTCAGTCTTTACATTATTTATATTACTTCTTTTATGGAACATTCTTATTCACATATTACAGTAACACAAATTCTTCTCACTATGTATGCATTATGTTTTCTATAATTATTCATGATCTGGTAGCATAGTCATGTTTTCCTTTGAAACATGTCCTAATTTCTTGAATATTCTATATATATTCTTTCAAATTAATCATAGATCATTTTATCTAGACAATATCACATTATATTTGAGTTGTTATTTATATAAAATAACTCACTTCCCTTTATAATTTTCACTTTCTTTATCTTTCCCCATTTTTATTTCCATTCCACTTGGTCTAGATGAAAAGTAAGGCACAATATTTTTATACAATCTTATTTAATATACATTTCACATGGTTTATTAGTAACATTAGTGTCACCCATATTAGGAAACTCTGTAAAATTTTATTCTGGAATGCCAAGCATTAAAACAATTTACGCATCTCTCGCTTAGATTGATTCCATTTTTTAAATCATGTAACATCCATTAATTAATATTTCTATAGCATATAAAAAATATTCTATGGAGTGGATATTCCTACCATAGTGGAATAATGTCAACTTAAATTTACATCCTTTTTTATCTTTCTTCTCTTTATTCTTAAGAGTATTTTTCATAGTTATATACATTTTCTTACTCATCAGAGAATATTCATCTCCATTTTGACCTACTTATTTTTATTTTGTTCTCTTCTATTTACATTTGAAAATGATGTTTTTTTTGGTGGTAAATATAGAAATATTTAAAATTGTGACCATTTCTATTATTACAATCACATTTTTTCTCTAGGAAACAAATATGATTCCTCATAGAAATTATTTTATTGTTATGTAGACGTTGCTTCTACAAAAAAGGAATTATCCTAATTGAATATCTTCTCCACTTAATATAAGGATTCATTAATTTTTAATAATGAACATATTATATGAATATTTATTGTAATTATGTCTAAACCTTCCATATAATTGATGAAGAGCATAACATCCCATTATTTTACCATTTATAATAGTATGGTCATATTTATCTTCATATTGTTCATAGATAGTACAAATTTTGTTTTGAACTTCGTTTGATGATATACGTTTTCTAGATATTTATGAAACCACACATGATTTTTTGGTGGAGTTCCTAGATTTTTTATCCAGCATTTTTTTGGTTTTTAATTCTGAACCAACAATCACACCTAAAACTTCATTATTGAAAATAGAATTAACTATAAAATGGGTTATCCTTTTCCCAGAGCTTGTTTTAGAATGAATAGGTTTTTATTTCAAGTGCTTACTTGCACAGATGTGAATCATTCTATGGATAATACTCTTATATAATATTTTTTTGGAAACCTCTTTATTTTCTAGAATCTAGAATTTTTTAATTTTTACAGACTCTATTTTTTTCAATTTTCCTTCAAGTTCCATAAATTTCTTATTGATTAAATTATTCTAATCCCAAAGATATATCAATCTTTATTCATAATAACTATTCAATTTAATAATTAATTATTCATGAATCCAACTACTTTCTTGTAGAAAAACATCAAGGTCCTTAACCCTTATTCATTGTCCTCTAACTATATATCCTTGAAACTAATATTATCACTGTTTGATTCTTCTATAGCATAGATTATTTCATCACTAATTTTATTAATATCACTCCCCTTATCAATTTCTCTCTTCAAACTTTAATCAGTGTAGATATTATTTTCTTTTTATAAACTTAGAATTCATTCCTTTACTTAAATATATTTGATGTAGTTTTCTATATACATGCTTCCTCTAAATAATAGATTTATCTAAAACTTCATATTTTGGTACTAACAATCACATTTCATCCTATAATACCATAATAAACACTAATATTTATATAATTACAAAAATAGGGATCAATTTATAATAAAATGTACCATAAAAGTAAAAAAAGCACTATGTGATTAATTTATCACAAAATCATTAAAAAAGTTGTTGTTTCATTTAGAGAATAAAAATAAACATATTTACCTAAACATTTACCACACATTTTACCTTAGAGTATTTATTAGTTATCCTTTTGTTTGATATTTTATTAAACTTGTTTTCCTCTTTTTTTCCACAATTTCTTTAATGTTTTTGTGGAAAACTTCATGTTTCTACTTATAGAAATATCATCCTTGATTTAAAATTGTGGAACCACTAAATTACTTAGTTAATATTAGATTTTTCATTGGTTACCTAGTTTTCTTTAACACCACTTCATGTTTCCAGGTTTGATTATATCACTACGAGGAAATATGAGTAAATCAGTGAAGCTATTTTACAATTTATTCTATTGAAAAAAAATATTGAGATTAGATTTGTTATAATGCTCTTAATGTGTGTCTCCCAGCCTTACTATAATATTTTAATAAATCAATAGAATAGGAAACAATTTACTTTTATAAGGCTCAACCCCTTCATGGAAATCATACTCCTGGCCGTGATTCATTAATATCCCAGATTGTAGGTTCCCCGCTATAAATGAAAGTGGTTATGATGGGATGGAAAAAACATGGTCCCTTTAGTACATCACACACATAGATAAATATCCCACCATTTTTTATATTATCCCATCGTGTATTCTATCATCACATTAGAGATACTTATAAAACATATCATTTTCTTTAGTCTCCATGACTAGTATTATGAAACTTCCTCTAAACTCATAAAGTTGATCTCTAATCATCTAGGGATCTCACGGTGTCATGTAGATTAGATATACTTCATCAGAACTGGTATTTGATATCTAATGAGTAAAAACATTAACCATATTAAATTCAATCATGTACTCTAACTTCCAAGAATATAATTTTGTAGTGCTCAATTTTCATGTACTTGAATTTTTCTATAATCACACAGAAATATTATGTTTATAATTATAACTATTTACCAACATCAGTTACTTAAAAATATAATATATTTTGTCCTCATAAACTTATATAGTAAATTCTCCTTATTTTGATTCACAAAACTATTTCATGTAATTGAATCGCACAACTGATTCTTGTAACTCACAGCATATCAGTTTCTCAAAACACTTTACTCGCAATACTAACTTTTTGTAAAGATATATCATTCTATAAACATTTCACTATACCTTAATATAATTACTCACATGTCAAACTCTCTTCATGAACATTTATTTTGTTATTATTTTCCTTTACTTTTTATAGAATAAATAAACTGTGGATATTCCATCATGAAAATATAATATTTTCAGGGTCATAACCCTAGTATATTCTTACAAAACTCCTTTTAATTACCTTTATGTTATACCAAATTTCTTGGGTTCCTTCACAAGAGATAATTATGAGAGAATTATAATGTGAAAGGAATCCTCTAAAACATAAGTGAATACAAAGAGAGAACGTATGAAGATATTCATCCCCCATCCCACTAAAAATGTTGTGATTGGGGTACATAGAGTCAAAAAGTCTGTACAACTCACCCCTATCACTTATAATAATCATGTCATGAATTTGAAAAAAGAATTACTAAAAATTTGGAAATGTAACTGAAATATCAAATAATGAATGAAACATGCACCTAGTAGGAACAATTCCTCTATTTTGAAAACAACACTAGATAAATACACTACCATTGTGTGATATCCATAATCATGACCAATTATGTCAATCTTATCCTCTAATTTAATTTTTCTTCCAATTATCCTACATATCTACATGTTCTATTCATCATCACTTTTACCCTTCATCCATCATTTGTCTTGGTCATCTTCACAACACACTTTACATAATAAAATATTTTTTATCCTCTCATTATAACTCAACAATATATTTTATTCACAATAATCCTAAGAAACCACATGGACAGACACCACTTTTAGGTATGTTTTCCATCATATGAAACTACCATGTGTTTCCTCACCTGGTATAGGCTTAATGTGAAGTCATTAGGTAAGGTAAGAAATCCCTCATCAATTGAAAATAAATGAATAGTTAGGTTCAAGAAAATATTGATTACCTAGTTTTAGCCTTACTAAACATATTTTAAAATAGTGCAAAGTAACCCCCATGAGTGAGTCCATCATAGACATTCACATTTCATAACCACTTGTTTATCAATTTAAGCATTCGAGTAAAATTTATTTCCATCCTATGATACTTTGTTATACCATGACCACACCCCTCTTTAACTCATCACTTTCCCACACTAGGGTCACATCTTTCATGCTAGTAACAACCCACAATAGCCCATTCAACCACTATATACATTCTATAGGGCCTACCTTTGTCTTGGTGTGTGCTCTATTATATCTAGTTTCCTAGGTGGGCTAGCATGAGGGATGACCAATTTTTTTTACTTATCAAAACAATTTTTCTTTTTCAAAATGCCCATATAAAAAAATTTCAACTCAATTAACATGAAACATTTATCAAACCTCTTTATTAATATTCCCAATATATTTTACATTTTTTCTTTGATTATATCAATACTTTTCAATATGCATAAATTACATATTAAATTTTTCAACAAAAACATATCTAAATCTTCATCTAAGTGTATTTCCTCTATGATTTAACAATACATCATTATAATTAGCATAGGTATGGATACATTCTTAAACTATATTGTTGTTAAATCCTTTAATAATCATGTATTCAATCTCCCCTTAATACTTCTACATAATTTCATATGTCATTTTTTATTAAATTGTCTGATTCCTACAATAATCACTACATGCTTTTCATATAATGATCTTGTCAAAAATAAATAGATGTAAAAACAACGTTCCTAAAACCTATTCAACTATATATTTTTGGACTCTGGTATTAAAACATCATTTTTCCTATTTATATATGAGAAAAAACCATCACACAATCTTAATTTATCAAGTTCTTCTGCATCACTCGTTCTTCTCGATACATTGACTTTATTTCACATAACTACATTGAAAAGAAAACTATAATATTGTTTAATATTTTTCAACATTCATTTTATATTATGTGATTAATTTTATTGTAAATATTTCTTTATATTATTTTTCTCCACATATATGGAGAGGATAATAAATTTTTTTCAATAGTCAAATAACTTTATATCATTTATATTTTCTTCATTCTAATATTGGTATCAAGAAAGTGTTTATTGAACTAATATTTAAAATAATTTAAAATTTCAATATTAACATTTTTCAAAAGATTATCATATTTTATTTTGGAATCTAATAATTAATTTTATGTAATATATTTTTTATGAAGTAATAACCCTTATATGATATCTATTTATGGATTAAAATCCATATTTAATCAGGATTAAATTTAATCAAGATCATATGCACTATAAACACTATTTAGGTATATAAACATGTTATTTTTAAAATATTTAACTCATTGATAGTTAAAAAGAAAACATATTTCCTAAATTCTTCTAATACGTTGTTTCACTTAAATTAATCTAGGAGAATAATTTCTAGGAACACCCATCCCATTAAGGATCATATTTCATTACTAGATAAAAAATAATATAACTTAACTTTTATAAGATAATCACTTATAAAATGATCATAACATGAATTTATTACAGTGACACCAATGTGTCATTAAAATTTATTTATTTCACATATTATTTATTTTATTAAATTTCTTATTTTGTGGGTTGGAATTTTTTAAATTTTGTAAATTTTTCCAAAATATATGGTATGATTGTATAAATGGTTGGACTATGAAAGTGGACATTACAAGGTTGAAAATATGGAAAATGGAAAATATAATTAATTTTTCATGGTCTATACATACCATGTAGAAAAGTCATTATTTTTTGTTAAAATGTTATATTTTTTGTTTTAAAACATTGTTTAAAAAAATAGTCCTCCATAATCCTTCTAAAAGGACAAACTCTTATCCAATGTGGGTTTGTAATCGGTCAGTAATTTCCATTTCTACATTGAATTATTTCTCCAAGATTCTAGGTGAATTATTTTGAAAATAGCAGCTATATTCTCCATTTTCTTCCCTTCTATAATTTTATTCATATTATGACTACGGTGGCCCGAGGTTTTAGTTTATGTCTAAAGTTTTTGGATGGTACTATGTTTTATTGCCAATAAACATTTTTTAGGGTCACAATATCCTCTTTTATAGTGTGATTTCCACGATTTTACACAATATAGAAGGTCGGTCTATTTCCTCTCATCTATTTACAACATACCATTACATTGGTATCATATTAATCATATTTATATCATGTTTAATGTATCTCGGATGAATTAACTTCTTATTTAATGGAAATGTATCTATTAGATTTCAATTATAATTTTTTTATTAATTATAAATAAATAATAATAATTTCAAACTACATAGAGTATTTTATTTTTAATTTGTGAACTGAAGTTAGTGAAATAAAGATTATTTGATTATTGAATTCTTGTTTTAGCTCATATGATCCTAAAAGGAATTTAAGGTGATTTTCGTGCATGTACAAAGTATTCATTTTATTTCGAAGCCCTGTTTGAGAAGTTATATGTGTGTTTTATTTTAATTTTATGTCAAATGATTGACCATTGATTGTGGCTAAATTCTATATTTATAAATTACCCTTGGTATGTAAATTATTTTCTATTAGTAATAAGGGGAAATTACTATAAAATTTGTTTAGGAATGTTAGATGTTTTTTTATTAGAATGAATTAAATTTTTAATATTTGGAAACCTTATAATTAGATTTTGGATTAGAGGTTAAATTAGATATATCATTATTACCAACTATCCTGAGACTATGTATGATTTTTGGGTACCCATCATCATGCTAAATTCATATGTATTAGGTGAGAATGTTATATCACATCAGTTCTAGTTGGGTGGTATACAAAAATACATGTAGATTTGGAAAATGGATTGAACTAGTTTATTATCTGAATTATTCACTTATCTTTTATCATAAATTTAATTGTATTCTTGATATATTATTTTTTTTTCTTTGAAACATTTTTTTACATATGTAATTAAGTATGTTTTAATTTAAATAATATCACTTTATTTTAATGTTTCGGTGTTAGAAATATAATTTAATTTCTTTTTATTCTCATTTAGAAATAGAATATTTTTTTTGTATTTTAGATAGAGTTTATAGAATTTTGTCTTGATATCATATTATGTTTAAACTCATTTCCTACAAACACACTTTAGAATATATACATTTTTCTTCTTTTCATATGTAATTTGCTATAACATGAGGTCTTGAAATACTAGATGTGAAGGGGTGAATTTGGGTGATAAAAAATTAATTTTTATATAAAACTCAAGAATATATTGTATTCATGATTCTGAAGACACTTATTTACTATAAATCGATTTCATAACAACAATAAAAAATCTAAAAAATAAAGATCAACATATATAGAGATATATACTTGGTTTAATCGTACTAGGATACACCCAAGGAGAATATATCAACATGGTGTTCATATATCTAATAATCAGTTCTTCATCAGCCTTTGGTTTCAATATTTAGGAAAATATCACTACTCAACCATGTTTCATGGAATATTTATATATTCCACTATTAACTTTTGAATATGATTATATAAAAACTAGTATTGAACAAAAGTTAAAACTAAAAAAGTGATTAAATAACACCAAAGAGTAATGGGTGTCCACTATGATGATCTAATCTCCACTGCCTAATCATCTAAAGTATGTGAAACGAATCCTATATTCCAAAAATGGTCTTCTATGAGATTTACATCAACTATAACTCACTCTTCAACTCGATACATTCAATGAAATATATATCATACTATGTTCTACTTTATTCTCACCTGATATAAACTCTCTCACTAATATTTAATTCATTTAATCACATTTTATCTATATTTTTCTATGAATCTCCCACCATTTTTAGTCAATATATTTAAAATTAAAAAGAAAATTCAATAAATTATCAATCTTAAACTTAAAATATTTAAAATTAATATATTGTTTCACATTCAAGTAAATATAGACCATTGAAATCCATTTATGATGATTATTTTCATATTATAACTACTAAATAGTTAAACACCTCACAAGTCATTATATTAGGATTTAACCTCCATTTTTCAAACTCCATGACATACCCTTTTCTTAAAACCCCGATTTAAAGCTACATATCAGTATATCCTATCATTGTAGATAAATAACAATAGAATTGTGATAGTATAGAAAGAAATTCCATTAGAATCTACTTCTTAACTACATAGAATATTGTTTCCTATTTAGACCTAAAAACCAAATAATCAAAACAACATCCACCATGACTTAGCACTCTTATAGCTTATTGTTTTTATTTTTCATATGAAAAACTTATACTCTTTGTTTAATATTACTTTATTCTTACATTATTTTGATTTATCTTACATATTGTCTAGTTAATCAAATGCGAGGTCCAAAACAACTTCCAATACACCAATTATAAGCCTCCCCATTCTGCACAGAGACTTTTCTATTTAAAAATTCCAATTTCTATGACATGGAATGAATAACCTCCCAAATTTTTTTGATTATTTAACCACCATGATAATATAAATTTAAAGTAAAAATGATTTCATTATATTTTAAAATATCATGGCCTTCATAATTTTTCTAAACTACAAAAACACTTTTTTCCATTGAAGTTAATTCTATTAAAAATGTTTCATTATTTTAAAAATTCCATCATTTTTACAATCGAAAGAATGATTGTTTCCAAAAAAAATTCCTCAATGTTGAAATAGATTAAAAAAGGACCATAACAAATTGATAATGGACCTTTATTTATTCAACTTGACATAATAGGTCTCACCAAATCTTTTTGAGTGAATCCTACCCCAAACTACTCAATTGTTTCCATAACATTAAATACCAAACATAAATTGATATTTATTGAAAAAAAATCCAACATTACAACTATTGGTTTCAATATTCACCCATTGATATTTTATTATAATTCCATACTTATGTTTAATATATTTTTATCGATCCATACCCATTATTAGTCTATCAATGTCCCCCCAGTAGTCATTTTCCACCTTTGATAATAAAATTCAATCTGTTTTTCTTTTTTTAGATCTGATTGTATGTCATAATTTACAAAACACATAAATTTTTTCATAGAAAATAAAATATCCATTAAACATTCACAATGTCTATATGAGTTAATTCTAATTATAGGAAACAAGAAAATTTTTCATTTTGTACAATGTTTTCCATAAAAGTCAGATCAAAACTTCTTTTATATTCTAATTTACCATGGATTATTCATCCCATATCTTTATACCCTCACCAAAATATAATAACCATAAATGTTACACAATATACAAGTCAAGAAAAATTATATAATGGGGAGAAAAGAGTGATTAAAATTTACTATGATTACGGAAATTTCATTAACTTCCATGTTTGATTAATTCTTCTTAAATACAATTATTGTCAGTTTTTTGTAAAGATATATTTTACTTCATGATGAATTCCATAATAATCCAATTATGTAGTGTTTTTCTCCACTATATCCTTAATGAAGTGGTCAAATATCTTGATATATTTAATCAGAGATTTTGGTATCACATTCTTCATTAACTCTGTGGAACTATTATTGCCACACTAAATCAGCATTGGTAGATACATAAATTCTCCTAGATCATCCAAATTTTTATTCTTCCACATGAACTACGTATCTCCCATAGTAATTGAAATATATTTTACCACTTTTTTCCTCAAATATATACTTTCATACTTATTACTTATCCATCTAAATATAATAATTCTGATATACAAATCTCCACCAGTTGTGGATTTTCAATCCCAACATATATTTGAACAAGACATGTGATTTAAATTTTTTCCTATATTAAAAAACCATAGATCAATGTTACAAGAATATGATTCAGTATCCACTATACCAACAAAATATTTTCCTCATTTAGACTACTCTAAAATCATGCTTCAAAAAATATAGCATAAAAGATATTTGGTTGTGTTGTTGTAAGATATAATAGATTTACAAAACATTTTCTATACAATGTTGAATCCACAGGTTTATAATATAAATGTTTTAGAAGATCTTTTCCAATCAATAATGGTTATGAAAATAGTTTTAACCCATCAGTTGAATTTTTTTAATATATATCACACAAATATCACTAGTAATATTATTGTGTAACTTCCTTTGGAAAAACATTTATCCCAAGATTGTAGGTTATCTTTTTAATCATAGACATATTATATTTTAAAAACATCGTATTTCCAAATCTATCAAAATAATTGTATTTATTTCCAAATATTACGGTATCATCCACATACACCATCACCATGAAATTCTGTTCCAAGGAAACTTTCATGTAGAGGCTGTGATCATCCCAAACTCTTATAAACTCAAAAAAAAATTTAAACGCACATATATCCATGTGTACCAATCACGAGGTTCTTCATTCAGGTCATTAAAATGATTTTTCAATATGTAACCCTTTAAATTGTCACCAGTAACCAAAATCCTATCAGTTTCTGAATGTAAACATCTTCCTTCAAGACTCCATTAAAAAATTTAATCTTCCAATTAATTTCAAAAACACTAAAATTTATTTGAATATCCATTACTAGGAAAATCATTCTGATTCAATCCTTAACATTAGATAAGATGTTTCATTAACATTAACTCAAAAAATTTGATCATATAATTTATATAAAATTTTTTCATTATTATAAACCAAACTATATTTTTATCAAGATTGTTTTTAAAAAACCATTTTACTCCAATCACATTGTGATGTCTATGACTATCCACATGATCCTATTTTTGATTTTATAAATTTTTTCCCTCTATTAATTTAAATATTTTACCCATTTAAATTCTTTTGATTACTCTTTAAATTTTTTTTATTCCACCTCTGATAATAGATTATTATGCTATTAAAACAACCATTCCCTTCCAACTATCATAGGCACCAACACCAACCCATGTGGCCCTCAAGACCGATCCCCCCATGCCCCATCGACTTCCCCACATATATTTTTTGTCCCAAATATCATCTATCCCACATGATAAAAAAATTAAATATCATGACCAATAATTTCCTCAAAGGAAAACCTAAATTATTTTAGTGTTCCTCTTTCTCACTCACACGCACATTGTGAAACTTCTCAAGAGGACACTCATCATAATAATAATCTAACGAAATCACATGTAACTATGGAGATCTAATTAACATGTCTCCTAAAAATGAAATTTCACATTGTTGAAGTGGTTAATAAAATTTAATCATTTATGTGTCACTTTTAAAGGGGCATTACACTCCCCATCCTAAAGAAAAATGAACTCATTATGGACCCCACACCTCAATCCTAGGTAGTACCTATACACTTCAAGATGGGTATTGCATTTAATACCATTAATAAAAAATGACCCATACCAACTAGTACATGCACCCCCACCTGCCTAGGTGTCCCTCAGGTCATATCCCAGGAGGTGCCACAAACTACACCATAAATGTTTGTAGTCCCTTCTATAAACTAACCCATGTGATCAAATGATCACTTATCAGACTAGAGATTATCCATATATTCCAACTCACCTTCTTTTACAGTGATTATTCCTTACTCATGAATAACCCATGAAATTTACTTAGAGATTTTCCATCATAAAACTAATCCAATGAAATCATGCTTTACTATGGAGTTAAAATAATTTATACTCTCCAGAATAATATCTCACCTTGTTGGAATGGGAAGAACCGTATAGCATCTTTATCCTTATTTTTAGAAGGGTTTTATTACCCCAATTTTCTCATTCATTATGTTTTTATTAGGGTATATTTGTCTTAAATAATGATTCTTGAAAAAACATCAACTCTTTTTATATGAGACATGGATTAATTTCCTTCTATATTATTATCATTCTATAAACTAAAATAATATTCATCATTATTTGGAGGATTTTTATTCTCTAAAATACAAATATTCTTTTTCGTCGTCAAACACTTCATCAAATTAATAATTTCCAAAATTTAGTATATCATTTTTTTAATGAAAATTTACATAACTACATTCAAAAAACTTTATCAATACTTTTTAAAGTAATTTTATTCTTTACTTATTGAATAATATACGAAAAAATCTCCTCTATCTGCAAAATGACCCAAATTTCTAGGATTGCATTCTTTATTTTGAATGAACTATTTACTTCCAAAAAAATTGAGATGTTTCAAAGATAGTTTCTTACTATTCAAAATTTCATATAGTATATTACCTTATTTAGGTCTAGGAAATGCATTATTATGAATTATCATACCCACTTGTATATATTCTTTTCAATATAGGTGTGAGATTCCACATTCAACCAATGAAGTAATGTACAGATTATTTACCATGATTATCCTTCCTTTCAAAACATTATTATTTTAAGGATTACTCACCATTAAAAATTAATTATTCATTCTATATTTTTTTATAAAATATTAAACTTTTTTGTAAGTATATTTAGTTCCATTTTTGGACCATAATATCTTTATTGTATTTCTTGTTTAACTATCTCCACTTGTTTACAATATTTTGATGAAAAATAAAAATTCTCTCTTAGAACACATCAACATAGAACATATCATCCTATTATAATCATTGAAAAATAAAATTATGTATTTCCCACTTAATGTTTTTGTGTGTGTGATTAAACACCATACATTGGCATAGAATATATTCAATATATTTAATGTGTGATTATTATTCAAAATAAATAATTTCTCATTATATTTCTTCTCAATAAAACCTCATAAGATTTTTTAAATTCCTCTTTAAAGAGGTAATATCAATAGAAGATTTAAACATTGATAAATTATCCATACTATAGTGTTGATGTCCCAAAATATGAATTGATTCAAGCTATGCTTCTTTTATATGGTATATAAAAATAATTTCTCCTTGATTTACACCTGATATAAGTTTCTATTCATTATCTATTACTACGTAAGAGAGTTTCCATCCGTTCCCTTAATATAATATCCTTTCCAGTAGAATGTTGCTCCTAATCTTGATTCGCAAAGCAAAGTGACACTTGATAAATCGAATAGGAGGACACAAAAAAAGAGTACTTTGGTATTATTCAAATCATCTCTCGGTAAGAGAGTTTTAAAACCTATTTTGATCCTTAATGCTCAATAACCCCCATAATAAATAGTTCCATCAACTCTTCCTTTCCCATTATTGATAATTTTCATGTTACCCATCACATGTGAGGAGAACCCAATATCAACAATCCACTTGAAAAAATTATTAATATCTTTCAAATACATATTATTAATTGTAGTTTTATCTTTCATATTCACCTAATTCTCTTTCTAGGGAACTCTAGACTGAGTTGATACATTTTTCAATATTTTTCATTTTTCTTCCATACAAGTAATGAAAAAATATTTTCCCTACAATAGATAAAATATATTTCTAAAAGGAATTATATTTGGCTGAGTTACATCCATATTTATTTTATTTAAATAAAATATTTTTCCAATCATTTTACTATAATAAATATCTTTATTCCCAAACATAGTGTAATTGAACAATATCTATAGAAAATATTCTAGTTTATGATAAATGATATTTTATTATTATTCTTTGAATATTTCCAATAGATTATAATTTAAGTAAATATTCATTTTATTACAACTAGATATTTCATGTATATGGTAACAAAAAAACTACCATTTAATCATAGGCTATTTTTTTACATCTCTATAAATAACCCCTACTTTTGAAAAACTATTTTATTATTGATAAGTTATAAATAATTGAGAACTTTTTCATATCTTGTTCTTACCATTCCACATTAAATTTGTTTTATTTATTTTAAGAATCAGCATTAAATCCAAGACAACTTGTACCCATGAAATTGGGTCATTCAGAACTTCAATCTTATTAAAAACATCATGTTCTTTATTTAGACTACTATTTTAATACATAATAAAAGAACATTCCAAAAAATTGATTATTACTTGATCCATAGAATTTTATTAATATTCAGTATTATTTATCAATGATAAAACATTCACTACATGCACTTCAATATTCTTTTTTCTATATTTGTTTTACCTATTAATATTATAAATAATGTTATCATGATCATCAATTATTATCATATGGTTTAAAGTTTATTTATTTTTCACTATATCATTTTCAAGTTACATGAAATAATTATGTAGTTGATTGTTTTTAGCATTTCAGAGCACTAATATAACATGTTTAATCTTTTAGAAATACTCAAATTTTCATATTATTATTTTTCTTTTTGTCAATATCCTCAAGAATCTATTCCAAATCCACTTTGGGATCAACACCTCCCCCTAGTTAATCATCCTCTTATACTCCATAGTTTGATTTCTCCACTACACACATCATATCATTTTTTTCTTGAGATGATATTTGTTTCAATATCATTTAATGTATCTTTATCTATTTTATTATTATATTTACTTATGAGAACCTTTCTCAAAAATATGTGTCCACATTCATTTCTTAAATTGAATCTCATTATATGAGAGAAATTATTTCTTATTTTCATAGTGATTTCTTTCTCACCATACTCTCTATCAAATATTTGCAGACACCTATATGTTATATACTCAAAAATTTCAAAATTAATTTATGATAAATGAATTTTACTATAGAATAATTATTCCCCTATCCTAAACGTCTTTTCCACTAGAAATAATAAATCACCACTTGAATCCTATTAATGATTTTCAATCTTTTAAATATCATAATTCTCTATATCATAGAATTAAATTTATTTTGATAATGTTTCTGAATAACATTCATTATTCACTCACATTATATATGAAAACAACTTGTTTTTTATATAAACAATATATATTTCCCCAAGATTTACTCCTTCAATTGATAAAACCTTCGGATTCTAAATTGGTGGTAATACTTATATTATTTTCATTATATATTTTTATGTTTCAAAACATGACCATCTCCACTAATGGGTAAAATAATATTTCCAAGTCAGTTGAAGAAACTATCAACATTTCTACTTAAACTCATAATCAAAAAATCAAATATGTTTTGGAGAACTATGTTCATCACTTATTTTACTTTTTTAAAACCTTACATATATTATAAAAATATCCCCAAATTCAATTATTTATAGCTAAACTCATTGATTTGGTATATAGTAGATTGTATAACAATCTATAAAAGTCACAAAGATCCTTTATATCAATATTCATCAATTTACTATCAAAATTTATCAATAAAATTTTAGCATAATCACTTACATGGATTCGATGAATAGTTACTGAGCCAATATCAAACCCAAGAGGTTATATATTATATATCATTCTACTCTTCCACACTTGATATTTACAAATACCATATTAAATAACCCCCTTTTCATTCAAATCGTTCTCTATGATAAGATATTTTAATAATAAAATCACCATGATTCTACATGTATCCTAGATACCACATGTTTCATCCTAAGGTCCCACAATACACAAAAAAATAGTTGAAAATTTTTGTGATACAGAATATTTTTTTATAATACTATAATCAATCTTTTCTTCATTTTTTCAATGACACTAGGTACTTGTCAAACCTATTTAAGTACCACACTACCAAAATAAAAACATAGATGAGGATATAAATTGAGATATTTACCTGGTTCACCATTAATGGGAAAAAATCATGGAGAACATATAACTAATGTATTGATATTCTTAATAATCACTACATCATTAGTTGGGGATTACTGTCTCTAGAACCATGATATTTATTATCCAATGTCTACATATTATTCCACTCTTTTTCCCACTTCATTCTATGAGGGATATATGATAAAGAGTATCTATAAATTGGTTGAACTCAAAAGAATAAAAATAAAATCAATAACATAATGAAATAATTGAGGTTCTCTATGATGCTCTAATATCCACATTCAAATATTTGTAAGAATGTTTAGAAACTCTTAAATTCTAAAATTGTTCTTCAATAAAAATCATTCAAGCTATAACCAACATTTAAATTCCATAATTTCTTGAAATAAACACCATAATCTACAATTAATTATTCTTTCATCATTTCAACACTTCAAATAACCTTTGATTTTGTTAATAAAATATTTCTAACATCTGTTCCTTACAAATCCCTTTATTTTCTGTCAAGAGAATTTAATATCAATTTCAAATTCAATAAATTGACTACCCTGAATTTCAGATACTATAAATTCATAGATTAGACAATATTCAAGTTTATATCTATTATTTAACTCAATCTAGGATGATAAATTTCATACCATAACTAATAAATATTTAAATTGTTCCAACTCATTAAATTTGTTCATAAAATCATGTTTTCAAACTCTAAAGAATATACTTGCCTAAAAATTACTATTTCAAACTCCAAATATGTCATAAAAATATGGTAAATAAATTATAATAAAATATCACTTCTCTAGGAAGACACCCTTTGAGAGGGATTCTTCTACACTCATCATTATGCTTTCCTATCAACTCCAAAAACCTGAAACTCAAATGGCTCCCCCCATAGCCTGGTGATCCTCTGATTTTCAATTTTAATCATTCTTAAATAAAAAATCTCCCCTTTTTTAAATATTACTTTACTTTATTGTTATACTACATTGATTAATCTTATGGATAGTACATTTAATTTATTTATTGTCTAAAACCACTTAAAAAAACCCATTTGGGGCCTCCCTATTTTGAATAGGGATTTTTCAATCATAAAACACAAAGTACCACATCGTGGAATGAAGTAACCCCTTGTTTCATTTGATAATTTAACCACTATGATCATTAAAACTCATAGTAAAATAACCTTTATATCATTTCAATATCCCAAAGTAAGCACAATTTTTACAAACTTCCAAACAAACTTTTACTATTTAAATATATTCTATTTTAGTCATCTCACTCCACTAAAATCACCATAGAATATACCATAGATAGAATAATTATTTACAATATATATTTAATTAGAATAAAATACCTATATAAATTTCCATAGATTCTCTATACATTCTATTTTCTAATCCATATGGGTATAAAAAGTCTCACCACAACATGGAGAGTGTATCATTCATCAAACTACTCACCACATTTACACATCTTTAAATACTGAATTCTAATAGACTTTAATGAAAAAATGAACAAAAAATATAATGCTAAAACCATTGTATGTAATATAATGTATCAATTATACTTTATATAAGTTTCGGGTGGTATTTTTAATTTGGTCAATGAGGTGGTGATGATCATGTATCACATTGGGATGAATTGATTTGGTTTTATTTTTTAGTTATACATTGCAATGTTTATATACTCTGCCTTATTATTCATCCATCACTTTTTTTCCATATTTGTTTAATTTTAATTATTATATATATATGAGTTACACTTCATGTATAAAGAAGTATTTTCATTTATATTTCATATGTTCGAGATTGATGATTCTTAAGTTTTTTGTTTTATTAGATCATCTTTTTGTGTACTAAATTTTGTTCAATGATTAGTTTCCATTAAAATTAAAATTCATTGTTAAGTGTTTCAATAAAAAAACATATGAATATTACTTGAAAGTAGTTCAGAATAAATCCATTATCTGTGTTTTATTATTAAATAAGAAGAATTTTTTCCCATGGAGTATGTTTGATGAACTTACAACATATGTAAGCCTATGGAGATCCGGAACATGATTTATTCCATGTGTTGAAACTAGTTATAATATCTACATAGGATGACTCAATATAATTTGTTAGAAAATTGTATTAGATTAGCTGGTTTAAATATAAAATTTATTTAATTTGATATATATAGGAAATAGGATTATCTAAACTCAAAGGGAAGGTTATAAAGATGTGTATAGGAATTATTTTTAGGCATTATCCATGAATCAACATGGAAAATTAAGAAAGTATTCTTTGGTTTATGTTTTTTTCATTAGTTTTTTTTAATTATATTTTTATTTAAATTGGATTTATTATGATTTATATTATAGATATATGGAATATTTTGAGAAAAATCAAGCATGAATGTAAAAAGTAGATGAAATTTTTTATTTTGAGGTCATAATGTATGGGAATGACACCAAGCATAGATACCATAGAAGGCAATACAGTGATTCGTAGGGGTTTGGAATGATTCAGTGGAAGGTATAAAGACAAATTGATCATTAATTATCTAAAAAAATCCATTTTTGATTTAATATTTCTTCATATAAATTTACCTTAACTTATAGGTTATTTATGAAAGATTTAGAGAGATTTCATGGGACTTGTAATAAATAATCACATTATTAAATGGTTATGATTTGATTTATGTTTTTAATATGGTTTTTTTATTCATTATTATTTTCTCATTGAGTTTTTTATTTTTTAAAATTTATGGAGTCATGAATCCCCAAAGGGTACCAATAAACTCTAAATAGAGAGAAACATAAATCCTCTTGTCGATTATATATTCATAATGAATGTCATAAAAAATATATAATCTATATATATATATATATAAGTTAATAATGACATATATCATTATAAATATTTTTCTTAGTAATTAAATATGAATGAACCATACCATAAAAGGTTATAATGAATTTTCTGGAGGTAGAGAAGAAGTTAGAAAATATCAAGACTTTCTTTATTTTTTTAAAAATACTAAAGCATCTGTAGTTAAATTCCTAATATTCATGGCCAAGGTCATGAGTAAAAAAATAGTGGGAATACAAGGTGAAAACGAATATGTATTACAAAAAATAATAAAAAATTTAAAAATCATACTTACTTAATAATATTTTTTAATTATATATATAGAGGATTACAAGCTACAAAAAACACATATATCATAGTCACACTAGTGGGTAATGCCTCATCACTGCCAAAGAGTAATGAAAAGTTCCCAATAGAAGTATTTTTTTATAATACATTGCATAAAGGTCGAGATGAACAGAGGCCTTAGAATAGTGGTGGCTTGATGGACCAGTGGCCTGAAGGCTGAATTAATGGGTTTTCCAACCAAATAAGTATCCTACTCCATACTATGTCACCAATCACAAGCATCACCCCCACCCCCTCCAATATTATTCATCATTACATGTTTCTAATCTTAATATTCTATCCTTCCATAAAAAATTTCATCATTCTAGACTCTAACATATCTTAGCAGGCCACCCCTTCATCCCAAATAAAATGTCCATGTGAGAAGAGGGTTGTATAATGGGTTTTAGAACACCCATCTCTCTTCCGAGTCACCTACCTAATAATTCCTCTATGACATCCCATTGAATCATCTTCCTATTGTGTTATATAATCTAACTTTTACCACTATGTTTATAGTCACATGTTAGGGAATCCAACCATCCCACATCAAAAATTCATGCAATCAGATGGATGGTTGATAAGACCCAACATACCCATCTTTCTTTTTCAAACTCCCACTATGAAATTTATATGTTCTTCCATACTGCACCATATTCCTATTAATCCTATATATTTTTTATGTCCATCCACATCACCAAATACACATTAATTACTTTATGGACCAAGGTCCTTGTGTCCTAAATTCCCTTTATAGCCCAGATTTCATACCTCATGAAGGTCTAATTGTGACTCAAAGGAAATATGGTCCTAAGGTCAATGATTCCTTAGAGGACATATGTCCTATTAGCACACTTGTGAGGAATGGGAGACCAATTTGGTTGAATAGGTTTACTCATATATCACAACTATAGTTCCTAATATAATGATTCTATAGTAAATTCAAAAATCCTCCCCTTCCTAGATTTGACCATGGGTATCTAGTGCAGGATGATATATATTTTTTAACTCAGGCCCCAGTCCATCTACATACATAATAATTTTATCCTTAGACTATTAAGCAAGAAAAAGTGTGGGTGTTTTTAAACATTCATTTTGATAATCATATAGTGATAGTTTTTTTAACACACTTATTTTTATCTAGTATAATTTTTACTTGATATTATCATGATTGACCCTCTCAAGGATCAATATTTTTAAATCTGTATTCATCATAACATCAAATCCATGGGGGTTTTAATTTGGAATCAATTATTATAAAAAATCAATAACTCTTGAAGTTGTGTAGATGAACCTATAGGATAATTTTTACTGGGATAAAATAATCTTTCACCTATAACCAATGAAATTTTCATTCCCAATAAAAATAGGAAGCATTCTATGTTTAGGTAGAGAGGTAGTAGTATTTTCCAAAAACCATTACATTTTCTTCCTCTAATTCTATAATAAATAAGCCTCTTATATGATACTTGTACAATAAGTAAAATAATTCAATACTCACTTACTAGGAAGATATAAAATAATTTCATTCGTGTGACTTTCCAGGTTATACTGAATTCTTATATAGGATGAATTATTTTCTAAAGAATAGTTTTGTTTTTATTATTCAAAAGGGATCTCAAAATCAATTATATTCTTATATTGTACTGGGATATCTATCCCTATAACATATATGAATGATTGAACCCTATAAATGTTATATATATGTGTAGATTGAGTCTCTGTTTATTGAGAAAACATATCCATAGCGTGAATATATAACATTATTTAATGAAAAACAAAATTAGTTAGTCTCAAGTTATACTTTCCATGGTCTAAGGTACGTTTCGAAATGAATCATTAGTGGTCATTTCATTGTTTGATAAAAGTTATTCCTTTTCATTAATTTATAAAATATTACTATGTTTATTAAAATTTTGTTCTAGGCATGTGCTTTATGTCATAAATATATATGCTCATCTTGTAAAAAATAATTGTTTGGGATTAAAATGTTTTTCCTATGAGAAACTTATAATTAATGAATAACTATCATGAGATTTTTTAATATATGATATTAAAAAATTTCACAAGAACTTGGGAATATAGAAAAATATTTATTTTCTGTCTTTTATTTACTATTATTACCAAATGATGACATATGTACTTTGAAGTAAGTTTTCATTTGGTATAGTTATAATATGATACTAGGCATCGTTAGGATGACATTATTTCTCTAGATATTAAAGAGTTTCCTTTTTATTTGGAATATATTCTATTTTAAGTTGTTGATGAAAATTTTGATAACTAAATTAACATGATGGAATGAAATTTTTATAAGGTATTCCATAATGATTTATCATAATATCAACTAGAGTGGGAAGTAGATTTTTTTGATCAATAATTTTCTTGGAATGATTCTAAAATCTATACATTCATATAACATGGATCCTATATAGTTAAAGGTTTTAAATATTCAATTAATAATTTGAGTAAATGATTTATTCAATATATTATGCCACCTTGGGAAATTCTTATTCCATTTGTCTCAAATGATTATGATAGTTTATTTCATTTTGATGATTCTAAAAAACAAAATAATATGGTTACTATGAAGAGTAAGTATCCTTTTCCTTACATTTATGAACTATTCGATCATTTGATTGGGGATATATGATTTTTAAAAATTTATGTCAGGTTAGGGAAAGTCTAATTGAGGGTTAATATGTAGGATATTCCTAATCCTATATTTTTAAAATCGGTATCATATTTTTTCGTACCTATGAAAGGGTTGATATTTTCGTAATCTTTAATTTGAATTCTATAGGATTTATAGTTGTAGGGGATGATTTGAGTTGTTTCAAAGGCCTGAAAATGAATTTTGGAATCATGATGTCAAAAACACCCACAATGTGAGCTGTGAGGGGAGGCCATGATGGAGTTGTGGTCATGTGAGTATTTTGTTTTAGTTCATGGAGAAAATAGGGTTTGAAATTTCCATTTTTAAGGGTGAGGTGTATGGGTAATTCTTTTTGTATCTAAAAGAGAGGTGGAATGTCATGGTTAAGGGTTTAGTGGATTGAATAGTCTAGAGTTATTTGATTAAGTTGTGAAAATTTCACCATTACATAACAGCGACTATGGTTTTTTCCTAGGGATTAAACATAGAATCTACTATGGAATAGTGCTTTAAGGGTGGTAGTTTTGAACATTAATTTTTTAGGAGAGTGGAGACCATACTGTGGTGTTGGACTTTTCAGTGATTCTGGTGTTTAAGTTATTTTCAAATGGAAACTAGGAAGTTAGAGACAACGAGTTGGGGTCATGGTGGTGCTACCTATTATAGAGGTCATATTGCATAGGTGACTCGGAAATTATAAGGGAAAATTATCCGTTTCATGGTTTGAGTTGTGATGGGACAGAAATTGTGAGTAGTTTTCCATCATGTAGTGGTGGGATTCTAAGGATAGTCATGGTTGAGGGAACCACAAGTATGTTGGGTGCCAACACACTATGGCGGTGGATTGAATTAGTATAATGTCAAAGGTTTTGGTTTAATTATTTCATTCTATCACCCATATTGATAGGTTATATACCTTACAAGGATATAATCTTACAACATTATGCTTGGAAAAACTATAGCCTCTCACTTTGTTTTATTTTCATTAGGCGATGGATGATGGGTTTTCCATCATTTTTGTTTTATTATCTGTGTGATTTATGTATTTTTCTATCACTTTAGACCCATACGGGTAGAGAACCCCTCAAGAACCATCAAGAATATAGGTCCCCCGACATCTATATTTTTCTTTGTGAGATCTATATATTGTGACCATCAATTCTCTATTTTGGTTATACATTTTGGTAGGGTAATTCTAGATTTTCTCATACCTTATAAGTTATTATCTGTCGGATATTTCATGAGATCTTCTTATACCTTATTTTTATTTAGTACTTCACTTTTTATACCCTTATAAACTGATGATTTTATTTATCATTATACATAATATAGATTGACATCCCTTCAAAATGAACGATGGGAGTCATTATCATTCGTCTTGGATGAAACCCTCCAACTAAATTCAAAAATGGAAAGTCATTACACTCTCTCCTTCAGCATAAGAGAGATGATTTGGTCTAAAGGAATGAAATGTAATTTAAATATACATTTTCCATTCTTACTCTTTTCTTGTACACTGGATTGGTCTAGGGGGTGGTTATTTATATGTTAATTTTTCTATTTAATTTGTTATTGTTAATTTTATGTATCTATGATATCATAATCCTTTTCAAAAAATTTAATTACATATTTATAAATTTTTAGACTTTTTAGAATTTGGTTATATAGATTAAAATATATTTGGGTATTTATACACTACAATCAATATTTAAATCCCATTGATCATGTAGAAGAATTTTGGATGTGGAACTAAGAATAAGAACCTAAAATGGTAACTAATGATATGAAAAGATAAAAATAGACAAATAATTCCTTTATTATGATGTTTTTATATACTATTCCATGACTATAGGTTTCTATAATTAAATTATTCCATTTTTATATATTATATTTTCATATACTATTGGTAATTATTGATAAATCTATAATAAAATTAAACTGATGAATGGGAAATAAGGAAAATATACAAAAAATGTGAAAATATAATGGATATAGAAAGGTAAAATATTGGATACAAAAAAATGATCTACTGATACATATTAAGTATGAAATGAATACATTTTTCTGCATTAATTTGATAGTATTATACCAAATTAATTGAAGATATACTTGTTCTTTATGTTAGGAAGGTTGCGCTAAAATGAAATATTTAACTAGAATGTAAATTGAATGAAATAAATATATGTAAACCTATAATTATAAAGGTATAGAAAGTACCTTATTAATGAGTAGGAATAAAAAGGTAATCCAAGGTTAATGTTGTAAATGTGAGTACAGTCTATTATAAAGTAATTTTGGGGTATAATGGGATGGAAGTATCACTTTAGTTGAGTGAGATTATGGTATTATAGAGGTTGTATTAGGATATATCTATGAAATAATATATTGTAGATAGAGAGATGGGTTTTTTTAACTAGGAACGGTCTAGTTTATTTATTTATAAGGAAATTGAATATGTATTATTATATGGAATTTTTAGGTGGTTATGGAGGTACTATATAAGTGGTGATTATATTGTGGAGTGGCTATTAGTAATTAGTTGGTGCTAGTTTTAGAAGGTCATGTGAGAGGTTTTGAGATCATTTTTTTAATATGGGGTTATCTTAATTAATAAGTATTTTATTAAAGGAGTGAAATTGAATAATTAATGGTAGAAAAATAATCATGTAACCGTTAGAATATATTTTGTAGAGAATCCTAGCATGGAAATTATTATTATTTATTTTCAAATTTTCATCTATTATTGAATTTTCATATTTTATTATGTGTTGTGAGGTTTCATTTCCTTTTTTCATATGTGTTGGTTGTTGGATTGTATTATTGTATGGTTGTTTATTTATCTTCTCTCTTGTTTATGGTAGTTTAATACTATACATTTGTAGGTTGTAATGGCTTGAGGGATGAGATATACATGTATTCTCATGTTGTGATACCTTTATAATTATTTCACATATACATGGGAAGCGTATGGGAAATTATTATAATAATGAGAGTATGTTGGGATGATTAGAACTATTTGAGATATGATATTTTCTATTTACCAACTACTTACAATGATTTGATGATTTCAGGATACTTTTCACAATTTGAGAGCTGGGATTTCAATTTTATCTTTTAGTTATAATGTTGTGATGATTTTGGATGATAGTACTAGGTAAAGAGTTGGTATTTCTTGTGGGATAGTTGGTTATGATGATGTGATGATATTGGATTGATTAGAATATGGTGAGTGTTGGTATTTCCTATTTTTCTAATTTTTTTATGGTTTTGGTAATGCTATAATATTATTGATGTGGTAATTATTAAAATAATGATATCTAATTTTATGTTTTAAATGATTGTGTTGTAATTATTGGATCACTATTATTGTTATAATTCCCTCGAAATGTGAATTTATATTTCGTAATTTTATTATATTATAACATTGATGAAAATGAAAGGCCATATCAGGTTACATGTAATATTATGTTACCTTATTATATATACTTCATGGACCTTGTTTTGGGAGAAAATTAGTTCGGATTATTTTTTGTTTTTTTCTAGGTGTAAATTATAAAATTTAGGATATTTAAGAGGTTGTGAACGATTGGTGAAAATTCAGGGAAAACTATGTGGTTTATCCCAAAAAACTGTGTAGCCCTGAATGTGCCATTGAAACGGGGTGCACCGTGTTCCCAAATCGTGTGACCTCTCAGTAAAAATTCATTTCTTTGAATAGTGTAGTTTTTTATTGTTTGTTTATAGTTAATTAAATGGTGCAACCAAACCATGCACCCTAAACAAAAGCTCATGGAGGTCACCGGGTTAGGCAGCAAAGTTACTACTAACTGTGCATCCTCTCCACCAAATTATGTGAACATGATTCTAAACACATAATTTTTTAATTAAAAATATTTAGGCCCCTATTTAAGATTCCTAACATCTACCCTTTGACGTAAATTGGTTTTACTTGATTTTGTAGTAAATTTAAAGGATTCAGTAGCTCTCAAACCAATTCTCTTAGAATATCAAATCACATGTTATTTCATTTGATCTCCTTTACGGTGAGTTTCTTGATCTTATATTTGTTAGCTATTCATTTTTGGATACCGTTACATGTGTTTTGTTGATTCGAGTTCATGATTAAATATAGGTTGTTCCATAAATCCTTACCTGTCAATTGATACTTTGAATTTCTTGGTTAAATTTAAATGAGTTTTTTAATTATTTAAAAACTTGATATTTGAGTTGATTGAAATTTTATTGTGATATTTGCATCAAATTTATAAAAACTAACCAATTACAATGAAATTAAAATTATTTTGGAAATTTGATAATATTTATGGATTTAAATGGAAACTATTTTGATTTTTATTTTAATGAATTGGGTTTTTACATGGAATGATTTGCAATATTCTTGAGAATATTTCTAAAGCTCAGTGAATTTGGTATTGGAATCTGAGGCCAAAAGGAGCCTCATTGTGATGTTATTAAAAATACTAAATATATTTTATCACATGCATTCAGATTCAATAGAAAATATTAATATCTCACAAATAGAGTATTGTATCGGATTTATGATACTATTATTGAGTCATGAATATCGTGAAACCCTAGGTGCGACATAAAATTGTCTGCATTGGGAGTTTTGGTTGGAGACGAGTTGAAAGGTGTTATGAGGTGGATTAATCAATTAAATAAAAAATTAATTATAAAACTAATCTAACACTCCCCCTCTCCGTGTCTTGGGAAAACGTCACGATGGGTTAGATAACCACTCTTCCCCTCTCATCATTTCACTTTGGTGATGAAAAACTAATGCCAAATCAAAGCAACTAAGTGCCTCTTATCCCTGTTTTTGAAATAGAACGTCATCAGATCAAGAAGAAACATGATCCAGGAACCATTCTTCATCCAAAGCATCGGTTTTTCGCCATTGAGGTAACGGGAGTTGAGTTTTAGTCCCAATCCATTCCATTATTCATTATTTTATGGTTTCAGATCCCAAATACAAATGTTATTGATCCCTTCTAGGTAGATATGTTGTTTTTTGGGAAGAACTAGAAAAATTTGGAAATTTTTCAGGTAATGACTAATAGGGATTATCGTCTACATAGAAATTAGTCTAGTGACACATGTGGTGTAGCCCTTACTATTTAGGTAAGATGATCTTGGTTAACAATATGCCACATACCAGGGTAACACACTGTGTAGTGACCCAAACCGTATGACCATGGGACATGGATTGAGTTTAACGTGTGAAATTAAATGTCCATGTACCAAAACATGGAAAAGGTACATGTGCACGAGGTCTAGAACATAGAAATGGGAAAACTACATGGGCAGGTAGTTGTTTATCCTAAACATGTCGTGTAGTATGGGATGCATGACAAGTAAGGGGAAAGGTTGGATGGTCTGTGTTGAAGAGAAACATGGATTGGGGCCAGGTGATGTGGGACATGGTATGTACCTCCTTTACATGTTTTGTACACCAACATGTGTTGGAAAACTATGTAGGAAAGATAGAAGATTGAGTGATCAAGCAGTATCACATGCTATGTGTACCCTAGTGCATGTTGTGTACTCGTATGAGATCTTCTTCCTTCTATATATCCATCTCCAGAATCAGTTTCAAGCTTTTTAACAGCATATATTGATTGT
This sequence comes from Viscum album, assembly GCA_963277665.1. Taxonomy (NCBI): domain Eukaryota; kingdom Viridiplantae; phylum Streptophyta; class Magnoliopsida; order Santalales; family Viscaceae; genus Viscum; species Viscum album. The sequence continues at coordinate 576,264,272 of OY728122.1, read as the reverse complement.
TTTTTCCACATAGAACATGATGGAGGCCTCCATTATGGCCTATGAGATATGAGGTGGTGTAAATCAAGGAAGAGTCTTGGGTAGCTATGTTGAGCTGATGCTAGAGATTGGTGTGGTTTTTGAAGAGAGACACTAGGACTAGTACTCCCCTATATCTTCATGGTGTGAGTTTCCCTTACCTATCTATGTTGGTAGATATGGGACTCCCACATCATGGTCACGAGTTCGTTACCTTTAAGTAGTTTCTTATAGGTTTGTTACTCCCCTGATGGACTATAGTGTGGCTTCCCCTTGATGTTCATAAATCTTGACAACGCTCTCCTACAATTATAGGGTGTGGTCCCTCTATACTGATTGGAAGGATGATTTGGTACTCCCCTATTGGACCATTTGGTGGGTCCTCTATCTATGGAGTTGGTACTCCCCTATTATACTAGAGTGTGGGTCATTCATATATGATGTAAATTTAGAGAGTGTACTCCCCTATCATGTTAGAGTGAATGTTCTTTATCCATAGATTTAGAACTCCCCTATCATTCCCAAGTGTGGGACCTCTAGCCTGGGGTTGGTACTCCCATATCATTTCCATGAGTGGGTCCCGCATAGCATCCAAGCTCATAGAGTAGCACTCCCCTTTTCTTCCATGGTGTGGGTCCTCTACATATAGACTGTTACTACCCTACTAGTTTGTCGTGTGGATACTCGATGTATAGATTTGTACTCCCCAGCATATCAGGATGTGGGTCCCCCCTTCTCTGAGTGGAACTCCCATATCATTCTAGGTTGTGGGTCCTCACTTGGAGAGTAGTACTCCCATGTCTCCAAGAAGCAGCGGGGAGTGGGTCATCCATTGTACTTTAAGCTCCCTCGACTATTGATTATAGCCACAAGTAGTGGGACCCTCCACTTGATAAGAGTGGTACCTAGTTAGAAGTTAGTGATCTCTTGATGAACTGAGTGGTGGGACCCTCTACATAGGAATGACAAAGGTTCCACTGGTTAGTTAGGATATAGTACTCCCTCAACTGTGGGTCAGGGGTGACTTATGGGACCTTCCGTTCTCTTTAATTAGAGAGGATGAATGCAGTACATAGCCTAGAGTAGTTATCCCTCAACACTGTGGAGTGGTGAGGGGCGGGCCTCTTCAGTTGGGATTCTTTAGCCTTCACTGGACACAATGTAACAATTATAGGACCTCTTGTGTGGGACACTATAGTGGTACCTAGTAAGTTGTTCCTGATGGAGAACATTCTATTATACCTACCATTAAGAATGGTAGGGTTGTTCCAAATGGAATTTTCCCATCGCATGAGTGTCATTTTGGATGGTTGATATCATAGAGTGTATTATCTAGGATTAGTGTTACGATTATATCCTGTGAGTATAAATCTCGTTTATCGCTATGATTACAAAACCTCATGATACTTGGATTCTGAGAATATTATTTCTAGGTTATTTCCTATGAGTCCTTTTGGAGTTGTCTTATGTATTCATTGAAACCCCTTGTAGACTGAGCGGACAAGTCATAAATAGTTGAGGAAGGTTCGAGATGGTGCTTCTCTCTCGATTGGGTTACCTCTTGCTAGGTTGAGCACATTGGTGCCTTTCAGTGTCCCCCTTTTTATTTTTGGGGTTTGGGGAATCTAATGAATATTTTTATACCCACAATTGCATGGACTTTTACTACACATGTTTTGTGCCTTATTAAGACCACATTCCTTTCGACGGAGTCCACAGAGGACCCGAGGAATGTAGAGATGAGTGAGAGAGTCTGATCAAGGTGTTTACCCGAGCTAGTTCATGGAGGTTTACATTAGTTTCAATTGACAACAATCCCATTCTTCTGATCAGGTTGGATTCTTTTATTGTTTTTCTTTGGTAGTCATTTTTTCTTTTTTATGATTTTAGTACTTATATCATACACTAGTTTGGGATAGATCTATACATGTATTTTAGTTTCCATTTTCATATATCTCTTCACTGCTACATTGAGGTGTTTTAGGGTGCATGTGTATAGGTACATTATGAAAATCCCTCCCATCTGTGTGATATTCTTACTTGGCACTAGTCACTAGCCCCTGGCCTGTTGAAGATGAGATTAAGGAGTTTTGGCCCTAGACCCATCAGCTCGATTAGTGACTGAATCATATCAGAGTATTTGGGTTCCACTTTATCTCCCTAGGCATACTATTTGACCATGGTGTGGGTTGATTCTATTTAAATATTCCTACACGACAACAACTAGATAGGATTCTATGATGTGATTATGATGAAATATCCACCCCATGATGAGGCTTTTGTGTAGGGAACTAGTTCTAAGGTGTTACCTCAAGGTGGTCAGCTAGCTCAGCCACCACCCATAGATAAACAAATTATACAGGCATTTCAATACAAGTATTATTGTATGCTAACTGTGATAAATGAGTTACAGAGGCATTGAGCACTGAGGTTTTGGAATGATCAAGATCCCTAGGCAGTAGATAACTGGCTCAAGGAAGCCACCCATATTTTCCACCTCGTTAGGAAACCTCCCGATTAGATGGTGGTTATAGAGGAGAACAGTCTACAGGTCCTTATTCATTCATGATTTGGGTGAGGTTATCTGATGGAGTGTCAATGAAGGTCCTAGACTTTCTATTGGAGTTTCTCTGATCGAATTATTTTAGCATGGTGACCCTTGAATAGGTAATGCCTTACATAAAATCATTTTATAGCGGCAGAGTTAGAACCTACAATTTTTCCACTCCGTGGATTGGTTTCCTACCATCCATACTCATCTCAGATACCACTGCTAGGTGTGGTAGTTTCTCTCTTTAGGAGAGCTGTGTTATAGTTGGACATTTGTTGAAAAAGTTCCTGGTAATACCCATTATTTACTCTTAGGAAAACCTGTTTTGTTTGGGGTTAGACTCTCATGGTTTGAGATAACCTTGAACGAAAAATTATTGATGAGCCTTTTTTATAGTGCATATAGGGTTGGAAGTGAACTTTGGGGTTCCATCAGTATCTACCTCAGGTTAGCAAGGTGGTGTGCTGCTAGACCCTATAGTAATCATGTTGGTAGAGTTCTACTCCCATGTCATTCCAGGGTGTGGGACCTCTGGCTAAAGAGTGGTTCCCCCATACCATTTCAAGGTTTGGATCATCAATATATGGATATTTACTCACCTATCATATTAGGGTGTGGTTTCTCCCTTCTTAGAGTGGTACTCCCTGTCGTTCTGGGGCTTGTGTACTCACTTACGGAGTAGCACTCCCCCTTCTCCGAGTAGCATAGGGGAGTGGTTCCTCCATTGGAATTGGAGCTCCCTTGGATACTGAGTACATTTATGAGGAGAGTGATCCACCACTTAATATTATTGGGGCCTGTTAAATATTTAGTACATTCTCTACGAACTATGGTGTGGGCCCCTCTATATAGGAGTGACCGATGTTTTCCTAGTTAGTTAGAATCTAGTACTCCCTCAACTATGGGGTAGGGGAAAGGTTTGGGTCCCTTTTTTTTCTCTTGTTAGAGGGGATTCATGTGGTTCATATACTAGAGAAGTTCTCCCTCAGTTGAGTGTAGTGGTGAATAATGGGCTCTTCACTTGGGATTCTTTAGTCTACACTAGTTGCAAGGTAACGATGAAATGACCTATAGTGTTGGAAACTAGTGTTGGACCTTGTGAGTCGTTCCTAATGGATTACATTCTCTCAGACATACCAATAAGAATGGTGTTGTTTTTATTGATGGAGTGTATATATCAGATGTGTTCCATCTAAGATGGGTAAGATCATGGGGTGGATTCTCATAGTTTTATGACTCAGTTATATCCTAAAAGTAGAAATTATTTTCCTAGCTATGTGGTCCAAAACTTATGAGACTTTGATTCAAAGATGTGTATGTCTGGATTCTTTTTAGGGAGTCCTAATGGTTTTGTCATGTGTCTCGGTTGACACACCTTATAGACTAAACTCACTTTCCTATACAGCTGATGATGGTTTGAGATGGATCTTCTCTGCTGACGGGGTTCCCTATGCCTAGGTCTAGTATACTATTTTCTTTCAGTTACTCTATTTTTCATTTGGATATTTGGGTTACCTATAGAGAATTTTTATAATCAACCCTGCACGGTCTTTTCCAATGAATGTATTGTGTCTTGTGCAGAACACAACATCTTCGGCGGAGTCTACGGTGGGCTTGATGCAGATGGAGCTCAGTGAGCTAGACCCACCGGGGTGTTTACTGGAGATGAGCCGAGGTGCTTTTCAGTAGTATCATTTGACTACAATCCCCTTCTTATGCGATGTTTGGATGCTTAACAGTTTTAAATTAGTGGTCATTTTTTCCCTTTTACGCTTTTAGTATATCTATTATACAATATTTTGGTATAGATGTATGTATGAATTTTAGTTTCCAAATTTTTTAATATATCTGTATTGTTACATGGAGGTGTTTTTGGGTGTGTTCATACAGGTAAATTAAAAAATTCCTCCCATACGTGTGATATATATACACAATGCTAGTCTCTAACACCTAGCTTATTAGGGGTGGGTTGGGGGAGTTGTGGCTCAGGCCCCATAAGTTTGGGTTGTGACACTGATCTTTAAGGAAAGTGTCTTAAATTGAAATATTATTTGAAAGGGTATGTATTTGATGAAACTTGTGGTTTATTTAAAGGAAAAAAATTATGTTGAATATTGAAATTTGGAAATTGTACTTTGAATTGATTTGAAATTATTGATTTTTACCATGATAGATTCATAGTTTTACTTCTTGTAATGAGCTCCCTTAATGGGATTTAGATTAATTGCCCGATACAGGCTCCCCTAATGGTGTGTATATTGAATTCTTGTTTTAGTATGCCCTAATGGTGTGTAGATTGATTTCCTGATATGGGGCCACCAAGTGGGGTGTATTTTTATTTCCCAAAATGGGATCCCCTAATAGGATGTTGATAAGAGCGAACACATATATAGTTCTTGATATGTGATCTTTGATTATGAATTATTTTATTTATTTGAACTATTTTATAAAAACTATTTTATATCAACTATTCCTTTAATCATATTTTGATATATCTTCCATCATTTTTATTGAAATAATTTTTTGTTGAAAATTTGAAAATGATTTTCCATTTCTTTTTTATTGATATGGATAGAATAATTGTTTTATTATTATGGAATTTTATTTGGAACACATTGTGGGACCCCACTAGAAAGTTTAGCTCAAACCCTACCTTTATCATCAGGCATTTGTATATTTTCTTATGAAAGGTCGGAGTAAATGGAATGTGCCATGTGGAGGTGGGGGATGTTCGTGATATCTGGGACTTGAAATCATGGATGTGACTGATAGATATGTTATCCAATCATTTCATGATTTTTTTTTGATTTTTATCTTGGTAATTGATGATACTTTGAGGATGTACTATTATGGGTTTTTTACCTATTTCTGTCTACTACTTACTCCTTATTGGTTGTTGATCATACTAACTTGTATCCATTATCTTCCAAAATTCTATGGAAAAATCATTCCCTTCAGTTTATTTTATGATTCCATTTTCTAGTCAATAACCTATGGGGATCAGAAACACCCTTCATGCCATGTCTGAGCTAGATTGGGTATAGGGGTACCATGGTATCCATGCCAGTTCATGAAAAATTGGTATCAAAGGAAGGTTTTGCATCTTTAATTGATGTCAGTATGTATTCCAGATTTTCAGGTAGATAAGAGGAAGGATATTTGGGAATTATGAAGTAGTTTTAAGAAAGTGTTTGTCCATCTCTCAGTGTACCGAGGCTTAAGTCACCATGATTTTTTCAGAATAGAGCCCTCAAGGAATGTTTTGATATAATTATAGTCTTTCTCATAATTTTTTTGAGTTTTTTGAAATCACAGTATTGAATTTTGTTTAATAGAATTTATATTCCTGTATCTTTGATCTGTGTATCCTTGATCTATGTAATCATTCAGACGTCTTCCATGTAGTCTCTTGATGTCATTTAACATCATTCCTCTAATAAGATATTTGAATAGGCCAAAAAATGAATATTTTGGTTAACCACAATCATAAAATACACCAATGGACTTGAATCTTGATTAAATAGTGGTTCACACTATCTAATCTCTAGGACAGACATCGACACCCATTATCATTCATGATCATGTTATGTAACCTCAAAGGAATGAATATAATAATTGTGTTCATGAATTCATTCTGTAGAAGACACCTGATTTCAAAGAATCTAATTATAATCATGAAAATAAGGATTAGTTGTAAAATATCTGTCTTTTTTCTAAGTTATTGTAAATTCCTGATTCGATTATGGTAATCTGTAATAACTTCAAGCTGGAGGGGATCAGAAAGAGACGGTGGGAGTCAATTGTGACGGTGAAGAAGCATGAGGGGATTGAATGGAAATAAATTAGAGTAATTTTAAATGATATATTATATCTATATTTGATGGTCTTGGTATCTTTTATAGAGTTTATGAACCTCTAGTATGATGAAAAGACTGTGACATAGTATGTGAACCACTTTGCTGAGCTCGTATAGTTTTCTCCAAATGTAGTCACAAATGAAATAATTAAGGCTTAAAGATTTTAGATGGATATTCATGCTAAAATATGATCTCAAATATTAATTTTTAAGATCAGTTCATATGTTTTTGTATAGGATGAAGCATTGATGGCTAAGCTTGTTCTGACTAGTAAGTTAGGGATGATGGGAGTTCCCTTTTCCCTTAGTTAAATTTTAGTCAGTTTAATTAAGGAAAAGATAAATTGGGATAAACCCTAGAGTGGATATAGATAGAAGGATCTTCTTGAATACATGTAGTTCTTGGTGGAGGCCTTATGACTTTCTTCTGGTGTTGAAATTTAATGCATTTGAAGTAGGATTTCATTGATTCACCAATGAACTATAGTTTGTCTGGCTGCTCAGGCAACCCATAAAATTTATTCCATATCTTCTCTACTTCGCATAGAGGAATTATCTCATCAACACCTAATATTAATATAGTTTAATCATATGATTCATTATCTTTGGGGTTGTAGACACATTCATCCATAATGATGCTTCTTCATGTAGTGGAAGAGTCTCTAGAGGAAGTGGTTGCAGGTCCTGTAATCGTGAGAGGTATCATCACTGTAGGTTCATCATTAGTGATTTCATTATTTGATATCAGTGCATCTCACTTGTTTTTATCAACTCACATTTTGAACTTGCAAAATATTCATATGGAACCATTATCTTAGGTGATGGATATTACACTACTACAAATATGGCCTTAAACAGCGCTAAAATCGGATATTATTAGAGAGAGAAACAGACATGAATACTTGATCATGATTAAAAACCCTAACCATGTGTCAATGCTAGAAAAGTGCAGATAATGGAACTTTTTATTAGATCTATGAAAATTAATTATAAAACATACCCTTATCAGATCGTCATGAAGTGCTGATAAAGACCCATTTTATCAGTGATCGAAAATGTAATGACAAAGGGACCCTTTATCAGATCTGTCAATAGCACTGATAAATGTTAACTTTATCATATATTTTAATAGTTTTGATTAGGGGGAAAACTATTATAGTACTTTTCAAGTTATAGCACAATAAAGTAGAAAATATAGTAGAAAAGATACATATTGAAAATATATAATTTAAATCAAATAAAATATATAAATAAAATACAAGAAAAACACTATAATATATATATTTCAAACATTAGTTTTTATAATTACAAGAGTAAGTATAAATTATCATAGGAAATAAAAAACATCAATGTTCATTTTTCTTTGAACCTTGACCCTGAGTCATGATGTTTCTAAACCAACCACCCGAGCTCATACAAAGGAGTTTACCCATATAATAACACAATTATTATGTTATTAATTCTATAAAGAAAAAAATATCCCAAAAAGTGTTACTTTGAAACTAAAAAAATTATAATTTTAGTAATACCGAAAAAATCATGTATTATATTGAGTTGTAGTTGATTATTTCTTGTCTCACCATTTCTTATTGATATAAAAATTAGGTACTATTATATTTTCTCTCATCTATAGTGATAAAAAATTCACTATGGATGGGTGTCAATTCAATTTGAAATGATTTTTGAGAAGAAGCCTTCAACTATCACGCCATTTTTTTCCTCTTATAGAATTAGTTTTATGAAAATTAACTAAATAAGTATAAGATAAAGATGATAGTAAATTCATTAATTAATAGATAAAATGATGGTAAAACTGTCTTATCTTGTTCACTCGTTTTTGTATTTTGTGATGCGTGTTTCACACTAAAATGGAACTTATATATTTAAAAAACACACTTAGTGTTATACATGTCACACCATGCATAATATTGATGTGTGGATGACTCCTACATTTTAAAAATTATTTATGTATTATTTTTTAATATATGAAAACAATATAAATCCATTTTTATTGGTTTTTTATTTTTCTCTTTTTTACAAAAATGTCATTTTAAACTAGAAACAGATTCTTTGATTCATACTCACCACATCTTGAGTCAGTTTGATATGTGGATGATTACTTCATGACACAAATGAATTATCAATAATTTTAATAAGTTCTAAAAAAATAAAAGTGAGTTTCCTTAGTTTTCATGGAGTGACATTTGTTTTAAATAAATTTTCAATTTTAAATAGATGACATAAATATTGAGACATATTGGGCACACTATGACTGAGATTGAGGTGTGGATGATGCCTGCACATCAAAAAATGATCTACGGATCATTTTAATAAATTATAAAAAAATAGAATTCATTTTCAAGGTTGTGAGTATGTCACATTTCTTTTTAAATAAAATTAATATCAATTTTAAATAAAAAGAAACACTTTGATTTATACCTATTACAATGTACATTGGATTGAGTTGTTTTTAATTCCTAAACATCATAAATGACATATGGATAATTTTCCTAATATATTAAAACAATATTAATTTTTTTTATCAGTTTGGAGTATGTCACCAATGTATTTTACTAAAATTTCATTTTAAACTAGAAACACAGACTTTGAGTCATACTTGTTACATCGTGTGACAGTTTGATGTGAGACTGATTACAACTAATCACAAATGAATTATGATTAATTTTTTCAAATTATCAATACAATAAAATGAATTTCTCAGTTTTTAGTGAGTGACACAATTTTATAACTAAAATTTCAATTTTAAACTGATAATGGACACTTTGTGTTTTGTGGTGCACATTGTGTTTCATATAGAGTTCCAACTAATTCCTATACATAGAAGGTGACATATGGATCATTTACATAAATTTTCATAATAATAGTTATTTTTTACTCCCTTTTTAGTATGTCACATGTAATTTTACTATAATTAATGACAATTTAAAATAAAATAGCTCACATAGAGTAATACAGGTTACATTGTGTATCATAGTGAGGTTTGGATGATTCCTACAAATCAAAAATGACTTATTGGTATTTTTTAAAATTAAAAAAATCAGTTTTAACGTGTTTGATTAGTTTTGAGTATGTAACTATTTTTACTAAAATTTTATTCTGAACTAGAAATGTAAATATTGAGTCATATAGGTCACATTGTGTGTCAACATGCTGTAAGAAACAAATTACATGTCACAAATGACTTATGACTAATTTTACTATATTTTCAATACAATCCTCATGAATTTTCTGATTTTTAGAAGAGTGACACATGTTTTTTTATAAAATTGTCTATTTTAAACTGATAATAGACACTTTGAGACCTATTGGGAACATAGTGTATATGATTGATATCATAATTATTCCTGCATATTAAAAATAAATTATGGATAGTTTTCACAATGTGTCAACACAATCTAAATGTTTTTTCCTTATTTTGAGTATGACACCTTTCATTTAATTGAAAATTATTCTCTATTTTAAATAAAAAGATTCACATTGAGTCATAGTAGTCACACATTTCATTGAATAGATGCGTGACTAATTCCTATTATATAAAAGTAATATATGGATTTTTTTCTGAATGTATGAAAACAATTTGAACGTGTTTTAATTTTTTTGAAATTGATACTTTTGTTTTTTTACTAAAATTTCATTTTAAATTAGAAAGACACACTTTGAGTCATACCGGTCACATCATCTATCGGTTTTATGTGAGACTAATTAATACATGTCAAAAATGACTTATAATGTGTTTTAATAAATTACCAAGATAATAAAATTGTTTTTTCTTTATTTTTGATGACTGATGCACATTTATAACTAAGCTGTAAATTCCCAACATATAATGGGAACTTTTAGTCATACCGGGAACTCTGTTTATCTGGTTGAAATGTAGTTGATTTACAGACATAAAAAATGACTTATTGATTATTTTTATAACGTATCAAAACAATACAAATAAATTTGTTATGTTTTGAGTATGTCTGTTTTCTTTTTTAAAAATATTTATGCCATGATTAAATAAAAAGACATACCTAGGGCCATAACGGTGACATCACATGTCAGATTGAGGTGTGGTTGATTCTTACAAAACAAAAATGGCTTAATGATTATTTTAATATTGTATCCAAAAATATATAAATTTTTTTATTAGTTTTATATAGGTGATGTGTTTTTAACAAAAATGTACATTATAAACTAAAATAATATAGTTTGAGCCATACCTAGCACACTATTTATTATATTAAGGAGAATATTATTGAGTATATGATGGGTTTTTTTCTTTCAACTATCTAATGTGAAAAAAAGAGATAACATGTTATATTTTGATGGAAGAGTAAGACCAACTCTATATGAAAAAATCAACATTTCTAGTATCATGGGGTCCCCAATTCCATCCAAAAGGGAAAAGTTCTCTACTTTTTGAAATTTTGTAGATAGATAAATCAAAATATGATTTCGCAAAAGATTTGTGAAAAAAATAAATAATCATTAGATAAAAGTTAAAATGAAATTAACATAAAAAATGTAGATACATTAATGGAAAAAATTACTAAATAAATAGTAGGAATTAACTATTTCATGATGTTTGTATACATTTTTGACTCTTTCGCTTATTTCCATTATCTTAATTGAATCCTCAAAGAACAATATCTCATGAGTTTGAGAAGTTTTGATCAAAACACCCCAAATCGATAAAAATAATCCACCTATATAAGAAAATAATTCTAATTTCAGTAATACTATAAATAAATAAATTATACATAAATATGAAACAATACATTAATAAAATGTTGATTTTAAACTATGAGCATTCAATATGAGCCATATTAAGTACACCATGTATTGGATTGAAATATGGTTAATTTCCCCATGGATTTTACCCTAAAATGAATTCAAAATTATGGGTTATCTTATAATATATTTTATTTATAACATTTATTGATGAATTCGTTGGAGAATAAAAGATAAAATTGCTTCATCATGATTTCATAATGCTTGTTTGAGTGCATGATAATAGATCAGGAGTTAATCATCCTTATTAGAGAAGTCATTTATTTATGATCTCTGTTTAAATTATCAATATAAGCATCAGAAAAAAAAAATTATAAGGAAATTAGTTAAAATTGTTGATAAACTGCTGAGAGAAACAATGAAATAATTAGATTGAGGTCACAACTTCAAGATATATGTTTACAATCAGAGATATCTTACTTAGTTTTAACTATTTGATGTATGTTTTAAAATTAAATGAATATTTTTTATTGGAAGCATAGAATTTGATTCATACCTACCACATCAGATATCATATTGACATGTGATCAATTCCTATATATTACAAATTAATTATGGATCATTTTCCTAATATTTGAAAACAATCTAAACTTGTTTGATCATTTTTGACTATTTAATCTATGTTTTAAACTGAAAAGTCATTTTTATATTGAAAACATTTACTTTGAGTTAGAACGCCCACATATTGTGGTAGATGAATGTATTATAAATTCATATACATCAAAAATAACGTATGGATTACAATAACTTTTTAAAACATCCAGAGCACATTTTATCCATTTTTGATAATTTTACGTGTGTTTTGAATAAATTGTTAAATAAAAAAAATAAACATCAGATAAAAATGATAATGAAATTAACTAAGAAACTAGATAAAAGGATTAGAAAATTAGTACAATAATTAGTAGGATTTCACCACATCATTATGTATGTATAAATTATGACACAATAAATTATACACATTCATTTCTAAAAGAATCGATTTCCTCCATTATACTTCTCCTTGAAAAGTAGAAAATAAATATATAATAATTAAGATTCTAATTATTCAAACCCCAAATATAATTGTAAGGTCATTTCCCTTAAAATACCACAAATATAGTAGGTAATCACATAAATTTTTTGTCAAAAAACATTCTTACACCAAGCCCACTACCCATGAATCTCTTTTCAATTTTACTTATTCGTTTATTATAATTTTTATTAGAAATCCATGAAGTAAAAAAGAAATATATTGAAAAAATGAATAAGAAATATTTTTAATGAAATTGTAATTACCTTCCTAATTTATCTATTCAAGGATTCTAGTATTTTCATGGTTTATGATATCTCTACTAAATTTTGAAACATAATATCTGTAGTCATTTTTTTTATCTTGCATTGGACATTCTAGAATCATTCATGAAAATAAGTAAATTGTTTTGAAATATTTTTTAATAGATAAATATTTCTGTATATACCTTAATCTATTTTCATTTGATGTAATTTATCGATTTCATATATTCATTTACCAACATAAAAAAAATGATTTATCTTATATTTATCTACCACTATATCCTAAAAAAATTCCTGTTAACAAAGAAAATAAAACATATATTCAGAAGTTTATCTATAAAATATTGATTGTAGTACATTAAAAATTCACAATATACATAATGTGTGCTCTGTTTGATTGATATCCATGCATTGGATCCTAAAAATAAATATTTGGGGTATTTAGAATGATTTTGATTAGTATCTAGTGCTTCCTACAAAAATACAAATAGGTAATGAAGAAAATGAAAATATATTTTATATGAGTAGATTATAGAGTTTTACCCCTACATTGCAGGAATCAAAAAGATTCTTTATTCTATTATTTTATTCTTAAACACCTCATTTATCCTATCTGTTTTCTCATCAATTTCATTTGAATCCAATTTAGTTTCTTTCGTAGGAATATTATGGGGAATAATGAATCAAAATCAATATTTGAAGGCGTTTCCCTTTATGTAGTAGTAATATAATCACCTATAGAAAATATGAATATTTATTAAATTAAATGGACATATTATATCATTTTTGAATAGATGTATTGTGAAAATGTACCTTATATATGTATTCACAATTGAGACTCCCAAACATTCCAACATGAGAATAACATTTATACTCTAGATACCAACAATGTCTACAATTAAAGTTCCAAATATTTCCTTTTTTAAGAAGAACGATTACATGAATTGGTCTCCCAATTCATCCCCCAACAGAATTTATTAAAATCAATAGATTAATACAATCATGAGGTGTAAAAAACATACACCAACACGAGATTGAGGGAAAATAATTTTTTGATGTCAAATAGTAAATAAGAAAAGGAAAATATTCCAATATAAAGATCCAAGTCACCTAGACATTGATCAATATTCCGTGAGAAACATGTGTGGTGATACCCAAAAAGCCACTAAATTAAGTAACCATTCAAGACAGAAATTCTGATGTCGTTCAGAAGAAAACATCCATACAAAACCCTGCGTTATATTACCCAACAACCAGTACAAAAATACCCAAAGAATCAAAATCCCAAAAAAGTACATTGACAACAACAAACACAAAATCACCAAGTTGTGCACTTTGAAGTAACCCAACAAGACTGCCAGTATAAACCACTTCAGCCTTCACCAACAACATCTAATAAAGATCATCCAAGCATCATCCATGAATCCAACTGTAGAAAACTCACATCCAGATTCTCCACATAGAAGAACCACCATTACCCTAGTAAAAATAAACTCATAGAAAAAAATAGGTACCACTAAGAAGAACAACCAAATAAATCAAGTACCATAATAAATCATTCCCATGGAATGTCCCTAAAAATGAAATCAGGGTTTATCTTGTATTCTTCCACCATTCTCATGAAAATAAGCCTTTTTATTTAATGATATTTATCCTTATAATTTTCTTTATTACAATCATTCAGTTGTGTATTTTTATTTTGCTCATCCGTCTAAGCATAAACTGCCTCTCACACAGGCTCTTTAGTCATGTATGATTCTCTAAAAACATGGTACATGTTTCTTTATTCAACTTCCTCATCACTCTCCAAGTAAAAATTAGAATAGTCATCCATAGTTTGGGTTGTTGAAGGTTCAATGTTGACCTTCCTAGAGGCATCTAATATATTGTAACATTTTTTCATTCAATATAAGAGTAGTCCATATGCTTCTTTATTTTTAAAGTGTTTGGGGTAATGAAACCCTCATCATCTATCATTTGTTTTCCCTTCCTAACACTTTATTTATGATAAGATTCCACCATTTAAATGCATTGGTCCTCATCCTCCTGAGGAGGTTCAATAGAATCAGAGAGTTTTTCTTGAGATTCATGAGACTCAAGCTGATTCTCTTTTTCATCCACTTGAAGGGTGGATACATTGGAACTAATTGCGATAGGATCCAAGGAATATATAGCATCAAACAATCAAATATTTATAGAATAATGAAATTCATGTTGTGAAGGTTGTCTAGGTTCAACTAAACACTTATTGTTCTCATCAGTCTTAATCTCTCCGGTAGGATTTCCCTCCTCATAACTGCCAGCAGTACCTGACTGCCAAACCATGATTTCATCCAGGTATGGTTTCATTTTTCCTTTTTCAATCCAAGTAGATTTATTAAACTCAATACATGTTAGATGAGAACACTCTTTTAATGCATGACCAATTTTAAGACATTATTGATAGTAATTAGGTAGTTTTCCAAAGATGAAGTCCTGGAAAAAACTATAATCACCATTCTAAATCCAAATATGGTAAGGAAGATCCAGAGGTAAATATATTTCTACACAAATTATAGCAATCGAAAGGCATGAAAGATTCATTCTCACTATGTCCAGCTTAAGTGGGTTTCCAATCAACATGGAGATCGAAGAAAAGGAAGACTGGTTGAAAAAATAATGTGGAAGAATAGGGAAGCCTATCCAAATAAGAACAATGGGATATTTACTATAGGGGTCAAAATTTCTGGTCCATTTAAGAACCATCATAAAACATCCCCCAAAAAACCAATATCACTTCGTCCATAAGTGAAAATAATCATCCTAAGAAGATAAATAAAGGAAAACATTGGATGAGTTTAGGAGGCCAATGTGAAAACATTGAAGATGATGGATTCAAGAGATTGTATCAGAAATTGTAAGGATGGTATATTCTTAGAAAAGTTACATTCAAGAAGAAATATTAAATATGATTCAAGAGGGATTACCTTGGATGTTGAGAAAGAAATCATCGGTTGTCCACGGTGATGAAAATGCTTTAGATGAATTCAATGGTTATACACTGCAACATCGTTAACACGTGGTGAAGGTATCTCCTCTATTCATTATGTAACCACATCGACGAAGGAGTGTGGAGAATTAGGGTTTTCTTGCTTGCCCTAAATTGTGTTCATCTGCTCATCACAAATATTTCTTCTTTATATATAATTTAGGAAATATAATCATCATTGAATGTGTTATATACTTTAATTTGAAATGATAATAATTGTTGTAGTGGAACTGGAATAGATATGGTACTCATGAAAGGTCTTATTTCTTTATTAATACATTCATTATATTGTATTGATCAGACCATATATTTACTCATATCTTTATCCTACTATAATACGATACCCCAATTTAGAAATTTCCAAGTCAAATATTATAGGTTATTCATATGAAACAACTTATTAATACACACCTCTTGTATCTTTATAATATTAGATGGTCAAGCTACGAATATTCAAATAGCATCATTAACCATTGTAATATCCAAATATTCAAGTAGAGTAGGAAACATATAAATTGGATCTTAAACTACCTAAATTCCCACTTTCATGTGATCCTTAGGTGTTTCTTTATTTTTTTAACATTTATCTGGAGATATTATACACCGTATGCCTCACACAAGGTGGTGCAGGTGTGCGAGTAGATTGAAATCACATATAAATTTACCTTGCAGAATATTGTTAATATAATGTTATCAAATGTGATTTGATTAACATTTAGGAGAATGAGTAATGAAAAAATATATTACCTTTGGTAAGGTATGTGTATTATGGGATTGACTTTCCTTAAATCTAGAAGGGTCATTTGGTTGTTCATGTGTTTATCTTTGTTCCACCGTACTATCTATTTGATCATTTTTGAAATATTGGTATGTCAAAATGAACCATGAAATAATATATTAAAGTGGATATATTTGTGACTAAAATATTTTTGACACCTTATATGTATCTTCGTTTGGTTTTTTCTTCTAAAAACTGTTCTAGGGGATACTTCAAAACCTACAACTCTAATGAGACCATATTGTTCAAGCCACTTCGAAGCTACTGAAAGTGTTTTTTTTTCTTTGGGTACGGTCACTACCAAATCTTGTGTATAAACTATATAAAAAACATATGAACATAAATAGATATTTTTATATAATTCTTTTATAAGACATAAAAATTACTATCATTTCATACTTACAGATTTTTCCCATAATTTTTTTTTCTTTTCATCAATTAGTTTACCCTCCTTATTTATGTCAGTATCCTTCCATAGCACATGCTGTGGGGGAAGTGTTTTTAGAGTTTCATTCATCGATTTTCATATATAAAAGGAATGTATGTTTTTTTATATCACATAAAATATTTATATTTTATTTAGAACAAAAACCAATTTATTCTCTTGTAAATAATTCACATTCCTAGCATTGTGATTGTGGTATATTTGTTTTGATGAACATTAATTATTTTTAGTACACATTTTATATTTCATAAATTTATAATTTTGAATCAAATTGGAAAAAATAAATAATTTCAAATGTTATATTATCAATTACAATTCACCTAAAATGATTTCTCATAATGATGAATGATGATGTAATTCCATGTTTCTTGCTTCATAATGTGTGCATAAGTAAATAGTGTCTACGGATTTGCTTTCCCCTATACATCACTAAGTTTAAACTTGGTAAAAAGAGTCTGTAATACTTGATGGAATTTTCTATTGATATTAAGACATATTTCATATGGAAATCATCTAAAATAAATAATCTTTTTTAATAATAAAGAAAATTTAATCTACATTTCATTATATAATTTTTCAATAAAATCTAGAATGGTTATTGTAATATTACCATTATATCTTCTCAAAGGGTTTCCTTCATTATAGGTTGGACATGGTTCCATGATTGTATATAATTTAGAACAATCTTCCTTTTTGTGACCCCAATATTTCTAATAAATACTGACTTGTTGGGTCAATAGGTTGTATGTGTTGTTTCCATATAACCTCAAATTTTATAACCTTACATATTTCCTTCATAATTTTAGTCAATATTGTGATGCGATGTCATTCTATTTTTTTCATGAACATGTTGTTGGTCCCCTGAAAATTCTACAATTTCAGCATCAACCATCTGTTCTTCAATAGGATCGGTAACATCATCATGTGTAGAATAAATTGTTTGCGTGAGTACACAAACATTTAATTTAGATTATGTTAATACATTAAAGAAAATATAATATTATGAGAAAATAATCATATATTAAAAAACATAACCTTATCATTTAAGTATCATTATTTTTTAAAAGGTTAAAGGGATTTGCTTCCTCAATCAAGAATCAGAATCCCCTCGTTGTGGCTCTCTTTAACATATAATGAATTATCTACATTGGGACCACCATGAACTGATTGTGATATCCCTATTAAAGGGCCATCCTTGATTGAATTTTCCTCTAACCCTACAGGTTTTTCATTGTCCAATATGATAATAAACCAAATATTTCTTTCTTGATCTGATATATAAAACACCGAAACTTCATGTGATGAAATTATGAATCGCTCATACTTTTCCCCACCATAATAAAATTCACCCTCACGAAGCCCATTTCAAAAACATTCACTATACTCTTACTGTCAAAACATTTTCAAAATAAAAATGGCATTTGATATTTTTTATAATCCAACCAATATATCTGTTTGATAATTCAAAATTATAAAATATTTACATAAATTAGATTTCTATCCATCGAACTAGATATGTGCCTCACTTCTACCACAACTGTAACTCCACTATTTTTCATCATACTACAGTCATCATGTTATTTTGTATTGAACATTTTACCATTGATTACACAACCAGTGTATGATATGAAATTTTCATTTGGTCCCCATGTTCTCCATCAATGTTATTTGCCAATTGAATTCATATTTTAATATAACTGCGTATAAATATGATCTCAGAACCATCCTCTGATCTTTTGGTTATTTTTATTTGACAACTATACTTCAACCCATGAAAGACATAAATATTTAATAATTTATTTGTGGGATTAAACATATTGATCAATATATTCACTATTATGTAAAATTTAAAGGTGTTATTCCTCCCACTCTATGATTTTAATTGTAAAAATATATCTTCTATAAATATCTTTTCCCATAAGTTTTCTAATATGATAAGTCTTTGGGGGACCAATGCTATCAAAAAATAATAGTTCATCGTTATATAATTCAACATATTCTTTGGAAATATATTATTCTACAATAAAACCTTATGGAAAACATCGATTTTTGACATACACTTTCAAAATATTTATATAATATTCATTGTGTTACATCCAACTACAATAGACATGAGCACATAGTTGAACCTCTCTAACCAATTGAACAATCAGGTGGAATATTATATCAAAAAATGATGGTGGTAATAACATATCTAATTCATATAATATGACTAGATCATCCTTTTTCTGGATTGGAGACTTCACCAAGTCAATAACATTACTACAAATGGTTTTAAAAAAATAGGGGTTGGGTTAATGTATGTCATGAATTTTTAGGAAAAATAAAAGGCAAAGCTACAGGAATAAAATAATTCATAAAATAATTCTATTAGTGTTATTTTAAACCTTGTGACATAAAATTAGTCATTGAAATGAAATTATTTATATTTGATGATTACCCCTCTGGAACATTTTCAATATTAAGGAAAATACAAAATTGTAATTTTCCCTATTTTGATAGTGTGTAATCTAATAAAGAAAGAAAATTATATTGTGTACCCTTTATCATTTTTAACTCTACATTATCCCCATGTAAATCATGTCCAAACTATCCATGATTATGTATTTTTTTTATCCAGTAACATTTATTAATTTTCTAATAACAATTTAGAATAATGTTTTTCTCTACATGTATGAAATCAAGAAAATTTAAGATATAAAAAAATTATAAATTGGAAATTCAAAGAAAATTTATATTTTTTCCAAAAAAATTTAGTATGTAATTTTCAAAATTGGTTAACCAAAATAGTTTCAATATCTTTTACTTTATTGAACAACTAATCACCCTTTTTTGGAGATGGTGTTGTACCTTGGTTAGTATTCCCATTTAATGTCATCTTCTAGGATCGGTATTCATTTTGTCAAGAAAAAAATTTATTATATCCTAAAGATGTAGTATTTAAGGAAGGTTTCAACCAAACTACATGTGTGCATTATACAAAAATGGGACACCCAGAAATTCCATTAATGTTATAGCCTAACAAATTTCCATAAGCAATAAAGCTATTTATTATCCCATGAAACATGGTCTTGAATGTGACTTATTCACTTTATGAGAATTATGAATTCTATAACTTGTATACCACATCAATTTTAGATATTTGATCAATGGATCCAAGTACACATCAATATCATTACCATGTTACTTTGCCCCAAATATAATAAATGACAACATAATGTATTTGTGTTTCATGCATAACCTGGGAGGCGGGATATAATTTACCAATATGATATGATATATACTAAAAGTAGTAATCTATACAAAAAAGGATTTATTCCATCAATATATAAAACTATATGGATATTTCTCAGCTCATTCCAAAATTCAGGATACTCATAAAACATTTTTTTCTAATAAGGATAATCTATCGCATGATGTAGTTTGACATCGTGAATTCTTATATCTATATGAAATGTTAATTTCCTTGTGGATTCCTAAAATACATATTGTCTTCTAAACCATGAAACTATAGGAATGTATTATACATATTTTGAAGGACTGAATTCATCTTTCTCATATCAATTCATTCCACACATAGAACATTTTATGACTGATTCATGGTCCTTGAAAGACATTATTCAATGATTTAGAAAATCATTTATTTTTTAGAGATCATTCCCATTTAATTTAGAAATAATTTAGTATCATACGTTCAATAAATAAGTTAATTTTCTTTGAATATAATATCTCCCAGGTAACCATGTAGTTATGTGATGATTATGTCACTCCATCCACCACCGAATTTCATATTATATAACTTTTTTACAATTGACAATGTTATGTATTTAATTGGACCAATATAAAATTTTCTATCAATATAACTTGTTCACTTCTTAAACAAATTCTGAGAATCATGAAAGTTATATCATTTTACATTTAAATTTATTTCACGCAATCTCCATCATCATTTATACAAGTATTTATATCGAATAATCCATAAACCAAAATATCATCACAATCGACTTTCATATTCAGTTTTTCTCTGTGATTATCCCAAAATTTATAGCTATGATATATTTCATGAAAAAAAGAATTTTCTTCCTACTCATATGGAGTAATGTTTCCAGAATAAAAACAACAAAAATAGGGAAAAAGGATTTGAGAAGGTTCGTATGCTAGATCTATTGTAGACCTGATCAAATCTTTAACTCCTTATTCATACTCTTTTTTTATTCAATTACCATTCATCTATTTTTTATTCAAATCAATTTTATTAGGTACATAAAATATTCATTTTCAATAATAAATAAATAAAAACACATTAGATATTCATAATCAAAGGAGAAAGTTATAGATATTTATAAAAAGGGGAACCCAATTTTTGATTGTTTCAATAATTTTATTATACTATTAAAAAATGGTTAATTTATTTTAATAAAATAATTACCCAACTGGTGGAACATTTCATCCTATAATTCATCCAAAATGTTCATAGGTACGTTTTATGCGATGAATACTACTCAAAGTAGTTCAAGAAACAATGGTTCATGTCCAAAAGAGATGGGGGATAAGACTCACACAACCAAATGAAATAATAAATATTTGGGAGATGATTCTGATGAGGTTGAGAGTTTTATCCATAAATCTAAATGTTCCTAGTCTAGGATTTGGATAAGATCCAGAAAAAATTTCTTAGTTTTTTTCTAAAGGAGAAAAAAATCTAAAGCAGTAATCTAATCCCAACAAGGGGATCGTTGATTGGTGTGGCCATGAGAAGGATTATCTAGATGGTCTTACACACACTCATGATGAGACATCCATTTTAGTTTCAAAATTATAAGTAATCCATCAATTACTCCATGAAAAGGAAAATGACTTGGGACTGAGTATTGAATTTCAAAAGCATTTCGTTTCACATAAAATAGAAGTAATTATAGGGTTGTTTTTGTAACATTTCTAGGTAGGAGTCCAAAAAATGGGAGGATTTTATGTTTCTTCTTTTCTTCAAATGGTATGTTGTAGACACAATGGTGTTTCATTGAAATTCTATGTGGATCTTTAAAGGAGCGAGAATGTTCAGTCAAACATTTTATTTTAATCATTATTTGAATTTTAACTCATTTTTTAAATTACTTATAGTTATTTTTATCATTAAATTATTATGAATTTGAATCCATGATGTTAAAAATATTCATAAGAGTAAATGGGGACTCTTTATTTATTATATTTGAAATCAATTACCATATGAAACTTGAATCACATTCTCTACTACCCTGATAATGTTCCTCAATCCCCAAAAATTTCTCCCTAGTGTTTTGGGTCTCAAATTACTGTAAGGGAATGATTTACCCATTTTTCTATATACATATTTCATGTTTATTCTTTACAAAAAATTCAGAATGACTCATAAGTAAGTAAAACCTTCCAAGAATAAAACACTAACCAAAAAGTTCGTATGAGGAAATGAAAATAATTTAAACCAAGTATAACTCCCTATATAATTGAAAGAAACATGAAACATGTTTAATAAAGGCATTCCAAAATAGAATTCAAACCAAATGAATGTTAATACATAGGAAAAAATAAGAAGGATTATAGTAGATCCAAACATGATCATTAATAACCTCTATTAGCTCATAATATTATATTGGAATTTATCTATGTTCTATAAAAAATATCAATGACCTCTTATCATTATCATAGGAATACTATTATCATTAAGTACATTGAAATTATTAGAAGAGAGGTTTTATGTCCCTTGGGGATTCCATGTATGGTTTGAGAAAAAAATACATAGTAGGAAACCACTACAAGTGGCCTAACATTGTAGAGAAAAAGGTTGTTAGAAAAACAATATCTACTAATTTAAAAATTATACAATAAAATATTTTTAATATTTAAACATGGTCATTCTAGTGGTATCCATTGGGTTAAAATGGAGAATAATAAATTTAAAGCAATGCTGTATATTTATAATAGACTATAATTATTAATTTTTGTGGTTTCTTTAGGATTAATGTTACAATTATTATCCCAAAAATCAACAAAAGGATTATAAGTGACACTATATATAAACACATTTCATTTTAGTGGTCAAATTTTATATGGGAAATGTGAGTAATAACTAAAAAAGGTATATAAACTTTTTTGAAGATGAATCAGTGATGTAAATGAAAAAAATATAAATCATATCCTAAGAGAAAACATATTTAGAATAAGGTTTCCATAAATGATTCCACACTTCATCTCTCATAAAACCATTATAGTTTTCAAGTGTGACATTTGGGAATATATATTAATTTTTTGGCCTTTCATAGTAAATAAATTCTCCTTACCGGTAAAACTTTGCTCCCAAATCACTATTGAAACATTGTTTTATATATGTCATGTGTGGTTTGTTAAATTTTATCTAATTCAAGATTAAGTGGTAATAATTTAAGCTAATTATAGAATTTGGTTGATGTTAAAATAAGTACACTCTAGTTATATGAAAATTTTCCAAGGTGATGTGTCAAGTAGAGGCCCTCAAAAATAGGTTTTGTATAAAATATAATAACTTAGAAACATACCCAAGGGTTCCATTTTTTACCATGAATATGTTAATAGAAATTGTGTGACACGTTAAGAGTATGTGGTTATGTGATCAGATCAAATATGGGGTACTATATTAGAGTTTGTGGTTATGGAAACCATACATTGATATTTTTAATATATGATATGATTTTTCTAAAAAAATTTGAAATGATAATAAAAAAAGTTTATAGTATTCTCTTGCGAATCAAAAGGTTATTTAAGACAACCAACAAATGTTAATAGATATATTTTAAAATTATAAATGATCACCAAAAGCCACTAAAATTACAGAAATGACATTTAATAACAAAAAAAATAAAATAAATTCTATAATTGATGATAAAAACAATTGAAAATAGATATGAAATTATCAAACCATAAACATATTTATAATTAATAACTCAAATACACACTATAAATTATTCCAAAAAATAAATCATCATATTTTTAATTCATAACCCACTGAACAGACCCAAAAAAATAATTTCCAAAAAATTTGGAAATCCATTACCATACAATTAAAATGAATACTAGCTAATTCCCAAATCTATAACCAAAAAAATAATAATAAATACAAATAACAAAAATAAATACCAATAACTAATAATATGACATATCAAAAAATAGAACCTAAACACCTTATGAATTGAGAAATTTAAAACATAAAACCTGAAACCAACTATGGTTTAAACAATAGCCTGAATTAGTGATGAAGGAGAAAGAAGAGTATGGATCAAGGATAAAATGAAGGAGAAGGAAACAATGGAACCCACAAGGGCACCGAGAAAAGAAAATGTCGTACTAACGCAGAATGTGCAACTCGAACAAAGAAAACAATGAGTGTGGAGGACAAAAAATAACATACCTTACATTCTTGTCTTGAATCATCTGAGAGAAGGACAAGAGGGAGTGATGAAAACAATGTACTTCTGCAAGAGCTTGGGCGGCGTGATTGAAATCTGTTAAGTTATTATTCTTTTAAATAGATCAGTGAGGGTTTTATCTGAACTACCAAAAAAGAGATGATAAAAAGGTATTTTATCCAGGATAAATTTATAATATATAATAAAAGACCACTTTATCAGTAAAAAATAGGCACTAATAAATCTGTATTTGAATTGGCTAATGTTTTAGTGCTGATAAACATGACTTATATTAGGCTTTTTAGAACTAATAACGATATATCATTATTGGTGTTAAAAAAACACTAATGAAGTCGTTCTTTATCACCACTAAAACATTAACACTAGTAAAGATGGATTATGAAGATTTACAATTCTATTTATAAATAAATATAATAATAAATATTTGTATAAAATTATAAATATATTTATATCATTACATATATTTATATTATTATATATGTATTTAATAAATATATATAAATATAAATATAATTCTATTAAATGTATTCAATTATTAAATATATTTATTATAATTTTATAATTATTTAAAAAGAAAATTATTTATTTATAATTATATAAAAACCTTTTAAACAAATATATATATATATATATAATAATAAATATATAATTTTTTAAATATATATGAAAACATATTTAAAATTTTTTATTTAAAATTCTAAATATATTTATGTCATTATATATTTAATAAATAAATATAAATACACATATAGAAAAATTATTCATTACATAAATATATTTATTATAATTTAATAATTATAAATATATTTATATTATTATATATTTATATAATAATATGTATTTAATAAATAAATATAAATATAAATATAAATATATTTAATATATTCACCATTTAATTATATTTATTATTATTTTATAATTATTTAAATATATAATTTTTTATTTATATTTCTGTAAATACGTTTCAAACAAATTATATTTATTTATTTATAATTATATTGATGTAATTTAATAAATATATTAAATTCACTTTTATAAATATATTTATTAAGAAATATTTATTTACAAATATAATTTTAACATTATTAATGTATATAAAATTTTAATGCATTATTATTTAAAATAAGTGAAACTGAATTATTAAAATGGTGTACAAATTAAAAAAATTGAGAAAATGGTTTTTTTTATTTTAACCAATTATTTAAAAAATATGTATATATATTGAAATGATTATAAATACATATTGAATGTATCAAAACATAATAAATAAATATCTATAAAAATATATTACAAAATAGTTGAATTATAATAAAAAAATTAAATATTAAAAATGAATAGATAATACTAACTATAATAATATTAAAAATAAATATAAAGAATTTACCGATTAAAAACATGATATATTAAATATATTATGTTAATAAATGACATAATAAAGTGAACATTAAAATTTGAATAGAATGCATAAATATTAGGTGTATGGGTTTTTTATATAAAATTTCATTAATTACATAAATATTTGTGCGTAAAAATAATGTGTGTCTGCGTATACAAATTTCATATTTGTAAAATTGGATAATGAAATTTTATAATACGTAGTGTCTATTAATGAAATAAATAATAATAAGAATGAATATGTTTTAAAAATAATAAATATTATTAATTGTATATAATTTTATTAAAACAATGAATATTTATATTTGTTAATGAATACATGTTAATTATATAAAATAAAACCATATTAAAAAAAAATAAATTTTGATGATTAAGAATTTATAAATAATATAAAAAATTGGTAAAATTACAAACATATTGAACAATGGATTATTGAAAATGAATAAATTAAAAAAATAATTAAGATTAATAAGGAATAAAAAATATTAATAATGTAAAAATTTGGAAGGAAAAAAATGAAAAAGTAATAAATATTATATGTAGAATAAAAATTTAAAAAATTATAAAATTTCCCAATTATATAATATATTTTAGAGATATTTTGTTAATATATATAATTTTAGATGAACCTTACAAATTGTATAAATAACAAAAAAAATATTATATGTGTGTGCTATATATGAAAATGCATAAACTACATATATGGATGTTTGAAATCAATGTAACAGACATTTGATATATATTAAATTGAAAAATAAAATTACCTTCAATTAATTGTCCATTACTCTATACAATTAGATAATATTTTTTAGTAATATAAATTTTTAATTATAAACCATTTCAACTAATTATATGACTTATTTAATGTATGTATAAATATTTTGAATTATATAAATCATATTTTAGGTAATAATATATATATATATATATTGAAATATATATTTGAATATATTTCTATAAAAAATATAAATTATATTAATGAATATTTTTGAATAGAAACCATTAAAAATGAATAAGACATTTATATGTTATTAATTATCACATTTAATTCATATTTATATATATATTTAATATATATTATTTATTACTATTTATAATATGATATATATATATATATATATGTAATTAATTAATTCTTTTTTATTAATAATTTTTTCGTTATTAATTTTTTAATAATTTCGATATTTATTCATTTTAAATTTTTTGTTTAATTATTATAATTAATCATTTTATATATCTATATTTAATATATACTATTTATTACTATTTATAATTTATATTTATGTATATTAAATTTATTCATTTTTATTAAAAAATATTTTATTGAGATTTTTTTAAATATTTATATACTTTACTCATTTTTAATTTTTTAATTATTTCAATTTATTCAATTTTTATATCAATATTTAATTTACACTATTTATTAATATTTATAATATATATATATCCATATTAAATCTATTAATGATTATTTAATTAAATAATTAATATTTTTTAAATTTCTTAATTTATTAATTTTTATTTGTTTAATTATTAGAATGCTTAAATATTTTTAATTAAATAAAAAAATTGTGGTCTTCACTATGAAGTGTAATTGATCAGATATGTGGACATGGATGTGTTGGATGTAGGTTGGGGTAAAAGAGGGAGCAAGACCTGAGAGATGTATAGGGTGGGCTAAGGCCTACATGGACCAGTTAATGAGCCCATATATGTTTGTGGAGTGCATGTCGGAGCCCATCCTAATAGTAGTATTTTGAAGTTAGAATATGCTGGAATGATATATAAATAAGAGGCCTCCCTTGCACTATTTTTATGTGGGACTCACACACATGATCATGACATTTATCAGCCCTAATAATAAAGTGTTGATAAAGGTGTCGTTTATCATTGTTAAAAAAGTGCTGAGAAAGGGAGCCTTTAATCCATGATTTTTTTAGTGTTGATAAATGGAACCCTTTATCAATGATTTTTTATTAGTGAAAATTTTTTCCTTTATCAGTACATTTTTATATCCGTAATAAATCCCAACACAGTATATAGTACATTTTGAAGTAGTGTTACTACGACCCTCAGAATGAACAGAGAGAAGGGTTTTTGATTTCTCGCTTGTGTTTTCGATTTATCAAACTTTTAACTTAGATATTATTTCTTATTTCTACAAATTAAACCACTTTAAATCATCCTCGGGCTGGATTGGTTGATTTTTAATAGGGCCCAAATTAACTATTTTCTTCGATCAGTCTCCTTTACTGCACCTGATGGGTTGTGTCATGTCTTTTAAAGAGAAAGGGACCCGAGGTTGAGTAGAGTTGGAAAATATTTTTCAGAGTTTGTTAGGGTGATATGAGTGTTTTATTTTGACATGGAACAATAATATTTGATTTATGATCTCCCTCCACTCATCGAAGAGTTTCTCGACGTGTCTCCTTCTAATTTCTATGGTTTGACACCTGTAAGAGAGGATGAGTTCTTAATTATCATATCACCTTGTAACCATTTGATATATATTAATTATTTCTATATGGAACAACCAGAGTTTAATGACATAAATAATTAGTTGAATGATTTGTTAGATAAATGATTCACTAGTCTGATTTGTCACCCTAGGAATCCCTATTTGTATTTACAATGATATCTGACAGAACACTTCCCCGCTATATTGACATAAAAAGTCAATCTAGTCATATTAAAGAACACATATTTGTTTCTAATATTTTTTGTTTTGTGTGACCAGTTTATAGTGGTAAATTGGTTCTTGATGATTAAACATAGGTATGATTATCACCAGTTGAGAATCAAGGAATATCATATTCTAAAAACCATCTTTCAGAGAATGTATATCCATTTTGAGTATCTTGTTAGGCCATTTGGATTAACGAATTCTTATGTTGTCATTATGGATTTTATTAACAGTATTTTCCCTGATTACATTGATTCATTCATAGTGGAAATTTTAGATGATATTTTGGTTTACACCAAAACTAATGAAGATCATGTATGTTATATGAGAGTAGTTTTATAAATCATGAGAAATCACAGACATTACATGAATCATTCAAAGATATATTTCTTGATTCAATAAGTGATGTTCTTGACACATGTGGTCTCATAACATGGAATTTTATTCGATCCTAAAATGGTGATGGGGTTTATGTCATGGGAGAAAGTACATAATTTTTTTATATATGAGGTTTTTTTGGGAATGATTGGGTGTTACTATATTTTTTTAAAAATATATATCAAATATGGGTTATCCAATGATCTCCCCCACTCAAAAGGGGGATAATTTCTTGTGAAATGAAAAATTTAGTATTCCTTTTTTATGAGTTGATACATATTTTTCCTTTTGGGAAGTGTTAAATCTTCGAGGGGATATGAAGGGCTATGTGGTATTTTGGGACGCATCAGGTTTGGGTTTTGTAGTGTTCTTATGCAACAATATAATATGGTAGCCTATGTAATTCGGTATCTTAGGCCACATGAGAAAAATAACCCAACCAATGATCTAAAACTCGCAACTGTGATTCATGATATTAAGAGTTAGTAGCATTACCATTTTGGAGGAAGATTTAAAGTTTATTCCAACCACAAAATCATGAGTTAGGTATTCTCTTAAAAAAATTGATCCTCTAATAGGGGCTTCAGGTGGAGTATCTTTAGTATTTTAATTTCAACATTTCCTAGACCATATAGAAGGTGAAATATATCATTGATTATTTTAGAGGGAATATTTCTACGAAGGACATGGAAGATTCATAAGAAGAGAAATATATAAGGGATCTATTTTATCAGTTTCGCATAGGACTCTAGGAGAAATAGGTTGAGGATATCTTGGATAATGTGCAGTTCAACTATTCTCTTCTCTAGATGATTCTTCAGGAACATCAGCTTCATGTTGAATTTCATAATATTAGGGACTCTCTTTATTGAAGGGAGACTATTAGAAAGTGTGCATTCTCCTATGAGGGAATCATATGTTTTCATAACTAGTTTTTTGGCTTTTTCCACAATGAATGTTTTAATAGAGGATTTACATAATTCCCACTTGGTGGTGAACCATGGAACCATAATTATATTTTATGATATGGAGTGATGATTCTGGTGTCTAGTTGTGAGATGAGACATTGTTCATTTTGTTTCTTATTGTTATACTTGTAAACATGTCAAAGTTGTGGTCCAAATACCCTTGACTTTTCTCCAACCACTTCTTGTGCCAACATGGATGGGGGGAAAAGATATCCCATAACATTGTGGTTGGGTTTTCACATACCCCCTTGGGAAAAAAAATCGATATGTCTTGTGATCAATATGCTGATCAAATTAGTTATATATATACCCATTCAAGATAAAATCAAAGTGGAGTATCTGGGACATCTCTAGGTACAGAATATTGTCATCTTTTATGGTGTTCCATATATTATGGTCTCTAGTAGGGGTCCCTTCTTTACCATTTACTTTTGGAGGGGCCTCTTGGTGGCACTGGTAACTCAGTTAAATTTGAGGAAGATGGACCATCTCTAGGATTATAGAAATATAGAATGATTTATTTATATTATTAAGGAAAAGAATTGGGTATAAATTCTTGATTTTAGTGAAGCATCGAATGTCTATTTGAAATTGGTTGTATTTTCTTAAAATAACAGTTATAAGGGTGAAATTTGGATGCCTCCTTTTGAGTCCATGAATGAAAGGATAGGTAAATCTCTATTATTTGGGTCAGAGAATTTTGAATCCTCCTTGGTTGGAATGAGTTTGTTCTATGAGGCGATGAAGACAATTCAACTGATTAATCAGAGAATTCTTATGACACACAGACTGTAAAAATCATATAATGATCATCATCATAAAAAGTTGGAGTTTTCATTTGGTGACTAGATTGTTGGGAGAGTTTACCCATGGATGGGTCAACAACATATTAGGAAATAGTGAAATCATACACCATGGTTTGTAGGTCCATTTAAGATTATTGAGAAATCAGGGGAAGTATCTTACCATTTAGAACTTCCACCATAGTTGAATTTAATCCACAACATGTTTCATATTTTTTAACATCAAAAGTATCATTATAACCCTTCTCATTTTTTGATATTGGAAAATATTTATGTTGAGCCTAATTTATTTCTGACTAAGCATTTAGTCCTAATATTGTATTCTGAGACAAAGGAACATCATGGGAGGATGACACATTTGTTCTATGTACTATTAAATAATTATTCTAATTAACATGAAACATGGGAGTGTGAGGAACTAATGAGAGAGAAGTGGCATCACATATTTCACATGGACTCTTCTTGGCTAGATTTATTGGGAAAAATTGGTTATGTTTTGTAGTGCAATGTCTCGTACATAGATGTAACTCAACAGTTCCCCAATCCTGGTTGGAAACATGGCCTCTTGTGCACCTCCCCAAATGTCAAAGTTTGTTGACTAGCGGTGAGGGCCTATGGTGTGTCTATGGGGAAGCTATTACCTCGTTAAAGTAGCGCAACATAATAGAATATCAATAGTAGTCAATAGAAGTCAATAATAGAAGAAATATAACATTTAGACAATAGACAAATTGAAGGAATATATAATAATTCCCCAAAGGTATTCATACATAAAGATGATGATACATGTATCTACAATGAATCCAAAATAAGAACACATTAGTACAATAAAATAAAAGTGTCAATACACCAAAAATAAAAAAAAATTATATCCCCAGACATCATCACGAGCCTCAACTCGGTCACATGCTCCGCTACTTCTAAGCATAGCACAAAATCAACCATCAAACTAAGGGATCTTCCCCAGGTCCCTACCTGCATCCATATAGTTTTTTCAAGTACCAAATATTGGCCCAAATAGGGTATGAGAAACAAACCTATAAGGTAACAACCCAATGCTCTTTAATAGATTATGGATTTACAATATAACAAGATAAGGAATCATTCATGTAAAACAAGTCATCATTAGTAAATTTAAATGTTCTCATGACATATATGTACTATTAATGATAATGTATATCCTCAATAGTCTCCCTCTAAAACAAAATTAATATACTATATCAAGGCGTTTATAAATAAATTAGAAATAAAAAACATTTCCTCGCCATACATCAATACGTATCACATCAACCATGGACTTTTTGTATAACTAGAAGTGTCAGAATTACCATAGTTTATCCATATAACTGATCGTAAAACATATACCATGGTCTTTCCATATAATCAATGTGTCATACAATGAAGGGTCAGATCCAAGGTGTAGAATACCAAGTAAACCAATTCGAATCCCAGTAGCATCTTAATGGAAACACAGTAGGCTTGAGTTAGGGTCCAAGGAGAATGTATAATGTCCATGTCAATTGTGATCCTAATATAAACTAGATCCAATAGGTATCATGGCCCAAGGATTCACATAGAATCAAACCCCATGTATAAATCTCTAACAAAGGTGTCTACTACCGAATTCAAGATCCCTAGAAGAAATGTCAATGGAATCTAAGGGAATCATTCATCATTTGATCCATTTATCATTTCATAACATGAGTTCACCCACTCATATTTCTATTCACATACAATCACAATAAAATAGTTTAACCACTCATTTAACCATTTAAATTCCAAAATTAATAATGAGTATTTCCACACATTTTAAAAAATCAATAATTAAACAATTTAACATCACACATCACATGATAAATGATGTAGTATATCTTCCAATCAAGAAAGTCAAATCCATTAATTTCATTACATTCCTCCTATGATTAGGTAACTCAAACCACACCAATTTGTTGGTAAAAAAAAGAAAAAGTAAAAGGGAACACCCAATGGGTGGCCTAGGTTGCGGAAACATCCTCCAAATAACCACATTTGAACTAAAGGTAATCCCCAATAGGTTCCATCTCATTTAATTAAATTTATCAAAACTATTTTGGGGTCACAATGGAATGTATGGTAGTTGGAACAATGGAAACTAGCTTAATAAATCAACAAACCAAATGGGAAAAGTATAGACTTACTACTATACGTTGGTAGTGGAGTTGTAATGTAGTTTTAGCTCCTGATTCCTTGTAGATTGGAAAAAAAAATATTGAAAGTATGACGAACCTAAAATTAGGGAATATTAGCTTGCACATAAATAGTGCAACCAATACCAAGATGAATGAGGAACGATGCAAGGAAAATTGTGATCTTGGGGATGGGGATACAATGAGACCAATGTCACAAGATTATGCTATTAGATGGCGAAATAGCATAAAAACTACCTTTTAGAATCAAGGAGAAACTCTAAAGGTTTTATTTAAAATGTGAAATGAGAATGATGAATTTAAGTTGAAAATATGAATATTTTAAGGTTAATTTATTATTTTCCAAAATTACTGGGCAGCATGATTTGGTCGCATGGTTGGTCAAATTGTGCACTTGCCATCTTCCCTTCATTGTAGGAATGGGCACCCCACATAGTCAGTTTCACTATTTGACTAACCTTGTGCAAACCCTGTGAAACTGCTCTATCAAAAGTCAGTAGTTTTTCACATGGTCGTGCACCAAAAATTGCATGGTTTTTCTAACTATGCATCATGTAGTAATCCACTATCTAGCCTTACATGCTTTGAAGTAACCATGCAGCATTACCTCCACAGTTTCTAGTAACCATTTTCTAGGCATGTTTCACCCCAAAAGAAGGGTTTCGGACTCCAAACAAGCCTCAGACACCCCCAATACACTCATGACCTCAAAGAGTATTAACATGAAGATGAAATTTAGTATTTTAAATGATGTAGAATAGATTATTAGCTTGTATGAAAACCCAACTTATTTCAATCTTCCACACTTAAATAAATTCATCCCCGAATTTCTCTCTCATGGGTGGTCAAGATTCTTCTAAGAGAAAATATAGCCACTAAGAAAGTATTCCCATCTCCCACTCCCAATAATCATCTCCTAAATGGATGTTCTACCATAACACCTATACTAGAGGAAATGAATGGCATTGGATAACATTTTTTCTCATATCAGTGATATGAATCAGATTCTGAAAGGATGTATCTAGTTGTAATTGAACCTCCTCGGGATGAAAAGCATGAGATAAGTCTGAAGATTAATGGTAAAATTGAGATAATTGGAATACTTCTGGAATGGATCAGTACTTTTAAGTTAACTATAGTTGATATGCTATCAGTCTATCTCTAAAAAGAATATTGAAGGGCCCAACATATCATGGTGAAATATTACCCTGTCTGTTAATCATTCTATGTCCCATACTCGATGAAACATGTAAAAATATTAGATCCCTGACCATTAAATCTAAAGGAAATCTATGGATATCATCGCAATATTTTTTTTCAAGACTATATAATCCATCAGATTTCCAATTAGCCAGACCTGCTCAGACGTCTCCTTCAAGAGACACAGTCCTAGTAAAGCTGCCTCACCTTCCTCTAACTAGAACTCGGATGATCATGATGGCCTACCATAGAAATAATCCTAATGTTCCATCTATATATTCATTTGAAATATATTTTTGTAAGGTAAATTGACCAAGGAAATATGCCACTACCAATATCCATTGAAATATAGGATGCATGATCCTGACATGTCCTCAAGCACACCAGTATCATACGCTCTAACTAGCCATTAGTATGATGGTGGTATGTTTTTCTCAGAAGCACCTGTGTACACAATTCATTATGAAAATTCTACCAAAAAAGAAATGTAAACTTGGTTTCCCTATATGAAATGCTATTTTGTTGGACCCGGTGGAGTTGTACAATCTCGAATAAATACAACCTCCCAATCTTTTCAAAAATGATGGTTCCTATAATGGTAAGAAATAATAATCCTCCATGAGCCTATAAACAACATCCCATAAGGTATCGTAGCCTCAAGGTGAACTTGACAAACCATTCATGAAATCTATAGATAAATCATCCCATTTATAATGGGGAATATGGAATTTCAATAAATGTTTGATTGGATACTGATGTTTTCCATTCACATGATGGTAGGTGGACACCTCATAACAAAACCAGCTACCTCATGTTTCATCCCCAACCACTTATACCCATGGAAAATGTCATGAAAGATTTTGGTAATACTGGGATATAGTACCCAAAATGAGGCATGAAACTCCCACATCACCTCATCACATAAGTATACTGAAACCCACATGTGGAAATGAATATATAGGATTTAATCCTAACATACATTCCTACTAGGTGAAGGGTCCTCACCTACCACACACTCCTATAAGACTAGTCCTTGAGAATCATATAGCATCCTCCTGTAAAATCTATCTAGTAGTGTAGTGATGACAACTAAGGATGAAAGGTAAATTAGTCCCTAAATTTCATACACCTCCAAGTGAATCTTAAAGATAAAATCCCTAATATTACACTTGCTACTAGCCTGCTGAATTGTCTATATCTGATTCCTCATAATCATTGCATCATCCACTACATTTATTTTAACAAGTGTGTAGGAAATCATAAAGTCTAAAGTATATAGTAACTCTACCCACCATCGTTTCCTTCGATTCAGATTGCATTGTGAAAATATGTACTTGATGATTTTGTGGTGTGTTCACAACACACAATTCTCTCCCAATAAATTGTGCCTCTTAAAAAATAAATCATGAAAAAATATATATAACACTAGATTCTTCATCAGGTAATTATTCTCTTGCATCCTTAGTTATTGAGACCCATATTCCATGACTTTATCCCCCTACATCAGAACTGTTCCAAGCCTGATACCTAATTCATCGCAATAAAAAGTGTATCTATGACCCTTGTCTGGTAGTATCATGACTAGTGCTAAAGTCAATTTCACATTCAGATCATAAAAGGATAACTCATAGGTATCTATCAAAAAAATTTAACACAGTTCTTAGTTAATGTATGAACAACACTGTTATGCCTAATATTTCCTTTAAGAATCACCTAGAATATAGAGATATCCCTAAGAAACACAATATTTCAAAGATTTTATAATAATTTTCCAAGGAAACTATAACTCTCACCTTCTCTAGGTCTACTTATACTCCTGTCACTGAAATAATTTCACCAAATAAGTGAAACTTTTCCATATATAAGTGTCACTTTTTGAGATTATCATATAACATATTCTCTATCACCATATATAGAGTGATCTCAAGATGTTCTTCATAGTTTTGTGCATTGGGAGAATACCCCAAGATATCATCCATTAAAACCACCAAAAATAGATCTTGATAAGGATGGAAAACTCAGTTCATCTTTTCCATGAAAACCATAGACATGTTTATGAGACTGAACAACATAACCATATACTCATATAGACCATACCTTCTATGAAATGTTTTGTGTCGTATGTATACATATCGAACACATATTTGGAGATATCCTGACCTCAAATCAATTTTTGAGAATACCTAATTTCCTTAAAGTTGTTCAAACAGGTCATCAGTCCATGGATAAGGACACCAATTATTAACTATCAACTGGTTCAATTTTTGGTAATCCATGGATATCATAAGGGTACTATCCATATTTTACAAAAAAGGACCAGTGAACCCCATGTATAAATACTAGGCCGAATAAACATTTTTACTTCCAAATCCTCTAGCTACCACTACATCTCTTGCAACTCCATCGTATCCATCCTATAAGGAGTGATGGATACCATTTCATCTCCTAGAACGAGCTTGATAGAGAAATCAACATCTATCTTAAGGGATTAACCCAAAAATTAATCCATGTATACATCCTTGGAGTGATCAACCACTAGAAGGATGTTCTCCTAATTCACTCCCTAATAATCTAGATACAAACTAGAAATATGGGCTACCATCCTGCCTAACTCAAGGTGATCTGGTCTAGATCTGCAAACCTAGACATCCCATTCACCCTTGTGAGTATGAACTGCACCCTCTGTTGATGTGAAAGTAACCCTCCAATGATAAAAATCAATATAGGTTTGATAATATACTAGCCATTACATCCTGAGTATGAATTCAAACTATGTAATCCTGAGCACACAAGGATCCAAGATGAAGTGACATCCAACAAAATGAAGGGAGAACTCCCTCCTCCAGAATACACTCTTCATTTGGATCCCCAATATATTAACAAAAATTATAACTCCATCATAAAATAAAATCATGCGAACAAGGATCTCCACAATATGTATAGATATAAATCTATGTGGTGCACCTCGATCAAAAAGTTAATATACAAGAGTTGATGCTACAAAGATCATACCTCTCAACATAGAAATATTTGAATCCTACTCCTCTTTGGTAGGCTGTACGAAATTTATCTGACCTAAATTGAGGACCACCTTGTACTTATTGATCAATACTGCTCCAAATTCCTATTTGAAAAGATTAGAAACCCACTCTTAACCTTG
This sequence comes from Viscum album, assembly GCA_963277665.1. Classification (NCBI taxonomy): domain Eukaryota; kingdom Viridiplantae; phylum Streptophyta; class Magnoliopsida; order Santalales; family Viscaceae; genus Viscum; species Viscum album. The sequence continues at coordinate 576,227,312 of OY728122.1, read as the reverse complement.
GTGTTGTATCTGAACCCAAACCACTCTCTTTTAGGGGAAATTCCCTACAGAAACGTTGCATGTGACCCATCCTCTCACAAGATCTTCTCTCTACTATGTTAAGATCACAGTGGTTCTACATGTGGCCCCATATACCACACTAATGATAGAAAATTGAACTACCAGCACCCGTGAACAAGCTAGTTATCATCTCAGGCGGAGCCTCAAAATGGAACTTCCTTCCACTGGGTGTTGATCTACTGGGTTGAGAGACTACACTACTCTGCTCTACACCCCAATATTCTCTTAGGTTCTACTATGTAATCTGTACATGATTAATAATTTTAATAATATGGGTTATTATAAATACATTGAACTGAGATTGAATGGAATGTTGGATACCTTTTTGATAGAATCTCCCCTTGATAACTCCTAAGTAAGGTGTGTCGGTTCAAAATTTTGTGAAACTATAAAGCATTATGAGAACTGAATAACCATCATAGCGCCCTGCTCCAAATGCATAAACTTACTGGTCTTCTCTACCATCAGAATCACAGGGTAAAATTAGTCAAAGAACCTAGTTTGGAAATTATCCCAAACCATGTCTCACAGCCTGTCTGCCTAGTTCAGAACATACCACCAGCACTCTTCCTCTCCTTGAAGCATAAAAGTCACGAGATTCACTCTCCTATCTAGATGATTTTTTTAGATGATCGATGATTGATATCATTTTCTCAAGCCACATATCAGAAAACTATGGACCTTCATCCATACAAAATTTGGGAGGATTCTAATATTGGAACATAGGGGTCAGCATATCCATAGACAAGGAAGGCTGTAGTGCTCCTTGGAAAATTGGCATGATGTGATATACCCCCTCATAGAACTGCTCCTCAGCACATGTTTCTAGAACAACAGATAGTTTCATAGTCTAAAATAGTGGAATATACACTTGTATCCCATGGACCACCACCTCCCGAGTGTGGTATTCACTGCCCTCTTAGAGTACAAATAGTGTTCTTCATGGTTTCCTGCCTCTACAATGCCAAAAACATTCATCCTAAAGGAACCATATCAATTTCTTCCGCTCAAATGCATAGGCCATGTCAAAAAATTCATATAATAGGTAATATTTCACATCCTTCTGCAAAATACAAGACTGTAAAAATAACATTTAAAAAAGTAACTACAGAGACTACCTTTTACACACTTAGAAGCTAGGTCTAGGTCAAGTTCTCAATTTATCATTTTAATATTCCGTTGATTTTCATATTCATTTAACATTTATTTTAAATGGTTGAACCAAATGGTGCATAAATTGACAATCCATAAAGGCTCAAACTCCATTTGAACTAAAATATGGTGTCTTCCCAATCCACACCATATCACATTCTTGTTCATGCTACCCATGGTCTATGTCTCAACATTACACAATAATCTACTCAGGGTAATCAGGAAAACACTACTTAGCTTATGGTTGGATCTCTAAGTACCAACTATGTTTGTCAATCCCCTGCATAGAAGTCTATCACAAAAGCATGTAAATCTTTCACAACACCTATCACAACATCATGAAACAAGAAATGCATTCTATATGGCATGGAATAATGAATGGTAAGTGATTTATAATAATTCGTTAAAATTTTTTATTATACAAAATACACTCATCTTATCTGGTTTCCAAAAAATAGAACCCACAATCATATCAATAATAAAATCAAAATTCAAGTGCATCCCCAAATATTGAAATCAAATCAAATTTAATAGAAAAAATATAGAAAACAATAATTTCATTTGAAGTAATTTTTATTTTTCCAATATGTGGGTTAACTATGCCCAAGAACATATCATTACCAAATTATAAATCCTTAATAACCCTATCTATTATAACCAAACAATAAACTAGAAAATAAAAATTGCTATGATACTACTTTTTAACATCTTATACCCAAATGTCACGCAATACTTCCTCGAGACCAGTTGGCTACATGGCCTCAAGCATATCTCCCCAAATCTTAGAGGTTATTGACTAGAAATTAAGGCTTAGAGAGTTTTATTGGGGATACCATAACCTCATTACTAGATTGTAACACAATGGAATATGAATAGCTTTCAATATCTATCAATAGTTGAAGAATTATAACAGTGAGACAATAGATTTACTACATTAATTGATAAAAATTCCAAAAAAGGAATTCTTATATAATGATGATATTACAATTCTATACAAAGAAACTAAAATAAGTACATAGTAGTGAAATATAATACTTGTTTCAAGAGACAAGTGGACCAAAATGTTTAATCACCAGACATCATGAGGAGCCTTAGACGGGTTCAATTCTCCACTTATCCTATGCATGGAACAAAATCAACCATCAAACTATGGGCACTTCCCCTAGTCCCTACATGCATCATATTTATTTATTGAGTGCCCAACAATAGTCTGAACAAGGTGTGAGAAAAAAAAACCAATAGGTTTCCACACAATGGTCTATAAAAGATCCCAGATGTGATATATAACAAGAAAACGTGGTATGAAAGTAAAATAGGTATGAAATAGTAAACAGTGAAGTACCCATGGAATATATGTACTAATAATGATACAATATGTCCTCAAGAAGATCCCTAGAAATAATTATCATGATTTTTTATCATCGAAACTATAAATGATGCTGAAATAACTAACATGGTAGTTCCATACATCCATATGTATCACATCAACAATGACCTTTCCATATAATGAGAAGTGTCAGAACAACCATGACTGAGAAATATAAACAAGAACACCACATAAACCATGGTTGTGTTGTAAAATTAAAGTGTCACACCATTGAGGTTCAGATCAAAGGTGTAAAAGACCAATGATTTCTTGTAGAGACCCTAAAGAATCTCGATGAAAAATCAGTCATGCATGAGTCGAGGTCCAAGGAGCACGTCTACCAACCATGTCAATTATGGTCCCAAGACATACTGGATCCAAGGGGTCGAAAAAACCAAGGCATCCTATAAAATCAAGACCTAAGGAGAAATCACTATCCAAGTCATCCACTATTGTGTTCATGAACCATTGGAGATATGTCTATGGGGTCTAATGAGATCATTTATTATTCAATCCATTTATTATTTCAATCCATGAGCTTACCCACCCATATAGACATTAACATTCAGTAATAAAAGATGAGTATATCCACTCATTTAATAATTTACAATCAAATTAATTCAATGAGAATACCCACTCATTTAATAAAACCAATTAAACAATTAAACAATTCAACTTCACATATCACATGGCAGCACATCTACTCATAAATAAATTCAGCTCAATTCATTCCATTATAGGCCTCTTCTAACTAGGAAATCTCAAACCACACCCATTGGGTGGTTAGAAAATAGAAAAAGTCAAAGGGAAGACCCCCTAGATGGCCTTGAGTGGGGAAATAACCTCTAACTAAGCTCATGGGAACTAAAGGTAATCCCTAATATGTTCCATCTAATTTAATACAACTTATCAAATCTATTTTGGGGTTGTACAGAAATGGTTAGTAGGTGTCATAATGGAAACTAGATAAATAAATAACCAAACTGAATGGAAAAATTATAGACCACCTACTATATGTTAGTAGTAGAGTGCTCATTGAGTATCATACTCGAATTTAACTCAGATCTGAAGAAAATTCATGAACATAGGAAGAACATAAAATAAGGGAATATTAACTTATACCTAAATATCACATATAATACCAAGAAGAATGAGGAAAAGCACAAAAGGAATTAAGATCATACTGATGTCAATCCAATGATACTAAAAACACTCGATTCTGATATCATATATGGAAACAAGATCAAAAGATACCTTTTAGCTTCAAGGAGGATCTCTCAATGTGTTTCTACCAACATTAAATAAGAATGAGGAATTTAATTTGAAATTATAATCATTTTAAACGGAATTTCATAATTTTATCCAAATTTCTAGAAACATGGTTTGGATTCATGGTTAGCCAAAATATACACCAAATTTCCCCCATTTTATGTAGAAAGGGGAACCCCACATGGTTAGTGTGCACAGTTTGAATAACCGTGTGAAAATCGTGCAAAACTCCTCTATCAAAATTATATAGATTTTTGCATAATTGTGCACCGCAAATTACATGGTTTGTCTAATATTATATCATGTAGGACTCCAATATCTAGCCTCACATGGTTATAATCAACCATGAGGCATTCCCCACACGGTTTCTAGTAACCATGTAATGTGCCTATTTCTCCCCAGAAGTAGGGTTTTAGGCATCAAACAAGTCATGAACACCCCTGATACACCTGTCAACTCGAAGATAATTAACATTATACCTTAATTAATCATTTTAACAAAATTTAAAAGGATAAACACCTCGTATTAAAAACCAGGTACTTATAGTTTGGATGTGACATAATTTTACCTAATTATAAGTACTTCTTGACCCTTATTTTTTTGTAATTTAGTTGGGGTTTTTTTATGTTTTTAAAGTAAAATTTGGAATATTTAGAGGTTTAGGGGGGTTTTCCTAGTTTTTAAATGGTTAGGTAAAATAGTGTGGTTTTACATAAGAACATGTGTGACCAAGAATGTTCCACTAAAAGGGGGTGCATGATTTTTTTCAAACTATGTGACCTCTCCATCAAACTACATGGCTTCAAAGAGTGGGGGTTTTCCCAGTTTTGCAAGGTTAAAGTAATTGTGAAAACAAACTCTTCAATCCAAATATAATTCCATTGAGTGATAAAAATTACTAATAACCATATCCCATCTCTAGAATATTTTTTGTTAATGACATTAAACCGAGATTCTTAATTAAAAATCATGGGACCCTCATTTAGGTTGCCTAACGCCTCCCCTTAAAAAATAAGGATTCTATTGTTTTGGATTCTCTATAGAGGATTCCTTAGATCTTAAACCTTGTCTTTTATTAGATCGAACATTATTGATCTCATATTATATCTTTCATGTTGTGTTTCATGTTCTCTTACTCCACTATTCTACATTGGAAGATCATGTTGTGGGTGTTGTGTTGATTTTCTTTCATGATAAATATTGGAGGTTCCATAAATATTTAAAAAAAAAATTGAAACCGTTAATTTCATGATTAAATTAAAATGGGATTTTAAATTTTTTTTATAAACTAATATTTAAAATTTGTGCGGTTTGATTTTGAGATTGGCATGAAATTTATGAAAAAACACAATTTTAATGAAATTTTAATTTCTAGGAGAATTTGAGAAAATTGATGGTTTTATTTGAAAAATTATTTGTTAAAATTGATTTTATGTTTATCATTGATCAAAATTTCTTCAAATAAAAGATAATTTAAAAGGGCATGGATTTTATGAAACTCTTGATTTAGTTTTGTAATGAAAAATGAATGTTCAAAACTCAAATTGGGAATTTGTATTTTGAATTGATTTGAAATGTTTGATTTTAGCATGATTTATTGGTAGATTGAATTTCCATAATCGTGTCCCCTAGTGTGGTATAGATTGACTATTTAATATGGTCTCCCCTAATGGGTTGTAGACTGACAACCCAATATAGGCTACCCACATGGGGTGTAGACTGGTTTCCTAATATGGTCTCCCCTTACAGGGTGTCGTTTCATTGGCCAAAGTGGGATCCCCTAACGGGGTGTAGATATGAGTACCCATATATATATATGTATTTTTAGAATCGCCATTTTATTATGGAATTTTATTATTTATTCAAACTATTTTATGTAAACTATTTGATACCAACAATAAATTTAAACATGTTTTGAGATATATACTTATATTTTCATTGAAACGATTTTTTCATGAAAAGAAGAAAATGATTTTCTATGCCTTTTTATTAAAATTTATTTAATAACTTGTTTTTTATTATTTTATTGTTTATAGAACACTTGGTGATATGCTTCTAGGTTATTAATCTCACAACCTACCTTTTCCTCTAGGTGTTTTTATATTTTCTTATGCTAATTTCGAGAAAAGGGGAAGTGCCACTTTGTGATATTTTATGGTATTGATATATGGGACATTGATTCATGGAGGTGACCATTAGAGATGTTATCAACATGTTTCATGGGATATTTGGAGATTTTTCTTGAATGTTGTTGAACCTTTTATGATTCACTGATATGGGTTTTTTATTAATTTTATTTTGGTTCTTTATCTTTATTGAGTGTTCTTCATACCAAATTATATTCATTATCTTCCACTATTTTATGGTAAAATAATTCCCTTAGTATTATATTATAATTCAAGGTGGTCTAGGACATCCCATGGGAATTAGTAATGCCTTTTGAGACATTTTAGAGCTTTCTTAGGAGCTAGGGTACCATGGTTTCTAGGATGGTTCCTAACCTGATGTTGTTGAAGGGGAATAATTTATTAAAATTTTTGTATCTTATTAACATAACCAATTTTATTATCTTGTATAACTATTTCATGTATTTATATCATCACACATTTATTTCACATTGATATAGAACTATTTATAAATGTGATCCAATTGACTAAACTCAAGTGCTCCCCCCTATATAATATCTTGAGTTGTATTACTAGAGTGGTCATTGTAGATTGTGGATGATTTTTTTAGGTAGTTATAGTAGATTATAGAATGTATTCATGAATTTTATCTTATTGTATTATAGAAATTTAATGTAGTTATTGTTCCGAATTAGGGAATTTTAACCGCTCAGTTAATTTATATGGAGTTCATTGGTTGATTTTTTTTATCTTTACTATTCATTTATGAGGCAAATGCTTCATATTTATGTAATGTATAACCTTGGTGCGAGTTTATAAATCATGAACTATTAGAGGAGGTCATAAGGAGTCAATCATATATCCTCTACCCACCCAGGAGGGGTTTTAGTGGTGGAAATTCCTCATAAAGAGGTATAAAATATTTTAGTTCATATTTGGGAAGTGTTATGGAATTAGTAATGAGTGAGGTTTACAATATTTTGGTAAATAAATAGTTTTATTTTACCTAACATGTGTTTAAAACTAGAGTTAGCTATAATATAGATATTTAGGGACCTTTGTGAACAATGCAAGTAATTTTAATTTCTAATAGAATAACTAGGATCCAGGTATCATATCCCCTTGTGAACAAATGAAAAGACCTTACATGCTTACTAATCATGGTTATGAGGTAAATATATATATATTTATAGCTAATAATATTTAGCAAGGTTTCATGAATCATTTCAATACGCAACATTTAAGTTAACACGCTGAACTATGATCATGCTTGGAGTGTTTATTTTTATTAGCATATATTGATGTGATGAATTATTAAAATTAATGTTTTATTAAATTATAAAAAACAAATTTATTATAATATAACATTTTATCTTAAAAATAATTATATGATATGTTGTTTTTCTATAATATTCCCTATTAAGTTCTTATGATTCAAATGTTGATTAATATCTACCATAAATCTTGAAATAATGTTAAAACAAAAACATTTTGTTTTTAAAAAGTAAAATCATTATATGTTTTCAAGGGTATTGGATCATGTCTAAAATATTATTTTTCTCTGAAATATTTTTCTAAAATAATTATTTTTTAGCGATTCCATTTAGACTATTTATTGAGTTATTATATTTTTAATAGAAAATTTAGGGATCATATTTTCTCTTCTAACATTTCTAAAAATGAAATATTATTTAATTTTTTAATAAAAACTAGAAATTTAGAGTTTTTTTTGGTAAATGTTAGTTGAAGTATGATTTCATACTAGAGACATAAATTCTTATAACATTGAATGTGTATCTAAAATTAATGTCGTAGATAATGCCTAATATCTATATTTATTTGTATAAATTAACAATTCCTGATTGAAATTGATAAGTAATGTTACATTAATAAACTATCTATTATAGAAAAAATGTCTAATATTGTTAAATGTTATAGATATTTTTTTTATGATATCATGTCAAAATAAGTGATATAATAAAATTTATATTTAATCAATATTGAGAATGATGAGATTTGAATAGTTAACCATGGAGTAAATTTTTTATATGATTTATTTTTCCACAGTTAATAAGTTCGAGATATTTAAAGAGGAACATGTGAAAATCAATTCACAAATTAAAAAATGTTACGATTTTAATAAATAAGTATGGTGAATGTAATATGATGCATGTAGTCATTATGTAATAGATGAATATGAATATACCCTGTGCACTGCTCAGTAATGATTTCTACAAATGATGGTTCAAAAAATGTGATTAGTTAATAACCTTTGTTTATATTTGTTAAATATTACAATTTATTTTGGATGATATTTTTCCTTAAGACATTGTTTGATTATACATATTTTGATTTATAATTTCTAAAATGATATTCAAAATTAAGTATTAATTTTTTATATTCTTAAAATGAATTGATATTATATATTGAATTTTATTTTTAAATGTAATGGAATGATTAAGAAATGAATTATAGGAAATCTATAGTTGTTAGTTGATGACAGTGTGTTTAATAGCTATTATTCCCTTATTTGGAAGCTAATTTTTTTCTTATTGATGTTTGATAACTTTTTATATAACTAATAATGATGTTTTATGTATTTAATTTGTGTTTAATGAAAATAATATTTACTTCTATAAATGGGTTGACTTTTGGAAACCTACTCAAAAAGACTAAGTAACTGTGGTATGATAATAAATAAAGCATGATGTAACTGGAATTTAATACGGTGGCTGACAATGTTCAATATAGGTTACTTTAAGATTATTTCATTAAAGAAGTGATATTTATCAAATTCAATTATTTAATTTATTATGCATATGTATCATTATATTCTATGAATTTGATCATTGTTGGGATCTGTTCCCAAAACCCATGTCTTGGTCAATTGATGGATTGTAATGTATCTAGCATCATTTGTATGAGTCTTGGACTATATGTTAACATTTTTTTATTTCATAAATGGCTTTATGATGATGGTTTATATGATATAGCTACACCAATATGAATGATTTATATATCCATCAAATTTGTTGGATATTAGAATACTATGTATTGAATAAGGGCTTCATCAATGTGAATGATCTGAGTCTTTTTGAGTCTCTTAATATTTGGTTGATAGTTTATTACATATATGGGGTGTAATTTATATTACTGGTCGGTACTCCTACTCCTTCATTTAAATATTTTTTATTTGAATTTTAAAATTAAATATAAAATTCTAAATTAGTAAAATTGAATGTTTATTTATGAAACATTCCTAATGGAAATAATTACAACACATCAAATGTTTTAAAGGGGTTTTCATATTCATATATAAAAGATTTTAAAAAAATATATCTTATTCTAGACTGATATATATATATGTGTGAAATTGATTCTAAATTCTTGATTATTAGAATGGGGTGCACATTTATTTCTATAAAATAAATGAATTCATTTCCAACTGAAATTGGTAGGATGTACTGAGGAAGTGTAAAAAAGGGTTATTTTCAATAAAATTAAAATATTTATGGATTTTTGAAATGAGAACCTATTATTTTAACATGGGTGATCAGTTGTGAGCCGATATGGTGGGTTCCTGTAATTTTTTCTTTGGTTGTGAACTTCTTATTTGAGATGTTATTCATAAGGATGTGAGATTTTAAGAATTTATCTTATTGAATTGTGTTATAGTAATATACTAACACTTTCCCTAGATGTTTTTATAGATCATAAAACCTATTTAATATGTATCATTCCCTTGGTTTTTAATCATTGGAATTTAAATGTGGTTTCATATTGAATTATCATGGTTTTCTTTTAATTAATGAGGAATTGAATAATTTGATAGGTTCTCGGGTAAGGCATTGGTTTTTCTAGAATCCGTACATTTCATTATCTAATTATTTGGGTTTTTGGAGGAATATTGGAGCTTTCTCAGAGGCTTGTAGTTGATTTTGGGAACCACACGGTCTAAAATGCCTATAGTGTGGGTTGTGAGGGCTTTCATCATGGAGATATTTATATGGGAGATATAAATTTTATTTTTTAAAAAAATGGGTGTAAAACATATATTTTAAATTTATTGGTGTTTATATTTATTCCTTATGTAACATGGGGATATGTGAGATTATGTGGTGTTGGTTGTAACGCCCCGACCCCAGCTACCCAGAGTCGGTGCATTACTTCGTAACATTGGCATGATCACAAAGGATCAAGTCTCGAAAGACCGATTAGTTTAGTAGCCTTGGAAACACTAGATACATTCATAAGTCTTTCATTACATCAAAAAGTGAAAAACTACAATAACAAAGTCTCCATAGTCCACACTCATATCCTCTTCTGACTATCCCTGCAGGTCATTCATAAAATACTTCTTCACATCCTGGAAAATATTAAAACATTGAAAGGGGTGAGCTCAGATGCTCAGTAAGGATAACAATAATGCGGAAGCTTTCATAAATAATCATTAACAATTAAGGCAATGTATAACTAAAACAAAAGCCTTTTTAAACATGAACTTCAACATAATATGGCAAAAGTAAAATGAGATAATGCCATTCACTTCTTCACATGGATATTCTACTGGTCGAATAATCACATGCAATAACAATAACCACTTTCATAATGAGGGAATGTATAATGCCGGACATTCTGAAACATTTTGTCAAGGCCTCGGCCAAGACATCTAAAATGATTAAGGCCTCGGCCAAAACCATAAATCAAATTGGGAAAGGGCCTCGGCCAATTCCACGTATAGTTGTCTCATGAGACCTACCGATGCATCGAGGAGCTATAGCGGGCCCCACCCGTCACTTATTAAGTCCAATACATTCCTCATATGAATAGGTTTAAACATATCATAAACCATAACATAATCATATCACATAAAACATGCATAAAGGAAACATAACATTTCCACATTCCAATCACAAGATATCAATACAACACATTGATATAATAAAAACGCTTTCAAAACCATTTTCAATACCAAAATAAAAGTAAGTTAAAACTTTGTATTTATTTTTCATTAAAAAAAGTGATGGCTTGTAGAGGAAGCCGAAACTCAAATAATGGTCACGGCGGCGGAGAAGTCGTTGTCGCCGCATAAGTACGGAAAGAAAAACATTCCCTTTTGTCGTTTAGCAAAACGCTTCGTATAAAAAAGATTCCTTTTGAATAAACGTAAAAGTCAAAGGGGTTTATACATCGTATAAAAGAAGGTTGTGTATAAAACCAAATATGCCTCAATGAAAGGAGATTGAGACGAAGTCCTTAAAAAGATCATTTCTAAAATAAAATAGATCTATTATGTGTATTAACTATAGGTACACATAAAGAAAGTAAAAATACAAAATAGGATATAATAATATCATGACATAATTTGAAAGTAGGAGATTAACCCAAAGAATGGAAGTTGGGTTAAGAAGTTCCCTTACCTTGTGTCCGACTTGACTCAACCGTTCTTTAACCTCCTGAATAATAAACTAGAGTTAATATCTACCTTATTAAGAACCATTTTCAATTTCATTATCCTTTTTATATCACTTATTACAATGTTATGAACATTATGTAATTATTTAAGTTAATAACGGTCGTTTTGTCGATCTTTGGTACATGAGTCAACAATAAACTTCTTATAATTATAAGTTGTTCATGTGGTGAAATATCCATTATATCCAGAATTATATTAATGATGTAGATATCATATATATCATATATATACAGTATATACATTCATTTATAATATTACGTAACATTTAGAGGTAAGAAATGAAATGCACCGTTCATGGAGACGGTAAGCCGTACGTACGCATGAACGCTACTTTCATTTCAATTTCATATTTAATGGAATGAAATCATAATGATATAAATGTATAATATAATTCCAGTATAATATAGTGTATAATACCATTTACTCCATCCTTTATACATCCCACACATGGCATTAACGATTCAAATCACTTTGAGGGGGCGGTAGTCCGCACTTCCTAAAATGAAATTATCGCGTTTTACCCATAATGGAAATCATAAAGTATGCCATAAATGAGAAATACAGAAGCATAAGTAAAACAAAAACATATTATATATCATATATAAAAATAGTGACATCTTAATGGCCACCTTTGGAGGTGTTATATGAGTGTTGAACAATCATCGTTTCGTGAGGCAGAAATTCGCCATCCACAGAAACCATATGTTCTTTAACCATTAGATGTAGGTGTGTGTAAGTGTAGCTCGAATCCTTCTTATAACAACATCCTAGTATATTGAGGATACTGGTGTTGTTACAAAAGAAATGAATAAAAAGAGTTTAGGGGGTTGGAGAAGAAAAATAAAACAAAACAACATTATAAAAGACATTACCTCAAAATCGGGTAACTCTTTTTGATTTGAGCCAAAGGCTTCCTTGGGAAGAGTTCTGCCCAAAGTGAGGATTCTAGGAGTAAGGTAGGAATGTTGGGAGAGTATTTGGGCAGAGGTTGGCCGAGCCAAATGGCTTGAAAGTGTGAATAAGGTGGGAGAGGTGGGGGCCTTTTATAAGTGGAGAGGAGGGGCACTTTTGGAAAGTAATGAAATGTTACATTATTTCAAAATGCTTTTCGGATTCTAAAGGTCCCACATCTATATAATTCGAGGCTAAGGTGATAAGGTTTCGAAATATCTTCATCCAATAGGCTTTGGACAAGTGTAAGCCTCGGATTTTGCATTATCTTCTCATTTTATTTAAATCGTCAAATAATGATGTCATCGCTGCATCATTATTATGTCATAAATACTTTAATTTATTTAATGTCTAAAAATTATAAAACAAATACTATGATGTAGGAAATCTTTTTAGCTTTCCAATTACTATTTATAATCAAAATTTGGACTTGTATAACCCCAATTAAAAATTGTTTTAGTAGAACAATTTATGTTAGTGTCATTTTCACTTTAACATTAAATAAAAAGTAATTTATGTTATTTCCCAACAAAAGTGGATCCATGGGGTCCCCAAGTTAGGCCATGGCTTGTCTTGGTCGGCCATGACTCAACCAATGAGGTTGGGACATGTGTCTAGGTCATTTCATATTATTAATGTATTATTTATACCTTAAACTACACTAATTACCACTAATCGCGATTAAGAACTTAAAAGTTACTATTCACCAAAAAATTATTTTGATCTCATTGAACCACATTTTACTTCTTAATGAAAACCATGTATGTCGGATTTTTGAAAATCAAATCACAGAAGTTGTAATATTTCATTTAAACGAAAAATCAGTTATTTAACTACCACTTAGTGGTTTCACTATTCATCAAAAATTGAAGTTTTTCAGAATAAGGCCAAAATTTCACCCTAAGCTATAATTGATATTCCGAATTCAAAAATGATGTCTATTTTACAAAATTCCAAACATATAAGTTGTATTAATTAATTTCATAATTAATTCCCGCTGTTACAACAAATAGCGTGTTTTTAAGAAACAATTTATATCAAAAGTTTGGCAATTGTTTATGTCCAATTTCAATGTTAAATTAATTCTAATGACCACCATTGGATAAAATGGTAAAAATATTTTCTAATTATACCTTAAAACCACTAAATAGTATAATTTATCTGTATAAATTATTTTGATTAAAAAAGTTGTTTTTATGTATTTTTCACTATTCATAAAAAATTAGAAGTTCTCAGAAAAATACCAAAAATTCAACATAGGCTAATTTCGATATTACGAATACAAAAATGAAGTCCATTTTGAAATATAAAATTTCTATAATTTTAAAAAGTGGTTATTACTATTCATAACGGCTATTTTGATTAGTTGCGGTGTGTTAGAACTCGAACTTGCGTACAATGCAAGCTATTGCATTATTGAATGAGAAGCGTATCGTGGAAGCTCGGGGTGTTACATTCTCCCCTCCTTCAATAAATTGAGTCCTCGCAATTTGAAATTTTTCTTTGATAATAAAAGGCTGAAAATAGAAAATACCTTTGTGGAAAACCCACATCGGAAATAAGGTTAATAAATATATAACATTAAAAGAAAGCAGGATAAGTACAAAGGTCACCCGATATAGCCCATTCTAGGATTCTATGAAAATATGGATATGGAGGAGAAACAAACCATCAAGGTCTGATGGAGAGTTATAGAAAACAGGATTAGGAGAAAGTTTAACCATAAGAAAATCACAAACTTGTGATTGGTTAAACGGTCATTGAATCCCCAGTTGGAAAAGTTAACCGACAACATTTTTGTTTTAAGTTACCTTTTATTATGTTGAGGAATTTATTTATGAGATTTACTAAGAACGTAGGGGAATATACATACTTGTTATGTATACTTTCATTCGTTAATAAATTTTTACCACAAACCCAACTTTTACTCCAAATGGTAACGGAACTCAAAAATATTCTATTTATCCTAATTGTATAAGGTTCCAAATGTTAACACATACCATTTAGATTAGTAAAACGATTTTGTAATAACCAGGGACTTCCTGTAGGCTAGTGGTAGGAAATAAAGGCTTGTCGCACTATGGTTGTGGGTTCGATTCCTGCAGCTGTGTCCGACGCGACGGGTTATTCCCCACCCTGCAGGTTGTCCTTTTTCTAAAAATATAGTATTATAGTATTCCAGAAATAATCTTCAGAAAAGTTTTAACCTTAAACAATACTATTCAAAGTTCAACTTAATCCATCCCAACATTTATAGTTATCCAAAATACCTCTGTCCAAACTTTCTCTAAAAGGTCTCTTAATTCCAAAATCAATTGTAACATCAGATTCCCCAAACAAAGAAAAGTTTCTCTTATTGTCACATACTAAAAATATGATTACCTTAATCATATTAAAACCTTACTGAAACCAACAAGTACTGCAGTACAATCCTTATATAGATCACATTATTCTAATAACCAGAATATAATCCATGAGTCCGAAAGCATCAATACATTAGTTATTCTGCTTCAACTGTAGTAATAGCATAAGATTGTCCTTGATCCCTTGGCCTTTTCTGAGGTAAGATTCCTTGACGCTTAGGACATTCATTTGCGTAATGACCCATTTCTCTACAATTGTAGCATTCAACTTTGACAGCCTCTTTCTTTCCCTTGCAATCACGTGCCTGGTGACCTTTTTCTCCACATTTATAACAGACTCCCATTCCTTTTAGGCAAGTACCAGGGTGATTCTTCCCACAATTATCACATAATGGAAAATCCTTCTTTCCCTTTTTCCCTTTATCTGTCTCTTGTTCCACCGTTCTCTTCTTCTCTTGCTTTACTTTGTTGTCATAAGACTTAGAGAATTCCTTTTCTGTCTTGATAGCACATGAGACTATATCTTCGTATGATGAGAAGGATTGTGATACTAAAGCTCGTCGGAGAAATGGTTTTAACCCATCAAAGAAACGATCAATCTTACTCCTTGGGTTACGTATATAATCGGCAGCATGCCTCGCTAACCTTGTAAAGTTAGCCTCATACTTTGCGACATTCTCATCCTCCTTCTGCCTCAGACTCAGAAATTGCCTTTCCATATCTGCTCGATGGTCACGAGGAAAGTATTTTTCTAAGAAAAGCTCTTTGAACTCCCTCCATTCCATATTCGATACGTCATCATCTTCCTTTGTGTTTTGAATCAGTGACCACCACTGATCGGCATCTCCAGTGAGGCGGTAAACTGCCATGACAACCTTCTCCCTTTCACTACTCCCCAAGGCATGGAATATTTTCTCTAAGGAATTTATCCATTGCTCAGCTACTGTAGGATTTGTACTCCCATTGAAGGTTGGCGGTTGTTGCCTCATGAAACGGTCTAGCATTGATCCTCCACGTTGCGAATCAGGGTGCTCCATACGAGTAAGGTTGTTATTCATAACCTGCGTGAGTTGTCCCAGTATGGTAATAAGTTGATCAGCACCAGTTGTATCTCCAGGTCCACAATAATTATCTTGAGCAGGAGGGCAATCCCTACACGGAGTTCGTGCATTGATACAGTTTCCATTCCTTCTACTAGGCGCCATTTCTAAACAATGGCATAATCCAGATTAGTTTATGAATCAAAATACATAATTCCATACTTGTATAATACTTAACATAAATTGAACTATTTATGGATATAATCCATAATCATAAAAAGAAATGTTTCCTTTGAGGAAGTATGTACTCATAAACCTTACATAATGGTTTGTAAAGAAAATGAGAATTATCCTAAGCATATCCCCCGGGAGTGTCATAACCAAGAGTGCAGCAAGGCCCGTTGTCGTGCACCAGTTCCCGTTTGAGTCTAGCTCAAAGCGGTGTTTTCGGGTTTTACCCCTAGGTACATCTGTGCCAGAGCCACCTCTACCTGCTCGTATCCAGACAGGGATGTATTGCTCGGAAAACTCACAACATCTCTACAATACTAAAATTCTAGGAAGTTCTTCTATACTAATCCTCAAAGTCTATCTTTGGGCTATGTGCTCTAATCAGAGTTTATCTAAATCTAGCTTCCAAGGTTAGTACTAAACTGCCTCTGATACCAACTGTAACGCCCCGACCCCAGCTACCCAGAGTCGGTGCATTACTTCGTAACATTGGCATGATCACAAAGGATCAAGTCTCGAAAGACCGATTAGTTTAGTAGCCTTGGAAACACTAGATACATTCATAAGTCTTTCATTACATCAAAAAGTGAAACACTACAATAACAAAGTCTCCATAGTCCACACTCATATCCTCTTCTGACTATCCCTGCAGGTCATTCATAAAATACTTCTTCACATCCTGGAAAATATTAAAACATTGAAAGGGGTGAGCTCAGATGCTCAGTAAGGATAACAATAATGCGGAAGCTTTCATAAATAATCATTAACAATTAAGGCAATGTATAACTAAAACAAAAGCCTTTTTAAACATGAACTTCAACATAATATGGAAAAAGTAAAATGAGATAATGCCATTCACTTCTTCACATGGATATTCTACTGGTCGAATAATCACATGCAATAACAATAACCACTTTCATAATGAGGGAATGTATAATGCCGGACATTCTGAAACATTTTGTCAAGGCCTCGGCCAAGACATCTAAAATGATTAAGGCCTCGGCCAAAACCATAAATCAAATTGGGAAAGGGCCTCGGCCAATTCCACGTCTAGTTGTCTCATGAGACCTACCGATGCATCGAGGAGCTATAGCGGGCCCCACCCGTCACTTATTAAGTCCAATACATTCCTCATATGAATAGGTTTAAACATATCATAAACCATAACATAATCATATCACATAAAACATGCATAAAGGAAACATAACATTTCCACATTCCAATCACAAGATATCAATACAACACATTGATATAATAAAAACGCTTTCAAAACCATTTTCAATACCAAAATAAAAGTAAGTTAAAACTTTGTATTTATTTTTCATTAAAAAAAGTGATGGCTTGTAGAGGAAGCCGAAACTCAAATAATGGTCACGGCGGCGGAGAAGTCGTTGTCGCCGCATAAGTACGGAAAGAAAAACATTCCCTTTTGTCGTTTAGCAAAACGCTTCGTATAAAAAAGATTCCTTTTGAATAAACGTAAAAGTCAAAGGGGTTTATACATCGTATAAAAGAAGGTTGTGTATAAAACCAAATATGCCTCAATGAAAGGAGATTGAGACGAAGTCCTTAAAAAGATCATTTCTAAAATAAAATAGATCTATTATGTGTATTAACTATAGGTACACATAAAGAAAGTAAAAATACAAAATAGGATATAATAATATCATGACATAATTTGAAAGTAGGAGATTAACCCAAAGAATGGAAGTTGGGTTAAGAAGTTCCCTTACCTTGTGTCCGACTTGACTCAACCGTTCTTTAACCTCCTGAATAATAAACTAGAGTTAATATCTACCTTATTAAGAACCATTTTCAATTTCATTATCCTTTTTATATCACTTATTACAATGTTATGAACATTATGTAATTATTTAAGTTAATAACGGTCGTTTTGTCGATCTTTGGTACATGAGTCAACAATAAACTTCTTATAATTATAAGTTGTTCATGTGGTGAAATATCCATTATATCCAGAATTATATTAATGATGTAGATATCATATATATCATATATATACAGTATATACATTCATTTATAATATTACGTAACATTTAGAGATAAGAAATGAAATGCACCGTTCATGGAGACGGTAAGCCGTACGTACGCATGAACGCTACTTTCATTTCAATTTCATATTTAATGGAATGAAATCATAATGATATAAATGTATAATATAATTCCAGTATAATATAGTGTATAATACCATTTACTCCATCCTTTATACATCCCACACATGGCATTAACGATTCAAATCACTTTGAGGGGGCGGTAGTCCGCACTTCCTAAAATGAAATTATCGCGTTTTACCCATAATGGAAATCATAAAGTATGCCATAAATGAGAAATACAGAAGCATAAGTAAAACAAAAACATATTATATATCATATATAAAAATAGTGACATCTTAATGGCCACCTTTGGAGGTGTTATATGAGTGTTGAACAATCATCGTTTCGTGAGGCAGAAATTCGCCATCCACAGAAACCATATGTTCTTTAACCATTAGATGTAGGTGTGTGTAAGTGTAGCTCGAATCCTTCTTATAACAACATCCTAGTATATTGAGGATACTGGTGTTGTTACAAAAGAAATGAATAAAAAGAGTTTAGGGGGTTGGAGAAGAAAAATAAAACAAAACAACATTATAAAAGACATTACCTCAAAATCGGGTAACTCTTTTTGATTTGAGCCAAAGGCTTCCTTGGGAAGAGTTCTGCCCAAAGTGAGGATTCTAGGAGTAAGGTAGGAATGTTGGGAGAGTATTTGGGCAGAGGTTGGCCGAGCCAAATGGCTTGAAAGTGTGAATAAGGTGGGAGAGGTGGGGGCCTTTTATAAGTGGAGAGGAGGGGCACTTTTGGAAAGTAATGAAATGTTACATTATTTCAAAATGCTTTTCGGATTCTAAAGGTCCCACATCTATATAATTCGAGGCTAAGGTGATAAGGTTTCGAAATATCTTCATCCAATAGGCTTTGGACAAGTGTAAGCCTCGGATTTTTCATTATCTTCTCATTTTATTTAAATCGTCAAATAATGATGTCATCGCTGCATCATTATTATGTCATAAATACTTTAATTTATTTAATGTCTAAAAATTATAAAACAAATACTATGATGTAGGAAATCTTTTTAGCTTTCCAATGACTATTTATAATCAAAATTTGGACTTGTATAACCCCAATTAAAAATTGTTTTAGTAGAACAATTTATGTTAGTGTCATTTTCACTTTAACATTAAATAAAAAGTAATTTATGTTATTTCCCAACAAAAGTGGATCCATGGGGTCCCCAAGTTAGGCCATGGCTTGTCTTGGTCGGCCATGACTCAACCAATGAGGTTGGGACATGTGTCTAGGTCATTTCATATTATTAATGTATTATTTATACCTTAAACTACACTAATTACCACTAATCGCGATTAAGAACTTAAAAGTTACTATTCACCAAAAAATTATTTTGATCTCATTGAACCACATTTTACTTCTTAATGACAACCATGTATGTCGGATTTTTGAAAATCAAATCACAGAAGTTGTAATATTTCATTTAAACGAAAAATCAGTTATTTAACTACCACTTAGTGGTTTCACTATTCATCAAAAATTGAAGTTTTTCAGAATAAGGCCAAAATTTCACCCTAAGCTATAATTGATATTCCGAATTCAAAAATGATGTCTATTTTAAAAAATTCCAAACATATAAGTTGTATTAATTAATTTCATAATTAATTCCCGCTGTTACAACAAATAGCGTGTTTTTAAGAAACAATTTATATCAAAAGTTTGGCAATTGTTTATGTCCAATTTCAATGTTAAATTAATTCTAATGACCACCATTGGATAAAATGGTAAAAATATTTTCTAATTATACCTTAAAACCACTAAATAGTATAATTTATCTGTATAAATTATTTTGATTAAAAAAGTTGTTTTTATGTATTTTTCACTATTCATAAAAAATTAGAAGTTCTCAGAAAAATACCAAAAATTCAACATAGGCTAATTTCGATATTACGAATACAAAAATGAAGTCCATTTTGAAATATAAAATTTCTATAATTTTAAAAAGTGGTTATTACTATTCATAACGGCTATTTTGATTAGTTGCGGTGTGTTAGAACTCGAACTTGCGTACAATGCAAGCTATTGCATTATTGAATGAGAAGCGTATCGTGGAAGCTCGGGGTGTTACATTGGTCATGGTGGTGTGAGGAGTCATTAGTTATTCTGGTAAGTTGTGTGGATGTTAACATGCCATGGAGGTTTCCATCATGGTTTTAAAGTGATTTAATATGGTGCCTAACAAATAATGGTGATATACGGGTGGTTGTTTTATCCTTCAAATGATGTGGATAAGGGAGACCACACCATGAGTTGGTTCTTTAGTGAGTATATCATTTTGGGGATCTTATTTGTTTGAAACAGGGAAGGCTGAAACAATGATTATCTGATTATGGGGGTGTGGTGTAGTATAGAGTTAATATTGAATTTAAGGGTAGCAATTGAATAAGGAGGATTCATCACATCATGGTATGAAATCTGGTGGGATGAAAACTGTAAGGATAAATTCACCAAATTATGGTGGGATCGCAAGGGTAGTTGAGGTTGAGGGAACCATATCATTTTTTGTTGCCAACATATCATGGTGGTTGTTTAACATAGTCCAATTTGGGTATTTTAGTTTAATTTTTTTTATTAATTAAACAATTTTGGATGGTTATTTACCTATCAAGGATTGAATATTGTGACATAGATCTTTGAAAAACGTCAATGTCCCCTTGGTTGAATTGAATTAGGTGCAGGTGTATAGGTTATCAATTGCATCTATTTTATTCTTAGGGTTCCAGTTCTATATTCTTCTTCTATTTCAAGTATTGATAAGAATGGAAAACCTCATGAACCCAAAAGTAGACCAGGACATCAACATCATCATTTCTCATTATGATATCAATGCTTGGTAGTATATCATCTATATTGTTATTTGGAATTCGTAAAGGGAATTTATAACCTTTCTCTAATATTATATGATATTATGTTTTTAATATGTTATGAAATCATTTTACCCCTTATTGATCCTTAGTCCTTAACTTATTATCCCCTTTTAAACTTATGATTATATTTATCATAAAAATTAATTTTTATTAAAATTATTTCAAAATAAATAATGGGATTCATCAATATTCATCTTGGTTGAAACCGTCCCATTAAATTCTATGGGAAATATTTCCTTAAACCACTTAAACATTTAGTAATATTTATTTTCCATGAATTACTTTAGAAATGGAAATTCAGTAAACTCTCTCTTCAGTATCATAATAGATGATTTTGTCTAGGGGACATGTTGTAATTAACATATGCATTTCACTATCATAATATTACATCAAGCCCTTGTTTGGTCCAAGGGAAGGGGTTATTGTATGTTTCCTCTTATATTCCATTTGAAAATTATAGGTTTTAAGTTTCCATGATTTTTGTAATCCTTGTCTTCCTTATTTAA
Organism: Viscum album; assembly: GCA_963277665.1. Classification (NCBI taxonomy): domain Eukaryota; kingdom Viridiplantae; phylum Streptophyta; class Magnoliopsida; order Santalales; family Viscaceae; genus Viscum; species Viscum album. Next base: position 576,205,779 of record OY728122.1, on the reverse strand, counting down.
TTTTTTCTTTGGAAATGTCTTATCATTTTACAATGTAGTTATGATTATTTAGAAATATTAATGCGTTCATACACTGCAATCAATATCTGATTCCCCATGAGGAAGGTGAAGTGCTCTAGAATCTGAATTAAAAAAAGGAATCATGAATCATAAATAAGGTTATAAAAAGTTAAACATTACCAACTAAGAACTTCATTATGATGTGGTTTATTTATTACATGTTTCTACTACATTGAATGGATATAATTATATAATATTATATTTTCAGATTCTCTAGAAAATTATTGATTATGTAATGCTAAAAGTATACATGTGAATGAGACATAAGGTAGATAAAATAAAAATATGAATTGGGAATAGAATTTGTTATATGAATGATTTTATGTTACTCTATGTTATTGTTCCATTTATCAAGTATGTGATGAATATATTTTTTTCATTAAATTTATGTTTTTATATTGAATTAATTGATCATATGATTCTTCATTTTATTAAGAATGTTGTTCTAAAATCATATCTATAATTAAAATGTAATGAAAGGGTAGTAAATAAAAGTAAACATGGAATTATGAAATTATTGGAAGTACCTTTAGAATGAGTATGAATAAGAAGGTAATATGGTATTATAATTTTAAATTAATGTAAAGTCTATTTTAATATGATTTTTGGAAGTGTATTGTAAAAGCACCTATTTATTTGAGTGGTATTTTGGTATGATTATGTTTTTCTTAGTACATATTTGTTATCTAGTATCATATGTTTAGAGATCATCGACTAGTTTATAATTAGTTAGTGACTGAAATATTAATGTTTTGAGAAGTTGAATTTATATTTTTATACAAAATTTTGATGAGGTTATTTTTATACTCTAGATATGGGGAATGATTTATTGGGTAGTAATTATAAATTGGTTACTGTTAGTTTAAGAATTTTGTGTAAGTAATTGTATTTTTATATTTCATCATAGATGTTTTTCTTAACTAACTAAGTAATTGGGTGAATCGGTGTAACTCAAGAGTTCACTATTTATCAATATTAATATGACCCATATTGTATATTAAGTAGAGATTTATTGCATGGTGAATATTATTTGGGATTTATAATTTGTCAAATATTTCATTATCATCACCTTTTAATAGGTGTGGTAATATTGTATTTCGGTTTTTTATATGAGTTGGTTGTTTAATTTTTTTTATCCACTCCCTTTTTTATAGTGGTGTGATACTATACATGGGTCAGTTGCAATGGATTGGGGGATAAAATGGACATATATTCTTTAGATGTGATGAATTAATAATTTTTTCGTATATAAATGAGGGTATTTTGGATAATTACTATGATGATGAGATGCCATTGGGATGACTGACACAGGTTGATATCTGTTCTTGAATTTTTATAAAGTGTTATGAGTATGCGATGATGTTGTGATGATTAACACAATTTGACAGCCAATTGTTCCTATTTTTTCTACTTGTTTTGATGATTGTGGTGATGTGGTGGTAATTTTGATGAGATCACTATAGAAATCATGATATGTAAAATGATTATTTGAATGATCTTGTTATAATTATGAGATCCTGTGTATTATTATATTTCCTTAGGAATATGATTTTCCATTGATTAGTTTTATTTTATTAATATATTTAACTAATATGAAGAAACATTATAGGTGATCAAATTAAAGGTGAATAGTATATGAAAAATTAATTTTCATATTATCATATCCCATAATATTTCCATCCTTATTTGGTTCACACATGTCTATCCCAACATAGTAATTTCACAAGGATATAGAAATGATAAGAAATATAATCCTCCTATGTAATCTTATGTTCTAACCCCTCTATAGTTACAAGATTTATTTTAGAGGATAGTTTGATGGAAATTTAAGATGATACTTTTTGGGAAGCTTGAGTGGATTCTAGGAGATATTTGTACATTGTATCTTATTATGTTGTATATGTTTCTTGTAGTTAGGTTTCTGATTGGGAAATTTTAACCACTTAGTTTTTTTATATTGAGTTTATTAACGGATGATTCACTTTTCATGGGAATTTATGAGGTTATTTCCGGCCATTTTATTAATATATAGCCTTAGTTCTAGCCTCCAACCCATGGAATGTTAGATTTAGGCTTTGGGGTCACTCTTTTATCCTCTTCCAACCCGCTAGGGTTTTTATTGAGGATGATTCATGATAAATTTGTCATTACTTTTGGTTTAATAATTTATTTATTCATTTTTAGAACTATAAAAAATAATATCACTCAATGATACTTAACTTTTTTTAATAGTGTTTATTGATAACATAATTATTTATTTTCAGGTGATTGAGTAAGATGATTACCATATTGAAATATTATTTGGAATACTTAGATACTGATAGTTATATGAAAAATTATAATAGTTTTATTTTTTGATCTAAGAAGTGAAATTATTAGGTTATGTGGTCTCTAATTTGTTCATATTGGTTGGACCTAAAAACATTGAATAATTTATGTTGTGGGAGAATATAATTATAGTATTTGAGAAACAAATATTCCCTGGTTTGGGAGAATGTTACAGGTTTATTGTGAGTGAATTTTTAAAAAAGGAATCCCCTTTGACCACTCATACCATAACAAAGAAATGTTTACATAGAGCACTAAATGTTAAAAGGAATTTGATGAATTGAAGAATATATTTATATTGGATGTTATTTTAATCTTACTTGAGACATGATAAGTAAATATTGTTTATTATGATTTTCCAAATATTGATTTTGGGGTTTTTTTGATGGAAAATAATCATGTGTTGGACTTTGGGTATAATATTTATTTCTATAGAAAAAAGTGATACACAAACTATGACCTTGAATTGTTAGAAATCATAATTTCCCTCAATTGCATTCAACATAACTTGTTCAATGAGAAAAATACTATTTTCACTGATCATAAGAGTCTATGATATATATTTTCCCTAAAAGACAAAAATAATATATAGATATTATGGATGGAATAAATTTATTATTAAGGATTGGAGCTTACATGTTCTATAGGGAAATTTAATGTTTTTTCAAATTCTCTTAGCAGAAAATTTCTAATGTAGATAGTAATGCAGTTCAAATAGAAAAAATAATTAATGAATCTATTTGTGAAGAGGAATTTAGAGGTGAAGGATGAAAATGATTTTTTTTAATTGAATATCAAAATTACAACATATATCATTCCTTTGATTCATTAATATAACATTTAATATCCTAAATATCAATGTATAAGAGAAATTTTAAATGGTGGGTATACTAATATTAAATGGTCTATTTTTGCGTATTTATTCATTTTAGGAAGAGTTATGTGGTTCCTCATTATTTTCAGATATGTGGTGATGAAATATTATCATCATTCTCAATGGGTTGTAAATAAAAGAACTACCAAGATGTATTATGGTTCTAAAAATCAATAATAGTGCCCTATAATTAATAAGGAAATTTACGAGTATATTTCATGTTGTCTCACTTTTCAACATGTGATGTTTTAACATTAGATATTTATATGTTTTCCATTTTCCTATACTCAATACTAAATTGATATGAGAATACGTGTGCATGTAATTTTTTATTAGACTACTTTTAACCCCATAATTCGAAAAATTTAATGCGGGTGATCATTTATAGGTAGATTAAATATGTTAATTTAATTTATATTAAAGAAAGTTTCAATATTGATTATTATAGATAGTTATATGTCTATGATACTGTAAATCATCATTATGTTGAATCAACTATCATTTATAATTTAAATAATCATTCCATATATTGTTTTTGAAATTTAATTCAAGAAACTATGGAAACATAGTTTAATTTATGTCCATTAAATTATGTTAAAAACAATAACTGGAATTTTTTGCTCATTCACATGGACAGGTTGGGTTACTAGTTATCATGGTTAGATGTAAAATATAGATATATATTAAATGTTGAGGTGTGGTAGTGATTATTTATAATTATTGTATGTCTAGTTTAATTTACATATTCAAGGATTCAACAACTGTAATTATAAATTCACTTGGGGAGGCTAAAAATGACAGAGGGGAATGAATCCAACTAACCAACTCAATCACACCTTTTGGTTAGGAAAATGAATTTGAGTAACAACCAATATACACCATTGAATTATTTCAAGTATATTTAAGTTCTTTATATTTAAGTATCAGTTCGTTATATGGTTTTAGGAAATATTATAATTACAAGAACTAAATTCAACCATTATAAGGTGTTGGGATGCTACCACTACTTTAAGAATCTAGATATTCTATGCGGTTTTCTAGATTAACATTGGGGATGTTTTTTAGGGTACCTAATAATAAGTCATGTCAAAGTTTCTTATAATCTAGTGAACAATACCTTGTTCTATTTAGAGTTTACAAGGATCTGTCGATCATTTTCCCACTAGTTTTGTGGAAGTAAAATTAAGTTCAAGAGAAAACATCAAAATTCATAAACACACAAAACTAAGTTGAAAATAATAAAATTTTAGAATGAAAATTCCAAAAATAATATTAAAAATAGACATAAACTACACCATAATCAATTGTAACAAAAATTTAAATTGAATTGAGATATTAATAAACCCTTTTAAGATCTATATCACTCTTCAACCAGGTCATAAGTGTTATCCTCCAAAATTATATCTCCCATTGGAACTTCCCTCTTAAAATTAATCTTACTTCAAGATACTTCATATAGGCCTCTTCAACTTCTAGGGGTCAATCCTCCCTTAGAATTACTTCACTTACCCTTATATTAATATGTTTAATTTAATTGTTTATAACTTATACAATCTAAAAATGTAGAAGTGGAAACTCTAATAAATTCTATTGGGGTATGTTTGATTCTTTCTTAATTTTTAATTATCTTCAATAGTGAATCTTTGGTCTATGATCTTCCTCTATGTGGAATATTCATTGAGTATCTATATGATAATGTTTGGTAGTTTGGGGTATTCTAAATGGTCCCCTTGGGAATTCATGTCAACCATGAGGGAATGAGATGGTATCAATTGCCAGCCATTGGCCTTCTCAACTCATCCTTATCCTCCTCATGCATATGATAATGAATTCTTTCTCAAATGACTATTATGGGGGATAGAAATTTTGATTAATATTTTTGAGTGACACACACTAATTTTCTCTAGTTTTTGTAATTTTATTGTTATTTTCATTCTGTGTTGGTTGGTTTACATATTGTTAGGTCTGAGAATAAAACAATTTTGGTAGTGACTTCAAGTAGTGTTGGTACTTGAGTTTACATTGAGTGGTTGATTGTGCCTTAAGGATTATTTAAAGTCATTTTAGTTACCTTAAGTAACATCGTGGTGATGTTCCAAATTCCTCTAAAAAAAGTCACAATTATTATTATATTTGCATGAGTATATACTGTTAAGAGACTCATGAGGTTAAATTGTGTGTAGAATGCCTTCTATACTGATGATTTAATATAAAATTGGAAAGGTATTTAATATTAAATTCCATGGTAGTATCCATTGGCTTTGTATTATATGTTATTTTATATTATAGAGTAGTGTTGGCTCCCTTGAATACTCCTAGACTCAAACTCATAACATATTATCTCTTCTTTAATTATCCTTACTTGACACTTAGTAAAGTGTTATCCACTTCCTGCTCCTATAAAATTCAATTCATAAAACATTATTAATATTAATTTTCCATTGTTGGATTTCCATAAATACATATAAAAATATTATAATCCAATATGAAAATAATTATGAAGAATTAAAAGTAATATTTTGATGAATTAGTGTAAAATAATTATTTTACATGAATCAAAACACTAATTAAGTATATTTGACTATGAATTATGTGTTCTCTAATTTGGTGTTTTAGATATGTGATCAACTATATATAAAGTATAAATTCGAGTCTGAATTTACAAATATATATATATATAACCCAAAAATGGTGAAACTCAATATATACAAGGTATTTTTCATGAATTCCAAAAAATTAGACTAAAATAATTGGAAAAAATAGTGATCAATTTTGGAAAATAACATAGCCTGACATGTTACCCTAAAACTAATGGTTATAAAAAAGAAGTTTATTAAAATATTTAATCATTTTATAGAAAATTATGTTTTTTTATTTTAGAGGATTTTTGGAGAACCGTATATCATTGATTTAATTATTATATAAAAATAATTATTAATCATTAGTAATGATGGTTCCATTCAATATTTGTATGTTCAATCATGTTGGTTCTCTTTGATCAAAGTTTAATTAGGTGAGTACTCCTTAATGGGGATGATAATTTTGTATGAGGTTATATATAAGATTAAACTAATTTTAACGAAATTTTGGATGGGTGAAAATCACAAAAACTCTTTTTTGAATGATTCTCAACAACCCTCATTATTTTTCATCTGTTATTGGATATTTCGTAATGTTTTACCTCCACAGGGATATACAATATTGTGAAACCAAGTTTAGATGATGTGGAGATATATCAGCCAATTTGAGATCATGGAAATACATAGAAGAGTACTACAGTGAATATCTTCTCTTCAGTAGATAGAATAACATTATAATGTGTTTCATGTCCCATCATTGGAGAAATATCATCCTAGTATATATCATTCCATTGGTACGAGGGACTTGGATTTGGAGAAATATAATAATTTTTTAGAGAAACCAATAAATATAATTAATTTTATAAATAACATGCAATAAAGTAAATCCATTCCTTTGATTAGATTTATTTTTGAAAATATTAATTTCACTTCCCTGAAAATTGGCACTGTGGTCTGTTGAGGAGGATTCAATATCCTTCTATATTTTTTGATCAAGGGTTATAATGCTTATATGGGTAAAATATAGCATGATGGATAGAATTTTGAGACCTAAGATTTCACTAGAGGGTACTTATTTCACCATTTATTTATTTTATTCATTTTATTTTATTTTAGGATAGAATTTTTTAAATTCGAGAAAATTTTCTAGAATACACAGTATGAAGGCATGGTTGGAGAGTTTTTTCAATTGGAAATTATGTGGTTGAAAATCTTGATAGTAGAAAATTATCATCCTTACACGTTGTTTTGGAATATCATCCATTCATGGCAAGTAGTTTAATAAAAAATTAATATTTTTAGTTTTGAAACTCTTTATATATTGATTCTTGTTCTATATTCCTTATAAGAGACTCTTATCTCACCTAATGGTGTTCCCAAATAGTGATTTCCCCTTCCCCTTTCTTATTTGATAATTATCTTCTCGATTATTCATGATTTATTACAATAATTGTCTTTATATTCCTTTTTCCAACTTCTAAATCACCCACTTCTCTTTTTTTTATGGAATCTAGATTTTCTATCCAAGAGTTTTGGTTTAGGTCTAAATCATTTAGTGGGTTTTTTGTTATAGGGATTTTAACACTCTTCTAAGATCTTGATATATTCTTTCATGATAAATTTTCCTTGGTTTCTCAACAAATGAACGGTTATTCGATTCCTTCTCTACACTTTACGATAAACTATTATGCTTGATTATAATTATCTAGTTTATATCATGAGGTTTTTATTATAATCCAGTTATATAGTTTTTATGATAATTATAAAAATATAAGATGAATTTCAAACATATAATGGGTCTTTAATATTTTAATATGTGAAATGGTGTTAGTAAAATGATAATTATGAATTTTTTGGAGTTTTAGGAATGATCATATGATATAAAAATGGATTTAAATGGATTTGGGTGTACTACCATCATTATCCTTTTATTATTAATCATTGTTTTGATTTTTATTTGTTTATTGGAATTTTATATAAAATAATTTACCATTTATTCTACTAGATTTATACATTTGGTTATTCATTATTATTATCACGTCAGGAAATGTTTTATCAATTTAAATGGAATATTAATGAATGGTGTTCAAGAGTTTGATATGATAGATTTTTATTAGAATGAATTATGTATTCATGTGTTGAAACCCCATGGGATGGTTTGGTTTATAGATACATTAGATATACCTACACTACATGTTAGGCTTAGATAGTTCATGCTAGGTTGGTTCCCATGGTCATTATTATATCATTCAAATGAAGTGGGGAGGAATGATCCTATCGTTTCTAGTACTGTGGTTCCATTTTCAGACTTATATGGTTGGTCCCTAAAGATTGTATCCCGTGAAATAAATTTGTTACATTATTTTTATCCCAAAATGGTTTTAATTCATGATATTCCTTTTTTTTATTTTTAAAAATATTTTGGTTACCAATTTAATAAAGTATGTTGACCCTATACTAATATATCTTTATTTTTAAGCATTTTTGTTGGAAATATAAAGTTATTATAATATCATTTAAATATTATCATGTTGGTTGTGTTATTTAAGTGGGAGTATATAATGTATTTTGAAGGTATACCATTAGTTTTTTACTTACATATTGTTTACACACATTTTCATAAATGTAGAATTTCTTTATCCTATCTAAAATTAATTAAAATATAAAAATTATATAGGTGGTGGTGCATAGCGGTACTCAGGTTAAAAAGGTGGTAACAGGTCTGTGTTGACCATGTGTCACAATAATACAGGTTAATTTAGTTTCATTTTTTAAAATTATTTTTTGGGTTTATATACTTGGAATTATCTTTCATCCATCTCATTTAAACCAATTTTTTATACATTTTAACTATTGTATACATATTTCTTACACTTAATGTATGTATAGTGATTTCTGTTAATTGTTACCATATTTTAGCTTTTTTCATACATTTTTTAGTTTACCATTTAATTTATATTTATATGTTGGATTTTGTTACATGCTTATTTTTTATTTATTTGAAAACATCATTATTATAAGTCTGACTAGTCCAACATATAGATGTGTATTTCTTGATTTTTGATAAAAATCCATTTCTTTTGTTTTAATTTTAAACATAATAAAATTATTCCTAAAAAGTATGGTTGATTTCCTTTAAACCTATTTTTTCATATAGATATTAAGAATGTGTTTTTGGACATGTCCATACTCCAGTTCAAGTATTGAGCTAGGATGTCGTAGGCTGATTCATGACACTTATATAAGATAATAAATTTCCTCTAAACTAAGTAAGACCATACCATTTGGAAAATTGAGGTGTTGATGAGTATTTAGTTTGGGATAATATTGCATCTTTATATTTTATGGGGTTTTTAATATCTCATAAATTTTATATGTATCTCATAGAATTCCAAAATATACGCTTTGATAAACAATTTAATTTATGCATATTATATATTTAACCAAATTAACATGTTCCAATTTGGTTCATTTCTAAATCATATAAAACTAATTATTTTTACTATACATTCATGATAAAAATATATTTATAATATTCAAATCAAATAAAAATGTGTCAGAAACATGGGGTATGTGGAGGTACATTCATATGAACGATCAAAATTATGTGAAACCAAAATCATAACAAATATATCATATGGTTTGATAGGTAGTGAAGAACTAATTCACTGGAAAATTTATCTGAACACAAACTTGTTATAAATTAAACATAATGTCCCATTATCAAAAAATCAATACTCAAGAGTGATTTTATATTTTAGAAATGATTTTAATTCCAAATATGTATGAATAATTATAAAACAATATTTTATAATTAAAATAAATTGTTAATATAAACTAAATATTAAGATATACCTAGAATGAAATACTTTAAATGCATGTCATAATATTTATATAATGAAATTTATAAAAATTTAATTAAATAATAGAAATATTAAAAATATAAACCAATAAAATCATGACTATTTAAATAGGAAAATAAATTAATGAATGAAAATTTCAGATTATTAACATTAGGATTTAAAATGAAATTAAAAATAACTTATATCCTAGAAAAATATATTTATCATATCATGGAATTTGGTAAGGGATTTACCATTAATGTTACCCTCACCTATATGATATTTTATATGATTTTATTTATGTTTCATACACTAAAGACATATAATATTAATCAATGATATCCCTGAAAACCCTTTTACACATCATTAAATATTATAATTTTAGTTTTTTTTTTCTATCATGTAGTACAATATCAACATATCTATACTTAGTAATATATAAAAAATGCCTTCACACTATAATACATTTAGTAATATTGTAAAATTATTGTACATGTTATGTGACTTTTTTTATCTACGTACCTTTGAGTAATGTAGGAAATAAAATATCATATTATTGTACTATTTTATATGATTTAATTTATAGAAAATAGTTAGATTAACCATATAATTTCACAGACAAAAAAATATATAATTCTATATTGAGTGACATAGAATAAATTTTAAAACACAAAATTTCTATACATTTCATAAAATATCCTAAATTATTTCCATATGATTTTATAATTCCAACTATAGCGTTATTACACATCCAATGAGTAAATTATTTATTTTTTAAATGTTTTCATACCAATATATAATTAGATTTTCAAGAAGTCCCTAAGAGGGGGTGGATCATTGAATTGTATTATTTTACATTTTTTGAATAAACAACGTTCATTACTAGTTTGGATGAATTAAATGCCTACTATTTTTAATCATACTTTCCTTAACATAGAATTCCAATATTTTTAATCAATTTAATTTGATAAAAACAATCACAAATCAATAAAACCAAAGATAACACATCGATTGACAACATCATCCCTCTAAAATGTTTGTTTATACTATTTTCATGATCTAGAAAAACCCATGAATATAATATCCACCTGAACCTTCATGATGGATACGATGAACGCTCTCTATTAAAACTTATAAAACAACTATTGATAAGCTGTGAAAGTATCTTGGATAAAATTTCTAAATTTTTTTTATAACTTCTATAGGAACACTTGTTATGTTGCAATGGGAGTTTCATCGTATTGATATTGTTTTATTCCACTAAATAGGCCATTAGAACTCCAGTTCCATGCCACTAAAACTCCAATGATAAGATAGTAAGATTGAAGTCCTCTTTTTATCTTTATTTCTGCGACTTCCAACATCAATCACAACTCAAATTAATTTAAACTATTCTAAAAAACTCTTTGATCCTAATTATTAGTATAAATATTAGTTTTAAAATAAATCCAACACTTTTAGGAATAAAACCAATGTTAAAATTATTTTATCTTAATTACAAAAATATATAACTTCTTAAAACATTTATTCAACAATGTCCCCATTTATTTTTTAACGTTTACCATTCATCATAAATCACATTCATTAAATTCACACTTATTATTTGAGTGAACATTTTATTTAATCAATTATAATCACATATGAACATATTCAGTATAGAAAATAATATTTATTAATAATAACTTAAAATGTTTCCACATATAATTCACACTCACTCCTACATTTACTTTCATATACACACACTTATAATTTGATTATAGATACTATTCTATATGTACTAAACCATTTCAATATTAAATACTAAAAAAACAAATAAATACCATACAAAATGAGAAATTATAAAATAATTTGTTTCACCATTGTATTTATTCCCCTAAATACATCCACCAATAATAAGAAATCACCAACTTCTAATGAAAACAATATAATTTGGATTTTTTCAATATATACCCATATAAAAACAAAAAGAAAATATAAGAGACAAGGGGACTCAGTAACATACATAAACCCTGATAAATCTATGTTCAAACACCCATTATTAGCATCAACATCTAAATTTAATCATTAGACAATGGTTTGTTAAAAATTTCTAATAATTAATCCTTTGTAATAACAAAATCCAACATAAAAAAACATCCTCAAAATTTTCATTTATAATGTAGTAATAAATATCAATATAATTTAACAAATAATATTAAACTATATTTTATAAAATATCAATGGAATTATAATTATCATATAACACTAAAAATGGAAACATCACCTCCACCTTGAAAACTTCATGTTGTGTTCTCATCCATATCAATTAGGTAATTTCCTGAGTCACAAAAAGATATTAATTTTTTCTATACTTAAATTAATTGAATTTTAATTCTTTATTTTCTAAGACACATATTTCTCTCCCATGAAGACCACTCCATCATAGATGTATTTCATATCATCAACACTTCCACCCCTATCCACATAGACAAATCCAGGGAGATATACTCCTTTTCAAACAATAATATTACCAAAAATAAAATATACAAATTATGTGGATTATAATCCTATTCCATATAATTAAATTATATTACTTTGATAAACATTGACAATGAGCACATAATTTGATATCATAACCAATATTATGTCTTGGAATTTTCAAAAATAGTAAAATTCAAATGATGTTTTAGAAATAAATTAAAATTACATATTTACTTTCATCATCTTAGAAAAGTTTTATTCCCATTATAATTTCAGTATAATCATCTTATAATTATTCTATTTAATAATTATTCATTATAGTCCCATAAATAATGGATACAATATGTTTAATGGATGTGACGTTTGAATCTCCACTATCTTATATAAATGATTAGCAATATTCCCCTTTAAGAATGTGGTAAAAATCCAATTCCTCAATCTCCTTGGAATAGAAAATCATTTTCTCCTTAAGTAATATTGTTGGGGATATTTTATAACACTTGGTAAAACCTTTTATGTCCTGATATATTTTCTCTTTCAAACTCAAATGACAAGAGTTTTTAGATTCATCCACTTAAAACAAGTTACTAATTGTTTTTTGTATCCTCTAGTATTATCATGATGATCATTTATTATTTTCAAAAAGACATTTCTCTTTTTAATAAAACACTTTATTTTATTTATCATGAAGTTTATAAATACAAATTAAATTATCTTTCAACCCACCGAATAAAATTTATTCTTCATATTCATCTTATTATATTTAATTTATTTTAATCCCAATCATTTGATATTGGGTGATATATGATTGAAAAATGTAATTTGTCCCTCTTTACAGTATTAAACATATTTGGTAAGCTTTATATGTATCATAATTTGATATTGACATCTATTTTATAAAACCTAAGAAGGATCATTTTGAGAATCTTTCATTGAAACATCAACCAAATTAGATTTACTATTTCCTTCCTCCTTATTATAATATTGTTTTTCAAGATTATAATTGACACATAACTTAGTTGGAAAGATGGTAAGTTAATTCTCAAAACAATGAGTTTATTTGTAACATATAATATAATTATCTTTTAATATTTAGAATTTACACTCTTTTTTTACTTATAAAATTTTAACCTTCTTCTAACCTTTTACTATTTGACATATTTTTACCTCCCAAAATTAATACCTTCTAAATCTTCAATAATTGTTGAATTACATTTCAATTAATTATAAAATCATCAACATGGGTTGGGATCCACTAACACACCAATAATATACTGAACAAACCCTTATCAAAATGATATATTTAAACATGGACTATGAAACATGCTATTTTTCAACTCATTGGACTCTATTTTTAGAACCATTTTACTTATACAATTAAATAACTCATTAATATTGTTTCTTTATATAAAATAAATTTCTTTGCAACTTTTTGCTTCTCAATTTTTAGCATGTTTCACAATGAACATTACATTTCTATTTTTTTCATATTTCATGGTTTCTTTTTTTGATGTGATAAAAATCAATTCCTCTATACTTGAATTACTTTTATCCTTTTCTTACATAAATATAGTACCATTTATACTAATTTATTGAGGTATTTATATAAAAAACAATTTTCAATGTTTTTTAAATCTTTATTAAATTTTACATTTTCATTAGAGATCCCTCTAATATTTTTTATGGATTTCACAAATTTGATGCCAATTTTTTTCAAATGATTATATATATATATAAAACAGTAAAAAGTATTTTTATGTTACTTTTTTATATATTTAACTAAATGTTTTCATATATTTTTTTAATATATTTTCTATTAAAATCATCATTTTCAAAACAAAAATTTCCTTCAATAACTTTGATTCCTTTTTAGCTTAGGGAGATTCAATTTTATTTGAAATTAATGATTATTTATTTAACTTATGTATAAATTTTTATAAAATTGAGATACTTGAAAGAAACTCCTTCAAATCTTTTTTCATCAAGAACATTATTTCAATTCCATAATTTTTTTCATCACCAGTTTATTTAAAATATAAGAAGTCATCACCAATAATATTTTTAGTAAATAAATTACCCTGTGATTCACTTGATGTTTTGAAATCACTCTCATCATGAATAATTTATTTATTATGTAATTTATAAATTAATTTTGTCATTTACATTTTTTAAAAATTAATTCCTTTTGCTTTTGTGAGAAACTGTAGTTATATAAAAATTGAATAATTATTCATTGAAATACTTCTTGGTGACTCTTCTTCATCATCTTATAAATATTAATTTGCTTTCCTTAATTTTATTTGACCCCTATCCTTCATTAATTATTTAAATAAAATTTAGTATTAAACATTACCCTTGTTCATTAATGTTTCACCCTTCATGGTTTAATAATAAAATAAATTTTAATACAATTCAACCAAAGGAATGGTGTTTAGATCACAGTCCTTAGGTCATGATAACATAGAAAAAAAATCTCAGTAATGATATGAAGTATCATATTGATCATCAGGGAATCATAAATACTCTATCAAAGTCCTACAACTAATCTCACCATCTCATTCTATCATAAAAATACTTCATTATCTTCTTTATCTTCAATCATATTTATATCTCTAAACATTGAATTAAAAATGTGTAATTTATCTTCTTTAACTTTGACATTTCCTTTATATACATTTTTTTAACTTATCCAAAAATCGGTTTACTATATTGAAAATTTTTATTTGGTAAAATAATTCTCTAAAATTGACAAAAGTGATGTAATCCTTGATTGATCATCACTTTAAATAGTTATCCTGTCAAAAATATTTATCACTACATCATCTTTTTAATGACCATACCCATTGGGAGAAACATCATACACTTCCAAGCTATGTTATAATAGATATGGAAATATTATATCCCTATGTATATGATACTTCATTTTATTATGGGCCATAATTCCCTTCTTATTTATTGAATTCATATGAGTTATATATAAAAATAAATTAAAAAATAAACTCATCTTCAAATCATAAATCGGAACTCCATTTTCATTATATGAAATATATAAGAATACTATAATACAATTTATATATACTTAAATAGAAATATATAATTGGATCTTAAATGATTCACATATATAGGTTGAATTATTGAAACAAATTCTTTTCTATTTTTAAATAAACTACCATCATCCCTAATTAAGACAAATGAAAAAATTTCTATTATTAATTCTCCCTTTGTCAATAATAAATTTTAATAATTTTAATTAATTTAATTCATTAAACTCACTCACTAATCAATAAATCCACAATGAACTAATAAATTTAAAGGTTATAAATTCAAAATAAATGGATATATCATTGAACTGATCATGAAAAAACCATGATCATACTATCTATTAGAATCCTCGTAGAACATATGAACTCATGATATAGTAAAATAATTTACAATAAATATAATTGTCTCCCATAAAAGAAGAATGATAGTTTTAAATATTTAAGAAGAATCTTCAAATTAATATTTATGAATAATAACTTCACTTCACTTATTTTTGCAATAAATTCTTCATAAAATCAGTTAATAAACTGTATCTTTAGAATTTTGACATTATATTCAATATTCATCAAATATATATTAATGAGTGAATGAAAATATGATCATCAAACAATATAATGAATCACATAATAAGAACATGAATAAAATAGTATGTAATGAATTGATGCAAATATTTTATAAAAAATTATCTATATTGTGTGATGTTATCTTCCTCATATCTATTTGCACACCCATTATCATACAACATATTTCACACACATTTAATATCTAATAACCACATATATTATAAATGCTTGATTAAAAAACAACTAACTGAATTCCTCTACTTGAATTTGACCCATCAATATTTACCTAACCTTGTAATCACCATATATGGGTGATATATGATACATAATCTATAAAAGGGGATATATGGCCTAATATGAGTTTTCATAATAAAAACCATCAAAATTAATGATCACATTTTAAACTAAATGGAAGGATGATGAGAATCAATGAAATTTTACTCTAGAAAAACAATTCATAACCACTATTTTATAATTTCCAATGGAACTCTAGTGTAGTTCCACGAAATATATAGTAATATTTATGTATATATCATTTACTAATGTGGGAAAATAAAAATACATAATCTTTTTAGTATGAAATAATTCTTATTTTGTCTTAATTTTTTAATTATTCTAAAATTAATCTTTTACAAAATTATCTCCAATCATTCAAAAAAAACTATCCTACACATATTGACGAAGGTGAATCATGTGTTTAATATAGAATCTAACACATTAATGAATATATATCTAAATTGAAATAATTTCATTATGATTACATACAAACACACACTAATTTTTCATAAAATATTGATTTAACATAGTAGAAACAAAATTAAAATATATTGATAATTTGGACTAAGATAAGGAATATAATTTTTTTAAAAACAAATTAATAGCATACCTCATTGGATAGTATTAATATTTAAGAAAAAAATAACTTGTCCATGATCACTAAGGAATAAAAAATTGGGTTTCATCCTCCTTAGTGTATCATTCTAATAAGGAAACATGTTACCTTTATTATAGAAATTCCCTCTTAACCAAGGCATTCTAGAACTACATTTATAAAGAAAGAGAGATAATGGGGATATAGAGATGGATAAGGAGATAGAGATTTTTTATTTGAATGATACCAATGAATGTATATATTTCATTTGTAACACCAATTATATAGACATTATTTAATTAATAAAAGGTTATTTTTTATCTTAAAAACTCTATATATTTTTATAAGCTTTTATAAAATTTAATCCACATATTATAATGTATAATGTAAATATTAGTCCATTAACTACAGACAATTCAATTGTTATGTAATCCATTAAATTCACATCATTATATGATTAATATATAACTAAATACATAAAAGTGACATGTAAGGTTTAAAAAATAGGGAGTAGTAATGGGATTTCACAAATCTAAATACAATAATATAGATAATATGTACTAATATACTATATATTGTTATCTGAGATATATCCCTTAGTGTATGTAGCATTTAATTTGTTCCTCCTAAGGACACTTCTTTGAAGTATTTTTTTGTTTCCTTATAAATTTAGATTACTTATTTAATGTGTTCTCTATTTTTTATACCACAACCTTTAAAGTTCATTCATAACTTCTTTGTTTCTATCCTCAGTAACGTTTTTCTAAAGTATACTCTCAGTGGTAAATAAAAAAAATACTTCTTTAGTGTTTCCATAATTAAATAGATATTTCAATGTCACTATTAATATGCTCTCTTGATAAATATAAGTCATGTGGCCTATGAATGCACTATAAAAAATAAAATAAATATGTAGTTAATATTTTTTAAATCAAAATAACTAAACATAAATTTTAAATATTTCATATTCATAAATGAATTTAATTTTTTTCAAATTTTATCAACTAATTTTATTTTCTTATTTACACAATCCCCCTTCCATAACACATCATATGGAATACAAGATGAATCAAAATTATTTTGATCAATTATATGTTAACAGAAATTCATTTATTGCATATATCCATTATTGGTTCTTCAACCACGTTAATTATTTTCATATTTATTATTTTTTAAATTAAATAATTTAAAATATCGATGAAAACTAAATTAAAAATAAATAAAAATTAATATAAACCACTCATATTCAGGTTTCATAATAAAATCATCCCTTGTTTCTTGAGAGATGTGGATTGAATATATAACATATGGTGGTGATTGAAATCACCATCAGTATCTATCAGATATTTTATAGAAATAGTAGTTTCAAATTCCCCAAAAATATATCTAGATATCATTAATACAAATTTCAACACAATATATTTTTTAAAAATTTCATCGAATGAAAAAAATAAAGTGTTAAAAACATTTTACTAAAATTTCATCTAAAATTAGGGCATTTATCATAGGTATAAAAATATTTCAACTAATAATGTCAATATGTGAATTAAATCTAGTAGCAACATCAATATAACTAATGATATATACTTTTTGTGTTTAATAAGATAGTTGTGTTTATTTTACTCCACCAAATATATTTTTCATCAAATTATTGGTTTTTTTAATTTAGATTAAATTTTCATTTTTTGACGTTATTTTATCCCTTTATATGGTAATATATATCATGGTTCTTATTTTTTATGTTTACTATTTTAATTATCTTCAATATTTATGGAATCACCAAGTGAACAAGAAATTATCTACAACAAAATTTAAAATAAAATCAAACATATAACAGATATATAGATCAAAAAATTTATAGATAATTAGATTAGAATATATAAAATAGTTCAGGAAAATTAAGCTGGTTTAGGTAAAAAAAATTAGTTTTTAAGGGTTATGAAGATCCCTCAATTTATTATTGATCTAACATTATTTATGTGATCTTACCTCATATATAACACTTTATCTCTACAAGGAACCCCAAAAAAGTATTATGATTTACCAATAAAAGTATTTTCTTCAACTTATTGATTGTTAATTTCTTTAACTATTTTAGTTTCTAAACGTCTAGTGGAATAAATTTTATAAGAATATTTCACTAAATAAAATATTCTTTTGGATTTTTATTCCAAATTAAATGGATTATTTTTTTATAAATTTATATGAAAATTTACAAGAAAATATATTATTTCATAAATTTTAATATCACTCCAATTATTAGCTCATTTTAATCATAAAATTAGAACATTGAAGATAATATAATATAATTATCATATATATTCAATATACCCAAAAAAGAAACATTTTCATTAATGAAATATATATATTTACACTATATATATGTATTTTTTATCCATAAGAGTGACACCATTATTTTTCATTTTATTGTGATCATATTTTTCCTTTTCATAGAATTTATAAACATTAATTATGTTCTTGATTTAAGATAAAACATATACACTCGATTCTAGTTTTGTATGATGGAAAAAGAGTCATGGAAAGGGAATGAAAATGTGAAAAATGGTTATTTGGAACATTTTAATGGAACAAAACCCTCCTATAAAGAAATAAATATTTATCTCATCCAAAAGATAGTGAAAGATGGTTTATGGGAAGGGAATCCAATTTTATTTTTAAAATGTCCCAATGAAAAATAATAATATAAGAATATCCATGTACTCACTTTCATTCCCTTTCAATCATGGTACCACAGTCACTTTAACACGCCCTCATGACCAAAACCTATAATAACAATAAATAATAACAAAACACCAAACCATTCCAAAAAAACATGAAATCCTTTTCTACTTGAAACACCATATCTCACACCAGCGTAAAATTTTCAATGACTCCCCACAGAACCTAATATGATTTCACCTGTACACTCCATCACTTCTATCCTTCCCATTTTTATGATTCCTAACCACTCATCCCTTCTTCTTCTCTCACAGAAATGTATTGAAACACCAAACATGGTCAAAAAAACCTGGATTACCCAAACGATCTGTAACCTGAATAGATCTTGACATGGACTAAGGGGCCTTCCAAATCCTCACGGGATGGAGAAAAATTCCTAGAAATAAATAAATAATTTTGGGAATTATTTTTTCACAAATAACATAAATAATTAGATGAAGATATATAATCGGAACTCAAAAAAAATACATTGGCTGAAAGATATATGCAATGGGAAAAGCTTGTGACAAAATGGATGTAACAGCCAATGTTCTCAAAACTACTATATCCCAAATCTATGTAACATGATATCACCTATTAACTCCAATGCACTACATATGAAAAACCCCACATCACCCAACATCAATTTTACCTTTCCATAATCAGATAAAAAAGTATACATACCTCCCATGGCATATGCAGGGTGTGAGAACAAGAACCAGTTGAACCCTACTAAGTGTTTTATGATTATAAGTTATAAAATTAAAATATTATTCAGAATTATAAGGAAATAAGTCAATGTATAAAATTATATATTTTTTGATAAATATAATGGATTAATCACCCCTTCTGATGTTAATAAAACACACCTATGAAAATGTTTCCAAAAAAATACAAAAACACATCAAATAAAAATTTCCAAGAGAACCACTATAGAAAACTCCCATGGTAATAACAACTCTAGGTTAATGAGGATACTTGTTTCAATATTTTGACAAATATGCCACCTGGTGTGCACATTACCCTATAAGAATAGGTCTTGGGGTATGAAAATGCTCTTGAGAGTGGTTAATTTCCACAACATAAGAAAATAGGTTCACATGTAACCGTAGTAGAATAGGTTAAGGGGGGAAAGAGTTTGTACATGAAAATTATTCCCAATCTCAAAAATAATAATATTCAGGTATACAAAATTAGAGTCACAAAAATGTAATTTCATATTTGAAACCACGAAAAACATTCATTTAAACCATTTTTTAACAAAACACCCAAAATCCATTTTCAAAAACATTATAAAACTTTATAAATTTTTCAAAATTTTATCATGCCTTTAAAACCCATTTCAAAATCAATTTCCAATATATTTTCATAAACTGTGTTTTAAAACCAATTTAGAAATAAATTCCAATGGGAGAGAAAACAATGTTCATTAGATAATGTCAAACAATGAATCCATATACCTTGAAGTACAACGAATAATAATTACCATTGAATAGAACAAGATAAGATGAGTTTATGGTCTTAGGAATCAAGATGGGATCCAAAATTATGCTTTCCCAAAAAAGACTATACAATTCAATATTTCCAGAAAAAATATGAGTGAGATAGAAATCACTTACCACAACTGTTCAAGAGGAACACACAACATTCAATTATGATTTTTTTATCAAAAACTCTAATTCTGTGGAAAATATACATGAAACCCAATTATATCATCTCACAAAACATATATCCGACATCAATTGTGTTAATCTATGGTTTAATCCAAGAGCATAAGGACATATCTATAATAATAATAATAAATGACAATAAATGTGATCATTAAATTGAAAAAATACTTCCAAAACACTAAGATCCATATAGAATAGTCACATGTAGGCATAGAATATATAAAATATCTAAGAGGTTTCTCCTTGATTGATATCATAATAAGATGAAAAAAGAGAGAAAATGGATTTTTTCATGTTTATAAAGAATATTTTGATTTATTAAAATCATGTCACATAGTTTGACTACATAGCTTGGAAAACCCTATTCCAAACATGATCCCCTTTCTAGGATGTTGGATGAGCCACATGATTTGGCTACATAGTTAGACAAAGCGTGCACCAAACATGAATCATGACACTATCCTAGTTCACAAGGTTAAAAAAGATAGGAAATTGGATTATAATAACCATGCACCTAACCATGTATTATCCTATAGGACTCCAAATATAGGTGTATGGTTTCTTAGAAATACTTTCATAGTTTTACCTAACCATGCACTAACTATTCATAAGTCCATTAACCTCTAACATTATCCACAATTCACCAAAAACAACCCCAAAAAACAACCAAATAATATATGGTATGAAAATAATGTGTGCAATTGAATGAAATATTAGGATATGAAAATTCCACCAATCATTATGTCCCTAGTAATCTATTTTGAAGAAAGTTTTCCATAAAAAGAAATGATCCCACCACCCCCTCATCAAATACTTCTACTCCCAAGTCTCATGTGAATCAGAACCATGATGTCATAAAACACAAACCAAGAATATGTACTTTCTATGTAGAATCTTTACTTGAGAATAAAGAACCTAAATTAGTTTCTCAGTTAAGGAGATGTCAGGTTCTATTACTAGGCCTTCACAATTTAGAACATGGGACAAGTCTGAGTATTACTTTTTGAGTTGAGACACATTGAAAACATTTTGGATCTAAGATAATGGTGGTGCCAAAACAACGTAATATACATCATTTCCAAGTTTCTAAATGTTCTCAAATTGTCCCACATACCTACAAGCAAACCATTTTTTATTTCAAAAGTAGTTGTTTCAAAATAGGCAAATAATTTCATGAACTTGTTGTCACCAACCAAAAATACAATGTATGATGATGTCAGTCCACATAAGACTTGTACCGACATCGATACATCAACATTCTTTGACGAACCAAAGGTATTTCATTACTATATACTAAAACAAACTTTCTATATTGAAGGAATATTCCCTAACCTTAGACTAAGGGAGAGGAGAGCTACAATTATAGACGTACAATGATATGAATGGTTTAATTATGATGTCCAACTAGTAACTTCTATTATAAGTAAATTCTACTAACAACAATGATATGTTACACTCATCCTGACTAAAGTGATCATTCCCTCTAGGAGGACCTTCCAAAACCATTAGATAAAATGAAGGACCCTATTTGAGATAATTTCAAAAGTGAACTCATATAACCATATAATATCCTACACATATATATTCCCCATGTTATACACTTTGGAAGTGTCACAAATAGATATGAAATGAGCAAATTTGGTCAACTGATCGATCACAACCCAATTGGAATTCATTCTTTAGGTTGTTTGAGTTAAACCAAAAATAAACCAATAAAAAGTTCATTCCACATACATGTTGGAAGGGGATGACTCAAGAGAAAATGGAAAGGATTTTGGATATTATTCTTAATCTATTGGCATGTTTTACATCGACAAACAAACCTTGTTATGTCTCATATAAATCTATTCCATCAAAACTAGCTCATCATGTCATAAAATGTAATTTTGGTTTCAAGGATGGACAAACAATAAATAATGAGGATAATATCCCAACACAGACTTTCTCACAAATGAAGGGGAATCATAACATGTACAGAAGTATTGAATACCCTTCAAGGAAAGGGGCCAATCATCGATGGTCTCCCCACTATATAGAGAAACCATGATAATTTGGAACTCATAATATTATTATTTATCTTAAAGCATCATCTAAATGTGGGAGGATGTCACATAAAAACCTAATAAAATATTAGAAAACTCCTCTTCCTTGACTCCCATGTAAATCTAAGCTATGATTCCCTCCATGTTTTATTCATTATCATACTCCATTATTGATTGAGAAGGTAACATTCTTCTAAGATTGTCTGCAACTATGTTACCATTTCCTAGTGTATAGGAAATGTCAAATACAAATGCATATAAGTATTCCAACCTTCATATCCACCAAAGGATTAAAAATTTTCATCAAAATATGTAACTGAAAATTTTATGGTCAGAGTATATGATAAACATTCACCTAAAAAGATAGTGATTACATATCATATGGGAGATCACAACCATTGTATTTTATAAATCATGAGTGGGGTAATACATCCCATGAGGTTGAAACTAATTTGATCCATAATTCACTACATGATATCTCTATATAAGAACTCAAAAAAATCATGATCCTAAAGAATCATAGAAAATCACATAGACCTAACTGGCCTCTGGTAAAGTCAAAATAGGAGCTAAAGTTAAATTCCACTTTAAATCATACAAGTATTCCTAAAACATCAAATCCTACAAAACATCACCCCCTTCTATGTGATAGTTGGGAAATGTGATGAAATCATTGAGAAATAATTTATGACCCAATAATAATATTATAATAAACCTTGGAAGAATGAGATCTCAGTGAATTGTTTTAGTTCTTCCCGTGATGTTACAACCCTCACACATTTATCATCAACAGATATATCAGGTTATGAGATTACATCTTATAAGAAATTGACTTCCCAAGTCCTAATTTGGAAGTTATATAATTTAGCATAAATACGGTGATCCATTTGAATCTCCAAATAAAACCTACAGTGATACATGTTTTCTTATTCATTCTTAGAGTAAACCAAGCTTTCATTTACCAGCATCATAACAATATTGTCAAGATATCGTTTCAAAATATGGTTCATCAAATCCATGAAGACAGTTAGAGTATTAGTTAGTTCAAAAACAAATCATAGGGTATGTGGAATGGACACACGAACTCCTAAAAATGCCTTTGTTATATACGAATTATTTACTATGATTTTTTAATATCAATATTAATAATCAATTGTTGAAAAAAATACCCATTGAACATGTCAAAAAAATCATTAATGTGGGGAATAGGATGGTTTTTCTGGATTGTTGCATAATTGATCATATGATAATTGTGAAAAAATGAATATTTGAATCAGCATTATTGGAAAAATCAGAGGGGATAACCATTTTTAAACACTTTGGAGTTTAAATTCCTTGGATGTCAAATCATGTAGCTGGACATTTAGCTCCTTCAACTCATTTAGATCTATACAATATGATGGTATCGATATCAGTTGAGTTCCAGAAACTTATTCTATCATGAAATCCACCACCCTCTCTATAGGAAAACATACGAAGTAATTTAGAAACCCATAAAAAACATGTCAACTATTACATGAAGGATACGACTACTATATCCCTATTCTAATTTTGATATAGAAAAATCATCAACATATTATGATCTAGAAAAGATAAACCAGCTAGATTATACCATGGATCCCTTTATTTCTTAAATATATAGGATCTCCAATTTCCCCAAATAATTTTTTAGTTATTTTAAAAAATAGGTAATTTTGTGGGGTTTCGTGGTAACTTTCACACAAATAACCCAGTGGAAAAACATCATACACGAAATAAAAATTTACCAAATTCAAAAATAGCATAATATTTCAGATAAATAGATTAATAACCAAGAATAAAAACAAACTAAATTAAGGATCATTCATGAAAAAGGATAGATGATACTTTAGTCTAACCCCCTTACTCGAAGAGAACAAGTAGAAAATAATATTCTTATATATTTGTGTTGATACTTATAGGAAGAAATTTTTATATCACACTTGAGATGAAGACATAAAAAATATTCAATTTTTCTCATTACTCTTTAAAATGGAGGGATCTCCAATATATTCCCATAATTTTTCTCTTATATCATTTCTGAGATTATGATAGAGACAATCGTTAATGTCAAATGTGATATGATTCAAAATCTAAAAGTAATCTTCAATATTGAAATTCCCATGATCAATATCTTGAAATATGTAATTAGGTTTTCAATCAAACAACTTCTCAAATGGTTCATCAAGTCTCCAAGGGTATTATCTATTGAAATTATAGTGCACTCCAACATATTCTTATTTGTGGTGGTATCAGTTGCAGTGCATTCTGTGTGTGAAGCCTTTTTGAATTGTAGGTTATAAAACTTCATTTTACTAGAGAAATACTAAGGAAATGAGTCTTCCACTAGATCAAGCTTTCCCTGGTCTTCATTAACAATCATAGGGATAAGGCTATCTCAGTATTCTTGCAATTACATTTCTAGATTACATATTCAAAAACATCAACTTACATCATTATATGAGGGAGACATTTAATAGATGAACTTGTGACTACTGTCCTGGGAAAAGATGAATATTCTTTCTATGCCCTCAATATCATGATTGTCTTGGAGAATAAATATTATTCCACTACTAATTTATTTCATTTATTGGAAGTAAATAACATAAAATATTTTTCCTACACAGCATTCAACCTCTCAAAGGATCTTTGTAATGATCCTCCAATTCTCATTGGCTTGAGAGTGCAACAAGTCATTACTGGGCCTTAAGCGCATCCCCAAGATGCCAAAGGCTGGCTATAAATTCCGAAGGGTTTCAAAAACAATTGGGGGAAAATTTACCCTTTAAAAAAATAAACCTATCCATTAACCATCAATTATATGATGCATGAACAAATGAAGACCAATAAATAACTTCATTTATAATAAACCCCATCAAAGTACACAACAGTGGAAGACCATCCAAACATCAAATTACACAGCAGAAAGAAAACAACACAAGACTCCCAATAGACGCAACAACTCAATGGTCCTCAAGCTCCAAGTTCCACAGCATCTCCCAAACATCACCACAAGCCACTAGTAGTGAGATTTTTTACCTTTACCTGTGTCTCAGAATACAACATCTGCAAAATCACCAAAGTTCCAAAACAGGGGTGTGTATAAAAATTATTAGGTTTCCCTAATTACTTCCCAACTCATCCCACTAGGATAGAAGAGTTAGCCACATTTATATAATACCAGTTTATAGAAAGCATTTTCCCCATAGCAGTTTATAACTAACTATAAACTAGTTTTCCCAAACCATCCATCTGCAAAAGTATCAAAGTTAAAATTAAAACTAGCTTTTCCAACACGTTATTTAACCAAAAAAATAACCAAACAAATTTCCAAGCCATTCACAAACATCCCATTTTGGAATACCCCGCCATTTCACAAACCCATGAAATCAACCATGCATGCAACCCGAACCTCCCTATACTCGTGAGTGGTGAGCTATCCTTCCACTAAGTCGTCACTTAGTGAACTACATTGATGAGGGTACTTTAGGACATTATATGTCCCAACATTTTTATGGGGGGACTTCTCATCCTTATCCATCCCAATGCCTATGAACACACACCACAACCCATGCAAGTCCATGCCCAAAACCAAGGGTGCTCAAAACCTTTCAACCATTTTAAAAAAACTCCCTTCTTATTGAAAACCATAATCCATCAAAATCAGTTCAATCACAAACCATTTCAATAAAACACCCCTCTTTATTGAAATCCCATTTCTCATCAAACCAACTACAAATTCAGAAATTTCATAAATTTAAAATCAACATTTTAAATACAAATAGCCAAAGCACTTTGCACAACAATTCACCAAGATTTCACAATTCCATCAAGACCATAAATCCTAAATATATAAGGTTTATTACACTTTTTTCACAAACAATACCATTCAATTAACCAATTTGAAACTAATCCAACCAATTATAGCAAGAGGGGTCGAGAGTGAAGTCGCCTACATCAAAAAAGGGCAAAACCAAGCAACAGCCGAAGAACGCTCATGAACGCTGGGTCAAAACTCCAAGAATCCTTCTTAGATCTCTCCTCCTAACACAACCAAGACCATATCTTGTCATATTTGGCATCCGCACCCTTGTATCAACCAATAAAGAGTGTAGATCTATGAAAAATAGAGAATATGAGAAGTAGATCTAGGAAACGATCATGAATGATCACATGCCTTAAGAATCCGTCTTCGATTCACTAAGAGAACTCTTCGAATCGCCTCCAGAACGCATGAGAGAAGTCCTATAACCTTCAAGGGAGAGTAATCCCGAGTTAGGACCGCTTAGGGGCTTTAATGAGGCAAATAGAGGAAAAACGGATTATATCCACAATATTAGTATCTAATTTTAAGTGACCGCATAGTTAGTCTGCACGGTTTGACAAACCGTGCGCTAACCGTGCGTTAGCTTCTGCCTTGGTCATCCTTCACGCATGACCTCATCGCATGGTTTTCCCAAACCGTGTGCACACCGTGTGCTCTCTTTTGATCAAGAGACCCCCACTTGCATGTCTTCCACACGGTTTGGCAAACCGTGCGCAGCCCGTTTGTCCCCACATTTTTCCCTTTTCCTCTACAAAAGTCTCCCAAACTTTCCCCAAACATCTCCCATAAAATGTATTCACTTAGAAATCATGAAACAAGGGTTACTTACCAGGAACAGGAGCTACTAAATTCTCCCCACCATTGGCCTTTCCTTCCTCTGAATGTAGAAAACCATCGCTTGACTGAAAGAGTTATGGCCACTGCTCTTTCATTTCTTTCTCGCGTTCCCAAGTCTCCTCCTGAATTTGTCCATGTTTCCACAAAACCCACGCTAGACCGAGGCTTTGTCCATGTTTCCAAAAAACCCACGCTAGACCGAGGATTTTTCCATGCAAGAATTTATCCATCCTATCCACAATCTACACCGGGATATGTACCAAGGAAGCATCTATCTCTAGGTCAATGTGAACCCATCTGATCACATGGTCAGGATCAGGCTGGTACTTCTTTAACGAAGACACATGGAACACATTATGCACTGCACTGAACTGTGGTGGTAATGCCAACCCATATTCCAGCTCTTCAACCCGTTCCAGTGTCTCAAAGGGCCTATGTAAAGAGGATACAATTTGTCCTGCTTTCCAAAACAACGATGTCCAAGTCTTGGAGAGATCCTTAAGAAGACATGATCACCCACAATGAAAGCCAACAATCTGCGACGATGATTTGCATAAGATTTCAGATGACTTTGATCTGTCTCCATCCTCTTTCTAATCAACTGTATCTTCTCTGTTCTTTCTTGGACAAGGCTCGGCCCGACTAGTGATGTTTCACCTGTTTCTACCCACCATAGTGGAGATCGAAAAGGACGCCCATACAATGATTCAAATTGAGCCATACGTATCGAGGCATGATAGATTTTATTGTATGAGAACTCAACTAAGGGTACATGCTCCTCCCATGAGCCACCAAAATACATTAAACAAGCCCGAAACATGTCTTCCAACGTTTTTATCATTCGCTCAGATTTCCCATCTGTGAGAGGATATTATTCCGTACTCATCGTCAACTGAGTCCCTAGGGATTGCTGTAATGATTTATAGAAATGAGATGTAAACCTTGAATCTCTGGATGAGACTATAGAAACTGGTACACCATCTATCTTTACAACTTATCGGATATAGATTTTTGATAGATCTTCCACTGTATGAGTTCCATGAATCGGGATGAAATGGGCCGACTTGGTTAGACGATCCACTATCACCCAAATGGCATCGTGTTTCCAGACCGTTCTTGGAAGAACTGTAACAAAATCCATTGTTATCTGCTCCCATTTCCACACTTGGATAGGTAAGGACTGTACCATACCACCTGGTATCTGATTCTATGCTTTAACCTGTTGACACGTTAAGCATCGCGAGACGAACTCGTCCACCTTCCTTTTGATGGTGCTCCACCAAAATTGCGCCTTTAGTTCCTTATACAACTTCTATTTACCCGGATGTACATCCCATCATGAATGGTGGTAAGCAATAAGGAGTTGTTCCTGACAGACTATAGGTACAACCATTCGATCTCTGAAACACAAAACTAAGCCCACTTCCAATTTCTATCCATAAATGGTCTCCCCACCATTGAGTATTGAACTCATTTGTAGACATTCGGCATCAGATGTTTGTGCCTCTTTAACCACTTTTACTATATTAGGATCTAGCATAGCAGAAAAGAAAACTGTGACATCACCTCGGTTTTCACATTCTACCTGCATGTCAGCTAAGACTGAAATCAACTGCCATTCTTCTGAATCATCCTTTTCCAACTAAGAATACGACTTCCTGCATAATGCATCGGCCACCGAATTTCCCTTATACAGTGTATACATCAATTCAAAGTCGAACATATAGAGATACTCCATCCATCTTCTCTTCCTCAGATTGAAATCTCGCTGTGAAAAAATGTGTTTCAAGATTTTGGGATCCGTAAACATGGTAAATTTATCACCAAAGAGATAATGTATCTATGTCTTCTAATCATGGATGACTTCAGACAATTCCAAGTCATGTGTTGGGTAATTCTTCTCATGCTCCCTCAATTGCCTTTACCCATAAGAAACAACATGGTCTCCTTTCATGAGGATACAACCCAACCCCGATCCTGAGGCATCAAAAAACACCACATACACCTATCCTGATTCTGGAAAGATCAAGATGGGTGCTAATGTAAGGCGGACTTTCAACTCTTGAAAAGAGTTTTGACATTCCCCAATACATTGAAATGAAATGTTCTTCTTTTTCAATGTTGTCACAGGCGAATCTAGTCGTGAGAAGCCACGCAAAAAGCATCGATAATAACCAACTAGACCAAGAAAACATCATATCTCAATGAAATTCTTCAGCGGTTTCCAAGAAAGAACAGATTCTATATTTTCTGGATCCACAACAACATGTTTTTTAGATACAAAATGGCCCAAAAAGCATACCTCTTGTTTCCAAAAATCGCACTTGGATAATTTGGCATCCAACTGATTGTCTCTCAAGATTTCCAACACAATCACCAAGTGTTTCTCATGCTCTACCCTTGTTCTTGAAAACACCAATTTGTGATCGACAACCACCAACACAAAAAAATATAGATATTTCTGAAATATCTGATTCATCATATCCATGAAGACCGCTGGTGCATTCATTAGACCAAAAGGCATGACTACATATTCGTAGTGGCCATATCTTCTTCTAAAGGTTGTCTTCGGAATATCCTCCTTTAGAACTCGCAACTGGTGATATCCTGATCGCAAGTCAATCTTATCGAACCACTGAGCTCCCCTCAATTGATCAAATAGTTCATCAATGGATGGAAGTGGATATCTATTATTTATTTTAACTTGGTTAAGCTTATGATAATCAACACACAGCCGAAGAGTTCAGTCTGCCTTCATCATGAACAAAACTGGTGCTACCCATGGAGACACGCTTGGGTGAATGAATCCCTTACTTTCCAGCTCCTCTAACTGCACCAACAATTCCTTTAACTCCATTGGTTCCATCCTATAAGATGGAATTGAAATAGGACTGGTCCCCAGAAGGATATCAATCGTAAACTCCAATTCTCTTACATGAGGTAACCCTAAGAAATTTTCAAGAAAAACATCATGAAATTGATCCACCACAGCTGGAAAACTATTTTCATCATTCTCTTCCAGTGATGCCAAATTCAGCGCTACCAATTGGTAAGAGATCATTCCCACCATTGTTTCCAACAAGCTCTTTTCACCTTTCTTTACCCTCCTCTCCCCTCTGAAGAGATGGTCTATGACATCCACCGTCGTGAAACTAACCGTTCTCCCATAACAATTGATGTGAGCCTTAAACATTTTCAACCAATCCATACCCAGGATTACATCATAGACATCCATGTCCAACATCGAGAAGTCCCATTTTACCTCAGCTCCATCAATAGTTATAGCACATTCTCTACAAACGAATGCTTCAAATTCTCATTCACCAAGAAGAGTTTGCAGTTTTAACACAGAAGGCATCATTTCCAGTTTTAAACATAGAAAGTCAAAAGCATGATAATAAATGAAGGAATGTGATGCACCATTATCAAAAAACACTTGCACAAAGGTATAATTAAAAAGAATCATACATATTACAATTGATGGTCCAACCTGATCATCAACAATCATATGTTCAGTTCCATACAATTGCTTCGTCGCTGCACTGATCTCCTTGTTTCCTTACTGATATTGACCTGGTTGTGGAGTCATGGTATTTCGATAATAACCATGGCTAGCTATGTTATGCTGGTGAGACTGACTCTGCTGTCCTCATCCGGTCGAAGAAAACAATGCTTGTGACACCGGAAAAGTGTCACGTGCACCTGACCTCATAGTATTTCTACAGTAGCGATATAGATGCCGCATTTGCTTGCAATTGTGACATTCTCTAGGTTTCACCGTACACTCTCTCTTTATTTGACCAATCTAGCCACATTGAAAAAAACCTGCTTTACTATGGGGTCATGGACGAAGGTTGACTAATCCCGCCGTCTGGTTCTAATTCTCACTCTCACCATGGAAGTAGGTGTCTCTCTTCTGCTTCTTCCTAGAATTAGAGTTCCCACCCATTCCCGTGGGTATCATCATGCCTCCTCCTATCGATCCTAAAATGTCACATTCAGCAATAGTTTCTCTGTTCACCATCTCTGTATAATCCGTAATACAGAGCACAGTAATCTTCGATCGAATCTCCTACCTTAGCCCCAATTTGAAGATGCGTGCCTTAAAATAAGCACTTTCTGCAACCTCTGGTGGAAAACGGACTAAATTCTTGAAATTAGCCGCATCTTCTATGACATAGAGGCTCTCCTATTTCAAGATGAAGAATTAAGTCGTTTTTTGGATCTTGAATGTGTGAGGATATAATTTTCTGTTAAACAATTCTTCCAAACCCTCCCAAATCAGTCCTTGATCCATCTTAGCCTGCACCACCAGCACCCACCACTGTCATGCAGGATCCTCCAGCATATACGTTGCTAGATTAACATTCAGCTCTACTAGTGTGCTGATGAAATCGAATATACAATTCATACTACATAGCCACACCTCCACCTTTTCTGGTTCATAATCAGCCCGAAATATGGGTGGGTTTTTCTTCTAGAACTGGACGGAATGGTCTACATGCCTTGACTCATCTCTCCGATTCCCCGTGTCCATAGCCTCAAATGCTTGAACGATACTCTGAACTAACTCTTGGTTCACACGTGGTTCAGGTGAAACCATATTCTCCACATCTTCTTCAGGTTGGTTTTGACGACGCCTACTACGTGCCATTTTTTTAAGTGACAACAAACTCTGTCAATCACACTCTCTAGCAACTGTTGGCTTAGCATTTCAAATTCTATCACATCAAATATGACAACATTTTTCTCAAACAACCTTTTTCCATGTTCAACCATTTTTTAAAACAATAAACATACTTTTGAAAATCAATCCATTTTCAAAATACACCAAAATACCATGTTTTCAAAGTATTTCGGTTGAAAATAATTTCTGCATTTTTAAAAAAATTACCACTTTTCACAAAATTCTTGATCATTCCTTACAATGAGATATGAAATCCTAGTGGGAAGTCATTCCTCTATAATTCATGTCATGCTCATCTGTTTGGGTAAACCCATGACAATGAGATTTCCAACATCCTAGAAGTGTATCCAAAACACTTATGTACCCAACTCCCTGGTAACTTGATGTTCAGCATAAACGAGTTAGCTACGTCCTTTTATGGTATACATTTCATGTTCTGAAAATCCTACTCCTTTCTAAGATGGCCACACAAGGAATAGTAAAGATGGAATTTCAACTCCATGACCAAGAACATCGGTGACCACTTGTTTGGCAAGGTCCGAACAAGCTGATACCATTTGTAATGACATTACAATTCTCATTGGCTTGAGAGTAAAACGAGTCATTACTGGGCCTTAAGCGACATCCCCAAGATGAAAAATGCTAGAAATAAATGCTGAAGGGTTTCAAAAACAATTTTGGGATGATTTACTCAGAAATAAAATAAACCTATCCATTAACCATCAACTATATGATGCATGATCAAATGATGACCAATAAACAACTTCATTTATAATAAACCACATCAAAGTACACAACAGCGGAAGACCAACCAAACATCAAAGTACACAGTGGAAAGAAAAAAACACAAGACTCCCAACAGATGCCACGACTCAGTGGTCCAGAAGCTCAATGTTCCACAACATCTCCCAAACATCACCACAAGCCACTAGTAATTATATTTTTTAACTTTACCTGTTTCTCGGAATTAAACATCTGCAAAAGCACCAAAGTGACAAAGCAGGGTTGAGTATAAAACTTAGTAGGTTTTACCCAATGACATCCCAACTCACTCCACTAGGATAGATGAATTATCCACATTTATATAAAAACAATTTATATAAATCATTTTCACCAAAGCAGTTTATAACTAACTGTAAACTAGTTTTCCAAAACCATCCATGTGCAAAAGCATCAAAGTTCAAATTAAAACTGGCTTTTCCACCACGTTATTTTTCCAGAAAAAACCAAACAAATTTCATAGACATTCACAAACATCCCGTTTTGACATACCCCACCATTTCACAAACCCGTGAAATCAACCATGCATGAAACCCGGACCTCCCTATACTCGCGAGTGGTGAGAAATCCTTCCACTAAGTCGTCACTTAGTGAACTACCTTGACGGGGGTACTTCACGACCTTATATGTCCCAACCTTTTGATGGAGAGACTTCTTGCCCTTATCCATCCCAATGAATATGAACACACACCACAACCCATGCAAGTCCATGCCCAAAACCAAGTGTGTTCAAAACCTTTCAACCATTTCAATAAAACTCCCTTCTTATTGAAAACCCAAATCCATAAAAATCATTTCAATCACAAACCATTTCAATAAAACACCCCCCATTATTGAAATCCAATTTCTCATCAAACCATCTACAAATTCAGAAATTTAATTAATTTAAAATCAACATTTTAAATACAAATAGCCAAATCACTTTGCACAAAAATTCACCAAGATTTCACAACTCCATCAAAACCATAAATCATCACCATATAAGGTTTATTCCATGTTTTTTACAAACAATACCATTCAAATAAACAATTTGAAACTAATAGAACCAATTCTAGTAAGAGGAGTCAAGAGTGAAGCCACCTACCTCAAAAAAAGGGTGAAACCAAGAAACGGACGAAGAACGCTCAAGAACGTCGGGTCAAAACTCCAAGAATCCTCCTTAGATCTCTCCTCCTAACACAACCAAGACAAAATATTTTCATATTTGGCATCCAATCCCTATGATATACCCATAAAGGGAATACAACTAAGAAAACGAGAGAAGAAGAGATGTAGATCTATGTAGATCTAAGAAACGATCAAGAGCGATCACATACCTTAAGACTCCAGCTTCGATTCTCCAAGAGAACCCTTCGAATCGCCTCCATAACTCCTAGGAGAAGTCCTCTAACCTTCATGGGAGAGTAATCCTGAGTTAGGGCTACTTAGGAGATTTAATGAGGAAAATAGAGTCAAAACTGGTTAGATCCACAATTTTAGGATCTAATTTAAGTGACCGCACAGTTAGTCCACACGGTTTGAAAAACTGTGTGCTAACCATGCATTAGCTTATTCCATGGCCATCCTTCACGCATGGACTCATCGCACGGTTTTCCCAAACCGTGCGCACACCATGTTCTCTTTTCTGTCCAAGAGACCACCACCTGTATGACTTACGCATGGTTTGGAAAACAGTGTGCAGCCCGTGTGTCCCCACATTTTTCCCTTTTCCATTATAAAAGTCTCCCAAACATTCCCCAAACATCTCCCATAAACTTTATGCACTTAAAAATCATAAAACAAGGGTTAATTACCAGAAACCCAGGGTACTAAAATCTTTTATGGGTATTGTGTTCCATATCATAATCATTTTCATCCATATTTTCACACTGATTAATTTCCCCTTCTTGTCCTACCTCTACATTGTTCCACCCCTCCCCTGATGGGGATGAGTGGTAGATGATGAATTCTAAGGATCAGTGTATAACAGATCCATATAATGCAGTCTCCCATTGGAAGTGGTGAAGAAAAATTCTAATGATAAATATATATATAGGTGTTATTAGTGACCGAAAAATACATCTTGAAAACTACATTGAAGAGTTCGAAGATGAGAACCAATAAATCTCCAACCATCTATATGTCGCACATAAAAAACTGACCAAGGTACAATAGAAAACATTCACCTTATTCGCTTCTATAAGCATCACCAATTCTATTTTATATACCCTGAGTTCCATTATAATATTTAGGAGGTCCACTATAAATGACAATAAAAAAGAGTGATAGGTACATATATAAAATAAAGTTGTCACTAAGGTATAAGAAATAAAAATTCTACCTCTATCATTAACATGAACCATATCAACATCCATAAAAGACTCTTCTATTCTGTGTAAATGATTCATTTTAAATTCTTATGGCTATAACATTGAATCATTTAAAGTATGTGGATAAAAAAAAGCCCCACTAGGTTCCAAAGAGGTTATAATAGAGTAAGGTAAAGATAGTGCTGGAAAAAGAATCTTCAAGTCTGCATGACTCCCACATGTGTAGAAAAATATCATAGGCATGGGGTAAAATTATCATTTGTGTCCTTTATATCAAAACAAATAATATTACAGGATACTAGAAATTAATGATTGTATATGATAATACATAAGAGATGAACCAAAATAACTTACACCAAGAAACTCAATTAGATTCCTCTTTCCCTTCTATGAACCACAAGCGCTACCACTAGAGAAAAAAGAAATTTGGTGAACCCTGACATACCCACTAGGTCATGTTCTACAATCAGCACTCTATCCAGCACCACAACTTAGGTGGTTAGCTTTATCAGGACTACATGAGACCAGATATCAGCTCTAAGACCCATCCAAAAAATATGCGCCATTATATTCTCATTAGAAACAACTTCATAAAAACTAAGGGAGATTAGAGAAATGGTTATCATAATGCATTACTAACTGATTCTCTTTCTCAACCTTTAAAAAATCCTTGGATTTTTCTATGCTTGTAAATTTTGGGAGGAACTACATTCTAATTATAGCATTGAAGTCTTTCAACTCCAAGACTTCATGCTTCTTATCTAAGATAAAAAAAATCCCACCACCTTCTATCCTAACCTTCAAGATTAAAGATAGTGAACATCAAGTTGATTGAGTTATAAATCTACAAGAATTAAAAAAAACTTCTTTTATCTAAATCTATATTCAAATTATTTGGATCATTCTACCATTGGAAAGTCAATGGTTTCTGGAGAATAAATTCATGTTCTTGATTCCTTTCATTATATCATCGGGGTTCCACCTACCAAACATGAATAGGGGTAGGATCCACATACTGTTCTATGTCAGGGATGGTGTGGGAAATGTTTTTCATCCAGATTCTATTAAACTATAGGGTTTCCATATCAAAGTTAATTAGAAACACCATCTTATGGAATCACTGGAAGTCTTCTAGGGGGCATGATACTATAGATAAATAATAAAAGTGACACAATAACATGAAATATATGAAAAAATTGTAGTTTATAATAACATATTTCAAAATGAATTATCTAGATAAATATGAACGAAATTCTAGGATTACAACTCCTAAAATCTCAAAGACACATTTTCCAACAACCCATGGTAACATAAAGATTATATAGATTAGAGTTGGCCTATAACACACTTCAAACATGTCCCTTAATTCCCCAAATTACTATCTCTAATAAACTAATATATCCTATAATTCTTACCTATAATGTAAACTAGAAAACCTCCCTTTCATATTAATTTTTCATGAACCAAACTAGATTACCCAAGCATCCTATATCCTAATTTTTGGGGACATTTCCTCAAAGGGAATGGTACATTCCCAATGTATAAAAAAGTCCCTAAGAATCAAGAACTATATTGGGGAATGGTATTTCAATAATAGTCCACAAATAAGTGGATGAATACACATATTATGTTGGTATTTCAAATAAATTACACAGTATAAAGAAACAATAAAGGGAAAAACATGTGATAAGATATATATGAAAATGAGACTACATACAAAATTACTTACTTCCAACTCCACATGGAATTTTGTCACATCCATACCCCCACACATAAGAAATAAAAAACCTATCACCACCATGTGGTTTTTTCCATTTCCTATATGAGATAAAAAAAAGTCTACAAACACCACAATGAGTATAAAGTGTGTGAGAAAAAGATCCAGTAGGATCCCACCAAATGTTTTATGAGAGGAAATAATTAATTAAAGTAATTAAACTCAAGTATGTAGAAATAATTCATGGGAAAAAAATTCTATATAGCTTTTTACATATAATGAATTCATAATCCCTTTTTAATATTTATAAAAAACACTAATAAACAAGTTTCCAAATAATTTCAACAAACATTCCAAATAAAAATTTCAAAGATAACCACATGAAAAAACAATACCATGATATTATAAATTCCAAGTAAATGAGGATCCTTGTATAATTATTTTCATCAATAGCCCACAAAGTGCACACATCTCCCTAGTAGAAAAAGTTTATGGGTTATACTATGATTCTGAGAGTTTCTCCTTAACATAAATTAAGAAACCTAGTGCAAATATTACCCAAGTACAACAGTTCTAGTTGGGAAAGAGTTTATCTCTAAGGATTTATCCTATCCTCATCATCAATCACATTCAATTTTACCATATTAGAGACACACAAAGCTATTTTTTCCTTTGAAATAACATAAATCATTCCTTAAAACAATTTTTTTAAACCACAACAATGTAGAATCCAATTTCAAAAACATTATCAATGTAAAAATATTTAATAAAAGATTTCCCATTCCATTAAATCAAATTTTAAAATCGATTTCCATGATATTTATATGAACTTTGTTTTCTAAACATTTAAATATCAATTTTAATGATTGAGTATATACGGTTCATAAGGAAATGCCAAATTATGAATTAACGTTTCTTTAAAATCTTGGAATAACTACTCCCTTGATAAAAAATAAGACCAGATGATCTAAGGGGTTTGAGAATCGATAAGGCATCCAAAATCATGTTTTCCCAAATAAGAATATACAATCCAACATTTCTAAAACAATAGTAGAGAAAGAAATCACTTACTACAATGATTCCATGGTAATGCATAATTTTTAATGAACATTTAGGACAATGAAAAAAAATAAACAACATATCTATTGGAAATAAAATTAAATAAAATCACAAACCTAAGATAATGAAAAAATATCACCAATCTAAGGATCAATTCAATATAATATGGTTGGATCAAGAATAATAATTAATAATGATAAGAAACCATATTATACCTTTCAAAATAAATATCCAACACCCTAATATCCATTGCTAATGATCAGTATGAGTCATGGAATCCCCAAAATATCCAAAAGGAATCTCATTTTTCAATATCCTAATGGATCAGATGAAGAATGGGAAACATGTGTTTTATTTCTAAAAAGAAAATTTTGGTTAATTAAAATCGAGTCACATAGTTCGTCTGCACAGTATAGTAAACCATGCACCAACTGTGTTCCACTTTCTAGGTTATTTAATGATCCACACAGTTTGGATGCATGGATTGAAAAACATTGTGTCAACCATGCAATATTCAACTATCCTAGTTTTCATGGTTCAATGGTATTTTTATATGGTTTGTACTAACTTTGTGTATAACATTATTCCATCATATTGTAATATAACTCATGGTGCATTGTTTTCAAGGAATAAGAATATGGTTTTTCCTAATTTAATTCCAAACATACACAATCCTAGAACTCTATGAAAATATCCAAAAGTCGCATTAAATAACCGAAGAGAATTACTAAAAAAATATGATAAAAAAAGGAATGTAACTGCCAGAAAGAAACATAGGGATGTGATCGACATCATCCCAACCTATAATTCCAATATAAGTGACTTCTTTCACTACCAATATCTAAGAATAACAACTATAGTGGTATATTGGGTCTGTGATTAGGGTCCTAATGGAGTAAAAACTATGTTTAAAGAACTAATATGATTTTGATTCAGCTAAGGGGGAAAAATATTGGGATATTTGTTTGATTCCAAAAATGTAACATCGACTTCATCATAAAAAATTCTATAATACCAAATTTGATTTTAAACACAATTTTCATTCCCTTCCCCATTACATATATCATTCATTCATCAGAATACATTTTTATATACCAAACAATACCTTGTTACATTATATGACCATCATACTCATTTATAAAATAATTTTAGATTCCTAGATATCTATTTTAAAATATATTTTTAAAAAATATTATATTAAATATTGTCTAAGTGGTTTTTATATCCAACTTTAATCTCCAGTTAGATTAAACTATCTAATAATTTGTTTTTTTCAATTTTTTCATTTACTCAATAATATTTACATTATCATGTACTTGTATCAAAATTGGTTGATTTGGAACTCATATTTTATTCCACCTGCAAGATGTTATGACATGTTCCAAGTAATTATTTTAGCATTCATTGTTTTGATCAATTCTACAATAAATTAAGTGTCTTTTAAACTCATCTACACTAATTTCTATACCGTGAAAAAAATTTAAATACAAACTCATAATTTTTAATGCAACATTTACATCATCATTTATAATACTACCAAACAGTTTTAATTCATATTCATTGTTTCAATGAAAAGGAAAGAAACATTAGATCATTTAGTTTGGTCTAATGGTTGATTGTGTGGGGTTCTATTTATTACACAATCATTGATGTCGGGTCACTATTTTTTTCTTAATGGAAACTCCCAATGGTTTCCATATCCATAACTCTGTAAAACCTACTTTCTAAATATAGGTGTCTATTTGGGGTTTTAGACGCAATGACACTTTGGAACTCACATGGGTTGAGAGGATAGGAGGTCAATATCATCACATCCTTTGGGGGTGAATTGTTTAATACACTATTACTCTCTTATATATTTATGATATGTTCATGAATCTATTTCTAATAAGGGTACCGAATTGGTTACCCTAAAAAAAATAGGTGAAAACTCATTCCATACATGATACAGAATTAGATTCTCACAAAAAATAACTATAGTTTCAATCTCTTTTATACAAGAATGGGAATATTTTAGTAAATCCATATACATGTGTTAGAGGTTCCTCATCCATTTCCCCTGAAGGGTAGATGCTAATATTTTTAAGATGTATCGTCATCATCATTATAATTTTCTTCTATATTGGGAGGCATTTAATATGTCTAGTATGGGATTGATCTATTTGGAGGAATCATATGTATCCTATTTATAACAGGAATCAAAGCCCACAAAGTTCACTGATCTCATGCGGTTTAACATCATGAAGACAACAAATATTTTTAGGCTCTTAGGCACCAGGTATTTGAGATTGAGTCTTGAAGAGACATCCTATATATCTGGATTTTGTTAGGAATCAGATTTATCTTAGTTTGATCACACCCTTAAGATAATCCCTAAGGTATATGAACTTATGTAGGGGGATACATATTATACCACTCATCATGGATTGTATACTGAGTTTTTCATGGTTGGTGGATAGCAATGATGAGGGTGATATAACCTTTAAAACTCTCTAATCCCACATAATCCATACATAGTATAAGAAATAAGTGGTTCAAAGTAGTCAGTATCACTGTATATGAATGTGGGACTTATGTACTGGGACATGCCTTTGAAATTTTGTTGGGAAAAATACCTCAATGAAAAATTGCAGCACTTTTGGGTTGGATGTGTTTGTTGACAATGTAAGTTTCCAGGGTGAATTATCAAGTTCAAGAGATGTTGTTTAAAATCCATGTTGACAGTGAGCTATCTAATTATGATGAGAATCACAAATAGAAGAGGTTAAGTGAATTGCAAGGAAGAATTGTGGTGGATATTAGAAGATTTTGATGGAGAGCATTGTGAAAATAAAAATATTCAGTGGTTCTTTATGAAACGAAGATGTGTAGTAGAGATGAGTTTGACTGATTCAGAAATCACACCAGAAGAAGCGGATCTCCATGTCGACCATGCCAATAAATAAGTGTCCTCCCCTTTTCATTCCACATGATATTAAGTGAGATAATCTGGAGTCATTTTGATTTCCTGAAGGAATGGGTGCTTCGCAAAAACATGCTTCAAAATAAAAGAATGTTCTTTTATAAAATACTATCTTAGTCTCAAACAAAGTCAATGACTCTAAGTATTGATAGCTTTGAGAAGAAGTTTTGTTCTATATTAGCTCAGTGAGATTCATGAGGGAAGTTTCTCTACTAAGGCTTTATCTCTATGACAACATGAGCTCTGTGAACCATTGATCTCCATGAAGTCTTGAGCTCTATGAAGCAGTGATATTTTTGAAGGTGTGTGATTTGCGAAGAGGTATGAACTTTGTGAAGGTTTGTTTGAGAATTGAAAAATAGAGATATTTTTGTAGTAGTAATCTTTGAAAAAGTATTTCAAAGGTTATTGCCTAGTGTTCAATGGAAAATGGGTATTCATCAGTGGATGAAAATTGGACTTCAATAGAGAATCTATATACAATGGTGGGTGAATTCATTAGTGATAATGAAGGAATTATAAGTCTTTAAATTGTGAGTGTATATTTTGAAGAATCAGTTAGCACACTTCAGTTGAGAGATCAGTGAGATTTCAAATTTTAATTTGTTGTAAACCATGAGGGATAATGGTACCACTTTGAACTTGTAAACAATAGTGTGCTTATAGTGGATTTGGTACATTGTCACATTGCCGATGTATGCTCCTTGGACGTATCCCCATGAAGGTGAACCAAGTAAAATTGTCGTGTCCTGTGCATGCTTTATGGTTTGTTCATACTCTACAATAGGAATGAGTGAGAGGATTGTTTTCTCTAACAACTGTACAAGATCGAAATGGGAATTTTTCTTAAACTTTAATACGCTGATTCACCCCCCTCTTAGGGTATCTATCCTAGTGGATCTAACAAAATTTAATATGGATCTTGGTCCTTCGGAAGGCTTCCTATGAACACTAGTTATAGAGGTAATTGTAATCGTCATAGTTTTGT
The DNA here is from genome assembly GCA_963277665.1 of Viscum album. NCBI lineage: Eukaryota > Viridiplantae > Streptophyta > Magnoliopsida > Santalales > Viscaceae > Viscum > Viscum album. Next base: position 576,163,547 of record OY728122.1, on the reverse strand, counting down.
TGATTTATCCATCCATTGATGGAGGGGTAGAATGATCAATTGAGGTTAATGATTGAGTCCTGAAGATTTAAATGTCAGGTACATGGATGGACATACATTGAACTGGATTCCTATTTGATCATGAGCCTTTGGAAGGTGTCCAATGTATCTTGATATTTTTAGGAATCAGATTCATCATAGTTCAATCTATCAGGGCCTACACACTGAGGTTTCCCCTATACGAAGGCATTTATATCATGCCACTAATAGGGGATTACACACTAGGGTTTCCATAAAAGAATTATATTATCATTGAAACTACCTAATCCCATGTGATTTGTGCTAATTATGAGAAAAAACGGATACTAGGTAATCAGTCTCACCACTTATAGATATGGGCCATATATGATGGTACTACCCCTTGGAGGTTTAATATGGTGCTTGGTATTTATGAAGACATTCTAAATATCCTAGTTATATCATGAATTTGATTTATTTTAGTTCAATATATCGGGGCTCCTAGACTATGTTTTCTCTAATATGGAGGTTGGAGAAGTTTTTGAAGTATTGGGATGTCTGATTTTCTTGGACTGTCTATCTACATGAAATAAGTTGATTGTCTATATGACATGCCTTTATTGTCTTCATGAAATGTCAGATAATGTCTTCATGTAATTTCCAAAGACAATCACTTAATCCAATTGACATGCTTAGGGGATATAATATAATATTTATAACATGTATAAAAGTTTTGGGCTAACCAATGATGACTTTTCCAAAGGACATTGAAAGACCCAGCTGGATTTTCCTTGATGGAATCACATGATCTTGACTAAAATTCTTGGAGTGCATCGCATGATCTAGATTTATTTCCTTGGTGTCATTGTGAAATATATATAAAATGCTTGGTGGGTGTTGTGAGAGTCAGTGTGGCATTTTTGTTGGGTTCTTCATGTCCTGGATGACTTGGCCTTATGTCATCATGAAATCTAGTCGATAAGCCTAGAGGACGTTATAAGATCTTTTTGTCCTATCCATTGGACGTCACAAGATTCAGTTGACATGTCCTAATTCAATTGCGAGACTTACTAAACATGAAACAGTACAACAATATGATTTGGTCATCATGTACAGAAGATATCGTGAGGTATGGATGGCAAGCCTGAAGGGTTTCATGATACTTGGTTGGATTGACCAATGGAGAACCATGTGAATTTCTCTAACATGCCCAGGAGACATCACATTATCCAAATAGTATACCAAGGGATTGTTGCATAATCTGGGTGACATGTCTTGTTGTTATCTCATGACCATGGTTGTTCATGAAATGCACGTGAGGATAAATGGATATGTTCTTTGAGTAAGCCTCCCATATTTTTAGTCCTTCTTCAATCCTTTTATTAAATATGCCATTGATTTCTTTACTTTTAACTTAAGTCTCGTGTGACGGATTAGGTATTTGGGATTGCCTTTTCATAAACCAACTAAAGTCATTTGAGTGATCTATGAGTGATCATGTGATGTTCCCATGCATTTCACGTGATCATTTATGTAATTCTCCGAATGTTATCTAATGGGAAACCTCTCCAATCATGTGATCATCCACTCAATTAAACCCTGTCTGATTCATAGGTGCTCGATTCTAAGGATCCAAGGATTTCAAAAAATCATTTTCATTCATGCTGTGGTGGGGGATTTATAGGCCACACCACTATGATTATTGACATATTTTTGGGGGCATGTATCATAGAAATCCAAATGCATTCAATGGAGGGATTTGAATTCATATGGTTCAAAAAATCCTTTTATAGGTCATTCATTGGATATCCAACCCTCAGAGTATCTAAACCCTTCCTCTATTTCATAACCCTTTCTCAAGACCCTCCTAGAAGAATCAATCGTGAGACTTCACGAAGATACCGTTTGGCGATAAATCCTTCAAAATACATTTTTTCAAGGTGATTATTTGAATTAACTATGAACATATATTTGGTAATTGGTTAAACATTGTTTTTGGTTCTTTCTTAGTTTCATGATATCTAATAGCTCGATCACATGACCAGTTGAACAATATACATCTTGCATTACCATGTCAAGGTACTACAATCATGAGTTCTTTGAGGGGTCTTATGGTGGTTTAATTTCCTCAAGTTTATGAGGTTTGTGGGATTTTCATGAGCTAGAAAATTTAAAATTAATTTATGAGATTCAAGAATCCCTTTTATGAATCATGTGATGTGTATATGGATGGTAATATTTATAAATTCCTATAAAAATTTTCACTCATTTGAATTATGATTGTTGATTTTGTGTAGGTGGAATCCAGATCTCATCATAATTCCTCAGATGGAACTAACCAGGGAAGTATGATTGATAGGAATCATAATTTCAATTATCGATATCTTGTGTGTTATGGAAATTATGTTCCAAAAATGATTATTCCTTATGAGCTTCATAATTATACTTATCACAACAACTTACTCTGTATAGTTTTTTCCTAATGGATGTTGTTTTCATTCCCTATATGGTGCTTGAACTTCCATTATGCTAGGTGAAAACTTCTCTTGAATGAATTCAGATGATAATTTCATAGGATGAAAAACTAGTTTCCACTCCATCCTAGGGGTTTTCATATATACTTTCAAACTCTCCCTTAGGCATGATTGATTGTTATTTTTCACCCCATCTCATCACTCAGAGATAATCAAGCATATTTTTCTCTTCATTGAATAACCATGGTGGAAGATGGAACTCAAAATGGGATCCTCAACCTCGGGGAAACATTTATGATCAATGGGCATAAATATTATAGGTTAGGAAGAGTTTCTTGGAGTTTTCTCACCAACTATATTCATTCCATATCTACAAGAAATATGGATTTCCAAATTCATTGTTTATCACCAATCTGATCTTCTAATGGAATTGGTAAGTTATTATTTCTCTCACACTAACTCATATATTTTGTCCCATGGTGTGGTAGGAATTATCGTTTGAGATAACTATGAGCTGGGTGGGATATCTCTTCTTGGGTAGATGTACAATGAGTTCCTCCCTGTCATAAATGCATAGGATGGACCATTGAAAATCCATTTCTTGGTGGGGGACATTCTCAACATCATGTAGGAAAATTTAAGAAAGGATAAAACTATGATCTAATTCATTTAATTCAAATATAAGCTCATCATTTTCCTTTATCACAATGGATTTAGGCCGACTGCTATACGACCCCATTAGTTCCCTTCCCAGAAGGTTCATGATAGTATTAGTTTTTATTGGCCTACTTTGGAAGTCGGGGTTCAAACCTCTTGGGGATACAATGTAAATCCATAGATATCTCTTTGTCTTAGGCTGATGTCCATCATGGACATATTCCTGAATAGTTGACATTTTCTTAACTACGGATGAAATATCATGAATCTATGATAGTATACTGGTGATGGAAGAAAGGCTAGTAGATGGATGGTGCCTCACTCTTGTGGTACCAACTCTTGCATGCCTTCACTATCTCCTAGGACACATTTAATTGGGTTGAATCTTCTATAGTATTAGTGCTCATTTCTAGATGTTATTTTAATTGATATGAGAGAATTTACACTGTAACTAATACTGCAATGCCATCAGGATCCTTCTTTCATTATTTCATCCCACATTTATAAACATATTTAGGTTTGGGGCCATGTTGTTAGGACCAGATGAGTCAATGATCTGTTAATTCGATATGATAATTTTTATATCACCCCTTATCATGAACTGACTCTCCCACTCATTGATAATGGTAGTGACTCTCTTAATGAAAGGTCATAAATGAAATCACATTATGATACAGTTCATATAGCTAAGATGGTTTATTAGATCATATGTGATCCATATACACCTTATCTATTTTCTCATAATCTTGTATACACCCAATGTGTATCCCTCTTCCTTCATATGATGTGTGGGGAGATAAACACCTTGATACCATCCACCGATTTTGGATGATGTTGGCACATAGAGACACCAATATTGAGATTATTGTTATGTCTTCTAATGCTCCCACCTTTCCTTCTCTGGTTTATGCCCAGGCTTGGGTAGAATCCTACTCAGGTGGTGTACTAAACAAAAAGTTACACCATTTGGACACACCATTTGCCTCACTAAACCCTTTATCTATAGCAGTGATGGATTAGATTCATGACATAGGAGAGAATTCGATGAATCTCCCTTATTCTTGAAAAGACTATCCCATCAATAGGCTTGAACCTGTTGAAGAAGTTAGCCATTCAACATGAGTGATGGATAATGTGTTGGTTGAGGGAATAATATATGTGAATTCCTCTCTAACTTCTATATTAGCTCAGTCAATTCTTATTCATTATAACATACCCATCCAAATAGCCATAGAAGCCAAAACAAGATGCAGGTTGATCTGGAATCACATTCATGCCTTGATTAGTGAGACTCGTTCATAAACCTTCCATGGACAAGAAGAACACTATTGTCATCAATTCAATGACATGGTGGCATATGACTTTGATAACCAAACATTTTACTAAATTTTGAGACCAATTAAATTGACTTAGAATGATTTGGACACCAATGAGAGGGGCTTGTGTGATCTTCAAAATGAGACTACCATAGTTGAACATATGAAGGAGGATTTTGATGAATAGGAGTAGAGTTGTAAGTTTATATATATTTTTTGAGATCAAATGGATTCATTGACCAAGTAGATATAGATATATGAGGATTTATAATCTTTCCAATGGTCTGACCTCTTAGTTTCATCATCCTCATTGGAAACTTCTCAAAAATGATTTGAGGATCTGACTACTTTAGTCAAGACCCTCCTTCCTAGGGAAGATGTAGAAGTGGAAGGGTGAGTGACACTTAAACATTAAATTGACACTTATCACCAAACTCTTTCCATATTAAATATCAACTAACCAATTCATATCATAATTTTATCATTTACATGAATTGTTTTTAGTAAATTCATAGGGAGACTCTAAACTATTCAGATTCAATCTTTTCCACAGTATCAATGAGTAAATATATCAAAATTTTAGTATCTTTATTCAGCTCAATTTTATTCATTATGTTCAGGAAATTTCACAGATCGAATGTCACATGAATCATCAATGAACCCATCCTTTTTAAAATAACATGTAATCCTGAATGAAATGATTTTAATATATAAATCATAAGATATTCTTCTTTGGGAATTATCATGACACTACTACAAATCTGGGCTATAGCCACGGACCTATAGCCATGGTTTTATAGGTCCGTGGCTATATCTCTTCTACCGCCTCTCTGTGGCTATATCATAACCCGTTTTTTTCACCCAATTATCATCGGGCGCCTCCTCTTCCCTCTCGCCGCACCCTCCTCCTCCCCGATGCCTCCTTGTCTCACCCTCCTCCTTCCTGACGACTCCATACCGCGCCCTCCTTCTCCCCGATGCCTCCTCGCCGCGCCCTCCTCACCGTGCCCTCCTCCTCGACGGTTCCTTGCCGCGACCCTCCTTCCCAACGTGACCCTCCCCCCCGACGCCTCCTCGTAGCGACCCTCCTCCTCGACTCAGCTCTTCCGACGGCTCCTCGCTGCGACCCTCCTCCTCACTGCGACCCTCCTCCCGGACGCCTCCTCCCCGACGCCTCCTCCCCGACTCCTCTCTTACGACGCCGAGGAAAGTTTTTATGTATGTAAGAATATGAATTATATAATATTCTTCCTAGTTCACGGAGTTGCAGAAATTTTCTCTAACCTTGGGAGGTGATGAGCATTCTATGTATCATCGGTTTGAGTATGGGTTGATGTTAGACATACTTTCAAAGGTTAATCACATTTTCTTCCTAATTATGAAAGATATAAAATGTATCTTTTTATTTAAATTGAACTTGAGGTGAATAATTAAGAGATAACATGATCATAATGATCTATTAGAAGTAAGAATAGGAAAGGAGATTATTCTACAAGTTGTGGATGATGATCAATTGGTTAGGGAAAGACTTTATCATTCCCTTCTTCTAGAGTCAAAGGATTCATTTTTTATATGTGTAATAAATATACACACTCATATGGTTTTCCATTTTGACCCTAGGAAGTATCACTCATGTAGATATGGGCCATCTTCTAATGATTTTTCATTATGGTTGGAGTGGCGGTTATAATTTTACTTTTACAAAGGAATTGTAAGCACAGTTAGTGATTTCTAGTAGACTGGGATATATAAATTATCTATGAGGTCAGCATGTGGTGGATTTAAAGGCACTAAAGCTATGGTTTAATAGTTTTATATAGATCTAGGGAACCATATGTAATTTATGTAGGCTCATTGTTTTAGTTTTATGAGGTTTTTTATTTTATCAAGAATTGATGGATTCATCTCATTATTTTATGTCCATTAATATCATATATAATATATATTTTTCTATTGTGTTCCAATAATTAGTTTTATCATTTATAATGATTTAGGGATGAGGGAGGATGTTATCATATGGGCTCTTTCTTATAATTTTGAAATTTGCAGGATGTAGTGCAATGCAGTGATTTGCAACAGGTGTTTTCTCATATATTCGTTAAATTATTTGTAGTTCTCTCCAAGAATTTGCATTTCCAGTTTCACTTGAGTTTGTTAAACATTTTTACTCTACGTCTCAACAGGATGCAGTGAAATGCAGTGATTCTCAACTGGTGCAGGAGGGCAGTGGGGGTGTCCAGGGGGCTTTTATTTTCCCCTTTCATAGAAATTAGTAGAAAGTGTATACAATTCCAAAAATAACTCCCCTAATTGGTAATGACATCCATGCCACATATCCATCATACAAACTGATGAAATGTTTTTGTATTGAGGAGAAGATACTATAATCCCATTCACCATTTTCTAGGGGGTGTCATAGGGCACAACAATGTGAGATTTTTTACTTTTACATCACTTTACACCAAGATTTCACTTATTTGCAGTTTACTGTGCTAGTTCTGTTTTATCTTGTTTCACCCCCTAATGTGTAACGTGAATACGTAGATCGGAAGTGGTAAGACTTGCACAATGTTGGGAGACATTGAGAGAGGAATTAAAATATACAATGTACTAGAAAAATTCTGGTCACAGTGTGTTAGTTCTATTTTCCTTTTCATCTCTTTTCCTATGTCTCTAGTTTTGACCAAGGAAATTCAAGGAGGAAAAGTATCATGGCTGGGAGTTTATGATAGCCCCTATGTCACTGCATAGTTCTTTTATTGTTATTTGGTTAAGTAGAGTTTTGGTTTTTATCTCCATGGAGTTCCAGGTCAGAACATGGAAATTTTTGAGGTTTCTATACTCTTCATGGTTAAGGTGCATGGTTTGAGGAAAATAGTATGACCTCCCTTCGTGAGGATAATTTTAATTTCATTTTGAATTGCACACAATTTTTTAGCATGAGTTGCGCATAGCCAAGTCTAAACCATGTAGACCCTTGGTGAAACAATGTAGGATCCTTGGGCCAGTGTAGGGGGGCTGGGGAGGGGGGACAGGTGCAGGTGGGCTGGGGTAGTAGGGGGCTGGGGGGGCTGGTGCAGCTGGGGGCTTGGGTTGGGGGCTGGTGCAGGTGGGCTGCGGGGGGGGACTGGTGCTGGTGGGCTGGGGGTGGCAGGGGGCTTGGGGGGCTGGTGCAACTAGGGGTTGGGGGCTGGTGCAGGTGGGCTGCGGGGGGGTGGAGGTGGGCTGGGGGTGGCAGGGGGGCTGGGTGTAGCAGGTGGCTGGGGGGGGGGGCTGGTGCAGGGGGATGGGGAGGGTGGGGGAGACTGGTTTAGCTGTGCTGGGGGTGGACTAGTGCAGCTAGGGGCTGGGGGCTGGGGTTGGGGGCTGGTGCAGGTGGGCTGCGAGGGGGGGCTGGTGCAAGTGGGCTGGGGGGCTGGGGGTGGGGAGGGTGGGGGACTGGCACAACAAGAGAGAAAATAAAAAAACTGAATATGAGGAATTTCTGTGATAGTCAATGCTTTGCACAGGCACATTCAGGTTCACAAGCCCATGCTTCTTGGAATTTCTGAACCTAAATCTTATTTTTCATTAGGCTTTGCTGGACTTAATAAATTTGGTTTTAATTTGGTTTTTGCTAGTGGTTCCACTAGTTAGGGGTATCTTTTATGTGTTTTTTTCTCATTATTCATTCGGAAAGGTTGAAGTTATTGCCATTGATGAGAAGATTATCTCTTGAATGTATGTGATTCAATTTCCAGCGTTTGTCTTCATAAACTTGCTTCAGATCACCATCCAATTCTGGCTAGTTTCAAGAGTAAAGAGCAACAAATGCCTCTTCTTTTTTGATTCAATAATGCTTGGTCTTTTCGGACTGAATGTGACAATCTTATTAAAAGTTTTTGGTTCAGCATGAATTGTAGCTGGGGGGAATCGACCTTCTCTTACAAGTTGAGGTTACTAAAGTCCCAACTGAGAATTTGGAGTAAGGCCAATTAGAGTGGGTTGGATAAAGAGATCCTTACTCTCAAGTTGACTCTGCATCATATTCAAGATGAAGCTACTAATTCTGATTTTAGTCAGGACATTTCAATATAATTGGGTGTTATATCCAGGCTGAACTCTCTTATTACAAAGAGGGAAGGTGTTCAAAAGGAAACTTTTAGAATCAAATGGATACAGGATGGGGACAGGAACACAAAATTCTTCAACTCTCTTCAATGAATTCAAAGGGCCAACTCGCCTTTATCTCTTCTTAGAACTGGATAATGCATCTTGCATAACAAGGAAGCAATCGCTGAACATGTTGTTGACTATTTCACTAAGCTTTTCAATGGACCTGTAATGGAGGTGACCTTAATGGATGGTATTGTTCCTTCGATGGTTTCTGATGAGGATAATCTTTTTCTCACAAGTACCCCCCATGAATTTGAGATTAAGGATGCGGTCTTCAGTTTCAACGCTGGTAGTGCCCCTAGTCTAGATGGATTTGGCAATTCTTTTTATTTAAAGTATTGGGAGGATATTAAAGTGGAAGTTTGTAATCTGGTCTCTTCTTTATTCACCTCAGGGGTGCATCCCCGTGGCTTCAATGCCCAATTTATCACTTTGATTCCTAATGTTGATAATGCTTGTGAAATTCACCTCTTCAGGTGAAATAAATAGATTGAGTCGAGTGATATTCTTGAGATATTCGATCCGATGAGTAATAAACCTCTATGGGACATTCCATGTTCTTGATTACAAAGTCTTGGAAGCAATTTCTGAGTCAGACTCAATCCATAAGCAGCTCTGTCATGCTGAGGTGAAAAATTAGTTCTTGATTATTGAACAACCTTGAATTCCTTGTAGTACACACAATAAAAAAAATGATTCCACTATTTCTAGAAGATGATTCCATACCTGCTCGCTGCATCTAGCCTTGGAGACCTGCTCAAGCAACTTGGGTACCTATAGGTGAGTGTTAAATGACATCCCAAATAGAAATCTAGCATATTCCTATAGTTTCTGGTCAAAGTTATATCTCAAAAATAAGTATTGATCATTTTCTCTATCCTGGAAGTAAATAGATCAACCAGAAACAATATGAGACCCTGATTTTTTAAGCTAATCATGAGTTGCTATTTGATTTTTTCATATTTTATAGAGAATAAAAAATCTGGATAAATGTATGAATGGTGATCTAAAGTCTATAAGCTATTTTGGAGGTCTATTTGGGCTGTTACATTCCATCCTGTAGTGAACTCTAGTATTAAACTATCCAATCTAGTTTTTCTTCCATATGATGATGTCATAGTCTATGAAAGAATAACTCTAAATATTCAGATTATCCTGTGTACTCAGCAGACCATCATGACTTTGATATTGTGAAATAAATTCATCAATGATCATATGAGATAAATCTAGTGGTATGATAACAATTTCCTGCAGGGGGGGGTGCTGTCCAGGCAGGGGGGGCTGTCCAAGCAGGGGGGAGGGGTGTCCGGCAGGGGGGGTGCTGTCTAGGCAGGGGGGAGAGGTGTCCAGGCAGGGGGGAGGTGTCCAGGAGGGGGGGGGCTATCCAGGCAGGGGGGAGGTGTCCAGGGGGGATTCCAGTGTTCAGGGGGGTGTCTAGTGTCCATGGGGAAGGGGGGCTGCAGGGGGGGGGGGCTGTCTAGGGGGGCTTTACAGGGGGTGGGGGCTGGAGGGGGGAGGGGTGTCCAATGTTCTTTCCACTTTTTAGGTGATTTAGAGGACGAGGTTCAGGATTAAATGTATACATGTATGAGAAGAGTAAGATAGGGAGGGTCAACTAGAAAGATAAAAGGGATTACTCATATTTTTCTCTACCAATGGGGAATAGGTCTAGGAATATGTCAAAGGAAAAATAGACAGAATGTAACCCACCTCTCCAAGGTGGTCTTTTAGTAATGGGGGCTAAGTGTTTATGCCTTTGTTCTGCCCCTTTCTTCAATCATTCATGTATTATTCTAATATTTAGTTATGAATTGTCTAGTTATTAAGTAGTTTATGGTATTGCAGAAGTTAAGGGATACACTCTTCATTGGTTTTAGGAATGATCCTGATTGAGGATGGTCCCTATTATTTTTTCATGCTGAAAATCCTACTTGGGAAGCTCTCTCAAAGTCTCTATAGTCAGGTATGTCCTGTAATTGAAGGTTGTTCAATCTAGTAGCTTCAAGAATCCATTTTTCTTCATTTTTTAAGATGATTTAATCTTTTGAAAATTTGTATAATTACTTAAATCGTGTAAAATGTGTCCTTTTTTTCTATCTACAGTTGACACACTGATCACATATATATAAGAATTTGATATATCTCATTTCTTTTCCCACTATTTTCTTATAGGTGGTTTCTTATGATAAGACCGGTTCTATCCACCACCATCTAAGACAATGAGTTCAAGATTTGGGTAAGGTTTATTCCATTTTTATTCTTTCAACCACCTATGTTCAATATATGAGTAGTCATTCAATTTGACATTACCATTTATCTGCTTATAGGGTGCTTCTTCTGGTGTATGATCCCAAACAACTGACTTAGGTACTATATCAATGTCATCATTGTACCTAATGGTATGTAATAACTTATTCCATCATGATTCTTGTTTTATGTACTCTGAATTCTTTATTCAAATTACAAAATTGTAAATGTGCTTTTCAAAATATTCTCTTAATGAAAAATATAATTTTATCTTATGAAATTTAATTTCTACATGCATCCAAATCTAACATATCATTCTTTATACATTGAAAATAAACTATTCTCTATACTTTCAATGGAGTTATATGATTATTAGCTCATTTATTGTATTTATTACTCAGCTCGTTTGTATTATAATCACATGATCATCCGTAGTTTCATTTTTTTTGGTGCTCCAACTCTTGTGTATGTAGATTCATATCATAGTCTTTCAACTTTTCTACTACCGGGTATGTTATACCTGAATCTTCTGATCATAGGGTGTCTACTTAGCGTATAATTTTATTGGACCATCTGATGATCCTCCATTGCATATTGTATTCTCACAGTGCATATTCTTTCCTCTGATTGCAGTGTACTCCATCTGATGATCAATCCGATATTCTCACTCTGCCCATTCGTGTCATTGCACGACCCCTTCATTTGGTTGTTTTACATTAAAATTATCATACTGTGTCTAGTTATCTTGAACCATTTCATCTATGATTATAACCTTCTGATAGTTACTGCATGCGGAAGTATTGCTAGATCGCCTCTATCCGAGCAATGGAGTCTTGGTTTATCCGAGCATCTCGGTTGGTGTATTTATGTCTGAACATCCCCCCTGCCCGCAACACCCACCCTGGCGCCTTCGAATCAGCCCGCACCATCCCCACAACACCTGCAACCAGCCCCCTTCAACCAGAATTCCAGCCTCCTCCCGCTCCCTTCGCTCCTGGTCTGAAGATGTTGCCCCGCGGATGTCGCCGGATTACGCCAACACGCTGCGGTCACACCGCGGTCACTCCACGGTCACGCCGCGGTCAAGCCGCGGTCACGCTGCGGTCACGCCGCTGTCACGCCGCGGTCACGCCGCGGTCACGCCGCGGTCACGCCGCGGTCACGCCGCGGTCACGCCGCGGTCACGCCGCGGTCACGCCGCGGTCACGCCGCGGTCACGCCGCGGTCACGCCGCGGTCACGCCGCGGTCACGCCGCGGTCACGCCGCGGTCACGCCGCGGTCACGCCGCGGTCACGCCGCGGTCACGCCGCGGTCACCCCGCGGTCACGCCGCGGTCACGCCGCTGTCACGCCGCGTTCACGCCGCGGTCACGCTGCGGTCACGCCGCGGTCACACCGTGATTTGGCCCTGCTCCAGCCACATCCAGCCCACACCAGCCCCCTTCCACCTTCATATCAGCCCGCTGCCACCAGCATTCCATCCCGCAACAGCCCCCCCCCCCCCCCCCCCCCCCCACCACCACATTCGAATAAGCCCGCACCATCCCCCCAACACCTGAAACCATCCCTCTTCCACCCGCATTCCAGCCTCCTCCCTGTCACGACCCAATCATGGGGGTCCTGTCACGACCCAATCAGCCCGGAAGATGCTGCCCCGTGGATGTCGCTAGATCGGTCCAACACGCTGCGGTCACACCGCGGTCACGCCGTGGTCACGCTGCGGTCACCCCGCGGTCACGCCGTGGTCATGCCGTGGTCACGCCGCGGTCACGCCGCGGTCACGCCGCGATCACGCCGCGGTCCCGCTGCAGTCATGCCGTAGTCATGCCATGATTTGGCCCTGCTCCAGCCACATCCAGCCCACACCAGCCCCCTTCCACCTTCATTTCAGCCCGCTGCCATCGGCATTCCAGCCCGCAACATCCCCCCTTCCACCTTCGAATCTGCCCGCACCATCCCCCCAACACCTCCAACCAGCCCCCTTCCACCATCATTCCAGCCTCCTCCCACTTCCTTCGCTCCTAGACAGAAGATGCTGCCCCGCGGATGTCACTGGATCGGGTCAACACGCTGTGGTCACGCCACGGTCACGCTGCGGTCACGACGCGATCACGCCGTGGTATTAATATTTTTCCCTTTCAGAGCATCTTTCAACGACGTATTAATAGAGGATGGCTTGCAGAATTTCTGTACAATTCTTCACTTATCAGTGGCATGGCCTATCATCCTGCAATGCTCATTGTACTTTGGTATGTTTTCTAATACAAAACATACCTCAATAAGATGATAATTTATATCAATAGAAACACATTCCAGGGGGTGTAGAAAGGGCCAGGGGGAGGGGTGTCCGGCAGGGGGGGTGTCCAGCAGGGGGGAGGGGTGTCCAGGGGGTGTAGGGGGTGTCCAATGGGGCTGTCCAGTTGGGGCATGGGGGCTGTCCAGTGTGGTGCAGGGGGCAGGGGTGTCCAGCAGGGGGAGGGGTGTCCAGCAGGGGGAGGGGTTGTCCAAGCAGGGGGCAGGGGTGTCCGGCAGGGGGGAGGGCTGTCCAGGGGATGCAGGGGGTGTCCAGTGGGGTTGTCCAGTGGGGTTGTCCAGTTGGGGCATGGGGGCTGTCCAGTGGGGTGCAGGGGGGGAGCATGGGGGACTAAGGGGGGAATGGGGGGTGCAGGGGGGTGTTCAAGGGGGTTTTCCAGGGGTTGCAAGGGGGTGCAAGAGGGCTGTCCAGGAACCTAAGCCCATGCAAGTTATGAATGTCTCTATAGAGAAAATGCAGTGATGTCCAAATCTGGAAAATATCATAAAACATCCCACAGATACTTCAGAGGCACCAGGTATAACTATTTCACCACCTATAGATAGTGAGCACGGTGCTATAAAATCTGGTAACTCTATTTCAAATCATAATCCCAATGTTTTGTTTAATGAAGTACTACATGAAATATGATGATTTATGTTGATGACATGATTACAATTTGTAAGAACATGAGCCTCATAATTATTGTAAAATCACAAAATAATGGTAAGTTTGAAGTGAAAGACTTAGGCATTGCTAATAAAACCTTAGGCATTGAAATGGTTAGAGATAGACCAAATAAATTTTCTTACTTATCTCAAAATGGTTAAATATTAAATATTAAAAATAGACACATGTTTGAATCTCTCAAAATTTCAAATGTACTCCTAGTAAAACACTTTAAATTTTCTTCAACACAAAAACCCATTGTTGATGATGAGATTCAATTTAGGTGTAAAATCCATTATGATAATATTTTTGGTATCATTATGTACTCTGATTTCCATGGGACCTGATATTGCCTATGAAATCTACAGTCATAGCAGATTTATAAACACACCTGGTGCAGGTGGGAAGAGGGGGGGGGGGTGGAGGTGGGCTGGGGGTGGCTGGGGGGCTGGGGGTAGCAGGTGGCTGGGGGGGTGGCTGGTGTAGGGGGCTGGTCCAGGTGGGCTGCTAGGGGTGGGGGGCTGGTGCAGGTGGGCTGGGGTAGCAGGGGGGGCTGGGGAGGGGGGATAGGTGCAGGTGGGATGGGGGTAGCAGGGGGCTGCGGGGGGGGGGGGGGGGAGGACTAGTGCTGGTGGGCTGGGGGTGGCAGGGGGCTGGGGGTGGTGCAGCTAGGGTTTGGGGTTGGGGGCTGGTGCAGGTGGGCTGCGGGGGGGGGGGGGGGGTGGATGTGGGCTGGGGGTGGCAGTGGGGCTGGGTAGCAGGGGGTGGGGAGGGGGGCTGGGGTAGCAGGGGGCAGGGGGTGGGGGGGCTGGTGCAAGAGTGATGAGGGAGAGCTAATACTAAATTTCTTTATATTGTAGAGTATGCACTAAAAGAATCTATACCATGTCCAACTACTATAATGGTATGGTGTTTATTTTTTATATCTATGTTGTTAGAGTTAATTGGTATTGAAGTTACTCATTCTTTAATATCATCAATTTTAGTTGAAATGTAGTTCTTAAATCCAAATACTATATAATTCTTGTTGGATCCATACATTCCTTTAGTAAAGAGGTCCATGTAATGTTTTAAATTTCATGTGTGTTATGTGATGGTTTCCAACTTTGAAGTGGTATGGGATCTCTTAGTGCATGATCTGGAGGTATTTGACATTATTATTTGAATAGATAGAATGATCGATGGTATGTACTTGATTGAATTTTCTCATTTTTGAGTTCAATTTAAATCACTTTTTGGGGTCTCTCTTGTCTTTTAGGGTAAGTGGGATTCTAGATTTGGGATAGTAGGGGGTGTCCAGAAAGGGGAGGGGGTGTCCAGATAGGGGGGGAGGTGTGTCCAGATAGGGGGGATGTCGCTGGACCGGGCCAACACGTTGTGGTCACGCTGCGGTCATGTCGCGGTCACGCCGTTGTCACGCCGCGGTCACGCCGCAGTCACATCGCGGTCATGCCGTGGTCACGCCGCGGTCACGCCGTGATTTGGTCCTACTCCAGGATGACACCCTGCAGCGGTTAATCCTCCTTAGAGAAACATTGAATGGTTAGCTCTATAATATTTCGTATTTCCTCATTCCTAAACTATGAACTCCTTTCCAGTCCCCCACCATTTTTCAATCCACCTAGGCAACCCATCCACAACATTACCACCAATCAGGCCTACCCACCTCTCATATTCTAAGCAAAAAACCCCACATTTTCCACCAGGCATCCCACTTTAAAACCATTCCAAACCTCACCCAATTCTGACCAATTAAACTAGACCCCTTAACATTTGAAGCCCTCATCTAAATTCCTGTTCCAACTCACTTATTTTAGACCCAATCAGCCCTGACACTTTAGAAAAACAAGAGCAGACTACTTAAAATCCAGTCCAACTTAGTTTCTTTCATGCTTTCCCCCAACTATATTGGGAAACTTTTATTCATTTTTCTTCATTTACCTCTTTTTACTTACTGCTGATTTCAGCAGCCGGATTCGGTCTTTTAGCAATATCCCATGACATGCATTCGTTGTCTAGGGGGTCCAGTGGGGGGGGGGGGGGCTAGATATAGGGCTGGGTGTAGGGGGGAGGGTCTGTGCAGGCAGGGGGAGGGGCTGTCCAGTAGGGGGCGAGGGTTGTCTAGCAGGGGGGAGGGGTGTCCAGTAGGGGGGAGGGGTGTCCGGCAGGGGGGAGGAGTGTCCGGTAGGGGGGGTGGGCTGTCCAGCAGGGGGGTGGGGCTGTCCCGTAGGGGGGAGGGCTGTCCAGCAGGGGGAGGGCTGTCCCGTAGGGGGGAGGGTTGTCCAGCAGGGGGAGGGCTATCCAGCAGGGGGAGGGGTGTCCAGCAGGGGGGAGGGGTGTCCAGTAGGGGGGAGGGGTGTCCAGGTAGGGGGGGCTGTCCAGCAGGGGGCGGGCTTTCCGGCAGGGGGCGGGCTGTCAGGCAGGGGGGAGGGGGCTTTCCAGTAGGGGGAGGGCTTGATATAGGGCTGGGTGTAGGGGGAGGGGTTGTGCAGGCAGGGGGAGGGGCTGTCCAGCAGGGGGAGGGCTGTCCAGCAGGGGGGAGGGGTGTCCAACCGGGGGGAGGGGTGTCCGGCAGGGGGGAGGGTTGTCCGGTAGGGGGGGCGGGCTGTCCAGTAGGGGGCAGGGCTGTCCAGCAGGGGTGAGGGATGTCCATCAGGGGGGAGGGCTGTCCAGCAGGGGGGAGGGGTGTCCAGAAGGGGGAGGGGTGTCCAGAAGGGGGGAGGGGTGTCCAGGTAGGGGGCGGGGCTATCCAGCAGGGGGCGAGCTGTCCGGTAGGGGGAGGGCTGTCAGGAAGGGGGAGAGATATCCGACAGGGGGGAGGGGTGTCCGGCAGAGGGCGGGGCAGTTCAGAAATCTGTTTTGTTGTCGTTGATTTTGACACCACCTGCACACTAGAAGAAGTAGTCTGATTAGGAGAAGGCTCCCCTAGAAGTATACATACTTCTTCAGAACCAGGTGTAGCAGCTTTTGCATCAACAGAATGGTCAGCAGAAGCATGAATCCCACACTACACTTTCCCAGATTCAAAAAAATGAGAAACAGAGGCAGTCTGGTTTTGTTTATTAACAATATCCACCTCCTTAATTGTGTCTTGTCCATCTTCTTTCAGATTTATGTTTACCTGTGCACTAGAGGCATCACTAGAGGTAGTATAAAGTAAATCTTGTGCCCTGAGACTTTCATTGGACACACCCTCCAAGGAGGAAACCTCCTTACTAGTGTCAATCTGAGAAGAATCAGATTGACACAGTGAAGGGGGCCTGGGTTCCTTGCTTTGAGAAACCACTTGAGCATAGGAATGGACAGTAGTAGTAACAGGGAGAACAGGTGCAGGATCCACAACTTCTTCCACAATGTCAGCCCATGTTTTATGGCTGGGCATATAGACCTTCTCATTATCATTCTTGGAGTCATAAACAACCATCCCTTGATTAACAGGTTCAGCAAACTGCCTATTAACAGGGTTGTCAGAACCAGAGGTTCAAGATTTATTGCTTTGTATTGTTTTCCTCTACAAATCAAGGTTGGAACATGATTTATGATCATGTCCTCGTTGAGAACAAAGGGTGCAGATAACAGATCTTCTGCAGTTTTTAACCTCATGATCGATGACCTTACAATCTGGGAAAAATTTTGGTATGTTCTCAAATTCCACTAAGTTCCAGCTCCTCTTCATCAGTAGATAAACAAACATTGTCTACTAATGTGGAGAAATGGTCTATTTCAATTAGACATCTACTACAATGGCCAAATCGAGCTATTTCATTTTCTCGATCCATCTTAACTGGAACTCCAACAGCTAATGCAATGTCATATAGAATTATAGGATGCCATAAAACCCAGTTTAAGCCATATATTTTAACCCATACCTGAACTGAGGTCTTACCAATTTCATATGGGTTGAATTTCTGATCCCAGTCATGTATATGTACAGCACCTGGCTTGAGTGAGAGGGAGCCAAATCCCCAGTCATGTATATGTACTACAGGGGGTGCAGGTGCAGGGGGTGCTGGGGGGGAGGGGGGAAGGGGGGATGGGGCAGGGGGGATGGGGGAAAGGTCAGGGGGTGCGGGGGGGTATTGGGGGTGCAGGGGGGCAGGGGGGAAGGGGGGAGGGGTGCAGGGGTGCAGGGGGCAGGGGCAGGGGCAGGGGGGAGGGTGGAGGGGGGCAGGGGGAAGTGGGGGTGCAGGTGCAGGGGTTGCTGGGGGGATGGGGGATGTCTAGTAGGGGGAGGGATGTCCAGAAGGGGGGAGGTGTGGGGGGAGGGGTGTCCGGCAGGGGGGGGATGTCCGGCAGGGGGGAGGGCTGTCCAGTAGGGGGGAGGGCTGTCCAGCAGGGGCGGGGGGGCTGTCCAGCAGGGGGGAGGGTTGTCCAGTAGGGGGAGGGGTGTCCAGTAGGGGGGAGGGGTGTCCAATAGGGGGGAGGGGTGTCTAATAGGGGGGAGGGGGAAGGCTGAGGTTGGGGGCATGCTGGTGTGCAAGGGTGCATGGGGGAGTGAAGTTGGGTGGGGTGTCCAGGGTCTGGGGGGTCAGTCCTGGGTGGGGGGATGGCGGTTGGGGGGTGTCCAGGGTGTGGGGGGGTCTGTCCTGGGGGGTTTGGGGGGGGGGGGCAGGACTGGCAGGGGAGAGGGGGGAACTAGCAGGGGGAGGGGGGGAAAGTAGTAGTGGGAGGGGACTGGGCAAGGGCAGGGGGTGTTGTGGTTCGGTGTAGGGTTGAACAACAGCATTCACCCAGCCAGGTACCAAGTAGTGAACAACAGCTCTGTAGAATTTCCATGAAACTTCTAACCAAAGAAAAGAACCAGTCTGGAAGCTTCTAAGCCACACTTCTGGAATGTTTACTGCAAATAAAAAAGGTTTTCCTCATCCGTCTCCATACTCAGCCTCTGAATCATCTCCTTTACTTTGAACTCTAGCACCACAAATTTCTGAATCTTCAACACATGGTCTAGGATCCAGTGATGACTTATTACAAGGCTCCAACCCCATTGAGAGAGTTCGTACGGTTTGTCCATCGAGAGCAGAAGGTAAGACACACTTCCCCAATCTGTGACAATCAATTTTACCTGGCAGCATGTTCTGAATTGTCACTTCATCATCAAGTGGAATCAATTGCAGCCTAGGGACATATTGTTCCTTCACATCAACCCTTCACTAAAATTGCTTTTTCAGACCGTGCAAAACTGGAATCATTCAGCTCTTCGCCTTACTGTTGTCCTGTGGGGGTGCAAGGGGGCTGTCCGGGGGGGGGGCAGTCTAGTGAGGTGCAGGGGGGGTGTTCAAGGGGGCTGTCTAGGGGGGTGCAAGGGGGCTGTCCAGGGGGGGGGCATGAGGGTGCAAGGGGGTTGTCCAGGCGGTGCAGGGGGGGAGGGCTGTCCAGCAGGGGGGTCTACAAGGCAGTTGGGAGGAGGGCAGGGGGGGCCTGCAGGGCATAAGGTAGGGGTGCAGGAGGTGTCCAGGGGGTGTCCAGGGGGTTTCCAGGGGGTGTCCAGGGGGTGTCCAGGGGGGGTGTCCAGGGGGTGTCCAGGGGGTGTCCAGGGGGGTGTCCAGGGGGTGTTCACGGGGTTTCCATGGGGTGTCCAGGGGGGTGTCACGGGGGTTGGGGGGTATTTTTTTATGGATTTGGAGACCCTATAGACACAGTTTAAAACTATGGCTATTGGTTTATTGTCATGGTTTTTAACCGTGGCTATAGACCTAATTCCACGGTTGTATACCGTGGAAAAAAATCATGTCCGGCCTTTAGTATAGCCACAGTTCAAACTGTGGCATTAGGTATACAACCACGTTTTGGAACTGTGGCTATAGGGCTAGGCCTATAGCCATGCCAAACTTAGCCACGATTTCTCAAACCGTGGTTATTACCTATTGCCACAGTATAAGGGCATATAGCCACGGTTTAGAACCGTGGCTATAGAACGAATTTCTAGTAGTGTGAATTCCCACAAACATGGGATTTCTCACTGATTTATTCGCTCTAGCTATCTTGATATTACCTAATTCATAGAAAGATAATTGGGTAGAATAAATGTTCCAAAGGGAGAGTTATCTATACTTTTTGAAATTTCATGGACCTGGTGAGCATAGACTGATTTTTTCTAAGATCATATAGTGGGACTAACAAGATTTGTATCTTTTCTATTTTAGAGAATATCTTTTTTGGTATGTATTTTAGGGTATTTTATCTAGTATGTTATGTATATATATAGTTTATGGTTGTTTAACATGGACATTCTATTATTTTCTTTTAGTTTCATTCATCTTGAACCTTCTATAGCTGTTGTTTAGGGTCTTCCGGCTCAGACCTTTCATCACTGTATTTTAGGGTATTTTTTCTCAGAAAATCTATCACTTTCACTTAGGTTGTTTTATCCTAGACCATCTATCATTGTATTTATTTGCCTTTTATCTCAAACATTATATTTTTTTAGTTCAGGTTCTTTTATCTCAGACCTTTTATCACTATAGTTTTGGTTCTTTTATCTCCTACCATTTATTGTTTTGGATTAGGTCCATTTAGCTCAGATCATTTAGATGTCATGCATTTTAAAGTCTTACTTCCATTATTTTATCAATGAATATGGTATATGGTGCAGAAATTCAAGGAATGAACCAAAAAACCCCTAGGATACTGAGTTATGTCATTGTGTTGCTAATCCACACAAGTATTAGAGCTTCTTTCCTCTAAGGAGGACATGAGTCTAATTTTTAGTTAAAGTCCTTTATTTGTTGGTAAAATTTTAAAATAGATGTGTCTCAACTATTTTCCAAGGTTCATGTATGATGTATGGTTATGATATTTGTTGAAGATGAAATACTATGGGTTATAGATCCACCGGGATAGTTGGAATATGATTAACATATGTCATAGACCAAAATTTTCATTCAGTAATTATGATATAGGGAAGACATGCCTTGAATGACTGGTATAACCCTAAGGTGTTGGGTTATACCAAAAGGTTTCTAGGGAACATGAGGATTAGAGTTCCTTTCCTAGAAGAAGGATATTTTTTTATTTTGTAGTTCAAATCCCTTATGCATCAATATAATGATAAAATATATGATCCCCAATCTTTTATGAGGGCCATGAAGGATTAAAGAAAACTCAAATGCCTAGATGATGAGGTTGGGTATGGAAGAAAGACTATCCAGGAAGGTTTCTAGCACCCTAGGGTATACCAAATCTTTAACTATGAAGCTCAAACACTACACCATGTGGTTGGGAATCATGGGATGTGATCCATTAAAAGGTTCGGGTATGGAGTTTCACATTCTTGATTTAAGAAAGGGTACAATACATAGTGATAGAATATTTATGATGTAGAATCTACCTGAATAATTTAGTTATGGGAATTATAAATCATGGTTTGAAGTGTTCAGGTCATGATAATGGTGTAGGATAGTCATGATTCTAATGGAACAAAATACACTGGGGTGTTGAGGTCTACCAATATGATTTTAGGTCTCACAAGGATTAGAAATCCCTTTCCATAGAGTGAAAATTTTGTTTGAAAACCATAGGTGTATATGTTAGAGACATAGGCATAAATTCATATTAAAACAATGGCTCCCATGAATCCTGATATCTTTTTTCCAAGGGAATGGAAGATTTACCATAATCCAAGGTACTCAAATCATATAGCATGATTTATAGAGCTTCTAATATTAATGAAGGGTTCGAGTACCTTAATGGTAGTGTTGCCTCCTACTGAACAATTTATCCTGGTGAGGGGATGTAATGAACTATTACTCTAACTTTTCCCTAGATTTGGGGTCGAGTGACCTTAAATATTCTTTTACTAAGGGCCACAAGGTGGACCCTATGAGCTATATTCCTCATTTATTTACGTCATAATTTCATCCTAAACACTATTTTTGAAGAGTTTAGTGAGTTAATACTTGATTTTGTATCCGTAATCTCTTTGCGTGTTTTGACCTGAAAAGTTGTGTGCCTCTTTCTCTTTTAGTTTACAGTCTTTGGTATTGGACCATCAAAGGATACAATTTAAGGTCATACAGATTTGACCAAAGTGTTTACAGTTTAACGCCGTGACCTACATGGACATAATATAAAGGGAATGTTACAAAAGAACCCAATTAGGGTACCCAGGTTCAAGAATACTCTAACATCCTTCTGATCATGGGATGAGAAAAACCATGACTCCAGGGTCTTGAGTAATGAGTAAGGATATTGGACAATAATATCAGGAATGGAAAAAAACACTTGGGTGTTGAGATATATTACAGTGACGTCAGAGATCAAAAAGATAGGAGATCCCTTACTATAGAGTGACACATCTAGTTGATAACCATAGGTGCATATACATGATCCATATACATACATGCATAGTTAAACAAATGTTCACTTAATGTAGGGGATCCTTTTATAGGTTCCATGGAAGGTTTGTTAAAACCAAATGTACTCAAGACATGAAGTGGGATTTAAGGGATGGGGGGATTAAAATTTGATGGAAGAACCATGTATTCTAGTTGATCGGGGTCAGAATATTATGGTTCATTGATAAGGGATGAAAATGGGCAATGATCATCATATTTTAACACCATGTAGTACGGACTTGTTTCCTTCTGTGAAGTTTATTGTCATGCAATATGGACAATTCCCATATAGTTTAACATCATACGGTAAGAACATATTTGTTTCCATTTAGTTTAATTTCATGAAATAAGTCTGTGGTAGTTAACAAAAAAAAGTATTCATGATGTAATATGTGTCCAAGAAATCCATTCCTAAATCTAGTTCGTACATAAGAAAAATGATCTTGTATAACTCTATACATTTACATTCAGAAAAGTTCCTTACATTGGTCTAACCTATATGCAAGGATGGGAGGAATATTTTATTTTTTGATGGATGGGGATATGAATCAGATATAAAATAATTGAAATATTTCATATGAGTATAGGAATGAATCAATACATAGTTCATGAACTTGAAAAATTCGACGCAGGTCTGACCCATACAGAAAGGAGGCATTTTTACCTTTTATTATTGTATTTGGGCCTAGGATTTGAGATTTGGGCATCACTGTTTATTGTGTGATGGTTGAAAAAAAGAAACATATAGTTCTTGAGAAACTATGTAGTTTTATGTCTTTCTAAAAGGATGTAGGATCCCTAGAATGAAATGGTAATAGTGCAACTCGTCCCAAGAATGGAGGTTTAGGCATCACTATGTATCTTGTAATGATAGAAATCAATCCAAATGTATTTCATTTATGAAAGATCCCTATCTAGGTCTGACACATACATAGGGAGGGGAATATTTTTGTTGATTTATTGTGATTATACAAAATATTGGAGGTATTGGTGTCAATACATTACTTTTGATGATAGGAATCAAGTCACACATTGTTTTTGAAACACGTGCAGTTTAGTGTCATATGGTAAGGACATCAGTTGTGCAGTTAAACATATTATAGTAAGGACTCACTGTGTTCCTTTTAAGGTATTACATTTAGGACCATGGACACAATATCATGAATTGATATGTCTCAATTATGTGGGGATAGATATACCAAAATTTCATAAGATCACATGATCTATGCTCTGTGTGAGAAACAAATAATGGAAATGGTTCCTCACAACCTAGAGACAATTATTAGAGAAATAAGGGAATCATGCACCATGCAGTGGATAGATCATGATATATGATCCAGAAGTAGCTACATATATCATTAAAATTTGAATCAATCTATATTTATTTCTAAATACCCATTCTGTTTAGTGTCTCTTTAAAAAGGAATTATCTATGTAGTTTAACATTATGTTGTTAGAACATGGGTGACTTGATGTCAAAGAAGATGAATGTTAGGGATCAGTGTAGTTTTACATCATGTTCTAAGGACACATGCCATTCATTTTAATATAATGGGATAAGAATGTGGTTCATCTGATGTAGAATGAAGGAAATATCAATATTAGGCACAGTAAAAGAATTCTTGGTGTCAATGCATATACTATAATGATACGAATAAATCCATAAGTAGTTCTTGGATGAAGATATTTCCTATGTGGATAGAACTCTCACACATGGATAGGGGCATTTCATATTTCTTCCACAAAGATCGGGCTCATGTGTGGTGAATTGTTAGGGAAACTATGAGTCATGTGAAGAATAATTTCATGTGGTGAGGACATCTATCATGAAATTTAGCATCCTCTGGTAAGGATAGAAGATGGTCTGTAGTTTATTATCTTGCTCCTAGGACGAGTTTTATACATTTTAAAATCATTTGGTTAAGACGTTCTTTCCTAGTTTAACGTCATTAGACTAGGACGTATTTGTGTAGTTTAACATCATGTAATCAAGATTCCATTGTGCAGTATAACATCATACAATGAGTACTTCTTTGTGATGTTTAACATCATAAAACCAGGAGGAATTTGTGTAGTATAATTTCATACAACCATGATAAATTCTTATAGTTTAACATCATAAAACAAGGAAGAATTTTTTGAGTTTAACTTCATACAAATTGGATGAATTTTTGTTGTTAAACATCATACAACTTGGAGGACTTTATTAAATTTAACGTCATAAAATTAGGATGATTTTTTTAATTTTAACGTCACACAACAAGGAAGACTTTGTTTAGTTTAAAATCACTCAAAATTGTTGAATTTTTAGAATTTAATGCACAAAAACATGATGAATTTATGATGTTTAACTTCATACAACCAAGATGAATTTGTGAAGTTTAACTTCATCCAAACAAGATGAGTTTATGCAGTTTAATGTCACACAACTAGGAAATATTTCTAGAGTTCAAATTCACAGAACTAGGAAATGTTCGGGTTGTTTAACATCATAAAACCAAGATAAATTTGAGTATTTAACATCATAAAACCAAGATCGATTTGTGTATTATGAAATCATACACCTAAGATAACTTTTTTATTTTAATTTCATACAACTAAGAAGAATTTTTGTAGTTTAAATTCATATAACTGGGATGAATTTTTGCAGTTTAACATCAATCAAATAGGACTATTTATGCTTGATGATAGCTATGAAATATATCTATTAATAATTATAGAATTTTTAGGTGGTATTACATACTCTCCATCCATTGTGTCTAGTGAGTTAGATTTGTTTTGATATACCTTATGTATGATATGAAGCAATTCCCAGTAGGGTTCCAGCTTCCGAAGCTCCTTTCTTGGTATCATTGGAGGTCTAAGATCCAACACCAGTTCTCCTTTGAGGAATAAATGGAGGTAGATAATTTTATTGGAGTCTCATGCAATCTAATTTTTTTCGACTTCAAGGTTGTGAAATGTATACAAAATCATCTCATCGATCCTCTACTGCTCACACATCATATTTTAGAATTCCTCGTCATCGTAGTATTTTCTGTAGATGGATATATAGATTGAAGGTAGCTGGACTTCTATGGGTAAAACTAACTTAGTATCATACACCAATAAATAGGGAATTTCTTGTGAAGTAGTATATGTGGTGGTATGGTAGGCCCATAAATCATGGAGTATCTTGTTCAGATAGGAATTATTATCCTTATTCACCATCTTCTAGAGTATATTTTTCAATGTCTTATTAAAGGCCTCTATATATCCATTATCTATTTTATGATAGTGAGATGAGTGATTGGACTCAATGTTATAATATGGGTACAACTTCTTCAACTCTATAGAACATATGTTGGTGTTGGTTTCTGTTAGTATTATGTGAGGAACTCTGAACCTAGTGGCGATATTGGATTTCATGATGTCAATGAAATTATTCATTCTGAATTCATTGAGAGGTATCACCTCATTCCATTTGGATAATAATTTGTTAGTAGTAAGGATGTACTTGAACTGGTTAGTTGTGGCTAGGGGATATGGCACAATAACTTCCATTCTCCATGAGACAAATAAACAAGAATATTTAGCTCTATGTAGCAGTTCGAGAGGTTTATGGGTTATGTTTTCATAGATATAACATGAATTAATTTTCTTTCTAAATTCTACATATTCCTATATCATGGTTTTCTACTAGTAACCCAACCTTCTGATTTGGTTGGAGATACCGGTCCTAGATTGATGAGCACCATAGGATACCTCATGGACTTATTTGATGAAGGTGGAAATATCTCTTTTTTCTATTCTTATGAGGAGTATTCCTTCAAATCCTCGCTTAAGATGGATTTATACACATTTGGATCATTCTATAGAGTGATGTTTTATACATGATATCAAACCTATTCCTTTATGGATCATCCTATCAAAGTGGTCCCATTTTGGAGTTAACCAATCATGGGCTCTATCAATCTTGGAGGGGATATTGGTTCCTCATGCTCTGGGTATGTGTTGACGTAATTTATTTCTTCCATGTTAGAGATTATGATCGATGAGGCTTCTATTTAAAGCATGATAAAAGATATTTATTCCTCCTCATCAGTGTCATCCAAGTCTATGGTTTCATCAGCTAATTTGTTGGGATTATCATTTTTTGTGATCAGAGAACATTATGCCATGTCAACTCCAAAGTAAACTATAACATTAGTCGCCTAACATAGCCAGTGAGAGGGTCCATTTTTCAATTTTAAATGTAATATTATCCATTGATCTTATATATCACTAGATTTGATTCCCATTTTATATTCAGGTTGTCTATCTATAGTGGTAGGGATAATTCAATGTTAGTGATGAGATCTTGGTATTCCGCCTCATTATTTTTGTAGCATTTGGATTCTGAGAAATAGTAGTGAAAGAATTCATTGTTTGGAGAGAAAAATAAAATCTCTAATCCAACATAGTTGAGTTTTGGTTTCTCTAGTATTTTTATGATAGAACTCTAGTAGGTACCATAAAAATACATCTCCAATGTATGGGGAGTGTCATGGGTTTAGAAAACCTCATTATCCAAAAACTCACATTCCACTGGGGTACTTTCTGGGGAGGAATGTTCTTTAAGGAAATCAGTAAGGTCCTACCCTTTTTCTTAC
This sequence comes from Viscum album, assembly GCA_963277665.1. Taxonomy (NCBI): domain Eukaryota; kingdom Viridiplantae; phylum Streptophyta; class Magnoliopsida; order Santalales; family Viscaceae; genus Viscum; species Viscum album. The sequence goes on along the minus strand of OY728122.1, from coordinate 576,136,772 downwards.
ATTTATGAACTGAAAAAATGTTATAATGTTGTAGAATAACTACCCATGAGGCCATGTTCCTAGTCATTATGGGATGACCAAGGATGTAGTTGAGTGGATCAATATGATAGACCAGGTTCACCTCAGGTGCAACAAGTAAATCATCAGCATCTACACTACAAGTATGACTGTGAGGAAATTCTTCTCAACATAAGAGTATTAGGTATCAATGCCTATAATTATTTGGAAGTGGTAGTAGAAACTGCTCTCAATTTGTAAAGTATTCTTCTCTTTAAAGAGGGATCCTAGTGAGAGTTCGATGGCAGACATATATAGGATGAGTGGATTTCCTTCTACTAGTCAAATCAAGATCAGTGTGTGTAGTATATACTACTGGAGAATCTCAAATGGTTCTTGGAAGTTATCATCCCATTTTTAGGTGATTCCCATCTTCATTAGGTTGGTCAAGGGGAGATATTTTCTAGCCAAGTTGGATACAAATCATATAATGTAGGAAAGGTTCTCTTGGAGAACCCTCAGTTTATTGAGCTTCTTGGGTGTGGAATTTCTAAAATAGATCTAGTCTTTTCAATTTCATCCTCAATGCCATGGTGGCATACCATAAAGACATTGAACATACCTAATATTAACCTGAAACATTATTTTAGCAGATTCATCTTCAGATTGTGTTATCACAGCTTGTTGAGGACATTTTCAATAACTTTTAAGTGATCATGTCGCTATCAGGATTTGACCACCATTTAATCAACATAATATTAAGCTATTATTCCTTACAAATGCCAAAAGATATTATGCATGGAATTTTTATATGTATTTCCATAAATTTTTAATCCAAATGGTATGGCCTAATGACAAAATATCCTCTGAGGTGCTGATAATGAATTAGATTCCTCATCTATATGGTCCAACATTATCTAATTGTACCATGAATACTCATCCATCAAGGAAATGCCCTGGAAGCTAGTTGTTGCATCGATCAAGAGTTCTATAATTTTCAATGAGAAATATCCCTCTCGTAAAACCTAATTAAGGTATTTGAATTCAATGAATACCCTAATTTTACCATTCCTTTTCTTCACAATGACAATATTGGTGAGCCATATTGGTTCTTACACATTTGGGGAAAAGTTATCATGGATTAATTTTTCAACTTCCACCTATAAATTTGTTTCATGATAGGGTTTCTTCCTCCCGGTTTCTGGATTAAATCATTAATGGTCATTGGGTTAGATGAGATAGAGCATAGCCACATATAGATTCTGTCTAATAATTTCTATATAATTCCAATTGAACACATATCAGTGTTTCTTTATAAATGTGATATATATATATCTTGCTACTATGTAGTAATGTAGTCACAAATAAATGTGGGTTCCATGTCTTCCTCTATTCCCAGATTCACTTATCTGGTCTTATAAATGGTTTTGGAGACACATTCCTCAAATTTTGGGGGGGAATTCTTGAGGCCATCTTTATCCTCTTCCACCTTTGAGTATTTAAAGTAGTTTTTAGATGAGGTTGGATATCTAGGGGAATCTCTATTACTGTTGGGGTGAGTGAGGCCTTGAGAAGATACATTGTCATCCCCTACTTCCAAATTTGTTGTAGATATATGTCAAAGATTATTTTCTTGTACAAAATCACTAAGGAAAGAAAGGGCTTCAACATATGGTATCAAGGATACTTCCTCAACTACATTTAGGGGTTTCACATAGTTGATGTCGACCATACTAAAGGGATTTTAATGGTGGTCCTCAAGCATTGGGGGATACAACCTATAGATTTTCATCCACCATTGGCTATCTTCCCTGCCTTTTTTTTATAAAAACTAGCTTATGTATATGTGGCTTCACAATTTCTAAAGGGGGAACAATCACCATTTAGTATGATGGCATTTCCATCGATGGGTTATTTCAAAAATTGATGGAATGTTAAGGGTACCGCCACATAGTTATGGAGATAGGTCCTTTCGAGAAGAACATTGTGTAGTATATATTACTAAATAACCATAAACATAACATTAGACATGAGATCCCCTAATTGAGGTTTGAGCTTGATATTCATGAGATATGTTTTCTTGTGTTTATAATACCCTTGAATGGTCATATTTGTGGAAGGAAAATACCCTTCACTATACCACAAATATAGGAGGGTTAGAATCGAGATGAGGTTGATCTGGGAACAATTTACAATTAAGGACCTTTATATGTCGACATTATTATGTCTACTCAATACATATAGGGGCCTAATGTAACCTTGGATGACATCTTCTGGATCCTCATTGTTGAATGAGATGGCGATATGGAACTCTATTTGAATGATCTACACTCAATAGACATTGTCTATAGAGTCTTCTATTTTGAACTCCTCTGGGTTATTTAGGGATTCAAAAAGTTGCTCATTGGGTTATTTTGAATGATAGGGTGCATCCATGATTGATATAATAGCTGAAAAACCACCAACTATTTTAGAATATCGTACTTTTGTTCTATAATTAACTACTTACCAAGGTGGGATGTCTATTTATTATACAAATAGAGAGATGTATAATTTTAATTATATGGTCTTGGTGCTTGTATAGAGGTAAGGGGAGAATTTCTTTCAAGTGGCGCAGGTCACGCTGGCCTTCCCTATCATCTAGATTTAGCATATGATCACACCCCTACGAGGCAATCATATAAGATGACATGGAATGGGTGACCCTTGAAAGGTTATGGAACACCTCCATGACTATGTTGGACATGATGAATTTATTTTAAATGGTTCTTAGCTTCATATATGTCCTTTTTGGGTATGTGACCAAAATAGTAGGTACAACCATGTCTATGTTTCCTTCTATATCCTCTGCTCATCTTCCTTTAGTGTATTTCTCCCTAGCCTGGAATGGGGAAATCATACTCAGAGGCATATTTCCCATTAGACAAGGAGACTTCCAATTATATCACATTAATAAAACCAAATATGATATATTTTTCCAATGAGGGTTCCACTTTGTGGGGTTGTACCCATGCTCTGGATGTTGTGTGGAAGAAATATGCAAGAGTTAGAGTTTATGTCGGAGAAAATGATGACTCTTCATCTTTTGTATCTTCTGGTATCAGGTGGTCTGGTACACCTTTGGGGGAATATCTAATGTCACCCCTGGGTGGTGAAACTATTATGTGTCATCAAATAAATTCACTCATAGTGTCATGATATCATTTGTATATTTTTTAATTCATCTAGGTATTAAGATTTTTCCTATGACTAGCCAGGAAATTCTTCCAATTACCTTTTTTATCTGAAGAGGTGATGGTTCTTCAAGTCGCTTACTAATGGGAGTTATCCAACATCAACTATCCTGAATTGACCAAACTATATAGAATTTCATGGATGATGAAACAATTTGGGAAGTAATGACTCAACCTCCAATGGAAAGGGAAGTATTTGGGATGATCATTGAGGTTGACATCATCGGGTAACCTGGACTGTGGTATCTTGAGATTGTTATTATCCATTGATGTAATGAAATAAATATGTAATTGTTCATTTCAAAAAAATAATTCTGTATCCATCAATTACTCAAATATTGGGACACCTTGATCTATTTAGGCTTCTAGATGAGGAGAATTTTGTGGTTTTTGTTGCCGAACAAGCGGTGCTAGGTGATTTGTGACCTATCGAAGTGTTGAATGGAAATTTATATTAGTTTGAGGGTGATATTGGAAGATTTAACTTTTACAATCCTTTTCCCCTACACTAATGTACTTATCCATGTTTTGGATTAGGTTTTATAAATTTATTACTTTATACGTAGTGTTGTTTCTTCAAACTCACAAAAACCACCAAGATACTTTATTGGGATAAGAGGTGTCTGAAAATCATCTTGATGATTCTCAATATAGAGTAACAAAAAATTTATCATCTATGAGACATATTCTAAGTGAAATGTTTAGACATTTACATCTTACTATGAAGTCATTCATCATATCTTTTTTGCATTGCATGTAGTTTTTTAGGTCGAAAATTATCATCTCCCCCAACATCGAGTAGAATGGGTAAAGGAATTGATGATGAAGTTATTCCCATCATAAAACTGGTCTGAATAGAAGGTAGTTATACCAAATGAAGGTTGGACCTAAAAAAGTCTATAGAAAACATATCATCTTTTTCGCCTCCAGTCGATCTCTATCAACCATCATTGGACCAAATAGGTACATAGTGCGAGTGAGATGTTATTGGGGATCCCACACCATCAATGGTAAAGAATGTTGGATTTTAAAAATTGGATGGGGAAAAAGTTTCATCCACCCATTTAGGATATATATTTCACTTAGGATACATAGGTAAACCTTTCCATTACAGGGATTCCATTCAAGTCCCCAGGAACTCTATGGAATTAAGAGGTTCTAGACGTACTACTATTTGAGCTGCCACTTATCTAAATGGAGTATGATTTTTTCTATGCGGTGGTATCTTTTTCATCTCGTTCTAATTATCGACAAGTGCGAAGAATTATTGATCACCCCAATGGGGGAGAGGTGGTCAACATAATGGAGAGAATTCATAATCATTTTTGAAATCCTCAATTTTGTAGACTCTCTTCCTAGATATGTATCTTTCTTAATGCTCAGTTTACACTCTTGTTGGTTAATCGTCCCTAAGAGGAAGAATATTAATCACTTCCTAAAGATGATACCTAGTAGGAATTTCTCCACTGGGTAGATCCTCATTGTGTTTTTTGAGTGTTTTTATCTCAATTTCAGATTCTGACAATTATTCCTCTATAGAAGTAACTTCATTTATTATAGGTGGTGATTAGGAAGTAGCCACACCATCCCCCTAATCATTGGATGTGTTCTATGGTTGATGGGGAAAATAAATATTCTGAAGTGTGAGGTTTTGTAGTATCCTTTGTTTTTGGGTGCGTAGAGCCTCATTTGGTGCATCCAGATAACCCTCCACTCATGGTAGGTTTTTTTGTGTTTTGGACCTATACATATGATTCATGATCAACATTATCTGTTGGGTTTATGATGAGGACATTTATAAATGTATATCAAGAAATTGTGGTTCTAAATTTATTTTTGATGCTACATGATGATTATTCATTTCCTGCATTAGGGTTGTTTCTTGAACCATTGGATATATTGGACAATTTAGGATTGATACCAAAGAGGGGTTTGATTTACTTCGTCCTACTCTCCAACCATCCTCTCCTATCAGTAGTGAATTTAGGGGAACTCTTGGTCATGACGGCTGAAAACGCCCCCAAATTGTAGAGGTTTGTTCTATGGTGGGAGGAATGGATGGTCTGATAACCATCTATTTTTACCTCCCAACCTGGAGAAGATAGTTTCCATCTGTGGTGATGAGGTTTATGGAAATTCCCCGAGCCCTATGGGTTAGGGACTATTCCGGGCCGTAATTAGCATTGATTGATCTTATTGTTGAGGATTAAATGATTGTAGTTTGGGATTTGATGATTCAAAGGATGAACAATGAGATATATATTCTCCCATCTTATTGGAGTGTGTTTGATCTAGAACTATAATTTAATTCCCCTAGACCCCTTTTGGGGCCAATGAAACCAGTGATGAAAACTAAGACATAAATTTACCGATCCCATGGGGTTGGGGTTTGTTTGTAGCTTCTAGTGATTCAACTGGAATCTTATTGGGAATTGAAAATCCGAGGGGTGGAGGAAGTTGTATATACCCCCCAGCCTTGTGGGATAGGTTTTCTCTTAGGCAGATACTACGTCAGCTATTATTGTGACAAATTTGATGTGGTGCAGTTGTGAACGTGAAAGTGCTAGGTGTAATGGAATCTCATGTATGAATTTATTTTCAAGGGGAATTTTTCGAGTTGATCAAAACTTTTAATTTCATTTCTAAAATGCATTCCCATGATTTCTTGGGGGAACCGTTCAATGTTTTGTGGGATTCCACTTCCTCTGATCATGATTTCTTAGCACTATTGAAGTGGTGGAATCCTATTTTAGTGACCAACTATCTTGAGCATTACTAAGTCCAATGATTTCTCTAGAGAATATGACATTACAGGATGTTGAATCTAAAGGGTTATTCTATTATGTGGACATAGTAAAGAGGAATGATCTCTATTTTTTCCATCCGAGGATACATACAACTGGTGATGCTCTATAAATTAGTCAATAGAGAGCTTTTGCAATGTGGACACAAACTCTATATAGGTGTTTGTCATGATCTTCTACTCATGAGTTCCGATATATGGAAAATGTGGCTATGTCTATATGAAAATATATTATATTGGTGTTCTAATGGTGATACTCATATAATGGATAATTGATATGTCTATCCTTAAATAATTAATGAGTTTCCCACATAATTTGGTATATATGAGGAATTCACTACTTTTCTATCTCATCTAGGATCTAATAGTCATAAGTGTCAAGGGTCCACGAAATGATAGAGAGGATGTTTTTGGCTAATTCTCTACATATATAAGTTTCATATTCCTCTTCATCAGAATTACATGCCTCCATCTAGTTAGACCATATAAGGTGCTTCTTGGGGTCACCTGCTAAATGAAGTGGATTGTAGCAGGTAGTTGATGGGGAAATATATACAGCTGACCCTGATGTTTTGAGAACCTCTCTATAACGGTGTTTAATTTTTTAGAACCACTATATATAGAGGTGTCTAGTAAAGGGGAGGATTTCTTTATTTGTGGGAGATATCACCTTGGTGACATTGAACATAGTGGATTCTAGGATTAGAATCCCTAGAATCCCTCTCAAAACTACCCTAAAAAGAAAATCATGGTAATGATCACCTTTTACTTTAGTTAAAGTGTTGATAGACCCTTTGGGTGTTGAGAATTTGTATCTAACAACCTCATGGAAAATGGATTTGAGAAAGTTAATATTATGAATCCCTTTCTATACCATGGCTAGAATATGTCAATCATCCTTTTGAGATTATGTTGGGATACGAGCCTATGTAATTAAAGTTGCTAGAACGTATTAATAACCTTCTAGTGGTGTAGAAATATGATCACACTACTGAGAATATACTAGGATATTTCAATGAGGTTCTTCAATATTGGAATGAATATGAGCCTTCCACGTGGCATGTTCCACTCTCACTTGGTGAGAATTGGTCATAATGGGGACATGATCCTGATCCTAAGACTTTTTATTAGTCTTCCTATCTTTCTTCATAGGAATATGAGCCAGTCATGAGGTGTGGGTCATTCTCACTTGGTGTTCCCTAATTGGAACCAGAATATGACCCCATTCCAAGTATTAATTCTCAATCGAAATATACAATTTGAAATACCAAATTGGAAAATGGATATGAGACTCTAGTTGTATAGACTCAAGAGGATGCTATTAGGGTATTTCCTTAGTGGATGTAGGGATATGTGCTTGTCTTTCATGATTTTGTGGAATATCCCCGGTAGATTCATAAAATGGAATATGAGCCATTACTAAAGAATGTCACATTCTGACAAGGTGAGACCCAAAAATAATGGGGACATGTTCTAGATCCTGGACCATTATCATATGTCACTAGTCTTATAGGATACCTATGTGAGCTTGTCCTGATGAATGTTCCACTCTCACTTGGTGAGCCTAGGCTGGAACAAGGATATAAGTCTAATCATGGTCCTTTGGTACATGTCTCTAGTCTTTTTTCAAAAGTCATGTACCCCGTTCCCAAGGAAGGTGACACTCTCAAAAAGTGAGCCCTAGTTATAATGGGAGCATGACACTTGTTCTAGGACTTTTTCAATAACATAATATTCTGATAATCCTTATGGAATGGAGAAAAAATGAAAAATTTCTCTGTAGTAACCAATTATTCCTAAAGATCAGAGTTTGATGTCTCCCTAGCTATAGAGATTGGAATATGCGTCTGCCCATTAAATAATCTAGGGTCTGAAAATGTCAAGAAATATCTTCAATAGTTTCTAATATGTATTGAAACTTTATTGAAGTGTGTGTAGGATTGTAAGCCAACACATTTTCTATATCCACTATATAATGACATATATCGTTTTTTTGAAGTGGGAATATGAGCACACATATGTCCTCCCAATGTGGAAGGAATATGCGGATGGTCTTCATTCATGAGGTAGTTATATGCTCATCCTCCATGCTTTCTATTGAAATATGCATGAAATTTTTTTCCGTGTGAGTAGGGATATGAGCCTGCTCATTGGTTACTATTAGAATATACAAGAAGACATCATCAGTGGGAGTGGATATATAATAAAAACTACAACTATCAAAAGCCGTTCACGCCTAAGGTGTCTTCCTTATTTCCCATTCATGGGTAACAGAGGTGGGAGTCTGAATGGTGGTACCATCCGTAGGAAATTAAAGGTTACTAGTTGGATGGAACTGGTGATGGAAGTTGACATCATCCCTCCCTGGTGGCCCATGAACTAGAATAGAGTCATAGTTGACTCCCAGATCTACCTTCATCATGTACTGTAGATTTTTATTGTCATGATTTTAGGATAATATCCCAATGTGGTTAGTAGTGGGGATGATTTTCAATTTCTGTACTACTGATTTCTTTTACTATTGCAAACTCTTTGGTTTTAGATATAGAAGACCATCATGGGAATCCTCAAGGGTTGATATCATGCCATTTTTATAGTACTACTAGATCATTGCTTTCTCCACCCTACTCTAAATATTTCAGATGGGTGAGGTCATTATGTGGCCTATAGGGGTTTCATTTTCAATTGTATTTCTAGAATGGTCACTGGATGAAGGCATTTTGGATCAAGGTGTTGTTTTCGAGTGCAATATCTGCAATCACAAAGGCATCAACGAACAAGTTGTATAATCAATTTATTATAATAGGCATGATATTTGATCAATTAGATACACATGTGTGAAATAATTGTCCATTTATTCTAGATATTTCCTTTCTTCTCACATGGACTTTTCAAAATTATAATGAAATTATTTAATAATAACATAAACTATAAAGGATCAGCCCCAATATTCATTCCAGGATCTCCATGTCTATGTAGGATATGAAAAAAAATGGCTCAACACATGTTCAACTGATCATTCCATTATTAGAGAGATTCTCACTATGGTTGCTATTTTTGTTTGAGAATATATTCAAACAGAATGGACTAATGCAAGTTCAATCTCTCATTCTATTATTTTTGATATTCATGTCGAGTTCACCATTTTTGTTTCCATGAAAAAGAAAATAACTTTTTTGAATTTGGTATGTCCTGATAATGGATTTTGGGGGGTTTTATTTCGTACACAATCATTTACATTGGGTCACCAATTTTTGTTCTTAGTGGAAACTACCAATAGTTCCCTCATACATAACTAGGTACAGACATACTTTCCAAAGGAAGGTGGTCAGTTGTGGTTTTAGACTTAGTGTCACTTAGGAACTCACATGGGTCGAGAGAATTGGAGGTTTAGAACATCACACCCTTTTAGGGTAAATTATTTCCTACTATGGTACTCTCTTATAGATTTAAGATATTTTTAGAAATCACTTTCTTATCCCGAAATAGAAATTTTTACCATAAAAAAATGAACATAGGATAAGAATATTTCTATTCCTGATACGGAATCAGTTCTCCCACAAAATAAATATCTGATAAATTTAATTTATACATGAAAGGGAATCTTATAGTGAATCAATCTATATGTATATGAGGTTCTTCATCCATTTCCCCATATGTTCAATGGCTTATATGTTAATGTTGTATATCCAGGAACCTCAGAATTTTTATCCATGAATGGAGACATTTAATATGATGAGGATGGGATTGAGACATTTGGAGGCATCCAATGTTTCCTATTTATAGTATTAATGAAATCCCCTATAAACTTCTGATGTTTAATGTCATGTAGAGAGGACATATGAGTAGGAACTTAGGGATTGGGTATTTGATCTTGATTCTCGAGGATACATCATACATATCAATATTATGGAAGGAATCAATGTTATCACCATTTAATCATTCCATTAGGACTGGCCCCAAGGTAGAGGTCCTTATATCGATGGAGACATACCATGCTACTCATTAGGGCTAGCACACTGAGGTTTCCCTAGCTAGTGGAGATTCATTATGTTGATGATATCACCATTGAAACTCCCTAAAACCATGTGATCCATGCATGGTGTGAGAAACAAGGTATATAAAGTAGTCGGTCTCATTGTATATGCATATGGTAAATATGTACTAGGATAGCCCTTTGAATGTTTAATATGGATCCCATACTATAGGAAGTCATCACACGTGTCCTAGTTATAAAAGGAATTTGGGTCATCATAGTTCAGTTGATTTCTTAGTCTATTGATGGATGGGGTAGAATGATTAGACCATGGAAATTATTGGGTCCTGATGGTTGAAATATTAGTGACATGGTGAGACTTAGACGGAAGTGGATGTCCATTTGATATCATACCTTAGGATGGTATCCAATGTAACCCATTTATTATAGGAATCAGATTCACCATATTTCAGTCTATCGTTTCCTACACATTGATTTTTCCTTAGTATGAAAGTAGTTATATCATCCCATTAATTAGGGATTACACATTAGGGTTTCCCTATACGAATAATACGATCACTACCACACCTTAAGACCATGTGAGATATTCTCATTATGAGAAAAATGGATAGAATTTAATCAGTATCATCACTTATAGTTTGAGGAATTCGTTGATTGGAATTCCCTTTAGAGGCATAATATAGTGCTCGGGACATAGGAAGGCATCCTACATATCATGGCTATAGTAGGAATCAGAGTTATTGACGCCTGTCTGTCCCAGGGCATGGAAAAAGAAAATTTATTTTCCTAATATGGCATAGAGGCTTATCAAGATTGTCTCACATAAAGAGCATTCTTAGTTTTTCACCTACTTATTATTTCTCACTTGAGATACTTTATATTTTGTTTTAATATTTATTAAAACAACATAACTAAAAAGTATTTCAATATGGAATTTTAAACTAAAACTAACATGAAATGGTAACAAAATAAAATTATAAATAAATTACTTGGACTTTGAAGTTTGGTTCATGGGTTCCACTATTGTCCTTTTTTTGTTAATATTATGTTTGATAATTCAATTATGATATATCATTCAGGGATTACTATTCATTTATTTTCTATTGTGAAATATTTAATTATTTTAGCAATCAAAATTCCACCTCCTCATATAGTCCAGGTTGATGTCACCCCTCAATCGAGAGTGTGACAATTCCCTCGACCTGGGTCCATCATATGTCATTTCATCCACTAAATGGCTCAAATACATCATTTATATATCTTGTACCAAGTATAAGGTAGGAAATATATTTAATGATGGAATAGAAATTTGTTTGAGATCGGTTTCTTAGTAGAATATCGCCACACTCGTTTACTTTACTCTTTCTCATCAAAAATCTAAATAAAACATAATAATTTCATTGAATAATTATTTGAATTGTCACCTAACTCTCCTAGGCCAAGACTCGGGTTAGAAAATCATTTTTAGGGTAAGATATCATAGTGGAATGAGAATGAATGGGAATAAAAGAAAATAATAAAACAATAGAAGATATATAATTAAGAGATATAGAAGAACAAATAATATAAAATAAAATAAAACAAATAAGAAAATAAAATTAAAGGATCAATTTTCTATTTTGAGAAGATAAATAATAGTGTTGGAAGAATAAGAACAACAAGAAGAAGAGAGTAATGGTGGATGTGGGTGAAAATGTATTTGAATAAAATACATGAATTATTTTTATAAAAATAAACTAAATAAAAATTATATAAGAAATAAACAAAACTAAATGAAAATATAATAATAATAATGGAATGATAAAAAGAAAAGGAATCAGATCCTTGGCCTAGGAAATGGCCTCCCTCTGGTCTCTCACTCCCCATGTGTAGAGGGCTACATCTTCATTTTATAGGAAATGGAATAGGTTTGGCCTCATCTTCAATTATCTAGTGGATAATGAGGATCAGTGGAGATCTCATTTTAAATTCACCCCCACACACTGAAGAACCATGTGTCATAATATGAAAACACAAGATAAAATTGGGTATTTTAATATATAGCATGGATTCCGGCATATAAATGGTTTCCTCTATCTTCTAGGTTTGTGGATGTGGAAGAGTTACATAGAATTGGATCTCAAGCGGAAATAGTAACCAGTGGGGCTATGGCAGCCTCCTATTCATTAGGCCTTCGAAGTGGATGGAGGATCATTCAAAAAATGTTTATGGGGTTTGGCCATGGATTCCATGGTGATCCATGGTAATTTTGAGGTGCGGTAGTGGAAGTGGATCTCGAGCCTGATCTCAGGTGGTGAAGAAATGGAGTTTCTAAACACTTACAATAGTGGATGACATAGAAGAAGGCAGTCATGAGCAGTGGAGTCGAGTAGAGTTTATGGAGCCTGAGTCTCCAAGCATGACATATGTGGGAGTGGGAGTAGAAAATTGTGTTTTTAAAAAAATAAATAGTAGACACATAAAATCTCTGCCCACTTCAAATCATATAAATTTTGAGTGCCATTATATAATCTTGAGCGTGAGAGAATTATCATAATGATGTTGGATTGGGGGTTAGAGTACCCATGAATCTACCGTGGAATGCCCCATCTCAGTAAAGCTTCCCAACCATCACCGCTGGGATAAGCTCCCTGCACCGGTGCTCTCAGTTGCCGCTACAATATGGCCACAGGTTCACCACTCCGGGTCCCAGTGCATGGGCTTGATTCCCCCATGGAACCCTTAATAGATATGGACGAACCTCCAATGGTCTTCATGGTCAGCTGGCCACTTGGGCGGGATATGTGGATTGAGCCCATGGTTGCGGGATTTTTCCAAGGACTATTTTTTTAGATGATGTCCTAAAAATTAAGATATAAAATAAATCAAAATCACAAAATATTGTCTAAAATAAAAACATGAATACCAAGTTCAAAATTTTAAAATTTTTATTTATTTTAAATCAATTTAATTTCCTATTCATATTTTCCCACATTTAACTATATCATCTAATTTTAAGCGCATTTAGATAAAAAATCCATTCAATACTATTTAGATTTTAATATAAATATGCACCAAAAATGATTATGTCAAATATCCCCACACTTAAACCATACTTTTCCTAAAGCACAAAATATAACAAGAAAAATTATAGGTCACTAAATATACCAATATTCAAATTTAAATGTAATAAAATCAAAAAAAAATTAATGTAAAATCAAAATTTCAAATACCATATAAAATATCAATTCAAATTCACAATTTTAAAAACCTTCAAATCAATTATTTTACTTTTGACCCTTTGAAATTTAGGGAAACATATACTATCATCAATGTTCCCAAATTTATTAGTATCAAATATTCCAAATTATGATTTACCATACTTTTTAATCTCTTTACTCATCACTAATGATAAAAAACAAGTACATTTATGAAATTATCATGAGAACATGTTCCTTATCCATAGAGTTATAAAAAAACTACTTTCTGCACTCTATAAATAAAAATACATATAAAATAATAATTATTTTACATTAATGTTCATATGAATATGATGCTTAAGGTTGCTAAGAATTTAGGTTTTAAAATTTAAGGCTCAAGGAGGAATATTATTTATTAAATCTGCGAGAAAGATATTAAAATAAATAGTTACATGAAATTATCCACTTAAAATTGTAATAGTACCCACATTCCCCAATACTAAATGTGATTTTTATGATAAAACTATAACAAAATTAATGATTTTTGAACCCGCGTGAAATTTTATCTACTTTTATACTCTTAATTTTTAGTGAACCAGTTAATTTTTTTATTTTTTGAAATTTATTCTTAGAATAAAACTCACATCGAACACCTTACCACATATTTTACAAATCATATGTCTAGTAATGGTTATTTTTTATTCATTATGGTCACAACCCTTTTTTATTTTTTGTCATTTTTTTGTAAATAGGGGAGTACATGTTAATATAAAATGTATGAATCAAATGACAAATATTATTACCCACAATAGCATCCCCACACATCTTCTTTAAAATTTAAAATATCCATTCCCTCATGAATACCTTCACCCCCACCGATCAACATTACAATATCATGAAAACACTAAGAGGAGTGTAGGAATGGATACAAAATGGATTGAAATATATATCATTCATAACTAGGAAATTAATTGTATTTATGTTTTAAACAATGATTAATGTAAAGGGGTATTTAAAAAATGAGCAATTTTCAAAAGATTCCTCAATAATTTTTAATCTATTTTTATATATTAATTGTTTTGAAAATTTTAAATTCAAGTTCTTGCAGACGGATTTCCACAAGATCACTCTAGAAATGTGCTTTGGAATATAATATGAATCACCTGGTCTATAAATACTCTTGGGAATGGAAATTATAACATTATAAAATAAAACAAGTCTTGGATACTAATAAAAAATAAAGTCACATAATTTTATGAATTCAAAGCATGACATTTTTTATGGAAATTTCAATCACATGAATCAACCAATTCCATTAATTCACGAGTCCTCATTACAATATCCATTCTTCAATTTAATCATTAAATTATCCATTTTACTCATTCAATATCACTAAAATTGAACTCCAAAACATGGAATCATAGGATTCTCAAGAAAATCATGTCTAATATATAATTTAAGTAAATCATTAATTCGAGTATGGTCATGAAATGTTCAGTTTTAAAGCTCAAAATTTGTTTTTGAACACAAATGTAGAGATTTTAAAAGATAAACATTAAAAGTAAACACCCTTTACCATAATGAATATTCCTATTAATTAATTTTCTGTTTGAGGGATTCTTTCCCCAATCTTTACCCTATATAATAAAATTACTCAATTATGCACAAGTATCTTTTCATTTAATCTCAAAAAGATAAGAGGGAGTGGGTTGCATCCTATAATAATAAAATTGAAATCCTTGAATTAAAGTATAGATAAATTTTGTTATGATACCCTAAGTGGCCCCTAAAATTTTAATACCTCCAGTGGGACGTATGAGATATTTTCCATAGATTGATAGTGGTTGAAGACTCTTGGATTTGAACCACCACATGTGTCTTTACCAGCTGCCTGGATTTCTTTAGTGGTGAGGAATTTCCTGTGGATAGAGTATACCAGATCCACCACCTTCACAATTATGTATGGATTCTATGGTGGGGGTAGGATGAAGTATGAATCATCCACTTCTTTTCTTTATACTTGTGAAACCTCCTCTTTATTTTTCTATTTTTGTATTATTGTGGGATGAATGAATTTTAATTTATAATGTAGGGTTATAATATATTTTTAAATTCAAAAAAACTAAACATGATGTATGTAAATCGTAATTCCCTCTTTCAGTGTGAGAAGCCTATATCGTTATTTACTCAAAATCAACTACTTGGAATACTCCATGGGACTCTAAAAATGTATTTCCATTAAAGTTAGGGATATCCATGTGTTCATCATCTAGTGGTTGTTTCATTTCATCATCTCCCTCTAAGGTCTGGGAAGAATTGATCAAATATGAAAATTCAAAACAATATGGGGTGATACTATAATCAAATTGAATAAAATATAAAAATAAAGATTCCAAACAAAAATCATCTCCCTGAGTTATTTATGGTTCAATAACTTCCTCAGTGGTAGGATCCTCCTGAATTTGGATCTCAATAGATGGAGGTAGGAAGTCAAGATCCTCCATCATTAATTAAAATTAAACCACTTTGGTTGTGTCTTCATTTAATGATGTTGGAGATTTTTCTTTGGAGAGAACAAGTAGTTTTTCAAATTCATTCCAAAATTCAAACAAATATTGTTGATATCCTGCATAATGTAATTTATTGGGATCTAGTTACTTTATCAGTGCATGAACATAGTAAAATACACTCTCTATTTTGGCCGAGAGTTGTTCTATGTATTTTAGAGGTTCTTACACTTGAGCTTTATCATATCCAGTATCGTCTTCCTATTTCTACAACACCTATGGTTAATTAGCCCACAAATAAATATATTTTCAATTTGAAAAGGTGCCTACATAACCTGGTAGGGGTTAAATCATGATGTGGATATTCTTTTTGAAATTCTATCTTCCCCATAGGATATTGAACTCTTTTTTATAAGGGTAAATAAATTTTCACTTGGGTGTTTATGTTACTATTATCCTTTAAAACTTTATCTGATGAGGATTCATAGAATATATAGAATAAAAGCTACAACACACACACATACATATTTACTTTTCCCACCCGCATTGGGCTATATCAAAGGAGCCTACAATGGCATGTAATGATGCCCCAAATCCACTAAACCTCACTACAAAAATTATATTTCCATCTAGATCACTTTTACACCGAGTCTCACTACATTAACAATGTTTAGGTTTAACTCCCTACTTTCCCAAGGGTCACCCCCTAACACTCGTTTGATGGATCACCATGAGTGGAAAGGACCACTATCTTCATGTTCCTTTTATCGCTGCTATTGAAATAATCCACATATAGTTTATAGACATGTAGTTCCATTCATTATCAATAATGAATCCACCCTAAATTGTATTTTTATGATATATTTAACTTCTTTCATGGATTCTCTTTCACTTCTGTGAAATACATGGATGCAGTACTTCCAATTTCCAAACAATTGTAACAAACATCTCTTTATTGTAGTCATGAAAATTATCTTTCATTTGGTATTACATTAAATTGATCCCAAATCATCTTTTAAATGATTTGAATGTAGCGGTGAATAAACTCCTTCGACAAGTATTTCTGAATGGCTCATATCACTTGCCTTCTTCTTATTATTCAATATTAATATATTAAAATGATATTGTTCTCAGGGAAATGTAGGCATGTATCTCCAAGCGCAATATTATATTGTGATACCCCTATGCAAGACCCTATCTTCTATCCCATTGAGTGAGATCCTTGTGAATACCCTTGTGCGAGAACCTTGCATGAGACCTTGGTGTGAGACCCTGGCACAAGACCCTACTAGGAGACCCTAACACAGGACCCTCTCACAAGATAATATCATGAGACTACTTCTGGGCTTTGTGAAAGACCTTTTTCAGATCATTCAAAACACTTATGTCATGTTAATCATGTAAATTCTTTCATAATATCTCTCCAAGAAACTCCTTCATGATATCTCTCCACAATCCTGTTTTGTGAGATCTCTCCATGATCCACTTTTGAGAGATCGCTCCACGAACCTTCATCCTGAGAATTTCTTCAAATCCATATTTTATAAAAAACTTCTTCAATGTTTAGGGAAGGGTTTGGGTGTATTTATAGGTTAAAACACACCACCATAACTCCCCAAACTATGGAAAACCATTCGTTTCAATTCTGCATCATGCTTGGCCCATGATTCCCCATTTTGATATCAAATTAAGTATTATGAGGGTCAATGATATTCTATTATAGTGCTTTGTGTGACCCATCATGAGTTCAAAATATAGACATGAGTGATGCGTGGGATATCATCATGAAATCAAAATACAATAATGAACTTTGCGAGATCCATCCATCAGTTCAAAGTATATTCATAATTTTTCATCATATACTTCAAAGTATCTCAAATGACCATGAAATACCACTACCATATACAACTTTTTCTTTATCTTAATGTTCTTTATCAAGTTCCAGGAACAATCCCTATTTACTCTTTACATGAGATTCGGTCGTTAGTCCTATTACCACTTTGTTCAAGATCTAATAATTATGTATTAATACAATCATGAGTTTTGTGCAAGATCCCATTGTGAGATAAAAAAAATCATGAGCATTGTATGATATCCTAAAAAGAGATCCAAAAAAAGTCACGAGTGCTCTGCAAGTTCCAATCGCGAGACTCTAATAAAATCATGCACTTCATGAGATCTCAATGCCAGATCAGTTTAGTATCTATGCTTTGTGAGGTTAGTTCATTATTCATGCTCTAAAAGCTCAGTTCAATATTCATGATTTCACGACATCAAATAGTTCACGCTTTCCTATGTCCAAATATTTTTCACAAGTGCAAGATCAAAACACTCAAACAAAATCTTCACGTTTTCTTTGAAAACCAACCTTTTTCAACAACCACAAATCTTGTCAACAAACACAATCAAATAAAAAACAATCAAGAGTGATTTTTCCTAACAATATCCCTTTTGGGAATTTTTAAAAATTTTCTCATTTAATAACCACATTAAAGATTATTCAATATTATATGAAACATTTGCTTGTGATTTCGATAGAGATAATATATTTACTCAACATAGCCATTAGTCCTACATGATCCATGATCGGTGTGAGAAACAATTGTAGCATGATAAGTTCATTAATGAAATAATTTATTCCAAAACCAATCAAATGCTTTCATCATGAACCTCATCTTTCGTGATATATAACCTTTGAGCAATTATCCTTACCATCATTGTATTTAAAACTCACAATACTTTTTGTCTCCCCTTATCATATTCTCCCCCTATCGTGGCGAATACATTTTCCACTTTTAAAGCCACAATTTCTCTCCCTCATTAAATGCACCCAAAGGTCACTTCATTGTAGTTAGATATAAGGTAAATAACATAGATAAATATATCAGGGAAAAACACATCATACCATGGGTATAGGGGGTCCCACAACCAAAAATTTTCATGTCCATGGAGTTGATAGAACTCCATGATCCAATTGATAAGATTCAAATTCATCTTGGGTAAGGCCACTTTTATAATTTCACCATCCTATTGTTTTGTGGGCATATAATCCAACTTCAAAAGCCCCTGTTACAAATTATATTTGGTAAAATTATTCTTGATTTAAATTTCATTTTTACTTGAGTGATGGATGAGTTTTATACTAATATTTATAAAACATGAATTATCACAATGGTTTCTGATCAGAGACTTCACATCAACTCCCATATCATCAAGATTTTAATTCATCCACAATTATTGTGTGAAAGAATGAGTAGAATCATTATATTCATCCTATAAAGTGATAAATTAAATGAAATATTGTTTCTTTCACATCCAAAAAATACACAATCCACCTAGATAGAATGAACCACTTGATGTTTATTTTCTATAATCTGCTGATCCAGACCAATCTGCATCTGTATATCCCTTTAAATCATGCTGAGATTTTTCATTTTATAGAAAATAAAAATCCATTGATCCCTTAATATACTAAATTATTATTTTTATAGAAAGATAGTGGGTTTCATTCATATTTATTTAATACCATGATGCTTTGAATGTGGGAAACAATATAATGTAATTTCACTATTCAGTACAATATTATACCAATGATTTTCCTATATTTTGTGACATTAACGACATTACCATTTATCATCCTATGATAGTTTACTCCAAGTAGAAACTAGATTCATCATATTATTGGAATTATCGATTAAAAATATTCTCAAAACCTCCTTGGAATATTTATATTGAGAAATAAATGTTCCATTACTTCCTTATGTCACTAGTAACATCATCATTTTATTACCATAATTTTTGACATATAGATTGTAATCAAAACCACCATGGTGAAAACTGAGATTCTTCAGAAACTGATCTAGTCTTTAGTACAATTATCCTGGTGCTAACTTTTAACCCATATTGCACCTTCTACTACCAGCAAACATTTTCCTCATCTTTCTAAATTAGGAAACTATCTTGATTCTGAATATAAACTTTTTATTCTAGAACCCCATTCATAAACACTAAATTAACGTCCATCCGAAAAAATTTGAACCTTATTTTAATAGATATGTTCAGGAATAATATAATTTTCTATAGCCTCATAACATGTGAAAATGTTTCATCAATATCAATGCCCTCTATCTGGAAGTACCCTTTTCACACTAATCGTTATTTGATTTGAATCACTACGACACCTACATTCATCTTGTAGAAAAATAACCATATGAATTAATCTTTCGGGATGAGAGACGACTTGTTGGAAACACTTTTAATCTTCTCTCATATCTTCTTATTATCCAAAAAATAGCGATTTGATACCATATTGTTAGAACAAAATGGATAATAATGAAATAAATACTTGTTTCTACTAATCAATCAATCTGTCTTAATGAATATAATCCTTCATCCTTTCAATACCATTGTGACCTTTCATGTGATTAGGAGATATAATGATCCCCTTATGATATTTAACTCTTCTTATTGTTAGGTATACAGTTTAAACCCACAAACATTCTTCTTCTCAGGTATCCTTTCTTCACATGTGACTATAGGATTGCGAAACTTCTTAATCTCAAAAAAAATTTCCAATTGAAGATTAATTTAATAATATTTTCATTGGGTGAATTTACCACTCATTAATGAGCTATCAACAAAACCAATATTCCTACTAATTCATAACTCGATGTAGGAAACAAGAGATAAAGTTAATAATGTCGTAACGTTCCTTTTCATTTCCATATGTCTCATGAATCCTCATAAAATTATCTCCTTTAAATTAATTATCATATATTTATTATTCATCTCTAGTAATATATTTGAATTAGTTGACATTTTGGAGCACATCACATCACTACATTTCATCTTTTTTTGATACTTCCCATTGGATTGTTTCTCCCCTTAAAACCCAAATCTCATGAAAAGAAGTTAATAATATTTTAACACATAGGGGGAGGGGTAAATATAGAATCCTCAAGAGGAGTACTGTAGATGATACAGATAGACCAAACATTAGATACTTTTTTATAGATAATTATACTCATTTTATACTTGTTCAAATTTCCCAGCCAAATTTAATTTCTCTGGACATATAACTAGTGTAATGACCCGGTCATTTATGAATACAATTCCTTTTCATTTAATTTTTATAATCTTTGAGGCTAGTGAATTATTGTTTATTGATATAAATACCTCTTTTTTGGGTAGAGGAGACCCATTACATGGCATGTAAGCCCAGTGGTTAGGAAATCCCATTACATTGCCTTAAATTCCCTTTTTGGGACGAAATCCCTAATAGTGAATACTTTTCCTATAGTAGACTTGGGCCGCACGAAGCTCATTTTTCATAGCTTGGAAGAATATAGAAACATCGGTATTTTCTCTTGACTATGTCCAAGCTATGATTAAACATGATAATCTTGAATGGAATCGCATATGGGAGAAGTTCAAGTTAATTGAGATTACCACCTTTGCTATGTTATTTGAGCTGCATTAAAAGTCGGTCACCGTAGCACACCTTCACCATAGGTCACAGGTTGTTTTTATAATGGGTTATATAAAAATTTATTAGTTGGTCATTGTGTAATCCCTTTTTATTAATAAAAGTCTTATTCCATCAATTACTTCATGAGAATAGTCTTTCTTAAAAAATGAAGAATATGATAAATTGATTTTTTTTGTAAAATAGTGATTTTGAGAAATATATATATTATTATATTAAACAATGTTTTTTCCTAATAATATTTTAAATCCAATTCATATAAATTATGATTATATCAGTTCCATATCTATAAATGATTAGGTAAGCAGTTTGATAAAATTTATATTTTTATACGATAAAATAGAAACTGTATTTTTAAAGAATATATTTTAAGGAATTAATGAATTTTTGAAATAATTAAAATTTTAATAAAATATTATTTTAAAATTATTTTTTTTAATAACTAACAATTATATAATTTTTATAAAATCAATTGTAATTTTTATTGTGGTTTAAAAACTTTTTTTATTAAAAACCATCAATTTTCAATAAATATCAGTTTTTATTTCAAAATAGTAAACTAACATATTTAGAAATTTATTTGGATAAATTCATATTATTTTTTGAATTTGGTCATCAAAATAATCATGTGGTGATTTTTTCATAATTTTCTGGGATAGTCGAATTTTTGGGTAAAAATAAAAGACCATATGAATATATGGAGTGCTTTATAACATCATAATGAACCAAAAATGAAGTAATAAACACTCTAAAAGTGATATTATTCCCAAAATAAGTCCTAAATTTAAAATAATATGAGTTTATATTTTTTGGACATATTTTATAAAGACTTAGTGAATCCACCAAAATGTGTAACATATATTATGATTTAAAGATCATTTATTTTATAATGTGACTCACCCCCACATAATAAAGGCTAATATTTTAATATCTTCAAAACATGGGATTATAAAATAATTTTTCAACTTCTATTTTTCAAAAAACATGGGCAAAAACAAAGGTAAGGTTTGTGTTTTTGAATATTTCATTATATAGATTCCAAAAACAAAATTTGTTAAAAATTAAATAATTCCCCTCTCATTTTTTAAATAAAACCACCCAAGATCCCACTTAACATCACTATGAATACTTGGATCACGTCCCTACTCTATTATAAAATTTCTATAATCAGACCAAGGTGCTAAAAGCTCTCATGAATCCCCACATCAAGCTTTTTATGTCACATGCTCTAGTAAGGGTTTCCTTCCTTTCTCATTTTTTCCATGTTTCCTTATATTGTTAAACCCGTTTATTTTAAATTAAAAAATTTGGATTTTGTTATTGAACCTCCCCCATAATTCTCTTATTATGTTTGAATAATGAGATAACCCTTTCTCTCTCATTAATCCCTCCCACGTACACCCGTTATCTTGACAAAATTTCGTAAGAGTTATTTCACTCCTCCTATTTCTTCAACTTTCAATATTATGTTACACCTTCTATTTACAAATTCCTTATATTGTGAAATTTATTTATATGACCCTATTACTAATAATTTCATGTAGATATGGTGAGAGACCCTTTCCTCTTTCATCAACTGTTTTATGAATTTTTATATCACACCATTATGCTGCGGAAATTGCATCGTGATTTTCCAAGCCAAAAATTATCGTGTAGTTAATACCATTCCAATTCATCTATAATATATATTCAAATTTAGGAACAAATACATTTTTTATTGCAGACTTACATGTATTTAGTTTACACTCCGTGATCGTGGAATGAATAATGGTGAAAAATGAATCCATGTGTTATTATCTATATGGGACACTTAAGCACGGGAATGATGTGAAAATGATGGGTGCACCTGGAATTATATAGAGCTCCAATGAATTGGGTAATGTGCAGTATCATGATACCTTATGTTGGGATAGGGGTTTACATTATTCTTTTTAGGACATTTATTCACCATTTTGGGACAAGGGTTACCTAATTCCATTATGTTTATGATGCAATAATTTACGTTGTGGCCACATTTCCATTTTATGATGATCATGTTGTTTCATGCCTTTATGTTTATATTTCTCTTATGATCCATTAATATGACAATTTCCTAACATTTATTTTATTTTTCATGTTATTCCACTTTTACTCCCTTACCGAGCTTTATATCTCACTCTTTTCTTATGTATGTCCTCATGTTATCCCATGCAATGCTAAGTACGAAAGAATTTTTTGGCCATCTAAAAGAAGTTCTCAATATAGATGTTCTATTTTATGTATTAAGTTGTCTTGTAATTTTATTATTCCCCAAAGATACTAGACCTCTCAATATTATGGGTTATATTAAGTGAAATTTTATGTATTAAATCATGTCTAAATGTCAAATAATGATCAAGGTTGTTATTGTCGGTATCAAAAAGACAGGTTTAGTTATTTATGATACTTGGATTACAAAACCTTATTAAAAGCCTTCGATATAAAACTATGTATAAGAGAAAAATCCCAATATTTTGGTGAGTATAGAGTAAGTTGTTTTCAATAAAATACATCCCTTTCTAGATACAAACAACAATAGGTAGATCTAGAAAAGATGTATCTAGGGGTAAAAACCAAAAACATCACTTTGAGCTATACTCAAACAGGAACTGGTGGATGACAGTGTGTCTTGATGCACTCTTGTTTTGATAGTCCCATGGGATAAGCTTTGGTAAATTCATAATCTGAGTATAAACCATTATTATTAGAGGAATAAACAATCCTTCAAGAATATATGTTAGGAAATGGATCATGGATAACATAGATTGATGCCTTGAAATTCATATGTTATTGAAACAAATGTAATTTATATGTTATCCCTTTTTGTCATTTTATTCCCCTTTATGTATTTAATAGTTTAAAATACATATGAAAAATTTTCCTTTTATTCTACCCATGGGCTGGTAATAGGAGGACTCGGGCTAACCACCAATGAAAAGATCAATGTGATGACTGTTCTAATGAGATGCCCAATATGATGTGAGTGGGAATCACAAACTTTTTCATAATAATCTATAAGTTAACTCATGTTCTGAAAAGAAACATGGGTCAAGAGGAGCATCCAACCCCCCCATAAAAATGTAAAAGTCACAATATGGAGCTTCATGAGAAAAAGTCCTCCAATTTAAAATGAATCATCTGATCCGTCAGTCATCAAACAATGGATCAACTCCATAGAGAAGATCTTGTGTATCCTTCAATTTTTTGAACAGGATAATGTTATTCTGCATACTTATTATATGGAGGGTGAAGCTGATCAATGGTGTACACTGATAAAAAATATGAAGCATGTGGAATAGATTGGGGTGATGGGATGGAAGTATTTCTGGAAATTTTTTTTGCATAAATATTTTCCCCTCACCATTCATCATAATATGGAATGATATTTCCTTGAACTCAAGAAAAAGGATGATGAATCTATTGGTTCGTAAGGGGAAAACATTGCCAGAATTTTGCAATACACCTATGGTTTTTTCATTACCCTCAGATGCAGTGTCGATCACCTCTTTGGTAGGATAAAACCTAGCCTGTGGAAATCCCTGTCGATTCGTGACTTTGAAATCTATGATTAGATTGTCTGATGTGCCCCCTAAATCAAGATAGAGATCAGTAAATCTTAGGTGTATTATGGGGATAAGAATAAGAAAGTGGAATTTAATTCTATTCATCTGATGGATAAATCCAACGAAGCTAAAAATTTCTATCACCTCTCTTTTCAATAGTGCAGAAAGAAGAAACCTAGAAATTTCATAAATGGGATGAGGAAATGCTTATAACTAGCTAGTGATTGTCAGGAAGAAAAAACCAGTAATACGATAGAGGAAAGAAACACTCCATTAGATCTTGAGTTCATTGTTCATTAATACAACTACAAAGACCTAAGACACATTGTGTACCAGTTCCCTAAGCCAATGGATTTCTAAGGCAACCAACAACATCCAAGGTAGAAAGGGTGAGCTTTTTTCCATCTCTACCACCAAAGTGAATACCAAAAATGATGTGGTGATAGGTATGGTTGTTATTAATTCACTAATAGTGAACATACATTTTGATTATGGTTCTATGCATTATTTTATATTACAAAATTTTAGTAGAACAATCCAAACATCACCACAAATAATGGAAGTAGTGATGTCAGTGAAAATGGATAATGGAGAAATTATTTCATACCAAGAATATAACACCTCCGTTATCATGATTTGTGGATTAAAAATCCCGGTGAACCTAATCATACATTCCTTTTTGGAATTTGATGCAACTACTGTCATGTGTTAACATTACCTATATTGAGACAACATAAATTTCCGCGAGAGGGAATTCATTCTCCATTTGGTGAATTGACCCCCGATTCTATTCAAATTCAAGGACGATGAATCTTCTTTAGAAAAATCATCTAAAGAATGGATATTACTTCCCTGTAAGCATGTTTATCTTTCTCATATGATTGATTTTGAGGAAGTAACCATCCCCCAATATATTCTTGTTGTAAGGGAATTCCCTGATATGTTTCTCGGGGAATTTGATGGTCTTCCTCCAAGAAGAGATGTTAAAGTATTGATTGATATTATACCTGGGTCACTGCCAATATCCAAGACTCTATATATAATGGCTGTTGTGGAGCTTGAGTATCTAAAGAAACAACTATAGGATAATATAGATAAGGGGTTTATATTCCCAAGTGCTTCACCATGGGGTGAACCAGTTTTCTTCATCAAGAAGAAGGATGAGTCAATGCGCCTTTATATTGATTATTGTGATCTCAAAAAAATCATGATAAAGATCAAATATCCTTTACCACGAATTGGTGACTTGTTTGATCAGCTCTGTGGAGCACAATAAATCTTCAAGGTGCCACTGCGGTTGGTATTTTACCATGTATGGGTGAAGAAGGAGGATATCCCCATGACAGATTTTTGTACAATGTACGGGCACTATGAGTTCATAGTAATGCCTTTAACACTCACTAATTCCCTAGAAATATTCATGGACTTCATGAATAGGGTATTCAGATATTATCTCAACAAATTTTTGGTAGTCTTTATAGATGATATTATAATATACTCCAAAACCATGGGAGGGCATGAGGAGCATCTAATCACTGTACTAGAGACCTTGCGAAATGAGAAGCTCTATGAAAAGCACAAAAATTGTGAGTTCTGGTTGAAGGAAGATTCATTATTGGGGAATTTAATAACAAGAAATGGGATATCTATGGATCCTTCCAAAAAAAGGAATTTAGGGATAATCAAGGAAAACAACTGTGATAGATATCCATAGCTTCATTGGGTTAGGTGGATATTATTGCCGATTTGAGAGAAATTTCTCAAGATTCTCAAACACTCATAGCAAGATAACATAGAATAGAGTCATGTTTTCTTTGAATAATGAATTTTAAGAAAGATTAAAGGTGATTAAGAAGAAGCTTAGCATTTCCCCCTTTCCACACACAACCAACAAGTGGGGAGTTTTTGTAGTCTTCATAGATGCATCGAAGAAGGGAATGGACTGGTTATTGATGTAGAATGACAATGTCTTCTCCTTTGCCTCATGGAATTTGAAAATTCAGGAGAAATACTATCCCATTCATGATCTGGAGTAGGCAGTTGTGATCTTTGCTTTGAAAATATAGAGGAATTATCTGTTTGGGGAAAAGTGTGAAATATATACAGATAAAAAAATTATCAAATATATATTCACATGAAAAGATCTCACACGCGCCAATGAAGATGGTTAGATCTCATCATGGATTAAGATTTCTCAATCAATTACCAATCATGGAAAACGAACAAGGTGGAGTATTATATAAGTAAAAAAGGACTCAGTGATTCTATCATTGTTGATAATGTAAAATGGTCTAATCTTCTTACATTTGATGAAGATGGATATGGGAATCATAAAAAAGGGAACATCGTTGAACCTTAAGAAAATTATTTATCAACTTTCTCTTCTGGAGAGGTTAATGAGTTCTAAAAAATATGATGATGGAATTATGAAGAAAGTGGAAGCTATAAAAAAATGGGAATCCTCAGATTTCAATGTTAATGAAGATGGAATTGAGAGATTTTGTTCAAGACTATGTGTTCCATCAAATTCAGAGTTAAGGAATGAATTTTGGATGATGCACATGGTTCAAATTTCTCTATTCACCCAGAAAACACGACAATGTATCGGGATATCCGGGAAAATTATTTGTGGGATAAAATGAAGAAATAGATCACTAAATATACATCAAAGTGCTTGGTATGTCAGAAAGTGAAGGATGATAGGTACAAGTATAAGGGGATGATGAAACCATTACCCATACCAACAAGGAAAATGTGAGAACATCACCATAGAAATTGTCACCAAAATTCTAATGACATCCAATGAAAAAAAATCTATCTGGGTTGTGGTGGATTTTCATACAAAGACTGCACAATTAATTGAGATTTTAGAGGATTTATCATTGGATAAACTAGAACAGAAATATATTAGCTAAATGGTAAGGATTCATGGTGTACCACTATCGATCATATCCCATTAAGACCCAAGATTCACCTCTATGTTCTAGAAGAGTCTCCAACATACTCTGAATACTTAGTTGAAATTAAGTATGGCTTTTCATCCTCAAACTAATGGAAAATCTGAGCAGACTATCCAATAACATGATGACCTGTTTAGAGCATGCTCCATGGACTTCAAAGGAGGATGGGATCAACATCTTCCTCTGGTTGAGTTCACTTACAACAACAACTTCAACTCTAGAATCCAAAAGGCTCCTTATGATGCCCTTTATAGGAAGAAGTGATGAAAACCAACATGTTGGGATGATGTTAGGGAGTGAAAATTATAGGACCAAAATGGTAGAAGAAATGGTGGAGAAGGTTAAAACCATATAGCAACACATCAATGCTGCTCAGAGTCGACAAAAGAGCTATGTTGACAACCGTCGATGAGACCTAGAATTTAATTTTGGAGATATTTTTTTCCTCCTCATATCTACCAGGAAGAGAGTGATGAGATTTGGTAAGTTGGTAAAGCATAGTCCAAGGTATATTATACCATTTGATATTCTTGATTGCATCAGAGTAGTGGCCTATCGACTAGCACTCCCACCAAACCTATCTCAAGTAAATGATGTATTCCATATATCACTCTTGAGGAAGTACATACCTGGCCAATCAAATGTACTCATTCCCACGGTAGTACCATTTTAGAATGACCTGTCCTATGAGAAGAATTCAGTGAGGATATTAGGTCATAGATAAAAAGTTTTATGAAATAAGAGAATTCCCCTCGTCAAAGTGTTGTCGAGAAACCACAAGATTGAAGAAACCACATTGGAACTGGAGGAAGGGATGCGACATAGATGACCTCACCTATTTTAGTTTGGGAAAATGAAATTTCAAGGGTGATATTTATTAAGGGGTTAAATTTGTACTGACCTGATCATTTATGAATAAAATTCAGTTTCTTTTAATTAATTTTCTAATGGATATAGAAAACACATGCACATTGTTTTAATTAATTTTCATATCCAACTGCATTTAAATGACCATTAAGTATATTAATAGTCGATAATATATCTATTGAGTAGTGATGACATGACTAATAAAAATATAAGGTTTTAAAAAATCCTTTCATCATTGAAGTAGGGGATGTCCTCATCTAGTAGACTCGGGCCATACATAGCTCATTTTTCGGAGCTCAAAAAGGAGGTATCATCACTGGGTTTTGCTCTGGACCAAACCCAAAATGAGCTTCAACAAATTAATATTGAACTGAATCACATATGGGATAAGTTCAAGTTAAGTGAGATTACTACCCAGTCGACATTATCTGAGCCACCCCAAGAGTCTGCCACCATCACACACCTTACCCTTTGGTCTTATGTTGGAATTAAATTGGGTTATGTAAAGAGGTATTAGTTACTTATTGTGTAATCCTTTTTTATAAAAAAGTCTTATTCCATCAATCCCATTATGTGTATAGTCTTTCTAAAAAAATGATGAATCTGATAAATAGAATTATTAGGTAAAAATGGTACTTTTGAGAATATATACATTATTATATTAAAATATGGTATTTTTAATAAAATTATAAAAAAAATTCTTATAAATGATGAATATATGAGTTCCTTATCTATAAAATGATTAGGTAATCAGTTTGATAATAGTTATATTTTTATAAATAAAATAGAAGGTGTATTTCTAAAGAATATATTTTAAGGAATTAATAAATTTTAGAATTAATAAAAAATTTAATAAATATTATTATCAAATAACTTTAATTTAAAATAAATGAGTATATAATTTTTATAAAGTCAAATGTAATTTTTCTTAGGGTTTAAAAAATATTTCTGTCAAAATCAATGAATTTTCAATAAATGTCAGTTGTTATTTTAAAAGTAAAAATTGAAATATTTAGACACTTATATGGATAAAATTAATACTATTTTTTGAATCATGACATCTAAATTATCCATTGGATAATTTGTCCTAATTTTCTGAGACGGTTGAATTTTTTCGTAAAAACTGAATACAATATAAATATAGTGTGTTTATGACATCATAATGGACCAATATTTATTTAATGGACACAATAAAAGGGATATTTTCTAAAATAAAAGTTTTAGCTTTAAAATAATGTGATTTTAGATTTTTTTTAATTATTTTATAATGACTTAGTGAATCCTCTAAAATGTAAAACATATTTTATTATTTTAAGTTCATTTACTTAATAATGTGAATCACCTCCGCCGAAGAAAGGAAAATATTTTAATATCTTTTGACCATGGCCTTTTAAAATAATTTTCCACAATTTTTCAAAAACCATGGGAAATAAACTTGGGAAAGTATGTGGTTTTGAATATTTCGTTATATAGATTCCAAAACCTATGTTTGTGAAATATTAATGAATTCCCCTCTCATTTCCAAGATAAACCCACCCAGGCTCCCACCTCTCTTCACTAAAAATCCATGTAGCACATCGCAACTATGTCCTAACCTAACTATAATCCTCTCAAGGTACCCCATTTTCTCAATAATACCTTTTCAATCTTTTGAAGTCACACATTCAAGTAAGGGTTTCCTTCCTTTCTCATTTTTATCCAAGTTTCCTTATATTGTTACACCCTTTAATTTTCAATTACAAATGATAGGGTATGTTTTTCACCTACCTCATACTTACCTTATTTTGTTTGAATGATGTGAGACCCATTTCCATCTCATTAATACCTCCCATGTAAACACATTACCATGCTGAAAGTTTGTAAGAGTTATTTCATTCATCCACATTCTTTATGTTTATTTATTCTGTTTGGACTTCTATTTACAAATTCTTAACGTTTGAAAATATATTTATATGAACCTATTACATCCCATTTAAGGTATATATTATGAGATACCCTTTCCATATCATCAACTATTTTATGAATTTTTATATCACGTCGTTATGATACCAAAATTGCATTGTCTTTTTCCATGTCAAAATCATCGTGTAGTGAATACCATACCTATTCTTCTATCATGGGTATTCACCTTTATTAACATATACCTTTTTTATTTAGGAAGTAAATTTATTTGTTCCAAAATACTTGATCATTGAATGAATTATAATGAATAATGAATCCATGTTTTATGATCTATGTGGCGCACTTATGCATGATAATGAAGTGAAAGTGATAGGGGCCCTCAGAATTATAGAGCACTCCAATGCATTTGGTAATGTTTAGTATCATGATACTTCATGTTGGGATAGGGGTTTACCAAATTCCTTTTAGGAAATTTTCCCACATTTTGGGATAGTGATTACCTATTTCCTTTATGTTTATGATGCAATGTTTTACATTGTTTCCACATTTCCATGTTGTGATGATCATGCTATATCAAGCATTTATGTTCATGTTTCTATTATGATCCTTTGATATGTCCACTTTCTAACATGTATAGTATTCCGCATTTTATTCCTTTTGACTCCCTTAACAGGCTTTATAGCTCATGATTTTCTTTTTTATGGCCTCAGGTTATCCCATTCAATACTAGGTATAAAGGAATGTTGTGGTTAGGTAAAATAAGTTTTCAATGATGATGTTGTATTTTATATCTTAAGTTGTAATGTAATGTTCCTAATCTCAGAATAAAATAGACCTATATTTCTTTTGGGTTATATTAAGTGAAATTTTATGTAATAAATCATGTCTAAATATGAAATAATGAGAAGTGTTGTTATAACTAGACATTATTTACCCAAATTCTGTAGAATCCCGAAGCTTGACGTACATAGACATTACATTACTTTTGCGGAATACTTAGTACATAACAAAAACACACACACAAGGATCGTAATAGTTTAGTGTCTTTGGAAACTCGGAACGTAATCTTCTAATCGTGGTGAAAGATCTTCAATATCTCCCATAAAGATCTTCCTTTTTTTTACCTAAAAACCTTTCTTTATATCCTGGGGAAAAGAAAACATAAAAGGGTGAGCTCAAATGCTCAGTAAGGGTAAACAAAAGAAATATCAATCACATCATATACATAAGAACATAGCCTTTGGAAATCTTAACCTGCAAAAGAGCTCATAATATCATAACATGGGATAAATCATAGAAGTGAAAATGAGATCCCCATAATCATAACATAAAACTTGAAACTTTGTGGCATGCACACATAATCATGGAAAATCATTTCTTGTTAGTCAAGACTCATTTCCAAGACTATCTTAGTGGACAAAGTCCCTTTCTGAATCGAGTAACCCTCGTTTCAGTCCTGTTTCACTGAACCGGTATAACCTACCGTTCCAGCCCTGTCTATCTCATGAGATATAAAATCTTTACCCAATGCATTGGAGGGAGATATAGGTCCCACCCATCTTATAATGAATCCTTTCTTATGTGTGCCACATAATCATAAACCATACATCATAGCGTAACCCATGTAATAAAAATGGGATTCTTAAACAATATGACATCATAAAACAATTCATATAAGATAAAGGAATTCATAAAAATATTTCCATCACAACATAATCAAATCCATGTAATAATAGGGATAAAAACATAACCCTTTTATTATCTTATATGGAAAATAATTTTGATAAAATACTTGAACTCCATTCTTGAAGAAAATATCCTTTCTACTTCAAAAACATTTTTCCTTTCATAACATGTCATACGACTTTAAAATAAAAGAAGTTGATTAAAAATAAACTTGAAAACATGTAAAGGAAGTTTCTTGGAAATAATGTTTTAAAAATCCATTCATTCCATATAAGTTAAAAAAAACATTCTTCGTACTTTTGTCGGAAAAGTCAAAAAGTACCTCGTACGAAAAACAACAAAAGATTCCTTTCATACATATTACTAAAAACTCACCGAACGGTAAAAAGGGATTTAAACAATTGTAGGTGGATGGAAATAATATTACATATTGATGAAACATGGATGTGGATGATAAAATAAAACCCAGTAAATACTTACGAATAAACAATCTCGGATAAAAATGAGATTGTGATATTTCCCTTACCTTAGGTCCGATTTGCTCTGTTCGTGTCCGAAGCTCCTCTTCTTTTGGAACGCCTCTTTGAATCCTCCACTTAAGGAACTAAGATTGGTCTTTGGAGAAGACCAGGACCTCTAGGATTATTCTAGGGAAGTGGAGAGAAGAAAATGGCAGGGGTTGGCCAAGCTTGAGTGCTCAATTTGGTGTGAGGAGGAGGGGGAGGAGGTGCCCTTTTATAAGGGAGGAGAGGGGCACCTTCGGAATATCTCAAAATATTATTTTATATTAAAGTCAAAATCGGTTTATAATGGTTCCAAAGGGTCTTATTTCGAAGCTAAAGTGGGGATGGGTCGCAATCCTATCAACCAATAGGATTTAGACAAGTTTAGGGTATTATTTTAACATTATCAATTAGATTTAACTCTAAGTTAAATAATTTAACTTTTACCATGTCTTTTTGTTTTCTTTCACTATATGGTTAATACACTTACTATAACATTCCAAACGAACCCCAAATGTTTATTATTAATATATATATCCTTATCTAAGTCATTTGGCCGAACCTTATATTTTTAGGAATAAAATAACAATTAATAATATAATATTTGATTTAAAAACTATTTTGTGTCAATTTTGACACTATTTGATATATGATTTTTGTGAAAGTCATAACAGAATTATATGTTGGAACCAAGTTGATTAAATCAACACTAATATATCATAGTAACCTAGAAAATTAGTGGAATTCATAAAAAGTCTCAAATTACATTTATTTTGGTGTTTATAACATCAATTATGTCAATATTTCATTAATAAGATAATTACTGCATCATCATTGTGTCATAAATAAATTAAATTATTTAATGTCTAAAAATTATAAATAAAATACCATTATATAGGAAATCTTTTTAGATTTCTAATGAATATTTATAGTCTAATTTATCTTATGTATAACCCCATATTAAAAATGATTTACTTATTAAACATTGATTTTAACTATTTTAACCCTTCTTTAAATAAATTAATAATAAATGTCCTAATCTAATCCAAGTGGGCCTAAATGATAATATTTTACACTTAAGGTTGTTTTTGGTCGAGATACACTTGTACAATAGAATTAGGACATTTGTTAGGGTAATATTAATATCATTCTTACCCTTAATTACCCTATTTACTTTTAACCGTGGTAAATAACAGTAAAAAGGTGCTATTCACCAAAAATTATTTTCATCTCATTGAACCAAATTTTACTTACTGACATCAACCG
The DNA here is from genome assembly GCA_963277665.1 of Viscum album. Taxonomy (NCBI): domain Eukaryota; kingdom Viridiplantae; phylum Streptophyta; class Magnoliopsida; order Santalales; family Viscaceae; genus Viscum; species Viscum album. The sequence goes on along the minus strand of OY728122.1, from coordinate 576,102,806 downwards.
TGTCTCTCGGATTTTTGAAATTCCATTCACAGAAGCGGTAAAATTAAGTTTTATGTAAAATTCAATTTTTTTTAACTACCACTTAGTAGTTTCACTATTCATCAAAAATTGATGTTTTTCAGAACAATGCCAAAATTTCATCCTAAGCTATATTTCATATTCCAAATTCAAAAATGAATTCTATTTTACCAAATTCATAACATAGAAGTTTCATTAATTAATTTTATAATTAAATCCCGCTGTTAAAACAAAAAGCGTGTTTTTAAGAAACAATATCTATCAAAAGATTGACACTTGTTTATGTCTGGTTTAAATGTGAAATTACATCCAATGACCAAAATTGTATTAAATTGTAAAAATATATTCTAAATATAATTTAAAACCACTCAAATTAATAATTTATCACTATTAATTATTTCGATAAAAAAAATTGTTTTTAATTAAAATTTATTAATTTTCACTATTCATTAGAAAATGAAAGTTATCCAAAAAGTACCAAAATTTCACCCTAAGATAATTTCGATATTACGAATCCAAAAATGAAGTCCATTTTGAGAGCTAAAATTTCTAAATTTTTAAAAAGTGGTTATTACTATTCATAACGGCTAGTTTTAATAATATTTTAATAGCATATCGATGTTTAGTGAAACTCGTTATTGCGTACTACACACGCTATCGAGGAAGGACGCGATTGTGTGTAATGCAAGGCAAGTCAAGGATGCGTGTTGTGAAAGCTCTTTTTGGTGTAGCGTACAACACAAGACATTAATTAAAAAGAATAGTTTTCATAAAATCTCGGGCTGTTACATTCTACCCCCCTTAAAATGAATTTCGCCCTCGAAATTCGTGGGGGTTATAAATAGTTTACTATTCAAAAGTTTCTTTAATATAATCCCACATCGTAAAAAGGAATACCAAAACTAGGCTTTAAAAACTAAAGTATGAAATGTAACGATTACCCAAATAAACTAATCGCTGGGTTTCCACATAGGTAAAAATATGAATATGAAAGAGAAATCTTACCATCATGTTCTGATGGAGAGTGGTAGAGAACATGGCTATGGAAAAGCCAGTAATCACAAATCCATAGATTTGTGATGATATAAGGAACCATCTGATTCATTAGGTATAAGATCACTAGGACAACATTTTTGGTTTTCAAGATCGTTTCCCTAAAGTTGAAGAATTTGAATTAGAATAAATACTTACTTTATTTTGGTACAGTCGCACTATTGTTCATGCCTTGAACAATTTCCACTTCATCTCTTAAATAAATGAAGTTGAATTTGTTATTTGTGAAGTGTTGGCAGATCATGTGATAGAATGACGGGTCATTCCATCTGTCTCAAATAAAAGGTTAGTAAAAATTATATACATAAGTCGATCTATAGTGAGATTAATCATATATGGTTCCTAAAATGGACTTATACTTCATATATCATACTTCTTAATATAATAAAACTATTTTCTACTAAACAGGGACTTCCTGTAGGCCAGTGGTAGGCGATAAAGGCCAGTCGTACTTCGGTTGTGGGTTTGATTCCCACAGCCTTGTCCGAAGCGATGGGCTGTCGCCCGTCCTGCAGGTTGTCCTTTTTCTAAAACTACATTACTATAACATCCCATCAATTATATTGAAAAAAAAACTTCTATCCTTAAACAATACTAACTTATGTCCAACATAATCCATTCCAATCTTTAGGCTTATCCATAATACTGTAGTCCACTCTCATAACATATTGAAAATGATTACCAGAGATTTAATACCATCGTTGAACCCCATATATCATAAGATATGTTTTGTTGATCACATTACAAATATTCAAAGTCCTTAATCATGTATTCTCTTGAATACCCATTTAACCTTAGTTAAAACATGAATGCAGTTAAAAGTTAACACTTTCCACATACCAAAATCCTGAAAATTCTATATACTCAAACCATGATATCACTTAGTCCTTATATTAATCCTGAGCTCATGAATACTATTAAATATATCAATCACTTTGAATACCACATTAGACCAATACATAAATATTCCAATATTCCATGATATGATATTATTTTGGAATCCCATTACATAAACACTTAATCATTCCACCACATCGTTTTCATATTCAACATTGCCAATAGTGATCGCATGTGACTTCCCTTTGTCCTTTGCCTTCAGTGGTTGTTCATGTTGATCATCACTAACCCTTAGATTAGGGAATTTATTAGCATAATGCCACATTTCCTTGCACTTGAAGCATTGAAGTGTTGGTGGTGCGTTCTCTGCAGTGTTTTCATTGTTCACATCATTAGAAACCCTTTTTCCATTACTTCGACACTCAGCTACTCGATGACCTTCTTTTCCACACTTAAAACATTTTCTAGTCCCTTTAAGACAATCTCCTCCATGCTTGTTTCCACACTTTGAGAATAAGGAAACATTCATTTTCTTTTCACCATTATTCTGAGATTTCTCCTTAAACTCCATCTTTCGTTTCTTATCAAAACCATGAGATGGATATGTAACACCAACTTCCATTTCTACCTTGATAGCACAACGCACAATTTCTTCATAGTTACTGAAGTCTCGTATAGCTAATGCCCTTCGAAGACTTGGTTTTAAGCCACTGAAAAATCGATCAACTTTACTTTCAGGTTGGATGATAATGCCAGATGCATACCTTGCAAGTCTTTTAAAATTTTCTTCATAGGTACCAACAGATTCATCATCCCTTTGCTTCAGTTCAAGAAACTCTTTCTCTATCTTTGTTCGGAGAATACGAGGGAAGTACTTACTGAAAAACAAGTTCTTGAACTCGTCCCATTCCATGGACTCAATTTCATCTCTTGGCCTCGTATTCTTGATAAGATTCCACCATTGATCAGCTTCACCTTCCAAACGATATACTGCTATGATGACTTTATCATGTTCAGAACATTGAAGAACTGAAAATATCTTTTCAGTGGTACTGATCCATTGTTCAGCAACAAGTGGATCAGAAGACCCACTGAAAGAAGGTGGACGTTGCCTCATGAAGGACTCAATATAATATTGTTCCCTTCTCTGCTCATTTGGAAGTCCAGAATGATTCATAGCTTGTGTAAGTATAGCAATAAGATTTTGCACTCCATCTCCCATAACATTTGTTTGTTCAGGAGGACAATCATTGCATTGTCCATTGCATTGATCAACACGGTTCCTTCGGGTTCCAGCCATCGTCTAAAACCCAAAAAGAATAGTGTGAGAGGCAAAAATCATGGTAGGGAAAACAACATAATAAAGGGGGAGTACCTTCAATATCTAACATCTTAGGTTTAATTCTATGATCGTTAGCGTAGTTCTAGTACTATAACCTATACGTATACTTAACCTTAGGGACATCCCTAGATATACCGTAGAAATATCTCTAGGGATCTCACTAACGTTTTCGCATCCTAGTTTCCAAAGGTTGACTAAACCTTTCCTCTGATACCAACTGTAGAAACCCGAAGCTTGACGTACATAGACATTACATTAATTTTGCGGAATACTTAGTACATAACAAAAACACACACACAAGGATCGTAATAGTTTAGTGTCTTTGGAAACTCGGAACGTAATCTTCTAATCGTGGTGAAAGATCTTCAATATCTCCCATAAAGATCTTCGTTTTTTTTACCTAAAAACCATTCTTTATATCCTGGGGAAAAGAAAACATAAAAGGGTGAGCTCAAATGCTCAGTAAGGGTAAACAAAAGAAATATCAATCACATCATATACATAAGAACATAGCCTTTGGAAATCTTAACCTGCAAAAGAGCTCATAATATCATAACATGGGATAAATCATAGAAGTGAAAATGAGATCCCCATAATCATAACATAAAACTTGAAACTTTGTGGAATGCACACATAATCATGGAAAATCATTTCTTGTTAGTCAAGACTCATTGCCAAGACTATCTTATTGGACAAAGTCCCTTTCTGAATCGAGTAACCCTCGTTTTAGTCCTGTTTCACTGAACCGGTATAACCTACCGTTCCAGCCCTGTCTATCTCATGAGATATAAAATCTTTACCCAATGCATTGGAGGGAGATATAGGTCCCACCCATCTTATAATGAATCCTTTCTTATGTGTGCCACATAATCATAAACCATACATCATAGCGTAACCCATGTAATAAAAATGGGATTCTTAAACAATATGACATCATAAAACAATTCATATAAGATAAAGGAATTCATAAAAATATTTCCATCACAACATAATCAAATCCATGTAATAATAGGGATAAAAACAGAACCCTTTTATTATCTTAGATGGAAAATAATTTTGATAAAATACTTGAACTCCATTCTTGAGGAAAATATCCTTTCTACTTCAAAAACATTTTTCCTTTCATAACATGTCATACGACTTTAAAATAAAAGAAGTTGATTAAAAATAAACTTGAAAACTTGTAAAGGAAGTTTCTTGGAAATAATGTTTTAAAAATACATTCATGCCGTATAAGTTAAAAAAAACATTCTTCGTACTTTTGTCGGAAAAGTCAAAAAGTACCTCGTACGAAAAACAACAAAAGATTCCTTTCATACATATTACTAAAAACTCATCGAACGGTAAAAAGGGATTTAAACAATTGTAGGTGGATGGAAATAATATTACATATTGATGAAACATGGATGTGGATGATAAAATACACCCCAGTAAATACTTATGAATAAACAATCTCAGATAAAAATGAGATTGTGATATTTCCCTTACCTTAGGTCCGATTTGCTTTGTTCGTGTCCGAAACTCCTCTTCTTTTGAAGCGCCTCTTTGAATCCTCCACTTAAGGAACCAAGATTGGTCTTTGGAGAAGACCAGGACCTCTAGGATTATTATAGGGAAGTGGAGAGGAGAAAATGGCGGGGGTTGGCCGAGCTTGAGTGCTCAATTTGGTGTGAGGAGGAGGGGGGGGGAGGTGCCCTTTTATAAGGGAGGAGAGGGGCACCTTCGGAATATCTCAAAATATTATTTTATATTAAAGTCAAAATCGGTTTATAATGGTTCCAAAGGGTATTATTTCGAAGCTAAAGTGGGGATGGGTCGAAATCATATCAACCAATAGGATTTAGACAAGTTTAGGGTATTATTTTAACCTTATCAATTAGATTTAACTCTAAGTTAAATAATTTAACTTTTACCATGTCTTTTTGTTTTCTTTCACTATATAGTTAATACACTTACTATAACATGCCAAACGAACCCCAAATTGTTTATTATTAATATATATATCCTTATCTAAGTCATTTGGCCGAACCTTAGATTTTTAGGAATAAAATAACAATTAATAATATAATATTTGATTTAAAAACTATTTTGTGTCAATTTTGACACTATTTGATATATGATTTTTGTGAAAGTCATAACAGAATTATATGTTCTAACCAAGTTGATTAAATCAACACTAATATATCATAGTAACCTAGAAAATTAGTGGAATGCATAAAAAGTCTCAAATTACATTTATTTTGGTGTTTATAACATCAATTATGTCAATATTTCATTAATAAGATAATTAATGCGTCATCATTGTGTCATAAATAAATTAAATTATTTAATGTCTAAAAATTATAAATAAAATACCATTATATAGGAAATCTTTTTAGCTTTCTAATGAATATTTATAGTCTAATTTATCTTATGTATAACCCCATATTAAAAATGATTTACTTATTAAACATTGATTTTAACTATTTTAACCCTTCTTTAAATAAATTAATAATAAATGTCCTAATCTAATCCAAGTGGGCCTAAATGATAATATTTTACACTTAAGGTTGTTTTTGGTCGAGATACACTTGTCCAATAGAATTAGGACATGTGTTAGGGTAATATTAATATCATTCTTACCCTTAATTACCCTATTTACTTTTAACCGTGGTAAATAACAGTAAAAAGGTACTATTCACCAAAAATTATTTTCATCTCATTGAACTAAATTTTACTTACTGACATCAACCGTGTCTCTCGGATTTTTGAAATTCCATTCACAGAAGCGGTAAAATTAAGTTTTATGAAAAATTCAGTTTTTTTTTAACTACCACTTAGTAGTTTCACTATTCATCAAAAATTGATGTTTTTCAGGACAATGCCAAAATTTCATCCTAAGATATATTTCATATTCCAAATTCAAAAATGAATTCTATTTTACCAAATTCATAACATAGAAGTTTCATTAATTAATTTTATAATTAAATCCCGCTGTTAAAACAAAAAGCGTGTTTTTATGAAACAATATCTATCAAAAGATTGTCACTTGTTTATGTCTGGTTTAAATGTGAAATTACATCCAATGACCAAAATTGTATTAAATTGTAAAAATATATTCTAAATATAATTTAAAACCACTCAAATTAATAATTTATCACTATTAATTATTTCGATAAAAAAAGTTGTTTTTAATTAAAATTTATTAATTTTCACTATTCATTAGAAAATGAAAGTTATCCAAAAAGTTCCAAAATTTCACCCTAAGATAATTTCGATATTAAGAATCCAAAAATGAAGTCCATTTTGAGAGATAAAATTTCTAAAATTTTAAAAAGTGGTTATTACTATTCATAACGGCTAGTTTTAATAATATTTTAATAGCATATCGCTGTTTAGTGAAACTCGTTATTGCGTACTACACACGCTATCGAGGAAGGCCGCGATTGTGTGTAATGCAAGGCAAGTCAAGGATGCGTGTTGTGCAAGCTCTTTTTGGTGTAGCGTACAACACAAGACATTAATTAAAAAGAATAGTTTTCATAAAATCTCGGGCTGTTACAAATTCTCAGTCTTCTTTGAATATGTAGATTATGTAGGTTTGTTATTTATCACAATTTTGGGTTTAAAGACACCTATACAAATTTCTTTCTACAATTCTACACTAAAATTTCATTTTTCATCAATATTTCTCTAAGAAGTAATCCCTCCACTAGTCATTTTCTCTTTCTTCTTCCTCCATTGGAGTTATATTTCTTCTGCCTTCACTTCTCACCTTATGGCATGGAATGTGAGTTGGTCATGACATTAATTATTCATTATTCATTTATTAGTTATCCATGTCACCACACTATTTCCTTTGGGGGTTGTTTCATCAATGAATTTACATTATTATTACTCACCATATGAGTAGCTTCTCGCATTTTCTTCTAGATTCATAAATATTCTTCTGAAGAATGTTTTTGTGAGTGTAACATAGGAGGTGATCGATACACTTTTTGCGGAGCTCCTTTTGTTTCCTCCAAGTCATTAAATTTATTTTTGAATTTATCATTTTTTTCATCCAGTATATGTTTTATTATTGTACACCACTAGATTTTGGGATCTTCGTTGAAGTTTCTTTTTCATTCCCATCTTTCGTTCAGTTGTAATATCTTTCTAAATTCCCATGATTAGAACATATAAATAATCTATGATTAAAAACATAACTTGTGTAGTCATTTCTCAGATAATAGGTTGAAGAATATAGATTTATTATTATTCGTACATTAATAATTAGGGAATATTAACACATACTCGTTGTTTGTTCCGGTCTTCCAAAATAACATCATATTATGGATACTTTCTTCTGAAAGATTTTCGTTTCAGACTTTTTAATATGTTTCCTCCTTTTCTCGAGGTTTGAGATATTTTTTCTTCATTTCATGAAATATATTACAAATCCTCAATAATAAAATTTAATGTATGACCAATCACCCCATATAAATAGAAAATTTTGTCATTACTTCCTGTAAAATCCTTTTTAGTTTTTTCTTCAAAGCTGTCATGATTTTTCCTATAATGATAACTATTTACAGCTCGCTTCCAATATTTCTTATGAGGGTTACATCATATCCAATACTAGTTTTCCCTAAACTAGATGGAATTTGTGATGAGAAAATAATTTCAGGTTCTCCCTCAAAAGTATCATATTTCCCTTTTCATTTCATTATCACATGACGAAGGATAATCAAATATTAAGTGAAAAGCATCCTATAATTTGGCATTCTGTTGGCATTATACTTCTCCACTTCTATCTTGACTAATTCTATTTCTTCTCCCAATTATTGAATATTCTTATCCCACTACTACAAATCGGGGAATTAACATTCCTAGTTAATTGTTTTTATCATCGCTTAAAAAGCACTGATATTGAGAGTGATGTTAAAAGTGGTGTTTTTTAACAACCCTTTTTTAGTGCGGTTAAACGGTGAATTTAATAGTACTTTTTTAGAATTTTTAAATGTAGTATTTTAGCAATTAAAATTAACCACTCTTATAAAATATGGAAAAATTAATTTTTCACACACCCCTAACACCCATCTTTCTCAGCTCTTAGAACCCCATTTCTCAATGCTTTCCTCTACCCATATTTCATCACGCACCCCGAACACACACCTTTATCATCTCTTAGAACCCCATTTCTCAATGATTTCCTCTACCAATCCTTCATCAAGCACCCCACCACTTCCTCATCTCTAGAAGGCTACCCCATATTCATGTGTGCACATGGATTTGATCACAGGACCTCTCTTAGGTGACTAAATCTTTTTACCACTATGTCTTGCATGTTTTGGTGTATATTTGACAACTTTTATATTTTTTTCATTTATATTTTGAAATTTGTGGTATATATAAATAACAATTTATATTTATTTAAATATGTTATATATTAATAAACATTTATGTATATATTATAACATAAATATATATATATATATAATATAAATGTACATGTATATATATGTTTATTAACACACAGTCATTTGTATATATAAAAATTATAAATACATGTTATTGAGTTTTTTAAGGTAAATAATTGATATTTTTTTACATTAAATAAAATTAATAACCTATATTTATTTTATATATTTAAAAAAATTTACATAAATATGTAGATATATGTTTTTATACAAGAGTTTTATTATGAGTAAATATTAAAAAATATACAGCTATTTAAGTATAAATAATATTATATTGTGAAATACGATAGAATTTGAAATCCATAATATAAATATGAATGTAATCCAAGGGAATAATTTAATTTCCCAATGAAAATGATCAAAATTCCCCCCTTAAACAAGGCTGAAATTAAATCTAATGATATAAAATTACGGTACATAGACAAAAAATTTAGTTTTAGAGGCCTTCTAGGCATCTATTGACATCACAAAAATAGTGACCAAGGTTCCCTTTAATCGAAATAGAATAGAACTCATCAAAATATTTGATTTGATGTGTGGTAGAGCCCAAATAGACACATGAATCAAAATTTATGGTCTTTTGATGTTCTAGTTATATTTTCAACATATTTTAGATATTTTATTGTTTTATTTATTTATTTATTTTTACTTTTAAATTGTAATTAAATGAATATTAATATATAATAAACATAAAATTATTAACAATAATTATTTTATTAATTATTTTGAAATCCTTTTTCACTAAAAACTTATATATTACGTGTAAATGTTTATCTATCCTTATGAAAAGCATATTTGAAAATATATATATTATATTTATATCAATATAAATATGCTTATATATCTTTTAATGAAATATTTTTTTTAAATATACCCTTCATCAGTGATAATAAAAAATTGATGATAGGGGGGATTTTTATCATTTTTAAATACCCCCCTATGTTATCAACACATTCTTACAAGCGCTGATAAAGGCCCCCTTTATCAGATCTTTTTTACTAGGGCTGATAATGGGATGGTCTTTATAAGTGATTTTTTATAAGTACAGATAAAGGGGACCTTTATTAGTTGTTTTTATGTATTGTTAAATACCCCCTTTAACAGTGCTAAAAATTATTGTTAAAGACCACCACCCCCCCCCCCCCCCCATCATGGATTTTTCTAGAACTGATAAATGGGGTCTTTAACAGTGCTTTTATCTAACACTGTTAATTACCTAGCTCTAGATAAACCTATTTTTGTAGTAGTATCCCTTGATTCAAGTTTGTCATTACGTTCTCTCTTGAGATTCTTCCATCTAGTCATATTGTCATCCAATTCTCAGGATAGATTATCCATCATGTCATATTTATCCTTTATATTTGAATTCATCTAAGCAACATAATCATTAAATTATATATTATCCTAGTGTAGCCTTTTATTTTCGTAAATAGTTTAGACAATTGGGTCGCAAGATCATTATTTATGGATTTCAAATTCTAAATTTAATATGAGTCCATATTCTATCTCATTTCACCATCTTACAGTTTTTTCAATTCATCAACTATGGAGTCATTCTAATCTCTTAGATATGTGAAATCATCAATTGGCCTTTTATTTATTCCTTTTATCTTTTGAATTCAATTTATTACACATGGATCCAGAAATATTTATATCTTATTTATACATCCAATTTTTGATCCAATAATGTTTTTCATGGACAACATCACTATTTTACCTTATTGATGTTTCTTCATTATCATTAATTTTAGAATTACTTAGAATATCTTGGTCTTCACTCATTACTATAATAACAATGAGTGAGTATATATTTTCACTGTCTGGTTCATCCAAAACATTCATCAATAAATTATTGGGTTTATTAAACTAAATCACACTTTTTCTATAGACATGACAACATAGAGCAATTCTCCCAGACTTATGATTCTTATTTTAAGTTATAACCTTTTCCATGAAGCACCAAGATAGGGGAAAAATAATGATTTAATTTTAACAATCAACTGATCCATTTCAGAGAAAAAAATATGAAAAAAATAAATGGTTTGATAGTAATTTTTATCTCCAAAAGGAACCTAGATACCTTGACAGGTGGGGTGAATCCATGTATGGATATTCATTCTGAAAATATTCCTTCACTACAAGATCTTGACCTCTTTATTATAAGGGCCACTTCATTTCCCCTTTTGAGTTTATTTTGATATTATATTTTCCAAATTTGTCTAATGATGATTAATGGAATATAAAGAAGTAAATAAAATAACAGGACATAGATATTTTTATAGGATTCACCATATATGGGATACATCCAAATATAATACAATGGAAATGTTCTGATACACCAAATCTACTAAGGCTCACTGCTAAAATGATTGTTTGGGATATATCACTTTTATTCCCATGCTTACATCCTTTAAAAAGTTTATGGTCATATCACTACATTCCCATGGGTCACTCCCTAACTCTCTTTCTTTGGATCGACACATGTGGAAAGGATCTCCTTCTTCCTCTTCCGTTACTCACTACTCTGGAAAGGATCCGCACATAGTTTATGAAAATGTAGTTCCCTTCATTATCAATAATAAATGTATCCTCAATTGTTTTTAGATTCTCTATTGAATTTATTTTATGGGATTCTGATTCACTTATGGGAAAACACCTGGATTTTTTACATTAACTTTATATAAAAATAGAATGATCTTTTCTTTTCTATAGAAACAATAATTACATTTGATTTCACAAGATCTTCAAGTAATTACAGATCTTCCTTTCACTAATTTCAATGAACAAGTAAAGAAACTCCTTTTGGAAGTATTGTTGAATGGTTCAGTTCCCTTACATTCTTATTCTCTATTAGGATTTATATATGAAAAAGATATTGTTCACAAAGAAATGTAGGCGTGTATCTTCATTTGAAATATTCTTGTGTGATACCCCTATGTGATACTGTAACACATAACCCATTTCATAAGATCATGGAGTGTACCCCAATACAAGTTTCTAACATGATACCCTCCCGTGTGACCCTAGTGCGAGACCCTAGTGAAAGACTTTGTTGTCACACCATAGTCCAAGACCCTAGTGTGGAACCCTAGTGTGAGACCGCTTTCACACTTTGTGAATGAACTTATTCAGATATTTTCAAGTAATTATGTGATGTCAATTTCATATATTCTTTCATGATTTATCTCTATGAAACTCGTTCGTGCGATTTTTTAGGAAACACTTTCATGAGATCATTCTATGAACCTCTTTCATGGGATCTCTCAGTGAACCTTCTTCTCATAGAACTTATTATATCTATCTTTTAAGAAAACCATCATCAATGTTTATGGATGGGTTTGGGGGTATTTATAGACATAAACCCAATTCCTTAACTCAAAAATCATGAAAAACCTTCCATTCCATGACCTCAGCACTCGCATACCACAATTCCCCTTTTTGGGATCAATGTTAGTCTTGTTGTGGTTAATGATGTTTTCTTATAGGGATTTGTGTTTACCATCATGGGATCCAAAAACAACCATGAGTGCTTCGTGAGATCTCATAGTGAGATCCAAATATAATCTTGTTCTTTTTGAGATCATACTGTGAGTTTCAAAGACAATTACACATCATCATCTTTTTCTTAATAGAATCTCAAACTACCACTAGATACCTTTGTGGCTTCCATATTTTTATTTATCTTCATGTGCTTATTTGAGATTCCGGTTTCAGTCCTATTTGTGATTTATGTCATATTTGGGTGCAAGTCATGTTCCTACTTTGCGAAAGATCCGAACATGAGATATAAATACAATCATGAGCATTATGTGATATCCCTTCATGAGATGCAAAGAGAATCTTGATCACTACACGATATCCAACCACAGTATCCAAAGAAAACCATGAGTGATTTATGAAATTCCATATAAAGACTCAAATATAATCATGCACTTCATAAGACCTCGACATAAGATTAGTTATGTATTCACACACTGCAAGCTTAGTTCATCATTCAAACTCAACAAGATCAGTTAATCATTGTTTCTTTCATAAGATAAAATAGTTTTCACTTGTGTGAGTCCAAAGAGATCACATATCTGTGAGATCAAAACACTCATGATGACTCTTTAGGACTTATTTGACATCATTCCTTCATCAACAAACACAATCAACCAAAAATCACCATGAAGAGGGATTTTTTCCTAATAGATATGGAATATTTTGATACATCATGGACAAATAAATAAAATTATCTGATTATTTATTTGATAAACAATGAAAAATATCTAAAATGTGAAAATTTAAAATTCAAATAAACTACATATTAGCTCATAGAAAACAATGCTTGTTTTGAAACATGCATATCATAGGGTGTGGGAAATAAAATTAATTTTCCAAATGAATCTTAGAGGATGGGCAAGGTATTCTCACATGAGGAGATTTATAATTTTTTCACCTATTTATTCTCTCTCACATAAACTACTTTTTTTTGTTTTTTATTTTATGATAAAAATGGAATTGAATAGACATGAACTATCATAATTTAATCTAAAACTGACATGAAATGATAACATAATGAAATTATAACTAAATTACATTCCATTTGTAGTTTGGTTCAAGGGATTCATTATCCTCCTCTTTTTTGTTTAGAATATGATTGATAATAAAATTTCGAGATCTCAATCATGAATTACTATTCTATTATTTATTGGCATGAAATATAAAATTCTTTTAACAATTTAAATTCCACATCCTCCTATAATGAAGGTTGATGGAACACCATAATCCATATTTTGACATCTACAAGGACTTTGATCCATCATATTTTATTTCATCCACTGAATGGATAAACTCCATCATATGATGATCTGGCATCTAGTATATGCATGAGAAAGGATTTAATAAATGATAACAAATGACTTTGAGTTTAGCATCAGGGTGGAAGATCACCACACTCATGGACATTACTCTTTCTTATTAGAAACATAATAAAGCTTAATAATTTATTTATAGAATGAATATAATTTTCACTTAACTCCACAGAGCCAAGTCTCATGTTAGACAGTCATTTATAGGGTTAGAGGCCAAAGAGGAATGAGAATGAAAGAGAATAAAAGAAAATAATAAAATAAATATAAGAGAGAAAAATAAGAGATAGGAAAAAAAATTAAAAATAATATAAGAAATGAAAAAATAAAATAAAATAAATGGATGAATGTAAAATTTTTAAAAGAATAAGGAGAGAAGGAGAATAACAATAAGAAGAATAGAAGAATGGTAGATTTGGGTGAAACAGGATTAGTATAAAATAAATAAATTGGTTTTATTATAAGAAAATATATTAAAATTAAAAAATAAATAAAATAAACTGAATGAAAATTAAAAAAATAATGATGAAAGGAAAAGGAAGCAGCTTCTCAACTTGGACAGTGGCCTGCCTCTAGTCTAAAAATCCCAATGGGAATTGAGATGCATATTCCTTTTATATGAAGGGGAATATGTTTATCCATCTCTTTAAATATCTATTTGTAAAGGATGATTGGAGGAGATGTCATTTTAAATTCCCACCCCCCCCCAAGACATTCATTTCATAATATGAAAACACCCAAAAAAATTGGGTGTTTAAATATTTACCATGGACTGGGTAGCGTAGCTTCCAGCTCGAGCCTGGATTCCTCTATGTCCATGGTATTTGGATACGGTAGTATTGATGGGATGTGGAGCACATGTGCCAATGGTGAGCTTTGGGGCTATAGTGGCCTCTTATTCCCCTGGTGTTTGAAGTGGTCATAGGATCCTCTGACAAAATCATCTTGGTGACTGATCATGGATTCAAATGTTATCCATGGATGTTTTAATGAGCATCTATGGAAGTGGATCTTGAGCCTGAGTTGGGGTTGAATGTTAATTGAGTTTCTCAATGTTTTTAGTGGTGGTCGACATAGAGGAAGGTGGCAGCAAGTGGAAGAGTTGAAAAGATTTGACAATCCCAATGTGTCTCAAATGAAATAATTAGGGGATGGAGTAGAAAGGTTGTTTTTTGTTAAAAATGAATAGTAAAAGCATAAAATCCCATCCCACATCGTATTGTATCCCGTTTTAGTGCCATCATACAAGCCTGTGCATGGGAGAATTATCGCAATGACGTTGAAATGGGGGCCAGAGGACCCTGAGGTCTCCACATACTACCTCATTCCGGAAAGGCTTTCCTCCCACCGCCAAAGGTATGTGCCCCCTATTCTAGTGCTCTCAGGTACAACCATGCTACGACTACGGGTTCAGCATTGTACGCCCCTATGCATGAGGATTATTCCCCTATTCACCCCTAGACAACTTGGGTTAGCCATCCTATAGACTTAATGGCCAGTTGGAACCTTGGGAAGGCTATGTGGAGTGATCCCATGGTTGAGGGATAACCCCTTTACATATTTCTATTGATGATGTATTGAAAATTAAGATAGAAAAAAAATCAATCTCACAAAATATTAACCTATATAAAAAAAGAATCCCAATTTCCAAATCATAAATTTCTTATTCTTTTCAGCTCAATTTACTTTAATAATCATATTTATCCATATTTAACAAAAAAAATTAATTTTAAGGGCATTTAAATCATAAATACTATCAAACCCATTGAAATTTTATTAAAAATATGCACAAAAAAACGAGACATTCAGTTATTGTACTTCAATCTATTGGGGATTACACGGTTAGGATTCCCTAATATGGAAAATGGAAAAGGTTATCATGTGCTGGTATGTCTATTTATATTGTCCTTCTTGTCTTCTTGTCATGTGTTGAAAACCTTCCTAACATGTCGTGATTATCTATATCACTTGTCGGACAATGTCTACTTGGAATGTGTAAATACAATCACTTGATCCATTTGATTTTTTGAGGGATGTTTTATAATCTAGATGGAATGTAAGAATTTTTTCATGTGACAAAACCTGACATGTCCAAAGGGAATTGCAAGATGAAACTACCTTTTCATAGATATCATCCGGTAATCTTGGATGACATTCTGGGAGGGAATTGCATGATCCAACTGAGTTTCCTTAAAATCATCATGAAAATTATCCAACACACTTGGAGGGTGTCACGATAGTTAGTGTGACCATCCTATTGGGTGTTTCATGTTCTGGATGACTTTTTTGGGTGTCATCGGGAAAGCTGACTAAAATGCCTAGAGGACGTCAGAAGATCCAGTTGTCCATTCTAGTGGATGTCATGAGAGCCATTTGACATTTTCAGATTCTCTCAAAAGACTTACATGACATGAACTAGTTCCACAATATGATTTGGGTGAAATGTCTAGATTTTATCATGATGTCTGGATGGTGATCCCAAAGGTTTTCTTGAGACATGGGTGGCACTCCGGGGGGGTCCATGTAACCTCCTTTGACACATCTAGGGGACTTTTCATGATCCAAATTGCATTCCATAAGAGTGTAAAATCATCTGGGAAACATGTCGTGGTGATGTTACATGACCGGGGTGGTTTATAATAAGTGTCTGAGGATCTTAGGATATGATCTTCACGTAAGTCTCTCATATTATTAGTCTTTGTTCTAGCTTTTATTGCACGTGGCTTATATTTATTAAATGTTATCTTGTTTTAGTCTGAAGTGACTAATAAGATATGTGTGATTTCCTTTGCATAACCCACCTTAATTCCTCAGTGCATGATCTAGGTGTGGTCTTGTGAAGTTCATATGCATGTCACATGATCACATAGCTTGTTCCGAAGACTTTACTTGACAGAAGTCCCTTTGATTATGAGATAACCTTCTATGAGAAACCCGCACTGATATTTGGGTGCACCAGTGTGAGGATCCAAAGACTCTAAAAAACATTTTTCTCCTTGTTGGGGTGGGGAATTTATAGTCCTCACGACGTTGATTATTCACTTCTTTTCATGGAATTTATCTTGAAAATTCATGATGGAAATGGTGGATGACTTTGATGTCATTTGACTTGTGAGATCCTTCTATAAGTAATTATGGGGGCTTCAAAAAATATATAGAATATAAATTACCATTCATTAAATAACCCATTTATTTGATTACATCCAACTAATAGGGTCATTGATAATGATGTGATCATGCCAAGGGTCTTTCATATTGTCAGGATGATATATCTAAGGGCCTTCGTGAGATCAGGAAGCCTTTTGAAAGGCTTTTACGTGACCAGATGTGACTTGTAAGGGATATTCTATGAGTCAAGGATAGATTACCAGGGAGGATTTCTGAGATTATATTTTCATTTTGAATGGACTTTGTGAGGACTTGTAGAGTGCACGACTACTTCACAAGAAGTTTACGACCGCAAGAGGCTCCTTCCTTTTAAATTTTTTATTTCCTTGTTTATTTTATAAGGTCCTAGGGTCTCACATGTTTAATCTAGTGTTGTTAAATACAATTACTCTCCCCATTTGTGGTATTTCATATGACCAACAAAGGCTATTATGGTGAAGTGTGAGCATTATCTTGAAAAAAACCATGATTCATGTATTTGGAGCCAAAGGGGGAGCACAGGATTGGCTACACATGTCTAAAGCCTTTCATTGGATGAGGGTGACTTGCTAAAAGGCTCTTTCGTGGCATGGTGTTCATGTATATATCGGCTTGCAGTGTCTTGTGAACCGAATGGGTCATTTGTGTGATGTTTATGACTGCAATAGGGTATAAGATTTGGGATATTTATCCCCTTATTTTCCAAATATTTTTGAATGGTTTTCAGGTGTCCACCGATTGAAAAGTCATGTGACATAATGGTGCTTACCATGATGCTATTGCATAATTAGTGAGTGACTTGGACACCTTCGTGAGATCAGGAGGACTCATCAAATTTTTTCTATGGGATCTCCCACAGGTTATGCACTGTGCATGATTATTCTCAAGACTTTCTGAAGGTCATGTGATTGTGTGTCTTCTAGAAGATCATGTGATACATGTGATCTTGGACACCTTATCCTTCATTTTCTTCATGAAAGAAATAAAACACATATTTAGGTATTTGTTCCCTTTTGGATTTTACAATGCTCATTTGGAAGGCATCAACACTCGTATTATTTCAACATAACATTAATGGTCTTCTATTTTTATTCATATTCATTATGAGGTTAACTAGTCTTACAAATAACATTATAATAATAACATAAAAATAACCTATGAATTAATTAAAAGAATAAACAATAATAATATATAAATCCAACAAAAATAAATTTATTTATTTAGTATATAAAATCATTTAAAAAAAATACAAAATTTTGTAATAAAAATTTAGAAACAAATGAGAACATTTTGAACACATATAAAAATGAATAAAAATTTCATAATTTAATTATAAATAAATTTAATTTATAACATATTTTTTTAAAAACTAAATATTTCATTATTTTTGACATCAAAAAAATATATGGAATATATGAAAATAGTTAATAATATAGATTATAAACTCAACCTCAAAAATTTATTATATCGAATGAATTGAAATTATAAAACCATTTTTTAGAGACAAAAATATTTTTTTATTATATTTGTTTATATTAAATAAACTACATTATTTACCATCTAGTTTAATAGTAATTATATTTCAAAAATAATACATAAAGGTAAATAATTTTTTTTATTTAGTTTGTAAAAAATTAAAATGTCCCTTTAAATCATTTATCACACAATTATATAATAACATTTTATAACAATAACTCAATAAATTAACAATATAATGATTTTACCATCTAAAAATAATTATACATGTTAAATATCATAAGAAAAGTGCACATAAAGTTTTCATGATAGATGATACAAAATTTCATAATTTTATACAGAATAAAGAGAAAAATATTACATGATATGGGATACAAATCAAATTTATGAATGTTAACTTTCATGATTTTAAAATTCATCTTGATAAAGAGAGTTATGGAGGGTGATTAGTGAGGAGTCAACTGGTGAAGGTAATAAGAGGTAATTTTACTAGTGAGACAATGTCAGTGATTATTTTACATATGGATGAGGATAATAAAAAGACATTGAGCTAAGTTGATATAGGGTATTATTCAAAAAAAAATTATCATCCTTCCCAATTCTAGATATAAATCACTTCGAAAAACATCATTACATTTATTTAAATATTTCATAATTTTTAAATAATTTTAAAAATGGTTTATTATAGGCCGTGGAGATTTGAACCCACATCTATTGAGTTAGAGAGTAATGTGTGTCTCCTGACCCAATACACACACATGAGCATATAATATATATATATATATATATATATATATATAAACACACACACACACACATAAAAACAAACACACACACACATATTTATATTCATACATATATAAATGTGCGTGTTCTAAAAAAAATTCATTTTTTAATATATATTTTTATAATGTCATTTTTATGATAAAATATTGGAATTACAAAATACCCCTAGGTGACCTGTGGTTTGAAAAACTGTTGTGTGTAATAATTATAAATATATTGAGTGACGAACCATAAAGACCCATAATTTCCATGAATTTTTTTTAATTAAATGGGAATTTTATGAGTCCATGAAAATTGACGGCGCGTGATTCTGAGGCTCGGTGTGCCCAGAATCAATTTTTGATGTTTTGTTCGGGTAAGTTCACTAAACGTACGAGAAGGTTTTTATAACTTTTGAACTGGTCATAGGAATTGAAAACCTAGGGCACCATTGAACATGCAGTGCCAGTATTCGACTAAGGAGTCTCTCACCTCTATGGCAGTTGGTCGAGGGTGAAAGTTAGTTTTTGGGTTTTACGTGGAAATAATAAAAGAAAATAGACACATGTTTTATTTTATTTTATCTGTTGTAACCACCCATGTGGGAGTTGAAGTGTGGGGACCACCTGAACATAACCTCCCATGAGATTTTATGGTGGTGGGACCCACCTTAACCTAACCTACCACGAGAGGTTATGGTGGTGGGGACCACCTGAAACTGAAAACCCCTCATTTAATTGAGAGAAACTCTCAGGTCCCCTCATTAATGAGAGAGAGCCTCTTCACCTCCTCTAACATTATTGGTTCCACCAACTCCATTAATTTATTATTCCATCCACCTTAATTAATTAGTCTATTTGAATTCTTTCCAAAAAAATAATAGAAGGTTTAATCTATTATTTTGGCACACCTTTCATATTGGGTGGAATTTCGGGAGAGGGGGAGCTCTTGGGAGAAAGTTTCTGCAACTAGGAATGAAGAACTTCCTCAAGGAAGAATGCTGATGATGGGCATCTTCGACTTCTTCCTCAAAATCACCTTGTGGAGGCAACTGATGTGGGATGTCTTCAATGACCTGTCTTCCCTCCTCATCATCGTCAACGAACCGACACACGAGCTCAGGATTGGAGTTGTGTGGCGGACGCGACGAATGATGACAACTCTGTCTTCTTCCCCACGACTTTGTTGATGAACAACGAAAAAGGTAGGGGATTTTTGGGAATGATTTTATATTCTAGTGATTCATTCCTTATAAAAGAAAGAACACAGATCAACTCCTAATTTTTTGATCTGCATATGTTTTCCTTCTGCGGGTTTTTGGATTAATCATTGCGGGAGGGTTTGTTGTGATTCGTTCTTGTGAGCCAAATGATACCACCCTAAATGCAGAGGGTGTGGACCAAACAAACATGGCCCGACCCCTCTGCCATTCTATTTTGAGGTGTTCTTTGAGACGGGAGAAGGATAAAATGGCGAATAAGGTGACGAAGGCAAAGGTCGCGCCAACCGCGTCCTCCACAACACGCATTGCCCCTGCGGCGTTCCGCCCCGCCGCTGGACGAACCGGTCACACCCCCTCATGGATCCCCAGCCGAAGGGCCCCTGTGGTTTTTTTCCTTCCTGTTATACTGCCCCGGGCCAAGCCGAGCTTCGCTGTCCACGATGTTCACCATCCGAACCAGCCCCGGCCACCCCGACCTCTCGGCCGAACATACTCCTGGCCTCGCCGGCCTCCTTAGCCGCCCCGGCCGCACCGCACCCCAGTCACGCCACCCCATCCCGCCTGCTTCTTGAGCCCTCAGTTGCACCACCCCAGCCCCAGGTTGAGCAACCCCTAGCCACACCCCGCGTCCCTCTGGGCCGAACCGCCCTCGCAGCACCCTCCGAGCTGAGCCGCCCTCGAACCGACCTGCGGCCAGTCCGTATCTTTGTGACCGGTCTGCGCCCTCACGGCCTGCTGGGATGGTCCCTATGGTCCGAGCAGAACCTAACGGGATGGAACACCCAACATGATGGGCCAGGTTGACCCGAACCGGGTCGGCCCGACAGGGTCGGACCAGACCCGGGCCCGCTACGACCCTTTACTTTATTTTGGTCATATCTTTGGCACTAGACGTCTGTTTGAAAAACCGTCTATCGTGCTTGTAATATTGGAGCTTGAAGGTCCCTTTGGGTATTCCCCACTAATGTTTGGTGTATAGTTGAGATACAGTCAGGTTGGAACATGCACGAATCCAACCGGGCCCCCGGGACAAAAAGGATAATAACTCACAAACCGGGCGTCTGATTGAAGCACAATCTATTATGTTGAGACCCCTATGATGTGAAAAACCTTGTTGATACTGCTTCATGGGACTTTGTGAATTTTTGTGTATCGACCAGTAGCTCGTGGAGTGGATCCTCCCAGAGTGGAGCGAGCTGACTGCATAGACCTAGTAGCTGGCTGAGACCTGACGACTACTGACTGTTTGACTCGGAGTGACTTGACTGGACCAGTGGGAAGCGTATGGTTGTGGCGGCAAACCCACGATGGAGGAGCATGCTTGGTGACGTGGCATACCCATGGTACGCGACTAGAGAAGTACCGCAGCAGGCTATGAGGGGCTGCGTCTGGGTGTGAGGGCAGACCCATGCTGGGGAGCGCCTCTGTGTGACGCAACAGACCCACGGTACTCGATAGGAGGAGTACTTCAGAAATCCAAGGCTAGTGGGAAGAACGCTTGGTGTCGTGGAAGGCCCACAGTACTAGAAAGAGCAAGAGTTCTCCAGGTGTCGAGGTTTCAATAATGTGAATACAATCCTGGTTTGAGTTGAGTCAGTACTTTTGTCCTTTTCCTCAAAATTGAGACAAATTACGTAGGTATATGTATGGGAATATACCTAAGTAGGGGTATCTGTTGATTCCTTACTTTTTGGTTTATCCTTGGTGGATTTTTGAGACCTTGAGGGTCTCGGTGTCCCTACTGAGTATCATTATACTCACCCCTTCATGGCTTATGCCCGCACCTTATTGTGTTAGATGTAGATGATGGACAATGCTGACTGAGGCTAAGAGTACATGGACTGTACTATACTCGGAGGTGGACCATACGACAAGTCGGTACATGGAGGAGACTGACAGATGTGGATTTCTGAGGAGGCTATATGTACCTACCCTTCAGGTAGGAATCCCAGCGGATTACCCAGAAATTATTTTCCCTTTCTTCAGTTGTACTTGTACTTCCCGTTCCTTTTACTTTACAGTTAGTCTTGTATTTCCAGCCCCTTTTACTTTTCATTAATCTTTTGTTATATAGTTTACTTAATGTTTTGTATCCAACTGTGGGCTCTATTTTTGTGCGTTTATAGGTTATAAAGGCAATGTCTTCCCAGTTTTAGGTAATTACACCTTTGGTGTTAGTCACCAGCCCTTGGCCTATGGAAGGCGGGCTTGGGGTAGTCACGACACGAGCCTTGGGGGTCAGGTCGTGAAAAATTGGTATTAAAAGAGTCGGTTCTACCGCAGAACTTAGGACTCTGATCTTTGTTTTCGGTGAAGCAATAGTCCTATGTGTAGTGAGTGTGGTTTTCAGTTCTGGGAGTCCATTGTTGGTGTTGCGGCCGACGTATCCATACACCAGGACCCTGACTTCTGATTTCCGACTCAGTGCACGAAAACAACAATTTCCTGCGTGTTTTTAAAAAATTTCTTTATGTCATCTCAACTAGGTCAGCTCACTAGGTATAAAATATTAATTATAGCTCACCTGTTTGTTTTTAGGATGCCTCCGCATAGACAGCCGTCTAGAGTTCTGAGAGTTGTATGCACAGATAGCCCACCGAGTGATGAGGCCTCGGTGGAGGGACCTTTTCCAGAGAAGGCACCAGTGTTACCACTCCCCATTGGGCCACCGATTCCACCAGCCCTAGAAGCAGAAAGTGCACGCCGCTTGAGCGTGTTGTATGAGTTCCAGGGCCTGAGGCCACCCAGTTTTAGGGGAGAGATGGACCCATAGGTGGTTGAGGATTGGTTGGAGGCTGTGGTGAGAGTTTTTCAACTGGTAGCGACACCGGAAACCATCATGGGGATCCTTGCAGCCAGCCTACTATAGGAATCAGTTGGCAGATGGTAGATCTTGATGCTCCGGGTTCATGATGAGGTGATGCTTATTTATGAAGACGTTGAGAGCCTGTTTCAGGAAGAGTTTGTTCTAGAAAATCTTTGCGTTGTGCGCATATAGGAGCTACTTAATCTGTAGCAGTGAAGCATGATTGTAGCTCACTACTCAGTGAGGTTCACAGACCTCTCATGCAACTCCACCGATACGGTGCGAGACCCATTCTTCAGGGGCCAGACCTTTGAGCAGGGACTCTGGCAGGAGATCAGGGCTTCAGTGATCTCACTCAGCATCCTGACGTAGGCGGGGCCATTAGAGAGATCCCTTCCAGTGGAGATTATCCTTGTTGAGTAGTCTCCAGCAGCGAGATCCACCACCAGTCGACACGTAGCGAAGTCTTCTACATTTGGTAGGAGACATATGTTTTAGAGGTATAAGAGGAAAATACCTATAGGTGGATGACCATATGACTCAAGATCGGTTGTGCGGGGCACCCAATGCAGAGACAGACATGCCAGGAGCAGGTAGTGTTACACATGCGTAGAGCAGGGTCACATGGCTCGTTACTACCCGACCCACCGTTCAGATGATTAACAGATGGTCAAAGGACTACCCAGGAAGAGAGAGAGACACGATCGAGGTGGTCTGTAGGGAGCAGGCAGACATCATAGAGGAGCTGTTCATGCAGCTGGAGATGGACGACGATTCATGGTGTTTCCACCACCACCACCAGAAGGTCCACCCCGACCATAGGGAGCTGGTGGACAGGGGAGAGCTCAGCTCTAGGATGCTAAGGTATACAATCATGGCACTCCATAGATGATTCGAGGTATGATCTGTGTCTACTCCACCATTGTTGCAATACTTATAGACACAGGTGCCAGTCACTCTTTAATTTCCACTACCCTCATTCGGGGCACGGAGATTCTGACAGAACCGTTGGATCAGTCTTTATGGCTAGAGACTTTTATGGGAGTGGATTTGACAATTACGCACTGGTACCGGTTGTGTAAGCTTACTCTATGAGGTAGGAGCTTTGGCTATGATCTCCTAGTACTGGCATCGAGGCCTTACGATGTCATCTTGGGTATGAACTGGTTATCTACAGTCCATTCTCAGATTGACTATATTAGGTTCAAAGTGTGGTGTTTTCACACGAGTGGGACCAAGTTTACCTTCCCTGATGAGAAGGGACCCTTTGAATCACAATAAGGACTTACTCAGAGGAGAGTGCAGCTGGTCACTCATCTGTTGGCTATCCTTGCCCTTAGATCAGTTGATGTGGAGAGTCTGAGCTATCCTGTAGTGGTGGACCAGTACGCAGATGTCTTCCTTGATGATGTTCTAGGTCTACCCCCTCACCATGAGGTAGAAATTTACATTGATTTGTACCACACAGTGACACTGATATCTACACCAACATATTAGATGGCTCCCACGGAGCTTCGCGAGCAGCGGGTACAGCTAGAGGACTTGTAGAGGAAGGGGTTCATTCGGACTAGTGTTTCACCTTGGGTAGCCCCGATTCTGTTCACTAAAAAGGAGGGTGGGATCTTGAGGCTTTGTGTTGACTATTGGAACTTGAACCAGGTGATCATGAATAACAAGTACCCACTATCGAGGATTGATGACCTCTTTGATCAGTTGAAAGGAGCACGATGGTTCTCGAAGATATACCATCGATCAGTCTATCACCAGCTCTGTTTTTGAGACAAGGATGTGAATAAGATGGAATTTAGATGTCATTATGACCACTACGAGTTCTTGGTTATGCCATTTGGTGTAACCAATGCTCCAGTAGTGTTCATGGGACTCATGAACATGATCTTTCAGCCGTACCTTGATCGCTTTGCATTTATGGATCCTAGAGGTTCACTTCCTAGGGAATGTTATCTCAGAGGTTGAATTTGCAGTAGATCCTGCAAAGATTGAGGCGGTACTTTCTTGGGAGCCACCCAGGAGTGTGACAGAGGTACAAAGTTTCCTGGCTTTGGCTAGATATTACCAGAGGTTTGTGCCAAACATCTCCAAATTTGCAGCACCACTATCATACTTGACGAAGAAGGGGCCACCCTTTGTGTGGTTGGAGATATTACAGCAGATATTTCAGGAACTGAGGGAGAGGTGGAATAGTGCCCCCATCATGAGGCTTCCAGAGGAAGGCGTAGGGTAAATTGTTTATTACGATGCATCAGGGACTGTTCTCGGATGTTCCCTGATGCAGGAGAAAGTAGTGATCACATTTGGTTCAGGACAGCTGAGAAATCATGAGCAGAACTATGATACCCATGACCTGGAGTTAGCAGAAGTTGTATTTTCCTTAAATATGTGGAGACACTATCTTATGGGTGAGCATTTTACCATGTACTCTGATCACAAGAGTCTTAGGTATATATTCTCTCAGAAGGACCTGGACTGGAGACAACGGCGTTGGATTGAGTTCTTCCAGTACTGTGACATCGAGATAGTCTATACTCCTAAGAAGGGGAAGTTTGTGGCATATGCACTCAGAAGGAGATCTGGTATACAGGTGCTAGGCGAGGCGACAGAGCAGTTGGATGCTTTAAAGATATCCTTTGTGGACGGAGATGGAGAAAACTTCTGTTAGTCACTTACAGTCACTCCCCCACTTATTCAGCGAGTCAGGGAGGGACAACATGGGGATGCTGACTGCGAGACATGATGTGCTCAGATATCCATAGGGCAAGCACCTGATAGATTTTCAAAAGGTGGGGAGCACGTCATCCTCTTCAATGGATGTACTATGGTACCTGTGTCACTTTAGGAGGAAGTGATGATGGAGATCCACACACCCCCTCTTGCGGTACATCTAGGAGTGGAGAAGATGTACTAGGATCTCCGAAAAATAGCACTGGTGGTCGGGAATTAAGAAAGCAGTCATAGAGTTTGTTTCTCGATGCCTCACTTTTCAGCAAGTGAAGGCGGAGCATCAGGTACAAGAAGGCTTCATTCATCCTTTAGAGGTTCCAGAGTGGAAGTGGGATGGGATATCCACGGACTTCGTGAGAGGAATTCCCCGTACATCCAATGGACATGATGAGATTTGGGTGATCGTTGACTGACTCACTAAGCCAGCCCACTTTCTACTGATCGGGGAGCAGGGTTCAGTCGAGAGCATGGGATGCCTCTATGTGCAGTATATTGTGCGGCTACATGGAGTGCCTTCGACCATTGATTCCGATCGTGATACACATTTCACATTCCGACTATGGAAGGGGTTGTCGGAGGCTTTCGGGACGTAGCTTCATTTGAGCACCGCCTTCCATCTTCATACAGATGGCCAGACTAAGCAGATCATTCTGACCCTCAAGGACATTTCGCGTGCTTGTTTCCTCGACTTTGGTCGCAGTTGGGAGGATCACTTACGTTTGGTGGAGTTTTCATACAAAAACAGCTATCACTCCACCATTGGGATGGCGGCTTTTGAGGCGTTATATGTGCGACCTTGTATATCACCACTGTGATGGATTGACCTAGGGGAGTCAGCACTAGTGGGACCAAAGATGGTATGGGCTACCACAGAGAAGGTGCAGATCATCCAGGAGTAGATGAAGACCGCACAAAGCTGGAAAAAGTCATATGATGATAGGAGAAAGAGACATCTTGAGTTTGAGGATGGAAACCATGTCTTTCTATGGGTCTCACCCTGACGAGGTCTATAGAGATTCGGCTGAGGCTGCAAGTTATCTTTGAGTTTCATCGGACCATTTCAGATCCTCACCAGAGTTGGTGAGGTGGATAACCTCTTAACTCTTCCACCTCAGTTGGAATGGGCGCACAACGTCTTCCATGTATCCCAACTGAGGAGATACGTCGACGACCCTTCTCACATCATCGACCATAGAGAGCTGGATGTCAATGATGGGTGACTTTAATGGAGTTTCCAGTAGAGATTGATGATCGACAAGAGTGGGTCCTTCGTGGATGGTTGATACCTCAGGTGCGTGTTCGTTGGTTGCACAGGAACCCCCAGGAGAGAACATGGGAGTGGGTGGATCAGATACGTGCTCAATACCCTCACTTGTTCCCTTAGTTTGAATTATTGACTACATGGATGTAAACTCCTGATATGGGGAGAATATAAGGACTGAGAATTTCCAATTAATTTTTTTAATTAAATGGAAATTTTACGAGTCCACGAAAATTGACGGTGCATGATTCTAAGGCCTAGTGTGCCCGAAATCAATTCCTGATGTTTTTTTCTGGTACGTTTAGTAAATGTACGAACAAGTTTTCATAAAATTTGAACTAGTGCTCAGAATTGAAAACCAAGGGCATCGTTGAACTCACAACTCTGATATTCACTTAAGGAGACTCTCACCTTGATGGTAGTTGGTTGAGGTTGTAAGTTAGCTTTTGGGTTTTATGTGGAAATAATAAAATAAAATAAACACATGTTTTATTTAATTTTGTCTTTTCTAACCACCTATGCAGGAGTTGAAGTGTGGGGACCACCTGACCTTAACCTCCAATGAGAGGTTATGGTGGTGGGGGCCACCCGTGACTGAAATCCCGCCATTTAATTGAGAGAAACTCTCAACACCCCTCATTAATGAGGCAGAGCCTCTTGACTTCTTCTAACATTAATGGTGCCACCGCCTCCCTTAATTTATTAGGACACCCACCTTAATTAATTAGGTCTTTTAAATTCTTTCCAACAAAATAATAGATGATTTAATCTATTATTTGGGCACACCTTCCATATTGGGTGGAATTTGTGGTGAGGGGGAGCTCTTTGGAGCACGTTTCTCCAACGAAGAACGAATAACGTCCTCCACGAAGAACGTCGGCGAGGAGTATCTTCAACTTCTTCCTAGGAAGAACCTTGCAGAGGAAACCGACATGGGAAGTCTTTGACGATTGATCTTCCCTCCTCATCTTCATCAATGAATCGACGCATGAGCTTAAGACTATAGGTGTGTGGCAGACGCGACGAATGACGAAAACTCCATCTTCTTCCCCGCAACTCCGTCGACGAACAACGAACAAGGCAGTGCATTTTTCTGATTGATTTTTTATTCCCATGATTATTTCCATCTAAAATAAAGAATGCAGATAAACTCCTAATTATTTGATGTTCATATGTTTTTCATTTTGCGGGTTCTGGTATTAATCATTGCGGGAGGGTTTGTAGTACTTCGTTCTTGTGAGACAAATTCTACCACCGTAAACGCGAAGGGTGCGAACCAAACAATCATTGCCTGACCCCTCCGTCGTTATCTTTTGCAGTGTTCATAGAGATGGGGGAAGGCGACAATGATGAAGAAGGAAATAGCTGCACCACACATGACCACTACAACCTGCGCCGCCCCTATGGTGTTCTGCCCCGCCGCCGGCCAAACAGGCCATGCCCCCTCGCGGCGCCCCTGTTGAACTGCCCCGATGGTCTCGGCCCTTCCGGCCGAACCGCCCCAGGCTGGGCTAAGCTTCCATGGTTGTGTAGTCTGCTAGCCGAACCATCCCTACCCACCCCGGCCTCCCTGCCGAACCGGATCCCAGCCACACCGGCCTCCTAAGCCGCCTAGGACGCTCCATCCCACCAGCCCCCCCCCCCCCCCCGCCGCTGCCGACCGCACCAGCCCCAGCCACAGCGCACCTCGAGCCACAACTTGTGACCCTCCGGGCCGAACTGCGCTCACGGCACCCTCCGGGCCGAGCCGCTCTTGTGAGGACCCTTGGCTGGTTCGCGCCCTCGCAGCCCTCTGGGACCCCTCGCGGCCGGTTGGGCGGGGTCCAGCGGGCCGGGCCGAACCTAATGTGTTGTCCCACCCAACGTGTCAGGCCAAACCCAATGGGTTAGTCCAAGTCGACCCGAACTGGGTCGGCCTAGACTAGGTCGGACCGGGTCGATCCGACTGGACCCGATCCCACTACGACCCTTTACTTTATTTTGGCCATATCTTTGGCACCAGGAATCTGTTTGACGAACCGATAGCAGCACTGGTAATCTTGGAGCGTGATGGTACCTTTGAGTATTCCCCAGAGGAGTTTGGGGTATAGTTGAGATACTATCAGGTTGGATTTTGCACTAATCCAACCATTCCCCTGAGACAAAAAGGTTAATAACTCACAGATCGGGCGTCTGATTGACACGTCGTCTATTGCGTTGAGACCCATATGACGTGATAGACATTCGAGACACTTCTTCGTGGGACTTCGTGATAGTTGGAGTATTGACCAATAGCTTGTGGTGCGGATCATCCTGGAGATGAGCTAGCAGAGTGTGGAGACCTAGTAGTTGGATGGGACCTAACGACTACTGACCGTTTGACTCGGAGTGACTCAATTGTCCCAGTGGGGAGAACCTGGTTGTGGCGGCAGACCCACGGTGGTGGATCATGCTTGGTGATGCAGAAAACCCATGGTACTCGATAGGAGGAGTACCTCAGCAGGCTATGAGGGTGAGTTCCTAGGTGTGGCGGCAGACCCACGGTGTAGAGCGCCTCTTTGTGATGCAGCAGACCCATGGTACTCGACAAGAGGAGTACCTCAGCAGTCCAAGGGTAGTGGGAAGTGCGCTTGGTTTCACGGCAGATCCACTGTACTTGACAGAGGAGGAGTTCTCCGGTAGCCATGGTTTCGATAATGTGAATAAAATACTGGTTTGAGATGATTTAGTACTTTTGTTCTTTTCCTCATGATTGATACAGATTACATAATAACTTAGGTATATGTATGGGTATATACCTAAGTAGGGTTCTCTGTTGATTCCTTACAATGTGATTTATCCTTTGTGGATTTGTGAGACCTTGAGGGTTTTGGGGTCCCTACTGAGTATCGTTATTCTCACCCCTGCAAGGGCTATGCACGCACCTTATTGTGTTGGATGCAGACAATGGACAATAATGACTTAGGCTAAGAGTACCAGGACTGGACGGTACCAAGAGGTGGACCTTATGACGATTCGGTACAAGTAGGAGACTAACGGACGTGGAGTGTTCAGGAAGCTATCTATACATACCCTTTAGGTTGGAATCCTTGAGGATGACCCAACAACAATTTATCATTTCTTCAATTGTACTTGTACATCCAGTTCCTTGTACTTTACAGTTGGGCCTATATTTATGGCCCCTTTTACTTTTTTTCACTATTTTATTATACAGTTTATGTAGTATTTTGTATCCATTTGTTAGCTCTGTTGTGTGCGTTTATAGGTTATAAAGGAAATGCATTCCCAGTTTTAGGGAATTACACCTTTGGTGCTAGTTGTCAGCCCCTGGCCTATGGAAGGCGGGCTTGGGGTAGTCAAGGAACGAGCCCCGCGGAACGGGTCATGACATGAAATAGTAGTTAATGGTATGTGAATTCATTTTTAATAACATTGCATTCATAAAAAGTGAAATAAAACCTTATTCTCATGTCCTGACCTCTCAATTCCCTCCTAAATTGATTTATTTATTGTAATAATGATATTATTGAGTATTTGTTATGATTTTAAAATTTATTTAATTGGTTTCCAATGTTTAGTTTAATTTTTTATCAAATTCACGTTCATGTGTTGTGTGATATTGTTATTATTATTATATATTATTATTAAGGGATTGGCTTGATGATATGTAAGTTATGGTATTATAATCATAATTATTATTTTGGATTAGTTATAATTTTTGTGTTACATTGACTAGTTCTAGAATGTCATTATAATTATTTTATTAGTATTATTATTAAAATATTTACCAATAAAGATGAGGATTCCTCTATCCTCCAACTCATTTTAATGGATCATGACTCTAAGGGGCTTGGATTTCACAATGATTATATTCTTAAATATCTATAGGTAATATTCCATGGATGGTTCTAGGAATGTTTTTCATCCTCTTTTATCTTCCTCTACTCCTTATCCTTTTTCTCCCTTATGGTTTCTCTCATCTGGGGTTCGGGGGAGATTGGTGTTTTTCCATTTTAAATAAATAACCATGAAATATATAAGGATTTTGGTGTCAGATCCATGTGAACACCATTCATAACCACATACCATATTCATTCTATGAAAGCATAATTATTTCACCAATTTTGGGATGATGAATCTATTCATTTCCCTCTCACTTATAATATCATGGACTCTAAAATTTTTAAAATTAATTTTTAAAATACTTAATGAGTATAAAATTATCTATGATGGTTTTATAAATTATTTCTATGATTTATTTTTCAATTCCTTGGATGTCAAAAGAGTTTTCATATATTTTTTATATCAAATTAGGATAAACATTTTTCTTTCATAGAACATGTTTTATGAAAGGAAAATAAGATTTTTCTATTTAATAATGGTATTTATATTGATAATTAAACATGTAGTTTATTTAAAAACGATAAATTGGGAGATAAGGTTTATAATTTTTGGGTTTTCAAAATGTATTTATATTTTTTCAACTATTAATTAGTTTGATAAATTATTATACACCTAGTGTTTGTTAGAATTTCAATTGTGGATTACAAGTGAAATAAATGAAATTGTTTTAATGGGATTCTTTGATATGAATTTTAGGAAATTGATGAATAAAATTTTGAAACCTAACCAATTATATTGTAATGTTTGTAAAATTCAAATAATTTTACATTATGATGTTATTATTTATGTATGTACCCCTCTTGGACCTGAAAAGAATTTATATGAGACTTTTTTTAAATAATGATAAATAATTAGGAATGTTCTGTTTTTCTAAATGGTGTTTGGATGTGATTTGATAATTAACATATTATGAATTTTTTGAATAATTCGATCTCCTTGAAATTTTAAATCATCATTAGAATACCTTGGATAATTATTATGGATTCTAGAAAATCTATACCCAATCAGTCATATTTTCTACCACTTATATTTTCCCATTATTTGAGATTATGCATGGTAAAGGATTCGTCATTTTAAGATCAGTCCCTGTGTAGATTCATTTGAGCTTACTTCCCTAGTTTAGATTATGTATAACTAGTGAATTCACCAATATTTTAGTACTAATCTCTACCTATTGGTCTACTAATAATAAATTTATTGATTACAAATGATGATCATACGATTCTTCTACCTAGTGTCATAGGTAATTTTCATTTATTCCTTGAAAAGAAATACAATGAATAACTATTTTTCATTTATGTATTTTAATATGTATATATATATTTTAAAAAAAATATGGGTTTTAAAAGTAATGGTAATGTATAGAATCTTAGAGGTATCATATGTGGGCATTCAATCATACCCTATATATACACATTGATTTGTATGTGTCCTTGTCTTCTCCTATTTTTTCCTATAAGTTTTCATGATGACATAGTTACTTAAGTGGAGACCATGGTATCATTTATAGGGATATGGTGGAAGTGTAATATGATAATGATTATGTGTCACATGTTGATAGTTGTATTTTTTAATTTATATAACTCTATATTTTTTTGTTCTCCATTTATACCTTGGCTCAACATTTACCTATAATTCACATGAATTGTAATTATGTTGTAAAATTAAATGTTTTTTATTCAATTTATTATTATTTTATCTCAATTTCCCATCATTATTTATAAAGGGTAAATTTTTCCCATTATTCACATTGATACAATTAGTACATTCGACCGATATGTTATATATAAACATGTTTGTATGAACTAATGCATACATGAATATACATTGAAGATACTAATTGTTTTATGATGAAGAGATGTATTGATTATATTTTTTAATATATCTATAATTAATAAGGTCAATATATGGTAATGATTGGGTGATGGAGAAAGAGATTTAGAAATTATACTTTAGTTGTTTCCATTATAAAAAGAAAATAATAATGAGATGATGTGTTAGTTTTTTGGTTTTGTAAGGAAAACATGTTCAAATGATTTTAGAATAGATATTATATTATTAGAGCGATAAATTTTAAATACATATTTACATGTGTTTAAGGAACTATATACTAAAGTGAATATTTGAGGAGTGAAAAATATGGAAACTAAATATCTTACAAAGATGTAATTAAAAATGATAAATCTGGATGGTTTATTAAATACCCCATTCAAGGATTTTTTATAATAAAATGTAATTAATATAATTAAAAATATAAATCTTTTTAATATTTAACAAGATAGATATTTAATATATAACTAAAATTGGAGTGATGTTATATGGGAAAAACTCAGAAAATAGTTTTTATACTCCAAAAAGAATATTGATTTTTATTGAAGAGAGTAGGGAATATTCTTATATTATACAAACTCATTTAAATTCATTTGATTTGATTCAAATATATTGAATATACCTTGAATTGTTAATGAAATTTTGAGAGTATTTTAGGGAATTTTGTTTCATGCATTGTATAATTATTTCCTCATCCTATAACAAAATTTTTAAATACATGTGATATAAAACATCATTTATGATAGATATTATAATTTTTTGAACCTCATAATAAAATACAACAAAGTAAATGGATGAATATGTTTTATAAAGTCTTGTGTAATATATTTTCTAGAGTCATAGAGAATGAAAAAAATGAAATGAATTATACATTGTTGGTCAGTATGTTTTTTCCTTGAAACTATCAAGATGGAAAATTCATTATAGTTTCTTTTATATGTGTGTTATTTATACAAATGAGTTTGAAATAAAAAAATTCAAGTGATATGTAATATATCTCTCTAATGTTATAAGATTTCAGAAAAAGGAAATATATTATATAAAAGTATTATTTAGATAAATAGAATCATCAAAGTTAAAACCATCAAATGTGTTATGTGTAATCTTTTCTGATGATACATAATTTTTTAAGATCTCAAATAGAAATGTGTGAAAGGAAAACCCTAAAAATAAAATAATGATTTTTAAAAACCCTAGATAATTAAAATTAAAGCTGGTAACACTGAAAAATTTATTAAGATAATTATCATAAATAGTACATAGGATGTTTTATTCTCATGAAAGTGATATGTAAAATTCTATAAATCATATGAATTATTTCACACTTATTTTGATAATTCAAAAGAATCCATTTAAATTACATGATGAAATAAATATTAAATAAAGTGAAACACCTCACAATTACTTAAATATAATTTTGATTTAATATGGGTAGTTAGAATGGAGATATATCTTATATATGAAGAAGAAGAACACATCATTGAAATTGTCTGAGAAGAAGAATAATCCAAAAAATAAGATAAATTAGAAGGAGTCATATCATTAGGAGAAGATCATTTAGTGATACTTGGTTGATAGGGATACAAAGAAATAATCCCCTTATAATAAAATATGTCACAAAAAAATATCTTAGCCTGTAAACATATATGAAAACATAGATTAAATACCAAAAAGGTTTTATAAAACATAGAGGCTTTGATAATTATACTATCAGATAAATATCTTAAATCCAATGAATTATGGAATACCTAAATACATATATTGATTGTGATTTTAATGAAATAAAATGAGATAAAATATCGAGGATTTTATTAACCTTCATAAAATATGAATATATTACCTTCTTAATAAGAATCAAAGAAGAATTTTCATATTTCAAATATGGAAAATAATATTCATGATATTTTTTTGAATAAAATCGAAGGATAAGATGATGATAATTATATAGAGTATCATTTAGAATGTAATTTTGTCCTATAAAATTATATCAAATCATATCAGAGAGATAATATGACTATATTAAGGATGATAACCTATCCATTGAGAAAGATGATTGAGAAGAAGGATAAAGAATAGTGAGTAAATCTAGTAATCCTTATTTCATTTATAATGAATATTTAGGTACATGTAGTTGAATAAGTATAACATCAATGTGCTTCTACACCATAAGAAAGGACTAGTCTATGTCTTTTATTTGGAATTTTTGGAAGGTGCCTTTAAAGAAATATTTGGGAAACCTATACATAAAACATTGGGAGATAGTAAGAATTTTTTGAGAGAGATATCACACTAGAGAGATCTAGTATAAAGAAACATTTGGGAGGCATAAATGGATGTTTGGGAGATATCCCTCTTGTGTATTAATCAATGTTCATGATGTTTTGAAGATATATTTTATTTTAGTCAAATATGTTTCCAAGTGGAAATATGTGTTTTAGACTCGAACCAAATATAGAAAATATTAGGTACTCACATAGGGGTCAAACCTTGTAAAAACACTATCATTGTTGTCTAATTATTTATTTGGTTTCAAGAGGGAAAGGTTGAGATATCAAGAAATAAGACGATAAATACTTTTACTAATCATATAGGTTTATTTAGTAGAATAACTTTTAAAATTTATTATCATTTATTCATCCCCTAAAATAATTTTTTTCGATTTTGAACCTAGGAACGCCACGTAGTATATGATATAATGAGTTTCTATATAAAATATACAACCTTTAACAATTTAGAAGATAGAATACCTTAATTTAGTAAATATTATAGGTGTTATGTTATTTGATGGAAATTACTTTCATGGAAGATATAATAGGATAATTTTATTTCATCAATATCAAGGAAAAGAGATGAGTTATTTGGTAATACTGGTTTTTACACTACATGTATGAGATGCTCCCATGATGTTTATTGATAATATAAATCTGAAAATATATGGTAATTCTCAGAATTTTATTCCAGTATCATTTTTATATATAGTGTACACAAGGGTTAAGGGACTCAATAGATACAATTGGATGTGGGATAAGCTTGATAATAAGTATGAAGGAAATTTTAAAATTAAATAAGTTATACTATTTATGTAGGTATAAAAAGTTGACTATATCAGAATGGATGATAATGAGATGATATATGGATTTTTCAAAATAGAAAACAATATAGTATGAAATATCAAGGGATTTTTTTGAAATCGTTGATGATTTAACCATATTCAAAAGAGTTATGATAAATTTTAATGACTATTTTGATCAAAAGATATCACCTTAAGAAAATTAATACATATCTCGTGATGATATTTATAACACACTCCTCAATAATGAGTTGAGAAAATCCCCACTGATCAAAGTAAAATAAATGAATGTGATATTTTGTAAAGACCTTAAATATCACAAAATCAAATAAAAAATTCCAAATCAATCTCAAATTCCAAATTTAACAAGAAGATAAATGAAGAGAATGAATGAATGTTGTTTCTTATTTCATGAAT
Source organism: Viscum album (assembly GCA_963277665.1). Lineage (NCBI taxonomy): Eukaryota > Viridiplantae > Streptophyta > Magnoliopsida > Santalales > Viscaceae > Viscum > Viscum album. The sequence goes on along the minus strand of OY728122.1, from coordinate 576,066,650 downwards.
AGTAAATTGGGAAAGGAAAATACAAAGGTTTGATTCCTCTAAAACTACTTAATTTTGGATGAATTATATAATTTTTATTGGGCTTTATAGAATTAAATTTGATGAAACATGCAATGATGAAGAAGATAAATAATTTTCAAAAAATCAAAATCAAAAAATCATAAAGGGTGATATTAAATAATGGATGTATTTAAGAAATTTCAACAAGAATATGATGTACATATATGAATAAGTTGAAATTCATCTCAATTTTGTGAGTCATAAGATTATGTTACCCCTTAGAAAAACATAACCATCATAACTCATCTTAAAAATCATGAATTCTTATTTATAATGATGAGAGGGAGAACATACCTACAGTGAATACATGTTAAAAGATGAGATTATATAATTTCTTGACAAAACACCAAACAAAAGAAAATAATAAAACTAATGGAGAAAGGGAAAAATATTTAAAAATGATAATGAGGATGGTCCCAATTATAAGATTATTAACCCCATTGTGATTATTAAGAAATAATTCAATATTTTTAAATTACATAATGAAAATATAGTTTTAAAAGACTAATATTTGAATAAGACATGGTCAAGGTTTCTTAATGATTAAAATACGTTGAGGATGATTAGATAAAATTATGATAATGTTATGGATGTCTAAGTGGATTCATCCTAAATGATATTGAAGTCTAGATCAAAGAATAAGGTATAATTTGTTGATATATATTTCAATGACACTAAATATGGTTAATCATATATTTGAAGTTATAATAAAAACATATCTTTTATAGGCTAATGAAAATCCTGAAAACTACACCCCTATATAAAAGATAGTTAGGTATGAGTTTATGTGAAAACATACCCCAAGAAAACGGAAAAAATGATTTTTTTTGTCGTAGAAAACAAATTTATTTTCCCAAAAAACATAAAATAATGACATCCAGGAATATTGTGGGTGTTGTAAATATTTTGGGCACAAATCCTATTACTATATGTACAATATTTCATTTCATAAAAATTAGTTTAAATTAAGGGGATAAATTTTAGAAAGAAAATAAGAACCTATATGAAGAATAGAAATAGCCTTAGGATGAATGAATTTTTAAAACTAAAATTTACAATGATATTGAATAACATAGAGATTACTTGTGAGGGGAGGGGTAAATCAGGGTTTTAAATATTTATCTTAATGTAAAGGATCATGTCCCAACATTGATTGGAACTCTTTAAACTAGGATGATTAAATGTGTATTCACCAAACACAAAAATATTAATATAAAATTTAACCCAAAAAATTTTACATGGTTCACCATTAAGGGGTAGTCCAAGGAGCATATGATAAAGATGTATCAGTCATTCTATAATCTAGTAATCCTCACAAGAATTATGGATTATTGTTTTATTAAAATGGAAACTCTATGAAAATAAAACAATATTTACCAATAGTTTCATAACATTTCACCACCTCCCAATGATTATATTCGTTAACCCCTCCGTATGCACCGCATATGATGAAATATTCGTCAATTTATAGATATAAAGGTCACTTATTCATTTTAAAAGGTGTATTATTTGAATTTCTAAAATAAATCCTAAAACATATTCTATAATACACTTCATGGTCTCTAAAATACTGAAAATAAATTTTTAATAAAAAAATCCTAAATAATACTTTTGAGATGTAAATTTGGGGAAAACTATTCACCACATACAAACCTTATAAACCCCATACTCCCATTTATAAACCACACACTGCACTTCACAGATCTCCCTCATGATATGCCTTTGTAGAAATACAAGATGGATTCCACCATGTAATAACCTTTTAGATTAAATGCTCCCATTCATAGACCATTCCTCATGAACCACCTTTTCAAACACTTATTCAATAACTAACTTCACAACCGACCACCACATAATCACCACATGGACCCTCCATTATGGATGATTCTTAAAATTTTCAATCTCCAAATTAATGTCTAGATATTCTCTTAATTCTGATCATTTTTTAATTAAATTATTAGCTTAGTAATTATAAGTAAGACCACTGATAAAATAAATATACCATGTAATTATTGTTCCACCATTTTCTATATACCCATCACAAACTAATTTCATGGTATCCCCACTAGAGTCATCATTTTGAACTATCCTTCAAGGATAAACAAAGAGGACTATGTACTTCTTTAATGGTATTCCAAAAATATATTATCTAACATTAAAAACCTTCAACATGAACCATATCAAACCTTTATAGTCAGTGGCCTCCCTATGTGGTCAAAAATCCCACTTACCCACATCGCAATCAAGTCAGGTATTTGAAAAATATACTATCATGGGCCATGAACACACTTATTCAATGTGAAAACTTCCCTGCACTGGTAATGTATTCACTATGATAGCTACATTCCTTTACCTTCTGACATTCATGGATATTCTACAATGCCTCCATTTTCCAAAACATAAATTTTAGGAAACACTGAAAAACAATTACATTATACAAAATTCTCTAAAACAGAAACAAGTATTCTATATTCTTCATTCTCCTTTAATCGACCCAAAAATAGATTGTCAACAAAAACAGCATCCACACCAAACACCTTCCCAAATTTTAGGGGTTCAAATTTTCAACGCATTTGGATTTTTTATATCCAAAGTCAAATTAAATACCACATAGACTTAAAAAACATTGTAATATCTCATGTATCACTCTATGTATGTGTGAGAAATGATTGGTTTAAAAAATAAGATTTCATGAGAGTAAATCATTCCTTATGACATTTCTCATTCTAGAACTACCACATTCATTATACCATGTAACCCCCCATCATTTAGAGATTCATCATTGACACCACATGAAGGAAAAAAATAAATAATTCCACTATTAAAAAGGTTCCACTAAATTTCACTAACCTTTCTCCACCCTTGATCAGAAATCCAAAGAGATAGGGTAATGTGATATTATTTCCACAAAACAAATCCATTATATCATATCTACCCCCCTAAACTTATATAACATAAAAAATATTATAAAAAAGTTTAATTAATTTAGAGAGGTGTTTTTTAAGCCTATACATACTAAGGTATGTGGACAAACATGTAGACTTAACTAATGTATCACAAACATTGGCGTGTCCAATAGCTTAGTCCGGATGTATTCCATTTATCATTAGTTCCGATAGAATTCATAATGACCATTCCTTACTCCACATTTTCATTAATAAATTGATACTTGATCTCAATATTCGTGGTATGATAGTTTTTTACTATATTTTTAATGATTTCAATCACACTTTTTTATCATAGAAAATAACTATTGCCTACTTTAACTCTTTTCAAATATCATTATATTGTTTTTTTAACCAAAAAATCTATGTTCATTCTATAGAAACTTAGATAATTGTTTATTATTCAATACTTAATGAAGTTATTTTCTTCATATTTCTCACCATATAACACATTTTTTCTAGTAAATAATACACCACCACTCGTTGATTTTTAATCTACCACATCACATGCCTAATCAACATAAAAAATCATTGATAATTCAATATCCCCTCTTACATAAAAGGGGAACCCAAAAGTAATTTTAACATGAATGTACCTCATGATTTTTTAAATGATGTTAAATGTATTCCATACGTATTACTCTGTAACACGACCACTAAACATGTTGAAAATACTATATCGTGTCATGTTCTAGTAAATAAATTAAAATTTTAATTATCATCATATATAAGGTGGGAACCATGGATTCCCCATCATCATGATTCTGAAGATTTGTTCTAACTATTATCGAAGACAACATTGGTCTATAATTATTCATTCTGAACTTCTTCATTAGATCATTGGCATAATTTTCCTGAGAGATAAAGATGTATTTCTTTTTTTGTATCACTTATATCCTTATAAGTTATATGAGTCCAAGAATCATAAACATTTAAAATTTTGATTTCATGTTAATCAAAAAAATTATAATGGATTTCTATTTTCTTCTTATATTGACGATGTCATCCATATATACAAGCACCATAAAATGGTCTTCCCATGATGTCTTCACATACATATTATGATTACTGTTGGTAAATAATCAATCAAGGTGTCCTATTGATATGTTTTTGGTATTATTGTGTTTGTTCACAAATCCATATGACCATGAATGTGTATAGTTGGTGTTTTTTGAAGCATTTATTAAAGGTGTCATCATTTCCTATGGTTTGCTAATTTTGTAAGACTCAAAATTAGGAGTTTCAATTATGGAAAAGTATGATTTAATAAATAGAGAACACAATACATAGACAATTAATAATGGTTTACAGAGTGAAAATAAGGTACACCAGAATAGTCATGGAAGGAAAAGAATACGCAGACCGCATATGAGGAACAGTTCATGGATTGAAAATTCTCCGTTGAAAGGAATGCAGTTCATGGGAGGAAATTGGTTCATGGGATGGATTTTAATTCATTTAAATGAGATGGTGATTTCATAGGCCATGAAGGGTTTTGTTGGAAAAAATGAGGCAACAATTATGCCTTCTGTGTAGGAAGAGTGGTGGTATACGGACAGCGTAGGAAGAATGGTTTGCATGAAAAGAGGTACGTGGTGAAGGTTATACCACATTGATGATTTGGTTAATCGTAGATTAGAGTATTTTTTTCGATCTATTTTCCTATATAATTATTGCTTATCCTGTCATTACTTATATAATTTTTCATAAGAAAAAAACGTTTCTCTGGGAACTTAGTGAAGTTCGAAAGTGGTTCCCGAGGGTTAATTTTTTGAAGGGTGAAGTAGTTTAAAAGGAGGATTATGTGAAAGGAGAATAATTGTTCCATGGATGAAGTAATATATAGAATATGGAATTTCATAAAAGTAAAAGTGGTTCATGGAAGAAGTATGTGGAAGCAGTGTGTGGAAGCGGTACGTGGATGTGGTTCACAAAAGAGGTACACAGAAGCAGTTTGTGGAGATAGTATGCAAAGGTGGTATGTGGTAGTGAAAGTGGAGGAAATTCCCAAAATAGGTAGTCTGTGAATCATACAAACTAAATGGTTGATGGAAGAAGTATGTAGTTCACTAAGGTACTTAAAATGGTTCACAAACGTAATTTATGCTAACTAATATTACGTGGAAAAGATTATTTCATCTACGAGTGAAAAAATGACGTCAATAAAGCATACATATATTGTTGGGGATTTAGGATTTCATGAAAATGAAGGGACCTATAAGTCCATGAACTGTGAGTGGATCCATTCCAAGAGCAGTGAGCAATAGAAGAGGAAAATGGTGGTCCTTTACACTGATAGTAATACAGTAAAATACACATAGGGAATGACCCTTGGGAATGAAATGGGTAGTCCTTAACTTTTGTAAAGGTAGTGATCCTTGAAATAGAAGTGATCTATCTCAAACCATGTCATTGGAGGTGAGCTTTATTGGATTTGGTACTTCGAAAAATCATCATTGTATGCTCATTGGACATATCACAATGAGGGTGAACCAAGTAAAATTGATGTTTCATGTGCATGATTTAATCTTTGGTCATATATTGCTACAATAGAAAGGGATAAATGTGTTTTTTCATGACAAAACAAGATCTTAAGGGGAAGTAGTTTTGATTTGTCATACCATTATTCACCCCCCTCTAAGGGTATTTGACCTAGTGGAACTAATAATTAGTATCCAATGGAATTCTTAAAAGACAATGGTTCTCTCTAAGTTAAAGAAATAGAGGTCGTCATTCATAAAGGAATTATGATATATGGTGGAAAAATATTCAAATATGGAATAACAAGATGAAAAACAACTTATGATCATTAGGAATGGATATCTTCACAGTAGCTATGCGTGGAATATCAGTCGATATCAACAACATTTCTTTATCAGAAGCTAAAATAAGAGAATTCAATGCCGATTCATTAGGGAGATCCCTATAAAATTCAATTTATACGAAGTTGGTTTCATGTAAAACATCACATGATATGTGGGAAAATATGTTGAATATCTATAAAGGATATTAAAAGGTTAGAGAGAAAAAGGAGTAGGTTTTGTGGAATAAGTTTAATGATATGAAAATGAACCCAAATGAATCTATGGATAAATTAGTTGATTGGATGAATGGTGTAGTGGAAGACATGTGTGGTGTTGGACAAGTCATTGAAGATATATATATTATGAATCATATCATGTAGAAACTTTCACCTTGGTTTAATATGAAAGTTTCTGTGAGGTAAGATAAAGATATGAAGTAGTTGACATTATATAACTTTCAGAGTACTCTTGTTGCATATGAAATGAGAACGGATGATAATGATGTCTTGGAAAAGGGTAAGTCCAAAAAAGTGGAATTCAAGTCCATGAAGAAGTTCTTTACTGAATATATTCAATAGGAAGATAATTTGGATGATGTCAGGTCATTTCTCTCTTAAAATTTTCTAAGAGGAAGTGTAAAGTTCAAAGGTAAACTTCCACTTCCATGCTTTTGATGTGGAAGGATTTTAAACTTTTTTGTAATGTTTCCTATGAAGATTGAAGATGATGATGAAGGACATGAAGAAATTCACCAAAATAATTATTCATCCAATGCGAATAGTTGGAAAAGTGATAATAGAATGTTGTTAAAAAATAAGAATCTTCTTTAAAAATAAAATGAATGTTTGGAAGAATCTGAGGAATAATAGTTGGAGGACTACATGGATCATGAGGTAGATGCTTTGGTGGAGGTAGTCAGAAATTCCATGAAAAAAATAAGAATGTGACAATGGAGAAATTGAATTTGAAAAAATATTTGACCTTTAAGCTCAATTGAAAGATTTTCTAGAAGAGATAAATGTTTCGAGATCCAAAATAAAGAAAGATAACAAAGTGTTCGTGATGCTGAACTCTATATGCATCAGTAGGAAGAAAATAAGTCTACGTTGAATGATGAAATTGAAAAAAATAAGTCTTCAATTCTAGAAAGATCAGAAAACATGGTTTACTACAAACTTGATATTGAAGAAAAGAAAAGAGGGATAGATATATTGACTAAAATTGGAAAAGATCATATTAAACTTATCAAATAACATTAAGAAAAAGTCATTGGTCATCAAAAAATTGTTATGAATCAAGAGAAATTGTCATCCCATTGAATTGAATCAAGAAAATACATAATACAAGCAATAGAAAAGAGGAAAGTGGAGCATGGTTATCCACCAGAATAGAGGCAATAATTAAATTCAAATGATAAGTTTGGTATGGAGATTGATCAAAAACTGAATGCAGTAATGGTTGAAGTCCTACCACAAGCCCCTACTCCAAGATTGAAGATTGATTTGGGTATAAATTAGAATCAAAAGATTCAAAAAACCCAAGGGATAACTAGTGGTGCAATATTTACAAACAGGAATATGCCCCACATAAGATACAATTGTTTTGGCAAGATGGGATACACACAAAATGGTTGATCCAAATGAAATTTGTACCAAATGGAATAAGACCAACAGAGGAAGTCATACAGAGCCCAACTTTCCAGGTCATCATTTAATGGTCACTATTTCTGGTGTGGAGGATTCAAAAACATGGAAATATATTTCTCATTAACAAGGAAGAGGAATGTGCTGAAGTAGATTGAGGTTGGTTATAATAACTAGGAAAACATAACATCACATGAAAAAAAAATTAAAAATCAATTTTTATCTCTACAAAATAATGTTGGTCAATAAAATTCTATGTAATTTCAAGAGTGTCAATCCATACAGGGTATGAAGTCCAAAACATGGATCAAAAATGAAAAGAACTGAGAAGGTAGTAGTCACATAAATTGTGTTCAAAGCATCAGATCACACAAGGATATGGATCATTGTGAGTGGATATACCTCCCAGATGATAGGAATCAAGGATATAGTGATAGGAATTAGGTACGATAAAGAAGGTATCGTAATATTTGGTAATGATGAATAGTTGAAAATCATTGGATCTAGGAAAGAAATGGTTGGGGGCAAAGACATGAGACATGCATATATCTTGGTTGTTAAGGGTCTTAGTCACAACATATTAAGTTTAAGTCAATTGTTTGAATTAGGACATACCATAAGCTTTCCCATAAATTATGTGTCATGAAGGAAAAATTTGGGGCTCTTGTATTTTATGGAAATCATACAAAAGGTAATCTCTACCTCATAAGTAGATATAGAGATATGTTCTTTCAATACAAAAAAAAAATAAGTTGTGGCATCAACATCTTGGCCATGTTATCCCATCATCTTTGGATGATCTAGTGAAATATAATGCTACTGAGGTCTCCCTATAATATTATGTGACCGTACACGTACGTGTGCTTCCTGCCAAAAAGGGAAGATCGTTAAAAAGACATATAATGAAAAATTGAAAAGGTCAAAAATATTTCTTGATATGGTTTATATTTATGTGTGTATACTAATTTCACAGATATATGTTGGTGGAAGGATATATTATGTTCTATTAATTGTTTACTATAGAAAAATGGAATGGGTTTCAATCATCACCCATAAATATGAGGTATTAACTTACATATAAAAAATATCAAAGGGTAGTTGAGAACATGTAGGGTCGAATAATATTGAAGATACAAACAAAACATGGAATGTAGTTCACAAATTTCCAAGTAGAGGATTATCTCGAGAAACATGTGATAAGGCATCCTGTTTCAGTAGTAAGAACTCCACAACATAATGGATTAGCTAAGAGAAGAAATAATATTGTCAACAACATGGAAAGAATAATTCCCATTTAGAAAGGCCTTTTAGAATTTATTTGTAAGGAATAATTGATCACAATAGTCTATACATAAAATTGAGCATTATTAGGTTTAAAGGAGGAGAAGACTCTATATGAGCTATCGTATGGAAATAATCCATCATTAAATTACTTTTGAATCTTAGAAAGTAATTATTTCATTCTCAATAAGGATAAACATATGAAGTTTGAATCCCATGGATATGAAAGAATGTTTCTTTCATACTCAAAGAAAATAAAATCATATAAATTCTTCAACAAAAGGCTATAAAAGACTGTTGAAATCCATGATGTAACCATAGTAGATAATTAGCATAATATTCAGCAAATGCATGTTCAGTCTCATGAGGATAGTGATGATGAAATAAATAGATTAGGTTATTATCGAATTCTAGAGGATGATTTAAAAGAAGACTCATATGATGAGAAGGATGAGGATAAATCAGTATATGCATGTAGACTAGTGAGAAAAGCCAAAATTGAATGAAAACACATAATCTGTGGTTAGACAGTTATAGTGCAGATCATGAGGATGAAGACTCTACAAAAAGATTCATATTTATCATAGGATTAGCCTAAATGTTTTTGTGAAGAATCTGTAGATGATAATTGTGTTCAATAAATGAATGAATATCTTGACGAAATTGAGAAGAATCAAACATGGGAGACTGTTTTGAGGTCAAAATATTAGAATCTCGTTGGGGTAAAATGGGTATTTCACTAAAAAATGAATGAATATGATGTTGTGATTCGAAAAAAATAATGACTTTTGTGAAAAGGGTACTCCTAGATAGAGGGTATAGATATTGATGAATCATTTTCACATGATGCAAGGCTAGAGACAATTCAATTATTCTTGACCATAGTAGTGAAAAGAAATGTAAAGGTATTCCATATGGATATCAAGTCATCATTTTTGAATGGTGTTTTGGATGAAGAAGTTTATATTGAGAATACATATGATTTTTGTATTCATGAAGATGATAAAAATGTTTTTTGGATACAAAAGGCTTTATATGGTTTGAAGCACACACTGAGATCATGGTATTCAAGGCTAGATCATTTTCTCAAGAGGCTCAGTTTTCAGCATGGTTGAGTTGATTAAAATATATATTTCAACCATTACAGTAATCAAAGGATTATGGTGCTGGTATATTTAGATGACATAATGTTTAGAGGATCAGATGAAACTCAATGCAGAATGTTTTTTGAATTCATGAAAAGTGAGTTCCAAAGGTAAATTATTGGTGAAAAGGCATTTTTTCTCGGTTTATAGGTAACACAATGAAATAATGGCACATTAATTTCTCCATTTAAATATACCAAGGACGTTTTGATAAGGTTAGGAATGGATAGTTACAAGGATATGATGATTCATGGTGCTACCTAGATGAAACATTCAAGGAATGATGAAGGAAATGTAGTTGATACCACTGAATATAGAAAAATCATTGGTATTCTAATTTAACTGGGAGGAACAATACATGACATTTTTTTTGCACATAATAAGAAGTGAGATATCAAAGAAATACCAAGTAACATTACATGATCCAAGTGAAAATAATACTCTGTTATATTAATGGAATTGTGTATTTTAGTTTGATGTAAAATGAAAAATCTCTGCCATATCTTTTGAGATATATAGATGACGATTGGCTTGAATCATAAGATGGATAGAAATAAACATCAGTAGGTTCCTTTTATCTTGGTGGATTTTTTATTTCTTGGATAAGTAAGAAACAATATTACACTTCATTAACAATTGTGGAAGTTGAGTATATTACGGCTACTCAATCATGCAGGTCGTTTTTGTGGATAAAGTAGCAACTTGATGATATAGGAGTTGATGTAATGTCTTTGTTTGGAATCCATTTTGATAATTCAAGTTATATAAATCATAAAAAATTTGATTCCATCAATAAATAAAAAATCACATTGAAATAAAATATCATTTTATCAACTGGAATGTTTCTCAAGAGCTTGTGAAGTTGTAGCATGTTCCTACAGAACAACAAGTTATAGATATTCTAACAAAGGCCTTACCAAAAGAAGCATTTGAAAGGAAGCGACTGGATCTAGCAGTTCAGTCGACTCCCTAAACATGAAAAAGGGTTGATCTAGACACCCTCTCCCTGAGGTGTGGTGTGTTTTTTGGTAATTTGACAATATGCGTTCTTTACCAAGTTTCGGATCTAAAATAATTAAACTTCAGGTTCGTTAAAAAGGGGAATAAATTGTGCTGTTAAAAGGGAGAAATTGTCTTAGTCAAGAAATGTGGTAAATATGTTAGGGTAATCAAGGATTTTGGGGGGTATTAAATCTAAAGATTCATTATTTGATTGATTAAAAGACACATATCATGACATCTATGATTCGTGATGAAAGAAGAAGAGTGTTTTTGGAATGAAATGAAGTGATTAATTGATAAACTTTGCATTATACTCTTATTTCTCAATCCAAGCATTGATCATGTGGGATTGGAGTATCTGTTAAGTAAATAATTTATTGTTATATTAATCAAAAGAAGTAAATTCTAGAAGAAGTTGGAAGAATATTTAACAATGTATCCAATTGTGAAGAATTTACAACAACCCCAAAGGGATAGATTGTTGGGAAAAAATCCATCAAGGTGTCCTCTTAGTATGTTTTGGGTGTGATTTTGTTTGTTGAAAAAACCATATGACTGTAAATTAGTATGGTTTATGTTTTCAAAATAATGTGTTTGAGGTGGCATAATTTTTCGGTGTTTGCTAATTTTTAGGCCTCAAAATCGGGAGTTTGGATTTTGGAACAGGGTGATTTCTGAAAAATATTACATAGTACATAGAAAATGAAGCATGGTTCCTGGATTGAAAACGAGGTAAATGAGAATGGTTTGCAAAAGGAAAAAGGAATGTGGAGAGAAGGTGGTTTGTGGGATGTAATGCGGTTTGCGGGAGGCAAACTGAATACATGATGGCTTGTCATTCTCTGAAATGGGGTGGTGATTTATGAAGCCATGAAGAGTGTTGTTGGTGAAAACGAGGCAGTGATTTTCGTAACAACCCAACCCCAAAATCCTAGATCCAGTGCCTTACTTATTAGATTTTCATGATTAAATTGAATGAAATCCTAATTGGACTATTATTTTATCAGTCTTGAAGAAACTAGATACATACATTTAAATCATATTACATTGGGAATGGTAACAAAATACAAAACATAACAAAAACTAATAAACTGTATCCACGAGACCTAAATAAATGGTCTCCTCTTCATAACCTATTGAAGGTAAAAAATGAAAGGGGTGAGCTCAAATTCTTAGTAAGGGTTAAAAATACTAGAATCATGAATCAAAAATAATTTAATCATAATCACATTGCCATATACAATATGGCATAATGAATAAATGAGAAACCCACACCATTAATAAACTGACAATGAGTAACACACCCTTATATTTTGTCATTGAAAAAACCTCATAGATAGTAATAACTAAAAATGGGTAAATATAATGATTATAAATTGGATGTCATTTATCTAGCACGTGGTACCACTATATTGTGGAAATAGTTTCAGTCTGTGGGTAGATACCCATCTGATTATTTTTTGAAAACTAACTCGAAGGTTTTGTCACCAACTGATTTTTCTCATGAGACCTATCAATGCATCGGGGGAATATAGTGGGCCCCATATGTCACTTCAAGTCTTAATAATTAATTATATATAGATTTATTACAAGTACAACATGCCTTCTCAATATCCGTATAGATTAGAGGATATAGATTCTACAATTTTTCTGTAGTTAAAATAATATTCCAAATAAACATCGTATGTAAAAGGGTATATAGATTAAGACAATAATCATATCCATGAAACCAGTCTATGGATACATAACATATTTACAACTTTAAATGGAAAATTATCTCAAAGGGGAATTATCTACCCCACATAAGAATTCTTAGGTGCACAATACCAAGTAAATCACTATGAAAAGGAAAACAAAACAATGTCCCATAAAAACATTTAATCAATCGAGCTAATAATAATTAATTGAATCAAATAATACCTTTAATATAAATTTAATCAAGATAGTATATATAAAATGTCAATAAACATACACCACATACAAGAAATAAGTGGAAAAACATTGAAATTAATTGAAATAAAAGTTAGATAAGAAACCCCTTACCTTACGCCCAAATGTGTTCTTCGTTTGATCTTAATGAGTTGAATAATAAAATATTCTTAATTATTAATAATTCCATAACATCATTTACTTTTAATTTTTTTATTTTATCCTTATTAGGTTCATTCATGTCCTTTTTTATTGGCTTATGAGTTTCAATTTTATTGTTTTGGAAGCCTTTTCTTCCTTGGTTTTCATGATCAGATTACTTCTATTCATGAAGGGAAGTTCATTTGAAATGTGGTTAAACAACCAGAATTGTTAATATATATTTTTATTGAAATTATAGATATATAAATGATCTTTTAATTATTTTGGGTTAAATACTCTGAGGATGAATCATAAGTTAAAAGTTAATGGTAAACACTCAGATTAATTTGGCATTTTTGTGTATAGTGAATTTCTTCTGAATTATTATTTTATATTATGACTACATAAAGATTCAATAACAATTAATAATGTCAAATAAATATATTATGATCTATTTCAACCAATAAAATTATTTCATGACCACTCTTGAAGATATTAATAGAAATTGAAAACTAGACATCTTTGAATGTATAAATTACCACATATGAGATGGTATTTTCATTTTTTGGTAAGAGGAGGTGGAACAAAAAGATGATGATGAGATATTCCATTAGAATAACAAAATTAAATTTCATATAAGGTAATGTAAGTATCATAGAATTTGTATGTGGGAATGTTAATAGAGTGAAACAAATTAATGAAACTTGTAAAAGAAGCTGAATGAAATGGAAGAGAGGTTCACCTCATGTGTACTCCTCCTTGAGAATCCCTTTTAGGCCTTTGTTTTTGTACTTTTGATGAGACCATCAGGTATTGGATTTTGGGGGATGTCATGGTAAGTGTATTTTGAATAACATAATTATGGGTCAAATCTTGAGTGGTGTGGGAGGAAGATGGTGTGACAGGTGGTATTTATAGTGGAGGGGAGGAGGGTTTTCTTAATATTATATTCATTAATTAATTATTTTTCCACAAGACAAGAAATAGAGAGGATAACATGAACTATAAAATTAATAAGGGAATTCGAGTTTTATATTTTTGTTATTATGTCACTCATGATGTTATGAATTGTGGATTTAATTTATAAGGTATGTATAGGTAAATTAATGTATTTTACTATTCACCAAAAATTCATGTATTTTAAAAAAAATACCAAAAATTCACATTAACCATTTATAGATGTGTAGAATCAAAAAATTAACTCCATTTTCAAATATAATTTTCTAAATATGAGATATTTAATTTTCAAATAAAATCATAATTTTATTAAAAAATTCTAACACTTCAAATACTCATCTTCATTTTTAAGGTGCCCAAATTTTATTTATAATTTCATGGGTAAGGTTAACATTAATAAGGGTCATATTACTATTCATAAGGGTAGGTTACTATTCATAAGGGTATATTACTATTCATAAGGGTAAGTTACCATTCACCAAAAATTATCTTGATTCTATCAGACTCCAAATATAACCCTTATCACAACTGTGTTTGTTAGTTTTTTTAAATTAAAAAAACAGAAGTGGAAAATTTATGTTAATGGGTAATTTATGATTTTATCCTATAAATAACAAGTGTTGTTTCCCAAAGACTCACTGATTCATTAAATATATTCCATTTAATGAATATAAAGTATTTAGGAGATACTTACTATAAAATGTTTGACATGTTGTATTCTTCCCACCTTATGAAATTCAAACCCTGAAATTTCTGTTGTATATTGCTCCCTTAAAATATGTGTGTTGTTCTTATTCATAACATCCTCAGGTTCTCACATTTATTCCTCCATTTTATGGTTTCTCCTAATTACATTTACTAGTCGTGTAGTCCAATTTCTCAATACCTTCTCCCTTGTGTCAAGAATATCGATAGGCTCTTCACAATATGAAAAATTTGGTTCCATCTATAGTTATTGATAGGTGAGTACATGTGCTGGATCTGGAATATATTTCTTTTATAATGACATGTGGAATATATTATGATCTTCATAGAGACTTGGTGTCATTGTTAAATAGTTAGTTATAGCTCCAATTCTTTCCAAAATTTCCAATGGTTCGATGTACCTGGGGATCAGTTTCCCATTATTAATGAACCTTAAGACAGTCTTCCACATAGATACTTTAAGAAAGACATTATATCCTACTTGAAATTAAAATTCCTTCTCTTGTTTACAACATATATATTTTTATTACTATGGGATTCATTAATTTAGGCCAGAATTTTCATTACAATTAATGGTGTCTCTTCGCTACATTTTGGGCCTATAAGTTTCCTTTCACCAACATCATCCCAACATGTCGGAGTTTGACACTTATTACCATATAATACTTATTATGGATCCATTTTAATGATATAATTTAAACTATTATTTTAGTAAAAATACACCAAAGGTTATTATTGATCCCACATACCTTGAATGTCAAGAGGGAAAATCTCAACTTGTCTTCTAGTGTTTGAATAGTTTTTTCAGAATTTCCATCAGTTTGGGGGTGATAAACAGTACTCATATGAAGCTTATTATCCAAATCCTTCTAAATCATTTTACATAATTTTTATGTAAATCGAGGATCTCGATTGGACACAATCGATAGAGGTTCACCATGAAGTCTTACAAATTCATTAATATAAAGTCTTTCCATGCACTCATGTGGTAAATCCTCTATTATTCCAAGTTAATGTGATAATTTTGTGAGACAATTAATAATTACCCATATTGCATCATTTTTTCTAGGTTTCCTTGATAGTCCTGTGAAAAAATAAATCATAATGTCATCCCACTTCCACATATGAATAGGTAGAGGTTTCATGACCCCTCTTGGATGTGGTCTCTCAGTCTTCACTTATTGAAAAACTCGAAACCTTGACACATAGTCAACAATTTCATGATTCATGTTATCCCACCATTAATGTTCCTTCATATCCCTATACATATTTGTGCTACCAGGGGGCAAAGAGATATTTGAACTATGAGAATCATCTAATAGTTCCCTTTTTAGCTCAGGTATTGATGGAAGACATAACCTCTTCCTAAATTTTATAACTCCATCCTCATACACAAAGTCTACCAATCTTCCATCAATAATAGCCTTAATTTTTTTATAGATTTTCATCATATGATTGAGATATTTTTATCTCCTCTAGTAAAGACGGTTTATAAAATATTTTAATGAGGAAATATTCCCCCCTTAATTAACAATTCTTATATCCATCTTTAGAAGATCCATGAATATAGGATCTCTCTGAATCCTCATTTGGCTCATAATTCCATGATCTTTCTTAATTAATGCATCTGCCAACTTATTTTCCTTTCCGAGGTGGTAGTGTATTGAACAATAATAGTATTTGAGTAACTTTAGCCATCTCCTTTGCCTCATGTTGAGTTAATTATGGGTAAAATGTATTTCAAACTCTTGTAATCCATATATATCTCACATCTTTCATCATAGAGATAATGTCTCCATATTTTCAGAGAAGATATTATGGCTTCTAACTCAATATCATGAGTTGGGTAATTTTGTTCATGAGTCATCAACTGCCTTGATGCGTAACCAATAACTTTACCGATTTTCATAAGGATACAACCCGATCCATTCTTTGATGCATCACTTTATATCACAAATCCTTCATTTCTAAATAGAAGATTCAAAATTATAGCATTTACCAATATTTTATTCAATTCATCAAAGAATTTTGTACATTCATTTATCTATATAAAATTAACCCCTTTACCTATGAGCATGATTAGAAAGTTATCCAATTGGTAAAAATTCTGAATGAAACCTCGATAGTAACCTTCTATTCCAATAAAACTACGTACCTCAGTTATTTTCATTGGGGTGGAAAATTCTTGCATTGCCCTTATCATTGTAAGATCATCTAAGATTCCATCCTTATGGACAATGTGGCCCTGAAAATAAACTTTTTGAATCTTTAACTCACACTTTCTAAAATGTATATATAATTCATTTTTTCTATGATTTTTTAGAATAATATGAAAGTTATTCTCATGCTCTTCATAGATTTTGGAGTATAATAGGATATAATTGATATATTCTACAAAACATTCATCAAGATATTCTTTGAAGACTCTATTAACTTGATCCATGAAAATAAAGGGTTTATTAGTTAGTCCAAAAGTTAGTACAATAAACTCATAATTCTATCTTTGGAATATCTTCCTTCCTCACAAAGAGATTATAATATCTATATTGAAGGTCAATATTTGAAAAATATTTGGATCCATGAATTTGATCAAATGAATCATCAATTATTGGTAGAGGATTATTTTTAATTATTATAATGGCATTGATTTCCCTATAATCAGTTCTAATGGATCCATCTTTCTTTTTGGCAAAGAGGACAGGGGTTCCCTGGGGAGAAATACTTGGTTGAACAAATCTGTTGTCACTAAATTCCTCTAGTTGTTTCTTTAGCTCCACTAATTCCACAGTGTTCATTCTATAGGGAGTATTTGATATAGGTCTTACATTGGGTATTAAATCAACAGGGAACTCAACTTCCTGCTCTAGAGGACGTCCAGGTAAATCCTTTGGAAATACATCAATGTATTCTTGAATAATAGGTACATCTTCAATTTGAAGATTTATTTCCCCACCCATACATATTGTGTTATTTTCATCTCCAAGAATTACATTCATTAGACCTACTAGGGGTGGATCTAGATAAGAATTAGATGGCAAGGTTTCTTTTATAATGATAATGGATTATACACCATTATCCAAAATTTAAACTTCCTTCTGGTAATAGATCATTGCATCATTATTTTACAACCAATTCATACTGAGAATTATATGAAATTAAATCATTGCTATGATGATAAGTTCTAAAACTAAAGCACATTTATGTGTCATGGGGGGGACTGATCGACATATATTTGTTGCAATGATACATCCCCTAAGAGTTTTAACTGACAACTCCTTTATTATATCAAATTGGACATGTCTAATTTTTTTGCATGACTCGGAAGATATAAATGAATGTTATGATATAGAATAAAATAAAGCATTGGATATGTTTTAGGAAATAAGTAAAGTACCCACCACTATATCATTATGAAATTCAATATCCACGGTTGTAATCTCATAATATTTTCCTTGATGTCATGGTCTTTTTTAGGAAAGTTTCTTTGGCACTTAGGACACTAATTTTCATAGTGTCGCATCTATCTATAGTTATAGCATTGAACGTCATTAACTTGTCTATTCCCCTGTCATTAACTAGAACAATGACCCTTTTCTACAAACTTATAGAAAACTCCCATGCCTTTCAACCATTTCCCAGGATGATTCTTTCCATAGTTCTCGCATAATGGAAATTTCTTCATTCCATGCTTATTCATTAGTGCTTAAAATTCTCCATGGTTTTTAGAATTCCTCTTCTTATCATGATTTCCCTTGAAAAAATTTGAACTAGAAAATTACTACTCTATTTTGATGGCACTTAATACAATTTCATCATATGATGAATATTTTTGAGAAGCCAATTCCCTTCGATGACTTAGCATAAGACCTACAAATAAATGATCAATCTTGTCTTATTAATCATGTATTTAATATGCAACATACCTTGATAATATTTGAAGGTAGCCTCATACTCCACACCACTCTCTTCTTCCCTCTGCCTTAGGATAAGTAATTTCCTCTTCATTTCAGTTATTTGTTCACATGGGAAATATTTGTCAAAGAATATTTACTTAAATGTTCTCAATTCCATGTCCTTTATTTCATCTTCTTCCATGGTATTTTGGATCAAGGAACACCATTGATCAGCATCTCCCTTGAGGAAATATACTACCAGTACTACCATTTCATTTACATTGAATCTTAATTCCAGGAATATCTTGTCAATGTACTTGATCCACTGATTACCTACAACCAAATTAGTAGTATCACTAAAATATTGGGTCTTCTACCACATGAAATGATCCAGTACAGGTGTAGCATTGTTATTCATCACAACCTTAGTTTGTTTTCCCAATTTGGTTATGATATAATATGCTCAAACATTGACAATATTGACTTGTTCAGTGGGTGAATCCCTACACTATCCATGGGTATTGATTCCCAGTTTCCCATTAGGATCCATCACTAGTCAATGGAAAACACTAAATTAGGTCATAGGTAATAATTTATAACTAGAAAACACTTAAGAAAATCTGATGATTTATTAATAACTAATCTCATAATCATAAACATTGTTTAAAATTACCTTTAAATCCTTCATAATGTGTTTTAATGAAAATGTGAATTATCCTAACCATATCCCCTAGGCGTTTAAAACCATGTGCGCAATATGGTCAGTTTTCATGTACAAGAATACCCCGAGTCAACCCCGAAACTCCTTATCGGTGTTGTTACTCATAGGTACATCTGGGATAGAACCACATCCACATGTAGTATCCAGACATAGATGTATTTTCTAGGAATACCCATAGAATCTATACGTTACAAAAATTACCTGATTTTATTCTATGATTATCCTCTATGTCTCACTTAGGGTTATGTCCTCTAAACTATGTTTTCTAAATCTCGTTTCCATGGTTGCTTCTAAACTTCCTTTGATACCAACTGTAACACCCCGACCACAGAATCCCAGAGACGATGCATTACTTATTACATTGGAATGATTAAAAAGAATGAAATTCTAAAGGAATGATCAGTTTAGCAGTCTCGAAGAAACTAGATACATACATTTAACTCATATTACATAGGGAAAAGTAACAAAATAAGACACATAAAAAAAACTAATAATCTGTATCCATGAGAAATCAATAAATGGTCTCCTCTTCATAACCTGTTGAAGTAAAACAAATGAAATGGGTGAGATCAAATGGTCATTAAGGGTTAAAAATAGTGGAAGCATGACTCAAATATAATTGAATAACAATCAAATTGGAATAGTCAATATGGCATGGTGAATAAATGAAAAACACATTCCATTTAAAAAATGAGAATGAAACTACATCCATATTTTTTTTACAAAGAAAACCTACGAGATAGTAATAATTGAAAATGAATAAATAAAATGCTTATTAATTGGATGTCATGTATCTGGAACATGATACAACTATACTGTTGAAAAGGATTAAGTCTTTGGGTAGATACCAATCTGATTCTGTTTTTCAAACAAACTCGAAGGGTTTGTCACCAACTAATTTCTCTCATGAGACCTATCGATGCATTGATGGGATGTAGAGGGACTTTTCCATCACAACATGTCCAAAAAAGTATTTATACATATAATTAACACAAGTAAAATATGCCTTCTAAATATCCTTAAATAGTATAGGATACATTATTATCAATATTTCCATAGTTGAAACAACATTCCAAATAAAAACCGTATGTAAAAGGGTAGAAAACTTATGAAAATAATCATATCCATGAAACAAAAATATAGATATATAATATATTTAAAATTGAAAATGAAAAATGATCTCAAATGGGCCTTAGTTACCCCACATAAGAACGATTAGGTGCACAATACCATGTAAATCACATTGAAATAGAAACTGAAACAGAGTCCCTTACAACATTGTAATCAATCGAGTTAAAAATAATCAATTGAATCATTGAATACCATGAATATAAATAGAATAATTATATAATATATCAAATGGGAATAAACATACACCACATAAAACAAATAAATGGAGAACACTTGAAAACTCACAGAAATAAAAGTGAGATGAGAAACCCCTTACCTTACGACAGAGTGTGTTCTTCCTTTGATCTTAATGTTCTAAATAATAAAATTTAGATTCATTAATTAATAACTCTCCTCTATATTTAAATGATTTAGTGTAACCTTATTAGGTTCATTCATGTCCTTTTTATGGCTTTAAGATGTTCAATTTTATTGTTTTGGAAGCATTTTCTTCCTTGCTTTTGGTGATCAGTTTACTTGTATTCATGAATGGAAGTTCGTTAAAATGTGGTTAAACATACAGAATTTTTAATATATATTATTAATGATATTGTAGAGATATAAATTATCTTATAATTATTTTGGGATATATACCATGAGGTCGACACCTTTGAAAAAAGATAATGATAAATTCTTGGATTTATTTGGCGGTTTTGTGCATAATGAACTTATTTTGCAATATTATTTTATATTATGAGTGTGTAAGGATTATAGAACATTGAATATGGTAAAAATACATATATTATAATCTATTTCAACTATTAAAAATATTTCATGACTAGTCTATAAGATAGTAATATAAATTGAATACTTGTTGTCCTTGAATGTCATAAACTAACACATCTTAGACGGTATTTTCATTTTAGTGTAAGAGGAGGGTGAAAAGAGAGATGATGATGAAATATTCTATTATTATAATAAATTTCTAGTACATCTATTTTACTATAATTATCATACCATTTGGATGTGTGGAGGTGAGTAGAGAGGCACACAATTATGGAACCTATAAAAGAACCTGAAAGAAAAAGGAAGAGAGGTTCACCTCTTGAGTACTCCTTCTTGAGAATCTATTTAAGACCTTTGCTTTTGTCCTTCTGGTGAGACCAGTAGGTATTAGACGTGGGTGGAGCCCTTTGTAAGTGTATTTGGTAGAACATAGGTAGGGATCAACGATCGAGTGGTGTGGGAGGAAGAGTGTGTGAGCGGTGGTATTTATAAGGGATGGGAGGAGGGGTTTCTTAATATTATTTTCATTAATTTATTATTTCTCCACAAGATAAGAAATAGTGAGGATTCCATGACCTATAATAGTAAAAAGTTCTTGTGAGTAATATATTTGGTTTCTTACATCACTCATCATGTTAGGAATATTGGATTTAAATTATAATGTATTTTTACAATAAATTAATGTATTTTACTATTCATCAAAAAATCATTTATTTTAGAAAAATCCAAAAAATTCACCCTAACCATTTATTGATGTGTAGAATCCAAAAATGAACTTAATTTTTCAAAAATAATTTTCTATATATGAAAATTTTAATTTTTAATTAAAATCGTCATTGAATCGAAAAATACCAATACTTCAAATATTCATATTCATTTTATGGTGCCAAAGTTTTATTTATACTTTCATGGGTAATGTTACCATTTATAAGATTCATATTACAATTCATAAGGATAGGATACTATTCATAAGGGTATGTTACCATTCATACATCTATGTTACTATTCACCACAAATTAACGTGATTCTATCAAACACCAAATTTCAACCTAATCGCAACTTTGGATGTGAGTTTATCAAAATTAAATACACAGAAGTGGAAAAATAATGTTTAATAGATAGGTTATTACTTTATCCTATAAATAACCAAGTGTTGTTTCATTGAGACTCTGTGATTCATGCTATATAGCCTATCAAATTAATAGAAAATATTTAAGAGAAACATACCATAAAATGTCTGGGGTGTTTTAATTTTGGTCGTCACGTAGGAAGAGTGGTGGTACGTAGACCACACATAAAAGAATGGTTCATATGACAATAGGTACACTATGAAGTCTATACCACATTTAATATTTGATCAATCATAGATTACAGGATTTTTTGGATCTATTTTCCTATAAGAAAAGCGTTAATCCCATCATTATTTAGAGCATTTTTGATAAGAAAAAATATTTTCTCCTGAAATTCGGTGTTGTTAGAACATGGTTCCTAAGGGAGAATTCCATGTAGGGTGAAGTAGTTCGTGAGCAGGATTCTATGAAAGGAGAAGAAGTGGTCCATGGAAGAATTAGTTTGTGGAATAAGTAATTCCATAGAAGTAGAGGTGGTTCTTAGAAGTGGTAAGTAGAACTGGTATGCAGAAGTGGTATGTAAAAGCAGTTCACAAAAGTGGTATGCAGAAGCAGTTCACAGAGATGGTATTCAGAGGCGGTATGCATTAGTGAAAGCATAGGAAATTTCTAAAATAGGTGGTCTATGAATCATATGCACCACATGTTTTGTGGAAAAATCATGTAGTTCACAAAGGTACTTAAAAAGTTTCACGAAATTAATTTCTTCCAACTAATATCATGAAAAAAGAGGATTTCATCTATGTGTGAAAAAGGGACTCCAATAGTGAATTTTTATATAGTTGAGGATGCATGTCCATAAGCTATGAGTAGACCCCTTCCAATGGCAGTGTGCAAAGGAAGAGGAAGTTGGTGATCCTTTCCTCCGGTAGTGAGGTAGAGAAAGAGACATAGGTTGTGACCCTTGGGAATAATGTGAGCTGACCCTAAATCATATTATGCTAGTGATCCTAGGCATTGAAGTGATCTAGCTCAAACCTTGTTTGTGGTAGTGAGCTTTATTGGATTTTATATTTCCTCACATCATCGTTGTATGTTCCATAGATGTAGCCCAATGAGGGTGATCCAATTAAAATCATTCTGTCATGTGCATGATTTCAATACTATTCATACATTGCAATGGGAGAAAGAGAGAAGTGTTTTTTGTTTAATTATGAAACAATATTTGAAGGGAAATTAGTTTTAATCTTCCATACCCTGATCCCCCCCCCTCAAGGAATTTTTTACAGTGTACCTAAAAATTGATATCATAGTGAATGGTTAAAAGTCGGTGGTTCTCCTTTAGTAAAATAATTGGTGTTGGTCAATCACAAAGGAAGTATGATCATCAATGGAAAAAATCAACTATGGAAGAATCAGATGAAACACTACTTCTGATCATTAGGAATAGATGTCTTCACAGAAGCTATGAATGGAATATTAGTTGATATCAATATTGGTTCTTTATCAGAAGCTGAAAAAATAAAGAATTTTATGTCGATGAAAAACGGTTCAATGATTTAAGGGGAACCTTATAAAATGAAATTAATATAAAGGTGATGTCATGTAAAACATCACATTCTATGTGGGAAAATCTATTAAATACTTATGAAAGAGATTCAATGGTCAGAGATGCAAAGGATTAGGTTTTGGGGAACAAGTATGAAGATATGTGAATGAACTCAAATGAATCTATTGATGTATTATTTGATAGGGTGAATGTTATAGTGGAAGAAATTCATGGCCTTAGAGAAGTCATAGAAGATATAAATATTTTGAAACATATCTTGAGGAAACTTCCACCTTGGTTTAATCTGATGGTTTCTTAATTTGGATGTTAAATATATTAAGGAGATGACATTGGATAAATTTCATAGTACTCTTGTTTCATATGAAATGACAAATGTTCAATGTTAAACTTCCACTTGTATGGTTACAAGCTGGAAATATTGGAAATTTTTTAGTAAAGTGTTCTAAGAATTTTAAAGATGATGAGGAAGAAAATGATAAAATTCACCAAAAAAAATTATTCATCCAATGTGAAATGTATGATATGTGTTAAGAGAATGTTCTTCAAAAGTAATAGTTTTCTTTCAAAAAAATATGAAAGTTCAAAAGAATATGAGGCATAAGAGTTGGAGGACTGGAAGGATCGTGAGGTAAATGCTTTGGTGGCAGAAAAAAGAAGAAAATCACAATGAATAAGAATTATTTTAAAGAATAGTTGACCTTAAATATGAATTATATTCTTCCCTTGAAGAGATAGATTTCTGGAGAGTGGAAATAAAGAATGCTAACAATGTGGTTCGTGATGCTAAACTCTATATGTAGTAGTAGGAAGAAGGGAAGTCTGATCTGAATGATGAAATCGAAAAACTGAAGTCCTCAATGCCATAAAGCTCAGAAAAGGTGGTTGAGTATAAATAGAAAATTGATGAATAGAAAATATAGATCACTAGTTTGACAGAAACTGGAAAAGATCAGATAAAATGTATTGAAGAACTTGAAGAGGAAGTCATCAGTCTGTAAAAGGATGATAAGAATCAAGAAAAATTTTCAACCTATAGGATAACATCGGGAAAATAGATAACATAGGATACAAAAAATGATTGTGGAGCATTTTTATCCAGAAGTATAGAACAAATATTGAAATTAAAATGATATGGAAGTTATGGTGCTTGATAGAAAACAGAAAGCAGTAATGTTGAAAGTCAGGCTATAAGAACCTACTCCACGATTAAAGATTGATTTGGGTAAGAAGAAGAATAAAAAGATTTATAGAACCCAAGGGATAACTATTGGTGTAGTATTTCAATGTAGGAATATACCACACATAAGATTCTATTATTGTGAAAAGATGGTAAATGTATATAAGGTTTTTCCCATTGCAAAGTGATACTGAAGGGAACATGACCAACAGAGGTAGTCATACAGAGCTCAATTTTCTAGGTCATCATTTGAGGGTCACTATTTCATGTGTATATGATTTTTAAGCATGGAAATATATTTATCATTAACAATATAGAGTAATTTTCTAAAGAAGACCGAGGTTGGTTATAAGCAGTAGGAAAATGTATCATCAAATGAGCTAAAAATGAAAAATCGATTTGCAGCTCTACAAGATGAATTTGGTCCATCATATTTTGAGTAATGTCATTAGTATCAGTCCATATAAGGTATGAAGTCAAAAAATTGATCAAAATGAAAATATCTAAGTAGTATGTAGTTGTATAAATTATGTTCAAGGTATCATATTGCATAGGGAGACGAATCGTTGACAATGTATGTACCTCCTATATGATAGGAAACAGGGATCTTGTGATGCAAATCATGTATGATAATGAAGGCATCATATGATATGGTAATGGTGAAGGGTTGAAGATAATTGTCTCTGGGAAAGAATATTTTGGGAGAAAAGACATGAGATGTGTAGATGTCTTGGTTGTTGAAGGTCTTAGTAACAACCTATTAACTGTGAGTCAATTATGTGGCTCAGGACATGTGATAATATTTTCCCAGAAATTATGTGTCATCAAGAAAAAATATGATGCTACTATATTCTAGGGAAAGCGTATAGAAAGAAATGTCTAACTCATGAGTGGAGAAGGATATATGTGATTTCAGTGTAAGAAATAGGAAAATAAGTTGGGGAATAAATATCTTGTCCATGTGATCCAAACATCATTGTAAGATCTGGTGAAATATGATACTTCTCAAGATATCTCTTGTTTATCATGTGATCATACACATACATGGAATGTCTCCCCACAAGGTAATATCATTCAAAATACTTTAATTGAAAATGAGAAAATGTCTACAAGATATCTTGTGTTGGTTCATATTGATGTGTGTGGACCAATTGCACAAATTTGAAATAATATCAGGAAAAAGATCAAAGGACAACAATATTTCTTAAGCTGGTTCATATACAAAGATCTATTAATGGAATGAGATATTATATTCTATTCATTGATGATTATAGAATATTGAAATGGCTTTCAACCATCACCTACAAATATGAGTTATTTAGTTTCATGACCACATATTGAACGGAAGTTGAGAAGATACTAGGTCGAAAATTCTAAATGATCCAAACAGATAATGGAACAGAGTTAAAAAATTTCTATGTAGGGGATTATCTAACGAAACATGGGATAATGCATCAAGATATTATGGTAAGAATGCCATAACATAATAGAGTAGTTGAGAGATTAAATCATATTGTAAACAACATGTCCAGAATAATTCTCATTGAGAAAGTCTTTTAAGAAAAGTTTTGGAAAGAAGTAGTGATGATGAAAGTCTACAAATAAAATAGGGAGTTACTATGTTCGAAAAAGTGAAGACTCTATATGAGCTTTTGTATGGAAAGAATCCATAATTAAATTACTTTTGAGTCTTTAAAATAAATAATTTTAATCCCAAAAAGGAGAAATACAAGAGGTTTGAATCTCATGGATATGAAGGGATATTCATGGATACTCAATGAAAAGGAAAGAATATAAATGCTTCAACAAGAGGTTATGAATGATTTTTTAAACCCTTGATGTAACTATAGTGTATAATGAGAAGAATCTTCATAAAATAAATGACCAGTCATCAGAGGACAGTGATAAATAAATAAGAAGATCAGTGGATTCTCCAATTCTAGAGGTTGATTCAGAATAAAACTCAGATTATAAGAAGAAAGAGGATAAATCAATATCTTCATAGAGACCTGTGAGAAGAGATTAAATTGACAGAAAAATCATATTGGTTATTAGACAATTCAAATGTAGACAATGAGGATGTGGAATCTATAGCAAGCAACATAATTATCACAGTTTGAGCCTAAATGTTTTAGTGAAGAAACTAGAGATGAGAATTTGGTTCAAGTTGTAAATTAAGTGCTTGGCCAAATTAGGAATAATCAAACATGGGATATTGTTTTAAGGAAATAATATAAGAATTTCATTTGGAATAAATGGGTTTTTTGCAAAAAAAGTTTCAATCGGATGTTGATATTTGAAACAAAGCACGAATAGTTTGAAAATTCTACTAAAAAATAGAGGGTATTTAATTTGATGAAACATTTTCACCTGTTTCAAGGATAGAGACAATTGGATTATTCTTGAACATATAAATACATATAAAGTTCAAGGTCTTCCAGAAGGATATAAAGTCATCATTTCTGAATGGGGTTTTGGAATAGGAAGTTCATATTGAGTATCCAGATGGGGTTCTCACCCATGAAGATGAGAACAAAGTTTTTCATCTAGAGGACTTATATGGTATGGAACAAGCACCAACAGCATGGTATTCAAGTCTATAGTAGTTTCTAAAAAATCTCAATTTTTTTCATGGTGGAGTTTATTACAATATATATGTCAACCATCATAGAAATAAATGGATTATGGTGATAGTATATGTCAATGACATGATAATTGGAGGATCATATGAAACTCAGTGTAGAAATTTTTCTAAATTAATGAAATATGAGTTTGAAATTTTAATGATCAATGAACATCTATTTTACCTCGTATTACATGTAATAAAAGGAATGAATGTAACATTCATTCATCAATTAAAATATTCCATGGAAGTTTTGAGAAGGTTTATAATGGATAATTTGAAGTAGATAAAGACTCTAGTGGCTACCGTGATGAAACTGTTAAGGAATAATGAAGGAAATGCAGTTTATACCACTGAATATAATCAAATCATTGGTATTTTATTTTACCTGATAGCAATAATACCCGACATTGTTTTTTCCACATGTCAAGCAGTGAGATATCAAAGAAATACCAAGGAAATCCACATGATTTAATTGAAAAGAATACTCTAATATATCAATGGAACTGTTGATTTCGGTTTGATGAATAATGAAAAATCTCATCCAGAACTATTAATATATAAAGATAACGATTGGTCTAGATCAGTAGATGAAATGAAATAAACATTAGGATGTCCTTTTGATCTTGGTGGATTTCATATTTCTTTTCTAAGAAAGAAAAAAATATATCCTTTCATTATGAATCATGGAATAAAAATATTTTTTGTCTACTCAATCATGCACATAGTTATTATGGATGAAGGATTAGGTTGAGGATATGGGAGTTGTATTAAAGTATTCGATTGAAATACATTGTGATAATTAATTTTATATAAATATTATCAAAAATCCAATCCGTCACTCAAGGAAAATAACTTAGAAATAAAATATCATTGTATCGAGGAGAAGTTCGAGAAAGGGATTTTGATTTTAGAGGATGTGCCTATAGAACAACAAGTTCTAGATATTCTGATAGATGCCTTTCCCAAATAAGCATTTGAATGGCATCGAATATCACAGGGAGATCAGTTAGCTCCCTACACTTGAAAACATATGGATTTGGGACCCCTACCCCTGAGGTATGGTGAGTTGTTCCCTAATGTGTAAAATGTGTTCTTTATCCTATTTAAGATCTAAAATAAATAAAAATTAGGTTTGTTACAAAAGGGATATAAATTATGCTGTTAAAAAGTAGAAAATATCTTAGTCAGGACATGGGGTGAATTTTTTAGTGGGAGATGTGACATAGTGGGATTATTAAATTTGACAATTATTGATGTGATTGATCAAAGATACATTTAACGATAATTGAGGTTCCTGACGAAAGAAGAAGAGTGGTGTTGAAATGTAGTGATTCATTGATTATATTTTCATTATACTATAATTTCTCATACCAATCATGGTTTATCTGGGCTTATAATATGTGTTAATTAATTTCTTGATTGCTAACTTAATCACAAGAATTGAATTTTGGAAGAAGTTGGAAGAATATTTAACAATGTATCAAATTAATAAGAATTTTCAAAAACCCAATGGGGGAGATTTTCAGGAAAAAATCCTTCAAGGTGTACTATTGTTATGTTTTGGGTGTGATTGTGTTTGTTAACAAAGCCAGCTGACCACGAATGAGTATGGTTGGTGTTTTCCAATGAAAGTGTTTATGGTGGCACAATTTCCAAGTGTTTTCAAAAAATTTAGGCCTCAAAATTGGGTGTTTGGATTTTGTACAAGGATGATTTCTGGAAAAGAGTGCATAGATCATAGACCATGAGGCACGGTTTTCTGATTGAAAAGAAGGTACATGAGAATGGTTTGCAGAAGGAAAATGGAACACATACTGCATAGGGGGAACAGTTGGTAGAGAAAAGGAGGTTCACATGTTGGATTTTAGCATTTGGGTGGAATATGGTTCATAGGATTGATTTTAATTCAAGAAAACAAGGTGGTGATTTGAGAATCCATAAAGGGTGTCAATGGTAAAAACAAGGTGGTGATTCTGGCCATTGTGTATAAATATTGGCACTATGCGGACTGCATAGGATGAATGGTTCATGGGAGAAGCAGTACGTGGTGAAGGTTGTAGCACGTTGAAGATTTTGTTAATCTCATATTAGGGGATTTTTTGGTTCTATTTTCATAAATAAGGAACTCTAATCCCATCATTACATAGATCATTTCTCATAAGAAAACATCTTTTCTATGTGACCTCAGTGATGTCCAAAAGTGGTTCATGAGGGAGAATTCCATGAAGGGTGAAGTAGTTAAAGAAGATGATTCTAAGAATGGATAGTAAGTGGTCCCAGAAAGAAGTAGTATATGAAATAATGAATTATAGATAAGTATAGGCAGTTCATGGAAGTGGTATGAGGAAGTTGTACGTGGAATTGTTATGTAGAAGTACTATACATAAGTAGTACGCAGAAGTGGTTCGTGAAAGTGGTACACTGAATAGGTTCATGAAGATGGTATGTGGATGTGGTATGTGGAAAAAAAGTGGAGGTAATTAATTAAACAAGTGGTCCACAAAGCATATTCCCTACGTGGTTCATAGAAGAAGCAGATGGCTCACGAAGGGAATTAAAACGGTTCACAAAAGTAATTTTTGATAACAAATAGTACATGAAAAAGAGGATTTCATCTATGGGAGAAAAAGATATTTCAATAGATAATACTTCTACAGTTTAGCATGCTTGATTTCATGAAAAGGAAGGGACCTAAAAGTCCTTAAACTGTGAGTGTCTCCCTTCCCAGAGTACTGAGCAAAGGAATCGGAAGACTATGATCCTTTCCACCAACAGTGAGCCAAAGAGAGGGACATTGGTAGTTACCCTTGGGAATGCAGCGAGTAGACCCTAAATCTTGTAAAGGTTGTGAGCCTAGTCATATAAGTGTTCTAGGCCGATCCTTGTAATTGGTAGTGAGATTTACTGGATTTTGTACTTCATCACATTGTCATCGTATGCTCTTTGGACGTAACCTAGCGATGGTGAACAAAGTAAAATCCCAGTTTCCTCTACATGATTTCATTTATTTTCATATATTTCTATGGGAGAAAGAGATAATTTTGTTTTTTAATGATGAATCAAGATCCAAAGGGGTTGTAGTTTTAATCATTCATACCCAAATTCACCCACTCTCTATGTATTTGTCCTAGTGGACCTAACAATTAACACCACACCTTTTTGTTTATAGCTCTTTAAAATATGAATCCATCCAAGAATATCTTGATTATAGTGAATAATATAGACTATATTGAAACTTATTCAATTTCCATACCATTTTTTATCATATCTAATATGAAAAACCATTGGATATTCAATGTAAAAATTTTCATCAAGAACACCATTTATGAATGTTTCTTTAACATATATACAATAAATATTGTATCCTCTTTAGATATAAATTTAAAAAAATATCGAAATTAATTCTTATCAGGCTACTATAAAAAATATTTATTACACATCAATGACTTCAATCTATACATTCACTTTATATTCAAGGGATTTCTAATTTTCAATTACATTTCCACAATCATCTAATTTATTATTAATGATCCACTTTATTTAATAATGTTGCGATTTTATTTCCTTATAATAATCTCCCAAATCTTAATTTTATCAATATAGTTTAATTCATCATTGATGGAATTAAATCATGATTCGTCTTTCATTACATCTTTAAAGGATATTGGTTCTACTATTGATAGTAGAACCTCATGCTCAAAATTTATCATTCATCTTGGATATGTTTGTGCATATCTATCTCCAGCTATATTGGTTTTATTAAACTATGTTATCCTATTTACTCTCTAAGGTATATATTACCCTTCTTCAGTAATGAATTAATATTTTGACTTGGACTAAAAATTTTTCATCATCATCCCAACTCAATATAACTTTTATAGTTACATCGACATCATTTTATTCCTCTTTTTCTTCAATGAAAATTTAAGTGTTCATGCCTCTATATTTATTCACAACTTTCTCCTAAATGAATTTGATTACACTATTCTCTATAATATTACTTAAACTTTCTATTATAAAATTTATAAGCCTTACAATTTTTTGAGTCTCCTAGAAATATTCATTCATCTATTAAATCACCATAATTTACTTAATTTCCTTCTTTGTTTTGGATAGTGAACTTACATTCATAGACACTAAAGTGTTTCAATGAAGGCTTCCATACATACCACATTTAATATGGGTTCATCTCTTACCATGCACATAGTATTGACCAATTTGAAGTTTACACCACACGTTCTATTTAATCTTTGGAGAGGAATGACACATTTAATGAGTAGTGTTTTGGCCATATGAATGACCTTCTAATTTCATCATTCAAAAATAATATTTTTTAATAGATTATTCACTAATTAAACTTAATACATCATTAATTATTTCTCAATATAGTTCTAAAAATAAAAAATTGGTATACTTGATTCCATTGTAATGCAAAAATTTATTAATTGTGTGCTCAATCTCATTTTAGACTCTTCTGAAATACAGCTTCATATATCCCTTGATCTATCTATTTTTTTTCATAAACAAATTATGTGAAATTATATTCAATTTATCAATAAAAATAATGAAATATAATTCTCCACGAGTTCTATAAATATTCAAGGTACCACATACATCCATTTGGACTATATTGAGAAGATTATATATCCTATTTTTCTTCGACCAATAAGGATTCCAAAATATGTTTCCCACATAAATGAATCAAATGTATTTCTATGGTATCTCTTAAGACATGGTATTTACACTATATCTCTTAACATGGATATTTTTCAAGTTTTTTTTGTGGATTTGAACTAACATTTTATTCCACAATTTATATTCTTTAACTACAATTTAGAGAAATGTATTTTGTTAAGTGTACACCAAGTATCAATTACCTTATGTTCTACTTCCTATTATAATAGATTTTACAACGCAACATTTGATTAGACACAATTTTTGGATTAAAATAAACTCAGAACTCGATTTGAAAAGTTTACTCACACTAAGATGGGTTTTCCATAACCCATACATAAAATAACTTTAGTCATATTTATCTCAACACCTATAAAATGTGTATTTCTTGTCTCATTGATCTTCAAAGATCCATCATTTCCAAAATGAAGGGTTTCATTAACTCTAACATTCACATTTTTAAAGATATTTACATTTTCTATCTTTTGAAATGAATACCCACTTTATATAATTCATTTTTTTTATTATTTGTTTATTTGAGATTAATTTATATTATATTTTCTCTATGATCTTTAGTTACAGTTTTCACTTTCACATTGAATATAGTCAATAGATTTATACCCAAATTTATAAAAATGAAAAAAAATATCCATGGAAATTATTTCATCTATATGATAAAGGATATAGCCTTATTATCCTTTTCTAACTACTGAGATCATCCCCACTCCAATATCATATTTTTTTTAATATTATGACATAATTTGACCATTGTAAACATTGAATTATCACTTTATAAGAGGAAAAATAATACCTCCTTTATTCCTCTACATGTCCCAAGCCTTTGTATATATCCTTTTTAATGATAATTATATTGTGTGTATAGATCATTCTCATCGATATAATTTCTGTTATTTTGAGTTATCATTGAACCATATTCCTAAGACATCAGTTTAATGCAAGAATTACAAATATTCCACTTTCTCTGGTTCAAATCTTGAATTGTTTCGCCTTTTTATGTCTTATAATGATAATTTATTCCACTATTAACTTCTAATACTGTTATATATTTGTTAAAAATGTTATGGAAACCATTAAAAACCTCTCTTGATCATTTTTATAAATTATGTATCTCTGAACCTTCAAAAGTGATACTTCTTATATGAATCCATTTATTTCAATGTTGATACAGTTTTCATTCTATGTGAAACAACCAATTATTAAAGGGGGTAGTAATTCTTAAATCTCACCACAATTAATTCATTAAGTTAACTGATCACCTTAGTCAATTCTTGAATCATTGTCTTGAATCCCAAGACTTATTCTTGCTTCTTTTGACTATAATACTGATAATCTAATTCTTCTTGTAGGTGTTTAATTTTTACTTCAAGATAGTTCACATATTCGAAGGATTATCTTATAAGTCCAATAATATTATTATTTTTATTTCTTTTAAAATTAATATCTTCAATATCTCCCTCATTTTTTACTTTGAGATAAACATCTCTTTCAGGTTCATCAGTAATTTCTGGATTAGGATCTTCCTTCTCAAGAGTATCCATCAAGGTATCTAGTTTATCACAGTTTCATAGTGTTACTCATTCTTCTATATAGTATTCATTATAATTTTATTATATTATAAAAAATAAATTTCTTGGAAATTTCATTATTTTTTAACATCTAGTTTTGGTTTCTTTTCTAAGATTAATACTTCTCAATGCTTTTATATAACTTCTAATTTACCTTTAAAATTATAAAATAGTATTTTTTACATTTCTATAATTTTTTCAACTTCAATACACTAGAAAAAAGTTATGTGTATCCTGAATTTGAATATCACATTTCCTCCGATAAATGTTTTACTAGCGAGAGAGAGAGTTTCATCAACTACATCAACATTACCTTTGACATCTATATAAATTTGCAGATTCTCTATGGATTTAAATTCCCACTCCTTACATGTATTACTAGATATCCATTTTATATTGACTCATATTTTATGATATACCAAACTTCTTAATAAAAGATATAGAAATATATTTGGAAAATCCATCTCTTCAAGAATGAGACTTTTGGATTGAACAGAGGTGGAAACCGTTATAAAATCTTATTAACAATATTGTTATCCTTTAACTCATCCCCAAGAACATGAAAATATTTTAAAACAGAGGCAATTTATTTTAATATTTTTTTCATTATTCTCATATGGATGAATATTGAAATAAAAAAATATGTTACGAAGGACCTTAAGATTTATCTCCCTAACCATATAGTCACCATCATAAATATTTTGAAATTTTTACCACATGGACCTACAATTTATTTAGCTCATTAATTTGACATTTATATGTATATATTTATATATGTTTGTGTTTGGGATCTAAAAGAGCTCCAGATAATGAATTTTTATATTTTTCATCAGTATCTAGCCATTTTCTATTAGCTTCAGTCATGGATTGTCCATTCATATTATTGACTTCCATCTCATGTAATATAGTATAATTCAATTCCATCATGAAAGATTTAAGAACATTAAATAGAAGAACGCCTTTAGTATGAACTAGACTCTGTGTCTCAAAAAAATTAAGATAGATTTCATGTAAAAAACATATGCATTGATACCACTTATTTTACACTAAGATGCCCTGAGTTTAATGGGGTGAAGGCATGTGTCAAGTATTTCATTATATTTAAAGGATATTTTATCAATATTGGTGAGTAATCATTAAACCAATATGATTGAATGTTTTTCACCAAAAATACAAATTAAAAAATTAGAACATGTGAATTTTTCTTTGTTCACCACTATGACATAGTCTAAGGACTGGACACTGATGATGTGATGATCAAACGAAAATCCAATAAATTTTACTAGATTATATGGATTAAATTTTTTTATATATAGTCATTATATTCCAAGAATACTACATCTATAATTATTTCTGCAACATTGCACATCCTCCCTTAGATCACTAATACTGACCCCTCCTTATGCACTAGTTAGGATGGAGTCTGCCTCAGTTTATTTACTTGATGGTTTATTCCTTATTTTAAAGAGTGTATACATTTATTGTTTTATGAAATCCTGAATTTGATGCTCCAATGTACTCCATGGTCTCTAAAATACCCACTTTAGTTTTTTGAATGAAAATACCTACCTGAAACTACCTTATGAAAATTACCCATGTGCATCGCAATTCATTTCATACTAATCCAATATATATGTACTCCCATTCATAGACCACACCCTACATTTCAAATCAAAAAGATCCCTCACAATATTCCTTCCTTAATAGAGAGATTTCTTATATGTCACCACATACTGACCATGCAGACTGCATACTCCCATTTGTGAACCGTACCTCATGAACCACATTTGAAACTCCACCTCAGTCACTAAATTGATGAACTTTTCCTCACGTACTTACCAAATCGAACCAACATTGTGTATTATTCTTTCCCTCGTAGATCATTAGATTAATCTCTTTCTATTCTCTTATTTATTATAGATCCTTAATTAAAGGGTTGTAGTGCTATTTATAGGAAAAATTATTTCTAGAGACTCATTGGCTACTAAAACTATTTCCCATCCATTTTATAAGTATTATTCATTTTCTCCTTTTTCGGAATTCCCACTGAGAACCATCCATTATGTATAACCCAAGATAATTGTGTACTTCATTTTTAGACATAAAAAAAATTGGTCAAATATCATGAACCCAATAGTTGAACTGTAGAAAACATTTGTAGTTGGAGAACTCCCTATGAAATCAAGTGAAATATGTACTAACCTCATGGTCATGCATGGAAATTATGAAAAAGACAATCCTGGAAATTTAATTCCACTACTCATGTCATGAACTCCACTAAACAGGTCACTTACACACTATTAAAACTATCTTCCTTACCCATAATACCTTTTTGAAACTTCAATAAAACCTCTTGTTTTTCACACCCATAAATTTACAAAACCCATGAGAACAATTCCATTTTAAAATCTTATCCAAAATACCAACCTGTGTTTCCAAGCCTTTTTGTTTCCTTGATCAACCCAAAAATATATTTTCAATCGACAAAACATCAACACCAAACACCATCCAAGGACACCTTTGTTCCAACATTTTCCCACATTAGGTTTTTTGGAAATCCAATGTGAACTTAAATTCCACACATAATTTAATAAACAATTGAATATATCATATATCACTCTATGTTTATATGGTAATGGTTGGTGTAGAAAACAATAGTTCAATTAATTATAAAAAAACTCATGACATTACTCATTCTAGAACCCCCCTTATATTCATACCATATACTTTCCTTCAATTATAGATTCATCATTGAGACAACTTGATAGAGAACAACACACATCAACCTATCAACATAATTCCACTAAATTTCACTATCATTTCTCACCATTTGAAAATAAACCTAATAAGAGAGGGTTATATTATTTTCTTTATATAAAATAATAACTAGGATTGTATCTCCACCATGATCCAAAATCACCTCAAATACAGTTATAAATAGTTGAATGTATGGGGATATTGGTATATCAATGCCTCCTTATGCCATTGGAGGTGGCTAAAATTTGAGGTTCAACTAATGTTTCACAAATGTTGGTGCGTTCAAAGGATTAGTAATTATGTCTACCACTTGTTTGTTAGTTATAATATATTACATTGTGTTCTTTACTTGCTCCAGCTTTTCTTTAGAAAATTTATACCAGATCCAATGATTCTATATATGGGAGTCCTCTATTTGATTTTTTGTGAGATCAATGACACTTTTATTATCACCAAAAATCACCAGCTGCTACTTCACCTATTCTCTAATGTCTTCCAACCGTTTATTTTATCCACATAAGTTTTTTTAATTCCATATAAAATTATATATATAATTAATATTCCATACACAGTTAAGTTATTTCCATCTTTTTTCTAAACAATCCAACAGATTCACTTCCAATGAATAATACACGACAACTTGTTGATTCTAAATCCATGAAATCATCATCAATGATTCTATTGGAAAAAAAATTAAAAATTCATAATACGTTACTATATCAATGATCAATAAATCATTTAGAGTTCCTTCGATGTACCTCATGATTTGTTTAAATTACACGAGATGTTCTTCCTTCAGCTTACAATAGAACTAATCCACTAAATGTGTTACAAATACAATATTCAAATGTGTTGTAAATAAATAATGTAATATTCCATTTATCCCCCATTGAATGTGTGATCTATAGTTATTTCATCCTCTTTCTTCCTAATCATTGTTTCTATCACAATCAATGCTTAAATTGATTTTAAATTTTTTATGTTAAACTTATTCAGTAGCTCTTTGGCATACTTTACCTAAGATATAATGGTGTATTCCATATTTTATATCACTTGTAGCCTAATAAATTAAATTATTTAAAAAATCAAAGAAATTTAATGTGGAAATTGATTAAAAATTTTGTATGTCAAACTTCTTTAGTATCTCTTTGTCATACATTACCTGGATTTTTTTTCTTCTTCAAAAGATAATATTATCCTCATATACAATAACTACATGATATACTTACTTATATATCTTGGCATACATATTATGATCTACATCATCCCTTTTGAATGGTATTCACTTCAAATTTGAATCCCACTGAGCATATCGTACTCGTGGTTCCATCTTAAGACCATATAAATCCTTCTTTATTATTTAAACTATTATTTCATCATTTATGATCTAAAATTTCATTGATTTTTCATTGTAAACTTTTTCATTCATAACTCCATTAATTAATTTTTCATTAACATCCATTTGATAGACATTGTATCCTATTAAAATAGCTATATAAATTTTTTTTTTCTAATTGACCCTAGTAGGGATGTAAGAGGAATTTTTTTCATCATTAGTGCCTTAAATCTATGTAACGAATTTACAAATAAAGTATGACTTTTTCCTGATTAAATTTCCATGTTCATCAAAAATTTTTGTGAACATCGACTTTATTCTAATCACATTGTGATTTTATAATATTTTAAAAATATCTGAAAGTCTTATTTTTTTAATATAATCTAATTATTCATCAATATAATTAGCCCGAGATTAATTATTCACCAGTTCCTCAAATGAGGTTTGTTCTACTATTGACATTACAACCATATCATCAATATTTCATATTTTCCTTATTTGTGTTACTAAAATTATTTCTCCAATTATATTGGATGGATCAACCTTTGTTATCTTATATCATGTAAAAGGTAGAGACTTATCTACATTAGTTAAAACGTTCTCTTATGACTCTACCTAAAATTCTTCTTCATCTAGACAACTCTAAATAGATTTTGGAGTTTGACCAACTTAATTTTTATCCTCTTATTATTCATAGAAAACATTAAAATTCATGCCCCTATAATTATTAACATCATTTTCCATAAAGAATTTTATTTCAATACACTCCAAAATTTTACTCATCCAATTGTTGTAGTAATTTTAGGCCTTACTCATTTTTGAGTATCACAAAAATACTCCTTCATCTCCAACATCACCAGACATTCCCCAATTTCCTTATTTATTTTCATTGTTGAAATTAATTCTAATTATTTGAAAGTATTTCCATGAAGTCCCCCTTCTATAACACCTTTCCTTTGGGTTTCTCTCTTGCACAAGGGTTAACAATACCTAATTTTGATTATATACTATAACTTCTACTACATTATTAAAATAGTGGTCAGAAATTATATCGTTAATGAGTTATTTTTTGTTATTTTTCACTATCTAATTTCATCATTCAACAAGACCATTTTTTAGTGGAGTTATCACAGATGAAACATCATGATCTATTCCATATTTAGTGAGATAGTTATCAAAATCATGATAGGTACACTTTGTTTCATTTCCAAGCCACAATATCTTAATTGTATGTCTGGTCTCATTTTGGACTCTTCTCGTATACCTTTTTCATGTATCCTATGACTTATCTCTTCCTTTTTATAAACATTTAGAAATTCATTCTATTAAAATCATTTAATAAAATAATGAAATATATTTCACCCTTTTATTTAGACATGTTTGTGAGACCACATAAATTTATATAGTCTAGATAAAAAAATAATATGCCCTATTATTCTTTTGTAGATAAGGATTATTCACTATTTGTTACCATATACAATAATCACATGCCTTTTCATAGTCCCTCTTCTGAGTTGGTATTTGAACAGTAGATCTTAGATTATATATTTTTCCCATTATTTATCGGAAAATGTGACCTAACCTACAATTCCATAATATATATCCTTCATCTACTATATGGATAAAGGTATTTTTTGTTAATTTCTACATATTATAGATTAACATTAGTTCACTTTTATCTTATAATAGAATTTATATATCTTTCATTGATCAGACACTCTTTCAGGTTAAATTTAAACATAGTTATAGAGTCATAATGTTGACTCACACTAAAAAGTTTAGGTTGTAACACATCCACAAGGATCACTTCATTATTCTTTATCTCATAGCTTACAAAAAGGGTATTTAAACTACCATTTATCATTAAATAGATATAATTACCAAAATTAATAGTTCCATCATCACTATAAGCCAAATTTCCTTGAGATTTATATTTTATGTCATGTTTAATGAACAACCTCTATAAATAATCCATGTGTTGTTGTTCATTTTTTCTATAAGAGAAAAATATTCTATATTTTCCATCTCAATATTTTTATTTTTGGTTCATGGGATACATATTCAAGTAAAGGAAAAAATATGGACTCTCCAATTTCTTCTTAGTATGTGGGGTGAAATCATATTATTCTTCTTCATCCAACAGATTGTACCTGTTTTTCATGTGTTTTTTCTATGTTAATATATATTCATTTGTCTCTAAGATCTATAGTTATTGTTTCCATTTACACATTTACTATTGTCAATGACTTTATACCTAATGTTAGAAAAAAATTATCAATTGAAATTATTTCCTATACTTGATAAATTATGTGGGATCATTTTTTATTTTTTGAATAATAATATATTCTATATTAAAATAGATTCTTCGATATTAATAGTATTACCTAGTGTGGCCAAGTTAGCCAAATAATTGGAACTTCATTGGAGTAAAACATTCCCTCATTTTTCTCAAATTGTCCCCATCATTTATACATTTCCTTGATTGAGGAAAAGGATATATGAATAATGGATTATTCTCATACCTCTAATTTCATTTGTTTGGTTGGGTAAATTGTGTGACTTATAATGACCTAGGATTGATGTTATCATTTCCCAAAAAAAATTCATTGTTTAGATATATTAATACTGTTTATATTCATATCTCAACTTCACAAATTATTCCACTTTTACCTTCCAATCATGGTCTCTATTCATTAATAATTTTATTGACACATTAAAACCATTATTTAACATTTCTATCAATTCACCATCTATTCACCTATTGTATAATATCATCCTCTATGACATAAAAATTTTCAATAATGATTCAGGTTTTATTATGAATACAAAAAACCACTTCATCAAGGTACTCCAGATTCCTACTTATCCTCTATAATATTACATTGTGTTCATCGATCATTGTGGTATTTTCTTTAATATTTAACATAAAATTCTAGATTTATCCTAAAAACACTATTGATTATCTGACTTTTCTTATTGATATTAAATATCTAATTTGAGGATATCTATATATTAAAATGATTAGTTTAGAAGTCTATTAATCTTTTGGATTTCAATATTTTAAATAAATCTATATGAGATGTCCCGAAAGTTCTAACTAGAGATAAAATTTTCCTTTAGGTTCACCGATATTTTATAGTGTTGGTTATTTAGTATCAATAGTATCTACCAAGGAATATTAATTCCTGTATTTTAATTTTATTTCATATTCCTCAAGGTATTATTCATTATCATTTTATTCATTGATAAAAATTATTTTCCAATGAAATTTCATTCCTGGAGAACTCAGTGTTTTGGAGTCTATTCTAGGAAAGATTATTCTTCATTGATTCTACATAAATTCTTTTTCTCTTTCATCATCATCAAATATTCCTGGGATCATTGCAATAATGTGCCTAACATTACTGCACTAAAAGAAATATAAGAGCGTATTTCTTTTGAAACTACCATTTACTCTCCTAAATTTATCAAACAAAAATAGAAACTTGCATTATATGTATCATATAATCAATTGAATCCTTTATAAATGTTGTGACTATATATGTATTTAAATAGCATATCTCATTAATTTATTGACTTGTTGTACCTTCTAGTTAACTCACATTTTGTAAGCAACCGAACTGCTCAACTGATCCTCTAGAGATAGCTTGGACAAATACCTCCCTCATAGAGATGACATTTTTGAATTTTTTAGTGGTTGAGACCATCATAAAATATTCAAAACAGTAATGATATCCTTTATCGCTTCCCCATGACCCCGAATGACATCAATAGATTTAGTGATTCAGTTGAATAAACTATTAACATTCTAAGTTATAATTATTTTAAAATTATCTAATATTTTATGGAGGGCCTATTATATTTTCTTCCTAGTCCTTACTATCATCTTTATATTCATTGGTCAATTTATCCCACATATAATTTCTACTCATGACACTGATCACATTAATATAGATATGATCTAACAGAGCTCCAAATAAATCATTTTTGATTTTTTTATCATCATCCATCCATTTCTTAATAGCTTTAGTCATGGAATTCCATGCCACATTATTTAATTCAATCCCACTTAATGTAGTAAAAATAACTTCTAGCCTGAGAGAACATAGATGTGATATCATTATTTTTTTACAAATATAATAGTTTCTTTCATCAAATAGTGTACCTTCTTATAATTAAATAAATTATCTATCTCAAAAAAATATTATGATATATTTAAGGAATGAAACCTATAATCTAATGAAAATTATTGTACCACAAGATTACTTTATAGGGGAGTGCTGAATCAGGGTTTAAAATGTAATATTTTTCTTTAAATGATCTTTTCCCCATATTAGTAGAAACTTGTTAAACCTACCTTATTGACTGAGCATTCACCAAACACCGAAAATTTTCAAATTAAATAGAAATCCTCTATTTTACATTCTTTACCCATAATGTATAGTCTAAGGATAATAATCCAATGATATGTTATACATTCTAGAATCCATTAAGTTTCACTAGGTTTTTTAGATTATGATTTTTCATCCATGGTAACTCATTTCCATGTGCACCACATTTACAATGTGTTTTTGGGTAGTGTTCTACCTCCCTTAGATCATTTCCATCAACACGTTTAGCACTGGTTAGGATGAAGTCTTCCAATGTGTATTGACTTGTAGGATTATTCATCATTATTAAGAGTTTAAGATTTTAATTTAATACTAAATATTTTAATTTTATGCTCTAATATACTCTATGTTCTCCAAAATACTCACATTATATATTCATGTTAAAAAACATTTATTAAAAAAATACATAAAATAAACACAGAAAACACTATCCATCATATATTGACCCTGTGGATCATGAAATACCCTTCAGAGACGATGCATTTCACTTAATGAATACCTCTTGCGAGATTCCATCCATTATGGTTAGACTCCATGGATGTCATTTCATACTAATAACGAAGACAACATACTCCCCTTTGTGTACTATGCATCGTAATCCACCTCTATGAACTCATCTTTTCTAAAAGACTTCACGAATAGACTTCAAAATACTCACCTTGTGTACCCTACTTCATGGATTATTCTTTCACTCATCAATATTCATAGTAACCTCTAGATATTCTCATCATTTTCATCAATCATTAATAAAAGGTTTAATGGTGTATTTATTAGAAAATACATCAGTGAAACATTATATCCACTATAATTAATAATATATCATTTTATAAGTATCATTCATGTACTCCCTTCATGGTATGGCCACTATGAACCTCCTTAATGAACCTTTCTTCACCAATAACCCAAGTGAACTACCTACTTCCTTTGTAGTTATCAAAAAATCTATTATCGAACACCACAAAACTAATAGGAAAACCAAGTACTACCTTCATGGTTGGTGGACTCCCAACATAGTCAAGTGAACCTCATACTTAACTCACATTTTTATAGGGACTTCCTATAAATAGACTATTTATTGGAGTGAATTTCAATATGTGGGTTGCATACATACTCTATAAACCACCTTCCTTTACACCAATACCTTCATGGAACTTCTCTAAATTCATTTGTTTTTCACACCCAAAAAATTTGATAAACATTAGAAAAAAATCCATTTAAAAAATTATCCAAAACCACAACCATAATTTAATATGCTTAAATCTTCTTTTATCAACCCTTAAATGGAGTATCAAAAAACACAACATCAACACTAAATTCCATGTCAGAACTCCTTAGTTCCAACATACACCTAGTCATAATATATTTTATTTTCTAGAATAAATATATGGATGATATGACCAACCTAGAAACTATGATGATGACTTCAAGAAACCACTTCTGGCATAGAGACTTCATATTATTGTAGTTAAAAAACCTAATAAGAGAAAGAGAAAGTGACTATTCAAGTCGGACTGCTTTCTATAAAAAATTATGGATGAAGTAATCCAAAGACAGTGATTGTTTTTATCAATACAAGAGAATTAATAGGAATAATAAAATGCTCTTTTGACGATATAAAAAGTTTGTAACCCATGAGTATGTGATATGTTTTGTGGGATATGTTCTCAAGCAAGTTATATTGAAAAAAAATTCTTTTTATTATACCATGAAAGGAATAATAACATAATAAAATGATTCAATAAGTAGAATACGCATGTAGTTTTTATGGTTCATGTTAAAGATGAGTTACCACAAAAGAGGATAATGAAAAATAGGATTACAACCATTATTCCTATAATGATATGTAATAAAAAATTAATTAAATTATCCATGAATAATTCTCCCCTCATTAAAGCTGTAAAGAATAAAAGATTTTTTTAAGAGGAAAATATCAACCTCACTCCTGTCATTTTTGATCAAGGAATTTTATTCTTATTCCAATATATATTTAATTTTAGTAATGTGCATGGAATTGAAAAAAAATGAATTGAGGGATATCTAGATTAGTGTTTTAACTACTGTATAATAGGAAGAGGTGTCCACTATTGAATATTTTATCAATCATGATGAATATATGCGGGTATACAGCCCTTAAGGGGGGTTAAGTGGAGAATATTCAAGAATATTATTATTTATGGTTGTCTATATAATATATTTATTTATTTTGGTTGACGTATCTAATTAATTTTTCCCATTATTATTTTTATCAAATATGTTTATAAAATATAATTAATGTGTTAAGATCTAAAAAGGGGGATTAATAAGTCTTGAAATAGAATTTTTTAAATTTCTTTATTGATCTGAGTGCAGGTGATAATATTTCATGAGAAATATATTTAAAAAAGCTTGGTTAGTTCACTAAGAATTATTATGTCATTCTGAAATTTATTTACAATATTAATGTTAGAGTTAATAAATCTTGTTTTATAAACTAATTGTTACTCAAAAAGACATAATTTTGGTTAATTATGGATTATTTTGAAACTAA
This sequence comes from Viscum album, assembly GCA_963277665.1. Classification (NCBI taxonomy): domain Eukaryota; kingdom Viridiplantae; phylum Streptophyta; class Magnoliopsida; order Santalales; family Viscaceae; genus Viscum; species Viscum album. Next base: position 576,021,814 of record OY728122.1, on the reverse strand, counting down.
ACCTAATTTTTCTGAGGAATAGGTGGAATCATGTAAGAATTATATTATTTAAAAGATAACCTCCCACATGAATAAAGATGGATGAATGCTTAAAGATATCCAAAAATAGGTTCCATAGGTATGGGGTTTGGAAACTGGCATATGGTGTTGAATGGTTTGGGGTATTGTAACATTAATTTTCCTTATTAAGAGATGAATGTTAAGGCATTGAGTAGTGTATTTGTTAATTTTATTTCAGGGGTCATTTTTTCATGATTGGGACCCTTGGTTTTATCCTTTTCAAGCTAAGAAAATGATTTCACAATCTTGGATTCACATCATGGGATTGAATTGGGTTTTCTAACATCCAATAAATCACTGGAAAATTTCTACGGTCATTAGTTACCCAATAATATTTGATAGGGATATGTTAGGTATGTTCATTAAGTCTTCATTTTATTTTAATTTGACCTTAGTACAATGCTTTTCAAGATAGTGTATCTAGTTTCTAGAGAATTTAAATTTAAACATGACATTGAATATGAATTTGTTCCTAGATTTTTCATTAAATGCTTGTGAATTGGAAAAATTAGTTAAAAATGTCGTAGGGGTATGAGATGATTAAAATGTAAGTGATTTTGGAGCTGTATTGATAGTTGTATGTTTAAACTTCTTGTCCGACATGGGACTAAATTTGGGAAGCTTGATTATCAGCATGAGATGTATAGAAAAAGAGATATTTATTATTCACTGATTTTTGAAAAGGTTAATCATTTCTAAAGGCATGTGAGGTAAAGTGGGAATCCAATAGCTCAATCCTCTCGCTATTTTTCAAATGTGGTGGCTGGAACAAAGCCAGATATTTGTATTCTTCTCCCTCTTGTTTTCAAAACATAACCTCCTAAAGATGTTAAATATATGGATCATGGTATGGGATATTAAGTAAATGTGGGTGTCCCTGATAATAATGATGTTCTTGTTGATGTCCATTTGGGTAGATGGAATAAATATAATGCCACTAAGGATCCTAACAATTTTGATACTGCTATGGAAGATCAATACGAAAAAACTAGAAAGGCCTTTCAAGATGATATTTAATAAGTTGGTCTATATGAGAAGGGTCTATTTAGGGATAATTTAATGATGATATGGTGGATGTGGGTGATATTTTGAAGGGAAATATTAAGGTAATGCATGTGAACATTTCTAATATAAAGATACAGGTGAAACCCTTCAAATCTGTTTGATGGTGACATCCTTGGATTATGTGGGTATCAAGGGGTTACTAATTTATAAGTGACACTTCTAAGGGGTTTGGTTTCCCCAATATGGATTTCAAGGCTAGTACTAAATATGAGGATGCCTCTTTTTTTTCTTCTCCTTGCCCAGTTGTAAAGGTGGGATGTAAGGGTCTGTCTTTTGAATTTAAGAATTGGTATTTACACCAGAGCCCGAAAGATGTTGATGTGGATACTCCACCACTTGGCTTGAGTGCTCCATTAAAGGATTGCTCAGTTTTTGGCAGTGGGGATCCCTCTTGTGACACTACTATGAAGTATTTTGTGGGGGTCCATCAATCTATGTTATTCGAGAATTCAAGGTGTATTTTTAATTACATATTTGTGGAGAATAACGATTTCATATTAATCAAATTGATCCTTAGAAGTGATAAAGATATTGATATGTGGTTGTTTTTTTGATATTATGGAGTCAATTATTAATCAATAGTTTTATTATTTCTAATTTTAGAACCGTTATAAGAAAGGAATCATGAATAAAAACGGGACATTAGAAGGATCAAAAATTATATAAACTTTGAATGGTACTTATTTATAGTCTATTATTAATGTGAAGTTTGTGAATGTGGATCTCCGGGTGTTGGATTATGGGGACCCCCCAGTTGGGGATTCACCAACTCAATATTATCATAGGGATACATTATCTTGGGTTGATAATGTTCAAGACTGTCAGGCTGTGATTCTGGGAAATTTTGAAGATGGAGGTCAAGCTATTGACCCTAATAGTGATAATGAGGTCTCATCAGACATGGATGATCAAGGTGGGGCATGTAAAACTCAAAAAAAAAATAGACAAGAGGTAGGAATCTAAGAGGTCATGGTGTTTCATGAGGTAGGGGTGGAAGGCACCCAAAAAATGATTGTATAGGATTGTGTGTTTGTTGTGATGTTGACATGTATGTCACTTTTATATCACTTTTCCATCTTTTCCCAATATTTTTACTATTTTTAAATAAATTACTTGGGGACATGGGTTTTAACCCTGGGTCTGAACTATATATATTAATTTTGGGTCATTACTAAGAGATATGGGATGTAATACTTTTCAGAAGATAATATACAAGTGATTAGTGTCATATAACAATACATAATGTTTTTCATTTATTGTCAATAAGGGGAGAAGAATATTGAATTTTGAATTAGAAATGGGAATTGACAACAAATACCAAGGGTAATTGAAGAGAAAAATTAGTCTATGATGAAGTGATATAGAATTGGTTTTTTTTTCATTATATCTATAAGGACTATAATTAATAGGAGATGAATATTGGGGGATAGAGTAAGAGAATTGTAAATTCCAATTTTTTCCATTATAAATTGAAAATAAAAGTTGATGATATTATTGATTATTTATTTTCTACTCAAAATATGTTCAATGGAGAGTATCATGGATATTAGATTATTAGAGGGTGCATGTCTAAATACATAAAGACAAATAATGAGAGAACACCCAATTAAAGTATATATTTGAGTAATGTATAAGGTAACTACTAAATATCGTACCAAGATATATTAAAATTGTTAAATCTATATGGATCATTAAATAATTGAGTTAATGGTTTTTTAGAATGAAGGATACTAAAAATAATGATAATGAATCGATTTCATGATTTTTTATAAGACTATGATTTAAATTGGAATTAAATTTGTAGTGAAGTTATATATAAAACACGCAAATGAGAGATTATATGATATTAGAAAAATATGGATCTATATTAATGAGATTTGAAATTTTTATAATATTTCAAAAACACATTTAAAATAATTTTATTTAAATTGAATATATTTTCGATTCCTTCTATATTTGAAGATATTTAGAATAGATTTAATGGAATTTGTTTCAATATATAATATGTTTTTTTGTTCTCTAAATAAAAAACATAGATGGTCATGTGATAAATAATAACTTTTATGATACAAAATATATTTTTTTGTATCTCATACTTAAATTTCTTAATGGTAGTATATGTATATGTATTTTGAAGACTCAAACAACCATTCCATACATAAAAAATTTATTACCTTCTTTACTGATCGCATATAAAAAATAAAAAATAAAAAATATATACATCACGCCATACATTCAACTCTAAGACATATCATGTACTTAGTCTTCGGTACCCTATCGAGCTACTCTGACCCAATCATGATATTCCTCATGAGCATCTCATTTAACCATAAAATTATAGGATCATCCCTATCCATTGATCATATATTATCAACCTAAAAGAATACATAAAGTTTCAACACACACCGATGTGCATGTACAAGGGGTGAGAAATAAATCTCATTAGGCCACCCCTAATGGTGAACCTATAACCTACTTCCATAAGTGTTTGCTCATGCAACATGATCTTCCAATCTCAAATATAACCAAAAAATAAATCCAAATAAAACCACCGTTGAAACTTATGTATAGTACCTCGATCCACCAAACCTTTTATCTCTAATGTTGGAATGTCTCTGACCACATCTCAATGACTGTGAATCCCAAAAAAGTAATGGTCTTCATATCTATGGTAGTGGTAACCAAACTTCATAATTCTGGGGTCCAATCTATGATGGTCCTATCAATCTAGAAGTTAATATAAGTCAATACCCTAACATGTCCTCATAACCCAAATCTTATCCCTTACTTAGTACCTTAACACATCTTTCCCATTTAGCACAAAAATGTACTACCAAGCCTAGACCATCAGTCTGACATCTATCACATGTGTCATAAATAGTATTTCAGAGAGAATTTGTCCAGAACCTAAACCATATATCAAATAAATCATTCCTAGACCATCCGACAATGTTTAAATCGTGGATATGGATCATCAATCCACTATCCATACCATCTAGTATACCATCATTTCCAAGAGCATAAGTTGGGCACATAAATAACAAAGTATACTATCTATGTCCGAAGCCTCAGTCTGACACTTAATCCATATTGTATAATATCACTTCCCATAACATAATTCCGTAATTTTACCACATACATATGAAATCACATCAAATATACTTTAAAAATCAAATAATGTTCCCTTATCATAGGTCCAACACTCAATATATAAACCAATTATTGGTACCAATATCTAAGTATAATTTCCAACAATATTAATTTTGGATATCTGGAGCCATACATATGGATCAAAGATCATGATCATTTATCCATAATATACCTATCCAGTAAATCATGCTCCTAAACGTATAAAAAACTATATCACAATAGCCTCATAGGCATAAGTCAGGTCTCAAAATCCATAACCAAGAGAAAATGTAACTAGGGATGATCAAACACCCATTCCCATAAAAGATCCTCAAATATCCCAAAGGCCACAGCAATTATAAGACACCTTATGAGGGGTTACTGTATATCATAAAAGGACTCAGGTGAAGTACATCATAATAAACATCCACAAGCGGCCCTTAGTGTCCTCCAACTGATCCTTGATCAATAGAACACCAACAAAGCCAACCAAAATAAAGACTATTCTATACAACAATTCTCAATAGAAAACTTTGGAAACCAATGAAAAATTAATCAAAAACCATCCCACTAGGGGAATCATACAGATTCCTTCAAAATAAACATAACAAGACCACAAAACCCAATCATTACCTCCATCCAATGATGTCAATCAATCATGATGGTTCTAAAAAATGTTCTCCTAAAACATAGGATCTAAACCTCAAATACTCTAACTTTGAGAAATTAGTCCCAATACATAGGGACATACCAATATATCCCCAAATATTATACTCAATCACACCTTATGGGATACATACAAGGAACCTAAAATAGACTTCCATGGAACACTTAGGCTAGACCAATCAACAAGCTCACAACCATCACCCGGGCCTCATAGCTGACAACCTAACCCACTGGAGGATTCTAAATCCAACCCTCGATGGAATCCTCTTTGTAAAATTCCATGGATGATAACACCCTAAAGATGTATTATAAACGGTAAAAGGATTTAACAACCATGATCTACATGAAAAAATGCACATAATGGACTACGGGAAGTCCAATTTTGACTCTAAGGAACAAAACACCAAAAAAACACCAATCAAGAAAAAGTACACAGCATGTACTTCTGAGTACAGGAAATTTACTCTCAAATCCTCACTTGTCCATGTACTTCTACATGGTAAGAGAAGAATTGGGATTAACCCATGTACTATTATGTGACTATGGAATAGATGGGGTCTGTATGTTTATTACTACACAACCACGTACCACTTATATGGGTTTTATTCCAAACTACATGGCCATGTCTTCCTATACGTCATGTACCCATAGTGAAAGGTGTGAAGTTTCCAAACATTCTGTACCCATGTACTCTATCACATGGCCATGTACCTATCCATGTACTACTACATAGTGTCTACTTAAATTACATGACATATACTTCTAAAAATTTAATCTTCCCTGAATGGGAAGGACACATGGAATGTATTCTTAAAACCACATGCCAAGTAGTTAGGGTTTTCAAATGGGAAACACTGTCAAACCTCCCAAAACCCATATTTCTCATTGAATAACCATTGATCACCCCATAGTTTCCTTCAAAATATTAATAGGGCTTTAAAAATTAAAAACAACTAATATAAATGTATCTGGGAATAATACCCAAAAACTGGCATACACTGTCGCGTAAAACCTCAAGCTATTTTGTCCAAATCTTCTCTTGGAAGTCGTTTCACCTTGATCCGGAAATGATCTACATAATGGATGAATTATAGTGGCATCTCCTTCTTATCCCCATTCAAGTGTGACTATAATGGACCATGGTGGAACCCTTACCCATCCTTTTGTGTGTAATAACCCTAGATGGGGGGATGTTTTATTAATTATTACTAATTAGTTAATTAGTTAATTGAATTTCCATTCAACACATGTCCCAAGTCCCATAAATTGAAATTGTTTTATAAATCACATAGGAAAACCCTCCCATTCCAGACTCAACAACAGAGTCAGAATCCCAATATGGTTCTCTGTTAAAAATATATCAAAAACCAAACTCACATGAATATTTAATTATTTTATTTATTACATATTAATTTTTTCCCCAAAACTAAAATAGCTTGTAATTCCAGAAAAACTCCAGTCCTAGGATAAACACTATATTTTTTAACGAACCGAGTGGTTGAAAAAATAATCCAAGATCAACTATTAAGAAAAATAACAATTTCATACCTCAAATTATCATGAAAGTAGAATTTAAAATTTATACTCAAATCAGTATTCGATGAAATGAAGGTCTATAAAATATCCCCAACATAAACCTTATCATCCATTACAATCAATAGTGGTATTTGATCCACACATCTAGGCCCAACTTGGTCATCAACACGTACCCAACTTGATGTGTTTTTCTTGGAGATGCTACCCAATTTTCTTTACATAAACTATAATATAGGTCCTACAACACATCCAAAGTCAATCCACTGCCTTGAAAAATAAAAAAACCACTACGAAAGTGCCTAACCATACCTGTATATCCTAATATGTCACATCATAACTTGAAACTCATAATCATCCTCGCAGTACTCTCCACAATAGAACACAACCCACTACTACCGATTCGGGTCCACGACACTTACCATCTTCAAAGTTCCCTTTCAAAACTCATTCTATGTGGTACACCAACCCACTTTATGGGGTTCTCCCAATATCCCCAACCCTAACCTCACAAGATTCACAACGCTAAGTATGATATGAATGTCCCACCCTAGTAGATTCATCACCAATTCCTCACAACCAAAAATCAATTCAATGACCCATGCCCCAATCACAACCAAACCTTCGAACCGGGCATGGCCATCTCGCTCCCACCATAGTGAAAAAAAACATCTATCATCACTTGTTACTAGAAACAGAGTATGACACCCATGGTATTCATCAATGTATAATCTATTGTAGGTACCTTACTCATAGACAATTGATTTGAACTCCCCTATATAAGGCTTCAAACACACTTCCCCATGAGGGTAACCTCCGGTGATGCCCCTTATCTAACTAAGAAAACGTCTATTTATTAGAGAATATAGTTGATTCTCTCTTAACATACTCATGAATATGCCAATATATTAGGCATGATGATATTTAAAATATAATTATACCAATTTGTCATTAGTGAATGTCTCCACAACCTCATCCATTCCAAAACATCACATTTATATCCCAAGGGCCTTGGGTCACCATGCCTACAAGCCTCTCATAATAACCATAATGATTCTCATCCAAATCATAGATGCCTATCCAACCCACAAACCTCGGGTGTACACTACTGTAACATCTGATCAACATGCCAATTTACACTATGGATCCCTTGCTCTCACATCTCCAAGATTCCTCTATCAAAAAATTGTTACATGTCCATGTGTGACACAAAACAAACTTATCATGATTCAAGAAAGAGAAGTCTCATGAAAAATAAGCTCAATATCCATAACCATACACACTTGATCTCTTATTTTGTTCCCAATCCAACTCAAAGACACCATGATCACCCCCCCCCCCCACACACACACAAAATTATTGGTATATACACCAGAATGAACCTTCCTATCTTGAAACCAACCACAAGCCTAGATCACAAGAATGTAATATCTTATTCTATAAAAAATGGCATCAAACAACCCAATACCTCAAACCTATAGGAACAATTTTTGCACCATTTTCAGTTATCCAAAGCATCCATCTATATATCAGACAACAAAAAGAACTCATAACTCAGTTGACCCCTCTAATGGGTCACCCTTATAAGTCAAATGGATTTGACTCCCTAAATTGTAGTCAGGTCAAAAAGTCTAATCAACTCTACCACCTGGCCCAACTAATTATGTCACATGTCTATTGACTAGGTCCACCCACCTAGGTCCATACCAACTTACAGAATGAAACTACTCCTTTGGGAATCAAACACACTATTGTCTCATCATCGCACCACATCATCATACCGAAACACCCATCCCTAGGGACTCACATTCAAAAGGGCCCCCATAACCATTGCTCTTTGATAATCTTCACAGATGACATCTCCACAAGGTTCCAACTATTATATAACCATTCCATACTAACACACTTGGGTTAATGCACCTATCATTCACAAGAACTGAATTAGTATCCTCATTATCCAACATGTCACTATGGATCCATAAAACCTTCCACCAAAGGGAAATCCATAAAATCACACACAATTAGGAATAATACATGTGGATCCTATATGTTCAACATAATTCAGGAGATTTCTCTTGCCTCTATAGGCCAAGAGTAAAAACCAAATCACATGCCACTTCCAAACAGGCAAAAACAATGAAATCCAAAATAAACCATAAAATATATAAAACTTATGTGTCTCCTAAGGATAAATAAAATAAAACTGTAATATAGAATTATAAGAACATCAATCACATCCCTAGTAACCTTGACATCCTAAAGGAATAGTTTTTGCAATGCACTAGTAGTTTTCAATCACAAGCTCTGACACATTCTTATATATCCAGTCCCTTCTCCCAAATAGTAACATAATAGGAAACTAAACACCTCGGTTATAACATTGTAATGTCCGCACCTGGATACCATTAAACCGGTGCCTTGAGAAGGATCTATATAAGACATCAAGTGCGCTTTTTGACAAGTAGTAGGTGTATAAAGTGGATCTATGTGGAAACTATAACCCCATATTAGAGTTCACAACCCAAAGTAAATAACCAGACTGTATACACATCATAGAATATTGAAAGGATATATTAACTTAAATAGTATACTGTTTTAATAAAATGAACTATTGTAAACCCCCAAACATCTATTCCATACATATAACATTGACCAACCATTGGGTAGATCACATATAAAAAAATAAAATGAAAAATTAACACATCCGGACCTATTGTTAACTCTTGTGCATATAACAAACCGGTTCTCTGGTACCTTGTCAAGGTGCTCCAGCCCGATGATTAGAATACACATGGGCATCCAATTCAACCATGAAATCATAACATTGACCCTATCCATCATGCATTCATGCCAAAAATAAAGGGAGAAAAAAGGTGTTCATGAACTCCAAGGTGCATATATAGGGGTTGAGAAATAAATATTAGAAGGAAACCCCCTATCATTAACCTATAACATACTTCATAAGTGAATTCATAATGAAATATGATCATCCAAGTAAAAATATAACTAAAAATTAAATTAAAATCATACGACCTTCAATCCTTAGGTCTGAAACCATGATCAAATATATCTTTATTGGCTAATGCCATAGTGTCTCTGAGCACATCTTAATGACAGTGCATCCAAAAAACCACTAAGATCTATATCCATGGTAGATATAACAAAACCAGATGACTATGAGGAGCCATCCTATACTGGACATATCATTATGGAATCTAATAAAATCATACCCAACCATGTCCTCATGAACCTAAAAATTATATCATTCTTGATACCTATGCAAATCTATCCCAGTAACCTCGTGAAAGTACTACTAATACTAGACCCACAGTCTGACATTTATCTCATGTATCATAAACAATAGTTCATGGATCATTATTCTAGAACCTAGAACATATATAAAATCAATATTTCTTGGAGCATTTGTCCAACACCTCAACTGTGGATATGGGGCATCTATCCACCATTCATCCCAGTTAGTATACCATCATTTCCTAGAGCATCATTCTAGAACATATATAATGAAGTTTACTATTTTTTTTAGATCCTAGGTCTAAGACCTAATATATATAGTATATTATCACAACTTCGAACATCAATACAACATCTAAACAAAAACATGTGATGTAAAATCCAATATAGACAATTATATCAAACAACATTCTTGGAATCGTAGTCTAACACTCAAACTATAAAAAAATATTATTACTCATATGCATGCATACTATCCAATATTCTCAATTACAAATATCCAGAACCATACTTGTTGATCTTCTATCCATATCTCTCATCCATCACAGCCCTTACAATTTATTTGAGCTCCAAAACCTAGAATGTTAAATATATCACAATAGTCTCATTGGCGTAAACAAATCCACAACATGCAAAACCCAGAGAAAATGTAATAAGGGATGGTTAAACACCCATTCCCATTTAAATTTCGTCAAATATCGAAAATTACACAACAATAATAAGACACCCTATGTGGTGTTACACTATCTCATATAAGGACTTAGTATAATCCCATCACAAGATAAATCCTCAAGTGGAACTTAGTGAAATTAAACTAATCCTCAATCAAGAGCACACCAAAAAAGGAATCCAAAAGAAATAAATTACCATGTGGAAATTGTCAATATCTAACAATGCCAACCAATGAACACTTAACAAGAAACCCACCCACTAGGTGAATCCTAAAGAGTCCCTCAGACTCAACTAAACATCCTAATGGAACCCCTGTGTAGCTTCCATCATATGTTGTCTACCAATTCTAAAGGATGTAACCACTATATTCCACAAAATAATATCGAAACCTCAATTTATCTAACCTTGATCAACTAGTCCTGATGCATAGGGACAAACCCAGATCTACCCTAAGATACTACTCTATCCCACCTTTTGGGATCCACCAATGAAACTTCAAACTAATCTATAGGGAACACATAACCCAAGATGATCATAAATCTCAGAACCCACACCCAAGCCTCATAGATCATAACCTGTCCCACTGGAGTATTTAGAATCCAAACCATGTGGGAATCCTACTTCTAAACTACCTTGGTCTAAAAAAACCGTCCATATATACTCTAAATGCTAAAAGGATTATAACATCGTGATATATATAGAAAACACTCATAATGGAATACTCACAATACTAATTCTAACTCAGGGGAATAAAATACCCAAAAAACCCCATGCATGAAATGTAAATGAAATATCGTTTTGACTACACGATGTGTACTCTCTAATATTCACCTATCAATGTACATATACATGGAAATAACACACATAGGGTCAGGCCATGTACTATAACATTACCAAACCATACATGGGGTCAAATTCTGTACTACTACACATACCTGTACCCCTCACAAGTTGTTTCTTCCTATGTAAATGGCCACAGGGCATGTACGCAGAGTACATGACATGTACATTCCAAACATCATCTACCCATGTACTATATCACATGGAAAAGTACATGGCCATTTAGTATTACATGACATGTATATAATTTACATGATGTGTACATCCAAAAAACCCCATCTTCCATGACTAATATGAACACATGGAGTGTATTTTTAAAACCAAATGTTGTATACTCAAGTTTTCCAAACAAGAAATCCTTGCAAACCTCCCAATAAACCCATTTTCCCGGAATAAGCACAAATCATCCCCCAAAAGGTCCTTAACAATCATAGTAGTGATTTAAAACATAAAAAAAATCTATGGGTAGTATAGAAAAAACATAAAAACCAACCTACCTTTTACTCTAAAATCAGAATCATTGGGTCCAAATCCGCTCTTAGAAGACATTGCAACTAATCCTAGTCCTGATCTACACCATGGTTGAAGTCCAATGGAATTTATTTTTCCTCCCCATATGAGTTTGTCAATAGAATTCCTAGGAGGTGATCTCACCTATCATATTTTGTGTTGGATACCCAAATGGGGGGAATTTTTGGTAATTTTAATTAATTAATTTAATTCCCATTTAACACTCATCCTGAGTCCTGAAACCAGAATCTAGTTTATACCTCACCTAGGAAAACCCCAATGTTCTAAAATCAACCACATAGTCATAGTCTCAATTATATTCTCCATAATAGATGTCGACACCCGAACTCACATGAATAATTTAATAATTAATTAATTAAATATTAAATATTTCACACAAAAAATGAATGGATAGGATTTCCACTAAACCCATGTATTATTGAAAACACCAAATTCGGGGGTAAACAAAATGGTAAAAAATGTTATTCGATATCATCTTATAGGTATAAAATGATTATTTTATCCGTAATGAACACCCAAAAGAAAAAAATGATTTTTTTATCAAATAATTATCCATTGAAATTCAGGTATTTATAGAGGAAATATGTCAAAGGATTGAAGTGCATGATATATTTTTGATACATAATTATTGACCTCAAAACTAGTAAAACAAAAAATTACATAGAGTTTCTTGTATATATAATGTTTTTATATTTATAATATTTTGAAATTATTGACAGAATGTAAAATGTAATATATTTATCTAGGGTTAGAAAAAAATCATCAAAGGGAAATATATTACAGTAGATAAAAGATATTTTTTGAAATAAATAAAATATTTAAAAAAATTGTGGGAGATATTCATATGTTTTTTTATGATACATAAGTTTTTTATTGGAATTCATATAAAAATTTTAATAAAGGAAAAAACCATATGCAGAATGTAATCATTTTCAAAAAACTTATTTATTGGCTATTGATTTCATTACAAATATAAATTTTATTAATTCAATTTTCTTACACAATAAATAAGATATTTTGTTCCCATAAAACTGATATGTTAGGTTTTTAAAATTTTATATAATCTATTACAATTAGAGAAAAGGGATAATTATAAAGAATGTATTTAAATAAAATGATTTAAATACTATTAATTAAAGATAAAAACATCATAATTACTCAAATATGATTTTGATTCCTGGTATATTTTGAGTATGGAGATAAAAACATACCTTGGAGAAGATGAATATGATAAAGATGAAATCTGGGAAATAAATGAGTTGATGATTTTTATATGATATTAGAAGGACTCACACTGTATGGATAATATCATGTTGTGATTCATCATTAAGATAGTTAGGAATAAACATCCATGCCGCAATAGAATATTCCACTCTGTGAATATCCATGACTACAAACATGTGCCCCACCTTGGATTAAACGGTCATGCATTTTTTTGGAAGAGGAATTCCACAATAATTCCAATATCTTCTGAATAATTTAAACATTAACTATAATAGAATATTTAAATAGATATATTGAAAGATATTTGAATGAGATAAAATGATAAAAAAAATTATGATTATATAAAACAGTTTAAATGATGAGAAAATCACCTTCCACTGAGAATGAAGGAACAATTTTCATATATAAAATATATCAAATATTTTATAGGATATTTCTATAAATATATTGTAAGGAAAATAATATGATAAGGGTAAGGATTTTAAGTGAGAATATGATACTCCTAGTGAAAATTTATATCAAAAAATATCAAAGAATGAGGGGGAGAAATTCTAGACGATAACATTTTCATTGGGGAAGATGATTTACTAGTGTGATAAAAAATAGTGAACAAGTCTAGGAATCATTGTACAATTTATATAGAATAAATAAATGCATTAAATAAACGAAGAAAAATGTATAGGTGTTATTATACAATAAAAGGATCATTCAAAGTCACGTTTAGAGACTCAATTTATGGTTTTGTTGATGAAATAATGGGAGGTAATATAAAGAACCCATCATGAGATGTCAAGAGATTTTTGGGAGATAAAACACACTAGTACGACTCGTAATAAATAACCCATTAAGAGGTGATTATACGATGATGATAAATTTTAAATAAGGGACTGAATTGACAATAATAATATTTTTTAAAGAGTCTAAAAAATAATTGTGTTTATCGTGCTATTATTATATTTAATCATTCAATAATCTATTTAAAGTTAGTGTAGTGGAAATTAAAATATTAAGAAAAGTGGAAAATAAATTGTGGATATTAAAGTGGAAAACATGGTTGAAGGAGATTGGATATAGTTTAAGAATGATCCACAACATCTCTTTCCCCCAAAAATGATTCACATTTTTATATTGATCTGTTGGTTTTAATGGAAACCACAATCAAAAAAGAATAAAAGATATAATCTCTTGGTTTATGTTGAAACCAAGAAATAAAATAAGGACCACAATTTTAATGGAAACCAAGAACCTAGAACCATCATTTTAATGGTGGTCAAAAACTAAATATGAAAAAGAATATATAGGTTTTTTATAAATCCTTAAAAAATCACACATCTATTTAGAGGATTTAAAATAAAATTAAATATTGATAGCAAGAGAGTAGAAAGGTGGAAAGGGAAGACACACTATGTAATTAAAATAATCTAGTAATTTTTACAAACAGAAAATGGTCAAATAATAAACATTAAATATCTTGAAGCCTGGTTTCCTATGAATATTGAAAATTGAATATCATTGGGAGAACTCTTGAAATTGATAATCGTGTATCAATTCATTAGAAATAAGTTTTCATGAATTTTTTTATTAGATCCAAGACTACTAAGGTAATTATTTGTAAACTTAATAGGATTTATAAGACGCTAGGTTCGAGTTTATCCATTTATGATCCAAATAAATGGGCTTTAGATGAAGTAATTAATGTTTGTTGACTAATTTTTATTGAATATGATTATGGAACAATAGAATTCATTATATAATGGAGGTCGCCTTTGTGTAGTGGGTATTTGGGAAATGGTTTCAGAGTCTGATGGTATATTCATGATTTTTATTGATTTAGAGGTAGTTATGGTGTGGCCCTTAATTTCTGTTGTTCATGAATTCTATATAGAATATTTTCTAGTGTTTTCTTTTTCATTATTGTGTGGACTTACCCGAGTTTATAGGAACTAACGTTTGAAAACAATATGGATTCCAATATTTTCTCCTTAATCATTTGAGAGGATGTTGGGAAATTATATAATATGGAATGAACCTTCTCATTTCATCATATTTCATTTTCCTTGTCATTTTCTGGCATGGTGTAGAGTGTTTCATCATGGTGATGTTAGGATGCTAGTTCATGTGAAATGAAAAGTTTGGAAAAAAAATTTGTGATTTTGATCATCAAAAAGTTATAGTTTAATATTCTCATACTTTTTTATGATCACAAATATAGATTTATCATTTTAATAAAATTTAATAGATGAGAGGGAGGTAATTAATAACATGGAAAGGATAAAATAAGTTGAAAGACCATTTCCATAAAAGCATAAGTCCCCCCCCAAATAGGATCCTTATCTTAGAGAAATTCCTATTTTTTGTGATTAGATATTCCTCCCCATTATGATTAGAAAAAAAAATTATTACATTATAGAGTTAGGTAGATAAGGGTTTAAATAAAATAAAATCTATGGTGATCATAAAAACATGATTTTGAATATTTATATAAGATGATTTAATAAACAGGAAAAAAAATTTAAAAAAAAATTTAATACATGGAATGAGAAAACATAGAAAAGGATATATTAAGAATACGAATTACAAGAATTATATTCATTATTACTCTTTAATAAAATTAATATGTTCTAAATTGAGGGGTTCTGTTACGTTATTAGATAACTGAAGATCTATGCTAATGTATTCTAATATGACATTTCTTTTTTGAAAGTGATCTCTGAAAAAATGATATTTAATATCAATTTTCTGAGTGAATGCATGCTAAATAGGATTCATAGAGATACTTATGGAACTATAACTACTACATTTATTAGAAACATGAAAAAATGATGGCCCAAAATTTATGATAGTTTATTTCATTCATATAATGTGGGTGCAAGAACTACCTACAGATAAATATTCCACATTAGTTGTAAAAATTAAAACAATTTTTTTCTTTTAAAAAACTTAAATATATTAATTAATTTCTAATAAAGATAAAAGTACAAATTTTACTTCTATAATCTAGTTGACATCCTCAAAAATTAGAGTTGGAAAAACGTTTATGATTAAAAGAGGTTCCATTGGAATTAAATAAACAATGATTTTTAGAATATTCTAAAAAAATAATATATCAATTAAAGATATTTGAAATGTGATTATATAGGATTATATTGAAATTGATATTTATAGAAAACACTAAACATAATGTATGTTCAGGAGATAGCATGGTAAATAAGATAGAAAATCAATCATCTATAATGTTTTTTTAAATCTATTTACTATCATCGTTCATTGAAAGCTAACAATAAATAATCATAGGTGTATTAATTTCCTAAGAATGATCCATAAGAAAAAAATGTAGAAATTGATTATTATATTTCATTTCAATATGAAGATTTTCATCCATTTTATAAGATATTTTAAAACCAATAAATAATTTCATCTCACCTGTAAAAATAATTTAAAAGTTTTCTCCCATGATATTTGAAATTTTTTATAAATATATTTATTTATTGATATAAAAATTACATCATCGGCATAGATATATTATATTAAAATATCATTTGAAATAATTTCTAGAAATAATATAGAATATTTTTTACCTTGTTGAAATCATTTTATAAAAGATAACTTATTAACTATTAATACCAACACTGAGGGGTTTCTTAAACCATAATGTTCATTGGATAACATTAATAAAAAAATATATAAATTTTCTATTTTCAAAACTATTATGTTATTCAACTGAAACATTTTTAAAAATAACACATAAAAAAATAAATTTTACTATCCATTTTAATATGTGGCTACATCATTTAACATAGACAATCACGAACATATCACTAAGTTCCATCCCCAAGGTGTCATTTGAAAATTACCAAGGTTATTCACCAAGATATCGTGAAAATTGTAATCTCTAGTGGTTACATCATTACCAAATGCATTGGAGCGCTATCAGGGCGCACCCTTAAATTTGACTTTATTATCATGTGATCCAAATATATCATCATCAAAAATTTCATAAATAACCCATATAGAATAAAATAAATGGGTTTCATTTCATAATCATAACGTTTTAAAAACTGCTTTAAAGACATGATCTTTACGTCACTTTAAACCCACGGAAAGGGAAAGTGGGTCTCATGTATGTAAATTCTAGAATTTAAAATAGAAAATTTTGATATATATGTGAATACCCTTGTATAAATAATATCGTTGAGTATTCACTTTATAACATAAAATAATTTTGAGAAAAGAGAGAGGCATTTTGAGATGAAAATTCTACAGCATAACGGCTATGTTTCGGGGTTTTAGAAAACATTGAAAGGAGAGGGGACATGGGTCAAACATTCATAAATGAACCATAAAATAGTATAGGGACAGAATAAGAAGGATATATGAACATGGTAATGAAATTTTAAAGACATACCATTTGAAATGAAAAACATGGAAGGAAAACAAAAATTATATTTCTCTTATGAAAATTCGGCAGCCTAACGGCGTCACTTAAACTTCAAAAAAATGATTTGAAAAGATAAAATAGGGTCTATAATCATGTGAAAATAAGAGTTCAGTGTGGTATATATAGATATCATACCCCGACATAATAAAAAAAATAACTTGTAATACTTGACATGAAAGTAGAATTTTGAAAATAATGAGAAGGGTGAAAGAATCCCCTTAAAAATTCGGCAGCCTAACGGCGTCACTTAAACATTTTTAAAACGAATTGATGAGAGAAAGAGGCGGTCTCTCATCATGTGAACATGAAAAGGGAAGTAATATGAATATAGATCAACATCCTCTAACATAATAACATGGAGTATAAAATCAATGACATAAAAGAGATTACTTGAAAAGAAAGAGAGAGGTCGGATCCCTTACCTTAAAACGTAACTCTTAGAACTCAATGGTTTGGACCTTGAGGGCTTGGGGGAACCTTGGGAGGACTACTTGGGAGGTAAGGAGACCATAACTTCATTGGGTAAGATTTGTGAGTAAAAAATAAAGGAGGAAAGGGTGGGTATTCATAGGGAAAGTGAGGGGGACAAGGCATTAATGGCCAAGGGACACCTCACAAGTGCTTTTCTCAAAACCATGTGCTCTCCCATGGCATTTACCATGGAGTTAGGCCACATGGGGCCCCCAATACAATAATTCATCAACTTGTCCAGAAAACCCTTAAAATATCTCATGACATCATCATGACACAGTTATGATGTCATTAAACATACCGAAACCCTAAAACTGCATTTTTACTATTCACTGAAAAATTCATCTTTCTCAGAAAAATCCCAAAATTTAACCTTAACCAAATATCAATGTTCTAATTACATTTATGGACTCCATTTTTTAAAAATAATTTTCTAAATAATTTTAATTTATTTTTTAAATAAAAAACAATATTCATCCGAAAAAACTAATACTTGGATAATAATTTTTGAAACCGTTATTTATCCATTTTATTGAATCTCATTACTTATTCAAGGTGTCTAAATTATATTAAAACTTCCTCTAAGTGAGATTACTAATTCATTTGGTCACATTACTAATCCTAAGCGAAAAATCAATATTCCTAATTTAGTATTCATCAAAAATTAAGTTGATCTTATTAGACTCCAAATTTCGTTCTGAACATAATTGTAGGAGACCATTTTTTGAAAATTATTACACATTTTTAATTATTTAAGGTTTACATAAACATTTTTAAAATATCCTTTTTCTAAAATTCATCAAAATATGCATACTATATTTATACGGTCATTTGAAAATTCATAAAATTCATCATAAAAAGAAATCCCAATTTTTATTTAAAACAAAGGATTACACAAGGCAGTTACGGTCTCCTTACATAGCCCCTTATCACACCGGTATAGGACCTAAGTGTAAGGTGTGCTAAGGTGAAATAATATGAGGGAGGCTCGGCCAACATCGCACGAGTAGTAATTTCTATCAGTTTGATCTTCTCAGGAAGGCGATTTCGTTCTAGCTTCACACGATGGAGTTCGGCTTGGGTTTGGTCCAGATCAAGGCCTAGTGGTGCTACCTCATTCCCAAGTTCTGTTAGATGGGCTTCGATTGGTCCAAGACTACTGGGTGAGGCCATCAAATCTTCTTTCTATATTAATTAACCAATATTAGTTGTATTTAGAGACAATAATCGAAATGTTTAGTTTCCAACGGTCATATTGACCAATGGTCATATAACAGTCAAAACCCAACTGTCTCATTTTAATTATACTCATGTTATCAAATGAAATAGTTTTGTTGAGTATAAAATAAAATAAAATGACAAAAAAATCCGGAAACAAGATTTATTCAAAATTTCTGGTCTTTACAATCTTCCCCCCTTAAGAAATTGCGTCCTCGCAATTTTAAAAATTGGGTTTTGAAATTTCATTTAATGTCCCACATTGGAAAAAGAGTCAGTAAAACTATTACTTTAAAAGAATGAAAGGGAAGTACAAAGGTCACCCGAGTTAACCCACACTAGGATTCCATGTAGGAAAACATGGACATGGAGCAGAAAACAAAGGGTCAAGTTATGAGGGAGAGTGATAGAAAACATGATTATGAGAAAATTAACCATAAGAAAATCACAAACTTATAATGTGTGTAAATGGTCTTTGATTACCTAGTAGGAATCGTAATCCAACAACATTTTTGTTTTATGTTCTTTTTCATAATTTTGAGGAATTAATTTACTACATAGAACAAAAACATAAGAAAATATACCTACCTTCATGTAGAGTTTCATCCTTTAATAAGTCTCTACCAAAACTAATCTTTTATCCAAACGATGAGCATTCAAAACTACTTGGTCTCATCAAAACACAAGAATCATCTTCTAGAGAATCACATAATCCACAAAAGATTAACTATCTATTTCTTCTATCTTTAAACATTATCCCAAAAACTGAAAGGTTAATGAAAAACAATTGTTCAAAAAGAAATAATCCCATAGGAATGGAAACTAATTTTAAATCTTCAAAGTTCCACGGTACTACCCAGAGTTCATCATAGACCATTCTGTAAATAAATATCATTAAAATTCCTTAAAATAAACCAAAATAAGATTGAAACCCAAATACAAGAAGGACTCGATAACATAGTCTTCCAAGATAAACATTATCGTTCATCTCCAAAAAACATCAACCACTCCTAACATCTTATAACAAAAGTAAATAACCTAAACATATTTTCCCCAAGATAGGTCAATCATTTCCATAAGTAACCTATAATACCATAAGTTCACCTTAAATTCATCGATTCTTAAAAATACAAGTCAACCATTACTCCTCAAAGAAAATACCGTAGTAATCTATTGACCTCGATCAAATAGGGTTCCCAAAATAGTTAACGTCTTCCAAAATAATAATCATCTTTTAAACCCCTAATCACCATTTTTTTAAAGAAGAACAGCTTCACTACATAAACATGTTGTACATAACAATAGATGTCTTCCTTAATGATATAAAATCCTATTAGGTAGTGAATCGATGATCTTAGAAAACATAAAAGATATGATCATAGAGCAGGAACTAAAATACAACATGACATAGACAATTATTGGGAAGATGTTACATGTTCTTCAGTCATCATGATCCATCACAGCATAGGACTTGCATTGTTCCCTTGTCCTCGAAGATTTTTGACGCTCATCATGCTTCTCACCCATTCCAAGAGAGCATTGACTAGGATAATGTCTAACTTCTCCACATTTACGACATCGAAATGTATAAGGAACATTAGATCGAACCTTATCTCCATTCATCAAATTATCCATTTTTTAAAGAAATTGGCTACTTTATGCCCTATCCATCCACACTTAAAACATCTCCCAGTTCCTTTGTGACATTCTCCTTGGTGCCCCTTTCCACAGTTTTTGCACAAAGGAAATCGAGTCTTCTTTCCCTTATCAACTTTATCATATGAACATCCTTGAGACTTTGTCTTCTTCTTCCGTAATGAATTTGGGCATTCAACTAGGTACCAATTATTAATTGTGATTTTTGATAGCTGGTTTGGCATAATCACAATATGTTCAACTTGATCTTTCGTCGTCTCTATCACATCAATAGGGTAATCATCACATTTCCTATCACATTGGTTGTTGGGACATGTTCCTCCATTTCCCGCCATTAACTAAGAAAAGAAAGTATAATTAGGGGCTTGAATACTTAGTTAACAATCATTAAACGGAAACTTTAAGCATAGGAGGATAAACTTGTAGAAGGAAAGTATACCCTAAATTGCGATCCCCTAGGTTCAAATCTAGGTTATCCATGATCATATCTTCTTATGTGAATCTTTATTTTATTTTATCTTTGTTCCTTTAATAATGGTTCATACTAAGATTATGAATTTACCAAAGCATATCCCCCGGGAGTGTTGTAACCAAGATTGTAGCAAGGACCGTTGTCGTGTACCAGTTCCCATTCGAGTCTAGATCAAAGCGGTGTTTTTGGGTTTTACCCCTATGTACATCTGTTCCAGAGCATCTTACCTGCTCGTATCCAGACAGGGACGTATTTTCTTGGGAACCCCATACTCAATACTCACCAAAATACTAGGAATATTTCCTATTTTTAAACTTTTCTATAGGGTTCATCCTAAAGTTTTCATATCGTAATTTCTACAAATAACTAAACCATCATTTGATACCAACTATAGCATCCCACATTTTTATCACATAAACTTTCAGTACATTATACAAAACTGAGGATCTTTAAGGTTTAGTGTCTTCGAAACCAGGAACTTAATACATGAAACAAAAAAAACATTCTTCTTAAACACTTGAAAGGATTCTGCTTATGTTCATCCTAGGTTCATTTCTGCATCTCATAACCTGGGGACATACATCAAAAGAAAGGGTGAGCAGAAGGCCCAGTAAGGGAAACAAGAGGAACATTTTACATGTGAACTTGAGATACTTCAACAATGTCATGAAAAAGAACTTTAAGGCATGAGAAAGAAATCATGTGGAATATCATAATAAAAATAAAATTTTTCATAACTTTAAGATGTGGCTACATCATTTAACATTGAAAATCATGAACATATCACCAAGGTCCATCCCCAAGGTGTCATTTGAAAATTACCAAGGTTATTCACCAAGATATCGTGAAAATTGTAATCTCTAGTGGTTACATCATTACCCAATGCATTGGAGCGCTATGAGGTTACACCCTTAAATTTTCCTTTATTATAATGTGAGCCACATATATCGTCATCAAACATTTCATAAATAACATATATAAAATAAAATAAATGGGTATCATTTCATAATCATAACGTTTTAAAAACTTCTTTAAGGACATGATCTTTACGTCACTTTAAACACACGGAAAGGGAAAGCGGGTCTCATGTATGTAAATCCCAGAATTTAAAGTAGAAAATTTTGATATATATGTGAATAACCTTGTAAAAATAATAGCTTTTAGTATTCACTTTATAACATAAAATAATTTTGAGAAAAGAGAGAGGCATTTTGAGATGAAAATTCTGCAGCATAACGGCTATGTTTCGAGGTTTTAGAAAACATTGAAAGGAGAGGGGAAATGGGTAAAACATTCATAAATGACCAATACAATAGTAGAGGGACAGAATAAGATGGATATATGAACATGGTAATGAAATTTTAAGGACATACCATTTGAAATGAAAAACATGGAAGGAAGACAAAAATTAGATTTCTCTTATGAAAATTCGGCAGCCAAACGACGTCACTTAAACTTCAACAAAATGATTTGAAAAGATAAAATAGGGTCTCTCATCATGTGAACAAAAGAGTTCAGTATGATAGATATAGAGATAATACCCCGACATAATAAAAAAAGAACTTGAAAGACTTGACATGAAAGTAGAATTTTGAAAATAATGAGAAGGGTTAAAGAATCCCCTTAAAACTTCGGCAACCTAACGGTGTCACTTAAATATTTTTAAAACGAATTGATGAGAGAAAGAGGGGGTATCTCATCATGTTAACCTGAAAAGGGAAGTAATATGAATATATAAGAACATCCTCCAACATAAGAACATGTATTATAAAATCAATGACATAAAAGATATTACTTGAAAAGAAATAGAGAGGTCAGATCCCTTACCTTAAAACGTAACTCTTAAAACTAAACGGTTTGGTCCTTGAGGGCTTGGGGGCACCTTGGGAGGACTCATTGGGATGTAAGGAGACCAGAACATCATTGGGGAAGAGTTGGGAGTGAAAAATAAAGGAGTAATGGGTGGGTATTTATAGGGAAAGTGAGGGGGACAAGGCAATAATGGCCAAGGGACACCTCACAAGTGCTTTTCTCAAAACCATGTGCTCTCCCATGGAATTTACCATTGAGTTAGGCCACATGGGGCCCCCAATACAATAATTCATCACCTTTTTCCGGACAACCCTTAAAATATCTCATGACATCATCATGACACAGTGATGATGTCATTAAACATACCGAAACCCTAAAACTGCATTTTTACTATTTACTGAAAAATTCATCTTTCTCAGAAAAATCGCAAAATTTCACCTTAACCAAATATTGATGCTCTAATTACATTTATGAAATCCATTTTTTAAAAATAATTTTCTAAATATTTTTAATTTATTTTTTAAATAAACAACACTATTCATCCGAAAAAACTAATACTTGAATAATAATTTATGAAACCGTTATTTATCCATTTTATTGAATCTCATTACTTATTCAAGGTGTCTAAATTATATTAAAACTTTCTTTAAGTGAGATTACTAATCCATTTGGTCACATTACTAATCCTAAGTGAAAAATCACTATTCATAATTTACTATTAATCAAAAATTATGTTGATCTTATTAGACTCCAAATTTCGTACTGAACATAATTATAGAAGACCATTTTTTGAAAATCATTACACATTTTTAATTATTTAAGGTTTACATAAACATTTTTAAAATATTCTTTTTCTAAAATTCATCAGAATATTTATACTATATTTATCCGGTCATTTGAAAATTCATAAACACCATCATAAGAAGAAATCCCAATTTTTATTTAAAACAAAGGATTACACAAGGAAGTTACGGTCTCCTTACATAGCCCCTTATCACACCAGTATAGGACCTAAGTTTAAGGTGTGCTAAGGTGAAATAATCTGAGGGAGGCTCAGCCAACATCGCACGAGTAGTAATTTATATCAGTTTGAACTTATCGCGAAGGCGATTCTGTTCTAGCTTCACACGATGAATTTCGGCTTGGGTTTGGTCCAGAGAAAAGCCCAGTGGTGCTACCTCCTTCCCAAGTTCTGTTATATGGGCTTCGATCGGTCCAAGACTACTGGGTGAGGCCATCGAATCTTCTTTCTATATTAATTAACCAAGATTACTTGTATTTAGAGACAATAATCAAAACGTTTAGTTTCTAGTGGTCATATTGACCAATGGTCATATAACAGTCAAAACCCAACGGTATCATTTTAATTATACTCATGTTATCAAATGAAATAGTTTTGTTGAGTATAAAAAAATAAAATAAAATAACACAAAAAAATAAGGAAACAAGATTTATTCAAAATTTCGGGTCGTTACAGTTGAAAACACCATTATATTTGAAATGAAATTTTGGAAAATACCATTATATTTTATGTTCATTGCGCTTGAAAAATTTGTATGGGCTACTGTGACTAAAGAATCTATTCCAAAGCCATGAATCACTATTTTTATTACTAAAAAATGTATTATTTTATAAGAAATAGCTTCCAAATCTATAATAAAAAAGCTTTGATAATGAATAGTGGCAAAACAATTCTTCCATTGAAATTATATAATTTGAAATAATTATTTTAGAAAGGGATTAAAAACCCATTTTCATATAATTAGATAATTCATGAAAAAAAATGTAACAATAATCATGTAAATCATATTTTGTATGTTTTTAATTGAGAAAACTAATTATACATATACCAGTGGTTCTAATTATTTAATATTAATTGAATTCAATGAATCCTCCATCACATTTTTCAATTTTACTAAATATGAAGGTTAAAAAACATATGTATTGATAGAATATATTATCCTTGTTCCATGTTGGGTTTTTGGATTTACTCATTATACATGTTTCCATGATTATTAAAACATTATGATTTTTGGTACCTAGATTTTTGGTCCATGTATGCTAGCTAAGAGGGATTTTAGTAAAACAAATTGAATTTTTTTTGAGGTGAGATATGAGATGAAATATGGATATTTTTAGTTCTACCTAATCAAGAAATTTTTAATTTCGTACATTAATTAAAATCCCAGTTTTATGAAAATAATTACAAAACATGTTTTGCGAAATTCCTTTTATAAAGAGTAATTTTCATTGAATAACTAGAAATTTTTGAAAAAATAAACACATAATTATTTTTTATGAGTCATTGGGAACCCAAATTGTTAATAGAGATTTATTTTCCTTTGATAAATGTTGAAATTTATTTTTTTAGATCATCAATAGTTGATTATAATTCATGCTCATTTAGTTAATCATTAAATTGTTTTGATAATTCATTTTTTAAATTGTGATTTGATATTTTTCCTTAACCACTTGATTATACATTTTTAATCTCTTGGTACATTGAATATAGTTTGAAAAAACATTCTTCAATTTGATTATGAGAATATTTTTTATCTTTATATCTTATGTGATCAGATGAATAAGAAGATAATGAAGAGGAATTTGAGTTTGAATAAGGGGATGAGTTTTAGTTTACTTCATTACTAAACTTGAACATATCCATGAGACACGTGGTGCTTTCATTTCTTTATAAGATTTTGGAGAGAGTATCATCTCTTTCACTCCAATTTTAAACCTCAAAGGATTTGTAGTTTTTATCCTTCTTCTTCTCCTCCTTTTTTATTTTTTATCATGGGGAATTCTAGAAGAATGTTGTCACTATATTTTAATTCAAATCATGTTACTTATTTTTCACATTATTCAACCTCGTTCTTGCACATTAGAATGATTTATTTCTATATAATTTTTTTGTCATTTTGGATTGATTATATGTTTTGTTTTTCATCAAAATATTTCTCATCAATTTATTATAAGTCAATTTTATTTTAATTCTTGACACCTCCAACAATATTTTCCTCTTTTCTCTTAATTGTGATCTCATATGTGATGAGAGTTCCAATTATCATATTTTATTAAATTTTATTTACATATTTAAATTATTTTATCATCCCCAATTTCGGTACACAATTTATTGGTAACACCAAAAGGATATTTTTCACTAATATTTATGTGGAAAATATCCACTAAGAGACTTTCTACCATTTAATATTTTAGTAAAACATGTAAATATTTCAATAATTGAATTATTTTAATGAAAAAAGAAATATTAAAAAATAACGTATAAACATGTCAATTATTATATATTTGACTTTATTCATTCATTCATGAGTAACATCTATAAATTTCTATGTTTTATAAATTGTTTTACAAGTAGAAATGTGATTAAACTTATTATGATCTAAACCATAATGTAAATAACTCATATACTTGTTGGTAATTTTAAAATTTACAATTTCATCAGGAATTTAAATTTTCCTCCAATTATTTGGATGGTGGAAATCCGTTTATAATAGTTTTCCAAATAACATATTCTACACTTCCATGAAAGATTTCACATGTTCTTTTTCAAATAACTAGCATCCAAACCACTAAATAAGTTGAAAACACCATAGATTATCCTATCATACCAACACAGGTCTTTAAAAAATATTCCATTTGGAAAATTGAACTTTGAAATCAATTAATATTTTTAAATTTAAAAAATAATTTTTGATAGAAAGGATATTTTGAGAAAACTCTAAAATCTCCTTTGATACCAAATACTGGTGAGAGATAAAATTGAAAGAGGTGTTTAATTTATTTAGAAAAATTAAATGATGATTTAAAATAATGGTGTTTATCATGTATGATTTTGTTTTAAAAATATAATAATCCAAAAAAATATCATAGTGTCAAATAATACATTAAGCACATACTAAAATAAATAATGGAAATTAAAAATGAAAAATTTTATATAGGAGTTCAAAAATAGATCAAGATTGATCCCTTATGTCACCTCACCTCCATAAGGCTAAATAGGGTTATATTTATCCCTTCGTTTTAATGTAAACAAATAACCAAAAGAATAAACATGTTTTTATTGCAAACTATGAACCTAGAAACCTAAATTTAATGGTGGTTTTCACCTAATGAAATATATAAAGAAGATAGATGTTTGTTTTTATAAACCCCCTTATTAATCACCTAACTCTCTCTATAGTATTAAGAAGAAAATAAACCATTTGTGGAGAGATAGAGATAGAGAAAATTTAGAATGGAAAACCCATTAAGAAATTACAACAAGAGAGAAATTATTTCAAAGAGAAATAGGTAAAAGGATTATGAATACACTTGTTGAATCCTGGTTTTCTGATAAATATTAGTAGTTGAATATATTTGGGAAAGCCCTAGAACTTTTTTATCGAGAATATATTTGAAATCAAGTATTTATGGTAAATATACATTATTATATGCAAGACTCCCAATATTTCTGCTTATATCCCTCATAGGATTTAGGGATCCTTAATTTATGTAAATCCATTGATGACCAGAATTAAAAAAAATTATACTACGAAATTTATTGTTATTGACCATTCTGTATTTAATCTCATTGCAGCATAATAGACTTTAATATGTCGGGGAGGAGGTATTCGTGGTGAGGTTATTTAGGATCTGACAGAGAGACTAATATGGTATTTTGGAGGCTCTGTTGATTTATAAGAAGTTTTGTAATGAATTGTAAACTATGTCATGGATGAATCATACATTAATGATATGAAATGCAGAAATTTATTTACAATGTAGCCTTACCCATGTTGAAAAGAACTTCAGTTTAACTACAGTATAGAACCTAGTATTTCAATCATGGTCTTTAAAGAGGAAGTTAGTATATGTTTTACCAATACATGGTCATTCTCATTAAATCATAACTAATGTTATATGGATTATTTTAGTTTGGTGCAGAGTATTATGACATTTCAGATTTCTGATGCTAATTTACTTAAAATTAAAAATGATTAAAATATTTTATTGATTGTGATAATTAAGAAAGTTGTAGGTTAAAACATTAAAATTCATTCTCAGAAGATATGTCCCCACAATATTAAACAATGATCTGGGTTTCCTAGAGATAGAATGTACTGTACACACTGTAGTTTACTAGTATAATTATGCATCTGGGAATTCACCAAAATGCCTCTAGAATTTGTTACCCACATTGGAACCAACCATTGTAAAATTCCATATGTCCTCATTTATTTCTTTATTATTTTCACAATAGAAAGGATGATATATTAAGGAATTATACTAAGTCTTTTAAAATTTATATAGGTTTATATAAATGTATTAATCATAAAAAATGATTATCACTAATTCAACCCACCTTCTCTCAATGGTACATATGCACACCTAGTCTATTCAATCATATATATAAATTCATACATACATACATATATAAATATATATATATATATATTTGTAATATACATTTTTGTGTTTTTTTAATTAAAATTAGATAATAAATATATATATATATTTCATTTTTTTGTGCCACATAAGGAAGATGCATTGGGGGTGAATCGGGGTATGTTGATTTCAACAAACCCTTCATAACGATCATGTTTCAGGGTCAATAAAAACTATCTTTTCTTACTTACAATGAATAAAAAATAAATAAATCATAAAATAGACACACATGAAACATAACTGGTCCATCCTTATTGGGGTATATCCAAGGATATTATACTTAGTAATGTGTTGGAGTTTCAATATCCTCTAAGTAAACTTCTAGTATGTTTTATATTTAGAGTATTATCCATGTTCCTATAGGTTTAAAAACCTACAAAACATTTAAAACTCCCTATACTCCTCACTCATATGTAATACAATACTTTTATAAGTGAAACCTAGATCACTTAGGAACTATGAATATTAATTATACCAAGGATGGTGTTGTAATTTACTAATCCTTTATCAACTTGATGAATCTATATTAAATTTCATTGGATTGAACACCAATATCATCTAATTTTATTTGTCGAAAATTGACACACAGAAAATCTCTATGTGCACTCTCATATATAATATATTTCCCCCATTTTATAGTGATATACCTATAAAATTACCTATGGGAGAATATTAAATTTCTCTTCATTTAAACCATCAATTATTATTGGATTTGATAGCGAAATTCATCTATAAATGTTTTCCAAATACAAGTATAACATTTTTAATTTGGATTACTTAAAACTCTCTAAAATATAAGAACATTCAAAACTGGTAGATTTGTATAAACCAACATCATCATGATTTTATTACCACTATCATGGGGATTGGCCTTATTTTTTTAAAAATCACATTTCACTCTAATTCGGATTCTAGTATTTTTTATGTGATCTCCTTTTCAAAAAAATATCATCAATTAACACATCAATTTGTAACCCCACTATGATGATGAAATTTACACTAACCTGTAGTACATATA
This sequence comes from Viscum album, assembly GCA_963277665.1. Taxonomy (NCBI): domain Eukaryota; kingdom Viridiplantae; phylum Streptophyta; class Magnoliopsida; order Santalales; family Viscaceae; genus Viscum; species Viscum album. The sequence continues at coordinate 575,992,312 of OY728122.1, read as the reverse complement.
ATTTATATAGTCACCATATCATAATGAAATACCTCCACTTCATAGAGTTATCCACAATATTTGGTTGTTTCTTTTCACATGATCTATACTTAACTAAAATTTCACACTTAAATAACGCTTTATTTGCATTTTCATCTTTATTTAAGGGTTATTACTTTATAACATTAAATAAAGATTCACTAAAATATCATGTGACCCTCCTTGCAACATGACATATCTCATCATGAAACAATCAATAATGTTGTGGCATGATTTTATTCCTCCATAATATAACTTCTTAAAACTTTCACCAAATTTATTCGAACCCAATGAAACAGGTTTGAAATGATTCCATTGGTTCTGCAAAGAATATCCTCTCTGATTTTTTTAACAAAGAAATCCCTATAAATACCATAATGATTTTTTATAATAAGTGAACTCGGTGGGTTTTTTTATGTCATTCCATAACATAAATTATATTTATACACACAAAATCCATTACTTCTAGCTGACATCATTAGAAATTATACTCAATGATACACTAATAATTCATGATTATCAATGAAATGAAATGTCCATCAATGAAACGCTACATTGATCCTCATGTTTTTCTATAAACACCAAATAATAACAATATATTTGTGAGACACACCATTAATTTTTTAGAAGCCACCTTATAATTCAAAAATTCTATATTTATCACTTTTTACTAGTACTACAAACTCTTTTCCAATCAAACACTTAGGAACAACATTATTTCCTAATAATTCAAAACCATATTCAATATACTCCCTATTGTTGTTTTATTTCTATTATCTATTATAATATTAACCAAAAAACTGAAAAACATTTATCCATATGCATATCTCTTATTAACAGTATTCCCCATTTAAAAAAATCGGTATTGTCATATACTTTATAGATGAACCCAAAGAACACATTCTTAAAAATTCATAAAAAATGAAAAAATAAATCAATAAATCATACCATGAAGGATGATATACCATTCCATGAACCACTTTTAGGTGACACAACTAGTTGAGTGGAACAATTGAACTTAAAATATGGGAAGAAAATATATTTATAGAATTATGTGAAACCTATAAAAACATTTTAGTGAATAGAGATAGTTTAAATATAAAAGATAGTTAATGATACTCATTACATTATTTGGGTAGTGTAATAACCAAAAATTTCATTACAAATAAATATTATGTTAATAGATTGTTCTAGATGAAAAAAATATTCAAAATAAATCTTGAGATGTTAAAATAAAACTTCCCCATTATAATATATAAATTAAATTATTGATTATAAAAGGAAGAATCCATATTTAAAAATTACGAAAGAAAAAATGAATTAAAGAGAATCATGTATTAGGAGTCTCCCTTATAAATCTCATATATATAAGCTTGGGGAAAAGGTAGGGTTTGAAGGTTTTTCTCTAGACCAAGCCAATTCAAAAATCAAACAATTATGGTATGAGTGAAATAATATTTGACATGATTTTAAACTCTTAGATATTTTTACTAGATCTAGGCTCGGGGAATCCCCAACGATGACTGCCATCAGATATTTCCTTATAATTAAATAATACATGAAGATATTTAGATGCTATATAACTAGATATTGGATGATATATTAAATTAATTATTAATTTTATTATTTATTTAACACATTTAATATATACATTTTACATTTTTACTTATAATGAATTATTTTTTTTATCTAAAAATGAAATGATGACAACAATGAGTCAATTGTGTTCTTATAAATTTTTTTTTTCTAAAAATAACTTTTATGTACATTATTTAATTTAACTAGATATATTATATGTATTTATTTTATATGAAAAATATATATAACAGTATAACACTAATTTGATTATTAATTAATAGAAAATAATAATAATATTGGTTAATACTTTCAAAAGTTATTTTTCTATAAAAAAATAGATTCTAATTATATTTTATGATTTTTATTTAAAAATTATACAATATAAGCCTTGAATTTTAGTTTTAAAAAATAATATTTATTTTTGAATTTATATTGTAAATATTAGGTTAAGATGAATTTTTGATATTTTTTTAAACTAATTGATATTTAGGTGAATAGTGAAACATATACTTTTTACTAACACTTTATATTTTAAAACTTTTTAGGAAATAACTACAATATTATGACCCCATTTTATTATTAAAATATTCATTTAACAACTACAACTAAATTTTTAGACAATATGTTCAATTTATAAGGCCTTTCATCCACATTTTAAGGACATAAGTAATGCTTTCCTATAAAAATCATTTTGGTCTCTTATTTAATCAAAAATTATTTTTGAGAAATTTGGTATTGGATTGATTAAAAAATCAAATAAATTTTATTTATTTTATAATAAACCTAATTATACCATTAAATTAAAATAAATTGATAAATTTGACCAATACATGAATTTTAATCTCAATAATACATTTTTTGTAAAATGGGTTTTTATGTGATACATGCACTAATGTCAAAATTGATTTTTATTAAACATATAAATTTTATACGATTAAATTTATTTCATAATTATAATAATTAGATAAATATTATTTATTAAGTTCCATTTTCTTTTTAAGTATTTAGAGTAAATTACTTTGGTAAAAAGTAGTTACCACGTTAAAACTAAGAATGGTAAAAGTGAAAATTCCAAAATTAAAATACATAGAAACAAGTTTAAAACATTTGTGAAAACTTATGGTTGAGGTATTATTGAAATTATAACATTATCATCTTTGTTATTATAATTTTATCAGTATTCTTGATCAGTTAAATTTTTATTTCTATATATATTAAGTAGAAATAATTAAAAAATTCATTATCACCATATATAAAGGGGACATCTCACCGACCCTTCAATACCACTCCCAAATTTAGGATTCCACCTAAATATATACCCATTAATCGTCCTTAATAAAAATATTCATATTCAAACATCTTCATTTCAAAATATTTCGGATTAAGTCCTCCTTTTCCATGGATTCTTCTAATGGAAAGTATATTCTATCACCGTGAGTACTTTCTTTCCTAAAATATTTTTGTTTAATTATTAAATTACAAAAATAATTCTAAAATTCCTATATAATTACCTAATTAATTTTATATACATAATGTTATTATTATATGTTAATAATAGTTAACTAATATATCCCTTTTCTATTAGGAAAAACAAAACAGTCATTGATGCATTGTGTGGATTACCGCCTTCACAAAGTGGTGACTTAAATTTTTACCAATGCCTCAATCCAATGGTTGCACGGGTGTATTTAAATAATAAATGATAAATATATAATATAATTGTGATTATTAATAGAAAATTATAATCTTACTTATTTCCCTCTCATTCCTTGATAAATGAAGACGTTAATCGTGCATTATATGGACTACCGCCTCTACAAAGTAACATGTCTCATTTTCATCTAGTTTCATTTTATTTAATAAATTTTCATCAAAATATGTTTCAAAATATTAAAAAACAAAATAATATAATTATTATTCATTGATAAATATATTACTCGAAAAACATCACTTTCATAATCAAAATTATCCATTAATTAATATATATTCTTGTTTGGGTTTGTCTAACCACCTACATGAGCCATCCTATAAAATAATATCATGGATGAATATGAGAATTAAATTAAAAATAATATATGATATTTATAATAAAATAAATGTTTTTTTTCTTTTTGTAATGGCAACACAAATATTCAACTCATTATTTACGATACCACTGTTCATTTGTTAAAAATCACTAAAACATGTTAGTCGCCAATTTCATCTACAAGAATCATAAAAAAAATGTCATAGAATTTAATGATAATGTTATGAATTATTATAAAACATAAATGTATATAAATTTTATTATATTGGAATAATTAAACTAGGATAATGAATGAAGAAAAACACTATTATTGTGAAACTAGCTTAAAACAGTCAGGATTAATCACACCTGATATTGAAAATATAGTATAACTAACCTATATTAATGTAGTTATCAATTATAAATTTAGTTTATAGAATTTTATAGATATAAATATCATTCATTAATATTTTATTAAGTTAGTTTCTTTTATATAGTGTATTAAATTTCTTTAGTGGAATTTGGTAATTAGGGTAAAAAGTTATATGTCTTTAATTTATTTTCCTAAGTCATATTTTATATTGAGCATCATTATACCTTTAATATGATTTGATTACTACATTATGAATTTAATATTTAATATTCATCATTTTTTAATATCTCTAACAAGTTCTCTTTTAAAATCATTTTTATTTAAATTGTACAAAAGTTAAAATAGTTTTTTATTAATATATTACCAAAACTGTCAGGGTTTCATTGGCAATAATATTTTCAAATCAAGATTGTTTTAGAAATATAAATTAGATATGGAATATTTATTATTTATGAAACCCATAATTATTTTAATTGGATATTCATGTGGGTTTTAATGTCCCCTCAAAATTTCATTTCTCTTGACTCATATTTTTCTGAATGGTTTTATGAAAGTGAAACTATCGTCATCTCTTCTTCTCAGTCAGGAACCTATATTTTTTCCTTGACTTTATTCATTGAATGATTTAAAAAATTTCCTTATTTATACATCAATAATTGATTTAGGTATTTTGATACTAATTTTACTTCTTTAAAATATCTTATATAAATTTTTATCATTTTATATATGGGTCATTTTCATCAATGTGTGGAAGGAATAACCTTTTAACAATTCCATGTGAAAAATCATTTTTTCATGAAATTTTATGTGAAACATACTCTCTATGTTTTAATGGTTTCTAAATTAAATTATTCTTATCCTAGTTTTTTAAAATATCTCTTTAAAAAAAATTTCAAATGATCGAGGATAAATCTTATTTCCAATGTTATTTTTCTAAAACTCTAAAAAATGGGTATTTCCTCTGTAACACCCCAAGAATTCATAATGTGTTATTTCTTCAAAATAATTCAATAACTTGTACTACACGCAACACCGAGTTCAATCACACCTTGACTTACAAAAAAAGGCCATTAAAAGAGGTCATGAATAGTATTAACTAAATTTTAAACTTTATATAATCCTTATAATTTTAGAATCCACATTATGAGTTTCTTAGTCATAATGCAAGAACAGATTCATTTTCAGTATTGCACTTTTATCAACATTTAATAGTGAAACCTTTTTAAATACAATATTTTAAACTTTTTGACTAAATGGGGACAAAAAAAAAAATTAAAATGAAACATCCCAAGCTTCCACGGTACGCTTTCCTTTGAATAAAATAGTAGCGTGTGTTGTACGCAACTTCGTGTTTTAACACGTGCCACAACCGATCAAACTTGCCGTTATGAATAGTAAAACCTAATTTTTGAAATTATATATATTTTATTTTTAAAAATGGACTTCATTTTTGGATTCGAAATATCAAATTTAGCCTAAGGTGAAATTTTGGTACTTTTCGGATAACTTTAATATTTTGATGAATAGTGAAAATTACTAAATTTTAATTAAAAACAACTTTTTTAATCAAAATAATTAATAGTGATAAATTATTAATTTGAGTGGTTTTAAAGTATATTTAGAATATATTTTTACCACTTAATATAATGTTGGTCATTGGACATAATTTTACAATTAAACCGAACATAAACAAGTGTCAATCTTTTGATAGTTATTATCTCTTAAAAACACGCTTTTTGTTTTGACAGCGGGAATTAATTTTAAATTAATTTCTGCCACTTCTGTGTTTTGAATTTAGAAAAATGGATTCCATATTTGGAATCAGGATGTTCAAATTGTGTAAATAGGTAACTTTTATTTTTAGACATTTTGAATAATTACTGCGGTAAATATTTTATTTACCATGGTTAAGGGTAAATCCGGTAAATAAGGGTAAAAAAATAATATTATAATAATACTAAATTACCCTAAAACGTGTCTTAACCCTATTGGTTGATACATGGTCGACCATGGGCATCTTTGGGTCTATTTTGGGACCCCATGGATCCACTTGTGAGTGATAATGACACTTTATTTTAATTAAGTTAAAATGAATACAAAAATGGCATAAGCTTACATCTTTTAAAAGAACAATTTTTACATAGGGTTATACATGTTGTATTTTCGATTATAAATATTCATTAGAAAGATAAAAAGATTTCCTACATGATGATATTTTATTTATAATTTTTAGACATCAAATAAGTTAAATTATTAATGACACAATGATGATGCATTAATTAATATAATAGTGAAAAATTAAAATAAGTGATATTATAAATACCCAAATAAATATAATATGAAACTTTTAATGAATTAAACTAATTTTATAGGATAATATGATATATTAGGATTGATTTAATTGACTTTGTTTGAAGAAATCAATCTGTTATGAGTTTCACAAAAATCAACTAATGAATAGTGTCAAAATTGACATAAAAGAGTTCTTAAAACAAATATTATATTATTAATTGATATTAAATTCCTAAAAATCTAAGGTTCGGCCAAGAGACTTATATCATGATAGGTTAATCATTAATGGACCACTTGGGGGTCGCTTGGATGTATATGGTAAGTTTATTAACCATATAATATAAAAATACAAAGAGACATTGTAAAAGTGAAACTAATTAACTTAGAGTTAATACTTAAAGATAAGGTTAATATAAGTACCCAAACCTGTCTAAATTCTATTGGATGAGTTGTTTTCGACCTATCCCCACCTCATCCTTTGAATAGTCAACTTTGGATCCTTTGAAAACCGAATATGAATTTATTATAAATTAATATTTCTAGCTTTTCCAAAGGTGCCCCTCACCCCTCTTATAAAAGGGCACTCCTCCTTCTCATTTCTTCACACCTCTCAAGCCAATTGGCTCGTCCAAACTCTGCCAAACTAAGCTCCCCACATCCCTCTCCTCCTCCTTGAAGCTTCCCCTTAGGCAGAAATCATTTCAAGAAGTCCTTTGGTTCCAACCAAAGTGAGTTACCTAGATTAAAGGAGGTTAACCTACCCCAACCAAGGAAAAGTACAAGGTAAGGGTTATTTCACAATCTCTTCATTATTCGAGGTTGTTTATACGTAATAATCTACTGGGATCTCTTTATCATCCACATCCATGTTTCTTCGAAATGTATTTCAAAACATTTTTACTATTTACAAGAATATGGGTTAAGGTCATTTATACCCTTGTTTGACTTTTTATAAGAGGTTTATAAAGGAATCTTTCCGTCGTTTTCAAAACAAGGTCCTTTTTAACCTTTTCGACGGAATTGAGGTAAGAATGTTTTTTTTAAATTATACGGCGGGTGCGGTTATTTTCCACCGTTATAAAGTCGTTGAAGCTTTCCATACAAGCTTATAAGAATATTTTCAAAGAAAATGTTTTATTTTATATGCATCTTAAATGATTTCAAAAAAAAAGGAGATACTTCTTTAAAAAGAATTTTGATTTCATCTATGTCAACATCCTTTGATGGATTTTAAGATTATTTGAAGTTGATTTATTATGATACAAAACTTATATATTGTATTGAAGGTTTTGTGATATGTTTGACTGTGGATGTGCTATTTTATACCATTCATAGTTTATGGTGAAACTATTCACATTTCGTATGCTAGTTTTAATCCGAATGTTTATGTTATATTTCAAACTTTTCTTCAGATGAATGTGCTAAACAAGTATGTTCCGGGTTGGGGACCGGTAAAAGTAAGCCCTCCAGGTTGGGGACTGGTTAAAGTAAGCCCTCCAGGTTAGGGACTGGTAAAAGTATGCCCTCCGGGTTGGTGTCCGGTTATTAGAGGCACTCCGGGTTGGTGTCCGGTTATTAGAGGCACTCCGGGTTGGTGTCCGGTTATTAGAGGCACTCCGGGTTGGGTTCCGGTTAGAAGTAACCCCTAGGTCTTGGGATGAGGCCTAGACAAAGAAATTAACGTTTAGCATTATGCATTCCAACATTATGAAAGTGGTTATTTATTTTTGCATGTGATTATTCGATTAGTAGAATATCCATGTGAACAAGTAAATGGCATTATTTCATTTTATTTATGCCATACTATGTTGAAGTTCAATTTTAAAAGGCTTTTGTTTTAGTAATTCATTGCCTTAAATGTTTATGCTTATTTTGAATGTTCCGCTTTATTGTTATCCTTACTGGGCATTTGAGCTCACCCCTTTTCTATGTTTTATTTTTACCAGGATGTGAAGAAGTAAGTTATGAATGACATGCAGGGATAGTATGTGGGGATATGAGTGTGAATTATGAAGACTTTGTTGTTGTAGTAGTTTTTCACTTTAAAATGTAATGTAAAACTTTATGAATATATCTAGTGTTTCCAAGGCTACTAAACCAATCGGTCTTTCGAGATTTGATCTTCTTGTGATCATGCCAATGTTACGAAGTAATGCACCGACTCTGGGTAGCTGGGGTCGGGGCGTTACAGTTGGTATCAGAGGAAGTTTAGTACAAACCTTGGAAGCTAGATTTAGATAAACTCTGATTAGAGCACGTAGACCTAAGATGAACATTGAGGATTAGTATAGAAGAACTTCCTAGAATTTTGGTACTGTAGAGATTTTGTGAGTTTTCCGAGCAATACATCCCTGTCTGGATACGAGCAGGTAGAGGTGGCTCTGGCACAGATGTACCTAGGGGTAAAACCCGAAAACACCGCTTTGAGCTAGACTCGAACGGGAACTGGTGCACGACAACGGGCCTTGCTGCACTCTTGGTTACGACACTCCCGGGGGATATGCTTAGGATAACTCTCATTTTCTTTACAAATCATTATGAAGGGTTTATGAGTATATACTTCCTCAAAGGAGGCATTTTTATGATTATGGATTATATCCCTAAATAGTTCAATTTATGTTAAGTGTTTTATAAGTATGGGATTATGTATTTTGATTCATAAACTGATCTAGTGTATGCCATTGTTTAGAAATGGCGCCAAGTAGAAGGAATGAGAACTCTAACAATGCACATGATCCAAAGAGAAGGAAGGATCATATCTTTCATGGTCTTAAGCTAGAATTTATAAGAGAAATAGTCTCCCATGTATTATCATCATATGAAGAAATAATATCATGTGTTGATAAGATAAGTAAAGAGTTTACTGAGTCCTATGGATTTGAAGGGTAGCAAGAGAAGAAAAGGATGGAAGAGAGAAAAATGGATAAAGGGAAGAGGGAAAAGAAGAATTTTCCCATATGTGGTAACTGTGGGAAGAAACACCCTGGAACTTGCCTGAAAGGAATGGGAGTTTGTTATAAGTGTGGAGGAAAAGGGCACAAAGTACATGACTGCAAGGGTGATAAAATGGTTTCAAATGTACAATGCTTCATTTGCAAGGAGTTTGGACACTACGCGAACCTATGCCCCAGTCATCAGACTATGCCGCAAATGATTCTATTGGATAATAATCAAGTTATGATACTACCACAGATGAAGAGGAATGATTAGAGTTCTTATGTTGATTATGTCAATTGAGTGTTGTATCAACAATGTACTTGTTATAATAATTATGGAGTATATAAGGATTGTACTGTAGTACTATTTCATTAAGGACTTGAGATAGTGTGGAACAAAGAAAAGTGACTCAATAGCAGGATAAATTTTTGGAAAATATATGGTTGAGAGAATGATAAACCATAATATAGTTCTGATACCGAGTTAGTGATTTTGGAATAATACATGATTGTTTTGGATAAATTATATTGGATATTCTTGACTACCTTGGAACTGATTAATGATCTGTATATTCCATTATTGTTGGGGTTTAAAACATTTTTGGATTGATGAGGTATATCCAGCATTCTATATGGAATAAGGGAGCATGAATGTAATCAATAAGGAATATGGTAATTCAGGATGTTTCAGTGTATTAAAAGAATACATGATGAAGGTATTCATATTCTATTACGTGGTAAAAAGGATCTACATTATTTTTAACCTCCTTATAAATGTTGGACTGTGAGTTTGGTCAGAAATATTTTGGATAAATTCTAGTTTGAGATTAATTTTGGATGGCCATAAAAGGACAACCCGGAGGTCGGGCGGCAACCCGTCGCGTCCGGAAAGGCCGCGAGACTTGAACCCGCAACCGAAGGGCGACAAGGGTGTATCACCTACCACTGGCCCACGAGATGTCCTGGATTAAATAATGCAGTTTTTATTAAAAGATCTTGTAGATGAATTATAAATTCGTTTATTTTGGAACCCTATACGAATAGTGTAAATAGATTTTTTTTTACATTCTATTATCTTTTAGAGTGAAAGATGAGTTTGTGGTAGAAATTTATTAATGGATAAAACTCTAATTATAAAGTATGTATACCTCCTTATGATCTTAGCCAATCTAATAAATAAATTCCACAACGTTAAGAAAAGGAACTTAGAACAAAAATGTTGTCCTAGATGGTACCTTAAATCATCACTAATTTATGGCTTTGGGATTGTTGGCCCTTTCATATCCATGTTCTCTACCACTCTCCATCAGATAATTGATGGTTAGATTTCTCCTCCATATCCATATTTACCTACATGGAACCCTAGTATGTGTTATTTTCGGTAATCTTCATACTTTCCACTCTTTATTTTAAACAGAGGCCTCATTAATTCATTTTTCGATGTGGGATTTCAACTAAGATATTTTGAAACGTCAAAAATGTGTCATCCCAATATTCTATGTTTTGTTGAACCAATGGTATTTCAAATCATCATAAATTGATGAGTTTAAGGACCTCAATTTTATACTTGTTTGTGATTGATGACCTCAATCACTACCTATAAATATTTATGTTTTTCCTCCAATTATATGTCTCTAATTTCCACCAATGTTCTCCTAATCGAGATCACAATTTGGTGGTGACCCTTTCATTTCTCTTTTCCTCATATTAAGACTAAATTTTAGTAACCCAATTTCCGATGTGGGTTTTCCCACAAATATATTTTCTATTTTCAACCTTTTATTTTCTAAGAACAATTTCAAATTGCGAGGACGCAATTTATTGAAGGAGGGGAGAATGTAACGCCCCAAGAATTCATAATGTGTTATTTCTTCAAAATAATTCAATAACTTGTACTACACGCAACACCGAGTTCAATCACACCTTGACTTACAAAAAAAGGCCATTAAAAGAGGTCATGAATAGTATTAACTAAATTTTAAACTTTATATAATCCTTATAATTTTAGAATCCACATTATGAGTTTCTTAGTCATAATGCAAGAACAGATTCATTTTCAGTATTGCACTTTTATCAACATTTAATAGTGAAACCTTTTTAAATACAATATTTTAAACTTTTTGACTAAATGGGGACAAAAAAAAAATTTAAAATGAAACATCCCAAGCTTCCACGGTACGCTTTCCTTTGAATAAAATAGTAGCGTGTGTTGTACGCAACTTCGTGTTTTAACACGTGCCACAACCGATCAAACTTGCCGTTATGAATAGTAATACCTAATTTTTGAAATTATATATATTTTATTTTTAAAAATGGACTTCATTTTTGGATTCGGAATATCAAATTTAGCCTAAGGTGAAATTTTGGTACTTTTCGGATAACTTTAATATTTTGATGAATAGTGAAAATTACTAAATTTTAATTAAAAACAACTTTTTTAATCAAAATAATTAATAGTGATAAATTATTAATTTGAGTGGTTTTAAAGTATATTTAGAATATATTTTTACCACTTAATATAATTTTGGTCATTGGACATAATTTTACAATTAAACCGAACATAAACAAGTGTCAATCTTTTGATAGTTATTATCTCTTAAAAACACGCTTTTTGTTTTGACAGCGGGAATTAATTTGAAATTAATTTCTGCCACTTCTGTGTTTTGAATTTAGAAAAATGGATTCCATATTTGGAATCCGGATGTTCAAATTGTGTAAATAGGTAACTTTTATTTTTAGACATTTTGAATAATTACTGCGGTAAATATTTTATTTACCATGGTTAAGGGTAAATCCGGTAAATAAGGGTAAAAAAAATAATATTATAATAATACTAAATTACCCTAAAACGTGTCTTAACCCTATTGGTTGATACATGGTCGACCATGGGCATCTTTGGGTCTATTTTGGGACCCCATGGATCCACTTGTGAGTGATAATGACACTTTATTTTAATTAAGTTAAAATGAATACAAAAATGGCATAAGCTTACATCTTTTAAAAGAACAATTTTTACATAGGGTTATACATGTTGTATTTTAGATTATAAATATTCATTAGAAAGATAAAAAGATTTCCTACATGATGATATTTTATTTATAATTTTTAGACATCAAATAAGTTAAATTATTAATGACACAATGATGATGCATTAATTAATATAATAGTGAAAAATTAAAATAAGTGATATTATAAATACCCAAATAAATATAATATGAAACTTTTAATGAATTAAACTAATTTTATAGGATAATATGATATATTAGGATTGATTTAATTGACTTTGTTTGAAGAAATCAATCTGTTATGAGTTTCACAAAAATCAACTAATGAATAGTGTCAAAATTGACATAAAAGAGTTCTTAAAACAAATATTATATTATTAATTGATATTAAATTCCTAAAAATCTAAGGTTCGGCCAAGAGACTTATATCATGATAGGTTAATCATTAATGGACCACTTGGGGGTCGCTTGGATGTATATGGTAAGTTTATTAACCATATAATATAAAAATACAAAGAGACATTGTAAAAGTGAAACTAATTAACTTAGAGTTAATACTTAAAGATAAGGTTAATATAAGTACCCAAACCTGTCTAAATTCTATTGGATGAGTTGTTTTCGACCTATCCCCACCTCATCCTTTGAATAGTCAACTTTGGATCCTTTGAAAACCGAATATGAATTTATTATAAATTAATATTTCTAGCTTTTCCAAAGGTGCCCCTCACCCCTCTTATAAAAGGGCACTCCTCCTTCTCATTTCTTCACACCTCTCAAGCCAATTGGCTCGTCCAAACTCTGCCAAACTAAGCTCCCCACATCCCTCTCCTCCTCCTTGAAGCTTCCCCTTAGGCAGAAATCATTTCAAGAAGTCCTTTGGTTCCAACCAAAGTGAGTTACCTAGATTAAAGGAGGTTAACCTACCCCAACCAAGGAAAAGTACAAGGTAAGGGTTATTTCACAATCTCTTCATTATTCGAGGTTGTTTATACGTAATAATCTACTGGGATCTCTTTATCATCCACATCCATGTTTCTTCGAAATGTATTTCAAAACATTTTTACTATTTACAAGAATATGGGTTAAGGTCATTTATACCCTTGTTTGACTTTTTATAAGAGGTTTATAAAGGAATCTTTCCGTCGTTTTCAAAACAAGGTCCTTTTTAACCTTTTCGACGGAATTGAGGTAAGAATGTTTTTTTTAAATTATACGGCGGGTGCGGTTATTTTCCACCGTTATAAAGTCGTTGAAGCTTTCCATACAAGCTTATAAGAATATTTTCAAAGAAAATGTTTTATTTTATATGCATCTTAAATGATTTCAAAAAAAAGGAGATACTTCTTTAAAAAGAATTTTGATTTCATCTATGTCAACATCCTTTGATGGATTTTAAGATTATTTGAAGTTGATTTATTATGATACAAAACTTATATATTGTATTGAAGGTTTTGTGATATGTTTGACTGTGGATGTGCTATTTTATACCATTCATAGTTTATGGTGAAACTATTCACATTTCGTATGCTAGTTTTAATCCGAATGTTTATGTTATATTTCAAACTTTTCTTCAGATGAATGTGCTAAACAAGTATGTTCCGGGTTGGGGACCGGTAAAAGTAAGCCCTCCAGGTTGGGGACTGGTTAAAGTAAGCCCTCCAGGTTAGGGACTGGTAAAAGTATGCCCTCCGGGTTGGTGTCCGGTTATTAGAGGCACTCCGGGTTGGTGTCCGGTTATTAGAGGCACTCCGGGTTGGTGTCCGGTTATTAGAGGCACTCCGGGTTGGGTTCCGGTTAGAAGTAACCCCTAGGTCTTGGGATGAGGCCTAGACAAAGAAATTAACGTTTAGCATTATGCATTCCAACATTATGAAAGTGGTTATTGATTTTTGCATGTGATTATTCGATTAGTAGAATATCCATGTGAACAAGTAAATGGCATTATTTCATTTTATTTATGCCATACTATGTTGAAGTTCAATTTTAAAAGGCTTTTGTTTTAGTAATTCATTGCCTTAAATGTTTATGCTTATTTTGAATGTTCCGCTTTATTGTTATCCTTACTGGGCATTTGAGCTCACCCCTTTTCTATGTTTTATTTTTACCAGGATGTGAAGAAGTAAGTTATGAATGACATGCAGGGATAGTATGTGGGGATATGAGTGTGAATTATGAAGACTTTGTTGTTGTAGTAGTTTTTCACTTTAAAATGTAATGTAAAACTTTATGAATATATCTAGTGTTTCCAAGGCTACTAAACCAATCGGTCTTTCGAGATTTGATCTTCTTGTGATCATGCCAATGTTACGAAGTAATGCACCGACTCTGGGTAGCTGGGGTCGGGGCGTTACATCCTCTCAGTCATTATTCTTGGATATATATTTAACTTAATAAAGGTAACTACACAAATTATTTCATCAACCATATTTCTCTAGATATATTGTGTAATTTCCCTCTATTTTGGAGAAATTGTACATCGTCGCCTTTGTCATTCCTAATCATATTTTGGTTATAAACATAATTTTTATCATAATGTGTTTCTATTGAGAATACCATGTTCTTTAGTAACTTTATTGAAGGTTATTTACTTTTGAAATTTGTTTAATATATTTTCATTCATGTTTATTTTCATAGAGGTTTAACATGCTATGATTATTGATGGTATTATGATTTTTCTATTTATAATTCTAATTATAAAGGATATTATACCCATTTTCATTCCATGGGTTCTTTATGAGTAATGAAACCCATTTTCATTACATGGGTTCCTTATAATTTGAGGAATTAAACTCATTTTTCGTTCCATGGGTTCTTTATAATACAAATGAATGAACATTTTTAAGTGAAACAATTAAATATAGATGAATGATGTGTTATATCCTATATGTCCCTCTAAATTATTGGTTAAAAGATTTTTCCTCAGGCGTTAATTATTTCTGAGTATATTTAAGTTTCTTTTATGAATGGGAACTAATTGTCTAGCTTAGAAAGTAATGTTTCGTTATAATAACTATTTTCTATATTTTAATGGTTTAGTAGTTTTACTCTCATTCTAAGGATTGTGTTACTCTCTCATGGGTCATGATTATTAACTCATGTTTTGATAAGATATTTATTCATATATTATCTCATTAAAAACCTTATTACATGTTATAAAATATATGATTTGGGTGTTATATGTTTCTTATGCGTAAGTATTATACTCATGTTGTCATCTTATTAACACTAATAATATTCAATTATTATCACATATGTTTTCCGTTTCTAAACATATAATCTCACAACTTTTTTACGTTTCCATGACCCTGGGTTGTGAATATGATTATATCTTATGATAATGATATAAGGACCCTTGTGTAGCTCAATTTTAGAGATTTTTTCATATGTATTGTAAAATTAATTTCGTATATTTATATTATGAAAAGACATTAAACCTTCCATTATTTTAATTGAGAGATTATTTTTTGAGATTTAATGTTTAAATTATGGAAATGATATATCATAAAGAGGTGATTAGATCAAGTCACTTCATATAGTATCAGAGCTAGTTTTTTATATTTTTGAGAATTAGTTCATTTCTTGGGGAGATTTATATTAAATTACATTATGGAAAATCTTGAGGATCAGCCTAATTACATGATAAAATCCTGAAGACATGGAAAAATAGGGATTTTGAGGTTGTATTAGAAATTAAAACCATGTTTGGATACAAGAATGTGTGTATGGATTTGGAACAGGTGAGCCTAGGGTTAATCACCCTGAAAAGGGTTGGTTAAGTATTAACACAATCTTTACTCTAGTGTATGATGAGTGGTTAAATTATTCCACACATGGATAGAAGCTCATAGAGGTTATGTATTGGTTAATAAAATTATCTTTACAGTATATCATATTTGATTTATTATGTTACGTAATTAGGTTATGGAATATGACTAAAATCAACCTAAAGAAACCTAGATTTAATGGAGAGTGATTTTGGTTGATGTTAAATCTAATTTAACAATTTCAACGAGTGATACATTTTGAGGTTGAATGTGCCTTGTGATTATATTACAATAATTCTATTATGGAGTTAATTTCTCATCACTCATGATGAACTCATTTTTGTTTTACTAATTGATAATGTATTAAGTAATCATGATACAAATTTATTTCGTATATAATTCCAAGATTTCCCAATGGAAAATCTAATGGGATAATAGTTAGAGTGATAAATATTGTGAATATTTCAAACCAAATATCATGAATTCTTACTAAAAACATTAAAATATTTTAGCTTCCAAATTATCCATGGACGATAAGGATAGAGTATCATGAAATGTTTTGTGAAAATGATAATTAAGGAAATATTTTTTAGTTTCCTTCTTTTAAAATATTTTGTAAGAATGACTTAGATAAAATTATTATCTGAAAAAAGAGATGTTTTTATTGGGTAAATGAGTTAATAAAGAAACTAATTTATAAGGAAATTTAAAGAGATCAGTGAACATGTTGAAAGGGAAAATAGTTCATCTCAAGGTACAAATAATTTATTAATATATTAAATGCGGTAAACTTAGGTGTAACCCAAATCCATTCCCAAATCCAATTCTTAATGAGGATTATAATAATCATATATTTCCAAGACTAGGGGAATAAGGGAAAGGATATGCAACCAAAAATATTGGGGTGGGTTCCAAAAATTATGTGGAGTGAAGAACACTAATAATCTACTTAAGAACTATGAGTGTGGATGTTTTTTTATTTATCAACACACCCTTTTTACCTAGAATATTTTCTATGAACATTAAATCATCACTTGATGACTAGATGTTGAATTGTCAAAAAAACTTCTATTTATATGATTATTATATCCCATGTTTATGTTTTTCGGTAAGTACCTTGTGAAAATCTTATTACCCATCCTTTAGAGAAAACTAATCTATTTTATAAATTGTTTAGATATCTTCATGTATACTCTATATTAATGAAATATAGAGATCATATTTAATATATAAAATGAACATATTATCAATTAACAATACAAGTATGATGAAGAATTATCATGGAAAACTGATTCCCATATATAGTCATTAACCCCAACTTTGAGGAGTACATAGATTAAATGGTTAATAAGAAATTTCATATTTTGAAACATCTATTATAAAATACATTGAATAGTTTCCAAGGGATAACCATGTTTATAAGGTTGATATCTATTTTAAAATCAAATACTTTGAATTTATATCTTATTGGCACCTATTACTATTTAATTACATAAGAATAATTAAAATAGAAATGAATCATTTTATTTATGAGTGAGTGAATTCAAAAACCAAAAATTTAAGTATAAATAAATATTATGTTTAAAAATTTGTGGGATGATGTCATTTATATGAGGTATGAAAACTTTTTATTTCCATTTTAATTCGTTTTTAGACCAAATATGGATGCCTGGTGAGGCTATAGGGGAAACTAGGATTTCTGGGGCTTGTTCAGAGATTGGATTCTATGTTTTTGGATGAGTAAGATGGGTCGCGTAATTATTAAAAATGATGTGTCCCATTCCATATAGTTTGAGTAAACCATGAGGGGTTGTAAGACCCACTGTCCAAGGAAACATGGTTTGATGAAACTATGAAAATGGTTCTACATAACGGTGTAAGTGCTGTGTATTTTTTGACAAAGGGAAAAACAAGGTCAACACATGGTTTGTCTAACCATGCACCATGATCATGCGAGGGAGGTATTGAGGCGGAGAAGGGCACACGATTTGTTCACGATTTCTCCATCCATGTAGCCAAACCATGTGACCCATTATTTAGAGTGTAAATGAACATTTTTCACTTATTTAATTAAATATCTCACCCCAAACCTCTTTATTTCTAATTTATTATATAAAAATACTTCTTCTCTCATTGGTTTTTTAAGCCTTCAACCTAGATTTGATCTAGTTATTCTATCCAACATCCAAATCGTGTTTCATTAATCCCATTGGATTTCCATTGGTGAGTTCTATTTTCCTCTTACACATTATACTATGATCCTTTTTATCAATGATGATATTTTGTGCAGCCACACATGCCCTATTTTTAGGGTGTTAATTTATTGTTCCTTTTTTTTGTAATCAAGACCAAATCAAAGCCTGATACTGGTTGAGTACTCCTCTCTGGGCTTAAGTTTGGGGTTCTATACGTTTTCCATTAAAGTCCTGTTGTTTATAACTAGTTGAATTTGTGCCTCATGATATACATTTTGGGTGATGCTTTCCAAATTTAGTAAACCTTGACTTAATTGATTATTCGTGTTTAATAAATTTTTTGAAATCCTTATGAAATGTTGAAGGTATTTCAACTCAACCAAAACCACCCATAGTGTGGGTTATACCTTTTTATCACAATCATTCTACCCTTGGGGAGCATTGAGATTTATTTTTATAATTTATAATTGAATATGATAATTAAGAGAATTGTAGAAGGTTATAAGAACCTTTTATAACATTTTCATTGGTAAATGAAACGTTTAAAATGGTTAATCCATTAGAATATACATGATTATGAGTGAATTAGTGAAATTATTAATTGAATGATCTATCAAAGGGTAAATGAATTATTTATGATGATGATGGAGGGTTTCTGATATAGAACAGATGACCTACTTAGATTATAGGTACATTTCTACTCCCTAGACCTGGCATATATTGGCTGCCTTAGAAATTTATACTCCTTCGATCAGATTACTTGATTTACTTTATATTTTACAATTCCTTGGACATTACTACTCTTTGAATCTGATGAACTCTTAGGATTCCATGGACATTACTACTCCTTGGATCCTACCAACTTAACTTACTTTGATTCCTTGTACATTTCAACTCCATGGATCCATATTAACTAGTTTACTTGGCACGATTGAATGACTTGGATATTTATAATCCTTGGACATAAAGATATATCAGGATTCCCTGGAAATTTCAACAATATGGTTTATGTTTACTTTTTTAAATATATTACACGTATTCCATGGACATTTCCACTCCCTATATCGAGATTACATCGATTTCTTAGATATTATTAATCCATGGATCCCGACGATGTTGCCTTGATACTCAATTACTCGACATAGGTTGTTGATGATGATTATTAATGATTTACATTTATCAATTTTTATGGTTTTTTATCACAAAGACACTTGATATACTAGATAATATCACTAAAAATATCATTAATTGTGAACCTATTATATTTTCACACTAGTTGAGATTATAAAAAAGACTAGAATTGTTATAGAAAACTTTTTGGTGGCCTATTGGGTGTTATCTGAAACCCTATTTGGGTTGTCTTTGGGTACATGGAAATATTTCATGAATGATGGTAGGGACAGGGGAAATAACATACTTTCCAATGCTTTATTGAGTATAGAATGAGTGTAGAGGATCATAGGACTGAGCTATGGTTCATACTACTATTTGGAGATGGTTTCTCTTTGGAATTTTTGTACTTTTATAGATTTATTGTATTATATTCTTGTTTCTATGTTTTACTAATCTTTTGTATATCGTTACATGGTCTTCAATTTTTAGATGACTCTATTGTATGTGATTACTGGGTTATTTAAATGATTAATGTGATTCTTCTCCTACTAAGTTATTTTATATTATTCCACTTTTGATTATGAAGAGTATATTGATGTGTTATACCAAGATCATGAAAGTATAGTCTCTCCATTGTTCCACAATGGACCCTCACATCTAGTTATTATCCTATGTCATCTGGAGAGGTGTTCTTGAGGCCATGTGTCCAATCGGGTTTGGTTAGTGTTGGGTGAATTGTGTTTTGGGGAATCATAAAGTGGTATTAATGGAGTTTTTTAATTTTTTTCTTATAATTTTGGAAAATTATATAGGAGATTATTAACGTTTTTAATTTGGTAATGAGTTGTCCCTGGGAGTAGGAAACCAACATTAAAGAAAATTACAATTTTCATGGGATAAAAAATATTGTTTTGTAATGTTGTTATTAGAGATCCCTTTATTTCACTATTGGGTAATGCACTTGATGTTTTATATGACTTATTATTATTCATTTTAACCCTTGGCCAAATATGGTAAGGAGACATCGCATCATGAAAAATTATAAGCACATTATGATTTATATTTCAAAAATTATTCCATGCCACATTTATATTTCTATGTGTATTTATTGCTACAGGTTTTGGTTCATTTTGTTGTATCCATGATAAAATTTCATATAGGGGATTGATAAATATTTTTTTGGGGTTAAATAGACACAACACTTCAATTTAAAATCTGTATGGGCCTATATATATTGGAAGTGGTGATCCATTTAGTTCAACCTTTTAAAGAGAATATTTATATAAACGAGAATGAATTTAAATGAAATTGAATTTTAAAAATAATTTTTGATTTTAAAAGGGGTTGATAATTGAAATTTAAAGGATTTTTCCACAATAAATAGCAATTAATACTCGGTATATTGGAACCTATGACTTATAATAGAGAACTTGACCCTAACCAAACTTCGAATATTGGTTATAAGTAGTATCTCTTACATTCTTATGGATTTTTTGTCACCTAGACATAACTTTAGGAGAAGGTATCTGGTTGTGATTCATTTTTAGGAAGGCTTCTCTTAGACATATGTATATATATGTAATCTTGATGTTATCAAACCATGACCAATGATGCACATGGAATATATATAGATATTCCACCCTGACGACCACCATTTGAAATAGAGGATGGTGGAAATGTCCATGATCTTGAGGTTATGGGATATAGGCCTCTAATATAACCTCCAATAGGGCATCTTTCTACACAACCTGTTATACCATATATGGTTTTAAAGGGCTAGTTCAGATAGGTATTCCTTCACTTTATGTAGACCATTCAGGGGGGCACAGTGAATTTCCCTGACTATAGAAGAGATAACATGTGAGGTTTAGCATCAGAATACAACCATGTTTTTAGTGGATAATGGAATATAGGCTAGAGAGTTATCATTGGTGGCCATGTTATCGATCTTTGAGCATCTTTAGACACCTCCCAGGAGGAGAGTGAATTTTTCTACATATATTCTTCCAGATTCAACCAAGAGATTTAGGGACATTATTATTCAGATGGATCATCATCGGGATATGGATTTTAATGGATTTTAAAGATTTACGTATATCCATTTATGGTTATTTTTATCCTAATATTCGGAGGTAAAATATATCGAGGGAATTTATGTTCCTAGAGTAGGGAATGTTATAATTCATGGACAATTATTTCAGTTTTTCAATGCTCTAGTGTTTCAAACCTATTCTATTATGTGATAAGTTATTGAAAGATAGGTCGTTTGAGGATGGTCTTAGGTATGACATTCAATCATAGAACAACGACTTATGGATTGCAGTTTTATATGAAATAGTAAACCATGCATTGATTACTAAATTTAACATAAGGGAAATTGGGGGTATTTAGTAGGGTAGATAAGCTTATCAACCCAATGGATCAATTTCAGGTTCTAGTAAGTGACACTTTGAGGTCACTCGTGAGGGGAATAAAATCTTGAACATGAGTGTTGGTATATCTGTTATCTTTTATATATGTGAGATAAATGGACATTGAGGATCCCACATGATAGAGACCTAGTTGAGGTCTGAGTTTTTGAATGAGTGGTCCAACTATAATATTTTTTAGTAAATTTTCTGTAGAATCTAGAAAGAGGGGGTCCACACTAAATCTGAATTTAGGAGTTGGGTCCGCAGATTCTCATCATGTAGAGAGATAGAGTGAAATTGGACAATTTGGCCAAGGTGGTGGTCGTTGTCAGTTATCCAAACACCAGAATCAAATCACCAAAAGAGTAGATGTTCTCAAGGTAGTCATGTGATATATCAAGACCACAGTTCTGTACATATGTTTATTGTATAGATGATACCTGATTACCAGAGTGTCAAACCTACTATAGTGAGTGGTGCTATTATAGAAGCCACTACATTAGTATCTATCCTTTTTTGATATAGGTTCTTCTCATTATTTCTTATATGTTTCTATTTTGGAGAGAATTGGGCTCTATGTTCTATTTCCCTATGGATTAGGACACATGATAAAAAATCGGGGATATGAATGGAGAGTGTACTCTAGTGTAGTAAGTCCCTGTTTGATATTAGTTTGTGTTGTTTCATGTGGGACCACTTTTTCATCAAGATGATAGGGTTTGACATCATTCTCAGGATTTAATAGTTGGTTCCCAATCATGCTTATGTAGACTGTTATCCCTAATGGATGACTTTACCATCACCAAATGGATGTGTTTTTATTCACAAGGTTGAAGGGGATTTCTTGGAAAGTATAGTTGGAATTGATCATAGCAGGATGGGTAGGATGACCGCCCTGATTACTAGCTTATAATTGGATGATCAGAGAATGCATCAGGTGGAATTCTCACTAGTGGTTGATCATTTCATGTTTGTTTTTATGGATGAATTTTTAGGACTATCGTCTGAGAGAGAGGTAGGTTTTTCTACTGATCTAATTATAGGAACTATAGTGGTATCCATTCTTCTTTATAAGATGGGTACTACTGAGTTGTAGGAGCTCAATAGGTATCTAGAAGACTTTGAAGAAAATGGGTTTATATGAAACTATACTTCTCTTTGGGGTCATGTGATTCTTTTATATAAGAATGTTGATATACACTTTCATTTATACTTGGAGTATTAGATATTGAACCAGTTAGTGATTAAGAACTAGTATCACTTTCATTAGATAAATAATCTCTTAAACCATATCAGAGGTTCTATAGTGTTCATGAATATTGATTTTAGATCATGTAATCATTGGATTTGTGTTTCAACTTCGAACATACCTCATGAAACATTTTGTTGCAGGTATTGTTGATATGATTATTTGGTTATGTCCTATTATCTCAGAATGTGCCAGTAGTTTTGATGGTACTAATGAACTATATTTTCCATCCATATTTGGATTTATTTATTATAGTATTCATGGATGGTATCTGAGTGTATTCACACACTCTACACGACAATGCCAAAAAAAATTAAGATCCTGTTAGATGCACTAATAGAGCATCAGCTGTATTCTAAGCTCATAATTTTCCACTTTTTGATGAATAATATTCTCTTTATGGATGATATTATCTCAAATCTAATAGTATCATCTAACTTAGATATGCTGAGAGCTATATATTCTTTATAACACAGTAATAATTTAATTCAAATAAATATTTTCATAGGGTTATCCACATATTAAAATATTTTAATATAGGAATTATCATCCTTATAGAAACCACATACATGCTTGACTAAGAAGGGTGTGATGTTGTTATGGTCATTAGCCTATGATACATCCTTTTAGGGGCTAAAATGGAGACTAACATCAGCACTAATCCTAATTATTTTATAGCCAGGATGACAGTATACATTATATTAGGATCCATTAGGTATCAATCTGGGATCACTTCTCAAGTAAGGGTAGTGAGTCGTGTTGTACGGGTCTTGTCAGTTGAGGCCACATCAGAGTAACTACCTGATGAAAGATCTCGAGTTAGCCAATTTTTTCATTCCTTGCAGGGTTGGAATAGTTATTTAATAGGAGATAATGTTTTTTTATACACGGACCAATAATCCTCAATTACATATTTACACATCAGAAATTGACTCATAGGATATTAAAAAGGGTTTAATATCTTTTTTCCTTCGACTTTGATCTTGTATATACACTTAGAAATGGAAATGAAGTAAATGATACTCTGAGTAGGAGGAATCACACACAACTGTTCAGGTGTCTAGTAGAAAGTGGAAGCTTATGGGCCTATTTTATGAGATGCATATAGAGGTTAAATACCAACATGGTCAGTATGTGATTGCATCATTTACATTTACCTATTCAAATATGGGAAGAGTGAAGATGATGTAGCTACTAGATTTTGAGGTCCTTGACATAGGGGAGGGTGTAACAGGTGATGACCCACCTCTTTGTTGGATCATTGATGGGGATGAGATCTTGCACATCCACATATGTGTCTACGTTCTAGAATATATCTTGTAGGAGTTCAAGTGAGAGTCTCATACCTCTATATGGGCTGTGCATCCCCACCTTACAATAATATATCATGAATTACACAACCAATACTGGTGGTTAGGGATGAAAATAGAGATATATGGGTTCACTACTTGGTGTGCCACCTATCAAAAGGTGAAGGTGGAACACCAGAACCCAGTATGGTTTTTTCCTTTTATACCTATTATTTGGTTGAAATTGGATGATTTCACCATGAATTTCATGACAGGACTACCTAGATCACCTAAGGGTTTTGATGTCGTATGGGTGATCATATATGGGTTAACAAAGGTTTTTAATTTTCATCCTATTTGTGAGACTCTATCCCTGGATGAGCTTTGGATGCTCTAAATTCAAGAGATCATATGCCTCTATTGTGTTCCACAATCTATCGTATCAGAAAACAAACACTACTTTCACATCATGGTTCTGGTAGGGGTTGGAACCATACTAGGTTCACAGGTACTACTAAGTACATTCTATCACCCACCTACCAGTGTTTAGTCCCATCACATGATATTGGTTTTGTATTGAATTCTTTGAGAATGCATCCTTGATTTAGGAGGTCCTCGAGAGAAAATCATACCTCTCATAGAGTTCTCTTATAATAACATCTTCCAATGAGTACACAAATGGATCCTTATGATCCCCTATATGGTAGTCCATGTCATTCACCCATGTGATGGTTAGAGGTAGGAGAGACAACAATATTAGGTCCAAATCTTGTTCAGGATACTTTAGAGTAGGTTCATCTTATTTGGAAGAGGATGTCTATAGCTCAGTATAGAAAGAATCCATAACCTTATCATCAATTTAGTCCACTAGAGTTCAAGATGGGGATTTAGTTTTTCTTATGCGTTTTACCCAGAATGGGGAATATGAGGATTTAAAATAAAGGGAATCAATATCCACATTATTTCAGGCCCTTTGAGATTTTGGAGAAGTTTGGGTTGGTGGCCAATCAGTTTTAGTTACCTCAGAGATACTGAACCATGCATGGTGTCTTCCACATATCATACCTTCACTGATATCATTCTTATCCTTCACATATTTTTCATACTAATGAGGTTGAGTTGGAGGCAGATGCATCCTTTGAGAATCATCATATCTGTATTTTTTATCATAGAAAAATAGTTCTCGCATCCTAGTTATCCCCTTTAGTATGGGTGATTTGGAATCACATACATTTATAGTACAAGACGTGGGGGTATGAGGTCGAAATACATGCCTATTTCCCAAATTTATTCTCAAACGATGATTGAAAACTATTTGAAGGGAAATTCAGGGAAAAATTTTTATAACTAGAGAATATTATAAGATATTAGATTTTATATAAGGCATAAAAACTTTTATTTCTATTTTAATTTCATGGTTATGACCTAATATGGATACTTGGTGATACTATGGAGGAAACTGAGGTTTTGAGGCTTGTTCAGAGCCTAGTGCCTCAGTTTTTGGATGAGGAATCTCTATGACATGGTCAGTAGAAACTATGATGACCAGGACTCATGGTTTGACTAAACCATGTCGTGTAGTCCTGCCCATTTTCTATGGCTACACAAATTGATGAAAGTATAAAATTGGGGCCACATGTCCATGAAATTACGGTACATTTTTTACAGAGATGAAATTCATGGTCGGTGCATGATTTTTCTAAAAGTGTTCCATGAATCTGTGTGTGAGGTATTAAGGTAGAGTAGGGCATATGGTTGGTGAGAAGGTGGTACAACCATGAGTCTAAACCAGGTGAATATACCATTATTTAGAGAGGAATTTACCATTTTCACATATTTCATTAAACCCCTCACCCCATTTCTTTCTCATTTCCAGTGAATGGACCCATCTTCTCCCATTTAATTCCATAAGCCTTAAAACTATGATTTGATAATATTGGTATTCCCTACATATGAATCGAGTGTCATTAATCTCATTGGATAGAAACCAGTGAGTTATATGTTCCTCTTGTATATTTGGTTATTTTCATTTCAATCTAAGATGTTATTTTGCTCCATTATCTTATGCCCTATTTTAAGTGTGTTCATCCATTGTACTATTTTCATTGGATATGGATCAAATAAAAGGCTAATACTAGATGATTACTCTACTATGGGATTATGTTATGTGGCCTATACCTTTTACCATAAAGTCTCTTTATTTAAATCTAGTTAAAATTGTGCGACATGATAGAAATTCTCGGAAATTCTCTCATAGTTAATTGAGCTTTAAGATAATTGACAAATTCATATTTAATACATGTTGTGACACCCTTTTGTATGGTATGAGGTAGTTGAACTCAACCTAAACCACCCATGTTGTGGTTTATATGATTTTATTTGAATTATTCCACCATTGGGGTCAGTTTTGCTTCGTTTTTGAAATTGATAATTGAATATGGTAATTTGGACAATTGTAAAAGGTTATCAGCATAATATAGATCCTTTTAATTTGTAGATCAAATGTATGACATGGTTAATCACTTATAATGTAAAAAATTATTATGGTATTTGTGAAATGATTAAATGAATTTTATATGCAAAGGTGAATGAATTGGTTATGATGATGATGGAGGGTTCTTGGTATGGAACGGACAACGTGCTTAGATGCCATGGATATTTCTACTCCATGACATGACTTACTTAGGATGCCTTATAAATTAATAACCCTTGTATTTGATTACATGATTTAATTGATATGTTATGATTCTTTGGAAATTATTACTCCTTGTATCCAATGACCCTTTAGGATTCCCTTGACATTTATACTCCTTGGATCCAATATACTTAGCTTACATAGATGCCTTGGGAGTTACTACTCCAATGATCCAGCTTAACTATTTTACTTGTCATTCTAGTATTCCTTGTATATTGCTACTTCTTATATACAATTAAATATTTGGATTCCTTGGGAAATTATACACCTCAAATATTGTTTACATTCTTACTTAGCTTAATATGATTGCATGGACATTACTTCTCTAGGGATCCAGATTACTGGGATTTCATAGACGTTTCTACTCCTTGGATCCTGACCATATTTCCCTGATACTAGATTACTCAGAATAGGCCATTGATGATGGTTATTTATAATTTATATTTTTCCATGATTATGGTTTTCTTATCATAGTGAGACTTGATTTATAGGATAACATCATTTCTACTGTTATTACTTGTATACTTGTAATATCTTCACACCACTTCATAATATATGCACAAAATGGACTTCTTATAGACATTGTTGGTGGTGGCCAACTAAATGTTATCTCACACCCTATTCAGGCTGTTGTTGGGTACCTATAAATACTTCTAAGATGCAGGTATGGATACAGGAAGGTGAACACTTTTTGAATCTTGATTGATAATGGCATATGAGATGGGGTGCACAGGACTGAGCTATGGCTTGTAATTATTTTTGGAGATAGCTTCTCTTTGGCCTTTTTCACATTGATACATGTATTGTAATAGATTTTAGCTTCCAGGTTTTACCTTTCATATGTATTTTATTCCATGACCATGATTTTTTTGTGACACCGTTGGATGATATTACATGGTTATTTATATAATGGATGTTATTATACCTCTTTTGATTATTAAACTTACAATGTTGTGTTGCAATATAATCGTGAGGTTATATTATCCACATGGTTTCACCGTGAACCCTAACTGATATTCTACAACATCTATTATATGGGGAGGCACACTTGAGGCCATGTGGATAACTGAGTTTTGTTACTGTTGAGAGAATCGGGTCCATGTCGTCACAATATTGTTCTATATTAAACACCAAACTAAAAAATCCTTAAGATATAAAATTGAAATCAAACAATTGTAATCTATTTGTTAAATTAACAGTTATAAATATAAGTAACCATATTATGAAATATATGAAAGAAAAAAAGGATTGAAATAGCATCAGGTGGTGGAAGTCTCCATTATAAGCTCATATATCTGATCTTGGAAATGAGGTAGCTTCACCTAGTTTTTCTCTAGACCAATACAAATTCAAACTCGAATAATTATGGTATGATTGAAATCATATGTGAGATAATTTTAAACTTCTATAAATTTTCTTGAGAACCAAGCAAGGGGAATCACCACCCAGGACTTCCATGGGAGGTAACCATATATATAGATATTATGAATAAATCTCGAGGGGTTATGTCACAATAAATTAGGATGATATAAATAGGTAAATATTAACGAAAAAATTTATTTAACAGATCTAAGGTATGAATTTTATATTTTGACTTTAATTTTTTTTAATAATGCATTGATAACATTAATGAAATCATTATATTCATAAAAACTAATTTTTCTAAAAAAAAACTTTTCTATTATATATTTATGTAAACTAAATATATCATAAATACTTTTCATATGTATAATATATATAATATAATAACACAAAAATATTAGTAATTGATATGAAATAAGAATAATAACCATTATTACATTGAATGTTATTCTCCTATAAAAACATTTTCTTATTATATTTTCTGAAAATCAATTCAAAGTTAAAATAGAAAAATTATAGAATTTTATTTGAATAAATAAAATTAATTTTTTTTAATTTAAATATTAGTAAAATAAATTTTTTTGAAAATTTTCTAAAATAATTTATTTTTAGGTTAATTGTGAAAAATATAATTTTTACTAAAACTGTAAATTTTATAACTTTAAATGATATACTTATATGTATATAAAACCTATTAATTGGTAAAGTTTTTATTTTTGAAGTAAAAAAATATATTTTAAAAAAAACTATGTTGAATTTTGGAAACCAATGATTAATATTTTAAGTACATAAGTAATTTTTTCTAATAGAAACAGATTTTTTTTTATTTTCTATTAATCAAATATAATTTTGGTAAAAAAAATTGTATTGATTTGAATGCAACATAAAATTTATTTTTTTTACAATAAAACAATTTATATAATAAAAATAAAATAAATTAATAATTTTACATTGCACATAATTTTATTATTAAGAATACACTTTACTAAATAGATGGGGTTTTACATGTTACATGCACAATTGTTAATATTGAATTATCTTATAAATATAAATTTTATAAGAAAAATTTTATTTAATATTCAGAATCATTGGTTCAATATTATATAATATGTTCCATTTAATTTTTTGCAATTGAAAGTAAATTAATTAGGTAAAAAATAGTTACCATGGTAAAACCAAAAATGGTGAAATTGAGGATTTATAGATTAAAGGATATAAAATAATGTTTAAAACATATTTGAAAATTATTGGATGAGGTATTACCAGCCTTATCTCATCCCAAAATACATTATTATTATGCATTTTATGAGTCATATTGACATTTGAAACTAGTAATCTCTATATATTTAGTTGAAATATTTAAAAAAATATCATTCTCACCGCTTATAAAAGGGGCCTCTCACCACCCCTTCCAAACCACATTAAAATTCAGTTTCACTGAAAATTATTACCATTACCTTTTATTTATAACCATATTATTTTTAAATGAACTTGTATGCACAATATATTTTCTTTATACCTCCATTTCAAAGGTTTCTTGAATATGGAAAGCCTTATCTCTCAATGTGAGTACTTTTTTCATTACATTTTCTATTCTTTTTTACCTTCCAAATATAATTTTATACTTCATATATATTGAAATGAGTATTTTTTTTGCTTAATTTTTTATTATTGGGTAATAAGTATTTTCGACCTTTCCCTTTTCTATTATTTAAAATGAAATCCCCATTTGTGTGTTGTGCAGGCTACCACCTCAATGAAGTGGAGACCTTTTTATCATAAATTCATATTTTCACTCGTTATAATGGTATAAGGAAGAATATATGTAAATTATATAATATAATTAAGTTTATTAATATAAAAAATGTAATATAACTTCTTTCCTTCTCATTCTTTGAAAAATAAAAATGTTAAATGTGCATTCTACGACTATCACCTCTATGAAGTAACATATCTCTTTTTTCATTTATTTTATTTATTAATTATTAAATTCAATTAAAATATTATTCACCTCTATAATTATATCTATATAATAACAATATTCTTTTTTAAAATGATATTATTCAAAAAGAAATCAATATCCTAATTAAAATAATCCATTAATTATGTTACAATCAAGTTTGGCTTGGTTTAACCACCATGACGAACCATTATATAACATAATATCATGGATGAATATGAGATATTAATTATTTGTAATATTATATATATATAAAGAAAATTTTATTTATTTCTTGAATGGTAACATTAATATTAAACTTATTAATTTAAATAACACCATCAATTTGATAAATATTATGAAAACATGCTTTTCACCAATTACATCTATAAAAACCATAACCTAAACTATAAAAAAATTAAATTATAACATTATAAATACTGATAAAACATCATGTTCTGTATGTTTTATTATCCAGTAATGATAAACTTTGGGTGAAGAAAAAATAAAAACTCTTCTATTATGGATCTATTTTGAAAGGATAAAAATTAATCACACCCATGATTGAAAGTATATAATAAATAACTAATATTAATGTAGAGAATAATTTTAATTTAAGTTTAAAAAGGATTATATATATTTATAATTTTCATAAATATGTTATTATTATATTTACTTTTTTATACATGAGATTAGATCCCTGTCATTGAATTCTAGAATTAAGGTAAGGGGTTTATTGTCTAAAATTTAATTTCATTAGACATATTTCTTAATTTTCATTTTGATAACATTAATATGGTGTGATTAATCACAAATTAAATTATTTTACCATATCCATGGGTTTTTGAGATTCATTTCATGTTTTCTTTTAGATATATTTTTATTTAAAAGATACCAAAGCTAAAAGAGGTTTTGATTCAAATGTATTTCCAATTTTATGGGTTTAGTTCATAATATTATTTTAAAATAAATATTTTTAAAAAACATAAAATAATGGGAGAATTGTTTGTAATGAATTGTGTCTGTACTTGTATGAAAATTCCAAATGGAATTTGTTTTTTTATTTTAGTAGATGTTTTGATTTTAGAACAGGGGTTTGTAAAGTTATTATAAAATTTGGAACCCCACAAATTTTCATGTTTTGGGATGAGTAATAAGAATAAAGAGGAGTATTAATGGATTGTGAGGGACATAGGAGAGGCTAGGTTAGTTGTTAAATCCATGGTTTCATCACACCAATGGATTTCCAAAATGCACCATTGGTTTCCTAGTGGTGTCTAGAAGTATCTTCTAGTACTTCCAGTATCCAATATCCAGTTGGTGGGCCTTTTAGAGGGAAAAATAAATTCTCCCACCTAGAGTTTTAGAATGGGGAATCCTCTTCCTGCCCTCATCTTTTTCCACATGAAAGGATCTAGCCTCCTTCCCTTTCACTATAATCTCTTCTTGTCTTATAAGTGGATTTTGATGTGTTTTTTGAGTTTTGTGGTAAGTCTCACCCTACCTAGATATTCTAATTCCTATTAATCATTCCTTATTTTTGTTTATTCTCCCAATTTAGTGTTTTTTTCGATTCCACTGAAGCATGGTGTAATTTGATAAAAGGGATTGGGATTCCTTTCTCCTTGTGATTAGGGCATCCTGAGACTACATATTCACATGGTTTCTTATATATTTGAAAATTTATTTCAACATCATATATTTTATTTGGTTTTATAAATTATTAATTAAATTTAATTGGATTTATGTGCCTATAATTGGACATTGGGCTTGGCTTAAGCTCAACAGTGTGCCATGTCGGCCAAAACCGCATTTCTTGATGTTTAGACAGGTGAATATGGACCTAAAAGGTATCTTGAATTATAAAAACTTTAAAATGATTTAATTAGTTAATATTAAATTATATAATTAATTTTATTGGTTTTTTGGGTTGATATAGGAGCCTAGGCAGTTTGTGGGGGTTTAGTAGAGCTTGGACGTACCTTGGAAAGACATGATAGAGTTGTTAACCCATGGAATTAAAATATAAGAAGATATTTATTATGAGGTAGGTGGTTTTGGTACTCAATATCTATATTATGTTATTTGTTTTATTTTATGATGAATTATGACTTTCATACTCACCACTAGGATTGATGGATTGCCCGATTTAAATAATTGTCTGGTATACATAGACCATCTGATTTAATAATCAATTAATTGTGAATTGGTTAATGTGACGTGCCATACACCCTATTTAGTTCCAATTCACACAATGTCCCTAGTATAATAGCATGACTCCTCAACTATCAATGGTTAAGGTCAATACCATAAATTTTTTCCTAGATCGAGTAACCCATCTTGGGGGATGATGTTCAATGAAAGGAATAATAAACCTTGTTTCTTGGATTATGACCCATTAGTACCTCTTTGAAGGGGTGAGATGAAATAGATAAATGAGGTGTTATTAGGCCTTTGAAGACCCTTTGGATACCATAAATCCATTAGGCTCTTTGACTTGATAGTGAGGTGGGGAAAAATCCCCATTTGTTCTGACCCGGACTAAGTAGAAAAAACCTCGGTAGATCTATATCAATTTGTATGAGTGGACCAAACTAATGGGACTTTAATTACTGATATGTGATGATATCCATCTCTATAATCCATTTCTTACTTGGAATTCCCAATTAATTAGAGAGGTAACACTTTCCTGAAGATGATTCTATGGTTTGTAGCATCTTATGGGCATTAAGTTCTAGTTTTGTGGATTAATTGAGTATGAAGACCCCAGATGGGGTACATTTGAAAAAATTTTGATCTAGGGGGCCCATGTACGTTCCTCAACTATTATTTAACCATAGGAAAATTTATGTGAGATGGGTAGTTGTGATTATAGGTAGAATATGGTACCTTATCCACTTGGAGAGAATGATGGGGCTACATTGAGGTACGATTAGGGATTGAGATGATTGTCAGTGTCACCTTAGAAAACAAGTTATATAGTGATCCCAAAAAGGCCACGGTTGCTGAGGTGGGTCACACATTTGGTTGGAACTTATTTATTATTTACATTCTCATGCTTGATTCCCTAGGATAATGAATTCCTTGAGCATGTTTCTTCTTTTTTAGGTGATTGCGCTTGGCCTTAGAATTGGTATAACACCGCTAGTTCATGATTGTGCCATGAGAATGGGTATATTACACCTTTATGGGATAAGCCCATGTGCCATGGGGATGGGTATAATACCCTAATTTTATATGGTAGCTAATATGGTTGATTGATGGCATGGGAATTTCTATATTTCCCTCAGTTGGCTGAATCAGAATGCCATGAGGATAGTTATATTGCCCCTGGTAGGCATGTTATCTATAGATGATTTGAGATTTTATATATTTCACTTTAGGTGCCTGATTTTTTATATATAGAGGGCTATATTACACCTATTTGTCTCACCCCACATACCACTAGGATGGGTATATTTCCCCCAGTCGGAATGTGTTCTACACGTCCCCCAGGATTGCATGGGGATTGGAGTAGGAATGGTCATCATGGGGTACTAATAGACACCTAATCACTAATCGAAATAGGTATGATCGGTCAGATTCATGGACCTAAGAATCAAAAATTCTATGGTACTTGGTGCATGGTTTTGAAGGGTCCACACAACATGATTGGATATATTATAGCATTAGGTAAAAGAAGGTTTTTCTGTTTTTTTTAATTTATTGATCGACTATTCTTTTATTTTTAGTAGATAATATTTCATGAATATAACACAACATGTTCTATTTTTTGTGGGATAACATTGGTAGTTCTCTATTGAGTTATGTATTCACCGGGTTCAGGCCACAACTCCACATGGGTACCTGAGCAGTTCTCACATTTTTATTGCATTTTTAGGTTTGGTGGAGGCCTATGGTTTTTCAGGATAGAGTTGGAGTAGCTCATAGGGGGTTTGGATTTTGATATGAAGTATGTATTTTAGTTGATGTGGATCCCGGTTTTTTATTTCTTCTATCAATTCATTATATATGATCATCCCAGTGGGTGATTTGTTATCTTCTGTGACTGTACGATTCTACATCAATTTATTATTGATGAGATGGTTTATTTATTTATTATCAACATACTCTAATGTATTTTTACTGTTATAATGATTCTGTGTAAATTTAATATTTTTTTTATTCCAATACATGGGGTTTACACTCCCCCATGGTACGATCTTATAACCTCAACCCTAGTTGGAGGCATATACCATATGAGGAAGTGCTCTGAGGTAAAGTGGTGAACCGGTCAAGTTACTATTTTTTAGTGAGTAGGGTGAGGATGTTATGTTTGAATTATTTATAAAATCCCTCATCATTTTCATTGGATTTTCATAGGGTTTTCTATTTCCTCAAAAATATCAGGTCCCCTTGACTCATTATTTACCCTGTGGGTTTCTTGTAAGTAAAACTGATTCAATATTTTCTTCTTGGTTCGGAATATCCCTTTTATATGTCCATATTAATTGGATGTTTTTGAAAATTTCATTTTCTATGACTCAATAATTAAAAAATTTATTTTTCCACTAATTTTTATTTTTATGAAATATCAAATTAATTTTTAACATTTTCTACATGGGTTATTTTTATCAAATGATGAAAACGATCAGTTTTTTAAATTTCTCATGGGAAAACAACTTTTTCCTTAATATTATTTTATCTAGAAATTTCCCCCAAATTTTTCATCATTTATAAATGAAATTATTCTTCTCCTAGTTTTTAAAAATATCTCTTTAAATTTTTTTCAAAGGATCAAGTATAATTCTTATTTCCAAAGTAATTAATCTAAAATTACTAAAAGAGGTGTTTTTAATATAAGTCATTTACATATATTATAATTGATCAGGGAAAATATAATAATTATACCATAGAAATTATTTCTCTATATGGATTATTTAATATCCCTCAATTTTAAAGTAGTGATCCAAAACTACCTTTTTCATTATCAATTACTCATCTGTATAACTTCAATTAATCTTTTAATGCCTTTACAATTTGAATAACCGATTTTTGATTCATTTTATTGAAGGGTGTTCACCTAGATTCTATACATTGATTGATTGTGGAAATTACTGATTTATCAATATACCATTTATCTATATGGTATGAATACCATATGCTTTACTATCTTGATTTAAGGGTATTTGACTAGATATTTTTTGAAATATTTTGATACCCATTTATTTTAACACGGGTATATCATGTTAATATTATTGATTGAATTATAGGTGTTTTCTTTATATAATTCCATTTTTAAAGTATATGAAACCGATTTTATTTTCATATGTTATATATGATGAATGAAACACATTTTATTTCCATGCGTTCTTTATAATGTTAGAAATGAAACCCATTTTTCTTCCCAATGGTTATTTATGATTTGATGAATGATTATAATAATATAGTAGACATAAGAATGGATTAATGATTGTTGGGGTCCTATATTTCCATCCAATGCATAAGTTAAAATTTTACATCTCATGATATAAGTATTCCTTGGTATATTTTAGTTTCTCATAAGAATGGGCACTGAGGGTGTTGCTCGTGAATGTAATGTATCACTATAATAGTTTTTTCCATATTTAAATTATGTTATAGTATTATTCTTATTATCATGACTATATTATTCTCTCATTACTCATTTTTATTTAATAATGCTTCCATACTCTTTATATTCAGGTATTGTGTTGTGTAAATCCTTATTCCATGATTTATTATCTAGGCTTTTTGGTCATAATATTCTTTTCTATCTTGATTATACCCATATTCTAATCTTATGATCACTAATGATATTTTCTTTTATCAAATACTTCTGCATTTAAAGAACATAAAATATCAGCCCATTATTATTTTTTCATTAACTTCTATTGTGAAGATGTGTATAAATTATGAGAAGCCTATAAGTCAATTATTTTGGTTCAATTATAGGGGAATGTTCAAAATTATTATAGAGTAAATTTATTATGTTTCTAGTCCTAAAAGTCACTAAAACATTATTTCATAGGTTTTTGATATTAATTTTTGAGATGTAATGTCTAAATTATTGAAATAATGTTACATAAAATCATTTTTAGCTCTGGTCTCTTCAAGTAGCACCCTTTTCACGATGTCCATAACCCAAATTTGTGTAAATGCATAATCCAAAATTAGTAATCCTTTCTTGACCTTCATCTTGATAAAGTGATATTTTATCATAATATTATCCATCCACAATTAATGGAAAATATTTTTTATAATATTGATACAATTTTATTTATCACACTTGATTACTATTGGAAATTTCATCTCAACTACAATATTTTTTCTTCATCCTTAAAATTTATGTACATTATTGAGTTTTCAAGATGTATTCAGCATCAAGAACACTAAAAAATATTAAATATTGTTTCTTTATTATACAAGAAATTCACAAGCCTTTAATTTAAATTTAGTATCTGAAGTTGACTTCCATCATCCAATGAATTTGCCCAATTCGCATCTATATATCTAAACAACTCGTGTTGGGATGTTTCATTGTAAAAAAACCAAAATTCATTATTCCTTTGCTATAACATAATATTTTCTTTACAAATTTAATGTTACATTCATTGAGCTAACTTTGGAACAATTAAGATTTTATGTATGAAAAAACAATGCTATGTATTATCGCTATCTGGTATTATAATCTCATAACAATTTTCCTATACTCTGTAACATTAATATACTTGCCATTTTCATTCCATTAAATATTAATTAGAATAAAAAATAGTGTTCCCATAGCCTTTGAATCCTCTATAAAAAAAATTGAGAACTTAATTTTAATTTTTTCATTGAGAAATAAATGTTTCATTTCTTTACTATATAACCTGCTATATGAAGAAAAAACATTAACTATCTATTCATCAACAT
Organism: Viscum album; assembly: GCA_963277665.1. Lineage (NCBI taxonomy): Eukaryota > Viridiplantae > Streptophyta > Magnoliopsida > Santalales > Viscaceae > Viscum > Viscum album. Next base: position 575,955,176 of record OY728122.1, on the reverse strand, counting down.
TTCAAACTTGCACCTCATAAATGCATAAAACTCTACTTTAACTAAACCCTGATTGATCCTAGAAATATTATAACATCATTATAAACTATAACCAATATCCTGTTATCATTACATTTCATAAAATAGAGATTATGATCTACTCGTCCATACTAGATGTAATGATTTCTCACATACTGGTCAATAATATAATACCAAACTCATAGTGATTTCTTTGGACCCTAAACAGACTTCTTCAAATTCTATAATAGTAAATTCATCTAGATTCTTGATATATAGCTCTTATATAAGTAATCCATCAATAAATTCTAATTTTACATAAATTTAGAAAACCATGAACCTTCTTTTCATTTTTGTATCCAACAATAACACAATCATTCTCAATCTGGCCATGAGAGAAAACATTTCATCCACAATGATTATTTCAATCTATGAATATCCATTTCACACAACTCATTACTTATTTTGAATAACATATCATTCCTCAAAGAGTTTTTTATGGAAAATCCACTTTGTTTCCAAAAACATTTATTCCTTCATCCTAAATAAAATTTCGTAAGTTTGATTATATTCAAAATTTTAATGATCTTTAATCATATGATTGTTAAAACCCTTATATTTAGCAATCTCATTGAATATTATAGGATCTACTTATGAAATATTTATTTTTATTATTAAGTCTTTATCCTTTGAGTTAGTAGAGGAGTTTATTAATCACTAATAATGTCTTATTCATTGATTCTATCCAATATCCCAGTCTTTCATGAAAATTTCAGTATTTATTCATCAACCTAATCACCATTGTCTTATTTAGAGTCATCACAATGCCATTTCACTCCCCCTAATCTGATCAAAATGAAATAACTTTCCCCCAAAATATTCTCACTTATTGATTAAAAGAATACTCATTTTCAACAACAGTAACATCTTATATTTCAATAATTATTCCGTGAAGTTTTTTGAAAATATTTTATGTATTTTATTTGGAGGAATATACAAGAAATATTCATTCATACCCATGAGATTAAAGTAACTGAGGGTTCTTATCCTTATAGATAATACATCACTTACTTTTAACTATTCAAAAGTGATTCAATATTCAATTCTTCTCTTGAAATATCTTTAATGGAGTATTTTCTATAACCTAACATGTGATATTGAGTGATATAATTTTTTTGTTCTAAAATATGTCTTTTGGTTTTTCCGAAATGAGAAATAGTTGATCCACATTATTAATGATCTTTTTATTTTTTTTCTAAACCACACTATTTATATTTATAAGTCATTAAACATATCCTCCAATGGCCCGAAGGCCTTCATTTTTTATTGATTTTTGATAATCCACCATTCAAGGGGTGAGGTGGAACCCTTACAAGGCCCGTAGGTGTAAGTATTACATGGACTGTTGGCCTCAGAGTAATTCATTGCCCGTAGGCCTCAAACATTACATACAACCTAGACTAACTACTTGGAACATCTCCTCCCCAGCATCTTCATCGTGCAATAAGCTCTCCACCTTCACATGGTTGTCTGGATAGGCATTCCCATGCATGTACAGGCTTGTCCCGATGGCAGGGGACATACCCTCTCATTCTTTCAATACTTTTAGCTTCTGTTGTGTTGAAAGTTCCTTGCTCATCCTCCTTGCAGAGCTTGTTCCTTGTAGGTTTTCTGGTTTGCATTTGCACTTAATGGTGGCCTGATGGCCTTCAGGTGGCCCTAAGGCCTTACTGACCCGAAATCCTGGGTGGCCCGAAGGCCTTAAAGGACTCAAGGACCAAATCGGTGGCCTGAAGGCCCAAACTAAGGCATATTCCTAGCTGCTATAGTGCCAAACAGTGACTGTTACAGTTCCCGCTACAGTACTTGCTACAATACTGCACAGTTCCTGCTACAGTACCACAGAAATTCTGCCTCCGCCTGGATTTGATCCCTGGTCACATGGATGCACATACGGAGTCCTTAAAAACTGGGTTAAGGCTCATGTGAAACTTATAAATTTAAATAGTACCCCTTAAATTTCAAGAAAACCCATCACTTAACTATTGATAAATATTATTTCATATTTGGTATGAAATTTAATAATTTTCAATCTATGAATATTCTCTACCAATATATATTAATGTGTATCTCAAATGAACACTTTGTACTTTTTTTGCTAACTATATTAATTTAATCGTCAATGAATATTATATAATACGTCTTTCCATCAATGGAGATAGCTGATTTCATCCCAAAAACATAAATGTTAACTAACTTCAACAAATACATAAAATTCTTATAATTTGAATAATAAGACTCTAAAATGACATTTCCCTTTTTAAAAACATAACACATGTGAGAATTATCACATTTCAATTGATAGGTCTTTTATTCTCTATCTTATTTCACCTACTCATCCAATGATTTTTAGATGAAGTGGAAAATATATTTATGAAAAAACTAAAAATCATCTTCATTAGATTGAAAGAACAAGTCTTTTTCTCCACTGATGATACCATGATTCTCTTTTATGCGCGTTCACAAAATCGAAATTACACCATTATTATCCTTAATGGTCAAGTCTTCTTATTGAACGTTATTTCATGTCATGAGTCAAACGATTGGATTAATCGGAATAAATTATTACCAAACCCTTTAACTACAAAGACATCCATACGCAACATTTATATTCCTTTGATTTGGGATTTTCAGTAGATAATGATTTTTAAGCCATCGTCATTTCCAAATCATATAAAACCTAACTTAACATAAATTAAACCCATGATTATATCCTTATTTCCCATTATATAGGAATAACATATTCTATTAAAAATACTTACATGGGAATAATTTTATTCTCTCAATTCAATATACATTGTTTTATCCTTCTCAACTCTATTATTCTTAACCCAATACTTTTTATTTATGTTTAGTGGTGAATGGTCTAGTTGTTCCTACTACACATATTATTTATCCACTCAATATTATAATGTTGTGTATTGATTTGTTATTTTAATATTGCTTGATGATTCTTTATACTACTTTCCACAACATCATGGTCTCTCATTTAGCACATTCAATTACATACTTGATAATAAATACATGTATTTGTGTTTGTATACTTATTAATGAACATAGTTTCCATAAAAAATACAACATTTATTGATTTCTACTCAATATTATTCATTTTTCTTATGTATGAGATACATTTTGGATGTAGAAGAAACATTTTATTATTCCACATATTTCTATATCAACAACACACATTCTTATGTGTCTTAATTATTGATTTAATAGGTTTTTGGGTTTTTTTCAAATAAATCTTTCTTTGAGAAATAGTTACTTCTATCATAGCCTCATCCGTAATTGGATTTTGTTTGAAATTAATAACCACACATTATTTATTATTTAACAATTCCTTTATTTCCTAATAAAAACCTCCAAATTATTTGTTAATCATTATGTTTCCATTTTACATTAATTTAATGTCATCTAGGGAGTGATGAGTCTCTATTGAACATCAATATCTTATCATAAAACAATGATTTCTCCTTAAATATCATTAATATAATTTACATGATATTTCCTTTCTAGTAAACATATTGATAATCTCTTATTTTTCTTTAATTTTTTATTTCACCTCATCCTTCTCTAAGTTTCTTAACATTTCATATTTGAAATCATTAATATCCACCTTCAACTCATATTTATACTTTTCTTTCTACTATATATATATTTTTAATTTAAAACCAAAACATTATCTTTCATTTTTATTTCTCTACAAATGTCAATCTCTTCAAGTGTAGTGTCCAACAACACTATGATGTCTGCAATACCCTCAACATCATTATCGTCACCATTCCATGGATCCTTGGATTTTGGTTTGTTTAAGAAAACTAAAAGAACATATTCTTTAATTTATTTTCAATCCTATATCTCCTCCACTTATATTACCTATAATATTTTACCCTCTTAAGATAGAATGTTCTTCCTCTTGAAGACATTATACATGGTTATCCACTTTCTATTAACATACTATAATATTTCTTCATGGTAAAATCTTCTTATTTATCATATCTAAAAAACATAGGACACATAAATTTGGGGTTCCCAACATTTCCATGTGGAAATAACATGACTGAAAGTTTATATTTGAATTTTTTATTTCCTATTTTCATATTTAAGGAAAGAAATTACATAACTTTATCAACCTCCTTTACCTCAAGATCATCCTGCCCAGAGATAATCTTCATTATTTAAAATTCAACTTATTGAGATTTATCTGTTACCACTAGATCTTTGTTATTAGTCCTCATATCCAACTAAATGAGATTTTTATAAAGACTTTCCAATGTAACCTAATTCATATCCATTTACTTTGGAGTCAAAATATTTATGTTGAATAAACAAGGAAAACATTTAAAAATGAATTTAATGAATTTCACATCATCAAGGGTTTTTATTTGTTTGATAATTTCCTCCACAATTATATTCATATAATCAAATAATTCACAAAAAATTTCATTCAATTAAATCACATATTATTCATACTTGTTCCATATGACCTAAAATTTTTCTTCTTATAAAATTTAGTCACCATAATATATATTTCGATGTTTATCCAACATGGTGTGTAAGGATTTACACTATATCAATTTGTTGTACAATGAACTAGAAAATTATATCTCGAACATTTCCAATTTTTTGGTGTTTTTATCCATCACTATATTCCATTTTCATCAATAGTCCATGTATGGAGGCTATAAAAACATCCATTTTGAATGATTATTTGTAGTGTTCTATATAGTTCTTTTAAAGTTGAATGTTCTAACCATAAATGATTAAAACCACTTTGTGATTTAATTCCATGGTCATGTCTTATAAAGAGAGAAAACTAATTCATATAAAATATTCCACTATGATACCACTTTTTGTTCCTACGAAATTTAAGAGGGGGTTTAGTTTGAGTATTTCAATTTCATCCGACCATTCCCAGTGATATTGTTTCATGGTCATGAAAACATATATCCCTCAAAATTAATATAAATGAAATAAATAATAAAATGGAGGAACAAGTTATTTTACTTGTTTAACCCACACTAGAGTATGTATAATTATTATATATTAAGTGATGTCCCAGTGTACCCAAATCCACTAAGTGTATCCCCATGTATCAATTTTAAATGACCCATCCCAACGGTCTACATTTAGAAATGTAGACAAATTAAAAAATAACCATTCACCTCACTTATAAATAATACACTGCTCATCCTAGTTACAAATTAATCATCCAAAAACCAAAAATAAGAATTAAAATAAGTATGGGGAAGTAGTCTTCTCCACCTGAAACAAATCAAAGAACCTCAATGGACAAAGAATCTGATGAACATCGAAATATCCTTATTTTATTTCTAACAGGCCTAGAATTTGATAAAAATATCCATGTTCACTAAATAATATCTAATATATTTCTCCCATATTTGGTTACATATATATTTTTCAAATTCCCCATAGGATAATATACTAGTTTCAATTAATTAAATCCTTCACTTGATCATTAATTTGATGGTATAAGTATTCTATAAATCTATTCCAAAACTAATTCTACCACATTTAATTTAGATCAACAAAAACATATTAAATGACAAGAACATTGAAAATTGGTAAATCCCACTTACTCAACATCATCACTACATGATGGTCACCATCATAGTGAAATTTACTGTGCTTTTAAAAAACATGTCATTAACAAATTCAGATTCCAATATTTTCAGCATGATCTTCTTTTTCTAATATATCTTCAACTAGAAAAACATGGTGAAACTCCACCACCATAGTGAATTTTCCACTAACTAGTGGTACCAAAAAATTATACTCTCATAAATTTATGGAATAATTCCATTAAATTTTTAGGTTTGTTAGGTTTATATAAATTTTTCTTCCAAATAAGTCAATATATCTTACAGAATGCATGATTCTAGAATTATATTAGTGGAACCATATATAGACAATGTAAAAGAAATACGGAAACAAAATTTGGGTAAGAAATAGTAGAAACATGACTGTTGGATCTAGATTATCTAGTTTGAAAGTATCTTTCACCCGTGAAAGATTAAATATAATGGATACGTAAGGGGAAAACAGAGGATTGTAAAGGTTATATATGAATCCTCATATATATATATCATAGAAGATTTCATTTTTCACCATGTTTTTAATGTTATGGTGGTGCATTTGTCATTGTATTTGATCAGATAGTGGCCCACCTGTACAGACTACAAGGTAGTGGAGATTATTCACATAGATTGGATGGTGGTGACCGCATATATACCGGCTTGACTTGTCCATAGATATTACTAATAGGATCACTTATTTAATATTATAATCTTATAATCATTCTCTTATGTTATTAATATTGAGTAGTAGTGTTTCCCCCATTGAATAAAATTATGTTATAAACCACATAAATCCCTTATGATTATTATGAGTTTGGTGTATAAGTTCTTTTTTTCTTCTACATTTTTGAGTTATGGAATATTTTTTGGAGATCAAGGATATTTTTTATGAGATATTGGAGCCTAGTTCCCTTATCCAGACATTTAGATTAGGTGATTACGATCATTAAAACTTACGACCATGTTCTACAAATAAGGCTCAAAAGGTGTTCCATAATTTGGGTTCTTGGTATAATAAATGGTATTAGGTCATGGTTGGAAAAATTGAGAGATTCTCTTGTCATAATATTTTTTTATCTCAAGGGGGTTTATTTATTCACAAGAAATTGTATTTAAATAATTCAAGTCTCTTATTCAGAAATGTGACGATTTAGAATTTGGATTCTAGAGAATGTAGATTGAATGTTATATATATCATAATGAGTCTGAGTTTCCATTTAAAGGAATATAACTATAAAAAAGACAATTAATAATTAGAAATATTTGAAAAGAAATAAAATGGGGTGGCCCAGCTGATGTTGTCCAAGAACATGGCCTTTAACATTTAAGAGGTCAAGAAAAATATGGAACTTATAGCGAAAAGTTATAAAATTTATGAAAATACTTCCAAAATGTGAATTGATTTCATATTTTGGTTATTTTTTAACATGATAATTTCAAATAGAATGTTGGTGGCCCATAATTTGAATGAGCTAATTGTAATGTAGAGTCAACTGGAAGTGTTTGGATGAAGTTCATTAAATGTGTGTGGGCATTAATTCATCTTTCATTTCCAAAAAAATATAGGGATATAATGGTTATTATTGTTACTAATACATGGGGGAAATAAAATAGTGTTCACAGAAATCCAAAATCTTGTCCCGGTTTAGGATATCTGGATTAAAGAAGTCCAAAGTGCTACTGAAACAACTTGCAATCTGAAAAGAAGTGTGTCTTCCACTTGAAAGGAAAACCAAATTTATAATAAGGTGAAGGGTAAGAGAGAGAAGAGACAATGGATATCAACTAATCTCATACCCACATTCTTTTATTGTGTGAGGAATGGACTATAGAAATATTTGAGGTAAAAAATATGAAATTCTATAAGGTTTTCATCAATAATATCTTCTGTAAACATGCACAAGGAAATAAAAAACATTTTTAGGAATTTTTTACATTGTTTTAAATAAATAGTTAACCATTTTTTCTATTTACACTCTATTTTCATAGTCATTTGTAAATTTAATTGGTTTTATAATTTTTACTTAATATATATATTAATAATAGTTATTATTATTATAATAGGTTTATATTAATTATATATATTATTATCAAATATTAATTTTAACCAATATATTGTTAATTTTATTATTATTAATATTTGAAGTTTTAGTTTTTTTAGTATTACTAATTTTATTAAATTTTATTAATATTTATATGTTATAGTTATTATCATTGTGTTCAGTCAAGGGATTTAATTTCTTTAAACCAGAAAGTGTGCCACCTTATGGTTTTCATATCCATAGATAAAAAATTATTTATCTTAAGGTGGATCTCCCACACACAAAAACCAAACAGTGTTAAAATCCTTTTCTTATGCTACTGTAGTGTATCACCAACACACCACAAACCATAATCTCTTCACCTCTGTGTAAAAAAACAACAATCATTTCCACCCTACTATGTTGTACCTAACTAACACAAAATATCTCACATCATGACATTATCCAATAGTGATACAACCCACATACTCCCTCATCTGTTATATAGTTCTCTTCCCAACCACTCGATGATGTACCAAGACAGGGTTGATGGATCTGTATGTGTGTGTCTCTCTTATGTGTTCATCCAACCAACATAGATGGTGCTGCATCACCATCCCCCATGTGCACCAATACATCTCACCCATCTCGGCCTCCTCTATATAGACATAAAATTATTGAAATCCCACCATCGACCTCTTCTCCTTGATGAAATCTTACAAGATCAAACACAGAATGAATTTTCCCAAAACACAAAGGAAGATAAATGATATAATTCAGTTTTTTCAACTCTCCCAAAAGAAGAAGTGCAAAAAACAACACTTACAAAAACCTAAATAAGTACATTGTCAATGTACACAGAATGTAACAACATTTAAACTAAAACATCCCATGAAACATGTGTATAACATCTTCACCAAATAACCTCTATCATTAGTCCATAATTCACATGATGAGGATCATCTGCCACTTCCAAGTGGAGCTCTCTCTCTCTCTCTCTTTGATCAGATCTGGCATAATAATGTATAGAAACTATCTAAGTAAAAAAGGTAGTGTGTGATCTATAAATCCTTATAGGGTATCACAAATAATTCCATATTAAATAAAATAACAATTTACCAGTAATTATATAATTTTAAATAAAACAAGGCATGGAATTTCATTTCATTCATATTTAAAACCAATATATGATTTAATGTAAAATAGATAAAAAATATATAAAAACAAATTTTAAACAATCTTAAATAAAAAATTTATATAAAACTATTTATATAAATAAATTTATAGGAATAAAACAATTCAATAATGAAAAACATGTATACAAAATCAAACAACTCATAGAAAAGAACCATGTACAAAAGCATCACGGTAAGTTATTTTATCAGGTAATAGGATCATCACACATCTCATAATGATCTCAGATCTAGTCATCCATGAACACAATGATTCTACCCAATAGGGGAACCCAAAATGGGTTCTCTGCACACTAATATGGGATCCCATTATGGGTAGGCATGATCCAGTTGTTTTAATAACAATTGTCATCATCAATCCATTGTTTGGGAGGTAAGGTCCAAGTTTTCTTATCTCAGTTACCAATAAAAAATCAGGATAACATGTGTTTCAACAATCAATCAATCATGTTGCAAATAAATCATTTAAAAACATTTAAAAATGTATTCTCCCAATTCCATTTTTCATTATTCCTTTTAATTTAAAAACAAAATCATTGGTTTACATCATTTCATGTTGTTTCAAATAAATTTTCATTGTAATATATTTCCTGTGATCAATCATCAAATTATTTCATCAGTAATAATTTCTAGATCAATACATCATTTTACACAAATCCATCCAAAAATTTCAATTCCATTAAAAATCTGGTTTTTATCAATTTCCATACCCATTTCAAATCAATGATCAAATAATCTCAAATCCATGCTTTTAAATAATTTAAAATTTATTTTAACATAATTATGAATATAAAGGATTAAATAATACGGGTAATAATTATGGAACCACCTACCATTAAATCAAAGATCTAAAAATCAACACCTACAACAGGACTTACTAATGAAGGAAGAAGTCACAAAAAATCTAGGAACACAAACTAGAATAAATATTCAACTAAATGGATTTTAGATACATCCTATACTTTATGATATAACAAAATATAAGAAGGATATAATGATATACCAAAATAAACTATATGAGAGGATATCCACTTACCTGGAAGAGATCGATCGAGATCAATGCTGCCTCAATATTCCTAGGAAAGGTTTTGGAGGGGACAAAATTACCTCTTGGTAGCTTCTAAGGAAGAGAAAATTATGGTATGTATAAATAGGGGTGATAGTAAACATAAAATTGGTGTTCATGAAATTTATAATAATTTTATTACCATAAAAATCTTGCACACGTGGTTAGCTATAGGAAGGTTCATAGTTATGAGAAATTGTGCCCCATATATTTTCCCATACTATTTAGGGTGCCTGGTTTCCCTTGGGTTGGTTCATGGATTGGGAAACCACGCACCAAATATCCATTCCTCACTTTCCAGGGTTTCATGGTTTGTACAAGGGGATGCTCACAGTTTGATCAAACCATGAACCAACTGTGCACATCCCAAAAAGAATCCAAAAATATTACAATTTCACCTTAAACTCTCTAAAACAAGTCCCATGAAAAAGGATATCAAATCTAGGGTAAAGTTTTCCCTTAAAACATTTTATAAGATGTTATAACCTCCCCAACATAAAATCATTTTGTACCTATAATGTATGTTGAGATGTTTCAACAACAAAAAGTTAAGGCCACTACTCTTCCATTAGAGCCTCACGCTCTCTAGTCTGATGAGAATCAAAACCATGCAACCATAACACACAGACCAATGGAAACATCCTCTCATGAAGTACCATTGTATGAGAATAAAAAATACTTACTATATACTCATACATGTAAAAATCAGGATCAACATCAATACCCTCCGCACTCAAGACATGAGATGGGTCATAAAGATACATATGAATTTATGATAAATAGACTACATTACATACAGATATGAACTTCTTTGGAAGTTCTAAATGGTATGAAACTTTCCCCACATACTCAAAATCCATAAAAGGTCCCACAAAGAAAGAGCAATAATTCATTGCCTCTTAATCCATCAATGACCCAATGGTGGTAAAACTCTCAAATCACCTAGTCACCGACCAAAAACTACAATAGTCACCTACATCGGTCATCATAAGATTTGTATTGGGTATATGTTGTCTACATTCTCTGATAAATCAATTAAATCATTTTTTTATTTTCTTGGACAACGATTGGTCCATCTAAAGGACTTTCTCCACTCTTCGAACAACGAAAGGGATACTTACTTTGACTTTTAAACAAGGCCTCAAAACGATCCATAATATTGGATTAATCATAAATTTAATTATTAGAAAACTAGACCACTTCCATATTGTCATCCCAAGAACCACCAAAATAGAGGACGCAGTCACGAAGCATGTCTTCCAAAATTAGTATATCTTGTTCTATATGGACATCCTTCTGCAGATGATATGTGATTATCCTGCTCACATAATATCTCATTTTCTCCTGGAGTACTCTCTAGAAATGATAAGTGAACTAGGGATCCCTATTAAAGACTATCAAATATGTAACACCATACAACCTGAAAACCTCATGTTCCTATAAAATTCCCATTTCCTAAAATCTGTTTGTATCTTAAATCAGTATAAAGTAAGTTGATATAGTCGAACAATTGATCCCAACCTATATCATGTTCCTCTTCCAAGGGGTACATGTAAGAAACCAACATGAAGTCCATAGAAATCTCACCCCACTTCCAAGTCAGCACTGGAAGTGGCTGAAGAAAGCCCTCTCATCAATGTATCATATCATAAAAATCCACAATAATAATCATTTCATATCATTAAACATTTGTTTTACCAGGTTTCACTACCCATGGAGATTTATAGAAATCACCTATCACATATGTTCTCACTAATAAAGGTATAATGTACTAGTTCTAGAAACCTAGGATACACTCAGAGGATAACAACCCTTCATCAATGGTATCCCCACTATATAGAGAGTCACCAATGCCATAGAATTCCTTATCAATATATTATTCCTCAATAATCGTATTGAGAAGAGAGGAGGTCAACTGATAACTATCCAAGAAAACCTTGACCTTTTCTTCCCAAAATCCTAAATGAAATTGTGAAAAACAACAATCAAGTTCCACTCTTTAGATGATTCATTCTTGTTTTTGGTAAAACGTTTCCCACTCAATTAATTTAAAGAAACATTCCATTTACATTGGTTATTGATAATATAAATATGAAAATACAATTGGTACTTCACCCAATGCCTTTAGAGGATATTCTAGTCTTTTGAGAGAAGATATAACCCTGGATATTGTGGTTAGAATACATGGTAATCCTTTCTCCAAAATTTTAATACTACCAACTCTTAAGTACATGCATCAATTTTCTGAGATTTGGATCATGGGTTTGATAGTTCTTCTCTTATAGATTAAGCTTATGAGATTCATAGGCAACCACATGGTCACCGTGAATAATAATGGATCCCAAACCCAATATCAATGCCTCATAAAAGACTAGATATCCCTTCCCATCCTTAGGAAGATTCAACACCAACATAGGAGTCAAAATATTATTTATGTTAACAAAATAAAACTTAAATTTATCATTCCAAGATAACATCACCCCCTTTCGAGAGAGATCAGTCATCGTAAAATAAAACTTTGAGAAACCCTTTACAAACCATCTATAATTCAACACAAACCCAGGAATCTATGAATCTCAAAAACATTATTTGGTTTTTTCCATGTCATTAAAGCCTTCACATTCTCAAGATAATCAGAAATACCATGTTCAAAGACCACCTGTCCTAATATGTTCACCTCCTGAATCCGAAAATCGCATTTTGATAGCTTCTATTAGAGTTAGTAATTTCTCAAAATTTCATGAACTATTATTATATGAAACAGATGATCCTCCTCAGACTGAGAGTAAACTAGGATGTCATCCAAAAACACCACCATGAACATATCATGATACTTGTGGAAGAATCTATTCATCAAAACTCAAAAAACATCAAGATAATTGATGAGACCAAATGAAATGAAAATATACTCATAATGGGCATACCTAAATTAGAAGTTGGTATTGTGAATGTTATATTCTTTTATTCTAATCATGTGATAACTTGATTGAAAATCAGTATTCAAGAACCACTTTTCCATTATTAACTATTCAAATAGATCATCAATATATGGAAAAAGATAATTGTTCTTTATTGTAACTCAGTTGAGATTTTGGTAGTCGACACATAGGAAAAGTGTTCCGTAAGATTTCTTTCAAAAGAAAATAGGAACCACCCTTGATGACACACTCTATAATATAAATAAGTTATCTAAAAAATAATCCAAATTGGTCATAAACTATTTCAGTTCAGCTAGTTCTATATGGTAAAAATGAATATATACCATTTTATTATTAGTAACTGAATCAATAGGGAACTCTACCTCTCTTACTGATGTAAAACTAGATAAATTGAAAGGAAATGCATTGGGAAACTAATCAAAAACTAGGGGAGATAATCTCTCAAAGATACCAACACAAGATCAAAACAAAACACTGATATTAATTCCCCTAAGAATAGGTAAAAAGGTATGGTTCTACTCAAACTAGGTTCTCACCCTCCATGAAAAACATATAACACCCCATCTGGTGCAGTAAAGAAGACCCGTCAATGATAATAGTCAGTTCATGTCCTATTAGAAATGAGCAAATCCATCCTATTAATCAAATCTCTAGGTTTCATATTAAGAACCAGAAAATACATGGTAAGTATGATTTTTTATGAAGTGAAAAAAGTGGGAAAATGGATACCCTACTATCTCTTCATTCTAAGGGGTGTAGAAATATCAATCACATAAGACAAACTCTCAATATGAAGATTTACCAGGTCCATAATATGAGCCAATATTAATGAGTGAGATGCAAGAGTATCATGTAAATCATTTACTAGATATAAATCTCTAGTTATGGTACATATCACAATCACTAGACCTATATCAGCTTCTTTTGATGACTCTTTCACTATTTGATGAAACTTCATTACGGATACCTATGGATAGAACCCATTAAACCTTGAAGCATTTGATTACAACATTTAATTTTTAGGTTTTTATTAATCCATTTAACTTCATGGAGTATAAAATTAATATAATAATTTTGATAGTTTCGTTGATCAACCAAAATAACTACAGATCTTTTGCACCTCAGTAAAAACCTGTATTGAGTTCCCCAACATTCCATACTGGAGTAAAGTCAAAGGGCCTCTTACAGACACTATAGGATGTCAAAACGATGCTTGTAATTAGAAACCACCATGAAACTCATCACGCTTATTTTGTCCTTTAATTTAACTAATATAACTTCCACTAGTTGAGAAATGAACTTCTTTTAACAATAACTTACTAGCTTGGTCAAGCTCAACCATCAGCACCCAATCCATAACGTTATCATATGAAGTGAGCTTCCATAATAAAACTCATGAATTAATATTAGGCTGAAGACCCATCTTGAACCATCGATCATTCATCTACTCATTCAATACAATCTCATTTGAACACTGCCCAGGAGTGAAAAAATTGTACGCAAACTATTTCTGGTCCTATCTTCAAGATTGATATTGAAAAATTCCATATACTTATCCAACACCATTGATTTTTTATAACATATTAGTGATAATGGCCCTAAATTCGTTCTATTCCAAACCCCTATTATTCTTTTTTATCACCATCATCTCCCATCATCTCCTTCTATACCCTAACAGCTTAATGGTAGCACATTTCACTTTAATATATTCTTGAATTTCTAGGAATTAAAAACGTTATTTATTTTGTCAATAAAAACCCTAGAATCTTTAGGATCAATATTTCAGTGGATTTAATCTGGTTTCTGGAAAACAAACTCTATATCCTAATTCCTATATTCATCCCAATGAGGTTCAATAGATAGAGCCTGAATGGGAATGGGTCTAGTTTCATGTCCCAGATCATGTACATCACACAAAATAATCTCAACTAGATTATGGTATATGGGAGGATCCTCTCACTCTGGTTCACCAAAAGATTCCACTGAGAGCCTATTCACATTACTTATTGGATCCCTGATGCTACAAAACATCAATAAACAACACATATGTAATCAAAATATTATTCATATCAACAACTCAAAAAATATAAATGGGAATATTAATACCATTAGATAGGATATAAATATTTTTATTTCAACATACCCAAATGAATATCATGGAATGCACTAGAATCAAATCAAGACATTCTTCAAAAACACCTTTTTAAAAACACCCCTAGTGACTTAAACATCGTTACAATGAGATATGGTAAGGTAATAACTCACAAATACTATCTAACTCCCATCAATAAATCCCAAAAGGCATATTAAAATCATGTAAATATGCTTGACTAGAACTATTGATACCTATTTTTCATGAACCAGCCTAGATACCCTAGTACCCTGGTACCCGATCCATCTCTGACATGGCCCAAATGGAATTTATAAGCCCTATGGGTTGGCGAATAGCATCTGGAATCATAAAAGATCAAATTTAGAAAAACTGTTCAATAAAAACTGTGGATGATAAAAGATACAAGTCAGTATGATCAATATTCCCAAAATGGAGAAGTACCTGAAAAAATAGGTTAAACAAAACCCAAATTAGTACATCATAAAATTACATAGTATGTAACAAGATGTAAAATCAAAAATCCCATGAACCAAGATGATAACATATCCACCAATGACCTATATTATCACTCTATGAATCAAATTATCATTAATATCTACCACCTCTATGAGTATCTTTCCCTTTTCTGGGACCTGGAATAATAATGTCTATAAACTTTTGAAGGACAAGGTAGGGTGTGAAATATAAATCCCAATAGGATCTCAAAAAGTTTTACATAATAAATACCACAACAAATACCATTAATTATAAATATTATTGAAAAACAAGGAATGATATTTCATTTTTTCATATTTAAAACCAAAAAATGATTACATTTCAAATAAATGGAAATTATTTAAAAACAACTTTTAAATAGGCTTAAATGAACATTTTATATAAAAAATTTATATAAAATAATTGGGATGAATAAAAAAAATTAAATAATCTATAGCAGGTATATATAATCATAAAAGTCGAAGAAAATAACCACAAAAAGACCATTTTGGTTATTTTGTTTATTAGGTAATATGATCCTCACACATCTCATAATGATATTAGCAATATACAGGTGTGAAAAGACAAATACATTCTAATAGGAGTACCCATAATGGTCAGTTAACACCCCAATAGGGGAACCCATTATGGGTAGTCATACCATAATTGTTTTAGTAACTTTTTTCCACATCAATACATTTCTATAGTGGAATGGTCATAGTGTTCTTGTCCTAGATACCACTAAATACCTTGGCTAACATGTTCTTCAACAATCAATCATTTCATAAAATTTAAAAATATAATTTCCAAATTTAATTTTGCATCAATCCTTTTTATTTTCAAAACAAAATCTTAGTTTTTCATCCTTTCATTTCATTTTAAATCACTTCCCAATTTAATCCATTTTTCAAGATCAATCATCAAATCATTTCTTCAAAACTATTTCCAAATAAAGCAATAATTTTTCACAAATCTACCCCATAATTTCAATTCCATTGAAATTGGGTTTATTCTAAATTTCCATACCCATTTCAAATAAACGGTCAAATCATAACAAATCCATGTTTTTAAATAATTTAAAAACACAAGAAAATTTAATCATGAAAATCAAGGTTTCAATCATATGGATATAATTATGGAACCAACTACCTTTAAATTAATGATATAGAAATCAACACCTGCAACATGACTCCACAATAAAGAATGAAGGCGTGAAAAATCTAGGAATACAAACTAGAATCAAGATCTATCAAAATTTAGTTTAGATCCATAATTTATGGGATTATCTAAAAATTATAATGAGTAGAGAAAGAGATATCGTAATAAAATATGTGAAAGGAGATCCACTTATGTAAATGATATCAATTGAGATGAACACTACTTCAATCCTCCATGGAAAGGTTTAGGAGTGGGAAAGTTTTTTCTTGGGAGATTCCATGGAAGTGAAAATCATGTTATGTATGAATGTGGGTGAAAATCAAAATTAAATAGGGGTTTGTAAATGTCAAAATAATTTTCATAACCTACAAATCATGTACACATGGTTAGATGGATGGAGGTGCATGGTTAGAGGAAATTGTTCCCCAGTCACGCACCCCTTTTGTTGGGGTAGAAAGGTTTCCACTTCATGGGTGTGGAGTATTGGAATTCTTCTTCCAACCATCCATTCCTCACTATCTAGTGGGTGCAAAATTTCCACTAGGGGTCCATTCTTTTTTAAATCTATGTTCCAACCTTGCACAACTCAAAAAGCATCCAAAAATATCCAAATTTCGCCTGAAACTCCCTAATACAAGATATATTCAAAAAGAAATAAAAAAGGCCATTTAATACCTAAAATATTTAATTGGATTCTAAAATTAACACATTTTAGTAATATAAAAGGTATTGATACCCGCAATTATTTTCACCCTATTTATCGGAGAAAGACATTGAAGGCCTTGTTACCTTTTTCCCTTAATAAAAAAATAGTTTTCCTTTTAGTTTTAAAATTTTATTTTCATTTTCAATTTTCCTTGTTTATATATTTATATATATATATTAATATTTTTAGCATAATTTAAATACTATTATATCTATCATTATTACTTTTAAATTAATTTGAAAATATAATTAAAACCCTCCACTTGGGATCCCTTTTATAAGGGAGGGCTCCTCTGAAATCATTATGGATTTCCAACTTGTGATTAAAATTTACTTTCTTTGGAACTAGATTAATAATATAATATTATTAATAAAATATTAATAATAATTGGTGATTAATAAATAAATACTTAATTAATTATTAACTATTAATTACTAATTACTAATTATTGATTAATTAACTGGTATTTACTATTGATTACTAATTATTAATGAATAATTAATGAATTAATAGTTATTTGCTATGAAAATTTGATTGACTAATTAATTTTTTAGGGATAATGGATGGAGTGTCATCTTGGTGAACATGGACACTCCAATAGTGATCTTAATAGCATTTAATCTTCTTGTCAAGTCATTTTAATTTGATATTGATTTTTATCTTGAAGAGGTCCTTGATGGTTTCAAGTCAGATTTTGGTTGACTGGACATGGATTCCTAGAAAACTTCTCAAGATGGTATTGATAATTCAACTTCAATGGTCCCATTGTCTCTCACCATAGCCTCATTATAATATTTAACTATAGATAGGAACATCATGAATGTTTCAAAAACTCATGTGTCAGAAATTTTAGTTGTGGTTGCTGAGAGATTGGGGATGTGAAAATATTCACTTTTTAAATGACATGTTCTTACAAAAGAGTTAAAACATAGCCAATTGGAGTACTCGGTTAGTTGTGTATCTTTTATTTCTATATTCCCAAAAATAAATGAGTATCTATTATTCATGGGTATTTTCTTTATTGTTTCCTTCAAATGATTTAATGAAGAAATATTGGGGTTTTTGATTATTGTAACTAAAACATGGTTCCTTCCATATTTCAGAATGGCCTTCGTAATTTTATTTTTTCACTATTTGGAATTATTTTGGACATGTTTGGATCATATTTAGGGGTTTTCATGGGTTATTTGGAATCTAGAAATTATTTTTCAACATGTAGGTCAAGTTGGTGTTCCTATTCTGGTGGATAAAGAAACATGATTTGTTCATTATAAGAATTTTTTTACTATTTTGATGTAGGTTGATATTAGTTATATTTTTCATTATAAGGTAATATTATCTACGCATAATGATAAACTTAATTTTAATATTAAATAAAATAAATTACCCATATTTTTTTAATATTGTTATTCATTTGGTCTATCTAAAGATAAATGTTTGTAATCCTAGAAATGTGAAGCTTATTCTAACAAAGTTCATCATGAAAAGGATTATAAGGGGAATATCCATAAGGATATCCAATTTTTTCATGGATTATATTGTAATTCTCATAGGCAATATCTAAAAGGGGATGATGGTTTGGATTGTGTCACGTTACATAGGTAGGTCCTTAATCCCTCAAACTCTAAAAACATAATGGAAAATCATGATTTGGATGTATAGGTGGAAGATAATTTTAGAGGTTATGAGATCATTGAGCACAAATTTTGTAACACTATTAATATTTAGAGAATTGTTCTGATGGACAGGGAATTGGAATGACTATTTTGGAATGTCAAGGTCAACTTTCATTAGATTTTTCAAAGGATCCAGGAAATGCAAATCTTGTTCCACATGTGTAGTCAGTGAAAGATCATCATGAATATTTAAGTATACTACTTAGTAATATTGATAGTTATTGGGATGATATTGTAGATGAGGGATTAGATGATTCTAGTAATGTTTTTCAAATCATAGAGTCCACTAAGGATAAAGGTGTTGATCTCCTTATGGTCAGTCAAAAGGATTTGGAACATGAAATATTTTATTTTGTTGACCATCACATTTTCCAATAGAAAACAACTTTCTCTTTAAGGGATGATAAAGGAATGAAAAAATTGGATGTTAATTATCCAACAAACTTTTAGTCCAAGAAGGTTTCACTACCTATAAAATCTAGTCTGTGAGTGGTTTTAGAAAGAATGAAGTTGGTGAAGTATACATGGGTAGATTTTTGGAAGCTTTTAAATGTTTTTACCTATATCAATATACATGTTTGGGATATAGAAAATATCATCACCAGCAAGATCATAAGTTGAAATCTTATTCAAAGAATGTTTAGTAGGATATCTTTGTTAATATGGGAATTTCTGTTAGCCATGTGACTAGCTGTATGGAAGAAAAAATCTATAGGATTTTTATTTCTCCATTGTATTGTATAATTTGGTGTGTGAAATGTTTTCTAGATAAAGTGTTAGATATTTTATGGAAGTATAGTTTTTGGATGGATTTAATGTGGATGTAACACTTGAGGACCTAAATGAATACATTACACTATAACCATAGAATTTCTAGATTAAATATAGTGTAATCTCCATAATTTGAAATATCTAAATGGATCGAGTTTAGTGGAAGTAGTTTTGGTGAAAGGAATTTAACTAGAATTAGTTCATTATAAAATGATGGAGTGACCTCTAGATGAAAATTCCAAAGGGATACATAAAGTCAGGTTTATAAAAATGAGTCTCGGTGGGACCAATCTAGGAAAAACATGGTGGATTATAAGTAACAGAAGGGGAATATTCTCAAAGAATCTCAGAGATGGAGATCATGTTTTAGAGTAATTAATTAAGGAAAACATAGGGGTAATATTTTATATGGTGAGTAGAGGTTCCAATGGATTCTTAGAAAAATGTTTTGGAAATGTCACCCTAATGTGAAGTCACTAAATATTGAATGTTAGAATAATTCTGGACATAGTTGTTTTGTAATATCATCAACGGGATGATGATAAGTTGATATGAATAATGAACCGAAAGTTGGAGGTTAGGGTAGTTTATTTTATAGTAATTTTAATGTCGATAGATCCAACAGATGAATGCCCACAAATTTTAGATGGAAGTGTTGACTGGATGACCAGCTAGGGGCCACTATAAGATGTTTATTGGTCCACTTTTTCAATATAACATATTGGTTCTAATGGTTTCTAATTAAGGATTAGATACCTACCCTCTAAGGAATCTAATCTAGGAACATAGAAGTTCCTAAGGAGACCAATCCAAAGATAATGTTCTATGTCCGGAAGGACAAAGTCTAGAAGGATAATGTTAGAAGAAGAAATATGTATAGTCATTTTCGAGACATATTTTTGAAGTTTCAGTAAGGTGATTAGAAGCTTTGAGATTCGTTGTAACATGAAATTTGTCCTTGAATTAAAAAATGTGGTGTCAATTCTATCATGA
Organism: Viscum album; assembly: GCA_963277665.1. Taxonomy (NCBI): domain Eukaryota; kingdom Viridiplantae; phylum Streptophyta; class Magnoliopsida; order Santalales; family Viscaceae; genus Viscum; species Viscum album. The sequence continues at coordinate 575,934,412 of OY728122.1, read as the reverse complement.
TTGTAGGATTAAAGTATGAACAATATTAATATGGATTTAAATTGTGCTTTTTTTTCCTACTTTCAAGTTTATTTTGACTATCATGTACTATTTTGAATTTGGAAAGTACTAATTAAGGATGACTATAACCTTTAAAATATGTTTAAAATACTTTGCCGACAATAGTGATTTATAATACATGTTTTGGTTGCTGTAGATGTGGGAGTATCTTTCATAAACATGTTCCACAATTTTTTTCTAGTGGATTCATGGCTAATTCTGATGGATGTTTCAAAATTATATCCTTTGGATGGGTGTTTTGGTAGAATTTCCTTCTGATGATAGAATATTAATAATTGGAAGAATTTTTTTTATCATTCTGATATTAGATAAAATCATGTAGTGTCATAGGATTAGTTTTAGTGTTTAGTGGTAGATCATGATAGAAAATTTTCTTGATGATAAGTTCATTAAATTTATGGAATATTTTCACTCTAAACTAATGATAGTACCATAGGTTTTCTATATATAAAAATATTATTGACCTGATGTAGTCTTGAGCTATTTTCCATTATTGAGAATATTTTTTAGCTTAGATAGAATACATTTATGTTTGTTGAGTCTGGTGGCCTATCATGTTTTAGAATAATTTTCAAGAAGATATGATGGTGGTACCAGTTGTGATATTTCATATTAAAATTCCTCTGGTCATAGGTTCCATAACATCTGTTCCATTTATTGGGTGACATTCCATAATATTGTGGAAAAAATATATTTTTAATAGAAGTCGATGGTGATATAATGATGTAAGCTTCTAATCATGGAGAATTTTTTTTATGATACTTCAAAAGGATTTGAAAGTTCTACTGGTTATAGAAGTAAATCAAAAACAAGGGAGTAAATTGGAGTTCATGACTGTAGCACAAGGATTGAATCAGAAGTTTTAATAATAGGTTGATTCATATTTTTTAAGGAGTTGTTCAATGAATTCATCAGTTTATGTTGATTTATAGTTTACTTGGTCCCCCAATTCAATATGGATTTGGAATGGAAATTGAGTTTACAATAAGAATAATGATGACCAAAAGATCAGCTCCCAATGGGACACATTCTAGAATTTCTGATAACCTACAACTGATGAATATAATTAAAATATATATTTACAAGTTCTCTCTTGAGACTGTATCATATGAAGGTGTACTACATAATTTTTTTCATTTATTAAAGAATATTATCACTGGAAATGGATGGAATTTGGAAGAGCATGGGACTTATGCTATTGGGGATTCAAGATTATGGAAAAGAGTGGATAGGTTTTAGCCTTTGAAGGGAGGTGGTCAGATGGGGGGATCACATATGAGAAATCAAATTAATTAGTGAAGTAATATAGGCTTGGATTTCATGAGTAAAATAAATTAATAGAGGAAGAATTATTATAATTCAATGTTATGCAATGTTTTATGGGAACTCGATGATAGAGGGTGAAATATTTGTTTTACACAACTTCATTTCAATATCTAATTGTTTCTATCATGAATTTACACTTTATATAGTGAACCATTATATTAGAAAACCCATGATGATGTTAGAGTAAAATTTTGTCTGGAATATGAGAGTATGGAGCACCTAGAAATTTGGAAGATAAAAGGTGGTTTTTTTCTTGTCAGTAAAGTCTTTGGAATGTTTCAACCATAGTCACAGTAAAACCCAGTGACGGACAACCCCATGTTTGGAGAAAAAGATTCATTACAAGGTATAGATGAAGATTATGAAAATGTATGTCCCAATGGAAGTAATCATTAGAAAATATACAATTAAATTTATAGACTTATGAAATAATGGTGGAATTAGTAATTGGATCAAGACTATGTGGATAAAGTGGGAGAATAAAACATGAAGTACTTGATTTTACTAAATGATATTTTAGTGGGAGTTTGTAATTCATATTTCATTAGGTTTTGGGGAATAATGAGTTCTATATGGAGGTTTTTCTGATGATATCATTTAATCTCATTGTACTAGAAATATCTCAAGTTTTATAATATATGAGTGTAAGAGTTTCAAAATAATATTTTTAATAGTGTGAGGCCATGGACCTGGTTCAAAAATGCAACTTATTGATAGAAAATCCAAAAAAAAAGTTAAAATTTGGAAAGTTGGTTCATGTTTTATTTGGTATAATTTCATGGATGCATTCATATGGGTTTCATGGATGTGGAAAAATGATAAAATCATGATTTTGGAATTTAAATAAGGATCTATTTTTAGTGGGATCCTAGACGGTTTGAAGTGATTATACATTAGAGAAACATGCAAGCACTACAATGTAAGAAGAATGAATGGAAGCTAACCCATAAGAGACTTTAGTGTGGTCATGAAAAGGGTCTTCGACATGGATATTATTGGAAGTGACCTTTGAAAACAATTTTCATGTGTGAGAGTATTGGGGTTGTTGTATAAAATATATTATGGGTAATGTTTTTGACACTTTCTAGAAGTAAATTTTATGGATTCGAAAAATCTAGAAGTAACACAAGGGAGGATAAATGAATAAATTTCACCATAAATATGGAATATCTAGAATAACCCCAATAGAAGGACCATTATTGGAAGGATTTGAATATATTTATTTTAGGGAAAGTGTCATAGGTGAACATGAATACAAAAAGAAATTTATTCAGACCAAATGAAATATCATCTATAAGATCATTCCATAAAGAGACTTAGAGTAATGTTTAGTATAATGGGGTAGGAAGGAAGTAATCTGGCACAAGAATATTGCAATAATAGTACCAGAAGTGGAACCTTACAAAATAATCATAGAGGTAGTCTTCATGTTTTTAATGAATTTAGTGAGGTAAATAGATGGGGTAGCTTCTAGATGGTGAATGGATATTTTAGAGGATTATTGATGAAATTTTGGGTATATGTCACTTTGATGATAATTCACTAAATATGGAATGTTGAATGAATTATAAAAGGATATATTTTGAAATATAATTAGTAAGTCTATTGGGAGGTGATTTTTACAGTGATATGGAAGTTTACTATTGGGTCAGTAATGATTTCATGTAATTCGAAGTTTCTAGATCCAATGGATAGAGGCCCACAAATTTCGTATGGCGGTGTCGACTGGACGACCAATTAGGTCCCTCTGTAAGATAGTCATTTTTTCACTTTTTCAATATAATTATGTAGTACATATGGGTAATGATAATGTATAAGATATATCCCCTCTAGGAAATCCAATATGGGAGAATATATGGTCATGAAAAAATAGAGCCAAAGTTGAATGTCAAGGTTCTGAAGGATAAAGAGTGGAAGGAGAATATAACATGAAAAAATTGTTGCAGACATTAGTGAGGCTTCATTCGGTAGTTTGACTAATGTTATTAGAGGGTGTGAGTTTACATGTGGCCTAAAATTTTTCCTTGAATGAAAGGAAGTGTAGTGGTTTATCCCATGGATATAGGACATAGGTCGAAACCACATTAATCTAGTTATGCATTGTGCTTGTTTTTCCTACACACATTTATTTATTGTGAGTATATATAAATTTTTTTATAGAGTATTTGAGAATTAATGGAATGAGGAAAATATGATTGACATGGTTTGGAAACTAGGGTGATTTGTTTTCCTATTTTCAGAAGTTGATGTGGTGGTGGGATCTTCTAGAAGTAAGCTTCACAGTTTTGTTTCTAGTGGAGTTGTGGCTGCTTCTATTGGATGTTTTAGATGTCTCTCCTACCAATGGGTGTTTTAGAATTAGTCTCTTAAAACGTTTTATTTAAAATATTAAAATAACACATTGTAATGAATAAATGGAATCCATAAATGATGGTGTTGGTTTTAGATGTCAAGCATTTTCTATCCCACTCATGTCTTAGGATACATTGTCCACTAAAGAGGTTATAGGAACTCCATTGTATGTTACTTTGGTTGTTATTTATTTTGATAATTATGGATTGGGTAGGGTTCAATTTTGTGTTTTAATTAAAGGAACACATGTTATGTACTTCCCACTCAAGAGAGATTCTAATATGGGAGCTTTTGTGAGCGTTATGGTGAAAATTCAAGTACCTACATTCAATTATTTTTCCATTCATGGATTGTTAAATGTTTATTTTGATCAAGAACAGATTTTAATGGTTTTATATAATTTGGATGTTTTTGATGCCTCCATTGGACCACATATTGATATTGGATATGTATCAGGGGTAGAGGAAGATTTAGATCAGTAACACTCCTAAAAAATTGGACAAAAATGGGAGACACGGGACTTGACCCCGTGGTCGTGGCTATATAGGTGGCTATCATAATATTGTTAATCAATCCCAATCTAGGTTATATATTTGTGGTTCCTAGTCAAGTTCTTGTGTTCTTCAGGCTCATAGCACATGATATATCTTGATGTCGGTGTGCTCATGCATTGGGTGTTTTTTCTATTTATTTTTTCAGGTGTGTATTTTTCATATTTTAATTCCTCATTGACATGTCACACAATCTTTATTATGTGGGTTATTGTTTGGGTGAACGATTGCACTTATACTGGGTTTCCAACCCCTATGTGTTTTTTTATTTCATTGATAAAGTTACCAAGGTTTTCCATGATGTTCAAAAAAATTTAAATTAAATTATTGATTATGTAATAATTATTAACTAATAATTAATTAATAATATTCAGTAACTATGAAATAATAGTTACTAATTAATAATTTATTAATAATAAAAAATAATAATTTATCAATTATATTATATTTATTGATTAGTACATTATTCAATAATAATCAATTATTAATAACTATTATTAAGTAATTAAACAGAAACAATTATTTAATAAATAAATACATATTATTTAATAATTATTAGTTAATTAGCTGAATTTTTATTATTTATTATTTATTAATAAGCATTTATTCTTATTATTTACTATTACACATTTAATTATGTACTTTGAAATAATTAGTTACTTATAGGTCCTTAATTAGGTAACTAATCATCAATTATTAGTTAATTAATCAATTATTTATTACTATTATTGTCATTATTATTGGTTTTAAGTCCATAATTATTATTTAACTAAATAATTATTAATCAATAATTGTTATTTAATAATTCTGAGTTAATTAATTAATTATAAATTAATAATTTTTAGTTAATTAATTATTGGTTATTAATTATTTGTAAATTGATCAATAATTATTAGATATGAGGTTCCTCGAGATGTTGATAAGACAAGTAATTTAGATATTAGTGTAACTTACTTTCAAATTCATGATGTAAATTAACACCCTATTTTGAATAATACTATGGTTCCTTTGGTTGATAATAATCACAATCATATGCATACTATTCTTGGAGGTGTAGTTGTAATTTAAGAGGTCGCTACCTAAGAGGTTGGATTTTTACTTATCTAATGTTTACGAGATCCAGAATAGGTCGATCTCTTGTATTTTTTTTACTACGTGGGAAATTTCTGGGAGTTTTTCACTTATTTATATTATATTTTCATTTCCCTATTGTGTCATTTTGAGGGCCAGTTTCTGGGATTTGATTGATGTTAAGCATCTTTTATTCTTGGGTCACTATTGGGGTGGAATCCTTTATTTATGGAATGTTTACATGAATTTTTTCACCTGTTAGTGAATTGTCTTCAAGACAATTTCTCTTGTTTAGTCATTTTCATTACTATTTTCTCAATAGGTTACAATTCACAATTTATTTGGTTTTCTAATGATTTTTTATTGAGACTATGTCTTTCTAGTATCTGATGTTGTTTTCTAAATTTTGTTGAGGTAACTTTGATTAGTAGTCTGGTAGGATATTGTGGATTTTTAATATTTTTTGGTGTTGGTATTTTCTATCTTTTATTGTAATACACCTTTTCTTATGAGATTTCAACTATAACTCCCATGGTTTTCATAATTTTATTCCTTTTTAAACCACACATTTCTAATTATATACTATTTTTATTTAAAACAATTAATATTGATTAGGAAATATGTCACATAATATTTAAAACATGAAACCCATTATTCATTCATAAGTTAGACATTACCATAAAATTACATAAAACAAAATATTGCACACCATGGATTATTACCATAGATAAATTACACCCATTAAAATGGAATAAATCAATAGGGGACTATATATTGAAAAGAACATAATCTTAACATATATAAATTATCCTAGATTAAATTCAACCATGAATATCACCAATAGCCAAAAAACCTATAATTAAAAAGAGAACCAGGAAAGGAGAAATTGGTATGAAAAAACTATAATATTAAATTATAATTACCATGTCAAGTGAGGGTGGATTAAATAAATTATTTAGTATGTCTATATATAAGAAGGAAATTTGGATGTCTTAAATATGATAATTAAAAATTATCATTATTGCAAATATGGTCATGGAAAATATGGTCATTGAAAATATGTTCATTGGTCATATATTTAATATTTATACAGAAGAATTGTACTTTTATGTAGTAAATTTACAATAATATAACTCCCAATGAAATAATAATATGATATTTAAATTATATATATATATATATATACAATATGTTACATATAAATATAATTATTATTTTTAAATAATGATATGATGTTTATATAAAATTAAAATAATTATTTTAATATCAAATCCCTAGTAAAATTAGATTATATAATATAAATAATTAATTTTAATGATATTGGGTAAAGATTATTTAGTATAAAAGTAATATTTCCCTTTCTAAAAGAACCATTCTATTATGTATTATATATTTTACTATAGTATAATAAATTGAACACCTTTAAAACATTATATATTAACTAACATATTAACATATATTAAATTATAAATTTATATGAAATAAAATTATGAAAACATAGTGTTTAAAAAGGACTTCTTTCGATAATGGTAATTTTTATTTATATTTTATATTTTCAATTTAAAAATAAATTTTTAAATTTTAGAATCTGAATTAGATAAATAATATTTAATTTTTTCATTATAATATCAAAATAATCATTTCAATAATTTTTAATCTTTTTAAAAAAAATTATTTTAAGGTGAAAAGTATAATAGAGTACTTTTACCAATATTGTGGTTTCTTCCATTGGTAATATAGAAATATGACATAGAAATTTATTAAAATTATTTATTGATAATATATGATTTTTATAATTGAAATTTTTTTTTAATATATCATTTATACCTTATAAACCTATATTTTATCTTTTTAAACTGAAGTCATATTTTATCTCAATTTTTTTTAATTAATTATACATTTATTATTTTAAAATTTATTTTTAAGATTATCTCAAATTGAAATAAAAAAAGGATTTCAAATATATAATCATTATTTAAAATTATCATAAAAGTTTAAATTTATTTTTAGGCATAAATATTAATATCCCAAAAATAAAAACTAGTTTCAATGATTTAACCATTATTTTTCAATGAATTTTACAGTTTAAAATATTATGAATTTTTAATGGATCTATTTAAAAGTAAGACTCTAATATAATTTTTTAAAATATATAAAATAAATTACCATTAATTTAAATTTTAATCAATGCTAAATAAAATTAAGAACACCTAACAATTAAAACTCCATATTTCTACAAAAAAAGGTTTTCCTACACAATATATTTTTTAATTAAAAAATAATTTTGTACAATTTATAATTTGAATTAGGTTAAATGTATCCAAATTTTGGATTCATAACATCAATATTTGGTAGTAATTTTTATCTAATATTTTTGGTAATAAAATAATTACCCTGGTTAGTTTTTTAATCAAGATTAATATGGGTAAAAATGGATTAATGATGTATCCTGAATTTTAATAATTAAAAGGTTTCTTACACCTTATAGAATTCCTTTTTAGGTATGAAGGTAATAACAAAATTTCTCAACTACCATTTTTTCACCTAATTTTCCTAACTCACCTAATCTACATAACACCAATGTGATTTCATTCATACACATCACCTTACATTATTTTCCATGAAAAAAACTACATTTTGACCTATAAATTGAGCTCACTCACACCCAATATCTCATCCCTATCTACCCTAAAAGTAATGATCCGGATTTTTCCTTCTATATCCCTATATAAATCTATCCCAAGTATTTTATAATGATATAATAACTTCTCCTATGATTTATGAATCTACTTTGAAGGGTAAGGGTTCTCCCCCTCATCCTTTTAATTCATGCACATTTCTATGATAATCTATTTTTATTTCCATATAATAATTATTCCATGTATTAATAATAAATAATTTACTATAAAAATTATTCCCTAATTTTTAGATATTACCCTTTTCTTTCATTAAACACGTTTCATAATCCTTTTTGTATATTCTTCATGCTACCGAAATACTCCTTGATTCTCTCGCACTTTTCAATTCATGGACTTCCTCTATTATAAGATATTTTCATTACAAGTGACTATGCTTTCACATATCTATAATCAATCTTTTACTTTACAATTTATTTCCTATTAATTAAATAGTACCTTTCTCACTCATTGAAAACATTCAATAACTATTTTTAATTCCCATAATGTTGGTAAAATCATTCATTGATGTTCAATCATTATGTTGTGAATACCAAAATCTAATATAATTAAATTATTTACATATAAATTAAGTTTATAAAAGATTATGAAAATTAAAAATGTACTGAAGTTGGGGAATAATATAGTAATTTTTGTTATACATATGGTTAGAATGAGATCAACTCAGTTAGAATTAAAGGTAAGGGTTTCATCGACACTATTTCTTATTCATTAGGTCACAACCTTCCATACAAGAATATACGTATTCATAAATTAATCGATCCAAAAATTCTTCCATATGACATTTTTAAACTTTTATTTTATGGTAAAATTACTTCTCAACATTAGTAACTGCTTCTTTGATTATATGTCATTCAAATTAAGTGTATCGTTGATAAGAATAACCCACATTCTTACCAATGAATCTTTTTTTCGTTATATATAATTTCCTTCCTACCAATGTTTTCCACTCAATTTGAGAATGGTAATATATATTATTATATTTTATTATCATTATTATCTTTATCAATTTTCAAAATTAAATTATAATACTCTTTTTATGATGTGGGTTATCAAAAAAAGGTATTTCAAAAAACATAAAAAATGGTTTTTCATCCTTTCAAAATCACAAGGCTTTTATCGTCCAAGCCATAGTTATTTTCATAAAAAATATTTATTTTATGTAATTTCTTCATAAATGATTTTAAAGGTTTTGTAAAAACTTTTGTATTTCCTATTTAATTTAACCTCCATGGATTATATTTCATGAAGTGATGTTTTAAAAACCACAAACAAGTTATTATGAAATGATTTATTTTTGAGAATTGTAGTTTTTATATCATATGAATTCTTAAGTTTATGTTAGGTGTTTTTTAGGTTTAATAAATCAACAATTTTTCATGGGTACTTTATAATATGGTCAATTTTTTATTTTATGTGGAGCCTATATATATGGATGATGATGATTGGGGTGCTTTATTAACCAATAATTCATTATTTAACATTTCATAACATATTATATAAATAAATATTTCATGAATGACATGCAGGATGCTTTGTCAATAAGTTTTTTGTGTGAATGAGATATAAGATTCTGTATTTATAAGTTTTCTTTGTGAATTTGATACTGGAAGATATACTAAAAAGTTTTTTGTTGTAATCATGATATCAAAATATTTCTTCAGAATATTTTCTATGATTATTTTTATGACATAATTATTTTTTATGCTATTATTTAATGAAATTCTATATTTATATATGCATATGATTATGATCCTTGACTCATGTTTAATGTCTCATGATTCAGAACACTTCTTCCATGGTATATCTTTATTCATTTATGATTATATTTCCTTCTATCAAAACTTAGAGTCAATTCATATTTTGTTCATATTCTCATAATAATAATTTTCTCCCCTACCCTTGTTTTCCAATATGCATATGATACATCAGTTGATGACATGTTTATTTTTTTCCATACTATTATTTTGAGGCCCCCCTTCCATATATTCTTCTTTTCCCAGGTTAAGAAGATAAGTATAACTTGAGTAAAGTATTGAATGGATTACATAGGAGTTAAATTATTATGAAAATATTGTATATTAATATGCTTATGTTGAAAATATAAAACACACAAAACCATTTAGTCCATGGGTTGTGTGACTATTTTTGAGATGTGTTATCTAAATAATGAGATAATTGTAATCTTTATTTTATGTTTATCTTCAATCACAATAGTTGGAATCAGAGTCATGTTTTGTTATTTAGGTAAATTAGTTTAGTTTTTTTTTTTGGGATTAAGTTAGACGAACTTACTGAAACCCCTATGGTAAATTATTAGAGATGATTCTAAGTATAGGATGGCATCCCAACATTTTGGAAAAGTAGATATTGTGTATTTCTACTAGAAATTACATCCCTATATATATACTACAAGGAGATACAAGATCTAGAATTGATATACCAAGTGGTAATAACATTTAAGATGGAATGATGGTTATTAACTCTACTATGACCCAATGCATGGAAAGGAGTTCTAACTATGAACCTAGTTTGACATTCTCAGGTGGAATTATTTAGTTGATCATATTCTATTTAGGAACAAATATGGACAACTTATTTCTAAGTTACATTGAGGGTTTAGTTTAATAATTATGAGTCAACTCAACATAAAGTAAACTTGGTTTAATCAATAATTATATAAGTTAAAATGTGAATGATATAGGTTAAAATATGAGTGATATAGCTTGAACTAAAATAATTATTTGACCAAATTATGGTAATACACCTTAAAGATGTTTTATTGTGGTCAATTATTGTAATACACATATTATTTTGTTTTTAACCACTTAAAAAACCATTTTGGTTTTACTAATTGCTGGATATAGAAGGAATTAAGGAAACAATGTACAATATAGACAACATAGTGATGGTATAAATGAGAAACACAATGGGATAGAGGATACTATTAAAAATAATATCGTTATTAGCACCCATCTAACATTATTTCTGATTAATAATAAGAACCATTACAATATCCCCGACTCACAAAATAATAGAAGAATGATATTATATAGATGTTTTTTGGATAAAGACTGTAGTGAAAGGAGGATTCAATTTTATACAGGTCATGAATGTGGAAATAATCACCAAGGGTATTTCCTAAATGTAATAGGAAGATTTCTCAATTGTGGAATGGTGGGTTATATGGAAAAATATTTTCAGAGAAATATAAATGGGTCGATTTAGGATAATAAGTTTCTAACTCATGCACTATACATACCTCAATTATTCACATATATGGATATTGAGTATAATAAAAACTAATGCCCTAGTACTAGGATACCAAGGATAATGAGAATCAATAAACTCCAATAACATGATAAAAATAAAATGAAAATATAATTACAACTAATAAATTATATTTTGATACATAAGTGTAACACTCGCTCGACATTCAAAAAATTTGGATTCAAAATGAGATTTGGGACTAGCCTCCCTTAAATACCAAAAAAAATAAAATTAAAAATAAATCACCACCATCAGGATTTGATTTTCCAGGAAAATATCTAGATGTATTTCTAGTGAATCCCAATATGATATTTATATGAATATTATTCATGTGAATATTAATAAATATTACTTTAGAGAAATTTAATGTTATTTGGACATTAAATATATCTCTCTACATCGATTACATGATTATTTTTATAGTTAAGAACTCATAATTCATAATTTGAACAAATCCATTATCATCTATCAACATAAGGAAGGATATTAACCCTCTAAGAAAAATAATTATATTATATGGGTCTTGATACCGAATCATGGGTGAAGTTTAGTTAAAATGAATAGATAAAACTCAATATTATGTATTATAAGGAAATAGATATATTTCCTAAGATTTATATCTCCCTAGTAATTATATCCCATGTCATCATGATAATTTATATTCCCTTAGAGATTTTTTATTGGTGTGTGATAATTAAAATTGTGACGATGAAATTTATTTAAGGGGGAGAATGTAAAACCCTCAGTTTTTAGGAATAGTATTCCATTTATAATCTATATGAAAAAAATTTAAATCTATTTTTTATTATTTAAAGGAATCTAAATTAATTAGGAAATAATTCATACAAGACATAAAACTAAAAATAATTTTTCATTCAATTATAGGGTATAACAGATAAATGGAATAAATTATTCATAACTATGAAATCTCCTAGATCGTCACTAATCTTGAGGAACACAAATATCAAAAAAACCTATAATGTGGAAGAAAATTTTAACATCCCAGATCCGGGAGCCACCCAAAGGTTCCCCGTACCGGTTTGGTCACATGGACTCAAGCACATTTCCCCAAATTCTAGATGATGCCAAGTAGAAGTGAGAGACTTGAGTGTGATAGAGGGGAAACTATGACCTAATTGTCAGAGTAAGACATCTGTATAATAATAATATACAATCGCAGAAGCAGTAATACAATAAAACAAGTAAAAAATGGAAGACTGAAAGTAAATAAACAATTGGAGAACATAAATAAATGGTGAAGGATATATATTTCTAAGAAAGTATTAAAACAATTTATAGTGGCTGAAATATAGTGATAAACCAAAGTATGAAGAAACCAATTAAACTCCAGCAGCATCGCAAGCCTCAGCTTGATCCCATACTCTCTATCTCCACAGAAATCAAGTACCTGATGACGAAGGGTGATTGCCATATCTATACCTACAACTATATAATCTGTTTAGGCCGAAATCATGACCCAAATAGGGTGTGAGAAGAATCCCAGTAGGCAACCACCCAAATATTTGTGCCTATCTATTAGTGAATATATACAGTATAAAATATGAAAAATGAATTAATAAATAATGATGTACTCAAAAGTAAACAATCCTATAGTTCACATCACATTCATATACATTTATTAATTAATGAATCAATCTTTCACAAGAAACCCTATGGGAATGTTCTCACAGACAGACCCCTCTAGTTTCACAAAGAAAAAGACTATCTGAGGAACCACACACCGTCAATTCCTCCTTTGGTCTTTTAACAATATACTATAGACTCTCTAAGGAGTAGTCAACGTCAATTCCCCCTATGGTCTGGTAACGGTATACTATAGACACTCTGATGGATCACTCAAATTCAATCCACCCTTTGGTCCCACAATGTAGAAATTATAATAGATACATTGGGGAAGCCCTCATCGTCAATTTCTCCTATGGTCTAATTATATTAGGTTCTCAGAGACCTGCGTAAAATAATTGTGCACAAATGATATCCAGCAGCCAAAGTAATCCCAACTACTACAAGGAAAATATGTTATAATGCATATCAGAATCATGTCATATAATATCAAATCCATCCTAATAACACTAGATATGGAAAAAAACAACATAATTTGAGGTTCTAGACCCAATGACCAATATCAATCAAACAAGTAAAAACATGTCCATAAGCAAGGTAATAAAATATATTCATAATAAAAATCCGTTTATTAGGAAAACAAACCATTGTATGAATCAACAAGGCTAAATTTCCAAAATAGGCAATACCCTTAACTAGGGTATTCAACAATTTTCTCATATAAAATCCAAGGAAAACTACAGAAAGGCACAAACAACTTACCATGATGTTTTCTGATCAATATAGTTGGACCATAGCCTCTTAATAAACATATAATGTCATAGATCAACATAAATGTCAAACACGGTCAACTTAAAATATCTCACAAAATTAGAGAAATCAAGAGTAGAGGCTCTATAATAAGGAAGGACACCCCGATGCGATCCCAACGCAACTGACGTTGTCTGATTCAAAGAACAGACGACCAGTCGGTGGCTCAGTGAAGAATCATCACTCTTAGTCAAACCTGGAAGAGACAGGGTTAGAAGTAGATGATTCTAGGGATTAGACATGACCCTGAAATAATTATAAAATAAAAGAGAAAAGTACATTATGTGTTCATTTAATTACAGGTCGTGTACATGCCTTAATAGGACCCCATATTAGGCGGTCTCTAGGTCACCACACACAACCTTGTCCTGGTCATTATATGGCCATCACACGGCTAACCACGACAAGCGACTACATGGCGTATACTCCCAATTACATGGCGTGTACTCATAAAATTTCTAAAAATTCCTTTTTTCTCAAAAACACCCAAAAACAAGATCCATACCTGAAATGATGATCCAGGTTGTTAAAACATTCCCCCTTAAATAAATTTGTCCTTGAATTTCCCAAAAAATGTGGTGCATAAGAATCCTCATACAGCTCAGGCCATTACGATCGCACATCGGTCTCCCTCTCCCATGTCTCATCATACACTCGCTTGTGCTGCCACAAAACCTATACCAGAGGAACAGACCATCCATGGAGAACCTTTGTGTTGAGATTAGTAATCTAGATAAGATTCTCCTCAAATGATGAGTCCACCACCAACTCAACCTTATCAGGTTTAAAACATGATATGGGTCTAAAAAGTAACGTTGCAGGTGAGAAAATTGGAGGATTTAGTGCATATCTCGATACCTCTGAGGTAACTGCAATCAATAGGAAACCATCCAAACTCTCTCCAAACCCCCAAACGGCCAGACATATATTGGTGAAGGATTTATATATCTCTTAATCCTCATGTGTCCCAAATTCGGTGTGACACATAGAAAAACCTAATCTCCAACATTGAACTATATAGGTCATCTCCATCGATCAACACAAGACTCCGGTCATGACTATTCATTAGTCATCCTCCTCTGAATAAACTCCACCTTCTTTGTGGTCTCCTGAATAAGATGTGGTCCTAGCATAGATACATCTCATGCCTCCATCCAACATAGGGGTGATTGGCATATCCAACTATACAAAGCCTCATTGGGTTCCATATGAATAGTTTCTTGAAAACTATTATTGTATGAAAAATATACTAGATGTATGTGATTCTACCAAGATCCTCCAAAATCTAGGACACATTCTCGAAGCATGCCCTCTAGCACCTGAATTAGGCACTCAGACTATCCATCTGTATGGGGATGGTAAGTTATACTTAGAAGTACCTATGTACCCAATACCCTCTGTAGTCACTACCAGACCCAAGAAGTAAAACATGCATCCCTATCTGAAATGATGGAGTGAAAACCCCCATGAAACCTTCTAATCTCTCAGATGTACATCTTTCCAAGATCATCATCATAGAATGTCTCTTTGATCGGGAAAAGGTGTGCAACCTTTGTTAGTCATTCAATGAAAACCCAAACTAAATCATTCCCTCAAGGCAACCTCGGTAAATCTATGATGAAATCCATCGCGACAACGTTCCACTCACTAGTGTAGGAAACATTCTTTATGTTGGTTATTTTTTATTGTTTACGTCAGTTTTTAGCTAATGTTATTAAAGGTGATGTTATAAATATTGTCTTTTTACATCAGTTATTTTAAAACTTATGTAAAAACCATAAATCTGAATTGTTTTTCATGTCGGTTCATAAATAACCATTGTGAAAAACCTTTCAGAGGCTCGATTTATTACGTCATCAAATTAATAACATATGTGGTATATAGTTTATTATGTTGGTTATGTAATAATAGACATAATATATCACACCTCTTAATCATTTTTAACCTCAGTTTTTGTATAAAAGATGTGAAAAATGATATACGATGTCGGTTATGTCATACCTGACAAAAAACACTATACCCAAGCATTTATTACATTTGTTATAAAATCGCTGATGTAATAACCTTTCTTCGAAGTGGTTTTCACATCAGTTATTGTATAACCTACTTGAAAATTGGTATACGACGTTTGTAATAAAATATCCAACATAAAAACCATTCCCCATGAATTTATTACATCGGGTATAAAATAACTGATGTAAAAAAAATTAATAAAATAGTGAAACCATTACTATGCTCTGTCAAAGTAGACATGAAACATGCAGAAAACAGACCAAACTAGACCAGAATCCATAACAAAAAACATGAAAACTAGATCAAAACAAGAATAACTATAGAAAATTTAAAAATTAAAATATATAACATTTAAAACATAAAATTTCAACTAAAACAACATAAATAAAACAAAATAAACTACTAAATAAATAATTACAATTAAAATATTCAAAATTACATTTTACACAAAAAAAACTAAAATCCAATCAAACCTGTAAAATAATTTGACCATTACACTTGTAAGTGTTTGATCTCTTGAGCACTATGGGGTTGAGGGTCATAAAATAGCTTCAAATTAAAAGGAAAGTAGTTAACATGTATAATTAATAAATGAAATTAAATTTTATGTAAATGTTTATAAGGAAATCTAACCTATTCAAATTTCATTATTATTCCTGTTGTAATTATTTAACACATAAATATCAACATATAATATCTTCATTCAATGAACCCTTTTTTCATGATAATTATATTTAAATGAGTGTCAATTCAAAATATCATTTTTTTGTAATACATCAACAATTAAAAATTATAAATGGATATTTACCTTTACTTTTACATATTTGATCTTGGCACTCCTTTACATTGGGTTTTTTTAAAAAATCATCCCATCCCCTATTAGAAAATGAGATGAATGGGATAAATTTAAAATTAATTATAATATAATAAAATATTGAGAAATTGAAACATAATATTCCAACATATTCTTAAAACATTCTCGCACATCACCATGGACATAGAGTATCCAATAAATTGTTTTCTCCCTCGGACAAAAAACACCTAACATCCAATGATCGGTGATATAAAAGAATATTTATGGTTAGTGGTTTTTTAAGATAATATATAAAGAACACTTTTCCAGATATATGTTTCATACCACTCACAAAAATGTATCATCCAACACTGCATGATTATATTCTGTTCAAATCTTTCAACAATATAAAGTGTTATTTGTTCCTCATCCAATGAATGTTCTTTGGAGGAAATCATATGCGGGTCCATGAATCCATATACATCTATATTATCATTCATATCACAGTAGTTATAATGATACCTAATACAAAAAATACATAGGTATACATTTTTAATAAATATAACATAGGGAAAGGTGTTAAGACTTACATGGAAAAAATCTGCACCACGTTGATGCCCAACTTCTCTCTATTAACAGGCTCCATGATATCAGTTTTCACAGTCCCCACATTTATTTCACGTCCACAAACATGAGCTTACATTGGAAATGAATAATTTTCTTCCCATTAATATGAATATATTGATAATCTTTCAAGACTACTAGATTCTTTATATGATGTCATACCCATTTTTCTTTTTTTTCTATAAAATATTTCATTACCATTTAAGTATTCCTGTAAATAAATAGAAAAATATATTAGTTTTCAAATGTTAAAACAACTTTAATAAAAAATAAAATCAAAGATATATCCTACATACCACTATGGTAATGAGTCGCAGACATCTAGATGGCCAAACTAAAAATTGGTCGATACTGGGTCCAATTGACGCCACCTCAACTGTACGTAATGTTACTTGATCTGATCTATCTATAATATATGGTACAATGACCGTATGATTCTCTACCTCTAAATGTATATGATTAAATGTATCTATTATACAATATACCAGCTCATATGCAACTATATGATGGTGAGTATCAAAAACATACAAATCACATTAAGTAGGAAGTTGTGGTAGAGTATTAGGGATAAAATGGGGTCTACAAGATGAGGTAGAGTATAAATAATTGGTTCTATAAGGTGGGGGAGTGGGAGCTACTAGTGGAGGTGGAGGCTAAATAATGGGGTCTGTAGGGGGAGGTGGAGGAATGGGACATGCAGTCTGGCATTGTCTATGAATGTCTGCAATCATAGACTGTACCAACGCTCTAATATTTTCCTCCATCGTAACATTAATATTATGAACTTCAGCATCAAAGGATTGTATTTTTTTATAAACACCATCAATGGAAGTAGTTTAATAATGTTGAAACACGTTTATTACTGATACACTCATCGGGTATCCTCGTACACGACTGGAGTGTTCGGGCATTCCAAATGCTGTAGATAAAATATCTTACCTCCCAATAGTTGTAAATACCCAATGCGTGCTCTACTCCAAAATAGAATCATGTATTAATAAATTGAACATTTCTATAAAAATTCAATACATATAAATAATAGAATTAACTTAAATAAATAAAATAAATATATTATAATCCTCTTAGCTACAATTCTCGATTCTTCCAAAAAATATTGCCCTTTTTTCTCATCTGAGCTCTCTTCCATTTTTCATGTCTAGATGGTGGAGATGGAGGGGAAACCTCTCAAGATATTGAATACTTAACTCTATGTTTCTTTAATTTTTCTGCCATCATTTGTTCTTCCAATAAACAATACCCTTACTGAGATAAACTACAATGGTATAAATTTTTAGATTTGATCTCTTGTTAAGATATCCTTATTTGCTGTAAATTATGAATAACAAATCATTAACAGAATATTTATAAGATCATTTCTATAATAATGATAATAAAAATTTACATTTCCCTTACCAAAAATGATTCTTTTCTTCTAATTTCAACAAATGTTTTCCATGTGTGGTCATCTATGAAAGGATATATATGACATGGATTGTCCTATTTACTATGACAAAAAATTAAATCATATGTGAGGGTTGATTTCAAATCCCTCCATCTCCTAGCAGCCATCAATAAAAATTTCCTCCTGACTCCTCCGATGTCAGGAATATTAAATGTCATCTGATAAATAAAAACATAAAAATATTATAATGTAAAAATTTAAATATTAGTCAAACAATATCAAAATATCATACCAAAATTTTCTCCCATAACTGAGATATTATAACTTTTTCCACACTCCTCCAATAATTATACAAAATGCTTAGTTTTAAATTACAATGATTTGAAACAAAAATCTTAAAATATTTTTCATTTGGACCTCTAGGAATATCATTTTCATCAAACTCAATGAGTATTCATTGGTTTTGGCATTGGGAAAGTGATAATTTTGGTAAACATGTGCAGCCACAATTACCAACTCTTGAACACTTCTATGTAGTTATGGGAGCACAGGAGGAATATTGGGGAACATCAATAGGAGCATGTGAATATTCCTCCCGGGAGGTTGATCGTGATGCCAATCTCCAGAATCATGTTGTTGATCAACTGATTGATCTATCATTATCCTTCAAATGAATAAAGAAAAAATTATTTCACAAATATAAAACTTCCTATATTACAATACTAATGTAAAAAAAATGAAAAATTGTACTAAGTTACATAATAGTAAACATGGTAAATATGGAAATCTTTCTAAACAATGGTAAAGATGGCAAACATGGTCGGTTAATTTTCATTCAACAAAATCCATAAACATATATGTTACATAACGGTAAACTAAGGTAAACTACGGTAAACGTAATTAACATGGAAAACATGGTAAAGTAATTTCCAATCAACAAAATCAATAGATATATAAGTTACGTAATGGTAAACATGATAAAATAAATTAGAAATAAATAAAATGAACAATCATTTCTACCTATTTGTTTTAATAAATGTTTTAATAGAGAAAAAATTACAATATCAAACATTTTATAGAATTAATAAATGTAAAAAATACATAACTATATGTTACCTGAAATAGTAGGAATGTATAAATGGATTGTTTTACCAAATTCCTTAATCATGATTTTTCCTTTTTCATAAACCATGTCTTCAACATGCTCATCATTATTTTATGCTAATCTTCCCATGGAAGCAGGGATCTCAAATAAATCAGAATCTTCATCAAGCTTATCTTCACCAATATATTGTTTTTCCCTTTTAAAACAATAGAACACTGCATATTTTATTGATAAACAACAACGAAAATATGTTTTGAATTTGTTTCCATTATAAAAGAATTTGATGTGTCTTCCAATCTATTCAGATTAACAACTGCCTTTCCAAATTCATCGTGTCTGATACTATTGTTACCAATAAACCATTTTCAATTAAAAATAGGTACTTCAATTTTAATGTAATCAACCTCCAATATTTCTTCAATTACTCCATAATATGCACTTGGCGTAGAAATTTGGTTTTTATGTTTAGAACTTGAAAAATGCATTGTTTCTGCAAACACCAATACCCCATTATTCTGAACTAAACTTTTATTGTTTGATGCTTTTGTATAGATTTTATAGCCATTAATTTTATACTCGAACCATGTTATCACATTTAAACATGGACCACACACAAACCATCTTAATGTCTCTGATACATGTGATCTAACAAAAAGGTCTTTTTAAACAATGGAAAGAATGTTTTGTTGTGCTCATTCAAAATCCACATTTCTTTCTTCTTTAGATGACATCGTTCCAACTCATTAATATGAAATGTGATATACATTTGATCATTATATATACTATTCAATATGTATAATTGTACCTTCTTCAACTATTTAGCTGACAACGATTTGAATTTCAAACCACAAATCCCCTTTCCAACATTATTAACTCATTCATAGCGAGATGGAAGCAAACCTATGTGCTCTTCTACATCCATGTATCTCATAAAAAACACTATAACATCCTCAAAAATATAATTTTCAATAATGGAGGGTTTGGTTCAATATTGATTCTTAGAAAACCCCTTTAATATTTCCATATACCTTTCAAAAGGATACGTCCAATTAAGATATACAGGTCCACAAAGCATTATTTCTCGATCTTGATGAACCATTAAATCCACCATTATATCAAAAAATATGTAGGAAAATACATTTCCAATTTAAAAAGTATAGAAACTGAATCCTTTTCCCAAATTCTCAAAACTTCACATAAATAACCTTTTTACAAATTTAATTGAAAAAATAAGACACCATCATTATAGTCTTTCTGACACTTATAAGAAATATTCCACATAATGAGACGGGTAAAAGTTATTGAATGATGATATGGAAATCATGAGATTTAATACATATAAACATCAAATCCTATAAAGAGACAAATTTTTTGACATTTTAAGAATAACCTTTAGGCACTTTGATATCATGAAGACACTTAAAAAACATAATTTTATCCCTATTGGATAATTTATGAGAAGTTGGGGGATGAAATGTTCATCTTCTATTAGGAGTGGGAACTAACTCCAAACTTATTCCCATTGATAGTATGTCTTATCTTGCATTCAACAAATGTTTATCCTTTCCTTTAGCATCTAACAACGTTCCAATGAAACTATCATCGATATTCTTCACCATGTGCATGACATCAATACTGTGTTTCACTTCACGATATCTCCAATATGGTAGCTCCAAAAACATTTACCATTTATTCCAAATATGTATATCATTACCATATTTATGTGTATTTCCCGATGTAACATCAAGGTTTTTCACCCTCTTAAAATACACATCAAGGGATAATTGTTTTGGAGAAATATCAAATTCTTGTGATCCATTGAACGCGTTTTTTAGTCTTTTAGAAGAGTAAACCATATGAAAAAACTTTTGATGACCCATGTATACTATTTTCCTCCCATGATGCAATTGACAATAGGAAGTCTATTATTCACAAATTGTACATGCTTTATGACCCTTAACATTTTATCCAAACAAATATCCAAATACTAGGAAGTCATTTATAGTGAAAATAACCACTAAATGATGTTTAAAATATTCCATTTTATTATAAGAATACACCTTAATATCATCATCCCATACAAGTTTCAAATCATCAATCAATGGTGATAAGAAAATATCATTATTATTTCTGGGTTTCTTCAAACCAAAGATCATTATACTCAACATGATATATTTGTGCTTCATACAAACATTTTGAGAGAGGTTGTAAACTACCAATAAAATGGGCCATGAACTATGTGTCCTACTGAGGGTTCGATATGGATTCGTTCCATCTGTGCACAACCCAAGTCTAATATTTCTAATTTCATTTACAAATGTTGGATACTACTCTTAAATTTTCTTCCATTGTCGAAAATCAGCTGGATGAAGTATTTTTCCACCACATATCTACTCATTAGCAAGCTATCTTATCCTTTTTGCATCATGTGAATTAGAAAATAAACATTTAAAATGATGAATTATAGAAAGATACCAAAATACCTTGTCAGGGATCTCTATAATCTCTACATCAACCAATGATTTTTCTTTCAACTTATATCATGATGTCCATCATTTAGGACACTCTGAAAAAAATACATATTCCTTCCTATATATTTTTTTAAAGGTGGTGACAATATTCCTTCCTATATATCATATAGTCATTCAGATAGGAATGTACATTCTTGTATCCCAATCCCATCGACCATAATATTTTATTGGCCTTATAATGTGAATCTGGAAGATCATTGTCTTTTGGAAGAATGTCTTTAAACAATTTTAGCAGCTCTGTAAAACTTATACCACTATATCTGTGATTCACCTTCGGGTTAATCAATATTAACACCACCGAAAAAACTGTAAAATCCATTCAACCAGGATACAATGGTTTTTCAGAATCACCATATCGATGTGTAACTTTTGGTTCTATCTCAATTTTTTCCATTTCAATATCATGAATCATTTCTTCAATTCCATCGGAGTTACCATCTTGAAAATCATCATCATTAGTAGATCTGAAATTTAGTCCAATTTCACCATGCCAAATCCAAGTGTGGTAAATCTGATTAAAACCATGAAAAATTAGATGATCTTTTATCTCTATAATTTTCAACTTCTTCAAATTGAAACATTTCGTCCATGGATAGAAAAAAAATGTCATTGCATGGAACATTTCATTTAACAAATTCCAAAAGGCTGTAAACACCTTCCTCATATTCATTACTCCTTCGATGTGTTGTAATCCAACTTCGACTCATTATTACCTATTAAAAATATCAAAATTATATATTTGGTGAAGATAAGCCAATTTTATATTTACATGAAAAATATCATAATTTGAATGTAAAAAAATTTTGAAATATAAAATGTATATAGGTGTATTTGAAAAATATATGCATGGTAATAATTTTAAAAAGATAATATAGTTATATATAACTGTTTTATATTTATATTAAAATCATTTTAGGATTACAAATCTCTCTCATATGGATCATTATATAACAGTATAAATTCATCTTGGATCCTTTCTTCTTAAGGTACACAAAGAATACATCCTGGTGCAACTTGATACCAAATTCATCCTTCCGTTAATATGAAATAATAAGTATATTTATTAAAATATGTATACATTAACTACTGAAAATTACACCTACCCAAATAGTTTGAAACCATTGGGGTAGCCCTTGAAACCATTGGGATAGAATATCCCAACAGTTTCACACACCAATAGCATGATAGTTGTTGAAATATCCCTATACCTACAGTTCTACAAGAATAGTTGGTATAGACCATCTGACGTTAATATATTCCAATGGTTTCAATGAAACCATTGTGATATATATATATCAACAGTTCAAAATCGTTGGTATACATGTTGTCCAACATATAATCTATTCCAACAGTTCAAGAACCATTGGCACACTCTCTATAGTATATAATCTATTTCAATGTCGGTGGGGGCTATCTAGGGGGTGGGGGATGTCCATTTTCATGGGGGTGTCTAGGGGTGGGGTGTCCAGGGGGCGGGGTAGGGGGTGGGGGTGGTGTCTCGGGGGTGGGGTTGTCCAAGGGGGTGGGGGTTGTCCAAGGGGGTGGGGGTGTCTAGGAGGTGTCTAGGGGGTGTGGGGGTTGTCCAAGGGGGTGAGGGGGTTGTACAAGGTTGTAGGTGGTGTCTAGGGGTGGGGGTGTCCAGGGGGTGTGGGGGTTGTCCAAGGGGGTGGGGGTGTCCAGAGGTGGGGGAATATCCATGGGTGGGGGTTTCCAAGTGGTGGGGATGTCTAGGGGTTAGGGGCTATCCAAGGGGGTGTCTAGGGGGTGTCCAAGGGGTTGGGGATGGTGTCCAAGGGGGTGAGGGGGGTGTCAAAGGGGGTGGGGGATGTCTGGGGGGTGGGGGTGTCCAGGGTGGTGGGGGGCTATTCAGGGGGTGGGGGAGTCCAGGGTGGGGGTTGTCCATGGGGGTGGGGTGTCCAGGGGATGGGGGGGTTTCCAGGGGTGGGGGTCTAGGGGTGGGGTGTATAGGGGTGGGGGGTTGTCCAAGGGGTGGAGTTGTCCAGGGGTGGGGATGTCTAGGTGGTGAACAGTATTTTGAAGGGGGTAGGGGTGTATGGGGGTGCTATTTAGGGGGTTGGGGGGCTATCCTTGGGGCTAGGGGTGTCCAGGGGATGGGGGTGTTTAGGGGGGCAGGTTTTGTTCAGGGGTGGGGGTTGTCTAGGGGGTGTGGGGTTGACCATGGAGGTGGGGTGTCTAGGGGGCTGGGAGGCTACCCAGGAGGGTGGGGGCTGTCCAAGGGGGTGGGTTATCCAAGGGGTTGTAGGTGGTGTCTTGGGTGAGGGGCATTTCCAAGGGGGTAGGGGGTGTCCATGGGGGTGGGAGAGTCTGGGGGTGGGAGCTGTCCATGTGGTTGGGGGTTGTCCAGTGGGTGTCTGGGGGGGGGGCTATCTCGAGGGGTGAGGTGTCTAGGGGTTGGGGGCTATCCATGGTGGGGGATGTCCTTGGGGGTGGGGTGTCCAGGGGGTGTGGGGGCAGTCTAGTGGGGTGGGGTGTCAGAAGGTGGGTTGTCCAAGGGGTGAGGGGGTTGTCCAAGGGGGTTGGGAGTTTCCGGGGGTGGGGGCTTTCCATGGGGGTGGGGTGTACAGGGGTGGGGTGTCCAAGGGGTGGGGTGGTGTCTTGAGGGTGGGGGTCTTTCTAGGGGGTGGGGGTGTCTAGGGGGATGGGGGCGTCTTGGGGTGGGGGATTTCCAAGGGGGTGGGGTATCTAGGGGGTGTCCAAGGGGTTGGGGTGGTGTCTAGGGGGTTGAGGGGCCTATCCAAGGGGGTAGGGGTGTCCAGGGGGTGTCCGGGGGGAGGGGATGTCTTAGGGATTAGTGGTTGTCCAAGGGATGGGGGTGTCCAGGGGGTGGGGGCTCTCCAGGGGGTGGGGTTGTCCATGGGGGTGGGGGTGTCTAGTGGGTGGGGGTCATCCTGGGTGGTGGGGGTGTCCAGGGGGTTGGGGTGTCCAGGGGGTGGGGGTTGTCTAGGGGGTGGGGGTGTCCAGGTTGTGGGGGTGTCTAGGGGGTGGGTGGTTGTCTAGAGGGGTGAGGGGATGTCTAAGGGGGTAAGGGTGACTGGGGGTGTTGTCTCGGGGGTATCCAAGGGGTGGGGGTGTCCAGGGAGTGGTGTCCATGGGGGGTGGGGGTTGTCCATGGGGGTGGGGGTGTCCAGGGGGTGGGGGATATCCAGAGGGTGGGGGAGGGCTATCCAGGGGTTGGTTTCCTTCCATTGTGGGGGTGTCCAGGAGGGGGGGTGGCTGTGTCCAACCATGTTTATTTTTAAAGGGAATTGTAGATTATGTTAGTTTAGATTAAACACTAAATAATGAGTTTTATGAAATAAGAAAAATAAAATATTGAATATAAAATGAATTTTAATTTGAATATATTTCCAAAATTAAGAATTAAATAATGATACAATTGTAGATGGTAAACAATTTATTGAATAACATCATTGGTTGTAGGGTTCTTGGGAATAAATTGCACGATAATGATTTCATGGTAGCTCACACAAGGAGGCACACGCACACACACATGATAGAACACACACAGTAGAAAGGAAAGTCATAGAACATTCATGATATCACTCCCAAGGTTTATTATACTATAAAATGAAATTTCATGGTATAAAATAACACAATGAGACTTACCATGATATCAAGAAAAATGATATAAAAATAATATCTAAAAACATAAATTTAGGGCATCATGAAAAAAAATAATGAAAATAAGATGTGTGAGGCTTACGTGAGTGTTTCAAGTCGACCTGATAGATCTGGTGATAATAATAATGATGAATGATGTTGGAAAAATAGTGTTGTGGGGAACAAATTTTAAGAATCCTTTCTATGTTTTCCATGTGAGAGAGATGAGTTTCATGCCACCCGATCGAAGGAAATAGAATGATAGAATATGGGGCCCGATAAATCATTTAAATGCTTTATCACATTTGTTATTAGATAATCAGAGTGATAAACTGTTTTTTAATTTTTATCACATCTGTTATTTAATAACTAACATTGAAAATCCCTTATCACACCGGTTATAAAATAAACAACGTGATTATTTACCATGACTTGATTTATCCCATTAGATATTTTATAACGGATGTGATAAAGCATCAAGATTTGATCATTGACATCGGTTATGATATAACCGGCATGAATGATAAAATCTCAGTATTTTTGACATTAGTTATAAAATAACCAAAGTTATAAAAATATTCTTAGTGCTTTATCACACCATTTTTAAAATAACTGACATGAAAATCAAATTTTTATAGCTTTTCATGTCGGTTATATATAACCGACATAAAAAACGTCGATGTGGTAAACATTTATTGAATTAGTGAATTCAACATGGGAAAGGGTAACTGCTGTAAAAGACATGCCGGTCATTGATGCCCCACCTTCACCTAATGAAAAGTGGAACATTTCATTAAAAAACAAGAAACAACTCTCTTTATACCTGGCCACCAATACTAACGGTGTATATCTTGATAAATCTTGGTGACCCCGGGATAAACTTCCCAAACCAAGGAATGAAAATCCCAAAAAATATCCTTGTGTATGTCTTTTGACACCCACACATGGCCCTGAAAAAAAAAAGATCTCATCCTGGACTACGGTCCATCCAAGAGTAGGTTCCTCTCCTGACACGCTATCTCGTAGAACTAGGACTTCATAATCTGATAGCCACCTCATTCGCACTCGATCACGTAGAGTGGAGGTAATAGGTATAAAAGAAAAAAAATCTACCCCTATCTATCCTGAACCTCCAAATGCATCTCTATGAACAGATCCACAACCTGCCACTCCCTGGTGGATTTTGAACTGCCTGTATCTAAGTCCTCCTGCTAAACTCATTAACCATTGTGTTTCCTTTCCAAGGAGTGTAGGCAAGCTCAAAGTCAAAAGACTAAATGTACTCAACCCACCTATACTATCTCAAATTCAGTTCACACATAGTAAATATGTACTTGAGACTTCTGTGGTCAGTGAACACCACAAAATGCTCTCCTAGAAGGTAATGTCTCCAGAAGCCCAAGGCATGAACTACTGAAGCCTACTCATGGACATGCATTGGGTAATTCCTCTCATTTGTCATCAACTACCGAGACCCCTATGCAACGACTCCTTCTCCCTATAAAAGCACTTCTCCCAACCCGATACATAATGAATCATAGTAAAAGGTATAAATCTTGCTCGGGTCCGAAAAAAAAACTATCATTGCTGAAGTCAACATCTCTTTCATCTTCTGAAAGGATGAATCGCAGGAATATGTCCACAGGTACATCACGCCGTTCTTATTTGGACCTATCAGTGGCACTGATAATCATGAAAAGTATTATATAAAATGTTTTTAGTAACCAGTCAGTCCTGTAAAACTTCTTACCTCAAAGTCGTTCTTCAGATACTCCCAGGAAACTACTGTTCTCAATATCTCTAGGTCTATCGATACTCCTGTCTCTGATATAACATGACTCTAAAGTGAATCTAGTCCATCAAAATGTGGCATTTTGAGACCTTATCATATAAATAATGATATATCAGTGTACTCAAAACGATCTCAATATGGGTAGCATGGTTGTGTCGAGTGTGAGAGTACACCAAGATATCATCCACAGAAACCACCAAAAGGAGTCCATGTATGGATGGAACACTCAGTTCCTCAGTTCCAAAAAAAACTACAGGCGCATTCCAGAGACTAAACTCCATAACTACATACTCGTATAGATCATACCTATTCCGAAAGGTAGTAATAGGTATATCTGATGGTCTAAGGCACAACTGATGATAACCGGATCTCATGTCTGTCTTCAAGAACACCTGGGCTCCTCGAAGCTGATCGAATATATCATCAATCCTCGGTAAGTGATATAGGCTATTAAACATAAAATGGTTCATCTTACGATAATACACACATAGTCTGAGGGTATTGTCTGCCTTCATCGCATACAGGATAGGCGAACCCCAAGGAGATGTACTAGGTCGGATGAAACCATTTTTCCAATAACTCCCCTAATTTCTTCTCGAGCTCATGTAACTCTCGTGTAGCCATCATATAATGAGTAATGGACACTAGTGTCACTTTTGGAACAAGCTCAATCAAGAAATATACCTCTCACTTAGGAGGTAAACTATAAAAGTCGTTTATAAAAACATCCTGGAAATGATCCACCATTGTGGGAATGTCAATCTGTGAAGTCCCATTATCATCCAGATTCAAACTAGCAATCTAGTCTGTAACTCCTCCCAACCCATGATGATCGGATCCATCTCTTCTCATCTATACATCCCATTCCTAATTGTGTACTAATAATCTTCCCTTTGGATACGTGAAACAAATCCTATGGCAAAAGAAGTTGATAACTTCCTCTAAGGTAACTAACCAGTCCATTCCAAGAATGACAACATAGCTCATCATCTCTAAGACATAAGTTACCATAAAAAGTGACACACACTAACATCAAGAGAGTATTCCTTGAACTGACGTACACTAGCCCTTCTAGTCACCAACTAAGTGTCCAACATCAAGATACTAGCAGAAGTAAAGATACATAGCCCAAGGCTCTCCACAACAGGGACAAATATAAAGTTATGGGAATAACCTATATCAAAAATAGAATATGATAAAACTGAGGAAACCAAAATTGTACTTCTAAATGTAGAAGTTCCGGGATGTTGCCCCCGCTAGATCTTCTCCAATGAAAAAGCCTGACCTACACCATAGCCCTGTGAAGCTATCTGAGATCCCTGAGTTAATCCACCCTATGGCTTTCAAAGACCCTATGTTTGACCATTGTGGCCATGACCTCCAACTCAGCCTGAACGTCTTGGATAACACTATCACCCAGTCTGATGTGTGACTAGTGGTCCTACTCTGGTATGAGGAGTTAAAACAAAACCCCTATCACCAGCTACTGGTGAGAAAAACTGATAGAAACGATGAAGATGACCCATCTTGTCACAATATCGACACTCAATTGGGTCTATCGGGAAATGTGGCCCCATTTTCCCGCTCTTCCTACACTGGAAGCATATCGCCTGGCTACCTAAAGGAGTATCCTGCCTACATGGATCCCTACACATAGATTCCATGTGGCACTTCTTGCTGTCAGTCCGATGGGTACCAACTCTGGATGCTAAACGACCCTGGGCCACAGCTCCAGAATCCCTCATGTTGCGCTCCGTTATTAGAACCTGGTTGACTATAGAAGTAATGGAAGTAAACCTAAAGATATTCACCTAAGATCAAATTTCATGCCTAAGACCATCCTAAATATTTCTCACCATAAATAAATCATCACCCCCTAGAATTTGTGTGAAGTGTTGTAGCTCTGCAAAGTGAAAAAAAAAACACTCCACGACATAGAGTGTACCCGGCTCCAAACTCATGAACTCTCGGTCATGATCGACCCTCAAAGTATCTGGGTAGAAGTAGTCATAGAATGTCCACTATAGCTCATCCCAATCCATAACTCATTTGCTTCCTGCATGTGATATCTCAACTAGCCATCTCATGGAAGAAACCCGAAGCATGTACATAGCAAGCTTCACCCTTCTCTCTAGAGGCGTCTTGAGATGCTCTAAGATAAACAACATGGATTCTAACCATGAATACATAGCCCAGGGTCCCCCATCCCTTGAGAATGTGGGAGGCTTTTGATGCTTAAAAACTCATGTCAACTCTTCCATAGATTGGGAAGGATGTGGTGCTCCCTGGAAGGTCTACATAAACCTCATGAATCATTCTCGGAATAGTGCATCCGCACCTATATTGGGAATAACGGCTTGTGCCAAGATGGGAATAATGGTAGGATCTTCTGGTAGTCCCTGATCCACCATGTTCGATGTCTAATCATTGTGTTATTTCTGGTATAAAACTGGAGTATGTCTCAGTCGCATGACTCTGAAAGGTCAAGCAGACAACTCAGTTCAATATTTTCTTGGAGTGAAACATAGAAGTGTGTGAAAGGAAAAGAAGAAAGAAAACATTCATTTTTTTAAAAATATGGATGCCTAACGTGTATGAACCCTAAACGGTGTGTTCCCTTAAGAATTTACAAGGGAGGGTACTTTTTCTAACCCTGCTCCTGTAACACCCCATACACACGATGTGTTCTCCATTGACATGGTGTCTACTTGAATCATTTTGACCCTGACTGAGTTCCTCCACACGTCTAAACACATGGTTCCTTCTTGGGTAACACTACACGATGTGTTCACCCTGTACATGGCATGTACACCCCTTATATTATAACCACCCATGTCATTATTCACATGGATGGATACACGGCTCTTACAACATGGTGTCTACTCCAAGTACACGGCTTGTGTCACCCAACATTTCCCAACATCGCATCTCTGCACACATAGTCAGTCACATGGATAAGGACTAAATATATTGTACATACAGTTCAGGGAATGTACTTATGAAAAACATTTTCTTCCCAAACATAATCATACATGGAATGATTTCATCATCACACACCATGTATTCTGGGTTTTTCAAGACAGTAAGCCTTAGAAACTACTCTAGAGCCCCATAAAAACACAGAAACATGAATTAAAGTGCCAAATTCAAATCCCTGAGGGCCCATAATCCCCAAAAAACAAATATATGCATCAAAATTCATGTCATTTCATACAAAAATTATGTTAAAGTTCAGTATGATCCACCAAATTGTGATCCAGGAGGGCCCATAACACTTCAAGGACCAAAATTTGGCATACATCAAAATTAAACATTACAAAATCCAATTCCTTATCAAATATTAGGTATTAAATCGACGAATATACCACAAAAGTATGTATATCTAGCACAATATCTATCACAACAACATGCAATCATTAATTCACCCTAAATAGTTTGAAAAGAATGCATGAAATGTGGTCTCTAATAGGTTCATATATGATGCAAGAGATGGGATACCGACATCTCATCAGGTTGAAATAGAAATAGAATATCAATAATATCAACAATAACAGCGCAAATCATGTGAATCACCCAATGGTGAAATCACATCAACTGTAATAATTGAAAACAGATAAAAATTTCAATATTTGAGGCATATTGTCTTTTACTTATAAACGGGTCAGCTACTCCCATGAATATCTTATTTCCAACTACCTATTCCTTCATATACCTGTCTATTGGCTGCAAATAAGAAGTCATAGAAGCAAAGAAACACCTCTGATACCACTTTTTAACATCCCATATCCGGGTGTTGCCCAAATGTGCTCTGTACCTGGTTGGTCACATGGACCCAAGAGCATTTCCCTGAATTTCAGAAGCTATCAACTAGCAGCGAGGGCCTTGGGTGTGATCATAGGGAATCTATACCCTTATTGGTAGAGTAACATAGTGTAATAACAATAATATACAATAGTGGAAGAAGTAATACCATACACCAAGTAAACAGTCGAAGATTAAAAGTAAATAAACAACATGATCATATATATAAATTATTCATGTCACATAGGTCTAGGAAAGCATAAAAACAAGAAAAAATGCTATAAATAAATTTCTAAACCAATGTATGAAGAAAAAATGTAAACTCCAGCAGCATCGCAAGCCTTAGCTTGGTCACATTCTCTCCAACTCCATAGAAATCAAGTACCTGATGATGAAGGTTGATTTCCCTTATTTATACCGGCAACCATATAATCTATTTGGGCCCAAAATCATGACCCAAACAGGGTGTGAGATGAATCCCAGTAGGAAACCACCCAATGATCTGTGCCTATTTGTTAGTGAATATATATAGAAGGAAATATGAAAAAAGAAGTAATAAATAAGGAAGTACTCAAAAGTATACGGTCCTATAGTACAAATCACTTTCATTTAAATTTATTATTTAATCAACCAATCATTCACAAGAAAACCTATGGGAATGTTCTCATAGTCTGGCCCCTCCTGTTTCACAAAGAAAAGGACTCTCTGAGGAAGCACTCACCATCAATTCCTTTGATGGTCTTTTAATGGTATAATATAGACTCTCTAAGGAATCATTCAACATCCATTCCCACAATGTTATCGTAACTATATACTATAGTCACCCAGATGTAGAACTCAACATAAGTACACCCAATGGTATCGCAATGTGAAAACAATAACAGATACACTGGGGAAGCCCTCAACTTCAGTTACCCCTATGTTCTAACTACACCAGGTTCTCACAAACCTGTGTGAAAAAAAGTGCAGAGACAATATCTAGTAGCCAAAGTAATATCAACTACTAAAATGTTATAATACATATCACAAGCATGTTATATAATATCAACTCCATCCTAATAGCACTAGATATGGAAAAAAATAGCCTAATAGGCGGTTCAAGACCCAATGAAAAATATTAAACAGATGAGGAAAAACACTTCCATAATAAAGTTAATATACATTACTCATAATAAAAAAACCATTCTCAAGAAAACATACCATAGAAGGAATCAACAGGGTATAGTTTCCCAAACACGCAATACCCAAAACTAGGGTATTCGGCACTTTTCTCATATATAATCCAAGGACCACTATGGAAAGGCACAAACCATCCAACTCGACGTTGTAAAATCAATATAGTCGAACATCAGCCTTTGAATCTACTTAGAATTTCATAGATCTACAAAAATGTCAAAAACTATCGACCACAAGTATCTCATGAAAGAAGAAAAATCAAGAAGAGATTCTCTAGATTATGGAAGGACTCGCTGATGTGATCCCAACACAACCAACAATGTTTCATTTAGAGAATGGATGACAGTTTAGTGTCTCAGAGAATAATTTCTGCTCTTAGTCACACCTAGATGAGACAGGGTTAGAAGATGATGATTCTAGGGATTAGACACAACCCCAGACCAATTAAACAATTAAAAAGAAAAGTACAAGGTGTGTTCATTTAATGTAAATGCCGTGTACTTACCTAAACTAGACCCCTCTTTAGGCGGTATCCAGGTCACCACACAAGGCCCTGTACTGGTCATTACATGGAGAGTACATGGCCAGTACATGGGTACCCACGACAACTGGGTACACGACGTGTGCTCATAAAATTTCTAAAAACTCATTTTTTCTAAAAAAAACACCTGAAGAAAAGATCTGTACCTAAAATGAAGATTTCAGTTCTTACAAAAAAATTAAAAGAAGAAGTCATTTTTCAAAATCTATAATATGAAATATGAATCATACCATGAAAAGTAAGAGTGGAATGAATGAATTATTTAGAGAGTCTATATATAGGAATAAAATTTGGTCATTAAAATATGGTCTCTAAATATTTAGTCATTTAAAATTTGGTCTTTGAAAATATGGCCATTGATCATATATCTAGTAGGTATACTGAATTCATGTACTATTATGTAGTGAATTTAAAACAATATAACTCACAACGAAATAAAAATATTATACTATATATATATATATATATATATATATATATGTTTTTGTTACATATAATTATTATTATTATTATTAAAGTATGATATGATGTATATTTAAAATTAAAATAAATATTCTAATATCATTAGAGTAGTAAAATTTAATTTTACAATACAAAAAATTAATTTTAATTATATTTGTTAAATTGTATTCATTATAAAATTAATATTTCTTTTTTCCAAATAACAGTTTTGTTAATTATTTTATACATTATCCTAAAATAATAAATTTAATACCTTTAAAATATTATATATAAAATAACATGTAAACATTTATTTAATTATAAATTTTTATGAAATAAAATTAATAACAGTTATTGTTTAAAATTTCATTTTTCTATAAAATCTGTTTTTTAAAATTTTATAAATTCATTTAAATAATAAATTTATAAATTTTGTAATCATAATTAAATAAATAAAAAATAATTTTTGGATTTATAATTTCAAAGTTATATTATAATTAACTCATAAAAAAATTTAAAAAACTTATTTTTAGGTATATAATGCTACATACCATTTTTACTGATACTGTAATTTTTTCCTATTATTAGTATATAACAATATCATAAAAAATATGATTTTTTTTGTAAATAATATGAATTTGTTAATTTAAATTTTATATTTTGAAATTTTAATTATATATTATAAAAATATATTTCATATTTTAAAACTCAAATAATAATATTTTAAAAAAACTACATTAAATTAAACTTTGATTGTTTTAAAGTAAATTTTTTCACTTTTA
Source organism: Viscum album (assembly GCA_963277665.1). NCBI lineage: Eukaryota > Viridiplantae > Streptophyta > Magnoliopsida > Santalales > Viscaceae > Viscum > Viscum album. The sequence goes on along the minus strand of OY728122.1, from coordinate 575,900,070 downwards.
AAAAATGAACTAAAAAAATGGATTTAAAATTTAGAATCAATGTGAACAAATTATCTAATAATTTCTAGTTTATTTTTGAGCATAAATATTATGTTATCATAGGTAAAAACTAGTTTATGTAGTAAAACATGAATTTGTTAAAGAATCATAATTTTATAAAAATTATATATATTTTGAAGGATTTAATTTAAATTAAGTCACCAATATAGTTTTTAAATATATATTTAAATAGAATAACACTCATTTAATTGGTAATCAATGTTGAAAACATTAATAACACCTAACAATTAAACTGTACTCTTTATACAAAATGGATTTTCTAAAAATTATATATTTTGATTTGAAAGTTAATTATTTCCTATTTAGAAATGGAATGGTTTTAAATGGATCCAAATTTTAGATCTATCGTGATGAAATTATTTAATATTTGTTATCTAATATTTTTTTGAGAAAATAATTACCACGGTAAATTTTTTTAATCAAGATTAATAATGGGTAAAACGGGTAAATCATGTTTCTCATATTTTAATAATTAAAAGTTTAATTAAACCTTATTTAAAGAATTATTCAGTGAGAAAATCATACTCACATGTACCACTTCCATTTTTTCACCTAACTCAATTAACCCACCAAACACCCATTTGATATCATTCTTACCCCTCATCTAACTTTAGTTGCCATGACGAACCCCTCCTTTAACCAAGAAAAGAACCTCACTCCTACCCATTCGCTCATACCTCTCCACCCCAAAAGAATTTACCATGATTCTACCTTACCTACACCACTATAAATCCCTCCCAATGGGTTATTACAGTTCTATGGATTCCTCTCTAGATTAAAAAATGTACATGGAATGGTATGGGTTCTCCTCCTTATTTATATTCAAGTATTTATTTTTTTGGAAAATCCATTTTTATTTAAATATAATTATTTTTTAATTTTTTAAAAATAAATCCTTTACATTAAAAATATTACCCTAATGATGTGGGATTATCCTACTCTCTCTTTAAACCGATTTCAGGATCCATTTTGTATAGTATTCATACCACCGAAATCACTCCTTGATCGACTCCTTTGTTTTCCAATTATCACAATTCCTTTGTTATCAGACTTTATTTTGATGTCACATTCCCATAATCAATCGTTTACTTTCTAAATGTTTTCAAATTAATTAGATAATACCTTTCTCACCCATCGAACACATTCCATAACCCTTTTGTATACCCATCTAGCTTCTAAAATCATTATTTTATTTTTTCAACTTCAATATGTGAATACCCAACATTAATATCATTCAAGGATATCCAAAAACTGAAGTTTTTATAAGGTTGTATATTTGAAATAAGTTATTAAATAATATACATATATATATATATTATATAATATAGTTTTTTATATTGTGATCAACTAAGAAAGAATTGAAAGTTATGTTTTCATAGACTCAATTTCTAAATCATTGGGCCATACCCTTATATTCATTAATATACTATTTAAAGATTTCATTGATCTCACTAGTAATTTCCTAGAACTTTTAGACCATTAATTTTTGTTAAAGGTTCTGGTATAGGTTCTTGGAGGAGGTACCAAGGAGTTTGAACGTGTTTAGGATGAAAAAAGCAGTTTTTTGTAGGATAACGGTAGCTCCTGATGTTATATACTAATGGTAGCTCATAACGATATATCTTAGTGGTGGAATACTTCGTATAGAGGTATATACTAGTGGTATCTTCAGATATTAGCTTCTGGAGATAGTGGAACAAGTTTGGAAGTATCTCTTAACGACTGCTCTTGAAGGTAGCTCTTAATGGTATCTCCTCACGGTATCTCCCCATGATAGATCCTAATGGTAGGAATTTATGGTATCTCTTAAAGGTCGATCCTGAATATGTCTCCTAATGGTATATTCTAGTTGTAGCATACTTATTCTAGTAGTATCTTTTGATAGTATTTTTTGATTCTAGCTCCTGATGGTAGTTTCTAGTGGTACCAGACATAGTCTATCTGTAGATTTTTTTAGAAGCTTATAGTGTTATCTGGTGACAGTAGAATCTAGAGGTACAAGACTTGTGTCAGTTGGTTGCATCCAAGGGTTGTTTCTAGAAGTAAATCTTGATGGTAGATTTGGGTGGTAGCTCCTGATAGTAGGTCCTCATGGTATCTCTTAACGATAGCTCCTAGCTGTATCTCTGTAAGGTATCTCCTAATAGTATCACTTGGTAGTAGCATGTTCCACTTTTTCTATAATTTATAGTTTTTCTTATTTTATTTTTTAGTTAATTTTTTTAAGGTCTGGATTAAGGTAATTAAGGAATGTTTCGAAATAAGATATTTTTATCCTTTGTTTACCAAGATTATGGGGTTTCTAAATGGATCTTACATATGCAATTTAATGATATCTACATTAATGTTCAATTAAAATCATATCTGTGATCGAAAATCTTGATCATTTCATATTTTTTAGTTTCAAAATTAATATAATTCCTTTAATCCTTCCTACTTGATTTCTCTCGAAACTATATGCTCTGAAGCCTTTCCCTTGGATTTGTGGAACCCTTTTGTCATTATTCAAAGTTATTCCTATGATTTGTTCCATATTTTGTGTGAAACCACTATATTTAGTGTAGTAAATTGTGTGAAGATTATTTCTTCAAGGTAAGGGATCCATCATCTCTCTCTATTTTTTGTATCATACTGGATGGGTATGTTTTTTATCCTTGGAAATATGGTTTTCATCTATAGCAATGAAGATAAGTAAGCATTTTAATTTAAATTGAATGGGAAGGTAATGATTCAAATTTTTTTAATCAAGCATATCAAGTTAATTAAATTGTTTCACCTATAAAATTATTCTATTGTGAGAATACCCTTAAATTTGAATTGGAATTGATGAAAACTCCCTAAAACAATCTGAAAAATGTTAAACGACTTGTTGTAGTAAGCGTTGTGATGTCTGAATGTGTTTCATTTTTTATGTTTGTTCTATGGGAGGATTTTTATATAATGTGGTGATGATGTGGAAATTGTGATGAGGAGGTGGTTGGGTGTGATGGTGGTTGTGTGGGATTTTTGGCATGAGGATTATGGGATGTCTATCACAGTAATTTTCTTTGTTATTCTAGTTTCCTGACTATTAATTGAACTAAAAAAATGATAATTTTGAAATCAACATGTTATGGGGTGGTTTGTAATATGGGTTGATAATAATAATGATCACTTTAATTGAATTTGACTATTTAGTTTTAACGGTTAATGTTTACACAAGAATTAATGGGCCATAAAATGTTGAATAAGGGGTCTGTAAACATGAAATAAATGCATCATTTAAAAGGAAACTGACTGATATTTCGAAATCTGTAAAAAAAGATATATTCGAGAAGGAAGATGATGTGGGGTTTGTGTTTTTAGGGGTGGTGTTATGGATTTATTGTTGTCAGTGAACATGGAGAAGTTTGTGAGGTGATTTGGTAAATATTTGAGATGGTATTATGTTCTTGTTGTAAACCCGTATATTGGGATTGTGTTCTATTTTATATATATATATATATATATAATATTTCCTTCTAATTTTATATATTCACCCACCCATGTCAAGAACCTAGATATAACCAACAATAGTTTTGGGGGTATGTTCCCAACATCCCAATAGTGATGATGGATGGCTAGCCAACGACTCTTCCTCTCTCCCTCTTCTAGGAGACGATGAAATGAATGGGCTATGATAGAGAGAATTTAAAAGTGAAATTTCAATATGTGACATGATGCTGTGGCCTAGGTGTCTTCATGTGAGGTTTAACATGACGACCTATGTATTTTTGGGAGATTTGATGAGACTGATTATGTTGAGGGTCATCCATGGTAGGATTTGGATAGGTGGTTGATACCCTTCATGTTCATGATACCCTATTATTCAATTTATATTTGTTATGTGATGTGATGGTCCATGTGTCTACGGTTGGAATGAGATGTGATGGGATTTAATTTACATGGTGTTTATGGGTGGTATGTGCTGTGATGTGATGTGATGAGATATTATGTGGAAGAAGTGGGAGGTCCAAGATGTATGTCATTGGGGTGTGAGAGTGGGAAATCAGTGGAAACGTATTGTGGGAAACCCTATATCTATATGATTCATATTATGTTATTACACATATATTTAATTATTTAGTGGTCGTTCCATACTGAGGTTTGGGATGGATAGTTTTCATGTTTACATGATGTTTGTTGTACTATTTTTTGATGACTGCATTGGTAATCTTCTTACACATGTGCACAAGAGTATTTGGTTTTCCTACTTAGTATAATTGTATTCTCACCCTAAATATATAAACATATGATTAGGTTTCCCATATAACTACACAAACCATTCCTGAAATTACTAGCTCAGACCCCTGAGCTTTTGTTGTGTCACTAATTTAGCTTTTTATTTTAGGTATTTAAATTTAGAGACTTTTATCTACATAATTTTTACTTGTACTTTCATTGTGGTATTACTTTGGTTTTATTTTTATATGATTTCATGGAGTTTCTGGTGGTTGATTCATCCTATCTTAGGATCATATATTATTATAGTGGCCAATGCCTCCCATTAATGAAATTTTTATACCCTTGGTGTTAGTAACAACCCTTTGGTCTACTAGAGGTGGGAATAAGGAGTGTCATTATCTTTCTCCCTTAATTAAGGTATCTTTAGTGGACATTGGTCATGATAGAGTGGTATCAGAGCCCAATATTTGAGATATATGATGGATTTTAGAGTTAGGAATAGAGATGATTTCATGGGTTGGTATGGAAATAGTGTTGGTTAACCTGGGTGCATCACATAGGCCAGGGAGGCTAGCTGGGACATTGTATTTTAGGGCCCCCTTAATATAGTGCAAGAACGGTGAGGTCTTTATGTGACCAGGTGAGGTTGAACATTAAACTTGATAAAGACCTAGGAGATGTATATGAACCATGATGACTTCTGTTTTTATTTTAATTGTGAAGTTTTGGTTTTGGGAAAGTGGAAATAAGTTAAAGTGTATTAAATAAATATTACTAAAATTACATACTACTAATATTTTAAAATATTTATTTCCCATCCATTTATGGATCCCAACCATTTTCTTTGTGTGTCTTATTAATAGTAGGTTCATCAAGCTGATATGCTTGATCTCTAGAGGGTTGAAGAAATGTGCGAGGATAATAAGTGGCAGATGATGTTGTGAGCCTTTTAGTAGAAGACTTTGGGGAAGTGTGAGGGAAGCGTTTATGACATGGGGAGAGAGTTAGTTGGAGGATCTTGAGATCACCTTCAATTTCATCCAGGCCCTGATAAGTTACTGGGTCCCACTCATAATCTGTCAGATATAATGTGTTGTGTGTCCAGGGTTGACATTGTACCTTGACAAGAAGAATGCATATATTTGTTGGTTGACTTCCATAAGGTGTTTTTGGTTGACTTCCTTTCATCAACTATGAATGGAATACAGAAGTAGGAGCCTCATTCCCTTTAATAGGGGATTATTTTTGTATGGGATCTAGGGATCATGTTTAAGGTTATGTTTTTATTCACCCAAACATCCTTCTGGATGAGGAGTCTCATGCAAGAGGCCATGAGGAGGCACTTCTTCATCTGATCTTATATTCAGTTACTCATTTTATGTTGTTGACATATCTAGAGGTTCATTATAATGTGTTAGTTATTTAGAACATTCACTCATTTGGAGGTTTACCATGATAGGGGAATTATCTGGGTTCTGTAATGAGTTGATTTTTCAGTACCAGGTTAGATGTTTCAACCAGTAGGGAATCAGCCGTAGTATCATCCCTTATAGCCTTCTAGGCTTGTGGTTTATGTATTGGGGATAGTTTGTTTTATATATGGAGTTCATGTCCTACATCAGCATCAGTTCTGAGTGGATAATTGAGAACATTTTGGTAATGGGGGATAGTTTCAGCATCAGCCTCACTTGCAGTTTCTAGCAATGTAATTTAAGAAGTAGGGGCATCATGCTTATGCTCCCCTAAGAGGTTATGGAGTTGGTAGAGGTGGGCCTTAGGATATTTCTCAAGTTCAGAGACTTGAAACATAGCATGTTCATGTTGTTGGCTATAAATAGAGAGGTAATGTATATGTGCATGGTTAGTTTCATGCAATGGAGATGGAAAATACAATGGGGCCATAGCTCATTCAAGTTACACTCATATTTTAATATACTCTTTTTTATGACTTTTTGATTCAGGCACATTCACTCCTTTGTTTCACTTGCTCTAGTGAAAGATTCAGGACTATATGTAGAGAGACTTCCAATTCCCTTGGTGTAGATAATTCTAGTTTGAGGACATTTAAATTTTTTTGTTCTATGATGAAGTTGTAGACTGATGATGGGGCCATATTAGTCTCATAGGGACCTATTATTACTTTAAATTCAGTCATATGATGTCATCCTAAACATCAACTGGTTTTATTCTGTGTTCGATGTTATCGAATACTTCTGGAGTGGAGTCATGTTCTCAGATGTGGATGGATATCCTTCTATTTATATTGGTGAGCATATTTTTCATGTGCGAAGTAAAAGTGTGGAGTCCCTTCTTTCATTGATAGTTGGGTTGTTAATGTAATTAGTGGGTGTTAGGTTGGAGGAGGCTTCTGATGCTGTTAGGGAATATTTCTTTGTTTTTTATGAATAGGTTACGATGCTACCCTCATGACGTGATGTTGAGCATGGGATAGATCTACATCTTCATTATTCTCATATTTTGATGGATCATTATTGATAGAGTCTTCATTGTTGCCTGAGTTGAGAAATTCTATATATTATTTGATAGAAAAGGTTTTCATCTCATCCTTTATGTTGATGTGGGGTGTACAGTATTATTTTCTAAGCATGTGGATGGTAGTATAAGTTTTTATTACAATTAAAAGGGGATAAATCAAGTGATTTTCATGAATTTTTACCCTCTTCAATTAATATATGATCTTTTCGACCATCATATAGGCGTGAGAATGATATTAAGATCAATTTATGGTCTGGATATCACCATAGGAGGGTGAAAAATGAAGATTCCCCAAATACTTCCATCAGATGCAGGTATGAGAACATTGAGATGATGGCCATATCATTTGGTTTCACAAATTCACCCGTTGTTTTCATGAGGATCGAGAACTCATAATTCAATGAATTCTTGGACAAGTTCATAGACTTTTTAATCGATGAAATCATAATATAATTATAGTCAAAGGAGGATAATTTCAATCATCTTGGATCATTTTTCAGGTTCTTCAACACCAACGGTTCTATGGAAAGTTGTCGAAGTGAAATTTCAATATATTATATGTGGACTTCCTCAATCATGTGGTGTCTCATTAAGGTGTGTTAGTGGACCCATTGAAGGTTGAGGTGGTTGTTTCTTGGGTAGCACTCAAGAATGTGGGGGAGGTTCATAACTTCCATGGTCTTATAGGCTATTATCGGAGGTTCGTATCTGACTTCTCATAGATTAAGGCACCATTGAAACCCTTGACCAAGAAAGGATATGATTTTATCTAGACTTATCAATTTCAATAAGTGTTCATATATTTTAAGGGTAAGTTGGTAAGTTCAATAGTGCATAATTTTTTAGAGGATGGTATGTCATTTGATATATTTGTTTATGATTATTTTATGCTCTTGGGATGTATCTTGATGTATTAGAGGGTAGTGATATATTATGGGTCTAGGATGTTACACTAAAATAAGTGTAATTACGCCACCCTTGATCTGAATTTAGTAGTTTTTGTGTTTTTATAGAATTTGTGGAAGCATTACCTCATCGGGGAGTGCTTCATGGTCTGCATAGATCAACAGAGTTTTAGGTAAATTTTTCCCCAATGTGATATGAATGTCTGAAAATGGAGGTGGATGGATTTATTCAATATTATAATTTTGAGATCACCTATACCTCATAAAATGGGAATTTTTAGGATGATGCTTTGAGTGGTAATTCATGTAATGATGTTATTCGACAGTCTGGAGATGCTTAAAGGGATAAGAGAGAGCTAGAGTCCTTGCACATAGATATGAGGTAGGTTAATGGTGGAGGTTACATGTTTCAGATGGTAGTGTATTATTATTTCAATTCGAAGGTGAACGAGTCTCAATGGGGATATTTTGAGTAATATGTACTGCACAATCGGGTTGTTCATTTCGATGCTCTAGAGGGATGTTCAGAGGATTGTCAAATTAGATATATTTTTAGGGGAGGATGTTTAATATGTTAGAGATGCCTGAGTGGATCCTTGTTGAGTTTCATCTCTAAAAATTAGTGGTACACCAAGGGGTTTACAATATGCACCATGGAATAGGTATGTGGTTTCGGTAGCCCAGTATAAAATTGAGGGTGGTGAAATTTGTTGCTAATTGTCTAGTATTCCAGTAGGTAAAGGCTGAGCATCATGATCCATGTTATTTATTTAATCCCTTGAATGTTACCAATTAGAATGGGATGAAATATTAGAGGAATTAATCATAGGTTTACCCTGATCCCAAGAAGGTTGCGATTTTGTTTGGGTAATAGTGGATCAACTGATGAAATTTTATCACTTCCAAGTGATCAAGGAGTTAAAGACCATGGATGTTTTGGTGAGGATGTATGTGGATGAGGGGGTGAAGTTTCATGGATTTATGAGAACCATTATCTCATATTAGGATTCATATTTTACTTAATGAGTCTATAGGGTATTGAAATAGGCTTTTAGCACTCAGATATGCCTCATTATCTCTTTTCATCCTTCAAAAGACAGACATATGAAGTTGACAATCCAGGAACTAGAAGATATATTGTGGTTGTGCATATTGGACTTCAAAATATATTACGAAAAGTAATTCTCTTTGGTTGATTTTTCATATAAAAGTAACTATCATTAATCCATAATAATGAACCTATTTTAAGCTTTTTATGGGTGAACATATCATTCAACATTTTTCTAGACTGATGTTGGGGAGTCTACATTTCGTAGGCCCAATGTGGTGTAGAGTATGAAAAAGAAGGTATAGGTTGTTTGTGAGAGGATGAAATAAGTGAATGACATAAATAACTCTTATGTTAATCCTAGGATGAGGACCATGAATTTTTATGTTGGGGACCACATGTTCTTGAAGGTTTTCCCTGAACATGTGAAATGAAGGTTCATTATGGGAAGTAAGTTATTGGCCTAGTTTTTTGGGCCTATTGAGGTATTGGCGCATGTTGGAAAGGTAGCTTATTGGTTGGAACTTCCACAATGATTGGACCGTATTCATGATGTCTTAAACATCTCTTTTATTTATTAGTATCTTCATGATGAATCCCCCATCATTGACTGGGGAGTGTTGGGTATCAAGGATGATGTGACATTTATGCTGCATCTAGTGGAGATCTAGGATCATCAAGAGAATGTGATATGAGGATAGACCATCCCTTTGTTCTCTGTTTGTTGGAGGCATATTGTCCTAAAGGAGAGTACATGTGATCATGAGATGAAAATGGGTGCCAAGTACCCAGATTTTGCTTCATCATGCCTTGTTTTTTCATATCTTTTAATGATGCGATGTTTGAACCTTGTTGTTTTATATGATACATGATTCTTCTTTATTTATTTGGTGTGTGATTAAAGATTTAATACTTATGAAGAATGTAAAACATGCACCCTAATCAAGATGTATTATACCTTGGTGTGACTGAAACTATGTGTCCAAGTTAGTGATACCCAAAGCATATAGTTTCATGACATGGGATATGGAATTCCATATCTTTTTTACACGGGTCTCTTCTGTGTGTTGGTTTTGGAATTTTTATGCCTGGAACTATATGGGGGTTGAAAGGGTTGTGAAAGTGGTTATGTGGAAGATATAGGGATTATGTTTATGAGGGGTATTGTGGAAATTTTCAATTTGTCGGTATGTTTGGATAACGATGGTGTTTTAAATGTAATGAGATCACTGAGAGGTATCTTAAGGGATTGTTGTTTGGACCTTTCTTCTTTTTCATTCAATGTTATTTTTTATTCTGTATGGAAAGAATAGTTTGTGATATATATGATTCAATGACCCAAACCTTCCATACGATTACTTTATGGGAAATATGCTAGTATAGGTGGCCAAATGAGGTCCCAAGTAGTTTGGAGGTGTTTAGGAGGAAAAAATTGGTTCTTTAGAGGTTGAATGTTGCTCCGAAAGGAAGCTACTAATGGTAGTTCCATATTGTATCTCTTGAGGGTAGATCCTAACAATTTCTCATGGTAATAGTATACATAATATATCTGTATATTCTAATGGTAGCTTCAAGAGGAAATATAATTGGTATAGTTATATATCCTGATGGTAGATCTTGAGGGTAACTATGGATAATGGATCTTAAAATTAGCTTATTATGAAAGAAAACATAGACTAGACCTATATTCTAGAGGTAGCTTCTTGTGGTAGATCCTAATGGTTGCACCTAACTGTATCTCCTAACGGTATCTTTTGAATGTAGCAGACTTATCCAGGAAATAGCTTATGGTGGAATCTTTTTATTATAGCTTCTAGAAGCAGCTTTATATGGTAGCATCTTGTGGTAGAAAACATTGTTTGGTTGAAGATCCTGGTTGTATATCCTAACAGTATCTTCTCGTTGTAGCTCATGATCATTTCTCTTGATAGTATCTATTGACGGTAGCTCTTTATAATAGGTTCTGATGGAATTTCCTATTGGTAGCTCTTGATAATAGCACCCGGTACCATCATGTTAATGTTTTTCTCAAATTTTCAGTTTTTTCCTTTTCTGTTTTTTGACATAAAATAACATTAAATCAGTAATTAATGGAATTATGGGATATTTTAAAAGATGATATTTATATATGATATTTCTAAAAAGTTAAGGGGTTTTAAATGGATCTTCCACATATAATTTAATGGGATATACATTAATGGACAATTAAAATCAAATTTGTGATCTAAAACCCATATCATTTTTCTTGTTTTAATTTTGAACCAAATATCTTGTATTTATTACTTCCATTTTGGTTTCTCTAATGAATTGAGGTTCCAAATCCTTTCCCTTTGAGATGTGAAACCCTATTTCTATTAGTTTGTGTTCTTCATATGAGGGGTTATATCCTATACGTGAAGCCCTTTTTTGGTGAAACGAATCACATGAAGCTTCATTATTCTTGGTAAGGTATCCTTCATTTGTCTCTATATTTTATCATATGGGAATGTTATGTTTTTTATCCTTCATAGCATGTTTCTCAACTAGATTAATGATGATAATTCACTGGTTTAATTAAAATTTAATGGGAATGGAATGATTCACATGTTTTTACATCTTCTTGATATTGTGATATTGTGCTTATATATTCTTATGGTACCTCTTAAAATCATGGTTTTTTAGAGCCTTTGTATTTATTTTAGTTTTGGTTTTAGGGATCCCTTTATTATGATTGTTTTATATCGACAAAAGTGGAATTCATATTCACTTAAATCCAGTTAATGAATTGATTTCCCCCATAAAAATTAATCTTTTGTGAGAATTCCCTCGAAAGTAAAGTGAAACTGATGAAAACCCCCTTGAAAAATCTAAAAAATGATTTGTGACATTATATGTAATGTGTTTTGAAGTGTTAATGTGTGTCATGTTTTGTACTCGAGCAATGTGGTAGATTTGAAAGGAGGTGGTGGTGATGTCTGAGTTATGAAAATGAGATGGTTGTGGATGTGATGGTGGTTATGTGGGATGGTTTTCATGGTGATGATGGGTTTTCTGTAATTGTGATGTGATATGTTGTGCAATTTTCCTCCGTAGTAATAAAATTAAATAAATTATAACACTGAAAAATGGGATTTTTTGGAATATGGGTTGAAAGTAATGACAAACAGTTAAATTGAAGTTAAATTTTTAGTTTAAATAGTTAATACATGAATTAATGGGCTATAAAATATAGAATAAGTGGGATCGAAAGATTAAATACGTGGGGTTTTAAAATGTAAATTGAATTTTAATTTGAAATTTATAAAATGGACTTATTTGATAAAGATGATAAAATGTGGTTTCTATTTTGTGGGGTGGTGATCTGAATTTAGTGTGGTCAGCAAAAGTTGTGGTATTTGTAAGGTGATTTGGTAATGTTATGAGGTGGGTTGATGTTATTATTTTGAAACCATAGGTTGGGATTATTTTCTATGATATATATATATTATATTTCTATATGATATTATATATATTCCCCACCCGTATAAATAACCTAGCGTTGATAACCAAAAGTTTTTTGGGTTATTTTTCCAACATCTCGATGGTGATTATGGATGGTTGGGCACCAAAGCATCCCTTATACCTCTCCCATAATCTGATGACATTTTCATTTTGTTATTTACAAAAGTCTTAAGTGAAATGTCAATATTTCATGGGATATGTTGTCCTAGGTGTATTTGGGTGAGGTGTGATGTGATGACCTTGTTATTTTTGGGTGACATGATGAGATTTTATTTGGTGGGGTTATACATGGTAGGAGGTGGAAATCAAGATGATGTCCTTCATGTTCATGATACCCAAAAATTCTTGTTATGGGTGTTTTGTGATGTCATATTTTTCTACATGTGGGAAGTTATGTGATTTTTTATGGAAAAATATTCTATGGGAAGGATGGGAAGTGGTTTGATGTAATGAGATGTTATATTGAAGAGGTGGGAGGGTCGAGACACATTCCATTGGGGTGTGAGAATGGATAATTAGTGGGAAAGTGGTGTGTGGTGCCCTTTACCAATATTATTCATATTATTTTATTAAACATTTATTTTATTATTTGGTAGGAATTTATTGGTGAGGTTTGGGATAGATAGTTGACCTATTTAGGTGTTGTTGGTTATATTGTTTTTTCTTGGATGGATTATTATGCTTCTTTCACATGAGCACAAGAGACCTAGTTTTTATAATTGAGTATACATTTATGCTTACCCAATGTAAATAAAATTATTTCTATATTTCTAGGAGGATTATGTAGTCTGTGTTGGAAATTATGATCTCAAACACTTATACTATTATTGTGTCACTACTTTTGAGTATTTAAATTTGGAGAATTAGTTATACAAGTTTAATTTGTACATTCATTGTGGGATGGTTTTGGTTTTTTTATGTTATGTCATATAGTTTCTGGTATTTGATTCATCCTACCTCTTAGGGACTACTAGAGGAGTGACTAAATGGGTCATTATCTCTTACCCTTCATTGTGTTATCTTTGGGGGGAGAGGGTCAAAAAACTACCATTCCACTATATTATATTTTATTACCATTTATTCTATTTGAAACCTTATTCTTATGATCTATAACTAATTATTTAATAAAATTTATTTAGAATTAAAATTCGAATTTTGGTAGGAATAACGCAATTCTTACCAAAAAATATTTCCTACCATGTTCATACTTTACTTCACACAAACGTTCTCATATATATTTGGGAAAGCTAATATGGTTCATTTTCTATGATTCTCATAATTCTATTTAACCATTTTCAAAATTAATGTTTAATAGTATTTATATCATATGGGTTTTCAAAGAAAATAATGACAAAATATTAAAAAAATTATTTTAATACTTTAAAAATAAATAAAAATTATCTTCCACTCCACATCTATTTTGATAACCTCTACATATTTTTAAGGATAACATATTTTTATCTTCTTTAACAAATTTTCCAAATTTATCCTCTTAAACTTCACAAAAATATTTTTTAAAGTTAATTTTAACTTCAAAATTGTAATTTGTTTGGTGAAAATATTTTTATTTTTATTAATATTTACCCTCCAAGGTTTATATTTCATAATGTGATGTTTTATCACCCTATATATGTTATTAATATGTGGTTTCTTGTAGGAAATAATGGAGTTTACATCTGATAATTTATTAAGTTCATGTTTTGTGATGTTTTTGAAAGCATTAAGAGACCCATTATTTTTCCATGGATACTTTATTATATGATTAATATTTTTTTTATGTGGCACACAAATGTATGGATGATTATTGGAGAGCTCATATATCACCCTCCATTACATTGGTTATAATTTCATATCACTTGAGTTGATGAAATATTTCATGATGAGATATGGGGATATTTTTTCACAAGTTTTTTTTTCATGGATGAGATGTGGGAAGATTTATCTAGAATATTTTTGTGTGAATTAGATATTGGAAGATTTGGTAATAATTTTTTTTGGACCTGATGTAGAATTATTTTTTCATAAGATTCTTTATGAAAATGTTTATTATACAATTATTTGTATACTATGATTTAATGACAAGCTATATTTCTGTATGCATATAATTATGTTCATTAACTCATATTTAATGTATCATGATTCCGCACACTTTATCCACAGTATATTTTTGTTCATTTGTGAATACATGTCCTTATATAATAACTATTAGACAACATATATTGTTCCAGGTTATCATAGTAATAAATTCCTCCCAAACCTCTGTTTTCTAATATTCTAATGATCTAAACCTTGATTACATGTTGATAATTTTTCCCTTATTTAGAATTTGAGATCACCCCGTTCTTATATTTTTATTTCCCTGGGTTATGAAGATAATTATAAATTGTGGATTGTATAAAAGGGAGTCTATATGAGTTTTATTATTTTGAAATGAGTATATATTAAAATTCTTATGTTTCTAATCTATAAGAAACTAAGCCTTTTTATCCTTGGTTTGTGCGACTTTTTGTGAGATGTATTATCTAATTCATTATATTATTATACTATTTATTTTATGTTTATCATGGGTTTCTTTAAAAACCTCATGTCAATTTTATGGGTGTGTGTGTGTTTCTTTTAATAAATATTTTCTAGGACATGGGTTTTGGTTTCAAATTTCATGGTTTTTGTTGTTTCTTATGGAATTATTAGTCCATTATTAACTAATTAACAACTATTGGTTAATAGTTTTTAATTATTAACAATTAAGTAATAATTATTTGAGTATTGATTAAAAATTGTTAGTCAATTATTCTATATTTCATCATTAATTATTAATTATTAATTATTATGTAATGAATAAATATTCTATCATAATTAATAACTAATTAATTATTAATTACTATTGTTTATTAATTTTTAATTTTTAATTATGTATTACTAGTTATTATTAGTTTATGAATAAAATAAAAGTAATCAAAAACTATTAATTAATAATTATTTATTAATAATATGCTATAATTAGTTATTTAATCAATAGCTTTTAATAATTAAAAATACATTATTAGTTAATTAATTAACTATTATAAGTAATTAGTTAATAATCATTACTTAGTAGTTGTTGATTATTATCAATTAATTATTTTTTAATTATTATTAGTTTTTAAATATTAGTTATCCAAAAATTATTTGTTAATAATTAATTAATTATTTATTAATAATTATTAATAATTCTTAGTTAATTAATAAATAATTAGAAATTTATTATCATCAATTATTAATTAATAATTCATTAAGTATGTATTGATTAATTATTAATTATTAATAATTATTTATTAATAATAATATATTATAAATCTGCTTTTGGAAAAGGGGATGTTGAATCCAACATTGGAAATCCATAAGGACTTCAATGGAACCCTACCTTATAAAATAGATTCTTAAGTGAGTTTTTTAGTTATATTTTTAGATTACTTTAATTAAAGTAATATTTGATATAATAATAGTCAAATTTTGGAAAAAATTTAAATAAATATAAACACAATAAAACAAAATCAAAATCAAAAAACCAAAAAATTTGAAAACTAAAAGAAAGGTAGATTTTTTATTAATGGTGAAAGGCATTAGGGTCATCAATGCCTTTATCCCTTAACTAGTTCTAGAGGTATTAAGGGAATCAATTATTCATCAGTTTTCAGAAGGTATTGAATCTTTTAAAACCCAATTTTAAAATATAAGAAAAAAACAAAATTAAAATCCATTATTTTTAAAAAAACATATAAATAAGCTCATTTATGATGCACCATCACAACAACGATGCACCATGATTAATTACACTCTCATCTATTGTAACATCCCACACTGCTACCCTTATCCCTATGGTGCATTGTCACCAACTCAATGTTATAGTAACTCCTCTAGAACCATCCCATGCTCTACTTTTCTATACTCCTTTACATAGTGACCAATCAAAATCTATGAGTTTCATTATCATTTTGATGGTTTTCTCAAGAATCAAAAACATATATGTTTGTAATGTAATTTTGGTGATTAGTGGAGCAATGTTTCTCATTTATGAAATTCCATAGGTAACTTTTAGTGATTTATGAATTAATATGAACATGGTGATATCTTTTTATTTCCATTTGTTTTATTTTTATATTACATTGGATAAATAATTTCATCATGTCATAGTTTCGAAACACATGAATATTTCTACATTTCATTAATTATTATTCAGCATTGATTTTTATTTTATTTATTTTTTGTTGGATTTCTTTTCATTAACTTTTGTTTACAGGTTTTTAATTAATATTGGATTTCTTCACATTCTTTGGAGCGCAAGTGTTTCATACCTAATAAGTAATCAAGAGAAATAGAACATAAAAATATATATTTATTTAGAATTCAATGATGTGTTTGATATAATCATAAGTCACACAAGTGAAAATTATGAATAAAAATATATTGAGTGATCAATAAAATTTTTATTTTTAATTCTCTATAGTTTTTCATGGGTGATACCAAATATGTGTCCTTGTGTGATGGAGTCTAACATTGATATATATTTTGACTATTTGAGAAAAAAATATTGATATTTGACCAGTTTATTTGATTATGAAACAACACTCAAAATATTTATCTGGTCATATAATGAGATGTTGGATTATTTTCATTAAACATTAGAGTACTCTTTAACATTAGAGAATGAGAGATAATGATATTTTAATTAAATTTGGAAGTGTTTATATTAAGATAAAAAAATATTACAATGCAAGAATAATATAATTTATAACATATTCACTTGGATGGGGGGAAAAACTCTCACCCTTCCATCTCTAATTCCCTCCATTATGTCAGTTTTACTCATTTTATTGAGTTTCATTGTTTTCCATAATTTTTGTTTTTTTACAACACTTAAAACATAATCTGGATAAAAATTATAGAAGGAGTATACCAATATCTTGTAAACACATTATTTATGTTTTATTAACCCTACTACCACAACAAAAATAGTTTTTGGTTTAAAATTTTTTAAATTTTCCATGCCATGACAGTGCCAACTAAATTTAGAACAATATTTAAACTGATAATTGTAGTATTATTAATTCCTTAAAAGGGAGTGATTTTTGTTCTAAAATAATAAAATAATATATATTACAACTAATCAGGGTGATTTTTTCTTTATAGGAAAATTTAGGATGCCCAGAAGTTCAGAATAAAATGGGGAACCCCACATGTATACAAGGAACACCCTTCCCATCTACCCACGGTGCATGGTATAAGTTAAAATTTTTAAAAACCCATAAGTTCTATAAGAAATTAATATTTAAATTTTTATTATTCAAGTCAATTTTTTGATTCATGGTAAAATATTTCTCCATATTATAATAATTCATACCTAGAATTTGATTATTCTAAAAGTCAATATCTTCCTAAAAATGTTGAACTAAGGATTCATGTAAGATATATTAGTTACAAGACCATTATTGAAATTTAAAAATGTAATTATGCAATCTAAAAAATCTATAGAAAATGAACCACATTGCACACAGTAAGTTGAAACTCATTTTGATCAATCACTGTCTGAACCAAATACTGTGACATTTGATCACATAATCATTATTATGATGAATCGGGAAAATAAATGTCTTGAACATCAAAAAAAGAATTATTAGAATTTTTCTTCCTAAATTATAAATATATAAATTAAAATGAGTGAACCTTTAAAATTAATGACCAAGTAGATGCTTCATATACCAACTCAAAATAGTACTTGTGAGGAAGGAATAGTAGAGGTTCTAAATGAAAAAATCAATTTCCCAATTAAGAGGATGAATCTTATTTTATTTTCACAAATTCGTATCACACCATATATGAATCCACACTATTATAAATTTATTGCCCCATTCCAATCATTCATTTGAAATACAAGACCCCAGCCTTCTACTCTATTGAATAAAACAGTCCATCATGTAATATAATTTATTATCCCTCTCTTATGAGTCCAAAATTCATAACCTCTAAAGTGAGAATGGATATATTTGGTTGACATCAATCTCTTCCTCTTGAGGGTAAAAATAAATTTTATGATGATAAATAAATTGAATTTGGACCCTTTTTGTACTATAATGGTGTTAGAATTGATGATGAAAATAAATTTTCAGATGTTAATCTCAATCAAGTTATATTTTATAGAGATTTACATATTATTTCTTCAAAATTGATTGTAATTTTGAATGTTTCATTGAAATAAAACAAGAAGTGTTTGTTTTCATTAGAATCATTAACCCATTGTTCCACCCTTGTATTTTGACCATCTTTTATCACAAAAAATACATGAAGAATCTATTCTAGAATGATCCCATATCTGATAACCATTCTAAAATATATATTTAATATTTAATTGATTTTTTAATTTAAGTATGTGGGAGATATTTATTCATGGAGAGTGGTTTTTGAGTGACAGTAAGTCTTTTGATTCACATCAATAGACATTATTTCATCCTATTATATTTTATTCCTTTCATGGAAGATCCATTTATTGAATATATATTTTTATTGGAATATAGATTCTTTTTTCAATATCTAGAACTTTTTTTATTACACGTTATTCCTTACCATATGTGATACTTTTAATCCATTAAGTTGAGAGTTTTAATATGTCCTTCATTCCCTAATAGTCTATGGAGTGTGATCTAATTTTGTATTTTCCTTTTGGATATTTTCTTAAATTTATTTCATTAGTTTTTGGAGCTCATACTCATATATTTGTCTTATCAGTATATATAAATGTGTAATTTCACTATCATCATTGTTGGTGTTTTTATACTATCATTTTCTTGGGGAAAAGAATCATTTTACGTGTGGGGGGAAGATATTTTGAAGGATACATTTGGATTGAAATTTTTCATCTATTTATTTCAGAAATAAAGCCTCATTTTTTTAATAAAATGTCAATTTTTTTACATACTTTCTCACAGCCTCATTGTATATTTTGACACAATGAAAAGTACTCAATATTAGTGAATTGAGTGAATTTGTGAAAATTGTAGAAAATATATGGTAATCATTCATGTGTATAATAATTGAGAAAAACATTGATTAAAGAAATGATTGATGAGAGTGGAGTAGAGGTAGGTCACATGTTGTATGAGTGTAGATACTTTCTTTGAAAAGAATATGAATGGATGAGAAATTGTTTTTAAAAATTTAGATTTTAACCAAAACATTATATTTTGTGAGTGAAAGGATCAAAAATTTGTTAGAATATAATTATAATATTTTTATTTGTCTATAGGTTTATTTGTGTGTTGTTATTATTATTATTTTGATTTTTTTGACTTAGAGTAAAGAAGTTTAAGTATGGGGGATTAGATACATATGGAATTCATTAACATTTTTATAAATCTATCTTCATTTTTATTAATTAGTTTAACTACTTTAAAATTTTTTAATTTATCTATATAGTCTCGTAGAATTTTAATGAGTTTTATAATTTTTAGTTAAATTTTATATTAATATTACTTATTATAGTTATTATTAGTTTATACTAATTTTATATATTATTATCTTATATTTTTTAATGTTATATATTATTAGTGTTTGTAGTAATAATTTTATCACTATTGGTATTTTAAAAAAAATTACTGGTGGTAATTATTATAATGATTTACCAAGGTATTTGGTTATCTGTTCATGTAGTAGTGTGAACCAAAGGGTATCTTCTCTTTGGCAATGGGCATATTATTCTGAAGGTGGATATTGATTTTTCTATAAGTTTTCCAAAAACAATTAGGAAAATAATCTGAGCATTTAAATTTTTTAAAAACTAGGTCATAAAGGAATCAAATCCCTTAACGCCTTTGGCCTTGGGTAAATTTCAAAGGGGTTGGGTCCCCAAATGCCTTTGGCCTCTACTGGGGTTTTTTTCAATATAATTTTTTTGTTTTACTTATATATATATATACTTTTTGTATAATTTAACAATAATTAAAAATCTAGAATTATTCCAATTAAATCATTCTCGAGTTTTGTCAAAAACTCTCACTCGTGGATCTCTTTTAAAAGGTGACTTGCCCCAGAATCCTAAGGGATTTCCAATGTGAGGTTCTAGTTCCTTATTTCCCATGAAAAATTAATCGTATATTATTGTTAATAATTAGTAAAAAATTAATAATAAATATAAATTTATAATTATTTACTAATAAATAATAATATTACCAAAATAATAAATAACTATAAACATATTTTTAAAATATTGATACTTAATTATGTAATAATAAAATTGTAATTATAAAATTTCATTAATAATATTAATTTTTAATAAATATTAATTGCTAATAAATAATATTAATAAACATCCAGTTTATTACCAATTTATTATTTATAATTAGTTGGTTCAAATTAATTAGAAATTAAACTATATTAAAGTACTAACAAATAGATTTAATAACAACTAATTTATAATTAATAATTAATAAATATACAATAATAATTAATAATAATTAGTAACTAAAGAATAATTTTATATATTTTTTAGTAATTAATAGAAATTTGTAATTAATATTTATTAGAAATTAAAATTTTCAAATAGTAATTGATATTATTTAATTGATATTAATTATAAACAATTATTTATTTCATTAATAATAATTTAATAATTAATTTATTATTATTTAATAATTTAATAATTTAATTGTTTTTATTTATATTTAGTAACACAAAAATAAATTTTTATATTTATTAGTGATTATATAATAATTATTAAAAATTTATTAATTCATTACTTAATTTATAAGTAATTAAATATTTTTTAACTAAAAATTATTTAAAAATTAATAACTATTTTATTCGTATTATAAATAAATATTAATTAGAAAAGTAATTTTAAATGTGTATTGCAAATTAATATTCAAAATAATTAATATTTATTATTAATTAATAATAATGAAATTGTAAATAATAATATTTAATTAATATTTATAACTAATTAATATTTATTTTATTTAATATTAATTATAAATAATTAGTTAATTAATTTAATAGTAATTTAATTAAAATTAATTAATAATTATCAACTTCATAATAAAATCACTATTATTAATTTTTAGTAACTAAATAACAATTTTAAATATATTAGTAGTTTTTGAAAAATAATTATTAATAATTTTTATGAATTTATAATTAATTAGTTAATTAGTTATTAATATTATTGATAAGTAATTAAATATTTCTTAATTTCTAATTTACTAATAACTAATAATTATATTATTATTATTATTATTGATTTTTTCAATTTGAATGGGATAAGGCACTAAGGTCCTGCCCCATTTATTAAAATAAAAAAGGTACAATATAGAGAAGGGGACAAACATGATAGAACAACCCTAAACCAAAAATGTAGAAGTTTCATCAGACACGAACAACTAAAAGTCAAAGTTAACTGCATGGGAAAGAGAATGACCATGCTAACCCTTAACAAGAGGTGCTATACCCACATGGATGTCACTTACAATTCCATGTCTTTCTTATTTTCCATGGATCATGTCCTTCATATGAAGACAATTTAGTAGTGTTTGTCGCACCCATATCATTAGAAACTATCCCATGAAGATGGCTATAAATCTGTTGACTGGTAGTATCTCTAGAAGCCCCCTCCATATTTATTGCCTCCAACGGAACTTCATTGTTAAAAAAAACACCTCCACCACCATTATCCGTAGATACACTAACTAGGGTGTCTACCTTTTAATCTTGGGCATTTCTCAAAAGGACAGGAACATCCAGGAGATCAGTTAATGGTTTAGTGTCAAGAAGGGAAAATATTTTAGTAGACAATAATATATAATTAGAATAGTAATATCTCCTAACTTCATATATCTTTGGTTTATTTCTAGTTCTCAGAACCATTACACTTATAGAATCCACCTATAATGTCCCTATCATAAGGTTCGCCTCCTTGAGGACACCATCCTCAAGACTGCCAATATTTTTCCTATGGGGGATCTCAAACTATGTATTATCAATAAAAACCATTACCTGATCCTCAATATATTTCTTTTGAGTATTAAATAATTCTCCAATGCCTATATTAACATCAAGAACACCTGTTTTTACACACCCTGACTTCTCTAGAACAAGTGGCGGTCCACATTCTTCCCTGGAAAAAATTGACCATTTGTCCCTGGGATGATCCATGGGAAGAGTTAAAGGAAACACCTAAGAAGGAGTTGAGACCACAGATTGGTTACCAATGGAAGTTTTTTAATCGTTATAACTCTAGGTATGTAGCTTAACCATTTTGTTAACAATATATATTTCATGAATCATGTTTTATACTTCTAACCCCTTACCATATTGGTTTCCCTGAGTGGCCTTTGGAGAAACAACCTATCTATTAGGTTTACCATCTAAACTATCTTACAGAACACCTAAACATGTTGATGTGTCCTTGATTCCAGCCTCCTTAATCTGACCGCTTTATAGCTCAATAGGGGATCCACTATTGGATTCCTCGTTACAATTGGAAACATCTACACTTTTAGGAAATACTGGATTCTAAATCCTTTGAGAGGTATGATCCTTCTTATTGCTGGATCTATTTCATAAACCAAACAATACATTATTCTTACTATTGCGAAGCTTAGTGTTTACCAGTTTTTGTTCAATCCATAAATGTGATCATCCATGGCCTAAACCTCATTTTTACTATCATATTGAAAACATAAGGATCCAATCATCCTTTCATTCTCCTAACCATGACTATGTATATCCCTAAAAGAGGGGGAATACTTTTCCTCCCCACCTTCATCAGTCCGAGATCCAAACGGCTAAGAAAGCACCATGATATTATTCAAATCATTCTCCTTAGAACTATTAGAATCCTTTATGAGATCTATTGGGGGAATGTAAGGATAAATTTTATTTTGACTCTTTATTGAAGCCATGTTAGTTTTTTCAACTAAGGACTTCCCATTATACCACATCCCCTTATCCTAAAATCTAATCTTCTAAAAATTACATTTAGTAAAAACCTTCACATACACCCCAAAAGACATATTAGTCCTTCTATGCTCGTATCCATCATGATTTATATGGATTGGTACAATTGAATCATTCCCTAAGTATTTCTGTAACAATTGCTATCTAGTTATCCCATTAACCCACATTTCTCAAAGGAAAATTCCAACAACATACTTCTAGTAAATTCCAAAAATCCATATAAGAAGCACAAAAAATGGAGATTCTCACAGTCAACATTGATTTTAATTTCTTCGGTGGGAATTGAAATAATTATCTTGATAATGAGAGTGGAGTTGAGATCAATCTCCACTAGTATTTTGGAAACATTCCCAAATCTCACTTTCTCAGTTTCTCTGTCAAGACAGATAGGGGTACCTATTACCATAAAATATCATGTGGGATATTCAGATGAAAAATAATCCAATTGATTCGGTTTAAACCATACCTAGGGAAAATCATTCCATAAACATGAGACATTAAAATCCCTAGACTATTCATGAATATATAGCAAGCTGGTCTTCAAGAACAGAGATCCAGAGCTCCATAGTCAAATCATAGTTTTGTCCAAAGAAAAAATAGAGTGTAAAAAACATGACCAAGGTATAAAAACCTACAATATAAGTAATTCCATATAAATGAAATTCTTCAAAATATTCTACCATGTATCCAATGTTTCTCTTCTATAGGGATGGAATGTCATGCTATAAAAGTATTTTTTTCCTAATTTCAATCATTTAGAAAACTATTATAGTTTCTCTTCCATATGAACCAAAGATCCATTACTATATAATTTTCAAGTGAATGTATCCTTTATTGAATCTAAATAATTTATTCGGATATCTAGTTTTAGATCTAGTTCAAACTCCCTTATAAAATAGATCCATCGATGAGGTTTTCTATCATTACTCTTTCCTGCATTAATTGTATTAATGATGGATTTTTAATAGTAGTTATATTTTTCTAATATATATATATATATAACAAAACAATAAAATGAAAAAAAATATTAGAGGATAAAGTAATTTGGGGGCCCAATGAATTTGGTTTTTAGGTCAGGCCAAATGTTTTAAGTCCCTTAACGCCTTTGGACTCCACCAAAAAATCCTAATGTTTTTACAAGATTTAATTTCTTTGTGGATTAGTTTTTAAAATCCTTATATCCTATATTTATGTTATGTTTTTTGAAAATCTGTTATGTATATATATATATATAAACACCCACATATCTATTCAAATCGATGTCATCCTACATCCTCTTCCAATATCCCAGGATCCACTTATTTTAGACTCCATTATCTCATAGTGACTAATAAACAACAAAGAGAACCCTTTTTCAGACATGTTATTTAATGAAATAACTTCCACCATTCTTGTGGTGTTTGTTTTTAGTAGTCGTTCATGTGTACAATGATTTGAATATGGTGTTTTAAGAATTCTTTATTACTATTCATGATTTAGTTTCATTATCATATAGTAGTGGTTCACATTGGTATTTCAATGATAAATTGAGTGATGTTTATCATTTGGAAAACAATAGTGGTTACTTGAAATGATCTTTTTATTGAAAAGAACACTATGATCTAAGTTTATTATATTTTATCTCATGTTTTTGTTATGTATAACTAACTACTTTCATCATGTAATGGTTTTTGGAAAACCTAATAGTGTGTGCATGTTATTAATTATTATTTCTGTTGGATTTCCCATTGAATTATTTTAAATTATATTATTTTTCATTAAATTATATATGTTTTTTATTTGATTAATAGGGTCTCATTTCACATGTTATAGTGCTTGTTTGTGTGATAGGTAATAAGTATCATAGTTAAGGTAAAACAAATGAATTTATATATTTAGAATTAGATCTATTGAATGATATAATCAGAAGTTCCACTTAAGAGAATTCATAAAAAATAAATATAATAATGGAAAAATTAATATATATTTTTTAGTTCTCCATACTCATCCATAACTAATATATAATAAATGATCATGTTTAAGGGATCCTAACACTGATATAGATCTCGACATTATGAGAAACGATCCTTGATATTTCACCAATTGATTGGATTTTGAAATATAATGAAAATTTTTCTTCATGCCTGATAATGAGATTTCATATTTTTTGTATAAAAATTAAATTACTCTCTAACATCTTGTAATGAGACTTGATTTCATTTTATTTAAATTTTTAATCGTTAATAATTAGTTAGATAACTATTAATATATGGGAATAAAATAACGTGTAGTGCCTGCACTTGATTGAGGTTCACATCATTTACACTTACAACCCTAATTCCCTCAATTAGGTTTGTTTTAGTTGTTTTATTTTATTTTATTTTCAAATTTTTTTGTTTTTTTATCACACTAAGAACAAAATCATCCTAAAAATTATTGAAGAATGACACCACGAGTGTCTATACACATTCCCTATATGTGATCAACTTAACCCTCACTAGTATAGTAATTTTCAGTTTATAAATATCTAAATTTAGTGTACTATGGTAGCACATGAGGTGGAGGCGGAAATAGATTTATTGCAAAGTGTCACAAGTCAATTAGATTCAAATATCATCAATTCAATGGCTCCATTTAACTCCATATTTAAGAGAGATATGTGGAATTATATCTCTACATGATTTGGAAAGGTACATATTGGAGATGATGAAACCAATGTGATAGTTAAATAACGTGAAGTGATTTTCCAAATAATGATAAGATACTTATTGGAGTTAAAATGGGTGTTCCACATAAAAATGATAATGGAGAATTTTATTTTAGTTAGTTATATGGATGAATTGGGTTTCTATATGTTTTTGGTTTAAGTAATACGGAAGATAACACATGGTTTCATAGTGATGGCCAAGGGACTGAAATATTGAACATCATATCTTTTCAAGAGTTCTAAAGATAAGACACTTATTAGAAAAAACTGTTATAATGTTGATGTTGTGGAATGATCATTTATGAAAACTATGTGAGAAGGGGAAAGAGGTTATTGTTGAACATGTAGTGTTGAAACATGATCATGTAGAGTAAAATACAAGAAAACATGCATCCTTAGAATTAATTGGAATATGTCTTTAAATACGGATAGAAGAACACCAAATAACGAAAACATAGATCTAGTGTATGAGAATATATGGGGGTATCTTTGGTTCATTATCATATAGGGGAACTATATTATCATACCTTCATTGAAAATGTGACATTAAATGAATGGGTGTTCA
This sequence comes from Viscum album, assembly GCA_963277665.1. Taxonomy (NCBI): domain Eukaryota; kingdom Viridiplantae; phylum Streptophyta; class Magnoliopsida; order Santalales; family Viscaceae; genus Viscum; species Viscum album. The sequence goes on along the minus strand of OY728122.1, from coordinate 575,873,644 downwards.
TTCTCAAGAAAAATTCCATGTTTTTTGAAACCATCAACTAATGGGCATCCTTGGTGTCAAAAGAAGTCAATTTAAAGATTAAATTATTAAGGTTCGATAATAGTGTGGAGTAAGAAAGTATAGAGTTACTTTGGTTTTTATGGAAGAATAGAATTCATTTTGAGAAGATAATTCCAAGAAATATGGTACAAAATAGAGTTGTAGAAATGATGAATCAAATGGTATATGATAGATACAGAATCATGAGAATTCAATCTATTTTTTCTAATGATTTTTTGGGTGGAATAAGTGAATTATACAGCATAATATAGAAATATATGTACTTTGGTGTACACCTCATATTCTTTAGGAGATTTTCCCATGTCTATGAAGATGACAGAAAAAGGTAAAAATTCGATGTAAAGTTCTAATAATGATTTATTATAGGTTATGGAAATGAAGTATTTATGTTACAACTATGAGGAAATGATCTTTGAAAGACAACCAGCTGATGAAATTTTCACTTCAATGAAGGGAGGAATTCAATGGAGTTGTGCCAAGATGATGTAGATTGGGAAATATAAATTATCGCATGTGGTGGGTTTTCTAAATGAATGTTCAAAAGTTATTCTTATTTAAGGAAGAACTCATGTTTTGGAAGAACCTGTTAGTCTCTAGGGTTGAATTTTGGATAGAGATCATATTCCAAATGTTTTTTTCAATCCCCTATGTATTGGAAATATTTTGGACTATTGATTCTTGGGGAATATTTCATGAAGAATCAGAACCCAAAAAGGTACAGCCTCAAGAATTGTGATGGTCTTCCAACTTCAAAATTCATGTCCAATGGTATGGGTCTGATATGTATTATATACATTGTACGACTTTTAGGGATCATAAAATATAAATGGAGGCATAAAGACTCATTAACACAAAGTAAGGGGTTTTATGTTACATATCATACCTCTTAATGGGCTTGAGAAGTGATAGAGGTGTTACTACCCTTAGGTGAAATCCCTAAGAAACCAAAGGTAGGTAATAAATATCAAGGGATTCCATGATTATTGGTGAATTATTTCCTCTTAAAGAAAAAATAACCTCTCCACACTAAACCATAAACATACGATCCTCTGATATGATGCATGAGTAAAGAAATAATGCTACCCAAAGTAAAACTAGTAGATTGAAAAAAATATATTAAAATGAAAAATGAATATCAAACATCAAAAAAATATAGCATGAATTGTAATCCTGAAGTGACATGATCCCAAACAACACCTGACCAAGCTCCAAGAACCAACTCGACTAGTTATTCCCACAGTATCAAGAAACATAATTCAATAATTATTATATATTTCATTTTTCTGTATCCCAGTAGATGCCATCTACATATGCAACGATATTCCCTTGAAGGGGTGAGTATAAACTTAGTAGATTTTCCCTATAGAAATCTAACCATATGACACTTGGAAGTGAATTAGTTAAATAATTCATATAAAAACCACTTAATGGAATCATATTATGAATTTTATATCAAATCCACAAGTTGTTAATGGAAAAAATAAAAAAACATTTAAATCATTTCTCATAATTTGTCTTGCTAATTCCCATTTTTTCCACAACCACACACACATGTATTGCAATTGATAGTTCCATAATCATGATTTTTCTCTCATAAATACACTATGTCATCACAGGGTGACCAATATCTAGGTACCCCAATGGAATAAACCCCTTCCTCAAGGTCACATCCATAAGTGAACTCATGATAACAATGTATTCCAAATCATTTGTCAACTATATTATAATAAGCCATTATTTATTAGAAACATTTTATCTAAAATATTTCTTTCATTAAAAATCATAATTTTAAAACTATCATTTTAATATTATAAATGATGATAGTTTTCTAAATGTTTTCTAATTTCTCAAAATTCCAAATCTGTATCCAAAAAGGGGTTCCTTTAAGAATCACACAATGTTTGAACATTAAATTTCATTTAATACATTTGACTAAAACTAAGCCATAATGTTCCAAAATGAGTAGAGATGAGAGGGAATCCACCTACATCTCAACAGATGGTGAAAATGAATAATAATACTATGATCTTATAGATCCAGCTTAAAATATTATTTCCTTTAATATATTCAGCCATATTTCAACAATATTCCCATCATAGAAGATAGATATATCCATAACTGACTAGATATATGGTTCTTATATAGAGGAGAAGAGTAATTCTAATAACAATGGGAAATAATGATTACTTTACACTGAATTTGAATCACTAATATGCTTTAATTCGAAAAAATTATCTCCAAATTAAATGGAAACACCTTGGGAGCCTTGGATGGAAGAGAGATTCATGATCTAATGAGAATAAGGAAACAACAAGGGTTATGTGATCATAATCTGTATTAAACCATGTTTTATAGGTCATTAACTACACATCACATTGTTAGGTCACATAGTTTGCTAAATCATGCTACAACTGTGGATGTGGTACTAGACAAGAAGGGTTTCCACACAGTTTGGTCCGAATAGTTTTCCAAACTGTGCGGTGCTTCTCTCTTAAGTTCACACCCCATATAGTTGGCTCACACAATTATACAAACTATGTTCCAACTATGATTTTCTCCTTTTTACCTTTTTATGGTAACACATGGACTCTATCATGGTTTGAAGAAACTGTAATCATATCTAGTGAACCTGTAAACATGTTACATTGTTTCTTGGAGGTGGTTCCCTATTTCTACTAACTATTTACAAACCATGTACCTCCAAAAATACCTCCAAAGCATGTCAAAACCTCCCCAAACCTCCCAAAAGATATCCTAATAATCATATATTCTAAAAATACATAAAAATGGGAGACATAACTAAAACTAGGGGGATCTACATTCTCCCCACCATTGGTATTTTCATCCCTTGATAGTAGAAACCAATAGTTTTTCTGTAAAATCTCAGGCTACTCTTCTCATATCTGAATATGATTTCTGACAACTCTTGGATGTTTCCATTCTCATTTGGATCATTTGAATCTTCTCCATCGTATCGTGAACAATAATAGGCCCAATAAGTGTAGTCTCACCTATTTCCACCCAGCTTAGTGGATAATTACTATGATGGCCATACAATGATTCGAAATGAGCCATATGTATCAAATCCTAATAACTATTATTGATTGAGAACTCCAATAATGGTATGTTGTCTTCCTAATACTATCCAATATCCATCACACAATACCTAATAATTTATTACAATGTTTGGATCATCCTATCAGATATTCCATCCATTTGAGGATGATAAGTTATACTCATAGACAATAGAGTTCTAAGGGAATGCTGCAAGGATTTCAAAAAATGATATATAAATCTATGTGCTTGGTTGAATAATATCAAAACTGGAACCCCATGTATCTTTACAACTTTCCTAATGTATATTTTGGAAAAATCTTCCACTATATTATATTTAGTAATAGTGGTGAAGTCGGTTGACTTCATGAGCTGATACACAATCACCCATATGCCATCATTTTTCTAAACCGTTCTTGGTTGACAAGTCAAAATATCCATATCCATTTACTACCATTTCAATGTGGGAATCAGTAAAGAATAAAATATACCAGCATGTTGTTGGTGCCCTGGATAATCATGTTAATGGGTGAGGTATTTCAAGATAAACACTATCACTTTTCTTTTCATTCCTTTCCACCATAATTATGTTCTCAACGCCTTATACTTCTTCTAGATGCCTAGATGAACAACCCATTTTAAGTTGTAGTAGGCATTCAGATTTGTTTCCTGATAACTTATAGGATCAAAAATCAAATCTCTAAATCACATTATTGATCTTCCATATATAATCCATCCCTCAATTTTATCCCCACCATTTATTTTCGACCTCATTGTAATACATTCTAGATCATATATATGAATATCCCATGCCCATGAAACTAAATCGAGAACAAAAGAGACTATAAAAAAACCACAGTGTTACCTTTCTCTGCACAATCTAGTTGAATATCTGTTATAACTTACCTTGGAGACTATAGATATGAATCCTCTTTATCTAACTACTTAAATTATTTCCGACTCAATTCATCTTCTATGGAATTCCCATTACCCAGTGTATATTTCAATTCGAAGTCAAACCACGGAATATATTTCATCTATCTATGTTTCCATAAGTTCAAGTCTCTGTGTGAAAATGTGTTTTAATCTCTTATGATACATAAACACTTTCGATTTCTCAACAAAAAGATAATTACACCAATTCATAAAATCATGATCAATAAATACTAATTAAAAATATTTTGAAGGGTAGTTTTTCTCATGTACCTATAAATTTCCTAAGCCATAAGTTATGACAAGATCACCCTATATCAGAACACATCCTCACATAGATCCTAATCCATCATAATAAACCATGAGACCTTATCCAAAAAAATTAAACATAAGAATAAGTGTTGATGTAAGGTTAATCTTGAGTTCCTATAATAATTATTGGTAATAATTACTCGATTAGAAAGGAACTCCTTTACTTGTAAAATTTTTCATCGGTGAGGCAAGTCATGAAAAATATTGAGTGAAATGAATATAGTATCTCGTTTATCCCTAAAAACTATGTATCTCAAAAACATTATTTAGTGATTTCCATGAGTTAACATCCTCTATATTTTCATTATCCACATAAACTTCTTTTTCATAGATGACATGACCAAGGAAACATACCTACTGTATCTAGAAATCTCACTTCGAAATAGTTTCATAAATCCAATGCTCCAATAAGATGGCTAATAGTATATTCAAGTGTTTAAAATGATCCTATATAGTTCTATAATACACCAGGATATCATCCATGAACACCATAATAAAGGAATCGATATACATATGAAAGATTATATTCATTAATTTCATAAACTATATTGGTGCATTAATGAGACCAAAAGGCATAACTACATATTCATGATGTCTATAATGGATCGAAAAATATATTTTCAGAAATCCTCCATCAGTATATACAGTTGGTGATACCCCAAACATAGGTCTGTTTTAGAGAACGATTGGGCTCTGATTATTTAATCAAATAGGTCATCAATTCATGGAAGTGGATATTAATTTTTTTTCACAAATTGGTAAGGATTATGATAATATAAAAAATTACTAATATTTTCATCCCCCTTCCTTATAAAAAGGATGGGTGTTACCCACATGGACTTTATCGGTTGAATGAATACTTTTCTATTTAACAACTGAAGTTATTCTTTCAGTCCCCTCTATTATTTTGGCTCAATCCTATAAGATAGAATTGAAATAGGAATGGTCCCTAGTAGGTGATCAATATCAAAATCATTATCTCTTCTTGGTGTAATCCTAATAATTTTTTTGGAAGGACTTAAGGAAACCAATTATTTATTGTTATAAAAACTCTATTTATGATGCCATCCACCGATTCCAGGGTTACTACATCCAATAGATAAGAGATGGTTCCAACCAAAGATACCAAAAGTCCTTCATTAGTTGTATTTTCATACCATTATCCCTTAAAGAGATTCATAACACCATCATATGTTGTGAAACTCACCTTCAGTGAATGAAAATTGATATGTCCCTTAAAATTAATCAACCAATACATCCCCAATATCAAGTCACATATGTCCATATCAAGGATAGATATGTCCCATACCAACTCTTCCCCATTGATAATCGAAATGTCCCAGTTCCGGGGCCAACCAAAGGTGCCCCTTACCTGGATAGTTACACGGCCTCAGGAACCTTTCCCCAAACTCCAGAGGTTGTTGACTAGAAGTGAGGGACATGGGTGTGATAGTGGGGAAACTATGCCCTCATTGGTAGAGTAACACAGTGGAAACAAACATATAATATTATAGGAAACAATAATGTCATATAATAAGTAAACAGAAGAAGACTAGAAGTAAATAAACAACTACATCATATATATATATATAAATGTCAATAATGATGCATGTCACAAGTATCAAGGAAAGCTTCTAATAAAGTCACAATGCAGACATATTGTACTAATCCAAAGTACAAAGGAAAATAAGTATACAACTCCAACAACATTGAAATCCTTAGCTTGGTCCCATTCTCTCTAACTCCACATCAATCAAGTACCTAAAGTATAAGGGTGATTTCCCTTACCTATACCTACAAAAATATAATCATTTTGGGTGGAAAATCCTAACCCAAAAAGGGGTGAGATTAATCCCAGTAGGCAACCACCCGATGATTTGTACCTAAATGTTAGTGAATATATATATATATATATATATATAATACAATGGAAAAATGAATTAATAATCAAGGAAATACTCAAAAGTAAAAAATCCTACAGTTTCAACTACATTCATTTACATTTATTAAATAAACAACTAAACAATCTCAAGAAACCCTCTGGAAAGTTATGATAGTCTAACCCCTATGGTTCAGCTTAACAAAGACTCTCTAAGGAAGAACTCATCGTCAATTCTATTTGTGGTCTCGTAAAGGAAAACTATAAACACTCTGGGGAATCACTCAATGTATAATCCCCCCTATGGTCTTGCAATGTGGAACTACAAACACTCTGAGGGAGAACTCAAGTAAATCCCCCTATGGTTTGCAATATGAAAATTATAGAAAGCACTCGGGGGAAGCCCTCATCATCCATTACCCCTATGGTCTAACTACACCTAGTTCTCACAGCCCTGTGTAAACTAATCATGAAACAACGATATCCAGTAGCCAATGTAAATCTCAAATACTACTTGGATAAAAGGATACTAAGAATAACAAAAGCATCCCAGTTATGGGGCCACCCAAAGGTTCCCTGTAACAAGTTGGTCACATGGCCTCAAAAGCATTTTCCAGAATGCTAGAGGCTACCGACTAGAAGTGAGGGCCTTCGGTGTGATAGTGGGGAAACTATTCCCTCATTAGTAGAGTAACATAATGAAAACAAACATATAATAGTAGTGGAAACAATAAATCCACACACTAAGTAAACAGTGGAGGATTGGAAGTAAATAAACAACTACAGCATATATATATATATATATGTCAATAGAGAGGCATGTCACATGTATTTATGAATGCAAACAACAATGTCATAGTGCCGAAACACAGTACTAAACCAAAGTAAAAATTAAAAACAAGTAAACAACTCAAACTGCATTGCAAGACTCAACTTCTTCCCATGATCTCTATCTCCACAACAATCAAGTAACTAAAGTATAAGGGATATTTCCCTTATCTATACCTACAATAATAAAATTTGTTTAGGCCGAAAATCATGAACCAAACAGGGTGTTAGATGAATCCCAGTAGGCAACCACCCAAAGATCTGTGCCTAACTATCAATGAATATATATTGCATGCAATAGGAAAAATGAATTAATAATCAAGGAAGTACTCAAAAGTAAACTATCATACAGTTTCAACTGCATTAATTTACATTTATTAAATAAACAAACAAACAATATCAAGCATCCCTCTGCGAAGTTCTCATAGTCTAACCCCTCTGGTTCAGCTTAACAAATACTATCTTAAGAATCACTCACAATCAATTCCACCTATGGTTTCGTAATGGAAAACTACATACACTATGAGGAAGGAATCAACGTCCAATTTCCCCAGTGGTCTCACAACATGGAACTACAGACTCTCTGAGGGATCACTCATATCTATCCCCCCTACGGTCTCGCAATATGAAAAGTATAATAGACACATTGGGGATTCCCTTATTGTCCATTCTTACTATGTTCTAACTACACCAGGTTCTCATAGCCCTGTGTAAAGCAATAGTGCACCAATGATATCCAGAATCCAATGTAAATCTCAAATACTACATAGCTAAATGGATAAAAATCATAACACAAGCATGAAAGATAATATGAATCCATCCTAACTGCAATAGGCATGGAAAAAAAGTAGCATAATAGGATATTCTAGACCCAATGGAAAATATCAGATCAAACATGGGAAAACACATCCATAGCAAGGTAAATAACCCTATTTACAATAAAAACCCATGCTCTAGAAAACAAGGAATAATAGAATTAAAAATATTAAATTATCTGAACACACAATACCATAAATAGGGATATTGGGTACTTTTTTCATATATAATTCAAATAAATTATTCAGAAAGACACAAACCACCTACCTCTATGTTGTACGATCGATATAGTTGAACCTCATCCTTTTAATTGACCTACAATGTTTTAGATATACAAAAAAATATAAACATTCAACCAAGTATATCTCATGAAAAGGGAGGAATCAAGAGGTGATTCTTTAGAATAATGAAGAACTCACCCTGGTGATTCCAACGTAATATACGGTGTTTGACTCGAAGAACGGACGACCAAATGGGGGCTCAAAGAATAATCAGCGATATTTTTCACTCCATGGTGAGACAAGTTCAGAAGAAGATATATTTGTTAATGAGACTTGACCATGTACTGATATAACAATTAACAAATAAAAATACATAGTGTGTTCCATGAGGATACACTGTGTGTATAGGCCTTTATCGTTCCATGCTTTAGTCGGTCTATAGGTCACCTCACACGTCCATGTACTGGGTTGTTACACGGCCTTACACGGCTACCCGCAGCAACTAGGTACATGGCTTGTACTCCTTAAATTTCAAAAAACTCATATTTTCTCAAAAACACTGGAAAACAAGATCCATCCCTGAAAAATAAAATCCAATATCTTACAAGATTCCCCCTTAAAGAAATTTTTCCCCGAATTTCCCTTATAAGGTGGTGTAGAAGAAGAATCCATGAACAGCTCTGGCCACTAGGATTGCACATCCGCCTCCCTCTCCCAAGTCTCTTCATGTACTCGCCCATTCTTACATATCACCCATACTATAGGAACAGACCTGTCATGGAGAACCTTCACACTGCGATCAAAAATGTGGATAGGATACTCCTCGAACAATGTGTCCACCTATAACTCAACCTCCTAGGGTTGAAAAACATGAGGTGGGTCTGAGAAGTAATGATGTATATGGGAAACATGGAATATGTCATGCATTGAATGATACCTCTAAGGTAACATCAACTGATAGTCAACTGGCCTGAATCTCTCCAAAACCTCAAACGGCCCGACATATCTCAGTGAATGTTTTCCCTATCTCCTAATCCTCATGTGTCCCAACTTCATTGTGACACATTGGAAAACCTGATCTCCAACCTCAAACTCCATAGGTCATCTCCATTTATCAGCATAAGACATATACCACAATTTTTCAGTTGACATCCTCTTCCGAATCAACTCTATCTACTCCATGGTCTCTTGGAAAATATGAGGTCCCAGTATAGCTGCCTCTCCTACTTCCAACCAACATAGGGGTGATCTTCATGGCCTACCATAAAAAGACTCATAAGGTGTCATCTAAATAGTTTCTTAAAAACTATTATTTTAGGCATACTCCACCAAATATATGTGATTCTCCCACGATCCTCCAAAATCTAGGATGCATGCTCGAAGCATGTCCTCCGGCACCTGAATTGTATGTGTGGACCGACCATCTTTCTGGGGATGGTAAGCTATACTCAGAAATAATTGTGTACCCAAAGCCCTTTGTAGTCCCTTCTAGACCTGAGAAGTAAAATGGGCATCCCAATTTGAAATGATGGAGTATAGAACCCCATTGAATCATACAATATCCCAAATGTACAACCTTTCTAGCTCAGCAACACTAAAGGTCTCTTTGATTGGTAAAAATGTGAAAACTTTGTGAATCTATAAATGACAACCCAAACTGCATCGTTAGCTCAAGGTGACCTTAGTAAACTTGTCACGAAGTTCATTGCAACCTCATTACACATCCACTCGAGAGTGGGTAAATACTGAAAAAAACTATGCTGGTCACTAATGCTCATCCATCACCTGCTAACATGTGGAACACCTCATCACAAAACCAAAAACATCTCTCTTCATGCCTGGACACCAATACATACGATGTAGATCTCTATACATCTTGGTGACAAAAGGATGAAATCTCCAAACAGAAGAATGAAAATCCCACATCAACTCATCGTGCATGTCAACTGACACTCATAAGCGTCCCTAGAAATGAAAGATCTCATCCTTGCCTACTCTCCATCCAAGAATAGGGTCCTCTCATGGAATTCTCTCCCATAGAACTAGGCCTTCAGAATCTAAAAGCTACCTCATTCTCACTCACTCAATAAGAGTAGAGGTAACAGCTTCAGAACAATGAAATGTCTTCCTCTGTCTATCTTGGACCTCCAAATGAATCTCAGAGAACAGAGCCATAAACCTCCACTCACTACTAGCCTCCTATACTACCTCTATTTGAGTCCTCCTACTCAACGCATCAGCCACTATTTTTCATTTACTAGGCATGTAGGCCAGATCAAAATCAAATGACTAAAAGTACTCAACCCACCTTTATTGTCTCATATTCAGATCGTGATGAGTGAAGATATACTTGAGACTTTTTTGGTCGGTGAAAACCATAAAATTCTCTCCCAACAGATAATGTTTCCAATAGCGTAAATCATGAATAACTACATCCCACTTGAGATCATGCGTCGGGTAATTCCTCTCATGTGGTCTCAACTACCAAGACACGTACACGATGACCAATTCCCCCTAAATAATCACTCTTCCCAGCCATATACATGATTCATCACAGTAAACTATATAAATCTTTCTTAAATCTAGAAAAACTATTATCGATGTTGAATTCAACCTCCCTTTCAACTCCTGAAAGGATGAATCATATAAATTTTTCCACATGTACCTTTCACCATTCTTAGTCAGGACTGTATGTGGTGCTGGTAAGTGTGAAAAGTCCTGTATAAAATGTCTGTAATAACAAGATATCCCTAGAAAGCTTCATACCTCAAATACATTCTTCAGATTCTCCTAGGAAACAACTACTCTCACTTTCTCAAGGTCTAATGATACTCTTGTTTATAAGAGAACAAGACCCAAGAAGTCAATCGGGTCCATCCAAAAGTGGAATTTTGAGAGCTTCTCATATAACTAATGCTCTCTTAGTGTACTCAAAATGATCTCAAGAAGTGTAGCATGGTCGTGTCGAGTGTGATAGTACACTAAGATACTATCCACGAAAACCACTAAAAAAGAGTCCATGTATGGATGGAACACTCAGTTAACTAGGGCCATAAAAACTACAGGAGCGTTCGTGAGACCGAACGGCATAACCACATACTTTTATATACCATACATTCTATGAAAGGCTATAAGAGATATATCTAATGGTCTTACATGCAATTGATGATAAATGGATATCAAGTCAATCATCATTAACACCCAGGCTCCTCAAAGTTGATCAAATATATCTTTAATCATTGGAAAGGGATATCAGTTCTTGATCATCAACTGTTTCAAATTCTGATAATCCACACAATATCGGAGGGTACAATTAGCCTTCTTTGAAAACAGAACAACTAAACCCTGAAGATATGTACTGGGTTTCATGAAACCCTTTTTCTATAACTCCTCTAAATGATTCATGAGCTCCTGTAGCTCTGGTGTAGCCATCGTATAAGGAGGAATGGACACTGGTGCCGATCCTATCACAAGATCAATAAAAAAGTCTACCTCTCACTCTAGAGGCAAACCTGAATATTCCTCTAGAAAGACAACTCTAAAACGATCCACCACTAGATTAAAGTCTATCTGTGATTTCCCTGGTCATCCAGATATAGACTAGAAACTGGGTTTTAACTCCTCCCAACCCATGATGATCGGGTCCCACTCTGCTCACATGGATATCCCATTCACCCTTATATAGAAACAATCATACCTCTAGTGACGTTAAACTCTCCCTACAATGATAGTAGTTGAAAACAACCTAGTAGGGAAACAACCAATCTATTCCGAGAATGACATCAAATCTTGTCATCTCTAAGACATAGAGGCTCCATAAGAAATGACAATAGCTGACCTCAAGAGGTAACTCCTTCCACTTATGTACACTAGCTGTTACAATCACCAACGAAGTGTCTAGAATCAAGATATTAGTAGAAGTAAAGGTACAGAGCCCAAGTCTCTCCATAATAGAAATAGATATGGAACTATGGGAAGCCCCTGTATCGAAAAGTGCAGAAGCTAAAACTAAGGCAACCTGAATCGTACCTCTAACTATATGGGGTCTGAGATCCTGCTCTAGGCGTGTCTTCTCTATCATAAAAGTCTAACCTGTGCCATAGCCCTGTGAAGATGCATGTGATCCCTGAGCTGACCCACCCTGCAACTATCGAATACCCTGTGTCTGACCACTGTAACCTTGACCTCAACCTCAACCTGAATAGCCGGAACAACTACAACAAGGATTATGATGTGGGATTGATGGTCCTGCTCTGGTATGAGTAGTTTAAATAAAACCCCTATCACTATCTCCTGGTGAGGAAAATTTGCATAAATGTTGAAGATGACCCATATTTCTACAAGATCGGCACACCAATGGGACCTTTGGGAAATGTGGCCTCATATGCTCGCTCTTTCCATGCTCGGAGCATACCACATGGATACCTAAAAGAGTATCTCGCCTACTCGGGTATCTTCATGTAGACTCCGTATGGTGTTTATTGCTATCATTCGGAAGGGTACCATCACTGGATGTTGAACAACCCTCTCCCACAGCTTTAGAATCCCTCAGGTTGCACTCTATGATCAGTACCTAGTTGACTATAGAAGTGATGTAAGTCAACTTGAAGATGTTGACCTATGTTCAGATTTCATGCCTAAGACCATCCTAAAACTTCTTCACCATAAATATCTTATCACCCTATAGTATGGGTGTGAAGCTCTGCAACAATGTGAATTGAGAAGAATACTCCTTGAATGAGACTGTACCCAGCTCTTGAATCATGAACTCTCAGCCTTGATTGGCCCTCAAGGTCTTCAGTTAGAAGTAAACATAAAAAACATGATGGAACTCATCTCAATCCATAACCAGCTGGTTTCCTGGATATGATATCACATGACACCATCTCTTGGTGGAATCCCGAAGCAAGTATGTAGAGTTCTTCACCCTCCTCTCTGGAGGCGTCTCAATATTTTTGAATTTGTATAACATGGATTCCAACCATGAATCTATAGCCTGAGGTCCTCTATCCCTTGAGAAAGTAGGAGTATGCAGTTGTAGAAACACCCACGTCAATTATGCCATAGATGGGGCACGATGTGGTGCTCTCCGGATGGTCTGTAAAAACCACATGAAGCCTTCTCCGAAATGTTCATCGACACTTGTATCTGGAATGACTGATAGGCCAATATGGGCACGATTTTAGAATCTTCTGGTGGTCCTTGATCCACCATGTCTGGTATCTCATTTTTTCCCGAAATCTAGTGTACAACTGAATGACTTCATAGAGGCATGACTCTGTAAGGTCAAGTGTAATCCTTATTTCAAGATTATCAAGGATTGAACTTAGAAGTGAATGAAAGGAATAGGAGAAATAAAGAATTCAAGTTCTTCAAAACAAGGATACACAACATGTATGAACCCTACACGACATGTTCCCTTAAGCTTTTACATGGGTTTGTTCTCCTGTTATCACTGGTTATGTAATACCCCATACACATGGTGTGTTCTGCATTGATACGACATGTACTTGAACCTTTACCCCCTGCCTGAGTTCCTATACCTGGCTAATCCACATGTATATCTCAAAACAAAACTACTCTGTGTGTTTTTTTCTAGACATGATGTGTAATAGAATGACATTACCTACTCATGTTTCAGGTCACACGACCATATATATGGTTGACTCTACATGGTATTTTCATGCTAGACACGGAATTTATTACCAGAGTTTCATCCATCTATGTCATTAGTCACACAAGTGGAAACATGGTCTCCACAACACGGCGTGTTCCAACAATGTTTTCCCAACCTCATGTCTCTGGCCACACAACCAGTCACACACTTATGAACTACAGGGCGTGTACATATAGTACACAATGTGTTCATAAGAAAAACAGTTCCTTCCCGAATAGAAGGATACATGGCATGTATTCATCATTACACATCATGTATTCTAGGGTATTATAGATAGTAAGCCTCAAAAACTAATCCAAAACACTAAAAAAAATTGTAAAGTTCCAAATTTCGATGCTTGGGGGCCCATTCTCCCCGCGAATCAAAGTTTGGCATCATATTCATTTATATCACAAGGTACAAAAGTGAAATCAATCACATGATCCACCAATTTCTAATCCTTGAGGTCCCATAACACCTTAGGGTCCAATGTTTGGTGTTCATTCAAACTAAACCTTACACAATCCAATACCCTACCAAATAGATGGTATTCTATCAAGGCACCTATCATAATAGCATGCATATCTAGCACAACATTTATCATAGCAACATGAAATCGGCAATGCATCCGAAATGGAATGACAAGAATGTATGACATGTGATCTCTAAAAAGTGCCTATATGATGCATGAGATGGAATACCCTCATCTCATCAGGTTTCAACAGAAATAGAACCTCAATAATATCAATGGTAACACCAAAAAATGTTTGAATCACCCAAAAATGAAATCAAATCAACTGTAAAATTGAAAAACCAAAAAAATGAAATAATCAAGGTAAATTATCTTTTCCCTGTACACGGGTTAGCTACTCATGGGCAAAACATATTACCAACTACCTATTCCTTCCTATATCTGGCTATGGGCTCTAAAGAGTAAGTTAAGAAGAAAATAATTCATCTGATACCACATTGTAATGTCCTGGTTCTAGGGCCTCCCAAAGATTCCCTTCACCTCGTAGGTCACATGGCCTCAAGTGCATTTCCATGAACTCCAGAGGATACCAACTAGCTGCAAGGTCCTTGGGTGTGACAGTGGGAAAACTATTCCCTCATTTAAATAGTAACATAGTGGAAACAAACATATAACAGTAGCAAAAACAATAATTCCATGAAATAAGTAAACAATGGAAGACTAGAAGTAAATAAACAACTACAACATATATATATAAATATATCAATAATGATGCATGTCACAAGTATCTTGGAAAGCATCCAAGAAAGTCACAATGCCGAAATACAATAATAAAACAAAGTAAAAAAAGGAAAAACAAATAAACAACTCCAACAGTATCGCAATCCTCAGCTTATTCCCATTTTATCCATCTCTACACCAATCAAGTACTTGAAGTAGATGGGTGCATGCCATTATCTATACCTGCAACAATATAATCTGTTTGGTCCAAAACGCATGATCCAAATGTGGTGTGAGACGAATCCCTATAGGTAACCACCCAGAGATCTATTCCTAATTTTCAGTTAATATATATTGAAGGAAATGGAAAAAATGATGTAATAATCAAGGAAATACTCAAAAGTAAACAATCCTACATTTTTAGCTATATTCATTTACATTTTTTAAATAAACAACCAAACAATCTCAAGCAACCCTCTTTGAAGTTCCCATAGTCTAATCCCTCTGTTTCATCTTAAAAAAGTCTCTCTCAGGAATCACTCACCATCAATTCCCCCCGTGGTCTCGTAACAGCAAACTACATACACTCTGGGGAAGCACTCAATGTCAAATTCCCTCTGTGGTCTCATAACGTAAAACTACAGACATTCTGAGGGAGCACTCATGTCCATCCCTCTTTTGGTCTTGCAACATGAAAAGTATAACAGACACTCAGGGGAAGCCCTCAACATCCATTCCCCCTATGGTCTAACTACACCAGGTTCCCACAACCCTTTGTAAAGTAATTGTGCACCAACATTATCCAGCAACCAAATTAAATCTCAAATAATACATGGATAAATGGGTAAAAATCATAACACAAGAATGATAGATAATATCACTCCATCCTAACTGAATTAGGCATAGAAAGAAAAATATCCTAACCAGAAATTCTAGACCTAGTGGCCAATATCAGATAAAAATGGGAAAGAACATCCATAGCAAGGTAAATAACCCTATTTAAAATCAAAAAACCATTCTGACGAAAACAAGGAATATAAGGCTTTAAAAGGATAAAATTATGAAAATACGCAAAACCCTAAACTAGGTTATTGGGCACTTTTTTCACATATAATTCAATGAAAATCTACATAAAGTCATAAACCACCTACCTTGACATTATACAATCGATATAGTTGAGCCTCATCCTTCGAATCGACCTAGGATGTCATAGATCTACAAAATATTCTAAATCATTCATCCAAGGATATCTCAAAAATGTGGAGGAATCATGAGGTAAAGCTCTATAAGATTTAAGAACTCACCATGATGATTAAAACTAATGTGACGGTGTTTGATTCAGAGAATGGGCTGTGAAACGTGGTTTTAGAGAAGAATCGATGATATCCATCACTGATGGACAGGACATGTTCATAAGAAGATAGATCTGTCGATGATATGAAACCCTGGTCTAATGTTACAACTAAAAAATTAAAATACACAACGTGTTCCCTGAGGATACACAACATTTGTAGCCTTTTACTAGGCCCCTCTTTAGGTTTCCTCTAGTTCACCTCACATGGCCATGTACTCAACCGTTACACAGCCTGTATATGGGTACCCACAACAACTAGGAACACTATATGTACTCAAAAGTACACGGCGTGTACTCCTTAATTTTCCAAAAACTATTCCTTTCTCAAAACCACCATAAGACAAGATCAATACTGAAAAAATAAGATCCAGGTTCTTACAATAATCATTGCATATTCTTCCCACTTAAAATCTCAACACTCTTGTTGGGAAAGAGGAGTTTTAAATTTCCCAATAGAATGCATCTTCTCGACATGGAAACATATAATATCAATAATATGACAAAAAATCAAAGAGTGGGAACACCCATATCAAAAAAAAATATGTATGATTGTATAAATCACAACAATTGTACCTTATACTATCGAATGACCATATTTATCATCCATGATCACCTACATAGTACCATACCATTGCTTACTCATTGTCACTTACACTTTATTTATATTCTATTATTTCCTTTACAGAGGAGTCTTGTTGTTTAAATAATCACCATGACTTGCTGTGATTTTAGAATGGGGGATATTCTAATGAAATATCCCTATTTAATCATTGGAATTCTAAGAAAAATGTGACACATTTCCAACACTATACCTTGGAGCACTAAAACATTAATGTTGGATATATCCCATTTGATTAATGTTGTCATATGATCTAGGTGGTCCTGTACAATCCCTCTTAATACTCTCAAGTGAACTACACTAAAAATACCCAAGTATACTCTCAGTTCATGGAGGAAAATTTATTGACCTTGTGAACTAGTTCTTTTATGGTCCACTAATATTGAAGTAAGTTCCCCTCTTCCTCTTATTCCCTACATTTGATTAACCACCTATTCTTAGGTGATAACCATACTGACTCCAATTGGGTTCCTAGAAAAATCCCTTTATACCACCATTTACCAACTTACC
This sequence comes from Viscum album, assembly GCA_963277665.1. NCBI lineage: Eukaryota > Viridiplantae > Streptophyta > Magnoliopsida > Santalales > Viscaceae > Viscum > Viscum album. The sequence continues at coordinate 575,856,210 of OY728122.1, read as the reverse complement.
ATCTTTTTATAGTTTTTAATAAAATTTAGAATAATAATCTAGTGAATTTCAATGAATTATCCAGACTAAAAAATGTGTCCTTTAAATAATTCACAAACAAACAATTCCAAGTAAAAGTGGACTAAATTTATCAATTTATATGCATACTCTGTTGCAAAGAGATAATATTTCAATAAGATAATGAAATCAATTTTTATAGTAATTGTGAATGTGTGAGGGTGTAATTGTTTAGTTAACAGTTCTTAAAAATCCTCTTAGGTAATGCCTTTGTTTTCTTTATCCTGGTCTTATAAATCCAAACATTGTCTTGCTAGATCCTCAATAATTTAAATTTCAACTTGATTATAAACTCACCCGGTGTTCTAGTGAAATAAAATTGTTAATTCATTCTATTCATCCATACCTCCACTATCTCGGGTTCTAAATCCCCTAAAATATGGGTGGATTATTCTTTTAAAAAATACCCGAGTTGTCCACCTGTCGAGGTTAATCATTTCGGTTTCATTTATTCGGGGCTTGAAAACCCCAAATGGTGCTCTGAACTAACTCTTGGTTCTACTGTAACTCGGGTGAAACCATATTTTCTGTATCCTCATATTTTTATTTTCTATAACATCTACTAGGTTCCAGTTCTATATCAAAAAAAATCCTAACTAATTTAACACACACAAGAATCTAAAGTATTATAACATTTCAAATCCCAATAATAAATATTCTTTGTATGTTTCTTTTTAAAAATCCAAACATTATTACCATGTTAAAAAATTTCCATATATCTTCAAATACCAAAATAAAAATGAAATCATAGTAGGAATTATCAATATTAATTGATGATATGATACACAGATGGTCTAAACCCATGATGATGGGGTGAAAACATACCTATAACTATCTTAAAACACTTTTTATCTAAAACACCCTGGTAAATTTATGTTTAGTATAAGATGTCTGGTTTTTTATTTTTATACTATACATTTCAAGCTCTAATGATAATATCTCTTTGATACCATCCCAACAAAAATTATATACTGACTAACAAAAATACCATTTATAACTAGAGTAATGAATGAAGTTGATACCATTTGTAACATCACTTCCCTCCTCAGAGGATTTAGAATTGATGAAGGAGTTACTAGCCTTAGGTGGCATTCCCTGTACAAAAAATGGATATTATGAAATGATAAGGGATTCAAAGAATATTGGGAGACTATTTTCTCCTATAGATAAAATAACCTATCAATACTGAATAATAAATAAATTTTTCTCCAAAATGAATATTGAGTAATGAAATAATGAAACCCAGAATAAAACAAGTAAAATGACAACAATATCATAGTGAAAATTGAACATGGAATATAACACGCCAAATTTTTTTGAACCTATGTTTTGAATAAATTAAAATTTAATTAATGAATTACAATGAACTAATTAAAATATTCCTTCCATATGTAACATCAACTTGGTATATATTACATGCAACACTGATATTTTTGCAAAACATAATTTTACTATTATAATTATTTAAATGAGATAATTATAACCTATCCATTAAACATAGTAATATGAATAATAATAACTGATTTTAAAAATATTTTTAAAATTTTTATATATAAATAAATCATATTGATAGTGAATGATATAATTTTTGGTTAAGTCCTATAGGTTTTAAAATACTATTTTCTCAAAAAATTACATTTCATGTCCTTATGTGAAAAATAATAAAACTAAATTTAGAAACACTTATAAAATTAATTTTTATATTTTTATATTTTAAATTATCTTAAGGATTATTTTGGGGTTTTTATGAGAAACTTAATTTTTGGATGGATAGTGAAAAACACTAGATCTTAATACGAAATTGTTTTTAATATAATGTATTCATATGGTTAAATAATATTTTAAACTAGTTTCAAATTTTAATTAGATAATATTTTTTTTGAATTACTACAATTTAGGTCGTTGAGATAAATTCTATATTGAAATTGGATATAATAACTTAGCAAACTTTTGAATGTTTTTACATTAAAAACCCTCATTCTCGACCCAACTGTGGGATTAATTTTAAAATTAATTTATACCACTTATATTATTTTAATTTGTAAAAATGGATTATAATTTTAAAATAATCATACTTTAGAATTTCTAATAAGTTGAAATTACTTTTTGAACAAAAATATTAGTGAAAGTAATTAAAATTAATAACATCGATTAAAGTAAAATTAATCATCATTAAGGACCAAAAAAATTCAAGACCCAAAATTATGTAGAAACATGTAAAAAACCCATTTTATGGAAATTATTTTTCCATGATCCTTCCATTATTTTGTTTTTTTGGTTTGGTATGAGTTTTTTAGATAACAATGTGGGTACACCAAACTTTTTTTCAAAAATACGATGTGAGTCCTTTCCCTTCTTTATAAAAGGTCACCACATCTCTCTATTATTCAAACATATAAAACCACTTTGGATCAAACAAGATTTGACCAATAATATTACCAAAATAACTCCCATCATCCTATAGTACTCCCCTTGTATAGAATGAAACTCAAGGAAGCCTTTTGGTACAAACCAAAAGGAGTTGCCTGATTAAGGGACAATGTCTTCACTCAAGCTCCTTTTTTTATTCTCTTTCTCAACCCAATACAATATCTTTATTCCATAATAGTATAAAAAACAATATACTCAATAAAATATGATATTTCAGGCTATTTTTCTTACCTAAATTTACAGACACCTCCATCTAATTGGTAACAAAAATATTGTTTACATGTACGGCGAACTATCACCTCCTGAAATGATGATTGTTCATTTTTCCTTTACCACCTATCATGGGGGAAATTATGATGGAAAAACTTATTTTAAAAATTATATATTATAATTATTAAATATTTAATATTATTTATTTATTTTATAACACATTTATTTTTTTACTTTCCTTTTGGTGTAATATGATATTTTTGTTTCAGAAAGTGATGACTACCGCCCCCTCAAAGCGATGTGATTTGTTCACACAGTACATGAAAAGTATTAAGGATCGTTTTAGAGAATTTATATGATATATATGATATAATAATGATATATATATATATACACATCTGTTATTTACATTCTTTATTTTAATAGACAAATAAATCAAAAACAACATCCATGCATACGTACATCTTACCGAATCCATTAATAGTGTATACCATTTATTACCTCAATATTCTATAGATTATAATAATAAAAATTTTCAGTATGTAAATGTTATTTATATCATGGTTTACATTCTAGAATATTTATATACATATAAGGACCAATGATATAAAATACACATGCAAAGAACAAAGTGAATATTACCCAGAGTGAATCCTTAATTAACATAGAATTGTTAACAAGATGGTAATATATGGTCGTGATCAAATAATACATGGTATTAGATCTAGTAATATGATTCGTTATAATATTTTTAATAAATATATATTTATTATATAGGTTTCTTGAATGGTTATGACGATATTAAAGATATAGGGTAAGGGGATTTCATCTCACATTTTATTTCCTTGTAATACATGCTTCATTCACCACCCACTTAGTTTTTATGGTGTATGTACTGAAAATAAATTTAATCTATATCTCATATATTTAAATCTATGGGTATTCACATATCCATTTTATTTTCTTTCTTTTAGGAAGATTAAACTTCAAAAGTTACCAAACCGGTAATATAGTTTTATCTCAATTTTCTTTCTTTGAGACTCATATTTTGTTATGCACTTAAATTCTTCCTGAGGAGTATATAATTACATATTACATGTTATATAATGAATAAAATTCTTTTCATAATTTTTTAATCTTCATGAATTTCCTTTTCATACATGGAGATTATTATCCCATGTTTCCATGTGATAAGAGCTTATTAAAAAAATCTCATCTCTTTTCTAGATTGTTTATAATTATGTTTAAATCAATCAAATCTCATGATATATATATCAATAAAATTCATTAATTTACCTTTCCTCTGGTTATTCAAGATATATTAATCTATTCGTATCATTTTCCCACTATTTGGTACATAAGACAATGTTTTTAAGAAAAATCTTACCAGCTCTCTCTTCAGTCGAAAATAAATTGTATTCCAACCCCAAGTTTTGAATAATGTTTTAAAAAATTTATTAAAAATATATTTCAAAACCATTATCATATAAAAAAGGAATTTAAAAACATTTTATTGTTTCAATGATTCTTTTATAAGTTTTAAAATCTATTTTCAAGGAAAATGTTTTATGTTTTAAAAAGTGTTCTCAATGTAGAAAGGATATTTTTCATAATAATTTTTTTTAAATATCTTTCAAAATTATTTCCCAAATAAGATAACATCCGTTCATGTTAATTATGACTTTATGGAGAAATTATTCACTATTTCCCTTCATATTCTTTCTCTGAATGGATTCTGTTTTGATGGTATGATGTTTGTGAAACCCATTTCTATTTCATGGGTTATATGCTTTTGAAACCCACTTATTTTCGTGGGTTATTTTTATGATGAAATGATTATGAGACCTATCTCTTTCCATAGGTTATGATATTATTACATGTTTAAAGTACCCATTTAATTTCATGGTTTATGATATGATTATTCTTTATCTTATGCCACATGTATGTATGATTTCATTATGAAATGGTTGGGACCTATATCTCCCTCCAATGCATTAGTTAAAGATTTATATCTCATTAAATAGACATGAAAGAAATGATAAATGAAATCAGTATAGTATTACACAACAATAATTAGAAATGAACTTAGTTCAATAATACAGTGCTAGAATTAGCAGTGAACTTAATTTAGTAACACAAGTCTAGAATGGGGTTTCAACCCGATTCAGTAATGGACTTTGTCCACTTAGAGGCTCTTTTTTTAAGAGAAGACACAAAATATTATTAAAAAGTAAAGGGAGGATTACATGAGTATGAAGGAGGAAATTTTATTACAATATTTCTCATAAAATGGGGAGAGATCAACCGAAAGGTCATCACACCATGCAATGTCCTGGTTGATTCCCTTATTGGAAAGACTATCTGTGACCATGTTTGCTTACTAATAGACATGAGTGGAAATGTATCTGAACTCCATAAGTGAGTTAAGATATTTCTTCCAGCGCGCAGTGAGAGACCCCACATGGTGAACCACACCATTCCAGATATCTTGGATAATGGTGGTAGAGTCACTTTTTATCCAAATTTTTTTCCATCCTCTTAGTTTAACAAAGTTTACTTCATAAATCACTTCCATCATCTCAACCTCAAGAGAAGAGGCAAATCCACAACTACTAAAAAAACATCCATGACAATGTCCAAGAGAGTACCTGAAAATGGATCCAAAGCCTACGGAACCTGGATTTCCTTTGGAAGAACCATCAACGTTGACTTTTATCCAACCAAGAATTGGGTATTTCCAGAACACTTAAAAATAGAACTTTGGGTTATTGTAGATCCCGTTGATTTTAAGACGTCGAGGAATCATTAAATCACCAAACAAATTATCACGGTGGGATTTTTGAAGCGAGGAAGCATCCTTTATAGCAATAAGAATTCTCGCATGACATGCCTTAATATTGAATGAGTAATTGTTGTGAATAATAGAATTTCTAGCGTACCAGATGATGTGTAGGAGCTCTGCAACTAAAAAAATAAAGAGGTTTTTGATTTGTTGGGATAATTCCAGCTTTACATAACATTTGATCAAGGAGAAAATAGAGTCAACTAGTATCCATCTAAATTCAAAGATGTATGTAATATAATTCCACAGAGTAATGGTTGTGGCACAAGAAAAAAATAAAATATTTATGTCCTTCCTATGTTAATGGAATAGGTGACATCTTGAACTACGTTGGACACCAAAGGACTAGAGACAAACCTCAGTAGGAATACGGTTATGAGCGATACACCAAATAAGATTAAGTCTAGAAGGTTTGATCCAAGATTTATCAAGTGGTTTCAACCAAGCGAAATTAGTTTTAGAGGAAGTGAATAAATGGTTGTAATATGCTTTAGAATCAAGAATACCATTGTGGGATGGATCCCAAAGAATAAAATCATCATCATTAGAAAACGTGTAACCATCAACAACATTCTTGATAGGATTAAGGATATCTAAGGTAGGAGTGTGCATCACCTCCTTTATAGTGTAGTTAATGGAATACGGAGTGGAAAGAGGAGAAAGCAAAGAATTGAGAGGGGCACTGGTCCAGTTGTCGATCCAGAATTTCAAATTGGATTCAGTGTTTACCATCCATCTGGAGTTGTGCGTGATGTTGAAAAAGGAATTTCGAATGGATGGCTACAGAGATGAATTGACATGATTAAAATTTAATTTTTTATGTTTGTCTTGGAAACGATTATTGAGGAAAGAAATTGATTCAGTCTTGTTGTTAATTAAGTTCCAAGTGAGTCTGGAATTGAGGGATTCAATAATGTTCTTGAGGATTCTGATTCCAAGGCCTCCTTTCTCAGGGGTTTTACAACATGTAGACCAGGGAACTGTTACAATATTACTTTCTAGAATACATCCAATTCAAACAATGTTCCTAATATAGGAGTTGATTTTATTAAGGAGACTGATAGGCCACCTGTAAATCATCAGCAAATAAACCATTTTGGAAACAATAGTTGATTTCATAAGATAGATCCTACCAGCCATAGAAAGGGATTTTCCATTCAAGGAAGCAAGTTGATTAATGATTTTCTCAGTGATAACATTAAAGTGTGAGGATCCATGCCTACCCCAAAAGATAGGAACTCCCAAGTAAGTGAAAGGCAGGGACCCCTCTTTGATACTAAGGCTCTCGATGATGGAGTTTTTTCTAGTAGTGGGGAATCCTTTACCAAATAGAATTAAAGATTTTATCTAGCTGATTGATTGACCTAAGATCTCTTCGTAATGAGATAAAGAAGCATTGATATTAGAGATGTTTCATTTCCATCCTTTAAGGAAGAGTATTACGTCATCCGTATAAAGGATAAGGTTCAAAACATTAAGGTTTCGGGAATCTTGGATTGGAATAATTTTATTTTCTTGAACCAGGGAGGTGAGGAGCCAAGTGAGGTAGTCCTCAGCAATGGAAAAGAGGATAGAAGATAGGGGATCACCTTGTCGGACTCCCTTAGAGCATTTGAAGTAACCCTTAGGAGAGCAGTTAATGAGAAAGGAGATATAGGCATAGTTGAAAAGGGAGTTGATTCTTCTTATGAAAGCCTAATTGAAACTGAAACTCCTAATAACCATGAAAGTGAAACTCCAGTATATTGTGTCAAAATATTTTCTGATGTCAATTTTAATGGAAATGTTACCACCTCTAGAAGTTTTATTAATAGTGTTGGTGGCTTCTGAAGATAAGAAGATGCGATCTTGAATAGGCCAACCTTTGATGAACCAAAACTTGTTCCAATATATGATTTCGTTACACAAATGGGATAGTCTGTTAGCTATAAGCTTGGTATTGATTTCTTAAAGGGATTTGATAAGATCAATGGTTCTATATATTTGTATTTTAGAGGCATTGGAAGCCTTGGGAATAAGTGTGAGAAATTGAGAATTGAGGCCATGTGGAAGGATACCATTGGAAAAAAAATATTGACATGATTACAAACATCCACATGGACTACCTAAATGATATGTTAATTTCTTCAATGTTTAGAGCAAAATAAATTCCTTTTGGCTGCTTATCGGTTAGATGGTAAATAAGACCAGTGAAGGAATATAATCAAGACTATGAGATAGTAAGATGAGATTGAATCCATGGATTGGAACAAGATCAATAATTTGTTTTTTAATAAGTACTTTCCTCATATTTTTTTACCAATATGGAGAAATATTTCCTTTCATTGAATAAAAATTTTAATTAATATATTGGTGCCTATAATGGTAATTTCATGAGACTTGCGAGGTATGCTTCAAGAATTATCATCCAACCTGAATGTAAAGTTGATAGGTGATTCAGTGGATTAAAGATAGGTATTATAAGGGTGGTTTCCATAAGAGACCTTAGTAGCTACGAAGATATTGACTGTTTTACAATCATGGTTTAAATGTAGGTTGGGTTAACATATCAACCTCATGGTTTGGAAAAGAAAAGGAACTTGGAGTTCAAAGGAAACTATAAAAATAATGGAGAAAATAAGATGAGTTTTCCATTATGCTCTAAATATGGGAAGAAGCATGGAGGAATTTTCCTTAAAGGGTTCAATAATTGTTTTAAGTGCAGAAAGAAAGGTCACCAGGCAATTTATTGTCAAAAAGATGGGAATAATTTAGCTCAAAATGCTAATGGAGAGACATATGCATAGAAAGCACCTCCCATAATTTAGTACTACAAGTGTAAGGGGAATGTGAATTATGATAACCACTTCCCAAAACTAAGGTCTGGTTATGATGATGGATGTCAACATCCTATTAAGATGAGGGACAAGGGAAAATATTGTGAAATTACTATTTTTTAGGGGTGTGGTAATGACGTGCTGAAATGTACACTTACCATCCACTCTATAACAGATAATGTAATATTTGATTCGAGATTTACCCACTATTTAATTTTTAGAGAATTTTATGAGGGTGTTAAGATTCAACCAAAATAATTAGATGTGGAATTTTTAGTGAAAACCCCTAATGGTACGATGATTTCATGTCAATTATATGATTCCTCTCTAGTTTATGTTTGTGGGAATTTGCTTCCTGAAAATCTTGCCCTTATTCCTTTTGTTGAATTTGACGTCATCTTAGGAAAGGATTGTATTTCTCTTCATAAATCCCACATCAATTGTCAAGTAAGGAAGTTATGTTTTATATTTCAAACCCTCATATGATTATCCATCAATGTGACGATAAGTATGAACTTCTTGTGGATATTACATCCATTGTATGGTTTTTAATTCCCATTCAAAGGAGTTTTTTATCTCAAATGGTTGGGAATAAAATTGACATCAATGATATAGCTATGGTTCAGGATTTTGTGGATGTCCTTCAAGAATAGATTCATAGTCTTCCATCAATATGTGAAGTTTATTAATTAATATAACTTATACATAGTTCCGCACTAACAAGAAAGTCTCCTTATAAAATAGATTCGCTTGAGTTGCAGGGATTGAGGATGAAGCTCCAAGAAAACATTGATAAGAATTTAATTTGGCCATGTGTGTCACCTTGGGGTGCACAGGTTCTTTTTTTGAAAAATAATGATGGATAAATGATAATATTCATTGATTATTGTGAGCTAAACAAGATCATGACCAATAATAAGTGTCATATACCTATATTGATTACTTATTTGATCAACTATGTAGAGCTCAATGCTTTTACAAGATTGACCTTCATTTTGGATATCGTCAATTGAGGGTCAAGACAGAGGATATATCCAAGATGTCATTCTATACAAGGTATGGACACTATGAAAAAATAGTGATTCCTTTTGTTCTTACTAATTCCAATACTTTCTTAATGGATTTAATTAATATAGTCATTAGAGATTACCTAGATCATTGTGTGGTAGTCTTTATAGTTGATATTCTTATCTATTCGAATAGAAATCAAGAGAATGAAGATCGATTGAGATTTGTACTAAAGACCCTATGAAAGGAGAATCTATATAAAAAATTTACACAGTGTGAATTTTGGCGACAAAAGGTTTCATTTTTGGGTCACAAAATATCAGGATATGGTATAGAACTAGATATGTTAAAGCGGGAGGATATTGAATAATAACCTAGATGAACCAAAGTTACTGACATCCATATATTTCTTGGTTATTATAGACATTATCAATGGTTTGTAGAGAATTTATGATGACTATCTAATCCTTTTACCAATTTAACTCGTAAGGGTGTCAAGTTCCTCTGGATAGATGAATGTGTGAAAAATTTCAAGGTACTGAAGATAAAGTTAGTCAATGAACCTGAGCATAAATTACAATGTAGTGGATACGGGTTTTTAATCTATAGTGATGAATCCAAAAAGGTATTCGGATGTGTTATTATGCAGAATAACATGGTTATCGCTTATGTCATATAGTATTTGAAGATTCATGAGAAAAATTACCCAACTCATGATTTGGAGTTAGCAGTGGTAATTTTTCATTAAAGATATAGAGGCATTAACTTTATAGAGAAAGGTGTAATATATATACTGCTCATAAAATTATGAAATATATATTCACCAAGAAGGATTTGAACATGCACCATAAAATATTTTTAGAGTTTATAAAGGATTATTAATGCTCAATGAATTACCACCTTGGGAAAGAGAAAAAGATGGATGATGATTTGAGTTAGAAGGATCATGCTCGCTTATCTGTGATGAGGATAAAAAATTATCCAATATTTTTTGGATTTTAAAAGGATGGATAATGAAATCTAGAAGGAAGAGGGAAAATATTATCATTCTCAAATTAATGTTCAACCCTCTATCAAAGTGGAAATTAAGGAGGTTCATAAGGACGATGTAGAGCTATAGAAGAAATTTTGGAATGTTTATAGGTTTTAAATTAAGCAGGATTGAATGATGAGGTTATGTAATAACGATGTGTTCCTAACATACCAAATTTGAAGGAGTTATTAGAAAAAGATCATAGTTTTCATTCTCCATTCATCCTAGAAGTAAAAAGTTGTATATGGACATGAAATAATACTTTTGGTGGGATCAAATGAAGAGAGATATCATAGAGCTTGTATCTCAGTGCTTGGTATGCCAATAATTTATGGTTGAAAGTCAAAATTTAAAGGGGTTTTGCATCCATTACCCATAATAGAATGTAATTGGGAGAACCACACTATTGATTTTTGTCATTTGACAACCCAAAATCTCTAAAGGGATTAATGTTATATGGATGGTGGTCAATCCACTTACTAAGTCATTAAACTTAATCTCTATCAGAGAAGACTTCTCTATGGATTTCCTTTCCAAGATATAAATTGAAGAATTGGTAAGGTTTCATGGAGGGACACATTGTATAGTATCGTATCGGGATCTGAGGTTTACCAAAAAGTTCTAGAGAAGTCATTTTCAATCACTTGATACCAAATTGAGTTTTAGCACTACTTATAATCCTCAAACAGATGGTCAGTCTAAAAGAATAATTCAAACCCAAGAGGATATGTTGAGATCTTATGATCTGAATTTCAAAGGTTGTTGTGATAAACACCTTCCACTAGTAGAGTTTTCTTATAATAATATATTTCACTCAAGAATTTAGATAGAATCTTATGGATACCTCTATAGAAGGAAATGTATATATCCAATGTGTTGGGACGAAGTTGGAGAAATAATGATTTTGGGACCTAAAATCACTAATGAAATGTTCAAGAAGTTTAGAACCATTCAGTATCATATCAAGGTAGCTGAAAGACATAACAAAAGATATGATAATAATCGTCATTTTGATTTTGAATTTGAAATTAGTGAAAAGTTGTTTCTATGAATCTCTCCATGGAATATACTTAAGATATTTAATAAGAAAGGGAAACTAATCCCTATGTATATCGTTCCCTTTGATATTATTGATCATATCAAGATTGTATCTTATCTCTTGGAACATATTGAAAATATTTGTCAAGTCAATGATGTGTTCGGTGTATCTATCCTGAGTATGCACATACCTAAACATTCACATGTACTGAACATAGAGGTCATACAGCTGGAGTATGATCATTCTCACAAGGAGAAACCTATTGATATTATGGATCATACAGATAATTTTGTATAGTACAAGACCATTCTCCTGGTTAATGTTTTTTTGTATAAATCACTAGTTAGAGGAAACTATGTGGGAACTTGATGATATGATGAAGAAGAAGTGTCCTTATATGTTTTTACACGAGTGATGAATTTCGAGGGTGAAATTAATTTTAATAGGTGTAGAATGTAAATACATAAGTTTTTGTTGACCCATTTAATTAAATAAATTAAATTTCAATCAATTTATCTCAATAAAACAAAGAAAACATTCATTTCACATGGAACATCAACTTGGAATACGTTACACGCAACAGTGATGTTTCTAGGAAACATCATTTTATAATTATTATTTTTTAAACGAGATATTTATAACCTTGATATTAAAAATAGTAATATTAATAGTAATAAAAACTTCTCAAATAATTTTTATAATGATTTTATATAAATAAAACATATTGATAATGAAGGATATAATTTTTGGTTAAGCCCTTATATGTTTCAAAATACTATTTTGTCAAACAAACTACTTTTCATGACATTCAATTAATAATAGTAAAATTAGTTTTAGTTACATTTCAAAATATAATTTGTTAAAATAAACATCATTTTTTAATTTAGAATTTTGAAATTATCTTTGGGTGAATTGTTTGGATTTTTTTTAGCAACTTCATTTTTAGATTAATAGTGAAAAATATTTGATTTTAATTCAAAACATATTTTGCATCTGATTAAAATATAAGGAAAAATTATATTTTAAATCGGTTAAAAAGTTTATTAGATAATATTTTTACCAATTAATTCAATTTAGGTCATTAAGACCTATTTCACATTAAAAATCTATATAAAAACATAGCAAATATTTGAATGATTTTACTTTAAAAAAATTCATTGTCAACCTCACTATGAGATTAATTTTAATTAATTTCTTAAAATTATGTGATTATAATTTGGAAAAATGGAGTCCAAATTTGGAATCAGTGTCATTTATAATTTCTAGTAAGTTCAACATCATTTTTGATGAAAAGGACAACTCAAATTAATTTTAAATAATTATATAAGCTTAACTAATTACTAAATCCAAAACTTATGACCCAAAATGACTTAGAATCTTGTAAAAAACCCATAGTATATACATGATTCGTAAATTAAGTGTTTTTGGTCTTGTATAACTTTTTTCAGGAAAAAATAGGGGTACGCCTAACTTTTTGTCAAAAATACCATGTGAGTCTTTTCCCTTACCTATAAAAGGGTACCACCTATCCCTCTTCTTCACACATCTTAAACAACTTAGGTTCTCCCAAGATCATCCCAATCCTCTTTAAAACATCCCAAACTTCCTCTTAGAAGCATCCCCTTGTACATAAAGCAACCTAAGGACGTCTTTTGGCACAAACCAAAAGGTGTTACCCAATTAAGAGGTAACATCTTCTCTCAAGCTCCATTATTTTAGTTTTTTTCTCCACCTCATCCACCATATTTATTCCATGATTTTATAACTACACTAGTATCCTCAATATACTAGTCTGTTTTCACTCTATGATTTCAACCTACACTTACACACACCTCCATATAACGAGTAATAAACATATTGTTTATGTGTACAGCGAACTACAACCTCATGAAATGATGATTCTTAATTTTTTATTTACCGCCTATCATAGGGGTCATTATTATAGAAACTCTATTTTTATATATTATATATAATATTTATTGTAGATTTAATCTTATTTATTAATTTTACAACATATATCTTTTTACTTTCCATTTGGTGTAATACGATAAATTCATTTGAGGAAGTGTAGACTACCACCCCTTCCAAGAGATGTGATTCACTCACACACAGCCTGATATTTATAAAAAACATTTACATTATATAATAATTATATAATTATATGTACCAATGATATAAAAAATTAAGTCACATGCGAAGAACAAAAAAAATATTACTCGAAGTGAAACCTTAACATAGGATTGTTATCAAGACGGTAATATATAGTCATGATCAGAGAATATATGGTATAAGATATAAGAATACTGTTATTTAAAAGATTTATAATAAATTTATATATATTATAAATGTTTATTAAATTGGTATTAAGATATTGAAGATTCAGTGTAAAGGGTTTTCATCTCACAATTTATTTCTGTGAGATACATGCTTTATTCACCACCCACTTATTTTGTATAGTAAATGTATTAATGATGATTGTATTATTTTTCTCTTATACATAAATTTATGGGTATTCACATATCCATTTTATGATCTTTTTTTCATGGGGTTTAAATTTAAAAAGTTTCCAAATCAGTAAAATTGTTTTCCCCAATTTTCTATCTTTGAGACTCATGTTTTATTATGCACCTAAATTATTCTTGAGGTGTATATACTTACATTTTACATGTTATATCATTAGTGTGATTCTTTAAATTATATTTTAAACATCATGTAATTTCCTTTTCTTATATGGAGTGTATGATCCCATGTTACCAAGTGATAAGAGATTATTGAAACACTCTCATCTATTTTAGAGATTTTTTATGATTATGCTTCAGTTAATTAAATATCAGGATCCATATCTCTAAATAATTCATGAATTATCATATTATATGGTTATTAAATATATCCTCATGTATTAGTACTTTTTCCAACTCTTCAGTACTTAAGATATTGTTTTTAATTAAAATCTAGTAGTTTCTCTCTTTGGTCGGAAATCTATTGTATTCAAAAACAATGTTTTAAAAAATAAAAAAGATATTGGAATCCCATTTTCATGGAAAAATAATTTTAAAAACGTTTTATGGTTTTCAATGATACTTTTCTATGTTTTCATAGATATTTTCAAAGAAAATGTTTTCAAAAAGGTTTTATGTTTTAAAAATAATTTTCAATGTAGAGAGCATATTTCCCTCCAAAAATATATTTAAAAGATCCTTACAAGTTGTTTCTTGTCTATGATAATATCCATTGGTGTTACTCGTTACATTATGTGTAAATTATTAATTGTTTCAATTCATATTATTCTCTAAATAGATTATGGTTTTTTGGCATGATATTCATGAAACACATTTTTTTAATGGGTTATATGATTTTGAACCTCTATTTTTTCACAGGTCCTATTTATGATGAAATTATTAGGAAACCTATCTCCTTCCATAGTTTATAATATGAATACATGTATGTAGTAGCGAATTCATTTCATGGGTTATGATATGATTATTTATGATATTTTGGAAACTTTATGTATGATTTCATTATTTGAAGGGTGTCACTTATATCTCCCTCTAATGTATTAGATAATAATTTATTTCTCATGAGATAGATATGCATAGAATGTGAAATTAACTTGGTTCAGTATTACAGGGATGGAAATTGAAATGAACTCGGTTTAGTGATACAATTTTGGAATAAGGGGGAACTTGGTTTTCTAATACAGGGTTGGAACATGGTGTGGTCCCGGTTCTGTAAAGGACTTTCTCCACTAATATGGCCTCGGTAGCAATGACCTGACTAATATGGGAATAATTATATACTTATGTGTCATCCAAAATTCCATGTTTTATTCTCATGATATTCGATCATGGATTATGTTCTTTATTTCATTGTGATTAATGTCGAATGAACTTCAAAGATGTATTCCATGAATCAAGTATATGGTCTTTGATATTAAGGGTATGATCTTATATTTTCATGATCATGTTCTCATACCCTTATAATCCGGATTTTTCATACATATCTCACTTTTTTAGCCTTATTGAGAATCTAAGGTCACCCATTTTTATGTTTCCCTCCCCATGTTATGAAGATATATATTCTGTTCGATGTGTCTAAGAAGGGTGCTAGTCAAGGAGAACCTAGTTGGGGATAATCTAGTTCACTTATGTATCAAATTTTATGTTTCAATGTTTCCAAATGCACTAGACTAGTATGGTATTTGGTTTTTTGATAATGTTTTAATTATTCCAAAAAAGTTATGTAAGTTTAATGTTATAAAATAAAGGGTATCTATATAGAACATAAAAAAACAAAAGTCACAATGACTCATAGGACTAAAGGGAAATTATCCCAAATAACACCCGACCTAGATCCATGATCAATATCCACACATTGTTCCCATGGTATCAGGACATATCGCTGGAGAAATTTGATATATTTACTTTACTTGTATCCTGGTAGATGACATATACAAACACACCAAAGGTATAAAGAAAGTGGTGATTATAAACTCAGTAGGATTTTCCCCAAGAATTATCAACTCACACCAATCTGAAAATAATCAATTATCCCATTTATATAAAAATAGTATAAAGAAAACAATTTAGGCAGTTTATATTAAAGACATTATTAGTTCCAAGCGAAACAATAAGAATACCTTTAAATCATTTCTCATAATTTTTTATACCCAATACCGTGATTTCAACCCCCCCACCCCCCCCCCCCACACACACATATGCATACCAAGTGATAATTCTACACTCATGGTAGTTCTCCCATTTATCCACCAATTCATCACAAGGTGACCAAGATCTAGGTGATCCAATGTCACACACATCTTCCTGGTGGTCATGTCCAAAAATAAACTCATTCCATCCATGTATGTCAAATAATTTAAAAAATTGTTTAATAACAAACCATTCGTTCTTGGAAACATTTAGTAAAACAATTTTTTCATCAAAATGAAATAATAATTTTAAAACTATCATTTTAAAATTATAAACAATGAGAGTTTTCCGAAAGATTTATAATTTCAAAAAATTCAAAAGACATAAACAAAAACGTTTTCTTTTAAGAATCACACAATTTTTTCAAAAAACGATAAAGAAAAATTTTTAATCGAAGCTAATACTTCAAGTTCTAGAATGAGTGTATATGAGAGAGAACCCACCTACCTCTCAATAGATGGAAAAAATGAAGAATGATATTAATATCTTATAGATTTGGAATTGTATATTCTTTACATCAATATATTCAATCTTATATCGTCCAAATTCCCGTCATATATCATATATATGTCCACAACAGAATAGCTCTCTAGTTTTGGGAGAGAGGATAAGAGTCGATCTTTGACGAACAGGAAAGATTGATGATTTGGCAATGAATCTGGATCTCTAACATGCATTGGTTTGACCAAAGTTGTCTTTAGTTTGAAAATAATCACCTTGGTAGCCTATTGAGGAAGAGTAATTATATATCCTTGGATAATATTGAGAAAATTAAAGTTATAGTGCCTTGATATAGATTAGTCCTAAAATTTAGGGTCATTAATTACCCATCACAAAGTTAAGTTTCATTTTTTTCAAACCATGTGAAAACTATTCACATGATACTAGAAAATCTAGGTTTCCACACAATTTTGGCCACACAATTTTTCAAACCCTGTTAAAAACATTTAGTAATGCTATCTATTGACCACACCCCACATGGTTTTATTTCACAATTAGACAAACTATGCACCAACCATGATTTTTTTCACAATTTTCCTTTATGAGTGTTCCCCAAGGAACTCACAATGTTTTTTCAAACCATGTTCCAACCTTATGCCTATGTAGGGAAACTAAAAACATGGTTCATCTTTTTTTGGAGGGTGTGCACTATTTATACTAACCATGGACAAACCGTGAACCTCTAGAAACACCTCCAAAACAAGTGAAAACAATCCATAACCTCCTAAAACATGTCTCAATAATTTTATAACCTCAAAATACATAAAATATGTTAAAATTACATGAATTAAGGCGGTGTAAATTATAAATGAAGGTGGATCCCAATAATATTCATTATATCATATCATGGGAGTTTTTGGAAATTCTATTGGAAAAATTATTCTACAAAATAAGTGGGTTAACCAGATAAAGGATGAAATTGATGGTGGGAAGTCGTATAAGGAATTGTTTTTATTGAAAGGGTTTCAATAGAAACAAGTATTGGATTTTAGTGAAATTTTATCTGCAGCTATTAGACAAAAAAATAATTAGGATTTTTTGAAATAATAATTTTATCTTGAAATGTAAAATGTGATGAAAGAATTATTATATAGAGACTTAGATGAGAAAATATACCTGGATTAGCCAAGAGTAATCATAAAATTTATAATTAACCTAGTTTGAAAAAATCCATTGAATATTTATGAGCTAAAACAAGAAACCGGGTAGGGTATCGATAAGATTTATTTATATATAGTGAAATGGAAGTTCTTTTATAGAAATGTGAATCATTAATACATATGGAAGTTGTAAAATTATAGGATATTCATCCCAAATTTCTTATACTTGGATTTTATACTCTTTACGGATCTAGAAAAAGGGAATGAAGGGTTGGAGGTGAATTTATTTGATAGGTTTTAGATAAAGGATCTTAAGAAGCCTAACATGTATTCGGGATAATGATTCAAAGAGTCTAAAAGAATGAAATTTTTATGTTATCACAAATAGAGTACATCTAGAATATAGTGGAAGGGTTCAAAGTGTTTAGACACAAACCATTATATAGCATATTAATTGAAAATTTCAAATTATCTAGACACAATACACCCGAAACAATTGATAAATTCAATAATAAGAAAATGGTTTCTTGTGCATTGGTTATTATATGATGAATGTATGAAACATTTTTTACAAGGATGGAAATTTATCAATTACTGGAAGTAGTTATTAGATTCATGGAAAATTTAGTAAAGAAGTACTATGTAGTGGTGAAGGGATTCCTTGGTATTTCACAGATTTAGAAGAAAGGGTCCTTTATTTCAGAAAAGATTATTTTTTATAGGGGTTTGTTGATGTAGACATTAGAAGAGATTCAAACATATAGATTTTTACTATAGTATTTTAATTTACCTAAGGATGAAATTACATAATCTTTATAACAAGAATTCACTTAGTAGTTACACTATCAACCATATAAGTGAAGTATATTTCAATTAAAAATATGAAGTAGATATGATGCAATTGATGGTTTTGTTAGTGGAGCACAGAAGGAAGAAAGGGGATAGAGTGAAATTTTGTGATGTCCATAGTGAAAATAATCTTATAAATATTTCTGTATTAATTAATGGAAAACCCATTAAAATAAAATATCAATTCATCTATAAGCTCAAGAAGGATTTTTGTTGGAGCAATGAAAAATAAACTGAAGCTAGAATTTGACTGATATACAAATAAAGTTCATAGTATGGGAATGTGTGAGGGATTCATGAGCCTTTGTTTAACTTGAATTACTAGGAACAAAAGTATTAAAAATTGTTAACTATTTCTAAAGAACCAATGGATACATGGGTTGTGGAACCAAGTAATTGGAATCGAGAGTAATCAGTTGTAGATACTAGACTACCGGCTCAGAATGATGAAGTGTGGAAGGATCTGTGACTCAAATAGTATTAACTCTAATGGATATATAAAAATAACATTCTATTTTTTAAATTATATATAAAATCATTATATAACTATATATGAAAGGATTTTATTTCAATATTTTAATGTTTAGTTAGTGTGTTAGTTAATGGATTTGATCATACTGAGGGATTATTGCATAGATCAGAAGGTGGTGGTGATTTCCGCGTAGTTTGCATAGTGGTGGGAACATATCTACCTGATGAGATAGTCTATAAATTGGACTAGTAATATCAAATGTAAAGTATTTAAATCTAGTAACCATTCACTTATATTAGTAACAAATAAAATTAATTTTTCTCTCATGGAATATTATTAAGTTACAAACCATGTAAATACATTGTGCAAGTTCTATATTGTATGTATGAGTACTTTTTTTATTTTACTATTGTGTGTTTTGAAATGTATGAAGGAGATCACGGTGATTTAGAATGATACATTGGATATCAGTTCCCTTATATAGAAATTTTAATCAGGTGTTGTCAAAATCCAAAACATCTGACCTTATTTTCCATGTCAGGTCTAAAAATTGTTCTTGAATTTGGTTTCTTGATGAAACACACTTCATTATGTGATTCACCATATTGTGAAGTGATCTTTAGGACTAGATATATAGTTCACCAAACTATCACTCTTATGAAGACTATTGTGATATGGCCTTCTTATTTTAAGTCATAATCCATAATCTTCCTTAGAAAGTGATGTTTTAACATATCATGGGGTCCCACTTAATTGGGAGAATATCTCTTGACAATACAATAAATAATTGTGTGCTGTGATTTTTGCCCTCTAGAAAAGAACATTTTGAAACATCATCCAAACTTATTTAAAATCATTGGAACTATTATACATTGGATCCATGTGTCTTTTAGGGGATATCCAGTTTACTTTTTCATTAATGAAAACCAAAATTCAAATAAATATTTTTACTAACCTATTTTTTAAATATTGTCTGAAAGAATCATGGGACAAGGGAGTCCTTTAACATTACAAAAATTATCCATGGGTCTTACAATACAATGTGACTCAATAGTTATAACATTTCTAGGGGTGACTCAAAAAACATACATTTATACGAGGAGTTTAATTCCTTAGAAAAATTATGGATGGTCTGAAAAAAAAAATTATAGATGATACAGAGAACCTCATAATGTTTAATTAATATGTTCAAAAAGTAATATATATATTTATAATCTATTTTCTATTATATTTTTTTATAACTAGGCTCATACATTACTTATAAACCAAATTCAATTTTTTAAAATTATTATATTTAATTTCAATTTCATAAGGAATTTTGAAATTAATTTTAGTTTTCCAATTTAATTTTAAACTTTTTAATTTTATTTTCTATTTTAAAATTTAATATCAAATTCAAATTCAAATAAAAATATTAAAATTAAAATTAAAATTGTATGATGATTTAATAATTATATTTAAATTTGAAATTATCTATTTATATTTTTTACTTTCAATTTTTATTTTATGTTTTCATTTTCAATATGATTTTTAAATAAATTTTTTGATTTTATTTTTATTTGTTTGATTTTAATTTTTTAATTTTATGTTTATTTTGATTATTTTTAAATGAAATTATTCAATTCTATTGGAAAAAAAAACTGAGTAAAAAAATGTTCATAGCACTAAGGTAATCCCATTTCAATTTTTCCTGTTTTGAAAATCAGATATTGTGGAATTAGGTTGCCTCCTATGGTATTATGTAAGGTTCTCACATAACCAAAAATAATTGATTAAAATTAAAAAAAAAATATTAGTATATAAAGAGATTATAGTAGTGAGGTAGTCCAGTTGGACTCATAATAGAATATTCTAGCAAAGTCCATACTTCAATGAGAAATGCATTACCAAGCCCAAAGAAGTAGTTAAACTCTAGTATGACTAATTCACTACTATGTCAATCATTTAAACATCCAAGATCTAGAAAATCAACTGGCCTCTCACTATTTCAACATATCATATCATTTCTCAAAGCTTCGCTAATATTATTTCAAACTATTATTTCATCCATGTTTATATGTTATTCTAACATTTGCAGTAACACATTCTTTATATTGAACAGTGACTAGAGATAGTGGTTTATCAAAATAATAAAACAAGATTAAAAAATATTGTGGGTCGCCCCTAAATTGGGGTGATTTTTCATAGTATTGATTGGGGGAGTTTCTCATGTATACATCGATTTACATTGGTTATAAAAAAATCTTGAAGATAATTTCTTCCATAAGTAGTGATTTTTTGGCCAAAAAAACATGGTAAAAATGAAAATGTTATTAAAAGGTAGTTAAAGAGTTTATAAATGAACCCTGAATGAAGTTTTTTTATCCTTTATAAAATCATGCTGAAACGTTATAAATTTTTTTAAATTTATCACCATTATAGAATATCCAAATATGTATATAAAATCTACCCCTTTCTCCCATGGACATAGGAACCATTCTGAACCATGTTAAATTCTCACCTTCTTCTATTTTTCATTTCTATTCACTTTTTTTTCATCTAAGAGTTTTATTACCCAAAAAAGTGGTATCAAAGTCACTGTGGTCAAAATGATGATGAGTGGGGAAGTTTTTTCAGTGGTTGGAAAATTAAATATGGATAGAATCAATGAAAAAATATTCTGAAAGGTATTGAAAATATTATTACAACGACTTAAATGAAATAAAAAATGAATCTAAAATGAGTTCTCTAGAAGTAGTCAAATTTTAGGTCAAGATTAGGGCAATGTAGTACCTCTTGTTAGAGTAGAATACATTATTCATACTAATGGGGAATTTCAAGTCAATTTTTCAATGATGTGCTTTGGTTCCATGTTAGTGATATTCCATTAGTCAATATTAATCATTGATATTGTTTTTACCATATCTTAGTCCATTGGAGTATGTTGACAGTGATTTAAGATACATTTACCGCTATTTTTTCTATTCCAATGACATCCATGTGGTTATATTTTTGGAGCCTACGGTTTAATTAACATATAAAAAAAAATTAACATGAATAGGCTTACTAAATTTAATTATGTTAGGTGGAAAAACAATATAGAAAACCTTTTGTATATTAAAAAAAATTAGCACATAAAAGGGACAAATAATCCCATTGTAGTACCAATGGAGAAAAATTTGACATGTGTCTTATCTGGTGAGAAAACATCTATCAATACCACAATAGCTAATATAGATTAGGTCATGGTCAACATAAGGATTAATTCTCCAAAAAGATATTGAAAAAAAAGTTTATTTTATAAACAATTTCCGAGGAACATAATGCTTCTTTTATATATTGAAAATTGATAAGTATGTACACATGGAAATCTATATAGAATAAAGAAAACAGGATTCACCATATTTTTAACCTGAAGAAAAGTGATGAAAACATTGTATCAGAGAACATAATTGAGTTGAAAGGTATTGTTGATCGGTTAAATTTAATTAAAATGATGGTTGATGATGATTTTAATACTCTTGATTTTGTGGTCTTTACCAAATATGTGTGAAACATTGGCCATATCAGTCAGCAATTCAATACATGATTTAAACATCAACATTGAAATAGTGAAATATGGAATTCTAAATGAAGAATCTAGAATGTTTGACAAGGGATGAACTTCGAAATTGGAGGCTCCTATCACTGATGAAAATTGAAGTCTAAATGGTATAGAAGAATCATATGAAAAGAACCTTATGATAAAAATTAAAAAAAGTGGAAGCGATCAAAATCCTAATTGAGATATGACATAAAGAACCACTATTCTAGAAATCTAGGGTAGTTTGTCTCGTATTTTCATAAGGAAAAGGAAGAGAATATAGATTGATACTGTAAACCCCAAAATAATGATTTTAAATATTCAATGAAGAGATCATTTTTTACAAGAATATATTATCAATCTTATAATCCAAGACTCAATATAAGAAATTTATTTAAGTTCCTCCGACCGGGCCACTATTTTAAGTGTTTTATTCTTATTATACAATTCATGTATTTTTGGTAACATCAATATGGAAATTATGGTGCATACAAAATCATGAATATCTGTAACATTTTTCTATAGACTAATATTAGTTGTATGTTAATGTTGATATATGCAATGAATATTCCTAATATTCACCTCAATATGATATTCATTGGAATTTTTGATGATTATAGATACATAACTTCATTTGGTGATGGATAATTGAATCTTATAAAAGGTAATATGGTAATTTATTATGGATATAAAGATACTTATCTCTACCTCATAGATGCCTAAACATGTGGAGAAGAAAACAATACAATGAGAAAGGAGGTATCTATAGATATTTAGAATATATATCATAGTCAAATGTTTGAGAGGGGAATATGAATTATTTCCAAGAAGGATGCCTTACTGTAATCAATGTTATCGGTTTGGATGATTGTGTATATTGAATCATGGGAAAATAACACAGAGTATCTTTCCATGGTTATTTACCATCTATAAATGTTAACATTTTTAATTTGACAAAAACAGATGTCTATGTGTTGAGAAAAAATTTAATGGGAGGCTATATTTATGTTGTGACCTTCATTGATAATCATTCATTAAAAGTTTTTTATTTTACTTTGAAAAATAAATATCAAGTGCATGTTATTTTTAAAAAGATCATGTAAAGGTAGAAAGGTAAACAAGAAGATGATTGAAGTGAATATGGGTGGAAAATGGTGGAGAGTGATGAAGTGTATTTTCTTTGAATAATGTGGGAGTTTTATCATCATGCTATAAAAATATTTACCAAATATGAAAATACATAATGGTGTTTCAAAGAGGATGAATAGAACCATATGTGAGATTATCATGTGTATGATCTTGAATTAAAAGATACTAAAAACCATTTATGAGGAAGAAATTAGGACTATATTTTATCTTATCAATAAATCTCTATTAGTTCTACTAAATTACTATAACACAGAAAGGTTTTGGATAGGAAAAATAATTTCATATATGAAATTAATAGTATTTATATTTAGATAGTTTATTCCCATCATGGAATATGAGAGGGAAAAGTTATGTAGTAATGGAAATTTTTGAATCATTTTGCGATACACTCAGGAGATGTTTAGCTACAAAATATTTGATATTATTAGTAGGAATATCATCAGAAATAGAGATATGTTATTTATTGAAGATATAATGATTGAATATTTTGAGAATAAAAAATCCAATGAAGCTATAATCTAAGTAAATTCCATGATTTTTGGATCCAATCACACCACCATCAGTTCTGCATATTGGGTTACAGATTCTAGACACTTTTAATACACCACCAACAAGTAATATATATCCATATATTGATACATATACATAATCTGATATTATTGAGAAGATCTCAACCAAATACCAATTGATGAGATCCACTAGATAATGGAAACTAAGTTTTATATAATAACCATATGATTCTATGTTCCTCACTAAATGTGGAGAGATAAATATCTATGATTATGTGGTTAGGAGTTAGTAGAAGATGGAATGGAAAAAATACCATACAAGAGGAGATCTGATCCTTTCACAAGAACCATATATTTGATTTTGTAGTGTTACAAAATAGAAATAAGGAACTCAAGAACTAGTGGGTCTGTATAATCAATAGTGAAGATGGGATCCCATAGCCACACTATAGGGTTATGATGGTTAGGAAGGGATTTTATAATTATAAAGGTATTTACATTGTTGAAAATTTTTCTATTATGGTAAAAATATATTCTATTAGATTTATTCTTTGACTGATAGAATGTTTTAACATGTTGGTGTAACAATTTTATGTAAAGAATGTATTCATACATAGTGATTTGGATGAGGAGAATTTCATGGAACAACCCAAATTTTTTCATCTAAAATTCCAGGAAAACGAGATATGTAAAATTAGGAATAGATTATATGGTCTAAATCAGAAACTAAGGAAATGATATAATATTTTTGACTCATTTTGGAGAAAAATGAGTACAAGTGAATGATTTCCGATCACTATATTTTTGTAAAGTGTGTTTTTTATGGTGACTTCACTATTACATTACAATATATTAAAGATATATTAGTAATTGGAAGAGATATCACCAAGATTAACATGTTGAAGAAGGATTTGAAGAAGTCTTTTGAATTGGGGGAATTAGGGGATGCTATTCAGATTCTAGGTACGATGATTACTCAGTATTGTATGAGTCATAATATTTGGTTATCTTAGGAATGGTACATTGGGAAGGTTTTCTTAAGGTTCAAAATCAGTAAGGTGAAACCAGTTAGTAATCCACTTGTAATCCAATTTAGACCCACGATAATCCAGAATCCATCAACTAAATGGGAGAAATAAGAGATGGATAAAAGTCCTTATCAATTAGTGGTTTAAAATACTTTATTTGTTTTGTTGTTCATAGAAGTAGATATTTTTCACATTGTTTTAATTATGATCATATTATTAACAAATCTAGGAAAAGGTCATTTGGGAAATGGTTAGTTGTGTATTGAGGTATCTCCAAGGTATATATAGGCATTTTTTATGTTTTGTAGGTGATAAAAATGTTTTTAAAGAATACACATATGATAATATTGATGGAGATGTTCACATGGGGAAACCTTTATCTTAATACCAGGTATCCATTAATGGGGGATTATCCCCATGGAAATATTGAATTTAAAAGTGATTTTTCATTTCTATAATAGAATCATAGTATATCAATATCACTAAAGGTTTTAATTAAATACCAAGGTTGAAGAAATTTCAATAATATCTAAGACATATTCAGAACAATTAAATTATCTATTGTGATAGAAAAAGTTTTATTAATCTCAGTATGAATAAAAGATTTCATTATAGTCCAAAACACATCGACATGTGATATCAATAGATATAAAATGTATTAGAAGATAAATTATTTAAAACTAAGAAAATACACACTATGTTAAATTCCCTCATTCTTCCATTTTCCATTTCGTTTCATGTGGGTTTCATCTTCTAGGAGTTTCAAATCCCCAACAAAAATATTTATACAAATAGAGTCCATTTTTCCTAGAGGAAAACAAAAATCAAATAAATTTCCTCTATGATTTCTCTCAGTCAAAAATACCATAAAAGAAGGTTGAATTTTTTAAGAATATTGTCATTCTAAAAATTAGTAGTTGAAGGTCTAAAATTTTGATGTTTCTACACTACATTGTTTTTCATATTCAATGAGGATAATTTTAACTTTATTTTGTAATTTTTGAATATCTTGCAATAATTGGTATTGGTAATCATCCTACATAACTCTCATAAAACATAGACATACCACAACTTCCTTGAAGTAAAAAACATAAACAAAAGATGGGTACTAGAGAAGACATCCTTCAAAAATATAATTGGTTTTAGGTATCATAATATGAAGACATCACCCAAAATTTCTAAATTGGGGAATATGGACCTATACTACCCATTTCTCAAAGAATCAATTTTTTTAATTATATTATATATTTAAATTTCAATTTTAATTTCAATTTTAGATATTAAATTTAAATTTAAAATGAATGTTTAAATTTTGAAAACCAATTTCAACTTCAGATACAAATTCAATTTCATTTTTTATTTTTAATAAAATTTAAACTTCCATTTTAATTTCATTTATTAAATTTTAATTTCATTTTTATTATATTTTTTCAATTTTACATTTTTAATTTCAATTAAAATTTAATTTTTATTTTCATTTACAAGTATAAATAATTTTATAAACATTTATGTACAAATAATTATATACATATACATATAATTAAATTTACCTACATTTATATGTATATAGATTTATATTTATATACATTTATATGTATATAAATTTATATGTATATACATTTATATTAACATACATTTATATGTATATACATTTATATGTATGTAATTATGAATGAATTAATGAATGTGTGTGTGTTTCTCTTTGTATTAATGTATTTTTAAAATATTAAATTAATATATATACATGTGTCTCTATGTGTTTCTAATATTTAATTGTGATCCATTTGTTTTGGATTAAAATAATATTTTTATAGACATTAACATAATTGGGTTGATTATATTTATTCATATTTATATTAGTATATATATAATATAATATATATTTTCAGATTTCTCCACTTAAAGTTCAATAATATAAGGAAAACGTTTAGATCTTTTTATTAGGTGGGATGAGTGTGACATTGTTTGACCAAAAAATGTGTGGTATGATTTGGAAAGAATATATATTTTTCCTCTTATATTCATTATGTTGGATTTAAATTTATTTGTTGGAGACTTTATCAATGCCTCTAAAAATCACTGAGAAATGGGGTATTTCTAAATTCTTATTTGGAATTAGTAAATTCTTAATTTTCTCAATGATTTCACTTATAGTTCTAAGAAATGTTTAATCTATATTACCTCAACTATTCTTCCATTATTCATATTATTCTTCTATCACATAACACAACACTATAAACCATTGAAACTCCATCATATTTGTTGATTTTAATATAGAAAAACCATAATAGTGTTATTGTGTGACTCTCATTTCATTTATAGCGATACTAATGCATTTTTTAAAATAATTAGTGTTTTTGAGTTTTCATCAATATTCATCCATATAGTGTTTGGATTTAATTCTCATTGGATTATATGTATATCTATGTGTGTGTGTCTGTGTGTGTGTTTATATATACTTATATACATATATGTATATATACATTCAAATTTGAATATGTACATACTTATTTATACAAATATATGTGTGTTTGTAATATTTATTAGGATTTATATAATTATATATATATATGTATATATATGTATATGTGTGTATATATATTTATATGTAATATATATATATATATTTGTATTTATATATATATATATTGTAAGGACTTGAGTATTTGAAATAGTGATTTGGGTCAGGTGTTTGATCGACTATGTGTCTTTGGACTCTATAAAGGTGTCAATGGTGTGGGTATAGGTTGGGGAATGAACATTGGTAGTTTTCTTGAGCACAATGGTCTAATATTTTTATAAAATGTTTTTTTAGGTGATTACAACGTGAATCAACTAGTATTTAAGGGTCTGGAGATGATCAAAAGGGCTTAAATGAGTTTTTAATGTTTCTGCGCTTTTGGAAAGTTATAACAAATTTATTATAATTTGTAAACTGCAAAAATATAAGGGTGCTTTTGAATTTACTAAGAGTCAATTTTATGGTGTTTAATGGATAAGTCTAGAAATTTAAGGGATGCCATATATAAGTAAAGCTAAAATTTTATAAAAGGATATGTGTAAGAGTAACTTTTTAGAAAACTAAAAAACCAGTTATGGTAAGATTTGAGTCACATTATATGAGTAAGGGTAAACTATTGATAAAATAAAAAATAAATATAAGAGTAAAAAATTAATTTTAGGTACATTGGATTTAGTAAGTGCCCTAGTGTTGGTCAAATTTTTAATATGATGAACTTTTTTCAGCATTTTCCAAAAAAAGTATAAAATAAAAAATTAATTGAGAAATTTATTATAAAATGGATTTTAGGTCATTACATGACCAGAAATAATTGAAAATAACTAAAGAATCTCTCTCATTCTTATCATATTCTTAATGGGAGATTATAGCTTATTCATACTATTTTATTGTTCCATATAAAGTAGGTAGATTCCATGGAAAAATATAGCCACCTTTGTGTTCTTGATATTCATATATATCATAGTTTCTTCTTCTTTTATAAAAAAATTATAATTTCATGACATTTTTAGATTCTGATGAATCTTCTAATTAATGGTGAACTTTATAGAGGCTCTTAAGGAGTAGTGTCATGTATACTCTAGTTAGGTGGTGCAGATATTTTTATAGAGTTATATGTGTGTTATGTGATGTGTAGTAAATGGGTGTACTCCTATCAGAGTAATAATTGTACATAGGAGATACTAAGGGATTATATCATGTAGTAAATGGTGTGTTTGGCCAAGAATGGCTTAGTTTTCTAGTTTTAGATTTTAGTGGGCATGAGTTTTCATATTAAGGATTGGTTATTATTTTGATAGGATATTTTTGTGGTTATTTGGTGTGATAAGGATGGTGTTGACCATTATTACAATGGTGATAGAGGTTTTTCAATGATGTATCACAGGAGGTTCATGCTTTTCAGAATGGGTGTCCTTTGGATTCATTTCAACATAGAGAATGTCTTATAAGGTGTATTAATCTGCTCATTGTGGGTGGTGGAATATATATACTAAGATGAATATGGGGATGTTTTTTGGCCAATATTATGAGGGAGGATTACATCATAGTGGACATAGTCATTTCTAATAGATTCCATCATATGGGAGTATGTTTCTCTCAAAAATGAGGGATATGTTGGTATTAGCTTTTGAAAATAATTGTGGAAAATTCTATAAGGCATTATGGTGGGCCTATGATGGCAAGGTTGGATATGGATGATTTATATCTTGAGTTTCAGGGGATTTATTATAAGTCAAAAGACACTATTGATATGACATACAGTGGATATAAAATTTCACTCTCGAAAAGGCTAAAGTAGATAAAGGCTTATAAAGTCCTAGTTTATCTTAAGTGGGGTCGGTTGTGTAATATGTTTTGATTATTGTTTATTTAACTTTCCATTAACTCGTATACATATTGATATAAGCTAAGAACACTTTTGGTGGTGGACTACTGATTTTATACTCATACACTACATTGGACCTATGGGAGATATGCAGAATTCATAAACTATGGAATAAAAAAGGGAAAGAGATCATCATCAATATATTTGTGTAAATGGATCGGAAGATGGTGCATATGTGTATATGGTATTATTTTATAGGTGGAATGGATTTTCCCTTGGTGTCAAGATGGTAGTTCATTTTGGTAATTTATATATGTACATATGTGATCAGACCATTGATGAACTTATTTACTCTTGTATGACTATAATGACATGGAAAATATTTATCAGGATTATCATATGTTTCTATTTTCCTTTCTATTACCACTTTTTTAATTATTTCTATTTTCTTATTGTTATTTTATTTATCATAAAAGGTATAGTTTCCCAATAATAACCTTTAATCCATAGTTTCTATTTTATATCTTTGGATTACAAGGAGGAATGTCTGTGCTCTAGTGATACTATGATCCAATTACAGTGGAGTGAGATGGGTTGGTGTGTTACAAATAGGTATCTAAACAGGGTGGTTATAATTAGGTATCACCAAGTAGTATTAAATATAGGTTGTAAAAAATTGGTTTTTGAATCAATTATTACTTGTTTATAGATGGAGATTTAGGAAATGTGTATTGACATAATAAAAATGGTAATAGGGATTGATTTTTTTTCTCTGCTTATTTCAATGAAAAGTATGGATAATTCCTAATTTACTAGGGGAATTATGATTATTGTTTTAGTTTTTTTAATAAAATTGGGATATTTTATTTTTATTAAATTATTATATGAATATATTGATTCATTTTCCTAACTCATGGCCCTGTGAGGAATCAGGGAATCCTCATACATCATACTAGGCATGTAGGGCTCACATGAAATATGTGTTCTATTTATTATTATTGTATGGAACTCTAAATAAAATAGGAATTAAGAGTTTTTTAGAGTATCAAAAAAAGGATAAATAGTGTTTTATTGTTTATTATCTTGATTTAATTCTACTCAGCCAACCCAGTAAGGATAGTGGTTTTGAAAATAAAAATGGGTTCGGTTATTTAAAGTGTCATTAAAAACATATATGGTGGTTTCCACTATAGATTCTTGGTGGAATTATACTCATTTGGTAAATATAGATTACTCATTTCATGAATAAGTATGTGGATCCTATGTAGGTATTGTGGGATTGGTTCTTGGACATGACATGGATAATTGAGGCCATGATGCTGGATGGTATGTGACTGAGAAGAGGTAGAAAAATATAAGGTCTAGTGGGTCACACTACCTTTTATGAATTTAATTATTATTTTTATTTAAACATGTATATATAATTTTAGGATTTTATTTAATTTTTCAGAGATATACCACCTAGATAGTCAACATTAGAGAATCTGGAGGGTGGAGAGATGGTTCCACCTAGGTATGCAATAGAGAATTATCCAAAGGGAAGAGGAGAGTATGATCCATGGGAAGAGGCTATGATATTGGTAGAAAAATCACATGAGATGGGAGACTTAGGGTAGTAATTGGTTGATTATATTAGTGGAATCTTGGTACAATTGATTGAGAGAATTGATTGGAGAGAAAAAGGAGTTAATATATCCATGGAATATCTAAAACAATATTTCTTGTTGCAACATCCTCCTTGGTTTTAGGGAGAGGGTGGACAACATGAAGCAGATTGCTGGATTGAGATCATGTAGATGATATTTGATAATATTGAGACATCATCATGGTGGAGGGTGAAATTGGCTATGAAAATTCTTAGAGGACCAGAAAACATTGGTGGGATGTGTAGGTACATGTTTCCAAACAAGATGGCCTTGTGTGGATGGAATTTGAACCCATTCTCATTGATAAATTCATCCCTAGGAAATTGATAGTGTGTCAAGCTTGTGAGTTCATACACTTATTTGAGGAAGATAACTCAGTTATGGATTATGCTAGTAGGTTCATGGATTTTCTATGATTTTCATTGATGATGGTGGGTGGATATATCACTATGATGTTATCATCTAATGATGGTTTATGTCAAGGTATCAAGGTGTGAGAAAATATCATCAGATTGGATTCATTTCCAAATAGGTAAACTAGGTTATAATAATAGAGTAGATCCTATTAGATCCATTAACATTATTATAAGGTACAAAATGAGTTTTTGAAGTTTTCAGAGTCTTTTTTAAACACTATAAAATTTTTAAAATTTGAAAAATGAAAAATGAAAAGTGTTATTTTATAGTGAGTAAGAGTCGTTTATCATTGTTTTTTGTAAAATTTCATTGTTTGGAAACATAAGGGTAACCATGTATGAATAAAGGTATAAATTTACCAAAATCAATGAGTAAGACTAACTTTAAAAAAACTAAGATAAACTTGTCCAAAAAGTAAGGGTATCTTTTTAGAAAGGGAAAAATGAATAAGTATATTTTCTTAAAAAAGTAAGAGTAAATTGGATAAAAAGAAATTCCAATTTATTATTTCTCATGACCCGTCCCCTAGGGAATGTTTCATGACTTCCCCAAGCCCGCCTTCAACAAGCTAGGGGCTAAAGACTAGCACCGAATATGAATATCCCAAGAAGAGAAGGAATTTTCTTTTTAAACTGTACACACGCACACAGCTCCAATTATGGATAGTAAACACAAAGAAACCCACAAATGTCATTAAGACAACTACTAAGAGTACAGTACAAAAGAAAGTTCAATGGGGGTAGAATACATGCCAAAACCCATAATGGAAAGTACAAATATAATGGTTTATCCCCTTGAGACCCCACCTTAAGGGTAGGTGATGGGTAGTTGCCTGTAGCCATTGAGGTACGCATGTCTGTCCCATCTCACTGTGCCCCACCTGATCCCAGAGCACCAACGTCTCCGTTGAAGCTTTCATCTGTCCCGTCTCACAAAGAACCACCTAGTCCCGGACTACCAAGGTCTCTGTCGTAGGGTCAATCACCTAAATGGGACACAAAAAATGTGGGCGAAGGCTATGTAGGCGTGAGTTACACAATACTCAGTAGGTACCTCGAAACATAAGGGAATGACCACAAAAAAAGTTATGCACAAGGTAATATCATCTCTCGCAAGTATAATCTAATTTATGGGAAGAAAGATGATCAGTCATAACACTGAAGACAATGGAATATGGAGGTACTCATCCTTATTGAGTATCGTGGGTTTGCTGGGTCATAGAGAAATGCTCCCCACTGTGGGTCTACGAGGCCACACAGAGTCATTCCCTAGTTAGGCCATCATAGATGGACCACAAAAGGCCTCGTATAGCTAGTCCACAAATGACCACATATAGTTGGTTGACATAGAGCCGCTTGTAGTAGGTTCACATAGATCCTCTTGTAGCTATTCCACATAGGGATGCTTCTCATCTAGGCCTACATGGTCACTTAGACCCACTCATCAGTAGTCATCAGGTCTCAACATCCATAGGATTCTTGTACATAGAGTGCTTGATTTTTGGAGAATCTACTCCTCAAGCCATCAATTCCATCTCAAAGAAAATAGAATCATACATAGTGAATTTCCAAAGGACCATCTCATTGCAAGGGTTTCAATGTCATAGACAGAACATCAATTAGAAGCTTATTCTGAAAGATATTGTTATTTTAGTAAATAGGGGTTGGTGGTGTCTGGGCCCGGTCTGACATGGTCGGACCAACCCGACCAACCCGTCCAGGGGGTCCCACATGACGCGACCCGGTTCATCCCACACAACCCGACCCGGTGGGTTCTGGGCTGGCCCAGTTCGGCCTGGCTGCTGGGCCTGCCCAATTCGGCCTTGCTGGACCAAGCCCGGTTCGGTCGTGGGTCCAACCCGTCAGGACACCTAGTGACCCAGTTTCATCTGGCCCAGTCTGAACTGCCGGGCTGGTTCTTTCCAATCTTGGGTCACCCCGCGGCCCAATTTTTCCCTTCAGCCCAGCCCGCATCGGTAGGCCGGTTCTTCTCCATCACAGGCCGCCCAACGGCCTGGTTTGTCCTGTTTGGCTGGCCTGTCGGGTGGGTCGGTCCCCCCCACCCAAATGCCGATGGGGTGTCTGGTTAACACCACACACGACTGGATGAGTCTGACTGCCTCTTCCACATGCGGTCCAGTACCACGTGCCAGCCCCTGCCACAGCCTGCCAGTACGGACCTCCCCTCCAACGCGGAACACAAGCAGCACCTCCCTCCAATTCTAGTCCATTCATGTGTACCATGGCTTTGCATCGTGTGCACCTTTAATGCGGTCGGGCGGGTGTCTCTTCCTGCTGTTGGCCTCCTTGTTGGCTTCTCTTACAGTCATCGTGGCACCCTACCTGCGCACTGCCTCTCACCTATCACTATGGTTGGGGCACCGTGGCCGGTTTCTTTTTCCCTGACCTGGTGTCACCGTTGTCGCCTTATGCCATCATCTCCTGATGGGGCCATGACTTTCCTGGCCATGGCCCTTCTTCTTGGTGCCTCTATGGCTGAAGTGCTATTGTCTATTACACCACGAATAATGGGGAGAGAGAGATGGATGGGACAATAAAGAACACCCTAAGGAACAACCGGCATTTTTTGGTGTTTTTCTGTATTTGTTCATGTTAGTGACATCACGTATTCTAAATTATAAGTCACTGAGATTTAATCTCTACATCAAACCACAATTATATTTTCCAACCCCACAAGTAAAAATCCATCTACAGATCAACTTGTTAGAGAGTTGATCTGCATTCATTGTTTAGAGGGGGAGAATGGGGAAACCAAATCACTAAGAATTTAAACCCCTACATGGGAAAATAGATTTCCAGAGGATGACACTTTGTCATCATCCATCGATCTCTAATACCATATCCGCTCTCCAAGGGCGTTGTCTCCATCATCTAATTTTTTGAAATTTTTTAGTGGAGAGGTTGTCCTATTTCATTCATCGTCGCCACCCACCAAATCCTTAGAGCAATACCAGGATTGTTCCAACAATCCTGCATTTCTTGTTTGTCTATTAATTGACGAAACATGAATCAATGTTTTGGTTATGCTTTGTTGTGGCATCATTACACTAAATAGTTAATGGGATTCATTAATTAGATTCATCGTTGCCTCATCACTGCACTACAACACTGACATTCAACTGCTCAACGATGAAGAAAAAAATTAAATAACTTTTTCAAGTTGTATTATTTTTCATCAGAAAAGTCTGAAAATTAACTTTTACCCTCAAATTCTGAAGGTCGAGGTTAAGTTATGTATAATGAAAAAATATGATTAATAACTCAACAGTGGTCTCGAATTTTTCATCCGAGTTACCATTTGTGAGTTATGAGGATACAAAAATAAAATAAATTTTATTTAAAATATTTTATATACAGTTACATCCCAATAACCAAATTTCATAGTCGGCCCACACCGGTCGATGTTAGTCTCTGCCTAAGGGAAGCATGCACTCTCGAACCGAACAGTACTCTCGGATTTCCAACACGAGTTACCATTTATGAGTTATAAGGATTTGAAAATAAAATAACTTTATTTAATTATTTTATTTACTGCCAAAAACTAATTTCCATTGTTGACCCATGTCGACCAATGTTAGGCACTACCTAAGTATATAATACCCTAGTGAGTGAAAAGGTGGTCTCAAATTTTCAATCCGAGTCTATGTCCGTGATTTATAAGGATTTGAAAAAATAAAAAAAAATTATTTAATTAATTTATGTACTGTTATACCATTTTTTTCCATTTTCCACTGGAGGCCCATTCCAACTAAACATAATTCGTGCCTAGGGTAAACCCATCATCTTGAAATTAGGGGTTCCCTTTTATTTGTAATTTGAACTCCAATTTAATATTTATTGATCTTTTTCAAGAAAACTGATCATGCACACTATTTAAAACATAACATTTTTTGATGGATTATTTTGAGAACTCCATGCCTTATAATTGCATTTATTCTTAGTTCTTAGTCTCAAAATAATCCCAATTATTTTCAAAAAACAATTCATTGAATTCTGATGTATTAGATTAATCCCCCCTTTAGGGCCTTATGTCCTCGTATGCCAAAACAAGGGACAATAAAACAGAAGGGGTACTGAGAATGAATTTAAGCCTCCCACTCCCATATTCTCACTTATAGATTACCATGATACCAATGAACATGTACTAGAGGAATTGACCATTCACGAAGGATCCTCTACTATTGATCATTGACCTCTACCGGGAACTCTGCAAAAGTTTCCCCTTCTTCAAAACAATGTATCCCTTGTCATGGAGAGACCCATAAGAATATGTGGCATCCTATTAAAACTCCAAGGGTCTCTATATCTAATTATCATAGGACTTATATCATCTCTATGTAGTCTTAATATTATCTCATATGACCAACACCTTCTCAGTGGTAGCCTATACCATATCTGGACCCATGAGTGTGGACTCCCCTAGGTATGTCCATCATAATAGTGACTTGCATGGTCATTTGTACACTGCCTTGAACGGTGCCATACTGACGGTGAAGTGATAGTTGTGGTTTTATGGAACCTCCAACAATGGTTTGTGGTCCTCCCAACTACGAAAAAAATAATAACGCAAAAACGAAGCATTACCTCCAACGTATGTATGGTATGTTCAGTATGACCATCTGTCTATGGGTTAAAGGTTGGGATCAAGCACAGCTGTGTCCCAAACACCTTCTTTAATACCTTCCATAACCAGGATGTAAAGCATTCATCACGATCTGATACTATCGTATATGGGACTCCACGGAGTCGAACTATCTCTTGCACATAGAGGCATCTGATGCTCTCTAATGAACCGAGATCTTGAATGGGCAGGAAGTGTGCTGACTTGGTGATTCGGTCTACGATCACCTAGATGGTATCTTTCCCCCTCGACGTACTTGGTAAGCCCATCATGATTTCCACAGATAACCTATCCCACTTCCACTTCGGTAAATCAAGGGGTTGTGTCAAACCTGTTGTAACCTGGAGCTCAACATTCACATGCTAACAAGTGAGGCATCTTGAGACAATATCTTCCACTGACTGCTTCATCCCCGACCTCCAGTACTGACACTGGAGGTCCTGGTACATCTTCACCACACCTATATGTACTGCCAAGGGGTATGTATGGAACTCCATTAACACCTCCTCCAACAACATCACTTGTAAAATGGTGTATCCTCTGAAAAGTGTGATGTGCTCCCAACCATTCGAATATCCATCAGGGGAATGCCCTGTGGAAATTTGAGCACATTTATCCTCACAGCTGGAATCTATGAGTTGCACCTACCTGACTCACTATATGAGTGGAGGGGAAACTACCATCAACTGCAGAAAATTTTCCTCATCTCTATCCACAAATGATATCTAATGGTAGGAAAACTGCTTTGAGTCCCCATTCAGTAGTTCTTATGTCGATACCCTATTGAGAGCATATGCCACCACGTTCCCCTTCCCAAGAGTATAGACTATCTCAAAGTCATAGTCCTGGAAAAAGTATAGAAAGAAAATCTATGATTCAGATTCTTTTGAGTTAATAAAAACTGTAGACTCTTATGGTAAGAGTAGATAATGAATCATTCTCCCATAAGGTAGTGTCGCTACATCTTCAGTATGAAGACTACCACTACCAACTCAACGTCATGAGTCGCATAGTTCTTCTCATGCGGTCTTAAATTCCATGAGCCATAAGAAATCACTGCTATCCCCTGCATCAGGACACAACCAATCCCGTTTCCTAATGCATCACAGTACACCACATAGTTGGTTCCCTCCTCTAGAAACCTCAAGCTAGGTCCACTCGTCAAGATCTGACTCAGCTAGTGAAAGCTCTGCTCGCATCCTTCTATCTACACACATGATTTTTCACTTCTTCGTCTATGACTTCATGAGGGATTCCACTCTGGAATGGTTGATTAAAAACATCTGATAGTAGCCATCTGGCCTATGGAAACTTTGTACCTTAGTAATGATCTAGGGTGGTTTCCAAGAAAGCACTGCCTTGATCATTGCTGGATCCACCGCAACTCCAGCCTCTGAGAAGACATGTCCTAGGAAATTGGATTTTTTTTATCTATAACTCAAACTTCATGATATTTCTAAAATTTTGGTACTATAAAACTTTTTCCAGAAACACCTCCATTTGTATCGTGTGATCCTCCTCAGACACTGAGTACACTAAAATTTCATCAATGAAAACAACTACAAACTGTTCTAAGTGTGGATGGAAGATCATGTTCATGAGTCCCATGAATGTTGATGCAGCATTCATCGCACCAAATAGCATCACTATGTACTCTTAGTTGCCATAGAGATATCTAAAAGTCGTCTTTGAGATGTTATCATCTCATACTCGAAGCTGGTGATAGCCAAATCTACGGTCTATCTTCAAGAACTATCTCTCTTTAAAAAGTTGATCAAAGAGGTCATAAATCCTTGGTAGAGGATACATGATCATCATGATAACCTTGTTCAGGCACCAGAAGTCCACACACAACCTCAAGATTCTGTATGCCTTCTTTCTAAACAACACTGGGGCTGCCCATGGAGAAACACTGAGCCTTACGAGGCCATTCCTTTACAAGTCCTACAATTTTACCCTCTACTCCCGAATCACTACAGAAGTCATATGATATTCTGGTGTAGATATCAGTGCCATATTTAGGTTCATATCAATGAATAAATATACCTCTCTATGATGAGGTAGTCTTGGGACATCCTCTGGAAAGACGTCCTCATACTCCTCCAAGTCTCTGAGACTGACGTCGGATTCTTTCTTTCCCACTACTAACATCCACCAGATTTATTTGCTCAGCAAATTCACATTCAACCACAATGGTTCTCTCTAGAACCCTATCATATGTAGGAATGTATAGAGGAATAGTGTTGGCTCATATGTCCCTAAACACATCTCGCTCGAATGTCTGGGCCATGAAGCATTGGGTGCATAGTATTTATCGAGTACCTAGATGGGTGAGTACGCCTCAATGAATACTCATCTATGGACATGTCATCCCGCTGAAGCTACAGAATATCTTGGGCATGCATAACCCTTATATTGTAGGATAAGGCCCCTTCTATGAGAGAGGTTCTCAATCTATGTCAATGGAAAAGTCAACTAATCGTAATATCGGGTAATATAAACCCCGCCATCACCATAATATGCCCCGTAGAAGGCTCACTGTCAGGACTACCATCTGATCTAATGGATCCCTGACTAGATGGAAAACTCAGTCACCACCTCAATCCATTCCTAAGCCACATGTAAATTAGTATCCCCTCAGAACCTAAGGGTTCTCTACTGCTGAAACTCGTGTGAGGAAATGAGACTATTTGCATCCTCTACCAGTAGTGTCGGTAGTAACTGTTGAGCAACAGGAAGTGATAAATCTGGGACACCACCCAAGGGTTCCATCTCAGGAAATAGTCCATGTACCAAAGCCTCATCACACTATAGACCATCCTCATGGTCACACATTGGAATCCTAGATGGCTGTCTACATGGAGTCATCTTTAAAGAGATCAAGATGAATCATGAATAATAGACTATAGCTAGTGAGTTGACACTGACTCAGAAAGATCATGAGAAAACATTCTAAGAATCATGAAACCATTGTTTTTGTGTACTGGTTCGGAAAAATAAATTCTTGGTCCTCGTGTATGGATATGTTGGCCACCACACCAACATTGGATTCCCTGGATGGAAATCCAAACTCGAAAAACATAACACTATTGTCCAATAAAAATTTACAGACTCTTAGTTCTTATAGTAGAACCAACCACCTCAGATACCACTTTGTCATGACCTATCCCCCAGGGCCCATTTCATGAGTAACCCAAGCCTTTCATCCAAAGGCACGGGGCTGGCGACTAACACTGAATAGGAATATCCCAAAAAAGGGAAGGCATTTTTCTTTAAACCTATACACACGCACAATTATCAAACTATGGAAACTAAACACAAAGTAAACCACAATTGTCACTTAGACAATTACTGAGAGTATAATAGAAACTAAAGTAAAAAAGGGACAGAATACAAGCCCAAAACCACAAAGGAAAGTAAAATTTCCATGGTCCATCCACTCGAGACCCCACATAAAGGGTAGGTGAAGGGTATCTTCCTGTAGCAGTAGAAGTACGCTCATCCATCTCATCTCAATCTGCACCACCTGGTCCTAGACCACCAGGGTCTATGTTAAAGAATCTGTAGGTCCCATCTCACTGAGAACCACCTAGTCCTGGACCAACAAAGTCTCCATCGATGCATCGATCGCCTTCACAGAACACAACAATTGTGGGAGAAGCCCGTTTAGGGGTGAGTAACACAAGAATCAGTAGGGACCACGAAACACAAGGGAAAACCCACAAAAGAAGGTATGCACAAGGCACTATTAGCTCTCGTATGTACATTCTAATGTATGGAAAGAAAGACTATCAGTCATAACACTGAACACCTTGGACTACTGAGGCACTCATCCCTAATGAGTACCGTGGGTATGTTGGGTCACATAGAGTCATTACTCACCATAGGTATATCCGGACACATAGAGTCTCTCCCTATATAGGCCATCATAGCTGGCCTACACATGGATTCTTATAGTTGGTCCACACAAGGAAACTTATAGGTGGTTCACACAAGGCTTCTTATAGTTGGTACACATAGAGATTCTTGTAGCTATTATACACAAGGCCTCTTTTCATTTAGGACTGTATGGTCACCTAGACCCACTCATCTGCAGTCTTCAGGTCTCATCCAATCCATGATTCTTGAATATAGCATGACTGATTCTCGTAGAATCTTCTCCTCAATCCATCAGTTGCATATCCAATTCCACAAAATATTACATAGATAATTTTTAAAGGACATTATCATCGCTAGGGTCCCAATGTCGTAGACGGAGCGTCAATCAGACACTCGGTCTGAAAGATATTGGTATTTTAGAAAATAGGGGTTAGTTGTGTCTCGGCCCAGTCTGACCTGGTCAGACAGATCCAACCAACATGATCTGGGGGTCCTATATGACCTGACCCAGTTCTTCTGACCCAAATCAACTCGTTCCATCCTGGCCGTTCGGCCAGGCCCATTGGGCCTAGCTAGACCCGACCCGATTCGACCATGGGTCCAGACCGTCGGGTCGCCCAGCGACATGAATTCATCCGGCCCAACCTGCAACTGGTGATTTGGTTCTTTCCCTTCCCGAGCCACCCAGCGGCCTGGTTGGTCCCATTGACCTGACGCACATCGGCATGCCAGATCTTCTCTAGCTCGGGTTGCCCAGTGTCCTAGTTTGTCTCATTGACTGGACCCGCCTGGATAGATAGTTTCCTCCGTTCTCGGATTCCCATAGGGCTTCTGGTTCATGTCTCACATGGCCAGCTAAGGTCAAATGCCTCATCCACATGTGTTCTGTGACTGTGTGCTAGCTCCTGCCATAGCCTGCCAGAGCAGGTCTCTCTTCCAACGTGGTGCCAGAGCGACGTCTCCCTCTAGCACTAGTCTGTTCATGCGGATCGGACCTTTCTCATAGCCCACAGGTACATCTCATTGTAGCGTTATGAGGCCCATGGCTTTGTGCCGTGTCAACCTCTGACGCAGGCGGGTGGCCGAATCTGCCTGCTTCTAGCCTCCTTGTTGCTGCCTTTTGCTTCCGCTGCGGCATGCTACCATCACGCCACCTCCTGCCGTCGCCAGGGTGTCACAGACAATTATTGTCACCGCGGCTGGGTGCTGCCACCTTTTGTCACCTCTGTGGCCTTGCGCTGCAGCCACTCATCGGTGATGCACACTTCCTAGCCATGTCCCTTCCTCTTGGGGCCTCTACATCTGATGCATCGTTGTTTTCTACACCATAAAGAACTGGCAGAGAGATATGGAGGGGATCACAAAGAAAAACCAAATGAACAATTGACATTTGTTCATGTTGGTCCGGATTTGTTCGTGTTAGCAGGATAACAATGTATAAATTATAAATCACTAATATTTAATCCCAATATCAACTTGAAATTATATTTCCCGGCACTAAAAATTAAAATCCATCCATGGATCAACTTGTTAGAGAGATGATACGTGTTCTTTCTTTAGAGTTTTAGAACAAGTAAACCCAAATCACTAAGAATTTAAACCCCTACCTGGGAACGGATATTGCTCGAAGATGATTGTTCATTATCGTTCATTGATTTTTCATCCCGAATCTGAATTCCAAGGGTGTCATAGTTGTCATCCAATTCTCGAGAGTTCATCGTTGGAGAGATTTTCCTTCTTCATTCATTGTCGCCACCCACCAAATCCTCGGAGCAATTCTAGGATTGTGCCAAAAATCCTGCATTTCTTGTTAGGATATTAATTTATGAAATGAAAATCATTGTTTCTTTTATGATTATTTGCAGTGTTGTTACGCTGACTTGTTAATTGGTTTCATTAATAAGATTCATCAATGCCCTATTTCTACACCACAACACTAATGTTCCACTTCTTAACAATGAATAAAACAATTTAAATGACTTCTTATGTTATTTTATTTCTCTTATGAAAATTCTGAAAATTAACTTTTTCCCTCAACCTATGTCGGTTGAAGTTAAGTCCTTCATAAGTAGAACATCTCATTACGAACTCAATGGTGGCCTCATATTTTTAATCTGAGTTACCATTTTTGATTTATGAGGATTAAAAAATAAAATAACTTTTATTTAAATTATTTTATTTATAGTTACATCCCAAAAACCAACAATCACAGCTGGCTAGTGCCAACTAATTTTAGGCTCCGCCTAAGGGAAGCATACACTCACAAACTCAATGGTACTCTAAGATTATCGATCTGAGTTACCATTTATGAGTTATAAGGATTTGAAAATAAAAAAAAAATCTTCAATTGTTATATTTACACCAAAAAAATACTTTTCACTTTTGACCCATGTCGACCAATGTTAGGATTTACATAATGAAATCATACCCTCGAAAGTTCAACGGTGTTCTCAGATTTTTAATCTGAGTCACCGTTTGTGAGGTATAAGGATTTGAAAAAAAAATTATTTATTTA
Source organism: Viscum album (assembly GCA_963277665.1). Taxonomy (NCBI): domain Eukaryota; kingdom Viridiplantae; phylum Streptophyta; class Magnoliopsida; order Santalales; family Viscaceae; genus Viscum; species Viscum album. The sequence continues at coordinate 575,813,455 of OY728122.1, read as the reverse complement.
TTTTATTTATGGTTATGCCATTTTGAGGTTTTCTAACTAGAGGCTTGTGCTGACTAAACCTAAGTCACATCTAGGGTAAATCCACCATCATAAACGCAAAAAAGCCCTCGCACTTCTGATATGGTACCCATTTAATAGTTATTCCACTTCTTCAGGATAACCACTCACATGTGCTATATAAAACATTACATTTTTCGACGGATCATTCTGGGATCTTTAGGCCTCAGAATCTCATGTCGTCTCAGTGATTGGTCTCAAAATTATCCCATTTAATTTTCAATAAAAAATCATTAAATTTTGGTGAATTACATTGGTAAAGAAATATTCATTAAGGGAGGCTTTTTATTCAACCAATAAGAGTACGGGTAAATATTCGGTAAAGGGAATAAATATAAGAGGATAATTTTATAGTAACTGTTACATTTTTTAGTATGTTTATCCATAATTTTTATTTTTTGAATATGAAAAAAATAGATTTTCTAAAAAATATAAAAAATGACTAAATAGGAAATTCATTATAAAATTGGATTTTAGAAATTTACATGACATGAACTCATGAAAAATACTTAGATAATATCTATTATTATTTTATTCTTCTCCAAGTGAGTTTCTAACCAATTATTTCTAGTCTCATATTTCATATGAAATAGGGAGGATTCAGAGGTACAGATACATATTTGTGTGTTTCTCATATTCATATTTCTCACGGTTCCTTTTCCATTTATTGAAATACCATAATATTATTTATTTTTATAGATTGTAGTAAATATTTTGATTGAATCGAAACAACATGTTGTTTCTATATGTGTCGATTTTTATATAATATGGTTTAGTGGTGCCTAGTTTTTTTTGAGTTAAACATTAGCTATGTGATTTGTAGTAAATGATTGTCGATAGGGTTGTCTTGATGAGTGTGGGAATTGAATCTCTTTGGTTTTTCAATTTTCCTAGAATGTATCAATGTCTTGTCTCATGTGAAAAAATATGGCTTTTTTCTAGAAGATCTTGGCTGCATGGAATTAAATTTTGGTGGGTGTAAGGATGCATGTTAAGGATTTGGTATTCTTGAGGTATGATATTGCTAGGGTTATCTACTGCGATATGAATTGTGTTGACCCTTATCGTGGTGGGGATAGAGGTTTTCCCGTGGTTTGGCCAAGGAAGTTGGTGATTACCACTCACTGTATGGGTTGGTATTTTCTTATAGTTGTTTGTACATAGATAATGGACCATGAGTTGGTTTTGACATTTATTTATGGTTTCTGGCCTCTGTAGATTGGAAGGCATGCGATGGATAGTGTAGACCACCAGTATTTAGGAAGTTCACACCATAAAGGCTACAGTTGGTGGTGAGATAGACAACCATGTTGAAGCATGTTTCTATCCATGTTGAGGGTTATGTTGGAATTATCTTGTGTAAGTAATTAAAAACATGCTAGTGGAGTGTCATGGTCTACCTTTGCTAGTTAGGTTGGTTGTGGATGATGTATAACTTGTATGACACTTTTTTTATTGGAAGGATTTGGACTCTTCTCAAATGAAAGATTTTTGATGCATTGTTCTACATTGGTGCTAACAAAATTAGTAAAAGTCTCACTCAGTGATGGTTGAGCTCTAGTGGAGTAGGTTTTGTAATATTTTTTAATTATTTTTTTATTATTTTCATACACTGGTATATATATACATATAATCTAGGGATTCCATTAGAGGTGGCATGTTGAGTTCATACTCACACATTTAATGGGACCTCAAAGACACATATAGACTTTATTTCCTACATAATGAGTAAGGTAAAGGGATATTTTTTAGTATCTTAGAAGGAAAGAACATGCGGATGGTTCATGGGCCATCTTGTAAGATTTTTTAGGCAGTCCAAGTGGTTTCTTGATGTCAATATGGAAGTTTATTTTAGTTATTTTATATATGTACATAAGTGACCAGTCCATGGTTGATCCTATATACTCCTGTATAACTATCAGGAATTATTAAATTGTGATCATTCTTATAATATGTGTATATTTGGAATGTTTTGGCAATTATTTCAGATTTTTTCTAATGCAGTTTTTTTATTATTATTTATCTTCAGTCATTATAGTCCATCCATTATCACCCATAGACCCTTATAGTTATTTAGTAGCGTTTTGTGAATGAGGACACATGCCTAAGGTCTAGTGAAGCACCAATCCTATTTCTGTGGAGTGATCTGAGTTGAGACATTATGTGTGTGTGAGAGAGAGAGAGTTTTTATATATTTTACATATATTGGAATATATCTATATACATATATATATCTATATATTTACATGTTATATATATATATATATATATTTGTATTTATATATTTATATGCACATTTATATATTGAGATACATATATATATACATATACATTTATAATTATATATATATATATATTTGAATGTATACATATTTATATGATTTTTTTTGTATTTTCCTTATTTATTTGTCTTGTAGGTATTTTATTATAATATATATGTGTATATATATATGTACATGTTGTAGAATTTTTATATATGTGTTAAAAATGATATTTGAAATATTATCTATATTGTATCGTCATTTGTGGTGTCTTTGTGTTTCTGTGTGCATAATTTTATACTATGTCCAAAATTTATATTTATGGATAATACTAAAATTATTATAATTATATATATATTGATATTTAATATAAATATAATTCTGTTTTACACAATATATATATATGTGTGTGTGTGTGTCTGTGTGTCTGTGGGTCTGTTTTTATAGTACATAATGTTTATATATTATTTATAAATATTTTGTTATATGTAATATAGATGTATATATCACATTATTTTATATTTATAATAAATATATTTATGTCAAATCCAAACACCACAGAAATGTAACTTGAATTCATTTTTGAATGAAAAAAACTCTTTTACATAGTATTTATCATCGACGAACAGAAAGGTATATAAGTGATTGGAAGTATAGAAAAATAATTGAGTGGGTTCACAAATTTGGGTTTTCATTTGTTTCAATTGATATAGGTTGAAGAACTTGATGAACAAAAACTTATAATCTAATAGATATGATCCTTCACATTTAATTGGTAATTAATTTAAAACTAGAATCATGTATAATGTTAACTTCCTCCTAGTGAATTTCAATAGTCGCTCTTGTTGAGCAGCCATTGCGGTGGAGAATCCAAGCTAGGATTCCTCTAGGTGTATCCATACATGTTCAACAAATATTCGTATGGTTTTCTTGAATCTATGGGTTTTGGAACAATAGATACAAGTGATCCATGATGTTCATTATTGATCACAATAAGATGTTTTCTTGTTCTCTATACATTCTTGAGGGGGGAGGATATAAGAAGAATCTCTTTAGGTCTCAATAGGATTCTAAACAGGAAATCCTTATTGTTTCCCTCGGAATCCGGGGATGACCGCCTTGATGGGAGGTTCAAACATTCTGATCGGTTTCTAACGGGTTTGTTCGTAGAACCGGAAACATCCAATGATTCCACATCCATTCGGACCTACTTTCCAAAGGTAGGTGCTCATTAGTTTGTGGACTGACGAGGCTTAGGAATTTGCATTGGTCGAGAGGATGGGAGATCGGACTCATCACACCTTTTTAGGGGAATTATTGTCTACTTTGGGACTCTCATTATAGATTTAAGTTATGTTCGTGAATCCTTATTAAATTACCAAGTATAAAATGAGCTTTCCTTCAGATCTGACAATCAATGATTAAATATGTAGGAAATTTAGAGAATCTTTTTATGTATTCGAGGTTCTTCATCGATAGAGAATAATCTGTATTTATTAGAGATTCTTGGTCAATGGTACCCTTCGACACATTTATATAGAAGTATCTTGGTCATTATGATGACCATGCTGGTTTTAAAGCCACTCAGTGGGGAACTTGAAGTTTATTGTCATTCAGAAGGACATAGATTATTTTAGAGTTGGGATCGAACCCATAGACGGGCTACCTACGTATCCTTTGTTTAGAAAATGAATCAGAAGCCACGTAGTTCGAGTAAGTGAGTATGATTTTTATGATTGATGGCTCAAAGAAGGATATCACAATTACTTTTACACTCTAAGCTCATGTGAGTCATGCTCGGTGTGAGAAACAAGAGGTATTGGTAAAAAATAGACAATTGTGCCATGAAAGATGCAATCATAAGAAATAATGTGGGGCTTATGTATGTATGACTGCCCAGATAAATGAAGGTTAGGATTTACTTTTAGGGAAGAAATCAAGGAATAGGGTCCATAAAGGTATATGTGCTTCATGGAGATTTTTAATACTCTAACTTGGGGCTTACTCCTGAAAAGGAGGCCCAAATTAGGAGAAGACTTATGATTGGGTTTTACTCCTGAAAAGGAATCCCAGATCAAAGGTAAATTAGGACTAGTTAAGAGAAATTGAAAACGGGGATTACGCCTAAAAAGGAGGCCCAGGTCAAGGATTAAGGTTCGGGGCTTACTCGTGAGGAGGATGCCCAAATTAGGGGACTGGGGCTTACTCCTAAGGAGGATGCCTAGATTTGGGAACTTTAAGAATTGGGGATTACTCATAAATAGGATTCCCAAGTTAAGAATTATGACTGGTATTACTCCTAAGGAGGATGCTCATATTTGAGATTGGGGATTACTCCTTAAAAGGAATCCCAGGTTAGGGGATCTGGGGCTTACTCCTAAGAGGATTATTAGATTTGGGAACTTGAATCGGGGCTTACTCCTAAGGAGGATACCCATGTTAAGAATTATGACTGGGGCTTACTCCTAAGGAGGAAGCCCATATTTGAGACTGGGGCTTACTCCTGAAATGGAAACCCAGGTTAGGGGATCTGGAGCTTACTCCTAAGAGGATGCCCAAATTAGAGGACATATGACTGGGGATTATTCCTGAAAAGGAGACCCAGGTTAAGGATTCTCTCATCTTAAAGGATGAGTTTGAATGAATGAAATCTCAATATTTAGTGACTTAATGATGTATAAATCACTAGCTTTTGAGAGATATTCCACAGAATTACTTTGAGATAAGGAATTCAAATCAAGAAATCATGCCATAAATGGCCTTGAAGAGTGTCTTGAAGACTGAATCTTGAATAGGAAAGGTGTAATGGATTAAGAGGGGTGAAATGGGAATGAAAGGCACCCAAAAAGGCAGGGGCGCTCAAGTCCTGGTAGGCGCGCAGGTACTGCGTGGGTGCGCAAGTCCGGTCGCGCAAGTATACGCCTACGCGACACATGGTGTACTTGCGCAACGGTTAACCACCAGGGTAATACTTGAGGGACTCTTCATTAAAGCCTTTAGAATCCTCTTGAGGTTCTTTCAGAAGAAGAGCGTGCAAGATCTATTGAAGGAGTATGGCGGCGCGCAAGTGTGGCCCTTTTCCCTTAAGGTCTGGCCACTCAGGCGCGCAAGTGTTGATGAGTTTCAACAGTTAGGCCTTCCTCCCCCTCTTTAGATCTTCCATTCTAGGTAAAAAATTACCTTAGAAGTGTTTTGGAAGCATTGAGAAGAGACTACGGTGAATGGAGCTCAAATATGAGTTTCTAAAAAAATCCTCCTTGAATGGGGGGCCCACAGGGTCTATTTATAGGCAGGAGAAGACCTCGGGCGGTTACCACTTAGGTCGCGCAAGTGTACTTGTATGGCCATTGCGGCGCGCAAGTGTACTTGCGGGACCATTTCGGCATGCAAGTCTACTTGCGCAACCATTTCGGCGTGCAAGTCGACTTTCGCGACCATTGTAGAACTTGCACGACCCTTGGGAAATGTTCTTATTCTTCCTTTGTCAATTTTTGATATTTGTTCAAAGGATGTATCTTCTTTGTTCAAGGTCATTCCCTTTTTATTCATTTAGACTCTGTGATGTAAAGGAGTGTCAACAAAAGTCCCCCCTCAGAGTTGGATCCAGAGATAAAAGAGGATTTGAGTCTTAGGTGAGAAGAAATAAGAAATCTGGCAGTTTAATGTCATGCATGTCGGACTAAAAAGGCTAATGTTTAAGGTCAAAATAGCTTTGACCGAAATGGATTAGAATTGACTCAATTCCTTGACAACTCATCTAAAAACATAGTACCATACTCATGTATGGGGGGAAAATGTAAACTATAACTTAAGAATATTTGAACATGAGGAATGATATGAAAAAGAGCTAAAAGACATTAGAAGAAGTAGTTTCCAAGAATGGAGTTACCATTATTTAACAAACATGTTATCGGGTTGAATTATGCAGGGCCACCTAAGGGCATTGGCTGCATAGTTAAATAAATAGTATATTTTGGCTAACAAGTCTGTTATGTAGACTGTTTATGCAAGGCCACCTATGGGCACGTGCTGCATAGTCAGGCAAAAGAACTCTCAGAAATTTACTTTCCTAGTGCTAAAATCCAGTGAAAGTTTATGGAGATTCAAATCGTCCAAATTATAGAGTTTGCTGTATGGAAAGAGGTACTTGAATATGGAGAAGATATTTCCAAACAAGATTATCAAAGAACTGGATGAATATCACTCCTACGAAGGTCTGACCCAAACATAGGGAAGGAAAATATAAGCCATAGACTTAAATACTTTCAGATCATGAAAAAGGATATGGGACAAATATGTAAAGGATGGCTATTTTTGCGGATCCCTACATACTGTCGTTTAAGACAAATAAGGACAAAAGAGGCATTCTTCATAAGAATAAATTTACCACTATTAGACAAACTCGTTAGGGGGTTGAATAATGCAAGGCCACCTAAGGGCATTGGCTACATAGTCAAATAATAGTATCTTTTGGATAACAAGTCTGTTATGTAGACTGTTTATGCAAGGCCGCCTATGGGCACGTGCAGCATAGTCAGAAAAAAGAACTCTCAGAAGTTTGACATTTTTGTGACTAGAAGTCATGAAAAGGGGTTATGAGGATCTGAAAATATTTAAGGTTAGGATTATGACACATAAAGATGGGTATTGTTCAATGTGTACAGAGATACATAGATCAATGCTAACCATAATCATGTTGTGGCTGGGTCCTGAATTGAAATGTTGGACTTCACTACATATCCCATAAGGATGTGAATCAATCCATACGTAGTTCTTAAACTACAGTTTAACGTCATGTGGGACAAAATAATTAGAGATCTTAGTTTAGGGTCATTGATCTTGGACCATTGTATGAAATACACAGTGTGTATTTTCATGGGGACTTTTCAGCCAAGGGACTGAAAGCGGAATTTGGGATTAGGCCCAAACACTTGGGGCTGGATTCAAGGGACACTCGAACATTCCTATGTATCGCATAAGGATGGGAATCAATCCCACATAGTTCTAGAAATACCCTTTGTACAAATTTGGTTCATACATGTGAAGGGTGAAAGGGAACTTTAGTTCAATGATGGTTTAACCCAGGATAAATGGTTCGGGCTTTTCCATGTATGCACGTAGTCTTTGAAATGAAGCATGATTGAAAAATCAATGAAAATAATGGTTCCCTCTCAGGTGAGGGTATCAAAGAAATTTGTAGTTTATTGTCATACTGGACAAAAGTGTTGTATAGTTTAACGTCGTATAACAAGGTAAAAAGTGAACCAATGTAAAGATATTGATTCTAAGGGCGATTTCACGAATTATCGTCGTATGAGTTAGAGATGAACCGACGTGAAGAGATTGGTTTTGCGCTTGAACCATGGGAGGTTTCCCACATACCCATCCTAGAAGGCAAGGATCAAAGTCTGTGTAGTTCAATTAATGAATGAATTAATGATCAAGTTGTTCTTGGGGACATTGACCTAAAAAAATGATTTTAGTACTTACACATGGTTAGCGGCCCAAAGAGAGTGTTATGGTTGAGGTTTTCTCTAAGCTCACGTGAGTCATACTCGGTGTGAGAAACAAGAGGTAGCAACAATCTTAACAATACATAGTTTAACATCATGTAGGACGTATGAAGGGACTATGCAGTTTAAAGTCTTGCAGTTAGGACTATTGGTGCTGCACAGTTTAGTGTCATGTAGTAGGGACAAAAGTACAGTTTAATATCATATAGGACGTATCACAGACTTTCTGTACAGTTTATCGTCATGTAGTTAGGAAGATGGGGACAATATAGTTTAACGTCATGTTGGACGAAAGGGGGAATGTGCATTTTAATGTCATGCAGTGAGGACAAAAGAGTACACCATTTAACATCATGTTGGACGCATTGGGGATTTTTTCCACAGTTTAGCGTCATGTTGGACGAAAGTGCAAATAGTTTAAGGTCATATGCATGGACCGTGGATGGTGTAGTTTAATGTCATGCTAGACAAAAGTGTAGTTTAAGTTCATAAAGGACCATTGATTATTATGTAGTTTAACGTCTTTCCGGACGTAAGGGAATTTTATACAGTTTAGTGTCATGTAGTTAGGACGTCACAGTTTAACGTCTTTCGGGACGTAAGGGACTTGCAAACAGTTTAGGGTCATATGCATGGACCGTTGATGATGCAGTTTAAGGTCATACAGGACCTAGTTGCAGTTTAAGGTCATACTGGACCATTTAGGGAATTTTTTTTCACATTTTAACGTCGTGTGGGACGACAGTACAAATAGTTTAAGGTCATATGTATGGACCGTTGCTGTATAGTTTAACGTCATATAGTAAGGACGAACTGTTGTTGCACAGTTTAGTGTCATGTTGCAGGGACATATTGGTGCTGCACAGTTTAGTGTAATGTAGTAGGGACATAAGTACTTTGCAGTTTATACAAAATACTTCTTAAAAAATCTGGAATTATTTGGAGTAGTGATGAGTTCTACATCCATCGAGATTATTGAATAAGATCCATTGGAATAGACCCTATGTATTGAATAATGTCCTTCCAATTTTGGCACAAGCTTGGGAGGTTTCTTTCCTGGTATCATTGGAGTTCTGAGAACTAATACCAATTCTCCCTGAGTGAATGAACGAAGACAAACTTTTTTGTTAAGAAATCGTGCTATTCGATTATGATAGATTTCCAAGTAGTGAAAAGTGCACAATCTTTTCTCATCTAACGGTTCCAATTCATTCAATCGCTTTGGAGATTTCTCATCTATAGATGACTTATTGAAAATGGCTACTCTGAGCGAGGGTAATTGAACTTCAATGGGAAAGACGGCTTGCATTCCATATACCAATGAATATGGTGTTGACCGAGTTGCAGTGCGGGTGGTAGTCTGATAAGCCCATAAAGCATGAAAGAGTTTATCATGCCATGACCACTTATCTTTATCCACCATCTTTTGCAGTATATTTGAAAGAGTCTTGTTAAAGGCTTCTATCTGGCCGTTGGCCGCTGCATGATACCGAGATGAATGGTTGGATTTGATGTTGTATTCTTGATACAACTTCTTCACCTCGGATGAATAGAAGTTGGTTCCATTGTCCGTTAATATGGTATGAGGGACACCAAATATGGCAATGATGTTAGACTTGATGAAGCTAACAACACAGTTAGAACTGACTTCCTTGAGAGGTATTTCCTCTTCCCATTTGGAAAAGAAGTCAGTGGCAGTAAGAATATACTTAAACAGCTTGGCCGTAGCCGAAGGGTAAGGTCCCACCACATCCATTCCCCATGTGGAAAATGGCCATGAGTATTTAGCTGAATGAAGAAACTCTGGAGGCTGATGAATGAAGTTTTCATGTACTTGACATGAATGACACTTCTTTATTAAATCATCACAATCTCGTATCATTGAAGGCCAAATGTATCCAAACCTTCGAACCTAATCAGACAGTCTATGTCCAGACTGGTGGGCACCAGAAACTCCTGCATGCACTTCTTTCATGATTTCCATTGTCTCTTCACCATCAATGAATCTGAAGAGAACCCCATCAAAACCACGTTTGTAGAGAATTTTCTCTAGGTGATTTGGGCTATCATAAAGAGTAAAATTAACCGCACATCGCCGGATTTGTTCTTTCTCAGCTCTATCAGGTGGAAGTGTTCCATTTTGATGGTATTCCCTGATAGGTGGCATCCATCCTGTAGTATGACCATACAGTTCATGAATGGGACTAATTTCATTAATTTCCTCTGTTCTGATTCGAACATAAGGTGAAATTGCACGACGGTGGGCAATACTGATGGTTGTCTCATCCCGATTTGGATCTTCCAGAGTTGTGGCTATATTAGCCAATGCATCAACTTGAGCATTTTTTGATCTTGGGATATAAGAAAATGTCGGTTCTGAGGGAATTCCTCCATTAACTCTATGATGTAATCATTTAAAGTGATTAGTTCTTCTTTTCTTATGGCATAATCCCCATTGACTTGTTTGATTACCAGTCTGAATCACCTTTCACCTTTAAGTGATTCACTTGTGCTTGAAGTGATAATTCCAAACCTACGATGAGAGCTTGGTCTTCTGCTTCATTATTGGTACCACCTTCCCACAATAATAAGGAATAAGGTAACACTGCCTTTTCTAGAGATATGAGCACAATTCCTAAGCCAACATTGTTGAATTTTGGATTTTCCATTTTCCTCCCGGTTGGACTTCTGGAAGCACCATCAAAATACATTTCCCATTCCTGAGGACTTTCTTGAATAGAGAAGACTTCCTCATCATGGAGTTCAATATCTGAAGATGTGTCTTCCACTGAAGGGTGTTCAGCTAGGAAATCAGCCATAGCTTGGCCCTTTATCGCCTTTTGAGACACATACTGAATGTCAAATTGCTTCAAAACAACTGCCCACCATGCCCGACATCCTGTAAGCATTGGAAGACTTAGGATAAATTTGAGTGGGTTATTGCGAGATACCAATTGGACCTCATGATGTTGCAGGTAGTGTCTCAACTTCTGAACTGCAAAGATTAATGCCAGGTAGCACTTCTCAATACATGAATACTAGGTTTCTGCTTCAAGTATGGTTCGACTGAGATAGTAGAGACTATTTTCATTCCCATCATCATTCTTTTGAGCAAGAGAGGAACCTAATGATCACTCTAGAGCTGTCACATAGAGGATAAGTGGTCTTCCTTCAACAGGTTTCATGAGTACTAGTGGACTCAAGAGGTATTTCTTGAGAACATCAAATTCTTCTTGACATTCTTCAGTCCACTGGTAAGTGACTCCCTTCTTCATCAATTTGGTGAAGGGTAAACTTTTACCTGCTAAATTGGCGATGAAACGCTGAATATAGGCTAAGTGTCCTTGAATTCCTCTTAATTCTATCAAATTTTGAGGAGGTGACATACCAAGGATTGACTTAGTCTTCTCAGGATCGACTTCAATACCACGATGGTGTACAACAAAGCCGATAAATTTTCTAGAGGTTACCCCAAAAGCACATTTTAAGGGATTTATCTTCAAATTATGTTGTCGAAGCTTGCAAACTATGACTTCTAAATCAGCCAAGTGATTAGAACGTTGTTTGGATTTGACTACCAAATTGTCTACATATAATTAAACAAACTTCCCTAAGAAGGGTTTGAAGATATGATGCATGGCACGCTGATAAGTTGCACCTGCATTCTTTAAGCCAAAAGGTATTACCCGGTACCAAAACTCACCCTGAGGGGCTCTGAAGGCTGTAGATTCCTCCTCTTATGGGGCCACTCGGATCTGATTATATCTAGAATAACCATCCATGAAGGAAAGTGCTTCATAGCCAGCTGTTGCATCAATTAGAAGTTCTGTAATCGTAACTGGGAAATCATCCTTAGGACAATGCCGATTAAGATCTCTGAAATCGATGAAAACTCTAATTTGTCCGTTATTTCTCTTTATAGGGAAAATATTAGCCAACCATTTGGGATATTGAACTTCTCTGAAAAAGTTATCTTTGATAAGCTTATCCACTTCAGCTTCAATTTTGGAAGCATAAGTTGGGTGTGTTCTTCTTGCGGATTGTTTAAATCCTCGATGTTCTTCTGGTAAACCCAAATGATGAGTAGCATCATCAGGATCAAGCCCAGGCATTTCTATATAGTTCTAGGAAAATATATCTTTATTTTTCTTTATAAAAGAAATATACATCTCTTGCTCTTCAAGAGTCATGGCCACACTGATTAAAGTGGGGCGTGGATCTCCTTTTGTACCCAGATTTATTTCTCTGAGTTCATCCACAGTGGTAGAGATACCCTCTTCAAATGCTGGAGGATCATCTCTGAGATCTTCTTCCTCATCTTCATCATGTGTTATTTCTTCCGTTTCTACATGCATAATATATGATAAAGTAGAATTATCATGATCTAAAGAGATGTCAAAATTTGAATATTTTGAAGAAGAAGCTTCCATTTCCAATCTGATTGATGATGAAGGGTCTTCTTTGGGTAATAAAGAGGAGATGATGGATTGAGAATCGACATCATTGTTCACCTCAAATGTTGCTATAAATTCTTCTGGCCTAATTGGAGAAGCACGGACTTGTTGGATTTCAGCAGATGAAATGAAGACGTCACCATTTGTGCATTCATCACTGCTTGGTAGATTACCAATTTCTCCTATGTTGTCTGGCTCGATTTCTGTAATTGACATTATGGATCTTTCCATAAGAGTATTTTGATTTGGGTCTATCTTGTCAATTTGACTGATAGGAAACACATAATCTGTACTCACATGTGTAAATGAATTTACTGGAATTTTTTCCAAACCATATGGATCATTAACTTTGGTAATCTCCTTTGTTATGGATTTCTCCCTTTGCTTCATGTGATAGAATTCCGCCTCATTGTATTGAGACTCAAATGTCTTGAACGGGGCCTTATCAACATACAACGTCCCAACTTGACCATCGAAACAATATTTGAGACGTTGATGGTATGATGAAAGGATAGTTTCATGTTGATGTAGCCAGGGTCTTCCAAGAAAAATGTTAAAGGCTGAGTCTTGATCAACAACCATGAAATCTGAATTGGATACAAGATCTCCAAACTGAGTTCTAAGTGTAACTTCACCCAGTGGTTCTTGTTCATTTTTATCATATCCCTGTAGCATCATGGTGAAGGGAGATAAATCAGATTCTGTGAGTCCCAATCGACAAAGTGTACGAATGGGCATGAGGTTGACTCCAGAACCATTGTCAATAAATGCTCTTAGAAAATCCACGCCATTGACCTTGCCAGACAAGTACAATGGTCTAATATGTCCATGCACAACATCATATTCATCTTCATCAGTAAAGGATATTATTGCACGGAATTCTACAGGATTATTCTCTATGTGATAGACTTCAGCTGCAGCAATTTCAGTTTCAAATTCTTGAGTACTTGACAAAGCCTCGATGAGTGCTTCCCGAAGATCTTTTGACAGATTTAGAGCATCCAGAATTGATAACATGGCTGGTACTTGGGCCAAGTGTTTCAATATATCATACTTTTTTCCAGAGGTCTGCATTTCCCAATAGAAATATGTGGTTTAGCAGGTACCTTGGAAGCAGATGCTTTGGAATTTGATGCATCTTGTATTGGGATAGGAGTTGGCAATATTCCTGGTTTTGGAAGATTAGACTGATTAGATCCATTTACTTGCTGAGAGGAATAAGATGGAACCTTCAACCAGTCTTCCAAAATAACTGTGCCAAGACTGAATTTACTATTGGTAGAAGAACATTCTTGTTCTTGATGAGCTCGCTGAAGGGCTCTACCGCGAGTTTCTGCTGCGTACACAGTTCTAGCAGGGGTAGAATTGGAATAGTGGCTTCTGAAAGATCCATGTCTTCCCCTATATCCTGAGCCCCTGCAACTTCCTCTGATTCCTCTGTTTGATACAGGGAATTCAGACTCATTGAAATTGAAACTGCGACTGGCATATGGATCTGTTAATTGAATCATATTAACATAGCCAAAGATTAACTCTTCATCTGATGAAGACTCTGCCTGATTAGCATGTTTAGGCTTTTCCGTTTGGTGGGGCGGTGCCCATGGCTTTGAAGTAGATGGCATGAAGTCTGCCAAAGTCAAAGACAACATAGGCTTTGACACATACTCATCTTCTTCTGAATCTTTTTCTTTCTTTGAATCATGTCGTTTCTTTGAGGACTTTCCCTCTGACGAAGAGGGTTGTTCCACAAAATTCATGGCAGAAGACACAATTGGTTTCTTTAATTGTGTTCGCAAAATAACATGAGTTCGATTGATTGTCTTTTTGACCATCCAATCATCATACTTCTATGCATTTTTTCTTTTGACTTCCTATCATTCATTTTCCTCCTCTGGAACTCTAGTAGTGACACATGCTACCTGGGCTGAGGAGCCTTTCAATGTGACCTGTCCTGAGTCGACCATCTTTTTCAGGAGGTCTTTGAAGATAAAACACTCCTGGATGGGATGCCCCAACATTTGATGGAAGGGGAAATAATTAGGACGGTCTTCATCTCCTTTCTTGTTTGGACTCTTGGGTATTGGAAATTGAACCAAATTGTTTTCCAAGCTGAAATTAAATAACCAAGAACTTGTTCATTTCGGAAAGAGTATGTTTTTCTCTTCAGATCCTCAAATTGTTTTTATCTTTGATCTCTTTAATCATCTGGACGAAACTTCCTTTGTCGTTGGCGCTTAGGAGGTGGAGCCCTTCGAGAAGATGATGTTTTTGAGGTAGAAATAGGTATAGGTTCTTGTTTAAGCATAACTGTAGCAGTTTCTGCTTTACCCATTCTCCTTCCTCGAGATGATGGAATTACACGAGATTAAACCTTAGCCTTTATAATTGAATCATCAATCTGCTGAGCGATTGAAGTAAGGTCTCAAAACCCTCCTGTGTATTTCACAGGGATTAATGGTGTGCGTAATTCGTCACGCAGATTTGCCACATAGATTGTCAACAATTCTTCTTGAGGGAGTTCTATACTCAAGGAATATGTTAATCCATTCCAGTGAGCAATGAAATCATAGACCCTTTAATTCTCCCATTGCTTACAGTTTGTAAGATCGAAAACTGTTGTCTTTGGAAAAGTTGAGCTGAACTAAAGGAGGAATTTTTGGCAAAGATCCTCCCATCCAGTAATTTACCGGGATTGCAAGCTTGTATACCAAACAAAAGGTGGTCCTTGCAAGGTTTGCATGAAGCATATGAGTTTCAATGCTTCTTGCTACTCCGGAGTTCCCATCAAAGGATCGCAACAAGACACATAATGCATCAAATATTGTTCAGGATCACCTGATCCATTGAAAATAGGGAATACAGGGTTCCCAAAACTGGATGGAGGAGAAATTGAATCTACCCATTCAGGGTAAACTTTCTTTTTTGGTTGAACTTGCGCACTCTTCCCTTCAATAGTTTCTAACCGAGCTGTTAATGACTCAATAGTAGTTATTAACTTTTGAGAAACATCTGGTTGAACTTGGACATGGGTAGGTGCAATGACTGGAGCTTGGACAGATGTGGCGATTGGTGCTGAAACTAATGGTAGTATTGCCAACTGTTGTTGCACTTGACCCGTAGGATTAAACCTGTGAGGGTGTACTGATAGAGGAGGATATTCTTGATCCATCTCAGTAGTTGCAACAAATGCCTTTGGCTGACTGACTCCAGCATGCTTAAGAAGAAGACTACTCTGAAGTAGTTCTGCATTCAACCTTATTAATTCCATCATTTCTTCCTCCTGTTGTGCAAACCTCTTCTCTAGTGAGAGAAATTGACCTTCTCCAGAGGAAGGATATGTAACCTGGTTCTTTCCCTTCACTTTGTTGGATCCTTTTCGGAGAGGGGGAAGTGGGTTACATGAAGGATTGCCTATGTTCTGAGTAATCCTTTTACTTCGTATACGCACACCTTATTCATTTGTGTCGGTGCGTATATCTTCTTGAGCAGGAACCTCTTCATCTGAGTCCCCTGAGTGAGCCTCATCTGGTGGATCAGAAACAACGGCATTGATGACATTGATTGATGCATAACTCATCGCATCCCTTCTATCAGCATTTCTGTGATATTGTCTTCTTCCATGTCTTTGATGAGACATTGCCTTTTGTTGATTCGATCCCTCAATAACTTCTTGATGAACCGTAATTTGGAGTGAATCTCATGATAATTTGGCTCTTCGTTCCTCTTGAGGTTTCTTCCCCAATCGAGAAAAGACCGAATTTCTCTAAGAGGGGATTGATGTTTTGAAAAAGTCCCCAGTCCAATGGAATGGGGTTTTTCCTTCTGTTCTCACTCAACTCCTCGAATCCTTTTTGTTGATTCCGAGGGTTGGTTTAAAAGAGTTCCCAATCTGGCGAGCTGGGGTGGTTCTTTACATTCTATGTCCGAGACTTTCTTGAAATTCCTCCAGATCTTGCGAACCATAGTCCGGAAATTAGCTGGATGAAAAAATATGTATCCGCTTTATCACCCTGTTCAAAAGACTGTTGGATGATTTCCGACACTTCTTTCATTTGGTGACGTGCTTGCTCCAAATGAGAGGCCTGTTCAATATTCTCATTTGCTTGATGCAATATTAATTCAACAACTTGTTCTATGTATTCTTGATTTTGAGAGGAACTAGTTGAAGCCTGTTCTTGGGAAATCTTTTGATTACAAACGAAGCTCATTGACTATGGTCGGCCATGGGAAATAACATTGCATGAGACCATTTTCAACGGGCTATGATTACTGGAGAGCACTGTGAAATGCAGTGCTCCATAAACACCCCATCCTCTAACACAAATACCATATGGAGCATTGGAAATTAACTGACGCAATCTTCTTAGTGCGCCAAAGCATGAACGTTGAAGGGCTCTCTGCTGCTTTTCAGCCTTTGGATATCGAGAGACTGATATATATGCCAAATAAATCTAACGTTGTAACCCTTATATTATCTTAAGATTATTTTCATATTCATCATAAGATAATAATTTATTTTTTAACTGACAAAGAGTTTTCCATATGTTGAGATGAATATCATGAATTTCATCTTCTGTCAACATTTCTGGAATATTATACTGAGAGTCAGCCAGAGGCCAAAACATGACTGGAACTTCTTCTTTTACAAGTTGTTTTCTCATATTCATCATTTCCTCTTTATAATTTGATGAAGATTATTCTACCTGATTTGACCAGAGTTGGTGTTTCCTTGTTTCTTCATTAGATTCAACAGGATTGGTAGATAAATCATTGATCAAACTAGAAGATGCATGAAATAGGGGTGGTTCAGAGAATGACCTACAGGCTAGGCTATCTTCTGATTGAGAAAGTATTTCACCTACTAGCGATGAAGCTTCAGACATGACTGGTTTCACATTTGCAAGTCCCTCAAGATAAGAGGGCTTTCTCAGCACTACATCGTCCACTGGAGCATTTGTCGGGCAATGTGCATCACTACTGCGGAGATGACATTCGTAGAGAAATTCATCATCATGGGGAGGACCACCATAATGGGTTATAGAAAAAGATGAGATCTCTTGCTCCTTGGTCTTATGACCACACAGAGGGTTCCTGTGGCACTCATATGAAGATGAAACATCTAGATCGACTGAATTGTCATGAAGTAAGCCTTCATGAGGAAGTGTCTGTTCAAGACCTTCGAAATTAATGTTCCCACTATTGGGAACTGAGGGAGTAGAATCTTGAATTCCAATAGATAATTGTCCGAGAGAATCAAGAACTCCAGCATCGAGCAAGGCCTTGTTACAGATTGGCACTTGATCTCCTGACTGTGCTGGGTGGGTCTTTTTCTTAGATGCCTTCTTACTCCTCATGGAAACCACATGTTGATGAAAGTGGCTGCTCTAGGAAGGTATATGTGCCGGATCAGGAAATATGGCCAGGTTAGGCTGACGATCTCCTCTCAAATCAGGTGTATGTGCCTGACTTGGTTGTCTGTATGATATGGGGGAGTATTCCCCACAACCCTCTTGGATTGGAACAGATGTGTGTATCTGTTCCGGAGTGAATTGTTGATGTATCACTCCACTGGTAGGGATAGATTTATGTGTCTTTCCCTAAGATTCCACTGAAGTTGTTATAATATCCTGGCAGGCATCCAGAATATGAGCAGGGATTTTCTTATGCTCTTTCACCATTGATAGAATATGCTTGGTGACTTCAACTTCCGGAACGAGAATATACGTCTATTCCGGGATTGGAGCAGGTGTATGTGCCAGCTCTTGTCCTCCTTTTCCTGTCAGTGAATCGTGACAGTACTCAATTGTGGGGGAAAAGAGTTGAGCCTTCCTCCTATTTGTTGTCGGGGATTTCCGACTAACTTCATTGAATTCTACTATGCGAGACTGTTGGTAGGCTTGATTAATACTAGCAGGTGTGTGTGCCTTCTGATTGCACTTCGCCAAACGTGGTTGATGAGATCCATAACATGTAGTCAGACAAGCCTACTGACTAACTGATGATGTATAAACAGGTGTATGTTCCTGCCTATAGTACTCCGCTGGAATTTCTAGGCAGGATTGGCGTGATGCTTCCAGACGGGTATTCTGGATAGCGGGTTTAAAACGGGCAGGTGTATGTGCCTGCTCGTTGCTTGCCACCAAGTTAGGATGGTGGACTTCTCCTGAGATGGCATAGATGATAACATGCTCACTGTTCACCAGATTCTGCCTCTGGTGGTTCTTCTTTCTTGCTCAGGTTCGAGGAACCTGAGCCGAATGCTTGGAGTCGGTACCCTCATCATGTTGAGGGTGCACTGCCACACGAGTCTGGCAGCGATTGTTGGTGGGATCCCTCAGGAAGGACTCATGTCTGTTTGAATTAAGGCCCTAAGGGACCTGCTCATTCACCTCCCCAGAATAATGGAGCAAATGGTGATTGCGTTCTAGGGATAACGACCCGAAACGGTTGGAGACGGTAGTCAGCACCGCCTACTTCTTGATCACTGGTGGTTGTTGTCCGGACGACCAATGTGAGTTGTTTACTTGGAGGGCTTGTCAGGAAGCCTCTAGAGTGGGGATGGTACCGTGTTGACGGTACTCCTCAACCATTGTTTTTGATACCCAGTGTTTAAGACGCTGAGTAGGTGATATCATCCTAAGAGCGGATGACGATCCAGCATGAGTAGCAGCAGTGGCATTTTCCGCAGTAGTATTCACAGGTGTGAACTTGAGAGCAGCCATTCTAGAAATGCAGAGGATCTTGGAAAAAGACTGCATGTTTGATATAATAGATGTAATCAAGATTAATTTAGCCACTGCATCTTTTGGATGAGAACATATGTCAAGGATTGTTTTTCTTGGCCCTCTCATTGACTTTTAAATAGGGGCCTAACAAATAGGTAAAACATCATTTTAATTTGGTTAAGGATTCAGTTAGGGTTCACCATTTTTGTTTCCCTCAGAATCCGGGGATGACCGCCTTGACGGGAGGTTCAAACATTCCAATCGGTTTCTAACGGGTTTTTTCGTAGACCTGAAAACATCCAATGATTCCACATACATTTGGACCTACTTTCCAAAGGTAGGTGCTCATTAGTTTTTTGACAGATGAGGCTTAGGAATTTGCATTGGTCGAGAGGATGGGATATCATACTCATCACACCTTTTTGAGGGGAATTATTGTCTACTCTGGGACTCTCTTTATAGATTTAAGTTATGTTCATGAATCCTTATTACATTACCAAGTATAAAATGATCTTTCCTTCAGATTTGACAATCAATGATTAAATATGTAGGAAATTTAGAGAATCTTTTGTATGTATTCGAGGTTCTTCATCGATAGAGAACCATCTGTATTTATTAGAGATTCATGGTCAATGGTACCCTTCGACACATTTATATAGAAGTTTCTTGGTCATTATGATGACCATGCTGGTTTTAAAGCCACTCAGTGGGGAACTTGAAGTTTATTTTCATTCAGAAGGACATAAATTATTTTAGAGTTGTGATCGAACCCGTATACGGGCTACCTATGTATCCATTTTTTAGAAAAGGAATCAGACCCCACGTAGTTCGAGTAAGGGAGTATGATTTTTATGATTGATGGCTCAAAGAAGGATGTCACAATATCTTTTACACTCTAATCTCACATGAGTCATGCTCGGTGTGAGAAAGAAGAGGTGTTGGTAAAAATTAGACAATTGTTCCATGAAAGATGCAATCATAAGAAATAATGTGGGGATTATGTATGTATGACTTCCCAGATAAATGAAGGTTAGGATTTACTTTTAGGGGAGAAATCCAGGAACAGGGTTCATAAAGGTATATGTGCTTCATGGAGATTCTGAATAATCTAACATGGGGCTTACTTCTGAAAAGGTGTCCCAAATTAGGAGACGACTTATTATTGGGTTTTACTCCTGAAAATGAATCCCAGATCAAAGGTAAATTAGGACTGGTTAAGAGAGATTAAGACTGGGGCTTACTCTTGAAAAGGAGGCCCAGGTCAAGGATTAAGGTTTGGGGCTTACTCCGGAGGAGGATGCCCAAATTAGGGGACTGGGGATTACTCCTAAGGAGGATGCCTAGATTTGGGAACTTTAAGAATTGGGGCTTACTCCTAAGGAGGATGCCCAAGTTAAGAATTATGACTGGGGCTTACTCCTAAGGAGGATGACCATATTTGATACTGGGGCTTACTCTTTAAAAGTAAGCCCAGGTTAGGGGATCTGGGGCTTACTCCTAAGAGGATGCCTAGATTTGGGAACTTTAAGAATTGGGGCTTACTCCTAAGGATAATACCCATGTTAAGAATTATGACTGGGGATTACTCATAAAGAGGATGCCCATATATGAGACTGGGGATTACTCCTGAAAAGGAAGCCCTGGTTAGGGGATCTGGGGCTTACTCCTAAGAGGATGCCCAAATTAGAGGACTTATTACTGTGGATTATTCCTAAAAAGGAGACCCAGGTTAAGGATTCTCTCATCTTAAAGGATGAGGTTTAATGAATGAAATCTCAATATTTAGTGACATAAAGATATATAAATCACTAGGATTTGAGAGATATTCCACAGAATTCCTTTCAGATAAGGAAGTCAAATCAAGAAATCATGCCAAAAATGGCGTTGAAGAGTGTCTTGAAGACTGAATCTTGAATAGGAAAGGTGTAATGGCTTAAGAGGGGTGAAATGGGCAAGAAAGGCACCGAAAAAGGCTAGGGCGCCCAAGTCCTGGTAGGCACGTAGGTACTGCGTGGGCGCACAAGTCCGGTCGCGCAAGTATATGCCTACGCGACACATGGTGTACTTGCGCGACGGTTAACCAGCAGGGTAATACTTGAGCGACTCTTCATTAAAGCCTTTAGAATCCTCTTGATGTTCTTCTAGAAGAAGGGCGCGCAAGATCTATTGAAGGAGTAAGGTGGCGCGCAAGTGTTGCCCTTTTCCCTTAAGGTCTAGCCACTCAGGCGCGCAAGTATTGATGTGTTTCAACACTTAAGCCTTCCTCCCCCTATTTAGATCTTCTGTTCTAGGTAAAAAATTACCTTAGAAGTGTTTCAGAAGCTTTGATAAGAGACTAGGGCGCAGGGATCTCAAATCTGAGTTTCTGAAGAAAAAAAAATCCTCCTTGAATAGGGGGCCCACAGGGTCTATTTATAGGCAGGAGAAGACCCCGGGCGGTTACCACTTAGGTCATGCAAGAGTACATGCACGACCATTGCGGCGCGCAAGTGTACTTGCGGGACCATTTCGGCGCGCAAGTCTACATCCGCGACCATTGTAGAACTTGCGCGACCCTTGCGCAATGTTCTTATTCATCCTTCCTTTGTCAATTTTTGATATTTGTTCAAAGGATGAATCTTATTTGTTCAAGGTCTTTCCCTTTATGTTCATTTAGACTCTGTGATGGAAATGAGCGTCAACACTTATACAAAAAAAATATTGTATGCTCTAAAATGAGATAAATTGGAATTTATACTTTAAGGTTAAAAAAATCTATAATTTCACAATTTTCCATTATAAATTTAACATTCTAAGTAATCACTATGTTAAATAATATTATAATTAATATAATTTCCATTTCACTTTTTTATTATATATCATTTTTTAAATAAATTAATTAGAATTTACATAAATTATATTAAATAAAATATTTCATTTCTATCAATTCCTTGACATGAATTATTGATCCACTATGGAATTTATTACACCTTCAATAATAAAATATTTATTCTATTAAATGGTATTCATTATTTAAATAAATAAATAAATATTATATCCATTAACCACACAAATAAATATTGATTTTAATATTGAAGTTAATAAATAAATATTTAAATAAAAAATCTATAAACCAATTAATAAATATTAATTTATTTATACTCTAGTTATTATTAATCTGGAGATAAATTTCAACTCGTTTATTCTAATCTTGAATATCTCTTGATTGAATTTAACATATCATGTTTGCATGAATAATTATTATTTCAAAAATTGAAAATAATATTTATTCTAAATAATAAATTTATCATAATTTAATGATATTATAGATACACTTATTATGTTACTCTTTAAACCCCATTCTCAATGGGATTTACTAATCATATCTAAATTCTAAGATCATTTTCTTGAAACACATCTGGGAACCCATAGATAAATAATTTGATGTCACAAAAATTATAATTTTCTTCAAATACAACTATGTAATATAATCCATTTGTTTACAAATATATCATTAAGTAGTATCCATACTTTTTTCATCATACTATATTCACTCTTTATATATCATTGAATTTCTAAAATAAACTCATCTAGAAACTACCATCACCATGCATTTAATAAGAGAGTTCTATTTCTATCAATGGTCTAAAGACATTTCATAAATTATTATGGAAGGTAAAAACATTTCTTATCTAATTCAATTAATTACATATAACTTATGACACACCCAATGTATGATACCTCAATGTGAGCATATATTATCACTATTTTCTCTCATATATCAAAATACATGATTAAATTTATACATTAATAGTAATATCAATTCTAAAGACCAATACATGTGTTTGTTGATAGGAATATACAATGATACATAAAACGAGTGGAATTACTCTTAGAAATCCTACCCTCAAGACAATATTTCATAAAGATCACCATGAGTGAGCTTCATGATAAAAAGTCGCAATGTCTTAGGAGCCCCCAACACCTAATGGTCAAACATAATTTGTGTCCCTTCAGTTCAATGTTACCTACACCATGGGACATAAGTTTAAGAATGTTTTCATAAAATTTTTGGATTCTTATTATAGTGGAGAACTTGTATAACATTTAAAACTAAATAAAACTCAAATGATATTATCACATTGAAGTTAAATAGAAGAATAATCATTATGTGATAATATTTTAACTAATATACTAGTAATAACCATTATAAATTTCTATTGTTTCTAGGGAACCAAATATAATAAAATATCACTTTTACTAGAAATAGTTTCGAACAACTATTAATCCACTATCTTTCACATGATATTTATGCTTCTTCTAGGATAATATTTTATTCCATTTATCTAACTCATTTTCCTCTATGGATACTCTGCAAACTAAAACTTCAACCCTTTGAGAAAAATCCCTCAAGAGGTGGTACTTATAATGAATATTCCTATTTTTAATGTGAAATGGGATCTTTGGATAGAACAACTATTTTGGTATTTTAATGTTCTGGGGTGTAGTATAAGTTATTGTGACCATGGAAAATAATATATTTTTTTCAATTTCTTCAAATATAACACTCAAAAAAATATTATAGCAAACTTATAAGAATCAAAGAGATGATCTTTTCATGTATAATTTCAAATTAAATTATAGAAAAAATAATTTCCATCACTTTTAATTCTTTCGTCCTTTTCAGATCAATTATCCTGGATTTTCATACCACCATTGTGATTATGGATCAAAGGATAAAATCCCTCTATCGATATCGAATCACTCTATATGAATAGGTGAATTTCACCTTCATAACTCTAAATTCTAGAACATAATAAACAAACCACATGCATCATTAGTCATTGATCACAACTAGAACTATTCAAACAAGATAATTATTTCTCATGTTTTCTTGATCTCTTAAAAGGTAGGTGGAGATTCATCACTCTATATTCTTAAGAGCACTCTTTTGAATATCTCTCTAGGTTTGATATAATTATCTAGAGATGAAAATGTGTCTTGTACTCTAATTTACATATATATCCCAGTATTATACTATAGGATTTATATACTTAGGTCATATAATTAGTTATTGCACAGAAAACCTTTAAAAATTTCTTAATTATAAGTAAACCCCATGTTGAAGGATAATAATAATGTAATTATTATTTAAATTACATATAAAAAACTCACATATATAAATATACAATTCCATCCAGACCGTTAACATGGATCATAAATCCACATCAACATTTATCAAACATAAAATAATAAATATTTATTTAAATAAATAAATGTAATTATATTAATATTTTAATAAATAAATAAATACCATATTAACTAGATGATGAATAAATATTTATTTAATATTCAAATAAAAAATAAATATTTTTTTGAAAATGTTGAGGGTCAGGCCCCCTTTATTAAACATAAATAAGTACACTTATTTAGAAACTAGGAAAAGATGGAGACCATTGAAAAAATGGTAAATGACTTAAAAACAATAAATGAAGTTCAGAATGGCCCATAAATCCCCAATCAAAGAAACCATAATGGAAAACACCAAAAAAAATCTTCATCGCCCCTTTCCAAACTGTGCAACAGTGAGAACAATCAAGAATCATGCACTTCCCCCTCTGTAAAGATGTTTCACCATCCTAGTAGAACAAAATTAAGTAGAACCTCTCTAAAAAATAGAAACATGTTAAGGAAATCTAAAAGAAAGGTTCCATCACACCTTTACCTCTTTCGACCCTCCCACCTAACAAATCAAGTGATGAAATCACAACAATGTTAACCTAATGCAATAAATAAATAAATAATAATATTTTACCTTGACAATAAAAAATATATAAATAAATATTATATATTCCTTTCATTATTAATTATATAGAGAATAAAAAATTATCCAATATTAAACTCACATATATATTCTTATCAATAACTAGTGATTGAATTTATGCAGTCAACAAACCATGAAAAATTATTAAAGCGCAATTTATTAAAAATATGTATTCCACCTATTAAATTCAAATAAAATTTTACTGATATTATGGATACACATAGAGTGTGAACCTTTAGGCCTCTTCCTCAAGGGGATTAGCTGAACTAGCCTAAAGTCTAATATCAACATACAAAAACATTTTTTCCAGTGCATTCCAATAGGAATTCCATCTTAGATTGTTCCTTAAATGGCTGTGATCCACTGGTCCTATGTTATCACATTCCCAAGGTGGGTGGCCTATGATCACTAAATTTGATAGTGTCACCTCATTGATAAGAATAAATTAATGTAATGTTTTCCCTTCCTTTTATGGATTCCCCTATATAGTTTGTTTTCAACTTTGAGACTACCTTATTGATTTAAGAATTTCACATGATTCCCATTATTGATTCCATAATCGTGTATACATCAGTTAATTTCTTCACTGGATACCATAGCAGGGTGAACACCTACTTTTGGAGTGGCTGAGTCATTATAAACTATTAAATTTATTTGGGTATATTGGGTAAAACGACCCATACTTTACATACATTGTTATTACATCAGAATTGAAGCATACTTATTACAACATATAACAAAACCACAAAAGGACCGTATAGGTATACTGTCTTTAGAAACTGGGAAACATAAACAACCGGTTCATAAAACATCTACATTGTCTCCCATTTATTTCATCATATCTATAGTCCCTTTTGGCATATCTTACATAATAACCTTCTTCCTGACATGGGGGAAATAAAACATACAAAAGGGTGAGCTCAAATGCTCAGTAAGGGTAAACAAAAAAAAATCAATCACATCATATTCGTAAGAACATAACATTTTGGAAATTGTAACCTACAAAAGAAATCATAATTTCATAACATGGGATAAATCATGGCAGTGAAATGTAATCACAATAATCATAACTTAAAACAAGAATCTTTGTGTCATACACACATAATCATAGAGAATCATTTCTTATTAGTCAAGACTCATTTCCAAGACTATCTTAGTGGACAAAGTCCCTTTCTGAACTGAGTTCCTTCCTCGTTTTAGTCATGTTTCACTAAACTGGTATAACCTACCGTTCCAGCCATGTCTATCTCATGAGATATAAAATCTTTACCCAATGCATTGAAGGGAGATATAGGTCCCACCAATCTCATAATGATACCATTCTTATGTGTGCCACAAAATCATAAACCATACATCATAGCATAACCCATGTAATAAAAATGGGAATCTTAAACATCATGACATCATAAAACAATTCATATAAGATAAAGAAATTCATAAAAATAATTCCATCACAACATAGTCAAATCAATGTAATAATAGATATAGAAACAGAACCCTTTATTATCTTAGATGGAAAATAATTTGGATAAAACACTTGAACTCCATTCTTGAGAAAAATATACTTTCTTCTTCAAAAACACTTTTCGTTTCTTAACACGTCATAAAATTCTAACTAAAAGAAGTTGATTAAAAATAAACTTGAAAACTTGTAAGGGAAGATTCTTGGAAATAATTTTTTAAAATCCATTCATGCCGTATAAGTTAAAAAAAACATTCTTTGTACTTTTGTCGGAAAAGTCAAAAAGTACCTCGTACGAAAAACGACAAAAGATTCATTTCATATATTTTACTAAAAACTCACCGAAGGGTAAAATTTGATTTAAAAAATTGTAGGTGGATGGAAATAATATTACATATTGAGGAAACATGGATGTGGATGATAAAATACACCCCAGTAAATATCAAAGTATAAACAATCTCGGATAAAAATGAGATTGTGATATTTCCCTTACCTTAGGTCCAATTTACATCATATGAGTCTGAACCTCCTGTATAATGATTTAAATAATTTTATTGTCTTATTCAAGAATCATAATTATTTTTATGATATCATATATGGTCATATTCTTAGCTTCTTTTTAGTAATATTTCATTAATACTTGTTATTCGGGTGTTTATTACTTTTTTGTTTTTATGTGTGTTTGTCGAATAAATTCTTACTCTTCTCTTTAGGTTATAGAAACCTCATTTCCAGAATGGTATTAGTGTAATATATATCATATTCATTCATTAAATTAATTTATATAATCATTATGCAATGAAGATCATGTAGAACGAATCACATCACATCGTGGAGACGGTATTCTGTACGTACGCACGGGTGATGATATCATTTCCATGATCGTGGAATTGTATTGGAGTGTATGTATAATATTTCAGAATGAATAAAACATGACAATAATCATATATATTAATTACTTTGACCCTTATACCCATCCAAGTAAGGTGGTGGTGGAAAATTGATTACACCATGGCGTGGAGACGGTATTCCGTACGTATGCACGCACGATGATTTAATTTTCCGTAGGATGGATAAGAGGTTAAATAGGGTTGTTTCATACTTATAATAACATATCCGTATATAAGTGATACTGATGTTATTACATCATAATGAAAAAACTAATGAAGTGGTAGTAGAAGAAGGATGGAACTTGAAGAAAACGGTAGAAGGTATTACCTCTTTCTCAAAGTGCCTTCTTTAAACTTTCTCTTAAGGCACTAGAGTTGGTCTTTTGATAAGACCAGTACCTCTAGTAGGTTTATAAGGAAGTGGGGAAGTGAAATGGGCAGGGTTTGGCCGAGATTGAAGGCTCAAATTTTTGTGAGAAAGAGAGGGAGGAGGTGCCCTTTTATAAGGGAGGAGAGGGGCACCTTTGGAAACATAAGAAATATTAGTTTATATTAAATCCCAACCCCACTTAAAAACTTCCAAAATGACTCATAACTGAAGATTAGATGAGATAGGGTTGTAATCGAATCAACTAATAAAATTTAGACAGGTTAGGAATTTATTTTAAACATTATCAACTTGATTTATCCTTATTTATCAATTTAATTTAATTTGTGGTAATAATATTGTAAATTTTAAATTATTATAAATAATTACGTATGTGTTGTGAATTTTCCATAATTTGACACTATATGATATTGTCGACCATATAAATTTTAAATTATAATTTTTAAATATTTTTGTGATTTTTAAACAAGTTTATAATATGTTATTTTTATAAAATAACAATAGTGTCAATTTTGACACTATTCATTTATTTGAATTTAAATAAAATATATACAGAAGATATGTTCGAACTAAAAGCTTTAATAGATTTATAAAATGTCATATGTATCTATAAAATTAGTTTAGTACATTAAATAGTTCATATAATATTTATTTTAATATTTTTAAAACAATTTATTTGATATTTTAATTAATAAAATAATTTCAACATCACTATTGTGTCATAATTAATGATAATTATTTAATCCCTAAAAATTATAAATAAATTCCTATGATGTAGATAATTGTATTAGATTTCCGGAGACTATTCATGTTCGAAGTTTCATTGAGTTTATCACAAAATTAAAATTATTATACTTATAAGATTTAAGAAAGTGGCATGTTGTCACATTCTTTGGTTTTAATAATAATTAAATTATTTTCATGGACGAAAGTCCATTAAAGGAATATAATCCGACCATTAGGTGATATGGGTCGACTTTTAGTCATCCAACAAGATTTTTTCATGTGTTAGGGTAATTTTATAATCTGATATTTACCCTTAATTACCCGATTTACCTTTAACTATGGTAAATAAAATTTACCGTAGATACTATTCATAATGACCAAAAATAAAAAATAGTCTATTAACATAATTTGGACCCACTGATTCTGAATATGGAATCCATTTTTCAAAATTCAAAACATATAAGTTGCAGTAATTAATTTAAAATAAATCCCGTTGTTAAGAAAACGGGTTTTAGAAGTTAGAACATTGCCAAAGATTGAAATGTTTTTACCTATGAATTCAATGTGAAATTAATGCTAATGACATAAATTATATTAAATGGTAAAAATATATTCTATTAATACTTTAAAACCATTCAATATTATAATTTATCCATATAAATTATCTCAATGAAAAAAGTTGTTTTTAATTAAAAATTAGTGTATTTTTATTATTCATCAAAATATGAAAGTTATCAGAAAAATGTCAAAAATTTATCCAAAGTAAATTTTTATACCCTGATTCAAAAGAAGAATTTTATTTTGTTAAATTGAACTTATAAACATGTCAAAAACTATATTTAATGTGGGTGCGCCATCAAAAGGCGGCAAAACTGTATTTTTTGAAAAATATTTCTTTTATCCAAAAAAAACTGATTTTTCTCTTATACCACATTCTAGAAAATGTATAAGTTGAATTAAAATGTTATAAAATTCAAAATTAATTTATTACTATTCATAACGGCTAGTTTTAATAATATTTTAATAGCATATCGTTGTTTAGTGAAACTCGGTATTGCGTACGACGCAAGCTATCGAGGAAGGTCGCAGTTGCATGTAAAGCAAGCCAAGCTAGTGTTGTGTGTAGTGAAAGATTCCATTGATGATATATATAACATAAAAACAAAATATTTCTCATAAACGTCTTGGGTATTACATTCTACCCCCCTTAAAATGAATTTCACCCTCGAAATTCGTCACTTTGTAACAAACAGATGAGGATACCTCTCCCTCATCATATCCTCAAGCTCCCATGTAGCTTCTTCTAATTGGTGGTTCCTCCATAGACCTTTCACCAAGCGAGTGGTCTTGTTTTGTAGGACTTTTTCTCTACGATCCAGAATCTCTATCGGTTGTTCTTCATAAGAAAGATCTTGCTCCAGCAGTACAACTTCTAAGCTGAGTACATGTGAAGGATCAGGTATGTACATTCTCAGGAGAGATACATGGAACACATCGTGTACTTCAGAGAGATTCGGTGGAAGCGCCAATCGATAAGCTACCTTCCCGACACGATCCAGTATTTCGAAAGGACCGATATATCTAGGGCTCAACTTCCCCTTCTTTCTAAATCTCATGACCCTCTTCCAGGGAGATATTCGTAAGAACACTTTATCACCCACTTCAAACTCTAGGCCTTTTCTTCGGTTGTTGGAATAACTTTTCTGTCGAATCTGAGCTACTCTTATGTTTTGTTGAATAGATCGGACCTTTTCTGCCATTTCATCAATGAGATCAGGTCCTAATAGCTTTCTTTCCCCAACTTCATCCCAGCAAGTTGGAGTCCTGCATTTCTTTCCATAGAGAGCTTCATAAAGAGCCATCTGAATACTGGAGTGAAAGCTATTATTATAAGAAAATTCCAAAAAAGGTAGGTGTTGATCCCAACCACCTTTGAAATCCATAGAGCAAGCTCTCAACATATCTTCTAGAGTTTGAATTGTTCTCTCAGACTGACCGTCTGTCTGAGGATGATAAGCAGTGCTGAAACTCAACTATGTATCCAGAGTATGCTGAAGACTTCTCCATAACTTCGAGGTAAATCTCAGATCCCGATCAGATATAATAGAAAGTGGTACTCCATGCAATCTTACCACTTCCTTTACATATATCCTGGAAAGATGATCCAGAGAGAAATCCTCTCTAATAGCAATGAAGTGTGCAGACTTGGTAAGACGATCAACTATGACCCAGATAGCATTATTGCCATTGGATGTTTTAGGAAGTCCTGCGACAAAGTCCATAGTGATGTTTTCCCATTTCCATTCGGGTATGGGTAATGGTTGTAACATCCCCTTAGACTTCTGTCTCTCAGCTTTAACTTGATGAAAAACCAAGCATCAAGAGACATATTCAGCAACATCTCTTTTCATGCCATCCCACCAGAAGTACTCTTTCAGGTCCCTATACATCTTCGTGCTTCAAAGATGATTAGAGAATGAAGAACTATGAGCCTCATCCAACAGCTCCTTCTTTAATTCCGGGATGGGAGGAACACAAACCCGATTCCTGAACTTTATTATCCCATCACAATCAAGGTTAAATTCAGGAACATTTCTCACCTTCTTTTGTAACTCTACATCTTCTTTCTGTGCCTCTTTAATCTTCACATGTATACATGGTTGAACATTCATTTCAGAAAGATAATATTTTTCCCCTTCCATTATAATTACAAGATCCTTACTTTGTAAATCCAAAAATATTGGATCTTTTGTGATCCTCATCATGGATAAATTGGCATGGTCTTGTCGACTTAATGCATCTGCCAGCTTGTTTTCTTTCCCAGGGTGGTAATGGATTGAGCAGTCATAATCCTTAATCAGCTCCAACCATCTTCTTTGACACATATTCAGCTCCTTTTGTGTGAAAATATACTTTAAAATTTTATGATCAGTATAAATGTCACACCTTTCTCCATAAAGATAATGCCTCCAAATCTTTAATGCAAATATTACCGCAGCTAACTCCAAATCATGTGTTGGGAAATTTTTCTCATTGATTTTCAACTGTCTGGAGGCATAAGCTATCACTATATCATTTTGCATAAGAACACACCCCAGCCCCTTCTTGGATGCATGACTGTAGATCACAAACCTTTCTCCACTACAAGGCTGTGTGAGCACAGGTGCACTGGATAACCTTCTTTTCAAATCCCTGAAATTCTCTTCACATTCCTCCGTCCAAACAAACTTAACTCCTTTCCTAGTCAAACTGGTGAGTGGATTAGATAATCGTGAAAAATCCTTCACAAAACGTCGATAATATCCAGCCAAACCAAGAAAACTTCAGATCTCAGTTACTGTTGTTGGTCTCGAACATCTTTCGATAACCTCTGTTTTTGCTGGATCAACAGATATCCACTCTTTTGAGATTATGTGACCCAAAAATGCAACTTTTTGAAGCCAAAATTCACACTTAGTAAATTTGGCATAAAGCTTCTCCTTTCTCAGGGTCTTCAATATTATTATCAAGTGATCTTCATGTTCTTCCTTTCTCATTGAATAGACAAGAATATCGTCTATAAAGACTACCACAAATTGATCAAGGTAGTCTCTAAAGACTCTATGCATCAGATCCATGAAGATAGTAGGGGCATTAGTAAGACCAAATGGCATCACTATAAATTCATAGTGTCCATACCTTGTACGGGAATCCGTCTTTGGTATATCCTCCCTTTTGACCCTTAATTGATGATACCCTGAACGAAGATCAATCTTGGAAAAGTATTGAGCTCTGCGTAGTTGGTCAAATAAGTCATCAATGTCTGGGCGAGGATATTTGTTCTTGATAGTGATCTTGTTAAGTTCTCGATAATCAATGTAGAGTCTCATTGATCCATCTTTCTTATTAACAAACAGAATAGGTGCTCCCCAAGGTGACACACTAGGGTGTATGAATCCATTATCACGATTCTCTTGGAGTTGCTTCTTCAATTCCTGCAACTCAATTGGGGCCATTCTATAAGGTGTCTCTGAAATAGGCAAAGCACCCGGTACGAGTTCTATTGAAAACTCAACATCACAATTTGGTGGAAGACCCGGAAATTTCACCGGAAAGACATCATCAAACTCCCGTACAATTGGCATATTATTAATCGTGAGTTTCTCACCAACCATTTGAGATATATAACCCTCATTTAGTGGAATCAAGACCCATAAGATGGAAGAAATTTCCACTGGAAGGTTATGTTCATCCTTGCATCGATAGACGATCATAAATTGTTCTGGAATATGAAATGTGACTTCCATTATTTGGAAATTAATATGGGCTCCATATAAAGAAAGCCAATCCATGCCAAGAATCACATAAAATTCCACTATAGGAAGGATCACAAGATTTGCAGGAAGCACTTTCCCACAAACTGCAATCGGGGAAGAATTATAAACTTTTGATGCGACTGTTGTGCCATTAGGTGTTGTCACAGCTAAGTCAACATCTAATTGTAGAGGTAATACGGTGATACTCTAATAAAATTCTTCAGAAATAAAAGAGTGGGTGGATCTAGAATCAAATAAAACATTTTCTACTTTAGATTGGATGGTAAGTTTACCTTTCACCACATCATTATCGTACTCCACATCGCTGATAGAAATTGCATGTGACTTTCCATTGTCTTTAGCCTTAAGAGTTTGTTGACGTCGACCATCATCATCAACCCTTGGATTAGGGAATTTATTGGCATAATGTCCCATCTCCTTGCACTTGAAACATTGAAGTGTATTAGGTCCATTCTGTGTATCCCTTCCTTTGTTTGCATCATTAGACATCTTCTTCCCATCATCGCGGCATTCAAATGCCCGATGACCTTCCTTTCCACATTTGAAACACTTACTTGTACCTTTAAGAAAACTTCGTCCATGTTTCTTTCCACACTTTGAGCATAAGAGAAAGCTCATCTTCTTTTCAGTGTGCTCTTTATATTTTCCTTTGAATTCCATTTTCCTCTTCTTATCAAACCCATATGACTGGTGGGTTACTCCAATCTCCATCTCAACTTTGAGAGCACATCGAACGATTTCCTCGTAGCTATTGAAGTCCCTTATGGATAATGCCCTTTGAAGACTTGGTTTTAAGCCACTAAAGAATCGATCGATCTTACTCACAGGTTGGATAATAATACCAGAAGCGTACCTTGGAAGTCTTGTAAACTTTTCTTCATAGGTACCAACAGATTCATCATCCTTTTGCTTCAGTACAAGAAACTCTTTCTCCATATTTGTTCAGAGAATACGAGGGAAGTACTTATTGAAAAATAAGTTCTTGAAATCATCCCATTCCATGGACTCAATTTCATCCCTTTGCCTCATATTCTTAATAATATTACACCATTGATCAGCATCACCTTCAAAATGATACACTGCTAAGATGAATTTATCATGCTCAGAACATTGAAGAACTGAAAATATCTTTTTAGTAGTACAAATCCATTGTTCAACAAATAATGGATCAGTAGACCCGCTGAATGAAGGTGGACGTTGTCTCATGAAGGATTCAACAGAATGTTGCTCCTTCCTTTGCTCGTTTGGAAGTCTTGCATGATTCATAGCTTGAGAATGTTGTGTGAGCATGGCTACAAGATTTTTCATTCCAACTCCCATAACGTTTGGTTTCTCAGGGGGAAATTCATTGCATTTCTCGTCGCATTCTGCATTAACACGGTTCCTTCGGGTTCCAGACATTGACTAAAACCAAGAAGAATAGTGTGAGCAACACTAATTATAATAGGAAAACCACATAATCAAGAATAAAATATCACACTTAAGGTCTTATCCTAGGTTATTCATGGCCATTTCTAAAACACTATGATTGTGTTCTATGCTTAGAATTATCCTTAGGGTTCTTACTAAGGCTTTCACATCCTAGTTTCCAAAGGTTCACTATACCCTTCCTCTGATACCAACTATAACGACCCATACTTTACATACATTGTTATTACATCAGAATTGAAGCATACTTATTACAACATATAACAAAACCATGAAAGGACCGTATAGGTATAGTGTCTTTAGAAACTGGGAAACATAAACAACTGGTTCATAAAACATCTACATTGTCTCCCATTTATTTCATCATATCTGTAGTCCCTTTTGGCATATCTTACTTAATAACCTTCTTCCTGACCTGGGGGAAAGAAAACATACAAAAGGGTGAGCTCAAATGATCAGTAAGGTTAAACAAAACAAAAATCAATCACATCATATTCATAAGAAATTAAGATTTTGGAAATCTTAACCTGCAAAAGAAATCATAATTTCATAACATGGGATAAATCCTGGAAGTGAAATGTAATCACAATAATCATAACTTAAAACATGAAACTTTGTGGCATACACACATAATAATAGAGAATCATTTCTTATTAGTCAATTCTCATTTCCTAGACTATCTTAGTGGACAAAGTCCCTTTCTGAACCGAGTTCATTCCTCGTTTCAGTCCTGTTTCACTGAACCGGTATAACCTACCGTTCCAGCCATGTCTATCTTATGAGATATAAAATCTTTACCCAATGCATTGGAGGGACATATAGGTCCCACCCATCTCATAATGATACCATTCTTATGTGTGCCAAAAAATCATAAACCATACATCATAGCATAACCCATGTAATAAAAATGGGAATCTTAAACATCATGACATCATAAAACAATTCATATAAGATAAAGGAATTCATAAAAATAATTCCATCACAACATAGTCAAATCAATGTAATAATAGGGATAGAAACAGAACCCTTCATTATCTTAGATGGAAAATAATTTTGATAAAACACTTGAACTCCATTCTTGAGGAAAATATCCTTTCTTCTTCAAAAACACTTTTCCTTTCTTAACATGTCATAAAATTCTAACTAAAAGAAGTTGATTAAAAATAAACTTGAAAACTTGTAAGGTAATATTCTTATAAATAATGTTTTAAAACCCCATTCATTCAGTATAAGTTAAAAAAACATTCTTCGTACTTTTGTCGGAAAAGTCAAAAAGTACCTCGTACGAAAAACGACAAAATATTCCTTTCATATATTTTACTAAAAACACACTAAAGGGTAAAATTGGATTTAAACAATTGTAGGTGGATGGAAATATTATTACATAATGAGGAAACATGGATTTGGATGATAAAATACACCCCAGTAAATATCAAAGTATAAACAATCTCAGATAAAAATGAGATTGTGATATTTCCCTTACCTTAGGTCCAATTTGCTTCGTATGTGTCCGAACCTCCTGTATAATGATTTAAATAATGTTATTGACTTATTCCATAATCATAATTATTTTTATGATATCATATATGGTCATATTCTTAGCTTCTTTTTAGTAATATTTCATTACTACTTGTTATTCGAGTGTTTATTACTTTTTTTGTTTTTATGCGTGTTTGTCGAATATATTCTTATTCTTCTATTTAGGTTATAGATACCTCATTTACAGAATGGTATTAGTGTAATATATATCATATTAATTCATTCAATTCATTTATATAATCATTATGCAATGGAGATCATGTAGAACGAATCACATCACATCGTGGAGACGGTATTCCGTACGTACGCACGAGCGATGATATCATTCCCATGATCGTGGAATTGCATTGGAGTGTATGTATACTATTTCAGAATCAATAACACTTTACAATAATCATATATATTCATTAATTTCACCCTTATACCCATCCAAGTAAGGTGGTGGTGGAAAATAGATTACACCACGGCGTGGAGACGATATTCCGTACGTACGCACGCGCGGTGACTTTGTTTTCTGTAGGACGGATAAGAGGTGAAATAGGGTTGTTTAATATTTATAATAACATATCAGTATATATTTGATACTGATGTTATTACCTCATAATGAAAAACCTAATGAAGAGGTAGTAGAAGAAGGATGGAACTTGAAGAAAACGGTAGAAGGTATTACCTCTTTCTCAAAGTGCCTCCTTTAAACATTCTCTTAAGCCACTAGAGTTGGTCATTTGATAAGACCAATACCTCTAGTATGTTTCTAAGGAAGTGGGGAAGTGAAATGGGCAGGGTTTGGACGACCTTGAAGGCTGAAATTTGTGTGAGGAAGAGAGGGAGGAGGTTCCCTTTTATAAGGGAGGAGAGGGGCACCTTTGGAAATATAAGAAATATTAGTTTATATTAAATCCCAACCCCACATAAAAACTTCCAAAATGACTCATATCCGAAGCTTAGATGAGATAGGGTTTTAATTTCATCAAACAATAAAATTTAGACATGTTAGGAATTTATTTTAAACATTATCATCTTAATTTATCCTTATTTATCAATTTAATTTAATTTGTGGTAATAATATTCTAAATTTTAAATTATTATAAATAATGACATATGTGTTGTTAATTTTCCATAATTTGACACTATATGACATTTTAGACCATATAAATTTTAATTTATAATTTTTAAATATTTTTGTGATTTTTAAACAATTTTATAATATGTTATTTTTATAAAATAACAATAGTGTCAATTTTGACACTATTCATTTATTTGAATTTAAATAAAATATATACAGACGATATGTTCAAACTAAAAGATTTAATAGATTCATAAAATGTCATATGTATCTATAAAATTAGTTTAGAACATTAAATAGTTCATATAATATTTATTTTAATATTTTTAAAACAATTTATTTGATATTTTAATTAATAGAATAATTTCAACATCACTATTGTGTCATAATTAATGATAATTATTTAATCCCTAAAAATTCTAAATAAATTACTATGATGTAGATAATTGTATTAGATTTATAGAGACTATTTGTTTTAGAATTTTCATTAAGTGTATAACCAAATTAAAATTATTATACTTATAAGATTTAAGAAAGTGACATGTTGTCACATTCTTGGGTTTTAATAATAATTAAATTATTTTAATGGAAAAAAGTCCATTAAATGAATCTAATCCGACCCTTAGGTGATATGGGTCGCCTTTTAGTCATCCAACAGGATTTTTTTCAGGTGTTAGGGTAATTTTATAATCTTATATTTACCCTTAATTACACGATTTACCTTTAACTATGGTAAATAAAATTTACCGTAGTTACTATTCATAATGCCCAAAAATAAAAAGTAGTCTATTAACATAATTTTAACCCACTGATTCTGAATATGGAAACCATTTTTAAAAATTCAAAAAATATAAGTTGCAGTAATTAATTTAAAATAAATCCCATTGTTAAGAAAACGGGTTTTAGAAGTTAAAACATTGCCAAAGATTGAAATGTTTTTACCTATGAATTCAATGTGAAATTAATGCTAATGACATACATTATATTAAATGGTAAAAATATATTCTATTTATACTTTAAAACCATTCAATATTATAATTTATCCATATAAATTATCTCAATGAAAAAAGTTGTTTTTAATTAAAAATTAGCGTATTTTTACTATTCATCAAAATATGAAAGTTATCAGAAAAATATCAAAAATTTATCCAAAGTAAATTATTATACCCTGATTCAAAAGAAGAATTTTATTTTGTCAAATTGAACTTATAAACATGTCAAAAACTAGATTTAGTGTGGGTGCGCCATCAAAAGGCGGCAAAACTGTATTTTTTGAAAAATATTTCTTTTATCCAAAAGAAACTAATTTTGCTTTTATACCTCATTCTAGAAAATGTATAAGTTGAATTAAAATGTTATAAAATTCAAAATTACGTTATTACTATTCATAACGGCTAGTTTTAATAATATTTTAATAGCATATCATTGTTTAGTGAAACTCGATATTGCGTACGACGCAAGCTATCGAGGAAGGTCACAGTTGCGTGTAAAGCAATACAAGCTAGTGTTGTGTGTAGTGAAAGATTCCTTCGATGATTTATATAACATAAAAACAAAATATTTCTCATAAAAGTCTCGGTCATTACATTGGGCATCTAAAAATATCTTCCTCAAGATAGGCCATGAAGGAATCATATTTTTTCACATGGGGAATCATAGGATTAGCACCAATGGCATCTAATTCTTCCCACACATGGAACCTTATGTTCACCATATAAAGAACCTTCATTTTATTAGCTAAGGAAACCTAGGCTCATAACCTAGGGTAACCTATAATGACCCAACCCCCAAGGGATTTCCTTGATTGTGTAAGATCAAGCCATAACAACCCCAAGCCCACCTCCAATAGGCTAGGGAATATAAAAAATAATAGATAAGGATTAAATGGAATGGGATGAATTTTCCTAATGTACCTTTATACACACACCTAAATACCTCAATTCAACAATGTGGAGTAATAATAAAAAGATTGGAATACCTATAGTGAATCCATGTATGAAAAAAACACATAGTAATATATCATTATAGGATAAAATAAAACCATTGTATAAAGAGAAAAAATAAATTTCCTACCAAAAATTAAGTCCAAATTTGAAAAAAAAAATGAAATTGATAAAGTTGAGATAACACAACTTTGGATCACCAAGCCCTGACCACTGTATGTGGACAATGAACTCAATTATCCCAAATCTCCACCAAAGTAATTGTTCATCTATTTGTTGTCTAATGAAACATGAGGTAAAATACCATGTATGTGTGATTATATACATAACCATTAGGATGACCATCAAACTGAATATGGAGTGAGAGAGATACAAAAATAATATTCAACTGATCCCAATAAAGGCATGTAAATTAGAAATAGAGACAATTACTATAAATATCCAAATAATATCAACATGAATCCAAAAGGAGAGAGAATGGGGATCTCCATCTCCACAACCCATATAAGAACAATGTGTATTTATGTATCTCTAATTGTACATCAATGATGCCAATAATCATGCATACCAGCAAATAAAAACATGTGGAGGGGATTTAACCTCTCCCCAATGCTCGATAGCTGAGTGAACCACAACTCTAAACCATGCATCTTGTGAAACCTCAGAAAAATATTTATGTAGGGACTATCCCTCATTATTTTTCTCCATAGCTGAGGGATCCAAAACTCTTGTGGAGGAACCAAACCCCACAATAAAGATTAATGAGTACCTCTCCGTAAATAGAGGATGCATTCCTATAGTAGGGGATTACCATCTCAATCTGTATAAAGAATATGAAGAACTCATGCCCTTCTCTATTAGGAGAGTACTGGCCCTAGAATATCATTCATAGTATGGGGAACCCATGCCCTGTTTTGACTTTTGAGTATTATCCCCAATTTCTCTCTGATGATCCTTCTCTAATCATTTCCATCATTGGGCATTTCCTAAAGAAGTCTCATTCTCAGAACATCTTGAATAATATCTCACATGCAACAGTTAATGACACCATCACATTCTACATTGAAAAATAATTATGATAGGATACTTATGGGACAAAATATTAGTTCAAACAATAGAGATATGAGAGGAAAAAAGTAAAAGGAGATAATAGACAGTGTTTATGCAGATCCAAATGGGGTTTGACCCCACCTCATAACCTAGTTGTGTTCATCAATGGACACATCTGGGAATCCATGTCATCATCAACAGAGTGTATGGGTCATACATATCATGTCTTATCCACTAGGGCCCTACCCTTTCCTTCCTAGTCATGCATTTTTACCTACTTATTCTCAGATGTCGCGTCATACTCATGTACTATAGGATCGCTTTGTGTCCGACCACCCAAGGTACTAGAAGTGTGCCAATTGCAACACAACCTAAATACCTGGGTAGGGTCACATTGCATTTTGGTAGTAACCCATGGCATGTGATACTTAACTTTCATAAAAACCCTACAATTGTATCCAAGGGGGCTACACACCATGTGTTCTTCTGGGATACACAACGCGTAGTCAGGATTTTTGAAACAAATCCAAAAAATTCACCCTAGCCTCCAAATCCAGCCTTTTTGTTTCTTTCATCATCAATCAACAACTGAGAACTAGTGGTAATCAACTCTAGTAATTTATTTTCTCCCTCTGTGGATAGAAATTAAAAATTTACTAACCACACAGAGATTCATCATGTGTTCTACATTCATCCCATCACTCATTACTGCTCTAGATCCCATATCCAATATATATCACCCACAATACATCTTGATCCATCCACAAAACATAGATCTGTTCTTTTATCACCAAGACTACACAAATCAGGGGGTAAAATAACCCTTTAACCCTCCCAAATAATTTCAAACCACAACGTCGTTGGCTAATTAGGAATAACATGGTGAAAGGGTGGGGGAAAGGAATAAGAACAAATACAAAATCTTAAATGTCCAAGAATTCTTGTCCAACGATCATAAATTGGGGATATCCATGGTGAATAGTATGGAATATCAAGAAAAAATAATATAAAAAAATTAAATGGGCTCATGCAACAGGTGGATAAACATGTATCAAAATAAGATAAAAATATTCATGATCATTATTTCAATCAAGGGTGGAAAATAAAGTTTACAATCCATACCTTGAATTGGATGGATCATTGGTGAAGAACACCTTCTCCTATGATGAAGAATAGCCACTACATACACTACCTCTTGATCCATCTCGATCGAATCACCCATCATTATTTGAGGAAATTCACCATCAAATAATGATCAAAGCTCATATAAATTATTATAGTGTTTATGCTGATAATGTTGTAGAATTTTTATAATGAGGAATCAATAGAGGAAATTAATTTATGTTAATTTAAAATAAAATAAATAAGTTTAATTATTTATTTTCGTTAAACACACCACCAACAACTACCTCAATTGGACCTCCAG
Organism: Viscum album; assembly: GCA_963277665.1. Taxonomy (NCBI): domain Eukaryota; kingdom Viridiplantae; phylum Streptophyta; class Magnoliopsida; order Santalales; family Viscaceae; genus Viscum; species Viscum album. The sequence goes on along the minus strand of OY728122.1, from coordinate 575,772,408 downwards.
CCCCAACTAACCATAGGTTGCTCAATAGGTAAACCTCATGTTCTGGACTCAACCATGGTATCATATTTTTGATCCACGAATCCTTTTGGGCGTTACTAATATTTTTCAAGAAAAATACATGTCAATGATAATAATATAATTAATATTTATATAATATCAATTTTGGGCTCACTGGGCCTCTGACTCTAACATCATCTCAGTAGATACCTCTAAAAATATTCCTAGAAATATTAAAAAGTCATAAAAGGGAAAAACAGAGTCACTATATTCTCCCCTACTTCAAGTATTTTCACCCAAAAAACAACATCTAAAAAAATGTGAGGATAATGAGTTGAAATATGACTCACTTTCCCCCATGATATCTCTTTCATCCACTCATTTTATCATAGAATACAAACCAAGGTAATGGTTTATCCTCATAAGAACCTCTGGAATTTATTCTATACATCCACTGAGTAATCTGTGAATGTGGAATGGTCATTAATATCTATCTCTCCTAGGGAAATTATATTCATTTTATTATGGATGTATCACTTAAATTGTAAAATATGGATGGCTTCGTGCACCCACTCCAACTGTGGGGTTAGGGTAGGTGGTATGAAACATTTTCATCCATACTATATGATCTTAAGAAGCCCAATAAGCCATGAAGATAAATTTCCTCCCTATAATAATATCTGAAATCCTCATCATGGAGAGACACTCAAGAAAACACGATCTCCCTGGTCAAACTCTAAAGGCTTAGGACATTGATCTTTTTAAGATTTCTATTGGATATGGGTATTTCTCATATTCTCATGGATCACCTAAACCTTCTTTTTCATCACTTGCACCATCTTCATCAAAAAAATGTTATGTATCACTAATCTAAATCCAAAATAAGTTTGACCTGAATGGTCTCTCATACAAGGCCTTAAAAGGTTCAATGACAATAGTAGTGTGATATCTATTATTATATGAAAACTCCACAAGTGGAAAATGGACATCTTAGCTCCAGTCAAAGTCCAAAATCCAAGACCACAACATAACCTCAAACACCTGGATAGTCTGATCAGTCTTCCCAACCTTCTGGGGGTGAAATTTTGTACTCTTCCTCGACTGGGTCCTGAATTCCTCCTACAATACTATCCAAAACTGTGATGTAAACCACACATAATATTATTAGAAAATCATTATGTTTTCCCCATGGAGTTGTAAAATCTCTTGTACATACAACTACTCCAAACTCTATAAAAAAATATACTCCCTAGTAGTAAGGAAGTGCACCTCCATGGTAAGTCAGCCAACTATTTCCCAGATGGAATTGTGGGCTCGCACTTTCCATTGAAGCCTAGTTACAAAGTCTATAAATATGTTGTTCCATTTTTACTTAAAGTTATGAAGAGGTTTCATAAAACCTAGTGAAAGCTGGAATACAACCTCCACCTACTAACATGTGAGACACTAAAATATTAAATCAAATATGTTTCGCATCATGTCATCCCATCAGAAATACTATTGATGGTCCATTGACATATTTTACACAGAAGTATATACAACCAAACTAGAATTATGAAACTCCCTCATCACATCCTCTTGAATCATGACTGAAATCATCATTCTCTCTTAGAAAAAAATGTTGTGATCCCATCATATAAAGAATCCATATGGTGTATTAACTAATAATATATGATTAAAAGAACCATATAGTTGATGTATCCCTACTAAGCCACCCTCACATGATGGAGAACTGGAGGAGTTAAAAGTACCAAATAAAGATTATATTCACCCCTCTCCCCCACTAGGTTCAGCTATAAAGAATAAAATTACTCTAAATTCCCCTCCATCGGGCATGAACAAGACTTTCGGCTAAGGGAATACACCACCATTTTTTCCTTCCCTGGAGTATAGGAAATCTCAAATTTATAGTATTATAAAAAATCTGACCATTGCCTCTATCTTAGGTAAATATCTATTTGAGTGAAGATATCCCTCAGACAGTAGTAGTTTGATTAAACAAAAAATCCCTTCCCCAAAATATATTTCCTACACATCTTGAGAGAGAATAATACAACTTCCAACACCATATCTGGACTTATGCAGTTCTACTAATGGGTTCCCAACTTCCTCAACCCATATATGATAATTTCCTTCCTCTACATCAACACACAACAAATACTAGATTCTTAAGCATAGTAAAACACTACATACTCCACACCCGCCTCATGTAGTCTCAAAAATGATCATTGGTAAACCCCAGCCTCACCTACTCAATAGATCTCTGGAACTATTCCGTCTAGGTAAATATCTTATTTTTACATGTTTGTTGGTCAATGTGGCTTCTACTATATAATGGTTTGGAATGAACCTCCTATATTACACCCACCAAGAAAAGAAATATATACACCTCTATTATGATCTTGTGTGGTTCCGAAGTAAGTACTTCACCAATATTCATTGGGTCCACAACTATACCATGCTTGGAAATAAAATTCTCTAAAAATTTAGTTTTTAAGATCCAAAACATGCACTTTGGGAGATTACCATAAAGTTAGTGCTCCAAAATAATTCATGGACTGTGCTCAATCTCTTTGCATGATCCTCCTCTGAATCAATGTAATTAAGTATGTCCTCAATAAAGATAATTAAAAACCATTCCATGTATGTTAAAAGGACCCATTTATCCAATCTATAAATATAGAGAGGGAATTATTTACCTAGAAAGTCATTACCAAGAAATCATAGTGTCCGAAGAAACATCAAAATACCGCCTTCAAAATATCACTCTCATGAATCCTCAAATATTGGTAAGAAAAACTAAGATCAATATACAATAACCAAATAATGCATCACAACAAATCGAAGGGGTCATAAGTCTATGGTAAGGGGTACTTGTTCATTATTTTCAATCGGTTCAAGTGATGATAATCCACAAAAATCCTCAAGATCTCATCTTCCATTTTCTTGAAAAAAAATTTAATCTTGATAGGGGACACAATAGGTCTGATAAAGACCTTATATTGAAGGTCCACCAACTACACATTTATATCTTACAACAACATGGTGCCATCCGATATACTGGCACAAATATGAGGGAATCCCTAGTGAAATTCCATGAATAAAAAAATTCTTGATGGGAGGTTAACCTATAACATCCTCCAGAAGGACATCCTCACACCCCTCCACCATCATAAGTAAAAAATAATCTCACTATATCCACTACTCCAAGGTTCATACTAGCCAATTAATAAGATATTTCAGTTATCCTCTTACACATAAACTCATCCTGCTCTATCTGGGATTCCTTATCACCCAATAAGGAAAATCTTTTACAACCACATTTTGTACCCTAAAACCCCCACTAATATTACTCATTTTAGAATAAATAGTAGGAAACTAGTTCATAATAAGGAAAAATCATAGGGCATCACCATAAACTATGAGAAGATTCAACATAAGGCTCTGTCTCCCCTCTTAGAGTTGGGACACACTACCTGTAAAAGTGTGAAATCATCGATACAATATGTGAGATCCATGAACACAATGGTAAAGATAAAATTCTCTAATTGTATCATTATTCCTTGGATATGTGATATGTACATGGAAATTTCCTTGTGACTAGGTACGAAAACTAAAAGTAGAGTAGAGAAGACATAGGTCTTACCCCAATCGCACCTGTAGCCTCGAGGTCCCAAGACACTAATTCTTGAAGCCACCTTTCCCTTTCCTGCATGTCCCCCATAATCAAGTCCTACTCTAATGCCTAATCACATAAAAACAACCTCACACACACAAGTCAAAGAAATTCATCCTCCAAACCACTAAATTATCCAATTTGTGAGGAACCAAGTTTCCTTCATTGTTTTAGATCACATCGTAAGGATGCATCGTGTTGGAAGAAGTGTACCTCTTCCTTGCAAAACCAAATTCATATAAATAATCTTTATCACAGGGCTCTTCTAGCAACCCTTGTCTCCATAGAGATGTCTCGCCTCCAAGACTAAAATAAAGATGGGTCCTATCCAAGAAGGACTCTCACACCACCAGCTTATGCCAGTCCTCTACCACATATGAAGGGGGTTATTGCTCACCATATAACATGGATAGTCTCTAACTATAGAACATCTGATGATAAAGAAACATATGTGTGTCATCTGCTGGTACCACTAGAATCAAATGCTTCCACATGAATAAGACTGGTCGTAAGTACAACCATCTAGTTAGTTGAGATCTACACAAGATAGAAAACTTATACAACTCCCTCGAGATAATCCAATAAAATTTGAGGGTCTATCTCATTACGGAACCACAAGGGTCTCTATCGCTGGAACTTATTTGTTCCATCATCATGCCTGGATGGATCCATACAATACCCAACATGTTTAAAATCCATTGCTTAAACCACTAGAAGAGGGTCCACGCACAATTCCATAGGTTCTAGCCATACTCAATGCTATCCTGGAAGATACACCCAATGTATAGGTCCCTGAACTAAGGCATAATCACTCAACCAGTCATTATAAAAACACTTTCCAGAAATCCTCGATGGATTTCATTTTTGAGAGATCCAAGATGTTATCAAGACACACCATGGTCATAGAGTATATCTCTAGAGTTAAATCAAGACGGGAAGTCAAAATGGATCAATCCAATATGATGTCGTACCATTTTTTCCTACAAAAAATGTTTTAGTAATCTAATTCATTAACTAGGTAGTCAGATTCCTAGTGTCTGGATACATAGGCCATCGCACCACCACTGGATTCTATAGCCTAAAATCTACACTTGATATGCTTTGACATTATTGCCTTTACTCCCAACCAATCCTCATAAGGGGATAGATCCAAAACACCATCCAAAGGAATAAACCAATATGATACCACTCTGAAATGGATTAAAAAATCAAGGCCCACCAGGCTGATAGATGACTGTTATTTCACAACCCCAAGCCCTCCTCCAATAGGTCAAGGGCTGGAAACAATTACTAAGAAGTCATAAATATAATGGGAGTTCCTTTCCTAATATACTTGTACGCACACACCAAACCATATCCATACAACAATTCATAGGAATAACATAAATACTAGAACATATAATGTGAAACCATTCATGAAATAAAATCAATGAAATATGTCAGGGTATGATAAAATAAATCCAATGTATACTGGGGTAAAATACATAGCCAACAAATAATGAAGTCCAAAATTGAATTTTTTTTTGAAATTTAGAATGTTAAGAGTGATCAGCTCCTGATCTCCAATCCCTGACCATCGTACATAGTCAATGAACCCATATATCCCCAAGATCTTCCAAACTCACCTTTAATCTATCTATCATATGAAAAATACACAACACGTGAAGAAAAATCCCATGTTGAGGTGAGTAAAAAAATACTCAATAGGAAACTGAAAAAACAAGAGGTATCGATAAAGAGATGAAACAATAGTATTCCACTTAACCCAATAAAGGATTTTCAATAATAAATTAAGAAATCATCCATAAAATTCTAGATTCTCTAAAAAACCAAAATGAGAGGGAAAATGGATCTTCATATCCACATCCCCACTTTGAGTCTACGTACATATCTAAGGGTCCACCTTTGATTCCCATCATCTGGCACAACCACATTAGAATCTTTGTAGAGGATCCTAAACCACACCATTGATCTCTATATCCAAGAGAGACATAACTCCAAACCATGAATCCCATGTAACCTCACTATAATATATGTGGAGGGTATTTCCCTCATTTTTGATCTCCATAGACAAGGGAGACACAACTCCCATTGAAAAAAACACACTACCAGAGCCCAAATATGGGATAGTACCACTCTGTGTATACATTACTCATGCCTAATGCTGGGGAATACCATATTTATATATATAAAGAATATCAGGAACCTGTGCATTGGTGCGTCAAGGGAGTGTTGACCCTTGAATCTATGTGATAGTATGTGGAACCCACTCCCTTGTTTGAAAAGTGAGTATTGACCCTGATATCTCTCTGATGATCCTAACCTAGGAATTTAAAATTTTGACCATCAACTAAAAAAGCAGTATTCTTGGAACATCTCACATCATATCTCTCTTTACACAAAGATGTAAACTGTCTCATTTTATATGGAAAATACTTAGTATAGGATACTCATGGGATAAAATATGATTCCAAACATATGATATATGAGGTAAAGAATTAAAAGGAGAGAATACACTATGTTTATACGGGTCTACAAGGCCTATGACTCCACCTCTTATGTTGGACTTGTTCTACTCCAGACATGTCTTAGAATACATTTCGTTTTACATAGAATTTATGGATCATACATGACATGTATTAGAAACTCATGGCCTTCCCATGTCCTCCTAGACATGCCCGTGTACCTGGCCATGCACCTATTCAGGCCCGAATGTCGACCCATGCCCATGTACTCTTGGAGTACGTAGTGTGTCTGACTGCATAGGGTCGTGAATTGTTTGTAACTACAAAAGTCCTTGAATCTTCGGTAGGGTCACACAGAATGTTTTTTCCGACCATACAACATGTGATCCTTTAGATCTCTATAAACCTTAGCGTCTTAGCCAAGGGGCTAGTGGCCATGTGTTATTCTAGGATACACAATATATAGTCATTATTTTCATAGAAACACTAAAATATTCATGTGGGTCTCTACATATATCCTCCCTATCACTTTCCTCACTGATCGACCACCCAAGACTAATTGGAATCACCTCCAGCTACTGAATCCACCCTTTGGTGGATAGAAATCAGAAAATAGATAATCACACGGAGATCCACCCTGAATTCTCTACACCTCACTCCACCAATAGACACTCTGACTCACATGTCTATAGTATCACCCTCTATCCATATAGATCTATCTTTTAAACATTAATTGTATAGTCATTTGAAAAAACACCATGAATATAGGGGTTCAATCGTTCTTGAACCCACCCTGTAAGAGTCAAACTATGACCCCATGTCATAATGGTGTAGAACAAAAATAATGAGTGGTGTAAAGGCACAATAACAAAGTTTTAATCATCATTAGTAAAGTGTTTGTGGAAAATAATTGGAGAAGGCCACTGTGGAAGGAGGATCTCATGGGGGTTGTGATGGTTATGATGTTTATGATATATAATCAGTTTTCTGAATTGTGGTACGTGTTTGTTGTACTTTACTTTTTCTTTAATAAATAGTTAGGGGCCAACCATTGAAATACATTTCTAGTAATTTCATATCATGAATGAATAATATAAAAAAATAAACTATTTCATGTGAAGGGAGGATAAACACAGATCAAAAGTAAATAAAAATATACGTGCTCAATTTTTTTAATAAAGTATTGAAACCAAATTTTATGAGACTTACCTCAACTTTGATAGATCATTAGTGAAGAACACATTTTACAGTGATGAAGAATACATGTTGTGTTTACTACCTCTCAATCCACCTTGATCGAATCACTTGGCGTCCACTACTGTGGTATGCCAACAGAGAATTCTCCAAGATTGTATAAATTATCCTAGGTTTTATAAGGATACCGCTAGAGATTTATTATAATGAGTAATAAATTGAGAAAATTAGGCCATAGTAATTTTAAAAAAAATAATAAATTTAATTATTTATTTAAATTAAATGCACCGCCAATGACTACCAGAACCGGACATCTGGAACTGACCAACCTTAGGCCACACATATGGTAAACCCCATATCACACACTTAACCGTGGTCTTAGATTTATAATATGAGACACTATTTGGGAGTTATTACACTTTTTAGGTAAAATTATGGGTGTATGATAATAATTTAATCAATATTTTTAATATATGAATTCGAGGAACACCAGGCCTCCAAATGTTATACAACCTCAATGCTTATCTAAGAAAATACTAATATAAATTAATTAATGTCTTATAAGGAAAAAAATGAAGTCACTAAAAAAACATGATCGTCATACGAGGCATTATTTACTCTTCACATAGGGAAACTTAGTCACATCACCAAAGGTATCCTTAGATCATAACCAGAGGAATAATGTGCTCATTACAATAGGCATCATATGATTATCACATAAGGAAATGATATAATCTTAGAATCATAACCTAAGAGGAGAATGAAGATATCCCATGCTAGTCACATAGGCTTCTTGTGCTCATAATATACGGTCACAATTTTGATTCTATGGAGACTATAATAGTTAAATTTCTAATGGGGAACACACAATTTTAATTCTCATGGGGATGATAATTGTTTAAATTCCTATGGAGGATGCTCATGATTTAAATTCCTATAGAGGGTGTTGATGGTTTAAATTGTTATAGATGATGCACACACTTTAAATTCCTATTAAGGACTCTAAGAGTTTAAATTCATATAGAATACACTCATAGTTTAATGTCATATAGTGGGAACTCACAATTTAATGTCCAATGGGGATGGGTGGAAGGTTAGGTAAGAAGTAGGGTATGATCTGGAAATACGATCAAGATTTACTGACTCTACCTCTTAAGGGTGATATGGAGTGGTGGTAATGTTGGGATTGAACCTCAAGGTGGTGTCCTATATACCATACAAGAAGATAGCGGTCCAAACCCACGTAGTTCAAATAACACAATTTAAGTATATGTGATCGGATACTACCATGTAGTTTTACATTATGTGGTATGAATTAATATGTCATGAAAGGAGATATAATAAGGGAAAGTGTGTCGATTACACTTTAGGACTCCCATGAGGACTTGAACTAGTTTCAACTTGGGAAAAAGGTATTGAGAGATGGGGTTTACACCTTTTAGGTGATGATAGCCATGTGGGCCATTCACAGTTCCTTATGATACTATGAAAAGACAAATTTTATAAAACCCAAAATATGATACTTGATTAATTGAAACGTAGTGTTATGAACGTTCTAGATTGAACCAAGAGAGATAGTGAATTTAGATTAATTATAATTTCAAAATAGTTTACTTTATTAAATCAAAGAAAAATATGATAGAATGCTAATTTTATTGGATTTTAAGAATAAAAAATTAAAATGAAGTAGTTTGATTGATTGGTTTGTGACAGATTTGAAGGTGTGTCGGGGTAAAGTAATACTGGGGGTATGGGGAAATTAGATCTTAGAAAATATGTTGATTAATTCATGATCAGTGTAAAAAATTGAGATGATAAATATCCAATGGTCATGGAATCTCTTCCGCAACATGAAAATATCTTATTTCCCTTGGTCCGATAATATAATATTTCACCAAATCAAGTTTGTCTTGATACAATATTTAAACTCAATTTCCCATAAAGATGAAAATGGTCATTAATTATTTAGGGTTGTTAGTTTTTAAATTTTTATGTTCCTTTTAGATTCATATGTCAATGTTCGTGATAAGAGAGAAATAAAAGGATTATAAATTTATTAATGAAATCATGTAAACTAAATAAATGAATATTAAAAATAATTAAATCCAATGCACCTTCCCCCTTCAATTAAATCACCCTAGAACAAGGTGGGATTACACCATCATCTAAGAAATAATAGGTTTAGAGGGAATTATAAAAGAAATTAAAACATTAATAAAATATAAAAATAACTTGGATAGAGTGCAATAGCTTATCGCTCCAACTCTGATCTCTGGCTGGATTTTAATTATTTCAAGTTGTATGTAACTCCTCTATTTATAGGAAATATATAGGATATTCCCAACCTATTAGATTGTGTGTAATTTTATTAAACATCATGTAGTCATGATTCAATTTTGGTTTTTTGATTTTTGGATCTGTGCGAATTGCATTCGAAGACTTTAACCATTGAATCATGTCACGACGTGAAAATGTGACTCACGACGTGTAATATCTTTGTGTATTGTAATTTCACTAATTGGATTCACAGTTGGAGGCATTTCTTGAACTGATACTTCACAAGGTGTACTGATGATTCACGATATGTAATTCCTTGTTCTACTCTTTTAGTTCTTTTTTCATAAATCTGTTATTCCTGCCAAAAATAAAAAAATAGGTAAATACTTTCCAAAATTATTGATATTATTCATTTAAATACAAATATTAATACCTTAAAACGATCTAAAAAATAGGCATGAGATACACTTATTAAAACCCCCAAACTTCAATTCGTACTTGTCCTCAAGGATGGAATATCAACATACTAAAATGAAATTTTTCCGTATTATGATTCAAATGAAATTTCAATAAAATTTATTAAACAACAAGAAATTTAAATGTTCAAGATTAATATAAAAAAATTCATTAATGACTTAATCTTCAAAGAAACAATTCAACCAAGTATTTTACTTTTCCTCTTTTTAAAAAAACCAATTCTTTTCAATCATCCATTTTTATTTTTCAATCCATTATCAATATGCATGTCATTTTCAATTTACCTCACTTTGAAGTTATCTACTCATTATCTGGGTATAAATGTAAATATAATTTAGTGAATACCTCAAAACATGTAACTTACCATTGTATTTCAGGGCATATAACATCTCCACTGTGTAATGAAAAAAATCACAATTATTCATGAGGCCCTTACTGTTAAGGATCGAATGAATCTGAGGCTTCAGGGTAAGTAAGTAAATGACTTAAATAAATTAAGGATAAAAAAGTAGGTTCAATACTAAATAATTTTGTATAATATATAGAGATAATATCAATGAATTTCTCTCTTTACGTTTTTTATCTCTCTCTTTCCCCCAAGAAATCTCAAAGTCGGCCCATGATACATGTATGCATAATGAAAGAATCAACCTCTCTTTCTATTTTTCATTCTTTTTTAAATATTTTTTCTTAAATATCTGTTTTGGAAAAATCTCACAGAAATAACCTAACCACATACGATCAAAAATCATTGATTTAGAAAATGGTGATTTTTAATCCCCCCAATACACAACCCATTTTTTCAGATTTCATTTTTTTCATCAAGAGATGTGAATAGTAAAATACAATGAAAGATGTCATGGCCATCCCCAATATCATAATCAAGAATCCCCCAAAAAAATATCTGAAGTAAATTATTTCTTAGTATATCCAATAAATATCCTCTAACACACTTCTTCTTTTAAATATCATGAAAAATATTTAGAGGAAGTTAGGAATGGATAAGATAGTATTGTAACATGACTCATTTCCTAAAAAGGTTGTTCATGGACTCTATGGGATTAAAAAGGATTAATGAAAGGTGGGTCTTAGGATAATGGAAAATAAAAAAATTCCTCAATCATATTAAACGTGATTCTATACAGTCATAGCTTCGATAATATTTAAAGAATTTTCTAGAAGAAAACATGTCCGAGTTTCTCAAGAAATATACTATAGAAATCATAGAAAATATTTTCTCCTTGTATGTATTGAGAATGTGATAAATGGTTGGGAAAACTACTCATGGAAATTCATAATAATAATTAAATCAATTAATGAAAACATCATAAATTCAAAACATTGAAAAATATCAGAAAAAAGTTCATTTAAAATGATCAACATGCTCCTCAAATAATGATTTATAAACCCCTAATCCACATTATTATCTCTACAAATTATTTCTCTCATTTTCAATTTCAAATTTATTCAAAATGATATATAAATACCTGGAATAATAATTATCCATAGTTTTTTATGTCTCCTAGTTTTTTGGAGTAAAGAATGAATCATTTGGAGGCATGAAATTAGAATTTAATGTTCTAAAACAATTAAAAAGTGTGAGCTACAACTGGAAAATTCATAATTCAAATTCTTACGCCCCTTTCAATTGATAGTACCTCTTCTTCTCACTAATTTCTTCTGTCTACCACTTATGCCTTTAGTGGACCTAAAAATTAAATAGAAACAAGTGAAAAACTGGCCATTTTCAATTAATTTTGAAATATTTTGGAGTTAGATCATCCATGCCTATAATAATAAAAAATAAATAAAAATAAAAAACTGAGGATTCCTCTGAGAAGCACTTTTTTTACCTTCATTGGCTCAATCTTACCTCCTTTAGCTTCATCTCACATGATGGAAGATTGAAAATTCTCTACCTCCTCGGGGTCTGTGAATGGTCTCAATTGTGTCCTATCCACAAATGATGGCCCCTATCCTTCTTCCCTAAATATATTAATTCTACAATATGGTAGAACTTGTTTGATCTCCAATGGACCAACCCACAATTTCTTCCTCAATTCTTATAAACTAATTGGAAGTTCAAATATCATCTATACTTTTCTTCCTTTATCAAATGTGTTGGATTTTTCCAATCCTCTACCTTTATCATTATTGTAATTCATATTCACTTTCTTCTTCTCTTGAGAATACTCTTCAACAATATTATCTAGCGCAAGTACCTCTTCAACCTCAGTGACATCCACATCTTCAGTTGTTTTTGTTTCTCCAAACTCATTTTCCTCTTTCACATTTTAGTTCTTCATTTCCTGGTGGATTTTGAAACTCACATGATCACTAATAACTCTCCAATAGTGTTTTCTATTTTGAACATCGATCAGTGCATGCATTGTGGGTACAAATGGTCTTCCCAAAATGAGTGGATTCATCCCCACTTTCATGTCTATCACTAGAAAGTCGATGGAGAAGTAGAATTTACCGAATCTAATTAGGATATCCTCAATTACTCCTCTTGGGGATATCACTGTTGAATCTTCTAATTTAAGGAGTACTCTTTTAGGAATCATTAAATCCAGTCCAAAACTCTCGAAGTTCTGTATGACATGATATTGAAACTCTCACTTAAGTCACACAAAGATTTCCCAAATTTTTTGTTACACCCCAAGATTTTATAAGATAAATATTCTTTTTAATTTCATTAATATCTTGTGTTTTACTCTACACCAAGATTACCGTGCGCTATATGCAACACCATATTAGCTTGCAGTATATGCAACACTATTCTTTGATCATGTTACACATAATTTTGATAGTAGTTATTCTATGCAACATTGATTGAATATATATATATTCAATGTATAAATGGAATATGGTTGGATTCTTTTATAAGAAACAACTAAGGAGTCTTGCACCACACGCAACCCTAACTTGGCTTGCATTACACGCAATCGCGACCTTCCTCGATAGCATGTGTTTTACGCAATATCAGGTTTCACTAAACAATGATATATGGTTATAATATTTTTATAAACTAGCCATTATGAATATTATTAACTACATTTTGAATTTTATAACATTATTATACTTCTTACACATTTTCTAGAATATGGTATGAGAACAAAATAATTTTTTCGTGTAAAATATGTATTTTTAAAAAATTGTAGTTTTCCCACCTTTTGATGGCTCACCCACTTTAAATATTTTTTTTAATGTCTATAAGTTCAATTTGACAAAATAAAATTCTTATTTGGAATCAGGATATAAAAATTTACTGTGGATAATTTTTTCATATTATTCTGATAACTTTCGTATTTTAATGAATAGTAAAAACAAGCTATATTTTAATTACAAACAACTTTTTCATCGCAATAATTAATATTGATAGATTATATTTTTAATTGGTTTTAAAGTGTAATTAGAATATATTTTTATCATTTAATACAATATTGGTCATTGGAATTAATTTCACTTTGAAATTGGACATAAACAAGTATCAATCTTTTGATAGTTATTGTTTCTTAGAAACACGATATTTGTTTGGATAACAGGAATTAATTTTAAAATTAATTAATGTCACTTAAATGTTTTTAATTTTTAAAAATGGACATAATTTTTGAATTCGTAATATCAAATATAGATTAGGCTTAATTTTTGGTATTTTTCTAAAAACATTCAATTTTTGATTAATAGTAAAAACACTAGGTTACTATTTAAAAACTGAATTTTTATTTAAATAATTATTTATTTTATTTAAATTTATTTTAGGTACAAATTGATACATAATACCTATTTAAGTTTAATGTAATTAATTGGAGTCATTTTATAATAATTATATATATATATATAATTTATTGAACTTTTCACAGTCTGTTACCCACCACCTAGGAGAATTTGGAAATTCATATAAAACATAATTTTACCACTTCTGTGAGTGGAATTTCGAAAATACAAGAGACACAGTTAATATCAAGGACTAAAATGTTGTTCAATGAGATGAAGATAATTTTTGGTGAATAGTAACTTTTTACTTTTATTTACTTTGGTTAAAGAAAAATTGGGTAATTCAAGGATAAAATAATATTATAATAATTACAAATTACCTTAACACATGACCAAACCTTATTGTATGAGTAATGGCCATCAATGGGCATCCTTGGGTAGATTTTGGGACCCCATGGAGCCACTTATGAAAGACAATGACACATTAGATTAATTAATTTAATGTCAAGACAAAATTGGCATTAACAAATATATTTTAGTAATTACTTTTTATAAGGGGATATATAAATTATCTTTTTGACTATAAATATTCATTGCAAAGATAAAAATATTTCCTACATCCCTTTATTTTTTTATAATTTTTAGACATCAAAAAAATTAAATTAATTATGAAACAATAATGATGCAGTATTTACCTCATTAATAAATGATTTAAATAAATAAGATTATAATGATTAAAATATTATCCAAAACATGTCCAATTATGATTGGATGATTATATCTCCACCATGAGTCATCTTATCTTTGACTATAATGATTTTTGGACCATTAGAAACCGAATAAAATTATATTATAAAAAAATATTTTCACTCTTTCCTAAAGAGCCCCTCCTCCCCCTTATAAAAGGAGACCACTTCTATGAAATTTCTCACACCTCTCAAGCCATTTGGCTCGTCCAAAATCTTCCCAATTAAGCTCCCTACATCCCTCTCCTACCCCTAGAAGCCTTACATTAGGAAGAAGGCACTTCAAGAATTCCTTTTAGTTCAAACCAAAAGAACTTACCCAAATTAAAGGTAACAGTTTCTCTTAAGTTGTTTTCTTTTATTCTACTTCTCCAACCCCTAAAATATTTTTAATCCTTTCTTTTGTAACAAAACTAGTATCCTAACAATACTAGGATTTTTTTTATGAGAAGTATTATAACTACACTTACACACACCTCCGTCTAATGGATGAAGAGCATAATGATTATGTGGATGGCAAACTAACGCCTCACGAAACGGTGATTGTTCGATTTTCTCCTATCAACTCTCATGGTGGCCATTATGATGGAAATGTATTCATATATGATATATATTATGTTTATTATTTCCTTTTTATTCTTTACTTCCCAATTATATCAAGCCTTTATGGTTTCCATAGTCGGTAAATACGATAATCCCATTTGAGGAAGTGCGGACTACCACCCCCTCAAAGTGATGTGATTCGTTAATGCCTTATGTGGGATGTATAAAGGATGTAGTTAATGATATTATATATGATATTATACTGTAATTATAATATACCTATGTATCATTATGTTTTAATTCATTTAAAATAATAAATATAAATGAAAGTAGCGTTCATGTGTACGTACGGCTTACCGTCTCCATGAATGGTGCATTTCATTTCTTACCTCCATATGTTATATAATATTATAAATACATGTATATGCTGGATATATATGATATATATGATTTATAAATCATGAATATCATTCTGGATATAATGAAATTTTGACCACATGAATAACATGTAATTATAAGAAGTCCATTTTTGACTCAAGTACCAAATATCGACAAAACGAACATTATTAACTTAAATAGTTACATAATGTTTATAACATAGTAATAAGTTATATAAAAGGAATAATAAATTTAAAAAAGGTTCTTAAGAAATTAGAAATTAACTTTGGTTTATTATTCAAGATATTAAAGAACGATTGATTCAAGTCGGACACGAGGTAGGGGAACATCTTAACCCAATTTTCGTTCTTTGGGTTGATCTTCTCTTTATTGTTTATGTCGTTATTTGATTATGTGAGAAATGAATTTTTATATATTATCATGTATTTATACTTTTTTGTGACCTTATAGTGAATACACATATGTGATATATTTTATTTACAAAAAGATCTTTGTCTGGGATAACTATTCTAATCTCGCTCTTATCCGAGATTATGTATTCGTAAGTATTTACTGGGGGTTTGGTTATCATACATGTCCATGTATTCTAAACATATTTTCATGTATGTTTAGTGGAATATTTACCCAATTTTTAATTTTTCCACATGTTATGAAAGGAATCTTACTTTTGTTTACCACACGAGGAACTTTTTGACTTTTCTGACAAAAGTACGAGAAGAATGTTGTTTTTTAAATTATACGACATGAAAGGATTTATACAGTTTTATAAAGCCTTATTTTCATGAAGCTTCCTCCAAAATATTTCATTACCATTTTCAAAAAAATCGTTTTCTTTTATAATTTCATGACATTTTGTGAAAATAAAATGATTTTGAAGAAGAAATGATATTTTCATCAAGAATTCATTTCAAGTGTTTTATCAAAACCATTTTCCATATAAGATGACATTATTTCATATGCGTCTCTATGATTTATATGGTTTCACTTTTCTTATTATGAAATTATATTCATTTCTTTTATATGGATTATTTGATGATGGGATGATGTTTATCACACCCATTTTATTCATTGGGTTATTATGAATGATGTATGTTTATTTTGGGGCACAAGTAAGAATGATTTCATTATGAGATGGGTGGGACCTATATCTCCCTCCAATGAATTTGGTAAATATTTATATCTCATGAGATAGACATGGCTGAAATGGCAAGTAAATCTGGTTCAGTAATACAGGGATGGAATGGCAAGTAAAACCGGTTCAGTAAGGGACTTTGTCTACTAAGATGGTCTTGGCAGCAATGCCTTGGCTACTATGGAAATCATATCTTGTGCATAATGTTTTCCCAAAATTAAAAAGTTTTATTCCCATGCTATTTTATCTTTATTGATGTTCCTTTATGATCTATTCCTTACGTGCTCCCATGTTTTATGTCATTGCTCAAGATCTTGTCGTTTAAACATTGTGTTCATGTTTTTAAGTTCAAATGTATATGGTTTGTTTTATTTTATCCATGCTTACCCTTACTGAGCATTTGAGCTCACCCTTTATAAGTTTTCTTTTCCCCAGGATATAATTAAATGTTTTTAGGTATGAAACCCAAAAGGGGGAGATCTTTATGGGAGGTGTTGAAGATCTTTCACCACGATTAGAAGATTATGTTCCGAGTTTCTAAAGATACTAAACTATTACGATCCTTGTGTGTCTATTTTTGTTATGTATTAAGTATTCATCAAAAGTAATGTAATGTCCATGTACGTCAAGATTTGGGTCTTTATAGTTGGTATCAAAGCAAAGGTTTAGTTAACCTTTGGAAACTAGGATGCGAATATTGTAGTGAGATCCCTAGAGATATTTCTAAGGTATGTCTAGGGATATCCCTAAGGTTAAGCATAAGTATAGGTTATAGTCCTATAATTACGGTAACAATCTTAGAATTAAACCTAAGATGTTAGATATTTATGTTACTCCCCCTTTATTATGTTGTTTTCCCTAGCATGATTTTTTCCTCTCACACTATTCTTTTTGTGTTTTAGAAAATGGGTAGAAATAGGAAGATTGATGATAATGGAGAATATGATGGACAATGTAATGATATTTTTCATGATCAAGCAAATGAAATGGGATTTGGAAGGTGAAACATAGTTATTATGCCTAATTAGTAATCTCATTATATGATCAATAATATCATCTTTGGTAAGTTTCTTGACTCAGCTAATAAGAGAAAGATGGAATTTCATGATGATCATAGAGGAAAAAAAGTTCAATTCCCCTCATGTAAGTCATGTGGGAAGAGGAATCAAGGAGAATGTTTCAAAGGAACTGGAAGATGTTTTGGGTGTGGAAAAGAAGGACACAAATCTAGTAATTGTAAAGGAAAAGGTTCAGTTAACACCATGGATAAGGATAATGGTATTTCTAAGACATCAACAACGGTGAAGTGTTTTAAATGTGGAATATACGGGCATTATGAAAACCAATGCCCTAAGGGAAAGTCTCATGAATAGAATCAGCATGGTAGTATGGGTAGTATTTATGTTGATGATGATGAATAAACTGAAAATGATATGTGAGATTAAATAATTGTTCATGCTCGGTCAATGGTTTAAGAAGGTAGTGGAATGATTTGTGTTTATCAAGAGTTATGTTGTATGAGTAATGGTACTATATAATAAAGACACATCTAAGGATTGTTACACTACTGTTTTTCCTAAAGTATTTGAAAGTATATGTTGAATGGTACTGGTAACCATGAATGGTTATTTAGATTTTTTTGGAAAATAGATGATGTACGCATAATGAAGGGATAAGGAGATAATGAGATGTTTGATAGTATTAATGAGCTCATGACTAATATAAGGACGAAGTGATATCATGGTTTGAGGATAGATTTTTTTTGAGATTTTGGAATGCGGAAAAAGACAACTTTTGATAGCATTCATGTTTTCAACTAAGGTTCTATGGTAATTCATGTTGCAATAGAATACATGATTAAAGAATTCACATGTTTGGAATGTGACCAACAAGATATATCGTATGATAAATGATGTTATTCATGTTCTTGTTATGTGACCATTCCAGTAATCATTTTCTGTATACTATGAGATTGGACATATATATTTTGGATAAGACTAATGATTTGAATGAATTATGTTAGACATAAGATAGTATTGTTTAAGCCTAGAACTTTTTTCGATATTATTGCAGGAATGTTATTATAATGTTGTTTTAGAAAAAGGGACAACCTGCAAGACGGGTGAAAACCCATCGCGTCGGACAAGGCTGTGAGAATAAAACCCACAACCGAAGTGTGACAGGCCTTTATCACCTACCATTGGCCTACTGGAAGTCCCTGGTTAGTAGAAACTAGTTTTATTTTATTAAGCGGTATGATAGATGAATTATAAGTTCATTTTTGGATTCGTATACTATTAAACTCACCATAGATGGACTTATGTATATTTGATAACTTTTTCTAACCTTTTTTTTGAAATAAATGGAATGACCCATCATTCTATCACATGATCTGCTAACACTTCACGAATAACAAATTCAACTTCATTTCTTTAAGAGATGAAGTGTAAATTGTTCAAGGCATGAACAACAATGAGAGTGTACCAAAATCAAGTAAGAATTTCTTTTAATTCAAAAAATCTTAAACATTAGGGAAATTATCTTGAAATCCAAAAATGTTTCCCTAGTACTCTTATATCTGATAAATCATATGGTACCTTAGATAATCACAAATCTTTGGCTTTGTGAATGTTGGCTTTTTTATAGCCAGGTTCTCTACCACTCACCATCAGAACTTGATGGTTAGATTTCTCTTCCATATACATATTTTCACATGTGTTGTCATATGTGGGAACCCAAGTGATGAGTTACTTTGGGTATCCATTTTGTTTCTAACATTCATTTTTAAAATTAATTTTTAGCATTGATTTTTATGATGTGGGTTTCTATGAACGAAACTTTCAAGTAGTAAACGATTTATAACCCTGACGAATTTCGAGGGAAAAATTCATTTTAAGCGGGGTAGAATATAACAGCCCGATATTTTATAAGATATATATTCTTTTTAATTTCTTTCATATCTTCTGTTGTACACTACACCAAGATTACCTTGCACTATACGCAACACCGTATTAGCTTATAGTATACGCAACACTATTCTTGGATAATATTACACACAATTTTGATATTAGTTATTCTACGCAACATTGAGTGTATATATATATATATTAAATTTATAAATGAAATACAGTTGGATTCTATTATATGAAACAAAAAAGGAGTCTTGCACCACACGCAACCCTGACTTGGCTGGCATTACACGCAATCGCGACCTTCCTCGATAGCGTGTGTTGTACGCAATATCAAGTTTCACTAAACAACGATATATGGTTATAATATTATTATAAACTAGCCTTTATTAATATTATTAACTAAATTTTTAATTTTATAACATTATTATTCATCTTACACATTTTCTAGAATATGGCATGAGAACAAAATAAATATTTCGTATAAAATATGAATTTTTCAAAAATTGCAGTTTTCCCGCCTTTTGATGGCGCACCCACTTTAAATATTGTTTTTGACATGTATATAAGTTCAATTTGACAAAATAAAATTCTTCTTTGTAATTAGAATATAAAAATTTACTTTGGATAAATTTTTCATATTATTCAGATAACTTTCATATTTTAATGAATAGTAAAAACACGCTATATTTTAATTAAAAACAACTTTTTTCATCGCAATAATTAATATAGTTAGATTACCTTTTTAATTGGTTTTAAAGTGTAATTAGAATATATTTTTACCATTTCATCCAATATTGGTCATTGGAATTAATTTCACTTTGAAATTGGACATAAACAAGTATCAATCTTTTGATAGTTATTGTTTCTTAAAAACACGCTATTTGTTTTGATAACATGAATTAATTTTAAAATTAATTAATGTCACTTCTATGTTTTGAATTTGGAAAAATGTACATCATTTTTGAATTTGGAATATCAAATATATCATAGGCTGAATTTTTGGTATTTGTCTGAAAACATTCAATTTTTAATGAATAGTGAAAACACTGGGTTACTATTTAAAACCAGGCTTTTTATTTAAATAATTATTTATTTTATTTAAATTTATTTTAGCTCAATATTGATACATAATACCTATATAAGTTTAATGTAATTAATTGGAGTCATTTTATAATAATTTTAGATATATAAAAATCTTATTGAACTTTTCACCGTCTTTTACCCACCTCCTAGAGGAATTTGGAAATTCACATAAAACATAATTTTACCACTTTTGTGAGTGGAATTTAGAAAATTAGAGAGACACGGTTAATATCAATGACTAAAATTTGGGTCAATGAGATTAAAATAAGTTTTGGTGAATAGCAACTTTTTACTTTTATTTACTGCGGTTAAAGGTAAATAGGGTAATTCAAGGTTAAAAGAATATTATAATAATTCAAAATTACTTTAACACTTTCCCAAACCATATTGTATGAGTAATGTCCGACCATGGTCATACTTTGGTCTATTTTGGGACCCCATTGAGTCCCTTATGAAAGAAAATGACACGTTAGATTAATTAATTTAATGTAAAGACAAAACTGGCATTAACAAAAATCATTTAATAATTAAATTTTATATGGGGCTATATAAATTATCTTTTCAACTATAAATATTCATTGGAAATATAAAATGATTTCCTACATCATGATATTTTTTTTATAATTTTTAGACATCATATAAATTAAATTAAAAATGACGCAATAATGATACAGTATTTACCTCATTAATAAATGATTTAAATAAATAAGATTATAATGATTAAATTATTATCCAAAACATGTCCAATTATGATTGGATGATTATATCTCAATCGTGAGTCATCTTATATTCATCTATAATGATTTTTTGATCATTAGAAACCGAATATCATTATATTATGAAAATATATTTTTTATCTTTCCTAAAGAGCCCCTCCTCCCCCTTATAAAAGGATACCACTTCTATGCACTTTCTCACACCTATCAAGCCATTTGGCTCGTCCAAAATCTGAAAAATTAAGATCCATACATCCCTCTCCTCCCCCTAGAATCCTTTAATTAGGAAAAAGGAACTTCAACAAGTCCTTTTGGTTCAATCCAAATGAAGTTACCCAAATTAAAGGTAACAGTTTCTATTAAGTTGTTTTCATTTATTCTACTTCTCCAACCTATAAACTCTTTTTAATACTTTATTTTGTAAAACCAACAGTTTCCTAAATATACTAGGATGTTGTTATGAGAAGTATTAGAACTACACTTACACACCTCCATCTAATGGATGAAGAACATAATGTTTCTGTGGATGGCAATCTAACATCGAACGAAACGATGATTGTTCGATTTTCTCCTACCGCCTCTCATGGTGGCCATTATGATGGAACTATATTCATATATGATATATATTATGTTTATTATTTCCTTATGCTTCTTTACTTCCCAATTATATCAAGCCTTTATGGTTTCCATAGTCGGTAAATACGATAATCTCATTTGAGGAAGTGCGGACTACCACCCCCTCAAAGTGATGTGATTCGTTAATGCCTTATGTGGGATGTATAAAAGATGAAGTTAATGATATTATATATGATATTATACTGGAATTATAATATACCTATATATAATTATGTTTTAATTCCATTAAAATAAGAAATAGAAATGAAAGTAGCGTTCATGTGTACGTACGGCTTACCGTCTCCATGAACGGTGCATTTCATTTCTTACCTCCATATGTTATTTAATATTATAAATACATGTATATTCTGGATATATATGATATATATGATTTATAAATCATGAATATTATTCTGGATATAATTAACCATTGACCACATGAATAACATGTAATTATAAGAAGTCAATTTTTGACTCAAGTACCAAATATCGACAAAATGAACATTATTAACTTAAATAGTTACATAATGTTTATAACATGGTAATAAGTGATATAAAAGGAATAATAAATTTGAAAAAGTTTCTTAAGAAAGTAGAAGTTAAATTTGGTTTATTATTTAGGATATTAAATAATGATTGAGTCATGTCGGACATCAGGTAAGGGAACATCTTAACCCAATTTCTGTTCTTTGGGTTGATCTTCACTTTCTTGTTTATGTCATTATTTGATTATGTGAGAAATGAATTTTTATATATTATCTTGTATTTATACTTTCTTTATGTGACCTTATAGTGAATACACATAAGTGATCTATTTTATTTACAAAAAGATCTTTGTAAGGGATAACTATTCCAATCTCGCTCTTATCCGAGATTTTGTATTCGTAAGTATTTACAGGGGGTTTTGTTATCATCCATGTCCTTGTTTTCTAATCATATTTTCATGTATATTTAATGGAATTTTTACCCATTTTTTAATTTTACCACATCTTATGAAAGGAATCTTACTTTTGTTTACTACATGAGGAACATTTTGACTTTTCTGACAAAAGTACGAGGAGAATGTTATTTTTTATCTTATACGACATGAAAGGATTTTTACAGTTTTATAAAGCCTTATTTTCATGAATATTCTTACAAAAGATTTCATTAATATTTTCAGAAAAATATTTTTCTATTAGAATTGCATGACATTTTGTGGAAGGAAAATGATTTTGAAGAAGAAAGGATATTTTCATCAAGATTTCATTTCAAGTGTTTTATCAAAACCATTTTCCATCTAAGATGAAATTATTTCATATGTGTCTCCATGATTTACATGGTTTCGCTTTTTTTATTATTAAATGATTTCCATTTATTTTATATGGATTATGTGATGATGGGATGATTTTTATGACAACCATTTTATTCATTGGGTTATTATGAATGATGTATGTTTATTTTGTGACACAATTAATAGTGATTTTATTATGAGATGGGTGGGACCTATATCTCCCTCCAATGAATTGGGTAAAAATTTATATTTAATGAGATAGAAATGGATGAAACGGTAAGTAAATCCGGTTCAGTAATACAGGGATGGAACGGCACGTAAACCCAGTTCAGTAAGGGACTTTGTCCACTAATATGGTCTTAGCAGCAATGCCTTGGCTACTATGGAAATCATATCATGTACTTGATTTTTTCCACAATTATAATTTTTATTCCCTTGATATTTTATCATGATTAATGTTACATTATGATCTATGTCTTACATACTGCCATTTTTATGTCATTTCTCAAGATCTTGATGTTTAAACATTGTGTTCATGTTTTTTAGTTCAAATGTATATGGTTTGTTTTATTTTATCCATGCTTATCCTTACTGGGAATTTGAGCTCACCCTTTATATGTTTTCTTTTCCCCAGGATATAAAGAAAGGTTTTTAGGTAAGAAAACCAAAAGGGAAATATATTTATGGGAGATGTTGAAGATCTTTCACCACGATTAGAAGATTACGTTCCGAGTTTCCAAAGACACTAAACTATTACGGTCCTTGTGTATCTTTTTTTGTTATGTATTAAGTATTCCGCAAAATTAATTTAATGTCCATGTACGTCAAGATTTGGGTAATTATATTTGTTAGCTCCAAAAAATATTGGAATTGAAAATATACATGGATCTATTTTATTCATAGGTAGGTCATTTAATACCACCGCCTAGCATTCTTGTGTTATTGGTATGGTTCCAATCTCTTAAAAATTATTCTAATTTATTACTAGGTCTTTCATGAATTTTTCATATATTGGTGTGTTCGCAAGAATCTCTTCAAAAGGTATATTAATATGAATTTTTTTAAAGTGTTCTAAAAACATACATCTCTGTACGTTGTTATTTACTTGAACCATTAATTATGGAAAAGTAATACTAGGATTTTATTTCGGTTGTTTTTCTTTTTCCTCTTCAGTAACAAATTTTTTCCTCTCTTAGCTTCCTCTTCTCTTGCTTCCACTAGTGTTCATCCTAAAAATTTTATACCACTTAATTTTGATTTCATACCACTTTTGAGCTCTATAGCCTTCAAATATTCACGTGGTAATTCTATATTAAATCCTGGTAGTGTACCTCCAGGTCTCTCTATAAGATAATCAGCAATTTTTCCAACTTGGAGCTTGATATTCCTTAATGTGGCCTTCTAGTTTGATTATTATTCTCTTATTTAATTTAGTGTATCTCTGAAAGGGGTCCTCAATTTTTCTTGCATCTCTTCCAAATAATGGACATGGTTGGTCAGTTTGGGCCCCAATCCTTGTTGGTACCCTTTTGATCTTTGCTGAAATCCTTGTACTTGTTGTTGTTGTTGGTGGTGGTGTGGTCCCCAACCCTGAAATTGATTACCCATATTATAATCAGCATATTTTTAATCAAAAATATTCATACCTAGGGGGTTTTTTGCTTTCCCATCATGATGTCCATCATCTTGGTTAGAGACTCCAGTTGTGTCGCCATCTTGTCATTGTTGTTTATTGCATGAACTCATTTCCACTACATTCCATCTCCTTACAACTAGAAATTATTACTCACTATTTTGTCCAGTATGTTGTATCTTGCATGAGGTGATAGCTTCATTAAAGATCTTTCAGCTACATCATCAATAATTGACATGTTTCCCTTAAAAAACCCTTATAAAATGTTTGAATTGTTATATATAACTGTATTCCATGATGAGGGAACTTTTGAGTCATATATTTGTAACATTAAAATTCACCATATAAGGACTCATTTTCAAATTTAAAAATGTTTAAATGTTTACCCATATGTCCTACAACATAGAAGTTGAAAATAAGTGGATGAGGAAGTTCCATGAAAGCTCATCCCATGTAGTGATGGAATGTGATGGTAGGCTATAAATCTATTCTCAAGCTCGATTTCACAATGAAAATCGGAGAATTCGATGTCTAACAATGTCGCTAGAGAAATTTTGGAATTGGAAAGTATTGCAAAGCTCCAAGAATATTCCCAGATGTTTGTTCAGATCTTCATGTGGAAGTATAGTGAATTTAATGCTATTTGAAATCATCAAGATGATCACAATATTAATCTAAAATTTATTTTCAGAGAAGGGGGTATTATGTTTCTCGATTTCAATCCTGAGTTTGACAGCCTCTCGTAGTCTTCCAGTGTCTGCGTCCACTGATCTCTCTCAAATACATTGGTGAGTTGGTTTGGATCATCACCCACCATGGTTGTAGTGACTATAATCTTTAGGCTGAGTTCTATTTTTTGTGATGAATCGATGATGTCTTTATCCTTTATTTTCATGTTGTAGTTTTTCATATAAAAATCTAAAAATATGGAACTCAAATAACATCAAGTGTAAATAAATAAATAAATATAAATATTTGAATTTAAAAAATAGAAATCCTAAAACTAATAAGCTATTATCCACAAAAATTGAACCAATTTGATAGCCCTAGGGGGCATTGTTAGTTCCCTACTATGCTATGAAAAAACAAAATTTATAAAACCCAAATTATTCTTCTCAATTAATTGAAATTTATTTTTACTCAAATTTGGTATTGAACCCACAAAAGATTTGAATTTAGTTTAATTATAATTTAAAATGATTAAATTTATTAAATCGAAGAAAAAGGTGAGAGAATACTAATTTGATAGGATTTTAAGAAATCAAAATCAAAATAGACCATATAGATTGATTAGTTTGTGATACATTTGAAAAAAGTGTCATGGTAATGTAATATCAGGGTTTTGGTTCAATTGGATATTAGAAAATATGTTCATTAATTCATTATTAGTGTCTGAATCCAGATGAGAATGATCCAATGGACATGGTATCTCCCCCTCAACATGAAAATATCTTATTTCCCTTGGTTCTATAATATATTAGTTCACCTAATTGAGTTTTTCTTGATACCATATTTGAACCTGATTTCCCTTAATGATGAAAATGGCCATGCCTTTTTTAGGGTTATCAGTTGTGAAATTTGTATGTTTCTTTTAGATTCAAATATTTATTGTAATGATAAAAGAAAAATGAAAGGATTGGAAATTTATTAATGAAATCAAACAAATCTAATACATGAAAAATAAAAATAATTAAATCCCATGAACCATCCCCCTTTAATTACATCATGCTAGATCATGGGAAAATTATCCCCTCGTCCTAGAGATAAAATTTTTAGAGGGAAGGAGAAATTAAAATGAAAACATTATGAAAAGTGAAAAATAAATCTGATAGAGTGCATTAGCTTCTCGCTCCAACTCTAATATTTGGCTGAATTTTAATTATTTCAAGCAGCTTGAATCTCTTCTATTTATAGGTGTTGGATGGGACCTACCCTACCTGTTACATGACATGTAATATGATTACACATTGTGTAATCCTTATCTAATGTTTGTTCTATGATTTTTTGGATCCACACGAATCGTGTTAGAATACTTTTACCATTGACTCATATCAGGATATGTAATTGTGGGTTACGAAATATAATAACATCATGACATGGAATTTCACAACCTAGATTCATGGTCTTTGTCATGTCATTAACTGATACTACACACCATGTAATGATGATTCACGATGTGTAATTCCTTAATATTCTATTTTAATTCATTTTTAATAAATCTTTTATTCCTAACAAACATAATAAAATATGTAAATAAATTCCAAAATTAGTGTGATTATTCATTTAAAAACAAAATTCATAGTTTAAATCACTCTAAAATATATGCATGAGATACACTTATCAGGATTCATGGGGTTCTGGTTAAGATTTTGGAGTGCATGAGTGTGGATTACTCACTTGTTTTTCTTCCTAGAATGATCTTAGGATCCATAGGCATAGATTCTTCCCAAACCATACATTGTGTGTAAGTACTAGGGATAAAACTACCCAGGATTATGTTAAAAAGGAAATGATACTACACTTCTCGTGCTTGGTGTAAAGGTATTGTGAATGAATGGCTATGAATCTGGATGTCCATATGAATTTTGTAGGAATAATCCCAAATCATGGGGAATAGATTCCCATGTACACTCGTGTTTTGTGAAACTATGATTGGTTTAATGAGGAAACATGAAGGGGTCATTGGTTTAGACTTCATGAAATTTGGTTGATTTGGGAATCTCAAAGTTTTGCGAAACATGTCCCTCTATCATGGATTTTTTTCCTGGATATTCATGGTAAGTATTTACTGCAAGTTGGGTGTTGCAGGGATATTAGATTTTAATGAGAATTAATACTCTAGAGTGAAATGGGTTCTTTAGAGGAGGATATTTCACCAAATAATATCAAACACAAGAAAATCAATTGAAGGTCTTTTGTGAGTTAATTCTTGGAATATTTTAACCAATGGGGATCTATTGCAGTCTTCGAAGTTATAAGATTTGGGAAACTCTGTGTTACACGTGTTGAGAACTTCATCTTGGAAGTCAAAATGTGGCCCTTAAAATGGAAATTATAGTGGTATTTATAGGACTCTAGTTAACAAGTGGGTCTAAATTCAAAATACAATAGATTTTTTAGGAACCCTGACTTCGTTTTGTTCAATTTTTCCATAGGCATGAAAAAGAGAGTTGGGAAAAAATACAACACTCAGATCACGTGACTCTCTGTTATGAGATTATTTATCCATTTCTCCAGAACTCACTTCGTTTATCATATGTTTACCTCAATAATCCACATTAACATATAGATCATTCTCGAATGTGTTTTTTTGGAATTACAAATCCAGACCCCCACCTCAGAATGTGATCCGATATGGGTGTATAGGATTGAATTCTAAGGAAAATGAAAACTTTTGGTCAATTTATCCTCTTATGTTCACACAAATCCAACCAACCATTTGAATATATAGGGTAAAATCTTGGATTATAAATATTGGGAGCCCTTAATGTTATCATGATACTTTAATTAAATATTGATTGTTTCTCTATTTTCATGAAACATGCCATTTATTGAGAGTCATGTGGTTAAAATCATATGATTTCACACTTGTTTCGGATGCTTTATATGGGGTGCACATCTATATGTAGAGGACATGCTGATTTTTTCCCTGAATTACCTCTTTCCATAGGTGGGTTGTATCTATCACCTATTCATGGATTTTTTCTCCTTTATCAAAACTGTATGATGGGATGTCAGTTCCTCCTTCTGTAGATTCCTCCTCGGAACTCGTTACCATGTTTGGGTCTCCCTCGTAGATTTGAGTCATAGTTCATGAATCATATTCTTGGTGAAATATCATTGTGAACCCGAGTTAATTTAACCACTTTTTTCAGGACATTACATGGGGTATTGACATGGTAGAAACCTTCAGTCGGAGTAGATGACAACATCAAGCATGTAAGGGAATATCTGGATGCGTGGACATTAGGGAACCTATATTCTTTCTCATAAGAGGGAATATCAAGGGTGCAGAACCTAAGGCATCCCATGTTGGTCATAGGGTATCTTATGTCGGAGCCATGTC
This sequence comes from Viscum album, assembly GCA_963277665.1. Lineage (NCBI taxonomy): Eukaryota > Viridiplantae > Streptophyta > Magnoliopsida > Santalales > Viscaceae > Viscum > Viscum album. The sequence goes on along the minus strand of OY728122.1, from coordinate 575,743,484 downwards.
TATGAGGTTTTCCTCAGCTTCCCATACTTAACACAGGGTATGACATGAGTTTAACGTCTAGCAGATATGGTTACGCCAAAGGCATATCTTCCGAGGTTTTCCTTAGGCACCTCATGTTTAACACGATGTAGGTCACGAGTTTAATGTCTTTCTAAGATATTTATTCAAAATTCATGTCATCTGAGGATTTCCTCTGGTATCTCGTGTTTAACACGATGTAGGCCATGTGTTCAACATCTTGCAGAGATGTATTAGACTGATCGGAAGACTGATGGGATTGGATCAGAATGGTGAAACCCATGGAGTGAACACTGATGATGGGACTAACGCATGGTTAGTATCCCGATTGCTTCCAAGAGAAGAATGAAGGTTGGGGACATGATCTCACCCGGATGTGGTGGCCTAGGTAATAATCAGGATGGATATGGATTGTTGAGTGAAGTGAATGGAGAGTGAGATGGAACCATTGTGAAGGTGACAATGGTGTTGGGATTGATCCTCATAGAGACTTCCTACATATCCATGTGGCAGGGAATCAATGTATGCGTAGTTCGGTGGGTGAAGGGACACCTGAGGAGGTAGCCCATGAGAATGGATCCATGGATGGGATTCAAATAAAGTAGAACCTCTAGGTTGGGATGTGACCTTCATGATACACATAGGCTCGAGGGAGAGACCACGATGGGACATGAGTGATGGGATTGAACCTATGGGAGGATTCCTATGTATCCCCATGTAAAGGAATTAATGTTCACATAGTTCATGATGGGGCATGGAATCAGGGGGGCACAGAGAAAAACGACCTGATGACATACTGAGGCTTATGCATGGTTAGAAGACTTATTTCTACAAGGAGCAGTGAGAAAGTGGATGACATGATCTCACTAGGATGTAGCGGCCCAAATAAGAATCAGTATGGATGATGGCGAGTTGAATGAAGTGGAGGGGGAATGAGATGGATATGACACGAGTGTGACATTGATGTTGGTATTGATCTTTAAAAAGACTTCCTACATATCCCCGTGGTAGGGAATCAAAATCTACATAGTTCGGTGAGGTGATGGTACACCTATGGAGGCGACGCATGAGAATGGATGCATGGATGGGACCGGGAGGAAATAGACCTGTCAGGATGGTATATGATCTTCTCAGGACACATAGGCTTGAGGTAAAGACCAAGATGTGACATGGGAAATGGGATTTAACCCCAGGGAATCTTCCTACGTATCCCTGAGGCAAGGAATAAAAGTTCGCGTAGTTCAAGATGGGGCCTGGAATTGTGTTGTACGCAGAAGAAAACAAACCAAAGGCATGTTGGGTCTTACACGTGGTTAGCAGACTGGGGTTGGTCTAACGCTCAAAGGGGGGCAGACCAGAGATGTGGGTCCCAGCATTGGGGACTACAATGGCTTTCCATTGATTGGGGAACATAACGGCTTATCACTGATTAAGGAACACAATAGTTTTTTGGTGATTGGGGAACACAATGACTTACCGCTAATTGGGGTACATAACGGCTTACTATCGATTGGGGAACACAACATCTTATTGTCGATTGGGTTTGGACCTCAGGTAGGCTTCTAATGTACCTTACTTGGGAGAAAAGGATCAAATCCCATATAGTTCGAGTGGGTATAGATTATCATCTTACGTGATGAAGATGTACTGACGTGAAGGGGTCGATACAAGTATGTGTTGGGATTGTACCTCAGGGAGGCTTCCTATATATCCTTCCTTAGAAAGGATCAAAGTACTTGTAGTTTGGAAGGAATATAGTTTTACATCACGTGGGATGGGGGTGAACTGATGTGAAGTGGTCAAGACCAATGGCTGTTGGTCTTGAACCTCATAAAGGATTCTTATATACCTAGCCCAGGAGATAACGATCAAAGTTCACATAAGTCAGGATGGTTTGGTGAATCGATGTGAAGGGGTCGAGACAAGTAGATGTTGGGCTTGGTCCTTTGGGAGGCTTCCTACATACCTTGGAAAGACATGTATCAAAGTACACATAGTTCAGTATAGTTTAGTTAACTGACATGAAGGGTTTGGGACCAGTACGTGTTGGGATTGAACCTATGGGAGGCTCCCTATATACTTTGCCTTGGCAATGATCAAAGTCCATGTAGTTCTGGACGGTTTGGGGGCTAACATGCTATGGCGGCCTAGGGATGATTTCATGGTCACTGTTTAATCTAAGATCACATGAGTCATCCTCTGTGTGAGAAACAAGAGGCAATAATAGACCTGAAAATCATGGTGCAAAGATGTCCCATGAAGGGTGGTGAATGGGGCTTACACATGGAAGTTTCCCGGGTGCCTCTAAGGAGCGACAATGGTGAATGGGGAATACAAATGGAAGATTCTTGGGTGCCACTAAGGAGAGGAAATTTTTAATGGGTATTATTCATCGAAGCTGTCCAGGTATGGCAAAGGAGCGGCAAAAATTGATGGGGCTTACGCATGGAATTTGCCTAGGTGCCACTAAGGTGAAGAAATGGTGAATGGGGCTTATGCATAAAAGTTGTCTGGGTACCACTAAGGAGAGGAAACTATGGACGGGCCTTACACGGGGAAGCCGCTCGTAATTTCATCCTCTTGTCTGTCCATGAGGGAATCCCAACTCCCTAGTGGGTTGAGGCATATAATTGAGGTCAATACTTATATTCTAGTAAACAAGTGGGATAATTCCAAAGGCATTGGAATCAGTCCAAACAAAGGGATATGAGAAGTTTGAATCACATGCCTGACATTCGGAATGCAGTGAGGGTAGTGTCACAATGGAGGATAACTATTGACCATGTTCGAAACACGGCATCCATATCACGTTATCCATGAAATGGGTACCAAAAATGAGGGTTGATTGTTGACCATGTTCGAAACACAGGACCTGACTCAAAGTGTCTACCAAAGTCTTTCGGGGCATTGTCCTAGAATGGTAGGTGAGCTAAGGATGAATGAGACCAAGTTGTTAGGGGGACCCTTCAGACATGAAGGAGGATAAACATCTGAATGTAGGACACATGAAGCATGATATGGAGTGATGGAATGTTTTAATGGATTCCAATGCTCTTGAAATTATTCCACTGTAGTCATGGCATGTGGTATCTTATACTTTTCACATAAGTAATCTCTTATTAGAAACAGGAGGCATTCTATTATTGAATGATATGGAATGATACAGTTTATAGTTATGTAGAGAGGACTATTGGTATCTTATTCTTGGTGCATAAGGCATATCTGGTTTAAAGAAAGAGGCATATTTTTTTCATATAGGGTGTACTATAGTTTATAGTCATGTATAGTGGATTACTGGCATCGTATGCTTGGTATGTATGTAATATAATGTTAGGAGAAAGAGGAATCATATATTTGTCATCTAGGGTGTACTACAGTTTATATTCATGTAGGGAGGACTATGGGAATCTTATGCTTGGCGCGTGAGTCATCTCTTGTTTGGAGAAAGAGGAATCCTATGTTTGTCACATAAGGCTTACTACAGTTTAAATTCATGTTGAGAGGACTATTGGAATCTTACGCTTGGTGCATAAGGCATCCCTTGTTTGGATCAAGAGGTCTCTTATATTTTTCATATAGGGTGTACTAGAGTTTATAGTCATATAGATAGAACTATTAGGAATAAGGTGACTAGAAATTACTGGTGTTGGGACTTACACAAGAGCGATCCTTTCTAGTTCAACCTGGTATAGAATTCAGGTGATGGGGTTAGAATGAGTTACATGAGGAATGGTCTGACTCAAGTTACATGGGAAATTGATGATGAGAATCTCAACTCACGACATGGGAAATGAACCAAGAGGATTATGTTGACCTAAGATATTTCATGGTGTGGAGAGGAGTATCTCAAATCATGGTATTCCATATGTGGAAGGTGGGTGTGCATAAGGGCACAATGGAAAATGCCGACATCCCAGCCTGAGAAGTTCACGGTGTGATTCTTTATTTTTCATGGGGTTCAATGACGGTAGCTAAGCGACCAGCCTAGAGTGCTGGGAACGTAGCTCAGCACTGACCCCGAGTGAGGGTTTGGGGGCATAGACCCTATGGTATGCACTGGTGGGAATGAAGGTACGATCTTTTCAAAAGATAGGCCTTCAAAATGGAGATTCACGGAGCAAGGGGTCTCGTGAAGCAGCTTCATGATGGAAAGCTTCTCATGGAGCATGGGTTCTCGTGAAGTAGATTTGCGAAGGAAAGGTGCTCTTGGAGCTTGGGGTCTCAAAAATCATGTGGCTTCGTAGAGCTCTAGGTCTCGCGGATCATGGGGTCTCATGGAGTAAATGGTATTGTGGAGAAAAGGGGCTTCGCAGAGCCTCGATCAACCCTAAGGATCACCCTCTTTTGCAAAGGGTAGAGCCCTTTGCAATGGCAGTCACATCGCCGTGCTTAGGATCTCCGTGAAATGGGAGATCAGCCACCCAAGGGGTAGAAAAATCATGATTATAAAGGGGGGATATCTGGCTATTTATAGGAAATGCGGGACGGTGGATCAAGCTACGAAGAACAAACGCGCACTGTGAAGAGAAAACAATGCCACGAAGGACGTCGCGCTCCGCAACCAGAGGGAGTTCCCTCAAGTTTCTCATAACCACAGAGTCGACCGTCATCAGCCTTCGCGGCACTTGTGGAGGATCTGTTAAAGTTTCATCAAGTTTTGCATAGTCACGTAGTCTACCGTAACAGCCTTTGCGACACTCGCGAAGGCTCCAATCAAGTTCCCTCTACTCTGCAACCGTGGAGGGAGCTTCGTGAATGGGCTTTGCGAACCAGTTTTCCATCCTAACTTCAAATGTTCAAAACTCTTAATCCATAACTCCATTCGGGCTCTACGACTAGTCAAATTGATGGTTGAGAAACCGGATACGATCTTGGATCATGTATGGAAGCATTTTCAATATTTTGTGGATGGATTTTCCGATTCCAATAACGTTAATCAATCTTCTGAAAGAATAAATTTTTTTTGCAAGATAAGTTCCACAAAAAATAATAATGATACAAGTATTTATTTAAACTTTTATGAGGATAGAATTCAAAAATAAGAAATTATGTAAATATTACTTGGTGAAGTATTAAAAACTCTCCCAATATACATGTGGTGCAATATGGTTGATCCTCATCATGTTGTAAGAGACCAAAACCCATTGCTGGACACAAGATCTAGAAACCAATCAGGATAACCAATGTGGAGGATTTAGTTACTAAGAAATACCCACCATGATATTCCAATATTTTTAAGATGGGATTGGAAGATAACCACTAAGGATAAATAAAGGATTCATACTTCCACTTAACGGTAAATTTCATATACAAGTAGGACTAATCATACAAGGTCCTTCATACTTGTATTGAATTTGAAGAAAAACTCTAATGATTTGGATTATATGAGGCATTCTGGGTGTCTTAGTTTAATGTCTTCAGTATTAATCCTAGAAACTGGGGATATTGATTCGGTGGCCTCCTGAAGCTAACTCCTTCCATCTTTATCACGGTGAGGTGTGCATCCGTCTTTGTGAACTCTAATAGATTGGATGGATCCCTATTATTAGGGGGCCCTATAAATAATTTTTTTCTGAAATTTAATTCAATAGAGGATATAAGTACAAACTTTTATTTTTGAGTGTTTTGTTTTGGGTGTTATCCACATTGTGGTAGTATCTTCCCCCCATTCAGACATCTCCTTCAAGAAGTTGTTCCATCTATTCTTGAATGTAACGACCCTATACTTTAATAAATATTTTTTTTCATAAATATTTTTTAAAAAAATATATTATTTCATATGAAACACATAACTAAAACAAACTATGATATTTTAATAAAAAAATTAATTATGATCGTTATAACATAATCATTGGATTGGTAGGTATGAATAGAGATAACTGAATTATGAAATATATATAGAGAAAAGAAGAAATGACAACAATAATTAAAATAATTCCTTACGAATACCATTTTTTCTATCTTGTAAAAGATGAAGTGTTTCTAGTGTTTTACTTTTTCCAATACCAATTTGAATATAACTATATATGGATTAATATAAATCCCTATTGTAGAAGTTCAATCTCAAAGAAATCATTGTGACATAAATTCTAGTGAAATCACTACATATGACTTCCTCTACTACCTATATTACCTTAGATATTATGTATATTTATTAAGGGGTTTTCTATGTAGAAGTTACGATGACATAAGAATTAATTCCAAAAATATTTATAATAAAACATTGATTTATTTTATGCTTTAAAATGTCCTATTGAAAATTGTTTTACAATATAGTGCGCTCTTGATATATATATATATTTAATTTTATGATTTGAATTTGATAAAATGAAATTAATTTTTAAATTAAAAATATCCAAATTATAGAAAGGTGAGATTTTGTAAATATACTCAAGAAGGTGAATTTTTAGTGAATAGTAAAAAATATTATTTTTATATATTACGTATACATTAAATAAAATAAATTTTAACCACCTCTATAAATATTATCTAACAAGTTAATATTAGATTTTTTTCATAGAAATAAGTTGCCATGATAGAAAATTTTCATCATGGTAAGGGTTAATAGGGTTAAAATAGTGATTAACCTAAGAGATAATTCCATAATTATCACTAAAACGAACCCCATTTTTATTAGCTAAATGGATTTCAACAAAAAAAAATTATATATTCAAAGTTGGACTAAATTGGAGACATGTTATAGGAGAAATAAATTTGTTATATTTAATATTTCCTAATATTTACAAGAGTACTTCTCTCTTCACTTATTAAAGGATCCTTCCACTACCCCTTAAATTTCACTCTAAAAATTTAAATTCATACTATTACACTTCCTCACTTCCTTAAAAAATATGTATCTCCCATGTTATTGTCCTTATAGTCCCAAGATATATTCTAAATCCCTTCTAAATCAAGAAGGATTCCAAGTGAATATTAAATTCTTCTACATAAGTATTTTATCAACTCTTATCGTTCTTCTATTTCTTTTTCTTATAGAAATTATTAAATATTATTTATCATTGTATTTTTAGGTTTTTCAAATCATTAAGCTTCAATAAATTTAATATTACTATTATTAAATTGATTTTTCTTATTCATTCAATCCTTATAACATTCTCATGTTTTGGTTGGTTTTACAATAAACATGAATGAGGTTATAATGATTTTATCACAAAATTTTTATGAAATCATAATTAATTGTAATATTATATAATAATGATTACTTTTTTGTTATATCATAATATTTCAATGATAAAACTATAATAACATCATTACATAAACATATTTATTCAATTAACGCCATCTATTCTTATTTTGGTCGGTTTAATTTCTTATATGAACAATGAATTTTTTTTGTAACTGATAATTATGGAAACATAATTTCTAGTATGATATTATATTAAGTCTTGCACTCGAAACCCACAATCCTAGATTGGGTTCCAAAAATGCATACTTTACAAACTAGATTTTATGTCAACTATAGATTCTAAAACATGATTATCCCATATTTACATGACTTAAAACAAATATTACATTACATACACTCCTCAAACAACTTAGGTTTACATATTTAGAGAATTTGGAAAAATTATAAACTAATAGAGTCTATTTATTTCTCAACTAATGGAAAATTATTACACTAAAATAGAAACTTATTAATACATATTAAGTCTTAAACATCTCTATCAAATTCTCCACACAGGCTATTCTGTTTAACATATCTTGAGTAATATATTTCATTATAGCCTAGTAAATGGAAACATTATAAGGGGAGAGCTCAAATTCACAGAAAGGGTAAATATAATTTATGAAAACTAAAGATCATAAGTGAATATAAGGTTAACATAAATATTATTTCAAGAATAGAAAAACACTAATTATTCTGCACTAGAATTACATTGAAATCATTATATATCCGTGGATAAATATTGAAATGACAATATCACATGGATAATAATAATAATTAGTTACTTATTTATTAAATGAATATTTTCAGAGAGTTAATTACATACCCTAATCCATGATATCATGATCTTAGAAATCAAGATCATACCTTCAAGTCTTTATGTCTAGGAAATATCATATTCTATGTATCCATTCACCTAAAGACCCAAAAATATTTGTATTATGATAACTACTGGTCCATATAGGGGATATATAATTTCATTCCCCACTAATAACTTGTTTATTTCCACTGCATTCATCATATTATAAAATGTGTAAACTATATATAATTAACTTTTTAAATAAACATATTTCTTAGAATAAAAACGTATGGAAAACCAATAATTTTCCACATGTCATTACATGGGATAAAATGACCATAAACCATCCGTATAAAAAAGGTGTATGGTTAAAAAATACATAGTGAAGTTTCCAACATAATTAGTAAAAAATTATATTATAATAGAAAATATTTGGATTTCTAGTAGTTCCCCAAGGAATAAATTGAATAGATTTCAATGTATGAATCCCTCAAACAAACACCATATAGATCAAGGGGATATAGTTAAGTAAATAATTACCCAAATCAATTGAGATATGGAATCTAACAGAAAAATATTTAATAAAAGGAAGGAAATATAGAATTTTCATAGAGGAAATTCATTGGAAGGAAAATCATGCATATAAAAGAGGATGATTTGGAAAGAAGGCAGTGATAGATAATTTATTTGATACAAAGAAGCATTATATAATCCATATTGAGAAATAAGGTGAATGGAGGAAAAAAATATCCACAATATAAAAATGAAATCATATAATTATGTTGTAATAGATTGAAAACATCCCTGTAAAATAATGCTTCGAAAAAAATCACACAAGACTTGATAAAAGATCAAATTTTATGATACCATGATTTAAATACTCTAAATTAAAAATATATATAATTTTTATATGAAAAATAATGTAATATAAATATCATTAGTGTATTTCATTTTTAATAAGAAGAGTAAAATGAAGGTGAAAACATTAAATACTTTTTTAAAAAGAATTTTAACATTGGTGTAAAATAAAAACATACATGTCACTTAGAAAAGTATCTTTTGAACGTTGAATCAAAATATTTACATAAAATTATATTTTAAAAATAATATTCAATAATGTATCATTGAAAATAATGTATATTTTACTATATAAAATTTTATCCAAAGATAAAACATTTGACTATTAAAGGAACCTTTTTGCTAAATTTTAATTACATTTTTTGAAAACCCACATTGTAAAAAGAGTAATAAAACATTTATGTATCAAAACATCACTTTCTAGAAGAAGATTATAAAATCTCACAAAATAAAATATCAGTTTCGGATAACCCATGAATGGAAAATAAAATATCAAGACGAAATATTATAACTCATGGAAATGAGATTTAGGTTCTCAATATCCCTTTTGGGAAATATACATCATGAAGTATAAAATATTTTAAAAGGGATTTATGTGTTAAAAATGTAAAAAATGAAATAATAGAACATAATAAAATAAAATTTAATAATTTACCCTAATTATATAAAATATGTAAAAGAGAACAATCAAAACCTAATGTAAAAAAATTTGTTACCAAAAACTCTTATGACTTTTTTAAAATAGAAGTTAAAATAAATTAGAAGAAAAGATCTTGATTTGGTATAGTATATCCAAATAATTATAATAAAATAAACTATATAAAATTCATTGGATATTATATTGATATAATACCACATAATGGAAAAATGTTTCATAACCTATATCATGTCTCAAAGAATAAAAATAGAGACCAAGAAAACCCTTACCTTAATTTCCATTTAGTCAAAATGCACTAAAACAACTTTTATAAAAAAAGTAACTATCTTAATCACTTACTTAATAACTTATTTAATGTCTATAATATTTTATGAAAATAATTTATAATTATTCTCTACATGTATATTAGTTAGTTATTATCTATTTTTTATATCGTGCGTATGTTATCTTGATTATTTTGGACTATTTTAAAAAAATGGGGTTTTTATTCATTCTTTCAAGAAATTTCATTATTCCAAAATCATTAAAGGTAATATAATTGATGTTGCATTATATTTATAGATGTATAATTTCATTATTTGGTAGTTTTGGTTACAACCTATGATGATGAAATTGGGGATGATCATGTTTCGGTGATTCCTAATGAATAAAAGGAGTTTTATTAATTAATGGGTTTAATAAAAATGCTAGCATTAAAGGATCCTCATAATTAAGAATCATACCCTGGATGAAATCTAGGCTGGTTCTGGTACTATTTCAGTACTATGTAGGTATTGATTCACATGATGATGCCAGAAGGCGGTGATGTAAGCATGATGCAAGAATGCGGTAATGGAGGCATGATGGTGTGGGAATGAAACTGCACATAGATTTTAGGACATGTTATGGGCTTCATGACTAATAAACCATTGGGATGTGTTCTAAATAAATATTGATTTATGGGTGGAATATCCCCTTGGGGGATATGGAATTTCCTTCTGGAATGTGTGTGTGGTGTTTATGTGTGGGTTTAAATGTAATTATACCCCAATGCACCAAATATATATATATTTATATATCTATTATAATACTAGAATTCATGTTCCCATTATATATTCCCAACCCTTATTCAACCAAAAATTATGTTTTTCAATATCAATTTATTTTCTTACATTCTTGAGTAACTTTTCAAGATTACAGTTTCTGGTGAAACACCTAAATAAAAAACCCCTATAATTGAAAAGTTATAACTTCCACTGAGTGTCCATTTTTCAAAATAAAATAATTTTAAAATGAAACACATTTTATTTTCATGAAAACTCATCATGATTTTCAACTTGACCTCATCATTGTTCCAAATTGTCCTTAAACCCTGTGAATTTTTTCTAAAATTTAAGATGTGCACAAAAAATCTTAGTAAGGAACATATATAAAAAATAAAATAAACTCATTAGTCTATTTCAAAACCATGAGATCATAAAAAAGAGTTGTAATTTTAAAAAAATAAAGTAGACCTCAAATAATCATTTAATTTCACATGAAATAAAAGTCACTTCCCAAATTTTCCATAATACACTTTATAAGAAATGATAATGTAAAAAATTATAATCATGGGGGGTTCTTATAAAATATGAGAACCCATGAAAAACATTTCCTTAATAACATACATTTTACTATTAAAGGTAATAATCATTATTATAAATAGTAAATAATTATATTACCTTATTAAATAAAAATATTTCCAAAAAAACATTTTAAATTATTTAAAATTCATATAGGTTCCTTTGGAAATCATCTTCATATAACCATGATAAGAACCCTTACAAGTGGATGACCTACTAAGTTAATTTAAACATAATTATATGGTTAATATACTCATTACCTAATGAATTGAAGAGATATATAGAGCCCTCTTCTGATCATAAAAAATTTATAAAGGACATAACTTTCATGAAACAAATAAAATATTTCATTTACATCATCGAATTAAAAAAACACTTTTCAACCGATAAGTAAGACATTTTCAGATATTGACATATCGATGTCTATTAAAACACAATTTTCAAAACAAAAATTCATAGAATAAAGGGAAGAAGGTGTTTTCTTTAAAGAAAACATGTAATCCTGAAAATTAATCCAAATATAAAAAATCATCTATTGTAGTATTAAAATATATTAAAGGAGAATACTTTAAAAACTATTCATTTTCACTTTTTAAAGAATGTCAAACATTCTATATAAAATTCACTAAAAGATTCCTTTTTATGACATTTGTACTAAATTTAAAGTAGAGGAAAATTTTAGTTTCTAATTAATTTATTTACATATTAACATAACTATAAAGAAATATGGTCATGGAGGAAAAATATTTTAGAGAAATCCTCAAAACATTTTAAAAATTGGTTTTATGAATGAATATCCCTTAACTATAGTATTAATTGTCACATACATTCTATATATTCCTGAATAATAAATTCATGTTAATTATTTACATGATTATGAATATTTATTAAGTTCCATATCATATTATTATTCCTTTTATTTCACTTATTACAATGGCATAGATAATAACATAACTAAAAAAAATTTACTTCAGATGTTTTGAAGATGTTTGGTTCATAAGTCAAAATTGACTTTGGTAGGCTGAATATGGTCAAATGGACAACAATTATATAATTAAAAAATATTAATAATTTTATATTTTCCCTTTTTATTACATTAATTATACTTTTTTAACCAACCATGTTAAGTTATTATGAAAAATTAATCACTTTACAAGATGGATACAATAGTTCGTACATACACATGAGTAGTGTTTCTATATTCCAACAAACATTGGGGAAAGAACTTAAGTATTATTTTATATTTATTTAATGATAATTATATAATAAATATATTATTAATTCATTAAATTAAATTATACATACCATCTAAGTGAGGTGATGATAGAAAATAAAATACATCGATTCGCAAGGCGGTAGTCTGCACGTATGCAGCGGTGATGTTTTTATTTTTCATTGGATGGTAAAGGAAGAATTATAATATTTATTTAAAAAATAATAATTAAATTTATATAATATATATAATATTATTTCATTTATATCCATAATTATGAGCAACCATAAGTGGTGGTAATGAAAAATGAAATACATCATCTTCGTGAGGCTGTAGTCTTCACAAACACACAAAAGGTGTTTTCATTTTTCATTATATTTATAAGTATATTAGAAATGGTTATAATATAATCATAATAGAATTTAATTATATTTAAAATACTTATGTTATTATATTATAATGGTTATGAAATATTTTTAGGAGGTAAAAGATGAAATAAAAAACACTTGTATAAGAATTATACATATTCTTTGAAAAACTTCCTTAAGATTATACCTAAATCCTTATTAGGATGGTATATTGATCACAAAAGGACCTCTATAACATGGGGAGTTATTTTAGTAAATTATTTGGGTCAGTTATGGTTGATCTGAGATGATATTTATGTGTGGAGAATAGATGATATCTGGAGTCCTTTTACAAGGGAGGGAGAGTACATACTATGAATTTTTTAATATACTAATATATATCTATATTTTTACTCAAAAAATGGATTATAAATGACTTATAATCAATTATGAGATGATATAGGGTCAAAATAAGTCAAAAAATATATTTAGACAATTTTTCGGTCATTTTAACCCATAAGATTATTATATTAACCCATTTTAACTCTTACAATGGTAACTGGATTTTTACCAATGTTACTATTACTAATTACCAAAAATGATTTCCTCATAAGTAAAAAACTGTGATATTATAATTAAAAATATGGAGTATATTTTGTCAAATTTAATTCCTATAAGTGGAATAAATTAATTTTAATATAAACTCATGAAACCTGATATAGAATGGTTTTCTAGAAAAATGTTTTTATATCAAAATTATGAATAATGCTGATTATAATTAAATTAACTAGATTAATCTTTAAAAAAAGTAAGTGATGAAATTTTAAAATGAATTAAAAACACAAAACTGGAATTTGGAAATACTTGAAATTAAATGAAAGCTTTCTATAAAATCAGAATTTTCACTATTCACTAAAAAAATCAATCTTTTCAAAAAAATCAAAAAAATTATCCCTAAGTTGTTTTTTATATTATTATTCAAAAAATATCCTTTTATAAAGTTAAATATATAAAATTTTAAGAAATTAATTATAATATTCATGCACAAAATTCAATAAAACCCATTTTTGAAGAAAATGTATTCTTGAAGAGGAAAGCGAATTTATTCTATTTTAATTCATAATAACCATAATTAAATGAATGATAATTAATTTAATTTAATATACTATATTTTTATTTAATTATAATAAATTTTAAATATTTATTAATTTAATATATTTAAATAAAAATACATTCCACTCAAAAGAATAGTTTAACAAAAAATATCTCTTTTGTCTTCAAAATATTTGATCATTGTTTTCAACCAATTGAATTTAAATATACCTAATATATATATATTATGTGCAAATTGGAAATATATATAATGATCATGTTACATTCCTATATATATACCCTTATATACTTCACTAAAATTTATTCAATTACTTTTCTCTCATCATTTCGATTATATTTATAATTAATTACCTTGTATCAGTAGTCATTGTTGGGGTCACAATATTCTTAGTGAACCATGATGATAAATATTTTATGTTTTTGGTATTTTTATATATATTTGAATTAAAACCACTTGGGATTTTATTCATGTTGTTTCGTATTACAACCATATATTATATAAGTGTTTATCATTCATTATAAAATTTTATTTCAATAAAATTATCACAGTTATTTTTAGATTTATTTGTTTTTTGAATCATAATCTATAAAACATAGTATTCATTTAAAAAAATTATAAAATCTTGGGGTTTTACATTCTACACACTTAATAAAATTTCATATTCATAATAATATATAATGACTAATAAAAGGGTTTAAAACATTTTCATAATAAATTCTAAGGAGTACAATAAAATGTACAATCATAAAAGGAAAATAAGTTTTAATATATATAAAAATAAATTTTTTAAAAACCCACCTCATAAAAAGGGATAATAAAAAATTATTTTTGGAAAGAGGAAATATGATGGTCACCTGTAATGACACATAACCTAAGTATATCATAAGTATGAAGTGAAAATATGGACATGGAGTAGAGAAATATTTTACAAGGAATAATAGAGATTGATAGAGAATGCAGTGATAAGGAATTTAATTACTACAAAAACATAAATTAGTAGCGGATAAAGAAGACCATCAGTTCATCAATAATAAAGGAATAAGGGTAACATTTTTATTTCAAGAACCTTTTTCATATAGTTAAGTGATTATTTTACTATCGAGATGGAGAACATGATAAAATATACTTTATTTATTTTCAATTGATAATAATAATTTCACCATTTGGTTGTGAATCGATTGGTTTCCACTTCTATCACATCTATCACTCAAAGAAATGCATATTAAAGTTGAATTTTTCATGCTGTAAGTACTAAAACAAACATCTAAAGTATCATAAGTTCCATAAATGAATATTAATTTATTCCTCAATTAATTATACAATAACCAAAAATCAAATGGTTTCCACAAGTTAAGATAATATACAATATGAATAACCCTTATTTTGACGAAATATCACATTAATCTCTAAAGACTAAATAATGACACAAAATGTTAAATTAAGAAAATTCCATAAATAAATTACATTTAATCACGTCAATATATGGTAGAAAACAATTTACACCAAAAAATAATCATAATTATTTGATCATATATTCTTCTGAGTTCAAATTAATATTTAACTATAAACAATATTAGTCACTTGTAAATTCATATACCAAAAATTTATAGGTTGTAAACATATAATCTCTAATATAATCTAATTTTTTCCAATAAAAATTAATACATTATTCCATAAATTATCCTAATACTTATTGTTCAATTTTTTTGTAAATAATCATTTAATATTCCAAAAATAGTTAACATCTTTAAAAATAACATTTATCACATAGTCACGAAATTTCTTTTTAATCCCTTGGTTATGTATGCGATAAAATATGTTATCCCCAATTGTATTTAACCTTTAATACCAATGAACTATAATCACCTCAATTAAAAAAATCATATAAACCCAAATGGTTTTTAATAAATTTCAACCAATATCCATGAAATACAAAATTATTGTTCTTAAAATAACATTTTTATTAAAATAAAAGTTAATCACAAGAGTTACTTATACCTCAATCATCTATTAAAACTTACTAAATGTATCTCAAAGTACTCCCATAAAATAAAAAATCATAACTGTATTAATGCCTTTATGCTAATAATCATACTTAAATTTATCAACCCTTACATAAAATAACATTATATAATAATTCTTTAAATATTTTATACATACACATCAATCATTCAACCTTCTTCACAATACATTAACATATATTTTCTATATAATTATTTTATACTCCCATCCTATAATATAAAATATAAATCATGTCATAAGATTCATCAATGTCAATATAGTCATGTCTCAAACATTAAAGATGAATAAATTATTCCTTTTAAATATATATGACCATTCTTTCCAATACCATTTTCAAAGAAGAATGCCCCATGATTAACTAGGTCCATTCCATATAATGTCAGAATTCCACAAAACCATACCAAGTTAATTTTACTCCTTTATCAATGTACAATAATTACATATTGGTTGAAATGGATGTTTTAGAGAAGTAATTTTCTAAAAAACCAATGTTTTGAATATATATATTTGATACATCATCTTGAACATGTTTCCCATAAAACATTTGTTTATGGTTTGACATGAATTCTTCAAATAATAATTGGTGTTTATAAAATAAAAATATAGATAAAAATATGAATACTATGGATTCTATAGTTCCACCCTCTATTAATTCTTAGTATAGGGTTGTAAATCCTTTTTTAGAGTCATCAAATATATAAAATTTATAAATTCCATTTTAGTATTTCCTAAAATATGTGTGGTAAGATATTTGAATTTTCAAGGCCTGGTTAAATGTATCCTAAGGTACTTCTTGATATCAAAGTATAGAAAGGGATTTTGATACATTATAAAGTTTTTCTAAGATAATTTGAATGCTAGATAAGGTGTATATATCACATGACCACTATTTTCCAATTATTATTGCAAGTGAAACCTCAAGAATTGTAATGAGGCTTGAGTTTTATTTCTACCCATCCATCCTAAAAAAATTCAGTAATTAAATAAATTTCTGATTCAATGAAGAAAACTTTATTTAAGGAAGTCAAATTTAACAACTAAATAAATTTTATTTTGATTGTATTACACTATAACACGATTATTATAGTGTTGGGTACTTTTGATTCACCATAGGTTCAACCAAGGTTTACTCAAGTTTGGTTCTCTAATAATTATTAAGATAATCCCAAATTAACTATGATTATTCCTAGAATACAATAATTTAAGGTTATATATGACATATAAATTATTATCCCAAATTAAAAATATTAACCCCCCCCCCCCCAATTTTTACAAATCTTTTAGTTTCATCCCATCATCTAATGTTATTTAAATCTTTTCTATGATGACAACTATGAGGACCATATAATTATTAATCCCATAATTTAATTTTAAAACAAGAATTCATTTTCATAAATTACCATGGACATTTTAAGGTTTAAAATTTTATAGAATTATGTTATAACTCTTAGATAAAAAGATCATTCATTATAAAAAGGTCACATCCACTGAGTGCTCATTTTTTTCAATATAATACTTTTAAAATGAAACACATTTTCTATTCATGAAAATTATTCATAATTTTCAACTTAACTTCACCATGTTTTCTATTTATCCTTAAAACCTATGAAAAACATTAAAAAATGTGGGATAAGCACAAAAAAATTAGTAAGGGACATATACAAAAAAATAACAGCATTAGTCAATTTCAAAATGAAAATATTATATAATATATTTTTCCTTTAACATGAAAAACATTGATCTTAAATAATTATTTACTTACATGTGAAATAAAATTTACTACACAAAGATTCAAAATAAAACATTATCATAAAACTTAAAGGAAAAATAATAATTATGAAGGTCATTTAGAAAATATTAGAACCCATGAAATGTTTTTATTAAAAACATTCCTTTTACCCTTAAAGGGAATAATGACTCTATTAAATAAATGATTATTATATTAACTTATAAAATAAATTGGTTTCATCAATATTAATTTTCAAGAATAGAAAAGTAATATAGGTTTCTTGGTATATCATCTTCATAAAAAATTTAAAAACCCATTATAAGAACCCTTGAAAATGGAACAACCTATCACTAAGAGAAATTAACCCTATACCAAGGTTTTTAAACCATTGTTATAGGAAAATAATGTTTTGGTATAAGTTATACCACTAGTTTTTTAACCTATGAATATATAGGCCATGGGTATAACTTTATACGAAAAAATTATTTGAAGAAATTGGTATATTGCTCATGGATTTACCTTTTCCAATGGTTTTTTTAAACTATGGGTATAAACACTATACCAATGGTTTTATAAAAAATTGGTTGAACCTTCATCCTCCAAAGAAGCTATCAAAACCTCCCATATTTTCCTAAAACTAGCACACACCCCAAAAACTAGTTCCCACACCCCCAAAAACTGTTGGCCAATATAGAAAAATCAACAAACAAATTAATGCATTGAATTAGTCACAATGCATATTTAAAAAAACAAATATATTGCATATTTAAAATTTTCTGAATTTATAAATGAAAAAATAAATCAAAACACACATATTAAATAACATGATGTTTCATAAATATAATTTAAAAATATAGAGGATCAATGTCTCTCTTACGACCACCATTATCATCATCTTTGTCACAATAGCCATCAATATCAGAACTAGTATCACCATTGCTATCATCCTCATCACCATCATCACAATCAATATCACCATATCCATCTATGTTGTTATCACCATCACTATCACCCGGAAATTCATCATCTCGACCAGTACAAGGATCATCATCACCATTACCCAGTGCAACATATAACTAACACATCATTGAAATTCTTGTGTCAAAAACTATGGCCATATCTGTTGTAAGTGATATAAATAATGGTATCATAACTTTCATCAATAGTTTTTTAAACTTTTGACTTCATTGACACTCATTCATGTTTATTTTTAAGCCTCTCTTTCCTATGAATGATCCTTTTCTTCTTCTAAATGATTCATTTCTAGATCAGTGCTTCTAGAACAATTAGGGGAACCTAAATTCACACAATATCTAGAGGTGATAGTACTCTTCCCTCGAGAAAAATTTATTATCTCATGGTGTTCATTTCGAAATATCTAGTGAAAATGATAATTTGACCCAAAATTATCAGCTTCCTTCTCATCAAGGGCCTCCAAATCACATTTTTTCAAATATTAATAAAATATTTATTTAAAAAATAGATATTGAAATTTTAAATCATAAAATTTATATTTATACTCTATTATTGTGTCTTTTCATTTAAAAAACTTCCATAAATTTTCTTTCTTCTTGAGAAAAGCAATTATTCTCAAAAAATACATATTTAAATGTCCAATAATTCCCTCTCCAATGACATTAAATGTAGAAAGCCATTATTTAATAATACAATATGTTTTTAAAAAAAGTAACTCATTGTATCCAATATCTAGTTGATAATAGCCAATATTAATTGAATTAAATTTCACAGGAATGTATTATATTATACCCAACTGTGATAAAATTTAATCAATCAAACCAAAAAGAAATTTGTTTGATTATTTGGGTATAGATATATTCATGTTGGGATTTTTATAATTATATTAGAACAAATTTATTTTGTATTGGATAAATTAAATTTGGATGAATTCAGTTTGAGTATGAATTATTTAGGTTAATTTGACACTTACGGATCCAATTCATCGTTTTTTATTTATTTGTGAATAAAATTTATTAATCCAGATTATTTCAGGTAAATATGATAGATTTTAGTTTTAGAGATTTAATTTTAGCTTCATTTTGACTGTTTTATTATTATTTTCATTAGTTCAATTTTAATTAAATTTTGGTTTCATTCAATTCATGTTTCAATTGTAGTTCTATTCAATACATCATATGATTTATATTTAATTTGTACATATTTTTTTAATATATTCCATTTATTTATTCATTTAATTCATTTTAGTTCCATTTAATTTGATTTTTATTCAGTTCATTCAAGTCTTTTAGTCGATGATTATTCCATTTTAGTTCAATTTTTTTATTATGTTTCATTTGGATTGAGAAGGTATGGATAATAAAGTTTATTTATATTTATTTTAATTATATTATCACCACTTAAGTTATATTTTATAGTTAAAAAGTTTTTTTTTCATATTAAATGAAAATATTTACATGATTATATGTTAATATTATTTGAAACTATGTACATGTTATTAAAGTTTGAATTTTGTATGTTAATATAGTTTATATTTATAAATTTTTATATGTTAATATTATATGAATATATTTTATGTTACCATTACCTAATATTATTTTCCCTTTAATTAATTTTAGTTTACAATTAATTGAATTTTTTAACATTAAATAACTTTAGTTTACCCTTAGTTAACATTTCTTTTCCCTTAATTAACTTTTGTTTTCCCTTACACAAACTATACAAGTTTTAGTTTAACCTTACATTACATTGTCTTACCCATAAGTAACGTTACTTTACCATTAATTAATAATATTTTACCCCTAAAAACATTAGTTAATACTTACTTAACATTATTTTACCCTTACTTAACTCTTTTTTACCCTTACATAACTTTAGTTTTCCCTTAATTTTCATTTTTACCCTTAGTTAACATTGGTTTATCGATACATAGCTTTTTTTTATATTTACATAACTTTTGATTACCCTTAACCTATACAAGTTTTTATATAACCTTAAATAACTTTGTTTTATGCTTAATTAACTTTAGTTTACCCTAACTTTACTTTAGTATACCCTTAACTATATTGTACCCAAGCTTAACTACATTTTACCATTACTTAACATTAGATTTCCCAAACTTATAATTAATTTACCCTAACTAGAAGTTATTTTACCCCTATATAACATTAGTTTACCCTTAATTAAATTGTTTTACCGTTAATTAACATTATTTTTCCCTTATTGAATTTTTTTTACCCTTAATTAGTTTTAGTTTATCCTTACTTAACCAATAAATGTTTCTATTTACCCTTATATAACCTTGTTTCACCCTTACTTAACTGTAGTTTACCCTTACATACTTTAGATTAACATTATTTAACTTTATATTACCCTTAGTTAAATTTAATTTAACCTGACATAGGATTTTTAAACCTTTAATAACATTAGTTTACCATAACATAACATTATTTTACCATTACATAACTCCTTTTACCATTATTTAACTTTATTTTACCCTTACATAACATTATTATTACCATAATTAACCTATAGAAGTTTTTTACCCTTAATTAATATTACTCACTTACATAACATCATTTTACCCTTATTTAACTTTATTTTACCCTTACATAACTTTTTTAACACTTAAATATCACTAATTTACCCTAAATTAACTTTATTTTTCCCTTACTAAACATTTTTAACCTTACTTACCATTAGTTTACCGTTACATAACTTTTTTAACCTTAACATTAGTTTCCCATACATAACTTCTATAATTTTCTATTTACCCTTATATAAATTTTTTACCCATTATTAACTTTATTTTAACCTTAATAAACTTTATTTTCCACTTAATTAACTTTTTTTACCATTATATAACTTTAATTTACTCTAAAAAATTTACTTTAAGCTTAATTAACTTTTTTATGCTTACCTAAATTTATTTAATCCTTAATTATATTTTTTTACCCTTACAAAACCTTATATTACCCTTAATTAACTTTTACAAGTTTATTTTTACCCTTATATAAATTGTTTCACCATTTCTCAACTTTATTTTACCCTTTATTATCATTATCT
The DNA here is from genome assembly GCA_963277665.1 of Viscum album. Taxonomy (NCBI): domain Eukaryota; kingdom Viridiplantae; phylum Streptophyta; class Magnoliopsida; order Santalales; family Viscaceae; genus Viscum; species Viscum album. Next base: position 575,721,898 of record OY728122.1, on the reverse strand, counting down.
TACCATTACATAACATTTTTTAGCATTGCATAACTATAGTTTAACCTTACATAACTTTATTTTACCTATAATTAACTTTATTTTACCCTTAAATAATTTTCTTTTACCCTTACATAACTCTTTTTACCCTTACTTAACTTTACGTTACCATTAACTAACTTTTTTTGTCCATTACATAACTTTATTTTACTTTTTCTTAACTTAAAAAAATTTCTATTTAGCCTTACATGACTTTTTTTTACCCTTACCTAAATTTAGTTTACCCTTTACATTATTTTACTGTTACATAAATTTTTTTCCCTTAGTTGAATGTAGTTTATCATTACTTAACTGTAATATACCATTACTTAATCTAATTTACACTTAACATTATTTTACCCTTACTTAACTTTTTTAACCTAAATTAACTTTATTTTTCCCTTAAATTAAATTTTTTCTCTTAATTAACTTTAATTTACCCTTACATAACTTGTAGATGTTTATGTTTACCCTTACATAACTTTTTTTACCCTTACATAACTTTTGATTACTCTTATATAACATTATTTTTTTACATACTTAATATTGTTTTATCCTATCATCATTGTAGTTTAAACTTACTTAACTTTATTCTACCGTTAATTAATGTTATTTTTCTCTTATTTAACTTTTTTAAACTTAAATTAATTTATTTTTCCCTTACAAAACATTATTTTAACCTTAAATAACTTTATTTTACCTTCAGTTAACTTTATTTTACCCTAAAATAACTTTTTTACCTTTATATAACCTGTAAGAGTTTAATTTTACCTCTACATAACTTTAATTACCCTTATATAACATTATTTTAAACATTATTAACTTTATTTTATGCTTATGTAACTTTGTTTTACCATTAATTAACTTTAGTTTACCCTTAATTAACTTTATATTATTTTTACATGACTTTTTTTACCCTTACTTCACTTGAGCCTCACACATACATGACTTGTACATGTTTCTATTTACCCATACATAATATTTGAAAACATAATCATACATTTAATTAATATATATATAATTCATATTACCTTTCCACATTGAAATCTAGTTTCCTTTACTTATATATTACAAATTTTGTGTTACCCTTACGTAACACAAAATCATAATGGAATCCCAATTTTCTGAATTTTTTCCACCCGTATATTGATCATAACATGATATATACACTTAGAAATTAAGGTAAGATCCATTTTTTATTTTTATTGGTACTTAAATTAAATTAAAATGTTGTTGAGAAATACCTAATTCCTCTAATGTTTGGTCATTTTCATCCAACCTTAATTGTGGTGATACCTCATATAATCTTTTTTTTAATTTATTTTTAAATATTAATAGAAAAGAATATTCAAAAATTTAAAATATATTATTAATGTAAATCATCATCATGTTCAATCAAAAACCATAAATTTGATTAATATCACAAACTCATCACTCTTATAATGAGTAATAATTACCTTATATTGTGTGGTTGGACACCCATTCCGGATATCTATATCCTCTTAATCTATCCAAGCTCTAGAAACTCATCCATTATACAAATCGTGTTTATACTCTCTGTATATCACCAAATTCCATTAGATATGAAGCCCTCACTACATCAGAATTTGAAAAATTATAAAAAATCTAATAACAAATATTAATTAATTTTAAAATAATAATAATATAACATTAAATATAATAAATTTTCTTACTCATATTTGTGCCCAATCATTATCCTTTATTTCATTTTCCTGTTGAATCCAACAGAGTGGATTGAAGTTAATAATATCATAGTATTTGAATAGCATCACCCAAAAACTTCTACATTATCTCCCTATTTTACCAATCATGTGACTATCCTAATTTTACTTGACCATCACCTATGTGTTGAAGTTCCAAAATTCATTCATGTTTATAAGAGATTAAAATAAAAATATTAAATTAATAAATATTAAAATGAAACAAAATAATGATCAAAAAATTAACTATGTTTCAATATATATACCTTAGTTAGGATGACTAGTGGGTACTGTTGGATCCCTAGGCTATAATTGATCCTTGATCGATATATTACTAGTGGGGACTAATGTTTTCTCATGATGATAAGTATGATCAAGAGGTTTAGAATGTTCTATATAAATTTCCAAAATAGCATGAACATAAAATCCTAGTGAGAATGAAATAGTAGTAAATTGAGTTGGCATAGACATCTATAGAAAAGAATAATATATATGGGGAGTGGTAACCATCATTAGACAAGGAAAATCTGTATGAGGATCATACATATATGAAGGTGACTGTTTAAGCAGTCTGAATGTCTGGGGTGACTCTATCAGAACATTGGGATATGAAAATCTCTTACATGGTATATCTAATAAAGGGTCTGGGTGTGACCAAGTATGACTAGTGGTGAAAGTAACTCTAGTACTCCCCCCCTGACTTGCTAGGCAGATCATCATGGCCACTAGGATAGTCCGATAATATTTTTCTCCAGGGTGATAGTTCCTAATAAAAATTTAAAAAAATATTAATGATAAGAAATTATATGTTATTAGTTTATATATTGGAAATAATATACTCACAATATGAAAAAGAGGTGGAATTCCCATCTCTCGCATGTAAAGATTATTATATGGAATTTTATTCTTCTGTATCTCTTAAATTTTTTCCATTCCCAACATTTTAAATGAAATATGAATTTAAATGTAAATTTTTAACTAATATGTAATCCAAAAAATAAAGAATAGGTTACATGACTAAATTCTGGGATAAATTTTTTTATTACAAATAATGGATATGAAGTGACATGAAATAATCATTTTATAATTTTTTTAACGTTAACATTATGGACATCCCATAATTATAATTATAAAAATTTTCTATTAATTACACTATTAACTCTCTTTAATTTATCATTATATGGGATTTCTTTTTTAAATATATGATATTTTATGATCTATAAACAATATATAATTCAATTTCAATTATTTAAACAATTTACATAATCTAATATCACATATTTGATCATCATTTAAACATTGAACATATCTACCATCAAAAAAACGTTTTATGTGGATTAAATAATATCCAAATAATTCCTCTCTAATTTGAACAATTAAAATTAATTAATTGTGAATAATTCACAATTTAAATATAAGAATTATATTTTTTGGCCTTATTTCATAATTTATGAATTTTTATAAATTATTACTTGTGATTTCTAAATAAAAACATCTATTTATAGATCATAATTCATTCTATATAATTTTATAAAATATATTTTAAATACTAACATATAATTTTTGGAATAAAAGGTTCTATAAATACTTAATTAATATTAAAAAATATAATTAATTAATTTATAAACCATTTATAAATTAAAATATCCAAAAAAAATTATCTTTTATAATAATTTATTAACATTTTACAAACCATTTACATTTTTTTAAATGATAAAGGTATTTTTTATCAATTTTAAAACAGTTCCAGATACCCTTACACATTAGGGTATTTCTATATAAGGGAAAAACCTTCTACCCAAACGTAGGCCATCTAAAGGCCCTTTCCTAAAGCTAAGTCACTACATTCATTTACACAACTTCAAAGGGACCTTACGCAAACTACTTTGTGTAAGGGTAATGTCTTGGTCACCCTTACATAGACCACTCTGTATTAGATTAATTCCTTAGATACTCTTATGCATTTCAGTTGTGTAAGGGTAAGGCCATAATTACCTTTACATAGCCCAACCATGTAAGGGTAATGATTGGAATATCCTTATACATGGGACTATATGTATGGGTAATGCCTTGGTTACCCTTACATATATTAGCTACTTAAGGGCAAGGTGATCATTACCATTACATAGACCATATATGTAAGGGTAATGCCTTTGTTACCCTTACACATGACTCTTACACATACCACTCTACATAAAAGTAATTCATTGGTTACCTTTACGAATTTCAACTATATAAGGGTAAGGCCATTTTTACCATTACATATCCCCACTACGTAAGTGTAAACACTTTTTCTAGATTTTTGAAAAAAAACAATAAAACATTGATCTGTTTTCTTTGATTATAATAATATAGTTCAATTAAATTTTAGAAAACTCAAATAAAAATACAAGAACTTTATTTTGAAAATTCAAATTAAGTTCATGTTAGATACAAAATATTTTAAACCAACATTGATGGAATCTAAATAGTACCAACATCAAAAAAACCCAAGTCGAGCTGAAATAGAATAACCGAGAACACATATAGATGATTCTACATATGTAACACCCCCAGGATTTAAAAAAAATTAAATGCATGAAAAAATGAGTCCATACATAATGTCACTTTTTTAAAGGATACACTTTTAAATTATGCATTAAAAAATTCACTTCTATTATTTGAATTTTGAAAAATGAACATCTAAGGTTGTGATCAGTATGTTATTTGGAGTCTAATAGAACCAACATAATTTTTGGTGAAAAGTGACATACCGTTATAATTATTAATATGAATATTATGAATATTAAACCAAATTTTTATTTTTTTTGTCTTAAGGTTATAAGATAATAATATCTTGATTAATTTTTTAAGGTGATATAAAATGAGTCATAGTTTTAAAACTGTTATTTTTGAAATAAATTTTTATTTTATTTAAAAATTAAATTAATCATATTTAGAATATTAATTTCAAAAAATGGAGTTCATTTTTGTATTCTACACATCATAAAAATGTTAAGGGTGAATTTTTGGGATATTTTTGAAATACTCGAATTTTTGATGAATAGTGAAATACAGTAATTTATTTTATATGTACATTATATGTTGAACACACTATTACTAGAATCATGGATGATGTAATCACCCTTGGATAGAAATGACATGCTCTATTTACGAGTTTTGGTCACATTAATCAATACTATTCATAGTCTTGAGAAAAATTATTAAACTAATTATTAAAATATTGGAAAACCCCACCACTCCTCCACAATAAATACCTCCCTCATGCACATCTTCCTCTCACACCTCTCTAGCTTTGAGAATTTACTAACTTTTTCCCAATACCCTTCCCAATGTTATTCCCCACATCCAAGACGTTTTTTTCTCACCAAAAGGCTAAAACCAAAGGCTTTGAGGAGGATCTCAAGGAGAAGAGATCAAGAGGTAAAAATCTTGTTTCATTTTCTCGTGTTTTCTTTTAAATTCTTTTCTTTTATTATAATGTCTTCCACTATCCTTCTCCAAGAGGCATGAAAGTTTCATTATTATATAATTTTTTTATTTTTGATATGTTTAAGTAAAATTCATCATCATTCTTCCACTTTTCTTCCTCTTATTCTAAAAATAAAAACATCATATGTGGTGTTTCGATTTACTGACATCATGGAATATGACATCCTAACATTGGAGCCACTGAACGGTGCCCAAATCCAGATGGCCACATGCCCTCAATTTCACCTCATCATACGCCATAGGGCGCTGACTAGGAGTGAGCTTCTGGTAAGTTAGTCTTGGGGAGACTATACCCTCTTTTATCTGAATAAAAGACCGAAAAGAGAAAATAAAAATACCATGTACGGAAGCATATAAATAACAAAAAATGCAATCAAAAATGATAGTAAAAACCATAAAATACAATACCCAACTAAAAGTTAAAACATCCTATGACAATTCAAGTGTCAATTTTCTACAATTCAACTCAAAGTAAAGACACATCGGCTCCAAAATGGGTCCCGAAATTCATTCGGTTCCCTCTCCCATGTTTTATTCCCAAACAGCAACCAATCTCAGGGTCTTTCCCTTATCATTTCATACAATAAAAAAATTTCTCAGGTGCCGATCAAGTGGCCCAAATAGGGTGTGGGTACAACTTAGTAGGCCACCACCAATGTTTTCTAAAATAGGTTCAGTCAAAACATAGTTCATGAAAATTTATGAAGCAACAAATACAATGCATAATTTAAACAATCATCACATTGTCATTTAATCTTTAATCATCACATGTGGATAATTCAATTAATGTTTCCCTTTTGAATCATCATTCATTATTATCATTCATTTGGTGTATGTTGTCATGTCTAGCACCCCAATTCTCAATTTAATCATCATTCATTATTATTATTAATCATTTGGTGTAACTACTCATTCCTAACACCCCAATTCTCAGTTGAATCATCATTCATTATTATCATTAATAATTTGGTGTAGGTCATCATGCTTAACACCCTAATTCTCAGTTTAATAATAATTAATTATTATCATTAATCATTTGTTGTAGGTCATCATTCCTAACACCCGAAATCTTATAAAGTGTAGGTTGTCATGCCTAGCACTCCAATTCTCATTCACTGTAGGTCTCCATTCCTAGCACCTCATAATCTCAATCTTGGATAACTATTGGGGAGGAATGCCATATCCAAGTCCCAACTTCTAATCGATCTAGGATGCCATGCCTAGCACCACAAAATCTCATAAATTTAATCATTCATTAAATCATATGAATTTTCAACATTATTTCTATACTAATTCATCGATTATTTAAACATTTCAATGGCCACTAGTTAACTCAACAATTAACTAAGAAGATACTCATTAATTAATTCATCAATTAATTAATCAATCAATATCATTCTTATTCCATAATTAATTATTCACAATTAATTATCCACATCAAATCTCACATGTCATAATTAATTATCACAATTACTTATCCTTGATAACATCTTGGCACATAATTAATTCTCTCAATTAATTTTATTACACGGCTAAAAATAATTCCATAATTAATTGACCCAAATTAATTATCTTATCATAATCAAATAAATATCTCAAATAGAAAATAAAATCTCTAAAACATCTAATTGGTAAACCCCCAATAGTTTTTTTGTGATTTGGTTATCATTTAATTTTACAAGGAAACTCAATTCAATTCCGCATACCTAATTATTCCAATTTAGGAAAACAATCCTCAAGTGAATTTAGAAATAATAAACCCCCATTCACATATCATAAATCATGACTACGGTAGATTGATTTATACTACCTACCTAATTTTCTTGATGGATGTTAGCCCAATGTAAATCCCCAGAATCCGAGCGGCAAAACATCGTCAATCAAGCTCAGAATGTAAATCCCTAGAACCAAAATTAAGATTAAATGCATCAAGATCTTGCAAAACTAAATCTAGATCTACAATCCAAGATATATATATTAACTCATAGCTTTAGATACAAGAAAAAGGTAGAGATATTCCATGAATATACCTATAAAAATAAGAGAAAGAACAGAATAAGAAACGGGATAAAATAAACTTATCGGGAGGAGAATGGATCTTCAATCCGGGCATTCAATCTCAATGGACGATGTTCTTATCACCTAGGAATATCTCTAGGAGGCTTTGGAAACACCTAGAATTTTTCAACCCTAGGCCAAGGTTGAAAATATAGAAGTATAGGGGGTTCGGGTGGTTTTAAAAAGGATTTTTGAAATTAAAATATTGTACACATGGTTTCCTGGGTAGAGGCACATGGTTAAGGAAAATCATGCACCAACCGTTTGAACTCCTCTGTCCAGTTTTTCTTGGATAGCAATGTTTGGTCACACAGTTTGTCAAACCATGTGCAAACTGTGTGGACCTCTCTGTCCAATTTTGAATGCTTGGCACGGTTGGTCAAACCATAAGAAAATCGTGCACAAACTACATTCTTTTATTTTTTCCTTAAAAGTTCACCCAAATTCACCCCAAGACACTACTCCAAGTTAAAGGTACTTAGGATCTTCAAAAAAGTACCTGAAAACATTCTTAAGATGACTCCAAAAAAGTTCAGGATCTTATAATCTCCCCACCTTATAACAGCTCATCTTCGAGAAACACTCCAGAACTTCTCAAAGATTATAAGGGAAATATATTGTACCATTGAGACCTTATTTCTACTTCCCATTCCCAACATTTCCCTTTAACATTTCCATGTATCCATAACAAATGAACTTATAGCATGGTCTTTCCCCATAACAAATTCTCACTGTGACCTAGCACACGTACCAGATGCTCCTGAAAGGATGTATCAGTCTCGAGGTCATCCTCTTTCAAAGCAATCACATGAGATGGGTCAGGGTGATACCATCGTAGTTTTAACACATGGAAAAATCATGAAAATAATGGAATTTTTGTGGAAGTTCTAATCAGTATGCCAATGGCCCGACTCTCTCCATCACATCAAACGGTCCCAAAAACCAAGGCCCTAACTTTCCCTGCCTCGGTATCCTATGGTGACCCAATCTCAGAAACACCATAAGGAATACACGATAACCCTATATAAACTCTAGGTATCATCTCCATATATCAGCATAAAACATATGGATACTATGATTCATAGCCATATGCTTTTGAATAAACTGCACATGCTCTGATGTCTCCTGAACGAGGCCTGATCCTAAAAGCTCTGATTCATGTGCCTCTAACCAACATATTTGTGATATACAAGGTCTACCATAAATTCCCTCATATATTTCCATCTGTATAGTTTCTTGATAAATTTTTTTATAGGCGAACTCCACCAAAGCCAAGTGCTTTTCCCAGGAACCACCAAAGTTCTGAACGCATGCTCGTAGCATATCCTATAACACTGGTATGGTACACTCTGACTACACATATGTATGTGGATGGAATTTCTTACATAATAGAACCTATGAACCAAGCACCTTTTGTAAACCCTACTAGAAGTGTGAAGTAAATCACTAATTGTTATATGAAACAATAGTTTGTGGCACCCCATGCAAACAAAATATCTCTCTCACGTACAGTTCTCCCGACTGCTCTTCTATAAAGGTTTCTTTGATAGGAAAGAAGTGTTCTACCTTCATTAGAAGATCCACAATGACCCAAATATTATCATTATTCATAATAGACTTTGGAAGTGCTACCAAAACATCTATAGTCACGTCATCCAACTTCCATTCCGGAATAGGTAACAGCTGAAATAGGCCTCCAAGTCATTGATGCTCTATTTTCACCTATTGATAGGGGAAATATCTTGTTACAAACCATGTTATCTCCTTCTTCAAGCCTGGACCCCAAAACTATCATTGAAGGTCATGGTAAATGTTTTTCAACCCAGGATGTACCACCCACCTTAAATCTGAATATTATCGCAAGAGTTCCTCTCACATACTCGTAGGCACAACAACCTAATTTTTCCCATAGATGATCTCATCCTCAAAAAATTTATTTTATGAAGGTGTCTCCCCACCTTTAAGGATTTATCTCATTGATAAACACTATGGATCTTCATACTACCGGTCCTTGATCCCTCTCAATAGTGTAGACTCTACTTCTAAAGAAACTAGAGTCACCATATCCAGACACCCTTGAACTAACACATGTGTTTCCGCCATAAAGTCATCATCTTCCACTCTGTACTCGACTCGTGTACCAACTGGGTCTGAGTTTTTCTTCTTAAGGAATAAGCCACACTATTACCCTTTCCAGATGTATATGATAGTTTGAAATCAAAGGAATTCATATAATATACCCATATCTGCTTCCAAAGATTCATGACGCGCTGTGACAATATATACTTAAATATTATGTGATCTGTAAAAACTATAAATGTTTCACCTAAAATATTGTTTCACTAACACTTAAGAGCATAAACCACTGCTACCAACTTGAGGTCATGCTTAGGGTAATTATGTTCTTGTGGACTTAACTGTTGAGGCCCACAAGAAATGAATCTCTCCCCTTACATCAACACAGATCCAAGTCCAACCCTAGAAGTGTAACAATACACCGTGATCTCCTCACGTGACTTAGGTAATACCAAAATAGGTGATGATGCCAAGTTCTTCATCAACTCCTGGAAATCATTCTCACATGCTTCTATCCAAACAAACTATATCCATTTCATTATCATACCAGTAAGAGGTGCTTCCATTTGGGAAAAGTCTTAGATAATCCTCATGTTATAACCAGTTAATCCCAAAAAATATTGAATATCAAAAACATTCTTGGGATGCTCCCAATAAATCACTGCTTTCACTTTTTTAGGGTTCAATGCCACACATTCTTCCGAGATGATGTTCCCCAAAAATTGTACCTTGTCAATCCAAAACTGACATTTAGATAGCTTGGAAAATAGTTGATGCTCTTTCAGTGTACTCGAGAAGATTTCAAGAAGTTTTGCATGATCGTCATGAGTCTTAGAGTACACTAAGATGTCATCCACAAACAATTCCATAAACTAATCTAAGTTTGGATGAAAGATCATGTTCATCAAGGCCATAAACACTACTGGAGAATTAGTCAAACCAAACAACATTAAATCAAATTCCTAAAGGCCATACCGGCTCTAAAAAGCAGTTCGTGTTATATCATAGGTCCAAAATCTCACCTGATGATACCCCGATCTCAGATCGATCATTGAGACTACACTACCACCCTTTAGCTGGTCAGACAGATCATTGATACATGGAAGAGGATGTCAGTTCTTCATAGTCATTTTTTTCAACATTCAGTAATCAACACACAATCATAACCTCACATTGACCTTCTTTTCAAAAAAAACATGTGATCCCCAAGGTGACGTACATGGAAGGATAAACCCTTTATCCTACAACTCCTCCAACTATGTTTTGATCCATTAAAGTTATGTAGGTGCCATTATGTAAGGTGGAATAGATACCAAATAATCCCCCATCATAAGAATAATAGTTAATTCCACATCTCACTCAGGTGGAGACCCTGAAAAGTCTTCAGGAAATACATCCTGAAATTGTACTACTACTGTTGGAAGGACATCTTTCTTAAAACTCCCATCATCCAGCAAAAGACTACCAAATTGGGTCGTGAGATCTTCTGTTTGCTGAGTAATTGTCCCAGATCTACCTTCATGGATATCACATTCTCCAATAATGACATATTCGTCACCCGTAGGAGATACAAAGTTCAATCTCTTACAGTAACAATCTATGTGGTCTCAATATTTGACTAACCAATCCATACCCATAATTATATCTAAGATCATTATATCAAAGACATAGATATCCCAAAGGAAATGATACTCGCTGATATCTAGTGAACATCCCTTTCATAAACAGATAACCATAGTCCCTGTTCCCAACAACATATCAATATTCATCACCCCGCTTATGGAATTGACCTCCAGGCTCAAGACATTTAAAATATTTTATGATATGAAGGAATGAGAGGCACCGGTATCAAACAAGGAAGTAAGTAATTTAGAAGAAACTAGATTGGTACCTCTCATTGTCGATGGGCCATCCTCGCTCTCCATAAGTTTAGGTTTCACTGCATGTAACAGTCCTTCCCTTCTTTCATGTGGTGTCACCTGAATCCCCTTAGTAGTATCACACTGCCGATATGAGAACTCATTCCCTGAAGCACCATGTACACTGCATCTACTGCCTTTTCCAAAAGAACTCCTATTTCCAGACCTTTATGATGTAGAAGACCCCCTTCCCACACTCTGAATCTGAGCAACTGCTCCCTCAGAACCAGCAAGTCACTGCATCCTATAGAACTTATGTGTGTGTCCCATCTTGCCACTAAATAGACACTCCACTGGTGGTCAATTACAATGTGTACGATAGTGTCCCGGCCTAATGCACTGGTGGAAAAGCACATGAGAAAGATCTATTGTAACTATTACTCATGATTGTCCACATTGCTTTCCACTATCCTGACTAATATTCTCATGAAAAAGATTCCTACTCTCAGAAGGAAAACTCCTGGATCGTCCAGTTACATATCCATTATTGGAAGCCTCCTTCAGGTTCCCCTCTAAAATGAGAGAGTGATTAACCACTTCTGAAAATTTATTCAACCTAAAGATAATCACCTAGTAATTAATTTCACACATAAGTCCGTCCTAAAATCCTTTTTCCAAAAAAAAACTTCATCGGCAAGAAAATCTGGAGTAAAACATTATCAATATGGGAAACATTAATCATACTTCATTATTGACATGATTCCTTGTGTCAAATTCATAAACTCTGAAGCCTTCTCTTACCTCATCGTGTCTGGATAGAAGTGTTCCAAAAAATTATCAAAATATTCCTTTCATAAAATCTCTTCTATCTATCCAGATCGTACTTGAATGTCCCACCAGTGCTTCTTGGAACCTTGTAGCATATAAGCAGCCAACTTGCTCCTCCTTTTAGCCGGAGTCTCTAAATGATCAAGTATCGTCTCTATGGATTCAATCCACAATTCATCTCCCTCAGGTCCACCATATCTAGTAAAATTAGGAGGGTACTACAGTTGAAACTCCCCTGTCAACTAAGACATACTCTTCTAAACCCACCCTAGGTCTCTCTCTATAAACTGCATGAAACTTGCCAAGCTCTCTCAGAACTGTTCCCCTTCCTCCTCATCTTTTACTAATATTGTCTCAAGTTTCATGTCTAGATGTTTTTTCTAGGCCATACAACTCGGTCTCTCCCTCAACAAGAATTGTGGAGGAATATCCCTATAATGAAAAACACACATCTTAGGTCTGATAACATAACCGTATAACATTTATGTAATTGGAGAAACTAACACAACATTTTAAAATTTTCTTTTCTCCCTTTTCTCACCACATGGTCAACACTGAGGCCTTATCGCTACCCTTAACCATCATATTCCTAGGTTTTTGTTAAAAAGGTAACACACATTCTTATTAATTAATCCAACCATTAATTAATCACATTATATCAAATTTATTAATTCAACAATTTATTAATTTCTCATACTCATTTCATCCATCATGGTTCTCATTAGACACCCATTTGATCTAATTTTTCATCATTATGTCATTATCACGACAAGGAAAAATAGTTCAAGTTCAACAACTTACCCATAACCCATTTTTCTATATGTACCTAGAATGATGCATGTCACAACAACCAGTAGTGCCTAGAATGATGCATGCAGTCTCATCTATCATGCCTTTTTAGGTCATGAATCAAAATTACACAATTTTCAAAACAAATATCACATAACACCACAAGTGTGTCACCAAAGGTGAAATAATATACAACTATAACAACAAACAACAATCACAACAATCCCACCCTAAGTACTCAGATTTCCCCACATACATGGGTTTTGCAACTCCCATTCATGAACTCATTAATAAGCCTAGGATCTTCCTATTCTCCTATTTAACATTTCCAAAATAGTAATACAAAATATGAAGAAAGAAAGCAAAACTCCTTTGATACCACTTTGTGACATCCCGACTTGGGAGCCATTAAATGGTGCCCTTAGCCGATTGGACACAAGCCCTCAATTGCACCTTCTCATACGCAAGAGAGTGAAAAATAGAAGCAAGGGTTTGGTAAGTCAGTCTTGGGGAGACGATTCCCTCAATAATCATAATAAATCTCCAGTAGAAGAAAATAAAAATGACCAAATACGGAAGCATATAAATAACCAAAACAATATCATGAAAATGATAGTCAAAACCAGAAAATACAATACTCAACTGAAAGGTAAATCTTACTATGACAATGCAAGTTCTAAGTGTCTATAATTAAACTCCATGTAGAGGTACAACAACTACCTAATGGGTCCCTAACTATGTCTGGTTCCCTCTCCCATGTTTCAATCCCAAAAAGAAACTTATCCCAGGGCCTTGCCCTTATCTTGCCCTGTAATAACAAAGTCTTCTCAGGTGCTAATCAGGAGGCCTGAATATGGTGTGAGTACAACTCAGTAGTCCACCACCAAATGTATCTAAAATGAGTCTAGTCAAAATATAGTACATGAAAATTTATGAATCAATAAATACAAAGAATAATTTAAATATTTATCACATTTTCATTATTCTTTAATCATCACATGAGGCCAATTCAATTCATGATTCCCATTTGAATCATTATTCATTATTACCGTTAATTTAGTGTTGGTATTCATGCCTAGAACCCAAATCCTCAGTTGAATAATCATTCATTATTATCATTAATCATTTGGTGTAGGTCATCTTTCCTAACACCCCTATTATTAGTTGAATCATCATTTATTGTTATAATTAATCATTTGGTGTAGTTTGTCAAGCCAAACACCCCAATTCCCATTTGAATCATCGTTTATTATGATCATTAATAATTTGGTGTCGGTCATAATGCCTAAAACCCCAAATATCTTTGAGTGTTTGTCTCCATTCCTAGCACTCCAACTCTCATTCGGTGTAGGTCCACATGCCTAGCACCCCATAATCTCAAGCTTGGATAACTATTGGGGAGGAATTCCATGTCCAAGTCCCAACTTCTAATCGGTCTAGGATACCATTCCTAGAAACAGAAAATCTAAACCATTTAATCATTCTTTAAATCATATTAATTTTCCACATTCTTACTTTACTAATCCATTGATTAGTTAAACATTTTAAAGGCCATTAGTAAACTCGAAAATTAACTAAGAACATACCCATTAATTAATTCATCAATTAATTAATCAATCAATACCATTATTATTCCATAATTAATTCTTCATAATTAATTATCCATATCAATTTTCACATGTCATAATTAATTCTCACAATTAGTTATCTTTGATCACATCTTGGAACATAATAAATTTTCTCAATTAATTATCTTACATAGACAAACATAGTTCCATAATTAATTGCCCCAAATTAATTATCTTATCATAATAAAATCAGTATCACAAATAAAAAATCAAATCCCTAAAAGATCTAATTTGGAAAACCCCCAACATTTGTTCCAGGATTTAGTTATCAATTAAATGACCAAGGAATCTCAATTCAATTCCACATTCCTAATTACTCCAATTTAAGAAAACAATCATCAACTAAATCTAGCAATCATAAACTCACATTCACATATCATAAAAAATGACTATGAGAGTTCAATTTGAACCACTTACCTCAGTTTCTTGACCGATGTTATCCCAACAGAATTCCCCAAAATCCAAGCAGCACAACGTCGTCAATGAAGATCCAAATATAAATTCCTAAAACCAAAATTAAGATCAAAGTAATCAGGATCTTGAAAAACTAGATCTAGATATAAAATCCTAGATCTATATCTTCACGCATAGGTTTATATCCAAGAAAAAGGTGAAAATATTCCATGAAAGGACCTAGAAAAGATAAGAGAAAGAACAGGAGAAGAAACGGGATGAAATCCACTTATTCGGATGAGAGAATATCTTTAATACAAGCTTTAAATCTCAATGAACAATGTCCAGATCACCTTGGAATCTCTCTGGGAGGATTTGGAAACACCTATAATTTTTCAATCCCGAGATAAGGTAAAAAAATATGGATGTCTCAGGGGTTTGGGTGGTTTAGAAAAGGATTTTCAGAATTAAAATCCCACACACAAGGTTTCCTAGGGAGAGGTGCATGGTTAGGAAAAATTGTGCACTAATCGTGTGGACTCCTCTATCTAGTTGTTCATAGATATCAATATTTGGTCGTATGGTTTTTCAATCCATGCCCAAACCATGCGTACCTCTCTATCCAGTTTTTCACGCTTGGAATAGTTTTGTCGCACGGTTTTTCAAACCGTGCACAGTCCATTTTCCTTTAGTTTTTTCAAAAATGTTCACCCAAACGCACCCCAAGACACTACTACAAGTTTATGGTACTGATGAAGTCAAAACTTTACCAGAACAATTGCCTGAGATGACTCCAGAAAAGGTCAGGATCTTACATGGATGATGTGTCTTCAATTTCTATTACTTCCTTTGAAACTAGTTGTAAAACAATTTTAATGGTTAAATTAGATTTTAAATTGTATGATATAACCTCTCTTATGTTCTATAATTAACAATTATTCATAATATTAAAGATATATGATGAAACAAGTTTGTGACAATTGAAGAAATTCCAAAATGATCTAAAAGAATATCACTAATGATTTATCTAGTGATTCATACTCATACCATATAAACAAAATGATTTATGGAGTCATTTAATTATATGTAAACATATTAAAAAAAATTCATTCCAATTATAGAGTTTCTCTTCTATTCGACAAGAAAATAATTTACGAACTCACCGTGGAAATCATGTAAAGTACACACCCAAAACAATGGAAATAACCAAATATTATTAATAAATGGGTTGAATGATGTCATAAAATGATCATATAAGATGTTGTAAACATGATTACGCATCTATATAATATTAATAATACCCTTTTAACCATTATAAAATATTTTTAAACAGGTTTTTAGAAATAAAAATATGAGGTAAGGGAATTCTTAACCCAATTATATCTTTTTATCAACCTCCTACTTTACTAATTATGTGCTACCAAGAATCTTATGGTAATGAATTTTATTTATATTATGATTTATTATCTGAATTTATAGTGTACACACATAATCCTTTCATTATATTAATTATCACTTCAATTATATGATATTTGTATAGGACATTCCTTTAAAATCCCTCTTTTAATATTTTATTTTACAAAATTCAAAATAAATGTTTTTATAAAATTATTCAAGTTTTATGATTATGTTATAGTTCATGGGAATTGTTTAAGATTAAGGGTGGGAACTATATCTCCCTCCAATGCATTGGGTATGTGTAAGTTGGAGGTCGATCTCATGGTTAATCCAAGTGTAACTACGATGGTTACACTATAAGGTAGTTGTGAGGGTTACATTCTAAGGTAGTCGTGTGGGATACAAATTATAAGGTAGCCATGAGGGTGAAAATATAGGTATGTAATTCCCCAAGATACCTTTATGGTTTAACATATTTTTTTTATGTTTTGTAGAAATCTCATGTTTTACAAGTTAAGTATATATGGGTGAGAAGTATGCCCCTGTTAAAATGATTTCATATATTTATAAGTATTCCTGGAATAATGGTCTCATTCTTATTTTTATATCCCTTCGCAAGATTTTTACGCTCATCCCATATTTTTTAAATGTTCTCCATAGGTTATAAGGACATGTAGGAGAAATATGTAAGTCATGTTAAATGTTATAAATATTTTCAAAGAAATCATGTTGTTGTTTGTGTTGAAAATTTTATGTTTTGGAAGAAATGGATATTGTTTAAATGGTACCCACTTTTTATGCTTTTGGGTTGATATGTATGATTTATGTCCTAAATTTCTAAAACTCTAAACTAAATTTGTCTTTTGGAATGTTAATAAGTAAAATCTAGTTGAAATAGCTATATTTTGTAATGTTTATGTTAAGGTCCTTATAGTTGGTATTAGAGAACGGTTTAGATAACATTATAAGTTAGTTTAATGTTAACATAAAACCATAGATGAATTTTACCTTATGTTTATAATGAAATAGCATAGCATTTAAATATTACCGTGCTGCTTCATCTAAGATCTGTCTGTTCAGAATGGTTTTCCATAGAAGAAACAGGGAAGCTAAAGTTGGAAAGAAATGAGAGGTTGATATCTTTCCAAATCCGTAATCAGGAATGGTGGGAATTGGAACTGTGCAGTTTGTAATAGTAAT
Organism: Viscum album; assembly: GCA_963277665.1. Classification (NCBI taxonomy): domain Eukaryota; kingdom Viridiplantae; phylum Streptophyta; class Magnoliopsida; order Santalales; family Viscaceae; genus Viscum; species Viscum album. The sequence continues at coordinate 575,704,438 of OY728122.1, read as the reverse complement.
GTCTTAGATGATGTAGGAAATAAATGGAGGTTAAGTCCATGCAATAGAACAAACAGACCTACCACAAATGAACCTGATGATAGAGGAACATTTTATGAGGCAACACCCTCATGCTTTTAATGGATCTTCTAACCTAGTAGCGGCAGAATGATGTATTAAATCCCTTGAAAAGATATTCGATGTTATGGGATGTTTATATAATAAAAAGTTTAGTCTTTCCATTTATTGTTCTGAAGGAAAATCATATCAGTGTTGGTTAGTGGTCAAGAATATCAGGGATAGAGTTGAGATTGAAGCCTTAGAGTGGGATGAATTTAAAATTATTTTCCTTGAAAAATATTTTCCTAAGGCTGTTTGACATAGGATGGAGAATAAATTCCTTGAATTAAGGCAACTAGATAAAGATTTAGTGGTTTTGTATGAATAAAAACTCAGCCGATTTCACGACCCGTCCTCGGGGCCCATGTTGTGACTACCCCAAGCCTGCCTTCCATAGGCCAGGGGCTGGCGACTAGCTCCAAAGGCGTAAATCCCGATAACTGGGAAGGAATTGCCTTTATAAAAGTAAACAATACACCACAGAGCACAAGCGGAAGCAAAACACTAAGTATAAAAGAAAGTGCTGAAAAGAAAATGGGCCAGAATACAAACCCAAATGAAAGTACAACTACAACTGAACAAAGTACTATAGAAAAGTACAAAAGCTAGGAGAAAGGAAGCAGCTCATGGGTCGTCCTCGTCGGATCCTACCTGAAGGGTAGGTACAGATGGCGCAGCTCCTGGTCGTCCACCACGGATCCTACCTGAAGGGTAGGTATAGATAGCCTCCTCAACACTCTCGCCCGTCAACCTCCTCCGTGTATCGTCTCGTCATGTAGTCCACCTCCGGGTACTGACTCGTCGTGTAGTCCACCTCTGGGTACTAACTCGTCGGGTAGTCCACCTCCGGGTACCGTCCAGTCCTCGAACACTCGGCCTCCGTCAGCACTGCCCGTTATCTGCAACCAACACAATGAGGTGCAGGCATAGCCCGTGCAGGGGTGAGTGTAATGATACTCAGTAGGGACCCCGAGACCCTCAAGGTCTCACTAAAACCAACAAGGATAACCATAAAGAAGATATCAACAGATAACCTCTACTTTGGTATATGCCCATACATATACCTAAGTTATCAAGTAACCCATCTCAATCCTGAGGAAACACAAGGATTTAGAAAACAACGGATAACCACTACCCAGGTATATGCCCATACATATACCTAAGTTATCAGGGTCAAAAGTCTCAGCTCAAACCAGGATTTTCATTATCGAAACCGCAACTGCTGAAGAGCCCCGCCTCTGGAGTGTACAGTGGTCATGTCACGACTCCGAGGTACTTCTCAGTAACCTAATACTGCTGAGGTACTCCTCCTGCCGAGTACTATGGGTTTGCTTCTACAACCAAGCGCTTCCCCGTGCCGCTACAACCAAGCACACCTCCGTCGTGGGTCTGCCGCTACAACCAAGCGCTCCCCTGTGCTTCTACAACCAAGCGCACCTCCGTCATGGGTATGCCGCTACAACCAAGCGCTCCCCTGTGCCGCTACAACCAAGCGCACCTCCGTCGTGGGTCTTCCGCTACAACCAAGCGATCCCATATTCTTCTACAACCAAGCGCACCTCTTTCGTGGTTCTGCCACTACAACCAAGCGCTCCCCTGTCAGGCTATCCGTAACACACCGAGTCGTTCGATCACCAGTCGTCAAGTCTCAACCGGCTACACGGTCTCCGTATTCTACACGCTCGTCTCCGGGAGGGTCCGCTCCATGAGCTGCTGGGTCGGTACTACAAGTATCACAAGGTTCCACGATGAAGTATCTCAAGGGACCGCCTCGTCTCAGGGGTCTCAACACAACAGACGGCGCGTCAAACGGACGCCTGGTCTGTGAGTTACTAGCCTTTTCGTCCTAGGGGCCCGGTTGGTTTCATGTGCTAACCAACCCGGCCGTATCTCAATTTTACCCCGAACTCCCATAGGGTATACTCAAAGGTACTGTTTCTCAACGTGATCACCAACGCCGTTGACGGTTCGTCAAACGGACGTCCGGTCTGAAAGATATCAGCTTTTCTGTTCCAGGGGCCCGGTTGGATTTTGGGTACAATCCAACCCGGCCACTATCCAACAGCAACCAAAACTCGGGTGAAGTATGCCAAAAGTTCCGTCTCTTCAAGAGGAATTCAACGAGACAGACGGCGCGTCAATCGGACGCCCGGTCTGTGAGTTATTGGCTTTTTTCGTTCCAGGGGCCCGGTTGATTTTTAAGGAAAAACCAACCCGACCGTACTCCACCTGTGTCCAAAACTCGGGCGGAGTGATCCAAAAGATCCATCTCACTTAGAGAAATTCAACAAAGTTGACGGCATGTCAATCGGACGTCCGAAGCTCAAGATATGAGCGTTTCCGCTCCGAGGGCCCGGTTGGTTTCGTGTTCGAACAAACCCGGCCGAAGCCAAAGTATCCCGAAACCGTCAGTGTAATATACCGAAACGACCAGTTCGATCCAAGGATCGCATCGCCACTGACGGCGAGTCGTTCGGAGGCTCGTAGCTCAAGATACGGGCAAAAGACCGAAACGGTCCGAAGACGGGGGGTCTGGGCCCGGGCCGACCCGGCCCGACCCCCCTGGGTCGGCCGAACCGGGTCGACCCGGTCCCAGCCGGCTGGACCCGGTACGGCCAGGCCGGGGCACGGCCCGGCTCGGCCGACCGGTCCGGCTCGGCTCGGCCGTGCGGCCGAGTAGCGCGGTAGCCGCGGGCCCCCCCCCCCCCCCCCCGGGGGATGAGGATGTCGCGGCCCTCGAGGGGCCGCGCTGGACCTCAGCGGATGCGACATGTTGTCGCGTCCAGTGCAGGCGAGCCGGACCCACGCGGCCACGGGTCCGCTGGCCGCCGCCGCCGCGGCGGCCCTGTCCGGCGGCGCGCCGGGGCGCCGGCGTCCCGGGCCGCCGGAGACTTCCGTGGGCCACCGGAGTTGCTCTGGTGGTCTTTTTTCCCTCCCATCTGCACCGCTGTTCCTCCCGGGTTCCGTTCTTCACTACGGGATCATCAAAACGCCCTTGCGTCACGTTTTGTCGTCGCCCGCCAAATCCGCACAACAATGAAGAACGTCCGAGGGTTATCGGGCCATGTTCGTTTGGCCCGCACCCCCCCGCGTTAGATAATAACAGTCGGGAGAATTAGATTATCATATGAAAACATAACAGCCTAAAATTTTAATAAATTAAAATTTTTCTTTTGATCTGGGTTGATTTTTTTGAAAGGAAACAACCACGGAATAAAAATAATTCTTTCACAAACAAAACCCTTACCGATTTCCCGCAATCAAGAATACTCATCCCACCACCAAACTTCCCGTGGATCAACTTAATATTGAGTTGATCCGCGTTCTTTATTTTCAAAAGGAAACATCTGAGGAAAAAGGGTATTATTATTCTCAATTAAAAACCCTACCTCGCCGGACGTGCGTTCTTCGCGGAATTGACCGTCGCGGAACAAGTGGAGCGTCGCGTCGCGGAAGGGCGTCACATCGACGATCTTGTCGTTTTCGATCGAAGGTTGTCGCGGGGTTGGATCGTCGCGGAAGAAGTGTCGCAGAGGGAGAATCGTCGGCATCACGGTACACGGCGTCGCGTCGCTGATCTCCACGGGTTCGGTGTTCTTCGCGTTCTTCGCGTTATTCACATTCTTTGCGTTCTTCGCGAAGAAGGAGGAAGATACTTAGAGATTCTTCAAAGGTTTAACTCAACATTTCAAAAGGAAGGTGTGTTGGCCTTATTTTATTAACATGCCAACAAAACGAAAACGTGTTAAGAAATGAATGAAATTAATTCATAGAATTAATTTCAACGAATAAACTGCCCACTTAATTCAACGAAGAAAACCGCCTAATTAATTGGTGCGTTACAAAATTAAGAAAACGCGTCAGTTGACTTCCATAATGACGGGTTTTCGCGGGTGCGTTACTTAGCGGAAAAGAAATGGTGGGGATCGTGCGGGTCCCACCTCACAAATATCCTACCTAGAGGGTAGGATATTTTTCAATAGCACCCTATCCGCATCAACTCAGCTTAAGCCGCTTTAAGTGGCTTCAAGTGGCTTCCAAGTGGCTTAAGTGAAATAAAATAAAGTTTGTCGTACAATTATTTTATTTCTTAACTTTAAGACCGAAAATTAAAAACCACACTCAAGAAAACGAAACTCCGGAAGAGGCGTTTCTAAGAAAGTACCGGCGCTGCGATTCCATCAATGCCCTCAGAATTTGATTCTGAGCACCGGTTCAAAAGTTAGAAAAACCCGCTCGTCCGTTCACTGAACGTACCCGAGCCAGAATTCAGAAAATGATTCCAGGCACACAGGGCCTCGGAATCAGGTGCCGTCAGAAACTGCGCTCTTGTAAAATTCCAAAAAAAATTAAGAAAAAAAAAATTCTATGAAATTTACGGGTCTTTACATCACTCCCACCTCAGGGCTTTACGTCCTCGTAAAGCGTTAACACAAACTAGGGTTACAAAGCGGTACTGAGCACGCATCTGAGCCTTCCACTCCCATGTGCTAACCTGGATGTTCCGTACTGCCAAAGAAAGTGCACCCAAGGAATCGATCGTCCTTGTAGGATCTGCTCTTGTCGATCCTCGATCCCCACTGGAACCTCCGTGAAAAACATCTCATCGCCATCGTCCAGCTCCTCATGGTCGATGATATGCGAAGGGTCGAGCACATATCTACTCAGTTGAGATACATGGAAGTCTTTGTGCACCTAGTGCAACTGAGTTGGATGGGTCAAGCGGTAAACCACCCCGCCTACCCAGCTGAGGACCTAGAAAGGTCCGTTGAACCTCGGAGATAACTTTCCGTCTTGGCGACATCTCCGTAAACCTCGTCGAGGTGAGACCCATATAAGGACGTGATCATCATCCTCGAACTCCAGAGGTCTCCATTTCCTGTTAGAACTGGAACTCGAAACGACTGCTGCTACGAGGGTAAGGTTAACCGACTCAAGAGTGATCGGTCACACCCTCATGTGCAAGAGTTACCCTGCGCTGCCTGGGGTTTCCTTTTTCGCCGACCAAGGAAAACCCATCCCTACGTCATAGTTAAACTACAACCTTTTTGCCTAATACCGTCAATTTGTGCATGAACTGTGATTGCCCAGTCCATACTCAAACCAACGTCGTAAGGCCTCGACGCTACCACCAAGATATTCCAACCGAAACTCTCGCCTCGCGGGTCTGACCACACCGTCGGCGTAAGTGTGATTGTCGAGTCTCCTCCCAAGGTATCTCCAGACATGAGGGTCAAGTCCATGGCTTACCGGAAACTCTATGTCTGGGACATGATATTTGAAAGCGAGGAATGATTCATATCGACGTCTGTTACTACAGCAGCTAGTAGTGGACACAGAATGTCCCTTGAATTATTTTTTTTAGATCCATTGGGTCACACTCCTTGATCGTATGCAGTCGCACTCTTCCTCTACCCTCTAGCTCCCTGAGCCTGGTGGGGATAACCATGGCGGGTGGTTGTAGCATGTTATGATGTACACCACCTCATGCTTCTCTCCTAGCTCTGACTCCATGTCTACTGCTTTGCAGACTCATCTCTCCTTTAAGCTTACCCTTATAGAAACATTTAGCATGCTCGTGTCTCCAAGATTGGTGCCAGTTTCCTGTTTCTTACTGCACTGTACAGTCTTCATCTGCTCCTGGGTGATCTGCACCTTCTTTGCCTACGATCTGGAAGAGCTGCTAAAATTTCTCCCTTGTAGAAAAGAGAAACTCGGTCTCGTCCCCTGGATGAACCACACCCATTTCCAAATACAGTCAATCCTGACATGAATGACGCATTCATGCCATTTATGACGTCGTAAGGCCTCGACGTAACTACCAAGAGATCCAACTGTCACTCTCGCTTCCAAGGGTCGAGTCACACTGTCGGCATCAGTGTGAGGTCACTGGGTCTCCTCCAGTAGAAATCTCAAAAGTGAGGGTCAAGTCAACAGACTTAACTGGGACCACTCAGTATCAACCAAACAAAAGGATAGGAAAGCAAAAAAAAGATAGGTGTCTTTTTATTATTGCAGCTCATAGTACAAGACATGAATACAACAGCAACATGGAACTAGAAGTACAAGGGACATATCCACTAGTTCCGCTTCTGTCCACCTGCTCTCGGAGCTCTACTGCCTTGTCCACTGTTCGAATGTTGCTCAAGCACCCGCCGCTACTTCTTCCTCGGTGGCTCCTCCAAAGCCTGTGGATCAACTGTACGAGGAGTCGGACAGTCACGTGCTAGGTGACCCTTTCCACCGCATGAGTAACACAGCCTGTTTCTGGCATGCTTGGCTCTAACCCCACCCCGGGTGCCCCGCACCACCGGTCCTAAAACCCGAGATCGTCCAACTACTGGTCTGGTCCTCCTGGACCTCTGCATCATCTGTCTACTGCCCACAGATGACTCGGCTACTGATCTAAAATCCTGCGTCAAAGGCAGAAGCTCCTGTACACGCTCGGGGTGTAGAGCTACTAGCACAAACTCCACCCCGAAAAAGGTCTCGAAGTCTTCCCATGTGAAGGTCATCCCATCGCAAAACTGGAACAAGTGGCTCCACCACCTGCCTACTGCTTCTTAAAGAAGGCTGGTAGAAAAGATCACCATGAGGTCTACCGACATCCCCACTAGCCTGAAGAATCTCACCACAGCCTCCAGCCAATCCTCAGCCGCCTGCGGGTCCGTCTCTCCCTGGAACCTGGGTGGCCTCTGGCACTGGAACTCGTGCAGCCCACTCAAGTGGCGTGCATCGCCTACTGCTGGGGCTGGTGGCATCGGTGGCCCAACGTATGGTAGTACCGCTGGTGCCTCCGCTGGTGCCTCAACTGCAAGAGTGACCTATACCGAAGCCTCGTTGCTCGGCAAGCTGTCAGTACGCACGTCCCTCTGGGATCTAGCTAGTCGTCTGTGAAAAGGCATCCTGAAAGAAACAACGTGACAGGGTCAAACGATTATACCTGGTGAGCTGACCTGGTTTGAGCTGTTTTAAGAGAAAACCTTTGAAAACACACATGCAATCAGTGTTTTCATGCACAAAGTCAGAAATTAGTTGTCAGGGTCCTGGTGTATGGATACGTCGGCCGCCCGCACCAACACTGGACTCCCTGAACTGAAAACCACACTCGGTAATCTTAACACTATTGCTTCACAGAAAGAAAATATTAGAGTTATAAGTTCAGCGGTAGAACCGACTCCTCTGATACCAAATTGTGACGACCCGTTCTCGAGGCCTGTGCCGTGACAACCCCAAGTCTGCCTTCCATAGGCCAGGGGTTGGCAACTAGCACCAAAGGCGTAAATCCCGAAAACTGGGAAGGCATTTCCTTTATAAAAGTAAACAAAACACCACAAAGCACAAGCGGAAGCAAAACACTAAGTACAAAAAAAGTGCTGAAAACTAAATGGGCTAGAATAAAACCCAAATGAAATTAAAACTAATACTGAACAAAGTACAATAGAAAAAGACAATAGCTGGGAGAAAGGAAGCTGTTCCTGGGTCATCCTCGTCGGATCCTACCTGAAGGGTAGGTACAGATGGCGCAGCTCCTGGTTGTCCACCACAGATCCTACCTGAAGGGTAGGTACAGATAGCCTCCTCAACGCTTTCGCCCGTAAACCTCCTCCATGTGTCGTCTCGTCGTGTTGTCCACCTCCGGGTACCGTCCAGTCCTCGAACACTTGGCCTCCGTCAGCACAGCTCGTCGTATGCAACCAACACAACGAGGTGCGGGCATAGCCCATGCAGGGGTGAGTATAATGATACTCAGTAGGGACCCCGAGACCCTCAAGGTCTCACTAAAACCAACAAGGATAACCACAAAGAAGATCTCAACAGATAACCTCTACTTAGGTATATGCCCATACATATACCTAAGTTATCAATTAACCCATCTCAATCCTGAGGAAACACAAGGATTTAGAAAACAACGGATAACCACTACCCAGGTATATGCCCATACATATACCTAAGTTATCAGGGTCAAAAGTCTCAGCTCAAACCAGGATTTTCATTATCGAAACTGCAACTGCTGAAGAGCCCCGTCTCTGGAGTGTACAGTGGTCCTGTCACGACTCCGAGGTACTGCTCACTAACCTAAGACTGCTGAGATACTTCTCCTGCAGAGTACTATGGGCATGATGCTACAACCAAGCGCTTCCCCGTGCCGCTACAACCAAGCGCACCTCCGTCGTGGGTCTGTCGCTACAACCAAGCGCTTTCATGTTCTGATATAACCAAGCGCACCTCCGTCGTGGGTCTGCCGCTACAACCAAGCACTCCCCTGTGCTGCTACAACCAAGCGCACCTCCGTCGTGGGACTGCCACTACAACCAACCGCTCCCCTGTGCCGCTACAACCAACAACACCTCCGTCGTGGGTCTGCCGCTACAACCAAGCACTCCCCTGTGCCGCTACAACCAAGCGCACCTCTGTTGTGGGTCTGCTGCTACAACCATGTGCTCCCCTGGCGGGCTATCCGTAACACACCGAGTCATTCGATCAGCAGTCGTCAAGTCTCAGCCGGCTACACGGTCTCCATATTCCGCACGCTTGTCTCCGGGAGGGTCCGCTCCATGAGCTGCTGGGTCAGTACTACAAGTATCACAAGGTTCCACGAAGAAGTATCTCATGGGACCGCCTCATCTCAGGGGTCCCAACACAACAGACGGCGCGTCAATCGGACGCCCGGTCTGTGAGTTACTAGCCTTTTCGTCCCAGGGGCCCGGTTGGTTTCATGTGCGAACCAACCTGTCCGTATCTCAACTATACCCCAAACTCCCATAGGGTATACTCAAAGTGACCGTTTCTCAAGGTGATCACCAACGCCGCTGATGGTTCGTCAAACGGACGTCTGGTCTGAAAGATATCATCTTTTCTGTTCCAGGGGCCCGGTTGGATTTCGGATACAATCCAACCCGTCCACTATCCAACAGCAACCAAAACTCGGGCAAAGTATGCCAAAAGTTCCGTCTCTTCAAGAGGAATTCAACGAGATAGATGGCGCGTCAATTGGACGCCCGGTCTGTGAGTTATTGGCTTTTTTGGTTCCAAGGGCCCGGTTGGTTTTTTAGGAAACACCAACCCGAACGTATTCCACCTGCATCCAAACCTTGAGCGGAGTGATCCAAAATACCCGTCTCACTTAGCGGAATTCAACAAAGTCGATGGCACGTCAATCGTACGTCTGAAGCTCAAGATATGAGCGTTTCCGCTCCGAGGGCCCGGTTGGTTTCGTGTTCGAACCAACCCGGCTGAACCCAAAGTATCCCAAAACCTTGAGTGTAATATACCGAAACGACCGTCTCGATCCAGGGATCGCATCGCCACTGACGGAGCGTCGTTCGGAGGCCCGTAGCTCAAGATACGGGAAAAATACTGAAAATGGTCCGAAGACGGGGGGTCTGGGCCCGGTCCGGCCAGGCCGGGGCGAGGCCCGACCCGGCTGGCCGAGCAACGCGGCAACCGCAGGGCGCCGCCCCCGCAGGATGAGGATTTCGCGGCCCTCAAGGGGCCGCACTAGACTTCAGCGGAAGCGTCATGTTGCCGCGTCCCGTGCGGGCGAGCCGGACCCACGCGGCCGCGGCTTCAACCGCGGCGGCCCGGTCCGGCGGTGCGCCGGGGTGCCGCCGGTGACTTCTGCGGGCCACTGGAGTTGCTCTGGTGGTCCGTTTTCCTTCCCGTCTGCGCCGCTGTTCCTCCTAGGTTCTTTTCTTCACTGCGGGATCATCAAAACTCCCTTGCGTCACGTTTTATCATTGCCCGCCAAATCCGCACAACAACGAAGAATGGTAGAGGGTTATCGGGCCGTGTTCGTTTGTCCCGCACCCCCCCCCCCCCCCCCCCGCGTTAGATAATAACAGTCGGGAGAATGATATTATCATATGCAAACGTAACAGGATACAATTTTAATAAATTAAAATTGTTCTTTTGATCCGGGTTGATTTTTTTGAAAGGAAACAACCACAGAATAAAAAGAATTCTTTCACAAACAAAACCCTTACCGATTTCCCGCAATCAAGAATACTCATCCCACCACCCAACTTCCCGCAGATCAACTTAATATTGAGTTGATCCGCGTTCTTTATTTTCAAAAGGAAACATCCGAGGAAAAAGGGTATTATTATTCTCAATTAAAAACCCTACCTCGCCGGACGTGCGTTCTTCGCGGAATTGACCGTCGCGGAACAAGTGGAGCGTCGCGTCCCAGAAGGGCGTCGTGTCGATGATCTTGTTGTTGTCGATTGAAGGTTGTCACGGGGTTGGATCGTCGCGGAAGAAGCGTCGCAGAGGGAGAATCCTTGGCGTCGTGGTACACGGCGTCGCGTCGCTGATCTCCACAGGTTCGGCGTTCTTCACGTTCTTCGCATTCTTCGCGTTCTTCACGTTCTTCGCGAAGAAGGAGGAAGATACTTAGAGATTCTTCAAAGGTTTAACACAACATTTCAAAAGGAAAGTGTGTTGGCCTTATTTTATTAACATGCCAACAAAAAGAAAACATGTTAAGAAACGAACAAAATTAATTCATAGAATTAATTTCAACGAATAAACTGCCCATTTAATTCAACGAAGAAATCCGCCCAATTAATTGGTGCGTTAAGAAATTAAGAAAACGCGTCAGTCGACTGTCATAATGACGGGTTTTCGCAGGTGCGTTACTTAGCGGAAAAGAAACAGTGGGGCTCGTGCGGGTCCCACCTCACAAATTTCCTACAAAGAGGGTAGGATATTTTTGGATAGCACCCTATTCGCATCAACTCAGCTTATGCCTATTTAAGTGGCTTCAAGTGGCTTCCAAGTGGCTTAAGTGAAATAAAATAAAGTTTTTCGTAAAATTATTTTATTTCTTAACTTTAAGCCCAAAAATTAAAAACCACGCCCAAGCAAACACAACTCCGGAAGAGGCGTTTCTAAGAAAGTACCGGCACTGCGATTCCATCGGTGCCCTCAGAATTTGATTCCGATCACTGGTTCAAAAGTTAGAAAAACCTGCTTGTCCGTTCACTGAACGTACCCGATCCAAACTTTGGAAAATGATTCCGGACACACCGGGCCTCGGAATCAGGTGCCGTCAGAAACTGTGCTCTTTTAAAATTTCAAAGAAAAATAAGAAAAAAAAAATTCCTTGAAATTTACGGGTCTTTAAATCCGATTTGAATGGTATTCTCCAAAACATATTTGGGATCTTGATATAAAAATCAATCTCTTTTACTCAGGATTGAAGCCAAGATACTGAAGGGCATTGGCCTCCCGAGAATTCAAAAGTTTTGAGAAACTTTTCTGATGTGTTGAGAGTGTAGAAATAGAGTTTTTTATGATCATTTGTACTTTGAAAAAAAACATATGAATAGTTCTAGATGGAAAGCAGTGGGAAATTATCAATCAATGAAATATAATGGTAAGAATGTCCAATTTTCAGTTTGTGAAATGTGTGGTAAAATGAACCGTGGGTAATGTCATACCCAAACCAAGAAGGGTTTTCAATGTGGTAAGTTTGGACATATAGCTCAAGATTGTAATGAAAATGATCTTAAGATCAATCCTGATAAGAAAAATTTAAAGTGTTTCAAATTTGGTGAGATGGTCATTATAAAAATTTCTTCCCAAAGAAAGATCCATGTGATGGAAAGTAGCCAGACTATAGGCAAAAAGGTGTAGTGAGATCGTTTATGACTAGTTCAGTAGATGTTGCACTATCCAATAAAGTGGTATCATGTACTTTTTTTATTTCCTCATATTTATTATTTGATACAGGTTATACACATTCCTTTATTTCTGAGAAGTTTTCTGTTAAATTGGAAATATCACCTCAACAAATGAGACCAGAATTTGTAAATAAACACTTGGTGAAAATGTTACAGAAAAATCCATTTTATGAATCTTAATATTGTTACCTACAGAAATAAGTTACCTATAAATGGTATTTTTCCCATTCTTAGATTTTTATTTCATTATGGGTATGAATTGGATTTTTTTTATCATGAAAATATTTATTATATATATAAATATGTTTTTTTAGAAAGAGTTCCATTTTGTATATAATAACAAACCCATATAATTGGTAACATGCCATGAAGCTGAGGAACCATTGAAAAATGGAAATGAAATTTATCTTTCTCATGTTATTTAAAACAATGGAATAGTTCAGATTAATGATGTGCTAGTGGTAAATGAATATTGTGATTTTTTTTATGAGTTACCTGGTGTTATACCTAATCGGGAAGTTGAGTTAACAATTTACTTAGTACTTGATGCAAATAAAATTTCAAATCACCCTTAACAAATTGTGAAAATGGAACATCTTGAATTTAAAAATTAGTTGCAAGAGTTTCTTGATAAAGGCTTCATTCATCCTAGCACGTCACCGTGGGGAGCGCCTGTTTTGTTCGTCAAAAAGAACGATGGTTCCATGTGACTTTGAATTGATTATATATCTTTGAATACAATTATTGTTAAGAATAAGTATCTTTTTCCTCACATCGGTGAATTTTATTTATCAGCTATAGGGAGCTTAGTATGTTTCCAACAATGAATTGAGATTTGGGTACCTTCAATTGAAGGTGAAGGATGATAATATTCCAAAAACATCTTTTCAAACTAGATATAATCATTATGAAATTTTATTTTATTCCATTTGGGTTAACTAATTCACCTACTATATTCATAGATCTTAGGAATATAATATATCTTGAGTTCTAAGATAATTTTTTGGTTTTTTATTGATGAAATTCTATTATATTCAAGAAGTAAAGTGGAGAATCAAAAATATCTAAGGGCTGTTTTGAAAACCTAAAAAGAAAATAAATTGTATGGAAAATTCAGAAATTGGGAATTTTTATTACAACAAAACTTCTTTCCATGGTCACATTGTTTTTAAATATGGAATAACTATTGATCCTACTAAAATTAAAGTTATTGAAGAATGGAAAAGAACAAAAAATATAAATGAGATTCATATTTTTCTTGGTTTGGAAAGCTATTACTAGAGGTTTGTTGAAATATTTTCATAGTTTTCTACTCCACTGACTATGTTAACTCTAAATGGAGTAAAATTCAATTGGAAAAAAGAATGTAATGATTATTTTCAAGAATTGAAAAGAATATTGGTGAATGCTTCTGTTCTAACCCTACCTTCCAGAAATGGAGAGTTTGTCATCGATATTAATGCTTCATTTAAGGTACTTGGTTTTATTATGATGCAGAATGACCAGGTAATTGCTTATACTTCGAGACAACTAAAACCGCCTAAGTTAAATTATTCCACATGTGATTTGGAATTAGCAAATACAGTTTTCGGTTTAATAATTTGGAGGCATCATTTATATGGTGCCAAATGAGAAACATATATTGAACAAAAAAGTATGAAGTATATATTCAGTCAAAAGGAATTTAATATGAGGTAGAGAAGATAGTTTGAATTGATAAAATATTATTATTGCATGATCAATTAACATTATGGAAAATTAAACAAATTAGTGGAAGCCTTGAGTCAAAAATATCATGAATCATTAACTATGTTGTGACTGGAATAAGACCTTTTGAAAAATGATTTAATAAATTTTGGATTGAAGTTGTTGGTATAGGATATTCCATTATTTTTTCAGCTTTTTGTGCAGTCATATTTGTCAGATAGAATTAAGTAAGCGGATAAGGAACACAGGGAGTTATAGGAAAATGAATAATTGGCTAAAATGGGTATGTTTCAAAAATTCAACATTGATAAAGATTGTGTTCTACGATTTTGAAAGATACTAATTGTGTCTTGTGATTCTTAGCTGAAGAAATAATTATTGTGATAAGCACATAGTTCCCTATTTTCAGACCATCCCGACAGTACAAAGAGGTACCGAGGCCTTCGAGAGTATATCTGATGGGATGTAATGAAAATAGATATTTCCGATTTTACAGTAAAATGGTTGACATGTAAAAGGGTTAAATTAGAGCAGGAATTATCAAAGTGGATGCTTTAGCCTCTATGAGTGACATAGTTGAAATGGGAAAATATATCCATAAACTTCATTGTGGTGCTACCAAAGACATTTCAAGGTAAAAATGTGATATGGTTTATTGTTGATCGACTGAAAAAATATACTCATTTCCTTCCTATTCAACATAATATGTCTTTGGATCAACTTTATGAATTATACCTCAATGAGATGGTCGAGTTATATAGACTTCCTCTTTCCATTGTATCTGATCGTGATCTCATGTTCACTTTTAGAATTGGGAAAGTCCTTTAAAAGTCATTGGGAATAGAATTGAATTTCAGTACAGATTTTCATCCTTAATAAGATGGGAAGTCAGAATAGAAAATTCAAACTTTGGAGGAAATGTTTCTAGATTGTTAAATGGATTACCAAGGAAGTTTGGATCATAATATTTCATTAGTTTAATATTCATATAATAATAGTTTTCATTCCAATATATAGATGGAAACTTTTGAGGCATTATATTGGAAGTGGTGTCGAACTCTTTATTTTTGGGATGATATCGGGAAAAAGATGTTGATGTGACTAGAATTAATACATGAAGTCGCCGAGAAAGTGATGATGATCCAGCAACACATGAGGATAGCTAGGAGCAGGAAGAAATGTTATGAAGATAACGAGAGGAAATACTTTTCTTTTGAGGTTGGTGATCATGTTTTTCTAAGAATCCTTCCATAGAAAACTATTATAGGTTTTTATAAGAAAGAAATGTTGAGTCCACTGTTCATTGGACCTTATGAAATTCTAGAGAAAGTCGAACCAGTTTCCTACCAAGTAGATTTTCCTTCAATTTTATCTTAGTTGAACAATTGTTTTTCAGGTTTTGATGTTGAGAAAGTATCTTCCAGATTAATCTCATGTTTTGATCCTATAAGTAGTTCATCTGGAAGAGAATCTTTATTATGAAGAAAAATATATTCACATTATTGATCAAAGATAACAAGTATTGAGGAATAAGTTAATCCACCTGTTAAAGGTTTTTTGGAGAAACCACATGGTTAAAGAAGCAACATGGGAAACTAATAATTCTATTAGGTAATGGTACGCTCATGTGTTTAATAAGTAAATAAAATTGCAAGGAAACAATTTCCAAAAGGTGGGGAGAATGTAACACCCCAATATTTTAAAAATAAATTGAAATGCATGAAACAATGAGTCCCTACCTAATGAAACTTTTATTAAGGATATAATTTTAAAATATCCATCAAATATAATTTTTCTACTTCTATTATCTTAATTTTAAAAAACAGACATCTACAATTGTGATTAGTAAGTTATTTAGAGTCTGATAGAACCAATATGATTTTTTCTGAATAGTAACTTATTCTTATGAATATTAATATGAAAATTAATATGGCCCTTTTCAAGATTAAATCATATTATTATTTTATTGTCTTAATATTATAAGAAAAATATAATTTGATTGATTTTTCAAGGTGATATAAAATGCATTATAGTTTTAAAGTTGTTATTTTTCAAATAAATTATGATTTTATTTAAAAATTAAATTAATCGTATATAGAAAATTATCTTCAAAAAATAGAGTTCATTTTTGAATTATAAAAATCAAAAAATGGTTATGGTGAATTTTGGGGATTTTTCTAAAAGACTCAAATCTTTTATGAACGGTGAAATATGGAAATCTACCATATACGTACATTATATGTTAAATACACTATTAATAACATGATGGATGATGTGAGAACCCATATTTAGAACTCAAATTCTCTATTTTATATTTTTGGGTCACATTAATCAAGGTTATTCATAGTCTTGAGTAAAACTATTACACTAATGATTAAAATAATGGAAAACCCCTCCCCTCCTCCATGATAAATACCACCCTCATCCTCTCTTCCTATCACACATCTCAAGATTTGATAATTGTATAAATTATCAACCTTCACATGTATCTTCCACACATCCAAGAACTTCTTTTCTCATCAAATGTATAATACCAAAGTTCTTAAGGAGGATCTTAATGAGAAGAAATCAATAGGTAAAAATCCTCTTCCAGTTTCTTGTGTTTTCTTTTCAATTATTTTCATTTCTTATACTCTCTTCACCTCACCTTATCCAAGAGGAATTAAATATATATTATTATATATATTATTGATTTTTATCATGTATATGGAAAAATTTATAATCATTCTTCCATTCCTCTTCCTCTTATTGTAAAAATAAAATCCTCATCTATGATTAGTCGATTTACCGGCATCATGGATGATGTAAATTCAATTTACATTAATTCATTCACAGATAGTGGTAAACACATTTAAATAGTTGAAAAATATTTTAAAGTGTATTATATGACCTCTCTTATGTTCTTTAATTAACTTATATTTATAATATTAAAGGTATATGATGAAATAATTTTGTGATTATTGAAGAACCGCCAAAATGATCTAAATGAATATCACTAATGATTTATCTAATGATTCATCCTAATAACATTTTAAAAAAATTATTTATGAAATAATTTAATATTATGAAAAAATATTAACACCATTTCATTCCAATTTTTGAGTTTCTCTTCAATTTGACAAGTAAATCCTTTACGAACTTACTACGGAAATCATGTAAAGCACACACCCGAAACAATGGAAATAAAAAAA
This sequence comes from Viscum album, assembly GCA_963277665.1. Taxonomy (NCBI): domain Eukaryota; kingdom Viridiplantae; phylum Streptophyta; class Magnoliopsida; order Santalales; family Viscaceae; genus Viscum; species Viscum album. Next base: position 575,687,754 of record OY728122.1, on the reverse strand, counting down.
AATTATTAGTAAATGTGTCAAAAGATTTTATAAAATGACCATATAAGGTGTTTTAAACATTATTATTCTTCTTTAAAATATTAATAATATCATTTTAACTATTATACAAGAGTTTTAAACAGTTTTCAAAAAAGACGAACCTAAGGTAAGGGAATTCTTAACCCAATTTACATTTTTTGGGTTAACCATCTACTTCATTAATTGTGTTCTACCAATATTATTTGTGTAGTTAATTTCGTTTATATGTTGTTTTATTATGCGTATTTACAGTTTATATACATAATAATTTCATTATATTAATTCTCACTACAATTATATGATATTATTAAGGGACTTTCCTTTAAAACCCCTCTTTTAAAAATCTATTTTATGAAATTAAAAAGAAATGTTTTATGAAATTATTCATGTTTTATGATTATTTTATAGTTAATGAGAATTGATTATGATGAATGGTGGGACCTATATCTCCCTCCAATGCATTTGGTATGTGTTAGTTGGAGGTAATCCATATGGTTACTCCATGTGTAACTGTGATGGTTACACCATAAGGTAGCCATGAGGGTTTCAAATCATAAGGGAACCATGAATGTTGTAATATAAGTAAGTAAATTCCCAATATACCCTTATGGTTTTATATATATTATTAAAGTTTTATATAAATATCATTTTTCACAAGGTTAGTATATATGGGTGGGAATTATTCCCTTGAGAAAATGATTTCATATGTTTATAAGTATTCATGGACTAATGGTTTCTTTCCTTGTTTTTATATCCCTTACTGAGATTTTTATGCTCAACCCACATTTTTTAAATGTTTTCACTAGTTATAAGGATGTGTAAGAATATTAAGGAAGTCATGTTAAATAATATGAATACTTTTCAAAGAAATTAGGTTGTTGTTCTTTGTTAAAAAAATTATGTTTTCAAAGAAATGGACACTGTCTAAATGGTACCAACTATGTATGCTAGTGGGTTGATATGTATGAGTTATGTCCTAACATTCTAAAACTCTAAACCAAAATGATATTTGGCAATGTAATGAATTTAGTTCTAGTTTAAATAGATATATTATGTATTTTTTAAGGCTGGGTCCTTATAACATATCATCCATCATAACATCAAGTTCACAATCAAATATTCCAATTAGGTTGTTTGAGTCATCATAAGTAATAAATTGATCAAGGTAAATGGGGGAAGTTTTGGGTTCAATTTCACCCCCACCATCATAAAAAATATTTCATGTTATTACTTTAATAATGAAATTAATTTCAATTCTTGGATGATCATCCACATAAAAAAAACGTGTTCCATGAATGATTCCAAAATATATAGCTCATTAGTAGCAATAATTTGATTCATTTCAATAACTCTAAATCCAAGGTCATAAATAAATATTCCATGCGTGTTTATTGAATCAAACCACTTTAATTTCATTATAATGGCTCAATCATGAGAGTAATAATAAAATATTTTTATTTCCTTAGCAACTATATATTAAGATACATTTCTGTATTAAGTCCTACTATCTGATAAACCATAATAAAAAAAATTTGTTATAGTTATCAAAACACCATATTTTTGTGTCATCAGTTCACTACTCGATCGGTGATAATAAATTTATACCTATTCATAATAATTGATTTTCATTCATAAACCACATAATGAAAACAAAAAGCTAAAGATCTTGTTTATTTAGATAAACATTTAGTAGGAAAACCCAATACATGAAATATAAATTAATATTACAATTAAATTAATTTTTATTTTTATTTTTATTTTAGTAATTATTATACCTTCAATTTCAACCAAGAAGGATACTCTTTGCTATTAAAAGTATCTATCTTTCTCAAAGGTAATGAACGATGATTTCAATTTACAATTTCTTTATGTTCCCTACATAAAAGTATAGAAAATATTTAACACATATGATCAATTTCATATTATGAGATAATATATACATGTTCAATTTACTTACTTGATTCAAAAAAATTATAGTTAAAGAAGATTGTGTGATCTTCCATCTATCTCTCTCTTCAAGGCTAAATATAGTCAATGTATATAATCTAATAATTCTCCATATTTGGGGAAGTGATTGAAAACTAGATTCAATTTTCTCATACTAATATTATTGATTTCTCATTGGTCAGTTATGTATTATAATCACATCAAAAAAATACATTGAACAGAAATCCATACATTATTGAGCCAAGTAACCTTTCAAAATCAAACCTTCAGGATGATTCATGTTTTATATATAAGAATTCAACATGTACCTATTTATTGTTGATGGATATTTCTAATAAAAATAATTAGGTCCTCTGAGATTTATTTATATTGTAACATGTATAGTTATATATAACATGCATGTGAAACATTATGGAGGGAAAAAAATTTACCTCACAGACAATTAATAGACCATATTCTAAATTTGTTATTATAAATACTTGGATATTTTTTTAGAATATATTTCACTCTAATAATAGTACAATAAAATTAGTGCCACCCTTACATTATTGTAAAATGGATGATTCATTCCTATTATAATCCACTCATAAAGAAGGATGTGATAATAATGAGACTTCAGCAATTTATTCTTCAAAATTTTTCTATTGAACCATTTTGATATGTTGATCGAATATCTAACAGGAACCTTGATAGTATCTAGTTCCTCTAGATATTTATTTTTCTAAGGTTTCATCACATAATAAGCACCTAGAAAATTCAATTTATTTTCACTAATTCCCACAAAATGCAATTTTTTTCTGATACCTCAATCCAATGTGTCACGTAGAGATTGTAAAGAATCCATTTGTCTTCCACATGACATTTATAAGAATTCTATGCCAAATTTCACATATATTTTTTTCAATGTGAATTACTTTTAATGAATAACAGAACAAATTGGTTTTCCAATAAGGAAACTCAAAGAATATACTTTTCTTATTCCAATTGAAATTGGATTCATTGTAAACATTCTTCATATTTATATAGTTCATCTGACCTCTCTCAAATGAAAAATTAACATCTGGAAATTCATTAATCACATCTATTATAGACATATATTGAGGTTTATCTTTTATATCAATGGTATTTTAAAACGTTCGATGATTATTTCTCTATGGATGATTCATTGGCAATTATAGTCGATATTATATAAAATTGAAACATAGATGCTATTTAAGTCTTCTAGATAAAATATTCTTCATATAAATATGACATTAATGTTTTCCTATCATGATCTATCTAGAAATAATTTCTTAATTAAGAAAATTATTTATCATCCACTTAAGAATAACATATATCTAAAATATTTTTTTTAATAACGATAATATATGAGCACACCCATATTCCAAATATGATTTACCTATTGTGTTAAAGGTTTTATGTATACATATATACAATTTACAAGATTAAAAGATCTATATATTATTATACTTAAGAAAGTGAATGGATTTTCCATTCTCACCCATGGAAGATGGTTATAAAAGTGTATAAAAAGTAGTTATAGGTTGTGTAAAGTGAGCATCGAACAGTACATATTAAATGTCATGAACCAAGATGGAGTCAATACAAATCGACACCTAACCCAACCCGTGGTATAGGCCAAAGGGAATTCCAGATCCCCAAAATCTGCAAACTAGTAACTGGGTATCAACAATAAATTTTGGGAATGATTTAACCCATTTATATAACCATAAAAACCCAACAAGAATGAACATCACAAAACTGATAATCATAACCAAATGAGGTAAAAATATTTTCAGATCAAATGTTTTACAACATTAACTAAATGAAAAATAAATAATACAATATAATGGGAACAGTAAGCTATCCCAAAAACCTATATGATTCAAGAGGATCATTATAATTACTTGTCGTTAAACATAAATTATTCTAGTCGGGTTTTACTCGAATTAATTTTCATTTATTCACCAAGATCTTTTAGGTCTAGAGTTTTAGAGAATTAGGGAAAATATCTAACATAAACATTCAATATTAAAAAGTAGATAAGCTTACCCACCATCCTTTTTTTACATAAATCAAAAACTATAAAAATGAAACATGGTTTCTTTTCAAGAAAAATCTTCAAATACTTTCATCATAGCATACTATTTTTCCTCAACAATATTAAGACCTGTGAAAAACATTTAAAAACATGGGGTGATCCCAAAAATCTCATCAAGTGAAAACAAGGTAAATAGTTTACATGTGATCTTGAGAGATATAAATAAGAACATGAGGACTTTCATTAAGGCATGAAAAAGAGGAATATCATAACAATAATAACTTGGATCATAAATTGAAATTTTGGATACAAAATTTAATTTATAAATTCATAGGAATATCATCAAGATCCATACCCAAGGTGTCATATCACTATGTTCCATCGCCATGGTGTCATAAAAATTAACAAGGTTATTCACCATGGTATCATAAAATGTTTCATCTGTATGGATTAATTTATTTTCCCAATGAATTGGATAACTATTAGGGTTCAGCCTTAATATTTATTTATTTTTATTGGATCCCTATAGATCATAATCAAAAATTTAATAAATAAAACATAGTGATCAAAATAAATTTGTATCATATCAAAATCATGGCGTTTTATAAAGTTCTTAAAACATGATAATTATGTCATTTGAAATCCACAAAAAGGAATAATTGGTTTTATGTATATCAATTATAGAATAAAATAACTCCTTTTTATGTCTTTTTAAACACCCCTAGAAATGAAATATGTTTGGATAATCACATAAAAAATAGAATTAGTTCTTGATAAAAAGAGATATATTTTGAGATTAAAATTCTCCTGTATAACGACTATGAAAAAAGGTTCATAAAACTTTAAAAATAGAGGGTAAAAGGATATCCCATCGATAAATAACTCATAATAAAGTATATATATTTAATAAAATGGAAATAATAACATTATATATAAATTTGAAATATATACCACATAACAGTGAACTTGAAAGGAAAGAGAAGCTGAGGATTCCCTTACCACATAAGAAACACTTGAATACATATCATTAACGAATTATGTTATATAAATCATTAAATAACATTAGAATATAATAATTCATGATATAATGAGTGAAATGGTTTTATATAAGCCTTATAGTAAAATAAATTTTCCTAATATCAAGATATTATCCAAATAAGGGATATTGAGATGAAGTCCCTTACCTTGAGTCTGACTTGTCTCATTCGTTCTTTATCTTCCTCAAAATTGGGTAACTCCTTTTTATTTGAGCTAAAAGGATTCTTTGAGTTACCTTATTCCAAAGGTAAGGATTATAGGAGTAATGGATTGATTTTGGGAGCTTATTTGAGATGAATTTGAATGAGACAAGGGGCATGAGAGGTGTGAGTAAGTGGGAAGAGGTTGTGGCCTTTTATAATATGGAGGAGGGGCACTTTAGGAAAGTATGGAAACCTTATTTTATTATTAATTAATTTTAGAATTAAAATAGTTAAAAATCATACCTATCTAGTATAAGATGATTATGGGTCTAAATAATCTCGACCAATAGGTTTTAGAGAATTTTAGGCCATAAAATTAACCTTATCATTTAGCTTTAATCATCAATTAAAAACATTAACTCTTACCATGTCTTATTGTATTTTCATAATATATGGTTACTATAGTTACTATAAAATTAAAATCTGACCAAAAGTGGATAATTAATGAAATTAGTAACATTACATAATTTATTTGGATGAATCATATATTTTTAGGACTATTATATCATTTAATAAAATAGTATTCGTTTTAAAAATTCATTTATGTCAATTGTGACAGTATTTAGTAATTTATTTCTGTTAAATTCATAACAACTTTATTCCTTAGAGAAAAAGGTATTAACTCATCCCTAAAATGTCAATGTCTTCCAAAAAAATCATGTATGGCATAAAAATTACCAAATTACATTTATATTAATATTTATAATATCATTTATTTGAATCTTTCATTACTAAGGCTATCACTGCATCATTATTGTTTCATAAAAAAATTTATTTATTTAATGTCTAAACATTATAAAGAAAATAAAATGATGTATGAAATATTTTTATCTTTCTAATTAATATTTATATTCTAAGAGATAATTTATATAAACCAAATTAAAATTGTTTTAGTTAGGACATACTTGTTTATGTTATATTTCACTTTCCATTAAAATATATAATATAAAAGGTTATTATCACACCCAAGACCCACCATGGGGTCCTAAAATCGACCCAAGGATTCCAATGTTCGTCAATATCTCATCCAATAGGATTGGGACATACGTTAAGGTATTTTTATATTATTATAATAATATTTTTTTTACCCTTATTTGTCTAATTTACCCTTTAACCATGGTAAATAAAAAAAATTACTGAAGATACTATTCATAATGTCCAATAATAAAACGTACATTTTTTCACAATTTGGACCTTATGATTCCAAATATGGAATCTATTTTTCCAAATTCAAAATAGAAAATTTTCTGTAATTAATTTAAAATTAATTTCGGCTGCCAAAACCAGAAAGCGGGTTTTTAAGAAGTAAAACCTATCAAAATATTGACATGTGTTTAAGTCCAATTTAAATGTGAAATTACATTCAATTACCATCATTGGATTAAATTATAAAAACATAATCCAATTACTCTTTAAAACTAATAAATATAAAAATATCATTATATAAATAAATTAGATGAAAAGGCAATTTTAAATTAAAATGTAGTATTTTCTTAATTCATAATAATATGGATTTTATTAGAAATATGCTAAAATTTCAACCAAAGTAAATTTTTATGTCCTGGTTATAGATTAGAATATTATTTTATCAAATATAAAATATAAATGTGAAAAAAACAATTTTTTAAAAAAATATATCCATCAAAAGGCAGTAAAATGACCTTTTAATGTTTTTAGTATATTTTTTGCTTAAAATTGGATTCATTATCATTTTAAGCCTATAAAATTCATTAGATAAATGTCAAAACATTTAACCAATATGTAAAATTATAATATATTTAATTCAATTCATTTCCACCAATACAACGGTTAGGTTCTATCTACCATTTAAAATAATATTATTATTGTTTTATTATTTTTTCGGTGTAACTCTATATTGTGTGAAATAGAATATTTTAGAGAAACCCGTTGTTTCATTTCGGGTACGCTATCATTCATAGTGTCCCATAAAAACTAAAATTAATATTAAATTCAAAAATATTAATAGATATGAAATTGTATTATTCTATAAATAGTTGGGATGTTACATCATTCCCCCATTTTGTAAATTGCGTCCTCCCAATTTTAAAATTGGGCTCGGAATCATCATTGAAAATCCCACATCCAAAAAAGTGTTAATAAAAATATCACTTTAAAAATAAATAAATATAAGTACCAACTTCACCTTATATAACACTTACTAGTATTCCATGTAGGAAAACATTGATATGGAAGAAAAACTAACCATCTTGTTCCGATGGAGAGTGATAGAAAACTTGATCAGGAGAAAGTTAAAAACTAGAAAACCAAAAACATGTGACGAGTCAAACAGTCATTGATTTCATAGTAAGAAAACTAAATGAAATTCTTTTAAGGACCTTTTTAATAAATTTGAGGAATTTATTTACGATCTTAACAAATAACATAAGGAAACAAACTTACTTGTCAAGTATAGTTTCATCCTTTATTAAATATTAAACACAAACTCAACTTTTCTCCAAATTATGGGTATTAAAGATGACTTGGTTACACTTAAAGTGAGAGAATAATTTTATAGAGAATCAAATAATCCAAAAAAGATGAACTATATATTTACCATCTCTTTATACATTAACAAAAACCAAAATGGTTAGTACAGGATTAGATAATCCCCAAAATTAAAAATCCTTTATAAAAAGAAATAATACTCTTAATTGGAAAATTCAAAAAACAATACTCAAAGTTAAATAAAGACCTTTCAATAAATAATTTTCTTTAAAATTATTCAAAATAATCCAAATTATGATTGAAACCCAAAATATAGGAGGATTTGATCACATAATCTTCCATGAAAAAATTTAGCATTTATCTCTAAGTAATATCAACCACTTTTAATGTCTCATACAAAAAATTATTTAACGTAATCACATATTCTCAAAGAAAGTCTAATTATTTACTAATTATCATAAGTCTATAATTAAATAATCCAACCATTAATACTCAAATAAAACTCTATTGTATTCTATTTACCTTAATCATATAAAGTCCCCAAAATAGGGAACATCTTCCAAAATAACCTTTATCACTTAATCCAAAAATAATTTACCAATACCATGGATATATATTGAATAAAATATATGTCTCCAAAATAAAAATTTTATTATTTAACAAACTCGTTTCACTAAAATGAATTAATTCATAGTAACCAGGGACTTTGTGTAGGTCAGTTATAGGCAATAAAGGCCTATTGCACTTTGGTTCTGGGTATGATTTCTACAGCCATGTCTCATGTGATGGGTTTTCACAGAGTTTACATGTTTTCCATTTTTATAAAACTATATAATTATTATATCATTCCAAAAATGTTATAGCATCCTAAAAATTAACCATGTGATGTTTTAACCACAATTTTTATCTCATACCTTTCATTTGACATTCAAAAAGTAATAACTGAGAACAAATTGAAAAAAATGTCCTCAAAAATAAAGTTAATCACCTTGAAACATAACAAAATATTCCTCAAAATTTTTTCTTAGAAAATAAAATTAGGATCAACTATAAACTTATAAACCCATAAGAGGACATATTAACATCCAAGGTTGTCTAAACCCTGCTCTAATATAAAATATAAGGACCCATACATAAACATAACGGATTCTAGTTACTTTTGAATTTAATTAATTTGAATTCATTCCCAAATATCTTTAGGTCAAGATTTTCAGATAATTAGAGAAAAAAACTATTATATAAACATCCAATATTACAATGTTGATAAGTCTACATGCCATACATTTTTTTACATAAAACAAAAACTATTAAAATAAAACGTGGTTTCTTTTAAAGAAAAACCTTCAAATACTTTCATCATAAAATATTATTTTTCCTTAAAAATATTAAGACCTATGAAAAATAATTAAAAAATTGCGATGTGCACAAAAATCTCTGTAATTGAAAACAAGGGAAACAGTTTACATGTGATCTTGAGAGATATAAATTAGAACATGAGTACTTTCATAAAGTCCGGAGAAAGAAGAATATCATTACAATAAGAAATTGGATCATATATTGAAAATGTGGCTACAAAATTTAATTTAGAAATTCATAAGAATATCACAAAGGTCCATCCCCAAGGTGTCATATCACCAAGGTCCAACCCCAAGGTTTCATAAAAATTACCATGGTTATTTACCAAGGTATTGTAAAACATGGCATCTCTTGAGATTTATTTATTTATCCAATGCATTGGAGTACTATCATAAAACACCCTTAAAATGTATTTATTTTCATTTTATCCACATATATAATTGTCAAAAATTTCATAAATAACCCATAGAGATCAAAATAAATTTGTTTCATATCAAAATCATGGTGTTTTATAAATTTCTTAAAAACATGATCATAATGTCATTTATAACCCATGAAAAGGAAAATTGGGTTTTATGTATATCAATTATAGAAAAAATAAATCATTTTTATATAATTTTTAATACCCTTATAAATGAAATAATTTTTTGAAATCACATAAAAAAATAAAATAAGTTCTTGAGAAAAAGAGCGATATTTTGAAATGAAAATTCCACCGCCTAACAATTATGAAACAAGGTTTTAGAAAACATTTAAAAGAGAAGGGACATGGGTATCCCATCCAAAAATGACTCGTAATACAGTATATATACTTAATTAAATGGAAATAAGAACATGGTATAGAAATTTTAAAGTTATACCACATATAAGATAACTTGAAAGAAAATATATGTTGAGAATTACCTTAACACATAAGAAACACTAGAATACATATCATTAAGGAATTACGTTATAAAAATATTTAAATATCACGAGAATGAAATAATTCATCATATAATGATTAAAAGGGTTTTATATAAACCTTAAAGTAAAATAAATTCACATGACCTCAAGAAATTCCCAAAAGAAAGGATATTGAGATAAAGTCACTTACCTTGAGTCCAATGTGTCTTGTTTTTTCTTTATCTTCCTCAAAATTGTGTAACTCTTTTTTATTTTAGCCAAAAGGATTCTTTGAGTTGCCTAATGTCTAATTTAAGTCTTATAGGAGTAAGTTAGGGATGTTGGGAGATTATTTGAGAAGAATTTGGATGATCCATGGGGCTGGAGAGGTGTGAGTAAGTTGGAAAAGGTGGTGGCCCTTTATAAGAGGGAGGAGGGGCACTTTAGGAAAGCCTTGAGATATTATTTTATTATAAATTTAATTTAGAATTATAATAGTTCCAAAGTGATTAATTTCTAGTATAATATGATTATAGGTCTAAATCATCTCAACCAATTTGTTTTATACAATTTTAGTTCACAAAATTAACCATATCTTTTAGCTTTAACCCTTAGTTAAAAACATTAACTCTTACCATGTCTTCTTGTGTTTTCATTATTTATGGTTACCATAGTTACTATAAAATGAAAATAGAAACAAAAGTGGATCATTAATGACATTTTTTACATTATATAAGTCAGTCCGTCTAATATTATATTTTTAGGACTATTATATAATTTAATAAAATAGAATTTTTTTAAAAAACTCATTTATATCAATTTTGACACTATTTAGTAATTGATTTTTTTTAAAGTAAAAAAATTGATTCCTTAAAAATAAAAGGCATTAAATCATACCTCAAATGTCAATATAATCCAATAAATTCTTGGATGGCATAAAAATATTCAAATTTCATTTATTTTAATATTTATAATATCATTTATTTGAATTTTCATTATTAAGGTAATTACTACATCATCATAGTGTCATAAATAAATTTATCTATTTAATGTCTAAAAATTATAAATAAAATACCAAGATGTTTTAAATAGTTTGATATTTCTAAATAATATTTACATTCAAAAATATCATTTATATAATCCAAATTTAAAAAAATATTACTTAGGAGATACATGTTTATGTTATATTTCCCTTTCCTTTAAAATAAATATTATAAAATGCCATTTTCACTCCCAAGTGGCTCCACGGGGTCCTAAAATAGACAAAAGGATAACCATGGTTGGTCATATCTCATCCAATAGTATTCAGAAACTTGTTAGGATAGTTTTATATTAATATAATAATATTTTTTACCCTTATTTATCTAATTAACCATTTAACCATGGTAAATAAAAATAATTACTAATGTTACTATTCATAATGTCCAAAAATAAAAGGTATATATTTAAAAAATTTGTACCATATGATTCTGAATATGGAATAAATTTTTTCCCAATTGAAAACAAATAATTTTCATTAATTAACTTAAAATTAATTATAGTTGTCCAAAGTATATAGAAGGTTTTTAAAAAGTAAAAATTGTCAAAAGATAGACATGTGTTTGTGTCCAATTTAAATGTAGAATTTCTTATAATAGGTAAAATTGTATTAAATGATAAAACATAATAAAATTAAACTTTAAAACCAAATAGAAGGATAATTTAACTATATAAATAAATTATATGAAAAGGAATTTTTGAATTAAAATGCAATATTTTTCACTATTCATAAAAATATGGATTTTATTAGAAAAATACCAAAATTTCAACCCAATTAAATTTTGATGTCCCGCTATAAATAAGTAGTTTATTATATGAAATAGAACATATAAAAGTAAAAAAAAGTTATTTTAAAAAAAAAATCACTCCATTAAAAGGAGGTAAAATGACCTTTTAAAAGTAATAGAGTATTTTATTCTTAAAATTGGATTCAGTCCCACATTAAGCATTTAAAATTCCATGGATAAATGTAAAAACATTTTAAAAATATGTAAAATCATAATATATTTAAATATATTCATTCCCACCAATACAATATCTAGGCATTAACTTCCATTTAAAATTATATTATTATTGTTGTATTATCGTTTCGGTATAACTCTGTGTTGTGTGAAATGTAAGATTTTAGAGAAAACTGTTGTTGCATTTAGAGTATTCTATTATACATAGTGTCCCCTTTATATTAATATTAATATTAATTTTAGAAATATTAACATATATGAAAATTTATTATTCTATAAATACCTAGGATGTTACAATCATCACCCTCAATCCACCACCACCAACTCCTACAAGAAGCGAGAAACAAGAAAATAGATCCACCATCACCACCATGATACATATTTCCTTTACTTGGTTCATATATAGAAAATTATATATACACCCAAAGGTGTATATTTGTTGTAATCTAAATCCAAGTAGGATTCCAACCAAATGAAATATTTCGGGCAATAATATTAGAATATAAATTAATATGGACATTTTAAAAAAGAAAATTTGAAATGCATTGAAGAAGACATTTTGAAGAAACCATTCTCAGGGAAATAGTTTTGAGGAAAAACCATTTCTCAAAAGAAAATTTCATTGAAACTTAAAAATACACAAGGTCCACTATATATCGATAGTTATTACCACATCTCATAAGCATCATGTCAAAATAGAGAGAACCATGGGAAATCCCTATAGGTAAATAGCACAAGTGGGACCCTAGATACCTTGTACCTTGGTGGTAACATCCTCCAAAAATACCAATAGTGTTCTCGTGCATAAGCCAATAGAGGTGAATTCATCCCAATTTCTAGTGATCTCCCAATCATAAGACAATACCAATATCCTTCCCATGAATGAGCCACTAGACGGGATCTCATCCCAAGGTTTAGTGGTCTTCAATCACATCACATGTTTATTTAGTGTTGTAGCGTCAATCTCGCAAGAAGAAACCATACCTCAGTCCCATCAAATCAACTAGCGTTCTAGTTTTAGTTCACCCTCCTAGATACCCTGGATTCATTTTGTTCTCAAATTCCATTTCACATATCACATAAATCAACACTTTCATATAAACATTCCAAACATCGTAAAAACACAAGGAAATCACCACTTTCACAAAGCTAATATATCCAACAATCAAAGATCATGTGGAAACCACCATTTCCCATAAATAAAACCACTTTTTTTACACACACCAAAACCATTTGGAAACACATTTTTTACCACTTGCACAATTCATAAAGCCCATTTGGAATTACTATGAGAAAATAACTCAATATATCTAACCATTTCTTTGGAAAAAGGCCCTTTAAAATAAATACACACACCAAATTAATTTTAAAATATTATTCACATTTCTTTAAGGTAATATCTCTTTTTCATTTTTATCAGTACTCAATTAAATGGTAGTGTTTTTTAAAAATAACTTATTCCCCTAATGTTTTTAAATATTCTTTCAACCCAAATTGTGGAGACACTTCATAGAATCCTTTTTTTATTTCTTTTTGAATATTAATAAAAGAAATAATATTCAATAATTAAAAAATAGATTATTAATGTAAATAATTCTCATGTTCAATCAAAAACTATAAATTTGATTAATATCACAAACTAATAATTCTTTCCATGAGTAATAATTTCTTTATATTATGTTGTTGGACACTCATTGAAGATATCTATAGCCTCTAAATCTATCAAAGCTCTAGCAACTCATCCATTATACAACTCATGTTTAAACTATATCCATAGATCACAAAATTCCATTAGATATGAAGTCCTCACAACCTCATAATTTGGAAAATTATTACAAAGCTAATACCAAAATATTAATTCATATAAAAATAATAATAATATAAAATTAAATATAATGAATTTTCTTACTCATATTTGAGTCCAATCATTATCCTTCATTTCATTTTCATGTTGAATCCATGAGAGTGGCTTGAGGGGAATAATATCATAGTACTTGGAAATCATCACCATAAAACTCTTTCATTCTCTCCCTGTTTTAAAAATCATTTGATTATTCTTTTTATATTTGAGAATCACCTGTGTGTGGAAGTTCCACAATTCATGCATGTTTGTAAGAGATTAAAATAACAATATTTAATTAATACATCTTAAAATGAAACAAAATAATGATCAAAAAATTAACTAGGGTTCTATATATATACCTTAGTAAGGAAGACTAGTGGGTACTAATGGATCCCAATTCTATGAAGGATCATTGACCTATATAGTGTTAGTGGGGTCCAATGTTTTCTCATGATGATAAATATGGCCAGGAGGTTTAGAATGTACTATATAAATAGCCAAAAGATCAAGAATATAAATTCCTGGTGAGAATGAGGTAGCATTAAATTGATTTGGCATAGACATATATGGAAAATGATAATAGATATGGGGACTGGGAACCATCATTAGAAAAGGAAAATATGTATGAGGATCATACATATATGGTGGGGACTATTTAGGTAGTCTAAATATTCAGGGTGCCTATAACAGAACTTTGTGATATGAAATTATGCTACAGGGTATATCTAATACATGGTTAGGGTGTGACCAAGTATGAATAGTGGTGAAAGTAGCTCTAGTACTACCCCATAAAATTTCTAATAGATCATCGCTACCACTAGAATAGTTTGATAATATGTGTCTCCAGGGTGATGGTTCCTAATTAAAATGTAAAAAAATATTAATGATAAGAAATTATATGTTATTAGTATATATATTTGAAATAGCATGCTCACAATAGAAACAAGAGGAGGAATTCCCATCTCTCACATGAAAAGATTATTATCTGAAATTTTATTCCTTTGTATCTCTTCATTTTTTCATTACATACATTTGAAAAGAAATAAGAATTTAATTATAAATTTTTAACTAATATGTAATCCAAACAATAAATAATAGGTTACATGACTAAATTTGTGAATAAAATTTTTTAATACAAATAATGGATATGTAGTTATATGAAATAATCATTTTATAATTTTTTAACTTTAACATTATAAAAATTCCATAATTTTTAATATAAAATTTTTATTCATTCTAATATGAACTGTTTTTTATTTATAATTCTATGGTATCTCAATGTTAAATATATGATATTTTATGAAATATAAACAATTTATAATTAAATTTCAATTATTTTAATAGTTTACAAAATCTAGTATCACATATTTGATCATCATTTAAACCTTGATAATATCTACCATAAAAACAGATTTTTATGTGGCTTAATTAATATCCAAATAAGTCCCCTCTAATTTGACCAATTCAAATTATTTAATTTTGAATAATGTGTAATTTAAATATAAGAATTATATATTTTTTTCTTATTTCATAATTTATGAATTTTTATAAATTATGAATTGTGATTTCTAAATAAACACTTTTATTTGTAGATCATAAGCCATTCCATATAATTTTGTAAAATATATTTTAAATATTAAGATTTTCTTTTTGGAATAACATGTTCCATAAATATTTAATTATTTATAAAAAATATAATTAATTAATTTATAAACCATTTATAAATTAAAATATCCAAAAAATATCTTTTATTATAATTTATAAACATTTTACAAACCATCTAATTTTTTTTAAATGTTAATGATATTTTTTAACAATTTTAAAACAATTAATGTTACCCTTACACATTAGGGTGTTCCTATATAAGGGAAAAACCATCTACCCTTACACAGGCCATCCAAAGGACCTTTAATAAAGCTAAGTTGCTAAGTACATTTACGTAACTCTAAAGTGCCCTTACATAGACTACTTTGTGTAAGGGTAATGTCTTTGTTACCCACACATAGACCACTCTGCCTTAGCTTAATGCCTTGGTTACTCTTAAGCATCTCAATTGCATAAGGGTAAGGACATTGTTAAATTTACAGAGCCGTGAAATGTAAGGTTAATGATGGACATACCCTTATTCAAGCCACTATATGTAAGGGTAATTCCTTGGTAACCCTTACGAATATCAACTATGTAAGGGCAAGGTGATCGTTACCATTAAGTAGACCATTATGTGTGAGGGTAATGCCTTGGTTATCCTTACACATGACTCTTACATAGAACACTCTACACCAAAGTAATTCATTGTTTACCCATATTCTTCTCAACTATAAAAGGGTATGTCCATCGTTACCTTAACATATTCCCACTACTTAAGGGTAAACCCTTTTTCAAGATTTCTTAAAAAAACTATAAACCGTTGAACTTTTTTCTATGATTATTTTAATATAGTTCAATTAAATTTTTGAAAATGAAACTCAAAGAAAAATAAAATAAATTTATTTTGAATATTCACATGAAGTTAAAGTTACATACAAAATATTTGAAACCAACATTGAAGAAATCTATGTAGTACCAACATGAAAAACCCAAGTCAATCTAAACTAGAATAACTAAGAACACCTATAGATGATTAAACATATGTAACACCCCACAGTTTTAAAAATAAATTGAAATGAATTAAACACTAAGTACCTAAATAATGGAACTTTTTTTAAAGAGATAGTTTTAAACTAGCCATTAGACAAAATTTTTTCGCTTCTATGATTTGGATTTTGAAAAACAGATATCTATGGTTTTGATCAGTAAGTTATTTTGAGTCTGATAGAACCAACCAAATTTTTATTGAACCATAACATACCATTATGAATAGTAATATGATCCTTATGAATTGTAAATATAATTATTATTTTTGTTGTCTTAAGGTTATAAGATAATGAGATGTCGATTAATTTTTCAAGGTGATATAAAATGCGTTATAGTTTTAAAACTGTTATTTTTCAAAAAAAAATTGTTTTAATTAAAAATTTAAATTAATCATATATAGAAAATTAATTTCAAAAAATCGAGTTCATTTTTTAATTCTACATTTCAAAAAATGTTAAGGGTGAATTTTTGGGATTTTTATGAAATAGTCAAATTTTTTATCAATAGTAAAATATAATAATTTACCGTATATTTACATTATCTATTAAATAAACTATTCCTAGAATCATGGATGATTTGATAACCCTTGGTTAGAAATAAGATTCTCTCATTACTATTTCTTCTCACATGAATCA
This sequence comes from Viscum album, assembly GCA_963277665.1. Classification (NCBI taxonomy): domain Eukaryota; kingdom Viridiplantae; phylum Streptophyta; class Magnoliopsida; order Santalales; family Viscaceae; genus Viscum; species Viscum album. Next base: position 575,670,691 of record OY728122.1, on the reverse strand, counting down.
ATATTATTCATAGTATTGAGAAAAAATATTAAATTAATTATTAAAATATTGGAAACCCCACCTCTCCTCCACTATAAATACCATCCTCACGCCCCTCTTCCTCCCACACCTCTCAATCTTTTATAATTTCCTAAATTTTTCGCAATCCCCTTCCCAATTTTATTCCCCACGTCTAAGACCTTATTTTCTCACCAAAAGGCCAAAACCAAAGGCCTTAAGGAGGATCTCAAAGAGAAGAGATCTAAAGGTAAAAATCTCCATTAATTTTCTTGTGTTTTCTTTTAAATTCATTTGTTTTCTTATAATATCTTCAACTACCCTTATCGAAGATTCCTGAAAGTTGTATTATTATATATATTTTTTATTTTTTCATGTTTAAGTAAAATTCATCATCATTATACCTATATTCTTCCTCTTATTCTAAAAATAAAAACATCATCTGTGATGTGTCGATTTACCGTCATCAGGGATAATGTGTCTTCAATTTCATTTACTTCCTTGAAAACTACTTATAAAACCATTTTAATGGTAATTATATTACCTATGTTATGTTCTATAATTAAATAATATTCATAATATTAATGTTATATGATGAAACAATGTTGTGATTATCAATGAACCGCCAAAATGATCTAAAAGAATATCACTAATGATTTATCTAATGATTCATCCTTATACCATATAACCAAACTGATCTATGGAATAATTTAATATTATGGAAACATATTAACACTATTTAATTCCAATTATAGTGTTTCTCTTCTATTCGTTAAGAAAATAATTTATGAACCGACCATGGAAATCATGTATAGTACACACCGGAAACAATTGAAATAACAAAATATTATTAATAACTAGGTCAAATGATTTCATAAAATGATCATATAAGCTATTATAAACATTATTATGAATCTTTAAAATATTAATAACACCATTTAACAAATATATAGGATGTTTAAACAAGTTTTAAGAAATAAAAACCCATGGTAAGGATATTCTTAACCCTACTTCCATTCTTTGTGTTAACCTCCTACTTCCTTAATTATGTTCTACCAAGATTATTTGTTTAATTAATTTTGTTTATATTATGATTTATTATGTATATTTATAGATTTTAAACAAAATCCTTTCATTAAATTAATTATCACTTCAATTATATGATATTTGTATGGGACTTTCCTTAAAAACCAATCTTTTAGAAATATTTTTTACGAAATTCAAAATATATTTTTTTAAGAAATTATTCATGTTTTATGATTATGTTCTAGTTCATACTAATTTTTTATGATTAATAGTGGGACCTATATCTCACTGAAATTCATTGGTTATGTGTATGTTGGAGGACAACTATGTGGTTACTCTATGTGTAACGATGATGGTTACACAATAAAGTAGTTGTGATGGTTGTGTTCTAAGGTAGCTATGAGGGTTACAAATAATAAAGTTACCATGAGGGTTACAATATAATAATATAATTCACTAATATAACCTTATGGTTTTATATATTTTCTTTAATTTTTTGTGAAATATAATGTTTCACAAGTTAAGTTTATATGGGTGAGAAGTATGCCCATGTGAAGATGATTTCATATATTTATAAGTATTCATGTACTAAAGGTTTCCTTCATTATTTTTATATCCCTTACTAAGATTTTTATGCTCATACCATATTTTTTAAATGGTTTCCAAATGTTATATGGATGTGTAAGAGAAATAAATAAGTCGTGTTAAATGTTATGAAGATTTTTCAAAGAAATCATGTTGTTGTTTTGTGTTAAAAATTTTATGTTTTGGAAGAAATTGATACTGTTTAAATGGAATGCACTTTATATTATTATGGATTGATATGTATGTGTTATGTCCTAAATTTATGAAACTCAAAACTAAATAGATCTTTTGGAATGTAAATAAGTTAAATCTAGTTGAAATAGATAGATTATGTATTTTTTATGTTCGGGTCCTTATAGTTGGTATCGGAGCACGGTTTAGATAAATTTAGGAGTTAGTATGTTGTTAACAGAATACCATAAATGATTTTTACCTTATGTTTACATTGAAATGGTATAGCATTTAAATATTACCATGTTTCTTTATCTATGTTATGTCTGTTCAGAATGGTTTTCCATATAAGAAATAAGGTAGCTGAAGTTGGAAGGAACCGAGAGGCTGATATCTTTCTGAATCCACAATCGGGAATGATAAGAATTGTAACTGAGTTGTTTTTAATAGTAATGGATCAAATGACGTGGGAAATAAATGGCGGTTAAATCCATGCAGGAGAACAACTAGAGCTACCAAAAAGGAAACTGATGATAGTAGAACATTTTATGAGGAAAAACCCTCCTGCTTTTAATGGATATTCTGACCCAGTAGTGGATGAAGGATGGATTAAATCCCTTGAAATGATATTTGGTGTTATGGGATGTTTAGATAATAAAAAGGTTAGTCTTTCTATTTATCATTTCGAAGGTAAAGTTGGTCAGCGTTGGTCAATGGTCAAGAATATCAGGGATAGATATGTGATTGAAGCTTTAGAGTGGAATGAATTTAAAAGTATTTTAACTTCAAAATATTGTCTCAAGATAGTTCTACTTAGGATGGAGAATAAATTCCATGAATTGAGGAAAATAGAGGAATATTCAGTGGCCGTGTATAAAGAAAACTTCACCTGAAATGAATAGTATGCTCCAAAACATATTTTGGATCTTGATAGGAAAATCAATTGCTTTTACTCAGGATTGAAGCAAATATACCGAAGGAAATTAGCCTCTTAAGAATTTAACATTTATGAGAAACTTGTCTCATGTGCTGAGAGTTTAGAAATAGATTTTTTTTGATGATCACATATACTATGAAAAAAACATAAGAAGAGTTCTATATGGAAAGTGATGTTTTAGAATCAATCAATTAAATCTAATGGTAAGAAAGTCGAGTTTCTAGTTTGTGAAAAGTGTGGTAAAAATCACCCTGGAGAATGTCTTACCAAAACCAACAAGTTTTTTAAATGTGTAAGTAAGGAAATATGGAATGAGACGATAATGAAAATGATCTTAATATCAATCCCAATAAGAAAACAACAAAGTGTTCCAAATGTGGTGAGATGTTCATTTTCAAAATTTATTTCCAAAGAAATATCTGAGTGATGGAAAGCAGCCAGACTATAGAAAAAATGGTGTAGTAAGATCCTTTTTGACTAGATAAATATATTACGATCCATCCAATGAAGTGGTATCAGGTAATTTTTTTATTTAAATATATTTCTTATTTTATACAGGGTCAACACATTCCTTTATTTCTAAGAAATTTTCTTTTAAATTGGAAATATCACCTCAAAAAATGAGACCAGAACATATTATTAAAACTCCAGAGGGAAATGTTACTGTAACATTCATTTTGAGAATCTTCATATTGTTAAATATTGAAATAAATTACTTAAAAAACGTTTTTTGTACCATTATTAGAGTTTGATGTCATTCTGGGTATGGATTGGATTTCTTTTTATCATGACAAGATTGATTATAGAGTAAATGAATTTTTTTTCCAAAAATAGTTTCAGTTATTATACAAGAACGAACCCATACAATTGTTAAAATATCAATAATATAAGATACTACTGAAATATGGAAATGATAGTTATCTTGATCATATTTTTGAAAAAAAGGGAACAATTTAGATTAAGGATTTTCCTATGGTTAATGAATACCGTGATGTTTTTTCTGATGAGTTTCCTAGTCTTATACCAAATCAGGAAGTTGAATTCTCAGTTGACTATGTTCCTAATGCTAATCCAATTTCAATGGACCCTTAATTAATGGATCAAATGTAACTTCTTGAATTGAAAAATTAGTTTCAGGAGTTTCTGGATATAGGCTTAATTCATCCTACTACTTCACCATGGGGAGCACCGGTTTTGTTTGTTAACAAGAAAGATGGTTCCATGAGACTTTGAATTTATTATAGAGGTTTTAATAACATTATTGTTAAGAATAAATATCATTTTCCTCACATCGATGACTTTTTTAATCAGCTCTAGGAAGCTTGGTATTTCTCCAATATTGACTTGAGATCCGACTACCATCAACTGAATGTGAAGGAGGATGAAATTCTAAAAACATCTTTTCAAACTAGATATAGTCATTATGAATTTATTTTTATGTTTTTTGGGTAAATTAATTCACCTACTGTATTCATGGATCTTATGAATATAATATATCATGAGTTCATAGATAAATTTATGGTTTTTTATTGATGAAATTATGGTATATTCTATAAGTAAAGAGGAGCACGAAAAAAATCTAAGGGTTGTTTTGAAAACCTTAAAAGAAAATAAACTGTATAGAAAATTTAGAAAGTGTGAATTTTTATTTTAAAATACTTTTTTCCTTGGTCACATTATTTCTAAATATTGAATAGTTTTTGATCCTACTAAAATGAATGTTGTTGAAGAATGGGAAAGACCCAAAAATATTAGCGTGATTCATAGTTGTCTTGGTTTGGAAAGCTCTTACTAGATGATTGTTCACAAATTTTCACAGTTATTTGGTCCACTGACTAAGTTAACTTGAAAAGGAGTTAAATACACCTGGACAAAAGAATGTGATGATTATTTTCAAGAATTGTAAAGAAGATTGGTGAATACTCCATTTCTGGCCCTGCCTTCTAGAAATGGAGAGTGTATCATCTATAGTGATGATTTATTAATGGTACATGGTTGTATTCTAATACAGAATGACCAGGTAATTATTTATGGTTTAAGACAACTAAAACCTCTTAGTAAAAATATTTCACACATTATTTTTAATTAGAAACTATAGTTTTTTCTTTAATAATTTTGAGGCGTCATTTATATAGAGCCAAATGTGAAATATATACTGACCCTAAAAGTCTGATGTATATATTCCCTCAAAACTAATTAAACAAGAGGCAGAGAAGATGGCTTGAATTTATAAAAGATTATTGTTACATAATCAATTACCATTATGGAAAATCAATCAAAGTGGTATATTCCTTGAGTCAAAAACATAATGCATTCTTAACTATGTTGCGATTAGAGAAAGACCCTAGGATAAATGATTTAGTGAATTTTTTATTGGAAGTTGTCGGTGTAGGAATTTCCACTATTTTGTTTCAGGTTTTAGTGTAGTCATATTTGTCAGAAATAATTAAGCAAGCATAGAAGGAATGCATGGAGTTACATAAAAAGGTATAATTGGATGAAATGGTTAAGAGATTATGTGTGTCTTGTGATTATCATCTGAAGAAATAATTATCATGATAAACTCATAGTTCTCCGTTTTCAGACCATCCCTGCAGTAGAAATATGTACAGATACCTTTGGGAGTATTACTGGTGGGATGTAATGAAAATCTATATTACAGATTTTACAGTGAAATGTTTGACATGTCAACAGGTTAAACCAGAGTGGAAGTTATCAAAGGGGATGCATCAGCCTCTACCAGTGCTAGAGTTGAAAAAGGAAAATATATCCATAGAATTCATTGTGGGACAACCAATGATTTATCGAGGTAACAATGCAATATATGTTATTATTGATCGACTGACAAAATATTATCATTTCTTTTTTATTCAAGATAATATGTCTTTGGATCAACTTTATTAATTGCACCTCAATGATATTGGAAGATTACATAGAGTTCCTATTTTTATTTTATATGATTGTGATCTCAGGTTCACTTCTATTTTTTGGAAATGCCTTCATAACTCATTGGAAACAGAATTAAATTTCAGTACTTCTTTTCATCCTTAATCAAATGGGAAATCAGAACAGACAACTCATAATTTGGAGGATATTCTTTGAGCTAGTTCAGTGGATTACCAGGGACGTTGGGATCATAATATTTGTTTAGTTGAATTTTCATATAATAATTATTTTCATTCTAATATATATATATGGCACCTTTTGAGGAATTATATTAGAAGTGGTTTCGAACTCCATATTTTTGGGATGTTGTTGGGGAAAGGATGTTGACTAGAATACAATTAATAGAGGAAGTGGCTAAGAAAGAGAAGATGATCCAGCAACACGTGGGGATGGATTAGAGTAGGCACAAAATTTATGAAGATAACAAGAGGAAATACTTTTCTTTAGAGGTAGGTGATCTTTTTTTTCATACAATCTCACCATGGAAAAAATGTTATGTGTTTTGATAATAAAGGAAAGTTGAGTCCACAATACATTGTACATTATGAAATCCTAGAGAAATTCATATTGGTTAGCTATCTAGTAGCTTTTCTTTCGATTTTATCTTAGGAAAACTATTTTTTCATGTTTTGATATTAATAAAGTATGTGCCAGATTCATCTCATGTTTTGATCCTAGAAGCAGTTCAGCTAGAAAACATCCTTTCTTGTAAAGAGAAACCTATTCACGTTCTTTATTGAAGAGAACAAGGATTGAGGAATATGGTAATCCACTAGGTAATGTTTTTGTGGAGAAACCACATGGTTGAAGAAGCAACATGGGAATCTGAAAATGGTATGAGGGAACGGTATTCACACATGTTTAATATGTAAATAAAATTTTGAGGACGCAATTTTTACAAGGTGGGGAGAATGTAACACCCCAAGGTTTTAAAAATAAATTAAAATACATGAAACATTGAGTCCCAACATAATGAAAGTTTTTTAAGTAAATTGTTAAAAAATATCCTTTAAACATAATTTTACAGCATCTATGATTTGATTTTTTAAAAACATACATCTATAGGTGTGATCAATAAGTTATTTGTAGTCTGATAGAACCAACATGATTTTTTGTAAGTTGTAACATATCTTTATGAATAGTAATATGAATAGTATTATGGCCCTTATGAAGAGTAAATCTTATTATTATTTAATTTTCTTAAGATTATAAGAAAAATGATCTTGATTAATTTTTCAAGGTGATATAAAATGATTTCTAGTTTTAAAATTGTTATTTTTCTTATGAATTTTGATTTTATTTAAAAACGAAATTAATCATATTTAGAAAATTATTTTCAAAAATTAGTGTTTATTTTTTATTTATAAACATAAAAAATGGATCTTCCCCAATTACCAAAACATGCGGTCTCACCTAAAATCTAAAACCAAAGGCCTTATAGAGGATCCAAAGGAGATGAGATCAAGAGGTAAAAATCCACTTTCATTTTCTTGTGTTTTATTTTCAATTCTTTTCTTTTCTTATACTCTCTTCCCCCCCACCCCCAGTACCCAAAAGGCAAAAAATATTCATTATTATATATATTATTTATTTATTATCATGTATATGAAAAAGTTCAACCTAATTTTTCTTCTCCTCTTCCTCTTATTTTAAAAATAAAAACATCGCATGTGATTTGTCGATTTACCGACATTGTAGATGATGTGTCTTCAATTTACTTTAATTACTTCAAAGATAGTTGTAATACCATTTAAATGGTTTAAAATGTTTTTAAATTTATGATATGGTCTCTCTTATGTTCTATAATTAACATAAATTCATAATATTAATGGTATATGATGAAATAAGTTCTTGAATATTGAATAATATCCAAAATGATCTAAATGAATATCACTAATGATTTTTCTAATGATTCATCCTCATAGCATATAAAAATTGATTTATGAAATAATTTAATATTTGTAAATATATTAACACCATTTTATCCCACTTCTATATTTTCTCTTCTATTCGACAAGAAAATCTATTATGAACCGACCATGGAAATCATGTAAAGAATGCACCCAAAACAATGAAAATAACAAAATATTATTAATAAATGGGTCGAATGATGTTATAAAATGATCGTATAAGGTGTTTTAAACGTGATTATTCTTCTTTTAGATATTAATAACAAATTTTGAACTATTATATAAGAGTTTTAAACATGTTTTAAGAAAGATGAACCAATGTTAATTGAATTCATAACCCAATTTCCATTCTTTGGGTTAACCTTGTAGTTCATTAATTATATGCTACCAATATTATTTTTCCAATGAATTTCATTTATATTTTGTTTTACTATCTATATTTATAGTATATACACATAATTATTTCATTATATTAATTCTCACTTCAATTATATGATATTTTTAAGGGACTTTCTTTTAATCCCGTTCTTTTAAAATTCTATTTTCTGAAATTCCAATGCAATGTTTTATGTAATTATTCATATTTTATGATTATGTTATAGTTCATAGGAATTGTTTATGATGAATGTTGGGACCTATATCTCCATCCAATTCATTGTTTGTGTGTAATTTGTAGGTCAGTTGTGTGGTTACTCCAAGTGTAACTACAATGGTTACACCATATGGTAGCTGTGAGGGTTTGAAATCAATAGGTAACCACAAAGGTTACTATATAAGTAAGTAAATACCCAATATACCCTTATGATTTTATATATATTCTTTAATTTTTTATGTAAATATCATGTTTCACCATGTAAGTATATATGGGTGATAAGTATTCCCTTCTGAAAGTGATATCATATGTTTATAAGTATTCATAGACTAATGGTTTCTTTATTTATTTTTATATCCCTTACTGAGATTTTTATGCTAATACAACATTTTTAAAATGTTTTCCACTAGTTATAAGGACGTGTAAGAGAATGAACAAAAAACATATTGAATGTTATGAATATTTTTGAATGAAATTATGTTGTTGTTCTATGTAAAAAACTTTATGTTTTGAAAGAAATGGATATTGTTTAAATGGTACCCACATTGTATGCTTGTGGGTTGATATGTATGAGTTATGTCCTACCTTTCTAAAATTTTAACCCAAAAAGATATTTTGGAATGAAAATAATTGAAATCTAGTTTAAATATCTAGATTATATAATGTTTATGGATTGGTCCTTATAACATATCACCCATCATAACATCAGGTTCACAATCAAATAATCCATTTATGCAATTTGAGTCATTATAAGTAATAAATTGGTCGATGTCAATGGGGGTAGTGATGGGTTCAATTTCACCCCTAACATCATAATGATTATGTTTTGGTATTACTTTAACAAGGAATCCAAATTCAGCTCTTGTGTTATCTTCTGCATAAAAAACTTGTTTTACCAATGATTCCAAAATTTATGGATCATGAGTAAAAGGAATTTGATTCTTCTCAATAACTCTAAATCCACGGTCATTAATAAATATTCTATGTTTCATCATTGAATCAAGAAAATTTTATTTCATTATAATGACTCATCCATGAGATTAATAATAATATATTTTTTATTTCCTTAACAATTAAATATTAATATACATTTTAATATTGAGTCCTACTATCTGATGCACTAGAATAAATGTTTGTGGTTGGAGTTATCATAACACCATATTTTTGTGTCCTCAGTTCACTACTCGATGAGTGATAATAAATTTCTACCCATTTATAATAATTGATTTTCATTTATAAACCACATAATTAAAACAAAAAACTAAAGATCTAGTTTCTTTAGAGAAACATTTAGTAGGTAAAATCAATACATGAAATATAAATTTATATTAAAATTAAATTTATATTAATTTTTTAATTTTATTTTATTAATTATTATACCTTCGATATCAACCAAGAAGGATACTCTTTTATATGAAAATTATATCTCCTTCTCAAAGATAATGAACAATGATTTCTATTTATAATTTCTTTAGGTTCCCTACAAGAATATATAGAAACTATTTGAGTCATATGAACAATTACAGGGTATGTGATAATATATACATGTTCAATTTAGTTACTTGATTCAAAAACAATAATAGTTAAAGAAGATTGTGTGATCATACATCTCTCTCTTCAAGGATAATTGTAGTCAATGTATATAATCTAGGAATTCCCCCTATTTGGGGAAGTGATTGAAAACTAGATTCAATTTTATCATAAGACTCTTCTTAATTTCTCTTTGGTCAGTTATTTCTCATAATCATATAAAAAATATATTGATCAAAAATCAATACATTCTTGAGCCATGTAACCTTTCACAATCGAACCATCAAGATGATTCATGTTTTATATGTAAGAATTCAATGTACACATATTTATTTTTTTTGGACATGTCCAATAAAAATAATCATGTCCTTCAAGAGTTATTTATATTAGAATATGTATAGTTAGATATAACATGCATGTGAAACATGATGGAGGGAAAAAATTCAACCTCACACAAAATTAATGGTGCATATTCTAATTATTTTTTCAATAAATCCATGGATAAATTATTTGATTAGATATAACTATAATAATACTAAAATCAAATTAGTACCACCTTACATTATTGTATAATGGATAATATAATCCTATGAGAATCAACTCATGAAGAAGGATGTGATAATAATGAGACTTCATAGATTTCAACTTCAACTATCTTCTATTGAACCTTTTTGATATATTGCTCAAATACCAACTAGTAACCTTTATAGTATCTAGTACTTATATAAATTTATTTTTTTAAGGTTTAATCACATAAGAAGAACCCAGAACAATCCATTTATTTTCACAGATACAAAAAAATGTAACTTTGGTCTGATACCCCAATCCACTGTGTCATGTATAGATCATAAAAAATCTTTTTTGTCTTCCCCATAACATTTATAATAATTGAATGCAACATTTCACAAATATTTTTTTCAATGTACGTTATGTCTAAAGAATAACAGAACAAATTGTTTTTCCAAAAAGGAAACACAAAGAATATACTTTTTTTATTCCAATTGAAATTGGATTCATAGTATGTATTCTTCATATTTATATATTTCATCTAACCTCTCCCAAATGAAAAACTAACATCTTGAAATTCATTAATCACGTCAGTCATAGACATATACTAAGGTATATGTTTTATCTCAATGGAATTTTCAAACCTTCTATGATTATTTCTATATAGATGATCCATTGGTGAGAATCATTTATATTCTATAAAATTGAAAATATAATGATATTTAAGTCTTATAGATAAAATATTCTTTACATAAATATGAAATTAAATTTTTCTCGTCATGATCTATCCAGACTTCATTTCTTAAGTAAGAAAATTATGTATCATCCACAAAAGCATAACATATAAGTAAAAAAATATTTATTCTGAACGACAATTATATGTGAGCACACCCACATTCCAAATATTCTTCACCTATTGTTTAAAGGTTTCAAGTATACATCTATAAAATTTCCAAGATTAAAAGGTCTATATATGAGTATACTTAATAAAGTGAATGGATTTTTCATACTCTTCGACGGCTGAAAGTTATAAATTTTCATGAAAACTAGTTATATATTGTGTGAAGTAAAAATCAGACCATACAGATTAAATTTCATGAACCAATCTGGATGCCATCCAACCTGACACCTATCCCAGCTGGTTGTATGGGCCAAAGGGAATTCATGATCCCCATATGCTGCAAACTAGTGACTGGGTATCAACAATACATTTTGGTATTGATTCCATCCATTTATATAACTATAAACCACCAACAAGAATAATCCTCACAAAAAATATAATCATTACCAAACTAGGTACAAATATTTTCATATATAATGTTTTACAACATTAACAAAAAGGAAAAAAATACTACAATGGAATAGGAACAAAAAACTAACCCAAAAACTTCTATGAAATAAGAGGATCATTATAAGTACTTGGCCTTAAACATAAATTATTCTTGTGTCTTATGACTATAATTAATTTCCAATAATTCAAAAAGATCTTTTAGGTCTTTATTTTTAGATAATTTTGAAGAAATATTAAATAAAATTTCAATATTAAAAATTATATAAGTCTACACGCCATCTATTTTTTTAAAATTAAATAAAAACTATTAAAATTAAACATGGTTTCTTTTCATGAAGAATCATCAAATAATTTCATGATAGAATATTATTTGTCATAAACAATCTTATGACCTATAGAAAACATTTAAAAACATGGTATGAGAACAAAAATATCATCAAGGTAAAACAATTGAAATAGTTTACATGTGATCTTGAGAGATATAAATAAGAACATAAGGACTTTCATAAAGGCATGAGAAATAGAAATATCAAACAATAAGAACATAGATCATAACATGAAAATGTGAATACAAAATTTAATTTATAAATTCATAATCATATCACCAAGGTCCATCCCCAAGGTTTCATATCACCAAGGTCCATCCCCACGATTTCATAAAAATTACCAAGGTTATCCACCAAGGTATCGTAAAACTAGTCATCTCTAGAGATTAATTTAAATACCCAATGCATTGGAGCACTATCATGAAGAACCAGTAATATTTCTCTATATTCTTTTGATCCCTATATATCATAATAAAAATTTCATAAATAACCCATAGAGATCAAAATAAATTGGCTTCATACCAAAATCATGGAATTTTACAATGTTCTTAAAACATCATCATTACATCATATGTAACCCACAAAAAGGAAAAGTGGGTTTTATGTATGTAGGTTAAAAAATAAAATAAATAATTTTTCTGTATTTTTGAACACCCCTAGAAATGAAATAGGTTTATATAATCACAAAAACAAAATAAAATATGTTCTTGAAAAAAAGATATATGTTTTGAGATGAAAATTCTACAGCATAACGGCTATGAAACAAAGTTTTAAAAAACACTAAAAAGAGAAGGAAAAAGGGTATACCATCCATAAATAACTTATAATAAATTATAGATATTGAATAAAATGTAAATAAGAACATTTTATCCAAATTTGAAAGATATATCACATAAAAGTGAACTTTAAATGAAAGAGAAGTTGATAATTCCCTTATGACATAAGAAACACATGAATGCATATCATTAAGGAATTACTTTATACAAAACATTAAATATCCTGAGAATATACTAATTCATGATATAATTAGTAAAATGTTTTTATATAAACCTTATAGTAAAATAAAGGTGTGTAACATCAAGATATTCCCCAAAGAATGGATATTGAGATGAAGTCATTTACCTTGAGTTCGACTTGTCTCATTCGTTCTTTATCGTCATCAAAATCAGGTAAATCCTTTTGATTTTAGCCAAAAGGCTTCGTTGATTTACCTTATTCCCAAGGTATGTCTTTTATGAGTATGTTAGAGTTTTTTAGAGATTATTTGAGAAGAATGTGGATGATAAAAGGGGAATGAGATGTGTGAGTAAGTGGGTATAGGTGATGGCCTTTTAAAAGAGGGAGGAGGGGCACTTTAGGAAAGTCTTGATATATTATTTTATTATAAAATTATTTTCGAATTATAATAGTTAAAAATGATACATTTCTAGGATAATATGATTATGGGTCTAAATCCTCTAAAAAAATAGGTTTTAGACAAGTTTAGGTTATAAAATTAACCTTATCTTTTAGCTTTAACCCTTAGTTAAAATCATTAACTCTTACCATGTATTCTGGTATTTTCATAATATGTGGTTACTATAGTTACTATAAAATGACAATAGAACCACAAGTAGATAATTAATGACATTTTTAACATTATATAAGTCATTTTTCTGAATCTTATATTTTTAGGACAATTATATCATTTAATAAAACAATATTTCTTTTAGAAACTCATTTATGTCAATTTTGACACTATTTCATAATTCAATTTTTTTTTGATTTCATAACAAATTTACTCCTTATAACCAAAGGCATAAACTCATCCCTAACATTTCAATGTCATCCAAAAAATTCGTGGATGGCATAAAAATGTTCAAATTTATTTTATTTTAATATGTATAATATCATTTATTTGAATCTTTCATTAATAAGGTAATCACTACATCATCAATGTTTCATAAATAAATTTATTTATTTAATGTCTAAAAATTATAAAGAAAGTACCATTATGTATGAAATATTTTTATCTTTATAATTAATATTTAAAGTCTAATATATCATATATATATATATATATATAAAGTTGTTATAGTTAGGACATAAATTTTAAGTTATATTAGCCTTTTCTTTAAAATAAATATTATAAAAGGTTATTATCACACCCAAGTGGCTCCATGGGGTCCTAAAATCTAGCCAAAAATGCCCATGGTCGGATATATCCCATCAAATAGGATTAAGACATGTGTTAGGGTAGTTTTATATTATTATAATATTATTTTTGTACCCTTACTTATCTGATTTACCCTTTAACCATGGTAAATAAAAATAATTTCTGAAGTTATTGTTCATAATGTACAAAAATAAAAGGAACCTATTTTAAAAATTTGGACCTTATGATTCCAAATATGGAATCCATTTTTAAAAATTCAAGACATATAATTTTCAGTAATTAATTTAAAATTAATTCCTATTTTCAAAACCATAAAGCGGATTTTTAAGAAGTAAACACTATCAAAAGATTAACATGTGTTTATGTACAATTTTTGTGAAATTACTAAAAATTACCATCATTGGATTAAATGATAAAAACACAATCCAATTATACTTTAAAAATAACTAAAATTACAATATAACTATATTAATAAATTATATGAAAGGGCTATTTTGAATTAAAATGCATTATTTTTCTTTATTTCTAAAAATATGGATTTTATCATAAAAATTTCAAAGGTTATACCAAAGTAAATTTTGATATCCTGATTCTATATAATAAGTTTATTTTATCAAATATAAAAAATAAAAGTGAAAAAAAAATATTTTAAAAAAATCTCTCCACCAAAATGTGGAAAAAAGATCTTTTAAAAATATTTAATATTTTATGATTAAAATTAGATTCATTATCATTTTGAGATGCTAAAACTTATTGGATAAATGTAAAAACATTTAAAAAATATGTAAAATCATAATATAGTTAATTCTATTCATTCCTGCCAATACAATGGCTAGGCATTAAATACAATTTAAAATAATAATATTCTTGTTTTATTATTTTTTCGATATAACTCAGTATTGTGTGCAACATAAGATTTCAGAGGAGAAGTATATTGTTTTGGGTTGGGTATGATATCATTAATAATGTCCCATTTAAATTAAATTTAATATTAAATTCAAAAAATTAATAGATATAAAAATTTATTATTCTATAAATACCTGGGATGTTACATCATTACCACTTTTGTAAATTTCACCCTCATAATTTTAAAGTTGTTCTTAAAACTTCATTAAAATTCCCATATCAGAAAAAAGGGTCAATAAAACTATCACTTTAAAATAAATAAAGATAATTACAATGGTCACCCGAGATAACACATACTAGGACTCCATGTAGGAAAACATGGATATGGAAGAAAAACTAACCATCCTTTTCTGATGGAGATTTATAGAAAACATGATTAGGAGAAAGTTAACAACCAGAAAACCATAAACATGTGATGGGATAAACAGTATTTTATTTCATAGTATGAAAATTTAACTGAAATGTTTTTGGTTTTAAGGACCTTTTCATAAATTTGAGGAGTTCATTTACGTGCTTGAATAAGAACATAAGGAAACATACTAACTTTTCTAGTATAGTTTCATCCTTTAATTAATATCTACCATAGACTCATCTTTTCTCCAAATTATAAGGATTCAAGATGACTTTGTCATAAGTGAAGTTATATAATCATCTTCAATAGAATCACATACTCCAAAGAAGATAAAATATATATTTCTATTGTCTTTAGACATTAACCAAAACCGAAATGGTTAGTTCAAGTTCAGATAATCCCAAAAATGAATAATCTTTTATAAAAATGAAATATTACTATTAATCTCAAAAATTCAACAAAAAATACCCAAAGTTCAAAAAAGGCTATTAAATAAAAAAAATCATTTAAAATTATTCAAAATAACCCAAAATAAGATGGAAGCTCAAAATTTAGGAGGATTTGATCACAAAATCTTCCATGATAAATTTTAACATTATCTCCAAGTAACATCAACCCACTCTTAATGTCTCATACCAAAAATTAATTAACCTAATCACATGATCTCCAAGATAGTCTAATCATTTCCTAATTCCCATAAGTCCATAATTAAATAATTCAACTTTTAATAATCAAATAAAAATACATAGTATTATATTTACTATAATCATATAAAGTCTAAAAAATAGTGAACATATTTCAAAACAACATTTATCACTTAATCCCCAAATCATTTTTGAATACCATAGTTACATATTCAATATAATATATGTCTAGAAAATAAACTTATTTTTATTTCATAAACTTGTTTAACTAAAAATAATAAGTCATACTAAATAGGGACATCACGTAGGTCAGTTGTAGGTAATAAAGGCCTATCGTACTTTTGATGCGGGTTCTATTTCTACAGCCTTCTATGATGTGATGGGTTGTCACACATTCTACATGTTGTCCCTTTTCATAAAACTATATAATTATTATATAATTCCCAAAATATGATAACATCCTCAAAAATAAACATATGATTTTTTAACCACAATTTTTATCTCATGCATTTTATTTGACATTCAAAAAGTAATAACTCATAACTACCTGAAAAAAAAATAATTGTCCCCAAAAAACATTTAGTCGCCTTTAAATTTAATAACATATGCCTCAAAATGGTTTCTACGAAAATAAAATTATGATCTACTATAAACTTATAAACTCACAAGAAGACATCCTAATATCCAAAGTTGTCTAAACCCTACTCTAATACCAACTATAAGGACCCATCCTTAAACATAACTTATTCTTGTGACTTTTGAATAGAATTAATTTTTATTCATTCCCAATGATCTTTAGGTCTATATTTTAAGATTATTAGGAAAAAATATTACATAAAATTTCAATATTACAAAGTAGATAATTCTATATGCCATTCATTTTTTTACATAAAATGATTAAAATGAAACATTGTTTATTTTAAAGAAAAACAGTCTAATACTTTCATCATAGCATCTTAATTTTCCATAAAAATATTAAGACCTTTGAATAATTTTTAAAAAATTGCAATGAGCACAAAAATCTCTGTAAGGGAAAATAAGGGAAATAGTTTACATGTGATCTTGAGAGATATAAATAAGAAGATAAGGACTTTCATAAAGAAATGAGAAAGAAGAATATCATTATAGTAAGAAATTGGATTATAATTTGAAAATGTGGCAATAAAATTTAATTTTTAGATTCATATTCATATCACCAAGGTCCATCCCCATGGTTTCATAAAAATTACCAAGCTTATTTACCAAGGTATTGTAAAACATGGCATCTCTACAAATTTATTTCTTTATCCAATGCATTGGAGTTCTATTAGGGTCCACCCTTAATATATATTTATTTTTATGCAATAAACATATATAATCATCAAATATTTCATTAATAACCCATATATATCAAAATAAATTGGTTACATATCAAAATCATGGTGTTTCTAAAAGTGATTAAAATCCTAACCCTTATTTAATATATAACCCACAAAAAGGAAAAGTAGGATTTATGTATAAAATTAAAGAATAAGATAAATAATTTTAATGTCTTTATTAATACCCTAGGAAATTAAATAGGATTGGATAATTGCATAAAAAATAAAATAACTTCTTGAGAAAAATAGAGATATTTTGAAATGAAAATTCTACAGCATAATGTTTATGAAACAATGTTTTAGAAAATATTAAAAAGAGAGGGGACAAGGGTATATCATCTATAAATGACTCATAATAAAGTACATATACGTAATTAACTGTAAATAAGAACATGGTATGTAAATTTGAATGATATAAAACATAAAAGTTAACTTGAAAGGAAAGATATGTTGAGAATTACCTTACCACATAAGAAACACTTGAATACATATCATTAAGGAATTACGTTATACAAAACTTTAAATATCATGAGAATATAATAATTCATGATATAATGAGTCAAAGGGTTGTATATACAACTTAATGGAAAATAAATGAGTGTAAAATCTAGAAATTCCCCAAATAAAGGATATTGATATGAAGTCCCATACCTTGAGTCTGACTTCCCCCGTTCATTCTTTATCTTCATAAAAATTGGGTAACTCTTTTTTATTTGAGAAAAAATGTGTCTTTAGGTTACCTTAATCCCAATTTGAGCCTTAAATGAGTAAGTTAAATATGTTGTTATATTATTTGAGAAGAATATGGATGATCCATGGGGCTTGGGAGGTGTGAGTAAGTTGGTAGAGGTGGTGGACTTTTATAAGAGGGACAAGGGGAACTTAAGGAAAGTCTTGAAATATTATTTTATTATAAATTTATTTTAGAATTATAATAGTTCCATATGGATTACTTTCTAGGATAATATGATTGTGGGCCTAAATAATCACAACCAATGTGTTTTAGAAACGTTTAGGTTGTAAAATTTACCATATATTTTAGCTTTAACCCTTAGTTAAAAACATTAACTCTTACAATGTATCCTTGTATTTTCATAATATATGGTTACTATAATTACTATAAAATTCCAATAGAACCAAAATTAGATCATTAATAAAATATTTAACATTATATATGTCAGTTGGTTTAGTATTATACTTTTAGGACTATTATATAATTTCATTAAATAGTATTTCTTTTAAAAACTCATTTATGTCAATTTTGAAACTATTTAGTAATTGATTTTTTGTTATTGTCATAAAAAGAATATTCCTTCAAACCAAAAGGAATTAACTCATTCCTTAAATGTCAATGTCATAAAAAAATTCGTGGATGCCATTAAAATGTTCAAATTTCATTTATTTTAATATTTATAATATCATTCATTTGAATCTTTCATTAATAAGGTAATCACTTCGTCATCATTGTGTTATAAATAAATTTATCTGTTTAATTTCTAAAAATAATAAATAAAATACCAAGATGTTGGAAATATTTTCCTATTTATAATTAATATTTACAGTTGAAGAGATCATTTATATAAACGAAATTAAATTTTTTTTAGTTAGGAGATACATGTTTATGTTATATTTCCCTTTCCTTTAAAATAATTACTATAAAAGGACATTATCACACACAAGTGGCTCCGTGGGGTTCTAAAATCAACACAAGGATGACCTTGGTTGGTCATATCTCATAAAATAGGACTAGGACATGTGTTATGGTAGTTTTATATTATTATAATATTATTTTTTATCCTTATTTATCTGATTTTCCCTTTAACTGAGATAAATAAAAATAGTTACTAATGTTATTATTCATAATGTCCAAAAATAAAAGGTACCTATTTACACAATTTAGACCTTATGATTTCAAATATGGAATCATTTTTTCCAACTTAAAAACATATATGTTTCAGCAATTAATTTAAAATTAATTCCCATTGTCAAAACCAGAAAGCGGGTTTTTAAGAAGTAAAAACTATCAAAAGATAGACATGTATCTATGCCCAATTTAAATGTAAATTTACTTACAAGGACTAGATTTGGATTAAATGACAAAACATAATCCAATTATACTTTATAACCAAATAAAAGGATAAAATAACTATATTAATAAATTAGATGAAAATTTAGTTTTGAATTAAAATGCAATATTTTTCACAATTCATAAAAATATAGATTTTATTAGGAAAATACCAAAATTTCAACCGATGTAAATTTTGATTTATCGCTTCTAAATAAAAAGTTTAACATATCAAATAAAACATATAAAAGTAAGAAAAACTATTTTTAAAAAAATTTCTCCATTAATAGGTTGTACCTTTTCAAAATATTAGTGTATTTTATACTTAAAATATGATTATTTCTCATTTTAATCATCTAAAATTAATTGGAAAAATGTATAAACAATTAAAAATATTTAAAATCATAATACAGTTAAATATATTCATTCCCTCTAATACAGAATCTACACATTGACTACCATTTAAAATAAAAATATTATTATTGTATTATTTTTTTAGTATAACTCGGTGTTGTGTGAAACGTTAGATTTCATAGAATCTCGTTTTTTCATTTTGGGTATGCTATCGTACATATTGTCCCCATTAAAATAAAATTAAAATAAAATTCAAAAATATTATTAGATATGAAAATGTATTATTCTATAAATACCTGGGATGTTACAATCATCACCCTCAACCCACCCCCACTAACACTGACAAGAAGCGCTACACTAGAAAACAGATCCACCATCACCACCATGATACATCTTTCCTTTACTTGGCACATGCCTAGAAAATTCTATATACATCCAAATGTGTATGTAAGGTGTGATGAAAAGCCCAATATAATTCCATCCAAAGTAAATATTCTAGGCAATAAAATTATAATATAAATTAACGTGCACATTTTTATAAGAACATTTGAAATGCATTCCAAAAAAAAATTAGAAACCATTCTCAAGGAAACACTTTTGAGGAAAACCATTTCTCAAAAGAAACTTTCATTAAATCATAAAAATATACAAGTTACACTTTATATTGATTACTAGTACCACATCACATAAACATCATGTCACAACAGAGAGCACCATGGGAAATCCCTGTGGGTAAATAGCACAAGTGGGACCTTAGCTACCCCGTACCTTGGGGATAACATCCTCCAAAAAATACCAACAGTTTTCGCATGAATGATCCACTAGAGGGGAATTCAACCCGATTTCTAGTGGTCTTCCAATAATATTCCAATACCTATAGTTTTTCCATGAATGAGCCACTAAAGGGTATCCCAACCCATGGTTTAGTGGTCTTCAATCATATCACATGTTTAGTTAATGTTGTAGTGTCCATCCTCCAAGAAGAAACCAAACCTCGATCCCATTGAATCAACTAGCGTACAAGTTCTAGTTCACCCACCTAGATAACCGAGAATCATTTTTTATCAAATTCCATTTCACATATCACATAAATAAATACTTTCATATAAACATTCCATGAATCTTGAACAAACAAGGAAATCACAACTTTCACAATCCATGTTGATCTAATAATAAAAGATCACATGGAAACCACCATTTCCCATTAACAAAACCACATTCATTTGACACACACCAAAACCATTTAGAAATACATTTTGTACCACTTGCACAATTTATGTATCCCATTTGGAATTACTATAAGAAAATCACACAATAAATCTGACCATTTCCATGGGAAAATACCCTTCAAAATCAATAAACACACCAAATGAATTTTAAAATATGATTTACATCACTTTAACAATTCAAAACCCACATTTAAAGTTTAAATAGAATCCAACTTGAAAAAAATCAATTTATTTTGGAAAACCAAATTTCAACACATTTTTATCTCAATTTCCTTTCAAAAAAAATATTTCTCACCTTCCACACATGGTATAAAACACATTTATGAAGAACTACAACGAACTACACACAAAACATAGCCACTTTCCTTTGGAAAATCAACATTCATCACATATTCATCTCAAAACCTTTTCAAAACATATTTCACACCAAAATATATATATATATAGAACACATTTATAAAAAAAATAAAACAATTGAAAATCATTTAATAATGTAAAAGCATGAAACCACCTACCTCAAGCTTGAAAAATTCTATAAACAAGTAAAAAAGGACAACCAAACCTCAACCAGACCCTATAAGGGAAAGATTGAACAAAAACCATCATGATTTCATATAAAAACACAAGATCAACCCCCTCGATAGGTAAATAACCCACTAGAAAAAGGAAATCCAACGAAGGGAAGGTAATCCCTATAAGAAGGTATAAATAAAACGAGAAATGGTTTATTGATGTTCCAAAGATAAAAAGACCAAAAATATTGATTCTCAAGACTTACAATGAGGTTTGGAGGAAGCCCCCATGGATTAAAATCTAGTAGAGTTCATATTTTATGAGATTTAGGATTAAATTAGAGGAGGGTAGAATAGTACTTTTTCTCTTTTTAATGACATAGATAGGTCCCACAGTTAGCCTGCAGTGTTTTTTGAATCGTGCAGCAACCGTGCATACCTCACTATCCAAGAGGAATATAGATGCATAGTTTCTTATGGATTGGTGCATGCCTATGCACCTAGCCATGTGACCTGGACAATTCCATTTTCCCAGGTGTATAATTTCCCTTAGGATAGAAAATGGTTTCCCTTAACCGTGAACCAACCGTGTGACACTTGCTACAGAGATCAAAAACTCCATTTTTCTAAAACAAACATGTGGAACCGAAGGGATAAATATAAGTCCAAAAATAACCAATGAAATTCCTAGAAAACATGGATGTGACAATTCTCCCCACTATGAAAACATTTCATGCCCAGAAAGTCACTCCAAATCCTGATCAGAGAACAAAAATGGATACTGCTCCTCAACCCAAGAATTTTGATCCCATCTCTCATGCTCATCGTTACTATGATTCTAAAGAAGTCAGACTAATGGGATAGACTTCCCACAAATCAATTTCTCATGAGAATCAAAAATCCACATTAGATGATCAAATTTAGAAAAATTAGTCTCCAACTCCAACTCCCTCCATTTCAATATAAGGAATGGATCCAGATTGTACTTTTTCAGCTAACAGACTTGGAAAACATCCTGGATTAACATTAACTAGGAAGAAAAACGCTAACTTATATTCCACCTTACCAATCTGATTAGTAATCTTAAATGGTCTATCATGCCTCAGTGTTACCTCCCCATACTGACCCAAAGGATGATGACCCCAGTGCAGGGCCACTTTTAAAAACACACAATCACGCATAGAAAACAGTAATGCTCAGTTTCAAGGATCGAAATAAGAATTGTAATGAATCTCTGCTATCAAAAAACACTTCTTGATCAACATAATGTTGTCAGAAGTTCCTTTCACAAGGGTTGACCCTAATAATGAGGTCCAACCCACCTCACCCCAACACAAAGGGGACCGACATGGACAACCATAAATCACCTCAAAGTGGGCCATTTGAATCAATGATTGGTAACTATATCAAATAAAAACTACACCAACCACAAATGGGTATCCCATGAACCTATGAAATCTAAAACAAATTCCCATATCATGTCATCAAAAATATGATTCACCCATTCCATCAAACCATATATTTGAGGGTGGTATGCTAGACTCAACTTGACCTATGAACAAAACACCTTTTAAAGACCTTCCCAAAACTATAAGGGAAAGTCGAGGTCCCTATTTAAAACAATTATAAATGGAACACTATAAATCCTCATTATCTCATGAACATACAAATGACCTAGCTTATCCACTAAGGATGAATCTCTGATTGAGATGAAATGGGCTTATATGGTCAGACGGTCAATCCCTACCCAAATAGAATTATTCCCAAGGGAATAAAAGGTAAGTCAACAATAAAATACATGGAAATATCATCTCACTTACAGATATGAATGGGTAATGGTTGAATGAAACCAGAGTAGCTTTGGTGCATTGTCTTAATATGTTGACATGTATGACACCATGATACAAATTCTACTACATCCCACCTCATACCAAACCACCCGAACTTACGACACACATCATAAAACATCTTGGTTGCGCTATGAGGAAAACCCCACTATGATTGGTGTATATCTTGCCGACCCCCATTCCTCAAGGAAAACAACACCATAAAATGACCCATGATGTGAAAAACTCCCTTGGCATACAGGGACCACTCAATGAGAACTTCCCCAACATTTAGAAATTTCATGGACTATAGGTATAACTCATCACTAGGAAACTACCATTTAATAAATTCCAAAATGGAAGGTTTCATCTAAACACTATACATGAAAAAAAACCACCATGATCCTAGGTTTCAAGATGTAATTAGGGAAAAGGACCCATCAAAATCAATTCATCACTAGACTCTTTAGTTTCTTTCCCTCGCCCTTTCTTACTCAAGGAATTTACAACCATGTTACCTTTTCCTGGTGTATAGACGGTATTGCAATTAAACCCCTGAAGGTACACAACCCAATGATGATACCTCAAATTTAGATATTTCTGGAAGAAAATGTTGGCCAATCTCTTTTGATCAAAATAAACCAAAAAATTATCCCCAAAAATATAATAGCGCTATATCTTTAAGTTATGAATCATTCCTACTAACTCTAGGACATGGGTTGGGTAATTGTTTTCATATTGTCAGAGTTGGCACAAACCATACACCACAACATGGTCATACTATATCCACACAAACCTAATACCCATAATAGAATCATCACAATAGACCACATATCCCTTTTTAAACTCCTAAAAGATCATTTTGGGATATGTGGTCAACCATTACTTGAGCTCCCCATAGGATACATAACATTTTGGACTCCATTAAAAGTTCACCCCCTTATAGGTGCATTCCTTAATAGGAAAATAAATCCAATATAAATAATAGAAAAATCCCTTTTAATACCCTTACAGACCTAAAAATATTCTAATTTAAAATACATTCTTTGGCTACCCCTAATAAATCACTACACTGATCTTCTCAGGTTCCACCGAAACCCCTCATTCTATGATCACATGGACTAAGAACTTCACTTACCCAATCTATAAGGTTTAATTAGAAATATTTTCATTGAGAAGATAATAAAAATTGTGAATAAAACAATTATAAATTTCCACTCATGGTCCTCGTAATTCCTAGAATAGTCTAGGATGTCATCCACAAATACCCTGACAAACGGGTCTAGATACTGATGGAACACTATGCTAATAAGTTCCATAAATACCAATGGAGCATTTTTAAACCTAAAAGGAAAGGCCAAATACTCAAAATGGGTTTTCCTTATTCATAAATATGTTTTTGGAACATTTAACTCGCAAACTCGGACTTGGTGATACCTAGAATGTTGGTAAATTTTAATGAACCACCTTTACCCCAATAAGATGGTAAAAAATGTCATCAATACAGGGTAAAGGATACTTGTTTTTTATTGGCTCATTATTTAACATTGAATAATAAATGCACAACCAAAGTGATTCATCATCCATTTTCAAAAAAAGAGCTTGGGAGGCCCAAGTTCAGAACCTCAGGAGAATGAATCCTTTGTATTCCAAATCATCCAATTTTGTTATTAATTCCCTTAACTCGTTGGGGGCTATATGGTATGAGGGAAGCGATATTGACTATTTTCATGGTGAAAAATAAATGGAGAACCCTACATCCCACTCCATAGGAAACCCCAATAAATTATATGGAAAAAACCTCAGGGAACTCATAAATCAAAATAGTTAATCATCCCTCAGTAGTATCATCATCATCATAGAACATGAGCGGTAAGATCTGAAAAATGAGGTTGCTAGATTTTGGAAGTGGAGGTCTAGTACATCCTAACAGAGGATCCCAATCACCTTGAAAAACTTATGTACTACTATTAGGATCCATAAAACTTACTCACCAAAAATAGAAATCAATGTGCTCCTTAAAAAACATCATCTAATCCATAATAAGGATTACGTCAAAAGGTCCATATCCAAAACTAGGAAATCCCATTCTAACTTGACCTCAAACATGGTGAGTGTACCAAAAATACACCTAAAAAATTACTCTTGTTTCTTAACAAGTGGTATTAGCAACTCCATTACATACAAAAAAAATCTTTGTTGACAATTTTAACACATCTAAAAGAAGGGAAGAAATAAAAGTAAAAGAGGGACTAGTGTCGAATAGAACAATAGCTAAAGATGATGCAATAAGAATAGTAACTCGAACCGTCACACGCCTTACATTTAATTCCACTGGTTCTAAATACACTACATAAAGTTGCTTCAACAATTCCTAATCCTGAGAATAACCACTAGCCTATAGCTTCTCCCTAAAATAAATTTTCCCAGAAGATTATTCATCCCCACCACCATGACCTCCAAACTGAGACACCACTATCCTAGACAGTTTTGACCAGGTTGACATCCCGATAGAATCCGTAGACCCTACACCAATCTAATATGAGTGTGTCACATTACAAAATCGCTGCAATTTTCCTATGGATCCATACCGATGTCATGACCTGGGAGGATCTGAACACGCCGATTGCATGTACCCTACCATCCCACATAGATGTCAAAAAATTGACACAACACCTAAAGCCTTAGATGAAGACATCATGGAAGGAAGGGATGAACTACCACCTACCCTCTTTTCCTTCTCATCCTGTCTCATGTTATTCTCATATGAACTATTATTACCCATTGTTGAAACTACACCAATGAAACCAGAATTTCCTTTATGATTAATTTCTAACATTATAGCATGATCAGCCTCCTCATTAGAAGTATAAATCTTAAAAAAAAGTCATGGGTTCATATTTCTCACTAAAAAACTATCTCTAACTTCTAATCCATCATCTTCTCATTGTAAATAACCTCAGTCATGAATTGAACAAACATTCTAAAGTGGTTAGTGTACTCTATCGTGATCTTGTCTCCCTGGAGAAGATCCAAAAAATCATGATACCTAGAGAAGGAAAAAATATTAATGCAATATTTCTCATTGAAGATAAACTTAAAACCCTTATAAATTGTCTACTTCTATATCCCAGCTTGAACCACTGAGTCCTGCCACTTGTGACTGGGTCCTTCCAACATTAACAAAGAAAACTTCACTCTGACCGCCTCAAGAGTATCGAGTAACACAAAAATCCTCTCTATTTTAAAAATCCAATCCTACACTTTCTATGGTTCCATACTACCTCAGAGTTGATTGTTCTTGAGGAACTCTTTCGCTTTGTCCCTTCCTAGACCTGGTTCAGCTACTCTATCATGGGTAGGTCTAGATCCCACTCCTTGAACCAATGATTTGACATACCAAACCACTAATTCCATTAATCTCTAATTGATTGGTGAGGGAGAACTCTCTTCATCCTCCTCCCACGTTTTCACTAGAATTCTCCAAGGATTCAACTTACTATAATAAGAAACAATCACAAGGTTATACTATAAATACAACCATCGGTGCATATTCTGAAAATTTTTTGCAAAACAAATCAAACACATCCATAAATAAAAAAACCACATCCAACATAATAACAATAAAAACGAATTTATCCTCCACCCAATGTCAATATACAGTCTGCAGCCTATACGTCTCACCTAGAGTAAAAGTCAAACCACATTCCCAACTACCCATGGAGACTCGAGTTCTATCATGAGGTGTGTTGGACAGACACCCCACTCACAACTAGAACCTCAAACCCCAAAAATCATAGCTCCATTATATCCAGGATCTTCCCAAAAACATTAACCCAAACGCAGATAAACCTACTCTGATTCCATCCAACTTAACACCCAACTCAGCATGTGGTATGGCTCGAATGGAATTCCCAATCCCTACAGGCTGAAAACTAGTTCATGGGTATCCAAAATACACTTTTGGAAGGATTTCACCCATTTATATAACCATAAAATACCAATAAAAATAAACATCACAAAAATGATAATCATAACCAAATGAGGTACCAAAATATTCAGATCCAAAGTTTTAAAACTTTAACTAAAACAAAGAAAACAATAAAATATAATAGGAACAAAAAATCCATCGCAAAAGCTTCCATGTTATAAGAGTTCCATCACCACCAATCCTCCACCACCAAAAACTAAAAGTTGTGAAACACTAGAAAATGGATCCACCATTACCACTATGATACATCTTGACTTTACATAGGTCATACATAACAAAGTCTATATACAGCCAAAGGTGTATGTAGGGTGTGATCCAAATCACTATAGGATGCTACCCAAAAGAAATATTCCATGATATAACATTACAGGATAAATTAACATGAACATTTTCTTAAGAACATTTAAAACACTTTTAAGAAAAATAAATTGAAGAAACCATTCTCATTGAATCACTTTTAAGGAAAAAAATTTCTCAAAAGAAACTTTCTTTTAAAGTTAATGATATAAAAGGCCCACCATATACCGATAGCTAGTACCAAATCACATAAGCATCATATCACAAAATAGAAAACCATGGGTAATCCCTATAGTCAACTAGAAAAAGTGTGACCCTGTAAACCTTGTACCTAATTGATAACATCCTCCAACCAATATAGATTGTGTTCCCAAGCATAAGAAACTTGAGGGGAATTCCTCTTAAGGTCTAGTGGTCTCCAAATAATATTCCAGTAATAACATTGTTCCTGTATTTTAGGGTCAATCCTTCTAGAAGAAATTGGGCTTCAGTCCCACCGAATCAACTAGAGAACTAGGTGTAGTTCACGCACCTAAATACCCAGGATTCCCTTTTTTCACCAATTCCATTACACATATCATGTAAATAAAAACTTTCACATACACATGACAATTATTATTAACATACAAGAAAATCCTCACATTCTCAATCCACATTGGTCTAACGATCAAAGATCGCATGGAAACCACCATTTCCCATATACAAAACCACTTTCATTTTACACGAACAAAAAAACATTTGGAAACACACTTATTACAACCATAATAATTCAAAAATCTCATTTAGAAACAATATAAGAAAATAATAAAATAAATATAACCATTTCCATATGCAATTCCCATTTCAAATCCATACACTCACAAAATAAATTTTAAAATGTGTTTCACATCACTTTCACAATTCACAAACCACATTTAAAGTGTAAAAAAAACAATATAACATAAAACCAATCCATTTCTTTTGTAAAACAAACTTTCAACACATTCTCATTTCATGTTCCATTTCAAATAAAATCATTCACACATTTCACAAAAGGTATAAAACACATTCATGAATCACCACAACAAAGAACACAAAAAACAT
Source organism: Viscum album (assembly GCA_963277665.1). NCBI lineage: Eukaryota > Viridiplantae > Streptophyta > Magnoliopsida > Santalales > Viscaceae > Viscum > Viscum album. The sequence continues at coordinate 575,642,101 of OY728122.1, read as the reverse complement.
TACAAATTTACTGTATAAAATCAACTTTCATCACGTATGAATCTAAAAATATTTTAAAAAAATATTTTACACCACACAAACAATCCATATAACACATTTATAACTCTAATAAATCAATCAAAAATAATCTAATAATGTAAAATCATGGAACCCCCAAACTCATGCTTGAAAACTTATAGAAACTTAAGTGAAAGCATAATCGCACCTCAGCAAGATCCTATAAAGCTAATATGAAACAAAAAATAGCATGATTTAATCCAAAAACACAATATCTACCCCTCATTTGGTCAACAAGACACTTGAAAATGTAAACCCCATGAAGGATAGGGTAGAAACCCTTGAATAAGGGATAAATCAAAGGATAAATGACTTACTTGATGATTCCGTGAAGTTATAGGCAAAAACCACCAAAATATTGATCCTCAAGTGGTCCATGGAGGTGTAGAGGAAGATATCATGGGTCAAAATACTATAGGTCTGCATTTAGAGGTAATTTAGGGTTAAATATAAGGATGGTAAAAGAGTAATTTTCCACTTTTTAATTATCTATATAGGTTTTATGGATAGCACGTGTGGTTTTCCAAACCATGTGGAAATCGTGCGTCACTCACATTCTAATAAGAACAATGTCTCATGGTTTCCTAGGGTATGGAACACACTCATGTACCTAGTCGTGTGACCTAGACAGTGACAGTATCCTAGGTGCCTAATTAACTTTAGGTTGGCGCATGATTTCCCTTAACTATGCACCAACCATGCACCACCTTATATTAAGCCCAAAAACTCCATTTTTCTCTAAAAACTCTTGGATAATGGCAGGGATAAATGTAATAAAAAAATAACCAATGGAATACCTAAAAAAAATCTTGGATGAGACATTAAAACCGTCACATGATAGACCTAACCTAAAATTATTCACATCATCTGAAAAATAAGGGTATCAAGCATCAAATATCTTATGTGATAATCCATATATAATATAAATGAACTCTTCATTATACTTATTTCTCTCAATATAACTCCATCACATATTTGATGATATCTCATTAGACATGAAAAAATTTTATATTATGGAAATCAATAGAAATACATTAATATATTTTAACGTTTTAAATTCAATGGAAAGAACAACATTACATTATGTGGAACATGATATGGTGTTCCATTAATATTTAGATTCCATTTAGATGTGCCAATTTTTATAAAATCATTTAGGATAGACATTTACTCTCAGAATAAGCTGTAATATTCTAAGCGAGCTTGATTTTTTTATAAAATCCAAATTGGTCAATTAACTTCCATTTAATATAATGGTTCAAGGGAATATCTCCATCATCTGAATCATCAAGAAGTTTGTATTTAAAAAATATAAGAATAAAATCAATGGAAATTCTATAAATTGCATACATTGTTTTCTTAGGAAATAGATGTATTATAAATTCTACCTTTTTAATTTTACCACATTGTCAATATACAGGAGTCATGGTAATATAAATCAATTTTTTCATCCTATCAATATCATCATTTTCATTTCATGCATCATGTATACTCGTATCATTTTCATCCTACATTGTCATACTTTTTTTATTATAATGATGAATAAATAGAAATTCATCATATAAAAAATTCTATAGTCTGGTCCTCTTATTCAAGAACATGGACACTTTGAGACTATATTTTCTCCCTATTGTGATAAAAAATATAATAGTTTTCTTGAAACCCAAATTATATTATACGTTAGATAACTTATTCATGACATAACCAAGGTTTACAAACACAATTATATCATGTGAAATGTATAAGACCCCAATCTGAAGCATTTTTAAATAAAAAAACTAAAAAATATATAATTTATTTTGAACATAAATTTAGATATGATTTGTATCATACATCCAACTTTAATCCATTTTGATAAAAAAAATCCATATGTCATATTTTAAAAGAAATGGAATAATATTGAAGTCAAATCCAAATTTTATTTAAGGAAATGAGACATTTTTATTTTATTTCAATCACTTAAGGAAAAAATTAAATAATATTGAAATCAAATCCATTTTAAATCACTCTCCATTTTCATGCATAAATAAAAAAATTATCATAAATAAATACATCGTTAAAAAACTTATTTTTTCATGAAAACTGCAATATGTGAAGGGAAATTGGATTTGGAAATAATTAAAAATATATATATATATTTACCACATACTTAATTTCAGAACTCATTACAATGAGATAACACAATACCACATATATAAAACCATATTATTTAAATCTATTATATAAATGAGTAATAACTATATATAATACCACACAAAAAATATATGTATGGAATAACATACAAACTAGTTCATATAAAAATTATAATATAAAATCCAAAAATGCATATAAAAATGAACTATGGTATATATAGTGGTTTAAATATTACATGTTATAATTCAAACATGAAAATAGTTAAAGTTAGTCAAAAACTAGATTATATTAATATTAAATAAAGTATGTGTTTAGTATGGTATAGGTCAAAATAAATTTTTACTCAAAACAACCCACATGGGGAATAATACATAACAAAAACATCTCTTTATACATATCAAAATAAATTAAATGGCCCTTTATATAAATATTTTTTCTACATATTTAACATAATTTTAGAAATCTATTCATGTATCAAAAAATTTTAACATTATTAAATCTTTTATGAAAACAAGACCAATCTATAAATCCATACCATATATTACATTTTAAATCCAAACATGTTTAATACCTGAAATGAATAATTTCAATTATTAAAATAAAACATTGAAATTAATGATTTCATAATCCCTTAATACATTCACACAAAAAACTACAAACTAAATTAATTATATATTTACCACATATATCACACAAAATAATAGTTTTATATTAGATTTATGTACATTTAGCGAGTAAATAAATTTTAAAAAATACAAAACTTATAATAGGGTTTATTATGAATTATAATAAAAAATATAATCAATAATAACCATCATTTAATGAATTAGAAAGAATCATGAAAAAAAATAATCTGGTTTAGTGTTTTATACATATAAAAAAAGTGGAAAAGATTCTTGGATGAAGAGATGATGGATTTTTAAATAATCAATTTGATGTAAAATAAAAAAAAGAATCAAAATACCAATTTAGAAGAGGTCATTGAGGATAGGAAAATAATGTGAAATGTAGCTTTCGAAAAGGAATCAATATGGGAGTGAGATGGTAAGAGGGGGGCCTGTGTGGTTGGGATGTATTTTGAAGTCTATACCAATGGTTTTTGAAACCCATTGGTGTAGCCAGCCTCTATACCAATGCTTTAAAAAACCCATTTGAATATCCATATAATAAATAGGATTAATAAAAAAATTCTATAATTTTTGGAAGTATATGTCTCATTTCCAACAGTCTACTCGGTTAATTCCAACATATTTCTCCAGAGAACATAAATATTACTCAATGAATTAGAGATATATATTGGGCTCACCCATCATCATAAACAATACCCAAGGGCCATGAAATCTATTAATGAAATAAAATAATGAATTTCAATCATCAAAGTCATAAAAATATTCATTTAAACCCATAAATAAAACATTTTCAAATAACAATATATCACTTTACTTCGAAACCCCATTTTTAAAATAAAAATGCCCAGAAAAATGAAATAAGGGTTGTTATTTGAAGAAAAAATGGAGGATTATGAAAGAATATAGATATATATTAATGTTTGTGGTTTTGGGAAAATCTTTTTACATCATATATATTAAAAAACATTCTTTTTATAATTTATAAAGAAATTCAAACATTCTATATGAAACACACAAAAATATCCCTTACAAATACCATTGTAAGAAATTAAAAGGAGTGGTAAATGAAAATTTTAATTAATTTACATAAATATTAAAATATCCATAAGACAATACGTATATGAAGGAAGAATATTGTAACTAAATCTTCAAATCATTTAAAAACTAGGTTTTAAGATAGAATATCCCTTTCCAGAAATCTCACTTATCATGTACATTCCTTATCTTAATAAATAATAAAATTATAAAAATTATTTACTTATTTTAAAATATTTTTCATGTTTATTTTCTTTTTATTATTAATTTTATTTCACTTATTGTAATTTAATACATAATGACATAATTGATTAAGTTTACTTCAAACTTCTTGAGGATGTTTGGTCCATAAGTCCAAAATGACTTCAATAGGTTGAATATGGTCGAAGAGATCATGATTATATCATTTAAGTAATATTAATAATTTGATAAATACCATTTATATATTTAAATTATAATTTTACAACTAACCATATATGGTTGTTATAAAAATTATTTACATTACAATACAGAGATGGTAGTGTACGCATGAGTGACGTTTCCTTTTTTCAACAAACATGAGGGAAATAAGTTAAGTGTTATTTTATATTTATATAACTATAATTATATAACAAATATTATATTATATCTTTAAATATAGTTATATATACCATCCATCTAAGACTGTGAAGAAAAATAAAATGCATCAGTTCTTTATATGGTAGTCCGTAAATACGCAAAATTGGAATTTTTTGAATGGTAAAAAAATATTTATAATATTTATTAACATTTTAATATTCAAATTTATATCATTTTATTTCATTTTTATCTTTCACTATAGCCAATCATAAGAGGCCATGATTAATAATTAAATTCATTGTCTCCATGAGGTAATAGTCTGAATGTGCGTAAGAAAGAAGTTTTCCTTTTACATTAGATAGATAAGTAAAATAAAAGGGTTATAACATAAACATAATAACATTTAATTATATTTAATATACTGATTTTATTATATTGCAATAGTTATGATAGTTTTAAATTAGTTGAAAGAATAAATAAAAATGAAAACACTATGTTAAAAACAATACATCTTCTTCGGAAACAACCCTTGGTTTATACATAAATATGTCTTAGGATGGTATCTTGATCAAAAAAGGAAATCATTGTTGTGGGTATGGATTTTTGGAAAGTTATTTGTAAGCTATTTTCTATGATAATAATTTTTTTAAGTGTGCATAGTATAGGATTGTTAGTTTCCTTTTATAAGTGAGGGAGAAGACACACCTAAACTTTTTTGAAAGATTAAAATATATTAATGTCGTATTCCAAAAAAATGGCTCCAAAATTTCTCATATTCAAAGTGTATATGAGATATAGAATAAATATTACCATCCAATAGTATTTATACCATTTTTAGGTCATTTTAACCCTTATCATTTTATATTTAACCCTTTTAACATGTTTTAACTCTTACCGTGAAAAATGACTTTTTTACCAATGTTATTATTGAAAATGAAAAACTATAAAAGTGGGATCATTAAAAATTTGGAAAATAATAATTCCAAATATGGAATCTATTTTTCCAAATTATAATCCTATATATGATATAAAATAATTTTAAAATAGTCCCACAAAACGTGATCAAACACATTTTTCTGAAAAAATACATTTTTAAGTATAAAAATTATATTATATTAAAATTAAGAATAATTTCAATTAAAAAAATATTTATTGGATTATTTTTAATAAAAAATATAAAAAAAAATAAAAAAAATTCAAAACAAAATGGTAATTTTTTAATTCTTGAAATGAAATGGCAGTTTTCTACAAAATCGGCATTTTTCACTATTCAATGAAAAATCAGTCTTTCTAGAAAAAGATAGAAATATCACCCCAATGATAATTTTGATATTATTATTTATAAAATAATGTCCCTTTTATAAAATATAATTTATAAAAGTTAATGAATCTAATGACAATATTTATGAACAAAATAGAATAAAAAAAATTTTGGAAGAAAAATTATTCTTGAAGCATAAAATGACTTTATTCTCATTTATTTCCTAATAACCATAATTAAATGAATTTTATATAATAAAATTGAATATATAAACTAACTATTTAATTTTATTCATTTATCAATATTTATTTATTTAATCTATCAAGATAAAAATACTTTACGCACATAAAAACAGTTTTATAAACAAAATTCATCAATCATCAAACTATTTTGTCTTCATATCCACCCAATTGAATTTAAATATACCTAAAAACTATATATATATATATATATAATATGAATTCCAAATTAACATTTATATAATGGTCATATTTCATTCATATATATATATATATATCCTTCCAGGCTTCACTAAAATTTATTAATTTATTTCTCTCCCATCATGTCTATTGTATTCCAAATTATATACCTTGTATCCATTTCAACAGTTGGGGTAAAATATTAATATTGAACTATTATTATATATATTTTATGTTTATGGTATATATATATATATTTGTTCATTTACTACACTTTTACTCTTTTTGGGTTGTTTCATACTGAAACCTCATAAAGTATTAGTGTCTATCATTCATTATCATGTATTATTCCAATAAAAGTATCACGATTAATTTTAGATTGATGTTTAATGTATCAAAACATATAAAAATATTAAAATTAAATAAATTTTAAAATATTTTGGTGTTACACCCATATTCATCCATGAGAAATATTCATAACATTGTTCAAGTTGTTGGTCAAACTAACTGAAACCTGAACATGCCGTGATTAATGAATGATTATTTGGTATTTTAGTTTAAATATAATTATATTAGAATCATAATTATTTTATTTAGTTTTTATTATTGTTTTATATTATAATTATAAGTAATTTTAATAATAATTAATATATTTTGAAATATTATAAAATATGAATAAGAAGGTTTTTCTGTTAGTATTCTTGTTTTAAACGATTGAACAAACAATGATTGTTTGTTGATCATATCAATAATAGGTTTTCCAATTTTTCATAAAATATCTATAATGATATCATAAAATTAGTATTTATCCTCTAAACCTACTCTTAGGACCATACATGAAAGTTTATGATACAAATTAAGATTGAAAACAACTGTTATATAGAGGTGGTAGTCCACGTGTACGTATGGTTAATGATTTCTATTTTCTATAGAACAGAATAAATGTATAATATTATTTATCAATTTACAATATAATATATTTAAAAAATATCTTTCTAATTTTTTAATATCAAAATTATGACCATCTGTGTCAGGTGGTCAATAAAAATGAAACATGACACTTTGTGGAGGCGCTAATCCTCACACACATGAATATCATTTTGGTTTTCCTTAATAGAAAAGGGGGAAATGTGGTTTTTAGTTATTCCATTAACATAATAACCTTAATTATATAACCAATACTTATGTTACCATATATGTATGATAAAATTATAATTTTAAAGGTAAAAAAGAAAGGATATAGGTTAAGTAAAAAAGGATTACTCACATTGAGCAATATGATATTTCCTTAGTGAATCTATTATAAATGGAGGGATTAGGATAAAATATTGAGACTTGAAGATAGAGAATAAATATAGTATTTAATGGGTAGGAAAATAATATTATTTAAGTAGGAAACCTAATTTTAGGATTTATATTGAAGGGATGAGGAGACACCGCTTTCATAAGTGAATACAGATGAAATGTTTTGTAAATACTAATAACCTTTTAATAATAGGAAGTCACACTCAAGGAATGTGGCTGAAAAATTAATATGTAATGCATTAGAGAAGATATAAGGTATATTAAGGCCTAAAAAACAATTTATAACACATTTTTTTAACTTCTTTTAGAATCTTTCACTATGTTTAACCCTTTTAACCCTAATTTTCTCTAAATGGTGAAACTAGTTTTCCCCTAAGTAAGTTATCCTATATGAATAGAAATAGAGGGGTACATATTAAATATTTGGACCGAATACTAAACTTTTTTAAATCTATTTTTTATTTAATTTATAAAATTAGAAAAAATTAATATTAAAATACTAGATGTATAATGTATTAACAAAATCTTAAGAAAAGTATTACTTAATTTCAAAAATATTAGATATATGTTTGTAAACTAAAACAAATATTTTTAGATTTATAATTTCAAATTTAAAAGAAATAATTTTCATAGAAAAAGGTTTCTAAAATTTCTATGACATTATTACATATGAAAAATCTCATTAAATCGTGATATTTATAAAAATGATCTAGTTAACTATTCATCTTAAAATAAATCATTTTAGAAAAATAACAAAAAATAAACTTAATAAAATATTTCTATTATGAATCCCAAAATAATGTTCTTTTTTTTTAAATTAAAATTATAATAATTGTCAATTTATCATTTAAATAAAATAAATGAGATATAATAGGAATTTTTTTTAATGGAAAATAGCCTTCTGAGAATATTTACCATTATCGATCTTATTTCATATAATTTACTAATTAAATTAGTTATAAAAATTTATTCATATAAAATGTCTTTTACCACCATTAATCAAATGTTTTTTGAAATAAAAAATAATATCACATAAAAATACAATATTTAGAAAAAATATATTTCTAGGAATAAAATGATCATATTAGTCATTTTAGATATATCGATTAAATTTCATTCATATTAAAAGTGGCCTTTATTTTGTTTTAATAAATATTTCATACAGTGGTTACTCCTTTTAATTCCTTCTTATTCAAAGCCTAGGTTTTAATGGTCTAGGAAGATCATGATTTTTTTGGTATTGTGTGTGGAGAAAGATATCGAACACATTGTTTTTTAAGGAAAATATACAAAGAAATATTTGGTCATTACATTCTCCCACCATTATATAAATTTCATCCTAAAAATTTTAATTAATAATCACTGAAGAAATTTGATTAGGGTATTCTAAACATATTTATCATTTGGGATATAAATTCTAATTTGAAATCAGCCTCACACTCTTAGGCATGATTATGTTACTTATCTTTCTTAAAAAAATATTAATCTTTCACAAAATCATATACTCAGGTATATATATTCCCTAATCCTTTATTATCTAAAATATACCTTTCACAAAACCATCTGAATCTATAATACATTAAACCATAGTGAAATTATATATTAATCTAGAAATTAAAACTATCTTTATCTCTTAAATGATATTAACATCAAGTTCATAAGGTTACATGCTCATCAATGTATATAATAATCCCAAAAATTATATAAAAATAACTAAAATATCTAGAATAAATTATAAATATCAAGGTTAGTGATACTATCTAGCTTTCTTTTTCAAAATCAATTAACCCTTAATTACCTAAACATCAAGCATATTTTAAACCTAAGTGTTATCTATCCATCAATCATGTATTCTCCAATATTTAAACCTAAAAATATAAAATTTTTATAAAATCACATTTTCATGTTTTTATACCATTAAATATAGATTTTAAAATCTTTCTAGTAGAAGTACTGAAGAGATATGCTTATATTTTTCACATGATCCTCATAAAATATAGAGTACATCATACTATCATCAATATATATAACTTACTAATTAAAATAACTAAGAGTTTCATGTTTTAATTTATATTAAAAAATAAATCTCACTACCATATGTGAGACTAAGAAACTCACATTTTTATAAAAATAAGAACATAATAAAATTCTGAACAAATTAAGTATGCTCCCTTATCTAGTTATAATATACAGTTATTTTTAGAGACACTCCTTTATCATCTTCATTTCCGTGATCTTTCTTAAACCAAATACTATAATAAAAAATTATTTTGATGATAATAAAAAGATGAATATGAAAAATAAAATCAAAACATGTCTTCCCTGATAGAACCTTTTTTTAACATATGATACTTTTGGTTCAACCTCTGTCTCTTTTTATTCAATCCCAGGTAATCCATGTTCATTTACCAAATAGATTCACTTACCTAATTGGTTAAAATCATACTAAAATATATCATAATTATTTAGAAATTTAATTTCATTGAACAAATAATATCCCCATCGAGTGTCAATCCATGTGTGTAGTTACGCCTCTTTTTCCTATAGCTGGTGATGGTCTATTTATTACCAAATCTTCCCTTCTCATGGTTATTTCCCCAAAGTAAATATATTCTATATAATGCATCCACCTAGATTATCAAAAAATATTTTAAATTTAAATTATAATTATGTAATATCTACTTTAACAAAAAAATGTATATATTATCATATACATAGAATTGTCCCTTAAAATTGTCCCTAGGGTTTTTGATAAGGTTCTCTTTTATGAATCCCGAAATAAAATGTGAATTTTTACCTTAAAATTAAATCATATACTATCCAAAAGGGTTATCAATACCTTTGAAATTTTGATCGACCTTAACTTATCACCCTTAAATTATCCCTAACAAACATCCTTATCTCAAATGTTTTTTAAACCCTTCTCTGGTACCAAATATAGTTCTCTAGACCTACACTCTCAGATTCAGTTCATGAAACATATTTTTTATATACTATATTCAATTACTACTTTAGATACCTAGAAAAAAATATCCCATTATTACATAACATAAATAAAATATTTCATTATATACATACCCATTACCTCTTAGACTTAGATCTTTGGATCATTAAAAAATCATAAACTAATAGAGCCCATGTATTTCTCAACTAATAGATATTTTTTATCTATATAACAAAATACTTAATCCATAATAAGTCAAACATATATCATAAATTCTAAAAAAAATCTAATAAAAAAAATATATAATACGAAATACATTTATTTATAACATGGAGAAATGGAAACATAAGATGGGTTGAACTCAAATCCTAAGTAATCATAAACCTAATAAATGAAAATAAAAGATCATAATTGTTCTTAAGATGAAAATAAATAATATGGAATGAATAGATAGCCACCAATAATTCCATAATAGAATTAAACTGAAATCAATATATATACATGGATAATAATGGAAATAAAAATATCACAAAGATAATAATAATTGGTTCCTTATCAATGAAATTTATATTTCAACGCAACTAATTATATACCCTAAGCCAAGACATCATGATCTTATACATCATGATCTACTTTAAAATCATTATTTCTAGGTAATATCTTTTTCTAGATAGTAATACACCAAAATACCTGAAACAAATAACTCATGATATATTTAAATGAATCTAGGTTCTATATAATGAGTAAACAATACATGATCAACATTTCCAATAATCATCGTTATTAGAATAAAAAAATACAGAACACAAATAATTATACCTATTTTAAAAAAATATATAAAATTATTGTAACCCATCTAAATAAATAAGTTATGTTGTTATGTAATACAGAATTAACATTATTGAGAAATAAATAGACATTTGTATCAGAATAAAAAAAATATAGATATTCAATAGTTACCTAATCAATAAATAAAATAAATTTTCATGTAATCATCCCTCAAACTAAAAATATATAGAGAAAGGTTTATATATTTGAGTCAATAATTTATCCAATATAAAAATTTATTAAGTTTAGGTGAACATCCTTTCTTTAAATAATTTAAATATAAGTTTTCATTGTGGAAAGTCATTGGAATGAAAATCACGCCTATAAAAGGGGATGATTTGGAAAGACACGTGAGGTGAACGATCATTTATTCGATTGAAATGGACATTACATAATCCATAAAAAGAAATAAGATAGATTTTTTCAAAGGATAATATACCTAGTTTAATAAATTAAACTCATATGGATGTTGAAATAGATTAAATACATCCCTATAAAATAAATCCTTGGAATGGAATCACACGATAAGATATTGAGAATCAAATTTTGTTAATATTTCTGTTCAATCTCATTGATTATAAATATATATATATAATTTTTATAAGATAAAATAATGTCATATAAATACCATAAATGTAATTCATTTTTAATATGAAAATGAAAATAAATTTTAAAACTTAAAGGATATTTTAGAAAACATTTTTAACATTAACTTAAAATACCAACATATATGTCACTTTATGAAGTAACTTGTGAAAAGTGGAAGTGAAAATTTTAGAAACATTTAATTTTAAAAATAATTTGTAACAATTAATCCTTGAAAATGAGATAAATTTTTATATAGGAAATTTGTTTCCAAATAAAACATTTAATTATGAAAGGAACCATTTTACTACCTTGAAATCACCTTGGTTTAATACCCACACTGTAAAAAGAGTATTAAAACCTTTTTTATTAAAAATTAATTATCAAAAATAGGAGTATAAAATAACATATAATAAAATATTGTGGTGGGAAAACCCAATTATGGAAACGAAAAGTTTAAGATGAAACATTATAACTCGAGGAAAGAAGATTTGAGTTATCAATATCCCTTACATAAAACATACTCCATGAAGAAAGAATTATTTGAAAAGGTGTTTATGTGGTAAACATTTAAACAATGATAGAGTAACATATAATAAAATAAAAGGACATAATTTACCCAAATTATATGAAATGTATTCAATATAATGATCATAACTCAATGAATAAAAATTGTTTTACTAAGAAACTCATACGCCTAAGGTAACACTTGAGTGAAAAGAAATTTGAAGAAAAGAACTCGAATTGGGATAATATATAATAATAATTAAATGTAATTAAATTATCTAAAATTAATTGTATATGAAATAAAAAACATTATACAAATGAATCATGAGGGATAATATGTAACATGTCTCAATGAATCAGAATTGAGACAAAAAACCCCTTTCCTTCATTCCTGCTTAGTCGAAATTCACACTAACTTCTTTTATAAAAATGTAACTATCTTAATCACCAGTTCAATAAAAATTTTATTATTTATAAACTTTTGTAAATTTCATTTATAATTATTCTCTACATGTATATTACTTTGTTATTATCTATTATTGATATCATGTGTGAGTATTCATGATGGTTTTGAACTAGTTTTATATAAACAGTAGTGGTATTCTGTCTTTATTAAAATTTTATTATTATAATATCATTAAAGGTACTATAATATATATTAAATTATATTAAAAATGTATAATTTCATTCCATAGTAGTCTTGGTTACAAACCATGAAGAGAAAATTATCAATGATCATCTTTTGGTTATTCTTAATAAATGCAAGGTGTTTTATTAATTAATGGTTTTAATAATAATTTTATCATTACATAACCAATAATGTAATTATTCATATATTTATATAATATTATACAAATATTTATTTTCCCGTATTAATCTATGATAAAAAATTCATATCATTGTTCAAGTAGGTGGTTAAACTGAGTCAAACATGAACATACCATGATGAATAGACGATTATATGGTGGTTTAGTTATAATATCATTATAACATAGTCCTATTGATATTATTTTTGTTTATTAGATTGATACATCATAATTTTAAGGATTTAGTATAATAATTAATTGATATTAATGATTTAAATAATATTAATAAGAATATTTTCCCTTTATTATGCTTGTTTTAAACAAGTGAATAAACGATGAACATTTCTTGATCATATCATTAATAGACTATCAAATATGACATAAAGTAACCATAAAAATATCATAAATATAATATTTATCCATTAAACCCATTATTAGGGCCATCCATAAAAGGTTTTGATGAAAATAAATACAAAAAACAAACATTTGATGGAGGTTGTAGCCCACACATGTACATGGTTGATGATTTAATTTCACATTAAATTGGAGAAATGTATAACATGTTTAAAGTTTTAAGAATATAAAATATGATATACATATAATACTTATTTTTTAAAATCAAAATTATGACAATTATTGTATGGTGGTTATGGAAAAACATGACACTTTGAGGAGGCGGTTATCTATACACACACACGAATTCCTTTTATATTTTCCTTAACAGAAACTGGGAAAGGTTGTTAATTGTAATTAAATTACCATAATAATATTGATTATATAACCAATTCTTTTGTTACCAGACATGTATGTGAAAATTATAATTTTAATGGAAACATACAAATTAAATAAGTGAAGTATAAAAGGATTGCTCACATTGAGCAATTTGAGATTTCCTTGGAGGATCACTTGGAAATAAAAGACTTGGGATAGAATACTATGAACATAAGTAATTGGAATCAAGAAATTAATCAAGGGGATGTAAAATGTTCTATTTTTATGAGGAAATCAAAATTTACTAGTTTTATTTAAGGGTTAGTGAGAGGTCCTTTTTATAAGTGGAAAAAGATGACATGTTTGTAAATACCCACCAATTTTTTATAATGGGAAGTCACTATAAAGAAAATTAAATATTAAAGTGATAAAAAATTTATTTCATAATACATAAGGTTGATAAAGGCCTCAAATAACATATTAACACATTTATTTAACATGTTTTATCCTTTTGAACTAGGTTAAACCCTTTAACCCTAATTTACTCATACCACTGTAACTAGTTTTTACCAAATTAATTTATCCTTTATGAATAAAAATAAAATGGAAATTATAAAATAATTTGGGCCTAATGTTTAAAAATTTTAAAAATATTTTAGTTTATTTAACTTATAAATTTTTTAAAATTTAATTTTAAAATAATAAATGACTAATTTATCAAAACTATTTCTTGAAAAAAATATTACTTAAGTTCTAAAATATAAGATATATGTTTGTAAACGTAAATAAATATTTTTTTATTTTAAATTCAACTTATAAAATACATATTTTTATATATAAATGTATCAAAAATTTCTCTAACATACTTAGTTACTAATAATGTCATTAAATAATGGTATTTGTAAAAATGATATATTTCACTATTCACTGTTAAATCAATATTTTCAGAAAAATCAAAAAAATTCATCTTAATAAATTTTTAATACGATGAATATAAAAATAATATTAATTTCTAAAAACTAAAATTTTAAATTTATAAATTTTTCTTTTACAAAAAAAGATGAGATATAATTAAAAAAAAATTATAGGAAAATAGTCTTATAAAATTATTAACCATTCTCATTCATATTTAATATCATTTAATAATTAATTTAATAACAACCAATTATACGTATCAGATATCTTTTATCATTATTAATCACATATTTCTTAAAATATAAATTCATAAAGCATAAAAAGTAAATTTTTATAAGAAAATCATTTTTAAGCATAAAATTATGGCATTGGTCATTTTAGCCATATCAACTTAATGTAATTAATATTAAACATAGAATTTATTTTATTTCAATAAATATTCCATAAATTAGCAACTTATTTTCATTCCCATTTATTCAATAGCTAGGTTTTAATGATCTAAACATATCAGAGTTTTGTTTTAGTTTTGTGTTATATGAAGAGAAAGTTAATGAATAAATGGTTTATTTAAGGAAAATATACAATAAAATATTAGGTTATTACATTAATATACAAGAAAATATTTTATTTTGTTAATTTTATTGTTAAATTATGATTTAAATCAATATTAATAGACATATATTTTTATAAATTTTATTGAAACAAAATTGTTGTAAATTGTTTCTTTGTGAATCGAACCTCAAAGTTCCTTATAAAGATCATATAACATTCTAAACAATTATTGAACTTATATTTTCAGTACCATTACCATTATATAAAATAATCACTTATAAACATAGAGTGAAAACTGAATTCATTGTACCAAAACAAACATGGAATGGTTAAATCCGCTAATTACCATTAACTAATATTAATTAAAAACATGTAATAATTTTACAGTCAATAAACAGAAAAAATTATTAATAAAGTAAAAAAATGTGAATTAAGTTTTGAAATATATTATTATTGATTCTCTTCCTATTATACAAGAATTCAGAACAATTTTGATTGAGCATGAATTCACAGTAGGAGTTTTCATCCTCTTACTTTTCTTTCTTTGAGTCATAATCAACATTCTTGGAATAACCTTTTACAAAATTATGTTATTCTATCATTCATCTATTATAAAATATTTTTTATATTTTTATTTTGATTATTTATATTTTTACATAAAAATATTGCTCTTTGATCAATTCCAACCTTACTAAAAATGATATATTGTTAATAATAATTCCTAACCATTCAAATGTAACTTTATTTTTAATGTATGTATTTATATTCCTAACAATGTTTTCCTCTCTTAATTAAAAATCCAAATATTCCTTTTCTCCAAAATAATTTATTTTTATCTTTATTTACTTTAAATATAGGTTTCTGTTATTCTCTTTAAGGATGTGGGTTTCAATAAATGTATTTTAAACTAATTAAGGAATTAATTTTTCACACATGAATATATCAATCCCACTAAAAATTTGTTAGATTGTTCATTGTTTCTTTCTAAGTATCCATTAATTAATATCTATTTTAGAATAACATTTTGGAAAGTATTCTATTTTCCTTAAAAATTATTTTTGATTTTATTGTAATTTTATCTCTAACAAAAACATTAATTTTATTGTGAGAAAACTTTTTGATTTAACTTCTATTTTCATCTATAAGATCTATATTCTATAGTTAGAAGTTATTGATCACCCTATAAAATCTATTAAGAAATAATATTTCTGGTATATTGGATTTTACAGTCATTCAATCAAATTCATGATACCATTTTTTGTGAGAATAGTTGTAAATGTTATGAAACCCATTTCATTTTCATGGGATCTTCATGAGATGATGAATGATTTTTTTGATATGGAAAACATATATATGTAAGATGATGAGTGGGGTCCTAAATTATCCTCCAATACAATAGTTAAAGTTTTATATCTCATAAGATAATGAGAAGCATGGGAATGATTATGTTTTCACACATTTTTAAATCATTGAAATGAATGGTTTTTTTTACAATGCATGGGAATGATGGGTTTTACTCATAATGTTTTCCAATTCTTATGATTTTTCCACATTTCTAATGATATTACCATTTTTCATGATATAATAAATATCTATGTTACTATGTGATCTAATGTTATGTTTTCATTTATTATGATTGTTTTAATTTGTTTTCGAGATATAGTATATGTTTATTCTTTCATTAAGATTATTTATCTCTTGATATATTCAATGATATTATTTAATTTCTTATGACTTTATCTTATGATTCCAAGGACCATTAAATAATATATTTCTCCTCAAATCCATGTTTCATAACTCGTTAATGATCTAACCCATAATGGTTCATTTATAAGTTTCTCTTACTAAGTGTTTGATCTCATCCCCTTCTTTTGATTTCCATTCTACAATAAAAACATATCACTATGTATATAATTAGGTCTTATATAGAGTTAATTATGAATGATGTTGAAGTCATAGTTTTTTTCTTATATGGTTAGTCCTGAAAGACACAAAAAAATCCATTTCTTAGTCATATTATTTTTGAGTTTTTATATTTATCTTATAGAAATTATGTGAAATAAATATATATTTATCTTGAGTCACTTAATTTAACATTCCTCAAGCCCAGATTCAAGGGAGACCAAAACAATTCCTAATTTTACATCAACATGGAAGACTAGATCATAATTTATGATTTTGTAAGAGATTTTGTACATAGATTGGGGATTCAGTTTGAAAAAATAGCCCATTGAGATTAGGATAGTGTTTCTCATAGAAGTTTTAATCAACAATGAATTACTATTGGTTATGGACATACACATACGAGTGCACACCATGGTATTTTTCATGGTGACCATGTTGGAAAACTAGAAAATAATAAACCTCATTGCCTTAGTTCTTGTCATGATCTAAAGTATTTTGAAGTGCATTCACAAAATTAAGCTACCTCTATGTATTTTTTTATCTTTCATTTTTTTTTGAGTTGTTTATAAAACTTGATCAATTCAATGTGATTCCCAGGGTTTGAGCATATGAATAGTTTACCTTCCATCTATTTCTTATCTCGATATGGTAAATTGTGGATGAATGATATGGTATTTTTGTAAAAAGGTATTACTTATTTTCCTTCAAAGTTAGGATAGTAATTGCATGAATTTATAATGGTTTTATCTATAAATTTTATACCCTTTACTAGTTCACTCTCTAAGTTAATTGCCTTCAATGAATCACCTTATAGGTATATACCATAGTGAACCATCAACATCATCCCATTGTTCTTCAATAACTCTGTTATATGTTCACCTATTATGACATTGGAGATAGGGATAATTTGAAAATGGTTGTTGTCCCAATTAGGCTACCTCATGAATACACACAAATATGGATGAGTTTATGAAAATTTTCATGGAAGTTAGCTATTCAGTTAGAACCTCAGAAGAAGGCTTAAGGGAGGTTATGAAGGAAGAATGTTCTAATATATGGAGCACATCCACCAAGGAGGGGAGATCCTATGGGGATGAGGTAGCTATTATGAGAGTTCTAAGGACTCCATCACTGTCTCAAGGTAAGGTATCTATATCGAGTTATTCTTCTAGTATAAGGCTCATAGGGAAGAATGTATAGAAGTACAATGATTCCTTTGGGATAGAACCAACTCCTCTATGTTTGGATCTGAGGAAGAGCTTGTGTCAAACCATATATATTCTAGAAGACACAATCTTCCCTAATTCATGGGAGAGCATAGATTAGTTATGGAATACATCCTCCAGTAGTATATGTGGGTGATACTCTAGCAGGATGAGGTGAATATTCCAACCATCAGGAATTCCAGGAATGATTTCTTGGTCACTTAGTTGGAGGATAGAGGATACATCAACTATCTAGAGAGGGTTATTGAATTCCAAATATGAGGAAACCTCATGAATTATTGGTTCAATGTTCTTATACACAGGAAACCACTTAGGGATCCTAAATAAACCAGTCCAATTGAGGGCATGGGGTAGGAGGAGTCTGATGAGGATGGATCATAGGGAATAGACATAATCTATGGTTCTTTTATAGAGGTTGATGTTTCACCTCATTTTGATTAATCATAATAACCAATTATGGACGAGGAGGTAACTTAAAATACTTATTTAATCATGGTCATTGTTGGGTCTTGAGCATTACTGACTCACTTTCTTTTATTTTTATAGGATTTTGTCACTAGGGAGAAGAGGAATGTTTCTAATGAAACTCTAGAGCATTTATCTTAGAGGATTGTTGATGAGAAACCCTTGGGTGACCAATAAGTTGGGGTGGTTACACCTCCGGATATTATAAGGGTTATTCTACCTTCTAGAAAGCTACAACATCCATATTGGGAAATATCCCAACAACTGCATATCATAGAAGTTAATATTTTATCTTTTCTATTGTTTTGAGTACATTTTTCTCTCACTTTACCCTTGTTGATTTTCTTGATTTCTTAATTGTAGGACCATGACACCCAATCAATGAAAATATTAATGGGACTATTGAGGTTCCCACTAGTGTAGAGGGGTATTGGATGGTGGAACATACCTCCGGTACCTCAAGACTCAATACACGGGAAGAAACAGTGACTACATAGGGTGACATATTCATGGGGATGGTTCACCCAAAGGAAAGTTATATTACCGATTTTATTAAAGAATGTATTCCTTTACTTTTATAACCTATATTAGTATTTAATATTATCACATGATAAACTAGTTCTTGATTCTTTATGATAGTGCATGATGAATTAATCCATTTTCTAGACTAGAAAACTAGTACGTCAAAGGGTTATGAGGATACCACCACCACCATGGTGGTTATAGGGATAGATCTATCACATAAATCTCTAAGTGATGTTGATGACATGATCATGAACACATCAGGATGTGAAATATCCAAGAGGCATAAAATACTCAAGGAATGAAGTAGATGAATCTGGAGGAGCATTTGTAAAATGAGAAAGTAGTCTGGGTTTAATGGATACACTATATGTAATAGAGGAGTCACCTCCAACAGAGAATAAGGTTGATAATTTGAAGTTTCCTATAAATTTTCATTCTAATTTGTTAAATAGAATTCTTGAATTTGACCCTACCACTTTGATTATCAAGGTTTTACCCAAGAATGATTCCACTTCTGAAGAGATTGAAGACTTGGGATTAGATGTTTTCTTAGAGAACTGGGTGGTTTAGCATAATTCAGGGAGAAAATTTTGAAACATCCTTATCTACACAATATTTTTCCATGTGATGTAATTGAATAAATCCCTTCATTATTTTTTGATGAAACTAGGGACCAGAAGAGTCTATTATCATTCACTTTTGTAAATTGATTTGGGAATTTTTAATCATGGATTGTCTGTATTGGTAATGGTTTTAAGTCTCCAAAAAAATTAAATCTCTAGGTTAATGACATATCTTTATGTGTCTAAAAAAGATGTCGATCAATTAATAGATGGGGGACATTACTAGAGGGACATCATCTATATGAAAGAAGATACCATCTTCTATATAGAGGCTTAATTGGTGACGGTTAGGTCCAAAGTAGTGCAAGAATCATCCCATGGGATGGAGTATGAGTCTAAAAAAGGAATTATTTAAGTGTAGGTAGATGAGGTGTATCCAGAGGTAAGGGGTTAACTGGAAGAGATAACTAGACTACTAAAAGTTTTTGAATCATCAAAAAAAGTCTAGATGAAATTTAATAGCATAATATTGAGGTAAATATATATATGTCCATTTTATATCAAATAAGGGGATAAAATATATGGATAACCCCTAATATATTTTTCAAATAATAATATTACTTCTTCACATTCATTTTTTTTAAATTTTCAACTCAATTTCTCTAATAAAATAATCAACTAAAAATATCTAATCCCACATGAGTCATGCCTGGTGTGAGAAATAAAGTGATAAATAGAAGGTAATATAATTACACGAGACTGATAAATATGGGTGTAATAGTGGGGATGGTAATTTTTCCTCAATCACCACATAGCGATGAGGAGAATCGGGTTGATGCAATTCCAAAAGTTTGACTCCCTATCAGCATGTATAATGCACTATGGTGTAACACCAAGGGTGTTAGAATTATATTTAAGTAAATGGAATTTGGAGGAGAAGTAAATTGTTAATCAAGGAGTATAAACTTATAGATTAAGAACATAGATAGGTTGAGGATGACCATTAACCAGATTCTAAACATGAGTTCAATTACCATACTATTGAATATGTTTCCATTAAGATATGAACCCCGGGGAGGAGGGGGATTTTTGATCAATGTATTGTCACCCTAGGGGATTATATTTAGAGATGATAAAATTGGTTCCTTTGGGGTATGTACCATGAAATGGAGGTAGTCCTTTGGAGTGTTATTCTATTATCATAGGGGATCTTGTTTGGGTATGGAAGTTGATGTCGATCCAAATCATGGAACAAAAGTGTGCTGGTGAAAGAGCAAGATGCTCAAAAATGTTTTGACCACTATTAGGGATACACTATCTTACATTAAGAAAATTTATGGCATGAAATAGATATATTTATGGATTTTAGGATAATTAACTAAATTTAAGTGCCAACCATTTGAGAAACATGAGAAATAAATTTTATAGTGGTCTGGAGAGGGGATTAAAGTGACCCTCAGGCTTCTTAGTTTAAAGTCACATTTCTTTTACCTCAAAGGGGATAATGGATTAATTTCTCATATATGGGACTAATGGTGGGTATTTTAAGTCCATTAAATCAGAACTAAGGGGATACTAACATTTAAGTATGTAAATATTTGGCATGGGAAACGCTCCTTTTAAGGTCATGTGACTCGGACCAATGGGTGATATGGCCTACAGTGAAATATGGGAAAATTATATCTAGTAAAATCATATAGCCTAAGTCACATTAGAACCACCTCATTGGTAGGTTCATATAGTATATGGTCATAATTCTAGAACCATGTCCTTAGGAATGAAATCACCTCAATGCTAGATGTGTAGAGTGTAAACCCTCCTGAGATGTCGAGCATCAAGATAATATGGGATGCAAAGGAGATTTTTGGTTGGAACCATGATTGTATTTTTGAACATTTATATATATCCTATTAAAAATGAACCAATACATATATAGTTATATTCTAATTAATTCTTATATATATATATTAATCATGCATAAGGGAAAGGGGAAGTGTAATGATGGGTAAAAAGAAGAGACAATGTGAATTGGGCATGACCACATCACTAGAACACAACCAAATAGCATATCAGATATTGATTAAATCATATATAATGAAAGGTTAATTGTCTTGATCTATATGAGAAATGTGACTTAAAATTATTCAAAAGACTGGATTGGGTTATAGGATGTAATGGGATGGAGTTTTCGGGAAGGACCAGAATAAGGCAATTTAAACATGACTACATGTCCGAAAATTCATGAATCAATAAACACATAGTTCTATAGGGGATTTTGGTAGATGTCCATAACTCATGGTGGATCATGTTTAGTGATAAACACCATATATGGGGTTTCCTATCAATTTGATACCATGATACAATGTAGTTTTAAGTCATGAAATATTGGAGGAACCATGAAGTTTAATATTATACAGTGTGTATTCTGAACCCATAGTTTAATATAATATAGTGAGAATGAGAAATGTAATACCAATCATACTAATAAGTAATCTAGTACAAAACTCCTAGGATCATGTGAGTCATGGGTGATTAACAAGGATAAATTAATATTAATCATGTCCTGGGAGAGAGACACATTATAATTTATGGCTTTGGATTGTAATGTGTTATCAACCCTAGATAGAACTAATAGAAATGGGGTATCCGGTTAGGTGTGATTTCATGGGACCAATTTACCTAGCCTACATACCAAAATGTGTGAGAGGGTAACACAAAGTGTATTAAGACTCAAATTAATAAAGAGAGAGTTGAATAAGTTTAATAATGAGTCCTATAATTAGAATTTAAAAGGAGATGAAATATAGGGTGAAGAAAACCATTTACCAAATTCAAAACATTAATTATACTATAATTTTATCAAGAATATAGGCATGTAAATTAAGTTCAACTGATAACTATGTCTTTTAAACACTGGTCCCGTCATGTTTCTACCAAGAATCCATCAGGACATGTACCCTATATAGGATATGGGCCTTTGGAGTGTTGTTTCATCACCATAGGGGAGTATATTTTGAAATGACTATCTAGGTGAAATTAAAAATATAAAAAAAGTGTATATATAACAGAAATTTTTTGGGTAAAGTCCTATCACCCAATACATAAACCATCATGTGGTAGGAAAATAAATGTGGTGTACTTAGTCTAATAGATTTCCAAACCCAAAAGAGACATGATAAAGGTTCAGGTGAGCCTTGGGGAAGACCAGTTTATCCCCTAATACTATAGATTTTAAGTTAATATATCTTAGATATATTGGTAATATTGTTCATCTATTTTGGGAAAGATAAACTCTTCATGAATTTGATATCCCAATGCTAGAATAATTAGATTCTTATGGGTTCATTTAATTAAAGTTTGTATTTTTGGGACAATAGGGGAGTTCCTTTTATTCTTGTGAAACCCATACCCATGCCATAAATTTTAACATCTTGTTGAAAGGAGGATATTTTATGTAGTTTAAATTTATACAATTAGGATTATGTGAGGGAAAGGGGTGAAGTATTCTCTACAATGTTTTATTGGAATAGGGGGTCCAATGAACATATCCATGTTTTTTGGTGGAGAAATAGTATTCCCCGTAATATTTTCACCTCTTTCAAATTTTTATTTAAATTTTTCCTAGATTATGATGGGGAACAATATGGTGAGTGGAGTCTTGAATTTTACTCAGGTTTCCTTTCATGGTATTTTAGTCGTATGAGCCTTTGCACCACTTGACCTGGGAAATTTAGAGTTACATTAGTTATCATATTAGGGAATTATTTTTAAGTTAATACCACTTTAACTATGAGTTTTTTATGTTTAAGATCACAAAACATTGACCAAGGGTGATAAAATCTGTCTCAAAGGAGCAAGAGGAAAAGGCATTATGAATGATCACTCAAGGCTTGGGTAGATCATCCCCTGAAGGGGGTGTGAGTGGTTTAAGGTATTAATGCCTAGATCATAAAATGATGGCATTTATATATTGTGAAACTTGTACCGAAGGTGAGGAAATATATATATTAAAGGGAGAGAGGAAAACCTAGAATTTAGGGTTTGAGTTCCAATTGAAATATAGGAATACCTATGGGGAATGGATTCTAGTTTAAATTCATTGAACTAGGACACTAGTTAAGATGGTCTATATAGAATTAGGAATAGGGAAAAACAATGTTAATTAGGAAGGCCAATGCTAATATAAGTATTCTAAGGGGAAATTGGACACTGATTAAGGTCATGGTATGAAGAATAAGTTTTTAGGTTGTTCATATTCGACCAGTGTTATTTCTAGTTTTAATATCATGTAATTTAAACTAAGGGTAATTTGATCATGATTGGTGCAGGAAAGATGTTCTTCATATCAATGGGGTCTAGGGTAAACCCAATGTTATTTGGTATATTAAGTCTAATCAAGAACCCTCTCATGGGTGGACTCACATTGTTTGAGGTTAAAATCCCTAGAATAAGGGTTTTTATAAATTTAAGTTCCATAGAGATAAGACCACCAGGTTGTGGTAGTCTATATAACACTAGGAAGGGATTAAACAATACATGACTTGAATAAATCATGTTCTAATATAAACCAACCTTAGAGGATAATGAACACATTCCAAGGCCATAATTTTTAGTCTAAAGTTGATTGGTCTATATGGGTGAGAATTAGGGTAAAATCAGTGTAAATTGAAATTCCCAATGTCATTATAGACAATCCTGAAATAACATACATAGAGTTAACATTCATACTTATTATACCTTTCCCTCTAGGATTAGTGTTCACTTGATTTGTAGGGTGTCAAAGGAAACATGAAAAAAGTTTTCAGGTTTCATGATATGGTGGAGGTGACGGGAGACTAGTGGATGGGTATATGATAGGAGATATGGATATCTATACATATCTCATAAAATAGAAAACAAGATACACTTAGTTTATAGAGTTAGAAGACTTTTTCATGGACCTGGATTATATATAGAAGAGGGGGAAAATAAAGGAAGGAGATCTATGAAAATAAGAGGTAATAAAACTTGATAGGGATTACTCAAAGACTCATCAATAGGAGAAACCAGGGGAATAGAAAAGGATTTGATTTTTGGGCCTAGAATAGGAGATCCAAGCATCACTAAATATCTCTTTTAATAAGAATCAATCCCTGCATTGTTCTTGCTTGTGGTGTGGTTAGAGACCAGCACCAAAATCAGGCATCCTCTTAAGAGCAGATCTAGAGAATTATAGATTTTAAAGTCATGTCATGGGGACTAAACTGTAAAATTTAACATCATATATTAAGGATTATGATCATGTAAATTAACATCATACAGTGAGGATAAATCGGTTGTGCAGTTTAAATTCATGCAACTAGGACTAAAATGGGGTGAGATTGTTAACATGACATAAAGGGTTTAGTGAAAGCCAATATGAACTGAAATCATATGGTTTCATAGAAAACCTTGGAAGCATATATTGTGTTTATATTATTTAAAGACATACTTCCAAGACCAGTAAGTGTCTCTAATCATAATAAAAATGTTTCTAAATCATGTATGGAAAATATACACTAAAACCTATAAGCCCATAAGATTCAAAATCAATGTGGGAAAATGAGGAGTAGAAGATGTTAACCCATGTCACATAATATATAAAAATTGGGTTGGATGGATCAAAGTAGAAATGAAACATCAACAATTAAATGTGGACCAATGAAAATGGAAGTATTTTTGGGTAAACCCTGAAAGACTGACTTTCACTAATAATGTGTGTGGATGTGTGAGGGTTAGGGGGTAATGCCAAGGGAATTATAGAAATAGTATAAAAAAGTGACGTCGAATACAATTAAATCATTACTTTTGGGATATGGACCCAAAAGGTGTGAAAATGGGTTAAGGATGACTATTTTACATGTCTTAAAAACATAGGTTCCATTACCACATTTTCAAGATTGGTGGAAAAAAAATTTGGGTCAATCATTGACCATGTCATAGAAACATGGGACCTATCATGTTGCTGACAAGAATTATCCAATATTTGTTCCCTAAACAATAGGTGGACCTCAATATCATTGTGGTATCACCATAGTGGAGTTCATTCAAACATTAAGTATTAATGAGGATCCAAATTAAGGAATAATTTAATTGTAAGGGTTAATTGAATGCAATGTTTGGGTATGGTAAAAAACTCTAAGCATTTTTACACAATGCATTGAGTACATCATAGGTGGTTCTGATGCATGGTAGGGTCAAACCCATATTATGAGAGTAGAAATATCCCGATGTTATATGAGGATAGGGAACCTAATGAAAGGGACAAAATCATCAATAAAATGAAAGGGATATGAGATGGATATTCAGGTTGGGCCCAAGATAAATGATATAGGCTTCACTGCATATCTCCTAAAATGAGAATCAATCTGCCTATTTTTTTGAGGAATAGTGTAATAGGAAATGATCAATACAGGAGGGGATTACCACTATGAAATGTTTTATGACTCAGTTTTATAATTTAATCACCATACAAAAGGATTCCACTTCTATAGTTTAAGGTCACAAAACTATGACTGAAATTCAGGTAGTTTAGCATCATGTAGTCAAGATATGGATCACATAGTTTGATTTAATATTATGAAGATGATGTTATATGTATTTTAAGGTAATGAAACCATGAAACTATTCCATGTAGTTTAGTTTCTTTTAAAAAAGACCCATCCTAATATGTTTAAAGTCATAAAAAATGGACTGATTCTATGCAGTTTAAAGTATTACAACTCAGACATGGATTTCATATATTTTAAGGTTATAAAACTCAATAAATAAATATTAATTTCATAATAATTATATAATTATGTTGTTAAAATATGTATAATTTATTAAAAGTACTTATTTAGAATCATTGAATTGGTGGGAGGTGTTATATTCTCCCCATCCATTTTGATTAGAGAGTTAACACTATTGTCCCATATTACAAGGAGTAAGAAGTCACCTAGGTGGAAGTCCAAGTGGTCATTTGATATTCCCATAAGGAATTGGAGAGATTGTTAAGAAATCTATTATTATTATTACCCACTATTTTTATAGAGCCAAATACATTATTTTGTTTAATTCCTCAATATATCCATTCCATGATAAGTGATAGAGAGAGGTATGGTTGCATCAAATATTTTATTTGGCACACAATTTCTTCAGCTCGACAACTCAAAATTTGGTATTATTATCAATGAGAATAATCTGAGGGATATTAAACTTATTAATGTTATGGGATTTTAAAAAATAAATAATAGATAATTTCTTTTCCTTCATGAGTCGAAAGGCCTCATCATACATAAAATAAATAATTGGAAATAAGAATTTTAACACCCCAATCTTCCACGGTACACTTCTCTTTGAATAATACAGTAGTGTGTGTTGTACGCAACTTCGAGTTCTAACACACCACAACCAATCAAACTAGCCATTATGAATAGTAATACCCACTTTTTGAAATTTTATAAATTTTATTTTTCAAAATGGACTTCATTTTTGGATTTGGAATATTGAAATTAGATAAGGGTGAATTTTTGGTATTTTTCTGAAATCTTTCAATTGTTGATGAATGGTGAAAAACACTGAGTTATAGTTTAAAACCAAATTTTTATTTACATGATTATTTATTTTATTAAAAATTATTTTAGGTAAAAATATATATATAATACCTATATATTTTCAATGTAATTCATTGGAGTCATTTTATAATAATTTTAGACATATAAAAATTTTATTGAACTTTTTTATCGTCTTTTACCCGCCTCATAGGAGCATTTTCAAATTTACATAAAACTTATTTTTACCACTTCGGTGAGTTGAATTTCAAAAATCATAGAGACAAGGTTGATATCATTAAGTAAAATGTGGTTCAATAAGAGGAAAATAATTTTTGGTGAATAGTAACTTTTTTACTTTTATTTACCACTGTTAAAAGTAAATAAGGTAATTAAGGGTGAAAATGATATTATTATTACCCTAAAACCTATCCTAATTCTATTGGATAATTATAATTCGACCAAAAAAACATTATAAATAAAATATGAAACTCTTTGGTCCACATAGATTAGATTATAACTTTTATTATTATTTTATTTAAAGAAGAGTTAAAAGAGTTAAATTCCAAGTTTAATAACTAAACCATTTTTAATATAAGGTTATACAAAATATAAATTCGACTATAAATATTAATTAGAAAGATAAAACTATTTCATACATAATTTTATTTTATTTATAATTTTTATACATTATATAATTAAATTTATTTATGAAACAATGATGATTTACTAATAACCATATTAATGAAAGATTAAGATAATTAATAATATAAATATCCAAATAAATATAATTTGAGACTTTTAATGAATTAAACTATTTTTTTAGGATAATATGAAATTTTAGGGTTGATTAAATGTATTTAGTTTGAATTAATAAAGTTGTTATGACTTTAAAAAAATCAATTAATAAATAATGTCAAAATTGACATAATTGAGTTTTTAAAACAAATACAAAATTATTGGTTGATATAATAATACTAAAAATCTAAAGATCATCAAAAAGGCTTATATAATGATATTTGTATCATTGTTTAACCACTTGGGGTCCTCTTGGAAGTTTATAATATGTTTATTAACCATATAATATAAAAATACAAAGATACATGGTAAATGTCAAACTATTTAACTAAGAGTTAAATCTAAAATTCATGGTTAATATAGTGACCCAAACCTATCTAAAACCTATTGGTTGAGAGGTTTTCGACCCATCCTCACCTTATCATTTTAATAATTCATTTTTGAGCCATTAGAAACCGAAAATTATTTTATTATAATATAATATTTCTAGCTTTTCCGAAGGTGCCCCTCCCCCCTCTTATATAAGGGCACTTCCCCTTATCTCTAATTAACACCATAAAAGCCATTTGGATCGGCCGAACCCTTCCCATATACCCTCTAAAATGTCCTAAATTCATCATAGATTCCTTCCTTTAGTCATAAATCCAACCTAAGGATCACTTTTGATCAAATCAAAAGGAAGAACCCAAAGAAGAGGTAAATATCTCACCACCTCTTTCATGTTTTTTTCTTCTTCCACTTCTTCTTTCCTTGTTGTTTAAAATCTAAAATAATAACTCCAGTATCTTCTATATACTGTGACACGACCATATTCATTATTATATCCATCCTTTGAATGACATTTCACCATACGTGCGTACGTACGTCTTACCGTCTCCATGTCGTGGTGTAGTTGATACGAAATACATTATTATTCGGATGGGAATAATAATGATGTATAAATGATTTAAATAATAAATATAACCTGATAATGATAATGTATATATGATATAACATCCAATTATATATGATTTTAATATCAAAATAATGATATTGTCACTCATGTGTATGTACGGATTACCGTCTCCACAAACACGATGAGATTCATTCCCCATCTTATCCAGTCAAGACTTATTTTTATTAGATGATTAAAAATAATGTTTAAAGACTAAATATCATTATAAATATGAATAAGATACATCCTATCGATAAAAACATAATTTAAATAATAAATCATATAAAGGAAAATGAATCGATTAACACCCGAAATGACAATAATACTAAAATATTATTAACAAAACAATGTTAAAAGATAGTATATGATATCATATTAATGTATATGATTCTTTTATAATTTAATAACAATTATTTCACCATTATACATGAGTTTAACCTACCCTAGACCAAGGTAAAAGTACAAGGTAAGTGTTAATTTCATGATCTTTTTATTATCCGATGTTATTTTTACGTAAGTATCTACTGGGACCTCTTTATCATCCACGTCCATGTTTATTAAAAATGTATTTCAAGACATTTTTACTATTTAATATAAAATTGGGTTAAAGTAATTTATACCCTTATTTGACCTTATATTTTTTTGAATGGAATATTTCCGTCATTTTACAAACAAGGTATTTTTGACCTTTTCGATAAATTTAATGTAACAATGTTTTTTTGACTTATACAGCGGGTGCGGCTATTTTCCTCCATTATAACAGCGTTGAAGCTTACCTTACATGATTATAAGAATTATTAAAAATAAATGTTTTCTTTTATAATTATATAACTTTTAAATTATTTCAAAATATAAAGAGATATTTCTCTGAAAAAAGTTTTGATTTCATCTATGTCAACATCATTTGATGGATTTTAAGCTTCTTTGAAGTTGATTTATTATGATACAAAACATCCATATTGTATTGAAAATTTTGTGATATGTTTGATTGTTGATGTGTTATTTTTACACCATTAATGGTTTATAGATAAATTGTTGACATTTTTTATGCTAGTTCTTATAATAATTTTTATGTTATGTTTAAACCTTTTCATATGAGTAATGAATTGGACTTAATAAGTGATGGGTGGAGCCCGCTATGACTCCTCAATCCATCTGTAGGTCTCATGAGAAAAACTAGTGTCTTGGCACAAGGCCTTGACAAAATATTATTTTTAGTCCTGGCACAAGGCCTTGACTATGTGGTTAAAAAGTCTGGCATTATGAATTCCATCATTATTAAAGTTGCTATTAATGTTGCATGTGATTATTCGACTAGTAGAATATCCATTTGAGTAAGTAAAATGCATTATTTTGATTTATATTTTCCATATTATGATGAAGTTTATGTTGAAAATGATTTTTTTAGCTTTATAAATTGCCTTAAATGTTTGTGCTTATTTATTTTTCCCAGGATGCAGAGAAGTATATTATGACTGACTTGCAGGGATAGTCTATGGGATCTCAATGTTGTCTATGGAAACAATTTTGTTGTAGTTTTCCATTTTATGATGTAATTTAAACCTTATGAATGTATCTAGTACTTCCAAGGCTACTAAAATAATCGGACTTTTGAGACATGATCTTTTTTTCTCATGCCAATGATACATAATAATGCACCAACTCCGGGCTTCTGGGGTCGGGGAATTACAAGAATGAACGTGTACTTTTACATTATTACTAGAAGGTAGAGTCCCGTGAAATCAATTCCCCATATATAAAAGGTCTAAAAATAATTAGAATAGATAAATATAGTATATTATTCATAACATTATCATAAATACAATATGAAAGACACATATTAGTTAATTCCATGTTGTCTTGAACTATGGTGAGCTAGAAGTTACCCAATATTCATATCTGATGGGAGAGATTTGATCCTAACTAGTGAGACACACATGCCCAAGTATAAACATCTTAAAAAATTTGATGTATTTAATTTTAGTAAAAACAATGTATAATTATACCATAGAAGATTAATTTTTAGAGTACATGTTTTAAGTTAGGTTCATCTTAAAGGATAAAATTCAGCACATGTTAGTCGTTTTTCTCTTGCGTAGCTTAATTAAATGGAATAGATCCATGTCATAGGTACTCAACCAAAGGACTTATCCAATAATTTTATTATTCTATATTAGGGGAATTTTAAGGCCCCAATTTGGAATATTTGATAGTAATCTTAATTACCTATCAGTTTTTTTTATCAAGATCAATGGGTAAAATCAACTTTTGATGTACCAAATAGATAAAAATCCATCCATATCCAAATAAAAGAGAGATGTGGTCAAATTTACCCAATTTTCTTATCGATCCTTCTAAAATTTTGGTATATAATAAACCTTAATATTAGAGGGAAATCAATATATCATCTCAAAAGTAATCTCAATAAAGGTAATAAGATCCTATTTTTGAAAGTGTAGTTAACATTAATTTTATTAATGAACAAATCAGAGTTACCTATAATGTGAACCCACAAAACCATAATATAAAGGTTTTTCCTAATATTTATGATGAGTTCCTCATATTTATCCTCATTTTTTATGTATCCCTATGATATGAGAAACAAGTATTGAATGATGTCCTTTAAGGGAGTGATAAAGATAACTCCAAGGATAACCACGTTTGGTAGAGAGTTATTGATCTTTCATCCATTTAGGCACAATTATGTACCCAAAAATTGTATCTTCCAGTATATAATTACATGATATAAAAAGTGTATGGACTCATCTAGGAATTCTGTGTCCAAGGGAAACTCCTCAGTGGTTGGTTTTGCGGTGATGAAATCTATGAGTTCTTTAAACTTGACAGCCTTCTAAGTGGTGAACCTAATAAAAAACTACCAATGGGTCACTACCCATCATACCAATAATCCATTCAACATTATAATATATAGGATGTATTTTCATAGGTCAATTTGGGAGAATAGTTGGACCTCATGATGTTGTAAATAGTGACATAGTTGCTGGAACTCAAAGACTAAGGAAAGAAAGTTCTTCAAAATGGAAAAATATATGGTCTATGGTCTAATAAACAAGTTATTGAGATAATAAATACTTTTTTCATTTCCATTGTTGTTCTTCTAAGCTAAGAGGTTTTCTAGGGATCTCTACAGGGTGGTCACATATAGAACCAAAGGTTTCCCTAGGACAAATGGCATCAAAATTGGAGAACATAAAAGGTACTATTTAATGTAGTTGTATTTGGTCTAGAAGTCCTCAACACATTGATATGAGAAACCATTATTTATCATCTTATAAAATAACATATATATTTTCACTAGTTCAGTGAAAAAATATTGAATGTATGTTAGACAGCCTTGAAGTCCTCACATCTCGCATTTATTAGATGCAGGGGGATTCCAATGATATTATTGAACATATTTGGGTTGATAAGAATGATTCTATATCAGATTACAATGATTGGGAACATTATATAGGTAACCCCTGATGTACAATTAATTGGGTTCATATTCATGCGGTGGGCATATAGAATTCCAAAAACTATCAAAATGTCTTTATGGTGGTACTACTATTGATGGAATTTTACCACCAATTAATTCATGTAGAACTCTATTATATTCATTAATATAGGCTTAAAAATAGAGTGTATGGATTTTTCATAGGTATCTAGAGTGTTATTTAGGCCTAAGGGGATCACTTAGTATCAATTGGTTCCCTAAGAAAACCTAGATAGTGGATTCTTAATCTAAAATAGACGTGATTATTTTATTGTATTTGAAGTTCCCATCTATAAAGGCAGGGGACTCAAAGCTAGAAATTT
This sequence comes from Viscum album, assembly GCA_963277665.1. Lineage (NCBI taxonomy): Eukaryota > Viridiplantae > Streptophyta > Magnoliopsida > Santalales > Viscaceae > Viscum > Viscum album. The sequence goes on along the minus strand of OY728122.1, from coordinate 575,609,071 downwards.
TTTCAATAAAAACCACTATCAAGTTGTAGGATAGTATTCCTTTAGAAAATAGTGGTTTAGGTTCCTGGATTCAATATAGACTCTGAACTATCCATTATTCTTCACGACTAGGATGATTTTGTCTATACATTTAGGGTATTTATAGTCCAAGATTATGTTTTTTTATCTTCTTATCAAATTTGGACTTAACCATAGCACTATGGGAGGGAATAATATTTCTAAATTCTTGTTTGAATCTATAGTGGCTTGTGGGAGGGACATTTTTATGTACTATGACCTAGGGGTTAATTATTTTTATATCCTTGTAGTTTCACATAAATAAAACCATGTTATTCTTTATAAATGTAACATACTAATCTTGTTCATTGAAATTCATGACATAAAAAACCAATGTTGTCCTAGGATCTTCATCATTTTCCAGTTTTACCTATGTCATCTCATCGATGATGGTGGAAATCCTTCTTCAATGATAAGAGGTTCTTTATTTAGGTTGTATTCATCATCATAATGAGGAATAGAGGGTGGATATAACTCTTTGTGTATAGGGGACTATGAGATGACATCATCTTCCTATGTGAGGATATAGTATTTAGAAGAGAATTCTTATCCTTCTAGTTCTATAGAGACCATAGATATAGAGTTTTAGGCTTTTATCCATTATTGTCTACATTGGTGTGGTCCACCCTTGCTATCTAAAAAATATAGATTGGTTAACCTCCAATAAATAAATCCTCCTCACCAGTAGACACTATGGACACACTGATTATTAGTAATAGGTAAAACAATTTGGTGTGTGATGGTAGTTGGATTTTCAAGCTTCATAGGAACATATTATATAGGAGAAATATTGATCGAAGTGAACTCCTTCTATATAACGATGAAATGGTATTAATGGTATGCATATATTGATTCCATATGGTTGATACGTAAGAAAAAATAATCTTCATATCATTTTTTTTATTTTAGGATTCAAGTTTCAAGTCCTTGGGTGCATTTACATGCCTAGGTTCTTTTAGTGGGGAAAATTTTCCCTCCTTCTTGTAGTACCCAGCATAAAGGTTGCACACATCACATAATTCAAAGGGAGTGTCCTCACTTTGAAACACATATACTTGATTGAAAATAGAGTGTTTGAGGCACGGTTCCTATGATGAAGGGTTGGATTCTTTCAAGAAGAGATAGGGCCTTCATAGTAAGGTGTTTAAAGAGGTGTCTTATTAGATAAAAATTAATTTGTTATCTAAAACCAAGTCTTCAACTGGGTCTTTGGCTGGAATTTGTTAGGCATATTCCACTTTATTTTTTCATATCCTTGAATTTTCATTTTTATATAGCTAGATCAATATCTGTATACCCTATTTTTTGGATAGTCTAATTTGAGATGAGATTTTTCCAAGAACCATTGTAAACTAAACACTAATGTGTTTTTTAAAGGATATAATATAGGTAATCTACAAGATATATGGTGAATTTTAGTTTTCAACAAATTAACTATAAATATTCAAAACTCTGGTTTAAAGTTTGACTATATTTATGAAAGAACAATCAATTCAAAGATCTGAGTAAAAACAATTCATGCATTAGAAATGTAACTTGGAAGTAATATATTAGGTCCAATGAAAATAAGTTTTTCTAAATTATTAAAAAATTATTTAAAGAAATCATAATATAAGTGACAAAAAATTTAAAAAAATGGTAATTCAAAAATGAACACAGTAAAAGTTTACAAACAATACATGGATTATATGTTAAAAAACTAAAGAATCCCCTAAAATGATATTATAAATCTATATTGTATTACCACGTTGGTAAGGAAGTTTATAGACCTGATATTTTGTATCCCCAATTTTTATCCTATCTTAAGGTATCCCCAATTTTTAACCTATTAATGGGTATCCTCCATTTTAAACCAATTTGAAGGTCTGTATTAATAACCTCAAAATCTCTCAACATAACTATTTGATATGTGTGGATTAATATCCTAAAACACTCTATCTAAATAAACTAGATATCCCTCGATCATGTCGGATCAATAGTAAAAAATTATAATAGAAATAGTAATATTTTTACCAATAACCTCACATAACGTAGCTCTTAGTAAAAACACTCAAAATTAAGATTATTATATAGATCAAAATCCCTCATGGGAATAATAAATTAGGCCACTTTAAAACAACCACCCACTCTTATAATTTTCTGTTATTTTTTCAATTAATATATTATTATTTTTGTTTTTATTTGATTCCTTAAGTATGGATTTATTTATATACTCCATTATAATAAAAATCAATGGTTAAATTCCCCAAATCTCAGAATCAGTTGAAACAGAATAACCAGACACTTCTTCATCAAATAATAAATATAAAATTTCTCCATATATATTTATGAGTTAATCTAGAACTTATATAGTTCTCTTTAATCCATTGAATGTTAGTTTTTTCAAATGTTTATACAACTTTTTTAGTCTTTTTTAATCTATATGGTATTTTAGTTACCAAAAAATCAGTAACTACAATAAAAAAATTAAAAAAATCTCAATTTAATAAAGTTTATATAGAGTATGTTTTTATTTTTAAAATAGGAAAATTAATTTTTCCATTGACTCAAAAATCACCCCTTTTGTAATTTACAAAACATGTGGGCAAAATTGAAAATATAACATCATTTTAAATAATACTTATTATTAATTTATGTAGAGTGAATATACTTCTTCATTTTTTAAAAATAATTTCATTATTATAATTATATAGAATAAAATCATATTATTTATAAACAAGATATTGTTTTCATAAATTCTCCCCATTTTAGATTTTCAAAAAGAGAAAAGTGAGAGGGAAAATGAGAAGAATAGCTAAATATAAGAAAACACTAAAGAAAATATATATAATCAAAAATTAGAAATTGGGTTCTCTTAGGAATTTTTCAATCATATTTTTTATTACTTATGATATTTTTTATCATTTATAGCATTAATAAATCCATTTAACATGGTCAATTAATCAAATTTTAAAATGTGGATTCATTTTTGACCATTCTTTTTAATCGGAAAAACATTTCTTATATGATGAGTTCATATGTTGAACTCAATCTTCTCCACCATGATTTAATATCTTATCAGAAATTTAATCATAATAGTATACAATTCTATATGATATCAATTTCTATACTTCACCATCATCACCACAGATCCATTAGAGTGATATAGGATTATTTGATGATCTCCCTATTATAGTAGATAGAACATGTAGTTTCATGGAGGGTGTTTCATATTCTTATGATAATCTCTCCCATATATTCTTTCATATAAATTTATTTCAGAATCTAATATATAACTTAAAATATATTAATTTCAATGAGGCTAAAATAATTATAATTTCATTCCATATATAGTAATTTTAGTCTTCTTTTTTCTAATTATTTTTCTTTTATTTTGTTAGTGGTAAAAAATCCATACCATGAAATTATGTAGATAAAAACTATTTTATATGAATTGTTATTAGGAATTAAATTTAAAATTTATTTATACAAAAATATCAATTATCTTCTAAAAAGTTAATCATAAAATAAATGTAATAATAAACACTCACCCTATAAAAATAATTCTTATATATGAATAAAAAACTTAAGAGATATTACCTTGAAAGATTTTAATTCTATAAATATTATATTTATAGATATCTTATAAAAGTTCCATTATTATGTAAATTTGGTTAATATTGAGTTTTATTCCTATTGATAGGCTAAGAATATTTTTCATAGTTAGATATTAACTAATAGTTTTCATTGAATATTAAATTGATGAAATAAAACAGTAATAAAAAATAAAAACATGATGAAATAAAAAATAAATAACTGATGAGAATTTTCTCCCCCTTAATCAATTAGTTTTTAAATGTTATGTGTGATTCCCCAGACCCACACATCTAGATATAGTATTATAAACACATTCTTTACCTTATCTCTTTGATAAAAACTATAAAATCTTCAATATAACTATCCTTAATTACAAAATAAATTATGATTATTACATCTCATATATCCAAATTAACTATCTATGTTTATATATTTATAGAATTTGGAAAAATAATAAACTAATAAAGATAAATTTTTTATCAACTAATTAAAAATTTTCCACATTATCTAAATCTTATTAACTCATGATATGTCTTCAACATATCCCAAAAATTCTTCCATACATGTCATCCTTATAAACATGTCATGTGTACTACTTTTATTCAAAACATGGGGAATAGAAACATAAGAAAGGGGTGAGCTTAATTTCATAGTAAGGTAAACATATTACTTAATCTTTCAAAAACGTAATCATGGTATGCATAATATGGGGAATAAATAATAATAATAATAATTCCATAATCAATTGAAATTGATTGTGTTCTATATCCATTAAAATAAATGACTACATGGATAATAATAATTAATGATCTCATGCTTATGGAATGAATAATTTCATACATCAAAAAAATGTATTCAGGGCTTTGTAACATGACACTATACTGATATAGGGAGAGATATACACCAAAACCCATGTTTCTTTGTCTCATGAGACCAATTGATGCATTAAGGGGATATATAATTTTGGGGACCAATTTTCACTTATTTAAGTCCAAGGTATTCACTATAACAGTAAACAATACATTTCATATCATTTTCTATGAAACCTTTAGAACAATAAAAAAATATCATTCCATATAATGGAAATTATCGAATATTAGATATAATCAGTCAATAATCATAAAAAAATAAATACTTTTCCCCATATCAATAAAATATAAAACATGACATAACCCATTTATTGAAAGGATGTGGATGGTAAACCAATATATATTTAACTTTCCAATAATCATCCATACAAGAATAAAAACATAAGAATTGCCAATAATTTTCCCCAGGTCAATTGAATACCATTATTTCTAGGTGAACATCATCCCATCAGAATTATGTAAAATGTATGCTTAAAGTGTAGATATAATTGAGTATACGACTAATTACATACTATAATATCATCATAATACCTCTAGATAAATATATTGTATGGTTTTAAAAGAACATTTCCCCAGCTACCAAAGTAAACATAGAATTAGGTTGACATATATGAAAAACAAACTTATAAAATAATTCTTGAATAATACCACCCAAGAAGAGGTAAAAAATTAGATTATTTGGTATAGTGAGTTCATTCCCCCAAAATCTAAATATATATTTTAGAATAAATAATTAATTATAAACCATATTATGGTAAATCCTTTTGAAAATCCAAAGGGAAATGGATGTGAAAAAAAGTTATTTTAGAAAAAAATAACATAAACACAAAAAATGATGTTACGGGTCCCTTAAAAATGTCTATTCTTCAAAATTATAAGTAAAAAATAAAAATATTTTTTTTGAAATAATCTTCAATAATAAAACCTTGAAGATACATAGATTTTATCCTAGATAAATGAGGGAAGTTAAAAATATCTGAAAGTGAAATTAAATACCATTTTACTATTTTCAAAACACATTTTTCTTAAATCATAATATAAAAAGGGTAAAAACATTCTTTTGTATCAAAATATATCTTTCCCGTATAATTAAATAAATTACCATAAAATAAAATAGTAGGGTGGGGGAACCCAATCATGTAAAAAGGATGTTCGTGATGGGATAATATAACTTAAGGATTTGAAACTTAAGTTATCAGTATTCCTTATGAGCAACATACTCCTTGAAGTAAGAAATATTTTGACAAGTTAAATTATGTGGTAAACATTTAGATTCATATAAAAAAAGAATAACAGCACATAATATAATCAATTATAGAATTTACCCAAATTTTATGTTTAAGAGGATTATCATAACTCTATGAATGAAAATTGGGTTACCAAAAGCTTTAGAACTAGGGTGACAATTGAGTAAAATACATTTTATGAAAATTAATATATTTAACTTATTATTCATAATAAATAAAAAATATTTTAAAGATACATCCATGGGAATTTAATCCAACATTCAAAGGAAAAAATGGTGCGTAACATAAACATTTCTCAAGGAATTATAATTTGAGACAAAGAACCCTTAAGACTTGAGTAACATTTTAATCAAAATCCATTTAAAAATAGGTCTTGTAATTTAACATAAAATACAATGAATAAAATATTATTTATGATATGAAATCTCAAAAATGTAGTGTATACACCACATAAATGAAATTAGGTTTATAATACCAAAACTCTCTCAAAGAGTAAAATTTGTGATGAAAACTATTACCTTGGTCCTAATTCATTATAAACATTCACTAGAAATCATGAATAATTAAATTAATTTAATTAAATATATACCCTAGATCATTGTTCATAATTGCAACCACTTATACTCCTCATTCATTTTTTACCAATTTTTAAAACCGAGTGTAATAATTTGGATCGCTTTGAACTAGTTTCATAAAAATGGTGTAGGTATTTATTATTATTACAAATTTCATCCTTAAATGATAATTTAATATACTATAATATATTTTTAATGATATTTATATTGTATAATTTCATTCCATCAGTTTTTTAGTATAAACCATGAAGATGAAATCGATGATTCTCATGTTTTGGTGATTCTTTATAATCAAGAGGTTTTTTCTTAATTAAAGAGTTAAATTTCGATATAACCTAACCACAAAAATCATTATTTAAATATTTATATAATATTATAAAAATAAATTATTTTTCATATTTATCATTGATATTAATTAATAGTATTTTTCAAGTAGGTGGTTAAACTGACCCAAACATGAAACAACCATGATTAATGGATGATTATGAGGTGGTTTAGTTGTAAAACTATTATACTAGATAAATAATGATCTGATTTATTATTTATCGGTTTTATGTTATATAGTTATAAATAAATTTAAATATAATATATTTATATAAATTTATTACGTAGAATGAAGGGATAATTTTCCTCTTAGTTCAGTCATTTTAAACCATTAAATTACCGATAATCATTTTTTGATCATATCAATTATAAGTTCTCTAATTTTCCAAAAAAAATAATCATAATGATATCATAAACAAAATATTAATCCTTTAATCTCATCCTCATGACCATCCATGTAAGGTGGTTATGAAAAGAAAAATTGAAATCAATCGTTCCCCGGTTGTGGTCGTCTACAAGTACGTATGTATAATGATTTTATTTTCCATAGAACAAGGAAATTGAGTAATAACATTTATTATTAAATAATAATAAAAATGATATAAATATCAAAATTATTTATTAAATTCCCCATTTATACCATCCTTCTAATCTGGTTAAGTAAAATTAATCATGTTTCATCGTTGAGGCGGTACTCCCCACAATGTGTGAATAATAGTTATGTTTTTCTTAATAGAAAAGGTAAATGGTTATTAATGATTACTCCCATATAATAATAATATAAAATATTTATTTCATAACAATAATATTTTAAAATTTTAATTTTGAATGAAAAATAGAAAATAAATAAGTTAAGTGAAAATGATTACTCATATTGATCACCTAGAGATTTCCTTAGAAGATCCCTTGGTAATGGATAGAATAGGTTAATAGGATGCGACCATAATCTCAATATAGTGAAATATTATTCTAAGGGAAGTAAATAGTTATTTTTTATTGCAAAAATATATAATTTTTTGAGTGTTATTGAAGGGGTGGTGAGAGGCCCTTTTTATAATGGGTGGGAATGGTAATTTTGTAAATATTTCAAACTAATTTAAAGGGAACAAATGTTAAACATGTCAGGTGACTCAAAAATTGATGAATAATGGATTAGGGAACTTATAGGTGGATAATCACCATATACACTCAATTATAAACATGTTTTTATCATGTTTCAAGAACTTTTACCCTAGAATTATTACATTTATCAATTAATATTTTACCATGGTAACTTGTTTTTAACGAAAGTAACTTAATAATTATCTATAAAATTAAAGTGGTATTTTTTTGATAATTTGGACCAACTAAATATTAATTTTAATACAATTTCATTTTATTACATTTATAAAAATGATAAAAATAAATTTTTGGATAAAAACGTATAATTTATTAAACACGATTTTTATAAAATATTACTAATGTTCAAAAATATCAAATATAGGTTTTTAAATTAAAAAAAAGATTCTAAATGTATAAATTCACATATAAAATACATATTTTATCTGATAAAAATGTTTCTCGGGTTAATAATTCATACATATATACTAATAACGTCGTTAAAGTCATGTCATTGGTAAAAAATGGTATTTTTCACAATTCACCAAAAATCAATATTTATATAAAATATAAATAATTAATCTTTATAAAATATTAATATGATTAATGGAAAGGGAATTTTTTTAAAAATTCATATTCGAAATTTTTTAAAATTAACTTTTAAATTAAAAGGTGACATATAAAGAAAAACTATTTTTATACGAAAATAAATGTTTTAGAATATTAATAATTCTCATTCATATTTCCTCTTATTTATTAATTAAACTAGTATTAACAAAAAATTAATATAAAACATATTTTAACATCATTAATAATAAGGTTTCTAAAAAAATTATATCCAACTGAAAGTAAATATTTATAAAAATCCATTTCAAGTATAAAATGGTCATATTAGTCCTTTTACCTATAATAATTGAAAATTATTCATATTTAAAGTATAATTTATTTTATCTATATAAATATTTCATTAATTGATTAATATTATTCCTTCCAACTAATTAAATGGATAGATTTTAATAGTTTAAACATTTCATGGTTTTCATTTTAATTCTGTGTTTCATATAAAGAGAGTTATTGAACACATTAACTTTTTGAAAGTCAATACTATAATAAAAATTTGTGGTTTTACATTAAGATATTTATGGAGTAAAAAAAGTAAATTGATGACCAATTTAGTTGAAAAAGTCTAAATTATATTTAATAAATTTTAATCTATCAAAATTTAAAGGTTTTATAAAAATATCAGTAAGCTGATTTTTATTTCTAAAAATGTAGATAATTATATCCCTTTTGTGTGTATAATACATAAGAAAATGGTGTATTATATTTATGTGTTTTGAACATGATTTATTTTTTGGTTTTATATAAAAATACCTGACACTAGGGTTATTACAAAGTATTGGAGTTTTACTTAAACTCAAAAAAATCCGTAAGTGTGTGTTGCTTCCTCAAAAGTTGAGAACAAAAACTTCTAGATGAAATAAATTCCACTTTAGTAGTGGAAAGTGATAAAACTAATGTAGCTTCTTACTAGACCATGAAACTAATTTTTCTCTTAAGAAATGACATGTTCTATAATTGGTTTTTCTATTGAATATAAATAATTCAAAGTCATCATATTATTAAATTTTATGAACAAATTCATTTTTAGAAGAATAAAATAAAAATAGTTCTTAAGGTCCATTACGGTAAAAGAAAATTCACTTTACCACTTTTAAATTTTATTTCTTTATATTATTTTTAATCACACAAATAAACATAATAAAAATGTAATTTCTATTTTACATGTTATAATATACAATAATCTTTTAATAATACTTTTATAATGTTTTTGATATAATGATTTACTGGTTTAATCAAGGTCAAGTTTGATATAACGTATTATCAGAGTACTTATACATGATTCATTATCTAAACAAAAATGTTTTAGTAAACATTTAACAAAATTATATTGAGTTAAAATAATTTCATCTAGTTTTGGAGAAATTTTAAGACCAAGGAAAAACGTTGAGTTCAATCATTAAGCTCATTTAAAACACATTTTTCATAAGTTCTAAACAATTATGTGATATTTTGTTTTCCTTAAACCAAAAAAAAATTCATTATCCTAAGTTTGAAAACTGATGATTTATTTAAAAGAATTATTTATAAAAATGGTTGTTTTAGAACGTTCTGTAAAAAAATATTTTTAAGTAAATATCTAGTAACAATACTATAAAAAGATATGAAGTAATATTTATGTCCATATAGTTCTTTAGAAAGTTTAAATGGGTTTTATGGAAATTTAGTTTCTTCATAGTTAGAAGGTTGTTCAACATAAACTACCTCTTAAATATATTTATTAAGAAAAACACTTAAAACATCTGTCTAAAATAATTTAAAATTAAGAGATGCTATAAAGTCTAGTAATATTCAAGAAGATTATAAACTTTATAAAATTAAAAGATTTAAGCATAATCTATCCCTTCCACATGAAAATTTCCCTTATTAATAATTGTTTCTATATTCCTATAAATAGTTCCATTTATAACACATTTTTTCTAAATCCCATTTTAATCCAATTACCAGAAGATCATTAGGTTCTTAAATTAAATTCCAAAATTAATTTATTTGAAATTTATTTAAATATTATTATATAGCCTATATCCAGGTTTCTTAACCTATGTAATCATTAACCATTTTAGATTAAAGTTGAGATAAGAATTAGTTTTTGTCACATTGATTTCTAATGGAAGATATAGTTTTAAATGGTTGACTTACATAACAAATAATATGATTGGAAGGAAGATTTCTTAATGTTGAGTATTTTTTGGTAAAGTAATAAGTTGATATTAAATTAATGAATATACATATTTCTTAGAATAAATTCCCAGATAATGAAAATATGATTATCTTACTTATGGATGATTTAATATCAGTATTTTCATTTCAACTTTCAGTAAACATGTAGGAGGGTTTTAAAAAAATCCCCGGGGTTGATAAATTTTTAGAGGATCAATTTCTTCAAAATGTTACATGATACATGTACTTAAAAATATTAATTCTTTTATTAAACACTCTATAAGCCTTACTAGCTATGTAATATCCATGAAAAATTATTTCATCAACTTTGGGTTCAAATTTATGTAATTGATCCTCAGTATATAGGATGACTAAATTTCACCCAAAAAATCAAAACTAAGAAGGTTTTTTCTTTCTTTCAGTCCAAAATTTATAAGAATTTTCATTAAGAAAATGTTTAAGTAAAACTTCATTTATAGTCTAATAAGAAATAATCATAGACTTAGCCTAAAATTGTCTAGTAATAGAATACTCACATAGAAAACATTCATTGATTTCTTTATGAACTATATTTATTCATACAAATAAAAAAAAATTGGTGTTCTAGGTGATAGAAAATTAGGATTAATACCTTTTGTATTATAATATTTTTTAAATCAGAGTTTAAAAATATTCCACTATGATCACTCTAGATAATAATCAATGGTAGATTTTTCTCATTTTAAATGGAAGTAAAAAACTTAAAATTATCAAGAGACTCAAATTTTTTTATGAAAATAAACCCAAATAAAGATAGCTTAATCATCAACCAAGATATACACATATTGTCCCCCCCGCCAATAATTTCATTTTGAAACATTTTCACTAACTATAGAGATTTATAATTTGATACTTCACTTTTAAGTTTAAAATTATACTTATGTTTCTTACCAAATTTGCAAGGATCCCAAACTCTTGTTTTATTAAATTTATTTTCCATAAGATCCTTAACATGTCCATTCCTAGAATTTTTGGATATTGTTTAAAAAAAATTTATCCTAATATTGTATTCCACAATGAAGATAAATTTTCATTTTTACTTAAATAAGTTAAAATTTTGATGACATAAGTATTCTATGTTAAGTCTGTAAAAATTATCATGTATATTAGTAGATAGTATGAAAGTTCCTTTTAAAAATTTAACAATCAATTTATTGTCATTTAATTTCACTATATTAACCATATAAAATAATTTATTATTTCCTATAAGGTTGTTCTTAAGACCTAAAACATATTAAAATTTATGTATTAATGTTTTTCTAATAAGAGAAACATCACTGATTCCAATAAAATTCACCTTGTGAGTTGTCTCCCAAAGTGACTTTTCCTCTATTAAAATTTTTCAAATTTAAATAGTTTTAATTTTCTCTTATCATGGGTCAAGAACTACGATTTTCCATATGAAATTTATTTTTTCAGTAGCTACTCAATAATTTTTCTTAAAAAAGATAAAACTAAGTTTATGGTTCCTAAAAATGCTTGGGTCTAATTATGTTATAAGAAAAAATTTAGGAAGACAAATACTAAAAACGATAGTATTTTGAAGAGCTTCTAGTTATTTTGAAATAAATTCGTTATAAAAACCAATATATTGAACAAGTTTTAAAGAATATTTGTTATCCTATTGTCTTCCCCTTTGACATTTACTGAAAACAGGTACAGTTTTAGGTACAATGTAAATTAATTGTAAGGTACATCTATTGGACGTAAAAATATATGTATTACAATTTATAGAGTTTATAATTTTTGTATACATTTTATTAAAATTTTATTTATCTGATATAAAGTTATATATAATTTTCATAACTATTAACTTCAGATATCAATTAAACAATGTAATTTTGGTCATCTGATTTTTATTCCAAATTAGATTTCAAAAAAGATATAATGAATGTATTGAAACATAGTAAGATAACTTTTCAATTATACTATTACATTTAACAAGATTAATTTAAGTAAAATCATGGTTTTTTTCAACATCTTATTTTATTTTTTAAGGAGATTAACATATTTGGCTATTTCATCAAAAGTATGTAAAACTTCCTCATATTTCGATGAATTAAACTTTTCTTATTATGATGGTTTTTATTTTTCTAAACATAATGAGTATGAATAGACATTTATATAATTAATATTAAATATTGAATTATGGGTAAAATGTTTCAAATATAAACCTGTTACCTTAGACATGATTCATTTTTTATCTTTTAGAAAATCTAGCTACAAACAAATAATTTTATGACTTTAATTTGACCTATATTCCAATAAAATATAAAATTATGTATCACTTTAAATTATTATATAGGTGTCCAAATCTTTCAATATCTTCTCTCTTGTACTTTTAGAAAATCTCTTTGACTTTTTTTCATACTCTTTAGGTTAGGAAAATCTGGTCTAATATGACATATATTTTTACATTTAGAGCATATAACATCTAAATAATACTTCTTACCATGTCTACCATTTCTATATTTACAATGATTATATCTAATGATATTAGTAATTATAATATTATTGAACCTTCTAGCATGATTTCAAATCTAATTCTCATAATTTTCTAAACTACTTCAATCAGAATACATATAGTTCTTCACTAAAAATGATATTTAGATGTATTTTCATAATAATTAAAAGTATCAAAAGTATACTATTACACTACTCAATTATTAATCTTATAATTTTCGTTATATCTCTTTAATTTGTTCTTATATTTTATTAATATAAAAATCAAGTCATCCAAACATAAGTTAGTCAAATGTTTAGTACCATCTATAGTTGTTATCTTTGATTATCACCCTTTCATCATTATATCAATGACTTTTTCAATAAGTTTTACTTTTGAAAATTCCCTCTCAGCAAATGATTTTAAACTATTTTCAAGATTCATAAAGCATTAATGCATTAGTTTTATTGTTTCACTAGGAAGAAAATATAAATTTTGATAATTCTCTTTCAAGATAACTCTTCATGTTTCTAAAATATATGTGGTTCTAAAATGAGTAGTTTCTAGATTTCTTTAATTTTATTAATAATTTTAATAGAATATGGATGCCTATAAATGTTCTTGGTCATATAACATAATAAAGTATTTTGAAATTGAGGATTAACTAGATATTCTGGATTTTATTCTTTAGAAAAATGAACAATATATTTCTTTGGAACTTTATAACTCCTAGTCATCCTGATAACATTTTCAACTATGGTGTTAATAATAAAAAACTTTATATAGTTATTATAGCAATCCTAAGATTATCCATAAAAAATAAGTATTCTGGTCTTATTTAAATTTTAAAATATTTTTATTAGAGAACCTATCATCACAAAGAAATCCTTCCTCTACCAACATAGCCAGTGTAAGAAAACAAAGACAAAAATATGATGAACTGATATAAATTATACCCAAACTCAAAATAAATTGGAGAATTAATATAATATAAATTGTTATCCCAAGTATGTAACTTAGTTAATCTACAAGTGGGGTGTGAATTTTATTTTAAAAAATATTAAATAAACATGTTTAACCCTAAAGTTTTAAGTTTGATTGGATTTAGTAAATATCAATCAATTCAAAGATCTGAGTAAAAATGAAATTTGTAGTAGAAATATATTTTTTAATTAATAAAGTGGTTATAGGAAAAATGATTTTATCAAAATTTTATAAAAATATAATATAAAAATCATAACAAATAAAATTTAAAATTTAAAAATATAGGTAATTAAAAATGATTATGGAAAAAATTATAAAAACAACTCATGTAGTATGGGTTAAAAAAATTATATGCTCCCTTAAAATGATATTATAAAACCACATGATTTAACCATATCAGAAAGAAAGTATATATATATATAACTTTATTTATCATATATTTTTATCCTTTAAGAAGGTATCATAGATTTGAAAACTATCGGATGTTATCCCCAACTTTATAACTATGATAAGTTTTGATTTACTATCATAAAAATCCCATAAATTATCCTATATCTAGATATTGTTTTATATCCCCAAAAAAATTGTCTTTATAACCTTCGAATCCCTCGGTCACATAGGATAATTGGTTGAAAATTCATAATATAAATACTAAGAGCTTTATGAAGAAACATCACAATATGTATCTCTTAGTAAAAACACTCAGAAATAAAATTATTAAACCTATGGAAATATCTATTAGAAATAAAGAAAATATACCACTTCAAAATGGCCAGAAACATTCAGAATGTGACGTTATTATTTTACTCTTATTATAATATTTTTGTTTTCTTATAATTCTCTAAGTAATAATCTATTTATATATGTTATTATAACAAACTCCAATAGTCAATTTATAAAAATCTTAATGTGAGTTATAACATACTTGTAAATTACTTCATCATTTACTGATGAATATACCATTATGAATTATCTATTAATGAGTTAATAAAACAATAAGACAGTGATCTTTAATCCAGTGAATGTAATCTATTAGGAAATTTCAAACTAATATATTTTCAAAAGCCTTTTTAAGATCTCCATTATTTCATTTTTTGAAAATTTATTCTATAAAATCACCAAAACTAAAATAAGGCTGATGTTAAATAATGTTTATATAAAGAGTATTTAGTTTAAAAAAATAAGGAAAATAATTGAGTCATTGAATAAAAATGATAAACTTCCACACTAATGATATTTTCTGATATGTAGAGGGGTATATGTTCCCATGAATGACTTCACCCTCATATTCCCTAGAAAATTATATGAGGCTATAAATCCTTATATGTGGATTTATTTTCATGGTAGACGTCAGAATAATCCACATAAATATAAAACCTGAGAGGGGTCTTAAAATAATTAATGAAGTCCTCACAGATCTCCTTTAATAGTTGGAGTGTTTCAATAATCATGTTCCTATCTAGAATGTAAGTGATTTATTTGAGCACATAAAACTTCTGAGTTGGGGGCTTATTCTTACCGCATAGAAATTACTCCTTAATAGGAAGCATGGGGGTCCAATTGGATTAGATGAAGGTTCATGGAAATCATTAGGAGATTTATTCTATTGGTTGGTTTTATGTGGGTGGTCCTAATGGTAAACCAACAAAATGGGTCATGGATTTTCACTGCAAGAGGATAACTTGTGAGTTTGACCTTGTTAAACTGCGAGTAATGATTTTATTGTGGTGTCAATAGTGTAAAAAAATTTATGGATAATTCCATTAGAATTATTAATACTGGACGAGAATTTTCCCTTTCATTGAGACCATCTATGAGGTGTCAAATTATTTATATAGAGTGCATCATTTATAAGTTCTATACCATGATCCACCGACCTGATGGCATTGAGAAAGTCATACTTCACATATCCAGAAGAATCCTCTATAATCGGTTATGTCATAGAACTTACTCCCAATGTGGGGTATGAATTCCATGAGGTTTCACACTAGTTTTGCAATATTAAAAAGTTCGAAAAAATCTTTGTGATGTTAATAATGATTCTTATAGACCTTGGAAGGTTGTGAGGTTTTTGGTACCATTGGTGGATATCATCTAGTTAGAGAATATGTTGGTTTTTCTAGTATTTAATAAATTATATTGTGTGATATAGTGATTAACTTTTAGGCTAGTCAATCATAAAACTTTTAAGATCCTTTTCTATATCCCTACTTCCATTACTGATAATCTTTATTATCATCAAGGGTCAAGTATATGCATGTGAAATGTGTCAAAGGGTCAACAAATTCCCTTATTACACAATCTACTAAGTCATGGATCCAACTCTTAAATACAAAACAATATTTGATGGTTTGTCAAAAAAAATTGGTCGGGTAAATAGTTGGGATAGTTCTTCATATCAATATATTGTATCTTTTTTTCCTTGAGATATTGAGAAATTTCTTCTTTAATGTGTAGATGATGAAACTATGGACCTAGTCATCCTTGAAGGAATAGACTGTGTTGTTTCCTTATATGAATGGTATCCTAGTTACTTATACCAAATGGGGGCCCTAGGGCCATATTCTTAATGTGATTTTGTGTATGGAAGGTCTTGTTTTTTGGGGCCACGTAGCTAAGGATAATAGGTCTTCATGACAGCTATTTTTTCACTTATAGTATTTCATTATGAAATAGGAGTTAATGGGAATGAATATTTCTTTGTCTACTATATTTAATCCCTAAGTAATGGATCTCTATATATTAATTCTTTGAATAATCTTGGAAACTTATTGGATATAAGGGTCAGAACTATGTTATCCCATGTGTAAATACCCCAATCCTAGTATCCCAGAGTTGGTGGTTACATTATTACATTATCATTAGGTAAAATGAATCATATTTCAAGGGACTAAATAGTTTCATAGCCTTAGTAAACTAGATACATTCTTTAATCTAACATTACATTTGGAAACATAAAATACAAAACATAGTGAAAGTGAATATTCAATATACCTGTACTCAATTAAATGTTCCTTCTTCATATCCTGGGGAATGGAAACAAAATAACAGTGATCTAAAATTCTTATTAAGGGTTATGTACAAGAGAATATATCATTAATCAATAAGGAATAATCAATATGGTAAGGTAGATAAATGAAAACACATGTTGTTTAATCAATAACTTGAGCACAAAATGTATCCAAAGATAATATCAACAGAATAATCTCATGAAGAATAATAAATGAATTCTAAATGAATGAAATTCTAAATATCGGACATTACAGCCTCAAAAATAATGATATCAATACCGTCAGGACCTAACTATAATATTGTCTAATTTATGATTGTTGATACGCTACAACCCCTTTTAAAGATATCTTACTTGTTTTTCTCATAATACATGTCGATGCATAAGGAGACTATATATAACTTGGGCCCAACCTTCACTACATTTCCAATTCATTCCTTAAATATTTAATGATCAGTTAAATTCATAAAAAATATTCATTATTAATAAATATCAGTATTGATTGAAGAATGGGGATTTATAAGCATTATCCTCAGTCAATGAAATAACATTCATAATAAAACATTCTATATTAAAATATTATTGGGTTTAACAAATAATCAAATCCATTATGCAAAGAATATGGATGTTTAAAATAAATTCAATGTCTAATGATAATAATAAATTTAATGATTCTAGAGAAAGTTAATAACTATAAAATTAATCAAGAAAGTGAATGTCAAAACATTCACTAGTCAAACTAATCATAACTCATCTATAGAAAAAAAATTTATCATTACAACATTTCCCCAATGTATTATATGTAAAATAAAAGGTTTTTTCACTGATGAATAGAAAAATCATTAAAATATTATTAAAACAATTATTAAGGAAAATACCCTTTTAACATTGAAAATCATTTTTAAAAATTTATAGAATATTGGGAAAATTATTTCTTTGAAGACAACCTTGTAAAATGGTAATGGATGATTCAAAGAAATGAGATTTCATTAAAGTGGAAAACTTTTCATTCATGATGAGTATTTTAAAATAGTGATTCCTTTCACATTTTTTGTAAAAATTAAAAAAGTACCTTGTTCATAAAATGAAGAGAAGATTCAATTTAAAAACAAATTAAAAAAATGGGTAAAATGAATTTAAGAAATAGTAGGACATGATTAAAAACATTCTTCAAGAAAATTTTATAAAACATGGATATGGAAGAAAATTATTTTTTTATCGAAAAAAGAAATAAAGTTGCCTTTTCTTAAAAACATTTTATCAATAATTTTAAGTACCAAATAGAAGTAAATGGTACTGTTACATGAAATTATAATGAATAACCATTTGAGAATAAAATAAAAGGGTTTTATTATACAATTATTAAATAATTTTCTTTACTAGAAAATCAAGCAGAACCAATCCTGATTGAAATGAGATTGAAGCACAGAATCTTACCACTTTGGTAAATTTTGAATTTTAAAACCCCTTAAAACCATTAATTAAACATGAAATATCATGAATATAAATATAATCATGACATAACATATCAAAGAGTAATTTTATACGCCTCATAAATGAAATAGGTACATAATACCAAATATTTCTCAATAGAGTGGAAATTGAGATGAAATATCTTACGAAGATCATACCGTTGAAGTGAGAATTAATCAATGAATTAATTGTCTATATAAAATATTAATCCACATAAAACAAGTATAAATAAAAAATAAATTATTAAAAATTCATTTATATATATTTATAATCATACAATATCAGAGATAATAAAAAATTAATATAACCCAATGAAAATAAATTGAGTTATGAAACCCCTTACCACTTAGTAATATTTGAATCAAATTACCCTTAGATAAAATAATTTCAATTTCAACTTAAAATTCCATTAATAATAAATGATTCAAGATATAATATGTAAAATGGAATTTTATACACTATATAAAATAAATTGGCGCATAACCTTAAAATATACCTTAATAAAAGGAAAATTGAGATGAAATCCCTTACCTCAGGTCTGACTCATCATGTACATTCATTATCTACCTAACTAATAAACATAAGTTAACTATTTTATTAAATAAGAACATTTTTAATCTTTATTAATACTTATATTTTATTCATTACCACGTTATTTTTAATTTCCTAACCAATTAAATTAATGTTGGATGTTTTGGTGATATTTGGGTCATATTTCTAAAATGAATTCAATAAGTTGACTTTGGTAAAATAGGTAATTGTTCCATCATCTCCCAAATAATAATAATGACATAATTATTATTTTTTAAAATAATTTTTAATTTTTAATTCAACAATGAATTATTTTTATGAAAAATGAACTCGATTACAATCATGGATATGGTAAGTTGTACGTACACATGTGTAAAATTTCCATTTCTCAACGATCATGATGGAAAGAAAATAAGTATTATTTTATATTTATATTATGATAATTATAATATAAATTTCATATTATTTCTTTAAATACACTTATATATAGTAGTCCTAAGATGTAGTTATGAAAACTGAGTCACATCACTTTATAGAGGTGGTAATATACACATACTCATGAATGACATTATCATTTTAATCGAATTGAAAGGTAAGTAATTATAGGATATATAATCATTACATAATTAAAAATATTTCATGAATATAATTTATATATATAGTAAATATATTACTAAATTGTACACTATTTGTGGTTATGGAAGACAAATTACAGTGTTTTGTGAGGTGGAAGTCCTCCCTACACACAAATAATGGTCTTGTTTCCCATTTAGTAAAAGATGAAATGTATATAGGGTATTACATTAACATAAAAACATATAATTATATTTTATATACTTATTTTATTATATCATCAGGTTTTAGTAATATTAAAAGGTGGTTGTAGAAGAAATAAAGAAAAAATGCTTGATTTAGAATGATGCCTCTTCTTCAGAAAACCTCTTTAGGTTTACACAAAGGCCTTCCTTGGTTGGATTTATAGTCAAAAAATGCCTCTAGGATATGTAAAGGGATTTAAGAAAGTTATTTGGGTAAGTATTTTCAGAACCAAAAAGTTCATTAAGTTTGAATTAAAGGGGAGAATAGTTTCTCTTTTAAAATTGAAGGGAGGGTAACTTTTCGAATTTATTAAAATATTAAATTATAATAAGGTCTTATTCAATTAAAATGATTCCAAATTTCAAGGGATTGAAATATAAAAAATTATGAGGTCAAAATATGTGCATAAAATATTATTTATAAAAGTTTAATTAGAAACTAACCATTATCTATGTGTTTAACACCTAGGTAAACCCGTTTTAACATTAAAGGCGATAACAAATTTTTCAAACTGATAGGGTTTAAATTTTAATTATAAGATAGCACTTGGATCATAAATTAAAATTGGATAAAATTTCTTGAGAATTTAACAAAATAATTTTACTCTTTCATAATTTAATTTTATTTTAATCTAATTTAATAAAATATTACTTTTCATAATATGTCATTAATCTCATTTTTGACACGATTCATTTTATTTGAATTAAAAGACACAAAGATAATAATTATTTTATAATATAATCCATTTAAAAATATCTTACAAATAATTATTAACTATAAAATTCTTTTGTAACCATAAATAATTACAAATATAATAATTTTAATGTTTTTAAAATTATTTCCCTTGAATTTTTCACTACTTACATAAGCATTATGTCATCATTGTATAACAATTTAAGGTTATTATATAATCACTAAAAATTAAAAATAAATTACCATCATGAAAATAATTTCAATATACTCAAAATAGACATTAATATTAATTCACCACTTATTTGTATCCCTATCTGAACATATAGAGGATATTTAAAGGAAAGAGATTTAAAATTTTCCTTTTTATTTACATAAATTATTATATAGGTCACTTTAATGGACAAGTATACCATAAATAATATAATATAAATCATAAGGTTATATGGTTATAAATATATTCATTCAATAAGAATTAATATGGAAAATAGTGTCCTTATTACTTAGTTTTAACCTAGGTTAACCTGAATTACCCTTTTATGATGGTGACAATGTTTAACTATTTTTAATATTAATTATGACCAAAAATAAATTTTCCATTATAAAATAATATTAATTATTCTATTTCAAAATATTTAACCCATTTTACTAAATTCAATCTCTATAATTTGAATAAATTTATTTTATAATTATCCCACAAAGCACGATGAAAAGTGGTTTTTAAATAAAATGCATTTTCTTAAGGAAAATAAAATTTTACAATAACTCTATGTCTAGTAATATTAATTATATAAATATAAATTTATATATATATTAATATATAATATATAAATTTATTTTAAATCATTCCTCATTAGGGGTTATTTTGACTATTAAAAATGGAAAAATATTATGCACTAAAATATTGGTTTCAGAAAAATGTGTTTTAAGACTAGAAATAACCTTATACAAAAATTAGGTATAAATATATTTAAAATGTAATTAATTATATGAAATATAAATAAATGACACTTATTTTAGTTTAAAATAAAATTATAGATATAAATTTAATTTTAAATTACATAATTTATTGAAAATAAATGACAGTTTTACAAAAAGTGTTTTTCACTATTTTCTAAAAAGGCACATTTTCAATTAAAAATCCCAAAATATCACCCTAAGTTAATTTTAAAATTTTTATTTCAAAAATTAAGATCATTTTTTAAAATATAATTTCAAAATTTGGAATAAATTAATTATATTATTCTCCTAAAAAAAGAAATAAAACATTTTTGATGAAAATATATATTTTCAAAGCATGTAAAGACTTTTCAAAAAATTGATCCCTTATTTACCAAAATGTTTTCTTAATATAAAATATTTCTATGTATAATTTTAAAAAAATATTCTTATTGATACCTTCAATTATAATGACGAGGTTTTAAATAGTATATTGTGGTTCGTTTAGGCTTAGTCTTTAGACTATCAAATATAATGTTCTTATTTTAAAATATTGAAGTGTTATATTCTTCCCACTTTCAATAAATTTCATCTCCACAATTTAAAATTTTTCTTAAAAGTCAAGGTTTTAGCATTTGAAAATTCCTTTATGGATAAACCACATCATAAATGGGTTAATAAAACTTCCTCACAAAAAAGAGAGAAGGGAAATCCAAAGGTTATATAGAATAACGCAAAACTACATGTTTAAATTAGATAATATTAATGGGAAGTGAAAATAAGGAAATGGAGGAGAAAACTAACACCCATGGACAAATAGGGAGTGTTAGAGACTATCTTTGGGTGAAATCTAACATCTATAAAATCATGGATCTGTGATGGGTTAAGAGGCCATAAATTCATCAAAAAGTAATGTAATAGGTTAAAATTTTGTTCCAAAGTCCTTTACTATAGTTAATGGATTACATTATCATCTTTAATAAGAACATAATGAAATATAATTACTTGATATATTTATATTTCATAAGAAATATTTTATCCATTAGTTGTGCTTTAATCAATTTCTACTTCATCTCTTACTCTAAGAAATTAATATCCAAAATGAATTTTTGTATGTCTGACGCACTAAAATCAACGACTAACAGATCATATGATTCATAAAATAATAATCATGTATTCCTCCTAACATTAAATATTAACCAAAACTGAAATGGTTACCATAAGATAAGATAATAACAAAAATGTATAAACCGTCATAAGAATAAATAAAACATTTCAATTCAAAATTTCCACCAAATGTTCAACATACATTATTCCATAAATAAATAACCCTACATCCCAATTAACCTCAATATACTAACCATTAAATAATTTTCACCTCAAAGGGGATCTCATACGTTTTAACAAACATCTCCAAAAATTTAATTGAATTCTTTCCAAATAATCCTTTATATTAAACCTAATGGTTGTATGCATGCCTCAACCCCTGGAAACATCCCTCAAAATATCATTAATCACATTAAAATAAAAAAAATATCCTATAAAATTTTTCCAAAATCAACATAATATTTATCTATCAAACTATTTAAGGTAAAATAATTCCATACTAACGAGGACATCTTTTAGGTCTGTGGAAGGTATCGCACCTTTATCTCCCTTCAGTTGATGGTTCAAGCCCCACGGTCTTGACAGATGTGACGAGTTGTAATCTAACAATACATTTGTCCTTTTCTTAATGCTATTTTAATATAATTCCTAAAAATTTCCTAAAAATATGTTGCAAATTTTAAAAAATAACATTTTTCATGAATTAACTTTTTAACCACAAATTTTTCCTATACGACTTACTTTTTCAAAAAATAGAATAATATTAAATAAATATTATTACCTCAACCTCAATAATAACATTGACCAAAATGTCTATCAATAACTTTAAAATTTCCCCCATAAAATATAAAATCATTATTCTTTAAATAACCTTCTCATTAAAACAGAAGTTATATAAAATGGTTAGATATAACTCAAACATATATTAAAACACAAAAAATGTATCCAAGGTACTTTATATATATAAATACATAGAAGGGGTATATGTTCCTTTAAAATTATAATCATCCTTAAACTTATTATCCCATAGTGGAACCTAAAAATTTTAAAATATCCTTATTTGATTCATAAAATTATTATCTTTGGGGAATTCACTCAAATTTTGTCATAGTGCTATGTTCCTTCATTTATATTCTTCAAAATTTAGTTTCCATGATTTCTACTAAAATTACTATGATACTAATTGTAAATACCCTAAAGCTAGTATCCTAGAGCTAGTGGTTACTTTATTACATTATCACAAGATACAATGAATTATATCCTAAAGGATCTTATAGTTTATTAGTCTTGGTAAACTATATATATACTTGAATCTCACATTACATTTGAAAACATAAAATAAAAAATACATGAAATGTGAATACTATGTATCCATGAACTCAGTAAAAGATTACATATTCATATCCTAGAGAGAGTAAATAAAATAAGTTTGAGATAAAATTATCAGTAAGGGTTATGTACATCTAAATCTATCATGAATCAATAATTCATAATCTATATGGAAAGGTAAATAACATAAAACACATATCATTAAATTAATAAATTTAGAAAAACATGAATCCATAGAAAATATGAATTCATTAGTATCATTGATAATAATAAATAAAATCTCAATTAATTGAATGATTAATATTAGATTTCATGATCTCATGAATCCTGACATTTATACCGTCAAGATCATACACCAAGATAATTTATTCAATGGGTAGGTACGCACCAAAAACCTATTTAATTCTATCTTAGTAATTTGTCTCATGATACTTATCTATTCATCTAGGGGATATCTATAATCTCACCTCACCCATAACTAAATTTTCAATCCTTTCCTCTTATATTTAATGATAAATTTAATTCAAAAATAATTTGCTTGATTAACAGATATCTACATTGAGTAAAGAATATATATTTATCAAGATTATACCTAATAAATCAAATTAATTTCAAAATAAAATACCACATGTAAAAATGTTATATATTTTAGGAAATAGTAATATCCATGATACAAATAATGTGGATATTTAAGAGAAATGTAATGTTCATTGATCATAATAAAGTGAATGATTCAAGAGAATGTTATTGACTAAAACATTAATCAAGAAAGTGATTTTTAATACGTTACATGGTAAAACTGATCATAAAACATCTAGATAATGAATAAGGATGTTATCATTACAATATAGACTTAGTGGATTATAATTAAAATAATGTAATATTATTTTTAAGGAAAATAAATACAATAAAAATATCATTAAAAAAATTCTGGAAGAAAATAACCTTTACACTTTGAAAATAGCCCCTAAGAATTTAGAGATTATTTGGAAAAAATTTCTTTGAAATGAGCCTTATATAATTGTAATGTATGATTCAAATTAATGATCAGTCATTATGGTAGGAGAAATTCGATTAATTTTTAAAATGTTAAAACCAAAATTCCATTAATATTTTCAGTAAAAAGTCAAAAAGTTCCATGTTTAGAAAATTAATAGAAGATATATTTTAAAAAAAGTTAAACATGAATAAAAATAACATTAAAAAATAATAGTATAATTTTAAAAACATGCTCGAAAACATTTAAAAATGATATTGAAGAAAAATAATTTTAGGAAGAAAATAGAAATAAAGTTCTATTTTCTTAAATACATTTTCCCACTAATTTTAAGTACCAAATAGAGGAAAATGGTTCTATTACATAAACAATTCATGAATAACCATAGGAGAATAAAATTAAATGTTTTTACTTTAAAATGATCAAATAATTTACTTGAATGGAAATTCAAGAATAAACAATCCTTATTAAAATATGATTGAAGCACAAACCCTTAACTCTTTGGTAACTTTTTAATCATAACCCCAGTAAAAATATTCAAATAAAATATTAAATACCATTAATGTAAATAGATTCATTATATAACATATCAAGTGGGTAGTATATACACCTCAAAAAAATAAATTGGTCAATAACACAAAATATGTCACAATATAGTGGAAATTGAGATTAAATATGTAACACCCCGAGCTTCCACAATACGCTTCTCATTCAATAATGCAATAGCTTGCATTGTACGCAACTTCGAGTTCTAAAACACCGCGACTAATCAAAGTAGCCATTATAAATAGTAATAACCACTTTTTAAAATTATAGAAATTTTATTTTTCAAAATGGTCTTCATTTTTGGATTCAGAATATCGAAATTAGCCTATGTTGAATTTTTGGTATTTTTCTGAGAACTTCTAATTTTTTATGAATAGTGAAAAATACTTAAAAACAACTTTTTTTAATCAAAATAATTTATAGTGATAAATTATACTATTTAGTGGTTTTAAAGTATAATTAGAATATATTTTAACCATTTTATCCAATGGTGGTCATTATAATTAATTTGACATTGAAATTGGACCTAAACAATTGCCAATCTTTTGATATAAATTGTTTCTTAAAAACACGCTATTTGTTGTGACAGCGGGAATTAATTATAAAATTAATTAATTCAACTTATATGTTTGGAATTTTTCAAAATAGACATCATTTTTGAATTCGTAAAATCAATTATATCATAGGGTGAAATTTTGGCATTGTTCTGAAAAACTTCAATTTTTTATGAACAGTGAAACCACTAAGTGGTAGTTAAATAACTGATTTTTCATTTAAATGAAATATTACCAATTCTATGATTTGATTTTCAAAAATCCGACATACATGGTTGTCATTAAGAAGTAAAATGTGGTTCAATGAGATTAAAATAATTTTTGGTGAATAGTAACTTTTAAGTTCTTAATCGCGATTAGAGGTAATTAGTGTAGTTTAAGGTAAAAATAATGTTTTAATAATATGAGATGAGCTTGAAAAATGTCCTAACCTCATTGGATGTGCCATGGCCGACCAAGAAAATCCATGGGTCAACTTGGGGACCCCATGGAGCCACATTAGTTAGAAAATGACATAAATACCTTTTATTTAATGCTAAAGTAAAAAATGACACAAACATGAAATGTTTTACTAAAAAACATTTTACATGGGGTTATACAAGTCATATTTTTGACTATAAATATTCATTTAAAATATAAAAAGATTTCCTACAACATAATATTTTTTTATAATTTTTAGACATTAAATAAATTAAATTATTTATGACATCATTATGATGCAGCGATGACATCATTATTTAACGATTTTAGTAAAATGAAACGATAATGTACAATACAAGGCTTACACTTGTCCAAAGACTATTGGATGGGTATATTTCGAACCCTTATCACCTTATCCACGAATTATATAAGTGTGGGACCTTTATAATCCGAAAAGCATTGTATAATAATGTAAAAGTTCCTTACTTTCCAAGAGTGCCTCTCCTCTCCTCTTATAAAAGGCCCCCACCTCTACCACCTCATTCACACTTTAAAACCATTTGGCTTGGCCAAACTCTGCCCAAATACTCTCCCAACTTCCCCCTATTACTCCTAGAAGCCTCACTTTGGGCAGAACTCTTCCCAAGGAAGCCTTTGGCTCAAATCAAAAAGAGTTACCCGATTTTAAGGTAATGTCTTCTCTAATGTTGTTTTGTTTTATTTTGCTTCTCCAACCCCTTAAACTCTTTTTATTCATTTATTTTGTAACAACACCAGTATCCTCAATATACTAGGATGTTTTTATAATAAGGATTCTAGCTACACTTACACACACCTACATCTAATGGTTAAAGAACATACTCTTTCTGTGGATGGTGAATTTTTGCCTCACGAAACGATGATTGTTCAACACTCATATAACACCTCTAATGGTGGCCATTATGATGACACTATTTTTATATATGATATATAATATGTTTATGTTTTCCTTATGCTTCTGTATTTCTAATTTATGGAATACTTTATGATTTCCATTATGGGTAAACGCGATAATTTCATTTTAGGAAGTGCGGACTACCGCCCCCTCAAAGTGATGTGAATCGTTAATGCCATATGTGGGATGTATAAAGGATGGAGTAAATGATATTATATATTATATTATACTGGAACTATACTATAACTTTATATAATTATGATTTCATTCCATTAAATATGAAATAGAAATGAAAGTAGCGTTCATGCGTACGTACGGCTTACTGTCTCCATGAACGGTGCATTTCATTTCTTACCTCTAAATGTTATGTAATATTATGAATGAATGTATATAGTGGATATATATGATATATATGATATCTAAATCATGAATATAATTCTGGATATAATGGATATTTCACCACATAAACAACTTGTAATTATAAGAAGTTTATTGTTGACGCAAGTACCAAAGATCGACAAAACGACCGTTATTAACTTAAATAATTACATAATGTTCATAACATTGTAATAAGTGATATAAAAATTATAATTAAATTGAAAATGGTTCTTAATAAGGTAGATATTAACTCTAGTTTATTATTCAAGAGATTAAAGAACGGTTGAGTCAAGTCGGACACGAGGTAAGGGAACTTCTTAACCCAATTTCCATTCTTTGGGTTAATATCCTACTTTAAAATTATGTCATAATATTATTATGTCCTATCTTGTATTTATACTTTATTTATGTGTAAATATAGTGAATACACATAATAGATCTATTTTATTTAAAAAATGATATTTGTAAGTGACTTCGTCTCAATCTCCATTCATTGAGGCATATTTTGTTTTATACACAAATTTCTTTTATACGGTGTATTAACCCCTTTGACTTTTACATTTATTCAAAAGGTTTTCTTTTATAATTATGTGATTTTTAAATGGTTTCAAAAAAAATGATATTTATCTCTAATATATGAAAATCTAGTGCAAATGTATACGTATTTAACGCAAGCTTAAAAATATTTTCAGAAAACCCGACTCTTGAGTGTGGTAGAAAGGAAGGGATTGGGAGTGGACCCATCATGGCCTGTAATTAGTCGAGCAGTCTCAGAATTAGTTATTTTGTTTTTAGAAGCTTTCATAATGATTTCAGAAAAACACTGGAGTATATTTGAGCAATTTTGAACGTAAGTATATTCTAAAAAAAATTGCATCGGTAGGTCTCTTGAGACTGCTAGACGTGGAATTGGCCGAGGCCCTTTCCCAATTTGATTTATGGTTTTGGCCGAGGCCTTAATCATTTTAGACATCTTGGAAGAGGCCATGACAAAATATTTCAGAATATCTGGGATTATACATTCCATCATTATGAAAGTGGTTATTGATATTGCATGTGATTATTCGACCAGTAAAATATCCATGTGAAGAAGTAAATGGCATTATGACATTTTACTTTTTCCATATTATGTTGATGTTAAAGTTTAAAAGGATTTTGTTTTAGTTATACATTGCCTTAAATGTTTATGTTTATTTATGAAAGCTTCCGCAATAATATTATCCTTACTGAGCATCTGAGATCACCCCTTTCAATGTTTTAATATTTTCCAGGATGTGAAGAAGTATTTTATGAATGACCTGCAGGGATAGTCAGAAGAGGATATGAGTGTGAACTATGGAGACTTTGTTATTAGATTTTCACTTTTTGATGTAATGTAAGACTTATGAATGTATCTAGTGTTTCCAAGGCTACTAAACTAATCGGTATTTCGAGATTTGATCTTTTGTGATCATGCCAATGTTACGAAGTAATGCACCGACTCTGGGTAGCTGGGGTCGGGGCGTTATAGTTGGTATCAGAGGCAGTTTAGTACTAACCTTGGAAGCTAGATTTAGATAAACTCTGATTAGAGAACATAGCCCGAAGATAGACTTTAAGGATTAGTATAGAATAACTTCCTAGAATTTTGGTATTATAGAGATTTTGTGAGTTTTCCGAGCAATACATCCATGTCTGGATACGAGCAGGTAGAGGCGGCTCTGTCACAGATGTACCTAGGGGTAAAACCCGAAAACACTGCTTTGAGCCAGACTCGAACGGGAACTGGTGCACAACAACGGGCCTTGCTACACTCTTGGTTACGACACTCCCGGGGGATATGCTTAGTATAATTCTCATTTTCTTTACAAACCACTATGAAGGGTTATGATTATATACTTCCTCAAAGAAAACATTCCTTTTTATGATTATGGATTATATCCATAAATAGTTCAATTTATGTAATGTGTTTTAAAAATATGGAATTATGTATTTTAATTCATAAACTAATCTAGTTTATGCCATTGTTTAGAAATGGCGCCTAGTGGAAGGAATGGAAACTGTATCAATGCACACACTCCATGTAGGGATTTCCCTCCTTCTTAAGATAATTATTGTGGATCTGGAGATACAACTGGTGCCGATCAACTTATTACCATACTGGGAAAACTCACTCAGGTTATGAATAATAACCTTACTCGTATGGAGCACCCTGATCCGCAACGTGGAGGATCAATGTTAGACCGCTTCATGAGGCAACAACCACCAACATTTAATGGGGGTAAAAATCCGTTAGTAGCTGAGCAATGGATAAACTCCTTAGAGAAAATATTCCACGCCTTGGGGAGTAGCGAAAGGGATAAGGTTATCATGGCATTTTACCACCTCACTGGAGATGCCGATAAATGGTGGTCATTGATTCAAAATACAAAGGAAGATGATGACGTATAGAATATGGAATAGAGGGAGTTCAAAGAACTTTTCTTCGAAAAATACATTCCTAATGACCATCGAGCAGATATGGAAAGGAAATTTCTGAGTCTGAGACAAAAGGAGGATGAGAATGTCGCAAAGTATGAGGCCAACTTTACAAGGTTGGCGAGGTATGCTGCAGATTATATATGTAACCCAAGAGGTAAGATTGATCGTTTCTTTGATGGGTTAAAACCATTTCTCCGTAGAGCTTTAGTATCACAATCTTTCTCAACATACAAAGATATTGTCTCATGTGCTATCAAGACAGAAAAGGAATTCTCTAAGTCTTATGACAACAAAGTAAAGCAAGAGAAGAAGAGAATGGCGGAACAAGAGACAGATAAAGGGAAAAAGGGAAAGAAGGATTTTCCATTATGTGATAATTGTGGGAAGAATCACCCTGGTACTTGCCTAAAAATAATGGGAGTTTGTTATAAATGTAGAGAAAAAGGTCACCAGGCGCGTGATTGCAAGGGAAAGAAAGAGGCTATCAATTTTGCATGCTACAATTGTAGGGAAATGGGGCATTATGAAAATGAATGTCCTAAGAGTCAGGGAAACTTACCTCAGAAAAGGCCAAGGGATCAAGGAAAATCATATGTTGTTACTACAGTTGAAGCGGAATAATTAAAGTATTGGTGCTTTTGGACTCATGGATTATATTCTGGTTATTAGAATAATGTGATATATATATAAGGATTGTACTGCAGTACTTGTTTTTTTAGTAAGGTTTTAATATGATGAAGTTAATCATATTTTTAGTATGTGATAATAAGAGAAACTTTACTTTGTTTGGGGAATCTGATAAATTGATTTTGGAATTAAGAGACTTTTTAGAGAAAGTCTGGACAGAGGTATTTTGGATAACTATAAAGGTTGGAGTGGATTAAGTTGATCTTTGGATAGTATTGTTTAAGGTTAAAAAATTTATGAAGATTATTTTTGGAATATTATACTACTATAGTTTTAGGAAAAGGACAACCTGCAGGGTGGGGCATAACCCGTCATGTAGAGACCCGAAGCCTGACGTATATTGACATTACATTACATTTGTGGAATACTTAGTACATAACAAAAACACACACACGAGGATCGTAATAGTTTAGTGTCTTTGGAAACTCGGAACGTAATATTCTAATCGTGGTGAAAGATATTCAACATCTCCTATAAAGATCTTCCCTTTTTTTTACCTAAAACCTTTCTTTATATCCTGGGGAAAAGAAAACATAAAAGGGTGAGCTCAAATGCTCAGTAAGGGTAAACAAAAGAAATATCATTCACATCGTATTCATAAGAACATAACATTTTGGAAATCTTAACCTGCAAAAGAGAGCATAATTTCATAACATGGGATAAATCATGGCAGTGAAATGTAATCACAATAATCATAACTTAAAACATGAAACATTGTGGCATTCACACATAATCATAGAGAATCATTTCTTGTCAGTCAAGACTCATTGCCAAGACTATCTTAGTGGACAAAGTCCCTTTCTGAATCGAGTAACCCTCGTTTCAGTCCTGTTTCACTGAACCGGTATAACCTACCATTCCAGCCATGTCTATCTCATGAGATATAAAATCTTTACCCAATTCATTGGAGGGAGATATAGGTCCCACCCATCTCATAATGATACCATTCTTATGTGTGCCACAAAATCATAAATCATACATCATTTCATAACCCATGTAATAAAAAAATGGGATTCTTAAACAACATGACATCATAAAACCATTCATATAAGATAAAGGAATTCAAAAACATAATTCCATCACAACATAGTCAAATCAATGTAAAAATATGGATAGAAACAGAACCCTTTATTATCTTAGATGGAAAATAATTTTGATAAAACACTTGAAATGAATTCTTGAGGAAAATATCCTTTCTTCTTCAAAAACATTTTTCCTTTCATAACATGTCATACGACTTTAAAATAAAAGAAGTTGATTAAAAATAAACTTGAAAACTTGTAAAGGAAGCTTCTTGGATTTAATGTTTTAAAAATCCATTCATGCCGTATAAGTTAAAAAAACATTCTTCGTACTTTTGTCGGAAAACTCAAAAAGTACCTCGTACGACAAAAGATTCCTTTCATAGATATTACTAAAAACTCACCGAAGGGTAAAAATGGATTTAAACAATTGTAGGTGGATGGAAATAATATTAAATATTGATGAAACATGTATGTGGATGATAAAATACACCCCAGTAAATACTTACGAATAAACAATCTTGGATAAAAATGAGATTGTGATATTTCCCTTACCTTAGGTCTGACTTGCTTTGTAAGTGTCCGAACCTCCTGTATAATGATTTAAATCATGTTATTGACTTATTCCAGAATCATATTCATTGTTATTATATCATATATGGTCCACTTATGACTTTATATTACCCGTTCTTTTGTAAATTCATGTTAAAGTAGCGTTTTGGGTAAAATCGTCTCATTTGTCGTTCGTGTTTTTAACTTGTAATTATTAATATGATTACTTAGATCATGACTACTTAATTCCAGAATGTAAAACATGATATATATATATATATATTCATAATATACATATATAATAAATCAGTAAATGGAAAGAAATACACCGTTCATGGAGACGGTAGTCCGTACGTACGCATGAACGCTGTTTTCGTTTCCAAATTGAATTGAATGGAATTAAGTAGATGACATGCATATAAATAATTCCAGTGTCATTATTATGTCATATATTTCATTAGTACTTATTATATATACTTTATAATCATTCATGAATGGTTAATCATTGAGAATGAATCTCATCGCGTTGTGGAGACGGTAGTCCGTACGTACGCACGAGCGATGATATCGTTCCCAAGGTCGTGGAATTGTGTTGAAGTGTATGTATACTATTTCAGTATCAATATCACTTTATAATAATCATATATAGTTACTCATTAAACCATTATACCCATCCAATTAAGGTGGTGGCGGAAAATAGAGTAAACCACGGCGTGGAGACGGTATTCCGTACGTACGCACGCGCGGTGATTTCCTTTCTCCGTAGGATGGATAGAAGGTTAATTAGAGTTGTTTCATATTTATAATAACATATCAGTATGTAAGTAATACTGATGTCATTACTTTATAATGAAACAACTAAAGAAGAAGAAGTTGAAGAAGAATGAAATTGAAAAGATCGGTAATGGATATTACCTCTTCTTTGGAACGCCTCTTTGAATCCACCACTTAGGGAACTAATATAGGTCTTTGCAGAAGACCAGGACCTCTAGGATTATTCTAGGGAAGTGGAGAAGAGAAAATGGCAGGGGTTGGCCGAGCTTGAGTGCTCAATTTGGTGTGAGGAGGAGAGGGAGGAGGTGCCCTTTTATAAGGGAGGAGAGGGGCACCTTAGGAATTCTTAAAAATATTAATTTATAATAAATCTAACCCCACTTAAAAACCTCCAAAAATGACTCATATTAGAATATTAGATGAGATAGGGTTGTAATCTCATCAACCAATCAAATTTATACATGTTTGGATCTTATTTTAAACCTTATCATTTTCATTTATCCTTATTTAATCTATTTAAGTTTATTTGTGGTAATAAAATTATAAATTTTAAATTATAACAAATAATTACTTATTTGTTGTGAATTTTCAATATTTGTTTACTTTATAACATTATAGACCATATAGATTTAAATTTCTAATTTTTAAATATTTTTGTGATTTTTAAAAAATTTTATAATATGTTATTTTTGTAAAATAACAATAGTGTCAATTTTGACACTATTCATTTATTTGAATTTAAATAAAATATATACAGAAGATATGTTCGAACTAAAAGCTTTAATATATTAATAAAACGTCATATGTATCTATAAAATTATTGTATCACATTAAATAGTTCATATAATATTTATTTTATTATTTTTAAAACCATTTATTTGGTTTATCTCTTAGTAAAATAATTACTACATCATTTTTGTATAATTATTTAATATACTTATTTGTTGTATAAAAATTTAAAATAAAATCCTATTATGAAGATAAATATATTAACGTTCAAAATAATACTTTTACTCGAATTTATCATCTTAAAATCACAATATTTAAATTGTTATATTTATTAAATTATGAAGGTGACAACTTTGGAATCATTTAAAATAAAATAATATAAGTGTCATAATCGCTTTTATAAGGCTCCAAATGGTCAAATATTCGACCATTGGATGCTTATGGTTTACATTTACATGTCCAATAAGTTTTGGTTAGGTATTTGTGAATTTTATGGTCACTATGAGTTTAATAAAAACAATATTCTTGATTTTTCACTAGATAAACAATTTCTGCATCACTATTGTGTCATAATTAATGATAATTATTTAATCCCTAAATATTATAAATAAATTTATATGATGTAGATAATTTCATTATCTTTCTGGAGACTATTCATGTTCGATGTTTCATGAAGTTTATCACTAAAGTAAAATTAATATACTTATAAGATTTAAGAGAGTGACATGTTGTCACTTTCTTTGGTTTTAATAATAATTAAGTTATTTTCATGGACAAATGTCCATTAAATGATTCTAATCAGACCCTTAGGTGATATGGGTCGACTTTTAGTCATCCAATAGGATTTTGACATTTGTTAGGGTAATTTTAAAATATTATATTTACCCTTAATTACCCGATTTACCTTTAACTATGGTAAATAAAATTTACCGTAGTTACTATTCATAATTCCCAAAAATAAAAAGTAGCTTATTAACATAATTTGGACCCACTGATTCCAAATATGGAATCCATTTTTTAAAATTCAAAACACAGAAGTTGCAGAAATTAAATTAAAATTAATCCCGTTGTCGAATAAAAATGGGTTTTTGTTTAAAACATTGCAAAAGATTGAATTGATTTAACCTACGAATTCAAGGTAAAATCAATGCTAATGACATACATTATATTAAATGGTAAAAATATATTCTATTTATACTTTAAAACCATTAAATATTATAATTTAACCACATAAGATATTATGATGAAAAAAGTTGTTTTTAATTAAAATATAGCGTGTTTTTACTATTCATTAAAATATGAAAGTTATCGGAAAAATATCAAAACTTTATCTAATGTAAATTTTTATATCCTGATTCAAAAGAAGAATATTATTTTGTCAAATTGAACATATAAACATGTCAAAAACTATATTTAATGTGGGTGCGCCATCAAAAGGCGGTAAAACTGCATTTTTTGAAAAATACTTATTTTACCCGAAAAATTTATTTTGTTCTTATACCATGTTCTAGAAATGTGTAAGATGAATAATATTGTTATAAAATTCAAATTTTAGTTAATACTATTCATAACGGCTAGTTCATGACAATATTATAATAATATAACATTGTTTATTAAAACCCGGTATTGCGTACAACACACGTTATCGAGGAAGGTTGCGATTGTGTGTAATGCAAGCCAAGTCAGGGTTGCGTGTTGTGAAAGAATCCTTTGTTGTTTCGTATAATAGAATCCAACCATATTTCATTTATATATTTAATATATATATATATACACACTCAATGTTGCGTAGAATAACTATTATCAAAATTGTGTGTAACACGGTCCAAGAATAGTGTTGCGTATACTGCAAGCTAATACGGTGTTGCGTATAGCGCAAGGTAATCTTGGTGTAGAATACAACAAAAGACATTAATGAAATTAAAATAATATTTTTCATAAAATCTCGGGGTGTTACATTCTACCCCCCTTAAAATGAATTTCAGCCTCGAAATTCGTCGGGGTTATAAATGGTTTATTATTTGAAAGTTTCTTTGATAGAAACCCACATCGTAAAAAGGAATACCAAAACTTATCTTTAAAAACAAAAGTATGAAACGTAACGGTTACCCAAATAAACTAATCACTGGGTTTCCACATAGGTGAAAATATGGATATGGAAGAGAAATCTAACCATCATGTTCTGATGGAGAGTGGTAGAGAACATGGATATGGAAAAGCTAGCAATCACAAAGCCATAAATTTGTGATGATCTAAGGTACCATCTGATTCATCAGATATAAGAGCACTAAGACAACATTTTTGGTTTTCAAGATCATTTCCCTAAAGTTGATGAAATTGGAATTAGAAGAAATACTTTCGTGATTTTGGTATAGTCTCACCGTTTGTCATTATTTGGAAAATTTCAACTTCATCTCTTAAAGAAATGAAGTTGAATTTTTCATTCGTGATGTGTTAGCAGATCATGTGACAGAATGATGGGTCATTCCATCTATCTCAAACAAAAGGTTATAAAAGTTATCAAAGAATACATAAGTCCATCTATAGTGATATTAATCATATATGGTTCCTAAAATGAACTTATACTTCACATATCATACTGCTTAATATAATAAAAATAGTTTTCTACTAAACAGGGACTTCCTGTAGGTCAGTGGTAGGCGATAAAGGCCAGTCGCACTTCGGTTGTGGGTTCGATTCCCACATCCGTGTCCGACGCGATGGGCTGTCGCCCGTCCTGCAGGTTGTCCTTTTTCTAAAACTACATTACTATAACATCCCATCAATAATATCGAAAATCTTCTATCCTTAAACAATACTAACTTATGTCCAACATAATCCATTTCAATCTTTAGGCTTATCCATAATACTGTAGTCCACTCTCATAACATAGTGAAAACGATTACTAGAGATTTAATACCATCGTTGATCCCCATATATCATAAGATATGTCTTGTTGATCACATTCTAAACATTCAAAGGCCTTAACCATGTATTCTCTTGAATACCCATTGAACCTTAGTGAAAACATGAATGCAGTTAAAAGTTAACACTTTCCACATTCCAAAATCCTCAAAATTCTATATACTCAAACCATGATATCACTTAGTCCTTATATCAATCATGAGCTCATGAATACTATTAAACATTTAATTTTCTCCTTATCCCTTCATTATGCGTATATCATCTACATTCCAAAAATATCTGAATAACCTTTCATGGATACTGGTAACATTAATCATACACTTTCAAAACTCAAGGAAAGACAACAGTGTAACAATCCATAGATGTCTCTTTATTCCATAGTAGCATGAGATTACTTATACAAAATTACACATGATAAACATGTAATCATTCCACTACATTCTTTCATCTCACATATCATTTGTAGTCTCTTCATCATCATCCACATAAATACTACCCATATGACCATACTGATTCTCTTCATGAGTCTTTCCCTTAGGGCATTTGTTTTCATAATGCCCATACATTCCACATTTAAAACACTTAACCATTTTTGATGTCGTAGCAATACCATTATCCTCATCCATGGTGTTAACCGACCCTTTTCCTTTGCACTTACTTGCTTTGTGTCCTTTTTTTCTACACCCAAAGCATCTTCCAATTCCCTTGAAACATTCTCCTTGATGCCTCTTCCCACATGATTTACATAGGGGAAACTGAACTTTCTTTCCTCTATGATCATCATGGAACTCCATCTTTCTCTTATTAGTCGAGTCAGGAAACTTACCAAATTTTACTTTATTGATCATATTATGAGATTGCTGATTCGGCATAATAATGATGTTTGGACTTCCAAATCCCATTTCATTTGGTTGCTCATGAATAATATCATTCCATTGTCCATCATTTCCTCCATTATCGTGAATCACCTTGTTTCCAGGCATTTTCTAAAACCCAAAAAGAATAGTGTGAGAGGCAAAAATCATAATAAAGGGGGAGTAACTTAAATATCTAACATCTTTGGTTTAATCTAATATTGTTACCATAGTTCTAGGACTATATCCAATACGTATACTTATCCTTAGGGGCATCCCTAGACATACCTTATAAATATCTCTAGGGATCTCACTAACGTTTTCGCATCCTAGTTTCCAAAGGTTGACTAAACCTTTCCTCTGATACAAACTGTAGAGACCCGAAGCCTGACGTATATTGACATTACATTACATTTTCGGAATACTTAGTACATAACAAAAACACACACACAAGGATCGTAATAGTTTAGTGTCTTTGGAAACTCAGAACATAATCTTCTAATCGTGGTGAAAGATCTTCAACATCTCCTATAAAGATCTTCCCTTTTTTTACCTAAAACCTTTCTTTATATCCTGGGGAAAAGAAAACATAAAATGGTGAGCTCAAATGCTCAGTAAGGGTAAACAAAAGAAATATCATTCACATCGTATTCATAAGAACATAACATTTTGGAAATCTTAACCTGCAAAAGAGAGCATAATTTCATAACATGGGATAAATCATGGCAGTGAAATGTAATCACAATAATCATAACTTAAAACATGAAACATTGTGGAATTCACACATAATCATAGAGAATCATTTCTTGTCAGTCAAGACTCATTGCCAAGACTATCTTAGTGGAAAAAGTCCCTTTCTGAATCGAGTAACCCTCGTTTCAGTCCTGTTTCACTGAACCGGTATAACCTACCATTCCAGCCATGTCTATCTCATGAGATATAAAATCTTTACCCAATGCATTGGAGGGAGATATAGGTCCCACCCATCTCATAATGATACCATTCTTATGTGTGCCACAAAATCATAAATCATACATCATTTCATAACCCATGTAATAAAAAAATGGGATTCTTAAACAACATGATATCATAAAACCATTCATATAAGATAAAGGAATTCATAAACATAATTCCATCACAACATAGTCAAATCAATGTAAAAATATGGATAGAAACAGAACCCTTTATTATCTTAGATGGAAAATAATTTTGATAAAACACTTGAAATGAATTCTTGAGGAAAATATCCTTTCTTCTTCAAAAACATTTTTCCTTTCATAACATGTCATACGAATTTCAAATAAAAGAAGTTGATTAAAAATAAACTTGAAAACTTGTAAAGGAAGCTTCTTGGATTTAATGTTTTAAAAATCCATTCATGCCGTATAAGTTAAAAAAAACATTCTTCGTACTTTTGTCGGAAAAGTCAAAAAGTACCTCGTACGACAAAAGATTTCTTTCATAGATATTACTAAAAACTCACCGAAGGGTAAAAATGGATTTAAACAATTGTAGGTGGATGGAAATAATATTAAATATTGATGAAACATGGATGTGGATGATAAAATACACCCCAGTAAATACTTACGAATAAACAATCTCGGATAAAAATGAGATTGTGATATTTCCCTTACCTTAGGTCTGACTTGCTTTGTAAGTGTCCGAACCTCCTGTATAATGATTTAAATCATGTTATTGACTT
Source organism: Viscum album (assembly GCA_963277665.1). NCBI lineage: Eukaryota > Viridiplantae > Streptophyta > Magnoliopsida > Santalales > Viscaceae > Viscum > Viscum album. The sequence goes on along the minus strand of OY728122.1, from coordinate 575,569,646 downwards.
ATTCCAGAATCATATTCATTGTTATTATATCATATATGGTCCACTTATGACTTTATATTACCCGTTCTTTTGTAAATTCATGTTAAAGTAGCGTTTTGGGTAAAATCGTCTCATTTGTCGTTCGTGTTTTTAACTTGTAATTATTAATATGATTACTTAGATCATGACTACTTAATTACAGAATATAAAACATGATATATATATATATATATTCATAATATACATATATAATAAATCAGTAAATGGAAAGAAATACACCGTTCATGGAGACGGTAGTCCGTACGTACGCATGAACGCTGTTTTCGTTTCCTTATTGAATTGAATGGAATTAAGTAGATGACATGCATATAAATAATTCCAGTGTCATTATTATGTCATATATTTCATTAGTACTTATTATATATACTTTATAATCATTCATGAATGGTTAATCATTGAGAATGAATCTCATCGCGTTGTGGAGACGGTAGTCCGTACGTACGCACGAGCGATGATATCGTTCCCAAGGTCGTGGAATTGTGTTGAAGTGTATGTATACTATTTCAGTATCAATATCACTTTATAATAATCATATATAGTTACTCATTAAACCATTATACCCATCCAATTAAGGTGGTGGCGGAAAATAGAGTACACCACGGCGTGGAGACGGTATTCCGTACGTACGCACGCGCGGTGATTTCCTTTCTCTGTAGGATGGATAGAAGGTTAATTAGAGTTGTTTCATATTTATAATAACATATCAGTATGTAAGTAATACTTATGTTATTACTTTATAATGAAACAACTAAAGAAGAAGAAGTTGAAGAAGAATGAAATTGAAAAGATCGGTAATGGATATTACCTCTTCTTTGGAACGCCTCTTTGAATCCTCCACTTAGGGAACTAATATTGGTCTTTGAAGAAGACCAGGACCTCTAGGATTATTCTAGGGAAGTGGAGAAGAGAAAATGGCAGGGGTTGGCCGAGCTTGAGTGCTCAATTTGCTGTGAGGAGGAGAGGGAGGAGGTGCCCTTTTATAAGGGAGGAGAGGGGCACCTTAGGAATTCTTAAAAATATTAATTTATAATAAATCTAACCCCACTTAAAAACCTCCAAAAATGACTCATATTCGAAGATTAGATGAGATAGGGTTGTAATCTCATCAACCAATCAAATTTAGACATGTTTGGATCTTATTTTAAACCTTATCATTTTCATTTATCCTTATTTAATCTATTTAAGTTTATTTGTGGTAATAAAATTATAAATTTTAAATTATAACAAATAATTACTTATTTGTTGTGAATTTTCCATATTTGTTTACTTTATAACATTATAGACCATATATATTTAAATTTATAATTTTTAAATATTTTTGTGATTTTTAAACAATTTTATAATATGTTATTTTTGTAAAATAACAATAGTGTCAATTTTGACACTATTCATTTATTTGAATTTAAATAAAATATATACAGAAGATATGTTCGAACTAAAAGCTTTAATATATTAATAAAAGGTCATATGTATCTATAAAATTATTGTATCACATTAAATAGTTCATAAAATATTTATTTTATTATTTTTAAAACCATTTATTTGGTTTATCTCTTAATAAAATAATTACTACATCATTTTTGTATAATTATTTAATATACTTATTTGTTGTATAAAAATTTAAAATAAAATCCTATTATGAAGATAAATATATTAACTTTCACAATAATACTTTTACTCGAATTTATCATCTTAAAATAACAATATTTAAATTGTTATATTTATTAAATTATGAAGGTGACAACTTTGGCATCATTTAAAATAAAATAATATAAGTGTCATAATCGCTTTTGTAAGGCTCCAAATGGTCAAATATTCGACCATTGGATGCTTATGGTTTACATTTACATTTCCAATAAGTTTTGGTTAGGTATTTGTGAATTGTATGGTCACTATGAGTTTAATAAAAACAATATTCTTGATTTTTCACTAGATAAACAATTTCTGCATCACAATTGTGTCATAATTAATGATAATTATTTAATCCCTAAAAATTATAAATAAATTTATATGATGTATATAATTTCATTAGCTTTCTGGAGACTATTCATTTTCGATGTTTCATGAAGTTTATCACTAAATTAAAATTAATATACTTATAAGATTTAAGAGAGTGACATGTTGTCACTTTCTTTGGTTTTAATAATAATTAAGTTATTTTCATGGACAAATTTCCATTAAATGATTCTAATCCGACCCTTAGGTGATATGGGTCGACTTTTAGTCATCCAATAGGATTTTGACATTTTTTAGGGTAATTTTAAAATATTATATTTACCCTTAATTACCCGATTTACCTTTAACTATGGTAAATAAAATTTACCGTAGTTACTATTCATAATTCCCAAAAATAAAAAGTAGCTTATTAACATAATTTGGACCCACTGATTCCAAATATGGAATCCATTTTTTAAAATTCAAAACACAGAAGTTGCAGAAATTAAATTAAAATTAATCCCGTTGTCGAATAAAAATGGGTTTTTGTTTAAAACATTGCAAAAGATTGAATTGATTTAACCTACGAATTCAAGGTAAAATCAATGCTAATGACATACATTATATTAAATGGTAAAAATATATTCTATTTATACTTTAAAACCATTAAATATTATAATTTAACCACATAAGATATTATGATGAAAAAAGTTGTTTTTAATTAAAATATAGCGTGTTTTTACTATTCATTAAAATATGAAAGTTATCGGAAAAAAATCAAAACTTTATCTAATGTAAATTTTTATATCCTGATTCAAAAGAAGAATATTATTTTGTCAAATTTAACATATAAACATGTCAAAAACTATATTTAAAGTGGGTGCGCCATCAAAAGGCGGTAAAACTGCATTTTTTGAAAAATACTTATTTTACCCGAAAAATTTATTTTGTTCTTATACCATGTTCTAGAAATGTGTAAGATGAATAATATTGTTATAAAATTCAAATTTTAGTTAATACTATTCATAACGGCTAGTTCATGACAATATTATAATAATATAACATTGTTTATTAAAACCCGGTATTGCGTACAACACACTTTATCGAGGAAGGTTGCGATTGTGTGTAATGCAAGCCAAGTCAGGGTTGCGTGTTGTGAAAGAATCCTTCGTTGTTTCGTATAACAGAATCCAACCATATTTCATTTATATATTTAATATATATATATATACACACTCAATGTTGCGTAGAATAACTATTATCAAAATTGTGTGTAACACGGTCCAAGAATAGTGTTGCGTATACTGCAAGCTAATACGGTGTTGCGTATAGCGCAAGGTAATCTTGGTGTAGAATACAACAAAAGACATTAATGGAATTAAAACAATATTTTTCATAAAATCTCGGGGTGTTACACGTCACGTCGGACAAAGCTGTAGGAATCGAACCCACAACCATAGTGCGACACGCCTTTATTTCCTACCACTAGCCTACAAGAAGTCCCTGGTTATTACAAAATAATTTTACTAATCTAAATTTTATGTGTTAACATTTGGAACCTTATACAATTAGGATAAGTATAATATTTTTGAGTTCTATTAACTTTTTGAGTAAAAGATGAGTTGAAGGTTGAAACTCTAATTGTCAAGCATAAATATATATATACCTATCTCTTATTCAATGAATAAATTAATTCTTAAACTTTAGTAAAGGGATATTAAAACAAAAAAGATGTGTTATCCTAATACCTTATGTCTTATTGAACTGATGATATTTTAAATCAACATAGATTGAAGGCTTTGAGGCCCTCAATTTGACAGTTGATTTTGATTGATGACCTCAATCACTCCCTACAAATATTTACGCTTTTCTTCCAATTATATGTCTCTAATTTCCACCAATGTTCTCCTAATCGAGATCATAATTGGGTGGTGACTTTTTCATTTCCCTTTCCCTCTTATTAAGGCTAAATTTTATTAATCTTATTTCCGATGTGGGTTTTCCACAAAGGTATTTTCTATTTTCAACCTTTTATTTTCCAAGAAAAATTTCAAATTGCGAGGACGCAATTTATTGAAGGAGGGGAGAATGTAACACCCCGAGCTTCCACAATACGCTTCTCATTCAATAATACAATAGCTTGCATTGTACGCAACTTCGAGTTCTAAAACACCGCGACTAATCAAAGTAGCCATTATAAATAGTAATAACCACTTTTTAAAATTATAGAAATTTTATATTTCAAAATGGACTTCATTTTTGGATTCGGAATATCGAAATTAGCCTATGTTGAATTTTTGGTATTTTTCTGAGAACTTCTATTTTTTATGAATAGTGAAAAATACTTAAAAAAACTTTTTTTTAATCAAAATAATTTATATTGATAAATTATACTATTTAGTGGTTTTAAAGTATAATTAGAATATATTTTTACCATTTTATCCAATGGTGGTCATTAGAATTAATTTAACATTGAAATTGGACATAAACAATTGCCAATCTTTTGATATAAATTGTTTCTTAAAAACACGCTATTTGTTGTAACTGCGGGAATTAATTATAAAATTAATTAATTCAACTTATATGTTTGGAATTTTTCAAAATAGACATCATTTTTGAATTCGGAATATCAATTATAGCTTAGGTTGAAATTTTGGCATTGTTCTGAAAAACTTCAATTTTTGATGAACAGTGAAACCACTAAGTGGTAGTTAAATAACTGATTTTCCGTTTAAATGAAATATTACCACTTCTATGATTTGATTTTTAAAAATCTGACATAAATGGTTGTCATTAAGAAGTAAAATGTGGTTCAATGAGATTAAAATAATTTTTGGTGAATAGTAACTTTTAAGTTCTTAATCGCGATTAGAGGTAATTAGTGTAGTTTAAGGTAAAAATAATGTTTTAATAATATGAGATGAGCTTGAAAAATGTCCTACCCTCATTGTATGTGCCATGGCCGACCATTAAAATCCATGGGTCAACTTGGGGACCCCATGGAGCCACTTTAGTTAGAAAATGACAAAAATACCTTTTATTTAATGTTAAAGTAAAAAATGACACAAACATGAAATGTTTTACTAAAAAAAAATTTACATGGGGTTGTACAAGTCATATTTTTGACTATAAATATTCATTGTAAATATAAAAGGATTTCCTACAACATAGTTGTTTTTTTATAATTTTTAGACATTAAATAAATTAAATTATTTATGACATCATTATGATGCAGCGATGACCTCATTATTTAACGATTCTAATTAAATGAAAAGATAATGTACAATCCAAGGCTTATAATTGTCCAAAGACTATTGCATGGGTATATTGAAAACCTTTATCACCTTATACATGAATTATATAAGTGTGGGACCTTTATAATCCGAAAATCATTGTAAAATAATGTAAAATTTCCTTACTTTCCAAGAGTGCCCCTCCTATCCTCTTATAAATGGCCCCCACCTCTACCACCTCATTCACACTTTAAAACCATTTTTCTTGGACAACCTCTGCTCAAATACTCTCCAAACTTCCCCCTATTACTCCTAGAAGCCTCACTTTGGGTAGAACTCTTCCCAAGGAAGCCTTTGGCTCAAATCAAAAAGAGTTACCTGATTTTAAGGTAATGTCTTCTCTAATGTTGTTTTGTTTTATTTTGCTTCTCCAACCCCTTAAACTATTTTTATTCATTTCTTTTGTAACAACACAAGTATCCTCAATATACTAGGATGTTTTTATAAGAATGATTCTAGCTACAGTTACACACACCTACATCTAATGGTTAAAGAACATACTGTTTCTGTGGATGGAGAATTTTTTCCTCACGAAACGATGATTGTTCAACACTCATATAACACCTCTAATGGTGGCCATTATGATGAAACTATTTTTATATATGATATATAATATGTTTATGTTTTCCTTATGCTTCTGTATTTCTCATTAATGGAATAATTTATTATTTCCATTATGGGTAAACGCGATAATTTCATTTTAGGAAGTGCGGACTACCGCCCCCTCAAAGTGATGTGAATCGTTAATGCCATATGTGGGATGTATAAAGGAAGGATTAAATGATATTATATATGATATTATACTGGAACTATACTATACCTTTATATAATTATGATTTCATTCCATTAAATATGAAATATAAATGAAAGTAGCGTTCATGCGTACGTACGGCTTACCGTCTCCATGAACGGTGCATTTCATTTCTTACCTCTAAATGTTACGTAATATTATGAATGAATGTATATACTGGATATATATGATATATATGATATCTAAATCATGAATATAACTCTGTATATAATGGATATTTCACCACATGAACAACTTGTAATTATAAGAAGTTTATTTTTGACGCAAGTACCAAAGATCGACAAAACGACCGTTATTAACTTAAATAATTACATAATGTTCATAACATTGTAATAAGTGATATAAAAAGGATAATGAAATTGAAAATGGTTCTTAATAAGGTAGATATTAACTCTAGTTTATTATTCAGGAGATTAAAGAAAGGTTGAGTCAAGTCGGACACGAGGTAAAGGAACTTCTTAACCCAATTTCCATTCTTTGGGTTAATCTCCTACTTTAAAATTATGTCATAATATTATTATGTCCTATCTTGTATTTATACTTTATTTATGTGTACATATAGTGAATACACATAATATATCTATTTTATTTAAAAAAATGATATTTGTAAGTGACTTCGTCTCAATCTCCATTCATTGAGGCATATTTTGTTTTATACACAAATTTCTTTTATACGGTGTATAAACCCCTTTAACTTTTACATTTATTCAAAAGGTTTTATTTTATAATTATGTGATTTTTAAACGGTTTCAAAAAAAATTTATTTCTCTCTAATATATGAAAATCCAGTGAAAATGTATACGTATTTAATGCAAGATTAAAAATGTTTTCAGAAAACCCGACTCTCGAGTGTGGTAGACAGGAAGGGATTGGGAGCGGACCCATCATGGACTGTAATTAGTCGAGCAGTCTCAGAATTAGTTATTTTGTTTTTAGAATCTTGCATAATGATTTCATAAAAACACTGGAGTATATTTGAGCAATTTTGAACGTAAGTATATTCTAAAAAAAATTACATCGGTAGGTCTCATGAGACAACTAGACGTGGAATTGGCCGAGGCCCTTTCCCAATTTGATTAATGGTTTTGGCCGAGGCCTTAATCTTTTTAGACGTCTGGGCCGAGACCTTGAAAAAATGTTTCAGAATGTCTGGCATTATACATTCCATCATTATGAAAGTGGTTATTGATATTTCATGTGATTATTCAACCAGTAGAATATCCATCTGAAGAAGTAAATGGCATTATGACATTTTACTTTTGCCATATTATGTTGATGTTCAAGTTTAAAAGGATTTTGTTTTAGTTATACATTGCCTTAAATGTTTATGTTTATTTATGAAAGCTTCCGCAATACTGTTATCCTTAATGAGCATCTGAGCTCACCCCTTTCAATGTTTTAATATTTTCCAGGATGTGAAGAAGTATTTTATGAATGACCTGCAGGGATAGTCAGAAGAGGATATGAGTGTGGACTATGGAGACTTTGTTATTGTAGATTTTCACTTTTTGATGTAATGTAACAATTATGAATGTATCTAGTGTTTCCAAGGTTACAAAACTAATCGGTCTTTCGAGACTTGATCTTTTGTGATCATGCCAATGTTACGAAGTAATGCACCGACTCTGGGTAGCTGGGGTCGGGGTGTTACAAAATATATTACAATGATCATACCATTGAAGTGAAAATTAATTAGGGAATTTATTATGTGTATCAAATATAAATACACATAAATAAAGTATAAATAAATCATAAAATAATAAAAATTCAATACACACATAATCATAGAATATCAAAGACAATTAAGAAGTAATGTAACTAAATGAAAAGAAATTGATTGGTGAAACCCCTTACCACTTGGTAAATTTTGAGTAATGTTACCCTTAGATAAAATAATATTAATTAAAGTTTAAAATACCCTGAATTATTAAGGATCTATGATATAACTTATAAAATATTATTATATACATAATATAAAATAAATTGGTTTGTAACATTAAAATATGCCTTACTGTAAGGAAATTTAGATGGAATATTATACCTCAGATCTAACTCATAACTTACATTTTTTTTATTCCAGAATAATTAACATATGTTAATTATTTACTTTATTAAGAAAATTTATCATGTTTATTATCCCTTTTATGTTATTTATTACCTTGTTATATTTGACTACATGATCAATTAAGTTCGTATTAGATGTTATAACAATATTCAATTCATATGTCCAAAATGACCTCATCTGGTTTACTATGGTAAAATAGTTCATTATTATATCTATCCTGAATAATAATCCATAAATAATCATAATTTTAATAAATCAATTATAATTTTAATTCAACCATGAATTATCGTTATGAAAAATTAACTATGTAACAATCATAGAGACGGTAAGTCGTACGTACGCATAAGTAACATTTCTATTTTTCAATGATCATGATTGAAAGAAAATAATTTTTTTTATATTTATTGAATTATAATTATAAAATAAACATCATATATTATCTTTAAATACATTTATATATAACTATCATGTGATATGGTTTTGACAAAAAAATCACATGACTTTGTGGAGGTGGTAATCAACACAAACGCACAAACGACGTGATCATTTTTAAATAAATGAAAATATAAGAAATTATATTATATATTATATTTATAGAATGATAAATATGTAATTAATATCATATATATATGTATATATATTAAATCAAACATTTCAACCAATTTTGGTTGGTAGTTATGGAAAACAAATTACATCGGTTCGTGATGTGGTAGTACATCATACACACAAATGACGGGTTTTCTTCCCATTTGATGGACGAGGGGATGATATATAGTACTACATTTACATTAAAACATATCATTATATTGGGTATAATTATTTTATTATATTATTATTTTTTGGTGTGATTTAAAGGAGGTCTAAGAAGAAATAAAACAAAAATGCTTGGTTAAGAACGATGCCTCTTATTCGGATAACCTCTTTAAGTTTATACCAAAACCCTTCCTGGATTGGGTTTCTGATCAAAATAACTCCTATAGGATGTTGGTTTAGATTTCAAGAGTTTATTTTTTTAGTAATTGACCAAAATTTGGTTCTTTAATGTTGAAATAAATTGGAGAGTTGGTTCCCATTCATATGTAAGTGGAGGGGAACTTTTGAAATTTCATAGAATATTAAATTATAATATGGTCATATTCAATTGAAAAACTTATAAATGGAAAGTTATTGGAATTTATGATATTATATGATTTCAATATGTCCATAAAATTGTATTTAGGAAAATTTAATTAGTAACTAACCCTTATTTCTTGGTTTAGCCCCGGGTAAACCCATTTTAACATTAAACACACTAATTATTTTTTCAAACTGAATGGGTATTAATTTTACTAATAAGATAAAAATTATATAACAAAAAGAGAATTTATAACATTTTAGACCATTAACCAACATAATTTTCCTCTTTTGTTATTTTTAATATTTTTAAATTATTTAATAAAATATTATTAAATTTAAATTATCATTAATGTCATTTTTGATACTAATAATATAATTTGAATTTAAAGGAATGAATATAAAAATTAATTTCTAATATAAGAAATTTAAAAATAAATAAATATTCATTATTATCTAAAAAATTATTTTGAAACAATAAAGAATCCCAAATATATTACTTTTTATGTTTTTAAAAATTATTTACCTATAATTTTACATTATCTTCCCAAGAATTATGTCAATGTTGTATAAGTGATTAAGGTTACTATATAATAACTAAAAATTAAAAATAAATTCCCACCTTGAAAATAATTTCATTACACTCAATATAAAATTTAATATTCACTCACAACCTTTTTTATCCCTATGTGAACATATAGGATATATTTTAAGGAAATAAATTGACATTTTTCCATTTTACTTACTTTTATTATATAGGTCACATTCATTGAAAAGTGTCCGATAAATATTTGAATCATGAGACTAAATTGATAAATATTAATATAAATTCTTCTAATAATAATTAATATGAAAAAAATTGACCTTATCACTTAGTTTTATGTTAGTTTAACCAGATTTACCATTTTATTATGGTGAATTTTTTTACAATTTTTATTATTTATTATAAAACAATTTAAGTTTATATTCTCAAATATATTAATTTTTTTTATTATAAATATTTAAACCATTTTATTAAATTAAATCTCTATAATTTTTAGATATTAATTTTATAAGTAACCTCTAAAGGGAAATGAAAACAGCTTTTCCAGAATATGCATTTTTCAAGAGAAAGATGATATTATATTATCTATATAACCAATAATATACATTAAATGAAATTATATTAATATATATTGATATATAATATATAAATTTCATTTAAATAATTCCTCATTATAGGTTTTTAAATTAATTAAAATGAAGAAAAATTGCGCACTTGAAAATAAATTTTCGAAAAATGTGTTTTAAGACTAAAGATAATCTTATAACAAAATCCAGAATAAATTTGATTCTAAAGTAATTAATTAGATTAAATATAACTAAATAATAATTTGGTTAATTTGAAATAATATTCAAAAAATGATTTTACTTTTAAATGACTTAATTTATTTAAAAAATAATAGTTTTATAAAAAAGTGGTATGTTTCATTATTCACTAAAAATCACCATCTTCATGAAAAAAACTAAAATTTGACCCTAAGATTATTTTTGTAGGAATATTTCAAAAAATAAGGTCATTTTTTACAATTTAATATAAAAAATTGGTTGAAATTAATTATATTATTTCCCCACAAAAAGTTAACAAAACATGTTTGATGAAAAATATATTTTTGAAGAATGTAAAGAAATTAATAAAAATTGAGTCCTTATTTAATAATATATTTTATTCAACTATAATATTTGTACATAATTTTATAATAGTGTTTATTCTTATTCATACCATTAATTATAATGGCTAGATTATTACAATCATGTTTAAATAGTATATCCTTGTTCTTTTAGGCTCAGTGTTACGTGTCATATATGTTATCCAACGTAGTGTTATTATTTTTAAATATCAAGGTTTTAAACCAATAATTATCCACCCATATATTAAAAAAATTCCCTTAAGAAATCTGAATGTTAAGATTATAAATCAATAAATTCCATCTAGTGATGAAGTCATAAACATGTTTGTTCTTGTACTACATTCACATAGAGAGGTCAATGGCACTCTTTATATATAGAGTGGAGTTGAACTAGTATAAGAACTATCATTGGAGATCCGACTAGATGGTGATAGACCCTAGAACTAGATAGTTTCATTAGATAAATTTATGTACCAAAAAATCAAGAAAAATCATCAATTTTTGGATACCTCTTTCCACTCAAAGGATTACATCATCGACCCACACCAATAGGTAAAATGGGAAAGATTCTACTCTAGGTCCTTTGTTACCATTGAAAATGGTGATGTTTAAGTTACTAAAATCTATTGGTAGTGTAAATTATTCTTCCATTCTAGGGAAATATTTATTTTTCAATTTATTTTTGTCTTTTTGGGTCTTTATAGATTCTAAACAATTGGCCATTTCACTGATCTATACATCATTTGGGTCCTCAACATGCATCTTACATAAGACTAGTTAGTCGGATATTAATTCATAGTGTTCATGATACTGTGGTGGGAATTCATTTTGATCCCCAAAATGGGGGGCCACATTGAATAATGGGTTGTGTCTCAAATATTTAGATCCACTAACTTTTGGGATGGTCAGATGATATGGGCCACATCCCTTGACCTTGGTTAACTGATCAAGGACTATCGAAGTTTAGATTTATAGTGTGAGGGTGATGAGGTCATATTGATCATCCCCTTTAATAGGTTGATATCCTATAAGGGGATATTCATTGATCATCATGATGATTTTGAGATCCAAGAGTAAAGTAATGAACCAGGAATTTATCTTCATTGCCTCAGTGGATTTAGGATCATCCTAAGATTCAACCACTCATTTTCTCTTTTTGAGGAACTGGTGAACAATTATTGGAATTTTTTCCTTATTATAAATTTCATGTCCTATGTCTATAAATTTTTTGATCAATTTGAACACATGTAGGATGGTTTACCTACTATTTTTAAGGCTTTTGGGGAAGATCTTATCTCACGACCCATCCTCGGGGCCCGTGCCGTGACTACCCCAAGCCCACCTCCCATAGGCCAGGGGCTGGCGACTAGCACCAAGGCGTAAATCCCGATAAAAAGGGAAGGCATTGCCTTTGTAAAGTAAACAAACACAACAGAGAAAGAAAGCAGAATAAGTAAACACTAAGTAAAAATGGGTACAACAGTAAGTGCGGAAAAGTAAGTGGGCCAGAATACAAACCCAAATCGAAAGTAAAGTACAAATAGAAAGGGGAAAACAACAACTGAAAGTAAAGCTATAGCCTCGAGCCGTCCACTGGAACTCCCACCTGAAGGGTGGGTACAGATAGCCTCCACTGCTCCTCGGGTCCAGCCGTCCGCTCCGAGTACGTTCCGCCCAATGGTCCACCTCCAAGTACCGACCTGCTCCTTGTGCCTCAACCACGATCAGCGCTTTCCGTCGTCTCCAACCAACACAACGTAGTGCGGGCATAGCCCGTGCAGGGGTGAGTATAAGCTACTCAGTAGGGACCCCGAGACCCCCGAAGGTCTCCCAGAATCCACAAAGGATAATCCACAAAGTAAAGATACAATCACGAAGTAACTTCTGACACTACTTAGGTGTATGCCCATACATATACCTAAGTCATCAATTCCAGTTCGCTCCAACTCTGAGCCAAAGTACAACCCAGTCCACACAAGAAACCACAATCCAATCCAAACAGGAAAGCAAGTCAAGATTCAGCTCACACAGGTATACTTCTTCGTATGACGATAGAGATGATCAGATATATCCACTGATTCATCTAATCCGTCGGACCCACAAAGGATCGATAGGTACTAACCCCCGAAATGACCCACAAAGGATCTGACCCACGCAGGATCGATAGGTAACTAACCCCCGCAATGACCCACAAAGGATCTGACCCACACAGGATCGATAGGTACTAACCCCCACAATGACCCACACAGGATCGGACCCACACAGGATCTGTAGGCATTGGCCCATACAGGACCGCTGAGCACTGACCCACATAGGATCTGACCCATACAGGATCGGTAGCCCTGATCCACATAGGATCGCTGAGTGATGTAGTCATCTTCATCGAATCCACTGAGGATCTCTGTACAGCCGTCGTCGTCGTCACAGTTGCAGCCAGCTCTAGGGTTCCCGCACACAGCAAGCTCGTTCGGGAGGGTCCGCTCCACGAGCCGAAGGGTTGATACATCAACTGAAACATAGTCCAGAGTTGATATATCCAAAAGTTCTGTATCGACAACAGGAACTCAACGTCGCAGACGGCGCGTCAATCGGACGCCCGGTCTGAGAGTTATTGGCTTTTTCGTCCGAGGGGCCCGGTTGGTTTTTAAGTCAAAACCAACCCGACCGTACTCCAACTGCATCCAAACCTCAAGAGGAGTAATCCAAGAGGTCCTTCTCACCAAGAGTAATCCAACAAAGTCGACGGCACGTCAATCGGACGTCCGGAGCTCAAGTTATAAGTGTTTCCGCTCCGAGGGCCCGGTTGGTTTCGCGTACGAACCAACCCGACCAGACCCAAATTTCTCCGAAACCCTGAGTGCAATATACCGAAACGACCGTCTCGATCCAAGGATCACATCTCAACTAACGGTGCATCGATCGGAGGTCTATATCTCACGTTATGGTAAACATACCGAAAGATGTTCGGGATTAGGGGGTTCGGGCCCGGTCCGACCCGGGTCGACCCAAACCAGGTCTGGGTCTGGCCCGCTTGGGCGCAGCCCGGCCTGGCCCGGCCAACACGACCCGGCCTGGCGGCCTGGTCTGGCAGACCGGGCTGGGCAGCCGGCCCGGCGCGCGGCGCGCTAGCACGCTCGCCAGGGACTTGGCCAAACGGCCGAGCCGTTTCGGATGCGGGGGGCGCTGCCCCCGCGTGTAGCAACTACGGCCCCTTAATGGGGCCGCTCACGTCCGGCCAACAGGGGGTCTCGAACCCCCGGTTCTTCCATGGTCCGGCCGGCCCGCTACGGCCGACCGGCTTCTGCCGCCATGGGACCGGCAAGGCCGGTCCCCTGGCTCCGATGTCGGTGGCCCAGAACCGGTCATGGCCTTCGTCCGTCCGGCACGGCGCGACGGCGCCGCGCCCCTCCACCGCGGCCCCGCTCTGTCCGCAGTGCTTTTATGGTTCACCGGCGTGGCGTGACGGCACCGCGTCTCTTGTTCGTCTTCAACGGCATGGCGTGACGGCGCCGCGCTTTTCCTTTCCTCATCAATTCCCTCGTGGTGCTTCGGCACTGCGTTACCTTGCTCGTGCCGCAACAAATAAACCAACAAGGGGGAGGAGGTTCGGAAGTGTTTTTGCGGTCCGACCTCCTCCCGTTATTTCGATAGCAGGCAGCACAAAAGAAAAGGAGAAAGTGACGGAAGAAAACACAAAATAAACCTCTACCTCAACGTTGTCGTCGCACGAGCGTTCGTCGCGGAATTAACCATCGTGGATGAAGAGGATCGTCGCAGAAGAAGAGGATCGTCGCGGAAGAAACATCATTGGAGTTAGGTGATCTCTGAGGAAGGCGTCTCTCACAGTCATCCGCCATCGGAGATTGGCATTCTTCATTGGCGGTGGTGCGTTCTTCGCGTTCTTCATCGAAGAACGAAGAATCCTCTCTTTTTCTCTCAAGGTCTTAACACAACAAAAACTCAACCATAATAAAACAAGTCCTTGCCTTATTTTATTATCAACATAAGAATTTAAAACTCAAAATATAAGAAACGAACAATTAATTCAACGAATTAATTGTAACGATTTAACCACCCAATTTAATGAGGCGTTTCTTAACCAAAATAAACGCAAGGTTTGACATTCATTAAAAGGGGGGTTGCGGGTGCGTTACACAGAAGGGAAGAAATGGTGGGGCTCGTGCGGGCCCCACCTCACAAATATCCTACCAAGTGGGTAGGATATTGTGGGTCCCACCTTATCCGCTTTACATAGGTTAAGTCTCTTTAACTGAAATAAAATAAATTATCGCACCACTTTATTTTATTTCTTAATTTAACACAAAAAATTAAAAACCACACCCGAGCAAACGCAACTCTGAAAAAGGTGTTTCTAAGCAATTACTGGTGCTTTAATTCCATTGGTGCCCTCGGAATTCGATTCCGAAAATCGGTTTAAAAGTTATAAAATCTCGCTCGTTCGTTCACTGAACGTACCCGAGCTAAACTTCGGAAAATGATTCTGGGCACACCGGGCCTCGGAATCTGGTGCCGTCAGAAACTTCATTCTTGTAAATTTCCCAAGAAAATTAAGAAAAAAAATTTCCTTGAATTTTACGAGTATTTACATCACTCCCACCTCAGGGCTTTATGTCCCCGTAAAGATACATCAAAAACTAGGGAATGAAATGTGGGTACTGAGCACGCATATGAGCCACCCGCTCCCAAGTGCTCTCCTGGAGGTTCTCGTGCTGCCATCTGATGCACACTAGAGGAATCGACTATCCACATAGGACCCGCTATTGTCGATCCTCAATCTCCACTGGAACCTCCGTAAAAGTCGCCCCATCATCAACGTCCACCTCCCCATGGTCAATGATATGCGTCGGGTCGTGCACGTATCTCCTCAGCTGGGTTACGTGGAAGACGTCGTGCACCTGGTGCAACTGAGGTGGTAGAGCAAGGCGATAATCCAACTCGCCAATCCTGTTGAGGACCTGGAATTGTCCGATGAAGCATGGAGACAACTTTCCTCCTCAGCCAAATCTCCGTAATCCACGTCGAGGAGAGACCCGCAAGAAGACATGGTCGCCATCCTCGAACTCCAGTGGCCTCCACCTCCTGTCAGCATAAGACTTCTACAGGCTCTGAGCTTTCCTCATCCGCTCCTGGATGACATGGACCTTCTCTATCATGGTCTGGACCATCTCCGGTCCCACAAGTGCTGACTCCCCAGGGTCTGTCCAGCACAAAGGAGATCTGCAAAGTCGGTTGTACAACGCCTCGTATGGTGTCATCCCGATGGTGGAGTGGTAGTTGTTGTTTTACGCAAACTCCACCAAGGGTAGGTGGTCCTCCCACCTACGACCAAAGTCGAGGACACATGCGCGGAGCATGTCCTCGAGAGTCTGAATGGTCCTCTCCGTCTATCCATCCATCTGAGGGTGAAAGGTGGTGCTCTGACGTAGCTGCGTCCGGAACGCCTCCTGCAACCCCTTCCAAAGCTGGGAGGTAAAGCGAGCATCTTGATCAGAGATGATAGATGATGTCACACCTTGAAGACGTACAATCTCATGAATGTAGAGACGTCCCTTGCTCTCCACTGAGCCCTGCTCTCTGATGGGTAATAAGTGAGCCGACTTGGTGAGTCGGTCGACAATCACCCAAATGGAGTCGTGACCTCTGGAAGTGCGTGGAAGTCCAGTTACGAAGTCCATAGATATTCCATCCCACTTCCACTCTGGGACCTCCAAGGGCTGTACCAAGCCTGCTGGTACCTGATGCTCTACCTTCACCTGCTGGCAGGTGAGGCTACGAGAAACGAACTCTGCCACAGCCTTCTTCATGCCCGGACACCAGTGCTATCGTCTAAGATCCTGGTACATCTTCGCCACTCCAGGATGTACCGCCAAAGGAGAATTGTGAAACTCCCTCATCACCTCCTCCCGTAAAGCAACTGGTACCAAGGTACGTCCTCTGAAAAGGATGTCTTGATCTCCTCCTAAGGAGAAACCATCAGGTGCATGCCCTGAGGATATATGTGCATGCTGCGTCTCACAGTCAGCGTCCCCACGCTATGCCTCTCTGACCCGCTGTAGTAGTGGAGGAGTGACTGTGAGTGACTGAAGGAAGGCTGCTCCATCTCTATCCATAAAGGATCTCTGCAAAGTGGCTAGCTGCTCTGTCACCTCCCCAAGTAGCTGAATGCCCGTCCTCCTGCTGAGAGCATCGGCTACCACGTTCCCCTTCCAAGGAGTATAGACTATCTCAAATTCATAGTCCTGGAAGAACTCGAGCCATCGTCGTTGTCTCAGGTTGAGGTCCTTCTGAGAGAATATGTACCTGAGACTCTGATGTTCAGAAAAGACTGTAAGGCGCTCGCCCATCAGGTAGTGTCACCAAGTCTTCAGAGCGAAGAGCACTGCTGCTAACTCCAGGTCATGGGTAGCATAGTTCTGCTCATACGGCCTCAAATGACGTGATCCATAGGCAATCACTGCCCACTCATGCATCAGGACACACCCGAGTCCAGTCCCTGATGCATCGCAGTAGACTACGTACCCTACTCCCTCCTCCAGCAATCTCAAGATAGGTGCGCTGTTCAATCTCTGTATCAGCTCCTGGAAGCTCTGCTGACATCTGTCTGACCACACAAAGGGTTTCCCCTTCTTTGTAAGAGATGAGAGTGGTGCCGCAACTCTGGAACAAATCTCTGATAGTATCCAGCTAGTCCCAAGAAACTCTGCACCTCCATCACGCTCCTGGGTGTCTCCCAAGATAGCATTGCCTCGATCTTCGCAGGATCTACCGCAACTCCCACCTCAGAGATGACGTGTCCCAAAAAGTGGACCTCACGTATCCAGAACTAACACTTCGAGATCTTTCCATAAATCTGGTTCTCTCGGAGTGTGTCAAGTACAACCCATAAGTGGTAGGCGTGCTCCTCCTCAGTCGTCGAGTATATCAAAATGTCATCAATGAAGACCACGACAAATCGATTGAGGTATGGCTAAAATATCCTATTCATGAGGCCCATGAACACTGATTCAGCATTGGTTAAGCCGAATGGCATAACCAAGAACTCATAGTGGACATACTGACATCTGGAGTCCATCTTTTGCACATCCTTGTCCCGAACTCTGAGCTGATGATAGCCTGACCTGAGGTCTATCTTTGAGAACCACCGTACTCCCTTGAGTTGATCGAAGAGGTCATCAATACTTGGTAGAGGATACTTGTTCCTCATTGTCACCTGGTTCAGGAGACGATAGTCGACACAAGGTCGCAAGCTCCCGTCCGCCTTCTTGGCGAACAATATCGGGGAAGCCCAGGGTGAAACAATAGGTCGGATGAATCCCTTGCCCTGCAAGTCCTCCAACTGTACCCATAGCTCTTAAAGCTCGGCGGGATCCATCCGATATGCTTGGGTGGATATCGGGGATGTCATGGGGTAAAGATAAATATAAAAGTCTACCTCTCTGCGAAGAGGTAGTCCTGGAACGTCATCGGGGAAAACGTCCGCATACTGATCCACCACTGTAGGAAAACCAAGATTCTGCACGTCAACTGCTCCTAGGATGAGGCTACCCAACTGATGAGTGATGGGCTATCCTCTCCTCTGCGGGAGTCCATCCTGTGCTGTGAAGGCTCCCTTCTTGCCAGTGAAGGTGAAACTGCTCCCGTCGGTGCGTACACACCACACCTTGCGCCTAATACAGTCGATATGAGCATGGACTGTAGATAACCAATCCATGCCCAAGATGACGCTGTAAGGCCACGACGCCGCTACAAGAATATCCCAGCTAAAGATCTTGCCTCCTAGAGTAAGCTCACACTTTTGGAACCAGTGCGTAATCGTTGAGTTTACTCCCGTAGGAGTCTCTAGCCGTAAGGATCAAGCCAACGGTTCTATCGGAATCTCCGAGCTCCGAACAAGGGCAGCGGCTATGAAAGAATGACTCGCTCCTATGTCTATAAGAACTTCAAAAAGGGTGGAATAGACACAGATAGTACCTTGAATCATCTCGGGTGCGCCGTGGTCGTAGGCCTCCGCTGCCTAGAGCTGAGCCTGTCTCTGCCCGCCAGCTCCATGTGGTCGGGGGGACCTCCTGGTGGTGGTGGTGGTAGAGCCTCAAAGCGTCGCCCACCACCTGCTGCTCGGCTAGCTCCTCTGCCTCATCTGCCTACCTGAGGGTCTGGTCTGCCTAGACCCATGAGTCATCCGTCGACTGCCTTCTATAGAATACTCTGCTATGTGCCACCTCGCGGTAGGTCTCGCTGCTGAAGAAGGCTCAGCAAGGAAGCTCTCGATCAAAAGGGCTCACTCCAGTACTCCGGCCTAAGTCGGAATGCTGAGGGAGATTAGTGATGTCCCGATCTCATGCCTCAATCCCTACTCAAAGTTCCAGGCCCGGAAGAATGGGTCCCGTACCATGTCTGTTGAGTAGCATGAGAGATCGGTAAATCTCATCGAGTACTGGGCAACCGTCAAGCTACTCTGTCATAGATGTATAAGCTCCTGGATGCGCACTTCACAGAGGGTGGCTAGGATGAACTCCGAGAGAAAGAGGCTCTCAAAGTCCTTCCAGAGGAGAGATGCCTCATCGTGCACCTGGAGCATCAAGCTCCACCATAGGCCTGCTTCCGTGTGCAGTAGGCTCGCTGCGAGGATCACCATGAGGTCTTCTGGTGTCATCACTAACCTGAAAACCTATACAATTGCCTCCATCCAATCCTCGGCTGCCTGGGGGTCCGTCTCCCTGCAGAACCTGGGCGGTCGATGGCACTTAAACTCGTGCAGTGCACTAAGGCGACGTGCATCGTCAGTGGCTAGGGCTGGAAGTATCGGTGGCTCGGCGGGTAGAGGTACCGCTGGTGCCTCTGTTATCAAAGGGCCCTGTACCGAGGCCTCGTCACTCGGTGGGATTCCATCACGCACAACTCTTGGAACACTAGCTGGCTGCCATCGTGGGGCCATCCTGAAAAGAGACAGGTGCACCACGGTCAGAACAGTATACCTGGTGAGCTGACACAAAGTAATCATAAAGAAAACATGAAACACACATGCAATCAATGTTTTCGTGCATTAAGTCGGAAATCAGAAGTCAGGGTCCTGGTGTTCGGATACGTCAGTCGTCGCACCAACACTGGACTCCCTAGACTGATAACCACACCCAATACGCTTAACACTATTTCTTCACATAGAAAAAGTTCATATTCCAAAGTTATGCGGTAGAACCGAACTCCTCTGATACCAATTTGTCACGACCCATCCTCGGGGCCCATGTCGTGACTACCCCATGCCCGCCTTCCATAGGACAAGGGCTGGCAACTAGCACCAAGGTGTAAATCCCGATAAAAAGGGAAGGCATTGCCTTTGTAAAGTAAACAAACACCACAGAGCAAGCAAGAAGTAGAAGTAAACACTAAGTAAAACTGGGCACAACAGTAAGTGCGGAAAAGTAAGTGGGCCAGAATACAAACTCAAACTGAAAGTAAAGTACAACTGGAAAGGGGAAAACAAGAACTGAAAGTAAATCTGGAGCCTCGAGCCGTCCACTGGAACTCCCACCTGAAGGGTGGGTACAGATAGCCTCCACTGCTCCTCGGGTCCAGTCGTCCGCTCCGAGTACGTTTCGCCCAATGGTCCACCTCCAGGTACCAACCTACTCCTTGTGCCTTAACCACGATCAGCATTGTCCGTCGTCTGTAACCAACACAACGTAGTGCGGACATAGCCCATGCAGGGGTGAGTATAAGCTACTCAGTAGGGACCCCAAGACCCCCAAAGGTCTCCCAGAATCCATAAAGGATAATCCACAAAGGAAAGATACAATCACGAAGTAACGTCCGACACTACTTAGGTATATGCCCATACATATACCTAAGTCATCAATTCCAGTTCGCTCCAACTACGATCCCAAGTACAACCCAGTCCACAGAGGAAACCACAATCCAATCCACATAGGAAAGAAAGTCAAGATTCAGCTCACACAGGTATACTTCTTCGTATGACAATATAGATGATCAGATATATCCACTGATTCATCTAAGCCGTCAGGCCCACAAAGGATTGATAGGTACTAACCCCCGCAATGACCCACAAAGGATCTAACCCACACAGGATCGATAGGTAACTAACCCCCGCAATGACCCACAAAGGATCTGACCCACACAGGATTGATAGGTACTAAACCCCGCAATGACCCACACAGGATCCGACCCACACAGGATCTGTAGGCGCTGGCCCACATAGGACCGCTGAGCGCTGACCCATAGAGGATCTGACCCACAAAGGATCGGTAGCACTGATCCACATAGGATCGTTGAGTGCTGTAGTCATCGTCGTCAAATCCACTGAGGATCTCTGTATAGCCGTCGTTGCCGTCGCAGTCGCAGCCAGCTCTATGGTTCCCGCACACAGCTAGCTCATTCGGGAGGTTCTGCTCCACGAGCCGAAAGGTTGATACATCAACTGACATATAGTCCAGATTTGATGTGTCCAAAAGTTCCGTGTCGACAACAGGAACTCAACGTCACAGACGGCGTGTCAATCGGACGCCAGGTCTGAGAGTTATTGGCTTTTTCGTCCCAGGGGCCCTGTTGGTTTTTAAGTCAAAACCAACACGACCATACTCCAACTACATCCAAACCTCGAGAGAAGTAATACAAGAGGTCCATCTCACCAATAGGAATCCAACAAAGTCGACGGCATGTCAATCAGACGTCCGGAGCTCAAGTTATAAGTGTTTCCGCTCCGAGGGCCCGGTTGGTTTCGTGTACGAACCAACCCGGCTGAACCCAATGTTCTCTGAAACCCTGAGTGCGATATACTGAAACGACCGTCTCGATCCATGGATCACATCGCAACTAATGGTGTGTCGATCGTAGTTCTGTATCTCATGTTATTGGCAAAATTTCGAAAGAGGTTCGGTATTTGGGGGTTCAGGCCCGATCCGACCCGGCCCAATACCCCCAGGGTCGGCCCGTACCGGGTCGACCCGAACCAGGTCTGGGTCCGACCCACTTGGGTGCAGCCCGGCCGGCGCGACCCGGCCTGGGAAACCGGACCGGCGCGCTGGCTAGGAACTCGGCCGAACGGCTGAGCCGTTTCGGATGTGGGGGGCGCTACCCCCGCATTTAGAAACTGTGGCCCCTTAATGGGGCCACTCATTTACGGCCAACCGGGGGTCTCAAACCCCCGGTTCTTCCACGGTCCGGTCGGCCAGCTCCGGCCGGCCGGCTTCTGCAGCCACGGGACCGGCAAGGCTGGTCCCCTTGCTCCGATGTCGGCTGCCCGAAACCGGTCGCGGCCTTCATCCTTCCGGCACGGCGCGACGGCACCACGCCCCTCCGCCGCGGCCCTGCTCCGGCCGCGGTGCTTTTATGGTTCACCGGCGCGGCATGACGACGCAGCACGACGGCGCCACTCTTTTCCTTTCCTCATCAATTCCCGCGTGGTGCTTCGGCACCGCGTTTGTAACACCCCGAGATTTTATGAAAAATATTATTTTAATTTCATTAATGTCTTTTGTTGTATTCTACACAAATATTACCCTGTGCTATACGCAACACCGTATTAGCTTGCAGTATACGCAACACTATTCTTGGACCGTGTTACACACAATTTTGATAATAGTTTTTCTACGCAACATTGGGTATATATATATATATATATATAAATGAAATATGGTTGGATTCTGTTATACGAAATAACGAAGGATTCTTTCACAACACGCAACCCTGACTTGGCTTGCATTACACGCAATCGCGACCTTCCTCGATAGCGTGTGTTGTACGCAATACCGGGTTTTAATATACAATGTTATATTATTATAATATTGTCATGAACTAGCCGTTATGAATAGTATTAACTAAATTTTGAATTTTATAACATTATTATTCATCTTACACATTTCTAGAACATGGTATAAGAAAAAAATAAATTTTTCGGGTAAAATAAGTATTTTTCAAAAAATACAGTTTTGCCGCCTTTGGATGGCACACCCACTTTAAATCTGGTTTTTGACATGTTTATAAGTTCAATTTGACAAAATAAAATTCTTCTTTGGAATCAAGAAATAAAAATTTACTTTGGATAAAATTTTTATATTATTCTGGTAACTTTCACATTTTAATGAATAGTAAAAACACGCTATATTTTAATTAAAAACAACTTTTTTCATCATAATATCTTATGTGGTTAAATTATAATATTGAATGGTTTTAAAGTATAAATAGAATATATTTTTACCATTTAATATAATTTATGTCATTAGCATTGATTTTACCTTGAATTCGTAAGTTAAATCATTTCAATCTTTTGCAATGTTTTAAACAAAAACCCGTTTTTATTCGACAACGGGATTAATTTTAATTTAATTTCTGAAACTTCTGTGTTTTGAATTTTAAAAAATGGATTCCATATTTTTAATCAGTGGGTCCAAATTATGTTAATAGGATACTTTTTATTCTTGGGAATTATGAATAGTAACTACGGTAAATTTTATTTACCATAGTAAAAGGTAAATCGGGTAATTAAGGGTAAATATAATATTTTAAAATTACCCTAACAAATGTCAAAATCCTATTGGATGACTAAAAAACGACCCATATCACCTAAGGGTTGGATTAGATTAATTTAATTAAATTTTTTCAATGAAAATAATTTAATTATTATTAAAACCAAATAATGTGACAACATGTCACTTTCTTAAATCTTATAAGTATAATAATTTTAATCTAGTGATAAACTTCATGAAACTTCTAACATGAATAGTATCCAAAAATCTAATACAATTATATACATCATAGAAATTTATTTAGAATTTTTTGGGATTAAATAATTATCATTTATTATGACAGAAAGATGATGCAGTAATTGTCTTATTAATGAAATATTGACATAATTGATGTTATAAATGCCCAAATAAATGTAATTTGATACTTTTTATGACTTAAACTAATTTTCTAGGTTAATATGACATGTTATTGTTGATTTAAGTAACTTGGTTCCAACTTATCATTCTGTTATGAATTTCATAAAAATCATGTACCAAATAGTGTCAAAATTGACATAAAATAGTTTTTAAAACAAATATTATATTATTAATTGTTATTTTATTCCTAAAAATATAAGGTTCGGCCAAATGACTTATATAAGATTATATATATTAATAATAAACAACTTGGGGTTCTTTTGGCTTGATATAGTAAGTTTATTAACCATATAGTGTAAGAAAACAAAAAGACACGGTAAACGTTAAGTTATTTAACTTAGAGTTAAATCTAATTGATAAGGTTAAAATAATAACCTAAACTTGTCTAAATCCTATTTTTTGATAGGATTTCGACCCATCCCCACTTTAGCTTCGAAATAAGACCCTTTGGAACCATTATAAACCGATTTTGACTTTAATATAAAATAATATTTTGAGATATTCCTAAGGTGCCCCTCTCCTCCCTTATAAAAGGACACCTCCTCCCCCTCCTCCTCACACCAATTTGAGCACTCAAGCTCGGCCAACCCCTACCAAAATCCCTTCTCCACTTCCCTAGAATAATCCTAGAGGTCCTGGTCTTCTTCAAAGAACAATCTTAGTTCCCTAAGTGGAGGATTCAAAGAGGCGTTTCAAAGAAGAGGTAATATCCATTACCGATCTTTTTCAATTTCTTTCTTCTTCAACTTCTTCTTATTTAGTTGTTTCATGATAAAGTAATAACATCAGTATTTATTATATAATGATATGTTATTATAAATATGAAACAACTCTAATTAACCTTCTATCCATCCTACAGAAAAAGGAAATCACCGCGCGTGCGTACGTACGGAATACCGTCTCCACGCCGTGGTGTAATCTATTTTCCGCCACCACCTTAATTGGATGGTTATAATGGTGTAATGAGTAACTATTTATGATTATTATAAAGTAATATTGATACTGAAATAATATATATATACTCCAATACAGTTCCACGATCATAGGAACGATATCATCACTCGTGCGTACGTACGGAATACCGTCTCCACGATGTGATGCGACTCGTTCTACATGATCATCATTACATAGTAATTATATAAATGAATTGAATGAATAAATATGATATATGTTACACTAATACCATTCTGGATATAATGTATCTATAACCTTAAAAGAAGAATAAGAATGTATTCTGCAAAACACGCATAAGAACAAAAGGCAATAAAGACCCGAGTAACAAGTAACAATGAAATATTACTAACAAGAAGCTAAGAATATGACCATATATGATATCATATCAATATTTATGATTCTGGAATAAGTCAATAACATTATTTAAACCATTATACAGGAGCTTCGGACACGTACAAAGAAAATCGGACCTAAGGTAAGGGAAATATCACAATCTCACTTTTATCCGAGATTGTTTTTACTTTGGTAATTACTGGGGTGTATTTTATCATCCACATCCATGTTCCATCGATATTTAATATTATTTCCTTCCTTATACAATATTTTCTATCCAATTTTACCCTTCGGTAAGTTTTTTGTAAAAGATGTGAAAGGAATCTTTTGTCGTTTTTCGTACGAGGTACTTTTTGACTTTTCTGAAAAAAGTATGAAGAATGTCTTTTTTAACTTATATGGCATGAATGGATTTTTAAAACATTATTTCCAAGAAGCTTCCTTTACAAGTTTTCAAGTTTATTTTTAATAAACTTCTTTTATTTTAATGTTGTATGACATTTTATGAAAGGAAAAACTTTTTTGAAGAAGAAAGGATATTTTCCTCAAGAATGGAGTTCAAGTGTTTTATCAAAATTATTTTCCATCTAAGATAATAAAGGTTTCTGTTTTTATCCCTATTATTACATTGATTTGATCATGTTGTGATGGAATTATTTTTATGAATTCCTTTATATTATATGAATTGATTTATGATGTCATGATGTTTCAAGAATCCCATTTTTGTTACATGTGTTATGCGATGATGTATGATTATGTGGCACACATAAGAAAGGATTCATTATAAGATGGGTGGGACCTATATCTCCCTCCAATGCATTGGGTAAAGATTTTATATCTCATGAGATAGACATGGATGAAATGGTAGGTTATACCGGTTCAGTGAAACAGGACTGAACACGAGGGTTACTCGATTCAGAAAGGGACTTTGTCCACTAAGATAGTCTTGGAAATGAGTCTTGACTAACAAGAAATGATTCTCTATGATTATGTGTGTATGCCAAAAAGTTTCATGTTTTAAGTTATGATTATTGGGATTACATTTCACTTCTATGATTTATCCCATGTTATGATATTATGAGCTCTTTTGCAGGTTAAGATTTCCAAAAGTTATGTTCTTATGTATATGATGTGATTGATTTTTCTTTTTTTTACCCTTACTGAGCATTTGAGCTCACCCTTTTATGTTTTCTTTTCCCCAGGATATAAAGAAAGGTTTTAGGTATAAAAAAAGGAAGATCTTTACGGGAGATATTGAAGATCTTTCACCAGGATTAGAAGATTATATTCCGAGTTTCCAAAGACACTAAACTATTACGATCCTTGTGTGTGTGTTTTTGTTATGTACTAAGTATTCCGCAAATGTAATGTAATGTCAATGTACGTCAGGCTTCGGGTCTCTACAGTTGGTATCAGAGGAAAGGTTTATTCAACCTTTGTAAACTAGGATGCGAGTACTTTAGTGAGATCCCTAGAGATATTTCTAAGGTATGTCTAGGGATGTCCCTAAGGTTAAGTATAAGTATGGGTTATAGTACTAGAATTACGATAACGATCATAGAATTAAACCTAAGATGTTAGATATTGAATGTACTCCCCCTTTATTATGTTGTTTTCCCTTGCATGATTATTGCCTCTCACACTATTCTTTTTGGGTTTTAGAAAATGGCTGGAAATAAGGTGATTCACGATAATGGAGGATATGATGGACAATGGAAAGATATTTTTCATGAGGAACAAAATGAAATGGGATTTGGAAGTCCAAACATCATTATTATGCCGAATCAGCAATCTCATAATATGATCAATAAAGTAAAATTTGGTAAGTTTCCTGACTCGGCTAATAAGAGGAAGATGAAGTTTCATGATGATCATAGAGGAAAGAAAGTTCAATTTCCCCTATGTAAATCATGTGGGAAGAGGCAGAAAGGAGAATGTTTCAAAGGAACTGGAAGATGCTTTGGGTGTAGAAAAGAAGGACACAAAGCAAGTAAGAGCAAAGGAAAAGGTTCAGTTAACACCATGGATGAGGATAATGGTATTTCTACGACATCAACAATGGTTAAATGTTTTAAATGTGGAATGTACGGGCATTATGCAAACCAATTCCCTAAGGGAAAGTCTCATGAAGATAATCAGTACGGTCGTATGGGAAGTATTTATGTTGATGATGATGAAGAGACTACAAATGATATGTGAGATGAAAGAATTTTTGAAGCTCGGTCAATGGTTTAAGAATTTATTGGAATGATTACATGTTTATCATGTGTAATGTTGTATAAGAAATCTCATGGTACTATGGAATAAAGAGACGTCTAAGGATTGTTACACTGTTGTCTTTCCTTGAGTTATTAAAGTGTATGATTAATGGTACCACTATCCATGAAATGTTATTCAGATATTTTTGGAATATAGATGATATGCGCATAATGAAGGAATAATAAGATAATGAGGTGTTTGATTGTATTCATGAGATCATGACTGATATAAGGAGATGGTTATATCATGGTTTGAGTATATAGAATTTTGAGGATTTTGGTATGTGGAAAGTGTTAACTTTTAACTGCATTCATGTTTTCACTAAGGTTCAATGGGTATTCAATAGAATACATGATTAAGGCCTTTGAATGTTTGGAATGTGACCAACAAGACATATATATGGGGATTAACAACAGTATTAAATCTATGGTTATCGTTTTCACTATATTATGAGAGTGGACTGCAGTATTATGGATAAGCCTAAAGATTAGAATGGATTATGTTGGACATAAGTTAGTATTGTTTAAGGATAGAAGATTTTCGATATTATTGATAGGATGTTATAGTAATGTAGTTTTACAAAAAGGACAACCTGCAGGACGGGCGACAACTCATCGCTTCGGACAAGGCTGTGGGAATCAAACCCACAACCGAAGTGCGACTGGCCTTTATCGCCTACCACTGGCCTACAGGAAGTCCCTGTTTAGTAGAAACTAGTTTTATTATATTAATCAGTATGATATATGATGTATAAATCCATTTTAGGAACCATATATGATTAATCTCACTATGGAATGATTTATGCTAACCTTTTGTTTGATACAGATGGAATGACCCGTCATTCTATCACATGATCTTCTAACACTTCATGAATAACAAATTCAACTTCATTTATTTAAGAGATGAAGTGGAAATTGTTCAAGGCACAAACAACAGTGAGATTGTACCAAAATAAAGTAAGTATTTATTATAATTCAAACTCTTCAACTTTAAGGAAATGATCCTGAAATCCAAAAATGTTTTCCTAGTGCCCTTATATCCGATGAATCAGATGGTACCCTAGATCATCACAAATTTATGGCTTTGTGATTTCTAGATTTTCCATAGCCATGTTCTATACCACTCTCCATCAGAACATGATGGTTAGATTTCTCTTCCATATCCATATTTTCACCTATGTGGAAACCCAATGATTAGTTTATTTGGGTAACCGTTACGTTTCATACTTTTGTTTTTAAAGATAAGTTTTGGTATTCCTTTTTTCGAAGTGGGTTTCTATCAAAGAAACTTTCAAATAGTAAACCATTTATAACCCCGACGAATTTCGAGGGCGAAATTCATTTTAAGGGGGGTAGAATGTAACACCCTGAGATTTTATGAAAAATATTATTTTAATTTCATTAATGTCTTTTGTTGTATTCTACACAAAGATTACCCTGCGCTATACGCAACACCGTATTAGCTTGCAGTATACGCAACACTATTCTTGGACCGTGTTACACACAATTTTGATAATAGTTATTCTACGCAACATTGGGTATATATATATATTTATATGTGTATAAATGAAATATGTTTGGATTCTGTTATACGAAACAACGAAGGATTCTTTCATAACACGCAACCCTGACTTGGCTTGCATTACACGCAATCGCGACCTTCCTCGATAGCGTGTGTTGTACGCAATACCGGGTTTTAATAAACAGTGTTATATTATTATAATATTGTCATGAACTAGCCGTTATGAAAAGTATTAACTAAATTTTGAATTTTATAACATTATTATTCATCTTACACATTTCTAGAACATGGTATAAGAACAAAATAAATTTTTCGGGTAAAATAAGTATTTTTCAAAAAATGCAGTTTTGCCGCCTTTGGATGGCGCACCCACTTTAAATCTGGTTTTTGACATGTTTATAAGTTCAATTTGACAAAATAAAATTCTTATTTGGAATCAAGAAACAAAAATTTTACTTTGGATAAAATTTTCATTTATTCTGGTAACTTTCACATTTTAATGAATAGTAAAAACACGCTATATTTTAATTAAAAACAACTTTTTTCATCGTAATATCTTATGTGGATAAATTATAATATTGAATGGTTTTAAAGTATAAATATAATATATTTTTACCATTTAATATAATGTATGTCATTAGCATTTATTTTACCTTGAATTCGTAAGTTAAATCAATTCAATCTTTTGCAATGTTTTAAACAAAAACTCGTTCTTATTCGACAACGGTATTAATTTTAATTTAATTTCTGCAACTTCTGTGTTTTGAATTTTAAAAAATGGATTCCATATTTGGAATCAGTGGGTCCAAATTATGTTAATAGGATACTTTTTATTCTTGGGAATTATGAATAGTAACTACGGTAAATTTTATTTACCATAGTAAAAGGTAAATCGGGTAATGAAGGGTAAATATAATATTTTAAAATTACCCTAACAAATGTCAAAATCCTATTGGATGACTAAAAAAAGACCCATATCACCTAAGGGTTGGATTATATTAATTTAATTAAATTTGTTCAATGAAAATAATTTAATTATTATTAAAACCAAAGAATGTGACAACATGTCACTTTCTTAAATCTTATAAGTATAATAATTTTAATCTAGTGATAAACTTCATTAAACTTAGAACATGAATAGTATCCAAAAAGCTAATACAATTATCTACATCATAGAAATTTATTTAGAATTTTTAGGGATTAAATAATTATCATTTATTATGACAGAAAGATGATGCAGTAATTGTCTTATTAATGAAATATTGACATAATTGATGTTATAAATGCCCAAATAAATGTAATTTGAGACTTTTTATGACTTAAACTAATTTTATAGGTTACTATGACATGTTATTGTTGATGTAAGTAACTTGGTTAGAACTTATCATTCTGTTATGAATTTCATAAAAATCATGTACCAAATAGTGTCAAAATTGACATAAAATAGTTTTTAAAACAAATATTATATTATTAATTGTTATTTTATTCCTAAAAATCTAAGGTTCGACCAAATGACTTAGATAAGATTATATATATTAATAATAAATAACTTGGGGTTCTTTTGGCTTGATATAGTAAGTTTATTAACCATATAGTGTAAGAAAACAAAAAGACACGGTAAACGTTAAATTATTTAACTTAGAGTTAAATCTAATTGATAAGGTTAAAATAATAACCTAAACTTGTCTAAATCCTATTGGTTGATAGGAGTTCGACCCATCCCCACTTTAGCTTCTAAATAAGACCCTTTGAAACCATTATAAACCGATTTTGACTTTAATATAAAATAATATTTTGAGATATTCCTAAGGTGCCCCTCTCCTCCCTTATAAAAGGACACCTCCTCCCCCTCCTCCTCACACCAATTTGAGCACTCATGCTCAGACAACCCCTGCCAAAATCCATTCTCCACTTCCCTAGAATAATCCTATAGGTCCTGTTCTTCTTCAAAGACCAATCTTAGTTCCCTAATTGGAGGATTCAAAGAGGCGTTTCAAAGAAGAGGTAATATCCATTACCGATCTTTTTCAATTTCTTTCTTCTTAAACTTCTTCTTCTTTAGTTGTTTCATGATAAAGTAATAACATCAGTATTTATTATATACTGATATGTTATTATAAATATGAAACAACTCTAATTAACCTTCTATCCATCCTACGGAAAAAGGAAATCCCCGCGCGTGCGTACGTACGGAATACCGTCTCCACGCCGTGGTGTAATCTATTTTCCGCCACCACCTTAATTGGATGGGTATAATGGTGTAATGAGTAACTATTTATGATTATTATAAAGTAATATTGATACTGAAATAATATATATATACTCCAATACAGTTCCACGATCATAGGAACGATATCATCACTCGTGCGTACGTACGGAATACCGTCTCCACGATGTGATGCGACTCGTTCTACATGATCATCATTACATAGTAATTATATTAATGAATTGAATGAATAAATATGATATATGTTACACTAATACCATTCTGGATATAAGGTATCTATAACCTTAAAAGAAGAATAAGAATGTATTCTGCAAAACACGCATAAGAACAAAAGGCAATAAAGACCCGAGTAACAAGTAACAATGAAATATTACTAACAAGAAGCTAAGAATATGACCATATATGATATCATATCAATATGTATGATTCTGGAATAAGTCAATAACATTATTTAAACCATTATACAGGATCTTCGGACACGTACAAAGCAAATCGGACCTAAGGTAAGGGAAATATCACAATCTCACTTTTATCCGAGATTGTTTTTACTTTGGTAATTACTGGGGTGTATTTTATCATCCACATCCATGTTCCCTCAATATGTAATATTATTTCCTTCGTTATACAATAGTTTCTATCCAATTTTACCCTTCGGTAAGTTTTTTGTAAAAGATGTGAAAGGAATCTTTTGTCGTTTTTCGTACGAGGTACTTTTTGACTTTTCCGACAAAAGTACGAAGAATGTTTTTTTAACTTATACGGCATGAATGGATTTTTAAAACATTATTTCCAAGAAGATTCCTTTACAAGTTTTCAAGTTTATTTTTAATCAACTTCTTTTATTTTAAATTTGTATGACATGTTATGAAAGGAAAAACGTTTTTGAAGAAGAAAGGATATTTTCCTCAAGAATGGAGTTCAAGTGTTTTATCAAAATTATTTTCCATCTAAGATAATAAAGGTTTCTATTTTTATCCCTATTATTACATTGATTTGATCATGTTGTGATGGAATTATTTTTATGAATTCCTTTATATTATATGAATTGATTTATGATGTCATGATGTTTCAAGAATCCCATTTTTGTTACATGTGTTATGCGATGATGTATGATTATGTGGCACACATAAGAAAGGATTCATTATAAGATGGGTGGGACCTATATCTCCCTCCAATGCATTGGGTAAAGATTTTATATCTCATGAGATAGACATGGCTGAAATGTTATGTAGAGACCCGTATCCTGACGTACATGGACATTACATTACATTTGCGGAATACTTAGTACATAACAAAAACACACACTAAAGGATCGTAATAGTTTAGTGTCTTTGGAAACTCGGAACGTAATCTTCTAATCGTGGTGAAAGTTCTTCAATATCTCCCATAAAGTTCATCCCTTTTTTCTACCTAAAACCTTTCTTTATATCCTGGGGAAAAGAAAACATAAAAGGGTGAGCTCAAATGATCAGTAAGGGTAAACAAAAGAATAATCAATCACATCATATACATAGCTTTTGGAAATCTTAACCTGCAAAAGAGCTCATAATATCATAACATGGGATATATAATAGAAGTGAAATGTAATCCCAATAATCATAACTTAAAACATGAAACTTTGTGGCATACACACATAATCATAGAAAATCATTTCTTGTTAGTCAAGACTCATTGCCAAGACTATCTTAGTGGACAAAGTCCCTTTCTGAATCGAGTAACCCTCGTTTCAGTCCTGTTTTACTGAACTGGTATAACCTACCATTTCATCCATGTCTATCTCATGAGATATAAAATCTTTACCCAATGCATTGGAGGGAGATATAGGTCCCACCCATCTCATAATGATACCATTCTTATGTGTGCCACAAAATCATAAATCATACATAATTTCATAACCCATGTAATAAAAAAATGGGATTCTTAAAAAACATGACATCATAAAACCATTCATATAAGATAAAGGAATTCATAAACATAATTCCATCACAACATAGTCAAATCAATGTAAAAATATGGATAGAAACAGAACCCTTTATTATCTTAGATGGAAAATAATTTTGATAAAACACTTGAAATGAATTCTTGAGGAAAATATCATTTCTTCTTCAAAAACATTTTTCCTTTCATAACATGTCATACGACTTTAAAATAAAAGAAGTTGATTAAAAATAAACTTGAAAACTTGTAAAGGAAGCTTCTTGGATTTAATGTTTTAAAAATCCATTCATGTCGTATAAGTTAAAAAAACAATCTTCGTACTTTTGTCGGAAAAGTCAAAAAGTACCTCGTACGACAAAAGATTCCTTTCATAGATATTACTAAAAACTCACCGAAGGGTAAAAATGGATTTAAACAATTGTAGGTGGATGGAAATAATATTAAATATTGATGAAACATGGATGTGGATGATAAAATACACCCTAGTAAATACTTACGAATAAACAATCTCGGATAAAAATGAGATTGTGATATTTCTCTTACCTTAGGTCTGACTTGATTTGTATGTGTCCGAACCTCCTGTATAATGATTTAAATCATGTTATTGACTTATTCCATAATTATATTCATTGTTATTATATCATATATGGTCCACTTATGACTTTATATTACCCGTTCTTTTGTAAATTCATGTTAAAGTAGCGTTTTGGGTAAAATCGTCTCATTTGTCGTTCGTGTTTTTAACTTGTAATTATTAATATGATTACTTAGATCATGACTACTTAATTCCATAATATAAAACATGATATATATATATATATATATTCATAATATACATATATAATAAATCAGTAAATGGAAAGAAATACACCGTTCATGGAGACGGTAGTCCGTACGTACGCATGAACGCTGTTTTCGTTTCCTTATTGAATTGAATGGAATTAAGTAGATGACATGCATATAAATAATTCCAGTGTCATTATTATGTCATATATTTCATTAGTACTTATTATATATACTTTATAATCATTCATGAATGGTTAATAATTGATAATGAATCTCATCGCGTTGTGGAGACGGTAGTCCGTACGTACGCACGAGCGATGATATCATTCCCAAGGTCGTGGAATTGTGTTGAAGTGTATGTATACTATTTCAGTATCAATATCACTTTATAATAATCATATATAGTTACTCATTAAACCATTATACCCATCCAATTAATGTGGTGGCGGAAAATAGATTACACCACGGCGTGGAGACGGTATTCCGTACGTACGCACGCGCGGTGATTTCCTTTTTTCCGTAGGATGGATAGAAGGTGAATTAGGGTTGTTTCATATTTATAATAACATATAAGTATGTAAGTAATACTGATGTTATTACTTTATAATGAAACAACTAAAGAAGAAGAAGTTGAAGAAGAAAGAAATTGAAAAGATCGGTAATGGATATTACCTCTTCTTTGGAATGCCTCTTTGAATCCTCCACTTAAGGAACTAAGATTGGTCTTTGGAGAAGACCAGGACCTCTAGGATTATTCTAGGGAAGTGGAGAGGAGAAAATGGCAGGGGTTGGCCGAGCTTGAGTGCTCAAATTGGTGTGAGGAGAAGGGGGAGGAGGTGCCCTTTTATAAGGGAGGAGAGGGGCACCTTAGGAATTCTTAAAAATATTAATTTATAATAAATCTAACCCCACATAAAAACCTCCAAAAATGACTCATATTCAAAGATTAGATGAGATAGGGTTGTAATCTCATCAACCAATCAAATTTAGACATGTTTGGAACTTATTTTAAACCTTATCATTTTGATTTATCCTTATTTAATCTATTTAAGTTTATTTGTGGTAATAAAATTCTAAATTTTAAATTATAACAAATAATTACTTATTTGTTGTGAATTTTCCATAATTGTTTACTTTATAACATTATAGACCATATAAATATAAATTTATAATTTTTAAATATTTTTGTGATTTTTAAACAATTTTATAATATGTTATTTTTGTAAAATAACAATAGTGTCAATTTTGACACTATTCATTTATTTGAATTTAAATAAAATATATACAGAAGATATGTTCGAACTAAAAGCTTTAATATATTAATAAAAGGTCATATGTATCTATAAAATTACTGTATCACATTAAATAGTTCATATAATATTTATTTTATTATTTTTAAAACCATTTATTTGGTTTATCTCTTAATAAAATAATTACTACATCATTTTTGTATAATTATTTAATATACTTATTTGTTGTATAAAATTTAAAATAAAATTCTATGATGAAGATAAATATATTACCTTTCACAATAATACTTGTACTCGAATTTATCATTTTAAATCACAATATTTAAATTGTTATATTTATTAAATTATGAAGGTGACAACTTTGGCATCATATAAAATAAAATAATATAAGTGTCATAATCGCTTTTATAAGGCTCCAAATGGTCAAATATTCGACCATTGGATGCTTATGGTTTACATTTACATGTCCAATAAGTTTTGGTTAGGTATTTGTGCATTTTATGGTCACTATTAGTTAAAAAAAACATTATTCTTGATTTTTCACTAGATAAACAATTTCTGCATCACTATTGTGTCATAATTAATGATAATTATTTAATCCCTAAAAATTATAAATAAATTTATATGATGTAGATAATTTCATTAGCTTTCTGTAGACTATTCATGTTCGAAGTTTCATGAAGTTGATCACTAAATTAAAATTAATATACTTATAAAATTTAAGAGAGTGACATGTTGTCACTTTCTTTGGTTTTAATAATAATTAAGTTATTTTCATGGACAAATGTTCATTAAATGATTCTAATCTGACCCTTAGGTGATATGGGTCGACTTTTAGACATCCAATAGGATTTTGACATTTGTTAGGGTAATTTTAAAATATTATATTTACCCTTAATTACTTGATTTACCTTTAACTATGGTAAATAAAATTTACCGTAGTTACTATTCATAATTCCCAAAAATAAAAAGTAGCTTATTAACATAATTTGGACCCACTGATTCCAAATATGGAATCCAGTTTTTAAAATTCCATATACAGAAGTTGCAGAAATTAAATTAAAATTAATCCCGTTGTCGAATAAAAACGGGTTTTTGTTTAAAACATTGCAAAAGATTGAATTGATTTAACCTACGAATTCAAGGTAAAATCAATGCTAATGACATACATTATATTAAATGGTAAAAATATATTCTATTTATACTTTAAAATCATTCAATATTATAATTTAACCACATAAGATATTACGATGAAAAAAGTTGGTTTTAATTAAAATATAGCGTGTTTTTACTATTCATTAAAATGTGAATGTTACCAGAATAATATGAAAAATTTATCCAAAGTAAATTTTTATTTCTTTATTCCAAAGAAGAATTTTATTTTGTCAAATTGAACTTATAAACATGTCAAAAAATAGATTTAAAGTGGGTGCGCCATCAAAAGGCGGCAAAACTGCATTTTTTTGAAAAATACTTATTTTACCCGAAAAATTTATTTTTTTCTTATACCATGTTCTAGAAATGTGTAAGATGAATAATAATGTTATAAAATTCAAAATTTTAGTTAATACTATTCATAACGTCTAGTTCATGACAATATTATAATAATATAACATTGTTTATTAAAACCCGGTATTGTGTACAACACACGCTATCGAGGAAGGTCGCGATTGCGTGTAATGCAAGCCAAGTCAGGGTTGCGTGTTGTGAAAGAATCCTTCATTGTTTCGTATAACAGAATCCAACCATGTTTCATTTATACATTTAATATATATATATATATATATACTCAATGTTGCGTAGAATAACTATTATCAAAATTATGTGCAACACGGTCCAAGAAGAGTGTTGCGTATACTGCAAGCTAATACAGTGTTGCGTATAGCGCAAGGTAATCTTGGTGCAGAATAAAACATAAGACATTAATGAAATTAAAATAATATTTTTCATAAAATCTCGGGGTGTTACATTCTACCCCCCATAAAATGAATTTCACCCTCGAAATTCATCGGGGTTATAAATGGTTTACTATTTGAAAGTTTCTTTGATAGAAACCCACATCGTAAAAAGGAATACCCAAACTTATCTTTAAAAAACAAAAGTATGAAACGTAACGGTTACCCAAATAAACTAATCACTGGGTTTCCACATAGGTGAAAATATGGATATGGAAGAGAAATCTAACCATCATGTTCTGATGGAGAGTGGTAGAGAACATGGCTATGGAAAAGCTAGCAATCACAAAGCCATAAATTTGTGATGATCTAGGGTACCATCTGATTTATCGGATATAACGGCACTAGGACAACATTTTTAGTTTTCAAGATCATTTCCCAAAAGTTGAAAATTTGAATTACAATAAATACTTACTTTATTTTGGTACAATCTCACTATTGTTCGTGCCTTGAACAATTTCCACTTCATCTCTTAAATAAATGAAGTTGAATTTGTTATTCGTGAAGTGTTAGCAGATCATGTGATAGAATGACGGGTCATTCCATCTGTCTCAAACAAAGGGTTAGCAAAAATTATATACATAAGTCGATCTATAGTGAGATTAATCATATATGGTTCCTAAAATGAACTTATACTTCACATATCATACTGCTTAATATAATAAAACTAGTTTTTACTAAACAGTGACTTCCTGTAGGCCAGTGGTAGGCAATAAAGGCCAGTCGCACTTCGGTTGTGGGTTCGATTCCCACAGCCTAGTCCGACGCGATGGGCTGTCGCCCGTCCTGCAGGTTGTCCTTTTTCTAAAACTATATTACTATTACATCCCATCAATAATATCGAAAAAAGAACTTCTATCCTTAAACAATACTAACTTATGTCCAACATAATCCATTGTAATCTTTAGGCTTATCCATAATACTGCAGTCCACTCTCATAATATAGTGAAAACGATTACCAAAGATTTAATACCATCGTTGATCCCCATATATCATAAGATATGTTTTGTTGGTCACATTCCAAACATTCAAAGTCCTTAATATTGTACTCTCTTGAATACCCATTGAACCTTATTGAAAACATGAATGTTGTCAAAAGTTAACTCTTTCCACATACCAAAATCCAGAAATTAAATATACTCAAACCATGATATAACCTTCTCCGTATATCAGTCATGAGCTCATGAATACTATCAAACATTTTATTTTCTCCTTATCCCTTCATTATGCGCATATCATCTACATTCCAAAAATATCTGAATAACCTTTCATGGATACTGGTAACATTAATCAGACAACAATGTAACAATCCTTACATGTCTCTTTATTCCATAGTTCCATGAGATTACTTATACAACATTACACATGATAAACATGTAATCATTCCACTACATTCTTAAACCATTGACCGAGCTTCAACAATTCTTTCATCTCACATATCATTTGTAGTCTCATCATCATCATCCACATAAATACTACCCATATGACCATACTGATTCTCTTCATGAGTCTTTCCCTTAGGGAATTTGTTCGCATAATGCCCATACATTCCACATTTAAAACACTTAACCATTTTTGATGTCGTAGCAATACCATTATCCTCATCCATGGTGTTAACCGAACCTTTTCCTTTGCACTTACTTGCTTTTTTTCCTTATTTTCCACACCCAAAGCATCTTCCAGTTCCCTTGAAACATTCTCCTTGATGCCTCTTCCCACATGATTTACATAGGGGAAATTGAACTTTCTTTCCTCTATGATCATCATGAAACTCCATCTTTCTCTTATTAGCCGAGTCAGGAAACTTACCAAATTTTACTTTATTGATCATATTATGAGATTGCTGATTCGGCATAATAATGATCTTTGGAATTCCAAATCCCATTTCATTTGGTTGCTCATGAAGAATATCATTCCATTGTCCATCATATCCTCCATTATCGTGAATCATCTTGTTTCCAGCCATTTTCTAAAACCCAAAATGAATAGTGTGAGAGGCAAAAATCATGCTAGGGAAAAAAACATAATAAAGGGGGAGTACCTTCAATATCTAACATCTTAGGTTTAATTCTATGATCGTTAGTGTATTTTTAGTACTATAACTTATACGTCTACTTAACCTTAGGGGCATCCCTAGACATTCCGTAGAAATATCTCTAGGGATCTCACTAACGTTTTCGCATCCTAGTTTCCAAAGGTTGACTAAACATTTCCTCTGATACCAACTGTAGAGACCCGTATCCTGACGTACATGGACATTACATTACATTTGCGGAATACTTAGTACATAACAAAAACACACACTAAAGGATCGTAATAGTTTAGTGTCTTTGGAAACTCGGAACGTAATCTTCTAATCGTGGTGAAAGTTCTTCAATATCTCCCATAAAGTTCATCCCTTTTTTCTACCTAAAACCTTTCTTTATATCCTGGGGAAAAGAAAACATAAAAGGGTGAGCTCAAATGCTCAGTAAGGGTAAACAAAAGAAAAATCAATCACATCATATACATAGCTTTTGGAAATCTTAACCTGCAAAAGAGCTCATAATATCATAACATGGGATATATCATAGAAGTGAAATGTAATCCCAATAATCATAACTTAAAACATGAAACTTTGTGGCATACACACATAATCATAGAAAATCATTTCTTGTTAGTCAAGACTCATTGCCAAGACTATCTTAGTGGACAAAGTCCCTTTCTGAATCGAGTAACCCTCGTTTCAGTCCTGTTTCACTGAACTGGTATAACCTACCATTTCAGCGATGTCTATCTCATGAGATATAAAATCTTTACCCAATGCATTGGAGGGAGATATAGGTCCCACCCATCTCATAATGATACCATTCTTATGTGTGCCACAAAATCATAAATCATACATCATTTCATAACCCATGTAATAAAAAAATGGGATTCTTAAACAACATGACATCATAAAACCATTCATATAAGATAAAGGAATTCATAAACATAATTCCATCACAACATAGTCAAATAAATGTAAAAATATGGATAGAAACAGAACCCTTTATTATATTAGATGGAAAATAATTTTGATAAAACACTTGAAATGAATTCTTGAGGAAAATAACCTTTCTTCTTCAAAAACATTTTTCCTTTCATAACATGTCATACGACTTTAAAATAAAAGAAGTTGATTAAAAATAAACTTTAAAACTTGTAAAGGAAGCTTCTTGGATTTAATGTTTTAAAAATCCATTCATGCCGTATAAGTTAAAAAAAACATTCTTCGTACTTTTGTCGGAAAAGTCAAAAAGTACCTCGTACGACAAAAGATTCCTTTCATATATATTACTAAAAACTCACCGAAGGGTAAAAATGGATTTAAACAATTGTAGGTGGATGGAAATAATATTAAATATTGATGAAACATGGATGTGGATGATAAAATACACCCCAGTAAATACTTACGAATAAACAATCTCGGATAAAAATGAGATTGTGATATTTCTCTTACCTTAGGTCTGACTTGCTTTGTATGTGTCCGAACCTCCTGTATAATGATTTAAATCATGTTATTGACTTATTCCAGAATCATATTCATTGTTATTATATCATATATGGTCCACTTATGACTTTATATTACCCGTTCTTTTGTAAATTCATGTTAAAGTAGCGTTTTGGGTAAAATCGTCTCATTTGTCGTTCGTGTTTTTAACTTGTAATTATTAATATGATTACTTAGATCATGACTACTTAATTCCAGAATATAAAACATGATATATATATATATATATTCATAATATACATATATAATAAATCAGTAAATGGAAATAAATACACCGTTCATGGAGACGGTAGTCCGTACGTACGCATGAACGCTGTTTTCGTTTCCTTATTGAATTGAATGGAATTAAGTAGATGACATGCATATAAATAATTCCAGTGTCATTATTATGTCATATATTTCATTAGTACCTATTATATATACTTTATAATCATTCATGAATGGTTAATCATTGAGAATGAATCTCATCGCGTTGTGGAGACGGTAGTCCGTACGTACGCACGAGCGATGATATCGTTCCCAAGGTCGTGGAATTGTGTTGAAGTGTATGTATACTATTTCAGTATCAATATCACTTTATAATAATCATATATAGTTACTCATTAAACCATTATACCCATCCAATTAATGTGGTGGCGGAAAATAGATTACACCACGGCGTGGAGACGGTATTCCGTACGTACGCACGCGCGGTGATTTCCTTTTTTCCGTAGGATGGATAGAAGGTGAATTAGGGTTGTTTCATATTTATAATAACATATCAGTATGTAAGTAATACTTATGTTATTACTTTATCATGAAACAACTAAAGAAGAAGAAGTTGAAGAAGAAAGAAATTGAAAAGATCGGTAATGGATATTACCTCTTCTTTGGAACGCCTCTTTGAATCCTCCACTTAAGGAACTAAGATTGGTCTTTGGAGAAGACCAGGACCTCTAGGATTATTCTATGGAAGTGGAGAGGAGAAAATGGAAGGGGTTGGCTGAGCTTGAGTGCTCAAATTGGTGTGAGGAGAAGGGGGAGGAGGTGCCCTTTTATAAGGGAGGAGAGGGGCACCTTAGGAATTCTTAAAAATATTAATTTATAATAAATCTAACCCCACATAAAAACCTCCAAAAATTACTCATATTCTAATATTAGATGAGACAGGGTTGTAATCTCATCAACCAATCAAATTTAGACATGTTTGGATCTTATTTTAAACCTTATCATTTTGATTTATCCTTATTTAATCTATTTAAGTTTATTTGTGGTAATAAAATTCTAAATTTTAAATTATAACAAATAATTACTTATTTGTTGTGAATTTTACATAATTGTTTACTTTATAACATTATAGACCATATAAATATAAATTTATAATTTTTAAATATTTTTGTGATTTTTAAACAATTTTATAATATGTTATTTTTGTAAAATAACAATAGTGTCAATTTTGACACTATTCATTTATTTGAATTTAAATAAAATATATACAGAAGATATGTTCGAAATAAAAGCTTTAATATATTAATAAAAGGTCATATGTATCTATAAAATTACTGTATCACATTAAATAGTTCATATAATATTTATTTTATTATTTTTAAAACCATTTATTTGGTTTATCTCTTAATAAAATAATTACTACATCATTTTTGTATAATTATTTAATATACTTATTTGTTGTATAAAATTTAAAATAAAATTCTATGATGAAGATAAATATATTACCTTTCACAATAATACTTTTACTCGAATTTATCATCTTAAAATCACAATATTTAAATTGTTATATTTATTAAATTATGAAGGTGACAACTTTGGCATCATTTAAAATAAAATAATATAAGTGTCATAATCGCTTTTATAAGGCTCCAAATGGTCAAATATTCGACCATTGGATTCTTATGGTTTACATTTACATGTCCAATAAGTTTTGGTTAGGTATTTGTGCATTTTATGGTCACTATTAGTTAAAAAAACATTATTCTTGATTTTTCACTAGATAAACAATTTCTGCATCACTATTGTGTCATAATTAATAATAATTATTTAATCCCTAAAAATTATAAATAAATTTATATGATGTAGATAATTTCATTAGATTTCTGTAGACTATTCATGTTCGAAGTTTCATGAAGTTGATCACTAAATTAAAATTAATATACTTATAAAATTTAAGAGAGTGACATGTTGTCACTTTCTTTGGTTTTAATAATAATTAAGTTATTTTCATGGACAAATGTTCATTAAATGATTCTAATCTGACCCTTAGGTGATATGGGTCGACTTTTAGTCATCCAATAGGATTTTGACATTTTTTAGGGTAATTTTAAAATATTATATTTACCCTTAATTACTCGATTTACCTTTAACTATGGTAAATAAAATTTACCGTAGTTACTATTCATAATTCCCAAAAATAAAAAGTAGCTTATTAACATAATTTGGACCCACTGATTCCAAATATGGAATCCATTTTTTAAAATTCCATACACAGAAGTTGCAGAAATTAAATTAAAATTAATCCCGTTGTCGAATAAAAACGGGTTTTTGTTTAAAACATTGCAAAAGATTGAATTGATTTAACCTACGAATTCAAGGTAAAATCAATGCTAATGACATAAATTATATTAAATGGTAAAAATATATTCTATTTATACTTTAAAATCATTCAATATTATAATTTAACCACATAAGATATTACGATGAAAAAAGTTGTTTTTAATTAAAATATAGCGTGTTTTTACTATTCATTAAAATGTGAATGTTACCAGAATAATATGAAAAATTTATCCAAAGTAAATTTTTATTTCTTTATTCCAAAGAAGAATTTTATTTTGTCAAATTGAACTTATAAACATGTCAGAAAATATATTTAAAGTGGGTGC
This sequence comes from Viscum album, assembly GCA_963277665.1. NCBI lineage: Eukaryota > Viridiplantae > Streptophyta > Magnoliopsida > Santalales > Viscaceae > Viscum > Viscum album. The sequence continues at coordinate 575,526,175 of OY728122.1, read as the reverse complement.
GCCATCAAAAGGCGGCAAAACTGCATTTTTTTGAAAAATACTTATTTTACCCGAAAAATTTATTTTGTTCTTATACCATGTTCTAGAAATGTGTAAGATGAATAATAATGTTATAAAATTCAAAATTTAGTTAATACTATTCATAACGGCTAGTTCATGACAATATTATAATAATATAACATTGTTTATTAAAACCCGGTATTGTGTACAACACACGCTATCGAGGAAGGTCGCGATTGAGTGTAATGCAAGCCAAGTCAGGGTTGCGTGTTGTGAAAGAATCCTTCATTGTTTCGTATAACAGAATCCAACCATATTTCATTTATACATTTAATATATATATATATATATACTCAATGTTGCGTAGAATAACTATTATCAAAATTATGTGTAACACGGTCCAAGAATAGTGTTGCGTATACTGCAAGCTAATACGGTGTTGCGTATAGCGCAAGGTAATCTTGGTGCAGAATAAAACATAAGACATTAATGAAATTAAAATAATATTTTTCATAAAATCTCGGGGTGTTACATGGTAGGTTATACCGGTTCAGTGAAACAGGACTGAAACGAGGGTTACTCGATTCAGAAATGGACTTTATCCACTAAGATAGTCTTGGCAATGAGTCTTGACTAACAAGAAATGATTCTCTATGATTATGTGTGTATGCCACAAAGTTTCATGTTATAAGTTATGATTATTGGGATTACATTTCACTTCTATGATTTATCCCATGTTATGATATTGTGAGCTCTTTTGCAGTTTAAGATTTCCAAAAGCTATGTTCTTATGTATATGATGTGATTGATTTTTCTTTTGTTTACCCTTACTGAGCATTTGAGCTCACCCTTTTATGTTTTCTTTTCCCCAGGATATAAAGAAAGGTTTTAGGTATAAAAAAAAGGAAGATCTTTATGGGAGATATTGAAGATATTTCACCAGGATTAGAAGATTATATTCCGAGTTTCCAAAGACACTAAACTATTATGATCCTTGTGTGTGTGTTTTTGTTATGTACTAAGTATTCCGCAAATGTAATGTAATGTCAATGTACGTCAGGCTTCGGGTCTCTACAGAGTTTCCCTGCCCGCGCCGCAACAAATAAACCAACAAGGGGGGAGGAGGTTCGGCCATGTTCATGTGGTCCGACCTCCTCCCGTTACTGCGATAGCAGGCGGCTCAAAAGAAAAGTAGAAAGTGACGGAAGAAAACACAAAATAAACCCCTACCTCAACGTTGTCGTCGCACGAGCGTTCGTCACGGAATTAACCTTCGAGGAAGAAGAGGATCGTCGCAGAAGAAGAGGATCGCTGTGGAAGGAACGTCATTTGCATTAGGTGATCTCTGAGGAAGGTGTCTCTCGTAGTTGTCCGTCGTCGGAGGTTGGCGTTCTTCGTTGGCGCTGGGGCGTTCTTCACGTTCTTCGTCGAAGAACAAAGAATCCTCTCTTTTTCTCCCATGGTCTTAACACAACACAAACTCAACCATAAAAAAATAAGTCCTTCCCTTATTTTATTATCAACATAAGAATTTGAAATTCAAAAGATAAGAAATGAACAATTAATTCAAAGAATTAATTGTAACGATTTAACCGCCCAATTTAATGAGGCGTTTCTTAACCAAAATAAACACAAGGTTTGACTTTCATTAAAAGGGGGGTTGCGGATGCGTTACTTAGAATGGAAGAAACGGTGAGGCTTGTGCGGGCCCCACCTCACAGATATCCTACCAAGTGGGTAGGATATTGTGGGTCCCACCTTATCCGCTTAACTTAGGTTAAGCCGTTTTAAGTGAAATAAAATAAATTACTGCACCACTTTAATTTATTTCTTAACTTAACCCCAAATATTAAAAACCACACCCGAGCAAACGCAACTCTGAAAAAGGTGTTTCTAAGCAATTATCGGCGCTGGAATTCCATTGGTGCGCTCGGAATTGGATTCCGAGCACCGGTTTAAAAGTTAAAAAAACCCGCTCGTTCGTTCAATGAACGTACCCAAGCTAAACTTCAGAAAATGATTCCGGGCACACTGGGCCTCAGAATCTGGTGCCGTCACAAAATGCGTTCTTGTAAAATTCCCAAGAAAATTAAGAAAAAAAATTTCCTTGAATTTTACGGGTCTTTACATCTTATGTGCATGCATCATCTTTGAAATCTCACACCTGATCATCAGTGGTACTAAACATGATAACATTAACTATATTGGTGGTCAATGATAAAGATTTGATGGCCTATTCAGGTGGTAAATATTAACAAACCCATTTTCACTACAATGATCGGTTAAAATATAGAGCATCATACTTCCCCTAAACACTAATTTTCAGATAGGAAAATTATTATTTGATAATCTAATGAATCATATGAGACTATTAGTGTACACCTAACATAAAATCTCAAAATATAAACCATATTTGGCATGTTGATCCACTAGAATCATGGTGTGATTAACCTTTTGACACTTATTTTTTATGGTATTATGGTGTTTGGATCTTCCAATATAGGTCAACTGATGCCCCGGTATACAGTTAAACTTCACCCATAAATTATTCTGGAGGTATGTTTTGTGATTTTCAGGGATAAACTCTAGGGTATAAAAATGCAGGGTTATGGGTGTATAGTACATGATAGGTAATATTTTGGTGGAAATGATATCCAATAGTATTTCATTATACTTCTATTGATCCAAATGGAATTCATTCTTTTGATCACCCCAAGATTCTCTATGAGACAACTGGGAAGTCAGAGGAGTAAGTAATGAAAATCTAATTTATTAGTATTTGGAGGAGAGAGGAATAATTTGTAAAATCATTACTTGGGAGGAGGAGGAATTTTTTGGAGGTGACGCAACATTTATCACCATATCCAAATAAGATATAGATTACATATCCTCTTGTTGATGAGGGAGTTCATCAAGCACTCATTTCTCAATCGTAAGTTGTTCCTCATCATAGGGAACCAAAATAGACCCTGGCATCTCCCCTACCTCCAACATAAAGGTGGAAAGGATATATGCTAATATAGTTAGGGATATATACCCATTTATTCATTGTAATTAATTCAAAACATCCATCATATATATGAATTAATGGAGGTACATAGTAATTTTTCTCACTTTATCCTCGATAATGGTCACCTTCAACCAGTGGGTTATTTTCCTAACACTAGTATTGTATAAAGAAATATCTCTCTTAAATAATCATAATTTTGTAACTATAAAAAATCATATGTAACTTTGTTTTGATTTACCCTACCTTTCCATTGGTGTTGGTGATGGAGTTCCCTGGGCATGAGCTTCTGAGAGTCATGAGGATATTTCCCATGAGCATTATTATTTATTTCACTGGGAGGACCTATAAGATTAATGGAATCCCATATATCATGTACTGGATATTTAAGGTGTAGGAAATATTTTTCAGGGAGATAACCTTTGTTTCCACTGGTGGTTCCAATAGTTAGGAGAGTCGGTCTAGCATGCCTGATGGGCAGCTGCGGTCTCAAACCCATTTTGGAATAAACACCCCCTACATTGTGGTGAATATTTTATATGATGTGTCAATGGGGTTTGGGGAAATTGGATCCATTAGAGTGGAATTACAGGGAGATATATATGATCAATTCCCCTAGTGTGTGAGTTGCATGACCTAGGTTGGGGAAGACATGATTGGAGTGAGATGAACATGTTCATCTAACTTTTAACGTACCTTATTCTATCAGTAATGTTGGGTGGTGAGATAACTCCAAGGAAAATCCTTGGTGGAAGTTGTTTCTAGAACATCTTAGATTTACCCTACCGCCCTGGCATAGTGGAAAGTATCATCCTCATGTTACGGTTAAAGGCTCTTGTATTGGTTGGCAGTGTTAGTGGGAGGTATTTTTCAAGAAAAGATTTATATTAGTGATAGAATCATGGTTTTTTGACTTTTAAGTCCCTCCTATCCATTTAGTAGCTAGGAATGGGGGTTTATTTCTCATATTAGTATGAAAAAATGCATTTAGGACCCTATACTCTATAAGATATAATGGGTAAATGGGGAAGGGATTCTAATATCAATGGGAGAGATAGTTGTCACCATTAGGATGTAAGTATGTGTGGTTTCTAAATGGGTGACTCTATTTCCCTTATCACTATTTTTGGTGTTTGTTTTATCTCATTGAGCATGAAAAATGGCTTGAAATATACAAAAATCATTTAAATACAATCATAAGTACATGTATGATGATAATGATGATTCCCAATACACCCAACACTAATGATGTATAACTATGGAGAAATCCATCCATAGTTACTCATCCACTCATTATTCAAGGACAAAGGATTCATATAGAGTTCATAATTTTTCTTTTTAAATATTTTCATCATGACCATCATGTCGTACTATTCCATGGATGACCATGATCCTCTGGTCTAACATTCCTATTTTCTAAAGGTATTCATCCTGTCACCCCTAAGGTTGATGGTGTTAACTTCATGATCAGAATTGGATGATGGTATTTCATCACATCCATCCATTTATTCTTTGATGTTATTAATTTCATAGTTTTATTATACTTCATATATTTAAGTAATGATCAAGAATGTCATTCCCAAAACCATCTTTATATAGACATTGATTAATTGAAACACTAGAAACCTTAGTAGGGTGAACACCTTATATTGTATATGATGAGTCTTCCTACTCTCTTAGACATTGTTGGGTGCATTTGGAATCTATAAATATATTCCTAAATATTTTACATGAGGTAATTATATGTTTCTCACATGGGATTCCATAATATTATAACCCAAGTAATCTCATTCTCATAATACTAAGAAATTAATGCTCATGGAATATGGGATCTTAGATTTTTTACCTAAGGAAACCTAGGCTCATCACCTAGGGAAACTCATTCTCATCACATGACACATCTTGTGGTTTTAAAATAGGGAAAATTAGGCTAATCACCCAATTCACCATTGTATCATCACCAAAGATATCCTATGCTTGTCATAAAAGGTATCCTATACTCGTTACATAAGTATGGATAGAATCTTAGGCTCATCTCCTTAGGGGGGAATAGATAGATCTCATGCTAGTCAAATAGTCTTCTTATGATCATCTTATAAAGTAATGGTTTAAAGTATACTAATATATTCATAGATTAAATTCCAATGGGGGATCTCATGATTAAAATCCAATGGGTATTCTCAGGGTTTAAATTCTTATGAAGAATGTTCACAATTTAAATTTTTGTGGAGGGAACTAATCGTTTAATGTCCAATGGATGATTATCAGGGTTTAAAGTCCCATAAAGGAAACTCGTGATTTAAATTTATATAGAGGATTATTACAATTTAAAGTTAATGGGTACTTATTGAATGTTTTTAAAGAGACATGGAAAACTCTAGAAATATGACTCAACTTTAAAGATACTACCTTCCAAGGGGGTATGGAGTGATAGAAATGTAGAGATTGAACCTAAATGAGTAATATTGAAAATCAAAGAGGAAGAAAGTGATCAAAAACCAAATAGTTTGGGTGAAATTGTTTTATGGTTTTATTATTATATAGTACCATGTATTTTAACATCATTGTGTGTGGATTCTTGTACCATTAAAAGAGCGAACACAAGGGATAATAAAGGGATTATGATTTAGGTTACCATAGTGGACCCGACCTGGTCAGTGACCTAGGTGAAGAAAATGAGAATTGGATAACACACATGTTAGGAATCTCTAGGTGTTACTCATGAGTTAGTTGATCAAGACTAAAAATTACACACATGTCTTTCTACCTGACCAAAACATAGGTGCCACATAAATTGAGGCTTCCCAGATCATGCATGGTTTATAAGGTCTGGGTATTAAATTACTTATGATTAGAATTAAAAATGAAGGAGATTATCCATACTATGACTAATGAAATGGTCTTTGGAAAAAAGGTCATGAATTTGGTTGAACATATGGAATTTTCATGAGTAATCCTGAATCAGGTGGATGTGGGTCCCATGTGCAATTAAGATTCATGCAACTATGTTTAGTGAAATGATTAAACATGTGGGATTTCCAATTATGGGCTCCACATAAGTTGTTTGTTTGATGTATCTTAATATTTCATGATAATTTGGTATCTAGGAAAAATGTTTTACATGGATTTCTAGGATAAGAGTTTCACATAAATTAGGTATTTCGTGGACAGTGGTGTTTTTGTGAGACTTAAGCCTCCAATAAAAAGTATTTTCTTCATATAATAAAGCTATTAAAAAGTGTATCAAAAAAATATAATTCATTTAATGACTTATATGAGGTGATTTATATAATATTTTCACCTGCATAAATCTATGGTCACCTTTGAAGTTACACTATTCATGGATTTCCATATTGTAGGAGATGAGATATTTATATTGGAAGTTTGAGTCTTGGTGATGCATGTCTATCATGGGGCATGGAAAAAAATTATTACCAAATTATAGTTTATTTTTCAAACTAGGGTTATCTCCAGAAGATGAGTCTACATAAAAAACTATTTTCACTTTAACTTGTTTCTAGGAAAATTGATTTTTATTTGGTTTGAATTAAGAAATTGAGGATGTGTATAAATCAGACTAAATTAAATTATTTAAAATAATTGATGATAGATGATGATAATTTCATTATAGACAAGAACTAATTCAATGTTATCCTGATTTCTAATTATACCAATTATAATCCTTCTGGTTGGTAAGAGATAGATTCTCTATTAGTTCTTCTCTCTCCCTTGGATAGATGGTGATGGTGAGGATATCCCATATATAAGTCTCAAATTTATCTACCCTCCTTCTTATGTGTGTGGTATTTTAGTGGGTCCTCTTGATAAATTAATTCAATCCCAATTTTGGTTTTTTTATTCCCTATTTTATAAAGGTTTTAGTCACAATTCCTCACACATATTGGAAATCAATGATCACTCCCCACCCAACCGTAATTTGTTCCATAGTAAGAATTTTGAAAATGGGTGGAGGTAGATATGGATCATAGAATAAATCAACATAAATTAAAATAATAGCACCCTAGTAAATATTAAATTAAAATAACAAAACTAATTAACAATTGAAACTTGTTGGTAGAATATAGAAAGGATTTTATAATATTATAAACAAAAACTCAACCTAATCACAATTGCTCTAGCCTCCCCATTTCTTAATCACTCACATAAAATAAACATACAAGTATATGGTAATCTATTTCATCCATTAGAGGGGATAAATTTCATAAGTTAAATTAAATAAAGTAAAGGAAATGAAAATAGAAAGGCTTCGCAGTAGTATGGACTCTGCATCCAACACTTCCCCCATCGATTTCTCTTCTTTCAACCCAATCGAGGCCTCTATTTTTGGAGATAAAAAGTATCCCTGAGCATCATAATATCTGAAATAAATGATTTTGGGTCAATATCAAGTGTTCATGGTTGTTCTGAGTCAAAAATTTGGGCATCTTCCATTATTTACTTCAAATCAGGTTGAACCTAGGTATATTAGAAACTTTCACATCAAGAATAGTTGTTTCATGATGTGTAGTGTGTGGGGATGAACATATCATTGTTTTTGCCACATTCTAAATATTTTATTACACTCATGGATATTTCATGGAGTGACCATATGTTTTATTTATTGACTTGTGATTTCATCACCCAAGTTCCCAATTTTTCTCCATGCTTTGGTTTATGTCTTTTATTCCCTTAATATTTACATTCCGAATGACATTCAAGATGTGAATTGGTTTTCACTAGATTATTTCACTCTATTTTAGTCTAATTCGTTAGTTTTGAGCTCCATCCTTGGGCCTCAACGTTTCCTTTGTTATGGAACATCTTTTTCATGATGAATTCAGTACTATCATCACATTTTGTAATAAACATGGTATCCAACCATAAAACTATAAAATAATTAAATACCAAACAATTTAATCATTTAACATACATAAAAATATGTTATACATTAAAATAATCATGAAAAGTTTCATTATGTCTTTTCCCCCACACTTTGAACTTTCTTGTCAACAATCATGTAATTTCAATGGAAATAAAAGAGGAATAACAAGTTACCAACATTAAAATTCCAAATAAATTAAATCAAATGATTATCAATGGATGATCAATCATTAAATTTTCACATAAAAATGTCAATTCAACCTCAAAATCATCAAATAAAATAGACAACCCAAGTATTTTACTTTTTCACATTGAGAATAGTGGATCTTTTTCATTCATTTATTCATATATCAAAATTCATCATTATCAAGAATGAAAAGTTATGATTTACCCCTTAATGTATTCTATTCTCTCATCGCTCTTGACATAAATTCAAGGAGTGTTATGGTATTATCATGATTAAATTCTATTTTTCATAGGCTTTCAAATGATCTACCTTCTCCACTTTGTAAATTTAAAATTCACCCCAAATAATGAGGTTTTCCAGTAAATGTTTTGATTACCATGAGGATTAAGGTTGGTAGGGATTAATGTTAAACTTTTTAAGGACAAAAAAGGTGGGTTATCTCTATGTCATACTGCATGATATCTAAAGTAATGTGAAATTAAAATATCTCCAATAAAATGACAGCTCCCACTTCCAGATACTCTGAGTTAGGTAATGATCAATTAAAGTGTAATGAATAAATTTCACCTTCTAAATTTTTTTATTTATTTTTATTCAAAAAATGGAAAAATATAACATCGACCAACTAACCACATATAATTATTTGATCATCATTCTAGAAAAGGCAATTTTTTATTTCTCCAAAACACAATGCATTTTTTCCTTATATATGTATATATATTCTTTCAATAATGTAAAATAATAAGTAAAAATGGTGTAACATGATCCTATCTCAATTCCAAAAATATAACCCCCATAATTTTTCCATTAAATATAACACATACCTTCAACAAAGATTTCCCAAACCCCCATACGTAAACTTTAAAATATCATGAAATATAAATATATATAGGTAGGAATGGATATAAATCGATTATAATGTCTCTCATTCCTAGTTATTCCATTTATACCATATGTGGGATACACAATGACTAATGTAAAAATTGGTCTTAAGGATAAGGGTTTAACAATAAAAATTACATCAATCATGTAAAATGTGGTTCCATATAGTCAAATCATTGAAAATTTCAAATATATATTTTAGTAGGTAACATTCACCCAAGATCTCTCAATAAATATTCTCAAGATAATATAAAAAATATTTGGTCTAGAAATCCTATTTTTAATGGAACATATGAATTTGGTACAATTACTTATGGAATGAAATAATTATAACAATTCAATCCATATAAATTTCAGAAATTCAAAGTATGAAAATGGTAGGTAAATTCCATTTACCTAAATCAATTAAATCTGTTAAATAGTGATTCATCAAAATTAACATCCTAATATTCCCTATAATTAGTCAATTTCTCATTTTACTCATTCAATCTCCTTAATGTAAAAATATGAAACATGGAATCAAGGAATTAAAAATTAATTCATGTTTCCAAGACCAATCATATAAAGATAGAACGAAAAAAAGGTCATGCAATTTTTATTTAAGGCTCAAAAATCTATTTTCAAAAAAAATTATAGGGAATTAAAATGGTAATGAATTTAAAAGAAAACTCCCCTTAGAAATTAATCTTCAATCAAGTTGTGTAGGTTATGCTCCTTAAATTATGTTTTACATAATTTTTACAAGATGAATATATTTCAAAGGGGGGATTTTCATTTCACAACATTTTTTTATATAATTTCTCATTATAAATTCTTCTTTATATAGTGTCAATGCCATTTTCATAGAAAGAATTATGGTTTCAGGATATGAAATCCATACAATTTCTCTATCCTTGTGTTACCTTCATTATAGACTTGAAAAATAATAATAAAAACAAATGATAGTGTAGTCCTATTCAATGATTTTCAAATAGGACTCATGGGAATATTATTCTAAGGAAAAAACAAGGGTTCCCTCTAAAAATAAATTTTGATTAATGTTGTTGGCTCGAATCAAAAAAAAATTAAATAAATCCCAGACTATAATATTCCCTTCCCCAAACATAATTGATGTAGTGTAAATAATGTATTAAAATTGATTATTCATGTAATTATATTTAAAATGGAATTACCAAATTTAATAAAATGTAATGGAGTGGAACAACCAGGTGGATATTCATTAGTAATCTAGGTGAATGAGTGAAATATCCTCCACTAGTTATTGAGTAATGGTCTCATGTTACTTCATCAACCTCTTCCCATTTATAGTGAATGGGTTTCCTTCATCCTTTTCAATCTAAACAGTACCAAAATGGTATACATGAATAATAGTAAAAGTTTTTTCCCATCTGAAAATAAATTTACCCGGTACAAGTTTGACTATAGAGTTTTATAGCTGCATTATATCTCCAAGGTTGAAGGTTATTGGTTGAATTATCATATCATGGGTTACCCTTGTTCTTTCTTTATAAATATTTGAATATTCAAAAGCTTCAATCCTTATTCCTTATACCTCTTGAATCTATAGTCTCTTCTATTTCCTAGATCTATCAAGCTCTATATTCACCTATCTCACAGCCTAGAATGCTTTATGTTCCAATTACACAGGGAAGTGGAATATCTTCCCATAAATTAATCATTAGGGTAACATTACTATGGGTGTATTATATGTATTCCTATAATACTAGAAGGTGTCTTATAACTTTTTATTTGGGTTTGATAGTCATTTCTAGAATTCCATTGAGTAATCTATTTTAAACTTCTTCTCCTCTATTTTCTTATGGATGTTATGTGGTTGATGTTTTATGGTTTACCTAATAAAACTTCATAAATTTCTCTGTTTTCCTACTAAAAAATTGGTTCTATTGATAACTATTTATTGCTTATGGTACTCCAAACCTGTAAAATTTGTTAGTCTTGATATAAATATATATAAATTATTAGCATCATCTGTCCTCGTGACTTCTTCTTCCACCAATTTTGGAATATAATCTACAAATAGTAGAATATCTGAATTACTGAAGGACATTGGGAATGTTCCGAGGAATTTTATGCCCCAAACATAAAATTTTAAAAAAAGGTAACTATATTTTATGTAATTTCCTATCTTTTTTATCTATTATTAGAAAAAAAATTATTTTACACATTTCATAAAAAATCACTTATATCTTAAAATAAAGTAGGATAATAAATTATAGATTCTAAAAAATTCATGGTTGTACTTTAGGATCCAAAATAGCCCATAAAAATATAATTTTTAACCAAATTCAAAAATTGATTCTATATTCAATTTCATGTAAACATCTTCTAATTATATGATATGTGTATATCTTCAATACGAATGAGTCTTCTTAAATATAAAATCTAGATTCATATTTAAACATATACTGATTATGAGATTTTATATGATTTGATACCTGATATGTGAATAAATATTTGAAAATTAATTCATAACATGGTACTTCCCCTTCTATGATGTAATGTTTTTCTTGATGTGATTGATCATTGAGAGGGTCTTGATTGGGAATTTATGCTTCAGCAGTGTGAGCCAATCGACTTAGATAATTGGCAACTTGATTTTTAGTTCCCTTTTTTCTTTAATTTCCAAAATTGAATCCTTTTAAAATAATCATTCCTCAGACCATACTTTTATCAGAATCATCTTTCTTCAATGGATACCTAAGAGCTACATGACTACAAAAAAAATCCAAGAATATTGGATCTGAATTTATCTAGTGAAAAAATTACTACAATGAAATCTTTTTCTATAGTTTATTAGTAGATTTACATGGAATCCAATGTCCTTGAATTGTATAGTATGACTTGAGGTTTTTATGAAATTATTTTTGAGAGTTTATCTTCTATTTCTATGTTGGATACATCACATATAAATTTAAAAGGATAATCTCAGTTCGGTGGTTGCATTGTTGGATGTGAGATCAAATTTTACTTTAATTCATCAAACACTTTCTTACAAACATAATAAACATTAAACATATCTTATTTTAAAAGTAAAATAAATAGAGAGAGAGATAAATCTTACTAAAATATTTGATGAATCCTTTGTAAAAAAATGAATTTCATAAAAAGGATCTAATATGAGATATATAAGTTGGGTTTGACAAGGAATTTGTTACTTCAATTTTGATCTATCCACCACAATAACTATTTTTGAAATTATGAATTCTAACACTATTCATTTTTTGACCATGAAATAACATTTTTCAATTTTTAAATTCATATTTTTCTCAATGAAAATTTTTAAGAAATTTTCTAAATTCCCTAAGAAATGATCGAAAGAATTAAAGAATATAGTGAAGTCTTCAAGAAAAACCTCTAGGAGGTCCTCAATATTATCTAAGAAAATACTTACCATACATAGTGAAATGTACATGGGGCCTTGAATGTAATGGCCAGAACTTTTGAATAATATTTGTTTCCTAATTTTGTGTATTATTTTATTTTATACTCAATAAAACTATATCCTTTAATTAATGAAGTGAGTATAATTAAAATAATATCACTGTGGTTTGACTGTTATCTAATCATTGGTCAATATGACCATTGGAGACTAAACTCTTAACATTACGATTATTGTTTATAAATACAAGTGATCATGGTTAATTAATAAATAAAGAAGATCTGATGGCCTCATCCAGTACACTTGGGTCGTACGAAGCCCATATGTCAGAGCTTGGGAAGGAGGTAGCATCACTGGGCTTTGCTCAGGACCAAGCCCAAGCTGAACTCCAACATGTAAATCTTGAATAGAATCACATAAGAGAGAATTTCAAGCTGATATAAATCACCACTTGGGCAATGTTGTCTGAGCCGCCCAAAGATTCTATCACCATATCACACCTTACACTTAGGTCCTATGCTGGTGTTATAAGGGGCTATGTAACGAGGCCTTAGATGATTTTTGTAATACATTGGTATAAATAAAATTGATATTTCTTATTATGGAAAATTTGGTGAATTTCAAATATCTGGAAAAATTTAGGATGAATTTATAGTTCCATATTGCTAATGAATTTTTGAAAAAAAAGTTATTTTAAAATATTTATGTAAACTTTAAATAATTAATAATGTAAAATTATTTTCATAAAATGGTCCTATACAGTTGTGACTAGTATGAAAAATAGAGTCTAATAAGATCAACTTAATTTTGGGTGAATAGTAAAGTATGAATAGTAATATACCCTTATGAATAGTAACAAATAGAAAATTGGCCAAAAAATAGAAACTTTACCCATTAATGTATAAATACAATTTAGACATCATAATAGTAAAAAATAATCAAAGTAAATGATTTGGTATTTTTTTATGTCGTAAATATTTTATTTATAATTTAATAATTAATTTAATAATTTAAAATGGAAATTTATTTTCATAAAATGTAATCATAAATTGTTACTCTATTGTATTATGGTTATATGATAATTTTATGGGACCTTGATTACTTTTTCAAGCTGTTACAAAATCAGTTATAGATTTAAAGTTGTTTATTTGGCATAAATAATGATTTTATTTAAAAATTAAATTGAAAATATTTAGAAAATTATTTTCATATAATGGAGTTAATTTTTTAATTAAGAACATTTATATTAGGTTATGGTGAATTTATGATATTTTTTTATAAAAAGTTTTGTTTTTTGGCGAATAGTAAAAATATAGTTTTGTGTTCTAGTGTGATTAATGACATCATTAATAATGTAATAATGATGTAATAATTCTGGTAGACTTGTGAATAGTAAGATATGTTATTAGGTGTCCCAAGTGGCCAATACCATGGGAAAATACCATGGGAAAGCCCATGGTTTTTCAAATACCACCGATGAGGTGTCCCTTGGAAATTAATTAAATATCCCCTCAATTTTCTTATAAATACCAAGTCATTCCCTCATTAATTTCATTCCAAAATCCTCCTCAATGAATATCTGGACTTTTTACCTCTAAATAATTCCTCCCAAGGTTGCCTCAATCCCCCCAAGGTTCCAACCTTCAAGCTTTTGAAGATACTCTTCAAGGTAAGGGAACCTTTCACCCTCCTCTTTTAACTCATGACTTCCTTTATGTTATGTATTCTCATTTCCAGCCACTTATGTGAGGGTATATCATTTTATATTATTATTAATTTCCATTTCTTGTTTAATTGATTATATACCCTTTTCCTCCCTCATCAATTGATTTTCTAAATTTTTAAGTGACGTCGTTAGGCTGTAAAAGTTTTATAAAAGAAATCACATCTTCTCTTTTCCTTCGAGTTTCATTTTCATATGGTATTTCCTTCAAATATCCATACCATGATCTTATTTATTTTTATTATGTACCCATAATATATTATGAGTTATTTATGATTGGGTGACTCTTATCCCCTCTCTTTTCAATTTTTTCAAAAACCATGTTATATAGCTGTTATGCTGCAGAATTTTCGTCTCAAAATCTCTCTATTTTTCTCAAGAACTTCTATAGTATTGTTAATGTGAATACACAAATATATTTTCATTTATATGGGTATTAATAAATACATAAAATTGATTAATTGTATTCTAGAATTGACATAAATATAACCCTCAACCCCTTTCCATGGGTTATAAATTACATAACGATCAAGTTTTTAAAAACTTTTAAAACTTTATGATTTTGAAATGAAACCCATTTCTTTTATTCTCTATGGGTTATTTATGAAACGTTTGATTATAATATATGTAGATCACTTAAAAATAAATAAATATTAAGGGTGTTCCATGATAGCTCTTCAGTGCATTGGGTAAAGAATTAATCTCTAGAGATGACAAGTTTCAAGATACATTGGTGAATAACCTTGGTAATTTTTTATTAAACCTTGGGGATGAAACTTGGTGATATGTTCATGAATGTAGAAATTAAATTTTGTATCCACATATTCATGTTGTTATTAGTTTTCTTTTTATTATTATATTCTTCCTTTTCCATTTCACATGTCTTTATGTTTTTTTTATCATGTTCTTTTTGATATCACAAGTAAACTGATTCCCTTATTTTCCCTTACTAGGCCTTCAGATCACCCTTTCCTTTAATGTATGTCTCCAGGTTATGAGATGAAGTAATTTTACATAGGTTTAACTTTTCAGGAACCATTACAAGGGGATTTAAAAGATTTTTTTTAAGTTTTCATGTTTTTTTTCCTGATTTCCAAGATACTAGACTTAAAAGATCCTTTGTTTGTAAAATGTAATAAAATGTTGTGTAATAAAAAGGTAGGATTCCATAATGAATATCCCAAAAAAATTTATCTTGTTGGAAGAAGTTATAAATTTTTTGGTTAATTTTTTCTTCTACTGGTCTTTTGGTTCCATCGGTACCTGGAAGTATAAAAAACCATATAAAAAGAAATAATGAGTCTTCCATGCTAATCGTTCTATAATTTGATCAATGAATTGGGTGGGAAAATGGTCTTTTTAGGTAAATTTATTTGGATTCAAGTAATATATAAGCACTCTCTAATTATTTTCACTCTTTATGGTATCGATTTGTTTTTATCATTCAAGTAAATTTTAAGAATAGTTTTCTTTAGGACAACATGGATAGGGATGACCCACTATGAGTTATAGATTGGGAAGATGATATTTGATACTAATAGTTATAATATTTCCTTCTTAAAAACCTACATGATGGTGGGATTAATCCTTCTCTGGGGTTGTTTAAATATTCAGGAATCACCTTCTAAGAAGATTATATGAGATCAAAATTTAGGGTTTATTCTGTGTTTATCTCCTAGACTACATCATATGGCATCGATGTTTATTTTGAGAAGGTTAATCAGAGTTTTTTCTTAGGTTTAAAATAGATTATTGTGAATAATTACTAGAA
The DNA here is from genome assembly GCA_963277665.1 of Viscum album. Classification (NCBI taxonomy): domain Eukaryota; kingdom Viridiplantae; phylum Streptophyta; class Magnoliopsida; order Santalales; family Viscaceae; genus Viscum; species Viscum album. The sequence continues at coordinate 575,510,324 of OY728122.1, read as the reverse complement.
ATATTTCTCCTTCCATGAGGTATTTATACTTAAAATCACTTGATAGTGTCTTCAAATCAATACTGGGAGGTTTTTTGAATGATGAGATTTAGTTGTGGTTTCAAATATCTAAGGATTTCAATTCTTATTTAATTCCAATTCCTTTTATTAAATCATCAATAAAATAGAATAAAACTTTCCTTATAACTTTAAGAGAGTATTTTCAATTTTTGTGTATTGGTACATTCTATCAGGAAACACTCTCTTAATGTTAATAATTCTTGAATCAAACAAGAATCATAAATAAGGTATTTACCTTCTGCATGAGAGATACCTCTATGTGAATGAATTAATGATGGATGATTCATTGAATAAAGTATGTTGATGTGTAATTTACTATCTCTAATATATATTTTGATCATTCCTTCATGGACATTGATGATGTTATTCACTATTTTTAAGAAAGGTCTCCCCAAAATAATGGGTGAGTGGCCTGTTGATTTATCCTCTTCCATTGTAAGAGCATAGAATTCTACTAGAAAATTATACTTCTTACACCTATTATCATATATTGTACAAATATAGTAGGGAATATGGTGGATCTATTTTCAAGTTGTACCAACACTTGTGTTGCCTTTAATTCTCAAATCTATAGAGAATAAAACAACGAGTGAGGCCTAACATTTATTGAAGAACCCAAATCAAATAAATAATCGATAAAATTTATTGAATGAATAATTAAAGGAATATAGAATTTTGATGTATCTTCACATTTTTATGGTATATGTGGTGTAATCAGTGTTAATACGCTTCTACCTAAACAGATTCACCCATTTCCATTATGTTTTATTCCTTTTTCTCACATCTCCTTGATAAATTTTTCATATTTAGGAATTTTTATGGTTTCTTCCAATTGTTGGATATTCATTTTCACCTTATGGAAGGTTTCTTTAGTTTTCCATTAACGTTTCTCCCATTCTCCCTTCTTTGAATAAATTATTCTTGAAGAAAATAGTGGTTTAATATTCTTCTTTTATAATTGTAGTTTTTCTAGGTTAGTTTTTGGTCTTTCGTTCCTAAACCCGATTATCATTCCTTTATTGTTCTAGTCCCATTCTTCGATATTGATGGGTTTATATTCATAATGTTGATCAAAATCATAAACCTTAATTTATTAAGGTGGCTAGAAAACATTTCCACTTTCTGTTGCAATCATGCTCATGCTTTACTTGTTATTTAGAACTATTTGAGATGGTTGTTTTAGAGGGTTATTTGTTTGAAAGTATATAAAACATATGCATTTTTATGTTAGATTATCTATATTATCTTCAAATCGTGAATATTGGGACCTCATCTAGTTCTCTTTGGTTGATGGTGAACTGGATGAAGGATGATCATTGTAATTTTTCTAGAAAGGTGGCGGTCGAAAGGGTTGTAGTTGGTAGGGTAGTTTATAGGGTTGTTGAAATGGCGGTGTGTTCTAATATTATTTGGGCTGGAATAGAGGAAGTGGTGGGTATTGGTTTTGATAGAAGGATATTTTCTGGATTTTTTTATTTCTATATATGGCTAAGGCCTCAGGTTGATGTAGCAGTTTCTCTTAGAATTTTTTGGGATGAAAATTTGTAACATACCTTCTTATCCCCTTAACACCTAGAAACTGATCTAGTAAAATGATAAGGAAAATCGCACAAACCATATACCTAAGATGAAGAATGTCATCTACTTTCTTGTGTCATAACCATTTGTCATACTAACCTAGTTAGCTCTTAAACCTTGGTTTCAATTAAATTAGATGGATTAGATGGCCATACCTCATGGATTCCCCTTATGCCTATACTACTCATCCCAAATTGTTGTTGGTCATGCGCAATCATCTTGATCAGACCTATGGATTTTTTTTGGTGATTTACTAATCATGTATCCCATGAATTATGAATCTAGAACATTAGATGTCCTTGGATGAAGAACATAAGGATTTTTTCCTCTTCAATAGTTTGATTGGGATATCTGGTGCAAAGATTCATGAAACATTCCCAGTACTCATAAAAAATATATCTAATTGACTAGTAGATGGCATAGATCTCTTTTATGATTGTTTTGATCCTACATATAGGGAAAACATATATAATAAGAACCTATTTATAACTTCCTAGTCATTCAATTCTATTACATATATATTGTACAACCATTGTTTATTAAATCCTTCTAGCGAGAATGGGAATGCCCTCCACATGACTTACACTTCCACAAATCCTTGATTCTTGGAGTCATGGCATATATAGGTAAATTCCTAGATGTGACAGTTCGTATCCTCACCTATAAGACCATGAATTTTACATAGTACTTTGATAATATCTATATGTAAATCAAAATCATTTTCCGTAAAGGGTATATTTAGTTGTTTTTTTTGGTAAACAAAATTTGGTGCTCACATATATCAGAGGGTTTGGTTGGGATTTCTAGTTGTGATTTTGTGTTCATAGTGAACACTAAGAGTTTCAATTAAATATGAATGATTAATATCCTCAAATTTTGTTTTCAAGTTTATATTCCTTAATTTATTTTCTGTTATTTATATTTTTGGTCAAATTTAATTAAATGGTCTGTTTAACTTTAGGTCATTCAAGATTAATTTTTTTTCACGTTTTGAGGCATTACCTCCCCAAAAACAATATGAAGTTTCATTCATGCCTATTGTGGGACGTATCAAAATAAATTTTTATTACCACTTTATAGTCTAGTTTTTAACATAGGTTTATCTTAAGAAGATGAGTGTATAAAAAAGGGCTTCCACTTTATGTTATTTTTTACGAAAATTAATTTTTAATTGGTCTAATTTGAGAAATTGAATATTTATTTAAAGTATATTAAATTATATTATTTTAAATAGTTTATGTGAGATATTGATTGAGTCAGGATTGACTAAACCTAATTCAAATCTATCATAGTTTCTTATTTTACTAACTCTTCTACTAGACGGTAAGACATTGATTACTCTACTAGATCCTCTCTCTCTCTCTCTTATCTAGATGATAATGGTGAGGATATCATAAATATTATCCTAAAATAGATCTACCCTCATTTCTTTGTACATATAATTATATAGGGTCCTATTGATAAATTACTAAAATTTCTAATTGGGTACTTTTATTCAATAGTTTATAAATTTTTCGGTCACAATTTCTCTCACATTCTAGTGATCTCTGAGAACTCACAACCCAACCCTAATATATTCCATAGTAAATAGGTGGGAATTTGGTGTAGGGAGATATGGATCATTGACCAATTTAATTTAACATAAAATAATTTAACCCTAATTTAGATTCATTTGAAATTAAATACTGAATTAACAATTGAAACTAGTTGGAAAAAGAGATAAAGGGTTTTATTCATTTAAGAACAAAAACTCAAACGAAGCATAGTCGGTCTTGCATCACCCTTTCCAGATCAATCATAAGAATTATACCTCTATAGATAGGGTATTAAAGTATATTTGGAAGAGGGTAGACATTTAAAGAATTAATTAAAATAAAGTAATGTAAAATAAAATAGAAATGGAGGGTAGGAACAGGGCTTCCTCATCCATCACTTCCCCTCATTGATCACCCTACATTCAATCCCCTGAGACCCTCTATTCAAAGAGATAAAAAGTGGACATGGGGCATCATTATTTCCCAATTATGGGTAAATCTTAGGGATTATCAGTGGTCCCTAGTCAAAAAGTAGTTCACCATCCATTATTTACAACAAACTAGGTCAAATGTGGACTCATTGGTGCATTTGACACCATGAATTGTGTTTTCACAACATGTAATGTGTGGGTACAAACTTCTCATTGATTTATTCACATTATAAAAAAAATTGGGTAGATCATGGATTTATAATGATGTTTCCATAGGTTTGAAACTGTGAATTTTTATTTAATCACCTTGGTTTCCTCTTTTTCTTCACGCTTTGGTTCATCAAACTTTTATTCATGTAAGAAAATGAGATTTTCATAATAAATTTTTACTCATATCCCATAACTATGAGATATGTGAATATTTTACCTTTGATCTAGAAATAAATTCATCTGTTTAATTTGCACCTGTATCATCCAATTTTCCTCACATTTTGTTCTCAAATGTATTTTTCAGTGCCAACAAACTCATGAAGTAATCCATAGATAAATAAGTTAAGGTCGTAATGATAATAACCTCCTACGAATTTTCCATGTATAATATATTCCTTTTTTATTAACGTCACATTCATAAAGTTTTTTCAATAACCTATATACTTGATCTATAATTCTTTGTCTTATAAAAATTAACTTTTTGACATATACACTATAGACATGGATTCATTAGATAGTTACATTTCAATCAAAGGGGAAAAGATATCTACTTCCTTCAAATGGAGGGGAAAATAATTTCTTGATCAATTCATTAATTTCATATCACTAGTAACGAAATAAATTTATCCAGCCTCATCAGAAGAATATTTCATCATGGTCTTTATAAATATAACAAATTATATGACTCCTGATATGAATTAATAATAATCTCAAGTCTAAGGACTAATACACACATTCGCAGATAGGAATATCAAATGACACATAAAACATATTGAACTCATATATGTGGATATGTTCTAATAACCTCATATATTAGAGATTACCAATTGTGAACATCATGATAAGTATAAATTTATTATGATCCATTAACTCTAGATATTATATATCATCTATTTCCCATATTATTGATCTTATCCAGCAATAAAACATATATATATTAAATATGTAACACATTGAGGATTTAGAATATATTTTTCTTTAAAAAAATGATGTGTTTAGAAACTTATGAATCATGACACCATGAATGTATAAGAATAATTATTATAAATTAAAAAATTAATCATACTATATGGTATTTAAATAAGAAATAATTTTTGAAAATAATTTCATAAGAAATACCATTGTTCCTAAACATTTATTTTTAAATATTTCATATATGACCATTTGTTTAATATATGTTTTATTTAAAAAAGTAATAGTATTAAACACATGAAAATGTTTTTTACATATTTATAAAATTAATTCATTGGTTATCAATTTTTTATAAATGAAAATAAAATCATTTGAATGTAAAAATTTATGTTTTTAAAAAAAAAGTTTTTATACGTTCTATGTGTTTTTAACTTAATAAATTAATCTAATAACTATTTATGAATTATTTTCAAAAAAAATTAAGATTCTATATTAAATAAAATATTTTACTATTCATATAATGGTTTTTACTCGAAATGTAAATTTATTAAATTTACTTTTATGATTAAAAATTCATTCCTCTAAAAACTGTTTTATGCGTTCTGTACATAGATGTTCGAATTAATTTCTACCACTTCTAAGAATTCAATATTGTAAAAAAAATCAATATTTATAATCATAATATTTAATATTTTTTTATAATTTCAACATATTTTCTGTTCATAATGAATAATAACCATGGTAAAATTATCATTACCACAACAAAGGTTAAAAGGGTTATAGAGGGGTTAAACTAAATAGATAAGGGTTAAAATTACATAAATAACTTTCATAAATCATATTTTATGAATTTATTTCGATTCTATGTCATATTATATTTGACCTTGAGACAATATTGATCCATTTTCTCATTATAATGACTTTATTGTTTTTTAATATTCTTAATAATTACAAGTGTGCCACTCACCACACATATTAAAAGGCACATCCTCACCTCTATTATCAACATCTCTTGATCGATTTATTTCAACCATAATAAAAATAAATACAATATCAACATCCTTATTCATGACCATTAGGTGGATATCTTATCAAAATACCAATCTAAGAATCCTAAAGGTTCTTTTCAATGGAGGATACCTGATGAAGAGGTATATGTTCTTACTAATATTTTTTATGTTTCTAATTATTGAACCACTTCCAACTATTCTATAATCGAACTAACAATATTTAATTAGTAAATTTACATTATGGATATATTTTATTTTATTTTAGTCATTTTATATATCATTATCATTAATTGTAAAATGATAATGTTGCCCATCTGTACGTGTGGACTACCCCCACCATGAAACGATATGATTTATTATTTATTTCCAATTTAAATGGTCAATAATAAGGATATAGTTAATTAATATATATGATATTTATGATATAATTATTATTATTAAAATTTAAATTATTAATAACCATTATTTTATTCCATCCATCAAAAAGTGGAAACATCACTAATGTGTACGTACGAACTACCATTTCCATGAAGTAATGTAAGTCATTTTCATCACCAATTTATATGGAATATTATAAAAGTATAAAAAAATTAATAAAAATGAAAATTATGAAATTATATATATTTTTTATATAATTAGACTATGACCAATGTGCAAGGATTGGAACCATCAAGCAGCAAACAGCATGGAAAATGGACCTATATTCACTTGAATAATGATTTTAATAAAGAATTTTCAATAAAATATTAATTTTAAATTAAAATGGAATGATATATAGTGATATGTATATGAATATGGTTCTATAATAAACATATAATAAATCGATATTTATTATATAGTAGGTTTTAATGAGTATAAAACATCACAGGACTTGAGGTAATAGTTTATGTTACAATCTCATTACTTTTCAAGATTGTCTATACTGAATTTCCATTGAGATAGATTATATGATATGTGACATTTAAACCAAATATATTTTTTATCTTATAGTTACTTCTACGTTTTTCATGTTTTTCTTTTTATCTTATCAATTTTGTGCCTAAAATTTTTAAGAATGTTTTTTAGTAAATTTTGATTGTATTTCATTTTTGATCAATGCATGCTTTATTACATCTCCATGTTATTTACAATGTTTTCTAGAATGTTATTTTCTATAATAAAATAATTATTTAAATTCATTTAAAATTATATTTTTATATATTTTCAAAGGATCGAGAATTAATTTTTATAATTTTTTCAATAGTTTATTTACATATTTTTACAAAAAAGTGTGAAAGGAATATTTTTTTTAATATTTACCACATCAACATATTTACACATTATCATGACCATTATTTTATTTGAAGATTTATTTAAAATTTTCCATGGTTATTTTAAAAGAAATATTTTTCTAAATATTTTGTAATTTCTTGTTTAAAATTTAATCAAAATAAAAGGATATTTTAATCATGTTATCAAAGAATGGTTAAAATGATCTTTTCAAGGTACTTTTCATCTATACTAACATCCTTTAATATTTATTATGATTTATTTAGGTGATGATATTATGATACCATCCATATTAGTTCTACGCATGACTTATAGTGGTGATGTTTTAAGGATGATTTAGTGATACCTAATTCATTCCAATGGGTTAATCAAGCTATGATAAAATAATGAATGTTTTTATGATACCATCAACATCCTTTATCTAGATTTACTATGATTATATAATGATGAAATTTTTATGAAACCATTTTATTTTCATGGATTATTCTATGATGATATGATGAATGCTTTTATGATCATTTTCCACACTTATTTATGGTTTTCATTATGTGACGGGTGGGCCCATAATTATATTTCTCTCTAATTAATTGGGTAAATATTAATATATCATGAGATAATATGGAATGTAATGGGGATTGAACCCAATTCGTTAAGGGAATCTATCCACGATGATAGTCTTGGAAGTGAACCTTGACAAAGTAAATGATGGAATATAGAGTCAACCTAATCCACTATGGGTATTGTTCCACTATTATAGTCTTGGAAGTGAACTCTGATTAAAGAAATGATTTTATATACTTATTTGTATACCAAAAAAATTATATTTTGTTCTTATGATATGTACTCATAGACCATAATTGATTATTGATGATTTGACACACTTATGAATTATGTATTTTATTATGACAAATCATAATTCCATGATTCGTGATTAAAGTTCTCTGACTGAATGGGTAAGACTTTCAGAAGTTATAATCAAGTTATCATAACCTTATTCCTATATTATTATTACTTATAATAATTCATTGATATATCTTATGTTTTCTCTTACTGAGCATCTAAGCTCACCCTTTATTATGTTTCCATTTACGTAGTTTATAAAGAAATTTTTTAAGTAGGTTATTTCTAAGAAGGGTGCTATGTGGGAAGAACTTTATAGAAGATGTAGTCATTCATGAAATAAGTTAATTTTGTATCTATTATTTAAATATGAAAATCCATTTTGGATATGGAGTGTGTATTCTAATGATATGTATTGAATTTTCATCTAAAATGATGTAATATTTTTCGGTATAATTATTCGGTCATTATTGATGGTATTAGAGTAAGGTTTTTGTCATAAACTAACCCAAGTCGACCCTGAACCGGTCAACCGAGCCGGTCCACGACATGGGCCGAAGGGCGTTCCCTTTCCCCATGGGCTAGCAACCAATGTCAGACATCAGAATTAAACCATTGGGAATGATTTGGACCATGAGAAAGAGATAAACAGATAAATAAAATTGATGATAAAAATAAGAATGAGCAGCAGAAAGAAACAAAAACCAAACATACTTCCTTGGGATATTCTAGGTCACCACCCAACTCAGACTCAAGCCTGATCCAACACTGAGCAGCTGAACTAGGAACCTGAATATGAACTGAACCTGCAACTGAAAGAATATGATAGGAATGAGCACCAAGATTCTCAGTAGGGATGCCAAATAAACCATAGAATCCAACGTCTCCTTTTCTAAATAAAACCATTAACACGAGTTTGAAATAAAATTATAAAAGTAGGTTTTCCATATATTAATAAAAACAATATCATTTGACCATTTAAAAAAATCCAAAGCACACTATGTTCCTTTTCTGAAACAAATAATAATTTTTCAAACAAAAGCCAAAAAAGGAAAAGAAGGAAATTCTAAAAGAAACAGGTGAGAGTATAAGCTGAAAAAAAAAACAAGTATAACTGAGAGTAAAAATAAAAGAAAAGGCAAAGCATGGGTGATCCTAAACATCCCTAGAAGACCCATAGAAAAACTCAGTTTCAAAACCACCTATCGTTGTATGGTGAAGCTCCTAAGTCTATAACCAGCTAGCCACCCAATAACTGACCAATCCAGTGGAAAATCCCTCCTACCCTAACAACCAATCCAAGGGGTACCAACCCATCAAATCGGGGTTGGTCCGAAACCGTCACTCGATCTCTAAAATACACTCAGTAACCCATGGTGGTTACAATAATATTGTTTAAGTAGGAGGACCTCGCACGTGTGACTCATCTCACCGCACTTTCCTACCCCAAACAAGGACACCAATATGCGATAACCCCTATGGGATATCCCTCCTATAAAGGTGCACCACATTGATATAAATGAATTTAATATCAAACGAATGTTCCAATAGAGAGGCCATTCCATTTAATAGATAAACCATTTCACTAAATGCTCAAACTTTCCAAAACATTTTTACAACAGTCAAAGAGGCATCACATTGAGCACTTAGTGTGTAAAAATATTTAAAAACACCATCATCATTTTTTTACTTTCATTGGAATTTCACATAATAAAAACAAAACATAGTTCCAAAGATCCTAAATCATATACAAGATCCAACTGGGAAACTCACCAAAATTTTGGTGTGCAAAACCCACCAAAAGCACAAGACATGTCAAAACCCACATTTAAAAATCTATGCACTATAAAACATCCTTCAAACATGTTTCTCACCCATCATAAAATTTAAAAAAACCATTAAACACTTTAAAAAACCACTCTAAGTAACACTTCAAGCTTCAATGTAGACAGGTACCCCAAAACCCTCTTTAAAAACCAAACACACGCTGAAACACTTTTCACCCATCATTTGAATTTCAAGCATCATTAATTAAATCAGTTATTCATTTGGTAAAACCTTTAAAAGGCAAAAACAGAGGTTTGTATCCCAATTTCACCAACTCACAATTGAAAACCATTTTATAAATCATTGAATAACAAACCCCTTTGAAAAAATACTCTCGAACCTTTTTAAAAATTAACCCACGCTATGCACACAATCAAAAACACTTTTCAAGACCAAAGGACCAAGACCTTAAGGAAAATAGTTAAACTTGTCCATTGAAAATTTACAATGAACCATACTATTAATTAAAAATATTCATGAAAAGTCGAAAGAATTCATAAAAAATTCAATTAATAGACCGAATAATTTATAAGCAATTATACAAAAAACTCAACCAGTTCACAAATACATTTATAAACCAATAAACTGTTTCTAACAATTTCTATAAACAGACCAAAAAAAGTGTAAATGATTTCATAAAAAAAATTATTTTCAATATTTGAAAATCAATTAAAAGAATCAATTAAAACACGCAATCATTAAAAGGATTTATTCAGAAAGGAAAAATGTAGATTCGCCTACCTCAATGGCATGCAAACGCAACTCTGCTTCAGTGGAAGGAAGAACATTGTCCTGCAGACTAACCGAACACTCTAGACCATAAAAAAATTTGAAAAACATGACCACAATGAGTTAAGTTTTATCCAATATAGATAATGACACCAAATATGAGAAGAAATTTTTTGACAGTAAGGTCTCTAGACTGGAGAAGTTGTGTCGGTGAACTATGGAGTTGGCTGGCCGGAAATACAGAACGCTAGGGAGGCCAAAGTTTGAGGTCGGGATGCAGAAGGGACAGACAGTGGTGGATGGAAAAATGGGGGAGGCTGAGACAGCATTGTGGAGGCTGGGGCGTGAGCGGGTGGCCAACCGGGACTTGTAGGGCAATGTGGAGGCGGGATCCTAGGGGTGTCGGGGCGTGGCGCGCAAGAGTAGTGAAGCGGGGCACTGAGGGAGGTCATCCAGGTTGGATCTGTAGGTAGAGGTGAGGCTGGTGTAGTGGGCGATGAGGTGGCCAAATCATGTGGTCCTGGGCACCGAGGGAGCAGGGTGTAGGTGTCGTCGAAGGGGGGGGCGAAGCTGGCACTGGCGAGGGGGAAACGCGGCGTGAGTTAGGGGCGAGAGGCGATGTGCGGCTGGGGAGATGGCGAGGTAGGAGAGGAAGGGTAGAGGGAAGGCTAGGAGCAAGTAGCTTGCATAGGGAGGGGAGACCCAACGGCGACCTGGGTGATGTGCGCAACGGGAATGGGGGGGCTAGGGTTTTCTTTTTTTCATTCTTATTATATAAATAATAATACTACTAATAATAATAATAATTCCAAGATAATAATAATAAAAAAATTAACAATATTAAAGATAATATTAATAAAAATTATTAACAATTAAAAATAATAATTATAAAAATAATAATAATGAGAATAATAATAATGCAAACAATAATAATAAGAAGAATCATAATTAGCAATTTCTCGACTCCTGGGCCGGTCGTGCGGCTACTGCCAACCACGCGGTGACTGCACATGGGTCTGAATCCCAGTAAAAATATTAAATGACAAAAATTTAAATTCAGGACCTAACTCAGACATTTTTTGAGGACCCGGAGCCAATAAATAAAAAAATATAAATAAATTTAAAAAATCCGAGTGTGAAAATTCTCCCCACCACAGACACTTTCTACCCCCAGAAAGTAACCCAGCCGAACAATAGGCCAAACAAGAATCCAAGCCCGATTGAAAACGAAAGAAACCATAATTCAATAGAATGGGAGAACATGAGAGGTTTCTCCCCACCACAAAAACTCAATTGATGTGGAAAATTAACACCCAAACATACCACCCTGAGAAGGGGGGACAACGTTGGAAATCCCAACTGATCCAAACTAACTTTTATAGCACGAGCGAAAAACACCTCCACTGAAGCATGAAACTCTCTACGTGGACCAAAAAACCCCAACACAAGAGAAAAACCTCTGAGAAAAACTTAACCCAAACAGGGAGTTTGAGCATAACCAGAAACATTGATTCCTGCACAGAAACAAAAATCTCTAAATGAACATATCTAAGCCGAGATTAACCCACACAAGGTCCAAACATACTTTTAAGAAAAAAGCATGATTTGGAAGAACAAAATCAGACGACCGAAACGGTTTGGATTACAATAGATCAAGTCTATCATAACATCCCAACAAAACAATCAACTCAGAACAACATCAAAACTTTAACTAGTATAAAAATAAGAATGAAAAGACTTTAAATGTTTCACTTCCAACATGGAACACAAACCCAAACTAAGGCTTCACATCCCCGGCAACTCCTGATTGTGCGAGAGCTTCACCCCAAGACCTGTGGCTGGGGCTCTAATGGTTGAAGCATCTCCTGCCTCACAATCAGGCACTAGAATCCTTCAGTTGTAGAGTCTTTTTTAGTGATGCTTCATGCAAAACTTCTCTAGATGACCCAGACACCCAAAATGATGGTACGTCTTCAGAGGGATGTGACATGATGGATTCATGTGCCCGAACAAGACACACTGCTGTCACACCACTGAATGGTCCAACAAACTGGAATCCAAAACCACTACAGAGAATTCTTTAAGAACAGGTTCCTCTGGCACACCATGCTCTCCAGATGGGGAACCTTCATGAGTAACTGGATATGCTGGATTGTCAAGTGCCTTCACTCTAGAGACCAATTCATCTAAGAATGCCTCATCCACCAGCTTCTCGAAATGATGGTCCTTAGAAGGGAGGACCCGCTCCTTGATCTCTAGATGAAGACCCCTGATGAAGAGAGAAGTCTTCATTAGATCTTGTGATGCTGCCTCTGGATAAAAGGACACAAGCTCCTTGAAATGGTCAATATAAGTCTTCACCATATATTGTCCTTGTTGAATAAGCATTATATCTTCCATTGTCTTCATCTTGACCTTTTCAGGTATGAACCATCGGAGGAAGATAGATTTAAATACATCCCACATCATCCCAACTGGAATTTATTGTGGGGAAACCAAATATCATTTTTTCAGAGCTCGACCTTCAAAAAAATCCTAAACAGTACGCACTCTGACATCTTCGGGAGTTCCCAATTCCCAGAAGACACATTCGACCTTTTCAAGCCACTCTGCTGCTTCTAACGGACCTCATTCACCGTGAAGGATAGGCAATGTTGGAGAAGGACCAAAAACTGGGCATGACTTATCAAATACCTTGGTGACCTTTCTGGGTGGAATTTTCTGGACAACATAAAAAACAAAGAGTCAAAACCAATGTCAAGCTGATGTAATACCATTGAAAGAGATTTCATCCAAAAAGAGACAGCTCAAAAACAAAACAAATAAAAATACAACCCAAAAATTCCTTTTTCATTTTAAATTTCAAAACCTCCTTTATTAAAGGGCACTTCCCAAATACCAAACCAACTTTTCAAACCATATTAAAGTTTTCCAAAAATCATTTTCCCTTTTTAAAATCACTTTAGAAAAATATGGTCAAGCCTTTAATTCCAACTGCACACCCCTGTAATCCCATGAACTGTTTCACGTGTCTTCATCCACATTCATCCATATGCACCAACATGAACTTCCCATGCATTCTCTCACTTGTGAAAATGTTCATAAAGAGTTCATGAGGTTTCACCCAAACCATATCTCTACTAGTTCCAAGAAAACACTGGATTCTTAGAACAAGATATTTCAGTTTTGAAAATCCATTTCAAAAATTTAAAGATATTTAAAAGAAATCATTCTCATTTCAAAAAACCTTTTTCATTTTCAAAAGTGCACTTACACCAATCAGAACCATGAAGACACTTAACTAGCATTAAACTACCAGAGTGAGGGACTAGTTGTCATTATTAACATAGCGACATTGTAGTGGGACATGCCCCAGGTAAGCGTCAATAACTAGAAGTAACTTAAACTGTGTACTCTAACTCCACATGGGTCACTACTCTATGTGAAATCATGATGTAACATCATATTTCCTCTGTTGTCATCCCTCAATCTAAAACGAACTAGAATGAAACACGGAATCGATTTTAGGAATACCCCTGGAAACTCGAGGATCAGAATGGGTGAGGGTTCATGACGTCCTTCCCGTACCTACCTCTCGAGTCCTGACAGTCCTAATCTCTATCTACCAGACTCTCCAAATAACAATATCCCCATTTGATACCTTTTTTTTCCGAACCAACCCAAGTCGAACCTGAACAGGTCACCCGAGCTAGTCTGTGACATAGACCAAAGGGAGTTCCTAATCCCCACAGGTTAGCAACCAATACCAGGTATCAGAACTCAACCTTTGGGAATGATTTGACCCATGAACAAGAGATAAACAGATAATCAAAATCTATGATAAAAATAAAAATGAGCAGCGGAAAGAAAATAAAACCATACATACCTCCTTGTGACCTTCTAGGTCACCACCCAACTCACACTCAAGCCTGCTCCAATACTGATCAGCTGAACCAGGAACTTGAACAATAACTGAACCTATAACTGAAATAATATGATAGGTGTGACCACTTAGATGCTCAGTAGGGATGCCAAATAAACCACAGAATCCAACGTCTCCCTTCCCAAATCAATCCATTAACACAATTTTGAAATACAATTATAAATTTAGTTTTTACATATTTTAATAAAAAAATATCATTTTCCCATTTAAAAAAACCACGCACACCAAGTTCCTTTTTTGAAAAAAATTACAATTTGAAAAAAAAGTCAAACAGGGAAAAGAAGGCAGTGCTAAAAGAAACAGGTGATATTATAAGCTGGAAAACCCAAGTATAGCTGAGAGTAAACAAGAAAAATAAAGGCAAACCATGGGTGATCCAAAACATCCCTAGAAGACCCCTAGACATACTCAGTTTCGGAACCACCTGTCAGTGTATGGTGAATCTCCTAAGTCTGTAACCAACTAATCGCCCTATAACTGACTAATCTAGTAGTAAAGCCCGCCTGTCCTAACAACCAATCCTGTGGGTACCAACATATCTAATCGGTATTGGTCAGAAACTATCACTCGATCTCCAAAAGATGCCCAGGAACCCATGGTGGTTATAATAATATTGTGTAAGTTGGAGTCCCTCGCAAGCATGACACATCTCACCGCACTTGCCTACCCCAAACACGGACACCAATATACGATAATCCCTTTGGGATATCCCTCCTATAAAGGTGCCCCACATTGATATACATGCATTTCATATCACACAAAGGTTCCAATCAGGCCGCCATATCATTTAATAGTTAAACCATTTCCCAAAATTCTCAAAGATGCCAAAACATTTTTACAATGGTAAAAGAGGCATCGCATCGAGCACTTAGCATGAAAAACTATTTGAAAATGCCATCATCATTTTTTTTCTTGCATAGAAATTTCACTAAATAAAAATAAAACATAGTTCCAAAGATCCTAAATCAAAAACAAGATCCAACCGGGAAACTCACCCAAATTTTGGTGTGAAAAAACCAACAAAAGTGCATGACACGTCAAAACCCACATTTAAAACCCTAGGCACCCCCAAAACATCCTTCAAATCTATTCCATACCCCTTATACTATTCAGAAAAAAAATTAAACACTTTAAAAACCAATCTATGTAACACTTCAAGCTTCAATGTAGACACACACCCCAAACCCCTCTTGAAAAAACAAACACATGACGAAGCACTTTTCACCCATGATTTGAATTTCAAGCATCATTAAATAAATCAGTTATTCATTTGGTATAAACTTTAAAGGACAAAACATAGGCTTGAATCTCGATTTCACCAACTCACAAGCGAACACCATTTTATAAATCATTGCTTAACCAAAACCTTTGAGAAACTACTCTCGCACCTTTTTAAAATATAAACCACACCATGCACACAACCAAAAATACTTTTCAAGACCAAAGGACCAAGACCTCAAGGAAAAAAGATAAACTCCTCCTTTGAAAATTTAAAATTAACCAAACAATTAATTAAAAATATTCATGAATAGTCAAAACAAATCATAAACAATTCAATTAATCGACCGAATAATTTATAAGCAATTATACAAACAACTCAACCAGTTCACAAATATTTTTATAAACCAGTAACCAGTTTCTAACAATTTCCATAAATAGGCCAAACAAAGTGTAAATGATTTCATAAACAAATCAATTATTTTTCAAAGGTGAAAATAATGTAAAAGAATCATTTAAAACACACAAGTATTAAATGGATTTATTCAGAAAAGAAAAATTTATAATCGCCTACCTCAATGGAGAGAAAACGCGATGTGGCTTCAGTGGAATAGAGAAAAACGTCTTGCAGACTAACCGCACACTCTAGAAAATAAGAAAAACACACAAAACATGACCACAATGAGTTAGGGTTTATCCAAAATAGATAAAAACCCCAAATATGAGCATAAATATACCGACAGTAAGGTCTCCAAACCGGAGAACTCGCATCAGCGAGCTATGGAGTAGGCTGGCTAGAAACGCGGAATGCCAGGGAGGCCAAAGGGCAAGGCCTGCATGCGGAAGGGGGCAGACAGCGGTGGAGGAAAAAATGGGTGAATCCAAGATGGTTGTGTGGAGGCTCAGGCATGAGCGAGTGGTTAGCTGGGACTTGCAGGGCAGGGCGGAAGCGGGATCATGGGGGTGCATAGGCGCAGTGCACAGGAGCAAGGAAGCAGGGAGCTAAGGGAGGTCGGCCGGCTTGGATCTGCTAGCAGAGGAAAGGCCATCAGAGCGAGCGATGAGAAGGTCAAAGCGTGAGGTCTTGGGCACTAAGGGAGCTGGGTGCAGGTGTCGTAGAAGAGGGGTGAAGCTGGTACTGGGAAGGGGGAAAGGTGGCGTAAGGTTGGGGCGAGAGGTGGTGTGCGGCTGGGGTGCTCGCAGGGCAGGTGAGGAAGGGAAAAGGGGAGGCTGGGTGCATGAGGCTCACATAGGGAGGGGAGACCCAGCGGCAACCTGGGTAAGGAGCATAGCGGGAATGGGGGGCAAGGGTTTTTATTTTTTTCATTCTTATTATATTAATAATAATAATAACACTAATAATAAAATTAATAATAATAACAATAATAGAATAATAATAATAATAAAACTAACAATAATAAAGATAATATTAATAAAATTAATTAACAATTAAAAATAATAATTATAAAAATTATAATGATGAGAATAATAATAATGCAAACAATAAGAATAATAATAATAATAACAATAATAATAATAATAATTAGTGATTTCCATACTCCTAGAACGGCCGCACGGCTACTTCCGACCGTGTGGTGATCGTTAACGGGTCCAAAGCCCGTTAAAAATATTAAATGACGAAAATTTAAATCCAGGGCCCAACTCGGACATTGGCACACGGACCTGGAGCCCAGAAATAGTAAAATATAAATAAATTAAAGAGTTCAGGTGTGACAGTTTAGTTATTTTTGGATATTATTATTAGAAAAAAAAATTTGAAAACCCTATGATAAGTCTTTTTAGATGAAAATATACTGATATTTTGGTAATGTGTAGATTTTTTAGTTTCCTAGAAATGAAATCTCTATATGGATACAAATAGGTGAATGCATTCTCTCTCAGGGATCCACCTGGGGGTAATAACTGTGAGAAGGCAAGTTGGGTATTAACTCAATCTTCACATGGTGCATGGAAAAGAGTCAGAAATAAATACCTTTTTTGAAAATCCCAGAGGACATGATTTGGTTAATTCAAATTCTCATTATAAACCTTTATCAATAATGAGACAATAAAATCTATGACAACTTACGATAACCTATAGTCATATTGGATGAACATAAACTATAATCAATTTAAAAAATGTATCATAATATAGAACATAATAAGAATTATTTTTATAATAATATGATTTATTACTTTGATTATAAATTTCTAATACTACCACTAAGTTTATTGATTTTATTCAATGGAAGTAACCAAGAGAAATTGTGTGAACAAAAAATGTGATGGACAATAGAACGACTACATATACGAGAAACCAAATGAAATGGAAGATGGAATAAAAAACCTATGATAATTCCTAATCTTCTAGCTCAAATTATTATTAACATCTAGAAACTAATTGAGTTTATAAAAGAACTAAATAATCAAAAAATGGATTTTTAGGAAAGTTAATGTGACAAAGACCAAGGAGGGAATGATAGTTTTCTTCCTACATGTCCAGAATATAAGAAGAATAACCTAGGGTAATGTCTCAAAGGAATGAGAAAATATTTTATGTGTTGAAAGTAAGGGTATAAAGAAACTAATTTCTGATGAAAAGTGAAAAGTTATATAGAGGAAAAAAATCCCAACCTGAGGTTTCATTAATATTTTAATTACCTATATTTAGAGAACATGAGTATTATTAGATTCAATACCCTGATACAAGGGCAGACTCATAGTCTAAGAAATGGAATATGATATATCAATAATTTAAGTGAATCATGATGGTTAAGGCACAATTATCCTCTACACTATAGTTATGGATTTCAATCTAATGTTTGTAAGAATATTCCCTGTGAAAATTTTATTATTTTCTATTTTATGTAATTTGATGTGATTTAAGAATTGAATAGCTCCCTCTCTACATAGTTACCTTATAAATTATTAGAATAAAGATATTTTATTTAATATTCTCAACTAACCTATGATCGTATATTTGTGTCAGGATGAACATGAACATATAAGGGAAATTAATTCCGCTTTATGGGCCTTACTACCTATTCATTAGGGATATTTATCTCAAATGGTTGGGGAGAAACTCAACATTAAAGATACAACTATTTTTTAGAATATATTGATATATTTTTAGAATACTTGGATATTATTCCCCTGAATTATGAAGTAATGTTTTAAATAGAACTCATAACTATTACTACACTCCATTAAAAGACACCATATTGAACAACCCCAATTGAGTTGTATGGATTAAATAATAATCTCTAGGATAATCTTGATAAGGGATTCATTTGGAAATGTACTTCACCATGGAGTGAACCTATTCATTTTATTAATAAGAAATATGGGATTATGCATCTTTTAATTGATTATAGATAACTTAACAAGACAACTATCAAGAAAATTATTATCTACCTCATATTTATTTTTTGGTTAATCAAATAAAAATATCTCAATACTTTTCAAAGATTGACCTTTTATATAGATATCATTAATTGATGGTCAAAAAGGAGTACATATCCAAGAAAAAATTCCATATTATGTAGGATCACTATGAATTTATAGTGATTCCATTTGGAATTAACAATTCCCTAGATATATAGACATATTTAATTAATATAGTATTGAGATATTACCTTGATTAGTTTTTGGTAGTCTTTATATAGGATATAATTATATATTCCAAGTGTAAGGAAGAGTATGGAGATAATTTGAGATTTTTTTTTAAGACCCTGACGAAGGAGATGTTTTATGAATAAATTACTAAGTGTGACTTTTGGATAAATAAATTTTCATTATTTGGTCATGTAATTACAATAGAGGGTATATCCGTTAATTATTCAAAGACAAATGTTATTAAATATTGTTCTAGACCAACCACAATGATCCAAATCCTTATATTTCATTGGTCGGATAGATGCTACTGATGGTTGGTGAGAAATTTTTTATGACTATAAAATACATTAACCAAGTTGATATATAAGGGATCCTTGTTCTAATGGACATATGAATTTGAAAATAATTTCAAGGAACTAAAGGGAAGGTTGGTCAGTTCACTTATTCTCACACTACCCAACAGTGTATAAGGGTTTGTGGTGTATAGTAATGTATTGAATAAGGGACTATGATAAATCCTAATGTAAAATGATTTGGTAATAGATTATGATTCATCCAATTTAAAATTCATAAGTAAAATTACCCAACTCATGATTTGGAGTGGTAAGTGGTAATTTTTTTCATTGAAATTAAGGTTTCAGTATCAATATTTTGAAATATGATAAATATATACTAATAAAAAAGTCTTTATGTATATATTCACATAAAAATTTTAGAATAGGTGAAAAAGGACATGGTTGTAATTGATTATATATTTTTACTTCTAAATAAACATACACCCTAGGAAGGTGGACGAGGTGGCAGATACTCTGAGTGGGAAGGACCATACCATTTTTTCCATAATGAGGATTGAAATAGATGTAATAATTATGGATTTTTATAAGATGGACCTTGAAATAAAAATTAATGTATAAATATCATATCTTTCTCATATAAATGTTCATCCATATATTCGTATGAAGATTAAAGAGTTGTAGAAATAAGATGTGGAGTTGTAAAGGAAGTTAAGAATTATTCCTAATCTTAACCTTGAACATGATGGATTGATCATATTCAAGAACTGAGTATGTTTCCCTATAATATAATATATTAATAATGATATTTTGGATAAATCTCATGGTTCATCATTCTTTATTCATCCATGAAGTACAAATATATATAGATATATGAAATAGTATTTCTAGTGGGACAAAAAATAGGAATATTGTTGAGTATGTGTATAGATGCTAGGTATATTAGTAAGTTAATTCTAATTGAAATAATTCTAATAGGATGTTACAACCACTCCCCATACCAAAATGGAAATGGGAGAACATTTCTATGGATTTCATCTTTAGAGTCCCCGAAAAATCTAAAGGACATGATGTTATTTGGTTTTTCGTTAATCAACTTATGAAGTCAACACATCTTATTATTGTCATATAATATTTATTGCTTAATTAACTTATAATTTTATGCATTAGGAAAGTGGTAAAATTGCATGGAGTACCAAATTTTACCATATTTGATCAGGATTTGGGGTTTTATCCTATGTTTTGGAGTAGTCTTCATCAATATGTGAATATGGAGTTAAACACTAGAAATTATTATCATCCTCAAATATATTGTATGTTTAGTAGGTACATTCAAACCCTAAAATATATATTGATATATTTTTATATGGATTTAAAATGTAATTTGGATAAACACTCTTTTTTAATAAATTTTTTTAACAAAAATATCATTCATATGGCTCTTAATTAAATACACTATGGCAGGAAGTAAAGAACTCCAATTTGATGGGCTGGAGTTGGAGAAATAAATCTATTGGGACCTGAGTTAAAAGATGTAGTTGAAGAAATGGTTTGAACCATTTAGTTAGACATCAAGATTTCCCAGATTCAACAAAAGAGTTATGATTATAATTTTCAATGACATCTATAGTTTAAAGTTAGTGAAAACGTATCCCTATGAATATCTCCTTGGAATAAGGTTACGATATTTAGAAAGAAGGTAAAGTTGAATCCCAAATATATCATTCCCTTAAATATTTTTGAAAATATCAAGATGTTACCTTATCACTTGGTCATTCCACTGAACCTATCTCATGTTCATGATGTTTTTTTAGAATCATTTTTTAGGAAGTAAATATCGGGTCCTTCACATGCACAAAATATAGAGGTCATACAACTGGAGTATAATATCTCTTATGGGAAACTATCGGTGGAGATTACATATCAAGGAGATAAAGTTTCGTGGAATAAGACCACTCATATGGTCAAAGATTTTTAGTGAAAAGATATATTTTAGGAATATATATGGGAACTTTAGGATGTGATGAGGTAGATGTATCCTCAGTTTTTTGTATGAGAGTAATGAAATTTTTAGAAAGAAATTCTTATAAGGGGGTAGAATGTTAGACCTTTGGAATATATTTTTCTTTAATAAATTACATCTATTTGATATCTTGTGAAGAACAAAACCATGAAAATTTGTGCATATTTCTTATACATTTTAAAATGAATAACATTATATGGCATTTAAATGATATATAATTGTCATAAATATTTTTTAAGCAAATAATATTGATCCTAGAGAAATCTTTGGTAACATTTTGTTTATAAGAATTATTTTTTCATAAATATTTTATTTAAATATTAATTTATATTATTATTCTAATGAAAAAATATTTTTTTAGGTAATAAAATTATTTTTTTGTTTATAAATTCGTTTTAAATAAAAATAAAATCATTTTAATATAAAAAATATATGTTTTTATAAAAAGGCTATTTTTATTTACACAATGTGTTTTTATCTTGCTAAATTAAATAATCGCTATTTATGATTGAATTGAAAAAAAATTAGTTAATATATTCAATAAAATATTTTAACATTCATCTAATAATTTTCACATGTAAAGTAATAGTATTAAATTTAGTTTTATGCTTAAAAATTCATCTCTCTAAAAATAGTTTTTATGTGTTTTGTGACTGGATATTAGAATTAATTTATGAAAATTATAGGAATTGAATATTTTAAAAAGTATTCCATATTTTTAATCATAAAAATTCTTATTATTTTATAGGTTCAACTTAATTTTCTATAATGAATAGTAATAATGGTAAAAATATGGTTACTATAGAAAAGGTTAAAAATGGTTAATTGGGAGTTATACTAAAGTGATAAGAGTTAAAATGACATAAAATTTTCTAAATTATATTATATGAATATATTTACATCTTGTATCATTCCATATTATAAATTTATTCAATTTGGATCCACTTTTCCATGATAGTGACTTTATTATATTTTTATATTCTTAATATTACAAGTGTGTCACTCTCCTCACTTATAAAAGGGAACCTCTTTTCCTCTCTTATCCTAAAAACTGTATTCGTATATCTTAAAAAAATATCTATAAAAATACTCTACCAACATCCTTATCCATGAACTTGTGGTTCTGTTCTTCCCATAGGTCCCATCTAATAAGACTTATGGTGCTTTTCAATGGAGGATACCTGAAGAAATGGTATATGAACTTACAGATCGTTTTCAAGCTTATTTCTAATTATACCCCACAAAAAATATTATATAACCATATTAACATGACGGAATAAGTATATTTAAAATAATTATATGTTTTTATGTTAATGGTATATTCATTTTCAATCTCCTTCTCATTTTTAGGAAAATGATAATGTCACTCGTGTGTATGTGTGGACTACCACCTCCACAGTGTGATGTGATTAGTTTTTTATTTTCCCATTACATTGATGGTAATAAGGATAAATTTAATGAATATACATGATATATATTTTATAATTATGATTCTATAAATATGAATTATTTTGTGCCACTATTTGTTTCCATCCATTGAAAAGTAGATTCACCAATCATGCATATGTACGGACTACCGTCTCCATGAAGTGATATAAGTCATTTTTCCTCACCACTTTATATGTATGGTTATAAAATTTTATATAATGAATAAATATGATAGTTATTAAATGGTAATGATTCTGTAGATGATGAAACTATGACCAAGGTGTAAGGACCTAAACCATTAAACTGAATCATGTATGGAATACTTACCATTTTTCACCTACAAAATGATTTTAATAAATAATTATTAATAAAAGGATAATTGAAAATTATAGTGGAATGATATACAGTAATATTTAAATTAATATATTTTTTTAATATGTGAATAATAAATATATATTTATTATATAGGATTTTTTAATGCATACGAAGCAAGATGTGACTTGATATAAGTGTTTATGTTATAATCTCATTTCTTGTGAGGATTATCTAGGCTAAATTTACATTGAGGGAAATTATAGGATAATTATAATTTAAATCCAATATATTTTCCTCTCCAAAAAATATTTATAGTTTTGTTTTTGTTTTTTATTATACTCTCTTCGGTATTTAAAATGATCTATAAAATGTTTTTAAGAAAAGTTGACCTTATTTCCTATTTGGAGGATGAACATTTTCTTCCATTTCTATGATATTTTAAAATTTTAAAGATTGTTCTATTACATTATACAATGATTATTTAAATTCTTTTTCAAACATATTTTACATTATTTTCAAATTATTCAAAATTAATTTTTAAAATGTTTTTTAACTAGCTTGTTTATGACTTCTTACAACAAGTTTGAAAGAAATATTTGTTTTAAAATTTACATCATGAATAGATTTTACATCCATTATGATCATTATTTACTTTTATACATATATTATAAGTCCCCATGGTTATTTTAAAAGAAAATATTTTTCTAATTATTCTAGCGATTTTTCTTTAAAAACATTAAAAAATAATGGGAAATTTTTCTCTTATTTTCAAAGAAAGGTTCAAATTCTATTTTAAATGAATCTTTAATCTATTTCAACATCCTTATATATTTATTACGTTTCACTGAGTTTATTATATTATGATACCATAAAAATTATTTCCCAATATATTTTATAGTGATGATGTTTTAAATATGGCTTAAAGAAACATGACTATTTCCCATAGTTTAATCAATCTATAATGAAATAATGTATGTTTTTATGATACCATCCACTTGTTTTATCTATATATACTTTGATTGTGTTATGATGAAATTTTTATCAACCCTGTTTCTTTTCACCAAGTATTATATGAAAAAATTATAAAATATATTTTGATCTTGTGGAACAACTATGTATTTTTTATTATATGATGGGTGGGTCCATAATTATACATCTATCCAATTAAATGGGTAAAGATTGATATTTCACGAGATATTATAGACCTTAATGGGGAGTGGTCATAGTTTTGTATGGGACTCTATCCACTATAATAGTCTTAGGAGTGAACCTTGATTGATTAAATTATGTAATGTGGAGTGAACCCAATCCACTATGGAACTTTTTACACTATGATAGTGTTGTAAGTGAACCATGATAATTAAATGATTTTATATGGTTATGTGAATAACATAAATTTATGTCTCATTCTTATGATATGTTCACATGACACATGATTGATTATTGATGATTCTTCTCACTTATGACTAATTTATTTTGTTATAACAAGGCCTTTTGTCATGATACATGATTAATGGTATTTTACATATTGGGTATGAATTTCATATGTTATGATAAAATTATCATACCATTTTAATTATATTATTCTCACTTATGATCATTGATTGATAGTTATAATGTTTACTCTTATGGAGAATCTGAGCTCACCCTTTCTTATGTTTCTATTTCCCCAAGTTATGAAGAAAGGTTTTAAGTAGCATATGTCTAATAAGGGTTTTATGTGAGAAGAAATTTTTGAAATATGTTGAATATATATCATTAAATAAGTTAATTATATATCTAGTCTCCAAATACACTACATCATTATAGTTTTGGGCCATGTGTTATTCTGATATACATTAAATATTTATCTAAAATTATATAATGTTTACGTATTTAATTCTTTGGTTGTTGTATATGAATATATTCCTAGAAAATTGTAAACCCACGTTCAGGATCTAAGGAAGATCATTTAGAGGGGTGTATTAGTGATCTATAATATTTTTAAGTTTATTTCAAAACAACCCATGTAACCTATTAAACTAAAGTAGTTATTTCTATTTTTACATCCAAATTCACACAAACATAAGGGAAATTTGTATATTTACAAGGTTCACCTCTCAAAATGAGAAGTATATCCCTCGGTGTAATTTAGATTCATCATATAAACCTCTATAATTATCCTATCAGTATAAGATAGTAGGTTTTATCCTTAAACTCACATTACACATCTCTCAGTAGTGCTTTTTTGCATCCTTCACATAATTGAATCTTGTATATTATAATTACATGAATAATATATAACAAATTAATATTCTTTCAACAATATACGGTTGTCATGTTTTTTGATGTGTTGAGTTCTTATGCTTCTTCTATTCTTGTATAGTAGCTATACTCTTCAATTTTCACTCACAACAATGCATGAAACAACTACTATTAGCTATTTTATTACATTAAATTTTCATCAAAATATATCATAATAGTAACCTCTTCTCTCTCTCCCTCTCTCTCTCTATCACTCTCTCTTTGGCGTTGCTTAATCTACACTCATTTGTTTCTCAAAAGATCATACCAAGAATTCATTATTCTTATTCAAATATACATTAATAGAATAGTGTGAGTATTATTTATCTATATTTTTATTCTTTTTAGTCTTCCAAGTATAATAAAGTAGTTAAAAATGATTTAATTTAAATTGCCTAAAGAATCAGTTTAATTTTCTTCATGATATTTGAATTATTATAAACCCTCTATCTTCTTTAAAATTTATCATAGAAAATACAATTCCCAACTACTTTTGTAAATACCTCTTTAGTCATGGAACAAACCTCTATTTTATTTCATGAAGAAATCCACTTTTATCATAGTATATTAGTATCCAGAATCATGGATTAACTAAAGCACGTGATATTTATTCTTTGAGTATTAGTACAGCGTGTCACCTGAATTAAATTCATGAATAATAGTAAGATTCATAATAATTAATTATGTTGTTTATTTTCTTACAGAACATCTCAACATATATTTCCTAAAATAAATTCTTGAATAAAATTAAGAATCATAAAAAAATTAATTATTATATTTATTCCCATGAAAAACAAATCACCATGCATCAACTAAATTAAAATATTTCATTCGAATATTAAATTCTAGAAAAATATAATTTTTATTTTCTAGAACTCATAAAATTTCACAAATTTTTTATCCTTATAAACTCTAATAAACAACCTTTAGAGGTCACTTGGAACCTTATTATGTCTATAAATCAACCTTACAAGGTTATTTGGAAAATAAAATGACTATGTATCCCAAACTTATGGTTTATTGTCCCATATTTACATTGGAAAGATACAACCATATGAGAAAATGGTGTCATGTGATCTTCATGTAAGGCACTTAATTTATGAGTTACTTTTTTTGGAAATTCTAGATGACCCTTGTTTATCCTTATGGATTTAAGATTTACCATTACATATATCATTATTTTTCTATAATATAACATCCCTACACTTTATTTGATATTTAAACATGGTTTATTACATAAAATTACCCTTAATACATCTCAGAAGCAAGAGAGGTCTAATGTCTTTGGGGTTTAGTCATAATGAATACCAACTTAAACCATGAAAATACAACAGAATATATATTGAAAAATTATTTAACATGAAAAAAACATTCCTTCATACTTAACACTGCATGGGATAACCTGAGGACATACATAAGAAAGGGGTGAGAAATAAAACCTAGTAAGGGAATAAACAAGGAATAACATGAGGATAATAATATAGGTTATACAAGGCATATAAATGGGGAATAAAGTAACATGAATAATAAGGAATGATATATCATAATAATCATTACATGGGAAATGTGGAAACAACTTAAAACATTGAATTATAAACATAATTCAATGCTAAACTTTCAAGACTTCATGGTGGACAAAAGTCCCATAAAAGAATCAGGTACACCCTCATCCCAACATTATGTATCATGATACTAAACATTACCCAACTTATTAGATTGATATTAGGTTTCACACTTAATAAACATTTTAATCTCATGATTAAGTGTTCCATATAAATCATATAACATGGATTCATTCAACATCATAATTTTATTCCAAAATCTAGAAATTTGGCATACAAACATGTATGTCCCTAATCAAGAGGAGTATGTGCATAAAGGTGAATACCATTAATAGAGAAATGGGTATGGTATTCACTAAACAATTATTTTGGCATGGTAAATCATGGTAAACTTTGAGCAGTATAACATCATCTTATAGAAATTCATAAAATGGATTTATGAGCATGAAAGAACCCTTACAAAATTTCATCATGGTAACTGGTGTATATAAAGGTTCTTATGAGGTTTAAATGAGAGTGAAAGGGGATATCATCATTTATAAAATAATTGTAAATTATGTGGGATAGTTGAGAATGTATCCCAATATATGAAAATGAAAATTAAAAATGCATATCATAAATGAAGTGCTTGATTAAAAGAGGAGAGAGAGAATCCATTATGAAATTTCATCATAGTAACGACTTAGATAAAGTTAAAAATGAGAGGGGATGAATAGTATATCATTAAGAAAACATAAATTGGATATTAATGGAATCATATTAAATTAATTAAAATATGGCCAATCGAAATTATAAATAATAATTTCAAGGAAGATTCTTGAATTCAAAAAATGAGAGGAAGGTGAGGATCCCTTACTTGAAATTGTGACTCCAAAGGCTTAGGAGAAGATTATTGGTATCTTTGGTGTACCTTTTAAGGACTCTAGAGAGTATAGATAATATTTTTTATGAGTTTAACGGAGTTTTAGTGAATATAAATGGTATCTTGGGTGGGTTTATATAGGAAAGGAAGGGGATTTCTTTATTATTTTGGTTTTGGAAACTACATATTAAAATATTGAAAACTACAAACCATCACATGGTTGTTTCCCATGGTTTCTTGAAAATCGGTGTGGTATACATTATTTTATTAGTAAAATGGATAAAGATAATAAAATATTTAATTTTTTTATGAGGAGGTGAGTCACACTTTCAAAGAAATGATTTTTAAATATTAAAATATACTAAAAGTCATGGAGGATTCACTAAGGCTTTATAAAATAAATAAAAGAAAAGAAAAATTACATTAATTTAAATGAAAATATATTTATTTTTCTGGGGGTACCTTTTATAGTATTTATTACATCATTATTAGTCTATTATGATGTCATAAAACACATCGTATATTTATATGGTATTTAATTTTTATCCAAAAAACTAATTGTCTCAGAAAATTATGAAAAATTCATTGTTAAAAAATTTCAACATTTTCATTCCAAAAAAAATATTCATTTTATCTAAATAATTTTCTAAATATGTGAATTTTCACTTTTAAAATAAAAATTCACATTTATTGAAAATGATGGGTTTTGATAATAAAAATATTTGAACCCTAATAAAAATTACATTTGACTTTATAAAAATTATATAGCCATTTATATTTAAAAAAATAATTTAATATTATTATTTTATTAAAATATTATTTAATTCAAAAATCCATTAATTCATCTAAATAGATTTCTTAATAGAATTCTAATATTAACCAAAAATACTATTATTTATTTAAAAATTATTTACAAAGAAACAATAAAAGGAAGAAAATATATTCATTATTCAGTACAAAATAATTTACATAATCTTATTTATAGGGTCTTGATACATATCCCTTCATTACACAAGAATATTCCCTAATAGTAAGGTGTTCGATGGTGGGGCGTTCATGGGTTTTTTAGGAGAACATGGTTTGGGTCATGAACTCGATGAGATTGTACTTATCATGTATACGGTTTCGCTCATGATTATGTTATTTGATCTCAACGTGGGATTGGTCTAGGGAAAATCACGAATATGTTATCTCCCTTAGAAGCTATGATATATGGGCTTCATAGGGTATGATCCTACTATTCGAGGACATCACTTCATTTTTATCTACCAAAAATATTTGATAAAACCCTATATTTATACTAGTCATGTGATCACTTTTCAATGACTATATTATCAATAGTAAAGATACATAACAATCATTTCAATCCAATTGGAAATAATAAAACAAAATAAGTGAATGTTTTTTTATATCCATAATACATTTTATTAAATAAAAAGAAATGGAATTTTATATATAAATGTTCAGGTCATCACAACCTCCCCCCTTAATAAATTTCACCCTTTAAATTTCATTTTCTCACACTAAAATAAATGAGGGTAATATGCTTTATCGCCTCCTCTGGTTCCCACATTGCTTCTTTAAACTTGTGGCTTCTCAACAACACTTTGATGTAGGTCATTGTATTATTTTATAGAACTTTTTCCCTATAATATAAGATCTTCACTTACTGCTCTTCATAGGAAAGTTCATTCTCCAATTTCACCACCTCTATGTTGAGTACATGTAATGGGTCTAGTATATACTTTATTAAGAGGGACACATGGAATACATGATGTACTTGGGATAGGTTTGATGGGGGTTCTAGTCGATTCGCCACTTCTTCAATGAAATCAAGGATATCCAAAGGGTCGATATACCTTAGACTA
This sequence comes from Viscum album, assembly GCA_963277665.1. NCBI lineage: Eukaryota > Viridiplantae > Streptophyta > Magnoliopsida > Santalales > Viscaceae > Viscum > Viscum album. The sequence goes on along the minus strand of OY728122.1, from coordinate 575,480,513 downwards.
AGATTTCCCTAATTCCCAAATCTCATTACTCTATTCCATGGAGATATGAATTGGAATACCATGTCTCTAACATCAAACTCTTTGTCAGGTTTAAGATTGTCATCATAGCTATTTTTTTGCCTCTGGGTAGTTTTTATGTGTTGTGTATGGTCTTAACTATCTCCACCATTTCTTCGACCATTTTAACACCTATAAGTTTATGTTCCCCAAATTCATCCCAACATTCTAGTGTTCTGCACCTCTTCCCATAAATAGATTCATAACGGTCTATTTTGATACTTTAGTGGAAGCTGTTATTGTAAGAGAAATACACCAAAGGATGATTTTGGTCCCATTTGCCTTTTAAGTCCATTGAGAAAGCTCCCAACATGTCCTCCAGTGTTTGGATAGTCAGTTCATATTGGACATCAGTTTGAGGGTGATAATCCATACTGGAGTTCATCTTAGTGTTTATAGCATGCTGGATACTTTTCCAAAACATAGAGTTGAATCTTGGATCTCGATCAAACACAATAGATAGTGGGGATCCATAAATCCTTAAAACTTATCTGATGTATATATTTTCTATTTGATCTAGTGAGAAATCCTCTTGAATCTCGATGAATTTTGTAGTCTTTGTATGAAAATCCACAACAACCCAGGTAGTATTGTTTCTTTTGGATGTCTTCAGAAGTCTGGTGACAAATTCCATAGTGATGTTTTCTCATTTCCATGTTGGTATGGGTAATGGTTGCATCATCCCCTTAGACTTCTACCTTTAATTTTTCACTTTCCAACATCCAAGGTGCGTTGATGTATATTATTTGATCTCATTATTCATGTTATCCCACCGATAGTGCTCTTGGATATCTCAATAAATTTTTTTTTCCATTGTGAATGGAGAAAGATGATCTATGTGCATCATACAAAAGTTTTTATTTAAAATAGTATTTTATGGAACACATAGTCCTGACCCAAATCTCACAATTCCTTATTCATTAACATTGAACTCCAAGTATTTAACTTTTCTTATATTTTCTATTTCCTTTTGAATTCCCACATCATATTTTTTTATCATCCTTTAACCTTTCCCAAAGAGATGGTTGACAAATCATTTGTCAAATGATTGATGATGTTCCTTTATTTATGATAAACATGTCCACCTTCTTAAAGTATAAGAATATAGGATCATTCTCAATTCTCGTTAATGATAGAATTTTGGGGTCCTTTTTACTTAGAGAATATTCCACCTTGTTCACTTTCCCAAGATGGTAGTGGATTGATAAATTTTATTCCTTAATGAGTTCTAACCATTTTAATTGGAACATATTTAGCTCTTTTTGTATGAATATTATTTTAGACTTTATTGATCCATATATATTTCACACTTATCCCTAAATATATAATACCTCTATATTTTCAATTCAAAGGTCACGGATACCAACTCCAGATCATGTGTGGGAAAGTTTTGCTCATGAATTTTCAACTACTGTGAAGGATTTTCTATGAATTTTTCATTTTTAATCAACACACTTTCCAATACCTACTTTGAAGCATAAATTAAAATTATCAAAATCTCCCCACTTATGGTAAGTGTGATCATAGGAGATGTGATAATCCTTATTTTCAAATCTGTGAAGCTTTCTTCACATTCAACATTCCATGAAAACTTGACTCCCTTCCAAGTTATCTTGGTAAGAAGGTTTGATAATCATGAGAAATTTGTCACAAATTGGCGATAATATCCAACTAACCTAAGAAAGATACGGATATCTATTATAGAGAATTACCTCGTCCATCCATCAATTACTTTTTTATTTTAAGGAACCATATATATCCCACTACTTTTGATGACATTCCCCAATAATGAAACTTATTTCATCTAGAACTCACACTTTCTGTACATTTAATAGAGCTTCTCCTATCGCAAGGTCTTTATCACTATTATCATATACTCCTATTTCTCCTCCTTGGTTTTGGAGTATATTAGAATATCTTCTATAAAGACTACCAAAAAAAATTTGGTAATAACTAAAGACTATATTCATCAAGTCCATGAAGATTTCTAGAGAATTAGTGAGTCTGAATGGATTCACTAGGAAATCGTAGTGAACATGCCTTGTACGAAAAGAAGTCTTGGGGGTATTCTCCTTCTTCACCATTACCTAGTATTATCCTGACTACAGATCCACCCTGGAGAAGCATTTTTTTTCTATGTAACTGATCAAACAAGTCATCATTTCATGGAAAAGGATACATGTTCCTTATCATGATTTTTTTGAGCCCATGATAATCAATGAAAAGGTGCACTGAACCATCCTATTAATCGATGAAGAGGACTAGTGCACCCCATGGTAAAGAACTTGAGTGTATATACCCTTTATCTATATTATCATGTAGTTGTTTCTTGAGTTCCTTAAGTTCCAGAACAGTCATACTATATGGAGTTTTTGATGTTGGAAATTCCCTAGGAGAAATCTTGGTTGAAAATTCAATCTCTCTAGTAGGGGGAAGACTAGGGAATTACTTGGGAAACACATCATCATATTCCCTCACAATATTCAAGTCTTTGATAATGGTTATTTCCTTATACTTAATCCTTTTATCTAGATATGTTTACTCATAGGGAAATAATATCCATACTTGAGATGATGGTGCTAAATAAGATTCATCCTCCTCGTTGTACATGTATAGAACCAGGGGTCAATTTTCTATATGGAGAGTTTTTTGCTCTCAGAACAATTTATGATGTCTTTACATTGGGAAATCCAATCCATTCCCATAATTGTATCAAATCCTTCCAAGGGATGTACAAAAAGGTAATTTGTGAAGTTCAATCCACAAATTTTGACTGGGGAGGAGTTATATACCTAGGATGCAGTAATTGCCTCATATTTCATCTTCACTGGCATCTATACTTCATGATTTACAGCGGTGTTTGAATAGTTTGACTAAACATTCATGATATAAAAAAGGAATAGAACTATAATAAAAAGTTACATTCACTATTCTTGAATGAATAACTATCGTACCTGTCACCACTTCATTATTTGGAATTTATTTAGTGGTAGTGATAGAAAAAAGATCTCCCTTATTGCCTTGGAAGTTTTTGGTTGCCTTTTAAAACCCTTGGGTAATGGAATTGATTCTCAAATTTCTCAAGATCTTTGCAGTTGTAGCAATAAAAAATGCATTTAGGGTCGAGCAGAGTGTTTATTTCAGCTATCACATTGGTGGGTTTCTCCTATTGGAAATCATTGCCAAGTTCCCTTCTCTTCCACACCTAAAACATTTCCATGTTCCCCTTAGGAAATTTCTTGGGATCTTCTTTCCACAAATTTGACAAGTGGGGTTCCAAAATTTCATATCACCTTTGTATTTATCCATCAGACCTCTATAATTAAATTCCACTTTTAGATTATTATCACCATAATACCCTTGAGATTCACCAATATCTATCTCAAATTTGAGGGCACATCAAACAATTTTCTTATAGCTTTCATTTTCATGGATTTCTTAGGATGTTTGTAGACTGGGCTTCATTCCACCAAAGAATTAGTCAACCTTACATTTAGGTTTAATGAAAAAACTAGAGGTGTATCGTGAAAGTCTAGTAAATTTTACCCCATATACGCCAACACATTTTTCATCCTTTTTCTTTAGTTTAGGGAAATATCTTTCGATATTAAGATGGAGGGTATGGGGATAATATTTATCAAAAAACATTTTATGGAATTCCTTCCACTCAATTGCTACAATCTATTTATCAGGCTTCGTATTATTTATCAATGTCCACCATTGATCATATTCACCCTCCTAATGATAAACAACCAGAATAACCTTATCCTTTTGGGAACATTTAAGAATGGAGAAGATATTTGGAATAGAGTTGATCTATTTTTTCTCAATTAATGGATCAAATCATCCATTGAAAGTAGGAGGCCTTAGTCACATGAATATTTAGATTTTGGATTGTTCTCTCTTGGGGGTGGGGTTATGTGATCCTTGTTGTTCAAGTTTCTATTTAGAACTTGAGTTAACTGAGAGAGTATCATTACAAAGTTTGTGATTCCCACTCCCAGTGGGTTAGGAATCTCATTAGGGAAATCATCACACTACCCTTTGCATCGGTTTTTAGAATGATTCTTCCTATTTTCAACCATTAGGTAGAATAAAATGAAAATTCAGGATGAGTATATTAAATGATTAAACACATAAATGTTAATCCAATTAAATTAAATGGATAACTTATAAAGTACATTTATCTCCTTAACTTATGAGGTTCTACACTTTAGTCTATGTTATCCATGATCTACTTCCTAACATATATTCTTAGTGGAATTTTTTTTCTTTGTTCCCTTAATAATAGTTTGTAATGAGCTTATAAATTTACCAAATAATATCCCCTATGAGTGTTAAACTAGGTGCATAGTAAGGCCAATTTTTGTGTACCAGGTTACCCCAAGTCAGGCCCAGAACACCTTGTTGGAGTTGTTACTCATAGGTACATCTATGCTAAAACCAAGTCCTCTTTTATTTTATAGACATAGATTTTATTTCTTGATAACCGACTTACTCTATACTTGCCAAAATTTAGGGACATTTTCTTACACTTATCCTTATCCTTAAGGGTTTTCACTAGGGTTTCCTAATTTTAATCCCTAAAATATCTAAATTTATCCTCTGATACCAACTATAACAACCCTTCTCTTTATTTCATACTTAAACCTGATTTATTACATAAAATTTCACTTAATACAACTCATAATATTAATATTTATAGTGTATTATGGATTTTTTAACATTAAATAACAACTTAAAACATTAAAATATAACAAAATCTATATTGAAAACTTCTTTGACCTGACCACAACATTCCTTCGTACTTAATACTGCAAGGGATAACCTAAGGACATATATAAGAAAGGGTTGTTCTATAAATCCCAGTAAGGGAATAAAGATGAAATAAAATGAGTATTATAATACATGTTATACAATTAATATCATTCAGGCATAAAGGAACCTGAATAATAAGGTATGGTATTGCATGATAATTATAACATGGGAAATGTGTAAACAACTTAAAACACTACATCATAAACATAAGTCAAAGATAAACTTCCAAGACTTCATGGTGGAAAAAATACCATAATATAATAAGATAATCCGTCATCCCAACATGACGTATCATGATACTAAACATTACCCTCTTCATTAGATCGCTATCGGGGTGCACCCTTCATAATCATTTCAATCTAATGCTTAAGTGTCCCCTTAAATCTTATAACATGTATTCATTCAACAGCATAATTTTATTCCATGAACAATAAATGTGTAAAAAATATATTTATTTCCCCAATATATAGTATTATGTTCATAAAGTTTAATACCTTTGATAGAAAAATGGGTATGGTATTCACTACATAATTATTTTGACATGGTAAATCATGTTGCAATTTTAGTAGAATAATCAGATCATATAGAAATTAATAAAATGAGTTTATTAGAGATAAAGGGGTGTCTCATCAATTATAAATAAAATTTAATGAAATAGGTAAATTTATGGACATTAAAAACAAAATTAATTTTAAATATAAGGCATAACATAACAAAGAATCCTAGAGGAAGAGGAGAAAGAAAAAGTACCCTTACAAAATTTTGTCATGGTAACAGGTGTACGTAAAGGTTATTAAGAGTGTTAAATGAGATTTAAAGGGGATATAATCATTTATAAAAATATGTTTAAAGTAAGTGGTATAGGTAATAATGTATCTAACATAAGAAAATGGAAATTAAAAATTCATATAATAAATGAAGTACTTGATTAAAAGAGGAGAGATAAAATCCCTTATGGAATTTCTGAATAGTAACGATTTAGACAAAGGTCAAAATTAGAGAGGATGAATAATATATAATTAAAATAAAAACAATTTTAAGGTAAGTGAATAATATTAAATTAATTAAAAGATAACAAATTGAAATTATAAAGACTACTTTCAAGGAAGATTCTTGAATCAAAATATGGAGAGGAACGTGGGGATCCCTTACTTGGATGTGTGACTCCATAGGCTTTGGAGAGGCTTCTTGGTAGTTTAGTGGTGCCTTGAGAAGAATATAGGGAGTATATATAAGATTTTTTGTGAGATTAAATTAGTTTTAGTGAAGATAAATGGGATATTTTTTGGGTTTATATAGGAAAGGAGGGGGATTTCTTTATTATTTTGTCTTTGGACACTACATAAAAAAATATTCAAACCACAAACCATCCCATTGTTTTTCCCATGGTTTCTAGAAAATATGATTGGTATATATTAATTTATGAGAAAAATTTCTGAAGATAAAAAAAATTCCCTTTCTTATGTGGAGGTGAGTCAAACTTCTAAAGAAATTATTTTAAAATATTAAAATATATTATAAGTCTTGGAGGATTCACTGAGGATTTATAAAATAAATGTAAAAATTAAATTATTTTAAGTAAAAAACATATATTTATTTAAGGGTACCTTTTATAGTATTTATTAAATCACTATTGGGATATTATTATGTCATAAAACACACCGTATATTTATATAGTATTTAATTTTTACCCAAAAACTGACTGTCTCAGAAAATTTTGAAACATTCACCATTGGATAATTTCGACATCCTAATTCCAAATATAATATTAATTTTATCTAAATAATTTTCTAAATATGTGAATTTTAACATCAAAATATAAATTGATATTTATTAAAAATAAAGTATTTTTTATAGTAACTGTTTTCGAACCCTAATAAAAATTGCATTTGGCTTCATGAAAATTATATGATAGTTTATATTTAAAAAAAGTAATATAATAATAATATTTTATTCAAATATGTTTTTATTTCAAAAATCCATTACTTCATCAAAATATATTTCTTAATTAAATTTGAATATTAACCAAAAATATTATTTATGCTTTAAAAATCATTTACAAAGTAACAATAATAGGATGTAAATATATTCATTATTCTATAAAAAATAATGTACATAATCTTAATTCTAGAATCTTGATATATATACCTTTATTACACCAATATATTCCTTAATAGTAAGGTGTGTTATGGTGGGGCTTTTATGGGGCCTTTTGGTGAATATGGTTTGGGTTGTCATCTTGATGATCTTGAACTTCCTCGTAAATTGTTTAGGTCATGATTAATTTGTTGGATCTTGGTTTGGGATTGGTCTAGGGAAATCCCAAAAATGATATCTCCCTTAAATTCTCCAATAAATGTGCTTCATAAGGTATGATCCTACTGGTTGAGGTCATCACTTCTTTTTTTATGACAAAAGGATTGGTTAAAACCCTATATTTATACGGGTCATGTGATCACCGTTCAACGGCTATATTATGAATGGTAAAGATGCTTAATGGTAATTTAAATTCAATTGGATATAATAAAACAAAATAAGTTCATGTGTTTTCTTTATCTATAATATATTTGATTAAATCAAAATAAGGGGAATTTTATTCATAAATGTTCAGATCGTTACATATAATGAATCTTATATAGAGTTCATATGACCCTTATGTATCATCCTATATTTTAGTATTGATCTTATATAAGTCACTGAGTTCTTAGATTACCTTTATATATTGAATGTAGTTTCTAAATGTCCCTTACATAGCATATAGAAATATAGAGTTTCCTTTACATATGCAGTGAAATATCCATATGAACTTTATGTGGAATCATGTACAAAAAAGATGACCCTTACATAGAGTTCATGTCACCTTTATTCAATATATATTATCAAAATTCACCAAGAAAAGTATATTTCAATTTTAATCTATACCATTATAGTCTTATTCAAAGTTCCTCCAAACTTCTAAAAAGTCTTCAACTCACATATTGAACATTATTTTATGTGAGTCTGAATATGATTTATACATTGAAAAAAAGAGTAAACATAAAAACCATATCCACTTCAAGCCTCTATAAATAATTTATTAAGATAAAATCTAATTTCTAGAAGAAAAAATTTATTCTCTAGATCATATAATTCTTTATGAGATCATCAAATACCACAAACCATCTCCTGGGATCAATAATCGCCTCCTTTGGAATTTTTTTTTCATCCAAAGAACATAAATCACTATTGAACTCTGAATTATATGTAATATAATATTAATAAATAATTTTAAGCATTCTTGAGTGAACTCAGTGTGGGAAATTAGAATATTGAATAATAATATCATGTTGTCCATAAAAATAGTGATATATATTCTACCTCTTAAAACTACATACTCTTGATTCTCATTTATGAAAATATACCAATAGATAATAAATATGAAAATAAATATTTATTAGATAAATACAACATCATCACATCAAATATTTTGACAGCATGAAAGATCTACCTAAGGAACTTGTCAAAGAATAAACTCATGCATTCCCTTCAACAAATTTATTAAAATAGTTCACACATGAAAAATATTTAATTCATAGATTAACCCCTTTAAAAACCTCTATAAATATATTATCCCCCTAAGATATTTATCCCCTAAAATTTTATAAACATATCAATGGATAACTCTCAATAAATAAATATTGTCACCCTTTGTAAAGTACATAAAGATATAAACTACTGGAAGATTTATGTTATCTTTTCTCCCCCCTCTGACAATAGTATATAAAGGAAATATGATAGAGGGGAATGAAACACCATTTCATAACCTTGAAATAAAATATTCTTAACTCCTAATATCAAACTAATATTTTTGAAAACATTTTTAAGTAGTGTCTTGGTGAACACATAGATTATTTTCACATTTATAAGAACAAATTCCATCTTCATTTCATTTATTTTCAAAATCTAATTGATGAAGTCATGAATTATGTCAATTTTATTGCATATTATATATTGAACTATATTCCTTGAAAAATATATATAGATTTTATTATCACATCTAACAAGTACTGGAACATTCACTTTTACCTTGAGATCTTCTAATGGGGCCTTCATCCATATCACCTGGGATGTGGAATGAGTGGTAGCCACATATTATACCTTGTAAACTCTAAAGGTGGAAAAAATTTAATTATTAGTGTTCAGAAAAACATATCTCTCTCCAATTTAGGAAATTATACCACATTTAGGCCTTCTATAATCAAAAAAACATGCCCATTTTTCATTTTTATAACCGAACAGTTCAAGTTTCCCTTTTATATCATGTTTCAAACTGAAACTTATTTTTCCTTGGATGTACCTATGAATAAATTTTCTAGCACTAAATTGAGACACTTTTAGGAAAAATTTATACCAATAAAAAAATTTAATACTATAAAAAATATTCTACCTTGAAGCTTTCAAGTATAAATGACTTCCATTTAACTTCCATAATTCCCATGGAGTCACTTCATTTCCTTTCTCAACATTGGAAATATTGGATCCCACTAATATTAGGGTGACAAATATTTAAATCCACCATTAAAAACCTCTTTATAAGTTCCCTATATTACTTATATTGATATATAAAAATGTGATATATCTCTAGAGAAATTTTTAATCCAAGAAATTACCTCATTTCACCAAGCATAGAAATTTCATAAAGCTTCTTCATCACCTTAGAAAAAATTTCACAAATTTATTCATCATTTCAAGAAAAATTATGTAATATAAATAAAAACTAACCATGACTTATACCTATTTATTATTCTTAATGTTTATATTTTTTCCACTCCTCCTTTTCTGAAATTTAACCTCTTATAGAAGGTGTACATCTTAGAATAACAAGATATAGGGGCTTGTTTAAAACCATATAAAGCATTATTTGACAAAAAAAATCAAATATTCTCTAAGAAATAAACCACAAGTTTTCTCAATATATTCCTCCTCTTCCAACCCACCATTTAGGAAGACAAACTTGACATCCATTCGAAAAATATTATATTTCCTTGAGAAAAAATATTAAGAAATATTATTTTGGTTTAAATCCTTGAAATTAGTGAAAATGTCTCATTAAATTCAACCCCTTAAACATATGAATATCCTTTAAATATAATTATTTTTTTTATTTATCAATAATATACCTTTTTTATTCAACTTGTTTTAGAACACCAAATTTTTTTGATAACATTATTCTATTTTGGATTGTGTAATGACTCTAAAATTTCATTTATCTAAATATATTCTAATTCATAATGTATAGAATAAACCCACTCTTTATCTTTCATATATTATTCAACATATCTTTTTTAAACTTTAGAAAAAAATAAGTTATGGTATATTTTCATCTAAGTTCTCCATGTTAGTGCATGTTTTCTTTGATATCCAAAAAAATTTCAAACCTTACCTTATCTTCTCATGTAAGGATGAGATGAACAGGGTAATTAATCATCACATGAAATGGATAAAAATTAATCTATAACATATACATATTAAAAAAATTATCTATTTCTAAAATTGCATCATGTTTTTTAACAAAAATGTCATCATCGTTACTTATTTAACTTTCTTCATCATGTGAATCTTTAATCTATGAATGTTATATCACCCTCACATTAGCAGTATTAATAATATTTCTAGGATATTTTTTATAGAAGAATTATCCTATTCCATTTAAAGGTTATCCTAGGAAGATGAAATAAACACTTATCTTCTCAAACTTCTTGAGACTTTCACCTTTTATTTGATGATAGAAGGGATTCCAAAAACATGAATATACATCAATCATGGAAATTTTTTATATTAAATATCATATATGATCATATATAAATTCAACCTATGGAAATAATAGTTTTTATTTTGAACCACTACACAAATATATTTACTCCAAAATTATTGATAACTATCTTTCAAGACCGACATTTTGAAATCCATATCCAAAAAACATCAATTCTTTCATTCAGAAACACTATTTTATTATAATGTGTATGGTGAATTTAGTTCATGTTGGATTCCATGATTTTCCATATAATATTAAAATTTCCCATTTTTAAATTCAGTTACCTTGTTTGTTCTGATCTTATTGAGATAAAAACCTCACTCATTTTCTATAATTCTTAAAAAACTTTAAAAATATTATTAAGGCCTCAGACTTGTGTTTCATAATCATTATACAAGTAATGTGAGTAAATTCATCAATAAAAGTAATAAATAACTCTTATTAATTGGTTTATTAATTCATAATTGTTCCATAAATATTTTAATGAATGGTCTCCAAAGGATGAGTAGAGTGAATCTCCGCCTTCTTTTGTAAAGATTAAGTGATATTTCCATTTTTACATGTTTATCACATAAAATATCTTTCTATTTTTCATAATGGTATATCATAAACAACTTATACATGGTTGATACTATTTGTATTATTTTTTATAATATGTCCAAGTCTTTAATTATATAAATCATTATATTATTTAATGCTTAGATAACATGATTTTTCAACATCACCCACTGAGAACAAGTTCCATTTAGTCCATTTTCCTCTTATCTCCACTCTTCCTTCTGAACGGTTCTTGAAAATGAACCCATCCTTCGAAAAAACCAATTTTTTTACATTATAAAAAAAGTTTTGAAACACTTAATATATTGTGTTTTAAAAAATCTACCTATAGAGTGTTTTTATATTTCTACTTTTCTTTCCCAATCACTTATGAACCAACTCCTTTAATATTGAGTGTCTCATAATTTACAAAGGTCACTGAGAAATATTTTCACTTTTTAATATCTTTAAGGATTTTAAATTATCATTTCAAATGATATGATCATCCATTATACAAGATCCATGGAATTTACCCTTTAGATACAATAAGTGAAACTTCTATAACCAATTATATCTCTTTATCTTTTCTATCCTTGACTGAATGGCCCGAAGGCCTAAATTTTTATTCATTTCGGATAAGCCCCCTTTTAAGGATATAGGGGAAAAACCAAGAATTCACGGACATAGATACATAAGTAAAATTCGATAAAATAAGTGAGTTTCCACCAAGGATAGAACAACATAGAAGAGCCCCTTCCCAGTATCAATTTCGTTGAGACACACCTCCACTAGAGCATGGCTACTCAGCAAGTTGTCCCGTGTAAAAATTTATGGGCCCGGTACCGATGGCAGTGCCATACCCACTCAATTGTGAAAATATGAAAAGCCAAGCACCGTGAAGGCGATAAGCTCTAACCTCATCTGAAGTGAATCCATGTAGACTATATGGGATCCCCAGTAAGAAGAAAACACCATACCATGGCACAACCGACAACTAAATTCCTGGGTAGATCCCACCTCACTCTATGAGAAATCCTGCCACTACCGCCGCAGAAGCCCCGAAGACATTCCAACGGACATGATATCACACCATTATCACCAAGGACTGAAAGACCCAACATCGTGCCAAGGGAACGCCACTGATGGGGGGATCAGAGTCTTCATGAACCAGAAACTCCACTCTGGGCATGGATCCGCTCCAATCCGACCATGAATGAACCCTCACTAGGTACCGAAGCAATCCAGTCATTATATCGAGAGAAACAACATGAGAAAGTAGAGGAACTAGTGATATAATACCTCAAAAACCCATCATATGCAAAGACAACCGATGATATCTAGAATCACCAGAAAAATCCAGAATCACCAAATTGAAAAACCTGCAAAAACTCACAGAATCTGAAGCCAAAAGCCTCCCCCCTCCAGAACGGCAAAACATACGTCGAGCCACATAGGAACCCGTTGTATGCATGGCTAGTTTGCAATGAACTCACCGAACTAGATCCACCATTGGCACCAAAATTCTAGGACACTCTGAACCGAGACCGTGCTGATCCACACCGTCAATTTCACGCTGGGACGAATGCCTGAGAACCTTGTCCTTGGGAGTGACACGACGAGACGAGCGATGACGCCAGGAACATGAGTCGTAGACCAAACCCAACAGATTCCGATGAACCCTACTGAAGCCAGACCACACCCATGATGAGCCGAGTCCAGATGGAGCCAGGAGTTTATCTAGGACAGAGGGGGAAAGGGGAGAAAAAATGATGGGAAACCCTAGCCACCACGGAAGCGTGAAGAGACGCCGCTCAGAGGCCACCTTTTCTATCCTTATTATAAGGAACTTGAGTATTGTAACAAAATTTTCTAGGATGGTATAAGTATGATACTATCATTTTTATAGTTAAAAGGCTGGTCAAAACTTATAAAAACTAATTTAAGAAATTCAAACTTGTTCTTTGATATCTCTCTATATTTTATAATATGTTTACAAACAATGTTCCCTTGAGAGGGATAAATTCCCCTCAACCAAACTTTGCCTTCAAATCGACCTAGGAATTTTGTGACATTAGTAATTAAAACAAAATAAATATATATTCCTAAAGTCTACATAATACTAAAAAAATCCATAAAAACATAAATAGTTTTGTAAAAAACTTGTTGTCCAAAAAATGTTAATTGTCTTCCCTACTTATTTAAGTCACTAATATTGGATTATTTTTGAAAAAACATTACTATAAACTATTAAAATTTTATTCAAAATATTATTACTATTATTATAATTTTTATAGTCACTCATTATATATTTTTTAAAATTAAAGTTAGTGTTCCAAGAATTTCTATATTTTTTAGGATCACCATGTTTTTCAAAAAACATGGTTTACTTGAAAATTTTATTCTTATTTAACTCTTCACAAACATTATTAGGCGTATTAAATCTTTATGAAGGTGATTTTTATTGTTCTTATTAGGTATCACACTTATTTGAACATTCTAAAACCTCTAAAATGGAGTTTTAAAAAATTAAATATTGAATTTTTCATTTTTCCTTCAACTTTGATCTATTATATTAAATATGGTCAGTCTACTTTGATTTCTACATCACTCTTTATTCCATGTTGATGTTAATATTATACTAATTATCATTCATCTTCTTTAAATCTTAAATATATTATAATAAATTTTATTTATCTTATCTAAGGATAGATTGATTATTGTTGATATATTTATTACCTTTCTTCAATTATCTTATCTTCTTCTCCGATTTAGATATCCTTGAAAGACATTATTTGAATTCCATATTCAGAAAAATTTCTATCCTTTTCTATTATTCCTCACTTTTAGAATATTTTTATCATTCACTTCAATAATGTGTTGCTTTTAACCAACTTCAACACTAGAAGTCTCAAATTCCTTTTATATTCACTTCCTTCACTTTATTTAGATAATAATTTTGTCTTTTTATATTTATAAAACATCATACCATTATCTTTAAAAGAATCATTTGAGTTGTTATATTTATTCTTAAAAAATATTCCAAGGTTTTCTTCTTTCTCATCATTGTCATTTTCATCTTCTGATTTTTTGTCATTTTTGTGAAATTTTAAATAGAATCACACTAGAAACATTTTAAAATGAGATTCCCTAGGAATTTTCCTTTCCATATTCTCACTTTTCATGAGATAAAGGACATAAAATTATCAAATTTATCATCCAAATGTCCATCCTAATATGAATTTCAAGATTCTTCTTCAAAAAATACTTTATTTAACTTCTCAGGTTTTAAGGATTTAAAGGATATCTCCTTTTCATTATTTCTGTTATTATAAACAATTTTTTATTTTCCAGTTTCATAGGATATTATAATTTTTTGTAAGTCATCAAGAGGAATAATACTTGGATTTTTATCTTCCAAAGCCAAAACTTTTGCATCAAACTTTTTAGGTAGGATGTTCATGATCATCCCTAAAATTGTAGTGTATTTTAACTTCTCACAATAGCTATGATCATTATCATAGCTTCACTAAGGTATTTATAATTCAACATAAAAATATATATATATTCCCGCTTCACTTGGGTATTAAATTTATATATATTTTAATTTTTACCCCAAATTCCTATTATTATTATGATTCTATTAAATTTTAGGAACTCACACTTTGAAAGAGAATAAAAAATATCATTCTTGGAATGTCCATCATTTTCCAAAATCTTTTCATCTATCAATATCATGGAAGAACCTCCAATAAAATGATTGAATTCATTAGTTTTAGATTCTATGACATCACAAATGATATATTACAGGTATGGAAAATCATTTCTATAAAAATATGATAACATTTTCCATCAAATGTGGGAATCCCAAAGTTGTTCACAAAATTTAAATTATCCATTGAAAATAATAGGATTTGGTGACTAAATCTTCAACAATTGAAAGACATAAAACTCCAAAAATAATATTATAATGGGTGGGAACCTATGATTTGATACCAATTATAAAACCACCCAGATGATCTATGGATGATCATTAAGAAGGGGTGAATTAGTTATCTATATGATTTTTATGTTTATTTTGAAACAAACATCCTCAGTTCTTAATGTAAAGTTATTTTTTATATCTACACAACCAAATTCACTCCAACACAAGGGAACATGATATATTTAAAAATTTTACTCTCCAAGTGATAATTCTTTTCATTGGTGTGTTTTATATTTGATCAATATGATACAACCTCGTAGAATTATCCAATGATTACATGAAAGTAGATTTTATCCATGTACTCTCATTAAATGTCTCCCAATAGTGATTTGATGCATCCATTACACAAGTTCATCCAAAACATTTAAATTATATAAATAATAGATAAAAAATAAATAAACAAGAACCAATAAACTGTTATTGAGTTGTTGGATGAGCTAAGTTATTTTTCTTCTTCTATTATTCCACAATAGAAAGAATCTTCTTCAATTTTTTCACACACCACTATAAGAAAAAACCATTTTCATATATTTTATCACAAAAATTATTCTTAAAAATATATTCCAACTGAAACATCTTCTCTTCATGTCCCTCTATTGTGTGTCTCTGAATCGATACTAAATTTTTCTCAACTAGTCAAACCACATGTTCTTTCTTAATATTCAAATATATTTTCATAGAACCACATGAATATATTTCCTTCTATTTTTCATTATTATTTTTTCTTCCTCTTTTAAAAAAATAGTGGATAATATTTGAATTTAAATTCTTTAAAGACTCATCCAAATGTTCTTCATTATATTTGAATTATTTTGGATTCTCTATCTTCTTTAAAATTATATTTAGAAATGAATGAAATAACTGAATGAAGAAAATGAGGCATCAAAATATTCTATAAATTCTTATTAAATCACATAAAAAACATTTATTTTATGTCTTTAAGCCCTCATCTTTCATCAAAAAATATCATCAGCTAGAATCATTGATTATCTAAATCAAATGATATTTATTCTTTGATGACAAGCACACTGTATCTCTTGAATTAGATTTTTTAATAACATTAAGAATCAAAATAACTCATTGTCATATTTATTTCAAAAAATAATAATTAAATATTATTCACATGAATTAATTTATTTAAGAACATCAATCATCACAATAATTAATTGTGATATTTATATTAATGAAGAAAAATTCACCTTCAATCTCCTAAATTAAAATATTTATTTAGAATATTTTACTCTAGAAAACATGAATTATTGGTCCACAATACTCATAAAATTTCATTAAGTATTGAATCTTAAAAAATCCTAAAAACAGCCTTATAATGTCAGTTGTAACCTTACTGAGTCAATGTATGAACTTTATGAGGAACCTTTTACAAACTTATAGTGGTATGACCCAACCTTATAGTGGAATATTCCAAGCTTATGATGGGAAGGAACAACCATATGAGAATTTTTTTGAAACTTACATATTTATTATTTCAAACTTAAAATGGATATGTCTCAATATTATATAAAGGGGTTTAGGTGAACTTAACACAAGTCACTAGATTTCTGATTTACAATTACACAATGTCCATAAGACCCTTACATATGCTTCTATATTTCAGATGTTCCCTTACACATTTCATTATTAATATACAATGACTCTTATGAAATATAAAGATGACCCTTACATATCCTCCAAGATTTCAAAATTACTCTTAAAAACTCACTAAGATTCTAGATTACCTTTACATACAAAATATATCTTTTAGAGGAACCTTTTACGTCTTGATGAAATCAAGTGTTACCTTTACGTGTGTAGTGTACTTTTCATATAAACATTACACAAAATCCAAATGGACTTTACGTAGAATCATGTATATAGATGATGAACCTTGAACAGATCTTATGTTATCTTAACATAGAATCTCTTATCCAGATTCACCATGAAAAAATAGATTTTGGATTGGTTTCATACCATTCCAGACTTATTAAAAACTCTTCCAGAATTTCAAAAAGTTTTTACCTCACATAGTGAACATTATTTTATGTGAGTTTGAATATCATTTATGCATGGATAATAAAATACAATATAAAAATCATATACACTTCAAATCTCTCCAATAATAATTCTTTAGACAAACACTAAATTCTAGATGAACTAATTTCATATTTATAATATATGCTTGATCATGGGATCAAAAAACTCCCCAAACAATATCTTGGGAACAACACACTTCAAGGTTCTCATCATACTGAGGAACAGTTATAACCTTTCAACACAAAGATACTCCAAGGATGTTATCAAAATAATGTTATTCATAAAAACACCCATTATGTGATATGTTTATTAATATTAATGTTTTTCAATAGAAAAATAATCAAAAGTAAAAATTAGATTGTTATAAGGAACAAACTCTAACCAAATCCCACTTTCAATAGATCAAACTTATAGAAAAATTTTATTCCACTAGTTCTCACATAATGTACATGATTCTACTGAAATATTTCTATAGATTTTAGACCTACCTTATTATTATGGATTTTCTTCTTAATATGAATTTATCTGTCTAAAAAACTCTCAAGAGGTGATATCTCAGAGTAAATACCTTTTTTTCTCTATCATACCTGAAATCTTAGATAATAAAATAACATAAATTTCATTATAAAATTATTATATTTTATTACCTGAGTAAAAAATAAAAAATTAGGAACAAATAATTTCTAAAATAATTTGTTAAGATCCATCAAAATTCACAAAATACTCAATCTATGTACATAGGGAAACCACTAGCAGTTATATGTTTTCTATATAATATTTACATAACCTTACTATGATTCTGGATCAAATTAATCTAAAATAAGGATATTTTTGTATTCCCTTGATAATTAGTATTATCATTTCTCTAAGTACAAGATTCTCATCCATTACAACTTTCTCAAGCACTATTAGATAGTTATAATTTCTAGCCTATGTAGATCTCCTAGTTTAGTTTTATATTCTCCTTTTATGATTTATATATAATAAATATCAAACATTAGTATATATCAAAGCATGTGATATAGATTTCCAAGTACTATTAGGAATATTTAGTGTATCCATCATAGGAATTCCCTCTGGTGTTTTCACATATCATACATGAGATGTTTCATGCCATGTGACACTGGAAACTATACATTGTCAATATATATACAATGAGTTGATCTAAGAAATCCAAAAACATATGCCTATAGATCTTTTTCCCCAAAATTGGGTCACTTCATTAAGTTATTCCTGGATTAATTATATTAATTCTGAATTAAATATAATGTTAATCATAATTTTTCCAGTTTTTGTCAAAAATATATGTCTCAAAAAAATGTAGTTCTCCCACTAACCTATTTTAGATGCATGTAAATCATTTGTTCCAATGGAACATTAAATTATCATTATTATTTTTTTGATCCATAAATGGGTCCTTGAAACTCTCACTCCCTATTATCTTTCTTTTATGTCACCTACCCTTATGATCGTATCATATAGACATATTCCATAAGGTTTCCTCCAAAGAATGTTATCTTTATATCCAATTCTGAATATGATGATCAAAGAAATTTATTTTAAAATTATAATTCTAATGGATTTAGGAATCATCTTCAATCACACAAAGCTCATCCATAGAAAACTCAGTATATACTTAGGTGGAACCCTATTAGAAAGTCCAAGGTGGTCCAAGAAGGATATATCCAATTTTATAATCTAAGGCATCCAATATAATATGTCATCAATTCCATAATTTCATGTTGATTCCATACCTCAATGTTAGTTTCATACCAAATTATCTATCATAAACTATTTTACACAAGTATTCAAAGGACTATTCTTTTTTCTATTCCTTTTTTAACAATTAATTCATCACGTTAAATTAATTTATCAATTCACAAACAAGTGATTAAAATAGGTTCTATGTTAGTGTTCATGACACATCACTATCCATTTACATTAAATACATAATCTTGGAGGTCAACCACCTCTTTTAATAATGATTAATTAATCCATTTTATCATTCCTTTCATATATAAATGATAAGTATCTGAATGATATATTTAAACTTTATCATTCCCTTTCAATGAACATGTGGGTTCCACTCATAAGTGGAAATCCCAACTCACCCAAAGGGGTGTCATAGTCATAGGAATTCAAGAAATCCAACTTCAAGAGATGGTTCAGGTTTAGTTCACCAACCTTCAACCATCTAAAATGGTATAATGTACATCAAAACATGTTTTAAAACATTTAACCTTTTGTTATATCTTATTTTACGAAAAATTCATGGAAAGTTGGTATGTGACACTAAGATTTTAAGCATCCTTTTAATGGTAATTACAGTTACATGATGTTCCAATTATAGTTACATGACATGCCAATCCTAATAGATTTAAGCATACTCTTTGAGGCCATATATCTCATCCATATAAAACTCAATATAAAATTTGGTAGATCCATAAGTCCAAGTTGGTCCAAGAAAGATAGATCCAAGGTAATAATCTAAGGCATCCAATATAATATGTCATTGGTTCCATAGCTTGAGGTCGGTTCCATACTATAATGTGAGTTTCATATCAAATTATCCATAATAAACCATTTTATACAAGGATTCAAAGGTCTATATTGGTGTCTTATCCTATTTTAGTGATTAATTCATCCCATTCAATTAATTTATCAATTCGCTCACAAGTGATAAAACGAGGTCCATGTTAGTGTTTATGCCACATCACTATCCAATTACATTAAATGCATAATCCAAGAGGTTGTCCACCACTTTTAATTATTCACAATTAATCCATTTCATCAACCATTTCATTTATAAATGAAAAGATTTAATAATAGTTATATAACCTTTAGAATTACATTTTATTTTAAACATGGATTCCACTCAAAGGTGGTAATCATGGTTCACCCAAAGGGGTTTCATTGTCATAGTAATTCAAGTGAACCCACCTCAAGAGGTGTTTTGGGTAGATTTTGGTGACCTCCGACCAAGTAAAAGGGTATATGGTACATTAAAACATGTTTTACAACATTAAACTTTAAGGTAATTCTCCTTTTAGAAGAAATGCATGGAGATTCTATCGTGTTTCACTACATAGTGGTCTATAAACATAAATACATAAAGGGAAAAGGTATGGATCACCTACCTTAGACAGGTAGTAGACTATTTACTCATTATTGGCCTCTAACTAGGCTAGAATGGAAGAAAATGGAGAAATGGATGTATTCCATAAAAATAGGTCATATTATCTCACATGGATTTTGAATTCCATACATAGAGATACACAAATAAAGGAAGAAATATTTTTTAAGAGTTTATCGATGGATATCTAACGTGATGAAAAATGGGAGAATCAGATACTAGACGGAGGAGGTAACTCAATGCCTAGGTTGGATGATAAGGGATACACCCAATAAGGGAGGAGGATACAGTTCTTGAAAATGGGAGAATAAGGGAGGAGATGAATTAAAATAGAAGGAGGGAAAATGGTAATTACATCAATTTTTAAAAGTTTAATAATTTTTCCACACAATATTCAAAATGATGTTCCAATAATGTGCACTTACTGCCTATGGTGGAACCCCCTCTTATATATAGGTTTGTAATTTGACAAACCATGAGTAGCCTATGCAGATTACCTATATAATAGTAATGAACCATTTCACATGGCCATGCGACCTCCCTAAAATATTTTTTCAAATCGTGCTCCTTAATATATGGGTTTCTTCGTTAAGGTGAAGGGTTACTACTAATTGTCCTCCAACCATGCGCCTCATACTGATTCTCCAAAAACTAGAGATTTGGGCACCAAACATGACCTGAATTCTTTCAAACTATTCCTTAATCCTTTAGGCACATCATAAATATAAAACAAAAGGTTCTACTAAATATATAAACAATTTTTACCTTAAGATAAAAACGGGGACACTACAATATCCCCTTCATAAAACAACTTTTCCTCAAGTTTCCCATCTAAGGGTGGTACAACATCATCTGTGAATAACTCCATTGACTAAGAATGTACATAAACCTCTCACTCATAGGTCTCATATTGTACATGGTCATTCTATATTATAAATTTATTCAATTTGGATCCACTTTTCCATGATAATGACTTTATTATATTTTTATATTCTTAATATTACAAGTGTGTCACTCTCCTCACTTATAAAAGGGAACCACCTATCCTCTCTTATCCTAAAAACTGTATTCATATATCTTAAAAAAAATATCTATAAAAATACTCTACCAACAACCTTATCCATGACCTTGTGGTTCTGTTCTTCCCACAGGTCCCATCTAATAAGACTTATGGTGCTTTTCAAAGGAGGAAACCTGAAGAAATGGTATATGTACTTATATATCTTTTTCAAGCTTATTTCTTATTAAACCCCAAAAAAAATATTATATAACCATATTGAAATTATGGAATAAGTATATTTACAATAATTATATGTTTTTATGTTAATGTTATATTCATTTTCTATCTCCTTCTCATTCTTTGGAAAATGATAATGCCACTCGTGTGTTTGTGTGGACTACCACCTCCACAAAGTGATGTGATTAGTTTTTTATTTACCCATTACATTGATGGTAATAAGGATAAATTTAATGAATATACATGATATATATTATATAATTATGATTCTATAAATATGAATTATTTTATGCCACTATTTTTTTCCATCCATTGAAAAGTATATTCATCACTCATGTATACGTACGGACTACCATCTCCATGAAGTGATATAAGTCATTTTTCCTCACCACTTTATATGTATGGTAATAAAATTTTATATAATGAATAAATATGATAATTATTAAATGGTAATTATTTTTTAGATGATGAAACTATGACCAAGGTGTAAGGACCTAAACCACTATACTGAAACATGTATGGAATACTGACCAGTTTTCACCTAAAAAATGATTTTAATAAATAATTATTAATAACAGGATAATTGGAAATTATAGTGGAAAGATATATAGTAATATTTAAATTAATATATTTTTTTAATATGTGAATAATAAATATATATTTATTATATAGGATTTTTTAATGCATACGAAGCAAGATGTGACTTGATATAAGTGTTTATGTTATAATCTCATTTCTTGAGAGGATTATCTAGGCTAAATTTACATTGAGGGAAATTATATGATAATTATACTTTAAACACAATATATTTTCCTCTATAAAAAATATTTATAGTTTTGTTTTTGTTTTTTATTCTACTCTCTTCGGTATTTAAAATGATCTATAAAATGTTTTTAAGAAAAGTTGACCTTATTTCCTATTTGGAGGATGAAAAATTTTCCTCCATGTCTATAATATTATAAATTTTTCAAGATTGTTCTATTACATGATGAAATGATTATTTAAATTCTTTTTCAAACATATTTTACATTATTTTCAAATTATTAAAAATTAATTTTTATAATGTTTTCCAACAGCTTGTTTATGACTTTTTACAACAAGTTTAAAAGGAATATATATTTTAAAATTTATAGTATGAATAGATTTTACAGCCATTATGATCATTATTTACTTTTATACGTATATTATAAGTCCCCATGGTTATTTTAAAAGAAAATAATTTTCTAAATATTTTAGCGATTTTTCTTTAAAAAAATTCAAAAGAAAGGGAAATTTTTCCCATGTTTTCAAAGAATGTTTAAAATTCTCTTTTAAATGAATTTTTAATCTATTTCAACATCTTTATATATTTATTACATTTCACTGAGGTTATTATATTATGATACCCTCAAAATTATTTCCCAATATATTTTATAGTGACGATGTTTTAAATATGGTTTAAAGAAACATGACTATTTCCCATAGTTTAATCAATCTATAATGAAATAATGTATTTTTGTATGATACAATCCACTTATTTTATCTATATGTAATTTGATTGTGTTATGATGAAATTTTTATCAACCCTGTTTCTTTTCACCAAGTATTATATGATAAAATTATAAAATATATTATGATCTTGTGGAACAATTATATATATTTTTAGTATATGATGGGTGGGTCCATAATTATACATCCCTACAATGAATTGGGTAAAGATTGATATTTCATGAGATATTATAGACATTAATGGGGAGTGTTCATAGTTTTGTATGGGACTATATCCACTATAATATTCTTAGGAGTGAACCTGGATTGATTAAATGATGTATTGTGGAGTGAACTCAATCCACTATGATAGTCTTGTCAGTGAACCATGATAATTAAATGATTTTATATGGTTATGTGAATGAGATAAATTTATGTCTCATTCTTATGATATGTTCACATGACACATGATTGATTATTGATGATTATTCTAACTTATGACTAATTTATTTTGTTATGACAAGGCCTTATGTCATGATACATGATTAATGGTATTTTACATATTGGGTATGAATTTCATATGTTATGATAAAATTATCATACCCTTTTTAATATATTATTCCCACTTATGATCATTGATTGATAGTTATAATGTTTACTCTTATGGGGAATCTAAGCTCACCCTTTCTTATGTTTCTATTTCCCCAAGTTATAAAGAAAGGTTTTAAGTAGCATATGTCTAATAAGGGTTTTATGTGAGAATAACTTTTTGAAATATGTTTAATATCTATCATTAAATAAGTTAATTATATATCTAGTCTCCAAATACACTACATCATTATTGTTTTGGGCCATGTGTTATTTTGATATACATTAAATATTTATCTAAAATTATATAATGTTTACGTATTTAATTATTTGGTTGTTGTATATGAATATATTCCTAGAACATTGTAAAACCACTTTCAGGATCTAAGGAAGATCATTTAGAGGGGTGTATTAGGGATCTATAATATTTTTAAGTTTCTTTCAAAACAACCCATGTAACCTATTAAAGTAAAGTAGTTATTTCTATTTTTACATCCAAATTCACAAAAACATAAGGGAAATTTGTATATTTACAAGGTTCACCTCTCAAAATGAGAAGTATATCCCTCGGTGTAATTTAGATTCATCATATAAACCTCTACAATTATCCTATCAGTATAAGAGAGTAGGTTTTATCCTTAAACTCACATTACACATCTCTTAATAGTGCTTTTGTGCATCCTTCACATAATTGAATCATGTACTTTATAATTACATGAATAATATATAACAAATTAGTATTCTTTCAAAAATATACGGTTGTCATGTTTTTTGATGTGTTGAGTTCTTATGCTTCTTCTATTCTTGTATAATAGCTATACTCTTCAATTTTCACTCACAACAGTGCATGAAACAACTACTATTATCTATTTTATTACATTAAATTTTCATCAAAATATTTCATAATAGTATCATCTCCTCTCTCTCCCTCTATCTCTATCACTTTCTCTTATGTGTTTCTTAATCTACACTCATTTTTTTCTCAAAAGATCATACTAATAATTCTTTATTCTTATTCAAATATACATTAATATAACAGTGTGAGTATTATTTATCTACATTTTTCTTCTTTTTAGTCTTCCAAGTATAATAAAATAGTTAAAAATAATTCAATTTAAATTCCCTAAAGAATCAATTTAATTTTCTTCATGATATTTGAATTATTATAAACCCTCTATCTTCTTTAAAATTTATCATAGAAAATACAGTTTCCAACTACTTTTGTAACTACCTATTTAGTCATGGCACAAACCTCTATTTTATTTCATAAAGTAATACACTTTTATCCTAGTATATTAGTATCCAGAATCATGGATTGACTAAAGCACGTGATATTTATTCTTTGAGGATTAGTACAGTGTGTCACCTGAATTAAATTCTTGAATAATGGTAAGATTCATAATAATTAATTATGTTGTTTATTTTCATACAGAACAACTCATCATATATTTCCTAAAATAAATTCTTGAATAAAATTAAGAATCATAAAAAATTAATTATGATATTTATTTCCATGAAAAAAAAATCACCATGCAACAACTAAATTAAAATATTTCTTTGGAATATTAAATTCAAGAAAAATATAATTTTTATTTTATAGAACTCATAAAATTTCACAAAGTTTTGGTCCTTATAAACTATAAAAAAACAACCTTTAGAGGTCACTTGGATCCTTATTGTGTCTATGAATCAACCTTACAATGTTATTTGGAAAATAAAATGACTATGTATCCCAAAATTATGGTTTATTGTCCCATATTTACATTGTAAAGATATAACCATATGAGAAAATATATAAACCTTATTCATCTTTTGTCTCAACATTATTATGGACATGTATTAACATTATGGGAACGGTTTCATCTGATCTTCATGTAAGGCACTTAATTTATGAGTTACCTTTTTTGGAAATTCTAGATGACCCTTGTTTATCCTTATAGATTTAAGATTTACCATTACATATATCAATATGTATCTATAATATAATATCCCTGCTCTTTATTTCATATTTAAACATGGTTTATTAAATAAAATTACCCTTAATACCTCTCAGAAGAAAGATAGGTCTAATGTATTTTGGGTTTAGTCATAATACATACCAACTTAAGACATGAAAATACAACAGAATATATATTGAAAAATTCTTTGACATGACCAAAACATTCCTTCATACTTAACACTGCATTGGATAACCTGAGGACATACATAAGAAAGGGGTGAGAAATAAAACCTAGTAAGGGAATAAACATGGAATAACATGAGGATAATAATACAGGTTATACAAGGAATATAAATGAGGAATAAAGTAACATGAATAATAAGGAATGATATAGCATGATAATCATTACATGGGAAATGTGGAAACAACTTAAAACATTGCATCATAAACATAATTCAAAGCTAAACTGTCAAGACTTCATGGTGGAAAAATGTCCCATAAAATAATCAGGTAGACCCTCGTCCCAACATTATGTATCATGATAATAAACATTACCCAACTTATTAGAGTGATATTAGGGTTCACACTTAATAAAAATTTTAATCTCATGATTAAGTGTTCCATATAAATCATATAACATGGATTCATTCGACATCATAATTTTATTCCACGATCTAGAAATGTGGCATACAAACATGTGTATCCCCAATCAATAGGAGTATGTGCATAAATGTGAATACCCTTAATAGAGAAATAGGTATGGTATTCACAAAACAATTATTTTGGAATGGTAAATCAAGGTAAAATTTCAACTGTACAACAGTATCTTATAGAAATTCATAAAATGGGTTTATGATCGCAAAAGAACCCTTACAAAATTTCATCATGGTAACCGGTGTATATAAAGGTTCTTATTAGGTTTAAATGAGAGTGAAAGGGGATATCATGATTTATAAAATAAGTGTAAATTATGTGGGATAGTTAAGAATGTATCCCAATATAATAAAATGAAAATAAAAAATGCATATCATAAATGAAGTGCTTGATTAAAAGAGGAGAGAGAATCCATTATGAAATTTCTGCATAGTAACGACTTAGATAAAGTTAAAAATGAGAGGGGATTAATAGTATATCATTAATAAAAAATAAATTGGATATTAATGGAATCATAGTAAATTAATTAAAATATCACCAATTGAAATTATAAATAATAATTTCAAGGAAGATTCTTGAATTGAAAGAATGAGAGGAAGGTGAGGATCCCTTACTTGTAAGTGTGACTCCAAAGGCTTGGGAGAAGATTATTGTTATCTTTGGTGTACCTTTTAAAGACTCTAGAGAGTATAGATAAGATTTTTTATGAGTTTAATGGAGTTTTAGTGAAGATAAATGGGATCTTGGGTGGGTTTATATAAGAATGGAAGGGGATTTCTTTATTATTTTGGTTTTGGAAACTACATATTAAAATATTCAAAACTACAAACCATCCCATGGTTGTTTCCCATGGTTTCTTGAAAATCGGTGTAGTATACATTATTTTATTATTAAAATAGATAAAGATAATAAAATATTTAATTTTATTATGAGGAGGTGAGTCACACTTTCAAAGAAATGATTTTTAAATATTAAAATATACTAAAAGTCTTGGAGGATTCACTAAGGCTTTATAAAATAAATAAAATAAAAGTAACATCACATTAATTTAAGTGAAAATATATTTATTTGTCTGGGGGTACCTTTTATAGTATTTATTACATCACTATTAGTCTATTATGATGTCATAAAACACATCGTATATTTTTAAGGTATTTAATTTTTATCCAAAAAACTAATTGTCTCAGAAAATTATGAAAAATTCATTTTTAAAAAATTTCAATATTTTGATTCCAAAAAAAATATTCATTTTATCTAAATAATTTTCTAAATATGTGAATTTTCACTTTTCAAATAAAAATCAACATTTATTGAAAATTATGGGTTTTGATAATAAAAATATTTGAACCCTAATAAAAATTACATTTGACTTTATAAAAATTATATGTCCATTTATATTTAAAAAAATAATTTAATAATAGTATTTCATTAAAATTTTATTTAATTAAAAAATCCATTAATTCATCTAAAAAGATTTCTTAATTGAATTTTAATGTTAACCAAAAATACTATTATTTATTTAAAAATCATTTACAAAGAAACAATAAAAGGAAGAAAATATATTCTTTATTCGGTAAAAACTAATTTACATAATCCTATTTATAGGGTCTTGATACAAACCCTTAATTACACTAGAATATTCCCTAATAGTAAGGTGTGCGATGGTGGGGCATTCATGGGTTTGTTAGGAGAACATGGTTTGGGTCGTGAACTTGATGAGATTGTACTTATCATGTATACGGTTTCGCTCATGATTATGTTATTCAATATCAACTTGGGATTGGTCTAGGGAAAATCACAAAAATGTTATCTCCCTTAGAAGCTATGATATATGGGCTTCATAGGGTATGATCCTACTGTTTGAGGACATCACTTAATTTTTCTCTACCAAAAGTATTTGATAAAACCCTGTATTTATACTAGTCATGTGATCACTTTTCAATTACTATATTATAAATAGTAAAGATACTTAACAGTCATTTCAATCTAATTGGAAATAATAAAACAAAATAAGTGCATGTTTTTCTATATCCATAATACATTTTATTTAATAAAAAGATATGGAATTTTATATATAAATGTTCGGGTCATCACAACCTCCCCCCTTAATAAATTTCACCCTTTAAATTTCCTTTTCTCACACTAAAATAGATGAGGGTAATCTACTTCATCACCTCCTCTGGTTCCCACATTGCTTCTTCAAACTTGTGGAATCTCAACAACACTTTCATATAGGTCATTGTATTATTTTATAGAAATTTTTCCCTATAATATCAGATCTTCACTGACTTATCTTCATATAAAAGTTCATTCTCCAATTGTACCACCTCTATGTTGAGTACATGTAATGGGTCTAGTATATACTTTATTAAGAGGGACACATGGAATACATCATGTACTTGGGATAGGTTTGATAGGGGTTCTAGTTGATTGGACACTTCTTCGATGAAATCAAGGATCTCAAAAGGGTCGATGTACCTTAGACTAAGATTTCCCTACTTCCCAAATCTCATTACTCTATTCCATGGAGATATGAATTGGAATACCATGTCTCTAACATCAAACTCTTTGTCAGGTTGAAGATTGTCAGCATAGCTATTTTTTCGACTCTGGTTAGTTTTTATGTGTTGTGGATGGTCTTAACCATCTCCACCATTTCTTCGACCATTTTAGCACCTATAAGTTTTTGTTCCCCAAATTCATCCCAACATTCTAGAGTTCTGCACCTCTTCCCATAAATAGATTCATAAGGGTCTATTTAGATACTTGAGTGGAAACTGTTATTGTAAGAGAAATACACCAAAGATAGATGTTGGTCCCATTGGACTTTTAATTCCATTGAGAAAGCTCCCAACATGTCCTCAAGTGTTTGGATAGTCAGTCCATATTGGACATCAGTTTGAGGGTGATAATCCATACTGGAGTTCATCTCAGTGTTTAGAGCATGCTGGATACTATTCCAAAACATAGAGTTGAATCTTGGATCTCGATCAAACGCAATTGATAACGAGGCTCCATAAATCCTTACCACTTATCTGATGTATATATTTTCTATTTGATCTAGTGAGAAATCCTCTTGAATCTCGATGATGTTTTTAGTCTTTTAATGAAAATCCACAACAACCCAGGTAGATTGTTTCCTTTGTATGTCTTCATAAGTACGGTGGAAAAGTCCATAGTGATGTTTTCTCATTTCCATGTTGGTATGGGTAATGGTTGCATCATCCCCTTAGACTTCTACCTTTCATCCTTCACTTGCCAACATCCTAGGTGCTTTGATGTATATTATTTGATCTCCTTATTCATGTTATCCCACCGATAGTGCTCTTGGATATCTCAATAAAATTTATTGTTTCCATTGTGAATGGATAAAGACAATCTATGTGCATCATACAAAAGTTTTTATTTAAAATAGGATTTTATGGAACACATAGTCCTGACCCAAATCTCACAATTCCTTATTCATTAACATTGAACTCCAAGGATTTACCTTTTCTTCTATTTTCTATTTCCTTATGAATTCCCACATCATATTTTTGATCATCATGTAACCTTTCCCAAAGAGATGGTTGACAAATCATTTGTCAAAGGATTGATGATGTTACTTTATTTATGATAACCATGTCCACCTTCTTAAATTATAAGAAGATAGGATCATTCTAAATTCTCGTTAATGATAGAATTTTGGGGTCCTTTTTACTTAGAGAATATTCCACCTTGTTCACTTTCCCATGATGGTAGTGGATTGAGAAATTTTATTCCTTAATGAGCTCTAACCATTTTAATTGGAACATATTTAGCTCTTTTTGTATGAATAGATATTTTAGACTTTAGTGAACCTTATATATTTCAAACTTATCCCTAAATAGATAATACCTATATATTTTCAATGAAAAGGTCACGGATTCCAACTCTAGATCATGTGTGGTAAAGTTTTTCTCATGAATTTTCAACTACTGTGAAGCATTGTCTATGAATTTTTCATTTTTAATCAACACACTTTCCAATACCTTCTTTGAAGCATCAATTAAAATTATCAAAATCTCCCCCCTTATGGTATGTGCGATCATAGGAGATGTGATAATCCTTATTTTCAAATCTGTGAAGCTTTCTTCACATTCAACATTCCACGAAAACTTGACTCCCTTATGAGTTAGCTTGGTAAGAAGGTTTGATAATCATGAGAAATTTGTCACAAATTGGCGATAATATCCAACTAACCTGAGAAAGATACGGATATCTATTATAGATAATTACCTCGTACATCCCTCAAATACTTTTTTATTTTAAGGAACCATATATATCCCACTACTTTTGATGACATTCCCCAATAATGAAACTTATTTCATCTAGAACTCACACTTTCTATACATTTAACAGATCTTCTCTTATCGCAAGGTCTTTATCACTATTCTCATAAGATCCTATTTCTCCTCCTTGGTTTTGGAGTATATTAGAATATCTTCTATAAAGACTACCAATTTTTTTTGTAATATCTAAAGACTATATTCATCAAGTCCATGAAGATTTCTACAGAATTAGTGAGTCTGAATGGATTCACTAGGAAATTGTAGTGAACATTACTTGTATAAAAAGAAGTCTTGGGGGTATTCTCCTTCTTCACCCTTACCTGGTAGTATCCCGACTACAGATCCACCCTGGAGAAGCATTTTTTTTCTATGTAACTGATCAAAAAATCATCATTTCATGGAAAAGGTTACATGTTACTTATCATGATTTTTTTGAGCTCATGATAATCAATGAAAAGGTGCACTAAACCATCCTATTAATTTAGGGAGAGGACTAGTGCACCCCATGGTAAAGAACTTGAGTGTATATACCCTTTATCTATATTATCATGTAGTTGTTTCATGAGTTCCTTAAGTTCCAGAACAGTCATACTATATGGAGTTTTTGATGTTGGAAATTTCCTAGGTAAAATCTTGATTGGAAATTCAATCTCTCTAGTAGGGGGAAGACCAGGGAATTACTTGGGAAACACATCATCATATTCCCTCATAATAGGCATGTCTTTGAGAATGGTCCTTTCCTTATACTTAATCCTTTTATCTATATATGTTTACTCATAGGGAAATAATATCCATACTTTAGATGATGGTGCTAAATAAGATTCATCCCCCTCCATGTACTTGTATAGAACCAGGGGTCAATTTTCTATATGGAGTGTTTTTTCCCTCTCGGAACAATTTATGATGTCTTTACATTGGGAAATCCAATTCATGCCCATAATTGTATCAAATCCTACCAAGGTAATTACAAAAAGGTTATTTGTGAAGTTCAATCCACAAATGTTTACTAGGGAGGTGTAATATACCTAGGATGCAGTAATTGCCTCATATTCCATCTTCACTGGCATCTATACTTCATTCATTATAGTGGTGTTTGAAAGGTTTGACTAAAAATTCATGATATAAAAAATGAATAAAGCTATAATAAAAATTTACATTCACTATTCTTGAAATAATAACTATCGTACCTATCACCACTTCATTATTTGGAATTTATTTAGTGGTAGTGATGGAAAAAAGCTCTCCCTTATTTACTTGGAAGTTGTTGGTTGCCTCTAAAAACCATTGGGTTATGGAATTGATTCTCAAAGTTCTCAAGATCCTTGCAGTTGTAGCAATGAACAATTCATTTAGGGTCGATCAGAGTGTTTATTTCCACTATCATATTGGTGGTTTTGTCTTATTGTAAATCATTGCCAAGTTCCCTTCTCTTCCACACCTAAAGCATTTCCATGTTCCCCTTAGGCAATTTCTTGGGTGCTTCTTTCCACAAATTTGACAAGTGGGGTGCCAAAATTTCTTAGCACCTTTGTATTTATCCATCAGACCTCTAGAATTAAATTACACTTTTAGATTATTATCCCCATGATACCCTTGAGATTCACCAATCTCTATCTCAAATTTGAGGGAACATCAAACAATTTTCTTATAGCTATCAATGTCATGGATTTCCTAGGATTTTCGTAGACTGGGCTTCATTCCACCAAAGAATCAGGCAACCTTACATTTAGGGTTAATGAAAAAACTAGAGGTGTATCATCAAAGTCTTGTAATGTTTACCTCATATACACCAACACATTTTTCATCCTTTTTCTTTAGTTTAGGGAAATATCTTTCGATATTAAGATGGAGGGTATGGGGAAAATATTTATCAAAAAACATTTTATGGAATTCCTTCCACTCCATTGCTTCAATCTATTTATCATTCTTCGTATAATTTAACAATGTCCACCATTGATCATATTCACCCTCCATATGATAAACAACCAGAATAACTATATCCTTTTAGGAAAATTTAAGGATGGAGAAGATATTTTGAATAGATTTGATCTATTTTTTCTCAATTAATGGATCAAATCATCCATTGAAAGTAGGAGGCCTTAGTCACATGAATATTTCGATTATGGATTGTTCCCTCTTGGGGGTGGGGTTATGTGCTACTTTTTGTTCAAGTTTCTATTCAGAACTTGAGTTAACTGAGAGATATTCATTACAAAGTTTGTGATTCCCACTCCCAATGGGTTTGGAATCTCATTAGGTAAATCATCACACTACCATTTGCATCGGTTTTTAGAATGATTCTTCCTATTTTCAACCATTAGATAGAATAAAATGAAAATTCAGGATGAGTATCTTAAATGATTAAACACATAAAGTGTAATCCAATTACATTAAATGGATAACTTATAAAGTACATTTATTTCCTTAAATTATGAGTTTCTACACTTTAGTCTATGTTATCCATGATCTGCTTCCTAACATATATTCATAGGGGAATTTTTTTCTCTGTTACCTTAATAATAGTTTGTAATGAGCTTATAAATTTACCAAAGCATATCCCCTAGGAGTGTTAAACTAGGTGCATAGTAAGGCCAATTTTGGTGTACCAGGTTACCCCGAGTCAGGCCCAGAACACCTTGTTGGAGTTGTTACTCATAGGTTCATCTATGCTAAAACCAAGTCCACTTGTATTTTCTAGATGTAGATTTTATTTCCTGATAACTGACTTACTCTATACTTGCCAAAATTTAGGGACATTTTCTTATACTTATCCTTATCTGTAAGGGTTTTCACTAGGGTGTCCTAATTTTAATCACTAAAATATCTAAACCTATCCTCTGATACCAACTATAACAACCCTTCTCTTTATTTCATATTTAAACATGATTTATTACATAAAATTGCACTTAATACAACTCATAATATTAATATTTATAGTGTATTATGGGTTTTTTAACATTAAATAACAACTTAAAACATTAAAATATAACAAAATCTATATTGAAAACTTCTTTGACCTGACCACAACATTCCTTCGTACTTAATACTACAAGGGATAACCTAAGGAAATATATAAGAAAGGGGTGTTCTATAAATCCCAGTAAGGGAATAAAGATGAAATAACATGAGTATTATAATACATGTTATACAATTAATATCATTAAGGCATAAAGGAACCTGAATAATAAGGTATGGTATTGCATGATAATTATAACATGGGAAATGTGTAAACAACTTAAAACACTACATCATAAACATAAGTCAAAGATAAACTTCCAAGACTTCATGGTGGAAAAAATACCATAATGTAATAAGATAATCCCTCATCCCAACATGACTTATCATGATACTAAACATTACCCTCTTCATTAGATCGCTATCAGGGTGCACCCTTCATAATCATTTAAATCTAATGCTTAAGTGTCCCCTTGAATCTTATAACATGTATTCATTAAACATCATAATTTTATTCCATGATCTATAAATGTGTAAAAAAATATATTTATTTCCCCAATATATAGTATTATGTTCATAAAGTTTAATACCTTTGATAGAAAAATGGGTATGGTATTCACTACATAATTATTTTGACATGGTAAATCATGGTGCAATTTCAGAAGAATAATCGGATCATATAGAAATTAATAAAATGAGTTTATTAGAGATAGATGGGTATCTCATCAATTATAAATAAAATTTAAAGTAATAGGGAAATTCACGGACATTAAAAACATAATTAATTTTAAATATAAGGCATAACATAATAAAGGATCCTGGAGGAAGAGGAGAAAGCAAAATAACCCTTACAAAATTTTGTCATGGTAACAGGTGTACGTAAAGGTTATTAATAGTGTTAAATGAGAGTGAAAGGGGATATCATCATTTATAAAAACATTTTTACAGTAAGTGGTATAGGTAATAATGTATCTAACATAAGAAAATGGAAATTAAAAAGTCATATCATAAATGATGTACTTGATTAAAAGAGGAGAGATAAAATCCCTTATAGAATTTCTGAATAGTAACGATTTAGAAAAAGGTCAAAATTAGAGAGGATGAATAATTTATAATTAAAATAAAAAAAAATTAAGGTAATTGAATAATATTAAATTGATTAAAATATAACAAATTGAAATTATAAAGACTACTTTCAAGGAAGATTCTTGAATCAAAATATGGAGAGGAACGTGGGGATCCCTTAATTGGATGTCTGACTCCATAGGCTTGGGAGAGGCTTATTGGGAGTTTATTGGTGACTTGAGAAGAATATAGGGATTATATATAAGAGTTTGTTTGTGATTAAATTAGTTTTAGTGAAGATAAATGGGAGATTTTGTGGGTTTATATAGGAAAGGAGGGAGATTTCTTTATTATTTTGTCTTTGGACACTACATTCAAAAATATTCAAACCACAAAACATAACATTGTTTTTCCCATGGTTTCTAGAAAATAGGATTGGTATATATTATTTTATGAGAAAAATTTCTGAAGATAAAAAAATATTTCCTTTTCTTAGGTGGAGGTGAGTCAAACTTCCAAAGAAATGATTTTAAAATATTAAAATATATTATAAGTATTGGAGGATTCACTAAGGATTTATAAAATAAATATAAAAATTAAATTATTTTAAAGTAAAAAACATATATTTTTCTAAGGGTGCCTTTTATAGTATTTATTAAATCACTATTGGGATATTATTATGTCATAAAACACACTGTATATTTATACATTATTTAATTTTTACCCAAAAACTGACTATCTCAGAAAATTTTGAAAAATTCACCATTGGATAATTTGGATGTCCTAATTCCAAAATTAATATTCAGTTTATCTAAATAATTTTATAAATATGTGAATTTTAACTTTTAAAATATAAATTGATATTTATTAAAAATAAAGTATTTTTTACTGTAATTATTTTCGAACCCTAATAAAAATTGCATTTGGATTCCTGAAAATTATATGATCATTTATAGTTAAAAAAAGTAATTTAATAATAATATTTTGTTAAAATATGTTTTTATTTCAAAAATCCATTACTTCATCAAAATATATTTCTTAATTAAATTTGAATATTAGCCAAAAAATAGTATTTATGCTTTAAAAATCATTTACAAATTAACAATAATAGGATGGAAATATATTCATTATTCTATAAAAAATAATGTACATAATCTTAATTCTAGAATCTTTATATATATCCATTTATTACACCAACATATTCCTTAAGAGTAATGTGTGTAATGGTGGTGCTTTCATGGGGCCTTTTGGTGAATATGGTTTGGGTTGTGAACTTGATGAGCTTGAACTTCTCTCATAAATGGTTTAGGTCATGATTAATTTGCTGGATCATGGCTTGGGATTGGTCTAGGGAAAATACCATAAATGATATCTCCCTTGAATTCTCCAATAAATGTGCTTCATAAGGTATGATCCTACTGGTTGAGGTCATCACTTCCTTTGTCTATGACAAAAGGATTGGTTAAAACATTATATTTATACAGGTCATGTGATCACCGTTCAACGGCTGTATTATGAATGGTAAAGATACTTAATGGTAATTTAAATACAATTTGATATAATAAAACAAAATAAGTACATGTGTTTTCTTTATCTATAATATATTTGATTAAATCAAAATAAGGGGAATTTTATTCATAAATGTTCAGATCGTTACATATAATGACTCTTATATAGAGTCCATATGACCCTTATGTATCATCCTATATTTTAGTATTGATCTTATATAAGTCACTGATTTCTTAGATTACCTTTATATATTGAATGAAGTTTCTAAATGTCCCTTACATAGCATATAGAAATATAGAGTTTCGTTTACATATGCATTGAAATATCCATATGAACTTTATGTGGAATCATGTACAAAGAAGATGACCCTTACATATAGTTCATGTCACCTTTATTCAATATATATTATCCAAATTCACTAAGACAGGTATATTTCAATTTTA
The DNA here is from genome assembly GCA_963277665.1 of Viscum album. Taxonomy (NCBI): domain Eukaryota; kingdom Viridiplantae; phylum Streptophyta; class Magnoliopsida; order Santalales; family Viscaceae; genus Viscum; species Viscum album. Next base: position 575,443,994 of record OY728122.1, on the reverse strand, counting down.
ATCTATACCATTACATTCTTATTCAAAGTTCCTCCAAACTTCTAAAAAGTCTTCAACTCGTATATTGAACATTATTTTAGGTGAGTTTGAATATGATTTATACATTGAAAACAAGAGTAAACATAAAAAACATATCCACTTCAAGACTCTATAAATAATTTATCAATATAAAATCTAATTTCTAGAAGAAATAATTTATTCTTTAGATCATATACTTCTTCATGGGATCATCAAATACCCCAAACCATCTCTTGGGATAAATAATCTCCTCCTTTGGATTTTTTTTCATCCAAAGAACAAAAATCACTATTAAACTCTGAATTATATGTAATATAATATTAATAAATAATTTTAAGCATTCTTGAGTGAACTCAGTGTGGGAAATTAGAATATTGAATAATAATATCATGGTGTCCATAAAAATAGTGATATATATTCAACCTCTTAAAACTACATACTCTTTATTCTCATTTATGAAAAGATACCAATTGATAATAAATATGAAAATAAATATTTATTAGATAAATACAACATCGTCACATCAAATATTTTCACAGCATGAAAGATCAATATAAGGAACTTGTCAAAGAATAAACTCCTGTATTCCCTTCAACAAAATTATTAAAATAGTTCACACATGAAAAATATTTAATTCATAGATTAACCCCTTTAAAAACCTCTATAAATATATTATCCCCCTAATATATTATCCCATAAAAGTTTATAAACATATCAATGGATAACTCCCAATAAATAAATATTTTCACTCTTTGTAAAGTACATAAAGATATAAACTACTGGAAGATTTATGTTATCTTTTCTACCCCTTTGACAACAGTATATAAAGGAAATATGATAGAGGGGAATGAAACACCATTTCATAACATTGAAATAAAATATTCTTAACTCCCAATATCAAACTCATATTTTTTAAAACATTTTTAAGTAGTGTCTTGGTGAACACATAGATTATTTTCACATTTATAAGAACAAATTCCATCTTCATTTCATTTATTTTCAAAATCTCATTGATGAAGTCATGAATTATGTCAATATTGTTGCATATTAAATATTGAACAATATTCCATGAAAAATATATATATCTTTTATTATCACATCTAACAAGTACTGGAAACTTCACTTTAACCTTGAGATCTTCTAACGGGGCCTTCATCCATATCACTTGGGATGTGGAATGAGTGGTAGCAACATATTATACCTTGTAAACTCTCAAAGTGGAAAAAATATACTTATTAGAGTTCAAAAAAAATATCTCTCTCAAATTTATGAAATTATACCACATTTAGTCCTTCTATAATCAACAAAACACGCCCAGTCTGCATTTTTATAACCAAACATTTCAAGTTTCCCTTTTATATCATGTTTCAAACTGAAACTTATTTTTCCTTTGATGTACCTAATAAAAAATTTTCTAGCACTAAATTGAGACACTTTTAGGAAACATTTATACGAATAAAAATTTTTAATACTATAAAAAATATTCTAACTTGAAGCTTTCAAGTATAAATGACTTCCAATTAGCTTCCATAATTCCCATGGATTCACTTCATTTCCTTTCTCATCATTGGAAATATTGGATCCAACTAATATCAGGGTGAGAAATATTTAAATACACCATTAAAAAACTCTTTATAAGTTCCCTATCTTACTTATATTGATATATAAAAATTTGATATATCTCTAGAGAAATTTTTAATCCAATAAATTGCCTCATTTCACCAAGCGTAGAAATTTAAAAAATCTTCTTCATCACCTTAGAAAAAATTTCACAAATTTATTCATCATTTCAAGAAAAATTATGTAATATAAATTAAAACTAACCATGATAGATACCTATTTATTATTCTTAATGTTTATATTTTTTCAACTCCTCCTTTTCTGAAATTTAACCTCTTCAAAAAGGTGTGCATCTTAGAATAACAAGATCTATGGGATTTTTTTAACCCATATAAAGCCTTATTTGACCAAAAAAATTCAAATATTCTCCAAGAAATAAAACACAAGTTTTCTCAATATATTCCTCCTCTTCCAACCCACTATTTAGGAAGAAAAACTTGACATCCATTTGAAAAATATTATATTTCCTTGAGATACAATATTAAGAAATATTATTTTGGTTTAAATCCTTGAAAATAGTGAAAATGTCTCATTAAATTCAACCCCTTAAACCTATGAATATCCTTTAAATATAATAATTTTTTTCTTTATCAATAATATACCTTTTTATTCAACTTGTTTTAGAACACCAAATTTTTTTGATAACATTCTTCGATTTTAGATTGTGTACTGACTCCCAAATCTCATTCATCTAAATATATTCTAATTCATAATGTATAGAATCAACCCACTCTTTATGTTTCATATATTATTCAACATATCTATGTTAAACTTTAGAAAAAAATAAGTTTTGATATATTGTCATCCAAGTTCTCCAATTTAGTGCATGTTTTCATTGATATCCAAAACAAATTCAGACCTTACCTAATCTTCTCATCTAAGGATGAGATGAATAGGGTTATTCGTCATCACATGAAATGGATAAATATTCATCTATAACATATACATATTAAACAATTTTATCTATTTCTAAAATTGCATCATGTTGTTTAACAAAAATATCATCATATTTACTTCTTTAACTTTCTTCATCATGTGAAACATTAATCTATAATTGTTATAGAACCCTCACATTAGCAGAATTAATAATATTTCTAGGATATTTTTATAGCAGAATTATCCTATACCATTTAAAGGATATCCTAGGAAGATGAAATAAACACTTATCTTCTCAAAGTTCATGAGACTTTCACCTTTTATTTGATGATATAAGGGATTCCAAAAACATGAATATACATCAATCATGGAAATTTTTTATAGTAAATATCTTATATGATCATATATAAATTCATCCTATGTAAATAATGGTTTTTATTTTTCACCACAAACCAAATATATTTACTCCAAAATTATTGAGAATCATCTTTCTTGACCAATATTCGGAAATCCATATCCACAAAACATCAATTCTTTCATTCAAAAACACTATTTTATTTTGATGTGTATGGTGAATTTAGTTCAAGTTGGATTCCATGATTTTCCATTTAATATTAAAATTTCCCATTTTTAAATTCAGTTACATTGTCTGTTCTGATCTTATTGAGATAAAAACCTCACTCGTTTTCTATAATTCTTAAAAAACTTTAAAAATATTATTAAGGCCTCAGACTTGTGTTCCATAATCATTATACAAGTAATGTGAGTAAATTCATTAATAAAAGTAATAAATAACTTTTATTAATTGGTTTATTAATTCCTAATTGGTCCATAAATATTTTAATGAATGGTATCCAAAGGTTGAGTAGAGTGAATCTCCGCCTTCTTTTGTAAAGATTAAGTGATATTTCCATTTTCACATGTTTATCACATAAAATCTCTTTCTACTTACATAATGGTATATCATAAACAACTTATCCATGGTTGATACTATTTGTATTCTTTTTTATAATATGTCCAAGTACTTAATTCTATAAATAATTGTATTATTTAATGCTTAGATAGCATGATTTTTCAACATCACCCACTGAGAATAAGTTCCATTTAGTCCATTTTCCTCTTATCGCCACTCTTCCTTCTGAACGGTTCTTGAAAATGAACCCATCCTTCCAAAAAACCAATTTGTTTACATTATAAAAAATGTTTTGAAACACTTAATATATTGTGTTTTAAAAAATCTACATATAGATTGTTTTTAGATTTCTACTTTTCTTTCCCAATAACTTATGAACCAACTCCTTTAATATTGAGTGACTCATAATTTACAAAGGTCACTGAGATATATTTTTACTTTTTAATATCTTTAAGGATTTTAAATTATCCTTTCAAATGATATGATCATCCACTATCCAAGATCCATGGAATTTAACCTTTAGATACATTAAGTAAAACTTCTATAACCAATTATCTCTCCTTATATTTTCTATCCTTGACTGAATGGACCGAAGGTCTAAATTTTTATTCATTTTGGATAAGCCCCCTTTTAAGGATAAAGGGGAAAAACCAAGAATTCACGGACATAGAGATATTAGTAAAATTCGAAATAATAAGGGGGTTTCCACCCAGGATAGAACTACATAGAAGAGCCCCTTCCCATCATCAATGTTGTTGAGACATGCTTCCACTAGAGCATGGCTACTCAGCAAGTTGTCCCGTGTAAAAATGCATGGGCCCGGTATCGATGGCAGCGCTATACCCACTCAATCGTCCAAATATGAAAATCCGTGCACCATGAAGGCGATCAGCTCTAACCTCATCTGAAGCAAATCCATGTAGACTATTTGGGATCCCCAGTAAGAAGAAAACACCAGACTATGGCACCACCGACAATGACCTTCCTGGGTAGATCCCACCGCACTCCATGAGAAATCCTGCCACCACCGCCGCAGAAGCCCCGAAGACATTCCAACAGACACGATATCACACCATCATCACCAAGGACTTGAAGACCCAACATCGTGCTAAGGGAATGTCACCGATGGGGGGATCAGAGTCTTCATGAACAAGAAATGCCACTCTGGGAATGGATCCACTCCAATCAGACCACGAATGAACCCTCACCGGGTACCGAAGCAAGCTAGTCATGATGTCGAGACAAACAGCATGAGAAAGCAGAAGAACCAAAGATATAATACCTCAAAAACCCATTATATTCAATGCCATCTGATGATATCTAGAATCACCAGAAAAATCCAGAATCACCAAAATGAAACTCCTGTAAAAACTCACAGAATCCAAAGCCAAAAGCCTCCCCCCTCCAGAATGGAAGAACAGATGTCGAGCCACATAGGAACTCGTCGTATTCATGGCTAGGTTGCAATGAACTCACCGAACTAGATCCACCATCGACACCAAAATTCTAGGACACTCTGAACTAAGAACGTGCTGATCCACACCGTCAACAGCATGCTAGGACGAATGCCTAAGAACCTCGTCCTTGGGAGCGACACGTCAAGCCGAGCGATGAAGCCAGGAACGTGAGTCGTAGACCAAACCCACCAGATGCAGATGAACCCCACTGAAGCCAGACCACACCCATGATGAGCCGAGTCCATATGGAGCCATGATTCGATCTGGGACGGAGGGGGAAGGGGGAGAAAAAATGATGGGAAACCCTATCCACCATGAAATCGTGAAGAGATGCCACTCAGAGGCCGCCTTTTCTATCCTTATTCTAAGGAACTTGAGTATTGTAACATAATTTTCTAGGATGGTATAAGTATGATACTATCATTTTTATAGTTAAAAGTCTGGTCAAAACATATAAAAACTAATTTTAGAAATTCAAACTTGTTCTTTGATATCCCTCTATAATTTATAATATGTTTACAAACAATGTTCCCTTGAGAGGGATAAATTCCCCTCAACCAAACCTTTCCTTCAAATCCTCCTAGGAATTTTGTGACATTAGTAATTAAACCAAAATAAATATATATTCCTAAAGTCTCTATAATGCTAAAAAATCCATAAAAACAAAAATAGGTTTGTAAAAAACTTTTTTTCCAAAAAATGTTACTTGTCTTCCCACATCTTTAAGTCACTAATATTGGATTATTTTTGAAAAAAATTACTATAAACTATTAAAATTTTATTCAAAATATTATTACTATTATTATAATTTTTAGATTCACTCATTATATGTTTTTTTAAATTAAAGTTAGTGTTCCAAGAATTTCTATATTTTTTAGGATCGCCATATTTTTAGAAAAACATGGTCTACTTGAAAATTTTATTCTTATTTGACTCTTCACAAACATTTTTAGGGATATTAAATCTTTATGAAGGTGATTTTTATTGTTCTTATTAGGTCTCACACTTATTTTAACATTATAAAACCTCTAAAATGGAGTTTTAAAAAATTAAATATTGAATTGTTCAGTTTCCCTTCAACTTTGATCAGTTATATTAAATATGGACAGTCTACATTGATTTATACATCACTCTTTATTCCATGTTGATGTTAATATTATACTAATTATCATTCATCTTCTTTAAATCTTAAATATATTATAATAAATTTTATTTATCTTCTATAAGGATAGATTACTTATTGTTGATATATTTATTACCTTTCTTCAATTATCTTATCTTCTTCTCTGATTTAGATATCCTTGAAAGACATTATTTGATTTCCATATTCAGAAAAATTTCTATCCTTTTCTATTATTCCTCACTTTTAGAATATTTTTATCATTCACTTCAATAATGTGTAGCTTTTAACCAACTTCAACACTAGAAGTCTCTAATTCCTTTTATATTCACATCCTCCACTTTATTTAGATAATAATTGTGTCTTTTTATATTTATAAAACATCATACCATTATCTTTAAAAGAATAATTTGAGTTGTTATATTTATTCTTAAAAAATATTCCAAGGTTTTCTTCTTTCTCATCATTTTCATCTTCATCTTCTAATTTTTGGTCATTTTTGTGAAGTTCTAAATAGAATCTCACTAGAAACATTTTAAAATGAGATTCCCTAGGAATTTTTCTTTCCCTATTCTCACTTTTATTGAGATAAAGGACATAAAATTATCAAATTTATCATCCAAATATCCATCCTAATCTGAATTTCTAGATTCTTCTTCAAAAAATACTTTATTTAACTTCTCAGGTTTTAAGGATTTAAAGGATATCTCCTTTTCATTGTTTCTGTTATTATAAACAATTTTATATTTTCTAGTTTCATAGGATATTATAATTTTGTGTAAGTCATCAAGAGGAATAATACTTGGATATTTATATTCCAAAGATAAAGCTTTTTCATCAAACTTTTTAGGTAGGATTTTCAGGATCATCCCTAAAATTGTAGTGTCTTTTAACTTCTCACTATAGCTATGATCATTATCATAGCTTCACTAAGGTATTTATACTTCAACCTCACAATATATATATTCCCACTTCACTTGGGTATTAAATTTATATATATTTTAATATTTACCCCAAATTACTATTATTATTATGATTCCATTAAATTTTAGGAACTCACACTCCGAAAGAGAATAAAAAATATCATTCTTGGAATGTCCATCATTTTCCAAAATCTTTTCATCTATCAATATCATGGAAGAACCATCAATACTATGATTGAATTCATTAGTTGTAGATTCTATGACATCACAAATTCTATATTACAGGTATGGAAAAATCATTTCTATCAAAATATGATAACATTTTCTGTCAAATGTGGGAATCCATAAGTTGTACACAAAATTTAAATTATCCATTGAAAATAATAGGATTTGGTGACTAAATCTTCAACCAATGAAAGAATTAAAACTCCAAAAATAATATTACAATGGGTAGGAACCTATGATTTGATACCACTTATAAAACTACCCAAATGATCTATAGAAGATCATTAAGAAGGGGTGAATTAGTTATCTATATGATTTTTATGTTTATTTTGAAACAAACTTCATCAGTTCTTAAAGTAAAGTTATTTTTTATATCTACACGACCAAATTCACTCCGACACAAGGGAACATGATATATTTAAAAATTTTACTCTCCAAGTGATAATTCTTTTCATTGGTGGGTTTTATATTTGATCAATATGATACATCCTAGTAAAATTATCCAATGATTACATGAAAGCAGAGTTTATCCTTGTACTCTCATTAAATGTCTCCCAATAGTGATTTGATGCATCCATTACACAACATCCTCCAAAACATTACAATGATATGAATAATAGATTAAAAATAAATAAACAAGAACCAATAAACTGTTATTGAGTTGTTGGATGAGCTAAGTTATTTTTATTCTTCTATTATTTCACAATAGAATGAATCCTCTTCAATTTTTACACACACCACTATAAGAAAAAACCATTTTCATATATTTATCAAAAAAATATTCTTAAATATATATTCCAGCTGAAACTTCTTCTCTTCATGTACCTCTATTGTGTGTCTCTAGATCGATACTATATTTTTCTCAACTAATCAAACCACATGTTATTTCTTATTATTCAAATATATTTTCATAGAACCACATGAATATATTTCCTTCTATTTTTCATTCTTATTTGTTCTTACTCTTGTAATAAAATAGTGGATAATATTTTAATTTAAATTCTTTAAAGACTCATCCAAATGTTCTTCATGATATTTGAATTATTTGGGATTCTCTATCTTCTTTAAAATTCCATTTAGAAAAGCATGAAATAACTGTATGAAGAAAATGAGGAATCCAAATCTTCTATAAATCCATATTAAATCACATAACAAACCTTTATTTTATGTATTTAAGCATTCATCTTTCATCAAAAAATATCAGCAGCTAGAATCATGGATTATCTGAATCAAATGATATTTATTCTTTGAGGACAAGCACACTACATCTCTTGAATTATATTTTTTAATAATAGTAAGAATCAAAATAACTAATTGTGATATTTATTTCAAAAAATAATAATTAAATATGCTTCACATGAATTAATTTATTTAATAACTTCAATTATCACAATAATTAATTGTGATATTTATATTCATGATGAAAATTCCACCTTCAATCTCCTAAATTAAAATATTTCTTTAGAATATTTTACTCTAGAAAACATGAATTATTGGTCCACAATACTCATAAAATTTCATTATGTATTGAATCTTAAAAAATCCTAAAAACATACTTATAATGTCAGTTGGAACCTTACTTAGTCAATGTATGAACTTTAGGAGGAACCTTTTACAACCTTATAGTGGTATTCCCCAACCTTATGGTGAAATATTCCAAGCTTATGATGGGAAGGCACAACCATATGAGAAATTTTTTAAAACTTACATATTTATTGTTTCAAACTTAGAATGGACATGTCTGAATATTATATGAATGGGTTTAGGTGAACTTAACACAAGTCACTAGATTTATGAGTTACAATTACACAATGTCTATAAGACCCTTACATATGCTTCTATATTTCAGATTTTCCCATGCACATTTCATTATTAATCTACAATGACTCTTATGAAATATAAATATGATCCTTACATATCCTCCAAGATTTAAACATTACTCTTAAAAACTCACTAAGCTTATAGATTAGGTTTACATACTAAATATATCTTTTAGAGGAACCTTTTATGTCTTGAAGAAATCAAGTGTTACCATTACATGTGTAGTGTACTTTTCATATAACCATTACCCAAAATCCAAATCGACTTTACGTAGAATCATGTATATAGATGATGAACCTTGAACAGATATTATGTTATCTTAACATAGAATATCTTATCAAGATTCACCAAGAAAAATAGATTTTGGATTGGTTTCATACCATTCCAGACTTATTAAAAACTCCTCCAGACTTTCACAAAGTTTTTACCTCACATACTGAACATTATTTTATGTGAGTTTGAATATCATTTATGCATAGATAATAAAATAAAACATAAAAATCATATACAATTCAAACCTCTCCAAATAAATTCTTTTGACAAACACTAAATTCTAGAGGAACTAATTTCATATTTATAATATATGGTTAATCATGGAATCAAAAACCCCCCAAACCATATCTTGGGCTCAACACACTTCAAGGTTCTCATCATAGTGAGGAACAATTATAACCTTTGAACACAAAGATACTCCAAGGATGTTATCAAAATAATGTTATTCATAAAAACACCCATTATGTGATATGTTTATTTATATTAATGTTGTTCAATATGAAAATAATCAAAAGTACAAATTAGATTGTTATAAGGCACAAACTCCAACAAAATTCCACTTTAAATAGATCAAACTTATAGAAAATTTTTATTCCACTATCTCTCACATAATGTACATGATTATACTAAAATATGTATATATCTTTTAGACCTACCTTATTACTATAGATTTTCTTCTTAATGTGAATTTATCTATCTAAAAAACTCTCAATAGGTGATATCTCAGAGTAAATACCTTTTTTTCTCTATCAGATCTGACATCATAGATAATAAAATAATATAAATTTCATTATAAAATTATTATACTTTATTACCTGAGTAAAAAATAAAAAATTAGGAACAAATCATTTCTAAAATAATTTGTTAAGCTCCATCAAAATTCACAAAATAATCAATCTATGTACATAGGGAAACCATTGGAAGTTATAAATTTTCTATATAATATTTACTTAACCTTACTATGATTCTGAATCAAATTAATCTAAAATGAGGATAGTTTTGTATTCCCTTGATAATTAGTATTATAATTTCTCTAAGTACAAGAAACTCATCCATTACAACTTTCTCAAGAACTATTAGATAGTTATAATTTCTGGCCTATGTATATCTCTTGGTTTAGTTTGATATTCACTTTTTATGATTTATATATAATAATATCAATCATTAGTATATATCCAGGCATGTGATATAGATTTCCAAGTACTATTAGGAATATTTAGTGTGTCCATTACAGGAATTCCCTCTAGTGTTTTCACATATCATACATGAGATGTTTCATGCCATTTGACATTGGAAACTATACATTGTCAATATATATAATATGAGTTGATCTAAGAAATCCAAAAAAAATATGCCTATAGATCTTTTTCCCCAAAAATGGGTCACTTCTTTAAGTTATTCATTGATTAATTATATTTATTCTTAATTAAATATAATGTTAATCATAATTTTTCCAATTTTTTTCAAAAATATATGTCTCAAAAAAACTATAGTTCTCCCACTAACCTATTTTAGATGCATGGAAACCATTCCTTCCAATTGAACATTAAATTATCATTATTATTTATTTGATCCATAAATGTGTCCTTGAAACTCTCACTCCCTATTATCTTTCTTTTATGTCACCTACCCTTATGATCGTATCATATAGACATATTCCATAAGGTTTCCTCCAATGAATGTGATCTTTATATCCAATTTCAAATATGTTTATCAAAGAAATTTATTTTAAAATTATAATTCTAATGGATTTAAGAATCATCTTCAATCACACAGAGCTCATCCATAGAAAACTCAGTATAGACTTAGGTGGAACCCTATTAGAAAGTCCAAGGTGGTATAAGAAAGCTAGATCCAATTTTATAATCTAAGACATCCAATATAATATGTCATTAATTCCATAATTCCATGTTGATTCCATACCTCAATGTCAGTTTCATAGCAAATTATCCATCATAAACTATTTTACACAAGTATTCAAAGGACTATTATTTTTTCCATTCCTTTTTTAACAATTAATTCATCACATTAAATTCATTTATCAATTCACAAACAAGTGATTAAAATAGGGTCTATGTTAGTGTTCATGACACATCACTATCCATTTACATTAAATACATAATCTTGGAGGTGAACCACCTCTTTTAATAATTATGAATTAATCCATTTTATCATTCCTTTCATTTGTAAATGATAAGTATCTGAATGATGTATTTAAACTTTATCATTCACTTTAAATTAACATGTGGATTCTACTCATAAGTGGAAATCTCAACTCTCCCAAAGGGGTGTCATAGTCATAGGAATTCAATAAATCCAACTTCAAGAGATGGTTCAGGTTTAGTTCACCAACCTTCAACCATTTAAAAGGGGATAATGTACATCAAAACATGTTTTAAAACATTTAAATTTTTGTTATATATTATTTTACAAGAAACGCATGGAAAGTTAGTATGTGACACTAATATTTTAAGCATCTTTTTAATGCTAATTACAGTTACATGATGTTCCAATTATAGTTACATGAAATGACAATCCTAATGGATTTAAGCCTACTCTTTGAGGCCATATAACTCATCCATATAAAACTCAATATAAAATTTGGTAGATCCATAAGTCCAGGTTGGTCCAAGAAAGCTAGATCCAAGGTAAAAATCTAAGGAATCCAATATAATATGTCATTGGTTCCATACCTTGAGGTCGGTTCCATACTATAATGTGAGTTTCATATCAAATTATCCATAATAAACCATTTTATACAAGGATTCAAAGGTATATATTGGTTTCTTGTCCTATTTTAGTGATTAATTCATCACATTCAATTCATTTATCAATTCACTCACAAGTGATAAAACGAGGTCCATGTTAGTGTCTATGCCACATCACTATCCAATTACATTAAACGCATAATCCAAGAGGTTTTCCACTACTTTTAATAATTCCCAATTAATCCATTTCATCAACCATTTCATTTATAAATGAAAAGATTTCATAATAGTTATATAACCTTTAGAATTCCATTTTATTTTAAACATGGATTCCACTCAAAGGTGGTAATCATGGATCACAAAAAGGGGTTTCATGGTCATAGTAATTCAAGTGAACCCACCTCAAGAGGTGTTTCGAGTATATTTCAGTGACCTCCAACCAAGTAAAATGGTATAAGGTACATTAAAACGTGTTTTACAACATTAAACCTTAAGGTAATTCTCCTTTTAGAAGCAATGCATGGAGATTCTATCATGTTTCACTACACAGTGATCTATAAACATAAATAAATAAATGGAAAAGGTATGTATCACCAACCTTAGATAGGTAGTATACTATTTACTCATTATTGGCCTCTAACTAGGCTAGAATGGAAGAAAATGGAGAAATAGATGTATTCCATAAAAATAGGTCATATTATCTCACATGGATTTTGAATTCCATAAATAGTGATACACAAATAAAGGAAGAAATATTTTTTAAGATTTTATAGATGGATATATAACGTGATGAACAATGAGAGAATCAGATACCAGACAGAGGAGGTAACTCAATGCCTAGGTTGGATAATAAGGGATACCCCCAATAAGGTAGGATGATACAGTTCTTGAAAATGGGAGAATAAGGGAGGAGATTAATTAAAATAGAAGGAGGGAAAATGGTAATTTCATCAATTTTTAAAAGTTTCATAATTTTTCCACACATTTTTTAAAATGGTGTTCCAATAATGTGCACTTACAGCCTATGGTGGAACCCCCTCTTATATATAGGTTTGTAATTTGACAAACCATGTGTAGCCTATGAATATTACCTATATAATAGTAATGAACCATTTCACATGGCCATGTGGCCTCCCTAAAATATTTTTTCAAATCGTGCTCCTTAATATATGGGTTTCTACGTTAAGGTGAAGGGTTACTACTAATTGTCCTCCAACCATGTGCCTCATACTGATTCTCTAAAAACTAGATATTTGGGCACCAAACATGACCTGAATTCTCTCAAACTATTCCTTAATCCTTTAGTCACATCATAAAGATTAAAAAAGGTTCAACTAAATATATAAACAATTTTTACCTTAAGATAAAAACCGGGATACTACAATCTCCCCTTCATAAAACAACTTTTCCTAAAGTTTCCCATCTGAGGGTGGTATAACATCATTTGTGAATAACTCCATTGACTAAGCATATAAATAAACCTCTCACTCATTGGTCTCATATTGTACATGGTCATGATTCTATAACCCCCACACTAAAGGGAAAAACTACCATGAAAATATTTTATTATTTGATCCATGATACACATGAGATACTCCTCAAAAGAAGAATCCCCATCTAACTCAACCTTAAGAGGTTGAAGAAAATAAGATAGATTCAAATTATAATGGAGAATCTATGAAACATAGAATATGTCATGCATGGATTAGTACCTTTAATTTAACTAAAACTAATAGGCTTTTGGATAACCTCTCTTTAAGATCTCCAAGGGTCCAAAAAACCTAGGTACCATCTTCCCTTGTATTTGAATCTATCGATGCCCCAATCTAGGTGGAACATGCAAGAACACTCGATCTTCCACCTCAACTCCAAAGTTCAACGGTGATGGTTGAAAAAATACTTCTGTATATACTAATCTATATAAAGACACTTCAAAATATGTTATACCTTCTCCAATGTATCTTAAATGAGATAAGGTCCCAAGAGAATTTCCTATCCTGCCTCTAACCAACATAGGGGTGAATGTAATGGCCTACCATGTAGATAATCATAAGGGTCCATCTATATAGTCATTTGGAAGCTATTATTTTAATCAAATTCTTCAATATATAGGTGTTTCTCCTAAGAATATCCAAAATCAGGGACACATGCATGAAGTATGTCCTCCAACACCTATATTAAACACTTAGACTAGTCATCAGTATGTGGTTGATAGGATATACTTAGGAGTACAAGTAAACCTAGATACCTATGCATCCCATTCCAGAATCATGATGTAAAATTTGAATACCTATCTGATATGATAATACATGGAAATCATAGAAGGAATATGATATCCCTAACATATAGCCTCCCAAAATAATAAACTAAAAAGGACTCTCTGATAGTCAATAAGTGAGTGACCTTTATCAAAATATCTATCACTACAACAGAATCTCCGTTTAGCGGCGGTTTTTTTTTTTGCGTTTAGCGGTGGATTAAACTGCCACTACATTGTTTGGTGGCGGTTTACAGAAACTGTCGTCTAATAGGGTGTCGGCAATCTATTAGCGGTTGTTATTTACGTTTAGCGGTGGTTTTAGGAAATTGTCATTGCTGCCTCATTTCGCAGAGGTTTCCCTGAATTTATCGGCGGTTTTACGAGCCATGGATATCACTTTATTCATGGCGGTTATAACCGCCGTGAATAAACTCAAATTCCAGTGGCCGTAAAACCGCCGCTAAAGTCATGGGAACCGCCGCTGAATGAGGCAGCCATGATTCTCTTATTTAGCGGCGGTTATAACCGCCGCTTAAAGTAAATTTTATTTTACGTTTATCATCGTTTTAAACCGCTGCCATTATATATTTCACGGTGGTTAAAACCGCCACGAAAAGTTTCCCAGAATAAAACAAATAATTCTTTTTTCTACTGCACCACTGCCCTGAAAATCAAATAAAACTAGAAAAAACCATCCCTGGCCTCCCACCAATGACCAAGATCTGAATATCTAGAATAAATCACAACATCCAAAAAACATGTTTTTCTCTCAATAATAAATAATATGCAACTTTAATATTTAAAAATAGAACAAAAATCTGAAACTATGGAAAATAAGACTTCCTATTAGAGAAAGTATTATTAACATAGTTGTCAGATATCCATCAAAGGTTCCAACACATTCCTCATACTCATGTATACAATATCCTAAATAGTAAATACTAGGAAGATAAAACACCATTGATACAACATTGTAACATCCCAAACTAGATTCCACTAAATCTTATAACTTAACTTTCTTAGGATAGATCATCCATAGCGATTCCACTCTACTTATAAAAATTGATAATTGATGAATTAGTAGTTATATTAGTACCAACCCATTTATATAATTATTTTTTTGGTTTTTTGGCCTAGAAACCATCCTTAATACTTATAATAAATTTGAACTGATGAAATAGCTTAAATAACACATTAGAAATATGTTTTTATAAAAAATCCTATTGTGGAAATAGTTTTAGAGTTACATTTGGATATAGCTTTTATAGGAATGTGGATATTTCCAGTGAGTCTTTGTTGACATATTTTTATGTTGGAATATAGGTTAGGTGGGAGATTCTAGTGACCTTTTAAGAATAAACCTATAATTATATTTGATTCCTCATGTTATGTGAGGGGTTAACCTAGTTTTTCTAGAATCCTTGGAGATATTAAGCATCATTGGATGAATCCTTTTAGTTTTTGGTCATAGAATGTGTTTTTCTATGTATTTTGGGATTGAGTAGGACTCTAGTTGTGGAATGATTCCCAAAGATGGTAGGCGATCATGATATAAGTAAAACTTCTAGGTGTTATGAGCATCTTTAATGCTTGAGATTAGTGGGACTGACATGCCAATCTAATTTTATTTAGTTCAGTTAGTTGTGTGAGTTTAATTTCAAAGGTGTATAACTCAAGAATTTATCATACATGTTAAATGGTTATGTAGGATAACGTGACCCTTGGGTTTGATTTTTTGAGTAGGCTATAAAATACCAAGAATGCACAGTGTCATTGGTCCTATGAATTATATGAAATGGGTGTTCCCATTTCATTGATGTAACATCAATTAGTATTCATTATCATATAAATTTCCTATTTAACTAAGGTTTGGTGGAGAGAGTTGTGTGGTGTTTTGTGAAAAAATTTCTAGTCTCTGAGAGTTTGAGGGATGAAATCATAGGTAACACCTTAAGGGGTATTATCACATAACTACTTGGTTTAGGGTTGTGGGATCGAAAAAGGTTGTGTTACCGATCACTCCCTGAGTGAGGTTACCTAGGTATTAACTATGTTGTGGTGAGTGATGTAGACAAGAGTTTTTAGTAGAAAAGCTAAGTTATCCCAGTTCTATGGATGACTATGTAAGAGGATCGAGTTTTATAACATCATCAATCTGGGTTAAAGTTCAAGATGTAGTTATTGATGTTGATTGAATGTGTGTGCATGGAATGAGGATTACATAATGCATGTGATTATGAATAGACCATTTCTATTTATTATTAAGTGGATGATGTAAATCTATGTGGTAGGAAGTGAACCATAGGTTGTTCAAGGATGGAATATTAGTTCCAGATGAGGCTTCCACATATGCCAAGGATGAATTTTCATGATGGAACATGGTATAGTTATGTTGACTCGCATCCAGAAACCATGTTTAGTGGTGGACAGAGTATTTTTCCTGGGAATTAGATTCCTATTTTTATTAAAATGATGAATATTAAAATCCTATAGTGGGGAGAATCACATAGGTCATGGAAAATGTAACCTTTGGGAGAGTGGTTGTAGAAAGAATAGTCATGAATGGTCAAAATGACTTTCAGAAGTTTGTGACCTATAAAATTCAAGTTTTCCAGACATGGAGGAGGTGTTGAATTTATGACTTAGGTATGAGTTTGAATCAGGTTTGGAAATTATATTCAGACTCAGGCTGCATGTGAAATCTAGGAAATGTGATAGATTGATATCACATATTTTCTTGTAATGTAGCATGATGCTGAAATGGTTGGTTGAGTATGCACCCATTAAATCACACCACGAGTAAATTTTGGAATTCAGTGGGTTCATCTCAATTATCACAATATAACTTTTCAATTTATGTTAATTTGATTTAGTTTTCAAATAAAGGCATTAGACATTAATTTGGATGTCCTCTAAGGAGGTCAACCTAAAGCGTTCTGACTGGAATTTCAGTAAACTAGTGTATGTTGTGAGCTAAGATTTCTTTGTGTAAGATGTATTAATAATGAAGAGTGTGTTTTGGTTATGACCCTTTAGTTTAAATTTTTAGGACTAGATTAACAGTGATGGTTGATTTGTAAATGGAGGTAGCAGTTTTCATGTGGCACCGCTTCATAAGGAGTTTTCAAGTGACCTCAAGTGAGATCTATCTTAAATAAAGCAAGAAAAGCTCAAACATGTCAATGTGAAACTAGAAGTGATGTATAGTAGTATAGTGCTCATGGTTTAGTGGTTTTAGAATTACTATGGTGGGAAGACACCATGGACCTATAAATCATGTGGTGCTCGCTTTAAGTAGTTTTCATTGTTAATGTGTCTGAGTGGTGTCACTTGGTTTAATGTTTCTGGATTAATTTCAGATGGCAAAGAAACCTAGGGACAGGTGATGAGAGGTGGTTTGGGGGGTCTTATTAAATTGGACATTCTATAGATGTGGGTGTTGGTCAAATTCAATACGATCATTACACAGAGTCGTGGGAGTATAAATATGTTTTCTTATGAGTATGTCTAGATAGAAGTGTTTTTTACCAGACCTATGACATCTCCCTATAAGGCCTAGTGTTGGTGAAGAAGAAAGTTCTGGAATTCCAGTCATTAAAGTTTCATGACCGGATAGCTTGTAATGAATCAAAAAATGGAATTAAGAATCATAATATAAATAATTCAGGGATATAATGATAGGTAATAATTACCAGACAGACCATGATTAAGTGGAAATTGTGTTGGGAATGTAGTTCAAGTCATGCAGTAACAGTTCAGTGATCAAAACAGTTATGGTTGGAAATGGTCCATTGTAACCGATCAGTTTTATTTTGTGTTTCTAGTAAGTGGAGGTATGTATCGTCAAACAATTCCAATAAAAAACTCAATACTCCTCCATTTATTAATCCATTTAAAGAATATGAAGGATATGGGTGTGGATTTTGCTCTTTTTACCTCTTTTTTTTCTTCATTTCTCTAGGTGTTATCATTGTGCAATCTCATATGCCCTATTTTTAGGTCTTTTTTCAGGTTATCCATTTTCATATATTTTTTATTGAATCCAGAGACATAAATATATGATTTTACCATCCTAATATTGAAGTATTTGGTAGAAGTTATTTTCTTAAAATTCATGTTTTTATAAGACATACCAATTGTGCATCAACTCGACATCCATCTTCGAAATTACATTTTAATTTATAAAGTATTCTTGCCTATATTCATGGACTTATGCTAATTTATCACCCCTCAGTCACACCTATATCTTAGTGAACCACCCTTGATTTAGAACATTCTGATGACATTTTAGAAGAGATAGAGCATGTTTAGATACTTTTTACACTTAAATCAGACATTTTCAACAATGGGCCTCACCAAAGTGTCCACAACACTATCCCCTTGATCACTATGAAATGACCCAATTTTTTCAACACATCAACAATGGGTTTAACTCCTAGTCATCCAAAATCTCGACTACCAATTCAAACACATACCTAAATGGAATGATGTATACCATACTCAAGAAATGAAGACATAAATAGAAACATCAGAAATCAATAAATTGCATAAAAAGAAACACGAGAAATCAAGGAAATTTTAGGACATGAAAATGTGTGGTGGAAACTATGTGCCACAAATGTTACATATACAAAACAACTGTTTCCATTTTTTCAACACATCAACAGTACAACTACTCAGGGTCTGATGATGCATCGTCACCCTCTCCACCTTTATTTCCACTTTGTGCTGTCACCTATAAGAACATTATATTGAAAATTAAATACGTTTACATATTTATATTAAAACATAAAACAAATGAAAGTTAGAAAACTAAATGATTTTCATTTTCTGTGATTTACCTACATACCACCAATCGATGCACTCCCACCGGGGGCATATCTGCTCATCTGCTGATGTAGTTCAGTCAACTCTTTCTATAATGCAGATATCTGATCCCCCTGCTGGTGAACTGTGTTTTGTAAAGAAACAATCTCTTTTTTAGCATCTCTGGGTATGGGCTGACTAAAGTCAGGAGTAGATGCAGCAGTTATCCCTGGTGTCCTGCTAAAAACCTTATATGTCATGGGTCCCAAACCCATCCCGACTACTCTCCCAAGATGCTCCATCCCAAGGACTTTAGCAACCGGGTCATCCTTGGAGATAGAGTAGAAATGCGCAGAATTGGCATCTCATAGTTCTTTAATTTTGACCTATAAATAAAATATCAATATATATTAACATAGAAAAAATTGATAATAAGTTATTATGATAAAAAATTGACTTCATACCCCAACTTCTTTAGCAGGCTCATTAAAAAAACATCCATCTGATTTCTTGTGAACATCCAACCATAGTTCAGTTCTGGATGCTTCATGGCCTAAACTATGTGACTTCATTAATCAAAGATAAATAAACAATTAAATATATTAAACAGATTATATTTTCTTATAAATATTTAATCTAATTAAAAGATTACCAATGTACTTCGATTTCTTGAAAAACATTCTGAGCCCGCAGTGTGCGGGATGACTTGCTTCGCTCGGTTTGACGCATTCTGTCTTGATAGATCCTGAAATAAATAAAATTCAATTTAATACTAATGTATTTAATGTCATGTCCTTTTCATATACATGTATAAATGTAAAATGAGGATAATATAATAATATATATATTTCAATAACATCCGCTTCTGATCCCGATGTCTGTCAACAAACACTTTCAACTGCTCTTTCGGTACCCCACTGGGTAGCTTCTCATACATTTGCAGCGCGGTCAATGAAGCATCGTAGACATCACACCACAATCTCCATTTAAAATATTTCCACTTCTTACCTAGATCTTTCAACGTCCACTTCCGTGCTATCACATCAGCAACGATAAAGTAGAAGAACATCTGTATACAGAAATTAATTTTGAACATATTAGTAACATGACATTCAATTAAACCATAATGTAATAAATTTACCTTGATTTGAGAATAAAACACTTCATTTTTCTAGATTTGAGGCATATGTCTCCAATCGTCATATGAAATAGGAAGGGAAATGGGCTCTACTGCCAGTTGGCCTAGAATCTGGCCAAGCAACCCCGCGGCATCATCCGTAGAGACCCCGTAAGAATCAAATGGCACAACAATCTTCTCACCATTTAGATTGCAAACATCTTACCTTTTTATGTTGTTCTCCATGGTTTCATTTTTGTCATCTTCAATGAGAAAACAATTAGTATAAACAAAATTCAATAAATTTATTTAATTAAAATTTGTACCTACGATAGTGACACTCCAGTATGTCCGGGATGAACTGGAAGGGGCACGTCGCTGCCCCACTACTGAGTCTCCTGAAGGGAGAGTCGATGACTCAGACTCTACTAGGACATCCACAGATGGTGTGAGAGATGGTGCAGGGGGAGATGGTGTAGGGGTGTCAGTAGCTGGTGCATCAGATGTCTTGGGGAGGGAGCCATATGGATAGTCATCTGTCGTAGAACTGGATGAAATAATGTAATGCTTCTTCCTTGGTATTCATGTCATTTAATCAAATAAAATTAAGTTCAGAATATATATTTCAAAAAAATTATACAGAAAAAAAAATTAAAAATGATAACAGATAGAGTACTAAGAGACAAAATATATATAACAATGATAATGAATGACTGTAGAAATGAAACAAGTGGTAGCTGAATAAATAAATAATTGTACATACAATAATTTTCCCCTTCAATCATGTTGTTTTCCTGTTCCATTGCTTCATCCACTTCATTCATCCTTTCTAGACTAATATTTTCAATATCATGTTGGATGAATAATTCTGCTTCCTGTTGCTGATTAAATTCAATTTCAGAGGTCAAATTTTCCACTTCATCACCCATATCATACAAATCTCTTTATATTACGTGAGAAAATACACTCCACCCTTCATCGACAACATAATTCACATAATATACCATTTTTTCTTGCGATGATAAGATATATAGATCATGCAGTTCACGATCACCAACATCCATCAAGCGAGAGAAGTTCACAGAAGTAAATTGCAAGGAATCTATTTTAACACCTCTGATAATATCGACCCATTTGCATTTGAATAAAACAACCGAAAAATGTCCACAGTAGTTTAATTCAATAATATCATGCAGATTTCCATAGTATTCCACTTCAGTAAATGTAAATATACCACTATTATGTGTTCTCAAACCCTCTTCTCGATCGACTGTACGAAATCTAAAGTCATTCACATTATAAGCGTTGAACTTTCTAACTTCATTTAGAGGAACTCTAGCAAGAAAGTTCAAATATTCCGACACCTCTGCTCGAGTATCAGTATTCATGATCTGAAAAAAGAAATATAATTTATTAGATTTACCAAATGTATGTGTCAAACTAATATTCGTATTTATTGCAATATTTATTAACTTGCACATCGTGCAAACCATTCTACAAGCTCTTTATTAACAGTTGTCGTTATATCTTTCTCATTTCATGTTCGGCCTCTCATTCGTCTCTTTGTTTGTATCCTCAACTCTTCAATAAATGGATCTGCAATTTCACTATTCAGCAGCACATATCTATGTGCCTGTAATAATTCCAATTTAGTTAGTTTCACATTTGAGGTCCTCCCAACTGATCAGCCAATAGCAGGAAATATTTTGGATTTCTGATTTATTTGAGATTGATTTGATGTGTTTCCAACTCTTCCAACTCGATTAAATCTTGTCTCAATATCATCCAAGTATTGAGAACAAAAGGTAAGACACTCCTCAGCCACATAGCCTTCATCAATTGATCCTTATGGTTTAGCTTTATTTCTTATGTATGATTTCAAATTCCCAAGATATCTGTGAAATAAAATAAACATAATTATGCATTTAATTAAGTACCAAAAATTTCTTACTTAACTGGAAAACATATAAATAAAGTACCTCTCAATTGGATACATCCATCGATAATGAACAGGGCCTCCTAATTTAGCTTCCTCAACCAAATTCATAGTTAAATGCATCATTACAATAAAAAAGGATGGAGGAAAGATCATCTCCATTGCGCAAAGGGTCAATAAAAACCTCTCCTGGAGGTTGTCAAGATGAAATGGATGTAGAGATTTCTTACATAGTTTTCTGAAAAAATGTGCAGAACTGGAGTACAATAGCAGTAATTTGTTTAGGTAATAATGTACGCAATGCCAATGGTAGTAACTGTTGTAACAAAATATCTGAATCGTGGCTTTTCAATCCATGTAACTTACGATTCTTCAAGTCAACACACCTCGAGATGTTTCTTGAATACCCATCAGATACCTTAAAATTCTTTAACATTCGAAGGAATGTATCTTTATCCCTATTTTTCATTGCAAAAATTACCGGAGGATACTTTCCATTCTCATCTGGCCAGAGATCACGTTTTATGTTCATTGCTTGTAAGTCTTTGCGAGCATTGAGATGATCCTTCGACTTTCCATGCTCATTAAGCAATGTAAAAATCAAATTGTCATATATATTCTTCTCAATATGAATCACATCAAGATTATGCTGCAACAAATTAAATTCCCAATACGGAAGTTTTAATAATATAGTTTTTTTCTTCCATTGTTGTGTTCCGGTTTCGCTTGACGATGCACTTCAGACCCGTTTTCCGCTATCATTCAAATGGTGAACCTTCCCAAATTCTGTTTCAGCATTTTCAAGTTGTGCCAATATTTCAAAACCATTTAACAAATTTGGAGGTTGTCTACAATCAATGGAAACATTAAATTTTGATTTGTTCAGACAAAATTTATGAGATACATTGAGAAATCATCAATGACACAAGAAGCACCATTTTCTACTATGAGGTAGCCATTTGGGCTCAAAATCAAAGTTATAAATGGGAAAAGCCAAACCCGTGTAAGTGTTCCAACCAGATAAATTCCAAAGCTCAGGGAAGTCACTAATGGTCCACATTAAAGCAGCATGCCTTTTGAACATTGTTTTAGAAGAAGCATCAAATGTCTCAACATCGTTGCTCTATAACTCCTACAATTCTTCAATCAAAGGCTGCAAGTATACATCAATATCATTTCCAGGAATTTGTTTTCTAGGAATAATCATCGAAAGGATAAAAGATTTTTGTTGTATACACATCCATGGAGGCATATTATAATGGATCAAAACAACTGGCCAAATGCTATAATTGGTACTCAAAGTCCCAAATGGGTTCAATCCATCGGCAACCAATCCCAATCGATCATTCCTAGGATCATCTGAGAAATCAAGATATAATGAATCAAATGTCTTCAATGATTGGTATTCTCGTGGATGTCTCATTAACCCATCATTCTGATTATCTAAAGAATTCCACTTCATGTGTTCAGCGGTTTTTGATGATATGAATAATCTTTGCAATCGAGGCTTCAAAGGAATGTAACGCAAAACCTTTGCAGTTGTGCTCCTTTTCTTCTTCTCTATGAAATTTTGTTCATTCAGACTTCCAACTTCACCCTTTGCCTACCATCTAGAAGAAGAACATTTCTTGCAATTCTGTCTACTTGAATCCTCTCCCCAATAAAGCATATAATCATTGGGACACGCATATATTTTTGTATAATTCAGACCAAGCTTGTTAACAACTTTTTTCATATCATAAAAAGATTCTAATATTTTTGCTTCAAGAAATGCATCATGAATCAATTCCAATATCATGGACATTGCCTTATTTGTAATTCCACATAGACATTTGATATGGTACAACTTCAACAAAAATTTAAAGATTTGAATATTTCAAACACCCACTATACAACTATTGATTTCCATCATCAACTAAATCATGGAACATATTTTCCTCAATGATGTTTTCTTTTACATTTTCCTCCACATAATCAAGAGGAGGATCCAATGATATGTGACAATCTTGATCTGCCTGTGTTGCAGTCTCAAAAACATCACTTGTCATGTTTCAATTTGTAGCACCCTATTCTGGTTGTTCTGATATGTTTTGATGATGATAGTGGTGTCTTGCAATGCCGAATGCATTATTTATTAGGTTTTTCATTTCATTTTCCATTTTTGACGAACTTGGGACCTCATTATATAGATTAACATCAGTGCTCAATCTTTCTGTAATGTTCGATTATCCATGACAAATCCAACACAATTATTGAGCAGGGAATTGCTTCAGTATTAAATGTTTATAATCCTCATCTCTCTTCAACCATGTTCTAAATTTACATTTAAGACATGGACATTTTATTCTCCCTTCAACGGATCGATTAGAAATTGAAAAATCTAAAAACTCATTCAAACCCTTAACATACTGAGGTGTGTTCCTCAGTAATGTGATCCATCTTTTATCCATGTATATCACAATGTGCCTACACAAAAAAAAAGGGAATAAAACATGAGACATCTTCTATAACCCCATCATCAAAAACAAATAATGATGAACACAATTTCCATAATAGAGAAAAATTCAAGGATATATCAAGAAATGGGTCTCAAAACTCCTCAAAGTCCCTAAACTGGAAGCACAAAATGGATGAACTCTTTCTATAAGAATGGGCCTTTTCATCATGTTATAGTTCATCCTGCCTCTACTCCTTGCAGATTGGATTCTCTTCATTCCCACTATTAATTTGTTGCAAACCTGATAAAACTAAGGAATGAACAACCATATATTTCCAAAAAATATTTATCTTACATTCACATGTCCCTAGTGACAACATCCAAAATGGATGTTATGCCCAGAGAAAGTAGAGATGTACCAAGGTCCGGGTGAAGACCATCACCAAAGAAATGATCTTTCTCATAATTGATGACCCCTATCTTTGGAAAATATATAAAAAACCTTGAAAGGTTATTGACATACTCCCATACTGATCTGTCACCAATAAAAAGTCTCATGAGATCAGTCTATTTCTCTATATTCATTCCCTTAGGAAATAACCATTAAAAAAATCAATCTTGATGAGATTCCAATTCATACATTCATGAAGTTAAGAAGGTACCACTGACTCCCACAAGACTCTACTGAAAATATAAATCCAGTTCTAAAAAACTCTCACACACAAAGTATCAGGTCCCCTAAGATAATTGAGGATCACCTCAATTTGTTCCAACTACCTAACTGCTTCCACTGACCCTTGAAAATCACTTAATGAAGGAAGATAGTGATTCAGGAATCCTATGATGGTGTCCAAGATTGAAAATGATTTAACATCAACAAATCAACACGTATTCTAGGTCAGAATAAGAACTAAATAATTCTTTTTTGAAAATTATAGTGGACAACAATAACATCTAATTGAACTATATCAATTAAATACTAAAAATAAAGCATAATTATTCTATATGAAAGTAAGAATAAAATTAAAAAAAAGTATAAATTAAACAAGGAACACACCAATGAAACCAAATTTACTTTTCATTTTAAACCACCATTTTTTATAAGTAATTATGAAATAACACCTCCAATAAGTGTGAACCTCATTTGGAAAATACAGATTGGAGAGGAGTTGAAACAGGATAATAGGGGGATAAATTGTGATGTAAATGCTTTGGATTTATGGGATGGGTGTCTAGGCGCAAACCATGAATACATTTTTGAAACTTGTTCTTTACTATGACTCGATTCAAATTTCGGTAATCATTAAAAAGTTAAAGGGTTCCATAATATTTATTCACAAAAAACAAAGCCATTTCCCAATATTAATGGCTTGGGAGAATAAATCATTTATCAGATATAGTAGGTTTATCAAAACACATCATAAAGGAAAGAACATACAACATGAAATAAATATTTCCCTACCATGAAGAATGAATGTCAATATATACATTCCTATGTTCATATCATGATGCATGAATACTCATTTAACACCATTCTGGGCCATGAGTATAAATATCAAGAATCAAAATTCATCACTAAACAATACCATCACACAAAATAAAAATCACCCAAGGTGAAATAACATCAACTTTTTCAATAAAATAACCTAAGAACCAATCCCGTCCATATGAACACATATTTCACCAATACATTGGCTAGATACTCCTATTCAGAAGCTCATTTCTATGTCTTGGCACATCCTAGTATCTCTTATATCTTTCCACAAGTAGTAATCTAATAGAAATTAAAACATGATTATTTGATACCACTTTTCTACCACTACTACAACTTTCGCCTTTATCAGCGCTAAAAACCATCATTAACAGCGCTAGAAAAGCGCTGTTAATTCTGGCGTAGATAAAGGGGGGGTCCCCTATATCAGCGCTTCTAGGAGCGCTGATAAAGGTCAACTATATCAGCGCTTCTCGGAGTGCTGATACAGGTTCCTTTATCAGCGCTCCTTTAGCGCTGATAAAGGGCCCAGTGCCTGCACCTAAAAAATAGTACCTGTACACCTGCACACCAGAATACCTGCACAAAGTAGCACATGCACACCTGCACACCATATCACCCACCCCCAATATTTTGACTGACAAGGGTATATACATTTACTTAACATCATGAATACAAAAAAAACGCATTGCTATATACATTTCAAAAATTGTTTTACATGGTTACATTTACAATTAATCAACAACAGTTATAAACATTCATGTTTCATCCTTTGATATCTGTGATCCGCTCTCGATGGTATTTTTTGCCGAACAAAGCATCCGAACTCAAGGAAAAAAAATCACCTATATAAGAAAACAAATATTATGTTAGTAATGCAATAATGAAAGAAATTAAAACAGTAATATGAAATAATACATTAATATGGAAATGTGAAACTAAAATATTAAATTTTAAACTCAAAAGTTTTCATTTTCATAAAAATGAAAGGTAATAATGTAAAATCAATATGTTTTTGATTGATTTATCTCATTTAATAAATACTGATTCTTTATCTAATGAAAAGCATTACCGGTCACACCGTGCATCGGATTGAGGTGCGGTCGATTCGTACGCATCACAAATGACTCATGGATCGTTGTCCTAAAGTATCAAAGCAATCCCAAGGCGTTTTCTCAGTTTGGCGTATGTCATTGGTGTTGTTTTCCAAAGTTTATCTCATTTTCAAACTGATATCAGACACTTTTAGCCATACCGGTCACACCGTGCGTCGGATTGAGGTGCAGTCGATTCGTACACATCAAAAATGACTCATGGATCGTTTTCCTAAATTATCAAAACAATCCGAAGGCATTTGCTCGGTTTGGGGTATGTCATTGGTGTTGTTTTCCAAAGTTCATGTCATTTTGAAACTGATATCAGACAATTTTAGCCATACCGGTCACACCGTGCGTCGAATTGAGGTGCAGTCGATTCGTACGCGTCACAAATGACTCGTGGATCGTTGTCCTAAAGTATCAAAACAATCCATACGTGTTTGCTCGGTTTGACGTATGTCATTGGTGTTGTTTTCCAAATTTCATGTCATTTTCAAACTGATATCAGACAATTTTAGCCATACCGGTCACACCGTGCGTCGGATTGAGGTGCCGTCAATTCATACACGTCACAAATGACTCGTGGATCGTTTTCCTAAAGTATCAAAACAATCCGAAGGCGTTTTATCGGTTTGGTGTATGTCATCGGTGTTGTTTTCCAAAGTTTATCTCAATTTGAAACTGATATCAGACACTTTTAGCCATACCGGTCACACCGTGCGTCGGATTGAGGTGCGGTCGATTCGTACGCGTCAAAAATGACTCGTGGATCGTTTTACTAAAGTATCAAAACAATCCGAACGCGTTTTCTCGGTTTGGCGTATGTCATTGGTGTTGTTTTCCAAAGTTCATGTCATTTTCAAACTGATATCAGACGATTTTAGCCATACCGGTCACACCGTGCATCGGATTGAGGTGCGGTCGATTCGTACGCGTCACAAATGACTCGTGGATCGTTTTCCTAAAGTATCAAAACAATCTGAATGCGTTTGCTCGGTTTGGCGTATGTCATTGGTGTTGTTTTCCAAAGTTTATCTCAATTTGAAACTGATATCCGACACTTTTAGCCATACCAGTCACACCGTGCGTCGGATTGAGGTTTGGTCGATTTTTTTGCGTCACAAATGACTCATGGATCGTTTTCCTAAAGTATCAAAAAAATCCGAACGCGTTTTCTCAGTTTGGCGTATGTCATTGGTGTTGTTTTCCAAAGTTTATCTCATTTTCAAACTGATATCAGACACTTTTAGCCATACCGGTCACATCGTGCGTCGGATTGAGATGCGGTCGATTCGTACACGTCACAAATGACTCATGGATCGTTTTCCTAAAGTATCAAAACAATCCCAAGGCGTTTTCTCAGTTTGGAATATGTCATTGGTGTTGTTTTCCAAAGTTCATGTCATTTTCAAACTGATATCAGACAATTTTAGCCATACCGGTCACATCGTGTGTCAGATTGAGGTGCGGTCGATTCGTACACGTCACAAATGACTCGTGGATTGTTTTACTAAAGTATCAAAACAATCCTAATGAGTTTTCTCAGTTTGGAGTATGTCATTGGTGTTGTTTTCCAAAGTTTATCTCAATTTGAAACTGATATCAGACACTTTTAGCCATATCGGTCACACCGTGCGTCGGATTGAGGTGCGGTCGATTCGTACGCTTCACAAATGACTCTTGTATCGTTGTCCTAAAGTATCAAAACAATCTGAATGTGTTTGCTCAGTTTGGATTATGTCATTGGTGTTGTTTCCCAAAGTTCATGTCATTTTCAAACAGATATCAGACAATTTTAGCCATACCGGTCACACCGTGCGTCGGATTGAGGTGCGGTCGATTCGTACACGTCACAAATGACTCTTGGATCGTTTTCCTAAAGTATCAAAACAATACGACGGTGTTTTCTCGGTTTGGCGTATGTCATTGGTGTTGTTTTCCAAAGTTTATCTCAATTTGAAACTGATATCAGACACTTTTATCCATACCGGTCACACCGTGTGTCGGATTAAGGTGCAGTCAATTTGTACACGTCACAAATGACTCGTGGATCGTTGTCCTAAAGTATCAAAACAATCCGAACGCGTTTTCTCGGTTTGGCATATGTCATTGGTGTTGTTTTCCAAAGTTCATGTCATTTTCAAACTGATATCAAACACTTTTAGCCATACCGGTCACACCGTGCGTCGGATTGAGGTGCGGTCGATTCGTACTCGTCAAAAATGACTTGTGGATCATTGTCCTAAAGTATCAAAACAATCCGAAGGAGTTTGATCGGTTTGGCGTATGTCATTGGTGTTGTTTTCAAAAGTTTATCTCATTTTCAAACTGATATCAGACACTTTTAGCCATACCGGTCACACCATGCGTCAGATTGAGGTGCGGTCAATTAGTACGCATCACAAATGACTCGTGGATCGTTTTACTAAAGTATAAAAACAATCCGTACGCGTTTGCTCAGTTTGGAGTATGTCATTGGTGTTTTTTTCCAAAGTTTATCTCATTTTGAAACTGATATCAGACACTTTTAGCCATAACGGTCACACCGTGCGTCGTATTGAGGTGCGGTCGATTCGTACACGTCACAAATGACTCGTGGATCATTGTCCTAAAGTATCAAAAAAATCCGAACGTGTTTGCTCGGTTTGGCGTATGTCATTGGTGTTGTTTTCCAAAGTTCATGTCATTTTCAAACTGATATCAGACACTTTTAGCCATACCGGTCACACCGTGCATCGGATTGAGGTGTGGTCGATTCATACTCGTCACAAATGACTCGTGGATCGTTGTTCTAAAGTATCAAAACAATCCGAAGGCATTTGCTCGGTTTGGAGTATGTCATTGGTGTTGTTTGCCAAAGTTTATCTCATTTTCAAACTGATATCAGACACTTTTAGCCATACCGGTCACACCGTGCGTCGGATTGAGGTGCGGTCAATTCGTTCGCGTCACAAATTACTCGTGGATTGTTGTCCTAAAGTATCAAAACAATCCGTACGGGTTTTCTCATTTTGGCGTATGTCATTGGTGTTGTTTTTCAAAGTTTATCTCATTTTCAAACTGATATGAGACAATTTTAGCCATACCTGTCACACCATGCGTCGGATTGAGATGCGGTCGATTCGTACGCGTCACAAATGACTCATGGATCGTTGTCCTAAAGTATCAAAACAATCCGAACGTTTTTGCTCGGTTTTTGCGTATGTCATTGGTGTTGTTTTCCAAATTTTATGTCATTTTCAAACTAAGTAGTAGGAATTCACTAATCTAAGGATATGAAACATAAGAAAGGGAGATCATAGATGCTCAATAAGTGTAAAGGGAGATATCAATGAACATATAAAGATAACATAAGTATTAGGAGTTCACCTTCATTGTCCTATTTTTTTACATTCTTCGATCAGGTACGCTGCCCATTAGTTTCTAAAGACATTTATATCATCTTCTGAATAGGAGTTTTTGTGACAGTCATGGTAGTACTGAAAAAATATAAATACACAAGGGATTAATAATTATTTTAAATAAAGTAGTAATTATTTTCAAAAATACCTCTTCAGTGATGCTATTTTGTCCATGAAATACGATCTCTTTCATAAATTTACAAACATAATAACTGCAGTCCTTGTCATTTGTTTGTTTCGGACACTGCAGAAACATCGAGAAAAATAAGTAATTTGTTTTGATATGTATTTGGATAGTGAAATATAATTATATATACCCAGATACTTATCCATTTGTAGATCTTGTGGGCATTGTTGTCCTTACGCCCTGGATTCATTCCAGCCTTTAGACGATATTCATACACCACCCTATCATAACAAAATCCTCATTAAAAGATAATATAAATTATATAACTAGATATTTAGTTCTAAAATTTTGGATCTATTTTATTACAAATTGAAAATCTCCATCATGTGTGTCCAGTTAGTTGGATATCCATGCAGTGAATCCAGAAAATAAATCTTTGGAGTATCCAAATTGACTGCAATGAGCATCCAATGTTCCCTAAAAACACAAAAAGAAATAAGTACTGATAGAAATGAAAATATAATTGATATGATTAAAATGTAGAGTTTTATTCTTGCATCGTTGGTATTAAAAAGAGTCTGTCAGTCGTAATTCTTCTTTGAAACGTTCTGAGCAGATTTGACATCAATTCAGCCTAAAAATTAGAATCTATTTCTCTTCATTGTGTAGAAATGGTGTGAGGACTAACGAGTCCAAATTTGTATTCATGGGAAAATCCCTTCAACTGTTTTTCATATATACTCCTGTGAAAAATATGATATGTATTTATCCATAATTATCAAAGTATATCAGCTTCTGTAAAATCAAATCATGAAAACATACCTCATGTATACATTTATAACTGAGGCGCCTAGCCAGTCGTATGTGATGATCTCAGAAACAGCATCTGCACTAATGAAATCCATTGTTTCCTCGCCTTACATATCTTTTTCACAAACAATTGTATGATTCTTTCCGTCTTTCATTTTCGTATCCACATGAGCTTGCAATGATATTAAATGTGGATATAGAACGGGTGGGGTGAACGTGCTCTCAGTAGATCATTTTGATCGGTTGGTTGATCCAATCTTGGAGCCTCTCTTTCGTTTTAGCTTCTCCATTTTATCCTTCTGTAATAAAATTCATCAGTTCTTCCATTTTCTAATTTAATGTTAAAGGTTCTTCTTGAAAAATGAACTAGAAATGAATACCTCCTGCTCAACGTGTTTTTTTACAAGATTTGACGGCCATGCAACGAATGTTCCAATAGCGTTTTCCACCGTATGAATGTCGTCATCGTCATTTGACATGGGTAGCTCAGCGCTCAGCTCATTAGCTACGTTAATCAACACTTTGACATGACCGGTTGGAAGTGGTCTGGAGTGTAGCGTGTCATTCTGCATATTGAACACCGTAGCCCTCGCTACAAGGCGATGGGTGGGAGTTGACAGATATAAATCACAGTCATTTTCACCCTGCAGAATATCATTAAATGAAAGGTATCAGTGTCTATGTGATTAACATCTCAGAAAAACGAATATTATAACATTGATTACCTCGGTTAAGTCAGGTCTTTGAGGGGAATGGCTCGCCTCAAAGCTGGTGAGGGGTGGATCTTCTCGCGGGGGTTGTTCTTGAGTTGTTTGTTCTCTTCGCCTCTCCTCCATAAAACTCTTTAGCATCTCTCCCTGAGTTTGGATTAGTTCTTCAAGGGTAGCTACTCTATCTCTCATTACATGCAATTCTTTATTTTGTTCATCCTCTTGTTTTTTTTCTTAAAATATGTCTTGGGTGACACCCCAAAACCCACACCTCTGACGCGGCCATACTGTTCTGGCTGTTTCAAGGTCGTTGAAAGTATGTCTGCATCCGGTGTGGGTGTTGATGTTTCCTGTGACTATGTCAAATAGAAAATATGAAAAAATAAGTAAGCATCGTTATGTAATAGTGATTTAAAGCAAAACAAGTTTATATTATGTCATACTTACACATGTTTCCCACACATTTTGTGTGTTTTCATCTATCATTTTCCCCTCTTTATTAACACGAGCCTCCTTCCATAGCACATGGCGTGGAATGGAAGTGACTTGAGATTTTGCTTCATCAATCTACTTATAAACAGAGAAACATGGTTACAGTGTTGTTTTATGTCACATAAAATTATTACAGTAATTTTAAAATACATACCAATTGTTTTTCAACTGAAGCGTACCCCAACCTTTCTTTACGGTAGGGGTACGCTGGTTTTGCTGCCCGTTCTTTATTTCCAGCACTCAGTTGTTGTTTCATAAATAAAAACCTATCAATCAATGTGATGAATACAAGCAACGTTACACAACGTGTAACCAAACACAATGTACCTGAAAATTATTTTCCGCACGATGGTTGCAAAACGCATCCCGCGTTCCTTGGGATATCAAGTGTGCATAAAGAGGAGGCGGGTGCGGCTTGATTTTCCCTTCGGCATCTTTCAGATGATTTTTCGTTAAAATGGTTCGAAAGCCTCTATGAATCCTTCCTGCCAGTCTGAAAATATATTCTTTGTGCGAAACATCTACTATAAATGCACTCTGCAAGAGATGATGAAGGGTTAGTCAATATTTCAATATTTTATTTTATTTTAATAAATTAAATAGATGATATCGTAATGTTACCGTAATCTCTTCCCACATTAATGTTTTCAACCCACTGACCACATGGTGCCATGACTCTACGTCAATCGGCATGCGTTGTCGAGTGACGATTCCAATGTAGCTACTAAAAATGGCTTTGTTGGGGTTACATGCTAGCCTAGCTTATTCCATCCCACCTCAAATTTGATGCCTTTTGCTTTTGCCTTAAGGATTTTTGCTAAAACTTTCAAACTACGGTGCACCTGTTTTTTTTGTCGCTGGGGTTTCATCGCCTACCATTTCCTCAGTTTCTGCATCATCATTATGTTTCTCCGAAACACTAGCTTCAGCACTGACACCAGCTGCAACAGGTTGAGAGACCTGTTGTACGTCAGCAGTGGGACCAG
Organism: Viscum album; assembly: GCA_963277665.1. Classification (NCBI taxonomy): domain Eukaryota; kingdom Viridiplantae; phylum Streptophyta; class Magnoliopsida; order Santalales; family Viscaceae; genus Viscum; species Viscum album. The sequence continues at coordinate 575,410,369 of OY728122.1, read as the reverse complement.
CTGCAACAGGTTGAGAGACCTGTTGTCTCTCAGCAGTGGGACCAGCTGCAACAGGTTGAGAGACCTGTTGTACGTCAACAGTGGGACCAGCTGCAACAGGTTGAGAGACATGTTGTCTCTCAGCAATGGGACCAGCTGCAACAGGTTGAGAGACGTGTTGTGTCTCGGGATTGGGTGCATCAGCAGGTGAAGAAGTCATTATCTGCAGAACTGGTTTAAAATTTAAGTTAGATCACATAAAAGCAGCAGCGAACATATAATAACATAATGTAACACAATCTATATTACAATAAAAATCAATAACCTGATTATTGAACTCCCTTTTTTTAAAAGGCTGAAGGGATTTTACCCCTCTATCAACTATCCATATCCCTTCATTGTGGTCTCCTCTGACATACAAAACATCATCTACATTGAGACCACTGCGAAATGATTGTGAAATCCCAATGAAAGGATCATCTTCCGTTGAATTTTCATCTGACCCTTCAGCTGTTTTGGTCGATAACAGAACAATTGACCAGTTTCGGTTTGCGGGATCGGGAACATAAAATACTTGCACTGCCTGTGATGCCATTATAAATGGTTTGTCTTTCTCCCATTCCTTACTGAAATCATCTTTCACAAATCCCAAATCATCTATTTTAACAGCACTCCTGTTATCAACCCACTTGCATTGAAATATCGGAACTTGAAATTCCGTATAATCCAACTCCCATATTTGTTTGATGATGCCAAAGTATGAGATATTCGCATAAATTGGATTTCTGTCCTTAGCACCGGAAACATGTATCGCTTCAGCCACAAGTGTAATCCCACTATTCTGCATGGTACTGTCTTCATCATGTTCATTAGTATAAAATGTATAACCATTAACTACATAAGCATTGTAAGATAATGCATACACACTTGGTCCTCCGGCTAGCCATCGAAGTCGTTCCGAAATAGACTTTGGATTTTCATCTGACTTCTTAAAAATATGATCTCGAAACCATCCTATAAACTATCGATTATGTGTATTTGATATCCATTTTTCAGCCCTTGATGGATTCAATTGCCTAAGAATTTTTTTGTGGATTTCAATATATGGGTCAACGTCCAAACTGTTATGAAAAACATAAAGGTGGGCCTGCTCCCGATCTGTAATATTGATTGTGACAACCTTTCTTCCATAAATTCCTTCACCCTCTAACCGCCCAGTGTGAAGAGATTTCGGTAAGCCAATGCTCTCCACGCCAGACAAGTATTCGGTACAGAATTCAACGGCTTCCTCAACAATATATCGCTCTGCAATACAACCCTCTGGCCGACTTCGATTTTTGACATACCCTTTCAAAATCTTCATATACCGTTCAATGGGGTACATCCATCTGTAATGTACAGGACCACATAGTCGAATCTCTCTCACCAAGTGGACCAAAAAATGAACCATCATATCAAAAAATGAAGGCGGGAAGAACATTTATAATTAACATAATATGACGGCAATTTCTTTTTCCATAGCTGGCAATTTCGCCGGGTCTATAACTTTTCTGCATGTAGCTTTGAAGAAGAAACACAGTTTTGTTAATGTATGGCGGAAATTCTTGGGCAAAATGCAACGTAAAGCAATTGGAATGAGATTTTGCATCAAAACATGACAGTCATGTGATTTCAGACCTTTTAACTTCAAGTCGCTCATTGACACAAGGTTACTGATATTTGACGAATACCCCTCTGGAACTTTTACATCATTCAAGAAGTTGCAAAACTGATATCTCTCCTTCCTAGAAAGAGTGTAAGCAGCAGGAGGAAGAAATGTTCGTTTTTCACCCTTTACTGGTGCCAACTCTTCTCGTATTCCCATCTCAACCATGTCCAACCTAGCCTTAATTCTATCTTTTGTTTTTCCATATGTATTTAGCAACGTGTCGATAACACTGTCAAATACATTTTTTTCTACATGCATAACATCAATAAAATGTCTTACATACAGAAAATTCCAGTATTGTAATTCAAAAAAAATTGATCTCTTTTTCCAACCGATTTTCGTAAGGTTTTTCGAAGCCGGTTTACCAAAAGTAGTGTCCAAATTTTTAACTTTCTCAAACAATTGATCGCCTGTTAGTGGAGATGGTGTTGTACGTTCTTCTGAACTTCCATCGAATGATGTCTTCCAAGAACGGTACTTATGTCGTCGCGGTAGAAATCTGCGATGTCCTAGAAACACAGTTTTCAATGAATGTTTCAACCTAATTGATTGTGTACCTTCTTCGCAAACGGGACAGCCTTGAGTTCCTTTAATGCTATATCCTGACAAATTTCCATACGTTGGGAAGTCATTTATCGTCCCATACAACATGACTCTCAAAGTGAAATCTTCCTTTCTTTAAGCATCATACAATGTAACACCTGAATCCCACAATAATTTCAAATCTTCGATCAATGGAGCTAAATAAACATCAATATCATTACCCGGTTGTTTTGGTCCTGATATAAGCATAGATAACATGATGTATTTTCGTTTCATGCATAACCACGGTGGTAAGTTATAATTTATCAACATAACTGGCCATGTACTGTGACTGCTGCTTTGAAAACCAAAAGGATTCACTCCATCTGTAGATAACGCAAGACGAAGGTTTCTCGACTCGTTTCCAAATTCAGGATACTCATGATCGATTCTCTTCCACTGAGGAGAGTCTGCCGGGTGACATAGTATCCCATCATTAATTCTTGTATCTGCATGCCATGTTAATTGTTCTGCAGTCTCCTCACTTCCATATAGGTGTCTAAACCTTGGAATGATTGGAATGTACCATACAACTTTAGTAGGACTGGATTCATCTTTCTTGTATCTAGAAGAACCACACTTTGGGCATTCTTTAAGTGATTTGTGGTCCTTGCGAAACAGTATACAGTCATTCGGGCAGGCGTGTATTCTTTCAGAGATCATACCCATAGAGCGTAGCATTCGTTTGGCATCGTATGTTCGGCTCGGGAGCTCATTGTATTCTGGGAGCATGTCATTCAAGAGGGCATGTAGTTTCGTAAAACTGTCGTCACTCCACCCGTTATCTGCTTTCAAATTATACAGCTTCAGTACAGCTGAAAATGCTGTATATTTAGTGCAACCAGCATACAATGGTGTCTTTGCACAACTTTTTAACTTCTCAAACAATTTTGGGAAATCACGAAGTTCATCTTCGAAGGTCCTTGTCATTTTCTCAATACGATATTCATCATCATTCACATCTGTAATCACATCCTCCATACGGTCATCTTCATTGTTCATGTTTGTAATCATATCAGATGATCCATAAAACGCAGTGTCACCCCAGTCACTACCTACATTCGTTGTTTCCCCGTGTTTATTCCAACATGTATAACTTTGATCTATTCCGTGACAGATCAAGTGTTCTTCCAACTCATCTGGACTAATTTGTTTTGAATAACAATAGCGTAAACACGTACAAAGGATTTGAGAAGAGTCACATGCATGATCTATTGCAAACTTGATAAATTCTTTCACGCCTTCTTCATACTCATTTGTCAACCGATTGGCATTCATCCATTCTTTATTTATATTCATCCTATTTAAAATCCATAGGATAAGTATATAGGTTAAAGGAGAAGGAATATGAGTATAATTTAGATAAAAAACAAGATACTTCAAGGAAATAAAGGAATAAATAAATACCAAAATAAAAAATATATTGGGAACCACTACAATCCCCAAGCCTCACATCAATATGATACCACCGTGCGCCAGTTGAATCACCCATAAAACCTAATCTAGATAAATCAAAAATCAATAGAAACTAAATATAAAGAATAAAATGGTAAGGAAGATGGTGAAATCACTTGAGGAACCTCTCAAACCGCGGTGGAGGAGGAGGCAGCAGAGTAGGCAGAGGAGGAGGAGGAGGAGGCGCCGGTGGAGGAGGAGGATGAGGCAGCGGACTTGGAGGAGGAGGAGGAAGTGCCGGTGGAGGAGGAGGAGGACGAGGCTGCGGTGGAGGAGAAGGAGGAGGAGGAGGAGGACCAGAGGAGGAGGAGGAGGCGGAGGCAGCGGAGGAGGAGGAGGATGAGGCCGGTGGAGGGGAGGAGGAGAAGGAGCAGAGGAGGAGGTGGCAGCCGCGGCGGAGGAGGAGGCAGCGGAGGCAGCAAAGGAGGAGGAGGAGGATGCGGTGGAGGAGGAGGAGGCCGCGGTGGAGGAGGAGGCACCGGCGTGACCGCGGCGTGACCGCGGCGTGACCACAGCGTGACCGCAGCGTGCGGAGGAGGAGGAGACGTGGAGGCACTGGCGGCACCGGCGGAGGAGGAGGAGGCATCGGCGGAGGAGGAGGAGGCCGCGGTGGAGGAGGAGGCACCGGAGGCACCGGCGGCAGCACGGAGGTAGGGCGGAGGTAGGGCGGAGGCAGCGGAGGAGGAGGAGGATGAGGCCGGTGGAGGGGAGGAGGAGCAGGAGCAGAGGAGGAGGCGGCGGCCGCAGAGGCACCGGCGTGACCGCGTCATGACCGCGGAGGAGGAGGCATCCGCGGAGGCACCGGAGGCATCGGAGGAGGAGGAGGATACATCGGCGGAGGAGGAGGAGGCCGCGGTGGAGGAGGAGGCACCGGCGGCAGCGCAGAGGCAGGGCGGAGGCAGCGGAGGCAGCGGAGGCAGCGGAGGCAGCGGAGGCAGCGGAGGCAGCGGAGGCAGCGGAGGAGGAGGAGGATGAGGCCGGTGGAGGAGGATGAGGAGGAGCAGGAGCAGAGGAGGAGGAGGCGGTCGCGGCGTGGTAGGAGGAGGCAGCGGCTGCGGAGGCACTGGCGTGACCGCGGCGTGACCGCGGCGTGACCGCGGCGTGACCTCGGCGTGACCGCGGCGTGACCGCGGCGTGACCGCGGCGTGACCGCGGCGTGACCGCGGCGTGACCGCGGCGTGACCGCGGCGTGACCGCGGCGTGACCGCGGCGTGACCGCGGCGTGACCGCGGCGTGACCGCGGCGTGACTGTGGCGTGACCGCAGCGCGCGGAGGAGGAGGAGACGTGGAGGCACTGGCGGCACCGGCGGAGGAGGAGGAGGCATCGGTGGAGGAGGAGGAGGCCGCGGTGGAGGAGGAGGCACCGGAGGCACCGGCGGCAACGCGGAGGCAGGGCGGAGGTAGGGCGGAGGCAGCAAAGGCAGCGGAGGAGGAGGAGGATGAGGCCAGTGGAGGGGAGGAGGAGCAGGAGCAGAGCAGGAGGAGGAGGCCGCAGAGGCACCGGCGTGACCGCGGCGTGACCGCGGCGTGACCACAGAGGAGGAGGCGGCCGCGGAGGCACCGGCGGCACCGGTTGAGGAGTAGGAGGAATCGGCGGAGGAGGAGGAGGCCGCGGTGGAGGAGGAGGCACTGGCGGCAGCGCAGAGGCAGGGCGGAGGCAGGGTGGAGGCAGCAGAGGCAGCGGAGGCAGCGGAGGCAGCGGAGGAGGAGGAGGATGAGGCCGGTGGAGGAGTAGGAGGAGGAGAAGGAGAAGAGGAGGAGGAGGCGTCCGCGGCGTAATAGGAGGAGGCGGCAGCCGCGGAGGCACCGGCGTGACCGCGGCGTGACTGCGGCGTGACCGCAACGCGCGGAGGAGGAGGAGACGTGGAGGCACTGGCGGCACTAGGGGAGGAGGAGGATGCATCGGTGGAGGAGGAGGAGGCCGCGGTGGAGGAGGAGGCACTGGAGGCACCGGCGGCAGCGCAGAGGCAGAGCGGAGGCAGGGCGGAGGCAGGGCGGAGGTAGCGAAGGTAGCGGAGGAGGAGGAGGATGAGGCCGGTGGAGGGGAGGAGGAGCAGGAGCAGAGGAGGAGGCAGCGGCCACGGCGGAGGAGGAGGCGGCAGCGGAGGAGGAGGAGGATTCCGCGGTGGAGGAGGAGGAGGCCGCGGTGGAGGAGGAGGCACCGGCGGCAACGCAGAGGCAGGGCGGAGGCAGCGGAGGCAGCGGAGGCAGCGCAGGTAGCGGAGGCAGCGGAGGAGGAGGAGGATGAGGTCAGTGGAGGAGGAGGAGGAGGAGCAGGAGCAGAGGAGGAGGAGGCGGCCGTGGCGGAGGAGGAGGAGGTGGCGGCCGCGGAGGCACCGGCGTGACTGTGGCGTGACCGCGGCGTGACCGTGGCGTGACCGCGGCGTGACCGCGGCGTGACCGCGGCGTGACCGCGTCGTGACCGCAGCGTGACCGCGGCGTGACCGCGGCGTGACCGCGGCGTGACCACGGCGTGACCGCGGCGTGACCACGGCGTGACCGCGGCGTGACCACGGCGTGACCGCGGCTTGACCGCGGCGTGACGGCGGAGGAGGAGTAGTCCGTGGAGGCACTGGCGGAGGAGGGGGAGGCCGCGGAGGCACCGGTGGAACCGGCAGAGGAGGAGGAGGCATCGGCGGAGGCAGCGGAGGAGGAGGAGGATGAGGCCGGTGGAGGAGGAGGAGGAGGAGCAGGAGCAGAGGAGGAGGCGGCGGAGTTTTACTACTCACTTATTATATTTTTAAGAACTCATGCATAATGTGTTATTTTATAGGTAATGGTACTGGATATGATAGTGTTTGATGGGAAAAGAGAAAACGGGCGAATGCTATGTTTTATGGACAGTGAAATAAAATGGTATTGAAAAAGATCGCACCTTTTAGGATGACGAAGATACGGTATTTGGACCCCCCATTATACGCCCCACCTACATGTTCACCCACTGAACATATCCCCCACCTAAACACCCCCACCTAAACACCCCCCACCCACTACACCCGCAGCACCCGCACCCCCCACTTCAAATAAAATTGATTCACACAAATCATGATAGTTGAAATATAGAACAAAAACAAAAAACAAAGAAAATTACAGGCATAGCATACCGCACAATGGAGGAGGAGGAGGCCGCGGAGGAGGAGGAGGCCGCGGAGGCACCGACGGAGGAGGAGGAGGCCGCGGTGGAGGAGGAGGCCGCGGTGGAGGAGGAGGCACCGGCGGAGGAGGAGGAGGCACCGGCGGAGGAGGAGGAGGCCGCGGTGGAGGAGGAGGCACCGGCGGCAGCGGCGCGGAGGCAGGGCTGAGGCAGGGCGGAGGCGGTGGAGGAACCGGAGGAGGAGGAGGAGGAGCATAAGCAGAGGAGGAGGCGGTGGCCGCGGCGGAGGAGAAGGAGGCGGCGGCAGCGGCGGCAGCGGCGGCAGTGGCGCAGACGAGGGCTTCCGCGAGAGCTTGATTGTGTGCGGGGAGGAGGAAGAGGACCCGCGGGTTTTTAATAAATCCACGGGACCCTTTATCAGCGCTAGTAAAAAGCGATGATAAAGGGTGTATTTATCAGCGCTAAAATGAAAAGCGCTGATAAATACAGCCTTTATCAGCGCTAGAAAAGCGCTGATACAGTGGAAGGCCTTTATCAGCACTAAAAAAGAGCTGATAAAGGTGACCTTTATCAGCACTTTTCCGTTAGCGCTGATAAAGTCAGGCGCATGCCTTGCCCAGTTTTGTGGTAGTGTACATCCCACAATCCATCACTCTCTCATGTGGCCAAATCAGGTTTTCTATGGGACTTCATGCATTCCTACCCATATTCCACAGGTCATTGACGAGAAATGAGTGTGATATTTATAGTGGGGATACCATACCCTTGGGTATGTAGTTATATAGAAGTGGATAAATCAACATAAATACAGGTCCATCCCGCTAAGTGAAATCGGGTCGTAGCCGCTTCAGAATCACTAGAGAGCTAGACCAAATATGTTCACCTAGTTACCTAGGATTACCTTATTCTCAATTATGTTCCAAATGTAACACATAACACCAATTTCACCAATACAGGTCAAGCATTACATTGAAAACACTTTTTTTCCATAAAACAAACCTTTTACCATTTTGCACACACAAAAAAAGATTAGAAAAACACTTTTCAGACCACTTGAAAATTTCATAAAACCCATTAGGTACATTTCAAGAGAAGAACATAATACATTCAACAATTTCCCTGGGATAACCCTTTCCAAATCATCACACAAGCTAATTTACCCTATTTAAAAACATGCTTCTCTTAATTTACACAAATAACTCATCACATTTAATGGGGAAGAAAAAAACTTTACATACCCAAAACAATTCATTTCCCTTTGAAATCCCATTTTTAACACATTCTCAATTCAAGTGCCTTTGAAAACAAAATTCACACTCTTCAAATAACCATAAAAACAATTCCATGAAAAACCACAATAGAGAACATATTAAACATATCGATTTTTCTTTATAAAATCAATTTTCACCAATTAAAAATGCCAAAATATATCCAAAACATAATTCACATCACACAATTTATCTATAAAAAATGTAAAAATTAATTAAACAAAAAAAATCAAATCATATAAAAATGATAGAGCATGGAACCACTTACATTGGGAGAAGAAATTGCTTAAAAATGGTGTGAACCCCCATTTTTACCTCAACTACACCTCAAAGAAACCCCAAAAAGGAAAGATTTACCCAAAAACAACAAGATCATAACATATCCAACATGAAAAACCCTAAATCAACTACCCTACCTACTGGAAAACCAAAATCCTAAATAAGGAGAAACAAAACCCTACCTAGAGGGGAAGATGGTGCAGCTTTCGGGATCGCGGGGGGCCAAGGGTCGCGGGGGGCCAGGGGTCACGGGGTCACGGGGTCGCCGGGGTCGCTGGGGTCACTGGTGTCACTAGGGTCGAGGTCGCGGGGTCGTCGGGGTCGCGGGGGGTCGGGGTCGTGGGGGAAGCGGGGGGTCGAGGTCGCGGGGGAAGGAGTGTTGGGGTGGGGGAAGGGTCGGGTGTTAAAAAAACAATGTTTCTTGGCGGTTTATTATAAACCGCCATGAAACCTTTTTCAGAAAAGGTTTAGCGACGGTTCCTAGAACCACCGCTAAACAACTGCCGCTAAATAGAGGTTTTGTTGTAGTGTATGATCACCCATACTATGTCGTAACCTTGAGGGTATCTCAATAAAACTATCACAAAATCCATAGTGATGTCATCTTATTTCTACTCAAGAATGTGTTAATACTCTAAAATCCCTATTGGTTTTTGGTGTTCCACCTTAACTTACTGATAAGTGGAACACCACATAACAAAATTTGTTATCTCTTTCTTCATCCCCATCCACTATTATTGGCATCATAAGTCATGATACATATTAGTAATATCATAATGTAGTACCCAAGTAGAATCATGAGACTCTCACATCAATTCTTCTTTAATTTTTGTAGGTACTCAAAAACATATAAAACTGCACAAGATATCATCCCTATCAATGACCTAAAAAGGTGTTGGGTCCACACCTAAGGCACTCTCCCTTGGGACTAAGCCCTTAGGATCTAAAAGTTTCATTGCCTTAACTCTATCTATATGTGTCGATGTCACTGATAACGATGTGAGTACAAGATTTCTGTGACAATCATGCACCTCTAAATGCATGTTAGACTACAAGTCCATCAACTACCTCCCAATGTTAGCCTCCTAAAGTGATTATGTCTAAGTCTTCCAAATAATACCATCAGCTACTACATTTCCCTTCCCATGTGTATATGCAATCTCAAATTCAAATGAGTATTGGTATTCAACCCATATTTTATTTTTAAGATTTAATTCATGCATTGTAAATATGTATTTGAGTTTTTTTTATCCATGTATATGAATAAAATATATCCCAAAAAGTAATAACTCCAACAATACAATTCATAAACTATAAATACTATATCGATATTATGATTTGGGTAATTCTACTCAAGAGGCCTAAACTAGAAAGACTTGTATTCTATGACTCAGTCTCCCTACATCTGAATGGCTCTAATCATAGGTCTAAATTTATCATAATAAACCATATCGCATCTACTAGGATCTATTAAGATCATTATTAGTTCCAAATTAATCTATCCTTTCAACTCCTAATATTCATACTCACATGCTTCAGACCATATAAAACTGATACCTTTCTTGTCCAAGCTTGTGTGTAGTGCAATAAGGCGTGATAAATATTGTATAAAGCACCTATAAAAACCATCCAATTATAGAAAACATTATATGTAAAATATATACTTGGGATAATTGAAAGCAATTAAGTCTCTCACTTTCTCTAGGTCCATGGATACTCCTGATTCAGAGAAAATTTGACCTATAAAGTGGACTTTATTGATCTAGATTTGTCATTATGTGAGCTTAGCATATAGCTGGTGCTCAGTTAGTGTATTAAATATGATCTCAAGATGTTTGACATGGTTGGGTAGAGTAATATAATACACAAATATTTCACCCATGAATACTATCATAAATTAATCAAAATATAGGTGGAAACCCCGATTCATCGTATCCATGAAAATTGCATATGTGTTTGTGAGATCGAACAACATAAACAAATACTTGTGCAATCCATATCTACAATGGAATGTTTCACGTGGTATATCTAATGGTTTAACATGCACCTAATGATAGCCAGACCTCAAATAAATCTTGAAGAAAACTAATTCTCCAATAAGATAGTTAGATAGGTAATCTATATGAGATAAAGGATATCAGTTCTTAACAATAATTTGGTTCTATTTATGATAATAAACACACAATATAATGGTCCCATACTCCTCGGTGGAAATAATAGGAAAACGCAAAGGTGAATTACTAGGGTTTATAATACCCTTAGCTTCTAATTCCACTACCTTCCTCTTAATATCCTATAAAAAAGTATTATTCATCCCATAAGGAGGAGTGGATACTGGTGCTGCTACTAACACTAGCTCAATAATGAAATATACATCTTTTTCAGAAGGTAACCTAGAAAATTCATCAAGTAAGATATCCCAAAAATAATCCACTACATGAGGAAAATTTGTACATCATGTTCCTCCATCATCCAAAAAGATACTAGAAATATGGGATTTCATTCCACTTATCCCATGATACTCCAGTCCATCTTTTCCTATCTAGATAGCCCATTCACCCATGTGAATATAGTTACCACCCTCTATTGATGTGAAATATAGCCTCCAATGATGGAGATCAACATGATCATGATAAGTAACCAACCATTATATACTAATAATGATGTAAAAAATCCATTATCTCATGGATTAATAGGTTTTATATAAAACACTAACTACCTAACTAAAGGGAAATTCCTTAAACTGGAATACACTTTTTGATCAGATCCCCAATGGGGTATTAAGTTCCATAACTCCATATAAGTACTGAATCTAAATCCCAATACTTTCCACAATTGAAATAGATATAAAGGATTGGGAAACTCCTATTTCAAATAAAACATACACTAAAGTAGAGGCTACTAAAATCATACCTTGAACTATAGAAGGTCTGGAACTCTAATCATCAGGTATCGGCTACACAGCACATATCTGACATGATCCAAAATCCTGAGATATATCCTGGCTACCCTAGGAAGTCCTTCTCTACTGGTGCTATAAATCTGTGTCTAGATCCCATGACCATGAATACCTCCTTAGCATGTATATCCTCTAGTACTCCAACTCTTAACCTAGTGAGGATTCATATATCTCGCTCTGAAATGAAGAGCTCATGGGGATCCTCTTACACTTGATATAGGGGAAAATTTCTAACAAAACCTCTAATGATTCCCCATCCTAACGTAGGATTTGAACTCAACAGGAGAAAAATTACACTACAGCATTATATGAACCTTCTTACAACATTGGTAGTAGATCACATAGCTATATGGGTATATGATATGATTATTTTTGCCTCCATATGAAAGAACATAATGATGTTTCCTACTACTATATGTACTACTTCTTTGATAAGGTAATAAATTTCCCTGGCCCGCACATTCAACTTCCTTGAGGGTTTTCTCAGTGATATGGGACTGGTTTATTATCTCAGTGATGGAAATAAAATGAAATAAATTCACTTGATATTGAATGTTATATAAAATATCTTGCTTGAAATGTCTATATTTAGATAGATCATCTACAATGATAGAAGGAATGAAACATTGAAGCGCCATAAAATAAATTGAGTAATCCATAACTAATAAATTACCATACTCCCGGTTCATAAACTCTATGGATCGGTCAACTCTCAGCATCTCAATAAAAAAAATAATAGATAGCTATCTAGAAATCCCTCCAGACCATAACCAGATACTATTCATCCAAGGTCAAAACATCCCACAATCTCTTTTCTAAACCTCTAAGAATATACACATCAAGATTAAACCTCCTCTTAGGAGGCTTCTCAAGATGGTCAAAAATATATTGCATGGCCACAGGTAATGACTTAGTGTCCTGAGGACCACCATCCCTTGAAAACATATTAGGATTCTACTAATGAAATTCCAACATCAACTCTTTCATATTTGGGGTAGGTTGTGGGGATCCCTTCATGATCTACATGAGTTATAGAAATCCTTATCAACATAAGGTGGTAGTTCCTAGGTGAGGTATAACAGCAGGTGTCATAGGTGACACTACAGGAGGTAGTACTAGTGGCATGGGGATCTAAATATGTATTAATTCCCAGTTTATAGCTTCACACACTCTATTTAAATTGAAATTAGAATCAATGTAATCACAACCAACTAAAAGATATAGTAGTGAAGGCATTATAATATTTTGTCAGAAATGCACGTAGTAAAATAGATATGGTGTGGAATATGTATAAAATGATAACCCTAAAGTGTCTATAATGATGCATGAGACAATAATTCTTTTTCATACCATCCAACGTTAAAACATAATCCCATAATAATAATAAATTCTACAATTCATGTGTGTCACTCAATGGTGAAGTCAATACAATCATAATAGGGAAAATCTAAAACATCAATTCCCATCCTAGGAAAGTTTTATTTTACCTATATGTGGGATAGATACTCCTACGGAAAGCTCATTACCAAATTCTGACACATCCTTAGTCTCTTGTATAACATCCCAAATAGTAATAAAAAAGAAAGGAAGGTTTTGATATCACCTGTAATATCCCAGGTCCAGTTCGCAAATTAGTAGTTGAACCTGAGAGCCACCTCACCTCAAGTGGACCTCCCCATACGTCAGATTCAATTGAATAATAATAAGGGTACGTGATGGTATAGTGGGGAGACTATATTCTCATGTCAAAGTGAAGCATAAGGGTGTGATAAGGACTAATTATTGGAAACATATATAATAATAAATAATTATAATAATTAAATCATCCATATGCAATTTATATATTAAAAAAACAATGGAAGAAAAATATCTAGTATTATATACCAATGGATTCCTTGAATTTATGCTATAAATAAATGGGGTAGAAGGGACAAAGATGGAGGAATGTACAACAAGATATAAAAAAGTAGAAAAAGGAAAAAATTTATCTCTAATATCATCACTAGCATAGGATCATTCCACTGCTCCCATACTCCATTCTAGTACATTTAATCAAGCTTCCCTAATAGGCTGCTTTCCCTTATCCCTACTTGTATACATTAATTCTATCTAGATACCAATCGGCATCCCAAAAAATGATCTGATATATACTCAATAGGCCACCATCAATGATTTCTATAATAATTACATCATGTGCATATAAGTTGTAATAATGTGCATGTATGACAGGAATAAATATGTAAATGATAAAGTAAACAATACAATCCACACGTAAATGTTTTGATAAGAAGTCTATACCATAAAGGACTATATGAAAGAATAAATCATTAGCTACAGAATACGTCAGATATATCAAGTATCAGACCTATGAGGGCCAAGACATAGGTCTATATAATAGAGTGTCTTATTCTAGTCCATGGAGCTCATTTATAGAAAACTAGGTATAATGTAGACCAACATGGGCGAGGACCCAAGTTCATTGACTAGGGAAACCTATTTCATTCCATGGATATCATCCATATAAAAAAGGGAATAGAATTGGGTGGATTCTTATGATTAATTCCAAGGTGGTCCAAAAAATCTATGTCCAAGGTAATAATCCAATCCATCCAATATAATATGTCATTAGTGTCATACTCTGATGTCAGTTCCATACCAAAATGTCAGTTCCATTCAAAGTATCTATCATAAAACATTTTATATAAGTGTTCAAAGGGTTATGTTGGTGTCCATGACTTTTCGAACAATTAATTAATTACAGTCAATTAAATTATAAATTAAGTCATAAGTGATAAAAAGATGGGCCATATTATGTCCATGCCACAACACCAACAATTTATATTAAATTCATAATCCAAGAGGTTATCAACTTATATTCATAATTACTAATTATTAAATTTCCTCATACCTTTAATTTATAATGATAAGGTTCTATAATAGGTATTTAACCTTTAAAATTCCCTTTTAATTCACATATGGATTACACTCATGGGTGATAAGCCCATATCACCAAAAGGGGTGGAATAGTCATAGGAATTCAATAGAACCTAACTCAAGGGGTAGTTCATGTTTATTTCGGAAACCTCAAAACAAGTAAAATGGGGTAAGGTATATCAAAACATGTTTTATAACATTTAACTTTAAGTTATTTCTCATTTTAGAAGAAAAAAAAGAAGTTTTTTCCATACAACACTACAACAAAACCAATAAACATCAAAAACAATTAATTCAAAAGGTATACACCACCTACCTTAGAGGGTTAGTAGACTCGTCATCTATTATTGGTCTCTATTATGGTCTAGAATATATGAAAACAAAGAAATAGTTAAATTCCATGAAAATAGGGAATATTAGCTTGCATGAATTTAGAATTCCATATAGTGAGATAAACGAGTAAAGGAAGAAATGTGATTAAATACCTTTTATGAATTTATCCAATGTGATGAATGGAAAGATAATAAAACACCTAATGTAGGAGGTAGCTCAATCCCTAGGTTGTATTCCAAGGAAGGGCTCCAATGAGGGAGGAGGATATTATGTGTGAAAATGGGAGAAGAAGGGAGGTGATGAATTATAATAGGAGGGAAATGGGAATTTCACCCATTGTTAAAAGTCACATAGTTGTTCCCCATTTTTTCAAAACTCTACACCAAACATGCACACCTACTACCTCCGGTGGCACCCCCTCACCCAGTTAGGTGCATAGTTTGACAAACCATGTGTAACATATACAGATCACCTCTCCAATAAGTCTACATCATTTCTCATGTCCATGCTTCCACCCTCACATGGTTTATCAAAATGTGATCCTCTATATATGGGTCTCATGGTTGGTCTGCATGGTTACAACTAACCATGACCCAACCATGCATCTCATATAGATTCTCTAAAAACTGGAGCTCTAGGCTTCGAACAAGCCCTGAGCATTGCTCAACTCTTCCTTAAGACCTTACTAACTTCATAAAAAACAAAAAAAAATAACTGAATTTATAAAGGATCCATACCTAAAGGGAAAAAATATGGTGTTACATCATTTCCTACTCTTAGATTCCTTATGAATCACCCTTTACCATATTTATAAGAGTTCTCCTTAATTAATGTAATACTTACGAAATTTGATGGTTCTAGTATTTTAATATGAGTATGAGATTTTTATATTGTATTAAATACCCAAGAAGAAAAATCAATACATTATATTAAATGATGAATTTAGTTTAAGTATACTTTATTGTTTTCTTCTTCACCAATTCATTTTAGTTCCTCTTCCAATGAAATTTTGGGCCACATGAGAAGCAAATAGTATCCTGTTTATTTCTCTATTTTTGGATTTTTTGCCTCTTTATAGGATGTTTTAAAGTATCCACTGACTTAAGAATGGTCTTGGTATTTTCAAAAATCTCTTTCATTTTTTTCACCATAAGTGGTAATGAACCATGTTCCCACTATTCCTTATATACCTAGTGAAGTATATTCAAAAGATTTATAAGTGTCTCATCCATGTTAATCATCCAATAATTCTTGATTAAAATGATGAACCTGAGAGGTAAGGATGATAATATGAGATTAAAAGATAATTTATTATCTATATGGGAGCCTAAATTTTATATCAACATACTCCATAATTTTGAAGGCATGATCAATAGTTAGGAATATGTCTTCCAGTTTACACTGGTAGAGTGCGATGACAATCTCATTTGTCTTAAGAATGTCATTCTTCTTTCCAAGTTCAAGGGGATGAGTTTTCATTATGTAAGCATCTATATCCTTATGATTCATCATCATATATCTAGATATATTTTATATAATGATATAATAGATATAATAAAAAAACTCTATGAATCTATGATAAGCTTCCTTTTCACCTTCACTCCCTCATTGAAGTGGTTAAGCAAGTATAGGGGTCTCCATCACATAGTATAAATTTTTCAATAGTAATGTAGTTTATAAATGTTTTTACCACTATAGAAAAACATTTATTATGAGGAAAAGCTCATTTTATAGATATGGTTATATTTTTCTGGTGGTTTCTCTTTCCATTTTCTATAATAAGTAAAATTATATTTTAGTACTAAATCTCGATTATCAAAAGTGTAACATAATAATTTCATTTATTAGTCTCCCACTATTTTACTAAATCCCAATATCCCTTCCCATTGGATTTAGAATTTATTATTACATGTAAATTCTAGTGTAAAGGATCCATATACCCCTTCACATAATATATACATGGACTCGAAAAATTATTTAATGGTATATTGGTAGGTAAGTATTTCTTACTACCTTAACTCGCAGTTTCTTGATCCATTGAGTGGACTCCCAAATCATGAAATCTCCAAATCATATTTCCTAAATACATGATACCAAGTTATGATAATAATTTATTTCGAATTCAACCCTTGGTATGAATTAGGTTGAGCCAACCCAATACATTATTTTAAACTCATTAATAACTGAAATCGCATTAGCTTGGGCCAGACAAGAACTATGAACTATGGTAGCATTTTAACTTTAGCAGTGGAAGGCTATATTTAATTAATATTTCCTTTGAGGTATTTTTATATTATGTATAAATTTTTATTATGTTATCATTCTAAAATAATCTTAATATTATGTGTATTTTGTAAAATTAATTAACCATGTCTTAGTAAAATAATTTATGTATAATATATTTATTTTATTCTATATTTCATTAGTTATAATTCATTTATTTTATATTATCACATTTAATAATCAAATAAACATAAAATATTGACCATACACTAGATAAATATATATATATATATATATATGTGGAATGATCATGAGATTTCTTAATTCTTGGTTTATTTAATGGATGATAAAATGACGCTTGGCCCTAGGGAATATCTCCGGGAACCATGCACGGTTAAATTTGTAGCACTCCGCCTAAATATAATGTATCTCCTTGGTCGGTTTCACCTAAACTTGGGTTCTAAACCCCATAATCTCCTTGTATTTCCCTATTTACATGTATTTTCTGACATGCATGTGATTGAAACCAAGGGTTGGGGTTACATAAAAGAAATCATGGACATGTGCGCCGATATAGAATAATAGTGGGAGGTATGACTTGAAAGTCACCATATATAACTTAATAAAACATATATAACATAATAAAAACATATAAAAAATAATAAATTAAACCAAAACTCAACATATATATTGGTTAATCAAGATCATGAATATGCATTCATGCAATTACTAGGCATTTAATAAATGAGCTAGCATTCATTTCAATTTGTTCTTTACTGTGATAAATTCATGAATTAATATATTAATTTTATTTATTAATTATTTAATTTTAATTATCTAAGTAAAAATTCCTATTGAATCCCATCCACTATAATTTTAAATAAATTATATAAATTAATTTAATTTTTAATTAATACATACACAGTGTGCACCAACAATAGACATGACATGTACCCTTTTGGATAGTTTGAATTTTTTTATGGAATTCAACATCATATGTACAAGAGGAAATAAAGGGTGTACCCAATTACATGGTGTGTAGTAACTTGAATGGAATTTGACTTTTCTTAGTATACTCCTTTTCATGTATCAAAAACTTTAAAAACATGTAGCGTACATAACTTGTCGTGATATTATATAGCGTATAGTTCTATGAGTCAAGACAAGTGGTCAAAACAATATTTATGACTACACAAAATGATATTAATATATATAGTGTGTACCTATTTTAATTCATGTTAAGTAAAAGGCGTGAATGATTAATACACATGTTGTATAGTTTCAATACAAAATGAAAGATAATTTTTTAGAATTTAATTTTATAAAAAAACCATGTCACAGTGTATGAAAACTATATGTCATGTAGTTTGGACTAATGTTGTAATTAATTTTAATTCTATGTATTTAATTTATCTAGTGAAAAAACTAGTTCAAAATGTACTTCACATAAATATTTATGAGTTACATGATGTGTATAACCTGTTATATTTCATACTCTAGACTGAAGCTATCCACAAAACACACTTATGGACTCATTGTGTGTTCCACACATACATTATTATTATACACTACATGTATGATAGGTAGTCATATCTAGTCACATTATTTATATTTAATTCATTATATATAATGTATTGAATACATTCCATGTACTTCAATCACATGATTTCTATGTTTCCTGCAGGGCCAAACCATGTGGAGTTACATGACGTGCACACCAACCACATATCATGTAGCCCTTAAAGCTGTGTGTAATCTGTCCAGTCAATTGGTGACATGTAATGATGGCACATACCCTTATACCACATTACTTTTGTGATATTCATTTATCATAAGTATTTAATGAATCTATGTACACAATGTGTATATTTCAGTTACACATAGTGTAGCCTCATGTGATTTGTCCAGAATCTCAAATACCTCCAAATAGGATCTTTGAGCAGTCTACATCTATTCTTGGAATATTATTGTTCATAAGAAACTGATTAACATAAATATAATGTCTTTAATATTAAACAATTAATAAACCATAAATTAAAAACTAACACCAAATGTGTAAATCGGTCAATGATTCATAAATAATTATAAATCAATATTTGACTACTTTTGTAACAACCTAAGATTTTGGATCCTTTAAAGTATATACCATGATCTAAAAATTATTTCACACACTAAAAACAACATAAAAACCCCAAAATTTTAATAATTCATTATTAATAAATCATATAACATTAATAGTTATTTCCATTAGAAAATAATAATTAATATGAGTTAATATTGAAAAGGGTTATAATAAAAGTCATTTTATTGATATTGTACCTTCTTACATAAACTAAATATAAAAATTTTAAAATGTAAATTTGTGAAAATAAAACTCATTTTTTAACTCCTCTCATGAAAATTTACTCATTATTAATTTTTTAATTTTTTTTAAATGATTTATTTTTAGTTGAAAATATGGTTTTTGTGATAATTATAATTTTTATGATTTTATAACTATGTAAATGTATCCAAGAAGCTTAAAAACCCATATAAGTAATAAAATATATATTTAATTAGTAAAATTATTTATTTTTAGTACATTATTTGAGATTGTGAATACCATGTTCATAATTTTTATAACTAAGTGAACATATTAGTTTAATAAAACAAATTTGGTTTTCTCTTTGAATGAATTATTTTCAAGGTGAGATTTAGTTTTGGATTTAATTTAAGACCCCATAACATTCATTAAATTTATAATAAATCAATTTATCTCATTAAAATAAGTAATAATTATAAATTTATATTATATAAAAATTTATAGATGAAAAATTTCATTTTTCTAAAAAATGTTTTTACGTGATTATGTGTGTTTATTTTAACATTAATATTTCAAAATTTTAGAAAAATAATATGATAACATGATTTTAAAATTTAAAATTAAAACGCTCAAATTAGGCAATAATTAAATTTTTAATTTTATTTTTAAAATTAATTACTAAGGAAAATAGTTATAGTGGTAAAAAGTAAAAATTCTAAAAAAAAGTTTTACTTAAGAAAAATGGAAAAACATGCGAAAAAATATTTTCAAATAATTGTTTTAGATTATTTTAGAGATTATATTATCCCAAAATCAAATTTCTTCTAATTTTTATCTATTGAATATTCAATGATATCATGGCATTATTGAAAATGATCCATGTTCCCAAATGTTCCCTTCTCTCCTCTTATAAAATTATATCACTTACACCCTTTAAAATATAAAATTATCCGTAGAATTTCTTCTTTAAAATATAACCTTTTACTAACCCTAGAACCATATCCCTTGAAACTAATCCCATGTTCACTAATAGTTATCCTAATAGATTCAATTTAAAG
This sequence comes from Viscum album, assembly GCA_963277665.1. NCBI lineage: Eukaryota > Viridiplantae > Streptophyta > Magnoliopsida > Santalales > Viscaceae > Viscum > Viscum album. Next base: position 575,390,195 of record OY728122.1, on the reverse strand, counting down.
GTAACTTCTAAGGAAAAATCAAGTCTCCAAGGTATGTATGGTCTCCTTTTTAAGCTTTTCATCTTAATCTTACACTTAACAATAACATATCCCCATAATAACAAGAAAATTTTGGTATCATTAATAAACTGATATATTTATATATTAAGGGTATTAAACTTAGTTCTTCTTTTACATCCACTTAAAAAATAACAAAATAACATCGTTGGTGTGTTGCATGGATTACCACCTACATAAAGATACATAATTGTTTCATAACCTCCTTTAATAGATAGTATAAATGGTGGTAATTATGAATAAATATTATATATATCATATAAATATGATTCTTAAATTTAAATTTAATAAATACCTTCACCCCTATCATATTTTTATAAATGAGAATGCTAACCATTGGCATGTGCGGATTATCGCATCCATGATGAAACATTTTTCAATTTTCATTTACATTTTCATACATTCTCTAAAAATATTAAAATATAGCTCACCATAATAAAACAATAAAAATTATATCATTTTTATTATTCAATAATGATGTTACATCAAAAGAAACTCGTCTTTAGCCATACTCTACATCTGAGTTAAAGCATGTTCATGTTTGGGTCGTTTTAACCACCAATGTGAACAATGATTTAAAATTTAATTATTGGAACATAAAAATAATAATATATTAATAAAATAGTGATTATTATATTTTTTTGGAAATATTATAATAATTATTTATCTTATTATTAATGTAAAATTTTCATTCACTAAAATTACTGAAATAAGTAGTTATCAATTCGGTTTTCATATAATGTAACCAAAAAAAATATTGAATGAAATAAGAAAATTTTAAATAAATATAAATTATATGTTATAGAATCATAAGTGATATATCAAAAATAAAATTCATATAAAATTATAGGTAATGATATAAAAATTATTAAACTTAGGAAAAATAGTAAAAAAATTAACACCGGATGGTCATAATATGCTATAACTAATTATTATACTTATGAAAAAGAATTATAATAGGGATTATGAAAGGATAGTATTTATTAGTTTTTTTATGAAATAGTGTAATGCCCCAAGACTTTACAAAAAAAAATTTAGAATGAATTTATTTTTTGTTCTGATATTTATTTATATAAAACACCAAGTTAAGCCTATGTTACACACAAAATATAGTTTAGCTTTGTCTACACAGAACACTGAGATTAGCTTGCGTTACATGAAAATCTGAGTTCTACCGAACAATAATATATTATTAAAAATATTATTATTTAGTAAGATACATCCTAGACTTTAAATTAATGGTTATTAATAGGATTAACTAAATTATAAAATTATATGGTTGAATTCATTGGTTACAAATTAATTATAAATGAATATAACAATCAATTGAATAAAATGGAAATATTTTTATATAAAACTTTTTTTATGCTCACAAAGTTTTTTTATCCTAATAAATTAAATTAATTATAATTAGTGAGTGATATTAATGTATTATATATATTATATAATCAATAAAATATTTTTTTTATTCATCAAATAGTTCTGATAATAATAAGATAAGAATAAAACTAATTTTATACATAAAAACCTATATTTTTATGGTGCACATGATTTAGATCTTATTTTTGAAAATTTAATTAAGTTAATATGAAAAAATAAACTTCATATTTTAAATATGAACATAAAAAATATCTTTGGGTGAATTATTTGTACTTTTCTATGAAGTTTTGTTTTTTGATAAATAGTGGAAAAATAATGAATTTTAATTCAAAAATTATTTTACATCTAATTTATTTGTAAGGTTAAATTATATTTTTAATTTGTTTGAAAGTATAATTATATAAATTTTAAATCAATAAATCCAATTTATTTTATTAGAATAAATTTTCTTTTTAAATTATATATAAAAACGTCCCAAACTTTTGAACATTTTTACTTTAAAAACTCATTTTGTCGTCCCATCTGTGAAATTAATTTTAAATTAATTTCTACCACTTATATGATTGTAATTTTTAAAAGGAATAAATATTTTTGAATAATCATAATTTATAATTTTTAATAATGTAAACTTAGTTTTTTACCAAAAATATTAGTCAATGTGATTAAAAGTAATTACAATAATTAATAGAACAAATAGCTTTACAATGGACTAAACCTTAATCTTAAGGGAAAAAATAATCTATAAACTTTACAAAAATCCATTTTATATACATATTGATACCATATCCTTACTTATATCAAATTTGGACCATTATTGGAGCCACATTTAATAGGAAAAATTTGGATGGAATTCCCATTCCAAAAAATTTCAAGAATTCCACTCCTCCTCCACTATAAAAAGGTACTCACACCTACCACTTTATCACACCTCTCAATCCACTTTTTCACGATCTATATCTACCCAAATATATCTTAAACATAGCTCCCTGCATCCTAGAAGCCTCACTTTGGTCATAAATACATCCATGGAATCCTTTTGGTGAAAACCAAATGGAGTTAGCAAATAAGAGTTAACATCATTCCCCAAGCTCTTTAATTTTATTTATTTATACACTCTTTAAATTATTCTTATTCCATTATTACATAAAAAACTATTATACTCAATATAATTATATTTTTATGTAAATATTTCTACCATAATTCACACCTACTTCCATCAAATGTGTAGTGAACTTACTGTTCTTGTGTACGGTGAACTACCACCTGACAAAACAAAGTTGATCATTTTTTCTTTTCCACCTCTCATGGGTGGGAATTATGATGTAAATATTTTTTATATATGATATATATTATATTAATAATTTATTTGTGCTTATGTAAATTTTATGTATAATATTACTTTATGGTTTCCATTTTTTGGGAATATGATAACATGATTTGTGGCAGTGGGGACTATCACCTCTTAAAAGCAATGTGATTCATTCACACAATACATAGAATATATAAATTATGGATTTAATTAAACATGTGTGAAATAAATTACATATATATGATATTAATTAATTAATTACCTTTTAAAAAAATAATATATCATTTTCTTTATTACCCTTTTCACACACTAAAAAGTGATAACGTCGGTTGTGGACTTGTGGACTACCACCACCTCAACATTTTGTGATTTATTTTACATAAAAAGAATTATATATATAAGTATATATAATTACATAAATTGATATTCATGATATAATTATCATTTAGGAAATATATAATGTTACTTACCTTCTTTCCATAATGCTCATTGAAAAATGGGAATGTTACTCATATGTGTGTACAACCTACCAACTGTATAATTGTAACATTGGTTCATTTTACATAACCATACATCATGATTGATTTTAAAAGAACATTTATATATAAATATAACAATTATTTCATTATTATTTTTCAGTATTTGTTTATATAATGACCCCCTTTGAACAAAGTTGACCTACCAAAGTCATTTTTATCACATAAACCAAATATGGTCAAAACACCCAAAGTAAAATTAATTATTTAAGAAATTGTTTAAAATTTTTAAATAAGAGAAATAAAATTAATGACAAACATAAACAGTGTTATGAAGAAAGTAAATAATTCACATAAGTTTATTATTCAGTAATATAATGACACACATGACAAGTCAGACTCGAGGTAAGGGATTTCATCTCAATTTCATTTCATTGAGGCATATTGTAATTTTATGCACCTAGTTTCTTTTTTTATGGTGTATATAATACACTTTGACATGTTATATCATGAATATCCTTATTCTAATGATATTATAAGTTTCATTTTATTTTATTCTTTCCATATTATTATGATTACAAATGTTTCAAAGTGATATGGGAAATTTTGGAATGTTAAAAGTTTATTTTCCTTAAGAATGTTTTAATGGTATTTCTAGGATATTTACATTAATAAACATTAACAACCCTTATTTTCACTTATTCTCCACTGATTTATTATTGACAAATTTTTATATATTATTCATTAGGGATATTTTATAAGGAACATTATTCATGAATTAAATTGATTACTTAAAATATAATGAATGCTTTAGATAGGTAGGAAACGGGTGGATCCCGGTTATAAATATTCCCTAAATTCATTGGTAGTATGATGAGAAAAATTAGTTAAACAAATCAGAATAGTTTAAATTGTCTTGAGAATAAATATTGACAATAAAGGTACTATGTACCTAGAAAACATGGCATCCAATAATTAAGAATTTCCTTTATTTATATTCATTTATTATTTATCCAAGATATTTTTTCATTTATATATCTATTGATTCATTCTATTATAAGTTTTTAGATTAAATAAAATGGGTTTCAGTTTCTTTCCTTTAAATATTGATATATCCATATATAGTTATCTTAATGACATGTGTTATCAGTTATTTACCTTTCTATTTTTATTACTCACATCAATTCATCATTTATTCTAATTTACATTAGTTTAGTTATCATTTGAGCTCACCCTTATTATGGTTTCTTTCCATTGGTTATGAAGAATATTCCTTTGAAAGAGTTTCAAGGATTTCTTTTATTTTATTTTATTATGTATCATGTGTTTATTTAGTTTTCCCAATGTATTATGTGTATTATTTAGGTAATATGGTTTTCCAAAACTTATAAAGTGTTTAGTCCATTAGGATTTTAATCTTGTATCTATTCCAATGTAATAAAGTATGGAACCAGCTCTAGGATTCAAGGGTCAGGTCATTATAGTTGGTATCAGATCTTATTTAATAAAAACTATTGAAACAAGATTTAAAAAACCTAGATTATGGAATAAAACTTTAAGATATAATTTTAGGATATGCATAGAGGAATATCCAAAAAAATTGGTGAGGTAGATATTATGTTGGTATTATTAGTAATACATCCATGTCTGGATACTAGAAGTGGACATGGTTCTGGAATAGATGTACCTAGGGTTAACAACTTCAACAAGGTACGTCAGGCCTGAATTATTATAACCCGGTATATGAAAATATACCTTACTGAGAACCTAGTTTTACACTCCCCAAGGATACACTTAGGATAATTCACATTTTATTTACAAACCATTAGGAGGGATTTCAAAGGAGAAATTTACCCAAATAAACACTGTTTATGATTATTAGATTATCTACAGATAAATTTTCCAATTTATGTTAAGTATTTTACTATTTTTGGGATTATACATTTTTTTTATAATTATATAAACTAATTTAGTGCATGTATTAATTTATAAATGGATCCTAAAATAAGGAACATGAACCTTACTAATGTATATGATCTAAAGAGTAAGAAGTATCATATCTTTTATTGCCTTAGGACAATATTTCCAAGGGAGATAGTCTCCCAATCATTCTTATCATATGAGGATATAGTATCATGTGATTATGATAAGGGTAAATAATACACAAAGTCCTATTATTCAAAGGAAATCATGAAAATAAGATAATATTTGGTCAAAATATTTATAAAGGGGGGAAGGGAAAGAAGTATATTCCCATAAGTGATAATTGTGGAAAGAAACACATCTGCAATTTCTTGAAGGGAATTATATTTTTTATTAAGTATAGAGAAAAAGGTCACCATGTTCATGATTGTAATGGAAATAAAGAAAATTATAATGTGCAATGATTCCACTATAAGAAGATAGGACCCTATAAAAATCAATTCCTCATGAGTCAAAGGAATATACCCTAAAAGAGGCTAATGGATCATGGCCACGATTATGCTACTACCATAGATGAAGAGGAATGATTTATATTATTATGTATCGATTCTAGAATTTTTTTTATTTAAGTATTTTATCCACAGTGTACTAGTTATAAGAATTATGTAATATATTAGGATTATACTACGGTACCTTTTTGTTAAGGATTTTAGATCCTATGTTTAAGGGTACCAAAAAAAGTGATTCAGTAGAAAGTTAAAAAAAATTTAAAACACACGGTTAAGGGAAATATAACCCTTAATATGTTCTTGATACTAAGATAATGATGTTGGAATAAAGAGATGATTTATATGGATAAATTAAATTTGATAGTAATGACTACCTTGAAAATGATTAATGGTTTGTTGAAAAAGTGTTTTATACTACCATTATGGAGTTTACAACAATTTTGGATTTATGAAATATATCCAATAAAAGGTGTTTTACTTAAGGAATACAGAATATATCATATTCCTAATAAATTATTATGGTAATTAAAATTATTACCATATTTGAAGAGAATACATGATAAAGGTGTTCACATGTTTGGTATGTGATAATTAAAGATATACTTTATGATGATTGAAGGAAAATGATAAGTTTAATTTAGAAATACACTGACCTTCCTTCAAAAGTGTTGGATCAAAATATTTTTTTAAAATTTAACCATTTATGAAATGGTTTAGATTTATATTTGGATGAGGTTTTAGAGTTTAATGTATTACTTCACCATATGATTTATCATGTACTAATAAATTAAGTAGAAATAGTTCAATGAACATCCAAAGGATAAGATTGTATTTATGAAATAGAAATGTATATTTATTTATATTCTTATATTTAATTCCTCAAATATAGGAAAAATGGTCTTGAAACAAAAACATTATCCTATTATCATAATTTTTTATCATATTAATGAACTTTTAAAAATAGTGGTTTAAAGATTTTTGGTTATCAACTTTCACCTAAAAATGTTCTCTACCACTCTCCATTAGATCATGATTGTTATATTTTTCTTCCATATCCATGTTCCCATTTCCCACAGATGTTTTTATACTATATAACCTAGTTATGTGACCATTATACTTTAATTTCTCTCTTATTAAGAAGATGTGTTATTAACCCTATTCACAATTTGGGATTTTAAACAATATTATATTTTCAAATATCAATCACTTGATTACTGAGATCAATTTTGAATTGAGAGGATTCAATTTATTTAAAGTTGGGATAATGTAACACCCCAAGACTTTAAAATATTTTCCTTTTAGAAAAAATTTAATTTTTATTCCCATATCGATTTATAAAAAAACACCAAGTTAATATTTTTTTACATGAAACATAATGTTTAGTCAGCTCTATATGGAACATCGAGGTTAGTGAGCGTTAGAGGAAAGACTGAGTTTTACTGAAAAATAATATATTATTAAAAATATTATTATTTAATAAGATAAAACCTCAAAAATAAATAAATTGTTATGAATATGACTAACTAACTTCATAAAATATATGTTTGAATTCATTGGTAACAAATTAATTATAAATGAATATAATAATCAATTGAATATAAATAGAATATGTTTATATAAAACTATTTTTATGGTTAAAAATATGTTTATTCCAAATAAAATAAATTAATTACAATGTTTTAGTGATATTAAAGTGATATATATATTAAATATTCAATAAAATATTTTTTATATTCATATAATTGATTTTATAAGCATACGATAAGAAAAACCCTAATTTTATGCATAAAAATATATATTTTTTAAAAGGTAATTTTACCACTTTTTAATTGAGTACCTCCATTATAACTTATTTTTCAAACTTATATGAATTTAATATGAAAAAATGAACTTCATATTTTAAATAGTAACATTTAAATTATCTTAGGTTTTATTTTTTTTATTTTTATGTGAAGTTTCATTTTTTAATGAATAGTGAAAAGTACTAAATTTTAATTCAGAACTGCTTCTTTGTATAATTTATTTAAAAATATAAATTATATTTTTAATTGGTTTTAAAGTATAATTATATATATATTACACCAATTAATCCAATTTATGTCATTATAATAAATTTCACTTTGAAATTATATATAAAAACAAATCAAACTTTTGAAAAGTTTTATTTGAAAAAACCTCGCTTTGTCATCCCATCTCCGGATTAATTTAAAATTAATTTATTCCACTTAAGTGGTTTTAATTTGGAAAAATTTATTCCATATTTGGAATCAGAATAATTTCTAATTTCTAATAAGTTCAATTTCTTTTACTATAAATATTTTTGAATGTGATTAAAATTAATTATAATGATTAAGAGAAAAATTCTCTCAACAAAGGACTAAACCTCAAACTTAAGGGCCGAAATAACCTATAAAATTTTCCAAAATCTATTTTCTATCCATATTTAAACTATATACTCCATTTATGGAGTTTGTACCATTATTGGATCCACGTTTTATAGGATAACCATGGGTTGAATTCCCTTTCAAAAAAATTACAAGAATGTCACTCCTCCTCCACTATAAAAAGGTACTCACCCCTCCCACTTCCTCACACCTCTCAATCCACATGGTCTCGACCAATATCTACCAAAATAGATCTTCAAAATACCTCCCCTAAACCTATAATCCTCACTATGGGTATAAATCCATCCATGGAATCCCTTTAGTGAAAACCAAATTGAGTTTCCTGAATAAGAGCTAACATCCTTCCTCAAGCTCTTTAGTTTTATTTATTTCTCCACTATTTCAATTATAATTATTCAATGATTATATAAAAACACACATTTAATAAATATACTAAAAAAATTATGTTAATTTTTATACCTACACTTACACACACTTCCATCTAATTGGTAATGAACTTGTCGTTCTTATGTACAGTGAACTATCGCCTTATGAAACGATGTTGTTCATTTTTTCATTATCATCTCTCTTAGGTGGAAATTATAACAGAAACAATGATTATATATGATATATATTATATTCAAAATTTAATTATTCTTATTTATGTTTTATATATAACATATCTTTATGATTTCCATTTTGTGGGAATACGATTACATCGTTTGTGGAAATGTGGACTACCACCTCCAAAAAGCAATGTGATTCTTTCACATGATACTTGGAATGTATAAAGGATGGATTTAATTAAACATAAATGAAATATATATGATATTAATTACATACTTATATTTTTATAAATATAATATATCATTTTATTTACTACCCTTTCCATACACTAAAAAGTGATAACATTGGTCATGGACGTGTGGACTATCTCCATATTAACACAATGTGATTTCTTTTACATCACAATAATTATATATATAAGTATATATGATTAAATAACATGGTGTTTATGATATAATTATTATATTTGAAATATATAATTTTACTTACCTTCTTTCCATAAATATCACTAAAAAATGGGAATATTAGTCATGTGTACGTACGGCCTACCGTCTCCATCATTGTAATGTTGGTTCATTTTTCATAACTATATTTAATTATGGGATATAAAAGTATAATTGATTTATAAATATGATAATTATTTCATTTTTATTATTCTATATATATTTATATAACGACCCCTTTGACCATAGTTGACCTACTAAAGTCATTTTTGACAGATAAACCAAATATGGTCAAAACATCCTACGTAAACTTAATTATTTATGTAGTTGTTTACAAAATTGAAATAAGGGAAATAAAAGTAATTATAAACATGAAAAATGTTCTAAAGAAATTAAATAATTATCATAAGTTTATTATTAAGAAATATAAAGGCACATGTGAGAAGTGGGACTCAAGGTAAGTGATTTTGTCTCAATTTCATTTCAGTGAGGCTTATTGTAATATTGTGTGCCTATTTTATTTTTTATAGTGTATATAATAACCTTTGACATTATATTTCATGAATATCTTTATTCTTAGGATATTACAATTTTTATTTAATGTTACTCCTTAAAGGGGATTATGATTTAAAATTTTTTAAAATGGTATGGGACATTTTGTAATGTTTAAAGATTCTTTACCTCAATAATGTTTTAATGGTAATTTTATAGTATTCCCATTAATCAACATCAAAAACCCATATTGTCACTTATCCTCTTCTAGGGAATTATTGATAATTCTATATCTCGTATTAAATATGTACATTTGATAAGGCACATTATTCATGAATTAAATTGATTACTTGATATATGAGGAATTCTTTGGACATGTACGAAATGGGGTGGGGCCTAGTTATAGATAGCCCCTCGATGCATTAGTAGTCTCATGAGACGAATCATTTTGAGATATCATAATAGTTTAAACTATCTTGAGAATAAATCATGATAGTAAAGTTACTATGTACCTAGGAAACATGGCGTCTGATAATTAAGTATTTCCCTCATTTAGATTCAATTATTATTTATGCTTGATATTTTTGCATTGACATATCTATGTATGAATTCTATTCTTACTTTACTGTTTAAATAAAATGTTATTTAGTTTATTACCTTACCATATTTATATTTCCTTATATGTTTATTTTAATGGCATGTGTTATCAGTAATCTACTTTTCCATGTTTATTACTCTCATCAATTCATTATTACTTCCACATTACATACCCATACTGTGCATTTGATATCACCGTTATTATGTTTCCTTTACCCAGGTTATGAATAATATTCCTTTGAATTAATTTAAAGGATTATTTTTATTTCATTTTATTACGTATCATGTTTTTAATTTTTTTTAACAATTTATTTTGGGTATTATGTATGTAATCTTGTTTTTAAAAACTGGTAAACTATTCGGTCTCTTAATATTTGAATCTTGTATCTAGGACAATGTAACAGATTAAGGCACTGGATTTAGGCTTATGGTTTAGAGGAATTAAAAGTAGTTTATTAAGTTAGCTATATTTGTTTTATGGTAAGTTATAGTGTTATCAACTAAGTAAGGAAACAAGATAAGAGATTTTGTATCAAAATCCTATCTTTGAGACATTCTTATGTTATACACCATTTTTCATCTCAACAGTGTAAATACTACCCCATTGTCATATTTCTATCATTTTTATTTTATTTTAATGATTTTAAATGTTCTATTTTTAATCATATTTTAATTATATTAAATATTTCCCCACGTTTTTATCATTACTAAATCCATAATGGTTTTTTGTCTCAACTTCTCTTCATTAAGACATGTTTTAAGGAAACAATTTCATATTTATATGGTGTATATATTGACCAAGAATTTTTTTTTAAGTAATAAATGATATAATCCATGGAATCTATATAATGGTATGATTTTCAATCTTCCATTGATTTTTGACTCAAAATTTTATTAAAGTTGTAAGGGGTTTTTATGAATTGATTATCGTATTTGGTTCATAATCACTCATCTTTGCATATTATCTTTTACATTTGATCCATTATAAAATATTTTTCATTTAATATTTATTCTACATTATTGTTGGAATAAATATTTTTTCAAAAAAAATTCTTCTTCCTTGATTATTTTAATTTTACATTAAAATACATTTTTTAAAGAATAAGTCTCATTACTTTTAACGGATTCTTATTCCATATCCATATTTTTACTTCCCATAAATATTCTCCTTTACCAAGTGGAAACTCAAAAAAAATTATATCTCCAATGACCCTTATATTATTCTAATTTTACTTTAAATAAAAATTTTATTTATCCTATTTAATGAGGTGGGTTTTGAATAGTTTAATTCAAAATGTTCATAAAAAACTTTTTCATCCTTTCAAAATGAATGTTTTATCATCCACTCTATGTTTTATTTTGAAAACATTATATTTTTTCAAGGTTCCATAATTAATGATTATTTTTAAAAATAAGGGTTTTAAAGTATTATAACTTAAGTTTTTTAAAAAATAATCCTTTTTCAAAGTTACATTATTAAAGATTATTTTTATAAAATTTCAAATTAAGTTAACTTCCCTAAATCAAGACTTTATTTTTTTTATGTCTATTATTAAAGATTATTTTAAAATTACAAGTTTTTATATTATTTTCATTTCTCACTTTTAATAAACTTTATTTATTTTTATGGATGTTTTATTTAGAACTATTTATATTAAGGTTTTCAAAAGTCTTATCTTTGAATTTACAAATAAAATTTAAAAAGTTATTTTCATATTGATGTTTTAAAACGTTTTGGAAAACTTTTTTATTTTAAAATATATGTACCCCCAAAGTGTTAATTTTATTATTTTATGTTTGGATCACCCTATATATGTTATTATGATATGATTCCTTTTGAAAATGTATATTTTTTATATCCTATGATTTCTTAAGTTCATGTTATACGATGATTTTGAATGTTTTAAGAATCCCATTCTCTTTCAATGGGTTCTTTATAAGATGATGAATGTTTTATTTTAAAGTGACACAAAAATGTATGGACTATGAGATGAGTGGTGCCTATATCACACTATAATTCATTGGTTAAAGTGTTATATCTTGTGAGATAGAAATGTTATGTGAACAGGTTAGCGAGTAGCTAAGTTAACAAAGGGTGAGTGTGATGGTGTTAATTTATACTCACAATTTTGTTAGTGAACAAGTAATAAAGACACAGGTTCATAAAGGGATAGTGTTATGGAATTATTATATACTCAAAATTTTATATGTTAACTGATTAGTGGGTGGCTATGTTCAAAAAGGGTGAGTGTGAGGGGATTTTCTTTGTTTGCAATTTTTAATAGTGAACGGGTTGGCGGTAGCCTGGTTCACAAAGATAAGAACTATTATGTTTGTGGTTATTTAAATTTATTTCCTAAATTACCTTAAACTATGTAAAACCCTAATATTTTTAAAATAAAACTATGTTTAATTGCTTATACAACACACACCACCTAGCCTAAACAAACCATCAAATATTATTATTTCAATATGACCATTATAAACTAGGAATCAAATTAGTGGATATAAATAAGATTAAATAATTTATTAAATATATGTAATGTTCCTAATAAATATAAATTTACTAATATATTATTATAAAATAATCACCTAATTTTTTTTGAAAACGTTTTATTCTTGAAAAAATACATTTTCTTCAAAAATGATTGTAATTTTTTTGTGAGAAAATATAATAATTAATTTCTAGATATTTTAGATATTTTATTTAAAAATATTAAATTCATTTTTAAATCATCATATAAAAATTAAATTTGGGTAAATTTTGGGTATTTTTCTAAGATGAGTATTTTTATAGTGAATAGTGAAAATTGTTGATTTTTCAAATATTGTCATTTATTTTAATTAAATCAAGTTATTTAAAAGTAGAATTATATTTTATATTTATAATTAAAGTTACATAAGAAACATTTTATTTATAATATTATAATTAATTTTATTATAATTATTAATTTTCATGACTATGGTATAAGTTTATTTTTATTCTTTAAAATATAGTTTTCTGCAATCTTTTTTTAAGGGCATAAAGTTTATTCATTTTAACTAATTACAATAATATTTATTAAAGAAATATTTAAATTAAATTTATATATAATATATCTACTTATATTTATTTAAATTCATATAACTATTATTTATATTCATATTATTAATATAAGATCATATGTTGATAGAAAAATGCATTTTCCAGAAAACATGTTATTCATCGCGTTTTATGGGTTTAATTATAAATTAAATTCTTACACTATTGTGAATTGAATTTGATAATATATATTATACATTTTTAACCATAAAAATTAATATTATTTATTAATGAAAAAAAAATTCATAATGCATATCAAAAACAATAAAAATTAATTACTACAATTAAGATTAAAATGGGGTTTTGCGAGTTACAAGCGCTTGTGTTAAAATTAATTTTCCACATATATAAGATTTTTATTTGATAAATTATATTTAATATCTATAATATATTCTTCCAAATTATTTAATAAGTATCATTTTAATTTTATTCTTAAAGGATGATTTACCTAGGTAAAAAAACAAGTTACTATAGGGAAAACTAAAATGGTAAAAGTGAGTGACCATAAAGTTAAATAGAATAACATGTTTATAACATGATTATTTATTAATTTTGGAAATTTTTAATAACCTTATCTTACCTATACTAAATAATTTATCAATTTTCTATTCACTTGTCTTGAGAGGGAATTCTCATTATTGAATAGTTTTTGGTATTTTCAAAAAATGTCACTCCTTGTCACTTATAAAATAAAACCTCTTCTATGCTTTTATTAACACTTGAAAATAATTTTTTATAAAAAAATATCTACTAAAATACCTTAATTAATCCCATTACCATGTCATATTTTCCATGATTTTATTATAAAACCCTCCTTGGATGGATTTTGGTGTAAACCTATAGATGTGGTCTTGAAATGAGGTACCCTTCTTAACCATGCATTTTGTTTTATTTCTTCTTCCACCTCCTTATAATATTATTTAAACATTTTGATATAATAAAATAAGTATCAATAATATAATTATATTTTATTATGTTAATTTAAAAACCTATATCTATCTCTTCTCTCATCAAATGGGAAGTGAGAGCACTGTTTTTGTGTACGGTGGACTACCACCTCGCAAATTGACGTAATTTGTTTTCCCTTATTGCCTCTCATAGCTATTTATGATGATTGATTTAATGTATATATTTCATATTAATTAAAAAAAATCACTATTTAAAGTAATATATCATATATTTTATTACATTTACATTCACTTAAAAAATATAATGTTGTTCGTATGTACATGCAGAATATAACCTCCATGAAGCGATGTGATACTTTTTTCATCACCGCATCACATATATGTTATATATAATTGAATTTAAATAAATAATATTTAATTTATGGTATAATTATCATTATTAAAATATAAAATAACACTTTCCTTCTTTCCATCATGATCATTGAAAAATGGAAACGTTATTTATGTGTGTGCATGACCTACCATCTCCATGATTGTAACATAGTTCATTTTTTATAATAAAATTTCATGGTTGGTTTAAAATTTAAATTTTATGTATAAAAATGATAAATATTTCCTTATTATTATTCTAGATTTGAGGAACTAATGAATTATTTTACCATACTAAACCTACCGAAGTCATTTTGGACATATGAACTGAATGTTGTCAAAATGTATGATGTGAACATAATTAATTTTGTAAATAAATATTAAATGGTAATAAATAAAATAAAAAGAATAATAAAATTTAAAAACATTATTAATCAATTAAATAATTAGCATACATTTTTTATTAAGGAACATATTGTACGTATGTGATGAATCGAACTCGAGGTATGGGATTTCTTCTCAATTCCCCTTTATTACGGAATATTTTAATGTTATGTGCCTAATTTCATTTTTATGGTGCATATTATTCCCATTAAAATATTATATAATAAATAATTTATAATTAATATAATTTTACATTACAATTCATTTTACTTCATCAAAGGGTATGTTATTCATGATTTACCAAAGTAGTAAATGTTTTATGTTACAATCTCCTTTCTTTTTGAGATTGATTATGTTCAAGGACTATTTTTTGGAAATAATATAAAATTATTTTCATAAACCACATATATTTTATTTTCATCTAGTAATGAATGTTTTTTAAATTTTTTCCCCATTCCTCCCTTATTGAATAAAGAAACATCAAGAAAGTTGTTTGTAAGTAATAATGATCTTGTATCTTCTTTTAGATCTAGAATACTTATCATCCATGTTTATATTTTCCTTAAAATATTTTGAATAATGATTTTAATATTTAAAAATTATTTATTATATACATTTTTAACCATGTTTTACTTTTTTTTTTAAATAATCTTTTTATCATTTTCTGAGCAATGTAATTTTTGAATTATTTACAAAATTGTGAAAGGAATTTTTTCTTTTAAATTATACGACATGAACAGAATTTACTACCATCATGAACACTAAATTATTTTAAGATTACACTAAAAAAATTATGTTTCTTTAAAAGGAAAAAAATTCTATTATATGTTGGAATTTTTTAGATTTCAAAGAAGTGTTTTCAAAGTGAAAAGTCATTCTCCTCAAGAAATACTCCATGTTCTATTATAAAGATGTTTTCATCAACGATGAAAACCTTTGATGTTATATATTGATACTAAATTGTGTATATATGTATCTTACACATATAAATATCTAATTTCCCTTTCCTTTAATGGGGTAATATATTCCTTAAGTTCATTTATCAAATTTATTATTTATGAAATCTCCATTGATTACGACATGAGGCAAAATTATGCAACCCATTTCTTTCCATCGATAATTATTATGTATATGAATTATGATTAATTTTACTTTCATGTAACACATAAGTATTTACTTGTTATGATGGGTTCACCCATATATCACTCTAATTCATTGGTTAATGTTTTTTCTCCCAAGATATGTTATGTTTGGGATTAAAGATTAAACTTAAACCATTGTGGGACTTTCTCTACCATGTGATATTGTCTAAGAATTTAGTATTGACTCATTTTTACATCATGTTTTGTGTTTCTTCTATATTTAATATATTTATATGATCATATTATACCATGTTATTAATGTTATGCTTCCATTTGATTACTCATGATCCTTATATTTAATGATATCATGTTATACCATTTGTAATGACCAAAAAATTTATTAATGGAAATTTCTCTTGATCTAATTAAATGTCTCATTATGTAAAATGGTTATATAAAATATGCACTTCCTTGGTTTTATTTTTTTGAATTTCAAAATACCTTTATGAATTTTTACTGTTTCTAATATAGCTGTTGAATAGTGATCACATGATTAGTATAAATATAGGGCTTTAACAAATCCAATTTACTCGGACAGAGGAAGTAATGGCCTCATCCAGTATACTTGCCCCATATGAAGCTCATTTTTCAGATCTCATAAAGGAGGTTTCATTATTGGTATTTTCTCTTGACCAATCCCAAGTAGAGCTTCAACACATTAATCTCGAACGGACCCGCCTATGGGAGAAGTGGAAGTTGAAAGAGATTACTGCCTAAGAAATATTATCTAAGCCACCCCAAGAATCTTTCACCATCGCACACCTTAACCTTAGATATTATGTGGGTGTTATAAGTTGTTATGTAATGATACCCTAGTACTATGATTATGTACACTATTTTTGTATAGATAATATACATTCATTTTATTATTGTTACTTTATAAATAGTTTTTAAAGCGCAAATAGTATTTTTAGTTAATATTCAACTAAGAAATCTATTTTGATGAATTAATGGATTTTTTAATTAAATAATATTTTTATAAAATATTATTATTATTATTAAATTACTTTTTATTAAATATAAATGATCGTATAATTTTATGAATGCAATTGTAATTTTTATTAAGGTTTAAAAGCTGTTTTTATCAAAACCCATGATTTTTCGATAAATATCAGTTTTTATTTTAAAAGTTAAAATTCAACTATTTATAGAATTATTTAGATAAAATGAATATTATTTTTAGAATCATGACTTTGAAATTATCCAATGGTGTATTTTTCATAATTTTCTGAGATAGTGGAAGTTTTGGGTAAAAATTAAATGTCGTTTAATTATATAATGTGTTTTATGACATCATAATGACCAAATAGTGATGTAATAAAATACTATAAACACTATGTTCGGACATTATATGTTTTAAAATTAAAATAATTTGATTTTAGGTTTATTTGATTTATTTTACAAATCTTTAGTGGACCCTCCAAGACTTATAAAACATTTTTATCTTTTTAAATTGATTTCCTTGAAAGTGTGACTCACCTCCACATAAGAAACCCTATTATTTTAAAAAGTTCTAACATTGGCCTTAAAAAATATTTTTTCCACTCCCCTTTGGAAAAAATCATAAGAAAAAACCATGGTCTGGTTTGTGGTTTGGATTAGTTTAATGTGTGGTGTCCCAAACCAAAATAATAAATAATTCCCACTCCTTTCCTATATAAACTCATCCAAGCTCCCACTTAATATTCACTAAAATACTTTGGAGTTTCTACAACCTATGACCTCATATCTCTATAATCCTCCCAAGTCACCCCAATATCCCAATAAGACTCTCTCAAGCCTCTCCCGAGACTTTGTGATTACACTTCCAAGTATGGGATTCCTTTCTTTCTCATTTTATCCAGGTTTCTTAATATTGTTATGCCATTTTATTTTCAATTATAAATGTTGGGGTATGTTTTAGAACCTCCCCCATATTTAACTCCTTATCTTTTGATAATTAGGGACCCCCTTCTCTCTCATTAATTCCTCCCATGTACACATGTTACCATGCTGAAATTTCATAAGGTATTTCTCTCTCCTCATTTACATTTAAGCAATTATTTTGTATCATGAATCTAAATTCCATTAAAATTGTTTGGAAATGTATAAATATGATCCCCTTACTGTCCATTTCATTTAAAAGTTATGAGACACCCATTTCTCTTTCATCAACTATTTTTATGAATTTGTAGGTCACGTTGTTATGTTTCCGAAATTGCAGCACGATTTTCCAAGAAAAAGTCATTGTGTTGTGAATACCAAGACAATTTCTCTATCAAGGGTATTCGACTTTATGCACATTTACTTATTTATTATAGAGTTTCATGTATGAATTCCTCATTCCTTTATCATGTTATAACTGATGATCTTTAATGATTCTATGTGGTATGATCTATTTGGATCACTTATGCATGAAATGAAATGTTTAAGAAGGGTGTGCCCTGATAGCACTCCAATGCATTGAGTAAATATTAGTATCATTAAATGTAGAGTGAAATGGGGATTTACTCATGATAATTCACATGAAATTAGGATTTACAAATGAAAATTCAAGTGCAATGAGGGTTTACTCATGCTCCATATACAATTATCCTTGGCCCATGCTAATTCTATGTTAAGTGTTGTTGACACATTTCCATCTTATGATAATCATGCTATATCATGCCTTTATGTTCATGTTTCTTTTATGACCCATTTATATGCCTATTTTCTAACATGTATTGTATTATTCAGTTTATGTATGTTTTACTCCCTTACTGGGCTTTATAGCTCACCCTTTTCACATGTTTGTCCTCTGATTATCCCATACAATGCTAAGTACGAGGGAATTTCGTGGTTATGTAAAGGAAGTTTTCAATAAATATGTAGTGTGTTTTATGTTTTAATTTTTTATATTATGTTACTAATCCCCAAAGACAATATACCGCTCGATCTTCATTGTTGTATCAAGTGAAGAGCTTATGTAATAAATCTTTTTTAAGGTTGTAATAAAAAGCTGGGTTGTTATAGTTGGTATTAGAGGATAGGTTTAGTTATTTTCGGTATTAGGATAAGAAAACCATAGTAAAATCCTTAGGGATAATACTAAGTATAATGAAGAAAATCCCTAAATTTTTGTGAGTATTGAGTAATTGTTTTATCAATAACATACATCCATGTCTGGATACAAGAAGGTAGAGTCGGCTCTTGCATAGATGTACCTAGGAGTGAAAAATATGACAAGGAGTTTTGGGCTTGACCCAGGGTATCCTGGTACTCAACAACAGGCCTTGCTACACTCTTGGTTACGACACTCCCAGGAAATATGCTTTGGTAAATTCACAATCTTAGTATGAACAATTATTAAGGTAATAAAAAAATACCTAAGAATATATGTTAGAAAGTATATCATAGATAACATAGATTGCAGCCTATAGATTCATAAGTTAAGGAAATAAAATTTATTTATATGTCATCTATTTTGTCCTTGTATTACGCTTTATGTGTTACCCCTAACTTTATTTTATTCTAGACAATGTCCAGTAATAGGAGGGATTGGCATAACAACCAATGTGAAGATCAATGTGATGGTTGTTCAAATGAGATGCCCAATCTGATCGGAGCAGGAATCGCGAACTTTGTCACGATACTCTCTCAGTTAAATCTAGATTTGAATAGAAACTTGGGTCAAGGTGAACGTGCAACTACCCCTAAGAATGATCAATTTGCTATCAAGAGCTTCATGAGGAAAATGCCTCCTACATGTAATGGATCATCAGATCCCTCAATCGTCGAACAACGGATCAACTCCATTGAAAAGATATTCTCCATCCTTCAATGTTCCGAACAAGATAAGGTTATTATGGTTGCTTATCGTATGGAGGGTGAAGTCGATCAATGGTTGACTTTGATCAAAAATACGAATCCTAAGGAGGAGATCGAGGTGTTGGAATGGAAGTATTTCCAAAAGATATTTTTCGATAAATATTTTCCACGCACCCTCTGACTAAAGATAGAAAGGGACTTCCATTCCCTCAAGAAAAAAGATTATTAATCCATCAGAGTGTACGATGCAAACTTCACAAGGCTTTCATGATACACCTCCGGCTCTTTCGTTATCCCTGAATACAAGGCTGAATACCTCTTCGTTATTCTGAAACCTAGCCTCTGTAAATCCCTGGTGATCTGTGACTTCGACAGATATGAGGAAACTGTCTAATGTTCCCCCAAGGTCGAAATAGAGATTGGATAATCTCAGGGGTATCATGGGGATAAGAATCCTAAGGTGGACTTCAATTCTGGTAGTCCGATGGATAAATCAAATGGTGCTAAGAAAATCCAACACCCCACTTGCCAAAGGTATGGAAAGAAGAACCCTAGAAATTTCATGAAGGGGTGAGGAAATGCTTTAGGTGTGGAAGATAAGGGCACATAGCCATTAATAGCCGACAAGAAAAACACATGGATACGATAGAGGAGAGGAACTCTCCGTTCAAATCTCAACGCGTTGTTCATTCCCTCAACTACAAATAACCTGGGCACCTTGTAAATCAGTTCCCTAAGACAAGTGTTTTCGGAGGCAACCAACAACCTCCAAGGGCCAAAGGGTGAGATTTTTCCATCATTACCACCAAAATGAATCCCGAAAAGAATGTGGTGAAAGGTTCACAAGTTATTCATTCAAGAATAGTGAACATACTTTTGGATTCTGGTTCTACGCATTATTTTCTATCCCGGAAGTTTAGTAGAACAATCCCAATACCACCACAAATCATGGAAGCAAAGATGTCGGTGAGTACAGAAAATGGGGCAATCATTGCATCCCATTAATATAACTCCTCCCCTGTCATAATTTTTGGATTAAACATCACGGTGAACCTCATCATACTCCCTTTAGTATAATTTTGTGAAATTCTTGGCGTGGATTGGATTTCCCTATATTGAGCCAGCATAAATTTCTGTGAGAGAGAAATCACTATCCATTCTGAGAATCGACCCCTGATTCTACACAAGTGCAAGGAGGAAGATGAATCTTATTTAGCACCATCATCTCAAGCGTGGATATTACTTCCCTATGAGAATGTGTATATGGCTCAGATGATTGAGTCTGAGGAGGCAACCATCCTTGAATACATGCCTATTGTGAGGGAATTCGTTGAAGTGTTTCTCAAGGAATTGTCTGGTATACCTCCTAGAATAGATTTTGAATTCTAAATTGACCTTATACCTAGGGTGTTTCCAATATCCAAGACTTTGTATAGAATGGATATTGAGGATATTGAGTAACTAAAGAAAAAACTATAGGATAATCTGGATAAATAGTTTATACGCCCAAGAGTTTCACCACGGGGTGCTCCAGTCCTCTTCATCAAGAAGAAGGATGGGTTAATACGCCTTTGAATTGATTATCATGAGATCAAAAAAACCACGATAAATAACAAGTATCCTCTTCCTTGAATTTATGACTTGTTTGATCAGCTATTTGGAGAAAAATACTTCTCCAAGGTGGATCTACGGTTAGGATATTACCATGTAAGGGTGACTAAGGAGGATCTCCCCAAGACTTCTTTTCATACAAGGTATGGGCACTATGAATTCATAGTAGTGCCTTTCAGACTCACCAATGTTATAGAAATATTCATGGACTTGATGAATTGAGTCTTTAGAGATTACCTTTACAAATTTGTGGTAGTCTTTATAGACGATATTCTTATATACTCCAAAACCAAGGAAGAGCATGAGGAGCATCTAAAAACTATACTAGAGACCTTGAGAAAGGAGAAGCTCTATGAAAAGTACAGAAAGTGTGAGTTCTAGTTGAATGTGGTCTCATTATTGGGACATATCATCATAATCAATGGGATATCTGTGGATCCCTTCAAGAAAACTATAATTGAGGGATGGTCGAGTCCAACATCGGTAACGGATATCGGTAGCTTCTTGGAGTTAGCTAGATATTATCACTGATTAGTGAGAAATTTCTCATGATTGTCCAACCCTCTTACTAAGATAACTCAGAAGGGAGTAAAGTTTTCTTGGAGTGATGAATGTGAAGAGTGCTTCAAGGAGTTGAAAGGGAGGCTTATCACTGCACTCATGCTCTCTTTACCCACAAATAAAGAACTTTTTGTGGAATTTAGTGATGAATCAAAGAAGGGATTGGGTTTTTTGTTGATGTAAAATGATAAAGTGATATCCTACGCCTCAAGGTAGATAAAAATACATGAGAAAAAATGTCCCATGCATGATCTGGAGTTGGATGCAGTGATCTTCGTGTTGAAAATCCAGAGATATTATCTCTATGGGGAGAAG
The DNA here is from genome assembly GCA_963277665.1 of Viscum album. NCBI lineage: Eukaryota > Viridiplantae > Streptophyta > Magnoliopsida > Santalales > Viscaceae > Viscum > Viscum album. The sequence continues at coordinate 575,367,900 of OY728122.1, read as the reverse complement.
TGTGAGATATATACTGATCACAGGAGCCTAAAATATATATTCACACAAAAAGAGCTTAATATGCTCTAACGATTATGGATATAACTCATCAAGGATTATTAATGCTCGATCCACTACCATCCGCATAAGGCAAACATGGTGGTGGATGCTCTAAGTAGAAACGATCATGCATCTTTATCAATGATGACAATCGAAATGGATCAAAACTTAATAGACTTTCAGAGGATAGACATGGGAATTATTAAGGGAGGAACATCATCAATCCTTTCTCAAATGATTTCTCAACCATCCCTCATGTATAAAATAAAGGATGCTCAGAGAAAGAATGTGGAAATTCTAAAAAAAGTGGAAGCTTTTAGAAATGGGAAATACTCAGATTTCATGGTTCACAAGGATGGAATTATGATATTTGGGTCATGATTATGGGTACCATATGATCCAGAGATAAAGAAGGACCTTCTGAATGATGCACATAGCTCATCCTTCTCTATTCACTTATGGAGCACAAAGATGTATCGAGATCTCTAAGAAAACTTTTGGTGGGACAATATGAAAAGGTAGATTTATGAATATACATCAAAGTGATTAGTATGTCAGTAAGTGAAGGATGAGAGGAAAAATTATAAGGGGATGATGTAATCACTAACCATAACAACATGAAACTGGGATAACATTACCCTGGACTTTGTCACTGGACATCCAAGGAAATCCAGAGGAAACAATTCTATATGGGTCATTATGGATCATCTTACGAATACATATCACTTTATTGTGATTTTAGAGGACTTATCATTAGATCAACATGCACGGATTTACATCAAAGAAGTGGTAAGGTTGCATGGAGTACCACTATCTATTGTATCCGGTCATAAACCTAGATTCACCTCAAAGTTCTGGAAAAGTCTCCAACATGCTCTGAGTACTGAACTGAACTTCATTATGGTCTATCATCCTCCAAATAATGGCCAATCTAAGTGAACTATTTAGACACTAGAAGATATGTTAATATCATGTTCTATGAACTTCAAATGGGTATGGGGCCAATATCTTCCACTATTTGAATTCTACTACAATAACAATTTCCACTCGGGCATCCAAATGGAAATATATGAAGCCCTTTACGGTAAAAGGTGCAGAACACTGGCATGTTGGGATGAAGTCGGTGAGAGTAAGATTCTAGGACCTAAAATGGTTGAATAAATTGTGGAGAAGATGAAAATAATTCAGCAACATATCAAGGCAGCCCAAAGTCAACAGAAGAGTTATACAGATAACCGTCGATGAGACCTTGAGTTCAAAGTTGGAGACATGGTATTTCTATGCATATCTCCATGGAAGAAGTTCATGATATTTATAAAGAAAGGGAAGTTAAGTCCAAGGTACATCGGCCCCTTCAAGATTCTTGATCGTGTCTAGGTTGTGGACTATCGATTAGCACTTCCACCAAACTTGTCCAAAGTATATGATTTCTTCCATGTATCCTTCTTAAGGAAGTAAATACCAGACCCTTCACATGTACTCTCTTCATAGGTAGTACGGTTATAGGATGATCTCTCGAATGAGGAGAAATCATTGAAAATCTTAGATTGTAGAGAAAAATGTCTACGAAATAAGACAATGCCCATTGTCAAGGTGTTGTGGTGAAACTACAAGTTTGAAGAAGTGACATGGGAATCGGAGGAAGTCATGAAGCAGAGTTACCCACATCTATTTTAGTGTGGGAATAGGAAATTTCTATGGATAAATTTCTTAAGGGGGGAAGATTGTAATGACCCAAACTTTTATTAATGGAAATTTCTCTTGATCTAATTAAATTTATCATTCTGTAAATTGTTATATAAAATATAAACTTACTTGGTTTTATGTTTTTGTATTTCAAAATACCATTATGAATTATTACCGGTACTAATATAGTCATTCAACAGTGATCACATGATTAGTATAAATATAGGTCTTTAACAAATCCAATTTACTCAGTCAAATGAAGCGATGACCACATCCTGTAGACTTTCCCCGTAAAAAGCCCATTTGTCAGATCTCGAAAAAAATTTGGCATCATTGGGCTTCGCACTTGACCAAGCCCAAGTTGAGATACAACATGTTAACCTTGAATCGAACTACCTACAATAGAAGTGGAATTTGATATATATTAACACATGAGCGATGTTATCTGAGACACCCCAAGAGTCTGTCACCATCGCACACCTTACCCTTCGGTCTTATGCGGGTGTTATAAGGGGTTACGTAACGAGACCCTAGTACTATGATTATGTACACTATTTTTTATAGAGAATATAAATTCATTTTATTATTATTACTTTGTAAATAGTTTTCAAAGAGAAAATAGTATTTTTCGTTAATATTCAACTAAGAAATCTATTTTGATGAATTAATGGATTTTTTAATTAAATAATATTTTCATAAAATATTATTATTATTAAATTAATTTTAATTAAATATAAATGTTAGTATAATTTTATGAATTCAAGATTAATTTTTATTAAGGTTTGAAATCCCTTTTTGTCAAAACCCATGATTTTTTGAAAAATATCATATTTTATTTTAAAAGTGAAAATTTACATATTTAGTAAATTATTTAGATAACAAGAATATTATTTTTGGAATTAGGATGTCGAAATTATCCAAAGGTGAATTTTTCATAATTTTCTAAGGTAGTCGATTTTTTGTTTAAAAATTAAATACCGTTTAATTATATAATGTGTGTTATGACATCATAATGACCCAATAGTGATGTAATAAAATAATATAAACACTATGTTCGGACATTATATGTTTTAACATTAAAATAATGTGATTTTAGGTTTATTTGATTTATTTTAAAAATCTTTAGTGGACCCTCCAATACTTATAAAACATTTTTATCTTTTTAAATTGATTTCCTTAAGAGTGTGACTCACCTCCACATAAGCAACCCTATTATTTTAAGAAGTTATGCCAGTAGCCTTATAAAATATTTTTTTCCATTCCCCTTTGGAAAATATAATTGTCAAAAACCGTGGTCTGGTTTGTGGTTTGGATTATTTTAATGTGTGGTGTCCCAAACCTAAATAATAAATAATTCACTCTCATTTCCTATATAAACCCACCCAAGATCCCACTTCCTCTTCACTCAAAGCCTTTTAAGTTTGTCCAACCTCTGACCTCATATCTCTATAATCCTCCCAAGTCACCCCAATATCTCATGATGACTCTCTCCAACCTCTCCCAAACCTTTGGGATTACACTTCCAAGTAAGGGATTCCTTCCGTTCACATTTTATCCAAGTTTCTAAATATTGTTATGCCATTTTATTTTCAATTATAAATTTTGGGGTATGATTTAGAACCTCCCACTTACTTAACTACTTATCTTTGAATAATGATATACCCCCTTCTCTTTCATTAATTCCTCCCATGTACACTTGTTACCATGCTGAAATTCCGTAAGGAATTTCTCTCTCCACATATACATTTAAGAAATTATTTTGTATCATGAATCTAAATTCCATTAAAATTGTTGGGAAATGTATATATATGATCCCATTACTTTTCATTTCATGTAAAAATTATGAGACATCCCTTTCTCTTTCATCGACTATTTTTATGAATTTGTATATCACATCGTTATGCTGCCGAAATTGCACTGTGATTTTCCAAGACAAAGTCATTGTGTTGTAAATACCATGCCCATTTCTCTATCAAAGGTATTCACCTTTATGAACATTTACTAATTGATTATATAGTTTCATGTATAAATTCCTCATTCATTTATCATGTAATAATTGATGATATTTAATGATTCCATGTTGTATGATCCATGTGGAACACTGATGCATGAAATGAAATGTTTAAGAAGTGTGTGTCCTGATAGTGCTCCAATGCATTGAGTAAAGATTGGTATCATTATATTTAAAGTCAAATGAGGATTTTCTCTTGATAATTCAATTGAAATTAGGATTTAACCAAGAAAATTCCAGTGCAATGATGGTTTACTCATGTTCTGTGTGCAATGAGCCTTGGCTAATGCTAATTCAATGTTAAGTGTTGTTGCCACATTTCCATGTTATGATAATCATGCTATATCATGTCTTTATGTTCATGTTGATTTTATGATCCATTTATATTCCTATTTCCTAACATGTATTGTATTCTTCATTTTATGTATGTTTTACTCCCTTATTGGGCTTTATAGCTCACCCTTTTCACATGTTTGTCCTATGGTTATCCCATACAATGCTAAGTATGAGGGAATGTTGTGGTTATGTAAACTAATTTTTCAGTAAAGATGTTGTGTGTTTTATGTTTTAATTTGTTATGTAATGTCCTAATCCCTAAAGACACTATACTGCTCGATCATCATTGTTGTATCAAGTGAAGATCTTATGTAATAAATCTTGTTTAAGGTTGTAATAAAAAGCAGGGTTGTTAAAGTTGGTATTAGAGGATAGGTTTAGTTATTTTTGGGATTAGGATTAGAAAACCCTAGTGAAATCCGTAGTTATAAGACTAAGTATAATAAAAAACATCCCAAAATTTTTGTGAGTATTGATTAATTGGTTTATCAAGAAAATACATCCATGTCTGGATACATGCAGATAGAGTCGGCTCTGGCATAGATGTACCTAGGAGTGAAAACTCTGACAATGAGTTTTGGGCTTGACCCAAGGTATCTTGGTACACGACAACAGGCCTTTCTGCACTCTTGGTTACGATACTCTTAGGGAATATGATTTGGTAAATTCACAAGCATAGTACGAACCATTATTAAGGGTATAAAAAAATACCTTAAGAATATATGTTAGAAATTAGATCATGGATAACATAGATTGAAGCCTATAGATTCATAAGTTGAGGAAATAAAAGTTATTTATAAGTCATCTGTTTTGTCCTTGTATTACCCTTTATGTGTTACCCCTAACTTTCTTTTATTCCATCCAATGGCCAGTAATAGGAGGGATCGGTCTAACAACCGATGCGAAGATCAATGTGATGGTTGTTCTAATGAGATTCCCAATCCGATGGGAGCAGGAATCCTGAACTTTGTCACGATACTCTCTTAGTTAACTCAAGATTTGAATAGAAATATGGGTCAAGGGTAACATTAAACTACCCCTAAGAAAGATCAAGTTTCTATCAAGATCTTCATGAGGCAAATTCCACCTAATTTTAATGGATCATCTGATCCCTCAATCATCGAACAATGGATCAACTCCATTGAAAAGATCTTCTCCATCCTTCAATGTTCTGAACAAGAGAAGGTTATTATGGCTACTTATCATATGGAGGGTGAAGCCGATCAATGGTGGACTTTGATCAAAAATACGAATCCTGATGAGGAGATTGAGGTGTTGGAATGGAAGTATTTCCAAAATATCACTACTACAAACACAACCTTTATCAGCGCTAAAAATGGCCTTTATCAGTGCTAGAAAAGCGCTGATAAAGCCAACGTAGATAAAGGGGGGTCCCCTTTATCAGCGCTCCGAAAAGCGCTGATATAGGACCCCTTTATCAGCGCTAAAAAAAGCGCTGATAAAAGGGGACTTTTATCAGTGCTCAAAAAAAGCGCTGATAAAAGTTAAAAAAAATTAACAAAAATTAAAAAAAATTAAAAAAATTAAAAAAATACTGCCAATCGGGGGGGATTTTATAGCGCTTGAACCCCCTCCCCCCCCTTTTACAGCGCTTTTCGGCCCCTATACAACACCCCACACACCCCACGCACCCCCCTCCACCATTTAACAGCGCTTGCTCCAATATTCTCCATGCGCGCGCACCCCTGCCTCCGCCAGGATTTGAACTCGAGACCTCCCCCCTGCGCGCCTAAGCCCTTACCACTACTCTATTTTGATTTGCTTTCCAATTCATGATATCTATATATATATATATTTATATATTTAGTTATATTTATTCATATAGTAATATATATTTATATTAATATATATATAGTTATATTATAATATATATAGTAATATTAATATATATATATATATAGTGGTATTAATATATATCTATATCTATATATATATATATATTTAGTTATATTTATTCGTATAGTAATATATATTTATATTAATATATATATATAGTTATATTAACATATATATAGTTATATTAACATATATATAGTTATATTAACATATATATAGTTATATAAATATATATTTATATAGTTATATTAATATATATATAGTGATATTAATATATATATTTATGGTGATATTAATATATATATATAGTAATACTAATATATATATATGTAGTTATATTAATATATATATAGTTATTAGATTAATATATATATAGTTAGATTAATATATATATATAGTTAGATTAATATATATATATATATAGTTAGATTAATATATAGGTATATAAATATTCATATATTTGTATTTTAAATAAAATGGATATTAGTTATTATTTAGATAAAGCTAATATATTTTATATGTAAATATGTTTAATTATTTATTTAAAAAATGTAATTTTTAGGTGCGAATATATAAAAAATATGTATATATAGTTATATATTTGATTATAAATAGCAGTTCATTATAAAAAAGGATGAAATTTCAAATACATAATATCAATATGAATGTAATACCTTGGAATAAATTCAGTCCCCTCCAAGAAAAGCCAATAATATCACCTTAAACGAGTTTGAAAATCCACACAATGTTAAAAAATCTGGGTACCCCGACAAAAAACTCAGTTTTGGAGGCCTTATGGGCCTCTTTTGGCCTCGAAAAACACTTGAACATGGTCCCCGCTGGTCACAGCGACGTAGAGCTCGTCGCAGGCTTCGATTTGATATGTGGTAGAGATCAAACGGACACCCGGATCAAAAGTTATGGTCGTTTGAAGTTTGAGTTGCGTTTTCAACATATTTTGGATCTTTTTTTAATTTTTTTAAATTTTTTTAGTCCTCAAATTGTTATTAAATGACTATTACTCCATTATGATTATCAAATTATTAATTAAAAATATTTTTTTAATTTTTTAAGAAGTCATTTTCACTAAATATATTATATATTAAGTATAATAAGTGTAAATGTACATTTATACTTATCTAAAATATACTTAAAAATTATATATTATATTTATATAACAATATAACTATATTTATATATTTATATATTAATATATTTTGAAAAAAAAATTTTAAGCCGACCCTTTATCAGCGTTAAAAAAAGCGCTGATAAAGGCCCCCCTTTATCAGTGCTACGAAACAAGCACTGATAAAGGCCCCCCTTTATCAGTGCTACGAAACAAGCACTGATAAAGGGGGGCCCTTTATCAGCACTAAAAAAAGCACTGATAAAGGGGGGTCCCTTTATCAGTGCTAAAAAAAGCACTGATAAAGGGGGGCACTGTGAAAAACTATTTTTGTGGTAGTGGATGTTTTTCGATAAATATTTTCCACGCACCATCTGACTAAAGATAGAAAGGGACTTCCTTTCCCTCAAAAAAAAGATTATGAATCCATCGGAGCGTACAAGGAAAACTTCAAAAGGCTTGCATGATACACCTCCGGATTTTTTGTTACCACTAAATGCAAGGTTGAATACTTCTTCATTGGTCTAAAACCTAGCATGCGTAAATACCTGGTGATTTATGACTTAGACAGCTATGAGGAGACTGTATGATGTTCCCTCACGGTCGAAATGGAGGTTTGATAATCTGAGGGGTATCATGGGGATAAGAATCCTAAGTTGGACTTCAATTCTGGTAGTCTAATGGATAAATCCCACCGTGCTAAGAAAATCCAACACCCCACTTGCCAAATGTGTGGAAAGAAGAACCCGAGAAATTGCCTAAAGGGGACGAGGAAATGCTTTAGGTGTGGAAGAGAAGGGCACCTAGCCATTAACGGCCTACTAGAAAAACACATGGCTGTGACAGAGGAGAGTAACTCTCCATTAGAATCTCAACACGTTGTTCATTTCCTCAACTGCAAGGAACCAGGGAACCTTGTAAATCAGTGCCCTATGCCAAGTATTTTCGGAGATAACCAATAACCTCCAAGGAAGAAAGGGTGAGCTTTTTCCACCATTACCGCCAAAATGAACCCCGACAACAATGTGTTGACAAGTACACAAGTTATTAATTCAAGAATAGTGAACGTACATTTGGATTCTGGTTCTACGCATTATTTTGTATCCCAGAAGTTTAGTAGAACAATCCCAATACCACCAGAAATCATAGAAGAAAAGATGTTGGTGAGTATGGAAAATGGGGAAATCATTTCATCCCATTAATATAACTCCTCCCCTATCATAATTTTTGGATTGAACTTCCTAGAGAACCTCATCATAATCTCTTTAGTGTAATTTGATGAAATTATTAGCATGGATTGGCTTTACCTATATTGAACCAATATAAATTTCCGTGAGAGGGGAATCACTCTCCATATTGAGAATCAACCCCCGATTCTACACAAGTGCAAGGAGGAAGATGAATCTTCTTTAGCACCATCATCTCAATTGTGGATATTACTGCCCTATGAGAATATGTATCTGGCTCAGATGATTGAGTTTGAATAGGCAAACATCCTTGAATACATGCCTATAGTGAAGGAATTCGCTGAAGTGTTTCTCTAGGAATTACCTGGTCTTCCTCCTAGAATAGATTTTGAATTCTCAATTGACCTTATACCTGGGGTGTTACCAATATCCAAGACTCCGTATAGAATAGATATTGTGGATATTGAGTAACTGAAGAGAAAAATATAGGAAAATCTAGATAAATGGTTTATATGCCCAAGTGTTTCACCAAGGGTTTCTCCAGTACTCTTCATCAACAAGAAGGATGGGTCAATACGCATTTGCATTCATTATCATGAGCTCAAAATATCATGATAAAGAACAAGTATCCTCTGCCTTGAATTTTTGACTTGTTCGATTAGCTAAGTGGAGCACAATACTTTTCCAAGGAGGATCTACAGTTGGGATATTACCAAGTAAGGGTGAAGAAGGAGTATATCTCCAAGACTTCTTTTCATACAAGGTATGGGCACTGTGATTTCATAGTAATGCCTTTCAGACTCACTGATGCTCTAGAAATATTCATGGACTTGATTAATAGAGTCTTTAGAGATTACCTTTACATTTTTTTAGTAGTCTTTATTGAAGATATTCTTATATACTCCATAACCAAGGAAGATCATGAGTAGCATCTAAACACTATACTAGAGACCTTGATAAAGGAGAATCTCTATGAAAAGTACAGAAAGTGTGAGTTCTAGTTGAATGAGGTATCATTATTAGGCAATATCATCATAAGCAATGGGATATCTCTAGATCCCTCCAAGACAACTGTAATTGAGGGATGGTCGAGGCCAACATTGGTAATGGATATCGATAGATTCTTGGAGTTAGCTGGATATTAACGCTGATTTGTGAGAAATTTCTCACGATTGTCCAACCCTCTTTCCAAGATAACTCGAAAGGGAGTAAAGTTTTCTTGGAGTGATGAATGTGAAGACTGCTTTAAGGAGTTGAAAAGGAGGCTTATCACTGCACTCGTGCCCACTTTACCCACAAGTGGAGAAATTTTTGTGTTATTTAATGATAAATCAAAGAATTTATTAGGTTGTGTGTTGTTGTAGTGTGATAAAGTGATATCCTACATCTCAAGGTAGCTAAAAATCAATGAGCAAAAATATCCCTCGCGTGATCTGGAGTTGGATGCTATGATCTTCATGTTGAAAATCTAGAGACATTATCCTTATGGGGAGAAGTGTGAGATACATACTAATCACAAGAGCCTAAAATATATATTCACACAAAAAGAGCTTAATATGCTTCAATGAAGATGGATAGAACTCATCAAGGATTATTACTCTTCGATCCACTACCATCCCGGAAAGGCAAAAAAGGTGGTGGATGCTCTAAGTAGAAAAGATATTGCATCTTTATCAATGATGAGAATTTAAATGGATCAAATATTATTAGACTTGCAGAGGATGAACATGGTAATTATTAATGTAGGAACACAATCAATCCTTTCTCAAATGATTGCTCAACCATCCCTCATAGATAAAATAAAGAATTCTCAAAGAAAGGATGCGGAAATTCTAAAAAAGGTGGAAGCTATAAAAAATGGGAAATCCTCAGATTTCATGGTTCACAAGGATGGAATTGTGAGATTTGGGTCATGATTATGGGTACCATAAAATCTAGAGATAAAGAAGGACCTTCTGAATGATGCATATAGCTCAACCTTCTCTATTCACTAGGGGAGAACAAAGATGTAATGAGATCTCTGAGAAAAAATTTGGTGGAACAATATGAAAAGGTATATTGCTGAATATACATCAATGTTCTTGGTATGTCAGAAAGAGAAGGATGAGAGGAAAAAGACTAAGGGGATGATTCAATCACTAACCATACCAGTATGAAAGTGGGAAAACATTACCCTGGACTTTGTCACTGGACTTCCAAGGATATCCAGAGGAAACAATTTTATATGGGTCGTTATGAATCATATTATGAAGACATAACACTTTATCATGATTTGAGAGGACTTATCATTGGATAAACTTTCACGTATTTACATCAAAGAAGTGTTAAGTCTACATGGAGTACCACTATCTATTGTATCCGATCATAAACTTAGATTCACCTCAAAGTTCTGGAAAAGTATCCAACATGCTATAAGCACTGAACTGAACTTCATTATGGCCTATCATCCTCAAACTAATGGCCAATATAAGTGGACTATTCATAAACTGGAAAATATGTTAATATAATGTTCTATAGACTTCAAAGGGGGGTGAGACCAACATCTTCCACTAGTTGAATTCTCCTACAATAACAATTTCTACTCGAGCATCCAAATGGATCCATATGAAACCCTTTATGGGAAAAGGTGTAGAACACCAGTGTGTTGGGATGAAGTCAGAGAGAGTAATCTGCTAGTACCTGAAATGGTCAAAGAAATGGTGGATAAGGTGAAAATAATTCAGCATCATATCAAGGCAGCCCGATGTCAACAGAAGAGTTATGTAGATAACTGTCGACGAGACCTTGATTTCAAAGTTGGAGACATGGTATTTCTACGCATATCTGCATGGAAGAAGGTTATGAGGTTTGTAAATAAAGTGAAGTTAAGTCCTAGGTACATCGGTCCCTTCAAGATTCTTGATCGTGTCAGGGTTGTGGCCTATCGACTAGCACTTCTGCCCACCTTGGCCAAAGTATATGATGACTTTCATGTATCCCTCTTAAGGTAGTACATACCAGACCCTTCACATGTACTCTCTTCAGAGGTATTACGGTTATAGGATTATCTTTCTTACGAGGAGAAATCAGTGAAAATATTATATCGTAGAGAAAAATTTCTATGAAATAAGACTATGCCCATCGTCAATGTGTTGTGGTGAAATTAAAAGTTTGAAGAAGCGACATGAGAATCGGAGGAAGTGATGAAGCAGAGTTACCTGCATCTATTTTAGTGTGGGAAAATGAAATTTTCAGTGATAAATTTCTTAAGGGGGGAAGATTTTAACGACCCAAAATTTTATTAATGGAAATTTCTCTTGATCTAATTAAATGTCTCATTATATAAATGGTTATATAAAAAATACACTTCCTTGGTTTTATGTTTTTGGATTTCCAAATACCATTATGAATTATTATTGTTGCTAATATAGTCGTTGAACAGTGATCACATGATTAGTATAAATATAGGGCTTTAACAAATCCAATTTACTTAGACAAAGGAATCGATGGCCACATCCAATAGACTTTCCCCATACAAAGTCCATTTGTCCGATCTCTAAAAGGAGGTAGCATCATTGGGCTATGCACTTGTCCAAGCCCAAGCTATGATTCTACATGTTAACCTTGAGCGGAACTGCCTACAATAGAAGGGGAATTTGATAGAGATTGTCACCTGAGCAATGTTATCTGAGACACCCCAAGAGTCTATCACCATCGCACACCTTACCCTTCGGTCTTATGCGGGTGTTATAAGGGGTTACGTAACGATACCCTAGTACTATGATTATGTGAACTATTTTTTTATAGAGAATATACATTCGTTTTATTATTGTTACTTTGTAAACAGTTTTTAAAGCGCAAATAGTATTTTTAGTTAATATTCAACTAAGAAATCTATTTTGATCAATTTATGGATTTTTGAATTAAATAATATTTTCATAAAATATTATTATTATTAAATTAATTTTTATTAAATACAAATTATTGTAAAATTTTATGAATTCAATATTAATTTTTATTAAGGTTTGAAAGTTCTTTTTGTCAAAACCCCTGATTTTTCAATAAATATCGGTTTTTATTTTAAAAGTGAAAATTCACATATTTAGTAAATTATTTAAATAACATGAATATTATTTTTTGAATTAGGATGTCGAAATTATCCAACAGTGAATTTTTCAAAATTTTCTAAGGCAGTCGATTTTTTGTTTAAAAATTAAATACCGTTTAATTATATAATGTGTTTTATGACATCATAATGACCCAATAGTGATGTAATAAAAAACTATAAACACTATGTTAGGCCATTATATGTTTTAACATTAAAATAATGTGATTTTAGTTTTATTTTATTTATTTTACAAATCTTTAGTGGACCCTCTAAGACATATAAAACATTTTATCTCTTTAAATTTATTTCCTTGAGAGTGAGACTCACCTCCACATAAGAAACACTATTATTTTAAGAAGATCGGAAATTTAACTTATAAACAAAAAATTCCACTCCCCTTTTTAAAAAACCATGGGAAAAACCGTAGGTTGGTTTGTGGATTTGATTTGTTTAGTGTGTGGTGTCCCAAACCTAATAAATAAATAATTCCCTCTCCTTTCCTATATAAACTCACCAAAGATCCCACTTACTCATCACTCAAAGCCTTTGGAGTTCATCCAACCTATTTCTGCATCTATCTATAATCCTACCAAGGATACCCAATCTCCCAATAAGCCTCTTTCAAGCCTCTCCCAATCCATTGGGATCACACTTCCAGGTAAGGGATTCCTCCATTTCTCATTTTATCCAAGTTTATTAATATTGTTATGACCTTTTATTTTCAATTATAAATTTTGGGGTATGATTTCTCACCTCCCCCATACTGCCCTACTTATGTTTGAATTATTAGATACCCCCTTTCTCTCTCATTAATGCCTCCTATGTACACCTGTTACCATGCCGAAATTCTGTAAGGAATTTCTCTCTCCTCATTTACATTCAAGCAATTATTTTGTATCATGAATCTAAATTACATTAAAAATTTTGGGAAATGTATATATATATGATCCAATTAATGTAAATTTTATGTAAAAATGATGATACACCCCTTTATCTATCATCAACCATTTTTATGAATTTGTATGTCTTGTTGTTATGCTGTCGAAATTGCACTGCGATTTTCCAATCCAAAGTCATTGTGTTGTGAACATCATACCCATTTCGATATCAAGGGTATTCACCTTTATGAATGTTTACTTATTGATTATATAGTTTCATGTATTAATTACACATTCCTTTATCGTGGAATAATTGATTATCTTTAATGATTCCATGTTGTATGCTCTATGTGGCACACTTATGCATGATATGAAATGTTTAAGAAGGGTGTAACCTGATAGTGCTTCAATGCATTGGTTAAAGATTAGTATCATCACACATCAAGTGAAACTATTATTTACTCATTATAAATAAAGTTTAATTAGGATTTAGTCATTAAAATTCAAGTACAATGAGGTTTTACTCACGCTCCATGTGCAATGAGCCTTGGATCACGCTAATTTCATGTTAAGTGTTGTTTCCACATTTCCATGTTATGATAATCATGATATATCGTGCATTTATGTTCATTTTTATTTTATGATCCATTGATATGCATATTGCCTAACATGTATTTTATTCTTCATGTTATTCCTTTTTTACTCCCTTACTAGGCTTCATAGATCTCCCTTTTCACATGTATGTCCCCAGTTTATCCCCTGAAATGTTAAGTATAATGGAATGTCGGGGTTATGTAAAGGAAGTTTTTAGTAAATAAGTTGTGTGTTTTATGTTTTAAGTTGTTATGTAATTTTCCTAATCCCCAAAGACATTGTACTCCTCTATCTTCCTTGTTGTATCAAGTGAAGAGATTATGTAATAAATCTTTTTTAAGGTTGTAATAAAAAGAATGGTTGTTATACCATTGAATTGCATGTTATGTTTCCTTATCATGTTTATTCCCTTACTGGGATTTTTATCTCACCCTTTTCTTTAATGTATTCCCTAGGTTATCCTCTATAGTTTTAAGAGCTAAAATGAATTTAGGATCTCATTATAGAGAATAAAATAAGGCTTTCATGTTTTAGTTTCTTTTCTATGTATTATGAACCTAATCTTCCAAAGAAACTATACCTCATGATCTTTAGGTTGTACTTATTGGATATTTATGATAAAAAAACATGTGATAATATGTATAAAGGGTTTGGGTCTCTATAGTATTCTTTATGTTTTATTTTCTCAAGAAATGTTTAAAAATTTATCATTTGAGATGTTATGTATATATTTCATGTTTATGGTTAACACTTATTATTTCAGGTTATTTTAAATAACTTTTTCTTATTTATGATTTTTCACATGTTTATGATCTAATCATTATGGACTTTGTTATATTATCCCTAAATAAGTATTTTAGCTCACCACTTTCCTTTGTTTCCATTCTCTAGGTTATGAAGATGGTTTTATCATGTGATATATATAAAAAAGGTTTTATAGGAGTGTGATTATGGATAAATGTTCATAAGTATAGTAAAAAATGAATGTTTATGTATCAAATCTCCAAGACACTTAACCTTTTTCTCTTTGGGATATACAACCATTTTCAAGATGTATTATTTAAATTATGAGATTAATTTAATATTTATGTTACTTTTTTTATTGGGTCCCTTTATTTGGTATCAAATAAGGGTTTAGTTATTTTGGAGATTATTTTAGAAACTTTTAGTATTAAAATTATAGAACCTTATCAAAAACACTATATATGAGTCTATGTATAGAAAGATATCCATAAATATTGGTAATGTATTTAATAGAAGTTTAACTCGAAATAAATCCATGTATGGATACTACAAGTATACTTGGTTTTCACATAGATTCATCTAGGGGTAAAAACCCTTAAAAGAGTTTGTCAAGTATATATCGGGAATCATTATAGTACATGGTGAATGTTCCCTTACTACACACCTAGTTTAACACTCTTGGTATTATTCTTTAGTTGATCATATGATCTTTACAAACCAATATAAAGTATTTAATTCATAGTTACGTTGTGGGATTATTCATAAAATTATAAGATAACTCAACTTAAAGTAACCTAAAATAAACTAAGATTTATATACGCTGAAATAAAGGTACTATAGGCCAATGTGATAATGTGAAAGAGGAAGATGTTTTAAGGTTTAATTAATTTTATAATTAGGATCATTCACATATATTTTTTATTTTTCATCACTCATGTAAACATTATTAGTTTTATAAATGGATAGAGCTAGGAGGATCCAAGTTAATAATAGATGTGTTAGACAATGTATTAATCTTCGTAATAGACAACCAAATGGGATAGAATCTGGTGTGGAAAATATTATTGTCATGCTCAAACAACTATATCATGTTATGATTAACAACACAATATTTTCTTAACATTTAAACCCATCAATGAAAATAATAATGAGGTTTAAAAGGAGATCGTGTGATCAAGAAGATAAAGGAAAAAAGCTTTTATTTCCTTCGTATTAAAAATGTGGGAAGAGAAACCTAGTGGAATGTCTCAAAGGAACTTGAGTATGTTTTATCTAAGGTGAAGGTGTAAATATAGTAACAAGATTCTAAGGAAATAATAATATTTTGATAAACATGATAGAGAAAATAACATTCCTCTTAAGTATCCACTAGTAGTTCAATGTTTTAGATATGAGGAATTTGGCCACTATGAAAACCAATTCACTAATCCAAGGAGTTAAGATTAAAATTGACACCAAAAATATCCTAGAACATGGTATTAAGTAAAATACTATGTAATAACTATTGATAAATGGTTTAATATCTCATATTTTTTCAAGTACATCCCCCTTTGAGTTTTTCATTGAAATGTTTTTTCTTGGTTTTCCCTTCATCATTGAATATTGGTGGTTAAGTCTAATTGATGATAGAGAGAATTTTATCGTGAAAATGACCAATAATTAGGTATGTGTGTTTTTTAAATTAATTGAGTCTATATATGAATGTATTAAATTATATTATGATGGTTTACTATTATTTTATAAGGATTCTAGGTAGTTTGGGCTCTTTGGTAGAAGTTGGGAATAAAGCTGTTTGTAGGGCATTTACATGACTTCTAAAAGTTACATGAGGTATAAGTATCACTAGTAACATTCCATGAAACTTTCATGATGTGAAATAAAATACACAACGTGAAAATGGTTCACATTTTGTAATGTTTGAGTTGGGTTATTTTAAATCGAGCTCACACATTTTTCATCAAAACTCAAAAACCGAGAATTACATGTCGTGTATTTCTTAAGATGGGGGGTTTTAAAGCCATTATGCACATGTAATTTAATTCTTCATCACATTCATATCTCCTATATCAAGTCCTAGGTTATTTCCAAGTGATTTTGGAGTGCCTTATTCCATTATACATGTTTCAATCAAGCATATGATATCCAATTAGTTGTTTCACTTTTTTTCATTTCTTCCACTTATTCTTGATCCTCACAGTGTAATTTTTTGACCATAATGTAAATAGGTGTTGATCATTATCTTTTTTGATCTAGATCTTATTTTTGATCTTCTTCACATTCGTTCTTATTGTCATTATCAATTGGAATAATTGCGTTAATCACCAATTAAGTGTTGTTTAAAACCTAACCTTGTGACATGTTTAATTATTTTAGTATGTGAAATATTGTGATTATACTGACACAATGTGTTAATTAATTAATTTAGAGATGAATAGTGATATTTCATGTGTGGATTCATTTGTTGGATCCCTATAGATTCAATGGTCATGCATCCTATGTCACGGCTACCATTGGGTGAGCATACCCAGTAATGATAATGAATTCGTTAATGTCTTAAAGCATGTTTTAGCATGAAATGAAATCTTAGGTGATTTATTATGATACACTCACCATTTAAGATGGATAAGTAGATCATTTAATGATTAAAAACACTTTGATATGAAATGATAATTCAAATTAGCATGGAAATGACTTTGATATAATATTTTGAATGAATAGGTAATTGAAAGATAGATGGTAAATAGAAGAATTAACCATTGAGGATTATGAAATGATATTGTGATATCCTTGCTATTATGAAATGTGTTTTGAATCATTTTTTAATGATTATATAGAGGGCTATGTCCGGGATGTTATAATTCTTATATAGATGGCTTGTCCTTGTTGGATGTTGTAATGCTTATATAGTGGTCTTGGTCTAGTTTGATGCTGAAATTCTTATATAGAGGGATATTACAGGGATTATGAAATGATTATATAGAGGGATATTCTTGGGATTCTGAAATAATTATATATAAGGTTTGGCTTGGGATGATAAAATGATTATATATAGAGATATACTTGGGATGTTGAAATGCTTATATAGAGGGCTTGGACCGAGATTCTAAAATTCTTATACAGATTTATTTTCCTAGTTAAGTTATTATTCCATGGGTTTTGATTATGGTTGTAATGGTTGTGCAACATGATTAGAGATATTTCTACATGGTTCCAAAGTTGTTTTATTGTTATATTATATTAATTTTCAAATTAATATACATGTTTATCACCATGTGTCATTCACTTATTATCAAAAAAATCATTTATACATGGTGGTGTCAACCTACTATGTTTTAATCACTCCCTATTTATGTATCCATTTGGTACCTGAGAAGATTATGTGGATAGAGGTTTGGATAAGGTAAAGTGACCTTGTTGTTGATTGATGCTTACTTGATAGGTTAGAGCTTATAATTAAGACTGACATGGGGTTCAGGACAAGGGTCTTTTTAGTTATTTGTATAATATTATTCTTTAATTTTTATTACATTTAGTTTGACATTTAGATACATTATATCTTGTCATTATATTGTTTATTATTATTAGTTTATTGGTTCTTTCTTTACTTCCCAATATTATGTTTTCTTTTTTCCACTATTTCCTTTACACTGATGTTTATTGTTGTTCTTCATTTCCATTATATTGTAACTATATACCATGGGGTATAGTATCCCTACTATATTCTTCCCACCCTACTAATAGTTAGCTGCCTCTATCATGTGTTGAGGTGTGCCTGAGGTTTGATAACCAACCTGGTTTGGTCACGTGAGAGAGTGTTTGATTGGTGGTTGTTACAAGGTCATATCAAAGGCAGTATGTTGTTCTTTTCCATTGATTTACTATTTGGGAAATGTGGAAAAAAGACCAGGATGTTTCAGGACTTATTAGTGAGCTTGTTTATAAGAGTTTCTTACCCATATACAGGGGAAAATCTGAGTTCCCATGTATGGCATTTCTGTTCATGTTATTTTATTATTACGATTGATTTTATTTCACCCAGGGTGATTTACATGGTGTGTGATGTTATTGTTTCTTTAGATTTCTACTCATGGCCTAGTATAGTTTGAGAAGAGTATGCATGCATCATGATAGGAATAGAGTAATATATCTTGACAAGCATTTCTCATGATAGGGACATATTTATTTCATGTGGTATATATGTTCTTATATGAACTATGAAATGGGATACTTGTTATATATGATAAATAAAAATTAATGAACTATTATATCATGTTATAATATTTTTAAGACATGTTTAAAGAGACCATGGTTCAGTGGTTCTATATTTTTTCACCTGTTGAGGTTGACCATATTTTTATCCAGTTTTTAAGGAGTGTGTTTGTCTTATATATGAAATGCCACTGCATCATATTTGAGTTGATCGACATGAGAGTGGTAATCAGCTTTCTCCTAAAATAGTTGAACCTGAAGAGTACTATAGCTCATAAGAATCTAATCGATTTTCATTCTCATGAAAGCTTCATGAGGGTCATGTGATCCATAGAAATGGATATAGTTCACACTGTGCCTTTAAGGTCTCATCTGACTAAAGAGTTCTAGATGCAGCATCTTCCTACGTTCATTGGGGAGGGAGGCCCCCAGGTATCCAATTTCTAGATCAATCCATTATATACAATCTTCAAGTACCTCAAGTCACCCTATATAAAAGGGTCAATCTTTTTTGAATACATGCTTTGTGGATAGTCTAACCATTGGTGGAACATTATAGAGTAGTCTGGAAAAAAAGAGAAGATATCCTTGAAGGAATTCAAGGTGAATTTTTTAAGAAACTAATATCCAGAGATGTTGAGAGATGATAAGAATCATGATTTCATGCACCTGACACAAGACGTTAAGTAAATGATGGACTATTCTGGACATTTCAATAACTTTCAATGCTTTACGCCATCCTTTCAAGTTGATGAGATCTATAGTTTGATACATTTTCATGATGGGATTCACTATGAGATAAGGTCGTAGTTAAATGCATTTCACTTGAGTATATTTTTTGATGTGGTGAATTAAGAACTCATTATGGAATGGAATCTGAGAGAGACCTCGAGTGGTGGTAGGGTTGTTTCAATGTGGTGGACTAAGAGATATTATTCTAGTTGGAAGAAGTGTTTCTATGATAGTTATTTCTACAGAAATAATGGGTAGAGTATTTGGGATAGTGGGAATCTATCTCAAGATCATGTTCTGTTTTACTGTTATTAGTGTGGAAAGTTGGGCCACAAGTGGCCTCACTATCTGTACCCTACTTTAGAGTTCCATTCTTATGGTAGGATAGGACACCTATATAGGTTTTGTAGGGTAATGCATTAAAAATAAGTGGTATGGGATCAGGAACGGTACCCAAGTCTCAGAAGGATATAGCTACCCCTCAACAGACTGTTAGCTGAAGTTCCACTGGACGTTCAGGTTGAGGTAGGGGATGTGTTACCCCAGTGTACGATAATTAGTACTAGGAATAGGGAATAGCTCAGGGTAGTTATATAGGATCCCAGGGTAGAGGTTCAAGTTAGTTTCACACTATGAAGTCTACACTAGGTAGTGTGAATGCAGGACCTTCTACTATTAGTGGTGTGATCCTTATATCATCTACCCTTCCTTCCATTTTGTTTCATACAAGAGCATCACATTATTTTTTATTTTATTATTTTTAAAATGTTTTGGGCTTGGTTTTATAAATCTTGGATGGTTTCTTGACCATCAACACACCATCAGGAGTGTGGTTAAATAATATAAAATATTGCAAGGTGTGTCCTATATAATTGGTGGTTTTCATTTTTTTGGGAACCATCTGTTCTATAAATGACTAGTTTTGATTTTATTCTTTGTATGTATTAACTATTTATTTAATAGTCTCATATCTACTATTACCTAAGGATAGTTTACTTTCTATCTCCAAAAGGAGGAAACTATCTTCAATAGGGTGATTTTGATATACTAGCTAGTTGTGTGTGACCAATTTAGTGTAGACTGGATTGTCTCCTAGCTCAGATAGAAATCCTTGTTTTAGATGATGGTGGAATACAGCAAGATACTTTTCTACTATTCATAGACCATTTTCAGGATGTATTTATTAAAAATATGTATGTCGTACCATCTGAGTGAGATATTAAGATAATGAATGAGTAAGTTTTGGGAGCAGGTCCAGTTTATATCCCTCATTACAGGATGAAACCAATAGAGATTCGAGAGTTCAAATTTTAGTTACAATATCTAGAACCAAAATGTTTCATACATCCTAGTATGTCTCTATAGATTTCCCTAGTTATTTTCTCCAAGAATACTAATGGGACTTTTCTCTTATGTATGGATTATTAAAGATTGAACCAGATAACTTTCAAGAACTTGTAACCCCTTCCACACATAAATGATCACTTCAATCAGTTGAGATGTGCTAAGATCTTATGCAAGATTTATTTGAGATCAAGATACTACCATTTGAGGTTGATACCATCAGACATTCATCTTAATAATTTTAGGAGAAGGTATGGATTGTATGAGTTCTTAGTGATGTAATTTGGTTCAATGAACACACTGGTGGTATTTATTTCCTTGATGAATTGGATATTTTATCCTCTTATAGATCCGTTTTTGGTGGTTTTTTTATGAAATCTTAGCATACTCCCAATCAGTTTACAACCATACCCAACATTAGGAAATCATCTTGAGTAAATTTAGGGAGCATCATCTTTATTCCAAGCAAACCAAATGTGGTTTGTGGATTGATAAAGTACACTTCCTGTTCCATGTAATCTCATAGTCTAGAGTGTTAGTGGGCTCAAAAAAGGTTCCAACCATGGTATATTGGGATACACCCAAGGATATATTATAGATTCAGAGTTTTCTTGTTTATAATCTTATTATCAGTGCTTTATCTAGAACTTCTCCTATCTAGCAGCACTGATGTCTAGATTACAAATAAAGGAGTGATGTTTTTTTGGTTAGAATCTTATGATAGACCTTTTAAAGATATGAAAAGAAATATTAACTCATCACCTATCATCACTTTACCTATTCTGGGTAAATAATATTCCATTAACTGTGATGCATCTGGAATTGGACTTGGAGCAGTTTTGATTCTGGAGGATTGAGTGGTTTCTTATGGATCCAAACAGATGAGACTATATGAGGGTAATTTTATTACTCACAATCTAGAATTATCTATGTTGGTACATACCTTGAAATTATGGATACATTATCTTATTGGTGAGAGGTTTGTGGTGTACATGTACCACAAGAGTGTCAGGTATGTCTTTTCTCAATGGTATGTCAACCTTCGACAGAGGAGGTTGGCCGAGTATCTATAGTCTTTCTATTTTGAGTTGGCTTCTACACCAAGAAAGAGAAACATCATTGTCAATGACTTGAACTAGAAAACGTATATTGAGTCAGTGTGGGAGTCTTATGACAAGTGGTGGATGATGGAACTCTTTGAAAACATGCATCTAGATGTTCAGAAGTTTCATGGATTAGCAGCTATGAATTTTAAATCTATCATACCAATGATTTTGGATTGGATCTAGATAGATAAATTATCTGATCTAGGGGTATTAGTTCTAAGAAATAGCTTATATGGTGGGGAGTCACTAGCTAGATGGTCTCTTGGCAGCAGCAATTATTTTCTTTGTTGTAGTCGAGTATGGGTTCTTATGGGATTTCATAAGGATATGATGAGAGGATTTCATGATTCTAGATGGGTGGTACATATTGGTTTGAAAAATATTTATCATGAACTCCATGGATAGTATAGGTGGTCGTGAATGAAGGAGGTAGTGGGATTTATGGTGAGATGTTTCACCTATCAATAGGTGAAAGCCAAGAATCAGAGTCCTGCAATGATGTTGAAGCATTTACCCACTCTGAATTGGAAATGGTAGGATGGCATTATGTATTTTATGATAGGATTTACTAGTATATCTCACAAGAATTATTTAGTATTGGTGATCATAGATCTACTGAAGAAGTTATCCCACTTTTTCTATCAAGGGGACCTTCATAGTTGATGATTTTGGTAGTCCTTACATATGGGGGTAGTTTTTTTAAAAGTAGTTTTGAGGATTATCATTTATGATAGATATCCTCATTTCACTTATTATTTTTTTAAGGTATTTATAAGGCTCTTGGATCATAGGTTCTTCTAATTACAACATATCATCCTCAGAATGATGGAAAATCTAAAAAAACAATTTAGATTTTAGAGGATATGTTATGAGCTTATTTTTTAGATTTTAGTGCTTCATGGGAGTATCATATGACACATATAGATTTTTTATATAATAATATCTTCTATTAATTGAACCAAATGGATCCTTTTGAGGCTTTGAATGGAATACTATGTCATTCTCATCTTTGTTGGTTGGAGGTAGGTGGGTAAGCACATGTTGGATCTAGTCTTGTGCAAGAAACCTCTAAGTAGGTTCAGTTGATCATTAGGTGGTTGGTGACTATGTAGAGAAGATAGAAATCATACATGAACTAGTTTAGAAAACTTCTAGAGTTTCAAGTTGGTCATCATTTTTTCCTTTTAGTGTCTCTTAGGTTAGGGAAACACCATATTGGGTAATAGGGAAAGTTAGTGCCTAGGTTTGTTAGGATGTTTGAGAGAGTGGAAAGGGTCGGTCTAGTGGATTACTGATTATCCCTTATAGAGTGCCACAATCCCATTCCCAACATGTTTCACATGTCACATCTATGGAGATATCATCCTGGCCCTTCTCGTGTGGTAGAAATAGATAACCTCAAACTTGGTATAGATTCATCCTTTGAAGAGAATCAGATACGGATTATGGACCATAGTGAGAAATATCTCTGAGGGAGGATTATACCTCTAGTTCGAGTTTATTTTCAGAATGGGAATGTTCAATAGGATACCTGGGAGAGAGAGTTTGATATGCAAGAATAGTGTCCATACTTGTTCGCCAAGACCC
This sequence comes from Viscum album, assembly GCA_963277665.1. Classification (NCBI taxonomy): domain Eukaryota; kingdom Viridiplantae; phylum Streptophyta; class Magnoliopsida; order Santalales; family Viscaceae; genus Viscum; species Viscum album. The sequence continues at coordinate 575,344,377 of OY728122.1, read as the reverse complement.
CATAGTGATTTTTAGAGCAGCTCGAGGATGGGAAACTATATGGTTGGGAGGTTATAAGATCCCATGTTTTTTCATGTATGTCCCTCTTTTCGTTTTTAATTAAACCTCTTTGGTAAGAACTATGTCATTATATGTTGAGGCATGTTTATATTTCATGTGTTTTCCTATCTTTTTGGAATTCGTTGTCTGGTTTACCTGATCTCGTGACAAGTGTTTTTAAAAAACTTCTTTTTATGTATGAAATGGGTTTTTACCTTAAAATTTAAAATTTTCCACTAAAAATGAAGAATTATAATTTAATATGGGGTTAATATATTCAATAAAATAGACTTTTAAGATTAATTTAAATCATATTATTAGCTCCAGAAGTACTGGTTTTAGATTCAGATAGTCCATTTACTGGGATATGTCTCCTCGGACATGGGAGAGATAATGGACCCAACAAAGGCTGAGGTGATGCAATATTGTGATCCATCAATGTTTTTTTGGGTTTTCCTTCATCTTTGATCCTTAGTGTTACAGTATTATTGAGGATATAGAGCATGTTCAAGGGAAAATGACCTAAAGTATAGGGATGTATGTTTTTTTATTCAATGGAGTCCAAGTATAAATGTATTAAATGGTCTTATAAAGGTTTATTATAACTTTGGAAGGATTTCAAGTTGGTTTGGGATCTTTTAATGGAGCTTGGAATAAAACTGTATGTAGGGAATTTACACGGTGTTTAAATGTTACAAAATGTGTAACTATTTCTAAGTAGATGTCATGAAATGGTTTATGATGTGAAATAAAATACACGCTAATAAAATGGTTCATCTCATGTAATGTACAAGTAAGGTTATTTTTACATGAGGAGGTTCGTTTGGAAATGTAAATAATACATTGATAATTAAATACCCTTTATTTCTTTGGTTGAGTGGTTTTAAATACATTATGCACATGTAATTTCATTCTTCATCATGTGTATCCCTCCTCTCTCGAGACCTAGGTAATTTCTAGGTGATTTTGGAGTGTCTTCTTCATTTTTGGATGTCTGAATCAAGCATCTGATCCCTGATTAGTTGTTTGTCTTTGGTTTTCACCTCTCTTATATTTTCTCCTCATCCTTACAGTGTAATATTTTAATCATAGTAGTAACATTTGTTGATCTTGATTTTTTTGATATAGATATTTTTTTGTTCTTTTGAGTGTTAGTTCTTATTAGAATTAATAGTTAGAATCATTATGTTAATTGTAGGTTAATGTTAAGTGGTATAAAACCTAACTCTATGGTCTGTTTAATTGTTTTAGTATGTGTAATATTGTGAATGCACCAACACAATATGCGTATTAATTAATTGAATGTTGAATGATCGTAAATCATGTGTGGGTTTATTTTTTTGATCCCTTTGGATTCATTAGTGATTAAACCTATCTTAGGGATGCCTTTGTGTGATCCTACCCTAGAATGATAATGAATTAGTTAATGAATTAAAGTATTTTTTTGCATGACATAAAATTTCATGTGATTTCTTGTGATTGAATCCCCTTGGAAAATGGATAAGTGGATCATTGAATTATTATTGTCTCTTTGATATGGAATTAGAATTAAAATTGGCAAGGAAATGGTTAAGATATAATATTTTGAATGAATGGTTAATTGAAAGACAAATGGTAATTAGAGTAATTAAACATTAAGGGTATGACATGATATTTTGATATCATTTATATTGTAACTTTTTTTGTGAATCATGTTGTAATTATTATATATAGGGCTATGTACAGGACACTATAATGATTATATAGAGATCTTGGACCAGTTGGATGTTTTAATTCTTATATATCAGGCTTGGACCATTTATATTTTGAAATGATTATATTGGGGATATGCTAAGGATTTTGAAATTCTAATATAGAGGACTATACCTAGGATGCGAAAAATATTATATAGAGGTCTTATCCCTAGAATTCTGAAATTATTATATAGAGGTTTATGACTGGGATGATGAATTTCTTATATATATGGCTTGTATCGATATACTAAAGAGCTTATAAATAGGTATTTTCCAGGTTATGTGATTATTCCATGGGTTTTGATTATGGTTGGAATTTTTGTTCTATATCCTCAAAGATATTCTAGTATGGTTACAAAGAAGGTTGATTGTTATTTTATATGGATTATATAATTAATACATCTATTTACCGCATTATTACATTAATTTATTATAAGACTAGTTTCTTTTATAAACAGTGGTGCTGACCTACTAAGTTTTACTCACACATTATTTGTGCCTCTGTTTAGTGCCCTATAAGAATACATTAATGTAGTTTTATACAAGTTAAAGTGGCATTTTGTTGGTTTTTCTTGATATATGGGTTAGATCTTGGAGACGGGACTAACATGGGATTCGAGACAGGGGTATTTTTAGTTATTTTTTCAGCTTGTTATTTTATTTGTATTATGCTTAGTTTGACATTTAAATACATTCCAACTTCTTATTACACGGTTTATTATTATTGGTTTATTGGTTCTTCATTTACTTCCCATTTGTATGTTGTATTGTTTCTACTATTTCCATCACTATGATGTTTATTTTTTTTAATTCATTTCTAATGTATTATAACACTATACTAGGGGTTATAGTATCCCCACTATATTCTTCCCACCAATACTGCTAGTCATCAGCCTATGGAATATGGAGAGGTATGCATTAGGTCCCATAACAAACCTGATTTGGCTACAAGATAGAGTACTAAATTGGAAGGTGTTATAAAGGGGATAGTGGTAATTTGGTTTCACTTACACTCCACCCCAAATTAGTTGACGTATTCCAGTTCTATAAACCCTATTTCATATAGGGTGTTTTCGAGAACATTATTTCACCACCCTCGGTGATTTTTATTTTATATAAAACATTTCATTGTATTATTATTTTGTTTATGGAAATAAAATTTGGAAAATAAAAATATCTTACTTTAAAAAAATTTATTTGATTTCCAAAATTTAATGGTTTTATTCACTATGAATATATATTAATTTCTAGAATAGTTAAAAACACATTCTATATCAAATTTTACAATCTATTAAAGTAAGTAAAACTATGAATTATCTAATAAGAAATTCCATCCTTCACAAGGGACTTAATACCCAGTTAAGAGATACGTTTACTTTGAATGGGTAGGGGAAAATAAGTGTTTTCTAGTATTACCTATGATATTTAGGATCATATCTCATTATAGATAATGTATTTATTTATGTCAATATTTTATCCACCTTTATATATTCCAACAATTAAATGATAATTAAACTACAAAGACACAATTTATTTAAGGGGGTAGAATGTAAAAACCTGAGATTTTGGATCCTTTAAAATACAAACTACATTCTATAACTTGTTTCAAAAGATAACCCAAATATAAGAAAAACAATATATATTAATAATACATTATTAATAAATATTATACCAATAATAGTTATTCCCTTTAGTAGATAAATAATAAATATGATCTAATATTGAAAAACATTATAATAATATCTATTTTCTTTATATTTCACCTTCTTTCAAAAGATAAATTTTTTTAATTTAAAAATGAAAATTTGATAAAATTAAATTAATTTTTTAACTCCTCTCATGAAAATTTACTTATAAGGAATTTTTTAATTTTTTAAATATTTTTTTTAATATTTTTTATAGTCAAAAATACACTTTTTACGAAAATTATAATTTTTTTGATTTTATTACTATTTAAATGTATCTTATAAGTTTTAAAAAACATTTTAAGTAATAAAATATATATTTAATGAATAAAATTATGCATTTTAATATATTCTTAGAGATTATAAATACCATGTCCAACATTTTTAGAACTAAATAAAAATGTTAGTTTGATAAAAACCATTTTCAGTCCTCTCTTTGAATGAAGTATTTTCAAGGGGATATTCAATTATGTATTTCCTTTTAATCCCCAAAATTTTATTCTATATATTTCATTAAAATCAGTGATAATGATAATTTTATCTTATATATAAATTTAAATATGAAAAACATAATTTTTCTAAAAATTGTTTTTACGTGATTAATTATGTTTATTTTAAAATTAATATTCCACACATTTAGAAATATGATATGATAAAAATATTTTTAAATTTAAAATCACAGGGTTTAAATTATTTAATAAATTCAATTTTGAATTTATTTATCAAAATTATTTAATAAGGTTAAAAAATAGATACCCTCATAAAAAGAAAAAAGGAAAAGGGTTTTACATAGGGGAAATGGAACAAATGTTTAAAATATGTTTTAAAATAAGTTTCTGAGATGATTTTATAATTTATCTCATCCAACACTCCACTTTTTCCACTTTTTATACATTGAGCCATGAATAGTGCTTTGGCATTATTGAAAATTATGAGTGTTTCTCAAAGTTGCATTTTCTCATCTTATAAAAGGATATCACTTAAACCATTTCAAAGTTGTACTTTAGCTTCATATAAATACTTTAAAATATTCCATTTTACTCTCCCTATAACCATATCCCACAAAAATAAACCCATATTCACTCATATTTATCCTATGACCTGCAATTTCAATGGAACTTCTAAGGAAAAATCTTGTCTCAAAGGTAAGTATTATCTCTATCTTGTGATATTTTAATTAATCTTACTCATAAAAATATCATATCATCATAATAATATGTTTAATTTAGTGTTATTTTTTTACTTATATTTTGTTATATTATTTTTATAAACCTTATTTATTCATTTCCATCCACTAAGAAAAAACAAAAGAACATTGTTAGTGCATTGTACGGGGTACTGCCTCCACGAAGCGACGTCAATTGTTTTTTGTTACTAAATTTCATGGATATTATTAAGGGAGGTAGGAATTAATAAATATCATATATCTCATATAATTATTATTCTTCAATTTCAATTTAATATCCAACTTCACCCACTCTCATGTATTGATAAACATAAACATTAATCGTGTGTATGTGTCGATTACCACCTCCATGATGAAACGTTCTTCATTTTTCAATTATATTTTCATAAATTATCTAAAAATATTAAATTATGGGTCACCGTCATAAAAAAATAAAAACAATATCATTATTCTTATTTTATAATGATCTTACATTAAAATAAACACCTTATTAACCATACTCTCCAACCGAGTTAAATTGTGTTCAAGTTTGGGTCAGTTTAACCACCTATATATACAATGATTTAAATATAATTATGGATGAATATGGGAACAAGAAAATTTATATTATTAGAATTTATTAAGAAAATTAAGATTATATTTTTCTTTAAATATTATCTTAATAATTTAAATTATTATTATTTTAACATTTTTGTTTGCTAAAATTACCAAAATAAGTCGTTATCAATTATGTTTTCAAATAACATATCGAAAACACATATGAAATGAAATAAGAACATTTTAAATCAATATAAGTTATATATTAAATAATTATAGATTAAATATCAATAAGTAATATAGTATCAAATTATGGGTAATGATATCAAAATTATTAAGCATGCACAAAATAGTTGAAGTTATTAACACTCGATGGTCATGATATACTATAAATAATTAATATAATACTGATAAAGGATTATAATAAGAATTATAAAATTTTAATATTATGTGTAATTTTATTTAATATATTATTAATTTGTCTATGTTTTTTTATAGGATGTTAGAGTGTGATTGACTAAGTATGAAAACAATGTAAGAGTTTTTGTCTCGAACTCTTATCTTTGAGACATGCATATGTTATACACCATTTTTTCATCTCATTTTTGTTAATTCTATCCCATTTTCATGTTTTTATAATATTTATTTTATTTTCATGATATTAAATATTCTATTTAAATTTATCCCTCACATGGGGTTTTGACTCAACAATTACTAAATCAATAAGGAATTTTCATCCCAACTTCTCTTCATTGATACATGTTTTAATGTTATGAACTAGTTTCTTATTTCTATAGAGTATATAATTCCTCATAATTTATTTTGAAATAATCCTTGATTTAATCCTTGGGTTATATATAACCATATTATTTTCAATCCTCCATTGACTTTTGACTAAAAAATTTACTAAAGTCAAAATGGATTTTCAGGACTCGATTCTTTTCTATAGGTAATAATTATTCATCTTTTATTGTTATCATTCATAGTTTATCTATTATAACCTTTTATAAATTTATAATTTAATATAACTTTTTTTCTAGTGAAATCATGTTTCACAATAAATTATTCTTCCTCGGTGATTTTAATGTTTCATTAAAATTCATTTTTTAAGTATAATTCCTATTACTTTTCATGGATTTTTCTTCCATGACCATATTTTTACTTCCCACCAATGGTCTCCTTTCTATAGTGGAAGAAAGATATTTTTATCTCCAAGGATCCTTTTATTAACCTTATTTAATTTTAAATTAATGGTTTCTTTATCCTTTTTGACGCGGTGGGTTTTCAACATGGCTAATTAAAAATGTTCAAAAGGTTTTTCCATCCTTTAAAAATGAAAATTTTACCATACCGTTTACATTTACCTTTTAAAACATTATTTATTTTTCAAGGTTCAATTATTAAATATTATTTTTAAAAGTAAATGTTTTCAAAGTATTTTCACTTCCCTTTTTTTAAAACTAAGACTTTTTCAATATTCCATTATTAGATAATAATTTATAAAAAAATTAAAAGTATTTTCACCTCTCTATTTGAATACTTTATGTCTTTTTAAATTTTCTTTATTAATGATTCTTTTAAAATTACAAGTTTTCAAAGTATTTTAATTTCTCTTTTTTGATAACATTTATGTATTTTAAAGGATTTTTTATTTGGAACTCTTTATATTATGGTTTTCTAAATTCTTCACTTTCCCTCCACAAAAATGTTTTTGAAAGTGATTTTCACTTTAATGTTTTAAAAGGTTTGGTGAAAAAAATTCTATTTTCACATATATTTACCCTCCAAGATTTATCTTTAATAAAGTGATATTTAGATAACCTTATAGATATTATTATGATATTATTCCTTTTTAAAAATGATATTTTTGATATCCTATTAATTCTGAAGTTTATGTTGTGTGATGTTATTGGACATTTTATGAAATTCATTCTTATTCCATGGGTTCTTTATGAGATGATGGATGTTTTATTTCCAAGTGGAACACAAATGTATGGATTATGAGATGGGTGAGACCTATATATCCCTCAAATGCGTTGGGTAAAGTCTTATATATCATGATATAGAACTTTTATGTAAACTGGTTAGCAAGTAGCTAGGTTCACAAAGGTTGAGTATGATTTCATTAAGTTCTACTCACGGTTTTATGGGTGAGCAGGTTATAAAGTCACTAGGTTCAAAAAGGGTGAGTGTAATGGAATTATGCTCTACTCACAATTTTACATGTGAACAGGTTATAGAGTATCTAGGTTCACAAAGGGAAATTGTGATGGAAATTGCCTCTACACACAATTTTATGAGTGAATGGTTTTGGTGGGCATCCAAGTTCACAAAGATAAGAAATATTGTGTTTATGATTATGCCACTTTATTTCCTATATTCCATGACCCATGTTATATACGTATTGTTTTATTTTCTCATTACATGGTAAAAGTATTATATTTTTGAGGTGGTATATTCCATCTTTCATGTTAATGGATAAAACTTATTGTTTTATGTTCTTTTAAATTAGATATTTTTCCTTATTCATGCTTTTCGACATGTCACTGATCTAACCATTATGGCCTTTTTTATGTTATCCTTTATTTAGTATTTGATATCAATCCTTTCTTAAGTTTCCATTCCCTAGTTTATGAAGATGATTATATCATGTGAGATATATAGGAAAGGTCCTAAAGGATCATGTATATAGATAAATGAAAATAGACATAGTAAAAAAGATTTTTATGTAGATAATCTCCAAGATGCTAAAACTTTTGGTATTTGGGATGTGAAGATATTTGTGAGATGTATTATTTAAATCATAAGATTAATATATTATTTATGTTAGGTTTAACTTAGGTCTCTTCATCTTTGATACCACTTGAAGGTTTTGAGGTGCAACTGAATCAGTTGGGCTTATCCCAAAAATAGATTTCGTTAGTTTTTTCCAATGTAATCCTTATAAATAGAGGATAATAGCCCTAAAAGAATAAAAGATAGGATCGATTGATATTAAAATTATAATTAATTTTATAAATAAGAATTACCATCACTTTAAATTCTTTCTTTATTGTTGAATCAATTAAAAATTATTTTCATAAAATTACTGTGATAAGGAATCCAGTGATAGAATCCCCTTAACATTATCAAAACAAGATCCGTGAATCTCAGAACATCATCGTTGGAACCTAGGGTGAAAGCGTATAAAATCTAAACAACTTTTGTCTCTCATCGTTGATTGAAACTGTAATTCCTCATGGGAGATAATTATTTATCTTATTATATAAATCCCCTAAGAGGGGGGAGGAGGATCATCACACTATATTATTGATAGTATTCATGAGAATATCTCTCCAGGGTTGAGTGAATTCTCTAGAGAGGAAAATGTGTTATGAACAATAATTTCCATGAACGTTTTAAATGATATAACATGATTTATATTCTTAGGTTAGAGAATTTTTTATTACACATAGGCCCTTAACCAATATATTAATTCTAATTAAACCACGTATTTAATATTATTATTATTATTATTATTATTATTATTATTATTATTTCCTTTATGTTTTCAAAACACACATTTCTAAATATAACATTCCATCCAAACCCTTAACTTAGCTTGTTAATCCTTTTATAAATTTATCAAATCATTAATAAAAACTATTTATTTAAATGATTAAATATCAATATATTATATATTCAAAAACTAAATAAATATTATATTCACTAATTGGTGAATAAATGGTTATTTAATATTCATGTAACCAAATAAATAATTATTTGTTATCATGAAAATAAACAGAAGATAAATAAATATTATATATTCAAGTAATTATTAATTATCTTATGAATAAATATTTATTAAATATTCAAATTGCATATATATTATTTAAAATTATTATTGATTGAATTTATATAATCAAAACATCCTGAATATTTATTAAAACATGGGTTGGGAATAATATTTATTCAACATGTTAAATTCAAATAAAATTTAACTAAGATTCTGGATACACTTAGTGTGTGGCCCTGTAAGATAATTTCTCAATTGATTTAGGTTAACTAGCCTCAATTCCAATATCATTGTCTAAAAACATTTCAAATAACTCATAGAGTAATAAGTTAATGTTTTAATTACAAAAACATCCTACGAATTCACACTGTGTAATGTAATCTCTTCATCTTGATGACTCGTGAAGAAGGTTTTATAACACTAGAAGCAATTAATACACTTGATTTATATTTCATTAAATTAAAGAAATGAGAACGTTGACATATATACCATCTCCATGGATTTTTATAACTTCTAGATATATCTATTTATATTAAATAGAAGGGTAAATAATTTCTTTACTTATTCATTAATTCTATATCACCGATGATGTGCCCAATGTATCCTACTTCATCATGAGTATATGTCATCAAATATTTCATCAACACTTTAAAGTACGCAAATCATGATATGTAATAATAATAATATCAAGTCTAAGGTCTAATAAACACATTCTAATATGGAAATATCTAATGACATGTAAATCACATGGAATTTCTAAGGGTGGGTTTAGTATCATAACCTCCTCTCTTGGAGATTACCAAGTGAAAAAATTGTGAGAATAAGTATCAATATATTATGATCATCCAACACCTAATAGGATACATCATATATGTCCCATTATATTAATTTGATCCAGCCATATAATATATATTTTATAATATCATCATAACACTTTAAGTTTCATATCATAGTGGGGAACAACTATGACCTTTCAATAGTATAAATACTCAAAGGATATTATCAAATTAATGTTATAAGGAAGAACACCCATTATTTGATAAGATATTTATTTATATTGAAGTATTTTAATATATAGTTAATCAAGAGTACAAATTACTTGGTTCTATGGAACCAACTCCAACTGTGTTATCATAATATAGAGTGATAGGATCTTTACTACTTGGTACAATTCTAAGATTTTGGATGAAGTTGTATATCGGCACTACTTCTTTAGCTACATCAAAACTAAAATATAATCAGTCTCTACTATAGAATTGGTGACCATGGGATTCATAGAACTATACCATCTCATAGATACATTATTAATACAAAACATATATCCCAACTATGATTTTAGATCATTATGATCTATCTAGAAACTATAATATGCGTATACACTCACAACTAGACCATAATATCCTCTATAAAGAAATAAAACATAATATATATTTATTAAGTACTTTATAATGGTCATTAAAATTGACCAATGTGGATATCTTGAGTCTACTTGATATCTTCCTACCATTCTCAAGGCATAGATAGCATCAATTCATGAACATATTATGACATACATGAAAGATTCAATCATGGATGTGTAAGGAATTATTATCATTATTTATATATATTCTTTTGTATAAAGAAACATTTTCATGTAGAGATGTATACCATGTGATATTGGAAATAATATTCCCATGGGTTTTTTCATATTGAATCTCTTTAATATCATGTCAATGTATGTACCTTGACTTAGTCTAAGAATCCTCATATATCTATCTTTATAGATATTGACACATATAATGCAGGATTCCTTACCCAATTCTTTTATAAAGAATCATTTTTTTAACCATGTCTTAACTTACTATAATATTGGTATCTAATTTCACATCCATAATATATCAACAACATATACTGCTATAGAAACTATTACAATATCATTAAACCTCATGTAGACATAAGGCTTAAATTCATTGTCTATAAATCCAAATTCTCTTATAGCTTCGTCAAAATGAATATTATAAGATATATTTCCTTACTTCAACACATAAATGAATCTCTATAACTTTCACTCTTTATTGTAATCCTTTGGTGTCACAAACCCTTGTAGTCATGTCATATAGACATCTTTCCCAAGGTTTCCATGAATAAAAGAAGTCTTGAAATCCATTTTCCAAATATCAGTATCACGGTAACCTTTTATGGAATGTATAATACTGATGGATTGTATCATAAAAACTAGTGAAAATATTTTATCATAATATATTCCCTAACATTTATTGAAACCCTTTGTAACCCATCAATATTTATAGGTACTAATAACATTTCACCTTTCTCAGGGACAAGAAAACCATATCTCTCTAGTTATCTAACCTCCATAGTTCTCCTTCAAAATACTTGTGTCTCTGGATCAGCTTCTTACACTGAGTTTAGTGGAACTCATTATAATTCCAACTCTTGTGTAACCTGAGCCTCTACTTCTTTAAATACTATCTCTCTCCTACTATCTTCTTTGAATATTTTATCCATTTCTAAGATAATGGAATTTCTTACCATGATTACCCTTTTTTCTAAGGGATCATATAGGTAATATCCCCTTGTTTATTTGGGAAATCTTATAAAGATACACTTTATTTCTCAAGATTCAAATTCATTTCTAGATTTATCCTCAAAAAAATTTATGCATCCCCACACATGTAAATGTATCAAAACAGATTTCTTCACATACCATAACTTATATAAAATTCCTATTTTTGTTATAGTTTTAACTCTGTTTAGTATTTATACCACTGATTATGTTTTATATCCCCAAAAGTATGATGGAATTATAGAATGAATCATCACCAATATCACCATGTACAATAAGGTGTGATTCCTCCTTTTATAGACACTATTCCACTGTGGTGTATAAGGAGTGATTTGGGAAAATATCCTAAACTCTTTTAAATAATCGATGAACACTTAGTTAATATACCACATTCCTCAACTTAAGTGAAGTTTGTTTAACCATGTACTAATATCATTTTTTTATTCATTATTGTATTCCTTATATTTTTAAAAGTAAATATACTTATACTCTATTAGGTAGATATATCAATATCTAATGTGATCATCAATAATGTTAATGAATAATGAGTATCCACCTCTAGATTCTACTAAAAAAATCCACACGCATCTGTATGAGATAATTCTATAATATTTTCATATTTATCATATTTTCTATTAAATATATATTTGGCCATTTTTTATTATAAACAATAATGACATATATCCAAGGATTTTATTTCAAAAAAAAAATCTAAATAACTTTCTTGATATAATTTTTCAAATGCTCTCCATTTACATGTCCAAGTTGGTGATGTCACAACTGGGTATGATATTGTTGACACTCCTTTTTCGTCACATTGTCTAAATGAATGGAAAGGAAAATGACTTAGCACAAATTCATGCATCCTTTGAAGAAAACATCAAAAATCGACAAAGGGATGAACAAGGAGAACATTTCACATGTGCCGCACAAGTTCTATCCCTGTCGTGCAAGTCCACTCGTGCGACACCTAATAGTCTGGCAAGTGACTTGCGCACCCCAAAGGATAACCGCCCGGGTCTTCTTCATCCTATAAATAGACCCTGTGGGCCCCCCATTTGAGGATGGATTTTTTCAGAAACTCAGATTTGAGTTCCCGGCGCCCTAGTATCTTCTCAAAGTTTCCGAAACACTTCTAAGGTAATTTCTTACCTAGAACGGAAGATCTAAAGATGGGGAGGAAGTATTAAGTGTTGAAACTCATCAACACTTGCACGCCTGAGTGGCCATCCCTTAAGATAAATGGCCACACTTGCGTGCCGCCTTACTCCTTCAATAGAACATACGCGCCCCTCTTCTGGAAGAACCTCAAGATGATTCTAAAGGCTTTAACCAAGAGTCTCTCAAGTATTACCCTGATGGTTAACCATCACACAAGTACCCATGTGTCATGCAAGTATACCTGCATGACCAGGACTTGCGCATCCACGCAATACATGTGCGCCTGCCAGGACTTGCACGCCCCTACTTTTTGTGGTGCCCTTCTTGCACATTTCACCCCTCTTAAGCCATTCCACCTCTCCTATTCAAGATTCAGTCTTCAAGACACTCTTCAAAGCCATTTTTGGCATGATTTATTGATTTTACTTCCTTATCTGAAAGGAATTTTGTGGAATATTTCTCAAAACCTAGTGATTTACACATCTTTATGTCACTAAAGATTGAGATTTCATTCATTCAACCTCATCCTTTACGATGAGAGAATTCTCTTAACATGGGCCTCCTTTTTAGGAATAATCCCCAATACCTTAATATGGGCATCCTCCTTAGGAGTAAGACCCAACCATAATCCTCATTAAATTGGGCCTCCTTTTCACGAATAATCCCCAGTCATAATTCCCAAAATATTGGCATCCTTCTCTGGAGTAAGCCCCAACCATAATTCTCTTAACCTGGGCCTCCTTTTAAGGAGTAAGCCCTAGTCCCCTAATTTGGGAATCCTCCTCAAGAGTAATCCCCAACCATAATTCATTAACCTGGGCCTTCTTTTCAGGATTAAGCCCCATTCTCAAATTTGGGCATCCTCCTCAAGAGTAAGCCCCAAGTCCCTTAATTTTTCAAGTCGCTTAACCTGGGCCTCCTTTTAAGGAGTAAGCCCCAGTCTTAATTCCTCTTAACCAGTCCTAATTTACCTTTGATCTGGGATTCCTTCTCAGGAGTAAAAACCCAATCATAAATCCTCTCCTAATTTGGGCCTCCTTTTCAGGAGTAAGCCCCAAGTTAGAGTATTCAAATCTCCGTGAAGCACATATACCTTTATGGACCCTGTTCCTGGATTTCCTCCCTGAAGTAAATCCAAATATTCATTTATTTGGGTAGTCATACTTACATAAGTCTCTCCTTATTTCTTATGATTGTATATTTCATGGCACAATTGTATGATTTTTTACCAATGCCTCTTGTTTCTCACACCGAGCATGACTCACGTGAGCTTATAATATAAAATTAATTATGAGATTATTCTTTGATCCATCAATCATAAACATTATACTCCCTTACTCGAACTACGTGGGTTATGATTCCTTTTCTAAACAAATGATACGTAGGTATCCCATCTGTGGGTTCGATCCCAACTCTGAAATAATCCATGTTCTTCTGAATGACAATAAACTTCAAGTGCCCCACTGAGTGGCTTTAAAACCAGCATGGTCATCATAATGACCAAGAGACTTTTACATATCAAAGGATACCATTGACTAAGAATCTCTAACAAATACAGATGGTTCTCTATCAATGAAGAATCTCGAATACATATAAAATATTCTCTAAATTTCCTACATATCGATCATTGATTTTCAGATCTAAAGGAAAGCCCATTTTATACTTGGTAATGTAATAAAGATTCACGAACATAACTTAAATATATAAAGAGAGTCCTGGAATAGACAATAATTCCCCTCAAAAAGGTGTGATGAGTCCGACCTCCCATCCTCTCGACCAATGCAAATTCCTAAGCCTCATCATTCCACAAACTAATGAGCGCCTACCTTTGGAAAGTAAGTCCAAATGGATGTGGAATCATTGGATATTTCCAGTTCTATGAACAAACCCGTTAGAAACTAATCAGAATGTTTGAACCTCCCATCAAAGGAGGTCATCCCCGAAGTCCGAGGGAAACAAAAAATAGTGAACCCGACGTGAATCCTTAACCAAGTTAAAATGATGTTTTACCTATTTGTTAGGCCCCTATTTAAAACTCAATGAGAGAGCCAACAAAAACAATCATTGACATATGTGCTCATACAAAAGATGTAGTGGATGAATTTATCTTGATTACGTTTGTTATATCAAAGAGGCACTATTTTTCCAAGATTTTATTCATTCTAAGAAATGGTTTCTCTCAAGTTCACACATGTGAATACTGCTGCTGCAAATGCCACTACTGCTACTCCTACTGGATAGTTGTCCGCTCTGAGGACGATATCATCTACTCAGTGTCTTCAACGCTCGGTATCAAATGCGCTGGTTAAGGAGTACCGTCAACACGGTACCATCCCAACTCTGGAGGCTGCCCGAAAAGCCCTCCAAGTGAACAACTCACACCGGTCATCCAGACAACAATGATTAGTGATCAAGAAGCGGGCAGTGTTGACTACCGTCTCCAACTGTTTCGGGTCGTTATCCCTGTAACGCAATCACCATTCACTCCCATATTCTGGGGATGTGAATGAGTAGGTCCCTCAGGGCCTTAATTCAAGTAGACAGGAGTCCTTCCCGAGGTCTCCCATCAACAATCACCTCCAGACTCGTGCGGCAGTGTTCCCTCAACATGATGAGGGTACCGACTCCAGGCATTCGGCTCAGGTTCCTCGAACCCGAGCAGGAAAAGCGAACCGCTAGAGGCGGAATAAGGTCAACAGTGAGAAGGTTCTCATCTCTGCCATTTTCGGAGACGTCCACCAACCTAACTTGGTGGAAAGTAATGAGCGGGCACACACACCTTCCCATTTTAATCCCACTGTCCAACAGACTCGTCTGGCAGCAGCACACCAATCCCGTCAGGAAATTCCGGTGGAGTACTATAGGCAGGAACATACACCTGTTTATACATCATCAGCTAGTTAGCAGACTCGTCTGGCTACATATGATGGATCTCATCAACTACGTTCGGCAAAGTGAAATCAGCAGGCACATACACCTGTTAGTACTAATCAAGCCTACCAACAGTCTTTCTTGATAGCATTCAGAGAAGTTAGTCGGAAAGCCCCGACAACAAATAGGAGGCAGAATCAACTCTCTGCCCCCACACTTGAGTACTTTCAGGATTCACTGATAGGAAAATGAGGACAAGAGCAGGCACATACACCTACTCCAAGCCCGGAATGGACGTATATCCCCATTCTGGTAGCTGAAGTCACCAAGCATATTCTATCAATGGTGAAGGAGTAGAAGCAAATCCCTGTACATATTCTGGATGCCTGCCAGGATATTATAACATCTTCAGCAGTATATCAGGGAAATACACATAAATATATCCCTACCAATGGAGTGACACATCAACAATTCACTCCAGAATAGACACACACATCTGTTCTAGTCCAAGAGGGTTTTGGGGCATACTCCTCTATTTCATACGGACAACCAAGTCAGGCACAAACACCTGATTTGAGTGGAGATCGTTAGCCTAACCTGACCATCTTTCCTGATCAGGCACATGCACCTGCTCAGAGAAGCCACTTTCGTCAACAAGTGGTTTCGAGGGCGAGTAAGAAGGCGTCTAAGAAAAATACCCGCCCGGCACAGTCAAGAGATCAAGATCCAATATGTAACAAGGCATTGCTCGATGCTGGAGTTCTTAAAGCCCTCAGACAGTTATCTGTTGAAATTCAGGATTTTACTCCCTCATTTCCCAATAGTGGGAACATTAATTTTGAAGGTATTCAACAGACACTTCCTCGTGAAGGCATGCTTCATGACAATTCGGTCGATCTCAATGTTTCATCTTCAGATGAGAGACATAGGAACCCTCTATGTGGTCAGAAGACTAAGGAACAAGAGATCTCATCTTTTGTTGTAACCCATTATGGTGGTCCTCCCCATGATGATGAATTTTTCTGGGAAATTCCTCTCTGTAGTAGTGATGCACATTGCCCAGAAAATGTTCCAGTGGACAATGTAGTGCCGAGAAATCCCTCTTATCTTGAGGCACTTGCAAATGCGAAACCAATCATGACTGATGCTTCATCGCTAGCAAGTGAAATACTTTCTCAATTAGAAGATAGCCCAGGGTGTAGGCCATTATCCGAACCACCCCTAATTCATGCATCTTCTAGATTGATCAATGATTTCTATACCAATCTTGTTGAATCTGATGAAGCAACAAGGAAACACCAACTCTGGTCAAATCAGGTAGAAGAATCTTCATCAAATGATAAAGAGGAAATGCTGAACAGGAGAAAACAACTGGCAAAAGGTGAAGTGCCAGTCATGTTTTGGCATCTGGCTGACTCTCAGTATGACATTCCAGAAATGTTGATGGAAGATGAAATTCATGATATTCGTCTCAACATATGGAAAAATATTTGTCAGTTGAAAAATAAAGTATTATCTTATGATGAATATGAAAATCATCTTAAGATAATAGAAGGGTTACAACGTTAGATTGATTTGGCATCTCTATCAGTCTCTCGATATTTGAAGGCTGAAAAGAAACAGAGATCCCTTCAACGTTCATGCCTTGGCGCACTAAGAAGATTTCCCTAGTTAATTACCAATGCCCCATCTGGTATTCATGTCAGAGGATGGGGTGTTCATGGATCACTACATTTCACAGTGCTCTCCAGTCAGCAAAGCCCTACAAAAATGGTATCATGCAATGTTATTGCCCATGGCCGGCCACAGTCAATGGGCTTTGTTTGTAATCAAAAGCTTTCCCAAGAACAGGCCTCAACTAGTTCCTCTCAAAATCAAGAATACAGAGAACAAGTTGTTGAATTACTCCTGCATCAAGAAAACGAGAATATTTAACAGGCCTCTCGTTTGGAGAAATCACATCACCAAGTGACAGAAGTGTCAGAAATCATCCAACGGTCTTTTGAACCAGGTGATAAAAGTGGATACAGGTTAATGCATCCAGCTAATTTCTGGACTAAGGTTCGCAAGATCATGAGATCTTTTAAGAAAGTCTCAGACATAGCATGTCAAGAGCCACCCCAGCTCGCTAGACTGGGGACTCTTTTAAATCAACCCTCAAAATCAACAAATATGATTCGAGGAGTTGAGCGGGAATAGTAGGAACAGCCCTAGTCCACCGGACTGGGAACTTTTTCAAATCATCAAACCCCTCCTCAGAGAAATTCAGTCTTTTCTCAATTGGGGAAGAAGCCTCAAGAGGAACGAAGATCCAAATTATCAGGAGATTCCCTCGAAATTACGGTTCTTCAAGAAGTTCCTGAGGGGTCGAATCAACAAAAGGCGTTGTCTCATCAAAGACATGGAAGAAGAAAATATCACAGAAATTCTGATAGAAGGGATGTGATGTGTTATGCATCAATCAATGTCATCAATGCCGTTGTTGCGGATCCACCAGATGAGGCTCACTCAGGGGACTCAGATGAAGAGTTTCCTACTCAAGAAGATGTATGCACTGACATAAATAAAGAAGGTGTGCATACACGAAATCAAAGGGTTACTCAGAACCTAGGTAATCCTTCGAGTAACCCACTTCCCCCTCTCCGAAAAGGATCCAACAAAGGGAGGGGAAAGAATCAGGTTACATATCCTTCCTCTGGAGAAGGCCAATCTCTCTCACTAGAGAAAAGGTTTGCACAATAGGAGGAAGAAATGAAGTAATTGAGAATGTTGAATGCAGAACTACTTCAGAGTAGTCTTCTTCTTAAGTGTGCTGGAGTTAGTCAGTCAAAGGAATTTGTTGTAGCTACTGAGATGGACCAAGAATATCCTCCTATATTAGTACACCCTCACAGGTCTAATCCTACGGGTCAAGTGCAAAAACAGTTAGCAGTGCTACCATCAGTTGCAGAACCAACCACCACATCTGTCCAAGCTCCAGTCATTGCACCTACCCAAGTCCAGGTTCAACCGGATGTTTCCCAAAAGTTAATAACTATTATTGAGTCATTAACAGCTCGGTTAGAAACTATTGAAGGGAAACATGCTCAGGTTCAACCAGAAAAGAAGGTTTACCTTGAATGGGTAGATTCAATCTCTCCTCCATCCAGTTTTGGAAACCCTATATTCCCTATTTTCAATGGATCAGGCGACCCTGAACAGCATTTGACACATTACGTGTCTTGTTGTGATCCTATGATGGGAACTCTGGAGCTGCAAGAAGCAGCAAAACCCAGATGCTTCATATGGACCTTGAAAGGACCAGCCTTTTTCTGGTATAAAGGCTTGCAATCCCAGTCAATTACTGCATGGTAAGATCTTCGTCAAAAATTCCTTCTTCAGTTCAGCTCAACTTTTCCAAAGACAACAGTTTTTTATCTTACAAACTATAATCAAAGGGAGAATGAAAGGGTCTTAGATTTCATTTCTCACTAGAATGGATTAACATATTCCCTAAGTTTAGCACTCCCTCAAGAAGAACTGTTGCCAATCTGTGTGGAAAATCTGCATGACAAATTATGCACGCCGTTGATCCCTGTGAAATACACAGGAGGGTTTCGAGACCTTACTTCAATCGCTCAGCAGATTGAAGATTCCCTTATACAGGCTAAGGTTCAATCTCATGTAATTCCATCAGCTCCAGGAAGGAGAATGGGTAAAGCAGAAAATGCTACAGTTATGCTTAAACAACCACCTGTACATGTTTCTACCTCAAAACCTTCATCTTCTCGAAGGGCTCCACCTCCTGAGCACCAACAACAAAGGCTGTTTCGTCCAGATGATCAAAGAGATCAAAGATGAAAACAATTTTAGGATATGAAGAGAAAAACATACTCTTTCTGAAATGAACAAGTTCCCGGTTACTTCATTTCGGCTCTGGAAAATAATCTGGTTCAATTTCCAATGCCCAAGAGGCCAAAAAAGAAAGGAGATGAAGACTATCCCAATTATTTCCCCTTTCATCAAATGTTAGGGCATCCCATCCAGGAGTGTTTTGTCTTCAAATACCTTCTGAAAAAGATGGTCGACTCGGGACTTGTAGATGATACATGTTTCTATAAATTATTCAGAATAGTACATAGCAATATAATACAATACAAGTCTCTAAAAAAGAAAAAATAACAAAAAAGGAATCCCAGTAGCATTGCAAGAATCATCTTGGTCCCATGATCTCCTTCTCCAATGGAATAATCAACAACCTGAATTGGGGCACTTTCCCCTACAATCACCTATAACCATATAATCTTTTTGGGTCCCTAAGGAGGCCCAAACTAGGTGTGACATAAACATCCCAGTAGGTAACCACCCATAGATCTATAGAGTTCTAAGTAGCAATATACAACATGTTAAACCAATGTAAGTAAATAGTACTATAAGTGTAAATTCCCATGGCATATAACTACTATGGTCAAGTAATACCAACAACCTCTCAGGGCTCCCTGCAATAAATGTTAACTCCTAACATGGAAACTGTATACAAGTAAACAATTCACATTACCTTATTGTACAATCATATGTATCAAGTAACCCACAAACTATCCATATAATAAAGTGTATCAAAAGCCAGGACCTTTCCATAATAAGAGGTCAGGTATCCCATAACCTCGCTATATAATAAAGTGTAGAGCACGAAGGTCCAGATCCAATGTGTAGAAGACCAAGGAATCATCATCGAGTCCCATGGGAATCTCAGTGTAAACTCAGTCTAGGCACTGGTTGGAGTCCTAGGATCATATGTACCAATGTGTCCTATGTGATTCCATGAAATCTAGATCCATGGGGTAGCAAGGCCCGAGGCATCCCAAAGAATAAAGACCCAAGAGGAATAACCAACCCAAGGCATCCACTGCCACATTCCAGATCCATAGAGAGTAGTCCATGGCATCTATCATTCATTCATTCAATTAAAACCATATGAGTATACCCACTCATTTAAACCATTTCATTTCCATATGATTATACCCACTCATATAAACCATTTTACAATTACATTTTATATGAGTATACCCTCTCATATCATCCATTTAAATCATATACCATTTAAAAGAAAAAATACATATGAGTATAACCACTCATAAATTCCACTACCTTTTAATCAATTCATATAGGTATACCTACCCATATTATCACCATTACCATTATTAACATCACTTGGGTATACCCACCAAATTAAAACAATTACTAATAATTCCATTTAAGAAATTTAATAAAACCAATGATTATAACCACTCATGTAAAAAATTCCATTTACTCCATTTACTAAATTAAACCTAACATACTTAAGGAATTTTCAATAGATACACCCCATGGGTGACCTTGATTCATGAAATGGGTGTAAACAAAACACAATGGAGCCCATGGGCATACTCACTAGGTCTGATTACATCTAATTCAAATAACCCACTCAAAAATGGGGTTGTACTAGAAAGTCCAACGGGATGCATATCATTGGATCGCTCTAAAAATCACCAAATATAGAAAGAAAAGTATAGACCACCTACCTCAGCTCGATGGTGGAGAGATTGTCCAATATTGAGTCTTGATTTGTCGAGGTTTAGGAGAAATATGAAGAATAGATGAACAATGTAATATTATGGAATAAGAGCCTAAAACCAAATAGTGAAATAAATTTCCAGAAGAATCAAGAAAGGATAAAAAGGAATCTGGGCCTTACCGGTGTGGATCTGTTGAGATGATTTTTTCTTGAAATGGAG
Organism: Viscum album; assembly: GCA_963277665.1. NCBI lineage: Eukaryota > Viridiplantae > Streptophyta > Magnoliopsida > Santalales > Viscaceae > Viscum > Viscum album. The sequence goes on along the minus strand of OY728122.1, from coordinate 575,323,074 downwards.
GTCATACAGAAGGCCAAGCCCAATTCATAGGATACTTTCCTCAAGGAGATCAAATAAGACCCCTCCCCATTATTGGACAATTATTCAAGGGAGAAGAACCATTTTGGTTAAAAATATTTCAAGGGAGGAACTATCATTTTACTATAAATAAACCGGGTCACACGGTTTAGGTTCATGGTTTGTCTAACCATGTGATGTTTTTCATGGTTAATGCATGTACACATAGGCACTCACAAGGTTACCCCACATGGTCTATCTAACTGTGTGGTAACCATGTGTTAAGCCTATGTCAATGGTTTTCAATTTTAGTAGACCTATTGCATGGTCATGTGGATGCTACCGCGTGATATACTCTAATTGTGTGACCAAAGATACCCTACTGTCTAAAATCGCACTATTTTTTTAACCATGCATCCTGCCCCACACAGTTTCTACTAACCATGTGCCAAGACAAAACTAGTCCAAACCCCAGTTCCAAACTTCAAAGGACCACTGAACACCTCCAAAACACCCATGATAAAAAGGGGTACACATTTAATGCTATAAAAGGGCATTTAAACTGAAAAAAATGGATTCTTACCTCATAAGAAAACCTAGGTTCTTACAATCTTCCCACCTTATAGAACTTTGTCCCCAAATTTCTCTCTGAAGGTTGGTCAAGATTTGTCTAAGAATAACTCTGGCCACTGAGCATGTACGTCAGCCTCCCACTCCCAAGTCTTTTCCTGTAAATAGTTGTGCTACCATAGAACCCATTTTAGAGAAACTGCATGGCCTTAGAGAACCTTTATGATCCTATCAATGATACGTATCGGATTCTCCTCAAAGGATGCATCATCCTACAACTAAACCTCCTTAGGATGAAAAACATGAGATGAGTCTGAATGATAGTGTCACAACTAAGATATATGGATGACTTTGTGTATTGATCATTACCTCTGAGGTAACTATAACTGTTAGGCTACCGACCCAACTCTCTCTAGAATCTCAAACTTCACTACATGTCATGGTGAAATCTTACCTTTTCTCCTAATTATTCTGTGTCCCAGCCTTAGTGAAACACTCAATAAAACATGATCCCCAACCTCAAACTCTATAGGTAATATATAGTGATCAATATAAGATTTATGACAAGACTTTGTTGTAGACATACATTTCTAAATCAACTAGACCTACTTATAAGTCTCCTGAATGATATGTGGTCCTAGTAAAGCTGCCACACTGGCCTCTAACTAGCACAGGGGAGAACTAAATTGACTACCATACAAAGCCTCATAAGGTTCCATTTTTATAGTTTTCTTGGTACTATTTTTATAGGAGAACTCAACCAAGGGTATATGATTATCCCAAGAGCCCCTAAATCTAGGATTCATGCTTGTAGCATGTCCTCTAGCACTTGTATCGTGCACTATGATTGGCCATTAATCTCAGGGTAGTATGTTGTGCTCAGGAGAACCTATGTACCCAAAACCCTCTGAAAAATCTGCAAGAAATGAGACATAAAGTAGGAATCCATATCTAAAATGATAGAATGAGGGACCCCATGAAGTCATACTACCTCTCAGACATATAACCTTCGGAGCTCGTCAACACTGAAGGCCTCCTTGATCAGCAAGAAATGAGTGACCTCTAAAATCCTATCAACAAAAACCCACATTGCATCATTACCTTGAGATGACCTAAGTAAACTAGTCACAAAATTCATCACGACATCATCCCATTTCTACTTTGGAATAGGTAACTGATGTAAAATCCTAGTTGGTAGCTAGTGTTCTACCTTCACCTGTTGATAGGTGGAACACATCATGAAAAACCCAACTACGTCTCTTTTCGTACCTGGAAAGCAATACGAACAATTTAAATCCAGATACATCTTGGTGACACTTGGACAAATTTCCCATATAGAGTCATGAAATACCTAAAAAAGTTCCTCGTGAATGTCTGAAGAGACCCACATGTGACCATGTAAACGCATAACCTCATCCTCACCTACAATCCAATCAAGATGAGGGTCCCCACTTACCACATTATCCCCTAGAAATAGGCCTTCATAATCTGATAGTTGGCTCATCCTCACTCTATCCATTAGGGTAGATGTAACCTATAAGGATGAAAGAAATGTCTACCCATGATTATCGTGCACCACCAAATGCGTCTCAGAGAACAATTCCTTAAGTTGTCGCTCGCTACTCTTCTGTTACATTGTCTGTATCTAAGTCCTCTTGCTCAATGCATCAACCACTGCATTTACCTTACCAAGAGTATAGGCAAGCTCTAAGTTAAAAAACTAAGGTACTCTACCCACTTTCGCTGCCTCAAATTCAGATCACGGAATGTAAAGATATACTTGATGCTTTTTTTGACCGTGTATACCACAAAACTCTCACCCAGTATATAGTGTATCCAATAGCTCAATGCACACACAACTACAGCTAACTCAAGATCATGTGTCGGTTAATTTATCTCATGATGCCTTTCCCACCGAGACACTTACACCATGACTCTATCCTCATACATCAGCACTGCCCCTAGACCAATAGTTGAAGAATCATAGTACACCATGTATATCTTTCCCTGCTCTGGTAGTATCAGGACTTGTGTTAATGTCAACCTCCCTTTTAGCTCCTAAAAGGTTTTCAAAAAAAAATATGACCACAAAAACTTCACACCCTTCATAGTAAAGCATGTCAATAGTTATGATAAGCATTATAAGTCCTATATAAAATTTATGTAGTAACCAGATAGACCTAATAAATATTGTGTGTCAAAAACATTATTGAGTTATTCCCAGGAAACTACATCTCTCACCTTCTCTAGGTCCACTGAAACTCCTGTATCTAACATGATGTGATCCAATAATTGAATTTGATCCATCCAAAAGTGGTAATTTATGATATTATAATATAAATGATGCTCTCTCAGTGTATTCAAAATGATCTCAACATGGTTGGCATGGTCGTGTCTATTATGAGAATACCCCAAGATATCATCCATGAAAACCACCAAAAAAATAATCCAAGTAAGGATGGAACACCAGTTTCATCAAATCCATTAAAACCACTAGTTATTTTTTGAAACCAAATAGCATAAGAAAATACTCATACATACCATAACTACTATGAAAGGTTGTACGAGGTATGTTTGTTGTTTGAACATAAACTAGATGATACCCTAACCTCAAAATGATTTTGGAGAACACTCAAGTTCCTTAAATATGATCAAACATGTCATCTATCTGTGGTAATGGATATTAGTTTTTAACTGACAGATTTTTTAGTTTTTGATATTCCATGCATAGCCTATGATTTTCATCCTACTTTTTCGCAAAAAGGACCGGTGAACCCCACAGAGAATTATTGGGTTGAATAAACCCCTTTTCCTAAAAATCCTCTAGCTACCTCTTGACATCCTGTAAATCCATCGTAGCCATCCTATATGAAGGAATGGATATTAGTGAACCTCCTAAAAATAGATCAATGGAGAGATACACCTATCTCTTTGGAGGTAAACTAGAAAAGTCATCAGGAAACACGTCTTGGAAGCACTCAACCACTGGAGGAAAATATTCTTGACACACTCCCTGATCATCCAAGTATAAACTATCGATTTGTGATTTCACTTCACCCATCCCACGATGCTTAGGTCTAGTTAAACTTTCCTAGACATCCCATTCACCCTTATGAGTAAACAATTCACCCTCTGGTGATGTAAAAGTTACCCTCTGGTGATAGCAGTCAACATATTCCCGATAAGCTACTAGCCAGTCCATCCTGAGAATGATGTCAAAACCTGTCATCTCAAGGACATAAAAACTCTAGAAGAAGTGATACCCACCAACCTCATGGGGGAACTCCTTGAACTAGTTCACATCACCCGTTATGATTCCTAATGGTGTGTCTAGTATCATGACTCCCTTAGAAGACCAAACAATAATCCCAAGGATTTTCAACATAGGTGCAGATATAAAACTATGTGATGAACCAATATCAAAAAGAGAATATGAAATAGTTGATGCTACTAAATTCGTACCTATCATAGTAGAAAGTCTGACACCCAACTCCTCGGGGATAGTCTACATAGAATATAACTAGCCTACAACATGAACCTATGACACAACCTCACTTCCACTCTGATATCTAGGAGTAATTGGTGTATGTAAACCTCATCCATGACCACCACTATCTCAACCTAATTGGACAACACTACTCTAGCTCCTTGCCTAACGTGGAGCTAAAGAACCTGCTCCTAAGACTGATGTTGGAGCTGACCCACTAACACTCATATCTAGAGGGAAGGTCCTACAAAAATACTACATGTTCCCCATCCTGCTGCAAGATCCTCACTCGACTAGGTCACAGTTTCATTGATTCTTTATTTGGACACGTGTACCAAAATGATGACAAAACACCATGATACTAGTACTCACAGCCTGACTAGAATTCACCTAATATGAATCCTCAAAAAGAGTCTTCCTTTCTAAGGATGTAGATCCATTGGGTCAAGGAACTCTACTCGCCTATTTTTCACCCCCAATTTCCCTCAGGTATTACTCTGTAATCAATGCCTAATTCAAAATATCAATGATAAAATTCAATATAAACATGTTGAACTGATATTTGATAGCATTTCCGAGACCTTACTTGAATTATCTCACTCTAAAAAGCTCATTAGTAAGGTACATCAGCATAAAATTCTACAACTTTGTAAAGTGTTTCGATTATTCCACAACTTTCATCGCGCCCTACTCTAGATTCATGAACTCGCTAGCCCACTCTTCCCATAGAGTCTTGAGGTAAAATAATTCAAATAAGTTGGTCTGGAAATCATTCTAACCCATATACCACATCCCTTCATCATGGTTCAAATCATCACACCAGCACTTTGTTGTTCCACGTAGCATGAAAGTCGCAGGCTTAAACCTCCTCTCATGAGGCATCTCTAGATGCTCAAAAATCTCTAACATGGTCTCAAGTAATAGCTTTGTAGCTAGTGGAATTCCATCCACTAAAAACATGGGATGATGATGCTACTGGAACACCCATTTCATCTCATCCATAATCAAGGTAGGTTGTGGTATTCCCTATAAATTCTACATATATCAAAAGAACCTGTCGTGGAACTATGCCATAGCACTGGTGTCTAGAACAACCTTTGGTGTTGTAACTAGCACTAATAGAGGATTAACTGGTAGCTCATGGCCCACCACCTTTGGATAGTGGTCATCTCCTCCCTCATGGCATATGAATTGAGGTTGTTATGGTATAATCCCTCCACAATTCGAAACACATGCCTTAGAAAAGAACAACATAAAATCTCACAACCTAAAATCATAGGACAGGTCAAAACCCTCCTAAAAAACTAGTTTAACCCACAACCTTCTCTTAAATCCAAGACTACTTAAGGAATAACCATCAAAACCACTATAAACTCTGCCTCTTTCCCACTCAAAAGTTAGGTCTAGGTCAAGACTAAATCCATAATTTCATGTTTTCATTTCATTTTCACATTTCAATTGTTTTGAAAATTCAACCAAGGGTTAACCAATTCTGATTCCATGAGGGCCCATAACACCTCATGAACCTTAAACAGGGTTCCCATTCATTTCACACATATCAATTCACTTTATCATTTTCATTTCAGTGGTGCATCATTTCCAAATCCATAATGGCCCATACTTCTTATGAATTGAAAGATTATTTCACTCTTCTATTCACTACACCTAAACTATCACAACATATATCACAATAGCATGAAATAATTAATGCATCCTAAATGGCATGGAATAATCCAGGAAATGTGATTTCTAACCTGTGCCTATATGATTCATGAGATGGAAAACCCTCATCTCATCATGTTTCAATAGAAATATAACCCACAATTGCATCAATAATTACATCATTACTCAAGTGTGTCACCAAACGGTGAAATTGAATCAACTGTAACATTCAAAATCCAAAAAATCACAATTCAATTTGAGGAAATTTGGATTTTCCCTATATGCTAAGTAGCTACTCTCAAATACATATTATTACCAAATTCAATTTACTTATTATCCCTATATATCGACACTAAATAGTAAGTCAAACTAGAAAAAAATACCTCATCTTTGATACCACTTTGTAACATCCCAGACTGGGATGCTACTCAACAGCTCCCTAAACTTGGTTGGATACATGGCCTCAAGCGCATCTCCCCAAACTACAAAGGCTACCGACTAGAATCGAAGGCCTAGGTGAGTCTTTGGGGAGACTATTACCTCATTAAAATAGTATCAAAGTGGAATTCAAACACAATCAATAGTGGAAATGCATAAATATGCAGTCAATTGAAAACAAAGACAAGGTAGGAATACATAAAAAATCTAGAAATGTGACATATATAATTATGTAAAAGATACATGTTTCTAGAAATTAGATATAATAGTACATAGAAATAAAATACAATAAAAGTCTCTCAAAAAATAAAAAAATACCAAAAATTTATCCCAGTAACATCGCAATCCTCAGCTTGGTCTCATGCTCTCCTGCTTCAAGGAAACAATCAACAATGTGAACTGGGGCACTTTCCCCTACCATCACCTGTGATGATATAATCTATTTGGTTCTCCAAGGAGGCCCAAATAGGGTGTGGGATAAATACCATAGTAATAAATCTCTCATAGATCTATACAGTTCTAAGCAGCAATATACAACATTCTAAACCAGTTTAAGTAAAGAGTACTATAAGTGTCAATGGCCATGGCATATAACTACTTCAGTCAAGTTATACCAAAATCCACTCAATGCTCCCTGAAAAAAATATTATCTCCTAACAAGGTAGCTATAAACAAGTAAAAAACACTTTGCCTACATATACAATCATCTGTCTCAAGTAAACTATGGCCTAGCCATAAAATGAAGTGTATCATAAGCCAAAAAATTTCCATAATAGGAATTATGTTATCCCACTACCTCATTGTATAATAAAGTGTAGACCATAAAAGGAAGGATCTAGGTTGTATAAGACCAAGGCATCCTCATCGAGTACCATGGTAATCCCAGTGGAAACTCATTCTAGGCATGGGTTGGAGTCTTAGTAGCATCTGTACTAACATGTCCCATGTGATTCCAAGCAATCTGGATCCATGGGTAGCAAGGCCTAAGCAATCCCATGGAATTAAGACCCAATTGGGCATAACCAACCCAAGGCATCCACTACATTGTTCCATATCTATAGAGAGTATTCCATGGAATCTTTCATTCATTCGTTCTATTTAAACCAATTGAGTATACCCAGTCATTTAAACCATTTCCTTTCAATATGAGTATACCCACTCATATAAACCATTTTACAATTACATTCCGTATGAGTATACCCTCTCATATCATCCATTTAATCATATACCATTTAATACAACAAATCCATATGAGTATAATCACACATAAATTCCACTATCTTTTAATCAATTCATATAGGTATACCTACCCATATTACCACCATTACCATTTATTACATCACTTGGCTCTACCCACCCAATTAACACAATTTCTAACAATTCCATTTAATAAATTTAATACAACCAATGAGTATACCCACTCATGTAAAAATTCCATTTAGGCCATTTACTCAATTAAACAAGTCTTACTTAAGGAATTTTCAATAGATATACCCCATGGGTGACCTTGATTCGGGAAATGGGTTCCAACACATCACAACAGAACCTATGGGCATCCTCACTAAGTCCAATAATATCTCCTACAAGTAACCCACTCAAAAAAAAGGCCACACCAGAAATTCCGGCGGGTGGAATATCGGCCGATCACTCTAAAAAACACCAAATGGTGAAAAAAAATGTATAGACAACCTACCTCATCTCGATAGCGGAGATATCATCCAATATCGAGTCATGATTTGTCCAATTTTATGAGAAATCTGAATAATAGACAATGAATGGGATATTAGGTCATATGACCCTGAAATCAAATAGCACAATCGATTTACAGAATAACCGAAAAAGGCTAAAAAGGAACGTAGGTCTTACCGATGTTGATCTATTAAGACAATCTGTGCTCAAAATGGAGGTCAGATGGAAGGTTAAGCTCAATCACTATGATAGTTTCCTCAAGGAGATCCAATGAGACCCCTCCCCACTGTTGTGAAGTTATTCAAGTGAGAAGAAACATTTATGTTAAAAAATTTGGGAGAGAAACCGTCACTTCACCCAAATAAATGGGGTCGCATGGTTTAGGTGCATAGTTTGTCTAATCTTGTACCATTTTACACAGTTGCTGCAGGTACAAAGGGGAACTTGCATGGTTACCCTGCATGGTCTATTTAACCGTATGGTAACCATATGGTAAGTCTCTGTCATAGGTCTTAAATTTCAGCAGACCTATCGCATGTTCATGCGGCTTCTACTGCATGATATACTCTAAATGTGCGATGAAATATACCGTACTTCCTAACATCGCATGGTTTTTTTAACCATGTGTCCTACCATGCATGGTTTCTACTAACTATTCACCATCCAAAAACCTAGTTTCAAACTCTAAACGAGACCCAGACACCTCCAAAACACCCATGATAAAAAGGGGTACACACATAAGGCCATAACAAGGCATTTAAATTGAAAATAAAGGGATCCTTATCTCATATGAAAACCTGGGTTCTTACAAAACCAGACATAGAAATTATGTTCATAGAAACACTTGGAACATAATGATAGTTTTTAAAAACTAAAATATTTTCCATCAATAATGTGAGAAGGAATTCACTTTTGAACAATACAAATAATTTCACTTCATTAGAAACTCTAATATCCACCACACCTCTAGTAATCTTTTGAAATATACTTGGTTCATGTATTTAGATATAAATTTTAGAACCAAAATTATATATAACACTCAATTCATATAAATGGAAATATTACACTTGATAATGAACATACCAAAATCCTCCTCTTGATTCTTTAATAAGGTATAATTCTTCTTCTAATGGTCATTATTATCATAAGAAAAACATACATCATTTTTCTCTTCAGCCTCTATTTGGATCTTTCACTTCTTGGAAGGGTGTTGTGAAAGTACCTTATTCTTAGACCTTTACATAGACCTTTTTTCCTTTAATTTTATCTTTTTAACCATAAAAATAGAATGACTTTCATTCTTCCTGTCCTTTTCTATTTGGTAAATAAAATTCATGAGATTCAGGAGTGTCTTATCTATATTTTTCATGTTGAAATTTATAATAAAACTTGATATTCTTGAGGGGAGTGAGGAGAGAATGAGATCTGTACAAAATTCCTTGGGTATCTTAAATCCCAAAATTTCTAAATGTTCAATATAGCCAATAATCATAACTATATTATATCTAGTTATAACTACTTCTCATATCATACACATAAATAGTTCCTTGGAGATCATATAACTCTATTGTATTTATTTCACCTGATAAAGATCAAAAATATGAGACAATAAGAAGTATGCATCCATGAATTCATGAACTTTATACAGATCACTATTCATGGATGATATCTTGAATCATTTTATAATCAATTCATCGTCCACATGTTTTTAGAAGATTTTTTCCCTCATCTCTAGCCTACTAAGAGGACTCGCCAGGTACTATGGACTCCAGTACATAAAACTTCTACTCTTTGTGTAGTAAAATGGGAAAGTTATTATACCATTTATATAAGTTAGTACCGATAAAGAGACTATATTTTACCAAGATGGATCACTGGGATAATTTCATGTCCAAATAAATTTCCATTTTTCAAAAATAAATAAAATCTTTTTTTAGTACTTTATCTTGATTACTAGTATGATGTAATTAATTAATTTAATTAGTCATCCAATATTTTATAAAATCCTAATATTCCTCATCGTTGAATTTATTATATCTAGCTAATAAAATATTCTAGTGTAAAGGATCTAAATTTCCTTTCGAATAACCTAGATGGGGGCCTTATCAAATTATTTAAAGGCTTTTAGGTAGGCTTTTATTATCAACGGTATTAACTCGTAGTTCTTTGATCTGTTAAGTAGACTCCCAAATACTAAAATACTAAGCATGTATTTCCTATACTCTTACCTATAAGTTAAAACAAGTCTTGTATGGGAAACTAATCTTGATTATAACTTGGTTAATTCAAACCAAGAGTTTCATTAGAACTCCTTAATAATTTAATGTATCCTGATGAGGGCTAGACCAGTACTTTCAACTATGGTACATAAGTGATAGAAGTCGTTTTCTAAATTAATATTTTGATGTAATGATTTTTTTTAAATTTTTGGATGTGCATTATAATACATTCATGTGATTCATGAACACATTCATGTGATGCATATAGTATATGATACTATATATATAGTATATAGTGTACAATTAAATACATACATATGATGCATGTATATTATAATTCATATAATTCTTGTATAATGTATAATATATGATATATATATATATATATATATTAATTTAATATATATATATATATATATTATACAATAATATGCATGAGATTCATATATGAGTTGTATATGATGTAACAGTTTGTACACACTTCTCCCACAAAATTTCATCATGTCAAGAATCAAGGTTTGGTTCAATAAAGATTTAAATTTATTCATTGAAATAAGTTTAATGAATAATAATAAATATATAGTAATTCATATGATATGTTATAAAAAAGAAGAATTAGACTTTATCTAAATAAGACGTATGGTCTATTTTATTGGCTGTGTGTGGAGTCTGTGAATGATTTTGATCTCATTTTATCGATGTAAAAAAGATCATTAGTTTCATGTAAAGTTGTTGAAACATGGTATTATTACCAATCATTTTTTATCTCACCTAAGAAGTCGCTAACACCCCTTCATCTTCTTTGGTATCCTCATGATACGATTGTGGATCCACAGCTTGATAGTCCCCCTATAAGGTAGGAATCATTCATTTTCTTCTTTAATGATCTTTATCAAGAATTATCTTTGTATATAAAATATGGAATATATTGAATTTATCATTTTACAGGTACTCCAGTTTTATGATATATTTACCCATTGATTTTTTTAAGATGAATACTCCTATTTTTGGGTTTTACCCAGTTGAAAATATCATAATATGACTAAATTAAACCCATAAGTGGTATCAAATATTGTTTCTTCAAGAATTCGTTATTTTTTATTAAATGGATTTTGATAAAACCCTAATTGGAAATGAAGAGTAGTGTATCATAAAAAAGTAGTACCATTTCAATCTATAAGTTCATTTTTAATTTCCTTTACACAGTAAAAGCTATGTAAAGAAAAGTATAATTTACCTTTATGTTAGTAAGTTTTGTAAAGTTAAGGAAGTTTTAATTTAACACATATGTTGTTACATAAGGTTCATTAGCTTATTACCCTTATTATGGTTCTCATGTCAAGGTAAAGGAGGCACTACATAAATATCTTTAATGTTTATCTTTATATATCATAAGAAAAATTTAGTATACCCTTACATAGAAGATTTGTGCATTTGGATTCACTCAATTTACCCTTACGTGAGTAGTTTTTCATAAAGATTAGTAGAGAATACCTTTATGCAGTGGCTCTTACCATGACTCACTATTACAAAGAATGTCTAGGTAAAGGTTACCATAGGTTACCCTTATATGAAGAAGAGTACCTAGGTAAGGTAAATTAAAAAAAGTTTTAAATTTTTTTAAAATATTTAATGGTTTTCACATTTCAAAAAATATTTTTAAATCATGTTAAAATGTATTTTAATATTATTAAATTATTATTAATTTATTTAATTAATTATTAAAGGTTTATAATTAATTAAATAACTGTTTATGAAACATTTTTATTCCAAAATATTAAATTTTAGAATATAAAATACATTTTAACATATTATATGGCTTACCTTGTGATCTATAAATAAAAAGTTACATTTAGAAATCATAAGAATTAATTTATAAAGAGTTTATAAATTACAAAATATATGATATTTAGATTATATAAAATGTTTATATAATAGATATTTAATAGTAAAATGTTTATATTTCATTAAATTCCATATAAATTCCATATAATTATGAATATGAAAGAGTTTATATTAAAATGAATTTAAAATTATTGTATTCATAATTATGGAATTTCCATATTATTTAAATAATTTATAAAATGTTTATATTTAGAATTTATTTATGAAATGTTAATGAATGTTTCTCTCATGTTTTGGAAAATAATTAAAAAATTTATTTATTAAATTCCTTTGATATTAATGTTTAGAAAATTGTTTACAAAATTTGAATCTTGTGTATACTTTAGTTTAACTTTTAAATTATTTCTAGGAGTTAGTTCCCTATATTACATGCTAGGTACAACCCCACAAAATTTAGTTTTAATTTACCTTGGCCTCAGTTTATATTTCAAGTTATAATCTTGAGAATAGTTGTTAAAAAAAATTTATTCATATTAGGTATTAGTGTTATTATGAATTGAATTATCTTCGGAGTAAAGTCACCTTGAGTAGAGGGACTTGGGTTAAAACCACCTGTCAGCCTTGAATTTATGTATTTTCTAGAAAGGTGAATGGGGATTGCTATTTGTCACTTTGAGATTACTCAGGTTGATTTTCTCAATATCATATAACTTTATGCCTCTACATTAAGTGCTCATATACCTTATGAATATAATTAATTTTGATAAGTGTAAATATATTTGACTTTTGTTTGTGGGTGAGTAACATTGACTTGTGGTTTGTGTAAAGAGTTACACATTAATGTGGTGTGAACACATTAATTTGGTGGTAGGAATAGGGATTCCAAAAATAAATCACTAGAAACATGCATACACGAAAAGGAATAAAACATGAGAAGATAAATATTACACAAGATATAATAGTTATAAATTTAATATGCATATAATTTTTGTTAAATTGATGAGAATGAAAAACCCCTTAATACTAAATGTGGGATTCTTTAAAAGAAACACTTTTCAAGTATTCAATCATCCAATAAGTTCGTACATCCCATATTTAGGTGCATATGGATTATCTTGTGTAAGGAAATAAAGTAATGAGGGACACTAGAACATCCTTGGGTAGGTCATTCCATAGCTATGTGCTATTGGATTTACCTTTTTTGGACAATTTTTGGGATTTTCTTTAGGTTAAAATAGTAGGGGCCCTAATATAATTATGGTACCATAGGAATAGAGTTTAGTGAACTCATATGATGGATTTATATGAATAGTTATCCACTCATATATCCAAGAGTCACGACTGTTGTGATTGGGATAATTACCTACCTAAATAACTATGTTGTGTGAGAAACATCCTATAGAACTCATTACTTAGTGAAATATGAATGTTGGATCACTAAATGGATATAATTTTTTGGGTTATCATTTTTAGTGGGATAAATTTCATTTAATGTCGTAAATAAAAACATATAATACATTATACTCATTCATTGATATGTCATTATTGTAGATTATGGAATTATTAATCACAATCATATTAAGATCACTAGTAGTTACGACCTATAAAATCGTTAAATATTAGTATTTAGGATTGAGAAGTGTTCTCAATGAAAAAATTTAGAGTACCTAAATTTGAATCTTATAGAGATTAATTCCACTAGATCTAACTCATGGGTATTAGTTACTACGTGTATGTCACACATTTATGCTAAAAAAATTAAAATATAGGATGGAATTGATAAAGGGTGAAATTTATCTTAATTTCAGTAATAGAGAAAAAAATTGAATTATAATTCAGAACATATGATCTCATCTACCCAATGGATTAGTTCTAGAATTGACAAAATGTTATTATGTTCCCTCTATAAAGAGAAATTTGATTTATGTATCTTATTTGGATAAGATGGGATTTTGATTATTTATTAAGTGAATAATTTTTTAAAATATATAATAATGAAAATTTTTATGGTATTGGGAATATAATAAATGTTTTATATATTATATATTTAGATAATCAATTTTATAACAAACTGAATAAGAAGCTCAAGTTTGATTTTAATCCCTCCTACCATCGGCATTTTTACTTTTTGGTATATAAATAAGAAATGTGTTAAAAGAATCTATTGAGATGGATCATTATACTAATTTGATTATGGATCATTTTACACATGTGAATATTGTTTAAATGAAAAAAATGACCAAATAGACTTTTGTGAGAAAAGGAGAAAGGGCTAGTGGACTATGGGAACTTATACATTGTGATGTATGCGAACCAATGATTACTCAAGCATGTGATTATTATAGGTACATAATTAGTTTTACCTATGAATTTAGTCGAAATTATTATGTATTTATAATTAATTAAAAGTAATAAACTTTTGAAAAGATAAAATATTATCAGAATGACGTATAGAATCAACTGGGAAAGACAATCAAGATTATCTGCTCTGATCAGGGTGATGAATACTTGAGCCATAAATTCAATAACCATCTAAGGAATTGTGAAATTTTTCTATAACTCAATCCTATTAGAACACTGAAATGTAATGGTGTGTTTAAAAGGATGAATCATACCCTGTTAGACTTGGTTCGATTTATGATGATTTATTATGACCTTCATATTTCATTCTAGGATTATGCTTTAGAAACAGCTGCATTATTACTAAACTAAATTCCATATAAAGTATTCATATAAATTCCATAACAGATATGGTATAGTAAGTTCCATAGTTCATCTTTAATAAATATTTTTGGTTTATAATCACTCATAAAATGATTTTATTTTGATAAACTTAACTCTATGTCTAATAAATGCTTATTTGCTGGTTATCCTAAAGAAACTAAGGGATGTTATTTCTATAACCCAACTAAAAAAAAGTGTTTGTAGACAAAACTAGTGTTTTCCATGATATGGAATTCATCAATTAAGGATTTAGTTAGAGGAAAGTTGGATTTGGAGAAGTTAAAGAGTAAAAAAGAGTAAGTGTTTCTGAGATAAAAGTTCGACTGGTTCTATAAAGAGTTAAGAAAGAATAACCAAATCAAGTTAAAAAAGAACCTCAAAGGTAAGGTAATATTTTCTAGGAACCTGAGATATATGGATTTATTGTGGATAATTATGATGAAGTAAAATTCATAGAAGATAAACCTACTTTATAATGAGAGGATATTTAGAGTTACGGTTTTGAGAAATGGTTAAAATACATAGAATATAAAATGGACTCTATATATACGAACCAAGTTTGGAACTTGGTAGATTCACATGAAGGGGAGATAGAAATAGGGTGTAGGTGGGTTTTCCAAAATAAAACTAACATGGATAGTATAATCTTTACCTATAAAGAATTATTAGTGTAAAAAGTTTGCAAAAAAATCAAGGTATTGACTATGAAGAAACCTTTTCACCTATTGTGATGATAAATTATATTTTTATTTTTATTTCCATAGAATCTTATTATGATTATGAGATATATCAAATGAATATAAAAACCCCATTCCTTAAATGGAATTTATTCGATGATTTATATGACATAGTTTATGGGTTTTGAAGTTCTGAACGAGTTTACTATTATTTAAAAGTTGAAACGGTCCATTTATAGACAAAAGTAATCTTCTCAAAGTTAGAATATCTAGTTTTATAATGAAATAAAATATTTTGGTTTCATTAAGAATAAGGATGATTCCTATATATATAACAGGGTTAGTTGTAGTATAATAGAATTTCTAATATTGTATGTAGATGAAATATTACTTATTATAAATGATGTCTCTACACTTCACTATGCGGATGTGTGGTTGGGTAAATGTTTCTCAATAAAATACATGGGTGAAGCACCTTACATACTACGTGTGAAGATATATAAAGATAGATCTAAAAGTTTTCTTGTACTGATTTGGAACACATGTATTAGTAAAGTGGTAAATAGGTTTAGCATGGAGAACTTCAAAAAAGGTCTTTACTAGTGTTGCATGAAATGAATCATAAAAATATTTAGGATCCTTCTAAAAAGTTATAAAGAATGAATAGGATTCCTTATGAATTTTCCATATGATATATCTTGTATCACATATTATGTACTCAACTTGATGTCTCTTATTATTTGAGTATAATGAGTAGATACCAATCTTATAATAGTGAAAGTTACTAAATTATTATAAAGAGAATTATTAGGAACATGAGAATGACTAAGGATATGTTCTTGATCTTTGGATGAGAGGATAAACTATTTGTAAATGGTTATGGAAATGCTAGTTTATAATTCGACAAAGATTATTTGTGGTCTCAATCTGGATTGGTGTTTTGCCTAAATGGGTGATATGTCCATTAGAAAAGTTACAATAAATCCACCATAGTAAAATCAATAATAGTGGTTGAGTACATCATGATATCAAATATTGTGATGGAAGTTTTTTGGATTAAGAAGTTTATTTTTGAACTAGGATTGTTTCTTAGCATCAAGGGCACAATTGAGCTATATTGTGGGAATAATGGAGTGGTTTCTCAATCTAAGTAACCCCAGTCCCACCAAAGGACAAAACCTATTCTTCAAAAATACCATCTCATATGGCAGATCATTGAGGTGGGTGATGCAAAGACAATTTGGGTAAATATATAGGATAATGTATCATATCCAATGAAACCCCATTATCATAGCAAAAACATGAGGGTCATAGAGAATCTATGGGTGTAAGTTACATGATCGATTGGTCATATTGGTTGTAAAATGTATCATGTTACTATAATAAAAGGAACTATCAAATTATCATTCATTCATGTGTGCTACAATTTGTCTTACATGAATAGTTTAATGATAATATCTCCTCAAAGTATAAGTTTAAGTTATCCATAATCAATGATCATCATGGAGTATTATGGATTTTGATGAAATGTTAAGATTAGTTTGAATATATTCTTGTACTAATTATAAAGAGTTGTGTATGAGGTTATAATAATGGATCAATGAGGTAATAAGTATAGATTTATTACTTTGACTAACTGACCAAAGTACATCTTATGGAATGTCGTATAGTCATCGATATACTTAGGGGTGTCTGATTATTATCAATCCTTCTTACCTAAGGTTATAGATATACCTAGAATGAGAACCTTCATATTTTTATAAACTACTTACACAACTAAATATGTTAACTTATATAATATGGGAGGTGGTTGGGTATGTTTTTGATCATGTCATTAGTTGGAGAAAAAACAAGATGGGATTTTTCCACTTGTATGAAAAGAAAATACATCTAGACATTGATTGAATTAGTCTGATGAAATACATAGACATAGTTAAGTCACAAATGATCTTTTTAGATATTTAAATTAGGGGAATGTGATGTACTCATCTGTAACATGAAATATACATGATGTATTCATCGACTTGTTCAATAATTTTTAGAGAATTAAGAAAATATGAGTTGGCCAATACTAGATTGACATGTTCCATGTCTAGTAGTCACTAAATTTTATGGGAAAAGGTTTTATATAAGGTGTGTATATGGTGAATATGATATATATTTTGGTGGAAATGTTTTTATAGAGATATGAGTATGGGTGATGGAGATCACACTACACCCGTTAGTATCTTGGGTATCACTAATACAATGATATACTCTTCTCTTTTCTTACATATAAGAAATAGATATTTCATATTTTTTGCTGATGCTGTTAAGATGCTTAGGGTTAGACTGTTGGATGATGATAAAATTTTGGAAAAAGTGTTTTTTCAAAATGAAGAGAACTTTTTAAAACTATATAAAAATTATTTTGGATGGATTTTTAAAGAGTTGTGATGTTTTGTATAAATCCATTATGGTATTTTAGTGTAAGTGTGAGATTATTGGATGTACACTAATACATTCATGTGATATATGTACCCATACATGTGATTCATGTAAAAATGCATGTGATGCATGTACACATGAATATGATGCATGTACACATTCATGTGATGCATATAGTATATATATATATTATATGATACTTTATATATAGTATATAGTGTAAATTTAAATACATACATATGATGCATGTATATTATCAAGCATATAATGCATGTATAATATATAATATATGATAATATATATATATATATCCATTAGATGTATATATGAGTTTCATGTGGCGAAATGGTCTATTAAACTTCTCCCAAATGGTTTCATCAATTCATGAACCAAAGTTTGGTTCATTATAGCTTTTTATTTATTCATTAAAATGATTTTAGTGAATAATACCCAATGGAAAGTAACACATATAATGAATTCTGAAGAAGAATCATCTGTATTTGGCTATATAAGATATATGATCTCTTTTTTTGGGTATGTTTTATGTGTGTGGATGCATTTGATCTTATTTTTTCAACATAACCAAGATCATCAGTTTAATGTAAAGTTGTTAAAAGATTTACTTATTCTTGATAATTATTTATCTTACCCAAGAAAGAACTATATCATCTTTATCTTATTGGGTATCATCATGATATGATTGTGGATCCACTATTTTTTATTTCATATTAGTGGAAAGAAGTATTTTTTTTACTAATTTAGTGATCTTTATCAAGAATTTTCTTTTTAAATATAATATGGAATTTTTTTAGTTCTCATTTTCCAGGTACTCTATTTTTATGATATATTTACATTTTGATTTCTTGAAGATGGATCCTTGTATTTTTGGGTTGTTTTACACTATAATAATCATAATATGATTAAATGGAATCCATCATAACTCATTAATAAGTATTTTTTAATTTATTATTTTCATGCTAGTTAATATTATGTAGAACTTACATAATTAATTAACCATGTTCGATAAAATAATTCACACATAATAATTTTATTTTATCTTGGCATACTTGTTAATTTATTTACTTAATGTGATCATGTTTAATTAAACAAATAAATAAACCATGCATCACATAAATAAATAAATAACCATGTATAGATAGAATAAACTAAATACGTGATATGATGATAAGATTTTATCTATTGGTTGGATTATCTAGTGCTGAAAAACTAACGCATTCCCTAGGGGAAAACATTGTGAGCCTACACTTGGCTTGAGTTATAATATTTTTCCATTCTCTTACATATCTCCTAAGATAGATTCACCTCAATTCAAGTACAAAACTGTCTCCTTTAGTTGGGAGATCTATCCTTTACAAATGTTTACTCACATGAATGTGGGGGAGAAAACATTTATGTTTACATAAAATAATATTTGGACATGTAGGTGTATATATGATAAAAGAGATAGGGATGATATAAAAATCATAATATTTAATTTAATAATAATATTACATAAAATCATGTAATTAAATTAAATTAAATTAATATATCCAAAACATACACAAGTTCATCAAAGATCAAGTTCAATCACAACATGAAATAGCTATGCATTTACAATTTCAAGCATTTATTTCAAATTTTTCAAATTAAGATAAATATAGTGGAATTAATAAAATAATAAACTAATTTATTAATTAATTAATTATCTTGATATATTTTCCTAATAGTCCTTGATATATAAGAATATCATCCTTTATTATTTTAAATAAATTAAATATATTTTATTTTATTTATAAATATTTAACTATGTGGTTCCTACCACAGAGGCCACAAAGTGTGTATATTATACATTAGATTAAATCTATTTCTGGTATCTAATACTTACAAGAAATATATTTTCATTCTACAAATCATGTAACACATGCTTCATATAATATTTTTAAGGGGATCCAAACGTTACATTCATAAATATTACATCATTTTAGATGAGTATTTAATACATCTCATAATAATACACTCCCTAGAGTCATAATGGTTCATTGTATTTGAATACTAGAAACATAATTATCTTATTTCATGAAAGATATTCATCATCCACTATAGGAAAACGACCGTTTAGTGGTGGTTTTAAAAACTGCTGCTAAACGTGTTTCGGCCCGCCATTTCGCAGTGGTTTTTAAACCGCCGCGAAATGCCTTAATTTGTTTTTTATTTTTTTTTATTTTATTTTAATTTTTTTTTAATTTTTTCAAGGATTAGCAGTGGTTTTTTAAAAAACCGCCATAAAATAGCAGCGGTTCGGGTAAACCGCCGTGAAATGAAAGGAAAAAAATAAAAAAAAGACAAGAAACCCCGAAATCACAAAAACGACCATAACTTTTTATCCGGGCGTCCATTGGAGTGCCACGACCAGTCAAATAGAAGATCATGAAGAGATCTAGAGGCACGTATAATCAAAACCCTGAGACAGTCTAAGGTGCGGAAAATATGAGAGTTAAAATAAATTTGAAAAAAGTTCTCCAACTTCAAACGGCCATAACTTTCACTCCGGGTGTCTGTTTGGGCTCTACCACATATCAAATCGAAGCCAGTGAAGAGAGATACACACTAATTAAACACATTCAAGAATCTGTCATGTTTTTTGACCCCAAAACCCCTCCAAAGGCCTCTGAAACCCCATTTCTGTCACCGATGTCCCATCGAACTTGTCTTCAAATGGACCTAACTTTCGATCTGCGTGTTAGTTCAGACTCCTCCACCTTCTAGATTGTAGCTCGTTCCATGAGATTCAGTTTGACTAGTCGTGGTTCCCACATTAACTCATGGATTACCAGTTATTGACTTTTTATTGGGTATCGACTCACAAAGTCAGCTCATTTCATCCCTATTCATGGATCTCATACGGTGGATTACTTGTCAAAAATATATTTTTGATAAGTGATAAAGAGGCATGGAATACCAGTTTCAATAGAGTCAAATAGAGATCCGATGTTTACATATCATTTCTAGAAATCCTTACCAAAATCCCTTGTGTCTTAGTTGACTATTAACATGGAGTATCATCTTTGAATGGATGAGCAATCCAAAAGGATGATAAAACATTTGAAGACATATTGTGGTCTTGTGTAATGGATTTTGGTGGATCATGGGAAGAGAACGTACTTTTAGTGGAGTTTTCATATAACAAAAGTTAGCAATCCTCAACACATATGGATTCTTTTTAAGCATTTTATGGGTTTCCTTTTCATTCTTCTCTTTTTTGGGTGGAAATAGGTGACACTTCACTCATTGGGTTGAGCCTTGTCCAAGAAAAAATGGAGAACATTCAGTTGATCATAATATGGATGGAGATGGATGAGAGTCATCAAAAATCATATGCATATCATCTTAAATGGTCATTGTTGTTCAAGGTGAGTGAGCATGTGCTCTTGAGGATCTATCCAAGGCCTGGAAATAATCTTTTTGGGAAATAGGGTAAGTTGTCTCCTTGATACACAGTCCCTTTTGAGATAATTGAATGGGTTGGTGAGGTGGCATATTGGTTGGCATTGTCACCATGGTTCAGTATTGTGCATAATGTGTTTCATGTATCTTAGTTAAAGAAGTATCAGCCTGATCCAGGCCATGTGATTCGATGGGATCATGTTGAAATAGAGTTGGATTCTTTGTTGTGCACATTCCATTATGGATTGTGAATAGGATAGAGAAAGTACTGCATGGGAAAAGCAATGATCTGGTGAGTATTTTATGTTAACATGGTCAGATTTAGGAAGAGACTTATGGATGGGAGAAGGAAATGAAAGAGAAATAGAAGAAAATATTTTATGGAAATGATATTTTTATAATTTTTGGGGATAGAAAGACCAATGGTGGGGAGAATGTAGCACCCCCAGTTTCAATTAATTATCCCTTATTTTATGTTTTTTAATTATATAAAGTGTTTAGGTGAAGATTGGGAATTTTAGAGACATTTTTGAATGTTTTGGGGGAATTTATAAAGGTTCATGGTTGGATCATGGTTAGTAGAAAATGTGAAACTTCACCAGGAAATTGTGCACAATGAGACAGAGGGCCCTCGGTAGACGCACAGTTAGGGAGCACAGTTTGTCCAAACATTGCGAACACCCAGTTGAAAGCATGGAAAGATATATAGTGGGATTTGTGATGGTTAGTATATGGTTTGGAAATAGTGTAATCCAACCATGTGAGGAACCCCCTTGAGGTAGTATCTAGAGCATAGTTAGCGCATGGTATGTCTAACAATGAGACTAACCATTAATGGTTTAAAAACAAGATCCAAAAAAGGGGATCTAGCCTAGTTTTATGTTTTAACCCCTCATTTGTGCCCCAAACTAACCCTAACTCTATATTTTATCCTCCTAAAGGTATTATAGGATTCTCCCATTGATTTGGAGGTGATATGAAGGTCACTCTTGGTTTGTTGAAGTCAGATTCTCGTAGTAAGTCATCGTTCTTAGTGTTTTTTTCTTTGTTTTCCTTAGATCTACTTCTCCCTCTCTCTTGGTTTCTTAAATATACTTTTTTATGGATATATGTAAGGTATTTGATTCCAAACATGATTATATTTGGATGTTTTGGCTAGTATAAGATGTCTAAGGCAGGTTTTTGGAGTTTTGACCCTGTTTTGTGGATATTTTCATGTTATTTTCCATTTTTACCATGTTTTTATAGGTATCTAGATTCACTCTTGACTCCTATATTTATAAATTGAAGTATTACTTTTTAATTGATTAAATTTATTGAAATTAATTGTGAAATTGGTGTTTAAATCATGGTAGAAACCTTCTTTAGTGATGGTTTGTGGATTTGTGTGAAATTGTAAAATTTTTGTAAAAAGTGCTTTGATAAATGATTTTAAAAAATTTATTTTAAAATAGTTACTCGGTTCGATTTATGGGAAAATGTTTTCAATAAAAAAAATTATTGAAACAGTTTTCGCATTTAATTGGTTTTGACATTGAAATGGTTTTATCATAGAAACATTTTTTTCATGATTGTATTGGAAGGTTTTTTGGGAATCCTTGGTGGTGTGTGTTCATATTGAATTTTTACGAGGCTCGGTTGAAATATGACTTGGTTATCGGTTCCAAAGGTATAATGGAACATGGGATTTAATTACCTTGTGATGACTTGGTAGATCAATCAGAAACTAATCTTGAGTATGGAACTATCATAATGAAGAATGCATGTGTGGATGTGTGGATGTGTGGTTTAGAATAGGATATTCCAAATGGTTTGTGAAGTGGTTGGAAAAACATGATTGGTTTATTTTCATGGAAATGGTTTTGGTTTGTAAAACTATTTTTCTTAGAAAAAGATTTGGTTTTGAGATAAATTTTTTTAAATTTTTTATAATTTTTTTTATATAAATGTGATAAGTTGTTATAACCTAGTGGTGTGAGTAGGGAAGTCTTTTGAGGAAATCCTACTAAGTTTCATTACTCACCCCTACTTTAAAACTTTTTTTGATTTTGCAGATGTTCTTTATTAGGACATGGGAAAAGGTAAAGTATCACACTTATCTAGTGGTTCTTAGTGATACTAAGGATTTTTTTTGAAGTGGATCATGGAGAAAGTTGGAGCTTTGGAGTAATGGTTTTCTTTGAGTTTTTTATCTTTCTGTTGTGTACTTGGATATTTTTTATTCTTCCACTATGGTACTCTTTGTAGTTTGTTTTTATATAAATGAAATGTTGAGTTTTCTTTCTTTTCTATCATTCATCATGTATTGGTTCATTTGGTTATGGCTGGTTTGGTTGGTTGTTTTATTTTCAAAGGGAAAATCAATCTCCAATTATATATGAAGACCTTGGCATTAATTTCCAACCTTTGGAATCTCGGGGATGTCTCTTAAGTCCAAATAACATCCTCCTAACTTCTCAAGTCAATGATTAGGGATGGTATGTTATAGCTAGGGGTGGGTTTTCTACATGGATATTGTTCCCCCTATACTATGTATCATAGTGGAGAGGTGTGGGTTCTCCACATGGTTACTACTTCAGATAAACACATGTGATGTTGGGAATTATTGATGGACCCTTTAAAACTATTGGCATACTCTTTTCAAAGGATGGGTTGTGAGATGGAGATCCTCTTTCTCTCTCATTTGGGTTTCTTTTAGGAGTATTTATATATTTTTTGTTGTTGGGATTTATTTTTTTCCGTTGATTTTGGGTTAATCTGATTACTTCTATCATGTCTCTAATTTCTTCCACTTTAGTTTTTGGGGCATCCTATTGGGTGTGTATATACTCACCCATACATGGGATTTTCCCACATGTGTCATGTCTTATAAAAACAATGGATTGGTCAAAGGTGATTTAAGAGGAGAACAATGATACCCAGGTACATTTGATAGTGTAAGGTGTTTGGGTCTTGGGGATCTGTATCCAGGATCTCTCAGCATTTCTTTTATAGATATTTTCATTTTGGGACATCTTTTATAGTTGGTAGTGTATTTTTACCCTTTACATTCAATATTGCACTATCACACTCTTTTGTATTCCCTAGAGGTTATTACAAGCATGGTTTATTCTCTATATGTTTTTTTCTTTTATTATTATTCATGTTAACTTATTCATGGAGATGGATGGGTTCATTCATATAGTTAATTTAGGTAAAGGCCTCCCATTTTAGTTATGTCTTTTAGCATTGGTCGCTAGCCCTTGGCCTATGGAGGTTGTCTTGGGTTAGTTATGGATTAGTCTTCCATCAGCTAGGCTGTCCTCGATGGGTCATATTGTGACATTAATTCCTTCCATATAGGGATTTATAAGGATATATATGAATACTTGATTAAAAGGAATTATTGTAATAAAATTCTAGCAAATAAAGGTTTTGATCCCAATCACCTTCGAAATCTATAGACCATTCTCTAAACAATATTATAGATTTTCAATGTTCCTCTTATACTGACTATCTATTTGAGAATGATAAGTAGTCTGGAAACTCAACTTTGTATCTATATCCTACTGATGAATTCTCCAGAACATTGAGGTTAACCTAAGATCTCGATCTGATACAATTGAGAGTGTTACTCCATGAAATCTTACCACTTCCTTAATGTATAACTAAGTAAGTTGATCAAGATATAAATCTTATCTAATGGTAATAAAATTCACTGATTTCATAATTTGGCCAATTGTAACCCATATAGAATTATTCAATTTAGATGTTTTGGGGAGTCTAATAATGAAATACATGGTAATGTTTTCCCATTTCCATTATAGTATGGGTAATGGTTGTAATGTACCATTAGTCTTATATCTCTCAGCCTTAACTTTTTGATATACTAGGAATTGAGATACATACTCTATAATATCCCTTTTCGTGTTATCCCACCAGAAATACTCCATGTGTGTGTGTGTACATCCAGTATGAATAGAGAGTGATGAACTATGAGCTTCATCAAAAAACTCCTTCTTCAATTTTGGTATTGATGAGACACATACTTAGTTTCTGAACCTTATAATTATATAATTATCATGGTTGAACTTAGGAACATTCCTCACCTTCTTTTTTAATTCCACATATTTATTTTTCACCTTCTTAATCTTATCTTGGATGGTTAGTTGAACATTCATATCAGAAAAATAGGATAAGTGCCCTTTCTTCATGATTTCAATATCTATCTTCTGAAAATACATAAATATTGGATCTCTTAAAATCCTCATAATGGATAACCAAGCATTTTTTTCTAACATAGAGCATCATCCACCTTTTTCACCTTCTCGAGGTGGTTATGTACTGATTAGTCATAATATTTGATCAACTCAAACCATCTTATCTAGTGTATATTCAACTCTTTATATGTAAATATATACTTTAAAATTTATGATCATTATATATATCACACCTTTCACTGTACAAATAATTCCCCCAAATATTTAGTGAAAAATTACTGTTGTTGGCTTCTAATCATAATTATAGTGAATTTTCTCATGAATTTTTATTTGGAAATGGGAAAATGATATCATCTTGTAATTATTCATCATAGTCACATGTTTGATGCATCACTAAACATCACAGACCCTTATCTAGTTATGGGTGGTGTAATCATATACTCGCTAACTAAACATCCCTCAAATTATTTGAAATTCCCTTCGCATTCATCTACCTATAAAAACATAAACCCCTTCCAAGTTAACTTGGTGAGGAGTGTATTAGATATTCATGATAAATCTCTCATGAACTGTTGGTATTAACCATCCAACCCAAGAAAAATGTGGATCTTGGTTACCTTGATTGGTTTAGGCTATTGTGAAATAAAATCCATTTGTGAAGGATCCATTGATATACACTCACTTTAGATTATATGAACTAATAATGAAACATTCTAAAGTTAAAATTCACACTTGTTAAATTTATAATAAAACTTCTCCTTCTCAAGGTCTTCAGCACAATTATCAAATAATCTTCGTGCTCTTCCTTTCTCTTTGAATATATAAGAATTTTATCTTTAAATAATACCAAAAACTGATCTAGGTAATATCTAAAGACTTTATTCATTAAATCTATAAATATTGTAGGATTATTGGTTATTCCAAATGGAATTAATATAAATTAATAATTCCCATACCTCATATGGAAATATGTCAGGGGTATATCCCCCTTATTAACCCTTAATTAATTATATCTAGAATGAAGGTCAATCTTGTAAAAGTATCGATATCCTCATGATTTATCAAGAAAATCATCAATATGGGTTATCAGATACTTTTTCTTAACAGTAATCTTATTATGTTCCTAAAAATCGATTCAAATACGCATTGGCACATCTTTCTGGTTAACAAAAAGAGTAGTTCCACCCAATGGTGAAGCATTTGGCCAAATTAATCCCTTATCTAGATTATGTTTTATTTTATTATTCAATTCCAACAACTCAATCAGGTCTATTCTATATATAGTCTGTGAAATATTCATATCACCGAGTTTGAGTTCTATTGAAAACTCAACTTTATGATTTGGGTGAAGAGTATGCAAGTCCTCAAAATACATCATCATATTCCTAAACAACAGAAGAATTTTATATGTTGATTTTATCCCCAACTATTTTAGGTAAATAACCCTGAAAAATATGTATTAGAACCCATATGATGGCTTTAGTTTCCATTAGAAGTTCAAGTTCATCCTCACACTGATAGAAACTCATTCGTTGATTGAGAATATCGAATATAACTTCCCTTCCTCAATAATTGATATGGGGTCTATACTGATTGATCCAATCCATTCCCAAAATAAAACTAAATTCAACTTGAAGAATAATGAAAAGATTTTTAGAAAGCACATCTCCAAAAAAATTCTATTAGATAGGAACTATAGACTTAAGATGCATCCATACTCCCACTAGAAGTTTTAGCTGCCAACTCAAAATTTAATCATTGAGGTGGTGATTTAATACCCTTATAAAATTATTCAGATATAAAAGACTGGTTATAACTTGAATAAAATAAAACATTTTCAACTATAGAGTGTATGATAAGTGTACCATTCACCATTTCATAAGGAAATCCACATCATTTTTATTAATTTCATAAGCTTGGACTTCTCTCCTTGGATTCTTCTATGGTAAGTTACCTTAATTTTTTGGGTATTTGTTGGAATATTGTCTCATATCCTTATAGTTAAAGTATTGTTTTTTTATGTTTTATCCCTTACCCTTACATCCATGAGAAATGTGTCCTTTTTCTCCACACATGTAGCAAACTCCTTTTCCCTTTAATCAAGTACCATGGTTTTTTCCTCCATAAGTATCACATATTTGAAAATCCCCCTTTCTCTTATTCCCTATAACCATTTTTTTCTCATCTATCCTCTTATTATCCTTATTTACTTTAAATACATAAGACTTGGAGAATTCTATCTCTGTCTTGATAACACATGATATTATATCCTCTTATAATGAGAATGTTTGGGTGACTAGTTCCCTTACAAGGATTGGTTTTATCCCATAAAATAAATGATCAATATTACTCTTTGAGTTATATATGTATTCTGAATTATGTATTTCTAACCTTGTAAAGTTGTCTTCATACTTAATAACATTTTTTTCTTCCTTTTTTTATATACTCATGAATTTCTTTTTGATATCTTCTTGTTATTCCCAAGGAAAATATTTTTTCAAGAAAATTTCCTTAAAATCCTTCCAATCCAGGCTCGTTATTTCCTCCACATCCTTAGTGTTTTGAATCAGTGGCCATCATTGATATGCATCCCCAATGAGATTAGAAACTATTATAACAACCTTATCCATTTAATTACTTCCCAAAGTGATAAATCTCTTTCTAAGTAATGTATCCATTACTCAACTACAAATATATTTTTGTATCTAATGAATGATGGAGGATATTGTCACATGAAAAATTATAACATCGTTACCCCATATTAAGGATTGACAGGATGATCCGCATGAGTGAGGTTATTGGTCATAACCTGAGTCAACATCCCCAATATAGTTATAATTTATTTAGTTATAACTTAATATCTAGCTTTATTATCTTGTCCATGAGTGAAATCCCTATATGGATTATGTGCATTGATAGAGTTTATATTCCTTCTTCTAGGAATCATTTCTAAATAATGAAATAAACTAGAGCAGATCATAACATTATGAATCATAATGTATAATTCTGAAATTATTGAAACACTTGATATAAATTGAAATTTACACATAGCTAATATCATAATCATAATCATAGTATCTTTGGGAATATCTTCAAATAATAAAAATATTTTCAAATATTTCACAATGGAATGTAATGAAAATGTGAATTAAACACAATAATTTTCCCTAGGAGTGTCAAACTAGGTGTATAGTAATGTAACACTCACTTTTCACCAGAATGATTGTTAGGAAATACTTGACCAACTCATTTCAGGGTTATTACCCCTAGATTCATTTGTCCCAAAACCATGTCCACTTGTAGTATCTATATAGGGATGTGTTTCTAGGAAAACTATATAATATCTAGCTTACCAAAACTTTAGTATGTTATTCTATACTTAGACTTATCCTCAAAGTCTATGATAGTGTTATGTTCCCTAATATATGTTTTCCTAAATATAATTCCCAAGATTTATACTAAACTTTATTTGATACAAACTATAATGACCTTAAACCTAGAAGCCCAAAGTTGGTGGTTACTTTATTATATTGTTACTAGATACAAGTGATTGAATCTCAAAGGACTGAATAATTTAGTAGTCTTAGTAAACTAGATACATACTTGAATCTCACATTACTTTTGAAATCATAAAATAAAACATTGTATTTTATTCAAGAATATAATTTTTACCTATAGTATATCCTTAAATATCAATCATAATATTCTTCCTAACATCTTGGGAAAAGGAAATATAAGAAAGGGGTGATCTCATATGCTCGGTAAGGGAATTCATATAGTATAATCTATCATATAATAAATAAGGCATGAATGATATATAAGGAATAAATGATTACCAAATAATGTCATATAAATAATCATATTATCTTGAAAATTATCCATGGATACCATAACTATTAAAATAATTACATGTATATCAATAACTAATTTCATAATAATGTCATGGATAATTTCGTACATCATAAACTTACCATCGAGTTCTTGTGCTAAGAAACATTACATAAATAAGTAAGGCCTTGTCCAAATACCTAAACTATTTTTTATTATGATACATATTGATTTATCGAGGGGCTATGTAATTTTATTCCTCATCCATCACTAAATAATTCCAATGCATTCATCATATTAAAAAACAATATAACTTAATAAATATGCCTTATAATCAATAATTATCTGTATTAGAAAAACTAAATATAGAAGGTCAATAATTTTATAAGTTAAACCAATCATAAATCATTGAGGGAAATATATTGGACGGTATCATTATATTATAACCTCAATAAATCATAATATTCATAAAAGGATGTTGACATATATGAAAATACTTTTAAAAGATCCTTGGAATATTTCTTGAGTAAAATACCAATTTCACTTTGAAATCACTTATTTTAAATTAAAAAAAATTAACAATATTAAGGGAAATATTTTATTTGAAATGAATTTTGGAAAATTTTAAAGAAATTTTCAGGTTGAATATTATTCATGATGGTGGGAAAATTCATTCATGTAGTTTATGTTAAAATAAATATTATGTTCACACCTTCAGTAAAAGGTGACTCATATATAAAAAGACATGAATATTATTTTTAAACCATTTTATAAAAGTTAAACATATGTAAAAATTAATTTAATAAATCATTATATAATATTAAAAACATTCTTGAAAATATTTTAAAGAATGTGTGGATATTAAATAAAAATATTCCTGACTAAAAGAAAAACAAGGTCGGTTTTCTTCAAAAACATCATTTTTCTATCTTGAGTGATTAAAAGTTGAAAATTAAATAAAAACATTAAATTTATACAAATAATCATAAAAGAATAAAATATATTAGTTTTAAGAAAAAAAATATCATATAATTACTCTAACAGATACTTAAATGTAAACAATACTGAATAATGATTAGATTGTGGAATAAACCCTTTCCTAAATCTTAACTTTATTTTAAAGTGATATAAACTCCTATATAATAAATTTAAATTTAATATAATTCTACACCAGAATCATTTATATAATTATAATATCATATATTATCCATTTATAACATCTAAATATCCATTTTTTAATAATTCTTTATTCAAATTAACATTTCCAGGAGTTAAATGTTTTTCTTTTCAAGGAAGTTTTAGTTATGAAATTATGGTCCTTGTACTTTTATCATGGTTCCATTATATTCAGAATGTCAAAAAAGATATAAATATCTTATATATTCATTATATAAATATATATATTCATCCATAAAAGGTATATATAAAAATTAATTACACCATTCACGGAGACGGTGGGTCTTACATATGCATGAATGTTGTTTCCATTTTTTGATGGATGGAATGAAATAAAGGTAAATAATAATACAAATTTAAATAATTATAATAATATAATAAATAATATATATTTATTAAATCCATCATTATAAACATCCAATTAAATTGGTGTTAAAAAATGATTTACATCACTACATGGATTTGGAAAATCATATGCACACATCAGAGATGTTTTTACATTATGTAAGATGGAAAGAAGGTGGATAATGGTTGTTATATCATCATAATAAAAATTAACTATATTTAATATGATGAATTAATTATTTTATAATGGATACCATGGAATTATAGGAGGTATAAGAAGAAAAAAATTGAAATTGCTCGGTTAAGAGTTAAATCTCTTCATTGAGAAACCTCTTTTGGCTTACACCTTAATCCTTAAAGGGGTGATATTTTGAAAAAAAAAATATGATATAAGATGTGGTGAAAGGATATAGAAAGGTATTATGGTTGTTACTTTCTAACATTAAAGGCTCAAAAGTTGTGAGGAATAGAGGAAAAGGGGTTCCCTTTTATAAGTGAAGGGAGGGGAACTCTTGGAATTACATAAAGTATTAAATTAATATAATTAATTTTTATAATAAAGAGAATCAAAAATGAAACTATTTAAAATATAGGATTAGGATAAAGATAAATACTATGATAAAATAAAAATTAGGCATGTTTAGGTAATGTTTTAACCCTTATCTCTTATTTTTTACCCCTATGTTAATCTTTTTGACAATTACCATAATATCAAAGTTTTATACTATTTAAGATGAAAGGTTGCGGGAAAACCCATTTATTAAAAAAAAGAAAAAATAAAATAGGAAAGCCTTTTGAATTTGGTAAGGGAAACCCATTACATGCCCATAGTCCAGAGGCACATAACCTCAAATTTCAGTGGCATAAAGGCCCAAAGGAACAAATCCCAATAAGAAATGAAATTCCAAAACAAAATCAAATCCAAAAGCTCCACACAACCAATGTGGAATCCCACCATATCAAAGACCACTCCACCATTGAGGCCATTGATGATCGAAACATCGCATTGTCATCCAAAATTTCCATCCTGAGCCATTATCCATCATCGCATCGCGTGCATAGACCATCGTCTCCTACTTCGCTCACCACTGTGGAAGGCCACTGAAGCCTAAGAACTTTGCCTTATCCGCAATGACATCACTTCCTGAACAACCTCCTCTACATTTTCATGACCTCCATCAAGAGATCACTGAAAAACCCAGTTGTGAAATGAATCCCCTAAGGAACATTTGTTCCCCAGATCAACCTATGGCCTAGTGCCTGCCAAGACCATCATCACGCCACCAGGAAACCCACACCCCCACCAATCTGAATATAGATAAAATTTAAGCAATAGATCTAGAACGGATCTAGATGTAAGACACTAGATTAGAAGGATTTTCAACTTCCCAAGCCGCCACCAAGTCTGAAGCCACTAACGCACCAAATCATCGACCAATGCTGAGAGTCGAAGTCGCTGCACAATCAGGAGTCACTTTCGATAGTTGACACTGCCAATCCATGGGGATTAACCACAGAGTATGTTGAGGAAGCTGAAGAAAGGATAAAAACTAGCCGCAAGATCTCGACCGAAGTTGAGAGCTCAATCCTTCAATAATACCTTTTATACTATTTAAGGGTTAAGTATGTTATTATAAAATGAAAAGTGACCCATAAATGGTTCATGCTTGATATTTTAAACCATATACCATTAACTTGGATGAATATAGGATTTTTATGAATTTAAATCATTTAATAAATTTTTGTTTATTAAAAAATATCATTAATGTCATTTTTGGAACTATTCATTTACTTTGACATTAATGTCATAAATATAGTTATATAATTTGAATATAAATATTTCACACATCCCGAATATGTTATATTTATCTAAAGAATATATTTTAATATAGTAATTCATCCAATTTTTATTACCTTTAATATTTTTAAATAATTTATTTTATTTATCTATTAATTGAATAAATATTGTGTGAGTGAAGCGTAAGCATCTAATATAGTTATTAATAAATAAAAATTTAAAAATTACCATGATAAAAAATTATCTATAAAATAAAAATTTATAACTGAACTGTTCTTCTTCTTATCATTATGTAAAAAATTTTCAGATATTAAAGTCGAGAGAGTGACATTTTGTATTTATTCATTTCTTAAAATAATATTTGGGGAATAATCAAATTAAAATGGAACCATGAGTACATATATTATATAATTTGATAGAAATGGACTAAATCCACTATTCTAATAAGAAAAAGTCATGTTTTAAAGAAATTTTATAGTATGATCCCAATTTTTTAATCCTATTTTACTCATTTTACCCTTACCGAAGTGACAAATATTAATCAAGGTTATTATTCATAATGAACAAAAATAAAAGGGAACCATTTACCAAATTTTATCCTCATAATTAAAAATATTAATCCATTTTTCAAGATTAAATTCATATATGTAGAAAATTTTAATTTAAAATTAAAATCACAAAATGAAATGAAAAGCATATTTCTAGAAAAAAATTCTTTATGAAGTATAAAAGTCTTTATAACAAAATACAATATAAAATTGATTTTAATGAAATTAATTAGATTATTAATAATATAAATGAACTAATTTTACTTTTAAATTTATTTAAAACAAAATTTCACTTTGTAAATACTTTAAATAAAAAATAGTTTTCAATAAATATCAGTATTTTTTCAATATTCATCAAAAAATAAATATTTTTAGATTATTATCAAAAATTCACTCTAAGATAATTAAGACATAATTATTTAAAAAAATAAACTTATTTTTTCAAAAAGAATTATAAAAGATTTATAAATTAATTATATTAGTTATTTACAAACAGCAACAAAAACCATTTTTGGGAAAAATGTATTTTTAAATAATATAATGACTTTACTAAAAATATACATATTTCATCTAAAACCTGTATAAATTTTAAAAAAATGTTATGATTTATTCTTCCAATTTAACAGTTAATTTATAATGGTGTATAGTATTATGGTTCATTTAGGCTCAGGGTTTCATGTATCGTAAGTTATCAAAGAAATTAAATTTATTTGAAGAAAAATATATCATAAAATATCATTGTGTTATAATAACTAAACCACCTACCACATTATCATAATCCATTCATATGTATTATATATGATTATAAAAGAAATTATTATTTCTTAAAATTTTAACCTATGGAAAATAAAATGAGTTTCAACAATATTCCATAATCATAATCATAAACCATCCAAAGAATGAATAAAGGTAGTATCAATATATTGTATCTCTAGTGAAGCCTAAGTAACATCAATAAATTTTTTTATGGATAAAAAATCATTGAAATATCACTGGAACATTTCATGATGAGAATTACCTTTTATTTTTAAAATAATTTTTTAAAATATAAACATTTCCAAAATATTATGAAAAATATATCTTTTAAATAATACAAGGAAACTTGTAAATGAATATTCAAATAAATAAAGTATTTATAATAGTGGGAAATCTTATTCATGTGGTAAACGTTAAAAAAAATTCCATTCACACGTTTGGTAAAAAGTATATCATTTATAAAATGACAAAAATATTCCCTTTAAACCTTTTTATAGAAAGTTAAACAGCGGTAAAAATTAATTTAATAAATCATTTTAGAATAATAAAACCATTCTTGAAAACATTTCAAATAAAATATGGACATTGAAGAAAAATATTCCCAGTAAAATGGAAAAAACAAATCAGTTTTCCTTAAAAACATTTATACTTTTGAGTACATAGAGAGATAAAAATTAAAATAAAACATTTAATTTCTAGAAATAACCAAAGGATAATAAAATATATAACACTTGTGAGAGATATATCATATAATTCTATCATCATAAATTTAATCATAAACAATCCCAGTAAAAAGTGAGATTGTAACATAAAGTTCTTACCTGAGGTCTAACTTTCTTCGTAAGTTATTTTAGCTTCCTTTATAATAAATTTAAATTTATTATACTTATATACTAGAATAATATTCATACTTATAATACCATACATGTTTTACTTATAAAATTTTATCACCTTCTCATTAATAATCGTTCGCTATGATCATTTGTTGGAGTTTTAACTACTTCATATTTCATGTATGTTTTGATTTAGAAATTATATTCCTTGTATATTAATCATAGTTACATGATATCAAAAATTTTATTCATGATATAAATATCATATATATTCATTATATACATATTTAGAACTATCTATAAAATATAGTGATTTAAATTGAATTACATCGTTCATGGAGACAGTAGTTCTTACCTATGCATGAACGATGTTTTCATTTTCTAATGAAAATAAAGAAAGAAATATAAATAATATTTTATATTTAGAGACTCATAATTATATAATATTATCATATATATTTATTAAATCAATCATGATATACATAAATATGAGTTTTTAATGGAAAATGAATCATATTTCTATGTTGAGACGATAGTTCACATGTACGCACTAGTGATACAATCATTACCCATTTGATGGGAAAGAGGTTAAAAATGGTTTTCCCAAAATGATAATAAAATATAAGTATATTTATGATACTATAGTAATTATTTTATGATGGATAAAATATATTTATAGTAATTATAAGAACAAATAAACATTGAAAGAGTCATCCAAGATGATTACATCTTATTTGGAAGAAATCCTTTGGATTGCACCTTAATAATTCATAAAATGGTCTTAGGGTAAGAACAGGAGCTCAAGAAATAATTTAATGATTATAGGAAGGTTTTTTACAAGGTATTTTTTGAGATATAGAGCTCAATGTTTGTGAATAAGGGTGGAAAAGAGGTTCCCTTTTATAATTTAGGGGAGGACATGTATGGAATTACTAAAAAGATTTAAATAATATAAAGAAATTTTATTGTGAAATTGTAAAAAAAGGACAATAATTAAAATTTAAGATAATAAAAGTAATAAAAAATTCAATAAATAATATTTATACAAGTTTATGTTGAATTTTTACCATTATCTTTTAGTTTAACCCTGACCACGGAAACAAATTTTTACAGTTTTTACTATTCCTTATGAACAAAAATGAATATAGCCCAATAAAAAAATTGAAAATTATTATTAAAAATATAGTATCAAATTTTTTCAAATTCAATTTCCATAACTAATAGAAATTAACTTTAAAATAATTCAAGAAAACACAATGAAACCCATTTTTATAAAAAAAATGCATTTTTTAGAATAAAAATGGATTTACATTCATTACTTTCATTGAAAAAACAATTAAATGAATGTTGAAATATTTTATTGAATATAAAATATACATATTTCATTATCATTATTAATAAATAGTGATTTATTTAAGTTATTATGATATAAACACATTGTTCGCATAAAAATAGTTTTATAAAAAATTACTCTTTTACCTTCAAATGATTTTATCTCCATTCCTAACCATTAGATAACTAATGTATGAATTATTAATAATAAATTAACAATAAATTTCATTAAAATAAATTTTTAAATAGTGATCAGGATATTTTTTATATAAAAATTCATAACACATAAAAATACACTTTAACTAGGTAATTAGTCTTTTTCATATCACTTTATCTCTAAAATCCATGATTTATAGTGATTGTTCTTTATAAAAAATATCATGATACAATGTTACAACCTTTGAGTTCATAACATGATAAGGATCTGGTATTTACTTCCTCAAAAAAGATATAGATAACACTTATTGAACTTAAGTGATGTTCAGTATAAGATCCAAATGATAAACTATAATCCCTAATCAATCAAGAATCTTTAAGGGGATAATATACCAAAGTATCAACCTTCCCTTCTTTCAAAATATCATAACATTCTTCCATTTATTAATTCATTTGAATACCTTTTCACCAAATTTTAATTCCAGATCTCACCAATGATTGTTAGAATAAATCTTCTGTCAACTTTGATCTTCCTTGATGTGTTTCTAAATGGATCTACCCATCTCCACCGTTTTATATGGTAGCTTAGGTCCCAATAGATTTCATTCTATAACTTCATCCCAACATGTTAGAATTCATAAGTTCTTTCCGTAGAGGTATTCATAAGGATCCATCAGAATACTCGAGTGAAAGTTATTTTTATAAGAAAATTTTATAAGAGAGAGGTGTTGAACCCAACCACATTTGAAATCCATAAAACATGATCTCATTATATCCTCTAAGGTTTTAATGGTCCTCTAATACTGAAAATTTGTTTGAGGATGATATGAAGTACTAAAACACAGCCTAGTATCCAGAGTTTACAAAAGGATTAACCATAACTTCAAGTTAAACCATAGATCTCAGTTAGATGAAATAGAATATGGTACTCCATGAAACCTTAATACTTTTTTAATGTATATCCAACCAAAAATGTCAAGATAGAAATATTCTCTGGTAGAAATTAAACATGATATATTCATAAGATGGTCAACTATAACCCAAATAGAATTATTCCCCTTAGATGTCTTGTGGATTCCTACAATGAAATCCATGATGAAGTTTTCCCATTTGAATATAGGTATGGGTAATGGTTGTAACATCCCCACATAATTTTACCACTTAGTATTAACTTGTTGGTATACAAATCACTGAAATACATACTCCGTAATATTTCACTCCATTTATCTCACCAAAAATTCTCTTTAAGATCTTTATACATCTTTATACTTCTATGATGAATAGAGAATGATGAGATATGAGATTCATCTAATAGATTATTCAGTTCTCATATAATAGGGACACATACGCTATTTTTAAACATTATCATTCCATCATAATCAAGGTTAAACTTGAGAAAAATTATCACCTTATTTTATATCTTTACATTTTCCATATGCACCTCTTTAATATTTACTTGAATATATGGTTGAATTATCATTTAAGAAATATAATATATATACCATTCCTCCAAGATTTTAATGTCCATCCTTTTAACATCTATGAATATTGTATATTTTTTTCCTCATTATAGATAATATAGCATAGTACTTTAGATTCAAATAATCATCCTCCTTGTTTTCTTTCCCATGGTGGTAATTCATTGAGAATTCATAATCTTTAATCAACTCTAACCATCTTCTCTAGCACATATTCAACTATTTCTAGGTGAATATATACTATAAAATTTTATAATAAGCATATATATTACACCTTTTTATGTGAAGATAATTCCTATATATCTTTAATGAAAAAATTACCACTACTAAATATAAGTCTTACATCAGGTAATTTTACTCATGATCCTTTAATTGGTGAGAGGCATAAGATAACTTTCACAACCTGATCATCCCTAGGACATGAAGCAAGTCATCTAACCCCATGGTTATCCTATAATACCCTAGTTTCCTTTCCATCTCTCCATAGGATATTACTCACTTCTGTTTATTATCAGACTAATGATTGTCCCACAAGCCAACACATTTTCCTTTGGTGTGTTTTGTCCTCACTCGCACACACCTTGGGAAAATTTGCAGAAGGTCACCCATCCGGATCACTACTCCAGACCAAGCATTCTAAACTGTGGATTTTTAATTAGGTAGGCTCCCTAAAATAAAGTTTAATATTGATTTATGGGAAATAACATTTATTCCTTTAAGTATCACTTTTCTATAGGTGTTACACTCTCCACCCATGTAAAGCATAGTGCCCTTGTTGTGAACCCCAAGCTTCAAACCCAAGTAGTGCTTCTGCACTTCCAGTTGGGTATTGGATATCATAGCATTTTTCATGACCAACCTTCCTCAGGCTATGAACCAAGTCATCTAACCCCATGGGTATCCTTTAATACCTTAGTTTCCCTCCCAAAACACTACAAGATATTACACACAAGGGTCTCTTATCAAACTAATGACTATCCCCATAGGCCAACACATATTCTTTCAGTGTGTTTTGTCCTCACTCACACACACCTTAGGAAACTTTCTTGAAGGTCACCCATCATAATCATTAATCCAATCCACGAATGCTTAGTTGTGGAGTTCTAATCAAGTAAGCTCCCAAAAATAATGTTGTGCCTTGTTTTATGGGTAGTAACATTTATCCTTTTAACACTTACTTTTACAAGGGTATTAAAAGTGATATAACCCCATGGGTCTCTATTAATACCTCGTCTTCCTTAACAACACACCATAGTCCATTACTCACTAGGGTCGCTTATCAGACTAATTATTGTCCCTACAGGCCAACACATGTTCTTTCAATGTTTTTTTCCTCACTCACACACACCTTGGGAAACTTCCT
Source organism: Viscum album (assembly GCA_963277665.1). Taxonomy (NCBI): domain Eukaryota; kingdom Viridiplantae; phylum Streptophyta; class Magnoliopsida; order Santalales; family Viscaceae; genus Viscum; species Viscum album. The sequence goes on along the minus strand of OY728122.1, from coordinate 575,284,083 downwards.
AGAAGGTCACCCATCCTGATCACTAATACAGGCCAAGAAATCTTAACTATGCATTTCTAGTTAGGTATGCTCTTGAAAAGAAAGGTTAACCTTATTTTATGGTTTGTAACACTTAACCTTTTAAGTCTCACTTTTCCAGATGTGTTACAATACCACTACGTCATTCTGTATAAGAACACATCTCATTCCCTTATTTTATGCATCAATAAAAATTGCAAACCCTTATATACTATAGGGTAATGTGATTATAGATATAATGAATAACCTTCTCTTTATCTCCTTGAAATTTTATTCACATTCATATTTCCAAAGTAAATAGACTCCCTTCTGTGTTAACTTGGTGAGTGGATTAGATAGCCACAATAAATTCTTTACAAAGCATTGATAATATCCATCCAATCCAAGAAAACTATGGATCTCAATTATAGTGGTTGGTCTAGGATAATATCCAATGTATTCTATCTTAGAGGGATATACTAATATACCCTCTCTTGTGATCACATGTTTGATTAATGATTCTTTTTATAACCATAATTCACATTTTCTAAATTTTGCATATAGTTTCTCCTCCCTTGGGGTCTTAAACACAATTCTCAAGTGATCTTCATGTTCCTTATTACTATTAGAGTATATATAACAATATCATCTATAAATACTATAGAAAATTGATCAAGGTAAAATCTAAAGCCTCTATTCATTATGTCCATGAAGATAGTGGGGGTATTATCAAGTCTAAATGGAATCACCTTAAATTAATAGTTTCCATACCTCATATGGAAGGATATATTTGGTATGACTTCACTTTTGAACCTAAATTGATAGTATACAGAATGAATGTAATTCTTTTAGAAGTATTTATATCCTTGTAATTTATCAAAAAAATCATCAATTTGGGGTATGGGATACTTATTCTTGATTGTGATCTTATTAATCTTCTTATAATCAATGTAGAGTCACATTTATCCATATTTCTTCTTAACAAAAAAGTATAGGTACACTCAATGGTAATGCACTTTTCCAAATGAATACCTTATCAAGGTTCTCCTATATTGTTTTCTTAAATTCCTACAAATAAATCGGATTCATTCTATATGGATTCCTTAAAATATGTGTAGCACCATGTATGAGTTCTATTGAAAACATAACTTCATGATTCATAGAAAGACTAGGAAACTCTTCAGAAGAGGAATCAATAAGCTCTCGTGTGATAATGACATCATCAATGTTGAGTTTATCCTCAACCATCAGAGATAAATACCCAATATGAATAGTAACCATGTGTAACTAACCAACTAATGTCAACCAAACCATGCACCTGTGTCGACAATCACATGGTGAGGGGAAGCAAGAAAATGGAATAAGGTTTTGTATATAACGAAAGAAGACATACAACCAGAGTAGTATGTGGAAGAAAAATATACAGACAGATCCATAAAATCCAAGACAAACCATATAAACCCAAAATTATGAATAAAGTAAGACCAATAAGTATCCATGTGACCAATATTCACCTCCAAACCACCCTCCTCCGAATCCTTTTTTTATTTCCTGATAAATGATAACCACTTACAAATCTCAAATTATAAAACAATTCACGGGACCACCAATACACCACAAATCATCCAGTCATACTTCAAAAACATCAACAACCACCTAAAGGAAAAAGTATGGTGTGAGCACAAATCCAAGTAGGATACCACCACAATGTCTATACAAGTTCTAATAATAAGAATGCAATTATACTAGCTTTTAAAACAAAATTATATTTACAAATCATTTTCATTAATCCAATTAATTTGTAAATTTTTTTTCCTTTGGTTTTTCATAAAATACTTTTATATTATCAAACAAAAAAATATGATAAGTAAAAGTGATAAAATAGGAAATAATATCCATGAATAAATATGTAATAAAGTAAACACATATCCATGAAATAACTTATCATGTTAATCTATGTGATAAAACCATATATAAAAACCTATGAGAAATGATCGATGATAAAAAACATTATACGATAAATAACCTTAAATGAAAAATAACCTTGTATTGGGACCTATCCTATAGGATAATGGGTACTAGACACTCAAGATCCAAAATATTCATAATGTTGGATCCAATAAATATTGATTCCTACCACAATACATTGATATCCAAAAGGTTAGCTCTAAGTGGTTCCACACACAAGGTTCCCAATGTGCCAATTATAAAAATAAATTTTCAAAACCATGCTCTTAATTTTATAAAACATTTTAAAATCCACTAAAAACTGCTTCGGTGTTTTTAAATCCATTTCCAAATTAAGAAAATCCCTTTTTGAAAACATTTTCCTTTATAAGAAAACCCACTATAACCACATATCACTTCAATTTAATAAACATACCATAGTAATTTACCAATAAAAATAATAAATTCATTATATTAAACCATTTTATAGAAAGACCTACCTCAAACTAGTGTAAACTTATATTCCTTCAACATTGGTGATTGGAAACCATGAGAATGGCCTTCAAAAGACAAGGCATGCCAAGAAAATTAAAGGGATTAATAGAAAACACTATATAATCACAAATATGAACAAACATTGTAGCCAAATTTGTTTCCATGACCAAATGGAGGAAGAAACATAAGGATCAAAAACCTGGAGAGATGCACCATAGAAAATACAATGACCAATCATTGATCAAAAGATCTGGAGGGAGAGGAGATCCCTCAAAATCACCCAGGAGATCTCTAAGTCACGTGAAGGGAAGTATACATAGAATAAACCCTTAATAACCTATATAGATCCCTAAAATGAAATAATACTAACAAGTACATAATGTCTAAATATTCCACACCATGTATTTCTTGATTACAAATATTCATCGAAAAACCTATCACCTTTTTTTACAAAATGATTTTCGATCATTACATGATGTGAACCTATTACACAGTGTGTAAATCCTTCACACCCTATATCAGTTTAGGGAATATTGAAATCCATGATTATATATTGTGTAACCCTCTTATATAGCATTTAAATCTCCATAAAACTACAATAACTCTAGTTTCAGGTATAAAAACTCAAATACCCCACTCTTAGAATTCTTAAAACTTGGGAATAATCCTGATAAGTCTTTGAAACATTTATAAATAAACACCATTAATTAAAATAAACATACATCCACGAATGTCAGATCATTTTCCCCATCAAATGATCTTTATCCCTGAGAATCCTATAAACTTACAATAAGGGTGATAAAGAAAACATAAAAAATGGAGTAACTAAAAAGTGTAATGGGGTGTTATAATATCCCAACCATAAATGATTTATGCCCCCCAAAATCCATCAGATTATTAGAGTTTTAAAAATTGAATACCATTGTTGCCTCGTCAAAAATTCCATCTCCCACATATTGTGGATATCTCATCCACACTATCATAGTACACAAACCATTGGAATCATTTTACCATGAAGTACCATCTCTTGGTGATCCATAATATGAACTGGATGCTCAACCAAAGTGGTGTCAGTCTAAAGATCAACATCCTCACAAATAATCAAATGTTAATGATATATTATATACCTAATCATATAGGAAACATGAAATATATTTTGGATAGAATTCAAACTATATGGTAATTCCAACTGATATTCTACCTTCCTTGGTCATCAAAAGATCTCAAAGGGGCCTAAAAATCTCAGTTCCAACTTACCTTGATTACCTAATCAAAGATGTCCCAAGTGAGTTAAAACTCTAAATGGTCATCAATATCAAACTCTAGCATCTAATGAAGATATCCCACATAAGATTTTCGATGACTTCATTCCATGATCAATCTCCTCTAGATCAACTGCACCATCTCTATCATCTCCTAAATGAGACTCAGGATAACCAAGGATCTCTCTCCCAACTCTGCCTAGCATAAGGGAGGTCTACATGGCCTCCCATTCAAATCCTCAATGGGTTCCATCCTAATTGAGTCCTGATAACTATTTTTATAGTCAAACTCAACCATATGAAAATGCTTTTCCCAACATCCTCTAAAATCAAGCACACAAGCCTAAAGCATATCCTCAAGAACCTAGAATGTCCTCTTATTTTGTTTATCCTTTTGAAGATGATAAGTTGTTACCAATCTAATCTGGGAACCCATCTCCTCCTAAAATACTTTCCAGAACCTATACATGAACCTCAAGTCCAAATCAAATACAATCATAGAGGGAACCCCATGAAGTCTCACAATCTATCATACATACAAGTCCCCAAGTTGTTCCACCTTCATTGTCTCGTTGATAGGGAGTAAATGCATTGATTTAATGAGTAAATAAATGATCACCCAAATCGAATCCTTCACACTAGGATTATGTGGAAAACCATTGATGAAATCCATGTAAATCTCATCCCACTTCTATACTAGAATGGGTAAGGGTTGTAACCAACCCACAAGTCTCTAGTGTTCATCTTTAATTCCCTAACAAGTTAAACACTGAGATACAAAACTATATAACCGACCACCTCATCTCCGACCACCAATACTGATGTCTCAATTCATGATACATCATGTTATCCCCAAGGTGTACAAACCAATAAGTTTAGTTTATAATTTATAACAACTCATGTCTTGGAGAAAATGGAACAACAAACCTATTATGGAAACACAAATCACTACTGGGAGATCAAGACCACTCACCTGGGGTCTCCCCACCATAAAGGCTTTTACTAAAGTGTAGGAACTCATAGTCTACCACGTACTCAATACAAACTCAATCATCAAAATACAAGTCAGATTTAATTGAAACCAATAACACTTATCCATCAACCTATTCCACTTCAAATCTCATCTTAGAAAACAAACTTATCAAAGACCAATTCTAAACAGATTCTTTCATGGATTTTGTAGGTAATTTTCTACTCAAAGATTCAACAACCAAATTTCCCTTCCCAAGGGTGTAGGTAATATCAAAATAAAACGTTTGAATACACTCTACCCAGTGTCAGTGTCTCAAGTTTATATCCATTGGTATTAAAATATATTTCAGTCTCTTATGATCTGAGTACATTGTAAACTAATCCTCAAAGATATATTGATGCCCCATTTTGAGTGCATGAGTTCTTGAATAAACATTACCAACTCAAGATCATGGGTAGGGTATTTCTTCTCATGAGGGTACAACTACCATGATCCATAGGACACCACTTTTTCCCTTAAATCAAGACACATCTCAAACTCATACCAGAAGCATCACGTAAAACATCATAACCCAAACCTAGTTCCAAAAGAATCAAAACTGGTGCTAAATTCAACCTCACCTTCAACTCTTCAAAACATATCTAACAGTTTTCATTCGATTCAAAATTTAAACCCTTATGGTTTAAATAATTCATTAAAGATATGATCTTTGAGAAATCCTGAAAAGAATCATCTATAGTATTCATCCAAACCCAAGAAGATCCAAATTTCAAACACATTTCTGCACTTCTCCCAGGACATCACTGCTTGTATCTTTTTAGAATTCACTAATACACCCCTCATAGATATCACATTTCCTAGAAATTTCACTTCCCAGATCCAAAACTCATACTTTGAAATCTTACCATATATATGATGTTCTTTCAAGGTTCAAAGAATGATATCCAAATGGTCCATGTAATCCTCCTCTGTCTTGGAGAAAAATAAATTATCATTAATGAAAACAACAACAAAAGAGTCTAAGAACTGAAGAAAAATATGATTAATCAAATCTATAAACACCACATGAGAATTAGTCAGTCTGAATGGAATAACCAAAATCTAAAAATGATCATACTAACTCTTTAATGGTGTCTTAAATATATCCTCTTCTTAGACCCTAAACTAATGGTACCCTGACCATAGGTCAATCCTTAAAAACCAACATGCCCCTATAATCTGGTTAGAAAGGTCATCAATCTTAGGAAAAGGATGTTTTTCCTTAACAATCACTGATTTAACTTCTGATAATCAATACAAAGTCTCACACTCATATCTACCTTCTTATAAAAGAGGACAGGTGAAGCCAATAGTGACACACTAAGAGAATAAATCATTTAGCCACCATATCTTCAAGCTAGACATAAACTTCCACCAACTCAGTATGTTCCATTTGATAAGATGGAATAGAAATTGGCATCATATCAAGGATCATGTCAATAGTAAAATCGACCTCTCTTGAGGTTAATAAACCAGAAAAATCATTCTAAAAGACCTTGGGGTATTCACTCACCATGGTATAAAGTTTACCACCCAAAAAAGTCTCAATTATATCATGAAACATATCTAACAACTGGAATGAGATTATATAATCATAAGGAACAATGGGACTTTCCCTTCCCAATCTAGAGTCCCAATCACCCTAAAAAACATGGGTGAACCCATCAATAGATAAGAACTGTACTCTATGACAATAATAGTATATATGGGCTTAACAATGATCATCCAATCCATTCTAATAATCAATTTGAAGATATAAAGATCAAGAACCAAGAAGTCTCATTCTACCTCAAAGTTGGAAATCATCACCTGACACGTGGGAAACTTGAAACCTTGTTCGGACCTTTTTCCCAAAGGCATAGAAAGATCCAATAAGTAAGGTATAAGTTCTGAATTCCATCAAAACATGTAAACTAACTTTTTTGATTTAAAATATTGAGTATCACATGTATCAAACAAAGATAGTACCATAGAAGATAAAATAAACAACGTACCTCTAAGAATAGTTATCCCTACTTTAGATTCCTCCTGTGCATACTCATTCATATAAAGACATTCAGTCTTAGCCACATGAGCATCCCCCTTAGTCTAAGGATTTGAACCACCATCCTTATAAGCATCAATATAAACCTACGGACCCTTGTGGAGAGTAGATCATGCCTTACTACCCTAGGAAATCCTTTCACATAAATGATTCATATGGCCTTATAATCCACAATGACGACAATTCTTACAAGCCTCTATATAGTTAGGCCTGGTATGACTATACCGCCAATATTGATAGAAAACAACCTGATGTTTTCATGATGATGTAACAACCCAGAATTCTATCAATGAAATTTCCCTTCTTATAATTTTTTCATATATTATAAATCATATAAAATCACTTAGATGACATTATACAAACTTTATTAATGAATAATTAATGAAATAATTGGTATTTATATAAATTAAGGAACCTAAACCAATGGAATAGTAACTTGAACTTTCAAATAGTAATATGACGCTTATGAATAGTAAACCATCCAATAGAATAGTAACCACATCCATGAAATTATAAATAAAATTTATCCATCTTATAAATGAAAATTTGACATAATTATATCATTGTATAAGTAATTAAATGTTTTAAAAACCATAAATTAAGTGTTGGTATTTTTATAAAAAAAAAATTATAATTTTATAATTAATATAATGATTTAAAAGAAAATTATTTTCATAGAATATATTCATAAATTAATATATATTTTCTTATAATAATAATATAATTTTATGAGACATTAATTTATTTTTCAAAGTGTTATAAAATCAATTATAATTTTAAAATCAGTATTTTTCGAATGAATGATGATTTTAAATAAAAATTAAATTTATTATATTTAGAAACTTATTTACATAAAATGGAGTTCAATTTTGAATTCTAAATTTTGAAAAATGGTTAGGGTTAATTTTTGGTATTTTTATAAAATATTTGAATTTTCATTGAATAGTGAAATACAGTAATTTATGGTATATAACATTATAAGTTAAATTCATTATTTATTGAGTGATTTTGGATGTAATCACCATAATCTATAAATTTCATTCTCTATTTACTATATTTATTCATGGTAATCCAAACTATTCATATTCTTCAGCCAAAATAATAAACTAATGAGTAAACTAATCAAAAAACACACCTCCCCTCCACTATAAATGCCACCCCTCACCACCCCTACCCCTCACACCTTTTAATCCTTAAAGCCTATCCAAATTATTCCCAATCCTCTTCCCAAGTCTCTCCCCCATGTCCAAGATCATTTGGTCTCAAAAAATACCAAACTCAATTACCCTATGTAGGTTCTCAAGGATAATAATTCAAGAGGTAAAAACCTATTTCTTTTTGTTTTAATTTGTTTTCAATTTCTTTTATTTTCTTTTTCTCTCCTCAACTACCCTTATCGAAGTGGCATGATAATTATAGTATATTTTATATAATGGAATTTTTTGTGTTAATTTAATAACCCATCATCACTCCCCCCCCCCCTTTAAAAATAAAAACCTCATCTGTGATGTGTTAATTTATCACATTCAAGGATGATGAGTTTTAAATTTCCATTTCTACCATCATGGATGGTCATAAAATCATTTTTATGGTTTAAATAGATTATAATATATGTATTTAATCATATTTAATTTTCGATAACCAATATATATATAATATTAATTAATAAAACAAAACTAGTTCATGATGATTGAAAAAAATGCCAAAATAATCTAAACTATTATCACTAATGATTTATCAAATGAATCATCTTCACATCTGGAAAAAATTGATATATAATACCATTTAATATTCTATAATTTCATTAATAACATATAATTTCAATTCTGGAAAACTATTTTCATTTCACATGATATTCCATACATGTATACAAGTAAATTGATCATGAAAACCAAGGAAACGAACACTCACAAACGATGAAATTGTATCTTATAACTCATAAAAAAGTCCATAAATGAACATAATAAAATTATAATAAATCAAATACATGTTTAAAAGTTTCAAAATTAATTAATTAATATATTTAATTTGAATATTTGGTACATTAAGTTCAAGTTCATAACACTTTTGGACATAGGGTAAGGGATTCTCTCTGAACAGCCATTTTTCCCTTCAAGTTTCACTTTCTCTCTATTTACCTTTATGTAGTTATTAACTATTATTATTTAATCCTCCTACATAATTTTTTTATGTTCCAAAAATATTTAACTATCTCAATTATTCTTTATTTTATAGAGATATACATGTTTTAAAAATGTTATCTTCTCAAACCTTCCAGATAAGAAAGCCTGATTAAAGGGAACCTCCCGATTTCTCACCCATTTTTAAGGGAACTCCATAATATGTTTTAAGAAACTATTTTTTTATAAAATCAATCATTTTATCATGAAAAACTATCTTGTTTCATTTCTGGTTTTATGAATACAAATATGTCTTTTCCACATTAAACACACTTTAATATGTTCCTTAAACCATACTAAAATGTTTCATTTCCAATGTCTCTTAAACACTCTTTTTACATGTTTTCACTTCATTTTAAAATCAATTATCATTATATATGACTATTTTCCCTAATGAATGTCAATTTATTATTTAAATACATTCTTTCTTGGACACCATTATGATATTATATTTTTTATTCCTTATGACATGATTATGAAGCCCAAATCATTTCATGGGTAATCCTTATGCTTTATTTTTCATGTGGCACACATATGCATGAGAATGTTATGATGAGTGTGCCTAGATAGCGCTATAATGAATTGGATAATGTTTATTCTCATAATATATCTTGTGAAATGGTATTGTTAGTTAGCCTTGACTCATTCTACTCTGTATTCAATGGGCTTGGTGGTTAGCCTTGAATCATGCTCCTCAATGTGCAATGGTCTTAGCAATTATCCTTGACTCGTGCTTATTTCATGTTGTATATTGTTTCCACATTCCTATGATGCCATGATTACATGATCCCATGTTTTTTATGTTATGCTTCCATATATTTATTCATGTTTCATACATTTTTATTTCATCAAGTTATGCCTTATAACCCATGTGGTATGCTTTATTCATATGCTTATTCCCTTACTAGTCTTTTTAACTCATCCCTTTTTTCACGTATTCCCTGGGTTATCCTATGCATAAATAAGAGCTCAATTAAAGTTAGGAGCTCTTTATGGAGATTAAATAGAAGGTTTTTTTATTTCATATTGTTTAATTATGTACCTAATATTCTATAAATACTAGAATTTATGATTCTTGGTTTGAATTTAATGGATATTTGTGCATAAAATCATGTAATAATATGTTAAAAAGGTAAGGGACATTATAGACTGACCCTATGAAACTGGTCCTACTGATACCTGAACACCCTTATTTTCCCTTTTTTGACCAGAAGATACACTCTAGCTAATAACTGAACCAACTGAAGCTCTACCCAAACTTGTCTTCCCAACTATGGCTGCCTCAGCCAAAGCTACTTTGTCAACTACCACTATAAAGGTCATAAGACACATGAGAATAAACATCGATCTAATATCATTCCTTAGTACCAAATCAAACATATTATCCTTAAGGTACTCATTGGTGATATGATTTTGATTCCATATGTACCAACTTTTCCAAATTGGTAGAATACTCTAGAATGGTACACTCCCCCTACTCCAAGGTCAGAAAATCCTAGGCCTTTTCCACATGTAATGTCTTAGGGTAAAACTTGTGATTAAATATTTTCCAAAAGTAATTATAGGTAAGTTCCTCATCTAACTTATATTGTACAATAGATTCTCAAAATCTTCTTCCTGATTCATTGAGCACATATGTGGAAAAACCCTCCTTTGAGTCTTCAGGATTCTTCAAGAAATTGAAAATCCTCTTAATTCTCTCAATCCGCTCCTCATATTCCTATAGCCCTTTATCAACATTAAATATGGGAAGATGATGCCTAGTGAACTTAGAGACATGATTCACCACACATCCTAGGTTCCTAACACCCACTTAACCCAGAGTCTGAATAGTGTTGATAACAGATTTTAAAAAAGAAGGTCTCATTGGAGGATTAGCCTAGGGAACCTATCTCATATATTCCTCTCTCAGATTTACAATATCTCTTCTCATAGTTATTTTCTAAAAAATATAATACAATCACCAATTAGATCATTTTCACATTCCAAAAATATTAGGACAAATTTAGGAATTCAAATCAATTATTTAAAATAGTTATAATTTAAATCAATCAAGAATTTTTATCCAATAAATAAATTTCCAAAATGAATAAGTCAGTTTAAATAAACTTCCCATATAGTTCATTCAAATGATCCCAAACCCCTAGTATCAAACCTGGTAGAAGTCCCTGACCACCCATGGTAACTCGGTTGCATCTATAGAAGTGAGCTGGCCACTCCCCTTTTCCGCACTTACTATCTGAATTTCATTGATCCTAACTCTTGTCTACCCAAGAAATAGAACCAAACTCAGTTAATATTAATACAATTCAGGTTGATCCTTCCCTATGATACTAATTTGTAATATACCAAACTAGGTAAACCAAACTTTACACCTGTTTCGGCCATCACATGGTGAGGTGAAGCAAGAAAACAAAAAAAGGTCTTGTATATAAAGAAGAAAGACATACAACCAAAGTACTATATGGAATAAAATGATACAAACAAATCCATAAAAACTAATCCAAATAAAATAAACCCAAAAGTATTAATAAATAAATACCTACATGTCTCCATGTGAATAATACTCACCTCCAAACTACCCTGCTATGAAGGTAAATACCAAAGGAGAATCCTACAAGCTACAATATTCCCTTTCCTTTACCTGTGTCCTATTATACAACATCTAAAACTTCCCAAAGGAAAATTTAGGGTGTATTCACAAATCCCGGTAGGATTCCACCATAGTTTTTACACAAGTTCTAACAATAAGAATTCAGTTGTTCAAGATTTTAAAACAAAAATAGTTTTACAAATCATTTTCATAAACCCAATTCATTTGTAATTCATTTTACCTTTGGTTTTTCATAAAATCTTTTCATATTATGAAACCAAAAATATTAAAATTATAAGTGATAAAACATGAAATCATATCCATGCATAAATAGGTAAGAAAGTTAACACATATCCATGAAATAACCTATCATGTAAAGTTATGTGATACAACCTCATAAAAAACCATTGAAAAACAATCCATGATAAATACATCCATATGATAAATAACCAAAAATGAAAAATCACCTTATATTAGGACCTAGCCTATGGGAAAATGAATATTAGACACTCAAGAGCCTAAACAGGCATAATTTTGGATTCAACCAATATCGAATCCTTCAATATTCCATCAATATCCCAAAGGCTACCTCTTAGTGATGCCACACACACTAAATTTACCTGTGCCTATTTCCCACCATACCCAAGGTTATTAATGTTATAATTGTAAAAATACATTTTCAAAACCATTCTCATGATTTTATAAAACTTTTTAAAATCTAATTAAAAATGATTCGGTGTTTGAAAATACATTTTCAAATCAAGAAAACCCATTTTCAATGAAAAACCCTTTTCGAAAACATTTTACTCCAAGAAAATCCTTTATAACCATATATCACTTCAATTTAATGAACATCCCAAATGAATTTACTAACAAAAACAATAAATTCATTACAATAACCCATTATATAGAAACACCTACCTCAAAAAAATATAAACCAATATTCCTTTGACAATGGTTATTAGAAACCATGAAAAAATCCATCGAAATAAAAGTCACAAAAAGAAATTTAAAGGGATCAAAATAAAACACTATTTGGTCACAAATTTGAACAAAAAACATAGTTAATGCAGATTCTAAAACCAAAATAATGAAAAAATGGAAGTATCACATACCTGTAGAGACTCACCATTGACAACACAATGACCATTCATTGAACAAAGGAACTGGAGGGAGATGAAATCTCTCAAAATATCTTGGGAGAACTCTGGGTCACATAAAGGGAGGATGCACATGTAATTAACCCTTAATCACCCATATAGTTCCCTAAAAAGGCACTAATTCTGAAAGGTACACGGCATGTAAATATTTTACGTCATGTATTTCTTGATTAAAAATATTCACTACAAAACCCATCACCTTTTAATTAAAAAATTATTTTTGATCATTATATGAAAATATCATATTACCCTGAATATACATAATTCATGATCTATATTAGTTCATGGAATCTTTGGAACCACGATTACATGTCATGTAACCGTCTTACATGACTTTTAAATCTCTAGTAGACTACAATAACTCCATCTATAAGCATAAAAACTCAAAAACCCCACTCCAAGAATTATTCAAGCTTGGGAAGAACCTCTTTCAGCCTTTGAAACATTTATACCTCGACTACATTAATTCAAATAAATATACATCCCGTGACTTTAGGTGATTTTACCCAGCAAATGATCTCCATCCTCGATAATCCCACAAATTCACCCAAACAAGGATTATAAAAATACATCAACAAGGGAGTTCTTGAAAAACATAATGGGGTGTAACATTAAGACACATAAAATGAAATTAATTTCCATTGTAGGATCTTATTCATCCTCTAATTATTCAATGATCATAAGTTCATTTAGAATATGAAATGTAACTTCCCTTCATTATTAATTGATATGGTATCTATATAGATATAGTAATTCCATTCCTAAAATCATATCAAATTAAACTGGAAAGAGAATAATAAGATTTTCAGGAAGCACATTCTCACAAACTTCAGTCAGATAAGAATCATAGGCTTGAGATGTGATCATCATACCATTAATAGTTGTCATTACTTAATCAACATATAATAATTAATGTGGTAATGTGATACCCTGAAAAAATTAACTTGATATAAAAGAGTTATTAGAATATTAATCAAATAAGATATTAGATATTCTAGATTGAATGGTAAGTATACCTTTCACCACTTTATTTTCATAACCCACATCAATAATAATTATTGTATCTAGTCTTAAGAGGTTATTGATGTAATTCATCATCATTAACCATTGGATTCAAAAAAAAAATTAGCATGAATTTAGAACATTATAGTGTATGTGGTGCATCCACAGGAGCTTTCTATCCATTTCAATCATTAGCTAACTTATTCCCATCACATCATCATTCTATTTCTCAATGACCTTCCTTCCTCACATAAAGAATTTATTAGTCCCCTTAAGATAATTTCCTCCATTTTTCTTTCTAGACTTATGGAATAAAGGAAGACTCATATTTATCCCCCCATGGTTTTTTATTATTATAATTTCCTTTGAATTCTATATTTCACTTATTATCAAAACCATGATATTTAGGGGTAAATATGATCTTTGTTTTTACCTAGAGAGCACATAAAATGATTTCTTTATTAAAGCCTTTTATAGTTACACCTTTCAGAGACTTAGTTTTAATCCATCTAATAATCAATCAATTTTACTTTTATATTCAATGATAAAACCAAAATAATACCTTGAATGTTTTGAAAAAAAATCCTCATGGGTACTAATGGATTTATCATCCTCCTACTTTAGTTCAAGTAATTCCCTATCTATTTCCAAAAAAAGAATATGAGGAGAGTAATTATTAAAAAATAACCTACTAAACTCATCTGACTTCATGGAGTCAATTTCTTCATGTTTCATCGTGTTCTTCAAAAGAGTCTGGAATTGATTTGATTCTCCTTAAAAATGATAAATAGAAAAAATATCTTTTTTATGATCTGAACACTGCATAATAAGATATATCTTTTCAATGATACTGATCCATTTATTATCAATTATTGGATCATTAATACCAATAAAAGAAGGTGGAGGTTTCCTAGTGAAGGACTCAATAGTATATTGTTACCTTATTTACTCATTGGGAATCTCAACATGATTCATGACTTGATAAAGTTGCATAAGAATAGTAATAATATTTTTTATTTTAACTCCTATAACATTTTATTTATCATGATGAAAATAATTTCATCGGCTATCGCATTAAATTTTAAAATGATTCCTCTTGGTTCTAGCCACTGACTAAAACCAAGAAGTATAGTGTGATAAAAAATAACCATTGTGATAAATTAATAATCATGAAAAATAATTCATAGTATGTCTAAATCATGACACCTTCTTTTCAATATATGACACCCTAGGTTTAACCTAGGTTATCCATGGTTATTATCCATTCAAATACTTTATAATGTTTCATAAAAAAATGTGAATTAACCCAATCATATACCTTGAGAGTATCGATCCAGGTGTGTAGTATTATGCCCACTCATTGTGAACTAGTGATGACTAAGTTAATCTCAATTTATCCCTATTATATTTTTTACCCCTAGGTGCATATGTTCCAAATTCACGTCCACTTTCCAGTATCTATACAAGGATATATTTTCTTGGAAAACCATAAAATATATAACTTTATGAATATTTAGGATTTTATCCTATACTTAGACTTATACCTAGGTTTTTCAACATATTTATCTAATCCTAATCTCCAAAAATAACTAAACCCTGATCTGATACCAACTGAGGTGACCCAAACATTACAAACATAAATATTACATCATTTTAGTCGAATATTAAATACATATAATAACAATACACACCATATAAATGTAAAGGTTTAGTGTATTTAAAAACTAGATACATAATTATCTTATTTTTGTGAAATATCTTCAACACATCCCACAAAATTATTCTCACATAGTTTTCTTCTTAGTCTTAACCTGCTTAAAACCTTTCTTCATAACCTAAGGAAAGGAAACATAATAAATTTTGATCTTAGTTACTCAGTAAGGGTAAACATGGGTGATATCATTCAATGATCATATGTAAGAACAACATGAGCATAAGGGTATGAGAATATGATATTAAACTTTTAAAATCATACCCCACAATTCATATATCATAATCATGGAATAAGTCTTTAGTGGTTCATAATAAGTGTGTCATATAAGAATTAAATATCATAATCCATGAGATCATATCATATTCATAAGAACATATCATGGAGAGTGGCATAGAAAGTTTGGCATAATCAAAATCATAGATTTCATATGTCAAGTCTTCCCACCGAGACATTCATTGCATGTTAGGTTTCTGCTAACCACCTATGTACTTGCTTTGGGCTTGGGGTAAATACCTATGTAACCTCTTTTGGGCTTGGGTCAACCGCCTGTATACCCTTTGAGATCATAAAACATTAGTCATTACCCAATGAGGTCTATAACTGATCCACCCATCACATAGTCATAATATATTCAAATGTATTCTATAGGATCATAAAAAAATTTATCATTTCATCATAGTTTAACTTATGGAAAAGAAAATAGTTTTCATCAATATTTTATTATCATAATAAAAAAACATATAAAAATAAATAAATATGGTATTACTGGATCATAATCCTAGTCAATTATAAGTAACATAAATGGATTTTTTTTCATGGATTAAAATAACATTAAAATATTATTGGGGTGTATCTTGAAGAAATTAAACTTTTTATTTTGAAATCACTTATTCAAAATTTAAAAAAAATAAAGAATATTATGAATTATATTTTATTTTAATAGAACCATGGAAACTTGTAAATTAAGCTTTAAATCAAATATTATTCAGGAAAGTGGGGAAATCCATTTGTGCAGTAAACTTTAAAACAAATATTCTTTTCACACATTTAATAAAAAGTACCTTATTCAGAATATGATAAAATGATTCTATTTAAACATTTTTATAGAAAATAAAACATGTTTAAAAATGAATTTAATCAAATATTGGATAATAACAAAAACATTCTTGAAAAAAAATTTAATGAAAATATGGAAAGGGAAGAAAAATATTCCTGAACAAATAGAAAAAAATTGGTTTTCCTTAAAAACATTCATTCATAATTTTGAGTACTTGAATGGAGGAAAATGAAAGGAATTTTTTAATAAAAATATATATATTATAATAAAATAAATAATATTTTTTTAATATATATCATATAATTTCATTATCTAAAAATTTAAGTATAAACAATCCTGGTAAAAAGTGACATTGTAACAAAAAACCCTTACCCCCAGTCTGACTTATTTCATAAGTGATTTTATCCTCCTATATAATAAATTTAAATTTATTATAATTATATAAAAGAATCATATTTATACTTATAATATCATAAATGGTTTACTTATAACATCTTATCACTCATTCATTGAAAATATTTCATTATCATCATCATTTTGGGAGATAACTACTTCATTTTTCATATACGTTTGGATTCATAATTTATGGTCCTTGTATATTAATCATGGTTACATAATATTAAGATTTTAATCATGATATAATATCTTATATTTTCATTATATATTTTTTTATATCCATCCATAAAATTCAGTGATAGAAACATGAATTACATTATTCATGAAGACAGTAGTTCATACGTACATATGAACACTGTTTTCATTTTCGAGTGAAAAACAGAAAGATAAATAATATTTAATAATTAAAAAATAACATATATTTATTAAATACATCATTAAATCGATCAATGTGTGGATTTAATGGAAAATTAATTATATTGTTTTGTGGAGGCGGCAGTCTACATAAATGTATGAGCGATACTTTCATTTTCCATTTGATAGAAAGGAGGTTGAAAATGATTGTACCATAATAATAATAACATATAAATATATTTATGATAATATATTCATTATTTTATAATGGATAAAATATATTTATGGGAATTATAATAATAAATAAGCAATGAAAGAGTCTGGTAAGACGGTTACCTCTTATTTGAGAGACATCCTTTGTCCTACACATTAAGCCTTCTTAGGATGGTCTTGTGGTAATAACAATATATAAATAACTAAGATAAGTAATCTAGGAATGTTTTTGGGTAGGTATTTTATGATCTATATGATTTAATATTTTTTAATAATGGTGGAGAAGAGGTACCCTTTTATAAGTGAGGGGAGGGACACGCATGGAATATTACTTAAAAGATTTAAATAGTATAAAGTAATTTTATTGTGAAATTGGGACGAAATGTACAATATTTAAAATTTTAGATATTATAAGGTCTAAATATATTCAATAAAAAATATTATGATAATTTTATCTGTCATTTTTATCCTTATCTTTTAGTTTAACCCCCTTCGTTAACCCATTTTAACACTAACCGTGGTAATAAATTTTTACTGTTTTTACTATTCATTATGACCAAGAATAAAATTGGATTCCTTAAAAAAATTAAATTATGATTTTAAATATATAACAAATTTTATCAAATTCAATTTCTATAAGAGGAATAAATTAACTTTAAAATTACTTCACAAAACGCAATGAAAACCATTTTTAGAAAAATTAATTTTTAAGTGTAAAACTGGATTTACATTCATTATTTACCTTATAAAAACTATTGTATGAATGTTAAAATATTTCATTAAATACATAATCTAAATATTTCATTATAATCATTAATTAATAGTTATTTATTTAATTTATTAATATAAAAACTCATTGCGCACATAAAAATAGTTTTCTGAAAAATAACTCTTTTTACCTTCAAAAGGTTTTATCTTCATTCATAAAAATTAGATATCTAAAATATGAATTATTATTCATAAATTAATAATAAATTTAATTAAAATCACTTTTTAATATTTATCAATATATTTTTTATATAAAAATTTAAAACACCTAGAAAAAACATTTCTTCAGAAAAATAGGTCTTTTAATCATGAAATGATTTTAATAATATTTAATGACTATTTATTAAGAATTAATAAATAAAATTTAATTAATTAATAAACTTCTATATATATTTCATAATTTTGTTAAATCATATTCATATCCTTCAATCAAATGCTTAGGTTATAAAGTTTATAATATATCATGGTTCATTTAGATTCAAGGTTGCATTAAAAGCAAGCTATCGAATACTTCAAATTTATTTAAAAGTAATACATATAAAATATTAGGGTGTTACAATTTTTCATGTACCATTTATATACACAACATTTATTCCAACACATCATGTCATTGTATACAGGGAATGTAGTTATTTGGTTCAATACCTATAATCTTTGTGGCATGTATAACCACATGACATGCCACAAATATACATGGAATGTATTGCTAGTAATAAACATGAAGTACATAGTATATACAATGATTGTTACATATCATATTGTTATAGATTTTATGCTGATAATAATTATTAACCATGTATACCCACATGACACACTGGAAATTACTTGGTGTGTACCTATTGTATAACGATTCCTATCACGCAACGTGTACAAACCACTACATATCAAGTAGTTTGTGTCTTAATTTAAATATTCCACTTGTTCATCCACATGACACATAAAAAATCAATTGACGTGTACCTTGAGTGTATTGAAACGTGTTACATAGAGTGTAAATTCCAAATACACACTATAAAATCTTTGTATCATAATTTTTCTCAGCTAGTAGTCAATTCGAAGTTTATAATGACGTTATATACTAAATACATGACTCACTGTGATTTATTTGGTGTGTTTACATGACATGTATGATAACTGCATCCCATGTAATCTATATCAAACCATGTTCTTCACTATCATTGAATATGTGGTGTGTAAAGACTCTGCATACCAAAATACATAGTGAGGCAAGATTTACATGGCACACTTCTTATGTTAGTTGACCACAGGTACACAGTGTGTAATTTACTATTACACTAAATGAATATATGTCATCCATCCAATGAACTCAGCACCTCTAGATAGGATATTCTAGTTTTATTCATGAATATTTTGTCCATTCTTTACCATACTGACTAAAATGAACATTTATCTTGACCATTAGGATAAGAATTAAAATATGGAAATGAAAAACTTGCAAACCAAGGCATAAAATTAATCAAATAAATTATAAATATTTATAAATTAATATGTGACCACTATGATGACACTTATAGGTTTTGGAGAATAGTGAAATCATTGGATAGGTGCCCAACTGTGGTTTTCATTAATTTTAATTGATAAAGTCTTAATAATTTGATGAACATGACCTCAGAATCTCCTAGAGAAGATATTTCATATTTAATTTATAATTAAATTAAAACTATAATTATTAGAAATATAATAACCCTCTTGATAAAATTTTATTGTCTCTCTTGTTGTGTTGTTATTGTGGTTAAGGATCCATGTAAATATTTATCTAGGTTTATCCATGTGTGCTCCATGAATTTTAGAATAATGTTCTTGAATATCTGGGCACTATCATGGTGGAGATAAGTTCTTCATTTCATTCATTGTTGATCACAAAAATATGATATCTTTTTCTTTCTACATTCTTGAAAGGGAGGTTAGAGGAATAATATCTCTAGGAATTGAGAGAATTCTAGTGATTCATTCATTATACACAACAAATCTCACTCCCTCTAAAATGATATAACTTGGAATTTATACTTAGGGTTAAAACAATTGATAATTTCATAACAACCCTTTATCAATTTATTTATTCTAAGTAATACCCATGTTAAATATTATTATTATTATTATTATTATTATTTTCATGACATGGGTTTATTAAATCTCATTTATTATATATAAAAATTAATATTTTCTTAAATGATATTAAATAAAATATATCATTCCCATCATGTCATTTGCTCAACCAATTTATCCTCCATGGAATTTATTGAACCTTGAATAATAAAATATTTATTCAAATAAATATTATTCATTAAATAAATATATATTATATTCATTGAAATTTTGAATAAATATTTAGTTTAAAATTCACATAACTATATAAATATTTATATATACCTATTCACTAAAATGGTGAAAATATAAATTTTTATATATTACCTTTTGAATATTAAAAGGGAGATAAATTTTAACTCATATATTTTAAACTCAAATATCTCATGATTAAATTTATATGATAAAATTTACTTGAATAATTATTATTTCAAAAATTGAAATTTATATTAATTATTAATATAAAATTAAATATGATTTAATGAGATTCTAGATACACTTATTTTGTGAACCTCTATGCCTTTTTCTTAGTGTCGTTTTGTGACCTTACCTAAATTCAAATATCTTCATCTAACAAAAAGTTAAGGCACCCATAGAGAAAGAAGTTAATGTCACAAAAACAATAAACTTTTTACAAATACTAATTTGTAATATAATCTCTTTTTATACCAATATCTCATCAAGAAGGATGCATACTTGTGTCATCACCTTATATGATTGATTTATATTTTTTTGAGTTTTTGAAATGAAATTTTCTATAAACTACTATATCCAAGGATTTAACCAGAGTGTTAAATTTTTATCAATGGTCTAGAGAAATATTCTTCCATTAATATGGTAGGGGTAAATTCATTATTTTCTTATTCAATTAATTTCACATCATTTATGATGCACCCAACATATTCTTCCTCGTTGTACGCATATGTCATTATGATTTCCATCCATGCATCAAAGTATGTGATTCATGATACACATTAATAATAATATTAAGTCTAATAAATACACATGTTCATATATAGGAATATTCAATGACACATAAAACATGTATAATTCCTATTAGTGGTCTCGTCATCATAACCTATTTTCTTGGAGAACACCAATTGAGAACTTAATAAGTAGAAATATCAATGCCTTATGAGCCTCTAGAACCTGATGGTAAAACATCATTAGTGTTTCATCATAAAGATGTTATCTAGACTATAATAAATAATTTTAAGAATATTATCATACCATTTATAGGTTCACGTTATTGTGGAGAACTATTATAACCTTTTGAGATTATAAACACTCTAAGGACATTATTATATTAATGTTAGATAGAAGAATGGTGATTATGTCTTATGATGTTGATTAATATATTGGTAATTTAAAGTATAAATTTAGTTGGTTATAACGATCCAACTCCAACAATATAACGATACATATCTTTAATTAATGATAAATTTTATGGAAAATAGATTTATTACATATGTTTTTTAGTAACAAAAGAATAACATAATAAAGTTCCAATTAATTGGAGGATAATCCTTGGAATCTCACAATAATTTTGTGCTAAAAATTTTATAGATGATGTCATGTATGTTAAAGGTGGTCACTAAGAAGGAATTTGGATAATCAATAAGAATCTGATGCATTAAAAATTAGGTTTTTTTAATTATGATATAGATAATGTAATCTCATCCACAAGATTATACTCACCCTAATGAGTAACATCTTAGTGATCTCAAGGGTGAGGAAGAAATTATTCCTAATAAGAAACTACAAAAATAAGAGTAGAATTAGATGATGATTTAAACAAAATTAATTAAAGTAATAATAAAAGTTCAAAAATTCATGGTTGGATGGAATGATCATGGTCAAACTATTAACCCCAAATGATCAATATTCATTAGTTATATTGGTGTAGTTCTAGATTTAATGTGTCAATTGAAAAAGAGAGTTCGTATAGTGTTATACCTGAAATAAAGGCCATTTTTTGGGTGGACATTATAGTAATATAATGTTACACTTTCAATTATATTCCCTTTGGATTAAGTCTTGAAATACTAATTTTTTATTTTATTTTGAAGATTGCATTTATTATAGAAGATTTTAGAATAGATTTTATTTTGAAAGTTGTTGGAAATGCTCATAGAGGTTTGAAAATAATATTTACCCCTAAGTACATGATAAATGCTAAAGGGAAAATCAATCTCAACCTGTTAACATTATATTCTAGATTTATTTCCTAGGAATCCTGTAATTATTTTATTCCCAAACACAAGGATACGAGTTTGGAGGTAAATTAATTTATATATAGTGACATGTTTGATAAAGTCATCTCCATATATGTTTCTCTATAAAATAGAAAAGTAGTTAATATAATAAGCTATGTGGGTCAAATCCACAATTACTATACTTAAAATCATAGTTGGGGTATATTTCACTTGAAAAACAACTGGTAAATTCTTAGAAATTATCATTAAATAATTATATAACAAATTATTGTTGTATATGTGTTTAGATGAAGATTCGTAAATCATATCCTTCCACTACCTCAATCCCACATAATGTGGTGTGGAAAGGATCCTCTATTAATAAAACGGTCTAACTGGTAGATGAACCCACTTAAAATGTATGGGCCGAATGTGTATGAATTAAAGAAAGGAAATTTATAGTCACTTAATATATTAAATCAATATAACATATATTGAGTTTGTATTCATTTGTTCATGAAACAAGATGATTAATCTCTTATAGATTAAAAAGAACTATTTTCAGTGTATTTTCATTGTCCAGAGAAGTATGGATAGGTTAGAGGGATGGGTTTTGGATTCTCACTAAGAGATTGATTTTAAAAAAAAAATAAAAACAAGGAAGTTTACTAATAAGGAATATGAATAGTTACAACTAAAGGTTGTGAAATAGAATATTGCCTAATTTTAATAAAACAAAGTACTAATGAAATTGATGGAAGAGAGGAAATCGGTAAACCAGCCACCATATACACCACAACCGAACCCAAAAACACCAGGTTTTGAGTGTATTTATTCTCCATAAAAGTGAAACATACTGGTCGTAGTTATTATTTTAAAAAAAATGTAATATTTGTGTAGTGAGATGGTATATATTATTTAATTGTTTGTAAAAAAATTAGGGTGAAGCTATTTGTGACCTATACCTATCAGAACCCATACACAAAATCGTTTCTAGAGGTTATTATATAATATTCAATATGTCACCATTCATTATACATCATACCAATAGGTCATGTGTGAGTAGGGAATTAGGTATTTCATGATCCAAGTGTTGAGATATATATTCCCATTGATAATGTAAATGTTTGAACTATCAAAAAAGCTATTAGAACATACATCATCTGGTTTATATCTCTTATTAACACCATGGATGATAAAAGAGTAAGGAATTAATAGCTTATATTATACTTATTAAGTATTATTATAAATAACAATTTTATAAACTACAATATTTTATTTCATAAGGGAAAACAAACATTCATATCAATGAAGTTAAAGGGATTAGATACTATATCAAAAATGCAGACTACGAACCCAAATTTTATTCCACCACCATTCAATACAAGCCTAACAATTTTGAATACCCTTGAAAAATTATATTTTAAAGAGGGGAATTGTGCACAATTTGATTTCAAAATAGAAATGTATAACATATATTCTATTTATTTTATCACTCTTCCCAATTTAAATTAAATTCTAAAGCATGAATGGTTAGGATCATCTATCATATAGGTATATATGAGGTATGTTGACAAAATAAAAAAAAATTAATTGCTAATATATGATTTCTATTACAATTTTAATTATATTTCTTTTATTATAGATTTTTATGTTAAAAATATCAATCAATCCATAATTAAAGTATAAAATATTATTTACAAGTCCCCATATTCATTCATCAAAATAAAAATTGATGGAAAAAGTTGAAATTATAGAAAAAGAAGAAAATTACTAAAGTGTTTGAAGAAAAGTTAAAAAATAAAATTTTATTCATAATACTTACCATAAAAGGTTAAAACTATATACATCGGTTATTATTATGACAATTCTTCATTATTAGTATGTTGTACTCATTAATGTTTAAAAAATTAAGATACACTAGATGTTAATTCTGATAAATCTAGTTAATCCAATGAAATATTTTTTGGATTCACTTCTTAGATATCTGAAAAATTGGCCGCACATGATGTCCCTTTTTAAATATTAACATTTTATTTTCAATATTTTATATTCTTAAATTATATGTTATATAATATGTCTTAATATTCATGTTTTCTTTGATAGTGCACTACTAATGTGTCAAGTGGTCAGGGGTTTAAGGAAAATGATCACTAAGAAGAAAAGGATGGATTACTATAGATAAAAATATGATTTGGTATATATACTAATAGATCAGTAATAAAACATACAAATTTCTTCTAATTCGAAATGTTCTTACAGTTCCAAAAACAACCAAATAGCAACAGTTATGGTTACTACCTCTGTATAGTTATGAAATATATCATAACCTAAAAATAATAATATCCTATTAAATTTATCTACTATATATCTAATTTTGAATATATACACATTCAGTTGAAATATTTATTAACTATTATTTATATTTTTTCAATAACATTTATAATTCATATTTATATAATAAAATAGATGTATTCAGTGATGAATGGTTAGGTTTTTTTGTGTCTCAATGTTCATATAATTCATAAAAAGGAATTTTTCTATAACTTATTTAATTATATTATATAAATATGTGTGTCATAGTTTCATATATAATCAACATTACAAAACAAGAACCATGTTAAAAAGTATATCTAATACACTCAAAATTTCATGAAAAACTAGTAAAATGAACATTAATGCATTTTTGGAATATAGGAATTAATTACATGTCATTATAACTCACAATGTTGTTATAATGGATGAAAACACATGTTTTCAATTTAAAAGTGAAATTTTAGTTCATAATTTGTGTCACATACCCAGTTCCTAGATAACAAACTTGAAATTTCATGAAACTCTATGAAAAATAATGTTGAATCATTTTTGTAAAGTATGAATGAAACACACATCATTCCAATTTTATTTATAGTCAGAATGAATTAGAACATGTGTTTTCAATTTAAAAGTGACATTTTAGTTCAAAACATGCTTCACATGTTCAATTCTAAGCAAACATGCCAAGATTGTCAAGAAACTCTAAGAAAATAACCATTGAAAAAAAGTTATATTGGAATAAACCTCATGTTATTATAACTTTTGGTGTGGTCAGAAATACCTTAAATGTGTTTGTTTCATTTTGAAGTATTTATGAGGTACAAGATGAACATCACATACACAAAAATAGAGATAACATTCTAGAATTATTTTCAAACTCTATTTCCATATTCTATAATTCATTTTTAACATGTAATAACAAACTACACATCATTTTTACTCACGGTCTAGTCGAAATAACTGAAAATGCGTGATTTCAATTTAAAAGTGACATTTTAGTTCAAAACATATGTCACGTGATCATTTTTGGGAAAACATGATTAAAATGTCATGAAACTATAAAAAATATTTATTGATGCGTTTTTGTTATGTAGGAATAAACCACATGTCAATCTTACTCATGGTGTGGTCGGAATGACAAAAAATATGTGTTTTTTATTATAAAGTTACATTATAGATCAAAACATTTGTCGCATGAAAAATTTCAAGAAAACATGCTCTTAATGTTTTTAAACTCTAGGAAAATAACCAATGATTCATTTTTACCATGTAAGAATAAACCACATATCATTCTAACTCCTATTGTGGTTTTAATGAATGAGAATTCATGCTTTCAATTTAAAAGTAACATTTTAGTTCAAAACATTCATCACATCTCAATTCTAATCAAAAATGTCCATATTGTCATGAAACTATAAAAAAATGACCATCGGTGCATTTTTAGTATGTAATAATGAAACGCACAAAATTTCAAATCATGGTGTAGATGAAAATACCAAATATGTGTATTTTCAATTTAAAAGTGACATTTTAGTTCAAAACATGCATCACATGCTCAATATTTAGAAAAGTCACTTTGAATGTCATGAAATTATAGGAGAGGAATCGTTGATGAATTTTTGGAATATAGGAATAAAACACATATCATTTTAATTCGTGGTGTGATCAGAATGAATGAGAACCCATGTTTTAAATTTAAAAGTGAAATTTTATTTCAAAACATGTGATACATGCTGAATTTTGAGAAAACATGATCATATTATCATTAAACTCTTGAAAAAAATGATTTTTGATGATTTTTAGAATATATTAATGAAACAGATATCGTGTAAACTTATGGTGTGTTTAGAATAACCTTAAATGTTTTTTCCATTTTAAGAATTTGTGATATACAAAATGAATGTAACATACACAAAACTAAGTAAATACAGTCAGATTATTATTAAACTATATGTAAATAATCTCATATATTTTTTAACTTGTATTAATAAAACACATGTAATTTTGAATTGTGATGTGATTAAAATTATTGAAAACATATGCTTTCAATTTAAAAGTAACATTTTAGTACAAAATATGTGTCACATGATCAATTCTGATAAAACACACTTGAGTCTTCATGAAACTCTAGAATAAATTTTTTTATACATGTGTATCATATAGGAATCAACTTCACATCATTTTAACTCACTATATGGTCGAAATGATTGAAAATATGTGCTATTAATTTAAAAGTTTCATTTTAGTTCCAAACATGTGTCACGTGATCAATTAATATAAAACACACTCTAAATGTAATGAAACACTAGAAAAAAAGGACCATTAACAAATTTTGTGACACATATGAATCATTCTCATGTCACTCTGACTCGTAATGTGTTCCCATTGAAGGAGAACATGTGTCTTCAATTTAAAAGTGAAATTTTAGTTCAAAACGCATGTCACATGCTTAATTATAAGAAAACATGATCATATTTTCATGAAACTATAGTAAAATGATCATTGATGCTTTTTTGGCATGTAATAATGAACTATTAATCATTTCAAATCATAGTGTGGTTGGAATGACTAAAAACATATTTTCAATTTAAAAGTGATATTTTAGTTCAATATGTGAATCACATGCTCAATTCCAAACAATCGGGATCATAATTTCATATCACATTAATAAAATGACCATGATGTATTTTTTTCATTTTTGAGTGAACCATTTTCCATTTAGACTCACAGTGTGGTTGGAATGACTAATAATGAATATTTTCAATGTAAAAGTGACATTTTAGGTCAAAACGTGTATCGCATGATCCATTCAAAAAAACGTTCTTGAAATTTAATGAGACTCTAGGAATATTAACATTGATGCATTTGGACTATGTAGGAAAAAAACATTTCATTCTAACTCAAAGTGTCATCATAAAAACCATAAATGTATTTTTTTCATTTTTAATTAGTTTTAAATTCATTAAGTGTTACTAACAAAGAAAATTTTTTCTATTGTTTCATATATATTATTCATTTCAATTATGGGTACTTCCCTTAGATTGATTAAAATTAAAATCATTGTTTCTTCGTCAAATAACTCTTCAAAATGTGTTTTTATATAAATTTTTTATTAATTATTGTTTTATAATACTAAATGTGTAAATTTTTCAAAATAATGATATTTGATTACTTTTTTTATTATGTAAATTTTTATATTAGTCATATTAATTAAGCTTCTATATTTTATTTTTATTGTTTGGAGCTGATACAGTACTAAACAGTGGCTACATAAATTTTATATGACATTTATCAGTGCTGAGAAAGCATGTTTTCTTAGTGCTTTTTTAGCACTGAGAAAGGGACACCTCCCTTTCATCGTGCTATTTTTCTCAATGATTTTTTAATTCTAAGAAAGAAATTTTTTGAACAAACAAATTTTTAATCTATTTTAGATATTTGAGATAGAAATAACTTCCAATTATAAAATTCATGTCATGTTAGAATTAAATATTAAATATATCTTATCACATATTGATCATTGTAATATCATTCCTACAATCAAGATGATGTTATAATCTATCTGTCACATATCAATTAACAATTATATCCAAATAGGTGTATATTAAATATAACTTATCACATAGTATGTAGATTTATTAACAGTTGTATTTCAGGTTATATTGAATATTAATCATAATGATTACCAATCGTATTCAAAGAAGTGGATTTTATCAGTTATATGATGTCCTAGGATGATCATTTAGAACTAGCTAGTTTGTACTTTAGATTACCAGTTATATTCAAATAAGTTAATATTTGATATATCTTATCACATATTGATCTTTATTCTTCATGAATTTAATGTGATAATGTTCTAGGGTATCTATAACATTAAAATAGGTTATAGCAGTTCCCCGCTATAATTATAACCTTGAGATGTTATTACCATATCTCTTAAATTTCAACCCTATGGTTAGGATAATGAACTATGATGGGGCACATAGTTTTTCGACTATCAAGTGTGTGTTCTCATAAGAGTATGAGTCTTCATCCCATGAAGTTCACAATTGGTAATCTCCTATATGAAATTTTATGAGGATAGACCTTCCTATAGGAATTGTTCATGTTTGTGTTTCATCAAATATTCTAATATATTTTCATGTGTGATGGTACTTAGAATTTAATATTATTATTAATACATATTTTGACCTATGAACTTAGATTTATTGATAAAACTAGTGATACACATTGTTCATGCTAAGTAGGATACATTGGGTACATCATGATCGGTATGTTATTAATGAATAAATCTATGAATTATTTTTCCCTTCCATTTATGGAAGTTGATATCTCATCCATTTTATTATAATGGAGCCATTAAAATAAATTTCATGGTCATGCTGATGTAGACATGTTCATTCCAGATAATAAAATAATGATATATCAAACATTAAGGTTGATGACTCGAGTATAAGACCTTCTTGATGAGATATTGAGACAAATAGATTATATTACATAGTATGCATCCATATGTGGTTGTTGATGTTGTGACATTAACATTTTCCTATTGGTTTCCTCGATCCATTTCAAGATGGTAATCTTTGAATTTAGTCAAGATCACATAATTTCAATGAGGAATAATCCAAGATAGTCACACATAATGTGTTTCTAATGATCTCAATTAAATTATATTTTAATTTAATTATTATAATAAATATTATTCTTGAGTCTGATTAATATATTTATTTAATATTTATTAATCATATAAATTAAATAAATATTTATTCATAGGGTAATTATTTAATCACGTTGATATATAATATTCATTTATTTATTTATTCATTGAATAAATATTTATTTGAATATTTATTTGGGTATTAAATAAATTCCAAGGAGTACAAGTGGACAAATATGAGTTCCAGAAATAAATATTAATTTGTAATATAGTAAAGTAATATTTGTCATCTCACAAGTTAGAACACACCATGATAAAATAATAATAAAATTGATATTACATGGAATGGGGCCATTTAAAGGTTTAATATATTATTAAGGGAATATGTACACTTAAATAATTTTTAAACCTAAGTCATAACTCTATAAATAGACTTCTATATATATTATACTAGTGTTGATCAAATTAGAGAATCATTGTTCACAACGAAATCTAGATCTCTCTCTCTCAAGTCTGAAGAACACTCTAGAGTTTCTTCTATAAAGCCTCGGTGATTCTCCCCCCTCACTATCTTCTCAAGAATGAGAGTTTAGTGATGTTTCTTCATGCCTAGAGGAATCATCCTTTTAATCAATGTGAACACCATAAGATGATCAATCTTCCATTCTAGAACTCGATAATACATTGGTGTTGTTTGGAGATCAAAGGAGCACTTTTGGATCACTGCTAGAGAGATTCTATACTTAAATACTAAAAATGAAAAATTGGTAGACTAAAAGGGTTTTGGATGATTAATATGTTCATCCAATAAATATCTAATTATCAAGGTAAAATTTCTTCCTATTGAAATAAATTAATTATAAATTTAACATGAAATATCTTATTGGTTTTAGCATGTCTTCCAAGTTTCATCAGAAAAATTTTCATTGGTCTTGGATTTCACATCATGTACATAATGGAATATCTATTAAATTAAATAATTTTTAAGTTATTCCCAACCTTTATAAGTTATTTTGGTAGGTCTAAAACCTTCTATTGGTATTTTAGTTGGTCACATTCAAATTTATAGTAATTTTTTTGATTGTTTATCATTATGCATTTAAAATTAATATTTCATTCCAAGTTTTAATTATTTATTAATTTAATCATTTATATCCCTTATTCCTCTAATTAACTTGTCACTATCATAACCAAGACCAGTTAATAATTAATGAATAACATGTATGAAGAACTTATCTGGAGGTTCTAAGGACTCTGGCTAGATAACATAGGGTTACATGGTGTGTACTCCTTAGTCACATGTTGTGTATCATTATTCATTTCAACAGGACACCTATATGGACTGTAGGTCATCATAAAATGAATACATGACATGTTCATTAAATTCATCATGTGTATACTATCTAGGGTGGCACATTGTTTTTTTATACTACACTCCATGTATATTTCCCAAATGTTTTATAGTTTATGGGTTTTCAAGGTGGAAAAAACAAGGTCGAGAAGCATCATGTAATTAATTCTTTGTGTGTATTTAATACACAATTCATATAGGCTGGAAGTCATGTTACTTCAAGTACACATTTTTTATCCTTCCTACATGTTTTGTGCCTCATAAATGTATGTGTGAAGTATACATTGATTCCCAAGGTGTTTACAATAAACAATAAATGAAGCAAAGTAAATGTTGTGTGGATAGCATACACAAGCCATTTACATTAAATATTTACGTTGAAATATTAAATTTAATTAATTAATCAATGAAACTTCATCTACCTGAGTTCCATGAGTCATTAAATTGATAGTACATTCCAATCATTAGGTTTTATATTATATTAAATGTGTAATTAATTCCACGTAATATTCAAAACTACAAGTCATGTATGTTCATTGCATACTAAAGACTCAACGTGCATTAAATCATACTAGAGGCATAATTTTCATGTGTTTTGTGTGTCCTTAATTTGATTGTACACGTTATGAAATTATGATGCATTTCATATCTACAATATGTCATGTGAGTTTTTTATATACTATAAGGATCATACTGAGTTGTTCGGATAGGTACTCACAAAGTTTCCTCAAACTACAAATATGTGTACTATTTTTATTAAATTTTTAAATAAAATAAAATAATTTATTTATTTAAAATCATAGAAGATGGAAATATCCCAGATTATTGGATGGAATAAGATAAAATGAATTAATATATTAATAATAGAATTAATCATATTAATTTTTACACGTTTTATTTTATCAAATAATGAATTGAAATGAATTCTAGATATTTATTTTAAATTCATAATCATTGCTTCTGTATTAATAATCATGAGTTTTGACTAGGCCTATGTATGTGTTGGTTTTATTTAATTTAGTTTTATTTCATGTGTTTTAAATTATTTTTTATTAAATTAAATATGATGGTTTTTGTGTCATCTCTCCCTCCTTTATTATATTGGATCTATGTGTCAAAGTTTTTTTATGTAATCCCCCTTAATCAATCCTTTTGTTTATCTCACCTGCATGTGAATTATAAAACATATGCAATATACGGAGTATCCAAATGCTCATGGAGTCAGTTCAATGTGGAGATGATGTGGTGATAGTTCAAGATATAACTAAGACAAAAATAGCATGGGAAATACATAGGTGAACAAATGGAATATTTCAACTCATTCAAAGACTGGCATAAGGAGTTTTCCCCTAGGTTCATTGGTTGATTTATTATTCACACAATAAATCAACCATTAGATCAGTTCATGATCATACCATTTCTTTATTTATTTTATTTCTATCCTATGAATGACTTATTTTATATATGTAAGACTATGATCACATAAATAAATCAACTAATATGAAAAGATATAATTAAAATAAATGTATTATATGTAAATATTTTATCAAAACACGATAAATCCCTAAACTAAAATCCAATTAATATTAAAAATAAATGTCAAGGATAAAACTATAAAATTTTATGCACAATAAATAAAATACCTCAACTTAATATTACATCAGACTAAGACTTTTTTTAGTTGATTAGTAATTAAACCTTATAACTAAGTGGTGGTTACTTGTTTTCTTTTGGTCTTCATCTATAGAACTAAGTTTTGGTCCAACCCATTTTAGGACACTTAATTTTATCAGGGGTTCTTATGAAAGTTTTAGATTGACTTAAACATTTTACATCAAGAGGAGTATCCCTTTATAGAATTTATTTAACTTAGTGTAAAGTGTTTAGGAAACTAGGTGAGGGTTTCTAGATTGGGGATTTCACTCAACAAATCAAGGAGCTACAATCCCACTATTGGAAAATATATTCCTACCTAAACACCATCGAGTAATTGACCAATCCTGTAAGAACCCAGTTCTTCTTATGAGGTAATGTTTCTTCATTTTTCTTTTCCTTTGTATTGTTTTGGAGAAAACAAGGAAATTTAGAAAAAATGGTAAGTTTTATTAGAACATGTCATGTACTCCTATATACACATTGTGTAATCTGGCCATGTAAGATGGGAAGACACAGTGTGTGAGGTTTTTATCTTGGGAGAGAAGAAAAATCCACTACATGTCATGTACCTATTAGTACACACCATGTAGTCATGTCAGAAAGGTCAGTGCGGGATGTGTAAAGTAAGTCGACAAATTTATGAGCATTAATACGATATACATGCCATGTATATGGATTTACATGACATATACAACGAAATTTCAACTTAAAATGGGTAGTATCCTCATTTTCTCTTCTCCTGAACAAAATAGTCGTTGGGTGAAGAACTAGGAGCCGCGGGAACAAATCCTTCTACTGTTTCATCATCTGGAACCCAATTCAAGTGTCGTTAGTCTCCTTGTATTCCTATCGATAAGATATTTTTTCTCCTTAATCCATTCTTGATGATTTATGTTCTTGATGATGTTATTCAAGGTTTAATGACTTATCTTCTTTCATAGATCTACATTGTTCTAGGATGATTCAAGGGCAAACGTTGGGTTATATCTCTCGTGTGATAATGAGGTAGGTGGTCTTGTACCTCTCGTTAATTTTCAAGATGTTTATATGTGATGTTGTGCCACACACTCATGTTTTAGGGTGTTTCCTTAAAAGGAAATCGATCCTTATTATTATAAAATTCTGTTTTGATAATTAATTCAATGAATTGAATCTTGTTTAGCATCATTTATGGGTTAAGGTCCACTCCATGGATGTGTTTCCCTTAGTTTTGGGTTTGGTCGTTTCTCCTAAATATGTCGATGAAAATTATTTCATTTTCACTTTTTGGTTTTTTAAAATGACCTTGGTTATTGTCTGAAATTAAAATTGTGTTAGAATTGTGAGTATTCTATCATGGATCTGGGTTTGTGTTTACCCTTTTTTTATGTAGTGTTTTTTCTTGTTAAGCATGTTGGAATTTTATATAAAATTTTAATGGATAAATGGTAAATATCATTAGGAGATACATGGGTTCAACTTATAACATCTTGAACGGACTCTCTTGACTATTGTACCTTGCACCTTGGGTGGTACATGGGTTCAGGTTAAAACCCCATGGACGGAATTGAGAGGTATGTATTTATATGTCATTAGTGACACTTAGGCTCCCTAGTAGGACTTCCAGGGATGGAATAAATTGACATAAACTTATTTTCACATAGAGTGATACCTTGGTGATCCGTAGTAGGACCACTGAGGACAGACTCGTTTGAACTTATACCAACATCGAGAGTGATACTCGGGATCCCAAGTAGGACCGCTGAGAACAGACTCATGGGATGTTGGTAGAATTAAACCTGTAGTGATACTTGAATTATAACTTAGGAATCTCAAGAATAGACTCAGGTTATACATAAATGATGGAATGGAAGGAATTGTGACATGTCTGCCAAGACAAAGCACAAGCTTGAGTTAAGACCTTTCCTGTTAGGAAGTCTTATGAAACTTTTTTGGTTCTTACCTTGCTACGAGGAATGTCAGTCTTAGGCTAGATTCTAGAAATAAAATTCTTCAAGTAAATGAACTACTAATGAATATAGTAAACTCTATAAATGAACACTAGTATTTTTAGGGTTGTTTAATTTTGAGTGTGTACTACTTACTTCATTTATTTACTATACACAACTTCTACATATACTCACTGACAGATTGGAGCATACCTTTGGTGGTTGCCTACTGGGATTCATTTCTCACACTCTATTTGGATCATGTTTTTGGGCCCAAACAGACTATATTTCTATAGGTATCGATGGGGGAAAGGCTTCTTTTTCAGGTACTTGATTGTTTCTTAGGATCAGGAGAGCATGGGACCAAGCCTTGGCTTGTGATGCTTTTGAGTCTCATTTTATTTTACTGTACTTTGGTACTGTATTGTACTTGATTGTACTGTATCCTATTTTAGTTGTTTTCTTAGAACATGTAACATGCATTATTGTTATTTGTATGCTTGATACTTGGATATTTATCTCTCATACTTCCTATGTTTAGTTTCAGTTGCATGTTGTTTACTACTTATTCTATTTGTTACTATTTATTCTGCTATGTTACACTCTTCCAATGGGGGTATAGTTTCACCACTATCACACCCTAGGCCCTCGCTGCTAGTCGATAGCCTCTGGCATTTGGGGAAATGAAATTGAGGCCATGTGGCCAACCGGTCTGGCTACCAGTTTAGTGGTAAGCCGAGTCAGGATGTTTCAAAGTGGTATCAAAGGTTTCTTTCTTCTTTGACTTACGATTTGGAGCAATAGACTGGATAGGAAGGAAGGGGGATTTAGTAAATAGTTGTGCATGGGAGTTTCTACCCCGCGTATAGGGAAAATCCAAATTGACTCAAATTGACTTGTTCTTTTATATTTTGATATGTTATAGTTGATTTGATTTCACTGTTGGGTGAAGCACTTTATTTATTATATTAATGTTGATGTAATTTTGGGTTCTATTTTAGTTGAAACCTGATGAGATGAGGTTATTCCATCTCATGCATCATGTAGAAAATTGTTAGAATCACATGACATGACATCTATAATGCACTAGTTATCGCATGTTATTGTGATAGATGATGTGATAGTTATTCATGATGTTGTGATAGGTGTATTGATATGTGTTATGGTTTGGATGGAATGGATGCCAAACTTTGGTTCTTGAGGTGTATGGTCCCTCTTGGAAAGAAATTTGGTGGATCATGATTCATTTTTTATCTATACTTGTATTATGATATGTTTTTCATGGGTGAAAAACTTTGATTCGTGGGGAGTATGGTCCCTCATGGATCGGAATTTGGAATCCCACTGGTTGGTTTTTCTGGAGAATAGGGGTTTTCTGGGCAATCTGAAGTTTCTACCCTGAAAAACCCAGTGTACACGGCGTGTGGTCTAGCCTAACACACCGTGTGTTCTTCCTATTTGGGAAAAAATGTGTTCTGAGTTTTAAAAATAACATGTTGTGTACTCCTATATACACGTCGTGTAATATGACCATGTAACCTATTGATTAAGGAGGGAACATGGGTTGTAGATCCTTGAGTAGGACACACCGTGTAGCTAGAGTACATGTTGTGTGTATGTTGACTATGTATCATTCCGTGTGACTAACAATGCGGGTGGATTAAAATTTTTGATATACACACTGTGTCTAGGGTGAACACGTCATGTAGTTTTACACTGGTAAAATCATGTAGTTCTATCTGTGTAGAAGTACTTGGGTAGGAAGGAAACTCAAGTACACATCATGTCTATTGGGAAACACGCCCATGTACAGGCCTAGGAGAACACTCCATATAAGGATTTATACACTACATGTACCCTTATTTTAAAAAAAACTTGAGAGTTTTTCCTTCTCTATTCTTCTTTGCACTTCTAAGTTGCAGTTTTCTCTTCGTAAACTTGTGCTGAGGTGTACGTGTTGGACTTCATAGACCAATGCCACCGTGAAGACATCAAGCAGTGCACCGGGAGAGTGGTGGTGAGTATACACTAGAATTGGTGGGACATGGGCTACCAATGGATCCTCCAATTATTCCATTTTTGGTTCCAACCATTATACCAGACGCGAGTGCAGATGCACAGTTCCGAGAAGGTTTTGTGAGGTTCATGGAAACCTTATAAGGAGAACCGCAGGTTTCCATTTCTATGGAAGAGCTGACACGTATATTCCACCAGTAACATCTGTCTACCTTTTCAGGGGATAGCGGACCACGGGATATGGAATCATGGCTAGAATCAGTGTTAACTATCTTCAAGCATCTGGAGACACCTCTTGAGAGGAGGTTCAAGATCACGACGTATATGTTGCGTGATTATTCCAAGAGATGGTGGGATTTTATCACT
Source organism: Viscum album (assembly GCA_963277665.1). NCBI lineage: Eukaryota > Viridiplantae > Streptophyta > Magnoliopsida > Santalales > Viscaceae > Viscum > Viscum album. Next base: position 575,247,298 of record OY728122.1, on the reverse strand, counting down.
CAGGCATGGAATCATCAGGATATGACATGTGAAGACTTTTAGATGGCATTCAATGATTATTATTTTCCCGATACGTTGAGGGCTGATCAAGCCCGAGGGTTCATGCACCTAAAGCAGGGCACACTGTTATTTATGGATTATTCTGCCTGATTTACTAAGATTCAGCAATTCTCACCTATTCTTATGGTTGATGACACTTCAAAATCTAGATGATTCGAGGATGGTCTTCAGTACGACATCTGATCCTAGGTGAATTTCAATAGGTTTCCTTCTATTTCTGCTATTTTGAATCAGGCACTAATTACCGAGAACAACCTATGGTAAACTGGGGGTGAGACCTAAGGTGGTTCGGCACCGAGATCTGGTACTATATTGACTAGATTCAATAAGTCTCATGTGGAGTTTTCTCGCAGGGATACGAACAATCAGAACTTTTCTTATGGTTTCCAGGTAAGGTGCTACCAGTACGGTAGGTCGGGACATCTGAGGCCGCAGTGTCCAAATAACCCAATTGAGTGTCGATCTTATGGGAATATGGGCTATCTCCAACACTTCTACAGGACATTTCCACTAGTGTCTAGTGAGAGAGTTTTTGTATAGACTCCAAATACAGAAGAAGGGTTGGTAGCTTCTCACCAGTCTGAAAACTGGAATATTTCGGGGCGTGCAGGTCAAGGCAGTGGGTGTGGTAGCAGTAGCCAGACCCTAGGATCTCAGTGATAGCAAGGCGGGTCAACTCAGGGTAGCCATGCTATGCCACGGGATTGTGGTATAGGTCAGACATATGCAGTGCAACAGACCCAATAAGATCAAGATCCCAGACCTTTTACTATCAGTGGTACTATTCAAGTTGCCTCTATTTTATCTTCTTCACTTTTTGATACTGGTGAAACACATAGTTTTATATCTGTTACCAATATGGAAATCCTTGGGCTTTGTGTTTCTACTAATTCTGATGTTATGATGCTAGACACTCCATTAGGGATCATAACGGTAGGTGTACGTTTATGCAAGGAGTTCCCCCCTTGATATTGGTGGGTGTCACTTTCTATGGATCCTCTATTTCTTAGAGATGATAGGCTTTGATGTTATTATCGGAATGGACTGGCTGGTTTCTTTTCATGCCTTTTTTGACAACTATCACCGCAGGGTGAGTTTTACATCACCAAAAGGTGGGTCTTTTCTATACAAGGGTGAGTGGGACGTCCAGGTGAGCCAAGATGGACCCGAGCATTGTGGGCTAGGTAGGATGACAACCCAGATTGCGATTTTATATCTGGGTGATCAGGTAACATGTCTGGAATATTTTACTCCAGTGGTTGATCGTTTTAGGGACATTTTCCTTAACAACTTCTCAAGATTACCTCCAGTTAGAGAAGTGGAGTTCACTATTGATCTAGTGCCAGGAGCTACACCGGTATCCATTTCTCCTTACAGTATGGATGTGATGGAGTTTCAAGAGATCAAGAGGCAATTGGAAGATCTGGAAGCTAAGGGTTTTATCTAACCTAGTACTTCACCTTGGGGTTCACCGGTCCTTTTTTGAAAAAGTAGGATGGTAATCTTAGGCTATGCTTGGATTATCAGACACTGAACCAGTTGACTGTTAAGAATCTATATCCCTTACCACAGATTGATGGTCCTTTTTATCAGCTCTGAGGATCTCGAGTGTTCCCAAAGATTGAATTGAGGTCAGGATATCACCAGGTACATGTTATATTGGCATACATACCTCGTACATCCTGTCATATCAAGTATGGTCTCTATGAGTACTTGTTTATGCCATTTGGTCTCATGAATGTGCCAGCTGTTTTCATGTAATTGATGAACCGAGTGTTCCATCATTACCTACATTTCGTTGTGGTGGTTTTCATGGATGATATCTTGGTGTATTATAACAATTGACACAACCAGGCCAAACATCTTTGGATCATTTTTAATAAACTTAGGGAGAATCAGTTATATGCTAAGCTCGAAAAATTCCACTTTGGGATGGATCAGATTCACTTCCCGGGTCACGTCATCTCATAAACTATAGTATCAGTGGACCCAAAGAAGGTGAGAGTAGTAGTTACCTGGAAGCATCCCAAGAACATTTTTGAGGTGCAGAGTTTCTTAGGGGTATATGGTTATTATAGGTGTTTTATTCAGGACTTCTCATGCTTACCAACGTTAATGATGGGATTGATTAAGAAAGGTATGAAGTTTGAATGGTCGGATTCTTGTGACACAGCCTTTCAGGAGTTGAAGAGATGTTTGACTTCAGTATTGATAATGATGTTTCTAGAGCTAGGAAAGAGTTGTAATGTGTACTTCGATTCATTAGGTATCAGGGTGGGAGCAGTGCTTATGCAGGGAGATTGAGTAGTTGCGTATGGGTCTCGGCAGTTGATGCCACATGTGAGAAATTACACGATGCATGACCTCGATTTGGCTTCAGTTTTTCATTCCTTGCACTATTGGAGACATTATTTATTGGGAGAGATATTTGTGGTGTACACAGACCACAAAACACTCAAATACACATTCACTCAGTCTGATTTGAATCTAAGGCAGTGACGATGGGTGGAATACCTTTAGTCGTTCAACTTTGATCTTGCCTATACACCTGGAAAAGGAAATGCAGAGGCTGATCCACTGAGAAAGAGAACTCAGATACAGGTAGTTTAGGAGGCCAGTGGTGAGTGGAAGTTTATGGGATTATTCTATAAGATTCATTTATAGGTGCACAAATGTTAGGAAAAAACTTATCTTTCATCTTTGGTAGTTATCTCTACCCTACTAGATGGAGTGAGGATAAGGAAGCTATCAGATTATGAAGGCCTAGTCTTTCAGGAGAGTGTGATAGGTGATGACCCTCCCCCTAGATAGATGATAGGTGATGATGAAGTTATACATATCCATGGATGTGTGTGGGTTCCAAGGAATATTCGCAAGTAACTGATGTCGTAGTTTCATGATTCATCTTAGGTAGTCCATCCTGGGGTCACCAAGATGTACAGTGACCTTCACCATTAGTACTGGTGGTCGAGTATGAATTAAGAAGTAGTTGGTTTTGTTATAATGTGTTCCACCCATCAGCAGGTGAAGGTGGAACATCAGTGGCCAGCTGGAATTTTACAATAGATACCCATTCCAGAGTGGAAGTGGGATGATGTCACGATGGATTTTTTTATGGTGTTATTGAGGTCTCCTAGAGGCAACGATTCTATGTGGGTTGTAGTTGACAGGCTTACGAAGATCGCACACTTCTTTCCGGTCAAGGAGACCTTTGGTATTGATGATATTGGAAAGTTGTATATCTGAGAGGTGGTAAGACTTCATGGGGTTCCTAGTTCTATCATTTCAGATAGGGACACCCGCTTTAAGTCTTGTTTCTGGTAGAGTTTTCAGAGGGCGCTAGGTAAACAGGTGTTTTTAAGCATAGCATACCACCCTCAGACCGATGGCCAGTCAGAGCGTACGTTACAAGTTCTAGATGAAATGTTTCATGCAAGTGTCCTGGACTTTGGGGGATCTTGGGAGAAGAATATACACCTGGTTGAGTTCTCCTATAATAATAGATTCTAGGATACTCTTCAGATGGCGCCATATGAGACTTTATACAGGAGGCCATGTCAATCACCCTTATGTTGGCTGGAGGTAGTAGAGTTAGCTATAATGGGACTTCGTCTTGTCTAGGAGACTACTGAGCAGGCCTACGTGATCCATAAGAAAATGGATACTGCACAGTCTCGTCAGAAATCTTACATTGATCGTCGTAGACGAACTTTGGAGTTTGAGGTTAGGGATCTAGTTTTACTACGTGTCACACTAAGGTTGGGACCCAAGAAGATCAGGAGACAGGTTAAGCTTTCATCGCAATATGTAATACCGGTTGAGATTGTGGATCGATTCGGGTTGGTTTCATATCGGTTATAGTTACCTCATAGGTATCGGTCCATGCACGATGTCTTCCATGTATCTCAGTTATGCCGCAATCATTCAGACTCATCTCACATTTTTCATCCTAAGGATGTTGAGCTTCATGTTGATGCATCTTTTGAGGAGAATATTATTCATATAGTTGAAAAGAGCATGAATGATCTACAAGTTTGGTCAGATCCTCTCGTACGGGTGCTATGGTAGCATGACCGAGTATAAGATGAGACTTGGGAAAGGGAGGTAGACATACGTGCTCAGTGGCTGGAGTTATTCTTGGATATTTATTCAACACCCTTGGAAGAGCAATTCGGGGATTAATTTCTTTAACGAGGGATGTTTATAAGAACCTGGTACTTCTTATGAGGTAATCTTTCTTTGTTTTTTTCCTTTGTGTTGTTTTTGAGAAAATAAAGAAATTTGGAAAAAATGAGAAGTTTTAGTAGAACACTCCATGTACTCCTATGTACACGTCATTTAATCTGGCCATATTAGATGGGAAGACACGGTGTGTGAGTTTTTTGTCCTGGGAGAGAATAAAAAGCCACTACACACCGTGTGCTTATTATAACACATTATGTAGTCATGTTGGCAAGGTCAGTGTGGGACGTGTAAATTAATTCAACAAAGTTATGAACAGTAAAATAATATACACGATGTGTATATGGATTTACACACTGTGTGATACTAAATTCCGGCTTAAAATGGGCAGTAGCCTCATTTTTCTCTTCTCTTGAATAGAATAGTCGTCGGGTGAAGAACCAAGAGCTGCGGGAACAAATCCTTCTCCTGTTTCATCATTCAGAACCCGATTCAAGTATCGTCGGTCTCATTGGATTCCTCTCAGTAATAGATTTCTTCTCTTTAATATGTTCTTGATGATTTCTATTCTTGAGGATGTCATTCAAGTTTGAATGACTTATCTTATTTTGTATATCTACACTTTTCTAGGCTGATTCAAGGGCCAGTGTCAGGTTATATCTCTCATGAGATATCAAGGTAGCTGGTCTTGTGCCACTTGTTAATTGTCGAGATGTTTATATGTGTCATTCTGCCATGCAATCATGTTTAGGGTGTTTCCTTAATAATAAATTGATCCTTATTATTATCAAATGTTGTGATAATGAATTCAATGAATTTAATCTTGTTTAGCATCATTGATGGGTTAAGGGCCACCCCTTAGGTATGTTTCCCTTAGTTTTGGTTTTGGTTGTTTCTCCCAAGGATATCGATGGACATTATTTCATTTTCACTTTTTTGGTCGTTTAAAGTTAACTTGGTTATTGTATGAAATTGAAATTGTGTTAGAATTGTGAGTATTTGATTATGGATCTGGGTTTGTGTTTGCCCTTTTTTTATGTAGTGTTTTTTCTTGTTAAGCATGTTGGAATGTTATAATAAATTTTTATGGATAAATAGTAAATAGAATTGGGTGATACATGGGATCATCTTAGAACATCGTGAATGGACTTGCTTGACTATTGTACCTTGCACCTTGCGTGATACATGGGTTCATCTTAGAATGTCATGGACGGACTCAAGAGGTATGTATTTATATGTCATTAGTGACACTTTGGATCCCTAGTAGGACCACCAAGGACAGAATAAATTAACATAAACTTATTTTCATGTAGAGTGATACCTTGGGGCTCCGTAGTAGGGCCACTGAGGATGGGATCATTTGAACTTATACCAACATCGAGAGTGATACTCGGGCTCCCAGGTAGGACCACTAAGAACGGACTCATGGGATGTCGATAGAATTACAACTATAGTGATACTTGAATTATAACTTAGGAATCTCAAGAACAGACTCAGGTTATACTTAAATGATGAAATGGAAGGAATTGTGACATGTATACCAAGCCAAAGCACAATCTTGAGTTCATACCATACTTACTTTTTAGGAAGTCTTCTGAGACTTCTGTTGTTCTTACCTTCCTACAGGAAATGTCAGGATTAGGCCGGATTCTAGAATTAAAATTCTTCATGTAAATGAACTACTAATGAATATAGTAAACTCTATAAATGAACACTAGTATTGGTATGGTTGTTTAATTTTGAGTGCATACTACTTACTACATTTCTTTACTATACACAGCTACTGCATATACTCACTAACAGATTGGCACAGACCTTTGGTGGTTGCCTACTGGGATTCATTTCTCACACCATATTTGGGTCATGTTTTTTGGCCCAAACAGACTATATTACTTCAGATGTGAACAGGGGCAAGGCTCCTTTTTCAGGTACTTGATTGTTTCTTAGGAGCATGAGAGAATGGGACCAAGCCTTCGCTTGCGATGCTATTTAGTCTCATTTTGTTATACTATACTTTGGTATTTTATTGTACTTGATTGTAGTGTATCCTGTTTTGGTTGTTTTCTTAGAACATGTAACATGTTGCATTGTCATTTGTATGGTTAAGACTTAGATATTTATCTATCAGACTTCCTCTGTTTAGTTTCAGTTTCATGTTGTTTACTGCTTCTTCTATTTGTTACTATTTATTCTATTGTGTTACACTCTACAATGAGGGCATATTTTCTCCACTATCACACCCTAGGCCCTTTCTTCTAGTCGGGAGCCTTCGAAATTTGGGGAAATGCGCTTGAGGTCATGTGGCCAATCAGTCCAACTACCGGTTTAGTGGTAAGTCGTGTTGGGACATTACAAATCTGTTGTTTAGGCTATGATAATTGTAATATAGATTCTTACCACTAGAATGTCCAAGAAATTGTACATTCTAAGTCAAATGGTGACATATGTTGGGACTTTATAAAATAGTGGAAGACATATAATTAAATTTATTTCATATCACTTTAGGTAATCAGATAAATTATTAAAAATCAACTCTAAGATTTTTTATAATCAAATATAAAGTTTAAAAATCACAACATATCCCTAAAAACAATCTTGTATAAATAAAATAACCTTATCATCATAGACTTCTTGGAATGTTATAGGTGATTGTGCATTGTACTATGATAATAATGGAAGTTGTACATTCTAGAATCCCAAGTTCCTGCTAATCCCTCCCAGGAAGTGAGTGAGGAAGAGTTACTTGTCTATGAGAAACACATGGATGATGTGCTATATTTTGAGTGTTTAATGCTATCATACATGTCTAGTAAACAGTAAAAATCACATGAGACCATGGATGTATATGAAATGCTCAGTCATCTCTGTTATATTTATCAAGAGATATAAAGATAATAATTATTTGATATCTCTAAGGAACTCTTCATGTGAAATCTTAGAGAATGAGCACCATATGGACCTCACATAGTCAAAATTATTGAATACATAGAGCTTCTAGAAATTATAGGGTTTAAACTACTAGATTAATTGTATTGATCACATTATCACCTCTCCTACTTGGATATTCTCTAACTTTATTTTGAATTTAAACATGAACAATATAGAGAATTCACTTATAGTTCTCCTCACTTTAATTTTACAGAGTGATAAGGAACTGAATCCTGAAAGGTATTCTATCCTTATGGTAAATAAGAGGAAAGGAAACGAAAATATAACCAATACTAAGTCCAAGTGTAAGTATTTTATGGAATAACCTTCCAAGAAGAGGAAGATCATGGGGGGAGAGGGTGAGTATGATTTTTTCTGTTTCTGATGTGGTAAGAAGGGCCACTGGAAGAAAAAATACAAAGTGAGAAGGAAGCAAGGCGATGCTTTAGGTATGTTCATTATTGAGTGTAACATTTCAATTTATATTAATTGGGTATTGGATATTTCATTTGTTTCTCACATTTGTAAACAAATATAGGAGCCTAGTATATTTCAAAAGGTTTCAAGAGGTGAAGAGGATTTTCATGTTGCAAATAGTTTAAGTTGGAAGCACTATCCATTGGAAACTACAACCTCACAATTCCAATGACAATGATCTTGGTTCTTCATGACTGTTATTATGTGGATATAATTACCAAAAAATGTTTCTTTATTTAAATGATATATGGAAGGTTTTATTTTAAAGCTTGAAAATGAATTTTTTTTCTTTTATAAATAAATTATGTGTCATGGTAAGGCCAGTTTAAATAATGGAAATTATGTATTAGATTATGAAAACCAAGTGTTATAAATATTTAATGAATCTAGATTTCATAACTTAGACCACACCCAACAATGGAATCAATGCATAGGTTTTTTGAATGATAAATGATTGACTAAGTTACATCATGAAGGATATTAATATTAATCCGAACTAAAAACACTTTTTATTTTTCAAGAATGTTTAAAAGGTAAAATAACTAAAGCTCCATTCAGTGGAAATGTGATAGGGACAAAAATATTCAACATTTGGTCCACACTAATGTGTGCAGAACATTACCAATTGAGGAAAGATGCAGGTACTCATACTTCATAACTTTTAATGATGAATTTAGTAAGTATGGATATATCTACTTAATGAGGTACAAGTTATAACACTTTGATAAATTTAAATAATTCAATAATGAGGTTTAAAAATAGCTTAGAAGGTATATTTAGAAACTCTAATCAAACTATGGTTGATAATATCTTGATCAATAATTCATTAACTATTTATAGGAGCATGGTATTTTATCCCTAGTCACTCCTTATACATCACAGTGGAATATTATAAGTGAAAGGAAGAACCAAACCTTTTCAAACATAGTGTGGTCAATGATGATACATGCAAACCTTCTACTATAATTTAGGGGAAATATATTACAAAAAAGTGTGCATAGTAAACCAATTACTCACTAATTTGGTAGGTGGTATACCATGCCAATTTTGGAGTAGAAAGAAACTCGTGTTTCCAAACATACATGTGTGGGGATTTGAATCATTTGTTAAGACTTATTAAAGAAATAAATTTTCACCCTGATTCATAAATTGTATCTTCATAGGATAACCTAAGGAAACAAGAGGATATTACCTATAAAAACTATAAAATAAAAAGGTAATGGTAGAAATAAATTCCATGTTCCTTGAGATGGATCATATATCTAAAATAGATTGTGGGAGAAAGATAAACTTCAATAAAGTCTAATCCCAGGATACATAGAAGATGGTATAGGAACAATTTCCACAAATTACTATAAGTAGTAAGTTTAAAATATGCTTCCAAATAGTAATAATCAATGAATTGTGAAATAGATTCCATGTACCAAAATAATTTTTGGATTTTGGTGGATCCTATAGTTGATATAAATACTATTGGTTCCAAATAGGAATTCAAGAAGAAACTGAACATGGATGGTCAATTAAATACCTATAAATCATGAAGAGTTGTAAAAGGGTACAAACAATGTCAAGTCATAGACTATGATGAAACCTTTTCACCGGTCTTTATGCTTAAATCCATCAGAATTATACTTGTAAGAGTAGTATGTCATGACTATGATATTTTTAAAATTGATTTCAAAACACCCTTACTTAATGGGGACCTTTATAAAGATTCCTATATGACACAATCTAAAGGGTTTATGACTATAAAGGATAACAAAAAAAGCATGAAAATTGTATAGGTTTATTTATATATTAAAGAAAGTGTTTAAGTCATTGTACATTCAATTTGATGAAGCCATAATGGAATTTTGTTTCATAAAAAATTAATGTCATAAATGCTTTTATAAATGGTTTAGTGGGAGCGAGGTAATTTTTCTAATATTATATATCAATGAAATTTTACTTTTTGGAAATGAGATGCCATTATTACTAATCGTTAATATGTGGTTAAATACATGATTCCCTATAAAAGACTTAGGTGAAGTAACATATCTTCTTGGGATCAAGAGATATCATGATAGATCTAAGAAACTACTTCATCTAAGTAAAGGAATATATATTGAAAAGATACTAAGGAGATTCAGAATAGTATAATCAAAGAGGGGATTATTGACTATGTCATATGGTCTTCATCTTTATAAAAAAATGTTTCCTCAAACACATTAGTAAAGATAGAAAATGAAAATTATTCTATATGATTTACAAATTGGTTTGGTTTCTTATGTTGGGTTGTGTACCAGGATAGATGTTTCTTACACCTTAAGTGTAGTAGGTAAATATTAGGAAGATCCAAGAGATCATCATTCGATGTTAGTTAAAACTATCCCTAAGTATCTAAAGAAGAATTTGGATATGTTCTTGGTATATGGAGGAGATGAGTAATTGTTCATTTGGTAATTGGAAGATTCTGGTTTCCAAATAGATCATATAAGGAACCAAACTTAAACAATTCATAAAAATGATTATTTATAAAATAATTCATTTCTTACATTTCCAAGATCTTTTAGGTTTATAGTTTTAGATAATTATGTTATCACCCTTACAAAATAAAATATTACATCTCAAAGTATACACTTACACTCGATAATTATTTTTCCCACAATAAAAAACTTTTAAGATATAACAATTTTTCTTTTCATGAAATATCTAAAAAATATTCTAACCTCATCCTAGTCCATACTCATCCTTAAAACCCTATTACACTTTTGAAAATGTCGAATTATCACAAAAATAACATTAAGGGATGTATAAAAAGAATGAAATAAATTCATTAACATACTCACAAAAATATTCTTTTTACAAAATAAAATTTGACCTTAAAATAAACATTTTATTACCCAATAAATCAAATTATCTGAAAAAATATTTTCATAAAACATTTAATAATAAACATTATAGGAAAAAAACTCATAAAGGTTTATTTTAAATCATGAAAAAGTTATGAAAACTTTTTCAAAAAATTTTATATTTCACACTTAAGAAGTTACATAGAATTTCTTTTAAATATAATCTCATTATCTTACCTTGTGAAAAAATAATATTTTTGTAAAAATCCATAGAAATTATAGATAAATCAACAAGGTAATTTGGGACATCATTTTCATATCACTCTTACAATCACTCTTACAAATGGAATAACCTACCCAGTAAATTCCAATAATCTCTTAAGAGAAATATAACTGGTTAACTTTTTCCCTTTATCTAATGCATTAAAGGGATATATTGGGATCACGCATCAGTTATTAAAAAATAAATACATTCAAAAAATAATTTAAATAATATATAAATGGAATAATATATTTATAAAATAAATATTTAAAACATTTAAAATGTGGTTTTAAAGGTAAAGTGTCCCTTACCTGGAGTCCGACTCATCACGTACGGTATTTATTTTCCTGAATAATAAAATTATGTTAACTATTTACTTTATTAATATAATTTTATGGGTTTATTATTCCTTTTATTTTATTTATTATCATTTTATATACATTTACTTTATCAATTAAGATCACATTGGGTGTTTTGATGATATTCGGCTCATATATCCAAAATAACTTTTGTAAGTTGAATATGGTCAAAGAGTTCATTATTAAATCATCTCTATAATAATAATAATTAAATAATTACAATTTTTATACATCAATTATAATTTTAAAAACAATCATTAAAATGGTTATGAAAAATGAATTACGTTAGAATCATAGAGATGGTAGGTCGTACGTACGCATCAGTAATATTTTTATTTTTCAAAGAGAATAGTGGAAATAAGGTAAATATCATTTTAGAATTAAATAATGATTATTATATAATAAATATTATATTATATCTTTAAATAAACAAATATATATCATACATGTGATGTATCCATAAAAAATGAATCACATCGCATCGTGGAGGTGGTAGTCCAAACGTATCCACAAATGATGTTATCATTTTTCAATGGATAGAAAGGTAAGAAAATATATGATGTATTATATTTACATAATGATAATTATTTCATGAATATCATATATAAACATAAAATCCATCATTATATTCATATGTGAGATGAGGTAATGGAAAACAAATTACATTGGTTTTTAAGGTGGTAGTCTGTCGTAGACACAAACGATGGATTCATTTCCCATTTGATGGAAGAATGAGATGGATGTAGATTATGAAATTAATATAAAAACATGTCAGAATATTTAATATAATGGTTTTATTATTTCATTATGGTTTGAGAATATTTTTTAAGGATTTTTAATAATAAATAAAAAAGAAAATAATCAATTAATAATTATACCTCTTCATCAGATGACCTCTTTAGGTTTATACCTAAATCCTTACTAGGTTTCCTTTATAATTAAACCAAGGAATCTAGGACATGGTTAAGGATGTTAGAAAGGTATTCTTATAGGTATAAGATAATCTAAAATTCTCTTTAAGTCTATATAAAAGAGGATAGGGGGTGTCCTTTTATAAGAGGATGAGAGGACACACTTGGAATTTTTGAAAAGATTAAAATATATTAATGTCTTACTCTAGTCAAATGGTTACAAAATTGAAATTTTCATAATATAATATTATATAGTGTCTAAATATTTCTATAAAATATGATTTAAATAAATTTTAGGGCATTTTAACCTTTATCTATTTAGTTTAACCCCTAGTAAACCAGTTTTAACCTTAACCATGGCAACAGATTTTTACAAGTTTTACTATTAATTATGATTAAAAATTAAGTTAAACTTATTACCTAATATTAATTATTTTGATTCCAAATATGTAATATATTTTATAAAATTCATTTCACTGAATAAGTGGAATTAATTTTATTATTAAACCCACAAAATGCGATGAAAACGGTTTTTCAAAAAAATATATCTTTAAGGAAATGATGTTTTATACCAAATATAAGTATAATTTTTATTAAAAAACATTTATTAGATTATTTTTAATAAAAATTCACTAATTAATTTTTAAAACTAATAAAAAATAGAATATAAATTTTTAAATGCTTCAAAATAAAAGATATTTTTCAATAAAAATCAGTGTATTTCATTATTCATTGAAAAGTCAAACTTTTCAGAAAATTATCAAAAATTTATCCTAATATAATTTTTTCTTGATGAATTAAAAATTGAAGTTGAGTTTTTTTAGATTCTGTTGGACCCATAGAGGAATTTAGTGAGAAATACCCTGAGTGGGGGTGAATTGGGGTATGAAACGCATTGGTGTTTTCCCACATACTCGTGAAACTCTGACTATCCTAATCAATATTGACCTCACTTATTAGTATGGTCACTCTTGTGTTCACCATTCAATTGATGATCCAATTAAATGGTATGACTATCTCAGAATTATTTAGATAAGATTGAATATCACTCAATCCACATGCATTGATTGACATCATGTATAGTGTAAGTAAAAAAGGCACATAGGACACGAGAATTTTTCTTAGTTAAACTATACTAGGATATATCCAAGGATAACACACCAAAATTATTTTGACGTTCCAAATCCACTAATATTAACTATTCTTGTGTATACAATGATTCTTCCATGGTCAATACATTCTAGGATCACTACCTTTAAAATATTTGTTGGTTTTGGGTGTAGTGGAATCATGCGTAGGTGGGTGATGTATTAAAATTTCTTTTAATAATCATTGACCCAAACCAATAACATGGATCTTGAATGTCAAATTTATAATTAATTTATTTAATATCTGAAAAAATAAATACATGGGCTTAAGAAATTTATTCATTGATGATTGTTGATCATCTGAAAAGGCCCTTCCAGATCGCCTTTGTTTCACTTGCAAGGATCCAAGGGTAGAATCCATCTGGAGGTGATCTACTTGTGTTTAAATGGTCTATGAGCAATGTAACTCATTCTCTCGATGCTAACATGGTGAATTTAATGTCTTATATTGTTCATTCTTGAATGTTCGTTCTTCAGTCTTGAAGAAATTCTCTCTTGGGTTTCTCATTCTTGAGAGGGAGAGGGGAGGAGGAGTTGAGAGATAATTCATTGTGTGCAACAATTCTCTATTCCCAAACTTGGAATTGGATTCGAATGAATTACAAAATAGATGTAGCCATCTATTTATAGGGTTGTGATTTCAGTTACAATATTTAATTACATAACTGCTTTTAAATATAATTATAATCATTAATTAAATCTCATGACACATAATAATAATAATAACATTATTATTATTTTTTGGTGTGCTAACTTGCACAAAATGGAAAAATAATATTTACAGACTCATAAATAATTATTTTATCACCGAACATGGTCTTGGTCTGTTTGTACTCTTCTTGTATTTATTGAACACCCGAATAAATATTTTATTCTCCTAAATAAATATTTTATTCACAAAATAGTAAATAAATATTTATTAAATATTAAATAAAATAAATAATTATTTTTTATTCATAATCCAACGAATAAATATTTATTAAATTTTTCTGATTATTATAACTTAAATAAAATTATTCCTCAATCTTGAGAATAATATTTATTCCTTTAATTAAATTCAAATAGAATTTAATCGAGACCACCAGAAACACTTAGTGTGTGAACCTCTAGGATTCTTTCTCATTGGCATTGGGCGGGCTTGCCTAAATTCCAATATTACTGTCTAGCAGTAGGTCAAGGCACCCAAGAGAAATAACTTAAAGTCACAACGAGGACAACCACATATGAATTATCACTATATAATATAATCCATTTTTCACATAATCTTATCTAGCAGGTTGTATGACGGTGTCATCAACCTATATTTTTGATAAATTATTCTTTGACTATCTAAAATAAAATCATCATTACACCATGGACATGGAATTTAGGGTGAAGGTTCTATTTCAATCAAAAGTTCAAGATATCAACTTCCATAAATATGGAAGGGACAAATCCTTTCTTGACTTATCCATTAATAACATGTCATACGTGATGCACCCAACATACCCTACTTCCCGCCAGCATATGGCGTAATGGTCTTCATCATAAAATCTAAGTGCACAAGTCATGACTTGAATTAATGATAATCTTAAAGTTTAAGGATCATTACACACACTCATAGATAGAAATATCTAATGACACCAAAACATGCAGAATTCCTACTAGCGGATCTGTTCTCATAATCTCCCACCTTGGAGATTACCAAGTGAGAACTTCATGAGAAGAAGTCTCATCTTCTTATGAGTACTCACACCTAATGGTCTATATACCATGTGTCCCATAATAGTATTTTATCCAACTGTAGAACTATATTAATAATATTTTAATAACACTTCAAGGTTATCATCATATCTAGGAACTACGATGACCTTATCAATAAGACAAATACTCTAGGACATTATTACATAATGGTCATGAAACAAAATGAACAATATATAATAATTTGTTTAATTTAATATTTAATACATTGAATATTCATGTAATTAAAGTAAAAATAGTTGGTTCTAGGACTCAAACTCTAAAAAACTCCCACTTGTACTAAATCCAACTACCTATGACTTTCAGTCTGCTAGACCTCACATGATAATCATGTTTATGCTGACTTAAGGATTTAGTCAAGGGGTCCACCACGTTGTCTTCAATGGATATACTTCTTACTGCAACTTCACCTCTCTGAGAAAAATATCACAATAGATGATACTTTTGAAGTATGTGCTTCATATGAAAATGTTACCTTGGCTCTTTTTTGAGAGCCACCACTGTAGTATTATCACAATAGAGTGTGATAGGATATTTACTTCTAGGTACCACATCAAGATCCTGGATGAAATTTTTCATCCAAACTACATCTTTAGCTACCAAAAAATTTGTAATATACTTGGACTCTGCCATAGAATCTTCAAACACATCCTGCATTGATCTTTTCTAGCTCATAGTACCTCCATTCAAAGTGAATATGTATCCTATTTGTGACTTCATGTCATCTTCATCAGTCTGGAAACTAGCATCTTCATATCCTATGGGTACTAGTTCCTTATCTCCTCCATAAATCAAGAACATATCCTTATTACACCTTAGATAATTAAGGATATTCTTGACTTCCATCCAATGGAGGTCACCTATATCATCTTAATATCTAGCTACCTCAATGCATAGGTGACATCTATCATGGTACATATCATATCATACAGGACTGACCTAGTCGCTGATGAATATGGAATCCTTTCCATTCTATTTCTTTCCTCATGGATCTAAGGACACATTTTCTTTAAAAGATTAATTTCATGTGATACTAGAAACAATCCCCTCTTGGATTGTTCCGTACTGAATCTCTTCAGTATCTTGTCAATGTATGGACTTTAACTTAGGCAGAGTAACCTCTTGGATCTATAACAATGGATCTTGATCCCAAGAATATATTCTACATCACCCAATAATTTCATGGAAAATCATTTATTCAACCATTCCTTAACAGACTGTAATACTATTATTTCATTTCCAATAAGTAAAATGTCATCAACATATACTATTAAGATAATGATTGCACTCCCACTAAACCGTTTGTAAACACAAGTCTCACATTCCTTCTTTATAAAACCAAATTATGTTATGGATTCATCAAAATAAATGTTCCATGACCTAGATGATTTCTTTAATCCATAAATGGATTTTTGAAATGTTCATCTCTTATTGGCATCTTTGGAGTCACAAACCCTTCAGGTTGTGTCATGTAGACATCTTCCTGAAGGTTCCCATTAAGGTAGACTATTTTGACATCCATTTTCTAAATCTCATATTCATAGTAATCCACAATGTCAATTATAATTATGATGTATTTCACCATTTCAACTAGTGAAAATGTTTCATTGTATTAAATACCTTGATGTTATTTAAACCTTTTTGAAACCAGTTGTGCCTTATAGGTACTAACTTGTCCTTCCATGTCTAGTTTCTTCTTTAATACCCATTTGCAATCAAAAATATTTACATCCACTAAAGGATATATCAAAATACATACTTGGTTTTAGTACATGGGATCCATTTCATAATTAATTGATTCTTGCCACTTGGAAACATATGTTCCACTTACTACTTCCTTATAGGTTAGAGGATCATTATTATCAACTAATAATGAGTCACCATCCTCAGTAACTAGAAAACCATACCTTTATGATTCTATAACCTCTCTTATAATCTTATATAGGTCTTGTGTCTCTAGAAAAGTTTTTTCTTCCACAGGTCTTTTTGGAATCTGATCATGTATCAACACTTGTGTGCCTTGAACCTCAACTTCATCAAAGTTTATCTTGTTCCCACTATATCATTTAGAGTTTTTCTCCCTCTCAAGGAATATAGAATGTATTTCCACTATAACCCTTTTGTCTGAGGGGTTTTATAGGTAATATCCAATTATTTCTTTGGTTTATCCTATAAAGGTACACTTTGTGCCTCAGGGTTCAAGTTTGTTACTTGAAGAGACCTTAAAAAATGATTCGCATCCCCAAACATGTAAATTTTACAACATGGTTTGTATTACACTCTAAAATTTGTATGGAATACCATTTATCGATTTATTTGGTACTTTGTTTAGTATGTGTGCCGATGTTTGTAGTACATATCCCCAAAAGGATAATGTAAGACTCTCATGACTCATCATTGATCTCACCATGTCCAACAAGGTGTGGTTCCTCATTTTTCTTACACCATTCCAATGAGTCGTGTAAGGAGGAGTGAGTTGGGATAGGATCCCAAACTCCCATTATATAATCAATGAAGTATTGATTAAGATATTCTCCATCTTATTATGAGCGTAGTTTCTTAATCTTCCTACCAAGCTAGTTCTCAACTTCATTATTGTATTCCTTTAATTTATCAAAAGAATCCGACTTAAACCTCATTAAGTAAATATATCCATATATACTAAAATCATCATTAAAAGTTATGTATTATGAGTACACACCCCTTTCTTTAATAAGATACGGTCCACACACATCCGTATGAACTAATTCAAGAAGCTCTTTGGCCCTTTCACCTTTCCCACTAAATCGGGCTTTGGTCATTTTTCCTTGTAAACATTCATGACATACAACAAGTGGTTTTAGTTAAAAAGAATCTAAATATCCATCTTGATGAAAAAATTTCAAGTTTTTTTTATTTACATGAACTAGCCAGTGATGCCAAAGTTGGGTGTGGTATGAGTCATGTGAAGTAACTTCATTATCAATTTTCATTACTTGTTTTATGTAATCCAACATGTAAAGACCGTTATGTAAATGTACCTTACAAAAAAAATGATATCTTTATAAAATAAGAAAAATTTATTTCCAAATTTGAAAATGAATCCATTTTTATATAGTCTGGATATAAAAAATGTTTCTAGTAACTAAAGGCACATAATAACAACCCTTTAAAACTAAGATCATTTTAGTTGGCAGTGTGAGGTGGTAGTCCCTGATAGCTATAGTATAAAGTTTAGCTTTGTTGGCTTATCTTAGATCTACCTCCCCTTGGTCAATTTTTCTAAATCTACTTAATTATTGTATTTGAATATATATGTGAGCACCATAAGCTATATCTAATACCCAATTTGTAGAAATAGATAAATTTCACTCAATAAAAAAATACACTTAATGTTTCCCCTTTCTTCTTTGGCTGGATACAGTTTTTCTTCCAGTAGCCCTTATTTCCATATAAGAAATATAAATCATCTTGTTCTCTTACTTCCCCTTTTATCTTCTTATTCTTGGAAGGGTGTGAAGAATCTTTAGGCTTAAAGATCTTTTCTTTCCCTTTCTGTTTATTCACCATATGGACAGAAGTTTTTTCACACTTCATATATTTATCTACTTGGTTAAGGAGGATAAGAAGATCTAAAAGATACTTATCAATGTTGTTCATATTAAAATTCAAAACAAAACTAGAGAAGATATAAGTGAGTGATTCCAAAATGATATTTATGCCCAGTTCTTCAGGGATTTTA
Organism: Viscum album; assembly: GCA_963277665.1. NCBI lineage: Eukaryota > Viridiplantae > Streptophyta > Magnoliopsida > Santalales > Viscaceae > Viscum > Viscum album. The sequence continues at coordinate 575,228,679 of OY728122.1, read as the reverse complement.
AACCCTAGAACCTCTAGGTGCTAAATGTATCCAATGAGCTTGACTATGTGAGGCCTATCTGGGGAACCCTCTCCAATATTACTCTGAAAGAGCACCTTGGAAATCTAAAATTGTTCCTATATATCTCTCTCTTTTTAAAGAACACATAGGAGCTTAAGAATGCTATATGAATCCATTTTTTCATGAGACTTAAAGAGTTTACTATACATAGATGAAATCCTCAAACATTGAACGCCGACCACATAGTACATATGTTTTTTGTATAGTAGTAACTCTTTATCACTCACCTCTTGAGTAGGCATATTGGTCATTGAGGATTCTAGTACGTAATATTTATATTCAGGGCATAGAACAACCCGAAGGTGTCTAAAAAACTCTTGGAAGTTATTGCGAGTTAGAAGATTGTCGTTATCCAATATTTATCATAGGGATAGTGAGATTTTCATTTTATTATATAATTAAAAATTATATTATTAGTAATTTTCTTGATTACATATTTTGTGATAAATAATTAATTTATTTTGTTAAATCTTCCACTATTTTATCAAGTATCAATATCCCTTGCCATTGAACTTGGAATGTCTAGTTTCTAGGACATTCTAGTAGAAAGAATCTATATTCCCCTTCATATAACCCCAACAAGGGTTGTTCAAGCTATTTTGAAGGTATTTAGATAGGCAAGTCTTTTCCAACTATGGTCTTATAGCTCCTTGATCCGTTTAGTAGACTCCCCAAACTAAAAATCCTAACTTAGATTTTCTCAATACTTACCTCCAAATTACACCAAGTATTGAAAGGGTTACTCCTCTTGATATAAAATGGTTAAGTTGACCCGAAAATTTCATAAGAACTCCCATTATAAAAGTAAGTGTCCCAACAAGGGTTGGTCAAACACATAGTTCTATTGAGTTTTGTTCCTAATCAAGTAACAGAAGGATTAGTTTGACTTAATATTATATTGAGGGATTGTATTTTATTATGCATAAATTCTTATCTTGTTTTATCTTTTACATGTCTTGTTAATATTTAAGTGGATGTTTACTTAATTAATTTACCATGTTTTGATAAAACATTTACACATAATCAATTTTATTAAAATTCAGTCTTTTCATATTAATTCATTTATTTATGTGATCGTTGTATTGAATTAATAAATTTAATTTTAATTCATTAGATAGAAAATAATTAATTAATTAAATGACTTGATCATGATCATATCAAATGGTTGATTTAATGAGTGGACATTAAATCAACCTATGACCAAGGGGAAATAACTCCTCATGTCATACTTGGCATGAGCTACAACATTCAACGTGGCCACCTATGTATCACAGAGTTGGCATCATTATCATTACATCTTGAACCATCCCCATATACCTTGGGAAGGTCCATTAATTACAAATATTTATTATTCACGTATAGGTGAGGGGAACCAAAGGATTGGTTAAAGGGAATTACATAAATATCCTTGGACACTTGGGTCCTACATAATAATGGAGGGAGGGATGACTCATAGGCTAACATTTAATTTAATATTAAATAATTTTAAAAACATGTAATAAAATTAATTAAACAAATTTCAAAACATATATAGGTCTTGGTCAAGCTTATGAATAGTCTCACATACAATGAATACGCAAAAGTAATCAGCTAGTATGCATTTTTTTTGTTCTTTTATTATTTAAGATAAATGCACTTGCATTAATTAATTATTTAATTAATTAATTCCCATTCATATTAATTATAATCCAATCTTATTTGGAGATACCCATCATTAATGGAATTCATGTAAAATAAATAGCAGAACCAATAATGACATATTAATTACAATAAATTAATTGATCATTTTAAAATTATATAAACCATTATTAAATTATCAAACACAAAATGGTGTACTAATTAATAAAATAAAGTTTTAATTCTGAAATTTCAAATTTAATGTAATTTTAATTTTGTCCATTAATAGGAGACTACATGGCATGTACATAAAGCTACATGACATGTACCTCGGTTGCTGTATATCCAAGTCACATTCCTAGGGATTTAGTTTGTGGACTCAACCAGACTACGTGGTGTGTACATGCCAATTACACACCCTGTATCTAATTGTCGTGTGCTAGGTTGGTCTGATTTACATGTGGTGTGTAATAAAATCACCATATTTAATTAATTACTTGGAACATCTAGATATATTGTGCATTGGTATACAGCGTGTGCTCGGGCCACACATCGTGTAACCCATTTTTACTGGCTAATGATTTTCCACTTCTCGATGGGATCTTCAGTCATTCTATATTTTTTCATAAAACTTTAAGAAAAATAAACACTGAACGAACATGATTAATATATAGATAACATGTTAATTCAAATAGTATTAAAGAATGAATAACATGAAATAAAATCTAACCCAAATTGTGAATATATCAACAATCAAATAAATAATTATTTTGACGCTTCTTTCCGTCATAGAGTCTAACGAATGAAAAGGGAAATACCTTAAACACAAAATTGATTCATCCTTTGAAGAAACATCAAAAATTAACAAAGGCATGAACAAGGATTTCTTTAAACATGGGCCACGCAAGTTCCAAGAGGGTCATGCAGGTATACCTATGCGCCACATTGTGGGCGCACAGGTGACCTGCGCACCCTATTTGACTTTCTCCCAAGGTCTTCAGCAGCCTATAAATACCCCTTGTGGGCCCCCCATTTCCAAGAGGAAAAATCCAAAAACTCATATTTCGGCTCTCGGTGCCCTAGTCTCTTCTTGAAGTCTTCCAAATGCTTCTAAGGTAATTTCTTACCTAGAATGGAAGATCTAAAGAGGGGGAACAGGGCCTAAGTGTTGAAATTCATCAACACCTGCGTGCTTAAGTGTCTAACCCTTAAGGGAAATGAAGACACTTGCGTGTTGCCTTATCCCTTCAACAGAACCTGCACGCCACTCTTTTGGAAGCCTCTAGGGATAATACTAAGGGCTTGAGATAAGCCTCACCCAAGTATTACCCTATGGGTTGACCGTCGCGTAGGTACCTATGTGTCGGGCAGGTGTACTTGTGCAACCAGTACCTGCGCGCCCCAAAAGGACCTGTGTGCCTACCTCTTTTTGGGTGCCCCTCCTTCCTATTCATCTCTTTTCTTCAAATCCACCTCTCTTCTTCAAGATTTAGCCTTGAGAACCATCTTCAAAACCATTTATGGCATGGTTCCTTTGTTGGCTTCCTTATCTGAAAGGAATTCTATGAAACATCTCTCAAAAAATAGAGATTTACATATCTTCATGTCACTAAGGTGAGAGATTTCATTCATTCATCCTCATCCTTTAAGATGAGAGGATCTTTAACCTGGGCCTCCTTCTCATAAGTAAGTCCCAATCTCAAATTCCCAAATATGGGAATCCACCTTAGGAGTAAACCCCAAGTCCCTTAACCCATGCCTCCTTTTCAGGAGTAAGCCCCAAGTTCTCAAATATGGGCATCCTCCTTAGGAGTAAGCCCCAAATTCCAAATTCCCTTAACTTGGGCCTCCTTCCCAGGAATAATCATGAGTCATAATTTCTCTTAACCAGTCTTAATTTCTTTTGATTTAGACATCCTTCTCTGGAGTAAAACCAAATCATAAGTCCCCTCTAACTTGGGCATCCTTCTCAGGATTAAATCCTAATTTAAGTATCCAAATCTCCATAAAGCACATATACCTTTATGGACCTTGTTCCCGAGGTTTCTTCCCTAAAGTAAATCCCAATACTCATCTATCTTGGGCAGTCATACATACATAAGCCCCACATTATTTCTTATGATTTCATCTTTCGTGGAACAATTTTCAGGTTTTACCAATACCTATTGTTTCTCACACCGAGCATGACTCACATGAGCTTATAGTATAAAAGTAATTATGACATCTTTTTTTGATCCATCAATTATACATAAACCTCATACTTCTTTACTAGAACTACGTGGGTTCTGATTCCTTTTCTAAACAAGGATACGTAGGTAGCCCATCTGTAGGTACGATCCCAACTCTGAAATAATCCATGTCCTTCTGAACGATAATAAACTTCAAGTTCCCCACTGAGTGGCTTTAAAACTAGTATTTTTATCATAATGACCAAGATATTTCTATATAATATGTTGAAGGATACCATTGACTAAGAATATCTAACAAATACAGATGATTCTTTATCGATGAAGAACCTCAAATACATATAAAAGATTCTCTAAATCTTCTACATATTAATCATTGATTGTCAGATCTAAAGGAAAGATCATTTTTTTACATGGTAATTTAATAAGGATTCACAAACATAACTTAAATCTATAAAGAGAGTCCCGGAGTAGACAATAATTCCCCTAAAAAGGGTGTGTTGAGTCTGACCTCCCATCCTCTCGACCAGTGAAAATTCTTAAGCCTCATTGGTCCACAACTAATGATCACCTACCTTTGGAAAGTAGGTCCAAATGGATATAGAATCATTGGATGTTTCCAGTTCTACGAACAAACCCGTTAGAAACCGATTGGAATGTTTTAACCTTAAACAAACAAGTTCATCCCCATTTCCAGAGGAAACAAATTATAAATTAAAATGTGACCACTCTAATACCACTTGTTTGTTCTGGGCATAATGGAAGTGTGTGTGGGGGTGATATATTAAAATTTCTTTTAATAATCCTTTCCTAAAACCCAGAGCGAGGATCTTTCATGTCAAATTTATAATTAAGTAATTTAATATATGAAGAAATACATACCTAGGATTAGGAAAATTATTTGTTGATGATTTTTGATCATTTGAAAAGGCCCTTCCAGATTTCCTTCATTTCACTTGTTAGGATCCAAGGGTATAATACTTATAGCAGTGATCCACATGTGCTTCAATAGTCTTTGAGCAACGCCACTCGTTTTCTAGGTGATAGCACAAATAATTGAATGTCTTGCATTGTTCATTCTTGATTTCTCATTATTCAGTTTTGAAGAAATTATCTCTTAGGTTTCTCATTCTTTAGAGGGAGATAGGAGGAGGAGTCGAGAGAGAATTCGTTATGTGCAACAATTATCTATTCCCAAACTTGGAATTGGTTTCGAATGAATTACACAATAGACGTAACTGTTTATTTATAGATATGGGATTTCAGATAAAAAAATTAATTGCATAACAGCCATTAAATATAATTATAACCATTAATGAAATCTCATACCACATAATAATAATAACAGTATTATTATTTTGTGGTGCGCCAACTTATGAAAAATGGATAAATAATATTTACCGACTCGTAAATAATTATTTTATCACCGGACACAGTCTTGGTCCGTTCGAACTCTACATTTATTTATTGAACACCCTAATAAATGTTTTATTCTCTTAAATAAATATTTTATTCAAAAACTAGTAAATAAATTTTTATTGAATATTCAATAAAATAAATAAATAAATTTTATTCATAGTACGGTGAATAAATATTTATTAAATTTATGTGATCATTATAACTTAAATAAAATTATTCCTCAATATTGAGAACAATATTTATTCCATTAATTAAATTAATATATAATTTAATTGAGACCACCAGATACACATAGTGCCTAACCATATTGGATTATTTCTCATTGGAATTAGGCAGGCTTGCCTAAAGTCCAAGATTATTGTCTAGTAATGGGTCAAGGCACCCAAGAGAAATAACATAAAGTCGCAATGATGACAACCACATGTGAACGCTCACTATGTAATATAATCCCTTTATCACATAATCTTATAAAGAAGGTTTCATGATAGTTTCATCAACCTATATGCTTGATGCATCATTCTTTGATTATCTAAAATAATCTCTTCATTACACCATGTCCAGGGAATTTGGGTTGATAGTTCTATTTCAATCAAAGGGATGAGATATAAAATTCCATAAATATAGAAGGGGAAAATACTTTCTTAACTTATCGATTAATAACATGTCATTCATGATGCACCAAACGTACCCTAATTCCAACCAACATATGGAATGATAGTTTTCATCAGAAAATCTAAGCACGCAAGTCGTGACATGAATTAATAATAATATTAAATTATAAGGACCATTACACATGCTCACAGGTAGAAATATCTGATGACACCAAAACATGTGGAATTCATACTGGAAAGTTTGTTCTCATAATCTCTCATCTTGGATATTACCAAGTGTGAACTTCATGAGAAGAAGTCTCATCTGCTTATGAGTACTCACATTTGATGGTCTATATACCATGTGTCTCATCATAGTATGGTATCCAACTGGAGAAATATATTAAGAATATTTTCATAACACTTCAAGGTTATCATCATATCCGGGAACTACGATGACCTTATCAATGCAAAAAATACTCTTGGAAATTATTATATTATGGTCATATAGAACAATGAACAATATGTAATAATATGTTTAATTTAATAATTAATACAACAAATATTTATGTAATCAAAGTACAAACAGTTGGTTCTAGGATACCAAACCTAACAAGATTTAGGGTCTAGTTCACTTCCACCCAAAGATCACTCCCTTTGTACTCTCCCTTTGCTCACTGCTTCAGGAGAGAATTATTTTTAGCTCACAAGTAAATACACATATTCACTATCTGATAGTTTATTAATTGATTAGTTTCCATTGATCTTCACTCCTCTCTTTCACAAACAAGTTGTGAACATCACTAATGAAAAAAATTATCCTTCCCTATTGAAATATTCTTCAAGAAATAAAAACATCCTTTAGAAAAGTCTTCATGAATTTCCAATAAATTTATGTGTGTAAAAACATGACACTTTTACCAAACCTTTTCACTAATTTAGTAAAACATTCCTCCTGTTAATGAAACATCATACTTTCAAAAAACTCATAGTCTTTATCAAAACTCGTTACCTTCCAAAAATCTTTCTAAACATTTATAAAACCCCTTGGTTAGATTGAAATAAGTTCTTTCTTCAAGAAACATATGTTCATATAAATCCTTCACACAAGAAAACCCTTCTTGAAACTCATTTATGAATTTAGATCATTTGTATCTTCAAAAATTATTGCTACTTCAAATGAGAGGGGTATTCTCTAATTTATATAAATTTCCTTCCCTTCGTGAAACTTTTAATCTCTCCACCTCCTTTTTAAGAAACTCATCATTCATGTTTGTGAAACTACCTTTATTCATGAAACTTAAAGGAAATTATCTATTCATGAAACTTTTCCTAATCATGTAAGTTACCACATTTTCTTTCATGCCTCATTTTTCTTTCATGAAACATTATTTCATGAATCTCCAAACCATCATGACATAAAACTTTCTCAAATTCTATTCCTTTTCCATAATTTCATGAGGTAGTCCTGGAAATCCATATTTCAGGAAACTTGACCCTTCCTACAAATTTTGGAACCCAAAAATTTAGAAAACACTAGGAAATGATTCCACCTTATATAAATAATTTTCTATACCACTTTCAGAGATTACATACCTCTATATTGAATCATTTTCAATATACCTAGTCAACAGTTTCACTAGAACATCAATAATTCACATTTTTATGATGAATTCTTTTCTGGGTGCTCCTATTTATTCAATAGCTTCATCCCATCTCTCAGTATTATCTTGATTGATATTCCAAGATTTCACATTGATTCATGCACTCTAATACTTTCCCTTTATTAGGAAAATCTCCATCTCATTCATTCTTTAACATGGTGATAAGTAAATCAAATATGCTTCACCACACTATATCCAATACACCACGTCATCAGGGCTGATAGTGATAAGGTTGAAAATGAATCCAAAATACAACACATGGAAAAAATCTCATTGGTGTACAAAAAATTTAAATTCTATAATTTAGAAATACATATTTTAAATAAAACCATATAATGCATGAAAACCCAATTTGGTTATAAATAAATATTTTTCATTTTGATGAAAAAATTACCTAATATTATTATAATGAATATAAATATATAAAATTTAATTAATTATTATTAATATAGAATTAAATTGTTTTACTATTAACATTACTCAGGTTTTTATATTATTTACCCCTTTTGAAAATTATATCATCACAATTTTATTCAATACATAAAAAGTGGGGATATATTTCCTTCGTAGTATTTTCTGATTTTCATGTTTCTTCTTCAACCATATGGTTTTTTCAAAAACTTTAACCTGGTAAATCACTTTATTATACAACAATTTATCTCTTTCATCAAGAATCATCACTAGTTATTCCTCATAAGAAATGTATTCTTGAACTAAACTACTTTATGGATCAAAACATGAGATTCATTCAGCATGTATTTTCTTAACAACAAAACATGAAATACGTCATGTACTATAGATAAACTTGGAGGTAAGGCCAGTCAGTAAGTAACTAATCTAATATTATTTAAAAATTCATATGGTCCAATAACCTAGAGACTTAACTTTCCCTTTTTATCAAAATGTATAACACTTTTCCACATAGATACTTTAAGAAAAATATTATTGTCTAGATTGAATGAAAGATCTTTCCTTCAGTTATATGCAAAAAAATTCCCTAATTTGAGCCATCCTCATGTGATACTGAATCATCTTTACCTTCTCAACCATTTTTTCTACCAATTATAGTCCCAAAAACTAACTTTCCCTGACTTCATCCCAATAATATGGAGTATGACACTACTTTCCATATAATGCCTCAAAATTTGTCATCTATATATTGTAATAAAAAAATATTATAAGAGAACTAATCCAAAGTCATATGTTGATTCTAAATTTCTTAATAATCCATTTAATGAGCTTAAATCATATCCTCTAAAGTTTAAATTATTCACTCTGACTATCTATTAGATTTATGATGAAAGTTTGTAAAAAATCTAATTTAGTGCCCAAAGACTTTTGAATTCCTTTCCAAAAATTAGTCATGAATATAGAATCATGATTAGATATAATATAAATATTGAATCCATGTAATCTAATTATCTATTTTACATAAATTAATGAAAATTTATCCAAATACATATTATCTTGAATTTGAATAAAATAATAATATTTAGTTAATTGATCAATAATTTCCCAAATCAAATTATTACCTCAAGATCTATTTGGTAATCCCATTATAAAATCCATGGATATATTCTCTTATTTCCATTCTAGAACTGGAAAAGTATGAAGTATCCCCTTTGGTAAATTTCATTCAACTTTAACCTATTGACATGTTAAACATTTCATAGTAAAAGAAGCAATTTCTTTCTTCATTCCTTCTCACCAGAAATGTTCTTGAATGTCTCTATACATTTTTTATTTCTAGGATGTAAAAAAAAGAAATATAAGCCTTAGTCAACAATTTTTTCTTCAAAAATGGGTCACATGAAACACATAAACTTTTTATGAATCTCAAAATTCCTTGTTTTTCAATATTAAATTCAGGTAACTTACCTTTCTTAACCAATTTTACCTTTTACTATAACTCACAATATTCCTTCTATGCTTTCTTAATCCTGACTGAAAAATATGATTATACTAACACCTAAAACAAAACAGATAGAGTTCATGCATGAATAATTTCTAAGATAACATTCATCAAATCATTAACCAAAGGATCATGTTCTAGGCATATCATAGTTAATGATGAATTATATTTCTAACTCAAAGAAGTAGATTCCCTATTTTATTTAACTATATAGTAAAGAATTTTTTTATTTTAATCTTTTATCAATTTCATCCATCTCATATGTCTCATGTTAAACTCTTTATGAGTGAATATATACTTTAAAATTTTATGATCATTATATATTTCACATTTTACTCTATATAAATGATGTCACCAAATTTTAAAAGAAAACCCTATAGATTCCAGTTCAAGGTCACTTATAGTATAATTTATCTCATGACTTTTTAATTGAAATGAAACATAATAATTACCCAGTCTTTCTATATTAAAACATACGTCATTCCCTTCAATGAAGCATCATTGTGGATAAAAAAAGTCACTATTTCTAGATGGTATGAAAAAAACTGGAAAATTCACTAATCTTATTTTCAATTCCTAGAAACATTCATCGCATTCCATTTTTCATATAAACCTAACTCTTTTTCATGTTAACTTGGTTAGTGGGCTAGATAATCATGAAAATTTTGCAAAAAAAAATCTGGTAATATCCTATTAATCCAAGAAAACTACGAATCTTAGTAACATTTTTATGACTTTAACATTCATCAAACATTTTAGTTTTAGTAGGATAGATAATGATACTATATTTAATATATGTCTAAGGAATGAAATTTTTTGTAACCAAAATTCATATTTACTAAATTTTCCATATAGAATCTTTTATTTTAGGGTTTGTAGAAAAATATTTAGATGTTTTTATGATCCTCATAAAATTTTTAATAAACCCAAATATCATCAATAAAAAAACCACAAACTTATCTAAATATTCATGGAAAACTCTATTCATAAGATCCATGAATATTGTTATATAATTTTTCAACCCAAAGGGAATAACCACAAACTCAGAATGCACAATGGTTTCTTAAGGATGACATATTCCTTCACCTTCATCTACCGGTACCTAGACCAGAGATTAACCTTCAAAAAATATTAGTCTCCCTAGAGATGATCAAAAAAGTCATCAATATGAGGCAATGGATACTTATTCTTAACATTGATACTATTAAATGCTTTATAATCAACGAAAATATTTAGGGAACCATCTTTATTTTTAACAAATAAAATAGTTACACCTCATGGTAAAGTTCTAGGTTGAATGAAACTTTTATCAATAAATACTTGTAACTACTTTTTCAACTCTAGACGTTTTACTTAATCCATTTGATAAGTGTGTTTTGAAATTATCTTATAATGAGGTACTAAGTCAACAATAAACTAAAATTCATGATCATGTATAATACTAGAAAAAAATTATGAAAAATATCTAGATATTATTCTACTACCAAAACATCATTAATATATTTTTCTTTAAATAGGTAGGGGAAGTCCCCCCCCCCCTTTCAAAACTAGACAAATCCTCTTATTATTATGGGTAGAGGAACCCATTTCATTACCCTTAGTCTTAATGGGTATTAAATTACATGATAGAAACTAGCCCCAATCCCAAACCCAAAGGTCTTATGTGAACTATTCCCATTATTTGTGCTCCTCCACCTACATATTTTTCCCACCGTAGACCTAATATCGTGTTCTAGTAGTTTTTCCTACATCGACACCACATATTTCATGAACTATGATCACTGAAGACCTTCTCCCACTAGCCATTGACGTCGTTACCTACCTACATCACTGCAAATGCGGTGTCCCTTCTTCACATTGTCCACCGATTCCACATCTATCATAGACCATCTCCCCACAATCCACAAAGGTTTCCCTTATGTCACTGCAACCATTATGACCTTCTCCCAACTAGGAACCAACTCTAATACCTTTTCTACCAATTGGATTGCCATGGACTGTTCTCATTGAGGGCCAACTCCATCATCACCTTCCACTACCAACATCGAAGCCCTATCCTTGCTATATCTGGTCGGCGAACCCCTACTCCCATCACCAATTAATCCTCAAATATAAGGTAGTCAGGTTTCGAACCCTAAATCAGATGTAGGATATAAATATGAATAGTTTCCTTATTTTCAACAATATGACCAAGATAACTTTCATTTCCATATTATAATAATTTTTCAACTTCTTGATATGCAATCAAAGGAATGAATTGATTCTTATATAAAAACTAAAAATAATTTTTTAAAATAACTTCATTGGATCTACAATCTATCTCAACATGATAAATTGAAATCCAATCCATACCCAAAATAACATCAAACTCTATAATAGGAAAGATAATAATGTTTTTAAGGAAAATCCATCCAAATATGGTAACATGAATATATTCTTAAATTCTTATTACCTCAATACTACCCTTGTTTGTTTTTACCAAAATTCCTGACATCATTTCTTAAAGTGAAATTTTCATTTTACTAAAAAATATCTCAGAATTGAAATAATGTGTAGACCCTGAATCAAAAAATACATTAGAATAATATGAATAAAAAATTAATGTACCAGTTACAACTTCAATTGATTAACCAACATCTAATGAAGTAGTTTCAAAGGATTTCACTACACCCTTATACTTATAGTCATTCTACTTCTCATTATTCATTCTTTTCTTTAGACATGCATCAACATAATGACCCATCTCATTATATTTAAAACACATTGGTTCTTATTTATCAAAATTATTCTTACCACTATAAAGATCTTTTTATTTAAAATCATGAACCATATACCCAAACTTACCACATCAAAATAATTTCCAAGATTTCATAAGAAAATCCCTAGGGTGATGTTTACTACAAATATCACAAATTTAAAAACCTTATTTTCTTACCTTTAGATTTTTTGATTGATTCTTACCATTTTCATGACACCTATACCTCTTTTATACTTGTTTTAATAAAACACATGATCATAGAAAAACTCAATTTTCACTTTCTTAGTATAGTGAAAAATTTATTCATAAATTTAAAATTCATGAGGGGCCAATAATATTATGTATTTTGGCCTTAATCCTGAGTAAAACTGATTAATTTTACTATTAGGATCCTAAAAACAATTTAGTGTGTTCCTTGTCAATTGGGTGAAGTTTGATTCATTCATGTACACTGAATCTTCTTCCTTATGACTCAATTATAAGAATTTATTTTCCATCCTAATTTGAAAAACCTTAGTAAAATATTTCTCATGGAAAATATTCTTAAATGTATCCCATTCCAGGGAGTCAATATCTTCTATTTCTATAGTATTATTAACCATTGACCATAATTGATCAAATTCACCTTCAAAATCGTAAATAATAAGAGTTTAATTTTGATGATCTAAACAAACCATGAATTTAAATCTCTTTTATAGAGATCTAATCCATCCCTCAGCTACCACTGGTTCAGAAGAACCATTGAATGGTGGAGGGGGTTGTCTCATAAAATACTTCATTATCGATATATTCCTCTATAGTAGATATGGTTTCTCTATTGCATGGATTCCACCACTATTTATGTCCTACATAAACTGATCCATCACAAAAAAAAATTCTCAGTTCTAATTACAACAATTCCATGTTTCTAATTTGGAAGGATATTGTCCTTTTTCTACCTTCTAACTTTAACTTCATCGTTTCCTCTATAGAAAACCATTCTGAACAGACATACTTTAGATCAAACAACATGGTAATCTTTAAATTTTATATCATGATAACCATAAATTATAATCTCTTAAGGGTATTTACTTATATTATTCTAACCTCTAAAATTATCTAAACCTTTCTTATGATACCAACTATAATGAACCAGCCTTAAATAATATTTAAAATTGATTATTTAGATGAGAATTAAATTTCTTTCATTATTGGGGATATTTATGTTTTTATTTTTAGAGAATTAATACATAAAATTAAAAAAATAGAATATTAAAACACAAAGTGGACACTTACACTCAGTATCAATTTTCCCACAAAATAAAACTTTTAAGATATAACTAGTTTCCTTTTCATGAAATATCTTAACATTTTTAATCTTGACCTCATCCCTATCCCTACTAATCCTTAAAAACAAGTAAAAACATTTGAAAATATGGTATGAGCACAAAAATATCAATAAGGGACATATAAAATTAGGGAAATAAACTCATTAGTCTATGAAAACTCACAAAAATTTCATTTTTATAAATAAACTTTGAGCATAAAATAAACAGTTTATTATCCAATAAATAAACTTATCTACCCAAATATTTTCAAAAAACATTTCAAAATAAATTTTAAAGGGAAGAATAAAAATCATAAAGGTTTTTATGAAATCATAAAAACCTCATGAAAACATTTTCAAAATTTATAAATTTCACCCTTAAGAAGTAACAAAAACTTATTTTTAAATATAAGATCAATATATTACCTTGTGAAATAATAATATTTCCATAAAACCCTATATAAATCATAGATAAATCATGTATATAACTTCGTAAATAAGTTTTATATCATTCTTATAATCACTCTTACAATCACTCTTATAATTACTCTTATAAATGGAATAACCTACCCTGTAAATTCCAATAATCTCTTAGGAGAAACCTAACCAATTAACTTTACCCCTTTACCTAATTCATTTGAGAGATATATCAATATTACCCATAATCATGAGTTATATTGGGATCACCTATCATCATAAGAAATATCCAATTGACCATAACATAATCATAGCACATAAAAGATTGTAAACTTATATAAATATTCTTTTCACCCATAAGAAAAATATTTTTGGATATCAAAATATATATTCTATTTAAAATACTTTATGAATATACCAAGAAAAAATTGAAGGAGGGATTTTATTTGAATAAAATATTAAATCTTGTAAAGTTTTCCAAGAATAAAATAATGGTGATAGTGATTGTAAAAACCTTTGACAATATAAATGTTAAAATAGAACAATCATTTTTTATTTTTTTCAAAACATTCCATATTGAATCTGTAAAAAGATTCCTTTTTAAAACCTTTAAAAGAAAGTATAAGAGACATAAAATTTCTTTATAATTCATTTATTACCAATTAATACATTCATAAAATAATTTTTAGGCATATGTACATGGAAGAAAAGATATATAAAATAAATATTTAAAAAATTAAATTGAGGTTTTTATGATAAAGTATCCCTTACCACAAGTCTGAATCATCACGTATGTTATTTATATTCATGAATAATTAACTTATGATAATTATTAAATTAATTAATACCCTATTAAAATTTTATTATTCCATTTATTCTATTTATTTCCAATTTATATACAATCACTTAATCAATTAAGTTCATGTCAGATGTTTTGATGATATTCAACTCATATGTCTGAAATCATTTTGGTTTGTTGACTATGGTCAAAGAGGTAATTATTCCCTCATATCTAGAATAATAATCATGAAATAATTATATTTTTATACATTATTTATAATTTTAAAACTAACCTTGAAATATGGTTATGAGAAATAAACTACGTTACAATCATGGAGATGGTAGGTCGTACGTAGTATGAGTAATGTTTTCATTTTTCAAAGAGCATGAAAAAACAAGGTAATTATACTTTTATATTTCCATAATTATGATTATATAATAAATATAATATTATATATTTAAATAAACTTATATATATCATCCATGTTATGTGGTGATGAAAAATGAATCACATTGCTTTGTGGAGGTGGTAATCCACATGTACACACGAATGACGTTACCATTTTTCAATGGATGGAAAGGTAAGAAAATATATGATATATTATCTTTAAATAATTATAATTATTTCATGAATATAGTATATATATATATATATATTAAATCTATCATTATATCCAATCATGAGACACAATGATAGAAAATAAATTACATCGGTTCATGAGGTGGTAGTCTACCGTACACACGAATGATGGATTCATTTACCATTTGATGGACATGGATATAGTTTATCTCATTAAAAAATCTTAGTATATTGAATATATTGGTGTTATTATTTCACCATGTTTCAATAAAATTTTAAGTATGTTGAAGAAGAAATAAAATGAAAACACTCGATTAAGAATTATACCTCTTCTTCGAACAACCTCTTTAGGTTTACACCTAAAGCCTTCCTAGGTTGGTTTTATGATAACACCAGGGCCTGTAGAAAGTTTTTAGGGATTTTATAAATGTATTTGGTCAATTATTTTACAAAATAAAAGGATTTTAAGTGTTTATAGGATAATATGTGGTGAACTTTTATGAGTGGGGGAGAGGACAAACTTGGAATTTTTAAAAAGATTAAAATATATTAATGCCTTCCTCAAGAAAAACTGATCCAAAATGGACTATTTCAAAATTTGATATGATATAGGATATAAATATGACCAAAAATTAGGATTTATACTAGTTTTTAGGTATTTTTAACCCTTATCACTTTATTTTAATGACCCTGATAAATTGCTTTTAACCTTAACCGTGTTAATAAATTTTTACTATTTTTACTATCCATTATGACCAGAAAATAAGTTGAACTTATTACCTAATATTAATTATTCTGATTAAAAATATTTAATACATTTTATCAAATTCAATACATATAAGTTATGGGATTTAACTTAAAATTAAACCCATAAAATGTGAGGAAAATGGGTTTTCAGGAAAAAAATGTGTTTTTAAGTATAAAAATAATTTTATAATGAATTAAAGTATGATATTTATTATAATAAAATTTATTGGATTATTTTTAATCAAAAAAACTAATTAAATTTTAATACTAATCCAAAATAGAATATGACTTTTAAAATACTTGAAAAGAAAAGATAGTTTTCAATAAAAATCGGTATTTTTCACTATTCGTTGAAAAAAACAAACTTTTTAGAAAATTCTCAAAACAAGTATTCATAAGATAATTTTGAAATTATAAATCCAAAAATAAAGTTCATTTTACAAATTAAATTATATTATTTGAAAATAAATCATTTAAATAAAACAATATAATCCATGAAAACCCAACATGGTTAGAAATAAATCTTTTTTCCTTTTGATTGAAAAATTACCTAATATTCTTACAATGAATATAAATCTATAAAATATAATTAATGAATATTAATAATGAATGAAATTTATTTAATATTAACATTTCCTAGGTTGTTATAGATCAAGATAATTTGAAGTCGCAATTCGGATACGTCTTCACTATCAATGGAGGAGTCGTGTGCTAGAGGAGCTCAAAGAAAGTAGTGGTTGTTGATTATAAAGTTAACCAAAAGTCCAAAATCCAGGTGACCCCACTCCTACTAGAATTTATTAATACAAATAAAATTTGTGATTCTAAGGTGTAGTCAAAGTATATTACACATTTTGATATAGTTAAATAAGAATTATGGAAACCCAATTTTATCTAAGTTATGGATGTGGTACCAAGTGGTAAATACCATATCATAGTTTATTATGATAATAATGTAGTAGTGGATATCATCAAAGAACTAAGTTCATATTAGTAGACAAAGCACATAATCCAAAATTATCATCTCTTGATGTTTTTTTCTCAGAGAGTTGAGGTTTCAGTGAGAACCATTTCCAAAAAATACAACATGGAAACCCCTTACCAAACCCCTTGTATAAATAGAAAAAATGTCTTCATGTGAAATCTAGAAAACTAAAAGTCATTAGTTGTAATGGCACGGACCCTCCTGGTCCATTACTTTTCCAAATTTATGGTGTTTGGGGTATCCTGGGGACCACCAGTCACTTATTATGTAGTTTAACAAAAAATACTCAGTCCCACCAAAAGGTTCTACTGAAACAGTGACATTGTGACAGTGGCACCATCACAGTTGCACCATCACGGTCGCACACCAAAGAAGTGGCACCCCTTATGGTGTCTCACCATTACGGTGGCACCGTTATGGTGGCATTGTTACGGTGTCTCACTGAATAGTGTCCCACCCTTTTCCTTTTTTCCCAGTTGCCTGATTTTTTCCATTTCCACCCCTAATAACATATCTTTTGATGTAAAAGTGTTTTCATACCCTTTTAAATCCATTTAAAGTTAGTAAAAGCTATTTTAAACCCCCATGATTTGGGTGACCCTTCTGTTACCAAAATGTGTGGCATTTTTCATTGGTGTCATACCTTTCCCCGTGCTTTCCAACTTCGCCCTTGTTATGTGGTTTTCCTCTATCTAGAAGATATATATTAACTTAAAATAGTTATATCCACCATCTCTAAGGATAATTATTAAATAAAAATTAATCCCGACTTGTGAAACCGCCCAATCACGTGGTTAAACCACGATATGACTTCAAGTACTTTGAAATAATATCCCCAATTTTAGGATCTATCATATTCTTAATCCAAGATTCTCTCTTCATAATTCCTTTCCATTATCTAAGTACACCCTAGAGACTTACTCTAAATATGAATCGTGCGCCTATGCCAGAGCCCTTCCCACCTAGCCTTGAAGCCCTCGAGTTTTCCTTTCCTGTAAGTTGTGCACCCTCAATTCTTGAGGCAAGGATAAAACTTCGATCCTTGATCATCCAAGTAGGGCTATCCTTCATATCTCTTTATTGTGTATCATGCAGGGCGGGTATGATAATGCTTCCCTCAAGACATGGATGAAACCAAACCTTAATGAATATAATAAGTAAACTCTAAATAATTAAGGGATGTGTTTGATGATGATGTTTTTGTATTTATTATATCTTCATTTTTATGTTATTAATTGTATGGGCTTATGCCCGTTGAAAATAGTGGTCATTGGTGGTCCTTTATTGTGCACTAATGAACCTCTATTTTTTTGGATAATCTTATGATTAAATGGATGTAACATGGAAACTGGTTAATCAAGTAAATTCGGTCGATAAAATGGATGTATAGTGAATAATAATCCTTGTGTGATCACCTCGGTTAACCAAACGAAAAGAAGGAAATTGATAAATGGTGTAGTTAAATTTCAAAACTCATTTTCTCTATTCTGCTAATACACATGGTTGTTTTGATTAATGTTTGTGGGGTGACGTGGATGGGGATGGGATCTCCTGTTGTTCAGTTCTTGGTTATGGATTATAGGCCATGTGGGGTCATATGTTGGGGCTTGGTTTAGTTCCAGTACTTCAAGGGATCTCGCGGATCCCTTTTGTTGTAGTGAATTTACAAGAGAACCGGGTGTGAATGATTAAATTTCTTCTTGGCTATTTTCCTTCAGTTGTTGTCTTGGTTTGTGGTTATGCTTGTTATTTTCCCGGTAGTGAATTAATATTTAAATAGAATCACTTGAACATGATAATGAGAATGGGTACACTGGGGGATTGTTTTCCAGAAATGGTTTGTGCTCTGATTGTGGTTGTTGTGTGTCCGTGCATGTAGGGATAGTAAGGAGGGTGGTTGTGCTTCCGAACCCTTATATTGGGATGATTTCTTGATTACCTATGTATAAACTTTTTAGTTATTTTGTTTCTTACATGCACCCCACCCATGTTAATAACTTCATTCCGAACACCCCCATTTCATGGGGGAGGGTGTTTTTTCCAACAATCTTATGAGTGGTTGGTTATTAGATCATTTTTTCTTCCTCTCCCAGGTATCCCAAGTCTCTTTGGGCGGGCTTTTATGGCCAAAGGTTCATTATTTCCCAAGACTCTTCAGGAAGGGTGTGTTGTAGTGGTTGGCCCATGTGTGTGCGGACAGGTTTGTTTCCCAAGTGTCCTCAGGATGAGGCCTAGGTGCCTTCGAGCATGGAATTGGTTGTTATGGCACAGGTGTCTTCAAGCATGGTAGTGGTTGTTGTGTCCCAGGTGCCTGTGGGCAAGGGACATGTGTGTTTGTGGTGGCCTAGGTGTCTATGGGTGGGATGCGTGGTTGTGATAGCCCGTAAGGTTGTTGTTGGGGTGGCAGTGGGACTGCTGATAAAACACTATTTTGTTGAATATTTTGTTGTTAATAAATGACATAATTTCCTCACATTATGCTAAATATGTTCATTTATGAAATATTTTGGATTAGATCATTCATTTGAAATTTTGAATAAAATTCCAGTTTTACCCTTTTAAAATGCACTGTAGTATTTCGCACTTAAATATTTTAATATGACTTACTTGAACTTAATATTTTGTAATGGTGTTAATAACATAAGTTTCTACAACTTTTATTCCAGACACTAGAGCTAAAGAGTGCATTTGGATGGAGTAAATGGGCCATTAAATCAATATTGGGCTGGACTCGGCAGAATGGACATGGGTTCTGTATTTGGGCCATAACTTCTTCATTACTACTTGGATCAGGCCCAAATTTTTAGAGGAGCTACATGACTCATTTTTGCGTGAATAATCATTCTAGAAGGATAGCTGTTTCACACGTTTTGGTGGTCAAATGGGCGGTAAAAGTTGGCATAAAATATTTGTCCGAGATTCGTCATTCACACTTGAAACCACTTTGAACCTAGCCTCTCCATCACTCTATAAATTGGTCTTTTTATCATTTGGTGGGGTTGGGGACGTGAATTGGGAAGTTTAGGGAAGAGGAGAAGTGGATCCACTCCAATTATCCAACCATTTCAATAAGGGTATCTCTTGAAACAAGGATCCCTTCAATGAAGCCTTCTTCTTCTCCTTCGTGTTGTAATTCTTTTATTTGTGTAATCAATTTCTTTGTATTTATTTTAATTATTCTCTTTTCTTATGTTTTATTCAAATTTATTCTTCTCTTAATCTTCCTATTTGGTCTGGAATTCTTGAGTAGAAGCGTTATTTGGTTATACCCATTATAAACTGTTGCAAATACAATTCGCTTCTATGATGATTACGCCACCCATGGAAGAGTAGTCGTTTAGTAATCGATCTATCTATTACCTTCTACATTCATTTATTTTGAATCAATTATATACTTTAATTCACATAATATGATCAATTAATTGAGTTTTTTAATTTAATTGAAACTAATCAAGAAATTGAACAATTAACACAAAAACACGTGAGGACGAGATTTTGTGTAAATTGTGAGAGTGCGAACTTAATCGGTTATACAAAACCATACGGGGTCAATTTTTAGTGTTAAAATATAATACCTAATCTCAATTAATTCTAATTTCCAGAGGGGAAATGTTCCTTAATTTACCACTGACCATAATCTAATCTTATAACATCAATCAAATCAGGGTGTTGCGATTTCATGTTCCGAAGTTATCCTTGGGTAAAATTCACTTCATCTTCGTGGTAAAGTTAATTCTCATAGGGTTTAGGATTTAACAAATTAAGGGATCATAATTAAGTGAATGTTAATTTAAATGATAATTATTAATAATAGATTGAATAGGTAGAGTTAGATCGATTATGCCTTTTAAAATATTTTCTAAAAAAACATCTTCTTGTTGTGTATTTTGAATCAAACTTCATTTTAAAATTAAAAACAAAAAAAATAAAATCTTCTTCCAGCAAACTTCTTCAAGTTTTATAAACTATAAACAACCACCCCCCATAATTTCAAGTATTGTTTTAATTCTATTCTATTTTATTTTTAGAATACCTTCATAAAGTTGTTTAATTCACTTCCTCCTTTGAGAGATGACCTTGGTCAGCCACTCTGCTGCACCTAAGTACCCCAAAATCACACTAATCATTTGAGGGTTCTCATGACAGTGCTCTTCCAAATTGGTGTCATTGCCAGGGAGGCAAGTAATTATTTCAACCAATTAGAGGTATTCATTTTATTTTACATTTTATTCTCTTTCTCTCTTCTTTCTTCCTTCTTTACCCAATCTGATTTTTTTTCTTCTTCTTTTATTTTCTTCTACTTATTTTTGGACCATCAACTCAAACTTATTATTTTTATTTTACTATGGTCCAATTTCTTTCTTTTCATTTTTATTTTATTTATAACATGAACTAATCCCGAAGATCTCTTAGATCTTGACCCTGAGATGGAAGGTAGCCTTAGGGCTCGAACCAGACATTCTCAGTCTACAGGAAGTTTCAATATTCAACCAATTGGATAATTCCTCCATTTTCAGAACATTGAAATTGGAAGCAATTCAAATTCAACCATAAAATAAGAACCAATGGCTGACAATAATGGAAATGAACTTAATAGAACCATTCGATAATTGTCTGCACCTGATATTAACTATCAACCAAATTGTATTGTATACCCAAATCTTGAATCGGACTTTGAATTGAAATCTGGATTAATTCATCTTCTTCCAAAATTTCATAGCCTCTGAGGTAAGGATCCCAATAAACACCTTAAAGAATTTAATGTGGTCTTCTCAACCTTAAAACCAAGAAATGTATCTGAAGACCAAATAAAATTAAGAGCATTCCCATTCTCACTAGATGAAGCTGCGAAAGATTTGATGTATTATTTACAACCCGAAGATGTAACTTTTTTCAACGAATTGAAACCTATTTTCTTGCAGAGATTTTTTCCAGCATCAAGGACCACTTCCATTTGTAAGGAGATATCTGGGATTAAGAAAACCCAAGGGGAGTCAATCTATGAGTACTGGGAATGATTCAATAAGTTGTGTGCAAGCTTCCCACATCACCAAATTATTGAGCAACTCCTCATCCAATACTTTTACAAAGGACTCACACCTATGGAGAGGAGCATGGTGGATGATGCAGCTATAGGAGCATTGATGGACAAGACACCAGTAGTTTCACGTGTGTTCATCGACAAAATGGCCCAAAACTCCCAAAAATTTGGCGATCAAGGTACACCACATGTCAAGGGAGTACATTAGGTAAGTCCATCTTCTCTTGAAAGTCATTTGATTGATACCAAGTTGGAATAATTGACAACTATGGTGAGACAGATTGCTTTGGCACAAAAGACATCCCAACCCCCTTCTTCAAGGCCTTGTGGTATTTGCACTGAGACAAGCCACCCAACTGACTGTTGCCTACAACTCCAAGAAACAGAAGATTGTGCAACAGTGTTCCCTGGGAGACCATATCAGCAACTACAACAACAACCATATCCTCAAAAAAAGTTTGATCCAACATAAAACCAAGGGTGGAATGATCAATCAGACATGAGGTATGGCTCTGGACAACAACAAAGGCCACCCTTTCAACAAAACTTCCAGCATCCTCCACCTTACTAGCAGGGTTTCCAACAACCCCAAATGAGATTTGAATCTCAAGCATCAACAAGCCAACAACAAGGGAATCCCCCATACAAGGTAGATTTTAACATTGATGACCTTTTGAAAAAAAATTGTTCTTAATCAACAGAATGAGCTGAAGAGTCAAGGTTCAGAGCTGAGGGAGTTGAAGACTCAAATGAGACAGATTTCCACTACCCTCCATGAACTGGTAAGTAAGAATTCTATAAATATACCATCCAAACCTACTCCAAATCCCAAGGGTAATGTCAGTTCCATCACATTGAGAAGTGATAATCAAAAAAATGATACATCTCCACCTACCATTCCACTAGGATTCACTTTAACTCCAAAAAATCCCAATTCCATACCAACTGATGAGAAATCCAAGTAGAAAGATAAAAGTAAGAAAAATATTAATGATGTTCCTCCTAAACCCCTTCCTTTTCCAAATAGGGTTGTTCAAACCAAGAAGATGGCTGAAGAAGCAATGAAAAAGGAGGTTTTGGACACATTCAAGCGTGTGGAGATCAAAATTCCTCTAATTGAAGCCATTAAGCAAATTCCAAGGTATGAAAAATTCTTAAAATAAATTTGTACCAAACTAAGAGGGATCAAGGGAAATGAGAGGATAAATCTTGGAAGGAATGTGTCAGCACTCATTGCACCAACTCTAGTAATGCCAACAAAGTGCAAGGATCCCGGGACATTCACCATCCCATGCACCATAGGAGAGTTGCACTTTTCTGATGCACTTTGTGATTTGGGGGCTTCCATAAATGTGATGCCTCACTCTGTATTCTCTTCTTTGCAGGTTGGTGAGCTGAAACCAACGATAGTAGTGGTGTAGTTGGCAAATAGAGCTACGGCATATCCAGTGGGAGTCATTGAGGATGTACTTGTCTGGGTAAGATACATGGTCTTTCCATCATATTTCTACATGCTTAACATGGAGGATGATCAGGTAAGTTCTCATGCCCCCATTATCTTAGGTAGACCCTTCCTCAAAACTGCAAAAACTATCATAAATGTCGATGAGGGTACACTTTCCATGGAATTTGGGGATGAAGTTGTGATATTTAATGTTATGGATTCCATGAATTACCCCTCAGAGGATCATTCTACATTTGTTATCTCTCATTTTTAACCACCAAATAAAAACCCCATGGAATTTGATTGTCCTATTCATAGAGAGATTATGAGTATTGGTTCTAGTTTGATGTCTAAGAGTACTTCCACACCTATTTCTAATGCACAAGACTCTCTAAGATTTTATTTTAAAATGGAATCATATTCTGATTTTGATCATGTGAACTCTAATTATGACATGGTTGTTGAGTATGATGATGTATTTTATGCTTTATTCTCTGATTTTTATGGTGTATATTCTGATACTAATGCTCTTTGCACACATATTTCAGTTCCTTCTATGTCTCCATCCATACACCTCCACACTACACTAAAACTCAATCAATTGCCACCAAATCTCAAATAATCATACATGTTAAGTGGTGAGAAATTACTTGTTATCATTGCTAACAATATCCCTTTTGAACATGAAGAAAAACTTTTGAATCTTTTGAGGGAGAACATCAGGTAAATTGGGTGGACCTTGGATGACATATCAGGTATTATCCCCTCTATTTTCATTCATATGATTCTTTTGGAGGATGGGGCTAAACCGGTGAGGCCACCACAAAGGAGACTCAATCCAACCCTTCTGGAGGTTGTTAAAAAAGAGGTTGAAAATTTGCTTGAGGCAGGTATAATCTAGCCCATTTCATATTATCGGTGGGTAAGTCCTATTCAGGTTGTGCCTAAGAAAAGTGGTGTTACTGTTGTTAAAAATGAGAAAGATGAGTTAGTTCTAATGAGGGTGAAAAACAGTTGGCGTGTGTGTATTGATTATAGGAAACTAAATCAATCTACTAGCAAGGACCATTTCCTCCTCCCATTTATTGATCCGATGCTTGAGAGACTTGCTGGGAAAACACATTATTGTTTATTGGATGGATTTTCTGGATATTTTTAGGTTCTTATTGCTCTGGAGGATCATGAGAAGACAACATTCACTTGTCCTTTCGGTACGTTTGCCTACCGAAGGATGTCATTTGGACTTTGCAACACCCCAGGTACCTTCCAGAGATGAATGGTGAGTATTTTTTCTGATTTTATTGAGACCTGCATGGAGGTATTTATGGATTATTTTATAGTGTATGGGTATTCATTTGATGAATGTCTAAGTAGTTTGGGAAAGGTGTTGAATCATTGTATTGAGAAGAATCTGGTCCTGAACTTTGAAAAGTGTCATTTCATGGTAGAGCATGGCATTGTCTTAGGGCATGTAGTGTCAAAACATGGGATAGAGGTCTATAGATCTAAGGTAGACATTATTTCATCCTTACCCTATCCTTCATGTGTGTGTGATATTAGATCTTTCCTAGGTCATGCAGGATTTTATCGGCGCTTCATCAAAGATTTTAGTAAGATAGCTCTTCCTATCTCACGATTACTTCAAAAGGATTATGATTTTGTGTTTGATGATTCTTGCAGGACTTCCTTTGATCAGCTAAAGAAGGGTCTGACCACTCCACTGATCATAAAACCCCCACGGTGGGAGATTCCTTTTGAGCTTATGTGTGACGCCTCCAACTTCGCGGTTGGATCCATCTTATCTCAGAGGGTGGAGGGATGTTCACATGTGATCGCCTATGCATCGAGGACACTGGATTCAGCCCAATAAAATTACACAACCACGTAAAAGTAGTTTCTTTCTATTATATTCACTTTATATAAATTCCATTCATATTTATTGGGCTCTAAAGTAGTTTTTTTTTTCTGACCATGCAGCTCTGAGGTACCTCTTAAAGAAGCCAGATGCAAAGCCGAGGTTGATCGGATGGATGCTCTTTATTTAAGAATTTGATATTGAGATAAAGGACAAAAAGGGGTCAAAAAACTTGGTGCCGGACCACATGAGTAGGCTTACTCGCACACTAGAGGATGACACCTTCGACCAGGTACCACTTTAGGACACTTTACCCGATGAGCATCTTTATTCCATCTCAAGTACGCATCCTTGGTATGCATATTTAGTTAACTACCTTGTTGCCTCTGAAATCCCTACAAATTTAAAGAAACATCAAGTCCAAAAATTAAAAATTGACTCTCGATATTATGTTTGGGATGATCCATACCTCTGGAACATGTGTAGTGATCAAGTTATTAGGAGTTGTGTTCCGGATCATGAGTTGGAGTCTATTTTACATTTTTGTCATACACTTGCTTGTGGTGGACACTTTGGACCCCAATGGATAGCTAGGAAAGTTTTGGACTCTAGATTATATTGGCCTAGCTTATTACATGATGCCCATGTGTTTTGTAAGCCATGCTCTCGTTTCCAACACACTGGGAACATTTCTAGGAGACATGAGATGCCCCAACAACCCATACTATTCTGTGAGATTTTTGATGTATGGGGCATCGATTTTATGGGTCCTTTTCCTAGTTCCTTTGGTTTTTTTGTACATTTTGGTTGTTGTTGATTATGTGAGTAAATGGGTGGAGGTTAAGCCCATCAGGACTAATGATTCTCATGTTGTTTTGGACTTTGTCAAAGCGTAACTTTTTTGCAGGTTTGGAGTACCGAAGGCCATCATCAGTGACCAAGGGACACACTTCTGCAATCAGAATTTGGCCACCCTCCTTTGTAAGTATGGGGTGACACACAAAACATCGACACCATACCACCCCCAAACAAATGGCCAGGATGAGGTTTCAAATCGTGAGTTGAAACGGATTTTAGAGAAAACCGTGCAGCCAAATAGGAAGGATTGGAGAAAGTGCTTGGATGATGCATTGTGGGTTTATAAGACAGCATACAATACACCCATTGATATGTCCCCATTTCAGATTGTTTTTGGTAAAGTGTGTCATCTCCCTATGGAAGTTGAGTATCGGGCTTATTGGGCTATAAAGAAATGCAACATGGATTTGGCCCAAGCTAGAATCCAAAGGAAGCTGCAAATTCAAGAGTTTGAGGAGATTCGATTGTCTTCATATAAGAACGCAAGGCTCTATAAGGAAAAATCAAAAGCAAATCATGATAGAATGATCCAATAAAAGGAATTTCATGTTGGAGAGAAAGTCCTTCTCTACAGTTCACATTTGAAGCAGATTCCTGGTAAGTTGCGTTCCAGATGGTTAGGTCCTTATGTTGTGACTAATGTTTTTTCTTATGGTGCAGTGGAGATCACACAAGAGGACACATGAAGGATCTTTATAGTCAATGGGAAACATTTGAAGAGATACATTGAGGGACTTCCTACTGATGCAATGGATTTTATCACACTGCATGACCCCATCATCACTTGAGCACATCAGGCTGTTCCTGACCCTTTAACATTTTTATTCTTTGTACTATTTAAAATTATGAATTTCATGTGCATATATAATCTCATGGGTTCAAATTGAGGACAATGAAATATTTTAAGTGTGGGGGAGGGATCCTTTTAGTTTAGTAATTTCAATTGTTTTCCTGTTTAAAAAAACAAAAAAAAATTGTGTTTTTCAAATTTTGTGTGTTTATTTTTTAATTTTATGTGTGTTTTTTAAACTTTTGAGCTGAAATGATTCTAATTTCCATTTTTAAATCCATATCAATAATTGAAAAAATTTATCCCTTGAAACTAAGATTAAATGAATGCTGAAATGACATTGTTTCATGTTCAAATATTTAGTAATTTCATGAAAAATACACTGAATTTTGAATCTCATGCCACATCTCACTGTCTTTATATTTGAAACCACTTTCCTATGAGGCTTCTAAACCATTATTTTGATATTCATTACATTCACCTCACTTCTTGAGAGAACCAAACCATGCTTTATTTAACCATAATTTGATTTATTCCTGTCAAAACTTGAGGGTTTGAGGTACTTATGTTTAAAAGATTGAGGCATTTGTTTGGTATTAAAGCCCATATTTCAAAGAATCCTTTTTTATAATGGCCTACCTTGAACATTTAATCCTTTTATCCATTATAATCCATGCACATCCTATTAGGTTATCCACATTACAGGCCAATTTTCCCTTTCCAACCAACTCTTGAAGTGAAATTGTATAATCTAATTGAGCTTAAGTGTGGGGGAAGCTGTCTTGTGTTGTGCTACCATATTTTTTGATACTTCGGGTGAAAAATTAAATTATGAAGAGATTTGTTTTCTTCTAAAGAATAAAATTATATTGAATTTTGTTCCTTTCTGGAGCTTTCATGATAAAAGAATTTGTGCCTTTCTGGAGCTTCTAATAGAGGGGGAAAGTTGTGTCTATCTAGAGCTTTTAAGAAAATCATGTTCAAGAAGATTGACATTTTTACTGCTGAAATGTTGAATGGTGTGCACATTCCTTTATTTTTTATGATGATTAACATGAATCAATGCTATGTCGAGTGAGGAGGAGACCATATTTAAGTGAAAAATTAGATTAATTCAATTTTTCTTCAAAAAGAGTCAAGCCCTCCTCAATCAGCCTCAGAATTTTTCACATCTAAATCCTACCAACCGAAATCCATAGAAAAACCCTGAAAAGTACTCATGATAAACATATGTCCTTGACTAAATTGGGTAGCGATGTAGGAATTTATCAAGCCTATGGTGACCCTTTTATGAGTTTGGATGAGAAAGACATTGCAAAAAAAATGGCATTTGTGTGATAATAGAAAATTCAAGTGAGGTAAGTGTTTTGTGCATGGGAGGATAAATAAAGTGGAAATATATTGAATGATATAAATGAAGAACTTGAAATAATGGTTTTTTATGAGGCATGATATCTTTTGTTTCTTGGTGTGTAATTGTTTGATCTCAACGATATGTGTTTTAAAATTGGTTTGGATTTGATATTGATGTTTACTTGATATGAGGTTTTGCCCAGGAGTGGAAAAAGGTAAGTGTGGGGGAGTTGATAAAACACTATTTTGTTGAATATTTTATTGATAATAAATGAAATAATTTCCCCACATTGTGATAAATATGTTCATTTATGAAATATTTTCGATTAGATCATTCATTTGAAAATTTGATTAAAATTCCATTTTTACCCTTTTCAAATTCACTGTAGTATTTCGCACTTAAATATTTTAATATGACTTATTTGACCTTAATATATTGTAACAGTTTTTATAACTTAATTTTCTACAACTTTTATTCAGGACACTAGAGCTAAAGAGTGCATTTGGATGGAGTAAATGGTCCATTAAATCAATGGTGGGATAGACTCGGCAGAATGAACATGGGTTCTGTATTTGGGTCATAACTTCTTCATACATACTTTGATCAGGGCCAAATTTTAAGAGGGGATACATGACTCATTTTCGCACAAATCATCCTGCTGTAAGGACAGCTGATTCACGCATTTTGGTGGTCAAATGGGCGGTGCAATTTGGCATAAAATATTTGTCTGAGATTCTCCATTCACACTTGAAACCACTTTGAACCTGCCTCCCCACCACTCTATAAATTGGTGCTTTTCTCATTTGGTGGGTTTGGGGACATGAATTGGGAATTTTAAGGCATAGGAGAAGTGGATCCACTCCAATTATCCAACCATTTCAATAAGGGTATCTCTTGAAGCAAGGATCCCTTCGACGAAGCCTTCTTGTTCTCCTTCGTGTTGTAATGCTTTTGTTTGTGTAACAAATTTCTTTGTACTTCTTTTATTTCTTCTCTTTTATTCTGTTTTATTCAAATTTATTCTTCTATTAATCTTCCTCTTTGGTCTGGAATTCTTGAGTAGAAGCTTTATTGGGTTATACCCATTATAAACCATTGCAAATGCAATTCGCTTCTACGATGATTACGCCACCCATGGAAGAGTAGTTTTTTAGTAATCGATCTATCTCTTACCTTATACATTCATTTATTTTGAATCAATTATATACTATAATTCACATAATATGATCAATTAATTGAGTTTTAATTTAATTTAAACTAAGCAAACAATTGAACAATTAACACAAAAACACGTGAGGATAAGATTTTGTGTAAATTGTGAGAGTGCGAACTTAATCGGTTATACAAAACCATACGGGATCAATTTGTAGTGTTCAAATATAATCCCTAAACTCAATTAATTATAATTTCTAGAGGGGAAATGTGCCTTAATTTACCACTAACCATAATCTAATCTTAGAACATCAATCAAATTAGGGTGTTGCGATTGCATGTTCTGAAGTTAGCCTAGGGTTAAATTCACTTCATCTTCGTGGTAAAGTTAATTCTCATAGGGCTCAGGATTTAACAAATTAAGGGATAATAATTAATTGAATGTTAATTTAAATGATAATGATTAATAATATATTGAATAGGTAGATTTAGATCGATTATTCCTTTTAAAATATTTTCTAAAAAACATCTTCTTATTTTGTCTTTTTAATCAAACTTCATTTCAAAATTAAAAACAAAAAAAATGCAATCTTTTTCTAGAAAACTTATTCAAGTTTTATAAATGATAAACAACCACCCCAAATCCTTTCAAGTAGTGTTTTAATTCAATTCTATTTTATTTTTATAATACCTCTAGAAATTGTTTTTAATTCACCTCCTCCGTTGATAGATGACCTTGGTCAGCCACTCTGTTGCACCTAAGTACCCCCAAAATCACACTAATCATTTGAGGGCCACCACGAAAGTGCTCTTCCAACTGCAGTGGAACTTGTGGGGGTATGACACATAGAATTTCCTAAATAATCAGTGGGAAATTGGTGTGGGGTACCTAAATATCAATGTTCTATTACTATTACTTTACCTGAATTGCATTATTTGGGGAGTGTTCCTTGGTGAGGCTTGGTGTATATTTTCCTTGCTAGGTTCTTTGGTTATATCTATTTCTCATGGGGACTTATAATTCCTCCCAACTTGTGCATGAGATCTTTTGGTTTTCCCTACGGAGTATACCTGTATACTCACCCTACATATATAAAACTACTTTCAGGTTTCCAGGAGGACCTTGAGGACCGTGCCAGACCATACTATCTTGGGCGTTCGGAGTTTTTTTTTTCTTATTTTACTTTCCTTTTTGGTAATTTATTTGGATTTTTCTTGTACCTTGTATCAGTTTATTTTGAACATGCATTTGGGAGTGGATTTTCGGCTTTACTTTTACTTTTAGTTTTTGGAGTTGTTTGGGATTTACCATCTTATCTCCCGATCCTATTAAATATAAAGGGTAATTTATTTCATTTTTATGTGATATTTTATACCCTTGGTGCTAGTATCTACTCTAGGGGCTATTGAAAGAGGGACTTGGGGGTCATTATCTCTCCTTTAACTTAAAGAAGTAAGGGTATGACAGTTGTTGTCCCTTTCCTCATCTTGGTGAAGGTGGGTCATGACAGAATGGTATCAAAGGTGATAGTTGAGAGATAGGATGGATTTCAGGGTTTGTCATAGTGATAATTACATGGGATGGTAGGGAAGAAGTGTTAGTAAATCTTGGGGTGTGAAATAGGCTAGGGAAGACCAGCTAGGACACGGGATTTTAGGGCCCCCCATGATCTGATGCAAGGACTCTGACCTATCAAAAGACCAAGTGAGGTTATACTGATTATAGGGTAGAGGACCTAGTAAAGGTACATGAATCATTATGACTTGTGTTCTTGTGTTTTTTATTGTTTTGGGGAATTTAAAATGAATAACAAGTTTAAGAAAAATTTAAAAGATATCTTCTACACTACTTAGGCATAGGCATTCCTTGTTTACCTTGCAGCTATGGCACCCAGATGACATCCACGAGTAGTGCGGGTGATCTAGGCTCAGGAGGATGATTTGGATTATCATCAGAGGGCTAATCTAGATGAGGAGGAAAATCAGTGGAAAAAGATGATTCATGCCTTTCAGTGGCAGACCCTCGGGAAGTACGAGGGAAGCGTCTCAGACATAGAGAAAGAAAGCTGGATCGAAGAGTTGGTGATAGCTTTTAGCTTGATCTGGGCTCTGTCTGAGTACTGGGTTCTTCTAGCTATGAGCCAGATGAGGGGAGTGGCATGTCAGTGGTGGACACTCTATTTCAGGGAGAAGAAGGAAGCTGAGGTTTCGTGCACCGATTTCAAGAGGGAGTTCCGGGTGAAATTCCTCTCTTCCACAATGAAGGATGAGAAGAGGTAGGAGATACTCTCCCAACAGCAGGGGATTATGTCAGTGTGGGGGTTGGGGATCAAGTTTAAGTATCTCCTTCATTTTTTCCCAGGCCTCTTTCTAGATGAGGAGACACAGGCAAGATGCTTAGAGGAGGCACTCTGACATTCCCTTCAGTATGTTGTAACTCCCTTCACTCTACTGACATACTTGGAAGTTAAGAAGAAGTATGAAGTGGTGGAGAGGATGCACATGTTGGGAGGTATTCCATAAGAGGGGTTCCAATTTATATCATCAAAGGGGAAGGCTATTAGCAGCAGGCCTCCATCATTAGGGCCTTCCAGGTTTCGGCTGACAGGAAGCAAGCCTCAACATTCCAGTTTCGATCTCCCAGTCTTCTATCTTTATCTACAAGCCTAGAACTGAGGTGATTTATCTATGGTAGTCGTGAGAATCTCCAAAATTAGTTCCCAGACTGAGTATAGTATAGTGGAGGTGGGCAGGTTCAGCGCCCACCTCAGTAGCAGCAGTTTCCAACCAAACCTTTTCACCCGTAGTAGTAGGGGAAGCGAGCTCCTGCTCCACCGAGGGTGTATGGTGCCAGAGGAGGCTAACCCCAGGGAACTCCTCAGGGACCTCAATTAGGGAGTGGTTGGGGAGGCAGAAAATTTCTTAGGGGAAAAGGATCTGGGTGTGGATTTTTACACGCTGCGGAGCCAGTAGATCCAGCAGGGCCAAAGGTCGTTCGAGGTACGATCAACTTATTTAGTACTCTTGCATGTGTCTTGTTTGATTCAGGAGATTCAAACTCTTTTATTACACCCATTATATCCCATTCCTTTGGCCTAGATGTATAGAGACTCTTCATTCCCCTGGTGTTTAGTATTCCAATTAGAGATCAAACCATCCTGTTTGACATTTTTCGGGGATGCAGACTGGTGTTAGGGCCACATCAGTCCAGTGGGGATCTCTTTCTTCTACAAATGCAGCCATACGATGTAATCCTAGGAATAAACTAGATATTATACATACATTCTATTATCAACTAATTTCTAAGGAGGGTCATGTTTTCAGATATGGGCAACTAGCATGTAACTTTTTTTGGAGAGCGGGGTTGCCAGGAGGGAAGTCGGTGAGTGAAGCCCCTTCATTCCTTGTTAGATGAGCTATTAGTGGAGTCAGCAAAAACAGAGATGGTGAAAGTCTCAGGGATTGTCAGTGAGTTCATGTGTGTCTTCCCTGGAGAGGTGGTGACTCTACCCCCTCGACGTGATGTTGAGTTTGGGATAGACTTACAACCCAGTGCCCATCTGATTTTGATGTCTCCCTATCAGATGGAACCAATTGCGTTGCGGGAGTTGTGGATATAGGTTGATGACTTGATGAAGAAGGGTTTTATTCAATCGATCATGTCACCATGGGGTGATCTATTCTTGTTCATGAAGAAGGCAGACAGTGGTCTTAGGTTGTTTATATACTTCCTAAGATTGAATCAGGTGATGGTCAAGAACCGTTACCCCCTCCCGAGGATCGATGACTTTTTTGACCAATTAAAGGGAGCAGGTTGGTTCTCTAAGATCGACCTGTGGTTGGGATATCACCATTTGAGGGTGAATGAGGGTGACATATCAAAGACTGCATTCAGGTTCAGATATGGGCACTTTGAGTTCATGGTCATGTTGTTCGGTGTTATGAGCACACCAGCCACGTTCATGGAACTCATGAACTCTATTTTCCACGAGTATCTAGAACAGTTTGTATTCATGTTTATTGACTACATCCTGATCTAATCAATATCAGAGGAGGATCACGTCGAGCATGTGAGGATTGTTTTGGAATTCCTCTGACACCACCAACTCTATGGGAAGATGTCCAAGTGAAATCTATGAACATGATAGGTACACTTACTTGTACATGTGGTGTCCCAGTAGGGGATAGTAGTGGAGTCATCAAAGGTTAAAGAAATTTTTTCTTGGTTATCACCCAAGAATGTGGCAGATGTTTGAAGTTTTCTGGGTCTAGCAAGTTACTACCGGAGTTTTGTTCCTAACTTCTCTCGAGCTACGGCGCCTTTGAAATCCTTGACCAAGAAAGACCAAGCTTTTGTTTTGAGTGAGCAGTTCCAGGCATCCTTCAGTTATCTAAAGGGGAAAATATTCAGTGATCTACTACTGAGGTTTCCAAGGAAGGGGTAATCTTTGAAGTTTTCTGTGATGCTTCTGGCCTAGGCTTGTGGTGTGTGCTGATTTTGTAGTGGGGACTGATCTCTTATGGGTCTAGGTAGGTACATCCTCACAAATGAAACTATGACACCCATGACTTGGATTATGCAGTGGTTGTGTTCGCACTAAAGTTGTGGCGGCATTACCTCATCGGGGAATGATTTTTGGTCTTCATGGATCACAAGATCTTGAGTTATGTCTTCTCCCAACGAGACCTAAACTTGTAGAAGTAGATGTGGATGGAGTTTCTTTAACACTATGACTTCAAGATATCCTACACCTCAAAAAATGGAAAGGTGGTTGTTGATGATTTGAATAGGAAGTTGTAGAAGGATGTGGTTTGGGAGTCAACAGATGTTTGGAGAGAAATGGAGGAGTAGGATGCCTTACACATGGATGCAAAAGTGTAGGATGGTAGAGAATATCTTTTCTACATGATGGGGTAGTCTTCCTTGGTATAGTAAGTGGAGGAGTCTCAATGGGGGTACATAGAGGCTGAAGTGATGTGTGATCGCGTTAGCCAGGGCAATGCTCTGGAAGGATGATTGGAAGATGGTCAGAATCAAATTCTTTTCCGCAAGAAGTTGTTTGTCCCAGAGACGATACACAAGGGAGTTCTCTATGAGTTCCATAAATAACCCCTGATTGTACACCCAGGAGTTTCCAAGATGTACTGGGGCTTGAGGGGTCTATTTTGGTGGCCTAGGGTGAAACGGGAAGTGGTGTAGTTTGTGTAAAAGTGCCTCGTGTTCCAAAAGGTGAAGGATGAGCACCATGTTCTGGGCAGTATTTTGTAGCCTTTATATGTATCAGAGTGGAAGTGGGACAACATCTTGATAAATTTCATCACGAGACTACCCAGGGTTCAAGAAGGTAGTGATGTTATTTGGGTGGTGGTATACCGACTGACGAAATCAGCTCACTTCTTGGAAATTAAGGAGTCAAGTGTGGTGGATGCCTTCGCACGGAGGTACATGGATGAGTTGGTGAGTTTTCATGGAGTTATGAGGTCCATAGTTTTGGATCAGGATACATTCTTTACTTCACGGTTTTTGAATGAATTACAGCGTGCTTTTGGCACCCAATTATGCCTTAGCACTGCTTTTCACCCCCATATGGATGGGAAGATAGAGAGGACCATTTAGATGTTGGAATATATGTTGTGAGAGTGTGTTTTGGACTTCATGGGATCATGGGCATGACACTTTCCTCTCATATAGTTTTACTACAACAATAGCTATCACTCTGCCATGGGAATGGCTCCATTAGAAGCCTTTTATGGAAGGTTGTTTCATTTTCCCGTGTGTTGGACTGAGGTTAGGGAAGCAGGTGTTCTTGGCCCAAAGGTAGTGAAGAGCACAATATAGAAAATTCAGCTTGTGAGTGAGAGGATGAAGGTGGCTCAGGACAAAAAAAATCGTATTCTGATCATAGGAGGAGACCTTTGGAGTTTGAGGTTGGGGACTATGTTTTCTTAAAGGTCTCCCCTCAGCGTGGGAATCAGAGTTTTGGTAGGGGGATTAAGATTTATCCTAGGTTCTTTGGGCCCTTCGAGGTGTTGCGGCAGGTCAGTGAAGTGTATTATCAGTTGGTGCTACCACTGCCACTACAGAGGGTCCACAACATCTTCCATGTGTCTCAACTCCTTCGGTACCTACATGATGATTCTCACATCCATGAATGGGGAGAGATGGATATCAAGAACGATGTGACATTCATGGAGTGACCGGTGAGGATTGAGGATTGTGAGGAGAAGGTGATTCGTGGATGGACCATTCCCTTGGTTCATGTGTTATGGAGGCATGGTGGCCTCAAAGAGAGTACCTAGGAATAGGAGTCATAGATGAGTCCCCAGTACCAAGAGTTATTTTGAGTTTTGTTTTGTGTTTGTCTTGTACATGACTCTGGTATAATGTTTGACCTCATTTTCTATGAGATGAGTTGTTTCCCTTGTTATTTGAATGTGTGTGAAAATTATTGACTGTGGGGAGGGGAGAACCTGATCCCTAATCAAGACGCATTAAATTGGATGTGATTAAACCTGTGCAGGTGAGTCAGTTCCACCCAAAGCGGATAGTATCTTGACATGGATGAAGGGACTACCTAACCCATATTTCTGGTCAATGTGACATTTATACATTAGTTTGGTTACTTGGGAGAGAAGGGTATTAGTGTACCCATAGTTTTTCATGAGATAGATGAGGGATATTTTATCCTAGGTATCGAGGTTGTTCTGGTTTTCAAATAACTCTAGGGTGGTTTTTCCCTAAGAGGTATCTTATGAGGTGGTTGTTCGAACCCCCTCTCTTCTATTCAGGTTTACTCTTGGATTCTTGAGGATGAGAATAGTTTGAGTGGTATCTTATGTAATGGACTGAACCCTCCTGGTCCGTTACTTTTCCAATTTTCAGGTGTTTAGGGTGTCTTGGGGACCACTCGTCACTCATTAAGTTTTTTTCTAAAAAAACTCGATCCCACTAAATGGTTCCACCGAAATAGTGTCACCGTCACGGTCACACCGTCACGGTCGCATCTTCACGGTTACACCTTCATGGTCTCACTATCACAGACGCACACCAGAATGGTGGAACCGCTTACAGTGTCTCTCCATTACGTTGGCATCGTTACGGTGTCTCACCGAACAGTATCCCACCCTTTTCCTTTTTCCCACTTTTCCAAGTTTTTCCAGTTCCTCCCCCGGTAACGTATCTTTTCACAGAAAAGTTTTTTAATACCCTTTTTAAATCCATTTAAATCCATTAAAAGATGTTTTAAATCCCTAAGAGTCGAGAAACCCTTCAGTTACCAAAATGTGTTGCCTTTTTCCTTAGTTTCACACATTTCCCCATGCTTTCCAGCTTCGCCCATATTACATGGTTTTCCTCTATTTAGAAGATATCAATTAACTCACACCATTTATCTCCACCATCTCCGAGGATAATTATTAAATAATGACTAATACTAATGTGTGAAACCACCCAACCATGTGGTCAATCCATGATCCAACTTCAAGTACTTAGAAATTGTCTCCCTGATTTTAGGATCTGGACTTTTCTTAAGATGAGATCCTCTATTCATAATTCCTTTCCATTCTCTAAGTATGCCCTAGAGACTTACTCTGGAGATGAATTGTGCGCCCGTGATGGATCCCTCCCTGCTCAGCCTTGAAGCCCTTGAGTTTTCCTTTCCTGTAAGTCATGAACCCTCATTTCTTGACGCAAGGATAAAACTTCGATCCTTGATCATCCAAGTAGGGTTTTCCTTCATCTATCTTTATTTTGTATCATGCAGGGCGGGTATGATAATGCTTCCCTCGATATGTGGATGAAACCAAACTTTAACGAAGATAATAAATAGACTCTAAAAATAAATTGGTGTGTTTGATGATGATATTGTTTTATTTCTTTTATCTTCGTTTTTATGTTGTGAATTGTATGGTCTTATGCCCTCTAAAAATAGTGGTCATTGGTGGTCCTTTCTTATGCACTAATGAACATCTATTTTTCTGGATAATATTATGATTAGATGGAAGTAATGTGGAAACTGGTTAATTGCGTAAATTTGGTTGATAAAATGGATGCCCAATGAATAATAATCCTTGTGTGATCACCCCTATTAACCAAACGAAAAGAAGGAACTTGATAAATGGTGTGGTTAATTTTGAAAACTCCCTTTATTTATTCTGCTAATACACATGGTTGTTGTGCTTATTGCTTATGGGGTGACATGGATGGGGATGGGATCTCTTGTTGTTCAGCTGTTGGTTTTGGATTTGAGGCCTTGTGGGGCCATATGTTGGGGTTTGGTTTGGTTCCAGTACTTCGAGGGATCTCACAGATCCCTTTTGTTGTTGTGAATTTATAAGTGAACTGGGTGTGAATACTTAAATTACTGCTCGGTTGTTTTCCTTCAATTATGGTATTGGCTTATGGATACGCCTGTTAGTTTTCTGGTAGTGAAGAAATATTTAAATGGAATCATTTGAACATGATAACAGGAATGGGTACACTAGGGGATTGTTTTATAAGAATGGGTTGTGCTCTGGTTGTGGTTGTTGTGTGTTCGTTCATGTAAGGATTTTAACAAGGGTGGTTGTGCTTCAAAACCCTAAGGTTCGGATGAGTGTTTGATTAACTATATGTAAAAAATTTTGTTTTTGTGTTTCTTATATGCACCCCACCAATGTTGAGCACTTCATTCCGAACACCCACATTACATGGGGGAGGGTGTTTTTTCCAACATTATTATGAGTGGATGGTAATTAGATCCTTCCTTCTCCCTCTCCCAGGTAGCCTTAGACTCTTTGGGAAAGTTGTGACAGCCTAAGGTTCATTATGGCCCAAGAATCTTCATTCAGGGTGTGTCTTGGTGGTTGGACCAAGTGTGTGTGCGAATGTTTGTTTCCCAAGTGTCCTCGGGATGAGGCCCAGGTGCCTTCAAGCGTGGCAGTGGTTGTTATGGCCGAGGTTTCTTTGGGCATGGAAGTGGTTGTTGTGGATCAGGTGTCTGCAAGTGGGGATGTGTGTGGTTGTGGTGGCCCAAGTGTTTGTGGGTGGGATGCGTGGTTGTGATAGCCCATAAGGTTGTTGTTGGGGAAACAGTGGGACTACAGTGGAACTTTTGGGGGAGGTTTGATGCATAGTATGTCCCAAATAATCATTGGGAAAGTGGTACAGGGTACCTAAATATCGATGAGCTATTACTATTACTTTACTTGACATGTGTTATTTGGGGAGTGTGCCTTAGTGAGGCTGGGTGGATAGTTTCTTTTCTAGGTGCTTTGGTTATCTCTATTTCTCATGGGGCAATAGAATTACTCCCCATTTTTTGAATGAGAGATTTTGGTTTTCACTACTGAGTATACCAGTATAATCACCCTACATATATAAAACTACTTTCAGGTTTCCAAGAGGACCTTTAGGACCATGCTAGACCTTACTAGCTTGGGCGTTGGGAGTTTTTTTTTCTGATTTTCCTTTCCTTTTTGATACTTTTCTTGGAGTTTTCTTGTACCTTTTATCAGTTTAATTTGAACATTCATATGGGAGTGGATTTTCAAATTTACTTTTTGTAACACCCGAGACTTTTATGTTATATAAATCATCAAAGGAATCTTTTTCTACACAACACTTGCTTGGCTTTCTTTACACGCAATCGTGACCTTCCTCGATAGCTTGCGTCGTACGCAATACCGAGTTTCACTAAACAACAATATGCTATTAAAACTAGCCGTTATGAATAGTAATAACCACTTTTTGAAATTTTATAAATTTTATTTTTCAAAATGGACTTCATTTTTGGACTCAGAATATCGAAATTAGCCTAGGGTGAAATTTTGGTATTTTTCTGAAAACTTTCAATTTTTGATGAATAGTGAAACCACTAAGTGGTAGGTTAAAAACTGAATTTTGCATAAAACTTAATTTTACCGCTTCTGTGAATGGAATTTCAAAAATCCGAGAGACACGGTTAATATCAAGGACTAAAATGTGGTTCAATGAGATGAAAATAATTTTTTGGTGAATAGTAACTTTTTACTATTTTTACCGCGGTTAATAGTAAATAGGGTAACTAAGGGTAAATATGATATCAATATTACCCTAACACATGTCCTAATTCTATTGGACAAGTTTAATTCGACCAAAAACAAACTTAGGAATAAAATATGACCATTTAGGCCCACTTGGATTAGATTAGGACATTTATTATTAATTTATTTAAAGAAGGGTTAAAATAGTTAAAATCAAAGTTTAATAAGTAAATAATTTTTAATATGGGGTTATACATAAGATAAATTCGACTATAAATATTCATTAGAAAGCTAAAAAGATTTCCTACATAATGGTATTTTATTTGTAATTTTTAGACATTAAATAATTTAATTTATTTATGACACAAAGATGATGCAGTAATTATCTTATTAATGAAATATTGACATAATTGATAATATAAATACCAAAATAAATGTAATTTAAGACTTTTTATGAATTCCACTAATTTTCTAGGTTACTATGATATATTATTGTTGATTTAATCAACTTGGTTCTAACATATAATTCTGTTATGACTTTCACAAAAATCATATATCAAATAGTGTCAAAATTGACACAAAATAGTTTTTAAATCAAATATTATATTATTAATTGTTATTTTATTCCTAAAAATATAAGGTTCGGCCAAATGACTTAGATAAGGATATATATATTAATAATAAACAATTTTGGGTTCGTTTGGCATGTTATAATAAGTGTATTAACCATATAGTGAAAGAAAACAAAAAGACACGGTAAAAATTAAATTAATTAACTTAGAGTTAAATCTAATTGATAAGGTTAAAATAATACCCTAAACTTGTCTAAATCTTATTGGTTTATAGGATTTCGACCCATACCCACTTTAGCTTCGAAATAAGACCCTTTGGAGCCATTATAAACCGATTTTTACTTTAATATAAAATAATATTTTGAGATATTCCTAAGGTGCCCCTCTCCTCCCTTATAAAAGGGCACCTCCTCCCCCTCCTCCTCACACCAATTTGAGCACTCAAGCTCGGCCAACCCCTGCCATTTTCCCTTCTCCACTTCCCTAGAATAATCCTAGAGGTTCTGGTCTTCTCCAAAGACCAATATTAGTTCCTTAAGTGGAGGATTCAAAGAGGCGTTCCAAAGAAGAGGTAATATCCATTACCGATCTTTTCAATTTCTTTCTTCTTCAACTTCTTCTTCTTTAGTTGTTTCAGGATAAAGTAATAACATCAGTATTACTTACATACTGATATGTTATTATAAATATGAAACAACCCTAATTCACCTTCTATCCATCCTACGGAAAAATGAAATCACCGCGCGTGCGTACGTACGGAATACCGTCTCCACGCCGTGGTGTAATCTATTTTCCACCATCACCTTACAAGGATGGGTATAATGGTGTAATGAGTAACTATATATGATTATTATGAATTAATATTGATAATTAAATAATATATATATACTCCAATACAATTCCACGATCATAGGAACGATATCATCACTCGTGCGTACGTACGGAATACCGTCTCCACGATGTGATGCGACTCGTTCTACATGATCTTCATTTCATAACGATTATATAAATGAATTGAATGAATGAATATGGTATATACTACACTAATACCATTCTGGAAATGAATTATCTATAACCTAAAGATAAGAATAAGAATTTATTCGACAAAA
Organism: Viscum album; assembly: GCA_963277665.1. Lineage (NCBI taxonomy): Eukaryota > Viridiplantae > Streptophyta > Magnoliopsida > Santalales > Viscaceae > Viscum > Viscum album. Next base: position 575,187,481 of record OY728122.1, on the reverse strand, counting down.
CACGCATAAGAACAAAAAGTTATAAAGACCCGAGTAACAAGTAACAATGAAATATTACTAACAAGAAGCTAATAATATGACCATATATGATATCATATCAATATGTATGATTCTGGAATAAGTCAATAACATTATTTAAACCATTATACAGGAGCTTCGGACACGAACAAAGCAAATCGGACCTAAGGTAAGGGAAATATCACAATCTCATTTTTATCCGAGATTGTTTATTCGTAAGTATTTATTGGGGTGTATTTTATCATCCACATACATGTTTCATCAAAATGTAATATTATTTTCATCCACCTACAATTGTTTAAATCCATTTTTACCCTTCGGTGAGTTTTTAGTAATATCTATTAAAGGAATCTTTTGTCATACGAGGTACTTTTTGACTTTTCCGACAAAAGTACGAAGAATGTTTTTTTTTAACTTATAAGGCATGAATGGATTTTTAAAACATTGTTTCCAAGAAGCTTCCTTTACAAGTTTTCAAGTTTATTTTTAATCAACTTCTTTTATTTTAAAGTTGTATGACATGTTATGAAAGGAAAAATGTTTTTGAAGAAGAAAGGATATTTTCCTCAAGAATGGAGTTCAAGTGTTTTATCAAAATTATTTTCCATCTAAGATAATAAAGGGTTCTGTTTTTATCCCTATTATTAAATTGATTTGTTCATGTTGTGATGGAATTATTTTTATGAATTCCTTTATCTTATATGAATTGATTTATGATGTCATGATGTTTCAAGAATCCCATTTTTGTTACATGTGTTATGCGATGATGTATGTTTTATGATTATGTGGCACACATAAGAAAGGATTCATTATAAGATGGGTGGGACCTATATCTCCCTCCAATGAATTGGGTAAAGATTTTATATCTCATGAGATAGACATGGCTGGAACGGAAGGTTATTTCGGTTCAGTGATACAGGACTGAAACGAGGAGTGAACTCGGTTCAGAAAGGGACTTTGTCCACTAAGATAGTCTTGGCAATGAGTCATGACTAACAAGAAATGATTTTCCATGATTATGTGTGCATGCCACAAAGTTTCAAGTTTTATGTTATGATTATGGGGATCTCATTTTCACTTCTATGATTTATTCCATGTTAAGATATTATGATCTCTTTTGCAGGTTTTGATTTTCATAAAGATATGATATGATTTCTATTTCCTTTATTTGCCCTTGCTGAGCATTTGAGCTCACCCTTTTATGTTTTCTTTTCCCCAGGTCAGGAAGATGGATATTAAGTAGAATATGCTAAAAGGGACCCTAGATATGATGAAATAAATGGGATACACTGTAGAAGATTTATGAACCAGTTGTTTATGTTTCCCAGTTTCTAAAGACACTATACCTATACGGTCCTTTGTGGTTTTGTCATATGTTGTAATAAGTGTGCTTCAATTTCGAAGTATTAACAATGTATGTAAAGTATGGGTCATTATAGTTGGTATCAGAGGCAAGGTATAGTCAACCTTTGGAAACTAGGATGTGAAAGCCTTAGTAAGAACCCTAAGGATAAGTCTAAGCATAGAACACAATCTTAGTGTTTTAGAAATGGCCTTGAATAACCTAGGATAAGACCTTAAGCATGAAAATTTTATTCTTGAATTATGTGGTTTCCTATTATAATTAGTGTTGCTCACACTATTCTTCTTGGTTTTAGTCAATGGCTGGAACCCGAAGGAACCGTGTTAATGCGGAATGCGATGGGCAATGCAATGATTGTCCCCCTGAGCAAACAAACGATATGGGAGCTGGAATGCAAAATCTTGTAGCCATGCTCACACAACTTTCTCAAGCTATGAATCATGCAGGATTTCCAAATGAGCAAAGGAGGGAGCAACATTCTGTTGAATCCTTCATGAGGCAGCGTCCACCTTCTTTCAGCGGGTCTACTGATCCATTAGTTGCTGAACAATGGATTAGTACTACTGAAAAGATATTTTCAGTTCTTCAATGTTCTGAGCATGATAAAGTCATCCTAGCAGTGTATCGTTTGGAAGGAGATGCTGATCAATGGTGGAATCTTGTTAAGAATACGAGGCAAAGGGATGAAATTGAGTCTATGGAATGGGACGAGTTCAAGAACTTATTTTTCAATAAGTACTTCCCTCGTATTCTCCGAACAAAGATGGAGAAAGAGTTTCTTGAACTGAAGAAAAGGGATGATGAATCTGTTGGTACCTATGAAGCAAATTTTACAAGACTTGCAAGGTACGCTTCTGGTATTATTATCCAACCTGAGAGTAAGATCGATCGATTCTTTAGCGGCTTAAAACCAAGTCTTCGAAGGGCGTTATCCATAAGGGACTTCAATAGCTACGAGGAAATCGTTCGATGTGCTCTCAAAGTCGAGATGGAGATTGGAGTAACCCATCAGTCACATGGGTTTGATAAGAAGAGGAAGATGGAATTCAAAGAAAAATCTAAAGAGCACACGGAAAAGAAGATGAGGTTTTCCTTATGCTCAAAGTGTGGAAAGAAACATGGAGGGAGTTGTCTTAAAGGGACAAGTAAATGTTTTAAATGTGGAAAAGAAGGTCATCGGGCATTTGAATGCCGTGATAATGGGAAGAAGATGTCTAATGACGCAAACAAAGGAAGGGATACACAGAATGAACCTACTACACTTCAATGTTTCAAGTTCAAGGAGATGGGGCATTATTCCAATCAATGCCCAAATCCAAGGGTTGATGATGATGGTCGACGTCAACAAAATCTTAAGGCTAAAGACAAAGGAAAGTCACATGAAATTTCTATCAGCGATGTGGAGTACGATAACGATGTGGTGAAAGGTACACTTACCATCCACTCTAAAGTAGCAAATGTTTTATTTGATTCTGGATCCACCCACTCTTTTATTTCTGAAAAATTTTCTAAGGGTATCACCGTATTACCTCAACAATTAGATGTTGAGTTAGCTGTGACAACACCTAATGGCACATCAATCGCATCAAAAGTTTATAATTCTTCTCCGATCGAAGTTTGTGGGAAAGTGCTTCCTGTAAATCTTGTGATCCTTCCTTTAGTGGAATTTGATGTGATTCTTGGCATGGATTGGCTTTCTCTACATGGAGCTCATATCGATTGCCAAAGAAGGGAAGTCACATTTCATATTCCAGATCAATCTACGATCGTCTATCAATGCAAGGATGAACATAACCTTCCAGTGGAAATTTCTTCCATCTTATGGGTATTGATTCCACTAAATGAAGGTTATTTATCTCAAATGGTTGGTGAGAAACTCACGATTAAGAATATGCCCATTGTACGGGAGTTTGATGATGTCTTTCCGGAGGAATTACCGGGTCTTCCACCAAATTGTGAAGTTGAGTTTTCAATAGAACTCGTACCGGGTGCTTTGCCTATTTCAAAGACACCTTATAGAATGGCCCCAATTGAGTTGCAGGAATTGAAGAAGCAACTCCAAGAGAATCTTGATAAGGGATTCATACGCCCTAGTGCGTCACCTTGGGGAGCACATGTTCTATTTGTTAAGAATAAAGATGGATCAATGAGACTCTGCATTGATTATCGAGAACTTAACAAGATCACTATCAAGAACAAATATCCTCTCCCGCACATTGATGACTTATTTGACCAACTACGCGGAGCTCAATACTTTTCCAAGATTGATCTTCGTTCAGGGTATCATCAATTAAGGGTTAAAAGGGAGGATATACCAAAGACGGCTTTCCGTACAAGGTATGGACACTATGAATTTATAGTGATGCCATTTGGTCTTACAAATGCCCCTGCTATCTTCATGGATCTAATGAATAGAGTCTTTAGAGACTATCTTGATCAATTTGTGGTAGTCTTTATTGACGATATTCTTGTCTATTCAAAGAGCAAGGAAGAGCATGATGATCACTTGAGAATTATATTGAAGACCCTGAGAAAGGAGAAGCTTTATGCCAAATTTACCAAGTGTGAATTTTGGCTTCAAAAAGTTGCATTTTTGGGTCATATAATCTCAAAAGAGGGGATATCTGTGGATCCAGCAAAAACAGAGGTTATCGAAAGATGGTCAAGACCAACAACAGTAACTGAGATCCGAAGTTTTCTTGGTTTGGCTGGATATTATCGACGTTTTGTAAAAGATTTTTCACGATTATCTAATCCACTCACCAAGTTGACTCGGAAAGGAGTTAAGTTTGTCTGGACAGAGGAATGTGAAGAGAATTTCAAGGAGTTGAAAAGAAGGTTATCCAGTGAACCTGTGCTCACACTGCCTTGTAGTGGAGAAAGGTTTGTGATCTACAGTGATGCATCCAAGAAGGGATTAGGGTGTGTTCTTATGCAAAATGATATGGGGATAGCTTATGCCTCACGACAGTTGAAAATCCATGAGCAAAATTACCCAACACATGATTTGGAGTTGGCTGCGGTAATCTTTGCATTAAAGATTTGGAGGCATTACCTTTATGGTGAAAGGTGTGATATTTATACTGATCATAAAAGTCTAAAGTATATTTTCACACAAAAGGAGCTGAATATGCGCCAAAGAAGATGGTTGGAGATGATTAAGGATTATTACTGCTCAATCCATTACCACCCTGGGAAAGCAAACAAGGTGGAAGATGCATTAAGTCGACAAGACCATGCTAGTTTATCCATGATGAGGATCACAAAAGATCCAATATTTATGGATTTACAAAGGATGGATCTTGGAATTATAATGGAAGGGGAAAAATCTTATCTTTCTCAAATGAATGTTCAACCATCTATACATGTGAAGATTAAAGAGGCACAGAAAGAAGATGTCGAGTTACAAAAGAAGGTGAGAAATGTTCCTGAATTCAACCTTGATTGTGATGGGATAATAAAGTTCAGGAATCGGTTTTGTGTTCCTCCCATCCCCGAATTAAAGAAGGAGCTACTGGATGAGGCTCATAGTTCTTCATTCTCTATTCATCCTGGAAGCACGAAGATGTATAGGGACCTGAAAGAGTACTTCTGGTGGGATGGCATGAAAAGAGATGTTGCTGAATATGTCTCTTGATGCTTGGTTTGTCAACAAGTTAAAGCTGAGAGACAAAAGTCTAAGGGGATGTTACAACCATTACCCATACCCGAATGGAAATGGGAAAACATCATTATGGACTTTGTCACAGGACTTCCTAAAACATCCAAAAGCAATAATGCTATCTGGGTCATAGTTGATCGTCTTACAAAGTCTGCACACTTCATTCCTATTAGAGAGGATTTCTCTCTAGATCAGCTTGCCAGGATATATGTAAAGGAAGTGGTAAGATTGCATGGAGTACCACTTTCTATTATATCTGATCGGGATCCGAGATTTACCTCGAAGTTCTGGCGAAGTCTTCAGCATACTCTGGATACAGAGTTGAGTTTCAGCACTGCTTATCATCCCCAGACAGATGGTCAGTCTGAGAGAACAATTCAAACCCTAGAAGATATGTTGAGAGCTTGCTCTATGGATTTCAAAGGAGGTTGGGATCAACACCTACCTTTGGTAGAATTTTCTTATAATAATAGCTTTCACTCCAGTATTCAGATGGCTCCTTATGAAGCTCTCTATGGAAAGAAATGCAGGACTCCAACTTGCTGGGATGAAGTTGGGGAAAGAAAGCTATTAGGACCTGATCTCGTTGATGAAATGGCAGAAAAGGTCAGATCTATTCAACAACACATAAGAGAAGCTCAGAGTCGACAGAAAAGTTATGCCGACAACCGAAGAAAAGACCTAGAGTTTGAAGTGGGTGATAAAGTGTTCTTACGAATATCTCCCTGGAAGAGGGTTATGAGATTTAGAAAGAAGGGGAAGTTGAGCCCTAGATATATCGGTCCTTTCGAAATACTGGATCGTGTTGGGAAGGTAGCTTACCGATTGGCGCTTCCACCGAATCTCTCTCAAGTTCACGATGTGTTCCATGTATCTCTCCTGAGAAAGTACATACCAGATCCTTCACATGTACTCAGCTCAAAAGTTGTACCGCTGGAGCAAGATCTTTCTTATGAAGAACAGCCGATAGAGATTCTGGATCGTAGCGAAAAAGTCCTACGAAACAAGACCACTCGCTTGGTGAAGGTTTTATGGAGGAACCACCAACTTGAAGAAGCTACATGGGAGCTTGAGGATATGATGAAGGAGAAGTATCCTCATCTGTTTGTTACAATGTGACGAATTTCGAGGGCAAAATTCTTTTTAAGGGGGGTAGAATGTAACACCCGAGACTTTTATGTTATATAAATCATCAAAGGAATCTTTTTCTACACAACACTTGCTTGGCTTTCTTTACATGCAATCGCGACCTTCCTCGATAGCTTGCGTCGTACGCAATACCGAGTTTCACTAAACAACAATATGCTATTAAAACTAGCCGTTATGAATAGTAATAACCACTTTTTGAAATTTTATAAATTTTATTTTTCAAAATGGACTTCATTTTTGGACTCAGAATATCGAAATTAGCCTAGGGTGAAATTTTGGTATTTTTCTGAAAACTTTCAAATTTTGATGAATAGTGAAACCACTAAGTGGTAGGTTAAAAACTGAATTTTGCATAAAACTTAATTTTACCGCTTCTGTGAATGGAATTTCAAAAATCCGAGAGACACGGTTAATATCAAGGACGAAAATGTGGTTCAATGAGATGAAAATAATTTTTTGGTGAATAGTAACTTTTTACTATTTTTACCGCGGTTAATAGTAAATAGGGTAACTAAGGGTAAATATGATATCAATATTACCCTAACACATGTCCTAATTCTATTGGACAAGTTTAATTCGACCAAAAACAAACTTAGGAATAAAATATGACCATTTAGGCCCACTTGGATTAGATTAGGACATTTATTATTAATTTATTTAAAGAAGGGTTAAAATAGTTAAAATCAAAGTTTAATAAGTAAATAATTTTTAATATGGGGTTATACATAAGATAAATTCTACTATAAATATTCATTAGAAAGCTAAAAAGATTTCCTACATAATGGTATTTTATTTGTAATTTTTAGACATTAAATAATTTAATTTATTTATGACACAAAGATGATGCAGTAATTATCTTATTAATGAAATATTGACATAATTGATAATATAAATACCAAAATAAATGTAATTTAAGACTTTTTATGAATTCCACTAATTTTCTAGGTTACTATGATATATTAGTGTTGATTTAATCAACTTGGTTCGAACATATAATTCTGTTATGACTTTCAAAAAAATCATATATCAAATAGTGTCAAAATTGACACAAAATAGTTTTTAAATAAAATATTATATTATTAATTGTTATTTTATTACTAAAAATCTAAGGTTCGGCCAAATGACTTAGATAAGGATATATATATTAATAATAAACAATTTGGGGTTCGTTTGGCATGTTATAGTAAGTGTATTAACCATATAGTGAAAGAAAACAAAAAGACACGGTAAAAATTAAATTAATTAACTTAGAGTTAAATCTAATTGATAAGGTTACAATAATACCCTAAACTTGTCTAAATCTTATTGGTTTATAGGATTTCGACCCATCCCCACTTTAGCTTCGAAATAAGACCCTTTGGAGCCATTATAAACCGATTTTGACTTTAATATAAAATAATATTTTGAGATATTCCTAAGGTGCCCCTCTCCTCCCTTATAAAAGGGCACCTCCTCCCCCTCCTCCTCACACCAATTTGAGCACTAAAGCTCGGCCAACCCCTGCCATTTTCCCTTCTCCACTTCCCTAGAATAATCCTAGAGGTCCTGGTCTTCTCCAAAGACCAATATTAGTTCCTTAAGTGGAGGATTCAAAGAGGCGTTTCAAAGAAGAGGTAATATCCATTACCGATCTTTTCAATTTCTTTCTTCTTCAACTTCTTCTTCTTTAGTTGTTTCATGATAAAGTAATAACATCAGTATTACTTACATACTGATATGTTATTATAAATATTAAACAACCCTAATTCACCTTCTATCCATCCTACGGAAAAATGAAATCACCGCGCGTGCGTACGTACGGAATACCGTCTCCACGCCGTGGTGTAATCTATTTTCCACCATCACCTTACAAGGATGGGTATAATGGTGTAATGAGTAACTATATATGATTATTATGAAGTAATATTGATACTGAAATAATATATATATACTCCAAAACAATTCCACGATCATAGGAATGATATCATCACTCGTGCGTACGTACGGAATACCGTCTCCACGATGTGATGCGACTCGTTCTACATGATCTTCATTTCATAACGATTATATAAATGAATTGAATGAATGAATATGGTATATACTACACTAATACCATTCTGGAAATGAATTATCTATAACCTAAAGATAAGAAAAAGAATTTATTCGACAAAACACGCATAAGAACAAAAAGTTATAAAGACCCGAGTAACAAGTAACAATGAAATATTACTAACAAGAAGCTAATAATATGACCATATATGATATCATATCAATATGTATGATTCTGGAATAAGTCAATAACATTATTTAAACCATTATACAGGAGCTTCGGACATGAACAAAGCAAATCGGACCTAAGGTAAGGGAAATATCACAATCTCATTTTTATCCGAGATTGTTTATTCGTAAGTATTTATTGGGGTATATTTTATCATCCACATCCATGTTTCATCAAAATGTAATATTATTTCCATCCACCTACAATTGTTTAAATCCATTTTTACCCTTCGGTGAGTTTTTAGTAATATCTATGAAAGGAATCTTTTGTCATACGAGGTACTTTTTGACTTTTCCGACAAAAGTACGAAGAATGTTTTTTTAACTTATAAGGCATGAATGGATTTTTAAAACATTGTTTCCAAGAAGCTTCCTTTACAAGTTTTCAAGTTTATTTTTAATCAACTTCTTTTATTTTAAAGTTGTATGACATGTTATGAAAGGAAAAATGTTTTTGAAGAAGAAAGGATATTTTCCTCAAGAATGGAGTTCAAGTGTTTTATCAAAATTATTTTCCATCTAAGATAATAATGGGTTCTGTTTTTATCCCTATTATTAAATTGATTTGTTCATGTTGTGATGGAATTATTTTTATGAATTCCTTTATCTTATATGAATTGATTTATGATGTCATGATGTTTCAAGAATCCCATTTTTGTTACATGTGTTATGCGATGATGTATGTTTTATGATTATGTGGCACACATAAGAAAGGATTCATTATAAGATGGGTGGGACCTATATCTCCCTCCAATGCATTGGGTAAAGATTTTATATCTCATGAGATAGACATGGCTGGAACGGAAGGTTATTTCGGTTCAGTGATACAGGACTGAAACGAGGAGTGAACTCGGTTCAGAAAGGGACTTTGTCCACTAAGATAGTCTTGGCAATGAGTCATGACTAACAAGAAATGATTTTCCATGATTATGTGTGCATGCCACAAAGTTTCAAGTTTTATGTTATGATTATGGGGATCTCATTTTCACTTCTATGATTTATTCCATGTTAAGATATTATGATCTCTTTTGCAGGTTTTGATTTTCATAAAGATATGATATGATTTCTATTTCCTTTATTTGCCCTTGCTGAGCATTTGAGCTCACCCTTTTATGTTTTCTTTTCCCCAGGTCAGGAAGATGGATATTAAGTAGAATATGCTAAAAGGGACCCTAGATATGATGAAATAAATGGGAGACACTGTAGAAGATTTATGAACCAATTGTTTATGTTTCCCAGTTTCTAAATAAACTATACCTATACGGTCCTTTGTGGTTTTGTCATATGTTGTAATAAGTGTGCTTCAATTTCGAAGTATTAACAATGTATGTAAAGTATGGGTCGTTATACTTTTAGTTTTAGTTTTTGGAGTTTTTATGGATTTACCATCTTATCTCCTGATCCTATTAAATAAAAAGGGCAATGCCTTCCATTTTTATGTGAGATTTTATACCCTTGGTGCTAATATCCACTCTGAGGCCTATTGAAGGAGGGACTTGGGAATCATTATCTCTCCTTCAACTTGAAGAAGGAAGGTTCTGGAAATTGTTATCTCTTTCCTCATCTTGGTGAAGGTGGGTCATGAAAGAATGGTATCAGAGGTGATGGTTGAGAGATAGGATGGATTTTAGTGTTAAGAGCAGTTAGAATTACATGGTATGGTAGGTAAGTAGTGTTAGACAATCTTGGTTCATGACATAGGCCATAAAAGACTCGCTAGGACATGGGATTTTAGGGTCCCCGTCATCTAATTCAAGGACATTGGCCTAATGAATGACCAAGTGAGGCTACAATGATTTCAGTATAGAGGCCTTAGGAAAGGTACATGTATCATGATAACATGTGTTCTTGTGTGTTTTGGGTGTTCTGGGGAATTTAAAATGAATAAAAAGTTTAAGAAAAATTTAAAAGAGATATTTTATAGTACTCAGACTTAGGCATTACTTGTTTACCTTGCAGCTATGGCACTGGGACGACGTCCACAAGTAGTGCGGGCGATCGAGGCCCACGAGGCTGATTTGTATGATCAGTAGAGGAATGATCTAGAGGAGGAGGATGACCAATGGAATAATACACTTTGTTCCTTTCAGTGGCAGAACCTCGAGAAGTACGAGGGTAGCGTCTCAAACATGGAGACAAAGTCTGGCTTGAGGAGTTGGTGATAGATTTCAGCTTGATCTGGGATCCAGTTGAGTACTGGTTTCCTTTGGCGGTGATCTAGATGCGGGGAGTAGCACGTCAGTGGTGGATGCTCTATCTCAGGGAGAAGAACGAAGTTGAGGTTTTGTGGACCGACTTCGAGAGGGAGTTCTGGGCGGAATTCCTCTCTTTTACAATGAAGTATAAGAAGAGGCAAGAGATACTCTCCCTCCAGTAGGGGAGTATTTTAGTGAAGGAGTTGGGGATCGATTCTAAGGATCACCTTCATTTTTCCCCAGTCCTCTTTCTGGATGAGGAGTTGTGGGAAAGACGCTTATAGGAGGCACTATAACCTTCCCTTTAGTATGTTGTAACTCCCTTAACTCTACCAACATACTTTTAAGTTCATAAGAAGCCTTAAGGGGTGGATAGGATGCACATGTTAGGAGTTTTTCCATGAGAGGGATCTAATTGAGCTCATCGAAGGAGAAGGTCGTTAGCAGCAGGCATCTAGCATTAGGGCCTTCCAGGTTTTGGTTGATGGGAAGCAGGCCTTAACAGTTCCAGTTTCGATCTCCCGGACTTCTTCATTTCTATACGAGCCTAGGACCAAGTTGATTTGTCTATGGAAGGCATGGTCATCTTCAGACTCAGTTCCCAGACTGAGTGTAGTACAATGGAGGTGGGCAGGTTCAGTGCCTACCTCAGCAGCAACAGTTTCCAGCCAGACCTTTTCAGTAGCAGCAGTAGGGGCAGTGATCTCCCACTCCACCAAGGGTGGATGGTACTATAGGAGTTCGACCCCAGGGTTCTCCTCATGGACCTCGACTAGGGCATGGTCGAGGATGTGGTCAATTTCCAAGGGTTAGAGGATCTAGGTATGTAAAGTTTCACGCTGTGAAGGTATCAGATCCAGTAGGGACGAAGGTCGTTTGAGGTACAATCATCTTGTTTAGTACTCTTGATTATGGATTGTTTTATTTAGGAGATTCTCACTCATTTTTTTCACCTGGTCTAGCCCATGCCTTGGGCCCAGACATAGAGAGACTCTCCATGACCCTGGTGTTGAGTACGCTAGTTGAATATCGAACCATCCTATTTGACGTTTGTCAAGGATGCAGACTGATTCTAGGGATGCATCAGTCTAGTGGGGATCTCTTTATACTACAAATGAAGAAATATTATTTCATCCTAGGAATCGACTAGCTGTTCTCTATACACACTATTATCAACTAATTTTGGAGTATGGTCTATTTTTCCGATATAGGCGGCCATCGTGTAACTTTGATTGGTGAGTGGGGTTGCTAGGAGTGTAGCCAACAAGTTAAATCCCTTCTCTCCATATTAGCTGAGCTATCACTGGAGTTGGAAAACAAAAATATGGTGGAATTCCCAGGGATCGTTAGTTATTTCCTGTATGTCTTCCCTAGATAGGTGGTGACTCTACCCCCTCGACGTGATGTCGAGTTCAGGATAGACTTGCAACCCGGTGCCCATCTGATTTCAATGGATCCTTATCGGATATCACCTTCTGAGTTTTGGGAGTTGCGGATCCAGGTTGATGACCTGATGAAGAATTGTTTTATCCGACTAAGTGAATCACCACATGGTTCCCCAGTCTTGTTTTCGAATAAGGAAGATGGTGGTCTTAGGCTGTGTATAGACTACCGAAGACTAAATCAGGTGTCGGTCAAGAAATATTACCCCCTCCCAAGGATCGACGACCTTTTTGACCAGTTAAAGGGAGTGGTTTTGTTATCTAAGATCAAAATGTGGTTGGGATATCACCAATTGAGGGTTAATGAGGGTGAAATCTCAAATAATTCTTTTATGTGAATATATGGGCATTTTGAGTTCGTGGTCATGTCATTCGGTGTTACGAACACACCAGTCGTGTTCATGGGACTCATGAACTCTATTTTCCATGATTATATGGACCAGTTTGTATTCATTTTTATTTAAAAAATCCTGATCTACTCAAGATCAGAGGAGTATCATGTCGAGTATATGAGGATAGTTTTGGTATTCCTCTAACACCACCATCTCTATAAGAAGTTGTCCAAGTGAAAGTTATAGACATGATAGGTGTACTTCCTTGGACACATGGTGTCCCGGTAGGGGATAGAATTGGACCCATCAAAGTTTGAAGAGATTATTTCTTAAGAATCACTCAAGAACATGGAAATGGTTTGAAGTTTGTTGGGTCTATAAAGTTACTACCGAAGGTTCGTTCCCAACTTCTCTCAATTTGTGGTGCCTTTGACAGCCTTGACCAAGAAAGACCAAGATTTCATTTGGAGTGAGAATTTTCAGGCAGCCTTCAGTTATCTAAAGGGTAAACTGGTCAGTGCTCTAGTACTAAAGTTTCTAGAGGAAGGGGTAACGTTTGAAGTGTTTTGGGATGCTTTCAGCCTATTCTTGGGGTGTGTGCTGATGCAGTAGTGGGGAGTGATCTCTTATGGGTCTAGATAGTTACATAATCATGAATTTAACTATGCCACGCACGACCTGGAGCTTGTAGTATTTGTGTTCATGATGAAGTTGTGGCAGAATTACCTCATTGGGGAATGCTTCGTGGTCTTCACAGATCATGAGAGCTTGAGGTGTGTCTTCTCTCGGTGAGACCTGAACTTGCGGTAGTGGAGGTGGATGGTGTTTCTTCAAGACAACGACTTCAATATCTCTTACACCTTAGGAAAGGGAAATGTAGTGGCCAATGCCTTGAGCAAGAATTGGTATAAGGATGTGGTTCAGGAGTTAGCAGATGCTTGGAGAGCAGTGGAGGAGTTATCTACCTTACACCTGGATGCAAAGGTGGAGGATGGTAGAGTTTTTTTGTTCCAGATGATGGTGCAGCCTTCCTTGGTATAGCAAGTGGAGGAGTCTTAGTGGGGGGACTTAGAGGCTGAAGTGATGTGTGATCACATTATCTAGGGAAATGCTCTAAAATTATGGTCGTAATATGGTCAGAATCGGATGCTTTTCCATGGGAAGTTGTTTGTCCTAGAGACGAGGCATGTGGGAGTTATTTTTGAGTTCCATAACTCACCCCTGGTGGTACACCCATGAGTTTCCAAGATGTAACGGGGATTGAGGGGTCATTTTTTGTGGCCCTAGGTGAAACGAGTAGTGGCAGAGTTTGTGGAAAAGTGCCTCATGTTCCAGTAGGTGAAGGATGAGCACCATGTTCTGGGCATTTTATTGTAGCCTTTACATGTCTCAGAGTGTAAGTGGGACAACATCTCAATATATTTCATCACAGGGCTACCTAGGGTTCAAGGAGGCTATGATGCTATCTAGGTGGTGGTAGACCGGCTGAAGAAATCATCTCACTTCCTGGAAATCAAGGAGTCGAGTGTGGTGGATGCCTTAGCACAGAGGTATATGGATAATTTGGTGTGGTTTCATAGAGTTCTAAGGTCCATACTTTTGGATCAGGATACACACTTTACTTCATGGGTCTGGAAGGGATTACAGAATGATTTTTTCACCCAGCTATTCTTTAGCACTACTTTCCACCCCTAGATAGATGGGAAGACATAGAGGACCATAAAAACATTGGAATATATGTTACAAGCATGTGTTTTGGACTTCAGGGGATCATGGTAATGACAATTTCCTTTGGTAGAGTTTTCCTAAAATAATAGTTATCACTCTACCATTGGCATGGCTCTATTATTTTCCTTGTATGGAAGGTCGTTTCATTCTCCCATGTGCTTGACCGAGGTTGGGGAAGCAGGTGTTCTTGGCCCAGAGGTAGTGTAGAGCATGATGAAGAAGGTTCATCTTGTGTGTGAGAGGATGAAGTCGGATCAGTACTGGAAGAAGTCATATGTCGATCATAGGAGGAAACCTCGAGAGTTCAAGGTTGGGGAACAAGTGTTCTTAAAGGTCTCCCCATGATGTGGGCAGAGGAGGTTCAACAGGGGGAGTAATATTTCTCCCAGGTTCGTTGGGCCCTTCGAGGTGTTGTGGTGGGTCGGCGAAGTGGATTATTAGTTGGTGCTACCACCACCACTACAGAGGGTCCAAAATTTCTTCTATGTGTCTCAGATCCGTTGGTACCTACACAGTGATTCGCACGTCCTTGAATGGGGAGAGCTAGATATTTAGGACGATGTGATGTTTATAGAGAAACCAGTGAGGATCGAGGATTATGAGGAGAAGGTTATTCGTGGATGAACCATTCCCTTGGTTCATCTGTTATGGAGGCATTGTGGCCTCGAGGAGAGTACTTTGGAATAGGAGACACATATGTGTGCCCTGTACCCAGAGCTATTTTGAGTTTTGTTTTTTGTTTGTCTTGTACTTGACTATGGTGTAATGCTTGACCTCATTTTATATGAGATGATATGTTTCCCTTGTTCTCTGAATGTGTGTGAAAAGTCCTGGTTGTGGTAAGGGGAGAACCTGATCTCTAATCAAGAAGCATTAAAGTGGATGTGATTAAACCCATGCAAGAGAGTCAGTTTCTCCCAAATCAGATAATATCTTGACATGGAGGAAAGGACTCCATAACCCATATGTCTGGGTGATGTGAGATTTATACATTTGTTTGGTTACTTGGGAGATAAGGATGGTAGTGTACCTGTAGTTTTAAAGGATATAGATGAGGGATAGGTTCTCCTAGATATTGAGGTTGTTCTGGATTTTGAATAACTCTAGGGTGGTTTGTCCCTGAGAGGTATGTTACGAGGTGGTTGTTCAGACCCCTCTCTTCTCTTTGTGTTTACTCTTAGATTCTTGAGGATGATAATAGTTTGATAGGTATCTGATGTAATGGCCCAGATCCTCCTGGTCCATTACTTTGCCAATTTTTTGGTGTTTGGGGTATCATGGGGATCATCGATCACCCATTAAAGAGTTTTCCAAAAAAACTCGGTCCCACCAAATAGTTCCACCAAAACGATGGCACCCTGAAGGTGGAACCATCATGGTCACACCATCACGGTCACACACCAAAATGGTGGCACCTCTTATGGTGTCTCGCCATTATGGTGACACCATTAGGGGGGCACCATTATGGTGGCACTGTTACAGTGTCTCACCAAACGGTGTCCCACCCTTTGCCTTTTTTCCCAGTTTCCTGAGTTTTTCCAGTTCCACCCCTGATAACGAATCTTTTGACGTCAAATTGTTTTAATACCCTTTTTAAATATAGTAAAATCCAATAAAATATGTTTTAAACCCCCAAGATTTGAGCGACCCTTCAGTTACCAAAACATGTGGCCTTTTTCCTTAGTGTCACACCTTTCCCCATGATTTCCAGCTTCGCCCCTATTACATGGTGTTCCTCTATTTGGAAGATATCTATTAACTCACATCTATTATCTCCACCATATTTGAGGATAATTATTAAATAATTATTAATCATGATGTGTGAAACTTCCTAATAGTGTGTTCAATCCATGATCCGACTTCAAGTTCTTCGAAATCGTCTCCCTAATTTCTGGATCTGGCCTTTTCTTAATCTGATATCCTCTCTTCATAATTCCTTTAAATTATCTAATTATGCCCTTGAGACTTACTCCGGATATTAATTGTGTGCCAATTTTGGAGCCCTTCCCACTCATCCTTTAAGCCCTTAATTTTTTCTTTCTTGTAAGTCGTGCACCCTCAGTTATTAACACGAGGATAAAACTTCAATCCTTGATCATCCAATTAGGGTTTTCCTTCGTCTATCTTTACTATGTATCATACAGGGTGGGTATGATAATGCTTCCCTTGAGACGTGGGTGAAACCAAACCTTAATGAATATAATAAACGATCTCTATAGAATGAAGGTGTGTTTTTGATGATGATGTTTCTATATTTCTTTTATCTTCATTTTTATGTTGAGAATTGTATGGGATTATTCCCATTGAAAATAGTGGTCGTTGGTGGTCTTTTATTTTACACTAATGAACCTCTATTTTTTTAGATAATCTTGTGGTTATATGGATGTAACATGGAAACTAGTTAATCACATAAATTTGGTCAATAAAATGAATGTCCAATGAATAATAATCCTTGTTTGATCACCCTAGTTAACCAAATGGAAATAAGGAACTTGATAAATGGTGTGGTTAAATTTCAAAACTCCTTTGCTTTGTTCTTATAATACACATGTTTTTTCTTCTTAATGCTTGTGGGGTGACATGGATGGGGATGGGATATCTTATTGTTCAGTTATTGGTTGTAGATGTGAGGTTGTGTGGGGATGTATGTTGGGGTTTGGATTGGTTCTAGTAATTCGAGGGATCTCATAGATCCCTTTTGTTGTTGTGAATTTATAAGATAATTGGGTGTGAATTCTTAAATTTATGCTTGGATTTTTTTTCCTTCATTGGTTTTATTGGCTTGTGGTTATGCCTATTAGTTGACCAGTAGTGAAGGAATATTTAAATGGAATCACTTGAACATGATAACGGGAATGGGTACAGTGGGGGATTATTTTCCAGAAATGGGTTGTACTCTGGTTGTGGCTATTGTGTGTTCGTGCATGTAGGGATAGTAACGAGGGTGGTTGTGCTTTGGAACCCTTAGGTTGGGATGAGTGTTTTATTACCTATATGTAAAGTGTTTAGTTTTTTTGTTTCTTATACACACCCCACCCATGTTGATCACATCATGTTGAACTCCTCCATTTCATAGGGGAGGGTGTTCTTCCCAACATTCTTATGAGTGGATGGTTATTAGCTCCTATATGCTCCCTCTCCCAGGTAGCCCAAGACTCTTCAGGTAGGCTGTGAAGGCCTAAGGTTCATTATGGACCAAGACTCTTTGGGAAGGGTGTGTTGTGGTGATTGGCCTAGGTGTGTGTGGGAAGGTTTGTTTCCCAAGTATCCTCAGGATAAGTCTCATGTGTCTTTGGGAGTGGAAGTGGTTGTTCTGGCCCAGTTGTCTTCGGGCATGGTAGTGGTGGTTGTGGCCCAAGTGCCTGTGGGTGGGAACGTGTGTGGTTGTGGTGGCCCAGGTGTCTACAGGCGGGATGTGTGGTTGTGATAGCCCATAAGGTTATTGTTGGGGCAGTAGTGGGACTGTAGTGGAACATGTGGGGGAGGTCTGACGCATAGGATGTCCTAAATAATTAGTGGGAAATTGGTGTGGGGTAGCTAAATATCAATGTGTTGTTACTATTACTTTACCTGGCTTGTGTTATTTTGGGAGTGTGCCTTGGTGAGGATAAGTGGATAGTTTCCTTGCTAGGTTCTTTGGTTATCTCTATTTTTCACGGGGAATTAGAATGTCTCCCCACTTGTGAATGAGAGCTTTTGGTTTTCCCTACTAATTATACCTGTATACTAACCCTACATATATGAAATTGCTTTTAGGTTTCCAGGAGTACCTTGAGGACAATGTTGGACCTTACTAGCTTGGGTGTTGGGAGTTTTTGTTGCTTCTTTTACTTTCCTTTTTGGTACTTTCCTTGGAGTTTTCTTGTACCTTGTATCAGTTTATTTTGAACATGCATATGGGAGTGGATTTTTTTATTTTCTTTTACTTTCAGTTTTTGGAGTTTTTTGGTATTTACCATCTTATCTCCCGATCCTATTAAATAAAATTGGTAATTCCTTCTATTTTTACGTGAGATTTTATACTCTTGGTTCTAGTTTCCACTCTGGGTCCTATTGAAGGTGGGACTCAGGGGTCATTATCTCTACTTCAACTTGAAGAATGAAAGGGCCTGGCAGTTGTTGTCCCTTTCCTCATCTTGGTGAAGGCGGGTTGTGACATTAGTAGTTGGATCTAGGCTGAGTGGGGGGGTTTTGGAATTGGTGTCCTAGAACCAACTAGTTTTAATTTAGTTTACATGATATATTAAAATAATTAAATATTAATTCTATCTTATTGCATATTGATTTATATTCTACATGACTATAATGTGATAATTTCCTAGGTTATCTGTAGCATCAAAACAGGTCATAGAAATTCTGTGCTATGATGAGAACTTTGAGATGTTATGATGATATCTTTTAAATATTAGTCCTACAGTCAGGATAACAAACTGTGATGAGGAAAATAGTTTACTAACTACTAGTTTTGAGTTCCCATAAGAGGATGAGGTTTTATCTCATGAAGTTCGAACTTAGTAATCTTCAATATGGGAGATTATAAGGTTATACCCACTAATAGGAATTTTTCATGTCTTCATGTCAATGGATATTTCTATCTACGAGCATGTGTAATGGTCCTTAGACTTTAAGATTATTATTAATATATATCCAAAATCAAATAATTATATTTATTTATGAAATTCATGATGAACTATGTTCACACTAAGTAGGATATGTTGGGTACGTCACGATCAGTATGTTATTAATGAATAATTTGAGGTAGTATTAGTCCCTTCCATTTATGGAAGTTGATATCTCATCTCTTTGATTATAATGGAATCGTTGAAATAAATTTCATGTCCATGGTGATGTTTACATGTTAATTCCAGATAATCAAAGAAATATATATCAATAATTAAATTCGATGACACTGGTATGAAATCTACTTGATGAGATATTGAAACAAAGGGATTATATTACATAGTCTACATAATAGAGATTCTTGAAGATGTGGATAGCCAAGATAGGAGGAATGAGGCTTCACTACTACAAAATTTAGAATAATATGTCACAGACTTTATCAATTCTAAATAAAATCACTGATAAAGGTTGTACTTTATCAGTGATGATAATGCTTGGTTTTCAACAACACTAATAAAGGGTTTACTACATTTTTATGTGTCCCTCATCAAACTATATTATGTGATCCATGTATCTTTATATGTTAACCCCTGACACCATACTGATAATGAAGTCAGACTGGTGTCGGAGGATTCATGTCACCATCAGTTCCACCCTGCGCAGGTGAATCCTTCCTCCCATCATCATGTGGGACTGACCACCACATGCTGGTGTGATGCTCTAGAATTCTAGCTTATCTATTCTCTCTCATCATGTGGTATCCTCTTCCTACAGGTTTCCCTAGAAGGAAGGCCTACATTTGACCTACTATGTGGAGGGTTGGCCTAGTGGGTTGAGGGCTATCCCAAAAACACATATTTTTACCTAAAAAATAGTTTAACTCTTAAACAAAATTGTCATAGTATTCATAATTTAATTTTAAATATATATAATTAATATAATATTTATTATTATATATATATATATTAAATTTAATATTTTTTATTAATAAATATTTCATTAATAAAAATCTTAAATATCGATATATATAATTATAAATATAAATATAGTTATAAATAAATATTTATTTTTT
Organism: Viscum album; assembly: GCA_963277665.1. Lineage (NCBI taxonomy): Eukaryota > Viridiplantae > Streptophyta > Magnoliopsida > Santalales > Viscaceae > Viscum > Viscum album. The sequence continues at coordinate 575,167,645 of OY728122.1, read as the reverse complement.
TAACAAATCGGGGTCAAATCCCCTTTATTAATAGGAAAAAGATTGGAAAATATTAAATGGGGTCAGAAAATGACCTGACCTCATCAATAAAACAAAATCAACAATAAAGAAGAGAAACATAATACAAGCTAGAAAAATGGTCAGAACACCATGAGCTCTCTAGTACAAAGAAAAAATAACCATACTTGGAAGAACCATTCAAACCATGTGAGAACAAGTGCTCATGTTGTGATGATAAACACGTCCTCCCCAACCCTAAGGGTGTCTTTCTCTTCTCCATGACTTAGCTCGCTGCCATGGTCCCCCTGCATCATCAAAAGATTCTTCATCAATGTCAACATTCATTTATTCAAATTTTTAAGCAACAATATATTTTTTACCATCCTCCTCACTAATATTGAATGCAAGAATCTCAAATGGATTTTTCATATTCATGTTAAAACTGACTTGATTATAGACTTCCTTAGTAGGACTTATAATAACATAAGGTGTAAGATTATCCAGGAATTTTTTTTACTTCTTGAGAACCATTTTCTGACACTCAGACCAAGGGATTGTCTATCATGGTAGAAATGTTATCCTTGGGTGTCAATTACTGAATATCCTAAGGGGTCCTGGTATATTTCATCATAGCTACTCGAAAAATCACTTCCTTCTCTACTGCAAAAAATATAGCAAGTTCATCCATGAGTATTTCATCCTTCTAACGCTGCTTTTTTATTTTTTTTATAGAAGAAAGAACAGAACATCTGAAACACAAAAACAAGCAAGAGATAGGAGGCTATGGGGACCTGAAGTGATGAAGCCCAAGGGTGTCCCCTTTAATGAATTTCTTCCCTTACTTTGAGAGTGAATTCAAGTCCGATAGGAGGAAGATACAAAGACCCTGCGAGGCCAAAGAGGAAAGATGATTTGCAACCATATTTCCCTCTCTCCAAGTATGAAGAATTTCAGTTTTGACACTGACAAGAGATCTTCACTTTATCATAACATAAGATTTTTACCATGGAGTATTGCATCTTCCAAGCATGGAATCATGAATAATGGTAGAATATGTTTCCATCGCAACCAATCTAATACTTCTATTCCTACAGATATGAAAGCTAGTTAGCAAAGCCAGAGCCTCATCCATAAGAAAGTGCCCTTCTCCAAAGTGGGCATTTAAGGATAGAACAACACTACCCCCTGAGTCCCTAACCACACTACCACCTTTCATGACATTTGAGTAGCATGAACCATCAATATTCAGATTTAGGCCCTGGTGGTGTGGGATCCATCTAACCCAATTACCAGTATTCCTTGGACTTTTATCAAAAATTCCCACATGGAAAGGTCTGATAGAGGTATCTTTGAGACAAATTTTATAGGATCAGACCATATCAATCAGAAGGAACTTAGTCTGTGCCACCAACTCCTGACCCAAGCACCAAATTCCATCATGATTTTCCTTGTTCCTTGCCAAGAAAATACACCAACATCCAGCCGCCAGTATGACAACACGAGATTTCCTCTCGGGACCAACATCTCCTGCCCCATGGAACCAACTGTCCAAGAAAAGAGAATCCCTCAAAGTCATAATAGAGAGACCCATGAAATCCCCAAAGGTTTGCCACACCTGCAGAGCCCAGTCATTGTGAAGAACATATGCTTTGAACTCTCCTCTATATAACCCCTACAACACATGCATCTCAAAACCAAGAAAACATCAGTCCTCTTAACATTATCATCTATGGGAAGGGAATGATTCCTGATAAGCCACACAAAAAAATTGAGCTTGACTGGGATTTCCTTGATCCACAAAGTCGAGTACCAAGTACCCTATTGAGTCGTTGTATTGATCACCCTCTGATGGTCCCTAGCTGAGAAAGAACCTAAGGAAGAAGCAGTGAAAACACATCTATCTGGTTCATCAGTGAATACAATAGCATCAAAGAACATTTTTTGGTCCTTATCCAGCACAGCAATGATAAAGGTCAGGAACCTGCTAGTCTGCTTGAAGGTAATTCCAGTAACAGGGCATCCAAGGAACTCTAGAGGAGCTCCAACCCAGTTTTGATGCCAAAAGAAAAGCTCCCCATTCCCCATAATCCATATAGTATAGGATTGATGAGAATTGATAGGGGAAGAAACCACAACACGCAACGAAGCCCAACTCTTGTTAGCTCTACTTCCACCTCTACTAAATTTCTTGGCCATGAAACTACCCCACAAGGTACGATCCTCAATAAACTCCCATGCCAGCTTTTCCCGCATTCCTTGTAGCATACCATATATTCTCTTCACATTGATGTCCCCTCCTAAATAGGTTGTTCAAGTCTACCCCATGATGCCCAATGTCTCCTCCCCTCCTCATGAGCATCCCAGATGAAGGAGGAGAGGATAGAGTCAACCTTGGTGATCACCCCCTTTGGGACTTTGTTGGTCGAGAGGGTATGACACGAAATGGAATACAAGACACAATTATCCAAGGTGATTCTGCCACCAAAAGATAGAAAATGGTTCTTCCATTTGTGAACACGGATCGTTAATTTCCCAAAATCTTATCAAAATACTGGATTTAAATCCTTCCAGGTGAGAAAGGATCACCAAGATACTCCAATGGAAAAATTTCATGCTTCATATCCAGCCTACTTATAAGAGAGTCAATCCTTCTATTCGTGCAACAGTTCATGATATCAAATTGTCTCTTACTCTTGTTAATATTATGACCACTCCAGTGGTAGTAATCATCAAGGATTTTATTGATCCCATAGATAGACCTCAAGATAGAATTCATAAAAATAATTGTATCATCAACAAACATGATATGGGAGATACCACAAGGGCTTGATTTACAATGGTAAGGCAGGATGGATCTCTGCATGATTCCATTATTGATAAGGCTGATGAGAACATCCTAATCCATAATAAAAAGGCTCAGAGATAAGGGATCACCTTGCCTCATCCCCTGGACCACTTTGAAGAAGCCAAAATTCCTTCCCATGAACCGAACTTCCAACCACGAGGAGCTGAAACACATAAAAAATAAGACAAAATCCCAAGAGGAAAGGCCCATACCTGTCAAGACATTGATTATTAAGGACTACTCCAGCCTGTCATAAGACTTATCCATATCCAGCTTGATCACCATATTGGAACCATGAACTTTTGTGTTAAGGTCATCAGTGGCCTCTTGGCATACTACAATAGCCCCTTGAATTGATATTTTTTTGAAAAAACCATGTTACTCTGGGGAGATCCAATGGGTAAGATGATTACTTATTCAGTTGTTTATAATGGTGTCTAGGACCTTATAAGAAAAGTTTCACATACTCATAGGGCGATAATGATGAAAAATAGAGGTATTTTAGATCTTCAGGATGAGTACCACGGTGGTAGCACTAGATTCATGAGGTAGGAACCCTCCATGGAAGAAATCTTGAATAGATGCCACCATATTAGCCTTAAAAATGATCCAAGAGGCTCTGTAAAAGGATCTAGGGAACTCACCTGGGCCAGGAGAACTCTCTAGGTTGAGGCTTCTCACAGTCCCTAGGATTTCATCCTCCTATGGTAAGGCTTCAATCTGATCATTATCTAAGCAAGAAACCATAGTAGAATTAACACCAGTAACCTCACCCTGACCCCTTACATACCTATCCTCCATACTAGGGTTAGGTCCAGCAAGAAGCCCCTTGAAGTAGTACTCAGCCATGCTACCCACCACATTGATGTCATCAGAGTAGGAACCATCCTCCAACTGGATGTTAGGCCATGGTGACCTTCAGATTTCCTTGATGAAGGCATGGAAATATTTTTTGTTACAGTCCCCCTCCCTCAACCATCTAACTCTAGACTGATCACGAGTCATACGTTCTTGTCTTAACAGCAGATCATCCATCATGTCCTTATTAAGATCAAGCTCCCCAAAGATGGATTCATCCTAGTATGCTTCCAACAGGGATTCAAGAAAGTTAATTTCAAGTTGAACCTCATCCAGATCATGCATAAGAGGCTGCTGGATACTGATCCATTCCTAGAGACCGACCCTAAGTCAACAGAGTTTGTTGTGAAATCTGTCCCATAAAATCCCATGCACTGGGTTATTCCAAGATTTTTCCACTGTACAGAGACAATTCAGATTCAAATTCCACAACTGGGAGGAAACAATAGGATCACTTCTTTCCAGGATAGGCATTATGTCAAAGAGGAGGGGGAGTGGTCTGAAACGCTGCGAGCTAGATGGGTGAATTTGGCATTCTGATAAGAAGACATGGCATGGACATTTGCAAGACATCTATCCAATCAACTCTAGGACTGGTGCGCTCCTCTCTGATTGTTACACCAATTAAAAAACCTTCCTGAGAAACCCAAGTCTAGTAGCCCTGCACAAGACATGAACTGTGAGAGGTCTAAACTAGCTCCACAGGATAAGGGGGCCCTACCCTTTCTCTCACAGGGTTCAGAAACCATATTAAAATCACCCCCCACAAACCAAGGGGAGTCCTTAGGATCAAATTCTTCAATTTCATTATAGAGAAGAGTCGGTTCCCTGACATCAAAACTTCCATACATGAAGGAGAAGAAGAAATCTTGGGAACCATTCATGATTTCAGTAGTAATACACTGATCTGAGGCCTAAACCATATTCACTTTCCCCTTTATATTCTTTAAGGAAACCAATTTGAGATCCTTCCAAAATTGGAGTTCAATTACTTGATGTGCTTTTATATCACGATCAGTATGATTGCCAACATCATCACCATGTCCATCCCTAATATCTTTATCATTGGATGTATCTTTCTCAAACACAATTTCATCCCATGAACTAGAAGGATTGACCAAAGGAAAATTACCAATACCTTCCTCTCCCCCATCCAATCTAGGAGGGGAGGGGATATTCTTATATTTAGGATGATCTCCAAGTAAAGCCTGTAAGACTAGGCCAACACTGGAAAGAACCTAAGATTGTTGTACTTCAAAAGGAGTAGAGGAATGATCCTGCAGTCCATCAACCTATTTTGACTCACATTCCATCAATACCTTACCCTCAGTCTTTCTTTAGAAGTATTTAGTTTGGTAACCTATTAAATTAAAATTTACACAAAAAATAATCTTGAGATATACATTATAACATCCCCCAATACAGTACTCTCTCTTGTGTTTAGAAAGGGTTGGTTATGAGACCACAATCACACCTCCCTGTACACAAGAGGTTTCTGGCTAGTAGTGGGAGTGTGATAAGTAGAGTGGGGAGACTATACCCCCTGGTTATAGAGTTACAACATAGAAGAATAAAAAATACCCATAATAATATAAATATCATAGTGAAAAAACAATGGAAAAAATACAATACAGTGGAATACAAATAATCAATTCCAACTTAATAATCCAATAAATAATAAAGGAATAATGTAATGATGTGTTGTAAAGTAACTAAATGCCATGATAGAAGTGATACAAAATAAAATAATATTAGACTCAATTAAATAATCCAAATTCCCTAGTCCGTACCAAATTTTGGTCCCATCTACAAACTCCATCCCATCTAGAAAGAAAATAATCAACAGCAAGGTCATTTTCCCTTATCCAAACTGGTATCCATATAATCTGCTCAGGTACCAAACAGTGACCTGAATAGAGTGTGATTATAACACAGTAGGTCAACACCACCATATCTAAACATAACCAGTATGATAATAAGTGTATGAAATAATTCAATAAATATATGTATTAATTAATTAAACAATTAAATTAATACCATATCAACCTAATTCAGCACAATGCCATAATGTCTTTGATCATGTCTCACAACCATGACAACCATCACCATATAACCACAGTAAAACATAACTTGTCTCAGTGACATGTAAGAATGTATCTGATCATGTCTTACAACCATTCCAACCATAACCTTATAACTAAGGTAAAAATCACACAAATCTAGGTCAAACCCACCATATAAGCATTTCAGCATTTAACTAGGGTCGAGCCTGCTATATAATCATTTCATCATGTGTCACTCATCCTCACCCACTATATAATAATTTTAGTATGTTTCATAGGCCAAGCCTACTATATAATCATTTTAGCATGTTTCACTAGGAATATCCCACTATATAAGCATTTCAGCATGTATCACTAGTCATAGACTGCTATATAATAATTTCAGCATGTATCATTAGGAATATCCCTCTATATAATCATTTCAGCATGTATTATTGGACCAATGCCATATATAATCATTTTCACTTATAAATTACAACACAAGTCATAGCTAGAAGGATATCACAATATCACATCATATGGCCCAATGGATAATTATGAAAATTTCCATTTATCTTATAATTACACATTTCATATATCAATTGGTCATAACCAATAACATTCCATTTATCTCAATAAACAATCCAAGCTAAGGTGAATCTATATTAAGAAAATACCCACAATCCATGTCATGATCAACATACTTTAAGCCATTAAACAATTTATTTATATTCAAGGGTTCGCTCACCCAAACAGTAGCCACAATCCATGTCAATAACCAATTGGATCCAAAGGGACTCTAAGGAATAATTCAATTCATTCATTCAATTATTTCAGCACACAATATATTGGCGCAATTTTCAATATTTTACATACTTGAAAATTATCAAACCATAGGTTTATGGTTTAGACCCCCTACCTTTAATTGATGAGAAAACAACACTTACAACAGCAAACACCCATGAGGAAGAAGGTTCAGATGATCTCAAGAAGGCTCCTAGATCAAAATTGATCAAGATAAAAACTAACAACACACATGGTCAAGAGATTACATCGTGACGGTTATAGAATGACATAATAGAAGAGGGAACCAAAGCAAAACCACTTACCCAGGGTTGATTGTACAAATGGGACATTCTGAATTGAGGGAGGCACTCTAAAAACAAATGGAAGGTTCCCTAGGGTTTAGAGGAGAAAGTTGTATGAGAGTTAGAAAAAAACTCAATCTCATGGAATAATTTAAAATAGCAGGTTGGGGAATTACATGGCATGTAATAGAGTTACACATTGTGTAATTATTTTTAGAGGGATACACCAAAAAAACTCATCACCTTGCATTATTATTTATTCAGATTGAATATTACAAGATGTGTAATATAATTTCATGACATGTATTTTTTTCATGTCATGAATCAGTTCACGGACTGTAACCATTCACGACATGTGTCTAGAAAAAATTACATGGTGTGTATTATATTTACATAGTGTGTAATTGTTCTACTGATAGTTTTCAACCCAATTTCCTTATAAAAATCCAAACCCCCTTTAAGGATTCTCAACTTAACAAGAACCCATGGTAACACTTGAAATATTTATATCTAGAATCCATTAATTCAAAAAACATACATCCATATACTTTAATTCATTTTCCAAAATAAATTTTATCCATCTCCAAAAAAATACACGACCATTATGGATCAAAAAAACTCAAAGAGGGACATACTTGGAAAAATATGGGATCTTACAACCTCCCCACCATATAACATCTAGTCCCCAAGATACTCTAAACATCACTGTGGGGTCTCGGTGAAAACTTCTGGCCACTGTAATCATATATCAGACTCCCTATCCAAGGTCTCCTCTTGAACTCTCCCATGCTTCCACTACACTCAAACCAATGGTATAGTCCTACCCCAGAGATACTTCTCACTACGTTCTAAAATCTGCATCAGATTCTCCTCAAAGGACACATTAGCACTAAGCTCGATGTCTACTACATATATCATGTGAGAAGAGTTTGAACAATGTCTCTAAAGTTGTAACACATTAAACACATCATGCATGGAACCATAGCACTATGGAAGGGCTAAACAGTATGCCACTGGACTGGCCCTATCCACTATCTCAAACGACCCAAAAAACCTAGGTTCTAGCTTTCCTTATTTCCTGATATGGAATTAACTCAAGCTTGGAGACACCTGAAGGAAAATATAATGACAAACCTTGAACTATAGAGGTCATCTTTGATGGTAATCATATGATTTCTACCTACTCTACCCAATCACCAACCACTATCTGATCAACTGAACCTGCTCAGACATCTCCTGCATGAGACTAGGCCCAACAAGCATAGACTCACCTGCCTCTAACCAATAAAGAGTTTAACAAAATGGTATTCTATAAAAAGACCCAAAATTTTCTATCTCAATAGATGTATGGAATATGTTATTATACTCAAACTCAAAGAGTGTAATATGTTTCTTTCATGAACCAAAAAAACCCATAACACAGGCCCATAACATATACTACAGAACCTATATAGTCTTATCAGATTGACCATCAGTATGAGGATGATAGGACATACTCAAAAGAAATTGTGATCCCAAAGTATTTTGAAGACCCTTCTAGAACCGTGATGTGAAGTGAATATATATATATATCTAAAATGATATTCCTCAAAATATCATGCATTCAAAATACCTCATATATGTAAAAATGACAAGTTCATAAATTGTGAAGGGTTCTCTAATAGGAAATAAATGGGATACCTTCATCGGTCGATCTATAATCACCCATATAGCATCATTCTTATGGTTTTTCATGGTTAATCTTGTCACAAAATCCATAGTTACATCATATCATTTCCACTCAAGAATGGGAAAAGGCTACAAAATCCCAACTGGCCTATGATGCTTGTATTTCACTTATTGACAAGTGAAACATCTCGCCACAAATCATAATACCTCATTCTTCATTCCTGACAACCTTTACTGTCTACGGAGATCACGATACATCTTTGTCAAACCAAGATGTTCTTCCCATAAGGAATCATGAAACTCTCCCATCATCTCCTTGTGCAAGCCCATATGAACCCATACTTGGACACGAAAAAGAAGATAATTGACACTACCAAGAGACCATCCTGATGGATTATCCCCACCATATAAGTTGTCTCTTAGAACTAGGACCTCCAAATTAAATAATTTCTTGGTCCTAATCTGGTCCAAAATCATGGGTATCACAGATGTCGAAGTCAGAGCTACTCAACTCTAAGACTCCTAAACATGTAGATGTGTGTCTAAAAAGTGGTTCATCACTCGTCACCAATCGCAATACTCTTGTACTACATCTACCTTATTCTTTCAGATCAATTCATCAGCAATGAAATTTCCCTTACCTATTGTATAATCTAACTCAAAGTTTAAATACTATAGATACTCGACCCACCTCCTCTATCGAAGGTTTATGTCCCGCTGAGAAAAGATGTACCTGAGGATTTTTTGGTCCATGTACACCAAAAACCTCTCACCCAAAAGATAATGTCTCCAATATCTTAGGGTATGTACCACTAATTCTAACTCCAAATCATGATTAGGGTAATTCCTCTCATGTGGTCTCAACTATCTGGAACCATAATTAACCACTTGGTCTTCTTACATCAGAACTACTCTGAGTCCAACTCCGGATGCATCACAGTACATGGTATATACTTTAACCATCACATGTAAAGTGAGGATAGGTGCTAAATTCATCCTAAATTTCAGCTCTTTAAATTATTTCTCTCAAGAATCTAACCAAACAAAATTCACACCCTTCTTGGTCAGCCCTGACATTAGTGCTACAAAATGGGATAATTCTTGGATAAAGTGTCGATAATAACCTTACAAACCCAGAAAAATCTGAATCTTAAAGATATTATTAGGATACTCTCAAGATATAATGACTATAACTTTATTCGTGTCCACCAAAACTCTTAACTCTGAGATGACGTGGCCCAAGAAGTTCACTTTATCAATCTAGAAATTGCATTTGGTTAGCTTGGCATAAATCCAATGGTCTCCCAAAATACTCAAGATGATGTCAAGATTTTTAGAATGATCATTTTCTAACTAGGAGTACACTAAGATTTCATTGATAAAAACCAACAAAAAACAATCCAGAAAATTATGGAAGATTCGATTCATCATGGCCATGAAAACCATCAGTGCATTGGTCAAACAAAATGGCATCACTATAAACTCATACAATCCATACCTTATTCTGAAAGTAATCTGAGGTATCTCCAATGGTTTCACCCTCAACTGATGGTATCCTAATAAAAAATCTATCATGGAGAAGATCTTATCACCTCCCATTTGATCGAAGAGATCATCTATGCATGGAAGAGGATATCAGTTCTTGATCATCATCTGGTTCAATCTATAATAACCCGCACACAAACACAAGGTCCCATAAGACTTTTTGGTGAAGAGAACTGGAGAACCCCAAATAGATATATAAGGCCATATTAAACCTTTAGTTTCCAAATCTTCCTACTAAAATTTCAACTATTGAATCTCTATTGGTGTCATCCTATAAAGAAAAATAGAAACTAGATCTTCTCCTAATAGAAACTCGATCATAAACTTGATCTCTCACTTGAGAGGTAATACGAAGAAATCATCAGGAAATGCATCCTGAAAATGGTCTACCACTGGAGGAAAATAATATTACTATATTCAACCATCATCTAGAGAAAGACCGACTATCTAATTCATGATACAATCTAATCTACACTGAATTGGTCATGTACGATGAGCCTGATGATCCCACTCACCCTGATGAGAATAGTTACCTCCTTCTAGAGATAAAAAAGTAAATTTACTCAAATAACAGTGGATATGAGCCTGTTATAGAACTAACCAGTCTATACCAAGAATCAAATAAACTCCTATCATTTCCATCATAAATGGTTCCCAAAGGAAATGGTAACCCCAATCTTTAGAGAACACGCTTTGCAACGTTTGATATTCTCCAACTGCACTCTCAACGGTGTGTTGATGGTCAAAACGACATCCAAGATTTCCACATTAAATCCAAAACTCTAACACCCCAACCCTAGTTACCTAGATTCGGTGCATTATTACATAACATTGGAATGATCACAATGGATAAAATCCCAAAATACCGATCAATTTACTATCCTTGGAAGTACTAGATACATTTATAAGTTTTACATTACATCATGAAATAAAAACATCAAAAACATTTTGTCCCCTTTTGAACACACTTATATCCTTATCTTATCTCCGTATGTCAACCATAAAATACTTCTTCACATCCTGGGAAAAATAAAACATAGAAATGGGTGAGCTTAGATGCTCAGTAAGGATAACAATTTAGCAGAAACTTTCATAAATAAGCATAAACATTTAAGGCAGTGTATAAGACTAAAACAAAAGCCTTTTAAACATAAACTTCTGCATAATATGGCAAAGATAAATCAAATAATGTCATCTACTTATTCACATATATATTCTACTGGCTGAATAATCACATGCAAAATCAATAGCCACTTTCATAATGATGGAATGCATAATGTTAGACTTCATAACCAGATAGTCAAGGCCTTGTGCCAAGACTACAAATAAGATTTTTTCAAAGACTTGTTCCAAGACACTATTTTGTCTCATGAGACCTACCAATGAATCGAGGAGCTATAGTGGTCTCCACCTGTCACTTACTAAGTCCAATGCATTCCTCATATGAAAAGGTTTAAACATAACATAAGCATTCATATTAAAACTAGCATACAAAATGTCAATACTTTATCCATAAACCATGAATAGTGTAAAAATAACACATCCACAGTCAAACGTATCACAAAACCTTCAATACAATATGGAAGATCTGTATCATAATAAATCAACTTCAAACAAGTTTAAAATCCATCAAAGGATGTTGACATAGATGAAATCAAAACTTTTTTAGAGAAATATCTCTTTCTATTTTGAAATCATTTAGAAGTCATGTAATTATAAAATAAAAAATTTATTTTGAATATATTCTTATAATACTATAAGAGAAGCTTTGAAGGTGTTATAATGGTGTAAAATAGCCACACCTGCCATATAAGTTAAAAAAACATTCTTTCCTTAATTTTGTTGAAAAGGTCATAAAGGACCTTGTTTGGAAAACGACGGAAAGATTCCTTTATAAAAATTTTATAAAAATTCAAACAAGGGTATAAATGAATTTAACCTATATTCTAGGAAATAGTAAAAATGTTTTGAAATATATTTTTAGGAAACACGGATGTGGATGATAAAGAGGTCCCAGTAGATACTCACGTATAAACAATCTCAAATAATGAAGAGATTGTGGAATTAACCCTTACCTTGTACTTTTCCTTAGTTGAGGGTACATTAACCTCCTGTATAATAGTTAAATAATTTTTATTAAATTATACAAGAACTAAATAAATAAATATTATATCATATATGATCCTCTAATATTTCTTGGTTAATAATATTTTAGTAGTATCATCGTTTCGGGTGTTAACTGGTCCGTTTTCCTTTATATGTTTGGTTAAGTAAGCCATGTTTGTTACAGATATGATGTATTTATTCATATCCAGAATGATATTAAGTTATTAAAATTTATTTTTAATCATAAAATGAAAATTATTCTTGAATTATTACGATGAGGAATGAATCTCATCGCATTCGTGGAGATGGTAATTTGTACGTACGCACGAGCGACAATATCATTATATTGATGGTAAAATCGTATGTAATTGGATATTATATCATATATACAGAATAATTAACATGTTATATTTATTATTTACATCAGTTATACTAATTATTATATCCATCCAAATAATGAAGTGTTTGAATAACAAACTACACCACAACGTGGAGACGGCAAGCCGTACGTACGCACGTATAGTGACTTTGTCATTCATATGATGGATAGAATAATTAATATGGTTGTACCATTTTTATAATAACATCATAGTATATAGAAGATACTATATTTATTATTTTATAATGGAAACAACAAAGAAAGAGGAAGTGGAAGAAGAAAAGAACTTGAAAGAGGTGATGAAATATTTACCTCTTCTTCGGGTTCTTCCTTTTGATTTGATCAAAAGGGATCCTTAGGTTGGCTTTCGGACCAAATTAAGGCCTATAGGATGAAGGGAGGAAAGTTAGGAGGATATTTGGTTAGGTTTTGGCTGAGAAAAATGGATTTTGTGGTGTGAAATTAAGATAAGGTAAAGTAGCCTTTTATAAGAGAGGTGAGGGTCACTTTAGGAAAAGCTTGAAATATTATTTTATAATAAAATAATTTTCGGTTTCTAATGGCTCCAAAATGATTTATTTAGAGGATAAGGTGGGGATGGGTCTAAAATCTCTCAAAAAAATAGGTTTTATATAGGTTTAAGTCACCATATTAACCTTATCTTTTAGATTTAACTCTTAGTTAAATAGTTTGACATTTACCATGTCTCTTTGTATTTTTATATTATATGGTTAATAAACATACTATAACAAGACAATAGAACCCCAAGTGGTTCATTATTAATATATATAACCTTATCTAAGTCCTTTTGATGAACCTTAGATTCTTAATAATATTATATCAATTAATAATATGGTATTTGTTTTAAAAACTCAATTATGTCAATTTTAACATTATTTAGTATTTGGTTTTGTGAAAATCATAAAAGCATGATTACTTCGAAAAAAAATTTATTTAATCAACCCTAAAATTTCATATTAATCTATAAAATTAGTGGAATTAATCAAAAGTCTAAAATTACATTTATTTGGGTATTTATAATATCAATTATTTAAATCTTTTATTAATAAGGTAATTACTGCATCATCATTGTGTCATAAATAAATTAAATTATTTAATGTCTAAAAATTATAAATAAAATACCATTGTGTAGGAAATATTTTTATAATTATAATTAATATTTATAGTCGAATTTATATTATGTGTAACCCTATATTAAAAATGGTTTAGTTATTAAACTTTGAATTTAACTCTTTTAACTCTTCTTTAAATAAAATAATAATAAATGTCCTAATCTAATCCAAGTGGACCAAAGGGGATCATATTTTATTATTAAGGTTTTTTTGGTTTAATTAAACTTATCCAGTATAATTAGGACATGTGTTAGGGTAATTATGATATCATTTTTACCCTTAATTACCCTATTTACTTTTAAGTGTGGTAAATAAAAGTCAAACGTTACTATTTACCAAAAATTATTTTTATATTATTGAACCACATTTTACTTAATGATATCAACCGTGTCTCTTAGATTTTTGAAATTAAACTCACATAAGAGGTAAAATTAAGTTTTATGTAAATTTTCAAATGCTCCTAGAAGGTGGGTAAAAGACGGTAAAAAGTTCAATTAAATTTTATATATCTAAACTTATTATAAAATGACTCTAATGAATTACATTGAACATATATAGGTATTATGTATCTATTTTTACCTAAAATAGATTAAAATAAAATAACTAGTTACTTAAATAAAAAGTCAGTTTTAAATAATAACACAATGTTTTTCACTATTCATCAAAAATTGAATGTTTTCAGAAAAATACAAAAAATTCACCCTAAGATAATTTTGATATTCCGAATCCAAAAATGAAGTCCATTTTGAAAAATAAAATTTATAAGATTTCAAAAAAGTGGGTATTACTATTCATAATAGCTACTTTGATTGGTCGTGGTGTGTTAAAAGTCCAAGTTGTGTACAACGCAAGCTACTGCATTATTCAAAAGGAAATGTATCGTGGAAGCTTGGGGTGTTACATTATACCCTCCTTAAAATAATTTTGTCCTCAAAATTTCTAGAATATTATTGCATAAAAAGATTCGAGTGGTTCTTCATCATAAGTTCCTTGGGTTCCCACGTTGCCTCTTCCATCTTATGGTTTCTCCATAGAAATTTTACCAGATGAGTCGTCCGGTTTCTCAGCACTTGTTCTCTGGTATCAAGAATTTTGGCAGGCTCTCCACAATAAGACAGATCTGGTTCCAGTTCAATTTCCTCATAGGTGAGTACATGTGTTGGTTTAGGCATGTATTTTCTCAATAGTGATACGTGGAACATGTCATGAACTTTGGAGAGACTTGGAGGCATTGCCAAACAATAAGCTAAAACTCCAATTCATTCTAGAATTTTGAAAGGTCCGATGTACCTGGGACTCAATTTACCCTTCTTACCGAAACATATAACACCCTTCCATGGAGATACCTTCAAGAAAACTTGGTCTCTTACTTGAAATTCCAAATCCTTCTTTCGGTTATCGACATAACTCTTTTTCCTACTTTGGGATGCTTTGATGTGGGTTTGGATAATCTTCACTTTTTCCATTATTTCCTCAACAAGTTTTGGGCCTATGAGTTTTCTTTCACCAACATCATCCCAACAAGTTGGTGTGCGACATCTCTTTCCATATAATACTTTATATGGTGCTATCTGAATACTTGAATGGAAGCTATTGTTATAGGAAAATTCTACCATAGGTAAATATTAATCCCACATACCTTGAAAGTCAAGTGAGCAAGATCTTGACAAGTCTTCTAAGGTTTGAATAGTCTATTCTGATTTTCCATCAGTTTGAGGGTGGTAGGCAGTGCTCAAACAAAGTTCAGTATCCAAGGATTTATGAAGACTTTTCTATAATCTTGATGTAAAATGGGGATCATGATCAGAAACAATCGATAGGGGTACTCCATGAAGTCTTAGAACTTAATTAATATATAGTCTTGTTAAACTTTCAAGTGGTAAATCTTCTCTTATAGTAAGAAAATGTGCTAACTTGGTAAGATGATCAACAATGACCCATATTGCATCCTTTCTTCTAGGAGTCTTTGGTAGTCCCATGATAAAGTCCATTGTAATATCATCACATTTCCACTCAGGTATGGTAAGATGTTGCATGACTCCTCTAGGATGTTGTCTTCCATATTTTACTTGTTAAAAAACTATACATCTCGACACAAAATCAGCAATCTCTCTCTTCATGTTGTCCCACCAAAAATTTTCTTTCAAATCTCTATACATCTTAGTGCTACCAGGGTTTATAGAGAAATTGGAGCTATGAGCATCATCCAGTAATTCCCTTTTTAGATCAGGTATATCTAGAACACAAAGTCTCTTCCCAAATTTCAAAATTCCATCTTCATTTATGAAGTCGATCAATCTCCCATCGTTCACAGTTTTAATTTTCTTTTGAAATTCCTCATCATTAGTCTGAGAACTTTTTATCCTTTCTAGTAAATATAGTTTGGAAACCATTTGAAAAAGCATTGATGATTTACCTTCCATGGTTATTCCCATATCCAAATTTACTAGATCCGTGTATATAGTATCCTTTTCAACTATCATCTTGTTCAAAACTCCATGATCCTTTCTTCTCAAATAATATGCCACCTTATTTGCCTTCCTCGGGTGGTAGTGTATAGTGAAATCATAATACTTGAGTAGTTCAAGCCATCACCTTTTCCTCGTGTTGATTTCTTTTTTTGATAAAATATACTTCAAACTCTTTTGATCAGTATAAATCTCACATTTTTTACCATAGAGATAGTGTATCCATATTTTCAGAGCAAAGATTATAATTTCTAACTCAAGATCATGAGTAGGATAGTTTTGTTCATGAATTTTTAGTTTCCGTGATGTATAGGAAATAATTATATCATTCTGCATAAGGACACAACCAAGTCATTTCTTTGAAGAATCACTATAAATAACAAACCCATCATTCCCTAATAATAGAGTCAAGATAGGAGCATTAACTAATCTTTTCTTCAGTTCTTCAAAACATTCTTCACACTCTTTTGTCCAAAAAAAAATAACCCCTTTACATGTGATCTTGGTTAATGTGTTATCCAACTGGGAAAAATTATAGACGAAACGTCGATAATAACCTACTAAACCAATAAAACTGCATACCTCAGTTATACTCGTTGGTGCTGGCCATTCTGGGATTGCCTTGGTCTTTGAAGGATCAACAGAGATTCCATCCTTAGAGACAATATGGTCAAGAAAAGAAATCTCTTGAACCCAGAATTCACATTTGCTAAACTTTCCATATAATTAATTTCTTATGATGGTTTTCATAATAGTGCGCAAGTGATTTTCATGATCTTTATAGATTTTTGAGTATACCAAGATATCATCAATAAATATCACTACAAAGTCATCAAGATATTCCTTGAAAACTCTATTCATTGGATCCATGAAGACAATGGGTGCATTAGTCAATCCGAAAGGCATTATTGTAAACTCATAATGCTCGTACCTAGTTCGAAATGTTTTTTTCGGAATGTCTTCCTTCTTCACACATAACTGATGACATCCAGATCGAAGGTCAATCTTTGAAAAATATTGAGCTCCATGAATTTGGTCAAATAAATCATCAATGTGAGGTAGGGGATACTTGTTCTTTATTGTTATATCATTGATCTCCCTGTAGTCAATGCATAGCCTCATAGATCCATCTTTCTTCTTAATAAAAAGGACAAGGGCTCCCCAAGGAGAAACACTAGGGCGAATAAATACCTTATTACTCAATTCCTCTAGTTGTTTCTTTAGTTATACTAATTACACAGTGGCCATTCTATAAGGGGTATTTGATATGGGCCTTGAAACAGGAATTAAATCAATGGAAAACTCAATTTCTCGTTCTGGAGGATGTCCAGGTAAATCCTATGGAAACACATCAACATATTCTTGCACAATAGGTACGTCCTCTATTTGAACATTCTTTTCCTCACCCATAGTTATTTCATTATCTTCCTCCCCAATAATTGAATTTATTAGAGCTACTGGGGGTTGACCTAGATAAGAATCAGGTGGTGATGGATCTTCTCTAAAGATAAGGTACTCCTTATCATCATCGAAAATTGTAACCTCCTTCTTCTTATGATAAATTTTCGCATCATGGTCCAAAATCCAATCCATTCTGAGTATTATATCAAATTCAATCATGGGTATGATGATGATATCAGTTGATAAAGAACATTTATATGCCCTAATGGGAACTGATTCAAAAAACTTTGATGCGATGATACTTCCCTTAGGTGTTTTGACTGACAACTCCCTTGTTAATTCAAATTGAAAATATCTAATTTTCTTAGCAAACTGGGAAGATATAAAACAATGTGATGATTCAGAATCAAAAAAATCATTGGATAAACTTGAAGAAACCATTAAATTACCTTCCACCACGTCTTTCCGAGCTTTAACCTCAGCAGTAGTGATTGCATAAGCTTGGCCTTTCTCCATTGGCCTTTTCTGAGATAAGTTCCCTTGTCACTTAGGACATTCATTTGCATAATTCCCCTTTTCTCTACAATTGTATCATTCAACATTGATATCCTATTTCTTACCCTTGTAATCACAAGCTTGGTGGCCTTTTTCACCACACTTGTAACAGACTCCCATTCCCTTCAGGAAAGTACCGAGGTGTTTCTTCCCACATTTATCATAGGATGGATATTAAACTTTTCCCTTCTTCCCCTTATTTCCATTTCTAGAGTGTTCAGTAGATATATTTCTCTCTTTCTTTGCTTTAAATTCATAAGACTTAGAGAATTCCTTTTATTTCTTGATAGCTCATGAGATAATATCTTTGTATGATGAGAAGGATTATGAGACTAATGCTCAATGGAGAAATGGTTTTAACCCATCAAATAATCGATCAAACTTACTCCTTGGATTACGTGTATAATCTGTTGCATACCTTGCTAACCTTGTAAAGTTAGCCTCATACTTTGCGACATTCTCATCCTCATTTTTCCTTAGACTCATAAATTGTATTTCTATATCTGCTCGATGGTCACGAGGAAAGTATTTTTCTAATAAAATATATTTAAAATCCCTCCATTCCATGTTTGATACTTCTTCATCTTCCTTTGTGTTTTGGATTAATGACCACCATTGATCTGCATCTCCCATGAGGCGATAAACTGGCATGAAAACTCTTTTCCCTTCAGATACTCCCCAAAGAATGAAATATTTTCTCTAAATAACTTATCCATTTCTCAGCTACTAATGGATTTTTACTCCCATTGAATGTTGGTGGTTTTTTCCTCATGAAGTGGTCTAACATTGATCCTCCATATTGTGGATTAGGGTGATCCATACGAGTAAGGTTATTATTCATAACTTGAGTGAGTTGTCCCGGTATGGTGATAAGATGATCAGTACCAGTTGTATCACCACCTCCACTATAATTATATTGAGTAGGAGGTAAATACCTACATGTATTACGTGCATTGATACGGTTTCCATTCCTCTCACTAGGTTCCATTTATAAAAAATGGCATGCACTAGATTAGTTTATGAATCGCAATACATAATTCCAAACTTGTAAAACACTTAACATAAATTGAACAGATTATGGATATAATCTATAATCATAAAAACAATTGAGGAATTATATACTCATAAACCCTTCATAATGGTTTGTAAAGAAAATTATAATTATCTTAAGAATATCCCCCACGAGTGTCATAACCAAGAGTGTAACAAGGCCCATTTTCATGCACCAGTTCCCGTTCGAGTCCAGCTCAAAAGCGGTGTTTTCGGGTTTTACCCCTAGGTACATCTATGCCAGATCAACCTCTACCTACTCGTATCTAGATAGGGATGTATTGCTGGGAAAACTCACAAAATCTCTATATTACCAAAATTTTAGGAAGTTCTTCTATACTAATCCTCAAAGTCTTTCTTAGGGTAATGTTCTCTAATCAGAGTTTTTATAAATATAGTTTCCAATGTCTATACTAAACTTCCTTTGATACCAACTATAATGCCCCAACCCCAATTACCCAGAGTTGGTTCATTATTACATAACATTGGCATGATCACAAGGGATAAAATCCTGAAATACCAATCAGTTTAGTAGCCTTGGAAGTACGAGATACATTCATAAGTTTTACATTACATAATGAAATAAAAAAATCAACAAAAATTTTTCCCCATTTGAACACACTTATATCCTTATCCTGTCCCTGATGGTCAACCATAAAATACTTCTTCACATCCTGGGAAAAATAAAACATAGAAAGGGGAGATCTCAGATGCTTAGTAAGGATAACAATATAGCAGAAACTTTCATAAATAAGCATTAACATTTAAGGAAATTTATAAGACTAAAACAAAACCCTTTTAAACTTAAACTTCAGCATAATATTGAAAAGATAAAATCAAATAATTCCATTAAATTATTTGCATGGATATTCTAATAGTCTAATAATAACATGAAATATCAATATCCACTTTCATAATGATGGAATGCATAATTCCAGACTTCATAACCACATAGTCAAAGCCTTGTGCCAAGACTAAAAATAATATTTTTTCAAGGCCTTGTGCCAAGAAACTAGTTTGACTCATGAGACCTACCGATGCATCGTGGATCTATAGTGGTCTCCACCCATCACTTACTAAGTCCAATTCATTCCTTATATGATAAGGTTTAAACATAACATAAACATCCGTATTAAAACTAGCAAATGAAATGTCAATACTTTATCCATAAACCATGAATGGTGTAAAAATAACACATCCATAGTCAAACATATCACAAAACCTTAAATAAAATATGGAATATTTTTATCATAATAAATCAACTTCAAACAAGTTTAAAATTCATCAAAGGATGTTGACATAGATGAAATCAAAACTTTTTGAGATAAATATCACTTTCTATTTTGAAATCATTTAGAATTCATGTAATTATAAAAGAAAACATTTATTTTTAAAATATTCTTATAATATTTTAATGTAAGCTTCGAAGGTGTTATAATGGTGGAAAATAGTTTCACCCAATATATAAATTAAAAAAAACATTCTTTCCATAATTTTGTCGAAAAGGTCATAAAGGACCATGTTTGGAAAATGAAGGAAAGATTACTTTATAAACATTTTATAAAAAGTCAAACAAGGGTATAAATGACTTTAAGCTATAGTATAGGAAATATTAAAAATGTTTCAAAATATATTTTTAAGAGACATGGATATGGATGATAAAGAGGTCCATGTAGATACTCATGTATAAACAATCTCAGATAATGAAGAGATTGTGGAATTAACCCTTACCTTGTATTTTTCTTTGGTCAGTGGTATTTTAAACTCCTGTATAATAGTTAAATCACTGTTATTAAATTATAAAATAACTATATATATAAATATGATATCATATATGATCCTCTAATATTTCTTTGTTAATAATATTTTAGTAGTATCATCATTTCGGGTGTTAACTGATCTGTTTTCCTTTATATGCTTGGTTACGTAAGACATGTCTGTTATAGAAAAGATGTATTTTATTCATATATAGAATGATATTAAGTTCTTAAAAATTATTTTTAATCATAAAATGAAAATTATTCTTTAATTATTATGATGGGGAGTGAATCTCATCGCGTTCGTGGAGACAATAATCCGTACGTACGCACGAGCTACAATATCATTATATTGATGGTGAAATCGTATGTAATTAGATGATATATGTAACGCCCCGACCCCAGCTACCCAGAGTCGGTGCATTACTTCATAACATTGGCATGATCACAAGAAAGATCTAATCTCGAAAGACCGATTGGTTTAGTAGCCTTGGAAACACTAGATATATTCATAAGTTTTACATTACATCATAAAATGAAAAACTACTACAACAACATAATGTTTCCACAATCCACACTATTAACCCCTCATAAAATCCCTGCAAGTCATTCATAACTTACTTCTTCACATCCTGGGAAAAATAAAACATAGAAAAGGGGTGAGCTCAAATGCCCAGTAAGGATAACAATATAGCGGAAACTTTCATAAATAAGAATAAACATTTAAGGCAATGTATAACTAAAACAAAAGCCTTTTAAATATTAACTTTCAACATGGTATGGCATAAATAAAATGAAATAATTCCATTTACTTATTCACATGGATATTCTACTAATCAAATAATCACATGCAAAAATCAATAACCACTTTCATAATGTTGGAATGCATAATGCCAGACTATCATAACCACATAGCCAAGGCCTCATGCCAAGACTACAAATAAGATTTTGTCAAGGCCTTGTGCCAAGACACTAGTTTGTCTCATGAGATCTACCAATGCATCGAGGAGCTATAGCGGGCTCCACCCATCACATATTAAGTCCAATGCATTCCCATATGAAAAGGTTTAAACATAACATAAACATTCATATTAAAACTAGCATACGAAATGTAAATAATTTCACCATAAACTATGAATAGTATAAAAATAGCACATCCACAGTCAAACATATCACAAAACCTTCAATACAATATAGAAGTTTTGTATCATAATAAATCAACTTCAAATAATCTTAAAATCCATCAAAGGATGTTGACATAGATGAAATCAAAATTCTTTTTAAAGAAATATCTCCTTTTATTTTGAAATAATTTAAGATCCATATAAAATAAAACATTTTCTTTGAAAATATTCTTATAAGCTTGTAAGGGAAGCTTTGAAGATTTTATAACGGCGGAAAATAGCCGCACCCGCCGTATAAGTTAAAAAAACATTCTTACCTTAATTCTTTCGAAAAGGTTAAAAAGGACCTTGTTTTGAAAATGACCGAAAGATTCCTTTATAAACCACTTATAAAAGTCAAAAAGGGTATAAATGACTTTAACTCATATTCTAGTAAATAGTAAAAATGTTTTGAAATACATTTTTAAGAAACATGGATGTGGATGATAAAGAGATCCCTGTAGATTATTACGTATAAACAACCTCGGATAATGAAGAGATTGTGAAATAACCCTTACCTTGTACTTTTCCTTTTTTGGGGTCGGTTAACCTCCTGTATAATGGTGAAATAATTTTTATTAAATTATACAAGAATCATATACATTAATATGATATCATATATGATCTTTTAACATTGCTTTATTAATAATATCTTAGTATTATCGTCGTTTTAGGTGATAATCGATTCGTTCTTCTTAAATGTTTGGTTACGTAAGACATGTTCGTAATGGATAGATTAAATCTTATTCATAATCAGAATGATATTAACATTATTTTTAACCCTAAAATGAGAATAATACTTGAATGGATACGATGGAGGATGGATCTCACCGCGTTCGTGGAGACGGTAGTCCGTACGTACGCACGAACGCTACTTCCATTTAATTTTTATTTTAAAAGAATTGAATCCAAATGATACATAGGTATATTACTATTCCATTATAATATAATATTTTATATATGTTACTTAAGTTCGTTAACACCATCCTTTATACGTTCCATGTGTGGTATGAACGAGTCATATCATTTTAAGGGGGCGGTAGTCCGCACTTCCTCAAATGAAATTATCGTATGTATATACAACATGAAACGAATAATGGTATGAAATAAAATGGAATTACAGAAGATTATATATAAAATATATATCATTAATATCATATTTAATTACAGTGCCATCATAATGTCCACCATGAGAGGCGGTAAGATGTATTTGAACAATCATCGTTTCGTGAGGCGTTAGTTTGCCATCCACAGAAACATTATGTTCATCATCCATTAGATGGAGTTGTGTGTATGTGTAGTTTGAATACTTCTTATAACAACATCCTAGTATATTGAGGATACTGGTTTTGTTACAAAAGAAAGGAAATAAAAAGAGTTTGGGGGTTGGAGAAGCAAAATAAATGAAAATAATTTAAGAGAAATCGTTACCTTTAATTTAGGTAACTCACTTTGGTTGGAACCAAAGGACTTGTTGAAATGCTTTCTGCCTAAGGGGAAGCTTCAAGGAGGATGAGAGTGATGTGGGGAGCTTAGTTGGGCAGAGTTTGGACGAGCCAAGTGGCTTGAGAGGTGTGAGGAATGAGTAGAAGTGGTCTCCTTTTATAAGGGAGAGGAGGGGCTCTTTAGGAAAGAGTGAAAGTATTACTTTATAATATAATTATATTCGGTTTATAATGGTCCAAAAATCATTGAGGTCTAAGATAAGATGACTCATATTCTAAATAACATCAACCAATAAGAATTGGACAGGTTTTAGATAATATTTTAATCATTATAATATTATTTATTTCAATGATTTATTAATGAGGTAAACATTGCATCATTATTGTGTCATTAATAATTTAACTTATTTGATGTATAAAAATTATAAATAAAATATCATCATGTAGGAAATCTTTTTATCTTTCTAATGAATATTTATAATCGAAAATCCAACATGTATAACCCTATGTAAAAATTGTTCTTCTAAAAGATGTAAGCTTATGCCATTTTTATTTTTATTTTAACTTTATTAATATAAAGTGTCCCTACCACATACAAGTGGCTCCAAGCGGTCCCCAAATTGACCCAGGGATGCCCATGGTCGGGTATGTGTCCACCAATAAGGTTAGGACACGTTTTAGGTTAATTTTGTATTATTATAATATTATTTTTTAACCCTTATTTACCGGATTTACCCTTAACCATGGTAAATAAAATATTTACCACAGTAATTATTCAAAATGTCTAAAAATAAAAGTTACCTATTTGCACAATTTGGACATCCTGATTCCAAATATGGAATCCATTTTTCTAAATTCAAAACACAGAAGTGGCAGAAATTAATATAAAATTAATTCCCGCTGTCAAAACAAAAAGCGTGTTTTTAAGAGGTAATAACTATCAAAAGATTGACACTTGTTTATGTTCGGTTTAATTGTAAAATTATGTCCAATGACCAACATTATATTAAATGGTAAAAATATATTCTAAATATACTTTAAAACCACTCAAATTCACAATTTATCACTATTAATTATTTTGATTAAAAAAGTTGTTTTTAATTAAAATTTAGTAATTTTCACTATTCATCAAAATATAAAAGTTATCCGAAAAGTACCAAAATTTCACCCTAGGCTAATTTCAATATTCCGAATCCAAAAATGAAGTCCATTTTGAAATATAAAATATATATGATTTCAAAAAGTAGGTATTACTATTCACAACGGCTAGTTTAATTAGTTGTGGTGTGTGTTAGAACTCGAGGTTTCGTACAACACACGCTATCGCATTATTCGAAGGGAAACGTACCGTAGAAGCTTGGGGTGTTACATTCTCCCCTCCTTCAAATAATTTCATCCTCGAAATTTCTAGAATACTTATCACATGAAAAGACTCGGGTGGTTCTTCATCATAAGTTCCTCGGGTTCCCACGTTTCCTCTTCCATCTTATGGTTTCTCCACAAAACTTTTACCAGACGCGTCGTCCGGTTTCTCAGCACTTGTTCTCTCGTATCAAGAATCTTGACGGGCTCTTCGCAATAAGACAGATCGGGTTCCAGTTCTAATTCCTCATAGGTGAGTACATGCGTCGGATCAGGCATGTATTTCCTCAATAGAGATACGTGGAACACATCGTGAACTTTGGAGAGACTTGGCGGCATTGTCAATCGGTAAGCTACAACCCCAATTCATTCTAGAATTTCGAAAGGTCCGATGTACCTGGGACTCAATTTACCTTTCTTACCAAAACGTATGACTCCCTTCCACGGAGATACCTTCAGAAAAACATGATGACCGACTTGAAATTCCAAATCCTTTCTTCGATTATCGGCATAGCTCTTCTGCCTACTTTGAGATGCTTTGATGTGATTTTGGATTACTTTCACCTTTTCCACCATTTCCTCCACCAGTTCTGGGCCTACAAGTTTTCTTTCACCAACGTCATCCCAACAGGTTGGTGTACGACATCTCTTTCCGTATAACCCTTCATATGGTGCCATCTGAATACTCGAATGGAAGCTATTGTTATAGGAAAATTCTACCAAAGGTAAATATTGATACCACATACCCTGAAAGTCAAGTGAGCAAGATCTCAACATGTCTTCTAAGGTTTGAATAGTCCGTTCTGATTGTCCGTCTGTCTGAGGGTGGTAAGCAGTGCTCAAATGAAGTTCAGTATCCAGGGATTTCTGAAGACTTTTCCAGAATCTTGAAGTAAAACGGGTATCACGATCAGAAACAATCGATAGGGGTACTCCATGAAGTCTCACAACTTCATTAATATATAGTCTTGTTAGACGTTCCAGGGGTAGATCTTCTCTTATAGCAAGAAAATGTGTTGTATTGGTAAGACGATCAACAATAACCCATATTGCATCGTTCCTTCTAGGAGTCTTTGGTAGCCCCATGACAAAGTCCATCGTAACATTGTCCCATTTCCACTCCGGTATGGGAAGAGGTTGCATGACTCCTCCAGGCTGTTGCCTTCCAGCTTTCACTTGTTGAAAAACCATACATCTTGACACAAAATCAGCAATCTCCCTCTTCATGTTGTCCCACCAAAAATGTTCCTTCAAATCTCTATACATTTTGGTGCTCCCAGGGTGTATAGAGAAATTGGAATAATGAGCATCATCCAGCAATTCCCTTTTTAGATCAGGTATATTGGGAACACAAAGTCTCTTCCCGAATTTCAAAATTCCATCTTCATACACAAAGTCTCTCAATCTCCCATCATTCACAGCTTTAATCTTCTTTTGGAATTCTTCATCATCGGTCTGAGAACTCTTAATCCTTTCTAGTAAAGATGGTTTGGCAACCATTTGAAAAAGCATTGATGTTTCACCTTCCCTGGTTATTCCCATGTCCATCTTCACTAGATCCATGAAAATTGGATCCCATTCAATTCTCATATTGTTCAAAACTCCATGGTCTTTTCTACTCAAAGCATCTTCCACCTTGTTTGACTTCCCTGGGTGGTAGTGTATCGTACAATCATAATCCTTGAGTAATTCAAGCCATCTCCTTTGCCTCATGTTGAGTTCTTTTTGTGAGAAAATATACTTCAAACTCTTGTGATCAGTATAAATCTCACATTTTTCACCATAGAGGTAGTGCCTCCATATCTTCAAAGCAAAGATCACTGCTGCTAACTCGAGATCATGAGTAGGATAGTTTTGTTCATGAATTTTCAACTGTCGTGATGCATAGGCAATAACTCTATCATTCTGCATAAGGACACAGCCAAGTCCTTTCTTCGATGCATCACTATAAATAACGAACCCATCATTCCCCGATGGTAGAGTCAATATAGGAGCATTGACTAATCTTCTCTTCAGTTCTTCGAAACATTCTTCACACTCTTTTGTCCAAACAAATTTAACCCCTTTACGTGTGAGCTTCGTTAATGGGTTAGCCAATCGGGCAAAATTCTGGACGAAACGTCGATAATAACCTGCCAAACCAATAAAACTACGTACCTCAGTTATACTCGTAGGTGCTGGCCATTCTTGGATTTCCTTGGTCTTAGAAGGATCAACAGAGATTCCATCTTTAGAGACAATATGGCCAAGAAAAGAAATCTCATGAAGCCAGAATTCACACTTGCTAAACTTCCCATATAATTCATGCCTCCTCAGAGTCTTCAAGATAATGCGCAAGTGATTTTCATGATCTTCGTAGGTTTTGGAGTATACCAAGATATCATCAATAAATACCACCACAAATTCATCGAGATACTCCTTGAAAACTCTATTCATTAGATCCATGAATACAGAGGGTGCATTAGTCAATCCAAACGGCATTACAGTAAACTCGTAATGCCCGTACCTGGTTCGAAATGCTGTTTTCGGAATGTCTTCCTTCTTCACACACAACTGATGGTATCCAGATCGAAGGTCAATCTTTGAAAAGTATTGAGCTCCATGCAGTTGGTCAAATAAATCATCAATATGAGGTAGGGGATACTTGTTCTTTATCGTTATAGCATTGATCTCCCTGTAGTCGATACATAACCTCATCGATCCATCTTTCTTTTTAACAAAAAGAACAGGGGCTCCCCAAAGCCTGAAATATTTTCTCTAGGGAAAATATCCATTGCTCAGCTACTAAGGGATTTGTACTCCCATTGAACGTTGGTGGTTGTTGCCTCATGAATCGATCTAACATTGATCCTCCACGCTGCGGATCAGGGTGCTCCATACGGGTAAGGTTATTATTCATAACCTGAGTAAGTTGTCCCAGTATGGTGATTAGCTGATCGGCACCAGTTGCATCACCAGCCCCACTATAATTATCTTGAGCAGGAGGGAAATCCCTACATGGAGTGCGTGCATTGATACGGTTTCCATTTCTTCCACTAGGCGCCATTTCTAAACAATGGCATAAACTAGATCAGTTTATGAATCAAAATACATAATCCCATACTTATAAAATACTTAACATAAATTGAACTATTTATGGATATAATCCATAATCATAAGAATGTTTTCTTTGAGGAAGTATATACTCATAATCCCTTTAAAATGATTTGTAAAGAAAATGAGAGTTATCCTAAGCATATCCCCCGGGAGTGTCGTAACCAAGAGTGCAGCAAGGCCCGTTGTCGTGCACCAGTTCCCGTTCGAGTCTAGCTCAAAGTGGTGTTTTCGGGTTTTACCCCTAGGTACATCTGTGCCAGAGCCGCCTCTACCTGCTCGTATCCAGACAGGGATGTATTGTTTGGAAAACTCACAAAATCTCTACAATACCAAAATTCTAGGAAGTTCTTCTATACTAATCCTAAAATTTCATCTTAGGTCTACGTGCTCTAATCAGAGTTTATCTAAATCTAGCTTCCAAGGTTTGTACTAAACTTCCTCTGATACCAACTGTAACGCCCCGACCCCAGCTACCCAGAGTCGGTGCATTACTTCATAACATTGGCATGATCACAAGAAAGATCTAATCTCGAAAGACCGATTGGTTTAGTAGCCTTGTAAACACTAGATATATTCATAAGTTTTACATTACATCATAAAATGAAAAACTACTACAACAACATAATGTTTCCACAATCCACACTATTAACCCCTCATAAAATCCCTGCAGGTCATTCATAACTTACTTCTTCACATCCTGGGAAAAATAAAACATAGAAAAGGGGTGAGCTCAAATGCCCAGTAAGGATAACAATATAGCGGAAACTTTCATAAATAAGAATAAACATTTAAGGCAATGTATAACTAAAACAAAAGCCTTTTAAATATTAACTTTCAACATGGTATGGCATAAATAAAATGAAATAATGCCATTTACTTATTCACATGGATATTCTACTAATCGAATAATCACATGCAAAAATCAATAACCACTTTCATAATGTTGGAATGCATAATGCCAGACTATCATAACCACATAGCCAAGGCCTCGTGCCAAGACTACAAATAAGATTTTGTCAAGGCATTGTGCCAAGACACTAGTTTGTCTCATGAGACCTACCGATGCATCGAGGAGCTATAGCGGGCTCCACCCGTCACATATTAAGTCCAATGCATTCCCATATGAAAAGGTTTAAACATAACATAAACATTCATATTAAAACTAGCATACGAAATGTAAATAATTTCACCATAAACTATGAATAGTATAAAAATAGCACATCCACAGTCAAACATATCACAAAATCTTCAATACAATATAGAAGTTTTGTATCATAATAAATCAACTTCAAATAATCTTAAAATCCATCAAAGGATGTTGACATAGATGAAATCAAAATTCTTTTTAAAGAAATATCTCCTTTTATTTTGAAATAATTTAAGATCCATATAAAATAAAACATTTTCTTTGAAAATATTCTTATAATCTTGTAAGGGAAGCTTTGAAGATTTTATAACGGCGTAAAATATCCGCACCCGCCGTATAAGTTAAAAAAAACATTCTTACCTTAATTCTGTCGAAAAGGTTAAAAAGGACCTTGTTTTGAAAATGACCGAAAGATTCCTTTATAAACCACTTATAAAAGTCAAAAAGGGTATAAATGAATTTAACTCATATTCTAGTAAATAGTAAAAATGTTTTGAAATACATTTTTAAGAAACATGGATGTGGATGATAAAGAGATCCCAGTAGATTATTACGTATAAACAACCTCGGATAATGAAGAGATTGTGAAATAACCCTTACCTTGTACTTTTCCTTTTTTGGGGGCGGTTAACCTCCTGTATAATGGTGAAATAATTGTTATTAAATTATACAAGAATCATATACATTAATATGATATCATATATGATCTTTTAACATTGCTTTATTAATAATATCTTAGTATTATCGTCGTTTCAGGTGATAATCGATTCGTTCTTCTTAAATGTTTGGTTACGTAAGACATGTTCGAAATGGATAGATTAAATCTTATTCATAATCAGAATGATATTAACATTATTTTTAACCCTAAAATGAGAATAAGACTTGAATGGATACGATGGAGGATGGATCTCACCGCGTTCGTGGAGACGGTAGTCCGTACGTACGCACGAACGCTACTTCCATTTAATTTTTATTTTAAAAGAATTGAATCCAAATGATACATAGGTATATTACTATTCCATTATAATATAATATTTTATATATGTTACTTAAGTTCGTTAACACCATCCTTTATACGTTCCATGTGTGGTATGAACGAGTCATATCATTTTAAGGGGGCGGTAGTCCGCACTTCCTCAAATGAAATTATCGTATGTATATACAACATGAAACGAATAATGGTATGAAATAAAATGGAATTACAGAAGATTATATATAAAATATATATCATTAATATCATATTTAATTACAGTGCCATCATAATGGCCACCATGAGAGGCGGTAAGATGTATTTGAACAATCATCGTTTCGTGAGGCGTTAGTTTTCCATCCACAGAAACATTATGTTCATCATCCATTAGATGGAGTTGTGTGTATGTGTAGTTTGAATACTTCTTATAAAAACATCCTAGTATATTTATGATACTGGTGTTTTTACAAAAGAAAGGAAATAAAAAGAGTTTGGGGGTTGGAGAAGCAAAATAAATGAAAATAATTTAAGAGAAATCGTTACCTTTAATTTAGGTAACTCACTTTGGTTGGAACCAAAGGACTTATTGAAATGCTTTCTGCCTAAGGGGAAGCTTCAAGTAGGAGGAGAGGGATGTGGGGAGCTTAGTTGGGAAGAGTTTGGACGAGCCAAGTGTCTTGAGAGGTGTGAGGAATGAGTAGAAGTGGTCTCCTTTTATAAGGGAGAGGAGGGGCTCTTTAGGAAAAAGTGAAAGTATTACTTTATAATATAATTATATTCGGTTTATAATGGTCCAAAAATCATTGAGGTCTAAGATAAGATGACTCATATTCTAAATAACATCAACCAATAATAATTGGACAGGTTTTAGATAATATTTTAATCATTATAATATTATTTATTTCAATGATTTATTAATGAGGTAAACATTGCATCATTATTGTGTCATTAATAATTTAACTTATTTGATGTCTAAAAATTATAAATAAAATATCATCATGTAGGAAATCGTTTTAGCTTTCTAATGAATATTTATAATCGAAAATCCAACATGTATAACCCTATGTAAAAATTGTTCTTCTAAAAGATGTAAGCTTATGCCATTTTTATTTTTATTTTAACTTTATTAATATAAAGTGTCCCTACCACATAAAAGTGGCTCCAAGGGGTCCCCAAATTGACCCAAGGATGCTCATGGTCGGGTATGTATCCACCAATAAGGTTAGGACACGTTTTAGGTTAATTTTGTATTATTATAATATTATTTTTTAACCCTTATTTACCGGATTTACCCTTAACCATGGTAATTAAAATATTTACCACAGTAATTATTCAAAATGTCTAAAAATAAAAGTTACCTATTTACACAATTTAGACATCCTGATTCCAAATATGGAATCCATTTTTATAAATTCAAAACACAGAAGTGGCAGAAATTAATGTAAAATTAATTCCCGCTGTCAAAACAAAAAGCGTGTTTTTAAGAGGTAATAACTATCAAAAGATTGACACTTGTTTATGTTCGGTTTAATTGTAAAATTATGTCCAATGACCAACATTATATTAAATGGTAAAAATATATTCTAAATATACTTTAAAACCACTCAAATTCACAATTTATCACTATTAATTATTTTGATTAAAAAAGTTGTTTTTAATTAAAATTTAGTAATTTTCATTATTCATCAAAATATAAAAGTTATCCGAAAAGTACCAAAATTTCACCCTAGGCTAATTTCAATATTCCGAATCCAAATATGAAGTCCATTTTGAAATATAAAATATATATGATTTCAAAAAGTAGGTATTACTATTCACAACGGCTAGTTTAATTAGTTGTGGTGTGTGTTAGAACTCGAGGTTTCGTACAACACACGCTATCGCATTATTCGAAGGGAAACGTACCGTAGAAGCTTGGGGTGTTACAATATATAATATATACATAATAATTAAAATTTTATATTTATTATTTACATTAGTTATACTCATTATTATACCCATCCAAATAATGAAGTGTTTGGATAACAAACTACACCACGGCGTGGAGACGGTAAGCCGTACATACGCACGTATGGTGACTTTTTCATTCATATGATGGATAGAATAATGAATATGGTTGTGCCATTTTTATAATAACATCGCATTATATAGAAGATACTGGATTTATTATTTTATAATGGAAACAACAAAGAAAGAGGAAGTGGAAAAAGAAAATAACTTGAAAGAGGTGATGAAATATTTACCTCTTCTTTAGGTTCTTCCTTTTTATTTGATAAAAAGGGATCCATAGGTTGGCTTTATGACCAAAGGAAGGCCTATAGGATTAAGGTAGGAAATTTTTTAGGATATTTGGTTAGGTTTTTTCCGAGACAAATGGATTTGGAGGTGTGAAATTAAGAGAAGGGTAAGTATCCTTTTATAAGAGAGGTGAAGGTCACTTTAAGAAAAGCTTGAAATATTATTTTATAATAAAATAATTTTCGGTTTATAATAGCTCCAAAATGATTTATTTATAGGATAAGGTGGGTATGGGTCAAAAACCTCTCAACAAATAGGTTTTATAAAGGTTTAGGTCACCATATTAACCTTATCTTTTATATTTAACTCTTAGTTAAATAGTTTGACATTTACCATATCTCTTTGTATTTTTATATTATATGGTTAATAAACTTATTATAACAAGCCAATAGAACCCAAAGTAGTTAATTATTAATATATATAACATTATCTAAGTCCTTTTTTTGAACCTTAGATTTTTATGAATATTATATCAATTAATAATATAGTATTTGTTTTAAAAACTCAATTATGTCAATTTTGACATTATTTAGTATTTGGTTTTTGTGAAACTTATAACAGCATGATTACTTATAATAAAATTATTTAATAAACCCTAACATTCATATTAACCTAAAAAAATAGTTTAATTCATCAAAAGTCTCAAATTACATTTATTTTGATATTTATAATATCAATTATTTTAATCTTTCATTAGTAAGGTAATTACTGCATCATCATTGTGTCATAAATAAATTAAATTATTTAATGTCTAAAAATTATAAATAAAATACCATTATGTAGGAAATATTTTTATCTTTATAATTAATATTTATAGTCGAATTTATATTGTTTGTAACCCTATATTAAAAAAAAAATAGTTATTAAACTTTGAATTTAACTCTTTCAACTCTTCTTTAAATAAAATAATAATAAATGTCCTAATCTAATCCAAGTGGAACAAAGGGGGTCATATTTTATTCCTAAGGTTTTTATTTGGTATAATTAAACGTATCCAATAGAATTAGGACATGTTTTAGGGTAATTATGATATCATTTTTACCCTTAATTACCCTATTTACTTTTATGCGTAGTAAATAAATGTCAAAAGTTACTATTCACAAAAAATTATTTTCATCTTATTGAACCATATTTTACTTATTGATATAAACCATGTACCTATTATTTTTTAAATTCAACTCATATAAGTGGTAAAATTAAGTTTTATGAAAATTTTCAAATGCTCTTAGAAGGTGGGTAAAAGACGGTAAAAAGTTCAATAAAATTTTGTATATCTAAAATTATTATAAAATGAATCCAATGAATTACATTGAATTTATATAGGATTTATGTATCTATTTTGACCTAAAATAAATTAAAATAAAATAACTAATTATTTAAATAAAAATTCTGTTTTAAACAATAACGCAGTGTTTTTCACTATTCATCAAAAATTGAAAGTTTTCAGAAAAATACCAAAAATTCACCCTAAACTAATTTTGATATTCCGAATCCAAAAATTAAGTCCATTTTGAAAAATAAATTTTATAAAATTTTAAAAAGTGGTTATTACTATTCATAACAACTACTTTGATTAGTCGTGGTGTGTTAAAAGTCCAAGTTACGTACAACGCAAGCTACTGAATTATTCAAAGGGAAGCGTACCATGGAAGCTTGGGGTGTTACAAAAACCATTCAAAAAAGATTGTATAAAAAGGAATTTGATGATCCAATATCAAAAAAAAACACAAGAAAGGGTATATTATACAAGAATTGTACCGTTTATAGTAGACGGTCTTGAATCCACAATAGCCAGAGTAGTCTACATAATGTGCAATTGACCAACCCCTCTACCCTAGGTTCTATCCTGATTCCCCTGAGTTATACCTTCTTCCTATTATTATTGTTCCTACACTGGGGTAACACATCCTCTACATTGACCATAAAATCCTATGGAACTATATCTACCTATCTACTAAGGCGTAGCTGAGTCCTTCCCAGACTCTGGTACCTATCATGTTTCCCTACAACTTCTCTATTGTTTTATGCCCCTAAAAACCTATTTAGGTGGACCAATATGCCATAATAATGACACTACAATGTATGGTATAGGCACTGAGGTCATTTGTGGCCCATATTTTCACACTGATAGTACCACAATGTAACAAAGTCATGAGATAGTTTCCCACTTCCCTAACTACTCTAACCACTGCTAGCATGGAAAAAACTATCATAGTAATGAGTATTCCACTAAAAGAAGAGTTTAAAGTTTTCCCTACTGAAAAAATCTATCCACTGCTCGGGGCTTCTCTCGGATTCCCTTCCGTGATGAGTGCTCGATTCATCACATCTGCAAAACTTCTCAAAAGGAATGCATTCACCTATGACATGATCTCATAGAAAATATCATCCTAAAAATGTATCACCTTGGAGATCTCATTATATTCCAAAGATGGTGCAAAGTGATACAGGTTGGTGAAACATTCAGAATAGTCCAGCACTAATATTCCCTCATGTTCCATGCACATGAACTCACAAACCTTCTCATCCCTCGACATCTCAAGATAGAAATGGCTCAGGGACTTTAACTTGAATTCCTTCCAAGATAACTCCTCCTACTGCCCCGCCTACTCCAGAATGTCCCACCAATGCTTGGATGGTCCATGAAGCATATAAGAAACAAGATTCACCCTCCTATCTGTGGGTAGCTCAAAATACTTAAATATCATCTAGACTAACTTGATCTGTAACTTGGCTTCCTAGGTTCCTCCTTCCCTAGTGAACGTGGGTGGATTTTGCAGCTAAAACTCTATCTTCAACTCAAACATCGAAGGAATTGTGCAAACAATATCTCTTTACATGGATCTCATGACCCTCAAGAAGTTTTCATGAAGATGAATATCCATCTAGTCATTAGGAACTACAATAATATTTCGTTTAGTTGTGTTAGGAGTGTATTGATTTCCACTCTCTTGACGCTCAAATCGAAGATGATGAGGATTCATTTTCTCTAGAAGACAAACACACTCCTTATGAAACTGGATAAAATAATAAGGTTAACCTCAAAAGGTTACAACAATAGAGAACCACTGACTATTGGTCTCTCTAAACATGTCTTACAAGTGTTTAATCATGACATAACAATTTATTTATTTAATTTATTAGTTATAATAAGTATCGCATATCACAGTTGAATAGGAAATTATATATCACCTGAAAAACAAATATGTACCTATCATGAACAATGCATGTCGATATATATCCCTATGTTCCTATTATGATGCATTCATACTCATATAACACCATACCAGGCCACGAGTATAAATATCAAGAACCAATAACATCATTGAACCATAACCTCACACAACATGTGAATCTCTCTGGGTGAAATAAAATCAACTATAACAAGAACATAGTATAAATAGCAATCCACCCCTAGGAACTTAGATTTTCCCTCGTAGATGGGTTAGCTACTCCCATGAAAAAGCTCATTACCAAGTCTTAAAACATCCTAGTCTCCTTTCTACCTTTTCCAAATAGTAAATAAATAGAAAAAGAAACCTTATTTGATGCCACTTTTAATGTCCCCAAATCTAACACTCTTTCACATGGCCCAAAAGGGTTTGCTATAAGACTTTAATTATACCTCATCATACGCCAGAGGCTACCGACTAGTAGCGGGGGGTGATAAGTATAGTGGGGAGACTATAACCCATGGTTATAGAGTTACGACATAGAGGAAAAACCAATACTAGTGATAATGTAAATATCAGAGTGTAGAAACAATGGAAATAATATAATACAGTTGAATACCAATAATCAAAGCCAACTAAATAATCCAATAAATAATAAATGAATAATGTAATGACATGCTGGAATGTAACTAAATGTAATTCAAAAAGTAATACAAAATAAAAGACTAGAAGACTCAACATAAGACTCAAAAGTACCTAGTCCCAAACCCCATGTTGGTTCCATCTCCAAACTCCAACCCATCCATCAAGAAAAAATCAACAATAAGGTCTTTTTCCTTTGTCCAAACTTGCATCCATATAATCTTCTTGGGTACCAAATGGTGTCCCAAATAGGGTGTGAGTATAAATCATTAGGTTGACACCACCATATCTAAACATAACCAATCTGATAATAAGTGTATGAAATAATTAGATAAATTGATGTATTAATTAATTAAACAATGAAATTTACAATACATCAACTTGAGTTGGCACTATGCTAGAATTTCTTCTAAGAATGTCTCACAACCATGCCAACCATCACCATATAACCATGGTAAAACATAACCTTCCTTAGTTCCATGCCATAATTTTTCTAATCATGTCTTACAACCATGCCAACCATAACATTATAACCAAGATAAAAATCACAAAAATCTAGTTCAAACATGCTATATAAGCATTTCAACATTTAACCAGGGCTGATCCCACTAGAGAATCATTTCAGCATGAGTCACTGGGCCTAGCCCACTATATAATCATTTCAACATGTGTCACTGGACCAAGCCCTCTATATAATCATTTTAGCATGTGTCACTGGGCATATCCTACTATATAATCATTTCTATATGTATCACTGGGAATATCCCTCTATATATGAATTTTAGCATGTATCATTGGGAATAGCTCGCTATATAATCATTTCAGCATGTATCACTAGGAAAACACCCTATATAATCATTTTAGCATGTAAATCACAACACAAGTTATAGAAATGAGGATGTCATAATATCACATCATATAGGCCAATGGTTAATTATGAAAATTAATATTTATCTTTCAATTACACATTTCATATATCAATTGGTCATAACCAATAACGTGCTAGTTATCTCAATAAATAATCCAAGATAAGGTGAATTTATATCAATAAAACTCCCACAATCCATGTCATGATAAACACACTTTGATCCATTAAACAATTCATTAATATTCAATGGTTCAATCACCTGAATGGTATCCACAATCTTGGTCAATAAACAATTGGATCCAAAGGAACTCCAAGGAATAATTCAATTCATTATTTAAATTAATTCGGTGCATGATATATTGGCGCAATTTTCAATATTTCTCACACATGATAATTATCATACTATAGAGTTAAGGTTTACACCCCCTACCTTTAACCAAAAATCAAAAAATGCTTCCAATGACAAAACCCTATGAGAAAGAAGATGAAGATGATCACAAGAAGGTTCCTATATCAAAAACCAATCAAGATAAAAAACAACAACCCACATGGTCATGAGATTACACTACAACGGTCAGAGAACGGTGGAAGAGAAAAGGTAACCAAAACAGAACCACTTACTCAGGGATCTATTGCACAAATAGGACTTCTAAAATTGATAGAGGCACTATAAAAATTCTTGGAAGGTGCCCTAGGGTTGAGAGGAGAAAGTTTTATGTGGGTTAGAAATAAAACTCAATCGCACAGCATACTTTAAAACTGCATGTCATGGAATTACACATCATGAAATATAGTAACATGTCATGTAATTATTTTTAGAGGGATATGCTGAAAATACAGCTTCCTAGGATTATTATTTATTCTGGTTGAATATTACATGACATGTAATATAATTTCATTATGTGTATTCATTTCATGTCATGAATCAGTTCATGGATTGTAACTGTTCAAGACATGTTTTTTTCACTAATTACAAAACATGTATTACATTTACATGGTGTGTAATTATTCTGTAGATAGTTTTTATCCTAGTTTCCTTATACAAAACCAAAACCCCTTTAAGTATTCTCAACTTACTAAGAACCCATGGTAACACTTGACCCATTTATACTTGGAATCCATTAATTCAACAAACATAAATCACCAGACTTTAAGTCATTTTCCCCAACAAAGGCTCTCCATCTTTGAACAAGACACGGCCACTAAGGCTCAAATGAAAAACTCAAAGAGGGGTGTACCTAGAAAGGGATGGGATCTTACATACATCTTTAGAATTTCCTATGTCATTATAGTCCACATAATAATGAGGATTTTTTTCATATTCCACACGCATATGAATGTCATCATTAGGAAAGGAAATAATTACTTTATCAATGATAGTGGAACTGAGATCCACCTCAACTATAAATTTAGAAAAATGACTGAATCTTACCAGTTCAGTCTCTATGTTAAGCCTGATTGACACTCTTATTACCTAGGTAATGACATGTAATATTTTAGGGTGCAATGGGATCCAGTTGAGCCCATGTATCCTAATCCATACCTATGAAAAATCATTCCTGATATTTGAAAAATTGAATTCTAAGATCCAATCCAGAAATCAAAGAGTACCAGGCTTAAGATACAGGGATCTTGAGATCCAAGCATGTTGTCTTAATTCTTCTGAAGGAAATAAACAGTGGAAGAACCCATGACCAATTGATATGCACTTCCAATATGAAGAACCCATAATTTTTGAAACCCTGTGTACTAAATCATCGATCCGCCATGTTTTCTCACCCTTGGGAAGAGTGAGTCTTGAAATAAGATAGTTTTTACACATGTCCATCCTCTCTGATATCGCATCTGTGTTTTCCTCGACAAGATCCAAAGAACACTTTCTCACAATCTTACCTATAGACGATTCCCTATATGAGGAAAGAGAATGTGTACCTTCTTAAATAGTTGAGGCCCAACCTTGATTAGAAGTCCCATTTGGAGGTTCAACATGGTGACTGGAGTTATCTCTACCATTCTTGGATCGATTTCCACAGGAAAATCTCTATTTCCAACAGACGCTTCCCAGACAAACCCCTTCTTCTTCCATCCATTATAAGTAATATAAATATAAAAAATTATAAACAAATAATTAATTATATAATTATAAATATATTTAAAGAATTGTAAATATATATTTATGAATATAATTATAGATATATATTTATAATTATAATTATAAATAAATATATCTATAAATATTTTTATAAATATTTTTATATAATTATAATTTTATTTAAATAATTATAAATATATTTAATAAATATATATATAAATAAATATAAATATAGTAAATATATTCATTATTTAAATACATTTATTATAATTTTATAATTATTTAAATATATAATTATTTATTTAAAATTATATAAATACTTTTTTAAAAAAAATATTTATTTATTTATTTTTAATTATAAATATATAATTTTATAACTATATGAAATGTTTATTTATTAATATATTTAATAATTAATATACTATTTGTTACTATATATATTAAATTTATACATTTTTATTAATAAATATTACATTAATAAAAAAATTATATTTTTGTAATTTATTAATTTTTGATTAAATAATTGATATGCTATTTTTTACTATATATTTATATTGAATTTTAAAAATTTATTTTAAATATTATATTAATTATTTAATTTTATATATATATTAAATTTACTTATTTTTATTAATAAACATTTCATTAATGAATTTAACATTTAATTTTTTTAATACAATTGTAATTTACATAATTAATATATATCGGGGATTGATGAGGCCAACCCCCAAATTTTTTTTGTAATTAAATTTATTAAATTTAATATATATATATATATATATATATAGTAATAAATAGTATATCAATTATATATATATATATATTGTAATGAATCATAATTTTTTTGATGAAATTTACCTTCTTATAATTATGTTATATAGTGTAAAACACACACATCACATAAAAACCAAATAAAAACTTCATTCTCATAAATTAAGAATTAAATAAATGGTTTTAATTAAAATTATGGAACCTAGACCAATCAAATAGTAACCTAACCCTTGGAATAGTATTATGACCATTAGGAATAGTAAACCATTCAATAGAATAGTAAACTCACTTATGAAAGTGTAAATAAAATTTTGGTATCTTATAAATGAAAATATGATATATTTAAATCATGGAATGATTACATAAATGTTTTAAAAATGATAAATTAAATGTTGGTATTTTTGTGAAACTAAAATATTTATTTATAATTTTATAATTAATATAATGATTTAAAATAAAATTTACTTTCAAAAAATATATTCATAAATTAATATTTTGTTGTCTTATGAGTATAATATAATTTAATGAGGCCTTAATTAATTTTTCAAAGTGTCATAAAATCAGTTATAATATTAAAATCGGTATTTTTTAAATAAATGATGGTTTTAATTAAAAATGAAATTTATAATATTTAGAAAAATATTTTCATAAAATTTATTCCATTTTTTAATTCTAAATGTTGAAAAATGGTTAGGGTAAATTTTTTGGGATTTTTATAAAATAGTTGAATTTTTGTGAATAGTGAAATACGATAATTTATGGTATTTAACATATACATGAATTATTGAGTCATGGATGATGTATGGATGTGGTAATAATACATTGTTTAAAACTCTCCTATACCATTTAATGTATTTATTCATATAAATAAACACTATTGATTGTCTTGATCCAAAATAATAAACAAATAGATAAAATAACAAAAAACACGCCTCCCCTTCCACTATAAATACCACCCTTTATCCTCACACCTCCAAAGGCTTAATGATTGTTTAAATTCTACCCAATTACCTTAACAAGTATATTACCCATGTTTAGGAGCTTCTGTTCTCAATAAAATACCAAACCCTAGTGTCTTAAAGAGGTTCTCAAGGAGATGTTATATAAGAGGTAAAAACCTCCACCTTTCTCTTTTAAATTCTTGTTTTCTTCTACCTTATCATTTCCTCCAAAATTCAAAGTTACATGATAACTAAATTATTTTATATATACTATAATTTTATCTTG
This sequence comes from Viscum album, assembly GCA_963277665.1. Lineage (NCBI taxonomy): Eukaryota > Viridiplantae > Streptophyta > Magnoliopsida > Santalales > Viscaceae > Viscum > Viscum album. Next base: position 575,126,496 of record OY728122.1, on the reverse strand, counting down.
TTAATTTAATATCAATCATAAAATCCATTCTCTTCTTTTTTATTCAAAAAATGAAAACATCGTCTGTGAGGTGTCGATTCACCGCCTTCCTGGACGATGAGTTTTCGTTTTCCAATAATGCCTTCAAGGCTGGTCATAAAACAATTATTAAGGTTAATAAAAATTGAAACATGTTTATTATATCTTATTTCATGTTTTTTAACTAATATATATACATAATATTAAATAATAAAACAAAACAGGTTCATGTTGATCAAAAAATGCCAAAATAAACGAATCATTTTTCATTAACGTTTTATCTAAAGAATCATTATCATATATGAAAAAATATATTTATGTGCCCATTTAAAATTATGGAATTATATTAATATCATATAATTCCACTTCTGAAATTTTTAATCCATTTTACAAGAACTCCCATAAATAAACTCAAGGGAACCGATCGTGAAACCATGAAATGAACGCTCCCGAAATGACAAAATTAAACTCTATAACTCATAGAAATATCCATAAATGAATTTAATAAAATTATAATAAATAAAATATATGTATAATAGGTTCTAAATTAATTAATTAATTGATATAATTTGATTATCTAGTACATTAAGTACATGTGCAGAACACTTTTGGACATAAGGTAAGGGATTCACTTCGAACCTCCATTTTTCCTTTAGGTTACGCTTTCTCTCTCTTTACCCAAATTTAATTCTTAATTATTATTATTTAATCATCCTAAATTATGTTTTTATGTTCCAAACATAGGTACATATCCCAATTATTCTTCCTTTTATGGGTAAATACTTGTTTTATAAGGTTCCCTTTTCAATTCCTCCTGATAAGCAAGCCCGATTAAAGGGAACTTCCCAATTTCTTACCCATTTTCAAGTACATTCCATAACCTATTTTAATCCACCATTATTTTTATAAAATCACAAATTTTATCATTAAAAACTGTATTATTTTTTTTTTTTATGAAAACAATTATCCCTTTTTCCTCTTTAAAGATTCTTTTATATTTTCCCTTAAACTGCACTGAAGTGGCTCATTTCCAAAGTTTCTTAAACTCTATTTTTATATGTTTTTGCTTCATTTGTATATAATTTATCATGATGTATGCCTATTTTCCCTTATTAATGTCCAATTATGACTTAAATACACTCTTTCTTTTACACCATTATGATACACCCCTTGGTTATGCTTTATGACATGATTACGATACCCATTTCTTTCCATGGGTAACCCTTATATTTAATCCTTATGATTGATTATTCATGTGGAACATGTATTCATGAACATGTTATGATGAGAATTCTCAGATATCACTCCAATTAATTGGGTAATTTTTTAGTTTCATGATACATAATTTTGGGATATGGAGTAAACATGATTCCTTTGTGGGACTTTGTTCACCATGTGATATAGTATTAGAAGTTAGACTTGACTCATGTTTATGTCATGTTATATGTATCTAACTAATTATAATTATTTCATTATTACGTGATTCCATGTTCTATATTTTATGCTTCCATATGCTTATTCTTGTGTGATGACTTTTTATGTCATCATGTTATTCCTTCTAACTCATGTGTTATTCTTTATTCCCATGTTTATTCCCTTACTAGAATTTTTAGATAATCCATTTTGTATATGTATTACCCAGGTTATCTTATGAAGATGTAAGAGATCAAAGGAAGTTAGTATCTCACTTTTGGATTATTAATATAAATATTTTTTATTCTAGATCAATGTTTTCATTATTATGAACCTAATCTTCCAAAGACAGTGGACTTTATAATCCTTTGTTTGTATTTGATGGTTAATTATGATTAAAATTATGTAATAATATGTGTAAGAGGATAGGGTCACTATAGTTGGTATCATATAATGGTCTAGTTATTTTTTTATATTAGTACTAGAAAAATTTATTAATAACCCTAGGGGTAATTATATCACCATGGATAACATATATTGAAACTTAGGGAATCAAATTTTAGGATATACTTTTCATTTTCAAGTTTATCCTTCTATGTTAAAATTTTCCTTTTTAAATTCTTATTAGCTAAGTATTCAAGCCCCCACCCCCATAATTGTACTTTATTTTTATTAGTTAATGGAGGTAAATATTATAACCCATGCCAACAATCAATGTTATAGGAAATGTGATGATTTCCCTAATGAAATACCAAATCTGATGGTAATGGGAGATCAAAACTTCATGGCAGTACTTTCTGAACTAGATCAAGTTATGAATAATAATTTAAATTGTGTGGAACACACTCATTATCCTAATAAATATCAATTTGTGGTCAAATAATTTATTTGAAAAATGTATCCCATATTTAATGTATCTTTTTATCCCCTCATTGTAGAACAATGTATTAACTCCATTGAGAATATATTATTTGTCCTCCAGTGCTTATAAAAAGAGAAAGTTGTTATGGTGGTCTATTGTTTTGATGGGGAAGAAGATAAATGGTGGAAGCTGATAAAAAAAATTATAAGGATAAAATTTATTCCATGTAATTAGAAACATTAGAGAAAATATTTTTCAATAAATATTTTCCCCAAACACTCCATCTTAAGATGGAAAGGGAGTTCCTAATATTGAAGAAAAAGGAAGATGATTCTATTGGGACGTACGAGGAAAAATTTACAATGATTTCATGATAAACCTATGTATTTTTTATAAAAACTAAAATAAAGGTGGATCACTTCTTTAGTGGGCTAAATCCAAGTCTAAAAAAGTGTTGGTGATTCGAGACTTTAACAGCTATGAGGAGATTGTTCATTGTGCCCTTAAGGTTGAAATGGAGATTGAAGACTCTCAGTGGTCTCATGAGCTTGGAGATAAAAAGTATAAAGTGAAGTTTAATATGGGAGGATAAATAAATAAATCCCATGATGGAAAGAAAACCCAACATCCCATATTTCAAAAGTGTGGGAAGAAGCATCCCGGAAACTACCTAAGGGGAACCAGGAGATTCTTCAAATATGGAGGAGAGGGGCATCTGTCTAATAATTGTTGAAGGGATATGAAGAGTCCCACAAATGTGGAGGAAGAAAGGAAGGTTCCAATCAACACTCAGCCTATAGTTTAGTGTTTCAACTTAAAGGAACATAGGCATTATGCAATCCAATTTCCTAATCCAAGGGTTATTGGAGGAAATCAACAACAACAACCTTAGAGAAAACAAAGAAGGGAATATGTTATCACTACTATTGAGGTGGATCCTAAAAATAATGTGGTGATAGGTATGTTGGTTATTAATTCAAGAATAGTTAATGTACTATTTTATTCTTGTTCTATTCATTCTTTTATATCTTACAAAAACTATTCAAACACAATCTCAAAATATTGAGGTTGATTTATCTGTGAGAACCACAAATGGGAAAATTATTGAATCCAGAGTATATAACTCCACCCCAATTAATTTTTATGGATTTAAACTCCCATAAAATATTCCCACACTTCCTTTTGTGTAGTTTGATTCTATATCAGGCATGGATTTTCTATAGTTATATAAAGCCAAAATCAATTGTTAAGAAAGAGTGATCACTCTTCACATCCTGAAGCATCCTCTAATTTTGTACAAGTGTAAGGAGGTGGATGAATCTCCTTAAGAATCATCATCTAAATTGTGGATATTATTTCCTTATGAGAAATCATATATTTCTCAAATGATTGAGATAAAGGATAGAATCATGCTCGATGACATGCCCATTGTGAGGGACAACACTGATGTTTTCCCTAAATAATTTTCTAGTCTTCCTCCTAGCTAAGAGGTTGAGTTCTTAGTTAAACTTATTCTTGTATCTCTACTTGTATCAAATATTCCTTATAGAATTTCCACCATTGAGTTTGAGTAACTAAAGAAGAAGTTACAAGAGAATTTGTACAAGGGTTTTATACACCCGAGTGCTTCACCATGGGGTGCGCCAGTCCTCTTCATCAAGGAGAAAGATGGATCAATGGGCCTATTCATTGATTATCATGATCTCAAAAAATCATGATAAATAACAAGTATCCCCTTACATGGATAGATGAATTGTTCAATCAACTACATGGGGCCAAGTATTTCTCTAAGGTGGACCTTTAGTCGGTATATCACCAATTAAAGGTAAGGAAGGATGATATTCCCAAGACTACATTTTGAATGAGTTATGGATACTATTAGTTCGTATTGATTCTTTCAGACTCACTAATTCTCCAAAAATATTCATGGACTTAATGAATATAGTATTTTAAGATTACCTTGAAAAATTTATATTAGTCTTTATCGATGATATTCTAATATACCCCAAGAGAAAGGAGGAATACAAGGAGCATTTGAATATTATTTTAAATAATTTTTAAATGGATAAACTTTATGAAAATTATAGTAATTGATATTTTTGGATAGAGTAATTAACATTATTGGGGTATGTTATCACCAGCAAAGGAATATTTATGGACCCTTCTAAGGAAAAGGTAATCAAATAGTGTCCCAGGCCAACATCGGTAATGGAAATCCGTAGTTTCTTTGGTCTAGTTGGGTATTACCGATGATTTGTGAATAACTTATCATGATTATCAAACCCACTAACCAATATGACTTGGAAGGGATTAAAGTTTATCTGGACTAGTGAATGTGAAGACTGCTTGAAAGAGTTGAAAAAGAGGCTTGTCAATGCACAATTACTCACACTTATAACAAGTGAGGAACTCTTTGTGGTATACACTAATTCTTAAAAGAAGGGATTAGGTTGTGTACTGATGAAAATGATAAAGTGGTATCCTATGCCTCAAGTAAGTTGAAATTTCATGATAAAAACTATCTCGTGCATGATATGGAGTTTGTGGGTGTGATCTTTATGTTGAAAATCTAGAGGCGATATCTCTATGGGGAGAAGTGTGAGATATATACTGATCACAAGAGCCTCAAATATATATTCACGTAGAAGGATATTAATATACACTAGTGAATATTGTTAGATCTCGTCAAGGATTATGATTTCTCAATATACTACCATCCTGGTAAAGAAAATAAAGTGGTGGATTCTCTAAGTAGAAAGGATCCTACAACTTTATCAATGAGGAGAATTGAGAAGGATTCAATATTCTTAGACTAAAAAAGGATAGACATGTGAATCATTAAGTAAGGAACATAATAAATCCTTTCTCAAATTATTTCTCAACCATCCATTATGTAGAAAATAAAGGATGCTTAAAATGATAAGGAAATTAAGAAAAAGGTGGGAGCTATCATAAATGGGAAATCCTCAGAGTTAAAAATTGATAAGGGGGGAGGTTTAAGATTTGGGTCACAATCATGTGTACCATCCAATACATATATAAATAAAGATATTATGAATGATTCACATAGTTCAACTTTCTCTATTTACCCATGGAGAACAAATATGTATCAAGATCTCTAAGAGCACTATTGGTGGGACAATATGAAGAAGGAGATCACTGAATATACATCAAAGTTCCTAGTATGTCAACAAGTGAAGGATAAATGGAAAAGGTATAAAGGGATAATGAAACCATTACCCATACCAATATGGAAATGGGAAAACATCACCATTGTAAAGACCCGGAAATTTCAAGGAAATTTTTTTCTTAATTTTCTTTAGAATTTTACAAGAACGCAGTTTCTGACGGCGCCTGATTCCGAGGCCCAGTGTGCCCAGAATTAATTTTTGAAGTTTGGCTCGGGTACATTCAGTGAACGAGCGAGCGGAAATTTCTATCTTTTGAACCGGTGCTCGGAATTGAAATCCGATTGCACCGATGAACTCGCAATGCCGATAATCGCTTAAGAGAACCTTTACCGTAGTTGCGTTTGTGCGGGAGGAGAAGTTAATTTTTGGGGTTTAATTAAAAAAGTGAATAAAATTGTTAAATCAAATTTTAACAATGTTAAGTGGTTAACTTCTCCCATGGGAAGTTGGTGGTGGGCCCACATACATCCAACTTCCCAAGTGTGGATATTTGAAAGGGTGGGACCCACACGAACCCCCCCACCTTTTCAAATTCATTAAACTCCCTAACCCTCTTAACCCCTCACATTCCAACTCCCCATTAACTCACATTCTTTAATATTTGACAACTTGATTAATTAATGAGGTGAGTTAAGTATGGTTTATTTGAATTTCAATCTTTTGAAATTCTTGCCAACACTTTGCAATTAATTAATTAAACCAACTTAATTATTTATTTTGAGTGTTTGAATTCTTTTGAATTCATTTTTTCAACATTAAAAAGAGATATTATATTCTTCTTTTTGGGTTGGCATAAACCTTGTGGGGAGAACTAAGTAGAGGAGAAGAACTCTTGGAAGATCACCAACCTCTCGAGGAAGAACGTTCCACGTTTCCGAAGAACGTGAAGCAACACCTCCGACCATCTTCAACCGGAGTAAGGAAGGGAAGCACCGCCGCCTACAAAGTATACAGAGGGTGACGTCTCGGCTCGACTTCACCGAGCTCTTCTCCCACCAACCTAGACGGAACGACGCCCGACCTCCGTGACGCTTGTCTTCCGCGGGTTGTTGAAGAACTCCGTTCTTGAAGCTGAGGTAGGGGAATTTTATTTTGGAATTTTCTTATCTTTTGAGAAAAGAACGACGAGCGCGGACCAACCAATACCGGGTTGATCCGCGGATCGTCCGATCAAGCGGTTGATGATTGAGGGTTTTTATTTATTTAATTGTTCGTGAATACAAACTTGGTGATGATCATGGTTTAAAACCCTTTTTGTTATCGAATAACGCGAGGGGGGGGTCGGACCGCACAAACACGGCGGACCCTCCTCCTTTGTTTTTCATGATGGTTTATTGAGGATGATACGAGAAAACGTGGTGCTGTCGCACCACGCGATTTATTGCGGAAGATACGCGCGGCGCCGTCGCGCCGCGCCGTGGAAAGAAATCCAAGAACGCAATGCCGTCGCGTCGCGTCGAAGAAAGTCAAAGGCGTCGCGGCCGGAGCGGGGCCGCGGCGGAGGGAAGCGATGTCGTCGCATCGCGCCGAACGGCATAGGCCATGTCCGGTTCCGGGCCGCGGCGGAGCAAGATGACCGGCGGCCGGCACCGGGCCGCCGGTGTCGGCGAAGGAAGGACCGGTCGTCGCCGGTCCTTGCTGGCAAAACCGGCCGGCCAGTGCGGGCCGGTTGGGCAGTGGAGACCGGGGGAATTAATTTCCCCCGGCCGGGTCTCAAAAGCGGCCCCAATTAAGGGGTCGTGGTTCTCAAAGGGGAGGGGGGACTTTGCCCCCCCGCGCGCGGCACCCGAACGGCGCCCAGGCTGCGCCGCCGTGCCGGTCCGCGCCGCCGCGCCGGACCGCGACGCCGCGCCGGCCCATGCCGTCGCGCCGCCGCGCCGGCCCGCGCCGCCGGACGGCCCAGGTTTTCCGAGACGGGCCGGGTCGCCGCCCGGGGCGGGTCGACCCGGTTCGGCCGACCCAGGGGGGGTCGGGCCGGGTCGGCCCGGGCCCAGACCTCCAGTTTCGGACCACTTTTGGTCAAATGCATGTATCTTGGGCTCCGGGACTCCAAACGACTCGTCGTCAGCGGCAACGCGATCCTTGGATCGAGACGGTCGTTTCGGTATACTATACTCAAGATGCAACTTCCTTTTCGGGAGCCTACGTGGTTAAAACTCCATAGTTAAGCGTTCTTGGCCTAGAGTAGTGATCAGGATGGGTGACCTCCTGGGAAGTTTTCCAGGGTGGGTGTGAGACGGAAAGGCCAATAACTAACAGACCGGGCGTCCGATTTACGCGTCGTCTGTTTCGTTGAATTCCTCTTGATGAGACGGATCTTTTGGCATACTCCACCCGAGGTTTGGACACAGGTGGAGTACGGTCGGGTTGGTTTTGCCTTAAAAACCAACCGGGCCCCTGGAACGAAAAATCCAATAACTCTCAGACCGGGCGTCCGATTGACGCGCCGTCTGTTGCGTTGAGTTCCTGTTGACGATACGGAACTTTTGGCATTCTCCGTCCGAGATTTGGATAAAGATGGATAGTGGCCGGGTTGGATCACACAGAAATCCAATCGGGCCCCTAGAACGGAAAAGCTGATACCTTTCTGACAGAACGTCCGTTTGACGAACCGTCAGCGGCGTTGGTGATCTCGTTGAGAAACGGTCCCTATGAGTATACCCTATGAGAGTTCGGGGTACAGTTGAGATACGTCCGGGTTTGGTTCGCTCACGAAACCAACCGGGCCCCTGGGACGAAAAGGCTAATAACTCACAGACCGTCCGTCCGATTGACGCACCGTCTGTTGTGTTGAGACCCCTATGACGAGGCGGTCCTTTGAGATACTTGGAGTATCGACCTGTAGCTCGTGGAGCAGACCCTCCCAGTGATGAGCGTGCGGAGTACGGAGACCGTGTAACTGGCTGAGACCTGACGACTGCTTGACCGACTCGACTTAGAGTGAGTCGACTAGCCCAGTGGACGGAGCACTACTTTTTGAGGTGCAGACCCATGGCGGACGGAGCACTACCTGTGTGACAGTGCAGACCCGCGGTACTCATCCGGAGAGTACCTCAGCAGGCTACTAGGGGGTGTGCACTACTGTGTTTGGGTGACATACCTCGGCGGGAAGCACTACTGTGTCTGGGTGGATGACCCGCGGTACTCGACAGGAGGAGTACTTTAGCAGTCTTAAGTTAGTGAGCAGTACCTCGGAGTCGTGACAGGACCACTGTACACTCCAGAGACGGAGCTCTTCAGCAGTTACGGTTTCGATAATGAAAATCCTGGTTTGAGCTGAGACTTTTGACCTTGTGTTTACCTCATGATTGAGATGGGTCACTTGCTAACTTAGGTATATGTATGGGAATATACCTGGGTAGTGGTTATCCGTTGATTTCACAATCCTTGTGTTTCCTCATGATTGAGATGGGTTACTTGATAACTTAGGTATATGTATGGGCATATACCTAAGTAGAGGTTATCTGCTGAGATTTTCTTTGTGGTTATCCTTGTTGGTTTAGTGAGACCTTGAGTGTCTCGGGGTCCCTACTGAGTATCATTATACTCACCCCTGCACGGGCTATGTCCGCACCTCGTTGTTTTAGTTGCAGACGACGGGCAGTGCTGACGGAGGCTGAGTGTTCGAGGACTGGACGGTACCCGGAGGTGGACTACACGACGAGTCAGTACCCGGAGGTGGACTTCACGACGTGACGACTCACTGAGGAGGTTGACGGAAGAGAGCGTGGAGGAGGCTATCTGTACCTACCCTTCAGGTAGGATCCATGGTGGACGACCAGGAGCTGCGCTATCTGTACCTACCCTTCATGTAGGGTCCGAGGAGGACGACCCAGGAGCTGCTTCCTTCTTCCAGCCGTTTGTCTTTTTGTTGTTGTACTTTGTTCGGTTGTAGTCATACTTTCTTTTGGGTTTTTATTCTGGCCCATTTACTTTTCATCTTTTCTTTTGTACTTAGTGTTTTGCTTCTGCTTGTACTCTGTGGTGCTTGTTTTCTTTTATAAAGGCAATGCCTTCCCAGTTATCGGGATTTTTCGCCTTTGGTGCTAGTCGCCAGCCCCTGGCCTATGGAAGGCGGGCTTGGGGTAGTCACGGCACGGGCCCCGAGGACGGGTTGTGACAAATTGGTATCAGAGGAGTTCGGTTCTACCACAGAACTTATGACTCTGACTTTTTCTTTCTGTGAATCAATAGTGTTAAGAGTACCGAGTGTGGATTTCAGTTCAGGGAGTCCAGTGTTGGTGCGGGCAGCCGACGTATCCATACACCAGGACCCTGACAACTGATTTCCGACTTTGTGCACGAAAACACTGATTGCGTGTGTGTTTTCAAAGGTTTTCCCTTAAAAAAGCTCAAACTAGGTCAGCTCACCAGGTATAAACGTTTGACCATGTCACGATGTTTCTTTCAGGATGCCTTTTCACGGACGACCAGCTAGAGCCCAGAGGGATGTGCGTGCTGACAGCCTGTCAAGCGACGAGGCTTTGGTGCAGGGCCCTCTTGCAGTTGAGGCACCAGAGGAGGCACCAGCAGTACTACCATACGTTGGGCCAACGATGCCACCAGCCCCAGCAGTAGGCGATGCACGACACTTGAGCGCGCTGCACGAGTTCCAGCGCCATAGGCCACCCAGGTTTTGGGGAGAGACGGACCCGCAGGTGGCTGAGGTTTGGCTGGAGGTTGTGGTGAGAGTCTTCAGGCTAGTGGGGACGCCGGCAGACTTCATGGTGATCTTTGCTACCAGCCTCCTATAGGCAGCAGCATCCAGGTGGTGGAGCCACTTGTTTCAGTTTTGTGACGGGATGACCTTCGCATGGGAAGACTTCGAGACCTTCTTCAGGGTGTAGTTTGTGCCAGTAGATCTACACCCCGAGCGTGTACAGGAGCTTCTGCCTTTGCCGCATGTTTTCCGATCAGTATCCGAGTCATCTGTGGGCAATAGACAGATGATGCAGAGGTCCAGGAGGACCAGACTAGTAGTTGGACGATCTCGGGTTTTAGGACCGGTGGTGCAGGGAACCCGAGGTGGGGTCAGATCCAGGCATGCCAGAAACGGACAATGTTACTCCTGCGGCGGGAAGGGTCACCTGGCACGTGACTGTCCGACTCCTCGTACGGTTGATCAGCGGGTGTTGGAGGAGCCACCGAGACAGAAGCAGCGGCTGGTTCTTGAGCAACAGCCGAGTAGCGGACAAGGTAGTAGAGCTCCGGGAACAGGTGGACAGGAGAGGAACTAGTGGATACGTCTCTTGTACTTCTAGTACCATTTTGTTGTTGTATTCGTGTCTTGTACTATGAGCTGCAATAATAAAAAAGACACTTATCTTTGAGATGTTTTCTTTCCTGTACTTTTTTTTGGTTGATACTGAGTGGTCCCGGTTAAACTGTTGACTTGACCCTCACTTTCGAGATTTCTACTGGAGGGGACCCAGTGACCTCACACTGATGTCGACAGTGTGACTCGACCCTTAGAGGCGAGAGTGACAGTTGGATCTCTTAGTAGTTACGTCGAGGCCTTACGACATCATCCATGGCATGAATGCATCATTCATGTCAGGATTGACTGTATTAGGCAACGAATGTGGTTCATCCAGGGGATGAGACTGGGTTTCTCTTATCGGCAAAGAAGAAATCATAGCAGCTCTTGTGAGACTAAAGGAGTTCCAGGACATCCAAGAGAGGATGAAGACTGCACAGTGCAGTAAGAAACAGGAAACCGGTACGAGTCTTAGAGACTCGGGCATGTTAAATGTTAAAGAAGAGAATGCTTATAGGAGAGATGAGTCTACAAAGCAGCAGACGTGGAGACAGAGCTAGGAGAGCAGCATGAGGTGGTGTACATCCTATCATGGTGCAACCACCCGCCTAAGTTATTCCCGCCAGGCTCAGGGACCTGGAGGGCGGAGGAAGAGTGCGGCTGCATGCGGTCAAGGAGTGTGACCCAATGGCTCTAGAAATGATTCAATGGACAGTCTGTGTCCACTACTATCTACTGTAGTAACGGACGTCGATATGAATCATTCCTTGCTTTCACAAATTTTTGTTCCAGACCTAGAGTTTCCGGTAAGCCATGGACTTTACCCTCACGTCTGGAGATACCTTGGGAGGAGACTCGATGATCACACTTACGCTGATGGTGTGGCCAGATCCTCGAGGCGAGAGTTCCGGTTGGAATCTCTTAGTGACAGCGTCGAGGCCTTACGACGTTAGTTTGAGTATGGAATGGGCAATAACTGTTCATACTCAAATTGACGGTTTTAGGCAAACGTCAGGATGGGTTTTCCTTGGTCGGCGAAAAGGAAACCCCAGGCATCACGGGATAAACTCTTTCACAGGAGGGTGCGACCGATCACTCTTGAGTCGGTCAACCTTACCCTCGTAGCGGAAGTCGTTTCGAGTTCCAGTTCTAACAGAAAATGGAGACCTCTGGAGTTCGAGGATGAAGATCACGTCGTTATACGGGACTCACCCCGACGAGGTTTATGGAGAAGTGTCCAAGGCGGCAAGTTATCTCCGAGGTTCAGCGGACCTTCTTAGGTCCTCAGCTGGGTAGGCGGGGTGGTTTACCACTTGACCCATTCACCGCAGTTGCACCAGGTGCATGATGACTTCCACGTATCTCAACTGAGGAGATACGTGCTCGACTATTCGCATATCATCGACCATGAGGAGCTGGACGATGGCAATGGGGTGTCTTTCACAGAGGTTCCAGTGGGGATCGAGGATCGACAGGAGCAGATCCTACGAGGACGATCGATTCCTCGGGTGCACTTTCTTTGGCAGTACGGAACCTCCAGGTAAGCACATGGGAGCGGAAGGCTCAGATGCGTGCTCTGTACCGCTTTTGTGACCGTAGTTTGTGTTGAAGCTTTACGGGGACGTAAAGCCCTGATGTGGGAGTAATGTAAAGACCCGTAAATTTCAAGGAAATTTTTTTCTTAATTTTCTTTGGAATTTTACAAGAACGCAGTTTCTGACGGCGCCTGATTCTGAGGCCCGGTGTGCCAGGAATTAATTTCCGAAGTTTGGCTCGGGTACGTTTAGTGAACGAGCGAGCGGGAATTTCTATCTTTTGAACCGGTGCTCGGAATTGAAATCTGATTGCACCGATGAACTCACAATGCCAATAATCGCTTAAGAGAACCTTTACCGTAGTTGCGTTTGTGTGGGAGGAGAAGTTAATTTTTGGGGTTTAATTAAAAAAGTGAATAAAATTGTTAAATCAAATTTTAACAATGTTAAGTGGTTAACTTCTCCCATGGGAAGTTGGTGGTGGGCCCACATCCATCCAACTTCCCAAGTGTGGATATTTGAAAGGGTGGGGCCCACACGAACCCCCCACCTTTTCAAATTCCTTAAACTCCCTAACCCTCTTAACCCCTCACATTCCAACTCCCCATTAACTCACATTCTTTAATATTTGACAACTTGATTAATTAATGAGGTGAGTTAAGTATGGTTTATTTGAATTTCAATCTTTTGAAATTCTTGCCAACACTTTTCAATTAATTAATTAAACCAACTTAATTATTTATTTTGAGTGTTTGAATTCTTTTGAATTCATTTTTCCAACATTAAAAAGAGAGATTATATTCTTCTTTTTGGGTTGGCATAAACCTTGTGGGGAGAACTAAGGAGAGGAGAATAACTCTTGGAAGATCACCAACCTCTCGAGGAAGAACGTTCCACGTTTCCGAAGAACGTGAAGCAACACCTCCGACCATCTTCAACCGGAGTAAGGAAGGGAAGCACCGCCGCCTACAAAGTATACAGAGGGTGACGTCTCGGCTCGACTTCACTGAGCTCTTCTCCCACCAACCTAGACGGAACGACGCCCGACCTCCGCGACGCTTGTCTTCCGCGGGTCGTTGAAGAACTCCATTCTTGAAGCCGAGGTAGGGGAATTTTATTTTGGAATTCTCTTATCTTTTGAGAAAAGAACGACGAGCGCGGACCAACCAATACCGGGTTGATCCGCGGATCGTCCGATCAAGCGGTTGATGATTGAGGGTTTTTATTTATTTAATTGTTCGTGAATACAAACTTGGTGATGATCATGGTTTAAAACCCTTTTTGTTATCGAATAACGCGAGGGGGGGTCGGACCGCACAAACACGGCCGACCCTCCTCCTTTGTTTTTCATGATTGTTTCTTGAGGATGATACGAGAAAACGTGGTGTCTTCGCACCACGCGATTTATTGCGGAAGATACGCGCGGTGCCGTCGCGCCGCGCCGTGGAAAGAAATCCAAGAACGTAACGCCGTCGCGTCGCGTCAAAGAAAGTCAAAGGCGCCGCGGCCGGAGCGGGGCCGCGGCGGAGGGAAGCGATGTCGTCGCATCGCGCCGAACGGCATAGGCCGTGGCCGGTTCCGGGCCGCGGCGGAGCAAGATGACCGGCGGCCGGCACCGGGCCGCCGGTGTCGGCGAAGGAAGGACTAGCCATCGCCGGTCCTTGCTGGCGAAACCGGCCGGCCAGTGCGGTCCGGCTGGGCAGTGGAGACCGGGGGAATTAATTTCCCCCAGCCGGGTCTCAAAAGCGGCCCCAATTAAGGGGTCGCGGTTCTCAAAGGGGAGGGGGGACTTTGCCCCCCCGCGCGCGGCACCCGAACGGCGCCCAGGCCGCGCCGTCGTGCCGGTCCGCGCCGTCGCGCCGGACCGCGGCGCCGCGCCGGGCCGGGTTTTCCGAGCCGGGCCGGGTCTTCGGGCCGGGTCACCGCCCGGGATGGGTCGACCCAGTTTGGCCGACCCAGGGGGGGTCGGGCCGGGTCGGCCCGGGCCCAGACCCCCAGTTTCGGACCACTTTTGGTCAAATGCCCGTATCTTGGGCTACGGGCCTCCAAACGACTCGTCGTCAGCGGCAACGCGATCCTTGGATCGAGACGGTCGTTTCGGTATACTATACTCAAGATTCATCTTCCTTTTCGGGAGCCTACGTGGTTAAAACTTCATAGTTAAGCGTGCTTGGCCTAGAGTAGTGATCAGGATGGGTGACCTCCTGGGAGGTTTTCCAGGGTGGGTGTGAGACGGAAAGGCCAATAACTAACAAACCGGGCGTCCGATTTACGTGCCGTCTGTTTCGTTGAATTCCTCTTGATGAGACGAATCTTTTTGAATACTCCGCCCGAGGTTTGGACGCAGGTGGAGTACGGTCCGGTTGGTTTTGCCTTAAAAACCAACCGGGCCCCTGAAACGAAAAAGCCAATAACTCTCAGACCGGGCGTCCGATTGACGCGTCGTCTATTGCGTTGAGTTCCTGTTGACGATACGGAACTTTTGGCATTCTCCGCCCGAGATTTTGATGCATATGGATAGTGGCCGGGTTGGATCGCACAGAAATCCAACCGGGCCCCTGGAACGGAAAAGCTGATACCTTTCTGACAGAACGTCCGTTTGACGAACCGTCAGCGGTGTTGGTGATCTCGTTGAAAAACGGTCCCTATGAGTATACCCTATGAGAGTTCGGGGTACAGTTGAGATACGTCCGGGTTTGGCTCGCTCACGAAACCAACCGGGCCCCTGGGACGAAAAGGCTAATAACTCACAGACCAGGCGTCCGATTGACGCGCCGTCTATTGTGTTGAGACCCCTATGACAAGGCGGTCCTTTGAGATACTTGGAGTATCGACCTGTAGCTCGTGGAGCGGACC
Organism: Viscum album; assembly: GCA_963277665.1. Classification (NCBI taxonomy): domain Eukaryota; kingdom Viridiplantae; phylum Streptophyta; class Magnoliopsida; order Santalales; family Viscaceae; genus Viscum; species Viscum album. The sequence goes on along the minus strand of OY728122.1, from coordinate 575,111,364 downwards.
CTCCCAGTGATGAGCGTGCGGAGTACGGAGACCGTGTAACTGGCTGAGACCTGACGACTGCTTGACCGACTCGACTTGGAGTGAGTCGACTAGCCCAGTGGACGGAGCACTACTTTCTAAGGTGTAGACCCATGGCGGACGGAGCACTACCTGTGTGACAGTGCAGACCCGCGGTACTCATCCGGAGAGTACCTCAGCAGGCTACTAGGGGGTGTGCACTACTGTGTTTGGGTGACATACCTCGGCGGGAAGCACTACTGTGTCTGGGTGGATGACCCGTAGTACTCGACAGGAGGAGTACTTTAGCAGTCTTAGGTTAGTGAGCAGTACCTCGGAGTCGTGACAGGACCACTGTACACTCCAGAGACGGAGCTCTTTAGCAGTTACGGTTTCGATAATGAAAATCCTGGTTTGAGCTGAGACTTTTGACCTTGTGTTTACCTCATGATTGAGATGGGTCACTTGCTAACTTAGGTATATGTATGGGCATATACCTGGGTAGTGGGTATCCATTGATTTCACAATTCTTGTGTTTCCTCATGATTGAGATGGGTTACTTGATAACTTAGGTATATGTATGGGCATATACCTAAGTAAAGGTTATCTGTTGAGATTTTCTTTGTGGTTATCCTTGTTGGTTTAGTGAGACCTTGAGTGTCTCGGGGTCCCTACTGAGTATCTTTATACTCACCCCTGCATGGGCTATGCCCGCACCTCGTTGTGTTGGTTGCAGACGACGGTCAGTGCTGACGGAGGCCGAGTGTTCTAGGAATGGACGGTACCCGGAGGTGGACTACACGACGATTCAGTACCCGGAGGTAGACTTCACGACGTGACGACTCACTGAGGAGGTTGACGGACGAGAGCGTGGAGGAGGCTATCTGTACCTACCCTTCAGGTAGGATCTATGGTGGACGACCAGGAGCTGCGCTATCTGTACCTATCCTTCAGGTAGGGTCCGAGGAGGACGACCCAGGAGCTGCTTCCTTCTTCCATCCATTTGTCTTTTTGCTGTTGTACTTTGTTCGGTTGTAGTCGTACTTTCTTTTGGGTTTGTATTCTGGCCCATTTACTTTTCAGCTTTTCTTTTGTACTTAGTGTTTTGCTTCCGCTTGTACTCTGTGGTGCTTGTTTTCTTTTATAAAGGCAATGAATTCCCAGTTATCAGGATTTTTCGCCTTTGGTGCTAGTCGCCAGCCCCTGGCCTATGGAAGGCGGGCTTGGGGTAGTCACGGCACGGGCCCCGAGGACAGGTCGTGACAACCATGGAATTTTTCACTGGACTTCCAAATACATCCATAGGAAATAATACTATATGGGTCATTATGGATCATCTTACAAAGGTAGATCATTTTATAATAATTTAAGAGTACTTTTCACTTGATCAAATTACATAGATATACATCAAAGAAGTGGTGAGGGTGTATGGAGTACCACTATTGATTATATCCAATCAAGATATGAGATTTACCTCCAATTTTTGGAAAAGTATCCAACATTCTCTAAACACTAAGCTGAGATTTAGTGTGTCTTATCACCCTAAAATTGATGTCCAATCTGAGAAAACTATTCTAGCACTGGAATACATGTTGAGATCATGTTCTATGGACTTAAAGGGGGATGGGACCAACATCTACCTCTGTTTGAGTTATCTTACAATAATAATTTCTAATCAAGTATCCAAATGGATCCATGTAAATCCCTTTATGTGAAAATATGTATAACACCAGCATGCTGGGATGAATTCAATGAACGTAAGGTGTTCGGACCTGAAATGGTTACAGAAATGGTAGAAAAGGTGAAAACCATTCAACATCACATCAAGGTAGCCCAAATTTGATAGAAAAATCATGCAGATAATCGCCAATGGGAATTAGAGTTCGAATTTAGATGCATGTTATTCCTCTACATATCTCCATGTAATAGATCCCCAAGAATTTGGAAGAAAGGAAAGTTAAGTCCCAGGTACATTGACACCTTTGAGATTCTTGATCATGTTAGAGTTGTGTCCTATAGAATAGAACTCCAACCAACCATGTCTCAAGTTCATGATTTATTCCATATATCCCTCTTGATAAACTATATACCAAATCCCACACATGTACAAAATTTATAGGTGGTACAGTTGTAAAATGATCTCTCTTACGAGGAGCGGTCGGTGAAGATCTCGAACCGTAGAGATAATGTTATATGCAACAAGAATACTCACCTGGTCAAGGTACTATGAAGAAACCATAAATATGAATAGGTGACTAGAGTAATAAATGAAGGAGAATTACCCTCACCTATTTTCAACTTATAATGTAAAATGGAATTTCGAGGGTGAAATTTCATAAGGGGGGAAGAATGCAACGAATCAGAATTTTCTCAATGAAATTTCCCTTATTATAATTATGTTATATAGTATAAAACACACACATCACATATAGAACCTAATAAAAACACCATTATCATAAATTAATAATTAAATAAATGGTATTTATAAAAATTAAGAAACCTATACTGATGGAATAATAACTTGACTATTGGAATAGTAATATGAATAGTAGGAATATTAAACTGACCAATATAATAGTAACATCACCTATGAAAGTGTAAATAAAATTTGGGTATCTTATAAATGAAAATATGATATATTTATATCCTATAATAAGTAAATATATGTTTTAAAAATGATAAATTAAGTGTTGGTATTTTTATGAAACCTTAATGTTTATTTACAAATTTACAATTAATATAATGGTTTAAAATAAAATTTATTTTCACAAAATAGATTCATAAATTAATATTTTTTTTCTTATGAGTATAAGATAATTTTATAATACCTTAATTAATTTTTCAAAGTGTCATAAAATTGGTTATAATATTAAAATCGGTATTTTCGAATAAATAATGATTTTAATTAAAAATTAAATTTGTCATGTTTAGAAAATTATTTTCATAAAATGGAGTCTTTTTTTGAATTATACATGTCGAAAAATGGTTAGGTTGGATTTTTTAGATTCTTCTAAAATAGTTGAATTTTTGTGAATAGTGAAATACAGTAATTTACGGTATTTAACAAATACGTGAATTATTAAGTCATGGATGATGTATGGATGAGGTAAGAACCCATGGTTTTAAACTCTCCTAAACCATTTACTGTATTTAGTCATGGGATTCAACATTATTTATAGTATTGATCCAAAATAATAAATAAATGAATAAAATAATCAAAATACCCCTCTCCTCCCACTAAAAATACCACCCCTTCTCCTCACACCACCAAAGAATTGAAGCTTGTCTACATTATACCAAATTATCTTCCCAAGCCTCTTCCCCATGTCCAAGAACTTCTAGTCTCAAAAAAATACCAAACCCTATTTCCTTAATAAGGTTCTCAAGGATACATTATTCAAGAGGCAAAATCCTCCACCTTTCCCTTCTCTTCTTATTTTTTTCTAAAAATGAAAACACCATTCATGAGGTCTCGATTCACTACCTTTATGGATGAATATTTTTCATTTTCTATTCCCACATTCAATTTTGGTCATAAAACCATTATTATGGTTCAAAAATATTTAATCTTATATATTATATCTCATTTCATGTTCTGGAACTAATATATATATATACATAATATTAAATAATAAAACAAAACTAGTTCACGTTGATTGAAAAACCACCAAAATAAAATAATCATTTTTCATTAACATTTTATCTAATGAATAATTCTCATATATGAAAAAAAAATGATATAAATAACTATTTAAAATTATATAAGTATATTAATATCATATCATTCAACTTCTATAATTTTTCTTTCATTTGACAAGAACTCTCTAAATAAACTCAAGGGAACTGATCATGAAACCGTGAAAAGAATCATCTTGAAATGAAAAAAATTAAACTCTATAACTCATAAAAATAGCCATAAATGAACATAATAAAATTATAATAAATCAATATATATATAATAGATTCTATATTAATTAATTAATGGATCAAATTTGATTATTCAGGACATTAAGTGCAAGTGTATAACACTTTTGGACATAAGGTAAGGGATTCTCTTCAAACCTCCATTTTTTCCTTTAGGTTACACTTTCTATATATTTACACAAATTTTATTATTAATTATTCTTATTTAATCCTCTTACATTCTATTTTTATATTCCAAACATATGTACCTATCTCAATTCTTCTTTTTTATGGGGAAATATATGTTTTATAAGGTTTCCTTTTCAATTCTCTCGATAAGAAAGCCTGATTAAATGGAACTTCCCAATTTCTTACCCAATTTAAAGTACACTACATAATCTATTTTAATCCACCATTATTTTTCTAAAATAATTAATTTTATAATGAAAAAATATCTTATCTCATATCTGGTTTTATGAAAATAATTATTCCATTTTCCGCTTTAAAGACTATTTTATATTTTTTCTTAAACTGCACCAAAGTGGATCATTTATAAAGTTTATTAAAAACTATTTTTATATGTTTTCACTTTAGTTGGACATAATTTATCATAATCTATGCATACGTTTCCTTATTAATATCCAAGTATGATTTTAATCTATCCTTTCTTGTACACCATTATGATGCACCCCTTGGTTATGTCTTATGGCATGGTTATGATACTGATTTATTTCTATGGGTAACCCTTATATTTAATCCTTGTGATTGATTATTCATTTGGATATCATATGAATGAAAATTTTATGATGGGTGAGCCTAGATAGAACTTCAATTCATTGTGTGATGTTTTAGTCTCATAAGATGTCATGTTGGGATATGGAGTAAACCATATTCCTTTATAGCACTTTGTCCACCATGTGATATAGTCTTGGTAGTTAGCCTTGACTCATGTTTATATCATGTTATATGTTGCTACCACATTCCTATTTTTCCATGATTACATGATCCCATGTTCTATATTTTATGCTTCCATATGGTTATTCTTGTGTCATTCTTTTTTATGTTGTCATGTTATGCCTTCTAACTCATGTGATATTATTTATTCCCATGATCATTCCCTTAATGGGATTTTTAGATCATTAATTTTGTCTATGTATTCCCCATATAATCTTATAAAAGTGTAAGAGATCTAAGGAATTTAGGATCTCATTATGGATGATTAATATAAAGATTTTTTATGCTAGTTCTATGTTTTTAGTTTTATATACCCAATCTTCCCAAGACACTAGACTTTACGATCCTTGGTTTGTATTTGATGGTTAATTATGCTTAAAATCATGTAATATTATGTGTAAAAGAATATTTCCACTATATATTTTATAATTAACAAAAATGAATAAAATTATTAAAAAATAATAAATTTAATATATATATATATAGTAATAAATAGTATATTAATTATTTAATTAGTATATTAAATATTTAATAAATTAAATATTTTTTAAATTATAAACTTTATATTAATTATTTAAATTTTATTTATTTACAATTCACACAAGGAAATAAAATAGGCATCAGGACTCAACCTTGCGACCACCGCCCCAAACCCCAAACCCCCTGCCACCACAACCACCTATGTGGGTATATTATTAAGTATTTAATTATTTATATATATAATTAAATTTCACTCATTTTTAATATTAATTATTTCGATATAATTTATCTATTGAAAATTTTAAGTGTTTTCTTATGAGAGATGAAGAACATGTGGGTCGAGAGTCTCTCTCTCTCTCTATGAAAATGCAAATTATGTTTGATCATTGTAATGAATTCGATCTTGGTTGATTATTTCGATCTTGAAAAAGTATTTGTTGGTCACTCAAAGAAATTTTAGGGTGGATCTAGTATGAGGAACCCTGAATCTTTAGTTTCGGAACCAACGAATGGGAATCAGGTCCCTTCAAAGCATTCTGAGCTAGGAGGACATGAAAATATGAAGGTTAACACGTCATGGGTAAGGAATGCTTCCTTTTACATATTCTTCTATGGTCCTATGAGTGATGATTCCACTTCTCACAATCGAATTTTGAGGAATGGTGTGCTTGATGTGTTTGAAGTGAACCGTAGAATTTTTTAGGAGTAATTCGAATATTGGAAACACTCGATTATCAAACACCTCACATCTCAAATGATAAACTCTTGGAAACTTGAATACATTAGGAAATGACTATTGTAGATCAAGGGTTTTGATGACTAGAACATTGTTTCGATCAGTATGAGTTTTTAAAATATTAATTTTTGTTCATAAGAGTTGAAATTAAAGTCTTGGACTTGTGGTTTCATCAATATCAAGATAGGGAGTCTATGGTTTTATAATTGATACCCCTTATTTGAACCATTTCAAGCCAAGAACTTTGTTTCATAGTCTTAGATTTTTGTTAAAGGGTTGAACTAGGTTTTTTGTCACCCAAGGATCCTTTGGGATGTTTCTCTATCTATAGTCACCCTAATTAAACATTACAAAGAGACTGGGATGACTATGTATGGTCACTTTTATTGAATTCTGGTTGAGTTTGATCTTTCTCTACCACTTGTTGAGACTGTGTATTTGATTACTGGTGATTTTAAGTTTGAAATTTTAATTGAATTTGAGAATTATATTAATTTATGTTTCAATTTCTCAATTACTAGTCATGTTAAGGTTAATTTTCATAGAGGATTGAGATGCTATAATTGAAAAAATCACGGATGCACTGTTGAGAAATGTAAATTCAAATTACCATTTGCTAGTGGAACTACTTCTTTAAAGGCCCTGATCTCTATGCTTGTGTCCGGTAATAAGGGTTACTCTGTTAAAGGGAGCCTGATGGATAGTATCTATAGGATAATGAATGGAGGGGCATCCTACTTTACTGATGTTGTCGTTGGGACAAAACCTATTGGCAGTATTTCTAATGGTGACGGTAGTAAGGGTGTGTTACCTAATTATTCTGTTGAATGCACATTTTCCACTAATAACATTCCACACCCCTTGTTTAAGTGTTGACACTATGGAAAACTCACCATATTGAGTGAATAGAATGACTTATCCCACTCACTATAAGATGTAGGGAATGTACCTTATTGATTGAGCATATAGGCTTGTTAGACTAGTTATAGATGTCTGAGTTATACCCCAATCCAGCCAGCAACTAGTATTCCAGGTATATGGCCACATACGTCTGCACGTACTTGGTTTGTATAGGTGGATGAAATATATAACTATACTATATATATATATATATTACTATATACATATTAACTGATCAAAAATCCTCCTAGCCATGAGATGGAGTAGGTAGAACCTTCAGGTGTCCTCTAGGGACCAGAGCAGGCTGGTTATTTATTTCAGTACTTGTCTATTAATTCATTTATACCTATAAATTGTTTAGTTATAAGCACTAATTAGATTACTTTTAGACACTGTTGTTGGTGTACTACTGAGATTTTATCTCACACTCTTCTTGATCTGCCTTTTTTACCCAAGAAGATTGTCTTCCTGCAGGTAATAATAAGGTAAATCACCTTACTACTGGTCTTTGATATGATTTTCTTATAAACAGAGCGTAGGAACAAAGGACCGAACATAGTCTCAAGATGCTAGTGGAGCAGTTTTTTTTTTCTTATTGCTATTTTGTATATCATGTTTTTATTTTCCTGTACCCATTTTTTATATCATCATGACATGAATCCATGTATATGACACTTCCTATTGGATTTTGATTGTTATTCAGTTGCTCAGTTATTTATTATTCTGCTGATTTAATATTCTATATGTTTATCATTTCTTCCATTGTTATATATTTATGATTGTATCCATTGTTCCATTATTATATGAGGGTATAGTCTCCCCACCGTACCACCTTTACACCCTCACTTCTAGTCGGTAGCCTCTAGAGTATGGGGAGGTTCACTTGAGGCCATGTGACCCAAAGGCTTGGGGCATGGGTTGAGTAGATCTCAGGTCAGGATGTTACAAAGTGGTATGAGAGGGTAAAATTTTCCTTTGTATTACTATTTAGGTATTAGACAGGTGACTAGGAGTTAAAGAAATTTTAAAATAACCTTTTACTAGGATGTAGATAACCCAGGTATAGGGGAAACCAAAATTACCTGGGATGGGAAATTGTAGTTATTGATTATTTCATTCATAGTTGATACGACTTCACTATTGGGTAAAGCACTAATTTTATGGTTTTATTATTTATGTAATGGTTGGAATGGTATTTATTCACTATGGGCCAATGAAATAAGGTAATTTTATTATATTCATCACTGTAGGCACAATAGGACTAATATTCTATGCATTTTTCCATGTCATGTTTAATTTAAGAATGGATTTGACTATTTTATATTGTTAGTTCCTTAATTATGTATTGAATTGTGCTAACTCTCCTTGAAGATATTGGAAAACATAATTAACACTTAAAGTTCCTACCTTAACCTAATAGTGTTTTCCTACATAGGTTAAAAAAGACACCTTAAGCGGTCAATTATGGCATGTTGAGCCATTGACCATTGGTCGCATGGGCTAGAACATGTTATGGCGTGGGTTAAGTGGACATCATATTTTGGTTAATAAAGAGTATGGTCCCTTATGGATTGTAAATGGGTATCTACCTAATTCATCCATTTTAAGTTATTTCAATATTTGAATGAGAACAATTTTAAAACAAATGACTCTTAAAGTGATCGTCTATCTTATATATACATGTGAAACGGATACCTGGAACCAAACCCAACCTTAGTATTGTGTAGTGGGGAATATATTTCATTCTTATAGACCTTAAGGTCTCTTTTATTACCTAGTCCTAGATTTTTTAGCATTTATAGAGGCATGACCATTTTTATAGGAAGGATTTATACATATCCTAGTTTTCTAATTGAAACCTTTTTAACTACTGAAATCTCTTCTAAGGCATGCATTTGGCATTGTAGTATCATGCCACCACGATGTCCTATGGTTTCATTCCTTGAAGGCGGTGAGGACCATGAACCTGATGTGGGGGGCCTTGACCACTAGTGATTCCTTCTATAGTGCCATTTTTGGAACCTATTTATGATCCTAATATGGGAACCGACTCCCAGTTCTGTGAGGGAATTCTATGTATGTTGTAGAATATGAAAGGTGTTGCTCAGCCTACCCTAAGTATGGTAGAGTTGACTTGGGAATTCCAGTAGTATCATCCTCCTACCTTTTTAGGGGATGGTGGACCACACGCTATTGATTCATGGCTCAAAACTATTCTCTCTATATTCGATCATCTAGATATGCCTCCAGAGTTAAGTTTCATTCTTGTAGTGTATATGATATGTGATTCTACTAAGTGGTGTTGGGATGTTATCATCTAGGAGGATCAGCATCATAATTTGGTCTAAGAGGATTTCCATACAATATTCTAAGATTATTTATTTCCCTAGACTCTGAGTTATGATAAAGCTATAGAATTTATGAACCTATAATAGGGGAACATGTCTGTTATGGAATACTCTTCTTGTTTCATTGAGTTGTAGTAGTTTGGTCCAACTTTAGTGGGGGTGACCTTATGACCGCTAGGAAATTCGAGGATGGGCTGGTTTAAGAAATTCGATCATAGGTCAATGTCTTCAGGTTGATTACTATTTTTGAAATCACCAACCAGGACCTTATCACATAGTGAAATTTGAGGGAAGATGATGGTGTGAGTCAGGGTAGTTTGGCACCGAGATCTATCAGTGGTTCTTCTTCTTGGTGAAAGAGATGTCTCGAGGCTACTCATGGAGGTAGTAACAGTCAAGTTCCTCGTGTTGAAAATTTTATAATATGTCATCAGTGTGGGAAGTTGGGACACACTAAACATTAGTGTTTACATGATCTAGTTGAATGTAGAGGTTACTGCAGGCTAGTCTATATTTATCACTTCTATATAACCTTTCCTTCAGCACCTAGTGAGCAGGGATCTACTCCTACTCCATGATCAAGATAGGGACCAGTAGTATCACATAGGCAAGCATTTGGAATACCACTAACCGATCAGGCTAAGGTGGCAGTTGAGGAAGAGGTAGTCCAACTTATTATTCTCAACACCAGTGGAGCAGGCATACTCTGGGTAGTCAGTCAGTGACTCAAGGTCACTATACAAGCCAGTTACATGCAGTCCAGCCTACACTGGAGGAGCAGATCATCAGACCTTATACTATACAAGGTATTATTCTATTATCCTCCACATTAGTGTATTATTTATTTAACACATTCACATCTCACTCTTTTATATATGAAACTATTATGGGAAGTTTGGGCCTTGATATTGAGAACTTATATGGTGTTATGATGCTTGATACACCATTAGGTGCCCTCTCAGAGGGTGTTCGTCATTGTAAGGATTGTCCTCATGAGATAGGTGGGTACCTCTTCATGTGGAATCTTAACATCCTTGACATGATAGGATTTTATGTAATCATCGTGATAAAGTGGTTAGTTCCCTTTTGATATCATATTGACTGCTATCATTATAGGATAACATTTATGTCACTAGAGGATGTTAGGCATATTCATAAGGGAGAATAGGATGTTCAATCTACACGAGCATGACCTAAGTAGTAGAGGTTGGGCAATGTGATAGCTCATATTTCCAGTCTTTTCTTGGAAAACCAGGGGTTATGAACTTCTATTTTCCCTCCTATACTAGAGTGTTTTTGGGAAATCTTTCCTAATGGCTTCTCTAGTCTACCTCCGATGTGATAGGTAGAATTCAACATTGATCTTTTTTAGAAGAAAATCTAGTGACGATTACTCCTTATAGGATAACACCTATGAAGCATTTGGAACTCAAAAAGAAATTAGAGGATCTGGAGGCTAAAGGATTCATATTCCCCAAAACATATCCTTGGGGGTTTACTGGTCCATTTTTCTAAGAAGGTGGATGGTACCCTCAAGATTTTCATAGATTACCGTCAATTGAACCAGCTAATGGTAAAGAATCATTATCCACTACCTCGAATATATGACCTCTCTGATCCAATTTGAGGAGAAAAGGTGTTTTAAAAGATAGATATGTGGTTTTTCTATCATCATGTGTGTTTTAGGACTTTGAACATGCCTTGAACTGATTTCAGGAGCAGGTATGTTCTATATGAGTACCTAGTCATGTCATTTGGACTCACAAATGCACCTACAGTCTTTATGGATCTTATGAATTGGGTTTTCCACCCATATATGGATTCATTTTTGGTGTTATTTTTTGAAGACATATTAGTATATTCACACTACATACATGACTATGCAACCCATCTTAAGATCATACTGAATACATTGAGAGAGAGTCATCTCTATGTTAAGTTCAGTAAATGCCACTTTTGGATCGACAAAGTCTACTTCCTAGGTCATATCATCTTGGAGTCCGGAGTTTTAATATACCTAAAGAAAGTGAGAGCTATAGTTTTCTAGGAGCATCCTAAGAATGTCTTTGACATTTAAAGTTTCTTGGAGATAGATTGATATTACAGACACTTCATCCAGGATTTTTCTCATCTTACAACATCGCTTATGATCTTGACAAAGAAAGGTGTGAAATTAATTTGTTCAGAATCTTGTGAAATAGTCTTTTAGGAGTTGAAGGGTTATTTGAATTAAGCATTGATACTAATTATTCTAGATCCAGGAAGTAGTTATACCATATATTATAATGCATCAGGTATCAGGCTTGGAGTTTTTTTAATGTAGGATGAGCAGGTCGTAGTGTATGAGTGTCATCAGTTGAGGCCTCATGGGTGGAATTAACTGATTCATGACCTCAAGCTCACTGTTTTTGTATGTGTATTACGTTGTTGGAAAAACTATCTACTTGGATATAATTGTTTTGTATTCACTGGTCACAAAATACTCAAGTAAATCTTTACACGACAGGATCTAAATCTTAGACAGCACAGTTGGGTTGAGTACCTATAGTTGTTTTATTTAGATATTTTCTACACACCTAGTAAAGGCAATGTTGTGGCTGATACTCTGAGTTGGAAGGCTCAGAAACAAATAGTTCAAGAATCCAGTGGAAAATGGAATCTCATGGCCTTATTATCAAAGATGTACATTGATGTTCAAGAGGACCATGGTCAGAATATTCTCTCAGCCTTGGTAGTGACTTCTACTATTCTGGAACGAGTAAGAATGAGACAACTATCTGATCCCGAAGGCCATGTTCTGGGGTAAATTGTCTCATATAATGATACATATTTAGGTTGGAATATGGATGGGAATGATACCTTACTATTCCATGGGTGTGTATGGGTCCCAACATACATTATAGAGGAGTTTATGTAGGAATTCTATGCATTAGCATGGGCGATTCACCCAAGTGTCACCAAAATGTATCAAGATCTATAGTGTTGATATTGGTGGCCTGGTATGAATTGTGTGATTTTTGGCTTCATCACTCAATGTTCCACCCTTTAGTATGTGAAGGTGGAACATCAGCGACCAAAATGGATTTTACAGTTGTTGTCTATTCCCAAATGGAAATGGGATGATGTTTCGATGGATTTTGTGACTGGTTTACCAAGATCAACTCATGGAAATGATGCAATGTGGATTTTTTTTATCATTTGACAAAGGTTATACACCACTTACCTATGAGAGAGACCTTATCGATAGATGATGTAGGGAGGTTGTATGCTAGTGAGTTTGTACATATTTATAGCGATCCTCATTATATAATTTTTTACAGAGACACTCTCTTTACGTCATGGTTATGGAAAGGGTTGTATAAGTCCTTGGATACATATGTGCTTCTAAGCATGGCCTATCACCCATAGACTGATGGATAGATGGATCATACTATTCAGTTTCTAGATAAAATACTATTTGCAAGTGTCCTTGACTTTGGGAGTTCCTATGACAAACACATTCCCCTCATTGAGTTATCTTATAATAAAATATTTTAGGCTACCATAGATATGGATCCTTATGAAGCCTTATATGGTAGGCCTTTTTTCTAACCTTTATACTGGCTAGAGGTAGTGGAGGAAGGTATGCTTGGACCATTTCTTATGCAAGAGACTACAGAGCAGGTCCTATTGATCAGAAAGTGTGTGATGATAGCTCAGTCTAAACAATAATCATATTCTAACAGGAATTGGATACCACTTGAGTTTGAGGTCAAAGACTTTATTTTCTTGTGAGTCTCACCCAGGTTTGTCCATAGGCATATTCATAGAAAGGGTAATCACTCACCAAGGTTTGTTAGACCCTTCGAGGTTGTGAAATAAATTGGACTAGTAGCTTATCAGTTGGAACTTCCTTAGATATATTATTTAATGTACTATGTTTTTCACATGTCTTAACTTCACTTATACCATCTATACCCTCTGTATGTATTTCAACTTTATGAGGTTGAATTGGTTGTTGATGATTCCTTCTAGGAGTATCCAATTCATATTGTGTATCGGAGAATTAAGATACTCCAAGGAAGGTTAGTTCCTCTGTTATGAGTGATTTGGAATTAAGAATTAGTTCATAATGATACCTAGGAATGGGAAGTTGACATATGATCTTAGTGGTCGGAACTCTTTGCTGATAATACCACTTAACCCTTAGAAGGCCAACTCAGGGATGAGTTGCTTTAAGAAGGAGAGGTTTCAATGACCTATATTTTCATGAAGGTGTGGATCATTTTATTTTAAATTTAAACCCTTTTTGAATCTTGGTAAATGTGCACTACATCCAAAGGAAGGTCCCAGGAGTGTTCGGGGCTTGTTCGGAGCCTGGAGTTCTAGAAAGTGGACTAAATAACTGGGTTTCACGGTTAGTCAAAACTATGTATCCCAGGCTGCATAGTTTCCTCTAACCATACTAGGAGAAATATAGGTTCAGTAGGATCCACACAGTTTGTCTAAAACCATGCGACTCCAGGTGCACAACCATGTCAGAAACTAAAGGTTTTTTGACATTGGTATTTTTCATGGTTTTGGAAACCATGTGGGAAAATCCTTAAGTAGTGAGTTGATCATGGTTTGCACATAGTTTTTCTAAGACTGTGTGACTCTGGGCACAAAACTATGTGAGAAACTGTAAGTTTTTGATAGTGGTATTTTTCATGGTTTGTGAATGGTTTGGGAAACCATGCGCCTAAACCATGAAGGAAAAATCCTTAAGTAATGAATTGGGAACGGTTTATGTATGGTTTGGTAAATTTTGAACCTTAACCATGAACCCTTATATTTCAAGGTAAAATTACATTTTCCCCCTTATTTAACTTTTAAACCTAAATTCTATTTCTCCTTTCTTCCTCCAGCAGTTGGAATTGGTTTCCTTATCCCATACCTTTCCAAACTCCTCAATCTAGACATTGAGTTATCTCTCACATTCGTAGTCCGATTCAAGATCTATCAAAGGCATTAGATATTGATATCTCAAATCATATCCCTTCCTGTTTAATTTTATCTTCGAATCCATTAATATCTTTAGGTGCAATCCTGTTTTCCCTATTTTCAGGGCGTTAGACCTTTTCTTAAATTTCTTCCAACCAACTCCAAATATGAGGCTGATATTGAGTGATAAGTCATATAGAGCCTTGAGGTAGGTGGTCTCATTTTTTCCACATTAGTTTTGATGTCGTGTAGATTTTATGTTGTGTCATACACTGTCTTTTACTAAGCGTCCCCTTTTAATTAATTTATTCATATCAAATTGATCGTCGCACCTAGACACACTCCCTTTGATCCTTATTTGGTAGTTTAGGGGATGTTTACCTCATTTATGGAAACCCCTTGGGTGTTACAAGTTGAATTTACCCTTGTGGTGAATTATTCCAAATTTCAGAACTCCTTTTTAGCTACTGATTATATTTTTAAATGTAATTTCCCTTATTTTATGAATGTTTAATGGAAACTAAGGTACCTCCTAAGTGCTTGGATCACCTATAATTGGAATTTCCCATATAGGAAATTTCCTTGTTGAACATGTAACCTTATAAATTAATATTTGAGCCTTATAATTAGATTTCTTTATTGAACATGTCACCATTTAAATGGATTTAAATCTTATTACTTGAATTTTCATCCTTAGTTAATTAAATGGAATGCATTAAATGGAATGGATTATGCATGTTGTTTTACTTTTACATTAATGAAATGAATGGTTTAAATGAAATGGTTAAGATGTGGAAAGGACATACCAATTTTTTTATATTTATCAAATGATTCATTGAAATGTTATGCCTTACTTATATATATGAGGTTGGTGAACATGACACATGAGAGGTGATGACTCATGTATTATATTATAAATATAATTAAACCTTGATAAAGGTTTTGGTATAATGGTGAGGGATATTTTTAGTATGATGGTATCACAATACCTTACATTATGTGTTGAGCATGACATATCACACCACTAACACTAGTTGGAAATTGGTCTTGATGCGCCACATTCCTTGTTAGAGTGTCGACATGATGGCACAATCACTATCTTGAGTGACGATCATGATGTCTCCAACTCACTATGAGATATAGGGAATGTACCCTATTGCTTGATCTTATAGGCTCATAAGACTGGTTATGGATGTTTGAGTTACGCCCCAATCCATCCAGCAAGTAGTATTCAAGGTATATGGTCACTTATGTATGCATGTACAGGGTTCATATAGGTGGAAGAAATATATAACTATACTAAATATATGTATATATATTATTACTATATATATAGTGACTTATCATAAATTCCTCTAGACCATGATCCAAAGCATGTAGAGACTCCAGGTGTCCTCTAGGGACCAGAGCCAACCAGTTATTTATTTCAACACTTTTCTGTTAATTAATTTATATCTACACACTGTTTAGTTATGAGAACTGCTTGGAATACATGTAGACATCATTGGTGGTGGCCTACTAAGATTTTATCTCACACCCTACTCGATATGCCTTTGGTACCCAAGAAGATTGTCTACTTTTATGTACTAATAAGGGAAAGGTCCCTACTAGTGGTCTTTGATATGCTATTCTTATAGATGGAGATTAGTAGGAGAGGACCGATAATAGACTTGAGATGCTAGTGGATCAGTTTTTGTTCTTCTTATAGTTTTTTATAACATGTTTGTATCTTCTTTTTCCCCTTTTATATATCATCATGAAATTCACCCATGTATATGAAACTGCCTGATGAATTTTTATTATTATTTAGTTTCTCATTTATTTATTCTTCTATTGCATTATTATTATATATGTTTATCTTTGGTTTTGTTTTTGTATGTTTATGATTGTATAAGTTGTTCCATTCTGATATGAGGGTATAGTATCCCCACTATAATACTTTTATACCCTTTATACTAGTTATAAGACTTTGGAATATGTGGAGGCGTGATTAAGGACATGTGACCCACTAGCTCGGGGCACGGGTTAAGTGGATCCCAGGTTGGGATGTTACAAGATGGGGTGATACTAGATTTACATAACTACGTGGCCTTCTGAATGATATGATACCAAAATAAAATAAACTTCTTTATTGAACATATGATGTTAAACAAATGTTTTATTCAATGGGAATGGTATCTAAAAAAATACATGCTTATCCAAATGATTTCATATTATTTCTCAAGGACCATTAATCACACATAAAATTCTATAAGTGTGGCACAAATCGATACCAGAAAGATTAATCAAGACCTTAAAAATATGTATGTTACTTTCCTATAATTCCATGGTTTAGAATATTATATATATGTTAGGAAACCATGAGACAATCAACATGGCACACAAATATAATAATTAAATATGGGAAACTACGACATTCAGTAGACTCTCTGTAGTGGAAGAAAATTGATTATGAGTATCATGAATTTGGAAATGATCCAAGAAACTTCTGTCTTGAGATATCTATATATGGAATAAACCCTTTTTGTGTGCAGATTAATACTCATTGTACATGGCTAGTTATGTTAGTTAATTATAACTTTCCACCATGGTTATGCATAAAGTAAAAATACATAATGTTTTCTCTGCTTATATGTAGACCAAAACTACCTAGTAATGATATTGATGTCTATTTGGATCCATTGATAAAAGATCTGAAATTGATTTGGGATATAGGTGTTATGATGTATGATGCTCATATAAGTGAAGAATTCACATTGAGGACCATGTTTTATGGGATGATAAATGACTTTCCTACTTATGGAAATTTTTCAGGCTATAACATTAAAGGAATGTTAAGGTGTCCCATTTGTGTAGAATTCATACACTGAGTTTCATTAAAACATTCCTCAAATTCTACGTTTTTAAAACATCAAAAAAATTTACCTCGGTGGCATAAATATTGATCCTGGATGATAGTATTTGATGGGAATATCGAACAAGGTATAACACTATATCCACTAATGGGTGATTGACCGTTAGATAAAGTAAAAGATATTCACACTATTTTCAATAAACCATTTTCAAAAAAACTTATGAAATCAGGTTGGAAAAATCGATCAATTTTTTTTGAATTTACATATTGTAATTGTTTGTACATCATACATTTTCCTAATGTTATGCATGTAGAAAAAAAATATTTTATAGTGTTATTGGAATGTTACTAAATGTTTCTGAAAAAATAAAATATAGAATCAGGGCTAGGTTGTACATGATTCACATGAGGATAAGGGAAGAGTTGGCACTAGTGAAGGTTAAAAGGTGTGCTTTTCTTCCTCTATCATATTACATTCTATCTAGGTAAGAAAATTTACAATTTTTCATTTTCCTTAATTGTGTAAAAGTTCTAGATAGGTATTCATAAAATATCAAGAATGTATTATTGATGACTAATTTGATGTTATAGGGACTAAAATCACATTACTATTAGGTTTTTATACAAGATTTTATGCTTGTTTCATTATGTTGCATTCTTGCTAAAAATATATAACATGCATTAACCAGACTCTACTTATTTTTCAAAGCCATATATAGTAAAGTTATAGACCCTGTGAAGTTTCCAATCATGAATAAGAATGTTTCTGTCATATTATATGAATTAAAGATATTCTTCCCACCATCATTCTTTGATATAATAGTCCACATGATGGTTCACTTAGTTAGAGAGGTTCAACTATGTGATCATATCCATTACAGATGGATGTACCCAATTGAATGGTATATGAATATTTTGATAGGGTATGTCAAGAATCAAAGTTAACCAAAAGGCTGTATTATAGAATGATATATTATTGAAGAATATGTTGAATTCTGTATCAATTACCTATCATATGTTGTTAGCATTAGTCTATAAAGTCTCATCACAGTGAATTCCTTATGGGTGAAGGGATTTTGTGGAGGAGATGTTGTTACAATTACCATAACAGAATGGGAGCAAGATCACATTTACATTTTATATAATAGTGAATATGTTGATTCATATGTTGAAGCCAACAACGCAATTCTTATACATTTGAATCCATTTAGGGATGAAGGATGGATATCAAATATACATAATCAATAGTTTATAGGATTTTTCCAAGATCATATTTATAAGGAGTTATCTAAAAATATAAATTCAATTTTCAAACAACTTTGATGACTATTCAGAGAACCAAATAAAAATTTTATATCTTACAATGGTTTTGTAATTAATGGTTATAATTTTTATACAAAATAACATGATAACTGCTATATGATGTAAAATATATAGTGGAGTTATGTTTATGGTGGAAGTTATACACATACATATTTTTAAGGATATAAATCCAATATATGTGGATATGTTATATTTTGGAATCATCAAAAAGATATACAAGTTAGATTATACAAAATTTCAAGTGATAATTTTCCATTGAAAATGGGTTGATAATAGTAGTGTAGTGAAAGTTGATGAAATGGTCTTCATGAAGGTGAATTTTAGTGTGGATGGGGAAAATGAATATTCGTTCATAAAGGAATCACAAGAGGTGTAGTTATTTTATGTCTCAGATCTAGACAAAAAATAATCAGTCAATTGTCCTACTGGTGACTAAAAAAATATATGGACAGATGAAAATTCAATTAGGGACCACCCTTTCATTAGGAGATCACAATTATTTTATGGAGGTCCCAATGTTGACAATATCATGTATATTAGAGGGAATACAAATAGGGGATTTGGATTCTCAATAGAGGATAAAAATCCCTTCAACATTTAAATAAAAGAAAGAGAGTTCAATGATTATATTAAAAAAAATTAATATACTATGTTTTTCCTCATAATATTATATGTTCACTATTGTATTAACATAATATAAATTAAATTTTTGATTAATCATGCAGACAATGACTTTTGCACATGATGATGTTACCAATATCAGGAAATAATAAATGATTGATGTTGAAACTATATAATTATTAAGGGATCAACAACATGTTGATGAAAAAAACAAGAACAACATAACTTCACTATGTTTATTAAAATTAATAAGATAAGAAGGAAGGGTATAAAATTTGAGGTTGGATGGAATCATTGCGGCCAATCTGTTGACCACTTCAAGTTAATGTTTATTAGTTATGTTGGTGTCACAACGAGAATGAATTTTATAATTGATATATATTTTTGGCACCATGTCCATCCTATAATGAAGGAAACCATTTGGGAAGATATTAAGGTAATGTTATGATATACATTCTCTATTTGACTAAAAAAATATATAATGAAATGTTTATTTACTTTTCATTATCTCTTAGAGAGATAATTTATTTTAGATGATTTATTTAAGAAATAAGTCTTAATTTCCACTAGAAAAGACCATAGATTCTTTTGGACATTTATTACCAATTTTCATCTTAGGGATACTGAAGGGAAAGTAAATCCCCACGCACCAATTACTTATGCACACATTATAAAGTAGGAAACATGGAATTATTTCATCATCCATCATGATGATAAATCATTTAAGGTTCATTGTAGTTGATAATATAGTATTTGAAATTATTTATTTTATCTAATTTGATCCAAAAAATAATAATTTATTAAAAACAAAGGAGTACTGAAAATAAACAATGTGCATCAAAACTAATTTACCCTTATTGCAAATTAAAGATGAGGTATGTTTCACTAGATAGGAAAATGGTATTTATTTTAAATCTATAATAAAATTTTTATGTGATATAAAATAACATATGTTCCTCTATTTATATGCAGATTAATGAATCAAAATATAAATCAACTTCCATCCCACATCATGTGCTGTAGAAGGAGTCCCATATAAATAAAGAGGGTAAACTAGTTGATGAAAACACAAAATAAGTATAAGAAACATGTGTAAGTATAACATAATAGTATTTTGTGATTATTTATAATAGTATTACATAAAAATATCTATTTATGTTCATATGTTTTTTATATAGTTTAGACATAAGAATAAAAAGTGATAGTACTTGAAGAAAGACTAATTTCAGTAGCTTTGAAGTAGCCTGAATAATATGGTCATGTTAGTGGTGTAGGTTTTTGAGTGTCACCTTGAAAATATTTTGAGAAGATAAAACTTTGAGAAGATACTTATTGGATGGTGAATGGATTTCAGGTGAAAATAGATGTTTTGAAATATATTACTATCTATTCTGGTTTGGTAGACCAATATATGAAAAATGATCAAATAGAATCGGCAATGGAATAAGGATCATCACATGAACAAAAAAATAACCCCACTATTTTTAAGGCTAGTCAATCCCCTCAACCGTATACCTTACCTGAGGTAATCAATTTTCCCATTACTCTTTATCATAAATGTGAATCAAACAACTTCTGATAACTTTATATCACTAAAATTCTAAAGAGTGAAGTTGTATGTGATTTCTATCTATCAACACCCATGCACTACCTTGTTGTGATGGGTATGGTGTATAACATCTTGGGAGATAGGATACTGTTGGACTCCTCATGTGTTAATCATGTTTTAATGATAACAAATCCTTTTACTGTTAATTAATCTCAATCTTCATTGCACATCTTTCTAATGGTCTTCAATCTCAATAATAACTACACATCGTGGTTTAATGATAACAAATCTTATGGATGTTAATTACTCTCTTTATTATTTACAAGTCTTATACATGATCACAAATCTCACATATATTATCAAGCCTTCATTTTTATGATTCAAGTTCTCTTACTCTCTAATGATTAAACTTAATCCGTATTCTTCATATTCTACCTAAGTCCAAATACATATATTTGTCTAAGTAAGGACTCACCGTGACCCAGACACTGTGACCCAGACACCGTGACCCAGACACCGTGACCCAGATACTGTGAAGGACTCACCGTGACCCAGACACCGTGATCTAGACACCGTGACATGGTCATACCGTGAAGCTCATACCGTGAAGCTCATATCGTGAAGCACATACTGTGAATCTTATACCGTGAAGCTCATACTGTGAAGCACATACCGTGAAGAAGACACAATTCACTTAATCACTGTGACACTATTTCTTAACTTTTTGTCAATATTATTTAAATAATGATAACAGGCATATTTGATGATTTTAATGCAATTAATGTTATTTAATGTTAGTGGTTGGCATGTCAGGAAACCGTATCTCGTACCTATGAAAAGGGAATCATTCCTACTGCCATAACTCGTGGAATATAAGGAAGATTAAGATGCAGTACACGAATACACGAATACACGAATATACAATACAGAAAATAGAACATAAGTGAGGCATGCAAGCGTGAATATACAACAAGAAGAACAATCCTGAACAAGAAGTATATTACAAGACTTTCAAAGAACTCTCATGAATGCAATCCAACACCACTGAAGAACACACAACGAATCAAGAGATCTTTTTCATATCTACAAGATGACTACGACACTCTGTTTTTCAACAGAAAAACCAAAGAAGGACTCCAAAGCATTCCTGCTGAATCCAACGAGTCCAGAGCTTCATTGATAATCACTAGAGATTTCTAAACTCTTATCTCCTCTCTCTAAGTGATTTATTTATTAACTTTCGAGCAGTGTGGTGTACTCTATATTTCTTATACACACACTGTCTCCTGCACTGAACTGGAGGATATCAAAATCCTCAAACCACAATTGTTTACTCTTTTTTACCCACGTCAACTGTGGAAGAGGTCCTTGTGTGGCCTGGTCTGTTTTTTTTCCCACGAAGAACAGTGATAGAGGTCCCTGCGTGGCCTGGACAGTTTTGTAAACTGTTGTTAACCCTGATCTAGGGTGTGGATCAAATTTATATAAATTTTAAAGGACTAAGTCTCGGATTGAGACTGAACCTCTTGTTATATCTGTTGTTCATCTTTAGTTTGAGTTTATATTACACTATATATATCTTATTTATTCCACTGCTATTACTTTGAAATACAAAACTATTTTAAAGATTCTTTTATAGTTAAATTAGCAAGTGTTTACACTTATTGTAAATAGGTAGGTTAGTTTCAAAAGTTAGTTTAATCTTGTGGTTAAGTTAACTGAGACCTGATCAATCTTTGAGAATCTAAGTTAACATTTAAAATATTTATAAATTCACTACAGTTTAACTTGTTTTATAAATTGGGGGATTTTAAATAGACAATATTTTAACAGAAATTTTAATTGGAACTCAATTCACCCCCCTCTTGAGTATCCACTCCGACCAGCATTTGGTATCAGAGGATTTAAAATCTTTTCTGAAATACTCTATTTTTAAACTGTGATTTTAGTTGTATTTTAAAGTTCTTAAAATTTTTGTTATTTCTAAATTTTTATCTCTTTAAAATTTTTGTTTTCACCTAGTTATCGTGGATAACAGAATTGAAGGTGTTGCTACTAATAGACCACCATTTTTCAATGGAAACAACTATGCTCAATGGAAAATTAAGATGAAAATTCATTTAGAAAGCATGGGTTTTGATATTTAGACTGCTATAGAATCAGAATATAAAATTCCCACTACTGTTAGATCCACTTGGGATGAACTTACAAAGACAGCTTACAATAATAATTGTAAAGCTATGAATTCCCTGTACTGTGCTCTAGGAGATGAGGAGTTTAACAGAATTTCTGCTTGCAAAACTGCTTTTGAAATTTGGGATACTTTAGGTGTTTCTCATGAAAGAACAACCAATGTTAAAGAAATGAGATTAAATACTTATACTATTAAATATGATAATTTTAAGATGAATACTGATGAACCTATTTCTGATATGTATCTCAGGTTCAATGAGATATTCAATACAATGAATTCACTTGGTAAAGCTATTCTAGTAAAGGAACAAATTATGAGAATCTTGAGATGTCTACCAGACCGATGGAGGGGCACTTCTGTTTCAATCAGAGAATCTTTTGATATTGGTAAACTGCCAGTCAAGGAACTTATTGGTAAGTTAATGATGTATGAAGAAGAACTTAAAGTAAACAAAGAAGAAGAAGATGAACCAAAAAGGAAGTCAGTGGCTTTCAAGACTACTACTTCAAAGAATAAGGATAAGGAGAAGCTTCATGTAAGTGATAGCTCAAGCTGTGAAGAAAGTGAAAGTGTATCTGACAATGATACAGAAATGGCTTACATATCCAGAAGATTTAAGAATTTTTTAGGAAGAAGAAGTTTTTCAGAAAATCAAATTACAAAGGTAAGTATGAAAACAAGGGACACTGGAAAAAGGATTGGAATAAATCTGACAAATCTGATGAAGTTGTCTGCTATGAATGCAAAAGAAAAGGACATATAAAAGCAAACTGTCCGAAGCTGAAATACAAGAAGAAATATGTGCATAAGGATAATAAGTATAAGAAAGCCATGAAGGCTACGTGGAGTGATTCTGAGGATAGCTCCAGTGAATCTGAAGCTTCTGAGACTGAAAACAGAAATAAGGAAAACATGTGTTTTATGACAAACACTTTTGAGGTAACATCTGAAACTCCTGCTTTAAATACTTATTATTCTGGAGATGATTCTGATTCTGAAAATATGTCAAAATATGAACTGTTTGAATAGTGTGATATGTTGGAAGAAATCTGTAATGAGCTGAAAGACAAATATAAAGGTTTAAAGAAATAGTATGCTTTAACTGTTAAACATAAATCTGATCTTGACATAGAAATGGAAAAGAATGCTCGGTTGCTTAAAGAAAACACTTAACTAAAATTGTCAAATGAGCAACTAAGGAAGGATTTAGAAAAGTTCACAAATGGAAAAGATACTCTTACTCAAATCCTAGGTAAGAAGATTTCACCTAGATATACTACTAGTATAGGATACCAACCTGGACAAAGACAGATTACCAAGAATAGATTTATTCCTAAATCTGGACAGAATACTGCAAGTTATAGTTCTGGAAGTTCATATGCTTCAACTAGTTATATTCATAGTTACAGATCTAATAAGGTTTATCTGTCTAAATCTATTGATTCTGAAAATATTATGAGACCCATAAGACAAATTTGGGTACCTAAAGTTTTATTGGCTAACTTGTCTGGACCCAAGAAGATCTGGGTACCAAAATCATTTCCTATCTAAATATATTTTTTAGGAAACCTTATTCAAGAGTTACCACAAGAAGACATGGTATCTGGATAGTGGATGTTCAAGACATATGTCTGGAGAGTATTCATGCTTCAAGAGTTTAATAAAGGTTGATGGAGGACATGTCACCTTTGGTGATAATTCTAAAGGAAAGATCATCGGCCTAGGCCAAATTGGTAACACTGACTCAGTATTAATTTCTAAAGTTCTATTTGTTGATGGACTTAAATATAATCTGTTAAGTATTTCTCAATTATGTGATGATGGTTTTAATGTTAAATTTGAAAATGATTCTTGTAATGTTTTTAATTCTAAAAATGTTTTAGTCTTTTCTGCTTTAAGAAATGAAAATATTTATGTTGTTGATTTAAATTCCTTAGATAAGCAAAATGTTACCTGTCTAAATGCTTTTCATAAAGAGTCTTGGTTATGGCATAGAAGATTAGTACACTACAATATACACTCACTTAGAAAACTTACTAGGAAGAACTTAGTTAGAGACCTACCTAAACTTGAGTTTCCAAATGAAAAAGTTTGTAATACCTGTCAAAAGGGAAAGCAACATAAGGTTTATTTTAAATAAAAGAAATAAGTTTCAACTTCTCAACCTCTCGAGTTGGTTCACATGGATTTTTTTGGACTATCTAGAGTTTATAGTTTAAATGGGAAGCACTATGTCTATGTCCTAGTAGATGACTTTTCTAGATATACTTGGCTATAATTCTTAGCTCACAAAAGTGAAGCTTGTTCTTACTTTTTCAAATACTCCAAATCTGTAGAAAACCTTAGTGGACTTAAGATTAAAACCCTAAGAAGTGATCTTGTCCGTGAGTTTGAAAATCATGAATTTGAATCCTATTGCTCACACAATGGCTATAGTCATAACTTTTCTGATCCTAGGACACCTCAGCAGAATGGTGTAGTAGAAAGAATAAATAGAACCCTGCAAGAAATTTCCAGAACAATGCTTAATGAATATGACCTTCCTATTTACTTTTGGGATGAAGCTGTCAATACATCTTGTTATATCATTAATAGAGTCTTAATTAGACCTATTCTTAAGAATACCCCTTATGAGTTGTGGAACAATAGAAAACCTAAAGTTAATTACTTCAAAGTCTTTGGCTGTAAAGTTTTTATTCTTAATACAAAGGATAATCTTGATAAGTTTGCTTCTAAAAGTGATGAAGGAATTTTTCTTGGTTATTATTTAACTAGCAAAGCCTATAGAGTTTTTAATAAGAGAACCAAATGTGTGGATGAATCTGTTCACATAAATTTTGATGAAACTGATCCACATGAGCCTAAAAATTCTCTTGAAAGTCTTGAAGAAGATTTATCTGTTCTGGACCTTAATGAAAAATCTAATGAACCTGCTATAAAGACAACCAGTTATGGACTTATTCCAGAATCTGCTGCTAATGAACCCAAACCTAGAGAAGAACCTAAAATTTCTAGTCCTACCTTTACTAGATCAACTAGAATTCGAAAGAATCATCCTTTACATGCTTTTGTAGGAAATCTTGATAGAGGGACACAGACTAGAGCTTCTCTTAGAAATCAGGTTGAACATCAAGCCTTCTTGTCATAGCTTGAACCTAAAAACATTGATGATGCTATTAATGATGAATTTTGGGTAATTACTATGCAAGAAGAACTCAATCAATTTGAAAGAAATAAATTTTGGAATCTTGTTGAAAGACCTAAGGAAAATTTCATAATAGGCACTAAATGGGTGTTTAGAAATAAAGTAGATGAATCTGGAAACATAGTTAGAAATAAAGCTAGGATAGTTGCACAAGGTTATAGTCAAGAAGAAGGTATTGACTATGAGGGGACTTTTGCTCCAGTAGCCAGATTAGAAGCTATTAGGATTTTACTTGCTTATGCTGCACATCTAAATTTCAAACTATATCAAATGGATGTCAAGCGTGAATTCTTGAATGGCTATATTGATGAGGATGTTTTTTTTTTAAAAACCACCTGGATTTTCAAACCTCCATTTTCCAAATCATATTTTCAATTTATCAAAATCTTTATATGGTTTAATGCAAGTTCCAAGAGCTTGGTATGATAGATTAAGTACTTTTCTAATTTCTAAAAGTTTTACAAAAGGAATAGCTGATCATACTCTATTTATAAAACGAATTTCTAAAGTTGTTTTAGTTGTACAAATTTATGTAGATGATATTATTTTTGGATATTCAAAAACTACATTATGTACTGATTTTTCTAAAATGATGCAAAATGAATTTGAAATGAGTTTAATGGGTGAACTTAAATTCTTTCTTGGATTTCAAATATTTCAAAATGATGATGGAATTATTTTAACTCAAAGTAAATATACTAGAGATCTTTTAAAACATTTTGGATTGGATAGCACAAAAAGTAGTGACACTCCCATGAGTACCACCTATAAGATGGATCTTGATGAAGATGGTAAATCTGTTGATCATACCACTTATAGAGGAATGATTGGAAGTCTACTCTACCTGACTGCTAGTCGTCCTGATATTATGTTTAGTGTGTGTATGTGTGCTCATTTTCAAGAAAACCCTAAAGAGTCACATTTAAATGCTGTAAAGAGAACTTTCAAATATCTCAAGCATACTCCCAATTTAGGACTGTTCTATCCCAAAGGACAATCATTTGAATTAGTTAGTTATTCTGATGCTAATTTTTCTGGATGTAAGTTAGATAGAAAAAGAACCTCTGGAACGTGTCATCTTTTAGGCAAATCACTAGTATCATGGTGTAGTAAAAAACAAAATTATGTTGCATTATCCACTACAGAAGCTGAATACATAGCTACTGGCAGTTGTTGTGCACAAATTTTGTGGATGAAACACACATTACTAGACTATGGATATCAATTCAGACATGTCCCAATAAATTGTGACAACACAAGTGCTATTAACATTTCTAAGAATCCTGTTTCTCACTCTAGGACAAATCATATTGATGTAAGACATCACTTTTTGAGGGATCATTATCAAAAAGGTGATATCACTTTGGAATTCATTGGTACTGAATATCAACTTGTTGATATATTCACTAAACCATTAAATTATGAAATATTAGACTACATCATACATGATCTTGGTATGATTAATCATAAGTAAAAATCCTACTGATCTTAATGTTTAATACTTTACTATATTTTACTTTACGGTTTCATGGTCACTATTTCTAAGTTACTGTTTTATGTGCACGGTCTCACCGTCAAGACTTTATGCTCATGGTCTGTCAACCTACTATCTCACCGTAACTACACAGAATGTTCACTGTCTCACCGTGACGACTATCAACTGTCTCACTGAGATGACTAGTTTTCATCACACCGTAATGCCTACTCACGGTCTCACCGTGAATATTATTTTTATTCTTATTTTAACCCGTATCGCATAATTTTTTATTTCACCGCTATTTGATTTCCCACGTTTTTGTTTTTATGATGTTTGACATTCCCAAATGATAAAACTTAAGGGTCTAATTAGATTTCTTACCTAAACTCTCTCCTGAACCTTCTCTTCCCTCTCGCCCAAACCTTCAATGGATGCCAAGGATGAAGCGTCCATCTTCACCCTCGTCTGAGAAGCGCCAATCTAAGAAACAGAAGAGGATACCGAGGATAGCTCCCGAAGTACCTATAAACCCAAACCTAGTAATCCGTACAGTTTTACCTAAAAAGGAGGTTTGTCCAGAGTGGTTGCTGTCTAGCAGATCTTTAGTTTTGAAAGTTTTAATAGAACAAGGTTGGCTTGGATGGTTCACTGGATAGAATAGACCGATCTACCCGAGATTGGTATCTCAATTTTATCATTATGTAAAGTTTTCTTTTGAGTTTGGAGAAATATTTATGGTGACAAGCTGGATAAATGGTCAAAAGTGCTCTTTCTCTTTGAGGATGTGGGTTGTATGCCTAGGGATTCCCCATGAAAAAGTTTGTGAGGATTACCAGAGAGAACCTCCTCCAACAATCGATATCTTTGACCTGGAGACTGCTTTGGAAAACTTGACTAAAAATGGCACCAAGCGAAGGGTCATAGCTGCTGAATTAGATGGGGAGACTAGACTTCTGTTCAAATTTGTTAAAAATTTGATTAGTCCAAGAAAAGGAGATTTTTTTGTGATGAAGTATTAGGATGTGTTCCTGATTCATCTGTTGAAGAATGGCCATAAGATCAACCTATACAAGTATGTTATCAATCATATCTGTGAGCTGATCAAAGTCACTTACAAATCCACCTCCATGTTTTAATCAAGGATGATTTCATCTATGTTAGTTGCAAAATGGATGGTTGGACTGAATGAAGAAAAGTTAGAGGACCTTGATTTCTACCTATCCATGCCTATCATCAGAATAATGAAGATTAGCTGGAACCCCTGGAAGAAGTAGTGGGTTGAGGATAATGATCAAGTGTATAAAAAGTTTAATCCTGTTGACTATCCAAGAAGGCCTAAAAATCTATCTGATACTGGTGTGGAACCAGATGAAGTGGCTGATTTTTCAGAAGAAGAAGAAGAGGAAGTAACTGCTGAAGTATCTCCAAGAGAATAGGTTGAAATACCACAAATGGAAACATCTCCTATTAAAAAATAAATGACTGTTGTCCCTGCTATTATCCATGCTCAAATACCTTGAGATGAGGAAGTTGGTGCTAGTTTGAGAGAAGAGGAAGCTCCTGATTCTAGTGCGGATGTAAATCCAAAAGCTCATCCTAATGCTGCAAGAAAGTTGGTTTTTCCTGATTCAGAACAGCAAGCAACCTTAGAGGTTGATCCTGTTGAAGAGGATCTTTCTGTTGAGAAAGAAGCAAGTCTGGAAGTTCAACCAGTGGAACAATTTGTTCCTGAGATAATTCCCTCTGCTGAAGAGAGGATGGAAATTGCCTTTCAGCTGGCAAGGCAAGAATTTTCTGAAGATATTAGGGATGATCCTGTGGATCTTATCCATGTTCCTGAGCCTCAAGAATCTGAAAGGGAAGCACAATTTGAGGGGGAGGAACCACAAAATCTTGAGATTATAGAAGCTGGATCTTCTGAAGCTTCTCAACCTACTGTCTCATACTCTGTGCACACCCGGTTTGTTTTCCCAAGCTTTTATGATGTGAATGAGTCAGAGAAAGTTTCTACAACTAGAATGGATCTTTCTTCTATGTTTCAACTGAAGTCTGTAGCTCATCCAGATCCAAAATCAGAGCCCCAACCTCAATCCAAATCAGAATCTGAGTCTGAAGATGACTCTGAACCTCAACCAGAATCTGAACCACTACCTTTACCTGCACCCTTACCCGAGCATCACTCCTTTATGACCAAAGAGGATCTGAAAGTTTTTGGAGAAACTTTATTAGCTGGAGTTGAGAAAATTGTCTCCACTCAACCTCGTCCAGTAACTCAGTTAAGTCAAGAAGATGCATCAATTCTCTTGGAAAATATTATCTTTCATATTCAACCAAGGATGATCAGAGAAATTCAAGAAGTCAAAGTTGAGAATAAGCTACTGAGTGCCGATGTTGCAAATCTGAAAAATATGATAGCATGTTTGCAGAATGAGTTATCCTTGAGATCAGAACCTACTCTTGTTTCTGCTCCTGCACCGGTTGCTACTTCTCCTGAGCTATCTGATTCCCTCCTTGATAGGGAAATTGTGTCTGAAGTTCATCCATACCTCCTTTCTATTGATGAAAAGATTAGAAAAAGACACACCAAGATGCGGGAACGCATGAGAGAGCTTGTGGAAAATCTGAATAAGATTACAGATGAATACACTGGATGCCTGCAAAAAGTGTTGAAACAGCTCAAAGTTCTAACCGAAGCTGTCAAGGCTTCACCTGCTTTTGGTCAGACCTCCACATCTTCTTTGGATGATTATATGCTGAGATCCATAATCAAGGAAGAAATTCAGAGTGCCTTCAGTGGCTTGGATCTATCTTCTTTGAAAGAAGTGGTTAAGAACAGTGATAGAGCATTGGACTTGGTTAGGATTCATTCTAAGATAGCCAATGATGCTCAACAAGAGATCACCAAGAAAATAGATTTGTATCTCTCCCATATTTTCTCTAAAAGTGATATGATAGATCACTTTAGATATCTTTTGGAAAATTTGAGAATCCCTCTGGTGACTCAAGCTTTTAAAACTCAAGTTCAGAAACTTACAGAGTTCACCAGATTGTTGGACAGATTTCTGGAGAATAAGGATGATTTTGAAAAGGATATTCAATATGGTGGTGAAATCATTACTGATTTCATCAATATTTTGAAGTTGTATCTTCATGTGCAGAGTACTTCTATCGTGGCTCCAGCTGCTGCACCCCTTCGACCTACTCTACCAGCCTTAGCCTCAAATTCCATTTCAGTCAACCAAACTCTTTCTCAGATCCGGCCATTCATTCTTGACCAACCTCAGCCTAGATCTTCTATTGCTCCTACTTTGGATCCATCTGTTTTTGAAGGTCTACCCTTAACCTATTTATCTACTGCATCTATGCCTTCTTCTACTTCAGCACCAGCTCCTGCTGCTGATAAAGGCAAGGAAACGATGGATCCCTGAAGAGTCTAGTGACTGTTTTCTTTTTGATGGGATGTCATTTCTTGTTTACTGTTTGTACTTCTCCTGTATGTTGTATTCTAAACCCTTGGGTTAATGAAAACTGTCGAGTTTCATTTCATTTTCTCTACTTTTTGATAATTCCAAAACGGGGAGAAAAATCTACAATTATAAATGGGGGAGAAAATCTACAAGTGTCCGTTCTATAATGTTTTTTGCTATTCTAATATGCCAGTTTCCTTACTATTTCATTTCTTTTATATTCTGACTATATC
Organism: Viscum album; assembly: GCA_963277665.1. Taxonomy (NCBI): domain Eukaryota; kingdom Viridiplantae; phylum Streptophyta; class Magnoliopsida; order Santalales; family Viscaceae; genus Viscum; species Viscum album. Next base: position 575,080,161 of record OY728122.1, on the reverse strand, counting down.
TGATTTGTGATCATCAAAAAGGGGGAGATTGTTGGACTCCTCATGTGTTAATCATGTTTTAATGATCACAAATCCTTTTACTGTTAATTAATCTCAATCTTCATTACACATCTTGCTAATGGTCTTCAATCTCAATAATAACTACACATCATAGTTTAATGATAACAAATCTTATGGATGTTAATTACTCTCTTTATTATTTACAAGTCTTATGCATGATCACAAATCTCACATATATTGTCAAGCCTTCATGTTTATGATTAAATTTCTATTACTCTCTAACGATTAAACATAATCCATATTCTGCATATTCTATCTAAGTCCAAATATAGATATTTGTCTAAGTAAGGACTCACCGTGACCTAGACACCGTGACCCAGACACCTTGACCCAGACACCGTGACCCAGACATCGTGACCTAGACACCGTGACCCAGATACCGTGAAGGACACACCGTGACCCAGACACCGTGATCTAGACACCGTGACATGGTCATACCGTGAAGCTCATACCGTGAATCTCATACTGTGAATCACATACCATGAAGCTCATACCGGGAAGCTCATACCGTGAAGCACATACCGTGAAGAAGACCACATTCACTTAATCATTGTGACACTATTTCTTAACTTTTTTTCAATATTATTTAAATAATGCTAACGGTCATATTTTATGATTTTAATGTAATTAATGTTATTTAATGTTAGTGGTTGGCATGTCAGGAAACTGTATCTCGTACCTATGAAAAGGGAATCATTCCTACTGCCAGAACTCGTGGAATATAAGGAAGATTAAGATGCAGTACACAAATACATGAATACACGAATATACAATACAGAAAACAGAACATAAGTGAGGCGTGCAAGCATGAATATACAACAAGAAGAACAATCCTGAACAAGAAGGAGATTGAAAGACTTTCAAATAACCCTCATGAATGCAATCCAACACCACTGAAGACCACACGACGAATCAAGAGATCTTTTTCATATCTACAAGATGACTACGACACTCTGTTTTTCAACAGAAAAAACCAGAGGACTCTGAAGCATTCATGCTGAATCCAACGAGTCTAGAGCTTCATTGATAATCACTAGAGCTTTATAAACTCTTATCTCCTCTCTCTAAGTGATTTATTTATTAACTTTCGAGCAGTGTGGTGTACTATGTATTTCTTATACACACATTGTCTCCTGTACTGAACTGGAGGATATCAAAATCCTCAAACCACAATTGTTTACTCTTGTTTACCCACGTCAACTATGGAAGAGGTCCTTGTGTGGCCTGGTCTGTTTGTTTCCCACGAAGAACAGTGGTAGAGGTCCCTGCATGGCCTGGACAGTTTTGTAAACTGCTATTAACCCCGATCCAGGGTGTGGATCAAATTTATATAAATTTGAGAGGACTAAGTCTCGGCTTGAGACTAAACCTCTTGTTATATCTGTTGTGTATCTTTAGTTTGAGTTTATAGTATACTACATATATCTTATTTATTCCATTGCTATTACTTTGAAATACAAAACTATTTTAAAGCTACTTTGATAGTTAAATTAGCAAGTGTTTACACTTATTGTAAATCAGTAGGTTAGTTTCAAAAGTTAGTTTAATCTTGTGGTTAAATTAACTGATACCTAATCAATCTTTGAGAAGCTGAGTGAACATTTACAATCTGTATAAATTCACTACAGTTTAACTTGTTTTTTAAATTGGGGGATTTTAAATAGACAATATTTTAATAGAAATTTTAATTTGAACTCGATTCACCCCCCCTCTTGAGTATCCACTCCGACCAACAGATACATAACAAATAACTCCCAAAAGATCACATGATAGTAGTGATTGAAGTATCTCAAGATCCAAGTACTAAGTTTTATATTCCATTTGATGATCAAGATATTACAATAGTCAATGATTCTATTGGAAATTTTGTAGCATGGTTGTCTAATCTTATAAAGAAACATGAGGTGTTTCTTAAACAAATTTTTTCGAATGAAAAACCAGTAAAAGTTGGTGAAAAAAGGTTTGAAGTGAAGTATGGTATTACATATAGATAAAATGATGGGGAAACAAAAAGTTTGAATCATGAAAAAAGAAAAAAAAGACCTTCTGGGAGTACCTTCTCCCCACCAGTTCCACTACAATATATATTATCATTACAACTTCATAAATACACCACATTCAAAGATGGAGATGTGTCCTAAATTCAATATGAAGAAGAAATATTTTAAACTTTCATTAATGACGTAGTTATTCTCAAGAGTATAAATTAGATTCTCGAGTTTTAATGGTTGAGAGTCTTAGTTATAAATATATAAATAAGGTGAATTTTCATAATATGTATGTCCAAAAAATGATCTAATATGTTCACTAAAGATAATAACTATTCATATTTTATGTAGGTATTTATATTATAATTATATAAAGGGAAAACCCTATGAAGCATGATTTGGATTCATTAATCCCTATATAATTTCGATGGATGAAATTTATTTAGAGTTGAAATTAATTGATAAGAAAAAGGATGAGCTAAATGAGTCATTTGAGAAGAAAATAACAGACAACTGACTCTTTTTTATGCCTATAATGCAAGGTTAAAAATCTATAATCTAATCATATAAAATATATTTTTATTTTTTTCATTACTTATTTCTTTTTGTTTTTTATAAAGAACTAGATGATGATTGAAATCAATTTGGATACCCCAAATATTTATTTTTTGGATTCAATGCATGGATTTTCATCACACTGACCACACATGATGTGTATTGTGAATTTTTAATGTATTGAAATCAATATTTTATAGATAAAATTCAAATTATTTGTTTCAGTTTATGATTTAACAATATTTTTTTATTATAGGTTGATATTTAAATATAGGATAAATCATGGTATAAGGTCGGTGACTGAAAATTAGAATCCTATGGATTACTTAAAATGGAAATAGATTAAGTTATATATAGAAATATTTAATTATCAAAACATATTTCTAAACAATTTAATTATTTTGGTCAATGTTTGTACAGTGATTGAAGAAAGATAACAACAATGAGTGTGGATATTATGTTTACAAATTTATAAAATATATCATATACCATCAAAAAAAATTCATCCCTAAATAGGTAATTTCCAAAGGTAATTACAATTTCATTAAAAATATTTATTAATCATTTTTTTGTCTATATTTTCTTAGTACTACAAATAATTCAAACAATCTATGTACTCAAAAGAAGAATTAAATTTTTTTTATAGATAAGTGGGAAGAGTACATGCTGTCGGAATATTTTCTAACATAAAATTTTGGTGATTACCAATAATTTTTGTGATCCAGTACAAGTTATAACCTTAGAGATACACTTGGGAATTGAATTATTAGTATCAGAATTTTTATATATTATTTTTTATGTGTTCATCAAGTATAATTATAATGGATGAAATTTATTTGTTTAGAAAAAACGGTAAGAATATATGGTGTCAAAATGTATACCGACATCATTAATAGGTGACTTCCTACAACCTATTTGGTTAATTTTCTCAACATTTTATCTACTTTTTTAGTTAATTTTCTTATCGTTTTTATTTGATAATTATTTTGTTAAATTTATGCATTAGTTTAAAACACATTTCACATGATCAAAACCAATAAAATAAATTTATATTTTTTTTATACTTTAGTAAAGAGATCCATAATTCATTTTTTATGTGTAGGAATTCACCTCACATCAATCTGATACCTGATGTGATCGGTATGACTCGAAGTGCATGTTTTCAATAAAAAAATTTCATTTTAGTTTTAAAAATATGTCTCATATCAAAAAATAAGTAAATGAGTTATTTTTATTTTCAAAATTTAGGAAAATGATCCATAATTCATTAATGATTTGTAGGAATCGACCGCATGGTAATCTGATACTTGGTGTGTTCGGTATGACTTGATGTGTGTGTTTTCAATATAAAAGTTCTATTCCAGTTTAAAAGGCATGTCACATTTTCAAAACTTAGAAAATGAGCTCAATTTATTTTCAAACTATATTAAAACAATCCATAATTCATTTTTCACATGTATGAATTGACCAAATTCTAATCTGACAAACGATGTGGATGATATGACTCAAAGTTTGTGTTTTCAATATAAAAGTTTCATTTTAGTTTAGAACACATGTCACGTCACCAAAACCAATAAAAATATATCATATTGTTTTCAAAAATTAGGAAAAATATCCATAATTAATTTTTCACATGTAGGAATTGACCTTACAACAATCTGACACATGATGTGGTCGGTATGACTTGAAGTACAAATTTTGAATATAAGTTTCATTTTAGTTTAAAATACATCACATAGACAAAACCAATTAAATGAGATTATATTTTTTTTAAAAAAATTAGTAAAATTATCCATAATTCATTTATGATTTTTATGAATTGAAGGTACATCAATTTGACTCCCTATGTGGTCAGTATGACTCGAAGTTCGTGTTTTCAATATAAAAGTTTTATTTTAGGTTAAAACATTTGTCACATATCCAAAAGTAAGAAAATGAGATAAAATTATTTTCAAACTTTAGGAAAATTATCTAAAATTGATTTGTGACATGTAGGAATAAACCGCACTTCAATATGACACTTGATGTGGTCAGTATGACTCGAAGTGTGGGTTTCCAATATAAAAGTTTCATTTTAGTTTAAAACACATGTCACATTGACAAAATCAAGAAAAATAGCTCGGATTGTTTTCAAACTTTAGGAAAACAATATATAATTCATTTTTCATGTATAGGAATTGTCCACATGGAAATCTGACACACGATGTGGTTGATATGACTTGAACTAGACATTTTCAATATAAGTGTCATTTTAGTTTAAAATGCATCACATAGTCAAAGCAGATAAAATAATCTTGGATTGTTTTCTAACATTAATATAATGATCCATAATTCATTTGGGACATGTATGAATCAACGGTATATCAATATGACACCCGATGTGGTCGGTATGACTTAAAGTACACATTTTTAATATAAAAGTTTCATTTTTGTTTTGAGTGTCATATAACCAAAACTGAAAAAACAAACTTATATTGTTTAAAACTTTAGAAAAATGATAAATAATTCATTTCTGACTTGTAGGAATCAGTCGCACATTAATCAAACACCTATGTGTTTATTATGACTTGAAGTGAGTGTTTTTAATATATAAGTTCCATTTTAGTTTAAAACACACATCACATAGGAAAAAATGATCATAACAAGATGATATTTTTTTCTATTCATTTTATTTTCTATTAATTAATTAATTTCATTGTTATTTTTTTATGATACTTATTTAGTAAATTTTCAAAGAGATAAAACTTGAATGTGAATAAGAAATGGTGTGGCAATTGAAGTTTTGTTCTCAAAAATAAAGTTCTCTTAAATTAGATCACACTAATAGTGAGTTTTTTATCACCACTGATGTGATCCAACTCAAGAGAACCTTCTTTTGAGAACAATAAGAAATAGTACGATGTGAAACTCAATATGATACATGGTGTGTGACATGTGACTCTCATGGGGTGTGATAAAAAAAATATTTCCTAAGTTAAAATTCATTAAAGTGGTCAAACTAGGTTGTCTCTAGATATGAGCAAACAATAATCACATTTTTCACTTGAAATTAGAGAAATAAGTGAGATTGTTTTTGGAAATTTTTTGATTTTAAAAAGAGAGAAAATAATTGAAATGATGTTTGAACCCAAATTAATGAAGAGAGTGATAGGGTCAGAGTAGGATCTCCTTTTTCAATGTTATCATGGTTATAAAAATCAATCCACCTCTCTTCCTATTGAATAATAAATAAAATACTCTTTGATCAAGTTGTCAATCACCCTTGGTTGAAAGAAGCAATAAAAACCACTCTTGTGTGCATGAAAATTCATAAACCATTACCAAACAACTCAATAAAGTTCTGATCAAGAATTGTTAATCCTTAGAAATATATAAAAAATTCAATAATTCCACACACGCACTAATGATCAATAGACACTCACCACCTAACACATTCTACTCAATCGAGCCAAACTACACTAGGCAGAGTGAGTTGAAAGATATTTAACTAAACCTATAAAAAATGAATGAAACCAAAACCCAAAATAAGATCTCATTAAGAGAATTGGGAACCACTAAAAATAGATATAATTCAATATAAAAAGATATTTTTACATTATAGTACAGGACTCCAACATTACCAAATTAAAACTCCTCATTCCCCAATCACTCAAAATATTTACCAATTCATGTGAAAGGTAATAGAGTTTAATGGGGAAGAAGTGATAATTATAAAACTAAGAAAAGAGAAAATATAAAATCCAAATCTCTTTAAGATTTAAATACTCCAACAAATCCCCTCTTTCAACTTCTTCAATACCATTGAATGGAAGTGAACACTCATATTTATAGGCTTGAGAGGTGGAAAATTTTCCCTCTGGATTCATTAATCTGAAAGTTTGTGTCTATTTCTCATAATAAATGGAAAAATATCAAGAAGTTTTCTTCACAAAATTTGTTTCTATCTCGCTTTTTCATGAGTGTGAAAATCTAATATTATTTGGACAAGTGTCAAAAAAGTTACACTTGAATTACTAAATAAGACTATTTCTGCTTCAGGAGACTCCTCAACTCTATACAATTTGGTTTATTTGATGGATTCCTTAATGACCTAAATTATACATGAAATTTAATTTCAAAATATCTTTGGATACCTATTTCTCCTCCAGTTGGAATCACCCCATTTTGAGTTATGTAGGTCGAGATATGCTTCAATAACTATGGTGGCGTCCATTCTGTCAAACAGAAAAATTTCTCCACTTGATTGATTTTTATGGGCTAGTGTGTCTCGATTTGGATTTGGGTCTATAAGAAAAATTATAATCCCACAAATAAAGGAATCCAAAAAAATAATTACTTAAATTAGATTAAAAATTTAAATGTTATGCCTGAAAAAAAAAGCTCTATAAAACTTTTAAATTTCCAAAATTAACCAATTTTCACAATTAATCCCAAAATTCACCAAAAACCTAAAATGGTGAAAATCATATCAAATTGGTTAATTATAAGGGATTAATTAATTGAAAAACATATTAATAATTATGAAAATATTATCTTTATTAATTCCCCCACACTTATCTCTTGGAATTATAGAAAAGTAAGAATCAAAAACAAATTAAATAAAATTCAAAACACATGCCCATAAGATCTACCAATTCCACACCAAGAAATAGAAGATATCATGCCTCATAAAAAAAATTATTTCAAGTTATAAAATCAAATAAATCAATATATTTCATTTTCATTTTTCCTTCAATGCACACAAGATACCTACCTTGCATGAATTTATTCTCATCTCACAAATGTCAATTTTCAATAAGACTTTCCTCATCCAAACTCATTCAAGGGTTATTATAGGCTTGATGAATTCCTATATCTCCACCCAATGTGAGACAAGTACATGTTTTTATCATGAGGACTTTTTAGGTTTTTTCTGTGGCTTCTGGTTGGTAGGAATTTAATGTGAGATATTTTGAGACCAAATGATGAGGTCTTGGATATTTTTTAAGAAAAATTGAAAGATTTTAATTTTCACTCAAGTATGGTATCCTCATCACTCCCCATAGTAAAAAATAAACTCCATAATCAAGAAAAATTAAGGAAATTTCACACCATTCATAATTTTAGAAGCAAATATTTCAATCATCTCAAACATAATTTTTTTCTTGAAAGATCTAGATAGTAACATCTTTCTTCATTGAAAGATTCAAAAACCACAACTTCCCTTATCATGAAATCCCCAAAAAAAGAATAGCTTATCTTATCATGAAATCTCTAGAAAAGGAACATATTTAAACAAAATTATTTTTTTAACAGCAAAAAAATCTCTTAATCATTTTATTTTCCACTCAAAGTATCACAAAATGAGGTAACACAACATAAGACACTTCCTCCCACACTTAAGTTCAACTAGATCATGCAATTTTACTTCAAGAGTGGGTTGGATAGGGAAAATTGGATTGTAAGGTGGATAACCTAATAGGAATTTCATGGATTCTAAGGTATATAAGGATTCAAATGTACAAGGAATTCCATAATAAAAAGGATTCTCTTGAAAAGATGCTTTAAAACCAAAGACATGTCTTAATAATTTAAAACATAAGTACTTAAAACCCTCAAGTTTTGATAAGAATAAATCAAATTATGGTTAAATAAATTATAGTTTGGTTCTCTCAAGAAGTGAGGTGAATGAGAAGAATATAGAAAAAATGGTTCATAAGCCTCAAATGAAAGTGATTTCAAAGATAAATATAGTGAGATGTGTCATGGGATTCAAAAATTAGAGTAAATTTGTTGAAATTATCATAGATTTGAACTTGAAATAGAGTTATTTTCAATATTCATTTAATCTCAGTTTCATGGAATAAATTGTTTCAATCATAGAAATGGGGTTCAAATATGGAAATGATAATTATTTCAGCTCAAAATTTTCAAAATCACACAAAAATTGAAAAAGAAACAAATAAAAAATTTAAAAATATGCTTTTTTTGGAAAATAGAAAAATAAACCACAAATGAAAATCCTAAACTACAAAGGTTCCCTCCCCCGCAATTAAATTATATAGTGTCTTAAATGAATTCAAATTTATTTAACATGTAAGTATATTTGAAAATAAATCACAACAAGAAATCAAATGTAAAGGAGAGGTGCGAACTGATGGATTTTAGTGATAAATAGGTTGGAGGAATGTGATCTCCTCAACTGGATTTGATAGAATGGTCCCACAGAATTTCTTCAGCCTGTGTCCATTAACAGTGAATGGCTCCTACTCTCTATCCTTCACAATATTCACATCACCAAAAGGATATGTATGAGTAACTATAAAAGGACCTTCCCATCTAAAATGAATTTTACCTGGAATCATCTTGAGTCTTGAGTTGAATAATAACAATTTTTCTCTAGGATGGCATTCTTTTAGTTGGATCAACTTTTCATGAGATATTATTGGTATCTCTTTGTAAATCCTGTAATTTTCAAAATATTCCCTTTGAATTTTCTCCAGATCCTATAACTGCAATATTTTATCTTTCCTAATGCTTTCGAGATTGAAATTTATCTTCCTCACCTCCCAATACGCCTTATGTGCCAATTCCATAGGTAGGTGAAAACTTTTCCATTAATCAACCTATATTGAATCATTCTAATTGGGGTTTTATAGGATGTCTTGTAATCCTATAATCTTTCTTCCAAGATTTGGCTCTAATCCTTCCTTTTTAGTTTAATAGACTTCCAAAATTCCTTTGATTTCTCTATTGGACACTTAATCTTGACCATTAGTCTTTGGATGATCGGGATTTGATGTTTTATGATGCACCCCATACTTCCTCAATAAATACTCCATTCTCCTATTGAAAAAGTGAGTCACATGATCGCTGATGATGGCTCTGGGCACTCTAAAACTATAAAATATGTTAGCCCTAACAAAACCAAAAACAACATTATCATCATCAATCCTAGTGTCTTTTGTTTCCACCCATTTGGAAATATAATCAATTGCAAGAAAGATATAATAATTTCCAAATGACATTGGAAAAGTACCCATGAAATGTATCTCCTATACCTCAAAAATCTCACAAAAATTAAGTGGATTTTGGGGAATTTTTTGTCTCTTTGAAATATTTCCAGAAAATTTTCATTTTTCACACCTTGGGAAAATTTAAGAGTATCTTTAAAAAGGGTGGGCTAATGAAGTTTAGATTCTAAAACCTTAATTGTTTCTATTTGAGGTCCAAAGTGTCCTCTACAAGATAAAGTGTGATAAAACTCAAATAAAGAACCAATTTCACTCTCACAAAAACATATTCTTATCACTTGTTCATTACAAATATTCCAAAGAAATGGATCATCCAAAATGTAATATCTAGATTCAGATTTTAGTTTTTGAATTTTGTGGGAATTAAAATGAGATGGGACCTAATATTTTACCATATAATTGACCATTTCATCATAATAAGGCACTTCTCCTTCAATCAAGTATAACTTCTCTCCTGAGAGGTGATCAGTCAGTGGTTTTTGTTTGGAATTTCAGCTTCAACAGTGTTGGGTAATCTGATTAAATGATTATCCACTTGGTTCTCAGCTACTTTCTTATCCTTTATTTCTATGTTGAACTCCTACAATAGTAACATCCATCTCACTATCCTCAGTTTAGATTCATCCTTCCCCATTAAGTACCTAAGAGCTGCATGATCAAAAAATACAATGACTTTAGTTCCAAGCAGATATGATCTAAATATTTCTAAATCAAAAATAATTGCTAAAAAATATTTTTTATGGTTGTGTAATTGAATTTATCCAAATCCAAGGTTATTGAGTAATAGTAAATGACTTTTGTAATTACATAAATTCATTGAGAAATTACTGCTCCAACTTATTGGTTGGAAGCATCACCAAGTAACTCAAATGGTTCTTCCCAATTTGGTATATGTATCACTGGTGGTGTAATAAATATCCTATTCAGCTCATAAAAGGATTCCCTACATGCACAATTGAAATCAAATTTAGCATATTTCAAAAAAAAATCTATAGAGAGGGAGAGAAATCTTACTGAAATATTTGATAAACCTCCTTTAGAATCTTACATGACCTAAAAACAATCTAACATGTTTCACATAAGTTGGCTAAGGCAATAAATTTATCACTTAAATTTTTTTTTTATACACTTCAATTCCCTTTTTTGAAATGAAATTCCTAAGGAAAATTCCTCTATAATCCATGAAATGACACTTTTAAAATTTTAAAACAAGATTCTTTCCAATGTAGATTTTCAAAACTTTTTTTAGATTTTTCAAACAGTGGTCAAAGTAATTTCCAAAAACTGTGAAATCATACAAGAAAACCTCCAATAAATCTTCAACGTGATTAGAAAAAAATACTTACCATTAAACTCTAAAATTTACCTTGATCATTAAAAAATTCAAATAGAATCATTTTATATGAAAAAAGTGCCAAAGGGACAAGTAAAGGTTGTCTTCTCTTGATCCTCAATAGCAATAGGTACCGGAAAATACCTTGAAAATTCATCCAAAAAGAAATAATGAGTTATACCTTCCCATATCTCTAATATATAGTCAATAAAGGGGATGGTGAAATGATATTTTTGAGTGTCTTGATTCAACTTCCTAAAATCAATGCACATTCTCTATCTATTCTGAATTCTCCTGGGGATTAATTCATTCTTTTTATTCCTTACAGTGCTTAGGCTGGGTTTTTTTTGTTGAACTACATGAATGGGGATAACCCATTTTGAATCTAAAATGGGATAGATGATCCAATCTACCAAGATCTTCTTGATCTCCTTTTTCATAACCTCCATCAAGGTGGGATTAATCCTCCTTTGGGGTTGTCTGACAGGTTTGGAATCTCCACCAAGAATAATTCTATGTGAGTATATTGTTAGATTTTTCCTTGGTATATCACCTAAGATCCAAAATATTTATTATAAATTATATCTCAAAATATCAATCAAAAAAATTCTTGGGTTTCAAATAGATTATTAGTAATTTTCACTGGTAATTTATCTCTCTCCCTATGGTACACATATTTCAGATCAGTAGAGAGGGGTTTTAATTCTATATATGGGGGATTCTAAGGAGATAAAATTAAATTGAGTTTTCCCACTTAAAAAGGTTGGAATTAATGAACACAAGAAATCATATATTATTCTTTATCATTTAACAAATCATTAATGAAATCAGATTTTAACTCCTTCCCACATGCAATCATAATCTCTAGTGTTTTGGGAATCCACATGTTTAGTGATATTTTCAATGGAAAAATTATATACTAAGGATACTAATTCATGGAACATACCTGATTATTCAATGGGTTTAGTGAAAATTTCATTGGAGAGTGAAAAGAGTGAGTGATCATGTGATGGGTGCCTCATGGATTCAAAAATATTGAAGTGGACGATGTTATCTCCAAACTCCATGGCGAGTGTCCCTTTATTTACAATGATGATTTTTTTGGTAATTTTCAATAAAGTTATCCCAAAAATGATGAGTGAGTGTGATGGGATCCTATCTTCTTCCATATTCACCACATAGAAGCCATCTGGGAATAAGTGATCTTTGACTTTCACAAGGACATCCTCCAGAACTCATACTGGAAAGACTGTAGATCTGTTTGCCAGATGGACCACCGCTCTTGTGGGATTCAAGTCTCCCATATGAAAATAATTCAATAATTATTGAGAAAATACATTAATTGAAGCACTTATACCACACAAATAATTAGATAAATTTAAATAACCCATGGCGTATCGAATGGAAAACATCCCTGTATCTTGACATTTGGTTAGAAACTATGGTGTGTTAAGGGATGAGACAATTCTTCCCAAGTTGATCCTCTCATTCCCTTGAATTATTCTCTTCTTGGTGAAAATTTAATTTAAAAATTCATGATTTTGAATTTTTTTGAGTGCTTTAAGAAGGGGATATTAATTTTCACTTTCTAGAAGGTGTCCAGAATTTATTTTTGAAGTTCTTATTCATATAATCTCTTTGATTTAATCATAATTAATTGAAATAGTGTCGGTAAGTATTTATTCTACCTTTTTTGAATTTTCAACGTTTTTTCTTGTCTCTTCATCCTCGTCATATCCTTCTCCTCCTCCTCATTCCTTTCTTCTTCTTGGTGCATTTTCATATAATTTTCAGAATTTCCATATTCATTCTACCTCAAATTAGGTGGTATTATTTTAGGTTCATTGGATTTTGGTGGTCGGAGTTATTTTCCCCTTCTTGTTTTTATCATATTGAAATTATCTTTTAGGTTTTGGATTGTCTAGTAAGGAACTTTTATTTGGTTTTTGGACATGATTTCAACAGAACTCCCCATCGTGTTTTCTAGCTTATCAACCTTATCCTCTAGGACCTTATACTTGGATTTTAGGTGTTCCATATAAGGTTGTGTGTTGGTGTATGGTTGATCATAGGGTCTTTGAAATGTGGTTGGTTGGTGGTATGAAGTCTGGTTATAAGATTGATTTTTTTAAGGGTGGTGGGTTTTAGAATTACTGCTTGAATGGGGGTTGGTTTTGGATCTGGTTTTGGATCTAGTTTTGGTATGGGGGTCTAGCTTGATTCTACTAATTTACAAATCCATATTGGACTTAGTTAGGCTCTCTCTATCCTTAATTTTGTTGGAACTATCTCGGCTGAAAGGATGTTGCACAAGTTTTCATTCACTATATTTTAGCACATTGGTCAATTAAATGATCAGGTGATGAGAATAAACCACATACTTTAGCTAGTGTATGTTTGTCACCCACTTGTTTCAAGTCCATCTGTCTCACCATACTATTTATCTCATCAAACTTAGTTTCGCATAAATTTTATAGATAAGAAGTTCTTACCACATGATTACATCTTGTGTCGATACATCTTATACCAAACTGTTGCAAGTTATGGTAAATATTCTCAATCAATCCCTTGGCTTCTTCTGGTGAATTTTTAATCAATGTGCCTCTAGATGGTGCATCTTTAAGGTTTCTGTCATTATCTAATAAGCCTTGGTAAAAGAATATAATAAATTGATGCTCCATAATTTATTGATGTGGGAAGATGGCACATAGATTTTTAAACCATTCCTAGTACTCGTAAATGGTTTCTTCAGATGACTATCTGGTGGCATAGATTTCCTTCCTGATGGTTGTGCTTCTAGAGGTGGGGAAGAATCTTTGCATCAATAATCTCACGAATTCATTCCAATAACTCACATATCATGTTTATAGGTCATAAAACCATTATTTGGCATCTCCTTCTAATGAAAATGGGAATTCCTTCCACTTTACCAACTACTCAGCTACTCCTCGAGGTCTGAAAGTAGATTAGAGATATGTGAACTCTTTAATATATTTTTTTAGGTCTTCACCTATCAAGACATGAAATTTTGGAAGAAATGGGATCATGTTAGGTTTCATCTAAAAATCATTTTTTAACTTTGGCATGAAAAGTTGATTTTTTTGATTAAGTAATAGTGGTTCACATAGTTCTATAAGGGTTTTGTTCTGATTTCCATCCATAGTGATAGGCTCAGAGTGAGCACTTGAAGTTTCACTCGAGTCTGTAAGAGAAATTTATAAAAATTCAGATTTTAAATTAAGTTTTATAAGTATATTCAGAATGGTTATTTCAATTTCAGTATCTAGGGGTAAAGGTTCAGTGTTTGAGGTTCTAGTCATGCAATTTTGAAGAGAAAAGAAAAAAAAGAAGAAGAGAGAAGAAAAAGATTGTTGGTACCACCTCCCCAGAAATGGTGCCAAGTTTTGAAACATGTCTATCATGGGGTGTGACAAAACAAAATATTTCCTAAGAGAAAATTCATTAAAGTGGTAAAACTAGGTTTTATCTAGATGGTATCACACAATAATCACGTTTCTCACTTGAAATTAGAGAAAGAAGTGAGATTTTTTTTAAATTAGTTAATTTTAAAAAGAAATAAAGAAATTGAAATGATGTTTGAACCCAAATTGATTAATAGAGTGATGAGGTCAGTGTACGATCGCATTTTTAAAAGTTATCATGGTTATAAAAATAAGTCCTCTATTCCTATTTAATGATAAATGAAAGACTCTCAGATCAAGTTTTCAATCACCCTTGGTTGAAGGGAGAAATAAAAACCACTCCTGTGTGCATGAAAATTCACAAAACATTCCCAAAAAACTAATGAAATTCATGGTCATGAATTTTTTCTCCTTATAAATCTAGAATAAATTCATTAATTCCACACATGTGTCAATGATCACTAGACACTCGCCACCTAACACAATCTTCTTGATCGAGACAAATTGTACTAGGTAGAGGGAGTTGAAATATCTTCAACCAAAGCTATAAACAATGAATGAAACCAAAACCCAAAATATGATCACATTTATAGAATTGGGAACCAATGAAAATAGATATCATTTAATATAAAAATAGATTTTTTCATTAAATTACAAGACTCTGACATTACAAAAAAAAAACTCCCCCTTCCCCGATCATTCAAAATATTTACCCCTCCATGTGAAGGGTAATAGAGTTTAATTGGGAAGAAGTGAGAATTATAAAACTAAGAAAAGAGAAAATAGAAAATAAAAAGCTCTTCAGGATTCCAATCCTCTATCACATCCCCTATTTAACCTTATTTAATGCCTTTGAATAGAAGTGAACACTCATATTTATAGGCTTGAGGGGTGGAAATTGCTTCCTTTAGATTCATTCCTATAAAAGTTTGAGTCTATTTAGCATAATAAATGGTTGAATATTGGGAGGTTTTCTTCACCAAATTTTTTCCTATCTCTCTTTTTGATGCATTCACAAAATATCAAATTATTTGGACAAGTGTCAAAAAGTTAAAATTGAATTACTGAAGAATACCTTTTCTTCATGAGGAAACTCCTCAACTCCCTACACTTTGGATCATTAAATATATGCATTAATGACCTAAATTATCCATGAAATTTAATTTTAAAATTATTATTGGAGTATTATTTCTTCTCCAGTTATAATAACACCATTTGGAGTTACGTAGTTCTAGATATTCTTTAATAATTATGGTGGAGACCATTCTATTTTCCAGCAAAATTTCTCCACTTGATTGATTTTTTTGGGCCAGTGTGTCTCTAATTGGATCGAGGTCCAAAAGGAAAATTAAAATCCAACAGAAAGAAGCAAGTTTAAAAAAATAATTACTTAAATTAGATCAAAATTTTAAAAGTTATTCCCAAAAAATAGAATCTCTAGAAAAATTTTAAATTTCCAGAATTAACCAATTTTTACAATTAAGACCAAAATTCCCCAAAAAACTAAAATGATGAAAATCATCTCAAATTGATTAATTGGAAGGTATTAGTTCATTTAAAAATATATTAAGAATTATGAAAATATTATCTCTATAAATTCCTCCACACTTAGCTCTTGGACTCCTAGACAAGTAAGAATCAAAAACAAATTAAAGAAAATTCAAAACACATGCCCATGAGATCCACCAATTCCACACCAAGAAAAAAAGATATCATGACAAATAAAAAAATATTTGAAGTTATAAATTCAGATCATTAAATATTTTTCATCTTAATTTCTCCTTCTATGCACACAAGACACCTACCTCACATGAATTTTCTCTCATCTCACAAATTTCAAATTTTAATAAGACTTTTCTCATAAAAAATCATTAAAGGGTCACTATAGGCTTGATAAATTCCTACATCTCCACCCAATGTGATTCAAGGATATGTGTTTATCATGTGGACTTTTCAAGGTTTTTCTATGGTTTCTGGTATTTAGGATTTTTATGTGAAAAATTATGAGTCTGAATGAGGAAGGTTTGGCTCTTTTTGAATAAAAATTAAAAGATTATAATTTTTAATTAAGTATGGTATCATCCTCACTCCCAATAGTAGAAAATAATCTCCATCATTATAAAAACTCAAGGAAAGTTCACACCATTCATCATTTCAATAGTAAAAATTTCAATCATCTCAAACTTAATTTTTTTCTTGAATCTCCAGATAGGCATAACTTTATTTCTTCATTATAAGCTCTAGAAAAGCATAAATTCTCTTATCATGAAATATCTAGAAAAGGAACATCTTCTCTTATCATGAAATCTCCTAAAAATGTACAAATTTCAACAAAATTATTTTTTCAGCAACAAACACATCTATTAAGCATTTTATTTTCCACTCAAAGTATCACCAAATGAGGTAGCACAACACAAGACAGCTTCCCCCCGCACTTAAGTTTAAATAGATCATAAAATTTCACTTCAAGAGTATGTTGGATAGGTAAAATTGGATTGTAATGTGGATAAACTAAAAGGAATTTCATGGATTATAAGGGCTATAAGGATTTAAATGTACATTGACAGAGAGAATAAAAAGGATTCTCTTAAAAAGGTAATTTAAAACCAAAGAAATGTCTCAATAATTTAAAACACAAGTACCTCAAACCATCAAGGTTTGATTGGAATAAATTAAATTCTAGTTAAATCAAGTATGGTTTGGTTATCTCAATAAGTGAGGTGAGTGTGAAGAATATAGAAAAAATGGTTCATAATCATCATAGGAAAGTGATTTAAAAGATAAAGAAAGTGATATGTGGCATGGGATTAAAAAATTAGAGTACTTTTCATGAAATTCTCAAAGATTTGAACTTGAAACGAAGTCATTTTCTGTATTTATTTATGCTTAGTTTCATGGAATAAATTGTTCCACTCATAGAAATGGGGCTCAAATATGTAAATGATAATTATTTTAGCTCAAAATTTTCAAAATCACACAAAAATTTAAAAATAAACACACAAAAATTTGAAAAACACACTTTTTCATAAAATAGAAAAATAAACAACAAATGAAAATCCTAAACTAAAAAGGTTCCATCCCCTACAATTAAATGATGCAGTGTCCATAATTCATTCAAATGGATTTAATAATTAATAATATTTTAAAATGAATCATAGAAAGCAAGAAAGTGTAAAGGATAGGTATGACCTGATGGATTTTAGTGATAAACAGGTTGGAGGAGTGTGATCTAGTCTACTGGATCTGATGGCATGGTCCCATGGAATTTCTTCAGCCTATGTACATTAATAGTGAATGGATCTTTCTCTCAATCCTTAAAAATCTACACAACACCAAAATAATATACATGAGTAACTATAAATGGACCTTCCTATATGGAATGAAGTTTACCTAGCATCAACTTGAGCCTTGAGTTGAATAACGGCACTTTGTCTCTGGGATAGAAGTTATTCGATTAGATTAGCTTTTCATGATCCAATCTTGTACTCTATTTTTAAATAATGTAATTTTCAAAATACTCCTTTATAATTTTCTCCAAATCCTTCAACTATAATCTTTTCTCTTTCCCAATGCTTT
The DNA here is from genome assembly GCA_963277665.1 of Viscum album. NCBI lineage: Eukaryota > Viridiplantae > Streptophyta > Magnoliopsida > Santalales > Viscaceae > Viscum > Viscum album. The sequence continues at coordinate 575,062,214 of OY728122.1, read as the reverse complement.
CAAGATTCAAATTTATCTTCCTTGCATCCAAATATTCCTTATGCTCCAATTCCATATATAGGTGATAGATTTTTCCATAAATTATCCTATATGGACTCATTACAATCAGGGATTTGTAGGTTGTATTATAATCCCATAATGTGTCTCCTAACCTTTGGCTCTAATCCTTTCTATTTGGTTTAACAGTCTTTTCCAAAATTCCTTTGATTTTGTTATTGGACACTTCAGATTGACCATTAGTCTATAGATGATAGTGAGTTTATGTTTTAGGATTCACCCCATACTTCCTCAGAAAAGACTCCATTATCATATTAAAAAATTGAGTCCCCTGATAACTGATGATGGATCTAGGCACTCTAATCATACAAAATATGTTAGCCTTGAAAAATTCAAAAACAACTTTAGCATCTTCAGTCCTGGTGGATTTTGCTTCCACCCATTTGGAAACATATTAAACTACAAGAAAGATATAATAATTTACAAATGAAATTAGGAAATTACCCATGAAATCTATCCCCCATACCTCATAAATACCACAAAAAATAATTGTATTTTGGGTAATTTCTTGTCTCTTTGAAATATTTCCAAAAAACTGACATTTTTCACACCTTTTTCAAAATTCATGAGCATATTTAAATATGGTGGGCCAATAAAGTGTAGATTATAAATCCATTATTATTGTTATTTGAGGTCCAAATTGGCCTCCATAAGATAAAGTGTGACAAAACTCAAAGACAAAACCAATTTCACTCTCATGATAACATCTTCTTATCACTTGATCATTGAAAATATTCCAAATAAATAGATCATCCCAAATGTAATATATATATTAATCTTTCAAATTTTGAATTTGGTGAGAATTAAAATGATATGTGACCTGAGATTTTACCATATAATTGACCATGTCAACATATCGAGGAACTTCTCCTTCAATCAAGTACAACTTATCTTCTGAGAGGTGATCATTCAGTGGTTCTTTGTCTAGAATTTAAACTGTAGTATTGTTGGGAAGTCTGCTTAAATGATAAGACACTTGGTTCTTAGATCCCTTCTTATCATTTATTTCTATGTTAAAATCCTATAATAGTAACATCCATCTCACTAGCCTCAGATTATCTCCATCATTCTTCATCAAGTACCAAAGAGCATCATGATCAAAAAACATATTGACTTTAGTTCCAAGAAGATATGATCTAAAAATTTCTAAAGAAAAACAAATTGGTAAAAACTCTTTTCTAGTGATTATGTAATTGAATTGAGCCAAATCCAAGGTTCTTGAGGAATATTCAATAACATATTTCATACCCTCAATTATCTTATAAAGTACTCCTCCAACTTCTTGGTTAGAAGAATCACAAAGTAGTTCAAATGGTTCTTTCCAATTTGGTAGTTGTATCAGTAGTGGTGTAATCAATATCCTCTTCAGATCATCAAAGGATTCCCTATATGAACCATTTAAATCAAAATTAGAATCTTCCAAAATCAATCTAGATATAGGGAAAGAAATCTTACTGAAATATTTGATAAACCTCCTGTAGAATCTTGCATGACCTAAAAATGATCTAACATGTTTCACACAAGTTGTGTAAGGTAATGAATTTATCACTTCAATTTTGGATTTATCCACTTCAATGAAATTTTTTGAAATGAAATTTCCAAGTAAAATTCCTCTCTCAACCATGAAATGACACTTTTCAAAATTTAAAACAATATTATTTTCAATGCGGTTTTTCAAAAAAATTTCCAAATTTTTCAAACAATGGTCAAAGGAATTTATAAAAACTATAAAATCATCTAATAGAACCTCCAAGAAATATTCAATGTGATAATAAAAAATACTTACCATGAACATATTAAATGTACATGGAGTGTTACATAATCCAAATGGCATCCTTTTATATGAAAAAGTGTTGAAGGGATAAGTAAAGGTTGTCTTCTCTTAATCCTCGGGAGAAATAGGTACCTAAAATTACCCTAAAAATCCATCAAAAAAGAAATAATGAGTTATCCCTACCAATATCTATAACATCTAGTCAATGAAGGGGGTGGAGAAATAATCTTTATGAGTAACCTGATTCAACTTCCTAAAATCAATCCACACTCTCCATCTATTCTGAATTCTCATAGGGATTAATTCATTATTTTCATTCCTCATAGTGGTTAGGCCAGTTTTTTTGGAACTAAAAGAATGGAGTTAACCCATTGTGAATATTAAATGAGATAGATAATCCCTGCTTCCAAGATCTTCTTGATCTCCTTTTTCACAACCTCCATCAAGGAGGGATTCAGCCTCCTTTGGAGCTATCTGACAAGTTTGGAATCTCCATCAAAAAGAATTCTATGTGAGTATATTGTTGTGTTTATTACTATGATATTGCCTAAGATACACCATATTTCTTGGATATTCTCTCTCAAAATATTAATCAATGATTTTTCTTGGGTTTCAGATAGATTATTAGCAATTATCACTGGTAAATTATCTCCCTCCCTAAGGTACACATATTTCAGATTAGTGGGGAGGGGATTTAATTCCAGATATGGGGGATACTCAAGAGATGAAATTAAATTGAAGTTTCCCACTTACAAAGGTTGTAATTCCTTCACAAAATAAATTATATCATCTTCTTCATCATTTAAAAATCATTAATGAAATCATATTTTACCTCTTCTTCCCATATACAATCAGAATCTACGATTTTTTGGGAATCCACAGGTTCAGTGATATTTTCAATGGAAAATTATCTCCTAAGGATAATAATTAATGGAACATACCTGATTATTCAATTGTTTTAATGCCAATTTAATATTAGAGTGAAAAGAGTGAGTGATAATCTGATCGGTGCATCATGGATTTAAAAATATTGAAGTGGACAGTGTTATCTCCAAACTCCATAGTGAGTGACCCTTCATGGAAATTTATGATGTTTTTAGTAGTATTCAAGAAATTTCTCACAAAAATGATGGGTGAGTTTGAAGGGATCATATATTCTTCCATATTTAACACATAGAAGTTAGTTAGGAATAAGATATCTTTTAATTTCATAAGGACATCCTACAAAACTCATACTGGGAAGACTGTAGATTTTTTTGCAAGATGGACCACCACTATTGTGGGATTAAAGTATCCCATATAAAAATAAGTATATACTAAGTGAGTAAATACATTAATTGAAGCAGTGAGATCACACAAAGCAGTAGATAAATTTAAAAAACTAATGGCGCATGGAATGGAAAATGTCAATGGATCTTGACATTTGGTTGGAAACTATGGTGTGATGAGGTCTAAGACACTTATTCCCAAGTTGATCCTCTAATTCCATTGAATTATTCTATTCTTGGTGAAAGTATCCTTTAAAATTTTATCATACTTTGTAATTTTTTTGAGTTCTTCAATAAGGGAGGTATTAATTTCCACTTTTTAAAAGGTGTCCAAAATTTCTTTTTGAAGTGATTCTTCCTAGAATCTCTTTGATTCAATCATGATTGATGGAAATGGTGGGAGTAATACTTTCTTCTTCCTTTTTTAAAATTTTTAATGGTGTTTCTTTTCTCTTTCTCCTCAGCCTATCCTTCTCCTCCTCCTCATTCCTTTCTTCTTCTTAATACATTTTCACAAAATTTTCAAAATTTCCATCTTCATTCTCCCTCAACTCATGTGGTTTTTTTAAAGTTCTTGGGCTTCTGATGGTGAGATTTATTTTCCAATTCTTTTTGTTATCGTAATTAAATTATATTTTGGGTTTGGGGTTCTTTGGGAAGGAATTTTTTCTGGGTTTTTGGACATGATTTCAACAATACTTCCCACCATGTTTTCCATATTATCAACCTTATCCTCTAGGCCCTCATACTTGGATTGCAGCTATTCCATGGAAGGTTTTTTACTAGTGGATGTTTTATCATAGGTTCTTTGGAATGTGTTTGGTTGGTGGTATGAATTCTATTTATAAGATTTCTTTTGTTGAAATGGTGGTGGGTTTTGGAATTATTGTTGGAATGGGGGTTGGTCTTGGAACTAGTTTTGGTATGGGGGTCTAGATTGATTCTACATATTTCAAAATTCCTATTGGACTTGGTTAGGATCTATCTATCCTTGATTTTTTTGGGACTTCTTTGGCTAAAAGGCTGCCACAAAAGTTTCCATTCCCAATATTTTAGCACATTAGTCAATGAAATGATTAGGTGATAAGCATAAACCACATACCTTAGTCAGTGATTATTGGTCACCCACTTGTTTCAAGGCCATTTGTATCACTATAATAGTTAGATAATAAATCTTAGTTTCCCATAAATTTAGTGGATAATAATTTCTTACTTCATGAATACCTTTTGTGCTAGTACCTCTTGTACCAAACTGTTGCGAGTTCTAGGAAATCTTCTCAATCAAGCCCTTGGATTATTTTGGTGACTTTTCAATCAATGAACCTCCAGATGATGTATCTATAAGGTTTATATCGTTATCTTGTAATCCTTAATAAAATAATACAAGAAATTAATTCTACTAAATTGTTTGATGGGGGAATTTTGCATATAGTTTGTTAAAACTTTTCTAGTACTTGTAAAGGGTTTCTCCAAATGACTATCTGATAGAATAGATTTCATTCTTTATGGTTCTGATTTTGGAGGTGGGGAAGAATTTTTTTCATGAATCATCTCACTAAGTCATTCCGTTCATTCTCCTCTCCTGATTGTAATCCATAAAACCATTATTTAGCAGCTCCTTCCAATGAAAATGGGAATGCCTTCCACTTTATCTACTCCTCATTTTCTCCTCACTAAGTCATTACAATAATTCACCTATCCTAGTTTTAATCTATAAAACCATTATTTGGAAGCTACTTCTAATGAAAATGGTAATTCCTTTCACTTTATCTTCTCCTTAACTACTCCTCAGTGTTTGAAAGTAGAGCATACATATGTGAACTCTTTAATATGTTTGTTTGGGACTTCACCTGTCAAGACATGAAATTTTGGAAGTAATGGGATCAAGTTAGGTTTCACCTCAAAATCATTTTTTAACTCTAGCATGAAAATTTGATTGTTTTATTAAGGAATTGTGGTTCGCAGAGGTATATAAGGGTTTGGTTCTGATTTCTAGCCATGGTGACAGGCTCAGAGTGAGCAATTTAAGTTTCACTTGAGTCTGCAAGAGAAATTTCCTCAAATTAATATTTCAAATTAAGGTTTATAATTATATTGTCTAAGTTATTTCAATTTAAGGATCTAGGGTGAATGTTTCAGTGTTTGTGGTTCTAGTCATTCAATTTTGAAGAGAAAAGAAAGAAAGAATAAGGGAGAGAAAAATATTTTTGGCACCACCTCCCTAGAAATAGTGCCAAGTTTTGAAACATATTTGTCATGGGGTGTGAAAAAAATAAATATTTCCTTATTCAAAATAAATTAAAGTGGTCAACCTAGGTTTTCTCCTGAGAGTATTACATAACAGTCATGTTTTTCACTTGAAATTAGATAAATAAGTGAGATTGTTTTTTAAATTATTTGATTTTAAAAAGGAAAGAAAGTAATTGAAATGATGTTTAAACCCAAATTGAGGAAGATAATGATGGGTTCAGGGTAGGATTTCCTTTTTAAATGTTATCATGGTCATAAAAATCAGTCCTCCTCTCTTCCTATTGAATGATAAATAAAAGACTCCTCGATCAAGTTGTCAATCACATTTGGTTGAAGGAAGAAATGAAAACCACTCCTGTGTGCATGAAAATTCATAAACCATTCCCAGAAAACTAAGGAAATCCCTGATTGAGAATTTTTTTCTTCTTATAAATCTAGAAACAATTCATGAATTCCACATGTAACAACCTAGAATATCATACCTAGTATAAATATTATATTGAATGGATTAATTTATAGTAAAATAAACTAAAAATGTATTTATTATAATTTTCTTTGAAAATAGTAATTGAAATAAAGTATTTTAGTTAATTTAATTAAAGTTTTTATATCTATTTGAATTTGAAAAAAAAAATATTTTCTATCAAAAGTATATTTAATAAAATATTTTAAATGAATTGACTATTATAATTATTTTGATTTAAAACTATTTTAAAATAACAAGAATATGCTAGTATTTATAATAAACTAAATATTATAATAATTATTTCATTTATAAAAAAATCAAAGTAATGAATAATTATATTAATATAACTAATTTTGTTTTATAAAATTTAATATTTAAAAATATGATATATATTTTTATGAAATTATAATTTTTAGTTATAAATTTTGATTATATTGTTTTTATAAAATTTTTATTATTATGATTTTTATTTTGAAAATATAAATGTATATAATTGTATTTTTATAAAAAAAACCATTTTTCATATATATAAAATGAAATAGATAAAAAATTAAATGAAAATATGTTTAAAAAAAGGGAAAATAATGTATCGGGTATAGGGGGTTGTGTTGTTGTTTTAGGGGTCAAAGGAATGGGGAAAATCAGGTAGGGGTCTGTTTAGGTCGAGTTGTGTGTAGCTGTAGGAGTTGAGGGTGATGGAGGTAGTCAAGCTCGATGTTTTTTCTCCAATGGGAATAGGAGAAGCAAAACAGGTTCACGAGATGATGGGTTCATCCGAGCAAGACCGAGCGGTGATGGTTTTTTCGAAGCTGGATCTAGATCTGGTTTTGAGTCTGAAGGTCATTACACTTTGGATCAGAGTTTTGAGGAGGTTTGATGCAAACCAGGGGAGTCTGACTAAAGATGTGGTGGTCTTAATGGTTTCGTCGAGTCTCGGTTGTAGTTAGGGGTTCATATTTCTCCGACCTAGTGCGAGGTATATTTTTTTTGGAAGTCTTGTTTTTTTCCCTGTTTTGGTGTTTGTACCTTGATTTCCTCTACTGATTTCATTATCTCTCTACTTTTTAAGGTTTATTAATTAATCTTACTATGGTCCTCTTGTCAAATATTGTTTTTTATTTTTTTGTCTGATTGTGATATATATGTGTGTGTTTCTTTTGATAATTTTATGATAAATTGATTGAAAATTTTGGATTCTTTGGTTCTTGGTGTGAACCGAATCTCACATAGGATTCATTTCTTTTTTTTACCATTATTCCACAAATATTCTCAGATAATCTTATGTTAGTGGAATGTATTTATATAAGTGTTTTTATGCATAGAAGAAACCAACTTCCTCTATGTGAGGAAGACTCTACCCAAGCTAAACTCGTCTCTCTTTCTTATCTCTGGTTCGAGATTCTTCAAGCAGGAAGACACCTTCTGCCCTCATCTAGTTCAAGAAACCATTGGCAGAAGTGTTTTTTGTTATTTTGGTTCTTTATTTTTTTAGGTAAGGGAGATTGTATGTTTTATTATTTAGATTTTAATTATTTTGAGGTTTTAATTTTAAGTTTTTGTAAGGAATATTCTATAGTTCATGTGTTTTTCAAGCTATAATTTCTCAAATTAAAAAGAGATTATATATCTATTTTTTATATCAAACTTGATTTTTGGTAAGGTAAATTATATTTGTGAACATTTTTATCTTCTTCGATTAAAAAATAATTATTTTAGTTTTGAATTTCATTTTGTTTATATATAGAAGATTAGTCATTTATTTGATTTCCAAAAAATTCCTTTCTTTGATAATTTTATTGGTATTGAAATGTTTAATTTAAATTTTAATTCAATAAAAGATATTTAAGAGGAATTTACTTTATTTAAAACAATTTTAATGATTCTAGAGTTAATATTTTATTGAATAAATGATTTATATACATGTACATATGTAATTCTGTATTAATTTTCGGGTGTTATACTATGTATTATATACTTCTAAATCATGTAAGTATTTTTTATATTGCACAAGTTATGGTAATCAAATAAGTGACATATATGATTTCCTTGACATTAAATATCATTTAATTTTTAATTTTTCTAGTTTCATATTTAAAAATATATACATATGTAATTATATATATATATATATCCATGTCTTATGTTCCCAAATTTTACGTGCACGAATTTTTAGATTGTAAGCTAATTCATTTTGAATATAGTGGTAATTCTAATTTTATAAACATATAAGAGGATTTAATTCATGTTTACAAAAATAACGGATCCCACTAAAACCCTTTTTATATCATACTTTGATGTTAACCTATGTTCAATGATGATTGGCTATCTTAAAACGTTATCCTAATAATTTTGTGTGGGATGTATTACTGTTTAAGAATATTAAAATAATGTGAATGTTAATGTACTATTGCTATGTGAAGAGTTTACATTTTCATGACATCAAATCATGCATATAATTAATTAATTAATTGTATGATCAATATATTTACTTAAGATACACTTTTTATAATAGATATTTTGAAGTACATGGATGTTTAATTTATTAACAGTTCGTGTGAAGTAAAATGAAATAACCCTTGGTGATATCAAAACTCCTGAGAGATTTTAAAGAAAAAAATCATATATATATATATAACAAATTTTATGTTTTAAATTTGATTTCATATTAACTCTAACGAGGGATATCCATATTTATTGATGTTTTTCTAAAACATGAATTTATCTCGCGAATTAGGAATAACATGTTATATATATACACACACACATACACATATACATATATGGGAAACATTACATTATTTTATTTAGAATTTTAAATCATGTTATGTATAGACATGAATATATATTTATAAAGGATTAAATGTTTATTTACATGTTATAATACTTATCATCATATTTTAGAAAAAAACGCACATAACATGTCATCATGTTATATTAAAATTAAGGATATCGCATCTGTATAAAATCATGTTCATGTGTCAAGCATAACATCAACGCATATTTCATTCATAATAAACTCATGGTTTCAAATAAATATTCCAAGATTATCAAGCACATGGATTTCTTCAAGAATTGAAATTTTTTATTTATAATTTTATGTGTGAAACATATTTATTTATTGTAAAAGATTATTTTTATAAGACAAAACTATGTATATATTTTTGATAAAATGTTCATTTATTTAATTTCTCATTTTATTGATGGCTTAAAAAATGAAGGTAATTATTTCAAGTATGGGATTAATATTTTATGATATTATATGAATTAATAATTATACTTTTCAAAGTGGCATGGGAAACTTTGGATTGTTTAAAGATTATGTACCTCAATAATTTATCAATGAACTTATTTTCATCTATGATTAAGATTCAAATAAATCAAAGTGGTATGGGAAACTTTAATTTAAAGGCATGTTTTTATTAGACATATGAGGAATGAATTGGAAATATTATGTGATGGGTGAGTCCCTCCATAGCTTCTTGATCCATCAGTAGGTCTCATGAGACAAACTAGGTCTTGGAACAAGGCCTTGAAAAAATGGTTATGTATGGTCTTGGCACAAGGCCTTGCTAGAATGTTTATAATGTCCCGCATTATGAATTCCCTTATTATAAATATATTAAGTGAAATTACATGTGATTATTCGACTAGTAGAATAACCATGGTTAAGAATCATTCTCTTATGAACATGTATTAATCAGTTATACATTTTCAAGTATACATGGAATAATGTTTTATAATTATGTATATCATTTATTAAGAAGGGTTAATTGTTCGTTTCCAATCCATAAACAAAGTTTAAGAACTTATCTGTCATTTCATGGTTTTTGTTGGACTCATCATGTGTTAATCATGTTTTAATGATCAGAAATTCTATACATTCTGTAAAGCTTGTTAATCCTATTTAATCTGTCTCAAATCATGTGTACATATGGTTGGTTTATTTATTCTTTAAATAAACCTATCCAATATCTTAAGTGATATGTTTTATTATTGTAAACTATTTTTAACTTTTTTTATAATGGATTCCCTTGATAAATGATTAAGTCTAATCCATTCTATGAATATCATTGTTTAAGTTCGTATACATATATTTGGATAAGTCTGAGAAACCGTGAGTCTGCCACTGGTTATGTTTTTATGGAAAAGGACCCAGACACTGTGACCCAGACACCATGACCCAAACACCATGACCAGACACCGTGACCCAGACACCGTGACCCAGACACTGTGACCAGACACCGTGACCCAGACACCATGACCAGACACCGTGACCAGAAATCGTGATCCAGACATCATGACCAGACACCATTTGAAGATTGGAAAAGGACTAGACATTGTGATCCTAACATCGCATCTGTGATACTAGTTCCTGATCTCTATAAATCTACGTCATTATAACTATATCACTACTCAAAGGCAAAGAAGTAGACACCACTTGATGGAGACATTGTTTCCAAGAGACACCGTTTCTAGATAGACTGTGACACCGTTCTTTAATCTGTTTTTTCGTTTTTGATTTAATTTATAATGGTCATATTTGAGTCTTTTAAATGCACTGACATAAATAATATTTCTTTATAGACATGTCACATGATAGTATGAGGTACGAGGTGCAGAATACATGCATCATGTTGGCTCCAAGACATGCACTCAAAGGATAAAAAGAGAAGTGTGGCCCAGAAATAGGCAGGCACGATAACAAAGAAGCATGAGAATTCTTGAGAAAAGAACCGACACATGAAACTCAATACATATAAATAACACAAAAAGAATTATAGAATCAAAAAATTTGGAATACCATAAATCAGATTCAAGAACATATTTGCATTACCAACTCCATGAAGAACACAAGATAGATCTAACTAGAAACCAGAGCATCAGACTTGCGATACTCTATTTCTTGCAAGAGGACTCGATTCTGACATTTTATTCATCCTAGAAGTCCAGATATGTATAGAATAACACTCAGAGCACTTATAATCTTATCTCATCATTTCTTCTCTGTTGTGTATTGTTTTTAGCTTTCGATCAGTGTGTGTGTGTCTGTATAAAAACACAAACTGTATCCTACATTAAAATATAGAATACAAGATATCCTTCCTCTCATATCTTTTTACACTTTTTTATTCCCATAGATAATTGTGGAAGAGGTACCTGTGTGACCTGGTAGTTCATACCCATGAAGAACTGTGGAAGAGGTTGTGTGAATTGGATAGTCTTATGAACTATTGTTTACCCCAATATAGGGTTTGGATCAAGTTTATTAATATAAAATTCTTGGTGGCAGGTGATCACCAAGTGGAGTGGCTTAGGTCTCAGCTTGAGACCAAACCACTTGTTTTATATCCACTACGTTGTTAAATTTAGTTTTCTCTGTTTTACTATATAATTCAGAAATCACTAAATTTACTTGGATAGTTAATCTTAGAAAGAAGTTATAATTTTTTTTCTGTATTAGAATAGCTTCAAAAGTAAAATTAATAATTGATATTAAGATTACTAATAATTAATCAATCTTTGGAGAAGTTATTTAAATAGTCAAACTTTCATAACCATATTACTTTGATTAACTAGGTTGTATTTATTTTTATTGGGGATACTTTTAAGAATACTTTTCACAAATAAATTTTTATAGATACTCAATTCACTCCCCTCTTGAGTACTCTACTCCGACCAAAATTTGGTAACAAAGGTTGTTATTCCTATGAAGACTTTACTTTTGACCCTATTCAACTATGATTTTAGTTGTACTTTAAAGATCTATAAATTTCTGTTATTTCTAAATTTATATCTCTTTCAAAGTATTTCTTTATTATGGATAATATACTAGAAGGTGCTGAAACAAACAGAACATCATTCTTTAATGGAAACAATTATGCCCAATGGAAAATTAAAATGAAAATGCATTTAGAAAGTATGGGTTTTGAAATTTGGTCTTCAATTATAAATGAGTATAAGATTATTGCTATTGATATAATCACTTGGGATGACTCAACCAAGAATGCCTATAATAACAATTACAAATCCATGAATGCTCTATATTTCTCTTTAGGAGATGAGGAATTTAACAGAATTTCTGCATGTAAAACTGCCAATGAAATTTGGGATACTTTGACTGTTTCACATGAAGGAACTTCTAGTGTGAAAGAAATGAGGCTTAATACTTATACTATTAAATATGATAACTTTAAAATGAAACCTGATGAGGCTATTTTTGACATGTATCTCAGGTTCAAAGAAATTTTCAACACAATTATTTCTCTTGGAATAGAAGTCACTGCCAAAGAACAAATTATGATGATTCTCAGATGTATGCCTGACAGATAGAGAGGAACCTCTGTCTCTATTAGAGAATCATGCAACATCAGAAAGTTACATATAAAAGAACTCATTGGGAAACTAATGATGTATGAAGAGGAGATTAAAGTCAGCAAGGAATAGGAGGATGAACCCAGAAGAAAATATATTGCATTTAAGACCACCACCTCTAAACACAAAGAGAAAGAGAAATTAGAAGTCTCTATAGAAAGATCCAGTAGTGAACAATCATCACCTAATAGTGATGAGAAGATGCCTCAATTATCCAGAAGGTTTAATAGATTTTATAACAAGAATAAATTTTTTAGAAATCCTAACTTCAAGGGAATATATGATCAAAAATGAATCTAGAAGAAATATTTGAAAAGAAGTGACAATTCTGATGAGATAGTATGCTATGAATGTAAGCGAAAGGAGCATATGAAGTCTGACTGTCCCAAGCTCAAGTACAAAAATAAATATGAGGAAAAAGATATAAAGTTTAAAAAGCTAATGAAAGAAACATGGAGTGCTTTTAAGGACAGTTCAAGTGACTCAAAATATTCACATGATGAACAGGCTAACAAAGACAATATGTGTTTTATGACAAACACATCTGAGGTAACACTGGAATCTCCTATACACAATTCCTATTATTCTGGAGATGAAAGTGACTCTAAAAATATGTCTAATGAAGAAATGTTTGAGTACTATAATATGCTCGAAGTGACATGTAATGAACTAAAATATAAGTACAAATATTTAAAGAAACAGCATGCTCTTACCTCAACCATTAAAACTGAACTTACTGTAGAAAGGGAGAAAATTCTCAATTACTCAAAGAAAACAATGAACTAAAGCTATATAATTAGAAATTGAAAAAGGATATTGAAAGGTTTACTAATGGTAAAGATACTTTAGTAAAAATTCTAGGTAAATAGATTACTCCAAAATATACTACTGGTATTGCCTATCAACCTGGTAAAAGAAATTTTGGAAGAACTAATTTTGTTTCTAAGTCTAGGACACACAGCTTTACTCCTAGTTCTGGAAAACATTCAGCTATCTCAAGTTATGATACATTCTCTATTGTTTCAAGATTTTCTAGACTAAATAGAGTTTATTTTTCAAGTACTTTACATAATTCTTATAGGAAACCTATGAGGAAGATGTGGGTTCCTAAATCACTAGTCACTAATATTACTGGACCCAAAAAAATATGGGTACCAAAATCTGTTTTTATTTGACTATTTTATAGGAAAGTTGCTTAAAGAGATCCTGTAAAATCTTATGGTACTTCGGCAGTGGGTGTTTAAGACACGTGATAGGAGAATATTCATGCTTCAAGAATTTAATAAAAATTGATGGTGGACATGTCACCTTTGGTGACAATTCCAAAGGAAATATTATTGGTCTTGGACAAATCAGTAACTCTAACTCAGTTTTAATTTCCAAAGTACTTTTTGTTGATGGATTGAAATATAATATGCTTAGTATTTCACAACTATGTGATGATGGATTTCATGTTAAATTTTAAAATGATGCTTCAAATGTTTTCAATTCTAAAAATGAATTAGTATTTTCTGCATTAAGAAATGAAAATGTATACTATGATAACTTGGATTCTTTAGTTTCTCAAAATGCTTCATGTTTAAGTGTATTTCACAAAGAGTATTGGATTTGGCATAGGAGACTAGGACACTGTAATATTCACTCCCTTAGAAAGCTAACTAGAAAATTTTTAGTCAAATACCTACCCAAACTTGAGTTTCCAAATGATAAAGTGTATAATCCTTGTCAAAAGGGAAAGAAACACAAAATTTCCTTCAAACCAAAGAAATAAGTTTTAACTTCTCAACCTCTCGAATTGGTTCACATGGATTTGTTTAGACCATCTAGAGTTTCTATTTTAAATGGTAAGAACTATATTTATGTTCTGGTAGATGACTTTTCTAGATATACTTGGACTTTCTTTTTGGCTCACAAAAGTGAAGTATGCTCTCATTTTACAAAATATGCCAAAATTGTAGAAAATTGTAGTGGATTTAGAATTAAATCCTTAAGAATTGATCATGTCCGTGAGTTTAAAAATCAATATTTTGAATCCTTTTTCTCACAAAATAGCTATAGTCATAATTTCTATGCCCCTAGAACACCTCAATAGAATGGAGTTATAAAAAGAATAAATAGAACCTTGAAAGAGATTTCTAGAACCATGCTTAGTGAATATGACTTACCTATTTATTTTTGGGTTGAAGCTGTAAATACAATATGCTATATTATCAATAGAGTATTTATTAGACCTATTCTTAAAAGAACTCTATATGAGTTATAGTACAATAGAAACTCCAAATTCCCAAAGTTAGCTACTTCAATTTTTTTTTGTTGCAAATTCTATATCCTTAATACTAAGGACAATATTGACAAATTTGCATCCATGAGTGATGAAGGAACATTTCTAGGATATTCAATCTCTAGTAAAGCCTATAGAGTGTTTAACAAAAGAACTAAATGTATGGAAGAATCTATCCATGTCAAATTTGATGAAATAGATCCACATGAGTCTAATACCTCTCTAGAGAACCTAGAGGATGATGTATCAAATTTGTACATTAATTCAAAATCATCTAACCATCCTATAAAGGAATCTATGAAAACTTTTATTTCTGGAAATTCTTTAGATTCAAGTCATAATGAACTCAAACCTATTGAAGAACCTGAAATCACTAGTCTTTCTTTTTCTAGAGCTGTTAGAACACTTAAGAACCATTCTTTAGATGAAGTTATAGGAGATTTAGATAAAGGAACTCAAACTAGATCTTCTCTTAGAAATCAGGTTGAACATCAAGTCTTCTTGTCACAACTTGAACCTAAAAACATTAATGATGCTATCAATGATGAATTTTGGGTGATGGCTATGCAAGAAGAACTTAATCAGTTTGAAAGGAACAAAGTTTGGAAACGTTTTGACAGACCCAAAGACATATTTACCATAGGCACTAAGTAGGTGTTTAGAAATAAAGTAGATGAAGCTGGTAACATAGTTAAAAAAAGGCTAGATTAGCTGCACAAGGCTATAGTCAAGAATAAGGAATTGGCTATGAGGAAACCTTTACACCGGTATCTAGACTTGAATCCATCAGAATTATGCTTGCTTATGTTGCACATCTGAATTTCAAACTATATCAAATGGATGTTAATAGCTCATTCCTAAATGGGTATATAGCTGAGGATTTCATTGTTGAGCAACCCCCTGGTTTTACAAATCCTCATTTTCCAAATCATATTTTTAAATTAACAAAAGCTTTAAATGGTTCAAAACAAGCTCCAAGAGCTTGGTATGATAGATTAAGTACTTTTCTTATTTCCAAAGGTTTTAAAAAAGTAATAGTTGATCCTACCCTTTTTATAAAATGAATTTCCAATGATGTTTTAGTAGTTAAAATTTTTTTAGATGATATTATCTTTGGATCTTCAAGAAATTCTTTATGTATTGAATTTTCTAAAATGATGCAAAACAAATTTGAAATGAGTTTAATGGGTGAACTAAAATTATTTCTTGGATTTAAAATATTTCAAAATAATGATGGTATTATTTTAAATCAAAGAAAATATACTAGAGATCTTATAAATTTTTTTGGCTTGGATAACACTAAAAGTAGTGACACTCTAATGAGTACTACTTGTAAGTTGGATCTTGATGAATATAAAAAATCTGTTGATCAAACCAATTATAGAGGAATGATTGGAATCTTACTCTACTTAACTTCTAGCTGACTTGAAATTATGTTTAGTGTATATATGTGTGCTCATTTTCAATCAAACCCCAAGGAATCTCATTTAAATTATGTTAAGAGAATTTTCAAATACCTCAAGCATACACCCAATCTAGGACTGTTCTATATCATAGGAAAATAATTTGAATTAGTTAGTTATTATGATGCTGACTTTGGTGGTTGTAAGTTAGATAGAAAAAAGTACCTATGGAACATCTCACTTTTTAGGCAAGTCACTAGTATCATGGTGTAGTAAGAAACAAAACTTTGTTGCACTATCTACTGCAGAAGATGAATATATAGCTACTGGTAGTTTTTGTGCACAAATTTTGTGGATGAAACACATATTACTATATTATGGATATCAATTCAGGCATGTGCCTATAAATTGTGACAATAAAAGTTCTATTAACATCTCAAAAAATCATGTTTCACACTCTAGGACAAAACATATTGATATAAGACATCAATTTTTGAGAGATCGTTATCAAAAAGGTGATATCACTTTGGAATTCATTGGAACTGAATATCAGTTTGCTGATATATTCACCAAACCATTAAATTTTGACTGAATAGATTACATCGTACATGAGTTGGGAATGATAAATCTTAAGTAGTAAGTGTACTGTTTCACAGTTTACAGTTTCACAAGTCACTGTCATGATATTACTATCTAACTCTTACAGTTTCATAGTTTTATTGTATTAAAAGTTGTTGTTTCATGTTTATGGTCTCACAGTTACTATCTCTATGTTACTATCTGGCACTCAATATATCAAACAATACAGTTTCACAGTTTAGAAATCACACTGTTACGGTCTCACTGTGAAATTATGTTACAGTCTCACCATGAAAACCTGTTACGGTCACACCGTGAAAGCCAGTTCCGATCTCACCATAAAATTTTGTCACGGTCTCACTATAAAGATGATTTATTATTTTATTTACATATTATAACTCATATTGCGATAATTAATTATTTTATTCTTTTACTTTCCCGTGATTTTGATTTTGTGATGCTTGATATCCCTAAATGATAAAAATGAAATAGGTTTCACTCTTTCTTCACCCGATCTCTCTTCTCTCAAACCGTAACCCCTCTTTCAACCTTTCTCTCTCTAGAACCTTCGTTGAATGCCTAGAATGAAACGTTCGTCCTCATCAACCCCTGAGAAGTGTATATTAAAGAAGAAGATGAAAATCGCACTGAAGTTAGCACCCAAAGGTCCTTTGAATCTGAACCTGGTGAACAGAACAGTGGTACCCAAAAAGGAAATATGACCTAAGTGGTTGATGTCAAGTAGGTCTTTATTATTGAAAGTACTAAAATATAAAGGGTGTATGGATTGGTTCACAAAGGAGGATAGTCTGATATACCTGAAAATAGTTGCATATTTTTATCAGTTTGTTCAATTTTCTTTTGATACAGAAGATGGTTTTGTTCTGAGAAGCTGGATCAATGGAAAAATATGTACCTTTTCTTCAAGGTTATGGGATGAATGCCTGAGGATACCTCATGAGGGTATTTTTTAGGACTACCAGAGAGGTCCTCCACCTCTAAGTGAGATCTTTGTGTTTTAATAAGCCTTGAGAAGCTTAAATGTGAATGCAACAAAGAGAATATCTATAGCTGCCGAGCTAGATGGGGAAACCAGACTTTTGTTTAAATTTTTTCAGAATCTAATTAGCCCCTGAAAAGGTGATTTTTCTACACTCAAGTATCAGGATGTATTTTTTATACATCTTATGAAAATTGACACAAGATCAACTTATTCAAGTATGTTATACTCCATATGTGTGAGTTGATGAAGACATCCTCCAAGTCAACCTCCATGTTCTACTCAAGGTTAATCTCATCTATACTTCATGCAAAAGGGTTAGTTGGACCAGATGAAAAAGTCATTAAGGACTATAAATTTTGTATTTCAAAAGTTACAGTCAAGAGAATAAAAATCAGTTGGAATCCATAGAGAAAATCATGGGTGGAATATAATGAGAGGGTCTATGAAAAGTCCAACCCGGTTGAGCACTCTTCAAGACCTAAGGAAATTCTTGATCCTAGTTTGGAACCATATGAAATTGTTGACTATTCTGATGAGGAAGAAGAATAAGATGTTATTGCACCTATAGGGAAAACTTTCCTGGATGAGGAAGACAGTGAACCTACTCCTCAAGTATTTATTGAGAAGTAAGTACATGTCCCAGAAGATATTGTTGATCTGGAAGAAGAACATACCTCTAAAGAAGAATGTGTTGTTGTTGAAAGTGAAAAGGTTATTCTGGAAGAATATTTGGAAGAAGATATGTCTCTTGAGAAATAAGCTGCTTATGAGGAAAATTTAGAGGAACGCGTTGTTCCTGAAATTATCCCAACTGATGAAGAGAGAATGGATCAAGCCTTTAAATTATCTAGAAAGAAAATGGGTGAGGATATTGGGGATGAAATATTGGAATTAGATCAAGGATCTAAATCTCTTAGTCCTGAGAAAGATACACATGTTGAGGGGGAGCAGCACCCGAATATGGAAAGTGTTGAAGTGCTAAATCTAGTTGATTCATGCTCTTTGGATACATGGTATACATTTTTTATCTATTTTGATGTGAATGACTCCCAGGAAGCCTCGGTTAAAGCTATATATTTGTCTACTGTGTTTCAATTGAAACTAGTATCTACTCTTGATGTTATAGCTGTAAAGTAACTTGGTCCTATCTGAGATCCTATCCCTGAACCATCACAAGAACCTTCCACCTTGGTGAGTAAAGATTATTTGAAAGCATTTTGAGCCACCCTATTGGATGGGTTTGAAGAGATCATGAATACTCAACCTACTCCTGTGACAAACTTGAGTGAAAGAGATGTTGGCTTGTTATTAGAGAAGATTATTTGGAAGATTCAGCCGAAAATGCTTCATGAAATTCAAGAAGTCGGAATTGAGAACAAACATCTCAGTGATAAAGTGAAGTCTCTCAATGATATAGTTGAAGAAATACATAGAGTGATAAACTCAAGACCAGAACCTATTGAGGATGTTAGTGGTCAAATTCCATAGGAAGTAGCCTCCCTAATTAAACCTAATCTAACTTCTTTAGCTAAAAAGGTGGATGAAAGAAACAAGAAAATAGTTCAAGAGATGCATGAGCTTTTTATTGGTCTTAACAAGTTGACTGGTGAGTATAAGGGTTGTCTCTAGAAAGTTTTGAATCAACTGAAGTCTCTTACTTCATCTGTTATAGTTTCTAGTGCCTCTGGACAATCATCTCAACCTTTCTTGGACATTGATCTGCTCATAACAGTTGTTAAGGAAGAAATTCAATCTGTGCTCAGTGGTTTAGACAAAGAGTTTCTATCTGTAGTTGTCAAGAACAGTGAAAAAGTTCTTGATTTGGTGAGAATTCATTCTAAGATTTCCAATGATGCTCAAGAAGAAATTACTAAGAAGGTGGACTTCTAATTCAATGGGATTTTCTCTAAACATGATATGACAAACCATTTCAAGTACCTTGTAGAGAATCTAAAAATCCCTCCTATCACTCAATATTTCAAAACTTAGATTCAAAAGCTTAAGGATTTCACTCCATTATTGGACAAGTTCATGGAAAACAAGGATGACTTTGAGAAATCAATGCAGTGTGGTGGTGAGATTATTGCTGAATTTGTCAAAATTTTGAGGCATTATCTTTATGTCCAGAGAACTGCTATTGTGGCTCTTGTAGCTGCACCCTTGAGACCTAGTTTTCCTAGCTTTTAATCCTCTACCCTTGCCTCAACCTCTATGTCTATCTCTTAGGCTCTGAGTTAGATCTGACCTATTATCCTTGACCAACAATTTCCTCGGTCTTCCACTACACCTACCTTGGCCCCATATATCTTTGAAGGATTCCATTTACCTTCTCTGTTAGTTGGTTCACTTCCTTCTTCCACTTCTACTTCTTCTCTTGTGGCTTCTCCTGATGCTACTGCCAAGGTAAAAGATAAGACAATTGGTGCTGAAGAAAAATGAACACTATCTTTTGATAGGGATGATTTCTGTATTTTTTGTTTCTTACTGTTTATAATGATACTTTTTTATCCATATAATGCATTGTGAACTCTTCTTATCTATTCTCTTATTTAATTTTGTACTATTTTTGATAATCCCAAAAGGGTGAGAGACATGAACACTAAGGGAGAGATGCACACTAAGGGAGAGACACATTCACTAATAATACATATCTCACTCACATGATTTGTGATCATCAAAAGGGGGGATATTGTTGGACTCATCATGTGTTAATCATGTTTTAATGATCAAAAATCCTATACATTCTATAAAGCTTATTAATCCTATTTAATCTATCTCAAATCATGTGTACAGATGGTTGGTTTCTTTATGCTTTAAATAAACCTATCCAAGATCTTAAGTGCTATGTTTGATTATTGTAAACTATTTTTAATTTGTGTTATAATGGATTCCATTGATAAATGATTAATTCTAATATATTCTATGAATATAATTGTTTAAGTCTGTATACAAATATTTGGTTAAGTCTGAGAAACCGTGAGTCTTCCACCATTTATGTTTTTCTAGAAAAGGACCCAGACACTGTGACCGAGACATCGTGACCCATACACCATGACCAAACACTATGACCCAGACACCGTGACCTCGACATCATGACCAGACACTGTGACCTAGACACTATGACCAGACACCATGACCAGACACCGTGACCCAGACACCGTGACCCGACACCATTTGAAGATTGGAAAAAGACCAGACACTATGATCCTAACACTGCATATGTGATACCAGATACTAATCTCTAGACAACTATTTCATCATAACGGTCTCACCACTCAAATGAAAAGAAGGTGACACCGCTTGATGGAGACATTGTTTCCAAGAGACACCATTTCCAGATAGACTGACATCGTTCTTTAATCTGTTTTTTTTTTGTTTTTAATTTAATTTCTAACAATTATATTTGTGTCTTTTAAATGCACTGTCATAATTAATATTTCTTTTTAGACATGTCACCTAACAGTACGAGGTATGAGGTGAAGAATACATGAATCTTATCGGCTCCAACACATGCACTCAAAGGATAAAAAGAGAAGCGTGGCCCAGAAATAGGTGGGTGTGATAACGAAGAAGCACGAGCATTCTTGAGAAAAGAACTGACACATGTAATTAAATATATCTAAAGAACACATGAAGCATTCTCGAATCCAAAAATATGGGATACCATAGATCAGAGTCAAGAACATATTCACATTACCAACTCCATGAAGAACACGAGCCAGATATAACTGTAAACCAGAGCATTAGACTTGCGATACTCTGTTTCTCGCAAGAGGACCCAATTCTGACATATGCTTCATCTTAGAAGTCCATAGTTTCATAGAATAACACTCAGATCACTTCTAACCTTATCTCATCATTTTTGATATGTTGTGTATTTTTTTAGCTTTCGAGCAGTGTGTGTGTGTGTGTGTGTGTGTATAAAAACACACATTGTCTCCTGCATTAAATGGGAAGATATAAGATATCCTTCCTCTTGTATCTTTTTACACTTGTTTATTCCCACTGATAAGTGTGGAAGAGGTCCATGTGTGACCTGGTAGTTCATACCCACGAAGAATTGTGGAAGAGGTCGTGTGACCTAGACAGTCCTGTGCATTGTTGTTTACCCCGATCTAGGGTGTGGATCAAGTTTATTAATATAAACTGCTTGGTGGTAGGTGATCACCAAGTGGAGTTGATTAGGTCTCGTCTTGAGACTGAACCACTTGTTTTATATCCGCTATGTTTTCCAATTTATTTTTCTTTGTTTTACTGTATAATTCAGAAATCACTAAATTTACTTTCATATTTAATCTTGGAAAGAAGTTATAATTATTTTGACTTATTATAATAACTTCAAAAGTAAAATTAATAAGTGATATTAAGATTAATGAGAATTAATCGATCTTCTGAGAAGTTATTTAAACAGTCAAACTTTCATAACTGTATTACTTTGATTAACTAGGTTATATTTATTTTTATTGGGGGTCCTTTTAAGAATAATTTTCAAACAGAAATTTTTATAGATACTCAATTCACCCCCTCTTGAGTACTCTAATCCGACCAAAAGTTTTCATACATGTGTTTTGATGTCATTTTTGGTGCAAATACAAACAAGTAACATTTCATGTGCAAAACTATATCTTCACACCTATCATGTCGTACATAATTAATTATGGTCATTATTTAACTTATAAGTGGAATTTCATACATTTCTCATCAAGTGCATGCATATTTTATAATGTATTTTATTTGTAACTCATAAACAAGTTTAGAAATTTTGAGCATAATTTTATCCTAAAATCTATTTCATAATCTCACAATAAAATGATCAAGACATGTTATGGGAAATGTTAATTTCATGATTTAAAGCATATATTTTAAAGAAATGTATGTTTTAAATAAATAATTATTTATTAATAGTTCTTTTTAAACCCCTTATTGGGAATATCCAATGCTCTCCCCTTATTTAAAATTATTTTTCATAGGTCACTTTGAAGTCCAAAGTTAGATGACTTTGTTTTTACATGCACGGAAGTGAATTTTGGCTTTTGTTTGTTTGTTCTTTTTTGAAACTCTGATAAACTGTAAGCTTTTATCTAACTCTCCAGAACCTAGACTAGTAAAAGGTCCTCTTATATTTAATTTTTAAGGTTGTATCCTTATACCACACTTATTCTAATGATATCTAAACACTCACCACCTAACATAATATGCTTGATCGAGACAAACTGCACTAGGCAGACAGAGTTGAAAGATCTTCAACCAAAGTTATAAACAATGAATAAAATAAAAACCCAAAATATGATTTCATTAATAGAATTGGGAACCACTAAAAATATATATCATTCAATATAAAAAGATAGTTTTATATTAAATTACAAGACTCTGACATTACAAAAGGAAAACTCCCTCTTCCCTGATAACTCCAAATCTGTATCCCTCTATGTGAGGGGTAATAGAGTTGAATGGGGAAGAAGTGAGCATTATAAAACTAATAAAATAGAAAATAGAAAATAAAAAGATCTTTAAGATTCTAATACTCCATCAAATCCTCTATTTCACCTTCTTCAATACCTTTTAATGGAAGTGAACACTTATATTTATAGGCTTGAGGGGTGAAAATTTTTCCCTCCAGATTCATTCCTCTGAAATTTTGAGTCTATTTAGCATAATAAATTGATGAATCTAGGGTATTTTTCTTCATAAAAGTTGTTCCTATATCTCTTTTTCATGTTCTCACAAAATCTCATCTTATTTGGGCTAGTTTCAAAAAAGTTAAACTCAAATTACAAAAGAATACTTTTTATGCCCGAGGAGACTCCTTAACTCCCTCCACTTTAACGCATTCAATGGATATATTAATGACCTAAATTATTAATGAAATTTAATTTTCAATTGAGAATCAAAGTCCTCTTTCTCCTCTAGTTTAAATCTCCCTATTTGGAGTTATGTAGTCCATGATATGATTCTATAACTATGGTGGGGTCTTTCTATCAGCCAAAAAAATTTCTCCACTTGATTGATTTTTTGGGTTAGTGTGTCTCGAATTGGTTCATGTTCCAGAATCCAAAGTCAAATCCCATAAAAAAGGTAATCCTAAAAATGGAATCACTTAAATTAGATCATAATTGTAAAATTTATGGCTGAAAAACAGAATCTTCAAAAAACTATTAAATTTCCAGAAATAACCAATTTTCACAATTAAGCCCAAAATTCACCAAAAAACTAAAATGATGAAAATCAGCTCAAATTGATTAATTGTAATGGATTAATTCATTGAAAAACATATGAAAATTTATGAAAATATTATCTCTATTGGTGTGCCTGATATGACTCAAAGTATATGTTTTTAATTTAAAATTGACAATGTGTTTAATTTATTTCATTATAGTATTACTAACATAAGAATTTTTTATACAGGTGCATTTTTTCTCAATTTGGGATGGTTATTTTAACAACAAATAACATGACTAGGTTTCCGAATCTAAATACAAATGAACTTTGGTGTTTTAGAATGTCTTTGATAAATTGTACTAACTCATGTAATTGTACAAACCAATGTTTGAAATGTCTATAATATAGTGATTTTTTATTATATTTATGTTATAAATTTTATTTCAATTAAATTATCTATTTACTCTCCATTTTTACATTTTTTTAGTGTGTTGTAATATTAGAAACATGTTGTATCAGAATTTCCCTATATCAGTGCTAGAAAAAGCACTAATAAAGAGACCTTTTATCAGTGCTAGAAAAAACACTAATAAAGGATCCCTTCATCAGTGCATTTTCTAGAACTGATAAAGGGTATTTATTATCAACGCTACATAAAAGAGTTGATAAATGTTTCCTTTAATAGTGATTTTCTAGCTCTAATAAAGGTCTAGGTATTTTATGGGTAGTTCGATTGTCAGTATTTGTTTGTGCTGACAAAGCCCTATTTTAACGTTGTTAAAGGCCTTATTTATAGTAGTATTTTAGCTCATGAGATAGCTCATATGAAGAGTAAATTATACCACACAAATATTTTATGGTGTTGTATGATGAGTCGATGATGTTGTTTAAAGACAAAATCACAAGAAGAGATAATGATGTCATAGATGATGATTCCATCTTAGCATCTTGGTGTGAAGAAAAATTCCTTAAGATATTAAAAAAATACATTGGATGTCACAAAAAATCTTTCATGTGTTTTAAAATTTTCTTCAAATGAGATGAATTCATTTTGGTAATAAATAAAAAAACTTATGGTGTGAAAATTATTTCAAGTGAAAAAAAATCCAATAAGTGTGGGGTAAGAGATCAAATATACATTACTTTTTTATGTTTTATGATTTATTTCCATTTACATGTTATTATATTCCCTAAAAAAGATATCGTTACATGTTTTCCACATATTTACAATAGCTCGTGACCAAGTTTTGAAAATGGTTGAGGTATTTTTTTTCATGGAAAATGACTCCAACAAACTCAAAAAATGAGAATATATGATGTACTTCTAATGTATTCTCCACTCCAACAATATGATGTCGGATTGTTTTTAAACATTAGGAAAATGATTCATAATTCATTTATCACATGCATGAATTGACCACACACCAATTTGACACACGATGTGGTCGGTATGACTTGAAGTACATATTTTCAACATAAGTTTCATTTTAGCTTAAAATGTATGACATAGGAAAAATAGATCAAACAAGCACGGATTGTTTTAAAACTTTATAAAGATGATCTGTAATTCATTTTTGATGTGTAGGAATCAACCACACATCAATCTGACACCTGATATGGTTAGTATGACTTGAAGTGTGTATTTTCAGTATAAAAGTGTTATTTTAGTTTAAAACACACGTCACATCACCAAAACTAATAAAATGACTTTGGATTATATTAAAACTTTAGGAAACTGATTGATAATTCATTTTTGACATGCATAAATCGATCGTACGTAAATATGACACCTAATGTGGTCATTATGACTCAAAGTGCATGTTTTCAATATAAAAGTGTCATTTTAGTATAAAATGCATGCCACATCGCCAAAACCAAATTGTTTTAAAACTTTAGGAAAATGATCTATAAATAATTTTTCATGTGTAGGAATTGGTTGCATGCTAATCTGACACACGATGTGGTTGGTATGATTTGAAGTACATGTTTTCAATATAAATGTCATTTTAGTTTAAAACGCATCACATAGCCAAAATTGAACAACTGGTCTCAAATTGTTTTCAAATGTTAGGAAAATGATATATAATTAATTTGTGATGTGTAAGAATTGGTCGCACATCAATATGACACCCAATGTGGTTGGTATGATTCGAAGTGCGTGTTTTGAATATAAAAGTGTCATTTTAGTTTAAAACAAGCATCACATCACCAAAATCAAGAAAATGAGATCGGATTATTTTCAAACTTTAAGAATATGGTTGATAATTCATTTTTGACATATAGGAATCAACCACACATCAATCTGACAATTTATGTGATCGGTGTGACTTGAAGTGTGTGTTTTCAATATATAAGTGTCATTTTAGTTTAAAATTCACATCACATAGGCAAAAGTGAGTATAACAAGATCATATTGTTTTCTTATCATTTTATCTGCTATATCTAAATTAATTTCTTTAACATTTTTATATAATACTTATTCAGTTAATTTTCATAGTTATAATACATGAAGATGAACACAAAATGGTGTGATAATTAAAGACTTGTTATCAAAAATAAATGGATCTTGAATTGGCTCACATCCATAGTGAGTTTTTTATTACCACATATGTGAGTCAATTTAAGAGAACCTCCATTTGAGAACAACAATAAATGGTGTTACGTGTAACTCAATATGATACACGTTGTGTGTGGTATGACTCAAACTATATGTTTTTAGTTTAAAATTGAAACTTTGTGTTTAATTTATTTCTTAATGGTATTACTAACACAAGAATTTTTTTCTAATATAGGTGAATTATTTTGCTCAAGCTATGATGGTTTGTTCAGTAACTAATAGCATGATCAGGGTTCGAGGGTCAAAGACAAAGGAACATTTATGTTTTTGAATTTTTGTGATAAATTGTATTTACTTGTGAAATTTTACAAAAAAATGTTTTAAATGTCTATAATATAGTGTTTTTTCTTGTATTTGTTTTGTAAATTTTATTTCAATTACATTCTATATTTTCTCTCTCTATTTTTAATTCTATAATGTGTTGTGATATTAATAGCACACTGCACTAGAATGTCCCTTTATCAGTACTAAAAAAAGTGCTAATAAAAGGGTTCTTTTATTAGTGCTAGGAAAAGTGATGATAAAGGTATCATTTATCAGCACTAAATGAAGCGCTGATAAAGGGTATGTTTATAAGCACTAAAAAGGGCTTATAAATGGTCACCTTTATCAATTTTTTTTATCGATGATAAAAATCTCTTTTATCATCACTTTTTTAGTGCGGATAAAGGCCTAGGGCTTTTAAGGTCACTCTGATTGTCAATGATTTTTTTTCATTTACAAAGCCCTATTTTAATACTATTGAAGTTCTTATTTGAATAGTGTTTCTGCTCATGTGATAGCTCTTATGAAGAGTAAATGATACCACACATTGATTTGACGATGTTGTATGATGAGTCGATGATGTTGTTTGAAAAGAAAATCATGGGGAAGAGACAATGATGTCGTAGATGATGATTCCATATTATCATATTGATGTGAAGAAAAATTCATTAGGATATCATAAAAATTACATTGGATTTCACAAAAATTATTTCAGATGTTAGAAAAATTTCTTTGGATGAGATGAATTCATTTTGGTAATAAATTAGCAAACTTATGGTGTGAAAATTGTTTTAGGTGAAAAAAATCCAATAAGTGCGGGGTAAGAGATCAAATATACATTACTTTTTTAGGTTTTATGATTTATTTCCATTTCCATATTATTATATTCCCTAACAAAGATATCATTACATGTTTTCCACTTATTTACAATACCTCATGGTTAGGTTTTAAAAATGGTTGAGGTGTGTGTTTTTCATCGAAAATGAATCCAAAAAACTCAAAAAATTAGAATGTATGATGAACTTCCAAGGTCTTCTCCACTCCATAAATATGATGTTGGAGCATGTGGAGAATAATATTGTCAAAATGACATTGATTTCAATGTTAGGCATTGTCACGACCTGTCCCCCAGGGCCTATGTTGTTACTACCCCAAGCCCGCCTTTCATAGGCCAGGGGCTGATGACTAGCACCGAGTAGGCATATCCCAAAAAGGGAAGGTATTGAATTTAAACCTGTACACATTCACAAAGCTCAAACTGCAGAAATTAAACACAAAGTAAACCACAACTTTCACTGAGACACCTACTGAGAGTACAATACAAACTAAAAGTACAAAGGGGCCAAAATACAATCCCAAACCACAAAGGAAAGTACAACTGCCACAGTCCGTCCACTCGAGATCCTACCTAAAGGGTAAGTGAAGGGTAGTTTAATGTATCCATAGAAGTGCATCTGTTTGTCCTGTCTCACTGAGCATCACCTGGTCTAGGACCACTAAGGTCTCTGTCGAAGCGTCGATCACCTGTACGAGACACAGCATGTGCGAGCGAAGCCCGTGCAGGGGTGAGTAACAAAATACTCAGTAGAGATCCCAAAACACAAAGAAAATACCACAAAGAAAGACCACAAAGCAAGACCACAAATCAAGGCCATGAAGAAAATACTTATCACACCAGGTATAAATCAAAGTATAGAAAGTAAGATTATCCGTCGTAAAGTTGAATCATCTTGTACTATTGAGGGGCTCATCCATGATGAGTCACCAAGGTTCGTTCAGATACTAGACCACTAAGGTCCGCTCGGTTGTTAGAACACTGAGGTCCGCTCAGTTGTTGGACCACTAAGGTCCGCTTGGCTATTGGACCACTAAGGTTCTCTCCGCTATTGGACCACTGAGGTTTGCTGAGCTACTGGACCACTGAGGTCTGCTCAACTATTAGACCATTGAGGTCATCTCGTATGTTGGACCACTTAGGTCCCCTCTTCTACTAGACCACTGAGGTCCTCTAAGATTTTGGATCGCTGAGGTCCACTCAACTACTAGACCACTTATTTCCCACTCGTCATATCCTTTGTGTCACAGCCAGTCGTAGGATTCTTGCTCTCTAGTGCGCTTGACTTCAGGAGATTCTACTCCTCAAGCAATCGGTCATAAATCAACTACCACAGAGTCTCACTTAGAGTATACCCAAAGGACTGTCTTGTCTCAATGGTCTTAATGTTGTAGACAACATGTCAATCGGATGCTCGGTCTGAAAGATATTGGTGTTTTAGTAGACAGTGGTCGGTTGTATCTGAGCCCGGTCTGACTTGGTCAGACCGACCCGACCAACCCGGCCTAGGGGTCTCGCATGACCCAACCTATTTCAGACGATCTGGTTGGGTTTGGGCTGACCCGGTTTGACATGGCCTAGTGATCAGGCCCATTGGGCCTTGCTGGACCCAGACCGGTTCGGTCGTGGGTCCAGCCCGCCAGGTTGCCTGGCAATCCAATTCTCATCCAGTATGATTTGACTTAGTCAAACTAGTTCTGACCATTCGGGCCACCTAGCGGCCTAGTTTTCCATCTGGCCCGGTTCACTCCACCAGCCCGCAAGGCGGGCCAGTCCAATCCACCCAGGACGTAGCGGGCACCGCATCCCTACTCCACCGACGCGGCTCGACGAAGCTACGTCCCCCTCCTCCGCGACATCAAGCCACATCCTCCGACGCCACGCGACCAACCTGGGACCAACCGGGTCCTCCACACGTGGTCTGCTGACCACGTGCTTCCACCTGGTGACGCGGCGATGCACCGTGTCACCTTTAATTCGCTACAGCCTGCCCTGGTCATGGCCCTCATCGCCACCCGCGGTCGCACCGCCGCAGGTCCCTTCCATCTTCAGTTGTCGAGTCGATGGCCTCTGCTACCGGGTGGCCACGCCGCCGCCATCGGCCCTCCTTCTGCGGGTTTCCACTATTGGTGTGGTGGTCTGGTTTTCACTCTGAAAGCACTGTTGTGATCATCGGGTCACCGCCTTTATCATTATGGCCTCAAGACTACCTTGTCATCGCTCCGGGGGTCTTTTTGTGCTCGAAACCTCCCGGAAAATCCTGACGCGACCTCGTGAGTTCATTGGTGAAGAAAAATAGGATAGAGGGGGGATCACAAAGAACACCCAATGAACAATCCGGGCCTTTGTTCATTTTGTCCTGGATCTTTTCTTATCAGCGAGGTCACAAAGAATAATTCAATCACTAAGATTTATAATCCCCAACATCAACCCGCAATATTTATTCCCAAACCCTCAAGAAGAAATCATCCATGGATCAACTAGTTAGTGAGTTGATCCACATTCTTTGTTTAGAAGAGAAGAATAGGGGAAACAATAATCACACAGATTTAAACCCCTACCTAGGAAAAGGAGATCAGTCGAGGTTGATCGCCCATCACCATTCGTCGATCTCTGGTTCCAATTCTCTATCCAAGGGTATCATCGCCGCTTTCCAATTCGTTGGCTTTCTTCATTGGAGAGGTTTCCTTCATCATTCATCGGAGGAATTCTAGGGTTTTTTTTCAACCCTAAATCCCTGTTTAATTAAAGAAGGAAGATGTGCTGCACATTACAGCATCACCATGCTGATTCATTAATGTATTCTAGTAATGATTTTCAGTGTCGTCATGTCGCCACATTGTAGCGATGTGGTGTCACTACAAAAAAATTTAAAATAAATAAGATAAACCTTTTCTAAGTTTATTTTATTTTCCTTTAAAATGTCCAAAAATTAATTTTCACCCTTGATCTGTGTCAATCGAGGTTAAGCCCCGTTTAAGGAGAATATCTCACTGAAAACTCAATGGTGGTCTCATATTTTTAATCCGATTTACCATTTGTGAGTTATGAGAATTCGAAAATTAAATATTTTTTATTTAAATTATTTTATTTACAGTTACTTCCCAAAAACCAACTTTCACAGTTAGCCCACGTCGGCTAATGTTAGGATTTTCCTAAGGAAAGTACATACCCACGAGCTCAACAGTAATATCGTATTTCCAATCTGATTTACCATTCTTGAGTTATAAGTATTTGAAAAAATAAAATTATTTTAATTAATTATTTTATTTAGGGTTATTCCATTTTTGGGTTTTCTCACTGGAGACCTGTGCCGACTAAACTTAAGTCGCTCCTAGGGTAAACTCACTACTCTGAATGCAACGGTGCCCTCAGATTTTTGATCTGGTTACCTATTTAATAGTTATTCCACTTTTTAGGAAAAATGATCATGCTCTGTTTAAAAACATAACATTTTTCGATGGACCATTTCGAGCACACCGGACCTCGGAATCGCATGCCACCTCAGCGCCTAGTCTCGTAATTTTCCTATAAATTTTCTAAAAATAAAACCGGTAAAATCCAAGTCATTACTAGCCTAGTGGGAAAATTAGTGAAAGATATATATTTTAAAAACTTCAAATATATGTCACAACCCGTCCCAGTGGGACCCATGTCGCAACTCCTCAAGCCCACTTCTAATAGGGTCGGGGCTGGTGACTAGCACCTAGTAGGCATATCACTAACATGGGAGGCATTGCCTATGTACCTGTATGCACACACCCATCTCCAAGCCCACAAAATGCTGAAATGTAAAAACCACTCAGTAAATAATGAATGCATACCACTATATCTCAACCAACAGAGTATGGCAAGAAAGTAAGAAAATTAAATCGGGAAAGAATACAATCCCACCAAATATTCTGTAAACAACAAGTCTAACTTGTAAACAAGGGTACTGGGACTACTGTCTGTAGCTGTAGGAACACCTCGACCTACCTGATCTCACAAAGATTCATCCGGTCCTAGTTCTCCTAGGACTCCATCAAAAGGATGCTCATTTTCACAAGACACGACATGTGCGGGCAAAGCCCGTGCAAGGGTGAGTATAAAAATACTCAGTAGGACACCTTGAAACCACAAATAAATATAACAAAGGAAAGTACAAGAATCTCTACACAAGTATATGTCTACAAAACATATAAGAATATCCAGATATACTCAAACCAAGACATGCAGTCCAGAGGTAAGTCCACCTACTGCATACCAACACTAGGGATTCAGATCAAAGATTCCACGAAGCACTCATCTGGGAGAACACACTCCTAAGTCTGATATCACTAGTGACGTCCTTCTGAGAAATACTATTCTTTGGGAACCGTCATGAGAGAGATACACTGACAGATCTGAATAGATACATGATACACATATGAGGATCACACCCAGAGTTGTGGGGTGATACCAACAACTCAATCTAGATTAACCTGCTATGTAGAGGATTGACGCCCTATAAAGTTAGTCACGTAAATATCAAAAACTCTACCTAGGGCACAAAGAATGAATAGAGGATCCCACTATAGGCTTATCGGTGGATTCCATAACCCTATCCAGGAATTTTTGCTGAATGGATCATAGTCCTATGAGTAAGAAATGATTCGTACCTACCTTCAAGGAAAACGATAAAGGGAATGAACCCTAACGAAAATTGTCCAATATACAGAGGAAAAGAGAATAAATCCATATAGAAAGGGTTGAACGATGTGTATTAGGGTCACACGTTGTGTCCCTTGACCCAAAGTACTTCACACTTACAATGGATTGAGTCTTTAGAACACGTCATGTAGAATATGGGTACATGGTGTGTAGAAGGAGTCACATGTCGTGTCCTTCCATCTGGGGTTCTCCCATGTGCTCTGGCTATGTGTCAGTACACGGTGTCAACCCGTGTACCAGTACATGGGGTAATCCATGTAACTGATTCAGTTCATGCCATGTGGGGTAGTACACGCCGTGTAGGAAACTCGTGTACTTCACCCTGTGCCCGTGTACTTCCCATGTACATGTCGAGTTGTCCAACGATGAACACACACCGTGTAGGAAACTCGTGTACTTCACCCCGTGCCCGTGTACTTCCCATGTACATGTCGAGTTGTCCAACGATGAACACACACCGTGAAGACGGGGCTGCACACCGTGTGTTATCGATTTTCCAGAAAGCTGTATTCTTCCTCCCACTCGCCTCAGCCGATCATCAGGTTCCACTATGGTGATTGGTTCACCTCGAAACTCAAGATCGAGGTTCGCCTCACCACCCTAACACCCAAACTAGGGGTTTCAGGCCTTCAATTGGCTTATAAAACTGATTAAATCAAATCTGACGCATTTTACCCGAAGAACAATTTCTCCTGAATCACTTGAATTTGTCTAGTGTCATTGCCATCACACCTATGTTAGGTTTTCCTAGTGTTGGATCTTCAAGTTTGGATCGTTTAACCAAGAAAATAATGTGTAATGATCATTCATTTAAAAACCATTTAAGAATGAAGAATGCGTAAAACAAACAGGGGGGAGAGAAAATGAAGAAGGAACAAATCTCGACCGTTGTTCATTCCAACCTCGATCTGTTCCTATAAGAATGATCAAAAATAAAAACAATAATCTCTATAATCAAACCCTATAAATCCCACAAAGTATAACTCATCCCACAAGGAATGATCAAACCTCATATCAACATGTTCGTTGGTTGGTTCGCATTAGTCGTTGAATTCAAGAATGAGGAAGGAAATCCAAAATAACGCATCCTATCTGGGAATTGGATCACTCATTATTGAAGATCGATTACCGCTGGCGAGATTCGTCAAGAATTGAGTTTGTCGATCTTCTATCCATAGTTCTGTCGTCGCTCGCTGAGATAAATCTTCAGGGTTTCCTCTCAAGAGACTCCACGGAATTCCAAGGTTATGAGCCTAACCCTGGTTCCCTGTCTAAAATTTTAATTAAAAGAAAAAGTGTCACTGCGTCGAAGAAATGGAAGAAATAAAATAAATTCTCAATTTCTTTTATTTATTAAAAATGTTTGTGACTACTTTTCAAAATTTACCTGCGTCGACCAATGTTAGGTCATGCCTAGGGTAAATCCATTGCTCTGAATACAATGGTGCCTTCAGATTTCTGATACGAACACTTGTTTAGAATTTATTCCACTTTTTCAAGAAAGTCATGCATGTGTGCTATTTAATCTCTATTGTATATACTAAACTTGGCTTATTTCTTGCTTACGTGTCACCTTCCCATGGTACCACGTCACCCAAAACCCTCTAATTCTACCTCCAAACCCAAAAAAAACTCACAGTATCCCCCCCCCCCCCGATCAGGATTTCCTTCCGGTTCTTCTAGGGTTCCTGCTCCCCTCCACTCCCTAACTCCCTTATCCTGCTCTCATTCCCAAATCTCCTCTCCAGTCCCACCTCCACCTCTGCATGCTCCATCTTTGCGTGCTCTACCTTCGACTCCTCCGCTTTCAGCTCCTTCGCAACCAGAAACTATGCATTTGACTCTTCCACGTTCGGGTCCTCCGCTCCACCTAGGGTTCCCGCGCCCTCGAGCACATAACGAGTAACCTATTTCATGGATTTCAGATCCTTTGCAGACTTTTTTGTTGGGATAAATCATCGGTGGCTTACTCATGGAGCATCTATATCTTTTCACATCGATTCATGGAAGTATCGACAATGAGCACACAATGAGTAACCTATTTTATGATTATTTCTATATTTTTTATGATGAGATATGAAACCCAATAATTTCTATGATGATATTAGTTTTATGTGAATATTTATGGTTATAAACCTATGATTTCTGTTTCTTTTAGGAATCCACCTTGGTCTTTCCCAAATTTACCCAAGATTTTAGGGTTAAGCGGTTGCTTGTAGTTTAGCTTGGGTTGTCGATTCCTTAGAGACCTAAGAAGTAACCTAAGGACACATACATTCTATGTACTGTTTTTGGATTTTAAGTGGACAACTTTGGGTTGATTTTATATGGGTTTAAATGAACACTAAATGTATTAAGTGAATTCAAATTATGAGAAGGGTTGATCCTATTTTATTATAAGGGGTAGATTGGATGCATTCTTTTTTTATATATTTCAATTTCTTATATTTGATATGGGTTCATTTAAGGAGATCAAACAAAATCATCACTTACTAGTTTAATTCGTACACATCCTAATACTAATCACCTATACACTTGAAGGATCAAAGTTTTGAGCACTCCAAGGTAAAGGTTCGTATTATCACTTGAAGTGTGTGACCTTAAATTCAATAAGTATGAAGAGGTTTTAAAGTCATCAAATAAAAATATCATTTAAAAGAATTGATTATCCGTTAATGGAGTGAGAAATAACATCCAATCCACCCCCTTTACACTCCCTTGGATCAAACCATAAGTGGGTTATCCCTCCATTGATCCTATGGTTTCAATGTAAGAAGGAAGTAGACTCGCGAGGGAGGAATTGGAGAAGTAAAAAAAACAATGAAATAACAATCACTCCACCATTGTGTGATAATCTAACGAGGGTTGGTGTGAAAAATTTCACACATTTAACCAATAGTATCAAAGTGATATGAATAACAATAGAATAAAAGGAGAATAAGAACTTTTATTAAGAAACTAAATCGAATTGAACAACTTACATGTGAAAGACAAACATGAGACAAAAAAATCACAGCATAACATTACAATGAAAGGAAGCTCAAAAGATCATAAACTCCTCCACCACCACTTCATTAAATAAGATTTTTGGAGCCTTGGGTCGATCCTCCAACAGTACAAATCATCCCACTTGATTATGGTAGGCCTAGGGTGGTGAAAATTAAGGGAGAGTGGACTTCTTTATCCTTGACTCGAAGTGGCATCCAGTTTGCATCCACCGAACAGATGCACCTATATTATCTTCTAGATGACTGAATTAGAGTGGTCCATAGAAGACATAAGTTAATCTCTTGATGTCTACCATTTCTCTGTAAAATTTCATCCAAAATTAATTTGTGGTTGATGAGATATGATTAAATTGGTGGGATTTTTTTCTGGGCCGTAAAATCTGGCTTAGAATTTTATCTCTAACTTGGGCCACCTGAATAACCACAATGGAGGCCGAATTAGCACTGGATCTTGAAGAATTTTATGTTACTATATATTTATTATATCATCACATGAAATTTGTGTTTCAGTGGGTCTGTATTGTGGTCCCCACATTCTCATCAGTGGGATAGTGTCTAATCTGCATTCTCCAGAATTGTTTCCTTTCATCGCCAAATATGCCCATCATCCTTTATGAATCCCCCATTGATCCCTGAATGAAAAATTTTCATATTGAAGTGTAGATCCATTTCCCAAAATATCAAATTAAAATATGGATAATATCATCCCTTAAAATCATATGAATCATTGGGCCTAAATTGGTGTACATTAGGCATGAAGTGTACAAATGATGAGGATAGACGTTCAAAATTAAAATCCACTAACTCAAGACCATAAAATCAAAAATGAAAATTTAATACCATTAAAATGTAATTAACATATGTATTTTTATTGTTTAATCACACCTCCTATTTATGCCTTCATTTCCAAGTAGTCTCTCATTCCACTGTGTGAACTATAATGAATCACTTTGGTAGGACTCCCTTTGATTTAAGTCCTCTGGTATACTTTTTGTTCCTTCGAAACTCAAAAATACAGGTTGGGATTTCCCCATTATAAAGCTCCAACCCATTACCAAATGCATCACAAATATAGTAATTTCATGTATTTAAATCTTTACATTTTCAATTTTTCATTAATGGTTCAGGATATCTTACTTTAATGTCACAAAGGCATGTAAAGCGTGAAGTTGTTGAAGGAATATCCCTAAATTTTTAATACTTACTGTCATGTTTTTTATTCTTTCTATTATTTTAATATTTTCATTATATATCATATAGTTTACTGTATTTCTAGGTATTTTTGGATCATTGGTGAATGCATCATAATCTATATGTTTGAGAATTTCTTCTACTGTCATAATGATTTGAATGAATATATTGTTTAGAGGGGATTCAAATTTTTATTGTAGGTTATTTTGGTCCATGAAAAAGTTGAACTGATTATTGGTGTCTTTGTGTCTTATACATCTTTTAATTAATACTTCCTTGGAACGACTTCCTTGTAGGTTAAATTTCGATATGTATTTATATAGTCATGTTTTATTATACTATTTATATTTTGATTTATTTTAGTAGACCTGATACCCAAATGTTCAAACATTAATTTATGTTTCCATGTTTTCAAAACATAATCTACTATGTTACAATTTCTATTTCAACTTGCATGTTTCATTGATGTTATTGACTTTTCTTATTTGAAATGTCTGTTACTTCATGTTTACTATTTCAATTTGTTGAGAATAAATTTTAATTCCTCTTCATATATAATGTATGCTTAATACTACATTGATGAAGTCTGAGAACAGTTGGAAGACATGTTTCAGAGATATTTGGAGGAGATGAGGTAGATTTTGAACATTGTTTCTATTTTGAGACTACAAGAGTAGGTAGTTAAGTATGTATTGTTTTTCAATTCATTTTGAGTTGGGATCGGATAAATTTTGGTGTATATTCAAGTAATGATTACTTATGGGTTGAGGAAGTTGGGACCTCCTATATTATTTGAAACTACACATTTATGTTCCTTTGAAACTCACAAATACAGGTCGGGATTTCCCCATTACGCAACTTCAACCCATTACCAAACTCATCACGCATACAGTAATTTCATCTGCCTATCTACTCTGTAAAAAATTTCTCCACTATTAATCTTTTAATTTTACTCTATTCATATGAATTTCCCATAATTTTTTACAATACATTTGCAATCCATATTCTTTCATGATTTAATAATTAGGGAACTACTACATTTTTTCATTCAATATTTATTTACGAAATTCTCTATTGAGAGAGAATAAATAGTCACTGATCTGTAATAGGTTTTCTTAGCCACAGGTTCTTTTCAACTACCTATAAACCTTTTTTTATTATTCATTATACTCTTCTTCCCCCTATGTTCATAGGTTGTTTTTTTAAGAATATAATGTAAAGTGAACTGATTTTCCATTTACTATTTTCTAAACTTTACTTAAGTGATGCAGGAAACCATATTACTCTCAACCAACATCCAGCAGTGCTGGTTCAATGCAAGAATGAATAAAACAACTGTTGGGATAATATAACTAACACAACATGATGAAGAAAATCTGAATCTGAAGGGGACACCAGTGTTGTTAAAAACATTAGTTACTGTCATATTTTAAACCCACTTTTCAAATGTACCCATATGTGTGAACATTCATTTCTGTTTCCATGTTTTCAAAACATAATGTACTATGTTACAATGGCTATTTCAACTTTCATGTTTCATTGATTTTATTTCCTTTTCTTATTTGAAATGTTTTTTACATTATGTTTACTATTTCAATCTATTAAGAATAAATTTTAATTCCTATTCGTATACAATTTTTTCTTACTACTACAGAAATGAAGTCTAAGAATAGTGGAAAGACATGTTTCATTATATTGAGCAGAACAACATTACATTTTTTTCGAATTATGTAGAAATAGATTATTTTAAATAATATTGAATAGTACCATGATTTTGGTAACAAACAACATTTTATTATGTTAATATTTTCATGTGGTTGTAGTACATATTGTCTTTAGGTGTTTCTAAGTTGTCATTCTATTTAGAAATTGATTTCTCTTTTAGTAAGGGTGGATCTTCAGGGCATTCTGGGGTTTCCAACTATAATGTACTAGAAAATATGAATATTCTCCTGGAAAATCTATTATTGAGGAATGTATTTCAGGGTGACCTTCTCTCTTTGATACGTCTCCATCCCCATTGATCTATATATATTGTCCTACAAAGCATGTCAGTGAAGTTCTTGGATGTATTCTTCCCTCTAGACTTTTTGACTTTATCTTTTCTCGATACAACTGCTCAATGTATACAGGGATATTCCAAGCTTGATATGACATACTTAGAGAATAAGGTCTACATGTATCCCTTCCTTTATGTACAGATATTATTGACTATGTCGGACGATCATGAAGTTTAAGATTCAGTAAAAAGGTACAATGTGATTATCCTTTTGTTTTCTACTATTTTAATTGTCTCTTTATTTAATCTACTTTTATTGCAATATTTTGTACCACTAATTTATGCATTCAATATATTAAATATAATCAATTTTAATGCCAAGTTTTGATCCTGCATACAAGGGGACAAGGTGAAGTAACACTAGATTATGGAGTAATACACCATCGTGGAAGGTACAATGTGAATATCATTTAAAAAACTATAGCTTTTGTTACCTCACACACCCTTCTATAATGTAATGGAAAATATGATTCTTCTCCTAGAAAATCTGTTGTCTAGGAATTTCTTTCAGGGGATCCTACTCTCTTAGATACGTATCCATCCCCACTGACATATCTATATTGTTCTACAAAGCATGTTAGTGAAGTTCTTGGATGTATTCTTCCATCTAGAATTTTTGAATTTATATCTTCTTGATACAACTGCTCAATGTATACTAGGATGTTCTAAGCTTGAAATGATATCCTTAGAGAATAAAGGTCTACATATAGCCCTTCCTTTATGTATAGATATTATTG
The DNA here is from genome assembly GCA_963277665.1 of Viscum album. Taxonomy (NCBI): domain Eukaryota; kingdom Viridiplantae; phylum Streptophyta; class Magnoliopsida; order Santalales; family Viscaceae; genus Viscum; species Viscum album. The sequence goes on along the minus strand of OY728122.1, from coordinate 575,023,199 downwards.
ACTGTGTCAGACAATCATGAAGTTGAAGATTTAGTAATAAAGTACAATGTGATTATCCTTTCTATTTTCTACTATTTTAATTGTCTCAACATTTAATATACTTTTATTACAATATTATGTACCACTAATTTATGTATTCAATATATTCAATATAATCAATTTTAATTCTAGTTTTTGATCCTGCATACAAGGGGACAAGGTGAAGTAACACTAGATTATGGAGGAATACACCATCGTGGAAGGTACAGTGTGCATATCATTTAAAAACTACAGCTTTTTTTAATTCACACACCCGTATTTTCAAAATTAAATGCTTGTGTGAAAAAATTTTGTTATATTTTTTTGGTTTCAAAACTATCTCCAATATGTTGAAATTCACATGTACATTGTTCCTATTTCAATGATCATTAATATTAATTATTATTTTAATTTTCTTTTACTTCATATATATTATTTCTCAATGGTGAAAATAAATTTGTATTCTGTTTCATATAAAATTTTTGTTTACTACTATTGTGTTGATGTCTTAGAAACTTCTACAACTATTAGTTATAATTTGAATAGTCAGTTACTTCATTTATAGGTTATTTGTTTTGATGCAAATTTATAATTTGTACATATGATATGAGCATTACAACTGTTGTAAAATGAGAATGGGTGATAAATCATTAGTAAACATTACCAGTGTTGGGATGGTCTTCATCCTACATACTAGGTCACATGGTGAAGTTAGAATACAATTTGGAGAAATACCCCATCATGGCAAGGGGAGTATGGACACATTTTGGAGGTGTGGATATTTACAAATTAGATGTAGCACTGACATTGGGTTAGTTTTTATTATTTGATCATGTTGCATGAATTGGATGTCAAATATAACTTGTATGAAAAAAATCTTACCAATGTACATATCTGGAACAACCAATTTACCTATATGGGTGTGTTTATTATCATTTTACAGTATGTAGGTAGATTTTCCAACACCATTTCACGTAATTTTTTTTATTATGTAGATGTACTTCTGTGAAAACATGGTACATGAAACCAAACAGAACCTTATGTTAACAAACACACCACAATGTTATCAAAGACAATGAATGATAAATATAGGTAAAATGGCTGTTAAAATATAGTGTTCTATGTTGCAGATTAGTTGTATGAGTGTGTTTGTTATTAGTTTTTAGCATATAGGTAGATTTTCCAACACCATTTCACTTAATTTTTTTATTATTTATAGGTACCTCTGTGCAAACATAGCACATGCAACCAAATAGAAACTTATGTTAACAAACTCCCCCCAATGTTAGCAAATCCAATCAATGAAAAATATAGGAAAATTGACCGTTAAAATATAGTGTTTTTTGTTGTAGATTACCTATATGGGTGTTTTTGTTGTCATTTTCCAGCATATAGGCATATTTTCCAACACAGTTTCACTTAATTTTTTTATCCTATATAGGTACTTCTGTGAAAACATGGTGCATGTAAACAAACAGAAACTTATGTTAACAAACACACCCCAATGTTAAAAAATCCAATGAATTCAAAATATAGGTAAACTGTTAGTTAAAATATAGTGTTTTTTTTGTTGCAGATAAGTTGTATGGGTGTGTTTGTTATCATTTCCAGCATATAGGTATATTATTCAACACCATTTCACATAATTTTTTTAATCTGTACAGGTAATTATATGCAAACATGGTGCATGAAACCAAATAAAACCTTATTTTAACAACAACATCATCTTACCCAAACCCAATAATATCCGGAGACTCCATTAGTATCTCACCACCACTAAAACGGTGTGGAAACATCTTATTACAGATGGGATATGTATCACCATGATGGTAAATTCAATGGTTGACTTCTACAATCCCCACAATGATGGAATTAAATTCATGGAGGAGCTTGAGGATGACATCTATTCATGGGGTGTTCTGTATCCCGTGAATGATTGGGTGAGGATATGCTGATGGGAATTTCATCCCCTCCAGTTGATCTTTCAGGTCATGTGACTTTTGGCGCGGCCAAAGGTGAAGATTCAGAATGCTCCTTGAGGAGTCATTCCTACGAGATCTCAGGAAGGGACATATGTTCTTGCTTCCAGGTAGGTAAATATATGGATAATATGTACCTTAGATACAACCTTCTCTTAGGAATTTTGGTTGACTCTAATATTCAGTCATACATGAATCAACTGCACATTTCTCATATTTATTTTTACAACCATTGTTCTTTATTTAATTTCTCTTCCACTTTTATTTCATTGTGTGAAAAAATGTTTTTGTAAATGTATTTTATATTGATTCAAACTCTCCATCCTCAAAAATTAGAAATTCTTTTACTTTAAATTTATCATATTTTTTTCTAATTTATTGGTGTCTCCATTTTTTATTCACTTTTATTCCAATATTATGTACCTCTACTTTGTGATTACATTAGCATCAATATTATTGTTTCTTCTCAACTTTTACAAATAGTATTTTGTTATTAAAAAATAACCATTAATTGACATCATCGTGCGTAATATTTCATGCTTTTCATTTGTTAAATTACCCTTTTAAAGTTGTAGTTGGCCATTTGACAATGTTCATTACAGTCATCCTGCCTCTTTTCATACAGGTTTAGCTTACATTTTTCATTTTCCCACATCCATGTATGTGTGTATTTCTGTTTATGTTGAAGTAGATTTCAGTTGCAGGCAGTCTTACTGCCTTTATATATGTTAAACTTCATTATAGTTTTTTTAAGGTTGGGGCTGAAACCTCAATTTATTATTAATGCAAAGACCTCTTTAGTGTGGGTAGAGGGAGACCCATTACATAGCCCGAAGGCCCAAGACCAAGTGGCCCGAATACAAGGCTTGAAAGCCCATTTTTTGGCCCAAAGGACCCCCCAGTGAACAGTATTGCTACAGTACCCACGCTGTTACAATATCTGCTACAGTACAGTAGCCGCTACAATCTTTCGCCACTACTACAGTACCACCACTGCTACAACACTGCTACAGTACCTGGAAATTCATCCCTGCCCGGATTTGATCCTGGGTCTTTTGGATGCTAAGTAGGAGCCTATACCACTTGAGTATAGGCTCATTGGAAACTTCATTACAGTTATCCTGCCTCTTTTCATACAAGTATAGCTTACATTTTTAAATTTCACACATCCATGTATGTGTGTATTTCTGTTTATATTGAAGTAGATTTCAGTTGCAGACAATCTTATTGCCTCTATATGTGTTCAGCTTCATTACAGTGATCCTGCCTCTTTTCATGCAGGTATAGCTTACAATTATAATTTTCCCACATCTATGTATGTGTGTATTTCTGTTAATGTTGAAGCAGATTTCAGTTGCAGTCAGTCTTACTGCCTCTAAATGTGTTCAATTTCATTACAGTGATCCTGCCTCTTTTCATGCAGGTATAGCTTACATTTTTCATTTTCCCACATTTATGTATATGTGTATTTAAGTATTGAACCTTTTGTAATAGGAAGAAATTTTCTTTTATCTTCAACCATGATCATGCATTAAGGTAGGGATCAAATTGTTTTTGTTGAAAGGGTGTCATAACAGGTTTTGATTGACTGAAATGTTTCCAATTGACTGGACTTAGGAGTAACATCATCAGACTGACTTTTTTCACACACATCTTCTTTCTTCAAACCAGGGGAATGATAGAAGAAGAGATCCTTGCTTAACATGACCCCTCTCCATCCCATCATTCCATGTCTACATGTATCCAGATTCCCTTTTCCACTAACATGCTCTACTATTAAATGTTGATTAAATCTGTGTCTGTTCATTGATGTCCATTGTGTTGTTACTAGAGATTCACTTAGGTGATTCCAAGGGTGTTGAAGTGCATGCCTTTATGCTTTTAGAAATAGAATGTATCTTGCTGATCCAATGGTTCTCCACCAGAATGCCTGATCTACCCCCTCGAAATAGAAGTTAATGATATTTAACTTGTCTCCATCTCCACCAGAACGCCTGAGCTAACCCCTCGAAAGGTACCTACCTTTCTGGGTTCTTGAGTCCCGTGGAATATGCATCCTATTTGAAGTTTCTAAATAACACTTTCAGGAAGTGGAAGAATTCTTATCACCATGAATAATTCACTACGTCATTCCTATAGCCTCTTACATCGAGCAGGGTATGTGATATGTCCTTTATACTGTCTAATATGTTAATATCTCATCTTTTATTTTCATGGACCTGATTTTATGTTGTTTTCTCATAACAGGGGATCAATGCATGTTTTAAAAAAACCAAGGATTTCCATGATAACTGTGTCAATTGTTTTGACCAGCCTCTATATGGTTGGTATGGAGCGATTCAGAGGCAACTACAGAGGTCGCAATATCAACAGTCGATTCTTGTATTTCTTAGCAACTATGCAAAGGATAAGGAGAACCCAAAATATTTCGTTCACAGAATAGTCACAGATTGACATATTGTACATTCTACTTGCTGAAATATTTCTCCATATCTAAACATCACAACATCTCTGTTTGTTGGGAAAAAAATATTTATGCATTATAATTAATCCTCTGCACATCTCATATTTATTATTAGAACAACTCTTCTTTAAGTAATTTCTCTTTAACTATGTGTTTCATTGTATGCAATATTGTTTTTCTAAATATAGTTGATATTGAAATGAGGTACCCATCCTCGTCAATTAGAAATTGCTTCACTTTATAATTAATGTATCTTATTTGAACTATTTTAATGGTGTCTTCATATTTGAGTCGCTTCTATTTCAAAATTATGCACCACTTCTTTGTGATTAAAATCCATCCAACGTTACTGTTTCTTCTCAAATTTTACAAACAGTACTCTCTTATTAAAAATAATAATAATTATTACATATAAATGTGCGTACGCACGGGCGAGTACTAGTTTTAATATATGTCAAACATTTATTCCGGACACTCCGAGACTCGGAATCGCACGTCGTCGCAGCGCCTGATCTCGAATATAATCCATATAATATTTAAAAATAATACAGAAAAAATCTAGGACATTACAATATGAATAATCAACATTCGAATAAATGTTGATATTTAAGAATGATGACATTTAACAAAAAATTATAAAATGAAAATGATGAATAATTGGGGGTGATGAATATTGGTAGCAGTTAATCACATTTTTATAGATTTTGGATGATAAATTTAAAACCTGATTAATATGAAGCAATGCTCAAGTAATAGTTTTATAATACCATAAATACAAACTTAATTAAATAAATTATTTTCAATTTATTTAATGTGTGTTTTTAAAATTACAATAATTTTATAATATATATATTACAAGTTCAGGGGAGGGGGAGAAATACAACGAAAAGCCGATGCTAAATCAACAGGGAAAAACCCGATGAGACTCGAACCCAAGATCTCACCAAGACCCCACAAAAGCTGCAACCAACCAAGCTGGGAAATTATACAATGGTCTTCCCTTTCCTCCCCCACCAAAGCGGATACTAGACCCGGAGTCTCGAATGCTCACTACAAATAAGTTGGGTAAAACCATAAAAGTTGGGTGAGCCAACACTCCCCAATTAAACTCACACACCCCAACGCACACGCCCGGATACCTGGAGGGGCTAGGCCGAGTTTTAATTGAAAATCCAAATTTAATTAAGTTAATTATTATTAATTCATTAGCAATATGTTTTTGGGTAATTTTAAAATTATAAAATACATTTATTTAAAATGAATTTGAAAATTTGAAAATTATAAACGAATATCTAAACGAATTTGATTAATTAAACAAATATTTCAAAATATGATATAATAAATTCGAATCATACGTTTAAAAAAATAATCTGTTATAAACTGTTTGTGTTATAAAACTAAACGGGTTAGATAAATAAATATAGTATTAAATCTATCAACAATTTTAATATTCGACATATTTGGCACTTAATTATCAGTAAATGGCCCTTAGAATACATTTACTTTTAGAGTTTTTTTAAATAAGTTTTTTTTTTAAATATGTTTTAAAAACAGGCTAGGTTAGAAATTTTTTCGAAAATACGCCACAAAGGCGGCATCCTAGATGCCGCCTTTCCCCTAAAACAGAAAAAAAAATCTAGATTTTTTTTTATTTTTGTTTTGTTTTGTTTATATTTATATATATATATATATAAACAAAACAAAACAAAAATAACAAAAATAAAATTTTCAGCAGAATTTATCCGCTATTTAAAATCCAGCAGTACTGCCATTACAGTAGTCTGGATTCTGACAGAAGCTCTCACCCAGGGCTCTTTTTTATAAGAGAGCTTACTCTGGAAATCATTCTGATTTCTAATGTGGGATTCTGGTTCTCCATTTCCTGCACAGAACATTCTGCATTTCCGACGTGGGATTCTATTTCTAGTACGTGACTTTGAAAGACTATAAAATATAAACTATATGGCCAATATAAATGAAACTTAAAACATGGATTAAACATATAAAAAATAGTTGAAAACAAAAAAAATCATAAAAATGATGATAAAAAATAATTTATAAGCTTTCAAACCCAATTACTTGAAACTTAGGAAGTTTCAAGTACGTGATTTTGAAAGCTTGTAAAATATAAATTATAAGACCAATATAAATGAAAGTTAATACATGGATTAAACATAAAACAAATATTTAAAAATAAAAAGAATTTTGTAAAAAATATTGATGAAATATAATTTATAAGCTTTCAAAACGACCAACATGAAACTTAAAAATGTTTCAAGAACGTGACTTTGAAAGCCTATAAAATATAAACTATAAGACCGATATAAATGAAACATAAAACACAGATTAAACATATAACAAATAGTCAAAAATAAAAAGAATTTCGTAAAAAATGTTCATGAAAAATAATTTATAAGCTTTCAAAACTACCTACTTGAAACTTAAAATGATTTAAGTATGCGGTTTTGAAAGACTAAAATATAAACTATAAGACTGATATAATTTAAAGTTAAAACATGGATTAAACATATAATAATTTATTTAATTATTAAATTAATATTATTAATAATTAATTATATAATAATTAGTTAGTTAATTAGAAATTATTAATAATTAATTATATAATAATTAACTAATTAATTAGTAATATAATTATTCAGTATATAATAGTTAATTAGTTAATTAGTAATATAATTATAAATTATATTTATCCATTATAATTAATAATTAGTAATTATTCAAAATTATTATATAATAATTAATTAGTTAATTGGTTATATAATTTTTAATTATATAATAGTTAATTGGTTAATTAGTAATATAATTATAAATTAAAATTATTCATTATAATTATTCATTATAATAAATAATTAAATATTAATTTGTTAATTAATAATATAATTATTAATTATAAAACTATTAATTGTATAATAATTAGTTAGTTAATTATTAATTAATAATAATAAAATATATAATAAATAATTAGTTAATTACTAATATAATTAGTAAATTAGTAATGTAATTATTAATTATTTAATAATTAATTAGTTACTTAGAAATATAATTATTAATTATTTAATAATTAATTAGTTACTTAGAAATATAATTATTAATTATATAATAATTAATTAGTTGATTAGTAATATAATTATTAACTATATAATTTGTAATTTGTTAATTAGTGTTTATTAATCATTAATTATATAATAACTAATTAGTTAATTAGTAATATAATTATTAATTATATAATAGTTAATTAGTTAATTTTTTGAGAAAGATAGAGTCGAGGCCCTTTTTATAATTAGTTAATTAGTAATATAATTATAAATTATAATTATTCATTATAATTATAAGTTAGTATTTATTAAAAATTATTATATAATAATTAATTAGTTAATTGGTAATTTAATTATTAATTATATAATAGTTAATTAGTTAATTAGTAATATAATTATTCATTATAATTATTCATTATAACTATTAATTATTAATTATTAATTATTAATTATTATTTATATAATAATTAATTAGTAATATAATGATTAATTATATAATTATTAACTATATAATAAATAATTATTTAATTAGTAATATCATTATTAATTATATAATAATTAATTAGTTAATTATAAATATGACAATTAATTATAATAAGTAATTATAAATATTAATTAGTAATTATTAATAATTAATTATGTAAAAATTAATTAGTTAATTAGTAATATTATTATTAATTATATAATAATTAATTAGAAATTTTTTAATATGATTTTTAATTATAATTATTCATTATAATTATTAATTAGTTATTAGTAATATAATTATTCATTATAATTATTCATTATAATTATTAATTAGTAATTATTAATAATTAATTATTTAAAAATTAGTTAGTTAATTTGTAATATTATTATTAATTATATAATAATAAATTGATAAAATAGTAATATAATTTTTAATTACATTTATTCATTATAATTATTAATTATTAATTAGTAATTAGTAATTAGTAATTATTAATTATTAATTAGTTAATTAGTAATATAAATATTAATTATAATTAGTCATTATAATTATTAATTAGTAATTATTAATAATTAATTATATAATAGTTAGTTAGTTCATTAGTTATATAATTATTAATTATATAACAATTAATTAGTGAATTAGTAATATAATTTTTAATTACAATTATTCATTATAATTATTAATTAGTAATTCGTAATTAGTAATTCGTAATTAGTAATTAGTAATTATTAATTATTAATTAGTAATATAAATATTAATTATAAATATTAATTATAATTATTAATTATAATTAGTAATTATTAATTATTAATTATTACTTATTAATTATTACTTATACAGTAATTATTTAGTTAATTATTAATATAACTATTAATTGTATAATAATTAATTAGTTAATTAGTAATATAATTATTAATTATATAATAGTTAATTAGTTAATTAGTAATATTATTATTAAATATAATTATTATAATTTTTAATTAGTAATTATTAATAATTTAATATGTCATAATTAATTAGATAATTAGTAATATTATCATTAATTATATAATAATTAATTAGTAATGTAATTATTACATATATAATAAATATTTAGTTAATTAGTAATATAAATATTTATTATAATTATTTATTATAATTAGTAATTAGTAATTAATAGTTATTAATAAATAATTAGTAATTATTAATTAGTTAATTGGTAATATAAATATTAATTATAACTATTCATTAAATTATTAATTATTAATTATTAATTATTACTCATTAATTATTACTTATATAATAATTATTTAGTTAATTATTAATATAACTACTAATTATATAATAATTAATTAGTTAATTAGTAATATAATTATAATCTTTCAAAGTCACGTACTTGAGACATTTTTAAGTTTCAAGTAGGCGGTTTTGAAAGTTTATAAATTATTTTTCATTAACATTTTTTTGGATATTACTTTTGTTTTCAACTATTTCTTATATGTTTAATCAATATTTAACGTTTCATTTATATTGATCTTCAATTTTATGTTTTATAGTTTTTCCAATTCACGTACTTGAAAAATTTTAAGTTTCAAGTAGGCGGTTTTGAAAGCTTATAAATTACTTTTCATCAACATTTTTTTGGAAATTCTATTTGTTTTCAACTATTTATTATATGTTTAATCAATGTTTAAAGTTTCAATTATATTCGTTTTATAATTTATATTTTATAGTCTTTCAAATTCACGTACTTGAAACATTTTTAAGTTTCAAGTAGGCGGTTTTGAAAGGATATAGATTATTTTTCATCAACATTTTTGAGGAAATTATTTTTGTTTTCAACTATTTATTTTATGTTTAATCAATGTTTAAAATTTTATTTATGTTGGTCTTATAGTTTATATTTTATTGTATTTCAAAGTCACGTACTTGAAACAGAATCCCACATTAGAAATGTAGAATGTACTGCACAGGAAAGAGAGAACCTGAATCCCATATCGAAAATACAGAATGATTTTCAAGGCAAACGCTCTTATAAAAGGGAGGTCTGGGTAAGAGTTTCTGTCAGAATCCAGACTGCTGTAATGACTGTAGTGCTGAATCTTTAATAGCAGAGAAATTCTGCTGAAATTTTGTGTTTTGTTTATATATATATATATAAACAAAAAAAAAATTTCACAAAATTTTTTTTAAGAGAAAGGCGGCATCGCGGATGCCGCCTTTCAGGTGCATTTTTAAAAATATTTTTGTCTTTAGCGTTTTCTGAAATTTTTTTTTTTTAAAAAACGTAAAAAAAAAACATTTATTTTATTTTAATTTATAAATAGAAGAATGAAAAGATGGAAAATGCATTTTCAATGCGGGAGCTCAGCTAACGGCTCGGCGTACCATCATTTATTTATGACGTACGCACATGGTTGGGAGCAGCCGTGCTGTTACACTGCTCTCCTTCTTTAACGTTGATCCGTTCAGCCACACTCCTCCATCGTTCCTCCACCCCACTGTCGAAGAAGGAAAGCCAGAAAAGCGCGGGAGCTTTGATCGCTGCAGCTGCGTCTGATCGGCGCAACGGCAGAGCTTCCGGGGAGAAATGGTCGGACCCGCGAGGCCGCTATTCGTTCTCTTCGGATCCTCCATTGTACAGCTTAGCTTCAGCAATGGCGGGTGGGGTGCAATACTTGCTGACATTTACGCTCGCAAAGTACCCTCCCTCTCTCTTACCGTCAATTTTTATGGAACCCTGCTTTTATTGCCGATTCGCTGTCGTCGACGATGAAATTATTGAAGCGCATATGCATGCCTGTTATGTTCTTCGATAGACTTGTGATCGATGCCTTCATGCCCTAGAATTTTCGTTTCCTAATGTTGCTTCTTACTTCTTGCATGCTGCTGAGAAATTTAGGTTTTACGCTAGCTTCCGTGGACTCTTACTTTGCTCTCTCAACCCTGGCGTTAAGCCATTATCCGCTCCCCCGGTCGATTTCTTTTTTTGCTATGAATGAGATGCCAGTATCTGCTCCTTTGACCACAGAATTGTTATAATGCAAATTTTCTCAATATCAGAGCCGTCTGGAGGCTCAGAATTGAATTATTATCGTTGGACGCTCTTTTCAACTTGCTCTTGGCCCCCCTACTCGTGGGTCCTGTTTGGTTTCCAGTCGTTTTCTGGTCACTAGATCGTTCGATTTTGTCTGGCTTGAAGAGTAATTCCCTTACAGACGTTACAGTTTACCATTACTCGTGATTCCATTTTCAAAGGTTCCTAACGCAGTCCCATTTTCTTCCTAAAAGTCAATTTATATCATGATTTATGTATCGTGACTTTTATAATTGTTCACGAAGCTCCAAATTACCAATGCCAATTAAATTGGGGTGTTTGCATACTTTTGATTTTCTTTATGGAGTAAGCTCTTATGAGAATGTTGCGCTGGTTGTTCTTGTGAACTACAATTAATGATACACTAGTGCTTCCCTTCCTAATGCCAAGTGTTTCAGTATTTGTTTTAAGGTTCTTGAGATGGCATATCAGTACTTATGATTGAATTTTCTTTTCAGTTTTCTTATCATTTTGAGTATCTAAGTGCAGTCTCTATCAAAACTGTAATGTGCAGTTATTTAACTGTCAAAGCTTTGAGATTTTGTAACTGTACAAATTTGATGGTGTCTTCAGTGTTGATTAGCACAAATACTAAGGCATAAAAGCTATAAATTATGTTTGACAGATTTGGAGGGAAAATAGCTCCTAATTTCACATTCTGCATTGATTTTCAGCATTTATGAATTCTCTTTTGCCCAAAAAAAAATGCAAGATAATCCAAAAACTGATTCTTTTTATGATCCATGGACAAACGCTGTATCATATTCATATTCTACTGCATTTAAGCATTTTGTTTTCTGCAACTGTGACAAATGATGCTAATAATCCAGTTTCATTTGATGAGTTAGGTTTTCCTTTATCAATACCATGCTTTGTGATTTTTGACTTTTCGAAAATGCCATGGCATTTGCTATTAAACCTTCAAATCCTGTTTCACCACAAACCTAAAAAAAAAATTCAAATATCCAAAACCGAGTCGTTGTCGGACAAAAAATTTCTCCATGGATCATGGATCAACCATGGTCTATCCAATGGAGTAAATTGCATCAACACTCAGTTTATCAGGACCCACTGGATCTGATTCACCTTATTGGTTCAAACTCCTCCATTGGACTGAACTTGGTTGGTCCATGGTCCATGGCCCATGGAGAGGATTTTTTTTCCAACTTGTTGATGGCATTCATACAAAATTGCTTACAACACTCATCACTTACGATAAATGTTTTGAAAAAAAAATCAAGTGTTTGGTTGTTTGGTTTTTGAAAAAATACCTACCCTTAAGTTTTTGAAGAAAGTCATATATATAAATGGCAGACATTTTTTCAAAAAAAAAAAAAAAAGTGCACACACACACACACATAGGAACATCTATACATAAAACTTAGTTTTTTTAAGTGTCATCAAACACAGCCTAGTTTGGCCATCACATGGGCTGCTGGTGGGAAACGTGTCAGAAATTTCCATTATTTGAATAAAACTATAGTGCTCATTTTAAATACTCCATTGGTTGTTAGATCTTCTTTTAAATATGGTAATGGAAGGATTCTATACATAAATCATTACTTGAATTTTTGATTCTACCACTTGATTTGGCGCAGGCTGACATACTGTTGCGAGGATACTGGGGTTGGAACTCGCGACGTGCTGTCCAAGTCCTTGATGAGGTTTTTCCAAAGGTATATTGTCATTTTATTTGACCATAGATACCATTTTGCTTTCGTTTATTGTATTTGTGTTTTTACACTGGACACTTGCATTTTGTTTTCCTTACTCTAGGATGCTGTTATACAACCTTCTTTAGTGATAGTTTATTTTGGTGGCAATGATTCAATGGGGGCTCACCCATCTGGCCTAGGCCCTCATGTACCTCTTGCTGAATATGTGGAGAACATGAGAAAGATTGCAATTCATTTGAAGGTATCAATTTCATCCAAAATTTTATCTCACAAGGCCACTATATTTCTGAAAGCTGCTAAGCTTACTGGCATGAGATTTACCGTCATATTTCACAAAGTGTGCAAAAATTTGAGTGTATATTTAAGCATTCCTGTGTTTCCTGGTCAGCATTACCTGGTCACCAAGGTTCTGTTAGACATCACTTGCTGAAAACTGCTTATAGCACTCATGTCTTATGATAAGCAGTTGGAAAAGATAAGCGGTGTTTGTTCTGTTTTTGAAAAATCACTTACACTTCAATAATAATAGATCGATTACATCCGCCACCACGGAACACAATGCATGGAATAAAATCGCAGCAAACATGCAGACCCGGGGACATGACCCTACGACCCAATCCATTTAGAAGGGGTCAACCCTAACCCGACCCGTCAACCCTGTTTAACTTTAAGACTCATTGACCTAATCAAATTGGATTTTCCTATTTAGACTAAAAGTAGCTTTATTAATATGAAACATATGTTATCTGTGTTATAACTCGACCCTCTTAAACCATTTAAAATAAATGTGTTATAAACACGTTGAATTACTTCACAATAAGTTGATTATAGGAATAAAATATATCATAAAATTAATTATTATTATATTTTTAATATTATATATTATCATTATATTTGTAATTGGGTTACACGGGCTAGATAGGCTAGGAATTGTCAACCTGAACCCGTCCTGAATATTGTTCGTGTTAGATTACTCAATCCATTTGACCAAAACCCGTTTAAACCGTGTCATGCCGGATTATCGTGTCTGTTTGAAAATGTTCACCTCTACTCTCTGATACCTATCTAACATGACTGTATATGTTTATCAGAGCCTCTCAGATGGAATCCGAATCATTTTCCTTACATGTCCACCGGTCAATGAGATCAAAATACTTGAAAATACAAGGTGCCCCGGTGCTTGTTTAGTAGTTCTTCTAGGTTGTTTGGTTTATTAAGATCAGAATTGTGAAATCCTTCCTCTGATTTTTCAGCAACTCGGCAATTAGTCCATTAATTCGAACAAATGAGCTGTGCCGGGAGTATTCAGACGCATGCATAGAGTTGTGCCAGGAGCTGGATTTGAAGTTTGTTGATCTCTGGACAAACATTCAGAAAAGGGATGATTGGCTCACAGCTTGCTTCATGTAGCATATTTTCCTTTGTATTGAATATCTATCAACCAAACAGGGCTTTACTGTTGGTTCTGTGTTTGCAGGGATGGAATTCATTTGTCTGGCGAGGGCAGCAAAATAGTAGCGGAGGGCATACTGAAGGTGCTGAAAGAAGCTGAGTGGGAGCCATCCCTGCACTGGAAGTCCATGCCCACTGAGTTCGGGGAAGACTCGCCTTACGACCTGGTCACCTCCGACGGCAAATCCACCCTGAATCCCTCCGAGTGGACCTTCCACAAGAAGGGGAAGTGGGATTAAATGAAGAAACCACAATTCCTGGTAAATTTCCCCTAATTCATATATTGATCTAATAATGTAAAATGTGTCTGTGCATCTTTCATTAGATTTCGCTTTAGGTGTCTTTTTTTTACTCATTTCATGTGGTTGAATCAATTATAAAATTACCGTGATGTGGATTTATGAATATATGCCATGTAAAGATCGTTGTTTGGAAGACATTATGTTCTTGTTGGTCGAACCCTGCGTTTTTATACCAATCCTTTCATTTGATGTTTTTTTTAGCAGTACTATTTTGGCTATTGGATGCCCCCTAAATGGTTATAAATCCGTACACGTGTGGAGATGCGCATGGAGGGTGTGGGTATAACTCAATATTCCATTATAGTGCCCTCAATTTGGTTCACCTTCACCATGATCATAACACTCTTGGAAAAGTGAGATTTAAAAAAACTAAATGCTACTATCCATGTTAATGTGACACAACTTTCTTTTTGGGAGTGTTCATTATTAGAACTCCAGTGAAGTGTGTTTGGTCTGGAGTAGTGTCAGGATGAGTGAACTCATAGGAAGTTTTCCAAGGTGTATGTGAATGAGAACAAAACACATTGAAAGAACATGTGTTGGCTTTTGAAGATATTTGTTTGTTAGTCTGATAAGTGACTCTGATGGGTAATAACTTGTGGTGTGCTGGGAAGACGACCAAGGTATTACAAGTGACCCATGAGGCCAGATGACCAGGTTCAAAGCTCCTAAGATCAGGTCGCGACAAATGGTATCAAAGCCAATAATCAGTTGGAAGTGTAGACATTTTTTGAGTTTGAGGTTTGGGGTGCACAGTGAGGGTAGTGTGGGTGTGGGTGTTGGGGGGGGGGGTGTAACTGAAGAACCCTAGGTCACCCTGAGGGGGGGGGGGGTGAATCAGGGTGTCAACTTTTTCTCCTTTTTATTGGATCTTGTTCCTACGTTGGTAGGAACTTAATCAAACTTGTATGATGGATATGTGCAGTAATTAAACATTCACATGCAAAAGGACAACACACACTTTTACTTGGTTCACCACTAAGGGCTATGTCTAAGAGCATATGCCGACAGGTTGCCGGTCGTACCTAATTCCACTAATCTTCACTAGTTGTGGATTACACGGTTCAGGTACAGTCATTCTGTCCCAGACATTTTCTGAGTTTGAGGTTTGGGGTGCACAGTGAGGGTAGTGTGTTGGGGGGGGGGGGTGTAACTGAAGGACCCTAGGTCACCCTAGGGGGGTGAATCAGGCTGTCAACTTTTTCTCTTTATTGGATCTTGTTCCCACGTTGGTAGGAACTTAATCAAACTTGTATGATGGATATGTGCAGTAATTAAACATTCACATGCAAAAGGACAACACACACTTTTACTTAGTTCACTACTAAGGGCTATGTCGAAGATCATATGCCGACAGGTTGTCGGTCGTACCTAATACCATTAATCTTCACTAGTTGTGGATTACACGGTTCGGGTACAGTCATTCTGTCCCAGACACACTGCCTTTACAAAAGTTCAGGGATAACTTACTGCTTCTCTCAGATCACTTCCGCTGACCCCCCTTGCTCACTGCGTTGGAAGAATCTTCACTCAGTTTAACGACTTGAAGGTCGTTTCAATGGATAAACATGAAAGTCTTTGTCTCCTGTTCAACATGAGACTTTGCTTGCATCGAGGTTCAGAGTTGATGCTCTTTAACGTTCAATCTTCTTCTCCAGTGCAACAACCAGATGTACTAAAACTTCTTATTCTTCTTGGCTAGAGTCACAAATTCTTTTGTGATTATTCAAACACTGAAAAACAGCTCACTAGGCATCATCATAATCAGCCCTTCTACTTCCATGTGTGCATGTGACCATGCATGCGACAATTTAGATATGCTCTTCCTCTTCGATTCTTTACATACGTGCACCCTCATAATCAGCCCTTCTACTTCCATGTGTGCATGTGACCATGCATGCGACAATTTAGATATGCTCTTCCTCTTCGATTCTTTACATACGTGCACCCTCAGTTTAGGATGCTTCTATTCAAAGTATTCTCGTATGCATGGGCATGCACGAATGCATGCACTTCCTCTTCCACTTTCTTGTGTGAAGCCCCAAATGGATATGGTTCCGTTAAGCACACACGCAACTTTCTTTCCCCTTCTCCTTCTTTTCTTTTCTCACCACTTGGTTCGAATGTGCTTACACCTTATGTATGTACTTCTTCAAATCATGCATAAGTATATATACATGCACTTCCCATCACCATGCGCAGTCTTCCTTCTCCCTTCCTCAACACACATTGTTCACTTTGATTTGTTTATCTTTATATGTTTGTGATTTTATTCAAACATCAATGTGTGCATTTCGGTATGGCATAGAGTTCTTGTTTTCCTTTTTCACACCATGGGTATAGAGTTCTATTTTGCACAAGTGTGCTTGTCTCCTCTGCGAATCGGGATGATTCGCGGCCCCTCCTTGCGCAAGGGATGCACGGGCTTCCTTCGCGTACCTCGTGACACGCGGTTCTCCTCCGCGAACTGGGTAGTACGCGAGACTTCCCGTCGCGGGACACTCTTCACCGCGAACCAGTGGTACGCAGTCGATCCGAGTGGTACGCGGGAACTTTGCTCCGCGAACCCAAAACGATACACAATCTCTACTCTTCACGAACCAGAAGTGGTTTGCGACTCTTCTTCCTCGCGAACCAGAGTGGTACGCGGTTCACCTCTTCGCGAACCTGATCGGTACGCGAAATACTCTACATGAACCTAGAACGGTTCACAGATCGTGCATGCCCCTTCTTGAACTTTAAATATAGAAGAAACTCTGTTTCTCAGAACATGAGCTCTCAAAAGGTTTGGAAGCAGCAACCTCTTCTGGGATTGGTGGATCCCTTTTTATCAGTAGAGATCAAATCTTTTTCGCGTCCAAAAATCACACGATACGCTCTTCAAGATTCTACCTTGAATAACCGAGATCTTTAGTTTAATATCTTCAAACCCGCATGGAGATATGCCGCATATCTTGGATGTTTCCTTTTTCAAACTCGCGGCCCTCTCGCTGATCGTTCATGTATTCAGGATGACATGTATCACTTTTTGAATCCCTGCTCGAATCCACGTGGCCTTGGAAACTTCGTTTGCCTCAGCCAATCGCTTGTTCTTCGTTTCATTCTCATGCATGCATGGCATCGTGACAGTCAGATGTTCAGAACGAGCTTGACCGGAGCTCAAATGGTGGCCGGAGTGGCGAGATCATCGTTTGATTGGAGCTCCTGGTTCACGGGTGTAACAGATGTCCAAAGGTTGAAGAAGACCACAGTTGAGGAGATCAGACGACCCTGATTCAATCCCACGCGGTGCGAGGATTACGAATGGCTCGGATTATATCGTTGGATGCGGGATGCGATGTGCGACCGAGATCACAACGAGATCAGATGGACGGTTGGGATTGCGTCTGCGTTTTTAAAACCTTGTCCCACATCGAAACGCCGTGCGTTCTTCGGCTTCTTTAAATAATAAGCTGCTCCATCATTCGGCCAGAAATCTCCTCTCCCCCCCTTCGGTGCCGCCCCACACCGGTTCTCTGCGGGCGCGCTCTTAGCGCCCACTCCGCCTCCTCGTCGCGCACCTAGCGCCCACTATGCATACCCTGGGGCTTATACACGACCCCTATGCGCCTCCTGCGGGCTGGTCGGGGACCCCTGTGGCCCTGCATGAGCCTTGGGTTGAGGCTGGCTAGCTGGCTAGTGGGATGACCCTATTTTTTAAGTAAGGCTTATAAAAAATACTTAGTAGAAAACTAAGTATGCATTGAAATGCATGGCCACTTCCTATCTCAAAACCCATGCATGACCACCTTGCAATTCCAAGTCTCCTCACACCATCTTCTCCTTTTCTTTTACTTCTTCCAAAGAACAGTTAGGATCAGTGCATTTTGAATGCCATTCTCCATTTCACTTAGAAGAGTTCCTTTCTTCATGTTGATCATCATTGACATCCATTGACAGCCATTGACACCCATTGACAACAAATACAATCTTCATACACAAAGTGGTCCCAACAATCTCCCCCTTTGTGTTTGTTGTCAATACTTCAACGTTCTCTAAAAGAAGCTTGTCAATGTCAAAATGAGAGACTTCTATCTACTCTATCCCTTTCACTTTTCATCTTTCATTTCACTTTCTCTCCCCCTTATTGACAAGAAATACAAAGTTTATGGTAGAGAGGGTATCAGTCCATACTTGAGCAATTGTGCCATCAATCATTTCACTACTTGAGCAATGCTCGATGTAGAAAACAAGAGGATTTGATCTAGACAACAAAGCTATCCATTATCCCCTGATCATGATACCTCATGTGATGAGAACTCATGCACTTGTCTTCAAGGCCCTTTCCAATTTTCTTATGTCACTGATTGATTTAGTTACCCCCCCTTGTAAAATAATTTTTATTTTGAGTAACTGAGGATGAGAGATTGAGAAATGACATACCTTTTTCCAATGACATGATCATCAGACAATCTTCAGAGTAATTAAATTTGATACCAACTGAACTTGATACTAATTGAAATAACAACTCTGGTAGCTTCTTTATGTGTCTCCCCCTCAAGGGAACACTTCCCAGGTTCTCCCCCTGAGTGCTTGCTTCACCTTCAATTCCCTATAAAATTAGTACAATACACAGAGTGTTAAGGGAATAAGGTGGATCCTCCTTGCTTCTTCAATATGAGCTGGAAGGGTGAGATGATTTTCTCAACCAAGATGCTTCATTTGCTCCTCTCCTCACTTGCACATTTGATCTTCAGTTCTGACTTTGGTTGTGTGGATCTCAATATTTCTTCCATCTCTTTGTGTGTGAGTCTTCTTTCTTCAAGAGCTTTCAAAGCACTAGAATCTCATGGTGCAACTTTCATCTTCTTGAGGAATTATTCTTGAGCTGGAATAAAAGCACTGCAATTCTTGACAGTGTGACCAGCCTTGTTGCACCTCACACACAATACTTCTCTATCTTTATGTGGAATCTTCTTCTTTCATGTTGCTATAGCCTTAGCTTGTGCATCTTCTTCCATTCTCATTCTTTCCAAATCTTCAGGCCAGATAACCAATATGTCTTTGGGAACTATGACAACAAGTTTGGATTTTCCACATGGACCCTTCAGAGTGTCATCATTTTTAGGAATTCGTTTGGATGTACCACTCTTCAACTTCTTGGATTTTGAATCCAAAGACTTCTCACCTTTCCTTCTTGGAGTATTCTTGGGAGAATTTTCTTTTGCAATATTCTTCTGATTTCTTCCCAAGGTAGCTTCTTCTTTCTTAGCTAGCTTCTGTGGTCTTCTGTTCTTATCAGCTCTGGATATGTGTTGAGATAACCATGCTACATTCTTGTGACCACTCCCATTGCATACATCACAGATGTTGTCTAGCATTCCAAATCTGTTTATAGTATACAGATGCTTCTGGA
Organism: Viscum album; assembly: GCA_963277665.1. Classification (NCBI taxonomy): domain Eukaryota; kingdom Viridiplantae; phylum Streptophyta; class Magnoliopsida; order Santalales; family Viscaceae; genus Viscum; species Viscum album. The sequence continues at coordinate 575,003,309 of OY728122.1, read as the reverse complement.
TCTGTCGATGTTGCTTCTTCTTCTCTAGCTTTCTCCCTTTTAACATAGGCTTTCTCTGTGCTTTTCATTTAAAGGATTGTACCAACAATCCAGTGCACAATGCCCAAATCTGTTGCAGCACCAACATTGACCCACAAATCTTGCCTTCTTGATATCTTCTGTATAAGGTTGTTGGGCCTTCCTTTTAATGTGTTGTGCTCTATCTGGGGAACCATCTTCCAGCTTCTTCTTTTTATCTATCCTAGCCATGGTGGTAGGTTTCTTCTCCTCACCTTTCATCATCCACACTTGTTTAGAATTTTTCTTCTAACCTGCACATTTAGTAGAAACATATTTAGAAACAATAGTACAAGTTGGTATGGATGGTACCTTCACTTTCTTAGCTGCTTGTGATAGATCAATAAGTGAAGTCATGATCTTCTTATCACATGTTGGAGGTCTTTTGGCTTTAGAATCCTCCAGTGAGCATTGAATAACAACATACACTGTTTCTTGAGATGAATAATCAAGAGTTGTCATAATCTTCTTGTCACATGTTGGAGGTATTTCAGCTTTAGAATCCTCCAATGAGCATTGAGTACTAGCATCAACTGTTTCATTCTTTTGTGAAGTCTCAATATGTGTCTTCTCAAGATTGGTCAATTGGGCTTCCAATTTTAGACATTCTATATTGAGGATGATCTTCTGATCTTCAATCATGATCATCTTCTCATCACAAGCCTTTTTTCAATCTTTCAACCCCATCTTCATGCAACTTAACTTTGGTTTGTAACAACGAGTTAAGTTCCTTGAATTTCTTGGAAGTTTCTTCCAAATTTGGAACCTTGTCTTCAGTGCTCTTTTTCCACTCATCTTTAAATGCATGAATCTTTTCTTTTAGAGTCTTATTGACTCCCTCTTTCTCTTCAAAGGCTTCAATTTGTCTGGAGAGCTTATAACATTTTGACAATTTCTTTACAAAGCCTTTCTCCATATTATTAGCTTCTCTTCCCAGTCGGGTGATCTCAGTGTCACGACCCGCCTCCCCGGGCCATGAACCTTATTATCTGACCCCATAGGTCTCCTGTAATACCTTGGTTGCCTTCCCAGCACATTATAGACTGTTACTCACTAGGGTCGCTTATCAGACTTGTTGACCTCACCTGTTTTGATAATCTCAATCATGTATTCATATGTGTTGAAAATCCCAATTATGTTTTCATTCTCTATGATATTTTTAAGTATCATTGATCTATACTTTAATTCTTTCAAATCTGTGATCAAACCAATAATAATTTTTAAAATAGTCTTTGGAATATGTTAATCCTCATTTATCCATGTTCATACAAGTTATAAATTGATTCTAACACAATCGGATGTGTTCTGCATAAAACAGAGAAGTAATCTGCCTATAGCTACTGATAAAGAGCTACCGGTACCCAGTCTACCGATAGACTTAGTCTACCGACAGACAGAGTCACTGATATACTTAACACAGAGCTACCGATGTACTTATAAATGTAAGCTACTGACTTACAGACAGCTACCGATACCGACGCATGGAGCTACCGACGCATGGAGCTACCGACGCATGGAGCTACCGACGCATGGAGCTACCGATAAACAAAGTCACCGATTCAAGCATGTACCAACCGACGCATAGAGCCACCGATAGAGTCAAAGCAACTAATGACATTGAGCTACCGATGTCCAAGCTACCGATGCTGATTACCTACCGATCACTCGACTCACTGTTTGAATTTCTTTATTTCCTATATTTAATCTTTCTAACGGTCATATCATGTACATTTTAATGATTTGTCAAATATCTGATAAAGGTTGTCGGATGTCAGGAACCCGTACCTCGTACCTGCAGAAAGGAAATCTTTCCTGTCCCCTGTTGCCCGTGAGATAAATACGAGAAGACTACACTGCCCAAAACAACAAAAAAAAGAAGAGAAGTGTGTGGTGGATGGAATATACCAGAAACACAAGAACGTGAAGAACACAAAGAAGCTCATAGACAATCAAGCATACTCGAGAAGTGTTCTGTGCATATAAGAACACTGAAGAACTTCAACCTATATTTTCACTGTCTGTGAACCTGGAGCATACGACACTCTGTTTCTCAAACAGAAACGAGAAGAGGACTCAGAATCACTTCTGATCGAATCCAAAGGAGTCCAGAGCTACACTGAAATCACCAGAACCATTTCTAATCTCTACATCTCTTGTTCTGTGATTCATTATTATTCTTTTCGAGCAGTGTGTGTTATCTGCTGTATCTAACACATACACTGTCTCCTGTACTTAAACTGAAGGATTTGTAAATCCTTACCAAATTCTTGCATTCTATTCTTTCCCACGAATAACAGTGGTAGAGGTCGTGTGTGACCTGGACAGCTGGTTGCTGTTGTACTGTTTCCCACGAAGAACAGTGGTAGAGGTCTTGGACCTGGACAGTTGTAAACTGTTGAACTCCGATCCAGGGTGTGGATCATTTTTATATAAACTTTTGAGAGGACTAAGTCTCGGCTTGAGACTGAACCTCTTGGTTACATTTGTTGTGCCATCTCTTTCAAAGTTTTATTCCGCTGCTAATCACTTTAAAACCAATACTGTTTTTAAAGTTACTTTGATAATTAAATTAGCAAGTGTTTATGTTAAGTGTAGATTAGTAAGTTAGTTTCAAAAGATAATCATACACTCCTGTATTGATTACCTGGGAATTAATCAATCCCTTGAGAATCTAACAGAACCTCTACTTTAATATAAATTCACTACAGTTTAATTTATTATTTTATTTGGGGGTCTTTAAGACAGTGTTTTTAAATACAGAAATTTTAATTGGTACTCAATTCACCCCCCCTCTTGAGTAAACCACTCCGACCAACACTTGGTATCAGAGGATTGAAAAATACTTTCTAAAAGTACTCTGCTTTTGAACTGTGATTGTAGTTGTATTTTAAAGTTCTTAAAATTTCTGTTATATCTAAATTTTTATCTCTTTAAAATTTTCTCATCATGGACAATAGACTTGAGGGTGCTGCTACTAACCGGCCACCTTTCTTCAATGGAACTAATTATGCTCAGTGGAAACTGAAAATGAAAATTCATCTAGAAAGCATAGGTTTTGATATTTGGACTGCTATTGAATCAGAATACAAAATTCCTACTACTGCTAGATCTACTTGGGATGAACCTATAAAGACTGCTTACAATAACAACTGTAAAGCTATGAATGCCTTGTACTGTGCTCTAGGAGATGAAGAGTTTAATAGAATTTCTTCTTGTAAAACTGCATATGAAATTTGGGATACCTTAGCTGTTTCTCATGAAGGAACAACGAATGTTAAAGAAATGAGATTGAACACTTATACTATCAAGTATGATAATTTTAAAATGAAGTCTGACGAACCCATTTCTGACATGTATCTCAGGTTCAATGAAATTGTCAATACAATGATCTCGCTGGGAAAGGATGTCTCATCGAAGGAACAAATTATGAGAATTTTGAGATGTCTACCTGATAGATGGAGAGACACATCTGTCTCAATCAGAGAATCATGTGACATTGCTGCTCTACCTGTCAAGGAACTAATTGGCAAGCTGATGATGTATGAAGAAGAGCTTAAAGTGAATAAAGAGGAAGAAAATGAACCTCCAAGAAAGTCTGTCGCTTTCAAATCCTCAACTTCAAAGAATAAGGACAAAGAAAAGCTTCAAGCTGTAGTTGAAAGTTCAAGCTGTGAAGACAGTGAAAGTGATTCTGACAGTGATGCTGAGATGACTCACATTGCTAGAAGATTTAAGAAATTTTATAGGAAAAAGAAGTTCTTCAGAAAAAAAAATTATAAGGGTAAGTATGATCACCAAGGTAAATGGAAAAAGGATTGGAAGAAGAATGACAAATCAGATGATGTTGTCTGCTATGAGTGCAAGAGAAAAGGACACATTAAAGCCGACTGTCCAAAGCTGAAGTATAAAAAGAAATATGAATATAAGGACAATAAGTTTAAGAAAGCCATGAAGGCTACTTGGAGTGCTTCTGAGGATAGCTCTACTGAATCTGAAAGCTCTGAAACTGAACACAAAAATAAGGCAAATATGTGCTTTATGACAAACACTTCTCAGGGAACTTGCTTAAAGAGCTCCTGTAAAGAGACCTGGTATTTGGACAGTGGATGTTCAAGACATATGTCAGGAGACTTCTCTTGTTTTAAGAGTTTAATAAAAGTTGATGGAGGCTTTGTCACCTTTGGTGATAATTCAAGAGGAAAAATCATCGGCCTAGGCCAGATTGGTAACACTGATTCAATTTTGATTTCTAAAGTTTTATTTGTTGATGGTCTTAAATACAATTTATTAAGCATTTCTCAGTTATGTGATGATGGTTTTCATGTTAAATTTGAAAATGATTCTTGCAAAGTTTTTAATTCTAAGAATGTTTTGGTATTTTCTGCCTTAAGAAATGAAAATGTTTATGCTGTTAATCTGAATTCTTTAGCTAAGCAGAATATTACTTGTTTGAATGCTTTTCATAAAGAATCTTGGCTATGGCACAGAAGATTGGGACATTGCAACATTCACTCACTTAGAAAACTCTCTAGAAAAAACCTAGTTAGAGACCTACCTAAATTAGAATTCCCAAATGATAGAGTGTGTAACCCCTATCAAAAGGGAAAACAACACAAAGTTTCTTTTAAATCAAAGAAAGAAGTTTCAACTTCTCAACCACTTGAATTGGTTCACATGGATTTGTTTGGACCATCAAGAGTTTCTAGTTTAAATGGGAAGCACTATGTTTATGTTCTTGTAGATGACTTTTCTAGATATACTTGGGTATATTTTCTAGCTCACAAAAGTGAAGCTTGTTCTTCTTTTGTTAAATACTCTAAATCTGTAGAGAACCTTAGTGGACTTAAGATTAAAACTTTGAGAAGTGATCATGGTCGTGAGTTTGAAAATCAAGATTTTGAATCTTATTGCTCACACAATGGCTATACTCATAACTTTTCTGCCCCTAGAACACCCCAACAGAATGGTGTAGTAGAAAGAAGAAACCGAATCCTTCAAGAAATTGCTAGAACCATGCTCAATGAATATGACCTGCCTATTTATTTTTGGGCTGAAGCTGTAAATACAGCTTGTTATGTTATTAATAGAGTCTTAATCAGACCTGTTCTTAAGAAAACCCCTTATGAATTGTGGAACAATAGAAAGCCTAAGGTTAATTACTTTAAAGTTTTTGGTTGCAAAGTATTTATTCTGAATACTAAAGATAATCTGGATAAGTTTGCGTCCAAAAGTGATGAAGGAATTTTTTTGGGTTACTCTATTTCAAGTAAAGCCTATAGAGTATTCAATAAGAAAACCAAATGTGTGGAAGAATCTGTTCACATCAAATTCGATGAAACTGATCCACATGAGCCTAAAACCTCTCTTGAGAATCTTGAAGAAGATTTGTCTGTTCTGGACCTTAATGATAAATCTAAAGAACCTGTTATCAAAACATCCAGTTCTGGACTTTTTCCAGAATCTGCTTCTGTTGAACCCAAACCTATAGATGAACCTGAAATTTCTAGTCCAACCTTTACCAGATCAACGAGGATTCTAAAGAATCATCCTTTAGAAGCTGTTGTTGGTAATCTTGATAGAGGAACACAAACTAGAGCTTCTCTAAGAAACCAGGTTGAACATCAAGCTTTTCTTTCACAGGTAGAACCCAAAAATATCAATGATGCTATCAATGATGAATTCTGGGTAATGGCTATGCAGGAAGAATTAAATCAGTTTGAAAGAAACAAAGTCTGGGAATTAGTTGACAGACCTAAGGACACTTTGACAATAGGCACAAAATGGGTTTTTAGAAATAAAGTAGATGAATCTGGAAATATAGTTAGAAACAAAGCTAGACTAGTTGCACAAGGATATAGTCAAGAAGAAGGTATAGACTATGAGGAAACTTTTGCACCTGTAGCTAGACTAGAAGCCATTAGGATCTTACTTGCATATGCTGCACATCTGGATTTCAAGTTATATCAAATGGATGTGAAAAGTGCATTTCTAAATGGTTTTATAATTGAAGATGTTTTTGTAGAACAACCTCCTGGATTTACTAACCCCCATTTTCCAAATCAAGTTTTTAAACTTTCCAAAGCTTTGTATGGTTTGAAACAAGCTCCAAGAGCTTGGTATGATAGACTTAGCAATTTCCTTATCTCAAATGGTTTTACTAAAGGGATTGCTGATCCAAATCTTTTCATTAAAAGAATTTCTAAAGATGTTTTAGTTGTACAAATATATGTTGATGATATTATTTTTGGATCTTCTAAACACTCTTTATGTACTGATTTTTCAAAAAGTATGCAAAATGAATTTGAAATGAGCTTAATGGGAGAACTTAAGTACTTTCTTGGATTTCAAGTATTTCAAAATGAAAATGGTATTATTTTGAATCAAAGTAAATACACAAAGGATCTTTTAAAACGTTTTGGTCTGGATAGTATCAAGGAAAGTGAAACTCCTATGAGTACTACCTGTAAATTGGACACAGATGAAACTGGGAAACCAGTTGATCAAACAAATTACAGAGGTATGATTGGTAGTTTACTTTATCTTACTGCTAGTCGACCTGATATTATGTTTAGTGTGTGTATGTGTGCTAGATTTTAAGCTAATCCAAAAGAATCTCATTTGCTTGCTGTTAAAAGAATTTTTAAATATCTCAAACACACGGTTAACTTAGGTTTGTTTTACCCAAAAAGACAATCCTTTGAGTTAATGAGTTATTCAGATGCTGACTTTGCTGGTTGTAAGTTAGATAGAAAAAGCACATCAGGAACATGTCATTTGCTTGGAAAATCCTTAGTTTCTTGGTGTAGTAAGAAACAGAACTCAGTTGCATTATCTACTGCCGAAGCAGAATATATAGCTGCTGGTAGTTGCTGTGCACAAATTCTGTGGATGAAACACACTCTTTTGGACTATGGATATGTTTTTAAACATGTTTCAATCAAATGTGATAACACCAGTGCAATAAACATCTCTAAGAATCCTGTATCTCACTCTAGAACCAAACACATAGATGTAAGACACCATTTCCTAAGAGATCACTATCAAAAAGGTGATATTTCTCTTGAATTTATTGGCACTGAATATCAATTGGCTGATATTTTCACTAAACCTTTAAGTTCGGATAGACTAAGTTACATAAGACACGAATTGGGAATGTTTAATCACAACCGATGTGAAAATCCTCACCGATGTGAAATCCTCACTGATGTAAAATCCTCACCGATGTGAAATTCTCACCGATGTGAAAATTCTCACCGATGTGAAAATTCTCACCGATGTGAAAATTCTCACCGATGTGAAAATTCTCACCGATGTGAAATTCTCACCGATGTGAAAATCCTCACCGATGTAAAATCCTCACCAATGTACAATTCTCACCGATTTGTTTTTCTCACCGATTTTTTTTCTCTCCCACCGATGATTAACTCACACCGATGCAATGTTTTACATCTATCTGCCGCCAAGAATACAAATCGTTTTTTATTTTATTTTACTCTATTTTAGTCGTTTATTTGGAATTCCTAAATGATAAAACTAAGTCTAAGCCACTTCTTACCTCACCGAGCTCAAAATCTCTCACCTTCGAACCTTAGCTCCCAAATCGACCAAGAACCCTAAACCCGCGATGGCAAAAACTAAGCTTCCTACCGTCAGAGATGAAAGTGTAGAACCAAACGCTAAGAAGCAGAAGACACAGCATAAAGCCAGTGTTAGTGAAGTCAGAACTAGATCGGGAAGGCGACCAGTGAATCCTCACTTGCAGAATAGAGACATAGTAATCGAGAAGGAACTGTGCGTGGAATGGCTACTGCCTAGCAAATCGTTAGTACTCGATATTCTGGAGGACCAGAAATGGGTGGATTGTTTCTCGAATAACAATGGCCCATACTACCCAAAGTTGGTAAAACAGTTCTACGAGTTTGTAACCTTCGAGAAGTCTGAAAATGAGAATCGGGTAAGCTCTTTTTTAAATGGAAAAGAGATGTCTTTTTCTTCAATAGAGTGGGCTGCGTGTTTAAAAGTACCACATGAAGGTGTCTCTGGGTATGTATCAAGAGAAATGCCACTTAGCAGTGACATCTTTGATTATGAAACCGCCTTAAAAGAGCTGACCGGTAATGGGAATCAAAGGCAAGTGGTTGCTGCTAAAATGGATGGAGAGAATCGACTGCTCTTCAAGTTTGTTCAGCATGTGTTGATACCGAGGCGAGGAGATTTTGCAAATCTGAGATATCAAGATATCTATCTTCTTCATTTGCTAAGACATGGTGTAAAAATCAATCTGTGCAGATTGTTAATGCTTCAAATGGAAGACATGATTAGACCAAAGTCAAAGACTAATGCCTTATTCTTTGCCAAGCTGATTTCAGTGATGATAAAAGTGAAAGGAATAGCTGAGTCTCAGGATGAGACAGTTGTAGTCAAGAATAATTTCTGCATCACCTCGACTGTTTGTAAGTACATGAAAATTAACTAGAACCCATGGAAGGGAGAATGAGTCAGTGATGATCAGAAGATTTATGATAGGTTTAATCCTGTGGATCATCCCTCAAGACCAAAGGATATGAGAGATCCGAGTCTGAGACCTGATGAAGAGGAACCAGTTTTTATAGTAATGAAACAGAAGAAGAAACAGAAGAAGAAGAAGAACCTCCCATGGATGTTGGAGGAGATCCAGACTTGCCCCCAAGTCCTGTTGCAGAATTGGTTTATTCTAGGAAAGGAAAGGTAGAAGAAATTTTGTCTACTTATGAGGAAGACCAGTCTGTACCTCACCAAGAAGAAGAGGAAAAGGAGAATGTATCTGAATCGTCTGCTTCTGGTAGGTTAAGTATGAGTCCCTTGATTGGAAACTCAGCTATGCCTGCTGCTGAAGTAGAAAGAGATACAGAAGAAGCTGTACCTGTATCAGAAGATCTTCTAGATGCTGCACCGATGAAACTTGTAGTAGAAGATTCTGATGAAGAGAATCCAGCACTGAATGCTGTTGTGATACATGAGAATGCACCCATTGAGGGGGAGCATCAATCTGTTCTTGGAAATGTTACAGTAGCTGTTGAGTTTGGAGACTGGGAAGAAGACCCAGGGTTTATAGTCTGTGGATTGGATTATCCGGATTCTGATAATGAGATGTCTGTGAATAGACCGAAGACCAATTATGATCTTGCTTCTGAATTGTTGCCCGATAATGTGGTCAGATTTCATGATCTGAATAAGCTGAAAGAGGACCTCAAAACCAGTTTTGTTGAAGAAGTGAAGTTAATGGAAACCTCCCTTGCATCCTCAATTCAATCAATAATGACTGATTCTGTAGTTAGTTTGGCCTCAGTAAAGGGATCTGCTGCAGTTGTCCCTAATGATTTTGTCTCTAAATCTGATCTTGAATCCATGAAGAATGAGCTGAAAGAATCATTCAGTGTATCAGTTGCTGAGATGAAGCAAAGCTTTAATGAAGAAATGAAAATGTTAGAGAGATCCTTCGAGCTATCTCTGGCTTGTAATTTATCTTCTTTTGTGTCTGAGCTTATGGAAGAAGTGAAAGAGTGCCAGACTCAGTCTTCTAGAATCGAAGCAGATCTTGAAGCCTTACAGAAGTCTGTTACTGCTTTAGACTCTTATATGAGCTCCAAGTCTCAAGCTGACAAGGACCTAGCTTATGTGAAGAGTGTAGTAAGCCAGTTTGTCTCGGTGTTTGAAAGTTTCAAAACCTCAGTGAAGGATCATGTTCAATTACAGGACTCTCAAGTTCAAAGCCTAATCAGTGGTTTGTCTAAGAGTTTCAAAGAAACTGTTTCCTTCTCTCTTGGCCCTCTCACATCCAAACTATCAGTTGACCTGAATCAAGTTCGAGCAATGTGAGCAAGCTAAGAGAACTGGTTCTATTTCAACCAGTGGCTCTGTGGACTCATCAGAGTTGAGCCGAGTGGTGCTTTCTACAAGAGATTCTGCCAGAGAAATAATGAAGATTGTTCAAGATTATATGAGAGAAGCCTCTGCCTCTCAGGAAGCCATAAAGAGAAAAGTGGACTACTACTTCACCAGAATTTTCACCAAGCATCAACTCGAACACCACTTCAAGCTGATGTTGGAAAACATGAAGCTACCTCCAGTAACTCAAGCTTTTAGAGAACAAGTGAGCAAGCTAAGAGAACTGACTCCTGCCTTAGAGAAATTCATGGAGAACAAAGACGATTTCATCTCTGCTATGGAAAGAGGAGGAGGAATTATTATGGATTTTAGAAATTTGTTGCTGCCCTTCTTGCATGTTGATGCCAGACCAGTCATCATACCTCCTGCTCTGCCTGCTTCTGCCTCAGCTGCTTCCACAGTCCAGCTGACTCCTGCTCAAGCTATTCGAAGCCTCACACCAATGATCACCCAAAGATCTTCAACCTACAGGCCTGACTCTGTGTCAGTAGCCCAGCCTCCTTTGATCTTTTCTGGCATTCCAAAACCTTCACCTGCATCCTCACCAACCGAACCTTCTTCTGATCCCAAAGGAAAATCTCACGTGGAAGATGTGGATTGATCTAGTGGCCAGGATTTTTTGATAGGAATTCATTTATATTCTGTTTATGTACTTTCTGACTGCTCTAATACAGAAGAACTCTTTTTTACTTCTCATGTTTTATTTGTCTACTATGTATGCTTTCCCACTTTTTGATTATCACAAAGGGGGAGAACAAAATGAGAGCATAAGGAAGGGGAAGAACAAAATGAGAGAATGAAAAACAAAATGAGAGCATAAGGAAGGGGGAGAACAAAATGAGAGAATGAGAAATATTTTCAATGAAGGAAAATAACCTTCTTTTCAATTTTATCTCTGATATTATTATGTTACTTTTTACCTTCGGTACCTTATGATTGTTACCTCTGATAACTTATGTCTATATCATACTATTTCTATTATCTCTGATGCTGTTTTCTCTAAGAACATTGAATTTAATATTATACTCTTTACTATTATATTTTCACTATGTTAAATGCCAATATCATAAATTGTGATTATCAAAAAGGGGGAGATTGTTGACCTCACCTGTTTTGATAATCTCAATCATGTATTCATATGTGTTGAAAATCCCAATTATGTTTTCATTCTCTATGATATTTTTAAGTATCATTGATCTATACTTTAATTCTTTCAAATCTGTGATCAAACCAATAATAATTTTTAAAATAGTCTTTGGAATATGTTAATCCTCATTTATCCATGTTCATACAAGTTATAAATTGATTCTAACACAATCAGATGTGTTCTGCATAAAACAGATAAGTAATCTGCCTATAGCTACTGATAAAGAGCTACCGGTACCCAGTCTACCGATAGACTTAGTCTACCGACAGACAGAGTCACCGATATACTTAACACAGAGCTACCGATGTACTTATAAATGTAAGCTACTGACTTACAGATAGCTACCGATACCGACACATGGAGCTACCAACGCATGGAGCTACCGACGCATGGAGCTACCGACGCATGGAGCTACCGACGCATGGAGCTACCGACGCATGGAGCTACCGATAAACAAAGTCACCGATAGAAGCATGTACCAACCGACGCATAGAGCCACCGATAGAGTCAAAGCAACTAATGACATTGAGCTACCGATGTCCAAGCTACCGATGCTGATTACCTACCGATCACTCGACTCACTGTTTGAATTTCTTTATTTCCTATATTTAATCTTTCTAACGGTCATATCATGTATATTTTAATGATTTGTCAAATATCTGATAAAGGTTGTCGGATGTCAGGAACCCGTACCTCGTACCTGCAGAAAGGAAATCTTTCCTGTCCCCTGTTGCCCGTGAGATAAATACGAGAAGACTACACTGCCCAAAACAACAAAAAAAAAAAGAAGAGAAGTGTGTGGTGGATGGAATATACCAGAAACACAAGAACGTGAAGAACACAAAGAAGCTCATAGACAATCAAGCATACTCGAGAAGTGTTCTGTGCATATAAGAAGAACACTGAAGAACTTCAACCTATATTTTCACTGTCTGTGAACCTGGAGCATACGACACTCTGTTTCTCAAACAGAAACGAGAAGAGGACTCAGAATCACTTCTGATCGAATCCAAAGGAGTCCAGAGCTACACTGAAATCACCAGAACCATTTCTAATCTCTACATCTCTTGTTCTGTGATTCATTATTATTCTTTTCGAGCAGTGTGTGTTATCTGCTGTATCTAACACATACACTGTCTCCTGTACTTAAACTGAAGGATTTGTAAATCCTTACCAAATTCTTGCATTCTATTCTTTCCCACGAATAACAGTGGTAGAGGCCGTGTGTGACCTGGACAGCTGGTTGCTGTTGTACTGTTTCCCATGAAGAACAGTGGTAGAGGTCTTGGACCTGGACAGTTGTAAACTGTTGAACCCCGATCCAGGGTGTGGATCATTTTTATATAAACTTTTGAGAGGACTAAGTCTCGGCTTGAGACTGAACCTCTTGGTTACATTTGTTGTGCCATCTCTTTCAAAGTTTTATTCCGCTGCTAATCACTTTAAAACCAATACTGTTTTTAAAGTTACTTTGATAATTAAATTAGCAAGTGTTTATGTTAAGTGTAGATTAGTAAGTTAGTTTCAAAAGATAATCATACACTCCTGTATTGATTACCTGGGAATTAATCAATCCCTTGAGAATCTAACAGAACCTCTACTTTAATATAAATTCACTACAGTTTAATTTATTATTTTATTTGGGGGTCTTTAAGACAGTGTTTTTAAATACAGAAATTTTAATTGGTACTCAATTCACCCCCCTCTTGAGTAAACCACTCCGACCAACAAGACTAATGACTATCCCCACAGGCCAACACATGTTCTTTCAGTGTGTTTTGTCCTCACTCACACACACCCTGAGAAACTTCCCAGAAGGTCACCCATCCTGATTACTACTCCAGGCCAAGCATGCTTAACTGTGGAGTTCTAATTAGGTAGGCTCCCGAAAAGAAAGGTGCACCTTGTGGGAAGTTTCCCAGGGTGTGTGTGAGTGATGACAAAACACACTGGAAGAATATGTGTTGGCCTGTGGGGACAATCATTAGTCTGATAAGCGACCCTAGTGAGTAATAGCCTATGGTGTGCTGGGAAGGCAACCAAGGTATTGCAGGAGACCTATGGAGTCAGATGATAAAGTTCATGGCCCGGGGAGGCGGGTCGTGACAAATGGTATCAGAGCCGATGTCCATTTGATGCGCCAGCGAGGACGCTGGGCCCTTCTAGGTGGGGTGTGTTATGGCAACCCCGCATCGAAGGAGGAGAAGCATGAAGCACCCCTTTATAAGGTGGTGTGGACACCTCTCCCATCGTGAGACCTTTTCCTGGGGGGTGCCTGAGGGCCAGAACCCAGGGAAAAGAAAAACCGCACGGGCTAGGCCCAAAACAGACAATATCATGATCGTGGGTTGGACTAGGCCGTTACACTCAACCTGCATACATTGAAATATTCAACAAATAACAACAACTTTTTCTTTAGGAATATCATGCAGATAGGTTCTTAATTTCTCTTGATCACCTGAAAATGAGAGAGAAGTGTCTTCCTTTCCTCTGATAGAAACCCGAGCCACCTGCTCTTTACTTCCCAAGCCTGATATTTCTTCATTATTGGAAGGGCATGGAGAACCAGACACTGCATCTTCTTTGGACATGACACCTGCTCTTTACTTCCCAAGCCTGATATTTCTTCATTATTGGAAAGGCATGGAGAACCAGACACTGCATCTTCTTTGGACATGAGAGACTTCTTCAACTGCTTCTTCTTTTTCTTTTTCTTATTCATCCTGGTCTTGTTGGGTATGAATTTATGCTCAGAGATAACTGAGCTTTCATCAAGACTGCTCTTCATTGTTGACTCAGGAATGAAAACTCAAATCCTCTTCTGAATACAATTACTGAGGAGTATCCAACATACGTAAACCTTTGCCATCTGATACCAATTGAAGGACCTAGGTCACCCTGAGGGGGGGAGGGTGAATCAGAGTGTCAACTTTTTCTCCTCTTTATTGGATCTTGTTCCCACGTTGGTAGGAACTTAATTAAACATGTACGATGGATATGTTCAGTAATTAAACATTCACATGCAAAAGGACAACACAACACTTTTACTTGGTTCACCACTACGGGCTATGTCCAAGGAGAATATGCCGACAGGTTGCCGATCGTATCTAATTCCACTAATCTTCACTAGTCGTGGATTACACGGTTCGGGTACAGTCACTCTATCACAGACACACTGTCTTTACAAAAGTTCAGGGATAACTCACTGCTTCCCTCGGATCACTTCCACTGACCCCCCCTTGCTCACTGCATTGGAAGAATCTTCACTCAGTTTAACGACTTGAATGTCGCTTCAATGGATAGACATGAAAGTCTTTGTCTCATGTTCAACATGAGACTTTGCTTGCATCGAGGTCCAGAGTTGATGCTCTTTAACGTTCAATCTTCTTCTCCAGTGCAACAACTAGATGTACTAAGACTTCTTATTCTTCTTGGCCAGAGTCACAAATTATTTTGTGATCATTCAAACACTGAAAAATAGCTCACTAGGCATCATCATAATCATCCCTTCGACTTCCATGTGTGCATGTGACCATACATGTGACAATTTAGATATGCTCTTCCTCTTCAATTCTTTACACACGTGCACCCTCGGTTTAGGATGCTTCTATTCAAAGTATTCTCGTATGCATGGGTATGCACGAATGCATGCACTTCCTCTTCCACTTTCTTGTGTGAAGCCCCAAATGGATATGGTTCTGTTAAGCACACACACAACTTTCTTTCCCCTTCTCTTTTTATTCTTTTCTTACCACTTGGTTCGGATGTGCTTACACCTTATGTATGTACTTCTTCAAATCATGCATAAGTATATATACATGCACTTCCCATTACCATGCACAATCTTCCTTCTCCCTTCCTCAACACACACTGTTCACTTTGATCTGTTTATATTTATATGCATGTGATTTTATTCAAACATCAATGTGTGCACTTTGATTTGTTTATATTTATATGTATGTGATTTTATTCAAACATCAATGTGTGCATTTCGGTATGGCATGGAATTCTTGTTTTCCCTTTTCACACCATGGGTATAGAGTTCTATTTTGCACAAGTGTGCTTGTCTCCTCTGCGAACCGGGATGATTCGCGACCCCTCCTTGCGCAAGGGATGCACAAGCTTCCTTCGCGTACCTCGTGACACACGGTTCTCCTTCCTGAACTGGGTGGTACACGGGACTTCCCCTCGCGGGACACTCTTCACCGTGAACCAGAGCGGTATGTGGTGGATCCGAGTGGTACGTGAGAACTTTGCTCCACGAACTCAAAACGGTACACAGACTCTTCTCTTCACGAACCAGAAGTGGTTCACGACTCTTCTTCCTCACGAACTAGAGTGGTACGCGGTTCACCTCTTTGCGAACCGGATTAGTATGCAGAATACTCTTCACGAACCTAGAACGGTTCGCGGATCGTGCATGCCCCTTCTTGAACTTTAAATATAGAAGAAACTCTGTTTCTCCGAACATGAGCTCTCGAAAGGTTTGGAAGCAACAACCTCTTCTGGGATCGGTGGATCCCTTTTTATCAGTAGAGATCAAATCTTTTTTGCGTCCAAAAACTGCACGATACGCTTTTCAAGATTCTATCTTGAATAACAGAGATCTTCGGTTCTTTAATATCTTCAAACCCACGTGGAGATATGTCGCATATCTTGGATGTTTCTTTTTTCAAACTCGCGGCCTTCTAGATGATCGTTCATGTATTTAGGATGGCATGTATCACTTTTTGAATCCCTGCTCGAATCCACGTGGCCTTGGAAACTTCGTTTGCCTCAGCCAATCGCGTGTTCTTCGTTTCATTCACATGCATGCAAATGTAATTGCAGGCATGACATCGTGACAATCATACGATCATAACGGGCTTGACCGGAGCTCAAATGGTGGTCGGAGTGGCGAGATCATCGTTCAGCTGAAGCTCTTGGTTCACGGGAGCAACGGATGTCCAGAGGTTGAAGACGACCACAGTTGAGGAGATCGGACGGCTCCGATTCAATTCCACGCGGCACAGGGGTTATGAACGGCTCAGATTATATCGCTGGATGCGGGATGCGATGTGCGGTTGAGATCACAATGAGATCAGATGGACGGTCGAGACTGCGTTCGCGTTTTTAAAACCTTTTCCCACATCGAAATGTCCTGTGTTCTTTGACTTCTTTAAATAACAAGATGCTCCATCATTTGGCCAGAAATCTCCTCTCCCCCCTCTGGTGCCGCTCCGCACCGGTTCTCTGCAGGCGCGCTCTTAGCGCCCACTCTGCCTGCTCGGGCACGCACTTAGTGCCCACTATACATACCCTGGGGCTTATACATGGCCCCCATGCGCCTCCTGCGGGCTGGCTGGGATGGCTTCCCCGTGGGTGCGGTCGACCCCTGTGGTCCCGCATGAGCCTCGGGTTGACGTTGGCTGGTTGGCTAGTGGGATGACCCTATTTTTTAGGTAAGGCTTATAAAAATACTTAGTAGAAAACTAAGTATGCATTGAAATGCATGGCCATTTCCTATCTCAAAACACATGCATGGCCACCTTGCAATTCCAAGTCTCCTCACACCCTCTTCTTCTCCTTTTCTTTTACTTCTTCCAAAGAACACTTAGGATCAGTGCATTCTGAATGCCATTCTCTATTTCACTTAGAAGATTTCCTTTCTTCATGTTGATCATCATTGATCCATTGACACCCATTGACAACAAATACAATCTTCATACACAAAGCAGTCCCAACAATAACACCCCTGGAAAAGTGAGACTTAAATAGTCTAAATGTTATTGTCCATGTCTACAAGGCGCATCTTTCTTTTCGGTATCCTACCAGATTGAAACTCCATAGTTGATTGTTCTTGGCTAGGAGTAGTGTTAGGATGAGTGACCTTTAGGGAAGTTTCCCTAAGTGTGTCTGAGTGAGGACAAATTACATTGAAAGAACATTTGTTGGTTTGTGAGGACAATCATTAGTCTGATAAGTGTCTCCATTGGGTAATAGCTTGTGGTTTACAGGAAAGGAAACCAAAGTATTACAAGAGACCAGACCAGATGATTAGGTTAATGGCCCAAGAGATCAGGTTGTGACAGTGATTGAACCGGGTGCCACATACCTCACACGCTCGCCCTCATATGCCAGAGGATGCCGATCAACGACGAGAGCCTATATGTGATCGTGGGGAGACTAACCTCTAGTATTGGTAGCCATAAAGCATAGTGGAAGAAATATAAAGCTAACAACCATAATAAGGTAAACCAATAAAAGTAGGCATCACGACTACATGCCATCAATAAACATTAACAACTCCCATGCTATAACAAAACAAGTAATAATAATTTCATTCAGACATACATAAAGAAGGGTCGCTCATAGGCCGACCATGCACATGCTACTAAAAGGAAATAAACAAAGGAAGCAAGTGTATGCACAATGTGATATGCTCATAAATGAAGTAAACATGCATAAGCGATAGTAATAAAACCTGCTTCGGTTAGTGTCGACATGTCTTTGAACATATCACATAATCATCGACTGAGCATCCTACCCCAAATCAACATTAACGGGCATAAAATCTCATCATAGCATAATGACCAATACATGGGAAACACGTCCAATAGAAAGACCAGGTCGTGGGCATAACATCCCTTATATATCCCAAGCATTAATATATAGGCAATAAGTCCAGATAACAGAGTCATAGCCATAGACACAGAGTCCCTAGAAAACATATACAAGTGGGCATCGCGTCCCGACTTCATCAGGAGAGTGCATACCATCCTTAACCATGGGTGTAAACACAAGAGGGCAATGCGTTCCTAGTCCCAAGCCACATCATAAAAGAGAGAATCACATCCCACAAGCAACCATTCACATCCCGATACCACATCCCCTTCATTGGAAGCATCACATCATGGACAATCCATCCCACTCCCAATGGAAATAGCAAATAACTGGGCATTTCATCCCAAACATCTTGTCCCCTTGGAAGTATTACAACATGGGCAATACATCCTATTCCCAAGGGTATTAACATGTACACGGGAAAAATGTCCCACACCATAGGTGTTGCCAGTTTAATTGGTCCTTTCATCCCACCACCATCATCATAAAGGCCAAGTGGGCATTATGTTGCACGATTTGGAGCCCCTCAACATCAGACATAAGGTGGCGGGGCAACACATCCCAATCCACATGCACCTTAATTAATGGGAATGATGTCCTTGACTGTTCCATCATATGGTAAGTGGGTGATTCATCCCATACCACATGTCATAATATCACATTAGGTATGCTGTCTTAGCCATAGGCCATGTCGAAGTGATTGGAAGGATGTCCCGCACTCGAACAAATATATGGAGAAAGGGGGCAACACGTCCACCACATAACAATGACATTGCGCCTGGTCATAGCATCTCATGGTAGAAGCAAAAACACACAAAGGCATAACTAAATATCTTAAGCAATGCACAATTAGGCTGACATAACATCCAACTCTCTTTAAGTCTGAACTAGGTCGGTCCTGACATGCCTATCTAAATTCATACCCCAAACCAAGGTATAACTTGCTCGGTTACCACAAATTAAAAGGGGGAGAAACATGTCACGACTCGTGCCGTGACTACCCCAAGCCCGCCTTCCATAGGCCAGGGGCTGACGACTAGCACCAAGGCGTAATTCCTGATATAAAGGGAAGACATTGCCTTTGTAAAGTAAACAAACACCATAGAGCAAACAAGCAGTAGAAGAATACACTAAGTAAAAGCTGATACAAAAGTATGTGCGGAAAAGTAAGTGAGCCAGAATACAAACCCAAACTGAAAGTAAAGTACAACTGGAAAGGGAAAACAACAATTGAAGTAAAGCTGCAGCCTCGAGCCGTCCACTGGAAGTCCCACCTGAAGGGTGAGTACAGATAGCCTCCACAGCTCCTCGGGTCCAACCGTCCGCTCCGAGTGTGTCTCGCCCAGTGGTCCACCTCCGGGTACCGACCTGCTCCGCAAGTCTCAATCGCGATCAGCGCTGTCCGTCGTCTGCAACCAACACAACGTAGTGCGAGCATAACCCGTGCAGGGGTGAGTATAAGCTACTTAGTAGGGACCCCGAGACCCCCGATGGTCTCCCAGAATCCACAAGGATAATCCACCAAGGAAAGATACAATCACGAAGTAACATCCGTCACCACATAGGTATATACCCATACATATACCTAAGTCATCAATTCTCGTTCGACTCCAACATCCGAGCCCGAGTACAACCCAGTCCACACAGGAAAACACAACCCATTCTACACATGAAAGAAAAACGTAATCCACACAGGATATCAAGTCAAACTTATTGAAGATAAGGATTGAGTGTCAAGATTCAGCTCACACAGGATCAGATATTGCCACTGATTCATCTAAGCCGTCAGACCCACACAAGATCGATAGGTACTAACCCCCGCAATGACCCATAAAGGATCGATAGGTAACTAACCCCCGTAATGACCCACACAGGATCGGACCCACACAGGATCTGTAGGCGCTGGTCCACACAGGACCGCTGAGCGCTGACCCACACAGGATCTGACCCACATAGGATCGGTAGCACTAATCCACGTAGGATCGCTGAGTGCTGTAGTCGTCGCCGTCGAATCCACCGAGGATTTCTGCACAGTCGTCATTGTCGTCGCAGTCGCAGCCAGCTCTAGGGTTCCCGCACACAGCAAGCTCGTTCGGGAGGGTCCGCTCCACGATCCGAGGGGCTGATACATCAACTGACACAAAGTCTGGAGTTGATGTATCCAAAAGTTCCGTATCGTCAACAGGAACTCAACGTCATAGACAGCGTGTTAATCAGACGCCCGTTCTGAGAGTTATTGGCTTTTTCGTCCCAGGGCCCCGGTTGGTTTTTAAGTCAAAACCAACCCGACCGTACTCCACCTGCGTCCAAACCTCGAGCGGAGTAAGCCAAAAGGTCCGTCTCACTAAGAGGAATCCATCAAAGTCGACGGCACGTCAATCGGACGTCAGGAACTCCAGTTATAAGCGTTTCCACTCCGAGGGCCCGGTTGGTTTCGTGTACGAACCAACCCGGCCGAACCCAAAGTACTTCGAAACCTTGAGTGTAATATACCGAAACGACCGTTTCGATCCAAGGATCGCATCGCAGCTGACGGTGCGTCGATCGGAGGTCCGCAACCCAAGTTATGGGTAACAGACCGAAAAGTCCGGTATTAAGGGGGGTTCGGGCCCGGTCCGACCCGGGTCCGGGTCCGGCCCGCTTGGGCGCGGCTCGGCCCAGCCTGGCAGCCCGGTCAGGCGGACCGGCCAAGGCAGCCGGCCCGGCGTGCTGGCATGCTGGCCAGGGGCTCGGCCGTTTGGCCGAGCGGATGAGGGGGGGGGGGGGGGGGGGGGGGGCGCCTGCCCCCCGTTTTGTAACCGCGACCCCCTTAATGGGGCCGCTCAAGATGGCCAACCGGGGGTTGTAACCCCCGGCTCATCCCCTGTCCGGCCGACCCGCTCCGGCCGGCCGGCTGTTGCCGCCACGGGATCGGCAAGGCCGGTCCCCCTACTCCGACGCCGGCGGCCCGGAACCGGCCGCCGGTTCCCCTGCTCCGCCGCGGCCCGGAATCGGCCACGACCTTGGTTCGTCCGGCGCGGCGCAACAGCGCCGCGCCCCTCCACCGCGGTCCCGCTCCGGCCGCGGTGCTTTTGTGGTTCTCCGGCGTGGCGTGACGGCGCCGCACTTCTCCCCCTTTCCTTAACAATTCCTGCGCGGTGCTTCGGCACCGCGTTGCCTTACTCATGCCGCTTCAATATCAAACAACCAAAAAGGGGAGGAGAGTCAGCCGTGTTCGTGCGGTCCGACCTCCTCCCGTTATTGCGATAACAGACGGCCACAAAAAGTCGATAAGCCAACGATGAAGTAAACAGGAACAAACGAAATAATAATTCCCCTACCTCAAGCGTAGCTTGAACGGAGGTTCGTCGCGGAAATAACTGTCGCGAAAGGAGGCGTCGTGAAAGGAGAATCGTTGCGGAATAAGGCGTCGTTGGCGTCGCGTAGTCGATCTCCAAGGATTTTAGCGTTCTTCGTCGGAGATCGGTGCGTTCTTCGCGTTCTTCGCGTTCTTCGTGTTCTTTGACGAAGAAGACGAAGATCTTCAAGCCTCCCTTTGCTTTTCTCCCAAACCTCTCAAGCAACAAGACTTCCAACCAAAAATAAAATAAGTTCAACACTTATTTTATTAACATAACTTAAGCATTTGAATTTCAAACATTCAAAATAAACTCACCAATTAATTAACTTAAGTTATCAAAATTAATGGTGAGTTGAAGGAGTTAGGGAATATGAAGGGGTGGGGTTCGTGTGGGCCCCACCACTCTCATAACCTCCCATGGGAAGTTGGGTGGTTACCCAAACTTCCACTCAAAGCTTAAACCACTTAGAAATAAAAATTGTAGATAAATTTTTATTTTAGCTTCCACATTTTTTATCAACTTTTCTCGTGAAAACGCAACTTCGGAAAAGGTGTTCCTAAGCAATTACCGGCGCTGCGAATCCATCGGTGCCCTCGGAATTCGATTCCGAACACCGGTTCAAAAGTTAGAAAAACCCGCTCGTTCGTTCACTGAACGTACCCGAGCTAAACTTCGGATAGAAATTCCGGGCACACCGGGCCTTGGAATCAAGTGCCGTTAGAAACCGCGTTCTTGTAAAATTCCCAAGAAAATTAAGAAAAAATTTCCCTTGAATTTTACGGGTCTTTACATTACTCCCACCTCAGGACTTTATGTCCTCGTAAAGATACATAAAAAACTAGGGGAACAAATGTGGGTACTGAGCACGCATCTGGGCCTCCCGCTCCCAAGTGCTCTCCTGGAGGTTTCCGTGCTGCCATCTGATGCGCACTAGAGGAATCGACCGTCCTTGTAGGACCCGCTCCTGTCGATCCTCGATCTCCACTAGGACCTCTGCAAAAGTCGCCCCATCATCTATGTCCAGCTCCCCATGGTCAATGATATGCGTCGGGTCGTGCACGTATCTCCTCAGCTGAGATACGTGGAAGACGTCGTGCACTCGGTGCAACTGAGGTGGTAGAGCCAGGCGATAAGCCACCTCGCCAATCCTGCTGAGGACCTGGAATGGTCCGATGAAGCGTGAAGACAACTTGCCGCCTCGGCCAAATCTCCGTATACCACGTCGAGGTGAGACCCGCAAGAAGACGTGGTCGCCATCCTCGAACTCCAGTGGCCTCCGCCTCCTATCAGCATAAGACTTCTGTCGGGTCTGAGCTGTCCTCATCCGCTCCTGGATGACCTGGACCTTCTCTGTCGTGGCCTGGACCATCTCTGGTCCCACAAGTGCTGACTCCCCAGGGTCTGTCCAACACAGAGGTGACCTGCAAGGTCGGCCGTACAACGCCTCGTATGGTGCCATCCCGATGGTGGAGTGATAGTTGTTGTTGTACGCGAACTCCACCAAGGGTAGGTGGTCCTCCCACCTGCGACCAAAGTCGAGCACACATGCGCGGAGCATGTCCTCGAGAGTCTGAATGGTCCTCTCCGCCTGACCATCTGTCTGAGGGTGAAATGCGGTACTCAGACGTAGCTGCGTCCCGAATGCCTCCTGCAACCCCTTCCAAAGCCGGGAAGTAAAGCGAGCATCTCGATCGGAGACGATAGATGATGGCACACCATGAAGTCGTACAATCTCCTGAACGTAGAGACGTCCCAAACTCTCCACTGAGCCCTGCTCTCTGATGGGTAAGAAGTGAGCCGACTTGGTGAGTCGGTCGACAATCACTCAAATGGAGTCGTGACCTCTGGAAGTGCGTGGAAGTCCAGTCACGAAGTCCATAGATATCCCGTCCCACTTCCACTTTGGGACCTCCAAGGGCTGTACCAAGCCTGCTGGTACCTGGTGCTCTGCCTTCACCTGCTGGCAGGTGATGCATCGAGAAACGAACTCTGCCATAACCTTCTTCATGCCTGACCACCAGTACTGTCGTCTGAGATCCTGGTACTTCTTCGCCACTCCAGGATGTACCGCCAAAGGAGAAGTGTGAAACTCTCTCAGCACCTCCTCCCGTAAAGCAACTGGTACCAAGGTACGTCCTCTGAAAAGGACGTCGTGCTCTCCTCCCACGGAGAATCCATCAGGTGCCTGTCCTGAGGATATCTGTGCACGCCGCGTCTCACAGTCGGCGTCCCCACGCTGTGCCTCTCTGACCCGCTGCAATAGTGGAGGAGTGACTGTGAGTGACTGAAGGAAGGCTGCTTCATCTCTATCCACGAAGGATATCCGCAAAGCGGCTAGCTGCTCTGTCGCCTCCCCAAGTAGCTGGATGCCCGTCCTCCTGCTGAGAGCATCGGCTACTACGTTTCCCTTCCCAGGAGTATAGACTATCTCAAAGTCATAGTCCTGGAGAAACTCGAGCCATCACCGCTGTCTCAGATTCAGGTCCTTCTGTGAGAAGATGTACCCGAGATTCTGATGGTCAGAATAGACTGTAAAGCGCTCGCCCATCAGATAGTGTCGCCACATCTTCAGAGCGAAGACCACTACTGCTAACTCCAGGTCATGGTTAGCGTAGTTCTGCTCATGCTGCCTCAACTGACGTGATCCATAGGCGATCACGACCCGCTCCTGCATCAGGACACATCCGAGTCCGGTCCCTGATGCATCGCAGTAAACTACGTACCCTACTCCCTCCTCCGGCAACCTCAAGATAGGCGCGCTGGCCAATCTCTGTCTCAGCTCCTGGAAGCTCTGCTGACATCTGTCTGACCACACAAAGGGTTTCCCCTTCTTCTTCAAAGCTGAGAGTGGTGCCGCAACTCTGGAGAAGTCTGGCACAAATCTCTGGTAGTACCCAGCTAGTCCCAAGAAACTCCGCACCTCCGTCACGCTCCTGGGTGGATCCCAAGCTAGCACTGCCTCGATCTTCGCAGGATCCACCGCAACTCCCGCCTCAGAGATGAAGTGTCCCAAGAAGTGGACTTCACGTATCCAGAACTGACACTTCGAGAGCTTTCCATAAAGCTGGTGCTCTCAGAGTGTGTCTAGTACAACCCGTAAGTGGTAGGCGTGCTCCTCCTCAGTGGTCGAGTAAATCAAAATGTCGTCGATGAAGACCACGACAAATCGATCGAGGTATGGCTGAAATATCCTGTTCATGAGGGCCATGAACACTGCTGGAGCATTGGTTACGCCGAATGACATAACCAAGAACTCATAGTGGCCATACCGACATCTGAAGGTCGTCTTTTGCACGTCCTCTTCCCGAACTCTGAGCTGATGATAGCCTGATCTAAGCTATATCTTCGAGAACCACCGTGCTCCCTTGAGCTGATCGAATAGGTCATCAATCCTCGGTAGCATATACTTGTTCCTCACTATCACCTGGTTCAGGCGACGATAGTCGACACAAAGTCACAAGCTCTCGTCCGCCTTCTTGGCGAACAATATCGGGGAAGCCCAGGGTGAAACACTAGGTCGGATGAATCCCTTGCCCTGCAAGTCCTCCAACTGTACCCGTAGCTCTCGAAGCTCAGCGGGGGCCATCCGATATGCTGGAGTGGATATCGGGGCTGTCCTGGGGTACAGGTCAATATAAAAGTCTACCTCTCTGCGAGGAGGTAGTCCTGGAACGTCGTCGGGGAAAACGTCCGCATACTGATCCACCACTACAGGAAAACCAGGACTCCGCACGTCAACTGCTCCTAGGATGAGGCTAGCCAACTGATGAGTGATGGGTTGTTCTCTCCTCTGCGGGAGTCCATCCTGTGCTGCGAAGGCTTCCTTCTCGCCGGTGAAGGTGAACCTGCTCCCGTCGGTGCGTACACATCGCACCTTGCGCCTAATACAGTCGATCTGAGCATGGACTGTAGATAACCAATCCATGCCCAAGATGACGTCGTAAGGCCTCGGCACCGCTACAAGAAGATCCCAGCCGAAGCTCTCGCCTCCTAGAGTAAGCTCACACTGCCGGCACCAGTGCATAATCGTCGAGTCTGCTCCCGTAGGAGTCTCTAGCCGTAAGGATCGAGCCAACGGCTCTGTCGGAATCTCCGAGCTTCGAACAAGGGCAACGACTATGAAAGAATGACTCGCTCCTGTGTCTATAAGCACTGCAGCACGGGTGGAATAGACACAGATAGTACCTCGAATCATCTCGGGCGCGCCGTGGTCATAGGCCTCCGCTGCCTGAAGCTGTGCCTGTCTCTGCCCGTCAGCTCCCTGTGGTCAGGGTGGACCTCCTAGTGGTGGTGGTGGTAGAGCCTCAAAGCGTCGCCCACCACCTGCTGCTCTGCCAGCTCCTCTGCCTCGTCCGCCTGCTCCCTGCGGACCGCCACGGTCGACCCTCTGCCTCTGCCTGGACCCATGAGTCATCCGTCGACTGCCTGCTGCAGAAGACTCTGTTACGTGCCGCCCTGCGGTAGGTCTCGCCGCTGATGCAGGCTCAACAAGGAAGCTCTCGATTAGAAGTGCTCGCTCCAGTACCTCTGCCTGTGTCGGAATGCTGAGGGAGATCAGCGATGCCCTGATCTCCTGCCTCAATCCCTGCTCGAAGGTCCGGACCCGGAAGAATGGGTTCCGTACCATGTCTGTCAAGTAGCGCGAGAGATCGGTAAATCTCACCGAGTACTGGGCGACCGTCAAGCTGCCATGCCGCAGCTGAAGAAGCTCTTGGATGCGCACCGCACGGAGGGTGGCTGGGACGAACTCCGAGCGAAAGAGGCTCTCAAAGTCCGTCCAGAGGAGAGATGCCTCATCATGCACCTGGAGCATCAAGCTCCACCATCTGCCTGCTGCCGCGTGCAGTAGGCTCGCTGCGAGGATCACCATGAGGTCTGCTGGTGTGCTCACTAACCTGAAAACTCGTACAACTGCCTCCAGCCAATCCTCGGCTGCCTGAGGGTCCGTCTCCCCGCGGAACCTGGGCGGTCGCTGGCGCTGAAACTCGTGCAGTGCACTAAGACGATGTGCATCGTCAGCGGCTGGGGCTGGAAGCATCGGTGGCTCGACGGGTAGAGGTACCGCCGGTGCCTCAGCTGTCAAAGGGCCCTGTACCGAGGCCTCGTCGCTCGGTGGTCTGTCGTCACACACAAATCTTGGAACCCTAGCTGGCTGCCGTCGTGGGGCCATCCTGAAAAGAGACAGGTGCGCCACGGTCAGAACAGTATACCTGGTGAGCTGACACAAAGTAATCACAAAAAAAACTTGAAACACACATGCAATCAATGTTTTCGTGCATTAAGTCGGAAATCAGAAGCCAGAGTCCTGGTGTACAGATATGTCGGCCGCCGCACCAACACTGGACTCCCTGGATTGATAACCACACCCAATACTCTTAACACTATTGCTTCACATAGAAAAAGATCAGAGTCCTGAGTTCTGCGGTAGAACCGAACTCTGATACCAATTTGTCACGACCCGTCCTCAGGGCCCGTGCCGTGACTACCCCAAGCCCGTCTTCCATAGGCCAGGGGCTGACGACTAGCACCAAGACGTAATTCCCGATATAAAGGGAAGGTATTGCCTTTGTAAAGTAAACAAACACCACAGAGCAAATAAGCAGTAGAAGAATACACTAAGTAAAAGCTGATACAAAAGTATGTGCGGAAAAGTAAGTTGGCCAGAATACAAACCCAAACTGAAAGTAAAGTACAACTAGAAAGGGAAAACAACAACTGAAGTAAAGCCGCAGCCTCGAACCGTCCACTGGAAGTCCCACCTGAAGGGTGAGTACAAATAGCCTCCATAGCTCCTCGGGTCCAACCGTCCGCTCCGAGTGTGTCCCGCCTAGTGGTCCACCTCCGGGTACCGACCTGCTCCGCAAGCCTCAACCGCGATCAACGTTGTCCGTCGTCTGCAACCAACACAACGTAGTGCGGGCATAACCCGTGCAAGGGTGAGTATAAGCTACTCAGTAGGAACCGCGAGACCCCCGATGGTCTCCCAGAATCCACAAGGATAATCCACAAAGGAAAGATACAATCATGAAGTAACATCTGTCACCACATAGGTATATACTCATACATATACCTAAGTCATCAATTCTCGTTCGGCTCCAACATCCGAGCCCGAGTACAACCCAGTCCACACAGGAAAACACAACCCATTCCACACAGGAAAGAAAAACGTAATCCACACAGTATATCAAGTCAAACTTTTCAAAGATAAGGATTGAAAGTCAATATTCAGCTCACACATGTATACTTCTTCGTAAGACGATAGAGATGATCAGATATTGCCACTGATTCATCTAAGCCGTCGGACCCACACATGATCGATAGGTACTAACCCCCGCAATGACCCACAAAGGATCGATAGGTAACTAACCCCCGCAATGACCCACACAGGATCGGACCCACACATGATCTATAGGCGCTGGCCCACACAGGACCGTTGAGCACTAACCCACACATGATCTGACCACACAGGATCAGTAGCACTAATCCACGTAGGATCGCTGAGTGCTGTAGTTGTCGCCGTTGAATCCACGGAGGATTTCTGCGCAGTCGTCATCGTCGTCGCAGTCGCAGCTAGCTCTAGGGTTCCCGCACACAACAAGCTCGTTCGGGAGGGTTCGCTCCACGAGCCGAGGGGCTGATACATCAACTGACACAAAGTCCGGAGTTGATGTATCCAAAAGTTCCGTATCGTCAACAGGAACTCAACGTCACAGACGGCGCGTCAATCGGACGCCCGGTCTGAGAGTTATTGGCTTTTTCGTCCAAGGGGCCCGGTTGGTTTTTAAGTCAAAACCAACCTGACCGTACTCCACCTGCGTCCAAACTCGAGCGGAGTAAGCCAAAAGGTCTATCTCACTAAGAGGAATCAATCAAAGTCGACGACACGTCAATCGGACGTCCGAAACTCAAGTTATAAGCGTTTCCGCTCCGAGGGCCCGGTTGGTTTCGTGTACGAACCAACCCGGCCGAACCCAAAGTACTTTGAAACCTTGAGTGTAATATACCGAAACGACCGTCTCGATCCAAGGATCGCATCGCAGCTGACAGTGCGTTGATCGGAGGTCCGTTGCCCAAGTTATGGGCAACAGACCAAAAAGTCCGGTATTAGGGGGGGGGTTCGGGCCCGGTCCGACTCGGCCCGGCTGGCACGGTGCGGCCCGGCCTGGCAGGCCAGTCTGGCGGACCGGCCAGGGCATCCGGCCCGGCGTGCTGGCGCGCTGGCCAGGGGCTCGGCCGTTTGGCCGAGCGGATGGGGGGGGGGGGGCTGCCCCCCGTTTTGTAACCGCGGCCCCCTTAATGGGGCCGCTCAAGATGGCCAGCCGGGGGTTGTAACCCCCGACTCATCCCATGTCCGGCCGACCCGCTCCTGCCGGCCGACTGTTGCCGCCACGGGACCGGCAAGGCCGGTCCCCCTGCTCCGACGCCGGCGGCCCGGAACCGGCCACCGGTTCCCCTGCTTCGCCGCGGCCTGGAATCGGCCACGACCTTGGTTCGTCCGGCGCGGCGCGACGGCGCCGCGCCCCTCCGCCGTGGCCCCGCTTCGGCCGCGGTGCTTTTGTGGTTCTCCGACGCGGCACAACGACGCCGCGTCTTTGGTTCGTCTTCAACGACGCGACGAGACGACGCCGCACTTCTCCCCCTTTCCTTAACAATTCCCACGCGGTGCTTCGGCACCACGTTGCCTTACTCATGCCGCTTCAATATCAATCAACCAAAAAGGGGAGGAGAGTCGGCCGTGTTCGTGCGGTCCGACCTCCTCCCGTTATTGCGATAACAGACGACCACAAATAGTCGATAAGCCAACGATGAAGTAAACAGGAACAAACGAAATAATAATTCCCCTACCTCGAGCGTAGCTTGAACGGAGGTTCGTCGCGGAAATAACCGTCGCGGAAGGAGGCGTCGCGAAAGGAGAATCGTCGCGGAAGAAGGCGTCGTTGGCGTCACGTAGTCGATCTCTGAGGATTTTAGCGTTCTTCGTCAGAGATCGGTGCGTTCTTCGCGTTCTTCGCGTTCTTCGTGTTCTTTGACGAAGAAGACGAAGATCTTCAAGCCTCCCTTAGCTTTTCTCCCAAACCTCTCAAGCAACAAGACTTCCAACCAAAACTAAAATAAGTTCAACACTTATTTTATTAACATAACTTAAGCATTTGAATTTCAAACATTCAAAATAAACTCACCAATTAATTAACTTAAGTTATCAAAATTAATGGTGAGTTGAAGGAGTTAGGGAATATGAAGGGGTGGGGTTTGTGTGGGCCCCACCACTCTCATAACCTCCCATGGGAAGTTGGGTGGTTACCCCAACTTCCACTCAAAGCTTAAACCACTTAGAAATAAAAATTGTAGATAAATTTTTATTTTAACTTCCACAATTTTTATCAACTTCTCTCGTGAAAACGCAACTCCGGAAAAAGTGTTCCTAAGCAATTACCGGCGCTGCGAATCCATCAGTGCCTTCAGAATTCGATTCCGAGCACCGGTTCAAAAGTTAGAAAAACCCGCTCGTTCGTTCACTGAACGTACTCGAACTAAACTTCGGATAGAAATTCCGGGCACACCGGGCCTCGGAATCAAGTGCCGTCAGAAACCGCGTTCTTGTAAAATTCCCAAGAAAATTAAGAAAAAATTTCCCTTGAATTTTATGGGTCTTTACAGAACACTCACCCTATATGTTAGTGATATGAGCCAAAAAGGCTAAGAAGGCATCATTAATGTTCCACTCAGGTTAGGCCTCACACTGACCTTACACAATCCAAACATCTCCATCTTAAGGGAGGCTAAGGGAACCTATTCCAGGTCCATTATGTTATGGTTTTCCAAGAGGAAATCCCTCTTGGTTCAAAAGGCCAGAATCCCCATACTTTAATCCTCACCCATGTGGCCATGGAATCAAACTACATCACATGGAGGGCCAAAATAAGTTCCTAATAGCATACACCTAATCTCAAGCGGTGAAGGAAGACGTCCCAGTCAAGGGATCACATCGACCCTATTAATTTCACATCTCTTCTATGCCAAAGGAGGGTAAGACACCTAAACATGGTCCTCTACATCAAATAATAATTCAAGGGAAGCTCCCAAGGACTCCCAATTAATAAGTTCAACACACTTTAATTTAAACCCATGACCATCGATGGTCTATGCATCAAGGCATAGCAATCAGAAGGTCCATCACGACCCTAGAAGTCCTTACCCAACTCATACGAGTCAAAGGAAACCAATTTAATTTAATTTAAGGTCAATTGCACACGGGTGACGAGACTATATATCATATGTCACATGAAACAATGCATAAACCATCAGGTAAGATTGAGACCACCTATCTCAAGATGGTGTTAATTCCCTAAGCAAGGTTTGGTCACCATCGTTTAAGCTTGTCCAAGTCCATACCGACCTTCGACCACATCCACAAGGACCTAGATCCATCAAGAATCATTCTAATTAATTACAAACCATCATAATTAATTTAGACAATTAGCTCCATAATTAATTCCTGAAGGCATAATCAATGTATAATTAACAGGATGTTGTAACAATGTTGAAAACTTAAGAAACGGGGAAAAAATCACCCTCGACACACCCTTGATCCCATAACAAAATACCTCACATATGATACTGATTAATCAACCAATTCCATCCTAATTTGATGGAAAACCCAAAATTAATTAGGGTAATGACTTACTGGTAACAAAACAGTGAGTTACCAAGTGTGTTCACCTATCCTAAACCTCCTCTAGTTGAGACACACAAAAACCCCATCAAGGCGGTACAATTTCAATTTTCTCTTGTGAAATCATATCTCAAATCCCTATGTACAACGCCCTAAATTAGAGGAGGGAGAGAGAAGAATGAAGGGGAGAATATGAGACTAACCTACCTTGAATTAGCGCAACAAACAAGTCACATGCCCCCACGATCAAAGGGAAAGAAGAGAGGATGAGTGGGGTGTGACTCACCCCCACCGCACACCCGCTCCCATAAGGAACCCCTAAGTGGGTTCCTAATTTAAACGGGGGAAAATTCTTTTTTCACCCTTAAATGAACTCCCAAAATGCCACCTGAACTCCAGTGGATTTCCATCAGGGTTTTGGTGGCTTCCTGCCACCACCACCTGGGACATCTCCACCACTCAACACCTAAGATCCCGCTTCAAGCCCTTTTCCACTAAAGTGCCCATCTTAGGAACATCCTTTTAAACATTTAAAATGTGTCTAAAAATGTTGATTCTCAAACCAAACTCAAAAATTCAAACTGGCCACTGGTTTCATACTCATTGGAAGCCAACTTCCATCGGTTCTATCAATATGAACCAGTGTGGGGTGCTATGACGTCCCCACTATAACACTTATCATCCTAAAGAAGTCTTCCCATGTATCTCTCATGAACTACACCAGTCATTGAAATCTAATGCACAAACTAGATTTACACCTCTTGCTAGTTGTGATTGTGTCAACATCACACCTGAACCAGTGAAATTGAACAACACATGGACGCCTCATGCTCTGACCCATCTTAAACATTGTTCATTTCCTGAACAACGCGTTCAGATTTGTATTCGAGCCATAGCTTTCAATCACACGTGAAAAGTGCCAGCTGGGTACCTCATTTCATCGATTCACCCTGAAATGCCCGACAACCCAAGCAATGCAGCGTCATCCGATTCTACCCACTCCATAATGATGCCTCACTCCTAGAGGGATTCATGGATTTCCAAAACATTGATGTCGAATAACTATAGTTGACATCAATGGTCTATGCCAGAGCACAACATGCTCGACACTACACCATAGTGCCTCCAAAAATACCATCTCACCCTCAAGACTCAACCAAAACACAAAGCCTTCCTCTGTTACACAGGGTTTCATACTTCCTGCAAGTACCAACATCCATCGAATTAGTCATCCAACTGATCAAATTCCCATATTCCCACCGACCAATCACCAAACACACTAGTCTACTGCATCACCCTGATCCAATACCAAAATTGGGTGCTCTCCCACTAACTAGATATGTAAACATATAGACCGCTTGTATCCAAGTGGTAACACATGACCCTTGCCACTATCAATCTATGTTTGCTATATGCGTCACAATTGACACTCACTACACTCTACCAGAACAAGGGTTATAAGTAAAACAATCTCAATGATGACTCCCCACCATATAATTTCCCACATCTTCGGCCCTACATACTGGCGTTTCTATATTGCATAATCAGTCAAATGATGGTACCCATGAGACCACACTCATTATATCCAGACAAAATTTCTCGATGAGCCTCGCTTTTGGGCCATGACATCACGGTGCTCCACACAACTACTATCCAAAATCATTAATGATCTACCTTCACATACTTGGTCTTGATGGTCATAACCCCAAAACTAGTGATTTCTATGGCTTCCATGTAATTCCCACGTTCTAACCCGCTACAACTTCCATTATTCCTGTTAGTAGTTTCATAGTTTCATGGGTTCCAAACTTCTATAGATAGTTGAAGCATCACCCAAAACATCACTAATCAAGCTAAGACACTCAAAACCTTGATGTCACACAAACACCACTGACATCCTCACTGGTCCCCACATTATATAAGTGGCCATATCTAATGCCCCTACATTCGTCAAAACAAAACAACATCAAGGGTCAACACCCTTAGACCAAAACAATGCATCTTACACCGTTCCATCCTTATCTCATAACTAGTCACACCCAAGGGTGATCGTCCATAAAATCATTATTATTTCTCAACCTATATCCAAGCATTTGAGAAAGCTAAGGAGTCCTAGACCCCACCATACAAGTAGACACCTCACAAGGTCCTATATCTCACATAGGTCTCAAGAGGCTAAACACACATCCCTATCAACCTAACCACATACTTGGAATGCGTCAAAAGAAAGATCTATTCATTGATCATGTCATTATGACACGACACAAGAAGTCCCGTGACTTGTATAGACAATCTCTCTAACTTAGAGAATTTCTAAAATCCATCCATCGATATATCCCCCAAGCCATAAAAGGCTGATCACGCCTATACACACACTAAGCTCACTATTTAGAGGTTGAGTTGAAACCATATCCATAACAAAATCCACATATGTAGCATGAAAGACAACCTTTCTAATCAAAGGGGGTGTCTTGAAGCCGTACCTGCAAGGGCGCACATGGCTACCATGGTTTATCAAAACATAGAACCAAACATGCACACCTTAGTGCTACCCTGTTGATAACCCGACTCACCTCATCGGGAGTCACACTCCAATGATTCTAGGTTCATAAGCCTAATCTCCAACTTATCATGCATCGCATGCATGTTTTTTCACGTCACTACATGGAGCATCACCTGTGCTTCCATATCAATATATCTCAAGGCATGCCTCATGCCGAGCTAAAATCTGATCACACGTCACTCGCTTGTCATTGGCATCATCCATATCATACAAACATCTACCCATGCTTATTATCTAAAAGGCATCTATAGCCTGGGTATCACCCCTCTCCGGGCTACCCTCACATCATCACACCCCATCTTGGGCATAAACATGAAAAGTGCTCTACCACTCTGTTAAAACTTGATTCATTACAATCTTGATCCAGAAACACCATCACTCGACTCTCTAACCTAGTTTATAGGCTTTATCCAACAAAGGTCAAAACCCACAAACAAGATCTCAGGAATCGATATTAAATATGTAAGATAACTCACATGCCAACACCCCATTTTGGGCATTTATCAACAACGACATATTGATGCTCATATCGAGCCACCCACTGTAAGGTGCCAATCCTCACCGGGTACCCATATACTAGACTACCCCCTCAAGAGATTCTATCACATCCTATAGGCACATTGACAATGCTACCCCAAGCAATGCATCCCATCATTCCTTTACAGAAAGAAAAAAAGAAGTAAAAGGAAATATGTCTCATTACTTCATACTCCCCTACACCACAAGGGCCCGACATCACTAAGGCATAACCCTAGTTAACTTACCTGATCTCGTGCCAAGTTTCAGATATAGATAAGATTCATCCCATTAATTACCTAATTGTAATAACATAATCAAAATACAAGTCAAGTCAAGCAGAATCCCACCACTAAGTTATATAGGAAAACACTATATAGGTTGCTGCCGACACTTTAAATAAATGGAAACTATATCATAATCAAGGTGATCAATCATAGATAAGCACACAAATGTCACGTGAATCCTACATGCCAATATGATGCATGCCCGCATACCTCTTGCCACCCTGAGCTAAGAGAAAAACCAATGAATCAATGATCCCACACATCACAATTGGCATAATCAAAATGACTCAACTATAATAGTGAAAATCCAAAAGAACAATCCCAACTCCATGGTAACTTAGATTTCTAATCATGAAGGTACTAGCTAGGAAAAGACATAACATTGATCACAAGTTCCAACTTGTCCTATATTCATTTACGTATCCTAAAATAGTAAGAAAAAGGAAAAAATAAGGCTATGATACCACTTTGTAGCATCCCTGACCTAGTTCACCTCCACCATGACCAAATCGGGTACCACATACCTTAGGCACACCTCCCCGCACGCTAGAGGCTGCCGTCTAGTGGAGGGGGTTAGTATGTGATCGTGGGTGACTATACCCTTTGGTATAGGTAGTTGTAAATCATAGTAAAAGCAATATAAATCTAACAACCATAATAAGATAAAACAAAAAAAATCATACATCATAACTACATTCCATCAATAAACAATAACAACTTCAATGCTATAGAAAAATTAGTAGCAATAATGTCATTGAGGCATACACAAATAAGGGTCACCCATAGCCCGAGCATGCACATGCTACCTATTAGATCAGAAAGGGTAATGACATATGGTCCAGAGGGGGGGGGGTGAATAGACCAGATTATAATTTTTAAAGAAATAGATTAATTATTTAATACAACTATCAAAGTGAATTAACATAACTAATTAAAAAAGAGAAGAAAAACAAAAAATAACATAAGGATGTTTTTTATAGCAGTTCGGTCCAAAGTGGACATAGTCTACTCTTATACCTCTATACTCAGTGAGAGATACGTTGTGTACTAATCTGATTTTTAAAGGGGAATCATAACCCAATTGCAGAATCCTTTTCTACAAAGTGGAGAGATAACAACACCGACACACTGACTTTTGTATGTGGAGTTATAACCCAAATATAACACTGACTTTAGACAACGGGATTCAGAACTAGAACGATCCTAACTTTAGAATCCGATAGTCACAACCCAAAGAAAGAAAAGAAGAATGATTTTGTATGAAAAAATCATAAACAGAAAAGTGAGAGTGTGTGAGAGATGAGAAGTAGCATTACAGAATCAAACAACCAGAATGAAATAGACAGAAGAAGAAAAACAAAGAAAGCACAAGTACTGGTTCTTGAGCAATGTATCAGGATGTTTCATCAAGGCAGTAATAGTCATAGAAGATTATGTACAATCCTTGAGATATCATCCAGCAGAAAAATGCTTGTTCACACAAGCACAACACTTCAAAGTTCAGAGTAAATCTCTTTTGATTCTCAAATGTTTGTGTTTTTGCAACTGTTGTGTGTATACTTTGAATGTGCCCCAAAGCCTTTAAATAGGATATGTAAAAGCTACGAAAAAAACTCCAACTGGGTAAGCCAATTTAAAGTCACTATAGGAAAAGTAGTATTTAGCGGTGGTTTAAAGCATCACTAAATTATTTCATGACAAATTTTTATTTATTTTTTGTATTATAAATTAATAATTAATAATTAATAATTAATAATATACTTATATATATATACACATAAAAATACATATAACTACATATACATTAATAATTATATTAATGAATAATAATAATAATAAAATAATACATAAAAAATAAAGATGAAATAAATAACTAATAATTATTAAATATTAAATAAATTATAAATAATTAAGAAATAAAAAAGAAAAAAGAAAAAGAAAAAAGAAAAAAGAAAAAAGAAAAAAGAAAAAAGAAAAAAGAATAAACAATAAATAATATACCATAAATAATAAATAATAAATAATAAATAATAATAAATAATAAATAATAATAAATAATAAATAAATAAAAAACAAATAAACAAACAAACAAAAAAATAATTTAATAATTTAATAATAATTAATAAATCAATATATAATAAAATAATGAAAGAGGATAACAACAAGGGTGGAGATCTTGCGATGATTCCATGGTGATCTAGAGGTCTAGGGCTTCAAAGCCTCCATGGCTTTACCTCGAGACCTTGAAATTGAGCTTATGGCAGGGGGAATCCTTATTTGCCCATTTCCAAAGGTGGGTTCCTCAAGGGTGATGAAGGATGCCACTTCTTCCTTGAAGGAGGCAGCGATTAAGGGAAATAGAAATCTAAGATTTTCTTCTCTCAAAGAAGGGGTCTTGGATCATATTATCCAAAGAGGATTGATGTCTCCCATCCTTGCTAATCTGGACATGATTGCTGAAAGGCTTGAGATTTGTAAGTTTTTGATCATTGCTAGCGTTGTTTTGCCTTCGGGGTCAAAACCATGGAGGGTGGATGACCTTCACCATTGACTTGTGAAGGG
Source organism: Viscum album (assembly GCA_963277665.1). NCBI lineage: Eukaryota > Viridiplantae > Streptophyta > Magnoliopsida > Santalales > Viscaceae > Viscum > Viscum album. Next base: position 574,966,633 of record OY728122.1, on the reverse strand, counting down.
GTGGGGTTTTGATGATTGGAGAATTATTCCACTCAACTGAGGCTACTTTCATGTTTTCTTCCCATCTGATGACCTGAAAAGGCGAGATTGGGGGTTTGGATTGATAGCTTTGTGACTACGTATGCTCTGTATTCAAGAGTGAGATGCCAAATTTAATCTGTTTATTGTCAGTAAAAATAGAGCGTGAGTTTGGATTCGTGTGTTTGGTTTGAATCAGATTTTATGGCACCCAAGGATCCTGTTCGACATCATCTCAACGGTTGGTGTTTCCATCGAGATGGAAAAATCCATAGTGGAAGCTCAGTTTGGATACTTTTCAAGGATCCCCATTGAGGTAGATTTTTCTTCCACTCTTATTGAAAAAGTCATTCGCTCGACTCAAAATGAATTTCTTAATCTCATGATCATATATGAGAAGCCTCCTGTTTATTGTGTTGGATGCAAGATGGTTGGGCATTCGAAAGAGAAGTGTTGTAAGGGACCTGTTTTGTTCTTCATGCTCTCTGAGATGACATAACGTGGATAAATATAGGAAACATGATAAGAGTAAAAGGACTGTTAAGGAACCAGATTGCAAGAACGATGGAAATGTCGATGCTAGAATCAATGTTGACTGTGTCGGTCCCTCTTATTCTAATGAAATCATTCTGTAAGGGGAAATATATGGTGCTCCTCTGGGTGTAGACATGAACTCGCATGGAGTTCCATCTGATTCTGGTCAGTAGGTTGGTAATTCTATTTTGATTTTTAATCAATACATTGGACAGGATGGGAAGCACACAGGTGAGGCTTTGTAATTATTTTCTGCAAATGAGGTTGTTGCTCAGTGTGTCGTGCCAGAGGATACTCCTTCACAACCTGATGGACAAGGTTGCATTGTGTAGCCACTAACCACAAACTTCTCAGGACATGTTCCACAAGTAGATGGGTTCAGACAATATGATATTCAAGAGAACATGGATTATTATCAAGAGATTCTAAATGTATTCAGTTCTTTGGGAATTTCTGGTAAATGGGATAACATCTCAGATGATGGAAGTGATAAAGAGCAGCAAATGGTTTTATTAGATACCACTCATCTTTGATCTACAGGTAGCAGTGACTCTGTTTCTTTTAAGGATGTTGTTATAAATGGAAAGGGAAATATTGTTATTAGTAAAGGTCTAATTCTGATTCCTCCAAAAAGAAGGCCACGAAAGGATTATTCCAATCTACTAAGGAATGTGTCTACCATATCATCTTCCAAGGTATCAAAGATCAAGCTCATTCCGGAGCCGGAAATATCCAATGCAACAATCCTTGGGATCCTAAATCAAGGTAACTCACAGTTAGAGTGGGAAACTACTGATGATGCTGATGAATCTGACTATGATTATGGAAATGATCCTGCATTTTATGATCATTAAACTATTTTTCTGGATTAGGGGATGTCTCTTTGTGTGACCCTGTTTGTTATCATGTTCACTTGTTTTTTCTTTCATCTTTTAATAAAAGGTCAGGATCTTTGACTTCTGGCTATACCTTCTTCATAATAAATAAGTAATAAATTACTATTTAATTAATAATTAATAATAAATGAATATATAAGAAATAAGAAATAAGAAATAAGTAGTAAATAATAAATAATAAATAGTATATATATAATTACATATAAATTTATTTAAATACAACTATATATATCTTATAAAAATATATAAATATAAATAAATTTACAAAAATGTATATAAATATAAGCACAAAGACACAGACCAAAAAATACACACACATATATATATATCAATATCATATATATAAATATACATTAATGTACATAAATATACATAAATGGATATAAATATATATAAATATAGAATAATATACATAAATATATATAAATATATATGAATAGATACAATTATATATATATATATAATAGATAATAAATCACCAAAATAGGAAAAACCACAACAATTTCAACACCATCAAATCAATATGTGTCACGGCCTGTCCCAGTGGGGCCCGAGCCGCAACTCCCCAAGCCCGCCTCAAATAGGCCAGGGGCTGGTGACTAGCACCGAGTAGACATGCTACTAACATGGGAGGCATTGCCTACAACCTGTACACACACACACACACATCTCCAAGCCCATAAAGATGAAAAGTAAAAACTACTAAAAGGAAAAGATGCATGCATACACTAAAACCCAACCAACAGAGTACAACAGGGAAGTAAAGTACAGTAAAGTAAAACCCTGGGCCAAAAGTACAAGCCCACCAAAAGAAAGTCTGCAACAAAGTCCAACCTGTAGAGAAAGGTACTGGGACTACAACCTGTCGTCGAAGGAATGCACCTCGGCCTGTCTGATCTCACTGAGCACCGTCCGGTCCTAGTCCGCCTAGAATCCTGTCAAAGGCTCGCTCATCTGCACAAGACACGACACGTGTGGGCAAAGCCCGTGAAGGGGTGAGTATAACAATACCCAGTAGGACACCTCGAAAACCACAAGGGAAATACAACAAAGGAAAATACCACGAAGAAATTTACAGTTAGCTCTACACAGCATATATCTACGGAACATATAACAAGAAATATCCAGATATACTCATACACAGGAGACCATCGCGAAACTACCACTAAGATCCAGCTCGAAGATTCCACAAAGCATACCATCGGGAGAACACACTCCTAGGTCTGAAGAGAGAAACACGAAGTACTCGTTCCGGGAGAACACACTCCACAAGTACCTTGGGAACAAGATGCTCAGATGAGGATCATAACCAAGTCATGAGGTGATTCCGACAACTCAGTCTGAGCTAATCCGCTAAGCAGAGGATCGGTGCCCGGGTAAGGTTGGTCACGTCGATACCAAGAGCTCTACCTAGGGTTCCAGGAATGAATAGAGGATCCAGCTCTAAGTCTCACAGAGGGGATTCCAACAACTCTATTCATGGAGTTCTGCTGAAGGGATCATACTCCTGTATAAAGGAATTGATACCAGAACCTTCAGGGGATTACCAAGGGTACGAACCCTAAGAACCAGTCTAAGTCACAAAAGGCAAGTGACTCAATCCATGAAGAAAAAGCTACACGGCGTGTAGTATGGTTACACGCTGTGTTCCTTGACCCCGGGTACTGCCCGTGTAAACGGCCCGTGTCATTCGTTCAAGCCGTGCAAAACCACACTACACGGCGTGTAGTAAAGCACACGCCGTGTTCCTTGACACCGGGTACTGCCCGTGTAAAACGGATCGTGTCCCTCATCTTGTCGGATAGAAAGCAACTACACGACGTGTAGAAGAAAATCACATGCCGTGTTCGAGTTCCTGGGCTCGCTCCGTGTATGCTGGCCATGTGCCCGTACACAGTCTCTGCCCATGTCCGTGTCGCCTGCCCGTGTACCAGTACACGAGGTATCCCGTGTATCTGGCCGGGTCTGGTCGGGGAGGGGTATACACGGCGTGTCCTTGGCCGTGTACCCTTCCCGTGCCCGTGTACTCTTGGAGTACACGCCGGGTAACCCTACCGACGAACACACGCCGTGTAGCCCATACTACACGGCGTGTAGTCAGGATTTTTCCAGAAACGCGGTCTTCTTCCTCACGCTTCGGCCGATCCTTCGGATCTTCGTTTGCTCGTCCGTTTATCCCGATGCTCTAGGGTTTGGTTCGCCTTATCATACGAACACCGAAATAGGTGTTTTTGACTCTTGAAACGGATCATAAACGTCGAACGATCCATCCAAAGAAAAACGCCCGAAAACTCGTATCTCCTAATCCGCTCCAAATCGCCTACCGAAACCGTCGTCGCACCTCCGTGACACCACTCCGGGGTTGGATCCACAATCTCAGATTATTGCGTCGCAGAACGGATGCGCAACGATCCGTTGTTCATCGCCCCGCGAAGAACGTGAAGAACGTGAAGGAGAGAAAGGGGGAAAATCCAATGAAACAAAATTGAGGAACGAACCTCCACCGTCGTTCGTCGTGGCGTTGATCTGCTCCCGTTAATAGGATTAAATAGAGCAGAAAAGATCAACAACAGAAGAATCATCATGGATTTAATCTCCCAGAATCCCCGCAAAAGCCCATCCCGCAAGAACGATCGATCCGCAGACTAATCTGTTCGTGGATTAGCCCGCGTTCATCGTAGAAATCAAGAACGGGGAATGGAAAATCAAAATCAACATCCTACCTGGATCCACGGCGTTTGTTGGCGAAGATCCGGTCGCCGCGTCGTCGTCGCCGACGAAATCCGTCAAGAACGTCGTCGCCGCGTTGGGGGTTTCCTCCAGAGCTTTCCCAGAGCCTCCAGAGAATTTCAGGGTTATGGGGATTGTAACCCTGATTCCCCTGCGAAATCTCTATTTAAAAGATAAGAGATATTTGACGTAACAAGATTTAATAAAACATTTTAATTAAATATTTTATTACGGTTACGTCCAAAAACCAGATTTCACCACTGACCTGCGCCGGTCAAAGTTAGGCCTCACCCAAAGTAAAATCGCTGTTCTGAACGCAACGGTTCCCTCAGATTTCTGATCCGAGCACCCGTTCGGGAGTTATTCCAATTTTTCAGGAAAACCGCACGCGCGCGTAATTTAATTATTAAATTAAATTCAAACATTTGTTCCGGGATCACCGGGCCCCGGAACTGCACGCTGTCTCAGAGCCTGGTCTTGAAATAATTCCCACATAATATTAAAATAATACATGAAAAAAAAATCCAGGACATTACATCACACCCACCTTAGGGCTTTTACGTCCCCGAAAAGCCAAAACAAGGGCTACTCAAAAAGGTGGGTACTGCACGCGAATTTAAGCCTCCCGCTCCCACGTGCTCTCCTGGAGATTCCTGTGCTGCCACTGGACACGCACCAAGGGAATAGCTCACCCACAAAGGATCTTCTCCTGCCGATCCTCGATCTCCACTGGGTACTCAGCAAAGGTCGCTCCATCATCGATATCCAGCTCGCCCCAGTTGATGACGTGTGATGGATCATGTACGTACCTCCATAGCTGTGACACATGGAAGACGTTGTGTACCTGGTCCATCTGAGGAGGTAGAGCCAAGCGATACGCCACCTCGCCAACTCTACTCAGAATCTGAAAAGGTCCAACGAACCTCGGAGATAGATTGCCACCTCGGCCAAATCTCCGCAATCCTCATCGAGGTGAGACCCGAAGGAACACATGGGCTCCCTCCTCGAACTCCAAAGGCCTCCGCCTCTGGTCGGCATAAGACTTTTGCTGACTCTGTGCAGTCTTCATCCGCTTCTGGATGACCTGCACCTTTTCTGTAGTAGCTCTCACCATTTCTGGGCCCATGAGTGCTGACTCTCCCATGTCAGTCCAGCAAAGTGGCGACCTGCAAGGTCACCCGTATAGAGCCTCGAATGGTGCCATACCAGTAGTGGAATGATAACTGTTGTTATAAGAAAATTCCACCAGTGGTAGGTGATCCTCCCAGCTACGACCGAAGTCAAGTATGCAAGCTCGTAGCATATCCTCCAGGACCTGGATGGTCCGCTCTGTCTGACCATCAGTTTGGGGATGAAACGCTGTACTCAAGCGTAACTGAGTCCCAAAAGCTTCCTGCAATCCCTTCCACAACCGGGATGTGAAACAAGCATCACGATCTGAGACGATCGTGGATGGTACTCCATGAAGTCAAACTATCTCCTGCACATAGAGGCGTTCCAAGCTCTCTACTGAACTCTGCTCCCGTATGGCTAGGAAGTGGTCCGACTTGGTGAGTCGATCGGCGATCACCCAGATGACATCGTGTCCCCTGGACGTGCGTGGTAAACCCGTCACGAAGTCCATAGATATCCCATTCCACTTCCACTCTGGCACCTCAAGGGGCTGAGTCAAACCTGCTGGAACCTGGTGCTCAGCCTTTACTTGCTGGCAAGTAAGGCACTGAGAAACAAACTCTGCTACACTCTTCTTCATCCCTGGCCACCAGAACTAACGTCAGAGGTCCTGGTACATCTTTGCCACGCCTGGATGCACCGCCAAAGGGGATGTATGGAACTCCCTCAGAACCTCCTCCCGCAACGTCACTGGTACTACCGTGCGCCCTCTGAAAAGGACAACGTGCTCTCCTCCTTCTGAAAATCCATCAGCAGCATCACCTATGGATATCTGAGCACGTAGAGGCTCACAGCTAGCATCCTCGTGCTGTGCTTCCCTGACTCGCTGTAAGAGTGGAGGGGTAACAACCATCGACTGAAGGTAAGCTCCCTCATCTCTATCCACGAAGGACAACTGCAAAGAGGCCAACTGCCTTGTCGCCTCATCCAGCAACTGCGAACTGGATTTCCTACTGAGAGCATCTGCCACCACGTTCCCCTTCCCAGGTGTATAAACGATCTCAAAGTCGTAATCCTGGAGGAACTCAAGCCATCGCCTCTATCTCAAATTTAGATCCTTCTGAGAAATGATATATCTGACTCCTGTGATCAGAGTAGATGGTAAACCGTTCGCCCATCAGGTAGTGTCGCCACATCTTCAATGCGAAGACTACCGCTGCCAACTCAAGATCATGGGTCGCGTAGTTCTGCCCATGTGGCCTCAACTGACGTGATCCATAGGCAATCATCGCTTGCCTCTGCATCCGGACACAACCAAGCCCGGTTCCTGATGCGTCGCAGAACACTACGTACTCAACACCCTCCTCCGGTAATCTCAAGATCGGGGCACTCGTCAGACTCTGTCTCAACTGCTGGAAAGCCTGCTGGCATCTCTCGGTCCACATGAAAGGCTGTCCCTTTCAGGTCAAAACTGTCATGGGTGATGCAATCCTGGAGAAATCATGGATGAATCTCCGATAGTAGCCTGTCAACCCAAGGAAACTATGCACCTTTGTCACGCTTCGGGGTGGCTCCCATGCTAGCACTGCCTCCACCTTTGCTGGGTCCACTGCTACACCATCCGCTGAGATAACGTGCCCCAGAAAGTGGACCTCCTGTAACCAGAACTGACACTTCGAGAGTTTCCCATACAACTGGTGCTCTTGGAGTGTGTCCACAACCATCCTTAGGTGTCTCACATGCTCCTCCTCGGACACAGAGTACACAAGGATATCATCGATGAAGACCACCACAAACCGGTCTAGATAAAGCTGAAAGATCTGGTTCACGAGTCCCATGAACACTGCCGGGGCGTTCGTCACGCCGAAGGGCATCACCAAGTACTCATAGTGATCGTAGCGACATCTGAAAGCCGTCTTCGGTATATCCTCCTCCCGTACTCGCAACTGGTGATAGACTGATCGTAGATCAACCTTCGAGAACCATCGTGCCCCTCTCAACTGGTCGAAGAGGGCATCGATCCTCGGTAGTGGATACCGGTTCTTCACGGTCACCTGATTTAAGCGCCGGTAATCCACACACAGCCTCAAGCTCCCGTCCTCCTTCTTGGAAAACATCACTGGGGCCGCCCAGGGTGAAATGATGGGTCTCACAAAGCCTTTCTTCTGCAAGTCGTCCAGCTGCATCCTCAGCTCACGAAGCTCTGCAGGAGCCATCCGATAAGCCGATGCTGAGATCGGGGTCATCCCAGGTTGCAAATCAATGCATAAATCTATCTCCCGACGGGGAGGTAGCCCGGGGACATCCTACGGAAAGACATCCTCGTACTCATCCACCACTGCTGGGAACCGGAAACTCGTAACATCTGTCGCGCCAAGAGCTAGGCTAGCCAACTGATGTGAAATCGGATGTACCCTCCTATGCACGAGTCCATCCTGCGCTGCCTGGGTCTCTCTTTCACCGACAAAAGAGAACCTCGTTCCATCACTACGGAAACACCGAACCCTTCGCCTAAAACAATCAATCTGGGCATGAACTGTGGATAACCAATCTGTCACGACCCGCCATCACCAAAAGGAGGGAAGGGTCAGCAGATTACTAGGCCCTTCCTTCTTTGAGTTGAAGGAGAGATAATGACCCCCGAAACCTGCCTTCAATAGGTCCTGGAGTGGTGAATAGCACCAAGGGTATAGAAAATTCTCACAAATGGAAGACATTACCCTTTTTATTTTATAGGATCGAGAGATAAGGAGAAGAAAACCCAACAACACCAAGGTAGAAAGAAAAGTAAAGCCAAAAGTAAACCATTCCCACATGCATGTTTCAAAAGTAAAAGCCACAAAGTGAAAAAGGTGACTACAAGGTAAGTACCAAAAAGGAAAAGAAAACAACAACTGCAACTGCTCCAAAGGTCCAAGCTAGTAAGGTCCTGCGTGATCCCCGAAGTCCTCCTGGAAACCTGAAAGCAGTTTTATATACGTAGGTTGAGCATACAAGTATACTCAGTAGGGAAAACCAAAGACTCTCATGCACAAGTGGGGGAACGTACTAAAGTCCCGTGAGAAAAAGAGTAAACCAAACACCTAACAAGAAAAACTATCCACCCCAGGCCTCACCAAGGCACACTCCCCAAATAACGCAAGTCAAGTGATATATATATAATAAGAGCACATCGATGTTTGGGTACCCCGCTCCACTTTCCCACTGGTTATTGAGACATCCTACGCATCAGACCAATCCCGCCATTCTCACCGCAGTCCCACTGCCACACCCGCCCGCACACACCTGGGCCACAACCACACGCAGTCCCACTACCGAAATCCCGCCCGCACACACCTGGGCCTCAACCGCACGCAGTCCCACTGCTGAAACCCGCCCGCACACACCTGGGCCACAACTGTCACATGTAACCATGCCTGCAAACACCTAGACCAGAACAACCACCACCACGCCCGAATACACCTGGGTTAAAGGATCCACTGCCACGCCCGAAGACACCTAGGCCTCATCCCGAAGACACTTGGGAAACCACCTGCCGCACACACCTGGCCAACCACCACACCACCCCGCCCGAAGGTTCTTGGCCTAATAATGGACCTCATCCCATCACAGCCTGCCCGAAGATACTTGGGCTATCCGGGAAAGGGAGCAGAAAAGGAGCTAATAACCAGCCACTAAGAATAGTGTTGGGGAAAACACCCTCCCCCATGAAATGGTGGTGTTCGGCACTAAGTGATCAACTTGGGTGGAGCGCGAATAAGAAACACAAAGCTAAAGATATATATATATATATATGTAACAAGCACTCACCCAAAACTAGGTTTTTCTTCAGACAACCTACAGATCACAACAACATTCAAGTCCGAGTCACGACTCACGCCAACAACCCATTTTTCCCCTTTCTTATTTCACATTCAGTAATAATGTTTACGTTTAAGCACTACTGGGCAACTAGTAGGCATAGACATAAGTCCAGGAAAGTAAACAGTCAAACATCAACCAAAAAGTCCACACCTGGTTCTCAACAACAGAGGATTCCACCCCAATTTGTAATATAAACAAGTATCCACCCGGTCTTAAAACTCACAACCACCGAAGCCGTATCAACAGGGGATCCTATCCCCCAATTTCACACAACCACTGAGGGTATAAAAGAACAAGGGATCCCATCCCCTCCCACATCTCCAGCAGCCGACTCGAAAGGAAAACAACCAACTACCACCACCAACACAAATCAGGGATTTTAGATTTAAACGACTTAACACACTCCATGATTTCAAATTCCGTGTGTTCTAACCGAGAGTTATCACAGAAGGGTTGATCCTGGTGCTTTTAATTATTCAGCTGGATATACGTGATTAACCGATTAATTTTTACAGCAGGAGTTTACAACCACAACAAGCCATTTAAAACATCAGTAGGGGTTCATTAGTGCACAAACAACGACCACCAACTACCTCGATTTTCAGGAGGCATAAGCCAGCACAACTCAGCAAGATGGTCATAGAAGAAACAAAATCAAAGTATAAGACAACATCAACAATCACAGCCCCCCCTCTTCTTTCTTTATAGAATTCGTTCATTATCTTTAATTAGGCCTGGTTTACCCAATTCTACAGGATCAAAAGCACGCCCACCCCGCATGATACACAAAAGAGAGAGACGAAGGAGAAATTCTCTACTTGTTGATAGATGATCGATGTTTAGGCCGGGGGCGCGGAACTTTACGGATAACAATGCGCCCGATGCACCAGAAGTTGTTTGTGAAAAGCTACGATCGAGGAAAGGAGAAACCATGGCTAACCCTTAGTTTATAAGAGTCGGGGACGGTTTAGGTGAAAACGCGAAACCACGTAAGGCGCGGGGGTCGTGGGTTGACCAAGCGACTCCACTCGCCATAAAAAGGGGGTCGGGTGGTTTAAGCCGACTCATGAATTGATTAAGTATTTAATTAAAGCTCTTATGCGCCTTACGGGTCTTAAAAACACGCTTAAACGAGTCAGAATAGGGTTTAAAACCCTATTTGTGCCAAGGAACGCTACTGATGCCGATCGGTCTCACCGATCGGTCTCGCCGATCGGTCTCACCGAGACGCGACTCCTCTAGAACCCAGATTTTGGCAAAGGGAATGACTAAGAGAGTCTGGGTCATCACATCAGATACCTCTCAAACTATTCTCGTCCCCGAGAATTTAAACAACCCAGAAGGGAAGGGCGGGTCCGAGTAACCACCCCGAAAGATACCTCTCAAGAGTGAACCTCATCGTTAACTAAGAACATCTTCCTATCACGAACCAAGCAACATACCATGCCGAACTGCCCGGGCACGTGGGTTGGGGAGTCTCCTCCCCCATGTCAAGATATTATCCACTTTGGGCGGCACTGACTCGCCCGCACGGGTTTAATCGCATCCACCTTAATGCGTCTTGATTAGGGGTCGGGTTCTCTCCTCCCACATAGCCATGGATTTTCACACACAAACAGAGGAAAGAAACCAGTACATTTCATATCCAAAAGACAAAACATTCTATCACAACAAGTACAACATGGAACAAAACTTAAAACAACTCTGGGTACTGGGTACACATCTGTGTTTCCCTCTCCCACGTACTCTCCTCAAGCCCACCATGTCTCCACAACATGTGAACCAAGGGAATGGTTCGCCCGCGAATCACCTTTTCTTTGTGATCCTCGATCACCACTAGTCTCTCCACAAAGGTCACATCGTCCTCGATGTTTAGCTCGCCCCAATCAAGGACGTGCGAATCGTCGTACAGATACCGACGAAGCTGGGACACATGAAAGACATCATGTATCCTTAGTAGCGGCGGTGGCAATGCTAGCTGGTAAGCCACTTCGCCGACCCGCCGCAACACTTGGAAGGGTCCGATGAACCTAGGGAAAGCTTACTCCCCTTGCCGAACCTCCACTGCCCACGCCGAGGGGAGACCTTCAAGAAAACGTGGTCCCCAACCTCAAACTCCAAGGGCATCCTCCTGGTATCAGCATACGACTTCTGTTGGTCCTGGGCCACCTTCATCCTTTCCCGTATGAGCTGAACCTTCTCTGTTGTGCTCTGCACCACCTCCGGGCCAAGGATGCCTTCCTCTCCTACTTTGGTCCAACACACAGGCGAACGACATGGCCTCCCATACAGAGCTTCAAACGGGGCCATGCCAATGGTAGAGTGATAGCTATTATTGTAAGTGAACTCTACCAGGGGCAAGTGTCGCACCCATGACCCTCCTGAGTCCAGAGCACATGCTCGCAGCATATCCTCCAAGGTCTGGATGGTGCGCTCTGTTTGTCCATCTGTCTGGGGATGGAAAGCAGTGCTAAGGCGTAACTGGGTGCCAAACGCATGCTGCAACCCTCTCCAGACTCGCGAGGTAAACCGTGCATCCCTATCCGAGACTATAGACCTCGGAACTCCATGCAACCGCACCACCTCATCCACGTACTTTCGTGCCAAAGCATCCACAGCACTCGACTCCCTGATCGCCAGAAAGTGAGCCGATTTCGTCAACCTGTCCACTACCACCCAGATGGCGTCGTACCCTCCTTGGACCCTGGGTAGTCCCGTGACGAAATCCATTGAGATGTCACCCCACTTTCACTCGGGGACATCTAGGGGCTGTAGTAGGCCGCCTGGAACTCGGTGTTCAGCCTTCACTTGCTGACACACTAGGCACTTGTCCACAACCTCTGCCACTGCTCGCTTAACTCCGGGCCACCAAAACTGCCTCTTCAACCCCTGGTATATCTTGGAAACTCCTGGGTGTACCGCTAGGGGTGAGTTGTGGAACTCACTGAGAACCTTGCCGCACATCGCCTCTGGGACAAACAAACTTCCCTGGAAAAGCATCCGGTTCTGACCATCCTCGGTCCATCCTTCCAGAGCATTGCCCTGGTCAACTTGGTCACGCATCACTTCGCACTCTAGGTCTCCCCACTGAGACTCTTCCACCTGCTGAAACAGGGATGACTGCACTGTCATCTGATATAGGCAGCCTCTGCCGCTATCCATCGTCGCATCCAGGTGTAAGGCAGCCAACTCTTCCATTGCCTTCCAGGCATCCGCCGACTCTCGGACCACATCCTTCTGCGTCCTCCTACTCAAAGCATCGGCCACCACATTTCCCTTTCCCTCAGTATAAGAGATCTCGAAGTCATAATCCTGGATGAACTCCACCCATCTCCGCTGTCGCAAGTTTAAGTCCCGCTGGGAGAAGATATACCTCAAGCTTTTTTGATCCATGAAGACCACAAAGCGTTCCCCGATGAGGTAGTTCCGCCATAACTTTAGCGCAAAAACGACCGCTGCAAGCTCTAGGTCGTGGGTGGCGTAATTACGCTCATGGGAACGCAGCTGCCTGGACCCATAAGAGATCACCCCTTGTCGCTGCATCAACACGCATCCCAGGCCCTGTCCCGAAGCATCACAAAATACCTCATAAGCCACCCCTTCTTCTAGTAATCTCAGCACTGGGGCACTGACCAACTTCTCCTTCAGATAGCTGAAGGCTGACTGGCACTGCTCACTCCATACGAAAGCCTGGTCCTTCTTGGTCAGAGCCGTCAAAGGGGCTGCTACTCGGGAGAAGTTGGGTACGAATCTCCGGTAGTAACCTGCCAGCCTGAGGAAACTTCGGACTTCTGCCACATTCTTGGGTGCTGCCCAAGAAAAAACTGCCTCAACCTTTAATGGGTCGACCACTACCCCCTGCTCAGACACTACGTGCTTGAGGAAGTGCACTTCTCGTGTCCAGAACTTGCATTTTGATAACTTCCCATAGAGATGGTGTTGTCGAAGGACCTCCAAAACTGTCCTTAGGTGCACTGCATGGTCCTCCTCTGATCTAGAGTAGACCAGGATGTCGTCGATGAACACAACCATGAACCGATCCAGGTACTCCCGGAAGATGGAGTTCATAAGCCCCATGAACACAGCCGGGGCGTTCGTAACACCGAAGGGCATGACTACGAACTCGAAGTGTCCATACCTGCACCTGAACGCTGTCTTCGGGATGTCGCTCTCTTTCACCCTCAGCTGGTGATACCCAGACCACAGGTCGATCTTCGAGAACCATCCTGCCCCTTTCAGCTGGTCGAAAAGATCATCTATCCTTGGGAGAGGGTAGCGATTCTTGATCGTCACCTGATTCAGCCTCCTGTAGTCTATGCACAACCTAAGACCACCATCTGCCTTCTTTGCAAACAAGACCGGAGCACCCCACGGTGACACACTCGGACGAACATAACCCCTCTTCATCAGATCGTCAATCTGTATCCGCAACTCCCGTAGCTCCGAAGGTGCCATCCGGTAAGGAGCCATCGAGATTGGACGAGCGCCGGGCTGCAGGTCTATCCCGAACTCGATATCACGTCGAGGGGGTAGAGTCGTCACCTCCTCAGGAAAGATGTCCATAAACTCACAGACGATCTCTGGCACTTCCACCATTTCCGCATCTACTGATTCTACCGTCAGCTCGGTCAACAAGGAGAGGAGAGGTTCCTCTCTCCTATTTCCCTTCGGACTGCTCCGCTCGCCGGTGAAGGTAACATGCCGGCTGTCCAAGTCTGAGAACACCACCCTTCTTCGAAAACAGTCGATGACGGCACACATAGAAAATAGCCAGTCGATGCCTAGGATGACATCGTATGGCTGAATCTGTAACCGAAGAAGATCCTTAACCGACTGATGTGGCCCTATCATCAGTCTACATCCCTGACAAACGAACAACAAGTCGGTCTGACCTCCAACTGGTGTGCTCAACACCAGGGGCACTGGAAGTCTCTCGACATCTAGACCCAAGGCATGGGCTAGACTGGGTGCAACGAACGAGTGCGAAGCTCCAGTATCGAACAAAGCATAAGCAAGAGTGCTAAACAGACTGATCGTACCTCGAACAACCTCTGGCCCTACTGGAACTGTTGCCTCTGCAGCGTGCAGCTGTCCACGCCCAGCTCCCCTGCCCCTCGGCTGTCAGCCACCTCCCTGACCACGCCCTGGTCGAGGTCCCTGTGGAGTGCCCTGAGGTCGGCCTCCTCCTATGTCTGCCCTCGGAGGAGCGGGAGCTCGCTGTCCCTGCTGCTGCTGCTGGAAAGGTCTGGCTGGAAGCTGCTGCTGGGGCGGGTGCTGGGGCTGACTGCCACTGCTGTACTGCACCCGGTCTAGGCACTGACTCCGGAGATGTCCAGGGCTCCCACAGATGAAGCACCGCGGTCCCGGGCCCGTAGGAAAAGGGCGAGGGCCGGGGGATCGAAACTGAAACTGCTGCGTCCTGCTCCCTGTGGGTCGGAACCTAGAGGGTCCTAACGCTGGAGGCCGGGTGCTAACGGCCTTCCCCTTCGATGGTCCCAACTGGATCCCCTCTCGCGACACTCCCCCTAGAGCATGCATCCGCTCCACCACTTCGGCCTTCTTCTGGACCTCCAAGTACGTCGGCAGGGTAAAGGGGGTAACAACATACTGGAGGGAGGGTCAGAGTGCCTCCTCCAAACGTCTTGCCCGAGACTCCTCGTCGGGAAAGAGGTCCGGAGAAAAACGTAAGAGGTCCTTGAACTTGATCCCTAGCTCCCTCACAGACATACTCCCCTGCTGGAGGGAGAGTAGTTCCTGCATCTTTTCTGCCTTCATCGTCGAGGAGAGGAATTCCGCCTGGAACTCCTTCTCGAAATCCACCCAAGCCACCTCAGACTCTCTCCTCTCCCCCAGGTAAAGCATCCACCACTGACGTACCGCTCCCCGCATATGGCTAACGACCAGAGGAACCTAGTACTCGGTCGGGGCCCGAATCAGGCCGAAGGCTATAACAAGCTCCTCTAGCCAGCCTTCCGTCTTCATATCGAAGGTGCTTCCCTCATACTTCTCGAGGGCCTGTCGTTGGAAGGCTCGAAGAGTATTCTGTCACTGTTCGTCCTCTTCCTCTCGATCAGCTCTCTGCCGATCGACCAAAGTAGTCTCTGGGGCCTCTATCACCTGTACCACACATGGTCTCCTTCCAGGTGTCATAGCTGCAAGGTAAACAAGGAATTCCTAAGACCAAGTAGTGCAGAATATCGTTCTTAAAACTTCTTAAGATTTAATTTATTCTTAATTCCCAAGACATCCCAGAAACACAAGAACACAAGTCATTATGATGCATGTACCTTTCCTAGGGTCTCTACCCTGCAATCAGTGTGTCCTCACTTGGTCGTTCAGTAGGTCCAGAGTCCTTGCATCAGATCACGGGGGGCCCTAAAATCCCGTGTCCTAGCCGGTCTTCCCTGGCCTAATTCACGCGCCAAGGTCACCCAACACTGTTGCCTTACCATACCATGCAATCCTCACTGTGCCTAACTTCAGACTCCATCCTATCTCTCAACCATCAGCTCTGATACCATTCTGTCCCAACCTGCCATCACCAAAAGGAGGGAAGGGTCAGCAGATTGCCATGCCCTTCCTTCTTTAAGTTGAAGGAGAGATAATGACCCCCGAAACCCGCCTTCAATAGGTCCCGGAGTGGCGACTAGCACCAAGGGTATAGAAAATTCTCACAAATGGAAGGCATTACCCTTTTTATTTTATAGGATCGAGAGTTAAGGAGAAGAAAACCCAACAACACCAAGGTAGAAAGAAAAGTAAAGCCAAAAGCAAACCATTCCCGCATGCATGTTTCAAAAGTAAAAGCCAAAAAGTGAAAAAGGTGACTACGAGGTACGTACCAAAAAGGAAAAGAAAACAACAACTGCAACTGCTCCAAAGGTCTGAGCTAGTAAGGTCCTGCGTGATCCCCGAAGTCCTCCTGGAAACCTGAAAGCAATTTTATATACGTAGGGTGAGCATACAAGTATACTCAGTAGGGAAAACCAAAGACTCTTGTGCACAAGTGGGGGAACGTACTAAAGTCCCGTGATAAAAAGAGTAAACCAAACACCTAATAAGGAAAACTATCCACCCCAGGCTTCACCAAGGCACACTCCCCAAATAACACAAGTCAAGTGATATATATATAATAAGAGCACATCGATGTTTGGGTACCCCGCGCCACTTTCCCACTGGTTATTGAGACATCTTACGCATTGGACCAATCCCGCCATTCTCACCGCAGTCCCACTGCCACACCCGCCCGCACACACCTGGGCCACAACCACACGCAGTCCCACTGCCGAAATCCCGCCCGCACACACCTGGGCCTCAACCGCACGCAGTACCACTGCTGAAACCCGCCCGCACACACCTCAGCCACAACTGTCACATGTAACCATGCCTGCAAACACCTAGGCCAGAACAACCACCACCACGCCCGAAGACACATGGGCTAAAGGATCCACTGCCACGCCCGAAGACACCTGGGCCTCATCCCGAAGACACTTGGGAAACCACCTGCCTCACACACCTGGCCAATCACCACACCACCCCGCCCGAAGGTTCTTGGTCTAATAATGGACCTCAGGCCATCACAGCCTGCCCGAAGATACTTGGGCTATCCGGGAAAGGGAGCAGAAAAGGAGATAATAACCAGCCACTAAGAATAGTGTTGGGAAAAACACCCTCCCCCATGAAATGGGGGTGTTCGGCACTAAGTGCTCAACTTGGGTGGGGCGCAAATAAGAAACACAAAGCTACATATATATATATATATATATATATATATATATAACAAGCACTCACCCAAAACTAGGTTTTTCTTCAGACATCCTACAGATCACAACAACACTCAAGTCTGAGTCACGACTCACGCCAACAACCCATTTTTCCCCTTTCTTATTTCACATTCAGTAATAATGTTTACGTTTAAGCACTACTGGGCAACTAGCAGGCATAGACATAAGTCCAGGAAAGTAAACAGTCAAACATCAACCAAAACGTCCACACCTGGTTCTCAACAACAGAGGATTCCACCCCAATTTGTAATATAAACAAGTATCCACCCGGTCTTAAAACTCACAACCACCGAAGCCTTATCAACAGGGGATCCCATCCCCCAATTTCACACAACCACCGAGGGTATAAAAGAACAGGGGATCCCATCCCCTCCCATATCTCTAGCAGCTGACTCGAAAGGAAAACAACCAACTACCACCACCAACACAAGTCAGGGATTTTCAGATTTAAACGACTTAACACACTCCATGATTTCAAATTCCGTGTGTTCTAACCGGGAGTTATCACAGAAGGGTTGATCCTGGTGCTTTCAATTATTCAGCTGAATATACGTGATTAACCAATTAATTTTTACAGCAGGAGTTTACAACCACAACAAGACATTTAAAACATCAGCAGGGGTTCATTAGTGCACAAACAACGACCACCAACGGCCTCGATTTTCAGGAGGCATAAGCCAGCACAACTCAGCAAGATGGTCATAGAAGAAATAACATCAAAGTATAAGACAACATCAACAATCACAACCCCCCCTCTTCTTTCTTTATAGAATTCGTTCATTATCTTTAATTAGGTCTGGTTTACCCAATTCATAGGATCAAAAGCACGCTCACCCCGCATGATACACAAAAGAGAGAGACGGAGGAGAAATTCCCTACTTGTTGATAGATGATCGACGTTTAGGCCGGGGGCGCGGAACTTTACGGATAACGATGCACCCGATGCACCAGAAGTTGTTTGTGAAAAGCTACGATCGAGGAAAGGAGAAACCACGACTAACCCTTAGTTTATAAGAGCCGGGGACGGTTGAGGTGAAAACGCGAAACCGCGTAAGGCGCGGGGGTCGTGGGTTGACCACGCGGCTCCACTCGCCATAAAAAGGGGGTCAGGTGGTTTAAGCCGACTCATGAATTGATTAAGTATTTAATTAAAGCTCTTATGCGCGTTAAGGGTCTTAAAAACACACTTAAACGAGTCAGAATAGGGTTTAAAACCCTATTTGCGCAAAGGAGCGCTACTGACGCCGATCGGTCTGACCGATCGGTCTCGCCGATCGGTCTCCCCGATCGGTCTCCCCAATCGGTCTCGCCGATTGGTCTCACCGATCGGTCTCACCGATCGGTCTCACCGATCGATCTCGCCGATGGGTCTCGCCGATGGGTCTCGCCGAGACGCGACTCCTCTAGAACATGGATTTTGGCAAAGGGAAGGACTAAGAGAGTCTGGGTCATCACACAATCCATGCCAAGAATGACATCGTAAGGCCTCGATGCTACCACCAAGAGGTTCCAACTGAAACTCTCGCCTCCAAGGGTCAGGTCACACTGCCTGAAAAGGTGTGTGATCTCTGAATCTTCTCCAGTCGGTGTTTCCAAGCGTAAGGGTCGAGTCAACGGCTCAACTGGAATCTCAAGGTCTCGAACAAGATAAGCAGCCAGAAAGGAATGACTAGCACCTGTGTCTATCAATACGACAACCAAAGTAGAAAAGACACAGATAGTACCTCTAATTATTCCGAGAGTACCTGGGTCATAAGCCTCTACCGCCTGCAGCTGTCCCTGCCTCTGTCCACCAGCTCCCTGAGCCTGGGGTGGACCTCCTAGGGGTGGTGGTGGTAAAGGGTCAAAACACTGACCACCTCCATCTGCTCTCCCAGATCCTCTTCCACATTCGTCGCCTTGCGGATCTGCCTGCTCCACACGTTGCCTCTACCTCGGTGGTCCATCCACTTCTCCCGTGTCAGTAGTACGGCGGGTCGGACAATCTCGAACGAGATGTCCCCTGCCGTCACATGAGTAACATCGCCTCTCTCGAGGCTGGATGGACGCGCCCTGTGAACCCTGTATGACTGATCCCCTGTCCCGGGATCTCCTCTGGAAACGTCTCCCACGCCTGGGTCCCTGACGTCGGCTCCCCGCCGCCGATGTCTCTGCTCCAACTCACCCACTACTGACAACTGTCGGCTGTCCCTGCTCCGCCAGGAAGCTCTCGACCACCAAAGCCCGCTTGAGCACCCCAGCATAAGTAGGAATGCTCATTGGGATGATGCTAGCTCAGATATCTCTGCGCAAGCCCCACTCAAAAGTCTGAGCTCTGAAGTACTGATCTCTGACCATATCCATCGAGTACCGCGAGAGGTCGGTAAACCTAGATGAATAGTCAACCACCGTCATAGTTCCCTGCTGGATCTGAAGAAGCTCCTGTATACGTACTGCTCTCAGGGTAACCAGTGAAAACTTATATCGGAAGAGACGCTCAAACTCCAACCATGAAAGAGTCGCCTCATCGTGAGTCTGGATGACCAAACTCCACCATCGCCCTGTCGAGCCCTGCAGAAGGCTCGCTGCCAGGATCACCATCTGGTTTGCTGGTGTCCTGACCAAACGGAAGACTCTGGTCACTGCCTCAAGCCAGTCCTCTGCTGCCTGAGGGTCAGGCTCGCCTTGAAACCTGAGGGGTCTCTGTCTCTGAAACTCGTGGAGTGCGCTCAGCCTGTGCTCCTCCTCCATTGATACAGAAGGCGCTAAACACTGCTCCACATGGGGCGGGATAACTGGCACGCCACCTGGTGGTAGAACTGGGGGATCTGGTCCTTGTATCGAAGCTTCATCACTGAGGGGGTCATCCTCATGATCGAGCTACTGGATCCTAGCGGGTGCGCGTTGCGGAGGAATCCTGTTTAAGAAACAAGATGTATCACAGTCAATGAGTATATCTGGAGAGATGACTAAAGAAGGACATGGAAACCACAACCCATTCCTATATGATGCATGTACCATTATTTTTCCCCCATGTAACTAGTGTTTTCATGTTCTGAGTCGAAATGCAAGTTATCAGAGTCCAAGGGTATGGATACGTCGGCCGCCGCACCAACACTGGGGTCCCTGGCCTGAGAGCCGAACTCGAAACACTTAGCACTGTTGCCCCAAACCAACTCACAAACTCTCAGTCCTAAGGTAGAACTGACCAGCTCTGATACCACTCTGTCACGACCCATCCCAGTGGGGCCTGAGCCGCAACTCCCCAAGCCTACCTCCAATAGGCCAGGGGCTGGTGACTAGCACCGAGTAGGCATGCTACTAACATGGGAGGCATTGCCTATAACCTGTACACATGCACACACATCTCCAAGCCCACAAAACTGAAAAGTAAAAACTACTAAAAGGAAAAGATGCATGCATACACTAAAACCCAACCAACAGAGTATGGCAGGGAAGTAAAATACAGTAAAGTAAAATCCTGGGCCAAAAGTACAAGCCCACCAAAAGAAAGTCTGCAACAAAGTCCAACCTGTAGAGAAAGGTACTGGGACTGCAACCCGTCGCCGAAGGAACACACCTCGGCCTGTCTGATCTCACTGAGCACCATCCGGTCCTAGTCCGCCTAGAATCCTGTCAAAGGCTCGCTCGTCTGCACAAGACACGACACGTGCGGGAAAAGCCCGTGCAGGGGTGAGTATAACAATACCGAGTAGGACACCTCGAAAACCACAAGGGAAATACAACAAAGGAAAATACCACGAAGAAAGGTACAGTCAGCTCTACACATTATATATCTACGGAATATATAACAAGAAATATCCAGATATACTCATACACTGGCGACCATCGCGAAACTACCACTAAGATCCAGCTCGAAGATTCCACTAAGCATACCATCGGGAGAACACACTCCTAGGTCTGAAGAGAGACACACGAAGTACTCATTCTTGGAGAACACACTTCACAGGTACCTTGGGAACAAGATGCTCAGATGAGGATCACAGCCAAGTCATGGGGTGATTCCGACAACTCAGTCTGAGCTAATCCGCTAAGCAGAGGATCGACGCCCGGGTAAGGTTGGTCACGTCGATACCAAGAACTCTACCTAGGGTTCTAGGAATGAATAGAGGATCTGACTCTAAGTCTCACAGAGGGGATTCCAACAAATCTATTCAGGGAGTTCTGCTGAAGGGATCATACTCCTGTATAAAGGAATTGATACCAGAACCTTCAGGGGATTACCAAGGGTACGGACCCTAAGAACTAGTCCAAGTCACAGAAGGAAAGTGGATCAAGCCATGAAGAAAAAGCTACACGGCGTGTAGTATGGTTACACGCCGTGTTCCTTGACCCTGGGTACTGCCCGTGTAAACGGCCCGTGTCCTTCGTTCAAGCCGTACAAAACCACACTACACAGCGTGTAGTAAAGTACACGCCGTGTTCCTTGACACCGGGTACTGCCCGTGTAAAATGACCCGTGTCCCTCGACTTGTCGGATAGAAAGAAACTACACGACGTGTAGAAGAAAATCACACGTCGTGTTCGAGTGCCTGGGCTCGCTCCGTGTACGCTGGCCATGTGCCCGTACACGGTCTCTTCCCGTGTCCGTGTCGCCTGCCCGTGTACCAGTACATGGGGTATCCCGTGTATCTGGTCGGGTCTGGTCGGGGAGGGGTATACATGGCATGTCCCTGGCTGTGTACCCTTCCTGTGCCCGTGTACTCTCGGAGTACACGCTGGGTAACCTTACCGACAAACACACGCCGTGTAGCCCATACTACACGGCGTATAGTCGGGATTTTTCCAGAAACGCCGTCTTCTTCCTCACGCTTCGGCCGATCCTCTGGATCTTTGTTTTCTCGTCCGTTCTTCCCGATGCTCCAGGGTTTGGTTCTCCTTATCATACGAACACCGAAACGGGTGTTTTCAGCTCTTGAAACGGATCATAAACGTCGAACGATCCATCCGAAGAAAAACGCCCGAAAACTCGTGTCTCCCGATCCGCTCCGAATCGCCTTCCGAAACCGTCTTCGCACCTCCGTGACACCGCTCTGGGGTTGGATCCACAATCTTGGATCGTTGTGTCACAGAACGGATGCGCAACGATCCGTTGTTCATCGCCTCGCGAAGAACGCGAAGAACGCGAAGGAGAGAAAGGGGGAAAATCCAATGAAACAAAATTAAGGAATGAACCTCCGCCGTCGTTTTTCGTGGCGTTGATCCGCTCCCGTTAATAGGATTAAACGGAGCAGAAAAGATAAACAACAGAAGAATCATCATGGATTTAATCTCCCAGAATCCCCACAAAAGCCCATCCCGCAAGAACGATCGATCCACGGACTAATCTGTTCGTGGATTAGCCCGTATTCGTCATAGAAATCAAGAACGGGGAATGGAAAATCAAAATCAACATCCTACCTAGATCCGCGGTGTTCGTTGGCGAAGATCCGGTCGCCGCGTCGTCATCGCCGACGAAATCCGTCAAGAACATCGCCGCCGCGTTGGGGGTTTTCTCCAGAGCATTCCCAGAGCCTCCAGAGAATTTCAGGGTTATGGGGATTGTAACCCTGATTCCCCTGCGAAATCTCTATTTAAAAGATAAGAGATATTTGACGTAACAAGATTTAATAAAACATTTTAATTAAATATTTTATTACGTTTATGTCCAAAAATCAGATTTCACCACCGACCTGCGCCGACCAAAGTTAGGCCTCGCCCAAGGTAAAATCGCTATTCTGAATGCATCAGTGCCCTCAAATTTCTAATCCAAGCACCTGTTTGGGAGTTATTCCACTTTTTTAGGAAAACCACACGCATGCGTAATTTAATTATTAAATTAAATTCAAACATTTGTTCCAGGCTCACCGGGCCCCGAAACTGCACGTCGTCTCAGAGTCTGGTCTCGAAATAATTCCCACATAATATTAAAATAATACATGGGAAAAAAATCTGAGACATTACAATATGAATGTAAATCAATGGAATAAAATCATAGATGACCCAATAAGCATATGAAAACACTCTTAAATAAAGTTGAAATCACATCGAATGTTAAAAAATCATGGTATCTGAACAAAAAACTCAGATTTGGAAGCCATTCAGGCCTTTTTTGACCTTAAAAAAACAATGATCAAGGTACATATGATCAAAATGGGGTATAGTTCTTTGCATTCTTCAATTTGATATATGGTAAAGTCCAAAAGGACACACAAATCAAAAGTTATGGCCGTTTGAATTGAAGTTCGATTTTCAACTTCTCTTAAAATAGTGATAAATTTTATTCTATTAATTCTTACTAAATATTTATATAATTTCATTGTAGTTCATTTCATAAGCTTTGATTTGATTGGTTGTGGATCTAAACTGAACATTTAGATCAAAAGATATAGTCATTTGATGCTAAAATCTGATTTTTTTTTTAATTTTTTAATTTTTTAAATTTATTTTTAGTGGCAGTTTCCTAAAAAACAATCGCTAATTCATGAAGGTTTTTAAAAACCATCACTAAAAGTAAATTAAAAAAATTAACAATTTTAAAAACAAATTTAGTGATTGTTTTTAAAGAACCACTGCTAAAAAATTGTTGATGAAAAATTCAATGATGGTTTGGTAAACCACTGCGATTTCAGTTTTTCCTATAATGATTCAAACTACATAATTATCTAGGAGAGAGGGAAATTATCATCCAGAATAATCATAACAAATATCCTTTGAAATTTAAAATTAAAGACCAATTCCAACTTAGTTGAATTACCTGTTAAATAATTCAAAGAGACTCTATAATGATAGGTCAAAGCTATCCCATAAATATCGTAGGATAATTTGACTATTTAAATTCAAATTTCAAAAGACTTTAATGTAGTGAAAAATAAAAAATTAAATTATACTGCATTAAATGATGCAAAACAAGATCAAATAATTTCCATGTTATTAAATATTAATTTAGAAAATAATAACTCAAAGAAATCAACTCAAAATATAAAAACATAAACATTAAAAAAATATCCTTTATGTGTTCGCATGAATAAAGAACAAATTAATACATATTTGAAAATTGATTAAAATAAGTTTAAATCAATTCAAATGGAATTCATATAATATATATGAATTTTGGAAATCAATAAAACACTTAAAATAATTAATATAAGAATGTTGTTAATTAAAGAATAAAAAACAATGAAATACAGAGCATGCTAAAAATTCTAGATTTAAGAAAAAAATAAATAAAGTGTTGAACTGATCGTGTGCACCAAATGCACTTGCGGTCGGTATACTTACCATGTC
The DNA here is from genome assembly GCA_963277665.1 of Viscum album. Taxonomy (NCBI): domain Eukaryota; kingdom Viridiplantae; phylum Streptophyta; class Magnoliopsida; order Santalales; family Viscaceae; genus Viscum; species Viscum album. The sequence continues at coordinate 574,942,428 of OY728122.1, read as the reverse complement.
GTGCGACTAGTTCAAATGGTCTTGCAGTCAGTATACTGGCTGTGAGAATTTATATCATGTGGTCACTTGGAAATAACTTGCGGACACTTTACTAAGTGTGAGAAAAAATTATAACATGCTATCGGTTGATATAACATACAATAGATATACTGTTCAGGAATGTATGGTCGACATACTGACCGTGAACTAATAAAGTGTGATAACTATACTTATCATGAAGCTGTAAATGCGGTAGCTTTTGTGAGAGTCACAAATCTCATACTTCATTAAGTAGAGTACACCATCTCCTGCCAACAAGGGTTTTAAAAGAGGCTCATGCTTCATGCACATGCGGTGGATATGAAATCTCATATCCAAGGTGAAGGAAAAGAGAAACTCTTGTAAAATGATACGCGAAATCTGATTCACTGCAACATGCATGGAGAAGGTGAGGTGCAGTTACGTATAAATACTTGTTTCTGTGTTTGAGCAAGTATATGAAATGCTACAGTGAGTGCAGATCCTATTAAAATTTCATTTGAACTCGTGCACAGATGGTAATCTTTCTACAACCAACTCATGGTAGGTAGGATGATAAAGTTGTGGCTACTTTAGAAAACAAGGGTCATGGCTACTTCATGTTGCTCATGCAGTGCAACAAATACTAATGTAGTAGGCTCAATAAAAGGTTCATGGTAGGCTTCAAATAACACATGGTAGGTACAATAATGTTTCATGGTAGGTATATCATGGCTTCACAATCACATTGATAGGGTATCATGGTAGGAATGAGAGAATGAAAACTTGAAAACCTAGAAATAACTTGACAATAAGAGTTTTAGTGATTTTTTAAACCCTCTAAACATCTGAATCATCCAAATTTCCAGTTGAATTAAATGAAGATAATTTCAATATATTTCAAAAGGATCAAATAACATTTCAATCTAATATCTATATCATTAGATATCATCGAAAAATAGTGAAATACATAAACTATAAGTTGTAGAAAAAATGACTGGATAGTTTCAAACTTTCAGACATTTTTAAGGTATCTAAATGGATTTTTCATCCTTTAACAAGTTGAATAAAATATAGATAAATGTATGTGATTTTGATGTATATTGCAAGAGTTATCATGGAAACACAGAAGAAAATGTATTCTAGAAATTCTAGAATTCCAGAACCGTTGAAGATACTTCAGACATTTTTTAGACCATTAAAACATCAATTTTAGACTTCCATTTAGTTTAATGAAATGTAAATACATCTAATATATATCCAAGGAATAAGTTTTGTAGTGATCTGAGCTATATAACTCATGTTATAATAGAACAAATAAAGAAAAATATGAAACAATATAAACTGAAAATTATTGTTGAAACCAAAAGCATGCAACATGTTCTAACAAAAATGAAAGCATTCTAGAGATTGATTTAGATTTTTTTTGCAGTTGAATAAAAGTTAGATAAACTTATTATCTTTCATATGAAATAGGATTTATAAAAATAAAATCACTAAAACTCAAGATATAATAAAAATACAGCGATCTAGTTAAAAACTGATTTCCACATAAAATAATGAGAGCGGTTTGAAATATTCACAAACATAAAATATAAAAAAAGAACAAAAAACTACAAAAAACCCCCTTTTTAAAAATTAATAGACCTAAAAAATATTTTATAAAATTCTCCCACGTTTTGATTTTTTTTTAAAATAAAATATTAAGAAATATAAAAAATTAGAAGTTTCAAAATAAAGAAACCCCCCTTAATAAATGCATATTAAGGTACATTAAAAAACAATATATTTTTTTCAAACTAAAATTTTAACATACCAAGCTCAAATTTAATTTTCTCAAATTGAGAATAGTCTAAAGGCTTAGTAAAGATTTCTACAAGCTAATTCTCGATAGGGATAAATTCCAAAAAAAATATCACCCTTATTCATATGATCTCCAATAAAATGAAATCTAAGATCAATATGCTTTATTCTAGAATGTTATGAAGGATTTTTAAAAATAGAAATTACAAATGTGTTATCATAAAAAATAGATAATTTATCAAGATAAATACCAAAAATTACATAAAGTTTACTTAATCCATAAACTTTGAGTACAAAAACTAACAACATATATATACTCAGCTTCTTTAGTAGATATAAAAACAAATAATTGCTTCTTAGAAGATTAAGAAATTAAACTTTTTCCAATAAAATGACACATACCTGGTGTGATTTTTCTGTCAATTCTACAACCTCCAAAATTAGATTCAGAATAGGATATTAGATCAAAATAGTTATATTTAGGATAAAACAAACCAGAGTTAACAGTTCCTTTATCATATCTGATTATTCTTTTCACAACTTTAATACAACTCGCTTTAGGATAAACTTAAAATCTTGCACATAAAAAAACACTAAACATGATATTAGGTCTAGATGCAGTTAAATAAAGCAAGCTAACTATCATGCCTATATAAAATTCTATATCAATAGATTTACCAGATACATCAACATCTAATTTACAACTAGTACTCATAGGAGTTTTCATAAACTTACAAGAATTGAGACCAAAACTTTTAACCAACTCTTTAGCATACTTAGAATGATTATAAAAGATCCGATCTTTTCATTGAGAAATTTAAAATCTAAGAAAGAACTTTAATTCTCCCATTAATCTCATGTCAATCTCAGATGACATCAAAGTAGAAAAATCATTACAACGCAATCCACTAGAAGAACAAAAAACTATACCATCAACATAAATTTACACAATTAAAATATCATTATAAATTCTTTTAATAAAAATTGTAGGATCAAAATTACTTTTATTAAAATCATTATTCAATAGAAAAAAAATAAATATATTCATACCAAGCACGAGGTGCTTGTTTGTGACCATATAGAGCTTTAAATAATTTAAAAACATGATTAAGAAATTTTTCATTTTCAAAACCAGGGGTTAAGAAACATAAACTTCTTCAGTTATAAAACCATTTAAGAAATAATTTTTTACATCAATTTGATACAATTTAAAACCTTGAAAATAAGAAATCGATATTAGGATTATAATAGCCTCTAACCTAGAAACTGTTGAAAATGAAGCTTCAAAGTCTATACCTTATTCTCGAGAGTATCCTTGGGCAACAAGTTTGGATTTATTTTTGATATCTATCCAGATTCATCCATCTCATTTCTAAAAATTCATTTAGTTCCATCTTCTTGCTTATCTAGAGATAAAAGTCCAAACATTATTTCAAACAAAATGATTAAGCTCATCTCACACAACAAAAATCCACTTAACATCATTTAAAGCATCAACAACATTATTAGGAACACAATTAGAAATAAAAACAGAATTTTCACAAAAGTTTAAAACAAAATTTCTAGTTTTAATACCATAATCAATATCACCAATTTTTTTCAATATAATGATATCCATGAATCTTCCATGATCTAGGACCAGGTTGATAAGGAGTATGCTCCCCCTCAATCATTCATCCTCATCTTGAGGTTTTCTTCACCAAAATTAAAATCTATAAACTCATCATCATAAAAATTATAATTAGAATTTAATTTTACATTATTTTAATCAAATATAACATGAAAAAATTATTCAATAGCCATAGTTCTATTGTTATAAACTCTATAAGCTTTACTATTATTAGAATAACCAAGAAAAATACATTCATCACTTTTAGCATCAAATTTATCTAAATTATCCTTTGAATTCAAAATAAAAAACTTTATAACTAAACACTTTGAAATAACCAACTTTAATATTTTTATCTTTAAACAATTCATTAGATGTTTTATTCAACAAAGATCTAAGAATAATTTTATTTTGAAATATAATGAGTGGCAGAAACAGATACATTTCAATAATATCTAGGAAAATTATATTCACCTAACATAGTTATTGACATTTCAATAATATTTCTATTTTTTTTGTTCTACAAAACCATTTTTTGTGGTATTCTAGGAGCAGAAAATTATGAAAATAACCATTCTTTTCACAAAATATTTCAAATTATAAATCATGAAATTCACCTCCTTTATCACTATGAATAGAAATAATCATACATCCTTTTTCATTTTGAACTAAATTACAAAAATAAATAAATCTAGATAAAGTATCATTTTTATGTGTAAGAAAGTAAACCCATATAAATCTACTATAATCATCAATAATAACTAAAGTATATTTCTTTGCTCCAAAGCTAGAAATTTGAGTAGGACCAAATAGATCAATATATACTAACTATAAATGTATATTAATACTTATATAATTGATAGATTTGAAAGAGACTTTACATTGTTTCCCTTTCATGTAAGCATCATAAACATGAATATGTTCTTTCTTTAAGGTGGGTAACTATAGCACATTCTCATGTTTTGAGGGCTCATGAAACATTCTAAAATTAACATGACCTAATTGTCTATTCCAAAGAATGCTATCACTCTACACAACATTAAAACTCTTAACACGTTGAACAGTTAGTCCAATAAAATCAATAATATAAATATTTTCATTTCGATTAGCATAAAATAATAAAGAATCATCTTTATAAAATAAACACTTATCATTTTGAAAATTTTCTTCCATTCCATCATCAAATAATTGAGATATACTAATTAAATTATGTTTTAAAACTTCAATATATAAAACCTTAGAAATAAAGGAAGAATTAAAAATACTAACTTTACCAAAATATTTTACTTTTCCTTTGTAATTATCTATAAATTTAACAATGCCTCCATCACATTTATAAAAATTGATGGATCTTCAGTCATATTCCTAGAGCATCTACTATCCATGTACCATATTTCGGTCTTGAGTCATCCAAGATATTTTTCCTATAAAAATCAATTAATTGACAATTTTGGAAACCAAGCTACTTTGGGCCCAATCAGATAAGTAAAAATAATTTTAGATACCCACACATAATTTAAACAAGTATTGTATGGTACACTAGATAATAATGATTAAGAAATATGAGTCATTGTAAATCCCAAAGACTATTTGAATCTAAAAGAATAATCATTTGCAAAGTGACCTTTCATGCCACATTAAAAAATGTAATAGTAGAAGTATAACTATTTTTAATTTTCACAAAATGATTTTGATATATTTGAGGAAATATCTTATAATATCCAATACCATATTTATTTTTATTTATTTCATTCAAAGACATCATTTTATGATATTTTTTATGACCTTGAATAAAATCAGACAAACTTTTCTTAAGACATTCAACTTTCTTTTTCAAAATTTCATTCAAATCATGAGCATATTTTCAATTATCATAAACTAAAGAATGATAAGAAGAATCAGTGTTCCTTAGTTTTTTATTCTCTTATAAAATCAATTTATCTTTAGAAACAATTTTTTCATTATTTTCCTTAAAATTATTATATAAATCAGCATATTTGAAAACAACTTTTCTCAGCCTTTCATTTTCTTCATTTAACTCAGTAACATTCTGATTTTTAGAATCATAGTCAAAATAAAAACAACCAGAATAAAATCCAGAATCACTAAACTCATTTATTGAAGCCATGAATCACAAGTTAGTATATTCTTTCTCATTTCTATATTATTCACTAGAATTAGATCCTTCAGTACAAATCCAACTAGTTGTCAATTCCCTTTTTCCCTTCTTTTTGTATTTGTATTTATTCTTTATTTTTGGATAGTTATGATTGATATGCCATTTATTTTTTCACTCAAAACAAGTAATATTTGAATCATTATAATTTGTACAACATTTCTTATCTCCCTTGTGTTTTTCCTTTTGAGGGTTTCTTCTAAATCTTTTATTGAATCCTTTCTTTTTCATTTGTTTGTAGTCTTTGATCATAATCTGAGCCATATATTCTTTTTTACTATCTCATAGTTTAGAATTAGGAGATTCAATAGAAACAACATTTATAGATTTAAATTCTACACCCTTTTTTTGTCTCTTATTCAGCTATGTTATTCAATTCCAATTCATACCAAAGCAGTGATCTAATCAATTAATCAATAATGTACTCTTTTAATTTATTACTTTGGTTAATGGTGACCTTATTTTCATGTCATATCTTTGGTAGTTCTCTTATAACTCATTCAAAAAGTAATGGGTTTTCTAAATCTTCTCCAAGGGAATTCATTCCAGTCACAATTATTGTTAATTAGTTGAAAATTTGGTTTATAGTTTCATATTCAACCATCTTGAAATCCGGAAACTTAGCTCAAATCATTCCAATCTTGGTTCATATCAATTTTTATGATCCAAGGTGAGTAATTAATTAAATCTTCCAAATATCATGAGCTGTCTTAGTTGAAAAAACATGGGTAAACACACTTTTGTTAATATCACAATATAAAATATTCACATCTTTTTAATTTAAAACATATCTAGCAACATCATTTCTTATAAGAGAATCTAGGTCAACTTTTGGTAGTTGGTACAATTTTTCCATGACCGACCAGTGTTTTATGATTAATTGTTTAAGGTATGCCTCTATTCTAGATCTCCAACAACCATAATAATTTCCATCAAACTGAGGCAAATTTTGAGGAATCTTAGCATTGTGTATGTTTATTTCTTCCATATTAAGGATTTTTTCTGTAGATTGTGAGTTCTAGGATTTGGTTAGCAAAACAAAATATTAAAAACAAAATCTATAGATGGATTGACTAAATTCAAAAAGGAACCACATTTTATACCATTTTTTAGGTTATAAAGGGTAATGAAATATGAAATAGAGGGGGTGAATAGGCCATATTATAATTTTTAAAGAAATAGATTAATTATTATAATTATAAAAGTTAATTAATGGAGTTAATTAGTAGTGGAAATAAAAGAAAAAAAATAACATATGGATGTTTTTATAGTAGTTTGGTCCAAAATGGACTTACTCTACTCTTATAACTCTATACTCGGTGAGAGATACATTGTGAACTAATTTTATTTTTAAAGAGGAATCATAACCCAATTATTGAATCCCTTTCTAAAAAATAGAGGGATAACCACACCGACACACTAACTTTTGTATGGGAAGTCACAACCTAAATACAAAACTGAATTTAGACAACATGAGTCACAACCAAAACGGTCTTGATTTTACAATTTGGGATTCACAACCCAAAGAAAGAAAAGAAGAATAATTTTGCATATAAATGAATAAACAGAAAAGTGAGAGTGCATGAGAGATGATAAGTAGCATTATAGACTCATGAAACTAGAATGAAAAAAAAGAAAAAAAAAGAAAGAACAGGTACTGGTTCTTGAGAAATGTATTAAGATGTCTCATCAAATAAGTATTAGTCATATAAAATTAGGTACATTACTTGAGAGATCGTCCATCAGAAAAATACTTGTTCGTAAAGGCACAACACTTTAAAGTTTAGAGTAAATCTATTTTGATACAAAAATATTTGTGTTCTCGTAACTATTGTGTGTATACTATGAATGCTTCCCAAAGAATTTTAATAGGATCTATAAAAGCTAACAAACCAAACTCCAACTGGGTAAATCAATTCAAATCCAAACTACAGAATTATCCATGAGAGAAAAAAATTATCTTTTAGAATAATCATAAAAAATATCATTTGAACTTGAAACTTAAATACTAATTCAAAATAATTTGAATTACCCATTAAATAATTTAAAAATACCCCATAATAATAGGTTAAATCTATCCTATAAATATTGTAAGATAATTTGACCATTTAAATTCAAATTTTAAAATACTTTAATGAAACATGAAATAAAAAATTAAATTATATTGCATTAAATGATCCAAAACAAGATTGAATAATTTCAATGTAATTAAAAATTAATTTATAAAATAACAACTCAAAAAATCAACTCAAAATATATGAACATAAACATTTGAAAAATATAATGTATGTGTTAATGTTAATAAAAAACAAATTTATATATATTTTAAAATTGATTAAAATAATTTAAAATCACTTCACATGGAATTCATATAATATATATGAATTTTAGAAATCAACAAAACACTTAAAATAATTAATATAATCATGGAGTTAATTAAAGAATAAAAAACAATGAAAAATAGAGCATACTAAAAATTCCAAATTTAAGAAAAAAATAAATAAAGTATTGAACAAATCATGCACACTAAATAAACATTCAATCAGTATACTTACCATGCCATGAAGTCGGTTTAAATGGTCTTACAGTCAGTATATTGACCGTGAGAATTTTTATCATGCGGTTACTTGAAAATAAGTTGTGGTCACTTTACTAACTATGAGAAAAAATTATAATTCATGTTCATTTGATATAACGTACAATAGGTATAATGACCATGAATGCATGATCGATATACTAGACATGAACTAATAAAGTATGGTAACTGTACTTTCCATGTGACTGTGAATGTAGTAGCTTTAGTGAGATTCACGGATCTCATACTTCATGAGGTAGAGTACAATATCTCTTATAAGAAATGCTTGTAGAAGGGGCTCATGCTTCATGAACATGAAGTGGATAGAACTCTCATGTCCAAGGTGAAGGAAAAGAGCAACTCTTGTAAAATTAAACATGACATCTAATTCACTGTAGCATGTATAGAGAAGGTGGGGTGAAACTGTGTATAAATACCTATTTCATCATTTGAGAAAGTAGATGACAAGATGTAGTGGGTGAATATCCTATTCAAATTTCATTTGAACTCAAGCACATCTGGTTAGCTTGGTGCCACCAACTCAAGGTAGATAGGATGATAAAGTTGTGGTCACTTTTGGAAAACAAGGGTCACAGTCACTTCATGTTGCTCATGCATTGCAACAAATACTCATGCAGTAAGTTTAGAAAAAGGTTCATGGTAGGTTTGAAATAACACATGATAGGTACAATAAGGATTCACAGTAGGTACATCAAGGCTGTACGATCACTTTAATATGGGTTCACGGTAGGTATGAGAGATTGAAAACCCAAAAACCTAGAAATATTGACATCATAAGTTTTGGTCATTTTTAGATCCTATAAACATCCCAATCAGCCAAAGGTTGAGTTTAATTAAAAGAATATAATTTAAATATATTTCAAATAGATTAAATAAAACATAAATACAACTTTTATATCATGATATATCATCGAAAAACTCTGAAATATATAAACTAAAAGTTACAGAAAAAATAACTAGAAATTTGCAGAACTTCAGTCATTTTAACGTATCTAAATGGAATTTTCATCCTTTCATACAGTTTAATTAAATGTAAATATATTTATTATATTTCCAACTAAACAAATGGTCTGATATTATGATTCATATCCTAATATTTATCATGGAAAAATAGAAGAAAAATATTCTGGAAATTCTAGAATTCCAAAACTTTTGAAGAGAATTCAGTCTTTTTTTAGACCATTAAATCATCAATTTCAGACTTCCATTTAGTTTAATGAAATGTAAATACATCTAATATATATATATAATGAAATAAGTCTCATGATTATCCAATATATATAATTAATTTTATAATATAATAACTAAAGAAAACTATGAATCACTATAAACTAAAAATTATTGTTGAAACCAAAAGCATACAACATGTTCAGACCAAAATGAAAAAATTCTAGAGATTTATTTAGGATTTTTCTTAGTTGAATAAAAATTAGATAAAATTATTATATTTCATATGAAATAGGATTTATAAAAATACAATTACTATAACCCAAGATATAATAAAAATATAGTGATCTAGTTAAAAACCAATTTCCCATAAAACAATTAGAGGGTTTGGAATATTCAAAAACATAAAATGAAATAAAGGACAAAAAACTCATAAAATTACCAAAAATAAATAAATAAATTTTTTTACTATAAAAAAATGGGTCCTGAGTCCATGATTGATCCAGTCTCTAAAATCTATTTGAGTTTCATAGCTTAACCATCAAAAGTTGGGCTATATCCCTACCCATGCCTACAATCTTGAGGTCTTATCAGGTACCAATGTTTTAGGGATTCCTAAGTAGGTTGTGAGTAAAACTTAGTAGGCCACCACCAATGGTGACCCTTATCATATCCAATATAAGAAAGTGCATGTACAATGTGATGTGATCAAAAATGAAGTAAACATTTATAGATAATAAAAAAAAATACCTCACACCTGCAGGTTCTCCTTAGTCACCATCTGTGAAAAATATCTTCTTTGTCCAGTTTCGATGTGTCTATGAACATATCACATAACCGTTAACAGGGAATCTCATTCTATTTCAACATTAATGGTCATCACATATCATCATCGTATCATAAACTATATGTGGGTAGTATGGCCCATAACATAACCAGATAGTGGGCATAATGTCCTTGAGATATCACAACCATTAATACGTGGTTAGTACAACTTGATAATAGAGTTAGAAATGTTGGAATAATTTCCTTATAAAAAATATAAAAGTGGGATACACATCCCAACTACATCATCAATAGAGGGAATAACATCCCTAACTATGAGGGTAAACATAAGAGGGCAATGCATCCCTAGTCCTGGACCACATCATAAAAGTATGCATCACATCCCAAAGGAAACCATTTGTATTAAAGCATCATGTCCCCTTCCTTGGAAGAATCACATCATGGGTATTCCATCCCAATCCCATGAGAAATAAAAAATAACTGAGCATTTAATCTCATGAATCTTGTCCCTTACATCTAAGTATCACAACATGGGAAGTACATACATATCATAAGGTTATTACTAAGTAAATAGGAAAACCATACCATGATATATGTGTCATCAGTTTAATTAGTCATTTCATCTAATCACCACCATCATCAAGGCCATGTGGGAAATCATCATCAAAGTAGGAGATATTTTATTAATCCTAGTGAAAAGGTAACTAGAAAAGTCAAGGAGGCATGTAGTAGTGGAGGTTGAGAACATCCACTCTAAAAAAATTGATACACTCAAGAGGAAGGGAACCCATACTAGAAAATATGGTATGAGGGTAATTATGATTACCCTTTGAGGCTATAAATTCATCCACAAAATTAACTTCATGCTAGGTATGGTTCACACTTGCCCGACCAATGAGGTTCCTGCGTCTTTGGACAAGATAAATAATAGACTGGGGGGGTAATACCTTCCTTGGAGAGAATAATAGACATTTTCAATTTCAACAATGGTAATTTTAGAGGAGAGGAAAATCTCTAGCTCGTTGAGTAAAGTGTGTGCCTCATCCATAAGTGAGTCACCTCAGCCGTATAGGCTGCTAAAGGCTATGATCACTGAGCTATTGGGGTCTCGAACAACCCCACCCACTCTCATGATATTATAACTACATGAACCATAAATATTAAGCTTGAAACCATTACTAAGGTGGTTCCAGAGAACCCATTTACCCAGCTGAGATACCCTCTGCAAAGAATGAGCATCTCTACTACCACTCATGATCATCCTCAAGGAATACGAATTCTCCCAATGCTTAACATACCTGATCATGAGCTCAACACATAATGGGAATGGAATCCCTCAACAACATAAAAAAGTCAGTGAGGCACTGCATCCCATGCCACAAACACACCACTTAAGTGGGTGATGCATCCTACACCACTTGTCCCAATATCACACCGTCCATGTCATCCTAGCCATATTCCATGTCAAAGTGATTAGGTAGGGTGTCCCAAACCCAAAAAATATATTGTGTAAGAGGGTAACATGTCCACTACATAATAATGAAAATATAAATGGTCATAACATCCCATATTATAAACAAAAACACACAAATTCATAAATAAATATCTTAATAAAATATACATAAGTAAGGAACAATTGGGTTGGCATAATGTTGAAATCTCTTTAAGTCTAAACTAGGTCAGTCCTCACACACCCAACATAGATTCCTACCCAAAACCAAGGTATAACCTACTAATTTTCCATGATATAGAAGCATATGGAACACTCATCTCATAATTTAGTTATATGATCCAAAAGGATAATAAGGAATCATTAATGATTCACTCAGATCAATCATCCACTAACCTCACACAACCCCCTCATCTCCTACTTAAGGGAGGCTAAGGGAACCTATTCCAGGTATACTATGTTATGGTTTACCAAAAAAACATCCTTATTTATTTGAAAGGACATAATTCCCATACTTTAATTCTCACCCATTTCCTTTAGTGGCCATTGAATCAATCTTTATTACATGGAGGGCTAACACAAGGCCCTAATAGTGTACACCCACTATCAAGTGGTGAAAGAAGACATCCCAATCAAGGGTTCATGCCAACCCCACTTGATTTTACATCTCTCATATGTATAAGGAGGTTAATTCACCTAAACATAGTCCAATACATAATATCATAACTAAAAGGAATCCACCAAGGGGTTTCGAGTAATATTTTCAAAGCACCTTAATTTAATCCTACAATCATCGGTGGTCAAAGAATAACAATAAGAGAGTCCAACATGATGCCATAAGTCCTTACCCAACTCATACCGTTCAAAATAAAGAAATTTTATTTAGTTTAAGTTTAATCACACATTGGATAAGAGACCACATATCACATGTTTTATGAAAAAATACAAAAACCAATGGGTAAGATAGGGACGACCTACCTCAAGATGGAGGTAATCTACTAAGAAAGGCTTGATCACCATTTCCTATGCGTTTTCAAGACCATACCAACCCTTGACCACATCCATGAGTCTCTAGATACATAAAAAATCATTACAATTAATTATAAACCATCATAATTAATTTGTAAAATTAATTAATTAATTAATTTCTTTGGTCACAAACAATGAGAAACTCACCAGATGACATAACAACACCAAAAATTTAAGAATTAGGGTGAAGATCATTCTTGGAATACCCCTGATCCCACAACTGACAAAATACCTAACATAAAACATTGATTCATCAACTAATTCAATCCTAATTTGATGTAAAACTCAAAAATAATAAGGGTACTAACTCAATAGTAATTAAATAGTGAGATACTATGCATGTTCACTTCTCCCGATCCTCCTCTAGATAATCTATACAAAAGTACCATTAAGATGTGACGATTTTAGCATTATATGGTGAAATATTATCTCCAATACCTAAGTGAAATTCCCCAAACTCGATTAAGGAGAGATAAAAAGAATAAAGGTGAGAATAAGAGGCTGACCTACCTCAAAATGACACAATGAACAAGTCTTGTACCACCCGAATTGAAGTGGAAAGAGAGGAGGAAGAGGGGGAGTAGGTTCCACCTCACCCCCTTTACATGCCTACCCCCATAAGGAACCTCCAAGTGAGATATTAATTTAAAATGGGAAAAAATAACCCCTTTGACCCTTTTTAATAAAAACACCCATACTCTTATCGGAACTCCAGTAGACTTCCACTAGGGTTTTAGTGGATTATTATTGCCACCACCCGAGCCACCTCCATTATTTTAACATTATAGAGGCCAAGTGGGAATATGGTCCAATTCATTTTATAATACTAAGGATAAGTGGGAATATTATCCTATTACTTTTAAAATACTAAGGCCAAATGGGAATATCTTCCCATGCATCCAACAATTCTAAGGCCAAGTGGGAATATCATCCCATGTATTTAACCATATCAGGGAAAAGTGGGAATGTCATCCCTTTCCATGGAAATATCAAGAAAGTGGGTATAATATCCCATGCCCCAAGTGACAATAAGGAAAGTCATCATAACATCCCATACCACAAACAACATCAATACAAAGGGGTATATCATCCCACACCAATCAAGATCAATGATGAATGGGAATACTATCCCACATCAATAAAAAAATGAATTCATAATAAATAAATAATGCAAAACATATCACATACATTTCATATCAAAGTTTTGAATGGTTTCCAATTCCATTTTTAATTTAATATTAAGTGAGTTATATCTTATTTTGAGATTGAGTGCGCTTTACCAAACTCTTATGTGTACTTTGATTACTATTACATGTATACAACTTGATATATACATGTGTTTCTCTTACTATGATAATAACATTACTTATGTATGTACTATATATATATGGTAATGTCATTATATTACATGTTGTATCAAAAGGTTATAGATTTTTTTGCTATAATGAGAACCTTTAGATTATAATATCCTGATATTTTAAAAAAGAACACAATGTTTCATAGTGTATACAATGCATAACACTAAGCTTAAATAAAAAACAAAATATTATTATTTAAATGTGATCGTTACAACCTATATGTTAATTTTTTTATGTATTAATAGTTCTAACCATATTTTAAAAAATATTTCTAGAGGTTTTATATAATCCAAATGTATTTATTAATGATAAATAAGTACTCTATTTTCAATAAATTCATTTTATGCATCAACAATATGTTTTCCTCAATTTTTTATTGATTTTTGTGTGTAGATAAAATAATTAATTTATAACAATTTCAGAAATGGTATTTTATAAAAATTATATAATTTTTTAATTCACCATGAAAAATTTATCTTAGGATGAATTTTTGAGAATTTTCTGAAAAGTTTTATTTTTAATGAATAGTGAAAATACTGTTTATTATTAAGAAATATATTTTTGTTTCATGAATTTACAAAGTTTCATTTTGTTTTAAAATTATTTCAAAGAAAAATTAGTCCAATTATATTATTAATAATCAAATTATTGCCTTTTTAATTAATTTTATACATTAATTTGGTATAAAAACATTTTTATACTTAAAAATACATTTTTTTTCTTTTGAAAAACCATTTTTCATAACATTTTACAGGTTTAATTTTAAATTAAAATTTACCACTTATTTGAATAAAATTTGTTAAAATGGATTTCATATTTTGAATTAAAATAATTAATATTAGGTAATAAGGCCAACTTAAAATTTTTTCATAATGAATAGTAAAAATAATAAAAACTTGTTACTACGGTTAAGGTTAAAACATGTTTACCGGGGGGGGGGGGTTAAACATAAGTTATAACGGTTAAAATGACATAAAAAATTATCTAAATTCTATTGGATGTCTATATTTTGACCCGGTATAATCTAATATTCATAAATGGTCTATTTTGGAACCATTTTGGGTGAGTAAGACATTAATACATTTTATTCTTTTTGAAAAATCCAAGCATGTCCTCTCCCACACTTATAAAAGGAAAACCCTCTCCTCTAATATACACACACTTCAAGAGACATTTTTTGGTCCAAGGACTACCCAAATACCTTCCTATCACCCCTCCCCATGGCCTAGAGTCTCTGGTTTTATCAGAAAAAAACCTAATAAGGCTTTAAGTATAAACCTAAAGAGGTTGTCCGAAGAAGATGTATAGTTCTTAAATGAGAATTTTTATTTTATTTCTTCTTTTAACTCCTTAAAACATTGTTAAAAAATGATGAAATAATAACACCGATATATTATTATACTGATATTTATGTTAATGTAATAACCTATATCCTTCTCTCTTTTCTATCAAATGGGAAATGAAACCATCCTCCATGTGTATGGTGGACTACCACCTCACGAACCGATGTAATTCGTTTTTTATCACTACCTATCAAAGTTGGTTATAATGATGTATTTAATGTATATATATATATATATGTGATATTAATTATATATTTATCATTCTATAAAGATAGTATATCATCTTCTTTCTTACCTTTCCATCCATTGAAAAATGATAACGTTGTTCATGCGTAAGTGTGGATTACCACCTTCACAAAGCGATGTGATTAATTTTTCATGACCACATCACATGGATGATATATATAGGTGTATTTAAAAAATTAATATGATATTTATGATATAATAATCATTAAGAAAAGATAAAATGACATTTTCCTTCTTTCCCTTATGCTCTTTGAAAATTGAAAACATTTCTCCTGCGTACGTACGACCTACCGTATCCATGATTATAACATAATTCATTTTTCATAACCATATTTCATGGTTGGTTTAAAATTATAATTAATTAATTTAAATTATAATTAATTCATTATTAGATATAAAATAATAACGACCTCTTTGACCATGATCAACATACCGAAGTCATTTTGAAATTATGAACTGAATGTTCTCAAAACACTCGATGTGGACTTAATTGATCAATTAATTAAACATGTCATTAAAATAAATGAAATAAATAGTTTAATGATAAGGGATTAAAACTGGATAAAGTTTCTTAATAAATTAAATAATTGATATATTTTTATTATATAGGTGTTAAAGGATACGCATAGCATGTCTGGAATTGAGGTAATAGATTTCATATCAGTTTCCCTTCATTGATGCATATTTTAATGTTATGAACATAATTTATTTTATATGATGTATATACTTACCCTTTTACATTTTATACAATTAATCCTTCATACATAATTTTATTTTATGTTTCAATTTAAGTTATTTCATCTAGGGATATTTGACTTGAAAGTTACAAATTGGTAAGGAGTTTCTTAACTCAATTTTCTTTCATTAGGTTATAACTATTATTCATTGACTTAGATATGACATTATTATGTGTGGATTTATCTCCAATTTTTTTATTTTGTATTTACGCTTGTTTTATGTGTATTTACATATGTTCACATAATTACTTCATGAATTAATTATCACTTAAAAAGTTATTATATTTTTAAGGGGTTTCTTTGTCTCAATCATATTTTCCTGAGATATGTTTAATGTCTCACACCATGATTTATTTGTATCATGTACTTAATACCACATGAAGTAATTATGGAATATTAATTCATGTAATTAATTGGATTTACATATCCATATTATATTCTTTATTTCAATGAATTTTTATTTCTAAATTTACCAAAGTGGTAAAGGCTTTGTGTTAGAGTATCATTTATTTTTGGGATTGTTTATGTTCAAGGTTCCTCTGGGAACTAATATTATATTATTTTCTTGAACAACATATATTTTCGTATAATATTTTTATGATTTTTTTACAAGTTTAGTCACCATTTCCCCCCTTATTGATTAAAGGAACATAAAAAAGGTTGTTTGTAAGTGATACTGATCTTGTATCATCCTTTAGATTGGGAATATTTCTCTTCTATATCATGTTTTCAAGAATATAATTTTCTAAAAATAAATTATTTCATAAAGTAATTTTAAATGATCTTTTAACTTCTTTTAAAAAAAATTTAAGAGGAATTTTTTTAACATTTTTCACATGGGTCACTTTTGACTCTCTTTACAAAAGTTTGAAAAGAATGTTTATTTTTAATGATAAAATCATGAATGGATTTTACCACTATCATAACCATTATTTTCTTTGAATATTCCTTTATGAGTTTCTAATATTATTTTCAAATAAAAGAATTTCAAAAATATTTTTTTGAATTTTTATTTTTTAAAAGTGATTTTCAAAATGAAATTCATATCTTCCTTAATATTTTTAAATGATATTTTTATGGTATTTCTATTAATAAATGACAATAAAAATTTATTTTAATTATGTTGCAATGGGGATATATTGTTCTGATACAATCCTTATTCTTTATATGGATGAATTATGATTATTCAAAGATATTTTCATGGAATCTATTTCTTTTCCACAGGTAAATCAAGCTATGAAAGAACAATGGTTTTTGTTATATTGAAAAGTGAAAGCTCCTATGTGTTATAATAATGTAAGGTATTTGGACATTAATGATGCTGACTATTGATCTTGATATAACTTATATATATGGGTGATCCTGATACAGCTTAAACAAATGGGTGATCTTGATATAGCTCTCCAATGCATTGGGTAATGATGATGGAGTTGATTGAATATAAGTAACACCTAAGAGATGGAGGAGTTAACCAGTTAACATGTCACTTTTAAGATATTATAGGTATTAACTAGGTAAGGTTATCCCATATATGAGGGTTATTTTAATGGTTATATTAAGCTAATATTCTAAGATACCAACACATTTTCTTTGTGCTTTATATGGATTATTAATGTTTTTTAATCATGATTAATATTACATGGCTCATAATTATTGATACCTATAACTTTATCCTTTGTTAGAGATTTATGCCATGTCACATTTTTAATAATCCAAATTTTTATGGGTATGAATTCTCTTATGTTATGCTCATGAACTTTGATTATGTCATCATACCCATATGCTCATCTTATGCTCACTGATGACATTCAATTGTTAATTATTATGTTTACCATTGTTGAGAATTTGAGCTCAACCTTCATATATTTTCTTTTCCTCAGGATATTAAGAATGGTTTTAATTATATTATTCCTAATAAGGTTACTATATGTGAAGAACTTATTGGGAGATAATATAGATCTTTATGAACCAGTTGTTTATGTATCTAAATTGTTATGAATGTTTCCTAATTCTATAAAATAATAAACCTAAAAGTTATTTGGGTAAGTAAGTGATCCAATAATTAATTTTTATGTTATATGTTTTAAAGGGTTAAAATTGAGTTATTTTTTTGGTATCAAATATAGAAATGTAAATTTTATTTTTTTAGAACCGGATCCGGGAGTGTCGGTTCAGGGCTATTATAGTTGGTATCAGAGGAGGGTTTATAATTTTTTTTGAGATTAGGATGTTTTCATGTGAGGTTATCTTAAGAGTTATGGAATCCACCATGAGTTTATAATTTTAAGGTAGATCATAAGTTCAATGGCATATACTCCCTTTTTTAGGTTTTAAGTGATGGGATTTTGAGGTAATTGATGATATTTAGGGATAAATTTTATTGGGTTAAGGAATATGTAACCATTATGTTTAATGTGAAGGATTATTTTGGAAGAATAATAATTCATTTTTGGGGATGTATTCTGAAATCTATGAGGCAAAATTTTAGGATATAAGGTTAT
Organism: Viscum album; assembly: GCA_963277665.1. NCBI lineage: Eukaryota > Viridiplantae > Streptophyta > Magnoliopsida > Santalales > Viscaceae > Viscum > Viscum album. Next base: position 574,923,630 of record OY728122.1, on the reverse strand, counting down.
CAATTTATGGAATGATCTATGTTGAACCTTTGGTGTTATTATTGAATTTTAAAGATTAATGTATTATTTCTACATATAAAGGTTTATTCATTTTGGGAATTATATTAAATTATGATAAACATTTTGGTCTTGGTTAATGTCTAAAGATCATGGGAATATCTTTTTATCCTTTTTTGGATTATGGGATCTATTATAAGTTGATTTTAGTGCTTTAAACATGAAAAATTCATCTTTAATACTCATCATTTGGAGAAAAAGATTATATTGTGGTGAAAATTTATTAGGGGATGAAATTGTACATTTAAATTAAGTATATTTACTTATGTTATTAGTCTATATGGTAAAGGAATTCCTAAAACTTATAAAAAATTATCTTGAAAAAAATATTATCCTATTACCTCCATTTTTAATGAATCAATGGTCTTTTTCACATCTCATTAGTTTATGGTTTTGTGGTCATTAACTTTCTCATGATCATTCAATTTATTATGATAAATTATCTCTATCACTCTCCATAATTACTTTTAAATTATGTTTTTACTCCATATATTTACTTCCCATTGATGTTATCCTAGTTAAAAACCTATTTATTTTTTATTCCAAATGAATTTTGAATTTATCTCACTATTTTCAATAGAAAGTTTTAATAACCCTTTTTACGATGTGGGTTTTCAATAAAGGTATTTTAAAATGTCAAACCCTTGATTACCAAGATAAAGTTCAAATTTTTTGGACACAATTTATTAATGGGGGGGGGGGGGGGGTTAGAATGTAATATCCCTATATTTTTAAAAAGTATAGTATATTTGAAAGTGTATACAACACACAACACTGAGCTTAAATGAAAAACAAAATTTTATTACTTAAATGTGAACATTACAACTTAGATGTTAATTTTTTAGTTATGAATAATAATAAACATATTTTAAAAAATATTTCTAAAGGTTTTATATAATACAAATGTATTGATTAATGATAAATAAACACTCAATTTTCCATAGTCATTTTATGCTTCAAAAATAAATTTTCTTCAAAAATGTTTTTTATTGCTTTATGTGTGTGGATAATATAATTAATTTATGAAACTTTTATAATTTTTCATAAAAATTATATAATTTTTTAATTCATCATGGAATAATTATCTTAGGATTAAATTTTGATAATTTTCTGAAAAGTTTTATTTTTCAATGAATGGTGAAAAATACTGATATTTATCAAAAACTATCTTTTCGTTTCATGAAGTTAAAAAGTTTAATTTTGTTTTATAATAGTTTCAAAGTAAAATTAGTTCAATTATATTATTAATGATCCAATTATGTCCCTTTTAATGAATTTTATACTTGAATTCAGCATAAAAACATTTTTGTACTTAAAAAGACATTTTCTGAAAAACTGTTTCTTGTCATGTTTTTTGGGTTTATTTTTAAATTAAATTCTACAAATTATGGGAATTTAATTTGATAAAATATATTTAATAATTTTAATAAGAATAATTAATATTAGGTAATAAGATCAACTTATTTTTTTTCATAATGAATAATAAAAATAGTAAAAATCTGTTACCATGGTTAAGGTTAAAAGAGGTTTATCAGAGGGTTAAAATTAAGTGATAAGGGTTAAAATGAACTATAAAACTTGTATAAATTCTATTTAGTGGACATATTTCAACCCCTTATCATCTAATATTATGAAATGGTCCATTTTGGATCCTTTTGGTGTGAGTAATACATTAATATATTTTATTCTTTTTAAAAATTATAAGTGTGTCCTATCCCCCATTTATAAAAGGACACCTTATATACTCTAATCTAAACACATAAAGAGACTTTTGGTTAATACAATACCTACCCAAATACATTCATAAAATCCTTACCCATGACTTTGATTCCTTGGTTTGATAAGAAAACCAATCTATAAAGGCTTTAGGTATAAACCAAAAGTGGTTGTCTGAAGAAGAGATATAGTTTTTAAATGATATTTTTTGTTTTATTTATTATTATACCTCATTAAAAAATTATTAAAACATGATTAAATAATAAAAATATCATCTTATATATACTGATACATTTTTATGATAATATAATAACCTATATCCTTCTACACTTTTTATCAAATGGGAAACAAAACCATCATTCATGTGTATGAAAAACTATTGCCTCACGAACCGATGTAATTTTTTTTCCATAAACACTTATAAAAAATGATTATAATGATCGATTTAATGTATATATATATATTATTTTAATGACATATTTATAATTCTGTAAAAATAATATATCATCTTCTTTCTTACCTTTTCATCCATTGAAAAATGATAATGTTATTCGTGTGTATGTGTGGATTACCACCTCCACGAAGTGATGTGATTCATTTTTCATGACCACATCACATGGATGAAATATATAAGTGTATTTAAAAAAATAATATTATAATTATTATATAATCATATTTATATAAAGATAAAATTACAATTACCTTCTTTCCCTCATTCTCTTTGAAAAATGAAAACGTTACTCATGCGTACGTATGACCTACCATCTCTATGATTGTAACACAATTTATTTTTATTTACCATATTTCATGGTTGGTTTAAAAGTAAAATTAATGTATAAAAATTACAATTATTTCATGATTATTATTATTAATATGAAGGAATATTTACCTTTTAGACCACAATCAACATAATGAAGTTGTTTTGAAATTATGAATCGAACGTCCTTAAAACACCTGACATGGACTTAACTGATTATGTAATTAAATATGTAATTAAAATAATTAAATAAATAGTTTAATGATAATGGATTAATCATTTAAAATGTTATTAATAAATAAAATAATTTATATTTTTTTATTATAAAAGTGATAAAGGACATACATAACAATCCCGGACTTGAGGTAAGCGATTTCGCCTCAATTTCCCGTTATTGAGAAATATTTTCATATTATGCACCTAATTTATTTTATATGGCGTATATAATTCCTATTTTATATTTTATATCAAGATTTCTTAAAAATTAATGGTATTTTATGTTTCAATTCAGATTATTTAATCCAAGAATATTTTACCTGAAAGTTACAAAGTGGTAATGGGTTTCTTAACTCAATTTCCTTTCATTGAGTTATAACTCTTTTTCATTGACTTTGTTATGACATGATTATGAGTTAATTTATATCTAATTTTTATCCTATATTTCCACATTTTTTATTTATATTTACATATGTTTAAATAATTACTTCATGGATTAATTATCACTTCAAAATTTATGATATTTGCAAGGATTTTCTTTGTCTTAATCTCATTTTCCTGAGATATGTTTAATGTCGTGGACCATGATTTCCTCATATGGTATAATTACTAACCCATGAATTAATATATATATATATATATATATATTAATTGATGTAATTCATAGGATTTATAGATACATATCACATTCTTTATTTCAATGAATTTTGATTTTGGAAGTTACCAAAGTGGTAAATGTTATATGTTACAATCTCATTTATTTTCAGGATTGTTTAAGTTCAAGGTTACTTTGGTAAATAATTTGATATCAGTTTATTGAACCAAATATATTTTATTCTACTCTGGTTATTAATGTGGCTTACATGTTTAGTTACCATCTCCCCCCTTATTGATTCAATGAACATCAAGAAGGTTGTTTGTAAGTGATATTGATCTTGTATCTTACTTTAGACCAATAATCATTCTCTTAAATATCTTATTTTACAAAATATTATTTTCTAAAAATAAATTATTTTATAAATTTATTTAAAATTATCTGTTAACTTCTCCTATAAATGTTTTAAAAGGAAATTTCTTAACATTTTTCATAGGGGTCACTTTTTACTCTCTTTACAAAAGTTTGAAAAAAATGTTTATTTTTAATAGTTTCACATGAATGGATTTTCATGTCATTATGACCATTATTTTTTTAAATATTCCTTTATGAGTTTACAAGGTCATTTTCAAAGAAAATTATCTCCTTATTTTTTTGGAAATTTTAGTTTTTAAAAGTGATTTTCAAAATGAAAAGGGTATTTTACTCAAGAATGTTTTAATGATTTTTTATGGTATCTATATTCATAAATGAAAACAACCCTTTTTTAGTTATGGTAAAATAGGTATATGTTGTATTTATACCATACTTTTTCTTTCTTTGGAAGGATTATAATTGTTCAAAGAGATTATCATGGAACACTTTTATTTTCCATAGGTAAATCAAGCTATAAAATAAAAATGGTTATTGTTATGTTAAAATGGGAAAGATACCATATGTTATATTCATGTATGGTACATGGAAATTTTTGATGATGATGGGTGAGCTTGATACAACTTATAAGAATAGGTGATCCCTATACAACTAATACAAATGGGTGAACATGATATAGCCCTCCAATGCATTGGGTAGTGATAAAGGAGTTGACTGAATATAAGTAACTCCTAAGAGATGATGGATTCAACCAGTTAACATGTACCTCCTAATATATTATGGTTATTAACTATTAAAGGTTATCCCATCTATAAGGGTTCTTGTAAGGGTTCTATGAAGATAATGTTCTGAGATACGAATATGTTTTCTTTATTCTTTTTATGGTCTTTTAATGTTTTTTTGATCATTATTGAAATCACATGTCTCATAATTATTGATTCCTATAACAATTTACTTTGCTAAATTTTTATATTATTTCATATGTTTAATGATCTAGGTTTTTATGGGTATGAATTATCTTATGTTATGCTCATTCACTTTGATTATGTAATCATACCATTATACTCATCTTATTCTTACCGATGACATGAAATTTTTAATGCTTATGTTTACCCTTACTGAGTGTTTAAGATCACCCTTCTTATGTTTCCTTTCACCCATGTTGTGAAGAATGGTTTTAAGTATGTTATGCAGCATAAGGTTACTATATGTGAAGAACTTAGTGAGAGATGATGTAGATCTTTATGAACCAGTTGTTTATGTATCCAAATTATTATGATTTTGTCCTAATTATCTAAAACTATAAACCTAAAAGGTCCTTGGGTATGTAAGTGATCAAATAATTATGTTTGATGTTATATGTTTTGAAGGGTTGAAATCAGGGCATGTTTTTTTAGTATCAAATCCAATAATGTAAAGTTTATGTTTTAAGCACAAAATCTGGGAGTGTGGGTTTGAGGATGTTATATAGATACCATGATAATAATTTTTAACATATATCCTATGATCTAGATATATAATTCTAAATGGATACAAATTATGTTTTATTATCAACTTTCGGGGTTCATAAGCATTGATACTTCTTTTTATGAAGTTTGTACTTGGCTATCTTGAGTGTAAGAGGTCATGAGGACTGATCCAACAATAGGAACACCACATTTTTTTGGGTGTTATTGGTTGTTCCTATCCATGAACATGTGTATTAGTTACTCTACTTGAGATCATTATTAATGTTTATAATTTGATCTCATAATTTTATACATGATGAAAACCATGAAATTTATGTTTTTAGTGAGGTAGCATGCATCAGGTGCATCATTAGTGGTATAAAATTGATTAAATGATAAAGTTAAGATTTATATATTTTGAGTATAGGAAGAGATATCTTGAGACTTGTTAACCAGGATGGTGGTACCTTCATTAAATCCATTAACATGGTAAAAAGTGCTAAGACCCCCCCCGTATGGTCATAAAAATAAAAAATAAATCATGTGAGGATGATGACATTGGATATACATCCTTCTTTATGAGTTATCATGAGAAAAATAGATTATATTACACCATTTATTTTTGTAGGAGATATTTTTATTTATATGACTAAAATTTATCTCTTTAAGGGTCATAATGTGTTTTTAAACACCACATCTAGTTTGTGGGTGACTCTTAATTCTATCGAGATATAGTCCTAGAGGGTTACACACAAAGCACATTCAAAAGTTTAGAAAAGTGTAATGAATTAGAGTTTAGGACATTGTGGTCCCCATGATAGGAGTCAGGTAATGTATGAGTTTAAAATATTTCAAGGAAATAAATAAATTCAATATTATTTGAGTAGGAATAATAAGTGTTGTATTTATTAACTCATAGTATTCACATTTTATTAAGTGAATACAAGAAAAATATTTTATGAATGAATATTCATTAATCAAGGTTTATTAAATATTTTTGGGAGAGACGAGTTAAGTTAATGAATTATATTTTATCATGTAATATAATTTTTATATTATAAGTGATAAAATACTTATTAAATTGTGACATGTTTACTAGGTCATAAGTGTTGAATACGGTATATTTAGAAGGTTTAACTTATCAAAGAGAAAAAGTGTAATTTTAATAATTTATAACCAAAAAATATAAACCTAAATATTCCCAAATTCTATAATACTATTTCTCTCATGAATTTGAGATCCTCTCTCACTTATCTCCCAATTACTAGAGTGTGAAAGAGAAGTTTAGAGCACCCTGATCAATGTTCTTCTTCTCGGATTGATTAAGTAGTGTTTTTTTTATTTTGATTATATTGAAAACACCCTAATTTATCTATGATATCACCTAGAGTTTTAATATCAATGTATCAACAATATTTTTAATCATGTGGGGATGATCTATAGAGTTTTGACATTGGTTCCTTCAAGAAATGATCATCGATGATGAGTGGAATACGCCTATGTATTCAAATTGAATGTGGAATATTTTCAATTTATTTTTCATTATTATTAAATTACACAAGATACTTATATTGATAATTTGGTATTTCAAAATTGGGTATGATTTTTCAACATCTATACGATTAATTTCCTTTATTTTAATATGTTTTCATGATTCTGTGGAACACCCGATACTAACAAGTGGTATTAAAGAGTTTGTGTGGTTTCATAAGTTGAAATTAAAATTATTTTTCATGAATTTAGTTATAAGGAATTTATATGGTCCTAATTCCATTGAAAACACTTCAATTCAAGGTCATATGGTAGTAATATGGCCATATAATGATCTAAATCTATATTTTTGGGCTTAAAATTCAATTAATATTAATATATATAAATATATATATCTGAAAGGATAGGGGAATGCTACATCAGTGAGAACTACTGACAAAAATCTTTTTGGTGAGGGAACCACTACTAGTGGGGGTGGATCACATGTCAACACCCAAGCATAAAAAAACTATATATATATATATATATATTATTCACGAGTGAAAAAATATAGCCACTCTTTTGAAGAAGTGTCTGCTTCATGTTGTCACAGGGAAATGACCACCACATCACATTTTACATATTGCTTAAATATAAAAAATATGTTTTTTTTATTTTTTAAATAAGGGAAACACTATGTGGGTTCCACTTGCTCGCCCCCCCCCCCCACGTGAGGAGTGCCCCTCTACCAACCCAGGGCAGGTTGAGAAGGACCCTATCCAAACCATTTGGGCCTAAAACCCCTCCAAGGTTATTTATAGGATTGGGGGCCCAAAAAATATAAAAAAGTCAAAAAATATTTTAAAAATATTGATAATTTTATTAATTTTTTTCTAGGGCCATTCCAAATGTTTATTAGGAATTAAAATTATTTTAATTCATAATAAGTCCCCTCAAGTAGAATTATTTAAAAATTTAATTTTATTATGAAAGTTTAATGCATGTTAAATGATCATGAACTAAACTAGAAAATGTATGGAATTGTTTATTTATTTAATTAATTAGTAAAATGTGGAATGTTTGTAATAATTAGTTAATAAATGATGGTATGCACATCGTCCCTCAACCTTATTATATATATAATATATCGTATGTCTATGAGAGATATTTTTTATCTATATGTCGCACCCCCAATCCCCCCGACCTGTGAGTGAGTATTATTGTATAATGATAAGGATGAATGAAGACCCAGTTCACACCGAGACTTGGAAAATCACTAGACAAGAGTTGGATACATTAGATGGGGGGTACCACAACTCATGTCTGATATGACTCAAGGATTACCCCTAATATCACAGTTGATCCATCATCTACTTGATGGATTAACCAGTATAAATATATCCTGATCATGTAATTTATTTTTTATATGCATGGTTTTTTGTTTTTGTGTATGTGTAGTTTATACATGACCACATAAAATAATAAAAAAGAATGCATAGATAAAAATAAATTAATTCAGGATGATTATTTTCTATTTATAAATGGTTAAATTTTGTGATCGATCACATAATGTTGTCTTATAACAAAACCTACTTATTTTAATGATCCCAAATAATGTTTATTTTGTTATCAATGATCATTATGTTTTCTATAAGAAACTAGTTTACTGGAAAAAATTGAAAAAATGGACAAGTATAGAGCTTACCATGATACCTTACCATGTGAAGGTTATGTTATAGTATCACCTTACCACAAATTATGTTTCCCCTTATTGTATGCACAAAAATTTCTTACCGTGATACATATAAATGAAATCTATCTAAGTACTGACCTTACTACAAGAACCAAATCACCTTATGGAAAGAAGCAAGTCACCTTACCACAATAAGGAAACTACCCGACCATATGAAGAAATAAAGTTATCATGCCATGGTGTGTATAAGTTTTCATAGTGATATATTGATAGTATTTTTCTAATGTAGTGACCATACAAATAACAAGATTACTACACAAATCCATCATCTAACCACATGAAGGTTAGAAATGATCACATGTTCAAATGATATGATCGCATGGAGCAATGAAATGATTGCACCACCTTGCTACATCAGCTGACACTGATAAGTTTCCATGTGCTCAACTGAATATACTTTAAGTGGAGACAAATTACCGTGTCAAAATTAGTAGTGGATCTTTTCAAATATCTAATGGATAGTTTTTGATGCATTAATTGAATCATCAATTCATTTAATGAAGGATTATTATTATCTAATGAATACTTCTGATGAAGATCTCTTTAAAGAGATTAATTTGATCATGAAGAAAAACATGATGATTCACTACTGAGAACATTAGATGTTACACAAATATTAATAGATTATTTCTACGAGAACTCCTTCTATGACACTCTATTTTTCTAAAATTATTGAGAATATTGTTTGACCTACCTCTAAATACAAATTCACAGACTCAGAATAACTAAATCATTATAGATCTAGCTACATTACAATTTCTATCCATCTATCTCTTTCTATTTCCATTCTATGATATAGTTTTGAGTTGTATGTTATTATACATTTTCTATATAAACACACTATATCATGTTCTTAAACTAGAGTGTTCTTATTTCATTCTCTCAAAATTATTTATTGCATTCCCATGAATAACTATGGAAGAGGTCCTATGTGACCTGGTATTGTTTTCATCCCACATAGTACTATGGAAGATGCTTTATTCTTGGACAACCTTGTGTAGTGTTGATTGAAAAACCCAATCCAATTTGTGGATCTATTTATTATTATAATAAATTTCTTAGAAAAAGGTGATTTCCAAGTATAGGGGATTAAGTATCGGCTTGATACTGAACCCCTTATTTATTGTCCCTATGCATTTTATCACTTTTCCTTTTCTATATTTCAAAGATAAAATATTATCTATTAATAAAATTTGGAAAAAAACTTTTATTTGATAGTTAGTATCAATTTTTGTTTATATAAATTACATGATTAAGTAATTTAGCTTTCAAAATTTTAAGTTATTTCAAAGATTATTTTAGCTGGTCATTAATCCCACTTCTGAGAAATAATTTGAAACATCAAATTTATATAATTATACTATTTTTATTACCTAGTATTTTTATTAACTTATTGGGATTTAAGTTTTAAATTTTTTCAAAAAGAAATTATTATTAGTAACTAAATTCATCCCACTCTTGAGTTACTCACTTTGACCAACATTTGGAATCAAGGGTTCTTTTTGTTTAAAAGGAAATATTTTTAACTATGATTTAGTTTTATTTTAAAGTTCTAAGTTTTTTGTTATTTCTAAATTTAAATATTTATGGATAATAATATACAAAAAGGAATTACCACTAATGGTCTTCCTTATTTTAATGGAACTATTTATTCTTAATGGAATATTAAGATGAGAAATTATTTAGAGAGTATGGTTTTTCATATTTGGATAGTCATTAAAGATAAATATGAAAAAAATAAAACTACCAAGGTTACTTGGAGTGATGGTACTAAAACTAAACATGAAAATAACTATAAATCTATGAATTATTTATATTGTTCTTTGGGAGAAGATGAATTTAACATAATATCATACTGTTCTACTTCCTTTGAAATTTGGGATACATTGGCTATTTATCAGGAAGGAACATATAATGTTAATGAAATGAGATTAAACACCTACCCTAATAAATATGATACATTTAAGATGAATCCAAATGAGTCTGTATCTAATATGTATCTCAAATTTAAAAAGATAGTGAACATGATTCATATATTGGGAAATAAGATTACCGACAAAGATCAAGTTATTCAACTTCTCAGATGCTTACAAAAAAGATATAGAGGAACATTCATATCAATAAGAGAATCATGTGAAATTAATACACTTCTAGTAAAGGAACTTAATGATGTATAAATAAGAATTTCAAGTGAACAAGGATGAAATGGATGAACCAAAACAAAAATTGACATCCTTCAAAACCACTTCTTAAAAAAAAGATGATCAAAGCTAAATGATCAAGCGATGAAGAGTCACTCGATGATAGTGATGAAGAAATAAACCAATTGGACATAAGATTTAAGAAATTATACAAAAGGAATAAGTTACTCAGGAAACCAAGTTATAAAGGTAAGTATGAAAATAGAGATAACTGGAGAAAAGAGTGGAAAAAGGATGATACTACAAATTAGATAGTCTGCTACGAATTCAAGAGCAAAGGATATATCAAAGATCAGTTTCTTAAGATAAATTATAAGAAAAAGTATGAGTATAATGATAAGAGGTATAATAAATATATAAAATAAACTTGGAGTGATTCAAAATATATCTTAAGTGAATTATATTCAAGCATAGAGGACAACCATGTTAGATAAAATATATTTTTTAAGAAAAAAACTTCTGAGGTATCTAGTATTTTTTAGGCATCCCCTATTCATATTTCTAACATTTATGAGACTAAAAACAATGGATAAAACATTTATAATAAAGAGATGCTTGAATACTAAAATATGACTGAAGACACATTTAATGAACTTAAAAATAAATATAAAATTTTAAAGAAGCAACATTCTCTGTCTGCTCACTTTAAAATAGATCTTAATTTAAAAAAGGATAAAAATGTCCAAATATTGAAATATAATACTAAGCTGATGTTGTCCATTGATCAACTAAAAAAATATTTGGAAATATTTAAAAATGGAAGAAATACCTTAACCTAGATGCTTGGAAAGAAAATTTCACCTAAATATACTAGTTAGAATAGGATATTATCCTAGACAAAGAAGGATTGTTAAAAATAAATTTATTAATAGCTATAGTTCTACCAAATTTGTTAATAATTCTTATTCTTATAGACCTAAAAAAAATTTATTTCTAAAAGTTGAAAATATACTTATAAGAAAACAATTATATAGTTATGGATTCCTAAATCTTTTATTAACAATATTTCTAGATCCAAGAAAATTTGGGTACCAAACACATTTTTCAACTAAATTTATTTTGTAGAAAACCTTATTGAATAGTTCTAGTAAACAAATATTGTATCTAGATAGTGGCTACTCTAGAAATAAGACTGTGGACTATTCAAGTTTCAAGAACCTAATCAAGGTTGATGGTGGACATGTCACCTTCAATGAAAATGCTAATGGAAACATTATTAGACTTAGTCAAATCAGTAACTTTAATACTAATTTAACTTATAAAGTATTATTTGTAGATGGATTAAATTATAATATGATTATAATCTCACAACTTTGTGATGATGGTTTTCATTTTAAATTTGAAAATAATTTTTGTAGTGTTTTTTATTCTAAAAATTCTCTAATTTTTACTATTTTAACAGATGATAATGTTTATGCCATTAATTTAGATTCATTGTTTTCTCAAAATATTTTAAAATTACCTTTCACAAAGAATCTTAGATTTGGAATATGATACTAGGCCATTATAATATTCACTCAATTAGAAATCTAACTTGGAAAGGATTAGTCAAGGATCTTCCCAAACTAAAATTCCTAGATGATAAAGTCTATAAACCATGTCAGAAAGGTAAATAACCCAAAATCAATTTTAAATAAAAAAATAAGTTTCAAATTCTCAACTCCTATATTTATTTCACATGGATTTTTTTTAATTTCTAGAGTTTCTAGTTTAAATGGGAAGAACTATGTTTATTTTTCTGTAGATGAATTCTTAAGATATACTTGGGTATTCTTTTGATCACACAAAAGTGAATCTTGTTCACATTTTTCCAAGTATGATAAATCTATTGAAAATATTATTGGACTTATAATTAATACCTTAACAAGTGATTATGGATGTAAGTTTTAAAATCAATATTTTGAATCATTATGCTCACAGAATGGCTATAATCATAACTTTTCTATTCCTAAGACCCCATAGTTGAATGGTGAAATAGAAATGAGGAATAGAACCCTTTAAGAAATTTCCTAGACCATGATTAGTGAGTATCATTTACCTATTTATTTTTGAGAAGAGGCTATAAATATAGCTTGTTATATAATCAATAGACTTTTAGTTAGACCTATCTTAAAAAGGACCCCCTATGAATTATGGAATGGTAGAAAACTAAAGGTTAATTACTTTATAGTTTTTGGTTGCAAAGTCTTTATTCTCATTACAAAGGATAATCTTGACAAAATTTCTTCTAAGAGTGATAAAGGAATTTTCCTTGGATATTCAACATATAGTGAATCATTTAGTGTTTTTAATAAAAGGGAAAAGATTTTGGAAGAATAAGTTCATGTAAAAATTGATGAAATAGATCCACATAAGCTGAATACCCCTTTAAATAACCTTAAAGATGATCTTTCTAATATGAATATAAATTCTAAACCTTTTGATTTTTTTTGAAACAAGTAGAAAAATATTCCAGTTTTGATGAAAAACCCGAGCCTAAAACTATAGAGAATGATTGGATAAACAACCCTTCTTTTTATATAACTATTAAGATTCATAGATATCATCACTTAGATGTTTTAGTTGGAGTCCTAAATAGAGGAACACAAACTAGATATTTTCTTAGAAATTAGGTTAAATTTTAATCTTTCTTATCACAACATGAAATAAATAACAAATATGATGACATTAATAATGAATTATGGGTAATGAAAATGAAAGAAGAACTTAATAAATTTCAAAGAAACAAAGACTGGGAATTAGTGAATAGACTAAAAGAATACCTAACTATTGGCACTAAATGGGTGTTTAGAAACAATTTTTATGATTTAGGAACTATATTTAGAAACAAAGCCCGATTGGTTGCACAAGGATACAATCAAGAAGAATGTATTGACTATGAGGAAACCTTTACACCAGTAGCTAGGATTAAATCTATTAGAATAATGATTTCCTATGAAGAGTATTTGGATTTCAAACTACATAAAATGGATATAAAAAGTGAATTCTTAAATGTTTATATTGTTGAGGATTTTTTTGTGTAACAACCTCATAGATTTAAAAATTCTCATTTTTGAAATCATGTTTTTAAATTAACTAAAGATTTATATGGTTTAAAACAAGCTCATAGAGTTTGGAATGATAGGCTCAACTCTTTTCTAATTTATAAAGGTCTTACTAAAGGTATAACCGACCCTACCTTATTTATAAAAACAATTTCAAATTATGTTTTAGTTGTGTAAATTTATGTTGATGATATCATTTTTGGATCCTCAAGAAATTATTTGTGTATTGAATTTTCAAAGATGATGCACAGTGAATTTGAAACGAGTTTAATGGGTGAGTTAAAATTCTTTCTTGGTTTTAAATTTTTTCAAAACAAATATGGAATTATTTTAAATAAAATAAAGTACAACAAAGGAATTTTAAAACATTTTGATATAGATATCACTAGAGGCAGTGATACTCCCATTGGTACTAACTGAATGTTGGATCTTGATGAAGTTGGGAAATCAATTGATCAAACCACTTACAGAGGCATGATTGGAAGCTTTCTATACTTAACTAATAGCCAACTAGATATTATGTTTAGTCTATGTATGTGTCCTCATTTTCAAGAAAGCCCAAAATAATCACATATATAATATGTGCAAAGAATTTTTAAATACCTCAAGAGTAAAAAAACTTGGTATTATTTTACTCAAGAGGAAAATTATTTGATTTGGTTAATTATTTATATGTAGATTCCAGTGGTTGTAAGTTAAATAGAAAAATAACTTTTCGAACATGTCAATTTTTGGGAAAGTCTCTAGTATCATGGTGTAGTAAGAAGAAGAATTTATGAAATTATACACTAATTAAGCTGAATATATATCTTTAGGAAGTTTCTGTGAACACATTCTTTGGATGAAACACACATTTCTAGACTATGGATATCAATTTAGACATATCCCTATAAATCATAATAACAAAAGTGTGATAAATATTTCTAATAATCCTATATCTCATTCTAAAACAAATCTTATTGATACAATACATCACTTTATGAGAGATAATTATTAGAAATATGATATAACTCTTGAGCTTGCTGATATATTTATAAAGCCTTTGAATATTTAGAGAATAAATTATATCAGACATGAATTATGCATGATAAATTATGTTTAAATTATTAGTTATTAATTTAGATGTTAAAATTCTTTAACTTCAGTGCTTAAAGTAAATCTAGAAATAACTATGAAGTGTATTTCACATTATCAATAGGCTGACCGTTAGTTTTTTTGTTCATACAGTTATCATGCCTATTGTGAACACTTGTTTCTATATCATATATTCTGAAAAAATCACTATTCTTACTATGAATGTATTTTCATGTGGTTAATATGTACTTGTCATGGATTTATTGGTGTTAATGTTAGTATGCCTACCATGAGTTATGGTTAATATGCATAACTTGCTTATGATATTTATAGATCCACAATAATCAGACTTACTATGTCTATTTTTTACTTCTATTTTCTTGGAAAAATATTTTGGTAGGATTTCTGTTAAGTATACTATTATTCTAATCCCTAAATGATTTAAATTAAAAATTAAAATCCAAATCTGAACTGGTAATTGTATTTTCCTTTAAATCTCCTATATAATTTCAAGATATTATGATCAAATAATTTTTCTATCATCTAAAACCTCTCACTCTATCATCTCAAACCACTCTATTTTACCTCCCATTTTTGAACCTTCAAATATCTCGATTCGAAAAAAAATACTGAGGATGAAGTGTCTGTCAGAAGCTTCTTTTCAAGTCCAATAACCTCCTTCAAAGAATTTAAAGAATATAAAAGACAACTCGATTAATTTAGTCGAGATGATGAATACACATGTCATTAATCATCCAGTTTCAATGGATAAATAAGTCGAAACTCAATGGTTGAAGTCAAGACTATCGCTAGTATGGAACATGATTCAGAAACAAGATTAGGATGAATGGTTTAAGAATAATTATATACCCTTATATCCAAATATTATCAAATAATTTTATGAAAATATTGAATTATTTTCTAGGTATAATAAGGATAAAGTAAAGTCAAGGATTAATGGTGATTTTTAAAATTCTCATTTAAGATTTGGAAATTTTTTTGGGTGTGCTGCACAGAGGCAATTATGAAGATTATCAGAGCTCATATTCTGTTAATAATCCACAATTTGTGTTTGAGGATGATTTGTATGAGATCACCAAGAATTGAACTCCCATAAGACCTACTTCTGTTGAATTTAATGGTTAATATAGGCTTCTAATTAAGTTCAACTAGCTTGTTATTTTTCTGAGGAAAAGAGATTTTAGAATTCTAGGGTACTGAGAACTATTTTTCCTATTTTTAATAAAGAATTATGTTAAAATCATTATGTGTAGATTTTTTTATGAGTTATATGGTTGAGATATGAAATAAAACATCAAGGTTTAGTTACTTACTATATCCTAAGTTAATTTATTCTTAGGTGGATTAGAAAATCCTAGTTCCTAAGTAAGAAGATAAAACAACTACTTCTGATAGATCCTACCATACTAAAAAGATATGTAAGTAGATGAAAGTTAACTGGAATCCTTGGAAATAATAATGGGTAGAAGACCTAGAGAACTTATACAAATAGTTTAATCCAGTGAGGTATTCAATTAGACCAAGGGACCTTGTAGATATAGGTCTTGGACCTAATGAAATTATGGAGTATTCCACCAATGTTGTTTCTCCTGCTGAAGAAGAATAGGAAGTAAGTAAAGAAGAAGCAGTTTCTAAATTTGAAAAAAAGAATAAATAGAGATTTTTGATCTTAACGAGCCAGTATGGGATAAATCAATTGGTTATGATGTCAATGAGTATATCTCATTGGGATCTCTTATTATTGGGAGTACCCCTAGATAACCTTTACATGATGCAACTTTTTAAGGGGATCATTCCCCTAAATATTTTTTATTGGGATTAAATTATCATAATTCAGATGATGAAGATCATGAAGGTAGTCCACTTAGACATGGTGGATCTGCCACTCTTTCTGTTCAAAGAACCTTAGAAGGATCTTTGGTTGTTGATGTTGATATTCAGGAGAGAATTTAAAATTATCTGTTTGTTGATTAGGAGGATATTTTTGAAGATTTAGATAATGATATATTTGAATTTTTTTCTAGATTTGAGGACCATACTATGGGAAATAGTCTGATGGAAAGTTTACATGAGGTAGATGGTAGATATTTGACTAGTGATCCATCCCCTTCTTCTCCCACACCTTCTATTCCATTATTATCACATGTCAATAAGGATGGACTTGTTAAATTCAAAAAATATATGTTGGGGATTATCTTATATCTTTTTAATAACTTTTAAAAACTCTATAAATAATGTGATATAAGAGGATATTTCTGAACCTGTTACCCGGGTCATAAATCATCTACAACCCAAATTCAATTTCTGAATAGAAATGATAAAAAATAAGATAAGTGATATGATATCCCTTATGGGTGATCTTAAAGTTGATCTATCAGATATGATCATTCAGTTGGACCAGAGATTCATGAATGCAGTGATTTATTCATCTCCCATGTCTTTTACTCCTACAATTGATGAAGACAAAATAATATAGTCTATTTAGGATAAGATGTAAGATTTGTATGCAGAAATCAATAAGACTCATAAAGCTATGTATGATGGGTTTCAGACCCATACTTATAATACCCTCACTTTGGCTCATGAGGATTCTAAAAAATCTAGTCAAGATAGAGAGACAATCAAAAGGGAAATTGATTATTATCTCAGTAGGATATTTACAAAGTCAGATTTGAAAGGGATGTTTAGAACTCCTGATTTGTATTTTAAGATTCCCCCACTAACTCAAGATTTCAATCCTCATTTTTAGAATATTAAAGCTTTGAACCCTGTTTTGTAAGCCTTCATGGAGAATCGAGATAATTTACTTCAAGCCTTGGAGCATGGATCTTGAGCTGTTAGTGAGTTTACCCAGTTGATGGAACCCTACCTTTACACCTCACAGACTGCTGTCTTAGCTCCCTCATCCATTACTATGTATCAAACTATAATTTAATCTTCTATCAATCCTTTTGGACTCACTCCTTCCCAATCCTTTTGGAAGCTTAGAGAAATTTCCAAATGTGTTGTTATTGGAGAGCCTGCCTCTACTTCTATACCTGCATCCACCTTTTCTCTTGATTCTACTTCCAAAGGAAAGGATCTTATCCTTCCTACATATATAAGAGATAAAACTCAGTCATATTCTAATCAGGATTTATGATAGGGATATTTTTTTATTAATTGTACTCCTATTTCTTAACATCTCTATTGATATATTAATGATTTTTTCTCTATTTACACTTTATTTATTCATGTAATTATTTTTTATAATCTAAAAAGGGGGAGAGTTTATATAAATTAAATTAAATTGACTTAATAATGTAAAAAAGAAAATAATTATATACTATGATAGACAATTAGCATTCACTAAATGTTGAACTTTGTTTCATAATTTCAATCCTTTAAAAATATTCCTTTGATGCATTCAATTCATTTCAATTTACATGTCATAATTTATAATCATCAAAAGGGGGATATTTTTGTCTTAGACCAGATCCTACTAATTTTAATGATCCCAACTCTTTTTTATCTTATTATTAACGATATTTATGTTTTCTATATGAAAATATTTTACTAGAAAAAATTGTAAAAATGGATAAGTATAGAGCTTATCGTGATACCTTACTACGTGAAGGTTAGGTGACCATATAATTTTAACGTACATTATGGTTACCCTTACCATATTAATAAAAAAATACTTACCATGATATAGATGATTAAAATATATCTAAGTCTTGACCATATTTCAAGAAGAAAATCACCTTACCATAAGAAGCAAGTCACCTTACCGCAAAAAAGAAACTACCTGACTGCATGAAGAAATAAAGTTACCATGATAAGGTATGTATAAGTTTTCATAGTGATGGAATGATAGTATGTTTCTAATTTAGTGACTGCATGAAGAAAAAGCTTACCATATAAAGTCACCAACTGACCGCATGAAGAGTTGAGCTGGCCGTATGTTTGAACGAGCTGACTGAATGGAGCGATGAACCGACTGCACCACCCTATCACATTAGCTAACCATGAAAATTTATTATGTTGTTAGCTAATATTACTTCAAGTGGCTACATATTACCATGTCTAACTTAGTAGTGGATCTTTTCAAATCTCCAATGTCTAGTTTTTAATGCATTAATTGAAGAATTAGTGCATTTAATGAAGGATGATTATTCTCTAATGAATACTTCTGATGAATATATATTTAAATAGATTCATTATATCGTAAATAAAATGATGATGATGCATTACTGAGAACATGTGATGTTACAAAAATAATAATAGAGGATTTCAATGTGAATGCCTTCTATGAAACTATGTTTTTTTGAACTTACTGAGAATGTTGTTTGATCTCTTTCAGAAGACAAACTCAAGGACTCAAAACATTGAGCTACATTACACTTTCTATCCATCTTTCTCTTGATCCTTCAATTCTATGGTTTAATTTTGAGTAGTGTTTTTTTATACTCTATCTATATGAACACTATATATTATGCTTAAACTAGAGTGTTCTTAATGCATTATCTCAAAATTATTTATTGTATTCCCATGAATAATTGTGGAAGTGGTCCTACATGGCCTAGTGTTGTTTTTAATCCCACATAGTACTATGTAAGAGGATTTGTTCCTAGACATACTTGTGCATTGTTGATTGTAAAATCAAATCCAAGTTTTGGATCTATTTATTGTTATAATAAAATGATTGGCAGTAGGTGATTTCTAAGTAGAGGGGATTAAGTCTTGGCTTAAGATTTAACACCTAGTTTATTTCTGCTATGTGTTTTATCATTTTTTTATATATTTCAAAGAAAAAACAATATATATTATTAAAATAAAAAACATTACTTTGATAGTTAGTCTCAATTTGTTTTTATATAAATAATTTTATTAAGTAATTTATTTTTCAAAAGTTAAACTGATTTTAATGATTTTTTAACTAAGAATTAATATTGCTTCTGAGAAATTATTTCAAAGATGAAATTTATATAATTATATTATTTTTATTAATTGGGAATTTTTAATAACTTAGGGGATTTAAGTTTCAATTTTTTTAAATAGAAATTTTTACTGGGAACTCAATTCACCCCTATTGAGTTATTCACTCCAACCAATACATATTAACACACATGATAAATAAAAATGTATTTTATTCATCAAGAATGACTTAAAAATCCCTCAAAAAAATATTAATTAAAATACCTTCCATCACATTAATTTGAATAAAACCATAAGTATGAGGTGATCTTTAGACATGGTTGAGGACACCTCAAACTATTAGAGAGTTCTTATGAAAATGATGGGTCAAATTAACTAATTTTTTTAAAGAAGTATTGATAGATATATTTTTGTAAATTTAGAACAAATTGTTTAGTAAATCAAAGGTTAGGATTTTCAGAATATGAGACTTTACTTAACATATCAAGAATCCATGAGTTAATGCGGTTGGCCATCCAAAATCCCATGTTGAAACTCTCTGATTAGTGGAGTCTCTATTGCTTGGACTATGGGGAGTGGTTTTAAAGGATCCTTCCCACTAGAATATTTAAGTGATAAAATATTCCAAATATAGTAGTTTAGGGATATTAGGATTTGATAAAGTAGTGGGATATATTTAAATATTAATGAATCAATAATTTATATAATATTGGTAATCAAGAAAAATAATCAATCTACTAAATTTACTTATTGTGAATCAATTTGAAATCACAAACACAAACTCAATATCACTCTGATCAATTTTGGATAAATAAAATATCCCAACTAATAAAAAATTATAGGAGTGGTACAAGTAATAACACATATTACAATTATAATAAAGGATTATTTTTGGTGTTGGATTCCCAAATTCTAATTGAGCCTCCTCCTAGAGAAAGAAAAGAGGAAAAGGAATACTATAAGATGAATATTGATGATGAATTAAATTTATGATGCATTATGTTATCATCTATGTTTAGTGAATTATATAAAATGCATGAGATCGAATATGGATACAAGATGCTTACTCATCCATAAGAATTATGCTAGGAGATATAAATAAAAGAGAGGTATGAGATATCTATCTCACTATATTGGTGAATGATGGAAGATATGAGTCAAATAGGACCTCATGTAATCAAAATTATTGGGTACATTAAGTGAATGGAGTTACTAGGGTTCAAGATGAACTTTGATTTAGAAATATCTCTCATACTTGCATCATTACTACCTAGATTTTCAGCCTTCACTTTTAACTACAATATAAACAACATAAAGTGGTCACTTCTATATTTGTTGGATTTAGTTTACAAATACAATAAAGATACGAAGAATAAAAACTCTTTAGTCCTTATGGTGAGAAAGATAAGGAAGGGAAAATATGAGGGGTTGATGGCTAAAACAAATCCAAAGACACCGATAACCACCCCTCTAAAAGGGAAAATAAAAAGAGGGCGACAGACAAGAAGAAAGTAGTCTTCTTTTCATGTGATAAGAAAGGCCACCAAAATAATAATTTCATAACTAAGAAAAATATGAATGGAGATACTTCTACTTTAGGTATATTTTCCATTGAATGAAATATAGCTATATCTAAAAGTTGGGTATTAGATTCAACTAAGTAGATTCAAAAAGATTTAAAAGGGTGAGGAATATCTATGGATAGTAATGGTGTAAGACAAGAAAAATTAAATGTTAGAGATTATCATATTACTTTACCTAATGGTATGGTTATAGTATTAAATTATTTTTATTATGTACCTTTGATTACTAAAAAAATTATCTTGGTGTCTAGTTTAGGAACTACGTGTCACGACCCATCCCTCAGGGTTTGTGGCGTGACTACCCCAACCCCACCATCCATAGGCTAGGGGTTGGAGACTAGCACCAGAAAGGAATATCCATAAAATGGGAATACATTGCCTTTAAACCTGTACAAAACAGAGTCCAAGAACACAACAATATCAAACCACGAAGTAAAACTGCAATAGTAAAAGCGTGTACTGAAGGTAAAGGGGCCAGAATACAAGCCCAACTGAAAGATACAACTACAAAATAATAATAATAAATAGATCATGGGGTCATCCACCAAGGATCCTACCTGAAGGGTAGGTACAACTCGTCTCCACAGCTCTCCATGTCAACTGTCACCACCGTCCACCATTAGGTCCTAGCTTCCTGAGTGTCTGTCAAGGATTCTCTTCATTTGCACAAGACACAACAAGGTGTGGGTGAAGTCCGTGCAGGGGTGAGACCCAGTAGGGACCCCGAGACCCCCAATGGTATCTCATAATTCCACAAAGGAAAACCACAAAGCATGATCTCAATCACAAAGAACAAAGAAAAAGGCTTTTCTCAAACCAGGCATACAACTCAGAGAAATAGGAAATAAGATGCTGATCTACACAGGGTCGCTATGATGCTGATCCATGATTGGCCACTCTAAGGTTGGTCCTCGTTGGGTCGCTATAATTTTGATCCACCCAGGGTCTCTATGATGTTGATCCACATAGGGTCACTATGAATTCTAATCCACACAGGGTCGCTATGATGCTGATCCATGATGGGCCGCTCTAAGGTTGGTCCTTGTCAGATCACTATGATGCTGATCCACAAAGGGTCACTATGATGCTGATCCATGTAGGGATGATCTAAGGTTGGTACTCATTGGATATCTATGATGCTGATCCACACAGGGTCTCTATGATGCTGATCCATATAGGGTCGCTATAAATGCTGATCCACATAGGGTCGCTATGATGCTGATCCACAAAGGGTCTCTATGAATGCTGATCCACACAAGGTCGCTATGAATGCTGATCCACATAGGGTCTCTATGAATGCTGATCCACAAAGGGTCCCTATGAATACTAATCCACACAGGGTCACTATGAATGCTGATCCACATAGGGTCCCTATGAATGTTGATCCACATAGGGTCGCTATGAATACTGATCCACATAGGGTTGATATGAATTTTGATCCACACAGGGTCACTATAAATTGACATCCAGCCACAAGATTACACAAAGGAGTAACCCAAAGGTCCTCCATGCTGTAAGGGTTCCAACACAATAGACGACACATCAATTGGAAGCCCAACCTGAGAGTTATAGGTATTTTAGTGCCGAGGGCCCGGTTGGATTCGAGTATGATCCAACCCAACCATACTCCAAATTTCTCCAAAACTATAGTGGAGTATATCAAAAGGAACATCTCGTTCCAATGATCCTAGCGCCATAGATGGTACATTAAATGGATGTCTGGTTCACAAGATACAAATCTTTAAGCGAAACTGGGCCTGAAAGGGGGTCCAAGCCCGGTCCGACCCTACCCAACCTGGCCTGGGCCGACCCGACTCAGCCTAGGCTGATACAAACTAGTTAGGGCCGACCCGACCCAGTCCATATCTGACCCAGCCCAGCTCGGCCCGTCCCAAACCGGCCTTGGCCAGCCCTGTTGGGATGGGCCACTGTGGGCTCGGCCCACTGGGTCGTGGCCCGGCCTGGCTCAGCCCAGCTGGGCTGGGCTGTAGTGGCTCGGCTCGCCGGCTGGCACGACTCGCACAAGGGTTTCATGGTCAACCTCCCGAACAACACAAAGAGTCATTCGACTCTTAATTGGCGGCACCAGGTGGTACCGCCCAGCTGTCCGCGGGACCTATAGGGAGCGGGTCCCTTCCCTTCGTCGCGGCTTCAAAGCTGTAGCCTACCTCACCACAGCGCGCGACTGTGCGCTGCCTCCCTCTTCTATGGATGGCCGAGATCTAACCACCTATCCATCTACCACCTTCGCCGCCAACGTCGGTCGCCGGTGTCGTCACGTCGATGCCGCACTGACGGATCTTCCTTGGGTCACTGGGTGAGCTCTGGTGGTCTGTTTTCCCTTCCGCTCTTGCATACGGGCTTCTCGGGATGATTCCATCGCTACACAGCTCCCATATTTAAGGTTCTATTGAATTTTTAGATTCTTCCCTTGAATAACGCAACAAGAACAAAGTGGAAAAGGGTCCGAGCCTTGTAAATTTGGCCCATGCCCTCCGCATTATCTTCTTAACAAGAAGTATAAATTTAATTCATCAAAGATAAACTTAAATAATAAACCCACTACCTCAAGATTCGTTGGAGACATCATGATTATAGTGGGAGAAGATCCTTGTTGGGTGAAGTCACCGGCGTTCATCAATCCTGGATCGTTTCCACCCAAGCTTTCATCCTCTGTCAGTGGAAGTTGCCACAAAACTTCTCTAGAGGTTCCCCACTTGATGAGGACGTGTGAAAAACCCAAACCCGAGCTCTATTTAAATAGAGGAGAAGGGTGAGTAATGCAACGAGGAATTAATGAAGTTCATTAATGAATGAACCTCTTAATTCCCTATGGTGCAGTTACCAAATTAGATAGTTAATCCATTAAATGGGTTGACAACCCATCGGTCCCACCACCATCGCTCAATAGATGGTAGAAAAAATAAAATAATAATTTTTTATTTTATTATTTCTTTAAAAGTTTTAAAAACTAACATTTTCACCTGACCTACTACGGTCTAAGTTAAGCCTCCCTTAAGAAAATCCTGGCACTGCGAATTCAACAGTTCCCTCAAATTTTTAATCCGGGCATCGGTTCAAAAGATAGAAAATACCGCCCTCACATTTACTGAATTTACCTTTAAAAAAATTTCAAAAATCTATTCTGGGAACACTGGGCCTCAGAATAAAGTACTGATAATTTTTGTAGACTCATAATAATCCCAAATAATTTAAAAAAAATTATATGGAATTTTCTAGTATTTACATTCCCCCCACCTTAGGGATTTTTGTCCCCAAAAGCTACAAAAAACCAGCAGAATAAATGGGGGTACTGAGCGTGTATTTGAGCCTCCTACTCCCATGTGCTCTCTTAGAGGTTCCTGTGCTGCCAACAAACTCGCACCAGAGGAATCGACCACCCACAAAGGACCCAATCCTGTCGATCCTCTATCTTCACTAGGAACTCTGAAAACATCACCCCATCATCGATGTCTAGATCTCCCTAGTCAATAACATGTGATGGATCATGCACGTACGTCCTTAGTTGCAACACATGGAAAACATTATGCACCCGGTGCATCTATGGGGGAAGATCTAGACAGTAATCCACCTCACCTACTATGTTGAGGATTTGGAAGGGTCCGATGAACCTCGGATATAACTTTCCTCCCCAGCCAAACTTCCATAATCCTTGTTGGGGTGAGACCCATAGGAAGACATGGTATCCCTCCTCAAAATACAAGGGTCTCTATCTCCTGTCGGTATAAGACTTCTGCCAGCTTTGTGCAGTCTTCATCCTCTTCTAGATGATCTGCACCTTCTCTGTGGTAGCATGTACCAACTCTAGACCCATAACTGCCGACTCCCCTGGGTCTTTCTAGCATAGAGGTGATATGTAAGGTCACCCATACAGGGCCTCAAACGGAGCCATGACAATGGTGGAGTGATAACTGTTGTTGTATGAAAAATCCAACAGTGGAAGGTGGTCCTCCCAACTGCGACCAAAATTGAGGACACAAGCATGAAGCATGTCCTCAAGTGTCTGTATGGTCTGCTCCATCTGACCATCTGCCGGAGGGTGAAAGACGGTGCTCAAGCGTAGCTGAGTCTCGAATGCCTCCTGTAACCCCTTCCATAAGCAGGATATAAAACGAGCATTGCAATCTGAGATAATTGTCGATGGAACCCCATGAAGTCGCACAATCTCCTGCACATAGAGACGTCCCAATCTCTCTACTGATCCCTTCTCTCAGATGGGTAGGAAGCGGGCCGACTTGGTGAGTCGGTCAATGACCACCCAGATGGAATCACGGCCCCTGGACATACGTGGTAGCCCTGCCACAAAGTCCATGGAGATACCATCACACTTCCACTATGATACCTTAAGTGTCTGCGCTAAGCCTGCCGGTACCTAATGCTCAGCTTTCACTTGCTGACATGTGAGGCATCAGGATACAAACTCTTCCAATACTTTCTTCATCCCTGGACAGAAGTACTGACGCTAGAGGTCTTGGTACATCTTTTCCACTCTATGATGTACCGCCAAATGGGATGTGTGGAACTCCCTCAACACCTCCTATCGAAGCATCACTAGTACCATGGTGCATCCTCTAAAGAGGATGACGTGCTCCTTACCTTTAGAAAATCCATCAAGATATTTTCCTGAGTATATCTGAGCACATCAGGCCCCGCAGTCCCCATCCCCAAGCTGTGCCTCCCGAACTCGCTAAAGAAGTGGGGGAGTGATAGTCATAGACTGGAGGTAAGAAGCTCCATCTCTATCCAAAAAGGGTATCTATAATGCAGCTAGCTACTCTATCACATCACTCAGAAACTATAGATCAGACCTCCTGCTGAGTGCATCTGCTACTATGTTTCCCTTCCCAGGAGTGTAGACTATCTTGAAGTCATAGTCCTAGAGGAACTCCAGCTATCGCCGCTGTCTCAGGTTCATGTCCTTCTGTGAGAAGATATAACTGAGACTATTGTGATCAAAGTAAATAGTAAACCATTCACCCATCAAGTAGTGCCACCACATCTTTAGTGCAAAGACCACTGCTGCTAACTCCAAGTTATGGGTAATGTAATTCTTCTCATTCTATCTCAACTTCCATGAGTCGTTGGCGATCATTGCTCACTCCTGCATCAGGACACAACCTAGTATGGTCCCTGATGCGTCACAGTATACTACATACCCAACACCCTCTTCTAGTAGTCTCAAGATGGGGGCACTCATCAGCCTCTACCTTAACTCCTGAAAACTCCACTGACATCTCTCTGTCCACATGAAGGGATGTCCCTTCTTTGTTAAAGCTAAAAAGGGTGTAGCAACTCTAGAAAAGTTCGGTATGAATATCCAGTAGTACCCATCCAATCCCAGGAAACTACGCACCTCAGTCACACTCCTGGATGGATCCCAAGCAAGCACTGCCTCTATCTTCATCAGATCCACTACAACTCCATCCTTTGAAATAACAAGACCTAGGAAGTGGACTTCCCATATCCAGAACTGATACTTCAAGATCTTTCCATAAATCTGGTGCTCTCGGAGTGTATCCATAACTATTTTTAGGTGCGTGGCATTCTCCTCCTCTGATTCCAAGTATATCAAGATGTCATCAATGAAGAATACCATGAAGCGATCAGGGTAAGGCTAGAAGATCCTGTTCATGATCCCTATGAACACTACCGGAGAGTTGGTCACACCGAAGGGCATCACCAAGAACTCGTAATGGCCATACCGACATCTAAAGGCTGTCTTCAGTATGTCCTCATCCTGTACCCTAAGATAGTGACAAACTGATATGAGGTCTATCTTAAAAAATCATCGAGCTCCCTTAAGCTGGTCGAAGAGATTATCAATCATCAGGAGTGGATACTTATTCTTCAAGGTCACCTAGTTTAGGAACCGATAGTCTATGCAAAGCCTTAGACTCCCATCTACCTTCTTGGTGAACAAAATTAGGGATACCCATAGGGAAAAACTGGGCCCTATGAGCCCCTTCCCCTGCAAGTCCTCCAACTATACCCGCAACTCACAAATCTCCTCAGGAGCCATCCGACATACTGCTGTAGATATCGATGCCATCCCAGGGTAAAAGTCAATGTAGAAGTCTACCTCTCTATGATGAGGTAGTCCTGATACATCATCAGGAAATATATCATCATACTGTTCCACCACTATAGGATAACTCAGACTCCTCACATCAACTATTCCAAGGGTAAGGCTTGAAAAATAATGAGTGATTGGATAAAACCTCCTTCAAGAAAGTCCATCCTATGATTCAAAAATTTCCTTCTCATTAGTGAAGTAAAACCTGATCCCATCCTTGCGAACACACCGCACTTTGTGCCAAAAATAGTCGATTTGAGTATGGACTGTGGATAGCCAGTCCATACCAAAGATGACATCGTAATGCCTCGACGCTGTTACTAGGATATCCCAGCCAAAGCTATTGCCTCCTAGAGTGAGCTCACACTGTCTGCACCAGTGTGTAATCATAAAATCTTCTCCTGTAGGAGTCTCTAATCATAAGGATCGATCCAACATATCCATTAGAATCTCTGAGCTCTGAATGAGTGTCATGGAAATAAAAGAGTGACTGGAACCTGTGTCAATAAGAACTGCAACTAGGGTGGAATAGACATAGATCATACCTCTAATCATATCTAGAGCACCATGGTCATAGGCCTGAGCCGCCTGTTGCTGTGCTCTCCCCTGTCTACCTACTCCCTGTGGTTGGGGTGGACCACCTGGGGGTGGTGGTGGTAGAACCTCAAACCATCATCCACCACCTGCTGCACGACCTACTCCTCTGCCACGTCCACTGCCCTATGGACCTCCTTGATCTAACCTCGGCCACTGCCTCAGTGGTCCCTCGATTGTTTTCTGATCATTGTTATGGTGGGTCAGGAAGTTGCAAGCCATGTGGACCTGCCTACCACGGGTGAAGAACAACCTGCTTCCCTCCTGACCCCCTCTGCCTCATGATCTCTACACCTCCGACCCTACATCTTGTGGTCGCCCTCTAGAAGGTCTGGACTACCTGGACCTATGTGTCATCTGCCTAATGCCTCCTGAAGATGTCTCGACTACCCGTCATCTGGTGGTGGCTCTTACTGTCATTGCCTGCTCCGCTAAGAAGCTCTCCACCAATAATGGTCGCTCGGGCACTCAAACCTATGTCGGGATATTGAGATATATCATCAACGCTTTGATCTCCCATCGGAGACCCTGCTCAAAGGTCTGGGCCCTAAAGAATGTGTCTCGTACCATGTCAGTGGAGTAGTGTTATAGGTTAGTAAATCTCTCCGAGTACTGGGCTACTGATAGGATGCCCTACTGTAAGTGTAGTAGCTCCTGGATACGCACTGAGTGTAAAGTCACTGGCATGAACTCCGCCCTGAAGAGGGTCTTGAAGTACAACTAGGAGAGTGTCACCTCATCATGTATTTGGAGCATTAGACTCCACCATCTCCCTAATGTGCCTTGGAAAATTCTAGCAGTTAGGATCACCATATGCTCTGCTAGTGTCTCAACTAGGCAGAAAACTCTAGCCACAACCTTACGCTAGTCCTCAACTGCCTGGGGATCTTCCTCGCCTTGAAACCTCAGAGACATCTGTTTCTATAACTCGTGAAATGTGCTTAATTAACATGTATCTTCCACTAGTGGGGCTAGTGGGAAGTGATACCCTCCGAGTGGTGGTGTTGCTGGTACACCACTCGAAGGTGCCAACATAGTAAGAGGGCCCTGTACCAAAGCCTCATCGCTCGGTGGGCCGTCATCGTGAACTCTCTCAGGAATCCTGGCTAGCTGTCTATGTGGTGGCATCATAAAAAGAAACAGGTGCTCCATGGTCAAAAGTTATACCTATTGAGATGACTCAAAAGAGATCAAAAGTAAAACATTTCCAAAACACACGCAATCAGTGTTTTCATGTTTCAAGTCGAAAATCATAATTTAGGGTCCTGGTGTATGGATATGTCGGCCACTACACCAACACTGGAATCCCCAAACTGAAAACCACACTCAAAACACTTAACAATATTGCTCTATTAGAAATATTAGATTCCTATTTCTTCGATAGAAATGACTCCTCTAATAACACTTTGTCACGAACCATCCCTTGAGGTCCATGCTGTGACTACCCGAAGCCCACCTTCCATAGGCTAGGTGTTGGTGACTAGCACCGAAAAGGCGTATCCCTAAAATTTGAAGGCATTTCATTTAAACCTGTATAACACACATAATAAGAACAAAACAAGATGAAAACATGATTTAAATCTTCAGTAGTAAAAGTGTGTACTAAAAGTAAAGGGACTGAAATACAAGACCAACTGAAAGATATAACTACAACAGAAAATAGTAAACAACTCCTGGGATCGTCCACTAAGGATCCTACCTGAAGGGTAGGTACAAATCGTCTCCACATCTCTCCACGTCAACTACCACTATCTTCCACCATCAAGTCCTATCTCCCTGAGTCTTAGTCATGGATTCCCGTTGTCTACACAAGACACAAAAAGGTGTGGGAGAAACCCGTGCATGGGTGAGTATAACAATACCCAGTAGGGAACCTAAGACCCCCAAAGGTCTCTTAGAATTCCACAAAGGAAAACCAAAAAGCATGATCTCAATAACAAAGCACAAAGAAAAAGACTCAGATCAAACCAGGTATACAAATATGAGAAACAGTAAATAAGATGCTGATCCACACAGGGTCGCTATGATGATAATCCATGATGGGCCGCTCTAAGTTTGGTCCTTTTCAGGTTTCTATGATCCTGATCCACACAGGTTCGCTATGATGCTGATCAACACAGGGTCCCTATGAATGATGATATACACATGGTTGCTATGATGATGATCCACGACGGGCTTCTCTAAGGCTGGTCCTTGTCAGATCTCTATGATGCTGATCTACATAGGGTCACTGTGATGCTGATCCACAAATGGTCGCTATGAATGTTGATCCACACATGGTTGCAATGATGCTGATCCATGATGAGATGCTCTAAGGATAGTCCTCATCAGATCGCTATGATGCTGATCCACACAAGTTCTCTATGATACCGATCCACACAGGGTCTCTATGAATGTTGATTCACATAGGGTCGCTATGATTCTGTTCCAAACAGGGTCGCTATGAATGCTGATCCACACAGGGTTGCTATGAATGCTGATCCACACAGGGTCGCTATGAATGTTGATCCACACATGGTTGCTCTGAATGCTAATCCACACATGGTCACTATGAATGCTGATCCACACAAGGTCACTATGAATGCTGATCCACACTGGGTCCCTCTGAATGATGATCCACACAGGGTGTCTATGAATACTGATCCACACAGGGTTGTTATGAATACTGATCCACATAGGGTCGCTATGAATGCTGATCCACATAGGGTCGCTATGAATGCTGATCCATACAGGGTTGATATGAATGCTGATCCAAACAGGGTCACTATGAAGTGACATCCAGTGATAGGATTCCAAAAAGGAGTAAACCAAAGGTCCGCCATGATGTAAGGGTTCCAATGCAATAGATGACACGTCAATCAAACTCTCGGTCTGAGAGTTATAGGTATTTTAGTGCCGAGGGCCCGGTTGGATTCAGGTACGATCCAAACCGGACATACTCCAACAATCTCCAAAACTCAGGTGGAGTATCTCAAAAGGACCATCTTTCTTCAGGGATCCTATCTTTGCATACAGTTCATCAAAAAGACGTCTGGTTCACAAGATATGACTCTTTAAGTGAAACTGGGCCCGAAAGGGGGTCCGGGCCAGGTTCGGGCCCGGGTCGACCCGATCTAGTCTGGGTCCGACCCATCCCGGCCCGAACCGACCTGGGCCATAGACTAGCCCGGCCCGACCCGGTGTGGTTGGGATACGGCGTCTCGGCCCTCGGGCTGGCACGACCCACGTGAGGGTCGCCCGGTCCACCTCCCAAATGGCTCAAAGAGCCATTCGGATCTTAATTAGTGGCATCGCCTGGCTGTCCACAGGACCTACATGGAGCAGATCCCCTCTCTTTACCTTGAATTCAAAGCCTCAGCCTACCTCATCGCAGCGCACAACGGCACTCTGCCTCCTGCCTCCGCAGCCGGCCGAGAGTTGGTCGACTATCCATCCGCCACAACACCGAGCAGCACCGCCTCCCTTTCGCAGCCGGTGAGCACCAACCACCACCTTCGCCACCTGTGCTGGTCGTTGGTGCCGCTGCACCGACGAATCTTCCATGGGACACCAGGTGAGATCTGATGGTCCGTTTTCCCTTCCGCTCATGCCTACAGGCCTCTCAGGATACCGCCGTCACTGTACGACTCCCAAATTCAAGGTTCTGTTGAATTTTTAGATTTTCCCCCCAAAGAACGCAACAATAACGAAGAGGATGAGGGTCTAGGCCTTGTCTGTTTGGTCCACAACCTCCACGTTAGCATATTAACAAATGGTAGAAATTTAATTCATCAAATATAAACTTAAATAATAAACCCCCTACGTCGTGATTCGTTGGAGACATTGCGGTTGTGCCAGGATAAGAGTCCTCGTTGGGTGAAGTCACTGACATTATTTGATCCCGAATCATTGCCTCCCAGGTTTTTATCCTCCGTCGGTGTAAGTTTCCGCAATACTTCGTCAGAGGTTCCTCGCTTGATGAAGCCATGTCAAAAACCCAACCTGAGCTCTATTTAAATATAGGGGAAGGGTGAGTAATGAAACGTGGAATTAATGAGGTTCATTAATGAACGAACCTCTTAATTACCAATGGTGTGGTTAAAAAATAGGAGATTCAAGACATTAAATGGCTTGAAAAACCATCAGTCCCACCACTACCGCTCAACAGGTGGTAGGAAAAATAAAATAACAATTTTTTTATTTTATTATTTCTTTAAAAGTCGCAAAAACTAACTTTCTGACCCAACCTACTACGGTTGAAGTTAATCCTCCCTTAAGTGAATCCTGGCACTCTGGATTCAACGGTGCCTTCAGATTTTTAATCTGGGCACTAGTTCAAAAGATAGAAAACACCACCCGCATGTTTACTGAACGTACCCTTAAAAAAAGTTCAAAAATTCGTTTCGGGAACACCGGGCCTCAGAATCAAGCTCTGTCAATTTTTACAGACTCGTAATAATCTCAAATAATTTTAAAAAAATTTATATTGAATTTTCGGGTCTTTACACTATGGGATTTTATTTCAAGTTTAGAAATATTTTTTATTCCATTTATAAGGATGACATACGTTATTGTATGGAACATCTTAATAATGAATTATATACTTGAACATAAAAATCATATTTTTTCAAACAATGAAAAATACATTGAGAAAGACACATATCCTACCCATCTATGGCTCTTCATGATTGTTCATGTAAATTAAAATCATATGAATTAACTACATCAAGAAAGGTATTTATAATATATTGAGTTAAAACCCTTAGATACATGTCATGATTGTTTACAAGGAAAAATGAAAAAATCACCCTTCAATAGGAAAGGAAAAATGGATATAGAACTATTGGATTTGATTCATACTAATGTATGCTAACCATTTATAGTAGAGGATTGGGGTGGTTTTTCTTACTTCATTACTTTTACTCACAACTTTAGTAGATATGGATATATCTAAATTATGAGTTATAAATCATATTCCTTTAAAATGTTTTGGGAATTCCAAAATAAAGTATATAATCATCCTGTCATGAATATTAAGAAGCTCCTATCAGACCATGGTAGAGAATATCTTAATCAACCATTCATTGATCACTTAAAGGAGTGTGGGATAATCTCCTAAATAACTCCTCATTATACACCTTAGTGGAATGGTGTAAGTGAAAAGAGGAATCATATCCTACTTGACATGGTAATATTTATGATGATTCATGCAACTCTAAATTTATCCTTTTGGGGAAACTCACTACAAACAATGACATATATTCTAAACTGAGTACCAACTAAACCGAAATATGGGATTCCATACAAGTTATTATATGAAAAGAAACTTGGTCTATCACACATGAATTTATGGTGATGTGAATCATTTTTTAATATAATACCTAATAAAAAATTGGAATCATGAATCATGAAGTGAATCTTTATAGGTTATTATAAGGAAATTAAATGATATTACCTATATAACCCTTCATATAGAAAAGTGATTTTGGAAAGACATGCCATATTTCTTGAAAGGGAGAACATTTTCCAATAGAAATAGTGTGATAAAGATTGAATTTGATGAATTATATACTACAGATTCACAATAGCTAGTATAGGAATAAACTCTGTAAGAGATAATAGGAGATAAAGAAGTTCCCAACATACAAGTACTATATAGGTCAACAAGGGAGGTTAGAAAAATAGAGAGATATGATTTTATTATCATCAAGTCTAGTGAAACATTATTCCTTGAGGATTATAAACCTCTAACCTATATGGAAGAAGTATATAGAAAAGAATATGATAAATGGAAAAAATCCATGCATTCTAAAATGAAGTCCATGCATAAAAATCAAGTTTAGATTTTGATAGACCCACTATATAATGTAAAACCTATTTCGTGAAAATAGGTATTCAAGAAAAAACTATAAATGGATAGTGGAGTAAATAACTATAAATAATGACTAGTTACAAAGGGTTTTTGAAAAATGAAAAGATATTGACTATGTTGAAACCTTCTATTGAGGTAGAATGCTAAGATTTTTCTGAATATTACTTGTAATAACAGCCTTATATGATTATGGGATTTAGAAAATAGATGTGAAAACTGCTATTCTAAATGTTAAGTTGGTTGAAAATGCCTATACGACAAATCCCAAAGAGTTTATAATGTCTAATAGTTCCAATAAAGTATACAAGTAGTAGAGATCCATTTATGAATTGAAGTAGGCATCATGATCATGGAATGATCATTTTGGTTAGGCTATAAGAAAATTTTATTTCACTAAGAACTAAAGTGATATATATATCTTTAAGAAGGTTAGTGGGAGTGCCATAATTTTATTATTATTATATGTTGATGTCATATTATCAATGGGAAATTAATTGATAGTCTAATAGTCTATGAATAATTGTTTAAATTAATGTTTCTCTATAAAATATTTAGATAAAGAAACATACACTATAGGGATCAAGATCAATTGGGATATATCTCAATGGTTTGATGGAAAAATAGATTAGATTCATTGACAGGGCACTAATAAGGTATAATAAAGAATAATCCAAGATACAGAAATTACCAGTGTCACATGACATCAATATCTCTAATAAAATGTGTCCGCAAACATATGAAGAGATTTAAAGAATGAGTAGAGTCCCATATGAATTTTCAATGGGTTTTGTTATGTATGTAATGATATATACCAAGTTTTATATTTAATATACTTTAAGCATGGTGGGAATGTACCCATGTATTCATGTGTTTGGCAGTAGAGTCCCTTATGAATTGTGAAATAGTTAAAACTACCCTAAAGCACTTGATATGTACAAAAGACATGTTCTTGGTGTATAGAGGAGATGAGGAGATAGTAGAAAGGGGATATAATAATGTTAGATTTTAGATAGATAAAAATGATCTTAAATCACATTTTAGTTATGTATTTTACCTAAATGGTAGTCTAGTGATCTTGAGAAGCTTAAAGCAACCCATGGTAATAGATTCTATAGTGGAATATTAGTATATAACAAAATCCAATGTAGCTAAGGAAACATTTTGGATATGAATATTTTCCTCAGATATTAGAATTGTACTTTATAGTGTAGACCATATTATAGTATACTATGATAATATTATAGCATTGGTACTTTCTAAGGATCCTAGGTCACTCAAGAGAACAACTCATATACTTTAGAAATTTCATCTCTTGAGGAATTTTACTCAAATATTTAAAGTCACAGTTAGCAGAGCAGCCACTGAGGATAACATGACATACCCCTTGAATAAATAAAAATCTTAATAGAATAATGATTCTTATGTGAGAATTAGTGGATTGAGATTTATTAGCAGTTGAATCTAGTATAAGTGGGAGTGTTTTGAGAGTGGATTCCTTAAACCCAACTCCTATGTGTACTTTGATTAATATTACATGTATAAAGCTTAATATATGCATGTTTTTTTATTACCAAAATAGTATAACTACTTATTTATGTATTATATATATATATATTATAATGTCCTTAGATTACACATCATATTAAAATGCTATAACAATTCATATTTATAATAAAAGCTTCTAGATACTATAATAGTAATCTTTAACATATGTCTTATGGTCAAGATATATCATTTTAAGGGATATAGATGATGTTTGACTATCAGATGTGGGGGGATCATAAGCATTGAGACTTCTTATGATGAAGTTTTCACATGGTGATCTAGAGTATATGAGATCATGAGGATTGACTCTCCAATGGAAACACCACATGTTTTAGGTGTCATTGTTTGTTTCTATCAATGAAAATGTGCATTGGTCTCTCAACTTGATATCATTATCAATGTATCATTTGATCTCACACTTTTATGTAAGATAAAAATTAAGAAATATATGTTTGTGGAGAGGTAACATATATTGGGTGCATCATTAGTGGTATGGAATTGATTGAATGATCAAGACATGTTTTGTTTCCTACCAAGTAGAGGAAGGGATATCTCGTGCCCTACTGAACAGGATAACAATACATTTATTAAATCAATATACATGGAAGAAGGAGGTAAGTCTATCTGGTATAATCATAGAAAGAATAAATAAATCATGTAAGGATAAAGGCATAAGATTTGAATCCTGATTTATGAGATATCATGATATAAAGATATTATATTACACAATGTATATTAATATGGGATGTTATTATTATTATGCCTAAACCTTATCTATTTAGGGGATTTTATGGGTTAATAAAAACTGATCCTAGTCTGTGAGTGATTCTTAGTGCTATCGAGATAAGGACCTTGAGGGTCACACACATATCACATTAAAAACTTTTTCAAATTCTAATGAATTTCAGTTTAGGACATGGTAGGCCCCATGATGGGGGTTAGGTAGTGCCCAAATCTGAATGATAACAAGGAAATAAATAAATTCAATATTATTCAAGTTTAGAGTAATAAGTTTTTAATTTATTAACTCATAATATTCTCATATTGTTAAGTGAGTATAAGAAAATATTTTATGAATAAATATTCATTATTCAAGGTTTTTTTAAAATATTTATGGAAGATACAAGTCATGTTAATGACTTGTATTTTATCATTAAACATAATTTTGATTTTAAAATTATCTGATAAAATAATTATGAAATTATCTACACGTTTACTAGGCCATAAGTTTGGAATATGAAATATTTAGAAGGTTTAACTTATTAAAGGGAAAATGTGTAATTTTTTCATGTTATAACCTTCCTATAAAAACATAAACATGCCTAAATTATACAAGAATATAAATCCCAAAAATTTTAGATCCTCTCTCAGTTCTCTCTCAAATTTTTGAGTGAGAAAGAAGAGTTCAGAGCACCCTGACCCAAGTTCTTCTTCCCAGACCGAGTTAACGGTTCTCCAGTGATCGTGAGTACATTGAAACCACCTTTATTTCTATATTATAGCACCTATATTCTGAAAATCAATGTACTGAAAATATTTTAAAGCACTTGTGTACAATATATAGGGTTTATGCTTTAGTTACTTCAAGTAACAATCACTAATGATGAGAATAATGGGCCTATGTCTTAAAATCGAATAAGGTATCATTTTAATTTGTTTTAAATTGTTATTTAAATTACATGAGATCCTTATGTTGATAATTGGGTACTACAACATCAAATATCAGGTTTGATGTCTATATAATGGGAAAAATTATTTTTACTTATTTATATAATTCTGTGGAGCACTCGATACCAACATTCCACAAACAACTTTCTCTCTATATCCTATATCAATGGTATAATCTACCTGAAAACATTTAGTATAAAAGAAAATTAACCCTCACCACTTTATATGTTATAACTATCCAATTGGTTATAACCCAACCAAAACCCCATCACAAATATTACTTTGTACTAGCTAGCCACACACATAACTGAGATCTATTATATAGATGGTTACTTAATGGAACCTATGAAGGAATATTATATCATCACATATCAAGGAAAACCATTATAAAAAAATTGGATTTTTTTAATGAATTACTTGTTCACAACAAATGGTTTTAGTGAAAATCTGTGCTATCATGTAGGAAAGAAACATTTGGGATAAAAAATAAATGCTTGTTGCAATAGGTGTTATTTGTGATGGAAAAAAATATCTGTCGTAATAGGTATTATTTTCAATAGAAAAAAAATGTTTTTTATAATAGGTATTATTTACAATAGATTAAGGAATCCACTGTAATTAATTTTTTTAATAAATGTATAAAATATAAATATAGAATATTTATGATGGACTTAGTCCATAAATATTTTTTTTAAAAGGAGAGGAAAGTTAAATATGAAAAAAAATTATTTACGATTGATGTTTAATTTGTCAAAAATTCCAGTCATAATTAATAAAATCCATTGCAAATAAGTATTTATGATGTAATCAAGTTAAAAAATTTTTATCTTAAAAAAAATCACTGTAAATACCCACGCTCGCCCCATCCCTTCCCTACATGCCCTATTCCTCTCACCCAACAAAACTAATTTTCTCTCTCTCTCTCTGTGTGTTTTTGATTTTCTGAAGAAAAATTCACTAAGATTGAGATCTACTAATAGAATTTTGATTTTAGTCCCTTTTTACTCAATGAAGAGGTATTTTCTTAACTTTATTCTTTAAATGATTATTTATTTATTTTGATTGTGTTATTATTAGATAAATTATTGTTTTTTTAATTAATTACATTACTATCATTTATTTAATTTTTTATATTGTTGTAATTTAGAAATTAATTTTTGGTGGTTTGATGTAATATAATGATAAACATAAATTAGTATAATTAATAAAAAATAATTATTAACTATTAAATTTTATTATAAATTATAAAAACCTAGTAAAATATAATAAATTAAACAAAAATTATAAAAATAAATTTAAAAAAAAATCTAATATAAAAATAATTATTAAATTATTTTCAAAATATTACCCAGAAAATTTAATAAAAATTAGTCAAATTATTTTTTGAATTTAAGTAATATTTTTATAAACACTGATAAAATATTATAAATAGTACTAAAAAATAAGAAATTTAATAATGTTAAAAAATTGATAAAAGAACTAATATTTTTAAAATGTAATAAATAATAACTAATAAAGTTTATTATAAATTAGTAAAACTTATTAAAATTTATTTAATTAAGCAAAAAATTTTAATAAGAAATTTAAAATGTAATAAAATATTTGTAAATATTTTATTAAATTATTAGAAAAATATTATTGAAAAAAAATAATAAAAAATTAGTGGAATTATTTTTAACTTAACTTATATATTTATAAATATTTACAAAATATTTTAAAAAGTACTAACAATAAAGGAATATTACTAAATTATCAACAATATTCAAATAAAAATATCATACTAAATTAAATAAAATTATTTGAGAATAATTAAAAAGTAGTAATATCTTAATAAAAAAGTAATAAATAAATAATAAATATTATTATAAATTAATAAAAATTAATAAATAAAAACATTTATAAAAAGAAATAAAAAAACTAATATTAGTAATAAAAAACAAAAAGAAAAATTAGAAAAATATCAATTAATTCATTTCAGAGCCATTTCTGGTTGATACCCTATTTATTTGGGGGATTGAGATTTTCCATCCCTATGTGCAATGTGGGAGTGCTGTAATCACTATGACACTAACATACAAGATGTTGGTGGGGGAGATGGTGTTTATGATGCGACTGATTCGTAGGCGACATGTGACGATGCATGAATGATTAACAACCACCAATGATGCAAGGTCTCATGGTAACGATGGGGGGGGGGGATGCGTTAGTGTCCTACAATGGTGGGAATGAAGATAGTGAGATAGGGTTGGAGACTAGGTAAGGATGCAGTGTTGGCCTACGAGTGTTTTTTAGGCTTTAATGTTCCTTGGGCTTTCTGGTCATGTATATTGGTCCTTTGTGCCCTAGGGACTATAAGACCATGTAATGGGATCCATTTATCTAGAATAAATAGATATTTTTTTGGCTTAGTAAAAAGGGGGGGGGGGGGGGGTAGGGTGGGCTTCCCCTACCCATTGATATAGAATAAAAAACTTATTATATAATTAATAAAAAATAAAATATTATATTAAAAATTGAAAATTAATATGAAATATTTTTTTAAATACATAAAAACCTATTATAAAAATAATAAATAAATAAATAATATAATTAGAATTAATAATTTATTAAAAATAGAATAATAAATAAATAAAAAGTTTTAAATATAGAAAAAATTTGTAAATTTTTTGAAATTATTTATATATTGAAATAAAATATAGTATAATGTATTAAAAATAAAATAATTAATAAATAAAGTATTATAAACACTTAAAAAATTAGTAAACAAATTTTAAATTATTTATACTTTTATATATAATGAAGAGTTTGTTATATTATATGTTTTAGATGTATCAAGATCAATTCAATGAGTTGATGTGTATCCTGATTGAGAATGGGATGCCTAATGATGAGCCTCCAATTTCACCCGCCAAGGGCACTGTCACTGCACCTACCACTTGTAGGGGTCGAGGCCATGTGTGATTGATGATTCCAAACCCTATATCAGAATTAATTGCATCTCTCAATTTTGATCCTCATTGAAGTAAGTAAGTTTAAATATGAATTTTATTTAGTTTTATTTTAATTAATTTTATTTATTTATTGTGTTACTAATTATTCAAATTTTCATAGCTTTTCACATCTAGCCGTTGGCTAGGATAGTCCTATTATGAGAAACTATTTTTCTTCTTTGTGGTTATCATGGGACTAGGTTCCTAGAAATGTGCATCATCACATTTTCAAGCACTAGATTGAATGTAAATAAACACTACATTTTATTTTAAATTTATATAATTTATAATTTACTATATTATTAAATATTTATAGGTTTTATGGTCTTGTGATGATAACATGAGACCCTCCATTTGGGAGGCATAATATTATTGCATGCACGATCACTTATATTAGTTTTTACATAACCTTGGAAAGTATCTATAGAGAGAGCATCTATTAAATTTATTTTGAAACTCCTATGTGTATCGTTGACCCAATTAAATCCCCACCCAGTCTTGGGAAGGATTGTTCAATTACTAGATAAGGGATTTTTTCAGGCGGAGATCATCTTTGGGTTGATAGAATTGGGGGAGATATAATATGTCATACATAGAGTTGGAAGTCATAATTTTAGTATACATCATTGATAGTTGGTAAGTGATAATATTTAATAATTTATATAATAAACTTATATAGTATGTGGTTGATCTTGCTGTTATAGAGTTTGATGTGTACAAGAGGATGTACACTAATCATAGTATTGGGAAGACTACTGGTGAGAGACAATGATAAATTGTGGTTAGTATTTCTTTTATAGTTTTTAAAATTAACATAATATTATTTTTAACTTTTTTAATTTATATTTATAAATTTGTAGGAGTCATATGAAACATAGGATTCTTAGATTTAGTAGAGTTAGGTGGATATAGAGGCTGAGGATAATGAGGCCTTGTGCAAGTCATGTTGCGATGTGGCAACCTATTTGCAGGTGATAGAGAGTGATATTGAGAAAGGATGGATGGTCAATATTGGTTCATGATCAACACCATATAATTATTATATTATTGAAGTGATGTCATCATTTATCTCTAAGGGAGATCATACAAGATCATCATCCTTTACTATTACAGAGTATGAGGAGAGGGAGGATATTATATTGATATTTACAAGAGAGTAAGAAGAGAAATGACAATAGCAGGATCAGTTGTGTGAGTAGATGATGGTGTATATGTGTCATCTTACACATGGTTTATGGATGAAGTTTATTCCTCCTAATGGTTATGATCACCCACCCCATAAATGACATTATTATTACAACTTTTTATGAATTTAATTTGTATTATATGTGTTTTAATTTTATAATGAATGTGTTTTTTATATATATTTTTTATTTTGAGTGATTTTTTATTTTTTATTTACTTATTTTGTGTTAATTGTGACAAATTTAGAAATAAATTGAATATAATATTTGTGATGGATTTTTAAATGTGTCAAATTTAAGTTGGAATAAGATTATTTGTGAAATAATTCATAATCCATCGTAAATACTATTTGTGATAGATATATATTTCCATAAAAAATAATATTTCCCTTATATTAATTATGATGGTTCATCACAAATAATAGTAATTGAGATTTAATTTTCAATGATGGGTATTTGTGATGTATTCCTATTATAAATAACTTTTTATTATGGGAATCCATAATAAATGACCCATCATAAAGAAGTATTATTTTCATAGTGCACTCTAGTTAAGTTCCACTTCAAGGGTTTATCAAACATTTTCTTAGGTTCATGGTCATTGATGACTAAGGAATTGAGAGTAATTATTGAGGGAAAACTTATGGCCCTAAAATTAATTTCTCTACTCACAAGGAATTAGTAATTACATTTCTTGTTCATTTTAGGTCAAACATAGATTCCTGTTGTAACCTTCACATCACACGCCAAAAAAATTAATCTAAAACAATAGAAAATTATAAGTAAGACCTACCTAATCTTTATAGGATACCACTTGTATAATATTAATAGATAAATCATCCTCAAACATAAGAAATTATAAAACCCAGAATAATTTCCCAAATTAGGGATTTCTAGTGGGGAATGAAAAACTAGTGAGAGACACTAAGAATAGATAGAGGAGAAGGTTTATATTTACCCATAACGATCCTTTAGGATAAAAAAACTCAAATTAGATCATCGATGATAGAAAAATTAACCTTTAAAAGTGATATCACTAGAGAGGTGGGGGTGTGTATTGTGCAGACTAAGAGGAAAAATGAGGTTGTCTTCATTTTATAAGACTTTTAACATTTTAATTAATTAATTTTTTATTAAATTGCCTATAGGTCCACTGGGTAGTTGGTCCATTGTCACTGAGTACTTGGTACCCCATCGGGTACCCGCCCAATAGCCATTGGGTGGTAAGTGCACACATGGTCCTACCCCCTCTTTGCCTAGGCCCCCAGGTACCCAATATCTATCAACTAGGTCTTTCATACCATCTATCCCCAAGGTAAAATTTTATGTATAGAGTATAAATACTCAATTTTAGAGCCTTATCCTCTGCTAACTCCACCATCTACCAAAAAATAATGAAATATAGATGGTTTGGAAAAAATTCAAACAATTATATGCCTTGGAATATGTTTATTTTTACAAACTCTCTAGTATATAGAATCTTATCCTCAATATGTGTCCCTGAGAATCACTAGTGAAAAGCTCTAGCTAATTTGCTTAAATATCCATCTCTCTCTCCAATGTCTCCTCTTAAATATGCTCATTCCATCACTAAATGTATACTAGGGGTACCATCTTCTATATAAGTGTCTTCTAACTCCATTCCACTATATGAACTGACCATTCCTTAAACAATGCATCAACCCCTAGCTCAACATCATCAATGATGATCATATAGTAAGGGTCAAGATGAAACATATGAAGCTAACATATATGGAATACATTATGAATCACATAGTATCTTTAAGGTGAGATTAACCAATATTTAACTGTACTAATCCTATCAATAACCTCAAATGAACTCATAATCCTGGGTGCCAATTTCCCCTACCTATGAATCTGCATGTGTCCCAAATGAGTTAATACTGTTAAGAACACCTAGTTTCCCACCTAAAACTCTAGAGGAGGAATACATCAGTTTGAATATGATCACTACCTACTCTAAGTGACCCCCAGGTACTTCTTGATCAACTTAATACATTCTAATGTCTCATATAAGAGATTCAACATGATAATAAAATAATCCCCTACCTATAACCAGTATAGAGGTTATCGATAAGGCCCACCATATAACATCTCAAAGGGATACATCTTAATAAAAACAGAATAACTATTATTATAGATGAACTCAACCAATGATATATGGTTTCCCCATGAACTAAAAAAATCTTAGACATAGGCCTGTAACATGCCCTCCAAAATTTGAATAGTACACTCAAATTACCCATTGTCCTAAGGATTGTTTTCTATTATTAGATACACCTAAGTATTAAATTACTTATATAATCCCTACCATAAGAGTTACATAAATTAGGAATCTCAATCTAGTATGATAATTTTGGGCACATTGTGTAACTATATTATCTCACACACACATATCTTTCCTAACTCATCAATTGATATGATCTCCTTTATTAGTAATAAGTGATCCACTTTAATTAATTTTTCAAAAATAACCCATACCATATCACTACCTTAAGGATACATTGGAAACCACATCAGGAAATATATTGTCACATCATCCCACTTCCACTCAAGAATGGGAACCAACTATAGAAGGACAACGAGTCTTTAGTACTTATAATTCTTCTACTGAGGTATGGCATCATGTAAAAATACTTATAATTTCCTTCTTCATATTAAGAAACAAGTATTCCTTGTGATTTTCATGATACATATTTTTCATCCCAAGGTGAATAACCTATATTGAGGTATGTTATTCCTGTATTAGCTCCTTATGCATGCTTATAGATCAATGTTCAAACTCATACATAAAGGATCCCATCATCATACTGGGACTTATATAGTGTTTCCTCCCATACCTCATAACCTAGAAATCTAAGTTCAACATCTAACTCTCCTTCACTACAATAACCCACATTGTTACATTCTGGAGAATTTAGAGGAAATTTAAATTTTCAGTCCCAAATAAGTGTTTTTTTTATAATTGAGACTTGAGATGACAATACGAGGGTTGGTAAATTCGTAGGCGAGTGTTGTTATAGGTGTTAGGGTGATTGAATGGTTATTTAGAGTGTTAAGTGAGTTTTGGAGGAGTTGGTCTTAAATTTGGGATGATTTTTGGCTATAGGTGGCAGGTTAAACTATAAGAGGGGGTG
This sequence comes from Viscum album, assembly GCA_963277665.1. Classification (NCBI taxonomy): domain Eukaryota; kingdom Viridiplantae; phylum Streptophyta; class Magnoliopsida; order Santalales; family Viscaceae; genus Viscum; species Viscum album. The sequence continues at coordinate 574,879,322 of OY728122.1, read as the reverse complement.
TCGAGTCATGGTGAAGAGTTGTGTGAGATTAAATTCTAAGGTTAGAGGGAAGATCATACAATAGACTAAGGGATTTAATATTTATTATACGTGTAATATTACATTTTCTAGAATCTATTTATATCATACTGCAATAATAGAATTGTGTTATGAGGGATGATCATGATAGAAGTGACACACCATGACCAGTGAGATGCACTATAAAGGGTGCTCGAGAGGGTAGTGTTTTGATGTAGTCAAGTGGGTTTCATCATAGAATGTGTTTAGGGGAGGAGTGTGAGAGTATTACTAGGGGGAGAATTCCACCATAGGGTAACCAGTCACATTGTAATGGGTGGTTAGGATTTATTGGTTCTACCATGGAGAGGGAAAATATGATGTGAACCAATTGTTCATGCTGTAATTCACCCCTAAGGTGTTTTTTTAATATTTTGGAAAAATATTTTTAAAATGGATCTATCCCTCCTTGTTAATCATATGACCCCCAACACCCAACACCCAAATCCATCTCCTTTTAATTTTCCCCTCTCCATATCAATTCTCTTGGCTCTTAGATATCCATCTGAAAATGGATTGACATTAAATATAAAGAAGAAGGTTCTACTTAGTATGAGTATGGTAATACCTAGGTTATCTCTCACTATATTGTGCATTTTACTTCCATTTTGGAATAACCCTAGTTTTAGGGACTATTTTTCTAATTTCTCAATTTTAGGGGAATGAGGAAGAACCAAGCTATAATATCAAAAAGATCAGAAACAACCTATATTTACCTTAACCTTGGTAACCCTCAATCAGATGATTGGTATATACTCTATCTCTCTACCCTGAGAGCCCTCAATCAAACCAGATCATACATAATGATTACAAAAGAAAGTAATATAATGAATTTATAAAAATCCTTACAAATAGATGCCCTAAGTAAAACTCTATAGAGATTACAATAAAGTCCTCTTAAGTAATAAGAAATTACTAAAACTTCACAAAAAATTTAGATCACTTGGGTAACTTTCCCTCCTACTTAAATGAAACTCTATTTATAGAAACTCTACTAATTTTTATAATTTTTATTTCTCAAAATTGGTTACAACAACATTAGACGAACTCATATGAAGTTCTTCATCCAATATGCTTTATAAAAGTTCATCCAAAAAGAATGTACACCTCTATTCGATGAAGTTTGTTTAGTAGAATTGGTAGAAATTTTTCTAATGGACTACATTATAATTTGTCTACAATAATTTATAAAACCTATATCTAGTGAACTTGTATATATCTATCTAATATAAAAAGTACATTTACATCCAATAAGGAAGTTTCTTCCAATATCCGCTATCCAAAAAACTTTAAGAAAGATCCATCCTTTGGAAAAGATATTATATATTCAATAAAATATTAACTTTACTAAAAAAACCTTTTAAAAACATGGTAAGTATAAAAGATATAAATTTATACAATTTTATGTAATTGGATGTTATTTTAAAAAATGATATTAGAAAGCCTATAAAGAATTATTTCATCTCAACAGTCTCCCCCTTTTAAAAAGCACAAAATATAACATTAAAAAAAGCATAAAGATAAAAATTTATAAAAAATCACTCCCCCTACCTCACATAATCTCTTAATATCTTCCTTTATTCCCCTTTTCCCGAAATTTTAGACCCTTTCTACCAAAATTTTAGACCCTTTATCCCCCTTGTGATTATCAAAAATGTTTTAGGAGATAAAATGTGTAACTTGAAATATTAGGGAAAAAGTATATGAAATAAAATGATATAAAAATAAGTAATTAAATTATTCACCCAATAAGGTAATTTACCCAAAAATATAATAAATAAATTCATCCAAATTTATTAGAAAAAAATAAATAAAAAAATATTGGAAAAAAATTACATAAAAAACATACATAAGAGAGTTTTGAGTTTGGTTATTACAAATACTTTCAATAGTTTAGTAAAATAAATAAGTATTTATTTTAAAGTTTATTTATGATAACTTTAATCATTTTTATATCATCCTAATTATTTTAAGATTCAAAAACTAAAGTATTTAACTTTGAAACTCCTTCTTCCAAAATTTCAATATTTTTCCCTTTCTTGGAAATCTCATCATCTTACTGCATCGTGAGAGATTTGAGATCATTAATTTACCTTGTACTTTCAAATACTTAATGATTGAAACTCATGGAAAGATCTAATTTTCCTTAGATATAATTACAAAAATATTGAATTTATATAAAGAACAACATTATTCATTCAAGACTATTTATAAATTTATTGAAATAGTTTATTTTCATTTCCATTATATTTATATTTTTACTTGGATCTGAATTGGCAGAATCACTCTAAAACTACACTAGTAAAGGTGGTGCATTACCTGAGGGTTTTTTATTCTATTTAAATAAAATGGGATTGTGAAATCTCAATTACATCAACTTCTTCATCAGATTATGATTTTTATGATGATGATTTTTTTAGATTGTTTCTCATAATCCCTATAGGATTCCTCTTTGTACGAATCATTGAGAGAAACATTGTGTACATACCGAGAGGATAATAATATTGAGGTTTCATCTGACATCTCTTCTATATCCAGAATATTTTTCAATTATCAATCTACTCTAGATTTATTATTAGTTTTTCTCTTCCTTGGAATGTGATATGGTTCTTTAGGATAATAAGATTCATTATTTCCTTTCTGTTATTCTTGAATAGTTTTGTATACTTTATCTTGAACATATTCATCCTGACGTTCATGTACCAAGACTCATTTTCCTTTTAACTTATGAATAGTATCAAGAAAATTTAAAACTTATACTGGTTGAATTATATAAAGAACAATAAACAGAGAAGGACAAGACTAAAGATAATCTTCCTTATTTGGAACTTCAACTATTGAATGAATTTTTAAATTACCTTTAGGAAGGCATTGATTTTTATTTATTTATTTTTAATATTTATACCTTTTAATCTCTTATTCTATGAGTTTTTAATAAGTTTTTTTTTCTTTAAGTCCAAAGCCTCTATGGTATCCAAACCAAAAGTTATATTATCATCAGTTTTTCTCCTTATTCATAATGAATGTATAAAATGCTTCATCAAACATTCTATTTTGTTTCTTAGTTGGAATGAGTGGTGAGTTTTCTCCATATTTAGTTTTTCCCATAAATTTCTTATTTAGCTCATTAAATTTAGAAACAAATTAACCTTTGGTTGAATTATGTACAAACTGTTTCAAGGTCAGAAAAAAAAAGATTCATTTTTATAACAAAATCTTCTAAAAAAAGAATAATTTTCTATAATAAGATCCACCTCATTATTAATTTTTTATTCCTTCATAAATTTTACTAAATATTTATTGATAAAACATAAGTACAAAATTATTTTAAACTTTTGTTACTCAACCTTTACTTCTTTAATAAAACTGAGAAAACAGTTTATTAAGTTGAAAATTCTATTATTGTAGAGAAACTCTAATACATATATATCCTATACTTTTAGAGTATCTTTATCATATTTTTTTTGTATAATATTTTTTTTAATCCATATAAAAAATATTATTACATATAGTGAAATATGAGACACTTTCCTTACTTTCTTGTATAAAGATAATAATTATTTTTCTATATAATATTTCTAAAAAATTCTAATATTTTTAGGAAATTTATGAGTGATGGGGTTTTCTTATCATTCTAATGGGTTCCCAACCAATTAAATAACTTTTTTAATGTTGAGGCTGTATGATTTTCCAAAAAGAGTAAAGGTAAAATTCATAAGACCATAAAATTCCTTAAACATAGCTGACATATAGTATTTTCGAAAAATATCTTTATAATGAATGTCAAAATAAAATTCATAAACACTCAAATATTCCCAACCTTGAAAAATGATGGTTAAATTCAATAAGTAATCATATTTTTTAAACAAATTCTCTATTAGGGAAATATTTTGAGGTTTCTATGGAGATATGATTGGATGATGTTACAAAACCATGGACAAACTAAAAAAATAATACACAGAGGGAAGAAAAATTGACAAGAATTCATCTTGAGAATAAGCGGTGAGAAGGAAAGTGGTATCCTACTTCCAATTTTTATGGAAAAAAGATACATTTAACAGAACTTCCTTAAATCCAAAATTTTAGATTAAATACCTCAAATATATCAATGGATGATATCATTTCTTGAAATATGAAAAAATATGAATTCTTGATGTTTTGTAACTTTTGTCATAAGTTTATCGCATAAACATTTGTTTTAATAAAACATGAAAGTTTGTAAAACAAATTTAGAAAGATTTTTGTATAGAAGTCATAAACATCATAGAAAATATTATATTGAAGGATAGAAAAATTTATAATAGAATATTGAAAAATTTTCCTCAGGTAGAAATTTTTATAAAATTTCTTACAAAATTTTGTTTAGTAATATAAAATTATTGGTTTCATAAAAAAAATAAAGGAAAGATCCCATTTGATAAATTTTTGGATGGATATTAGTTTAATGAAACTTAAGAAGTTTCTAAAAAAAATTTCCTATAAAGTTTATAAGAAAATACGTTTTGAAAGTTTCTAAAAATACAATTGGAAATTTTTTAATAAAAATTTTTCTGTAAATTTTTATAAGAAAACTTTGTTAAAAAAATTTTAAGAAAAATTTGTCTTGAAAACTTATAAAAGGAAAGAATTTATGTTTTTTTCAAAACATAGGAAATAAAAAGATCTAATCCATTTTCAAGGATTTTTTTACTATAAGGACATAGGTAAAAAATAAGTTGATAGATGATCATTTTATATCGAACATTCTAATATTATATTTAATATATTCAAATCTCTCAGGATTAAGTGGTTTTTTTAAAATATCAGTAAGTTGTTATTGTGTTATGATGAATCGTAAAATGATATCTCTTTTTTATTTGTGATCCTAAAGGTAATGGTGTCTTATATATTTATTCTTGTATCTTGAGTAATGTGTTGGGTTTTTTACCTAATCTATGGAATTAGTGTTATCACAAAAAAATAGGTTTTTTTACTAAAACTCATTCCAAAATTAGTGAGTGTGGGTTACATCCACAAAACCTTAGCACACCAACTTCTTGATCCAATATATTTAGCTACAACATTGGAAAGTGCTACTGAGTATTATTTCTTACAAGACCAAGAAATTAAATCCTCTCCTTGAAAATGAAAAGTTCCAAATGTAATTTTTCTATACATTTTACATCCTCCAAAGTCAACATCTGAAAAAATTTTAATTTCAAAATCATTTCCCAAAGAATAAAATAATCCAAGATCCATAGTTACCTTAAGGAATTTAAAAATTATTTTAAAAAATTTCAGATGGGATTCTTTATAATTTTCTTGAAATATTACACATAATAATATATAAAACATTAAGTTTATAAAACTATCTATATGATATATTAAACTACCAATTGTTCCTCTAAAAATGTTTTTATCAACTAGTTTCCTATATTCATCAAGCTATATTATTTTTGAGGCTCTGATAGGAGTACTAATACTCTTATCATTTTCATATCCAAACCTTCAAAGTAAATTTTTTATATAATTTTGTTGATATATGAAATTAATTTCTAGTTTTTGATAAATTTGAAAACTAAGAAAAAGATAAGTTCACCCATGAGGAGAATTTTAAACTCATAATTCATAAGATTCATGAAGGAATCAGAAAGTGATTTTTGAGTTAATAAAAATATAATATCATCAACATAAAATTGATCAATGGTTTTATATTTATTTTTTTAATAAAAATAATTTGATCCACATATACCTTAACCAAAATTTTTTGTAATAAAAATATAGTAAGTATACCATACCAGGATTATAAAGATTGTTCAACTCCGTAGAGTGCCTTGTTAAATCTAAAAAAATTATATGGAGAATTTATACTTTCAAAAATAGGTGGTTGTTCTACATAAAATTCCTCTTGTACATATCCTTTAATAAAATTACACTTCACATCTATTTGATATAGAGTGAAATTTACAAATTCTGTAAAGTATATAAGTGTAAAAATAGATTCAAATCTAGGTACTTGACCAGAATTTTCTTTATAATCTATCCATTCTTATTGATTATATCCACTTTCAAGAAGCCTATAATTTTTTATTACAATTATTATATTTTCATTATTATTATTATGGAAAAACCATTTTACTCCAATTATAATAAAATCTTTAGAATGTTCTACAAAAGTCTAAACTTTGTTCCTCTCAAATTTATTGAGTTCATATTGCTTTTCCTTTGTCTATGTTTCATCACCCAAAGACTCATATAAGGTATTTGGTTAAATTTTTTATAATAATACACAATTTTCAAATTTATTTCTTAAGGAAATTTTAGTTTTAACAATTTGACCTTCATCAGAAATTTTATTATTAGTGGGATGATTCATAAGGATTGTCTGATTACTTGGATTTTTAAAATGTTGTTCCTAAACAACAGGTTGAGTTTCTTCAAAAGTTATAACTTCAAAAAAAATTTCTTTAGTTATTATTTCATGCGAATAATTTTCCAACATGGTTTGAAACTAGTTTTGTAAATATCTTACAAAGATGTGGTTTCAGGTTGTTTAAAAGTAAAAGGGCTAGTTTCATCAAATTTTACACGCACCATTTATTTAAAAATACTTTTTATTTTATTAAAAATAATATAAACCTTACTTATTGTATAATAGACAAGGAAAAATATTTCTTTATCTTTTGGAGAATTTTTTTATAATTATATTTAGTATTAAAGATGTATAATTTGAATCTAAAAACTCTTTTGTAAGAAAGTTTTGGTTTTATTGATATCAACAACTCATAAGGAGTTTTTTTTAAGAAATGGTAAGCGTAAAACTATATTTATAGTATAATAGGAATTACTAACCACTTAAACCATTTTTTTTGAAATTAAGTATCCACTCATCCTGGTTCTAGTAATTTCCTGAATAAATCCATTTCTTTATCCAACTACACTATTTTTATGAGGTGTTTATGGGACTAAAAAGTTATGTATAATACCTTTCTTACTATAAAAAGTTTTAAAATCATAATTTTCAAATTATCCACAATGATCACTATGAATAGTTACTAAAGTTATAATTTTAATCATTTTTAACAAGGTTCATAATGTTTTTTTAAAAAAAAAGGCTTCCAGTTTTTTTTCTAGAAAATATACCCACATATATCTATTGTTGTCATCAATGAAGACATATACATAATATTTTCCACCAATACTTTTAGTTTATATTGTAAATACATAACAACTAACTATAAAGAATAATAAGTTAAAAATTATCAAATAAATTTAAATCTTGACTTATGTTTCTTTCCAAATTGACAAGGATTCAAAACTTTTGAAGAATTAAACCTAAGCTCCATTAGATCTCTAAATAGTTCATTATTAGAGTGTTTGACTAAAGTTATAAAACTAATGTTTCCTAAAATTCTATTCTATAACCAATATTTATCTTCTATTGAACATAGGTAAGTTAGATCATGGATTCTAAGGCCTTTTAGTTTTGAGTGTTTACATTCTCAAACCTATAGACATAAAGAATCAATTTACCTTATAAATAATGATATGTACATTTATAATCCCTAAAGTTCACAATATATACTTCATTATATAATTTAATTATTTTAATAAGGTTCTTCCTCAGTCCTATAACATATAAAAAATTTGAAATTAAATATTTACCAAGAAGTACAATATCACCTATACTGTCTATTTCTTTTTTAGTATTATATCTAAAAGTGACTTTTCCACCTTTCAACTTGATAATATTTTGGAAAAAAGTATTGTTTCTAGTAATATTATTGTAACATACACTATCTATGTACCAAGTATATTTACTTTTGGTACTTATATTTTTTCCCTAAAAGAGAAAAATTATGATTTTAGTACCCAAACATGCTTGGGTAAAAAATTATTAGAAAATATAACTTTAGGAATACACATCTATCAAAATTTCTTATATTATACACCTGCCAATTATTTTGAAATATATGATTTAGGAAAACTAAATATTGAACGTTTTTTAAAGAAAATTTATTCTTCCAATGTGCACCTCTCTAACATTTAGTACAAAAGGGAAAACTTTTTGGAACAAAGTAATTATTTTAAAAATGAGTTTTTTATTTGGTAAAAACATCCCCAGATGTATTTCTATTAGGTCTCATATTTATATATATATATTTAAAATTTTCCTTCCAGGAAGTTAAATTTGATTAAATTTTTTTTCAGACTAAATACTTCAGTGTTTGGTTTCATAACCAAATTATAATTTTATTTAGTTAAGGTCAAATTATATTTCTTATATAACACTTTATTAAGATATCAAATTTATATGGTAAGTTTATAAATTAATATATTTTATTTGGAAAGTTCTACCTTAGCACTTTCATAGATTTTTTAAACTTTATTATTTTGTTTTTCAATAAAGGTTACATATCTAGATACTTATTCAAAACTTATTAATGTATCCTCATCATTATATTTAACATATTTTTCTTCATCAAAAGAAGTGGAATATTCATCACCCAAATCTAAATATTTTTCCTTAGAAGTTAATTTTTTCAAGAGTTTAGTAGATACCTTAGCCATGCAGCATTGGTTGGTCTTTGTAATATCCACATAAAAACCATGGACTTTCTGACTATTTCAACTGTTGTTAGAAGATATTTATGAAGAAATATATCCACCACTTGTACTCCATGTGTTATCATCTTTCAAACTTTTCTTACCTTTGTTCTTATATTACTTTCTAGAACTCCTATCATTTTTCTATTTATTTTTCAACTTATGATAATCTGGATTGATAAAATAAGTTTTCTTATATTCATAGAATATAATCTCAAAATTTTCTTTCTTATCACTTATTTCTTACTAATTTTTTTTGTATTTATACCAATTTTTTTTCTTTCCAGTTATTTTGTTCATTATTTTAGCAATATGTTCATGGTCATTATCACTATCTTCTAATGAACCACTTTCAGTATTATCTATCACCTTATTATTTTTATAATATTTATGATTTTTTTCAACATATCTAGATTTATCAGAAACATTTGATATAGAATAAAAAACTTCCCCATTATTATTTTTCACTTTTTCAACATCTCTTTTCAATTTAACCTCATATTTAATGAGAGTTCCAATAAGATCATATAAACTTAACTTTGTAAGATGATTTGTATCATCAATATTTTATCTCTAATATTCCCACTCATGTGGAATAATATCAATGATATTTTCTACCAACCAATCTTCTATTAGATCATTATCTTCAAGTGATTGTAAACTATTTACAATAGTCATAAAGAGTTTATAGATATGTGAAAATTATTCTCTTAGTAGAAAATAAAAATCTCTATAGTCTTCTCTTATCACATCTCTTATTATTTCAATAACTTTTGTAGTTCCAAAATGATCTATTTCAAGTTTCTTCCAAATATCATCAACTGCCTCATAGGATGAAATCTGATTATAGATATTTCTAATAATAGAACATAATAAAGTATTTATAATATTATACTTCAATTTATATTTAAGTTTATCTTATCTAGTAAAAGTAATAACTTCCTTATTAGGAATTTGTTAGCTTCTAGTAATCATAATAAAATTTTCCACTCCAGTATTTATAATGAAAGTTTTCATACGATATCTCCAATATTCATAATTAGAGACATTAAAGATTAGTGGTTGACATGGATTTAAATTTTCAAGTGTCCCAATGGAAAATAATTCCATTTTAAAAACAAATATACTCTTTTCTAAAAAAACATGTTAGTTTAATTTTTTTTAACAAGTAGTAACCACCTTTAATAAAAAATATAGGATTAAAAAATTCATGTTTTACTACAAGAGGGGGGTGTGAATTTTATTTTATAAAATTAAAATTACAATATTTACCAACCTATTTAGGAAAGTGATCAGATGAAGATTGAAATTGATATACCTTGTATTTAGAGTTATAATTTTTTTATAACATACAATAAAAAATTTTCTAATAATAATCACAATAAAAATAAATAATTATAAAAAAAAGTAATAAAAAATTTTATAAATTAATAAAAAATATGATTAACTTTATAAAAAATATTCTACACTTTATCCTTTAGTGTTAAGGAAGTAAATAACCTTGACTTTGGGTAAGAATGATATTCACCCTATCATTCGGTTTTCATTCCTAGCTATGGAAGTACTTGATCAAAAATATTAGAAACAACCTCTATTTCCTTTAACATTGGGAAACCTAGATCAGATGATTGGTATATACTTTTTCTCTCTACCCTGAGATCCCTCAATCAAACCAAATCAGAAAAAGTGATTACAAAATCAAATAACATAAGGCATTTATAAAAATAATCATAAATAGATTTCTTATGTAAAACTTTTTAAATATTATAATAAAGTGATATCAAATAACAAGAAATTATTAAAAATTATAACTTTGGATTTCTTGGTAATGCTCTTTCCTCCTTGAGTGAAACTCTATTTATAGGTTCACTCCCAAGGATCATATTCCATATTTCCAAAAGTTGGTTTTAATGACAATGTAAAAATTCCATCTTCACTTGGTAAGTTTAGTACATCATCAACTTATGATAGTAATATTTTTTTGCCCTATTATAGTTTATAAAGGTTCCATCTGGTATAATGGAAATCTTCATCCAGTAAAACATATGAAGTTATTTATCTAGTAGTATTTATAAAATTTCTTTTGGAAAGAATTTTTGCCTCTATTTGATAAATTATGTTCAAGAAACTTGGTATAACTTCAACTGATAGACTATGTTATACTTTTTTTAATAGAATTTACAAAACTTTACCCAGTAAAATTGTATCCTTATGTTTTATGTAAAAAGTAAATGTCCATTTTATAGGGAAGTTCCATCTAATATCCACTATCTGGAAAACTTTTATAAAGTTACATATATTGGGAAGGATATTCTCCATCCAGTAAAACATTTAAATTTACTAAAAAACATATTAAAATACTAAGGAGTATCAAAGTTATAAATTTATAAACTTTTAAGGAATTAAATTTTTATTTTAAAAAAATGAGTTTAGAACATTTAGAAATAATTCTTTTGATTCAACATGACTTTACCTTGAGTGATAAGTTGGTGGTGAAGATGTGATGTGTAACCTCATCCTGAGTGATAGGGTGGTGGTTGAGATGTGATGTTTGACCTCATCTTGGGTGATTGAGTGGTGGTCAAGATGTGATATGTAACCCTTCACTAAGTGTTAAAGTGGTTTAGATGATACATGATATTAGAATTCATGTTTAGTGAGAGGGTGGTGGAATGTGATAAAGCATGAGATCAGGACTTGGTATGGGTCCCTAAACTAAGTGAAATGGTTATGGTTGAGGCACTATCAATGGTATTATCCTTGAGTGGTGGGACTATGGTCTGGTTGTATTATGATATAAATTATTCCACCAATATTGGCAGAAATAGGAAAGGTCAGACAATTAGTGGCCTGGTTAGCACACAATGATCTAATGCATATGCTTGTGTATTTTCTATATATTTTATGTCCATACACACTAAATATTTTGGTATATTTGAATGAACCCATTGGTGGTACCCTACTAAGATTTATTTATCACACCCTCCATGAGAGCCCTAGTGCATGCGAAAATATTCATGTTTTACTTATTAGTGGAAGGTTGTACAAAAGATCTAGATAGAGTAGTTAGATGGGGATTTGGGTGAAAAATATAACAAGGGACCTGGATTTTATAGTCGATTATCACATGTATTCTTGTTTTAGTTTGTGTTTTATATTTTATTATCCTTATAGGAAATACCTGTATATGTTTTTATATTTACTGAGCATGGGTATTATTTTGTTGTAATGCGTTATGTTGTATATTTTTAATGGTTTTATATTCATAATAACTCCCTATAGATACACTAATTCATACTTGATTCAATTATTAATATGTTATTTTAGGTGATTCTATTAAGATTATAGTCTCTCCATGCCTGGTTATAGACTCTCGTCGCTAGTTGACAACCTATGGTACATGGGTAGATGTGCTTGAGGTTATGTGAAACTCTAACTAGAGTGCTATTCAAGTGATTTTTGTCAGGGTGTCACATTTACTATATCAACTAGTGAGAAAGTTATTCTTGGATTTGTAAGGGTATCTTTACCTTTATACTTAATAATATTAATTTACTTCTCCTTGAAAAATCACATTGACTACCACTCTCTACAAGACTCTCACAATAGTTGAGTCCGAGTCTTCTTACTCCTCACATTAACCACAATGTTCCCCTTACTAAGGGTGTATAACACCTCAAATTTTAAAGAAATAAGGTACTCAAACCACCTTATTTATCAAAGGTTTAGGTCCCACAATGAGAATATGTACTTTAAGATCTTGTGTTTAGTGTAGATCAAAAACCTCTAACCCAAAAATTAGTGATTCTAATACCTTAATGTATACAATAACACTTAAAACTCTACATCATGCATTAGTTAGTTCTACTAATGTGGCATTAGCTACCTATACCTATATGAAACTAATCACCCATCTTATATCAATACTACTATATGACAAACACTTAATGCAACAAAATATAGAGTATAAAATTTACTCAATTTATATAAGGCCTAGATCAACACATATATTAACATGTAATTTAACTCCTAGAAGGATCTCTTGCATGAAATGCATCACTTAAACTTTGATCCTTTCTTGGTTAGGGCCATCATCATCATTTTCAATTGGGATATTTCTTGAATGAATATCCTATAGGAACATGCAAATATTAGTATGTTATGGATCAAAAATTAATTCTTATGATTATTCCAAGAAATCATAGCCTTGAACTTCTCAAATTCCACTAATATTCCAGCCTTAGATACAAGGTTCCTTAATTAGCATACCACTATGATTTGTAAATGAAATTTTGAGATATTGGAATAAAAATGATCTCCCTTAGTGCACCCATGATAATCTATAAATATTTTTCATTATCCTCCCACATCTAAGAGTATACCAATATGCATTTTATGAACACATGAAGGCTCCAAGCACAATGGAAGCCTATCAGGACCATGACTAATGATGATGTTTAATTGAATTTGATAAATAAGAAATAATAAAATAATGAATAATGACATTTCTCATGATTATTTTTGAATAATAACAGTGAAATAATCTCATAACTAGAGAGAGTATCTTTCATGTTATATTTATAATTTAATTTAATAATAAGAAAAATACCTTAGTATTGAGTAATTTATTTGATGCAGGTGTTGATTAATCGAACCTCTGATCAGGTTTCACCATCATAGAGTAATAAGATCCGATGTAGTATCCCTCTAGTGGTTATCCACACATGCTAATTGATCTCAAAGAATCTCTAATGATACTACGAGTGTTAGTGGGGTGCAACCAATCATATCTTGTTTCTTTCCTTTGATTGTAACACAATCCATTGGGTTTGTTTGAAGGATTGATTCTTATTTTCTCATTCATGAGAAGTAGAAGGTAGGTGGAATATTTCTCTTAGTCTTGAGAGTAACCCTAGTAATGTTCTTCATTGAGAGATAATTCTATAGGTAAGATAGATTTTGTTCACAAAAAAATATTCAGAAACATCAACAGAAATGATATAATCTGGTATATATAGAGAAAGGGTTAGAGGATTGGTAATTTCATAGAGGCCCTTATATAATATCTAAACCCTTATTGAAACCCATGTATAATAATAATATTATAATTTTTTATTTGACACATACATGTCTCTCAGATAATATAAATATCAATAAATTAATTAACTTTTATTTAAATGATATTTAATATATCATTTTTATTACCCAGTTCTTTAATCAGCCTATCCACCTTCCTTGGAATTTACCGAACCTGAAATAATAAATATTATTTATTTAATAAATAAATAAATTTTATATTCAGGTTCTTACAAAAATATTTATTTTAATATCCAACTCACACATATTATATTCTAGGTCTTGCAAAAATATATTCAAGTTGTGCCTTTTTGATGTGAAGAATGAATCAATGGGAATAATTATAAATAAGGGGAACATGGTACATGTTGCCAAAAATATAGATTCAATTTATACACTTCTAAAGATTTGTAAGTTCTAAATCAATTAATGGGTCATTTTTCCAAAGGGTGAAAACCCTTGGGTATCTTGGATCTTTTTAAGAGAATTGTTGAATTATGGGGTCTCAATATATTGAGCATGGTGGATCTTAGGTGAGGAAAATATAATATTATTTTTCCTTTGGATGAATTAAATATGAGACCTTGGGGATTGGGAATGTTTTTTCACTACTGGAAATCTGACTTTTCCCAATGCTTTTATACCAACAGTTTGTAAAAACTGTTGGTATAGGTCCTTTTTCCCAACGGTTTGGCCAAACCGTTGGGAAATCCCATTTTATGGCCACCTTTCCCAATAGTTTTGGAAAACCGTTGGGAAAGGGTATGGCTTTCCCAACAGTTTGGCCAAACCATTGGGAAAAGTCCACTTTGTGGCCACCTTTCCCAACGGTTTGGCCAAACCGTTGGGATAGGTATACCCTTTCCCAACGGTTTTTTGGGAAAAGTCCACTTTGTGGACACCTTTCCCAACGGTTTTTCCAAACCGTTGGGAAAGGGTATACCTATCCCAATGGTTTGCCAAAAATGTTGGGAAAGTTCCCCTACAAATCAACCTTCAACCCAGAATAAATTCCAGAATCAAGAACTATACCAACGGTTGTCAAAACTGTTGGTATAGGTCTATACCAACGGTTTTGACAACCGTTGGTATAGGTCCTGAGAATTTTTATCATATCTTCTTACCGAGAACATTATATAAATCAAAATTCAAAATAATTATGACAATACATATATATATTTATGTAATTAAGTTCACAAAATTCATGTTAGGTTAGTGGTTAAGTCGTTCAATGATAAACTAGGGGTCCTAGGATCAAATACCAGCGAATGTTTTTTTTAAATACATATACCAACGGTTCCATAACCGTTGGTATAGATTTTCATATTACTTATACCAACTGTTTCCAAAACCGTTGGTATAGGTCTATACCAATGGTTTTCGCAAAACCGTTGGTATAGACCTATCCCAACGGCTTACTTGGCAATGGTTCTCCAAACCATTGGTATGGGCTATACAAATGGTTTAGAGGCCTATACCAACAGTTCCAAACCGTTGGTATATGTTAGTTTTCCAGTAGTGTTTCTCATTTTGGAAACTCTATGTCTGCAAGAATGGGATCCAGAAATTGATACTTTCAAATTCTCCAATTCACATGTGGACATTCATATTCATATCTATAATATCAACTAGATTTATTAGAATCCTAAAATTCCTTGGGATATTTCCTCTATGATTGGTGTTCCTATAAAAATGATATGGAAATAGAAAAGTCCAAATATGGTAATTTTGAAAGGGTATTAGTAAAATCTAAACTTGGAATAACACTTATTGACAAATATTTTCTTACAAAAATAAAGGATAATATCAATATTAATATTATTTATAAGAATATTCTAGCTTTCTATGTAGATTTTAGAAACATTTATCACATCTATAACAGCTACATGAGATCTAAACTTATAAAATCATTATGAAAAATCTATCTTCTTTATGGGTATGGTGATAATAATTATAGAAAGAATAATAATTTTGATAAGAATAATTTAAAGGATATTGTTCTACCTGATCAAAGAGAAGTGTGAAATGTGAAATATGACACTTCACCCTCTAATTGAAAAGATAAATATATCAGGGGAAGTATACATAAGATTTATGTTAATTCTTTGAGGCAGGATAAAAAATATTCCATAGATGATAATTTTTCTAAATATATTGATAAATCTATGGATTATTTCAACAAAACACCTAAGGTTTTTTCATAAGTCCTAGGTTTTGATGGTAATTATCTAAAAAGAGTTTATAGATCTAAATATTTTAATAAGTCTCTATATTTTGGGTATGAAAATGATGGATTAATCACTATTATTTCTAGGAAATAAGTAAATCACATTATTATTTCTAGTGAGAATCCCTATATTGACATAAATGATAATAAGTTTTATTTTATTATTAATTCATAAGAGAATCATATTGCTAAGATTTAGGCTAAGGATTTTGAGGATAAAGTTCCAAATACACCATTTTCATATAAGAAGTATAATTCCAAAAGAGATGGGAAGTGAAAGAGTAATAAGACTAATCCTCAAGAATATAATAAGAATAATCTTCATATGATGGTTAACTCATCTTATAAATTAATTTGTTCTATTAGAATATTTGAGGTTTGAATAATCAAATGACTTATTAAACTCTTAGAAATTTTATTAGTGTCTATTAACATTTAGTGATAGGAATTTTTAAACTTATGGTTAATTTCAATCACATTTCTCTCTTTGATTGGAAAATAATGGGTTATAATTTCATTTCTTGTAATAATTATAATTATTCTATGGAAAATATATGGGTTACTTTTTATAAGGATGTGGACATTTTTATTTACCCTATTGGTCAAAAGTATTTCACTTTTTAATTGTATTTGAATGTCTATTATCTTTTAGTCTCTATGATAAATGCCAACCATTATTATATAAAGCATAAAGAATTAATGAATGAGTTGTAAAACCCCCACATATACTTTTTTGGCTTCTATTTGGAGATTTTAATTCAGTCTTGGGGCCTCATGAAAAAATTGGGAGCACCTTTGTTAAGACTGCATTCACTGATTTTCATGATTTCATTGACTCTATATTTATATATGAAATTATCCTAATTATAATAAATTAAACTTTGTCAAGATAAACTATTAATATAAGGAATTAAAATAGAATTGATCGATCCTTCATCTCTATTATTGGTGATAATACTTTCACTCCCATATCATTCACTATCCTCCTTATAATAAATTTTGATCATAATCCTATTCTAATTTCATTTCTTAAATTTAAAATTAATTTTATGTATACATTAGATTAAATAATTATTATATTGAAATAGATTAATGTATGGAGATTTTCTCTAAGGAGTTTAACATGGGGTTTTGAAAATTTTTTCAAATATTTTTCACTAAGATCATTAATATCAAATTATTCCTTAAAAAATGAAATAAATAGAAGTTTGGTTTACTAGAATATAACATTAATAGTTTTGATTCTACTTTAATAGTTCTTCAAAATATAAGTTTTTTGAAGGAATTACCTTCTGAGGATGAGATTCAAAATTAATTAAAAGTTGATGAGATTATTTATCCTAGGGATAATTTTATTAAAGAGTAGAGCTATTTGAAATATCTTAAAGAGGGTGATAAAAACTCTATGTTTTTCAATTTATAAATAAAGAAAGGGTAGTTAAAAATATTATTTTATTTGTTTATATTAATGGAAATTTTTATTCTAGTGAAAATGACATCTCATCTATTATAGTCAATTACTTTCAATGTATATTTATCATTATTTCTAAAAATGATAACATATAAATTACATATGTTATTAATTTAATGGAATTTAAAGATTAGAAATCTGAGTTGAATGGTATTAATTTAGAGGATAAAGTTTGGTCAGCTGTTATTTCTATTAATCATGAGATCACACCCAGAATGGATGGGTTTATAAATAAATTTTTCATTTAATTTAGGGATTTTATCCACACTATTCTATATCAAGATGTTAATGATTTATTTATCTCCTATTTTGTACCCAAAGGTTACAACTCACAATTTATTTTTCTTATTCCTAAATTTGAATATTATTAGGCTGTCAGGGAGTTTAGGTCCATTATTATTATAAATACTTTCCCCAAGGTAATTGGAAATGTGACCCTTTTAATATTGGGTACTATTTCTAGTAAGACCATTTCTTATAATCAGTTTTAATTTGTTACATTCATTAAGATTCAGTATTTTCTCTATTCTACCTCTAAAGGGATGAATCTTATTTATATAAATTCTATATATAGAAATGTATCTATAAAACCATACATTTGTAAGGTTGTTTTCACCTTGAGGTGGGAATTTATATTCTCATTATTTACAAGATATGATTTTTATATAACATCCATTAATATATTGAATAGAATCTTTAATAATCCTTTGTTATCTATCTTGTTCAATGAGATGTTTAGAGGGTTATTTGGATGCTCTTGTGGCATTAGGCATGGAAATCCTCTATCAACCCTCATGTTTTTCATCACTTAGGATTATCATAGCCGTTAAATACTAAAGGTTTTGAACTCTAGTTTTATCTCTTATATTAGGTCTACTCATATTATTCTTTTCCTTACAAATATACTTAATGTGGATTATATATTTTTTATTTTAAAAGGGTAAAATGGAACCATCAAAACTATTAAAAACATTTTGTTTAATTATATTAATATATCACGATAATTTGTCAATTAGTGAAAGTCTTATTATTTCTTAGGGATTTTTTTCCAAATACAGGGAAACTCACATTATTATGTGACTTGATATTAAACAAGGGTCATTTACTATTAATTATATTAGAGTTTCTATTTTTTGGGTTATAATTAAAGCCACATACCTAGATATAATTTCATATAAATATACTTAAAAAATTTATATTTACAAGGTTAAGGATTTATTCAAATATGGTTGGTTATGTCTCATTAATTTTGTAATCACCTCAAAATTTATTTATTCCTTAACCATTTAAAAATTGGTTAAATTATCTTATTAACAAATTGGAAACTCAAATTAATAATTTTTTATGGATTGGTTATGTCTATGAAAGGAAGTTAATCATTGTTTCTTAGAGGCCATAATCTAAACCATAATATATGGGTGGGATGGTTATAAAGAGTTTGAGAACTTTTAATTCATTATTAGTCTCAAATTAAAATTTCCACTTACCATGTAATAAATCATGAATTCTTGAGATATAGGATCATTAATATCTTTCATATGGGAATTTATCATTATATTATTTCTTATCACTGTCTTATAGTGAATAAATATTACTCATATCATATAAATCAAACCAAATAATGGGGTTCAAGGAGCTTTTCTTTAAATTATTGGAGGATTATATGGATTGGAACTTAAATTGAGAATGACTATATGATCCCACCTTCACATTATAAATATTTAGTCTTTGACTTTTTGGAACACCTTGATAGCTACTCGAATTTCTTTTTTTATCAAATTACTACATATGTAAGGAGATATACGTTTCTTGGGAATAATGTTCCCTTATGATAGACTACTATATTGGGGAGGCCTAGCTTGAAGCTTCTGTATAGATACAAGTGTAATGAATATAGGGATATTCCTAGGTTATTGAATATTTTTTGAAAACCATATATTCCCTTTTCTCATGAGATCCTTTTATAGAAACAAGAGCATCACAATTTACCAGAGATGATTGTTTGCAGGGATTTGGGTTGTATGTTGTTTTTGTTTTGCTCCTTTATATAAATTATTAATTATTCATTTATGGAATTTTATTTAGATTTTTTGTTACATAGAATTTATATAAATACACTGATAATATTTTTGGATATAATATCTAGGAAATAACCAACTTGATCTCATTTATGAATACTCTTTATAGTTGTTTATTGAGTGATCAGTTTCACATTAGTTTATTTATTTCAATTAGTAAAGGTATTTATTATATCTAAAATTAAAGGAATTATGTATTATTTTATAATAAAACAATTCATTTTAAAGATGTTATTTTTAAAATCCAAATTGACATTTGATTAGTAGGTAGTATTCAAAAAGGCCGCATGAGAAAATATATGTATGATCTCATTGCACTCCTATTGTTTAGAATATGTGGTGTTGCAAGAATACTAATTTTTTGAAAATATATCATGTGGATTAAACCCTTATCCTCATGATCAAGGTTAAATTCTACGTTTAAGTAACAGGTTCCCCATGCATGTCTAAATATGGGGGTATCTTTCACACATATTAAGGTTTCATGAAGGGTTCTTTTTTATATCACTTTTGGAAAATACAATGTATTAAAATTTGAGCTTTAGGATATCATTTTTATGATTAGGTATGAAAATAAATTCAATTAGGATCATTTTTGCATTGATAATGACTCATCCCTTACTATTTATATAATTAATGATAAATCTTATTGATTCCTTGGAGGCTATATAAAGATTGGATATAATTTCTTGAATTTATGGAGTTAATAAAGATGAGGGACTCTAATATTTATCATGATGGTGATCAGGATACCAATTCATAATAAAAATATGAATCTAATCATTGATCACTTGGATATAATTTTGGACTTCATAAGTATATTTTCATCTTCATATCAGTAATTTTAAAGGTGATGCTTATACTCATTTTTGTAATTCTCCCTTGTAAAATTCATTATATTTTAATTAATTGATATTTAGGTAGGATATTTTATCCTTCCTCATTTTTTTTGATTAAAATAGAAAGTAAAGTGAACAAATGGATTTTAATGAAGAGTGTGTAATTTGTTTTCAATATGTAAATGATAAGTGAAGTAAATATGCTTTGAAGTTGGGTGATGATGAAGAGTTGAATGAATGAAGAGGTTAAAGGTTTGAGATAGATATGAATTTTCTATAAGATATATGTATTTATGTCTAACATTATATTTTAGATATCCATTCATGTTTTGGAAAAAGAAATTGAGTATGAGATACTACGATGAAAAATCTTTGAAATGAAGTTACTAATACTAGTTAAATGCATGGAATAAATAGATTCAAGGAAAGTAACATGCACAAACATCTGATGACTATATATCTAAGATTAATTTAAATCAATGAAAATTACTGATAATTAATTAAATAACTATCTATTATAGGTTTTAAATGGTTTTAAGATACTTTATATGATTTAAGAAGATAAAAATTGGCAGGAATATTGAGGTTGACTAAGGTGAGTATCCATCCATATAATTATTAAGTCATGAATATTTCACTTGGTTAAGGTTTCAATAATCTGAGTTTGAACAAGATATTTGGGAATCATTCTTATATTCTTGAAGGTGATTTGAATATATCCCAATGTAATTTTAAGAAGTTATAAATGTGTGAATAAAATTGTAGTCAAGTTGAGTTGGCTGAAAAAAATTAGTGTTATAAGTTATTAAAGAATTTTATAAAGAACTCTATATAAAAAATTCATTTGAATATTCACTAAGAACATAAGAGTCATTTTTAATTTTCATTATAAATTTAAGGTTAACTCTTAAATTCATAATAATACATATGATTTTATATAGAGGAATCTAATACAAATCCCCACATAATGGTAATCTAAAAATTATAGTACACATGTAAGAGTAACCGAGGGGTTTCAAGTGATACATTAAAGTAATATGATTTATAAATAAGAGTTATAATAGTTTATAAATGGATATATAAGGTTATTTAGAGGGTATAATATTTTAAAGAGTATTAGATATGACCTATGATACGTAATAGTGACTCCAAATTTATAGGTAATATGGATGAGTTAACATAAGGATACTTAAATTTTACGTGGATATTTTGAAGGATATAAAAAATATTTAAATATGAAATCTAAGGGTAAACATGTCTTATTAGGAGAAAATTAAGATTAATAATAATACAACATAAAGGTATGATAAAATTTTCAAAAGATGCAGTAGGGTAACCAACTGCCTATAGAAGAGTATTCCATTCAAAAAATGAGAAAATTTACAGAATAAGAATTCCAAATGCTTATTAATTTAGATGATGCTATACTAATATTTAAATATAAAATATCACAATGTTTTCATAGAGTTAGTATTGTTTCAATCCCAGAATAATACAGAATTAAATGGTGAGTGATGATAAGATCTAAACATAATAAATATGATATTTTTAAATATAGACATTTGAAAAATCATAATTGGAGATCAATGATGGAGGAATTATTGAGATATATTTAACCAATTTTAAAAGGATAATTAAAATATAATTGATGGGGTAATTTATATAATATTATATGAAATATGATATTGTAATTAAAAGGAATATTACAAGATCTTATGGAGTAATCCCATGTGATTTTATTGAGAAATCAATAGAGAATTTTTATTAGATCATGGTGTTGATTATCATAGAATTTCCATATTCAAAATATATAAATTATATTCATGTGATTATTTTGAGAATATTAATATAAGGAAGAAAATAAAAATACAATGAAAAATGTGATAAATATATGAGAGAGAGATCAATGATACAATATACTAAAAACAACTTAAGCATTAAGGATGGAGAAGAAGAAAAATTAGAAGGACTTCACTACAATACCTCAATATCATAAAATCTAATTAATAAAGAGAAGATGTGAATTAAGTTAAGTAAAACACTTCTACTACTTCTCGAGATTTTTTGTATTGAATCATTTGAATAATAATTAGAATATTAAGGTAAGATAAACATGATGTTATTATTTGATTGTTTCCTTTCTGTTAAAGATATTATGTAAAAGAGGAATAAGAAAACATAAAGAAACCCTATATTTAAATATGTTGATCATTATGAATATTGATTTGAGATAACAATTAATAATTGTATTTTTTCTTGCATTTCATATATTAGTAGTTGATGTACTTTTTTGAGGAAGATCTCACCATTTTGATGCTATGAAATCCTAGAGTATATTGTAAATATTTTCATTAATATTATTGAGAGGAATCATTATTAACTATAAGGATCATTTAAAAAGAGCATATCAGAAGATAGTAAGGATTTTCAGAGTATAACCTCTTAGGTTAAAGATAACACCTTCCCACACCACTTATAATCATTTTTTTAATAGTTGAAAATCTATGTCTCAGACTGGACGCAAGCAAAAAAGGAGTATATACTCACATTAGGGTCAAAACTTGTGAAAATAACATGTGTTTCTATATTTTTTATTTAATAATTTTCATGTGGTGTTGTGTTTTTTGAATTCATAATCATATACATTCATCTTAACTGATATAAATGTTCGAATAAAAAGATGTATAATTAAGAGAAATTAGTTTCGAAAAATTGCATCACACTGATTCACCCCTATTAGCATGAATATACAATCTTGATGGTTATTTCAACTGGTATGAAATCATAAGGTTCCATATATGATTGGATTTATTTTCCTTCCCATTTTTTACCAGTTATATATAAAGTGAATATTTGAAGAGGATTTATAGTAACTTGTCAAATAAGATATGGTGTTTTCAGCCAAAAACATTGACATATAAAAAAAATAAAGTGGATAATAAATTTAGAATGGTCTCAAAGTAGAAAAAAGTTAAACCATTAATAGCAGGTAACCAAAATTTTTATTTATCTGATATTTTTTTTTGTAAATCATCCTCTTGAAGAACAATGAACAAGATATATTAAGTATAATCCTATTGAAATATTTGATGAATTTTTTTCTTTGAAGTAAAGTATTATTTGAAAAATTACTCTTTTGATGATGTCACATATATATTGGAGTTTATCAAGAGTCTAAAAGATGATAAATCACAGTTAGAGTTGGAATATGATGAAATTAAAGGATCATTGGCTATAAAGTTTTAAAAGTGAAACACTCTCATTAATTATGTGAAATTAAAGGGAAAAATATTATGGTTTTATAAATAAAAATATTCCCTAGTAGAAGAATATTTTTAAAATAAATTTAATTAGAAAGGTGAGATTTAAAAAGTATTTGGGGAGAATATCTATGCATTGTAAGATATTATTGGTGTCAAGTATGATCAATTAGAGATAAAATCCAAAATAATTAATAAGCTTGAAATTTATTTTTACTAAGAAAATTAAATCCATGATGATCAAATTTAGAAGATTAAAAGTAAAGGGAAATAAATTTTGAGATTAATTAAGGGTGAGAAAATACCATCAACATAGAGTGATTTAAACTTGAAGTAAAAATGAATTTTTTTGAAATGAAACAACTTGATTCTTTTGATGAAACTGAGGGAAGTAGTGCTTCCATAACAATTATTTAAGAGATTATTTATATTAAATACCATATATTTTAATTAATAAGGACTTGAAAACATATCTTTATTCATCCTCTATAGGTATAAAATCAAAGGTATCCCTTTTATAGAAAATGTTTTATATACTAATGTTGTTTCAATGGCTAGTGTAGGATACAATTCAAAATATAAAAAAATTTGGATAGATAAAAAAGACAAGAAATCCATCACTACATCAAGGGTGTGTGAGAATGTTTATGAAGAAAATTTTCCCAAAATTTTCCCAAAATAATACCATTTTCAATAAAAAATACATAGGAATCCATACTGGACTGATTGGTGAACAAATGATAAAATCAAGTTTTATGGGTAATTTTTAGTTATATGGAATGATTTTACAAAATTCTATAGATTTTTGGAAAAATATATCAATATATAGAGATTTTAGAAGGCCTAAATCAAGGGGGAGTAAGGTTGAGTTGAGGAAAAGTTAAGAAAAGTATAAATCCATTCACTAAAAATATATTTGAATGTATTAAGGGTTTCAATGAGTGTTGGAAGTAATTTTTTGGTTGAGTATGGAATCCTTATTATGGAGGGGAAAAATAACTTGAGATGAGTGCTACCAATAGTGCCCATGCCCATTACCATGAGCATTCCCAAGTCATTTCACCCAGGCCCTGAGCACGCACTTAGGTCAATTCATCTAATCCCCAAGAACATGCTCGATTCAATTCCTCATGGTATCCCAAAACACCTTGGTTAACACACTAAGGTACACTTGTGTGAGTTCAATAGTGAAAATAACTCCTTTTCCTTACTCATTTTCATGAGTGACTCGACCCATCAGCTTTCTCTACATGGCCCAACTCTGTGAGCCTCCTTCCATGCTTATCCCTTATGTGCTTTGCTCCCCATATTTTCCTTTGAATAGACCCCATGTTTCTCTATTTTTGGAACTATAAATTTAGATAAACTTATAGATATATATATACATGAAGGAATTTTAATATATCATCTTCCAATTCTCTAACCCCCTTTATGTTTCTTAATTAAGATTAAATTTAAGGGAATTAAGTAAAATTAAGGGTAATTGTGTCCTCTGAAGGAGATATTATCCAAACCATTATGAGATACCAAAAACCCTATGATCCTTAATGACTAGGGTGAAGGGATACATACTAGATTATATACTAGAGTGTCATGTTCCTAGGTTAGTTCTAGAGACTCCACCACATATGGTCACCGCTCACCCAGCTCACCCTGAGAGTCTTACACTAGGGTTCCAATGACCTAGTAACCATAGAAAGTCCAACTATTGTGATATTTCACCCTAACCCTCAATACTAGTTTGAAACTTTACCATACCCTAGAAAAAGGGTTCCATATTCACCTTACCCTCTAAAATAGGGTAACACATCACCCTTCCCTCTAAACTAGGTTGAAATTTTTTCATAAACCCCATACTCGGGTGACACTATACCCTACCCTGCATCATCTAGAAGTTTCACCCATTACCATATATTAGGGTGAACCATTACCAATACCTACCACTAGGGTGCTATATTTACCCTACAATGTAACTAGGGAAAATCTTAACCCACCTCTCTATACTAGGAAGACACTTCACCCTACCTTATATTTGGGTTAACCATCACCCAGGCCTACCATTAGGGCACAAAATTTGTCTTTTCCATGAAATTAGGGTGAACCATAACCTAATCCTAACATTAGGGAACCTTTTTTCCCTTAATTATAATAAAATATACAATTCAACCTCCTCTCAATACTTTTGTAAACCTTCACCCAGTAGCTCACTAGGTTTTTGATTCACCCTAGTCCCTATATAAAGAGAAAAACCTACTATAGCTCCATGGATGATTGAACCTTGGCCTAAATATCCTACTTGGGTGACACCTTTAACCAATTCTTCTACCTAAGTACCTACCTACATTGGACTCCTAGACTCTTGAGATACATGATCGGGATGTGCACATCATCATGAAACCCATATATCATGTATTCCTTTGATAAAAGTCCTCTCCTAATTTTTTATCCTAGTCCGGTTGGACAATTAGTGTAGTCCTGATCATGTACCCGCTTAATAATGAGGGTTACTATCACAAGGATACTAGTGGGGCTTCCCCTATCTCATACTTCCTAATTATTTCGACCCATATCAAGTATCAGATCATACCATGAAACTAATGGACCCCTTTATTACACTCAATGATCTAGTGAGATAAAATGGGGTCCTGTTAGGTGTAATCCCTAAAATATTACCTTCACCTAAGTCACTTACCAGATTAGGCATCTCTAGGAAACATCCATTCCTAGTTCTCCTAAACATAGGCTTGAAACTCCTTGTGTAAGCCCCAACATCATTCTAATGGGGCCATACCCCATGAACCTAGTCATCCTTCCTTTTCTAATTATCAATTTTAGGGAAGTGGACACATATATGGGTATACTGTAACAAACCAAAAATTCATTAATGAAAATTACTCTTGGTCTATTTAAATATATTATTATGTTTATATAAAAAAAATACACTAATTTGGTTTTATGTTTTGGATTTTAAAATACCATTAATAATTCTAACCGTTTCTAATATAGTCGTTGAACAGTGATCACATGATTAGTATAAATATATGCCTTTAACAAATCCTTACTCTGAAAAAGGAAGCTATGGCCTCATCCAGTAGACTTTCCCCATACAAATCCCATTTGTTAGATCTTGGAAAGGAGGTGGAATCATTAGGCTTCACTCTTGACCAAGGCCAAGCTGAGCTTGAATACATTATGCTTGAGTGGAATCACCTATGATAGAAGTGGATGTTGATAGAGATTACCACTCGAGTGATGTTATCTGAGCCACCCCAAGAGTCTGTCACCATCACGCACCTTACCCTAAAGTCTTATGCGGGTTTTTTAAGGGGTTATGAAATAATACCATATCATTATGATTATGTACATTATTTTTGTATATAATAAATAATATACTTTCATTTTATTATTGTTACTTTTTCAATAGTTTTTAAAGCACAAATAATATATTTTTTGTTAATTTTCAACTAAGCAATCTATTTTGATAAATTAATGGATTTTCTAATTAAATAATATTTTAATAAAATATTATTATTAGTAAATTACTTTTTATTAAGTATAAATTATCGTATAAGTTTTATGAATAAAACTGTAATTTTTATTAAGGTTTGAAAACTATTTTTGTCAAAACCCATGAATTTTTGATAAATGTCGATTTTTATTTTTAAAGTTAAAATTCATATATTTAGAAAATTATTTTGATAAAATGAATATAATTTTTGGAATCAGGACGTCGAAATTATCCAACGGAGAATTTTTCATAATTTTCTGAGAGAGTTGAATTTTTGGGTAAAAATTAAATATATTTTAAATATATAATGTGTTTTATGATATCATAATGACCAAATAGTGATTTAATAAAAATTATAAACATTATATTCAGACAATATGATTTTTAGCATTAAAATAATGTGATTTTAGGTTTGTTTGATTTATTTTAAAAAGCTTTAGTGGACCCTTCAAGAATTATACAACATTTTAGATTTTTAAATTGATTTCCTTGAGATTGTGACTCACCTCCACATAAGAAACACTATTATTTTAAGAAGTTAGTATATTGGCCTTATAAAATATTTTTTTTCACTCCCCTTTGGAAAAAACCATGGGCAAAAACCATGGGATGGTTTTTAGTTTTTAGTAGTTTAATGTGTGGTGTCCCAAACCTAAATATAAAGAATTCCCTCTTATTTCCTATATAAACCCACCCAAGCTCCCAATTCCTATTCACTCAAAGCCTTTGGAGTTCATAAAACCTCTGAACTCCTCTCTATATAATCCTCCCAAGGCGCCTCAAGCTCCCATTAAGTCTCTCTCAAGCCCCTCCCAAGCCTTTGGGATCACACTTCCAGGTAAGGGATTTCTTCCTTTCTAAGATTTGTCCAAGTTTCTTTATATTGTTATATCCTTTTTATTTCAATGAAAAATGTTAGGCTATTATTTATCACCTCCCCCATATTCCCCTATTCATGTTTTAATAATTACATATCCCCTTTCTCTCTCATTAATTCCTCCTATCTACACCCGTTACCATGCCGAAATTCCGTAAGGAATTTCTCTCTCCTCATTTACATTCAAGAAATTATATTGTATTACGTATCTAAATTCAATTAAGTTTGTTGGGACATGTATCTATATGAACCCCCTTAATATATATTTCATCTAAATATTATGAGAAACCCATTTCTCTCTCATCAAACATTTTTATGAATCCTTATGTCACACCGTTATGCTGTCGAAATTGCACCGTGTTTTTCCAAGCCAAGATCATTGTATAGTGAATACCATACCCATGTCTCTATCAAGGGTATTAAACTTTATGAACATATAAATATTTAATGGTAGTTTAATGTATTTATTCCACATTACTTAATCATGGAATAACTTATGATGTTGATTGATTCCATGTTATATGATCCTTGTGGCACACTTATGCATGAAATGAAATGTTTAAGAAGGGTGTGCCCTAATAGCACTCCAATGCATTGGGTAAAGTATAGTATCATGATACATCATGTTCAATGAGTTTTTAATCATGATAATTCAAGTGAAATGATGGTTTAATCATGCTTCATGTGAAATAAGGGTTTACTCATGCTCCATGTGCAATGAGCCTTGGCTCATGCTAATATCATGTTAAATGTTGTTGCCACATCTCCCTGTTATGATTATCATGATTTATCATGCCTTTATGTTTATGTTTCTATTGCACTCCATTGATATTCCTATTGATTAAATGTATTTTACTCTTCATTTAATGCTTTTTTTACTCCCTTACTAGGCTTTATAGCTCACCCTTTTCTTATGCATGCCCTCAAGTTATCCCATGCAATGCTAAGTATGAGGGAATATAGTGGTCATGTAAAGGAAGTTTTCAATAAGATGTTATGTTTTATGTTTTAAGTTGTTATGTAATTTTCCTAAGCTCCAAAGACACTAGAACTATCTATCTTCTATGTTTTATCAAGTGAAGGTTTTATGTAATAAATTAGGTTAAGTGTGTAATAAAGAGTAGGGTTGTCATAGTTTGTATCATAGGATAGGTTTAGTTATTTTTGGGATTAGGATTAGAAAAATATAGTGAATCCTTAGAGAATAGACTAAGTATAATAAAAAAACATCCCTAATTTTTGGTTAGTATTGATTAAGTGGTTTATCAAGAAAATATATCCCTATCTGGATACGAGTAGGTAAAGGCGGCTCTGACATAGATGTACCTAGGAGTGAGAACTCTGACAAGGAGTTTCAGGATTGACTCAGGGTATCCTAGTACATGACAACAGGCCTTGCTGAAATCTTGGTTATGAAACTTCTGGGGGATATGCTTTGGTAAATTAACAATCTTAGTATGAACCATTATTAAGGGAATTTAAAAAAATTCCTTTAAGAATACATGTTAGAAAGTATATCATAGATAACATAGATTGAAGCTTATAGATTCATAAGTTATGAAAATAAAAGTAATTTATAAGTCATCCGTTTTTGTCTTTGGATTACCCTTTATGTGTTACCCCTAAATTTTCTTTTATTCCAGCCAATGGCCGGTAATAGGAGGACTCGGGCTAACAACTAATGTAAAGATCAATGTGATGACTATTTTAATGAGACCCCCAATCCGATGGGAGTGGGAATCATGAAATTTGTTATGATAATATCTTAGTTAACTCAAGAATTTAATAGAAACATGGGTCAAGAGGAACTTTCAACCCCCCTAAGAAAGAACAAGTCACTATCAAGAGCTTCATGAGACAAATGCCTCTTTCTTTTAATGGATTATCTGATCCCTCAATCACCGAACAATGGATCAACTCCATTGAAAAGATCTTCTATATAATTAAATGTTCCAAACAAGAGAAGGTTCTTATGGTTGCTTATCATATGGAGGGTGAAAATGATCAATGGTGGACATTGATAAAAAATAATAAGCTTAAGGAGGAGATCGAGGCATTAGAATGGAAGAATTTCTGGATGATTTTTTTTGATAAATATTTTCTGCGCACCCTCCTGCTTTAGATGGAAAGGGACTTCCTTTACCTCAAGAAAAAAGGAAATGAATCCATAGAAGCGTACAAGGAAAACATCAAAAGGCTTTCATGATATTCCTCCGACTTTTTCATTACCCCCGAATGCAAGGTTGACCACTTCTTTGGTGGGTTGAAACCTAGCCTTCGGAAAGACCTGACGATCCATGACATCTACAGCTATGAGAGAATTGTCCGATGTGCCATCAAGGTTGAAATAGAGATTTTCGAATCTCAGGGGTATCATGGGGATAATAATCATAATGTGGAATTCAATTTTGGTGGTTCGATGGATAAATTCAATGGTTCTAAGAAGATCCAGCAACCCACTTTCCAAAGGTGCGTAAAGAAGGACCCCATAAATTTCTTGAAGGGGATGAGGAAATGTTTTATGTGTGGAAGAGAAGGACACCTAGCTATTAACTGCTGACAAGAAAAACCCACAGTTTCGGTAGAGGATAGTAATTCTCTATTCGACTCTCAACGTGTTTTTCATTGCTTCAACTGCAAACAACCAAAGTATCTTGAAAATCAATTCCCTAAGCCAAGCATTTTCGGAGGCAACCAACAACCTCCAAGGCAGAAAGGGAGATATTTTTCCATCACTGCCACTAAAATGAACCCCAACAATGAAGTGGTTAAAGGTACACTAGTTATTCATTCAATAATAGTGAATTTACTTTTTGATTCAGGTTTTACGCATTCTTTTATATCCCAAATGTTTAGTTGAACAATCCCAACACCACCAAAAACCATGGAAGTAAAGATGTCGGTGAGTATGAAAAATGGGGAAATCATTGCATCCCATGAATATAACTACTCCCCTATCATAATTTTTACATTGAACTTCCCAAAGAACCTCGTCATACTATCTTTGGTGGAATTTGATGCAATTATCAGCATGGATTGTCTTTCCTTATATAGAGCCAGCATAAATTTCCATGAGAGGGAAATCACTGTCCATGTGGAGAATCGACCCCTGATTCTGTACAAGTGAAAGGTGGAGGATGAATCTTATTTAGTTCCATCATCTCAAGAATAGATATTAATACCCTATGAGCACATGTATCTGTATTAGATGATTGAGTCTAAGGAAGCAACCATCCTTGAAGACATGCCTATTGTGAGGGAATTCACTGAAGTGTTTCCTGAGGAATTTCCTGGTCTCCATCCTAGAAGAGATATTGAATTCTCAATTTACTTTATACCTAGGGAATTTCCAATATCCAAGACTCCATATAAAATGAATCTTGTGGAGCTTGAGGAGCTGAAGAAACAAATATAGGAGAATCTGGATAAAGGGTTTATATGCCCAAGTGCTTCACCATGGGGCACACCAGTCCTCTTCATCAAGAAGAAGGATGGGTCAATGCGCCTATGAATTTATTATCACGAGCTCAACAAAACCATGATAAAGAACATGTATCCTCTTCCAAGAATTGATGAATTGTTCGATCTGCTGTGTGGAGCACAATACTTTTCCAAGGTAGATTTTAGGTTGGGATATTATCAAGTAAGGGTGAAGAAGGAAGATATCCACAAGACTGCTTTTTGTACAAGATATAGGCACTATGAATTCATAGTAATGCCTTTAAGACTCACTAATTCTCTATAAATCTTTATGGACTTGATGAATATACTCTTTTGAGATTACCTCAACAAATTTGTGGTAGTCTTTATAGATGATATTCTAATATACTCCAAAACCAAGGAGGATCATGAGGAGAATCTAAGAACTGTAATAGAGACCTTGCGAAAGGATAAGATCTATGAAAAGTACAACAAGTGTGAGCTATGGTTGAAGGAGGTATCATTCTTGGGCCATATCATCACAAGAAATGGGATATTAGTGGATCCCTTCAAGACATCTACAATTGAGGGATGGATGAGGCCAACATCGGTAACGAATATCCATATCTTCTTGGGGTTAGCTGGATATTATCGTTGATTTTTGAGAAATTTATCATGATTTTACAACACTCTTACGAAGCTAACTCGAAATGGAGTAAAGTTTTCTTAGAGTGATGAATCTGAAGAGAGCTTCAAGGAGTTGAAAAGGAGTCTTATCACTGCACCCATGCTCACATTACCCACAAGTGAAGAACTTTTTGTGGTATTTATTGATGCTTTGAAGAAGGCCCTGGGTGGTGTGCTGATGAAGAATGATAAAGTGATAGCATATGCCTCAAGGTAGATGAAAATCCATGAAAAACTATCCCATGCATGATCTGGAGTTGGTAGCTGTGATCTTTGCATTGAAAATATGGTGGCATTATCTCTATGGGGATAAGTGAGAGATATATACTAATAAAAAGAGACTCAAATATATATTCACATATAAATAGATTAATATGCGCTAACGAAGATGGATAAAACTCATCAAAGATTATGACTGCTAAATCCATTATCACCCTAGGAAAGCGAACAGGGAGGTGGATTATCTAACTAGAAAGGATCCAGTGATTCTATCATTGATGAGAATTGAGAAGGATCTAATATTCTTAGATTTGCAGAGGATAAATATTGGAATCATTAAGGTAGGAACATTATCAATCCTTTCTCAAATTATTTCTCAACCATCCCTCTTAGAGAACATAAAGGATGCTCAAAGAAAGGATGTGGAAATTCTAAAAAGGGTGGAAGATATCAGAAATAGGAAATCCTTAGAGTTCATGGTTAACAAGGATTGAATTGTGATATTTGGGTCATGATTATATGTACCATCCAATCCAGAGATAAAGAAGGAGCTTCTGAATAATGCACATAGCTTAACCTTCTCTATTCACCCATGGAGCAGAAAGATGTATCGAGATCTTCGAGAAAACTTTTGGTGGGACAATATGAAAAGGGATATTTCGACATATACATCAAAGTTCCGGGTATGTAAGCAAGTGAAGTTTGAGAGGAAAAAGTCTAAGGTGATGATACAAACACTGCCCATACCAACATGGAAGTGGGAGAACATTACTATGGACTTTGTCACTGGACTTCCAAGGACATTAAGAGGAAATAATACTATATGGGTTGTTATGGATTGTCTTATGAAGACAACTCACTTTATCACGATTTGATAGGACTTCTCATTAGATCAACTTGCATGGATTTACATTAAAGAAGTGGTAAGGCTGCATGCAATACCACTTCCTATTGTATCCGATCGTGATATGAGATTCACCACAATGTTCTGGAAAAGTCTTCAACATTCTCTAAGCACTGAACTAAACTTCAGTACGACCTATCATCCTCAAACTGATGGATAATCTGAGCGAACTATTCATACACTAGAAGATATGTTGAGATCATGTTCTATGGACTTGAAAGGAGGGTGGGGACAACATTTTCCACTGGTTGAATTCTCCTACAATAATAGTTTCCACTAGAGCATCTGAATGGCACCATATGAAGACCTTTATGGGAAAAGGTGTAGAACACTGGAATTTTGGGATGAAGTTGGTGAGCGTAAACTACTAGGACCTAAAATGGTTGAAGAAATGGTGGAAAAGGTGAAAACCATTCAGTAGCACATCAAGGTAGACCAAAGTAAATAGAAGAGTTATGAGTATAACTGTCGACGAGACCTTGAGTTAAAAGTTGAAGACATGGTGTTTCTACACATATCTCCTTGGAAGAAGTTCATAAGGTTTTTAAATAAGAGGAAGTTAAGTTCTAGGTACATCGTCCCCTTCAAGATTCTTGATTGTGTTAGGGATGTAGCCTATCAACTAAAACTTCCACCTACCATGGACAAAGTACATGATGTCTTTCATTTATCCCTCTTAAGGAAGTACATACTAGACCCTTTACATGTAATCTCTTCATAGGTAGTACAGATAGAGGATGATCTTTATTACGAGGAGAAACCAATGAAGATCTTAGATCATAGATAAAATGTTATACGAAATAAGGCAATGCCCCTCATCAAAGTCTTGAGGAAAAAGCAAAAGTTTGAAGAAGCGACGTGAGAATCAGAAGAAGTGATGAAGCAAAGTTACCCACATATGTTTTAGTGTGGGGAAAGGAAATTTCGAGGGTAAAATTTCTTAAGGGGGGAAGATTGTAATGACCCAAAAATTCACTAATGAAAATTATTCTGGGTCTATTTAAATATCTTTTTATGGTTATGTAAAATGTATGCACTTATTTGGTTTTTTGTTTTCTATTTTAAAATACTGTTAAGAATTGTGACCATTGGTAATATGGCCATTGAACAGTGATCACATGACTAGTATAAATATAGGGATTTAACAAATCCAATTTACTCATACAAAGGAAGCGATGGAATTATCCAGTAGACTTTTCCCATATGAAGCCCATTTTCCGGATCTTGGAAAGGAGGTGGCATCATTGGGATTCGCTCTTGACCAATCCCAAGACAAGCTTGAATACTTTAAGCTTGAGTGGAACCACCTACGGGAGAAGTGGAAGTTTATAGAGATTACCACTCGAGCAATGTTATCCAAGAAAACCCAAGAGTCTATCACCATTGTGCACCATACCCTAAGGTATTATGCAGGTTTTTTAAGGGTTTATGTAAAAATACCCTAGCATTATGATTATATACATTATTTTTGTATATAATAAAGAATATACATTCATTTTATTATTGTTACTTTGTAAATATTTTTTAAAGC
Organism: Viscum album; assembly: GCA_963277665.1. Lineage (NCBI taxonomy): Eukaryota > Viridiplantae > Streptophyta > Magnoliopsida > Santalales > Viscaceae > Viscum > Viscum album. The sequence continues at coordinate 574,844,582 of OY728122.1, read as the reverse complement.
ACAAATAGTATCTTTTTTTTAATGTTCAACTAAAGAATATATTTTGATAAATTAATGGATTTTTGAATTAAATAATATTTTAATAAAATATTATTATTATTAAATTACTTTTTATTAAGTATAAATTATCGTATAATTTTTATGAATACAATTGTAATTTTTATTAAGGTTTGAAATCTATTTTTGTCAAAACCCATGAATTTTTGATAAATGTCGGTTTTTATTTTAAAAGTGAAAATTCACATATTTAGAAAATTATTTGGATAAAATGAATATTATTTTTTTAATTAGGAAATCAAAATTATACAATGGTGAATTTTTCATTGTTTTATGAGATAGCTGAATTTTTGGGTAAAAATTAAATACCGTTTAAATATATAATGTGTTTTATGACATCATAATGAACCAATAGTGATTTAATAAAATACTATAAACATTATTTTCAACCAATATGTGTTTTAACATTAAAATAATGTGATTTTATATTTGTTTTATTTATTTTACAAAGCTTTAGTGGACCTTTCAAGACTTATAAAACATTTTAGCTTTTTAAATTGATTTCCTTGAGAGTGTGACTCACCTCCACAAAATAAAACCTATTATTTTAAGAAGTTAAGACATTGGCCTTATAAAATAATTTTTTATAGTCCCCTTTCCTAAAAACCATGGGCAAAAACTATGTTATGGTTTGTGGTTTTGATTAGTTTAATGTTTGGTGTCCCAAACCTAAATAATAAATAATTCCCGCTCCTTTCCTATATAAACCCACCCAATCTCCCACTTCCCCTTCACTCAAAGCCTTTGGAGTTCTTACAAAATCTACCCTCCTCTCTCTATAATCCTCCCAAGGCACCTTAATCTCCCAAGTAGTCTGTCTCAAGAACCTCCCAAGCCTTTGGGATCACACTTCCAAGTAAGGGATTTCTTCCTTTCTAAATTTTGTCCAAGTTTATTTATATTGTTATATCATTTTTATTTCAATTAAAATGTTGGGATATGATTTTGAACCTCCACCATACTTCCCTATTCATGTTTTAATAATGATAGATCCCATTTCTCTCTCATTAATTCCTCCCATGTACACCCATTACCATGCTGAAATACCGTAAGGAATTTCTCTCTCTTCATTTACATTCAAGCAATTCTTTTGTATTACATATATAAATTCCATTACATTTTTTGGGACATGTATCTATATTAACCCTTACTTTACATTTAATATACATATTATGAGACACCCATTTCTCTCTCATCAACCATTTTTATGAATTTTTTTGTCACGCCGTTATGATGCTGAAATTGCACTGCGTTTTTCCAAGACAAGATCACTGTGTAATGAATACCATACCCAAGTCTCTATCAAGGGTATTCAACTTTATGGACATATACATATTGAATGGTAATTTGATGTATTTATTCCAAATTACTTAATCATGGAATAACTTATTATGTTTATTTATTCCATGTTATATGATCCATGTGGCACACTTATGCATGGAATGAAATGTTTAAGAAGGGTGTGCCCTAATAGCACTCAAATGCATTGGGTAAAGTATAGTATCATGATAAATCATGTGAAATGAGTGTTGAATCATTATAATTAAAGTTTAATGAGGGTTTTCTCATGATTCATGTTCAATAAAGGTTTACTCATGCTCCATGTGCAATGAGCCTTGGCTCATGCTAATATCATGTTAAATGTTGTTGCCACATCTCCCTATTATGATTATCATGCTTTATCATGACTTTATGATTATGTTTCTTTTTCACTCCATTGATATTCCTATTGAATAACATGTATTGTAATATTCATTTTATGATTTGTTTACTCCCTTACTGGGCTTTATACCTCACCCTTTTCTTATGCATGTTCTCAGGTTATCCCATGCAATGCTAAGTATGAGGGAATGTAGCAGTCATGTAAAGGAAGTTTTTAATAAGATGATGTGTTTTATGTTTTAAGTTTTTATGTAATGTTACTAATACCCAAATACAATAGACCTCTCTATATTCTATGTTTTATCAGGTGAAGGTTTTATGTAATAAATTTTGTTAAGTGTGTAATAAAGAGCAGGGTTGTCATATAGACCATGTATAACACCCAATTCATTATCAAAAGGTCATATTCCATGTGATTAACCATTATCAATGGGTTATATTCCCTATGAGACCTTTTCTCAAATGGCTATATTCCCAATGAGTCACATTCCTAAAAGGGATACATTCCTTATGATCTATCATTCCTCAAAGGGATATATTTCTTGTGAGTCTCAATCCTCAAAGGACCATATTCCTTTCGAGATAAAATAGAATGGGTTGTCTATATGAATGTACCATAATGAAAATTTCTAGGAATAATTCTCCTAGAAATTATAGATATATGACTATGAGCCGAATAACATATTCCCTCATACATGACCTTATACTGCATGGTATGGTCCTATCACACAACCTTAAATAGTGAAATCTAAATTGCACGATCTTTGATTAATTTCAACCAGGTTATGTAGGATACCTATTTATGTTTTGATCCAAATAAAATTTTGTCATGGATGAATAACCTTAAATAGAACCCAATTAGTCCTTGTCAAATGACTCTAAAATGTATGACATGTCCCATTAAGTGGCACTGAACTATGTGGGTTCTGATTTCCTTTATAGAGATATGTAAAAATATTATATCACAGGTTTTACTGTAATTCCACAACACCTACCACATCCATATATGAATAAAAATTCTAGAGTTACCAACTATGTGAGATTAAACCATAGTGTAACCAAATTATAAGAGATATATGAAGATACTCTATTATATAGAGATTTTCACATCGATGTACAGTTTAAATAAAATCACTATCATAATTCTAAATAGTACTTTATTGAAATTTTCAAATGCTACATGAATATGTATTAAAAATTTTAGAGTCTCAAAGTATGCTATAATTCAACCCAAAACTATGATATGAGACAAATGTACCATCCTCCCAACCAATGAACAATCCAAGGCATCATTGGTAATGTCCAAATGACTTCCTTTATTTTGAAATTAGGTTTATTTCAGCTCAAAAAAAAACATAGGAATAATGAACATTGAAAGAATAATGGATCACATGAAATATTTCAACCCTGAATGGTTGAGTGATATCAGGAGTTAGTTGTTATATTTCTTAAAAAATATCTAATGAGAAGTGTGAATTGGGAATTAAATGTTAAATTAGACATGAAATTCATATCCTTTAATAAATAAGCAACCAATCCACATCAAACATGGTATATCATGATCTCATGATCAAATGGGATTTCACATTGGGAAAAAAGTAGTGAACTGGATGTGAAATATATGGCCTTTAATAAATAATTTATTAAGTCATTTCAGAACTCATTCTATGACACCTGAATGAGATTTCAAATTGGGAATAAAATAGTGAACTATATGTGAAATCTATATCCATTAATAAATAAGCTATTGATTTAAGTCATACCTTGGGAATCACACCACAATTCTCAACTGAGATTTCATGTTCGGAACAAAATAGTGAATCCAATGTGAATATTTTACCCATGCTAGTAATCAATCAATTGTTCTATTTCTTGTTATGTTGCATTGAAAATTTTATTTTTTTATATTTTTTTATCCTTTTACATTTTTTAGTGAATCCTGTAGAGTTCCATTTGATCCAAATGGAAGAATTGCACCATATAAAAAACCAAATTCGACATTCTAGATAGATTAATGCCTTAGTAATGAAGAAGTCTACGACCTTAACAACCAAGAGGACATTGTTTCTATCTCAAAAACTCCAGAAATGGGTGGTGAATACCGTAGTTCAAGAGTACCCTCACAACATCCTCATTTACACTTTTTAATTGGATCATGAAATCCTCCATGATCTAAAACACCGAAACCTATCCCACTAATAAAGGACCCCGCCATAGTCAGTAACACTGAACATCACATCAAACCACTTTAAGTGTCTTTCCTAAATTTCCTATAACATTTATCCCCATTACCTTAGGTAGGTGGAGAAAGATGTCATTAAAATATCTATTGATTCTTAAAAGATTATTTGGAGGGATCCTGTAAGCTATTACTAATGCCAACACTAAATAACCCCATCTTCTCTAGAATATAATGAGGTGTTATACTAGGATATCTTAACATCTATGGTTCAAACCATGGAACTCGGAAGGAGGCACCACCAGGGGTGGAAGATGAATGAAACCAAGGAACCAACCTATATTCCCTTTCATACTAGTGAATCCCTTTAGCATATTATGGTGATAGATAGAGTGTAATACCATATTTGTGATACTTAAATGAATCCCATTGGTATATCTTGATATAAAATGAATAATTGGAGTGGGATCATATCCCTATCCCTACCAAGGAATCCCATCAACATATCCTAGAGGTGACTGAAGACCATTATCATACCCCATGAATTCCATGATTTCTAACATATCTTGGAAAAAATAGAATACACATATAAATATATCCCAATAACCACCATGAGGTAGGCTTATATTCTTGTTCCCACCAACATTAGGGGTGTTCACTGACGCATCTTAGAGGATAATCAGGAGTGGGGACATATTCCTTCTCTATTTAGATAGATCGTTGACATATCTTGATAAAGAATGGATACCAAGGATGGGGTTATATTCTAATCCCTATAGGATTTTTCTATCATATCTCGATAGTCACTTAGGGGAAGGCTCATATCCCTGTATCCAGCATAACAGTTCACTGACATATTTTGATAGTCACTCAAGGATCAGACCACATTCATTCCCCCACTATATTGGATTGAAAACATGTATTGGTGTTAAAAAGTGCCAGGATTATATCCTTGAACATTCATATAAATCCCATCAGTATATCCCTATGGTACCCATTGAGGAACAATCCCATATTATTTTCCTCACCATGGATTCCTATTTACATATTATTATAGGGATTAAAGATCATAAGCCACTTAATATCCCTATTCATATTCACTCTTATGAAGCATGACAAAATATTCCAGTAACCATCCATGAGAGTCATCAAAATATCATAATGTTGTTAATGGGGTCACCTAGGAGAGTTCTTACATATAATGTTGTTTCTCACATTGTAAAAATACAATTTTGATCGCGGTTATAGATTTGATCACCCACTTATGAAGGCCCAAAATTTTTTGTCACGACCCGCCCTCGGGGTCCGTGCCGTGACTACCCCAAGCCCGCCTTCCATAGGCCAGGGGCTGGCGACTAGCACCAAGGCGTAAATCCCGGTAAAAAGGGAAGGCATTGCCTTTGAAAAGTAAACACACACCACAGAGTAAACAAGCGGAAAGTAAACACTAAACAAGCAGAGTACGACTGAAAGTGCGGAAAAGTAAATGTGCCAGAATACAAACCCAAACTGAAAGTAAGTACAACTCGAAAAGGGAAAAATAGCAACTGAAAAGTAAAAGCCGCTACTCCGAGCTGTCCACTGGAAATCCCACCTGAAGGGTGGGTACAGATAGCTCCTCTGCTCCACGGGTCCCGTCGTCCGCTCCGTGCACGTCCCGCCCAGTGGTCCACCTCCGGGTACCGTCCCGCTCTACAAGCCTCAGCTAAGTCAACGCTGTCCGTCGTCTGCAACCAACACAACGTAGTGCGGGCAAAGCCCGTGCAGGGGTGAGTATAAGCTACTCAGTAGGGACCCCGAGACCCCTGAAGGTCTCTCAAATCCACAAAGGATAAACCACGAAGAAAAGTACAAACACGAAGAAACAACCGACACTGCTTAGGTATATGCCCATACATATACCTAAGTCATCAATTAAAATACGCTCCAACCTCCGAGCCCAAGTACAACTCAGTCCACGCAGGAAAGTATACGTATTCCACATAGGAAATCAAAACATAATCCACACAGGATTGCACATCACAATCCACACAGGAAAACAAAAGGATTCAGCTCACACAGGTATACTTCTTCAAGGACGATAAAGATGATCACTGATCCATCTAAGTCGTCGGACCCACGAAGGATCGATAGGTAACTAACCCCCGCAAAGACCCACACAGGATCGGGCTCACACAGAACCTGTAGGCGCTGGCTCACACAGAACTGCTGAGCGCAAGGACCCACACAGGATCGGGCCCACACAGGACCTGTAGCACTGATCCACGTAGGATCGCTGAGTGCTGTAATCGTCGTCGTCGAATCCACACAGGATCTCTGTACTGTCGTCGTCGAATCCACACAGGATCTCTGTACTGTCGTCGTCGCAGTCACAGTAGCAGTCGTAGCAGTAGTAGTCACAGTAACAGTCGCAGCCAGCACTAGGGTTCCCGCACAAAGCATGCTCGTTCGGAGGGTCCGCTCCACGAGCCGAGAGGCTGATACATCAACTGTCACGAAGACCAGAGTTGATGTATCCAAAAGTTCCGTATCAACAACAGGAACTCAACGCAACAGACGGCGCGTCGATCGGACGCCCGGTCTGAGAGTTATCGGCATTTTCGTCTCCGGGGCCCGGTTGGTTTTTAAGGCAAAACCAACCCGACCGTACTCCACCTGCGTCCAAACCTCGAGCGGAGTATGCCAAAAGATCCGTCTCACTAAGAGGAACACAACGCGACTGACGGCGCGTCAATCGGACGTCCGTAGCTCAAGATATGAGCGTTTCCGCTCCGAAGGCCCGGTTGGTTTCGTGAACGAACCAACCCGGCCGAACTCAAAGTTAACCGAAACCTTGAGTGCGATATACCGAAAGGACCGTCTCGATCCAAGGATCGCGTTGCCGTAGACGGTTCGTCATTCGGAGGTCCGAGGCTCAAGTTATGGGCCAAAAACCAAATCTGGTTCGAAACGGGGGGGTCCGGGTCCGGGCCGACCCGGCCCGACCCCCCCCCCCCCCCCCCCCTGGGCGGCGGCGGCGGACGGCGGCGGCGCGGCGGCCGGCGGCGGCGCGGTGGCGGCGGCGGCGGGCCGCGGCGGCGGCGCTGGGCGCCGCACGTGGGTGGCACGCGGGGGGCAAGGCCCCCGCTTTGCTGGAGGGCGGCGCGGCAACTGGCCGCGCCGTTTTTTTAAATAAGCGCCCCCCCCCCCCTCGTGGGGGGCCTGCTGGAGCGGAACCGAGGGGGCAGCCGGCCCCCTCCCTTTAAAATAAAACCGCCCCCCTCTTTAAGAGGGGGGTTTTGCCAGCTGGCCGGGGAATTAATTCCCCGGTTTAACGGCATCCGGCCGGCCAGCCGGCCGGCCGGTTTTTCTCCAACGGGACCGGAATTTCCGGTCCCCTCTTCGGCTTCCGACGCCGGCGGCCCGGCCGCCGGTTTTCTCTTCCGCCGCGGCCCGGAACCGGCCGCGGTCTCCTCGCCCCGCCGCGGCCCGGAACCGGCCGCGGTGTTCGTCGTCCGGCGCGGTGCAACGGCACCGCGCCCCTTCGCCGTACCATGATTCCTTCCAACGCGGCGCGACGACGTCGCGTTCTTGAAGATTCTCCTCGGCGTAGCGCGACGGCGTTGCGTAAATTATAAGCACGATCATCCGCGTGGTGCGACGGCACCACGCCACTTGCTTCCACCCGCATGAATAAAACAAGAACGATGGAGGGGGGTTCGGCCGTGTTCGTGCGGTCCGGCCCCCCCCTCACGTTAAAATAAAAACGCAACTTAAAATAAATCAAGTCACACGTTAGTCTTGATAGAATCACGATCAAGAATAAAATGAGGAAACCAAAAGAATACGACAACCCCTACCTCGGGTTTAAGATTCGAAGAATCGTCTACGTCCCGCGGAAGACGGCGTCGCGGAGGTCGGGCGTCGCGGTCGTCGTTCGTCAAATCCGTTGACGAAGTGTTATGCCCGAAGAGACACGACGTTGGCGGATCTTCGTTTGCCGACGAAGAAGGTCCGAGGAGGAAGAAGAGGTCCGAAGATACCGGGTCGCCGAGTCGATGATCCTTGACGAAGTGTTGTCGTTCTTCGTTGAGGATGATGTCGTTCTTCGCCGGAGAAGATGAAGAGGAGCTCTCAAAAAGACAAAACAAAGAACTCCAAAATAAAATAAGACTACCTCTTATTTTATTAACACAACACAAAAGAATTTCAAAGTTTGAAATTCAAAAAGACTTAACTCCCACAATTAAATAAGAGTAACTTAAGCCAATTAATTAGGGGTTAAGTATGTTGAGAGAATTTGAAAGGGTTAGGGGTTCGTGTGGGCCCCACCACACTTAATCCTTCCAAGGGAGGTTAAGTGGGTGTGGGTCCCACTTCCAACCACCTTTGATAGGTTTTAACTTGTTGTAATAAAATTGTTCTTCACAATTTTATTTAACTCAAACTAAAAACCCCAAAACGTAACATTCAACCCGCAACAAACGCAACTCCCGAAAAGGTCTCTTTAAGAGAATATCGGCGCTGCGAGTTCATCGGTGCCCTCGGATTTCAATTCCGAGCACCGGATCAAAAGTTAGGAATTCCCGCTCGTTCGTTCACTGAACGTACCCGAGCCAAACTTCGGAAATTAATTCCGGGCACTCCGGGCCTCGGAATCAGGTGCCGTCTGAAACCGCGCTCTTGTAAAATTCTAAAGAAAATTAAGAAAAAATTTTCCTTGAATTTTACGGGTCTTTACATTACTCCCACCTCAGGGCTTTACGTCCCCGTAAAGATACAACAAAAACTAGGGAAACAAATGAGGGTACTGAGCACGCATCTGAGCCTCCCACTCCCATGTGCTCTCCTGGAGATTCTCGTGCTGCCATCTGATGCGCACAAGAGGAATCGATCGCCCACGCAGGACCCGCTCCTGTCGATCCTCTATCTCCACCGGGACCTCCGTAAAAGTCACCCCATCGTCAACGTCAAGCTCCCCATGGTCAATGATGTGCGTCGGGTCGTGCACGTATCTCCTCAGCTGGGATACGTGGAAGACGTCGTGCACCCGGTGCAACTGAGGTGGTAGAGCCAGGCGATAAGCCACCTCGCCAATCCTGCTGAGAATCTGGAAGGGTCCGATGAAGCGCGGAGATAACTTGCCGCCTCGGCCAAATCTCCGAATACCACGTCGAGGTGAGACCCGCAAAAAGACGTGGTCGCCATCCTCGAACTCCAGTGGCCTCCGCCTCCTGTCAGCGTATGACTTCTGCCGGCTCTAAGCTGTCCTCATCCGCTCCTAGATGACCTGGACCTTCTCTGTCGTGGCCTGGACCATCTCCGGTCCCATCAGAGCTGCAAGATTTCTCCTTTGCCGAAAAGAGAAATCTGGTCTCATCCCCTGGATGAACCACAATCTTTGCCTAAAACAGTCAATCCTAACATGGATGATACTAATCCATACCAAGGATGACGTCGTAAGGCCTCGACGCTACTACTAAGAGATTCAACCGTTACTCTCGCCTCCAAGGGTTGAGTCACACTGTCGGCATCAGTGTGTGGTAACTGGGCCTCCTCCAGTAGATGTCTCACAAGTGAGGGTCAAGTCAACAGCCAAAACTGGAACCTCTTAGTAACATTACGATAGAGGGCAGGAACGAAAACATCACAAGGTATGCATCTTTTATTATTGCAGCTCGTAAAACAAGACGCTACACAAAAGCAACAAGGAACCAGAAGTACAAAGGATGTATCCACTAGTTCTGCTCCTGTCCATCGGCTCCTAGAGCTCCATGATCGAAGGCCTCGGCTGGCTGAAGCTGAGCTCTCCCCTGCGGTCGGGGTGGACCTCCTGGTGGTGGTGGTGGTAGAGCCGCAAAGCGTCGTCCACCACCTGCTGCTCGGCCAGCTCCTCTGCCTCGTCCGCCTCCTCCCTGCAGACCGCCACGGTCGAACCTCTTCCTCTGCCTAGGTGGTTCCTCAACCGTCTGCTGCTCCTCCGCATGGCGGGTCGGGCAGTCACGAGCCATGTGGCCTTGCCCGCCGCATGCATAGCACTGTCTTCCACTCGAAAGACTGGCTCCGCGTTGTGTGCCCTGCACTGCTGAGCCAGTGCCCTGAGGTCTGGTCTGTCTGGACCCCTGAGTCATTCGTCGACTGCCTGTTGCAGATGACTCTGCCACGTGCCGCCCTGCGGTGGGTCGCTGTGCTGGTGTAGACTCAGCAAGGAAGCTCTCGATCAGAAGGGCCCGCTCCAGTACTCCTGTCTGAGTCGGTATGCTGAGGGAGATCAGCGATGCCCTGATCTCGTGTCTCAAACCCTGCTCGAAGGTCCGGGCCCGGAAGAATGGGTCCCGTACCATGTCGGTCGAGTAGCGCGAGAGATCGGTGAATCTCGCCGAGTACTGAGCGACCGTCATGCTGCCCTGCCGCAGCTGTAGAAGCTCCTGGATGCGCACCGCTCGGAGGGTGGCCGGGACGAACTCAGAGCGGAAGAGGCTCTCGAAGTCCGTCCAGAGAAGAGATGCATCATCGTGCACCTGGAGCATCAGGCTCCACCATCGTCCTGCTGCTGCGTGTAGTAGGCTCGCAGCGAGGATCACCATGAGGTCTGCTGGTGTCCTCACTAGCCTAAACACTCGAACCACTGCCTCCAGCCAGTCCTCTGCTGCCTGGGGATCCGTCTCCCCGCGAAACCTGGGCGGTCGCTGGCGCTGAAACTCATGCAGTGCGCTGAGGCGACGTGCATCGTCAGCGTCTGGTACCGGTAGCATCGGTGGCTCGGCGGGTAAAGCTACCGCCGGTGCCACTACTGAAAAAGGGCCCTGCACCGAGGCCTCGTCGCTCGGTGGGCTGTCGTCTCGCTCGACTCTCGGAACCCTAGCTGGCTGCCATCGTGGGGCCATCCTGAAAAGGAAACAGGTGCGCCACGGTTAGAACAGTATACCTGGTGAGCTGGCACAAGTAATCACAAGGAAAACTTGAGACTTTCATGAAGCAGATCAGTATACCCGGTGAGATGACATAAGTAATCACAAAGAAAACTTGAAACACACACGCAATCAATGTTTTCGTGCATTAAGTCGGAAATCAGGAGTCAGGGTCCTGGTGTATGGATACGTCGGCCGCCGCACCAACACTGGGCTCCCTGAACTGATAACCACACTCAATACACTAAACACTATTGCTTCATATAGAAAGAAAAGACGATCAGAGTCTGCGGTAGAACCGACCACCTCTGATACCAATTTGTCACGACCCGCCCTCGGGGTCCGTGCCGTGACTACCCCAAGCCCGCCTTCCATAGGCCAGGGGCTGGCGACTAGCACCAAGGCGTAAATCCCGGTAAAAAGGGAAGGCATTGCCTTTGAAAAGTAAACACACACCACAGAGTAAACAAGCGGAAAGTAAACACTAAACAAGCAGAGTACGACTGAAAGTGCGGAAAAGTAAATGGGCCAGAATACAAACCCAAACTGAAAGTAAGTACAACTCGAAAAGGGAAAAATAGCAACTGAAAAGTAAAAGCCGCTACTCCAAGCTGTCCACTGGAAATCCCACCTGAAGGGTGGGTACAGATAGCTCCTCTGCTCCACGGGTCCCGTCGTCCGCTCCGTGCACGTCCCGCCCAGTGGTCCACCTCCGGGTACCGTCCCGCTCTACAAGCCTCAGCTAAGTCAACGCTGTCCGTCGTCTGCAACCAACACAACGTAGTGCGGGCAAAGCCCGTGCAGGGGTGAGTATAAGCTACTCAGTAGGGACCCCGAGACCCCTGAAGGTCTCTCAAATCCACAAAGGATAAACCACGAAGAAAAGTACAAACACGAAGAAACAACCGACACTGCTTAGGTATATGCCCATACATATACCTAAGTCATCAATTAAAATACGCTCCAACCTCCGAGCCCAAGTACAACTCAGTCCACGCAGGAAAGTATACGTATTCCACATAGGAAATCAAAACATAATCCACACAGGATTGCACATCACAATCCACACAGGAAAACAAAAGGATTCAGCTCACACAGGTATACTTCTTCAAGGACGATAAAGATGATCACTGATCCATATAAGTCGTCGGACCCACGAAGGATCGATAGGTAACTAACCCCCGCAAAGACCCACACAGGATCGGGCTCACACAGAACCTGTAGGCGCTGGCTCACACAGAACCGCTGAGCGCAAGGACCCACACAGGATCGGGCCCACACAGGACCTGTAGCACTGATCCACGTAGGATCGCTGAGTGCTGTAATCGTCGTCGTCGAATCCACACAGGATCTCTGTACTGTCGTCGTCGAATCCACACAGGATCTCTGTACTGTCGTCGTCGCAGTCACAGTAGCAGTCGTAGCAGTAGTAGTCACAGTAACAGTCGCAGCCAGCACTAGGGTTCCCGCACAAAGCATGCTCGTTCGGAGGGTCCGCTCCACGAGCCGAGAGGCTGATACATCAACTGTCACGAAGACCAGAGTTGATGTATCCAAAAGTTCCGTATCAACAACAGGAACTCAACGCAACAGACGGCGCGTCGATCGGACGCCCGGTCTGAGAGTTATCGGCATTTTCGTCTCCGGGGCCCGGTTGGTTTTTAAGGCAAAACCAACCCGACCGTACTCCACCTGCGTCCAAACCTCGAGCGGAGTATGCCAAAAGATCCGTCTCACTAAGAGGAACACAACGCGACTGACGGCGCGTCAATCGGACGTCCGTAGCTCAAGATATGAGCGTTTCCGCTCCGAAGGCCCGGTTGGTTTCGTGAACGAACCAACCCGGCCGAACTCAAAGTTAACCGAAACCTTGAGTGCGATATACCGAAACGACCGTCTCGATCCAAGGATCGCGTTGCCGTAGAAGGTTCGTCATTCGGAGGTCCGAGGCTCAAGTTATGGGCCAAAAACCAAATCTGGTTCGAAACGGGGGGGTCCGGGTCCGGGCCGACCCGGCCCGACCCCCCCCCCCCTGGGCGGCGCGGTGGCCCGCGGCGGCGGCCGGCGGCGGCAGACGGCGGCGGCGCGGCGGCCGGCGGCGGCGCGGCGGCCTGGCGGCGCGGCGGCGCGGGGGCGGCGGCGGCGGGCCGCGGCGGCGGCGCTTGGCGCCGCACGTGGGTGGCACGCGGGGGGCAAGGCCCCCGCTTTGCTGGAGGGCGGCGCGACAACTGGCCGCGCCGTTTTTTTAAATAAGCGCCCCCCCCCCCCTCGTGGGGGGCCTGCTGGAGCGGAACCGAGGGGGCAGCCGGCCCCATCCCTTTAAAATAAAACCGCCCCCCTCTTTAAGAGGGGGGTTTTGCCAGCTGGCCGGGGAATTAATTCCCCGGTTTAACGGCATCCGGCCGGCCAGCCGGCCGGCCGGTTTTTCTCCAACGGGACCGGAATTTCCGGTCCCCTCTTCGGCTTCCGACGCCGGCGGCCCGGCCGCCGGTTTTCTCTTCCGCCGCGGCCCGGAACCGGCCGCGGTCTCCTCGCCCCGCCGCGGCCCGGAACCGGCCGCGGTGTTCGTCGTCCGGCGCGGTGCAACGGCACCGCGCCCCTTCGCCGTACCATGATTCCTTCCAACGCGGCGCGACGGCATCGCGTTCTTGAAGATTCTCCTCGGCGTAGCGCGACGGCGTTGCGTAAATTATAAGCACGATCATCCGCGTGGTGCGACGGCACCACGCCACTTGCTTCCACCCGCATGAATAAAACAAGAACGATGGAGGGGGGTTCGGCCGTGTTCGTGCGGTCCGGCCCCCCCCTCACGTTAAAATAAAAACGCAACTTAAAATAAATAAAGTCACACGTTAGTCTTGATAGAATCACGATCAAGAATAAAATGAGGAAACCAAAAGAATACGACAACCCCTACCTCGGGTTTAAGATTCGAAGAATCGTCTACGTCCCGCGGAAGACGGCGTCGCGGAGGTCGGGCGTCGCGGTCGTCGTTCGTCAAATCCGTTGACGAAGTGTTATGCCCGAAGAGACACGACGTTGGCGGATCTTCGTTTGCCGACGAAGAAGGTCCGAGGAGGAAGAAGAGGTCCGAAGATACCGGGTCGCCGAGTCGATGATCCTTGACGAAGTGTTGTCGTTCTTCGTTGAGGATGATGACGTTCTTCGCCGGAGAAGATGAAGAGGAGCTCTCAAAAAGACAAAACAAAGAACTCCAAAATAAAATAAGACTACCTCTTATTTTATTAACACAACACAAAAGAATTTCAAAGTTTGAAATTCAAAAAGACTTAACTCCCACAATTAAATAAGAGTAACTTAAGCCAATTAATTAGGGGTTAAGTATGTTGAGAGAATTTGAAAGGGTTAGGGGTTCGTGTGGGCCCCACCACACTTAATCCTTCCAAGGGAGGTTAAGTGGGTGTGGGTCCCACTTCCAACCACCTTTGATAGGTTTTAACTTGTTGTAATAAAATTGTTCTTCACAATTTTATTTAACTCAAACTAAAAACCCCAAAACGTAACATTCAACCCGCAACAAACGCAACTCCCGAAAAGGTCTCTTTAAGCGAATATCGGCGCTGCGAGTTCATCGGTGCCCTCGGATTTCAATTCCGAGCACCGGATCAAAAGTTAGGAATTCCCGCTCGTTCGTTCACTGAACGTACCCGAGCCAAACTTCGGAAATTAATTCCGGGCACTCCGGGCCTCGGAATCAGGTGCCGTCTGAAACCGCGCTCTTGTAAAATTCTAAAGAAAATTAAGAAAAAATTTTCCTTGAATTTTACGGGTCTTTACATTTTTCATCAAGGACATCATATAACCTAGGGTCAATCTTAAATTCCTACCCTAATTGATACTGAAATTATTTAGGACCTTTATTATAGGTTAGTAATGACCAAATAATCTTCTAGGTCCTAACCAATATGAGAAACTATCAAGAGTTGAAAAGGTCCTCTATATGGTGTGATGGTTAGTAGCCTTAGATGTCATCCATAAGAAACTATCTGTAGAGGCCCTCCCTATAGAAACACGAAGATCAACTATGGAGGTCTTACCCATGGTGAAATCTGTAGTGGCCCTCCTCATAGCATAAATATCCACAGGAAAGAAGTTCCTTCCCTTACCAAGTTATTAGTATCTAGTAACTATTGAGTTAATCCCTATGGAAACCAATTTTGAAACTATATTGGCCCTCCCCATGGTGCTCATTATGAATATCCTCTCTATAGTAACATATCATCTTGGAATAATGGTCCTCTCTATGTTAAAATATATCTGAGATTGATATTATACAGAGATGAACTTGAGTGTTCTAGGTTGGCTATTCCTAGTGCCTCATCACCGACTGAAGGCATCTTATCCCATATAGAGGATACTATAAGGTGATAATCATCATCTAAACCCACCTTGAATAGCTGGACCTTTGATACAACTAAGGAGTTCATAAATAAAATTTCTCCTCTTGACAAAGAAGTTGGGAAATAATCACTATGGTCAGATCATGTAGAGTAATATCTCTTAAAGTATGAGGTAAATTCTATGGTCTCATGGAAGGAAGTGGTCAAAGGTAATATTTCGGTTTGGTTATGGACCATGTCCACTCCACATTACCACATTATGGAATTTTAAAAATATTAATTCATACCTTATCTACACCAAAACCTATAGGAGACTCTCCACTATCTCAAATAAAAACATCAAACTTATAGGGAATACATTAACCACATCAAGGTGATTAACGATATCTGTAATTAATTTGATTTAAATACCTTCTCAGTAGCCCAAAATTC
Organism: Viscum album; assembly: GCA_963277665.1. Taxonomy (NCBI): domain Eukaryota; kingdom Viridiplantae; phylum Streptophyta; class Magnoliopsida; order Santalales; family Viscaceae; genus Viscum; species Viscum album. Next base: position 574,829,001 of record OY728122.1, on the reverse strand, counting down.
TAAGGTAGAAAAGTAGTGTGATGGAATCTAAAGGCATTCCTTAATATCATGAAGGTTCTCTGACATATGATCATAGATTACATACTCTACATGCACATAAGAGGAACATAAGAGGGTGGAGTGATTATGGATCCTTGTAATTTACTCTAGAAAATACTAAAAGAGTATAATTATAAAGGAAATATGCAATTTCTTCACCTTAGGATATGTCTCCGACTTGAATTCTGAATGTTCTTATTGGTCTGTCCAACAAAATTTTTCCATCACTAACACTCAAAATTAGGGTACTTAGTTGGAATATTCCATTGAAATAATCATATATAAAGCTATTATGAAAGTCAAAAATGCCTTCTATATGAGGAAAATAAAGTTGGAAACCACTGAGAAATGATTAACGGTGGGCTGATTTCACTAAGAACATGAAATACATTTTTCTCAGTAATAGTACAAGAGTATCCGCAATCCATAGGACTGGGGAAATTTTTACCACCACACCCCCAAGGGGTCATCAAGGGTATAATATATCCAAGGTGTGATGGTGGTGGAACTAATTCAACTCTATACCATTGGGTTAGGGGAATTATTTCCCCTACTCCTCTATAGAAATCAACCTTCTATTAATTTGGATTGACTTCATAGTAAGTTCCTTCACTATTTCTATAGACACACAATACATATCCTTCATTAGGATCACACTCAGTTAAATACACTAGAGACTCTATCAAGTTAACTATCCACCAAGGATGGAGGATAAAACCTCACCAATTATGTAAGAAAAAATAATCCACCAAGAAGAAAAATGTTAAGGGGGATTAATATTTTTCTTTCGATGGAAATTCTAAGGGTTTAAAATCCCATTACAACTCAAAGGAGGACATGATACCTGCTGCACATTTTTCAGCGGTGAATTTTATTGGAGTTGGTATAAAAAATAACTCAAAACATGATTTGGGAACAAAAGAACATGATGAAGATACATCCATTTGAAATGTGGTCATCACCAATGTCTATGAAGAAGGTGCACGTACCCAACATCCAAGATAGACTCAAGATATAGGATATCTTACCAGTATATTACTACTTTTTCCTAGTGATCTTTATCTAAGGATAAAGGGAATAGAGTTGCTATATCCAACCCACCACCTAAAGAAGTTGAGACTCCTTCTATTCAAGAGAATCTGGATCAATATAAATTTGATATACAAATATTTAAATGACTCAAAATTGAACTAATCATAGTTAATATTCCTTATTTTTATATGTCCTAAGAAGATTCCAATGTTTTTCCTCTAACTCACATTCACCAGGAAGGATCTACTCTACCTATAAGAGTAAAGCTATTTCATCCAACCAACTTTGGGTTCAAACAAATATTTTATCTAAAACTAATGACTAAAGATCATTAGGATTTTCCTCCAGTAGGAAAACAAGTACTTATATTTCATACAAGTTATCCCAGTCTGATTCAAACAAAATATTAGTAGTAGACACATACAATCTATCTATATTAGGTTATTCTCACTGCCTTTTCTCAAGAATCTTCCTAGATGAAAACACCACAAGAGTACCTCAAATACATCACATCCCTTTCTAATTTAATGTAATACATATATGGGAAACAAGCACTAATGTATCCAAAGAGGAAGCCATAACTTGAGTGGGTAGATGCAACTCCTCCTCTTCCAAACTTTAAAAATCCAACCTTCCCAAAATTTAGTGGAATTGGAGATCTAGAATAGAACTTGATTCACTTTATGTTTTGATGTGACCATTTTATGGGAAAACTCAAATGAAAATAAGTTAAAAATATTTTTTTTGAAAACTCTAGAGGGACAGGAATTTGTCAAGTATGAAAACTTACTAGCTGGGAATGTTGTGAACTCAAAAGACTTCCATTGATAATTTCTCTACCAGTTCCAATACACACCAAGTAATAAAAAAATCCTTGATATCTAAAAGTAAAAGTATTGAAAAAATAATAGAGTCCTGTATTTCATTTCTAAATAGAAGGGTTAAATCCTCCTTGAAAATACTGCTTCAGCAAGAGAAACTATTAGAAAAATATATAGAAAATCTCCATGATGATATGTATATAAACTACCGATTACACTAAAATACCCTATTGGTTATTGAGAGTTTGTTATAGTTGCACAATATTTTTAAGATTCTATCTGATGTTCCAAGTCCAAATATCATTAGACATAAAATTATTAAGAAAATAAATTATAAGAACAAAGGCTAAAAACATCACTCTCAATCTAGTGGTGACACTAGCTCAAGAACCTAAGCCTACACCATATCACATGATTCCTACCCTTGAATTACAACAACAATAAAAATGTCCTCATTAGGTGGGAAAAAGGATAAAAATTATCTAAAATAAAAATACTGTAGGAATAAAATCTATTCTTTTATATGAAGAGAAGGTTCCATGGTATTTCATCACTTCAATAGAGAAAAACCTACTTAAATTTCTAGAGGCTAGAAAACCCAATGAAGTTAGTATAAATGAACTCCATGACTATTTTCACAACCATCATATACTAGGATACAATATCCACGATTTATTTATCTACAAGGATATACCCAAAAATATATTTGACTCTAGTCTGGTCATGTTGGGAAAACCCTCAGCACATGTGACTCATATTTCCACTGCTCTACTAGAAGAATAAGTAGAGTGACAGTAAGTACCAAACATAAGTATGTAGCAATTCAATGATTGGATGATTTGGAAATTGGTTGGTTGAGAACATTCCATACTCACGACTCAACTAAGATAACTAGTTGATATCCAAACTCTCCCTATGGTATATGAGATGATGTTTTCATCATCATTTCCTACTTAGATTTGACACAATTAGCATAGATATATTAGGGCACAAGAGGAATAACTATTATAGGAAATCAATACAGTTAAAATCCATTTGACTTCTTACCCACTCTTCCAAGAATATGGGAACTACATGAATAAATGAGACAACAAGGACTACTACATCAAATAGAATCCTTATCAGATAAATAATCATAATATGGATCAGTAAATTTCATACACTTCACAGACCCATTATCTGATAAAAATTTATGTATAAACCAAAGTTCCCCACCAATAATTAGAGAAGAGGATACTGAGTTTTAGGAGGTTGAGGAAGATGAGGTGAAAAAGGACCTTGAAATTCAAACACTATTTTTATGAAGCCATATAAGTAGTGGAAGCCTGAAGAAAAGAACTCTAATAGCCTAAAAACCCCAATTTGATTCTGAATCCTATAGGGAACCTTTATATTTGATCATAATTAATAATATCTTATAATTATGTAGTTTTAAAGTCAATAAAAAAATAAGGTAAGGCCATATCAACTCAACCCACCGATAGAAAAGATTCCCCTAGTTCCATTCAAGGAAAGGAACCACTGACATAGTCAGCATCAAACTCTATGACCCTAGCCTAGAAGTAGACTTAAGACATTAAGTGCATGCCCCTAGTCCAAAAATACGTTATATTGAATACAATTTATATAATTATGAATAATCTATCTATCCTTGATATTTTTACCTCTTTGAATAACTTAGTGAATACCCCATTGATTCTCCCTCAATCCCTAAGGAGTTAAAGGATGAATTCACTATAGCCAAGACATATCATATAGAGTCCAGTTTCACTGAATGTCACATGATCATATCATTTATAGAGTAAGGCCAGGAGGATACCATACATGGACACATCATAACCTTATAGATATTTAGAAAGATGTATTATATCAATATCTATTGAGACCTAGTGGATAATGGTTTTGGGATCAATATATTTCAAGTTTGAATCCTTAGGAACTTGGGTTAAAGTGAAGCTGGCCTATCTCCATTCAATATGACAATCCAATGTTATAACAAGATTGATAAAAAGTTTCTTATCATGATCAAGATCAAGAACCAGCTCAGTGATATCATTTATTACTCTAAATTCATGGTGGTTTACTATGATTTGAACTTCAACACTCTTATAATGAGATTGTGTCTCTATATTCATGCTGAAATGCCTTTATCATACCATCAATGCCTCAAGTACTTCGTCGATAAAAAGTTTGGGGTGTTGGATAGTGGAAATTCTCTTTTTGATTAATGTAAATTTAAGTATATAGACATAGGGTTCAATAAAATGGAGTGGATGAAAATGGTGGTAGATAAATCCATCTAGATAAATGATCTCAATGTCTTGAAAGCTGGCCCTTTCAGTCCATGGAGAAAACTCAATAAAGACTACATGTTTCTTAACAATACAATTAAACCAATAACTCTCAATCTGGGTAGTAAATAGGTTAGGTGGGTTCCATTGGATGAAACAAACATCCAATAATATTCCCTTCATATAATGGTTAGATGAACGTCCCCTAGGAACAATTTCTACCAAGGAAAATAAATACCACTGCACCATCCATGAGAATCAACTAGGACCTTGATCATATTTACCATCATAGTGGTTTGATTGAACATAATTATTAGTTAACACAACCAAGGTTATTCAACCAAGTGGATACAAATCCCATCATAAGAATAAAATAATTGGTTTTGGGAACATTTCCCCCATAATCTCATGGTTTTAGTGTCATCAGATGTGTTCAACCAAATGGAATAATAGTTTCACTCTAATGAATCTAAAACTTCCCTTGCATTGAATTCATGATAAAAAATGCCTTTGCATCATCTCCATGATATAAATATTCCCCCATATAGTTTATTGGATTTCAAAATTCCCATTTATCTTTTGATTCCAACAATATTGAGACAAAATAAAAGGAAAAATATGTTCTCAAAGATATCCCTCCTATATTCGAGAATGGTGTCTCCACCACCATCGATAAACTCCGATAGGTGAATTTGGGATCGAAGTAAGATCCAAAACCTACATTAATCAGTGATTCCATGGGCCTTGAAGAATAGGAGGCATTTATATACTTCCTTAAAAAATATTGAGATTTATTTTCATAGAATGATACCAAAATACCCAGATTGGATCCTGATGTGGCTACCCATCACATGGATTTTCTAAAAGGCCATTATGGATATAATCAGGAATCCAAGATAATGAACCCAACCCATATTGCCAAGGTAGAATATAAAGTTGAAAAAATCATCAATAAAAAATTCATTCGGGAATTCCAATACCTAAATTGGATCCCCCATATTGTCCTCATAAATAAAAATAGTGGGAAAATAAGGGTTTACATTAATTTCATGGTTCTCAACTATCACCCCCTAAAGGATGATTTACTAATATCGATCACAGAGATACTAAACAATGTGATAGTTAGATTTTAGTAAATCTACTTTATAGATGGAAATTCATGATATAAGAATATTTTAATAACCATTGAAGATGAAGAGGCCACTGACTTTAGGGAACCCTAAGGGGTATACCAATATCATGTAACACCGTTTAATTTGAATAATTATAATACCACATATCAGTGCACCATAAACCATATCTTAAAGCACCTTGTAGGAAATATCATAGAATACTATATCAATGAATTTATGTTTAAGTCTCAATAGTCATATTATCATCTTTTCAATCTTGAAATAGTTTTTAACAAACTATATTAGAATAACTGGAAGATAAACCCCCTGAAGTTCACTTTTGGGGAAACATCAAGGAAATTCCTTTACTTTTTGTTATGCCATCATGAGATTGAATTAAACCCTAAAAATACTAGGTAAATATTTGATATTACCTCTCCTTGAGATCTTGAAAAGTTAAGGGGAATCCAAATATTTCTCACTTATATCATACACTTCATAGAAAAACTCACTAAAAAATACTTTCCCTTCACAAAATTAATATAGAAAGGAGCCACCTATCTATAGGGTGAATATTGTTAGAGATCCTTTAAGGATATCATGTAATATATTTTGATTTTAATGGTATTGATGCTGATAGTAGAATCAATGAATATCATCCTCTATGTGGAAACCCTTGAGAGGCCACTTAGTGTACTCATTACTCAAAGGAATAAAATGAACAAGGAGAAAAACCTATAATATCTCAACAGAATGATGTTGGAAACTGAATCTCAATAATTTATTATAGAAAAGAATTCTCATACATTAATTTTTATAGTGTAGAAGCTGAGGCACTACACACCACATCATAAGGCCCACTTCATCTCTCACGTTGACCAAATTAAGTATATCCTATATCTCCTGATTTTTAATGAGTATTTAGAACAATGGGTGACCATTATGTAATAATTTTATATCTAGTTAGTATCTCATGGGTAGTAAAAGGGTGGGAATTAGAAAATTTCCTCAAAGAAAAAAACATCATAGAAAAGTAACCATTGAACATAGATCTCCCTGAAAAATAGTTTTTCTCCACCCATGATAGTCCCCAGATATAGGAGATACACTTTGATAGTGTTTCCAAAATATTGATATAATGGAGAATGGAAAATATGAAGAATAACAAGGTCATCTTGGGGATTCTACTTGTCTCTATTACTAAAGTAGTTTTGTCATATTCCTTCTTTCTATCAGAAGGATTCACCAACAATGAGGTGGAATACTAATCCATAATTGGAGTTTTAGAATTGGCCTTACAGTTACCAGTGTCCCACTTGAACATCAAAGGAGATATAGAATTATAATCAAGTGGACCAATAATGAATATTCCTTTAAAAAGTAAGAATTAATTACCTTATTTGAATATATATGAGGGTTGATAACTAAATCCCACTATGATCTAACATTGACTCACATATTACATTCAAATAATACCCAAGATGATGAATTGAAAAATGTAATCATGATCCTAGAATATCCATACCAAGAGGAGGCGATCATTCACATCACATAACACCAAACGGTCTCTCCATTCATAAATAATGTCATGGAAGATATAAATAATATTAATAAAACCCCTGATCAAGTTGAACCATTATCTTATATAATTCATTCTATATAAGGATGGATGTATCCTATAATAGAATAAATCTAAAATTGGATTATACCACTAGATCGATCTAAGAAAGAATAGATCTATCACCAGGTAGTAACCTTCACCCTCCATGATATCTCTAATTCTAAGGAAGCCCTCTATAAGTAAATATTTGATGAATTTCTCCTCAGATTCATTGAATATGGAGATACCTTCACTGTTATATAAGATTTACAATTTAGTTCCTATAGTAATCATTAATATAAAGCTGATATATTTAATCAAATAAAGAGACTTTTATACTTTTAGCAACCAATGATTCAAGACTGTATAGAGTTGACAATGAAACTCCATGTTTTTTAGATACATAAAAATTCCATCCGTCAACCTTCAGAGTTTCTACACATTAAAAATTACTCTCTTTAATTTTTATGTGATGAATTGATGTTATGGGGCTATATCCCCTAGCTACAGCTAAGTAGTTCAAGTTCATCCTTACTTCCATCTATTTCTTCTACAAGCTGTTTGAGGTTATATCCCTTAAGGAAGTTATAAAAAAGTCTATTATTAGATTTTTAAATTCAAATATCATCACTAGATTTGGTGTTCCTCACACAACATTGATAGAAAATGGAACCAATTTATATTTTTTCAAGTTGAAGATGTTATATTAAGAATATAATATCTAGTTCAACCACTCATTTCATTACCATGAAATGAAAATTGGATAGATAGAGGACTTTCAACAAAAATCTATCTAATATCCTTTAAAAGATAGTGGAAAAAGACAATAATTATTGTATAAATAAACTCCATCCTTCCTTATGGTATTATCATACAATAACCTACAATACCACAAAAATGACCCCATATTTTCTTGAATATGGGACCGATTAAATCCTTCCCATTGAAGTTCAGCTGCCCTCAATCAAATTTCCATTTTAAATTAGGTATCAGAAGATAAATAGTATGAGATTTATCATGATTAGTTGGAATGGAATGACAATAAAATTTTATTAACACTACAAAAACTGAAAGTTCATAAAAATTGAGTCATGAAAGTTATCAATAAGAAGGCTTACCACAACTCATTCATCCAAGGAGAATTTATGCTATCTCTAAGAACTCCTATGATACTTAGGAAAATAACTTTAAAATTATAAATGAAATGGGAACATACTTATACCATACAAAAGATCTACTCCAATTTAGATTAGTCCCTTGTTATAATGGATGGAGAGAAGATCACACCCACCACCAACATGGTATTCCTTAAGAATTATTTCACATAAATTATCTTTGGGTTCACCTAAAGTCCTAACCGTATGAATTTAAATTATGGAGAATTTCATCCTCACTACAAGATGTTAAAATACATATTCAAAGTCCATTAGGAATTAATTTAAAAACGATTTGTGTGATTCCTCACTATATAACCTTAAAAATAGATCATATTTAATCATTTTCACAAAATGTTAAATTGCATGACATGATGTCCACCATACATGTCCCTTTAAACTATTTTGGATGTTTTTTATGAGACCCATTCTCCTTACAAAAGATTAATATCCATGTAATATCTCTTAGGGTATGTTACCTTTCTCAATCCACATCAAGATAAAATACCCTCATTATTTAAGAACAAGGAGTGGCTTGATTATTTTAATCACATGATATGTAGTGATTCTCAGTCTCTATATGTTGAGCCTAACTATAAATACTTGTTAACTTCACTTATGGTGATCATAATCTTACTAATTCACATTGGGAACCATATAAATTTCCTTTATTGGAAACAAATCAATTTATATTCCCCCAAACAAGTACACGGTCTATGTAGAGGTCATATAAGATCAATGTGTGGAATTACTCTTGTTATGATACATAGTTATGTCTAGACTGCTGGACCTAGAAAAAGTTTAATCATGCACCAATTTTTCTTAGTTTCTTGTCCCTAATTAATTTATTTTGGGTTTTCATATCTTCATTGACACTAATACAATGTTATATTATTTTGCGCATGAGTTAGACTGGTGTAAACCCCTTAGATAAAAGTCCTCATCATATAACCCTAAACTACATGAAACCCACATCCTAGTTGCATGACATTAAGATTCATGACATATGTAAGATCCAACTTTTTTGACCCTAATATTCTTATATAATTACATCCCCATAAGATCAATATTTCTTAGTTATAATCTAGATCTATTTAAGAAGCCTCCTAATATATGGTACTTTTTCTAAGAGTCTATACTAAGGTAAATTTTCCCCCAAGTTCTATCATAGTGTTTGAGTCCTATTATTCACATAAAACCTCTTAAAAACTATATATTTGGATAGAAAAATATCCAAGTACTAAATGTATGATTATAATAAATATAGAATGTAGTCCTTATAATATGACTTTAAACTACATGAAAAATAGTCTATCCCATAAGACTTTAAACTGTTTAGAGTGGTCTATCTCGCATGACCCAAAACACTTAGAGGGGTTTATTTCCAACAAATTAGGTAGAAAATTCCATTCCCCTATATGAGATATCAATCTACATAGGGTTAATTTTCTTTCCTTCTAAATTCAATAGTTAAGGTTATACTATCCAAACCTAGTGTTAGGGTTTACTAAATATATGGCCAAAACTCCCCCTTAACAAAACTATATGTGGTTTGATTCCCATCATCACAGGATATGTAGTGAAACCTAGATCTCATATTCTAGACCCAAATATAAATTTTGATCAAACCCCCACTATTTCTTGATACTTGAGCCCTTGTTTATTCAAATTGTATTTTCTAGGCTCTCTTAACACTAAGGGAAGGATATTTTACTTTTTATATGATCCAAATCTATAAAAAAGTCCTTACATAAAGGTACTCATTATAAAAATATAAGCTGCTTGACACTCGATTCCTTGTCACATGATGTTAAACTGTACAATATAAATCCCCCAATCAATGAATCTAAATTAAAAAACATATATGTCCTCTCCACATGTCTCTAAAATTCTTGATACCTGAGTCCTTATCACATGATATTAAACTATAGGTCATAAAGTCTATTTTACGTGAATCTAAATTGAAAAACATTAATGTTCTCATTGTATAAACCTAAAATACATGAAACAAAATTCCTTGAATATGAAATTAAAATATATAACATGAAGTCTTTATAATATGACTCTATACTGAACAACACAAAGGTACTCATTGTACAAAATTCAACTACATAACACTTGGGTCCTTGTCACATTATGTTAAAATGAATGACCTATGGTCTGAACTACATGACACTAAAATGATTAGAGAGGCCTATATTGTGAGATATAGTTTCATTACATATGATCTAGATCTATATTTAACCCCCAATTCATAATTGTTTATTTATAAACATATGATAAAATAAAATCCCCCCATATTTAAGAGCTCATTCTTTTTTATTTCTCTCTTTCATCGAAGGTGTTATGTCTATGGTTGCATTTTCCAACTTCTCTGTCATGGTTTTCCTAATCTATGACCAAAATAAGCCCTCATATATCCAAATTATGTGTGGTTTGATTTTTTCTTAATTAAGATATATATTAATTCTAGGATCTCCTATCTTAGGCCTAACCATAACTTCTATTTCCATACATGGTTTTATTCTAGTGATGAGTCCTTAAATAATTAACATCAGATTTTCATCTTCCTTTTTCTAGGGAACCTATGCATTACATCCTTCCTCTCTTGTAAATGAACCATATTTATATAGAGATATTATATATTTAAGAACTAAGTTTGGATTGATTCCTTCTAACTCAGAATATATAGTGACACTAGGACCTTATATCATAGTCTTTGATGAAAATTCTATAAAAATCCCCCATATCCTAGTGTTCAAGACATTTTATTTATAAAATATTTTCTTAAGAGAAGATTCAATGGTTAAATGTAAGTTTTATGTTCTCCTTAATTATTTTACTTTATCTTCATTATCCAAATATTCTTCAATCTAATTTAAAATTTTAGTAACATATAACTAACATCCTTATTATTCTATAAAATTGATCTTACAATTATAAAATGAAGTTCCCCAGAAATAATTTCATTTGTTCTCAATGTATCTCAATACATATTTAAGGAAGGTGATGGAGAAATGGAATTGGATGTAATGATTATTAAAGCATCCTTTTAAGTCTATAAGTTTTTAATATGAATACATATTGATGGTGAGGTGAAATTTAAGACCATGAAAAAAAATATAATTTTTAAATAAAGAATGTTTTGATAAAGACATGTAATATTTTTTTTATTTTAAGAAAAGAATAAATTCAAATACTGAAAAAAATATTCTTCATTCAAATTTAGAATTTGAGTTTTGTGAAATCCAAAAGAGTTAATTGATATTAAGAAATTCAATTTGAATGGAATTCATGTTATAGTAGTCATGTATTTTTAGTTGAATTTTTGAATAATTTTTTTAATGAGAGTTTATTAAATTTTTTCCATCTCAATGGGGTGAACAATGGAAGAATTATGATACATAGATGAGGAATAACCTATTCATGGGTGGGTAGTGGTGCACATTGGTCACACACATGAGGTAGACTACACACTGGGTGGAACACACTTGTGAGTATTGTGTGTGAGTGTATTCAGGATCTGACCCCAGTTCCATGGACAAGAGGCTGATAAGAGGTCAAGTATTATTAAGAAAAATGAATTTTAAGGAGCTTCTAACATGGGATGACCATTTAACATGAAACAATTATTATTCCTTTAAAAATACAAAAATAAATTTTAAGGACCATGTATCATCATTCTAATTTGTCCCTCACTTACCATGATATCTTTTTCCTTGGGCAACCCTAGCACTAGAACCAACTATGGTATCTTAGGGATTGACCACACCATGAACTAACTCATAAAGAGGGACTTACCTATCATGAGTTGAGATGAAATTACCATAATAAGGCCTGAGTGACCACAAGAACTATGGTAAATAGAGCTAATAGATTTGTAAGCAAGGATAGACCATATACCTTGATCTAATTCAATTGAAATTGCAGTTTCTTCATTAATCATATAAAGGGATATATCACATGAATAGATTTTGAGTGACTAAATGAATATTATGTAAGATACCACATGTGTATCTAATCTACTACAAGAAATTACCATGAGATATTTCGAGTGACCTGATGAGAATATGTAGACCATCCCTGAGGTGTAATATATTATACAAAGAACCATAATTATCTACAAGTGTCTGCATAGTCCCCACAATGACCATATAAAGTAAGGAAATTGAAAGTGTGTGGTTCTTGACCTACTGTGAGTTGGGATTATTTATAATGATTTTAATAGGAAGAAAATTATTTCTATAGTCATGAAGAAGAATTGGTTCTTGAGTATTTGATCTATTCATGAATTATAATGTAAAATATAAACTTGTTGTGTGCATGAAATATCATACATGGTGTGCCCACAACAAACATGATTTCATGCATGAGTTTTAGACAAGGCTCAATCTCATGAAAAAATTATTCTTATCTCATGAAAAACTTATTCTTATCTCACATGAAATTATATGGAATACAATGATTTCCACTTGTATTCATGTGAGATAAGAATAAGTTTTTCATGAGATCGATCCTCGACTGAACCACATGTATGAAATCATGTTTTTGTGGGCACACCATTTATGATATTTAATGCACACCACAATTTTATAATGTATAAAATAGACATTGAGTGAGGTATTAATTCATGTGTACTACCATACATGATTGAGGGGTTTTGAGCTATGTTTGAAATTTGGTTCATGCATGCACTGTTTGAATCTATGGAAGATATAGGAGAAGTTGTGGTTCATTTATGAACTGCATGAGGAAATATTTAAATGCATAATAAAATTATAGGATATTTTATTGTGATCCTGAGTCCCTTGGGTATTTAATTGAGGATTCATTCATATGTAATGCATGCATGATTACATTTATTTATCAATCACATGATGATAAAGAAGAATATTGAATCTTTTTGGTATTAAAATTAGGAGATAATTCTAGGATCTATTAAAATAATTAAAAAGGGAGAAAATAAATTCATTTAATTTGTCCTTTATTTCAATTAATTATGGAAATAATGTATATGATATTTATGAGAAAAAGATTTATGATAATATTATTGTGACTATAAATGAAATGTAGGTGATGAGAAAATGTATACAGTCTATGCATATTGAAAGGTCATTTGAGATATCAATACATAATGTATCAAGGAGAGAATTTGAACTAAATCCTAGAGTCTCTAAAGGAGAGACACTTGAGTTTTTTTAGACTAAGGATAATCCTGATCACATTTGACATAGAATGAGTTTCAATGCCAATAAACTCATTTAAGAATCCATTAAAGATCTTGAATGTATACACGAGAAATAATGATCCTATAGGCTAATGGAGAGGGGTTATCTAAATTATAATGATATGTTTTTATAATTGGATCAACATGGAAGGAGGATGAGCTTATAGCTAGGTTTTCTAAATAGTTTCTAAAAAGGATTATGGTTAGGGTGTATAACCAAAAAAAGAATATTAAAAATATTAGGGAGTATAACCAAACAAGGTAGAAGAGTTTGTGGTAGGGATGTAGAACCCAAATCAACTAGATTGTATACTAATAGATTATGTAACTTATTTATTCCTAATAAACTCTAATTGATAATAAAATTATACTGGAGAATCCATATTGAGGAAACTAACTAAAATGGAAAAGAGTGGGTCTTTATACGAAACATTATAAATACTATTTCCAAATATCTCTCTCATTAATAATAAACATGAGGTGAGACTGTGAGATAATATTAAGGGGATTAAGAACTTAACAAGTTTTAGAGATTGAATTAAAAGAAATAGAATTTTTAAAAGAAACCACAAATTCACCCCCTCTTAGTTGCTATTGGGGTGGTGCATGAGGTGTAAAACCAATAATACTACATAAAAAAAGATCCATGTTCAAATACTAACATGGTATACTTTCTAGGGGTACTCTAGAAATATTTTATCACTAGTAATATTTTCTCAATTTGATCCATTGGGAAAAAAATTTGGGCCTTCAGTCCATAGGGCCTTTGGTCCATCAATAGGTCTTCATGACACAATGCCTATGGGTCAAAAATATTTAGGACTTTGGGATATATGAACTTCTAGGTTCTTAAGTAGTGGTAATCTAAGCCATGAAGAAGAGTAGGCCCTAACTTACTAGAGTAACCCCATGTTGGTGGATCAGAGTAGAAGTAGTCACCAGGCAGACCCAACTAGACCTAAGACTGGAGAAGGGATATAGAAAATATGCCATCAGACTATGCATTAGCATAAGGTCACTACAAGTGTGTAGCAACACCAGAAAAATGAGATGATTTATACCAATATAGAATTTATGGAGGGGATGTTTAAGTGTATTCAGGGTTTAAATTATTGTATCATCTTGTGCCTCTGGGTCTCCAGGCCATGTAGTTGAGGTTTTGTGCCAATGGGCCTCTGGGTCATGTAAGGGTTCCCTCTCAATAATGTTGAAAAGGGTATTATCCATAAATAAAAATAAATATATAAGGTCTCTAGAATATTATATCTACCCCCTATTATTTTTCAATTGGTCTGGGGATCTATGCATGGTATCAGAGTGAAGGTTCCCTCTAAATATCCAAGTTCTTCCATGATTGTTTTTTATATCCATAATGAAGTTTATATTTCAAAAAAACTTTGAGCTACCTCAGATGGAGAAAAAAGAAGATGATTATATTGATAAAATTAAATAGGTCCCAACCAAGACCTATAAAAAAGGAGAGATGAAATGAATCTAAATAAGAAATTTGGTGTAAAGGATGAGACAACACTAGTTGAAGGTAATCAGAGTGGTAAAAGTTATAATAATTATATTTATTATGATTATTATAATAAATCTAGTTCAAACCATGATGATGATTTATCAATTAGTGATATATACTATTAATTTAAATAACATCAGAATAAAGTTCCCAAATAAGTGATAATATGAATTGTTGGTGCAATCAAGTGAATTATTTTTTATAGAATACATATTGATGAAAAAGTTGAAGAAGTGAAGTATGCACTAAGTAATAATTTAAGAATGTGAACCACTTTTAGACACCTATTGGAATAAAGGGAGGAATCCATTAATATTATTAAAGAATAATTTCAATAGTATTCATGTGGGAAATTTTATTGAGATTGTTTTTTGGAATCTTTCCATGCACTTGAAATATTTTACAAAGTCTCCATGGATGTCAAAACTGCTCAATTAGAGGTTAAAGAGAAAAGGGTAAAGGATCTTGAAAATTCTTTATAATAATCAATAAAAATGCATAAATAATAAATAAAAAAGATAAATGAGGATTGGTTATATAGGATATGATATATTTAGGATAATAATTACTCCCTCAACAAGAAGTGTTTTGGGTTGCATGTCATATTTTAGAATTAAGAATCACCAAAATATAAAACTTACCAAGTTAATGGAAAAATAGATTTTGTGATTTTTTTCATTGAGAGTCATGAATCAAATAAGATTCATCTTAGTGGTAATAAGTGAATGAGATCATCCGCTAATTAAATGGAAACAACCTTCAAAATAAAGGTATCCCATAACCCATCAACTATCTTATGTACTATTGTTGTTTAAGGTTTAAATTTTTTTTGGGATAAAATAGTTGGTCCAAATTATTGAAAACCCCAAAACATAATCTAGGGTGGATAAGATAAGTTTTATGAATAGAATCTCCCAAAAACGATCACAAATAACTAAGAATTTTTCTCAGGCATAGTAAGATATTAATTCTAAAAATCATGTTGTTCAGAGATAAACATTAATATTTTTGGGCATTGTTTGTGCTATAAAAGGGTCAGGAACAAGTAATTAGAATGTTTTCATAACATGTAACTTTATTAAAATAATAAAAAAATACATAGTTAAGGGGTATCAAATCCTATGAAAGGATAAAACCTACTATCCAAAAGTAAAAGCTATAAGGAAAGAAACACGATCATGCCTTGAGGAGTAAACAGAAGAGAAGTGATAATCCAAATAATCCCAAGAATTCATAGAAAAAAGGAAAGATAATTATCAATGGAAACTTAAAAATGGATGGTTTATTGTATGAAAATTTAATGACATTAGGAAATACTGCCAAAAAATGCTTGACATGGCTTTATAAACAGTTTAGTTATTTAAGAATAAAATAAAAGAACCTGAAACTTCATGTGCTCAAATGACTACCATGGAAAATAAGGTTAATTTATGAAGATGAAGTTTTAAATTTTTTATAATATAATTAAATATTTATAATCCCACCATTGTGTTATTTTATGGTGAATTGTCACATTTTTAGGGTTTAGAATTATTTTGAGCTCAATTTAAAAAATAACATAATTTTGGATTTTAACTATTTAAATTTTATTCTATATTTTAGCTATAATTTTTTTTGAAACTAGTTGATATTGTGAAATTAATTTTTTTTTATTATTCTATAAATGTTGGGATTCATTTCATCTGACAGGACCTAAAAATCAATCCATCATTTGGAGGCCCAAAACTAGCTCATAATCTAGGCCTCAAAAACTATGCACAGATCTAGAAACTTTTAATAATAAGCCCATATATCCCTAAATAACAGCCAAAATAAGATTAAATTAGACATGTAGCTAGACAAGATATTAATTAATATTTTTAATAAAGGTGGTCACGCCTGATTCCTCCTATTTAAAGTTCATAATGTCATGGTAAACCAGATATGGGGAATACAAATATTATTCCTATCCAAATTAATTTTCTAGAGTAGATTAGCTATAACTACTTCATCCTATGGAAAATAATGCTGAAACATTTATTAAAAATCAGATATATAGATAAAATCAACTTTAATGAAGAAACATTTTCTAAATTATACCATTTAATGAGGATAACATGTTCTAACATTCAAAGGATATATTTGGAGTGAAAATTACTCTCCCCTCTCCCTATAAAAATGTACTTAATATTCATTTCAAGGGGTTGGGAACATGGGGGTAACTTTTTTTTGTCCATTTTTAGTAGTTTTGTGGTATTTTAAATTCTATAATAGTATTATGATTTCAAAATTTTATCTCTCTTCTTCATACATCCATTCTTACTTTTTTATTTTTTTGTGTTTGTTCCACCATGTTCCCTTCTCAACTCTACTAAAAATGGAGAACTAATATAAACATTTATTCAAGGGAGGGAATATTATATTAATTGAGATTATTTTAGTTAAATTTTATATCTCTTTATTTAATTCTAGGAATTTTGACTGTGGTTAAATTTATTATGGTGAGTGGTCAACCCATTTTCTTTATCGTTTTGAGTTCATCTTCTCATTTATCAACCACCTCCCCTTCACTATCAAAGTTGTTTATATGGTGGAGTATGGTTTGGGTAGTGTTTTTTAGTGAATAGGTATCTTAGATGAATTAAGGAAGAGAATTACCCTATATAAAGAGGTCTCAGTATGAGGTGATGGAAATTAAAATGAGAAGGTGAGGTGTGATAGGTCTTGACAATCACATTGAATTGAATATCGAGAACCATTTTGAACAATGATTTCAATCACCACAACCTCGCAAGAAAAATTTCCATCCATCTTTCTATTAAAATTAATTTTGTATTTCATTATATTTATTTATATATTTATATATATTTATATTTAATTCATTTCAAAACCCCCATTTATATTATAATATAAGTTAGTTTTGTATTAGTTAGAAATATAATAGTGATAATAGAATTGTAATGCATGGGATTGGCCTCCACCTTATTAACCCTAGGATGTTCCACTAGGGTATATTCATAAGAAAATAAAAATTTAATTGAATGTGGATCCATGAAAAACCCTCATCATCAATTTGGTGCTATTTCTAGGGAGGCCAAGAGCATATGCACACTGTTTTTCATAAAAAACCAAAAAAAATTCAAAAACTAAAATATATCTTTATTACATATCTTTTCATTCATAGTATTGAGATTAATTATTTCAATTATTTATCATATTATTGTCATAGTGATTATTTTTTTATCAGGGGTGATTTTTTTAGAAACAAAGTGAGGAAAACCTTAGAAGAATGGTGGAGCTGAGAAATAAAATGAACAACCTCTCTTCCTTCATTCAAGAATCCAATGTCCAATGATCGAAAAAAACACTAAAATAAAATTAAACCAAAAGAGATAGATATTTTCCTCCAAAATTTTAATTTTAAGAACATAAGGAAGACTTTAATATTCAACTTAAAGATCCAATCATCTCTTCTTGTACATTTCTTGTAGATATTTCTGAAGAAGACATGCTAGTTGAAACAAATATGTGATCACAACATGATTATGAAGAAAATTGGTTAGATTTTATTGAATTAAAAAATTTAAGTTATTATCCCATATTTTAAAATGATAAATTATCTTATATATACCTATCTATTTCTTTGGAAGAAGACAGTTAATACCCTACTAATATAGAATCTCTAGTGCCCTTTCTTGAAGGGATCATGCTTCAAGATGACCTACTTGAAGGAAAGATTTATTTATTGATTATTCATGTTTTGATCATATTCAAGTGGAGTTGGTTTCTGAATTCCCCTTTTCCGAAGTTTCTGAAATAGAATCACATGATTAGGACCTGGAAGGCAAAGAAGAGGCCAAAGAAGTGATGGACAAAGAAGAGGAGGACCCATTATTTCTCCTTACCCCATCTTCTATGTTGTACTACATTGTAAATGGGGAGAAGATAATGTACTATATGCATGGGTTCCTCCATAAATAGTACAATATTAAGATAATTGGAATAAATAGGATTTTGTGGTTTCTAAGAAATAATTCCATCCACCTTCAGATTAGGGTTAAACTACTTCAACTGCTTGACTAGGAGCAGTAAAAACCTATCACATGCATGGGGGTAAAACCAAGAATTATCTATTTTCTTTCCCCCATATCTTACTTTTTCTTTATTTTTCTCATGTTTTTCATTTAGTTATTTAATTTTTAACATGGTAGCAGATATGATCTTAACTCAAGGATACCACTTCAAAAATACATCAGGTTGTGCCTTTCCTTTTATTTATTTATTTTCTTCCCAATTAAAATTTCGCCTGAAAATATTTATCTAAATTAAACTAAAAAGAGGATAGTAAATGAAATAAGTGGGGTAGTGGGGATTTAAATCTATTTTTAGTGATTTTTTGTGTACTTACATTTTTTTCATGTTTTTCTTTTTCTGAATTCTTTATGTTTTTCTTTTCATTTTTGGTGCTTTAGGATTTTTGAACTGAATCGAATACTTTGGAAAATTCAAAACATCTTGGTATTTTTTCACATTGATTTATTTTAATATTTAAGGATTTAAATTATTTCTAAATGGATTTTGTTTCTTAACTTCTAATATTTTCATCTGATGAAATTTGGTTAATTGTGAAACTCATATGCATTAGTGCTTTCAAAATTGAAAATCTTACCCAACTTGAGAGGTTTATAACCCTTTTTGACATATTATTTACATTTATATTGTTCTTGATAGTATTGAGACATGTTATGTGATCCAAAAATTTCTTATTTTTATCTTTTTCAAAGTTGTTAGTGTTCATGGAATGTGTCAAGTATGATTGAGGCACCACATTGAAATACCTTTTTACATTTTACATTAAATTTGGATTACTTTTTCATATGAACTTTATTAATAAAATAGTATCCATGAAATAAATTTTTAATTATCTAAATTAAAATAATTTTACCCATTTAATACCTGATCTAGAATTAAAATTCATGATTATTCTTGAACTCAAGTGTGTGGGAGGGAGAAGATGGGTGGTATTTTTCTTTCCTAAAGAATTTGTTTGAGATAAAAAAAGTGTTTCAATATATTTTTTATTTTGTGGAAGAAAATTCATGATGTAATGATGTATGTGTGTAAAAAATATCATTACAATGTTGAGTAGGTAGTTCACAAATATTTAAAGATCAAAATATGCATATCTTTTCCCTCAAAAATCTGATTCTAAGGAGAAATTACAGATATGAATTCAAGCCGAAATAATGTTAAAAATGGGGGAAAAGAGGAAAGAAATTTATCATTGATTTTAAAATTCAAAATTTTAATTTCCGAAGAAAAGAAATAAGTGTTTGGATATGATTTATTTTTGAGCTGATTGAGGAGCACACCATCCTCAAGAAAAATTGTTTACATGCATTTACTTCACTTTAGAACCTAAACCTACTCATTCCTCCTATGATGTTTTTATATTTAAAATATTCCTAACCTTATACTTGGAAAAAACATGAAAAATACCTCATGATTGGAACATTTTTGAATTTGTGAAGTGTATATATTAGGAGGACAACAAGATAATTGATATCACATGTGTTCTTGAGAATGATAAAAACTATGCAAAAAAAATCTTTGAGTAAAGAGAGAAAGATTTTTCCAGGGAGGTAGGAACAACATGCACAAGGGGATTAACATGAGATTGAATGGATTTTTATTATTTTTGTAGAGTTAGGAAATTTTTATCCTTTTAGGTGGAATGATAGTTCTTTATTTATGATAATTGAGTTGTGTTGTCATTTATACTTTGGGAAGTTTGTTTTGACCTTAATATTAGATGATTTCCCAAGAGTGCAATGGTTAAGTATGGGGGAGTGATGAAGAAAATTTTTTCATATATTTTATACTTTAATTAAATTTTTATAATCCCACAATAGTGTTATTTAATGGGAAATTGTCACAATTTTAGGTTTTAGATGTATTTTGAGATTAACTTTAAAAATGACATAATTTTGGATTTTAAGTGTTTAAATTTAATTCTGTATTTCAGAAAACAATTTCTACATTGATTAAAATTATGAAATTCATTTTTTAGGATTCCATACATGTTGGGATTCATTTCATCCCACTAAACCTAAAGCTCAATCCATAATTTGGACTCCCAAAACCATCTCATAATTTGGGCCTCAAAAATTGTGCATAGATTTGTAAAATTTTAATGATTGTACCATATCATCAGAACTAAAATCCCAAAAAAGGTAAAATTATACATGGATATGGATAATATATTAATTAAAGTTTTTAATAAATGTGATATTGCCTTATTTTTCCTCTTTCAAGGTCATAATGCCATGTGAAATTAGATATGAGGGATATGAAGAGTCCGCCTGTCTAGATTAATTTTATGGAGTAAATTAGCCATAAATCTTTCATATGATTGCCAATAAAGCTGAAATGTTGATTACACATGCGTAATACATAAAGGAAAAACTTTTAGTATGATAAAACCAATTATTTTATTTAATGGGGTTATCACGATCTAAATTTTGAAGGAAATTTTTTGAGCAAAAATTATTCACCACTCTCCCTATAAAAATGTACTTCATATTTATTTCAAGGGGTTGGAAACTTGTGGGTAACCTTTGTTGGAAATTTTCAGTAGTTTTTTAGTATTTTACATTGTGTAATAGTATAACTTTAATATTTTATCTCCCTTATTCATATATTTTTCCATTTTTATTTTTATGTGTTTCTCCTACTATGTCACTTCTCAACTCAACTAAAAATAGAGGACTAACCCAAATGTTTATTCAAGGGAGGTAATGGAGGATTTATTGAGTTTATTTTGTTTCAATTTTCTATGTATTTATTCAATTTTGGGAATTTTGATGATGGTTTAATTGATTATGGCAAGAGGTCTCCCTGTTTTATTTTTCATTCAAGTTCTTCTTCTCATTTATCAATCACCTCCCCTTGACTATCTTAGTCATGCATATACTGGAGTATGGATTGGGTAGTTATGGTCAACAAAGAGGTATCCTAGATGACTTAAGGTAGAGAATTACCTTGTATACATAGGTATCAATATGAGATGATGAAAACTAAAATGAGAAGGTGAGGTGTGATAGGTCTTGATCATCTCATTTAATTGAATATCGAGAACCATTTTGAACAATGATTTCAATCACTACGACCTCCCAAGAACAATTGACATCCTTCTTTTTGTTTAAATTCATTTTTTATTGTATTGAATTTATTTATATATATTTATAAATTTTTATTTTTTGCATTTTAAACCCCCATTTATATTATTACATAAGTTAGTTTTATTTTAGTTATAAATATAACTGTGAAAATACAATTGCAGTGCATGTGATAAGCATCTATGTGATTAGACCTAGGGTGTTCCACTATAGTGTATTCATAAGAAAATAAGAATTTAATTTAACAGGTATCCATGAAAAATACTAGAGTATAATTAATCACAAAGTATAGGTTATGGTTAGAAGTAAATAATAGACTATATTGAGAGGAAACTCTCAATCATAGAGTCAGATCTTAAAAACAAAGAGGTTCCTACTTATTTCCTTGTC
The DNA here is from genome assembly GCA_963277665.1 of Viscum album. Taxonomy (NCBI): domain Eukaryota; kingdom Viridiplantae; phylum Streptophyta; class Magnoliopsida; order Santalales; family Viscaceae; genus Viscum; species Viscum album. Next base: position 574,806,656 of record OY728122.1, on the reverse strand, counting down.
CTTGTTGTTTATTTGTGCTAACATATATGGAATTGAAGGATACTTTTTGAGTTTTGTCACATATTGATATAAAATATTATGAGTTATCATGGATTACTTTTAGAGATAATTATCCATGACAAAGAGGAAGGATAGTGCATCCCTTGAGGGGGAGAAATACCGAGAAGTAGCTATCAAGAATTTACAAGCTATATGAATCTAGAAGTAATGGATAATAGTAAAAAACTGAAGAAATTGGTATTCCAATGACACTTTTAGACCTTATATTTGTTTATATCAAACATCTTTATGAAGGGGGAGTGTTTATTGATGAAAATTTGATACTAAGGGGGAGTTACATGACTTATACATAAATTATTTTGATGGTTTGTTGATATGTGTGCAAGTTACATGTTTCAATTTACTACAGCTCCTGAATTGAGAATTTCTAAGCATGGTATCATATGTATTGTAGTTTATGGAAAATATATATAATCATGAATTTAACTATCTTATTTTATACATAGAGATTTCCCATGTAGACTTAGAGTAGAAAAACTAAAGACACCTCACTAATAGAATAATGTGGTATCATCCTTCTCTTAGATATAAAAAGGGGGAAGATAATTTGAGTTCCTTGAAAGTTAGAAGAAGAGATGAGAAACCCATACATTGAAATTTATATTTATTTCAAATAAGGGGGAGAAAAAATAATCCATCATAGAACACATATTTTTATTGAGGATTTATGTTTTTTCTAACAAATTTAAATGGGGATATTGAAGTTCCCAATCAAGAATGACATTTTTTTGTCAATGTCCCTTAATAAAAATTTAAGGAAGGTGATAATGAAATGGAGTTGGATGTATTTTTGGTTAAATAATCCATGAAAGTACATATGTTGTTGAGATGAATAAATATTTAAGGTGAGGAGGATTGTGAAGTTCAAGAAAAAATATATTATTTTTTATGAAGAATATTTTGAGATAGCTATGCAATATTTTGTTATTGCATGAAGAGAATAAAATCCAAGATTAAAAAAAGAATTATATTTGTTGTAATTGAGAAGTTGAGTTTGATGAATTACAAAAGAGTTAATTTACATTAAGAAATTCATGTAATAGAGACCATGTATTTTTATTGTAATTTTGAATTAAGTGTTTAATGAGTGTTTATTACAAATTGGGCCAGTTCAACAAGGCCAACAATGGAGGTACGATGATACCTAAAGGAGGCATAACCAATTCTTGGGTAGAAAGGGGTGTACATAGGGTGCACATAATATTAAGAGTGCACGCTGTGTGAAAAACACAATTGAGTGATATGTGTGATTGTATCCGATAGCCGACCCCAATGGCATGTTCAAGAGGATTATGCAGGGTCATGTAATATTAAGTGACATGAATTCAGGAAATATTCCAATGTGGGATGGACATTTAACATTAAACTATTCCTATAACTTTAAAAACAGGAAAATAAAGTTAGAGTGACTTATATATTCAAATGAAATCATCCCTCACTTATAACATCATATTATTTATTGGATAACCCTAGCATTGGGATCAAACGCAACATCTTAGGGATCAACCACACCACGTCCAACCGAATGAAGAGGGACTGACCTACCATGGGTTGAGATGAACTTTTCACTAGAAGGATTTAGTGACTACAAGTGCCATTGTGGATGGAACTACCACATGCGCAAACAAGGATCAACCATATGCCCCAAACTACCACAAGAAAACGTGCAATGGTTGCATCGATCGTATGAAGGATGTTACCACATGAATATCATACGAGGGACCACATGAAGATCTTGCAAGCTATCTGGGATGCCCCGGACCCATGCCCCCCAAGTTTGGTGCTAAAAGAACTATATTTAAACACTAGATTAGATATAAAGTGATAAGAACCAATATTTTTTTTACAGCATTACCATATAATAAAAATTACATCTAATAAAACATCTCAAAATCCCAAGAATGAAAGGTTTAACTTCACTACCACATATCATGCCTTACCTAGTGCCGACTTTTATCAGTGTTATTAATAGCACTGATGAAAACTTTTTATAGAAAATACTATTAATATATATATATATATATATATATATATAATTATCATATTTATATTCAAAAAATAATATTTATTTATATATATTAATTAAAAAATGAATGTATATAGTAAATATAAATATGATATATTAATATTTTTTAATAATTCAAATATATATGTAATGTTTTAAAAAAAATATATAATTATAAATATATATATTTAAATAATTATAAAATTATAATAAATATATTTAAATGATAAATATATTTATTATATTTATAATTATATATATTTATATATTAATAAATATATATAATTATATAATTATATAAAATTATATAAATATATTTATAAATATATAAATATATATATTTATAAATATATTTATTTATAATAATAAATATAAATAAATAAATAAATAAATAATTATATATATATTTAAATACTTATAAAATTATAATAAATATATTTAAATAATAAATATATTTAATTTATTTATAATTATATATATTAAAATATTAATATATATATATATATATATAATTATGTAAATATACATAATTATATACACATATATAATTATATAAATATACTTATAATTATATAAAAATATCTATAAATATATTTATTTATAATTAGAATTATAAATATATATTTAAATAATTATAAAATTATAATAAATATATTTATTATATTTATAATTATATATACTTATATGTATATATTAGATGCTTGATGGTACAATCACAGTGAAACACACATAACACATCATACCCACAAGACGATGGGCATATTATAGACCCCAAGGGATAACCCACATAATGAGCATTCTTATTTATATTAAATAGGCCTGTAAATCCTAAGTATATAGGTTTGAAGACCCTAGAAAACTATGGCCTGAAAGGGCAGTTCAATACATCTCGTAGGGCCCAGACCACCATGAATTTTAGGCCTCAAACTTTCCTTGGATCACCTGTGCAACCCGTTATCACAAGCCCTACACTATCATTGTCAAGTAACGTCACACCACTAGACCAACACTGCTCCAACACCATTGCAAGCTCTGCCCCTGCATCATTACCGCCATGTAGCACCACACTACTAGGAAAATTCCACCATCGCCTTGGTCCAACACATCCACCAGACATCGAACACCATCCATCACCCTTCCCGCATAAACCAATGATGCCCGGCTTGCCACCCTCCAGCTTCGTTCTATGATTCATCCCCCATCATTGCGTCAAACCCTTGGTTGAATGTCCATCAGAGCATTATCGTCGACCAAACCGGCGGCCAGACATGCCCGTACAAACACTCTATATTTATATATTAATAAATATATACAGTTATATAAATATATATATAATTATATTAATATATATAATTATATATATATATATATATAATATTTATATTACAATAATTATATATATTTAAATATACTATATAAATATGATTTATATAACTTTTAATAAAAAATGAATCTTATTTTCATATTTTTATATATAAAAAATTATCAAATTTATATTAGTCAAAATGTTTAATAGTTTATTTATATACATTAATTATAGAATGCATGCATATAATTAATATAAATATGATATATTGATATATATATATATATATATTTTAATATGTGATATATGAACATATATATTTATATTAATGTCTATGTGAATATATGTGTATGCATTATGTTGTGTGTGTGTGTGTTTTGTGTATGTGTATATATAGATGTTGTATGTGTATAGATGTATGTATCTGTATGTATATATATACGCACATGTACATGAAATGTAAATATATTTAACATTTTTACTCGTGTATATGTATGTCATGTACTTGGTTAATTATAAAATTATAAAAATATATAATGTTTTAAAAAGGTTTTTACAAAATTATAAATAAATAAATATATATTTAAATAATTAAATAATTATAATAAATATATTTATTATATATATAATTATGTATAATTTAAGTTGGGGCCTGAAGCCACTTTATTATTGAAAAAAGGGTAAAACCTCTTTTTTTTTCGGTAGAGGAGACCCATTACAAGGATCGTAGGCCAAGTAGGTATTTAATTCAATTACATAGACCTGATGGTGAATATTTTTTTTCCAAAATTCCCTCTGGTGAATAGTAATTCTACAGTACCTAGACAACTATAGTAACTGCTATAGTACTGTCACCATTACAGTTCCCTCCATAGTGCCCGCCACCTCTACAGTGTCGCCTATGCTACAATACATCGCTGCTATAGTTCTACTACAGTATAACTATAGTACCACTACAATATCTTCACCCAATGGGTTTTGAAGCTCCATCCTTGATGTAGTAAATATATTTAAATAATAAATATATTTAAATAATAAATATATTTATTATATATATATAATTATATAATTATATATAATTATATAATTATATAATTATATATAATTATATAATTATATATAATTATATAATTATATATAATTATATAATTATATTTATAATTATATAAAAAAATTATAAATATATTTTTTATAATTATAATTATAAATAAATTAATATATATTTAAATAATTATAAAATTATAGTAAATATATTTAAATAATAAATATATTAATAATATTTATAATTATATATACTCATATATTAATAAATAAATAAATATAAATAAATATAATTATAAATATATATATATATATTTGAGGTGCTTGGGGGAACAATTACATCAAAACACACACAGACACACACCTTCACCCACATGCCAATGGGCATGTCATAACCCCCATAGAGATAAGTCACCCATTAAGCCCTATTTTTTATTGATATAATATAAAGGTATGTAGATCCCTTACTAATATTAACCTGATGACCTTTACATTTCATACAACCTATAGAGCCCATATCATTATGGTATGAAGGCACCGACCTCATCTTGGATGGCTAGGCATTGCCGAAACACACCCAACCCTAAATATGTGGTTACCAAGCACTGCCATAGGTGAATTCTCCATTAATCAGACCTCACCTGCAAGACAACGATGGGCAGACCCCCTCCAAGCATGTGTTGTGCAATCCCCGTGCCGATGCTGTCAAACAAATCTCGCTATTTCCTCATTGGATGCCATGTCGCACTGCCACGTACAACCACCAGAACACCACCTCCACCGTCAAACAGAGGTTCACCAATCCCAAATCGCCATTCAACACTCCCACTGCTGCATTAGCGTTCCCATCCAAAAGCATGGCCACCATTGCTTTCCATCACATGGAGAAAGTCAGCTGCCGTCATCCCTAGGGTCGTTGAAACCACGACCATCACTGGTGAAGGTCACCACCTCCCTACGGTCACTACCTCTGAGCATCATCACCATTCGAAACACGCACTGCTAAAATGCCACAACACCCTGCACTATGCCACTGACTGTCACCATGATCCCCTGCATTGCTGTCATTGAACGAGTCACCACTGTGGAGCATTGCCATCACCCTCCTATAGTAGCAGGCCCATTCGAACTATTCTCACCAAGGGAAGATCAAATATTAGACCCTATGCTAGTATCCAATGATGCAGTCCACTCAACATATCCCCTGAAATTATATAGGAGGCCGTATATGGATGCCATTAGGGTTTGAACCCTAGCCTGCTCGGATGCACTAGAGGGGTGTTAAACAACTCAACTATACCCTCATGTGCATAAATATATATAATTATATTTATAATTATAACTATAAATAAATAAATATATATTTAAATAATAAATATATGTATTATATTTATAATTATACATATTTATATATTAATAAATAAATATAATTATAAATATATTATACCCCAATCACCTAATATATATATATGATTATAAATATTATAAATATATTAATTATAATTTTATAAATATTTAAATATATATATTTATTAGTTATTACAATTATAAATAAAAAAATATATTTAAATAATTATAAAATTATAATTATTATATTTATTATATTTATAATTATATATATTTATATATTAATAAAGATATATAATTATATAATATATATAATTATATATATAGATATATAAATATATTTATAATTATACATAAATACTTTTTAGATATATTTATTTATAATTATAAATAAAAATAAATAAATATATATTTAAATCATTATAAAATTATAATAAATATATTTATGATATTAATAATTATATATATTAATATATATATATATATATATATATTTATTATTATATATAAATATTGTTTAAATATATATTTTTTATAATATATTTATAAGTAATTAAATATATATTTAAATAATTATAAAATTATAATAAATATACTTAAATAATATATATATATATATATATATATTTATAAATATATATTTTTAATTATTCAATTTTTTTTATAATTATATAAATTTAATTTTTTTAATTTAATTTTTTATATTATTAAAATTGGGACTTTATCAGCACTAAAAAGGCACTGATAAAACATAACTTTATTAGTACTAGAAAAACGCTAATAAAGATGTTTTATTAACACTTACTATTCTAGTGCTGATAAATCGTATATTTATCGGTGCTTTTTTGAAAGAGTTAATAAAATCCTTACCTGATGTTTTAAATAAAACCCGAACAAAGCCCTCCTCCCTCATGCCTTCAAGCTTTTGTGGAACCGAACCCTCGCTGTCGCTCTTAATTAAGCTTCTTGACGAATTGATCCTCTTAAGATCTAAGGTATGTGATTATTTCTTCTCCTTTTTAATAATGATCTTCATTCTCATGTTTGTGTTGGCTGGACGCCGACTAACCATACACACCGTTCTCCACTAAGAACCACTATAAACGCTTGCCTGAACCACCAAAAATGTGATGTACCCATAAATTCCAAAATAAAAAATTATGATATTACCCCACTTGAATTAAAATCTCCCTCAACCCACCTCTTCCTGTTATGCATTGCACACAGACTAGGGAAGTTCTATTGCATTTCTCCCTTCCATTCATCTCCACATAAATGGTGATTTTTTGCGGCTTCTTTGTGATTCAGTTCTGGTTCATCAAGGTTAGGGTTTATTTCTCTTTTATTTACCATTTCTCCCTCATTTCATATTGTTCCCTCATCTCCCCTTGCTGCGTGCGCACCATCCAAACCCTAGGTGAGGTTTGGGTTATAATTTTTTTTGAAAAGTTTGAGGCTTAACAAACCCTTTTATTAAATAGAAAAATGGAAATCAGAGGAGGAGCATACAAATCTTATAATGACCAAGTAGAGAAAAATAAAATCAAGTAGCATGAGATCTGGTACTCATGCTATGGTAAGAGGGACACCCACCCCTGCCATGACAGTGTCATCCTTGTCTCCATGTTTTTAATTTCAACCACAACCCACCTCTATCATTTGAGAGTCCGTCATCAATTATTTCTTTCACTTCATTTGCTCTAGGCACACGATCAATATATTTTCCATCATCTTCACTACTTCCAGAGGTAATAAACTCAAAAGTTTTATGAGTACTAACCTTTGAGTGAATTTTTTATTTCACATGCTATACAAAATTATGGCCTGCAAAAATATATATGAACCATGTCAGCTCATGATCCTCATTGGATCCCTAGAAAACTATACCTGCTTCTTCCTAACCTAGAAATTCACTGAACATGAAAACAATAATATGTAAAAATGATTTATGGATATAAGACCAAGTTTCCATATATAAGGATAATCTTATTGATCATCATTTTTATATAAATTGGGAATCACCCCAAGAATCTCACCAAGGGATGTGGAGCATTAGGTCAGACACTTCCTAATAAATGATGAGAAATTTCCTGTCCAATATTTAAAAATAAATTAGTAATTAAAAATAAATAAATAGTAACACCATGTCCCATATTTATAAATAAATTATGAGTAATGTCTTGTCCAATCATTTCAATAAATAATGACGAGGAACATCATGCCCAACAATTAAAAATAAATAAAGTGGAATGTCATGTCCAACCTTTTCTAATAAAATAGGTGGAATATCCTTTATAGTGTTTACAAGTAAGTAAGGAGAAATGTAATGTTCAAAAAGTTCTAATAAATAAGGTGGAACTTCATGTCTAAAAATTTCATATAAACGATCTCTAATAGCATGATGAACTTCATTTAACCACTTAGAACTCAATCTATTTAATGTGACTTATGATTCCATCAAAGGAATTCCATATCAAAATCCATGTATCATTCAAGGAATAACATAATAATTAGGAATGTTTCATTTAATTGTTTAACATAGGCCATGGGAAGCATCAATGAAAATTTACAATCGTCATGATTCACTACATACCTTTTAACCATTTCATTTATAAATAAATAAGAAGTCCATAGGGAAACATCCATGCCATTTTAGTACTCGAATAGATTTTTTTAAGAGTCAAGCCCCATATTTAACAATTGGATATTGGACACGTGTAATCAATGCGACATATCACATTTATTTAATTCAATTATAAAATTTCATTGGAAACTAGCAAGGAAAACACATCGTAGTGGTGTTTTAATCACAAGGTTTAATAAGTCATCAAGATACACAATTGAAGCCACCTGAGTGTGGTTCAAGTTGAGGTATTTAAACTCCAACCATGTATAAGGATGTCAAATAATTTTTAAAACAAGGTTCTAACTATTAAGTTAATGGTTTATCAATTTTAGAAGTAATGCCCAAAAGGTCTGACATATGAAAAAATGATGCATTTTATAATGATGAAAATTTAAGTGGAAATCATGTAGAATACCTTCCTAATGATTAAGAATATCTACTCATCCATTATTAGGATTTTATTCAATCCGAAATAAGAGAAATCATAATAATAGAAAAATTCCTTAAAATTAGGGCATATGATATCAAATAATGATAGAATTTAATATGATCATATAAACGGAAAAAAGAATTAATAGGATTATTAGACTTATTGAGGGTAATACAATACAACTGATGGCGATTAAATTTAATCCCTAATCAGGTAGATACATAAAATACTAGGGAGGAAAGGTAGAAGAGCTCTTAAGTGATGTTGCTTTTATGCATTAATGAGAGGATAAAGGGTGTCCTTTGAGTTAAAATAAATAAGTGTAAAATCATAATTTCCCCCTTTTAAAGTGGTGCATAGTTTGGTCACACAGTTAGACTAACCACATGCCTACGATGAGCTAACACTATCTGAAGTTGAACACCCCTCGTAAAACTAGGTTAATGGTTAGACAAACCATGTGCAACCTATGTGGTTACACTATCCAAGATCCTCCCCCATGCATGGCTAGGTACACTATTTGAAAAACCATGAAAAAGCCCTATAATTTTCCTATTCAATTTACTACTAAGTTTTTCATGGATGTGTGTATTCCGGTGCATAGTTTTACAAACTATGTGGCACTCTTATTGGGCTTCATAGTTGAGGTTCATGGTTAGCACTAACCACTAACTAACCATGGGCCTCCACTTTCATTTCTAAAATCTAATTTTTCATAACTTGGTTATCTCAAAACTCAACTAAACACCCGATACATCTCTAAGGACTTAAAACCCATCTAAAAACAACACACTTAAGTGCTCCAACTCCTAAGATTACACTCTAAAGATAAAATTAAAAATATGCTCATCCACTATATGATCTTGACCTTTTCTAGAGCCATATCAGGCATGTTTTCAGGTAATTCTTGAGGTTTTTAAGTAACTTTGTTTTAGATTAGTGGCTTAGGGTGCATTTGGGTAAATTTTTAAGAAAAAAAACAGATAGTGGATTGTGCACAATTTGCACACGGTTTGCGCATGGCTTGACAAACCTTGCGAGTAAATTGTGCCAACCATGAAAACTTGGATACAAAGGTCCGCATGGTTTGTACATGGTTTTAAAAACTATACGACTAAACCATTACAACCATGAAAACTTAGATAGAGATTTCTTTATGGTTGGTTCATGTTTTCCCTAACAATGCACCCCTGACCAAGAAACCATGCACAGAAGATTAATTTTCCAAAAATCAATTTTTAAAACCACCAAAACCCCCAGGACTCCCATATTTCAACCTTGTCTTGGGATTGAGAAATTATAAGTGATCCCAGATCCTACCAGTGGGATTCCAAGGTGATTCTAATATCGTTCTTCGAGATAGAAATCCCATATTGAAGATCTTCGCTCTTCTTAGTAACTGGATTTCATCTCATTGCTTCTCTCATTCATTCCTCTATCTTTCCTTGATCCTTTCATGGAATATATCCACAGTTTCCATGGATCTAAACCTATGAGTTGATATATTGATCCAGGATCATGGATCTAGATATATATTTTCAAGATCTTGATGCCTTTGATCTTAATTTTGGTTTAGGGATTTAGATTCGGATCTTGATCGGCGACGTTGTGCCGCTCAGATTTTGGGAATTTCCATTAGGCTAAAATCTATCAATAAACTGAGGTAGGTGGTCTAAATATAACTCCCATAGTCATGTATTTGATATGTGAATGTAAGTTTATGTATTTTCTAGATTCCCTTGATAATTTACTTCCTTAATTCGAGTAATTAGGAATGTGGAATTGACTTGTGATTTCCTTGGTGATTAATTGATAATTGAATCACATAACAAACGAAGGGGGGTTTTCCCAAATAGATATTTATTTTGGATATTGGTTATGGGTTGATATATTTTAATTTAGATACAAAATTTATTATGTTAAGATAATTTTTTGGAGGAAATTAATTATGAAATGAATTTTGTCTATGTAAGATAATTAATTGTGAGAATTAATTATGTGCCATGATGTTGATCAAAGATAATTAATTGTGAGAATTAATTATGAAAAGTTGATATTTTATATGGATAATTAATTTTGTAGAATTATTTATGGAATGGGAATTGTGTTGATTGATTAATTAATTAATGAATTAATTAATGGGTTATATTCTTAGTTAATTGTTGAGTTAACTAATGGCCTTTGAAATATTTAACTAATCATTGGATTAATAAATGAATGATGTTGATATTTCTTGTGAATTAAGGAATGATTAAATGGATAAGATTTTTGGGGTGCTAGACATGGTGTTCTAGACCAATTAGAAGTTGGGAGTGGACATGTCATTCCTACTCAATAGTTATCCAAGCTTGAGATATTGAGGTACTAGGCATGATGACCTATAATGAATGAGATATGAAGTGTTAAGAATGGCGACCTACACTCAATGATGTTTGGGGTGATTGACATGATGTTTAACACAAAATGAATGATAATAATGAATGATTATTCCAATGGAAAACATGAATTGAAACTAGGCTTAATGTGATGATTAAATATTAAATGACAATGTGATAACTGCTTAATTATGAATTGTATTTATTGCTTTATAGAATTTCATACACTATCTTTTGAATGGACTTGTTTTAGACACCATTGGTGATGGCCTACTGAGTTGTACTCACACCCTATTCAGGCTTCCTGATTGGAACCTGAGTATACTTTTTTGTTGCAGGACATGATAAGGGCAAGGCTCTAGGATAGGTTTCTATATAGGATTGGAGCATGGGAGAGGGAACTAGACATTGTTCAGAACCCACTTGAGAGTCATTGTGTCTTTATTTTTAGTTGAATTATAGACACTTGAAATTCTCATTGTCGTATCATATTTTACCTTTCATTTGAGCATTGTATTTTCTTGTTTCGAATATCATATTACATGGTATTGTTTTAGTTATTTATACGCATCTTCACTTGGTTATTGTTGTTCGCTTCCTTTGGTGTTTTATTCGGATAAAAGATGGTATAGTCTACCCAAGACTGACTCACCAGAACCTTGATACTAGTTGGCACCCTCTGGCATATGGGGAGGCGTTCTTGAGCGCATGTGGCCAATCATCTCAGGGCACCGTTTAGTGGCACCCATGTTGGGATGTCACAAAGTGGTATCAGAGGATTTTTCTTTTCTTTCTTCTTATTTTGTCTTACTATTTTGGGAAAGGTAGACATGAGACTAGGACGAGTCTAATCTTGGTAATGAGCTCATTCATGGAAGTTGCAAACCCATGTACGGGGGAAAATCTAAGTACTTAGGGTGGAATTATTGTGATTGTTGTTTGTTGTTATGGTTGGATATTATTTCACCTTGGGTGATTCACTTGTGGTGTGATGTGATATTTTTTTTATCATTGTTGAATTTTGATTCATGGCCTAAAGAGGCATGATACTTGATTCGTCATACATTATTCTAGTCACTCAGATTTGTTGTGACATGCATCATTCTAGGTACTCATGGGAAAACAGGTTATGGGTAAGTTGTTGAACTTGAAATGTTTTTTCTTACTGTGAGATGGAAATAGTGATGCAAAATGAGAATAAATGGGTGTCTAATGAGAACCTTGATTATTTAAATGAGTATGATTAATTAATTAATTAATTAATTAATTAATTTGAGATAATGTGATTAATTAATGGTTGAATTAATTAATGAGAATGTATGCACCATTGTTTACCAAGACCTAGGAGTAGGATGATTAAGGGTAGTGATAAGGCCTCAGTGTTGACCGTGTAGTAAGAAAATAGGGAAAGGATATGTTGAAACTTATTGTGTTAGTTTCTCCTCTTACATGAATGTTACAAGGTTTCGTTGTTAGACATAAGATGTGTATTTGGATTTATAGAGATATGCCTCCATGATGCTTGTTGAAGGAGATACCGAGGGGTATGGCTTAAAACAAACTTACAAATAGGGAACTTGAGGCATCATTGGTGAAAGATGAGGAGGAAGGGGAACTGTTACGATATAAATTTTCTTGTTTCATGAAATTTATGGAGAGATACCCAAGGTGGGTCCTGAAAAGCATGTATGAGTTGAAAAGGGAGTTTCAGCTGTAACACCCACTTAATTTTACTATAGAGGGTGGAACCGAGGGAGTTGAATTCTGTATTGAATCAATATGGATGATACATGACCATTTGGAGACTCCGGTTAGGAGGAGGCTCAAGTTAGCTGCATATATTCTATGGGGTTCAGAAAAGTGCTCGTGGGACCTTCAGGTATGATCTGGATAGACTAATGATATGTTATGGAAAGAATTTCTAGAGAAGTTCTTGGAACACTTCTATCTAGAGATGCTGAGACAAGAAGAGGCTTCAGAGTTTATGCATCTGACACAAGGAAGAATGTCCATAATGGATTACACTTAATGTTTCATAGATTTACAACGTTTTCCTCCAGCTTTGTCAGAAGATGAGGATTCTTCAGCAAAACGATTTCAGGATGAACTTAGGTGTGAAATTAATTCCCAGGTAAATATATTTAGGCTGAATAAATTATCAGAAGTGGTTAATCAGGCTCTCATTTTAGTGGGGAACCTAAAGGAGGCTTTCTGTACTAGACATGTGGCTGTCATTGGATCATCAGGAAGTGTTCCTTCTGAGAGCAGGAAGTGACATTACGAGAACCTTAGTCAGGAAAGTGGAAAGCAAGGTGGACAACCAGGAGGAACATTTGCACTAGATCTTACTCATGTGCTTTGCCACTAGTGTGGTGGTTAGGGACACTATCATACACATTTTCCTCAACCACCAGTAGAGTGATGGTTTTATAGAAAGATGGTGAACCTATAGAAGTTTTGCAGGAAGCAATGACAAGCGAGTGGTGAGGGAGCAGCTGCTCAGAGTCAAAATGTGGGAAGGGGCAATTCTACACCATATAGTTCTGGCAGCTAGAAATCTATGGGAATAGGTGGTATAGGTATTAGATGTGGTGCTTCTAGGTATGAGTCCCTGTATCATCAGAGTGGTTCTAATAAAGGGAGTCAAACGACACCATAGGGAAGAGGGGAAGGACAGTTACATGCAGTACATCCTATACTTGTGGAGAGTGAGGCTGGTCCATCAACAAAGAGAGGTTATATTCTAGTTAAATCTACTTTAGATACTTCCTTGTTTGATATTGGTTCCTCTCATTCCTTTATATCTTCAAATATTTTTAATGTTTTGATCCTGGATGTGGAGTACGTAAGAGGGGTGATGAATATCAATACACTATTGGGAACATGGTCTAGGGATATCTGTTTATGAAAGGAATGTTCGCTAGAGATCAAAGAGTATCATTTTCTTTGGGATATCTATGTCCTTGATATAATGGTCTTCGACTTGATTATTGGTATGGATTGGCTAGTTGCATACCGATCCCACATATATTGTTACCATAGGAGAGTGAACTTTTAACTCCTAAGGGTGACTCGTATGTTCATTGTGGAGAATGATATATCCATGAAAGCTAAGATAGGCCAATTACTCAGCAACTGGGAGATCTCATAGCCCAAGTTTCTAGTCTTTTGCTGGATGATGGGAGTGGTAGGAAAGACACCCTTCTACTAATATTAGATCTATTTAAGGATGTCTTTCTTGAAGAATTTTCAGGGTTTCCAACTGAGAGAGATGTGGAATTCACTATTGAGCTAATGCTGGGGGATAAGCCGGTATCTATTCCACCATACATAATGAAACCTACTGAGATTCAAGATCTCAAAACACAGTTGGAGGAGCTGGAGGATAAAGGGTTTATCTATCCAAGTACGTTGCCTTAGGGATTAGCTTATTTTGTTTGAAAAGAAGGATGAAGTGTGTTTTCTCTTGTGTGTAGATTATCGGAAGTTGAATAAAATGACTATGAAGAACCAATATCCACTTCCATGTATCGATGATCTGTTTGACCAGCTGAATGGGGCATGTGTGTTCTCAAAGATTAATATGAGATCAGGGTATCATTAGGTAAGAGTTTGGACTTATGATATACCAATAAATGCTTTCAGAAGAAGGTATGGCCTTTATGAGTTTGTTGTAATGCCGTTTAGGTTAAAAAATGATCCATCAGTATTTATGGACTTGATGAACAAGATATTTCATCTGTACTTAGATCGGTTTGTGGTGGTGTTTGTGGATGACATCTTGGTGTACTCTAAGACTCACAACGATAATGCCCAACATCTTGATATCATCTTGGGTACACTAAGAGAGCATCATCTATATTCCAAGCTATTTAAATGTCAGTTTTGGATTGACAGGTTACACTTTTTGAGGCATATCATCTTAGAAGAAGGTGTGGTAGTGGAAAAAGAAAAAGTGAAGGCAATGACTTCTTGGGAGCAGCCCAAAAATGTTTTTGATATCCAAGGATTTTTGGGATTAGCTGGTTATTATTGGAGGTTAATCCTGGAATTTTCCTGACTGACAACACCACTTTAAGGTTTGACAAATATAGGGATAAAGTTTTATTAGACAGAAGCATGTGAGAATGCATTCCAGGAGTTGAATAAGTGCTTGAAATCGACAAAAATTTTGATCTTACCTGAGCCATGTGAGGAGTACATAGTGTATTGTGATGATTTAGGGATTGGATTCGGGGCTATTTTGATGCAAGGGGATCAAGTCATTGCTTATAGGTCTCGGTAATTGAGGCCACATGAACAGAACTACCCTACACATGACCTCGACTTAGAAAAAATGGTTTATTCTCTTAAGTGTTAGAGACACTATATTTTGGGTGAAAAGTTTATAATTTATATGGATCACAAAATATTTAAGTATATCTTTTCACATCATGAATTGAATCTTAGGCATTGAATATGGGTAGAGTATATGCAGTCCTTTGATTTGGAAATGGCATATACACTCAGAAAGGGGAATAGTGTGGCTGATTCCTTGAGTAGGAAAACTCATACTCAGTTGGTATATGAGTCGAGTGTAGAGTGGAAGATTATGACCTTACTGGAGGAAATTCATGTGGTAGTTCAGAAGATTCAGGAGAGGATTAATCTAGTTTCTGTAGTAGTAGAGTCTACACTTTTGAGATGGACCAGGGATAGACAGTATGAGGATCTAGAGTGTTTAGCCTTAATGGAAATCCTTGAATGTGGGAAAACACCTTCATACTAGATAATAGATGAGGATGAGATCATCTATGTGATAAATCGGGTTGTTGTTCCTACAAGTATTCAAGAGGAACTCATGCAATAATTTCATGCCTCAAAGTTGGTGGTACATCCAGGGGTGACAAAAATGTACCGTGACCTACAACGACAATTTTTGTGGCAAATCATGAAAAATAAAATAGCAGGGTTTGTAATAAGATGTTTCACCTGTCAGCATGTGAAGGTAGAGTATCAATGACCTAGAGGCCTATTACATCCATTTCCTATTCCATAATGGAAGTAGGATGACATGACTATGGATTTTGTGGTAGTACTTACAAATAAACATAGGAATAATGATTCTATTTGGGTATTTGTGGATCGACTAATGAAGTTAGTACATTTATTTTCTATCAGGGAAACCATTATAGTAGAACACTTGGGAGAACTGTATGTACGAGAGATAGCTTGTTTCTATGGGGTGACACAGACTATAGTTTTAAATGGAGATTCGTACTTTACATCATGCTTCTAGGAGAGCTTACAGAAGGTGCTTGGTACACAAGTTTTGTTTAGTACATTTTCAAGGGGTGCCACAAAATATAGTTTCAGATTGCAATTCATGCTTTACATAAAGCTTCTGGAAGATATTAGAGAATGCGCTTGGTACATAGGTTTTGTTAAGTATAACCTTCCACACACAGATAGATGGGAAATAAGAGCGTACCATAGAGGTGTTATAGGATATGTTGCGAGCATGTGTGCTTGACTTTGGTGGTTCTTGGGAGAAGCACTTGGATTTAGTGAAGTTTTCCTATAATAATAGTTATCAGGAAACTATAAAGATGGAACCATATGAGGCATTTTAGGGTAGACCTTGTAGATCACCACTATGTTGGTTAGAGGAGGGTGAGTCATAGCTATTAGGACCGAGTCTTGTTCAGGAGACATCAGAGAAGGTGCAGTTGATTCAAAACCGTATGGCTATGGCTCCGAGTAGGTCGAAGTCATATGCTAATAAATGGAGATGACCCCTATAATTTACATAGGGTGATCGTGTATTCCTTTGGGTGTATCCTAGATTGGGTTACCATAGGATACTGAGGCAGGGAAAGTTGGCACCTAGGTTTGTAGGACCATTTGAGGTGATCGAGAGAATTGGGCCGGTGACATACCGATTAGCCCTTCCACATAAATTCAGAACTATGCATGATGTTTTCCATGTGTCACAACTACAAAGGTATCAACCTGACCCTTCTCATTTGATTGATGTGGAATAGGTTTACCTCAAGATATATGTTTCTTTTGAGGAGCATTTGATATGTGTGTTGGGTCATAGTGAGAAAGTGTTATGGGGAAATACTGTTATGTTAGTTCACTTATTATGGAAACATGGAAGTGTTCAAGTGGAAACTTGGGAACATGAAGCATACATGAGGGATAAATGGCACAATATTTTTGGCTCGGAATCTTAGAGAAGTTTGGGAGTGTGTCTTGAGGACGATCTTTTATAAGGTGTGGAGATTCTAAGATCCTGACCTTTTCTAGAGTAATCTCAAGTGCGGTTTCAGGTACTTTTTGATGTTTTTAAGTACCATTGTTTTGAAGTAGTGGCGTGGGGTGTGTTTGGGTGAATTTTAAAGGAAGAAAATAATAGAAAGTGGGTTGTTCATGGTTTGAAAAACTGTGTGAGTAAACCGGGCCAACCATGAAAACCTGGACAGAGAGGTCCACATGGTTTGCACACAGTTTAACAAACCATGCAACTAAACCATACCAACCATGAAAACCTGGATAGAGAGGTATACATAGTTGGTGCATGATTTTCTCTAACCATTTTCCCCTACCTAGGAAACTATGTGTGCCCGATTAATTATCTGAAAATCTATCTTTAAAACCACCCAAACCCCCAAGACTCCCATATTTCAACCTTGGATCTGGCTTGAAAAATTATAGGTGATCCTAGAGCCTACCTAAGGGATTACAAGGTGATTAAAACATTTTTATTTGAGATCTAAATCCAAAATTGAAGATCTTCTCTCTTCCTGGTAAGTGGATTTCATCCTATTTTTTCTCCCATTCATTCCTCTATGTTTTCTTGATCTGTTCATGGAATATCTCCACTGTTTCAATGGATATAAACCTATGAGTTGATATCAAGATCTAGGATCGTGGATCTAGATATTGATTTGAAATATCTTTATGCCTTTGATCATAATTTTGGTTTAGGGATTTAGATCCGAATCTTGATAGATGACGTTGTGCCACTTGGATTTTGGGGATTTCTGTTGGGATAACATCCATCAATAAATTGAGGTAGGTGGTCTAAATCGAACTCCTATAGTCATGGATTTGATATGTGAATGTGATTTTATGGATTTTCTAGATTCCCTTGATAATTGAATTCCTAAATTAGAGTAATTAGGAATGTGGAATTGACTTGTGATTACCTTGGTGATTAATTGATAATTGAATCAGTGAACAAATGAAGGGGGTTTTCCCAAATAGATATTTATTTTGGAGATTGGTTATGGGTTGAGATATTATAATTGAGATATCAAATTGATTATGTTAAGATAATTAATTGGTGGAAATTAATTATGAAATGATGTTTGTCTATGTATGATAATTAATTGTGAGAATTAATTATGTGCCATGATGCTGATAAAAGATAATTAATTGTGAGAATTAATTATGAAAAGGTGAGACTTGATATGGACAATTAATTGTGAATAATTAATTATGGAATGAGAATTGTTTTGATTGATTAATTATTTGATGAATTAATTAATGGGTTATGTTTTTAGTTAATTGTTGAGTTAAATAATGGCATTTTAAATGTTTAACTAATCGTTGGATTAGTAAATGAATTATGTGGCTACTTCTTGTGAATTAAAGAATGATTAAATGGATGATATTTTTGTGGTGCTAGACATGGTGTTCTAGATCGATTTGAAGTTGGGACTTGGAAATGGTGTTCTTCCCCAATAGTCATCCATGCTTGAGATGTTGGGGTGCTAGGAATGATGAATTTCACTGAATGATATATGAAGTGTTATGCATGGAAAACTATAATCAATGATATTTGGGGTACTTGAAATGACGTTCAACACCAAATGAATGATAATAATGAATGATGATTCAAATGGAAAACATGAATTGAAACTGGGCCTAATGTGATGATTAAAGATTAAATGAAAATGTGATAAATTCTTAATTATGCATTGTTTTTATTACTTTATAGAATTGTATACACTATCTTTTGACTATAATTGTTTTAGACACCATTAGTGGTGGCCTAATGAGTTGTACTCACACCCTATTCGGGACGCCTAATCGGTAACTGAGTAGACATTTTTGTTGTAGGATAGGATAAGGGTAAGGCCCTAGGATAGGTTTCTGTATTGGATTGGATCATTAGAGAGGGAACTAGACATGGTTCAAGACTCTCTTGGGAGTCATTGTGTCTTTACTTTTAGTTGCATTGTATAAATTTGACATTCTCATTGTCATAACATGTTTTTACCTTTGAGTTGAGTATTGTATTTTCTTATTTCAAATATCATATGACATGGTATTTTTTTGGTTATTTATATGCTTCCTCACTTGTTTATTGTTGTTTTCTTATGTTGGTGTTTTATTCTGATAAAAGAGGGTATAGTCTTCCCAAGACTAACTCACCAAACCATCACTACTAGTCAGAACCCTCTGGAGTACGGGGAGGCGCACTTTAGGGAATGTGGAAAACCGGCTCAAGGAACCGTTTAGTGGAACCCGGGTCAAAACGTCACATCCACCATATGAAATAATCAAATTCCTTTGTAAATTTCAAATAGTTCAAAATGTGGGATCTTATATACCATCTTACCCTTCCATCCATTGAATAATGATAACTTCATTCATGAGTATGTGCGGACTACCACCTCCAAGAAAGATATGCGATTTGTTTTTATATTACCACCACACATGGATGATTCTAAAATTTTATATAATTATATTTAAGAAATTATTAATATTATCTGAACAATGTTACCATTCTATAACAACATTATAAATAGTTAATATACTGAAGTAATTTTAGTTAAATTGAATGAAAAACTCTAAGTGGTTAACCTAAATAAGAACTATTCAATGAATAGATATCAAATGATTATAAAAAGACCTTAAAAATGTAATAAAGATGAAAAATGTACTTAAAATAGTATTTAATAAATTTAAATTGATTTTTCATGAGGCTATAATGTGTCTGACCAAGAATAAGTCAGAGGTAGGTGTTTTATGTCACAATCTCACTTTTTTTGGTATTATTTATGGTTAAATTTATAAAGATGAGATTATGTGATCTATGTTTCAAAAATATTATGTATTTTATTTTATTATGGTTATTTATGTAAATTAAAAGTTTTCCTTTCATCTTCCTCTCTCTATGTACTCAAAAGTCTAAAAGAATGTTTTTAAGGATAATATACCTTCTTTTTTATTCGGTCGAGAATAATTTTCTTCCATATCCATATATTCTTTAAAATGTATTAAATATTTTTTTATTACTTATCAATAATCTATTAAAGTCATTTTTACTGATGTTTGAATTTTTTAAAATAGTTTTAAGAGGAATATTCTTTTTGTTTTTTGAATGAGGTACTTTTTTTATCAAATGTATGAACAAAATTTTTGTTTTACCATTTAAACCATGGATTCATTTTCAACCATCATGATTATTATTTTCTTTGAATATAACTTTAAAAGTTTCACTGGTTATTTTAAAGCAATTTTTTCCCTAATATTCTAGAAATTTTTAGATTTTAAATAAGCCATTTTCAAATGAAAAGAGAATTTTCCTAAAAAAAATTTCCAGTGATATTTTAAAAGTATATTAAATTTTTCCAGTATAATTTAATGAATATTATGATTTACTAGCTATATAATCTAATGATACCATCCACCATATTATTTTGGATAGATTATGATCATGTTTCTCTAGTGATTAACTAGGAAAAATATTTACATTTTGTATGATAGTTTTTCAATATGAATGTTTATATTGATCATGTATTGAAATTTTATTCATTTATATCATATAATGAATGAATTTAACTTAGTAAATGATTTTTGGGGTACATTTCATCCCCTATATTCATTAGATTGTCTAATGTGACAAACTCGTTTGGGTATTTGTCTTACACCTTACCTATTTACGTATGATGTCTTGTCACAAGGCCATGGCGGTAAGATTATGATGTTTGAAATTATGAATTATATCATTATAAAGCTAGTAATTATAATCTATGTTATTATTTATGTTAATATATTATCCCTGGACATATCCCCCTTATATGTTTTTTAACTATACCTTATTATTCATGATTTACTTATTCTATGATATATTATGTTATATGCTTTTCCATACTGAGCATCTCTGTCCCACTTTATTTTGTTTTACTTTACCTAAGATACCACTAATGGATATATGATTGATTTTAGGGATATAATATATGAAATAGTAATTTTATCACTATAATTTTAAGTTATATTTTATTTTTTAAATTAAATGTTAGACTAATATATATATCCAATCACCAAAGAATTCTAAATTATATGATCATTTATGATACAATCACTTGTATCTTTTGCAAATTTTTTAAGATAATCACCTGCTCTAAGATAAAGGAGTCATGTGTTACAATTGGTATCATAGTAAGTTTAATATAAAACTTAGGAACTATATTTAAGAAAATATATATTAGATATCAAAACACAATGATAAACTCTAGGGATAAGTCTAAGTATAGGATAATATCAAGAAGTTTTAGTAAGGTAGAGAATGTGTGGTTTCCAAGAAATGATATACCTATTTGGATATTAATAAGCTTATGTAGCTATGATACAAATGTACCTCGGAGAAAACACCCTAAAAAATGCTTGTTGATTATTAAATCATTCTTCACTCGATACGACTGCACACCTGGCTAGAAAATCTTGAGGGATATTATTTGGTTGATTAAATTTCTATTTATAAACCATTATGAAATATTTAAAATATTTTTATGATTTAAAGACATTCCCAAATATATTAAACTCATAATTATGAGGTTATATATACATAAATTATCAATTTATGAAAGGTATTTCACCATATTTGGAATTATATATGATGAATTATAACATTTTGAAATAATATAGTGTATTACATTATTTAGAAATGATACCTAATAGAATTAATGGAAAATGTGTCAACACCCCTAATCAATATAGGAATTTTTCATGTGAATAAGTCAACATGGATGAATTTGGATCTAAGAATATTATCAATATATTAGGATAGTTTACTCTAGTTATGACCAAAAAACATAACCGTATTGAACAACCTGTTACTTCAAAACAAGATTCATTAATGTTGGACAAATTCATGTGATAGAAACCTCTATCATTTAATGGAACAACTAGTCTATTGATAGGTGAAAAATGGATCGATTCTCTTGAAAGGATATTTCTATCTCTGAGATGTAATGAAAGGGAAAAGGTAATTCTAGAAATTTATTATTTAAAGTAAGATGCTGATAAATAATGGTAATTGATTGAAATTAAAAAGGGGGAGTATGAGATAGAGAGAATGGAATGAAATAATTTTAAGGAGATACTCCTAAAAAACTTTCCATGTGATAAATGTGATGATATAAAAAGAAAATTCCTCAATATAATATAGAAGAAAGAGGAAAGTGTTACTGAGTATGAGTCAAACTTTAAAAATTTTAAATAATTCTATAGACTGTGTACATAATCTAGTACACAAGATTGAAAATTTATTTCTTGGGATTAAGACATTCATATAAAGGGAACTAGTCTCTCCAAAATTTTCATCATATGATGATATGGTGTCAAGTTCCATTATTAAAAGGAAATAATTTATAAAGTCTTATATTTTCAAAGTAAATAAAGAGAAGAAGAGGATG
This sequence comes from Viscum album, assembly GCA_963277665.1. Classification (NCBI taxonomy): domain Eukaryota; kingdom Viridiplantae; phylum Streptophyta; class Magnoliopsida; order Santalales; family Viscaceae; genus Viscum; species Viscum album. The sequence goes on along the minus strand of OY728122.1, from coordinate 574,783,773 downwards.
ACTGAGCACTAAAAAAATAAATTAATCTAATGAAAATATTATAAAGATAAAACTTTCCTAATGAGATAATTATTGAAATAAACACCCTAGTACTTACTTAAAAATAATGAGTGTTTTCTTCAAGTGTGGAGTGAAAGACCATCAGGAACATGAATACAAGGGAAAGAGAGAATCCAAAAATGTTCAATGTTTCAACAGTAAGGATATGGGGAACTATTTAAACAAACACCACAGGAATCAAGGTAATTTATCTTAGAAAATGATAAGGGATAAATATAAGGATTATTTAATTACTCTAGTTGTAGTTAAAATCCTGTAATTTATGATAGTGGGTACATTGATCATAAAATCATGATTTATTTTATTCTGGATCTACACACACTTTTATGATTTTCATGGATATCAAATAATACATTGACACTTAGAGGAACAAATTTTCAATCAAGAAACTTTATAGGAATATGTTTATAATGAAAATATATCGAACAATTTCTATTAAGATGAACAATTATTCCCTAGTTGAAATTATAGATGTTACACCCATATCTGACTTTAACACAATCCTTATTTTGGATTTTAATTAGTTTTAAGAAATTAAAAATTTATAGATGAAGCATAAAATAATCTATGTTGAACTAGTGGTATTATAATTTAAAGTTTAAAGTATTTTAGCATTTATATGGGTTTTATTGTTTATGTTTTAGGAATTAATGTATTACTTCTTCACAAGAAGGTTTATTCTTATTGAGTATTAGATTAAATGGTTCTAATAATTTTTTTAACATGGGAAATAACTTATCTTTATTTTATGAATCATATGATCCATTAAAGTTTGTTTTTTATGATTCATGTATAAAACATTACTCTTAGTTATTCATAATTATAATTATAAGTGAAACTGATAAAAACGATCAATTAAAGGGAATAAATTTCACTTATATAGTTGAAATTAATCAAGTATATTTTCGTATAATTCATCAAACTCAAGAAATGTATGATAAATATATCAATTTTTGTGTAGAAAGTATCAATTAATTATCAAGGTACTCTTCTGGAAACATATTCTCAAGTGGACGGCTTATAAAGTACACATATTTTTTAGTTATAAATAATAAGTTCCTTGTTCGTAACCTTGAAATTAAAATTTATGAAAAATATATTAAAATGTACTGATATGATCAAAATAAATTAAAAATGTGAGGAAATAAAATTTGTAATAAGGGGGTAATGTAACACCGGATATTTTAGTTTCTTTTAAATTAATAATAAATTTGATATCATGCACTATACACAACCTCGATATTAAATGAATCATGAAATAATATTATTTAAATATGACCGTTATAACCTAGCCATTGGGTTGGAATATTTGAATATGAAAATTGAATTATAAAATATATGTATAATTATTTTTATAATAAAAATAATGTATTAAATCATTTTTTTACATTCATATAATTTTAGTTACTAGGAAAACTATAAGAATAAATTTATTTTATGCTAGAAGAATACATTCTTTATAAAAAATGGTTTTAGGCATTTTATATGTGAATAAATTGAATTAATTTCTTCCATTTTTATAAATTTTATTTGGATATATGGAGTTAATTTTTTAAATTAGCATTAATTTTTTTTATTGGGATGAATTTTTTAGATTTTTTCGAAATAGTTAATTTTGGGATTGAATAGCGAAAAATACCGATTTTACAACCACTGTCACTTTTATAACATTATAATGATATAATAATAACTTGAAAGTTTATGTAATTTTTTTTGTATAATTTTTTTTAATAATTAATAAAATTCATATAAAAATATACTTTTGAATATATAAATCCTTGAATACTATTTTCAAAATCTAAGTATTGTTTTTATTCAAATAAAAATGGTTTTTGGTTTTTCCCACTTAATACAGTAGTCAAAATGTTCATTTCGGTTTTGGTTTAGATTTAAAGAAAAATAAGCCTCCTTTTATTTAATAGAATCCAATTATTTCCATTTTAATCAATATTATACTTTATTTTATTGTAAAATCATTTTTATGCTTCAAAAAACATTTTTCTATAAATAGTTTCCATTGTGTTTTTTGAACATATATTAAAAGTAATTTTCACCAAATCAGGAAATTGAATATTTTAAAAGATATTAATTTTTTTAATCATTATAATTAATATTATTTAAAAATTTCAACTAAACTTTTTGTTATAATTAATAGTAACTGTGGTGAAAATTCGTTACCACGATAAATGTTAAAATGGGTTAAAATGGGGTTAAACTAAAAAGATAAGGGTTAAAATGACCAAAAAACTTGTATAAATTATATTTATTGATGATATATAAAACTTGTACCTATAATATTATAATTTTTGACTCTATTTATCCATGTTACTTGAGTGATACATATAATATATAATAATATTTCAAGTATTTACAAGATTACCATCCAACTCACTTATAAAAGGGAACACAATATACACTCTTATTAACACATTTGACCCACTTAGATCAATAAATACCTAACCAAATACCTTCCCATAATCCCTACCTACATTCTAGAGTTATTTTTCTCATCAAAATACCACTTCAAGAAGGCATAATTTTGAAGCCAATGGAGGTTAGTAAAAGAATTGGTATATATTCTCACAAAGTTTTTTCATGTTCCTTTCTTATTAAACCTCACCTAAATTTTCAATAACCATATTAACATAATTCAATATTTTTATTAACCATAAAGAGATGTTATTATGTTAATGAAACATCCATTTTTTTATCTCCTTTATAACCTATGAAAAATGAAACATAGCTCATACGTACGCATGACCTACCATTTCCACGTAGTAATGTAATTCATTTTTCATTAACAATTTAATTAGATGGTTATAAAGATGAAAATTATGAATATATATGATATTTATAGAAACATTATGGTTATATAATTATAATATATAATATCAAACATATTACCCTTCTACCCGTTGGATAATGATAACGTCGTTCATGAGTATGTGTGTACGACCACCTCCAAAAGGCGATGTGACTTATTTTTATATTCTCACAATGAATATAAGGGTATAAAATTTTATATAATTATATTCATGTAATTATTAATATTATATTTATTATTTAACCATTTCATAACACCTTTAACCATTGTCAATATATTTAAGTAATTTTTGAGTATTTGACCGAACGACCTTAATTGGTCTACATAAACAATAATTACTCAATGAATGGATTAAAAATGATTCTAAAAGGACATAAAAAAATGAAATATATATGAAAAAAGTTATTACTCCTGTATTTAGTAAATTTAAATTGATTAGTTATGAGGATATAATGCATCCGACCAAGCAGAAGTATGAGGTAAGGGTTTTATATTACAATCTCACTTTTTTACGAGATTGTTTATGCTTAAATTTATGTTAATGATATTATATGATATATATCTAAAAAAATATAATTTATTTTATTATAATTTAATTATTTCTATAAATTAATAGTTTTAATTTCATTTTCTACTCTCTAAGTACTCAAAATTCAGAAATAATGTAATTTAGGAAAACTAACTTTGTTTTTCTATTCGATCGAGAAAATTTTTCTTCCACGTACATATTTTCTTTAAAATGGCATCAAGAATTTTTTTAATATTATAAAATAATTTATTAAAGTAATTTTTAACTATGTTTTAATTTCTATTAAAATTATTATAATGAATTTTCTTATCATTTTCCGAATGAGGTACATTTTACAAAAGTTGTGAATAAAATCTATGTTTTAACGTTTAACGTATGATTATATTTTCCCACCATTATGAAAATTATCTACCTTGAAGAATGCATTACATGTTTACATTTTAATTTTCAAATAAAATATTTTTCCTAATATTCTGGAAATTTTTATATTTTTAATAAGAGACTTCAAAATGAAAATGGTATTTTCCTCAAGAAATATTCCGGTGATCTTTTAAAATTATTTTCATATATTTCAAAATCCATTTATGAATATTATGATTTAATGAGGATATAGTATAATTATTATATTCACAATATTAATCTATTTGGATTAGGATTATGATTCTATTGTGATTGACTTGGGAAAATATTAATATTTCATATGATATTTTTTCAATATGAATGCTTATTTTGATTATATATTGAATTTTTAATTATTTCTTTCATATGATGAATGAATTAGACTTAGTAAGTGACTGGTGGGGCCCATCATATCACCTATATGCATCGGTAGGTATTATGAGACAAACTAGTTTAGTTATTTTATGGATTCCTTACCTTTTTTCATATGATGTCTTGGCACAAGGCCATGATGGTAAGATTATGATGTCCAACCTTATGAATTCTATCATTCTGGAAGTAGTTATTATAGTACATGTGATAATTTATGTTGTTATGAAATCCATGTATATACTCACCTTTTATATTATTAGTTATATGGAATATTTACTATTTTTTATCTCTTATATATTATTCATGCTTTACTAATTCTATGATAGATTATGTTGTACACTTTCCCTTACCGAGCATATGATATCACCCTTTATTATGTTTTCTATTCCTTAGGATACCAATAAGGGATATATGATTGATTTTAGGGATATAAAATAATAAATAATAATGTTATAAATTGAATTTTATGTTTTTTTTCATATTTTAAAATATAATGTGAGAATCATATATGTATCCAGTATCTTAATGATTCTAAACTATTTGATCCTTTAGGATGAAATCTATTATATCATTTTACAATTTAGTAAGATAAACAGTAGCACCAAGTTACTAGATTTGGGGTGTTACATTGAGGGATTAATCTATACAATGAGGATACTATTCCCTTAGATCATAGGAAATAAAAAATAGAAAAATAACTAGGCAACATACACATCCATAAACATCAAAGTACACATAAATAAATAACTGAAAAATAACATGCTATATAAAATATAATGTAGAAATATTACAGACCCTTGGTCATGGTAGTATACAATAACCAATAACCCATCAAGATGATCACATCTACAAGTAGTAAATAAAATAAAATAAAATACTAATTTTATATTATTAACATTGATTCAAACCTTATACATAGTATCCACAACTATTGAACTGATCCAAATCGATCCATAAGATCCATCTGAGTGATCCCACTCAATCATGAAACACATTTCCTTTTACTAATCCATTATATAAATTATGCTCCATCTACAAGTATACATATGTTCTTCATGTGCACCATAGTGCACACACAAGGGGTGAGAAATAAATCTTAGTAGGTCATGACCAATTGTGAACCTAACATCAATTATCATATGAAATTTCATGCACATGTGATATTACTAGAACAATCAAATAATAACAGGCATAAAATAAGTAAGTAAAAAGGTTTGAATAAAACAAAAAAACAATAAAACTAGAGATCTATATTGACACCTGAGGTAAATATATCATAGATCTTTCCAAATAAAGAGGTATTATAACATGCAGATCGCCTAGAAAAAATACATGAAGTGCATCCAAAAAATCACAATGATATCTAGACATCTAACATTTTAGTAAGAAACAATCCCAAAACCTATAATCTAATCCTAGGAATCTAATAAAACAACACACAACTAAAATTCTCTAGCACTCTAATGGTATGATCAGGATTAGATACATAAACCCCTAGGACAAAAAACTAGAGAACTTATCAATTTTATGGTGTTTTTGTAGAAATATGATGGGTAAAATCATCCAAGGGACACAAATATTTTATCAGAAACCATATGGGAACAATCAGTATCTTAGGACAACATAACCCACTCCATGCGTGCCTCGACACCTCATGATCCCAAAGCTTCTAGACAGATGTAATATTAAAATTAGAGGGGGGGGGGTTCACTTATCCAGATCATCCATTACATCCCTAGATCCATATAAAAAAAACAATAGAGGAGTGAATCTATATAACTTAGGGATAACACCTCATCTTGTAACATCTATAAAACTAATCTCACCTCAAAACCTCAGAAAGTAACCACCTCCAATATCCATACCCTCAGGTGAAATATATGAGTCTAACAACAACCAAACTTGTCAATAACAATGATAAACTTTAGTTACAACCCTACTTAGTTCCCAAATAAATGAGGAATACTTAATATGTCTAGCAAAGCATGGGGAACTAACCATGGGGAACTAACCATGATTCTAGGATGCATATCTTAAAAACATGGGCAAATATTGTTGTAAGAAACCCCAACCAGCCTCTTTGAAACACAACCCAACAGTGAGAATTACCTCACTGATAAGGGAATACACAAACATTACCAACCATAAAGGAATACTCAACGGGTTCTTTAGACCTATCCCAAGCTCCAATAAATGAAATCCAACCATACCTGGAACCCTATGACACTACCCCAAACCAAAGGATCTAACCAAGATAAAACTCTGGTAATAATATATAAGCATCAAGTAACTAAACTAATGATCTCATCCAAGAAACAACATGATCCCACCTTATAGTAACCATATAAAGGAACCTATAACTAAACTCCTTGGATCTCTAGACCCAATTTAATTAACAAACACATAACCATTACCCATGAATCATGCCAAAATCAACACTTAGGATGATTTTGTAAGAATAAATTCAAAGTTATCCTACAGATAAACATCACACCATCAAAAATATCTCATAAAAAACCTACACATGCCCCAAGGTGTAAAAAATCATGTCATACATTGAAAAAAACTCAAAATGGACTATCTAAAAGTCCCATTCTAGATCATGAGGTAGAATATAATTAAAAAATATCCAAGGAGGGAGTATACGCTGTGTACCTCATATACGAGATGTGTACCTCCAACACCCTCACCATGCCATGTACCCCTACCATACCTAGTTTATACCTCCCAACTAAAAAATGTGTATCCATCACACATGATGTGTACCCCACACAGGGTTCCTGACCGTGTGCCTAGCCATGTACCCCACACAAAGTCTGGATAAGTGTGCCATATGGCCTATGGATGTGAACTATACATTGGGATTGGATGTGTAACATACACGACTATGTTCCCCCATATGAGGTGTCCAGTTGAGTACCCTATCCATAGCCCAATTGTATCCACACAATGTATCCCAAACCATCATTTCGTGTATCAATCATATTCAATCACAATCCCAAAAAAGAATACAAAACACGTTTTATCTAAACTACACATCATGTGATTGGGTTTTACTGAATAGAAAATCACTTGTGAAGCCTTGAAACCCTAAAAAATCCCCAAAACACCCCACAATGGCTCTAATGACACCCTGGGAAACACATAAAAAAGATTAAAAAAAACTATGAGAATATTATGAAAAAAATAAATAAGGCATACCTTATGGTGTAAAATACTAATTCTTAAATCCTAGATCTATCCCACGCTACCACCACACCTTGATCCAGGCCTAAAATATCTCCCCAATGCCATCACCTCCTTCTCTCTATACCTTTCTCTCTTAGCCAAAGGCAATGAAGTTGGGGGCATCCATACATGTGTGCACAAGAAGCCATAGGGAAATATAGAAGAAAAAAATTTAAAATAAAGATAAATAAAAGAAAAAAAGAAAAAGAAAAAGAAAAAGAAAAAGAAAAAGAAAAAGAAAAAGAAAAAGAAAAAGAAAAGAAAAGGAGGTCTGAGCCCGACCTTAGAGTCCACGACATTTTTATTCATCACCTTGGTAAAACCCACAATTCTGAACTCAATAGTAGAGTAAGAATCAAAATTTGAGATTCTGAATAGAATATATCACCATCAAAATGTTCATGAATAATTAATATTCAGTTAATTAATTATTAAATATTCAAACAAAATTCTAATATTTCATAATTTCACCAAACTCTTATCCTAGGTTAGACACTATATTCATGGACCAATGGAGTGGTCTGAAAAATTATCCATGATATTTTGATAAAATAAATTATAATTTTCTCCTCAAAACCACTTTGGAATAAAAATTCAAATTTCAGTTGATTTTCTTAACTCATGATGACATGGGTCATCTAAACCTCCCAACCACAATGATTATCACCCTTGAGAAGCCTTGGCGGACAACTAGGTATTCTGATCTTACCTGAGAACCACTGCACTCATGACCCTTCTGATGTGAAGGTCATTAATATATGAATGATAAGAAACTCCCTAGAATAGGATTATCCTTATAATCACCCCTCATACAAAAAAAAACTCTATGGAAGACACTCTTTCCACCACTGAACACAATGAATTGATGTGGCCAAATCACTCAAACCTGAGCACTAACCTGAAAAACCTACTGTAGTCCATTCCTAGATCACTAGGAATGAATTTTCCCACACATAAAACTCCACTTAAAATTAGGAATAAAATGTTAAATAGTCAATGGTGCACTCAAAACCATATAGACTCCCTTACACCACTTCTCTAGTGATATTATATATAGACCCACTTGAACACACCAATTACACACTTTCATGCAACCCGTTCTCACAATTGGATTAATACTCTCATGAGTAACACCAAAAATAACCTTGGATAGTGCATTTAAACCACTAACCATTCTTCTAATAAAGGTAATTTCCATCAAGACAAAGCACCATAAATGGTCATCTTCGGAAATTAGGATTCTGCCTCCTACCAAGATCAATTGAACGAACAACCACCACTCGAGCATCAATATAATACCAAGAGTGCCTAACCACACACCCACCACACCACCATAAGTGGAAAAATGAACAGTTCTATGTATCAAATAAACATGCCCTCCCAACTAAATCACGGAACCTGAAGCACTTCTAATGCTCCACTTCCCAAGCCCAAGGAAACCTTATGAGTAACCACACAACTTCTTAGGGAAACCACAACCTTTAAGAATCCCAAAAACCAATCCAAATATCTCTCATACATACTTTCCCTCATCGATACACTCTTTGGAAATCCAACACCAATAATGATTCATTAGGGTCTCTACAGATCCCTTGATGAAGGGGAAATTTTCTATCATCGGTGAATATCTCACCATGATATCCACATGACCTATCATTAGAAGAAAATTACTTAAGTTAAGTATAATTTCAACAAGTATTTATATTGGTTAATACAATATATGTCATTTTAGAAAATTTAAATAATTGAACCTCCATCATCAGTGTAACCACACATAGAAAGGTATATGTTTAGTAAATTTTATATGCCTACTATAATGCATGTACACAAGCATATATCTAATGATAAAATAGAGAAAACTAATAAATCATAAATCCAAAAACTCAAGTGTATCACACAAATTGAAATCATATAACCATAAAATAGAAACCAAGAAAAAAATATCATAACCCTGGAAACATGTAATTTTCATCAAAAAAGGCATTCATGACACATTGGTCTGAGTTTCGTTATAAGATTTGACACATTTCTAAACCGACTATCTAATAACACCCCAGATCATAAAAAAAATAAAGGCACTTATACCATTTTTTTACGAACCATCTCGGGTCAACCTGAAACATCACCTTATCTGACTTGTGATGAGGCCTAATGTACACCCCATAGTCCAGAGGCTTCCAACTATCAAACATGGCCTTATCAATAAAATGGGGAGACTATAACATTGAATAAGTTTAAATAAACAGAATAAAAATAACCAATAAACATAAATATCCATAAAAATTAGAGTACACATAAATAAATGGCTGAAACAGCTACATGATATATCATATGAAATGTGTAAATTATAAATACTAATGGTTATGCTATCATACAACAACCGATAACCCACATTCCGATCACATATATAAGAATTAAATAAAGTAAAATAAAATAATAATTATCTAATATCAACATCAAGCTGAAACCTCACACTCAATCTATATAACTATCAAACTACTCTAACATGATCTTCAGACTCATCTTGACCAACCCCACTCAATCATTTAATACCAGGCCTCTGCTCGATCCATTATGAAATATGTACTCCATCTTAAAGAAGGCATAAATTCTATATAATCATCAAAGTTAACATACATTGGGTGAGAAATAAATCTCAATAGGCCACCCCAATGGTGAAACTGACATATTGTAACACCTCGAGATTTTATGAAAAATATTCTTTTTAATTTCATTAATGTCTTGTGTTGTACGCTACACAAAAAGGAGCTTGCTCAACACGCATCCTTGACTTTCCTTACATTACATGCTATCGCGACCTTCCTCGATAGCGTGTGTAGTACGCAATACCGAGTTTCACTAAACAACGATATGCTATTAAAATATTATTAAAATAAGCCGTTATGAATAGTAATAACCACCTTTTAAAATTTTAGAAATTTTATCTCTCAAAATGGACTTCATTTTTGGATTCGGAGTATCGAATTTAGCCTAAGGTGAAATTTTGGTACTTTTCGGATAACTTCCATATTCTGATGAATAGTGAAAATTACTAAATTTTAATTAAAAACAACTTTTTTTAATCGAAATAATTAATAGTGATAAATTATTAATTTGAGTGGTTTTAAAGTATATTTAGAATATATTTTTACAATTTAATACAATGTTGGTCATTAGATGTAATTTCACATTTAAACCAGACATAAACAAGTGTCAATCCTTTGAAAGTTATTATCTCTTAAGAACACACTATTTGTTTTGACGACGAGAATTAATTTTTAAATTAATTAATGCAACTGATATGTTTTGAATTTGGTAAAATAGACATCATTTTTGAGTTCATAATATAAAATATAGCTTAGGCCTAATTTTTGATATTTTTCTGGAAACTTTCATTTTTTGATGAATAGTGAAACCACTAAGTGGTAGTTAAGAAAAATGAATTTTTCATAAAACTTAATTTTACCGCTTCTGTGAGTGGAATTTCAAAAATCCGAGAGACACGATTGATGTTAATAAGTAAAATGTGGTTCAATGAGATGAAAATAATTTTTGGTGAATAGTAACTTTTTACTTTTATTTACCACGGTTAAAAGTAAACAGGGTAATTAAGGGTAAAAATGATATTATTATTACCCTAACACATGTACTAATTCTATTGGACATTGTAATTCGACCAAAAACAACCTTAGGAATAAAATATGACCATTTAGGCCCACTTGGATTAGATTAGGACATTTATTATTAATTTATTTAAAGAAGGGTTAAAATAGTTAAAATCAAAGATTAATATGTAGATCATTTTTAATATAGGGTTATACAAAAGATAAATTCGATTGTAAATATTCATTAGAAATATAATAGGTTTTAATACATTATGATATTTTATTTATAATTTTTAGACATTAAATAAATTAATTTATTTATGACACAATGATGATGCAGTAATTACCATAATAGTGAACAATTATAATAATTGATATTATAAATACCCAAATAAATATAATTTGAGACTTTTTATGAATTACACTAATTTTATAGGTTAATATGACATTTTAGTATTGATTTAATTAACTTTTTTAGAACTAATCATTCTGTTATGATTTTCACAAAAATCAATTACTAAATAGAGTCAAAATTGACATAAAATAGTTTTTAAAACAAATATTATATTATTAATTGTTATTTTATTCCTAAAAATCTAAGGTTCACCCAAATGACTTAGATACGGTTATATATATTAATAATAAACAACTTGGGGTTCGTTTTTCTTGTTATAGTAAGTTTATTAACCTTACCATGTAAGAACACAAGAAGACACGGTAAAAGTAAAATTATTTAACTTAATGTTAAATTTAAATGATAAGGTTAAAATAGGAACCTAAACTTGTCTAAATTCTATTGGATGAGAGGCTTTCGACCCATCCCCACCTTAGCTTCTAAATAAATCAATTTGGAGCTATTTAAAACCGAATATGACTTTATAATAAAATAATATTTTTAGTTTTCCAAAGGAGCCCCTCTCCTCCCTTATAAAAGGGCACCTCTTCCCTCTCTTCCTCACACAAATTTGAGCCTTCAAGCTCTTCCAACCCCTGGAAAATCCTCTTATCCACTTCCATAGAAACATCCTAGAGGTTCTGGTCTTCCTCAAAGACCAATTTTAGTGCCCTAAAAAGAGATCTCAAAGAGGCGCTTCAAAGAAGAGGTAATGTCCGTTACCGATTCTTTCAACTTTATTTATTCTTACACTTCTTCTTCTTAGGTTGTTTAATTATGAAGTAATAACATCAGTATCAATCATATAATGATATGTTATTATATGTATGAAACAAACCTATTTCACCATCTATCCATCCTACAGAAAATGAAATCACTGCGCGTACGTACGTACAGAATACCGTCTCCACGCCGTGGTGAAATCTATTTTCCACCACCACCTTACTTGGATGGGTATAATGGTGTAAATAAAAACTATATATGATTATTTTAAAGTGATATTTATTCTGAAATAGTATAAATACACTCCAATACAGTCCCACGATCCTGAGAACGATATCATCGCTCGTGCGTACGTACGGACTACCGTCTCCACGACGCGATGAGATTCATTCTCCACTTTAACCATTCATGAATGATTATAAAGTACATATAATAAGTAATCATGAAATATACGACATAATAATTATACTATATTTATGTGTATATATATGTATCTCATCTACTTAATTCCATTCAACTCAATAAGGAAACGAAAACAGCGTTCATGCGTACGTACGGCCTACTGTCTCCATAAACGGTGTATTTCTTTCCATTTAATGATTTGTTATATATATGTATATTCTGAATATATATTATATATAAATCATGTTTTATATTCTGGAATTAAGTAATCATGATCTATGTAATCATATGAATAATTACAATTCAAAACACGGACGACAAATGAAACAATTTTACCCAAAACTCTCTTTAACATGGAATTTACAAAAGAACGGATAACATAAAGTCATAAGTGAACCATATATGATATCATAACAATGATTATGATTCTGGAATAATTCAATGACATTATTTAAATAATTATAGAGGAGGTTCGGACACTTACGAAGCAAATCAGACCTAAGATAAGGGAAATATCACAATCTCATTTTTATCCGAGATTGCTTATACTTTGGTTTTTACTGGGGTGTATTTTATCATCCACATCCATGTTCCCTAAATATTGCATATTATTTCCATCCACCTACAATTTTTTAAAACCTATTTTACCCTTTGGTGAGTTTTTAGTAAAATATATGAAAGGAAACTTTTGTTGTTTTTCGTACGAGGTACTTTTTGACTTTTCCGACAAAAGTACGAGAAGAATGTTTTTTTAACTTATACAGAATGAATGGATTTTTAAAACAATATTTCCAAGAAGCTTCCTTTACAAGTTTTCAAGTTTATTTTTAATCAACTTCTTTTAGTTTAAAATTGTATGACATGTTAAGAAAGGAAAAATGTTTTTGAAGTAGAAAGGATATTTTCCTTAAGAATGGAGTTCAAGTGTTTTATCAAAATTATTTTCCATCTAAGATAATAAAGGGTTATGTTTTTATCCCTATTATTACATTGATTTGATTATGTTGTGATGAAATTATTTTTATTAATTCCTTTATATTATATGAATTTTTTTATGATGTCACGATGTTTAAGATTCCCATTTTTATTACATGGGTTATGCTATGATGTATGGTTTATGATTTTGTGGCACACATAAGAATGGTATCATTATGAGATGGGTGAGACCTATATCTCCCTCCAATGAATTGGTTAAAGATTTTATATCTCATGAGATAGACATGGCTGGAACGGCAGGTTAAACCGGTTCAGTGAAGCAGGACTGAAACGAGTAATGAACTCGGTTCAGAAATGGACTTTGTCCACTAAGATAGTCTTGGAAATGATTCTTTACTAATAAGAAATGATTCTCTATGATTATGTGTGTATGCCACAAATTTTCATGTTTTAAGTTATGATTATTGGGATTACATTTCACTACTATGATTTATCCCATGTTATGATATTATGATCTCTTTTGCAGGTTAAGATTTCGAAAATGTTATGTTCTTATGAATATGATGTGATTGATATTTCTTTTGTTTACCCTTACTGAGCATTTGAGATCACCATTTTATGTTTTCTTTTCCCCAGGATATAAAGAAATGTTTTAGGTAAGAAAAAAGGGAAGATCTTTATGGGAGATGTTGAAGATCTTTCACCATGATTAGAAGATTACGTTCTGAGTTTCCAAAGACACTAAACTATTACGATCCTTGTGTGTGTGTTTTTGTTATGTACTAAGTATTTCACAAAAGTAATGTAATGTCCTTATACGTCAAGCTTCAGGTCTCTATAGTTGGTATCAGAGGAAATGTTTAGTCAAACTTTGGAAACTAGGATGCGAAAACGTTAGTGAGATCCCTAGAGATATTTCTAAGGTATGTCTAGGGATGCACCTAAGGATAAGTATACGTATAGGATATAGTCCTAGAACTATGGTAACGATCTTAGAATTTAACCTAAGATGTTAGATATTGAAGTTACTCCCCCTTTATTTTGATTTTTTCCTCTAACACTATTCTTTTTGGGTTTTAGAAAATGGCTGGAAATAAGATGATTCACGATAATGGAGGATATTATGGACAATGGAATGATATTCTTCATGAAAAACAAAATGAAATGGAATTTGGAAGTCCAACCATCATTATAATGCCGAATCAGCAATCTCATAATATGATCAATAAAATCAAATTTGGTAAGTTTCCTGACTCGGCTAATAAGAGAACGATGGAGTTTGATGATGATCATAAAGGAAAGAATGTTCAATTTCCCCTATGTAAATCATGTGGGAAGAGGCATCGAGGAGAATGTTTCAAGGGAACTGGAAGATGCTTTAGGTGTGGACAAGAAGGACACAAAGCCAGTAAGTGCAAAGGAAAAGGTTCAGTTAACACTATGGATGAGGATAATTGTATTGCTACGACATCAACAATGGTTAAATGTTTTAAATGTGGAATGTACGGGCATTATGCAAACCAATGCCCTAAGAGAAAGTCTCATGAAGAGAATCAATACGTCCGTATGAGTAGTATTTATGTTGATGATGATGAAGAGACTAAAAATGATATGTGAGTTGAAAGAATTGTTGAAGCTCAGTCAATGGTTTAAGAAGGTAGTGGAAGGATTACATGTTTATCAAGTGTAATGTTGTATAAGTAATCTCATGGTACTATGGAATAAAGAGACATCTAAGGATTGTTACACTGTTGTCTTTCCTTGAGTTTTAAAAGTGTATGATTAATGGTACCGGTATCTATTAAAGGATATTCAGATATTTTTGGAATATAGATGATATGCGCATAATGAAGGGATAAGGATAAAATTAAATGTTTGATAGTATTCATGAGATCATGACTGATATACGGAGAAGGTTATGTAGTGGATTGAGTATATAGAATTTTTGGATTTTGGTATGTGGAAAGAGTTAAATTTTGACAGCATTCATGTTTTCACTAAGGTTTAATGGGTATTGATTTTTCAATAGAATACATGATTAAGTCCTTCGAATGTTTGTAATGTGACCAACAAGACATATCTCATGATATACGGGGATCAACGATGGTATTAACATGCTTGTTATATGAACTCTTTGGTAATCGGTTTCACTATAATATGAGCTTGGACCGAAGTATTTTAGATAAGACTAAAGATTGAAATGGATTATGTTGGACATAAGTTAGTTTAAGGATAGAACTTTTGATATTATTTATGTGATGTTATAGTAATGTAGTTTTAGAAAAAGGACAACCTGCAGGATGGGCGACAACCCATCACGTTGGACAAGGCTGTGGGAATCGAACCCACAACCGAAGTGCGACTGACCTTTATCGCCTACCACTGGCCTATAGAAAGTCCCTGTTTAGTAGAAACTAGTTTTATTATATTAAGCAGAATGATATATGAAGTATAATTCCATTTTAGGAACCATATATCATTAATCTCACTATAGATGGACTTATGTATTTTTTGATAACTTTTCAAACCTTTTGTTTGAGATAGATGGAATGACCCATCATTCTATCACACGATCTGCTAACACATCATGAATGACAAATTCAACTTCATTTCTTTAAGAGATAAAGTGGAAATTGTCCAAAGAACGACCAATGGTGAGACTATATCGAAATCACGAAAGTATTTATTCTAATTCCAATTTCATCAACTTTAGGAAAACCATCTTGAAAACCAAAAATGTTATCCTAGTGCTCTTATATCTGATGAATCAGATGGTACCTTAGATCATCACAAATTTATGGCTTTGTGATTGCTGGATTTTCCATAGGCGTGTTCTCTACCACTCTCCATCAGAACATGATGGTTAGATTTCTCTTCCATATCCATATTTTCACCTATGTGGAAACCTAGTGATTAGTTTATTTGGGTAACCGTTACATTTCATACTTTTGTTTTTAAAGATTGGTTTTGTTATTTCTTTTTACGATGTGGGTTTATATTAAAGAAACTTTTGAATAGTAAACCATTTATAACCCCGACGAATTTCGAGGGCGAAATTCATTTTAAGGGGGGTAGAATGTAACACCCTGAGATTTTATGAAAAATATTCTTTTTAATTTCATTAATGTCTTGTGTTGTATGCCACACCAAAAGGAGCTTGCTCAACACGTATCCTTGACTTGCCTTGCATTACATGCAATCGCGACCTTCCTCGATAGCGTGTGTAGTACGCAATACCGAGTTTCACAAAACAACGATATGCTATTAAAATATTATTAAAACTATCCATTATGAATAGCAATAACCACCTTTTAATATTTTAGAAATTTTATCTCTCAAAATGGACTTCATTTTTGGATTCGGAGTATCGAATTTAGCCTAAGGTGAAATTTTGGTACTTTGCAGATAACTTTCATATTCTGATGAATAGTGAAAATTACTAAATTTTAATTAAAAACAACTTTTTTAATCGAAAAAATTAATAGTGATAAATTATTAATTTGAGTGGTTTTAAAGTATATTTAGAATATATTTTTACAATTTAATACAATGTCGGTCATTGAATGTAATTTCACATTTAAACCAGACATAAACAAGTGTCAATCCTTTGATAGTTATTATCTCTTAAGAACACGCTATTTGTTTTGACGACAGGAATTAATTTTTAAATTAATTATTGAAACTAATATGTTTTGAATTTGTTAAAATAGACATCATTTTTGAGTTCATAATATCAAATATAGCTTAGGCCTAATTTTTGGTATTTTTCTGGAAACTTTCATTTTTGATGAATAGTGAAACCACTAAGTGGTAGTTAAGAAAAATGAATTTTTCATAAAACTTAATTTTACCGCTTCTGTGAGTGGAATTTCAAAAATCCGAGAGACACGGTTGATGTTAGTAAGTAAAATGTGGTTCAATGAGATGAAAATAATTTTTGGTGAATAGTAACGTTTTACTTTTATTTACCACGGTTAAAAGTAAATAGGGTAATTAAGGGTAAAAATGATATTATTATTACCCTAAAACATGTACTAATTCTATTGGGCAAGTGTAATTCGACCAAAAACAACCTTAGGAATAACATATGACCATTTAGGCCCACTTGGATTAGATTAGGACATTTATTATTAATTTATTTAAAGAAGGGTTAAAATAGTTAAAATCAAAGATTAATAAGTATATTATTTTTAATATAGAGTTATACATAATATAAATTCGATTGTAAATATTAATTAGAAAGATAATAATATTTCCTACATTAGGATATTTTATTTATAATTTTTAGACATTAAATAAATTAATTTATTTATGACACAATGATGATGTAGTAATTACTATAATAGTGAAAAATTATAATAATTGATATTATAAATACCCAAATAAATATAATTTGAGACTTTTTATGAATTCCAATAATTTTATAGGTTAATATGACATGTTATTATTTATTTAATTAACTTTTTTAGAACTAATAATTCTGTTATGATTTTCAGAAAAATAAATTACTAAATAGTGTCAAAATTGACATAATTTTTTTTAAAACAAATATTATATTATTAATTGTTATTTTATTTCTAAAAATCTAAGGTCCTCCAAAATGACTTAGATAAGTTTATATATATTAATAATAAACAACTTGGGATTCGTTTGGCTTGTTATAGTAAGTTTATTAACCTTATAGTGTAAGAACACAAGAAGACATGGTAAAAGTAAAATTATTTAACTTAATGTTAAATCTAAATGATAAGGTTAAAATAGGAACCTAAACTTGTCTATATTCTATTGGATGAGAGGATTTAGACCCATACCCACCTTAGCTTTGAAATAAATCAATTTGGAGCTATTTCAAACCGAATATGACTTTATAATAAAATAATATTTTTAGTTTTCCAAAGGAGCCCCTCTCCTCCCTTATAAAAGGGCACCTCCTACCTCTCTTCCTCACACAACTTTGAGCCTTCAATATTGAACAACCCCTGAAAAATTATCTTCTACACTTCCCTATAAACATCCTAGAGGTTCTGGTCTTCCTCAAAGACCAATTTTAGTGACCTAAAAGGAGATCTCAAAGAGGCGCTTCAAAGAAGAGGTAATGTCCGTTACCGATTCTTTCAACTTTATTTCTTCTTCCACTTATTATTCTTAGGTTTTTTCATTATGAAGTAATAACATCAGTATGAATAATATACTGATATTTTATTATAAGTATGAAACAACCCTATTTCACCATCTATCCATCCTACGGAAAACAAAATCACTGCGCGTGCGTACGTACAGAATACCGTCTCCACGCCATGGTGAAATCTATTTTCCACCACCACCTTACTTGGATGGGTATAATGGTGTAAATAATAACTATATATGATTATTTTAAAGTGATATTTATTCTGAAATAGTATACATACACTCCAATACAGTCCCACGATCATGAGAACGATATCATCGCTCGTGCGTACGTACGGACTACCGTCTCCATGACGCGATGAGATTCATTCTCCACTTTAACCATTCATGAATGATTATAAAGTACATATAATAATTAATCATGAAATATATGACATAATAATGATACTGGATTTATGTGTATATATATGTATGTCATCTACTTAATTCCATTCAACTCAATAAGGAAACGAAAACAGCGTTCATGCGTACGTACGGCCTACCGTCTCCATGAACGATGTATTTATTTCCATTTACTGATTTAATATATATATGTATATTCTGAATATATATTATATATAAATCATGTTTTATATTATGGAATTAAGTAATCATGATCTAAGTAATCATATGAATAATTACAAGTCAAAACACGGACGACAAATGAAACAATTTTACCCAAAATGCTCTTTAACATGGAATTTACAAAAGAACGGGTAATATAAAGTCATAAGTGAACCATATATGATATCATAACAATGATTATGATTCTGGAATAAGTCAATGACATTATTTAAATCATTATAGAGGAGGTTCAGACACTTACGAAGAAAATCGGATGTAAGGTAAGGGAAATATCACAATCTCATTTTTATCCGAGATTGCTTATACTTTGGTTTTTACTGGGGTGTATTTTATCATCCACATACATGTTCCTTAAATATGTAATATTATTTCCATCCACCTACAATTGTTTAAAACCTATTTTACCCTTTGTTGATTTTTTAGTAAAAGATATGAAAGGAATCTTTTGTCGTTTTTCGTACGAGGTACTTTTTGACTTTTTCGAAAAAAGTACGAGAAGAATGTTTTTTTAACTTATACGGAATGAATGGATTTTTAAAACATTATTTCCAAGAAGCTTCCTTTAAAATTTTTCAAGTTTATTTTTAATCAACTTCTTTTAGTTTAAAATTGTATGACATGTTAACAAAGGAAAAATGTTTTTGAAGTAGAAAGGATATTTTCCTCAAGAATGGAGTTCAAGTGTTTTATCAAAATTATTTTCCATCTAAGATAATAAAGGGTTATGTTTTTATCCCTATAATTACATTGATTTGATTATGTTGTGATGGAATTATTTTTATGAATTCCTTTATATTATATGAATTGTTTTATGATGTCACGATGTTTAAGATTCCCATTTTTATTACATGGGTTATGCTATGATGTATGGTTTATGATTTTGTGGAACACATAAGAATGGTATCATTATGAGATGGGTGGGACATATATATGCCTCCAATGAATTGGGTAAAGATTTTATATCTCATGATATAGACATGGCTGGAACGGCAGGTTAAACCGGTTCAGTGAAGCAGGACTGAAACGAGGAATGAACTCGGTTCAGAAATGGACTTTGTCTACTAAGATAGTCTTGGCAATGATTCTTGACTAATAAGAAATTATTCTCTATGATTATGTGTGTACGACACAAATTTTCATGTTTTAAGTTATGATTATTGGGATTACATTTCACTACTATGATTTATCCCATGTTATGATATTATGATCTCTTTTGCAGGTTAAGATTTCCAAAATGTTATGTTCTTATGAATATGATGTGATTGATATTTCTTTTGTTTACCCTTACTGAGCATTTGAGCTCACCCTTTTATGTTTTCTTTTCCCCAGGATATAAAGAAAGGTTTTAGGTAAGAAAAAAAGGGAAGATCTTTATGGGTGATGTTGAAGATCTTTCACTATGATTAGAAGATTACGTTCTGAGTTTCCAAAGACACTAAAATATTACGGTCTATGTGTGTGTGTTTTTGTTATGTACTAAGTATTCCACAAAAGTAATGTAATGTACTTGTACATCAATCTTCGGGTCTCTACACATATACTATCATATGAAAGTGAATTAACACATGATATTCTAAGCCTAGTGAAAAGATAACTAGAAAAAATAAGTAAATAAAAAGGGATGAAAAACAAACTTATAATAAAATCTAGGATCTTTCCTAACACCTAAGGTATATTTACCCCTAATCTAGTCTAAGCTATAGGAATTATAACACATGGCTCACCCAACCACACTACATTAAGTGTGTACTACAGATCACAAGGAGATATAGATGTGTAAAACATCAATATGCATGAAGTCCCGAACCTATGATCTCATACTAGTAATCCAAGATAAGAATGAAAAAAATCGGGCTCTAGGAATCCAATGGTATGATCCGAACTGGTGAGAGGAACCACTAGGATGAAAAAATAGAGAACATTTCAAAGTCTTGGTAGTCTTGAAGAACTAGAAATTATAACATCAATCAAGGAGAAACATGATTCCAAGGGGAACCATTTGGGAGAACTTAGAAACATAGAACAAAATAACCCACTATATGAGTGTCTTAGTATCTCATGAGATTGAATCCCCTAGCTAGAGCTGATATTAAAATCTAGGGGGGGGGGGGTTGTGATCATCTATAAAATCCATTAGATCTCCATACCTATCTAATAGTATTCAATATAAGATAATATCCACAAAACTCAGGGATGAAAACTTCTTCCATAAAATACCTAAAACTATTATTGCCTCCAAAACCTCAAAAAAGGAAACACCTCCAACATTTAATCCATTAGTCACTAAACATGGGTTGACCAATGCCCACACCCATCAATAAAAACACAAAAACTCAGAACCAACCCTATAGGGGTATCCAAGAAATTAAGAATCATTACTAGGTACAAAAATCATGGTTCACCCACCATGGTCCCTAAATAACATCCAAATCCTTGGGAAAATACCATTGCAATAAACCTTATGTAGCCACTTAGACAAAAAAACCAACACCGATTATCACCTCACCCACATGGGTATTCTCAAACATTATAATAACCAAATGGGAATAGTCAATTGGGTCTTATGAACTATCTCGAGCTCTACTCATTGAAACTAAACCATACCTAGATTCACACAACACCAACCTAGCCCAACATCGCTAATAGATACAAACCTTAATAAATAGGAACTAATCCTCTAACAACTAAACTAATCATACCATCCAAGAAATAGAATGATATTTACTTTAATGTAATATGGGAATGAACCTATAACTAAACTACTTATCACTCCAAATCCAAGTCAATAAATAAACACACAACTCTTACTTGAGAATCATTCCAAACTCAACCCTTAGGGGGATTATGAAAAAAACTCGAAGCAATCCAACCGTTAAACCTAACACCATCCAAAACATCCCACAAATGAACTTTAATTGATCAAAGGTCCAAACCATCATGTATTGCATGAAAAAAACATATAATGTTCTATCTAAAAGTCATAGTCAAGCTATAAGGAAACAAGAGAAGAAAAATAAATCTAAGGAGGGAGTACAAAATGTGTACATCCAACACCCTCACTAGGTTATGTACCTTGGATCAACCTAGAATATTCTTCCCAAGTACATAGTGTGTCTCCCTATAATAGGCTTGTATCCCACATGGGTTGAATGGACATGGTCCTAGAAATATACTCCACATGGGGTCCATAAAAGTATTCTACAAGACCTCTTTCTATGTACTATACATGGGTCTTGATCATGTAACTTACATGAACATGTGACCCACATGGGGTGTATAATCGAGTACCCTGACCACATCCTGAGTGGATCTACATTACGTGTCTTTAAAACACACTTTATGAAACCCTTATCTTCAACCCCATAACCAAAATGAATAATAAATGGATTTTTTTTCTCTAAAATACATGTCATGTGATTGGGTTTTCTCTTATGAAAACCCCTTGTGAAGCCTCAAAACCAACATAAACCCTAAAAACACCTGATAAGGGCTCCAATGGATCCCCAAACAACACATACAAAATATTAATAAATAAAAAAACAAAACTACTAGGATATAAGAGAAAAACATAAATAAAACATCCCTCAGGGAATAAAATACAGACTCTTCAATCCCCAATCCATGCCATGTTGCCACCACACCATAATCCAGGCCCATAAAATATCCCTAGCGCCACCTCATACCTATTCCTCTAACTTTCTACCTTGATCAAAGGTGATGGGGGGAGATCCATATGTGTGAATGAGAATCCATGGGGGATAATAAAAGAGAGTAATTAAAAAATATAGGAAAATAAAAAAAAAGAAAAAAAAAGAAAAAGAAAAAGAAAAAGAAAAAGAAAAAGAAAAAGAAAAAGAAAAGGGGGACTAACCCTGGTCCCAGCGCCCACGACAGGTTTCTACCTCACTTAGTAAACACCATATATTACAGACTCAACTACGGTGTTGAAAGATCAATAAAACACTCTAAAATTATGATATTATCATTAGAACACACATGATTAATTATTATTTAATTAATTAAATATTAAATTTTCTACCAAAATTTGAATGGATATGAATTCCACAAAACCCTTATCCTAGGGTAAACACCATAATATGAGACTAATTAACTATTTAAAAAATACTATCTGATATCTTATGATAGGATAAATTTCTATTTTACCCTAAAAAAACCAAAGAATAAAAAATTAAATTGACCTTGATTTTATCAACCTGTAACGACGTGGGATGTCATAGTATGCCAATTACTAGTTGAGAATAGAGGTTTCCTTAAGAATATATCTATCTATGGAATTAATTTTTTTCATCAATGGAATTTTTTGATAATGTGAATGTTTAAAAACCAATGATTTTAAAATAAAACTATATTTTATAGCGTATTCAACATACAATACTGAGTTTAATTAAATTGTGATATAATCTTAAAATATTATTTCTTAAATGTAATTGATATAACCTAGATGTTAAATTAGAAGGTATGAATAATATTATATAATTTAATAAATATATATAAAGGTAAAACTCAATATAAATTAATTTACAAATTCTTTACAAATAAGAACTTAACTTTAATAAAGATATTTTATTTTACAAAAAATACGTTTCCTTCAAAAATGTTATTTATTTATTTTTGGGGGAAAACATTATAATTAATTTTTTAAACCTTTATAAATGTTATTTTATAAAATTAAAACCATTTTTTAAATTATAATATTGATATTAACTTAGGGTAAATTTTTTAGATTTTTCTGAAAATATTGTTTTTAGTGAATAGTTTAAAATACCAATTTTTGGTAAAAATATTATTTTTTTATATAAATTAAGTAATTTAAATTACGATTATTCATTTAATTTTATTTAAAAATAATTTAATTATTATCTATTTAAATTTTATGCAATTAATTACATTTAAACCATCTTTATATTGTATTTTAAGAAAATTTTATTGTTTGGTTTTAAAACACATTTTTCTGAAAACTGTTTTAAAGTGCATAATGTTTCTCAATTTTAACTAAATTAAATAACCCCTAATGAGGAATGATTTATATTAAATTTATATATTATATATATAAATATTAATTTAAATTCATTTAATTATCATTAGTTGTCATATAGTTATTATAAGATGATATTATGCTTGAAAAATGGATTTCTAGAAAAATTTGTTTTTTGACATGTATGTGTGTATTGTTTTATTTTAAATTATGCCAATTATATGAATTTAAATTTGTTAAAATAGATTCCATATTTTGAATCGAAATAATTTATCTTATATAATAATGTCAGCTTAATTTTTAGTCATAATTAATAGTAAAAATAGTAAAAATAGTTATCGTGGTATACAAAAATTTAAAGGCTAAAATGACTAACCTTAGAGGTAAAAAGGTTAAATTTTTTAAAACATCATTATTTTGAATATTATAGGATTTTATCGGCCTTATATCCCCACCACTACTTTAGTTTTCAATTTTGGAGGCACATGTCATGAGAGTGAATTCCCATTATTAAATTGTTTTGGGTATTTACAAAAATGCCACTCTTACTCCCTTATAGAAGGGTTACCCATATCCTCTTTTCTTCACACTTATAAAGAATTTTTTATTGAAAAATCACTTAAAAAATATTTATAAAAAATTATTATCCACATTCTATAGATTCTGTTCATCCCAAAAGACCAGCCTTAGGGTTGTTAATAATAGATCCAAAGGAGGTTCTTCTTAATAAAGGTAATCATCTTCAATAAGCTCATTCATTTTCTTATTCTTTTTCCACATTAAATTATGTAATAAAAATTAAAATATAATTGAACAATTATATCCTATATAATAATATGTTATTATGTATATGTAATAATATTCATCAATCCATTCTTCCATAAAATGGGAAATAAAACCATCATTCGTTTGTACAACGGACTATCACCTCACAAACCGATTTAATTAATTTTCCATCATCACATATCATGACTATTAATAATGATGAATTTAATTTTTATATGTTATATTAATTAAATATTATTAATTATAGAAATTAAATATATCATATACTTTCTTACATTACCATCCATTGAAAAATGATAACACCATCCGTGTGTAAGACATACTACCGCCTCACGAAGCGATGTTATTCATTTTTTACCACATCACATGGATGGAATATATAAGTTAATTTAAATAATTAATATGATATTTATTTTATAATTATAATTTTTTAAATATATAATAACAATCACCTTCTTTCCATAATGATCATTGAAAAATGGAAACATTACACATGCGTATGTACGACCTACTCTCTCCATGATTGTAACATAATTCACTTTTTATGACCATAATTCATGATAATTTTTAAAATTATAATTTATGTATAAAAATTATAATTATATAATTATTATTATAATAGATATTATGGAATAATTTCCCCTTTGACTACTTTCAACACACCGATGCTATTTTCAAATTATAAATCGAGCATCCCTAAAACACCCAAGGTGGACATAAATAATTAAGTATTTAAAAAAGTCATTTAAATAAATAAAGTAAATTGTTTAATTATAAGGTATTAAACCCGGAAATATTTCCTAATAAAAAATAATTTCTATAAGTTTATTGTATAGGAGATAAAATACATACATGATAATCCTAGTCTCAAGGTAAGGGTTTTTTCCTCAAAACATCCTTCTTTGGGACTCATGTTCGATTATACACCTAATTTATTTTATTTAGTGTATATAATAACCCTTTACATATTATATCATTAATAATTCATACTTTATGATATTCTAATTTACAATCCACTTACTTAATTCATGGGGGAAATGATTTAAAAGTTACGAAAGCAAAAATTGTTTATGCTTTAATCTCATTTTAATCTGGATTATTTATGATTGAATTTAAATTTAAGGAAATTATTTTATTATTTTATAATAAACCACTTTAATTTTCTTATCATATGTTTATTTATTAAATTTTTATTTAATGGTACCATTTTCCTATCTTTGGTACTTAAAATGATTAATTTTTTTTAATGAAAACCAGACTTCATTTGTTTCTTTAGTAGAAAATATTTTTTCCTTCCAAATCAATTTTCTAAAACATTTTAAATAATTTTTTTCTCCAATGATTTATTAAAGAAATTTTGACCCATGTTTTAATTAAAAAATGGTTTAAAAGGAATATTCCCATCATTTTTTGAAGGAGACACTATTTTACTTTTCTTATAAAATTTGAAAGTAATGTTTTTCTAAAGTTATACGTAATGTATGAAATTACACAAAATTATTTTATTTGAATGTTAATTTATTAGTTTCTATGGATATTTTCAAAAAAAGGATTCCCATATTATTTTTTAAATTTTAGTTTTTCAAAATTTATTTTTAAAGTGGAAAGACTATTTTCCTGAAGATTATTTTTATCTTTTTAAAAGTATTTATATTCATCAACAAAAAAACCTTTAAAGTTATGGAATAATTATTAAATATGTTTATATGTATCTTATATATATACCTTAATAACTATCCCTTCATATAATATGGTAATACATGACTTATGAACATTCATGAAATTCCATCATTATTAAATTTCATTTTATTATGATATAAGGCAAGATTATATATCCAATTTTATTCATATGGGTAATTATTATGTTTATGCCTTATGATTGATTTCCTTATGTGACACAAATATGCATTTACATGAAATGAATTTTATGGGAAGGACTGGAGTTATATATCCCTCCAATGTATTGGTCAATGTTTTACTCTTCTAAGATGTCATGTATGAGATTAGAGAGTAAACCTAATCCATTATGGGACTCTCTCCTAAATGTGATGTTGTCTCAGTAGTTATCCTTAACTTATGTTTATGTCATGTTTTATGTTGCTTCCACATTTCCAATTATTACATGATATTATGACTCCATGTTCTTTATCTTATGTTTACATGTGATTACTCATGTGCCTTCTATTTTATGATATCATGTCATACCTTTGAATCACAAGTTAGGATTTCTTATTATGTTTATTTACATATCAGGCTTTTTAGCTCACCCATTTAGTCTATGTATCCCCTAGGTTATACCATATAGTTTTTGGAGCTCTAAAGGATTTAGGAGATCATTATAGATAATAAAATAAAAAGTTTTATTTTTAATCTCACTTTGATGTATTATAAACCTAGTCTTCCAAATACAATAGGCCTCATGATCTTTGGGTTGTAATTAATGGATATTTATGTTAAAATATAATGTAATAATATGTGTAAAAGTATTAGGTCACTATAGTTGTAATCAAAACCAAGGTTTAGTTAAAATTTAGAAACTAGGATGAGAAATCCTTAGTGAGAACCCTAGAGATAAGTCTAAGGATAATATTAAGGACAAGAATAAGTATAGAAAAATATACTAAAATCATAGTGAAGTATAGAGAGAGTTTTTTTCAAGTAATTACATCCCTGTCTAGATACTTCAAGGTATAAAAAATTTACATAGGGGTAATAAATCTAAAAAGGAATGTTCATCTTGACTTGAGTGTTAGTAAATGAAAACAAGCTTTACTACTCACTAGGAATGACACTCCCAAGGGATATGTTTTTGAAATTAAAAAACCCTTTGCGAACCATTATAAAAGACATGAATAAATTGTTGGGTTAGGATAACTAATAGGAATAATTATCATGGATAACATATATTGAAACCTAGAAGCACATAAGTTAGGATATATTTATCAGTTATAATTTATTCCTTCTAAGTATATATGTTTTCATTTTTGTATGTTAAAGTATTATCATCTTTTTTTTATTTCTTTTACTTAATGGAGGGAAATAGGATAAAGAATGAAAAAAACAATGTGATGGGAAATTTAATTATTTCCCTAATGAGATGTCTAACCTAATGGGAATAGAATTTATAAAACTTGTGATCAGGCCAAATATATTTCTCAAATTAAGATTAACAATTGGAATATATTTGAATTCCCAAACACACCATGGAAAATAAGGATGGAATCTTATGGAATTTAAATTGCTAAAAATGAAAATGAAATGAAGATTAAATTTTCTACATGTTAAAAATGTGTGAATAAGAACCATGGGAAATAACTTAAAGGAACAGGAAGATGTAGGGAAATAAAGTTCAACCTAAGGAGCCACTTATATTCAATGTCATAAATGTGGGGAACTTAGTCATTATCTGAGTCAATGACCTAATCCAAAGACCGAATGGCCCGAATACCTTCATTTTTTATTGATTTTTGATAACCCCCCTTTCAAGGGATGAGGGGGAACCCTTAAAAGGAATGTAGGCTTATAGATTATATGTCCTATAGGATTAAGAGATTACATGACCCAAAGGTATTAGGGAATTCAACTAGACTATAACTACAAGGAACTAAACCTCCCCAACATATGCATCATGATGATAGCTCTCCACCTTTGCATAGCCATCTAGCTAAGATTCCCGTGAAAGAAAAAACTAGTCAACATGGCGTAGCCATACCCTCTCATTCTTCCAAATCTATTTGGTTCTGCTCTGGTTAGTACACTTGCTCTGAATCATCCTCTGGGGATGCTCCTTTTTTGTAGAGTCTGTTTAGGGAAATTACACTGATCATATGGCCCGAAGGCCTTAAGGTGGCCTGAAGGCCTTAAATGTGTCCCTAAAGCCTTACTAACCTAAAGGCCTGGGTGGCTTGAAGGCCTTAATGACTCTAAGCCCAAACTAGTGTCCCAAGGTGAATAGTTCTTGCTACTATAGTACTGAACAATACCTACTACAATAACTTCTAAAATACATGCTACAATACCCAAATAGTACTATTATAGTAATGCTACAATACCTTCTATAGTACTTCTATAGTACCTAAAATTATGCCTCCTCTTGGTTTCAAACCTGGGTCTTGTGGATGCACTGAAGGAGTCCTCAACAATTGAGTTGAGGCTCATGTGCAATGAACTAATCAAAATATTAATTGATAAGTTCCTATGATATGAAAATAATTTAAGTGGAATTTTTGAAGTTTTTAGGTGTTGGAACTCAAGAATCATGTTTTTGGAGTATTTTTTTTATCAATGCTATTTTTTATAAGAATCATGAAACTTATAAAGATTATTCTACAGTAGTTTCCTTTATGGATTGGAAAGAATATGTTAAACAATACTAATGAACTAGAAAGGTGATTTAATGGTAAGGTGATATTATATGAAAAAACACACGATCTAGGAAAAGATAATCTCAGATAAGTTCTTGATGTTGAGGTAATTATAATCAATTAAAATAAGTCGATTTTGTGGAAAATAATTAGATGGATAGAAAACCTTAGAGGTTAAAAAGGTGATTTGATTACTAATGTTATTTTTGAAATGCTCATTATATTATTTATAATTTTAAAGGATTAAGTAGAATTATAAATTTTATTATCACATAAAGTTTTTCATAGTTTTAGAAAAAGGACAACCCATATGCCAGGTGTTAACCCATCACATCTGATAAGGCCACAGACCTCGAACCCACAACCGAAGGGTGATAAGGGTGAGGTACCTACCACCAGCCTACATAATGTAATGGTTAATATGATATTTTATTCATATAATTTTTTTCTAGATAAATATTAACTTTATTTTGGTAAACATATTATATAATTAAATATTTTTTAATTTTTAGGATTTTGAGGTGATTAATGATATTTTGGAAAACATTTTATTCTATTGAGATATATATAACCTTTAGGTTTAATGTAAAGGATTATTTGGGAGGAATTATATTATATTTTTAGAGATGTAACTTTAAGGGTATGAGATAAAATTTTAGGTTAAAACCTTCTTTCATGTTGAGTTTATTGAGTTTATTTGGGATATAGAGTTACTTATTTAATGAATGATCTCTGTAAAACCTATATTTTTATTGTTGGATTTTTGGACATTAATATATTCATATCCATTTTCGATATCATCTTACCTTTTGATAACTATTTTGGTTTTAATAAATATAGTAAGAATAAATTTTTGCTCTTTTTTAAATCTTATGATCAGTTAAAAGTTAATTTTAGTGATTTAGGTAAAAAAATTCCTATTGGATATTCATTACTTAGAGTAAGAGGTGAAGTGAAAATTAATTGAAGTGAAACAAAAGGATGAAATTTTGTTTATGAAATTAAAATATATTAAGAAATTATATTTGTTGGTGTTCTATATATTTATATAAAAATAATACCTCAGATCTAAGGAAATGATCTTAAAAAAAAATATCCTATATCCTTTATATCTAATAAATCAATGGTCATTTAATTCATAAAAAAAATTATGGTTTTATGGCTGTTAACATTTTATTGATCATTCAATTTCTTGTGATCAATGAACTATATAACTCACCATAATTATTTATACTTTTATTCTATATCCATATTTTCAATTCCTAGAAATGTTATTATATATGGAAATACAGTTATTTAATGACCTTTGTATTTCACTTTCACTCTTTAAGAGCAATTTTTATTAACCCCTTTCATGATTTAGTTTTCCATAAAGGAAATTTTCAAATCTAAAACCATTCATTACTAATAAAAATTCAAAATTTCATGGTTGAAATTTATTTAATGGCATATAATTTAATAACCTAATATTTTAAAATAACACTATGATTGATAACATATTCAACATGGAATATTGTGTTTAAGAAAAATGATATAATATTAAAATATTATTATATAAACATGACTGATATAACCTAGCTATTAAATTTGATGGTTTGAATAATATTAATTGATTCATAAATTATATATAAAGTTACTATATAAATTTATTTATAAATTAATAATAAATAAGAATTCAAAATTAATAAAGATATTTAATTCTATAAAAATATATATTTTATTCACAAATGATTTTAATTTATTTTTATGATAAAATCTTATAATTATTTTTTGGGAAATTTAATAAATATTAGTTTATAAAATTAAAATATTTATTTTAAATCATCATATTTATTTCAACTTAGGGTGAAATTTTGGGTTTTTTTAAAAAATATTTATTTTTCATTGAATAGTGAAAAATACCAATATTTGGTGAAACTATCAGTTTTTTTCAATAAATGACTTTATTTAAAAGTGCCATTATTATTTTTGTTAGACTAAAAAATGAAATAATAATTATTTAGTTAAATTTTATCTAATTAATTAAAATTAAATCATATCTATACTAGATTTTAATATAATTTTATTTTTAGACATTAAAACACATTTGTCTGAAAACCATTTTAAAGTGCATAATGTTTCTCTATTTTCACTAATTAAAATAAAACCTAATGAGGAATGATTTTAATGAAATTTATATATTATATATATATAAATATTAATTTTAATTCATTTAATTACATTTAGTTTTCAAATAGTTATTATAAGATCATCTTTTGGTAGATAAATGTATTTTTTTTGAAAAAAATCAGTTTTTGACAACTTTGTGGGTTTTATTTTAATTTAAATTCTACCAATTATATTAATTTAATTTGATAAAATGGATTTATTATTTGAAATCATATTAATTTATATTATATAATTTGTTAAAATTTATTTTTGGCCACAATGAATTGTAAAAATAGTAAAAAAATAGTTACCGTGGTAAAAAAATTAAAAGGGTAAAAGTGGGTAAACCTCGAGGTAAATAGGATAAAATGTTTAAAAATGTTTCATTTGAATTTTATAGGTGTTTATTAGCCTTATATATCTTCCACTCCTTTATTTTTAAATTTTGGAGGCACTTGGCATGAGAGTGACTTCCCATTATTGAATAGTTTTGAGTATTTACAATAATTCCACTCCTCCCTTATAAAAGGGCACCCCTCTCAGATCTCCTTCACTTATAAATCCATTTGGATCAATAAAACCCTATTAAAATGTCTCCCCAAAATACTTATACACATTATAGAGCTTCTTATCTTCTCAAAAACCCAAACATAGGCTCCTTAATAAGAGATCCAAAGGAGGTTCTTCTAAGTGAATATAATCATCTTGACCGAGCTCCTTTGTTTTCTTCTTATTTTTAAAAATTTAATCATGTATTAAAAATTAAAATATAATAAAAAATTATATAATATATAATAGTATGTTATTATGTTTATGTAATAATATTCATTTATCCCCTCTTTCTTTAAATGGGGGACAAAACCATCATTCATGTGTATGACAGACCACCACCTCACGAAACGATGTAATTTGTTTTCCATAATCACCTCTCACAAATGTTAATAATAATAGATTTAACTTTTATATATGATATTAATTATTATTAAATTTTTATAAAATTAATATATCATATTCTTTCTTACCTTACCATCTATTGAAAAATGGTAACACTATTCGTGTATACATTGGACTACTGCCCCATGAAGAGACATGATTAATTTTTTCACCACATCACATGGATGTAATATTTAAGTATATTTAATGAAATAATATTATTTTAATTATTTAATTATAATTTTGGAATGATAAAATAACACTTACATTCTTTCCATCACGATCATTGAAAAATGGATATGTTACACATGTGTACGTACGACCTACCATCTATATGATTGTAACATAATTAATTCCTTGTAACTATGAGTCATGGTTATTTTTAAAATTATAGTTTATGTATATAAATTATAATTATATAATGATTATTATTCTGGATATGATTTAATAATGACCACGTTTACCATGGTTAACACTTCGACACTGTTTTGAAATTTTGAACTGAGCATCCTCAAAATACCCAATGTGGATATAACTAATTAAGTAATTGAATAAATTATTAAAAAAATGAATTAAATGGTTCAATTATAAGGTATTAAACTTGAAAATGTTTCTTAATAAAAAATTATAATTTATATAAATTTATTATATGGAATATAGAATACATACATGACAAGCTTGGACTCGAGGTAAGGGTTTCTGTCTCAAAACTTCCTTCTTTGAGACACATGTTCTATTATACACCCCATTTAATTTATATGGGTTATATACTACCCATTTAAATATTATATATTTAATAATTTATAATTAATGGTATTTTAAGTTACAATTCACTTACTTCATTTATGGGGGTTATGATTTAAAAGTTACCAAATAAGCAATGGTTTATGCTTCAATCTCATTTTAATTGGGATTGTTTAGGATTGAATTTACATTGAAGAAAATTATTTAATAATATTATAATAAAAAAATTTAATTTTAACATCCTCTGGTTATTTATGAAATTTTCATTCAATAACACCATTTTCCTCTCTTAGTTATGTAAAATTATTGAGAAAATGTTTTTAAGAAAATATGATTTCATTTCTCTCTACGGTCAAAAATCCATTTTTATTTAAAATAAATGTTTTATAAAAATGTTTTAAAGAATTATTTTTTCTAAAATGATTTATTAAAGAAAATTTTAATGATGTTTTAATTTAAAAAAATGTTTAAAAAAAAATCTTCCCATCATTTTTTAAATGTGGCATTTTTGAATTTTCGTACAAAATATGAAAGGAATGTTTTTTTAACATTAGGAAATGTAATGAATTAACCAGAGTCATTTTATTTGAAGATTACTTTATAATTTTACAAGGATATTATAAAAAAATACTATTACCAAAATATTTTCTGAATTTTAGTTTTTTCTAAATAAATTTTTAACGTTTCAAGGTTATTTTCCTCAAGAATGTTTTTTTATATTTTTTAAAGTATTTATATTCATCAATAACAACAAACTTTAAGGTTACAGAATTATTCTAAAATATTTATATATTTATCTTATATATTCACATTTCTCACTCTCCCTTCATTTTATGGGGTAATACACACCTTATTATTATTTTTCAAATGCCTTAATTATAAAATTTCTATTAATTATGATATGAGGTAAGAGTATGTTAACCATTTTATTCCCATGGGTAATTCTTATGTTTATGCTTTATGATTGATTTACTTATATGGAACACATATGAATATATATGAAATGAATATTATGGTTGGATTTATAGTTATATATCCTACCAATGCATTGGTTAAGTTTTAGTATCATGAGACACCATTCAAGGTGTAGTACCCCCGGTTTTTGGTATGTACCCCCTTCTTGATGATTTTAATGCTTATAAAGTTAAGGGTGACATATGGGAGAGTCGGGAGAACTTGGAATGAAGTTTTGAGGCAAAAGGGGAAGTCGTACGGGCGACATACAGTTTTTCTAAACCGTGTGGCCAAACCGTGCGTAGTTGGTCTTGGAGGCAGTAGCTTCTGCATGGGCAGCGCACAGTTTGTCTAACTGTGTGGCCAAACCATGTGAGAAGGGTGGCCGAGGTAGTACCTAACACACTGTTAGCTCATGGTTTGTCAAACCGTGTGAACTAACAGTGCGACCACTTAAATGAGATCCTATAAAAGTGGATCTCACAAGTTTTTGCCTATAAGTGTCTCGTATATTCTCCTAGGTAGCCCTAACTCAGGATTTTTCTTCTCCTAAGGTCAAAGAGGGTTCTCTCATCGTTCTAGAGGTGATCTGAAGGCTTCTCTTGGAGAATCAAAGCCGGATTCTTGAGGTATGTGATCGTTCTTCTTCATTCTTGATCAGTTTTTTAGATCTACTTAGATATACTTCTCCTCTTCTCCCAGTTTCATAGATCTACGCCCGTTATGGGTAGATATTAGCTTATGGATTCCAAATATGATGATATTTGGTCTTGATCTTTCTAGGAGAAGAGATCTAAGGCGGGTTTTTGGAGAATCGACCCAGGTTTCTTGATCGTTCTTCGACCATTGTTGTTTTCATTAAAACCTTTGAGGTAGGTGGCTTCACTCTCAACTACTATTGTTAGAATTGAATGGATTAGTTTCAAATTTGTTTGTTTGAATGTATTTTATTTTGAAAATCATGGAATAAATCTTCTTTAGTGATGATTTATGCTTTTAATGAAATTGTGAAATCTTGGAGAATTATTGTGAAAATTGATTTGGATTCTTGAATTTAAAATGTTGATTTTAAATTATGGATTTGCTGAAATCGTAAATGGTTTGATGAAAAATGGGTTTTCAATAAAAATGGCGTTTTATTGAAATTGTTTGAGATTGAAATGACTTTGATGGAATTGGTTTTCAATAAAAAGGAAGTTTTATTGAAATGGTTTGAATTGGTTGAACACACATGGTAGTTTACATGATGGTTGTGTGTGTTGAAGGGTATGTGGGACGAATAAGGGTGAGGGGTCTCCCTCATCTGTGTTGGGATGGATAAGGGTTAGGGCTTTCCCCCCATAAAACATTCATATTGAATTCAGGATGGATAAGGGTCAGGGGTCTCCCCCATCAGTATTGGGTTGAATAAGGGTTAGGGCTCTCCCCCATCAAACATTCATATTGAATTCAGGATGGATAAGGGTTAGGGGTATCCTCCATTAGTGTTGGTATGGATATGGGTTAGGGCTCTCCCCCGTCAAGAATTTATGTGCATTTGGGTTGTATAAGGGAAAGAAGTATCCCCCATCATGGTTGGGATGGATAAGGGTTAGGTCTTCTCCCCTCTTCCAGGTAGCATGCTTGGTTGGTTGCATGTGTTTTTGGAATGGTTGGGTATGCCAAAAAGGGAATGTTTGTGAAATGGTTCTTAAGCTTGTTTGGTTATTTTTCTGGAAAAATAACTTACTGGAAAATTTGTTTCAATTGCTCTTGGAATGCCTTTGGTTATGAATGGTTTTGGAAACTTGTTTATATTTTGTTATAAACTGATTTTGAGAAAATGTTTTATATAAAATGTTTCTATATAAATGTGTCTAACTCTTCTATCTTAGTGGCGTGAGTAGGTAAGTCATTGGGGAAAACTACTGAGTTTTATACTCACCCTTGCGTTGTCACTTTGGTGCTTTTGCAGATGTCGTATTTCGGGACACAGGTAAAGGTAACACATCTTACTGCTAGAGGCTTGTGGTGATGCTTGGGAGATGTTGTGGAGCTGGGAGCTGGTGGAACGTGGAGTTTTGGTGTCTTTTGAGAGTCTTGAGGTATTCATCCACTGTTTACTTTGATACTTAGTTTAGTCTTCTGCTGTTGTGTGATTTGATGTGGTTTGATATAAATGAAGTTGTTTGTTGGTCTTTCAATTGTTCATGCATCATATAGTGAATGTTTGGTTATGCTTAGTTGGTTTATGTTTTTATTCATTAAAGGGTAAATTGTCCCCCACTTGTACTTGAAACCTTTTGGCATTTATTACCAGCCTTTGGCACCTTGGGGATGTCTCTTAGGGCCTAGTAATGACTCATGGAACTCTCAAGACAATGAGAATTGGCGGGTCATTACAAATGTTATCATCTTGTTCGGTTCTTGCCTAACAAGTACTCATCAATGTTCTTGGTCTTGGAGTTGAAATTCATTCTTGTATATTCCTTGGTTTGAAATCTTAGACAGGAGTATTATTGTGAGAACATGAAATGTATAGCATAAACGGATGTAGCTAACCCGTTTATGCTGAACTTCAAGTTACTAGGATGTTGGGTACATAAGCGTTTTGGATACACTTATAGAATTTTGGAAATCTCATTTCCATGGGTTTATCCAATGAGAGGAGCATGACATGAATTGTAGAGGAATTACTTCCCACTTGGATTGCATATCTCATTGTGAGGAATGAGTAAGGATTTTGTGCAAGGTGTGAATTTTTAGAAAATGCAGAAATTGTTTTCAAGTGAAAGATTTTGAAAATAAGGTTTTTGGTGTATTTTGAAAATGGGTTGATTTTCAAAAATCATGCTGAATGTTTTAAAAAAATATTGAAAATGGGAAAAAGGTTGTTTTGAGAACAATGTTGTGATAGATGATGTGATAGAATTTTAATGCTAAGCCATCAGTTGCTAAAGAGTGAGATTGACGGAGTTTGTTGTTGGTTTAGAAAATGGCACCCGGTAGGCTTCGTCGGAACCAACCCGAATAAGATGCGGAGAATGTGGTTGCACCTGAACCATGTGTGAACCAAGAGGTGGTTCAGAGTATCGCCCCTACTTTTCATGCTGTGGATACGGAAAAATAGAGGAATGAACCAAGGCATTTGAATCATACCATCCGGTTCATGAAGCAGAATCCACCAAACTTTCAGGGTGATGCTGAACCCGAAAAGGAGGAGGTGTGGATATGTAGGATGAATCGTATCTTCAATTTCATCAGCACACCAATATAACTGAAAGTAAATTTGGTGACGTATATGCTCGAGGATCTTGCACATCAGTGGTGGGATTTAGCAGTGCATGCTAAATTGGATGAATGCCTTACATGAGAGGATTTTGAAGAACTATTCAACAAACAACTCTATCCTCACATGTTCAAGATATAGAAAACGATAGACTTCTTTAGCCTGAAGTAGGAGTGTCTCTCTGTCACAGATTATGTGGCTAAATTCATGAATTTAGTCTGTTTTTCATCAGAGGTTGGGGAAAGTGTGTCATTGAAGGCACACATATTCGAATCGGGGCTAAGGTAAGAGATTCAATCGAAGATTGCAGTGCTCTGTATTATGGATTATACAGAGATGGTGAACAGAGCGACTGTTTCTGAACGTGATATCTCAGGATCGATAGGAGGAGGAATGATGATACATACGGGAAATGGTGGGAACTCAACCATTGAGAACAAGAGGAAAAGGGACACCTATTTCCACGATGCAAGTGGAAATTAGAACCAGACGGCGGGATCAGTGAAACTTCTTCCACGTCCCCAGAGCAAAGCTGGTTGCTTTCAATGTGGTTCAACTGACCACATAAAATGAGAGTGTACGACGAAACCTAGATCATGTCATAATTGCAACAAGATGGGACATATTCAGTGATATTGTCACAGTGCTCCTATGTCAGGTTCTCGGGACACTTCTCAGGCGTCGCAAGCATCATATGCTTTGACAGGAAGAGGACAAAAGAGTCAGTCTCATCAGCATAACAGAGCTAGCCATGGTGATTCTCGAAATACCATGACTTCTCAACCAGGGAAATTTCAACAAGGAAACAAGGAGAGAAATGCAGCGACGAAGCAATTGTATGGAGCTGAGTAGATGATGGTCGATGATCCGGCTGGACCATCTACGGTGAGAGGTATGATTCTTTTGGATTCTACCCTTGTGCAAGTGTTGTTTGATAAGAGAGCATATCATTCCTTCATTGCATCTCAGACTGTTGAATTGCTATGTTTAAAATTGGAAATGATGCCTTCTGTTTTGAAACTAAAAACTCCTCTTGGTGAAAGATAAATTCAAGCCTTTGTGTGTAGAGCATGTGCAATAACTGTTGATGGAGCTGAGTTAAAATGGGACTTCTCGATGTTGTAAATGGATTTCTATGATGTAATCCTAGGTATGGATTGGTTGAAAATGTTTAAGGATCACATTGAATGTTATAGGAGAACAATTAGTTTCACGACTGAGGACAACATCGACCATCTCTTTAGAGGAGAGAGGATGGTAAATCAAGGTGCAAAGAGCTTTTTGGCACAAATGGTGGGAACAATCTCTTAACAACTGGCAGTGTTGAATTTGGAATAAATGGAATAGATCGAGAGAGATAGTTTTCTAGCTGTGGTGGATCAATTTCCAGATGTCTTTCCCAAAAACTTCTCAGGGTTACCACCTCTAAGGGAAGTGGATTTTACAATTGATCTCCTTCCGGGGACCAGTACTATTTCCCTTCCGTCTTATAGGATGACACCAATAGAGTTAAGGGAATTGAAAGTGTAGTTAGAGGACCTGGAAAGCAAGGGTTTCATTCGACCAAGTACATATCCATGGGAAACACTTGTTTTGTTCGTGAAAAAGGAAGATGGAACTCTTCGGCTATGTGTTGATTATCGTAATCTTAACCAAGTTACGATAAAGAATAGATATACACTTACACGCATTTATTATCTGTTCGATCAGTTAAGAGGATCTCAGTGGTTCTCTAAGATTGACTTGTGATCAGGATATCACCAATTGCGAGTTCGGAAGGAGGATATTCCAAAGAAAGCTTTCTGAAGTAGATATAGACACTACAAATATGTAGTCATGCCTTTTGGTCTAATGAATGCACTAGTGGTCTTCATGGATTTGATGAATCAGATATTTCAGCGATATATGGATTCTTTTGTTGTGGTGTTTGTGGATGATATCTTGGTGTATTCAAAGAAAAGGGTTGATCATGAGGTGCACCTGGAAACAATGTTAGAAATCTTGAGAGAACATTGTTTAAGACAAATTATCAAAGTGTGATTTTTGGATACGGGAAGTACGTTTCCTTGGACATTTAATTTCAAAGAAAGGTGTTTCTTTTTAACTTGAAAAGATAGAAGCCATTATTTCTTGGATACAATCGAAGAATGTGTTCGAGATACGAAGTTTTCTTGGTCTAGCTGGTTACTACCGACACTTTGTGCGTGATTTCTCATGACTAGCATTACCAATGACAACTCTGACAAAGAAAAATGATCCATTCCAATGGACAGAAGAATTTCAGAAGTCTTTCCAGGAACTAAAGGTTTGTCTTACATCGGGACCCATCTTGATCTTTCCTGAATCAGGACATGGGTATGTGGTGTATTGTGATGCTTTTGGATCAGGGTTGGGTTGTGTTCTCTTGCAAAGAGATCACGTGGTTTCTTATGGCTCAAGGTAGTTGAGGGTGCATGAGAAAAATTACCCAACACATGATTTGGAGTTGGCTGTAGTCATCCATGCTTTGAAAACATGGAGACATTATCTCTTTGGTGAGAAATTTACTATGTTCACAGATCAAAAAATCTTGAAACGCATTTTCTCCCAGCGATATTTGAATCTGAGGCAAAGGAGATGGATGGAGTGTCTCTAGATGTTTGACTTTGACTTGATGTACACACCAGGAAAAGAGAATTTGGTGGAAGATGCATTGAGTAGAATTTAATATGCTCAGTTGGCGAAAGAAGCTTCATATGAATGGTAGTTTATGTCAGTCTTAGCCGACATGCATGTGGAATATGAAAACGGAGGTGATGTTGTAGTTTTATTTTCAGCTACGCTTGTTTCTGATTTGGTAAAGATGATCAAAGAAGAAAAAACATCTGATGCAAAATGTCTGGTTGTAAGTTCAAAACTCAATTGTGGGGAGACCATTGATGGCTAGAAACTTTATGGGGGTTTAGTTTTGTGTTTCAGAGATCGGATGATTGTACCTATGTTTGGTTTGGAATAACTACTTCATGCTTACCACCATTCAAGATGGGATGTACATCTAGGTACAAAGAAGATGTATAAGGTGTTGAAGGCGTAGTTTTGTTATAGGTCTTCCAAGAATGGTTCAGAAACACGATGCCATTTGGGTGATAGTGGATCGTCTAACCAAGTCGGCCCATTTCATCCATATTAGTGAAACTCATACGGTGGAAGATATTTAGAAATATATATACGAGAAGTGGTAAAGAGGCATGGTGTACCAGTGTCTATAGTCTCAGATAGAGATTCGAGGTTCACATCTCATTTCTGGAAATCATTATAGCAAGCCCTTGGGACTGAGTTGACAATGAGCATGACATATCATCCTAATATGGATGGGAAATCCAAGCGGACAATACAAACGTTTGAAGACATGTTGAGGGATTGTGTAATGGATTTTGGTTTCTCATGGGAGGATCATATACCCTTAGTAGAGTTCTTATACAATAATAAGTATCAAGCCTCAATATGCATGGATCTGTTTGAAGAATTGTATGGTCGTCCTTGTTGTTCTCCACTATGCTGGGTGGAAACTGGTGAAAATTCACTAGTTGGGCTGAGCCTTGTCCAAGAAACAATGGAGAAGATTTAGTTGATTAGAAAGAGGATAGAGACAGCTCAAAGTCATCAAAAATATTATGGAGATCACCATCAAAGACTGTTGTCGTTCGTTGTAGGTGATCATGTCTTCTTGAGGATCTCTCCAAGTCTTGGACATCATCATTTTGGGAAGTAGGAAAAGTTATATCCTAGATACATTGGCCCTTTTGAGATACTAGAATGAGTTGGATAGGTGTCATATCGGTTGGCGTTACCACCACTGTTTAGTTTAGTGCATAATGTGTTCCATGTATCTCAGTTGAAAAATTATAAACCTGATCATGACCATGTGATCAGATGAGATCATGTTGACCTAGAGCCGGATTCTTCGTTGATACATATCCCAGTATGGATAGTGGATAGGCAAGAGAAAGTCTTGCGTGGAAAAAGAATTGGTCTAGTGTAGGTTTTATGGCAGCATGGTCAGATTCAAGAAGAGACTTGGGAACGTGAAAAGGAAATGAAAGAGTAGTGGCCGGAACTCTTTCAGTTGGGTGAAGGTTTTCTACTTTCCAAGGATGGAAAGACCAATGGTGGGGAGAATGCAGTACCCCCAATTTCTGGTATGTAACCCCTTCTTGATTATTTTAATGGGTTTAAAGTTAATGGTGACGTATGGGAGAGTCGGGAGAACTTGGAATGAAGTTTTGAGGAAAAAGGGGAAGTTGCATGGGCGGCGTACGGTTTGTCTAAACTATACCTCAAAACTATGCGTAGTTGGTCTTAGAGGTAGTAACTTCCACATGGGTGGCGCACTGTTTGTCTAACCGTGCGGCCAAACTGTGCGAGAAGGGTGGCCGAGGCAGTAGATAATGCACAATTAGCACACGATTTGTCAAACCGTGCGAACTAACCATGCGACCACTTAAATGAGATCCTATAAAAGTGGATCTCACTCGTTTTTACCAATAAGTGCCTCCTTTAAGCTCCTAAGTAGACCTAAATTGGGATTTTTCTTCTCTTAAGGTCAAAGAGGGTTCTCCCAACATTCCAGAGGTGATCCGAAGGCTTCTCTTGGTGAATCGAAGTCGGATTCTTGAGGTATGTGATCGTTCTTCTTCGTTCTTGATCGGTTTCTTAGATCTACTTAGATCTACTTATCCTCTTCTCTCAGTTTCTTAGATCTACACCTGTTATGGGTAGATATAAGTGTGTGGATGCCAAATATGATGGGATTTTGTATTGATATTTCTAGGAGAAGAGATCTAAGGTGGGGTTTTTGGAGAATCGACCTGGGTTTCTTGAGCGTTCTTCGACCATTGTGGTTTTCGTCAAAACCATTGACGTAGGTGGATTCACTCTTGAATCCTCTTATTATAATTGATTGTTTTAGTTTCAAATTGGTTTGTTTGGATTGATTTTATTGTGAAAAGCATGGAATAAATATTCTTTAGTGATGATTTATGGTTTTGATGAAATTGTGAAATCTTGGTGAATTATTGTACAAAGTGATTTGGATTCTTAAATTTAAAATATTGATTTTAAATTACGGATTTTCTGAAATCATAAATAGTTTGATAAAAAATGGGTTTTCAATAAAAAGGTAGTTTTATTGAATTTTTTTGAGATTGAAATGACTTTAATGGAATTGGTTTTCAATAAAAAGGAAGTTTTATTGAAATGGTTTGAATTGGTTCAACACGCAGGGTAGTTGACATGATGGTTGTGTGTGTTGAAGGGTATGTGGGACAAATAAGGGTTAGGGGTCTCCCCCATCAGTGTTAGGATGGATAAGGGTCAGGGCTCTCCCATTTCAAATATTCATATTGCATTCTGGACAGATAAGGGTTAGGGGTCTCCCCCATCAGTATTGGGATGGATAAGGGTTAGGGCTATCCCCCGTCAAACATTCATGTTGCATTCGGGACGGATAAGGGTTAGGGGTATCCCCTATCAGTGTTGGGATGGATAAGGGTTAGAGCTATCCCTCATCAATCATTCATGTGAATTTGGGTTAGATAAGGGAAAGAAGTATCCCCCATCATGGTTGGGATGGATAAGGGTTATGGCTTCTCCCCTCTTCCAGGTAGCATGCATGGTTGGTTGCATGGGTTTGTGGAATGGTTGGGTATGCCAAAAAGGGAATGTTTGTGAAATGGTTCTTAATATTGTTTGGTTATTTTTCTGGAAAAACAACTTGCTGGAAAATTTGTTTCAATTTCTCTTAGAATGACTTTGGTTAGGAATGGTTTTGGAAACTTTTTTATATTTAGTTATAAACTGATTTTGAGAATTTTTTTTATATAAAATGTTTTTATATAAATGTGGATAACTCTTCTATCCTAGTGGCGGGAGTAGGGAAGTAATTGGGGAAACCTACTGAGTTTTATACTCACCCCTGTATTGAATCTTTAGGGCTTTTGCAGATGTCGTATTCCGAGACATAGGTAAAGGTAAGGAATCTTACTGCTAGAGGCTTGTGGTGATGCTTGGGAGATGTTGTGGAGTTGGGAGCTGGTGGAGCATGGAGTTGTGGTGTATTTTTAGAGTCTTGAGCTATTCATCCGCTGTGTACTTTGAAACTTAGTTTGGTCTTCTTCTATTGTGTACTTTGATGTGGTTTGATATAAATGAAGTTTTCTGTTGGTCTTTCAATTGTTCATGCATCATATAGTGAATGTTTGGTTATGCTTGGTTGGTTTATGGGTTTATTCCTTAAAGGGTAAATCGTCCCCCACTTGTACTTGAAACCCTTCGGCATTTATTGCCAGCCTTTGGCACCTTGGGGATGTCTCTTAAGGCCTAGTAATGACTTG
The DNA here is from genome assembly GCA_963277665.1 of Viscum album. Lineage (NCBI taxonomy): Eukaryota > Viridiplantae > Streptophyta > Magnoliopsida > Santalales > Viscaceae > Viscum > Viscum album. Next base: position 574,739,986 of record OY728122.1, on the reverse strand, counting down.
TGGCACTCTCAATCCAATGAGAATTGGTGGGTCATTACATATGGGATTTGGAAGTAAACCAAATCTATTATGAGACTCTGTCCACCAATTAATGTTTTCTCAGTAGTCAGCCATGAATTATGTTTATTTCATGTTTTAGGTTGCTTCCGCATTTCATATGAAGCCATGATTTTATGATACCGTGTTCTTTACATTATGTTTTTATGTGATTACTCTTGTGACTTTAATTTTATGATATCTTGTTATACCTTTGACTCACAAATTAGGCTTCCTTATCATGTTTATTTCATTACTCGGAATTTTAGATCACCCCTTTTGTCTATGTATCCCCCAAGTTATCCAATTATGTATTAGTAGATTGATAGGATTTAGGATCTTGTTATGGAGAATAAAATAAAAAAATTATTTTTATTCTCCCTTTAAAATATTATGAACCTAATCTTCCATAGACACTAGGATTCATGATATTTGGTTCATAATTAATCGTTGGTTATGTTAAAAATCATGTAAAAATATGTATAAAATTTCTAGGTCACTATATAATGAGTTTAAAAAATGTTCACGTTATATTATCAATGTGTTGAGAATAGATGAACTAGGCATAAGATGTCTAAGTTCTGGTGTTGTGTCGACAACATAAGTGTGTAAAAGTTTAAAACATAAGAAGAAAAGTTAGTTGGAAAGTCAAAAAATGAGTCTTTTATAATCTAATCTAGTTCATTAAAACATAAAGGTGGTATCAGGATGATGGTGTGATGATTCTATTATATGAAATTTTCCATAATTCCTAAAGGGGCTTGAGAAACTCCATGGAATGTCTATGTTAGGTTTCCATTTTTTAAGAAAAAAATTCTGTTTAAAGGGTATGTTACACAAAATGTATAATTTATAATTAATATGAGTTTTTAGGAGTTCTAAAATCAAGGGATGAATTTATAAATATTTTAGTTTGTATTCAAGTGATAAAATAAATAATTTATATATCAAATATTTGAAAGTAAAGGAATATATCATTCTTAGATGAATCATAGTAATGGTTATGTGTATTCATATCATTTCTATTATATTATTAGAGAAGTTATTTATTAATAAAGAGTTTTTTTTGAAAATATGTGATGATGAACATAGTTTATGATTCATCAGATTCTATAAAATGTTTAAATATGAGACAAAGATAATTTTTTAATCCCGGATAAAAGTGTTTATCTAGATTTTTGTTAAAATATAAGAGGAGTTTTCCCCCCATTAATGGAATATTGTAATGAATAAAGTCTTATTTTCATAAATTTATAAAAAAACATATAATTCTAGATCAGATATGGATATAATAGTTAATTTTATGGTATTTAAAGGATATAACAATACTCTTTAAACACATTTGAAGTAATAAAGAAACCCAAATCCAAGATCGACTATGCTAGAAAAATGAAAATATGAAAAATATAAAATAAATAAATTTAAAATGCATACCTTACATCATAACACTAATATTGCGATATTAAAATATATGGGATTAATGAAGATCATTGATGTGAATCCATTAGAATCCCCTTCGTAAGTTTTATCCATGGGTTGTGTTGAATCAATCATTGTATAAGTTATATTCTTCCACCCTCCATGACATTCTAGTGCCTTATGGTTTAAATAAGGTATGGGAAGTGATCTATGGGAAGGGTATATTCATTTTAGGATAGGTAGTCTTTCATGGTAACCATTTCATTGAAACTTTTCCTTTATAAATCCCTCAAGGATTCTGTTTTTGTGAATATGCATTAACTCATACATTATAAGTTAATGCTTGCATTGACTGTAACCTTAAGTTATGACAACCCCCCATATATTTCATCTTATGAAAGGAATTATAAATGATAGATTCAATATAGGATATGTTACTATTAACTAGTTAACACTCTATTAACTTTGGTGAAATATGGAATTTATAAAGTAATATAACTATAAAATTCTTGGAACTTTAATTTACCCACTCATATAATAAGACTATTTTAGGGTATGTGTATACAATATCCTTATATCATAAAATAAAATACACCAAAAAATCTTAGTATAATCCTTATTCTGTGTGAATGTCATACTATTTGACATAATATATTCATAAAATATAATATCACACAAATTTAGGGAATATTCACTTCAATCTCCCATGTTCAGTAAATCCTAAAAGTCTTATGCTCTATTTCACCTTATATCATATAATATACCATAAGTTGTGAAATAATATCTATAAAATATGTTTTGGATATATTCCAAAACACTTTTAGAAATATATAATAAACTTATATGTTTATTATATTATATATAACACCTTGTTGATACCTATCCAAAAATATTTTGGATAAGCTCTTAAGAACATTTAGAGTAGCGCTTTGAAAAAAACTCAATCCCCATCCAATCAACCATAAAGTATTTCCTTACAAGATTTTATAGAATTGAAAACAAATATGAATCACCCAATACAAAAATTTAAGAAAAGAGAAAAACAAGAAAAGAATCAATTATACTCAAGATATAAAGGGATTTGGTGTGATCAATATTGAACACATGTATCTCTATAACCGTGTACACTGGATTCATTATATGAAATCATGAATTATGTTATGATCCATTTGTATAATACATTGAGTGACCATGGGATAAAGAGTATGTCAATACCATAGATCTCACTCTAATGTTCTCAACTCTATGAGTTTTTACTATCAATGATAATGAATAGATCATAGTTCATTCACATTTCAAGATGATCAAATCATATATAACTCACTTGGATAGATATGAACATCACTTTAACTATCTAGGTGTGGCTGCACACTTCCATGATTTATCTCAACCAAGGTCCCAAATTTCATACTCATCATACTAGAGAAAAAATCCAATATTTATTGTGCTACAACTGATGACATGATCAATGATGTACCCAACTGGGCCCTAATTTTCTAAGCCTCAAGGCTTGTGTAAGAAAGATATCAAATTATTAAGGTTTTTATGCAATTTATCCCACCAACCATACATAGTGGGGAATAAAATATGGTCTATGCACTCCAATTATACAAATGAAATAGTGTATTAAACTCGATGTGGTATACTTTGTAGGCTATCCTATATAAAAAACCCGTTTAGTGCCTCATGAGAATATTCCATATCCTGATACAAGAATCATAATCAAAATAACATCAAAATTTATTCAAAACCAATAATACTACATGATAAACATCGTTTAAGGATAACTCAAATTCATACTTTGTGTGGAAAATTATCATTTCACTTCACTATATATATAACTATATTTATTTATATGAAACCAATATAAAATAATGACTAAGTTTATATTTAATCTTTTATAATATTATACATGTTATATTCTTAAAATTCATTAGGAATACATAGCCAAACCATACATAAGTGTATGCCTAACATATAATATATGATATACCACTAAATTAGCCTTACTTTTACTACAATTTCATGAGTTTTCTTAAACTCATCACCTCTATAAGAAATTACAACCACATCTCTATGTGAACACATAATAAAACCCTCCCACTAAACTCTTTTGTGAGAAACATTAATGAATAATGATTTTTTAAATAGTGGTGATATTTAGTAATCATAGTTCTAATGTCCAAATCCTGGAACATATTTAAAATCCTTAAATCCAAAAAAACAAAATCTTATAATGTCAACTTATGTTGTTTACTTATAACTCTTTCCATGTACATCATCATCATTGATGGATCCCATTGCATAAATCTTTTTCATTGAAATCCTTTGGTTAATAATTTTACTATTTAGAGTATCAATTACCAACACATCGTAAACTTATTTAGTATAAAATAAAAATTATTTTTTATAATAACTAAATATAACTCTTTATAATTCTCTTTACCACTATATAGTAAACCCTTTTTGGATATTAATTGAAATTCACTTTGAATTTGGATTGGTATAATATTTTATTTGTTTACTTTTTTACTTCTCAAAGTTCATACATTCCCCCACTAGCCTCTTAGACACTATATTCTATTTAGAATATCATGTTTAGATACCCAAACTACTTTTTTAGGAAATAAATCTTATTTCCTAATTATAATAATATTTAACAATAAGACCATTGTTTCTACACAATATATGGTATACTATGGGTTTAGATCATTTTCTAAAAATAATATTTTTGTTCTTTAAAAAATGACACTAATGGGGGTGGATTTAATTTATCATATTTTAAAAAATATCTGGATAAATAATTTATCCTGAATAAAACAATTATATCCTTATCTTCTTCAATCTGTTTATATAATTCTATAAATCATAAAACACATGTATTGAATTCATGACCTCATATAAAAACACTTTATAAAAAATAAATTCTCTTATCACAAAAGAGAAATGAGATAATTATACACATATTTTATTTAGATTCATCTGATATTGATACATTCCTTTACATTAAGATAATTGATATTACAACTCCTTTCTTTACCACTTTAATTAAATTTAAAATCTCTATAAATTATTACGATTATTTTGAACTCCTATATATTTACAACACCTTTAAATTATATATTTCATGTTATGTACCCTTCAAAACCAAGGATTTAACTTCTATAACATTGATAATTGAAATGAATATTCTATGGGGTTAAATAAACCCCTTCAGGTACCTCACAAAATTCCATCCTATGGAATCATTACTCGAAACTTTTAAATTTTACCTTTAGATTTTAATGACCATGATTGGATACACAAAGAAACATTATTATAGTTTCTAAGTAACTTTTCTTCTCACAGTTTGAAATTTACCCATTTATATTACTGATATAGAAATAAAACCTGAAAATCATATGCCCAGTTCATTTAACCTCAACACGTTGATAATAATAGGGTAAAAATTTATTGAAATCATTCACATTCTCATATAATTTCAATGGATGATAACATGATTAATTCTTCGACCAAAATGAACCACATAGAAAATATCTAGTCTCACAAGTTATTTACATATTAAATCATATTAAATATATAAGAAATAAATAAATAAATTTGGTCATATTATACCTAATACCTTTTAAACTATAAGTGAATCATTATGTTCTTCTCATAAGCATCAATATTACAAGAGATGAAAAACTTATTTAGTTGTATGATTCAATAATGTATTTTTCATACACATATAATTTTTCTTTTTTACTTAAGAATTGTTATGAAGTAACCAGTCTTAGGAATTTATTACATCAAGATTCTCCTTTATCTAGGGTTGATCTCAAAGATATGTTTGATGTTGATGATTTTATTTATATATATGGGAAGATTTTATCAGATTAGTATCATGTTTTATAACCATTTAATAAGGAATTTTATTCAATATGATGCCACTAAAACAAAGGCCACTTTTAAACTCATAATAACAACTAGTGATCTATTCCCTATATTTCACTAATAAATTACTCCTCTTTGGAATTACACTCACCACATAACTATTTAGATAAATAATTTTCCTAATCAAATCATATATGAATATTATATATTTGAGTGATTACATATTTTTCAATTTCAATATAGGAATATATACAACTCTATTACCCTTATACCCTAACAATTTGGGTTTACCAACTAAGTATAACCCAAATAAAATAGTGATATTTGGTTACTCAACTCTTGGAGTTATCTATTTACACCATTCATTACATAATTTAATCTGTGGAAACCCTTATTTATAATAACCTACCTTGTTGAATTATTGAGGTCTTGAAATTTTCCTATTTAGAAAGAATATTTAAATTAGTATTTAAAGGGGGTTTTAATCCCACCCTCTTAATTTTTTTATTATTTTTATCTATGCTTGATTATATATGATTTAGTTTGAAATTATATTCCTTCAACTAAATCATAACATTCAGATCATATTGATTTGAAATTCATTATGCTACTCACAACTTATGTTACTAACACAAATTAAAATCTAATTATATTTAAACATATCAAAATTAATATTATGCATAAGGTACTTGAAACTATTTCATATAATTTTTGTAACATATATAAAATCAATAATCCCCACATGAGTAAGAATATAGACATAGATAGTACACCCCCACTTTTCTAGAATAAGGGATAGAACTTTAGGCCAGTGGGAAGTCCAACCCATAGTTCCTCCACTAAGGGATACTTTATTCAATAGATATGTCAATTCCTTCATAATTTTAACACTTAATATTTATAAATCATAATTAAATACCTATTATAAGATCACAACTCAATACAAGAAAAATTCAAGGTAAAATAAAACTAAATCCATCATCATACCAATCATGATAACTACTTCGATCCATGTATGATAATATATAGAATTAACTTAACAAATTAAACTAAAGAATACCCATATTCATGAAATAAACAATTTATAAATTTGAATAATGTAGGGAACAAATTTTAAATAAATTTACAATTTACATATTTAAATATGAGATAAATATTTATGAATAATTACTAAATAAAAGATAATTATAAACAATTTATAATTTAGCTATTTATTATGTGAATTAAGAAATATTTAATATAAACACTTTATATTGATTTCCTAATATAAAATATTTCATATTTTCTTATTATAAGTCATTTTTATTTAAATATATTATATTAAATGAAATGTAAAAACTTAATATTTCAATATCTATTATGTAAATTTTTTACACAATATAAATATCACATATTTAATATTTTTTAAACCTTGATCAAATCAATCATTAAAACTTATTTTGATGCGGTCAAAATAAAATCCCAAAGAATGCGTTTAATTTGAACAATTAAAATTAATTAATTATGAAAAATTAATAATAAAATATAAATTATTTTATATTTTATTCGATTTGATCCATATTTTAATAATAAATGAGTCTAATATGTCCTTTAACTCACTAATTAGTTTTTTAGGAATGGGATAATCTTAATTATACCAGATATGATTTTTGGATAGTTGAGTAGGAAAATATTTATGCAATAAATTAAATGTATAAAATCAAATCTATTCATATGGTTACTTAATTATATTAGGACCTCTTTGATAGTGTAACCCAAATAAAATTCCAATAATAGGAACTTAATCATATTAGGATCACCCATTACTTTCTTTCCTTACAAAATATACTTTAGGTACCTTTATCTCGGGCCTAACGTACATGATTGGATGATTGAGGTCTTGAAAAGTTTCTCTTTTGAAGGAATCTAACACTTAGTATTTTTAAGGGGATAAAATAATGACATATTATCTCATGTTATTCCCTTTACATGTATTCATGATTATAGTGATTTATTTTGGAATCTTATTCCTTCCATAAAACCAATATATTCAAACCATATTGATTTATAACTCTTTACATAACTCACATGTAGCATCCCACCCATAACCCATTAGATTAGGAATATATAGAGGTGATACTGACCATAAGTGTATTACCCTAGATTCAAAAGTCCATAAATAAATTCCAAGGGCTTATAATATTATTGGGGGATAATATTCCCACAAACATACACAACCTAAAGACATAATACGATAAATATAACCATTATACTACATGATGCATGAGAGTAAAACTAAAAACTAAAAATACAAGAAAAATAAAAAAAACATAGTAGTAGATAAAATCAAAATAAAATATCCCTCAAAACTAAAAATATTTCCTAATTAAATGACTCCAATGTGGCATCAATCCAAACAACCAAACCAAACATCTCTAAGATCAACCCATCATCACCAAGACTTTAACATCATGATGTTATGATAGAGGAATATGAAATATTCTTCTTTTCTGTATCTTGATAAACAATATCTATATTTTCACCTAGGTTCATATATAGTGTGTTAGTATATTTAATAATTAGTTAAACACTAAGGATTCCCAAAATATGCTACTAGGATAAGAATAATCAGCTCATAGTTTTATATAACATCAGGAAAAAAATCAAAATTGTTTAAATAAAAATCACAATTTAAAAATATTAACATCCTCAAATACATTTATAAAATATAATTTTTATAAGTATAACATCCACTATTTCCTTTTGGAATACCCATTCTACATACTCACAAACACATTCATTCATTCAAGATGATATTCCCATTAATCATGAGTGGTATCTCATCTTTCATATAAATTAATCACTTGATCATCCACCCATATTATCTAATTAGTATAGGTAGCCATGTTTAAATCCATCAATGTCACTTATAATTAAAATGATAAACAAATTCCAACCCATGTATCTGAAATTCTCTTTTATCGATTCCTTTAGGAACCATTGTTCCTTCATACATTTTATCAAACACACAGTGAGCATCAATCAAAATCCATTATTTTAAATACATAAAAAGGGGTTTCTCTAATATGGACACAATAATATTTTCCATTTAAAATCACAATAAATTCATTTTAGAAATCCAATACTTCATGTTCTAGAGAAATTGGAGAGATAGAATCCACCTATCTCTAACATGTTCCATTTATAAAGTAATGAACTATGATATTGGTAGATCCAGATTCCTTCTATCTTTTCTTCAATGTATCCATAATAAACCTCATTAAAACATGTTCTAAACCTTATATCTATCTATTAAATATCAAATATGGGGTTATTTATATGATAATATGATAATATGTTGATGGATGATGAAAATATAGAGAATTACATTCAATTTCTAGGTCCAATTCACTAAGACCCATTGAATTTAGCTTCCTAAAGGAAGTAAATCACCAAAAAATCCTAGTGGAGGGTTGAGGGTTGAGAACATATAACATAAGAGTAATAATGAGGGTTTTGATGGATTTTTTTGGTCAAAATTACAATTTTCATATTTAATTAATTTTCTCACATGGTTAGTCTGAAAAATGTACTAAAATGTGAACTAACTATGTGGGATCCAATATCTTAAATATCATAGATTACACAGTTTTCCCACATGGTTTGGAAAACCATGTGCTAACCAGGAATAATTTCTCTATCCCATATCACACATTTACCTTGGGAATCTATAAATTTTCCCATTACTATGAACCAATCATGCACCTCGAGGATTTCCTCATCTTGCTACGTATTTAATTGGAAAATTTACATGGATTCCCGTAACCATGATCCAATTGTGAACCTTACAGCTCCTTTTAATACTCATAAAAATATCCTATAAACTTATTGAGACTATGCCCAACCGAACCATATCTCATAAACACATAAAAGAGTATAATATACATCAAACTAGGGGTGTTAAAATATCCATATAATTAGGATTTCCATCCTCATAAATCTAGAAATTGGTGGTTCTTTGGAAGTGATCTAGAAATTTCTCCGACATGAATTCATATCCTACCAATTTCCCCTCATGAATTTGACCATGATTCCAAAATACCTGCACTAAAAAATTCTACATAAGTGATTGTCTCGTCTATCTAGAATATATATCAGTATATGGATAAATGTAACATTTATCTTAGGATCAATAATATATTTTAGAATCACATGGTCAATTTCAGGATTATTCTTCTTAGTTGAGATATATGAAACATATTATAAACCAAATTTAACCTTGGCAGTAAATACAATTGATAATCCACATCACTAATACATTTAATTATCTCAAAGGGTTTGATGTAATGAGGAAATAACATACCTGTTTCTCCCAAATAACAATTCCCTAGCCTTGGTGAGACCTTTAATAAAAATCCACCCCAAATTGATAACGAAGGATGATGATGATTTGAATATGATTTATAATGAGTCTGGTCCATTAAAATTCATTTCATGATGATCTAAATATTTTCCTTCATTTCAAGCACTAGGCTAGGTGTAATTTGTGACGTCTCTCTTGTATCTACACATAAAAGTGGAGAACGACATAGATGGACATAAAATTATTCAAATAGATCCATATGTATAATGTATGGATAAATTGTGTTATATGAGAACCCCACAGAAGCAAAATGATCCCCCCTGAGCCAATAAAATTCATAACAAATACTATATGAAATTACTCTAGTTTCTGGATTGAATGTCATGATTCACAATCCATTTGAGGATGACATGACATGCTTATGGTCAATTGGGTTCCAATGGATTACTAAAATGATCTCTAAAATTGGGAGGTAAACCTCAGGTCTCATGCAGATATGATCAAAACTAGTAAACCAGGAAGCTTCCCTACTACACAGATATAAATCCTTTCTAGGTAATCTATCATATCATATTCATAGATCAAAATTAAGTGGGATGAAATTAAGAGTTACTCCATAATCACACTGATGAAATTATGCTTCAAAATCATTCACAATAATCCTATGATAATGTCTATAATTTTTTCCCACTTCAATTTTAGTATAGGTAAGGATTACAATGTACTAGTTGGTATTTGATGTTTGGACTTCAACTAATGATAGGAGAGGACTTTTTAAACATATTCATCCACTCTTTGTTTCTTATTGTTGGAGTCCTAAATGAATGATAGTGGATTCTGTACGAGCCATGGTTGTTGGCTACAGGGGTGTCACGATGTGACATATGGGTGTCATGTTGTGACACCTATTTACCTATCCCACATTTAAGACTATAGGGGCGTTGGTAATGGTATATAATCCCAATATATCATATCCCCACCATAAGGAAATTTCAGAGGGGGATGTAAGTGAGCCACCCTGGTGGAAAATGATCTCTGCTGAAGAATAAATCTATGAGGTAGTGAACCAAAGAATACACTATTATGATGGAGGGTCATGCAGAACCAATATAGATCCTATAATTGGTATCAAAGTAGGTATTAAACCTCTGATTCATAGGTTAAAAACTAAGGGGTAGATTTTCGGAGTCCCAAATGAATGATAGTTTATGCCCTATAGGTAATGGTTGTTGGATGGAGGGGTGTCATGACATATGGGTGTCACAATATGACACCTATTTCCCTATCCAACATCAGAGAATGGAGGGGTGTTGTAAATTATTTATAATCCCACGATATCTTATCCCCATGATAATTCTTTTTTAGAGGGGGATGAAAGCGAGCCACCCTAATGGGAAGTGAGCCCTAATAAAGGAAAAACCTATGAGGTAGTGAACAAAATGGGAAATATTGTGATAGAGGGTTCTGTAGCCCCAAATATAGATCCTACACTTACCCAAACACAAAAAATGGGTCCTTAGTGCCTTGATTTTGGATTTATGGATGAATATCCATTTTTAATGGTGATAAGATGATATAATATGTTTATGATACGATGAAGGGAATATTATCCAATCACAAAAATGAAACAAGAAGTTCTAATATTATGTCCATTTGTTAATGGTCTCCTAACTGTGTAGTTTTTAACTAATGGTTAGATAATCATGGTTGGATATTTGAGTATACTCAACCTACTCAACAATATCAAGAAAAAGATACATTGGGAAGAATAATGACATACTATCTTACTTAGAACACTCTAAATTCATGCTAGGAATCACTATTATCAACTGCCACTAATAAGAAGCATCTTTAGCTGAATGATTGTACTCATTCAACTAACAACACCACCCACTTAATTCCCCTCACCCAGTGTATAAACTATGTTAAATTTGAACATATAAATAAATTCCATCCATCGCTAATACCTGAAGTTAAATTCTCTTTATGAAAATATTTTTTCAAAGATTTTATGATCATAAAACATAGTGAACTTTTCACTGAAGTGATAATGACATTAATTTTTTAAATCATAGCCTACTAGAAATATTCAAAGATCACGTGTTAGATAATTCCAATCAAAAATTAAAAAAAACTTTTATGATCCATAAGCTACAACATGATATCCTTTCATGAGAATATAACTTAAACCAGATCCATATGCATAAAAATATAACACAAAACACTTCTTTGGTTCAATAATGATATGTATAGGTTCCAAAGTCATTCTTGACTTAATATCCTTAAAGGATTTCTAACAATCGCCACTCTATTTGAATGGAAAACCTATTCTTATGAAAGATTTAATTAGAGAGGCATGACACAAGAAGTCCTGAATAAATATATGTTAATAACCTTATAATCCAAGAAATATGTGTATCTCAAATAAAATCTTAGGTGTAACACCCCAAGCTTCCATGGTATGTTTCCTTTTTAAATAATTCAATAACATACAATGTATACAACACCAAGTTTAAGCACACCACGACCTACAAAAACTAGCTGTTTAAAAAGAGGTTATGAATAGTATTAACCAAATTTTGAATTTTATGTATCCCATATAATTTTAACATTCATATTTTGTGTTTCTTAGACATAATATAAGAACAAATTCAATTTTTCAGATAAAATAAGTTTTTTTCAAAAAATGCAGTTTTCCGCCTTTTAATGGTGAAACCTTTTTAAACCCAATATTCGAAACTATTATATATTAAATTTGAAGAAATTAAATTCTTATTTAGAATAAATACATAAAAATTTATATGGGATAAAGTTTTGGAACTTTTCTGATAACTTTCATATTTTGACGAATAGTGAAAAATACAAAATTTTAATTGAAAACAAAATTTTTAATCGAAATGATTTATAGGGTTAAATTATAAATTAGAGTGGCTTAAAATTATAATTAGATTATATTTTTATAATTTAATTTAATTTAGGTCATTGGAATTAATTTCACATTTAAATTGGACATAAACACATAACAATATTTTGATAGTTTTTATTTCTTAAAAACCCGCTTTTTGGTTTTGACAAAGACAATTAATTTTAAATTAATCACTGAAACTTCTGTGTTTTAAATTTGAAAAAATGGATTACATATTTGAAATCAGAAGGTCCAAATTATGTAAATATTTACCTTCTTTTTTCAGACATTATGAATAGTAACTTTAGTAATTATTTTTATTTACCATGGTTATAGGTTAAATCAGGTAAATAAGGGTAAAAAATAATATTATAATAATATAAAACTACCCTAACACATTTCTTAAACCTATTGGATGATATATATTCTACCATGAGAATCCTTAGGTAGAAATTTTGGCATTTGGGAGCCGCCTGGGTGTGAAAATGACATTTTAGAATATTTAATTTAAAGAAATGGGAAATATAACATAAACATATATCTTTTAAAAAATCAATTTTAATATAGGGTTATATAACTGATTTATTTGTCTATAAATATTAATTGGAAATATAAAAAATATTTACTACATCATGGTATTTTATTTATAATATTTAGAAATTAGATAAATATATTTATTTATGACACAACTATGATGCAGTGATTACCTCATTAATGAAAGATTCAAATAAATGAATGTATAAATATTAAAATAAAAGTAATTTGAAAATTTTGATTCCATAAAATTTTTTATGGATTAAACTGACATATTAGGGATTATTTTATGCCTTTTTTCTAAGTAATCATGTTTTTATCACTTTAACAAAAATCAATTACTAAATAGTTTTAAAATTGACGTAAATTAAATTTTAAAATAAATAGTATTTTATTAAATGATATAAAAATCATAAAACTATAAATTTCGTCCAAATAACTTGGATAGTGATAAAAATGTCATAAATGATCCAATTATGTTCTCCTATTATTTTATAGTAAAGATATTAACCGTGTAGTATAAAAATACAAGAGGACATGGTAAGAGTTAACTTATTTTACAAAGGGTTAAATCTAAAAGATAACGTTAATTTTATGAAATAAACTTGTCTAAAACCTATTGGTTGTGAGTAATTAGACTCATAATCGTAATATATTCTAAATAAATCAAATTTTAGCTATTATAAACTAAAAATATTTTTATAATAAATTAATAGTTCAATATTTTTCCTAAAGTGCCCCTCACCTCTCCTATATCAGGGAACCTCCCTTTCTCTTTAACTCACACCTATAAAGCCTTTTGGTTCAACCAAACCATGCCAATTTCTCATCTAAACCTCCCTAAATTCATCCCAGAGGCCTAAATTTGAGAAAAGATCCATCCTAATGATCCCTTTGTTTCAAATCAAAAGGAAAAACCCAAAGAAGAGGTAATTGTTTTATCCCTTCTTTCAATGTTCTTTTCTTATTCTACTTCTTATTTCTTTATTATTTACATACCAAAGTAATAAATCTAGAATCATAAATATAATGATATGTTAATATAATCATGGTAAAACTATTTCATCATTTTATCCATCCTACAAATAATAATATCTCTATACATTCGTACGTACGGCTTACCGTCTCCACGCCGTGGTGTAATTTGTTCTTCCACATTACATTATTTGTATGGGTATAATGATGAGTATAATAGAAATAAATAATTAATATGAAATGATTATGATTATTTATAATTATTATAACATCCAGTTCTATATCATTTAATCATTAAAGGAATGATATCTTCGCTCGTGCGTATGTATGGCCTACCGTCTCCATGATAGGATGCGATTCGTTCTCCACTTTAACCATTCAAAAATGATTATAAAAAAAATATATTATTCATAATTATGAAATATATTAAATAATAAGTCTACTGGAATTATATATATATATATATTTATTTATTTACATATATTTCATTCACTTCCATTCAATACAATAATAAAATGGAAACAATGTTCATGTGTACGTACGGCCTACCGTCTCCATGAACGGTGTATTCCATTTTATATGTCTGTCAATTATATATATATTTATATTATGAATATATATGATATATAAATCATATTATATATTCTTAAAGTAAGTTAATCATGATCTAAGTAATATGATCAAGAATAACAAGTCAAAACACCTACAATAAACAAAGCAATATTACCCAAAATGTTGTATTAACTTGGAATTGTTAAAAAACATGTAATATAAAGTCATAAAAGAATAATATATGATATCATAAATACTATTATGATTATATATAAGTTAATAATATGTTTAAAAACATTATACAGGATTTTTAGACATGTACGGAGAGTATCAGGTCTAAGGTAAGAGTTAATTTCACAATCTCATTATTATTTGAGGTTGTTGATGTGTAAGTATATAATGTGACATCTTTATCATAAATGTACATGTTTCTAAAAATGTTTTCATAAAATGTTTTACTATAATCCTATGTATTTTTAAATTCATTTTAACTATGTTTGACTTTTCATAAAATATTTTTAAAAGAATCTTTTGGTCATTTTCCAAATGAGTTACTTTATGACCTTTTTGAGAAATTAAAGAAATAATGTTTTTTAACTTATACAGAGCGAGAGGATATTTTCTTCTGTTATGTTTCCTTACCATTTTTAATCTTCCCTTTAAATATTACAAGTTTATTTTCAAAATAAATGTTTTATTTTAAAGTTGAATGACTTTAAATGTTTTAAAGTAAAAGGGATTTTTTCCTCAAAGAGTTTTAATGAATTTATTAAATTATTTTCATCTATGTCAACATATTTTATTTGAATTTATGATTTTTTGAAGTTGATTTATTATGATACAATCTTTAATATTTTATTTAAGGTTTTGTGGTATGTTTGACTGTGGATGTGCTATTTTTATACCATTTATGGTTTACGGTTAAATTGTCAACAATTAGTATTCCAGTTTTAATATGATTGTTTATGTTATGTTTCAACCTTTTAATATGAGGAATGTATTGGACTTAGTAAGTGACGGGAAGGGCCTGTTATAGCCCCTCGATGCATCAGTATGTCTCATGAGACAAACTAGTGTCTTGGCACAAGGCCTTGAAAGAATATTTGTGAATGGTCTTGGCATAAGGCCTTGACGTAGTGTTTATAATGTCTAACATTATGTATTCCCTCGTTATGAAATTAGTTATTACATGTGATTATTTGAGTATTATAATATCCATGTAAATGTTTATATGGTAATGTTTGATTTATATTTTCCATATTATGTTCTTGTTATGTTTAAAAGGATGATGTTTTTATTATACATCTTGCCTTAAAAGTTTATAGCTTTCGTTGAATTATTTACCCTTACTAAGCATCTGAGCTGACCCCTTTTTATGTTTCATTTTCCTAGGATGCCAAGAAGTGTATTATAATTGATATGAAGGATTAAACCAGTGGAATAATGGCATTATCAAAGGATTATCTACACTGCATTTCATGTTAGAAATTGTAATGTAAAGTTCAAGTGTGTAATATATTTTCCAAGACTGCTAAACTGATCAGTCCTTCGGGACTTGATTCCTTGTAATCATGCTAAGGTATTAAAATAATGCACTGGATCGGGGCTTCTGGGGTCAGGGCATTATAGTTGGTATCATAGGAAGTTTAGCAACAACCTTTGAAATATATTTAGAAACCATAGATTAGGAATCATAACCCTAAGATAAACTTTGAGGATAAGTATTGAAGAGAATCCTAGAATTTTAAAATAGAGTTTATGTGGGTATTAATAGAAAATACATCCATGTATGGATACTAAAAGTGGACATTGTTCTGGAACAGATGTACCTAGTGGTGAAAACTATAAAAAGGTGTTACAAGCTTGACTCTGTGTAATAAGGTACACGAAAACATGCCTTACTAAGCACCTCGTTTGACACTCTCAGAGGATATGCTTAGGATAATTCAGATTTAATTTACAAAACATTATAAAGGATTTATGAGTAAATATGTCAGCAATGAAACCATTTTTATGATTGTGAGACTAGATGTGTGTAAATCTTCAATTAATGCTAAGAATTTTTCATGTTTTTGTATTATAAATTACGTTATGATCTAACCTAGTGTATATTGTCATTTAGAAATGGAACTTAGTAGAAGGAATGATAACTCCATCAATATGCATGATCCAAAGAGTAAGAAGGATCATATCTTTAATGGTCTTAAGCCAAAATTTCTAAGGGAAACAGTCTCCCATGTATTCTCATCATATGAAGAAATAATATCTTGTGTTAATAAGATAAGTAAAGAATTCTATGAGTCCTATGGCTTGGAAGGGAAGCATGAGAAGAAGAGGATGGAATAGAAAATGATGGATAAAGGGAAGAAGGGAAATAAGGATTTTCCCACATGTGATAACTGTGGAAAGAATCACCTTGGTAAATTCTTGAAGGTAATGAGAGTTTGTTATAAGTTTAGAGAAAAAGGATACCAAGTTCTTGATTGAAAGGGTAAGAAAAAGGTTTCAAATGTATAATTCTTCATCTGCAAGGAGTTGGGACACTACGAGAATCAATGTACCAATCATGAGAGTATACCCCAAATAATGCTATTAGATAATAATGAAGTTATGATACTACCATAGATAAAGAGGAATGATTAGTGTTCTTATGTTTTTATTAAAGAATTGTGTCATTTGAGTATTGTTTTAATGATGTATAAGTTATAATAATTATAGAGTATATAAGAATTGTACTTCAACACTATTTCATTAAGGATTTGAGAATGTATGGTACCAAGTAATGTGTCATAGTTTCAAGTTAAACATTTTGAAAAATATATGGTTGGTTGAAATATAACCCTTAATAAGTTTCTAAAACTGAGATAATGATTTCGAAATAAGAGATAATAGATTTGGATAAAGTAGATTGGATATTATTTACATCATTGTAACTGATTAATGGTTTATTTAAAAAGCGGTTTATACCATCATTATTTAAAGTTTTCAATATTTTTGGATTTAAGGTGAATATCTAGTATTCTATTTTTTTAAATAAGGAATAAGGAATAATGAACGTATTCAATAAGGTTTTCTAGTAATTCAGGTTATTACCATGTTTTAAGAGAATACATGATGAAGGTATTCACATGTATGTTATGTGAATCCTTATAAATTTTTGGACTATGAGTTGGGACAAGAGTATTTTGGATAAGCCTAATGGTTGGAATGGATTAAGTTTGAAATTGGATACTATTGTTTAAGGTTAAAAAATTTCTTAAGAATATTTTTTTTGGAATGTTATACTTTTAAGAAAAGGACAACCCACAGGTTGGGAGAAAACCCATTGTGTCCGGCAAGGCCACGAGACTTGAACCCGTAACCGAAGGGCGACAAGGGTGAATCAACTACCACTGGCCTACATGATTTCTTGGTTAGTATAACATAGTTTTCATTATTTAAATGTATAATTTTATATTTTTAACCTTATATGATTAATATAAGTAGAATTTTTTTGGAGTTTTATCTTTTGAAGAGAAAGATGAGTTTTTGGTAGGAATTAGTTAAAGGATGAAACTCTACATGTAAATTAAGTATGCTTTATTGTGTTTTTAGTCTATGAAGTAGAATAATTATACAACACTAGTGAAAGTATCATAATACCCAAAAAGTTTCCTAGTACTTTCATTTGCGATGAATCAAATGGTCTCTTAGATTATCGCAGATTTATGAAATTCAGATTGTTAACTTGCTCATAATAATATTCTGTATCACTCATCATCAGGACATTATGTTTAGTTTTGTCTTCCATATCCATGTTTTCCTACATGGAACCCTAGTATGTGTTATTTCTTCTAACCTTTATACTTACCTTTGTTTTATTTTAAAATATAATCCTCATCAATCCATTTTTTGATGTGGGATTTCAACTAAGATATTTAGAAATGTAAAACCCCTAGTTTTAAATTCCAAGTATAAATTTTTAGAATTAAATTTATTTAAGGATGATATAATTTAACACCCTAATATTCCACGATATGCTTCCTTTTTAAATAATTTAATAGCATGCGATGCACGTAACACCGAGTTCAAGCGCACCCCGACTTAACAAACTAGCCATTTAAAAAGAGGTTATGAATAGTATTAACCACATTTTTAATTTTATATATCCCATATAATTTTAACATTCATATTTTTTGTTTCTTAGACACAATATAAGGAAAAATTTAATTTTTCAGATAAAAGAAGTATTTTTCAAAAAATACAGTTTTCTGACTTTTAATGGAGAACCCATTTTAAATACAATATTTGAAACTATTATATATTAAATTTTATGAAATTAAATTCTTATTTAGAATAGGGACATAAAAATTTATTTTGGATAAATTTTTGGCACTTTTCTAATAACTTTCATATTTTGATGAATAGTGAACAATACTAAATTTTAATTGAAAACAACTTTTTTAATTGAAATATTTTATAGTGTTAAATTATAAATTTTAGGGGTTTTAAAATATAATTATATTATATTTTTATCATTTAATATATGTTAGGTCATTGTAATTAATTTCACATTTAAATTGGACATAAACACATGTCAATCTTTTGAGAGTTTTTACTTTTTTAAAATACGCTTTTTAGTTTTGACAATGGGAATTAATTTTAAATTAGTTACTGAAAATTATGTGTTTTGAATTTTTAAAAATGGATTCCATATTTGGAATCATAATTTCCAAATTTTTTAAATATGTACCATTTATTTTTGGAGATTATGAATAGTAACTTTAGTAATTATTATTTTTTACCATGGTTAAAGGGTAAATCAGGGTAAAAAATAATATTATAATAAAATAAACTACCCTAACATGTGTACTAATACTATTTTATAATATATATTAGACCATGATAATTTTTAGGCCTAACATTTGGCATTTTGGAGCCACTTGGGTGTGAAAATGATGTTTTTGAATATTTAATTTAAAGAAAAGGGAAATATAACATAAACATGTATCTTTTACTAAACCAATTTTAATATAGGGTTATATATTGATATCTATGTCTATAAATATTAATTATAAATATAAAAATATTTCATTCATCATGGTATTTTATTTATAATTTTTAGACATTAGATAAATATATTTATTTATGACACAATTGTGAGGCAGTGATTACCTCATTAATGAAAGATTAAAATAAATGAATTTATAAATATTAAAATAAATGTAATTTGAAAATTTTGGTTCCATAAAATACTTTTATGTATGAAATTTACTTATTAGGGATGATTTAATTCATTTTTTTCGAAGTAATCAAGTTTTTATGACTTCAACAAAAATAAATTACTAAATAGTGTCAAAATTGACATAAATGATATTTTAAAATAAATACTATTTTATTAAATGATATAAAAATCATAAAAATAAAAATTTTAGCCAAATAACTTTTATATTTATAAAAATGACATAAATTATCCACTTTAGGTTCTCTTGTAATTTTATAGTAAATATATTAACCATGTAGTACAAAAATACAAGAGGATATGGTAAGAGTTAACTTATTTTACAAAGGTTTAAATCTAAAAGATAAGGTTAATTTTATAATATAAACATGTCTAAAACATATTATTTGAGAGGATTTATACCCATAATCATCTTATTCTTTAAATAAATCAATTTTGAGCTATTAGAAACCGAAAATATTTTTATAATAAATTAATATTTCAAGATTTTCCCTAAAGTGCCCCTCAACTCTCTTATAAAAAGGCACATCTCTTTCTCTTTAACTCACACCTCTAAAGCCTTTTGTTTTTTCCAAAACCAGATAATTTATCCTACCAACCTCCCTAAATTCATCAAGAGGGCTAAATTTTGGTAGATATACATCCTAAGGAGCCCTTTTGTTCAAATAAAAAAGAAACACCCGAAGAAGAGGTAATCATTTTATCTATTCTTTCAAAGTTATTTTCTTTTTATACTTCTTCATTCTATATTTTTTCCATACCAAAGTAATAAATACAGTATCATACATATAATTAGATGTTAATATAATCATGGTAAAAATATATTCACCATTTTATCCATCCTACGAATAATAATACCACCGTGCATGCGTAGGTATAACTTACCATCTCCACGTTGTGGTATAATTTGTTATTCCACATTACTTTATTCAGATGAATATAATGATGAGTATAATAGAAATAAATAATGAATATTACATGATTATTATTATTTATAATTAATATACCATCTAGTTCCATATCATTTAATCATTAATGGAATGATATCATTTCTAGTGCGTACATACGACCTACCGTCTTCATGACGCGATGAGATTCATTATCCACTTTAACCATCGAAGAATGATTATAAAAAAATATATTATTATTTATTATGAAATATATTAAATAATAAGTCTACTGGAATGATATATATATGAATTTACATATATGTTATTCACTTAATTTCATTCAATACGATAAGAAAACGGAAACATCATTCATGCGTATGTACGACCAACCATCTCCATGAATGGTGTATTCCATTTTATATATCTATCTATTATATATATGTATATATTATGAATATATATGATAAATAAATCATATTATACATTCTAGAAGTCATTAAATCATTATCTAAGTAATATGATCAAGAATAATAAGTCAAAACACGTACGATAGACAAAGCGATATTACCCAAAATGTTGAATTAACATGGAATTATTAATAAATAGGTAATATTAAGTCATACAAGAATCATATATGATATAATAAATATTATTATGATTCTGATATAAGTTAATAATATGTTCAAAAACATTATACAGGAGTTTTAGACATGTTCTAAGAGTATCAGATCTAAGGTAAGAGTTAATTTCACAATCTCATTATTATCTAAGGTTGTTGATGTGTAAGTATCTATTGGGAAATATTTATCATAAATATCCATGTTTGTAAAATTGTTTTCATTATTTTTTTTTACTATAATCCTATTTATTTTTAAATTCATTTTTACCCATGTATTACTTTTTATAAAATATTTTGAAAGGAATCCTTTGGTCGTTTTCCAAAAAATATACTTTATGAACTTTTCGACAAATTAAGGAAAGAATATTTTTTTTAACTTATATAGCACGAGCATATATTTTTAGCTGTTATGTCGCCTTACCATTTTTAACCTTCCCTTACAAGATTACAACTTTATTTTCAAAATAATTTTTTTATTTTAAAATTTAATGGATTTTAAATGTTTTAAAGTAAAAGGGATATTTTACTCAAAGAGTTTTAATGATTTTATTAAATTATTTTCATCTATGTAAAAATCCTTTGTTTGATTTTATGCATGTTTGAAGTTAATTTATTATGAAAGAATATTCCATATTTTATTGAAGTATTTGTGATATGTTTGACTGTGGATGTTCTATTTTTATACCATTAATGGTTTACAGTTAAATTATTAACATTTCATATGCAAGTTTTAATACTAATGTTTATGTTATGTTTCAACCTTTTAATATGAAGAATATATTTGACTTAGTAAGTAACAAGTGTGGCCCTCTATAGCCCCTCGGTTCATCGTTAGGTCTCAGAGAAAAACTAGTGTCTTTGCACAAGGCCTTGATAGAATATTTGTGAATGGTCTTGGCCTAAGGCCTTGACGTAGTGGTTATAATGTCCAAAATTATGCATTACCTTGTTATGAAATTTGTTATTACATGTGACTATTCGCTGCTGCTGCTTGACCTCGCGATGCTTTCTCCCCTCTGGTGACGACGGCGGCCGCTGCGCCGGCTCCTCCCCCCTTGGTGGGGGAGGGGAAATCACTGTATCATGAGAGAGCTAGGTCTTTTCGGCCTTTCTCCAACCCGGAGTTTCTTCCTCTTTTCCCCAAATATTTAATTAACCCTAAGGCACCTAACCTGATTAATGGAGCACCAAATCTTTCTCTTTCATTATCTGATTTCACAGAGTCTTCGGCCTTGTTGAATCTCACCCTAGTGGCTCCTTTCAAGAATATAAGACCTTCGGTGGATGACTTCGATCGATTTGTTTTTGGATCTTGGGATCTTCACGAACGTGTGGTTGTGGGTTTACTAGATAGTAAGAAAATTATGATTAGATTCGAGTCAGAGAAAGACCTCATTCAGGCTTGGGAATGGGCACCTTGCATATTCAAAGGAATTTTTTTTATGCTTCTACGTTGGTCTTTTGATCTTCATATGAACCGGGATTCCCCTTCTATTTCTGTTTGGGTATGTTTTCCTAAACTACCTTTACCATTTCAAAACCCTTCTATTATTCTCCTTTTGGGTAACATGGTAGGAAGATACCTTTGTTTTTATTGTTTCATAGATGTAGTTTTCCATCCAGTAAATCCACGTGTGTGTGTTGAAATGGATGCATCACGTGTCCCTTTTGATTATATTTGGATTACGATCGGTGAGGAGTATAGATACAAACATATGGTTGCCTATGAAAGTTGGATAGATTTTTGTGGTTTTTGCAAGCACTTGGGATATCCAATTGAAGTTTTCCGAGTGAGGGGGGCCTGTTACAGTGGTAAGGAGGCAAGGATGAGCACCGAGGAGGGTATAAGGCATAATGAACTGGGCAAATATTTGAGGGTGGGTCTGGATTCAACGATGAAGGGGTTAGCTGAAGGAGGGAGGGGCTCTCAGATGAACGCTTCAGTTGGGGAAGACCTTGCCTCTGGTTCTCATGTTATTGTCTTTTAGGAAGATAAAACAATTTGAAATACCAGCATTGGGATGAATCTGGATAAGGAGATGGCTGTCCGGGCTTCTAATGCTACAGATCCAGAACAGTTTGAAAAGGATCGGAGATGCAGTTCTGTGGAGGTGGTTAACATGGCCAGACCGAAGGAGACTAAAGGACTGGATCCTCTAGCTAAACCTTTTATGGCTTTGAATAATAGGTTTAAAGTCCTTACAGAGAATAATGTGGTCAAGGGTTTGGAGGAGGAGGTCATTACAGCAGGCGAGGGTGATGTTGTGCTTGTTGAGAATAGGCAGGAGGATCACTTGGGGAAAGAACTGGTTGCAAGTCCTATGGAAGATAATACTGAGAAAGATCTTTCTGTGAATTGTTTTGGGGGGGATAAGACTCCTGAGGTCCTTATGGTTGAGGGTAAGGGGAAGGAGGCAGCTATTTTGGCTGGGGAGGAATTTCCCCTGCAGGAGGGGCAACAACCCTTGTTGGAAATCAATCCTTCTGAGTAGAGGCTGGAAAGCTTGGCTGGAGGTCATGAATCTGGGTTGAAGGAATAGTCCAGGGTGGGAAAAGAGTTCTCTAGGGGAGGGAAGGAGAACTGGAGTACCCCTGACAGTCATTCATTTAGAGATATTGTTCAAGATGGGAATCAGAAGGGGTCTACTGGTGATAGACCTTTATCTGCAACCTTATCAAGGAGGCCAAGGAAATACTACTCATATCTCCCGAGTCCAATGCAAGCAAGGTCTTCTTCCAAAAGGAATAACCAGGTTGTCCTTTCTGTCAAAAAGGGTAGTGGGGTTAAGAAGGCGTCATCAGTTATGACTAATCTGGACCTGCTTAGAAATCGGGTTCAAAGTGCCAATTTTTGGCGAAATCCGGAATGGGAATCGGCTACGGGAGAAGATGAATCCTTTATGGGATACGGGGATGACTGCGGTTATTATGATGTTTAAATTTGTGTTGTTTTTGTGTTGTTTGTTGTTTTGGTTCTTTTAAACTTGTTTGGCGTGGTATGTTGGGAACCAGACACCCTTAAACCGGATTTTATAAAATTAAAAAATGACATGTGACTATTCAACTAGTAGAATATCCATGTGCATGTTTATATGGTAATGTTTGATTTATTTTTTCCATATTATGTTCATGTTATGTTTAAAAGGCTGCTATTTTTATTATACATCTTGCCTTAAAAGTTTATAGCTTCCACTAAATTATTTACCCTTATTGAGCATCTGAGATCGCCCCTTTTTATGTTTTATTTTTCCCAAGATGTTAAGAAGTGTATTATGATTGATATAAAGGATCAAACTAGGGGAATAATGGCGTTCTCGAAGGATTATCTATGTTATATTTTATGTTAGAAATTTTAATGTAAAGTTCATGTATGTAATCTATTTTCCAAGACTGCTAAACTGATCAGTACTTTTGGACTTTATTCCTTGTAATCATACCAATGTATTAAAATAATGCGCTAGATCTGGGATTATGGGGTCGGGGTGTTACATTGGGTGGTTCCCAAGAGATAAAAACTTATATATTTTTATTATATATTGGTACATCATTTTTAGAAATCACATTTCCAAGGAAACATACTTCTTAAATCTATAAATTATACTTATAAAATTCATCATAAATTTTGGGTTCCCTAGGGTTCTCAATACAGTAACTAATTGTTTATCATGGTCACTTTTAGTCTGATAATACACAATTATATCCTCAAAAAATACAACAAAAAAGGTTTCAAGGTACCTATAAAAGGTATAGTTCAGTTATTCCATGAAAACTTCTAGTGAATTCTTGGGACCAAAGGGTATACAATGGTATTCATAATTATTATAATAACTTCTAAAACTTGTATTCAAAATACCATCCTTATAAACTTCGATTTGGTGATACCATGATCCTAAATAGATTTTAGATAACCATTGGGATCCCTTGAATTAATCAAATAAACTATTGATTCATGGGAGAGGATAACAATTATTTATCGTTACCTGATTTAGCTTAATATAATCAATTTAAAGATGAAGAGAACCATATGAATTCTTCACAAAGATAATTGGATTTTCCCAAGGTTATATACTTGGTCTTATGAAGCCATTACTTTATAACTCATACAACTATACCTTTAACTCCGGAAATTCTATTGGAACCATCCTATAAGTTGGAAGTGAAATATTATTGTTCCCCGATATAAGATAAATTAAAAATACCACTTCCCCTTTATGTGAAAAAGTAGAGAACTTTTATGTTAAAACATTAAGGTATAAATCTATGATGTTTGGAAAATCACATTCCTTGATTACATCAATTGTAACTAAAGTTAATAATATCATTTTATAAGATATAAACCCAATCATCCATACCAAATTCCCCCCTATAATTGAATTTATATTCCAACATCCCTTAAAAAGATATAACACTCCATCATAATATATAAAACTTACTCACTGATCATAATAATCAATATGATACTTGAAAGATATTAACATGTCCATTCCTAGGATTTGTTCAAAGATTTCTATATTTAGAATAGAAAAATACCACACAAAATAGACAATGTGAATAGTTATAGAACAAGATTTACATTTCAACCCTCTACACTCCCATTTCCCAAGAGGATTATAAATTTTCATAATGTGAGGAATCATTTCCATATGTATTCCCATATGAATTAGTAAATAATAAGTAGTAAAAGAGTGGTATGTACCTGTATCAAACAAAACTTACATAAGAGTTGAATTCACAAGGATGTTACCTCCCACCATTGAAGGACCTAATTAACCTCCATGACTATACAAATATTTACAAGGTAATATTGAACACTCTTTACTTATATGTTATTATGAAATCAATTGTGGTGTTGGATTGTTCCTAGAGTCACATTGACTCACTCAGTTCTAGGCCAAGAACTATTCTAATGAGCCTGAGCCATCTGATTAAAATAGTCGTGCAACACATTGGATTTATTTCCACCAGTTTTCCTTTGGTGACTAGTAAATAACGTTTAAGGTGTCCCATTTTCCCATAATTGCGACACTTCTAATATGGTTTAATACAATCCATTTTCTTATGCTTCAATGATTCACATTGAAAATAACATGGTATAGTGCAACAACATAGAGGAAAATAAAATGATCCAATTTATTGGTTCTCCATTGTATTGGTTCCTTGAGAATATAATTCTTTATTCTTCTTGTTTTCAACATTTTAGTTCACACTTCTACCCACATATGTTAAAGTGTTCCCTACACCATAGGTTCTTGCGATGTCTATTTCCACCATTGTCACTCTATTAACCATTTCAATATAATTATCAACACAAAAATCAGCTATATTAGGGTGAATGTTTAATCACATTCCATCCACAATGATGTGTGCTTTTACTTACTCATTAGTGGTAACCTTTAGTGTTAAATGAGCAAGTTTTATCAACATTACTACATAGTTGGTGACATACACATTTTTTTCTTGATATTAATTTTTTTTCGTCCTTAGGATCTTGAAGTTATGTGGGCAGAATTTTTTATTAAATAATTCCTTAAACGCTTTTCAATTATGACCTTGGTATTGTTTAATTTGAAAAAAATATCACAACATTTCCTTGAAAGATATTTGAGCATGTATACCACTATCTTTACCTTGATATCGGTTGAGGTTCTTAGAAAATGAAAGATTCTATTAATTTAAACAAGCCATGCCTATGTGTTTTTCAATCTTGAATCCCCCAGAAAGATAAGTGGATTCTACTCCTGAAATTATAATGATGGATTTTCATGGAATGGTTTCAAAGTATTATTTCCATTATAAAAAACTTGGAAGGATTGAACTATACTTTGGACAAGCTATTGATTCACCCATGGTTTAGGTTGAATCATATTCTTATCCGTATCCTCTTGTTGATTTTCTGATCGACTCATAGGTTCCATTATTTATTTAACCATAGAATATAATAACACTCAAACATTTTATAACAACCAAAATAAAGGCATAGTATATTAAAAACCATTAAAAACCAAATCATCACAACATGATTACATTAGTAATCAAATATAACCTGGATAATGAATCCCTAGTAGAAATTATCTCTATTAATGCATGATACTCTACACTAATCAGATAAACCCACAATGATTAATCAACAACACTATTAATGGTGTATATAAACACCTTTTGTATCCAAACCACCTTTGTAACTTGAATTTCAACATAAAGAGGTTATCTATTCCTTTTTAATTCTACATTTCAAGTTCTAACACATCCTATATCCAAAACTACTATCCTGATTGACATACTACACCAAAATAATACCATTTATAAAATCCCACCCCTAACCCATTGTCCTGAGAAGAGTTTGAGGTTCTACTGACCTTAGTTGAAATCCCCTAAACACTAAATGCTGGGAATAAATACCAAGGGCTTATGATATACTTGATGGAAAATTAGTCCTTAAATATAAACAACCTAAAGAGGGAATATTATAAACAAACCCGTGATACTATATAATGTATGAGAGTAAAACCAACAACTAAAAATACTGAAAAAAATTAAATCAAAGAAGTACTAGGAATTAAGATATAATATCTCTAAAAACAAAAAAGAATCCTAAAACCACTACACTAAAGTGGAATCACTCTAAACAACCAACCCGAACATCTCCAAGGTCCACCCACCTTCAACAATCCTATAATGTTATGATTATTTACTAGAGAAATTTGAAATCACCCCCTTACCTATATCATGATAGACAACATCCACATACAAAACAAGGTGCATATAAATGTGGTGAGTATATTAAATTAGTATTAAAACTCCAATAATGTCCAATATATTCCACTATGATAAGAATAAGTTAGATCACATTTTTATATAACAATATAGAAAATGATATAATAATAGTTTATATCAAAATAAAAATTTAAAAAGGTTTCCAATATGAGATAGTTTCATAAAATAAAACATTTTATAAGATGTGTATCCATTATTTACTCTTGTAATACCAATTCCACATACTCACACACACACAAGAATTTATCTAAGATGACAATCCTAATACTCATGAGTGGAAACTTGTATTTTGTACCAAGTCATCACTTGATCATGCACTCATGTGCCCCAATTTTCATAGAAAACCAATTTCAAATCAATAAAGGACCCTAATAATGAAAATAATGAACACATGAAAACCCATGTATACTAAGTTCTTTTTTAATTATTCTTTTAGAAGACGTTGTCAATAAAAATCCATTCCTTTAAAACCATTTAAAAAAGGGGTTTATCCTATAAGGATTTATTAAAATTTCCATTGGAAATAAATATAAATTCATTTTATAAATAAAAGCCTTTAAGTTATAGATAATTTTGAGAGACAAAGATATATATAATCCACTTACCTCCAAAGGATTCCATTTATTAATTAATACACTATGATATTGAAAGATCTAAATTCTATTTCTCTTTACTTCAACAGATCCATAAGAAACCTCATCAAAACCTATTATTGAACTTAGATCCATACATGAAATATCCAGTATAAGGCTATTTCCAATAAAAGATGAGGATATCATAAATTAAAATGAAAAATGGAGGCCTTCCTTAAATTTTTATATCCAATGCACTAAAATCTATTGAAACCGACCTATTGAAGTAAGAAGATCACCAAAATCACATAGAGGAGGGTTGAGGGTTGACATCCTATAACATAATAGGAATAATGAGGGTTTTTAGGGATTATTTAAGTTAAAAATATTGTTTTTGGATCTAATTAATTTCATCACATGGTTAGGCCACATGGTTTACTGAACAACGTGCTAACCGTGCATGCACAACTTTCTCAAAACTCCCAACTCACATGGTTTCCCCACACATCGTAGAAAATAGTGGGTCAAACATATGAAATTAGTTTGTCTCATATCACACAATTACCTAGGTAATCCATATAGTTTCCCCTAACCATGCACCAACCAGGTACCTACACTTTGATTTCCTTATGTTGTTTCACATTTACTTGGAAAATTCACATGGTTTCCCCAAACCATGCTTCAACCATGTACCTTATAAAAACATTAAAAAGATATTCAAAATATCCAATAAATTTCTTGAGACTATGTCTAATTACCATATCTCAAAAAATATATAAAATAAGAGCACCTACTTCAAATTAGGGGTGTTACGCTAAATTTTTGGTTTCTCGCCTAAAAGTAGAATCCAAATACATTTACACACATCCAAATACATCCTATGTATATTTTATATGAATTTTTTCATGTAGAGTTTTAGAATTATATGAAATTATTATTCTATATATGACTATTATTAAATCCATATATATCTAAACCCCACCTTTATAGAGAAATTCATAATCCTCCAATCTAGTAGGAAGTCTGGTCAAAAGACCCTCTTTTTAGAGATACTTTACTCAAAAGTTATTCCAATTCATTAGAAATATATTACCAAATATGTATAAACTATATTAAATAACTAAATTCAATATTTAATAACCCAATTAAATTATTGAATATTGTTTTATTTTTTTTCAAATATTTAAGAAGATAAAAGTATGTTTTTGATGATGTATTTTAGTTGATTTGAGGTGTTTAATACTATCTTTAAGTGTTTGGAAGTAATTATGGAATTTATATGGAAAATATTCCTCAGTGAGTATTCATACATATGATATTGGATGATTTTTTTAAATTAATGATCCATGTGTAACAGTTTTGTGATCTTTGAAGAGGTACGCAAGATATTATAGTTCATACAAAAGTTGTTCCTTGAATTTTTTTCTAAATTTGGTAAAAGGTAACATTTTAAAAATATAGTGAGGATAAATAATATGTGTTACATATAATCTTCATACATATAAATCATACGATAATTTTATAATCCAAAGTAGGAAAATGGAAAAGTCCATATTATTAAATTCCAACATAAGATGTTATTTAGGGAATATATAAGAATATTTTGATGATTTCCTATGATAGTTGGTGTTTGTAGGAAAGATAAAATTCCTATGATATAATTGTTTTATATGATACAAATTCTTTATAAGACACCATGCCTATGTAAAATACTGTAATATCATAATATAAATTTTTCATAAGATGCATTATATGTAATATGAGCTTCTTCGTAAGATATAAAAGGCATATCATAGGTGACTACATAAGATTTAAAATTAAATAATGTCATGTAATTACTTGAAACTCTATAAGATATATAAAGTTATTAGTTTTTTTAAATATTAATCCAAATTAATATAAAAGATTCTAAATGCCTATTCCTCATGGACTCAAACATTTCATTTATTCAAAAAAATTGTGTTTAAAGATGATAAATATTAGATTCTCAATGCTATAAAGGAAAGTGTCACATTACAATGAAATATCATACTAGTATGGATGGAATTCAATTTTTTATGGATTTCATATAATATTTGAGGAAATAATTATCTTGAAATTTATAGAGTTATAAAATTAAACATTGAACATGATTTAATTATTAGATCATATAGATTTCATGGGGATATCAAAATCAACTTTTCAGAATTATTCATCATGATTATTTCATCTATTCTATATGGATATTTTAATGCAACTAAGAATAATTGGAATTTCCATAAATCATTACATAAATGTTATTTACGAATCAATGGGAATATAAAAGGGATAAATGATGAAGGAAAGTTTGTTTGATAATTGATAACTCAGGAAGAAAATAATATACTATGTCGAAGATAGCCTATATCAAGGAGAGAGATACGAGCTTATGGATATTGACCATTGAAGGACTATAATTACTAAATAGGTCAAGGAAATTTGATTCCATTTATGATTGATCTTGGTAAATAATATTGGTGAAAAAATAGATATTTTTCATGTATATATGCTCTCATATGTTACAATATTATACTGAATTAAAGTGGAGAGAATTAATATCCATGGTAAGGTACTGAATTCCAAATATAAGTCAAATTATTCTAAGAAAAATATATTCTTGGGACTCTACCTGAACCAAGAAAGGATTATACTTTCACATTAAGGCCATGCCTTGTAAATCCTTATATTCTATGTGTTATTTCATTTATGTTTCATATTAGGTGAAGGAGAGTTTAAATTGTGTGGATTTAAAGATTAAAAATTCATATATATTTAATTTAAGAAATAATTTCTAAAACCATAATACTAATTCACACCCACCTTAGTGGTACTCAAACATGACTAGGAACTTCAATTAGTATCAAAGAAAACTAGTTTCCCTCTTAGATACCATATTTATATAATATTATATTTTAATGAATGGATGTGGAGTCCCATTTTTCAATTTAAGGAATATTCATGGTTTGTAGGAAAAAATGTTTCCTTTTCTCCTATCATAATGTCTTGATGTAATTGATGCTGTAATTGTGGGTTTTCCACCCCTCACAAAAAAATAATGTTTTTTTCATTATAGAGAAATGGAATTTATTGGTTTATGGTAAGTTTAGGAATAATATATTATCTTTCTTATATGATACAAAATAAATGTTAGACAAAATAGAAAATACATATGAGGGGGATGTCATGATTAGGGAAAAATAACTAAAAATTAGGGGGGATAAATTTTAATATATTATCATGGCTGATTATGATAATGTTGAAGACTATTTCACAAGTTTTAATAAAATAGTTAGTCTTATCAGAGGTTTTGGAGGAAAACTGGAAGATTCTACAGTTGTTAAACAATTTATGAGAAATTTTATAGATAAATTAAATAAAAATGTTATAGTCGTTTAACATAATGAAACTCAATTTAATAATGAATTATATAATACCCTTATTAATTATGAGAAGATAAAATATCTAGTTTTTAAGAAAAATGATAAGGAGGATATGACCTTCAAATACATGAACAAAATTAAGATTAATGAATACGAAGTTTATTCTTTCAATGATTCATATGAAGATGATGAGAGTGATGAGAATCATAAAAAGTTTATGAATTTTATTTCTAAAAATATTAAAACAACTATTGGAAAATACAATGGAAAATCACACTTAAATGTTTATAGTAGAGGGGAATCAGAAATTTCACATCCAACTATACAAAAATAAAAGAAAAGTACATAATATGAAGATGATATGAATAAAGATAATCTATAAATAAAATTAAAGGTAAGAACATGTAAGGATCATAATAAATATAGTGAATTAATAATAAGAATTAAAATAAAAAAGAATAAGAGTTTTTTGAGTAAATAAAAATATGATAGTTCATCTTGAAGTAATGATACTGAAGAAGATTGTGTGGAAAAAACTGTCACTTTCATGGAAGATGTTGAAGGGAAAGAAGATAAATTAAATAATAAGGAGAGGATAATTATGTGGAGCATATATTGAGGGATGAAATTGATGTGTGTCTTGAGATAAAAACTCAACTCAAGAATGAAGAAAAATATATTAAATAGAATGTAAAAAAGATTAAGAAATATAAAAAAGAGTTTCACACTAAATAAAATGATAATAACAAGGATAAGAAGCATCCCAAAGTGAAAGTGGATGATATGGAAATAATTATAAAGTATTTTGAGAAAAATAATTCTACTAAGGAATAAAAATTAAATATGGATGAATAAAGGTGTCTTGAGGTTAATAAAAACCTTGGAAAAATTAAATAGGTCAATGAAAAGGCTATTAAAGTAAAGTAAATTCATTTAACCCTAATAAAGATTATTTTAATCAAATTCAGGTAAAATATAAACTTGTTATATCTAAAAATATCTAAACTAGTTTAGCTAATAGTACAAGTTCCAAAAGATAAAATGGTAAAACCTATGTTTAGAAAACAACTCAAGAAGATGAGATTTATAGCTAAGGAAATTAAGATTAGTTTGAAGGAGGGATATTCTTCAAAACCCAAGTAAAACTTAGTTGGAAATGTCTAGATAAAATAAGAATAATTTCATAAAAATATGAAATAAATTCATGAAATAATTATATTTAAAGGATACTATTAGTGCTATGGAATCTATGGTTTGAAGAAAATGTTTTTTGGTATAAAATTTATCTTCCATAGAATTAGGAAGGGAAGTAATTTTGGGGTATATATTCCAAAAATATATGTAATAGATTTGTGAGAAGACAAAAAGTGAATGAATACTCATATGTGATACCTATCCTAAACAAGTTTGATTATTATTAAGAGATCTATGGAAGATGTGATCTAATTTTTCATTTTAATGAATAATGATTAAACAACACTCTAGGATAATAAAATTATATTTGTGAAGGAAAGAGGGTTTATAATAAGACCAGGGTTGAGAAGTCACTCGTTATTAAGGGGTCTCTCAAAGTAAAAAAGGGGAAATCCATGGATTTTTGATATTAGCTACTCATCACACATGATATGAGACACCATGGTGTTAAAAAATATTTATGATCATCATAGTGGTGTATTAACATTAGGAAATAAATGATCGTAGAACATTAAATATGTAGGGATAGATGAAATAAAATCCCAAAATTGAAAATCAAAAGGTGTTCTATTTTTTATTGGGATAAAACAAATATTATTGAGCATGAGAAAGATTTATGATTATTTAAATGATTTTATTTTATAATAATATATATTATTATTGATAGTATAAAATTTGGAAATATTATTACCACAAGTGAGAGTATTATTGGAAATCTCTTTCATATTTGATACTATTAGATATCATTCTATATGATTGAAAAAGATGTGAAAAAGTGTGGAATATAAGGTTGGGTCATCTTTGTTATAGAATATTGAGAAAAATTTCTATTTGAAATATAGTGTGAGACTTACATCATCTAAAAACAGAAAGGGAATAAATTTATGATACATGCTAAAAAAGGAAAATCACTCAATGATACCCTAAAATGGTGAGAATTCTATCCACCAATCCTATTTAATTGATATATTTATATTTTTGTAGACCCATGAGACACAATTAAACTTAATATGATCTTAATTTCATCACATTTAAAGGCGAAATTACTCGAATGACAATGTGATATTTATATAATACATATAAGAATTAATGTACTTGTTCAAGATTTTCAAAAGAACAATGAGAAAAAGTTGAGGATTCACATTAAGAAATTAAGATCTTAATATTTTCTTGAAAAAAATGTTATACAGAATCATAAAAACACTCAATATACACCAAAAAATGTATTACATTAAAAAAATAATATAAATTTGGTAAAAATGGGAAGAACTATGTTGGTCAAACATAATATCAAAAAAATTTATTTGAAGGAAGATATTTTCACAGCTGTCCAAATTCAAAATAGATACATGTTAATACCAAATTACAACATGGATTCATATGATTTGTGGTACAAAAATAATCCCACTATGGATTAATTTAGGGTATTTGGCAGTCTCTACCTAATAAAAATAAAAAATTAAAATCAGGGAATATTTGATGAGAAGTCTAGTGAGGGTATCTTATTAGGATACCTACCAAGTGGAAATGGGTACAGATACATGAAACGAGTTTTATGAAGTAGTTTAAAATTATGATGTATAAATTATTGACAATAAAAAATAGATTTTTAGACGTAAATATTTTACATATACCACATAAAAAAGTGATCAAATTTATGAAAAAGACAACAATGAATAGTCTAAGATTATGCTGCATATAACTAATATTGAATCTAATTAGACAAAAGGTGAGGAAGAGGATACTGAGAATGAAAACCAAAATCACTAAATGTTGAAGAATCACTTTTAGTTAGAGATTATTATTGGAATTCTCTCGACACCTATTCAAACTAGGAGAAAGTTAATATGTGACAACTAAACCAATCTAATCTCTCAAATATAATAATTATTAGTAGATGAATAAATTAAACATAAGGAATGGATAGGATCCATGAATTAGGAAATATAATAAATAGAAAATAATTCCACTTGGGATATTATTTCTAAAAAAAATACAAGAAAGTTATTGGGACCAACTTGGTGTTCAGAAATAAATTAAATGATAAATTATAATTTATAAAGAGAATGTATATACTTGTTTAAAAAGGAAAATCTTAAGTTAAAGGGGATGATTTTGAAGAGGTATTTTCTCTAGTTTCATGTTTAGAGGTTATTAGAATGTTCATAGAGGTTTCATAGTATAGAAACTATAAAATTTATCAAATGGATGTTAAATATTCCTTCTTAAATGGCGGTCTAGAACAAAAATTTTATATTAGGAAACATGAGGGATTATTTTCATGATAATGACGGTTAAATTTTGTTTAAATTAATTAAGTCATTATAGGGGTTAAATTAAGCCCCATGGGCTTGAAATTTAAGGGTGGATATTTTCTTGAAAATTATTAATTTATCAAAAGGTATAATGGAAAAAAATTTAAATATTAAAGAAGTTAAAGAAGATACTCACATTGCTATTGTGTGTGTTGATGATATCATTTTTTCAGGTTATGAAGAGAGATATTTTAAGAAGTTTTCCAAAACATATGAATAACCAATTTTAGATTCTTATTCTATGAGAGATAAGAAATTTCTTAGTACTAAAAGTGGTGATTTTTTTATCTTTTTATCCCAGGAAAATAAGTAAAAGAATTATTTAATAAGTTTAAGATAAGGGACACTAAATATATGTCAAAATCTATTCATGTGGGTCTAAAATTGCCCAAATATGATTAATTTGAGAGTATAAATAAAAAAAAAGTGTTCACAAAATGGTTTTTAATCTTTTGTTACCTTACCGTGTTCAGACTAGATATTTTCTATATTAAGAATTTGTGTGTTGGATATCAGAGTGATCCTAAGGAATCACATATAATGGTTGTTAAAAGAGTTTTTAAATATATAAAAGTGAATTTTATATATGGTTTTAAAAATAAGAGTGTAATATAAATCTTTTAGTTTATGCTAATGCAGATTTGGTAGGAGATTATGATGATAAAATATCCACCTCATGAGTATTATTTATACTAGGAACATTTTTGTGTGGGTTGGAATTATAAAAATAGAATTTATTCACACTGAGTACCATAGTGGATGAATATATTAATTCAACCCGTGCATATACAATAAAAATTTAAATGAAATAGAAACTTGAGTATTTGGTGGGGAAAATTGAAAGACCTCTTATAATTTCCTATGATAATGAAAGTGCTATATATATTTCAAAAAATATATTTAAACAATAATGATCAATGAACATTGATATTTGGTTTCATTACATAAAATATACGGAATATAATGGTGATAAAATATTGTAATTCATTCCAACTAGAGACAATTGTTTTTGATATTTTCACCAAGACAATGCTCAAATACATATTTTTGATAATCATAATGAACAAGAATGTTCAACCATTCCCACTCTATTTTGTGACATTTGGAGTAACCCATATATATCTGGGTTGTCTTGTCAAAGAGGCTGAAGAAGGGTACAACTCTTTATCAAAATGTTGGAGAATATGTGCCTCTATTATCTTTTTTTGAAAAATCCATGGTCTTTTATTATGCTGAAAAGGAGGATAAATTTGAGACATTTAATAATTGAGTTATTGAATCAAGGTGGATTTCATTCCAAATACATGCAATTTTTTCCTTATCACTAAGCGATGAAATTATCTCAAAAACACTACATTATCTTATAATATGGTGTTAAGATGCATCTAATGTGTGATAGGATATGATTTTATGACTCTTGTATGATTTATTGAGTTTTGGAATGAGTTGAGAAAGGTTGAAAAAAATCTAAGGGGGAGATATAAGAACCCGAAGAAATTATTGAAGATAGTTTTATTTGTTATCATCTATTCATGAAGATTAAAATATGTTGTTTAAATTTTTATTTTATTTTAATTGAGGTGTTTTATACTCCCTAGAAGTGTTTGGATGTAATTATTGAATTTCTAGAGAAAATATTCTGATGTTAGTATTCATTGATAAAATATTTAATAATTTTTACAAAGTCATGATTGATGTGTAAGATTTCTGAGAGATTTGAATAGGTATGTATGAAATTATATTTTATAAGGAATATTTTACTTAAAAAGTGACATGAATTCGGAAAAGGGTAACATATTACACATATAATGAGGATACATTAGATGTCATGGTGATAATCTTCATATATATGAATCTTAATATGATTTGAGATGCTAAATTAGGGAGATAGAAAAGTTCATCTTATTATGAACTAATATAATATGTTGTGTAGAGAATACCATGGAAGTAGGTGATGATTTTATAATATAGTAGGTGTTTATAAGATAGAGACACTTCATAAGATACAACCATTTCATATGATACAACTACTTTTTAAGATAAATAACCCATGAAAGATATTGCAATATCAAAAGATACCATTTTCAAAATATGTCTTCTAAGTAGTATGTTCTTCTTATAAGATGTGAACCACATAATATAGGAAACTGTGTAAGATTTAAAATAATTAAATGGAATGAAATTACTAGGAACTTACTTAGATTGATAATGTATAATGATTTGTTAGCTGTTACCCCAAATTAATTCACACGACATTGAAAAATTATTCCTCATGGATTCAAATATCACATTTATTCAAATAAATTGTGATTTAAGTTTATAAATGTTATAATCTACATAATGTAATGAAATATGCCACATTGTAATGATAAAATTATACCATATTACATATAATTAAAATGTTTAAATATTTCATGGAATCTAGGAGGAAATAATTTTCCCAAGATTCATGGATATCTAAAATAAATTATTAATCAGGATTTAATGAGATGATCTTATGGATTTAAAATTCAAATATTTGGAATTATTCTTCATCATTATTGATAATATTATTTAGGTTTATTTAATATATATGATAATAATTGGAGTTTCCATAAATCATTATGGAAATATTATATATGGATCAATGTTAATATAAAAGGGTGAAATAAATAAGGAAAGAATGTTCAAGATTCGGAAAATCAAAAAGTCGATACTATGCTACCCTAAAGATCATGTATATCAAGGAGAGAGATAGAGAATAACTTATGGATATTGACATGTAATATTAATTGAATTTATAAGTAGGTTAAGGTAAGTTAATTAAATTTTTGATTGATATAGGAAATTACCGTTGAGTAGAAAAGAGATCATTTTCATGCATGCATTCTCTCATGAGTGAAAAGATCATCCTGAATGAAAATAGAGAGAAATTTATGTGCATGTTAAATTATTAAAATAATTCTAGTAGTAAATGTTTTCTTATAAGAATATCTATTCTTTAGTCTCAAAACACCCAATGGTGGATATGAGATCTAATTCATCCAAGAGTGAGGAAATCATTTAAAGGATGGTGGTACCAGGGCATGCAATCCCCCATATTTTTTATGTCACTATTCAAGTTCATGGATGTATTCTATCCATTCATTATTCCATATATACTATACCTAACAAGAATTAGTGATTCAAATTTCTCTTCTTATAATAATAGTTATTTTAGTGATAATCTAAGTCTCAAGAGTCAACCAAAAAAATATAAAGGATCGGGTTCTCACATTGAACAAGAACCTTGTAAATCAACATGTGTTGTGTATTCTGGATTTTTTTTATAAAATGTTAAAGAGAGTTTATATTGATTGTAAATATATATTAAAATTTCATAAAATTTTAATTGAATAAATAATTTGTAAATCTATACCACTGATTCACCCTCCACTCAGTGGTACTCAAATTGTCCTAGGCACTTCAGTGTTAAAAAACTGAGGTTAAAGTGGATAAAAAACAATTCCATTATCATACATAGCATGTAACTTCTTATATGCATGAATGATAATTTATATAAGTATTTAAACAACTTTAAAATAATGTACGTACAAATTCATAGTAAAAACAATTTATATATATGAATAAAACAGGGAATAACTTTTAAATAAATGATCAATTCACATATTTGAACACAATAATGTTTTTTTTAAAAAATTAATAAATAAATATAAAAATTAACACTTTATAATTTATCAAACCATATAGAAATTCTATAATTTTGAATATACACACTTCTTATTGATTTTCTTATATAAAATATTTCATATTATTCATTATATGACATTTACTTTAAATATAGGATATTATTTGAAATAAAAATATTTTATTTTTCAAATTCTGTTACATAAACTATTTAAATAATCTAAATATTACAAAATAATTTTTATTTAAACCATGATAAAATTAATATGTAAATTTAATTTTAATGTGGTTTAAATAATTTCTTTAAACAAGGCGTCTTATTTAAACAATTCAAATTGATAATTAAGAATAATTCATCATCTAAAATCTAATCTCTTTTATATATGGAATTATTTTTTAATTTATAAACACTTTATAAATCATAGGTTTAATTCCAATATAAACACTTTATATCTAAATTATAATTCATTCCATATAAATTTCACCAATTTAATATACATCCTATGAATATTGAATTCATAACCATTTATTCCAATACAATTTTATTTTATAATGTTTTATTCCTATATGTATTCTTAACAATCTAAATTTTTTAACCTATTAATTAAATTAATCCATAAATAATATTCAAACTATTTAAAAAATTAATATATATGGACATTTAAAAATAATAAAAAACAAAGATTGTTTTTCCCTTAACATGAGATATTAATATAAGGATTTCATATTTTATTTAGGCCTATAAATCTTCTAGTATTTTTAATTCTTAGAAATTTTCTTTTATAAACCATTTATAAATTAAAAGAAAATAATCCAAAAATATTATATTTTAATATTTTAGGATTATATCATATTTTATGATTGATATGGGTACTATTAATCATTAGTAATGATAAAATTGGTGAAAAAACTTATGTATGATATCTGTATCAAAGTAAAAACATTATGTATGAGGTAACCCATAAGTAAGGGTGTCATATAAATACTTTTGTATTGAATGACCCATATGTAGGATAATTTCTCACATAAAGGAAAAAACTCATGTATGGGGAATTTCTTATATATGGGCTTATTATAATCAACAATATGTGTTATATCACCATTTATGATTGGATATTTAGGTTACAAAAAAATGCAGATAAAATTATCACTTGGTGTCTCATATGCATTTGATTTTATCATGGAAAGGAAAAAAATTACATATAGGAAATTTATTATGTATGTTCCAATCATCATTAATGATAGATGTTATATCATAACTATGAATTGATTCTCTAGTTTCACACAACCCAAGTTTTATATATAGTATATGATATCACAAATTATAGTGTACAAAAAAGAACTAAACTATAGGTTTTGATATATCATTATTTTTGATACAAACCATTCATACACTAAGACTATGTCACGACCTGATCCAACGAGCCTCGAGCCGTGACTCCCCAAGCCCACCTCCAATAGGCTAGGAGTTGGAAACTAGCGTTGATTAGGCTATTACACACAAGGGAGGCATTAGCCTAAGGTACCTATACACATGCACCCACAAACACCTCCATGAAATAGTGCAGAGATATATAAAACTGAATAGTAAATGCATGCATACAACTATCCCAAACCAGAGTGCAACAGTAGTACAAAAAGGTAAAAATAGGGCCCACAAAAAAACTACAAAGGTGTCCAACCTGCTCGGAAGAAGGGGTATGCTACCAAAAGAACCACTGGAAATCTCCTCAGAACGACCCCAGTAAGACTCCACGGTCAGTCCCTCTCACTCA
Source organism: Viscum album (assembly GCA_963277665.1). Taxonomy (NCBI): domain Eukaryota; kingdom Viridiplantae; phylum Streptophyta; class Magnoliopsida; order Santalales; family Viscaceae; genus Viscum; species Viscum album. The sequence continues at coordinate 574,698,923 of OY728122.1, read as the reverse complement.
GCTCCACCTACTCCGGGTCCTCCTGGGACTCCGTCGAAAGGCCTGTGGTCTGCACAAGACACAAACATGTGCGGGTAAAGCCCGTTTATGGGTGAGTATAACAATACTCAGTAGGCACCCCAAAAACCCAAAACAAAAGAGAGAAACTGAAAGGTAACAGTCCGCTCATCCAAGCTAGAGGGAACCCAAACGAGAGAGAAACTTCATCTCATGACCATCCTCAGCTAAACACAACTAGTCAGCTCAATCCAGGTGTATGCATATACATTCACTTGAACATCCGCTCAGGTATATTCCAAAACATATATCTCGAACATCTTCCCAAGTATATGCCCATACATATACCATGAACATCCACTCATATATACTCTATTACGTATAACAAAAACATCCATATATACTCAGCTCATGCACCAAGCCACATGAGGTACGAACCTCATCACCAGCAACTGTTCACAACCAGGAGAGTACACTTCATGATCACTGTAATCTCAGATGACACTCGTCCGTGAGATACACTCCATCGAGTCCCACACAAACATCTCAGACGCTCACCCAAGAGATCACGCTCATCGGATATTGTCACTGTGGAAACCTCGCTGAAACAATATAAACATCAAACTCCTCGGATAAGGGATCGATCCTAGGGTATTCTAGTGGATACCATAACCCACACTGGTATATGAAGATCTCATAGATAGGGGATCACTCCCAGGGTCCACTGGGGGATACCACAACCCGATCTGGCATTCGTAGATCTCAAAGATCGGGGATCACTCCCAGGATCTGATGGGGGATACCACAACCCGATCTGGCGCTCGACCGAAGCACGTCACACAAATAGAGGATTTTCACCCATGTCACGATGGCCACGATGATACCAAAAACCTCTCTGGTACATCTCGTGCTGTAGGGGATTGAACTGACGATGCTGTAACCCTACAGAAACCACGCGTTGAGTAGGGGATCATATAACCAACGATACCACACCCCTACTATAATCATCATGCTGAGTAGGGGATCATATACCCAACGATGACACAACCATACTAGGCACGACCCACTGCGTAGGGGATCATATTCCCGATCATGCCACAAACCCTATGGGGTTAACCTACTAGATATGTGATCGCCGCCCATGGATAAGAGGTCACAACGATACCATGAATCCAATCTAGGGAAACAATGCTAGAGGATCCATCTCCAAGCCTACCGAAGGGATGCTGCAACTCTAAAATATTAGAGATCCTATCAAGGTGATCACAAACCCATACTATGGTTGTGATGCCACACGATCCCTCATAGGACTGAACCAAAGGAGTACCCTCAACCACTACTGGTCCAAACGTCGTAAACCCGAGAGACCCGCAACATCGCTACACTGCGCACCTCTTAGGCCGAAACGGAGGCCACCATCGCGTTCTACATGAAAAAACATGTAGGATAGGCAATTTACTCACCTGAAATGGACAACCGGTGAACAAGGTACTATTTACAGTAGACTACCTAAGTGGGGCCCACACCATGATCCCAAAACTCACCAAGAGGATCACACCATTGCGATCCTATCGAAAAAACACATGGGATCGACTACCCGATCGTCCAAAAAGGACACCCGATGGAAAATTCACGTTTCTCCGTAAACGACGAAACCATCCTCATAGGGCCCACATCCTAATCTCCATCCCAGTGCCTAGAAACCACCCTGAAAATTCCGCCTTACTATCCGGATCAGAACATCACTGATGACATGTTAATCGGACGCTCAGTGTAAAAGTTACGGCGGGTCGAAGTTGGATAATAATAAAATATTATTATTATTTCAATGTTTCATAGACCTGGGACATAAAACCAACTCATAAAATTCCCAAAGTGAGTTCAAAAGGTCCGTCTCGATGCAAGGAACGTGTATCCATAAACGGGTCGCAAATCGGAGTTACGGTTTACGAGTTACAGGGGTTTAAAGAACCCCTGGAAAAATCTGGCCAGACCACCGCAGGGTCACCGAAAACCACCATCTGCTGGACTGGACCGCCGCTGCCTGCCGGAATCTACCGCGCCACTGCCGCCCTCGCCGGTATCCTCCATGGACACTACCGGATACAGGGTTTTCTGCCGGAAAACTTCCAGGAGCACCCCGATGCTCCAAATTCAAAATGTTTCGGAAACCTCGGGACCCGAACTACACAACCCTTATAAAGATTTGAAGAAAGACAACACATAAATGAGATATGGGATTTTAAAACTCAAACTTCCTACCTTTTGGTAGAATTCAGACACTTTTTACGCTCCACTGCTACTGCTGCACGATCCGAGAGCATCCGCCGTCAAGATCTGAGACCGATAGTGCTTTGTTTCGACGATTTGGGATCTGATTCATCGATGGAGGAGGAATGTGTAGGGGATGAGTTATCCTCCTCGTTGGTTCATCAAATATAGAGGGTGGGGGATTGATTAGGTTTAATTAATTAATTAATTAATTAATTAAACCACCACTTAACGCCCCCGACCAAAATGCCCGTCGTAGAGAAGATTAGGTCGCCCCTATGGTAAACATGGTGTTCTGAACGCAACAGCGAACAAAGAATTGTGATCTGAGACTCCATTCAGGAGTTATTTTATATGACTCTCATAAAGATTCTTTCACATTTATTTAGGAAAACACCCATGGTGGATTTTTTCACAGCAGGCCCATGCTCGCAAAGTTTACACCCCGCCTAGGGTAAACGACATGCTACGGATACAACCATGCCCTCAGATTTATGATCCGAGATACCGTTTAGGAGAAAACACAACCTATCCATGTGAACAGTATAAAAATACATAATATTTTTATAAAATTAATTTTGGGCACACTGGGGATTAGAATCGCACACCGTCTTCGCGCCTAGCTATGGAATTATTCATAGGAATATTCCAAAGTCTGACAGGGCCAAAACCTGAGTCGCTATATCCTCTCCACTGTAGAACTTTTTGCCCCTAAAAATCCATAAGCACAAGGAAAGCAACTAGACTGTCAAATGGGTCTCCCATGCCAGCGAGTTTGCCAATAAACACCCCTGCTCGAACACATAAGTCAGATGGACTCATCCACCACACCTCAACACTATCCACTTTGGGCGGCACTGACTCGTCCGCACGGTTTTGATCACGTCTCAAAAAGGCATCTCGGTGGGGGAATGATCCCTCTTCCTCACGAATTCGAAGCATGCCGAAAAACACCCACACAAGGTCTTACCAACACCCTGACCAAAACTCGAGCATGCAACGAAAAAGGGAAGAGTACTACTAATTAGTGTCTAACAAACCACTGCAGAAAGTAGAAAGGACACAAGGCATACCTGTATCCATCTGCGGAGCCTCTAGGTCAATAGCCTATAGGGCATACAGCTGTCCTCTCCCTCACCATCCACCTCCTTGAGCTCGGTGTGGATCACCCGAGGGTGGTGGTGGTGGCACCTGATACTGCCTACCACCTCTCGCTGCTGCACCCAATCCGTCGCCTAGTCTGCTGCCCTGGGGACCACCATACTCAAGATGTTGCCTCTGCCAAGGCAGTCTATCAACCGACTCCCTCTCAGTAGCGTGATAGGTTGGAAAATCTCTATCTATATGTCCCCGACCATCGAAAGCATAACACCACCTCTCCTGCGGCTGACCAGAACTGGCATGTGGGCCCTGATCCTCAGATCCTCCATCCTGGGGTTGCTTCCTGAAATGTCACATACGTCCGGTACCCTAGTTCTGTCACCGACTACCAGATGTTGATCCGATTGACGAAGTCTCAACTCTCTCGTGCCCAACACTAACATGCGGGATCTGCTCGGCTAGAAATCTCTCCACCACTAGGGCCCACTCCAGCACTCTGGCATAGGTGGGCAGGCACAAGGAAACCACACCTGCTCGGACGTCCCTGCATAGGCCCTGCTCGAAGGTCCGAGTCCTAAAGAATGGGTCCTGAACCATATCTATGGAGTAGCGTGATAGATCTGTAAACCTCACTGAGTACTCTAACACGGTCATGCCCTCATATCAAAACTGCAGAAGCTCCTGGATCTGCACTGACCTTAGCGTCACTGGATATAACTCTTTCCTGAAGAGCCTCTCAAACTCTACCCATGCGAGCGTCTCCTTGTCATGGGACTAAATCACTAGGCTCCACCATTGCCCAACCGAACCATGTAGAAGGCTTGGAACTAGGACCACCATCTGATCTGGGGGTGTCCTCACTAGGCGGAAAACTTGGGTGACTGCTTCGAGCCAGTCATTAGCTGCCTGAGGGTCTTGATCACCCCAGAACCTTAGAGGTCGCTACCTCTAGAACTCATGTAGTGCACTCATCCTGTAGTAATCCTCATCCTACATTACCGGCACAACCTGGTTCTCGACAGGTGGTGTCTCAACTGGTGGACCACCTAGAGGTGCAGCCTCAGAACCTACACCCGGGTCTACAACCTCTACATGGGGCAGATCATCACCACAATCCTGCAGTGGAACCCTCACTGGTTGTCGTCGTGGAGGCATCTTGAAATAAAATCAAGACGCATAATAGTCAAAGAGTATATCTGGAGAACTGGCTCTAGAAGGACAAGGAAAAACCCAAAACCTAGTCTTATATGATGCATTTACCGTTATGTCACTGCAAATAGTGTCCAAATATCCCGGTTTGAAAGGAAAGTTATCAGAGTCCTAGTCAATGGATACGTCAGCTGCCGTACCAACACTGGAGTCCTTGGACTGAAATCTGAACTCGAAACATCATAACCCTGCCGCAATGCAAGCCAAACCAAACTCACAGCTAGACCACCTACGCTCGGAGATCCCAAAGTTGGAACATCCTCTGATACCACTTTTTCACGACCCGACCCAATGGGGCTCGTGCCGTGACTCCCCAAGCCCACCTCCAATAGGTTAAGGGTTGGCGACTAGTGACGAGTAGGCTATCGCACACTAGGGAGGAATTAGACTAAGGTACCTATAAAAACACACACCCAAAAACACCTCCATGTAACAGTGCAGAGATATATAAAAGTAAATAGTAAATTCATGCATACAACTATCCCAAACCAGAGTGCAACAACAGTTAAAAAATCGCAAAACAAGGCCCACCAAAAGAAAACTATAAAGGCTTCCAACCTGCTCGGAAGAAGGGTTATGCTTACAAAAGTACCACCGGAAAGCTCCTCGGCATTGATCCGGTGAGACTCCATGGTCAGTCCCGCTCACTCAGCTCTGCCTACTCCAGGTCCTCCTAGGACTCCATTGAAAGGCCCGTGGTCTGCACAAGACACAAACATGTGTGGACAAATCCCGTTCAGGGGTGAGTATAACAATACTCAGTAGGAACCCCTAAAACCAAAAAAAGAAGAGATCAATTGAAAGGAAACATTATGCTCATCCCAGCAATAGAAAACCCAGATGAGAGAGAAAGTTCATCTCGTGACCATCCTCAGCTAAACACAACTAGTCATCTCAATCCAAGTGTATTCCCATACATACACCTTGAACATCCGCTCAGGTATACACCCAAACATATATCTCAAACATCTGCCCAGGTATATGCCTATACATATACCATGATAATCCACTCAGATATATGCTCTTACATATACCAAAAACATCCAGATATACTCTGCTCACGCACCAAGCCACATGAGGTATCGACCTCATCACCAGCAATGGTTTACAACCAGGAGAGAACACTCCATGATCACTATCATCCTAAATGACACTTGTCCAATAGATACACTCCATAGGGTCCCACAAAAACATCTCAGAAGCTCACCCGAGAGATCACGCTCGTCGGATATCATCACTGTGGAAACCTCACTGATACAACATAAATACCAAACTCCTCAGATAGGGGATCTCTCTTAGGGTCTGATAGGGGATACCAGAACCCAAACCAGTATAAGAAGATCTCACAGATAGGGGATCACTCCTAGGGTCCGCTGGGGGATACCACAACCCGATATGACATTCGTAGGTCTCACAGATAGGGGATCACTCCTAGGATCCGATGGGGGATACCACAACCCGATCTGGCTCTAGACAGAAACACGTCACTCAGATAGAGGATATTCACCCATGTCATGATGGTCACGATGATACCGAAACCCTATCTGGTACATCTCGCATTGTAGGGGATCAAACTGATGATGTTGCAACCCTACAGAAACCATGCGCTGAGTAGGGGATCATATAACCAATGATACTGCAACCCTACTATAATCATCATGTTGAGTAGGGGATCATATACCTGACGATGCCACAACCCTACAGAGCATGACCCACTGCATAGGGGATCATATTCCCGGTGATGACACAAAACCTATGGGGTTAAACAACTAGATAGGGGATCGCCGCCCGTGGATAAGCGGTCACAGCGATACCAAGAACCCGATCTAGGGAAATGATGCTAGAGGATCCCACTTCAGGACCACTGGAGGGATGCCATAACTCTAACAGATTAGAGATCCTATCAAGGGGATAAAAAACCCATACCACGGTTGTGATTCCACACGAACACTCATAGGAGCGAACCAAGGGAGTACCCTCAACCACTACTGGTCCAAACTTCACAAAACCGAGAAACCCGCAACATCGCCAAACTGCGCACCTCCTAGGCCGATACCAAGGTCACTATCACGGTCTACGTGAAAAAACACATAGGATAGGCTATTTACTCGCCCGAAACAGACAACAGGTAAACAAGTTACTATTCACCGCAGCCTGTCAATGTGGGGCCGACACTAGGATCTCAAAACTCATCAAGTATATCACAACATTGTGATCCCCTCGAAAAAACACACAGGATCGACTACTCGATCGTTCAAAATGGATACCCGGCAGAAAAGTCACGTTTCTCCATAAACACCGGAACCGGCCTCATGGGTCCCACATCCTGATCTCCGTCCCAGTGCCCAGAAACTATCCTGAAAATTCCTCTTTATAATCAGGATCACAACGTCACCGACGACACGTCAATCGGACGCTCAGTGTAAAAGTTATGGCTGGTCGAAGTTGGATAATAATAAAATATTATTATTATTTCAAAGTTTCATAGCCCGGGGCCACAAAACCGACTCATAAAATTCCCAAAGTGAGTTCAAAAGGTCTGTCTCGACGCAAGGAATGTGTTTCTACAAATGGCTCACAAATTGGAGTTACGGTTTATGAGTTACGAGGGTTTAAAGAACCCCCAGAAATAATCTGGCCGAACCACCGCAGGGTCGCCGGAAACCATCGTCTGCCTAACCGGACTGCCGCCGCTGATAGAAATCCGCGATGCCATCACCACGCCACCACCACCCTTTTCGGAATCTTCCATGGCCGCCACTAGAAACTAGGTTTTCTGCCAGAAAACTTCTGGACCCCACTGGAAGCACCCAGGTGCTGTAAATTCAGATCCGAAAAATGTTTCGGAAACCTCGGGACCCGAACTACACAAACCTTATGAAGATTTGAAGAAAAAAAAAATTCATAAACGAGATCTAGGATTTTAAAACTCAAACTGACTACCTTTTGGAGGAATGCCGACGCTTTGCACGCTCTGCTGCTTTTGCTGCACGATCCGAGAGCATCCACCGTCAATATTCGAGACCGACTGCGCTTTGTTTCGACAATTTAGCCTCCGATTCATCGGTGGAGGAGGAATGTTGAGGGGAGGAGTTATCCTCCTCGTTTTTTCATCAAAAATATGGGGTGGAGGATTGATTAGGTTTAATTAATTAATTAATTAATTAATTAATTAAACCACCACTTAACGCCCCCGACCAAAATGCCCGACGTAGGGAAGATTAGGTCGCCCCTAGGGTAAACACGACGTTTTCAACACAACGACGAACTCAGAATTGTGATCTGAGACTCTTTTCAGGAGTTATTCGAACTACCACTCATAAAGAAACTTTACCATTTATTTACGAAAACACCCATGGTGGCTTTTTCCACAGCATGCCCGTGCCCGCAAAGTTTACTCCCTGCCTAGGGTAAACGGCACACTCTGGATACAAATGTGCCCTCATATTTCTGATTCGAGATACCATTTAGCAGAAAATAAAACATTGCCACATGCATAGTATAAAAATACTTAATATTTTTATAAAATTAATCCGGGGCACACCAGGGCTCAGAATCGCACGCCTTCTTCGCGCCTAGCTCTGGAATTATTCATAGGAATATTCCAAAGTCTGACAGGGCCAAAACCCAAGTCACTACAGACTAAGAAGAAAAATAATTAATACATCCATTATCGTAAGTTTACATGATCTAACATCTTACATTCATCTATGATATATCATATGCAACAATATAGACTCATGTAGATTATGATATGAATTTTATTTATAAAAATAGTAAAGAATCTATAGATTCATTGATGAATGATGATCTAATACCACTGATGGGTTTTTGGGGATTATCATATGATCAATATAGTAGAAGAAAACCATAATAATGTCTAATATATCATCAACAACACAACATGAAGTTAATAAAAAAATAATATAAAAAGGAATACCTAATTTTTATTGGACCAAATATTCTTCTCTTTGATAGTGTATTCTTGATTTATATCACCTTGAGACTACTAATAGACTCCCACCTCTATAAGTAGTACACCCACTACTAGAATACTCATTCATAATTAGAGGATTCCAAAACACTAATGGTTTCCAACACCTTCACTGTGATGATAAATAGAGAAATATTCTGAACAAAGATTTAGTTATGGCTTGGTAGTGTCACATAGCCTAAATCGGGAGATTCCATACCTTTATAAAATCTCTCATAATTTAATGAAGTGATTCGAACATCAATTTCAAACAGTTTCAAACTGATATATGTTATGATAATATATTACTATTGAGATATACTCATCCAAACATTTTAAATGATTATGTGTATCCATAAATAAATCAACATATTGATTCAAATCCAAAGGAAACAAATGGAATACATGGGTAAATCTAGGAACCCATATCATAATATTATCATAAGATATGATAGATGTAACGCCCCGACCCCAGTTACCCCGAGTCGGTGCATTACTGCGTAACATTGGCATGATCATAAAAGATCAAGTCTCGAAAGACCAATTAGCTTAAAAGCCTTGGAATCACTAGATACATTCATAAATGTTACATTACATCATAAAGTGAAAAACTACAATAACAAAGTCTCCATAGTCCACACTCATATCCTCTTCTGACTATCCCTGTAGGTCATTCATAAAATACTTCTTCACATCCTGGAAAATATTAAAACATTGAAATGTGTGAGCTCAGATGCTCAGTAAAGATAACAATATTGCAGAAGCTTTCATAAATAAACACTAACATTTAAGGCAATGTATAACTAAAACAAAAGCCTTTTTAAACTTGAACTTCAGCATAATATAGAAAAAATAAAATTAAATAATGTCATTTACTTACTCACATGGATATTCTAATAGTCGAATAATCACATGCAATATCAATAACCACTTTCATAATGATGGAATGAATAATGCCAGACTATCATAACCATGTAGCCAAGGCCTCGTGGGAAGACTACAAATAAGATTTTGTCAAGGCCTCGTGCCAAGACACTAGTTTGTCTCATGAGACCTACCGATGCATCGAGGAGCTATAGCGGGCTCCACCCGTCACTTATTAAGTCCAATGCATTCCTCATATGAACAGGTTTAAACATATCATAAACCATAACATAATTGTATCACATAAAATGTGCATAAAGGAAACATAATATTTCCTCACTTCAATCACAAGATATCAATACAAAACATTGATATAATAAAAACTTTTCAAAACCCTTTTCAATACCAAAATAAAAGAAAAGTAAAACATAGTATTTATTTTTCTTTTAAAAAAAGTTATTGCTTGTAGAGGAAGCCGAAACACAAATAATGGTCACGACGGCAGAGAAGTCGTTGTCACCGCATACGTACAAAAAAACATTCCTTTTGTTGTTTAGTAAAAACTCTTCGTGTAAAAAGATTCCTTTTTAATAAAAGTAAAAGTCAAAGGGGTTTATACACCGTATAAAAGAAATTTGTGTATAAAACCAAATACGCCTCAATGAAAGGAGATTGAGACGAAGTCCCTTACAAAGATCATTTTTTTAAATAAATAGATCTATTATGTGTATTCACTATAGGTACAAATAAAGAAAGTACGAATACAAGATAGGACATAATAATATAATGACATAATTTGAAAGTAGGAGATTAACCCAAACAATGGAAATTGGGTTAAGAAGTTCCCTTACCTCGTGTCCGACTTGACTCGACCATTCTTTAAGCTCTTGAATAATAAACTAGAGTTAATTTATATTTTCTTAAGAACCCTTTTAAAGTTTATTATTCCTTTTATATCACTTATTACCATGTTATGAACATTATGTAATTATTTATGTTAATAACGGTTGTTTTGTCGATCTTTGGTACTTGAGTCAAAAATAAACTTCTTAAAATTATAAGTTGTTCATGTGGTAAAATATAAATTATATCCATAATTATATTAATGATGTAGATATCATATAAATCATATATATCTAGTATATAAATTCATTTATAATATTACATAACATTTAGAGGTAAGAAATGAAATGCACCGTTCATGGAGACGGTAAGCCGTACGTACGCATGAACGCTACTTTCATTTCTATTTCGTATTTAATGGAATGAAGTTATAATTATATAAAGGTATAATATAATTCAAGTATAATATAATGTATAATACAATTTACTCCATCCTTTATACATCCCACATATGGCATTAATGATTCAAATCACTTTGAGGGGGCGGTAGTCCGCACTTCCTAAAATGAAAATATCGCGTTTACCCATAATGGAAACCATAAAGGTATTCCATAAATGAAAAATACAGAAGCTTAAGGAAAACATAAACATATTATATATCATATATAAATATAGTGACATCTTAATGTCAACCTTTTAAGGTGTTATATGAGTGTTGAACAATCATCGTTTTGTGAGGCAGAAATTTTCCATCCAAAGAAACAGTATGTTCTTTAATCATTAGATGTAGGTGTGTGTAAGTGTAGCTCGAATACTTCTTATAAAAACATCCTAGTATATTTAAGATACTGGTTTTGTTACAAAAGAAAGTAATAAAAATAGTTTAAGGGGTTGGAGAAGCAAAATAAAACAAAATAACATAAGAGAAGACATTACCTTAAAATCGGGTAACTCTTTTTTGATTTGAGACAATGGCTTCCTTGGGAAGACTTATGCCCAAAGTGAGTCTTCTAGGAGTAATAGAATGAAGTTTAGAGAGTATTTGGGTAGAGTTGTCCGAGCCAAAAGGCTTTGAAGGCGTGATTAAGGTGGTAGTGGTGGGGGCCTTTTATAAGAGGAGAGGAGGGGCACTCTTTGAAAGTCATGAAATGTTACTTTATTATATAATGATTTTCAGATTTTAAAGATACCACACTTATATATTTCTAGGATAAGGTGATAAGGGTTCTAAAGATACTCCTACAATAGGTTTTTGACAAGTGTAAGTCTTAGATTTTACGTTATCTTTTTATTTTATTTAAATCCTTAATTAACGAGGTAATCCCTGCATCATCATGGTGTCATAAATAATTTAATTTATTTAATGTTTAAAAATTATAAAAAAATTATCATGATGTAGTAAATTTTTTTAGATTTATAATGAATATTTATAGTCAAAAATATTACTTTTATAACCCCATTTAAAAATTGTTTTAGTAAAACTACTCATGTTTGTGACATTTTTATTTTAACATTAAATAAAAAGTTTTTAATGCCATTTTCCTACCAATGTGGCTCCATGGGGTCCCCAAGTTGACCCATGTATTGTCTTGGTCGGCCATGACTCATCCAATAAGGTCAGGATAAGTTTAAAGGTATTTCCATATTTTTATAATAACATTTTTACCTTAAATTTCACTAATTACCTTTAATCGCAATTAATTAAACTTAAAAGTTACTATTCACCAAAAATTATTTTAATCCCATTGAACCACATTTTACTACATAATGACAAAAATGTATGTTGGATTTTTGAAAATCAAATCACAGAAGTGGTAACATTTCATTTAAACGAAAAATCAGTTTTTTTAACTACCACTTAGTGGTTTCACTATTCATCAAAAATTGAAGTTTTTCAGAACAATGCCAAAATTTCACCCTAAGCTATAATTGATATTCTGAATTAAAAAATGATGTCTATTTTACAAAATTCCAAACATATAAGTTTCATTAATTAATTTTATAATTAATTTCCACTGTCACAACAAATAGCGTGTTTTTAAGAAACAATATATATCAAAAGATTGACAATTGTTTATGTCCAATTTCAAAGTGAAATTAATTCCAATGACCACCATTGGATAAAATGGTAAAAATGTATTCTAATTACACTTTAAAACCACTCAATAGTATAATTTATCACTATATGTTATTTTTATTAAAAAAGTTGTTTTTATGTATTTTTCACTATTCATAAAAAATTGGAAGTTCTCAAAAAAATACAAAAAATTCAACATAGGCTAATTTCGATATTCTGAATCCAAAAATGAAGTCCATTTTGAAATATAAAATATATATAATTTCAAAAAGTGGGTATTACTATTCATAATGGCCATTTTGATTGGTCGCGGTGTGTTAGAATCTCGAACTTGCGTACAATGCAAGCTATTGCATTATTGAAAGAGAAGCGTATCGTGGAAGCTAGGGGTGTTACATTCTACCCTCCTTCAATAAATTTCATCCTCGCAATTTGAAAATTTTCTTTGAAAATAAAAGGTTGAAGATAGGAAATACCTTTTTGGAAAACCCACATCGGAAATAAGGTTAATAAAAATATAACTTTAAAAGATAGAAAGATAAGTAAAAAGGTCACCCGAGATAGCCCATACTAGGATTCTATGAAAATATGGATATGGAAGAAAAACAAACCATCAAGGTTTGATGGAGAGTTATAGAAAATAGGATTAGGATAAGGTTAACCACAAGAAAATCACAAACTTGCGATTAGTTAAACGGTCATTGAATCCCCAGTTGGAAAAGTTAACCGGTAACGTTTTTTTAAGTTACCTTTTATAAAGTTGAGGAATTTATTTAGACAATTTACTAATAATGTAAGGGAATATACATAATTGTCATGTAGACTTTAATTCTTTAATAAAATTTTACCACAAACCCATATTTCACTCTAAAAGGTAATAGAACTCAAAAATATTCTATTTATCCTAATTGTATAAGGTTACAAATATTAACACATACCATTTAGATTAGGAAAACTATTTTGTAATAACCAGGGACTTCCTGTAGGCTAGTGGTAGGTAATAAAGGCCTGTCGCACTATGGTTGTGGGTTCGATTCCTACAGCTTTGTCTGACATGACGGGTTATCCCCCAACCTACAGGTTGTCCTTTTTTAAAACTATAGTATTATAATATTCCAAAAATATTATTCAGAAATGTTTTAACCTTAAACAGTACTATCCATGGTTCAACTTAATCCATTCCAACCTTTATAGTTATCCAAAATACTTCTGTTCAACTCACAGTTGAAATTTTATAAGGAAGGTAAACATAATAAAGATCATTTTTTCCGCGTAACAACATGTGAACACCTTCATCATGTATTATTTTAAAACACTACAACATCCTGAATTACCATAAATCCTTATTGATTACATTCATGATCCCTTATTCCTTATAGAATACTAGATATACTCCTTCAATCCAAAAATGTATAAAAATCATTAATCATTTTCAAGGAAGTTAAGAATATCCAATATAATTTATCCAAATCAATCATGTATTATTCCGAAATCACTATCTCGGTATCAGAACGATATTATGGTTTATCTTTATCTCAACCATATATTTTCCAAAAATTTAACCTGCCGTGGAGTCAAATTTCTTAGTTCCACACAATCTCAAGTCCTTGATAAAATAGTACTCCAGTACAATCCTTATATACTCCATAATTATTATAACCAGTACATCATTGATACAACACTCAAATGACAAAATTCTTTAATAACAACATAAGATCTCTAATCATTCCTCCTCATCTGTGGTAGTATCATAACTTGATTATTATCCAATAACATCATTTGGGGCATACTCTGATGATTTGGACATTGGTTTGTGTAGTGTCCCCACTCCTTGTAGATGAAGCATTGTACATTTGAAAACTTTCTCTTACCCTTGCAGTCACGCACTTGGTGTCCTTTTTCTCCACACTTATTACAAACTCCCATTCCCTTCAGGAAAGTCCCAAGGTGTTTCTTCCCACAGTTATCACATATTGGAAAAATCTTCTTTTCCCTCTTCCCTTTATCCATCATCCTTTTCTTCTCTTGCTTCCCTTCAAATCCATAGGACTCATAGAATTATTTACTTATCTTATTAACACATGATACTATTTCTTCATATGTTGAGAATACATGGGAGACTATTTCCCTTCTAAATGTTGGCTTAATACCATGAAAGATATGTTCCTTCTTACTCTTTGGATCATACGTATTGCTAGAGTTCACAATCCTTCTACTGGGCGCCATTTCTATAAAATGGCATAAACTAGGTCAGTTTATGAATTAAAATACATAATTCCATACTTGTAAAACACTTAACATAAATTGAACTATTTATGGATATAATCCATAATCATAAAAATGTTTTCTTTGAGGAAGTATATACTCATAACCCTTCATAGTGGTTTGTAAAGAAAATGAGAATTATCCTAATAATATCCCCCGGGAGTGTCGTAACCAAGAGTGCAGCAAGGCCCGTTGTTTTGCACCAGTTCCCATTCGAGTCTAGATCAAAGCGGTGTTTTAGGGTTTTACCCCTAGGTACATCTGTTCCAGAGCCACCTCTACCTGCTCGTATCCAGACAGGGATGCATTGCTCTGAAAACTCACAAAATCCATATAATTCCAAAATTCTAGGAAGTTCTTATATACTAATCCTCAAAGTCTATATTTGGGCTATGTGCTCTAATCAGAGTTTTTATAAATCTAGCTTCCAAGGTTAGTACTAAACTGCCTCTGATACCAACTGTAACGCCCCGACCCTAGTTACCCAGTGTCGGTGCATTACTTCTCAACATTGGCATGATAAAAAAAGATCAAGTCTCGAAAGACCGACTAGTTTAGTAGCCCTGAAATCACTAGATTCATTCATAAATGTTACATTACATCATAAATTGAAAAACTACAATAAAAAAGTCTCCACAGTCCACACTCAAAACCTCTTCGGACTATCCCTGCAGGTCATTCATAAAATACTTCTTCACATCCTGGAAAATATTAAAACATTGAAAGGGGTGAGCTCAGATGCTCAATAAGGATAACAATATTGCGGAATCTTTCATAAATAAACATTAACATTTAAGGCAATGTATAACTAAAACAAAAGCCTTTTTAAACTTGAACTTCAGCATAATATGGAAAAAACTAAAATTAAATAATGCCATTTACTTACTCACATGGATATTTTACTAGTCTAATAATCACATACAATATCAATAACCACTTTCATAATGATGGAATGCATAATTCCAGACTATCATAACCACGTAGCAAAGGCCTCGTGCCAAGACTACAAATAAGATTTTGTAAAGGCCTCGTTCCAAGACACTAGTTTGTCTCATGAGACCTACCGATGCATCGAGGAGTTATAGCGGGCTCCACCCATCACTTATTAAGTCCAATGCATTCCTCATATGAACAGGTTTAAACATATCATAAAACATAACATAATTGTATCACATAAAACGTGCATAAAGGAAACATAAAATTTCCTCACTTCAATCACAAGATATCAATACAAAACATTGATATAAGAAAAAATTTATCAAAACCATTTTCAATACCAAAATAAAAGAAAATTAAAACATGGTATTTATTTTTCTTTAAAAAAACGTTATGGCTTGTAGAGGAAGCCGAAACTCAAATAATGGTCACGGCGGCGGAGAAGTCGTTGTCGCCACATACGTACAAAAAAACATTCCTTTCTTCGTTTAGTAAAAACACTTCGTGTAAAAAGATTCCTTTTGAATAATAGTAAAAGTCAAAGGGGTTTATACACCGTATAATGGAAAGTTGTGTATAAAACAAAATATGCCTCAATGAAAGGAGATTGAGACGAATTCCCTTACAAAGATCATTTTTTAAAATAAAATAGATCTATTATGTGTATTCACTATAGGTACACATAAATAATGTAAGAATACAAGATAGTACATAATAATAAAATGACATAAGTTGAAAGTAGGAGATTAACCCAAAGAATGGAAATTGGGTTAAGAAGTTCCCTTACCTCGTGTCCGACTTGACTCGACCATTCTTTAAGATCTTGAATAATAAACTAGAGATAATTTATAGTTTCTAAAGAACCCTTTTCAAGTTTATTATTCCTTTTATATCACTTATTACCATGTTATGAACATTATGTAATTATTTATGTTAATAACGGTCATTTTGTCGATCTTTGGTACTTCAGTCAAAAATAAACTTCTTAAAATTACAAGTTGTTCATGTGGTAAAATATCCATTATATCCATAATTATATTCATGATGTAGATATAATATACATAATATATATCCATTATATACATTTATTTATAATATTACATAACATTTATAGGTAATAAATGAAATGCACCGTTCATGGAGACAGTAAGCCGTACGTACGCATGAACGGTAGTTTCATTTCTATTTCATATTTAATGGAATGAAGTTATAATTATATAAAGGTATAATATAATTCCAGAATAATATAATGTATAATACCATTTACTCCATCCTTTATACATCCCACATATGGCATTAACGATTCAAATCACTTTGAGGGGTCGGTAGTGCGCACTTCCTAAAATGAAAATATCGCGTTTACCCATAATGGAAACCATAAAGGTATGCCATAAATGAAAAATACAGAATCTTAAGGAAAACATAAACATATTATACATCATATATAAATATAGTGACATCTTAATGGCCACCTTTGAAGGTGTTATATGAGTGTTGAAGAATCATCATTTTGTGAGGCAGAAATTTTCCATCCACAGAAACAGTATGTTCTTTAACCATTAGATGTAGGTGTGTGTAAGTGTAGCTCGAATCCTTCTTATAAAAACATCCTAGTATATTGAATATACTGGTTTTGTTACAAAATAAAGGAATAAAAAGAGTTTAAGGGGTTGGAGAAGCAAAATAAAACAAAATAACATAAGAGAAGACATTACCTTAAAATCGGGTAACTCTTTTTTGATTTGAGCCAAAGGCTTCCTTGGGAAGAATTCTGCCCAAATTGAGGCTTCTAGAAGTAATAGAGGGAATTTGAGAGAGTATTTGGTCAGAGGTTGGCCGAGTCAAAAGGATTTGAAGGTGTGAGTAAGGTGGTAGTGGTGGGGGCCTTTTATAAGAGGAGAGGAGGGGCACTCTTGGAAAGTCATGAAATGTTACTTTATTATATAATGAGTTTCGGATTTTAAAGGTCCCAAATTTATATATTTAGAGACTAATGTGATAATGGTTCGAAATATACTCATCCAATGGTTTTTTACAAGTGTAAGTCTTAGATTTTATATTATCCTTTTATTTTATTTAAATCGTTAATTAATGAGGTAATCGCTGCATCATCATGGTGTCATAAATAATTTAATTTATTTAATGTCTAAAAATTATAAAAAAATTATCATGATGTAGGAAATATTTTTATCTTTCTAATTAATATTTATATTCAAAAATATGACTTGTATAACCACATTTAAAAATTGTTTTAGTAAAACAACTCATGTTTGTGACATTTTTATTTTAACATTAAATAAAACGTTTTTAATGTCATTTTCCTACCAATATGGCTCCATGGGGTCCCCAAGTTGACCCATGGATTGTATTGGTTGTCCATGACTCATCCAATAAGGGTAGGAAAAGTGTAAAGGTATTTCCATATTTTTATAATATCAATTTTACCTTAAATTTCACTAATTACCTTTAATCGCGATTAATTAAACTTTAAAGTTACTATTCACCAAAAATTATTTTAATCCCATTGAACCAAATTTTACTTCCTAATGAAAACCATGTATGTCGTATTTTTGAAAATCAAATCACAGAAGTGGTAATGTTTCATTTAAATGAAAAATTAGTTTTTAACTACCACTTAGTGGTTTCACTATTCATCAAAAATTTAAGTTTTTCAGAACAATGCCAAAATTTCAGCCTAAGCTATAATTGATATTCCGAATTCAAAAATGATATCTATTTTAAAAAATTCCAAACATATAAGTTTCATTAATTAATTTTATAATTAATTCCCGCTATCACAACAAATAGCGTGTTTTTAAGAAGCAATATATATCAAAATATTGACAATTGTTTATGTCCAATTTCAAAGTGAAATTAATTCTAATGACCACCATTGGATAAAATTGTAAAAATATATTCTAATTAAACTTTAAAACCAATAAATAGTATTATTTATCACTATAAATTATTTTGATTAAAAAAGTTGTTTTTAAGTATTTTTCACTATTCATAAAAAATTGGAAGTTCTCAGAAAAATACCAAAAATTCAACATAGGCTAATTTCGATATTCCGAATCCAAAAATGATGTCCATTTTGAAATATAAAATATATATAATTTCAAAAAGTGGGTATTACTATTAATAATGGCCATTTTTATTGGTCTCAGTGTGTTAGAATCTCGAACTTGCGTACAATGCAAGCTATTGCATTATTGAAAGAGAAGCGTATCGTGGAAGCTCGGGGTGTTACAATAGAGGAATCTCATACCTTATAAGACATTAAGATATCAAAATCTATGATATGAATCAAATGGATATTATAGGATATGAAATAGGTTATATCATACAATAAAATATAACCATATTAGTCTCTTTATAACACTAATTACCAACCAATGGGTCATCCCCATTGTTCACTTCATTATGCACCGATTATAATTGCACTTGGTGCCAACAGTAATGACCTGAGATTTTGGATTCTTGAAATTAATACTATCTTTGATATCATGCCCTACATGCAATACTAAACAAAAACAAGAAGAAACATATTTATTATTATGAAAAATTAATAATAATAAAACCTCTAGTAAATAAAAAATATTGTAATCAATTATAAAATTCAAGAAATATAGGATTAGGAACACATAATATTTTTAAATGGAATTTTTCGTGTAAGCTATTTTTTCTTTATGTGTATTTAAATATATTGAATTCTAATTTAAAAGTTATATTTATAAATTTATAAATTTTAGTTTTACTAAATTAACATAATTTTTTAATTCCTTATAAAAAATTATCTTAGGGTTAATTTTTGAGATTTTTCTATAATAATAAATTATCAGGTGAATAGTGAGAAATAACGATTTTTCAAATACTATCACTTTTATGACATTATATACAAGAATATTATAAAAGTTTTGGAATTGTTTTCTATAAAATTATATATTTAAAAAGTAAAATAAACCATTTAAAAATACTATGTTGAATTTATGAAACATATGTTTAACATTTTGGAAACTTAAGTAATATTTTACTTTAAAAATAGTTTTTATTCACTTATTTTAAATATCATCTTTCATCACTTATAGAAATAAAATAAAATAAAATTGAATTCATATTTTTGACCAAAATTTTCATAAAATTTAATAAGTTCAATTTCATTTTTAGGGATAAAATTATGATTACTAATATTGAAGTTAATGACCATGATAATGGTAAAATAATTATTTTAAAAGAATTGTTTTATTGATATTGTGTAATTTTTATCCAATAAAATAAATTAATTTCTTATAAAAAACGAGTTTAATGTAATTTTTAAACATATATATAAATATATTATCACTCATTCAATTGGTAATAAACCATAAATTATATTAAGAACATTTAATGACGAAAACAACATTTTTTTCTACAAAATAATATTTCTATATATTTAATGTTTTAATTTAAAAGGTAATTTTATATTATTTATAAATTGAATTGGATTAAATTTAGGATAAATTTATTTTTATCACATCCAATTTATTTAAGGGGTGTTATTTTATATTTTAATTAAAATATATATTACTTAGTTGAATACTAGTTACTTAGGTAAAAATGTGAAGGGTAAAATATAAAAATCTAACGGTAAATGATTTTAAAAATGTTCAAAACACATGTTGAAATTTGAAGTATAATATTTAAAGACCTTCTCCCTCTAAAAAAATCATTATTTATCACTTTTGGATCTTTTTAACCTCGAATAATGTCATTCCATTATTGAATAACAATGTGTGCTCATAGAAGTGTCATTTTATTCACTTATAAAAGGTGAAAAATTTCACCACCGCATTCCACCCCCCATTAGTTTTAATTTATTATGAGAAATATTAAATTTTTATCTTAATATAATTCTATATCATTTTCATAATCCTCAGGAATCAATTATTTGTCATGATCCCTTCATTTCTTGGGAGACTTTCATGAGAAAGTCCAAGGTCCAAACATGAGTATTATTTAATCATTATCCCTTTCTTCTTAATAATCCACTCCCCAATTTAATTTTATAATTCATATATATTTCCATAAATTTTTTTCTTATAGTAAATTTTATTATTCTATGGGAATAAAAATTTACCACCCTTCTCCTTTTCCATTAATAAAAATGAAAACATCATTCGTGTGTGTAAGGGCTACCGTTTCCACAAAGTAACATATCTCATTTTTCATATAGTTTATGTATTATTTATTTAAATCTCTTAAAATATGGTTAGATACATTAAAATATCTGAATAATATAATTATTATTCTATAATAATGATATTATTCCAAAATAAACCAGTTTATTAACCATTTTCATCAATTAATTATGGTGTGTTCATGTTTAGGCCGGTCTAAACACCTACTTGAAAAATGATATAAAATAATTTCATAGATGACTATGAGAATTTAATTACTGATAATATATGATATAAACAATTAGATGATGAATTTATTAGTTCTATAATGGTACAATTAATGTTAGGCTCATTAATTAATAGACCATTATTCATTTGTTAAAAATCACCAAAATATTCTCTTCACCAATTTCATCTGCATGGATGGTATATAAAACCACTATTATGAATAATTATAAAGAACAAATTATAGTACCCTATATGATCTAGGAACGATTAACTTGTTATAATAATGAATAACAAAACCATTATTATGAAACTAGTCCAAAACAGTCAAAATTACTCATCGAAAATAAATAATAAATAACTAATATACATTTAGAGACTAATATAAATTTAAAACCCAATGTATGTATGCATGTTTATAATTCAAGAGGAATTTTAATTTTGAATTGGTTAGTGTTTAAAATATTGAACCTATATTCATAATTTAATTCTAAGGGTTTGGACACCTCAAAAGAGGAATTTTTGACATGGAATGGGTTCAATTAGTGATAGGAAGGCGCATGTGGATATATGATATATCCCATGGTCACCAATCAGCTAGAGTGAAAAATAAAGTAACCATCAGATGTTCAGTACCATCCCATCAGCAAGATAGTGGGGATGGAAGTGTCCTAGGTACCATTTTATGTGCCACTGGCTAACTAGTGGCCCAGTACTAGCTATCTAGTGAAGTTAAATGGGGAAAAGTTTCACATTTTACACCTCATATTTTTAGAGGGGGAAGCCCATTCCTTATTTTGCTTCCCTTGTGCATCCATAAAAAGCTTTCTCCTTACTACCTTCTTTAATAACCTTTATTTAGGTGTTCTTATTGGAATTGTTTTTGGAAATTCAAGGTAAACCTTTCCCTTCGACGATCTCTTCTTGTATCCTCCTTCTCTCAGCTTTAATTTTTAGATCACTAATTGAGATTTTTCATTACCATTCCACTGGATTATTGTTGAATCCTACATTGAAAAAGGGTATTTCAAGAAAAATAGGAAGAGGGAATATTTAGATGATGAATGGGTTCCGCTTCTCATAATTTTTTGAAAGGTATGTCACACATTATTTTTTCTATTTTTTCCCTAAAAATTTCATTTTTTAATTATTGAAATGGTTTAAGAACTCATGGGGGGTTTTATTGGGTTTGTGCCGAGCATCATCTATTGAACTCCCAATAATGGCTAGACTCAGTTCCAATGCGATGAAATTATGTGGTGAGTTTCCTATATTTATTCCTGATGTTAATTTTATTTTTTAATTAATTATATTTAATATAGTTAATTGTTTTTAGTTTCTTGGCATGAGTTAGGATTTTGGCGGGTAATGAGATCTGGGACCGGGCATGGAAAGATATCAAAAGGCCCTAGAAGAGATTCCCACAATTAGAAAAAAATTGTAAATAATAATTCATGAGGTAGTTGGTCTTACATAATAGCCCCATGTATTTATTTTTTCAATCATTATGGAATCCTAGCTTTTTATTACATAAAATTTTCATTAAATGGAATAAAATTTAAGGTATTTTAATGTTTAGTTTCTTGTAAATTAGGTAGATAATACATGAAAACATTAAAAATTATTATAATCCACTTAAAATAAATATTCATAAGTTCAAACTAGGTTACTTTTACTGCATCTCATATCCTGGGGACATACATCAAAGGATATGGGTGATCATGAAGCCCAATAAGGGAATAAATTAGAGAGACATATAACATGTGATCATGGGACATATCAATAAGAAAACGGGGCATAAAAATAATTCATGAATAAAAGGAATATCATAAAAATAATAAAGTGAATCATAACATGGAAATGTGTCTACAATATTTAATTGAGACATTCATACACATATCTCTAAGGTTCATCACTATGGTGTTATAAATGAAAAATTACCAAGGTTATTCACCAAGGTATCGTAAAGCATGTCATCTATAGAGATAAAATCATTTACCCAATGAATTTAAGTGACATAAATGCCCAAACTTAATATTTATTAATTAATTTGATCCACATATATCATAATAAATCATTTCATTAATAGCCTGAGGAGAATAAAAAATAGGTTTCTTATCAAAATAATGGCATACAAAAGTGATTAATGACATTATCATCACATCATTATTAACCCATAAAAAGGTAATATGGTTTTGATATATTTAAATACATAAAAAATAAATCATTTTTTATATCTAGGTGAATAACCATGGAAAATGACGTTTTTTGGGTATTCAAAAAAATAAAATAAATTAGAATTTCTAAAATAAAAAATAGAAATTTGAGAAGTAGATTCGACATCACGATGAGTATAAAATATGGTTTTAGAAAAGGGTAAAATGATAAGGGATAAGGGTATCCCATTCAAAAAAATATTATTATTATTGTAATGGGATAATATAAAGTGTAAAAAGGTTTTTTTTGGAAAATATATGACATACCACAATAGGGAGCTTGAATGGAAAATTGAAGTGGAAATTTCCATTACCTTGAAGCGTTGCTTCTAAAACTTGATGATGGAACCTTGGGAGATTAATGACACCTTGGGGGAATATTGGGGAGAAAATTTGTTCATATATTCGTGAATTATGGAGTTTGATTAAAGGGGAATGTTGAAATGGGTGGGTATTTATATCAAAAGTGGCGGAACTGTTTAATAATTTCCAAATATAGGTCTTTGAAATATAGGTTGTGGAAAATGAAAAAACATTGGCTTACCTATAGTCTTTTCTCATTGTTTTATAAATTTGGGACACATTTTATTATAATTTTATTAACCCTTACCAAACACCATTTTTAATACTTATTTTGGCATGGAAAAGTAAAGTTTCAACAAAGTAATGTTTTTGAAAATAAAATTTTCCATTTTAGACATTGGAAAGTCACTTATAGTTTTGGAAATTGATTAAAATATATTAGATTACATAATATTAAGAAAATAAAATATTTTACTTCATTTATTATATTTAATTAATTATTATATCACTATTACATAAATATGAAGTCATAAAACATACCAAGAATCCAAAACTATATTTTTACTATTTATGAAAAAATAAAGTATTTTAGAAAATTATCATAAATACACCCTTACCTAATTTCAACATTCTTATTTAAAATAAAATTTTTATTTTATCAAAATAATTATATAAATATAAATTTTTAACTTTTAAATATAAAAATCCTTATTTATTTAAAATAGCAGTTTTAAGGCATAATCAATTTTTTGAAACTTATAAAAAATTTCCTAGGACATTATAAAATTATTTTATCATTTATATTTAAATAAATGTTTCTTAAAAGACTATTTATTTTAAAAAATATTATTTAGAATATGAATTTTTATTTTAATAGTGTATATATTTTCTAGAAAAATAATATTATGTTTTATTTTCTTCTAAAAATCAATTTATCAAAATAATCTTAATTAAACGTATATTTTATTAAGAAAAAATATTCTTAAAACTGAATTGACAGAATAAAAAATTCATTTATACAAAGAAAATTACACATTAATAAACTAATTAACGGACACATACCCCTTATTACACCCGCATACACCCTAAGGGTAAGGTGTGCGATCGTGGTAGTTTCATGGAGTGGCTCTGCTAACATTAACCAAGTGATAATATCTACTGGCTTGAACTTATCCTATTTGTGATATCATTCAAGCCTCACTTGTTTAATATTATCTTGGGATTGGTCAAGGACAAACCCCAGTGATGCTACCTCCCTCCCAAGTTTTGACAAATGGGCTTTAAACGACATGACACTTCTGATTGAGACTATCATTTCTACTTTATGAATCAATTATCCTTTTTCATTACTACTTATAAACACTAATTAGTAAAATTATCACCCATGGGTTTAGTTTCCAATGGTAATATTTATGAACAATCATATTTTACCAATAGCCATATAATGGTCAAATCCCAATGGTCACAAGTCCCTTTATACCCTATAAATACCACTTTTTTCCTTTACTCAAAATTCACTACAATTAATACTAAGGTTATATTTTAATTTATTAAGATGTTGATTAGTTTACTAATATTTCGTTTCATTTATATAGTCTTGGCTATGGGGTTATGTTTCTAACAGATTTGGGTGATCCATATATTCCCATTTTTGTTATTATATATTATATTTTTTTGTATAGCTATAATGTTCAACATTTTAATTGGTTTTATAGATAAATAATGTAATGATAATTATTAATGAGATATTGTTTTTGGATTCTCTATATTTTTTACATTCATAATAATATATTATTTGTAACACACATTTATTTTGGGAAAAAATACCATTTTTAAAAAACTTTGTTGTTACATTATCCCCCCTTAAGAAATTTCATCCCTAATATTTCAACTCATTCTATTGATTGCGAAAAGTTGAGGGTAATTTTGTCTCATTGTCTCATTTTATTCCCACGCCACTTTTTCATATTTACGGTTTCTTCACAAAACATTGAAAATATGGTTAGTCACGTTGCATATAACTTTATCTCTGTGGTCAAAGATCTCCATCACTTTCTCCTAATAAGAGAGGTCATGTTCCAATTATACCACCTTAGGATTCAGTACATGGGGTATATCAGGTATGTACTTCTTCAAGAGAGATACATGAAATACATCATGAACTAGAGTTAGATTTTGTGGATGTACTAGCCAGATCCTATTTGACCAGTTATTTTAAAGGGGCCAATGTACCTAGGGATAAGATTCCCTTTCTTCCAAAACCACATGACTCTCTTCCATGGTGATATCCAAAAGAATTTGTTTTCCAATATCAAACTCAAAGTCCCTTCGATGGTTATCAACATAACTCTTCTGTCAACTATAAGAAGACTTTATGAGTTTTTTGGATGACATGATCCTTTTCTGTCATCTCTGGTACATGATCATTCCCAAGTATCATTCTCTTGAGAACTTCATCCCAACAAGTAGGAGTTCTACATCACTTTCCATATTGATATTCATAGGATTCCATTTGAATACTCAAGGGGAATATTTTATTGTATGAGAACTCAAAAAATGGTAGGTGTTGATCTTATCCACATTTAAATTCCATTGAGAATTTTCTGAACATATCCTCAAGTGTTTGAATAATCCTTTAATATTTTCCATCATTTTTGGGATGATAGGCCATACTAAAATTCAATTCAGTATTCAAATCATGTTGAAGACTTATACAGAAGTTATAATTGAACCTTGGACCATGATCCGAAATGATAGAAAGTGGTTCATCATGAATCCTCACAAAATCCTTTAAATATATCTTGGAATGTTAGTCAAGTGATAAATATTTTCTAATAGAAATGAAATAGGATGTCTTAGTGAGTCAATACACTATAACTCATATCAATTTTTTTCATTTGTATTTTCTTGGGATATTAGTGATGAAATTAATAGTGATAATATCCCACCTCCATTTTGGTATGGGTAGTGGTTGCAATACCACTTTTAGAAGTTGTCACTCCACCTACACTTGCTAACACATGAAGCATCTTATAGTGTAGTCAGAAATATAAATTTTCATAATATCCACCAATAATGATCATGAATGTCCCTATACATTTTAGTGCTTCTAGGATGTATTGAGAATGTAGAGCCATGGGCTTAATCATTCAACTCCTTATTTATATTCAGGATATATGGGACACATATCCTTGTATGAAATTTTATTACACCTTATTGATCAATATTGAACTCAAGAAACTTACCATTATTCATAGTCTATATATTCTTTTGTATCAAAGGTTCTTCTCATTGTATATCTTGATATTATCTAATAATTATTGTTGAGATATCATTTAGGATATGATTGATGATGTACCTTCATATTTGATACCCATTTTCTAACCTTACTATCACCTTGATCAATAGATCTCCTTCAATCCTCATTATTTCTTTCACAACAAGGTCTTTCATACTTAATGCATCAATAAATTTGTTTACTTTTCTGGGATGGTAATCAATTGAAGAGTCATAGTCTTTAAGAAGCTCCAACCATCAAATTTGTCTAATTTTCAATTCCTTTTTCATAAAAATATACTTCAAACTTTTGTGGTCTATGTATATATCACATTTCTCCCCATAAATATAGTGTCTCCATATCTTGAGAACAATAATTAATATATATAACTCTAAGTCATGTGTATGATAATTTTTCTCATGATGCTTTAACCGCTGAGATGCATATGCGATCACCTTTTCATATTTCATGAGGATGCACCCAAGAATTTTCAAAGACACAACACTATAAATAAAAATGTATTAACTGACATAGATTAGAGTTAACATAGGTGTATTAACCAATATCTTCTTTAGTTCTTGGAAACTTTCTTCACACTCCTTTTTCTAGATAAACTTATCTCCTTTTCAAGTTAACTTGGTCAGTGGATTAGAAAGCTGTGAAAAGTGTTTCAAAAACCTCCTATAATATCATAATAAATTAAGGAAACTACAAATCTCAGTTACTATTATAGGATGTGGCCACTCCTCTAAAGCCTTTGTCTTGGTATGTTCAACTAACATTAATTTATTGGTTACAATGTTCCCCAAGAATTCAACATGTTATAACCAGAATTCACATTTACTGAATTTTCAAAATAGTTTCTCATTCCTCATAGTTTTCAATATAACCCTTATATGATCCTCATCCCCCTTAAGAATTTTGGAATATATCAAAATATAATTAATAAAAACAACGACAAATTTATCATGGTTTTCCTTAAAGACTCTATTCATTAAATCTATAAATATAGTGGGAGAATAAGTTAAGCCGAAGGGCCTAAAAAATCATAATTACGATATATTTTTCATAAATAGTATTTGGAATATCTTCTTTCTTCACCATCAAGTGATTATACCCATATTGGAGGTCAATCCTAGATAATAATTGAGCCCCATTAATATGGTCAAATAAATCATCAATCCATGATATATGGTACTTATTCTTCACCGTGATTCTAATAAGTTCTCTATAATCAATGAATAGATGCATTGATCCATTATTCTTATTCACAAAGAGAATAGGTTCTCCCCAAGGAGACACACTAGGTCAGATATATACCTTATCCAGAAGACCTTGATGATTTTTATTTTATTCCTTTAACAACACATTTTCCATTCTACATGGGATCTTCAATATCAGTTTGAATCCATGTATGAGTTCAATGGAGAGATTTACCTATCTTTTTGGGGGAGTTATGAGTAATTCATCAAGAAATATGTCCATTTATTTTTGAATTATGGGGAAATTATCTATGTTTATAGTTTCATTTCCATCTCCCTCTTCATTGATCATCACAATAAACAAGGGTATTGGAGGTTCTTCTAGATAAAGCTCAGGCTGGGATATCTCTCCTATAAAACCAACTATAGGTTTTCCATTCATTTCTAATAAAATTTCCTAAATTTTATAATTGATCTTAGAATTATACTTTGAGTGCTAGTCCATCCCTAGTAAAGTGTCTAATTCAACCATGTGAATGACTATTAGATTTGTGATGAGATTGAAATAACCAAAGTTAATAATAGCATTTCTATACACCGTTGATTCTAGGATAATCATTTTAGGAGTCCTAATTGATAACTATACTTCTAGAAGCTCAGGTAATGATTCTATATTAATTCCAAACATATATGAAATAAAGTAATGTATAGAATGATAATTAAAAAAGGTACTTTCTAGATTTTAGAGCACAATGAGTGTCCCTACCACCACAATATCTGAAGACTCTACTTTAGCCATCATGATAAAAAATTCCCAACCTCGATCCATTTTCCTAGGCTGAGGTTGATGGTGGTTTCCTTCTATTTTTCTTCTAATTTGAAAATTGGTTGGAAAATTTACCAAAATTTTCACACTTGAAGCATTGATCTTCCGAATGGGCCTACACTGTTCTCCCTTTGTCGTTAGTTTTGAGATATTAAGGCTTTATCTCTCTATGAAAGTTCTAATCTATATGCTCATATCTTATATATTTGTATCAAATTAAACTCCCAATAAATCAGTTCCTGAAATACTTCCTACCACATTTTTTCATGTTGTATTTTCAACTTCTTTCCTCCTCTTCCATGATCAAAATTCTTCCATGCATTTGGATCCATTTCTCTCTTCTTTTCATTCGACCTATAGAACCACCACATATCTCTAAACTCCAATTAAACCTTCATAGAAATCTGCACCATATCCTCATAGATTTTATAGTCTCGATTTTCTAAATTCACCTCCAAATAGGGTCTTAGTCCATAGAAACATCTATCAACCATTCCCTTAGGATCCATAATAAAGCTAGAGGTGTATCAAGAAAGTATTGTAATGTTTATCTCATAGATTCCCAATGATTCATTTTCCCTCTACTTCAACTATAAGAATTCCTTATCTATTATTGTTCACATAAAATGAGGAAAATATTTATTGAAAAAGATTACCCTGAACTCTTACCACTCTATAATATCAATATCCATTATTGGATTCGTGTTTTCAATCAATGTCCCCCACTGATTAGCTTCTCCTTCTAAGTGGTATTCTTCTACAATGAATTTCACTAGCTCTAAAAAATAGAGTAAAGAAAGATATTTTTTATAGAGGTAATCCATTATTCAGAAATAAATGTGTCGATAGATCCACTAAATGAAGGTGTTCATTGACACATTAAAGAGTTAGTGGTATGTTGTTCCCTTCAAGATGCATCTGGTCAGTCAACTTGATTCAAGTTATTATTTTTAACTTAATATAGTTGATTCATCATCCTCATGAAATTTTCCATTGGAACTTATATTGTAAGGCCATCATTACATCATCTATTTCACTCATCATTTATGTGGTTCCTCCTATTTTTTTATATTTTTATAAAAGAAGAAAACCTTGGAGAGAAATGTATTAATTTTATAAATATTATAATTATAATGTGAGTTTAAGTCTTAAAAAATCATAATTAAATATTTTATAACAATTTAATTTTCTACATATATCCTTCAAAATGGTTCATAAAAATCTTGTTATTAACCAAACATATCCTCTAGGAGTGTCAAAACAGTTGTGTAATAAGGCCCATTATCGTACACCAGTTCTCAATCGAGTCTAGATTAATGATGGTATTTCAGGTGTTACCCTTAAGTAGATATATGCCTCAGACACATCAACTTTTAATATCTAGACATGGATATATTTTTTTTGGAACCACTTACTTAATACTCACCAAAATACCATGATGTTTTCCTATATTTAGACTTCTTCCTAGGTTTCTTAAAAAATATTCCAATTCCAAATTTACACAAGAAACTAAAACATGATCCAATACTAACTATTAAATACCATTTTTTCTACTTAAATGGACTAAAGGCCTTATATTTTTATTCATTTTTGATAATCACCCTTTTAAGGGTTGAAGGGGAACCCTTACATGGCCTATAGGTTTCATGACATTACATGAACTGAAGGACTTAGAGGAATTCAGCCCAGACTATAACTACTTGGAAATACCCCTACCCAGTGTCTACATAATGATGAAAACTCTCCAAATTCACATGTATATTGGAATAGTTGTCTTATGTGGATATGCATAGGCCTCGTACCAATGGAAATTTCCAAACCATCTCTTTCTTCCAAATCTATTAGCTCTGCTCTGGTGAATATGCCTACTCTAAATCCTCATTTAGAGCCTGATCCTCAAAGATTATGTCTGGTACATCAATAAAACATGTGAACCTAAGGCTCTGAGGTGTCCTAAAGTTATTTTCATTAAATAAATATTTCATCACATGGAACAAAACGTAGGATATTTTAAAGTTTAGTTTCTTAGAAATTATGTACATAATATATGAAAAATTAAAAAATTATTTTAATTATCATTTTATACATATTCATGGGTTAAACATAGGTTAATTTTACTACATCTCATATCATGGGGACATAAATTAAAGGAAAGGGGTGATCATGAAGTGCATTAAGGGAATAAGAAAGAGATACATATAATATATGATCATGGGAAATATTAACAAGAACACGAGGCATAAAAATAAGAAATAACCAAAAGAAATATAATAATAATAACATAAATCATATCATGGAAATGTTGATATAGTATTTAAATGAGACATTCACAAGAATATCACCAAGGTTTATCACCAAGTTGTCATTAATAAAAAATTACCAAGTTTATTCACCAAGGTATCATAAAACATGTCATCTATAGAGATAAAATTATTTACCCAACACATTATAATGATATCATATCAAAGACTTAATATTTATTAATTAATGTGAGACACATAGATCATAATAAATCATATCATTAATAACCCAAGGAGAATAAAAAATGGGGTTCTTATCAAAATCATGGCATACAAATTTTTTTAATGATATGATCATTACATCATTATTAACCCAAGACAAACGGAATATGGGTTTCATATATGTAAATCCCCCCCAAAATAAATAATTTTTATATCTAGGTAAATACACATGGAAAAGTAAGTGGCTTGGGTATTCAAAAATAAATAAATAAATAAATGAGAAATTCTCAAGTAAAAGATAGAAATTTGAGAAGTAAATTTGACAGCATGATAGGTATAAAACATGGTTTTAGAAAAGGGGAAAATGAGAGGATAAAAAGGTCTCCCATTCATATAATACCGTTATTACAGTAATGGGATAATAAAAAGTGGACAAAAATTAATTAGTTTAGAAAATAGATGACATACCACAAAAATGGAAATTGAATGGAAAAGAGAAGTGAAGATTTCACATACATTGAAGAGTTGCTCCTAAAACATGAGGATGGAACCTTATGAGATTAAGGACACATTTGGGGGAATATATAGGAGGAAAAATGGGGATAACTTTGTAGAGTATGGATTTTGATTAAAGGGGAATGTTGAAATTCGTTAGTATTTAAAGAAAAAGTGTAGAAATTGTTTAATAATTTCCAAATATAGGTATTGTAAATATTGGTTGTGGAAAATGAAAAACCATTGACCTACCCATGGGTTTTTATCATGGTTTTATAAATTTGAGTCAAATTGTATGATATTTTAATCCATAAAAATCAAATACCATTTTTAATACTTTTTTTGGCATGGAAAAGTAAATTTTCCACAAAGTAAAGTTTTTAAAAATAAAAGTTTCCATTTTAGACATTGTAATGTTTCTTATAGTTTTAGAAGTGGATTAAAATATTTAAAATTATATAATATTTATAAAATAAATTATTTTAGGTTGTGTATTGTGATTAATTATTTATTACATCATTATCACATAACTATAAAGTCATAAAACATATCAAAAACCCAAAACTATATTTTTACTATTTACTGAAAATAAAGTATTTTAAAAAATTATAATAAATTCTCCCTAACCTAATTTAGATGTTATAATTTAAAATATAATTTTTATTTTATCAATATAATTATATAAATGTAATAATTTCAATCTTTTAATATAAAAATCCTTATTTATTTAAAAATAACAGTTTTTACGTAACAATGAGATTTCTGAAACATATAAATTTTTTTAGGCCATTATAAAATTGTTTTACCATTTATATTTAAATAAGAGTGTTTTAAGAGAATATTTAATTAAAAAAAATATTATTTTCATAACCTAATTTCATTATAAAAGTGTATATATTTTCTAGAAAAATTAAATTATGTTTTATTTGCGTCAAAAATTCAATTTATCAAATTCATCTTAATTGAACATATATTTTATAAAGAAAAAATATTATTAAAATGGAATTTATGGAATATAAATTTTATTTATAAAAAGGAAATTACACTTTAAACTAATTATTAGTCATGTAACCCCTTATTACAACCCCATACGCCCTAAGGGTAAGGTGTGTGATAGTGGTAGTTTCATGGGGTGGCTCAACTAACATTGATCGAGTAGTAATATCTACTAGATTAAAATTATCCCATTGTAAATTTCTTTCAATATTCACTTGTTTAAGCTTAGATTGGGATTGGCTAAGGGAGAACCCTAGTGACACTACCTTCCCCCCATGTTCTAAACAATGGGCTTCAAACGACACGACTCTACTAGTTGAGGCCATCATTTCTCTTTTACGCATCAAATATCCTTTTTCATTAATACTTATAATCACTAATTATAATGGTAAAATTATCACCCATGAGTATAGTTTATATTAGTCATATTGACAAATATTCATACTAACCAATAGTCATATTTGATCAATAGTTATATAATGGTCTAATCCCAGCACTCACATTTCCCTTTATACCTTATAAATACCACTTCATTCCTTCATTAAATTTTCACTTCAAATACTCCTAAGGTTATGTTTTAATTTCTTAAGTTTTTTATTGGTTTAATATTATTTTTTTCACTTATATAGTGTTTTTAGTGAGGGTGATGATTCTTGAAGATTGTGGAGATCCATATTTTTCTATTTTAGCTATTATATTTCATATTTTTTTTGT
This sequence comes from Viscum album, assembly GCA_963277665.1. NCBI lineage: Eukaryota > Viridiplantae > Streptophyta > Magnoliopsida > Santalales > Viscaceae > Viscum > Viscum album. The sequence continues at coordinate 574,665,515 of OY728122.1, read as the reverse complement.
CTAGTTGTAATGTTCAGAATTTTAATTAGTTTCATATATGACTAATGTAATGATAATTATTAATGTGATAAAATTTTATTGGTCACTATATATTTTTTACATGTATAATATTATATATTATTCAACACACATTTATTTAGAAAACAAATATCATTTTAAAAAATGGTTCATTACATACTTTCCCCTCAAAAAATTTCATCCCTGAAATTTCAACTCACTCTCTCAGTTGCAAAAAGGAGTGAATAATTTTGTGTAATTTTATCCTCTAGTTCCCACATCACTTCTTAATATTTATGATTCCTCCACAAAAAATTGACAATGTGGGTAATATTTTTGTGTAGAACTCTATCTCTATGGTCCAATATATCAATCGACTGCTCCTCATAAGAGAGGTCGTATTCTAGTTGTACCAAACTCTGAATTAAGTACATATGATGGATGGGGTAGTTACATAATCAAGATAGATACATGGAACACATCATGCACTTGAGACAAATTTGGTGGAAGTAATAGCTGATAGGCCACTGCTCCTATGAGATCAAGTATTTCAAAGGGGCCAATGTACCTAGGGACAATCTTACCTTTCTTCCCAAACCACATAACTCTTTTCCATAGTTATATCTTAAGGAATTTTTTTATTTAATATCAAAATACAAGTCCCTTTGATGGATTTAGACATAGATATTTTTCTGATATTGGGAAGCCTTTACGTGTTGTTGGATGGAATGGACCCTTTTGGTTATCTTTAGTATAAGATCAAGCACACGTAAATATCGCTCTCAAACTTTATCGCAAAAAGTAGGAGTTCTATATCACTTTCCATATAGGGATTCTTAGTGTTCCATTTGAATACTTGAGTGGAATCAATTGTTATATGAGCACTTAACTAATGGGAGGTGTTGATCCCATCCACCTTTAAATTTCATTGATCATGTTCTCAACATTTCCTTGATTATTTGAATATTATTTTCAAAATGGTAATCCGTTTTTGGAGTCATACTAAAATTCAATTTAGTATTCAGAGCATATTGAACACTTATATAGAGGATAGAGGTGAATGTGGGATCATGATCAGATATTATAGAAAGTGATTCCCCCTATAGCCTCATCACTTACTTTATGTATATCTTGTTATGTTAGACTAGAGAGAAATATTCCTGAAGAGTGATGAAATGGGAATTATTGGTGATTCAATCCACTATAACCCATATCGAATTATTTCCTTTGGATATTTTTGGGATACCAGTGACAAAGCATAGTGATATTTTCCCACTTCTATTTTTGGTATGGGAAGTGGTAGTATTAACTATTTAGAAAGTTGTCACTCTGCCTTCACTTGCTGACACACCAAGCACCTTTCAGTGTAATTGAAAATACCCCTTTTAATGTTATCCACCAATAATGATAATGAAGGTACCGAAACTTTTTAGTGCTTCCTGGATGTATATAGAATGTAGAATTATGAGATTCATCCATTATATTTTTATTTGTCTCTAGAATATATGAGAAAAATATCCTCGTATGAAATTTTAGTAAACCTGTTCGATGAATATTGAACTCAAGAAAATTTCCATTCTTCAAATCGTCTATCTTATTATGTATCATAAGGTTTTATATTTGATCTATCTTGATCATATCTAGTAATAATGGTTGATTAATAATTTGGGATATGATTGATGATGTCCCATCCATTTTTATTCCAATGTCCAACCTTACTGGGTCCTTGATCAATTGATCTCATAGAATCCTCATCATTTCTATAACAATATGTCTTTACAACTTAATGAATCAATGATTATTTTTCTCTTCAGGGGTGGAAATAAATTGGAAAATCATAGAATTCAATAAGCTCTTTCCATATCCTTTTTATCATGTTCAATTAATTTTTTGTGAATATATACTTCAAACTTTGGTGTTATTTTTATATATCACATTTCTCCCCATGAAGATAGTGTCTCCACATATTCAGAGATAAAAAATAACTATATCTAACTCTAAGTCATGCATATGATAATTCTTCTCATGAGGATTTGACTATCGATATTCATAAGCAATCACATTATAATTTTTCATGAGGATTTACCCAAGCCATTTTAGATATGCATCCCTATAAATATAAAATCCTTCTCTGATAGAGGGAAAAATTAACAAAGGTGAAATAACCAATATCTTCTTCAGTTCTTGGGAACTTTATTCACACTCTTTTCTCTAGATGAACAGAAATCCTTTTCAAATTAACATGGTTATTAGTTTATAAATCCAAGAAAAGTTTATTTAAAACCTCCTTTAATATCCTACTAAACCAAAGAAACTATGAATCTTAGTTACCATTATAGGATGATTCTAATCCTCTATAAACTTTTTCTGGGTAGGATTAACTGAGATTCCTTCATTGGTTACAATGTGTCTCAAGAATTCAAATTTTTGTAACCAGAATTCAAATTTTCAGAATTTTTCAAATAGATTTTCCTTCCACAAAGATTTCAATATAACCCTTTAATGATCCTCATACTCCACATAACTTTTGGAATATATCAAAATATCATCAATAAAAACTACCACGAATTTATCATGGTAGTCCTTAAAGATTATATTCCTCAAATCCCAAAATATAGTGAAATCATTAGGCAAGATTAAGGGAATAACAAAAAACTCATAATGCTAATATCTTGTTAAGAAGGCAGTATTTGGAATATCTTCTTTCTTAACCCTCTATTAATGATACCTAGATTAGAGGTCAATCTTGGAGAAGAATTTATCCCCATAAATATGGTCGAATAAATCATCAATCCTTGGAATAGGGTACTTATTCTTCACTATGATCCCATTAATTTCTCTATAATCAATGTATATCCACATTGATCCATCCTTCTTCTTCACAAAGAGAACAGGTCCTCCCCAAGGAGATACACTTGGTAAGATAAATCCCTTATCGAGATGATGTTGATGTTGTTTCTTTGATTATTCTAACTAAACATTTTCTATTATATATGGGGCCTTAGATATTGTCTCGGATCTAGGTATGAGTTCAATGGAGAACTCTACCTCTCTTTCTAGGGGAGGGCTGGGTAATTCTTCAAAAAATACATCAATGTATTCTTTATTGATCTGTAAATTCTATATATTTATACTTTCATTTCCTTCTCCATATTCACCAATAATCTCCATAAAGATGGATATATGAGGTTTTTTAGGCAAAGATTAGGTTGGGATATATTTCCTTTGAAAATAACTATATGTTGTCCATTCATGACTACTAAAATTTCATTACATTTACAATTGATATTAGACGTATAATTTGAAATATATTTTATCCCTAGTATAGTGTTTAATTCCACCATGGGAATGACTAATATATCTATGATGATATTGTAGTCACATAACTTAATACTAGAGTTTCTATACACTACTGATGATAGGATAATCCCTCTAGGAGTCTTGAATGATAACTCTAATTCTGGAATATTAAGGAATGATTATATATTCATTGAAAATTTATGTTAAATAAAAGAATTAATAGAAACAAAATCAAACATTGTACTTTATAGCATTGAGATAACAATAAGTATACCATCCACCACATCAATTGGAGCCTCTACATTAGCTCTCAGGATAAAAAATGAACAATATTTCTCCCTTTTCCTATGCTGAGGTTGATGGTGGTTTCCATTTATTATATTCTAATTTGGAAATTGGTTGGAAAAGTGCTGAATCTATCCACACATGAAGTATTAAAATTCCAACTAGGCCTGCACCTCCTTCACTTTTTTTAGTGTTGAGAAGTTGAGGATTCACCACACCATGATAGTTCCGAGCTGTATCCACATCTCTTCTATATTTTTAGCATTTTCCACTCCCAAGAAATAAGTTCCCCAAATTATTCTTACCACATTTGTTGCACGGGGGATGTTTCACCTTCTTTCCTCCTCTTCCACGATCAAAATGTTTCCTCATGTTTGGTTCCATTACAATCTTATTTTTATTCAACCTATTCGTCCAATGTTTCTCTTAAAAATCTAATTCAACCTTAATAACACTCCACACTATCTCCTCATATATTTCATAGTCTCAATTATATAAATTCTTTAGTAGAAGGGGTCTCAAAAAACCAAAGAATATATCATCCTTTCCCTTAGGACCCATAACAAAGCTAGAGGTGTATCATGGAAGTATTATAAAGTTTATCTCATAGATTCTCACTGATTCATTTTCCTTCTACTTTAGCTCTATTAATTCCATATCCATTTTTATTTGCATTAAACGAGGAAAATATTTATTAGAAAGGATTCTCGTGACCTCTTCCCACTCTATAGAATCAATCTTCCTTATTGTGTTTATGTTTTTAATAAGTTTTAACCACTAATCAACTTCTCCCACTAAGTGGTATATGTTCAGGGTGAATTTCTCTAGCTCCAAACAATAGAGTACATAAAATATATTTCTATATAGGTAATACATTGTTCAACAATCAATGGTTTTGTATATCTACTAAATGAAGGTGGTCATCGAAGCATGAAAGAATAAATAAAAAGATGTTACCTTCAAAATGAATCTGTTTTCTCAACTTGATTCTAGTTATTATTCATAACATGAGATAGTTGATTCATCATCCTCATGAGGTTTTCTATTACAGCTTCTATTGGAAATATGTTAATCCATTATCTGTTGAACTCATCATTTACACTGTTCCTCCTATTTCCCAATTTTTTTTTATAAAATAAGAAAACCTTGGTGAGAAATGTGTTACTTTTAGAAACCATATAATTATAATGGGAGTTTAAGCCTTGAAACATAATGCTTAAATATTTTATAAAAATTAAGTTATATATATATATATATATTTCATGATGATTCTTAAAAATATTGTGATTAACCAAACACATCCCTTGGGAGTGTCAAACCATGTGTGTAGCAGGGCCCATTGACATGCATTAGTTTTCGACCGAGTCTAGAAACATTTGGTGTTTTTGGGTGTTAACCCATGGTACTTATGTGGTATAGACACATCCATTTATAGTATCTATATAGGGATTCATTTTCTTGTAAACCACTAAATTAATACTCGCAAAAATAGCAAGATATTTTTATATATTTAGAATTGTTCCTAGGGTTCTTAGTAAATATTTCAATTCATAATTTCCAAAAATAAATAAACTATTCTTTGATACCAACTATGGAATCCCACCTTTTTAATACATAAAATTTTCATTACATGGTACAAAACATAGGATGTTTTAGAGTTTAGTTTCTTGTACATTAGGTACCTAATAAATAAAAGCATAAAAAATTATTTTAATCCACTTAAAAAAATATTCATGGGATAAACTTGGGTTACTTTTACTTAATCTCATATCTTGGGGACATACATTAAGGGAAATGGGTGAGCATGAAGCCTGGTAAAAGAATAAGAAAGAGAGACATATATCATGTGATCATGGGACATATTAATAAGAACATGAGGCATAACAATAATGCATGAATAAGAGGCATATCATAATATTAAGAACATGAATCATAACATAGAAATGTTTATATAACATTTAAATGATACATTCATTATCATATCATTAAGGTCTATCACCAAGGTTTCATAAATGAAAAAGTACTAAGGTCATTCACCAAAGTATCCCAAAACAAGTCATCTACAAAGATAAAATTATTTACCCAATGAATTGGAGTGATATAAAGGAAAATTAGTCATATTTATTAATTAATGTGATCCACATTGACCATAATAAATCATTTTATTATTAACCTAAGGATAATAAAAATGGGTTTCTTATCAAAATCATGGCATACAAAAGTGCTTGATGATATGATCATTACATCATTATTAACACACAAAAAATGAACATGGGTTTTATTTATTTAAATACAAAAAACAGTAAATAATTATTATATCTTGGTGAATATCCATGTAAAAGGAAGAGTTTTTGTTATTCCAAAAAAATAAAATAAATAAAATTTCTCAAGCAAAAGTGAGAAATTTGAGAAGTAAATTTGACATCATGATGTGTATAAAACATGGTTTTTGAAATAGAGAAAATGAGAGATGAAAAGGGTATAAAATTCATAAAAGACTATTAATACAGTAATAAGATAATAGAATGTGGGAAAAATGAATTATTTTGGAAAATAGATGAAATACCACAAAAGGGTAACTTGAATGGAAAAGAAAAGTGGAGATTTCCCTTGGAGGGTTGATCCTAAAACTTGAGGATGGAACCCTCAGGGATTAAGGACACATTTGGGGTACTCATGGGGAGGAAAATTTAGTATATATTCATGTAGTATGTATTTTGAGTAAAAGGGAATGGTGAAATGGATGGTTATTTATAACTAAAGTGGAGGAATTGTTTAATAATTTTCAAATATAAGCCTTGGAAATATAAGTTATGGAAAATGAAAACCCATTAGATTAAACATGGTTTTCATTCAACATTTTTGAAATTTGATTAAAATTTTATGATATTTTAATCCACCAGAACCAAACACCATTTTTTGTACTTATTTTGGAATTAAAAAGTAAAGTTTCCACAAATTAATGTTTTTAAAAGTAAAATTCTCCTTTTGAGACTTTGCAAAGTCACTTATATTTTTGGAAATGGATTAAAATATATTGAAGTATATAATATTAATAAAATAATATATTTTAGGTCATGTATTTTGGTTAATTAATTATTATATCATTATTAAATAAATATGAAGTCCTAAAACATACCGAAAACCCAAAACTATATTTTAACTATTTTCAAAAAAATGTGGTATTATAGAAAATTATCATAAATTAACCATAACATAATTTTCACATAATTATTTCAAATATAATTCTTATTTTACCAGAATAATTCTCTAAACATGTGAATTTTAACTTTTAAATATAAAAATCCTTATTTATTTAAAAGTTGCAGCTTTAAAGGAACAATCAAATATCCGAAACTTATAAAAAATTTCATAGGCCATTATAAAATTATTTTATAATTTATATTTAAATAAGAGTGTTTTAAAAGGTTATTTAATTAAAAAATATTATTCAAAATACTTGAGTTTATTATAAAATTGTATATATTTTTTATAAAAATAAAATTATGTTTTATTTGTGTCTAAAAATAAATTTATCAAATTCATCTCAATTAAACATATATTTTACTAAATTTATTTTCCTAAAATGTAATTTATGGAATGAAAATTTTATTTATACAAAGAAAATTACACTTCATGAAACTAATTCCTAGATACATAACCCCTTATTACACCCACATACGCCCTAAGGGTAATGTGTGCGTTGGTGGTTGTTTTAGGCGGTGGATCAACTAACATTGACCGAGTGGTAATCTCCAATTGATTGAGATTATCCTGTTGGTGTTTCCACTCAAGCATCACTTGTTGAAGCTCAGCTTGGGTTTGGTCAAGGGATAACCCCAGTGGTGCTACCTCCCTCCCAAGTTCTGAAAAATTGGATTCAAATAACATGACTCTACTGGTTGAGGCCATCGTTTCTTCTTTCTGCATCAAATCATCCTTTTTCATTAATACGTATAAACACCAATTATAATGATCAAATTATCACCCATGGGTATTGTTTTGAACTGTCATATTGAACAAAAATCGTATTGAACAATGATATATTTTATTAATGATATTATAATGGTCAAATCCCCACAGTCAAATATCCCTTTATACCCTATAAATACCACTTCATTAATTCACTCAATTTTCAATAAATTTTATCATAATGTTATATTTTCATTACATAATATGATGATTAGTTTACTAATATTTTGTTTCATTTATATCGTGTTGACCTTAGGGTAAATGATTCTAACAGATTAGGGTGAAACCAAATTTCCCATTTTAGCTATTCAATTATATATATATTTTTTCAATTTGTAATGCTTGAAATTTTAATTGGTTTCATAGATGAATAATTTAATGATCATTATTTATGAGATAAATTGTTTTGTCTTCTCTATATTTGGTATATGTATATTATTATATAATATTTAACACACATTTATTCATGAACTAAATATCATTTAAAAAAATTGGGTCATTAAAATCATGTATCATTAATTGTGTAGGCTCACCACTTTAGGTGATAAACTTTTTTTTAAATGGTTATCCTAATTAAAAATAAATCTTAAATTAATGTAAATAGGAGGAGTTGAATCCCTTAGATGACCAAACAAAAGTGCCTAGGCCACAATGATCCTAGTGCACTATATTGATGCCTTATTTACTAATGGAAGAAGCATTGTATTTTGAGATGCAGTGACCTATCAACCCCTTGAGTAGGTTGAAAGGGACTTAAGATACATAATAGTCATAGGATAGTGACTTTCTACACCTATTGAAAGTGGTATTCTATAACTTTATATGAATGATTAAAGAGGAATAGATGATACCTTTAAGATACTTGGTGAATTCTAAATATATTGATAGGTGAGGTTAGAGATAAGGTGTCTTGTTATACCATGAACATCTCCAAGTGGATAGATCTTAGACAGACTGGGACTGGGTTGGGTGATCAGTTAGACTTAGTTAGACTTGAAATTCTGAGATGAGTCACACACTATCTTTTTAATGATTTCTTATGAGGCGAAACCAATTTCAAAACTTATTGATGACATAGAGGGGTAAAATGTACTTAGAACATTGGGTGATGACTTAAGGCCATGTTTGAGATTGAGGGATCTAGGTTGAGTATCATGGTTTGATGTGACCAAAGGGACCTAATGGGTTCCCTATTAATAGACCGACCTTGACCGGGTATACATGGTTATGGGTAGTGATGGTTTTGGGTGTCACACTACAGGAAAATTCCAATGTCGTGGTGATTTCTAAAAACCACTTCTAAATTGCGTGTCGGGAAAGTATTTGCGGTGGTTAAAGCGGTTTAGTAGCAGTTTATGGGATCCGTCGTAGTTGGTTCATTTTCGCGGTGGTTATATTGTTTTTCATAGGGGTTTTTTGGGCAGGGGATTAATTTTTTTAGCAGTGGTTAAAATCGGCGCTAAAAAAAAGTAATGGCCTTTTGGGAAAAACCGCCGTGAAAAACAGTATAACTGCCATGAAAAATGTGCAGAAGATGGGCCACTGTATAGGAAGTTAGAACCACCTCTAAATTTAAGACCATAACCGCAGTTAAAACCACCGCTAAATGAACCTGTTACAATTAGCGGTGGTTAAAACCACTTCTAAATGGAAGATATACAAAAAAAGAACCAGTTTTTGGATCCCCTGTACCAGTTCCTTGAAAAAAACCATCCCAATAATACGAAAACACCAACAAAATACATACTATAGTCAATATGAAAAGATATGGTTAACTAATCACAACCAAATGCATTGTTTAGTAAGTAATGGAATGTACATAAACATATCACATGGCATAATCCTAGTATCTAATAAAATATAGTGGTGAATTTAAAAGTTTACCCCTCTCCTATTCTTATACCAATTTCCCTTTTCTATTTCATCTTCTAGTTATTTTGAATTCTTTATCCTGTTATATAACTCAAAATTTTTTAACATAAGTTCATCCATATCTCTACCATTAGACACCCAATTCAGGATCTGAAGGAAGCATTGGATAGCTCAACGTAAGGAAAAACCCACTCATATATCCAATTTTAGTTTCCCATTGGATCCATTGTGCTATATAGGCATGGGCACATTTTCCATACCATCATGGAACTGAACCATTTCTCATATTTCTCCCAAAAATCATGAAATATGAAGTTGATATCGGGAGAGGCATCATATATGACCTTTAGGTTGGTAGTCACATTGTTTTCTCTTTGTGGTTCGATGTTTTGTAATTAAGTTACTGTGTCACACACCATATTTGGTAAATTATCTCTATTTAAGTGATTTATGTATTTAAAATTGACCATTTCAGACTCATATGTACTAGTTGATCCTTGATTGGATGTTCACATGTTGTGAGCAACTTATATGGTCACCCATTGGGTGATCTAGGTGAAATTAGACAATATGATTTTTTTTTCAAATGTCGGTACTCCCACATATCTTTTGGAATTGTTCAAGAATGTAATATCCCTTTATATATGATTATTTTTCGATCCCAAGGCAAACCTTATGTGTTTGGAACACTTATAGTAGGAATTTCTAAAGTGGGAAATTTCCTAGATTAACATGTCACCATATATGTGACTCCATTGAGATTATATATGGGTTTTCCATGTTTTAATGAATTGAATGAGTTAAATGTAACTGATAATGTGAAATGGATAATTAATGGAGGGTTTTCTTTCCTAAAATAAATCAATTGGTTTTAAATGGAATAACCCCAAGTAATTGTAATGTCATGCTCTTGATTTATGATTTATAAAATGCTTCATACGAATTGTAATATTTTAAATGGGAATTGAAAATGGATGAAGACATGAATAAGAGGTTATTCTTTATCTATTATGACACAAATGATTATGTCTTTATTATCTATATGGTGTAGATAGAAGAGATGAATGTGAGGTAATTCCCCTTGCTAGTTATATTTAATATATGCCTTTATAGAGGTTGTGGTATGATGGTATGAGATCATTGAGCAAGGAGATATCATAATTCCTTACATCTGGTGTTGAGCATAGTGTATCACAAAACTTTTACTATATAAGTATTGTGATTTACTCACCACAATCCATGACTATAATTTTGACCTGATGGTGCACTCAATATCCCATTTTTTGTTTCATGGCGTCTCTCACTCTATTGGAATATAGGGCATGTACCCAATTATATAAGCACATTGGCTCGTTAGACTGGTTAGGGATGTCTGAGTTATGCCATGGTCTATTCATTAGTATTATTATAATTATATGGCTATATACATCTTCACATACATTTTCAATATAGGTGGATGAAATATATATAAACTATATATATTACTAATATATACAGTAACTATTTATATTTCTATTCTATCTATGTGTCGATAAATTTAAACCCTCCTATAGTCCTTTAAGAACATGATTGAGTGGTTATTTATTTATTCCTTAGTTACTCAAAAGATGTGGGGTGTAGTATGTTGGTGGTAGACCCTTTATCATGGGAATAATGATGTGGTAATATTTTCTTGGGATTAATTTATGTTGGAATTCCGTGTGGAATTATTATAAATGAAACCTAACATAGGAATTTGGTAAAATCATCTCTCCCTTGGGTTATTCCATGTGTAATCATTATACTTGACACTAAAGATAGAAAAAAGGTAAAATAATCTCTCCCATGCATAAGGGATCCTAATTTTTTAAGAGTGATGGATCAGGTTCAAGTATCATATTTGTTTCACTCATGTGATTTATTTGGAAAAGGAGTATTTAGTGTGGTTTCCTTATAAGGAATGGAATCTGGATCCTAATATATTGTCACTCCCATTATGAATCCTATTTATTTTGATGTGTGGAATATAATAGAAGTGATCAGGAACATTCCTTCAAAGGGAAGAGTGTCTCATGAAGGGTGTTGATATATTCTATCAAGTAATATGGATTCTTATAATTAATTTTTTGTGATAGGGTAGTTGATGTTATGAATGGTAAGTAACTGATCATGTAGTCTATTTAACATTTTTCTAGGGCAGGGGGTTCTAGAGAATCTACTGGGAGTTTCCCATCGTCATGTCATGCCTATAAAGATAATGGACACTATCATTCACACTGCGTGACTATTCTTGGAGGCCACTTTGTAAATGGTTGGAAAACCCCATTTCATACAGGTTAGAAAAATTTCCCCTAATATCATATGAATATCCATGGATTCCAACTATTTTTTGAAATTTTGGATACTAGGATTATTCCACACTAAATGGTGATATATCTTAAACATGTTAGCGATACACACATTCTCATCCCTAGTGATTGATACAAGAGAATAACTAAGAAGTACTTCTTAGAAATGGAAATGTAGTGGTAAATGAATTGGGCTAAAAAATGTAGGATGAGTTATTATAATGAGAAAATGAATTTAGGAAAAATGAATCATAAAAAATGAATTATCACAATAAAGAGTCGATATATATGGTGTATAACACACTCGAGAAATAAATACATAAAAGAAAACATCATAAATCAATAAAATACATAAAAGGAAACATGAAAAATCAAGAAAATATTAGGGCATGAAAATGTTTGGAGGCAACTATGTGCCACACATGATACATATACAAATCGACAGTTACAATATTTTTCCACATATCAATAATAATACTAATCACTGTTCGATGATGAACAAATATCATCACCCTCTCCACCTCTATTTCCACTTCCTTCTACCACCTGTAAGAACATTATATTGAAAATTAAATAGTGTTGTATATTTATATTTAAACTTAAAACCAATAAAAGTTTGAAAAATAAATGATTTTTAATTTTTGTGATTTACCTTTTCACCACCAGTCAATGCAATACCACAGGGGGGATATCTTCTAATCTGTTGACGTATATCAGTCAATGCTTTCTGCAAAGTGGATATCTGAGCCCCTTGGTCTTGAAATATGTTTCGTAGAGAAAAAAATCTCTCTCTGAGCATCTATGGGTATGGACTGACTACAACTAGAAGTATATGCAGCTACAATCCCCAATGGCCTATCAGAGACCTTAGATAGTATGGGTCCCAAACCCATCCCACACACTCTACCAGGATGCTCCTTCCCAAGGACTTTAGCAACCGGGTCATTCTGGGAGATTTAGTAGGACTGCCCAGTATTAACATCCCATATTTCATTAATTTTTACCTATAAATCAAATATCAATATATATTAACATAGTTGAAATTGATAAAAAGTTATTATAATGAAAAAATGAGTTCATACCCCAACTTCTTTGGCAATCTCATTAACAGAACTTTCATCAGATTTTTTGTGAACATCCAAACACACTTCAGTTCGGGATGCTTCGTGACCTAAACTCTTTGACTTAATTAAACAAAGATAAATCAAAAATTTAATATATTAAATAGATAATATTTTCTTATAAATATTTAAACTAATGAAAATATTACCAGTCGATTGGCTTCTAGAAAACGTTTTTGACCCTGCAGTGTGAGGGATGACTTGCTTAGCCCGGCTTGATGCATTATTTCTTGAGAGATCCTGAAATCAATAAAATTCAATTTAATAGTAATGTATTAAATCTCATCTCATCTTTATATACATTTATAAATGTAAAATGAGATTAATATAATAATATATATTTAAATACCATCTTCTTTTCATCACGATGTCTGTCAGCAAAGATTTTCCACTTTTCTTTAGGTACCCCATTGGGTAGCTTCTCAAAAATTTGTTGGACGGTCAATGAAGTATCATTGAAATCTCTCCACAATCTCCATTTGATGTCTTTCCATTTCTTTCCAAGATTTTTCAACATCCACTTTTGTGCTATCACATCAGCAACTGTAAAGTGTAAAAACATATGTATATAGAAATTTATTTTGAACATATTAATAACATGACATTCAATTACACCATAATGTATTAAAATTACCTTTATTTGGGAATCAAAAACGTCATTTTTCCAACTTGGAGTCATATTTATCCAATCATCACTGGAAATAGGAAGGGAAATGGGATCTGCTGGCAGCTGGCCTAGAATTTGGCCAAGTAATCTCGCAACGTCATCCATAGGGACCAGATATGAATCAAATGGGACAACTATCTTCTCTCCATTAATATTCCACACATCTGTACTTTTTATATTTTTCTCCATATTTGAATTTTTTTCATCTTTAATGAATAAAAAATTAGTATAAAAAAGCGCAATAAATTTATTTATATTAAAATTTGTACCTATAACAGTGACCCTACAATATGCCCGTGATGAACTAGAAGTAGCGCGTTGCCGCCCCGTTGCGGAGGCTGCTGAAGGGGGAGTCGAAAACTCATCTTCCAAAGGGATTTTCATATAGGGTGTGAGAGATGGTGCAGGGGGGAAGGAAACTGGTGGCTCGAATTCCGTAGAGAGGGAGACATATGCCCTATCCAAACAACCATGTGGAGGTGAAGAGCTGATTTCAAAGATGAAGATGATGGGGAGGAGCAAGTTCCAAGTTGTTTGTCTGGGTTGTATGGTATGTTTGTGCCTACGGGCATTGGTTCCTAAAAAAATGTCCTACGGGCATGTAATAGGGTTTCACCTAATCCCTTGAAAGGTGGATTATCAATCAATAAAAAATGAAGGCCTTCGGGCCATTGGAGGAGGGAGACAGATGGATCGTCATCTGTCGCAGTAGTGGATGAAACAATGTATCACTTCCTCCTGGGCATTACTATAATTTAATCAAATAAAATTATGTTCAGAACATATATTTCAAAAAAAAATATGCAGAAAACAAAGTTAAAAATGATAATATATGCCTAGTATTAACAAACAAAATATACATAACAATGATAATGAATGACTGCACAAATGAAATAATTGGTTGCTGAATGAATAAATAACTGTCCATATAATCATTTCCCCCTTAAATCATGTCGGTTTCTTGCTCTATTAATTTATCCACTTCATTCATCCTTTCTAGACTAATATTTTCAATATCATGATGGACAAATAATTCTTCTTCTTATTGTTGATTCAATTCAATTTCAGAGGTCAAATCTTCCACTTCATCACCCATATCATAAAAATCCCTTTGTATTACGTGAGTAACTACACTCCACCCTTCATCGACAACGTCATTCACATAATATACCATTTTTTCTTGTGATGATAAGATATATGGATCATGTAGTTCATGATCACCAACATCCATCAAGCGAGATAAGTTCACAGAAGTAAATTGCAAGGAATCTCTTTTAACACCTCTGGAAATATCGACCCAATTGCATTTGAATAAAAAAAATGAAATATGCATGTGGTAGTTTAATTCAATAATATCAGTCAACTTTCCATAGTATACCACTTCAGAAAATGTAAATATACTATTATTCTGTGTTTTCAAATCCCATTGTCGATCGAACGTACGAAATATAAAGCCATTCACGTTGTAAGCATCAAATATTCTAACTTGTTTTAGAGGACCTTGAGCAAGAAACTTCAAATATTTTGAAAACTCTGCTCGAGTATTAGTATTCATGATCTAAAAAAATAAATATACTTTATTATATTTACAAAATATAAATGTCAAACTAATATTCATACTCATTGAAATATTTATGAACTTACACATCATGAAAACCATTCTACAAGCTCTTAATTAACAGATTTCATTATATCTTTCTCATTTCGTGTTCGACCTCTCATTATTCTCTTTGTTTGTATCCTCAAATCTTCAAAAAAATTGATCTAAAATTTCACTATTCAGTAGCACATATCTATGTGCCTGTAATAATTCCAATTCTGTCAGTGTCACATTCGAGGTCCTCCCAACTGATCGGCCAATAGAGGGATTTTTTTATTTCTGATGTATTTGAGATTGAGTCGATGTGTCGTCAAAACGTCCAATTCAATTAAATCTTGTCTCAATATAATCAAAGTATCTAGAAAAAAAGGTAAGACACTACTTATCCAAATATCCTTAAGCAATAGAGCCTTCTGGTTGATCTTTTTTTCTCACGTATGATTTCAAGTGCCCAAGATATCTGTGAAATAAAATAAACATAATTATGAATTTAATTAAGTGCCAAAAATTGTTTACTTAACTAAAAAACATATAAATAATGTACCTCTCAATTGGATACATCCATTGATAATGATCAAGGCCTCCTAATTTAGCTTCCTCAACCAAATTCACAGTTAAATGCATCATGACAGTAAAAAAACATAGTTTTATGAACAATTTGAAAAAATTGGAGTAAAAAAACATTAACCATTTCAAGTAATAATGTACGCAATGCAAATGGTAGTAACTGTTGTAACAAAATATGTGAATCATGACTTTTCAATCCATGTAGCTTACGATTATTCAAGTCAACATACCTCGAGATGTTACTTTAAAACCCATGAAATACCTTCAAATTATTTAAAAATCAATGGAATGTATCTTTATCCCTATTTTTCATTAAATAAATTTCCAGAGCAAACTTTTCATTCTCATCTGGCCAGATATCACATTTTTTGTTCATTACTTGTAAGTTTCTGCGAGCATTGAGATGATCCTTCAACTTTCCTTTCTCATTAAGCAATGTGAAAATCAAATTTTCACAGAAATTCTTCTCAATATGTATCACATCAAGATTATTCCGTAATAAATTAAATTTCTAATACAGAAGTTTGAAGAATATAATTTTTTCTTCCATTTTTTCGTTCTGATTTCACATGACGATGCACTTCGAACTCGTTTCCCGCTATCATTCAAATGATAAAACTTTCCAAATTCTGTTTCAACATTTTCAAGTTGTGTCAATATTTTAGAACGAGATAACAACTTTGTAGGTGTTCTACGATCAAAGAAATCGTTAAATTTTGATCTATTCATCCAAAATCTATGAGATGCATTGAGAAATCTTTGATGGCACCAGAAGCACCATTTTTTACTATGAGGTAGCCATTCTGGATCAAAATCAATGTTACAAATAGGACCAGGAAAACCCATGTAAATGTTTCAACCAGATAAATTCCCAAGCCCATGGAAGTCACTAATGGTCCACATTAAAGCAGCATGCAATTTGAACATTGTTTTAGAAGAAGCATCAAATGTTTCAACACCATTGCTCCATAACTCCTGTAATTCTTCAATCAAAGGCTAAAAGTATACATCATTATCATTTCCAGGCATTTGTTTTATAGGAATATTCATCTAAAGGATAAAATAAGTTTGATTCATACACATCCATTGAGGCATATTGTAAGGGATCAAAACGACAGACCAAATGCTATAACTGGTACTCAAAGTCCCAAATGGGTTGAATCCATTGACAACCAATCCCAATCGATCATTCCTAGAATCAGGTGAGAAATTTAGATATAATGAATCAAATTTCTTCCACGATTATGAATCTCATGGATGTTTCATTAACCTATCATTGTTATTATCTACAAAATTCCACTTCATGTGTTTAGTGGTTTTCGATGACATGAATAATCTTTGCAATCGATGATTTAAAGGAAGGTAATGAAAAACCATTGTGGTGTGTTCCCTTTATTCTTATTCATGAAATTATATTGATTTAGACTTCCAAAATCACCCATTGACTTCCATCTAGAAGAATAACATTTTTTTTTCAATTTTGTCTACTCGAATCCTCTTGCCAATAGAGCATACAATCATTGGGACACACATGTATTTTTGTATAATTCAGACCAAGCCCATTAACAACTTTTTTCATATCATAAAAATACTTGAGGATATTTGCTTTAGGAAATGCATCATGCAATTATTCCAATATCATGGACATTGCCTTATTTGTAATTTCACATAGACATTTGATATGGTACAACTTTAGCAGAAAAGAAAGCTTTGAATATTTCAAACATCTACTATACAACTCTTGATTTCGATCATCAACTAAATCAGGAAACATATTTTCCTCAGTGAAGTTTTCTCTTACATTTGTTTCCAAAGAATCAAGAGGAGGATCCAATGATATGTTACAATCTTGATCTGGTTGTGTTACAGTCTCAAAAACATCACTTTTCATGTTGCAATTTGTAGAACCCTCATCTGATTGTTCTGTTATGTTTTTATGTTGATAGTGATGTCTTGTAGTGCCTAATGCATCATTAATGAGGTTTTTCATTTCATTTTCCATTGTCGACGAAGTTGGGAGCTCATTACATGGATTAACATAAGTGCTCAACCTTTCTATAATGTTCGATTATCCATGCCAAATCAAACACAAATATTGACCAGGGAATTACTCTAGTATTAAATGTTCATAAACTTCATCTCTCTTCAACCATCTTGTAAATTTATATTTAGGACATAGAAATATTATTCTCCCTTCAACGGATCGATTGGAAATTGAAAAATATAAAAACTCCTTCAAACCCTTAACATATTGAGGTGTGTTCCTTGGTAATGTGATCCAGCTTTTATCCATGTATATCACAATGTTCCTACAAAATATTAAAAAAATTTGAAACACATAGTTACTACTAAATAGGGAAAGAGATTCATATATACTAGTTAAAAAAATATATTAATATGTTACATAAGGTATTCTGATATAAATTGTAACACCCCAAAATTTTATGAGAAAGATTATTTTTAATTTTATTGATGTCTTGTGTTGTAAGCTACACCAAGATTAGCTTACACTATACGCAACACTATATTAGCTTGCAATATACACAACACTATTATTGGCTTATTTTACACAAAATTTCAAGTTCTTTTGATAGAATTCAACACTAAATATAGATTTTGTTCAATGAAATAAGATTATATTATGTTATACGTTACACCAAAGGAATCTTTCACGCAACACTGACTTGTCTTGGGTTACATGCAAAAGCGACCTTCCTTGATGGCTAGCATTGTACGTAATACCGAGTTTCTCTAAAAAACAATATATTATTATAATATTGTTATGAAATATATTTTATGAATAAAATTAACCACATTTTGAATTTTATAACATTATCATTCATCTCAAATATTTTCTAGAACATGGTATGAGAACAAAGTTAATTTTTCGAATAAAAGAAGTATTTTTAAAAAATGTTGTTTTGTCACCTTTTGATGGAGCACCCATTGTAAATATAATTTTTGATAAGTTTATAAGTTAAATTTGAAAAAGTAAAATTCTACTTTTGAATCAGGATATAAAGATTGACATTGGATATATTTTTTACATTATTTTGATAACCTTCATATTTTTAGGAATAGTAAAAATATGCTAAATTTTAATTAAAATCAACTTTTTACATTGAGATAATTTATATAGATAACTAATAATATTAAATGGTTTTAAAATATAAATATAATATATTTTTTCCATTTAATATAATTTATGTAATGAACATTAATTTTACATTGAATTCATAGGTAAAAACATTTCAATCTTTGTCAATGTTTTAAATTTTAAAACCCGTTTTCTCAACAATGACAGTCATTTTAAATTAATTACTACAACTTATGTGTTTTGAATTTGGAAAAATAGATTATATATTTGGAATTAGTAGGTCCAAATTAAGTTAAAAGGCTACTTTTATTTTTGTCCATTATGAATAGTAACCACGGTAAATTTTATTTACCATAGTTAAAGGTAAATCGGGTAATTAAGGGTAAAAATAATATTATAAAATTATCCTAACACTTGTATTAATATAACTGGATAATTATAATTCATCCTAAAATATACTTGGATTGAAATGTTATCTATTGGAACCCACTTGGATGAGATTAAGACCTTTTATTTATTTTATTTAAAGGAAAGTTAAATATGTCTCACTCAAACTTTAATAATTAAATTATTTTTAATATAAGTTTAAACAGAATAATAATTAGTTTATAAATACTCATTTGAAATCTAAATTTTTTTTATTTATCATGGTAATTTATTTGTAATTTTTAAGAAATATATAATTACCTTAATAACTTATACATTAATGATGAAAAATTATTTATTTAGTGAAAAATCAATAATATAGTTTTTATTAAAATAATAATACCCATCAAAAATCCCAAAAACTTAACTAAAACTTATTTTTAAAGTATATATATACTATAATCATCAATGCGGAGACTTGTGGTCCATTTGGATCCTTATAAAATAGATTATGACATTTATATTATTTTATTTTAAATGATGTTCAAGTTGTAACCTTAATAATTTAATAAATATAACATTTTAAAAGTTGGGTGTTTTAGAAGATAAATTCTACTAAAAGTATTCTTATGAAATATATTATATTTATATTCATCATGGTATTTTATTTTTAATTTTTATTCAATAAATAAGTATATTAAATAATTATACAAAAATGCCATAGTAATTATTTTATTAAGATAAATAACAAATAAATGGTTTTAAAAATATTAAACTAAATATTATATGAACTAATTAATGTGCTCCACGAAATTTATA
This sequence comes from Viscum album, assembly GCA_963277665.1. NCBI lineage: Eukaryota > Viridiplantae > Streptophyta > Magnoliopsida > Santalales > Viscaceae > Viscum > Viscum album. Next base: position 574,645,525 of record OY728122.1, on the reverse strand, counting down.
TATGCATATGATAAGTTAGGAATCTATTAACTATTTTGGTTCGGCTCTAGCATCTGTTTGGAATTTATTTAAATTCAAATAAATGAATAGTGTCAAAATTGACACTATTGATATTTTATAAAAATAACATATTATTAAATTGTTTAAAAATCACAAAAATATTTAAAAATTAAAAATTTAAATTTATATGGTCCAATATTTAATAAAGTATCTAATTATATACAATTAACAACAAATAAGTAAGTATTTATAACCATTTAAAGTTTAGAATATTATTACCACAAATAAAATCAAATAGATTTAATAAGTATAAATCAAAATGATAAGGTTTAAAATAAATTACAAAAAGGTTTAAATTTTATTGGGTGATGGTATTACCAACCTATATCATCTAATATTATAATATGAGTCACTTTGGAAGTTTTTAGGTGGGGTTTGAGTTTATTATAAATTAATATTTGGGAGGTTTCCAAAAGTGCCCCTCTCATATCTTATAAAAGGGCACCTCCTCCCTCTTCTCTTCACTCAATTTTGAGATTTAAAACTAAAACAAACACTGACCATTTACATTATAAACTTACCTAGAAACATAATATAATTCTTGGTCTTCTTAAAAGACCAACTTTAGTGCCCTAAGAGGAGGTTTAGAAGAGGCGTGTCGAAGAAGAGGTAACATCCTTTACTGATTCTTTCAAACTTATTTCTTCTCCTACTTCCTCTATAAGATTTTTTTCATTATTAAGTAATAACTCCAGTATCACTTGTATAATGATATGTTATTATGAATATTAAACAACCATATTTCACCTTCTATCCATCCTATGAAGAACAAAATCACTGCGCGTACGTACGTACAACTTACCATCTCCACACCGTGGTGTAATCTGTTTTTCCACCACCACCTTACTTGGATGGGTATAATGGTGGAAATAATAACTATATATGATTATTATAAAATGATACTAATTATGATATATTATATCATCCACTTAAATTGCATTTAATAATTATGGGAATGATATAATTGCTCGTGCGTACATACGGATTACCTTCTCCACGACGCGATGTGATTCATTCTCCATGGTAACCATTCAAGAATGATTATAAAGTATATATAATTAATAATAATGAGATATATGACATAATAATGATACTTTATTTATGTATATATATATATGTAATCTACTTACTTCCATTCAAGTTAATAAGGAAAGGAAAACAACGTTCATGCGTACGTACGACTTTCCCTTTCCATGAACGGTGTATTTCATTTCATTTATCTATCTATTATATTTATATATAATATATATATATATATATGATATATAAATAATTTTTTACTTTTGGGAAGTAATTAAATCAGGATATAAGTAATAATATCAAGAATAACAAGTCCAAACATGTACAATAATTGAAACGATTATTACCCAAAACGTTTCTTCAACATGGAATTGACCAATAGACGGGTAATATATAGTCGTAAGTGAATCATACATGATATCATAAAAATTAATATGATTATTTAATAATTCAATGAAATTATTTAAATAATTATATAATAGGTTCGGACACATAAGTAAGAAATCAGACCTAAGGTAAGGGATTATTTCTTCTCACTTTTATTTCTGTGAGACATATGCCTTAATCACCATCTATTTCTTTTGTATAGTGTTTATGCTTCCCATGAATGTTTTATGATTTTTATTATGAATGATATGATATTTAAATATTCATTTAATTTTCTTTATTTTATTACATGTATTATTCCACTGATCATAAATGGTTAGGGAAAATTTTTCAATCTCATTTTTATCTGATATTTCTTATATATAAGTATTTACTAGGGTTATATTAATCATCCAGGTCCATGTTTTATAAAAATGTTTTCATAATGTATTTAATATTATTACAAGTATGTTTAAAGTCATTTTTACCTCCTTTTTGATTTTACTATGTGGTATGGAAGGAATCTTTCTTTTGTTTACAAAATGAGGCACTTTTTGACTTTTCCAGTAAAAGTATGAGGAGACTGTTTTTTAACTTATACGACATGAATGGATTTTTACAGTTTCATAACCTCTTATTTCTATGAAGCATCCTCTATAATATTTGATGATTATTTTCAACAAACTTATTTTCTTTTAAAATTTCATAGCATTTTGAGAAAAGAAAATGATTTTGAAGAAGAAACGATATTTTCCTCAAGAATTCAATTCAAATGTTTTATCCAGACTATTTTCCATATAAGATAATGTTATTTATTATGGATATGTTTCATTTATAATGACCCTATTATTTATATGGTTTTATTTTGTTTATGATGAAATTATATCAATTGTTTTATGTGGATTATGTTATGGTGGGATGATGTATATGAAACCCATTTTATTCATTGGGTTATGATGAATGATTTATGTTTATTTTGTGGAACACGAAAGAATGATTTCATTATGAGATAGGTGGTACCTATATCTCCCTCCAATGCATTGGGTAATGATTTATATCTCATGAGATAGACATGTATGGAAAGAAAAGTAAATCTGGTTCAGTAATACATGGGTGGAATGGAAAGTAAACCCGATTCAGTAATGGACTTTGTTCACTATGATGGTCTTTGCAGCAATGCCTTGACTAATATGGAAATAATATCACGTGATTAATGGTTTTACACAATTAAATGTTTTATTCCCATGCTATATTATCATGATTAATGTTACTTTATGATCTATACCTTACGTACTGGCAAGATTTATTTCACGACTCAAGATATTGATGTTTAAACTTTATGTTCATGTTTTTATGTTCAAATTTGTATGGTTTGTTTTATTTTCTCCATGATTACCCTTAATGATAATTTGAGCTCAACCTTTATATGTTTTCTTTTCCCCATTATTTAAATAAGGGTTTTAGATAAGAAAACAAGAGGGGAAGATATTTATGAGAGATGTTGAAGATCTTTCATCATGATTAGAAGATTATGTTCCGAGTTTCCAAAGACAATAAACTAATACGGTCTTTGGGAATCTGTTTTTGTTATGTATTAAGTAATATTCCAAAGTAATGTAAGATCCATTTACGCCAAGCTTGGGTCACTACAATTGATATCATAGCGAAGGTTTAGTTAACCTTTGGAAACTAGGATGCAAAAACTTTAGTGAGATCCCTAGAGATATATCTAAGGTATCTCTAGGGATGTCTATAAGGTTAAGTATAAGTATAGTTTAGAATCATAGAATTATGATACATATCATGAATAACCTAGGATTAAACCTAATATGTTAGATATTTAAATTAATCCCCCTTGATTGTGTTGTTTTACTATTATGAGTTTTTCCTCTCATACTATTATTTTTGGGTTTTAGGAAATGGCCGGATATGGGGGGATTCATGTTAATGGAGAATTTGATTGACAATGGAATGATATTCTTCATGAGAAACCAAATGAAATGGGATTTGGAAGTCCAAACATCGTTATTATTCCTAATTAGAAATCTCATAATATGATCAATAATCTCAACTTTGGTAAGTTTCTTAACTCAGCTAATAAGAGAAAGATGGATTTTCATGATGATCATAGAGGAAAGAAAGTTCAATTTTCCTCATGTAAATCATGTGTGAAGAGGGATCAAGGAGAATGTTTGAACGGAACTGGAACATGTTTTGGGTGTGGAAAATAAGGATACAAAGCCTATAATTGCAAAGGAAAAGGTGTATTTAACACAATGGACAAGGATAATGGTATTTCTAAGACATCAACAACGATTAAATGTTTTAGATGTGGAATGTATGGGAATTATAAAAACCAATTACCTAAGGGAAAATATCATGAAGAGAATCATCATGGTCGTATGGGTAGTATTTATGTTGTTGATGATGAAGAGACTACAAATGATATATGAGATGAAAAAAGTGTTGAGGAATAAAATGATGAAGCTCGGTCAATGGTTTAAGAAGGAAGTGGAATGATTTCATGTTTATCAAGAGTAATGTTGTATAAGTAATTTCATGGTACTATAGAATAAAGAAACATCTAAGTATTGTTACACTATTGTTTTTGTTTATGTTTTTGAAAGTATATGTTGAATAGTACTGGTAACCATGAAAGGTTATTCAGATATTTTTTGAAAGCACCTAATATGCACATAATGAAGGGATAAGGAGATAATTAATTATTTAACAGTATTAATGAGCTCATGACTGATATAAGGACATATGGATATCATTTTTTGAGTATATAGAAATTTTGGGATTCTGGTATGTGGAAAGAGTTAACTTTTGACAACATTCATGTTTTCACTAAGATTGTATGGTAATTCATGTTTCAAGAGAATACTTGATTAAGGAATTCACATGTTTGAAATGTGACAAAAAAGATATATCTTATGATATACAGGGGATAAATGATTTTATTAAATTCTTGGTTGATGAACTTTCTAGTAATTTTTTTCTTTATACTATGAGATTGGAAAGAAGTATTTTGGATAAGCCTAAAGATTTTAATGGATTAAGTTGGATATCAGATAGTATTGTTTAAGGTTACAACTTTTTTTCGATATTATTTCTGGAATGTTATAATATTATAGTTTTAGAAAAAGGACAACATACAAGACGAGTGAAAACCTGTCGCATCAGATAAGGATATAGGAATCGAACCCACAACCGAAGTGCGACATGACTTTATCGCCTACCACTGGCCTACAAGAAGTCCCTAGTTAGTAATTTTATTTTATTTTATTAAGAGGTATGATAGACGAAGTATAAGTCCATTTTTGGAACCATATACGATTAATATCACCATAGATGGACTTATGCATTTTTGATTACCTGTGCTAACTTTTTTTGAGATAAATGGAATGAAATATCATTCTATCGCATGATATTCTAACACTTCATGATTGAAAAATTCAACTTCATTTCTTTAACTAAGAGATGAAGTGGAAATTGTTAAAGTTACAAACAACAATGAGATTGTACCAAAATCAAGTAAGTATTTATTATCACGCAAAATTCATCAACTATAGGGAAAATATATTGAAAACCAAAATGTTATCCTAGTACCTTATTATCTGATGAATCAGATGGTACCCTAGATAATAAAAAAATTATGACTTTGTGATTGTGGGATTTTTCATAGCCATGTTCTCTACCATTCTTCATCAGAAAACGATGGTTAGATTTCTCTTCCATATCCATATTTTCACCTATATTCTCCTATGTGGAAACCCAGTGCTGGGTTGATTTGGGTGACCGTTATGTTTCTAACTTTCCTTTTTAAAATTAAGTTTTAGTATTCCTTTTTACGATGTGGGTTTCTATGAAAGAAACTTTCATGTATTAAACTATTTATAACCCCGACGAATTTCTAGGGCGAAATTCATTCTAAGGGGGGTAGAATGTAACACCCCTAAATTTTATGAGAAATATTCTCTTTAATTTTATTGATCTCTTGTGATGTATGCTAAACCAAGATTATCTTGCGCTATACGCAACACTGTATTAGCTTGTAGTATATGCAAAACTATTATTGGATTGTTTTACGTGCAATTTCAAGTTCTTTTGATAGAATTCAAAACTAAATATAGATTTTGTTCAATGAAATAAGATTAGATTATTTTATATGAAACACAAAAGGAATCTTTCATGCAATAGTAACTTGTCTTTCATTACATGCAAAAGCGACTTTCCTTGATGGCTTGCATTGTACGCAATACCGAGTTTCACTAAACAACGATATATTATTATAATATTGTTATAAACTAGATCCTATGAATAATATTGACCAATTTTTTAATTTTATAACATTATCATTCATCATACATATTTTCTAGAACATGGTATGAGAACAAAATTAATTTTTCAGATTAAGGAATTATTTTTAAAAAAATGCAGTTTTATCACCTTTTGATGGCGCACCCATTTTAAATATAATTTCTGATAAGTTTATAAGTTAAATTTGATAAATTAAACTTCTTATTTTGAATCAGTATATAAAAATATACATTGGATAAAATTTTGACATTATTCTGATAACCTTCACATTTTGATGAATAGTAAAAATACGCTAAAATTTTAATTAAAAACAACTTTTTACATCGAGATAATTTATATAGTTAAATTATAATATTAAATGGTTTTAAATTATAAATAGAATATTTTTTCCATTTAATATAATTTATCTCATTATCATTAATTTTACATTAAATTCATAGGTAAGAACATTTCAATCTTTTTCAATGTTTTAAATTATAAAACTCGTTTTCTCAACAATGAGAATAATTTTAAATTAATTACTGCAAATTATGTGTTTTGAATTTGGAAAAATGGATTCCATTTTTGGAATAATTAGGTCCAAATTATGTTAATAGTCTACTTTTATTTTTGGCCATTATGAATAGTAACTACTGTAAATTTTATTTACCATAGTCAAAGGTAAATCGGCTAATTAAAGGTAAAAATAATATTATAAAATTAACCTAACACTTGTGTTAATATAATTGGATGATTATAATTCATCCTAAAATATACTTGGGTTTAAATGTTATCTATTGGAACCCACTTGGATGAGATTAAGACCTTTAATTTATTTTATTTAAAGGAAAGTGAAATATGTCTCACTCAAACTTTAATAATTAAATTATTTTTAATATACGGTTAAACTGAATATAAATTAGAATATAAATAATAATTTGAAATATAATTCTTTTATCATGGTAATTTATTTTTAATTTTTAAGAAATATATAATTACCATAATAACTTATACATTAATGATGCAGAAGTTATTTATTTAGTGAAAAATCAAAAATATAGTTTTTATTAAAATAATAATACCCATCAAAAGGACCAAAAACTTGACTAAAACTTATTGGTCAAGTATATATACACTATAATAATCCAATTTTCTACCTTTGGACCATTTGTATCCTTATAAAACATATTATGACATTTATATTATTTTATTTTAAATGATGTCAAAGTTGTCACCTTCATAATTTAATAAACATAACATTTTAAAAGTTTGGTGTTTTAGAAGATAAATTAGACTAAAAGTATTATAATTAAAATATTAGATTTATATTAATAATATTATTTTATTTTTAATTTTTATGCAAAATTAAGTATATTAAATAATTATACAAAAATGCTATAGTAATTATTTTATTTAGAGAAATAAAAAATAAATGGTTTTAAAAATATTGAAATAAATATTATATGAACTAATTAATGTTCTCCACGAATTTTATAGATGCATATGACATGTTAGGAATATATTAAATATTTTTGTTCGAATATATCATCTTTTTGGATTTTATTTAAATTCAAATAAATGAAGAGTGTCAAAATTGACACTATTGATATTTTATAAAAATAACATATTATTAAATTGTTTAAAAATAAAAACAAATATTGAAAAATTAAAAATTTAAATTCATATGGTCCAAAATGTGATAAAGTATCTGATTATGGACTATTCAAGACACTTAAGTAAGTATTTATAACCATGTAATGTTTAGAATATTATTACCACAAATAAAATCAAATATATTAAATAAGGATAAATCAAAATGATAATGTTTAAAATAAAGTCAAAACATGTCAAAATTTTATTAGTTTATGATATTATCAGCCTATAAAATCTAATATTATAATGTGAGTCACTTTGGAAGTTTTTAATTGGGGTTTGAGTTTATTATAAATTAATATTTTGGAGGTTTCCAAAAGTGCCCCTCTCCTCTCTTATAAAAGGGCACCTCCCCCATCTTCTCTTCACTCCATTTTGAGCTTCCAAACTCAGAAGAACCATTCCAATTTAACTTCTAAACTTACATAAAAACATACTAGAGGTCTTGGTATTCTTTAAAGGCCAAATTTAGTGCCCTGAGAGGAGGTTTAGAAGAGGCACGTTGAAGAAGAGGTAATATCCTTTACCGATTCTTTCAAACTCATTTCTTCTTCTACTTCCTCTATATGATTTGTTTCATTGTTAAGTAATAACTAAAGTATCAATTTTATACATATATGTTTTTATGAATACAAAACAACCATATTTCACCTTCTATCCATCCTATGAAAAACGAAATCACTGCGCGTGCGTACGTACGACTTATCGTCTCCACACCGTGGTGTAATCTGTTTTTCCACAACCACGTTAATTGGATGGGTATAATGGTTGAAATAATAACTATATATGATTATTATAATATCATAATAATTATGAGATATTATATCGTCCACTCCAATTCCATTCAATAATTATGGGAATGATATCATTTCTCGTGTGTACGTACAGATTACCGTCTCCACGACGCGATGAGATTCATTATCCGTATTAAGCATTAAAGAATGATTATAAAGTATATATAATGAATAATAATGAGATATATAAAATAATAATGCTACTTGATTTATGTATATATATATATATATTTCTTCTACTTACTTCTATTCAAGTCAATAAAGAAAGGAAAACAACGTTCATGCGTATGTACAACCTACCATTTCCATGAACTTTGTATTTCATTTCATTTATCTATCTAATATATATATATAATGAATATATATGTGATATATAAATCATGTTTTACATTTTGGAAGTATGTAAATCCTGATATAAGTAATAATATCAAGAACAACAAATCCAAACATGTACGATAAATGAAACGATTATTACCCAAAACACTGCTTCAACATGGAATTGATAAATAAACAGGTAATATAAAGTCATAAGTGAATCATATATGATATCATAAAAATTAATATGATTCTTTAATAATTAAATGAAATTATTTAAATCATTATACAGGAAGTTCAGACACATAAGGAAGAAATCAGACCTAAGGTAAAGAATTATTTCATCTCACTTTTATTTCTGTGAGACATATGATTTAATCACCATCTATTTATTTTGTATGGTGTTTATGATTCCCATGAATGTTTTATGTTTTTTATTATGAAGGATATGATATTTAAATATGCGTGTAATTTTCTTTATTTTATGACATGTATGATTCCACTGATCATAAATGGTTAGGGATAATTTTTCAGTCTCATTTTGTCCAAGAATGCTTATATGTAAGTATTTACTAGGGTTATATTAATCATCCATGTCCATATTTTATAAAAATGTTTTCATAAAGTATTTACTATTATACCATGAATTTTTAAATTAATTTTTACCTATTTTTGTCTTTTACTATGTGTTATGGAAGTAATCTTTCTTTTGTTTACAAAATGAGGTACTTTTTGAATTTTCTGGTAAAAGTACGAGGACAATGTTTTTTTAACTTATAGAGCCTGAATGGATTTTTATAGTTTCATAAAACCTTATTTACATGAATATTCCTCTACAATATTTCATGATTATTTTCAAGGAAATTATTTTCTTTTCAAATTACACAACATTTTGAGAAAAGAAAATGATTTTGAAGAAGAAATGATATTTTCCTCAAGAATTCATTTCAAGTGTTTTATCAAACACTAGTGCATAAAACGTTTTTTACGTCGGTTATTTTTCATTTTTTACGTCGGTTTCTAGCCGACGTTAATAAGTGCGACGTTATAAATAAGGTTTTTGACGTCGGTTATTTAAAAACCGACATAAAAAACATAAAATCGAGATGTTTATCATGTTGGTTATTTTAGAACCGACATGATAAAAAAATGGGAAGGGTTTATCACGTCGGTTATTTAACAACCGACATGATAAAAGGTCTGGAAAATGGTTTATCACGTCGGTTATTAAACAACCGACGTGATAAACAGGGGCAAGGGGGGTTTATCACGTCGGTTCTATAAGAACCGATGGATAAATCGGGGTGAGTGTGGTTTATCACGTCGGTTCAAATAAAACCGACGTGAAAAACCGGGGGAGGGGGGTTTATCACGTCGGTTATTATATAACTACCGTGATAAACCGGTGGGAGGTGGTTTATTACGTCGGTTATTCAATAACCGACGTGATAAACCATTGTCCAGGCCGTTTATCACGTCGGTTATTGAATAACCGACGTGATAAACCATTCTCCAGGCCCTTTATCACATCGTTTATTAAATAACCAACGTGATAAACCATTCTGCAGGACTTTTATCACATCGGTTATTAAATAACCGACGTGATAAACTATTTTCCAGGAATTTTATCACGTCGGTTATTTAATAACCGACGTGATAAACCAAATTTTTTTTAAACAGAATGCAGTCATCTTCTCTCCACTAGAATCAACTAGAAAACAAATCAAGAAATCGTACCACAAAAACAAAAGTACATCAAAATTAAGCATGTACATAGATAACATATAAAACTTACCCCCTAGATAGCCCCCACCCTCATTTATACCCCATGGACAACCCTCCCCCACCCCGTTGAAGCCCTCACCCTCATGTATACCCCCTGGACAGCCCTCCCCCACCCCATTGGAGCTCCCACCCTCATGTATACCCCTTGGACAACCCTCCCCCACCCCATTGGAGCCCCCACCACACTCCTGGACTGCCCCCCAACCCCCGGACACCCCCAAACACCCCTCGAAAACCCCCACCCGCCTGAACAGCACCCCCTCACCCCCTCACCCCACTTGAAAGCCCCCACCACACCCCTGGACAGCCCCAAACACCCCTGGACAACCCCCACCCCTGGACAGCACTCCCACACCCCTGGACCGCCTTCCCACACCCCTGAACATCCCTGCCCCACAGACCCAAATCCATACTAGAAAAACCATCAAAAGTAGACCAAAATAAGAAGTAGATCAAAATTAAACATTCACTTATATAAAATTGAAAACTTACACTGTGAAATTAAAAAAAACTAAATCCAACTTAAACAACTACCAAATACACAATTAAAACGACAATATTCAAAATTACATTTTACATTACAAACAACTAAAATTCAATCAAACCTGTAAAATAATTTGACCACTCCACTTGTACGTGTTTGATGTCTTCAGCAGTATAGGGTTGAGGGTCATCAAAAAGCTACAAATGAAAAAGAAGATAGTTAATGTGTATAATGAATAAATCAAATTGAAATATTATGGCAAAGTTTAAGAGGAAATCGTACCAGGTCAAAATTCAAAACTGTCCCAGTTGTTATTATTTCATACATAAATCTTAACATATAATATCCGCATTCGATGAGGCATTGTTGTTCATGAAAATTCTATTTTGAATGAGTGTAAATTCAATATATTATTTTTTATGTAATAAATCAAAAAGTACAAATTATAAATGGAAATTTACCTTCGCATTTACATATTTGATCTTTGCATTTCTTTTCTTTGTGTTTTTTCGAAAGTAGACCCATGCACTGTTATAAAATAATACGAATGGGGTAAATTTAAAATTCATTATAATATATAAAACTATTGAGAAATTGAAACTTACTTTTCCAATATATTCTTAAAACTTTCCCACACATCACCATGAACATAGCATATCCAATAAAGAGCTTTCTCCCTTAGGCAAAAAATCCCTAACATCCAATGATCACTGATAAAAGGAAATTTAATATTAGTGGTTTTTTATATTAAAATATAATTAAATATTTGAGAGAAATTTGTTTCATACCTCTCACAAAAAGGCATCATCCAACATTGTCTGATTATATTCTTTTCAAATCTTTCAGCAATATAAACCATTCTTTGTTCCTTAGTCAATGCACATGATTCAGGGGAAATCAATTGCAGGTACATGAATCCATATACTTCTGTCAGCTCATTCCTATCACAAATTTTATAAAGATACCTAATACAAAACATACATAAGTATACATTTTTAATAAATATAACACAGGGAAAAGGTGTTAAGACTTACATGGAAAAAATTTTCACCACGTTGATGTCCAACTTATCTCCAGTAACAAGCTCCATGATATCAGTTTTTGTAATCCCCACACTTATTTCACGTCCACAAACATGAGATTCCATTGGAAACTCATAAAAACCCAACAACAAATGTGAATATCTTGACAATCTGTCAAGACCACTGGAATCTGTATCTGATGTCATAGCCTGTTGTCTTTGTTGTTGTCTATACATTATTTCTTTACCTTTGAAGTATTCCTGTGAAAAAAATTGAAAAATATAGTAGTTTTCAAATGATAAAACAACTTTAATAAAAAAAATAAAATAAAAGATATAACATTCATACCTCTATGGTAATGAGTCGAAGAAGTCTGGATGGCCAAACTAAAAAATGGCCGATACTCTGTCCAACTTTCGCCACCTCATCTGTAGGTATTGGTACCCTAGATGATCTATCTATAATATCCCGTACAGTGACCCTCTGATTCTCAACCTCTAATTGTTGATGATGAACTGTATCTCCTATACAATATACCAACCTGTATGCTACTATATAATGTTGAGAATCATCAACATACAACTCGCAATATATAGGAAGCTGCGGCGGAGGCGTAGGATAAAAAATGGGGTCTGCAGGCTGAGGTGGGGGAGTGGGCGCTATTGGCGGAGGTGGAGGATAAATAATGGGGTCTGCAGAGGGAGGTGGAGGAGTGGGAGCTGCAGTCTGAAATTGTCTTTTCATTTCTGCAAACATTGACTGCACCGACTCTCTAATCTTGTCCTCCATCGTCGCGTTAATATTTTTAACTTCAGCCTCCAAGTATTCTATTTTTTTTATAAACCCCCTCAATGTTAGAAGCTTAAGAACGTGGAAACACTTTTCTTACCGATACACCTGCCAGATATCCTCTTACACGACCCGGATGTTCGGGCCTTCCCAATACTGCAAATAAAATATCTTCCCTCCCAGTATGTCACGACCCGTCCTCGGGGCCCGTGCCGTGACTACCCCAAGCCCTCCTTCCATAGGCCAGGGGCTGGCGACTAGCACCAAGGTGTAAATCCCAACAAAAAGGGAAGGCATTGCCTTTGGAAAGTAAACAAGAACCACAGAGTAAGAAAGAGGAAAAGTAAACACTAAGTAAAAACTGTACAAGCTGTGCTGAAAGTAAAAGGGGTCGGAAATACAAGCCCAACTGTAAAGTACAACTGAAAGGAAAAACAGCAACTGAAAGGAAAAACTGCAGCGTCGAGCCGTCCTCTGGAAGTCCCACCTGAAGGGTGGGTACAGATAGCCTCCACTGCTCCTCGGGTCCACCTGACCGCTCCGAGTACGTCCCGCCCAGTGGTCCACCTCTAGGTACTGTCCTGCTCCGCATGCCTCCTCCACGATCAGCGCTGTCCGTCGTCTGCAACCAACACCACGAAGTGCGGGCATAGCCCGTGCAGGGGTGAGTATAAGCTACTCAGTAGGGACCCCGAGCCCACCTAAGGTCTCCCGAAATCCACAAAGGATAATCCACAAAGGAAAGATACAATCACGAAGTAATATCTGACACGGCTTAGGTATATGCCCATACATATACCTAAGTCATCAATTCCCCGATTGGCTCCAACGTCCGAGCCCTAGCACAACCCAGTCCACACTGGAAAGCAAAACGCATACCCACGCAGGATAGAACAACACAATCCACAAAGGAGAGTAAACAGTAAATCCACACAGGATAGCTCAACACAATCCAAAAAGGAGAGAAACACAAGATTTAGCTCACACAGGTATACTTCTTCGGATGACGATAAAGATGATCACTGAATCATCTAAATCGTCGGACCCACGAAGGATCGATAGGTACTAACCCCGCAGTGACCCACACAGGATCGGACCCACACAGGATTGGGCCCACACAGGACCGGGCCCACGCAGGACCTGTAGGCGCTGGCTCACACAGAACCGCTGAGCGCTGACCCACACAGGATCGGACCCACACAGGATCGGGCCCACACAGGACCGGGCCCACGCAGGACCTGTAGGCGCTGGCTCACACAGAACCGCTGAGCGCTGACCCACACAGGATCGGAACCACACAGGATCGGGCCCACACAGGACCGGTAGCACTGATCCACGGAGGATCGCTGAGTGCAGTAGTCGTCGCAGTCCACTGAAGATCTCTGCACAGTCGTCGCCGCAGTCCACGGAGGATCTCTGCACGGTCGTCGCCGCAGTCCACGAAGGATCTCTGCACCGTCGTCGTCGAAGTCCACGGAGGATCTCTGCACAGTCGTCGCCGCAGTCCACGGAGGATCTCTGCACGGTCGTCGTCGGAGTCCACGGAGGATCTCTGCACAGTCGTCGCCGCAGTCCACGGAGGATCTCTGCACGGTCGTCGTCGGAGTCCACAGAGGATCTCTCCACCGTCGTCACCGCAGTCCACGGAGGATCTCTGCACGGTCGTCGCCGCAGTCCACGGAGGATCACTGCATCGTCGTCGCCGCAGTCCACGAAGGATCTCTGCACGGTCGTCGTCGGAGTCCACGAAGGATCTCTACACAGTCGTCGCCGCAGTCCACGGAGGATCTCTGCACGGTCGTCGCTGTCGAAGTAGCAGTCGCAGCCAGCCTAGGGTTCCCGCACACAGCAAGCTCATTCGGAGGGTCCGCTCCATGAGCCGAGAGGCTGATACATCAACTGTCACGAAGTCCGAAGTTAATGTATCCAAAAGTTCCGTATCGTCAACAGGAACTCAACGTCGCAGACGGCGCGTCAATCGGACGCCCGGTCTGAGAGTTATTGGCATTTTCGTCCCAGGGGCCCGGTTGGTTTTTAAGGCAAAACCAACCCGACCGCACTCTACCTGCGTCCAAACCTCGGGCGGAGTATGCCAAACGATCCGTCTCACTTAGAGGAATTCAACAAAGCTGACGACACGTCAATCGGACGTCCGTAGCTCAAGATATGAGCGTTTCCGCTCCGAGGGCCCGGTTGGTTTCGTGTACGAACCAACCCGGCCGAACTCAAAGTATTCCGAAACCTTGAGTGCGATAAACCTTGGGCGGAGTATGCCAAAAGATCCGTCTCACTTAGAGAAATTCAACGAAACAGACGGAGCGTCAATCGGACGCCCGATCTGTTAGTTATTGGCATTTCCGTCTCACACCCACCCTGGGAAACTTCCCAGGAGGTCACCCATCCTTATCACTGCTCTAGGCCAAGCACGCTTAACTACGGCGTTTTAACTACGTAGGCTCCCGAAAAGGAAGGTGCACCTTGAGTATAGTATACCGAAACGACCGTCTCGATCCAAGGATCGCGTTGCCACTGACGGCGCGTCGTTCGGAGGCCCGTAGCTCAAGATACGGCCGCTTGAACGAAAACGTCCGAAGACGGGGGGTACGGGCCCGGGCCGACCCGGCCCGACCCCCCCGGGAGCCGGCCGAACCCGGTCGACCCGACCCGGTCCGGTCCGGCCAGGGCGCGGCCCGACCGGTCGGGCCGGTCTGGTCCGGTTCGGCCGAACGGCCGAAGGCCGTGGCATGCGGGGTGCCGCCCCCGCGGCCAGGTGATGCCGCGGCCCCCCGCGTGGGGCCGCGTTGAGTCGGGACGCGACTTCAGCCGCGTCCGAGGGCACCGGACCCGCGCGGCCGCGGGTCCGCGGGTGCCGCCGCCGCCGCGCAGAGTCGCGGCGGCCTGTCCGGCGGCGCGCCGGGGCGCCGCCGCTCCCGGCTGCCAGCGCCGCCGGCGAGTTCCGCGGGCCACCGGAATCGTTCCGGTGGTCCGATTCTCTTCTCGCCTGCACCATTGCTCCTCCCGGGACTCGTTCTTCACTGCGGAATCGTCAAACATCCGTTGCGGCACGTTCCGTCGTTGCCCGTCAAATCCGCACAAAACGAAGAACGACGGAGGGTCGTCGGGCCGTGTTCGTTTGGCCCGCACCCTCCGCGTTAGAGATAAACAACCGGGAGAATTTTGTTCAACACATGAACCGACAATTTTAATAAAATAAAATTGATCATTTCAAACCGGCTCTTTAATTTTTAAAGGACGTTCACGGGAATATAAAGAGGGGTATTCCAAAATTATAAAATCCCTACCTCATCGATCGTCGCGCGCGGTCGTTCTTCGCGGAAAAGCTCGTCGCGGAAGAGAGGGATCGTTGCGTCGTCGCGGGGAGGAGTCGCGTCGTCGCGGAATCCGGTGTTGAGTCGGCAAACTCAAGAAGCCGATCGAAGATCCATCGCGGAAGAAGAGACGTCGCAGAAGAACGTTGTCGGCGATGCAGATCAAAGCGTCGCGTCGTCGATTTTCGGGTTCGGCGTTCTTCGCGTTCTTCACGTTCTTCGCATTCTTCGCGAGGGAGAAGAAGAAATAGGGATCCTCTCAAATTTTCTCAAAAGATTTTGGGTTGGTCTTATTTTATTAATATGCCAAGACACGAAAACAGGTTAAGAAACGATTGAATTAATTCGTTGAATTAATTCAACGAAAGAAACAGGCCATTTAATTCACGAAAGAAAAAGCTCATTTAATTCACGAAAGAAACAGCCCATTTAATTCACGAAATAAACCGCCCAATTAAATGGTCTGTTAAGAATTTAGAAAATGCGTCAGTTGACTTTCATTAAGACGGGTTTTCACGGGTGCGTTTCTTAGCGGAAAGAAACGGCGGGGCTCGTGCGGGCCCCACCTCACAAATATCCTACCAAGGGGGTAGGATATTTCTGGATAGCATCCTATCCAGTTCAAATCAGTTCAAGCCGCCTTTATGTGGCTTCAAGTGGCTTCCAAGTGGCTTAAGTGAAATAAAATAAAGTTGTCGCAAAATTATTTTATTTCTTAACTTTAAGCCCGAAAATTAAAAACCACACCCGAGCAAACGCAACTCTGGAAGAGGCTTTTCTAAGTGAATACCGGCGCTGCCTTTTCATCGGTGCCCTCAGAATTCGATTCCGGGCACCGGTTCAAAAGTTAGAAAAACCCGCTCGTCCGTTCACTGAACGTACCCGAGCCAAACTTCGGAAAATGATTCCGGGCACACCGGGCCTCAGAATCAGGTGCCGTCAGAAACTGCGCTCTTGTAAAATTCCAAAGAAAATTAAGAAAAAAAATTCCTTGAAATTTACGGGTCTTTAAATTACTCCCACCTCAGGACTTTACGTCCCCATAAAGATACATCATAAACTAGGGAAACAAATGTGGGTACTGAGCACGCATCTGAGCCTCCCGCTCCCAAGTGCTCTCCTGGAGGTTCCCGTTCTGCCATCTGATGCGCAAAAGAGGAATCGATCGCCCATGTAGGACCCGCTCCTGTTGATCCTCTATCTCCACTGGGACCTCTGCAAAATTCGCCCCATCATCCACGTCTAGCTCCCCATAGTCAATGATGTGTGTCGGGTCGTGCACGTATCTCCTCAGCTGGGATACGTGGAAGACGTCGTGCACCCGGTGCAACTGAGGTGGCAGAGCCAGGCGATAAGCCACCTCGCCAATCCTGCTGAGGACCTGGAAAGGCCCGATGAAGCGTGGAGACAACTTGCCGCCTCGGCCAAATCTCCGCAAACCACGTCGAGGTGAGACACGCAAGAAGACGTGGTCGCCATCCTCGAACTCTAGTGGCCTCCGCCTCCTGTCAGCATATGACTTCTGCTGGCTCTGTGCTATCCTCATCCGCTCCTGGATGACCTGGACCTTCTCTGTCGTGGCCCGGACCATCTCTGGTCCCACAAGTGCTGACTCTCCAGGGTCTGTCCAGCACAAAGGAGATCTGCAAGGCCTGCCGTACAACGCCTCGATCTTCGCGGGATCCACTGCAACTCCCGCCTCAGAAATGACGTGCCCCAAGAAGTGGATCTCACGTAACCAGAACTGACACTTCGATAGCTTGCCATAAAGATGGTGCTCTCGGAGTGTGTCTAGCACAACACGCAGGTGGTAGGCGTGCTCCTCCTCCATCATCGAGTACACCAAAATGTCGTCGATGAAGACTACGGCAAATCGATCGAGGTATGGCTGGAAGATCCTATTCATGAGGCTCATGAACACTGCTGGAGAGTTGGTCACGCCGAAAGGCATAACCAAGAACTCATAGTGGCCATACCGACACCTGAAGGCTGTCTTCTGCACATCCTCGTCTCGAACTCTAAGCTGATGATATCCTGACCTGAGGTCTATCTTCGAGAACCACAGTGATCCCTTGAGCTGGTCGAAGAGGTCATCAATCCTGGGTAGCGGATACTTTTTCCTCACTGTCACCCGGTTCAGGCGACGATAATCGACACACAGTCGCAAGCTCCCGTCCACCTTCTTGGCGAACAAAATCGGGGAAGCCCAGGGTGAAACACTGGGTCGGATAAACCCCTTGCCCTGAAAGTCCTCCAACTGTACCTGCAGCTCTCGAAGCTCAACGGGGGCCACCCGATATGCTGGGGTGGATATCGGGGTTGTCCCGGGGTACAGGTCAAAATAAAAGTCTACCTCTCTGCGAGGAGGTAGTCCTGGAACGTCGTCGGGAAAGACGTCCGCTTACTGATCCACCACTGCAGGAAAACTGGGACTCTGCATGTCAACTGCTCCCAGGATGAGGCTAGACAACTGATGAGTGATGGGCTGACCTCTCCTCTGCCTGGGTGGTCCCTCCACCGTCTGCTGCCCCTCGGTACGACGGGTCGGGCAGTCACGATCCATGTGGCCCTGCCCTCCGCACTCGTATCACTGTCTGCCTCTCGGAAGGCTGGTTCCGTGCTGTGTTCCCCGTACCGCTGATCCAGTGTCCCGGGGTCGTTTGCCGGAAGGCCTGGTCTGCCTGGAACCCTGAGTCATTCGTCAGCTACCTGCTGCCGAAGACTCCGCTATCTGCCGCCCTGCGGTAGGTCTCACTGTGGACTCAGCCAGGAAGCTCTCGATCAGGAGGGCTCGCTCCAGTACTCCTGCCTGGGTCGGGATGCTGAGGGAGATCAGCGACGCCCTGATCTCATGTCTCAATCCCCGCTCGAAGGTCCGGGCCCGGAAGAAGGGGTCCCGTACCATGTCTATCGAGTAGCGAGATAGGTCGGTGAACCTCGCCGCGTACTGAGCGACCATCAAGCTGCCCTGCCGCAGATGAAGAAGCTCCTGAATGCGCACCGCACGGAGGGTGGCCGGGACAAACTCTGAGCGGAAGAGGCTCTCGAAGTCCGTCTAGATGAGGGTGGACTCATCGTGTACCTAGAGCATCAGGCTCCACCATCGCCCTGCTGCTGCGTGCAGTAGGCTCACCGCGAGGATCACCATGAGGTCTGCTGGTGTCCTCACTAGCCTGAAAACTCGGACGACCGCCTCCAGCCAGTCCTCGGCTGCCTGGGGGTCCGACTCCCCACAGAACCTGGGTGGTCGCTGGCGCTGGAACTCATGCAGAGCTCCGAGGCGTCGTGCGTCGTCAGCTGCCAGTGCTGGAAGCATCAGGGGCTCGGCGGGTAAAGGTACCACTGGTGCCTCTGCTGTCAACGGGCCCTGTACCGAGGCCTCGTCGCTCGGCAGGCTGTCGTCGCGCTCTACTCTAGGAACCCTAGCTGGCTGCTGTCGTCGTGCCATCCCGAAAAGGAAAAAAGTTCTCCACGGTCAGAACAGTATACCTGGTGAGCTGACACAAGTAATCACAAAGAAAACTTGAAACACACATGCAATCAATGTTTTCGTGCATTAAGTAAGAAATCAGACGCCAGGGTCCTGGTGTATGGATACGTCGGCCGCCGCACCAACACTGGACTCCCTGGACTGATAACCACACTCAATACGCTAAACACTATTGCTTCACATAGAAGAAAGATCAGAGTCTGCGGTAGAACCGACCACCTCTGATACCAATTTGTCACGACCCGTCCTCGGGGCCCGTGCCGTGACTACCCCAAGCCCGCCTTCCATAGGCCAGGGGCTGGCGACTAGCACCAAGGTGTAAATCCCAACAAAAAGGGAAGGCATTGCCTTTGGAAAGTAAACAAGAACCACAGAGTAAGCAAGCGGAAAAGTAAACACTAAGTAAAAACTCCGAACTCAAAGTATTCCAAAACCTTGAGTGCGGTAAACCTTGGGCGGAGTATGCCAAAAGATCCGTCTCACTTAGAGAAATTCAACGAAACAGACGGAGCGTCAATCGGACGCCCGATCTGTTAGTTATTGGCCTTTCCGTCTCACACCCACCCTGGGAAACTTCCCAGGAGGTCACCCATCCTTATCACTGCTCTAGGCCAAGCACGCTTAACTACGGCGTTTTAACTACGTAGGCTCCCGAAAAGGAAGGTGCACCTTGAGTATAGTATACCGAAACGACCGTCTCGATCCAAGGATCGCGTTGCCACTGACGGCGCGTCGTTCGGAGGCTCGTAGCTCAAGATACGTCCGCTTGAACGAAAACGTCCGAAGACGGGGGGGGGGGGGGGGGGGGGTACGGGCCCGGGCCGACCCGGCCCGACCCCCCCGGGAGTCGGCCGAACCGGGTCGACCCGACCCGGTCCGGTCCGGCCAGGGCGCGGCCCGGCCGGTCGGGCCGGTCTGGTCCGGTTCGGCCGAACGGCCGAAGGTCGTGGCATGCGGGGTGCCGCCCCCGCGGCCAGGTGATGTCGCGGCCCCCCGCGTGGGGCCGCGTTGAGTCGGGACGCGACTTCAACCGTGTCCGAGGGCACCGGACCCGCGCGGCCGCGGGTCCGCGGGTGCCGCCGCCGCCGCGCTGAGTCGCGGCGGCCTGTCCGGCGGCGCTCCGGGGCGCCGCCGCTCCCGGCTGCCGGCGCCGCCGGCGAGTTCCGCGGGCCACCGGAATCGTTCCGGTGGTCCGATTCTCTTCTCGCCTGTGCCATTGCTCCTCCCGGGACTCGTTCTTCACTGCGGAATCGTCAAACATCCGTTGCGGCACGTTCCGTCGTTGCCCGTCAAATCCGCACAAAACGAAGAACGGCGGAGGGTCGTCGGGCCGTGTTCGTTTGGCCCGCACCCTCCGCGTTAGAGATAAACAACCGGGAGAATTTTGTTCAACACATGAACCGACAATTTTAATAAAATAAAATTGATCATTTCAAACCGGCTCTTTAATTTTTAAAGGACGTTCATGGGAATATAAAGAGGGGTATTCCAAAATTATAAAATCCCAACATCATCGATCGTCGCGCGCGGGCGTTCTTCGCGGAAAAGCTCGTCGCGGAAGAGAGGGATCGTCGCGTCGTCGCGGGGAGGAGTCGCGTCGTCGCGGAATCCGGTGTTGAGTCGGCAAACTCAAGAAGCCGACCGAAGATCCGTCGCGGAAGAAGAGACGTCGCAGAAGAACGTTGTCGGCGATGCGGATCAAAGCGTCGCGTCGTCGATTTCCGGGTTCGGCATTCTTCGCGTTCTTCACGTTCTTCGCGTTCTTCGCGAGGGAGAAGAAGAAATAGGGATCCTCTCAAATTTTCTCAAAAGATTTTGGGTTGGTCTTATTTTATTAATATGCCAACACACGAAAACAGGTTAAGAAACGATTGAATTAATTCGTTGAATTAATTCAACGAAAGAAACAGGCCATTTAATTCACGAAAGAAACAGCTCATTTAATTCACGAAAGAAACAGCCCATTTAATTCACGAAATAAACCGCCCAATTAAATGGTCTGTTAAGAATTTAGAAAACGCGTCAGTTGACTTTCATTAAGACGGGTTTTCACGGGTGCGTTTCTTAGCGGAAAGAAACGGCGGGGCTCGTGCGGGCCCCACCTCACAAATATCCTACCAAGGGGGTAGGATATTTCTGGATAGCATCCTATCCAGTTCAAATCAGTTCAAGCCGCCTTTATGTGGCTTCAAGTGGCTTCCAAGTGGCTTAAGTGAAATAAAATAAAGTTGTCGCAAAATTATTTTATTTCTTAACTTTAAGCCCGAAAATTAAAAACCACACCCGAGAAAACGCAACTCTAGAAGAGGCTTTTCTAAGTGAATACCGGCGTTGCGATTTCATCGGTGCCCTCAGAATTCGATTCCGGGCACCGGTTCAAAAGTTAGAAAAACCCGCTCGTCCGTTCACTGAACGTACCCGAGCCAAACTTCGGAAAATGATTCCGGGCACACCGGGCCTCGGAATCAGGTGCCGTCAGAAACTGCGCTCTTGTAAAATTCCAAAGAAAATTAAGAAAAAAAACTTCTTGAAATTTACGGGTCTTTACACAGTAGCTCTAAATGTCCCCTTTGAACTCTTCTCCTCAAGAGAGTCCTGTATTAATTAATTGAACATTTCTGTAATGATTGAAACTTATATGAAGAAAAAAGTTAACTTAAATAAATTAAATAGATATCTTACAATCCTCTCAGCTACGATTCTCGATTCTTCCGAAAGATATTGCTCTTTTTTTCCCTTCCGAGCTCTCTTCCATTTTTCATGTCTAGATGGAGGGGATGGAGGGGCCACCTCTCCAGAGCTTGAAGACTCAGCTCTTAGTTGTTGAAATTTTTCCGCCATCATTTGTTCTTCCAATAATGCATACCCTCCCCGAGATAAACTATGAGGGTATACATTTTTAGATTGGATCTCTTGATGAGCTTTCCTTGTTTGCTGTAATTTAAAAATAAGAAATCATTAAAAAAAATTAATAAAATCATTTATATAAGAAAGTTTATAAAAGTTTACATTGCCCTTACCAGAAATGACTCTTTTTTCTACTTTCAAAAAACTGTCTCAATGTGTGTTCATCTATAAAAGGATATATACGACATGGATTATCGTGACTCCTATGACCATAAATGAAATTAGATGAAAGGTTTGATTTGAAATCCCTCCATCTCTTAGCAGCCAACGATAAACATTTCTTCCTGAATCCTCCAGTGTCAGGAATATCAAATGTCATCTGATAAAGAATAGGTTAAACATATTATATATACTAGAAACATTAAAATAATGGTCAAACAATGAAAAAAGATCTTACCAAAATCGTCTCCCACAACTGAGAGATAATCGCTTTATCCACAACTCTCCAATCATCATACATAATGCTTACTTTGGTATTATCTTGAGTTGCAACAAAAATCTTAAAATATTTGGCATTCGGACCACTAGGAATATCATCATCATCAAACTCAATGACTATCCTCTGATCCTGCGTATGAGAAAGTGATAATTTTGGTAAACGTGTGCACCCACGTTTACCAACCTTTGAACTCTTTGTCATAATAGGAGCATGTGAATGTTCATCCCCAGAGGTATGACCAGCAATATACTCCTCTCCAGAATCATGTGGTTGATCATCTAATGATCTGTCATTATCCTTCAAATCAAAAAAACAAATGTCAGTTCACAAATATACAAATTCAAATATTTTAATACTACTGTAATCAGAAAATAGAAAAGTGTACTAAGTTATATAATAGTAAACATTGGTAATATGGTAAGCATGTTAAACAATGGTAAAGATGACAAAGATGGTCAAGATGGTCAAGATGGTAAAAATGGTAAAAATGGTAAACCTGGTAAACATTGTAAACATGGTAAAGTAATTGTCAGTGAACAAAAATAAGCATTTTAAAATTCATGTAATGGTTATAAACATGATAAAGTAAACTAAACAAACTTAAAACAAACAAAAACAAATACTTATTTTATTTTAAAACATGTTTTAATAAATAAAAAACTTACAATATCTAACATTTATGGAAAAAATAAATGTAAATAAAAAATAAACATATGTTACCTGTAATTTTAGGAATGTACAAATGGATTGTTTTCCCAAATTCCTTCATCGTGATCGTTCCTTATGGCACAAACTATGTCTTCAACATGATCATCATTATGTTCTGTTAATATTTCCATGGAAGTAGGGATCTCACATAAATCAGCATATTCATCAAGTTCATCCTCACCAACATATTGTTTTTTCCCTTGTAAAACAACAACCCACTACATATCTGATTGATCTACTACATAGAAAATTTGTTTTGCATGTGTTTCCATTATAAAAGAATCAGCTGTGTCTTTCAATCTATCCAGATTAACAAGTGTCATTCCAAATTCATCGTGTCTGACACTGTTGTTACCGTTAAACCATTTACAGTTAAAAACGGGAACTTTAATTTTAAAGTAATCAACCTCCCATATGTCTTCAATCACTCCATAATATGCACTTGATGCAGAAATTGGGTTTTTGTCCTTAGCACTCGAAAAATGCATTGCTTCTGCAAACACCAATACACCATTATTCTGAACAGCACTTCTATTGTCCTGATCTTTTGTATGAAATGTATAACCATTAATGTCATAACCAGACCATGTTATCACATTTAAACATGGACCACCCACTATCCATTTTAATGTCTCTGATACATCTGATCTACCAAGCAAATTCTTTTTAATCCATGACAAAAAAGTTTTTTTGTGCTCATTCAAAATCCACATTTCTTTCTTCTTTAGATGACATTTTTTCAACTCATTAATATGCAATGTGATATACGGTTGAGCATCATCTATGTTATTCAAGATGTATGATTCTAACTTATTCATCTGTTCAGCTGACAATGATTTGACTTTCAATCCGCGAATCCCCTTTCCCTCATTATTAACTCGTTCATGGAGAGATGGAGGCAAGCCTATGTGTTGCGTCGCAGCCAAGTAGCTCGTACAAAACTCTGATACCTCCTCAGAAATACACTTTTCAATAATGGAGGCTTCAGGTCGATATAGATTTTTAACATACCCCTTTAATATTTTCATATATCTTTCAAAAGGATACATCCAATGAAGATATACAGGTCCACACAGCTTTATTTCTCGAACCAGATGAATCATTAAATGCACCATTATATCTAAAACAGTTGGAGGAAAATACATTTCCAATTGACAAAGTATAAAAATTGCATCCTTTTCCAAAATGTTCAAAGCATTCACATCAATCACCTTGTTACAAATTGAATTGAAAAAATAACACAACTTCATTATAGTATTTCTGACACGAATGGGAAATATTCCACGCAATGAAACTGGTAGAATTTGTTGCATCATGACGTGACAATCATGTGATTTCATACCTATCAACTTCAAGTCCTTCAATGAGACAAAATTTTTTACATTAGAAGAATAACCTTGAGGCACTTTGGTATCATGAAGACACTGACATAAGATAATTTTCTCCCTCTTCGATAATGTATGACAAGACGGGGGAAGAAATGTTCGTCTTCCTTTAGGAGTGGGAGCTAACTCCAAACGTATTCCCATTGATAGTAAGTCTAATCTTGCATTCAACCCATCTTTAGTCTTTCCTTTAATATATAACAATGTTCCAATCAAAGAATCACAGATATTCTTCTCCATGTGCATGACATCAATATTATGTTTAACTTCATGATACCTCCAATATGGTAGCTCAAAAAAATTGACATTTTCTTCCAAATATGTCTATCATTACCAGATTTCTGTGTCTTTCCCAATGTCACGTCAAGGTTTCTCACCCTCTCAAAATACAGATCAAGGGATAAAGGTTTTGGAGCAGTATCAAATTCTTGTGAGCCATTGAATGCCTTTTTTAGTCTTCTATAAGGGTGTTACATAGTCAAAAACATTCGATGACCCATGTACACTGTTTTCCTCCCATGATGCAATTGACAATATGACGTCTGTTGTTCACAAATTGGAAATGATTTATTCCCTTTAACACTGTATCTAGAAAAATTTCCATGCACTAGGAAGTCATTTATAGTGAACAGAAGCACTGCATGCAGTAGAAAATATTCCATTTTATAAGAATCATACACCCTAATACCATCAGCCCATAACAGTTTCAAATCATCAATCAACGGTGACAAGTAAACATCAATATCATTACTGGGTTACTTTGGACCAGAGATCATTGTACTCAACATGACATATTTGCGCCTCATACAAACTTCGGGAGAGAGGTTGTAAATTATCAATAAAATAGGCCATGAACTATGTGTGCTACTCAGTGTTCGGTATGGATTCATTCCATCTGTGCACAACCCTAGTCTGAGATTTCTAATTTCATTTCCAAATGTAGAATACTGCGCATCAATTTTCTTCCATTGTGGACAATCAGCTGGATGACATATTTTTCCATAACATACCCGCTCTTCAGCATGCCATCTTAACCTTTTTGCATCATGTGAATTAGAAAATAAACGTTTGAAATGATTAATTATAGGAAGATACCAAAATACCTTTGAAGGGAGCTTTGTAATCTCTACATCAGCCTGTGATTTTTCTTTCACCTTATACCGTGATGTCCCACATTTAGGACACTCTGACATAAATTCATATTTCTTCCTATATATAATGCAGTCATTCGAACAGGCATGTATTTTCTTGTATCCCAATCCCATCGGGTATAATATTTTCTTGGATTTGTAATGTGAATCTGAAAGATCGTTATCTTTTGGAAGAATGTCTTTCATCAATTGTAGCAGCTCTGTAAAACTTCTGTCACTCCATCCATGCTTCGCCTTCAGGTTAATCAATCTTAACACCGCCGACAAAACCGTAAAATCTGTACAACCAGGATATAATGGGTTTTCAGCATCACCATATAGACACACAACTATCGGTTCTATCTCAATTTGTTCTGCTACAATATCACGAATCATTTCTTCAATTCCATCGGAGTTACCATCTTGCGAATCATCATCATCACTGACATTCCATCCAGTTTCACCATGACAAATCCAAGGGCTGTAACTCGGATTAAAACCATGACAAATCAGATGATCTTTTATCTCTCTACTTTTCAACTTCTTCATATTCAAACATTTCAGGCATGGACAAAAAAAAAATTTCACTACTTGGAACATTTCGTTTTGCAAATTCCAAAAAGGAATTAACACCTTCCTCAAATTCATTGCTCATTCGATGTGCCGTAATCTAACTTAGAATCATTATTACCTATAACAAATATCAACAAAAAATATATTCTTTTAAGATAAGACAAATATATGTTTATATGAAAAAAATCATTATTTGAATGTAAAACAATTTAAAATATAAAACAAATCTATAGGTATTTAAAAAAATATGCTTGAATATTATTTTTAAAACAAAATATAGTTAGATATAACAGTTTTAAATTTCATTGAATCAAATAAAACCATGACGCCTACATAGTTTAATATTGATTGTGGTTTTGATGTTTTAATATATTAGATAAACTACCTATTTAACATGTTATTAATGGTTTCTATAGACCCTAAATCCATTTGGTAAATATTTTCACACAATTATAAAAATCAATGGAAGTGTTTTTGGGAGGAATATGTTCAATCATTTGATTTTGATGTCCCATATTCTATAACAAAAGGAAATGTGGATACCAAATCCCTTAGTTTGGTTTTTTATTCTCAAAGGGTTTGTGATGAAAAAGAAGAGTATTAGTTGATGTATATGATAAATAAAATACAACTATATTTTATTTATGGTTATGATAGAATGAATTAATACCATATCATTTAGGATCTGCTCCCACCAAAAGTAACCCTCCTCAGTTTGAAATGAATAAATTTAGATAATTATGCATGAATTCATACATGTATTGTTGTACATAAACCAAAAAGAAGATTATTAGTACTAAAAGTAAAACTAGGAAGAAAAAATAAACTCTATATACTCATGAAAGATACTCTACAACACTTCCATGCTACTAACATCTATAAAAAACTAAAAATTTCTTTTAAAAACCAAAAAAATTGTTTATATTTATGTATGGTGGGCATAACATGTATACATAGTAAGATCCTCCCTAAAACATCTCATGAAAATGTTGAGGAAGCACACTAAAGCCCTATGAAAAAAGGAATCTAAATCATCACCTAAACAAGGAAAAATAGTTTCATATACTCCCTATGGATCACTCACAAAATAATTCATATAAATAAAGCTTTTCGTATAAAAAATTATATAAATATATATATATATATATATACTAAAATTAAGGTTCTCGGATACCAATTCTCCACTAGTTTTCCTCTCACACCCCAATGCTAATGTCATGGTCTCACCCCGACCATAAATCATCCTACACCATGTGAAATTGTATCACTTCCATCAATGAATCATATGTATCATAATAATTTAAGAATATTTTTAGTATGGGAAAGAAGAAATAAAATAAACACTCTCGGTTAAGATGATAGATCCGAGAGGAGGAGGAGGATGATGGCGAGGCGGCAGAGGTGGAGTAAGATGGAAGGGAAGACGGTCGGGGTGCGTAGACCAGGGAAGCCATGGCTTCTTTTACCTTCTGCACCACACCTAACTCACCGGTGCCCTTCCAAGGGCTGATGGCCTTGGAGATCACCTCAGACAACAATGAAGAAGATAAACAATGAAGAAAAATCGCAAAACATAATTATAGAATATCCGTGAAAAAAAAGGAATGAAATAAATTCGTGGAAGGATTACTTGAATGTTGCGAGTTGAGATGATAGATCCAAAAGGAGTGAAGAGATAAACAATGAAGCCAAAATGAGTTTAACGCAGGTCGATCGACGAGACGATTAGGGTTTACCGCGCGAGAGAGACGAGCTGGCGGACTGTCAATCGAAAAATCGTAAATGACAGTCCACGAGCCTTTTAAAAGTTTTATAACATCGGTTATTATATAACTGACGTTATAAACTATTTTTTAAATTTATAACATCGGTTATTTTAAAACCGACGTAAAAAAGCTCCCACGCTTTGGTTTTTTACGTCGGTTATTTTATAACCGACGTAAAAAACGAGATATCTACGGGTTTTTTACGTCGGTTTTTTATAACCGACGTCAAAAACCCCCTCATGCTTTGGTTTTTTATGTCAGTTATTTTATAACTGATGTAAAAAATGCGTAGATATCTCGTTTTTTACGTCGGTTATAAGATAACCGACGTAAAAAACCAATGCGTGGGGGGTTCTTTATGTCGGTTATTTGGAAACCGACGTAAAAAAGGCGATATCTATGCATTTTTTATGTCGGTTATCAAATAACCGACGTAAAAAACCAAAGCACAGGGAGGTTTTTTACATCAGTTATTGGGAAACCAACGTAAAAAACGCGTAGATATCGGGTTTTTTACGTCGGTTTCAAAATAACCAATGTAAAAACCCCCCCGCACATTGGTTTTTACGTCGGTTATCTTATAACCGACGTAAAAAACACGTAGATATCGGGTTGTTTACATCAGTTTTCAAATAACCGACATAAAAAACCACCGCGCATGGGTTTTTTACGTCGGTTATAAAATAACCGACGTAAAAACCGAACAGGAGCGATTTGTAACGTCGGTTATTAAAATAACCGACGTTAAAAATCTACTCGCCGCATTTTTACGTTGGTTATATATAATCGACGTAAAAAATGGTGACGTAAAAAACGTTTTCTGCACTAGTGAAAACTATTTTCCATCAAAGATGAAATTCTTTAATATGTATATGTTTCATGTATAATTTTCGTATTATTTACAAGGTTTTATTTTTTTTATGAAGAAATTATATCCACTATTTTATATGGATTATGTTATGATGGGATGTTGTATATGAAACCCATTTTATTCATTGGGTTATGATGAATGATTTTTGTTTATTTTGTGGCATAGAAAAGAATGATTTCATTATGAGATGGGTGGGACCTATATATCCCTCTAATGCATTGGGTAATGATTTATGTCTAATGAGATAGACATGGTTGGAACAAAAAGTAAATTTGGTTCAGTAATACAGGGCTAGAACGACAAGTAAACCCAGTTCAGTAATGGACTTTATCCACTATGATTGTCTTGGAAGCAATGCCTTGGCTACTATGGAAATCATATCATGTTCTTAATGGTTTTCCAAAATTACATGTTTTATTCCCATGGTATTTTATCATGATTAATGTTCCTTTATGATCTATGCCTTTCGTACTGCCAATATTTATTTCACGACTCTTGATTTTTATGTTTAAACATTATTTTCGTGTTTTTATGTTCAAATGTGTATGGTTTGTTTTATTTTCTCTATGATTACCCTTAATGAGCATTTGAGATCACCCTTTATATGTTTTATTTTCCCTTGGATTTAAAGAAGGGTTTTAGGTAAGAAAACAAAAGGGGAAGATCTTTATTGGAGATGTTGAAGATCTTTCACCATGATTAGAAGATTATATTTTGAGTTTCCAAAGACACTAAACCAATACAGTCTTTGGGCGTCTGTTTTTGTTATGTATTAATTATTACACAAAATTAATGTAATATCCATGTACATAAAGCTTGGGTATCTACGTAAATACATATAGTAAATCAACTACTAGAAAACCAAAGTACATATGTGCATGCATGTGTATGTTTATACACATGTGATTAAAAAATCACTTGAAGAAACAAGATGATAGTGAGTATTTTCTTTGGAAATATACATTTTAAGAAGATAGTGAGTATTTTTGGATATATTTGATCAAGTTCATAATTAGTAAAAAAGTTAAGAGTTAAGATGAATCATTATATTAAAAGCCAACTTACAGAGCATTGAGATGTTTTCAAGTTGATCATTCTGATATAGCAGTTGATTAAATTTGAAGTATTATCTTCTAAAATTCAAGAGAGTATACTGAACCAACTTTCATGAAAGGTTATTAATTATATTCAGTGTAATCCATTGAATTTTATTACTTTTATAAAATTAACTTTAAATTCTAGTTTGAGAATAATATAGAAAAATTGGTTTTTCTATTAACATCATATATAAATAAATAAAATATAAAACATGCACTTTATCAATGCACAAAATTTATAAAACATAGTATAAATATGTTTTTCCTAAAACAATTCCAATTCAAAACTCATTCATATATCCTTAAAACATCACCCCTTTTATAAAAAACCCTTACATGGTTTAAAAACATATCAAAGGAATTTCTAATAATGGCTAGAAAATTTAAAAAAAATCCCCTCACTTAAAAGATTTAACACAACAAACTCAAAGTAACTAAGGAAACAATGATAACTATGAAAAAAAATTCACTATAGAAAGTTGTAAAGTATGTCAATAAACAAGTGGAAAAACACTAATCAATATTAGTTCTAAATCATTGGAGGATCAATTCTTTAATGAAATTCCATCCAAGTAAAAAAGCAATACACAAGATAATAAATAATTAAAGGCATAACACATGATAAATATCATGAGGAAACACATTAGAAACTAATGGGAAAAGTATAATACATGAAAAGGTAGACATATTTCCATCTGGTTAATGTTCACACATCCATCAAACAAATCAATCTAAACCCAATCTCATCTGTGACACCCCACTATCTCGGTATTTTGTACAACTAGTGGTAACTAGAAAGTGTGCAATCTCAATGTGCCTAGAAACATCCCATGACTTCCCACTTAGTATCCTAGGTTCCCTATAAAATAAATATAGGAGGTGATACACTTTTAAAGTAAATGTCATACAATGAAAATAATAATATCCAAAGGCTAGCATAATAATGAAATCCTTCCCACATCCCACATTTATCTTATAATGAGACCCCACCCATAATAAAATCCCTAATAACATCACAAAAAACCATCCCATGGATACACATGACATAAAAAATAAATGAAAAGGGGCTCAACAAGGGAAAAAAGAACCAATAAACTCAAATATCACATCACAAAGTGCCATCCAAGACTTTCAATTATCACATATAATATATACATTTGTAAATCCATTTTTAAAATGTTTTGGAATCCAAACACCAATATAAGGGAAATCATAATCATTTCTAAAACACAACCAACATAACCCAAATTAATAACAATTCCATTTCATAAAACAACATGTCCCTTTGAAACATGGAAACCAAATAATCCCCAATGGGTAACCCACATGGAAAAACCAATTTCCCTTAAAACCGAATGACCTTGTTTTTTTTCTTATATAAAACCATTATTTTAATTTTATCAAACATGTAGAATGTATAAAATACAAATTTACATAAAAATTTCATTTAAACATGAAATTAAAACCTTCAAGCCACATGAAAACCAAGTTAAGTTATATAAAAACATTATAAACCAAACCTAGATAACCCACACCCTCATTATTTGGATTAGAAATTAATTTATAAATCCAAGAAAACATAAATATCTTAAATAAAATTCAATGAAATGGAAACACTGACCTAAATAAAATTCACTGGCAGCAGGGAGGCGAGCTAGGGTTCGAGTCTCACGGGGGTCAGGGGAAGAATGTGGGGTCGTGGGGGTCAGGGGGAGAAGGGGGTTCGGGTTCAGGTGTTAGAGGGAAGTGGCACTGATGGCCGGTGAGAAACGTCACTAATGGGGAGGCAATCTAGGATTTGGGGTCGAGTGTTGGGGGGTCGGGGTTGGGGGGAAGTGTCTCCACTGAAAAAATGGGGTTTAGCGGCGGTTTATTAAAAACCACTGCTAAAAGACCGCCGCTAATGTCGATTTATGTTGTAGTGTCAAATAGATCCCAAATAGACATATAATCCCAAAGGGGTAGAAATGAAGGTATTGGTAGTGTGAATTCAAATTGTTCTTACATTTCTTGTGTTTGTGATGGGTTATGGAATACACCCTTATTTAATATGTGACACAGGTGGCTTGCTTTTGATTTAGATCCAATCAGATGAACTACCATGGGATAGGTCCCTAGATCGATAGGGATATTGTTATTGATACCATTGATTTAAAATTGAATGAATATAATTATATGGTATGGGTCCCCAAAGCTATGGGGATATGGTTATGGATGCCATAGATTTGGTGTCAAATACACAAAATACCATGGGATGAGTTACCAGATCAATGATGATATGGTTATAACAACGATATATTTAGAGATATATGGAATGACTACCATGGGGTGGGTCCCCATATCTATGGGGATATGGTTATGGATTCCATGATTTGGAGCTTCATGTACAGTTGAGCTACAAAATATTTAGATCCTGTGTGTTGTATTGTTGTGGGATGGGTACCTAGAGTCATTAGGATACCATTGGGACCACCATAGATTTGGATATCATATGTTACTTGGGAGGAATGGTCATCACGACGTGATCAAAGAAACCCCAACACTAGAAGTAGCCGGTTTGGTCCATTGGGTTCATGGACCTAATGATTTATAGTTGTTTTATATATTTATTTTTAGTAGTTATATTTTTTTAGTTGATCATGTCACATGAACATATCACTGCATTTCAAATTAGCACAAGACCACATTATTGGTGACCTACTAACTTATGTACTCACCTATGAAAATCAAGAGAAATTTTAACCTTTTTGTTCCCATGAGTGATTAGTAGAAAATAGTAAATTCTAATATAATATGATCTCATATAATTTTACTGACCACTATATTGGTCTCAGAATAGGTTGTTTACACTAGGAAAATAGATTTTTTGGAAATTTTAGTCATTTATAATTTTGAGAAATATTTATTATTTAATTAATTAAATATTAATTTATTCACACATGTTTGTTCAGTGATATATTTTAAATAGAGAATATGATTGTGATTCCATCTTCATGGTTGTATTCAGAATGTGGATTTTTTCCTAGGATGGTCATAAATCCATTATTGGTGTTGGGGTTAGGCCCGAGATAATTTATTTGACCTTTTGTTTTATTCCTTAATTTTTTTTTCAGTGTTTATTTTATCTTCTCACTCCACTTATTGTGAACACCCAATGTGGATTCCTGACTTGGGGTATTCAGCTATGATAGGGATAGATATAAAAGATAGAGAAAGAGGAGGAGGCACCCTTAATGAGCCACTAAGGAGTTATATTAGGCATCATAAAGTGAGTGGCATTGATCCATTGTGAAACCTCCATATTTTACACTTGAAGGTAGGAAAATTTTATTTTTATCACCATAAATCATCATATATTATCCATTTTAAGTTTTAATGTCTTTAATGTGTTTTTGGAAACCCCTTGAGGGTTGACCTAGGATTAATCAGGTATAATCATTAGTTATAGGCCATTTGGGGGTTTTCCTTTTGGGAGAACTCATGTACATGGTGTGTAGTTCAATGAACACACACTGTGTGTTGTTCCTATTCAGGGAAGATATGATTTTGGGACTACGTGCTTGGTTCTAGGGGAACATACAATGAAATGAAGACTTAGGGTGTGCCAAGGGAATGTGACCTTTTAGGGAACATGACTAGATCTAGTGTGAGGTAAATGGATAGTAGTTGTGTACTATTCTTGGGTAGACCCCATGTGGTGGTACATGGCTAGATACATAGTTGCGGACCCTATGTGGGATACACACTGTGCAATCATACATTATAAATGCCAAGTGGGGTTGTTCTACACAGGTAGGTATCCCATGTGGGGTTATACGTTATGTATAGGGTGAAAATACCATATTATTTGGAAAATTAAATGCTTAATGTCTAGTGGAAAATGGATATGTAGGACCATTGGGGTTACACATCATGTACCCAAAGTACACATTTTTTTACTTTTCCTTCCTTCGCCCCTTTTTTCTGTTTTCACTCTAACATTAAAATTGGACATAGGAGGAGTCCATTATGATTATTTTTCCATGAAAATCATGATGGTGGAATCCTTTATTAATTTAGAGGCTATATGGATGGTGTTTTGGATTTATAGAGTTTATTTGGAGGATTTTCTCATGGTTTGGATTTAGAATCCCTAGACGGGTTGGTTTATGAGCTGTGAGGCCCAGGTAAGAGTTTTGAGGTCAGTGATCAGCCAAAATCAAATATTACATGTCTATCTATTGATATTATTTTGGAAGGATTCTATAATGTGGTATTATGTAGTATCTCTGAGGAGATCTTGTTCTATCCCTATATGTTAGGACTAGTTGACTGAGGTTAGAGAAGTTGGGGTTTAACTCTTGGGTTGAGGACTATATCTATTGGATCATTTGGAATGGGTTGACATTATGTGTTTTTAGTTACAACAGAGTTTTGTTCTGATACTGATATGAGTGTTAGGGACTCTCTAGGATTACCTCGTGGGATGGTTACTAGTTGAGTGATTAGTGGGTGTCATATTTAGTTTTTGAGAATAATTATGTGGCATGATATTTCTTTGGATGCCCTTGTGGGTGAGTTGGTGCTCAAGGATGGGTTATTTTATAGGAATGCTATTTGAGGTTTTATTACATGGTATTTTCTCTGAGGTTTGGCTTATTCCAAGGATACCTTATGGGGTACTTATTTTTTGGAGGCCATGAGGCCCATTGAGAACACCATTATAGGCATGATTGTTCTTTTGGATGCCCCTTTAGTTGTGTTTTTGATCAATGATCAATTAGAGGCTGTTGAGGTCCATCTGGGATGTTTCTGCAGTAGGTGTGTCCCATAATTTTGATAATCTATAAGAACCCATTTTATGGCGTCCTATTTATTCTTTGGACTTTGTGACCTTTTTGGATATTCAAAAGGGCATGACTTGAAATTTTGGGAGCAGTTTGAGAGTCCATAGTAGAAAGTCACTTTATGATATGACCCCTAGGACCATGGGATCCCTACGTTGTGTTTTGATCCTAAGGATGGTCATATAGAGACTGTCATGACTATTTGTTGGATGCTGATATATAGGGGACTAAGAGAGACCCCCTACGTTGTTGGTCAAGAGTTGATCAGTGCTGCTAGTTTTTCTCTTTGGATGGTGGGTTTAAGAGTTGGATCTTTCCATGTCTAGTTGTCCTTTGGCCATGAAGTTTAAGGTAGTTTCTTATTCAGACTTTGGGTTGAGGTGGAGACACTTGGTTTTTCTTAGATCAGGTGTTGGAATAGTGTTTTGATATTTTTCTCTCCTCTATTGGCTGGCTATGGTTTGATGGTCTTAGATAGAGAATGAATGATATGGATGGGTGCACTACCCCTAGTTGAGTATGCACCTTGGATAAGGGTATATTTATTTTTGTTGGATGTTGTTGCAGTCTTGGCCATGTGGATGAATTTGATAGGGTAGTGCAATTGTTATATACTTGTGAATGGATCCTATAGGGCTATGTTTTTATCAGGTCCATGTTTTACTAGATCCCAATTTGTTTTTCAATAATTTTATGATAAGAAATATTCTTAAACACATGGAGAGGATATTATATCGCTAGTTCAGACAATTTCATTAGATTCCTAAATCCCAGTATATGCATGTTATCATGAACATGACTATAGTTATGCTCCATGTTCTATTATCCATGCCAACAAAGTCTAAATTCCTTGGGGATCCTATGTAGATTTGGTGAACACAAATGATGTCATGTGGTTGGGTGAGACACATGGCATCAATAATATAGAGTGGGTCCGAGAGGGGGGATATTTACTTTTAATGTTAGATTAGAACCAATTGTTAACTATTTTTCTTGTTTTTGTTCATCCCACTTTATTTTCAAGCAGTTGTTTATTTTTTTCATGTATTTTAGTTTTCATTTAGGGTGTTCATATCACATGTTTATGTACTCATTATGATAATATATTATATGTTTACCATTGAGAGTGGCCTACTGTGATTTATTTCTCACCCCCTGTATGTGCACCTCAG
This sequence comes from Viscum album, assembly GCA_963277665.1. NCBI lineage: Eukaryota > Viridiplantae > Streptophyta > Magnoliopsida > Santalales > Viscaceae > Viscum > Viscum album. The sequence continues at coordinate 574,609,242 of OY728122.1, read as the reverse complement.
TTTGTGTGAAGATATGAAATCTACTTTCAGGTTGGAGCATAGGATTCATGATGGATGGGGATAAGGCCTAGTGTTCCTTGATTGAGAAGATTACTCATGTGGAGTCTCAAGATTATGATAGTTTAGCTTAAGAGTCATGGAGATTAGTTATGTTGTTTAGATCAGAGTTAGAAAAAGGCCATTATGAATTTAATTTTAGTTTTCTTATTTCGTATACATGTTTGACAAAGTGGGTGGACAACTATTTTTTATTTTTCATGCTTTTGAGTCTATATGAATATATGATTCATTCTATTTATTATATAATGATTCTATTTTGTTTTATTTATAATGAATAATATGATGTTTATCCTTGTGTATGGGTTTGGATATTTTCTATTGTTATTTTCCTCTAAACAGTGGGTATAGTCTTCCCACTCTATCTATTAAACCCTCAATGTTTGTTTATAGCCTTTAGAATATGGGTAGGAATGATAGAGGCCTTGTGGTGATCCATATTGGGTGACATGTCAGGTTGTCTTAGTATAATTTATTAAAAAATGGTATTAATGGTATTTAGTTTTTTGATTTGGGTAGTTGGTAGACAATTTATCTAGGAATGTGTTAGAACTTGTGATGGATATCAGACTGGTGTGTCACAAACATATTTACTAATAGGAAGTCCAAGTTACATGGGAATAGGATTACTATTATTTTTTTCTATTTTTATTGTTATGTGATTTCACCTAGAGTGGTGCACTTGAATTTTCAAATTTATGATTTGTTATAGTTTTTGAATCAAGGATAATATGAAAGAGGATAGTGTTTATACATTATTATAGGATCTTAGGATTCATATGAGTCATGAATTTCTATGATTTTTTTACTAATGATGGAGGTTTAATCATTTAAAGTGTCTCCAATGACCTATATGGTGTTTCATATATAGCTCATTGGTTTCATTATACTCAACTGATCCACAAGTGTATATTTTATTCTAATGATAGGGTATGTGAATATTGCAGTGAGATGTTCACTGATGATGGATATGTAGTTCCTTTATTAAGGTATGCATTGAGGCCCTTGGGGGTTGGTAATGGGATCTAAGTTACCTCTTAGTGGCTCAATGAAGGCAAGTATTTTTTTATAGATCTTTAGATCAGACTCCAGTTTCCTAGAGGTGGTGGTCTCTCTAAAGTCCTAGGATAGTGTTTCTTATGAGGGAGTTGTTCTAGCCAAGTGTTTTCTACCAGGTCTTATGGAGGGGCATGTGTGCCTGCTATCACTGATGGCTTGGGTGGGCATGACCGTTCTTCCTTGATGGGACCATTGAGGTTTAATTTCTTTAGGGTGTGGTTAGGTATGAAGATTCCATGGTTTTGATAAGTGGAGTTCTGGGGGTGATCATGGTCTCATGGTTGGTTTGAGAAGGAATGTTTTATTAGACCCTATCCATGTTCATTTATTGGAATACATTGGGTAGTGTGGTGAGAGTGTGGTTGGACACTTGTGACATTGGATCAACACATGAGTGTAGGGTGGTCATGTGGTTTATCTTGGGATGGGTGGGATGATTTCATTTTGAATAGAAGTGTATATGGTGCTCCATTTTGATAGATATGACCCACATGAGGAGCATGGTTAGTGGTTTTAGGCATGTTTGACTAGCTTTTTTAGGACTTATCCCATGTGAGAGCGAGTCCTATTACTCATTCGGGAGTAGTTTAAGGAAATCCTTATGGTTGGGAGGGGACCATTGGTTGTTTAAATCCATGAACATTATTTTAAGTGGGTTTTTGAGTGTAGTGATTATTTTTATTAGTTAGTTGGGAATGGGAATTATTTTTTGTGGTTTTTATTCTAGCACTTAGTGTGAGCGGTTTGGCCACGTCAATCCGTTGCATTTAGTGATTGATGTTGCATGGGGTATGTAGTTTTTTTGGATAGTGGAGAGATAACAAAGATACTATTCTAGAGGGTAGAATCATATTGGTCATGGTATAATATATCTCATGTTGGGAGAGAGTTGGGGATTCTATATTTAACATCCCCAACCCGGGAGCCACTATATCCAGTTCCCCAAGTCGGGTCATCAAATGACCTCAATCACACCTCCTCGTATACTAGAGGCTTCTGACTAGAAGAGTAGGTTTAGAAGAATAAGTTAGGGAGACTATACCCTCTTATTAGAGTAATACCATAGTAGAAATAATATCAAAAGATAAAATAACCAACTTGAATCATAAGTTCAAAACATACAACAAAATTCCATAAGTTATCAAGTAACACAAGATATGAAATATTAAGGATACACTACATGTCAGGAAGTTATACAAATAAAACTTTCTTTTACCAAAATCCTAAAATATCCCAAAAATAGTCCTGATTCCCAACCCAATCATGACATCCCTCGATCTAACCCAACATACCATTCATAAACCAAACACCATGTCCATATCATGAACCTATAATAGAAACAAGTAACTTCAGCTCAGGTACCCAAGTGCCATGGCGGCCCAAGAAGGGTGTGAGTACAACTCAACAGACCACCACCAATAATGTCTAAATCAAAAACTAGTCTGTACAATATTTTATACAGAGAACAAGTGAAGTAAATAAACATGTAAATAAAAGGAATATGTTTTACATTTAGAAATTATCCATTTAGAAAAAATTTATCAAGAAGAAGGTTTCACTCATAAAGAATTACTAATTAACCATTTTATCCATCAAGTTATTTAATGTAATCCAACCAACTAAAATATCTCCGATCACACTGAGAACCTAATCGGTGGAATAATAGGTTATCCACTTTTAATCATAAGGTAATTCACTAATCATAATTTATCAACACACCATGGATCCTCAGTGTAGTAATCAATCCATGTACATGTGTTTGGGAAGCATAGAACCTTAGTCTGACATCCCAAACTACACTATGTCCATACACTGGGAACCATAGAGCCTTAGTTAAACATCATAAAAATACATTACATAACACTTCCCCTAGATCCTCGATCTAGTTATTATCATCAAATGGGACCATTAGGGGCATACGTCCTCAAGACAACTCCCTAACCCATGCATTACAGAGGTGGGGTTTAGAGCCTCAGTCCAACCTGACCCCTAAGCCTAGAACCTGAAGTCAATTCCCCACATACCACCAAGACATGTTCACATGCTTCTTTAACCATTTTACATAATAACCATTTGAAATAATAACCATTTTCATGCCTTAAACCATCTCAACACATATACCATTTTACCAACCATAACTCATTAAACACATAAAACAATTCCCCACATATACCATATTAAAGAATAGTCACCAATAAATATCTAATTCATTTCCTACGTGAATATCCTAAAGGAAATCATTTTTATTCATTTTTTATAATCCCCATTTTAAGGGTTGAAGGGGAACCCTTACATTACATTGCCTGTAGGCTTTGTGACATTACAAGACCTAAAGGTCTTAATGTACTACATCCCAGACATTGATTACTTAAAACTTACCCTCTACAACATCTGCATCGGGATCAGATCTCCATCTTTTCATGGTTTTTTGACTATTTGTCTTAAATAAGGATGCATAGGCCTAGTACTGATGGAAAATTTCATACCCTATCATTCTTCCAACGCCTTAAGGATGACACAGTACTACTATAGTAACTAGGAAATATGCCTCTGCCCAGATTCGAACCTAGGTCTTGTGGATGCACTTGAAGATTCCTCACAGACTAAGTTGAGACTCATGTGCATATCAAATTCATTTCACAATACATAATAACACACAAATCAAAATACCCAGTTAAACTTATTTTGAATCCACCCCTTTAAAACATTTTTCTTCTTATTTAAAAACTAAACCATGCCCCAAGGCTTTCATTTCCATTTCCAACAATTTCAAATAATCATTAAGACATTTTTACAAAAAGGGGAAACACACCCTCATTTCAAATCATCATTTGAAATCTATAAATAAAACCTCTTTTTAAATAACCTTGAGGCCAATTACTTCCTTAAAATCATTTCCCACTTTCAAAACATCATATTCTTTTTTTTAAAAACCATAACCAAATAAAAATTAGAAACTCATTATCTAAACCATTCAAAATCCCCTTATATATTTCATATAATTTATCATAAAATCAATTCAATTTACACTTTAACCAAGCCCACACACTCGATCATAATTTACAACCCATTCTCTCTCATATTACCCCTATCTCAACATTTATCAATTTATTTCACCATTTTAAATGGTTTGGAATACACCATGGGTAGCCTAAGGTGTAGTCCCACATCATCAACATACCCAATGAGGTCCATGAAGGGTCTCACACCACAATATAAGGCCAAAATTATTTTCCTTAACCCAATACATGAAAACGTAACAATGTAGTGAATTAGCATAACTACATACACATATAACTCATCCAGACTATGGGAAAAAACTTTATGTCAACCTACCTAAATTCCGGAGACAACCACACACTCGACCTTAGACTTTTATTCAGAAATCAACCACATTTTAATCCATAACCTATAAAACCCTAACAAAATAGGTTTTTATGGATTTGGAAGAATAGGAGAGATTCCATAAGCACTAATCAAGAAAATATAGAAAAGTGGATTTTAAGAATCACCTAAAGCTTCAATACACACCCAATGGTGGACCAAATGGCCTATAAACATTGGAGATCAACCCTTGGTAAGTTTAGTAGGAAAACATATCATCCTTGGTTGCTGTAGGATAAATGATGAAGAAACTCTAGAGAGGTTTCATAAATCCCGAGGGGAGAAATGAAAAATCCCACATTTTTAATGGGGTGCACAATTTGGATGCACGGTTGGCCTAAACGTGTGCCAATCATGTGTCACCCTCTATCCAAGAGGAGGCTAGGTTGTATGAATACCTGATAATCCCACAATGTTTAACAAACTATGTGATGATTGTGCATAATGGCTCTATTCAGGTCTACATGGTTTCTATTTCCCCCTTGCATGGTTTCTTCAAACCATGCACCCCTCCTCTAGGAAAGAATGATTTGGGAACATGATTACTACTAACGATGAAAAAAACATGATTCATGCACTGGATGGACCCATTCTCCCTTATTTAATGTAGTACACCCCCATAACACCCATGAGCCTCCTCATACACTTGGAAACATTTATTTGACAAAAAATAATGATAGTTATTTCAAAAAATAAACAAAAACATACCTTAAGGAAGTCTGAGATATTACAATGTAAGACATGTTGTTGGAAGGTTAAGATAATATTATCTTAACAATTTATTAGATAGGGATAATGGACACTGGTTAACCACCAAGGTTTCCCATGGGTGAGAATCATTTGTGTTGGGGAGTTTGTGACACCTCAAATTATCAGAGGTTGTAAAAATCAAATTAAATTTGAACCTTTTTATTCCCAAGAGTGTTTAGGGGAAAATGGTAAATTCTCATATAATATGATCTTAGATTATTTTTCTAACCACTTTATTTGTCCCAAAATAGGGTATTTATCTTAGGACTAAAGTTTAATGGAAATATGAGCTATTTGGATTTTCACAGAATATTTAATATCTAATTAATTAAATATTAATATATTTGTGTGTGTTCATTTAGTTATATATTTTAAAGGGAATTTCAGATTGATATAAATTTTTTTGTTATGTTTGGAATAGGTAGTTTTTCCTTGGTGAGACATAAACCCATCATAGGCACCGATCCTAGTCCCAAGACCCTTTTATTTTCCTTTTCTTTTTATTCTTTTTTGTTTTATTATTTTTTATTTTATATTTAAATTTGGATTTTCGTTCACACCCATGGGGATTCCTCAGTTGGGGTATTCAACCAATATAGAGATAGGGATATAATGGGGAAATAGTATAGGTGGTGACACCTGAGGAGTGGCTATAGAGTTTGATTGGGCATCGACAGGTGCGTTGCAAAAAATCTATTACAAAGCTTTAAAGGTTTACACCTAGAGGTAGGCCCATTTTTCTAATTATATAAATCTACATATATTATCCATTTTTAAATTTTATTGCCTTTAATGGGTTGTTGGGGACCTCTTGATGGTTGATTGAGGATTAATTGAGGAGAATCAGTGACTTTCAGGCCATTTTGGGTGTTTTCCCCTCCAAATAACCCATGTACATGACATATAGTTCACAGAACACATGATATTTGTTATTTTTGTTCAATAAATATGGGTTTTTTAGACTAAATTCCATTTAATGGGTGCACACACCATGTAGTGGAGACTCTAGGTGTGTCAAGGGAACATGTCCATGTAGGTAACACAACCAGGTCCCGTGCGAGGTACATAACCAGTGGTTATATACTATTCTTGGTGAGACCCCATGTTGGTGTAAATGGCTAGGTATATAGATGGGGACCCTTTGTGGGGTAAATTCCATGTATGGGGTGGTATATTCCATGTAGTTGGGTGTTGGACATGCTTAGTGGGCCTGTGGTACACGAAAATGTTCTCTATGTGGGTATAAATTCCATGTAAAGAGTATACACATCATTTACATTCAAAAATTACACATGGAGTGGATAATGGAACATGAACTGGGGGGAACTTCATGGCTACACACTGTGTACCAGAAGTATAAGTTGTTTAGTATATGTACTCGCAATGTACTTTTCCTACCTTGGGCAATTTTTCCTTTTTCCACCCAGAAGTCAAAATTGGACATAAAAGGAGCCAATTCTGAGAATTTTTATACATAGATCAACATGGTAGAATTATTTTATAATTTAAAGGATTTCTGGATAGTGTTTTTTATTGATATATCTCAATTAGAGGATTTATTGTGTTCTGGATTTTGAATCCTCCAGCATGCTGGGTTGTGAGTTGCAAGGCCCTAGTGAGGGTTGTGAGTTCAATGATTGGAGAGAGTTGAGAGTGGAATGTAGATATAATTTAGGTTATTTTGGATGTCTCCGATAATGAATGAAAATTTATTTTCTCTAAGGATATATTAGTATATCCATGTGTGTCAGGAGTAATTTTTTGAGTTAAAGAAGTTGAGGTTTAGCTCAAAGGTTGAGAACCATAACTATTAGATCCTTTGGGTTGGGTTGAAACCATGGGCTGGTCGTTATAGATAGGTTTCATTATGTTAAAAAGATAATTATGAGAGTCTCTCATGGATTCCATGTTGGGTTGGTTACTTAATGAGTGATCAGTGGGCACCATAGTCCCTTATTGATAATGCTTATTTTGAATGGAATTTCTTTGGATTCCCTTGAGGGTGAGTTGGTACCCAAGGAAGGTTTGATTTCTAGGAAGGCCAATTATGGTTTTCTTGCATGGGATTTCCCCCAAAGTTTTTCTTATTCTGAGGATCCCTTTTAGCATCCTATTTTTTAGGTGGTCATGAGGACTATTGAGAATGCCCATGTAGGGATACACGTGCTTTTGGATTCCACACAGTGTGTGTTGTTGAACGAGGATCAATTTGAGTCCATTGTGAATTATTTGGGATGTTTCTACATTGGGAATGTACTATGATTTATATGAGATATTGGAATGAATTATAGGGTTTTATTCTCTTACTATGGACTTTATTCCATTTGTGGATCTTCAGATGGGCATGCCCTAAGATCTTGGAAATCGTAGGGGATTCCCTAGTAGAAAATTGATTTATGCTGTCACCCTAGGGACCGTGGGAGACCCTATTTTTGGTTTATCCATAAGGATGGTCATTGGGAGCCTGTGGTGACTATTTCATAAATGCTAAGATATATGGAAGTAAGAGAGGACCCGTTCTTTGTTGGAAGAGAGTTGATCGATGCTAATAGTTCAACTGTTTATATAGTGGGTTCGAGAGTTGGATTATCCCAAGTTTGTTAGGCCTTTAGCCATGAATTTTGAGGAATTATATTCTCAAGAATTTGGTTTGAGGATTATCCACTTGGGTTATATTATATTAGGAATTAGTCCTGAGTTTCGATATGGTTTTAACCTCTATTGGCTGGCAGTAGTTAGACATTATTAGGGAGATAATGGACTATATAGATGAGTGAACTACCTATAATTGAATATACACCCTGTAAAGCTCATAGATTTATTTTCCATGAATTTTAATCTTCTACTAGCCTTTTGTATGGAGCCTATATGGAAGTACAACCATCGGTTCCATGTGAATGGAGATGATATGGTAATGTATATTTTGAGACCATGTTTTACATGATCCTGATTTATTTTGAAAGACTTTTGAGACATGAAAAATTCATAGATGTGTGGAAGGGATATTCTATCACTAGTTTATATTGTTCCATTGGATTCCTAAAGCTCTATATACGTGATTTTTCATGTGGATACCTATGGTTACACCTTGGGGTCTGAAATTCATGCTTGTTTTGATTAGATGTTTTGTAGATCCTTTGTAGATCTGAAGACATTCCTAATATAATATAGCTGGGCGAGACATGCACTATAAATCCTATGGAGGGGGATAGAGTGGGGGGTAGATTTAACTATGGTTTTATATTAAAGCCCACCATTTTCTATTTTCCTTTTTTAATTTGGACACCATTATTTTCAGGTAGTTGTTTATTTTATTCTAGTTTTTTTAGTTTATGGTTAGGCTTGTCATATCACATGTGCATGACTTTTTATGATAATAGACTATAGGTTAACCATTAGGGGTATCCCGTTGAGATTTATTTCCCACTTCATATATGTACAACTTAGTGTGCATAAAGACTTGATGTCTACTTTTAGGTTGGGGCACAGGTTGTGTGATGGATAGGGTCAAGGACCAATGTTGCTTGATCAAGTAGATCTTCTGGTGTAGAGTCTCTAGATCGGGCTAGTGTAGCTCTAGAGTTGTTGAGAATAGTTACACAGTTCATCTCTAAGTTATCAACAGATCATGATGTATTTATTTTTAGTTTGTTTATTTTGTATATATGGTCAGCCCTGTGGGTGATCATTTGTTGTTCATTTTTCATCCTTGTGTGTCCATATGATTGTGTTCTACATTCCATTTATTAAAGAATGATTTTGTTTCTGTTTATTTATTATGCATACTCTAATGTTTATCCTTGGGTATGAATTTGGTTATTTTCTGATATTATTTCCATCTGACTAGATGGTATAGTATCCCCACTGTATCTATTAGACCCTTGTTGCTAGTCCATAGCATTTGGCATATGAGGAGGCACATTTGAGGCCTTGGGGTAAGCTGGATTAGGTGAAGTGTCAGATAAAACTTGGCTAGTTTGTTACATACTCACACCCTACATGGGCCACCATTGCACTTGGGTACCCGTGAAGCTCTCATGTGGTTATTATAGGTTGTAGTTTGAGCTGAGGCCTTGGACTGTATGGTCAAGTGGGACATCTTATATGAGGTTAGAGATCAAGATGAGGTGAGGATCAGTGTAGTAATAGATACAACATATTTGTTTTCCTTCTATATTGGTATGTATATTTAAATTTCCATGAGGGTGGTTAGTGTATGTTTGGTATAGATGTTTGGACCTTTATTACATTTCATTTGTTACCACCCTATCTATATTTATCAGTTTCCACTTTTAGTTTATTTGTGATGTATAATACTTAGCTATTTTATCCATTATTACACTCTATGATATAATGGGTATGGTCTTCCAATAGAACCATATTAGAACCCCATTACTATTTAGTAGCCTCTGACATATAGGGAGGCTACCTTGATGACATAATGTGAACCAATCCATTTATTATTCATAGATTCAGTTGGATTAGGACATTACAAAGTGATATGTGAGGTTATTTTATTTTTTTCTTACTATTTTGGGATTTTGTAGACCGAATATTTAAGATGTGTTGAAGCCTACGATGGATATCAAACTAGTGCATAAATAACAAATTTTTCGATAATAAGTATAGGTTAACATGATTAGGATTGAATTTCTTAGTGTTTTGTGTTACAATTTTTTTTATTATTTTCAACATGAGTGAATCACATGGATTTTTTTAGGTTCTTGGTATATTATTGGATTTTGAATCTTAGAATGTAGGGGAAAGAGGAATCTCATGATTCATAGCAAGAATGTAGGATCCACATGATATATGCATTCTTGAGTGACTGTTTCCACTGAATACTAATGCTCATCTATTTAAATTGAAAAAAACTTATCATATGATGTTTTACTGTATATGTACTTCATATAATTATACTCATCTGGGCCATCCTATATATATATATCTCCTTATGATGGAAGTTCATGTAAATCTATAGTGAGACACTTAACAATGATAATGATAGTACAAAACCATTTTCTCAAGAGGTCCAATGACCCTGGTAGGTTAGTAAGGAACATGGTTCCTTAGTAGGAAACCCATCATGGGTGTTCTTATTTATGTTCAGTTATTTAATGCGCAAGTAAAAACATATACAATGTTTTCCATTATATATTAGACTGGCATTATACTTAACTAAGATAGTGGTTGTGATTTCCATTGGTAAAAATCATCTTTGATAATGTAATTGGATAAGATGGAAGTGATTAGTAAGTTTTGATTCTCCAAATGGATGTTTGTGTGGGTATGCTTGTGAGTATCTATGCCCTTTTGGGTGGGTGAGTTGGAATGTGATTCCTATTGTATATTGATAAACTTGAGAGGATGTTTGTAACATGATACCATGATAATTTTGAGATGGAAGTATGGATGAATCCATGTGAACTGTGGTCCTTACAAGACCAGAATTTTGTACGAGGTGGGATACCTAGACACCTTGAGATACAACTTGGACCATAGTGAGTCCTTGTTTAGTAAAAGTTAATTTTCAACTATAAGTGGGGTTAGATCAGGATGATTGTTTCCTTAGAGATGGAATTTATTGTATTTGATTTAGTTATGGGATTAGAACACATGTGGTGATACTGGGTATCTAATATAGGATTGAGGATTACATAGGTTTTGTAGTGATAAAAACCTTGAGTTCCAATGCCCCAGGTATTATGGTGTGGTTTTGAGTGTAGTACAGGGTGATGACTGGCCCTGTTCCTTTGGACGTGCTACTGAATACAATCATAATGTAGGCATACACTCTTGATTAGAATAGGCTTGGGTGTTGTATAAGAATATATATGGGACTAACACACTATAGAGCATGGTCAACTAATGCTTTGGGAAGGTGGGCCTAGTTTGAATGGCATGGAACTCATTGGATCATGAATTGGGTTTTAGTGATTGGGTAGTATGTGATCATACACTTTTCTGTTTTTTGGTCAGATTAGGAAGTCTCCACTATTAAGATCATTCCTATTGAATGATCAATGGACGTTGATGAGATTATTATGGATAAGGGGGCCTAGATATTCAGATTAAATTAATTATGTTACCCTATGATGAGGAATATTTTGTTAATGGATAAAATGTGGTGACATGGTTTATTTAGGAGAGGTTAAGGGAATTTGTTTCATAGGTTGAGGTGAGTGTGGCTTAGTAGGAGTGACACACATGCTTGATAGTGAAACATGTTGATGTTTCACTCTAGGAATGGTTTAAGTGATACCATGTGTTGGGGACTATACCATTGGTCGATTGAGAATGGTGACCATATTTATGAGTTTAAATTCAGTGAATGACATAGAATTCGTTATTAAAAACTGAAAACTAATGTGAAATGATGTTTCATAATGTTCCTCAGGTATGAGTTGGTTCATCCTCATCTAGTCATCACATGCAAGGATAGATAGAGAGAGAGTCAAGACACGTGAGATTTTGATAAAGTGAAATGATGATTATTGCATTCCTATAGTGGGGAGAATGAAATTAGTCATGGGTTATATGACCCCATATGAGTTGGTTCATGATTTTGGGGGACTGTTTGGAGGATGGTTTTGATGGAAATTAGTGGTAAATTACAAGGAGAGTGTATGAAATAAATTTAAGTATGGTATTTTTTCATGACCCGTCCCCCGGGGCCCGTGCCGTGACTACCCCAAGGCCGCCTTCTATAGGCCAGGGGCTGGAGACTAGCACCGAAAGGCATAATTCCTAAATCTGGGAAGGCATTGCCTTTATAACTTGTAAACACACACAACCAAGCACAAAAAAAGATACACACACAAGTAAACTAAATTGTAAATAGAGTGAGTACAGTAAGTAAAAGGTGCCAGAATACAAGCCCAACTGGAAAGTACAAGTACAACTGAAATACAATAAAACTGAAGAAAGAGAAAGATAGATACTGGGTCATCCACCTCGATTCCTACCTAAAGGGTAGGTACAGATCACCTCCTCGGAACTCCATGTCCACCCGTCTCCTCTGTGAATCGACACGCCATATGGTCCATCTCCAAGAACCGTCCAATCTTGGTACCCTCGTCCTCAGTCAGCGCTGTCTGTCATCTATATCCAACACAAAAAGGTGCTGGAAAATCCTGTGTAGGGGTGAGTATAATGATACTCAGTAGGGACCCCGAGACCCTCAAGGTCTCACAAAATCCTCCAAGGATAAACCACAAAGTATGAAATCAATAGATAACCCTACATAGGTATATGCCCAAACATATACATGAGTTTTCAAGTAATCCATCTTAATCATGAGGAAAACACATAGGTACAGACTCAGCTCACACCAGGTATATCTTTAGGTACAATAGTAATGATGATTATTTATTAATACTGAATCTTCTTATTCCGTTAAGAGGCTCTACTACTAACCTGCATAGAATTGCTTAGAGTTGTCCCGTAGAGGATCGCTAGGAGATAACCCCCACAGGATCACTGAAGCTGACCCACACAGGATCGCTAGGAGCTGACCCACACAGGATCACTATGAGCTGACCCACACAAGATCTCTAGAGATGACCAACACAGGATTTCTAGGAGCTGACCCACGCAGGATCGCTAGGAGATGACCCACACAGGATCGCTGGAGCTGACCCACACAGGTTCGCTAGGAGCTGACCCACATAAGATCGCTAGGATATGACCCACACAGGATCTCTAGGAGATGACCCACACAGGATCGCTAGGAGATGACCCGCACAGGATCTCTTGGAGCTGACCCACACAGGATATCCAGGAGCACTCTTCTCGTCACAGCCAGCTGCTAGATTTCCACACCAGGCTTGGTCGTCTCTGGGAGAGTCCACTACCCAAACCACTAGTCAATTCTCAAAATTCCATGATGTCCAATGAATAAGTATCTCAAAGGACCACCATGACATAGGGGTCTCAATGGAACAGACGACACGTCAATCGAACGCTCAGTCTATGAGTTATTAGCCTTTTAGTCCCGGGGGACCGGTTGGATTCATGCTTGATCCAACCCGACCATACCCCATATTAAACCAAAACTATAGGGGGGTATAATCAAAGAGACCGTCTCACTCGAATATTTCTAGTACCTCTAACGGTTCATCAAACAGACGTTCAGTGCTAAATATATGGCCAAAAGTGCATATGGGTCGAAGTGGGCTCGGGTCCGGTCCGACCTGGTCAGACCGACCCGACTTAGGCTGACCCGGTTTGGGTTGATCCGGCCCGACCTGCTGGGTTTGGCCCGGCCCACAGTGTGGCCCGCCCCGTTGGGTCCTGCCCGACCCACTGGGAGGCCCGACACGATCTAGGCGGCCTGGCATGGGCAGCAGCCCTAGGGAGGCCACGGAGGGAGTAAGAGGCGCGGGGCGGCTCGGCCGCAGGGTGGCTCAACCACGGATGGTATGAGGCCGTGAGTTTGCTCGGTCGTGGGGGTTCCATGAGGGCGGCAGGGCGGCTCGGCTGCAGAGGGTGCTGTGAGGGTGGCGGGGCGGCTTGGCTGCGGGCGATGTGAGACCGCGGGGCGGATCAGCTATTGAGGTGCCACGAGGGCCGCAGTGGCTCAGAGGGCCACGACCAGCTTGGCTAGGCTGCATGGCAACACAACAGGATATGGGGCAGCACCGTTTCCTTCGTCGCCTTCATCGCCCTCATTACCTTCTTCATGGTTCTCGGGTTCGACCAGTGCCAACCGCCAGCACCGGTCACCTCTTTCTTCCATTGCGAGGAACACAACAAACCTCTAGATAAACTACGGAGAGGTCGGGCCATGTTTGTTTGGCCCGCACCTTCCGCGTTATGGTGGTAGAAAGTGACTTTAATAGAATCATGAATCAAGAATGAAAAATCAAAAATTTAATACAAATCGTGAATCAACTCGTTTTGGTTGATCCACATTCACCATGCTTTACAAGAACGAGGAAATTAATTGAGAGAGTTCAAAAATTCAATAACAACCTGCTACATCGTTTGATTCATCGAAGAAGATCGTGAGGGAGAAGACGACGTTGTTGGGGAGGGAATGACGATCGTCGATTGAAGATGTCCCCTATTGGAGGATGTCCTGAGGAAGAAAGTTGAAGTCAAGGTCGACAGTCTTCATTGGCATTCTTCATTGGAGAGCATTCTCCCAAGTTCTCCAAAGCTCTCTCTATTGCCAAGCCTTTTCCCCAATTCCACCATAATGAAAAGGTAGCCCAATATAGTAGATTATGATACCTTTTATTTAGATTGTTGGAACAAATTCAAAATATCCTAATTAATTAAATTGAGTTGGAATAATAAATGTTGGAGGAGTTTAATAGGCTCTCCCATATTTAATAGGAAGTTTGAGGGTTTCTCCATTAAAGGGAAGTTCAAGGGGTTTATACCTCGGGTGGTCCCCACCTCCATAACCTCTCATCGGAGGTTAGTCTTGGTGGTCTCCACCTCCATAACTTCCGATGGGAGGTTTTAGTTCAGGTGGACCCCACCTGTGAAATATCCACATTGGTGGTTTCAAAATAAAATAAAAATAAAATCTTACACCATTTTATTTTATTTTATTCCTTCATAAAAAAACCAAAATTTATCTTTCACTCTCGAACCACTGCAGTCAAGGTGAAGGTCTCCTTAATAGAACACATGCGTTGCGAGTTCAACGCTGTCCTAAGATTTCAATTCAGAGCACTTGTTCAAATGTTATAAAATCCCAAAAACACATTTAATGAACGTACCCGAAGAAAAGTTCAAAAATTTATTCCGAGCACTCTAGGCCTCAGAATCACGTGCCGTCAATTTTTACGGGCTCGTAAAATTCCCATATATTTAAAAAAATTACATGGAAATTCTGGGTCTTTACATTCTCTCGACCTCAAGGCTCTATGTCCCCATAAGCCACAAATCAAACTAGGTAAACAAGTGGGGGTACTGAGAGTGAATCTGAGCCTCCCACTCCCATGTTCTATCTTCGAGGTTCCCATGCTACCAATGAATGTGCAACAGAGGTATTGACCACCCATGTAGAACCTGCTCATGTCGATCCTCAATCTTAACTAGAACCTCAGTAAAAGTCACCCCATCATCGATGTCCAGCTCTCTGTGGTTGATGACGTGGGAGGTGTTGTGCACATATTTCCTCAGCTGGGATACATGGAAGACAACGTGCACCCGGTGCAATTGAGGTGGAAGAGATAAGTGGTAAGCCACCTCACCAACTCTGCTGAGGACCTAAAAAGGTTCGATGAATCTCAAAGATAACTTTCCCCCTTGACCGAATCTCCACAAACCTCATCGGGGTGAGACCCGTAGAAAGATGTCTTCTTCATCCTCGAACTCCTAAGGTCTCCATCTATAGTCAGCGTACAACTTCTGCCCGCTCTGTGTAGTCTTCATCTGCTCCAAGATGATCCACACCTTCTTTGTGGTAGCCCATACCATCTCTAGTCCCACTAGTGCCGACTCCCCTGGGTCAGTCCAGCACAAAGGTGATCTGCAAGGTCACCTGTACAACACCTTAAAAGGTGTCATCCCAATGGTGGAGTGATAGCTGTTGTTATATGAAAAATCCACCAAAGTAAAGTGATCCTCCTAGCTACGACTGAAGTTGAGGACACAAGCACGAAGCATTTCCTCGAGGGTCTGAATGGTCTGCTCTGTCTAACCATCCGTATGAGGATAGAAGGCAGTGCTCAAATGAAGCTGAATCCCGAAAGCCTCCTGCAACCCCTTCCATAACTGGGATGTAAAACATATATCATGATCAGAGACAATCGTCGAGGGTATTCCATGTAGCCGCAAAATCTCCTGCACATAGAGGAATCCTAAGCTCTCTACTAAACCCCGCTCTCTGATCGGTAGGAAGTGGGGTGACTTATTGAGTCGGTCGATGATCACCCAGATTGAGTCATGAACTCTGGACATATGTGGAAGTCCTGTCATGAAGTCCATGGATATCCCATCCCACTTCCACTCTGGGACCTCTAAAGTCTTAACCAAGCCTATTAGTACCTGATTCTCCACCTTCACTTACTGACTAGTGAGGCACCGAGAAACAAACTCTACTACTGCTTTCTACATTCTCGGCCACCAGTGCTATCATAGGAGATCCTGGTACATATTTTTCACTCCTGGATGTACTGCTAGAGGGGATGTGTGGAACTCCCTTAACACTTCCTCCTGAAGTGACACTAGTACCATGGTACTTTCTCTGAAGAGGATGACATGCTCCCCACCTTCATAAAATCCATCAGGTGCCTACCCTGTGGATATCTGAGCACATCTAGCCTCGCAGTCAGCGTCCCCACATTTCACCTCCCTGACTCGTTGAAGAATTGGGGGTGTGACTATAATAGACTGAAGAAAAACTGCTCCATCACGTTCCATGAAGGATATTTTCAAAGCGGCCAACTGCTCCGTCACCTCACCTTGCAGTTGTATACTAGACCTCTTGTTGAGTGAATCTGCTACAACGTTCCCCTTCCTAGGAGTATAAAATATCTCGAAGTTATAGTCCTGGAGGAACTAAAGCCAATGTCACTATCTTAGGTACATGTCCTTCTGGGAGAAGATATACATGAGACTCTTGTGATCAGAGTACACTGTAAAACGTTCTCCAATCAGATAGTGCCGCCACATCTTCAAGGAGAATACCACTATTTCTAACTCCAGGTCATGGGTAGTGTATTTATACTCATTCTGTCTTAGCTTTAGAGAACCATATGTGATCACTGCATGCTCCTTCATCATGAAAATTCTGAGTCCAGTCCCTGATGCGTCGCAGTAGACTACGTACCCTACGCCCTCCTTTGGAAGCCTCAAGATGGGGGCACTAGTCAGCCTGTACCTCAGCTCCGGAAAACTCCGCTGGAATTTCTCCGACCAAACGAAGGGTTTCCCCTTCTTCATAAATACTGAAAGTGGTGCTGTGAATTTGGAGAAGTCTGGCACAAACATCCGGTATTATCCAGCCAAACCCATAAAACTCTGTACCTCAGTCACACTCCTAGGTGGCTCCCAAGAAAGTACCACCTCAATCTTCGTTGGATCCACTATAACTCTAGCCTCCAATATGACATTTCCTAGAAAGTGAACCTCTCGGATCCAGAATTGTCACTTCAAGAGAATACCATAAAGTTGGTGCTCTCAGAGTCTGTCCAGTACTACCCGTAAATGGTAGACATTCTCCTCCTAGGTAGTCGAGTAGATCAGAATTTCGTCGATGAAGACTACTAAAAAGCGATGAAGGTATGGCTGAAAGATACTATTTATGAGTCCCATTAACACTGATGCAACATTGGTTACGCTGAATGGCATAACCAAGAAATCATAGTGGCCGTACCGACATCTGAAATCCATCTTCTGCACATCTTCATCTCGCACTCAGAGATGGTTATAGCCTGATCTGAGGTCTATCTTTGAGAAATGCCATGCTCCCTTCAGCTGATCAAAGAGGTCATCAATCCTCGGGAGTGGGTACTTGTTCGTCACGGTCACATGGTTTAGGCACCGATAATCAACCCAAATCCTTAAGCTCCCATCCGTCTTCTTAGCAAATATAATCAGGGCTACCCAAGTTGAAACACTGGGCCGAATGAGTCAATTCCCCTTTAAGTCCTTTAGATGTACCCGCATCTCACGAAGCTCCATAGGATCCATCCGATATGCTGGTGTAGATATCAGTGCTTTTATGGGGTACAAGTCAATGTAAAATTCCACCTCTCTATGAGGAGGTAGACCTGAAACATAATCAGGGAAGACATCCGTGAACTGGTCCACTACTACAGGATAATTTAGACTCTCCACATCAATCGCTCTGAGGTTAAGGCTAGCCAACTGATGTGTAATCAGCTACACCCTCCTCCGGGTAAGTCCATCATGCAGTAAAAAGACTCCCTTCTCGCCAGTGAAGGTAAACCTGGTCCCATCCATGCAGACACACCTCACTTTTCACCTAATACAATCAATATGAGCATGGACTGCAGATAACCATTCCATACCCAAGATGACGTTGTAAGGCCCCAACGCCGCTACTAGGAGATCCTAATCGTAGCTCTCGCCTCCTAGAGTAAGCTCACACTGCTGGAACCAGTGCAAAATCATCGAATCTGCTCTCGTATGAGTCTCTAGCCATAAGGATCGAGCCAACGGCTCCATTGGAATCTCCGAGCTCTGAATGAGGGTATTGGAAATAAAAGAATGACTATAACCTATGTCTATAAGTACTATAACTAAGGTGGAGTAGACAAAGATCGTACCTCGTATCATCTATAGAGTGCCATGATCTTAAGACTCAGCTGCCTAGAGTTGAGCTCGCCCCTGTCCACCTACTCCATGTTTTCGGGGGTGGACCTCCTGGTGGTGGTGGTGGTAATATATTGAATCGTCGCCCACCGCCAGCTACACGACCAGCTCCTCTACCACATCCTCCTACTTCTTGCTGACCTCCTTGGTCAAATCTCTATCTCTGTCTGGGAAGTTATTCAACTGTCTGTTGATCATCTGTACAACGGGTTGGACAGTCATGAGCCATGTGACCCTGCCCGCCGCATGTGAAACACTACCCACTCCTGGCGTTACTAGATCCACATCGGGTGCCTCGCACAACCGATCCTGAGTCTTTCGGTCATCCACCTATAGGTCTGGTCCTCTTGGACCTCTACGACATCTGTCTACTGCCAGCTACAGAAGAATCAGCTAATTGACGACTAGTGGTGGATCTCGCTACTAGAGATTTATCAGTAAGGAAACTCTCCACTAGGAGAGCTCTCTCTAACACCCTCGCCTGTGTCGGGATGCTGAGTGAGATCATCGAAGCCCTGATCTCCCACCTGAGCCCCTGATTGAAGTTTTTGGGCCTGAAGAATGGGTCTCGCACCATATCTGTGAAGTAGCATGAGAGGTCAGGGAACCTCACTGAGTACTGAGCTACAATCATTATGCCCTACTATAGATGAAGAATGTACTGTATGCACACTGCACATAGAGTCTCTAGGACAGACTCTGCCCAAAACAGGATCTCGAAGTCTACCCAGAGAAGCGTCACCTTATCGTCAACCTGGAGCATCAAGCTCCACCATCTGCCCACTATTTACTATAGAATTCTGGCAGAAAGGATCACCATAAGATCGGCTGGTGTCCCTACCAGTTGGAAGACTCTCACCATGACCTCCAGCCAATCCCCAACCTCCAATGGATCCATCTCTCCCCTGAACCTCGGTGGCCTCTGGAACGGGAACTCATGAAATGTGCTAAACTGGAATGCACCTTCTGCTGATGGGGATAGTGGAAACGGTGTACCAATGGGGAATGGTACTGGTGGTGCCTCCGCTGGTGCCTCTACTAGTAAAGGGCCCTGCACCGAGGCCTCATTGCTCGGTGGGCTATTAGTACGTACAACTCTCAGAACTCTAGCTGGATGTCTTCGTGGAGGCATCCTGAAAAGTAATAGGTACTCCATTGTCAAAAATTTATACCTGGTGAGCTGACTCAAATTTATTACAAAGAAAACTCTTCAAAACACACACACAATCAGTATTTTCATGTACTGAGTTGGAAATCAGAAGTCCGAGTCCTAGTGTATGGATACGTCTGTCGCCGCACCAACACTGGATTCCTAAACAGATAACCAAAATCACTACACTTAACACTATTTACGTTAAAAAGAAAGATCAGAGTCCAATGTACTATGGTAGAACTGACTCCTTTGATACCAATTTGTCACGACCCGTCCCCCGGGGCCCATGCCATGACTACCCCAAGCCCGCCTTCCATAGGCCAGGGGCTGGAGACTAGCACCGAAAGGCATAATCCCTAAAACTAGGAAGGCATGAACTTTATAACCAGTAAAAACACTCAACCAATCACACATAAATATACAAACACAAGTAAATTGAATAGTAAATAGAGTGAGTACAATAAGTAAAAGGGGCCAGAATACAAGCCCAACAGGAAAGTACAAGTATAACTGAAATAAAATACAACTAAATAAAGAGAAAGACAACTGCTGGGTTGTCCACCTTGATTCCTACCTAAAGGGTAGGTACAAATCACCTCCTCATTAATCCACGTCCACCTGTATCCTCTGCGAACCGACACACTGTATGGTCCACCTCTAAGCACCGTCCAGTCCTTGTACCCTCGTCCTCAGTCATTGTTGTCCGTCGTCTGCATCCAACATAACAAGGTGCAGGCGTATCCCGTGTAGGGATGAGTATAAAGATACTTAGTAGGGACCCTGATACCCTCAAGGTCTCACAAAATCCACTAAGGATAAACCACAATGTATGAAATAAATAGATAACCCTACATAGGTATATGCCCATACATATACCTGTGTTTTCAAGTAATCCATCTCAATCATTAGGAAAAAATAGAGGTACTGACTCATCTCACAATAGGTATATCTTTAGGTACACTTGTACAGATGATTAGTTATAAATAATGAATCATCTTATTCCATTAAGATGCTCTATAGAAAACCTGCACAAAATCTCTAGGAGCTGACCCACACAGGATTTCTAGGAGCTGACCCCAACAGGAACGCTAGAGATGACCCACATAGGATCCCTAGGAGCCGACCCACATAGGATCGCTAGAAGATGACCCACACATGATCGCTAGAGATGACCCACACAGGATCACTAGGAGCTAACCCACATAGGATCCCTAGGAGCTGACCCACACAGGATCACTAGGAGCTGACCCACACAGGATCGCTGGAGCTGAACCACACAGGATCGCTAGGAGCTGACCCACATAAGATCTCTAGGAGTTTACCCCCATAGGATTTCTAGGAGCTGACCCACAGAGGATTTCTTGGAGCTGACCCTCACAGGATAGCTAGGAGCACTCTTCTCATCACAGCCAGCTACTGGATTTCCGCACTAGTCTTTCTTGTCTCTGGGAGAGTCTTCTCCCCAACCCACTGGTCGATTCTCCAACTACAATGATGTCCCATGAAGAAGTACCTCAAAGGATCACCATTTCATAGGGGTATCAGTGCAATAGACTACGTGAAAATCTGATTCCTGGTCTGTGAGTTATTAGCCTTTTAGTTCTGTTGCCCGGTTGGATTCGTGCTTGATCCAACCCGACCATACCCCATCATAACCCAAATCTCCAGTGGGGTATACTCAAAGGGACTTTCATGCTCCATGATTTCTAGAACCGCTGATGGTTCGTCAAATGGATGTCTGGTGCCAAAGATATGGCCAAAAGTGCCTATGGGTCAAAGTGGGCCCAGGTCCGGTCCAACCTGGTCGGACCGATCCAGCCCGATCTGGCCTGGGCTGACCTGGTTCGGGTCAACCCAGCCTGTAGTGTGGCCCAGCCCCTTGGGTTCGGCCTGGCCTTCTGGGAGGCCTTGCCCATGCTGGGCGACCCGACCTGAGCAGCGGCCCGCGGCGGGCCGCGGAGGCCACAAGGGGCGCGGGGCGGCTCTACCGGAGATGGCGCGAGGCCGCGGGGGTCTCGGCCGTGGGGGTGCCGCGAGGGCGGCAGGGAAACTTGGCTGTGGAGGGTACTATGAGAGCAGTGGGGTGGCTTGGCTACGGGTGGTGCGAGACCGCCGGGCGGCTCGGCGGTGGAGGTCCCACGAGGGCCGTGGGTGACGCAGCTATGCCACGAGGCAGTTGCAGTGAGACCGCGGGGCGGCGCGACAGGCGCGAGGCGGTGGGACGAGGCCATGGGGCGGCATGACAGGCTACAGGGATGACACAGTAGTCCGAGGGGTGGAACGAAGAGGCTGCAGGGCTGTGCGGTAGGCCAAGGGGCGGCGCGACGAGGCTGCGGGGCGGTTTCGTTGCCTTCGTCACCTTCGTCACCTTCATTGCCTTCGTCGTAGTTCTCGGGTTCCACCGGTGCCAACCGTCGACACCGGTCACTGCTTTCTTCCATTGTGAGGAACACAAGAAACCTCAAGAAAAACTATAGAGAGGTCGGGCCATGTTTGTTTGGCCCATACCCTCCACGTTAGGGTGGTAGCAAGTGCCTTTAATAGAATCAAGAATCAAGAACAATAACTCAAAAATTTAATACGAATCATGAATCAACTTGTTTTGGTTGATCCACATTCTCCATGCTTTCCAAGAACAAGGAAATTAATTGAGAGAGTTCAATAATTCAATAACAACCCCTACCTCATTTGATTCGTCGACAGAGATCGCGAGGGAGAAGATAATGTCGTTGGGGAGGGAAAGATGACCGTCTATTGAAGACTTCCCATGTCGGAGGATGTCCCGAGAAAGAAATTCAAATTTAAGGTCGGCTCTCTATATTGGAGAGTTTTCTCCCAAGTTCTCCAAAGCTCTCTCCTTTGCCAAGCCTTTTCCCCAATTCCACCAAAATGAAAAATGTCTCCCAAAATAATAGATTATGATATCTATTATTTAGTTTGTTGGCACAAATTCAAAATAGCCTAATTAATTAAATTGAGTTGGAATAATAAATGTCGGAGGAGTTTAAGAGGCTCTCCCACATTTAATAGGAAGTTTGAGGGTTTCTCCATTAAAGGTGAGTTCAAGGGGTTTATACCTCGGGTGGTTCCCACCACCATAACCTCTCATGGGAGGTTAGGCTTGGTGGTCCCCACCTCCATAAATTCTAATGGGAGGTTTTAGTTTAGGTGGTCCCCACCTGTGAAATATCCACATGGGTGGTTTCAAAATAAAATAAAAATAAAATGTTACACCATTTTATTTTATTTTATTCCTTCACAAAAAACCCAAAATCTCTCTTTCACTCTTGACCCACTACGGTCGAGGTGAAGGTCTCCTTAAGCGAATACCCACACTGCGAGTTCACCAGTGTCCTCAGATTTAAATTCCAAGCACTGGTTCAAATGAAAGAAAAACCCACATGCAGGTTTACTGAATGTACCCAAAAAAAGTTCAAATATTCATTCTGGGAACTTCGGGCCTTGGAATCACGCGCCATCAATTTTCTTGGACTCATAAAATTCCCATATATTTAAAAGAAATTACATGGAAATTCCGTGTCTTTACATATTTGGTGAATTACGAGCATGGGTGTTGGGATTAGGGTGATTGATAATGATACAAATATTCTAGGATTATGAATAAATCAATTCTCAAGGAAACCACATCACGATTTCAGTTTATTGATGATCTATTTGAGGATATCACATTGGGAGTCAGGTATGTACTTCGGTGACTATGTATGGATGATCAAGGGGTGTCTTCTAAAGTATGGGAATTAGGATCATGAGTGTTTGAAATACTCTACCAGTGAATTCTAAGTTTTGTTGAGACAAGATGGATAAAGGAGGTCTAATTAGTTGTATTACATGAAATTGGGTGAAAATAATCCAAAAAACTGCATTGGATGCATCATTCTGGATATGATTTGTGTGTTTCATGAATTGGATAGGTTTATTTGGGGAAACTTGGTATACTAATTTTGTTCTTGGATAAGGGATACTCATTTTTTTATTTTTGAATTTGATAATGAAGAAAGGTACTAGCCTTAGACTAGTGGTTTTGTTTATGTTTGGGCACAGTTAGTTGAAAAATAGATAAGGCAAACTGTTAAAATGTAAAATTTGTGTCTTGATAAGAAATTAAAATGCTAAGAAGTTCCATACATCCAAATTGGAAATTATGAGAAAATTACTATGTAGTTGATCACTATAGGAAGTATCATTAAGTGGATTAAGGACACATGAGTGTATCATGATACATTGATACCATGGAGTACCATCGTTATTCTTATAGAGGACATGAACATTGGGTAATACATTTTGAAATTAAATGTTGTATGCTTAAAGTAGCATTGTAGGAGCATGTTGGGTGTTCAAAAATGGAATTAAATCATTTTGGTAGTATTTGAAGACTAAGGTGGGTTGTAATGTATGGTCTGATTACCATCAATGATTCTTGGAGATAATAAGTATTAAGGTGGGGAGGTTGTAAAAACCAACATTCGTATAGGTATTTGTAATTCAATAGGAATTTGAATTTTGAATTAATGACTGGGTTAAATCTTGAAATCAGATTTGGAATTGAATTCTAAAGGCGGGGACACCTCAAGATATGTATTTAGGATGGGGAATGGGGTACAATTAGTGACAGAAAAGAAAATGTGGGCCTTATTAGAATCTTGAGGTGTCTTAGGTAGTGTAATGAAAATGGAAACAACCACTAGTAGTCTAGTACCATCCCACCAGTTAGCTGGTAGGGCCAACAGTGTCCTGGGATTCACTTAGGTGTCATTGGCCAATCAGTGTCCAAGTACCATTAATAGAGTGTATTTAAATGGTGTTTCAATTCCCATTCTTCTATCTTGGGTTTTTTAGATGGGAACATTCACCCTTTCTTATTTTGTTTCACTTACATAATTGGAGTACCCACTCCCCTTTATCCCTTATTGATATTACTTTAAGGGGGTGTTATTCTTGGGGTTTCATGGTGATTTTCAGTAAATATCTCCCTCCCAGTGATCTCTAATTTGTATCCTACATCTCTTAGATCAAATTTTCTGATTTTCTGTTAGGGTTTTTATTTTTATTCCACTTGATTATGGTGGAATCAGATATTGATGTTGGAGATTTCATGCATCTAAGGAAAATGGAATCCTGAGACAATGTACGAGTTATAACACTCACCATTTTTTCAAAGTTATGCCACACCATGAATTTTTCTATAATTTTTCATTAAGATTATATATTTTTTAATTATAAAAATTATTCTAACACATAAGGGATTTAGAAAGGGTTGGTGTTGGGTGTCTTCTGCAGACCACCAACATTTAGTTGGAATTTTTTTTATGTGACACAATGATGTGGTTAGTTTTCAATATTTGTGAAATGATTTAATTCGAATTTTTAATTAATTATATTCCGAATAATTAATTTTTTTGAGATTATTAGCATGAGTTATGAGCTCGGTGGGTGACAGGATCTGGGACTAGGATTAGATAAATCTCAGAATACCTTGGAAGAGTTGCCAACCCTTGGAATGTTTTGTTAATTATTCATTAAAGATGAAGGTGGTCTCATATACTAGAATTAAGGATTTATATATTTTATTATATAGCATGAATTGTGAAGGCTCATCACTTTTTGAAATACCCTTTTTATGGGAACAAAGGGCATCATTATTTCCCTTAGGTATAATCAAAATACAAATGTATAAAACTTAGATCAATGATACTTAATTTATTAAAATTATTATAAGAGTAGGTTGATATCAATCCCACAGAGATGATGAAATTATTTTGATTATATTTTTAAAATAATTATGTTATTTAATTTGGTTTGAATAAATAGGTGAATAAAATAAATTTTCCATTTGGGTATTGGAAATAGTTTTTCTAAAATAAAAGAAGAAATCAAAGCACAGTAGATTGTTTGGTTTAAAATAATATTTGATAGGAGTGATTGTGTTTTATAGTTTTAGGGTTCATGTGAAATTAGATTTTAGAAAATAAATTGATTAATCCTTGTTTGGTTTCAGAGTCAAGATGAGGTACATCTAAAGGTCATGGTATCCCCTTTCAACATGGTAATACCTTGTTTCACTTGGTCTAGTAATTTAGGTGTTTTAAAAATTGAATTTTTCTCAATAACATATTTAAACATGGTTACCCTAAAGGTTAGAATATTCATGGCTCAATTTTTGGACCCATATTCACAATTAAAAGGTTCCTTATAGATTAATTAACCAATTTTCATGATTAAAAAAAATATTTTTTGGAATTGGATAGAAATATTTTAGCAAACCAAATACATGAATAAGAATAAGAAATAGTTCTAATGACACATTACATATTTGGATACATAACCATAACACAAGTAATGTTTTACCACCTCATCATAGTCATGAGGGATTAAGGGGTATGGAAGAAAGAGAAAACACAAATGAAAAATGGAGATAAAACTGGTGATGTCCCTGCACAACACAAATTATCTCTCTATGTTTTGGTCTCCCTGTCTCTATGGAAGAAGAAACATGAACCTATTTTTATAGAACTATAGGAGGTATTGAATTGAATTTAATTCATCATTAATATGGAAAATTTTTAGTGGTGGGTCCACTTAATATATTAAATGGTGTTCTGGGTGTAAGAATGGTCCTCTGTGGTGATAAATCCCATTAAATGTATGTTTTTGAGTATATCCAACTCTTTCACATTGTGTAAATTTATTTCACAACATGAAAGTATCATAACTTCCTTTGAATGATTTTTCTCCACTTCACATATTTTACTTGGTTCACATCTTGTAATGTTTCACATTGTGTAATATTTACACAATATGAATCTTTAATTTCTAGTGTTGGAACTTTAAAAATGTCCCTATTCTTCACTCTCAACCATCGAGGTAACTTGTGATATTTTGTTATCATTGGAGTTCTTCATTTATGTTGTGAAAATTTTGTAGTCCAAATTCTTCAACTATTTCAAACCCCACAG
This sequence comes from Viscum album, assembly GCA_963277665.1. Lineage (NCBI taxonomy): Eukaryota > Viridiplantae > Streptophyta > Magnoliopsida > Santalales > Viscaceae > Viscum > Viscum album. The sequence goes on along the minus strand of OY728122.1, from coordinate 574,582,569 downwards.
TATCTTTAAATTTATGGTTTTGCCCTGAGGCACTTCGTGTCATATCATTAAGTGTCTTTTTTGCCTCAATTTTCCCTCTTTTTGTTCCTTTTCTAATTATTAGTTTTATCCTTCCTTAAATCACAAAACAAGTTAAATTTTAAAAATATTATCAATAGTATATAAATTATATTACCCAAATTATTTTATTAAAACACCATAAAATATATTCATGAAATACATGCATCACATTTTTGTTAAATGATTTATTTGATTTAAATTGAATATTAAATTAAAGTAAATGGGTGAGTTAGATTGAATCTATTAGACCACTAGACTAAAGTGTCTATAATATAACGGTCCTTGTGAACTAAGTTTAAGACTTCACCACTAATGGTCGAGGCATTGACTACAGTGATTTAGTGACCTCCAAACCACTAGAGTGGGATAACCTAGCCTTATGAGACATACTTGTCCAAGGGTAGAGACCTTATAAAAATCTTCAAATAGGTGTTCTATGGATTGATAAGTCCAACCCAAGAGAGATAAAAATGAACTTTGAGATAGATGGTGGATTCTAGGATTATTTAGATCTGAGTTTAGACCTATGATGGATTAATATCACATGCATAGGATAAGTGGATATACCATAGATAGAATGGGACTAGGTTTTTTGAGTGGACCTACCTAGTGATACCTTGACAACTGATATGGGTCATGCACCATTTTTTGATGATTTACTACGAGGTGAACCCCATATAGATAGTGAGGCCCTGCTAACCAATTTATGTTGTTGAGGGACACAACATCTTTAGAACATCGAGTGATGACCCACAACTATGTTTAAGACCAAGGATTCAAAGTGTAGTTCCTCTGTTTCGTGTGACCATAGGGACCCAATCGGTGCCCCATTGATATAATCACTCTTCATGATTATTAATGACTATTATTAGTGATGGTTTTAGGTGTAACCTAGAACCCAAACCAATGTGTAATCCCAATGGGGGGGTGGAGATGATGGTGTTTTTTATGGGAATTTGACCATACAATGTGTATCTTTTGTTTATGGTGGCTTATGAAATGAATCCTCAGGGAATATGTGACAACGTTGAGCTAATATGGATTCATATTTGAATATGTGGACTTGTGTGGGATGGGTTCTTAGAGCCATAGGGATATGGTTATGGTTTCCAGGGATTTATATCTGGATGCATGTACTACCATGGGATGGGTCCCTAAAGATATAGGGATATAGATACAACTACCATGGATTTGGTGTTGGATGTATAGACTACTATGCGATGGATCCTCAGATCAATGGGGATAAGGTTATAGATTCCATGATTTAGAGATAGATTTATAGTTGACTTTCTAGGTATTTGGAGCTCGGGTGTTGGATTGTCATGGGATGGGTCCCCAGAGTCATGATAATATGGTTAGGGTTGCTATGGATTTGGAGACCACATGTTAATTAGGAGGTATGGTAATTATGATTTGGTTAGAGACACCCTGATACTATCCCAAGTAGGTATGGTCGATCAAGGTCATAAACCTAATGATTAATAATTAATTAATTAATTTATTTATAGTAGTTTACTTTTTTAGCTGAACATGTTACATGAACATATCAATGAATTTCTGGTTAGTACATGAACATGTTGTTTATTCCATATTGAGTTCTATACTCACACCATTCTTGGTCCACCATTTCACTTGGGTACCCAAGTAGCTCTCATATGGTTATTTTAGGCACAGGTTCAGACTGTGGATTGAGATAGCATGGCCAAGAGGGATTTCTCAGATGAGGTTGGAGATTAGGATGTGGTGAGGCTCAGTGTAGTCATGAAGCCAATAACTTTATTTCCTTTTTCATTGGTTTGTATATGCAACCATCTTAGTGGACAGTCAATGAATGTTTGGTATGACCTTTTAGGCCTTTACTACATTTGATTTTCTATCACCCTATTTTTATTTGTGAGCTTTCACTTTTAGTTTATTTGTGATACATGATACTTAATTAGTTTATCAATTATTATTCACTTTAATATAGCGTTTATATTCTCTCCATATTACCATATTATACCTCCACTACTAGTTATCAACCATTGGCATATGGGGAAGCATGCATGAGGTCATGTGGAAAACTAGTCAAGTTACTATTCATAGAGTGATCCAGGCCAGGATGTTATAATAAATTAAATTTATAAATTGTAATGTATATGAATAAGGTTATGAAATAAAAATTATGATATATATGTTTTTTATACCAAAGTGTAGAGTTCATTTGACTAAACGGTGAAATAAAGAAAGGGTTTCTCTGTCAAATTTTCAAATCCATGCGATAGTTTGATATTATGAACCATTATTTCTTTTATATGGAATATTAAAAACACCATTTAATTAAATATTAATGAATATATTTAATTTAAATATATTTTAATATCCATTTCAGGGTATTCCTCTTTTTTTCTTTTTAATCTTACATTACCATTGCTGTAAGGGTTTTTGGTTAGTCAATTATTTTTTATTACATTATGATTGTTCTTATTGATCTTATTTCCTATAATTTTGGAAAATTATATTATTTTATTATATTATGTGTTATTTTATATTTTTATTTGGATTTAAATTTTTACCACATAAACCCATTTATAATTTCTATTGTTTCATGAATTATGATATCCATAAGGGATTTAATTAACTCAAATTTCCTTTTTTTTTTCGAGTCAACATGTTGTTCCATGATATTCATTCTTCTAAGTTTGATAAATTATTATATTTCCTATTTTATAAGATATTATATCTTTTATCCATGGGGTAAAATAATTTTTTAAAATCAAAGGATCTTTCTTAATGAATTTCATTCTCATAAAGGTTCAACGATATTAAGAAAAAAACATCATCTCTTTTAAAGATGGGGTTTCCTCCATTTCCATGTTCATTATTACAAATTTTTTCCCTTTATTATTTGAAAATAAAAATATGTGTTTGATCATATAACGTTCCTATTTTACATTACCACTCTCTAAGGGAACATTTTATTACCACTTTTTATGATTTGAGTTTTCAAAAAAGTTATTTCAAAATATTTAAAAGTTTTTTCATGCTTTCAAAATAAAATATTTTATCTATAAATACACATTTATTATTATAACCTTTATGAAATATCAAGGATATATTATTAAAACTTATTTCTCAAAAGTATTTATTTCTAAATATTTCTTTTCACATTTTTGAATTATTTATGTATTTTACAAGGATCAATTATTGAAGATTATTTCTCATAGTAGTGTTTTGAAAAATGTTTCAATTCATATTTTTGAAACCTTAATGTATTTTCAAAGAAATAATTATTGTTTTTTCATTAAAATTATTTATTTTTAAAAAGAATTATTTTCATTTTACAAAAGGTGACCTATAAAAAACCGACTTTTCAAAGTGACCAGAAACATTATAACTTATACCATATTTAAAAGAAATTTCTATAAAAATACTTTACAATGTCACTAATATATTACCCTTTATCTATAAAGGAATTATTTACATGGAATTTATTTTTCAAGAACCACCCATTGAATATTAGTACAAAATAATCTTTTGGGATGATTGAATTTTGGGTACCTACCATTTACATCCATGATTTAGATTTTGGTGATACCATCTAGATATATTGAAAAACCCATTTTTCCATGGGATAATTATAATATAAATATTTATTTAATGTGGAAAACATATGTATGGATGATTTCTGGGTGGGGTACTATATATCTTTCCTGTAAATTTGTTAGAGATTTATATCTCATGAGATGAAGATGTTGTGAGTAGGATTTTTTTATTCACTATAGAAAGTGTGATCATTTTGTTTATTCACAATAGAAAGCATGTATATTTTTCTTTTTCACAACATGAATTGTTTATTTTTTTTCAAAAAAGGATTAATGTAATTTTTTTATAATGTTAAGAGTGGGAATTGTTTTCCATAACATGAATCATGAACATTTTTTGGTTCACAATATAAATCAAGGACATTTTTTTTGTTCACAATGTTATAATTTTCACATGCTTATGTTTTTCCAGAGTTCTTTGTTATGTTGTGTTTCAAGGTATTGTTTGATTTCCTTATCATATTCTTATTATTATCTTCCATGGATTATATTTATAATCTCATGATTCCACAATATTTTTCCATGGTATAAGTTTATTCATTTGAGATTACATTTCCTTCTATCATGAATTATAGAAAACTATTATTGTTCTAAGTTATTTTTAAAAATAAATTTTTACCTTATCCAGAATCTCTCATATTCTTATGATCTAACCATTAATTAAAAGATGACAGGTTGTTTTCCCTTAATGCAGATTCAAGGTAACATATTTATTAGGTTTTTAATTCCCTTGGTTATGAATATCGATGTAACCTATGATAAGTCTAGAAGGGATTCTATTATGGTTTGATTTTTGGATTAATGGGGACATGTTTTTTCAAAATAATTCCGATGGAACTGTTCTTCAAATACAAAACCATAAAATTGTTCAATTTTTATGAGAATATCGTGTGATATACTATTATTGTGAAATTTTTGCATGTTTATCTTTAATAATATCACTTTGTATCAAAGTTAATTTGAAAAAGTATGTGTTTTTAGCATTAGACCTTAGAGTGTTGGTATAGGGAGCCTCAGTTGGTGTTAAACGAGTGTTTAATTATTTTTTGGGATTAGTTTAGGTATTTTTTGTTAAGATATTAGAAATTTAGTTAAATTCCAAAGGATAAATGTTAGAGATAATTCTAATTTTTGGATAATATCCCGAAGTTTTGGTAAATTAGAGGTTGTGTGGTTATCTTAGAAGTTTCATCCTTGTCTAGATATTATAAGTGGATATAGGATCTATAATTGATATACCTAGGAGTAATAACCTTGATAAGTGATGATTGGGTACTAGATCGATTATAACATAGTTTATGAAAAACAGATCCAACTGTACACCTAGTTTGACTCTCTTAATAAATACGCCATGGTTAGTCCACATTTTCTCTAATAAACCATTATAAAGGATTTCAGTATGATGTTAACTAATTTGGTTAAAGAACCAAATAGTAAAATGAATATAAATAAAAAATTATTGACCAAATAGATTCATAAGTTAAACTAAAAGTATCATATCTTAAAAATTAATGTGTCATAGGGGAATATAATTTTAGATTGATGTTTTAATATTCATATATCAGATATTATCCCAACCATTTTGGTTTTAGTATTTGTTTGAAATATGATTATGAAAATTAAGTTAATAAAGGTATGTATCAAGAAACCACTACGTCTTATAACAAAATAAGGGATCATACATAAATGGTTGAGAATATTAGTATTTGTCTGTTATGGTGGAAAAGGTTATTTTCCTTGTCTAACCTCAGGTTTTCAAGTCGATATATTAATAGAAATTAAATAATGATACTTATATATATTTTCATTAATTTTTGAGATTTATAGATGATATTATGGTATATTTTAAATTTTGTTGGGATTATATGAGATCTATAATGATTTACTTTATAATTTTTTCTTTAAAGTATTGGAAATAGATATTACATGGTATCAATAACCTTGAAAAGTGATTTTATGATAAGGTTATATTTTTGGGTTTAGAATTCCAAGAACACATGGTTGAGGGATGGATTAGACTTTGGTTTAACATATTCTTGATTTTGAGATAATAATGGGTAGATTGATTTAGAGAAAATTGATTTTGATAGTATATATAGGCTTAGAATTTATTATTTATTTAATAAAAAATTTATCTGTGATACTTTTGATGAAGCTCGTCACATTTTGGGATTCTGTTACATATTAGATAATGTGTTATTTTATAACCTAGCGATTAATATCATTTTTGGGTTAGAGACAATGTTATTTTTTGGAAGAATATATAGTTTCACTATGGTTTAATATATTTGATATTATAATGGTTTTGGGGAAGGTATGTTATCGAGAATATATGATTAAGGTATATATATACATGGGTATACGATTTTATGAATGATTAATGTTGTTTGAGGAAAGATAAGTAACTTAATATAGCCTAAGAGAGTAAGGTAGATATCATATTAGAACTTATATCCCAATTGATAAATATGTTAATAATACACTTTCTTAATTTCATCACTTATTAATAATTGAAATTTTAATGATTCAGTCTATTTAAAGTGGTAGAATGTAACAAATTGAGATTTTGGATCCTATAAATTAATACCATATTCGATAGCTTTATCCAAATGCTACACCAAACTAAACCAAGTCTTGATATATTTATTATTATGAAAATTTAATAAAAATAAAAAATTTAGAAAAAAAATATTTTAATCAATTATAAAATGAATACAAAATATTATTAGGAACACTTATTATTTTAAAAAGGCATTTTCAATAAAAGTAGTTTTTCTTCATATATATTGAATATTAATTTAAAAGTTAAATTTTTAAATTTTAGAATTTTAATTTTAAAAAATTAAATTAATTTTTTAGTTCTACAAAAAAAAATTAGATTAAGGTGAATTTATGAAATAATTGATTTTTAGGTGAATAGTGAAAAATACCGATTTTTCTAATATCGTTACTTTTATGAAATTATCATAAAATAAGAAAGACAAAAAAGTTTTTGATAGATTTTTTATATGAAAATATATATTTATAATGTAAAATTAATCATTTAAATTTACTATGTTTAATTTATGAAACCCATGTATAAAATTTTGGAAACATAATTTATATTTTACTTTAAAAACCCGTTTTAATTCTCTAATATTAGAAAACAATTTTCATCACTTATAAAAAATAAAAAAATAAAAAATATTTTATATAAAAGTTTTTGTAATACTTAATAAGTTAGTTTTTTTAGGGAAAATGTATGATTATAGATATTAATGTTAATGTCCATGATAATGATAAAACTGTTATTTTCAAAGATTTATTTATTGATATAATGTAATTTTTATCAAAAAAAATAAATTAAAAAATTAAAAAATGAGTATAATATATATATATATATACATATATATATATATATACATATATATATATATATATATTATCACCAATTAAATTGGTAATCAATACTAAATAAAATTAAGAACACTTAATGATGAAAATAACATTTTTTAAACAAATAAATTTTCTATTTATTAAATGTTTTAATTTAAAAGATAATTTTATCTAATTAAGAATTTTAATTAGATTAAATAGATGTTAAATTGAGTTTTAGAACACCAAAATTTGGAAAGAGTGGTTATTTATAGTTTTATTAAAACATATATTAGTTTGTTAAAAACTAGTTACCTAGGTAAAATAAAAAATGATAAAATGTAAAAACCTAATGTTAAATGACTTGAAACATGTTTGAAATATGTTTTAAATTTTTTAGATACATTAAGTATCTTATCTCACCAAAAAATCACTTATTTTTCATTTTCAATCCTTCGACCATTGAATAGTTTCATTCAATTTTTTAATAGAAGTGGGCATTCAAAAAATTTCCATTTTCATCACTTATAAAAAGGGAACACATCGACCACATAATTAAAAACCTATTACTTCTAATTTTTTCCTAAAACAATTCTATTTTTATTCTACTATAACCCTCTCTCATTTTCTTAATCTAATTTTCTCAATTATTTATCCTAATCCCTTTATTTCTAATGAGACATTAAAGAGAAAGTTGTAGTTACCAATGTGACTGCTACTTAATCTTTATCCTTTTCTTCTTAATATTAATTTAAAAAATATAACTTTATCATCCTATATAATGATATAAATAATTTTATTATTCTAATGGAATCACTATTTACTATCGTTCCCCTTTTTCATTAAAAAGTGAAAATTTCATTCATGAGTGTCTAGACTACAACCTCTACAAACTAACAAATCTATTTTTTTATATTGTTTAATTATTATTTATTAACTCTATAATAATATGATTAATAACTTTAAAAATATATAAATTATATCATTATGATACTATAATAATGATATCATTATAAAATAAACAACTTTCATATCCATAGTCATCCATTAGTTTAGGTACGTTAATGTTTGGTTCGGTCTAACCACATACTTGAAAGATGAAGTAAAATAATATGATGGATAAATATGAGAAATTTATTACTAATAATATAATATATAAATAAATTAATAATTATTTTATTCTATTTCTATAATGGTAAAATTAATATTAAAATAATTAATTAATATACCACCATTCTTTTGTTAAGAATCACGAAAACATGCTTCTCACCAATTTTTTCTATATAGATCATAAAAAACCACTATATAATTAAAATACAAAATTATAAATAACTATAAATATTTATTTATATTATATTTTATTATTTGGTAATAATTAAATTTGGTAGAATAATGAAGAACAATATTTTTATTACAAAACTAGTTCAAAAAAATCAAGATTACTCACACCGGATATCAAAAATAGATAATAAATAATTAATATATATGGAGAGAATAATTATAAATTATTTTTATAAAAGTTAATTTTTAATAATAATATTCTTAAATATAATAGTATGATATATATTTTCATTACACAGTAGAATAGAGTTTATTTTACTAAGTGAGGAAACATGGTAATAGTTTCTTTGTCTCATTTTCAATTCAATAAGACATGTTTGATATAGCGAACCATAATTTTTTTATAAAGAGAATTAAAACCCCCATTTCCTTTATTTATAATAAATATATTTAATTTCAAGATATTTTAATGTCTATTTCATGATATCCATGTTTAGTTCTTCTTAATCTCATGTTACCATACAATAAGGGTTTTTGGTAACATTATTCTCTTTCATTGAGTTATGATTGTTCTTCATGAAATTATTTCATATTAGTTGGGAATATTATAAAACATTATTTTATTATGTTTTATTTTCAATTTTTATGAGGAGTTACATCTCTACAAAATAATACCCTTTTTAAATGTATTTTCCTTCATGAATTATGATACCCATGATGAATTTAGTTAACTCAAATTTCCTTTTATTTTGTCATGAGGCTATCCCTTGAGAATAATTATTTTAATTTTTAAGAATTCTTTCATTTCCTTTTTTATAAGTTATTTAATATTTTATATACGGTGGAAAATTATGTTTTAAACTTAAAAATTATTTCTCTATGAATTTCATTATCATAAATCGGCAATGGTTTTATGAAAATAATGTCATCTATATTAATGATGTTTTCTCCTTTATTTCCATGTTCATTATTCCCAAAAATGTTTTACATTATTATTTTGAAGTAAAAAATATGTGATTAATCATATAAAGTTCCTATTTTCAATTACCAATTTTCAAGGGAAAGTTTCATTTCCTCTTTTTACAATGTGATTTTTCAATAAATGTATTTCAAAATATTAAAAAAGTTTTCCATCCTTTAAAAATCATATCTTTTATCATCCACTCCATATTCATTTTGATAACCTTTATATCATTGGATGGATTTATTATTCAATTTTCTTTTTCAAAATTATGTTTTTTCTAAAGCTTTCACTTTATCTTTTTTAAACCATTAAGTGTTTTTAAGGATCCATTATGGAATGTTCTTCTTAAAAGATAAAGCTTTAAAAATGTTTTCAATACATCTTTTAAAACCTTTATTTATATTACAAGGATTTATTATATTTATTTCATTATAAATATTTATTTTAAAAATTTATTCTTTTCAATTTTTCAAGAGTGAACTTTCCAAAAATGATTTTTAAAGAGACCTATAACTTAAACTCTTATGCTAAAGTAAAATGTGCTTTATAAAAAACTCTTTTATGATTTCACTACTATTTTATTCTTTATAAATAAAGGCCTTATTTCTATAGAAGTTAGTTTTAATATATCACCCTATTATTTTTTAATGAAATAATATTTTGTTATGATGAATTTTGGGTATCAAACATTTACATAACTATGGTCAGTTATGGTGACAACATCTTGAAATATTTTGAAACCCATTTATTTCCATGGGTTATTTATGATATAATGATTGATTTCAAGTGGTACACATATTTATGGATTATTTATGGGTAGGATCCTTTATTACCCTCTAATGTATTGGTTAAGGATTAATATCACCTAAGATAATGATGTTATGCATACATATTTTATTTTTTTACACCCAAAAGGAATGACATTTTTTCATTCACAAATAGAAGCGTGGGAATTTTTTTTGATCAAAATATAAAGCATACAGATTTTTTTGTCCATAAATTGAAGTTAAGATAGTTTTTCTATTCATAATTGTAAATAAGGGTTATTTATTACAATATAATGAAATGTAATTTTATTTTTTCACAATATGAATCATGGATATTTTTTTGTTCATAAGGTTATAATTTACATAAGCTAATATTTGATCCAAATATCATTATTATGTTATGTTAAAAAATATTCGTGTGTTTCCATATCATATTAAAATTATTATGCTCGACAGATCATGTTTATCATCTCATTATTCCACTCTAGTTTTCTATGTTATATGTTTTTTCATTTGAGATTACATGTAATTTCATTAGTAAAAAAACAAATTTTTAGAAGTATTTATTTATTATTTTTACATCCGTTTTTGAAATGACATCATTAGAAGTGACGTTGTAAATGTTTTTACATCAATAATTAAAACCAACTTTAAAAATATTTATGATTTTATTTTTTTTTATTTTTCACATCATTTTACAAATAACATATGTGAAAAATGATATCTTTTGTCGGTTATTTTATTAATTAAAAAATGACATGAAAAAAATCATATTTTATGTCGGTTATTTATAAACTGATATGAAATATATTTTTCATTGTAAAAAAATTCAAGAGAATGTAGAACCATTTTAGAGAATAAAAAACAAAAATCATTTGTCCATATAATAAAATAATTATAAGAAAAATATAAAAGTAAAAAAATTAAGGATTTTTTTATGATGTTATGATAATAATACATTAATATTAACCACAATTTTATAGAAAAAATAATAATATTAATGAACCAATTCCATGAATTTTACCTGTATGAAAGAACCATTGATAAATCCCAGTGGTTGAACAAATTACTTTATCATTGTAGAAATAATTTCATCTTTTTCCCTCAAATAACCCACCATCTCAATATTCTATATGGATATTCATTCATGCAACGGGATCTATTACTAATTAATATATAGTGGAATAATTTTTTTAGATAAAAAAATGTGGTCATGACAGATTAAACTATGGAGTAATAAAATATAGTCGAAGAGGGAAATGTGAAAAATATTTTTTAATGAGATATTTTTATAGGTGAGAATAAAAAACATTAGAGCACAATGTGAAAAAATAAAATTTTTTATGTTTGGAGGGATGAATTTGATGGCGAGGAAGTGAAATTTCAAGGATGCAAAGTAAAAAATTCGAATTTATATGTTAGAATTTTATTTTAAAATCAATTATTTAAATAAAAAATGTTAAAAATATTATTGAAAATATTTTTAATGCCAGTTATTTAAATAACCGATGTTAAAAATGTTTAAGAAAATTTTTATTGATGGTTTTTAAAAAATTGTGTTAAAAATGTTTTCTATAACATTATTAACCTCAATTATATATAAAATAGATGCTAAAAATAATCAAGTAGTAGATTTTACATCAATAATTTAATAATAGAAATTATAAATATTATTATCAGCAGTTTTAAAATAATAGATGTAAAAACACCAATGTTATAATTACTTGTTTACTAGTGTTTTATCATGATATATAGACAACTGTTGTTTTCACATGTCAATTTTAATAATAAATTCCACCCATACCTATATATTCTCATATGTATATTATATAACCCTTAATTACATGTTGATGAGTTATTTTCCCTTACTGAGAATTTGAGGTCACCATTTTCCTATATTTTTGTTTCCCTATGTTATAAAGATAAGTGTAACCTATTAGAAGGAAAGAAGGGAGTCTATTATGGTTTGATTATGTAAAAATGCACACAAGTTTTGTAAAATATGTTATCTATGTAACTAGTCCTCAAAGAAACTAAACCAAAAGGTTCTCTAAGTTGCATGATATTATTATGAGATGTAACACTAATGTGAAATTTTTTCATGTTTAACTTAGATCATATCACTTTCTATCAAAGTTAATTTATAATTGTATGTGTTTTTAGCATCAAAATTTGGAGTTTGGGTTCAGGTCACCTCACCCAATGTCTACTATTAACTATATATAAAATCCTTATAATTACCAAACATCTGAAAACTCATTTTTTTTATTTTAAATCCATACTTATACCTATGGAATATCTATTTAAAAATTATAATTAGTATTAATATTTTTAACCTTTTAATATAATACAAGAATTAAAATTCAACTTTTCACTAAATTATTTGGTGCATGACCTTTTGTCACATTCCCTGATATAAGAAGGCATGATTCATTTTATCTTATATCATTTTTTACAAACCATTAATTTCATAATGGAGGTGGTTTCATGTAATGATGTATAAATTTTTTGAAATGGAATTAGTTTTATTAGATTATTGTTGGTCATAATTAGATTAATTTTATTTATGTATAAATCATTTGACTAGAGTATTAGGTATACTATAACTAAATCACATACACAATGTAATAAAATAAACACGATGTTATTTATTCAATATAAAAAATTATAAATTAAGGATAAATTAATGCCATAAAATTTTAAAAAATATAATATTACAATAATCATAATTAAATAACATGAATATTGTTTTTAAATCCTATGGGTTGTGGTTTTCTAGGAATTCCATATTCTGAAACACTTATGTAATAATAAAGAAATCAAGTAGAAATAAGTTAAATATTTTTTTTAATTAAATATAGAGAACCATGAGATAAAACCAAGATAATGATATACTTAAGATTTAAAGAGTATATATTGGGTAGTAAAAGAAAAAATAACTATTTTAATGGGTAAGTTTGTTGTTGGAAATATGATTGTTTGAATGGTAATATGACCATTATAATAAGAAACTGTCTATTTTGGGAAACTATTTACATATAAATATTATTAAATAAATATCATTACATAAATATATAAATACCATAAAGATTATTTAATGTAAAAAATATAATGATTTAATTTATATACCTCAAATAATCTAATTATTTTTAGTAATATGTTTTATCTTTATTTATTAAATCATAATATTTTATATAAAAAATAAATATTTAATTTATTTAAAATTGACTTTCATTGTTATAAAATGGGTTTAAAATATTTTATCCACATGTCAAAATTATTCCCAAACATTTTTTTGGGAAATTTTTGAAATAGTCGAGTTTTTAAAAGAATAGAAAAATATATCATGTAATATATACAATAACATTTTCTATAGTAAAAATAAGAATTATTAATTAAAGAAATTATTATAAAATGCATACTTTTATCTATAAAATATATTATGTTATTTAATAATCCTATAAAAATTATTTTAAAAATCTTGGGAAATGTTTTACATAATGAAAAATTTCTAATTAATAGTTTAGGTAAGAATTTTTTTTAAAATTTTTTTCACATTGATAGAATATTTTTTTATAAAGTAAATTTTATATTGATAATTAGTAAAAATAAATTATTTTAGGTATTTTTTTAATATTTTTATAAAAATAATAAAATATATAATTAAACAGGTAAAATATGATACAATAATGATGAAACGATGATAAATTAATTTAAAATAATCATCAAATGTGTAAGAATTATATAGTTTATTTATAAAAGGATATTAATACTATTAATTGTCATATATAATACCATTATTTCAAGTATTGATTATTAAATGATTTTGTATACAATAGTTTTTCTCAAAATACCCCCATTACACCTATAAGTACCCTTCTAATCATCATTTGAAAAAAATTAAAAAATATCCCATATCTTAAAATATTCTCATATTTCTTAAATTAAGGCTTATTATTTTCATATAGAAATTTTAGCCTCATTACACCCCATATACCCAATGTGTTAGGCATTTAGTAAACATGGAGTCTAAAAATAATAGGTATTGTCGCACATCTCTTTCCTTATATTTATTTGTTTTATATTTTCCATTTTAAAAATAAACCATAATAAATTAATTAGTATATATAAATATATTATCAATTTTATAATTAATCTATGAATTTTATATAAATTTTTTATTGTATATGTATATTTTATCTCCCCCATCAATGTGTCCAAACAAGGTTATTTTTTCCCAGCTACAAAGAAAATGAATTTTATTTATATATAAAATCCTTCACATATGGTTATTGTAATATATATATATATATATACTATATATATAATTAATTTTATTTTAGTTCAATCTTGTGGAGATGATGGAGCTCATGTAAATTGAAAATATAATAAATACTATAATATTAAAATAATCATGGAATGATTTGAAAAAATATGACTTCAAAATTTAATCATTAATGAGATGTTAATAAATAATTTATAAGGGAAATAATTGATCCATATATCATATATTAATTTAAAAAATTTCAAAATTAATTTCATAATAAATAAATTTTAGTTCTATATAAGTTTTAATTATGTCAAAGTAGCACACAATGTAAGGAAATGAGTTATCTACCAAATATCTCTCTATTGGGATTCGATTTCTCTCATCTTTTCTACCTTATTTTATACCTTATATTGTCTCATATGAATATCTATAATTAATTTTATTTATTTTTGAATATTTATTCATTTTAAATATTACCTTTATATCCACTATGACATTATAAAAACTACTCCATCTTATCTTTTAAATCCTATATTTCTCTATATTTTCTTTTATTAGATTTGTATGTAATATTATATTTAACATCTCATGTGGTTTTTATTTTAGAAATTCTATATGTATTTACATATCATTATTCTATTTCCTATTTATCTTTGTTCTTTCTACACACTCTATGAAACTGTGAGAGAAAATAATATCAATTTCCCTTTTAATTACTCCCCATTACATAATTTTGGGTTCTTTATATTATTAATGATTCTAATTAATTATGTATCCTGATAAAAAATTTATTAAAACATTTATGTTTATAATCATGTATCTTACCTCCCTTTAAATTTATTAAATTTAGATTAATGATATTATATTATGTAAGTGATTATTATAAAAATTGTTTCCATTTCATCATGGGTTATCCAGGTTAAGATTATTGATTTATGTATGATCATTGTGTTACTATTTTATAAATATAATGAATATTTTTAGATGTATTATAATGTTATGGGTAATTGAACTTATATATAACTCCAATTTATTTATTTTATATTTTATACCACGAGATACTATGTATGGGTAATGTGTAAAGAACCCAACCCAATATTGTTATGTTAACATTCCAGTTGAACTTTACTTATGATTATGGCATTTTATTATTATGTGTATTTCAAATTTCATGCCTTATTCCTTTTTTTCTATATTATTATGATTATCATTCTATGCTTGGGATGTGATAACAACCATTATGATCATTTATGTTCTTATAATGATTCATGTCTCTATTTCCACATAATTATTCCTCCTATAAATGGGAATTATATATCACCCTTTCTTTGATGTATATATCTGTGATTGAATGTGCTAATAAGGTTTTTATTTGTTAAAGTATAACTTTGATAATGATTTGAAATATTTTTTTTTACATTGATTGATTTTTTGAAAACATAATTTTCTAGGAAACTAAACATATTGGGATGTGTAATATTTATGTACTTTTTCATAAAAATGATGTAATATTTATAAATGTGATATATGGATTTCTATATTTAGTATCATATCAAGGTTTAGTAAATTTAGGAATTAATAGATACAATAAAGACAACCTAGGTTAAACTAATAAAATTTATAAGTAATGGTATATTATACTTCACCATTTTTTTATCATCAAATTTATATTTTTATTCATGAAGTCATGAACCTACATAGGGTATATTATGGGGTACTGAAATAATGAATTGAAAGGAAATATTTTAGAAATATAATCATGTATTATAGCGGAGGGAAAATATTCTAGAAAACACCATACAATCTTGAGTCTAGTTTCCTTTAAAGGATAGATAATCTATCACATTATTCTCTTTATGCTATGTGTTAAAGATCCCCACATATTTCCGCAAAAACTATATTCACTCCATGAAAATGTAATCCACCAACCAATAGATCTTGTTTTTTTCAAAAAGAAATTAAATATAAGCTGTGTGTCTATTTTAACCCTAGTCAGAGTGATGTTGTGATCCTTTAAAATATAAATCCTAGTAAGGATCACCCTAGACTCTATGATTTTGGAATTTCAGTGGCTCTCACGACCCGTCCCCCGAGGCCTGTGCCGTGACTACCCCAAGCCCACCTTTCATAGGCTAGGGGCTAGAGACAAGAACCGAAAGGCTTATTCTCTAAAACGAGAAGGATTTGCCTTTATAAACTGTAGACTCACATAAACCAAGCACCGAACAAGTTACAAGCACAATGTAAACTATATAGTAAACATGGTGTCTACAGAAAGTAAAGGGGTATGTATACAAGCCCAACTGGAAAGTACAAGAAAAACTAAAAAGTACAAGTATAAATGAGTACAACTCCTATGAAAACCCACCAAGGATCCTACCTGAGGGGTCGGTACAACTCTCGAATGATTGTCTCTGTGGATCACCTTGTCAAAGGTCCACCTCTTAGTAGTCTCCAGTCCAGGTACCCTTGTCCTCAGTCATCGTTTTCTATCATCTGCACCAGACACAACAAGGTGCGGGCGTAGCCCGAGCAGGGGTGAGTATAAAAATACTCAGTAGGGACCCCGAGACCCCCGGAGGTCTCTAAAATCCACAAAGTATAAACCAAAAAAATAGAAACAATAGTCAACCCAACTTAGGTGTATGTGCATGAATATACCTACGTGATCAGAATATACCCACCTCACACAGGAGGGAAGAATACCACATAAGTAATAACACAATGATAAAGTACCAAATAGATACACCATGAAGATATAAGACCCAGCTCAAACCAGGTATACAACTATGAGAAACTGGATTATGATGTTGACCCACACAGGATCGCTACAAAAGCTGATAGCCAACCACATGATTCTCTAGGGATAATAACAAGTAACATCCCTAGTCACAACATCTAACACCTCAGATGCTGGAGAAATCCTCTCCTATGGAGTAAAGTGGGCCTGATGCGTCACACAGAGGTGCTTCCCACTAACCTTGGACTGCTAAGGTACTCCTCCTATCGAGTACCGTGGGTCTGCCACGTCACACAAAGGCGCTCCCCACCGTGGGTCTGCCACATCACACAGAGGCACTCCCCATCGTGGCTTGATGAGGTACTCCTACTTCGAGTACTGTGGGTCTTCCACGTCACACAGAGGTTCTCCCCACCGTAGTTTTACCGCGTCACATAGAGGTGCTCCCCACTGGGCCTCTCGAGTCACTCCGAGTCAAAACAGTCAGCAGTCATCAAGTATCAGCCAGTTGCAGGGTTCCGTACATAGCGTGATTTGGAGAACCACTTCCCAAGACATCAATCATACCTCAAACTCCCCTAATTCCCACAAGTAAGTATCCCAAAGGTCCATCTCATCATAAGGGACCCAACACAACAAAAAACGTGTCAATAGGATGCACGGTCTGTAAGTTATTAGTGTTTCTGCTCTGAGGGCCTGGTTGGATTCGAGGTCTGATCCAACCTGGATATACTCCAACCTTATCCAAAATCCAAGTGGAGTATACCAAAAGGACTATCTCAATCCAAGGATTCCAGTGTCGTAGATGGTTCATCAAACAGACGCTTGGTTCTCTTGTTAAAGCCAATTAGGAGAAACTGGGTCTGGATGGGCCCAAGTCTGGTCCGAACCGACTCGGGTACGGCCCGCATTGGGCATGGCCTGGTGGCATAGCCCGGTGGCGCAGCCAGGCCGGTGGCACATCCCAGTGGTGCGGCCTAGTGGTGTGGCTGGGTGGCATGGCTCAGTTTCGTGGTCCGCCTGAGTTGGCGTCGAAGGGGGAGCATCCCCCTTCCATTTGGAATGGAAATTTGCAGTGCCTTTAGGCATTTCCAAGTCACCACGGGACCCAAGAAGGTCCTGCCAAACTGCAACTATTGACCGGTGTTCCATTCGGTCCTCCTCCCAACGGCACGGTCGTGCGCCGCTGCTCCACTGTGGCTGGAACGACCGGTCGCTCTTCGGCCTGCACCACGGCCTCCTGCTCCACCGGTGGGTCGGACGCGTGCCGCCGCTCTGCCATGTGGCTGACCGGATGCAAACCACCACCCTGCCCTGCCACGGCTGACATCCCACAGCTTCCTCATCATTTTTCAGTGCAGACTTGCGCCACCCTTCCTTTCTCGCGGTCGGTCGGGTGTCAGCCGCCTCCTTCTTCCGCGATCCATCACGTCTTCGTTCCAAGCCCAAAAAATATGTCCTTTTCATATTCACGATCCTCGTGTCAAGGGCTCTGCATGCATATGTCACTCTCAACAAAATTTGGTGTTTCCAGCATCATTAAATATTTATTGTTGATGAACGCACGAAGAACATATGAAGAACGCACAAAGAACAAAAGAAAAAGGGGAAAGGTTTAAGTGCGGGACGATGGCCATATTAGTTTGGCCATTGTCACTGTGAAACCAGAATACGAAGAATCTATAAAAATAGATTTAATCATAATAAAATTAACACCCCTACGTTGATTTTCCATTGGAGGTGGCCTAAGGAAGAAGAATTTTTTTTAAAGATTGACGTCGGTGTTCGTCACTCCCGCATGACGCTCCAAGGTCGGTTACTTGTTATTCAATTCCGAATGTCGTTCTTCATTGGAGGACCTCTGTTTTTGGAGAATGATCTTCCCAAATCTCCAAATCTCTCCCCTCCTTTGACAATCATTTTCCCGTGAGAGATGAGGTTCCAAATTAATAAGATTATGTTTATTAATTAAACAAAAGGATATGGAACATTTATTGGAGGGAAACCAGTAGTTTCCTCTAATTAAAAGAGGGGTTTGGGTGGTATCCACCACCATAATTTTAATTGGGAGGCTTTCAAGGGTCTCCCATATTAAAGAATAGAGTTTAGCTGGTCCCCACCACCTTGAATTCAATTGGTAGGTTTCATTAAAATAAAATAATAATTGTTTGTTTTATTTTATTAATTTTTTATCTCTCCCATGAAAAACATGAAAACTAAAATTCACCATTGACCTACTACGGTCATGGTGAAGGTCTCATTAAGAAAATATTGGCATTTCTAGTTCAACATTTCCCTTAGACTTTAATTCTAAGCACCGGTTAAAAAGTTATAAAAAACCCACTCGCACGTTTATTGAACGTACCTGAAAAAAAGGTTAGAAATTAATTCCAGGAACACCGGGCCTTAGAATCACACGCCATTAATTTTTTCAGACTCTTAATATTTTCAATTAATTAAAAAAAATTACACGGAAAAATCTGGGCCTTTACATTCTCCTCACCTTAGGTCTTTGAGTCCCCAAAAGTCAATACACAAACTTTGGAAACAAGTGGGTGTACTGAGCACGAATCTGAGCCTCCTGCTCCTGTGTGCTCTCCTAGAGGTTCCTGTGCTGCCAAAAAATGCACACTAGTAGTATAGACCGACCTTTAAGAACCCACTCCTATCATTCCTCAATATCTATCTCGGAACCTCTGAAAATGTCACCCCATCATCGATGTCCAGCTCACCCCAGTCAACGATGTGCGAAGGATCATGTACGTATCTTCTCAGCAGGGATAAGTGGAAAATTTCATGCATCTGCTTCAACAGAGGTGGAAGAGCTAAGCGGTAAGACACCTCACCATATCTGATGAGGACCTGAAAGGGTTTGACAAACCGTAGGGATAAATGGCTGCCTCAGCCGAATCTCTGCAAAACTCTTCAAGGTGAGACCCGTAGAAAGACATGGTCGCCATCCTCATACTCTAGAGGTCTCTGTCTCCTGTCAGCATAGGACTTATTCCTACTCTATGTAGTCTTCATTTGCTCCTGGATGATCTTAAACTTCTTTGTGGTATCCCATACCATCTCTGGTCCCATGAGTGCTAACCCCCTGGGTCAGTCCAACATAGTGGTGACCTGTAAGTTCACCTGTAGGACACCTCGAATGTTTCCATACCGATAACGGAGTGATAGATGTTGTTGTACGCGAACTCCACCAAAGGAAAGTGATCCTCCCATCCACGACCAAAATCAAGGACGTAAGCATGTAGCATGTCCTTGAGGGTCTGAATGGTCTGCTCTTTCTGACCATCCATTTGAGGATGGAAGGCAGTGCTCAACCGAAGCTATGTCCCGAACGCCTCCTGCAACCCATTCCATATCCAGGAAGTGAAACATGCATCACAATTTAAGACAATCATAGATGGAACTCCATGAAGTTGTACAATATCCTGCATGTAGAGGTGTACCAAGATATCTATTGATCCCTACTCTCTGATAGGTAGGAAGTGGGCCGACATGGTGAGTCGGTCAAAGATCACCTAGATAGAATCATGACCACTAGATGTACATGGAAGTCCTGTCACGAAGTCCATGGAAATTCAATCCCACTTCCACACTGGAACCTCTAGTGGCTAAACTAAGGCCGCTGGAACCTAATGCTCTGCCTTCACTTACTAGAAAGTGAGACACTGTGAAACAAACTCTGGTAAAACTTTCTTCTTTCCTGACCACCAGTGCTGACACCAAAGGTTCTGCTATATATTTTCCACTCCTTGATGCACCGTTGGAGGGGACGTATGGAAATCCATCAACACTTTCTCCTATAGTTCCATTAGAACCATAATACTCCCTTTGAAGAAGATGATGTGCTCCCCACCTTCAGAAAATCCATCAGGTGCTTGTCCTGTGGATATCTGAGCACGTCGAGCCTCGAAGTCAGTGTCCCCAAGCTGTGCCACCCTGAATCGATAAAGGAGTGGGGGAGTGACTGTCAGAGACTAAAGATAACCTGTTCTATCTCGATCCATGTAGGATATCCGCAAGGCGGCTAGCTGCTTAGTCGCCTCACTCAGAAACTGTACACCAGATCTCCTACTGAGTGTATCCGCTACTATGTTCCTCTTCCTAGGATTATAGACTATATCAAAGTCATAGTCCTGGAGGAACTCAAGACAACACTACTATCTCAAGTTCAGGTCCTTCTGAGAGAAGATATACCCGATAATCTTGTTATTATAGTAGAATGTAAAACGTTCACCCATCTAGTAATGTCGCCACATCTTCAAGGCAATGACCACTACTGCTAAATCAAGGACATGGGTAGCGTAGTTCTGCTCATGCTGTCGCAGTTGTCGAGAACCATATGCGATCACTGCACACTCCTGCATTAGGACACATCCAATCCCGGTCCCTGATGTGTTGCAGTAGACTACGTACCCAACTCTATCCTCCGGTAGCATCAAGATGGGGGCACTCATCAGTCTCTGACTCACCTCCTATAAACTCCATTGGCATCTATCCGACCACTCGAAGGGTTTCCCCTTTATCACCAACACTGATAAGGGTGCCAAAACATTGGAAAAGTTAGGCACAAACCTCCGATATTAACCAACTAAACCTAGAAAACTCCACACCTCCATCACAATCCTAGGTGGCTCCCAAGAAAGAACAACCTCAATCTTTGCTGGATACACCGCAACTCCCACCTCTGAGATAACATTTCCTAGAAAGTGGACCTCTTGTATCCAGATCTAGCACTTTGAGAGCTTACCATAAAGTTGGTGCTCTATGAGTGTGTCTAGAACAATCTGCAGATGATAGGCATGCTCCTCCTCTATCGCTGAGTATATCAAGATGTCATCGATGAATACTACTAAAAAGTAATCGAGGTATTGCTAGAAGATCTTATTCACGAGTCCCATGAACACTTCTGGGGCGTTGGTCACACTTAATGGCATAACCAAGAACTCATAGTGGCCATAACAACATCTGAAGGATGTCTTCTACACATCCTCGTTTCGTACCATAAGCTGGAGATAGCCTGATCTGAGGTCTATCTTCAAAGACCATCGTGCTCCCTTTAGCTCATCAAAGAGATTGTCAATCATTGGTAGTGGGTACTTGTTCTTCATGGTCACCTGATTCAGGTTCCGATAGTCCACACAGAGTCTCAAACTCCAATCCGCCCTCTTGGCGAACAAATTCGAGGCTGCCCAAGGGGAAACACTCGGCCTAATGAACCCCTTTCTCTATAAGTCCTCTTTCTGTACCTGCAGCTCTTGAAGCTCTATGAGAACCATCTAATATACTGGTGTAGATATTGGTGCTATCCCGAGGTACATGTAAACGTAAAAGTACACCTCTCTGTGAGGAGGTTGACCCAGAACATGATCAAGAAAAACAACAGCATACTAGTCCACCACTACAGAATAACTCAGACTCTCAACATTAACCACTCCAAGGTTAAGGCTAGACAACTAATTTGTTATCGGCTGCACCCTCCTCTGGGTAAGTCCATCCTATGCTGAAAAGGTTCCCTTCTTACCAGTAAAGGAAAACCAGATCCCATTCATGCGGACACAACGTACTTTGTGCCTAATATAGTCAATATGAGCATGGACTGTGGATAACTAGTCCATACCCATGATGACATCGTAAGGCCTCGACGTCGCTACTAAGATATCCCAGCTGAAACTCTCGCCTCCTAGAGTAATCTCACACTACCTGAACCAGTGCATAATCATCGAATCTACTCCTGTAGGTGTCTCTAGCCATAAGGATCGAGCCAACGGCTCCACCGGTATCTCTGAGATCTGAACGAGGGCCATGGGAATGAAAGAGTGACCAGAACTTGTGTCTATAAGTACTGCAGCTAAGGTGGAGTAGACAAAGATCGTACCTCGTATTATATCTAGAGCACCATGGTCATAGGTCTCAGCTTCCTGGAGCTGAGCATGTCCCACTCCACTTGCTCCCTATGGTCGGGGTGGACCTCCAGGTGGTGGCGGTGGTAGAACCTCAAATCGATGCCCACTGCGTGCTGCACGGCCTGATCCTCTGCCACATCTGCCTCCTGCCTGTGGACCTCCTCGATTTATTCTTCGCCTCTGCCTAGTCAGTCCTTCAACCATCCACTGGTCGTCTATATGGCAGGTCGGGCAATCGCGAGTCACACTACAACAAATGCCGATCCTAGCGGCGGTTTTTTTCCGGTTTAGCGGCGGTTTAAACCGCCGCTATATTGTGTGGCGGCGGTTTACAAAAACCGCCGCTAAGTTTGGCGTCGGCAATCTATTAGCGGCGGTTTTTTCGATTCCGCGGCGGTTTTAGAAATGTGTCGTATGTCCGTCATTTAGCGGCGGTTTTTCTTCATTTAGCGGCGGTTATATGGGTATCTTATTTAGCGGCGGTTTTAACCGCCGCTAAATTCAGTCGTTTGATGCGCCTATTCTGCGGCGGTGAAAACCGCCGCTAAATATCAACATAATATATTTAGCGGCGGTTAAAACCGCCGCTAAATTCTGCCCAGTTCATCATTTAGCGGCGGTTAAAACCGCCGCTAACGGATTCCCGGTTATTTAGCGGCGGTTAAAACCGCCGCTAAATGCTCACAGGTATGGCATTTAGCGGCGGTTAAAACCGCCGCTAAACGTTGAACTGGAAAAAAAAAATACGTTGCATCTGCTACACCACTGCCCCACTAACCAAGCACACAACCATACACCAGTTTCATAGTTCCAATTTAACTACATCAATTACCAACCACCTACATAATCATTTACCATATTTATATATTTAATTACAATCCATTATATATTCAAGACCTACATTTTTTTCAACCTAATTTAAGCAAAATTATCCAATTTATCCATCATCATTCATTTACTAGGATTTACCATTTCAAGAATTCCATAACTACTGAGTAACTAACAAGACAAGACACAATGTTATAAAATTCAAACACATCCAACCCACAATTTTTGCATCACAAATCATCACCTTATCCATAATCCAAACTCATAAAGTAACCATAACCATAATTCCATCTATTATGCAAACTATCAAATTAAATCAACCTCACAAGAAAAGGGAAAAGACAATGATTCCTTGTTTACAGATAGGAAATTCAATTACCATAAGTAAAGACATTATCATTTTAATGTGAGGTGATTTATCAAATTAAATTTTAGAAACAATAATAATTTCATAGAAGTAAAAACAATTCATAATAAACAACAACCAACACACATTCATAGAAAAGCAATATCATGAAAAACCTAAAGCACATTTGATATCACCCCTTCCCATTAATTTTAATATATCCAATTAATTATTTTCATTAGGAAATATCTTAACTTCCACCCAAGATGAAATAGTAGTATTATAATATCACATATTTAAAATAGTAATGAGGGAACTCAAATATCCTACCTTAATTAGAGATTTAAGGAGAACCATAATCGCAACAGAAGAAACAAAGGATCAAGTTTCACTAGGATATAAGAGAAACCCACCAAAACCTATCCTCAGAATCCCATCACCCAAACACACTCATAACTCAACCAAAAATATAGGGGTTCTCAACAATAAACACCCAAAATATTGGGAATAATAAAAGGTAGAAAGGAAAGAAGAAGGAAACTTGAATAAATGGAACTCAATTATCCACAATCCAAGAGGATAAAAACATTAAGAGAGATGGTAAAAGGTAATCAATGGGATTTGGTGTTATCCAAATATCAAATTAGAAGAAAGAAAATCAAAATAAGTCCATATGTGCCTTCTATTTATAGAGGAAATCCCAAATGGGTTCTCCATAGTGTGGAGACATCCCAATATGCTGTGGTCTCCCTTGGTTAAAGGAGATCTAAGTCACCCATATCTCTTTCCTGCCTTTCATGTGTTTTTAAAAAAAATTGACCACCACCATATCCTAGAACATGGAATGGACCAAGGTGTGCTGGATCCCTCGATTCCCTCCATGAACATCCACTATGACATAACATAAAAAGATTGGTTGTTTTCTCCTCACCACACCCAAGACCACGACATGGTTAAACCTAGCTCCCCGTGCTACACAGGTGGTACCCAAAAGTGAAATGAACAATATAATTCCCTTCACCGTGCATATTCTATTTCCCATGTTACACAGGGTGGACATCCATTCACCATTCCCAACAACATAACCAACCATACCATTTCACTCTTTGTGGTGTATCCTAACATCACACAACCATCTCCATAGACAACCTACAAGAACCAATGGCCAAAACAACCATCACCACAACCAACAACATGGAATGGTGACCCTTTGAATGCACATAACTCTCACCAAGACTCTAAAACACCTCTAAAATTCCTTTTAGTAGAAACAAGACATGGAAAAATGTAAAGGGAGTGACTTTTGAATTCTGGACCCTCAAAACAAAAATCTATTAAACAATTATCATCCTTGAGAATCAAAACAAAACATAAACACATCACAATGTAAAAGTATACAACATCCAACACAACTCATAGAATATATACACAAAAACAGATGAATGATGTATATTTTTATCGGAAAACAAAAAAAAAATTGGTGTTTTATTCACCCATAATGCAACTAGGTCAAAATTAATGTTCCCAAAAAATCCCACAACTTATTGAAATTCAATTCCAGATTTCCATCGATTAGGGGATTGAAAGTCATTTTAAAGAGAGTTTAGGTAATGGAGGGATTCCATATTCCTCCCAATAATGATGATATGAAATAGGAATTACATTCTAAACAATTAATTATGGTATCATGGGGAGTCCTAAAACCTCATCCATGTACAATCATTCTTAATAATGTATTTAACTGGACTCCTTGATTTCTATATAATGTTATGAAATCATTATTCAATATATGATCACATATCCTCCCTAATATTGGGGATACATTGTGACCATCACAATTTTGACTTCCACCCACTTCCAATTGGTATATAATGATTTCATGAATGTACACATCTAAGAACTAGTATATGAATTCATAGATCATATATATTGTGAGCCCCATTTATATATCTTCTTCTATTATAACACTGAATGATATAACCACAAACCAGATGTATTCAAACCTATGAGGGAAGGATGTATTCAAGATAACCTCATCATTCAACCACCTCGGGTGATTTTTAGACCATATATCAATCATAAAAAACCTATCAGATTCCTTTAAATGGTGTAATATATCATCTACAATTAAAATGGGTAATAATTCTTGATTTTATGATAATTAAACATTAATTACTCCAAACATAGTCTCAGAATACCATCTTAATACATAGAGAACAACACTAGAGTGCTAAAAAGAAATAATTTTCAGCAAATGAAATGCTTTTACTACAAACCAACTGTTATCATACTTGTTCAACACATCAACAATACTACTACTCATCATCTGATGCTGCATCGTCACCCTCTCCACCTTCATCTCTACCACCTGCTGCCACCTGTAAGAACATTATATTGAAAATTAAATATTGTTGCATATTTATAATAAAAATTAAAACCAATAAAAGTTTGCAAACTAAATGATTTTGATTTTTTTGTGATTTACCTGCTCACCACTACCCGATGCACTACCACCGGGGGCATATCTGCTCATATGCTGACGTATTTCAAGCAACTCTTTCTGCAAATCAGATATTTGATTCCCCTGCTGGTGAACTGTGTTTCGTAGAGCAGACATCTCCCTCTGAGCATCTTCAGGTATGAAATGACTATAACCAGGAGTGGATGAGGCCGAAATCCCTGATGGCATGCGAAAGACCTCAGATGGTACGGGTCCCAAACCCATCCCGCGCACTCTACCAGGATGCTCCTTCCCAAGGACTTGACCAACCGGGTCATCCTGGGAGACTGAGTAGGATTGCCCAGGATTGGCATCCCATTTTTCTTTAATTTTTACCTATAAATCAAATATCAATATATATTAACACAGTAAAAACTAATATTAAGTTATTATAATAAATAATTGACTTCATACCCCAACTTCTCTGGCAGGTTCATTAACAAAACTTCCATCTGTTTTTTTATGAACATCCAGCCACAGTTCTGTTCGGGATGCTTCATGCCCTAAACTCTGTGACTGCATTAAACAAAGATAAATCATCAATCAAATATGTTAAATAGATAATATTATCTTATAAATATTTAAACTAATTAAAAGATTACCAATGACATTCGGCTTCTTGAAAAGCTTTTTGAACCCGCAGTGTGCGGGATTACCTGCTTCGCCCGGTTTGAAGCATTCTTTCTTGAGAGATCCTGAAATAAATAAAATTCAATTTAATAGTATTGTATTCAATGTCTATCTCCTCTTCATGTACATTTATAAATGTAAAATGAGGATAATATAATAATATATATTTCAATACCATCCGCTTCTCATCACGATGTCTATCGACAAAAACCTTCCACTGTTCTTTCGGTACCCCACTGGGTATCTTCTCATACATCTGCTGCACGGTCAACGAAGAATCGTTGACATCACACCACAACCTCCATTTGAAATCTTTCCATTTTTTTCCAAGATTTTTCAATGTCCACTTCCGTGCTATCACATCAGCAACGGTAAAGTGGAAGAACATCTGTATACAGAAATTCATTTTGAATATATTAGTAAAATGACATTCAATTAAACCATAAAGTAATAAAATTACCTTTATCTGAGAATCATAAACTTCATTTTTCCAGTTTGGAGGCATATGCCTCCAATCATCATACGAAATAGGCAGGGAAACGGGCTCCGCTGCCAGCTGACCTATAATCTGACCAAGTAAACCTGCGGCGTCATCCGTCGGGACCCCATAAGAATCAAATGGCACCACTATCTTCTTGCCATGCATGTTCCAAACATCAGAACTTTTTATGTCTCTTTCCACGGTTTCATTGTCTTCATCTGCAATGAGCAAACAATTACTATAAACAAAATGCAATAAATTTATTTAATTAAAATTTGTACCTATGACTGCGACCCTCCAGAATGTCCGTGATGAACTGGAGTGGGCGTGTTGCTGCCCCGCTGCTGAAGCTCCTGTAGGGGGAGGCGATGACTCATCCCCTAATGAGGCATCCACTGATGGTGTCAGAGATGGTGCAGGGGGAGATGATACTGTGGGGACAGACGGATCGTCATCTGTCGCAGAAGAAGAAGGAATAGTGTACCGCTTCTTCCTTGGCATTCCTGTCATTTAATCAAATAAAATTAAGTTCAGAATATATATTTCAAAAAATTCATGCAGAAAAAAAATTAAAAATGATAATAGATGCCCAGTATTAACAAACAATATATATATAACAATGATAATGAATGACTACAGAAATGAAACAAGTAGTTGCTGAATGAATAAATAATTGTACATACAATCATTTTCCCCTTCAATCATGTCGGTTTCCTGCTCCATTGCTTCATCCACTTCATTCATCCTTGCTAGACCAATATTTTCAATATCATGATGGACAAATAATTCTGCTTCCTGTTGTTGATGAAATTCAATTGCAGAGGTCAAATCTTCCACTTCATCACCCATATCATACAAATCTCTTTGTATTACGTGAGTAACTACACTCCACCCTTCATCCACAACATCATTCACATAATATACCATTTTTGCCTGCGATGCTAAGATATATGGATCATGCAGTTCACGATCACCAACATCCATCAAGCGAGAGAAGTTTACAGAAGTAAATTGCAATGAATCTCTTTTAACACCTCTGATAAAATCGACCCATTTGCATTTGAATAAAACAACAGAAAAATGCCCGTGGTAGTTTAATTCAATAATATCATGCAGCTTTCCATAGTATTCCACTTCAGCAAATGTAAAAATACCACTATTCTGTGTTTTCAAACCCACTTCTCGATCGACTGTACGAAATCTAAAACCATTCACATTATAAGCGTTGAACTTTATAACTTGTTTTATAGGACCTCTAGCAAGAAACTTCAAATCTTCTGAAAAGTCAGCTCGAGTATCAGTATTCATGATCTGAAAAAAAAATATAATTTAATAGATTTGCAAATTGTATGTGTCAAAGTAATATTCGTATTTATTGCAATATTTATAAACTTACACGTCGTGCAAACCATTCTACCAGCTCTTTATTCACAGCTTTCGTTATATCTTTTTCATTTCGTGTTCGGCTTCTCATTCGTCTCTTTGTTTGTATCCTCAACTCTTCAATAAATGGATCTGCAATTTCACTATTCAGCAGCACATATCTATGTGCCTGTAATAATTCCAATTCTGTTAGTGTCGCGTATGAGGTCCTCCCAACTGATCGGCCAATAGCAGGAAATATTTTTGATTTCTGATGCATTTGAGATTGAGTTGATGTGTCGTCAACACGTCCAACTCGAGTAAATCTTGTCTCAATATCATCCAAATATCTGGAACAAAAGGTGAGACACTCCTCGGCCAAATAGCCTTCAGCAATAGAGCCTTCTGGTTGAGCTTTATTTCTCACGTATGCTTTCAAATGCCCAAGATATCTGTGAAAAAATAATAATAATATTATGCATTTATTTAAATGCCAAAAAATGTTTACTTAACTGGAAACATATAAATAAAATACCTCTCAATTGGATACATCCATCGATAATGAACGGGGCCTCCTAATTTAGCTTCGTCAACCAAATGCACAGTTAAATGCATCATGACAGTAAAAAACGATGGAGGGAAGATCATCTCCATTGCACAAAGGGTCAATACAAACCTCTCCTGTAGGTTGTCCAGCTGAAATGGATGTAGAGCTTTCTCACATAACTGTCTGAAAAATGTGCAGAAATGGAGTACAACAGCAGTAACTTTTTCAGGTAATAATGTACGCAATGCCAATGGTAGTAACTGTTGTAACAAAACATGTGAATCGTGACTTTTCAATCCATATAACTTACGATTCTTCAAGTCAACACACCTCGAGATGTTACTCGAATACCCATCAGATACCTTCACATTCTTTAAAATTTGAAGGAACGTATCTTTATCCCTATTTTTCAATGAAAAAATGGCCGGAGCATACTTTTCATTCTCATCTGGCCAGAGATCACGTTTTATGTTCATTACTTGTAAGTCTTTGCGAGCATTGAGATGATCCTTCGACTTTCCATGCTCATTAAGTAATGTGAAAATCAAATTATCACATACATTCTTCTCAATATGCATCACATCAAGATTGTGGCGCAAAGAATTAAATTCCCAATATGAAAGTTTGAAGAATATACTTTTTTTCTTCCATTGTTGCGTTCTAATTTCACTTGACGATGCACTTCGCACTCGTTTTCCGCTATCATTCAAATGATGAACCTTCCCAAATTCTGTTTTAACATTTTCAAGCTGTGTCAATATTTCAGAACCGGTTAACAACTTTGGAGGTGGTCTACGATCAATGCAACCATTAAATTTTGATTTGTTCAGCCGAAATCTATGAGATGCATCAAGAAATCTTCGATGGCACAAGAAGCACCATTTTCTACTATGAGGTAGCCGTTTGGGCTCGAAATCAAAGTTACAAACGGGACAAGCCAAACCCGTATAAGTGTTCCAACCAGATAAATTCCCAAGCCCAGGGAAGTCACTAATGGTCCACATTAAAGCAGCATGCATTTTAAACATTGTTTTAGAAGAAACATCAAATGTCTCAACACCGTTGCTCCATAACTCCTGCAATTCTTCAATCAAAGGCTGCAGGTATACATCAATATCATTTCCAGGCATTTGTTTTCCAGGAATAATCATCGAAATGATAAAAGATGTTTGTTGCATACACATCCACGGAGGCAGATTATAAGGGATCAAAACAACTGGCCAAATGCTATAACTCGTACTCAAAGTCCCAAATGGGTTGAATCCATCGGCAGCCAATCCCAATCGAACATTCCTAGGATCAGCTGAGAAATCTGGATGTAATGAATCAAATGTCTTCCACGATTGGGAATCCCGTGGATGTCTCATTAACCCATCATTGTTATTATCTACAGCATGCCACTTCATGTGTTCGGCGGTTTTTGATGACATGAATAATCTTTGCAATCGAGGCTTCAAAGGAAAGTAACGCAAAACTTTTGCAGGTGTGTTCCTTTTCTTCTTCTCCGTGAAATTATGTTCAGTCATACTTCCAACATCACCCTTTGACTGCCATCTAGAAGAAGAACATTTCTTACAATTCTGTCTACTTGAATCCTCTCCCCAGTAAAGCATACAATCATTGGGACACGCATGTATTTTTGTATAATTCAGACCAAGCTTGTTAACAACTTTTTTCATATCATAAAACGATTCTGGGATTTTTGCTTCAGGAAATGCATCACGAATCAATTCCAATAACATGGACATTGCCTTATTTGTAATTCCACATAGACATTTGATATGGTACAACTTCAGTAGAAATGAAAGCTTTGAATATTTCAAACACCCACTATACAACTCTTGATTTCCATCGGCAACTAAATCATGAAATGCATTTTCCTCACTGAAGTTTTCCCTTACATTTGGCTCCACAGAATCAAGAGGATCCAATGATATGTTACAATCTTGATCTGCTTGTGTTACAGTCTCAGAAACATCACTTGTCACGTTGCAATTTGTAGCACCCTCTTCTGGTTGTTCTGATATGTTTTGATGCTCATAGTGGTGTCTTGCAGTGCCGAATGCATCATTTATGAGGTTTTGCATTTCATTTTCCATTGTCGAAGAACTTGGGACCTCATTCTGTGGATTAACATCAGTCCTCAATCTTTCTGTATTGTTTGATTCTCCATGCCAAATCCAACACAAATATTGCTCAGGGAATTGCTTCAGTATTAAATGTTCATAAACTTCATCTCTCTTCAACCATGTTCTAAATTTACATTTAGGACATGGACATCTTATTCTCCCTTCAACGGATCGATTAGAAATTGCAAAATCTAAAAACCCATTCAAACCCTTAACATATTGAGATGTGTTCCTCGGTAATGTGATCCAACTTTTATCCATGTATATCACAATGTGCCTACACAAAATATACGATAGTGTAAGATTACAGAAACATAATATAATAAAGATGAACCATTGGCCATAAAGTATGCATAATATAATAAAGATGATTCATTGACCACATTTACCATTTCAGACCAACTGAACAAGTCTGGTCCATAGGAGACAGCGTCAACACCTCATTTAGGAGCAATAAGAATATCGGGATACACACTTATCATAACACCATCGATCACACATTTATGTTGCCTCAAACAACACCCCTTTGATGTGTGATCGAAACTGATCATAATGCATTTTAAATCAAGTTAACTACATGATCTTCATGTGGAAAAAGTTCATCATGTGGAAACTTTAAAGACAATTCATGCTATTCAAAAGTAATATTTTAGAAATGCTGGGAGATTGTGTGAGAGAAAAAAATTGGGAGATTTGGCTACACCATCCAAAAGATTAAGGGGTAAAAAGAGTTATCCCCACTCTAAAAATACCACCAGCTATTTAGTGTCTGTTGGAAGTGGTTTCTTGCATTTCCAGACACTAATAGCTAGCCGGTGGCACTGCAACTGTTTTGACTACATCTACCACCCGACCTCTCCCAAGGTTCCTATGATACTTTGAGATAACTCAAAAGCCTCCAACCATATCTAAAACTCCTCCATTGAGGTTTTCAAAGACTCAAAATTTGATTCTAAATCCCATTTCAAAATTCAACTTAGCCACTAAATTGAAAATTTAAGTTTCCCTTGATCTCTAAACACCTGTATAGATATGGGGTTTTACAAATACCATCCCTAATTAAAGCAAAGTGAACATAACTCGAAAGAGATTATAGTTTGGGCACATAAAAGAAAACATGATAACTATATACACATGTCAGTGTGTATGTAGGGTGTGAGAAAAAACATTCCCATTTGGATTCTACTATAGATTCTGTGAAATTCATTCCATATGAAATTTCAATAATTCTAGTTTAAACTACAGTTAGGAAAATAAGTTTCTCACATGTAATATTATCAAATAAAATATCACACCAAATTTCACATATTAAAAAATTTAATCCATTTTTAACTAAATAAGGAAAAAATAACTACTTTAAAACTTTAAATAGGAGACCTTTAATTTTTTTTTTCAGAACAAAACTAATATTTTACTATGTATCTATATCTTCTTAAAAACTCAAATATAAAACATAAAATTTTATTTCCTTTGAAAAAAAAATCAATTTAAAATCCACCATAATTTAATTCATTATATAAAACAAATAAAATCATAAGAATAAAGAAAATATCAATAAATAACTAAACCAATAATGAATAAGGAGTAACAAACACAAACACACAATGGTTTCATAATCCAATCAATCTTGGGGACACCATGAAAAAGAAAATGAAAATACCCTTTTTAATTTCATAAAAAATACTTGGTATCATGGGAAAATCACTAGGGTATAACATGAATGATATTGGATATATCTAATCAGAACACTACCTAATACATGTGAACCTAAATATTTTGGGAGCTACCATGGTCTCATTGGGTCACAAATCTATCCCATTTGCTCACTCGGTCTAATTGGGACGTAATCCCTAGCCAATGAATAATATACAGTAGGGTCACAATCATATAGATCTTTTACATAGCTACCTATGATCCCCATGATAAAACTCAAGGTATGTGAGGAAACAAGTAAGTCATATGATCATTACACAAATAAATTTTAAAACACTTTAACTAAATATCACATCACCTTCAATTCCATCTTAAGAAACATCCCCATTTCACAAAAAATTCCTATAATAAAGATATAAAATATTCTCCTCAGTAACAAAAATATATATGTATCAATCAGTACAAAATCAAGGGCCTTGACTAAGGGCTGTGTACATTTTTGAGAAAACCTCCTTGAAGGTGACAAACATGACTTTCTTTCAAAATTAGTCCAGGATAGCAAGCCATTTTTTTCCATTTTGAAATATTTATTTAAAATTTATTTAAATGAAAATAATAGAAATCCATACATAAAACCATTTAAAGGATCAATTTCCTTTTTTCATTTAAATCATTTGAAATTCCAAAACACCACCTTTTATTTAAACTTTTTATTTAAAACTACACCTTTTACCATTCCAAGACTTAAACATGGCCAATTGACCATAATAATTAAAATCAACATTAAATGATCCATATACACATTTTTTTAAATACTTGAAATTCAATATCACTTTATAAATGAGTAAACTATTGAAAAACCTTTATGAAAAGTAAGAAAAACTTGATATTTTTTTTAAATCCACTACTATTACCGCATATAGATTTAATTTAACAATAAAAGGAATTAGAAAACATTAGGCACTCAATGATCTTCTAATTAAAGGAAATTTAAAAAATTTACCTACCTCAATCAAGTGGAAGTCAAGTTAAAATGAGTCTACTTTTATAGAAAATATCAACCAAGAAAAGGGGAGCCCTCTAGAAGCCCTAAACACATAAAACCCCCATATTAGAACCATATCATACCCTAATATCCACCAACATATTTACTAGAGTTCATGGGATAAGTATAAAACAAGAAATAATGGGTGTAGGGGAGAGTATAGGGGATGAACAAGATGAAAAAAGCATTTACCTCAATAAATTTCTAGAAATCAATGGAGGAGAGGCTCAAAATGGAGGCCGCGGGGGGTGTGGCGGTCGCCGGAGGGCGTGGGGGGCGCGAGGGGCGCGGGGGCGCGGGGGTCACCGGCGGTCGAGGGGGGGGTGCAGGGTTCGCCGGGGGGCTCGGGTGTCGCCGGAGGTAGCGGGACGGGGATCGGGGAAGAGGGGAGGGTTTGTGAGGGGGATCGGGGTACGGGTATGCGATAGGGGAGGGGAAAGCGTCGCGGTTTTTCAAAATAGGTTGGGTTTCGCGGCGGTTTGTTAAAAACCGCCGCGAAATCTTTCACGGATAACGTTTAGCGGCGGTTTTGTGAACCGCCGCCACAAAACCGCCGCTAAACACTGTTTATGTTGTAGTGTCATGTGACCCTGTCTGCTGCATGAGTAACACTACATGATCCTCACCTATATTGCTCTACCTAGAGATCCCTACACCACCGACCTTGTATCCTATGGTCATCCACCTATAGTTCTGGTCCTCTTAGACCTCTGCGTCATCTGTCTACTTCCAGCTACCGATGAATCTTCTATGTGTCATCCGGTGGTGGGTCTTGCTGCTGGTGACTACTCAGCAAGGAAACTATACACTAAGAGCGCTCTTTCTAACACCCCTGTCTGCGTCAGGATGCTGAGAGAAACCATTGAAGCTCTAATCTCCCATTTGAGCCCCTTTTTGAAGGTCCGAGCCCCGAAGGAAGGGTCCCGCACCATATCAATAGAGTAGCGCGAGAGGTTGGTGAACCTTACTGAATACTGAGCTACAGTCATGAAACCCTAATGAAAGTGGAGAAGCTCCTGTATATGAACTAAGTGTAGGGTCGTTGGGACGAACTTTGCCCTAAAAAAGCTTTCGAAGTCTGCCCAAATGAGATTCACCTCATCGTGAACTTGGAGAATCAAGCTCCACCATCTTCCCACTACTACCTGAAGAAGACTGGCAGTAAGGATCACCATGAGATCAGATGGTGTCCCTACCAGTCGAAAAAACTCAAACCACGACCTCTAGATAGTCCTCAGTCGCCTATGGATCTATCTCGCCCGGGAACCTCGGTGGCCTATGTCACTTGAACTTGTGCAATGCACTTAAGCGGCATGAAACCTATACTACTGGGGATGGTGGCATCGGCTACCCAATGGGTAGTGGTGCTACAGGCACCCCACCCGATGGTACAACTACCGTAAGGGGTCCCTGCACCGAAGCCTCATCGTTCAGTGGGTTGTCATCACGTACTCTAACTGGAATCCTGGATGGCTATCTGTGTGGAGGCATCCTGAAAAGAAACAGGCGCACCATAGTCATTAAGTTTATACTTGATGAGATGACTCAAAGATATCACAAAGAAAACTTTTCAAAAACACATATGCAATCAGTGTTTTCATGCACTGAGTCGGAAATTAGAAGTCAATGTCCTGGTGTATAGATACGTCGACAGCCGTACCAACATTGGACTCCCCAAACTGAAAACTACACTCATAAGACTTAATAGTATTACTTCATAGAAAATATTAGAGTCCCAGTTCTTCAGTAGAACCAAACTCCTCTGATACCAATTTGTGATGACCCATCCCCTAGGGCCTGTGTCGTGACTACCCCAAGCCCACCTTCCATAGGCCAGGGCCTAGAAACAAGCACCGAAAGGCGTATTCCCTAAAAAAATAAGGATTTGCCTTTATAAACTATAAAATCCAACAAACCAAGCACACATCTAGTTATAATAACAAAGTAAACTATATTGTAAACAAGTTGTGTACAGAAATTAAAGGGCCCGGTATACAAACCCAATTGGATTGTAAAATAAAAACTAGAAAGCGGAAGTAAAATTGAGTAGAACTCCTATGAACACCCACCAAGGATCCTACATAAAGGGTAGGTACAGCTCTTGAATGATCATCTCTATATATCACCTTGTCAAAGGTCCACCTCTGACCAGTCTCCAGTCCAGGTACCCTTATCCTCAGTCAGTGTTTTCCGTCGTCTGCACCAGACATAACAAGGTGTGGGAATAGATAGTGCAGGGGTGAGTATAAAAATACTCATTAGGGACCCCGAGACCCTTGAAGGTCTCTCAAATCCATATAGGATATACCACAAAACATAGAAACACCAATCAACCCTACTCAGGTATATGCCCATCCATATAACTAAGTTATCAGAATATACCCACCTCATATAGGAGGGAAGAATACCACACAGGTAATACAACAAAGATAAATTACCACACAGGTACACCATGAAGATATAATACTCAGCTCAAACCAGGTATACAACATTGAGAAATAGGATTATGATGTTGACCCACACATGGTCACTATGAAATCTGATAGCCAACTACATGATTCTCTAGGGATAATAACAAGTAATATCCCTAGTCACAACATCGAACAACTCGGATGCTGGAGAACTCCTCCTCTATGGAGTATAGTGGGCATACAGTGTCACACAGAGGTGCTTCCCACTAACCTTGGACTACTAAGTTACTCCTCCTATCGAGTACCATGGGTCTGCCACGTCACACAGAGGCGCTCCCCACCGTGGGTTTGTTACGTCACACAAAGGTGCTCCCCGACATGGCATGCTGAGGTACTCCTCCTATCGAGTACCTTGGGTCTTCTACGTCACACATAAATACTCCCCACCATAGCTCTGCCGTGTCACATTGTGGCACTCCCCACGGGGCATGTCGAATCACTCCGAGTCGAAACGGTCAGCAGTTGTCAAGTCTTAGCCAGTCGCAGGGTTCTGTACATAGCGCACTTGGGAGAACTACTCTCTAAGCCATCGGTAATACCTTAAATACCCTGAAGTCCCATGAGGATGTACCCAAAGTTCGGTCTCATAATAAGGTACCCAACTCAACAAACATCGCGCCAATCGGATGCCCGGTCTATAAGTTATTAGCGTTTCCGCTCAGAGGGCCCTGTTGGATTCAGATTCCAATCCAACCCGGATGTACTACAACCTTATCTAAAACTCAAGTGGAATATACCAAAAGGGTCGTCTCGATCCAAGGATTTTGGTGCTGCAGATGGTTCGTCAAACAGATGCCCAGTTCTCAAGTTATGGCCAAAAAGGAGAAACTGGGTCTGGATGGGTCCAAGTCTGGTCCGACGCAGCCCGAACGGGCCTGGGCCGACCCGAACCGAGTCCAGCTTAGTTGGCTTGGGCCTTGGCAGGCCTAGCCCACGTAGGGGGTGTCTGGGCCCTGCCCTCACTGGGTGTGGACCGGTGGCGCGGCCCCGTGGCACGGCCTGGTGGCGCGGCCCGGTGGCGTGGCCCAGTGGTGTAGCCCGATGGCACAACCCAGTGGCGCGACCCTGTGGCACAGTCTGCCCAAGATAGCGCTGAAGGGGGAGCATACCCCTTCCGTTCAGAATGGAAATGGGCAATGCCTTTAGGGACTTCCAAGTTACCACGGGACCCAAGCAGGTCTCGCCGAACCACAACGTTCGACTGGTGTTCTAGCCGGTCCTCCTCCTAGTGGCGCGGTCGTGCACCACAGCTCCACCTTGGCTAGCATGGATAGCCACTCTTCAGCCTCCACCGCGGTCAAGCAGTCGTGACCTCCTGCTCCACCAATAGTTTGGAATCATGCTGCCACTCCTCCACTCGTTCGGCTGGATGATGGCGCCACCCTTCCCCACCATGGCTGACGAGCCGTTTCTTCCTCATTATCTAGCGGTGCTGATGTGGGCTATCCTTTCTTCCTTGCGGCCGATCGGGTGTCGGATGCCTCCTTCTTCTATGAGCCATCTAGGCTTTGTTCCAACCCAAAAAATATGTCATTCACATATTCATGATCCTCATGTCGAGGGCTCCGCATCCATATGTCATGATCAACAAAAATTGATGTTTCCAGCATAATTAAATATTTTGTGTTGATGAACACACAAAGAACGTGCAAAGAACAAAAGAAAGAAGGGAATCTTTTAAGTGCGGGACGATGTCCATGTTAGATTGGCCATTATCATTGTGAAACCAGAATATAAAGAATCAATAAAAATAGATTTAATCATAATGAAATTAAAACCCCTACCTTGATTTTCTATTAGAGGTGGCCCAGGGAAGAAGACAAAATTGTTGAAGACTGACCTCAACATTTATCACTCCTTCAAGATGCTCCAAGGTCGGTTCCTCGTTCTTCGATTCCAGAAGTTTTTCTTCATTGGAGGACCTCCTTTGTTGGAGAATGATCTTCCCAACCCTCCAAAGCTCTCCCCTCCTTTGATAATCCTTTTCCCTCGAGAGGTGAGGTGCAAATTAATTATATTAAGTTTATTAATTAAAGAAAAGGATTTGGCACATTACTTTAAGGGAAACCAAGAGTTTCCTCCCATTAAAAGAGGGGTTAGGGTGGTCCTGACCACCATGAATTCAATTGGGAGGTTTTAAAGTGTCTCCCACATTAAATAATAGAGTTCAAGTGGTCCCCACCTCCTTAAATTCAATTGAGAAGTTTCATTAAAATAAAATAAAACTTGTTTGTTTTATTTTATTGTTTTTTAAATCTCCCACAAAAAACACGAAAACTAACTTTCACCCTTGACCTTCTGCAGTCGAGATGAAAGTCTCCTTTAGAGAATATCGGTGCTGAGAGTTCAACAGTGTTTTCAGATTTCAATTCTGAGCACCGGTTAAAAAGTTACAAAAACCCACTCACACGTTTACTGAACGTACCGAAAAAAAGTAAAAAAATTAATTCCAGGCACACCAGGCCTCAGAATCACACACTGTTAATTTTTGCGGACTCATAATATTTCCATTTAATTAAAGAAAAGTTTACATGAAAAAATACGGGTCTTTACAGTGGCCATAAAAAGTAAAAAATTCAAGGATAATTAAACCACTAGGTTAATGGATGATTCCATACCTTGTATTTCACTCTTAGAATTGGAACCATCTATATGAAGTTTATTCCATAACAATAGTGGATTCCAATGGACCCACTATACTTTGGCCTTGATTTTTCTAGTGTTATGAGAAGGGTTTTTAATAAGAGGTAAATTTTAATGAATTAGTGATGTATTATAGTTCTGATTCTAGGGTGAAATATCATTAATCTTAAACATAAACTTAACCTTTAGGTGATACATGATTCTAGAAATTGCTAGATGTCTGGAATAGTCTTGATTATCCTATATCATCTATAACCCAATAGTTAATAGTATTATCTAGATAGGAATTTTAGTGGTCCTGGTATTGTCTCTATAAATCCATGAGTACATGAGTTGGTTGAAAGATTCTAGATTGGGTTTGATGCTCATATATCCACCAAGCATATATAATAAGAAGTATTCCTATTCCTTATTTGGTATTAGAGGTAAAATATTTTGATTTTTGAATTTTTATTGTTCAAAGACATGTATTCTAAAGAAATAACTTTATATTAGATCATTTGAACAATGGGAGGTTCACCACAATATGCCTACTAGACCAAACATTTGAGTTTTGAAGGGATAGATTAGTCTTAAAGAGATTTTCCCTAAGGATTTAGAATTTTTTCCATTATACTTGAGAATTAATTTATATGTTTACTTATTAATTTTTTACTTATGTATTTGTTTTCCACTAAGACCTTTTCTATTTTATAAAATATTTAGAACTATAAGGAATTAAGTTAACAAATAATTCAAAGAACAATGAAATTATTACTTGAATTCTATTCCAAATAAAATGGAATATAGAACTAAAAAATTAATGGAGGCATTAAACAAATTATATTAGTTTATGTACAATAAATTAATCCATTTGGATAATCCACCTTTATCTAATAACATGTAATTTGTAGCTAAGTTCTTCACACATTGATATAAACCTTCATTTAGTGGTCCTACATATTATGGGAAAAGGGAAAAACCAATTAAGAAATATTTTATATCCATTATTATTATAATAAATGGAAATTTACTCCAGAAAACAACCATTTTAAATAGAAATTTGATCAATGGTAGAAATTAATTAAGAATACAAAGTTTAAGTATGTTGTATAATTAATATACTTGAATGATTTAGTAAAATATTCCTTAAAAAATATTTTCCATGTGCACCTAATACTAGAATAAAAAAATAATTTATTAAACTTATGAAAAATGAGAATGAATTTATTGCGACTCATAAGGAAAATTTCAAAAGGTTAATAAGGCACACCTGTAGTTTTTTTTATCATCCATGTTAAAAAAATTTATGGATTCTTTTATAGATCAAAACAACATATATAAAAAGATATTACTATTTTAGACATTGGGAGTAATAAAGATATAGTTCAATGTGCTCTGGAATTAGAGACTTTATTTGGATAAAGGTATCATAAATATTGATATAATAAATAATTTATACATTTTACACTAGAGAATCAAATATCAAAGGACTTAAATGAAATAAAATCAAACTACTAACATTTTAGAAATATTTAAATTTACTTTGGAAAATTTCATTAAGAAGTGATAAATGTTTGAAGTTTGAAAAATTGAAATAAAGTAGAATATTATTGAAGGGGAATGAATATTCCATTCAATATAATTGGGGAATGGAAGGATCCACCCAATGAACCACTCATTTTCCAATGGTTCAACTATAAATAACTTGATCACTATACATGATTGTGTACTAAAACAAGATTCTTATAGGATAATCAATTTTGGCAACCTATAAAGAAAAGGGATAAAGGAATAGTTTATACCATCCAAACCATTGAGGTGGATTCACAAGATGATGTGGTTAAAAGTACACATAAAATTTACTAAATTATCTAGAAATACTTATTTGATTCTATTTTTTTATATTATTCACATCTATAAATAATAAATTACCTCATTGATACCTTTAACTTGAGATATTTATGAAAATAACTTATTTCTAGTTTTTTGAATCCCAAATATTTAACTCTTTCTAAATTAATATTTGGGGGATGAAACTTCAAAAAATTATAATTTTTCTCTTTGGTGGGATTCGATTCTATATTGGGAATAGATTACATCCCCTTAAATAATCCATGTATCAACTACTAGGAAAAAAAATCCCTTTCTCATATCCCAAACCATTCATTGATTCTAGATAATTTTATAGAAAATATGAATATCCTTTAGAAATTCCTTCACAAGTATGTATTTTTATACCTAATTAAGAAACATATCTTGATCATAAAGTTGATATAATGGGAAGTTTTATCGTTGAATTCATTCTTATAATGATGGAATTTATTAATACATTCTTATAAAGATCTTCTTGTCCATCACCTATATTGTGAGGTATAGTTATCAATATAACATATACCAAGATGAATTCTAATATAAAAGAGCCCCTATAGAACGACCCTAACAGAATTAGAAAAATTAAATAATAAATTAGTTAAGAATTTTAATAAATGGTTTATATTACCAAGTTAAATACCTTTGGGTGAACCAATGATCTTTTTCGAAAATAAATATGGGTTAATGAAACTCTACATCGATTACTAAGATCTCAATAAGATCACTATAAAGAACAGTTATCCACTACCATAGATAAATGACTTGTTTGTTTATCTTTTTTGTAAATAAATACTTTTCAAAATTAGTACCTCATCCTGAATATCATCACTTGATTTTTAAAATAGAATAAATTTTAAATAAAATATTCTACACTATATATGGACACTATGAGTTAATAGTGATGCTTTTTGGACTCACAAACGTCACAAAAATCTTCATATAATTGGTAAATGGATTCTTTATTAATCATTTGGATAAATTTATGGAGGTATATATTTATAATATTCTAATATACTCTAGAGTAAAACAAGATAATAATGAAAACTTAATGATTGCGTTATAGACTTTAGAAAAATATACCTTATTTGAAAAATTTAGTAAGTTTGACATTTGAATATATCATGTTATATCCTAGGGGCATGTGAACACTAGTATGTAAATTTATATGGATCCATTGAAAGAATATGCTTTTAAAGAATGACCCCTAACAACCTACATGGTATATATTCATATTTTTATTATATTATATGGATATTATTAATGTTTTTTGATAATTTTTTTACAATTTTATATACCACCAACTTTGTTTACATAAAGGGTAGTAAAGTATTCTTGTATAAAATAATATGTAGAAATATTAAAGGATATTAAGTAGAGGTTGATTGCTTATTATTTACTTATACTAAATTCAAGTACAGAAGGGTTCAATATATATAATGGTTCTTCAAGTAATGCATTAGGTTTCACATTTATAAAAAATTAAAAAGTGACAGCCATTGTCTCATGAAAATTAATGATTCATGAGAAATATTTTCTGGTAGATGATATTGATTTAGTAATAATAACCTTTTCTTTGAAGACTTAAAAGAATTAACTCAATTGGAATAAGTGTGATATATATACCAATCACAAGATTTTAATGTATATATTCACATAAAATGAGTTGGACATGCATAAATAAAGATATATAGAGTTAATCAAGGACTATGACTGCTCAACTCAATACCAACCTAAGGAGGAAAATATGGTAGTGGATGCACTTAAGATAAATAAAATTTATAACTTATCAATTATTAGGATTGAGAAAATATTACGTCTTTATTGATATGAATATGGTAAATATAGAAATCATTCCCATCCTAATTGATTTCCCAACCATCCATATAAGAGAAAATTAAGGTGGTATGAAGGAATTATTTGGATCTATAAAAAGTTAATGGAAAAAATATAAAGGAATATTTATTAAATTAGCATTGATAAAGTTTTATTAATTATTTTTGTAATGAGAATTTGTTTTATATATATTATGTGATGAAAATAACTCATATTTTTCTAACCACCCATGAAATATCAAGATATATTGATATCTTTAAGAGAATGTTTCTATTAGAATTTAAAGAAGTAGGTCGTATAATACACCTAATTGTTTTAGTTTTCCAAAAACTAAAATTATAATACCATACGTCCAATGGGATAATGTAACTATTTTCAATACCAATGTGGAAAGGATAACATTGATATGATTTTTTTCATGATTTTTTAAAAATATAAAGGAAACAATACCATATGGTTTGTAGTATATCAATAAACATATGTTTCTTATTTATAATATTTTTAGAATACTTATCACTCAATTAAATGACCATTATAAATGTTAAGAAAGTTTTTAGGCTATATAGGGAACCAATTTTGATCCTATATGATTGAGATATAAGGTTTACCTCTTAGTTTTATAGGATTCTTCAATAGGAATTGGTAATAGAAATAAATTTTGGTATATACTATCATCCGTAAAAAAATGGTTAATATAAAAGTACTATACAAGTACTTAATGAAATTTTTAATGATTTATTGGTGGAATTTATAGGAGGCTAGCATCAGTATCTTTCACTGGTTGAGTTATAATTTAAGAATAATTTTCACTGAATTATATAAATGGATTTTTATAAATCTTCACATGGGAAGAGATGAAAAACTCTAATTTTCTGGGATAAATTTGGTTAACATAAGATTTTGAGACCAAATCATGTGTATTAAATAAAAAATAAGGTCTAAAAAGTTCACAATCACATTATAATAACAAAAAATTGATATAAGTGTTTATTGGTAATCACTGACAAGTCTTTTAGTTTAATATTGGGTGTAAATTATTTCTTTAGATATCTCCTTCGTAGAGAGTTATGATGTTTGAAAACAAGGGAAAGATAAATCCAAGGTATATTGTATCCTTTAATATTATTAATCCCATAGGATCAGTGGCCTATTGATAGGAGGTTCGACCAAACTTGGGTCAAGTTCATAATGTGTTCAACATATCTATTTTAAGGAATTACATTCTATATTTCTCACATGAATTGAAAATGGAGGTGATAGATTTATATCATGACCTCTCTTATGTGGGTAAAAAATAAAAATCATAGATCTTAGAAATAATTTTTTATTTAATGAGACAAATTAATTTATTAAGGTACTATGAAGAAACCATAATTACTAAAGGGAAACATGGTAATAAGAATATATATTGAGAAGAAGTACCCAAATCTATTCTTAAATATGGATGTGAATACAAATTTAAAGGATACAATTTTTATATATGGAAATAATGTAAAGACCAAGATTTTTTAATATGAAATTGGATTTCATAATTTATAAATATGTATTTAGATGAATTTTATTTGTTTATGAATAAATTAACAAATGTTAATTTAATTATATAAAAAATCACATACACTACGTAACTAAATAAGCACTATTTTATTTCCTCAATATATAAAATAAAAATGAAGGGTAAATATATTTTATTAAATTAAAACAAGTA
Organism: Viscum album; assembly: GCA_963277665.1. Lineage (NCBI taxonomy): Eukaryota > Viridiplantae > Streptophyta > Magnoliopsida > Santalales > Viscaceae > Viscum > Viscum album. The sequence goes on along the minus strand of OY728122.1, from coordinate 574,537,607 downwards.
AAATAAGACAATAAATAGAATTAAATAATAATAATATAGTTTAGAAATGTAATGGGAGTTAGTGTACCATGAATAACACAATTTCGAACATCACTATAACAAGTAAGTAAATGGTTAAAAATATGGTATGCATTTTTTAAAAGAAATATAAAGGAACCTGAAAAAAAACTAAGTGAATGAGAGGTATAGAATTTAAAAAGTATATATGGAGTAGTGAAAGGAATTATTATTATTATAATGTGTAAGTTTTCTATTAAAAATTTGACCATTAAAATAGTAACTAGATCTCAAGAGTAATAAACTAACCATTATGGGAATATTTTATGTTGAATCATTGAATATTGTATGAAAAATATATTTTAAAATTTTATTAAGATAACCATATTATTTTTTATTTAAGTAATTCATTTTAAAAATTTCATTTTTCAAAATATATAAAAAATATTTTTTAATCCAATAATATTATTTTTAAAATAATTATAGGAAAAAATTTTATATAATTAAAACTTTATGTTAAATTTATCACATGTCTTTATTATAAAAATTAAATTTTCTCATACATAGAGTTTTATTTTTATAAAATAACTTTCATATTTATAGTTGAAATAATAATAGTGGACCAACCCAAGATTCTATACACTTGGTACTCATATCAGCTATTTATAAGGCCTGAAGGTAATTCTCTATCCCCAAGTGCTAGAAACTAGTTCCTAAGAAACACATGAATCCCTTTGAGAATGATTTCACACAAAATTAGAGATAAAAGATAGCAGGACATCAACTGAGAGTTTGAAATGGACCGAACTTACATTGGAAATCTTTGAATGATCAAATGAGTAAGTAGCCAAAATTAAAAAAACATTCCAAATAGTTTGTAACCAAAAATTATAATCTAATCCATTTACATAAAAAAGAAACAAAAATCCATAAGGTGAATGATATAACTTGTCATAGATAGGTACATCAAAAATAAAAATCTAAAAGAATCTATAAGGAAGGACCTCTTGGAAAATACAATGCTAAAAAAATAAAATAAAATAAAGCTAATCCCAGAACCAACTTCATGCAACCTATGGTTAATCAGCACTACCCATCTCACCCCCCGCTAGCCTCATGGGACAGAACCCAAATCGAGCTGAAGAAACCTAGAACCTAAAATATATAGGTATGAGATAAAAATCATTTTAGGTCACTAAAACCTACCGATTCTATGATTTTTTTTCATAATATAATTTATAAATTCTATTTTTTAAAAAAATCTAGAAAGTAATATTTCAAACGTAATCATGTGAATAAAAGTCACAAGTTCATAAAGAATTTTCAAAACACTTCCCTTTTTTTTTCATAAAATGAAGGCACTACACATTTTAAAACCTTAAACTAACCTAAGACATTTCAAACCACACACCCATTGACATTTCTAAAAAAACCATTTTTTTATTTAAATGAAAAATATCATTATAAACATTTAACTAGATGAATATTCCTTAAAATCAAAACACCTATTTTGAAATCCACTTTTAAAAATCCACAAAAGAGTGATTATATTCAAAATAAGTTTTCCAACCATATTTGAAATGCATTTTCAAAGGAACTACCCAACACATATGAGTTAGGAATAAAAAATCAGGTACCAAAATTCACAAGGATTATAATAAATTAAAGAAATATTTGGTTTCTACAATAATGTAAGAAGGGGAAATGATACAGTCAAGTGCTATATTGAAATCCCTAATATCAATTTCAAACCATGCATCTGAATGTGTCAGGGGATCTACCCTGATGTATCTATAAAAATTCCTTACATACTAATGAGCTAGTGAGACGAAGTGGTATCTCATTGGCCTCCTAGTGCAGCTATTTTCATTGACCTAGTGAGGAGACCATCAACCATCTTTTCATCGATTGGGAATGGGTGGCTTATATGTGGATTAGTCTTGTTATTTTTTATGGAATGTATGATCATGAAATTTCCTATAGTAATTTTATTCATACCTAGTTTCACAACTCATAAGTAAATTTTTAGGAGATCAGGGTGAGGGCTATGTTCATGGCCTCCAAATGCTAGATAATATGGAATACTTTCAACAAGATTTGGCATGAGGGGAATTAAAGATCTAATTTGGAAGTTATTGTACGTGATCAGTCCATGGAGGTTAAATTTGATCCTTTATTTAAGTAATGAGATACTTCCCCTTCCCTCCTCCAACTAATGAATGGTAATATCTATCCTAACACGACTCACAGATCTCACTCGCAGGGAAAATGGGTTTGATGGATTCCCCTATTAATAGTCTCAAAATGAATATTGATGGGTCTTCTATCAATGATATAATGATAGGGGTAGGGGTTGTAAAAATCCAATATGGTTCTATCATATTTACATTAATATGGTGATTTTCTCATTGCTGGAGATTTCTCCATGAACAAGGGACTGAAACTATGCCTCTCTCATAATATCTCGCTAGTAGGGGTGGAAACAGATTCCTCTATTCTCCATGGTTCTATCAGAGAGGCTATCTCAATCCCTTGTTCCATCACCCATCTTGTTTTTAGATGTATAAATATACTTCCTAGTCACATGGATATTACCCACATGTGCTGAGAGGGTAATATGGTTGCAAACTTCCTGGCCCCTTAGGCACACCTATCAACTCAAGTATCCCCATTAACACCACCGGGTCCCTTCCCTAGGAATGTGTGAATATTGTGAGTGTCAATTATCTGGGGCTCTACTATTTTATCCCCTCATGATTTTTTTCAGGCTTTCCCCCATATAAATAAAATTTATTAATGTGGGATGGATATATGAACCAATTGGATGAATATAATGAAATAAAAACCACAAGTCATCCAACTAGCCCACACAAGCCTCATTTTGATTAAACCACATCCTATCCCAATTAAATAGAATGACTAGATGGCTAAAATTAGTATGTGAACCAACTAGAATAAAATAAATATAGATCCACCACTTAGTAACTGGGTTAACATAAAAAATAAAGAAGTTTGGGGAAAGAACATGCAATCCAATATTAACACTCAAGGCACAAATTTTGACTATCCTTAACCCCAACTCCCTACCAATGAATAACCCCATATAAATCATGTGTTAGTTTCATAAACCAAAATATTCCCACTCAAGGGGAGAAACAAACATCACACAGTGATAAATGAACCCCATATGGGGTATACAACTCATGGGGGGGGGGGGGGTTAAGAGGGGGGGGGGGGGTTATAACCAAACTATTAAAACCAAAGTGATAAACAATAATTTTTCATGAAACATTGTTTATATTTACAAGACATTCCATATTTTATAAAACACCACTCTAAACACACTTCAGGAATCGATGAGAGTCTCGCCCACCTTTTAAAACAATTCATAGATACCCTTTAAAACATGGGTCCTCCTATTTGAAATCTAAAACAAGGACAATGGCCATCCATTTCCATAAAAGTTTTTTAAAGTTACATTAATTCATATTAAAAAGGGGTAAACCACACACTATTTTCAAACCAATATTTTAAATTCATTAATATACCCCTATATAAAATACTATGAGGTTAACACCTAACTTTAAAACAATTTATACTTAAAAAATATTATTTTTACTCATTAAAAAACAAACTTAGAACAAAATCCAATACAAAACCTTAAAACCATTACATGAAGCCTCATCTGCATTTAAAATATTCTTAGCACATAAAAATATTTAATTTCAAATAAGAAAACATGGAATTTAAAAGAGAAATTGTTTATACCAAGATCAAAATAGATTGAAAAGGTTTCAAATCATCACATTGATATCACTTATATTAATAATTTCAATAAAAATAAATTTAGAATTCACAATAAAACTTTGAATTAAAAAATGAAAAATTTCATAGAAACACCTACTTGGAAGAAACAAAAAAAAGACAAACCATGTTTCCTTTAATGTTGACCGATTAGATAATTATGAAAACCTCATATGAAAACCATAAGAGACCAAAGATCTAGGTTTGAACCATACCAAACCCAATACCTATGTTAAAAAGTGAACAAGGGTTCCAGAAGAAAGTGGATCCCATGGAATGATGAAAGGTATAGTAGTAAAGGAGAAACAATAGAAAATTTATATTTAAATTGCTTTAAAAAAGGAGATCCAAGAATCTAGAGGTAAGGAGGTTGGAACTCTTATTTGGGATCCCAAGTGCAATACAATAAAAATGGGGGGAGAAATGGTTTAAAACCCATTAAATTTTAAAAAACTCATTTTGGGAAAATCATACATTAAGTGATTCTAAGAGGACCACACTATTTGGACTGATTGCTTTCCAAACAATGTTACAACTGTGTGCAGGTCAATGTCTAAGAAAAAAACACTCACACATTTTCTAAGGTTTTTCCCATAGTATAACAAACCATGTAGAATCTATGTAAAGTGGTTCATTCACTATGAAAACATCCTTAGCATGGGAACTATAAAGTTACTTCTAACCATGTGAGTAAACCACCGAATAACTAAAAAAACTCCAAAATTCCAAAATCCCATCCCATAAATCAACGATACATGTAATGGACCAAGATAAAATTAAATAGAGATAAATAATCTCTGTAGTGACATATGGGTGTCTCCATTATCCATAGTATTCCAATTTCTACCCAAAAAAATTCCATGGTAAAAAGGAAAAGGAAGGTAAAATAAAACAAATGATCCAAAAAGGGCCTAACCAAAATAAATGATTAACATGACGTAACATTGAAGACAACAATTGAGATCCTAAAAAATGATCGAAATGGTCATCCGAAATATTTTCATGTGTCTCCAAGTGAAACTGAAACATGAACCTCAAACAAGAATTCATAATAATAAAGGAAGACCTAGGAGAGTCTCCTCATTATTTATAATTTCACTAACATGGTGAAATAAAATATAACTACTAAGAGATGAAACATCGAGACAACCAAGAAACTAGAAGAGAAACTCACTCTCAAACTGAATTACCTTAAAAACCAAAATAAGATAGAATACTTACATTTGGCCTAAAAAATGTTACATGATATCTCACTGAGGGCCATAACACACATAGATAACCTAGATCCATAAACCAAATCACCCACACATGTTGGATCCCAAATATCCCAATCCAATGACTATCAATTATAAAAACTCAACTGGTAGATCACCCAACCTAATTTTCAAATTATTCCTTCAATTACTTTTTCATATCCAAACATTTATCATCTTAAGGATCAATACAAAAAATGAGTGCAACCATAATTATCCATAATGGTTCTTCCAAACAATGAGGAAAAACAAAATAGTACTAACAAAAAACTGAAAAAGATTCAGGAAAACCAGAACCAAAATATTTAAATCCATCCAAAAGGAATATTATACAAGGGAAAAATGAATACTAAAAAAATAAAAAAAATGAATTGTATACATGTTACCAAACAACAATGGATTAATCTACAGAATATTAACAAAAAATACTACCATTAAAAAAACTCCCAATACAAACCATCCAAAAAAATATTAAACCCGAGACCTATTCGCAAAACCAAACTTACATAACTTTTGAAGATGACAAAAACAACCACAACGGAGGAAAAATCTTAGAGACTTAAAACATGAAGGATTATAATTCCTTATATTCCTACACTATAATTACACAAAATATTGTTTCGTCCCTTGGGAAGGACCCTTTTCTTCTAGATAAGACCCATCATGATTTTTATTCTCACTCACTAGGTTACCATAATTTACTTTAGATAGAACCATGGAATTACCCATGGATAATTTCTTAGACTAGCCAAATTCTACATGGATAACCTATTTTAAAACTTAATGAAAAGTAATTAATCTAGACACAAATATAGTTAGATCAAAATTTGTAAAAAGAAAACCTCCAAAGAAATGATCTTTCTCAGAATCAATAAGGACCAAATTTGGAGAGAAGATGAAAAACTATGAGAATTGATTGATATAATATATTACCAACTAGTAACTTAGATGAAGGATGAAAAGCTCAATCTCTCTCTCCACTTTTACTGCTTCTGTAAAGGACCACTATATAAATACCATCATGAAAACTCCTAATAGATACATTCATGAAACTAAGAAGGTACTATTGAGTCCCATTAGACAAGGATAAATATGGAAAGTAAGCTCATAACTACCCTTATCCATAAAGTTTCAGGTGTTACAATATAATTGTGGATCACCTGAATCCTTTACAACCACATTACCACTTCTTTCAATTCTTTATCACCATATAAAGAAGGTGGAAACTGATTCAAGAAATATAAAACATGGCCAAAAAATAGTGAAAGATCCACTTCTCCAAATCTACCTAGTGTTTAGGTAGATTATCTAACTAAAGAAAATATTTTGACCACTCTAGGAAGAATATTAAAAATAACATAATAAATAAACAACATCAATTGATGCGTTAAAACATAAACCAAACAATCCCACCATACACTAGGCATCAAAACAAAAAATAATCCAAGGATGCTATGTGAACCAAATTCACATCAAGAAAATAAAATTTTCTTTTTAAATCACTAACCTGTACCATAGAATATTGAAATCACACTCCACCAAGGCATATGTTTAAAAACCAAACCAATCCACCTCTTTAAAAAATAAAACCTTTATGGAACAAGCACACTTAAACAAACCGTATCACAAAATTACCCTCAAGACACCTTAAAAATTTATTTCAAAAATAAATTCCAAATTTTCTTGAAACACTTTCAAAATTCATATTTTGAAATAAATTTCTTTAGATAATGCCCAAATAATTAAATTTAAAACAAAAAATTTTTCCCTTTGAACATATTTCAAACACTAAAATTGAAACAACATTTTATAAAACATTAAATAAAAACTAAGGAGATATAATCTTCCAAATGATTCATAAAACCATGTTTTTTAATAAAAAAATTCCAAAAAAATTTACATTATTTTTCAAGAAAAAGGCATTAAAATCAAGAAAAACCAAATCACCACACAATGTTTTTATAAGGTTCACCATAACCACATCTAAAAAACATCAAAACACTCCTTAATCCAACTCAAACAAGTGAAAATCACATTAGAATAAACTCGAATTAAGGGGAATAAAAAAATATAAAATAGGGAAGAAAAATTATTATTAACATTTTTTCCACATTGGTTGGGAAAACATATGACAATTGTTTAACATTCTCTACGAAGAGAACATACCAAAACTACACGGGCACCTCATGTATTTCTAGGCCATCCGAGATTACTGTGTAGTTTAATTTTTCTTCCATTTTAACCTTTAAACTAAGAATAAATCCTATAAATCACCTATATTATCAATGGGGATAAAAAAACATCAATAAACATCAAAATCCATCAGAAAAAACTAAAAACAAACTCAAATACATAATTTGAAATCTGACTTATGTCGGAAGATTAAGCTTTGAGTTTTGAAAAAGCTAACTATACTCTCTCTATACTTACCTATCAATCCCTAAAAAACTTAATGTCCTTTATACTAGGATATCCTCAAATAAAAAATGTTTACATAAGAATATTAGGCTCTCATAAAAGAATTAAAAGAATTGATACCATTTTTTATAGAGAAAACCCGAACTACCATACACTTGGCACCTGAATTAGCTTACCACAATTCCTTAATGGTGTTACTGATCTCCATGAGTGGGAAATGAGTTCTTGGGCCTCAAATGAATCCATTTGGGAATAATTTCTCCCAAAATTAGAGATAAAATACCACAAGGCATCAACTAAGAATCTGACATAGTCCTCCTTTACATTATAAATCTTTGCACAATGAAACAAATAAGTATTAAAAAACACTCCAAATAGACCCTAACAAAAAATACTAATATAAACCATTAACATAAATATGAAACAAATATTCATAATTATAATGATACAAAATAAAATAAATAGGTTCATAAAAATTAAAAAACTAAAGCAGTTAGAAATAAGGCCATCTTGTCCAATACAATTCTATACAACCTATGGTTTTTCACTACCACCCAACTCAACCCATACCATCCTCAATGGGGAAAACCCTAATCCATATAAAGGAACCTATAACTATGAATATATTGTGATGAGTTAAAAACCCTTTTAGGTCACCCGAACTCTTTGAGGCTATGAAAATAGTTTCATAAGTCAATTCTTTAATTATAGATTTAAAATATAACTATAAAGTAAGATTTCAAATATAAACATGTGAAAAAAACTCACAAGTTCATAAAAAAAATTCAAAATGCTCCATATTTTTTCTTAAAATAAAATCTCATACTTTGAAAAATTTTCCACTGACATAAAATATTTGAAACCACACACCCATTAAAATTTCTAAAAAACCATTTATTTTATTTAAATGAAAACAATGACTTTATAAATGTTTAACTGAAAGAATCCTCACTTAAATCAAATCACATATTTTGAAATCCATTTTAAAGACCCAAATAAGAGACTTTAAATTAAAAAAATGCTTTCTAACCATCATTGAAATTTATTTTCAAAGGAAATGACCCAACACACATGGATCAAGAATAAAAAATTGGGCACCAAAACTCACAAGGAATATAATAAATGAAAGAAATATATGGATTCTAACAAAATATAAATAATGAAATAATATAATCAATTACTGGATAAAAACCCCTAATGTCAACAGATAACTAATAAATTGAATATCTCATGGGCTTTGTCCTAGGATACCTAACATGGGATGAATCTAATCTTTAAAGAGTTCCCGCTCATGGACCAACTGCCGAAATATGCTGAAATACACACCACTAGTCATCCAATTATCCCATGAAATCCCTATTATGATTACACCCATTATATTCCTAGTGCCTAACAGGACTATTGAGTCACTATCAGTGTGTGAACCAACTGGCGTAACACAAATATAGTTTTACCACATTATAACCAGGTTCCCAGGGATGATAAAAAATAAAGGTAAAAGAACTTGGAAGCCAAGATTAACATGAAAGTCAAAATTAAGGACTATCCCTCACCCAAAAACCATAATAATGGATATCCATATAAAAATCATGAATATTCCACATAAAAAATAATATTCCCACTCAAGTGGAGAAATAACCATCACATATTGATAAATAACCCACTCAAGGTGTATAAAACTCAATGAGGTTATCAAGAAGGGTCTTTCACAAACAACCTTTTAAAAAAATTCCAAACAATAATTTAGAATAAAAAATATATCAAAATTAAAAAACCATTCATGTTTCATAGTGCACCATTACAAACACTATTTAGAAATTTATGGAAATCTCACCCACCTTTTAAAACATGTAAAAGATCCCCTTTAAGACACAATTCTTCCTCTTTGAAATCTAAAATAAGGCAAAAGGCCATAAATTTACATAAAACACATTTTAAGAGATTCATTAAGGAATTTTTTATATTGGGTAAACCACAAACTCATTTCAAATAAACATTTTATATTCATAAATAACCCTATTTTAAAACACTTTAAGGTTAAAACATCACTTTAAAACTATTTAGACTTAATTTTCACTCATTAATGACAAAAAATAGATCAAAATACAAAAAAAAACATTAAAAAAATTTCATGAAGCATCATAGGCATTTAACATATTCTTATAATATAAATAAAATTTCATTTCAAACATAAAAACATGGAATTTAAAATAGAAAACCTTTATACTAATCTCAAAACACATTGAAATAGTTTCAAATCCTAACATAGATATAACATATATCCATACTTTTAATATAAATGGATTTATATGGTAAAAGGACACATTTAATTCCAAAGTTAAACAATTTCATCAGAACGCCTACTTGAAAGAAGTGAAAACCATATAGAAATATGTTTCCTTCAACGATGACCCTCTAAATAAAAAAATAATACATCGTCTACAAGACATAAGAGACCAAATACCTAGGTTAGAAATATCCCAAACCCTATCCATAGCTTAAAAAATGTACTAGGGTTCCAGGATAAAGAGGAAAACTAGGAAAAATTAAGGGACAAGAGTATAGGAGAAATAAAAGAATATTTACCATGAAATCACTTGAAAAACACTAATTGATAACCAATTATAAAGATATAAGGAGGGTGGAAATCCACCTTGGGCTGCAAAGGGTTATCTGATACAAATGGGGGAATAAATGGGTGAAAACCCTTTATGTTCATAAAGGTATTTTTAGGAATCTATGATTTAAGTGATTATAGGCAGGCCTCGTGGTTTGGGCACATAATTTTTTAAACATTGTTCCAACCCTAAATGGGACACATACTAGGACAAAAAACAATTGTAATTTTTTTGGGGTAATCCAAATAGTTTAAAAAACTTTGTGGAATTATTGAAAAATGCCTCTATCAACACAAAATATTCTTTCTCATGGGCACCACATGATTACTCTTATCCATGTGGGTAAACCATGAAATACTTTGAAAGCCTCCAAAAATATAAAATTTCAGTCAAAAATTAACTAGGACATAGAAAAAACAAATATAATTTAAAATAGGGGAAAAATAATATCTAAAGTGCATGTGGGTTTCATAATAATTGTTTTAAGTTAGGGTTAAAATTTGGTATTTTTTATAAAAAATTATGAAATAAATAAATTCATGGGTAAAATATAATTTAATAATGATATATTGTTGACATAATCATGGGAAAATAACATATCATATATACACATTACATATTCACATCAAAAAGGAAGAGAAATACTATTATTTATCATATATAAGATCAATAATGTATTTCTTGGTCATTAAATGATTTTATATACATAATTTTATCTGAAAATATTATTCCCCTCCATCTATAAATACCTCCTCTCAATACCATTTGAAACCAAATTTAAAAAAAACTATTATAGGATAAACTCTTCTCATTTTCATTCTTATAAAACTTCTTTTCTTCTTATAGAACATTTGGTCTTACCACACCCCATGAACCTAAGATTTTACTCACTTAGTTAATGGTAAGTAGAAAAATAATAGGAAATGTTATATATATATTTCCATTATTTATTTCATATTTGAACTTTAAAAAAATCCATCATAAATTAGTTAAAAAAATATTTAAATATAATTTAATTTTATTATTATTTAATAAAATTGATATATTATGTTCATATTTAATTTATATCATATTTCTCTCCCATTTACATGTCTTAACATGGTCAATTTTACCACTTACATGCATGATGTCTTTTGTTTATTTCTCATCACCTTTACAACTACTTTTTGAAACATATATAATATTTTTATACGTAATTTTATTTATTTTTAACATTATTAAAATAATTTAACTCATGCAAAAAAATATGAGCAATATTAGAATATTTATATAATATGAGAATGATTTGAAAAAATATTTTCCCATTACTTTTATCTTTAATAAAATATTAATTAATAATAAGTAATAGAAATAATTGTCCAAAAAAAATAAATAACTATATTATAGTTTTAGGGTAATTTTATAATAAAAAATTTAGTTATATATGAGTATTAAGCATGAAAAAGAAATATAAGATGCAAGGGAAGGGGTTAACTTAAATAAATATCCATTTTGTGATGTATTTTATCTCTTCTCAACTATATAATTTTATTCCTTATATTATAACCTATGGACATATCTACCTAATTTTTTTTTATTTTTGGATATGTATTCCTTTTATGGCTTCCTTTTTTATTAATAATGATATTTTATGAAACTTCACTCTATTCTCTTTTGGATAATCACTTTTTTGTATCTACTTTTAACATCATTGTTTATTTTTTATATATTTAAATTCCCAATTTAATTTTATTATGAATTTTGTATATATATTTTGAAATATTTATTTTATTTGTTATTTGGTTTGATTCATCCTACATTGTCTAGAAAATTGTGAGATGGATACCTCTCAAATCCTCTCATTATAACTGCCAAATATTTATTTTGAATATATTTATCATATTATCTTTTTAGATGCATCCAATAAATTTGGAATGATATAAAGAATATTATCATTGAACCTATACATGGATAGAATGAAAAAATTAACAAATGGTCCAAATTTATTTATCATATAACGAATATAATTAAAATTATCTCATCCATGAATGTTTCATAAGAATATTACACTTATCCTCATGTGTACCTAACTCCATTTCAATTGATCACATCACTATTGATGATATACTATGACATATTCGATAATTGTGAAACCCTTTTCTGTTTCATCACATTTTATCTATTACTTTATTATTTAATTATTTATGATCATTGTATATTTATTTTCTAGGATCATTAGGTAAATATTTTATATCATGTGATACTATGTATGGGCTATAGACCCAGAACTTAGCAAAACTATGATAAATTATCTTCATAGAAATGCTTGACTTATAATTATGATGTTTCACTATTCTACGTGTGCCACATTCCATTCCTTATTCCCATATTTTACATATTCTTATAATTATGATTATATTATGACTATATGATAATGACTATTATATTCACTCATGTCCCCATTTCATTCCAATTATTCTTATCTTACAATGCCTTTTGATCACCCTTTATTTTATTTTATGTCACTATGTGATCATATGTTTTAAGATGGTTATGATTTATTATATAAAGAGTGTGATGAATGATTTACCTAAATTTATGATCTTACTTATATAAATGGTGTATAAACATAATTTTATATGAAACTAAACATAATGATTCTAAGTTAGGTAAAATTATATATGTTTTTTAAATGATACAAAAATTATACATATAATTCATGGGTAACCATATGTTTTGCAACATTTTTTTTCAATTATTCCTAGTGTTGAGTTGAAGATTGTTGTTTTGTAAAAAATATATGAATAATAGAGTTTATATTTGACTACTTACCATTTTTATTATTGTTTTTATTTTCCTTCCAATAATAGTTGTATTTTGATTTATAAATTTACATGATGTTTAATTTGTTTATGATTATTATTGATTGAGGTTATTTCCTCTATCATATCATGTATTTTCATTTTTTTAAAATATTCCACTAATTATTCAGGAAATTAATTCTATTTTGAGTTTTAAAACCCTTGATGTTGATCATACAACTAACACCAATTAAAGGAAGGCTTGGAGTAACACTATCATTATCCAATTATATCCAAGTAGGGGTTTCACCATAGAGAAGTTATGTCATTAATCATGTGTAAATAATGTACATATATATTCTCTAAACTATTTGGACACTCATTGATAGAATCTTTGTTGTATTCATATAAGTTTAACACATATTAAATTTTTATGTTTTCGAAAAATAAAAAATAAATAGAGAAAATGAATCGTATAGATCAATTTAAGTTCCCTTATCATTTAAATTAATTATTTATATGGAATTTCAACAAATAATTATCTATCTAAAGTTTCTACACAATACACCATAATATGGAGTAGGGTTTTTGAAGAACCTTTATGATATTTTTATTTTAAAAAGTTTTTTATTTATTGATAACTTATCTTTTGTAAAATATTTTTTTTGTTCATCACGATTATAAATAGTCCATCAGAACATGTTTTTGTAAGAAATATAAAATTTCCTAGATGTTCAAACCCAAAAAAAAGTGAGAGAAAAGTTTTTTTTTCTTATAATGTTGTGTTCCAGAAATAGTGTATAAGACTGAGTTGAACTAGACTCTGAAGTTTTTATAAAGATTAGTGCTAAAAGTTTTGTAAATTTTCTGATCAGACACACCTTTGGGCACAGATATATTATCATGAAGCACAATATTAATAAAAAATGATGTTTATTTGAAATTTATTAAAATTAGGGGAAGAAATTCAGAATGTTGCTGAGCCTTAAAATTTATGTTTAAAGGGAGTCAAAACTTATAAATTTCCTTATATTATAACCCAAATTTAGAAAAATATATATTGATCTCAAAGGTTATCAATGATATTAGAGAGTCGTGATACAAGAATGAGTTTGTGTCTGATGATTTATGAGTCCATCGATGTGATGAAACATGAGAATATGAATATGATGGTTTTTAATCAGACTGATAAATCAAATATATAGTTCTTTAAATCTAGAGGAATCTAAGGCAGAAATTGTTGATTGCTAAATTTTTTCCTTTTCTATAATCCAAGAAAGAAATAAGTTGTTGTAGGTACCAGTCCATTGGAAATAGTGTTCCACTAATCAATCAGATTGAATCTAAGGAGAAAAATAAATTAGGATGACTCTAAGAAAGAAAATTGATTAGAATGACTCTAATATGAAAGTAAATCAAAATAAATTTAATGGGGAAAGAAATTTTGAAATGAGCAGAGAGAGTTCTATCATAATAAGCTGAAGAATTTCCATTGTTATGAGATGAGGAAGTTATTCGTAATAAAAAAAGTTAATATGTTTGAGAAGTATGATTACTAAGAAGACTGAATATGATCTAAGAAGGTTATATAAGAGTTGAAGTGTTCAAACATCATGTTCAAATATGAGTAAATTTCAAAGGTGTTTGAATTTGAGTAAGTGGAAAAAGATTTTCAGTTTCCCACCTTTTTCACCCAGAGAATCCTATAAATATATGCACAATACATTCATACTTTTAAATATTATTAACGTGTGTACAAAAGGTGGAAAACTATTGATTTTGATTCAGAGTTATTTTTCTAGAAATAGATCTCTTTATAAGGTCAAACAATTGAATAGTTTCATATAAGATTGAGAAAGATAAGACTGAGGAAGAACATAATAAGAAATTGAGTAGAGTTTGAGAATATATTAATCTTTCTGAGTCCATTGGATCCAGCCTCATTAGACTGAGAGAATCAGACTAGACCACATCGGGCTAAGGTTCTTAATAGATTTTTTGTGGAGCATATTGAACAAATTGTTTATACCTTTTTTGTGGTTCATTGTTTGTAATAAATATTTGTAAACTAATAGGAGTCAGTATAATCATTCCTATCAGGAGATATAAGGTGTCTAATGGTAGTTGGAACAAATTTTATTCACTTCTTCATAATAGTTAATTTCCATAGACCCACGAGAGTGGCTATGGAAAGGATATAGGTTCTCACACTAAGGCCAAACCTTGTAAATATCACGTGATTTACTTTCTTTCCTACTTTTTCATGCACAAGTATTTACTAAAAGATGATAAGGTTATAAAATTTAACAGGTTTAAATGGTTAAGTTTTAAAAGTACTGAAACTTATAAAAAGTTAACAACATATTCAACTCACACTCTCAGTGGTCATTCGATCCTTTGTAACTTCATGTGGTATCAGAACAAAGGTTCCTTGTTGAATCCTTATCATATTTAATATCAATTATGTAAATAATATATGAATTCCTACATTTGATGGAAGAAATTATTATAAATGTAAAAATAGTATTATAACTTATCTCTTATATCTTGGTATGGAATGTTTTGATACTGATATAATTGGGTTTCCACCTATTGAGAAGGATTCTCTAATGACTTTTACTGATAATAGAAATATTGAAGTCGATGTAAAATATAGGAATGTTATTTTTATGCCTCTTTCAAAAAATGGTTACATTAAGGAGACAGGTCCAAAACATCATAGATAATGTTTGAAAAGTTACACAGTATTCTAGTAGGAAATACTAATGTGATGTAAATGAAGATAAAAATCTGGTCTAGTAAGTCTGAAGACATAATAATGAGAGATGAAGAAACAATTGATGAATATTTTACTAGGGTAAATAAAATTATTTATAACATTATAGGACTTATAAATGTTATGAAAGATTCTAAAATTGTGATGAAACTCATGAGAAAATTTCTAGAAAGGTTTGATTGAAAAATTTTCGCTTTAGAAGATAAAGATTATTTATCCCTTGATGAATTTCATAATGTTTTTATTGCTTAAGAAATGAGAAAATCTCCAAAATTCAAAAATAAGATGAAATATAAAATGAATTTTGAAGATATGATAAAAATAAAGATTCAAGAAATTGAATCTGTTGATCCTTGTTATTTTTAAGAAAAATATAATGATGACTTTAATGTTAAAATTGTGTCTCTTATTTCTAAGAACAATTAAAGAGAAAGAGGATAGTATGGAGGTAGAATTATTCTAAAACGTTTTGAGTGTGGTGTAATTAGAAAATTTAATATGAATTATCCTAAGAAGGATATTAGAGAATATTGATATGATTCTAAAAAAAAAACCTCGATGGAAGAAGTGGAAAAAAATGTTCTAAAGAAGAAAAGGTATCCAAAAAATACAATAAAAAGTTTACTAGGAACAGGATAAGTATGTTGAGCAAGAAAGATGAATCAAACTCAAATGAAAAAAATAATTAGATTATGATAATTCAAAAAAGGTTAGAGAATTCATTGAAAAATATGATAAAACATAAGACTCCTTAAATAGTGGAGAATATGGAGGTGAAGAATCTTATAGAGAGTATTAACTCAGAACATAACTTGTTGCATACATTGAGAAAAAATAGACATCTCAAGAAAGAAATCAGAATGATAAATAAATACAGTGGAAAATTTGTTTAAGGTGAAAAAGGTGTTGTTAAGAAAGAATAATAATACATCCAAGAGATCTTAAGTTACAAATTAATAATTTATGAACATGTAAAGATAGTTGATGATCTTAGTAAGAAGGTGATAGCTAAGGAAGAAGAAGTTAACAAGTTTTAATCAAAACTT
Organism: Viscum album; assembly: GCA_963277665.1. Classification (NCBI taxonomy): domain Eukaryota; kingdom Viridiplantae; phylum Streptophyta; class Magnoliopsida; order Santalales; family Viscaceae; genus Viscum; species Viscum album. The sequence goes on along the minus strand of OY728122.1, from coordinate 574,520,915 downwards.
TTTATGTCTGAAAGTACCTTGAAAAATATGAATGAAAATTTCAACAAAGCCCCCGAAGTAAGAGATGAGACCTCTAAAGTTTCTGAAAAATATCAAATCAATAATCAGGTGAAATATTCACTCTCCAAAAACAATGTTTCATAAGTTCTTTATAAAATTTTATGTGATAAGAATAGTGATGGGAATGTTTCGGTGGAGAAAGGATATGAGAAACCTATCACATCCACAAAAGATGAGAAATCACTTAGAAGGAAATATGGTTCATTCATAGAGTATGTTAGTGTAAGAAGAAGTTATGAACCCCAAAAAATTTCTATATATAATTATCTTATTTCAATAGAAAATCAATATTTTATGGGTTTTGTCGGTGCTATGGAATCTATGGGTATCACGACCCGACCTGATGGGGCTCGAGCCATGACTCCCCAAGCCCGCCTCCATAGGCCAAGGGCTGGTGACTAGCATCGAGTAGGATATAACACATATGTATTCCTTAGCCTAATGTACCTATATGCAAGCACCCACATACACCTCTATGAAACAATAAAAAGATATATGAAAAACTAAAAGGAATATCATGCATACATCTATCCCAACCAGATATAAAAAAGGTACAAAAAGGGAAAATATAGGGCCCATCAAAAGGAAACTATAAAAATGTCATACCTACTCATATAGAGTGGATTACTATCAAAATAACCCACTTGAATGCTCCTAAACAATGTTACAGTAAACACCCCAGTTGGTCTAGCTCACTAAGATCCGCCTGCTCTATGTCCTCCCAAGACTCCTCCGAAAGGCCTGTGGTCTTTACAAGATACAAGTCGTGCGGGAAACTCCCATGAAGGGGTGAGTATGAAATTACTCAGTAGGTCCCCTAAAAATCACAAAAGAAAAGGGAGAAGCTAAAAGGTAATATTCCACTCAACTCTTCTAGAGGAAACCCAAACGAGAGAGAAACTCCATCTCGAGACCATCCTCAGCACAACACAACTAGTTAGCTCATACCACAGGGTGTGTCATCAAATATGTGGAAACACCATAAGGGAAACCTTGAAAACAAAATACAGAAAATAGAACATAGAGATACTCATCTCAGGGAACAATCCTCATGAGGTTTCGACCTCATATCCAGCGACATATTCTACTCGAGGCTCTATAGAAACACTCAACCTGAAGCACACACTCTACGACCTACATCTTCCTAGATGACATTTTTCCGAGAGATGAATTCCATCAAGAAAAATCACCAAGTTCAACTCTAGTGCCCATCACAATAGGTCCTACCATCACTAACCTACACCCTACACAATGTCAAAATAATACAAGTGGAGAGTCTTGCTCCTCACCACTGGCCCTCATTCGAGGGAGTAATAGCTCCTAAACCAACGCACAAAACCTATGTTTCTTATGTATAGAGGGTACCATGCCTCATTCTATCGAGGGATCACTAAATCCTAAACAAGAATCTTGCATAACAAGTGGAGGGTCCATCTCCCCATTTCCACTCGAAGATAAGGGAACACTAGTCTATATGTGTGGACCCATTCCTTGGTATGATAGGGGAGTACCACTCTGGAAATCTTGGACCCGCACCCTAATTCAATAGGGGAGTACATCTATGCTAGCTAATTCACTATGGTGTACCCACACCCTGATACAATAGGGGAGTGCTGACCCAAGGATAGAGGACCCGCTCCTTGGAATGGCAGTGGAGTAACAACTCTTCTAGAACAATACGTATGGAGGGTCTACACCCTAGAATGACATGGGAGTTTCAACTTCCAGGATAGAGGACCCTCACCCTAACAAGTTAGGGCAGTACCTACTCTACCATCCAATGAGAATGGAGGGACCATGCCCTAACATGGAAGGAGAGCACTGTTCAACATTACAAACATCATGGGGAACCCACAACTAGTCTATCAGGGGAGTAACAACCCTGAAGAAAACTACCCAAAGGTAATGAACCCAGACCCACAACGTGGAGATTCATATCTCTACCTACAAAGATGGGAAAGAGAAACCCACACCTTAAAACCACAAGGGAGTACCTGACCCAACGTCTTTCTTATAAAACCACACCGATCTCTAACATTGGTTGAGCATCGCTACACAAGTGTTTTTATAGTATATAGCCACCTAGTATCTCATGGTACAAAACAAAGTCCACCATCATGTTCTACGTGGAAAAATACTCAGGATATGCTACCCTCAAGCCTAAAACTAAGTCCTAAATGAGCTGATACAGAAGGTGGAATATCTCAAAGAGATCCTCAACGAGTACACAACATGCATTGGGGACCACACAACATGTGACCCCACCTGAGAACTCAGCTATGTATCATGTATAAATGGTTTACCAACCCATGTAGGGGTACACTATGTTTTGAGGTCATACACACCATGTCCAGATTCACCTAACCCCTGGCCATGTTCCTCCTTCACATGGCCAACCAGTCACGTCCCTTACACACCGTGTATCCCATACTACATATCATGTTCAGGTGATACGGCCACCTGACAGTGTGGTTTACCCATGCTCGTGTCTAAAACCCCATGTCCATATACTCTTGTTGTGTACTTGTACATGGTCGTGTACCTGCACACAGATTCTCTGTCCATGTCCTCAAGCCACACAGAACGGGGTAACTACATGTAATATAACCCACGATACATAGAGTGTAATCCCCAAACACCATATTACACAAATAGGAAGAACACATGGCATGTTTCTATGGTCTACACACTATGTATATAGGAAAATCCGATGAGATTTGCCTACAAATGACATGGATCATCCCCGTCCACCCCAAAATACACAAAACAACCCTAAAAGGGTTTCTAGAAATTGTATAAGGGCTCTAAAACCTTAAAAAAATGCATAAAGGGGGGGATCAAGACTTAAAAATCAAACCACCTACCTCACATAAATATTACTGAAGCTTTAGGGTTGAATCAACACTCTGAAACTGCTTCTAGATGATTTGAGAGCCATCACCACAATCATTCGAGACTGACAACGCTTCATTTTCTCAATCCTACCTTGAAGTCATTCATCAGTGACGAGGGATAGGGGAGAGCGATTTATCTCCTCCTGTGTGTGCACAAGGGTGAGGATAGGGGAGAGGGATTTATTTTTTTATTAAATCCCCAACCCTCCATCTAACGTCTCGGCCCTGACTCACCTCCGACCCGACACCCAGCACAGAAAATGTTTATATCATGCCTAGGGTAAAAATGATGTTCTGAAATCAAACATGGTCTTAGAATTCTGATCCAAATTCTTCTTCGGAGTTATCCCACAGTTCTAGACGAAACTGTGTGCACGTGATAAAATGTATTTAATATTTTTGATATTACTACTCTGACGACCCGTGGGCCCCAAATTCCAATGCCGAATCAGCATCTAGATTCAAAAATATTCGAAAGAATATTCTAGTCTCACAAGTCAAAACCCGACTCACTAAATCCACCCCAGCCTAAGTCTTTTATTTCTAAAAATGTGATAGCCAAGGTAGAAGGAGAAAAACTGAGTTCACAACCAGGACTCCCATTCCAACGTACTTACCAAAACTACCACAAAGGCAACCAAGGGTTCTGGTGCTTCCTACAAGCATGAACACAGGGGAACCATAAGGCTCAACAACACCCAAGTCCAACTCAACTAGGTTGATGTCGTGCAACATGTGGCACATATCTACTCGTCTATGATAGGTGGGAAATCACCAAGAACTTAGGCCATCTGTATTCCTAGGGTCTACCCGCACAAACCCTTGCTAATCCAACATAGAGACTAATGAAAACCAAATCCAACCACACAACTAAGGGACGCATCCACCACACCTCAACACTATCCACTTTGGGTGGTACTGAATCATCCACATGGTTTTTCATCGCATATTAAGAACATTTCTCATTGGGGAAAGCGTTCCTCATTCTTGCGAGTCTGAAGCCACGTAAAACCAAACCACATCCTCCCCATGTGAATCTCATTTGAGACTGATTCCAAACATTTTAGGGTACCAATGAATGAACAGGACTTCCCAATATCTCACACTGGGTCTTACCAATCCCTTCGCGCTAACCTCTAGCACACAACAACACTCTGAATACACTAGACAGAGGGAATCATCCACCAAAACTCGACACTATCTAGTTTGGGAGGTAGTTACCTGCCCTCATGGGTTTAGATCACATCAAAAAAATGAATCTCAGTGGGGGAATGACCCCTCTTTCCCATGAATTCAAAGCTACGCTAAAAAAAACCCACAAAGGGTCTTACTAACACATTGAACCAACCTCGAGCAAGAAATTGAATGAAAATACTTTCTCTTAATAGTGTATATCAATACTAATAGAAAAAGAACAAAGGAAACATAGAATATCTATATCTACCCTTAGAACCTCTGGGTTAAAGGCCTCTATGGCCTTCAATTGTCATTGTCCCCATCCTCCAACTCTCTGAGCCTGGAGTGGACCACCTGGGGTGGTGGTGGCAACTCATACCATCTACCACCTCATGCTGCTCCACCAACTTTGTCACGTCCTCTACCCTATAGACCTCCATACTCGAAATGATGCATCTTCCAAGGCGGTCCGTCAACTGTCTCTCTCTCAGTAGCACGACGAACTGAAAAATATATGGAAAGATGTCCCTAGCCATCATAAGCACATCAGCACCTCTCCTACTTCAGACAAGAACCCTGGAATGGCTTCAATAAATTGTACCCACATGCATGAGTACAAGCATGGGTATGACTCATATGCTGTGATCCTCTCACCTATTATTTGCTAGCTTTGGGAGACAACTCATCCAAAAAAACCCCACTGCGGGCCACATCCACCCGTCCCTTATCCAGGAATCTCTCTACAACCAGATCCCACTCTAGTACCCCCGCATGGGTGGGAAGGACCAAGGATACCACCCACTCAAACATCTCTTCATAGGTCATGCTCAGAAGTCCACGCCCTGATGAACAGATCACAAACCATGTACAGGGAGTAGCACGACATGCCAATGAAACTTGACGAGTACTATTCCACAGTCATGCTACCCTGCCGAAGCTACAGAAGCTCCTGGATATGCACAAACCTCAACATGGATGGATAGACTTCCTCCCTAAAGAGATTCTCAAACACAACCCAAGATAGTGTCTCATCATTGTGGGTATACATCCCAAGACACCACTTGGAAGAAAACATGGGTGTGTACCTCAGTCTACTCATCAACCGCTTGGGGGTCTGTATCACCTCAGAACCTCAGAGGTCACTGCCTCTAGAACTCATGTAGTGTGATCAGCTTGCATGCATCCTCATCCTTCTCTATCGGAACAACATACTACTCGATGGGTAGTGGATCAACACTTGGACCACCCAGAGGTCCAGCCTTAGAACCTATTCCCTACACAGAAGCCTTTCCATAGGGAAAATAGTCACCACAATTGATCCATTGAACCTTGTTTGGCTATCATCAAGACAACAGCATGAAATAAAATCAAGACGCACCACTATCAAAGAGTATATCTGGGGGGATAACTCAAGAGGAACATGAAAAACCAAAAACTCATTCTTATATGATGCATGTACCATTTTCCCTTACGACTAGAATCCTAACATACTAACTTGAAAAGTAGGTTATCAGAGTCCTAATGAATGGACATGTTGACTGTCAGACCATCACTAGAGTCTTTGGCCTAAAATCCAAACTTGAAACACTATAACACTATCACTATGCAACCCAAACTAGGCTCACGACACTGTGGTCCCAAAGTGGATCCACCCACCTCAGATACCACTATATCACGACTTGAACCGATGAGGCTCAAACCATAACTCCTCAAGCCCACCGCCACAGGCTAGGGGCTAGAGACTAGCACCGAGTATGATAGCACACACAAGTATTCCTTAGCCTAAGGTACCTATATGCACTCACCCATATACACCTCCATGAAATAATGAAAAGATATATAAAAAACCAAAGAAAAAAGCATGCATACATCTATCCTAACCAGAGTACGACAATGATATAAAAAGGAAAAATATGGGGCCCACCAAAAGAAAATTATAAAAGCATCATACCCACTCAGATAGAGGGGATCACTATCAAAAGAAACCACCAGAAAGCTCCTCGGACCAGCTCTTGTAAACATGTTGTCTAGTCTAGCTCACTAAGATCCACCTACTTTGGGTCCTCCTAGGACTCTGTTGAAAGGACTGTGGACTGAAAAAGACACAACATGTGGGAGAAAAGCCCATAAAGGGGTGAGTATGAAAATAATCAATAGGTGGATAAAAATACCCAGAGATAAGGGAGAAAATTAAAGGAAATAGTCTACTCGACCTAACCATAGGGAACCCAAATGAGAGAGAAACTCCATATCAAGACCATACTCAGAACAACATGACTAGTCTTCTCAAACCACAGGGTGTGTCATCCAAGATGTGACAACACTTTGAGGAAAAGTGAGAAAACAAAACCCATAAAACAACACCCTGAAATACTCGTCTTAGGAACCAAACCTTATGAGGTTCTAAAATCGTATCCATAGAAATGTTATGCTTGAGGATTTATAGAAACACTCAACCAGGAGAACAAACTCTACCAAATATATCATCCCAGATGAAATTCATCTAAGAGATACACTCCATCAAGAAAAATCACCAGGTCTAACTCTAGTGCCTAACACCAGAGGTCCTACCATCGCTAACCTGTGACCAGTGTAAGGTCAAAAGAATCACGGGGAGAGTCCCAATCCTTACCACTGGCCTACAGTCGATGGAGTACTATCTGCTAAACCAACCTGTGAATCCTCTTTCTATCTTATATGGAGGGTCATGTTCCTTAGTCCATCAAGGGAGAACTAACTCCTAACTAGGAATCATGCATAAAAAGTGGGGGGGGGGGGGGAGGGGGGAACTTCTTGTTGCTACTCGAAGACAGAGAATCACTACTCTATAGGTGTGGAATTAGACCCTGGTTCTACAAGGTAGTACCACTCTGAGAATCATGGACTTACACCCTAACCAAGGAGGGTAGTACCAATCTATGGCTATAGGACCCGCACCCTAGTTCAAGTGGGGATTACATAATTTCCAGTTCATTCACTATGGAGGAACCTCACCCTAATATGATAGGGGATTACCAACCCCAAGCTAGAGGACCCATTCCCTCGCATGATAGGGGAGTGCCAACTCTTCTAACACAACACGTATGGAGCACCAACACCCTGGAATGATATGGGATTTTCAACTCCAAGGATAGAGGACCCGAACCCTAACACAGTAGGGCAGTACCTACTCTACCATCCAGTGAGAATGGATGTCCCGCACCCTGGCATGGAAGGGGAGCACTGTACAACATTATGAACGTCATGGGGAACCCACACCCTAGTTCATGAGGGGAGTAACAACCCTAGAGTAAACTACCCAAAGGTAACAAACATGCACCCATGAAATGGGGAGTCCTGTCACTACCTAATAAGATAGGTAAGGGAAACCTATTCCCTAACACCATAGGGGAGTACCTAACCCAACATCTCTCTTATAAATCCCCACCAATCTCTAACATCGGTCGAGCACCGCTACACAAATATATTTCCCAGAAAGTACCAAATCATATCTCGTGGGCCAAAACAGAGTCCCTCATGTCATTCTACATGGAAAATTTCTCAAGGTAGGCTACCCTCAAGCCTGAAACTGAGCCCCAAAAGAGGAGATATGGAAGGAGGAAGATCTCAAAGAGATCCTCAAGGAGTACATGATGTGCACTGGGGACCACACTATGTGTGATCCTACCCAATCACTAGGATGTGTATCCTATCTACACAGTTTTACAACCCACATAGGGGTACATAGCATGTAGAGGTGGTACACACCATGTCATGCATCACCCAACCCCTGGATATGTTCCTCCATCACACAGCCTGACCAGTTGGGTCCTTTACACACCAAGTATCCCATACTACATTGTGTGTTCGGGTGATATGACCACTTGGCTATGTGGTTTAACTGTGATCGTGTCTGTCACCCTGTGCCCAACACCCCAAGTCTATGTGCTCTAGCCATGTACTTATACATAGCCATGTACGTGTAGATAGCTTCCCTGTCTATGTCCTCATCCCACATGACATGGGGTCACAACATGGCGTGTAACCCTCAATACATGATGTGGAGTCCCCAAAATTAATCTTTCATAAATGGGAAGAACACATGACATGTTCCTATGGCTTATACACCATATAAATGGGAAAATATGATGGGATTTCCTAGAAAATGGCCCGGATCACCCCAGTTCACCCCAGAAACAAACAAATCAACCCCTAAGGAATCCCTAGAATTTGTCTAAGGGATCTAAAATCGTAAAAAATGAAAAAAAAGTGGGATCATAAATTAAAACTTAAATTTCCTACCTCATAAAAAATGATGAAGATTCGGGGTCGAATTGGCAATCAGAAGCTGATGTTTCATGATCCAGGAACAATCACCTTCAAGATATGAGACCGAAGATGCTTCGTTTTCTTGATCCAGCCTTCAGGTTGTTCGTTGGAAAAGAGTGATAGGGGATGGGGTTTGGATCCTCCTATGTGAATACAAGGGAGATGAGTGGGGAGAGAGATTCATTTTATAGAAAATCCCAAACTTCCATCTAACATCCTGGCCCTGAATATCCTCTAACCCGACACCCGATGCCGACCAAGTTTATATCACGCCTAGGGTAAACACAACATTCTGAATTCAACTGTGGTCTCTAAATTCTGATCCAGAACTCCATTTTTGTGTTATACCACTATTTTAGAAGGAACTATGTGCGTGTAATAAAATATATTTAATATTTTTGATATCACCACTTTGGGGACCCTCGAGCCCCAAATTTACATGCTGACTCAGCACTTGGATTCAGAAATATTCGTAAGAATATTTCTGTATTATAGGTCCAAACATGGGTTCATACAATAGGCATATGGATTATAATTGTTGGCATAACTTATCACTTCTTGGAAGAATGTTTGAATAGAGAGAAGGAAATGGTGAAAGAAAAATGAGAAACTTTTCTAACCCATGTGGAGTTATAAAACAAAAATCTAAAGATGTGAGAAACTTTGCAAAAAAAATCAATTTGAATATCTTGAATTTTTTTTTCTGAAATGATTCTTGTATTATCAGAAGAATTAAAGATAGAAAAGATATTACAGAATAAGAAAGAACTAGTACGAATCTATTTCAAATTCGAAAATTTAACAACTCTTATTATTACAGTGATGAAGATGAGAATAAGTTATGGCACCGAAGACTTGGACACCATGGGGAGAGAAGTATGAAAAAAATTTCTAAATATGATGTTGGGTGAAACTTTTTAGAATTGACAATAAGAGAAGAAGATGTTTTTTACTTGTCTGAAAGGTCAGGAAACTAATAAAAGTCATACGGAGGTTGGTATTTAGTCTACTAGAACTCATGAACTTATTCATTCTGATTTATATGGGCCAATGATATATCAATCAATAAGTGGGTATTTTGAATTTATCACTTTTATTGATTATTTCAATCCAATGAACAACATAATTCTTATTAAACACAAGTAAGAGGCTGTAGAAATGCTCATTTTTTCATAAGAGAAGTTTAGAAAGAAATGAGGGTTTATATAAAGAATTTGAGATCACATAACAGTAAAAAAATCACATGTAATACTTTGAAAACTTATCTAAGAAATAATGTAATCCAAAATTATTATGGTGATCAATATACCCCAAAAAAAAATGGAGTATTAGAAAGAAATAATATAAGTTTGGTGGAAATAGGAAGAATCATGTTTCCAGAATACAAAATTTCAAGGTTCTATTGGAGAAAAGTTGTTATTATTGTTTTACATGTTCAAAATAGATGTTTTTTGAGGTCAGAATACAACATGACTCCCTAAAAAAAGTGTTATAATAAAAAACATTCATTGAAATACTTCATGGTTTTTAGAATTCCATGTTTTCTAAAAATTTAAAATCTGAATATTGGAAAGTTTGATGATAAAGATAAAGATTGAATATTTATGGGTTATTCACCCAATGGAATAAGTTAAAAATGTTGGAATTTTTTTACAAAAGATGTTGGATTCATATGATGTGAATGTTATTGAAAATAAAATGAAATTTGATGGGAAAGATAAACTAAATGTTTACAATAAAAGTGATAATGATACAAAACAAACATATCAAGATTATGAAGAATCAAGTAATGAGGAAAGTGAATATGGAAAACAAAATTTGAAATTTAATATTTTAAAAAAGTACGTTGAGACTAAAATCATCATTGGGAATTAGAAGGTTCTAGTTTAGACCACAAAACATTGAGATTAGAGAATCTGACTTCAGTCATCTCATAAGTTGAACTAGAATCAGTTATAGAATATGTTTAATATAATGAATGAGTGGATATTATGAATGAATAGTTATATTAGATTCAAAAAAATGAAACATGGGAACTTGTACCACGTCCAAAAGGTAAATTTGTTATCAAAACTAAATGGGTTTATAGAAACAAGTTGTATAAACACAGAGAAGTTTCAAGAAAAAAAAGACTTGTTTATAAAGGCTACACATAGGTGGAAGGTATTGATTTTGAAGAATTATTTTCTCTAGTTGCAAGATTAGAAACAATTATAATGTTTCTTTTAGTTTTTTCACTTCTAAATTACAAATTTTATCAGATAGATGTAAAGTTATATGTCTTAAATAGAGATATCGAAGAATAAGTTTACGTTAAAAAACCTTGTGGTTTCCGACTTAATAATGATGAAAACAAGGTTTGTAGATTGAAGAAAGATTTTTGTGGGTGAAACAAACCCCATGTTCCTGGTATTCTAAACTTTATAGTTTCTTGATAATATTGATTTTTTCTAAAGGGAAGGTTGATAGTAACTTGTATGTCAAGGAAGTTAACTCCAATACACTAATTCTAATTGTGTATGTGGAAAATATTATTTTTTATTTTAATGAATAATTTTTCAATGAATATTTCATCAAAATGAAGGAATTTTTTGAAATGTCAACATTAGAAGAATTAAATTTCTTATATGGATTAAAATTTCAACAAAATTAAAAGTAAATTTTCTTATATTAAGAAAAGTATTACAGGTAATTATTAAAGAAGTTTTGGATGAAAGAGTCTAACTAAGTTTACACTCCTATTACAATGAGCACAAATCTGGGTAAATATGATTTGGGAAAAAGTGTGAATCAGAAATATTTTAGAAGCTGATGAGAAGTTTTCTTTATCTCAAAACTTCAAGACCTGGTATAGTTTATGATATAAATTTGTGTTCCAGTTTTCATAGTGATAAAAAAGATTCTCATATATTGGATGAAAATTGAATTTTGAGATATGTTAGAGGAACAAATTCATATTGCCTATTATACAAAAGAAACTATGAAATGAAGTTTCATGGTTATGCTGATGCTGATTGGGCTGGAGACTATAATGATAGAAAATCAACTTTAGGAGGAAATTTTTCTTCGGTGAATGTTGTTTCAGTTGAAATAGTAAGAAATAAAGATTAGTAACTTTATGAATAGAAAAATCATAATTTGTTTAATCTACTCAATGTTGTACTTAAATATTGTGGATGGAAGTTAAAATGGAATATTTGAAAGTAAAAGTTTTTAAACAATCAAAGATACTTTGTTATAATCAGAGTGCAATTGATATCTCTAAAAATATTGTTCAACATTCAAGATAAAAACAAATTGATATAATGTTACAGATTATAAAATATATTGTTTCTTCTGGAGATGTTTTCCTAGAATATATCTCAAAAAATAACAAATTTCTGATATCGTTACAAAAGAAACTCAAGAAATAAAGATTTGTTTTTTAAGGTACAAACATCAAGTTCAGCCTCCTACCATGAATATCTAAAACATATATGGAAGCCCCCCACCATGATTTGGATTGTGTTGAAAAATTGGGGAGAGTAAGTAACAACTTTTTTAACTTTCTAACAAGTTATTTCTTATCATTATTTTATGAATCTATAGCAGTGGTTATCATATAATGTGGGAGATAAAAATTCATGGGGATATAAAAAATAAAGATAAAAAATATATAAAAGTGAAGTGGAGTTTATGTTTATTAGGCCACCAAATTTTCTTTTTACTCAGGGAAGAAATTCCTTCAAAAATATTACTTTATCCAGTAGTGTGGTTTTAGGACACTCTGTTTTGAGAAATGTTATGTTTTGATAAAATAAGAAAAGGTTGTTAATGAGTGTTTTAAAAAAATATAAATGGGGAGATTTAAGAACATTTGTTATTTTTTAACAATGTTTTTTATTTTTTGACAATAATATTTTGTAAAAGAATGTTTATGTTCCTAAAGTTTAGAACCAATCCATCAGAATGATTTTTTTAGGAAAGATGAAAGTTTCTACATGTTTGAACCAAAAAACAAAGGGTGAAAAATGTTTTTTTGAGGAAATTTTTTTCGGGGAAAAATGTATTAGACAGAGAAGAACCAGATGTTGAATTTGTTAGAAATACGAGTGTTAATTGTTTTATAATGCTATTAATCAGACACACTATTGGTCTCAAATTTATCGACATGATGATTAAGATCAAATAGTCATGATTTTTGTTATAAATATAGTAGAATTAGTAAAAGAAAGTTATAATGTTGTTGAGGCCGGAAATTTAAGTTTGAAGGGAGTCATAAGTTATAAAGTTTCATACTTTATAACCCAAAGTTTGACCATTATATGTCAATATAAAACATTATTAGAATCATAAGAGAGTCATGATTTAGGATGGAGTTTGTGTTTGAAGATTTATGATACTAGTGATGTGATAAAAAATGATAATTAAAAGTTTCTAGATTTTAGTTAGAACAATAAATAAAATATATAGACCATCATATTCAGAATAATTAGAGACAAACATTGTTGGTTGCTTGAAATTTTCCTTTTCCATAATCAGAGAAAAAAAGAAGTTATTGTAGGTACCAGTCTATCAGACACAGTGTTCCATGAATAAATAAGGATTAATCTAAGAACGAATATAAATCATTCTATGTCTAAGAAGAAAAATCAATCAGATATACTATGATAAGGAAATTCAATCACACTAACTTTTAAGAGGACAAGAATTTCAGAATGAGCTAAGGAAGTTCCATCTTAATGAGCTGAGGAAGTTCCATCGTAATGAGATGTGGAAGTTCAATCGTAATGATATGAGAATGTTCCATTGTAATAAATAAATGTTAGGAAGTTTGAGATGGATGATTACAAATAAGAATCAATAAAATTAAATAAGGTTATAGAAGAGTTTAAGTGGTAAAAAATAAAGCTCAAATATGGGTGAATTTCATAATTTTGAATTTGATTAAGTGAGAAAGTATTTTAAGTTTAACAATTTTTCCATTCTAGGAAGCCTATAAATAGATCCACAATACATTAATACTTTAAAATATTCTTCACATGTGTGAAAAAGGTGGAGAACTTCATAGTTTGATTCAGAGTTAATTTTCCAGATAGAGATCTCATTAGAAGATCAGACATGTGAATGTTTTCTTACCGAACTGAGAAAGAACGAACTGAGGATGATCAGACTAAGAAATTGAGGAGAGTTTGAGAATACATTAATTATACTGATTCCAGCAGACCAAGCCCCATAAAATTGATACAATTGAACCCTGATACATCGGAATGAGTATAACACCCCAATACTTTACAATATTTTCCTTTTAGAATAAATTTAATTTTTAGCTAGCATGCTTTATATGCAAAAAAAGTTAATCTTACACTACAAAAAACATTGATAATTTATAAGAAACATATTATTTATCTTTCTATATATGAAACACTGAGGTCATATTACATTACACACAATAATTACTTTCTTCAATGACTTACATTATATGCAAGACTGAGTTTTACCAAACAATAATATATTATTAAAATATTATTATTTAATATAATAAGATATAACGTAGATGTTAAGTTGGTGGTTATGAATAAGATTAAATAAATTATGGAAATATATTTTTTAATTCATTAGTTAACAATTAAATTAAAATAGATATCATAATGAATTGAAAATATAGGAAATGTTTTTATAAAGAACAATTTTTATGCTTCCAAATGAGTTTTATCTTAATAAATTAAATTAAATACTATTATTTAGTTACATTAATGGAATATATATATTATATATTCGATATTATATTTTTTTTCATTCATAAAATATATTTTATATACATAATATAAGAATAAATCCAATTTTATGGTTAAAAATTGTATTATTCTAAAAAGGAAATTATGTCGCCTTTTAAGGGAACACCTATTTTAAAACTAAATTTTGACACTTTGATAAATTTTAAATGTACAAATAAACCATATTTTTGATATAGTAACTTAAAAATTATCTTATGATGATTTTTTGGTATTTTTCTATGATGTTTTATTTTTTAGTGAATAGTGAAAATCCTGAATTTTAATTGAAAATTGTTTTTTTGTCTATATAATTTATTGTGTTAAATTATATTTTAAATTAGTTTAAATGTTTAATTAGTCAAATTATACATCAATTAAACAAATTTAGGTCAGTAGAATCAATTTCATATTGAAATTAGATATAAAAACATCTGATGTTATTGAACATTTTTATTTTAAAAAACCGCTTGGTCATCACGTCCGTGGGATTAATTTTAAATTAATTTCTACCATTTATGTGATTTTATTTATGAGAAATGGATTAAATATTTATAATAATAATAATAATATATAATGTGTAATAATTACAAATTATATTTTTACCAAAAAACTTAGTGAATGCTGTTAAAATTAATTTCAACGATTAAGGTAAAATTAAGTTTAACAAAGGACCAAACCTCTAACTTAAGGTCCATAAATACCTATAAAATTGTAAAAGTTCAATTTTATGGAAATATTTATTCTATATAAAACCTTTTATAAAATATTTAACATTACTAGAAGCACATGATATAAGGCCCCAGCCATAAACATTACTTAATCTTGAGTTATTACAAGATTACACCTTGAGGATCTTTTCAGATTTAAAGTTTTAGAGAATTAGATCATAAAACATGCAGTACATTCCACATTTAATCAAAGTGGTTACATAAAAGATAGTATTAATTTTTCCCATCAATGGAAACATATTTAAAATAAAACATGGATTCTTTCTTGACACTTCCTTGACACTATCATCATATCATGTACCTTTCCCTTGACCTATGAAAAACATTTCAAAAACTTGAGATGAGCATAAAAAGCTCAGTAAGGGATATAAAAATATGGAAAGGAAACATGGGTACATATATACATAATAATGAAATAATACTTTACCCATAAAACATAAGCACTTTAACATACCTTATCAAATCATGAATAAATCATAGAAATCATAAGACATAAAGGTAACTTGAGGCATTCATAACATTCTTACGTAGGGAGTAACCATCTTGGTTACGTTTGGAATACCCATCACAGTATATTCCCTAAATCTCTTCGGGGAAACCTTAACGTTCCACTCCTTCGCGTTACCCAATGCATTGGAGAGCTATATCGGGCTCACCCGCCCTTATTTTATCACGGAACAACCCGTCTTCATAATAATTCCCAAGAACCTCAACACAATCAAATCACATAAAACATGCATAAAGGAAACATAAAATTTCCACCTTTCAATCACAAGATATCAATACAACACATTGATATAAAAACATTATGAAAACCATTTTCAATACCAAAATAAAATAAAAGTAAAACATGGTATTTATTTTCCTTTTAAAAAAAAGGTATGGCTTGTAGAGGAAGCCGAAACTCAAATAATGGTCACGACAGCGGAGAAGTCGTTGTCGCCGCATACGTACGACAAAAACATTTCCTTTTGTCGTTTAGTAAACGCTTCATATAAAAAAGATTCCTTTTGAATAAACGTAAAAGTCAAAGGGGTTTATACACCGTATAAAAGAAGGTTGTGTATAAAACAAAATATGCCTCAATGAAAGGAGATTGAAACGAAGTCCCATACCTCGGGTCCGAATTGACTCGGTCGTTATTTAATTTCCTGAATAATAAACTTGAGTTAATTTCTACTTGTTTAAGAACCTTTTTAAAGTTCATTATTCCTTTTATATCACTTATTTCCATGTCATGAACACTATGTAATTATTTAAGTTAATAACAGTCGTTTTAACGATCATTGGTACATGAGTCAAAAATAAACCCTTTATAATTACAAGTTGTTCATGTATCCATTATATCCAGAATGTTATTCATAATTTAGATATCATATATATCATATATATCCAGTAAATTCATGCATTTATAATATTACATAACATTTAGAGGTAAGAAATGAAATGCACCGTTCATGGAGACGGTAAGCCGTACGTACGCATGAACGCTACTTCCATTTCTATTTCATATTTTATGAAATGGAATCATAATTATATAAAGTTATATTATAATTCCAGTGTAATATCATATATAATATCATAACTCCATCCTTTATACGTCCCACATATGGTATTAACGAATCAAATCACTTTGAGGGGGCGGTAGTCCGCACTTCCTTAAATGAAGATATCACGTTTACCCATAATGGAAACCATAAAGGTATGCCCAAAATGAAAAATACAGAAGATTAAGGAAAAAATAAACATATTATATATCATATATAAATATAGTTTCATCTTAATGGCCACCTTTTAAGGTGTTAAAAGAATGTTGAACAATCATCATTTCGGGAGGCAGAAATTCGCCATCCACAGAAACAGTATTTTCTTTAAACATTAGATGTAGGTGTGTGTAAGTGTAGCTCGAATCCTTCTTATAAAAACATACTAGTATATGGAAGATATTGTTGTTGTTACAAAATAAATGAATAAAAAGAGTTTATGGGGCTGGAGAAGAAAAATAAAACAAAAGAACACAAGTGAAGACATTACCTTAAAATCGGGTAACTCCCTTTGGTTTGAGCTCAAAGGCTTCCTTGGGAAGCCTTCTGCCCAAAGTGAGGCTTCAAGGAGTAATAGAGGGAAGTGGAGAGACAAAATTGGCAGGGGTTTTTCGAGCCAAAGGCTTTGGAAGTGGGGGTAAGGAGGTAGAGGTGGGGGCCTTTTATAAGAGGAGAGGAGGGGCACTCTTGGAAAGTAAAGTAATGTTACTTTATTTTAAAATGAGTTTCGGATTAAAAAGGACCCACATTGATATAATTATAGGGTAAGGTTATAAGGGTTCTAAATTAACCCATCCAATAGGTTTTGGACATGTGTAGGTCATACATTTTACATTATCTTTTCATTTTATTTAAATCCTTTATTAATGAGGTAATCGCTGCATCATCATGATGTCATAAATAATTTAATATATTTAATGTCTAAAAATTATAAAAAAACTATCATGATGTAGGAATTTTTTTTAGATTTCTAATTAATATTTATAGTCAAAATTCTGACTTGTATAACCCCATTTAAAAATTGTTTTAGTAAAACAACTCAGGTTTGTGTCATTTTAATTTTAACATTAAATAAAAAGATATTAATGTCATTTTCCTACCAAAGTGGATCCATGGGGTCCCCAAGTTGACCCATGGCTTGTCTCGGTCGGTCATGACACATCAAATAAGGGTAGGACATGTTTATAGGTATTTTCATTTTATTATAATATCATTTTTTCCTTAAATTGCACTAATTACCTCTAATCGCGATTAAAAACTTACAAGTTACTATTCACCAAAAAATTATTTTAATCTTATTGAACCACATTTTACTTCTTAATGACAACCATGTATGTCGGATTTTTGAAAATCAAATCACAGAAGTGGAAAAGTTTCATTTAAATGAAAAATCAGTTTCTTTAACTACCACTTAGTGGTTTCACTATTCATCAAAAATTGAAGTTTCTCAGAAAAATACCAAAACTTCACCCTAAGATATATTTGATATTCTGAATTCATAAATGATTTATAATTTAAAAAATTCAAATCATATAAGTTACGTTAATTAATTTAATAATTAATTCCCGCTGTCATGAAAAATATCGTGTTTTTATGAAACAATAAGTATCAAAAGATTGACACCAGTTTAAGTCCAGTTTCAAAGTGAAATCGATTCCAATGACCACCATTGGATTAAATGGTAAAAATATATTCTAATTTCTCTTCAAAACCAATTCAAAAGTTAATATAATCATATAAATAAATTATAATAAAAAGAGGTTTTGAATTAAAATACAACATTTTTTTACTATTCATCAAAAAATGAGCTTTATCGGAAAAAATACCAAAAATTCACACAAAGTAAATTTTGATGTCCCAATAATAAAGAATAAGTTTATTTTGACAAACATAGCTTATAAAATTTTCAAAAGATAGATTTAAAAATGGTTTTCCATCAAAAGGCAGTAAAACAATCTTTTAAAAATATTAGTGTATTCCTTGCATAAGATTGGATTTATTCTCATTTTAAGCCTCTAAAACACTACCTAATTTACTAATATACATAGATAAAAATATCTATTATTCATTACTTACTTGGGATGTTACATCCTTCCCCCTTTAGAAAATTGCATCCCCGCAATTTATTAACTTATTGAATAAGTGGGGGTATTTATCCCTCATTGCATTTTCAGATTCCCATGTTGCCTCTTCAACGATGTGGTTTTTCCACAAAACCTTTACCCGATGAATCACCTTATTCCGTAACACTTTCTCCCTGTGGTCAAGAATCTGGACCGGTTGTTCCTCATAAGATAAGTTCTCTTCCAGCTGAACTACCTCTGGACTCAAAACATGATATGGATCTAGCATTTACTTTCTCAGCATCGAAACATGAAAAACATTGTGTACCTGAGATAAACTCAGAGGTAAAGCCACCCGGTATGCAACTGATCCAACTCTCTCCAGAATTTCATATGGTCCAATGAACCTTGGACTCAGCTTTCCTTTCTTATGAAATCGCATCACACTTTTCCATGGTGAGACTTTGAGAAAAACATGATCACATACCTCAAAAGATAGATCCTTCCTCCTGTTGTCCGCATAGCTCTTCATCCTGCTCTGAACTGTTCTCATGTGTTTCTGTATCAGCTGAACTTTTTCTGCCAACTCTTCTACCAATTCTGGTGCCATCAGCTTTCTTTCACCCACTTCTTCCCAAAAAGCTGGAGTTCGACACCGCTTTCTGTATAACGCCTCAAATGGTTCCATCTGTATACTGGAATGAAAACTATTATTATATGAAAATTCAACCAAAGAAAGATGTTGGTCCCAACTTCCCCGATAATCCATAGGTAAAGAACATAGAATATCCTCCAATGTCTGAATTGTTCGTTCTGACTTCCCATCTGATTGAGGATGAAAAGCTGTACTAAAATTTAATTCAGTACCCAACAACTTCTGAAGGCCTTTCCAAAAGTTATAAGTGAACCTGAGATCACGGTCAGATACAATGGAGAGGGGAACTCCATGTAACCTGTCTATCTCCTTAATATACAAACGGGAAAGTTGATCTAGGGAAAAAGTATCTCGTATATCAAGGAAATGAGAAGATTTAGTCAAGCGATCAACAATAACCCAGATTGCATTATTACCTCGAGGGGTCTTCGACAATCCCACAACGAAGTCCATGGATATATTCTCCCATTTCCACTCTGGCACTGGTAAAGGCTGAAGCATCCCTTTCGGTAACTGTTGCTCTTCTTTAACCTGTTGACAAGTCAAACACTTCACTGTAAAATCAACAATATCTCTTTTCATTCCATCCCACCAGTAATACTCGCGCAGATCTCTGTACATCTTAGTACTGCCAGGATGAACTGAAAACGGAGAACTATGAGCTTCACATAACAACTCTCTCTTCAACTGTGAATCACAAGGCACACACAATCTCTTCTGAAATCTCAAAACGCAATCATTATCAATGCTGAATTCAAGAAACTTACCTTTCTGAACCAGCTCTACCTTTTTTTACAACTCACTGTCTTGCTTCTGTGCTTGCTTGATTTTGTCTGATAAATAAAATTTCACTGATACCTGAAACAAAACAGAAGAACATCCTGCACCAAAAACTTCTATGCCAATGTTCATCAAATCCTTAACCAAAGGATCACGTTCCAAACGCAACATTGCTAATGAAGCATTACTTTTTCGACTCAAAGCATCAGCCACATTATTTTTTTTTCTCTGATGGTAATGAATTGTAAAATCATAATCCTTGATTAATTCTATCCATCTCCTCTGTCTCATGTTCAATTCTTTCTGAGTGAATATATACTTTAAAATTTTTTGATCGGTATATATTTCACACTTTACTTCATACAAATGATGCCTCCAAATTTTTAAATAAAAAACAATAGCAGCTAATTCCAAATCATGTGTAGGGTAATTTACCTCATGAGTTTTCAACTGTCGTGAAGTATAAGCAATTACCTGATCATTTTTCATTAGTACACAACCAAGTCCTTTCAATGAAGCATCACTGTAGATAAAAACTCCCCATTCCTGGAAGGTAGTTCCAAAACTGAAGCATTCACCAATCATCTTTTCAATTCCTAAAAACAATCATCGCATTATTTTGTCCAGATAAACTTAACATCCTTACGAGTTAGCTTAGTCATTGGACTAGATAACCGTGAAAAATTTCTAACAAACCTTCAGTAATAGCCTGCCAAACCAAGGAAACTACGATTCTCTGTTATATTTGTGGGTCTTGGCCATTCTTCAACAAACTTTGTTTTTTCAGGATCAACGGTTATCCCATCTTTAGAAACAATGTGACCAAGGAAAGAAATTTGTTGCAACCAAAACTCACACTTACTAAATTTCCCATATAATTTATTTTACTTTAAGGTTTTCAAAATAACCCTTAAATGTCTTTTATTCTCCTATTTACTTTTAGAAAAAACCAAAATATCATCAATGAAAACCACCACAAACTAATCCAAGAACTCATGGAAAATTATATTCATTAAGTCCATGAATACAACAGGTGCATTGTTTAGCCCAAAAGGCATTACTACAAATTCATAATGGCCATATCTTGTACGAAACGCAGTCTTCGGAACATCTTCTTTCTTTACCTTCAGCTGATGGTACCCCGATCTCAGGTCAATCTTTGAAAAAAACCGAGCTTCATGCAGCTGATCAAAAAAATCATCGATATGAGGCAAAGGATATTTGTTCTTAACAGTGATGTTATTCAAGGCTCTATAATCAATGAAAAGTCTCATATAACCATCTTTATTTTTAACAAATAAAACAGGAGCACCCCATGGTGATGTGCTAGGTCGAATGAAACCTTTCTCTAATAAATCTTGCAATTACTCATTCAACTCTAAAAGTTCAATTTGAGCCATTCGATAAGGGGGTTTTGAAATTGGCTTAGCATTAGGAACTAAGTCTACAGTAAATTCAACTTCCCAATCTGGTATTATTCTAGGCAACTCATCAGGAAAAACATCCGGGTACTCATTTACCACTGGCACATCATTAATCTGAACAGTTCCCTTGTTTTCAACAATATGTGCAAGGTAACATTTATTTCCATCTTTTACAAGTTTCTCGGCCTCTTGATAAGTTATCAATAGTAAGGTTTCATTCTTGTACACAAACTGAATGTCTTTCCGAAAAGAAACTTCTTTAGCTCTACAGTCAATCTTAGCATGGTAAATAGAGAGCCAATCCATGCCCAGGATAACATAAAACTCTACTAGAGGTAGAACAATAAGGTTTGCAAGTAGGTTCTTTCCACAGATAAGGATATGAAGATTCTTATAAATTCTTTTTTCCTCAAAATTTTCCCCAGGTGTTTTTACCACAAGTTCAGGAGTCATTTCTTGAGATGGTATTCCCATTTTACTAGAAAAGGTTTCAGAGATGAAAGAATGTGTGGAACCCGAATCAAACAAGACACTGGCATAATCTGAAAAAACAAACAAAGTACCTGATAAAACTTCATTTGATGGCCCGACATCTGCTGATGTAGTTGCAAAGGATTTCACCACCCCTTTTTTCTTGTAGTCTAACCGCTTCCCATCACTCAAGCTCTTTGTCGGACACTCGTTTTCATAGTAACCCATCTCATTGCACTTAAAACATTTCACTAACTGTAAATCAAATTTGGAATTACCATCACCTTGATCTTTTTCAGTGCAATCACGAGCCTTATGTCCCATCTTATCACATCGGTAGCACTTTCAAGAATTCAGAAGACATTCCCCAACATGCATTTTACCACATTTATCACAAACTGGAAACTTAGTTTTCTTACCATCAGACTTTTTTGAAGAATTCTTCCCTTTCTCCTGCCACCTCAGTCTCTTCTTCTGCTGGTTGTTATAGAACACTTGATCATCAGCAAACTCCATTTCCACCTTCTCAGCACATCAAACAAGCTTTTCACAACTTTTAAACTCACGAGAAGCTAATTCCCTTCGATATTTTGGTTTTAATCCTGAGTAAAAACGATTGATTTTACTATTAAGGTCTCGGATAAAATTTGGAGCATACCTTGCCAATCGAGTGAACCTCTCTTCATAGGCAGCCACTGAGTCTTCCTCTTGCCTCAATTCCAAGAATTGTTTTTCCATCCTAAGTCGAACAGCCTTAGGAAAATACTTCTCAAGAAACATACCTTTGAATTTATCCTAGTCGAGAGCATCAATCTCATCAGCATCCCTGATATTTTTAACCAACAACCACCACTGATCTGCTTCACCCTCCAAACGGTAAATAGAAAGACTAACCTATTTATTTTCTGAACACCCCATGACATCGAAAATCTTCTCCAGTGCTTTAATCCACCCTTCAGCTAACACAAGGTCAGATGATCCTCTGAATTATGGGGGATGTTGCCTCATGAAATGTTCAACCACTGACATGTTCCTCTGCGGTTGATCTGGATGATCTCATGCATGGATACCACCACCATTTATCTCTTCAATCAAATGCGCCATTACTGCAACAAACTGTTCAGTTCCAATTCCAACCATCTTAGGATCCAGATTTGGAAGGTTATTTCCTTCTGTATTCCTTCCTAGCACTGCTTCCCTATTTCCTCTACGGAAAACCATTCTGAACAAACATGTCTTAGATGAAGCAACATGGTAATCTTCAAATTATATATCATTTCAAAAAATATATATTTTTGGATAATCATATAATAGGATTCTAACTCCTAAAGTTATCTAAACCGACCTCTGATACCAACTATAAGGCCCTGAACTTAAACATTACTTAATCTTGAGTTATTAGAAGATTACACCTTGAGGATCTTTTCATGTTTAGAGTTTTAGAGAATTAGATCATAAAACATGCAGTACATTCCACATTTAAACAAATTGGTTACATAAATGATAGTATTAATTTTTCCCATCAATGGAAACATATTTAAAATAAAACATGGATTCTTTTTTGACACTTCCTTGACACTATCATCATATCATGTACCTTTCCCTTGACCTGTGAAAAACATTTCAAAAACTTGGGATGAGCATAAAAAGATCAGTAAGGGATATAAAAATATGGAAAGGAAACATGGGTACATATATACATAAGAATGAAATCATACTTTACCCATAAAACATAAGCACTTTAACATACCTCATCAAATCATGAATAAATCATAGAAATCATAAGACATAAAGGTAACTTGAGGCATTCATAACATTCTTACGTAGGGAGTAAACCTCTTGGTTACGTTTGGAATACCCATCAATGTATATTCCCTAAATCTCTTCAGAGAAACCTTAACGTTTCACTCCTTCGTATTACCCAATGCATTGGAGAGCTATATCTGGCTCACTCTCCCTTATTTTATCACGGAACCACCCGTCTTCATAATAATTCCCAAGAACCTCAACATAATCGTATCATATAAAACATGCATAAAGGAAACATAACATTTCCACCTTTAAATAAAAAGATATCAATACAACACATTGATATAAAAACATTATGAAAACCATTTTCAATACCAAAATAAAAGAAAAGTAAAACATGATATTTATTTTCCTTTTAAAAAAAGGCATGGCTTGTAGAGGAAGCCGAAACTCAAATAATGGTCATGACGGCAGAGAAGTCGTTGTCGCCGCATACGTATGACAAAAACATTCCCTTTTGTCATTTATTAAACGCTTATTATAAAAAATATTCCTTTTTAATAAACGTAAAAGTCAAAGGGGTTTATACACCTTATAAAAGAATGTTGTGTATAAAACAAAATATGCCTCAATGAAAGGAGATTGAGACGAAGTCCCATACCTCGGGTCCGACTTGACTCTATCGTTCTTTAATCTCCTGAATAATAAACTTGAGTTAATTTATATTTGTTTAAGAACCTTTTTCAAGTTCATTATTCCTTTTATATCACTTATTTCCATGTCATGAACACTATATAATTATTTAAGTTAATAACGGTCGTTTTAACGATCATTGGTACTTGAGTCAAAAATAAACCCTTTATAATTACAATTTGTTCATGTATACATTATATTCAGAATTTTATTCATGATGTATATATCATATATATCATATATATCCAGTACATTCATGCATTTATAATATTACATAACATTTAGAGGTAAGAAATGAAATGCACCGTTCATGGAGACGGTAAGTCGTACGTACGCATGAACGCTACTTCCATTTCTATTTCGTATTTTATGAAATAGAATAATAATGATATAAAGGTATATTATAATTACAGTGTAATATCATATATAATATCATAACTCCATCCTTTATACGTCCCACATATGGTATTAACGAATCAAATCACTTTGAGGGGGCGGTAGTCCGCACTTCCTTAAATGAAGATATCGCGTTTACCCATAATGGAAACCATAAAGGTATGCCCAAAATGAAAAATACAGAAGCTTAAGGAAAACATAAACATATTATATATCATATATAAATACAGTGTCATCTTAATGGCCATCTTTTAAGGTGTTAAAAGAATGTTTAACAATCATCGTTTCGGGAGGCAGAAATTCTCCATCCACGGAAACAGTATGTTCTTTAACCATTAGATTTAGGTGTGTGTAAGTGTAGCTCTAATAATTCTTATAACAACATCCTAGTATATTTAAGATACTGGTGTTTTTACAAAATAAATGAATAAAAAGAGTTTAGGGGGTTGGAGAAGCAAAATAAAACAAAAGAACACAAGGGAAGACATTACCTTAAAACGGGTAACTCCCTTTGGTTTGAGCTCAAAGGATTCCTTGGGAAGACTTATGCCCAAAGTGAGGCTTCAAGGAGTAAGAGAGGGAAGTGGATAGACAAAATGGGTAGGGTTTGGCCAAGCCAAAGGCTTTGGAAGTGTGGGTAAGGAGGTAGAGGTGGGGGCCTTTTATAAGAGGAGAGGAGGGGCATTCTTGGAAAGTAAAGAAATGTTACTTTATTTTAAAATGCGTTTCGGATTAAAAAGGTCCCAAATTGATATAATTATAGGGTATGGTGATAAAGGTTCTAAATCCACCCATACAATAGGTTTTGGACATGTGTAGGTCATAGATTTTACATTATATTTTCATTTTATTTAAATTCTTTATTAACGAGGTAATCGCTGCATCATCATGATGTCATAAATAATTTAATTTATTTAATTTCTAAAAATTATAAAACAAATATAATGATGTAGGAAATATTTTTATCTTTCTAATTAATATTTATAGTCAAAAGTCTGACTTGTATAACCCCATTTAAAAATTGTTTTAGTAAAATAACTCATGTTTGTGTCATTTTAATTTTAACATTAAATAAAAAGATATTAATGTCATTTTCATACCAAAGTGGCTCCATGGGGTCCCCAAGTTGACCCATGGATTTTCTTGGTCTTCCATGACACATCCAATAAGGGTAAGACATGTGTCTAGGTATTTTCATTTTATTATAAGATCATTTTTTCCTTAAATTGCACTAATTACCTCTAATCGTGATTAAAAACTTAAAAGTTAATATTCACCAAAAAATTATTTTAATCTCATTGAACAAAATTTTAATTATTAATGACAACCATGTATGTCGGATTTTTAAAAATCAAATCACAGAAGTGGAAAAGTTTCATTTAAACGAAAAATCAGTTTCTTTAACTACCACTTAGTGGTTTTACTATTCATCAAAAATTGAAGTTTCTCAGAAAAATACCAAAACTTCACCCTAAGATATATTTGATATTATGAATTCAGAAATTATGTATATTTTACAAAATTAAAATCATATAAGTTACATTAATTAATTTAATAATCAATTCCCACTGTCATGACAAATAACGTGTTTTTATGAAACAATAAGTATCAAAAGATTGACACCAGTTTAAGTAAAGTTTCAAAGTGAAATCGATTCCAATGTCCACCATTGGATTAAATGGTAAAAATATATTCTAATTTCACTTCAAAACCAATTAAGAAGATAATCTAATCATCTAAATAAATTAGATTAAAAAGCGGTTTTGAATTAAAATACAACATTTTTCACTATTCATTAAAAAATGAACATTATCGGAAAAATACCAAAAATTCACACAAAGTAAATTTTGATGTCCCAATCATAAAGAATAAGTTTATTTTGACAAAAATAGCTTATAAAATTGTCAAAAGATAGATTTAAAAATGGTTTTCCATCAAAAGGCAGTAAAACAATCTTTTAAAAATATTAATGTATTCCATGCTTAAGATTGGATTTATTCTCATTTTAAGCCTCTAAAACACTATCTAATTAACTAATAGACATAGATAAAAATATATATTATTCATTTCTTACTTTTTATGTTACACATGATGTAAGAGAGACCCCTCAATATTTTTTACCTATTGGTATTTACAAGAATGCCACTCCTCCTCCACTATTAAAATATACCCACCCCTCCAATTATTGACACCTATAAAGCCATTTTTTTCATGAAACCCTACCAAAATAATATCCCAACATATATACCCTCATCCTATAAGGATAAAATTTTTCATAAATCCAACCATGGATGAATTTTGATATAAATGAAAAGGAGTTACCCGAATAGGAGGTAATATTCTTCAACGATCACTTTTGTTTCACTTACATCTCTACTGATTAATCTTTTTAATATAATTTTTATATAATAAAAAAATTATATTAAATATAATTTGATTTTATATGATAATATTTCAACCTAATATTTCTTAAAAACCCATCATATGGGATATATAATCATCATTCGTGTGTACGAGAGACTACCACCTCACAAACTGAAGTCATTCATTATTCCATTACCACCATTAAAGGGTGGAATAAGTATGGATTTATAGTTTATATATGATTTATATGATATTTAATTTGACTTTATTCTTCTATAATTTTTATATAACATATACCCTTATGATTTCAATTTTTTGAGAATACGATAACTTTGTTTGTAGACGTGTGGACTACCGCCTACTCAAAGTGATGTGATTCACTAATGTTATACATGGAATGTATTAAGGATTATTTTAATAAAAATATGTGAAATATATTACATAAATATGAAAATGTTATTATAATATATACATATATCATTTCATTTTCATTATTTTAATACGATAAATAAATTGAAGTAGTGTTCATGTGTATGTACGACCTACCATCTCCATGAATGTTGAAATTCATATCCTCTCTCAAAATTTTATGGATTTTTATAAATACATATATAATTAAAATATATTATATTTAAATGATAGTTTACATTATTGAGATTGTTAAATCATTATTTAATTAATAGGAACAAAAATAACAAGTCAAAACATACTAAAAAAATAAGGCAATTAGCACCCGAAATGAGGAAAACGAGAAAATATTATTAACAAACATGTTATAAAATTTTATAAAAGGACTAAATAAGATATCATATATATTAATATGGTTATTTTTAATTTAGTAAAATTATTAAAACAATTATACAATATTTTAAATACAACTCAATCAAAAGGAAGCGTAAGGTAATGGATTTTCATTTCACTTTCTACATCTGTGAGATAAATGTCATATTCACCACTTACATATTTTTTGTGGTGTATATAATACTCCTTTGTAATTTACTATCATGATTCAATAATTTTTCATGGTATTTTTTGTTTCAATTTTAATTATCTTATTTAAGTGGTTTGACTTGAAAATTACCATGTGGTAAAAGTTATCCATGTAATATGAATTTCTTTTGTGATTTTTAACTTTATCTTAAAACAATCACTTCCTTATGATCATTTTTTGTAAGTTAAATTTATATAAAATATCTATATTCTCATTAAATAGATATTATTATTTCCTAAACCACATAAAATTTTTATATATAGTGTTCACTTTGATAGTTATTTGGTTAAGTGGGGAATTATTGATAAATCCGTATCTTTTATTTAATATGGATATTTGATGAGGAATATTGTTTATTAATTAAATATATTACTAAATATATGAGGAATTATTTGGACTAGAATTTGTGAGTAGGGCTCGAAATTTACATATCCCCTCAATGCATTGACATATTCCCATGATAAAAATTAGTTGGCCAAATTTAATGGGGTTTTACCTATAGTATTAAATTGTCTTGTGAAAGGTTTTGATGGTATAGGTTTTCATGTTCCTCATACATGATTCCAAATAATTAAGTATTTACCTAATTGAGAATGAAGTTATTATTATTATTAAATATACATGACATTTTCTATTTGACATTATCTATGGATTCATTTCATTCTCATATTATTGATTAAATGACATGTGTTTAAGTTATTTACCATTCCATATTTATTATTCCTTATATAGTTATTAAAATGGAATGTGTTCTTAGTTATTAACATATTTTTGTTGATTTATTATCCTTGATTCATTATTACTTCCACTATACTTATACTTACTGGTCATTTTATGTCACCCTTATTTTGTTTCCTTTCTCTAAGTTATGAAGAAAAGATATTTGAATGAGTTTTCAAAGATGAAGTTTATTATCTTTTGTTATGTATTATGTTTTATTTTCTATTTACCAATGTAAAATGGGTATCATGTATGTAATATGGTCTTCCGAAACTACTAAAATGTAAGTCCTTCAGGATTTTATTCCTTATAATCATTCCAATGTGATAAAGTAAGGCACAAACTTTGGGATTCTAGGGTCCCAATGTTACAATTGGTATTATAGAAAGTTTAGTAGAATCATTGGACCCTATATTTAGAAAACACAGATTTTTAAAAATAACCTGAAGTTATGATATTGGGATATGTATAAAATAACATAATATAATTTTTGTAAGGTAGATATTATATGGGTATTCTTAGAAATATATTCTTATCTAGATACTACAAGTGGATGTGGTTCTAGGACCAGATGTACCTAGTGGTAACCACTATGAAATGGTGTGTCAGTCCTGACTCAAGAATAACTTAGTATACAATAACTACCCTAACTGTGCATATGGTTTGACACTCCCATGGGAAACTCTTAGGATAATTCACATTTTCCTTACAAATAATTATGAATGATTTTAATGTAAAGATATCCCCAAAGAAACCATGCTTATGATAATGATATTAGCTATGCATATGTTTTTCAATTTTTGTTAAGTATTACACCATATTTAGAGATATAAAATGTTCATAATTTTATGAACTAATCCAGTTTGTTCCATTTTTTATAAATGGTGACTGGAATAAAGAATTGTATCACTAATTTTATAAAATGTAGATATTTCATTAATGAGGAAACTAGTATAGATATTATTAGAATGGATAAAATTATGACTATATTTAGGAAACTTAATGAGGTAATGAAAATAACCATTCATGAATGGAGAAACCTATTCCACAATGAGAATATCCTATGTTGGATCTCTTTATATAACAGTATCCACAATCTTTTAGTGGGACTAATTATAGATGAGTAATGGATTATGTCTTTAGAGAATATATTCATGAAATTGGGATGTGGTGAAAAGGAAAAGGTTACACTTACAGTGTATTGTCAAAATGGATATATAGATCAATAGTGGTTTTTGATCCAGAATACTCAGGAGTAATAAGAAATATAACTCATGGAATGTAGAAATTTTAAGGATACATTATTTGATAAATATTATCCTCGTGATCAAAAAATTGAGATGAAGAGAAACTTACTTAATGTAAAGAAAAAGGAAGAATAAATTGTTTTATATTATGAATCTACCTTTACAAGGTTATCCATGTATGCTAAAGATTACTTACACAACAAGAAGTGAAATATTGACCAATTATATGAAGGTCTTAATAGAAATCTCTGAAGGGTGATGGGTTCTCATAATTTCTCATCATACGAAGAGATTGTTTTATGTCCCATAAAAACAGGGAAGTAATTCTCATGATCATTCATATTCAAAGTAATCCAATAGAATGAGATGTTATTTAAACACTATGAAAAAGTGAATGATTCAAAGAAGAATAAGGGAAATAAGTATTTTACAACATGTGATATCTATGGAAATAATTATCATGGGAAATATTTTAAAGGATTGGGAGTTTGTTATAAGTGCAGAGAAAAGGGTCACTAGGAAAAAATAATGAAATGGAAAGAACGAAAAAACTTCTATCCAGTGTTTCAAATACAAGGAGATAGGGAACTATACAAATGAATTCCCCATGAATTAATAGAATATTACTCAGAATATGTTAAGGTATTAAAGTAAATCTTATTTTGTTGATACAACCAAAGTGGAATGATTAATGTTCTTGTATTTAGACTCATGAATTATTTTATCTCAATATTTTATCAATGATGTACAGGTTATAAAAGTTATAAAATACATATAGATTTTACTGTAATATTATTCAATTAAGTATTTGAGATCACATATTGAATGGTACCAAGAAAAGTGAATCATTATGAAGTTAAAATTTTTATAAAACACATAGTTGATGGAAAGATACCCTTAATATGTTCCTGAATATGACATAATGATGAATGATATAGATAAAGTAAATTAGATTCTACTAACTACCATGGAAATAATTCTGAAGTTTTGGATCATAATATTTTTGGAAGGTTAACCATTTATGAAATGTTTTATGTTTATTGTCAAATAGGGCCTTAGAGATTAATTCATTGCTTCACCATATGATGAAACCTATTTTAAGAAATGAAGTAGAAATGGTTCAAGGAATAACTAAAAGATAATATTGTGTTTATGAAATAGAAAATTATATTTACTTATATTCTAATAGAGTGGAATAATTCCTCATCTCTAGGGAAAAATGGTCTTGAAACAAAAATGTTGTCCTATTATCATCATTTTTGATGTTATAATGAAATTCATTGACACCTTTGGTTTATGGTTTTGTGGTAAATAAATTTCATCTTAACATTTTATCTATCAATCTCCATTGGAACTTTATAGTTATATTTTTGGACTAGGTCTATGTTTTCACTAATGTTATCTTATTCAAAAGCTTATTTTTTTGGTGACCTTCACATTTTACATTCCTTCTTATTAAGAAGATGTGTTATAAACCCTATTTATGATGTGGGGTTTTCAAAAATACTATTTTCAAATATAAAACTCTTTATTAATAAGATAATGTTTAAATTGTGAGGTTTCAATTTAATTATGGTAGGGAAAATGTAATACCCCAAGACTTTACAATATTTTCCTTTTAGAATAAATTTAATTTTGAAGCTATCATGATTTATATGCAACTACAAGTTAATATTATGGTATACACAAAATTTAGAATTTAAACATAACATAATTTTTATCTTTATCTACATGTAACACCGAGGTTATATTACATTACATTCCATAATGAATTTCTTCAATATCATTCATTACACATAAGGATGAGTTTTACCAAATAATAATATATTATTAAAATATTATTATTTAATATAATAACACATAACCTTGCTGTTAAATTGTATATTATAAATAATATTAAATTAATTATGTAAATATAATGTTTAATTCATTGGTTAACAATTAAATAGAAATAAATATCAAAACCAATTCAAAATATAGTAAATGTTTTTATAAAGAACTATTTTTTGTTTTCAATTGAGTTTTGTCATAATATATTCAATTAATTACTATTAGTGAAATTTATTAATGGAATATATATATTATATATTCAATAAAATATTTTTTAACATTCATACAGTATATTTTATAGGCATAGGATAAGAATAAATCCAGTTTTAGGCTTAAAAATTGTATTTTTCGAAAAAGGCTATTTTTCTACCTTTTAATGGTGAACCTATTTTAAAAATGAATTTTTTTACTTTTATAAAATTTAATTTTAAAAATAAAATTCATTTTTTTAATAATAACATCAAAATTATCATAGGGTTAATCTTTTATATATTTTTTGTAATGTTTCTTTTTTTTATGATTAGTGAAAATACTAGAATTTTAATTGAAAACTACTTGTTTCATCTATATAATTTATAGTGTTAAATTGTATTTTAATTTTTTTTAATGTTTAATTAGTTAAATAATAAATAGATTAATACAATTCATTACATTTTAATCCATTTTTAATTGAAAATTGAAATAAAAACATCTCAAACATTTGAATATTTTTATTTTAAAAACCCTATTTGTTATCCCGTCTACGAAATTAATTTTAAATTAATTTTTGTTGATTATGTGATTGGAATTTGAAAAAATGGATTCCATATTTTGGATAATAATAATTTTTTGTGTATAATATGGTAAAATTAGTTTTTGAACAAAAATATAAGTGAATGTAGTTAAAATTAATTACAATGATTAAGGTAAAATTAAATTTAATAAGGGACTAAACCTTAAACTTAAGGGCCAAAATAACCTTGAAAATTGTAAAATATTACATTTTATAGAAATATTTGGACAATATACTAAATTTTATGGAATATTTCCCATTATTGGAGGCACATGATTTAAGGGATACCCCTCAATTTTTCTTAACATTTTAAATTTACAAGAATGCAACTCCTCCTTAACTATTAAAAGACACTCAACCATCCTATTTATGGACACCTATAAATCCCTTTGGATTTTACAAAACCTACCAAAAATAATCTCCAAACATCTCTCATATCCTCTTAGAATTCTCAATTTCGTCATAAACCCAACCTAGGATGGATTTTGGTATAAACCAAAAGGAGTTACCCGAATAAGAGGTAATGTTCTTCAACAATCATTTTTGTTTCATTTACTTCTCCACCCATTAAACAATTATTTTTATATAATGATTATATAATAACCTCAGTATCTTCAATATAATTATATTTTTTTATTCTAAAAGTTGTACCTACACTTTCACACACATCCATAAAATGTGACACACAATTATGGTTTGTGTGTACGACATACTACCACCTCGCAAACCAATGTCATTCATTATTCCATTACCACCTTTAAAGGTTGTAATAATTATATAATTATAGTTTATATATGAAATATATCTTATTTATTATTTATTTATGGTTATATAATTTTTATATAACACATACATTTATGATTTCC
Source organism: Viscum album (assembly GCA_963277665.1). NCBI lineage: Eukaryota > Viridiplantae > Streptophyta > Magnoliopsida > Santalales > Viscaceae > Viscum > Viscum album. Next base: position 574,487,428 of record OY728122.1, on the reverse strand, counting down.
ATCTTGTGAGAATACGATAACTTCGTTTATGGAAGAGTGGACTACCGCATCCTCAAAGTGATGTGATTCGATCACGATATACATCGAATGTATTCAGGATTATTTTAATAAAAATATGTGACATATATGAAATAAATATTATATTTTAATATTTATATTCATATATATATCATTTAATTTTAATTATTTTAATATGAAAAAGAAATGGAAGTAGCTTTCATGCATACGTACGACCTACCGTCTCGATGAACAGTTCATTTCATTTTCTATATTCTGAATTTATGGATTATTATAAATACATATGTAATGAATATATATGATATTTAAATCATGGTTTAAAATATGGAGAATATTAAATTATTATCTAATTAATAGGAACAAAAATAACAAGTCAAAACCTACTAAAAAAACAAGGCAATTAACACCCAAAATGATGAAATGATAAAAGATTATTAATCAACGAATTATAATATGTTATAAAAGGACTATATAAGATATCATATATATTAATATGGTTATATTTGATGCTATTAAAATTATTTAAACAATAATACTAGATTTTTAAGAGAGTTCAACCAAAAGAAAGTGTAATGTAAGAGATTTTCATCTTACTTTTTACATCTGTGAGATAAATGTCATATTCCACACTTACTTCTTTTGTGTGGTGTATATAATGACCCTTTTTCATTTAATATAACAATTCACTCATTATTAATGGTATTTTAAGTTTCAATTTGAATTATCTTATCCAAGGTGTTTGACTTGAAAATTACCAAGTGGTAAAATTTATCCTTGCAATCTCACTTTCTTTTGTGATTATTAACTTTCTCTTGAAAAAATAACTTCCTCTTAATCATTTTTATTTTACATTAAATTTATCTAAAATATCCATAATATCATGTAATGTATACTATTATTTCCTAAATGGTATACCATTTTTATATACGGTGTTCACTTTGACATTTATTTGATTAACTGTGGAATTATTGATAAATTTATATATTTTATTTAATACAGATATTTGATAAGGAATATTATTTATTAATTAAATAAATTACTCAATATATGAGGTATTATTCAGATGGTAAGTGATGGGTGGGGCCCAAAATTTATATATCACCACGATGCATTGAAAAGTTCACATGAGACTAATGAGTTGGCCAAATTAATTGTGTTTCTATATGTAGTTTTAAACTATATTGTGAAAGGTCTTCACGATATATGTTTTCATGTTCCTTATACATGAAAAAATAATAATTAATCATTTACCGAATTGTGAATTAAGTTATTATTATTTTTATTATATATCCATGATATTTTCTTTTTGACATTATATATAGATGCATTCCACTCTCATCTTATTGATTAAATGACATGTGTTTCAGGTATTTACCTTTTTATATTGATTATGCCTTATCAAGTTATTTAAATGGAATGTATTCTTAGTTATTCACCTTTCCATGTGGATTTATTCTCATTAATTCATTATTACTTTTTCTATACATACCCTTACTGAACATTTTAGTTCACCCTTATTTTCTTTCCTTTCCTTTCCCCAGGTTATGAAGAAAAAGATATTTGAATGAATTTTCAAGGATTCAATTTATTAGATTCTATTATGTGTTATGTTTAATTTTCTATTTACTAATGTAAAATGGGTATCATGTATATAATCTGGTCTTCCAAAAATACTAAACTTTCAATACTTCACATTTTAATTCCTTGTAATCATGCCATGTAAAAAAGTAATTCATTGGATCTGGTATTTTGTGTTCGGGGAATTACACTGAGATTCGAGATAGATCTTTTTTGGAGAAAATTAATCAAAGTATTTATAGTTTTTTATAGCTAATTTTTTTGTAAAAAAAATTTATAAATTGATTGGAGTCTGTATAATCATTTATATCAGGAGATAGATAGTGTCTAATGAGATTTGGTGTAAGTTTTATTCACTTATTCACAATTGTTAATTTCCATAGACCCACAAGAGTGGATTTAGTAATAATGTAGGTTCTCACAATAAGGCCAAACATTGAAAATATTTTGTTTTTACATTCTTTCTTACTTTTTCATGGATGAGTATTTACTAAAAGATGATAAGGTTATAAACTTTGATAGGTTTTTGAGGTTATGTTTAAAAATTATTGAAACTTATAAAAGGTGAAAAATTGATTCAAACCCCCCTTATTAGTTGTTATTTAATCCTTTGGAACTTTGATTTTAAGATAATTCCATCTCTATGAAACAAAATGTAAATTTTTAATAAGATCCTCTAATTACGTAACATAATGGTCTCTACAATCTCTATTTTTAATTTTTTTGAAACGTTTTCAATATAAATTCTCAAGAAAAAATTGATAACATATATGAATTTATAAATTTTTATACACCTTTAATGGTTCACCTTTAATTGATACACCTCTTATAGTATTAATTTATGAAACTATGGAAAAAATACACTTATTCACATAATGAAATCATATATTTCTCCATAATCAACAAATTATTTTTATAATTGTTTCATTCATTTATTTTATCCCAATTTATTTTATAATTTTATAGGGATATTTATGGATTTTACCCTCTCTTTCAATAAAATTAAATTCGTTAAAATGAATGAAAATTAGAATTCTTCTTATATTGATTTTGGAAGAGGTTATAATTCCATCATGAATTAAAAGTGTTAAAATGTATATTTAGTTAGTAAATTCATGAGGATATCTATTGGTTACACATTTGTAGAAATATACTCTAATTGTAGTTATCCATTCCTCACATTATATTTTTTGAGGTGATAATTATTTTCTATGTACTAAAACATTTAGTGTTTTAAAAATTTTTTATATAAATTGATGGAAAACTAGTTTTAATATATAATTATTAAGTTAATTTCAACCTTTACTCTCATATTCTATAATTCATACTTTATTAACATCATTTTTGTGGTATCTAGAGCCACTCCCATGAACTTAAATTCAGTTGTGACCTAGGTTACCAAATTTTATTTCTTATAATGCCACTTCAAAAAATTTAATATAACAAATAAAACAAAATTCAAAGTTATCCCATGTTCATTAATGTTTTCAACTACTAATAAGATTAAAATTTTATTTCCAAATAAACTTTTTTGGAAAAGTGGGGAACCATAAAACTTCATGGACAAAATATCTAGATGAATTAATAAATCACAAAGTCATTAAAAATGGGACTAAAATTATTGAAATTTATTCCCAAATATAGCTAATAATTAAGGAAACAAACCTTTGTAACTATTTCATTTTTGATAAAGTCTTCAGAGTGATTGAAAATCATGTCCCTTATTTATATGTACTCCTCCACATTAATCATTATTTCATTGAATCTACATGATAAAAGTAGGTCTGGTTTGTAGATCCAATCCCTTTTTTATTTTTTTACATAACCTCAAAGTTCCCTCTTTGAGATTCTTTTATTCTTCTCCTCTGAGGACCTGAGATTGATGGACTCCTCCTACATTACTTCATTTGATTAAATAAGGATCTCTAGTTGGTTCTTTATATTTTACTCTTCCACCATTCCAAATTCATCCCTGTGATCCTATTTTTTATAATCAATGCTCTTGTTTTATTGTTTTACTTTTTGAATAACCATGATCTTATTTCCTTTCTGAGCATGGACCACTATTCCATCAGCCATCACCATGGACCTACTTGCTGACCTAGTTTCAATCATCTTCAAAAGTTGAGAATAATCCTAAGGACCTTTGGTTTTCTTCCCCTTAACCACAATAGACCCCCTAAGTTGTGATTCCCCTTTCGTCTGTTATTCTCTATTGGACTGTGAAGTCCTATCACTTGAGTACCCTTCACACTATCTATAGGGAGATATATAGAGGGATATTCATCATAATTAGCCTTAGATAAAAGAGGAATATACTTTTCCAATAAGACTCAAGGGGACACTCCTTGCACTATCACACACCTATCATTCTAATATCTAACGGAGTGTCTAGTTTTATAATGTCATCAGAAGTGAAAACACAGAGCCCAAGAATCTTCACAATAGGCACGTATATAAAACTATGTGAAGGCCCTATATCAAAAAGATTAGAATCTAAAAAGGATGTGACTAGAATAGTACGACTAACCGTAGAAGGTCTGGTGTCCTAGTCCTACTGGGTCTACTGTAATGAAAAAGTCTGGCCTACACCATGACCCTGTGACCCAACTTGGATACCCTAAGATGATCCACTTTGTTGTCTCTAAAAACCTAGAGTTTGGATACCTCAGCCACAACTACCCCCTGGTCATGAGCATCCTAACATATTATAGTTCCCCAACTGGTGAGAAACTTCTAGCCCTACTCCAGAACATGGAGTCCATGTATATCCTCTCTCACTAGCTGTTGATGGGAACATTTTGCAGAAGTGCTGTATATGGAACATCTTTCTGCAAACTCGTCATTTAACTAGGTCCATCGGGTTATTAGATTTTGTGTGCCCAAATTTTCTTCACCAGTAACACCTCACCTGGCTACCTGAAAAAACATTCTGACCACTATATTTGTTGTGAGAAAGATCCTGATAATGATTTCTAATACCTTTTGAGACATTTCTAGATCTCGGTACCGAACCACCCTGGATCACACCTCCAGATTCCCTCTAATTCTACTCAGTAGTCAGTGCTTGGTTCACTATAGTAGATATAATAGCTAGACGAAAGAAATTCTCTTGAGATCAGATGTCATACTTGAGGCCATCCTCAAATATCCTTCCCTGTGAAAGATCATCACCCATCAGAATAGGTGTGAATCACTGGAGATCTGAAAATGAGTTGAGTAATCCACAACTGATAGAGATCCCTACTCCAGATGCATGAACACTCAGGCATTGTCGTCCCTCATTGTATAAAGATAGAAATATTCATAGAATACTCTCTGGAAGCCTTCCAAAGGCATATCTCAATGATTCCTCATCTATGTAACCACATCCCACCATCTCTTAGAGGAATCAAGCATCATATAAGTCTCAAGCTTAAACCTCTACTCAGGAGGCATCTCCAGATGCTCAAAGATAGATATCATGGACTCTATCCATGAATATACAGTCTATGGTCACCCATCGCAATAAAATATGGGAGGATGTTACTACTGGAACACTCTAGTTAGCTCATCTATAGAAGTGACGGGCTGAGGTGATCCCTAGAAGGTCTTCATAAAACACCCAAAATTTTCCTAGAGCAGTGCATCAGAACCTTCATCTAGAGAAACCACTAGTGCCTCATCTGGCACGACTAGAGGATCCACTAGTATCCCATGGATTTCCACATATGGGTTATGCTCATCGCCACCCTCCTGGTATACTATTGGAGGTCATCGTGGTGTAATTTCTCAATAAAGTCCAACACATATACCTTAGTATAAGAATATTCATGAAGGAAATCAGTTTAAGAATGAAAGAACTAAATAGGAGAAGAAATGCCTCAAAAGTTCACAAAAGATAAGTACATGATGTGTAAGAACCATACATGACATGTAAACTTATGACCTTACAAGGTCATGTAATCTTGCCGGCCTGGGCATTTAGACACCCAAGGTACACGGTGTGTTAGTTAGGTACATGGTGTGTACATAAGTCTTCACTCTTGGACATGTATTTTTACATGTATAGAGTTACACAAGTCTACCTATATAAAACTACACAGGGTGTACATAAGGTACACGGTGTGTTCTGATCAAATATCAACAACCCGTGTTTTCTCTCACATGGTCGATGACATGTTAATCTCTTACATGGTGTGTACTGAGAGTACAGAGTGTGTAATTGGAAAAGTTTTTTTCTTGCCGAATAGAAGAAATCATGGCATGTGTTCATAGGACCACACGCCGTGTTGTCTGGGTTTCTAGATATTAAGCCTCTAAAACTCCCCTTAAGCCCTTTTTTATTCCAAATAAAGCAACGATGTGCCAAATTCCAATATGTGGGGGCCCATAATCCCTATGAATCAAATCTTGGAATCCACATATCACACATAACAACACACTTTATCTCCCATATCCAAAATGTGATCCACCAAAATTTGATCCAAGAGGGACCATACTACTCAGGGAACAAAGTTTGGCATCCATCCAATTCTACCATAACACGTACCAATACAACTATCATAACAGAGAGAATATCTATCACGACATCTATCACAAAAACATGCAATTAGTAATACTCTCTAAATGGAATGAAAAGAATGCATGACATGTGATTTCTAACAAGTGACTATATGATACATGAGATGACATATCCTCCTCTCATTGGGTTGAAAAAAATAAAACCACAATGATATCAATAATAACATCACAAAACAAGTTTGTTATGAAATAGTTAAATCAGATCATTTGTAATAGATCAAAAATCCAAAAATCATAATTCAATTTGCGGAAATTTCGATTTCCATGTACAAGTGGTAGCTAATCTTGGGAACATCTAATTATAAAACTACATTTCACCCTATACATTTCTAATGTATCCAAATAGTAAGAAAAATGAGAAAAGAAACCCCTCAAATACCACTTTGTAATGTCAAGGATCTGGGTGCAACACAACTGGTGCCCCGTACCCGATTGGCCACATGGCCTCAAGAACATTTCTCCAAACACCAGAGGCTACCTACTAGAAGTGAGGGACAAGGGTGTGATAGTTGGGAAAATATTCTCTCATTGGATGATTGTAACATAACGGAAAAATAATATACAATAGTGGGATTGGTGAACAACATACAAATGAAATAAACAATGGAAGACCGATAAGATAAATAACCAAGCACCATTCTATACAAAAGATGATGCATCATGTCACATGTTCTAGGAATGAAACCAAACAAGTAAATTATAGTAATACACAATCTCAAATGTAAAAAATAATCAAAGAGATACAAGGAAGCATCACAAGCCTTGGCTTGGTCCCATGCTCTTTGACTCCAAAGCAACACATCAAGTACCTATAGCAGGGCTCTTTCCTTGATCAACACCTACAATCATATAATCTAATTGGTCCCAAAAGAATGACCCAAATAGGGTGGGAGACGAAATCCTAGTAGGAAACCACCTAAGGTCTATGCCAATCTATTAGTAAATATATATAACAGGCAGTGTACAATAGTGAAAGCAGTAAATAGCAGGTACTCAAAAGTAAGCACAAAATATGTCTTAGATGACACTGTAATCAGGTATAGGCAAAGATAATATCCAAGCTTGTGCTTAGGCTTGGTAGATGATTCATTAGTCATTGCAATTCCTTATTCAATTTATAACTAAGTCCGATCCCGACATCCTAATATAGAATTCAAGAATGGATCCTAGTGTTTTTAACCAAAAACATGTACCCATGGTATAACATAACACCCAACTAAATCCAAACCATCTATATAAGCATTTCAATAGTTAATAAAGTTCGAAACCCAATATATAATCCTTTCAGCATGTGCCAGGGTTAAAACTCGGTATATACACATTTCAGCATTTATCGGGGAAAAGCCCGGTGTATAAGAATTTTAGCATAAAAACAACACATGTAAATTACACTATTACATGATTAACCACAACATAACTCACATGATAAAATCATTCAATCAACCAATTATATTCTTAATAACCCATAAAAGAAATTAAAAGGCATTCCCATAGGCATCCTAGGCCAAATGGATAAACATTGATCATCCAAGGGAAAATGAAACCACATAGTGGCACTCAATACAGATTATTAATATCAAACATGACTTATAATCATTTAATAAAATAGCTAATAAAGATTAGGTAACAACATAGGTCAATATTCAATGTAGGCGACACCGAAAATTGTGCACTCGACACTCTGACATATATAAACAACTCGATATTGAACGAAAGGCATAAGAACACCTACCTCGTCGTAGTATGACTCTTCATGTAATAGTAACCTTAAATTCAAGCTATAATGATTTAAATATACAAAATGATGATAAAAGGTCAACCTTAAACAAATTCTTTGAAAGAAAAAATCACGAAGAACGACCCATGAGGAACTGAGAGCTTACCGATTGGGTTCCAACTTATCTGACAACATTCAAATTGATGTTCAGATGAAAAAATGGAAGGAAAATAGCCCTCAACACTATTTTTCATGATCCCATATGAGGATTCAATCCGTCTAATGAAAAATGAGTTTACTACACATTTTAATAAAAAGAATTACACATTGTGTACTTGATAATACATGTCGTGTCCATATAGTTTATGGAAAAACCATTACATGGTTATGTACAAGGATTACTTGGCTTGTAGTTGAACACACAAAACACGTACCTATAACTACACAACGTTTAGTTCCCAGTCATATCATGAAATAGGCCTGCATCCAACCTTTGACCTATTTTACCGCATTTTATTAAGTATAAACTGGAAAGGAAATATCCATACCCCAAAGGCATCTAAGGTGCTAGAAACACTTCAAGAGACACTTAAGGATAGTCCTATACATACCTCAAAGGAGTCCGATGAGGATCACGAGATACACCTAAGGATAATCCATGACACAACCAAGAGAACCAACTTTATATGATTCTCTCAAAGTTCCAATTTTGGATTCGAGAGGTCCATTTTTGGGGACACATCATCTCAAAAGCTGGAGTTGCATCAGATCTCGTGAACATTGAGGTAGTGCTTTCTTTGGATCCACCAAAGAGTATTATCGAGGTATGGAGTTTCCTTAGATTGTAATGGTATTATTTGAGGTTTATACCCAACTTCTCTAGAGGGGTATCACCATTGATAGATTTTTCATGAAAGGGGCAACCTTTTAGGTGGATTGAAAGGTGACAATAGTGCTTTTTGGAGAAGAGGAAAAGGTTGACGAGTGCACCCATATTAAGGTTACTAGAGGAAGGTGTCGAGAACATGGTATTATGTGATGCATCAGGATCTATTCTTTATTGTTTATTGAAGTATGGGGAAGAAGTGATTGCATATGGTTCACTATATTAGAGGCAAAATGGGAAGGATTATACAACCCATGATCTTGAGATAGCAGTGGTAGTGTCCGCTTTGAATATGTGGTGACACTACCTGATGGGAAAGCTATTTATCATCTAATATGAAGAAAAGTGTCTCAAGTATATATTCTCATATAAGGATCTGATATTGAGATAGAGGTGATGGATAGAGTTCCTCCAGAACTATGATTTCATGATTTTCTATACTCTTGGGAGGGGGAACGTGGTGGAATATTCCCTCTATAGAAGATCTAGTTCACAGTTTTTGAATGAGGAATCAGAGAAGTTGGCCTCATTGTAGTTATCCTTCTTTGATGGATATAGAGCATCTTACATCCAGTCGATGGTTGTCACAACCCCACTCTTACATGTACCGGGGAGGCATAGACTGGGGATGCCAACTGTGAGACCTTGCATTCTCAGATGTCCATAGGGAATGCTCCTGGTGGATATTCAAAAGTTGGGGAGCACATCATTATTTTAAAAGGATGCACAGTAGTATCGGTGGAATTAAAGAGGAGGTTTTGAGGGATTTTCATACGTCCCCTTTAGCGGTACATTGAGGTGTGGAAAGATGTACCAGGACCTATGATGTCATTTTTTGTGGACATGGATGAAGAAACGAGTTACAAAGTTTGTTTCTCGATGCCTTACTTTTTATAATGTAAAGGTTGAGAACTAGGTTCAAATGTGTTTAAATCAACCCATTGAGGTCCCATAATGGAAGTGGGATGAGATATCTATGGACATCATGATGGGCTTACCATGTACGTCTAGGGGACACGATGCCATATGGGTGATCATTGACTGACTTGCAAATTTGGGCCACTTCTTAGCTATCTGAGAGCATATTTTAATAGAGATATTGTGATGACTCTATGTCTAGGAGATAGTTCAACTCCATAGAGTTCCACTGATGATGGTTTCATATCACGATGCTCACTTTACATCTTGGTTTTGGAAGGGATCACAGGAGGTGTTGGCGACCCATTTCTATTTGAGAATAGTGTTTCACCCACAAACGGATGACCAGATAGAGTAGACCAATCAGGTTATGGAGGAAATACTATAGGTTTTCATGTTAGACTTTAGCCATATTTGGGAGGATCACCTACCACTGGTATAGTTTTTTTACAACAACAGCTACCATTCCACCATTTGTATGGAACCATTCAAGGCTTTGAATGGGAGACCCTATAGGTCACCACTTTTCTAAAATGACCTAGGAGATTCAGTACTCATGGGACCAAAGATAGTGTGAGCTACTATAGAGAAGGTACTGTTAATCCAAGAGTGGATGAAGACTACATAGAACTATCATAAGTATTATTCTGGAAGATGATAGTGGTATATTGTATTCGAGGAAGTAGAACATGTGTTCCTTTGGATTTCACCTCGACCTGGATTAGAGATATTTTGATGGGAAAACAATCTATATACGAGGTTCATCAACTCTTTATAGATACTACATAGATTTGGTGAGATGGTATACCACTTGGATCTACCTCCACAGTTTGACCGAGTACATGTCGTTATCCATTTGTCGTGGCTGAGGTGGTATGTGGATGACCCATCACACATCATCGATTAGGGAGAGATGGACATCAAGGATGGAGAGAATATTGAGGAGTACCTAATAGATATTGTGGATAGAAAAGAGAGGATCCTTCCTAGGTGATCAATTCCTTTAGTGCATATCCTGTGGTAGTATGGAAATCTCTAGGAGAGAAAATGGGAGAAGGAGGTTTATATTTGTGCTCAGTACCCTCATCTATTTGAGAAACCATTATTTTTTATTTCAAGGATATAAATCCCCAATGTGGGAATAATGTAACATCTCAGATTTTACATGTATTATTTTTAAATATTATATAGATTGATTTCGAGACCATGCACTAAGACGACATGTGATTACGAGGCTTGGTGTGCTCGAAAAAAATGTTTGAATAATATTAAAATATTAAATAGAACGCACAGGTGAGTTTCCTAAAAAAATGTAATAACTCATAGACCAGTGCCTGGATTAGAAATCCAAGTGCACCATTGAGTTTAGAATAGCGAATTTACCCTAGGCATGACCTAACATTGGTTTTCACGGGTTTTTTGTAATTTTTTTGGGGGGGGGGAGTGTGAAATTAATAAAATAAATTAATTAAAAGATTTATTTTATTTTTCTTCAACAAAAAAACTTGGTCCTCTATAAGTATATGGATATAGATTCTTTCTCAAGGTATGCCAATAAACCCTGGATACCTAGGCATCGTTGGAAGAGATCATTCTTAGCGGGCGGTAACAGATCGTGCGTCATCACACAAGAGGAGTTGGGGGATCTCATCAACGGTGGAAACACAACTATTCTTCATCAACGATCGATCCAAACACTAGTCAAGGTGTTTTTTTAATTTCATCATTTTCTTAATCCCATATGTATGCAGGTTAATTCAATGAACACGAATTTATTCACGCATCGTCGGTAGATTTAATGGGATAGAATTGTTAAATTTTGGTTTGTAGATTTCCCATCTTCGATTATCCTTTTATGATAAATAATACAGGCCAAATGAACATTGGATGAGGTTCATTCCACAATTTCATGGTTTATGGATTCTCCCTAATTTTATTCACATAATCTTCATTAGAAATTCCTCAGCCAACGATTCGATAGATGCATAGTTCTGGATCATTAGACAACCATTCTTCTGTGAAATAGATCCAAACCATGAGTAAGAATGTGAAGATGGATTTGGATCAAGTATTCGATGGTGGTGATGGGTAGATAAGGGATAAATGAGAGAAGATATAGGGTTTCATACCCATCCTAGGTGTCTCATGGAAAATAGATGTCATAGTAATATTCTTGTTGCATTTCGAGGTCAGATTCCATCGAGCTACCAGATGAAGGTGTGGTTGACATATATTTGATATCTACGAAGAGAATTCAGGTGGAAATCGAGGTGAAACTGGTGAATAAAGAAGAAGGGGGAATAGCTTCCAATCTGTGAAATCTCAATAATCATAGTGCATAACTCAGTACTATACATAGTGTGGGACCCCATCTTCAGTAGCTATGGTTTAAATAATGAGATGATGATCACACAGTGTGTGACTCTACCCGAACAACTTTCCATGTACTCTGGAGAGTAAAAAACATGAGTAACAATATACAACCAGATGGCATACCATGTACTTAGACACAAATATAGCTTGGCATACATGGACTGGAATATGGACACAGATATGTGATACGAGGAGGAAACTATGTGTCTTTACATGTCGTGTACTCATCCTATACACTTTTTATATATAGACAACATTTCTTTCAAGGACTTCCCCATGGACAAGACTTGGGATAACAGAACATGTCATGTAGCCCCTAGGACACATCATGTACTCCCATCAAGAGTGCTTGAGGCTCTTCATTTTCCTACTTTGGACCATTATAGGTTGATTATGTTCCCTTAGTCTTTTTCCTTGAGGGTACAATGAGGATTTACATCCACATAACTGTATTGTAATTCCCCCATAAAGGCTGAGTCTCAGCAAGATTTGTGGTGTCCCTCCGTGATACTAGATTGTGATCCTCTATCATCCCCAGTAGAGTTTGTGGAATTAGAGTGACCTACCTAAGTATAACATTAATCCTCTATCTATAGGGCCACATTAGAAGGGTTTTTGGAATCGTTATCATACAATCCCCAATGCAGAAGGTTGATCCAGTTTGTGTTTGTGGTGTCCCCCAGTGGTTCTGGGCATGACCCCCTCTCTGTGTATCATAGTATTCTTAGAATAGTACGTTATCTTTCGGTGGGTCCCAAATGAGATAGACCTTTTAGTTGAGTTTCTCTAATGATAACATGGATCATGGAGTGAGTTCTCCCAAAACTATCACTGCTTCAAGCAGAATCTTGTGGCTAGAAGTTGGTTATGACCACCTGATGGTGTGGTGTCTCTCCTAAGTATATCTGGGTTTTTGAAATGCTTGTATCTATGATACATTGTTATATCTTGTATTGAGTTGAATATACTTGGTGCTTCATGTTTACTGTTTTAGGAGTGTCCTACTGATTATTGTTATACTCAGCCCTTCAGAAGCTTTGCTTGCACATGTTGTGTCTTGGGAAGAAAATGACCCTTTTGACAGTGTCCTAGGTGGATAGGGGGAAAGTGTAGCATAGATAGAGAAAGACATATCGAGGTGTTTACAAGGATCATACATTTGACTTAGTCCCCACCCTTGGAGTAGGTTTGACTTCTATAGTTTTAGTTAAAGTTGTGTTATAGACTCTTTGTGGTGGGCTTGTATTTGTCCCTGTTTAATTTTTAATTACTTCCTTTTGTACTTTGGTCATGGGATCATAGTGGTCTGCATTAATTATTTTAGTTGATTACATTTCATCATTGTGTTACTAGGATATATGTGCGTGTGTCCATTTATTTTAGGCTAACTCCCCCCATTTGTGGGATATGCCTACTCGGTACTAGTCACCATCCCACGACCTATTAGAGGTGGGATTAGGGTAGTGATGATACGGTCCCCTCTGGGATGGGTCGTGACACTTTATTTATGTGAAAATATATTTTCTATCTTTCTATATATATGATAATATGAGTTCTTGAAAAATGTATAAATTGGTAGATTATGCTTCCATTTTTATTTTTTTATCTGCGATTTCCTTCTCAAGAAATTGTGAGCGTTCTCTAATTAATTCAATGATTTTATCACTCTTAAAATTGAATTTCATAAATATTAATTATTTTTCCAGAATCATCAATTGATGTTTAATAATTGGTTCTTTTTTATAATAACTTAATAACATAATAATTAATTATGTTATTTTCCTTGAAAATATAGAAACATATAATTAATATTCACCTCATACTCTTCTTATTTTTTGGTTATTTTTTTCTCATATCCATTAGAACATTTTTATGTCATTATATAATAATCCAATTTAACTAATTAATAATTATTATTAATGAGACTTTAAAGCTCTATTCAATGTATTTATATTTTTTATGTCACTTATCCATAATTTTCAACATCCTCCACATCACAATAAGAGTTTTCCTATACAATTGACATGATCTAGGAGTACAAGAACATGTTTACATTTTGGGATCTCCTCCTTTACATGAAAATCATGAATGAATTAAAATTATTTTTACTTATATATAAGTTTTTATCACTTTATTATAGGATTCATATTATCATTTTCTTTAAAGAAATTTTTATCATTTTTATATACTATACTTTAATTATTTTTATTCTTCCGAAACCCCAATTTATGACTCATAATTATATTCATAATAATTATTTTTATTTAGTATATTCATTAATTAGTTTTTAAATTTTTCATATTTTAAAAACAATAAGGGAATATTCCCATTATACCTTCTCTAAAATCTTCTAATGTCATTAAAAAAGGGCCATGAATTGATTATGGTTAACTTACTCTTCTTCATCTTCTAAATATGTATATGGAGTGTTTATCTCTTGATAAAATTTCATTGATTATATAGAATTAAAATTACACTTATTTACACCCTTATAATCTATTTTAGTTTTGGTACTCTTCTCATTTTATAGAAAATTTGGATTTTATGATGTTTATCAAGTGGTAAAATGTCAAAATCCTGATCTTTCAAAGATTAATCTTTTATAGAAAACTTACTGGGATGAATTTGTAGAAACTACTTTAACACCATTGGGTCATCAATAACTTACCCATACCCTTTAATTTTTTCTAAAAACAATGTTTAACCCTATATATAATAAATTAATAAACACATAATCTACCATTCATATATCCACAAAATATTATTATATTATTTCCGTTTTTATTCCTCAACCTCCTTTTATCCTATGTAAATAACATGAAGGATATCACATATTTATTTCCCTAATTTTAATCCAATAACATTATTTAAATCCTTCTCTAAGATTAATGATTATAAAATAATTGGTGTTTGACTATCTGCCTCAAATTTCTTATATTATACCTAAGATAAGGATATATATTCTTTAGAACATTTTATCCTTAGATTTAAATTACATATACATCATTTTTTTGGATAAAAAATAAAGAATTGAAAATTAATTTTATTGATTAAAATATTTTCCCTTGAATGTAGTAGTTCTTTTTTTTCAATTGAATTCATATGACCCATGAAAATTCAAATCATACTAACTCAAAATAGAGTAAAATACTAGAACCTAAAATGGGAACCCCATATTTATACCAATTAAAGAGACCATATGTATCATAAAATATTAATACGGTTATGAATCATTGTATTAATAAAATTTTAATATATTTTATATAATGTAAGTCACTTTACACATTGCTATTTATATTAAATTGATCCGATGAAATTTGTATCCACAATCCTTAATATCTAAATGGAATGAAACTAAACTAAAATAAATTCCATGTTTTTTAAAATTCTCACCATTTAGTCTGAGTGGATAGTCTTTGGTGTGTGATTGGGGAGACCCCACTACAAATGAATTATTTTATTTTGAATAAATCCAATAGAAAATTGAATAACAAGGAAGACCATAAATTTCCATTATCAATGTGTCTCCCAATCACATAATGTGTTAACCAAACAATAAAAAAATAAAAAAGAATATTCTAATAATAATTAATAATAAAAATGTTGTTAAATGTTATAAAAGCAATAATTCATCTTATTTTCAAATTTTATAGACATCATAAGGTTTTTATTTGGAGAAAGAACTCTATAAAAATTAAATTATCAAGAAATCACTTTAATGCTTATGAAAATCTCTATAATATATTTAAACCAATTTGATATGAATATCATAAAACTTTTAATGTGTATATTGAAATTTTTAATCACAAATAATTAGTTTAAAACTTTTTAATAATGAAATAATCTAAAAATAATCTCATTAAAAATCTATTTTCTTCAATATAAAGATCATTTCATGTTCTTTAATATTTATATGTGATCAAAATAATTTTCATAGATATAACTTTGAATTAAAAATACTCATTTTATGATCCGAAATAATTTAATAAATAAATTGGATACAAAATATTTGAAGCAATAGTAATCAACTATTAGGGTAAACCTTTACCAATCCTCTACCAACTATTTCAACCAAAATAAATCAAAATATATCAATTTATTGGTAAAATATATTAAAAAAAATAGAAAACATTAAACCCAATTAAATTAAATCAACTAAATTGATCAAAAGTATCTAATTAGCTCTATTGAAGAATATATATTCATTAAAACCATTTATAATGAGACCATATTAAATAATTTGTTTATGGTTCCTATTAGGTATACCTATAATTATTTTAATAAGTTAATTTTTCATTAAGTTTACCCTATTAATATGTGTATCCATATGTCTTAATATAACATAAAAAACCATATTAATATAGTGTCAGTAATTTTATCACCAATTAGATCCATAATAATATTCTCTTAAACACATTAATTTCTAATCTCATCTAACTTAGTGTGCTCAAATTTTAGTCTTAAAATTTTTATTTCTTAAACCATTGTTTTTTGTTCAATTTATCCCATAAAAGGCTAATAATCACTACCATATTGAATAAATACTTTAATAACAATATTATAAAATTTAACCTTCAAATATAAATGGAGTTTTATGATAAAAAGTACCCCAAAATCATCTATTTATTTTATCTATCTAGTTTGAATCCTATGAGAGACATATACATTAACATATTCATAAAATTATAGAAATAATCTTAAATTTCAAAAATGTCATGACACGTCCTCAGGGCCCGTGCCGTGACTACCCCAAACCCGCCTTCCATAGTCCAGAGGCTGGCAACTAGCACTAAAGGCGTAAATCCCTAAGCTGGGAAGGAATTTCCTTTATAAAAGTAAACAAACACAATATAGTACACAACTGAAGTAAGCACTAAGTAAATTGAGTACAAAAGTAAATGCTGAAAAGTAAATGGGCCAGTATACAAACCCAACTGTAAAGCACAATACAACTGAAAGCTAGCACAACTACAGTAAAGTAAAACAGAAACCACTGAGTCGTCCTCCGGGAATCCCACCAGAAGGGTGGGTATAGATGGCCTCCTCACCACCTCAAGTCAGTTTGTCCGCTCAGTGTATGTCTCTCCAAGTGGTCCACCTCCTGGTACCGTCCAGCTCTACAAGTCTCTACCTCGATCAGTGTTGTCCGTCGTCAACATCCAACACAACGTAGTGTAGGAAAATCCCGTGCAGGGGTGAGTATATGATACTCAGTAGGGACCCCGAGACCCCCGAAGGTCTCCCAGAATCCACAAAGGATAAACCACAGAAGAGAGATACAAACACCAAGTATCAACCAACCCTACTTAGGTATATTCCCATACATATACCTAAGTTATCAACCACATTGCGACTCCAACTCTCGAACCCAAGTACAATCGAGTCCACACAAGAAAGAAGTCAATCACATCAATGATAATGATTGAAAGTGAAGACTCAACTCACAAAGATATACATATTTCAAATAGCGATAGGGATGATCATATATAGTCACTAATTCATCTAAGCTGTTGAACCCACACAGGATACGAGACCCGCTAAGCTGTAGGACCCACACAGGATACAAGACCAGATACTCTGCGAGACCCACACATGATACAAGTACAGAGGTCAAACTACCAGACCCACACAGGATACAAGAAAAGTAGACATCGCCATCTAACCCATAGAGGATTCCAATATGGTAGTCATTACTGTCGAACCCACGGAAGATCCCAGTACAGAAGTTGACGCAGTTGCTGCCAGCTCTAGGGTTCCCGCACACTGCACGCTCGATTCCAGGAGGGTCCGATCCTCGAGTAAAAAAGGGTCAATACATCAACTGTCATGAAGTCCTGAGTTTATGTATCCCTAAGTCCCGTCTCGTCAACATAAACCCAACGCGATAGATGACACATCAATCGGACGCCCGGTCTGAGTGTTATTAGCTTTTCCGTTCCAGGGCCCCAGTTGGAATTACGATCATTCCAAACCCGGCCATTATCCGATGTTTTCCAAAACTCACTTAGAGTATCACAAAAGGACCACCATGCGCAAGGTTCCCAGTGCCACAGATGATGCGTCGATCAGATGCATGATTGAAATGATATTCTCATTTAAGTGAAACGGGCCCGACCAGTCAAGCCCAGTGGGCTGGAGGGTCAGCCCATCATTCCTCAGCGGGTCCGACCCAGATGAGGGGTCGGCCCAGCCTGGCAGGGTGTGGAGCAGCGTGACCCAGCCTAGTGGCTGGCCCCGGCTCGGCCAACTGGCCGAGCGGTCCGGGGGGCATGACACCAGGCTTTCCGAAACGGCGACCCTACCCCTCCTTCACGGCCAGCCAAAGTTGGATGGGTCTTCTGGCGCGAGTAGCCCACATGGGTAGGCCGCTATTTCCCCACATGGCACCTTCGGGTGTGGTGACCTTCTTCAGCACGGTCGACCGCTTTCCGGCCGGTTCACCCGCCGAAGTGGCCCATGGAGCGTAGGCCGCGGTCCTCCGCAGTGCGGTGCGACATGGCGCCACAGTCCTCTTGTCCGTCCGGCTACGGCCGACCGGTCTTATTTGGCTGAGCTGCCCATTTGAAAGCAGTGGTCTTCCCCTATTTACGTGGAATTCGGTTCCATGTTCCTCTAGCGGACCATTTCCTGGCCACCAGTGTCGTTGCCACCTCGGTCGTCGCCGCCTCTTCCATCTCTGCCTCTATTGAGAATATAAACAAGGATTAATAGAGGGTCGTCGGGCCATGTTCGTTCGGCCCGTTCCCTCCATGTTAGGTGGTTGGAGATGGCCGATGATAATCCAAGTAATCCAATGAAGAATGGGGTACAAATTATTTACTTAAAGAATATACAAAACTCCCACCTCGTAATTGACGTTTCACATCGACGAGCCACGGGAGAGGAGCGTCGTGGTAGTCGGGCGTTGCAGAAGATGACGTCGCGGAGAATGGTGTCGTCCTGTCAACATGGGAGGAAGAGTTGTTGTCATGACGCAGGAAGAGAATCTGAAGATGACATAGATTTTCTTGACGTCGGGGTGCATCAGAGGAAGAAGTGTTGTTGGAAGAATTCCTTCACGTTCTTCGTCGGGGATGTTCTTCATTGAAGAATGATGTTCTTCATCGAAAAAGGATCAACTCTCTTCTAATTCTCCAGAGCCTCCCCAATAGTAAACTTTCCAACCCAAAAGAAATAAAAGGCTCCCAATTTAATAGAACTTCCATGAAATTCAAATTAATTCAAAAGAGGTGGAAATTAATTAATGGAGATATTAATTAGATAGGTTGGCACATTCAATGGGTGGGAGGTGGAGAGGCTCCACCATAATAAAAATGAGGAGTTGCCAAAAAAAATAAGGGTTATTAATGGGGAGTTGAGGGGAGTTGAAAGGGTTTGGGTTCGTGTGGGCCCCGCCACACTAAATCCTCTCATGGGAGGTTATGTGGGGTGTGGGCCACATCCCTAACTTCCTCTTGGTGGAAATAACCTCCTCTTAAAATAAAAATGTGTATCACCATAAGTTTATTTAATTTAAGATAAATCCCCAAATTATAACTTTCGGCTCGGATAAAACAAAACTGCGGTAAAGGTCCCCTTAAGAGAATACCGGTGCTGCGAGTTCATCGGCGTCCTCAGATTTCAATTCCAAGAACCGGTTAAAAATATAGAAAACCCCGCATGAAAGTTTACTTAATGTACCCAAACAAAACTTTAGAAATTGATTCCGGGTACACCGGCCCTTAGAATTAGGCACCGTCAGAAACTGCAGACTCGTAAAATTATCAAGTATTTAAAAAAAGTTTCATTGAAATTTCTGGGTCTTTAAATTACCCCCACCTCATGGATTTATGTCCCTGTAAAGCTACAACACACACTAGGGGAACAAATGGGGGTTAATGAGCTCACATCTAAGCTTCTCTCTCCCAAGAGCTCTCTTGGAGGTTCCCATGCTGCCAGTGAATGCGCACCAGAGGAATCGACCGTCCACATAGGACCCGCTCCTGTCGATCCTTGATCTCCACCAAGACCTCTGTGAAAGTCTCTCTTTCATCAATGTCCATATTGTTGTACATCTCGAACCTCTCGTTGTTTGATTTTCATGATCACAATCACTTTCATTTTTATCTAACATTGTGTTTTAAGTGTTTGTGTTGATAGGCATTTGATTGCCAAGAAGTTGACCAAGGAAGAGGCAGAAATGGACTGAAATTCAGTCCACCGGCCGACCGGTGGCTTCACCACCGGCCAGCCGGTGGCACCCAGACTCAAGGGGTAGCTACTGCCTCCCCACCGGTCGACCGGTGGCTCTGCCACCGGTCGACCTGTGGCACCCAGCACAAATAGTGAGACCTACTGTCTTTCCACCGGCCAGCCGGTGGCTCCTCCACCGGTCGACCGGTGGAGCCTGGACCAGAATTCTCTCCACATTCCAAGGCACCGGCCAGCCGGTGGCCCTGCACCGGCCAGCCGGTGGCCCAGTCAAACTAGCCGTTGGAGCTTTGACCAGGCTGCTCCACTTGCCTCCCAACGGCTCTGAAAGCCTTCCCAACGGCTCCGAAGGCCTCCAACGGCCATATGAGGGTTCCCCCTCTATAAATAAAGGACCTTGAAGCCCCGGAATAATTTCCGGACCATAATTAAGCATTGTGAAGCCAACGAACACAATTCTCCTCATTTGGCAAACCTCCGGCGGATTGCTCCAAGGGAACCACCACTGCTCCAATCCAATTCCACATCCAAGGAGCACCACCATAGAAGCTTGGGAGTGCACGTCTTCAACTCCATTCAACCTTTGGCGCCCAAGGCTTCTCAACAATACGGTTTTTATTGTTTCATTTATTTTGAGCTTTAAATTTGGGTTTGTGCCTACAAACCCCAAACCCTTTTCTCATCCCCCTTTCTTTTGGGTTTCACACCACCACTAAGGTGTGAAGAGGTTCACAAGCTTTTCCTTTAAAAAGCTTGAGAAAAAGGTGAGCTATCCTTCACCTGTAAGAAGGATAGTGGGTTCTTGTTAAACCATCAAAAGCAAGTGGGTTCTTGCTAAACCACAAAAGCAAGCTGTAATAGGTTCTAGTGCTACCTCAAAGCCTAGTGGGTTTCTTGCTAAAACCATTGAAAAGCAAGCGGTAGGAATCTCTCAACGGTTGAGTTGGGAGCGGAGACGTAGGCCGGGTGTTAGGCCGAACTCCGTTAACAATTTCTTGTGTCTTGCCTCTTTACTTTCCGCTGCATTTTTACTTTGATTTTTAATTTGTTAATCAATTTTTTAAAAGGCAATTCACCCCCCCCTCTTGCCATCTTCCTTGCTTCTTCCGAACCAACATTTGGTATCAGAGGGGTAATTTGAGTAATACCTTAACCGGTTTCAAATTAAAGATCCTTTTTTGATGGCTTCTACCGCTTCTTCCTCCCAATCCCCCGAAGGTCATTCTTTGGATCGTGCTCCATTTTTTGATGGAGCCGATTATTCTTTTTGGAAAACCCGCATGACCACTTTTTTAAAAAGTATTGGCTATCCTATTTTTAAAATTGTCATGCATGGTTATTCATTTTCTTCTCCCGATGAATCCAAATGGACCCCCGCCGACATTGCAAATTTTGAGCTTGATGGCAAAGCCATGAACGCTCTACATTGTGGGTTAGATCGTAATGTTTTTGATTGTATTTCTTCTTGCTCTACTTCACATGATATTTGGAAATGTTTAGAACTTACCCATGAAGGCACTAAGAAGGATCAAAAGCAAGAACCCGACAACAAGCGAGAACCCGATGAAAAATCCGTGCCCAATTGCCCACTTCACAAGAAAAGGGCCAAGAAGAAGAGAAAGAAAAAGGACCTCAAGGCCACATGGAGTGACACCTCCTCATCATCCTCCTCCTCCTCGAGCGACAACGGTACGAAATGCCTAATGGCATGTAATGAGGTAACATCTTCCGACTCCTCCTCCTCTTGCTCTTCAAATTCAAATTCTTTAAATCATCTTTCTTATGAAGAACTCTCACATGCTAGAGACCAACTAGAAAAAGGTTTTCATGCTTTATCGTCAAAATTTGTTGCTTTAAAAAAGTCTTTCAAAAAACTCTCCTCCGAAAAAGAACAACTTCTCAAAGAGAAGGAGGAGATGTCTCTTAAAATCCAAAATTTTCCAAATGTTGATTCCATGGAATCAACCATCAAAGACCTAAGGGAGACCCTAGCTAAGTTCACCCAAGGGGAACAAAATTTAAACAATTTGCTTGGTTCCCAACGTATATCCCGAACCACCAATGGACTTGGCTATACCAACCGAGCCTCCTCCTCTCATGCTCAAACTGTTTTTGTAAGGGGGAGCTCCGATTATAAATTTTGTAATTATTGTAAGAAACCTGGGCACATGATATATGAATGTAATTGTAAAAATGCCCGGTACGGTCAACCCAAATCTTTTTACTTTTCGGACGAATTCTATAGGAGAAGACCCGCTATGAGACAAGTGTGGATTGAAAAATCCCTTCTTGCGAGTCTCTCCGGGACAAAATTTATTTCCTCTCCCCGGTGATTTATTGTTTTTATTTAGGGGGAGTTAGGTTTGTTTAAGAATTTTTGTTTTATTCAAACTTTCAATTTCAACTTTTGGTTTCAAATTTCAATTTTTCAATTGGTTTTTGATTCAAAACTCTCAATTCAAACTGTTATTCAATTTTTGTTTCAAATCATTCAATTTCCAAAATTTCAATTGATTTTCAAATCTCATCCCTTGTTTTTCAAAATTTCCCTCAATCAAGTTTTATGCCCCACTCTATTTTGATAATCACAAAGGGGGAGAATTTCTTGATTGATTGGGGGAGAAACTTTTTTTCATGCTTTGCTTTACATTTCATTTTATTTAAGCATTCCTTTCAATTCATGTTTTTACTTTAATTGTTTAAGTGATTGTGATCATCAAAATAGGGGGAGATTGTTGTACATCTCGAACCTCTCGTTGTTTGATTTTCATGATCACAATCACTTTCATTTTTATCTAACATTGTGTTTTAAGTGTTTGTGTTGATAGGCATTTGATTGCCAAGAAGTTGACCAAGGAAGAGGCAGAAATGGACTGAAATTCAGTCCACCGGCCGACCGGTGGCTTCACCACCGGCCAGCCGGTGGCACCCAGACTCAAGGGGTAGCTACTGCCTCCCCACCGGTCGACCGGTGGCTCTGCCACCGGTCGACCTGTGGCACCCAGCACAAATAGTGAGACCTACTGTCTTTCCACCGGCCAGCCGGTGGCTCCTCCACCGGTCGACCGGTGGAGCCTGGACCAGAATTCTCTCCACATTCCAAGGCACCGGCCAGCCGGTGGCCCTGCACCGGCCAGCCGGTGGCCCAGTCAAACTAGCCGTTGGAGCTTTGACCAGGCTGCTCCACTTGCCTCCCAACGGCTCCGAAAGCCTTCCCAACGGCTCCGAAGGCCTCCAACGGCCATATGAGGGTTCCCCCTCTATAAATAAAGGACCTTGAAGCCCCGGAATAATTGCCGGACCATAATTAAGCATTGTGAAGCCAACGAACACAATTCTCCTCATTTGGCAAACCTCCGGCGGATTGCTCCAAGGGAACCACCACTGCTCCAATCCAATTCCACATCCAAGGAGCACCACCATAGAAGCTTGGGAGTGCACGTCTTCAACTCCATTCAACCTTTGGCGCCCAAGGCTTCTCAACAATACGGTTTTTATTGTTTCATTTATTTTGAGCTTTAAATTTGGGTTTGTGCCTACAAACCCCAAACCCTTTTCTCATCCCCCTTTCTTTTGGGTTTCACACCACCACTAAGGTGTGAAGAGGTTCACAAGCTTTTCCTTTAAAAAGCTTGAGAAAAAGGTGAGCTATCCTTCACCTGTAAGAAGGATAGTGGGTTCTTGCTAAACCATCAAAAGCAAGTGGGTTCTTGCTAAACCACAAAAGCAAGCTGTAATAGGTTCTAGTGCTACCTCAAAGCCTAGTGGGTTTCTTGCTAAAACCATTGAAAAGCAAGCGGTAGGAATATCTCAACGGTTGAGTTGGGAGCGGAGACGTAGGCCGGGTGTTAGGCCGAACTCCGTTAACAATTTCTTGTGTCTTGCCTCTTTACTTTCCGCTGCATTTTTACTTTGATTTTTAATTTGTTAATCAATTTTTTAAAAGGCAATTCACCCCCCCTCTTGCCATCTTCCTTGCTTCTTCCGAACCAACACATATCCCCATGATAGATGATGTGGGACAGGTCATGCATGTATATCCTTAGCTGAGATACGTGGAAGACCTCATTCACCCTGTGCAACTGAGGTGGAAGGGCCAGACAGTAAGCCACCTCACCTACCCTGCTGAGGAGCTATAAAGGTCTGATGAATCATGAAGCTAACCTACCGCCACTTCCAAATCTCCATAAACCTCATGGAGGTGAGACACATGGGAAAACATGGTCGCCATCCTCTAACACCAGTGGTCTCCGTCTCCTATCAGCATAGGACTTCTCTCTGCTCTGTGCAATCTTGATCTGCTCCTGGATGATCTGCACCTTCTCCATCGTAGCCTGCACCATCTATGGCCCTACAAGTGTTGACTCCCCTGGGTCTTTCCATCACAGAGGTGATCTGCAAGGTCGGTCGTACAGTGCCTCGTAAGGTGCCATCCCGATGGTGGAGTGACAGCTGTTGTTGTACGCAAACTCCACCAAGGGTAAGTGATCCTCCCAAATGCGACCAAAGTCAATAAAACATGCATAGAGCATGTCATCGAGAGTATGAATGGTCCTCTCAGTCTTTCCATCCATCTGAGGATGGAAGGAGGTGCTCATACGTAGCTTCTTCCCAAATACCTCCTACAACCCCTTCCAAAGCCGAGAAGTAAAGCGTGCATCCCAATCGGATACGATCGTCGATGGCACACCATGAAGTCATATGATCTCATATACGTAGAGGTTTCCCAATCTCTCTTCTGAGCCATGCTCTCTGATTGGTAGGAAGTGGGCCGACTTGGTGATTCGGTCGACAATCACCCAGATAGAGTCGTGTCCTCTTGATGTAGGTGGAATCCCCGTCACTAAATCCATGGAGGTCCCATCCCACTTCCACTCAGGGACCTATAAGGGTTGTACCAAGCCTGCTGGTACCTGGTGCTCTGCCTTCACTTGCTGACAAGTGAAGCATCGTGAAATGAACTCTGATACAACCCTCTTCATACCCGGCCACCAGTGCGGTCATCTAAGGTCTTGATACATCTTTGGCACTCCTGGATGTACCGCTAGAGGGGAAGTGTGGAACTCCCTCAACACCTCCTCCTGTAGTGAAACTGGTACCATGGTATATCCACTAAAGAGGATGACGTGATCCCCTCCTTCAGAGAATCCATCAGGTGCCTACCCTGTGGATATCTGAGCACGTCGCATATCACAGTCAACGTCCCCACGTTGTGCCTCTCTGACTTGCCGAAGATGTGGAGGAGTGACTGTGAGAGACTAAAGAAAGGATGCTCCATATATATCCATAAAGGATATCTGAAACGCAGCTAGCTGCTCCGTCACCTCTCCTTGCAGCTGATTGCCCGATCTCCTGCTAAGACCATCAGCTACAACGTTCCCCTTCCCAGGTGTGCAGACTATCTCAAAGTCATAGTCCGGGAGGAACTCGAGCCATCGCTGTTGTCTTAGGTTTAGGTCCTTCAACGAGAAGATGCACCTGAGACTCTGGCGGTCAGAGTAGACTGTAAAGTTATCGCCCATCAGATAGTGTCTCCACATCTTGAAGGTGAATACCACTTCTGCTAACTCCAGGTAATGGGTAGCGTAGTTCTGCTCATTATGTCGCAACTGCCGTAAACCATATGCGATAACCACTCGCTCCTGCATCAGAACACACCCGAGTCCGGTCCTTGATGCATCACAGTAAACTACGTACCCAATTCCTTCCTCTGATAGCCTCAAGATGGGCGCACTAGTCAATCTCTTCCTCAGATCCTGAAAGCTCTGCTGGCATCTATCTGACCACACAAAGGGTTTCCCCTTCTTCGTCAAAGAAGAAAGTGATGTTGCAACTCTTGATAAGTCTGACCCAAATCTTCGATAGTACCCAGCCATACCTAGGAAAATCTGATCCTCCATCACTCTCCTGGGTGACTCCCAAGCAAGCAGTGCCTTGATCTCCGCTGGATCCACTACTACCCCCACCTCCGAGATGACGTGTCCCAAGAAGTGAACCTATCAAATCTAGAACTAGCACTTCGAGAGCTTACCATAAAGCTGGTGCTCACGGAGTGTGTCTAGTACTACCCACTAATGGTAGGTGTGATCCTCCTTAGTAGTTGAGTAAATCCATATGTCGTCGATGAAGACTACGACAAATCGATCGAGGTAAGGCTGGAAGATCCTATTCATGAGACTCATGAACACTGCTGGAGAATTGGTTACGCCGAAGGGCATAACCAAGAAATTTTAGTGGTCATACCGACACCCAAAGGCCATCTTCTGCACATCCTCGTCTCGAACTCTGAGCCGGAGAGAGCTTGACCTAAGTTCTATCTTTGAGAACCATCATGCTCCCTTGAGCTGATCGAAGAGGTCGTCAATCCTCGGAAGTGGGTACTTGTTCTTCATGGTCACCTGATTCAAGTGACATTAGTCAACACACAGTTTCAAGATCCCATCCACCTTCTTGGAGAAAAAAAATCGGAGATTCCCAGAGTAAAACACTAGGTCAGATAAATCCCTTTCCCTGCAAGTCCTCCAGTTGTACCCACAACTCACGAAGATTAGCGGGAGCCATCCGATATGCTGGGGTAGATATCGGTGCTTTCTCGGGGTACATGTCTATGTATATGTCTACCTATCTGTGAGGAGGTAGTCCTGGAATGTCTTCAGGAAAAAAATCCACATGCTGATTCACCACAATAGGAAAACTCAGACACCGCACATCAACTGCTCCGAGGATGAGACTATCCAACTAATGTGCGATCGGCTGCCCTCTCCTCTGCATAAGTCTATCCTGTGCTGAAAAGGCTCCCTTCTCGTCAGTGAAAGTGAAATTGTTCCCATTCGTGTACACACACTGCACTTTGTGCCTAATACAGTCGATCTGGGCATGGACTGTAGATAACCAGTCCATACCCAAGATGACGTCGTAAGGCCACGATGCTGCTACAAGAAGTTCCCAGTCGAAGCTCTCACCTCTTAGAGTAAGCTCACACTACCAAAACCAGTGCGTAATCATCCAGTCTGCTCCTATTGGAGTCTCTAGCCGTAAGGATCGAGCCAACGGCTCCATTGGAATCTCCGTGCTCCAAACAAGGGCAGCGAAAATAAAATAAAGACTCGCACCTGTGTCTATAAGTACTGCAACAAGTGTGGAGTAGACGCAGATAGTACCTTGAATCATCTCAGGTGCACTGTGGTTATAGACCTCTTCTTCCTGGAGCTGAGTCCACCTCTATCCGCCAGCTATTTGTGGTTGGGGTGGACCTCCTGGTGGTGGTGGTGGTAGATCCTCGAAATGTTGTCCATCACCCACTGCTCGGCCAACTCCTCTGTCTCGTCCGCCCGCTCCCAGTGGACCACCACGGTCAAAACTATGCCTCTACCTGGGAGGTCCCTTTACTGTCTACTTCTCGTTTTCATGGTAGGTTGGGAAGTCACGATCCATGTGGCCCTGCCCGCCGCATGCATAGCACTGTCTACTCCTCGAAAGGTTGCCTCTGTTTTGTTTGCCCTGCACAACTGAACTTGTATCCTGAGGTCGCCCACCTGATGTCCTGGTCCGCTTGGACCTCAGTGACATCTATCTACTTCCAGATGTAGAAGAATCTACTATGTGTCACCCTGCGGTGGGTCTCTCCGCTGGTGACTACTCAGTGAGAAATCTATCCACTAGAAGGGCTCGCTCCAGTACCCCTGCCTACATCGGGATGCTGAGGGGAATCGTCGAACCCTGATCTCGTGCCTCAGTCCTTGCTCGAAGGTTCGGTCCCTAAAGAACGGGTCCTGTACCATATCCGTGGAGTAGCGTGAGAGGTCATTAAACCTTGCTGAGTACTAAGCTATTGTCATGCCACCCTGCTGCACATGTAGTAACTCCTGAATCTGCACCGCACGAAGGGTGGCTGGAACACACTCCGAGTGGAAGAGACTCTCAAAGTCTGTCCAAAGAAGTGATGCCTCATCATGCACCTGGAGCATTAGGCTCTACCATCTACCTACTGCTAAATTCAGAAGAATCGCAACAAGGATCACCATAAGGTTGGCTGGTGTCCCTACCAAATCTGAAAACTCGGACAATATCCTCCAGCCAATCCTGAGCTGCATGTGGGTCCGTCTCTCCACAGAACCTGGGCGGCCTCTATCGCTGGAACTCGTGCAACACACTCAAGTGGTGTGCAATATCTGCTGCTGGGGATGGTGTTATAGGTGGCCCAGCGGGTAGTGGTACCGCTGGTGCCTCCGCTATGATGGGGCCCTACACCGAGGCCTCGTCGCTCAGTGGGCTACCATCTCATACGTAACTCAGAACCCTAGATGGTTTCCTTCGTGGGGCCATCCTGAAAAGAAGCGGGTGAACCATTGTCAAACAGTATACCTGGTGAGCTGACACAAAGTAATCACAAAGAAAACCTTTCAAAGGAAACACACACGCAATTAGTGTTTTCATGAACTAAGTTGGAAATCATATGTCAGGGTCCTGGTGTATGGATATGTCGGCTGCCACACCAACACTGGACTCCCTGGACTAAAAACCACACTCAATACTATTAACACTATTGCTTCACAGAAATAAAGATCAGAGTCCTGAGTTCTGTGGTAGAACTGACTCCACTGATACCAATTTGTCACGACCCGTCCTCAGGGCCCGTGTCGTGACTACCCCAAGACCGCCTTCCATAGGTCAGCGGTTGGAGACTAGCACCAAAGTCGTAAATCCCTAATCTGGGAAGGAATTTCCTTTATAAAAGTAAACAAACATAAAAAAGTACACAACTGAAGTAAGCACTAAGTAAACTGAGTACAAAAGTATATACTGAAAAGTAAATGGGCCAGTATACAAACCCAACTGTAAATCACAGTACAACTGAAATCTAGCACAACTGCAGTAAAGTAAAAAAAAACCACTGAGTCATACTCCTGGAATCCCACAAAAAGGGTGGGTACATATGTACTCCTCAGCACCTCAAGTCAGTTTGTCCGCTCCATGTACGTCTCTCCAAGTGGTCCACCTCCGGGTACCGTTCAGCTCTACAAGTCTCTACCTCAATCAGTGTTGTTTCTTGTCTGCATCCAACACAACGTAGTGCGGGGAAAGCCTGTGCATGGGTGAGTATAAGATACTCAGTAGGGACCCCGAGACCCCCAAAGGTCTCCCAGAATCCACAATGGATAAACCAAAGAAGAGAGATACAAACACGAAGTATCAACCAACCCTATTTATGTATATTCCCATACATATACCTAAGTTATCAACCGCAATACGGATCCAACTCTCGATCCCAATTACAACCCGGTCCACACAGGAAAGAAGTAAATCACATTGATGATAATGATTGAAATTCAAGACTCAGCTCACAAAGATATACATCATTCAAATAGGGATAGAGACGATAAAATATAATCACTGATTCATCTTAGTTTTCAGACCCACACAGGATACAAGACCAGTTAAGCCATCGGACCCACACAGGATACAAGACTAGCTACTCTACCGGACCCACACAGGATACAAGTACATAGGTCAAACTGTCGTACTCACATAGGATAAAAGAAAAGTAGACATTTCCATCGAACCCATGGAGGATTCCAGTATGGTAGTCGTCGCTATCGAACCCATGAAGGATCCCAATACAGAAGTTGATGTAGTCACAACCAGCTCTAGGGTTCCGGCACACAACACGCTCGATTCTGGGAGGGTCCACTCCTCGAGTAAAAAGGGGTCGATACATCAACTGTAACGAAGTCCGGAGTTGATGTATCCCGAAGTTTCGACTTGTCAAAAGAAACACAACGCGATAGACGAAGCGTCAATCAGACGCCTGGTCTGAGAGATATTGGCTTTTCCGTTCCAGGGGCCCGGTTGGAATTATGCTCGTTCCAAACCTGGCCATTATCCAAAGTTTTCCAAAACTCACATAGAGTATCGCAAATGGACCGCATCGCCGCAAGGGTCCTAGTGCCATAGACGACACATTGATCGGATGCACGGTCGCAAAGTTATTCACATTTAAGTGAAACGAGTCCGATCCGTCAAGCCCGGTGGGCTGGCGGGTCGGCCCATCATGGCTCAGTGGGTCCGACCCGGCTGAGGGGTCGGCCCGGCCCGACGCGGCATAGCCCGGCCGGGTGGCTGGCTGCAGCTCAGCCAACTAGAAAAGCGGTCCGAGGGGTGCAGCCCCCAGCTTTTCGAAACGGCGGTGTTGAGCGGCGCCGCCCCTTGTGCCCGGCCGGCTGAAGCCGACCGGCTCTTCTGGAGCAAGCGGCCTGCATGGGCGGGCCACTTTTTCCCTACGCAACACCTTCAGGTGCTGCGACCTTCTTTAACCTTGTCGGTTCGCCCGCCGAAGCGGCCCGCGGAGTGCGGGCGGCGATCCTCCACAGCGTGGTGCCACATGGCGCTGCGGTCCTCTTGTCAGGCCAGCTACAGCCGGCTGTTTCTTCTTTGGCCGAGCGGCCTATTTCCAGGCCACGGTCTTCCCCTCTATTTGGGTCATCCGGTGTCGTGGTCCTCTAACAGACCAGTGCATGGCCACTATTTCCGCCGCCGCCTCGGTCGTCACTGCCTCTTCCATCTCCGCCTCCATTACGAATATAAAAAAGGATTAACGGAGGGTCATCGTGCCGTGTTTGTTCGGCCTGCACCCTCTGTGTTAGGCATTATAAAATGTATGATGATAATCCAAGTAATCCAATGGAAAATGGGGTAAAAATTATTCACTTAAAGAATATACAAAACCCCTACCTCGTAATTGACGTCGCACGTCGATGAGCCGCGGAAGACGAGCGTCGCGGTAGTCGGGCATCGCGGAAGAGGGTGTCACGGAGAGCGGTTTCATCCCATCAACATGGGAGGAAGAGTTGTTGTCGTGATGCGGGAAGATAATCTGAATAATACGTAGTTTTCCTTGACTTCGGGGTGCGTTCGAGGAGGAAGCGTCGTTGGAAGAAGTCCTTTGCATTCTTCGTCGGGGATGTTCTTCGTTGAAGAATGATGTTCTTCGTCGAAAAAGGATCACCTCTCTTCTAATTCTCCAAAGCCTCCCCAATAGTAAACATGCCAACCCAAAAGAAATAAAAGGCTCCCAATTTAATAGAATTTCCATGCAATTAAAATTAATTCAAAAGAGGTGCCAATTAATTGATGCAGATATTAATTAGATAGGTTGGCACATTCAATGGGTGGGAGGTGGAGAGGATCCACCATAATAAAAATGAGGAGTTGTCAAAAAATAAATAAGGTGTATTAATGAGGAGTGGAGGGGAGGTGAAAGGGTTTGGGTTCGTGTGGGCCCCACCACACTAAATCCTCTCATGGGAGGTTATATGAGGTGTGGGCCCCACCCCTAACTTCCTCTTGGAGGAAATAACCACCTCTTAAAATTAAATTGTTTATCACCGCAATTTTATTTAATTTAAGATAAATCCATAAATTATAACTTTCGGCTCGCATAAAACGCAACTGTGGTAAAGGTCCCCTTAAGCGAATATCAGCAACGCGAGTTCATCGGTGTCCTCAGATTTAAATTCTGAGAACCGGTTCAAAAGATAGAGAAACCCACACGTACGTTTACTGAACGTACCCAAACAAAATATTATAAATTGATTCCAGGCACATCGGGCCTCGGCATCAGGCACCGTCAGAAACTCCGGACTCATAAAATTCCAAAGTATTTTTTAAAAAAAAATCTTGAAATTTCCGGGTCTTTAAAAAAAATAATCAAATTTTAAAATAACATGGGATCCTAATCTCACATCTATAAAATTACTATAAAATTATTTTCTAAAATAACACTCCATATGTTTTTCCATATCCCTACTAATATAGAGCATTATATTATTATGTATTTATCCATAACTGTAACTTCAAATTGATAGTATATTTGAAATGTTTAAGAGAATTTAAATTTACAAACAATTTAGTGATGTGTTTTTAACTTGTTATAGCTTCTAGAAAACAACTTATTTTTTCCATTAAAATATTAATATTGTTTAGATTGTGGTTATCGAAAAAAATTGAATTATTTTTAAGAAAACTCATGAATTGGAGTTTGTACCTACCCAAATTTAATTTAATCCACAACATACGTATTATAATCTTCTACTATGTGTCAAATTAGAAATAACTCAGAAAATACACAACTTCGATATATACCACATGCTACCATGGCTTAAATATACCTATAAATAGTAATTAATGAAATTAATTCCATTAGTTTTAATAAAAACTATAATATTATTAATTTATTGAAAATTATGTCATTTTAACTTAATCAATCCTTTTACCTACCCTCTATACTTATATACGATAATAATTATTATCTAAAAGAGTCTGAACTCAAGGATTTATTTGAGAATTTTTCCATAAATTATATCAAATTAGTTTCCTATAAATATAAATTTAACTCAAACATATTCTTCAACAAGTGTAATTATTGTAAAAATATATTCTCTATACTATTTGAAAAAACATAGAATGAAATCCCCATTAAATTCATATGACTTTAACTAATATTCAATCGTCATGTTTACAACTAATACAAAATTAACTAAGACCATATTTATATATCTCAATTAATCTTCCTATATTATTTAACAATAATTTTTATAGATAATTTATATAAATCACTCTCCATAGATAAATTCCTAGTACTACATAGTAGGATATAAGTAAAGTGATCTTTTTAAGATAAATATACCTCTCAATGATAATTAATTTTACAATAATGGAATACCTTCAATGAACTCACTTAACAATATTGTCCATGGTCTGTAAACATTTTTTTAGGAATCGAAGCCTCCAATAATAACTTGATAGAATATAGATTTAACTTTTATAAATGTAAATTAAAGATAATTTTTAAAAAAAATGCATATATATTAGGTTCTTGTGGAGTCCTACTATACATGTTATGTTTTTTTTCTACATGAGTCAATTTAGTTTCCACACCTTCTTATAAGATAATATTATATTCCATTATAGCATCAATTCCTGATTTTTTTGTTTGGAATTTCTATAAATAATGACTTCTCAAAAATGTATACCATATTAAGGAATATATTAGTATGATCTATAAACAATTCTCCTTAAGTGGGTTGACATAAATATTATCCCATTTATTCAATTATATATCAAAAAATAAATTCTTTTCCTATATAGGTATAATACTATTTGAAACATTATGCTTTATATAAGACTCTTAGCCCTAAATTTTAAATAAATAAAAATAAATATGTTTCCCAGAAAACATCCTATATGGTATATTTAAAACTACATATGATGAAATACATATTAGTAGTAAATCATTAGTTTCAAGATTATAACCCTAAAAAGAATATAAAATGTTCAGATAAACATATTAATTAAAAAATTTATCCATTAATGTACAATTCTTATTTTAGATACTCTAATCCATGATGATATTCATAGAGAATTAAGTTGTAAAATAAAAATATAATCTCTTAGATGATTGGTAAATTATTTGTGTAAGAACCCCCCAACTCTGTGTGATAGAAATATTTTAATACTTATACATTTTATTATTCATGTTTTATATTTATAATTGAATCATTTCAAAATAGTCAAAAATGTGTTTCAAAATAAATAAAAAACCTATAGGCTGTAATAATTATAAATAGTAACTGAGTATTTATAAACACCAATATTATTTATGCTCATTTCGCCACATACAATAGTATTTATTAAACATAATAGCTCATTATATCTATTTCCATTTCCAATAAAATTATATTTTTCATCATTCCTTGAAAGTAATATTCGCACGTACTAAATGAATAATAATAAAATGATTACATAAATTTAGTATTATGGATTCTTTAGATGTGTATAATATTTATATTTCAAAGCTAATAACTCTAAATTATGGTGGTTCTAGAATGGTTAACCTATTTTTAATGTCATAAACATGATTATACATGTCTATAATGTATAAAATATTAACGATTTTTCCAATTCCATAAAATATTTCATCTAATTATATAGTAAAAAAATTATTATTAATCATGAAATAAAATATTTTATTTACCAAATGTAAAAAAATAAAATTTCTCTATATTTTAGACACATAATAATAATCTTTATATTCTCAAACTAATCCATTAGGTAGACACTATATGGAAATTAAATTTTTATTATAAATTAGGAATAATAAGTCTATTATACATACCATATGTTTCCACATAAAACAAAAAAATCCATTATCTAATGTTAACATGTATATTAAATTCACCTTTATCCTATTCTATTTTATTTCTAAGTTCATGT
Source organism: Viscum album (assembly GCA_963277665.1). NCBI lineage: Eukaryota > Viridiplantae > Streptophyta > Magnoliopsida > Santalales > Viscaceae > Viscum > Viscum album. The sequence continues at coordinate 574,452,914 of OY728122.1, read as the reverse complement.
AAAACTTTTAAAATGAAAGAGGCGCAAACATTTTCTTATACCCATGAACTATAATTAAATAAATTATTTCTATAGATTTTAATTTTTTATTCTCGTGATGATTATCTTTATAACAATAACACTTTTTAATTCATAAAACAAATATACGAGGTTTTAAAACTAATATATAATAGATCTCAATGATACAATGTATGTGATTAAATCTATTACAATATAAATTAGAATATATTTTTCAAGTGAGCATGATGTTCAATTAGTGGTCCATGATCCATATTTCACTATTCTTTGAGTCCACTATAATGTTTCTATGATAACCTAACTATTTAGGTAAACAATCATGTCGATTATATCATATATAACTCTTTAATAGTTTAATAAACAATATATTGCATAAATTTATCTAATTAATTGTATCAAAATAAAATCTCTAGAGACCTAATCCTTTTAGGTTCACCAATCCCTGAGTAGCTCAAATATCATGGTTAGATACAAGCACATGATATTTTTAGGGACACCCATACATTTCAAAACTTATACAAGATAATTCCTAAACACCCAATAATATCCATGAATAACCATTTATATGATAGAGGTATTGATATGTTTTCTCTTGAGAATAAATAAAATAATTGTTATTTAAAATTATATTTAATGATAGTAAACTTTTTTACATGGATCTCACATGAATTTCATCTAATTAAATCCTCTATATATATATAAATCTAAATATATAATATATACATATTATCCTTTGACCAAATTAACACATTTCAATCAAATTAACATAAAAATCAAGTTAAACTGATGACTTGTGTTATAAAACTATAGAAAAAAATTTAATTACAATATAGGAAACATATCTAAATTTATCACTTGAAAATAGCATGCAGAACTCAATTTTATGTATCATTTTAATGTAATTTCTTGGTTATTTGGATAGACTAATGGATTGTTATATTATTATGATTTTTTAGTATTTTTAGTATGACTTTTCAATATGATGTATCTCTATAATTGAGATAAGATCATGTTTTTCAAAAAATAAATAAGGGCAATGAAATAGTAAAAATGGTTCATTGGAGGTTACTTGGGAAAATAAGCACCAGTGGACCATTTAATTAATTTTTTAGTTGCTCATTTTGAATTTTGTCTTCAATTTATAATGAAAAAGACTTAATATTTTTTAAATGGTATTCTAAAATTGGATGTGATTTGGGTTGTAAATTAAAAATAAAGTGGGATTCGAAATGGTTTATTTTAAATAAGATTTAAAATTGTTAAATGACAGGTTTATAAAGATATTTCATAGGGAATATTACCCTTGGTCATATTATGATAATGTTTTTATGTGCTGATTTTTTAATGGTTTATAAACATAATTTTGACTATTATTTTAATTAAAATCGTTGTGTGTGTGTATTTTGTTAAATGTTTTTGGTTTGATTTAACTTATAAGGGATAGACCCTATTTCAAATTCATTTCTGCTTGTATGAGTATCTTGGTTTTGGTTTCATTATACATTATATCTTACTAAATCATGCAACAAGTTATCATATGAACTATATGCGAGACCTTACCTTGAGGGATAGATGATTAGATTTGATTAAAATATTGGGTAGGTTTCCTCTTAGCATATATTCGTAAGAAAATTTAGATAACCATTGAGATGATATTGCATCTAATTTATTTTAGTTACCTTGACTAATTTGATTCATCCATGGATTTTAGCGAGGCTTTGATTGAGGGATAGCATATTTGTTGAGTTTAGGGTAAAAGTGACCCCGGGATTTGTGTGACACGCTAATATTGATCATATGATGGGTGGAACCATTAACTATCATCCTTAAGGTAATGTTTGTTATTATGGATAAGTTATTGGCCTACAAAGGTCCTTATAGTAGTGCCTCATAATTTACCATAAAAATGGTGGTGTGAGATAATATGTATGTTTTTTTGATTCATGACTAAGGTCTGATTAATGGAAAGTAGTTCTGATGTTGTAGTGATACCTTATATGTATTAATATATAGGTTTAGGACCTATGTCAGTTCCCTTTGTATTATTATTTATTTTATTAGGTGTGTCATGACCCCTAACTACAAATATTCCCCTCCTAGGATAGTAATGAAAAAAGGGAGATAATGACCCCCCGAGTCCCACCTTCAGTAGGCCCTAGGGTGGAGACTTGCACAAAGCGTATACATGTCTTAGAAAATGGGAGGCATTGATATTTTTATAGAAACATGATCGAGATATAAGATGTTTCATCCCACAAAAAATCCATGATATATATATATATATATATGAGAAAGCCAAATACATCCCACAATCATGTTTGAAAAAGAGTTGATAAAAAAGTCTCCAAAGTAAGTATAAAAAGTTTAGCTAGGCGGTGACACAAAAAATTTCAAGATATGAGATAGTAAAGTCCAGCATGGTCTATGAAGTCCTCTTGGAAACATGAACATATTTTTATATATGTTGGGTGAGCATACAAGTATACACAGTAGGAAAACCAAAGTCTCTCATGCACATGTGAAAGAAGCATACTACTGCCCCTATGAGAAAATAGTAAATCCAAACAACACTTAAGCAGGTATACTAACTACCCCAACCCAACCAAGGAATGATCACCAAATAACAGAAGTCAAGTAAATTAATATTATACACATCGATAATAGGGTACCACTCACCACTTTCCCACTAATTAGATTCCCTCACACCCTAACAACAAACATCCTAGAACTCCCGTATCTTCTGAACACACCATATCACAAGCTGCCCACACACACCTAGGCCTCACAACCACACCTCATCCCATCACCGGGGCCACTGGCCACATCACATGTTTCCCACAGACAACTGGGACCCATACCACATTACATGCTTCCCACATACACCTGGGCCACATACCCTGTCACATCCCAGAAACACCTATGAAAGCACAACACATCTCATCCTGAAGACACATGTGAAAACACAACACAACTCATTCTGAAGACACATAGTAAAACACAACCCACCCACACACACATGGGCCCTACAAACTAAAACCCGATCAAATAATATTGGGATACCACCGCCTAGAATGAGTAGGAAAGAGAGGGTGTCTATCCATCCATCCTCCCACTAGGATGCTTGGGAAAGACACCCTACTCTGTGGCAATGGGGGTGTTCGAAACATAGTGCTCAACTAGGGAAGTGTGCATATTTAAATCACAAAGGAAATAAATGTATATATAGATATAATACTCAACACTCCTGCCCAACCTATATGTTCTCAAAAAAATAACCAGCTCACAGTACTACCAACTACAGTTCTACCTATAATGCAATAAACACACAAAAAGACACAACTTCTTTCCAATTCCCAACCAATTATTGGTAAACCATTAACATTATTAATTCACAAATAATTTATTCATTTCATTAACCAAACAAACCCAATCCATTTAAAAACTTTATTAACCAATTACATATTCATCTATTCAATTACTATCTGAAAAATTACTATGCACAACACATAAAAAAATAAAACAACAAATCACTTCACAACCCTATCGAAGCCCTACTATGTAAACCATATCATCCATTCCACAATAACCCAATCTCTCAACTTGAAATTCTATTACATTTTTTGGTTGATGTATTATCTATAATTTCATCCACCACACCACCCAAACCAACCTACAACACACACATATGCTTAAAAAATGTACCACATCACAACATGGCCACTTCACATCCCATTTTACCCACACACACAACCACACTATCCCACAAAAAACATAAACCCACATACCAAATCATAACAAAAATCCATATTTTATGAGGCATCCCATATTAAATTCCACTAGTTAATTCAGGGGTTTTCACAAAAACTGGGTAATCCTAGGGCATCGATTTATTAGCCAAGTGTATGGGATTTAAAAATTTCAATATAAAAGTGTTTATCATAAATAAAACAACATGAAACTTGTTTAATGCACAACCAAGGATGGCCAATGGACATGATTTTTAGTGGGGAATTTATCCTATGTAATTCACAACAACTACCAAAAACAAATAGCAAGCAGATCATACATCAATTTTCGCCACCCCCTACATATTTATCTTAAAACAATTCAATTATATTTAATTCATTTAGATTTAATTATATTCACACAGGAATATTTCTTACAAACACTCTGCATGATGGAAAATTAAGAGGGATGAAGGGAAACAAACTTGGAAGGGGTGTCGATGTTCTTCATATGAGAACTGATTATGTAACGGTCCTATGGCCACCTATCTTACAAGATCTGTATCCATAATAGGACTCCACGGAACCACCACACCAAAATAAATTTAGAGAGACCCCATTTAGAGTCATGGATAAGCACACATCATAGAATGAAGAGAATATATGGAATAAAATGAGACCCAACCGAGGGAAACTGTTAGAAAATGAAGGGAGAATGTAGCTTGGATAACAACTAATCACCAATGAACTATCATTGCGATCAACTGACCGAAGAGGGAGGAAGAGGGTTAGAAGATCTTCTTGGGGCACCTAGGGTTTTTATGGAATGATAGAGACTACTATTGTTTTAGTATTTGTGAAAAACTAAGCAGTTTGAATGTTTTAAAACATTACAGTATTGTGGTATTACACGACGTGCAATCCCCTTTCATGCTGTGAAATCCTTAAAGGTATAATTATTCCAAAAAACCCATCGCATGTCGGTTTAATTTATTTTTCAAACCCCAAAATATTAAATGATGTGAATACCTCTTTCATGATGTGTAAAATTATGCACATCGTGAACTTTCTCAGACAATTTGTGAAACAAAACTTCAAAATGTGAAATAAAGTTACACGATGTGTAACCTCCCTTCTTCCAGTTTTTAATAACCAAACTTCTCAAACTCCCTATGAGCCTCTTCCAAGCACTTTCAACAAAAAAACTAGAAAAGTAATAGAACAGGAAGGAACAAAACATTTCATTAGTTACCTCTAAAATGATTATATTACTAGAGAGTGCAAAACCAATCCTAGGATAAAAGGGTTCTGAACAACCACCCCAAAAGATAAATTTCAAGTATCTCGCTCCACTCTAAACACATATAACAACCAAAAACATCAACATTAAATGATAAGATACCCTATGTTGTTAAAAATATGGATTGGAAGACCCCTCATTCAAGAATACATCCTACAACACTAGTAAATAGGACTTATAATGTCAACCCAAATAACTAGAAGACACACCAAATGAGAAAAAAACCACACTATACAAACATGTGAACTAAGGAATTATATCCTCAATTTCAAGATAATATCCACTTTTTGTGGCACTAACTCATCCACATGGGTTTAATACATCATAATTAATGTGTCTCAATTAGGAATTGAGTTCTCCCCTTTTCACATGTTAGGACTACCACACACATTTCCAACCAATGGAAAACAACTAATTTATAAAATAAGGTTCAAACATTACATTTCAGAACAAAATATATCATATAAAAACTCAAAAAAACTCTATGTAATGGGCATGAATCTATGTTTTTTACTCCCAAGTACTCTCGTCCTAGCCACCATGCCTCCACTATCCATGAACCAAAGGAATTGTTCTTCTATACAAAACCTTATCTTGATGATCATGGATCTCCACTAGTCACTCTACAGAAATCTCTTCATCCTTGATATCCAACTCCCCCAGTCAATGAAATGGGATTCATCGTGTAGATACCAATGAAGTTGAGAGATGTGGAAGATGTCATATATCTTATCCAACTGTAGTGGACCTACCAACTGGCATGCCACATCACCAACTCATCCTAACACCTCAAAGGGTCAAAAACACCTGGAGGAAATATTGCTCCCTTTTCCAACCCTTTGTTGCCCACATCAAGGGAAAACCTTCAAGAACACATAGTTCCCAAAATAAAACTCCAAGGGCCTCCTCCTAATATCAATATAAGACTTATTCGAGTCCTGCACCACTTTCATCCTCCCAAAAATAAGTTGAAACTTCTCTTTCATGATCTGTACTACCTCAAGACAAAGAATAACTATCTCCCCAACCTCTATCCATCATAATGAATAATGAAACAATCACTCGTAAAAGGAATCAAATGGAGCCATGCCAATAGAAGAGTGATAGATATTATTATAAGTGAAATCTACCAAGGAAAAGTGTTGTACCCAAGATCTACTAAGGTCTAAGATACATTCCCACAACATATCATCCTACATACTGATAGTCCAATCTATATTCCCATATTTCTAAGGGTGGAAAGTTGTACTGAGGAATAAATGGGTGCCAAAAACCTATTGTAATCCCCTCAAGACTTATGAGGTAAACTGCACATTCCATTCTAAGACAATAGACCTAAGAACTAATTGAGATGACACCACTTTTTTAACATACCTCTTGGCTAAGGAATTCACAGTCACCTACTCCTTGATTGGTAATAAGTGAACCGATTTCATCAGTCGATCCACTACCACCCATATAACATCACAGCCTCCCTGATCCCAGTGTAACCTTATAAAGAAATCCATTGATATTCCATGCGACTTCCACTCGGGGACATATAAGTGATGCAACAAACCACCAAGAACAATGTTCTCGAACTTTACTTGTAGGCAATCCAAGTATATTTCCTTAAAATCCGCTACATCCCATTTCATCCTAGGCCACCAAAACTGAATCTTCTAGCCGTGATACATTTTAAAAATTCCTAGGTAAACCGCTAAAGGGGAGTAATAAAACTTATGAAGAACTCCCTTGCGCATTGATACCAAAACAAACAACCTCCCACGAAACAGGATTTGGTTTTGACAATCCTCTAACCATCCCTCTGGAGCACCATCATGGAAAACATGGTAACTCAACACTTCTTCCTATGGGTATCCTCACTGAGACTCTTCCATATTATACATCAATGAAGACCGCACTTTCATATAGATCAAACAACCTCTTCCACCATCCATTCTTACATTTAGGTGTACGGACTTCAACTCATCCATCACTTTCCAATCATCCACAAATTCCCAAACAACCTCCTTCAATGAATTCTTTCTCAAAGCATTGGCCATGAAATTCCCCTTTCCTAAGGTGTAGGATATCTAAAAATCTTAGTCCTAAAGATACTCCATCCATCAACACTACTGAAAATTCAGATCACACTGGGAAAATATATATCTCAAACTCTTGTGATCTGTGAATACCAAAAAGCATTCCCCAATGAGGTAATGCCCTCTCAACTTCATCACCAACATGACCACGACTAACTACAGATCATGGGTGGAATAGTTACACTTATGGGGGTGTAACTTCATAGACCCATAATAGATAACTACTTACTGTTTCATCAAGAAGTATCCCAAACCTAGATGAGAAGCATCACAAAACACCTCAAATATCACCCCTTCCTTTGATAAATGGAGCACTGGAGAACTAACCAACATCCCATTCGGATAACTAAATACTATCTAACACTACTCAATCAAAACAAAATCTTATTTATTTATAGTTATATCTATCAAATATTTGAAACTTGAGAGAAATCAGGTACAAACCTTCGATAATATCTTATAAGACCAAGAAAACTGTGAACTTCTTCCAAATTATCAGGTGTTTTACAAGAAAAAAAAATACTTCTATACAAGATGGGTCCATTTCTATGCCCTTATAAGACACCACATGTCTAATAAAATTTACCTCCCATGTTCAAAACATACACTTAGACAACTTTCTGTAGAGATGGTGGCGTCAAAGAACCTGTTGGATTGTTCTGAGATGCTCAACATGTTCATCCTCTAAATTTTAGTATATCAAGATATCATTGATGAATATGATGATGAAACAATCTAGGAACTCATGAAATATGGATTTTATGAGTCCCATGAATATGGATGGTGTGTTCTTAACACATAAAGGCATGACTACAAACTCTAAGTGCCCATACTTGCATCTAAAAGTAATATTTGGGATATCGCTCTACTTCACCGTCAACTGGTGATATCCAAACTATATATCAGTCTTGAAAAACCAACCCACCCCTATCAATTGGTTGAAAAGATAATCTATCCTTGAAAGAGGATAGTGATTCTCTACCGTCACTTGATTCATCCTCTAATAGTCTATACACAACCTCAGACCACCATCTTCCTTCTTTGTGAACAACACTGGAGCACCCATGACAACAAAATGGGCTGGATAAAGACCGTATTCATCATATCATCAATCCGAATCTTCAACTCACACAAATCAGAAGGTTCCCTCAAATATGGAGCCACTGAAATCATAGAATCATGGGGCTACAAGTCTACACAGAAATCGACGTCACGTATTGGGAGTAGCTTTAAAACCTCTTAAAGGAAAATATCTAGGAACTCCCCAATAAATCTAGGAACCTCAAACATCACAATGTCTTTTGATTCAACTAATAGCTTTGCCATCAAGGAAATAAGGGGATCTATACACCAACTTCCCATGTGAAAACTCTGCACACCAAGAAAAAACAGATTCCGACCATCCATATCTGAAACCACAACTATCCTACAAAAGTAGTCGATAAAATCATGCATAGAATACAACCAATCGATTATGAGAATAACATCGTATGGTCACATCTGTATAAAGAAGAGATCTTCATGGGAAAGATTTAGTCCCATCATCTGTCTAAACCCCAACACACATTAAACAATCTGGTCTGGCCTCTGACTGGCGTACTCAACACCAGGGGCATGAAAAGCGTCTCTACATATATTCCTAGAGAATATGATAAAGTGGGTTAAATAAAGGATTATGAATATCCTGAATCAAACAAATCATAATAAAGGGTACTAAAAAACTGATTGTACATCTAAAGATATTTGGTCCTTCCAGAGCTTCTGCCTCTATTGCGTGCAACTGACCACGCCTAGATACTATACCCCTATACTAATGAACACACCCAAAACCACACATGGGCCGAGGTCCCTGAGGGACATTATAGGGTCAGACCATACCTTCTCCATCTCCCCTCATTGTAGCATGAGACTGTTGTCCCTACTGCTAAAATATTCTAGCTAGAAACTGCTACTGAGGGTGGTGATAAACCTAACCACGTCCACCATACTGATCTCAAATGGCCACTGGAAACTGATTTTGAAGATTTCCATCAACCCCAAAAAAGAAACTCATTAGTCCCAATCCCATAGGAAAGTCCTAAAGAATTATTTCACTAGAAGTCCGGAAAGGAAACTGTTACAGTCTCCTCCCTACTAGTTGAAATCTCAAAGGTCCCAGTGCCTTAAATCATCCACTTAAAACCCTGCCTCTCGATGAACTCTACTGGCTCCACTCTCAAACTTGAACTCCTCATGAGTGCATCATCTCAATCACATCTGTATTCTTATGGACCTCTAGATAAATTGGAAACATAAAAGGATTAACACCATACCAGATAGAAGGGTATAGGGCCTCCTCAAGATGTCTCACACAAGACCCTCATCTTAATTGAGATATGGGAAAAAGTAAAGATGATCTTTAAACTTGATTCCAAGTTCCCACACTGATATACTCCCCTACTGAAGGGAGAGTATCTTCTACCTATTATTATCCTTCATAGTTGATGGAAGGAACTTTTCTTGGAAAACCATTAGAAAGTTGACCCACAACACATATATCTTCTTCCTCACCCCTAGATAAATAATCCGCCACTAACGTGCACCTCCACACATCTGATTAACTACCAAAGGAACCCAGTACTCTATTGGATCCTAGATCAAACTGAGGGTGATCACAAGGTCCTCAAGCCAGCTCTCTGTTTCCATGCCCAAAGCACCACCCTAGTTCTTTCTCAAGGCTTGTTTCTAGAAATAATGCAATGTTATCTACCACTGGTCATCCTTCTCTACTGGATCAACCCTCCACCGACCAAACAGATTAGCCTGCTGAGCCTTAATTTTCAAATCTACATGAAGATGACGACCAGATGAAATAGATGAAAGGTGAAAAAGGAATTCATAATCCGTAGTAGTATGTAATTTTATTTAAGATTCATATTAATTCATTCTTTTTCATCCTACCAATTTTAATCTTCTTAAAACAACCCAACTTATACAAAAAAACAAGTCATTATAATGAATGTACCTTTCCTAGGTCTCTACCCTCTAAATGGAGTGTCCCCATTTTGTCATTCTGTAGGATTAGATTCCTTTTATCAGATCATGGGGGACCCTAAAATATTATGTCCTAACTGGTATTCTCTAGCCTATGTCACACACTAAGATCACCTGACAGTGTTTCCCTACCAACCCATGAAATTCTCACTATTCTTAACCACAAACTCCATCCAACCTCTCAACCATCACCTCAGACACCATTTTTTTATGACCCCTACCTCAAAAGATGCCCCTCTTGGGTTGGAAATGAAGAAATAGAGATAATGACCTCTTATCCCGTCCTCTAGTAGGCCCTGAGGTGGTAACCATCACGAATGGTATACAAGTCTCACAAAATGGGAGGCATTTCCCTTTTTAAGGAAACATAATTGGGAGATAAGATGTTTTGTCCCAAAAAAATCCAATATATATTTATATATAAGAAATCCAAATCCATCTATGCCTTATTCATATATTAATTTTCAAGTTTGGTTGTTGTAAGTCCATGGAGGAGGCTCAGAGGGAGTTTGGAGAAGTTCGGTTTCTAAAAGCTATAATTAGGGATGTTACACATCATGTAACTTGATTTTAGGGTGTGAATTTTGGTTCCACAACTTGTACTAGAAATATTCACAACATGAAAAATTTTACATGGTGTGAAATATTGATTAAGGAAATCTAATATTTTGGGGTTTGAAAAATAAAATAAACCTAGAGGTGACTAGTTTTTTAGTGGAAGTGGACCTCGAAGGATTTTACGACATGAAATGGGATTACACATTGTGTAATTCCCCGATGCTGTAATGTTTTAAAACATTCCAGCTGCTCGGGTTTTCACAAATCCTATAGCTGAAGAAGTCTCTCTCATTCTAGATGAACCATAGGAGACTTGAGGAGTTCTTTGAACCCTCTATCTCCCTCTCCAATCTTTTGATCTTAGTGACCATTCATTGGAAATATGTGTTGATCCAAGGTACATTATCCATTTGTTTTCTAGTAGTATTCCTTGGTTGGGTCTCATTACCATCCATATCTCCTCACTGTTCCATAGAGTGTTCTTATACATGTTTCCTAATAGGGTCTCTCTCATTTTTTTTCAGTGCGTTGGTGCCGTGACGTCCTCATATTGATGTATATCTTGTAGGATAGGTTATCATAGGACTGTTATGTGATCCATTATCATGAGAATAACAGTTTCACCCATTCCAAGTAGGTTTTACTTAGTCCCTATTAATTTTTCATCATGCAGGGTGGTTGTATGGCTATTTTCCATGTTAATATAGTGGAATCCAAATTAAATAAATATAATTGAATCATTTTAAGATCAATATGTAGGGGGTGGGGATAAGTGACTTACGATCTTCTTTCTATTTGTTTTTGGTTGTTGTTGTTAATTATACGGGCTAAACACCCCACTAAAAATCATAGTCATTGGTGGTCCTTGGTTTTTGACTAAGCAAGTTTCATGTTTGATGATTTCTATTGAACACTTGTATATTGAAATTTTTAATTCATGTACACTTGGATAATAAACCGATTCCCCAATATTACCCAATTTCTATGAAAACCCCTAAATTAACAAGTGAAATTTAATAAGGGATTCCTTCTTAAATATGGATATGTGTTATTCATTAGTATGTGGGGTGATGTGTTGTGTGGGAAAGTGTGGTTGTGTGTGAGGGGAAGATGGGATGTCAAGTGGCCATGTTGTGATGTGTGGATATGATTTGGTTTGTGATGTGGTACATTTGGGAAGAACTAGTGCGTGTTGTGGGTTGGTTCAGGAATTGTGGTGGATGAAACTGTATACAACACATCAACCTAACCATGTAATGGAATCTCAGTTTGAAGGATTTTTTATTATGGAATGGATGAGAAGTGTCGTGCAACGAGGCTACGATCAGGCTGTGAGATGATGTGTTATTTTGTTTCTTGTTATGTGATGTTCTTGGTAGTTTCCTAGATAGTAATGGAATAGATGAATAAATAATAGTTTAATGTTTTGAACTGGCTTGGGTTGGTTTGGTTAATTTAATTAATAAATGGTTTGTGAATAAATAATGGTAATGGTTTAACGAAAAAAATTTGGGAATTGGAAAGAAGTTGTGGCTTTTTGTGTGGTGATTGTATTAGAGGTAGTCATAAAGTCGGAAGTCTTGTGATATGGTTGTTTGTTTGAGAAGACATAGGTTTGGCATGAGTTTTTGGTATTATATCTATATATTCATGTATTTATTTTGTGATTTCTATACACACCCCATACTAGTTGAGCACTATGTGCCGAACACTCCCATCTTCATGGGGGAGGGTGTCTTTCCTAAAAAACCTGGTGGGAGGATGGATGGATGGCCACTCGCTCCTTCTCACTCCTTCTAAAAACTAGTAGCCCAAGATTCTTGGAGTATGTTGTGGTTTGTAGGGAATAGGTGTGTGTAGGCGAGTTGTGTTTTCTGAGGTGTCTATGGGTTGAGATATTTTGTGTTTTCCTAGGTGTCTTTAGGATGAGATGTCTTGTTCTTTCCTAGGAATTTTTGGGATGTGATGTGGTATGTGGCCTAGGTGTCTATAGGTGGAATGTGACGTGGTATACGACCCAAGTGTTTGTGGGAGGGATGTGATGTTGTATGAAGCCCATGCGTCTATGAGTGATATGAGATGTGGCTCGTGGCCCTAGTTATGGGATGATGTGTGGTTGTGAAGCCCAGGTGTCCATGGGCAGGTTGTGATGTGGTGTGTTCGGAAGAGGTGGGAGCCTGGGGACATTTTACGTTAGGGTATGAGAGTAGATAATCAGTGTAAAAGTGGTGAGGGGTACTCTGTAATAATTTTGTATTATATTATATTACTTGACTTGCATTATTTGGTGATCGTGACTTGGTTAGGTTGGGTTGGTTTGTATACCTTCTTAGGTGCTGTTTGATTCTGCTATTTTCTCATAGGGGAAATAGTTTTCTTATTTCACATGTGCATGAGAGACTTTGGTTTTCCAAATGAGTATACTTGTATACTCACCCTACATATATAAAACATTTTCAGGTTTCTAGGAGGACGTTGTGGATCGTGCTGGACTTTACTAGATTGGGCCTTGACAATTTTTGTGTCACTACATATATATACTTTTGGTACATGCTCTTGAGACTTTAGTTTTGTATTAGTTCTATTTTAATCATTCATGTGTGATGGATTTCATATTTATTTTATATGTATATATATATATATATATCTTGGAGTTGTTTTGGGATGAAACATCTTTTCTCCTGATACTATTTATTCAAATAGTGAAATGCCTACCATTTTTTGAGACTTGTATACCCTTAGTGCTAGTCGCCACCCCGAGGCCTACTGGAGGTGGGAATCAGGGGTCATTATCTCCCTTTCATCATTTCCATTCTAGGAGGGGCATGTTTTGAGGGAGGGGCTTGTGATAAGGTGGTTATGTCAGCTTATGGAAACATGAGAAAAATAAACTGGGCATATAGCCTATGAGGTATAGAAACTCATGTGACTAAAATCTTGACTGAGATATAACCCCATGGGAGGTGACATCTTAGATGGACTCAAGGTTTGATGTTTGTATCATAGAGTGTGATTACTTTTCTATGAGAACACATGTGCTGTTTTGAATTCATTGTGGTTATTTATATATTTTCTAATAGTTATCTCCCCATTGATATATTAGACATGGTGTAGCAATGGAGTAGGATATAAGAGTGATAGTGGTGGTTCTTATGAGTCAATCTATGGTATGACTAGGTCCATGGTACGAACTTTTTATGATAATGAGGTGGAAATACTTTCCAAGGAATTAGTGTATAAACATAGTGATACACTATCATGTTGTGATACATCTACCTTGTGATGAATTAAAATATATTATATATAGATTTAGGATCTATCTTGGTATTCTAGTTAATTTATCCCTTGAGGAACAGTGAGATGATATGTGGAATATTTTATGTGTTGGTATTTTTTCTCATATTACTGAAAAAGTTTATTTATTTTTCTCAGTTTTTATTATGGGATCAAATTTTAGATGATATTTCTTTACGTGGTCCCATTGTGACTATCCTTTAGGTTTTTAAATTATCATTTAATAGTTGATGTTTGTGTTTGTTACCACTATGATTGCATATTATTATATTTCAAAATATGGTTCTTATTTACAAATATATTTCAGGTTTTTATTATTGACAGTTTGTAAGATAACTAATGGGTTAGGTGGAACTTTGATGAGAAAGAATTCACAGATATGGAGAGATCTCTTTATGATATAATATAATTAGATACGTGTTATTATGTGGTTTTTAATATAATTAAATGATAATATTTGAATCACTTATTACAGGAAGGTGGGACCTTTCTAGAGCTTCATATCATGTATAAGACTTTGAGTTATGTGTACATATTTTTCATGATAATACATCGGTATAAAATTGTTTAACCATTTTTTCCTTATGTATTTGTGTGGTTTTAGTTTCACTCATCACATAATTTCACTCACCACATGAATTCACACAGACTAACTCGATCACAATCACTTTGTGATACAAGATGAGTAGAGGAATCCTATTATGTATTTGGACTCACCCCCACCTATATATATGAAACAAGTTTCAATGTTCATGGGAAGACCATATATTTCTTGTAAGGTACAATTATCATTATAGATATCAGGATATGGATCGAGATAAGAAATTTATTAGAGTCTGATTATTTGGTGTGATATTATTATGAGTTAGGCCAGAGTTTATTATTATTTTATTTTATATATTCGATTGTATCACATATGTATGAGACATAAATCTAGATATTTTATTCATTATTCATTTTAATATATATCATTCAACAACTAATATTTTATATTTTATAAATTAAATTATATAGATTATTATGAGTTAGGCCAGAGTTTATTATTGTTTTATTCATTATTCAATATTTATGATTGAAATAAATTAAATATTTAAGAAATACCCCTCATGAAACTATTTAAATTCATAATATAAAATTTATAAAAAGTAACTCAAATAATTTAAATTTAATTATAAAAATTATCATAAATAGGAAGAAAAATATGGAATATAAATTCATCGATATTGAATGATACATACACATTGTAGAAATATCCAACTTTCTGATTTTATTTGCAATATCTAAATTTCTTTATATTTCACATTGATGGTGGTTTTTAAATAATTTTAATTATTATAACAAAATAGCATGTTTCACTTCACAATGACAGGATTCTTCTATTATGGGAATTCATTTCTATTAGGCTTAAAACATTATTTTTAATACACTATGGATTTTTCCTTCACATTACTCTACCAGGTTTCACAATATTATATAAAATCAATTTACTTTATATAAATCAAATTTACAAACCCTAACTATTTTTGTAAAACCATTACGTCAAAGAGTATAGATTTTAAAAATATCTATTTTGTAAGAAATTTTCCTGTAATATTGTTCAGATACATTTATTTATATTAGGAAATTTAATATAAATAATGAAATTATAAAAATACAACTTCATAGTTCTATAAAAAAAATTTATATCTCTCATTTTTGAGATCTTTATCTTATATATTCTTTGTTAATATATTCTATAATTATACTAAACATTTTATGGAATTTAATAAGCCAATAAGTGACATAATAATACATGAAACCAAACCATGAGATGAAATGGTAAGAATAAAAATAAAATATATAAACTATATTTAAAAAAATAGTGGAGAATTAGTTATTTAATTTTCAATTTTGGATAAACACCACTAAGGAACAACCGATGGGGATATTCCTTAACTGGTGATCTTAAAACAATGGTAATCAATAATCAAATCTATAATAATCCTATTAATCTTATTACATTCTAGAATAATAATGTATTGAGGGATGGGATATGGTTTTTTTTGTAATTCACCGAGCTCAAATCATTCCCAATTAAATGTATTTAAAATGACATCCTTTTATAACACTACTTCATTTAAGGAATCAATCGTAAATATTTTTAGGTTGCTTATAATTTTTTTATTAATGTATATTAAAATTATATTAATTTGATAATAAATTAACTATTTTTTTATTGAGCACTTCAATATCAAAAATGTATTAAACACTTAATAATCCATGTTACACATAGCCATGATAGAAAACTAACCTGGGTTGACCCGAAACATCACTTGAGCCGACATGCTAAAGGACCTAAAGCCTATTCCTGACCACCACATATGGGAAAAAATCCCTATGGAATAAAAAAATAACCTTTTGGTAATGGTTTATCCCTTGAAAACTATCCATGAGCCTTCCATGAATCAAATGGAAACACTAACCAAATAAACAACACCAATAGATATAAACAAAAAACTAGAGTAAATGATACAATGAATAAAGGAATATATCTTAAAAATTATCACATAAATATATATAACACAAAAAGTACACATAATATCCATATTAAATATCTCAAAACACAAAATAAGGATCAAGACCAAAATGAAAAATACACAACATCCCAATGACACAAAATACCAATACAACTCTACATGAACTAAAATTTATGAGACCCCATATCATCCATCATAACTACCACATATGAAGAAAATTATAAATATCCAATGATATATATAGTTCCCTTGAAATTAACTATCTTCTAGAAAGAAATATTTGTATACTCCCAAAGGAATATATATGTTGTTCATCACAAAACATAGTAGGATACCACCATCAATCTATACAAGGATGTTAACCATGAAAATAATAAATCTAGTATTGAAACATGTTTTCCAAAACCAATTTAACTATTAAAAAATTTCACTTGAAAGAAAGAGTTTATAAATCCCTTTAGTTTTTCTAGAATAAACCATTTTCTCACAAATAGAAAATAAGGATCAAATTATTAAAAAATACACCTAGTAAAACATGATCAACACAATCACACATGTTATTAACATGGAAATAAGTATAAATCACTTTCACCTAACTAAATAATGGACGTGGGGAATAATCATAAAATATCTCAATCAATCAAGGAACTAACATCATGCCTAAAGAATATATAAACCAACTTGGAATAATTAATGTGCACTATGGGATTTAATAATAATGGTCGAGTGTGACATAATTTAAAACAAGTTTTACTAGATGGATAATAAATTTTAATAGATTTGGAAGTTATCATAGTCTTTTATATGGAAAAAAATTACAAATGCTCTTGATAAATATCTTAGAATCTCACTCGGTAATACACTTAAAGGCTCTATTTGTCCCTTGGAAAGAATTTTTGAATCTTTCTCAGGATTCCTCCCAGAGGCTCACTTAGTTTCATAGAAAAAATGTTTTTTTCTAAGTCATGCATACACATGCACCTGATCCCCCCATGTGATACTCGATACCAAACATGTAAATCCATAATAAGTGCCAACCATATAATCCAATTTTAAAACCAAATTCAAAAACCCTTTATTTCTATAATATTTAAAGCATCCCAAAACCATTCATGACCTCTTTGAAAACACTTCAAAAAACCCCTTTGAAATCTGTATTCTTATTTATGAAATTTTAATGAACACATAGAGTGAATTAATTCCAAATCAATTTGAAAAATCACATTAGAGAATGAAATTGGCAACAAAAACCATGCATCACATGAATTATGGATAAAAATTCAATAATAAATCAGTTTAAAGGAAAACTGATAAATAAAATAAATAGAGATAATGAAATAAAATATATCCATTAAAACACCCTTAAATAGAGACACTGAACTTGAAATAAATTCCAAACTTTTCACCTTCAATGAAATGAAATTTATTCAAGTAGTAAATGTACTTACACACAAAAACCACAAAAAACCAAAGATCCTTATAAACAACCCCATATTTGGCCATAGGTAATGATATGGTTACACACTGCCATGAATAAGAAAGAATAAAGGTATAATATAGTAAAGGGAGAATAAATCATGAAGAAATAGGCATACCTCCAGAAAACCACCAAGGATCCAAGATGAATCCACCAAAAGGAGTGAAGAGAACCTCCCACAATAAGGGAGAGTGTTTCACACGATGGGTTGGATAAATAAAGGGTATAAATATAAAAACTCATAAGGGAAAAGGTTCATTATCACATTTTTAATGATATATACCAACCACATTGTTTGGATGCATAGTTAGAAAAATTAGGCCCCAACCATGAATGAGACTCTATCTTTATAAAATAAGTCTTCTTGGTTTTTAGGAACAATAAAAATGTTATAAAAACCAATATCAAGTGGTATAAGTAGCTCAATCCCCCATGAAACCCCTATCACATGATTTACCACATGGTTAGGAAAATCATGTGCCCAAGTCTATTCCCCACCCAAATATTTTATCCCCCATCTCCAAGGAGCTCCAAGAATGAATATATAGATAAATAGAAACTCACATATAACGTACATGTGACCCAGTTAGTATCAAAATCCTCTGCACTATATAAATTTATACCCGTATAAAGTTATTATACATCTTTAGAAGAAAATAGGTGAGGCCACTACTCTATCACCTAATATTCCCTCTCCCATGTCTTATGACTATTGACACCAAACATTCAATGTAAAAAACAACCAGAAAACTCAATTTACCATAGAGAAAATTGTTTTTATAATCCATGATATTAATAGGATTATTCAGAATGGTGAATTTAGGATCTTAATTCATACCCTCCCATACTAACACATGAGAAGTATTTAGATGATATCATTTCAACTGGGATACATGAAAGATGTATTCAATGTAGGTTATCCATGGTGGAAACTACAAATAATTGGTAGCCTTCCCATAATGTTCAACAACCATATATAGCCTAACATAACATGTTACTAGAATCCCCTACATTCCCAAGAAACGGTTTCTAATCTAATCAGATACCCAAAAAAATAGCTGATCACAACCTCAAACTCAAAGGGGGATGACCTTGATTAGAATATGATTTCCAGTGACTATGAACTATCACTAACCTTTTTTTGAATCAACTAAAAATTTTATATTATATCCTGGATGTTACTTGGTCCTAAAAAGGAATTCTCACCAACCTTAACCCAATATAATGTGAACTGGAATAACCCCCACACATTGAATCAAACAGGGAAATCATAATAAAGTCCTAATAACTATTTTTAGGAAAACTAATCCAATGACTGATACCTCACCCATAAACCCCAAAGTTAATAATACATGCCTGAAGCATATCCTCAAGAGTCTTAATGGTCTGCTCATATTGACCATCCATCTGAGGGTGAGACACTGTACAAAACCTCACCATGGTTCCCATGAATTCTTGGTGTCCCTCCCATAACCAAGATTCTAAATGTGTATCCCATGCCAAAAATTTCTCCAAGGGAACCCAATGAAGTGTAATTTTTTTGAAATATAGGTGCATGAACTCGTCTACATTCATTGATTGTCTAATGGGATTAAAATGAGATGATTTGGTTAAATGATCTAAAATCGCCCATATAGTTTATTTCAAACTAATATTATGAGGTATTAAAAAATCCATATATATTTTATCCCACTTCCATAATGGAATGGGTAGAGTCTGAAATAACCCAGACGGTCACTAATGCTCGGCTTTGATCCTATGTATGGTAAAACATCTGGAAACAAAATCAACAACTGATCACCTTATCCCAGGACACCAATACATACTCATCAAGGTGTAAAACATCTTAGTATCCATGTGGTGAGTGCACTAATAAGAATAATCCCCCTAATGTATCACCTCATGCATCATTGTCAATTGAACCACTGAATACTTCATGAAGTAGAGTTAATCATTGGGAGACTCATACAATTCACCTGAAGTATCCCCACCATTTAAAACTCTATTAATTTTTTGGAACATGGGGTTAAATTCATATTCTCTATGAACCTTATTTAAAAGAGAGGGAACTAATTTAACATTGGTCAAAACCACCCAATCTTCACCCCCCTACACCTAAAAACATAGATTATCAAACAAAATCATTGAAATCCTCTCATCCACTGGTCCCCAAAAAACATAAACTAGAAAAATTCCACTCAAGGTTTCAAAAACCATGTTCCCATTCTTGGGGGGGGGGGTATAAGCTATATCAAAAATAAAAGTTCTAAAAAAACTATAACAAAAATCTATGCTTGAGGTTCAAGTCCCTATGGATGAATAAATTCTTCAGGCTCTTATGATATGATTAGACTATAAAATTCTCCATGAAGAAAAAATGGTTCCATAACCTCAACGCATGGATTAAAATTTACAACTTTGAGTTGTTTGTGGGGTAATTTAATTTTTTTTTGAATAGATTACATGGTCCATTACACACCACATGGCCATATTATATCATCACACACCCAAACCTGACACCCAAGGAATCACATTAAACTGTATAATCTTTCCCAAGCTCATGATGAATCAAAAATAGTGCAGATGTCAAATGTCCCTGTAACTCTTCAAAATAACTCTAGAAATTATCACTCTACTCAAACCAAACCCCTTTCCAAGTCAAGGCCATAAAGGGAGAATCTATCCAAGATATTTCCTACATAAAATATTACAACCAATACTAAAACTATTATGATATCAAAAACATTCTTCCATCATTTCCATGAAAAAACTACTTGATTCTTCTTGAGATCCATTGATACCCCTTTCTCTAAAATCACATGGCCTAATAAAATCACTCCTCAGATCCAAACATTACATTTTGGTAGCTTATTATGTATAAAGATATCTATTAATATTATCTAAACAACAACAATATGGTCAATATGACCCCCCCTCCATCTTGGAGTACACAAAGATTTCATAAAAAACATGAACAAAAAGGAGTCAAAGATGTACTGAATGATCTGGTACACTAAGAAATTAAAGACCATAAAATAAATGGTAAGAATAAATGGCCTAACAAATTACTCAAAAATTTTCATACCTTCCTCAAAAGATGTTATTTGAAATATTCTCCTCTCAAATCCTCAATTGGTCGTACCATTATCTCATGTTAGTATTAGAAAACCATCAAGACCCTATAAGTTGAAAAAAATATCCTCAATTATATAAAATGGTTACTTATTATTTATTATTTTATGATTAATCTTACAGTAATATTTATTAATATAGATACTCTTGTAGTCCTTATCTAAAAATAGAAATTTTGACACTTATGGTGACATGGTCATAAGAATGAAACCATTTTTCTCTAGGTCTTATAACCAAGATTTCAACTCTAAAAACTCAACAATATCCATATGATAATATGATAAAGATATTAGAATCCTATCTGGAATAATATTGATAGTAAACAAGACCAATCACTTGGGAATAAACCTTGAAAAATTCTATAGAAACACATTATGGTAGTGATCCAAGACAACCAAAGGAAAAATAAATCTACTTTCACCCAAGATATCAAAGAAAAAAATAGAAAAAAGACATGTGATCTATCCCATATTAGAAAAAATAGGCCCTACCATCCCTAAACTCAACTCCAACTCACTCGAGAATACATGAGTGCTCCCATGAGAATCTAAAATATGGAAACAATGATAATAAAAATCAATATAATATTTAATGCTTATAAACCAATCCATACTAATTATGTGATAAAAAATGTCCAGGTTCAACATGAGGAAGTCCCACATGACTCCCACATGAGATATTATAACATGAAATTCGGGCACATAAAACCTTTATCCTTCATACCAAGTGGGATAAAAAAATTAATCATAAAGGGAATTATCTCATCTTGTATTCCAAAAGTATGAAGAATCTTTAATGATAAGAATGAATGGGGGAAAATATAAATTAAATAGATTCTATGGAATAAATACCAAATAACATACATGTTATGGTGTTTTAAAAAGATTTATTTTCATCAGGTTCCATATCTTCTGTATATAGATGTCATAGCTTCAACTCACCCTAAGCCTTATCTTTTAGGTGAGAATCTAATTTAATTGGAGGGAGATAGCCTATACCATAGAAATAATTAGATCACACCTATAAACCATTAGATAATGAGGAAAAAACTCCACTCCCTTTTAGGGGAGTCTTATATAATTGTTGAAGATCACCCAAACACCCAAATTATTGGAACATCCTTAGATACTTTGGGAAATGTGGCATAGTTTGTATTTTCCCATACTCACAACATAAAAATTATTCCATGAATAAATAACTAGAATTAGTTTTGATGACTTTTGAACAACCATTCCACTTCCGTAATAAGTTTCATCCCACTTTATCTTCTATGTAGATGAAGAACTCTACATACCACCCACTGAAGGGACACCCCTAAAACTTGTTTTCCTGACCATATTTTTCTCTTCGATAGCTTTTGGAGTTGGTTACTGTCACGACCCGACCCAACGGGGCTCGAGCCGTGACTCCCCAAGCCCGCCTCCAATAGGCCAGGGGCTGGCGACCAGCGCCGAGTAGGCTATCACACACATGGGAGGCATTAGCCTAAGGTACCTGTACAGACGAACCCACAAACACCTCCATGCAAAAGTGCAGAGAAAAAATAAAACTGAAAAGGAAATGCATGCATACAATCTATCCCAAACTAGAGTGTAACAACAAACGTACAAGGGAAAAACAGGGCCCACAAAAAGAAAACTACAAAGCGCGTCCAACCTGCTCTGAAGAAGGGGAACGCTGCCACAAACACCCGCCGGAAAGCTCCCTCGGCACAGCTCCGGTAAACACCCCGGTCAACACGCTCACTAAGCTCCGCCTACTCCGGGTCCTCCTAGGACTCCGTCGAAAGGCCTGTGGTCTGCACAAGACACAAACATGTGCGGGCAAAGCCCGTGCAGGGGTGAGTATAAACATACTGAGTAGGCACCCCAAAAACCCAAAAACCCAAAAACCCAAGGGAGCAACTGAAAGGAAACAGTCCACTCAACCCAACCATAGGGAACCCAGACGAGAGAGAAACTCCATCTCGTGACCATCCTCGGCTAAACACAACTAGTCATCTCAGATCAGCTCAGGTGTATGCCTATACATACACCTTGAACAATCCAGATATACACAGCTCATGACACAAAGCCATAAGAGGAACCGACCTCATCACCGGCAACTGTCCACAACCAGGAGAGTACACCACGAACACTGTCATACCAGATGACACTCATCCGAGAGATACACTCCATAGGGTCCCAAACAAACATCTCAGACGCTCACCTGAGAGACCACGCTCGTCGGATAACATCACTGAGGAAACATCATTGAAACACCATAACCACCAAACTCCTCGGATAGGGAATCGCCGCTAGGGTCCGCTAGGGGATACCAAGACCCACTCCGCTATATGTAGCTCACAGATAGGGGATCACTCCCAAGGTCCGCTGGGGGATACCATGACCCGATCTGGCATACGTAGTTCTCACAGATAGGGGATCACACCCAAGATCTGTTGGGGGATACCATAACCCGATCTGGCGCTCGACAGAAACTCCACACTCAGATAGAGGATCATCGTCCATATAAAGATGGTCACGATGATACTGGAACCCTATCTGGTATAACTCGTGATGTAGGGTATCGAACTGACGATACCGCAACCCTACCGAAACCACGCGCTGAGTAGGGGATCGCATAACCAACGATACTGTAACCCTACTATAAACCACATGCTGAGTAGGGGATCGTATACCCGATGATGCCACAACCCTACTGAGCACGACCCACCGCGTAGGGGATCATATTTCCGATGATGCCACAAACCCTACGGGGTTAACCTGCTAGATAGGGGATCGCCGCCCGTAAATAAGCGGTCACAACGATACCAAGAACCCGATCTAAGGTAAAGATGCTAGAAGATCCACTTCGGTCCCACCAGAGGGATACCACAACTCTAACAGTTTAAAAATCCCATCGAGAGGATCACAAACCCATATGAAGGTTGTGATACCACACGAACCCTCGTAGGAACGAACCAAGGGAGAACCCTCAACCACTGCTGGTCCAAACGTCGCTTACCCAAGCAACCCGCCACAACGCCACACTGCGCACCTCCTAGGCCAAAACCGAGGCCACCATCGCGTTCCACGCAGAAAAACACGCAGGATAGGCTGATTACTCGCCCGAAACGAAGCACCGGTGAAAACGGAACTATTCACCGTAGCTAGCTCGTGCGGGGCCCACACAACGATCCCGAAACCCATCGACCGGATCACACCAAGGCGATCCCCTCGAAAAAACAAGCAGAATCGACTACTCGCTCGTCCAAAACGGACACCCGGTGAAAAAGGTACATTTCACCGAAGACCAGCTCGGGTGGGGCCCACGCCTGGATTCCGAAACTCATCGAACGGATCGCATCATTGCGATCCCCTCGGAAAAACACACAGGATCGACTATTCATCCGCCAAAATCGGACTCCTGGTGCAAAAGCTGCGTTTCCCCGCAAACGCCAAAACCCAGCCTCGTGGGGCCCGCACCCTGTTCTCAGTCCCAACACCCGGAAACCATCTCAAAAAGTCCGTCATACCATCAGGGTCTCAACGCCACTGATGGCACGTCAATCGGACGCTCCGGGTAGAAGTTACAACGGCACGAAGTCGTAAAATAATAAAATAATATTATTTTATACGACGTTTCTAGCTCCCGGGCCACGATCCCGAACCATAAAATTCTCAAAGTGAGTTCAAAAGGTCCGTCTCGACGCAAGGAGCGTGCCGCCGCAAACGGCTCGCAAATCGGAGTTACGGTTTGCGGGTTACGGGGGTTTAAAGAACCCCCGGAACAATCTGGCCAGACTACCGTAGGGTCGCCGGAAACCCCCGCGCCGCCGCCGGACTCCGCCGTGCCGGAGGCGGAAACCACTGCGCCGCCGCCACGCCACCGTGGAACTCACCAGAATCCTCCATGGCCGCCACGGGTCTCGCCGGAAAACCGGGTTTTTCGCCGGAAAACTTCCGGGAGCCACCGGGAGCACCCCGGTGCTCCAAATTCAGATCCGAAACATGTTTCGGAAAGCTCGGGACCCGAACTATATAAATCTTATGAAAATTTGAAGAAAAAAAAACACAAAAACGGGATCCGGGATTTTCAAAAAGTAAAACGCCTACCTTTTGGCGGATCACCGACGCTTTGCGTGCTCCGCTGCTGCCGCTGCTCGATCTAGGAGTGATCACCGTCAAAATCGGAGCTCAACGAAACCTTGATTTCTTGATTTGGCTTCCAGATCATTCGTCGCCAAAGAGGGGAGGGGAGGGTCTTCCTCTCCTTCGTACGCACAAAGGAGAGATAAGGGGAGAGTGATTTATTTATTTAATTATATCCTCTCCTCTCCGTCCAACTGTTCGGCTCCCGACCGCCTTTGACCCGGCGCCCGATGCGAACAAAAGTAAGGTCACCCCTAGGGTAAACGCGTCGTTCTGAACGCAACGGAGGACTCAGATTTTCCATCCGAGACTCCGTTCAGAAGTTATTCGAGATGACGCTCGCACACTAACTTCTCCATTTAATTACGAAAATGCCCCTGGTGGCGTTTCTCACCGCAGGCCCGCGCTCGCAAATTTTACACCTCTCCTAGGGTAAACGGAACGTTCCGGACGCAACTGTGCCCTCAGATTCTCGTTCTGAGCTACCGTTTAGGAGATATCACACCCCCACCACGTGCATAGTATAAAAATACTTATTATTTTTATAAAATTAATTCCGGGCACACCGGGCCTCGGAATCGCACGCCGTCTTCGCGCCTAGATCTGGAATTATTCGTAGAAATATCCAAAAGTCTGACAGGGCCAAAAACCCGAGTTTCTACATCCTCCCCCCCTTAGAACTTTTCGTCCCCGAAAAGCTCTAAGCACAAGGAAAGCGACTGGACTCTCAACTGGGTCTCACACACCAGTGAGCTCACCAACAAACACCCACACAGGGTCTTACCAACGCCCTGAACAAAACTCGAGAAAGAAACAAAAGGAAAGAGTACCGCTAAACAGTGTCTGTCAAACTACTGCAGTAAGTAGAAAGGACACAAGGCATACCTCTATCCATCTGTGGTGCCTCTGAGTCGACTGCCTCTAGGGCATGCAGCTGTCCTCGCCCTCGACCACTAGCTCCCTGAGCTTGGTGGGGACTACCTGGGGGTGGGGGTGGTGGCAACGGGTATTGCCTACCACCGCCTCCTGCTGCACCAGCTCCGCCGCCACGTCTGCCGCCCTGCGGACCTCCTTGCTCGAGACGCTGCCTCTACCAAGGCGGTCCATCAACCGTCTCCCTCTCAGCAGCACGTCAGGTCGGACAATCTCTAGCAAGATGTCCCCGACCGTCGCAAGCGTAACACCGCCTCTCTTGCGGCTGACCATAACTGGCCTGCGAGCCCTGTGAGCCAAGAGCCTCAGACCCTCCATCCTGGGGTCGCCTCCTGAAACATCGGCCAGGTCCAGACCCCTGAGTCTGTCGTCGGCTACCAGATGCCGATACGACTGACGAAGTCTCAGCTCTCGAGTTCCCATCACTAACAGGGGGAAACTACTCAGCCAGAAAACTCTCCACCACCAACGCTCGCTCCAGCACTCCAACATAGGTGGGAAGGGACAAGGAAACCACACCTGCTCGGATGTCCCTGCGTAAGCCCTTCTTGAAGGTCCAAGCCCTAAAGAACGGGTCTCGAACCATATCCAGGGAGTAGCGCGACAGGTCTGTAAACCTCGCTGAGTACTCCGACACAGTCATGCTCTCCTGTCGAAGCTACAAAAGCTCCTGGATCTGCACTGACCTCAGCGTCACCAGATAGAACTCCTCCCTGAAGAGCCGCTCAAACTATGCCCACGTGAGCGTCTCCTTGTCATGGGACTGCGTCACCAAACTCCACCATCACCCGGTAGAACCATGCAGAAGGCTCGCCGCTAGGACCACCATCTGATCTGGAGGTGTCCTCACTAGGCGGAAAACTCGGGTGACTGCCTCAAGCCAGTCATCAGCTGCCTGGGGGTCTGGATCACCCCGGAACCTCAGAGGTCGCTTCCTCTAGAACTCGTGCAGCGCACTTAGCCTACACGAAACCTCATCCTGCACCGCTGGCACAACCAGCTGCTCGACAGGTGGTGGCTCAACTGGCAGACCACCTGGAGGTGCAACCTCAGAACCTGCGCCCTGCTCCACAGCCACTATACGGGGCGGGTCCTCAGCACAATCCTGCTGCGGAACCCTCGCTGGCTGTCGTCGTGGATGCATCCTGAAATACATTCAAGACGCACCACAGTTAAAGAGTATATCTGGAGAGCTGACTCAAGAAGGAAAAGTAAAAACCAAAAACCCAGTCCTATATGATGCATGTACCATTATGTCCCCGCGACCGGTGTACGAATGTCCCGAGTCGAAAGGCAAGTTGTCAGAGTCCTGGTGTATGGATACGTCGGCCGCCGCACCAACACTGGAGTCCCTGGCCCGAAAGCCGAACTCGAAACATCCTAACACTACCGCTATGCAACCCAAACCAAGCTCACAGCTAGACCAGCTACGCTCTGAGATCCCAAAGGTGGAACCTCCTCTGATACCAAATGTGACAACCGGGTCCCGGTGACAGCACAACCACCCCGCCTTAACATGGTCATCGGGTCCTGGCCCACCAGGTACCACTAATTGCCCCGCAGACACGTGGGGCCCACCCCAGGGTCCACCCACATGCCTGAATGGGTCATATGACTAATGACAGTCCCCACAGGCTAACACTTGTCCTTTTCAGTGTACTTTCTCCTCACTCGCACACATCCTGGGAAACTTCCCAGAAGGTCACCCATCCTGATCACTACTCCAGGCCAAACACGCTTAACTGTGGAGTTCAAAACAGGTAGGCTACCGAAAAGGAAGGTGCACCTTGTTGACATGAGTCAAATCATTTAGTCATTTAACCCTTTATCATTTGGGGGTGTTACAATCACCCCCACTTTAGAGCACAACGTCCTAGTTGTGGGCCCTACATCTCAACCCAGCCAGTGCACCAAGCACTTAAGGCTGGGTTCCTCCTCTGATACCACTCTGTCACGACCCGACCCAACGGGGCTCGAGCCGCGACTCCCCAAGCCCGCCTCCAATAGGCCAGGGGTTGGCGACCAGCGCCGAGTAGGCTATCACACACATGGGAGGCATTAGCCTAAGGTACCTGTACACACGCACCCACAAACACCTCCATGCAACAGTGCAGAGAAAAAATAAAACTGAAAAGGAAATGCATGCATACAATCTATCCCAAACCAGAGTGTAACAGAAAACGTACAAGGGAAAAACATGGCCCACCAAAAGAAAACTACAAAGCGCGTCCAACCTGCTCTGAAGAAGGGGAACGCTGCTACAAACACCCGCCGGAAAGCTCCCTCGGCACATCTCCGGTAAACACCCCGGTCAACACGCTCACTAAGCTCCGCCTGCTCCGGGTCCTCCTGGGACTCCGTCGAAAGGCCTGTGGTCTGCACAAGACACAAACATGTGCGGGAAAAGCCCGTGCAGGGGTGAGTATAAACATACTCAGTAGGCACCCCAAAAACCCAAAACCCAAGGGAGAAACTGAAAGGCAACAGTCCGCTCAACCTAGCCATAGGGAACCCAGACGAGAGAGAAACTCCATCTCGTGACCATCCTCGGCTAAAAACAACTAGTCATCTCAGCTCAGCTCAGGTGTGTGCCCATACATACACCTTGAACAATCAAGATATACACAGCTCATGCCACAAAGCCACAAGAGGTACCGACCTCATCACCAGCAACTGTCCACAACCAGGAGAGTACACCACGAACACTGTCATACCAGATGACACTCATCCGAGAGATACACTCCATCGGGTCCCAAACAAACATCTCAGACGCTCACCCGAGAGACCACGCTCGTCGGATAACATCACTGAGGAAACATCGTTGAAACACCATAACCACCAAACTCCTCGGATAGGGAATCGCCGCTAGGGTCCGCTAGGGGATACCAAGACCCACTCCGGTATACGTAGCTCACAGATAGGGGATCACTCCCAGGGTCCGCTGGGGGATACCACGACCCGATCTGGCATACGTAGTTATCACAGATAGGGGATCACACCCAAGATCCGTTGGGGGATACCATAACCCGATCTGGCGCTTGACAGAAACTCCAAACTCAGATAGAGGATCATCGTCCATATAAAGATGGTCACGATGATACCTGAACCCTATCTGGTATAACTCGCGATGTAGGGGATCGAACCGACGATGCCGCAACCCTACTGAAACCACGCGCTGAGTAGGGGATCGCATAACCAACAATACTGTAACCCTACTATAAACCACATGCTGAGTAGGGGATCGTATACCCGACGATGCCACAACCCTACTGAGCACGACCCACCGTGTAGGGGATCATATTTCCGATGATGCCACAAACCCTACAGGGTTAACCTGTTAGATAGGGGATCGCCGCCCGTAAATAAGCGGTCACAGCGATACCAAGAACCCGATCTAGGGTAAAGATGCTAGAGGATCCACTCCGGGCCCACCAAAGGGATACCACAACTCTAACAGTTTAAACATCCCATCGAGAGGATCACAAACCCATATGAAGGTTATGATACCACACGAACCCTCGTAGGAACGAACCAAGGGAGAACCCTCAACCACTGCTGGTCCAAACGTCGCTTACCCGAGCGACCTGCCACAACGCCGCATTGCGCACCTCCTAGGCCAAAACCGAGGCCACCATCGCGTTCCACATAGAAAAACACGCAGGATAGGCTGATTACTCGCCCGAAACGGAGCACCGGTGAAAAAGGCACTATTCACCGTAGCTAGCTCGTGCGGGGCCCACACAACGATCCCGAAACCCATCGAGCGGATCACACCACGGTGATCCCCTCGGAAAAACAAGTGGAATCGACTACTCGCTCGTCCAAAACGGACACCCGATTAAAGGTACTATTCACCGAAGGCCAGCTCGGGTGGGGCCCACGCCTGGATTCCGAAACTCATCGAACGGATCGCACCATTGCGATCCCCTCGGAAAAACACACAGGATCGACTATTCATCCGCCAAAATCGGACTCCTGGTGCAAAAGCTGCGTTTCCCCGCAAACGCCAAAACCCAGCCTCGTGGGGCCCGCACCCCGTTCTCAGTCCCAACACCCGGAAACCATCTCAAAAAGTCCGTCATACCATCAGGGTCTCAACGCCACTGACGGCACGTCAATCGGACGCTCCGGGTAGAAGTTACAACGGCCCGAAGTCGTAAAATAATAAAATAATATTATTTTATACGACGTTTCTAGCTCCCGGGCCACGATCCTGAACCATAAAATTCCCAAAGTGATTTCAAAAGGTCCGTCTCGACGCAAGGAGCGCGTCGCCGCAAACGGCTCGCAAATCGGAGTTACGGTTTGCGAGTTACGGGGGTTTAAAGAACCCCCGGAACAATCTGGCCAGACCACCGCAAGGTCGCCGGAAACCACCGCGCCACCGCCGGACTCCGCCGTGCCGGAGCCGGAAACCACTGCGCCACCGTTGAACTCGCCGGAATCCGCCATGGCCGCCGCGGGTCTCGCCGGAAAACCGTGTTTTTCGCCGGAAAACTTCCGGGAGCCACCGAGAGCACCCCGATGCTCCAAATTCATATCCGAAACAAGTTTCGGAAAGCTCGGGACCCGAACTATATAAATCTTATGAAAATTTGATGAAAAACAACATAAAAACAGGATACGGGATTTTCAAAACGTAAAACTCCTACCTTTTGGTGGATCGCCGACGCTTTGCGTGCTCCGCTGCTGCCGCTGCTCGATCTAGGAGTGATCACCGTCAAAATCGGAGCTCAACGACACCTTGATTGCTTGATTTGGCTTCCGGATCGTTCTTCGCCAAAGAGGGGAGGGTAGGGGCTTCCTCTCCTTCGTACGCACAAAGGAGAGATAAGGGGAGAGTGATTTATTTATTTAATTAAATCCTCTCCTCTCCGTCCAACTGTTCGGCTCCCTACCGCCTATGACCCGACGCCCGATGCGAACAAAAGTAAGGTCCCCCCTAGGGTAAACGCGCCGTTCTGAACGCAACGACGGACTCATATTTTCCATCCGAGATTCCGTTCAGAAGTTATTCGAGCCGACGCTCGCACACTAACTTCTCCATTTAATTACGAAAACGCCCCTGGTGGCGTTTCTCACCGCAGGCCCGCGCCCGCAATGTTTACACCTTGTCTAGGGTAAACGACACATTCTGGACGCAACTGTGCCCTCAGATTCCCGTTCTGAGCTACCGTTTAGGAGATATCACACCCCCGACACGTGCATAGTATAAAAATACTTATTATTTTTATAAAATTAATTCCGGGCACACCGGGCCTCGGAATCGCACGCCGTCTTCGCGCCTAGCTCTGGAATTATTCGTAGAAATATCCCAAAGTCTGATAGGGCCAAAAACCCAAGTTGCTACAGTTACCTAGAACCAAATTATTTTTTACTTTATGACAAACATGTATTCATTATTTTGAATATTAGTAAACTTCTTATCACATCATTATTTTTCTTCTGTATGACATAGTATGTGATAATATCCTAAGATTAGTTATCACAAAAAAAGGTTATAGTAGTTCCCCACTATAATGGGTACCCAGAAGTTCTATGACACTATTCTTGAATATATGTTCCACAACCAGATGATAACATTTGAGGGACACAAATTATACAGGCTATCAGGAGTGGAGACTCATAGGACTTTAAGGCACCTCTCATGGTGTACGCCCTCGGTAATATATAGTAGGATATTATGAGAATGAGACACACCAGTAGAAAACCTGCATTTATATGTGTCAATGGATTTTTTGATCTATGAACATGTGTATAGGTCCTTATACATTAAGATTATTATTAATGAGTATTATGATTCATTAAAATATATGTATTGATGAAAATTCTGATGAAAAATGTTCGAAGAGAGGTAGGATATGTTGGGTGCGTCATGAGTAATATTGTATCAATTAATAATGCGAGAAAGGATTTTCCCCTCTGGTTAATTGATGAAATTTAATATCTTAAGCATTTTTATAGAAATGATATAGCCTAAATAAATCCATGGACATGGTGTTATATAGGTAATTTAAATTTCCAGAAATCTAAAGAAAGGGATATTGAGCACATAGGTTGATGGCACTGGCATGCAACATGCTTGATTCGATATATTTTGATAAAGGGATTATATTACATTGTAATCGTCCTTATGAGGTGAAATTTCATTTTGTAATTAACTTCTTTCTCTATGGGTGCCTTCGCATGTTTCTAGAAATTAACATTGAAGTTTAGGATTCCTCGCTTAATGCCATTGAGAAAGAGGCCTTGAGGGATACACACTAAGTGTATCCAGAATCTTAGTTAAATAATATATTATTTTTTATTATTTAACAGGTTGATTAAATATTATTCATGGACATGGTTTAATAATTATCAATGTATGTTTGATCACATTTATTACATCAGTAGTTATTCGAGAGAATATATTACAAGTGGAATATTTAATAAAAATATATTTACTATTTATTGAATATAATATTTATTTATTTATTATAAAATAATGTAGTGATATTAATTTAATAAATAAATAGACATTATTAAAGGTTCAATAAGTAATATAGAGGAATGACATACAGAGTTTAATGTTTTGGTGAGAAATAATAAATAATAAATATTATTTAATTAAATAATATTTAATTATAATTCTCCTCTTAAATGCATGTCATGAAATAATATTAAAACTATTGTTATTTGACATGGGGTTTTTTAGGATTTAATAAATAATTAAGGGAACTTATATAATTATTTTATTTTGACACTAGAAATATAAATACTTAATTATGTGATTTATCCAAGATCCAATTAAATTGTGCACAACAAATCTTGGATAACCCTCTCATGCATAGAGATATCCATTCTCCAAGAATTATTCTAATAATCGAGAGAAATCATCCTCCATTGGATCAAAGATAATGATTTTGAAGTGAATGTTTAGCCTATTAAGGTAGACGACCCATGCACAAGGATCTTCTATGCTAGCACCCAAATACTCCTTCGATGGAATTTGGAGATTCCTAGAATATGTGTGGATCATTGCTAGAGTAAATCTACACTTGGTTTCTACAACACAAAGATGGTGCACCGAAGATATTCTTCAAGATTCATCAATGAAGAAATAATTCCTTAGAGGTAATTATTTATATAATTAAATTATCTATAAAAAATATGTGTTGATCCCCTCTCTATCTAGTTCCGAAATGATTAATGTTGTCCATATTTGATTCAATTCCATTGATCATAGTGACTTAACATCAGATAGATCTTGTATTGATAACAGATCATGAACAAAATAAATATTGGGCACCACCCATCGCACACTTCTGCTATTCTTAGAACCTACTAGTGGTATCAAAGTGGGCACATAATTATTTATAATTATTTACAAATCCTTAGTGATTTATGCATTTATAATTTTGTTGATCAAGTAATTTTTTTATTATTTTAATATGAATTTTGAGATTGGCTTCTTCATCCTTCATTTCCTATAGATATAATCAAGAAGATTAATTTTATAATTAAAATAAAATTAAGGAACACCTTTGAAGGTGTCATGATTTCTAGTCCGACAACACCAGACTATACACCATGTAACCAGAGTTATACACTATGTAATAATGTTCAACACATATATATTTGATTTGAAAATAAATTCAATATTATGCATTGATTATTGAATTAATTACACCATATAATAAACCATATGTTTACTAGAATTAAATGGCACATGGTCAACCAGACTACATGCCATGTAGCCCATGTACATGGCATTTAGTCCCTTTGGGTCAGAGATGATCCATGTATTCGATACATGTACAACCTAACTGGTGAATGTGTAACATTGAGTCAAAACGGTATATGACCCATTGGACATGATGTGTACTCGAAAATTTACAATGTATGTTTTACACATTGAGCCCCTAGGCATGTATCGTTGATAGGTGGTGAGGGTTGTACAGGCTGTATAAATCAGATCTACATGTCGTATACTTATACTAAGTTATTCAGATTTTAAATTTATTTATTTTACTATGTAAACCTTCATACATGTACTTTAGTGTGGTTATAAAGATAAGAAACACCATGTGATTGGTTTTAATATAAAATAACTACATAATGTTCAGATTTTCGAATCATTTATGAGTTGTATTACAAGTTTTTACTCTACATGCATTTAAGTATAACACGTGATTGAAAAATCATGTAATTTTTGTAATCATCTGTGAAGTACATGTTGTGAAAGTACATTATAATTCATGTATTCCATATGTCACAAGAGTAAAATAGTATAAAAAATAATAAATGTTTGGCAGAATCAGACAGGTATTCACTGTGTTGCCTCCAAGGTATATTTATGTACAAATTTATTTTTAAAATAATTTATATAATTTTATTAAAATTATAATGGATTAAAATATCAAGGAAATTGGGAAATGAATCAAGATAAAAATATTGAATAATTAAAGATAATAATTAATTTATTAAAGTGTGATTTATCATAAATAAGAATGATTAAGAATTTAATGCTAGTTTTGTTAAATGCATAATTTCTTTCATGCATGTGGATGATCCTGAGCTAGAACAAACTTGTTGTATGTGATTGGTTTTATTTAATTTATTATTAAATTAAATAATTGGCATGTGTTCCTTCTCTCCTAATTATTATATAGGGCATGCATCCCCATGGATTCTTTAATGAAAACCCCATTTTCCCCTCACCTACGTGTGAGTAAAAGATATATGTAATGGATGGAGATCCGAAGATATTGGAGGAGTTAAATTTCGGAACTGAGGAGAAACAATCCAAGGAGATACAAAGGTTTAAAGATAGAAATATATAAACATGAACCTCAATTGGTTCAAGGTGTTTCTCCACAAGGTCAATGATTAGTTTATCTATCGGTAGATAAACTAACCATTAGTAAAACCTCATGATCATAACCTTTATTTTATTTCTATCATATTTCATGGTTATTTCGTTATGGATGTTTTTTCACAATAAAATAATTAATTCATTAACAAGCATTTAAGATAGAAGTAAAATAATCTTGATTATGCAAAAATATTATCAATAAATGGTTAATAACTTATGTAATCCCACTTAATATTAAAAAGAATGTGATAAAGATAATAATTGGAAATTTACACATAAAAGGATAAAATATGTTAATAAAATATTTAGTTGGTGTAGCCTTCCATTACATTCGTTAGAATCGAAACATAGTTCAATGTGCCTGACCATCCAATGTTTGGGTGATTTCAATTATCAAGGAATTCTAACATGAGGTTTTGGGTTTACTTAACTTGGTTCACATCAACAGTTGATTTCCTAAGTATGAATTTGTGTAACTAATAGGTAAAGGTTGGGGAAATCTAAAATTAAAGATTTTAGGACTAGGGATTCCACTCAGAAGATCATGGAACTGTGAGTTAATACAATGGGAAATCAGAATTCCTACCTAAACCCATTTGAGTTGCTTGACCAACCAAATTTGGGGTAATTAAAAGGGGAATATGGATCCTTTCCACTAGAATATAAAAGCAACATTATATTTCGAAGCCAATGGGGAGGGATATTGGGTTTTGATAAAATAGTGGGAGACTAAAAAATATAATATTTATTTATTTGTATAAATTTTATTAGATAAAGTACTAAAATCATGCTTATCTAATTTTGTTGAAACAACAATAAAATTACATCATAAATATAATTTCAATCCATACTTGAGAAGGGAAAACCTCTAACAAGCACAAATTTCTAAGAGTGTAAAAGGTGCCTACATGTCATCCTTCACCATGAAAGGAAATTGTATGTACTAGAAGAACATTTACCAGTTGTGCCTAGAAATGAGGTAGGTAATTAAGAACTATCTATCTATGAGAAAAATCTGAATGATGGTATATATGTTCTACACTTCATGCTATCATCCTTGTCCAATGAAGTTTTGAAGCAACACAAGGATATGGATTCCTATAACATGATGTCTCACCTTTGGGATCTCTATCAAGAGAAGGGGAGATAAGAGAGGTATGCATCTCCAATGATTTTTTCACAACCAATATTAGAGAGTATGATCCATATGATCCTCATTTAATAAAGTTTATTGGATACATTGAATTCCTAGACATCTATGGGATTAAATTCCTAGATGATTTGGGTACAGATCTCATAAATTCATCCCTACCCAAGACCTTATCCATATTTATTGTGAATTATAATATGATCAATAATTAGAAGAGTCTTTTGGGATGTCTGACCTTCACTCACCAAGTAGATAAGGACATGGGGTGTGAAAAATCCACGTTCCTTATGGAGAACAAGAAAAGGAAGTACAAGGAAAAGGGTCCAAAGACATATAAACAATATAAATCTCCTGAGCACTATCCTTCTAAGATAAATAAGATCTAGAGGTAGGGAAATGAAAAGGAATTAGTATGTTTTTCATGTAGTAGGCTAGGCCACTAGAATTGGAACTTCACCAAGAATTAAGGGGAAGCTAAAGGTGAGTTCTTTATCGAGTGAAATCTTTTCATTTTTACAATTTGTGTATTAGATAAAACTTGTGGTTCTAACATATATATCCAAGTGAAAAAACAAGTAAATTCTTAAATATTTCCCGAGGGGTGGTGGATTTGTGAGCTTCCAATGGTGTGAGGTTGACTTCTCTTCCAATTGGTGACTACAACCTTTCATTTCCAAGGAGAATTATTTTGATTTTAAGAGATTTTTATTATGTACCTATAGTTACCAAGAACAGAATTTATATTTCATGTTTAGATAAAAAGGGGTTTATTTTCACATTTGTAAATAAAATTTGTTTCTTTTATAAGTAAAACATATGTTATGGCATGAAATAGTTAAATACCGGTCTTTATGTATTACATTCTGAAAACCAAGTGTTTACAATTGATAAAGAATCATTTTCACATGAATCATATAACACCCATCATTAGCATCACTGAACTGGTCATGTAAACGAGAAGTTTTTGAAAAATCTCTATTAAAATGGTTGTTTAGACTATTCTGAGCTAAAACCACTTGATAGATGTAATGCTTATTTTCAAGGAAAATTACCAAACCACAATTCGTTGGATAGGGTGAAAGGGCCAAAAAATTTCTAGGATTGGTACACACTAATGAGTGTTGACCATTTACAATAGAATCTTGAGGTGGATATTCTTAATTCATTTCTATTAATAATTACTTGAGTAGATATGGATATATATTATTGATGAGGTATAATTCAAGGTCCTTTGATAAATTTAAGGAATTAAATAATGAAGTAGATAATAATATTGGTAAGAGCATAAAGAATCTTTAATTGGATTGAGGTGGTGAATATCTTAACTAAGATTTCATCACCTTTCTATGGGATTTTGGGATTCTATCTCAACTCACTCAACCTTCCACACCATAATGGAATGGTTTTAGTGAAAAGAGAAACCATACCTTATTAGACATGGTAAGGTCAATGATGATTCATGTAGATATTACATTATCCTTTTGGGGGTTTGTATTTCAAAATAAAAAATACACATTAAACTGAGTACTAACTAAAGTGGAAAATGGAATTACATTTGAGCTATGGATTGGAAAGAAATCCATTTTATCACATACATGTGTATGGGGTTGTGAAGAAATTTTTTAGGCCTTATCAGGAAACAAACTAGTAACACGGGGCATAAATTGTATCTTTATTGGGTATCCCAAGAAAACAAAGTGATACAACCTATAAAACTCCTTAGATATAAAATTGACTATATCCATAGAATCCATATTTCTTGAGAGGGATCACATCCTCAAAATGGAAAGTGAGAGCAAGATTGAATTTGATGAAGTTGATGCTCAAGATACACATGAGTTGGTACAAGAACAGATTCTATAAGTCCCTATAGAAG
Source organism: Viscum album (assembly GCA_963277665.1). Taxonomy (NCBI): domain Eukaryota; kingdom Viridiplantae; phylum Streptophyta; class Magnoliopsida; order Santalales; family Viscaceae; genus Viscum; species Viscum album. The sequence goes on along the minus strand of OY728122.1, from coordinate 574,414,831 downwards.
AATCAATTCCTGAAACATAAGTATTTCATAGGAGAGTAAGGGAGGTAAGAGAACTAGAGAGATATAGTTTTATGGTCACCGAGGATGGTGACTCATTATTGGTTCAAATTGAGGAACCTATATCCTATAAGGAGGAAGTAGAGAGCTCAGAAGCTATAAGATGGTAGAAGTTATAAATTCTGATATAGATTTCATGTATCTAAACCAATTTTGGTTTCCAATCAATGCACCAGTTGATGTAAAGCCTATCAATTGAAAATGGGCATTCAAGAGAAAACTAGACATGGAAGGTAAATTAAGTACCTTTAAAGAAAGGCTAGTGGATAAAGGGTTTAAATAGTGTCATGGAATTAACTACGATGAAACCTTTTTTTTCTAGTTTCCATGTTCAAATAAATTAGAATAATACTTGCTATAACATCTTACCATGACTATTATATTTGTAAGATGGATATAAAAACTTCATTCTGTAACATGAACCTTTCAGAAGATGTATGTATGAAACAACTGTAAGGGTTTTTGACTCCAGGTGATGCCAAAAGTATTTCCAAGTTGCGTAGATCCATTTATGGAATGAAGTAAGTATCTAGGTCATAGAAAATTCAATTCAATGAATCTGTAAAAGAATTTTGTTTCATTAAGAATGAATGAGAGTCATGTTTTTACAAGAGGCTTAGTGAGAATGAGGTTTTTATCTTATTAGTATATTTTGATGATAAATTACTTATTAGAAATGAAATACCAGTATTATAATCTGTTAGGGACTAGTTAAACAGGTGTTTCTCCATCAAGGGCTTAGGAAAAGTAGTCGATATTATAGGGATCAGGATCATTCATAATAGATCCAAGATGTTACTTAGACTATGTAAATTTACATATGTTGACTAGCTAATAAATAGATTTAGTATTGAATAATATAAGAGGTGATTAGCTCAAATGTCACATGGTTTATATATTTCTAATAAAATGTGTCATGATACACGACATCAAAAATAGAGAATGTGAAAGATATCATTTTCTTTGATGATAGGATCAACAATGTATGCCATGTTATGTACTAGAATTGATGTTACCAATGCACTGATCATGGTAGGTAGATATCAAGAAGAACCAAGAGAAAATAATTGGAAATAAATTAAGGATATAATTAAGCATCTGAGAAGAACTAAGGATATGTTAATGGTATATGGAGGAGATAAGGAGTTGGTTGTCAGAGGTTATACTGATGCTAGTTTTCAAATAGATTAGAATGATCTGAAGTCACAATTTGGATGTGTTTTCTGTCTCAACGGAGGAGCTGTGAGATAGAAGAGTTCAAAGTAGCTAGTTATGACTGATTCTAAAGTGGATTCAAAGTATGTAACGACTTATGATGTATCCAAGGAAGCTACTTGGATTCAAAAATTTGTCCAGGAGCTTGTTTTGGTACCTATAAGTATAGACCTTGGCACATTGTGTTGAGATAATACTATAATGGTGGCTCCTGAAAAAGTGGTAAGGTCACAATAACAAACAAATCATATATTTCGGAAGTATCGTATCTTAAAGGATTTATATTAGAGGGGTGAAGTTTTAGTGACTAGAGTACCCACAAAAGGGAACATGGTGGACCCCTTGACTAAAGGTGTATCTCAGAAGAAGCATGAATATCATGTGAAAAATAATAGAATGATGTTTTTTAGCAGTTCGACCTTGTACAAGTGGGAGTCTGTTAGAGTTGGTTCCTTCAAACCAACTTTTTTTATTTTATAATAAACATGTATTCATTGTTTTTAATATTAAAAAAACTAATTTTCACATCATTATTGTTCTTATTCATGACATAGTTTGTGATAATGTCCTAAGAGTAGCTATCACACTAAAAGGTCCTAGAAGTTCCCCATTACGATGGGAATATAAAAGAGAGAAAAAACTATTCTTGAAAATATGTTCTATAGACAGATGATATCAAATGAGGGAAACAAATGATACACTCTACTAGGGGTGGAGACTCATTGGACTTTGTGTAACCTTCTCATTGTGTACTCCCTTTGTAATATCCAGTAGGATATTATGTGAATGAGATCCGCTAGTAGGAAACCCACATTTATATATGTCATTAGATGTTCCTATCTGCGGACATGTGTATTGGTCCTTAGACATTAATATTATTATTAGTGAGTATTATGAGTCACACACATAGAAGTATTGATGAAAACAATGATGATAAATTTTTATAGTGAGGTAGAATACATTGGGGGCATCATGGGTAATACTGCATTAATGAATATTGTGAGAAAGGATTTACCCCATTTGTTCGTTGATAGAAGTTAATATATTAGGCCCCTTGATGGAAATTATATATCACAAATAAATCCATGGGCATGGTGTTATATAGTTAAGTTCTATTTCTATAAAGTCAAAGAAAGAAATACCAAGCACATTGGTTGATGGAACAAGCATGCAACCTGCTTGATTATAGATATTATGATAAAGGAATTATATTACATGGTAATCATACATATGAGGTGACATGTCATTATGACGTCAAATTATTTATCTATGGGTGCCTTTACATTTTCTAGATTCTATCCTTGGACTTTATCCTGGTTCACCTAATGCCACTAAGAAAGAGGCCTAAAGGGTCACACACTAAGTGTATCTAGAATCTTAGTTAACTAATCTATTATTATTTATTATTTAATAGGTTGAATAAATATTATTCCCGCATGTGGTTTAATAATTATTCTTGTATGATTGATCAAATTTATTTCATCTCTAGTTATTAGAGAAAATATACTGTTAGCGGAATATTTAATAAATATTCATTTTCAGTTTAGTGAATAAAATATTTTTTTATTTATCAGTGAATAATGTAGTGATACTTATTTAATAAATAAATATACATTATTTAAGGTGCGATAAATATTATGAAGTAATGGTGGACTAAGTTTAATGGTTTGGTGAGAAATAATAAATACTAAATATTGTTTGATTCAATAATATTTAATTATAATTCACATGTTAAGTGCATGTTGAAAAATAATAATATTACTATTATTATCTGACATGGGGGTTTTCTAGGATTAAATAAATAATTAAGGGAACTTGAGAAATTAATTTATTTTAACCCTAGAAATATAAATAACCAATTATGTTATTTTATCAAGAACAAATTTAGTTGTGCACAAATAGTCTTGGAGGATCCTCTATATCCAAGAGAACTCCCTTTTATAAGAATTCTCTGAAAAACGATGAGTAATCCTCCTCCATCTGATCAAGGAGAAAGATTTGGATGAGATTCTCAAGGTGATCTAAGAGGAAAACAATAGAGAAAGGATATTCCATGATATCACCCAAATAATCTTTAAATGATGTCTGGAGATTACTAAAACATGCGTGGATCAACAATAAAGTAAATCTATACTTTTTTTCAACAATGCAATGATGATGCACCACAGATTTTTTACTAGATTCATTAACGAAGAAAGAATTCCTTAGAGGTAATTATTTAACAAATTAAATTAATTATGGAAAATATGTGTTGATCTCCTCTCTCTGGTTCTTTGATGATAAATGTTATCTATCATTGATTCAATTCCATTGATCATAGTGATTATAAATCATATAGATATTATATTGATCATCGATCATGATAAAAACCAATTATCGACACCTCCCATCACACACTTCCTCTACACCTGAAACCTACAATAGCTTCATTTTTAATCACATAAAATTATTTTGATAAATAATGAAGGATAACAATTGTCCTTATCTTAGTATTCAAGACCATTTAAAAATGAAATTCCTTTGGAAAATAATTCGAGAGGAGCTAAGGAGAAACATGAACCAACTTAGTAAAATGAGAAACATAATCCTTTACCGAATTATTTCCTTGATCCATCATCAAAAAATAATGGTCCTTAACCACCGATAATGTATCCATATGAAAATATGATTAAAATATGTTTTAAAAGTATTCCATGAGAGGTCCTCATGCCACTTCTCTAGCATAATGAATTCCCACCATTTTTTCCAGTCCTTCTAACATACAAGTGGTGAAGGAAACCTTAGATGTATCAGGGGTCTTCAAAAACTAAAATATTTCCTCAATCCCTTTCAGCCACACCTCAGGAACCTAGGTTCCATTATCACCAAGGGATACTAGTGTATTTTCCTTTGTGAACTCTTGATATTGGTCCACTAATCATATCTGATCTCGAATACCCTGAAGGACTAAGGATGAGATTGTATGGACCATTGAACACACCAAGCTAGATCAAATAGATGTTTCTCCTATGGTACAGGATCTATAAATCCCTCTCTACTCCTAGATAAATCCCTTATTTTAGGTATTGTATAAAAAACACAAGGAAAAATAAAATTCAACACACACTTGAATCCAAATCAGTATTAATTAAACCATAATAAACTCCCATAATGAACCTCAAACAAGGAGCATAATAATCTACAATATTTTCAAATGAAAATGAGAAAAATACTAAATTTTTTAACATTTTTCTACTGTGTATGGTTTGGATACACTTTTAGGAAAACTATGGGGTGACCATGAATGTTACACTATAAGGTTACTAAAAGGATGCATGGGTTCCACAAGGTTACTTATAACCGTGCACCTAAACTATGTGCCTCATACCTTCCTCCTCCATTTATCCCAAAAATCAATATAACTCATGGTATCACCGCGTAACTCATGATTAAAATCTAAGTACATCTAATCAAAATAAAATAACCCATAACTAGGCTGAATACTTAAACCCAATCCAAAACTCCCATGGTAACACATGTTTCAACATGAAGAATATATGTTCCGACACTCATCTATTCTTACCTCTCAAGAGAAATGGTCATAGCTCTAGTTTACCACTAACCCCTAAAAAAGAAGAGTTATTGGATATCATTTTTTAGAAAACTAACTTGATTCAACCTAACCTATCATCCAAGAGAGTATGCCACAATACCCAAAACACATTCCTAATCACCACGAGTTTTCATGAAGCATCCGATCATAAACCAATAACCATTTGGGAATGGTTTCACCCTTGAAAATTCAATATGATACATCTAAGATTTAGATGGGTACTCTAATAGGATAAAAAAGATCAAATTATGTGACCATATAACTATAAAAAATTTAGAGATAACTAAAGGCCAATATCATAAACATCACCATATAACCATATATAACAAGACATGTACACAATATATCCATGTTCAAAAGTATTAGAATTGGTTTCCTAGAAAGAATACGTATTTTAATTAGATTACTAGGTATATTCAGATAAGTGAATCTTAAATATACCTTACCACATATTGATCATTATTCATAATTTATTTTTTTTGATAACATCCTTGGGAATCTATCACATCATATAACAACCTTTCTTTTTTCATACATTTTTTTAAAGATTGGGGCCGAAGCCTCATATATTATTTAAAACAAAGTAAAGAACATATAAAAAAGAAAATGTTGATGCATAATACACATTATATCATGAGAAACATAACATTACCCAATGCATTAGAGGGATATATAATTTCAGGCAAACCCATCACTTCATAAAATATTCATAATCATGCATGCCACATAGAACATATAACAATCGTAGTCATGAAATAACCCATGGAAAGGAATGGTTTTCATAAATATTTAATAAATAATACATTATTTAATAATATTTGGGGTTCCAAATTAATAAGTTGAAACATATTTGGTAAAAAAATAATCATTCTCGAGTATAGAAGAAATAACTTAAGATGAGTCAAAGATGTGTTTCAGAAAGAAAATTCTTTCAAGGAAATATTTGTATTGGAATAAAAATCAAGGTGGAAAAATGTATATCCATGAAAGAAAAGGTAATAATATTGAATTTATTTTTAAGGAACATAGATGAATATCTATATTTAATATGAAATTAAAGAGGGATAATCCAAAGAAAGGGAGTTTGGTTTGATAATCCCCTTACCTTAAATCCCTCTTTATTTCATAAATTTTCCTCCTGAATAAAAAACTTATTATTATTAAAAATTTATTATAGAATTTAATTAGGTTAATTTTTCCATTATAATTATTGGATTCAAATTTATAACACACTTTGTTAAATGATAATTTTTTTTATATCCGGTTTTCATTAAAATTTCCTATTTTGTTTCGATATCGTTATTTTTGTTTGAGTTCATTTTTACCTCAGTAGAATTTATTATAGAAATTTAAAACATATATTTATAACTTTAAATATTATAAATAAGTTATTTTAATTAACTACAGGTTCGCTAGTAATAAAATAATTGGAAATTTCCTTATTGGCGATTAACTGACAATTTATGATACATTGTCGAAAGAGTGGTAAGGGAAGGTTAAAAATTATATATTCCATAATTATGATACTTTTAATATGTTAAAATCATTAATATAATGTCAAATGATTATTTAATTAATTTTATATTATTTTTTTTTGAATGGAATTTTGAAAAATAAAAGAAAAAAAAAGAAAAAAAAGAGGAGTAGATAGAATCTTACTCTTTCCTTGGTATAGATTCTCTTGTATGACACTAAAACTACCTTGAAGTTTGGAGTTTTTTTTCTCCAAAACATCCATTAGTATTCTAAGTGGATTGAGAGGGAGGATTTGAAAAGAAATATTTATTTTTAAATTGAGGGAGGAGTTTTTTCCCAAGGGGAGGGAAATATTTTATTTTTACTTAAAGAGGGGAATTTTTAGAATAAAATATTAAATAAAATATAATTTCAAAGGTAAAATTGGTTATAGTGATTTTTTAAAATTATAAATCATATATAAATATAATATAATGATTTTAGGACTTTTTTAACACCCCAACCCCAGAAGGCAGAGTCAGTTCATTTTTACATATCATTGTCATGATCATAAAAGATCAAGTCTCGAAAGAGCGATTAGTTTAGTAGCCTTAGAAGTACTAGATAAATTCATAATGTTTACATTACATCATAAAATGGAAAACTACAAAAAAAATTGTCTCCATAGACAACACTTAGATCCCATAGACTATCCCTAGAGGTCAGTCTTAAAATACTTCTTTGCATCCTAGAAAAAATAAAACATAGAAAGGGGTGAGCTCAGATGCTCAGTAAGGATAACATTATTGCAGAAACTTTCATAAATAAGCATAAACATTTAATCCAGTGTATAAGACTAGAACAAAAGCCTTTTAAACATGAACTTCAACATAATATGGAAAAGATGAAATAAAATAATTCCATTTACTTATTCACATGGATATTCTACTAGTCGAATAATCACATGAAATATCAATAACCACTTTAATAATGATGGAGTTCATAATGACAGACAATCATAACCACATAGTCAGGCCTTGTGCCAAGACTACAAATAAGATTTTGTCAAGGCCTTGTGCCAAGACACTAGTTTGTCTCATGCGACCTACCAATGCATCGAGGAGCTATATTGGGCTCCACCCATCACTTACTAATTCCAATGCATTCCTCATATGAAAAGTTTGAAACATAACATTAACATTCGTATTAAAACTATCATACGAAATGTCAATAATTTATCCAAAAATCATGAATGGTATAAAAATAGAAAATACACAGTCAAACATAACTCATTAAATACAATATGGAAGATTTTATTGTATCAGATTAACCACAATCGAGAATAATGAAGGATATTGACATAGATGAAAATAATCATCAGAACTATTAGAGAGAAATATCCCCCTTTTTTCTTGAAATCATTTAAAAGTCACACTATTTACCAAGAAGCCATTTAAAAATAGATTTTTGAATCAAAGTGTCCCATAAAACTTTGAACCCTTTAAAATGAATTTTAATTTTAAAACTTTAATTTCCATATAAATAAATCCTTAAAACCATTTTTAAAACATGGACATTAATGAGAAATATTTAGAATAATAAATCATTAAAACATTTAAAAGGATATTTTAGTTAGAGTTCCCAACCAAAACAGAGACACTTGAATAAAAATAATTGAGGTAATCAAAACTTTGTAATATCATGAGAATAAATGGATTCATGATATACTATGTCAAAGTACATTATATACACCATATAAAAGTGATTTGGTGTATAACAACAAAGAAGTCTCAATGGAATGTAAATTGAGATGAAATCTGTTATAAAGAATATATCCTTAGGTTAAGGATAAATCAACGACATAATTATGTGTGAAAAATATAAATACACTCAATATGATTGGATATTAAGTGTAAATCAATCAGAGGATATTCACACATATTTTTGTCAAAACAACACCAATGAATTGGATATTTAACACAACAAATGGAGATTAAGTTAAAATTACTCTTATCAAGTTTATATTGATGAATTGAGAATTTATCAATGGAGTGATTATGTGTATCAAAAGTATATCCACAGAAAGGGGAGTGAAAATTATAACATAAGAAAAAGAATAGTGAACCCACACATAATCTTAGAGTAAAATAATCAATGAAGTATGCGTAAAGCCGAATGAGTGGAAATTGAAATTTCAAATTCCATTATCGATTTGGTAACATATGAAACATACACCCTTGAAAGAAGGATCATACAATGATGTTGTAAATATCCATATATTAAATTATATTACCCAAATAATATAATCATGGGCAGTACACACACCACATGCAATAAATAAGTGGAGAACAATGGAAATCTCACAGAATTAAAAGTGAGATAAGAAACCCCTTACTTTGCACTTTTTACTTGGTCAAGGGTAGGTTAACCTCCTGTATAATTGTGAAATAATTGTTATTAAATTATAAAATAATCACATACATTAATATGATATCATATATGATCTTTTAACACTGCTTTGTTTACAATATCTTCTTATTATCGTCGTTTTGGGTATTAATAGATTCGTTTTCATTTATATTCTTTGTTATGTGAGTCATATTTATTATGAATCGGTTGTATCTTATTAATATCTAGAATTATATCATGTCTCTAAACATTATTTTTAATAATCAATTGAAATGTAGTCTTGAATGGATACGATGGGGAATGAATCTCATCGCGTTCGTGGAGATTGTAATCCATACGTACGCACGAGTGACAATATCATTATTTTGATATTAAAATAATATATAATTGGATGTTATATCATATATAATGAATCATTATCAAGTTATATTTATTATTTAAATCAATTACACATAATTGTTATATCCATCCAAATAATAATGTAATGAATAACAATTACACCACGATGTGGAGACGGTAAGCCGTACGTACGCACGTATGGTGACAAGCCATTTAAAGGATGGATAGAATAGTTAATTTGGTTGTACAATATTTATAATAACATCATAGTATATAGAATATTCCAGAGTTATTATTTTATAATGTTAAAAAAAAGAAAAAGGAAGTGGAAGAAGAAAGGTACCTGAAAGTGGTGGTGAGATATTTACCTCTTCTTTGGGTTCTTCCTTTTGATTTATCAATAGGGATACATAGGATGGATTTATGACTAAAGGATGGACTCCAAGTTTAATGGAGGACAGTTGAGAGAGTATTTGTGTAGGGGTTGGCCGAGCCAAATGGTTTTGAAGGTGTGAATTAGAGATAAGGCGGAGTGCCCTTTTATAAGAGGGGTGAGGGGCACCTTAGGAAAAGCATGAAATATTATTTTATAATAAATTCATATTCAGTTTCTAATGTCTCAAAACAGATTTATTTCGAGGATAAGGTGGTTATGGGTAGAAAAAAACTCAACCAATAGGTTTTAGATAGGTTTGGGTCACTTTATTAACCTTATCTTTTTGTTTTAACTCTTAGTTAATTAGTTTGACATTTAACTTGTCTCTTTTTATTTTTATATTATATGGTTAATAAACTTACGATTAACTTCCATGAGAACCCCAAGTGGTTCATTAATGATACAAATATAATTATATAAGTCTTTTGGCCGAACCTTAGATTTTTAGGAATAGAATATTAATTTATAATATAATATTTGTTTTAAAAACTCGTTTATGTCAATTTTGAAACTATTTAGTAATTGATTTTTGTTAAAGTCTTAAAAACATTATTAATTAGAAAAAAATTCATTTAAGAAATCATAACATGTCATAGTAACCAATAAAATTCGTTTATGTCATCAAAAAATTCAAATTATATTTATTTTAACATTTATAATACCGATTATTTGATTCTTTCATTAATAAGGAAAATAATGCATCATTATTGTGTCAACAATAATGTTAACTATTAAATGTCTAAAAATTATAAATAAAATACCATTACGTATTAGATCATTTTATATTTCTAATTAATATTTGTAGTCAAAAATATAACATATATAACCCTCTGTAAAAACTATTTTTCTAAAAGATATATGCTTATATCATTTTTGTATTTACTTTAACTTAATTAATATAAAGTGTCATTGTCACTTAAAAGTGGCTTCATGGTGTCCCAAAATCGACCCAAAGATTCCCATGGTCGGACGTGTATCAAAAAATAGGGTTAGGACACGTTTTATGGTAATTTTATATTATTATAATGTTATTGTTTTACCCTTTTTTACCGGATTTACTCTTTAACCATGGTAAAAAAAATATTTACCGAAGTAATTATTCCAAATGTCTAAAAATAAAATTTACCTATTTACACAATTTAAACCACCTGATTATAAAGAGGGAATCCATTTTTCTAAATTCAAAACACAGAAGTGACAGAAATTAATTTAAAATTAATTCCTATTGTCAAAACAAAAAATCTGTTTTTAAGAAATAATAACTATCAAAAGATTGGCACTTGCTTATGTCGAGTTTAAATGAGAAATTATGTCCAATGACCAAAATTGGATTTAATGGTAATAATATAATCTAATTATACTTTAAAATCACTCAAATTAATAATTTATCACTATTAATTATTTCGATTAAAAAAGTTGTTTTTAATTAAAATTTAGTAATTTTCACTATTCATCAAAATATGAATGTTTTCTAAAAAATACCAAAAATTCACCCGAGGATAATTTAGATATTACAAATCCAAAAATGAAGTCCATTTTTAAAGATAAAATTTATAAAATTTTAAAGAGTGGGTATTACTATTCATAATGGTTAGTTTGATTGGTTGTGGTGTGTGTTTGAACTCGAAGTTGCATACAACGCACACTATTGTATTATTCCAAGGGAAGTGTACCACGGAATCTTGGGGTGTTACATTATCCCCTCCTTTAAATAATATTTTCCTTGAAATTTTTAAAATTGGGATTGGCAATATATTGGAAAGTCCCACATCAGAAAAATAGTCAGTAAAACTATCACTTTAAAAGAAAGATAGAGAAGTAAAAAGGTCACCCAAGATAACCCATACTAGGATTCCATATAGGAAAACATGGATATTGAAGATAAACTAAGTGTTAAGTTCTGATGGAGAGGGATAGAAAACATGATAAGGTGAAATTTAGCAACAAGAGAACCACAAACTTGTGATGGAAAAACGTTCATTAGTTTCCCAGTAGGAAAAGTAAATGGACAACATTTTTTTTAAGTTACATTAAATAAAGATGAGGAATCTATTAATGGGATTGACTAAGAACATAAAGAGATATACTTTCTTTTTAAGTAGAGTTTCATTATTTAATAAATTTCTACCACTAACTCATTTTTTTAAATGCTGAGTATTCATGAGGACTTGGTCACACTGGAAGAGCTAGAATAAACTTCTAGAGAATCACATGAACCACAAAGGATAAACTATATATTTACCTTGTCTTTAGAGATTAATCAAGAACAAAATGGTTAGTACAAGATCTGATGATCCCCCAAAAGGATATTCATTTAGAGATAGAAACACTAATCTTAATTTCTAAAATTAAACTAAAAATACCCCAAAGTTAAATAAATACCATTCAATAAAAAATTGTACTTAAAATACTTCAATATAATCAAAAATAACATTCAAACCGAAAACGTAGAAGAATTTGGTTATGTAGTCTTCCACTTTAAATTGTATCTCCAAATGACATCAACTACTCTTTAAGTCACATACTTAAAAGTAATTAACCTAATCACATATTCTCTATTATAGGTTAATCATTTCCATAAATAACCCAAATCAGTATAAATACACAATAAAAACATAGATAAAAATCCACCATTACTCCTCAAATGAAATCCCATAGTATTCTATTTTCCTTGGACATATAGTGTTCCCAAAAAAAACAAACATCTTCCAAAATAACATTTATCTCTTAATCACCAAATCATTTTCCTATACTAATGGTATTCATTTGATAAGATATAAGTTCCCAAATCCACATATTATTGATAAATAAAATCATTTAACTAAAAATAATTAGTCACACTAACCAGGGAATTCATATAGTCTAGTGGTAGGAGATAAATCCCAATCACACTTTGGTTGTGGGTTCGATTCGCACAGCTTTGTTCGACGTGACGGGTTGTCACACAATCTGCATGTTGTCCTTTTTCAAAAACTATATTTTATAACATTACCAAAATGAGATAAATTTCTCAAAATAACCATAACATAATTTAACAACAAATGTTATCTCATACTTTTCATTTTCATCCCAAAATATATTAACAAGTAATTACCTCAAACCCAATGATCATATAAAACCAAATGGTTATTTATAACTATATCCACGAGAGAAAAGATAAGTCTTCCTCAAATATCATTATCACATGGAAAACTGGAGGTTTATAAATACAAGAGAAAATTATTCCAAAGTAATCCCATCAACAAGGAGTACTAATACTTTTAAACATTTCTTCAACCATTTATTTCCACATAGCTTCTTCTTTGACCAAGAAAATATCTTATATAATAGGGCATTCACTTGTGTAATGGTGAGGTCCCCTACATTTATGACAAATGATTGTAAATGGATTCTTGGTACCATTTTTATTTTCTTCCATAGTACTCTTCATTTTTCCTCGGCAATTCTTCACTTTATGTCCTTATTTCCCTCATGTAAAGAATTTATTAGTTACATTGAGACACTTTCCTGGGTGTATCCTTCCACATTTCTTACATGATGGAAATTGAGGATTCTTTTCTCCATGGTCTCCACTACTAGAGCTCTTATCATTCATCACCTTTCTCTTCATTGTTGAGTCCGGGAGTTGGTTAATATATATGTTGTAGATCATATTTTTTGAAATCTGATTTGGCATGAACACGATGTATTTTGCGCCTATCAACATTCCATTTGGTTGCTCATTTTCACCATCGTTCCCACCTTGTACATCATTCTCAAAGTTAATATGACTTCCTTGGAATCCAGCCATTGACTAAAACCAGAAATCATTGTGTGAGTAATAGTAGTCATAAAATCATTTAGAGAATATCATGACAACATATTCTTAATTTGAAACACGTTAGGATTAACGAAGGTCATTTATTATCATATTATATTAAAACAATTCAAATCAGTTTGTAAAGAAAATGAATATTATCCTAAGAATATCCCACATGAGTGTTGTAACAAAAGTGCAGCAAGGCCCGTTGTCATGCACCAGTTCCCATTCGAGTCTAGCTCAAAGTGGTGTTTTTGGGCTTTACCCCTAGGTAAATATGTGCTAGAGCTGCCTCTACCTGCCCGTATCCAGGCAGGGATGTATTGCATGGAAAAATCACAAAATCTATACAATACCAAAATTCTATGAAGTTCTTCTATACTAATCTTCAAAGTCTATCTTAGGGATATGTGCTCTAATCAGAGTTTATCTAAATATAGTTTCCAACGTTTGTACTAAACTTTCTCTGATAACAACTATAACGCCATGACCCCAGAAGCCCAGAGTCGGTGCATTATTACATATCATTAGTATGATCATAAAAGATCAAGTCTCGAATGACCGATTAGTTGAGTAGCCTTGGAAGTACTAGATACATTCATAAGGTGTACATTACATCCTAAAATGGAAAACTACAATAACATTGTCTCCATAGACAACACTTCGATCCCATAGACTATCCGTAGAGGTCAGTCATAATATACTTCTTTTCATCCTGGGAAAAATAAAATATAGAAATGGGTGAGTTCAGATGCTCAGTAAGGATAACATTATAGCGGAAACTTTCATAAATAATCATAAACATTTAAGGCAGTGTATAAGACTAGAACAAAATCCTTTTAAACTTGAACTTCAGTATAATATGGAAAAGATAAAATCAAATAATGCCATTTAATTATTCACATGGATATTCAACTAGTCGAATAATCACATGCAATATCAATAAACACTTTCATAATGATGGAATGCATAATTCCAGACTATCATAACCACATATTCAAGGCATTATTCCAAGACTGCAAATAAGATTTTGTCAAGGCCTTTTCCCAAGACACTAGTTTGTCTCATGAGACCTACAGATGCATCAAGGTGTTATAGCGGGCTCCACCCATCACTTACTAAGTCCAACGCATTCCTCATATGAAAATTTTGAAACATAACATAAACATTCGTATTACAACTAGCATACGAAATGTCAATACTTTATCCACAAACTATGAATGGTATAAAAATAGCACATCCACAGTCAGACATAACTCATTCGATACAATATAGAAGATTGTATTGTATCAGATTAACCTCATTCGAGAATAATGATGGATATTGACATAGATGAAAATAATCATCAAAACTATTATAGAGAAATATCCCCCTTTTCCTTGAAATCATTTAAAAGTCACACTATTTGTCAAGAAGCCATTTAAAAAAATATTTTTGAATAAAATTGTCCCATACCACTATGAAACATTTAAAAGGAATTTTAATTTAAAAAATTTAATGTCTATATAAATAAATCATTAAAACCATTTTTAAAACATGGACATTAATGAGAAATATTTTGAATAATTGTTTTTAAAACATTTATAATGATATTTTACTTAGAGTTCTAACCAAAAGAGAGACACTTGAATAAAAATATTTGAGGTAATAAAAACTTTTTAATATCATGATAATAAAGGTATTCATGATATACTATGTCAAAGTACAATATATACCCCATATAAAAGTGATTATGTGTATAACAACAAAGAAGTCTCAATGGAATGTAAATTGAGATGAAATATCTTATAAAGACTGTATCCTTAGTTTAAGGATAAATCAACATCATAATTATGTGTGAAAATTATAAATACACTCAATATGATTGGGTATTCAATGTAAATCAATAATAGGACATTCACACATATTCTTGTAAAAACAACACCAATGAATTGGATATTTAACTCAGCAAATGGAGATTGAGTTAAAATTACTCTTATCAAGTTCATATTGATGATGTGAGAATTTATCAATGGAGTGATTATGTGTATAAATAGTATATCCACATAAAGGGGAGTGTAAATTATGACATAAGATAATTAATAGTGATTCCAAACATAATCATGGAGTAAAATAATCAATGAAGTATGCGTAAAGACGAATGAGTGGAAATTGAAATTTCAAATTCCATTATCAATTTGGGAACATATGAAACATACACCCCTGAAAGAAGGATCATACAATGATGATGTAAATATCCATAAATTAAAGTATATTACACAATTAATATAATCATGGGCAGTACACACACCACATGCAATAAAAAAGTGGTGAACAATGGAAATCTCACAGAATTAAAATTGAGATAAGAAACCCCTTACTTTGTACTTTTTCCTTTGTAGAGGGTAGGTTAACCTCCTGTATAATGGTGAAATAATTGTTATTAAATTATAAAAGAACCACATACATTAATAAGATATCATATATGATCCTTTAACATTGCTTTATTAGTAATATCTTCGTATTATCATTTTTTCGGTTGTTAATAGATTCGTTTTACTTTATATTCATAGTTATGTGAGTTCTATTTATTAGGGATGGGATCTATCTTATTAATATATGGAATTATATCATGTCTCTAAACATTACTTTTCATTATCAAATATAATGTAGTCTTGAATGGATACGATGGGGAATGAATCTCACCGCGTTCGTGGGGACGGTAATCCATACATAAGCACGGGCGACAATATCATTCTTTTGATGTTAAAATAATATATAATTGGATGGTATATCATATATTCAGAATAATTATCATGTTATATTTATTATTTACATCAATTACACATCATTATTATACCCATCCAAATAATAATGTATTGAATAACAATTACACCACGATGTGGAGACGGTATGTCGTACGTACGCACGTATGGTGACATGCCATTTAAAGGATGGATAAAATAATTAATTTGGTTGTAACATATTTATAATAACATAACAGTATATAGAAGATACTATAGTTATTATTTTATAATTTAAACAACAAAAAAAGGAAGTGGAAGAAGAAAGGAACTTGAAAGAGGTGGTGAGATATTTACCTCTTCTTCTGGTTCTTCCTTTTGATTTGATCAAAAGGTCTCCTTAGGTTGGATTTATGACTAAAGGAAGGCCTCTATAATGAAGGGACGAAAATTTAGAGAGTATTTGGGCAGGGGTTGGCCGAGCCAAATGGCTTTGAATGTGTGAATTAGAGAGAAGGGGGAGTGCCCTTTTATAAGAGGGGTGAGGGGCACCTTAGGAAAAGATAGAAATATTATTTTATAATATATTAATATTTAGTTTATAATGGATCAAACTGATTTATTTCAAGTATAAGGTGGCGATGGGTAGAAAGAAACTCAACCGATAGGTTTTAGATAGGTTTGGGTCACTTTATTAACCTTATCTTTTAGTTCTAACTCTTAGTTAATTAGTTTGACATTTACTGTGTCTCTTTGTATTTTTATATTATGTGGTTAATAAACTTACTATAAACTTCCACCAGAACCCCAAGTGGTTAATTATTTATACACCTATCATTATATAAGTCTCTTCTCCCAACATTATATTTTTAGGAATAGAATATCAATTTATAATATAATATTTGTTTTAAAAACTCCTTTATGTCAATTTTGACACGATTTAAAAATTGATTTATGTTAAAGTCTTAACAACTATATTAATTCGAACCAAATTCATTTAAGAAATCCTAATATGTCATAGTAACCAATAAAATTCCCGTATGTCATAAAAATGTTCATATTATATTTATTTTAACATTTATAATACCAATTATTTGATTCTTTCATTAATAAGTAAAATACCGCATCATTATTGTATCATAAATAAATTTAATTATTTAACATCTAAAAATTATAAATAAAATACAATTATATAGGAAATAGTTTTATCCTTATAATTAATATTTATAGTAGACAATATAACATATATAAATCTATGTAAAAATTGTTTTTCTAAAAGATATATGCTTCTGTCATTTTTTAATTTACTTTAACTAAATTAATATAGTGTCATTATCACTTAAAAGTGGCTCCATGGGGTCCCAAAATCGACCCAAAGATGACCATGGTCGGACATGTATCAACCAATAGGGCTAGGACACATTTTAGAGTAATTTAATATTATTATAATATTATTTTTTTACCCTTATTTACCGGATTTACCCTTTAACCATGGTAAATAAAATATTTACCGAAGTAATTATTCCAAATGTCTTAAAATAAAATTTACCTATTTACACAATTTGGAAATACTGATTCTAAATATGGAATCCATTTTTCTAAATTCAAAACATAGAAGTGGCAGAAATTAATTTCAAATTAATTCCCATTGTCAAAACAAAAATCGTGTTTTTAATAAATAATAACTATCAAAAGATTGGCACTTGCTTCTGTCCAATGACGAAAATTGGATTTAATGGTAAAAATATAATCTAATTATACTTTAAAATCACCCAAATTCATAATTTATCACTATTAATTATTTTAATTAAAAAAGTTATTTTTAATTAAAATTTTGTAATTTTCATTATTCATAAAAATATGAATGTTTTCTAAAAAATACAAAAAATTCACCCTAGGCTAATTTCGATATTCCGAACCCAAAAATGAAGTCCATTTTCAAAGATAAAAATTATAAAATTTTAAAGAGTGGGTATTACTATTCATAACAGCTAGTTTGATTGGTTGTGGTGTGTGTTAGAACTCGATGTTGTGTACAACACACGCTACTGTATTATTCAAAGGGAAGCGTACCGTGGAAGCTTGGGGTGTTACAAATTTCAACCTCTTTATAATTTAAATTAACTCATTTTATCAAAGTGAAAAGTGAAGAAAAAGAAAAAATGTTATTTTAAGGGAACACATCTGACTTTAGGTTTTTGTAATTTCATTTTAGGTTTGGAAACAATGACTATTTTATTTTGATTAATAATTTATAAAATTAAATATATTTTTAACAAACCTCATCTTATATATATTATTATTTCAGTATTACATCCTGAATGATATAATTTAATATACACCAATTACGGGAGAAACTATATTTTTATAATTCACTTGAAAAATTAGTAATTTTAAAAAATTTCCAAAAAACTACCCGTAGAAAATTTTGATCAGATGATTTCAAAAATGATATTCATTTTTTAATAATAAATTTCTAACAATGATAATTTTATGTTTTTATATAAAAATTATTATTTTTACAAAATAATTTAAAATATAATTTATTAAAATTGTGATTATATTTTCTATGTGTTTTTTAAATTTTTTTTTGTATTATAAAAGTTATATTTAATAAAATTAATAATAATATTATTATTTATACAATAATTTACTTTTTTGAGGAAAATTTATTATTCTAACTGTCATGTTAATATTCCCAATGATCGGGTTATAACTCGACTCACCACATTACCATTCCAATGGTCACATTACCTATTATAAATACCTATACATTCATTTATTCATTATTGAACTAAATTCTTCAAAATTTTATATATTTCTATTTTGTATAATTTTTATTGGTTTACTAATATTTTTTTCTTATCTATAGTGTTGTTCATGGGAGGGATGATTCTAGTACATTGGTGCAATCTATATTTTCTTATTCTATTTTTTCTACTTTCTATTTTTTGTCCCCTTATAATAATTGACACTGTAAAAATTGTTGTTAATGAATTAAAATGTTTTTTCTATGTATGTGATTTATGATTATAATAATTATATAATATAATATAACACAAATTTATTTTGGAAAAAAATACCATTTAAAAAGTATGATTCATTACATTCTTCCGCCATTACAAATTTCATCCATGAAATTTCAATTCATATTATTGGTTTAGAATAGGTGAGGGTACTTCTATTTTGTTTCTTCCTATGGTTCCCACATTTCCTCTTTATACATATGGTTTCACAAAATAAATTTTACAAGGTGAGTTTTATTTTTTCATAGAATCTTGATTATATGGTCCAAGATCTTCAATGATTTCTCATCATATTAGAGGGCATTCTATAGTTGTACTACCACCAGATTTATTAAATGTGAGGGATCATGAATGTACTTCCTCAGGAGTGATACATGGAACACATCATGAACTTGAGCCATAATTGGTGGAAGTGAAAGCTAATAGGCCACTACTCTTATTAAATCAAGGATCTCAATGGGGATAATGTACCTAGGGGTAAACTTACCTTTCCTTAAAAATTACTTATCTCTCTTCAATGGTGATACTTGAAGGAAATATTTATCTCCAATTTCAACCTCCAAGTCCCATTGATTATTGTTATCACAACTCTATTTTTTGAATCTGAGCATCTTTTATATGTTATTGGATGGATTAAACCTTATCTATTGTCTCTTTCACAAAATTTGGTCAATGTAGATTTAATTCCCCTAATTCATACCGACAAGTTGTTGTTCAACATCGCTTCTTATATATAGATTCATATGGATCCATCCAATCAGTCATGTGAAAGGTATTATTATATGAGAACTCACCCAATAGAACATGTTGTTCCCATAATCCTTTAAATTCCATTTATTGTGATCTTAACATTTCCTTGAGCATCTAAATAGTTATTTCAGATTGGCCATCAATTTGGTGGTCATAGTCCACACTAAAATTCTATTCATTTTTCAAGGCATGTTGAAGACTTATACAGAATTTTGAGTTAAACCTTGAATCATGATCATATATGGTCGAAAGTGGAACTCTAAGAAACCACAACACTTCCTCTACATATATCTTGGAAAGTTTTACAAGTAATAAATATTATTGAATGTCCATGATGTTATAAGTCTTGGTGAGTTGATCCAACACTACACATATCGCATTGTTTCATTTGGATGTCATCAGGATACCAGTGAAAAACTCCATGGTGACATTATCCCATTTACAAATGGCTATAGGCAGTGGTTTCATCATCCCTTTGGACTTCTATTTCTATGATTTAACTTCCTAACATACCAAGAACCTTGTGGTATACTTTACAATATGATTCCTCATGTTGTCATACCATGAGTGCTGTCAAAGATGAAAATACATCTTAGTACATTCACGATGGATAGAGAATGGCGAGCTATGTGAATAATCCAATATATATTTCTTTATCTCATGTGATTCATGCACACAAAGTCTAGTTCCAAATTTAATCACACTATCATCGTCGATGAGGATCTCATGATTCTAACCTTCCTTAACTTCTTTTTATTTCTTTTGAAACTCCAGATCATACCTTTTATGTCTATTTAATCTTCTCTTAGATATATGATTGGGAAATAATATAGGAATGGTAGGTTTAATTACCTACCATTATGATTTCCAGATTCATCCTTTTCATATCTTTTAGGATATAGTCTTTCTCAATTTACCTCATGGATAGAGTTTCAAATTTTTCTACTAAGAGCATCAACTACCTTGTTCGCCTTTCATGAATAGTAGTGAATAGAGAAATAATAGTCCTTGATTAGATCTAACCGTATTATTTGATTCATGTTGAGATCCTTCTCTGTGAATATATACTTTAGACTATTATTATTGGTATATATGTCACCCTTATCACCATAAAGTTAGTTCTGCAAAATATTTAAGAAAAAGATTACATCTTTTAACTCCAAACTAGTGTCTGGTAGTTTTTTTCATGGTTCTTCAAATGTTGGGAGGCACAGGCTATTATTTTTTCATTATGCATGTGTACACAACCCAATCATTTTTTTAAGAATAAATATATATCAAAACACATTATCCACTTGATGGTAGTCTGAGAATAGGAATAATCATTAAACTCTTCTTGAGATCCTTAATTAATTCCTTGAAATCCTCTATCCATACATACTTTATACCTTTCCAATTGAATATAGTTAGCAGGATATAAAATCATGATAAGTTTCTCAAAAAACATCAGTTGTTTCTTGCTATGAAAATAAAAGTACAAAATTATAGGACATTATTCGATATGAGTCATTCCTCAATTTCCTTTATCTTTGAAGGGTCCAAAAAAACTTTCTCACTTATGATCATACACCCCATGAATGACAAATTATATATCCAAAAGACACACATTCTGAACTTATTTTACATTTTATCTATCACTAATTACACCAACACAATCCATAGATTCTCTTCATGTTCCTCATTTACCTTGGAGTAAATGAGAATATAATCAATAAAGGATACCAAAAATTTATCATGGTAGTCTCTAAAGTCTTTATTTATTAAATATATGAATATTATAGGGGAATTAGCAAGTCTGAAGGGAATAAATATAAACTCATTGTGTTAATACCTTATAAAAAATCAATATTCTTAATATATTTCTTCTTCTCCTCCAATTGATGATATAAAAAATGAAGATCCACCTTTGAGAATTACTGAGATCCTCATAGTTGATTAAACAAGTCATCGATAATTGATAGGGGATACTTGATCATTATTATGATCTTGGTAGGCTCCTCGTAATCGATACATAGCCATATTGATCCCTAATTTTTATTTACAAAGATCACTGGATCACCCTAAGGTGACACACTATGGAATATAAATCCTTTTTCCAAGTAATCTTTCTACTTCTTTTTTAAATCCTCCAGTTTGATCGGGGCTATCCTATAAGAGAATTTAGTGATATGAGAGTATATAGGTATAAGATCTATTGATAACTCTACCTCATAATCTAGGGGAAGTCCACTTAACTATTTGGGAAATAAAATAGTGTATTCCCTTATATTGGTAATTTCCTCCTATTTGATGCCTTCCTTTGAGTCAACTATTTGGGATATATAAGATACTTTATAGTGAATCATCACCCACAACATCGAGGGATTTAAAAAAGAATATTCATGGTATTCATTTAATTTTTAAGGGATCATTGGATGGTTTAGAATATAAAAATATATTTCCATTTTCTAACATTTGATGTGAACTCTACATAATGAGATCCAATACATGATCAATATAGAATCAAATTCCACCAAGGGAAGGATTATAATATTTTCTAGAATAATATTCTCACATACACTAATAACAGAAGTGTAAAACACTTGGGTTGTAATGACCACACCACTAGGTGTTTTCATATATATCTCAACTTCAGGGTTTCATGCCTTCAATTAAATAGTTCTTGAAAACATGCAGGATATTGAGGAATGCATGACACCAGAATCAAATCTATTTTTTACTTTATTTTGAGAATATGAAGTGTATATTGTAAAAAAAAAATTTCATTATCCACTTATGTTGTAGTGGTGAATAATATTTCCCTTGATACTTTTTATTTTGTGGTTTCTGATTCAAATTATCCTCACGGACATGTGGTTTAGTGCATTGGATTTTATAGTTCCCCTACTCCCTATAGTTGAAGCATTGAACCATGAGTGGTGAAATACGAGGTTCATTCATTTCCTCTATCTTTTTGGATGACATATTCATGTATCCTTGACATTTATGAGCTTCATGGAATTCTCTACTATAATTGAAGCATTTCCCAGTCCCTTTGAGAAAATTACCATGATGTTTCTTCCCTCATTTTTTACATGTGGGTAGTTGGATCCTCTTTTATCTTTTGTAATTTGACCCACTTGCTAGACTATCAATTATTATCTTCTTATCTCCATAACCATGTGACTATTATAAAAACTAAAAATCTATATTAATATCACATCAAACCACTTCTTCATAACTCTGTAAGTATCAGGTAACTGTAGCATTTCGAAGGTGTGTTTTTAAATCACAAAAGAATCTATCAAATTTTTTATCATTGTTTATAGAAAATCCAGAAGAGTATATTTCGATCCATGTGAAGCTTTCTTCATAAGCTATGATAAATTCTTATTCCTTTTACATTATCTCTATTAATTCTCTCTCAATATTTTTTTAAAGTGTTCAAAGGAAATACTTGTTAAGAAATACTTTCATAAATTATTCCCACTCTATCTATTCCATTTTGTCCTTTTACTTGGTGTACTTAATCATGGCCAACCATTTATTGAACTCTACATCTAAATGATAGAAGACCAAAGAAACCTTCTATTTCTAAGAATTACAGAGCTTAGAAAATATTTTATCCATTAATTTAACCCACTATTCCACAATAAGTGGATCAGAAGATCCACTAAACATTGGTAGTTGTTGCCGTATAAAGGACTAAATTTCTAGTTTCTCCTTCTTGGATGAAGGAAGACATTCCACATAGTTTAGGTTGTTATTTATAGCCCGAGATAATTGAGTGAGAATCCCCATGAAGTTTTGATCTCCCCATCCCATGGCATTGGGGATGAAATTTAGGAATTCAATGCATTGTCTATCTTATGAGTTTATGGATTGGTTTCTCTTGGTCACAAACATTTTCTAAAATAAAAAAAATATTAGAATAAAACATATTCAAATAAATCATGAATAATTTATTTATTTTTTCATAATTGACCCTAAAGGAATATCTTATGGGTTCCACATATTTATCCTTTTTCTAAAAAAAGTTTCTTAGATTTTTACATATACATAAACTTATCCTAAGGGTTGTAGATAATGTTTCATAATTCAAAACATAACTAAACCATACCTCTAATACCAACTATAGTGACCCTAATTTCTCTTAAATGAATATTAAATAATTTTAAAAATAAGAAACATATAGTTATACATTCAAGTATTTAAAGCTTTTTTATCTTGGGAAAATTAGGATCATGCATCACTTATAAAAAATAAGAATAAAAATTTATTTTGAAACATCTTCTTTACCCTGATAAAATATCACTTTCTCTTTTGTAAATCTTGTCACTTGAGAATATACATTAAATACAGGGGGAGCGAAAAACCCATTAAGAGGATGAATATGAGACATGAATCAATATAAAATGGATGAGAATAACAATCACCATCATATGATAAACAAAGTATCATTATCAAGATCATTAGGGAACCATTTTATAAAGGCATGGAATGTAGAGATGCATAAAAATGAAACATCATGTCATAGTGGTCAAATACCACATGTAGTTATTAACAAATCTATCATCATTTCCACTCATAACATATGTGGACAAATCATAAAATCATCATTATGAAAAACATTTAGAATCATGTGCATGAATAATAAATATTATCTCATTAGATACATCACATTAAATAATTAATTTTAGGTTTATATAATTCCAGGACCACCCATCACATCATAATATTTAAATAATCATCAATGCCAAATAGAATGTATAAAAATCATAGTTATGAAATAACACATGGAAACGAATGAGTTCCATAATGTTTTCATAAATCATAAATTATTTAATAAACATTAGGGTTCCAAAATTAATAAGGGAAAAAATATTTGTTATAAACACCATTATTCTTGGGTGAAGAGGAAACACCATAAGATGAGTCAAAAATGTGTATTTGAAATATTTTTTCTTGGAAATCATTGTATTTGGATTAAAAATCATTATGTAAATA
This sequence comes from Viscum album, assembly GCA_963277665.1. Taxonomy (NCBI): domain Eukaryota; kingdom Viridiplantae; phylum Streptophyta; class Magnoliopsida; order Santalales; family Viscaceae; genus Viscum; species Viscum album. Next base: position 574,390,044 of record OY728122.1, on the reverse strand, counting down.
TGTATATACCTAAAATAAATGGGATAATTTGTGAATGTATTTTTGCGGAACATTGTAGGAATTTACATTTTGAAAATGACATGAAAGTGGGATAACCCAAAGAAAGAGAGTTTGGTTCAAAAATCCCCTTACATTAAATCATGCATTATTTCATATCTTTTCCACCTCCTAGATAATAAAAATAATATTATTAAAACATTTTTTCAGAAGATATTTATGTTCAATTTTTACACTATTTATCTATTATAAGTATTAGATTTTAATTTATAACACACTTTCTTAAATGTTATTGTTCTGATATCATGTTTTCATTAAATTTCCCTATTTTGTTTTAATGTGGCTCTTTTTATATAAGGTAATTTAATATACTAAGTTATGAACAAAACTATATTTGAACTATTCACCTAAAAATTGAAGTATTTTAGAAAATTACATAAAAATAATAGTTAGAAAATTTTGATGTGATGATTTCATAAAAGTTATTAGTTTTATCAAAATAAATTTCTATCATAGGTAATTTTAAATTTTTATTTAAAATTTTTTTTCTTTACAAAATTATTTAATATATAGTTTATTTAAAATGTGCTTATATTTTATTTGAGTTTTTAAATCATGATATTTATTTTTTATATTATAATATTTATATTTACTTAAATTAATCCTGATAAATATTATTTATATGCCAATGTATTATTTTGTGGTAAAATTACTATTCTAATGGCCTAGTTACTATTTCAATGGTCACTTTACTATTACAACAGCCATATTAACTCCTAAAAATAACTCTAAATTCCATTATTGAATATTAAAATAAATTCTTATCAAGGTTGTATATTTCCATTTTCTATAATGATGAATATTTTACTAATATTTTTTATCTTATTTATAGTATTTTTATTTGAAGGGATGATTCTAGAATATTGGTGCAGTACATATCTTCCCATTGTAGTTTTTATATTTTCCATTATCTCCCTTGTAATAATTGTCACTCTAAATTTTTTTGTTAATGAATTAAAGAGTTTTTTTCTCTCTCTATGTTCAATATGTGTGTAATATGACACACATTTACATAGGAAACAATTATCATTTTAAAATTATGGGTTGTTACACATAAAAATTGGATATAACAGTTTCTTATTATAAAGAGAACCATTTGATGTTATGATGATATCTCTTAAATATTTTTTCATATGGATAGGATAATGAAATATGATAGGGAACATAGTTTTTCAAATGTATGGTGAAATTTTCTATAAGAGGATGAGTATCCATCTCTAGATGTTATCCCTTAGTAATATTCCATGTGGGAGATTTTGAGGATATACATGCTAATAATCATTCCATATGTTTGCGTGTCATCAGATATTCCAATTTGAAAGCATGTTTAATGGTAATTAGACCTTAAATTTATTATTAATTAATATCATGAATCACTTACATAGATGTAATAACAAAATATATAATACACTATGTTCATGCTATGTAGGATATGTTGGGTATGTCATCATAAATATGTAATTCATGAATAATTCCTGGAAGGATTTTTAACTTCTATTTATAGAAGTTAATATCTCATCTCATTGGTCATAATAGAGCTATCAAAATAATTTCCCAAACCATGGTGATGTAGACAAGTTCATTCGGGATAATCAATGAAAGATATATCAGGAATTAATATTGAAGAGACACGTATACAACCTACTTGATTATATATAAAGATAAAGAGATTATATTACACAGTCTTAGATCATATGTGGTTGTTAAAATTGTGAAATTAGATTCTTCCTCTAGGGTTTCCTGACCCATTAACAAATAGTAATCTTAGACTTTTGGCAAGCTTTTCTAATGACAACAAGGAAGCAGCCTAGAGGGTCACATAGTAAGTGTTTCCATTCATCTAAATTAAATAGTATTTGGATTTAATTATTAGAGTAAATATTATTCTCAATTTCTTGGAATAATTTTATTCATAATTTTTTGATCTCAGAAATTAATTACATATTTATTCATGAGGCAATTATTTAACCACATAGATAAATAATATTTATTTATTTATTGAACAAATAAATATTTAGTTAATTTATTATTTGATTATTTGATAATTAAGGATGAGGGTGAGTGAACTAATATTATTCCTAACGATAAACATTAATTTTCAATATAGTAAAATAATATTTTTCATTACACCACTATGTGCACACCCTAAGAAAATAATAATAAAATTATTATTATATGGAATGAGGTTATTTATGTATTTTATATATTATTAAGGGGATATGTATAATTGAATATTATTTAACCCTAACCCATAACTCTTTAAATTGGATATTATGTCTATTGTTCCTGAGTTAATAAAAAATTGGAGAATTTTTATGTAAAATAAATTCTAGATCTTTCTCTCTTAAAACTGAATAACTTTATAGAGTTTCATCTCTAAATTCTAAGATATTCTCTTACCTTTTGTATATTTTTCATGAATGGGATTGTAGGGATGATTATACAAGACCAAGGTAACTATTAAAACCATCATGGGAAACACTAGAAGATGATATATCTACCACTCTATCACCCAATAATCCATCAACACTATTCATATATAAAAGAAGCCTTTGTGGAACCCCGCTATAGGGATTATGCACTTGGATCTGACAAGTTCTATGATGGTAGACCAAATGGGTTTCATTAAATTAACATATTCATTGATGAAATATCTCAATACTAAGGTATTGTTTCTTCATATACATTTAAATTAATCATAAATTTAGTAGAAAATAACTTCACTCTTCTAGCATGTCTATCATGTTTCATCAGAAAATTTTCATTGGTCATAGATCCAATAACATTTTCATTTTAGAATATCATTTCAGTTCAAAAATTATAGTCAATAAATTCTTTAATAAGTGCCTCAAATATACCTAGAAACTTCAAAAAGATAAAAACTCAAAATAGGGATCAAGACCCAAATGGGAAATACAAAACTTTGAAATAACAAAAATCACCAAAAAACTGCATATAAGCTAAACTCTATGAGACAGTGTTGGTTTCATCATAACTACCATTGATGGAGGACATGGAGAAGATCCACCAATATATATGGTTCCCTTTCCTTTATCCATTTACTAAAAAAAATTATTTATATTCCCAAAGGAATATATAGTGTTTGAGAAAAAAATTCCAATAGGATACCACCATGAATCTATATTTGTATTTTAAATAATCAAACTAATATATCTAGTTTGGAAACTCATTTTCAAAAATCAAGTTCCCCTTTAAATCATTTTGAGCTGAATGAAAAAAATTATATATCCCTTTTGGTTTTCTCAAATAAATCATTTTATCATGGGAAGTCATGATCTACTCACCCATTTATATTCATATATCATTATGGGATGTTCATTAAAATAGGAGTGCCAAATATTATCTCACTTCTCTATGAAATTCTATTATTCAATACAAATTATAATATATCCATCTATAAGATATAGTAATTAAGCCCAACAATTTCACAAGCATTGAAATTGGTGTAGTACAATCAAACATTGAGTCCCATGATACCTAAGCCCACTAAAAATAAATTTCTTTGATAACCCCTTGCCAAGACCCACTATATAACCCCATTTCTCTTACTAGTAGATCATCCAATTTAAAAACTCAAAATTCTATACCTAACTCAACTCATACTAGAAAAGTGCCAACTTAAGCTCTTCCCTTACAATAATTAAATAAATACAATACACAAGCCTTAACATGAAGGTGAGCATCGTTATTTCCCTTTTTTAAACCCAATGAACCAAATTAGAACCCCATTTTCCATTATTGACAATAAATTATAGAAACAATATAATCATTTTTAACTTTATTTGGTATCAATTACCAATATTTTATCATATTTTCACTTATTTATGTTATTTATCATATTTTTTGTATTTTAGTATAATTTTTAATTGAATTATAAATCAAATTAAAATTATTATTATAATATGTTAATTTTATTTTAATATTAAAATTTTATAGAAAATATTTGAGTACTTGTTTTTTTTATGAAAAAATTAAAATGGGACTAAGTGTTCTATGGATTTTACTGAGATGCTTTATAGTCGGGATGATGCAAATGTTCAATGCTAAAGACACCGATATTATATTATCTGATTATGTGATAATAAAATTGATCTATATTTTATCAATTCCATTATATATTACTATATATAGAAATAAAATCCATGAGAACCATTGAGTAAATACCCATTCACCATGCCACATGAAGTCAGAACAGATCATTATTTAACTACAATTAATGTTATGATATGTGCCAAAAAAATGAACCACAACATGATCAAATTTTGAATATGTTCTGAGTGTCCATGTAGGTTTTCTAATATAGGGATAATTTTCATTCACCCATTCCATTGATTCCCAAAAATAAACCATGAAATTTTCATAGGTTGACTATAGAAAAATATATTTCAGCTAACATAAAATGTTTTGAGTCATCTGGATCAACATTCTTGCATGCATGGAACTCACACTACTCAACCTAAATTATCTAGAACCTTTTGTTCCCTCATGAAGGTGATTAATTGAGCTTCCAAATAATAACTAATATTTTGGAAAATTATAAATTTAAAATCCACTCAATTGAATGTATGACCCCATTAAAAAATATAATAGTTATAAATAATTAGTTGTTATAAACTACTTTGTTAAAGTAAGTATCTATACTCGGTTGAAATAATTTTAAATTAATTTATATTTGAAAATACCTGACTTAAACTAGACATATATATATATATCATTTATAAATTCTTACTATCAATGTTTTTCTTTGAAAATATGATTTGAAAAACATTTAGTAAAAATAATAGAGTAAAGAAAAGATAAAAAATATAGTGGAATTTAAATAAGAGGTTAGGTCTATGAGGGAGATTATTCCTCTTCACTCTATAGTAAGCCATCACCAAACATTTCTATTAAATATTAATAAAAATATTCATAGCTCGGATTAGGTTTTATAGATATAATTAGATGCAGGGTCGTCTAGTCTCAACCATGCATCTTCTATAATAATACATAGAATACTAGATATAGATACTTAAATAAATAATATCATTGTACACATATTTATAGTACTAGATAAGTGATATGTAAATGTACCAAAAACACTAGATAAACTCCCAATATGATGTAAAAGAGATATAGAATAAATCATGATAATTTCAATGAAACTAAATCTATGATAGGCTATAGGTAATAAAAAATGCTCTATTCCTTGACTTATTTTTTTGTGAGTTCAAGAGTGTGAGTAGTATTAAATGTATCCTTACTCTTGGTTCTTATAATGTCATATAGAAAATAGAGCGATGTAGTTTCATGAAACATCCCAAATTACCCACCTATCTTGAAACCAAATCTAGCATTGACACTGCCTGGTAGAAATTCCTAATCCCTATAGGTTATTGATAAACACCTGGGAATTATAAACTAGGTTTGGGATTAATTTTTCAAAAGGTGATCATAAAAAATGAAGAAATTCAAAAGGGTAATCTCAATATTCCAATAAAATTCAATAGTAGAAAAGAGACATAGTGATTAAAAATATGGGTTCCAAATAAGAAACCAAACCAATGTACATAAGAAAAAAAAACATATCTACTTAACATGTAGTAACCACTTGACTTCCATACCATGTTAATGAAAAAAATCTTTGAAATCCTTTGGTGACTTTTCCTTACTAACATTAGATAAAAAGAGTATATATACACTTAGTGTGATAAAAACAATCCAAGTAGGATCCAAAAAAGTGTTTCATAAGAATTATTTATAATATAATCTAATTGTGCTCAAATAAATAAGAAAAATAATGAGATAAATTTTACAAAATTTGATAGAAAACATCTATAAAAACTTTTAAAAAAACATATAAAAATTTTTCAAATAAACTAGTTCCTAATATTTTAAATAATTTTTAGTTTATAACATCATTCCAAATAACCATTCCAAAGATTATGAACATGGATATTATCCCTTATGTGAACTAGCTCTATGTTAGTGAGGAACCTTTCAGGATTTCAATGATTAAAGGCCACTTCGTGATCACATTAACCTTAAAATAGACCTAGGGGTAGGAAAAAACTCTTGATATGGTATCATAGAAACAAAAAACTTAGGCCACTAGGTGTGCATATTAACCTAGAACAAAATTCCTAGAGATTAAGTGTCCATTCCCAAAAAATGGTTTCATTCCCCGATAAGGATCACACTTAGAATACCATTTCCACAACTAAATCCATTCAAAGGGAATTTCATATAAAGACAATCATACAGCCTTTATAACTATATAAAATATTCTTTGATATTGTTTTTTAATAATAAAAAAGTTAAAATCTATTTCATCATGATTTTATAAAATAAACATATTTTTCCAATGTATTTTTTTAAAACCATTCCCAACCATTACCATGGTAAATCCATAAATCCTTAAAACATGGACCATTATTTAAAAATATGTTATAAACTATTTTAGATGAGAAAATAAAAAATATTTTTAAAACTAATCCACTTCATGAAATATACTACCTCAAAACACTTGGAATTTCAACTACCTAAATGGATCCACCAGACAAAGAGAGTGAATGGTCTAAGAATTAATAGGAATATCCCTAGGACACAAATTACCAATTATAATATGAAATAAAATGAAATCACATGGTTGTAAATGATGTTCTATAGTCGGAAATAATTTGAATATAAATAAGGATAGAATTTTATACCAAATAAAAGTTATACTAAACAAAAGAAGATCAACTCTTGGATCGAAATGTCAATCTTCAAAGGATTCTAGTTTGGAGAGCCAAAATCATCCAGAAAGGGTTGGCAGAATTTTATATGTTGAGTTTAGGTTGAGGTAGGAGGAATAAATAAAAAAATGGTTGTTTCAATGAAAAAATACATTATTAACATTAATTTTACCAACCCCATTATCATCATTGGTGAGCCGGTTACCTATTTGTGGAATAGTAGAGGCTAACTGGAAGGTTAGTGGACCACCTATAACATTTTTAGATATATGTTTGAGTCCAAACCATACTAAAATATCATGGAAATCCCCTGGATCCTTAATAAGGATAGAAAAAATAGATGTACCTTGAGATTGAATAGAGAAGATGGTAAAAAACATTGGATTGATCATAAGTTAAAGAAATATTGGGGTGTTACAATTCTATCCATCATATTAATTTCTCCCCAATAATTATATGTTGAATAAGTATTACCAATAATTTTATGAGTCCATTTATCCCCCGTCATATACTCCTACACCAACATCTCATGATTATTTGAATGATTCTACAACATAATTTGTAAAAACAAAATAAAATTTCGATCTAGAACCTTTACATGAGAATGAAATATTCAGTAAAGTTTTCCAATAACTAACTTACAAGGTTCTATATGAAGGTATTTCCAATCCAGAACCTGAGATGTTTAAGGTTGTTACTTATTGAGTTGAGACACATAAAAGATTTTGTGGATCAATACCATTTGAGGTGGTAATTCTAAGTGAAATTCCACTTTTGTAATATATTCAATGACCTCAAAACATCACAGAAATATAGGAACTATCTTCCCTTTCATTATAAGACATTGGTGTCCCAAATGTGGTGAGACTTTTAAGAACATGTCTTCAATGAAAAAAATTACAGTGGATAATGATGACAATATGAGTAATATTTTTACCACCTTTGATCCACCACAAAATATTGGTGAATCATTTTGAACTTCTCTATTATTTCATAAACCATGAATGGTCTAATAATTGAATCTCCTCCCACCTTATACCAACACAATAGTGAGTTATATGGTTTTCCATATAAACCATGAAAAGATTATATTTTTATGGAATAATAGTCGCTATTATTATAGGTGAAATAAATAAGACCCAAATGGTTATCCTAAGCACTTCCAAAGTCCAAGACACATACACCTAGAATATCTTATAGAATTTTTTTTCTTATTCTACCTAAACATCCTAATGAGGATGATATACTATGATCAAGTTAACCTAAGATCCAATAACATCATGGATCCCCCCAAACCAATAGGTAAAATGATGATCTATATCTGTGCTAATGGATATTGGAGTCTGTGGAATCTTACGATCTCATTCACATACATATTCCCCAAGTTCTCCAATTTGTGGGTGTAATGAAATTAAAAGAAATGTGCTGACTTGGTCAAATATTCAATGTACTCCCAAATAGTGTTTTACCCTAGGATGTGTGATGTTATCCAATAATGAAATAAATAGACAACTCATTTTATTTCCATGTTGGAACATCGAGAAGATGGATCAAACCTAAAGGATTTTGGTTATCAACATTAGTATGTTGGCTTGTGTTTCATTGATATATGAAGTCGACTATGTCCCATTTTTTACCAGGCCACTAGAATTGAAAATTCATGTCATAAAATATATTTCTTGTTCCAAGATGGACAACCCAATGTGAAAAGTTACAATTTCCAAATAATTATTTTCTTATAGGTAGAAGAAAAACATAATTTTTCTTCAAAGAAATAATACCTTTAATGGGGATATATCATTCAATAATGGTCTACTCACCTTATAAATAATCTCTAATATTCCAAAACTCATTATCCTGTTACTACTATTAGATGATCATCTCAATAAGAAATGATATTTATTGAACCCTTTCTTAAACATTACAAAAATATTCCTACCTTAACCCCAAGTGCATTAATGCAAGGTGTTCCATAAAGATTAATTCATCCTTTTCTCCTTCATAGTCTAGGAATGGATTTTTTTTCTTTGAGTATCAAGAAACAAATTAATGTTTCTTAAATTAATGGAAATTTCAATGTCAAGTGATTGAAGAAATTCCACCAATAATATTTGATAGGGTGTTCAATATTTATAAGTGAAGAGGCATACAAAACTCTTATGGTCAGAGTAATCCATAATGTTCTCACCAAAATATAGTATTTCCATCTCTTAAGGAATGAATGATAAGTGCGACTTTTAAATCATGTGTGGCCTAATTTTTTTAAGTCTTAGAATCTAACAAGACCCATAAGCCACCACTTGATCTCCTTGAATAAGGATGCAACCCAACACTGTAACTAAAGAATTGCAATGAACCATGTATCCCTGTCTAGCCTTTTGCAAAGTCAGAATATATAACGAGGTCAAAAAACTATTTAGTTCATTGAAGGATTATTGACACTTCAAGTCCCATAGGAATTTCAATCCTTTCTATGTGTGACTAGTCAAAGGTGATTCATGTTTCAATAAATCCTTTATGAACCTCCAATAACATCCTACTAAAACTAGGAAGCTTCGAATCTCAATGAAATTCCATGGTTCTTCCCTTGACCTGGAAACTATCACAATTTTAGGATCAACTGAGATACGATATTTCAAAATCACATGACCCAATAACTTAACTGATCTAATATAGAATTGTAATTTTGAAATTTTTTTATATAGGTGATAATATCTTTGGATCATCACCTCTATATCATTGAAGAAATAAAAATAACATAGTAATATGAATAAAATAGTGATGTAACCATCTTGGATGGACATAAATAGTAATATTAGATATTTTATATCAAATTATTGATTATCAATTTCCTTGAACCTTCACATCTTTTCACTTCTATAAATTCCCTTTGACTTTTCTCTATCAAAAAATGTGAACAAAATAATTAGTTTCATAAAATATTTATTAATTTTTATTTATAGGACAATAATTCACCTCATTATATTTCTTAGTGTATTCATTGGTTATAGGATCATATCAATCATTTCAAAATATAAAATTATCCTTTCCGTAAGTTGTTGAAATTTTTACCCATTAAAATAAACTTAACAAATACTTAAATCAATATATATTCATATTTTTTACACATATTTATTAATAAATGAGGTAAATCCCATTAATAATAATATTATATATTAATCTATATTTGAATCATCATTTATCTATTAAAAAAATTTGTCAGTTATTTCCAACTAATGCTTAAATGAATAATAAATAATTTCTTTCAATTCATTTTTGAAATTATAAACGTTCTAATAAGGGATTCATATAATTATAATGATATACCTTGTATAATAGGATATTGTCACAATTGGTCCAAGTCTATTTTCATACACCCAACCTAAATTCTATATATACCTTATGTTCTAGACATCCATGTATCACTAATTACACCTAGACATGTGTCACCGCATCTGTCAACTTCCTTAGTTTCCCATAAGAAATTAATTATTACTTATCAGACTAATGTAAGTCTATAAAGGATAGTGTGTGTTTATTTAGTGTTTTTTTATACCTCACACAAACCATGGTAAAAATTATAAGGCAGTTATAAATTATAAATTACACTGATACAAGCATTCTTAATTTCAGGGTTACCATCAAATAGGATTCAAAAATGAAATATGTACTTTAACAAAATTGGTAGTGCCAATTAATATTTTTATGTATATTTATAGGGGTTTCATAGTATCCTATTTCACCAGTTAAAAAATAATACTGTCAAGGTATAAAATATATATTAATACTAAGTAGATCTATTGGAATTTAGATAGGGTATTAGATTTGATACCATTTTTTAAAAATAAGGACCCATATACCAATAAATGAACCCTTGACATACCATATGAACCATGGGTTTTAGACCACTAGGAATCACCAGCTTCCCATAGAAAATAATCTTCCTATTTATTTTACCAGTAATTTGATTGATTAGAAAGGTGTTATCACTTATCAGACTAAGACTATCCCTATAATCTATAACATGTTCTTCTATTTTTCTTTTCCATCACTCCCACACCCTATGGGTTAACATTCAAGGATGTAATTTGTAACAAATTAATATTTAATGTTAATATTCTCTTCAAATAATTTTTTTTGATAACATTTGTTACACATAACACAGAGTTAAAACGATCTGCAATACACAATTAAAATATTATTATTTAAATGTCACATTTATAACATAGCTGATAAATTGGAGGTATGAATAGTAATAACAAAATTTTTAAAAATATGTACAAATTTTATAGATAAACATTTTATGATGATAAATATGTCTTCAATTTTTTTGTAAAGTCATTATATGAGTCAAAAATACATTTTTCCTCGAAATAGATTTTTATTTTTTTGTGAGAAAATAATATGATCAATTTATGCCATTTCAAAAAACATTTTAAAAGAAAATGAAACTCATTTTTTAACTCTCCTTGTTAGAATTATCTATGTTTTAATTTTTTAAAACTTTATGAAATGATTTATTTTTCGATAAATAATTAAAATTCAAATTTTTATTGAAAACTATATTTTTAATTAAAAGGTTTAAGATGTTAATTTTTTTAGAATATAATTTAATGTTTAATCAGTTAATTTATATTATTAATAATTCAATTATGGTAATTAGGATTAATTTTATCTTGGATTTTAGTATAAAATCATTTTATACTTTACACTATTGTTTTGGGAAACTTATTTTCAAAAAATATTGTGGGATTAATATTAAATTTAATTATGAAAATTATATGAATTGAATTTGATAAAATATATTCCATATTTGGAATAATCATGTCCAAATTTTTACATAGTTCCACTTTCAATTTCCGTCATAATGAATAGTACAAAACCATCTGGGGGGTGGTTAAAAATTGGTTAGAGTATATTTTCCATTTAAACATATAAAAATAATATTGTATTTCTATATTTAAAAATAATCCTATCACACATTAAAAATTATATCTATTAGGAATAATTAGTTCGAAAATGATGTTATAATATCTCAATCTTTAAGAAATCCCATGCATGTTCTCTCCCACATTTATAAAAGGATACCCATTCCCTCTCTTATTTACACCAATTTGAGTGTTGTATTTGGACCAAACCCAAAATGAAACTCTCAAAAAAAATATACACGTTACAGAGGATATATTCCTCCCAATATACCAATCATAGGGCGTGTAATATGAGATATAAAGAAATTATTTCAAATGGGAGGTAATCGCCTTAAATAATCACTTTCTTTTTTCTAACTACTTTGATATCCTTTGAATCTATCTATTTTACCATAAAATAATAAAAATAGTATCCTAAATATAATTAAATTTTATTATGATTAGGAATAATCTTTTATCCACCCTATTTCCCATCAAATGGGAAATTAAAGTATCGCTTGTGAATATGTGTGGTCTATAATCTCTATATAGTGATACAATTAAATTTCCTTGACAATAATTCATGGATTGTTATTATAAAGAGTTTAATTTTTATATATGTTTTTTATGAAATATTAAAACTCCAATAGTTAAAATATCTTATCTAAATTCTTACCTTCCCATCCTTTCAAAAATGATAATGTCGTTTGCACATACGAGTAGACTACCACCTCCATGAAGTAATGCGATTAAATTTTCATTTTTGATTTACATGGATAGTAAAAAGTATATTTTTAATAATTATATATGATATAATAATGATTACATAATGGTGAATTATTATTTAACCTTCTTTCATTCCATCCATCAAAAAGTGAAAACAACGTTCATGCATATATATGACCTACCGTCTCCATGAATGATGTAATTAATTTATCAATATATAACATTTAAGAATGATTATAAATATATATAATGAATATAAATTATATTTAAATAATAATTAAAATTATAGATATGATGATACAATTATCAAAGTACAAAGACCAAAACTAATTATCCAAAACATATATGAAAAACAACATACTTATCACCTAGAATAATGATTTTAAGAAAGAATTATTAATCAATGGGTGATAAAAGGTTATAAGTAAATAATATATATTATTATATATATTATTATGTTTATGGAAAATATTTATAATAAATACATATTTATTATACATTGGGTTCTCAAACATACAAAAGAAGTCAGGCCCGAGGTAAGGGGTTTCATAACTCAATTTCTATTCATTGGGTTATATTAATTATTAACTGTATTTAATATTATAATGTATAGGTGTGATTAACTATGATTATTTTTTTATTTATTTTCACTTTTTTATTATAATTTACATTTGATACTCATAATTTCTTAATTGATTAATTCTCACTTTAGCGATACCATCTTTATAAGGGATTTTATCTCAATTTCTACTCCATTGAGACATATTTTGTACCAAGAACCTATTTAATTTTATATGGTTTATATATAAAACCTTTTATGTTTTAAAAATGAATATATATTTATTCACAATTATTAATATTTCATTCGAAGTTTACTCTTTCAATTTTTTAAAATTTTAATGTTACCAAAGAGGTAAGAATTTAATTTAAAATCTCATTTTTCTGAGATTGATTATATTTTTTGTTTTAGGAATATTATAATATATCCATCATAAAATTCATCTATACTATTATCCTATGGTTATTTAAAAAGTTTACATGTTTTCTTATGACTTTTCTTCTCTTTTTTCGTTTGAAGAAAGAAAGTAAATATCTAAAAGAATTCAAACTTATTTATCTTTTTTATTTGGTATATTTTCCTTCCATATCCATATTTTTAGAATTTTATTTAAAAAGTGAATTTTTTTAATAAAAATATTTATTAAGGCCATTTTATGTTATCCATGTTTTTTACAATAATTCAATTTAATACTTCAGTTTTTTTTTCTAAAAGTGTCATTTTTTACATTTTTTATAAAAGTTAAAATGAATGTTTTATTTTTAACAAATACAATGTTAATTAACTTTATTAGCACCATAACCATTTTACACTATTTAGATTCTTCTACATGGTATCCATTGGTTTATGAATGAAAAACATTAAGGAAAACATATTTTAATGTTTTTCTTCCATTTTCCTTTATTCTCAAATGACAAGAATTTATTAATTACCTATATTTCTGATTAATTTATAGACATATTTTATCTCTTATAAATTTTTTGGTCATTTAATTTTTCTTGAACATTCAATTTCTTGCGTTCATCATTCATTGGACATTACATTTCTCTTAAATAGCCATATTCTTTGTACCATGGATATTATTATTTACTAAACCTTATTGTATTTTTACATACTATATTTTACTATATGATTGAGTGGGAAAATATTGATCCATTTTGTTCTTTACCCAATACAAATATTTTTTTATGAGGCACATTGTTTATGAATTAAATTTATTTTTCAATAAATTATTATTGTGTTGAGCATGCAGTGATGGGTGTGGCCCAATTATAAATATCCCCACATTGCATCGGAAAGTCTCATGAGTTAAAATATTTTGGGTATTTGGATAAGGGCTAACCCATTTTTATTTATTCCTTGGACAAGGACTATATGGTATGTCTAAGATATCTGATATTATGCATTCCCACATTATAAAATTAGTTATTAATGAACATGTGATTATTTAAATAATTATGATATCCAATGTTATGTTTCAAGATCAAGTGATTATTTATATTTCATTATTTGATAATCATTTACTCTTTCCATATTATTCATGACTTATTTATTCCATGTCAGATTCCTCTAGATGCATACCCTTAAAGAGAATCTAAGAAAACCATTTTCTTATGTTTTGTTTCTGAAGGATTCTTATATGTATACTACGGTTAGTATGAAAGGATATTCTAGAGATAATAATGATGTTTCCAAATAAAATAATCTATTGTATTTTATGTTTTCAAATGTATGTGAGATTTAGGAATGTGTTTAGTTTTTTAATATTAATATACTCTTTAGTCCTTTTGGATGTGATCACTTTTATCTAGTACTAAAGTAATAAATTAACCACTAGATCTAGGATACTAGGTTTGAGGTCTTTATAGTTAGCATCAATGAATGTTTAGAATAACCCTTGGAAAAAATATTTATAAAAACATTAATCAAGGAACATAAAACTATAAAAGAATTTATGGATACTTCTATGTATATAATAATATCCTAAAATTTTGGTATGATAACGATTATGTGGATTTCCAAACAACACATCCCTATTTGGATACTACACATAAGTTTTTTGGAAAAGATGGATGTAGGGGTAATAAACCCAAATGGAGTTGGTCAAATATATCTTGACAATCACTCTATTTCACATTTAGTGTTCCCTTACTGCACACCTAGTTTGCAACTTATGGGGTACAAGTTGGTTTTGATTCACATTTTTTATATGATCCATTATGATGAATTATAGAATGAAACCTATGAACAGATATGATATTCCACAGTGATATGTGAAAAACCTAAAGTGTCTTGCATTGATAATTATAAGGTTGATAATAAGTTTAAATGAATAGATACCCATTTTGAGGATTTATATGATGGAAGTTTGTAATGTCTTAGCCCAGGTACCGCTAAATTGGTGCTTTGATCCAGTCTGACACATGAAGTTATGTGCCCCACCCTATATGATAAGGGCTATCAAATAACATTGAGGGTCTAATGAGGTACATGGGGAGACTGTAACCTCTTTACTAGAGTAAGTAAATTATAGAAATCAATATGGACAATAACCAATGTAATAATGATCTATAACCAAATATAATCATTCATCTCATAACCAAATCCCAAAAATAGGCAAGTGCCCACAATCTAATACAATAAAAATGATATGTCATATTAGTGTAATGCGTCGAAGGGAAAAAAATAAACACACATTTGAAATCACCAAAATGAGTCTCGACATTAGGTTCATTCACATCCTCAATGCTCTATCCCAACACCCCAAATAAACTATCTATTGTATGGACTCAACCACTTAACTGAACTAAAACCATGAAATATTCTTGTGTACCAGAAACAACCCAAGTAGGGTGTGAGTAAAACTCAGTAGGAAACCACTAATAGTGTCTAAACAATTATCTAGTCTATGAAAAATGATTGAATAACTATAAATTAATAATAGTAAAGGTAATAGATGAAACATGTTTCATAATTTAAACAGTTATCAATTAAACACATTAGTCAACAGGTTCCAATTGAAACCTAAGATAATATAACCTTGTTTGGACCATATGGGAAGCCTAAACAATAAAATTTAAGGGTTTAACTCTTGAAGTTACAACAAAATACATTTATTAATTCAATTTAACCCAATGTACCTTGGAGAATCAGTCTAGGTTCCCATATCATGTACAAACCATAAGAGATTGGAGCATCAGTATGACATTTAAATCACACAATACATTAGTGGGGTTTAGAGAATTAATCTAGAAAAACCCAAATATGAAGAGCCTCAGTACAACATTCAACCATGTCATTACTGATATAATTGCAAGAGTCATCATCAATGGCCTTTTTATCAATAATAACAACATGGTAACACCTTTTCATTTATCTATATTACCATAGTCCATTATATTTTACACCTTTAACTCAATACTATAACCACTTCATTTTACAATTTATTCTTAACAAAACTATTAGAAATTAATTCAAACTATTTAACAATATGAGAATCCCCCATTAACAATTTATCTCTTTTACCCTTAATCATCACATAACCCATTTAGCTTTTCCATGTTAATACTAACCACCCCGTATACCATGATAATATTAAAAAAACAAGCACAAAAGGGTTAATATTATAAACCCTATAATTTGATACTTAACAACCCAATTCACTATTTCCATGGTAGTGGCACACCCCATGGGTTTCCATAGGCCTGATCTTGAAATCATCACCAGATCTGATACGATTGATGAAGGGTCTCACACATCAATTTAAGGCCCAATTTACTTTTCTTAGTTAAGGAAACAAATTCATAGCATGTAAGCATAATGGAAAAACTATATACCAATAAAAACATCAATAATATGGGATAAATATTATAGAACAACTACCTTATGCTCATAGAAAACCACACATCCAACCTTGATACTTGATTTAAGCTACAATGACCTCAAACACCAAAGAAAATATCACCCTAGAATTTGGGTTTATGAGATTTAGAAGAAGAGAAACAACCAAAAAAATATTCTTCGAGAAAAATGGAGAAAAGGAATAATATACTTACTAGAAGATTCAAATCACACTAAAAAACACCTCAAATTTCCTAGAATCAAAAGAGAACCACTAATGGAAGAGAAAATAGATTTTGGTTAACACCCTAGGATATTTTAGAAGAATTGAGGATGAAAATTCAGTTAGATAATATAAGGATAAGGATGGGAAATGATAAATTTCTTCCATATAATGAAGCATAGTGTTTGGAAGGATGGTTTTCCAAACCATACACCAACCATGTAACCCCATCTGTCTAAAAGAGAATCGAGCGTAATAGTTTTCTAAGGAGCTAATTTTTTTTAATTTATGAGAAGGCTGTACAATGAACTTTGTCTAGGACCACACAGTTTATAAGTCTATCCATGTATGATTTTTGAATCCTCCACCCCCTTATATAGTTCCCTTGGTCATGGTGCACTATTAGTACTAACCATGAACCAACATTGCGCTTTGCACTATATGGATAATTTTTCCATTTTTATTGACTTAAAATGCCAAGACAATCCAGAGACCTTCCAAATTCATAGAGGTCATTCAAAAATACTTTTATAACAATTTTAACCAAAATTTAAATGTAAATGTACCTTTCAAAATGGTTGGGATCTTACAACTCCCACCTTATAATAGCTCATCATCATGCTTCTCTTCTAAGAATCACTAAGTCTCTAAGATAAAAAGATTGATCCACTAAGAATGAATATCAACTTCATTATTCCATGTTTCCTCTTGTACATGGTCATGTTTCCACAAAACTCATAATAAAGGCATAGTCTTACCCCAACAAATTTTTTCACGTCAATACATAATATGAATATGTTGTTCCTTAAAGGATGCATCAACCTCAATCTCAACATCACCAACATTAATCTGATGTGAATGGTTGGGGTGATATTGATGAATCTGTGATCATTGAAAAATATCATGTATAACACTGTTATACTATAGAAGAGACAAATAATACCCTAATTTTTTTGATCCGATAAACAATATCATATGGACCAACATACATGGGAACCATATTACCTGTTTCTAAATTTAACAGTGACCTAATATCGAAATCACCTAAATGAATACATGGTCAACCAATATAAACTCAAGAGGTCTATGACATCACTTAGTGAATGAATTCTATAAACTCTATATCATGGCCATATTCTTATGGATCAACTAAACATGCTCTGATGTCTCATGAATATGATGTAACCCCTACAACTCAAATTCTCCCACTTACATCCTACATAAAGGGTATCTACATGGCCTACCATAGAGGGCCTCATATGGTTCCATATAATTATACGAATGATAATAATTGATATAGTAAAAATAAAAATGTTCTAGGTGCTTCCCCCATATCACACTAAAATCAATAACAAATTATCTCAACATGTCCTAAAAAAACTAGATAGTAAACTGTGATTTTTTTCTACCACGAGTAAAAAATTTACTCAAAAGAACCTTAAAAATGAAAACCATTTTTAGGCCATAATAGAAGAGTGATGTATAATGAGGGTCCCAATATAAAACAATGGTTCATATCACCCCATGAAAATGAACTATTTATCACACATATATGTCTCCCAACTGATCGATAGTGAAATTATCCCAAATCATTAATAAATGGCATACATTTTTAATCCAATACACAATTACCCATATCGAATCACTCTTCTGAGGTGTCTTCAGTAATCTCAAAAAAATTCCATGGTAACATCTTTCCACTTCCATTATAGAATGGAAAATTGATATACTATATTACAAGGTCAATGATGCTTGAACTTCACTTATTGATAGGTGTATCATCGCATCACAAAATATGTAATCTATTTCTTCATTCCTAGATACCTATACTATTTATTAATATCTTGGTCTATTTTGTTCAAAAGAGGGCGATACTCCCAATTCCAAGAATGGAATTCATGAATAATCTCCTTATGCATACAGGTAGGAATAATAACATGGTCATTGACATATATGATCTAATCAACATAAATAGTCAAACTTGGAGGTATCTCACCACCATTAAAACTATCACCAAATGCCAAACACTTTGGATCCTCATACTACACCCTCTTGATCAAGCTTATATGAGAGGTGTCAATGAATAAATAAAAAGGATAATCTATTCTATCTCCTTCTAAAAACCTATCTGCATCCCCATGATTAAGGCCATCATCTTCCAAATAGAAATAGACTCCTGAACTATCTGAGTCTATGTCTTCAAAATTGAATAATTTGTAACACCATTCCTCTCCACAAGCATATAATATAGCATACCTCCTTTTTATCACATAAACTTTCATTACATTTGACAAAACCGAGGATATTTAAGGTTTAGTGTCTTGGAAACCAGGAACATAAAACATGAAAACATAAAACATTCTTATTAAACACTTGAAAGGCTTCTCCTCATGTTAACCCTAGGTTCATTACATCATCTCATAACCTGGGGACATACATCAAAATAAAGGGTGAGCAGAAGACCCAGTAAGGGAAACAAGGGAAACATTTAACATGTGAACTTGAGATACATCAATAAAGTCATGAAAAGATCTTTATGGAATGAGAATGAAATCATGAGGCATATCATAACAAAAATAAGACTTTTCATAACTTGAAGATGTGGCTACAACATTTAATATTGACAACCATTTCGTTTCACCAAGGTCCATCCCCAAGGTGTCATTAAAAATTACCAAGGTTATTCACCAAGGTATCAGTCTAAAAGGTCATCTATAGAGATTAAGTCTTTATCCAATGCATTGGAGCGCTATCTGGGCGCACCCTTGACATGTTTTTGTTATCATGTGAGCCACATATATCATCATAAATCATTTCATAAACAACCCATATATCATAAAAGAAATGGGTTTCATTTCATAATCATAAAGGACATGATCTTTACGTCACTTTAAACCCACGGAAAGGGAGATAGGGTCTCATGTATGTAAATCCCAGACTTCACAATAGAACATTTTGGTATATACATGAATACCCATTTAGAAGAAATAGATTTTAATATTCACTTAATAAAATAAAATAATTTGAGAAAAAGAGAGAGACATTTGAGATGGAAATTCTGCAGCATAACGACTATGTTTCAGGGTTTTAGAAAACATTGAAAAGAGAGGGGTCATAGGTCACCCGCTCATAAATGATCCAAAGAACAGTATATGTACAGAATATAATTGATATAAGAACATGGTAATGATATTTTAAAGACATGCCATATGAAATGAAAAACATGGAGGGAAGACAAAAATAAGATTTCTCTTATGAAAATTCGGCGGCCTAACGGCGTCACTTAAACTTCAACAAAATGAATTGAAGAGATCAAATAGGGTCTCTCATCATATGAACATAGAAGATAAGTATGATAGATATAGATATCATACCCCAACATAATAAAAAGTAACTTTAAAGACTTGACATGAAAGTAGAACTTGAAAAGGAGAAGGGTGAAAGAACCACTTATAAATTCGGCAGCCTAACGACGCCACTTCAAAATACTGAATTGAAGAGATAAAATGGGGTCTCCCATTATATGATCATAAAATATCAGTATGATATATATAGAGATCATTCCCCAACATAATAAAAATGAACTTTAAAGACTTTACAAGAAATTAGAACTTGAAAACGAGAAGGGTGAAGGAACCACTTAAAAATTCAGCAGCCTAACAGCGCCACTAAAAACTTCAAAATACTAAATTGAAGAGATCAAATGGGGTCTCTCATCATATGATCATAAAAGATCAGTATGATAGATATATATATATAATACCCCAACATAAATAAAAAGAACTTTAAAGACTTTACATGAATATATATCTTGAAAAAAGAGAAGGGAGATAGAATCCATTACAAAAATTTCGGCAGCCTAACGGCGCTACTTAAACATTCATAAAACTAAATAATGAGGGTAAGAGAGGATCTCTCATTATATGAACATAAAAAGGGAATTAAGAGGAATACAAAAGAACATCCTCAAACATAAGAACATGGAGCATAAAATAAATGACTTAAAAGAGAGAATTTGAAAAGAAAGAGAGAGTTTGGATCCCTTACCTTAAAACGTAACTCTTAAAACTCAAAGGTTGGGACCTTTAGGGCTTGGGGGCACCTTGGGAGGACTCCTTGGGATGTAATGAGACCCCAACTTCGTTGGGGGAGAGTGGGGAGTTGAATTTATGATAGGATTGATTGGTATTTATAGGGAAAGTGAGGGGACAAGGCATTAATGGCCAAGGGACACCTCATTGGTGGTTTTGGCAAAACCATGGGCTTGCCCATGGTATCTGCCCATGGTATCTGCCCATGGTATTGGCCACTTGGGACACCTCATACAAAAATTCATCCCCTTTAGTCGACCATCCCTTAAAATATCTCATGGAATCATCATGACATAGTTATGACGTCATTAAACATACTGAAACCCTAAAACTGTATTTTTACTATTCACTGAAAATTCAACTTTCTCAGAAAAATCCCAAAATTTCACATTAACCAAATATCAATTCTCTGATTTCAAAAATGAACTCCATTTTATAAAAATAATTTTCTAAATATTTTTAATTTAATTGTTTAAATAAATACACTATTCACCGAAAATTCATTTTTTCAGAAAAAACCCCAAAAATTACCTTAACATAATATCGATGCTCTGAGTTCAAAAATTAAAGCCATTTTATAAAAATAATTTTCTAAATATTTTTAATTTAATTTTTAATTATAAAAAACTATTCACCCGAAAAAAACTAATACTTGATTAATAATTTATGAAACCATTATTTAACCATTTTATTGAATCACATTACTTAATCAAGGTGCCTAGATTATATTAATACTTTATTTAAGTGAGATTACTAATCCATTTGGTCACATTACTAATCCTAATCATAAAATCACTATTCATAATTTACTATTCATCAAAAAACAAGTTGATCTTATTAGACTCTAAATTTTGTACTGGACATAATTTTAGAAGACCATTTTTTGAATATCATTACACGTTTTTAATTATTTAAGGTTTACATAAACATTTTTAAAATATACTTTTTTCTAAAATTCATCAAAAATATGCATACTATATTTATCTAGTCATTTGAAAATTCCTAAACCTCATCATAAGAAGAAATACCAATTTTTATTTAAAACAAAGGATTACACAAGGTAGTTATGGTCTCCTTACATGGCCCCTTATCACACCAGTATAGGACCTAAGTGTAAGGTGTGCTAAGGTGAGAGAATCTGAGGGAGGCCCGACCAACATCACACGAGTAGTAATTTCTATCAGTTTGAACTTCTCGCGAAGTTGATTCCGTTCTAGCTTTACACGATGAAGTTCGGCTTGGGTTTGTTCCAAAGCAATGCCCAGTGGTGCTACCTCCTTCCCAAGTTCTGTTAGAAGGGATTCAATCAGTCCAAGACTACTGGGTGAGGCCATCAAATCTTCTTTCTATATTAATTAACCAAGATTACTTGTATTTAGAGACAATAATCCAAACGTTAAGTTTCTAGCGGTCATATTGACCAATGGTCATATAACAGTCAAAACCCAACGGTATCATTTTAATTATACTCATGTTATCAAATTAAACATTTTTGTTGAGTATAAAAAAAAAATAACACACAAAAATAGGAAACAAGATTTATTCAAAATTTCGGGTCGTTACAATCTTCCCCCCTTAAGAAATTGCATCCTCGTAATTTTTAAAATTGGGTTTTGAAATTTCATTAAAAGTACCACATCAGAAAAGGAGTTAGTAAAACTATTACTTTAAAATAAAGAAAGGGAAGTACAAAGGTCACTCGAGTTAACCCACACTAGGATTACATGTAAGAAAACATGGACATGGAGGAAAAAACAAAGGGTGAAGTTCTGAAGGAGAGTGATAGAAAACATGATTAAGAGAAAGTTAACCATAAGAAAATCCCAAACTTATGATGTGTGTAAACGGTCTTTGATTACCCAGTAGGAAACGTAAACCAACAATGTTTTTGTTTCACGTTCCTTTTCATCATTTTGAGGAATTCATTTACCACATAGAACAAAAACATAAGAAAATATACCTACCATTATGTAGAGTTTCATCCTTTAATAAGTTTCTACCAAAACTAATCTTTTCTCCAAATGATGAGCATTCAAAAACACTTGGTCTCATCAAAACAAAAGAATCATCTTCTTGAGAGTCACGTAATCCACAAAAGATTAACTATCAATTTCTTCTATCTTTAAACATTATCCCAAAATCAGAAAGGGTAAGATAAAAAAACTCTTCAAAAAGGAAGAATCACATAAGAAGGGAAACTAATTTTAAATCTTCAAAGTTCCATGGTACTACCCAAAGTTTATCAAAGACCATTCCACAAATAACTATCCTTAAAATTCCTCAAAATAAACCAAACTAAGATTGAAACCCAAATACAAGAAGGATTTGATAAAATAGTCTTCCAAAATAAACTTCATTGTTCATCTCCAAACAAAATCAACCACTCCTAAAATCTTATAACAAAATTAGCTAACCTAAACATATTTTACCCAAGATAGGTTAAAAATTTTCATGAGTAACCTAAATTACTATAAGTCCACCTTAAATTCATCGATTCTTCAAAATATAAGTCAACCTTACTCCTCAATGAAAATATCGTAGTAATCTATTTACCTCGATCATATAGGGTCCCCAAAATAGTGAACGTCTTCCTAAATAATAATCATCTTTTAATACCCTAATCATCTCTGTCATATTAATACGGCAATCATCGCATTTCCTATCACATTGGTTGTTGGGAGATGTTCTTCCATTTCCCACCATTAACTAAGAATAGAAAGTATAACTAGGGGATTAAATACTTAGCCAATAATCATGAAAAGGAACCTAAAGCATATAAGGATAACTTGTAGAAGAAAAGTATACCCTAACTTGTGATCCCCTAGGTTCCCATCTAGGTTATCCATGATTATATATTCTTATGTGAATATTTATTTTATTTTATCTTTGTTTCTTTAACAATGGTTCATACTAAGCTTATGAATTTACCAAAGCATATCCCCCGGGAGTGTCGTAACCAAGAGTGCAGCAAGGCCCGTTGTCATGTACTAGTTCCTGTTTGAGTCTAGCTCAAAGTGATGTTTTTGGGTTTTACCTCTATGTACATTTGTTCCAGATCCACCTCTACCTGCTCGTATCTAGACAAGGATGTATTTTCTTGGGAACTCATTACTCAATACTCACCAAAATACCAGGAGGATTTCCTATATATAAATTTTTCTATAGGATTCTTCCTAAATTTTTCATATCCTAATTTCCACAAATAAATAAACCATCCTCTGATACCAATTATAGTATCCCACCTATTTATCACATAAACTTTCATTACATTTTACAAAACCGAGGATCTTTAAGGTTTAGTGTCTTGGAAACCAGGAACCTAAAACATGAAAACATAAAACATTATTCTTAAACACTTGAAACGCTTCTCCTCATGTTCTCCCTAGGTTCATTATTTCATCTCATAACCTGGGGACATACATCAAATGAAAGGGTGAGAAGAGGGCCCAGTAAAGGAAACAAGGGAAACATTTAACATGTGAACTTGAGATACATCAATAAAGTCATGAAAATAACTTTAAGGTATGAGAATGAAATCATGAGGCATATCATAATAAAGATAACATTTTTCATAACTTGAATATGTGGATACAACATTTAATATTGACAATAATTTTGTTTCACCAAGGTCCATCCCTAAGGTGTCATTAAAAATTACCAAGGTTATTCACGAAGGTATCAGTCTAAAAGGTCATCTCTACAGATTAAGTCTTTACCCAATGAATTAGAGCGCTATCTGGGTGAACCCTTGACATGTATTTATTATCATGTGAGCCAAATATATAATCATAAATCATTTCATAAACAACCCATATATCATAAAATAAATGGGTTTCATTTCATAGTCATAACGTTTTAAAAACTGCTTTAAGGACATGATGTTTACGTCACTTTAAACCCACAGAAAGGGAGAGAGGATCTCATGTATGTAAATCCCAGAATTCAAAATAGAAAATTTTGGTATATATTTGAATACCCATTTATAAGTAATATCTTTGAGTATTCACTTAATAAAATAAAATAATTTGAGAAAAAGAGAGAGACATTTGAGACGGAAATTCTGCAGCATAACGGCTATGTTTCGGGGTTTTAGAAAACATTGAAAAGAGAGGGGACATAGATCAACCACTCATAAATGATCCAAAGAATAGTAGATGGACAGAACATAATGGATATAAGAACATGGTAATGAGATTTTAAAGACATGCCATATGCAATGAAAAACATGGAGGGAAGACAAAAATAAGATTTCTCTTATGAAAAATCGGCAGCCTAACGACGTCACTTAAACTTCAACAAAATGAATTGAAGAGATAAAATAGGGTCTCTCATCATATTAACATAGAAGATCAGTATGATAGATATAGAGATCATACCCCAACATAATAAAAAGGAACTTGAAATACTTGACATGAAAGTAGAACTTGAAAATGAGAAGGGTGAAAGAACCACTTATAAATTCGGCAGCCTAACGGCGCCACTTCATAATACTGAATTGAAAAGATCAAGTGGGGTATCTCACAATATGATCATAAAATATCATTATGATAGATATAGAGATAATACTACAACATAATAAAAAGTAACTTGAAATACTTTACATGAAATTAGAACTTGAAAACGAGAAGGGTGAAAGAACCACTTAAAAATTCAGCAGCCTAACAGCGCCACTAAAAACATCAAAATACTGAATTGAAGAGATAAAATGGGTCCTCTCATCATATTATCATAAAATATAAGTATGATAGATATATATATCATACCCCAACATAATAAAAATGAACTTGAAAGACTTTACATGAATATAGATCTTGAAAAAAGAGAAGGGAGATAGAATCCGTTACAAAACTTTCGACAGCCTAACGGCACCACTTAAACAATCATAAAACTAAATAATGAGGGTAAGAGGGGATCTCTCATTATATGAACATAAAAAAGGGAAGTAAGAGTAATTTAAATGAACACCCTCCAACATAAGAAAATGGAGCATAAAATAAATGACTTAAAATAGATCATTCAAAAAGAAAGAGAGAGTTTGGATCCCCTACCTTAAAACGTAACTCTTAAAACTGAATGGTTGGGACCTTGAGGGCTTGGAGGAACCTTAGGAGGACTCCTTGGGAGGTAATGAGACCAGAACTTCGTTGGGGGAGAGTGGGGAGTCGAATGGATGAGAGGATTGCTTGGTATTTATAGGGAAAGTGAGGGGACAAGGCATTAATGGCCAAGGGACACCTCATTGGTGGTTTGGTAAAAACCATGGGCTTGCCCTTGGTATTTTCCCATGGTATTGTCCACTTGGGACACCTCATACAAAAATTCATCCCCTTTAGTTGACCATCCCTTAAAATATCTCATGGAATCGTCATGATAGAGTTATGATGTCATTAAACATACCGAAACCCTAAAACTGTATTTTTACTATTCACTGAAAATTCAACTTTCTCAGGAAAATCGAAAAATTTCACATTAAACAAATATCAATGCTCTGATTTCAAAAATGAACTCCTTTTTATAAAAATAATTTTCTAAATATTTTTAATTTAATTTTTTAAATAAATACACTATTCACCAAAAATTCATTTTTTCAGAAAAACCCCAAAAATTACCTTAACATAATATCGATGCTCTGAGTTAAAAAATTAAATCCATTTTATAAAAATAATTTCTAAATATTTTTAATTTAATTTTTAATTAAAAAACACTATTCACCTGAAAAAACTAATACTTGAATAATAATTTATGAAACCGTTATTTAGCCATTTTATTGAATCACATTACTTAATCAAGGTTCCTAGATTATATTAATACTTTCTTTAAGTGAGATTACTAATCTATTTGGTTACATTACTAATCCTAAGCATAAAATCACTATTCATAATTTACTATTCATCAAAAAACAATTTGATCTTATTAGACTCTAAATTTTTTACTGGACATAATTGTAGAAGACCATTTTTTGAATATCATTACACGTTTTTAATTATTTAAGGTTTACATAAACTTTTTAAAAATATCCTTTTTTCTAAAATTCATCAAAAATATGCATACTATATTTATCCGGTCATTTGAAAATTCATAAACATCATCATAAGAAGAAATCCAAATTTTTATTTAAAACAAAGGATTACACAAGGCAGTTATGGTCTCCTTACATAGCCCCTTATCACACCAGCATAGGACCTAAGTGTAAGGTGTGCTAAGGTGAGAGAATCTGAGGGAGGCTCAGCCAACATCGCATGAGTAGTAATTTCTATCAGTTTGAACTTCTCGCAAAGGTGATTTCGTTATAGCTTCACATGATGAAGTTCGGCTTGCGTTTGGTCCAGAGCAAATCCCAGTGGTGATACCTCCTTCCCAAGTTCTGTTAGATGGGCTTCAATCGGTCCAAGACTACTGGGTGAGGCCATTGAATCTTCTTTCTATATTAATTAACCAAGATTACTTGTATTTAGAGACAATAATCAAAATGTTTAGTTTCCAGCGGTCATATTGACCAATGGTCATATAACAGTCAAAACCCAATGGTCTCATTTTAATTATAATCATTTTATCAAATGAAACATTTTTGTTGAGTATAAAAAAAAATACCACACAAAAATAGGAAACATGATTTATTCAAAATTTTGGGTCGTTACATATAAGCTAGTTCAAATTTTAAATATTATATATATTCTGCCCACAAAAACTTATTGATATTTAAATCTCATTGAAAAAAGATATATATGAAGATATTATAGTCGATGAACAACATAAACATCTCACTTATTAGTAATTCTACCAACATTTTAGGGCATGTATTATAGTAGAAAACTCAATATTCGTAGGATAATTCTATTCATGTGGAATAAATAGTTTTGATCCATATGCCATGACATGATCACCCCGCATCAATAGTTCCACAAGTCTAATCCTGAACACATCAAAAAATAGAGTATACTCCTTACCTAGCTCGGGTAAGATCAAAATCAACACTATGGTCAAATACCTCTTTAACTCCTAGAAGGATTTTTTACAAGCGCCATACCACTTGGACTTTATAGACCACTTGGTCAGTCCTGAGAGCGGTGCTACTAAGTGAGGGAATTATTTGATGAATCTTTAGTAATAACCCTCCAAACCCAGAAAAACATTAGATATTAAAGATATTATTTGGATTCTCCAAAGCCATAACCACACAAACCTTCTTGAGTTCCACTCCCACACAATCATCTAAAATGATGTGACTCATGAAATATACCATGTTGATCCAAAAATGAAACTTGGTTAGATTAGGGTATAGCCTATGTGGTCAAAGTGTGAATCAGACGATGTCTAGATGTTTGGAATGATCCTATAAAGTATGTGATTACACCAAGATGTCATCAATAGAGATAACTACAAACTAGTAAAAGTATGGGTGAAAGATTTAGTTTATCTGAGATATAAAAAAACTGGTTAATTTTTCAATCTAAAATGCATCACAACAAACTAATATAGTCCATACATTCTTCAAAATGTATTATTAGTATATCAGGGTGTGTGACCATAAAATAATGATACCTTGATCTCAGGTGAGTCTTATAGAACACAAAAGCTCTGATCATCAGGTTAAAAATTTCATTAATATGTGGAAGTGGATAATAGTTTCTAAAATTAATGTGATTCAACTTTTGGTAATTAATACACAAATGAAATGTTCCTTTAGACTTATTGAAAAATTACACTATAGATTCCCATAGTGATGTACTCAGATGTATGAACCATTTATCCTCAAACTCCTCTAACAAATTCTTAATCTCATGATGTTATATTGGTGATATTCTATAAGAAAAAAATAAATTGACCTCACCATTGGAATCAGCTCAATCATGAACTCAAACTCTCTCTTATGTGGAAGACCTGAGAACTCATCAAAAAAATTCCTAAAACTGATCCACTCTAGAAGAGAATATATCCTTCTCAACCCCTCTTCATCAGTTTTAAGAATTATAACCTAAACTGTATGCTCTCCCAACTACTAATGCACTAGACCTACACAACCTGCCTTGATGTTCCATTCCCCATAGTGAACATAAGTTCCAACCTTATGAGATGTGAATGATACCCTTTGAAGGAAAAAATAAATGTGGGTTTGATATGATACCAAACAATCTATATATAGTATTAGATCTAAACCTAACATCACATGTATGAACAAATCCCAAATGAAATGGTACTGAACAACTTTAAGAACACACCCCTTATAAGGATAGTTTCCCTCCAATCACACCCCCAATTATCTGTAGATCATTATAAACCCACACAAAAACTGTAACCCTAGACCCAAACCTTTCACATGTTGAGAAAATATAAATGAATGTCAATATAAAATATCAAATAAAGCACTTGAAAGAATATAAAATACCAGAATCATACCTCAGATAGTTGATGGTCCATCTTCTCCACTACTGGGTAACAGATGAATGACATGAAGCTGACCATTCCCTTTTCCTTATTCCCTTTTCCTTATTCTCTATAAATGAACCATACAACTATAGTCTTGAAACACTACTGGTGGTTGAGGACACTGACCAAACATGTGACCTAGTCTGCCTCACTAGTAGCAGAATACCTGCTCACATCCCTGAGATACATTTCCCCTCCCCTGACAACTTTGTCCCCAACCACCCCAAAGATAATTATCACAATGAAACTTCTACTACCAGAATAAGTACCTTTATATCACCCAACTGAAACCATCTATTCATCGATATATGCCTCCTTTAGGTTCCCCTTAGATATGAGATCGTGATTCACTCTATCTACAAAAATCTTAAA
This sequence comes from Viscum album, assembly GCA_963277665.1. Taxonomy (NCBI): domain Eukaryota; kingdom Viridiplantae; phylum Streptophyta; class Magnoliopsida; order Santalales; family Viscaceae; genus Viscum; species Viscum album. The sequence goes on along the minus strand of OY728122.1, from coordinate 574,360,105 downwards.
ATGAAATATATTAAACTTGGACTTGATATCACATATAATACCATCCTAAAAACATTTTTACATAGCTACCACATCTATCATTAGAATCCGAAGAAAGTTATATAATTCAGTGAAGTTTCCACCATAATCCATCTATAACATATTCCCATACGAAAACAATATAAACATTGTAGATCCCTCTTCCTATAGGGTCTTAGGTAAATGTGTTCTAGGAACATCTATTAAATTTTTTCCATACCATTCCATCCAACTACTCATCTCATACATGAGTGTCCCGCCAAAACTTTTCATGGACTTATAACATATTAGATTACAACTCAAACCTTTTCTCTAGAGGAGTCTTTAAGTGATCTATAATCATCTAGAAAGACTAAATCAATGACCCCACTACCTCTTGTCAACCCTCTTCGATGAGCATTAGAGGATACTATAGTTGTAAATACTATTGGAATCATGGTTATTCTATGCATGAATTGGTGTATGGTTTGTGTTTTTTTTCAATCCTCAGTGGAAGTTCATAATGCGTACCAGCAAAGTGATTATACAGTTCAAGGAGACAACAATATTGAAGGTGGCGCTGTTTCCCAGTGTTTGCCAAATTTTTGGGCCTCAAAATTGGAAAATGAAGATATAGATTGTTGATAAAAGCAGGTGCACGCAAAGAGGAAGTGGTGTGAGAAAAATAAGGGTTGTGCGCAAAATACTTAAGTTGGGCGTGAAAAACAGCATGGTTCATGAAATAGTGGATCGAGGTTTTTCACACAAATAGTGTTTCAGAATCAGAACATCAAAAAATGGGAAAGGTATGGGCTGCCTGAAAAAGCTGGAGATGTGCCCAAAAAACAATACTGGTGTGAAAGATTACCCGCTAGATGAGAAGTTTTCGCGCCACAGGGGTTTTGCGCATGGGGGTCTCAGACACCTATAAATAAGAGGTGACCCCCCTCATTACGTACGATTTAAGACTTAGAGAAGGTCCGAGGTCTGATGCGCGTAAAAGGATCACGTAAAGGGGTTTTCACAAAATAGTATGGTTTGCGCGAAAAAATCAGGGATGCATGAAAAAGGAAGAGTTGCGTGTAAAAATTAGGGCAGCGCATAAAAGACTCAGTTGCGTGAATAAGGGTGTTGTTGCATGAAATATTTTTTCCGCACGAAAAGTAAATTTTTGCGTGCAATAGAAAGGTTTTTCATGCAAAGGGTTGGTGTTTCACACAATTGTCAGTGAAGCTTGTTTTCACGTTCTTATTATACGGTTCAGTGGTTCTATGCATTCAAGTGCATCAATTCCATAATTTGATGCAAGTAGAGTCTTGGGCTGAGCAGATCAAAATACTTCAATGAAAATCTATTGAAGAGACCTTCACGTTTATAAACTGAGTGTGACTTCACCAAAGGCAATGAGACAGGGGGAGTCAACGGGAGCAACCCGAGGGACTCAGTGAGCAATCCCTAAACCATTGTAAAGGAAGTGAGCCTGGGATAGAGTGGCTGTGCCCGAACCTTTGTAATCTATAGCTAGTGAAGTTTAGTGGAATTTGGTACGACCGACAACCTGTTGGCGTATGCTCCTTGGATGTATCCCTTTGTGGTGAACCAAGTAAAAATTTTTGTGTCATCTCTTTACATGTGAATGTTTGTTTTCTGATCATATTCATCATACAGTTTTAACAAGTTCCTACCAACATGGGAAAAATATCAATAACATTAAAAGAAAAAGTGGTTACCCTGATTCACCCCTCCCCTGTCAGGGTGTCTCAGGGTCTTACAAGTGGTATCAAAGGGTAAAGGTTGCTAGTGTTGAATCTGTCCTTTGTCGTCATGGAGAATGCAGTCAATGTCAGTGGAGTCCCTCTATTCGATGGAAGTAATTTCTAGATCTGGAAGAATAGAATGAGATCTCATTTAAGATATCTAGGAATGGAAGTCATCTTTTCTATTGTGCAAGGAATACAAGTTACTGATCCAACAGGTCTGGTTATGACTGATACAGACAGGAATGTTCTTGATGACGATGCTAAAGCTCAGAATGCTATCACTGCAGCTCTTTCTGATCAAATTTATCTAAAGGTGATGAGTTTCACCTCAGCAAAGTCTATGTGGGATAAACTTGAAAATATATATGAAAGAGACAACAAAGTGAAAGAGGAAAAACTTCTAGTCCTGCACAATAGGTTTGATGATCTAAAGATGCATCCTGATGAGAATGCAGATTCATTCTCCAATCGAATCACTGGAGTAGTGGGATAAATTTGATGGCTTGGAGAGTAAATCAAAGACATTGATATCATAAAGAAAATCTTGCGAAGACTTCATCCTATGTACAATGCAATGGTATCATCCCTTGAAGAAAGGTATCTCTCTAAACTATCTCTAGATGATCTGCTAAGTAGTCTAGTGTCATATGAGATGAGAGTCAAACCCGAAGAAGCTACGACTCGTGTTAGCAAGGAAATGACATTCAAATCCATGGACAAACTGAAAATTTCAGAATATAGTGGTGGTTAAGAGGATGAGGAAAAAGAAATTATTTCTCTTATTTCCAAGAAGATGAAGAAGGGAAATGGTAAATTTAAAGGTAAGTTACCTCTGGCATGCTTTCTCTGTGGAAGAGTTGGGCACATTTCCTCTCAGTGCCAAAGAAAGTTCAATGATGAAGATAGTGAAGAAGAAGACATTGAGAAGCCTCGAAAAAGGTTTTTCCAAAATGGAGACTTCAAATCTGGAAAGAATACATAGAAGAAGAGTTTGTTCTGTGAAGAGGAAGAGTATGATATTGAATTCTGTGAATAAGAATAACATGTATTTAAAATTGGAAACCATGCTTCCATGATGGCTATAATTGAAAAGTTAGAACCCTCTATCAATAAAGACCTAGAAAATCATATGACTCATAATTCTGATCCCAAGTTGAAAATTAAGGATTCCTTTTCAATGCATGATAACAAATGAAAGAGATGTAGTAAGTGGAAAGAAATGGTGAAAGAATCATCATAATATATGGATGAGCTTGAAGCTGAGATTGAACGACTAGAAGAACTAGTGAGAGTTGAATATTCAATCCTTCAAAGCATAGACGTTATTGTAGAATTGAAGATTATAATTGAAGAAAAATAAAAGGTCATAAATGACCTTACATCCAGACTGGAAGAGAAGTACAAGACTGTTGAGGGTCTTGAGGAAGAATTTGTTATTCTTAGGAGTAAACTTGAGTGTCGCTCAACCAGAAATGAGGGTAAGAAGAAAATTCATTTTGGAAGACTCTCATATGCAGAGTTACTAGAAAGAGCCAAGTGTGGTTCAGAAGGGGTTGGAAAAATCATGAGAGATGAAAGACCCGCTTGCATGGGAAAGAGTGGAATTGGCTGTGAAGCTGAGCTATCAACTGCTGGAAGTGAAGAGAGCCAAAAGAAAGACAAGATGAAAGTAGGACCTGTTGAAATGTTGCCTAAAGTGCTGAAAAAGAAACCCTCAATCCAAACTAAAATAATAACTAAAGATTATCCTCAAACTTTCTGAAATAACAGGCAGTCCAACCATTCTTCCATGGAAGAAGGATTGAGGAGATATTTACTTGAGAAGACATTTCCCCTCATGAAATGACAGTTCTGTGGCTATCTGGGTCATACCATGTCATATTACGAAGAGGCAAGGAGATACATGTATGGGGAAGATCTAGGAAGTAAACAAAAGAGACTGATTTCATATCCTCCATCTTATAGAATAAATATCTTCTATGGTTACTATTTTTATTGATCTAACTTTGGCCATAAAGCTATGTTTTGCAGGCAGAGGTACGATAGGATAAATTCATACAACTCTCAGAGACAGGCCAGTTTTCACCCTCCTAATGGTGTTGTTCTCTCAAACAGTTTCTCTCCTCTAGAAGAAGATTATGGGTATAAATAATCCGATTATGTGGAGGAAAGTATTAGAAGGCCATCAGTATCCTATTCTCAATCAAATATCTCATGGAAAGAAAAGAAGACGATCGAGAAATCCAATGTTACAGAAGTAGCCCTCAAAGCTACAAAGAGCAGCAGCATCTGGATTATTGACAGTGGATGCTCCTCACTTATGACGGGAAATGATAACCTTTTGAAGAACATTAAAAATAAGGTTGATGGAACAGTGAGGTTTGTTAATGATGGTGCTTTGAAGATTAAAGGCAGTGGGAATATTGCTCTCGCTAATAGAGAGCTAAAGAAGACTGAAGTTATTTATGTGGACGGTCTACATCACAATATCCTTAGTGTGAGTAAACTCTATGACTCAGGGCTCATAGTAACTTTCAATCAAAAAGGTTGTACTATAAAGGGAAAAACAAGGAATTCTCTCCTAAAAGGCTGTAGAACAGATGTAAACTTATATCAGATTGACAGCAAAGTGAACTATTTCTATTTGTCTATTGAAGAAGAAAACAATTTGTGGCATCGAAGGCTGGGGCACATTAACCAACAAGACATGGAAAAGATATCTAAGCTGAAGATAGTCATGGATATCCCAATTACGAAATGTGAATGGGAAAAATTTTGTGATGCTTGCATTCGTGGGAAGTTGGTCTGTAGTTCATATCGGCCAAAGAAGAAAAGGGCATCGCATCTTTTTGATCTCATTCATACAGACGTATATGGCCCGATAAATGTTGCTGGAACTCATGGAGAAAGTTACTTTGTCCTTTTTATAGATGATTACAGCAGAATTGCTTGTGTAATGGTTATACATAGGAAACGACAAGTGCTTGACTGCATGAAAATGTATCGTTGAATCGCCGAGAATGATACTGGATGAACAATAAAAGTGTTGCGATCAGACAATGGAGGGGAATACATGTCTATTGAATTAGAAAACTACATGGAGAAGCATGGGATACAACATGAGGTAGATATGATGAGAAATAGACAGAAAAATGGAGTTTTTTGAGAACAGAAATTGACAGGTTAACAATATGTCCATGACTATGCTGATTGAGAGTGGTATCTCTCACCATTACTCGAAAGAAGCTGTTGAAGCTGCAGTGCACATTCAGAATCGAATAAGGCTTTATATGGGAGAAACAAATACACCATATGAATTTTGGCATGGAAGGAAGCCTTCATTGAAATAATTTTGTGTTTTTTGAAGCAAATGTTTCATCCGGAAGAAATAATGAAATCAAGGGAAGTTTGGTGATAATGCTGATGAAGGAATTTTTCCTGGGTATCCAATGAACAGCAAAGCCTACAAGTGTTTCAACAAGAGATTAGGAAGGATTTTTGTAAGAAGTGATGTTAGGATAATTGAAGATAAAACCAAAAATGCTTAAAGGACATCATATTCTGATGTGATAGAAAGTGAGGAAAAAATTGAACGTGGAGAAAATACAAATACAGAAATAGAGGAAGCAGTACAAAATACTCAGCAGTCACATAATGATGTTGACTCAGAAGAAGAATCTAAAGAAGAAACTGTGGCTGGAGAGAATGCAACTGAACCGCACAGAAGAAATCGTAGAGATGAGATTGATCCATCTAACAAAATTGGGAATAGGAATGCTCACATAGACATAGAGTGTTGGTTGAGCTGATTCTTGCATTTTTGGTTTGCATGTGGATGGTGATCTATTGAATTTATTTGGTGATTACCAACAAACCCAAAGGGGGAGATTGTTGGAAGCATGGAAATTCTATGCATGAATTAGAGTATGGTTTGTGTTTATTGTCAATCCTCAGTGAAAGTTTAGAATTCATACCAGCAAAGTGATCATACAGTTCAAGCAGACAACAAAATTGAAGGTGGCATCATTTCCTAATGTTTGCCAAATTTTTGGGCCTCAAAATCAGAAAATGAAGACATAGATTGTTGGTAAAAGAAGGTGAATGTAAAGAGGAAGTGGTGGGTGAAAAATAAGGGTTGTGCGTGAAATACTTGAGCTGGGTGCGAAAAACAACGTGGTTCATGAAATAGTGGATCGAGGTTTTTCACGAAAATAGTTTTTCGGAATCAGAACATCGAATAATATAAAAAGGCATGGGATGCATGAAAAACCTAGAGATGTGAGTGAAAAACGATACCGATGCGAAAGATTATATGCCATATGGGAAGTTTTCACACCACAGGGGGTTTTGCGCGTGGGGGTCTCAGATGCCTATAAATAAGAGGTGACCCCCTCTTTACATACGGTTTAAGACTTAGAGAAGGTCTGAGGTCTGATGCGCGTAAAAGGATCGCGTAAAAGAGTTTGCATGAAATAGTCTGTTTGTGCGAAAAATTCAGGGATGCACGAAAAAGGAAGAGCTGCATGTAAAAATTGGGGCAGCGCATAAAAGACTCAGTTGCGTGAAAAAGGCTGTTGTTGGGCGAAAAAAAATTTCCACACAAAAAGTAAATTTTTGGGCGCAATAGAAAGGTTTTGCATGCAAAGGGTTGGTGTTGCGTGAAATTTTCAGTGAAGCTTGTTTGCACGTTCTGATTATCCAGTTCAGTGGTTCTGTGAGTTTAAGTGCATCAATTCCAGACATTGATGCAAGTAGAGTCTCGTGCTGAGCATAGGCAAAGACTTCAATGAAAATCTATTGAAGAGACCTTCACATCTATAAACTGAGTGTGACTTCACCAAAGGCAGTGAGCCAAGGGGAGTCAACGGGAGCAACCTGAGGGGCGCAGTGAGCTATCCTTGAACCTTTGTAAAGGCAGAGAGCCTGGGACAGAGTGACTGTCCCCGAACCTTTGTAATCTACAACTAGTGAAATTTAGTGGAATTTGGTACGACCAAAAATATGTCGGCGTATGCTCCTTGGACGTAGCCATTTGTGGTGAACTAAGTAAAAAGTGTTGTGTCATCTCTCTGCATGTGAATGTTTGCTTTCTGATCGTATTCATCATACAGGTTTAACAAGTTCCTAACAACGTGGGAACAAGATCTATCACATTAACAGAAAACGTGGTCACCCTGATTCACCCCTCCCCTCTTAGGGTGTCACGGGGTCTTACAAATACCTAGTCAGATCAAACATGATCTATACATATTTCCTAGGTTATCTCCCCATAAACAACATAAAGTGAGAAAAATTATCATAGAACATAACTTACTCTATATCACTTGAAACCAACGACGTCTCTAGTCACACTTCTAGAGGCACATTCTAAACAATTTCCTCCTATTTCCCTACCAGTATTCATCATTATGGAGATGATTCTACATAATAAAAAACTTATTTTCATGGAACATAATATGTCATTTCCATATCCACAAAAACGATATGTCACAATAAGGAATAATGTAGCCACTCCACATACACTATCCTAACAAACACAACCGCATGCTTTCACTACCCCACCACCACTATACCTGGTCACTAAACATGTCTGGTTAAAATGAACTCCAAGTATAATAAAATCAAATTAAATAACATTTTACCCATTTCAATTTTCATCTTTAAATTCTAAAAATAATTGAAACATATTTATTAGGAGCTTTTCCTTAAAATCATAAAGAAATATAAAATCAATTACATTTCAAACAACCCAATTTATATATCCAAAGAAACATAAAACACCATTTTATAGAACCCATAGTTTCAAGTAAATAATAATTTATTTAGGTATATTGATCCTGTAAAATGATTCGGTAAATTTTAGGAGGGTTTCGTAGAATTTTAGTATGCTTTGGTGATTTTATAATGGTGCACGATTTGGTAATAGTTATTAGAAATTGTGAAAATCCTACAGGAAACCATCCAAAGTAAAATAGGGGCACCCATGCAAGCACCTGGTTAAGAAAATAGTTTTTCCAAACCATGAGTCCACATAAGAGTAACCACTAAATGTGAGATAGAGGGATTATTTAATGTTGGCATACAATTTTTCTAAACATGTGAGCCAACTATATGAGATTCACATAGAGGTAGAGGCTAGAACATGGTTGACGCACAATTTTCCTAACAGTGTGAGACAAGCATACATAGTTAAAAATTGAGATCCTAAAAAAGTGGATCTAACTTGGTTTTACATCAAATCACCTTATTTTCTACCATTTTAAACCAAACACAATTTTTATTCCTTTTAATGGATATGGAGACTCTCCTCTTTGATTTGAACGAAATCAAGTTTAAAATATTGGTGAATTGAATCCCAATTCCCTTGGTAAGTCTTTGTTTTAGGTGGTTTTTGATTAGATATACTTTTCTTCCCTATATTGGATTCATAGGTCTTTTCTGTAAGGGATATATATATATATATATGAGAGTTTATGAGAATAATTTTTATATTCGGATGTGTTTATTTTAGTGAAATAGATCTAAGGAGGGTTTTTAAAGATTCAACCGTATTTTATTGAAGAATTCATTCAGTTCTACATTTTCACCATAATTAATATAGTAGGTGGCTTTACTCTTAACTCCTATTATTAGAATATAAAGGAATAGTTTCAAAAAGATTTAATCCAATGAAATTTATTGTGTTTTTTGTGGGAAAATAATTTCATAAACATTCTTTATTAATAGTTTGTGGATTTTTGGAAATAGGTTGTTGTGAAAAGTTTTTTTATGAATATTAAAATGTTGATTTTAAAATGTGGATTTTTTTAATTCATGGAAAAATTTATTTTGGAATATTTTTCAATAAAAATTATGTTTTAATTAAATGGGTTGAAATGGTTATTTTTTTTATTATTTTTTCATACAAAGGTTGGTGTGAGTTCATGTTTTCAAGGTGACCCTGAATAAGGGCACGCACCATTTGGGTAAAATGGCATGTGACCCTAGATAAGGGGAGTGTGTCATCAGGGAACAAGGAGATAGAAAAATTTGTGATGACATGGTTGATTTTTGATAAACCACTCATGAGTATGAAAATATCACTAAATCAATCATGTGTGGGTGTGTTTGTGAATCACGGATTGGGTATTCCAAAAAGGAATGTGAAATGGTTTAAAGAGTTGTTTTGTTATTTTCCATGGAAATTGTTTTGGTTTGTTAATTTTTTTATATTTTGATATAAATTGTTTAAATATTTTAATGTTTTTCATATACATTATTTTATATAAATGTGCTAACTTGTTTCATCCTAGAGGCGTGAGTAGGGATGTCATTTGGGGAAAACCTATTATGTTTCATTACTCACCCCTACTATGGAACTTTGGTTATTTTTCAAATATTTTTTACCATGGCCTAGGTAAAGGTAATGTATCAAAATTCATTAGTGGTGTTTCGTGATACATGGTCATGGATTATGGAGTTGAAGCTTTGAGCTTGTTAGGAGCTGCGGAGTATGTCTTTGGAGTCTTTGAGTTTTGTTTGTTTAGCCTTCCTCTTTGAAATTGATGTTGATCTTGGTTTCTGAAAGGTACTCTTATATATTTTTATTTGATTTGTTATACTTTCATTTTTATACATTGTTATTAGGAATCATATAGTGGTTTTGTTTATGGTATGTTTGGGTGTGGAAATTTTATTTTAAAATGATAAATTATCCCCCAATTGTATTGATGCCATTAGCATTTATTCTTATCCTTTTGCATCTTGAGTATGTCTCTTAAGGCTTAGTAAATATTATGAATCGACTCAAGACAATGAGGAGGGGCATTATGTTACAAATGGCATCAACTTTTTCAGTCCCTGACATGAAAGTGGTATCTATCTTGGTGAGTCCAAATCTTTTGGGATAGATGTTATTTGTTTTCAGTATTGGAGTTGAAATTAATTTTGGTTATTTCTAGAGTTGGGATTTTAGAAAGGAGTAAGATCATCGAGACATGAAATTTAGAGTATAAAAAGAAATATCTAACCAATTTATGATGAACTTCAAGTAATCATGGAGTTGGGTACAGAAGTGTTTTGGAGACACTTATTGGATTATTATCTCATTCTCATGGGTTTAACCAATGAGAAGAGCCTAACCTACATTAATATAAATGACTTCCCATGGGTGCATATTTCATTAAAGTAATGATTTTTGATTTGGTGTTAATGTGTTGATTTTTGAAAAAATTTGAGATTTTTTTTAAATGTGAGATTTGGAAAAGTGTATGGTCTTGGTATTTTGAAAATGGTTTGATTTTCAAAAACATGGAGGAGGTTTTAAAATTGGTTGAAAAATGAACATTTTTATTTTTTTAAAAGCCTAGTTGTGATAGTTGGGATGTGGTAGGATTTGAAATTATTAATACTTCAGTTTCTAAATAGTGATACTTATGGAGTCTATTGTGTTTATACAAAATTTCACCTAATGGGTGTAGAAGAAACCAACTGGAAGAAACTCCTGAGAATGTTGTTTCACCAGAGCGACATGTGAACCAATAGCTAGTTCAAAGTATTTTCAATGATTCTCAAGTAGTGGAAATACGAAACAAGAGGGATAAATCATGGAATGTGGATCATTCTATCCAATTCTAGAAGAAGACTCCACTCATCTTTCATGGTGATTTGGAACACGAGACGGAAGAGGTGTTACTGAATATGATGAATTGAATATTCGATTTCCTTGGCACAACAGAAGAGGTTAAAGTCATGTTGGTGATGTATATGTAGGATTATCTTTCATTCTAGTGGTGGGATTGAGTATTTCATGCTAAATTTGACTAATTCCTTGAATGGGAGGATTTTGAAGTATTTTTTTAACAAAAAATTCTATCCTCATGTGTTCAGGATTCAAAGAATGAAATAATTTTTAGTTGGGAGAAGGAGAGCCTCTCAGTGCTAGAGAATACAAGTAAATTCATAAATTATTCTACTTTCCTCCAATAGTTGATGCATGTGCCTCCTTGAAGGAATTTTTTTTTGGATTTGGGTTGAGATAGGATATTTTCTCAAATATTTCCTGTGCTTTATAAAATGGAGTATAAAAATTTGTTCAATTGAGATACGGTGGTTAAATAGAACATTTTAGGAGCTATGAGTGGAGGGGGCATGTTGATACCTACAGGAAATAGTGAGAACTATAATATTGGCATAAGAGAAAGAGGGACATCTATTTACAAGGTAGTGGAATGGATCAGAATAAAATGGCTAGATCAGTGAATCTTTCTCCAAGACCGAAGAGAAAATATGGATGTTTCCAATGTGGATAATTCGAACACCTAAAATGAGAATTTATGACACCACTAATATCATGGCAAAATTCCAATCAGATGGGGAATCTTCAGCACTATTTTTGTAGTGATCCAATGTTCGTTGTTCAAGACACTTCCCACTGGTCACAAAGGTCGTATGATTCAACAGGATGAGGGTAGTATAATACTTCTCATTAATAGAACTGATCTATCCATGGTGATTATAGGAATACCATGACTCCTCAAGAAGTGAAATCTCAATAAGGAAATAAATAACAATGTTTAGTAAGTAAGAAATTATATGGAGATGAGCATGTTACTTTCTATGATCAATCTGAACCATTGACGATACAGGGTAAGATTATTTTTAATTATACCTTTATACAATATTTATTTAATATGATTGAATCCTATTTGTTTATTTCTTCTTGTTTTTTTGATTTTCTAGGTTTTTATGATGCATCCTATTTTGATACTTCAAAGTCATCTTGGTCAAAGAGAATGTAAACCATTAATATGTTGAATATGTTAGATAACTATTGATGGGGATGAGTTGATATGTGATTTCTTTGTTCTTGAGATGGATTTCTATGAAATAATCCTGGGTATGGATTGTTTGACAATATTCAAGGCTCACATAAAAAATTACACCCAACAGTTCAGTTTTATGGCTGAGGATGGGGTTGAGAATCTCTTTCAGGGAGACCATAATGAAAAGGATGGTGAAATGGACTTGTTTTTTCCAACTATTAGAATTATCTATCAATAGATGTTTGTGTTGACTTTATCATTGATGGAAGATATTGACAATATGAGTTTTCTAGTGGTTGTTGATAATTTTTAAGATATTTTTCTTGAAATTTCTCATGGTTTCCACTCAATAGAAATGTGGAATTTTTGATTGATATCATCCCATGGACCAGTCCTATATTATATCAATATTATTGAATGGAACTACTATAATTAAGGAATTGAAAGTCTTGTTAGAAGAGTTAGAAAGTAAAGGGTTTATTCGGTCGATCATATATCTGTGGGAAGCACTAGTATTTTTTATCCAAATATTGAATGGAACTCTTCAGTTCTATGTATATTATCTTAATATTTACCCAGTTATGGTATATAATAGGCATCCACTGGCACAAAATGAATATCTATTCGATCAATTGAAGGGATCCCAGTGGCTCTCTAAAATTGAATTGTGATTTGGATATCACCCATTGTGAGTTCAGAAGGAGGAAATTACAAAAATACATTCAAAAAGTAGATATGGATATTACGAGTATGTTGGAAATTCACCAGTAGTCTTTATGGAATTGATTAATCATATTTTTAGAATATATATGGATTCTTTCATGTAGCTTTTCATGGATGACTTATTATTGTATTTAAGGAGAAGGGATGAGCATTAGGAACTCTTAGTGATAATGTTTGGAATCTTGTGGGATCATCAGTTGTATGTAAAATTTTCAAAGTGTGGTTTTTGAATACAATATGTATGCTTCCATGGACATGTAATATCTTTGAGAGGTGTCTCTATGGATCTATAAAAGATATATGTTTTTATCTCTTTGAAAATGCCAAATAATTTCGTTGAGATATGAAATTTCCTTGGTATAACTAGTTATTACTGATGTTTTGTTCATGATTTCTCAAAAACAGGTTTACCAATGATAGATTTTATGAGAAAAATGTTCCATTAATATTGAATTATGAATTTCAGAAGTATTTTAAAGAGCTTAATGTTTTACTTACATTAGCACCGATCTTGAATTTTTGAGAATCAAGACTATGATACATGGTGTATTGTGATGCTTTGAGATCTGGGTTGGGATGTGTTCTCATGTAGGGATATCATTTTGTTTCTTAAAAATCAATAAATTTATGGTTTCATGATAAAAACTACCCAAAACATGATGTTGAGTTATCTACCATTGTCTATGATTTGAATACTTGTCATTTTTACCTCTTTAGTGATAAATTTACAATGTTTACAGATCATAAGACATTGAAACATATCCTATAAAAAACGGATTTGAATATATGAAAAATAATATTGATGGAGCATCTCTAAATTTTTAACTTTGATTTAATAAATACATCAAGAAAATTAAATTTGGTGGTAAATACATTAAGTATAATGTCGTATGGTTAGTTGGTAAAAAAGGCTTCAAATTAATGGTTGTTGATTTATGTGATAACTGACATGCACTTGGAATGTGAGGAATGAAGTGAATTTGTGGTTTTATCTCCAGTTTTGTTTGTTCTTGATTTGGTGGAGATGGTTAAAGAGGTACAAATTCCTGATTCATAATGTGTTTCTATGAGGTCAAAACTCAATGGTGAAGAGACCATTGTTGGTTCAAATCTAGATGGGAGATCAATTTTGTGGTTTCAAAATAGGATGGTCATACCTTTAGTTTTTTTATCAAAAACTTCTCCACACTTGGAACCATTTTATATGGGTTGTTCATCCAATAATATAGAAGATTTATAAGGAATTGAAAGCATAGTTTTGGTGGGCAGGCATGAAAAGGAAGGTGGATGAGTTTGTTTCGATATGTTTAACTTGTCAACAAGATAAGGTAAAGAATATGTGACCTGTATGTATGTTACAATCCTCACCTATTCATGTCTATAAATGGGAGAGGATAGCTATAGATTAGGTAATAGGATAACAAAGAATATATTAGAAACATGATTCCATATGGGTGATAGTTGGTTGACACAGAAATTTACCCCATTTAATCCCTATTCATGAATCTCATACAGTGGAGGAATTTTAAAAACAAATTATCGAGAAGTTCTAAAGCGGCATGGTGTTACATTTTTTATAGTATTAGACAGAGATTCGAGGTTTACATCATGATTTTGTAAATCCTTATTGCAAGCCCTAGGAGATTAGTTGACTATGAGTATATAATATCATCCTCAGTTAGATGGAAAATCTGAATGGACAATAAAAACATTGGAATAAATGTTTTGGGATTATTTAATGTCCTTTTTTGGATCATTGGAAGAGCATGTATAGTTAGTGGATTTCTCTTATAACAAAAGTTATCATAACATGATACACATGGATTATTTTGAATAATTTGATGGGTTTACTTGTTGTTATCCACTGTTCTAGGTGGAAACATGTGAGATTTCACTAGTTTGGATGATCCCTATCTAAATGAAATAGATAAGATTATGTTGATTAGAAAAAGGCTGGAGATGGCTCAGAGTCTTCAAAAATCCAATGTAAATCATATTTGATGGTCGTTTTCATTCAAGGTTAGTGATCATATGTTCTTGAGAATCTATAAAACACTTGGGAATCATCATTTTAGAAAATAAGGGTTGTTATATCCTTGATTCATGAGCTATTTTTGAGATTCATGACTTAGTTAGTGAGGTTGAATATCAATATTATTTTCCACCATGGTTCAGTGAAGCACACACTTTTTTTCTTGTATCTCAGTTGAATATGTAACAACCTGATCTGGACCATGCAATTCAATGAGATGATGTTCACCAAGATTAAAATACTTGATTGGTTCATATGTTGATACAGATTCCGGATAGGTAATAAAATATTTTTTATGGGAAAATTATTGGCCTAGTGTGGGTTTTTTTGGTAGCATAATCAGATTTATGAAGAAACTTGGGAAGGGAGAAATAATTGGTCAAGTAATGACCTGAAATCTTTTAAGACAACAATGGTTTTAAACTTTATGGGGAGGGAAATAATAATGGTGTGGAGAATGTGTCACCCACACCTTCAATTAAGTTACCCTTTATTTACATATATTAATCATGTAAATTGTTTGGGGGAATTTTGGGAGGGTTTGGTAGACTTTTGGAATGTTTTGAGGCTTTTATTATGGAGCACAGTTTGAGCATGGTTACTATAAACCGCGAAACTCTTATAGGAAACCATTAAGAGTGAATCGGGGGATCTTGGGAAGGAACATAGTAAGGAAGACGGTTTTTCTAAACCATGCATCCACCTGGGAGTGACTGTGAAATGTTAGGCAGAGGGCTCCTATATGATTGGAGAACATTTTTTCTAATCCTATGAGCAAACCATGTGAGGTTCTCTTTGAGGAATGGTTGTAAGAAATTATTTTTTCCAAATATTTAACTACTCATCAGTTGAAAAAAAATTATTTTAACTTATTAGAATAATGAATGTTCTAATAAACCAATTTTTTTCTTCCAGTGTGAATTTTAGTCACTCACAAAAATAAAAAATAACATGAAGACTTCCCTAGAGGTCAACCATTAAATAATTACCCCATTTCAAGTACATATGAATATGGAGTTCTTATCATGTACGTTCTCTAAAACAAAATAAAAACATTTTTAAATGGGTAGTAGGATTTATTATTTTATGTTTTTTATTTCCATGTATTGTGGAAATGTCTCTATTTTAAATAGGAAATCCTCATGATAAACCCAAAACCTCATTCCCTGATAATTCCAAGTTTATTTTGAATGGTTATTAAATATGACACTATTTATACATATAGGCCCATAGTGAACAATATAGAAACCAATGAAATCCAAAATGGTAACTAGGCCTTGGATCTCTAAGAACCACTAATTACTCAAATACACAAGTCGGTTTATTTATTTGTGAACTAATATGATCATAATAGAATGATTTTTCTATTAATTATACTAAAAAATGACCATATAGATCAACACTTATAAATTTAGCCTGTATTTTCCTCACTCAAACACAACATAGGAAAACTTCCCGGAAGTCCACCATTATAAAATTACACCATTATAGAATTTTTTGATAAATTTTGTTATTAAGAATTATTGAGAAAAGAAATATTAACTTTGAAAAATGGATAATAATAAATTTGATTTAATATTTTTATTTTAATTTTTGTGTAATACCATTATAAAAAGGGAAATTGAAAAAATTATCATTATTACCCATTTTAACAATGTGTTCCTTTCTTTTCAAAAACCAACATTATAACAAATTTACTGTTAACCATGTTTTCATAAGTGTAATTTTATAATGGTAAAAAATGTATGTGATTAGGGAAAGTGAAAAATTAATTAACATATATTGATCTATATATGTAATAATTAGTTTTATAAGTCACCCTAGATGTAGGGACATTACATTTATATTTGGTCAAATTGTTGGATTGATAGATGAGATGACACATTTTTATGGGAAATTAGTTTTTTAGTGGAATATTATTTGGGGTCTATATGTGATAACATGGGATCCAATGGTAGTACATATGAGAAATTTATTAAAAATATGAAATTCTTATACGATAAAATCATATATAAACATGCTACTATATAACGAGGTATGATTCTACCATTGTATGAAAGGATTTTTTTGTTTAATGATATAATATATCATATGGTATGATTAACCCTATATCCTTTACAACAATATTATTTCATAATATATTTTATTATATAAGTCACACTTCAAATTTAAAGTATACCATATCAATACCTATGACGTTTTCTTTGAATTCATGATCTGGCCATTTTATAACATATGCTGTCTTCTTTCTTCAAAACAACTATTGCATGATTCTCAATAAAAAAACGTGGCTTGTCATATTTTTTATATGTTATTTACCTCACCACATACAAATTCAATCATTGTGTAAACTATCCTTAAGATATTTTATTTATTCCAGTTAAATTTCATTTCGTAATACCCATTTTTCTTTTTTATTATGATAAAATAATTCCAAAACAGACTTATATTAGAGTTGAAATATTATATCCTAATTCCTTTAAAATATCCCTCATACTGATTCCCATGAAATATCATTTTACAAAGGTATTCTCTCAATTGTATACATGAATAATCAATTCTACTACCTATGATAAAATACCTTTCAAGCAATAACCAAATTTCATAGAATATCACATATATATAAAATTAAATCTTATTTTCTTCAGAATAATTGATTCAACATAATATGATATATCCAAAACATATCATATGATTTTAATAAAAATCTCTCAAATATTGTTTTTAGTTTTGTAAAAAACCCTATACTATTTTAAATATTCACTAACTCCTTAATCATATATCAAAACCCATTGGTAATAAAAATTCTCTTCTTGAAAAGCCTTGGGGTGAAATTTTCTCTTTTTTGAATTATTTTTAATAATTTTTCTACTCATTTAAAATTATAATAGTGATAATATTTTTAATTTTCAAAAGACTACACTATAATTCATTAATTATTTACATTGAAACTTGATATATTATTACCATTATCGTATAATTTATCTATTAAAAAATCACAAATACCCATGTAATAAATAATAAAAATCTTGTGTGTGTAATTTATCATTTCTCCCACCTTTTCAATTCGTTCAAAAGACTGAATTCATATATGAATTTTTTTATTCAATTACAATACTATGTGATCCATGGTCTATGTACGAAAAATAATGGATAATAAAAATATCATAGTTATGTTAAAAAAATTTTATTAATATAATTTCTATTTTTTCTTTACAGAACATCTTTTGTGTAATTTAACTCTAATACTTCTTGATTAACTAATAAAATATTTGAACAAGTGTAAAATGGGAGAGTATCCCATAAATTTAAATAATAACCTGGATATTGAACATTATGAGAAAATATATATTTTTCATATATATATCATGGTATTTCTTTTGTGAATATTTCTACTATTTATCATATGTAGTAAGATTGTTAAACTATACTGAATTCTCCTTAACATATCTGATAACGAATTGGTATTTTAGTGTTTTTGATTATTGAATGATGACATGGGTTATTTATAAATATTATAACACTAGTGTTGATATAACTTATATATATATACTATCCAAATTTCTCTCTTAATTATATATATTTATTCTTAACCATGACAGTTGGGTAATATCATATGTAAAAACTATACAATCTGAACCCATCACACTAAATGTTATATTTTTATCATTCTTGAATAATTATTTTTTTCCTTTCAAGATTGTATTTTCCTTTAAAAGTTCACGTACTATAATTAACCTAACTAATACTATGAGAATCTATAAAAGTCAATAATTCTTTTTATTTATTTTCATAATTAAATAGTGAAAACTCCATGGTTCTCTTGATGCATCTAAAAATTCATTAAATAGATTTCATTTCAAATTCCATTGGGATACATTACTATCCTATAGGGAAACATGTTTGAAAGAATATATCCATCCTTAATGTAGTAAGATGTAATATTATTATAATTATCATTTTATAATATATTATAATGACATATTTCACATTTTTATTCTTTATAATATTTGGACATGTTGTAAGAAAAGTTTGTAGTTTTTTAATTTCCTCCATGTAAAACCTTTTAAAAAAATATTTTCCATGTTTTTGTTGATAAATAAAGGCCCCATTCTCAATCTTGAATACCTATATTCCCAAAAAGAATACAATTTAATCGATCAATGTCATCTCTAAATCATTTTTATATATATTGGAAAATTATTCGAATTCTATTTATCTTTATCCTTTAAAGATGATATCATAAAGGTAGATTAGTACCATCATTCAAGATTCAATATCAATTTTCATATATATATTTTTATATACCACTCTTATGAATTTATATCATTTTATAAATAAATAAATCATTTTATACAAAGATATAGATGGTTATTTCAACCCATGAAGACATTTCCTAATTGTATGGACATTGCTATCCAGTTTATCTATTTGGAAACCATATGTTTGATTAATGCATATGTAGTCTTATATATATTCATTTAATAAATCTAACATAAAATATATAGAAAAAAAATGAAACTTATATAAACAATAATATAAAATAAAATTATATTTTATTCAAACCTTGAAACTATAGAAATGGTTTCCTTATCATCAACATATTCTATTTTTATATAACCTATACTTATAATCATATTGTTATTTTTTTGATAAATTTACCTTCTTTATTATTAATTTTTATATAAACCCATTTAGTCCCTTATAAATTATGGTTTTTATTCCCTAGAATAATTTTCAAACTCCATTTTTTTAATTTACTCATGTTCTCCTTATGTAATCTTAACCAAACACTTTTTAATAAAAATTACTTTTTTGGGGGATAAAGAAGAATATTTAATAAAAAGAATATCCAGTTTATCCTACATAACAATGGGCCAACGGAAAATGTATAAGTTATACCAAAGGTGAAATGAAATTATGGTATTAAAGAATAGGAGATAAAATGGGGCTAATTTTTGACTAAAAGACTCATAAGGGTGGGACCTAATTGTATATAGAGACCAAAATAATGCACAATAGGAATTTGGAATAACCCCCACCTATATCATACTTGTGTAATCATGCCCCAAAGTTGTCCCAACATCACTTTCCCACCTAAAAAAACACCAACATCCTCAATAGAGTACCCATAGTATTGTGAAAATATTATGGATATATGATATGAAACTAGGTCAAACCCTAGATCTCTTTTATACTAGTTATTGACCTTGAAAATTTTCTTATAGGATTTTTTGTTCTTGACCCAAATCTTATCCATATCATATCTGTTATTTTTTTAGTTCAACCTATAAGTGGATAATTTCACCCTATATATTATTCATCCTTTTAAATTGGGTATGATAATTTTTTTATATTTTAATTTGTTTATCAACATTATTCTATTCTTATGTTCTTCTAGATTATTTTTTGATTTCGAACAACCTTAATTTCATCACTATCACCATATAACTTTGTAGTTTTGTCTTTACTATCACCTGAATTTTCTTTGAAATTTTTTAATCGACTATTATTCTCAATTTCATTGTTAGTTTCTTTGTTACGACATCTCTTTTGTTTCTTATTTACCATGAAATAATTACTTCTAGTTTTTTAGATATTTTGTTAAAACACCTATAAGATTTACATTTTATTGAATATCCAATGAAAATATATTCATCTTCTTGTATTATTTTTTTCATATATTTCCTTACATTTTTAAAAATTATATTTTATTCTATACACTATGAATGATTTTAGTTATTGGTTCTTCTCAAAAGAACGATTAGAGGGAGTTACCTTTTCACATAAAAAAATATATATTGTATTTTGAATTTTAATAATTATAGATCTTCCACATTCCAATAATTTCGTTAGATTATATATGAAAAAAATTGTTCTTTTAATATTAATTATGGTTATGTTCATTCTTTCAACTAACCCATTTTTGGGATTTTATCATAGTATACAACAAATAAAAAACTTCAATCCTTTTTAAATATTTATCATTATGATTGGTATAATTTATGCCATTATCTTATCTCCTTATTTTAGTTTACTTGACATATTCAATATATATTATTCTTAAATATATATTAATAAAACAAATCAATATATTTTTACAACGTATAATTATGAAACTTACCATTATTAAAAATCATTTAAAATTAGTATACAATAGATTATATTTTGTACCTATCTAGTTTGCAGGTCTAAATATATATATGAAAAAAAGTTTATGAAATTTATTTACTATACATCTTTTTTTTGTAATACTTTCCTATGATATTACTCTCTTTAAATGATTTGAAAATATGGTCCCTATATCTTTTGAGATTTAATAAATAAAAGGGAACATTAAATCTCAAAAATGTTTCCATATTCCATTAGTTAAAATACACCAACCATTTGTACCATATACTGTTCTAATATATATATTTTTTCACATATTCATATTTACTAAAATTTATTTGGTATGAATTTACATGATTTATATGTACTCCAAAAAAAATGGATCCATGAATTCCATTTCTTTCACATTATGTTTTTGGGGAAGTTGATAGCACAATTTAATCCATGCTACTCACATATATATAGAATATTGGGTTAAATTCATTCTATAAAAAACATATAACAAGGATATATCTATTTTTCAATGTTTATCTCTTTCATTAAATTTTATTTAAGGAGATCCATTATTACCAAAACTGATTGATCCATCTCATTTGTATTTAATATTCATCATTATTTCAATATTTTGTGTAATATGTGTTGGATACTAATTGTCTAGAATTTAATTTTCATAATTGTTTTGTCAATTTTAATTATTCATTAACAAATTTGATTCATTCATTTTTTATCTTTTGTTACTAAACTATAAATTAATATTTTTTCTTCATTTAGAACTTGAAAATGACTTCTAGAACATGTTTTAAATTCATAATGATCATCTTCATCAAAAAGAAAAACAAAATTTCATCTATAAATTTATTTTTCCACATTCTCAATAAACCAGCTCTCTAATTCTGTGATATTAATTATATAGTCATAGTGAAACTATATCATAGTTGAAAATATGTTATCTTATCACAATTAAATAAAAACATGAATAAATTAATAATAATAAACTAGTTATTTTGATATAATAAACACTTAGTTAAATAGAATTAGAAAACTACATTTTTCCGCACAAACTCACATTTTATAGAAAAAAAAATCCATAAAATCAACTTCTCCAAAAATATATTATTTTTTTCTTTCTAAAAGTGTGTTTTAAAAAAATAGATTATATTATTAAAAAAATTGATTTATTTATCCCTTTGATTAATATTTATATAGTAATCAATGAATTTGACCATAAAAAGTACATGATTTAATGAAAATATTATATTAAGAAACATTTACAATGCCTTTTATGTTTAGATTTTAAGAGAAATAAAACAAAAAATTTACTAAAAAACTTAATCCTTTTTCAAATAACTGAAATTTTTTCAAACTATATAAAAAATTCCTTAATATATAACATGCATTCAACATCTGCCATTAATTATACACATAAAATCACTTTTCCAGGTTATCTATACCTATTAATATAAGTTTCATACCTTTTAAAGATATACTATTGAAGAACAATCCTTAAATGTCTCATATAATCCTCATAACTTTTAGAATATACCATAACATCATTGATCAATATAACTTAATAGTTAAAATAGCTAAGAGTTTCAAGATATAGTTTCTATTAAGATGTTAACCACACTACCTTAATTAAGACTAGGATACTATAATTTTCCATCATAATAGGCATATACCAAAATTATCAACCATTTAAGTATTCTACCTTATTTAGTTATACGTCATAGTGGTTTCTAGATACATACCTTAATTAACTTCACTTCTTTGATTCTGTTTAATCTAAATACTAAAACCCAAAATGGTTATTAAAAAAATCAAACTAAATGATCATACATATATTAAAGTTCAATCCTAAATGTATTTTCCAATGACACCTTCATTTCAACTTATTATTGTTTCAGTTACATATAATTTCATATAATTTAGGTTCATTTATACTTCTTAACCCAATCCTATGAAAAAATTGAGAAATATATCCATCATATAGATTCATAATGTGAATCTAATTGGCCAAATAATATCCCTTAGTAGTTTCTAATTGGGTTTGAAATATTGGGCCCACATATCATGCACCAAAGTGAATATTGAGTAAATGATAAACCAACCTTTTTAGGGTGATTATTCCTGGTTACATCCATGCTAGATCTGATATCCACTTGTAGTATCCAAACAGGGATGTCATTTATAGAAAAAACACACAATATCTACTTCAAAAATGTTCTAGGATGTTAAACTACACATATAATTATCCATTAGCCATTCCAAATTTACCTTATCATAATACCTAAAATATTAAAAATTTCATCAACTAACTTAATGAATTATCCATACTTTTGAAATTATGATCAACTTTAACTTATCAACCTTTGATGAAAATTATAACTTTTAAATTATCTGTAACTGACAAAATCTTAATCTCCAATGTTTTTTAAATCTCACTCACATACCAACTATTACACCCCAAGGATGTGACTATCTAAAATAAATGATTTAAAAAAATATTTCATTATAATACAATCCAAATAATATTTAGGTTTAGTGTTTTAGATAATTATGTGAAAAAATTTACTGTTAAAACTAATTTCTTTTTCAAATAATAAATATCTTCCATTATATAAGAAAATAATTAATCTACAATAAGTCTGCAACAACTCTTAATAATTTATGTATAACATAATCTTATAGAAATTCCATAATATTCTTATTTTAACAATGTGGGGATATTGTAAAATAGGAATGGGGTGAGATTAAAATCGTAGTATGGGTAAACATAAGTGATAATAGTTATGATTATTAATAATAGTTATATTATAATATGTTTATAATTAGAACACATAATGAAGTTATAAAAAAATATTCAATTATAAATCATGGAATAAAAAAATAACACATCAAGAAAATTTTGGGCATACAAATTTTTACCCAATAATTTTATTTAATTTATAATCTATTTTGATACCCCAAAAAAACTCATTTAATTGACTAATGAAATTAAATTAAGTGAATTTTAGCATTAAATTTAATTTAATATTATTTTTTTCTTTGGTATTTTTGATGTATTTTGGATGATGTTTTTTTCTTCTAATTTTTCATAATGTTTTAAAGAAGTACGAAATCATTGTTTATAACCCTATATTTAAAGATAATGTTTTGTTTTGGAACCAATATTTTGATAAGAGAAATTAATTCTCAACCATATGTTTGGAATAGCTGTTATGATTAAGAACTACAATTTTGGGAAGAACCCTACATTTGAGGATCTAGCTTATAGTTAGTTAACACATCATTTATCTCAATAGCATGTTGTATACCATACTTTTTGATATTCTGTAGGAAGATAAATACCTACATTGAAGCAGTCCTCTATAGAATTTGAATTCTCTATATTTTATGAGTTTTTTGCAATAGTTTCACATGAGTAAATACCTCATTATCATCTATTCAAACAAAAATTTAATTAATCTTCATCAGTAAATTAAATCATTCTTATTTCAAAAGAGTGTTATGATTTTCATGTGGCCTTTAAATTAAAATTTCAAACACAGTGTATAATTTTAATATCTTGTTTAATTGGGTGACATATTCATATATTCTTGATGAGATTCAAATAATATTTTTCATATATTCTATTGTTTTTTATCTTAAAAAGAAGAGTGAGTAGTAAAATTTTTGAAAATCAACACCTGTTTTTCAAAAATTTTAAAAAGAAAAATATTTTCAGCTTCATAAGGTATCTCTTAGATTAATTATTCTATTAATTAAACTATTTATATCTACTTATAATCTTATGTAGTTCATTGATGACTTTTTTAAGACTACACTTTAGAGACATCAATGTTTCAATGTGCTATTGTGCATCTTTCCTATACTAATAATTTAATTTTGTTGTTGTTATTTATTATTATTTTATATATAATCTTAGAGCTTCATCGAGAGGACTATGTAGTAATGTATATCTAATACTCCTTTGTAGATATCTGCATCTAATAGTTGCAGAGGTAACTGCGACTTGGACTAGTTATTCAAAAATAAACATATATTTTCTTCTCGAGTGTTAGCTTCTCATTATATGATTAGTTTTAGGGGTTCCTTATAAAAGTCCCATAAGTCCAAGAAAATCATTGTTTTAAGGTGTTAAATTTTTGCACTCAATTGTATACATCCTTGATAAAAGGAATAATTTAGTAAAAATCACCAAGCTCATAGAGATAGCATTTGTGAAGTGTACTAAGGGAACTTTATTCCTCTAACCACTAAAAATATTACTATTCACTATTCCTTAATAATATTATTATTAATTTTCATGAACAAAAGTGAACTGTATCCTATTTAAATTCAAAAAGTATTAATTTTTAACTATCCAAGCGTATTTAAGGGAAGACAGTTAACACCCTCTTGTGCCTTTATCTTTATTCCGACTAACAATTGGTATCAAATGAGTACTATTTGAAGAATCATGTTATGCTCTTCCAATAATGATCCAAAGGTCTCTGTGATGAAAATTAATATATTTCTAAAATAAAAGAGGGAATGTCAATGATTAAATCACCATATTTTGATAGAAAAAAATGGTTATTGGGAATTCATAATGATTATCTATTTGAAGAACACAATATTCAATGTTTATTTGAAATTTGTTAACAAATATGAAATTCAAAAAAAAAAGAACAAGAAAAGTGGGATGATATGAAGGAAGATAAATATTATGTAAATTCAAAATCTAAGAATTCTATGATATGTGGGATTGGTTTTGATGAGTTTAATCATGTTTTTCAATGTCCTACTGCCTAAGAAATGTAAGAGATAATAGATATTTATTATAAATGAAATTAAATTGTTAGGAAACTAAGGTAAAACTCTAACAAATAAAAATTTGAAACTTTCAAGATGTATGATTGACAAATCATTACTCAAATGAATGAAATATTGAGTAAATTAGTCAATGGTGTTGGTATAATGGGAACCCTAATTTTAAATCTAAACAAAGTTTTGAAAGTACTAATAGTTTTACCCTATATGTGGATTTATATATCTGCTGATATTAAATAATCCAAACCTTTCAAAAATTCAGAAAATAAAGGAATTGATAAGTACAATAATGATGTTTTAATCTGAAATCCTAAATGATATAGAAGTCTATGGAATGATCACCATGGATAATACTTCTCTAAAAGTTAATATTGATAAATTATAAAACAATATTATGTAGGATAATATATCCTCAAATGATTCTATTTGTTTGAACTTTGGAGATGAATTGGATCACTAAGACAGATGACTCATTATGTTCTATAAGAGGAAGAAAGGATTTAAGAATTATTTTAATGATTTTAAAAAGAATAGTTATAAACTAAAAGAAGTCTGGTGTTTCAAATATAATAAAATGGGGTATATAAACCTAATTTATTTTAGCTAAAAGATGAGAAACAAAGAATATATATGAAATATAAGAAGTAAAAATTGAAATCTAATTATGATCTCAAATTAAATAAGGATATAGGGGCTATATGGAGTGTTTTTATGTCTCTAACATATATTGATTTTTTGATTTAGAAAAGGATAAATTGAATCTAAAATAAAACATTTTATTTATGGGAAATGAAGATAATATAGAATCCCAATATTATTCTTCATTGGATTATTATTTTATCTCAAGTTTTAAATCTACAGAATACTATTCTATATTTTAGGAAAAAATAATCATAGTTATAAAAACATAAATCCTTAACAAATACTCATAACGATATTCTAATTGTAAAATATTACATACTAAAACCACACGTAAATTTTAAAGACAAACTAAATAAATCTACTTGATGTTGCACTATGCATGGATATAGAATTAGATAATTACAAGATAAAGTTGAATCCTTTAAAATTCAATGTAGAAAATTAACTAAGGGAGAAGAATTTTGAAGCAATATTCTTAAAAAATTCTCAATAAAGAAATATATGGTATTGGAATTAATATTGAAACCCTTATTTATATATGAACTATTTTATTCCAAACTCGAATAACCAAAAAATGTATAGGTTTAATTATTTTTTATATAGAATTATGGGATATTAAATAAAAAACTATTGTTTGAGGAATACATGGATTAGTGCTGTAAACAATGATCATGTTATTAGATTTTTCTTAATAATAATTATTTAAACTCTAGAAAAATATGATTTCCCGGATCCCTACTAGATAACACAATAGGACCTAATATAATTTTGATACCAAAATAAGCTTTTATTTGATATTTTTATTTCAGAAAAGACATAGGAAAAATTTCAATTGTGGTTCATGGATAGTGTCTACTCAAGACATATTAGAGGAGAAATTTAGATCTTCTATCCACTTTTAAATGTATATGGAGGCTTGGTGACCTTTGGAGACATTGTTTAAGTAAATTTCATTGGAATATGATTAGTGGGATATCTAAAAACTATTATTTTCATTTACGTTCTCTATATTTAAGGGGAGAAAATCAATATAATAACCATTACTTAGTGTTATAATGATAGTTTTTTATTGATTTATCTGATAATTATTAGATTGTATTTAAAGATAAATTTCATTAGTTTAGAGAACTCAAAATTGAAAATATTTATACTTTGTACCTTAGTTTATTGTGTGAATAAAAATAAAATTGTTTAACTATTGAAATAAAATAATCCCAGATATGTAATAAGTAACTAGGATATAGTAATATATTTTCCCTGTATAAGATACATATGATGTATTATATTTCACATCTTCATAGTCTAATGTTTGATCAGAATAAACTTTGTGATGCATTATAAATAGGAATGCATCATATGTCATACATCAAATAAATTAACTAGACTAATACATCAAAAAATTTAGAAATTATCCATATGGATTAGATTGGGCTATCTAGAGTAGAAAGCTTGGCTAGTAAATTATATGTTTTTTTGTTAATGATTTTTCTAGATATATCTGAGTATATTTCTTAAAATTTAATAGTGATTTTTTAATTTTTATTAAATTTTGAAATATTATCCAAAACAAAAAATATTTTAAAATAATTTCATTAAGATTTTATCATTGAAGAGAGTTCACCAATCAAAAATTCATTGTTTCTCAAAGTTTTTTTTAAAAAATACCATATGTACTCTAATAAATCCTCAACAGAATTAAATTATAGAAAGTATAAATATTCATATTCAAGAAATGTAAAGAACTATATTGAAGGAATATAGTCTTACTATCTATTTTTTGATAGAATATATTAATAATAATTCTATATCATGAATAGTGTTTTAATCAGTCCTTTTTCTAAAAAATTCACATGATGAGTTATGAAATAATAGAAAACCTAAAGTTGGATACTCTAATGCTTTTTGGATGTAAGGTTTATATGTTGAGCATAAATGAATACCATGGTATTTTCAATCCATTGGCTAATTAAGGATGTTTTCCTGGATATTATGCCAATTCTAAATATTTTGGAGTGTTTATTAAAAAAATCAATGATAATTGAAGTATTTTTTCATGTGATGTTTGATGAAAATGATATATTTTATTAAAACATAATTCAAATAGATAAATTCATTGATTAATTGAATATATTTGGACTTGAAACTTCAGAATATATTTTTTGAAAATAAATTGGAATATGATCTGTATCAATTGAATTCCCAAAAATATAAAACTATAGAAGATGAAAGTGTCTTACCTTGATAGCCCAGAAAATTAAAGTATTATCATTTAGAGACTCTTATTAGAGTCCTAGATGAAGGATTTAATATTATAAGAAGTGTATAAAACCTAGTTGAGTTCTATTCCTTCGTATCCTAGTTTGAAACTAAGAATGTATAAGTATACTCAGAATAAGAAATTTAGATAATTTATTTTTAGAATAACTAACCCAGTTTAAGAGAGAAGAAGTCCAGTAATTTTTTGATAGGACCTTGAACCATCCATTTATATCAATAAAATGAGTGTTTAGAAATAAACATGATGACCAAGGTAAAATTAATAGGAATAAGGCCATTATTTTTGCTAAATTTTACAACGAGGAGGAAGGATGAGATTATAAAAAAACATTTTCCCTGGTCGTAAGGCTAGAGCCATTTGGATTCGATTGTTCTATGCATATCATATACATTTTATATTATATTAAAATGATGTAAAATCTTAATTTTTAATTAGTTATTCGGTGGAGGAAGTTTATAGAGATAAACCAATAGGTTTTTTAAACCCTAAACATCCAAATTATATTTTTAAACCTACTAAATATATTTATGGTCTGAAACAAAAATCATGGGATTAGTATGTATGATTTAGTTCTTTTATTTTGAAAATTGGTTTTTTTTGGTTTGATGATCCAACTATTTTTATGAAAAACATTTATTCTAATATATTATTATTTTAAATCTATATAGATGATGCTATTTTGGGGTCGACTAAGATAAATATTTGTAATGTTTTTTAAAAAACATAGGACAAAGGTATTTTAAATTTGTATCCTAGGAGAAATTAATTTCCTTCTTGGATTTAGAATTTATCAAAAATATTTTGGTCATACTTTGAAAAAAATAAAATTATTTATTTATTTATTGAATAATATTTTACATGAAAATAGTAAGTCATTTGCAACACCATTGAATACTAATATAGAACTTTATTTGGATGTAGCTATAAAACAAGTGGACAAAAAGGTATATAGAGGTATGATTGGTAGTATGCTATATCTTACTGCTAGTTTACAAGACAATATGTAATCTATTTTACTTTAGGAAAGATTTCAGTTAAAACCAAATGAATCCCTTCTTATTACTTTTAAAATTATTTTTAGATATTTAAGTACATATATTTTTATATTTTTTCTTTATTCAAATCCTTCAGTTTTAAATTAATTTTTTATTCAGATGTTGATTTTAGAGGGTGTAGATTGGATAGAGAAAACACCTAAGTTACTTTCCACTTTTTAAGTATGTTACAAGTTTCATAGTTTAGTAAAAAGAAGTATTTAATTATATTATCAATATATGAGGAATAATATATATCTAATTGTTGTTGATATGTACAAGTATTATGGATGACATAAAAACTTCTAGACATTGGAATTAAATTCCATCATATTCCTATTTTATGTCATAATAATAGTGTAATTAATATTTTTAAAAAAACTACAAGTCACTCTAAGACTGAAATTATTGATTTTATCCACAATTTTATTATTGATCACTTATAGAAATGGGATAAATATTTAGAATTTTTGAATACTACATATCCAATTTATTATATTTTCACCAAACCACTTCACATTAAAACTTTTTATTTTATTAGGGGTGGGGCGGGGGTGGGGGTAGGATTATTTAATTTTAAGTGATGTATTTAATTTTAATTTTAATATCCATTCAATTGATCAATTTTATTTTCTATGTTTTTTAATGTTATATTTACCAATGTTAATTTTTTGGCTTATAGATTTGTTAGTTTATAATTTTTATTTGGGTGCTTGGTTTTTTTAAATTTCCTTTCCATATAAAAAATAAATATTTGATTAGATTATAATTTTTTTTTCTGAAACTAAAACATCACATGAAACAATCAGAGTAAAACCATTATCTCTTCTACCTTTGATGTTGTACCCTTTTAGAAATCTTGTATCTCAATCTCTCTCATACACTAATTTCAAAAACTCAAAACCTTATGATTATCACAATGGAATGGACAAAGAGGAATTATAATTCCATCCTAAGTGGCTTAAGGAGGAAAATTTATTCGAGTTATGAAGGAAAACTTCAATAGGGGAATGTTTGATATTTTTAATTTATTTTCTAGACGAACCTATTGTTAATGACTGCATTGAGTTTCCAATGATTATAATATATGTTCGACAATGGAAATACAAAGTATTTTTTTACAAACAAGGTCAAATAATGTTATAATAAAGAATAGTTTAGTTTCAGAGATACATTATATGTCCTATAATCTATTGTAAAAAATAAATAATTTTATATTTATAAGATTGATATAGAATAGATTATCAAATAAGCCAATGAAAAAGTGTTTCACATAATTTTACGATTCATTAGAGATAACATCCTAATGTTATTGGACATAATGTCCTTTTTTTATAACCTCATACATCAGGAATATTTTAGTAAAGGACTTGGATGAAGGCTAAAAAGTATTTTTCAGGTTCATTTTAACTAAAATAGTTCAAAGGATTAATGAGTTAGAGAATATACTCTTCCATGATATGTATTTAAATATTTTGATGTTATGTGAAATCAAAATTAATTTTAGTTAATAAATTCTATAGTATATGATTTTTTGTTTCTAGAAGGTTGAAAGAATGTAATTATACCTCTACGTAATATATAATTATCTTGTCTTACCAAAGAGAAGTATGATTGGTGACATTCAAACAAGAATATGATGTCATCACTAAAACATACCTACTTATAAAATGATTTTACCTTTTTTAGAGGTTTACTAAGGGTAAGATAATGATCATTAGTTATGAGGAGGATAAAATTATGGATCTTATGATAATGGGGAGATGAAGAGAATGAAGTCAAATTGTTATTCTAGGTATTATTTAGATGTAGTTTGGGAGTCTTGAGTTATAAAAGGAGATGAAATGCCTTATGTGGCTAGTGGAAATGAAGAATCATTTTTTGGAGATAAAATTATCCTAATTAGTATAATAATAATTCAATTAGTGGAATAGAATATTCATACTAGGATAAGTGAAGTTTTTTAATTTCCTATAACTTTTAGGAGCCTTTTTTTGAAATAGACAGTGAGGATGCGCTAGTTCAGATTCCCAAAAAAAAGAGAATAGCCTATTATACAGGATAAAAGTAGCATAATTGTAGAAATAAATAAACCTTTCTTACTAATGAAATAAATGTTCCAGTTTTTAAATAGGAAGAATAAAAATTATAGGAGTTCTCTCAGTTATAGGTTTATCAAAGAACTAAAGAAATTATTGAGAAGGGAGGTCATCTGAGAGATCAAGTAAGTATTCCTAAAGTTGATTCAACAACTGTGATGATTAGGGACTAGTTAGTTTTTCTTATTTAATGGTATTTAAAATTGATATTTTAAGTGGTTATTGAGGGGAAAAAATTTAATGGAGAATTATCTACTTATTCTGGTGAAGAGATGCAAGTTCGATCACTCTATATGATAGAATATGCCAAGTCTTCAGTGAGGAATTAAAAAACTTCATCAAAGGATAATGTAGAGTTGAAATTTTAAGATCATACTAATTCATTTGATTTGGTAATGGGTTAAAATTTTAATCAATTAAAGGCTGAATTAGTTAAGTTACATATTGAACATGAGAGTTCTCTAAAATTACATGATGTGTTATAGAGTATATCTATTTGAAGACCAAATTTTTAATCACATAAGAATCTGTATCAAATCCTATAAGAATTTTCAATATCATGGGGATATTTTGATGAATTTAAAAGATACATAACATATCATATTGGATATATTTGATATGAATTTTTTCCCAAAAATAGATTCTTCAGATTTTCTTTTTTTTGTAATTTTGAATATATAAAATTTAGTTCTTGTCATGAAAGTGTTTCTATTTCTTGAGGAAAAAGGAATTTCTATGTGTTGAATAGGTTGGAGCTTTCTTCTACATATATATCTATAATTAATGATGTAATCCAATGTATTCATTATGATAGTTTTACTTTTCACACGTTGGTTGAAAATCAAAAAGAGATTGTTAGCAAGTTAACTTTAGCAGAGTTAGGAGTTCAAAGTTTAGTGAATTCGATGGGTGAAAAAAAGGAAAACTATGTTCAGTATTATGATATTGTTCATAAAATTATAAATAAAAACTTGTAATTGTTCTAAAAAATGTGAAAAGAGTATTAATTATTGACGAAGGAATGCGCTAGGCTAATTAAACAGAATTTTAATCTATTGATGGTGGAGTTTAAAGTCATTAATCACACCTTTTGTGATTACTTTACCAAAAAATCTACTTATTATGAGACAAAAACTTATCTAAAACCTACATTTAACAAATTTAAACTCTTGATGAAAAATTTCTTCTAAATTGGGATTTTTAATAAAATGAAATTCTTTTGTTCAATTTTTATTATCAGATATGTTTTTTCTATTTTATGTTTTCTATTGTGTTCCATTTATAATCCTATTAACTTTAGGACATTTTTTATTTCTTTCTTATTATAACCTTCCCAAATATTTTTTTTCCAACATTAAATTTTTTCAGATATATTTGTATACATTCATTTTTATTTCAAAGAATGGAGAGAAAATTGGATAATCTGAAAATTAAAATATTTTATTTAATCTATATTATTTGATTCAATTTAATTAACATATGATTGTTTGATTATTATTTAACACATAAGTATTTTTGTGTCTATTTTTCTATAGTTTTTTTATCTTAAAAAATGGGGATATTTTTGGGCATATGAATTTGTATCCAATAATTTCATTTGATTTCTCAGTGATTTTGATTCTCATAAACACCCTTATTTTTTTTACTAATGATGTTACATTAAGTGAATTTCAGGATTAAATTAATTTGAATATTTTATTTATATTATATGGAATTATGGAAGTAATTCAACTGATGTTATTATTTTCAATGTATTTTATATATTTAAAATATTCCTTGAATCCTTAGTTATAACCCTGTGTTTATGGAGAATGAATGCTTTGAGAACATAAATTTTGATAATAAATGTTACTTTTTTACGTTATGTTTGGAAAAAATATTATTTTTGGGAAACTAAATTTAGTGATTAACCATATATTTTAGAATCTCATGTATGGCTAGTAAATCCAACAATTGGAATCAATAGTATATTTGTTATTGTTTTTATTAGATTCTATATGCAGAGTAATCCCTATATTAAAATCGTCTTCTAAAGAATTCGAATTCTAGAATTTTTTTTTGAAACAATTTAAAACGAATAAATATATCATTAAATTATGTTTGAATAATTATTGAAAGGGTCAAAAAAATGTATTAAATTGTGTATATTTCTAATTAATGTTATGATTTTAGGTGGTAATTTATTTTCAAATTTCAAACAAGCTGTATGATTTGAAAATCATGATTTATCTAGCGACATTTCTAGATCATCTTGACCAGAATAAAATTAGATTTAATATTTATTCTCAAAGTTTTATTTTATCTTAAAAAGAATATCTAAGAGGCGAATCTTTAAAAATCAACATTCATTTTATTAGATGTTTCAGAAGAAAAATATTTTTAATTTCATCAGTACTCTCTAAGATTAATTATCTTACTACCACTATGCCTTTTATTTGTTGATAATATTCTGTAGTTACTCAAAGAATTTCACAGGACTACACTTTGAAGACATACATGTTTCAATCTACAGCTGTGTATCCTTACAACCGGTGAGAAGTAAATTTTATACTACTATTCATTCCTATAATTTTCTATCGTAACACATATTTTATTCTAAAGGAATATAAAATAAAGTCTATCTAATATTTTATTGATTTAATGTAAATATTTCATCTTGGGAGGTTACTGTGAGTATAAACAATTATTAAACAGTTAACATATCTTTTCTATAGGAGTGTATACTTCTCGTAATCAGATTTGTTTCATTAGTTGCTTTTAAAAGAACTATATGGCCTTGTAAAATTCCTTTTGTAATGTTTCAACCACCTAAAATTAGTTGTATATATACGTTGTAAAATGATTTTTTTATTAAAAATCCCCATGATTACAAATAGAGAATTGGTGGAGTAGTTTAGGAGAAATTTACGCCTCAAACTACTATTAAAATTATTGTTCTTTTATTATTATTATTTTTATACTTAATTATTTGGAATAAAATATAACTACATCACATTATAAATCAAAAAGGGGATTAATTTTTTATTATAAAATTTTTAAAATGAGAATATTTACCCTATATTTTGTCTTTGGGTTTATTATGACCAATAGAAAATGACTTATATCATAGAAGAAAAAAGTATATTAGAATTGTGGCCCATCCATAAACATAAAAATTATAACATTTTAGATCATGTATCTCAACCTATTTACCTTAGTGGATCAGGATTCACTCACCTATCTCCTTGGTATATTTGGAATCACTCACCTCTTTCCCTTGGTGGATCAGGCTTCACTCACCTATTTGCATTGGTATAAAAGACCTCACTAAATTTTTCCCATAGTGGATAGAGTTATATAAACTTGTTTCCCCTTATCACATGAGATATAAAACCACAACTAATATAATAGAGGGTGATATAGGACACCACCCATCATCATGCATGCAATTTTGTTCCACACAAAATACATAATCATCATATCATAATGAACACATGGAAATAAAATGGGGTTGATATCAATTTTAAATGAAATCACTAAGTAAATAATTTATAATTCAATTAATAATCATAACATGATATACCTATGAAAAATAAATAGGTATACAATGATATTTAGTAACATTCTAGGAAAATACCACTTAATAACGATAATAAATAATATGGTATTTACAAATTATAAATAAATAATATACAGTTATGTCAATAATTTCCTCAATAAATTGATGTATAAGTATCTAGGTGAACGCTCGTTAATCAATAGAATCCAAAATAGTGTATTAATAAAGGAAAGTAATATGAATAAGAATTATGGTTATACATCAAAGATGATTATGAATGAAAAATCTAGTAATTAATTATTTCTTATACAGAGATTTGAAATTGATCATTTATGAAAACAAAAGTGATGAATAAACTGATATATGTAGAATGAATTTAGAATAATAATAAAATTTTACTTTAAGAATTAGGATTAAAATGACCGTTTTCAATGAATTTTTTTAAATAAATCCCATAGAATCATAGAAAATTAATTTACGTTGTAAAAACCTGAATCATGGGAAAAATGTTTCAAAATTATAAGAAATCCATTCTTATAAAAAAGGTAGTTTACTTTTTTATATTTATAAATAAATTCAAAGAGAAAAAGTCACCAGTTTCTTTTGAAAAGAAATTTTAAAAAAGGATTGAAAAAACTATTTATGAACATTAAAACAATAATTTTTTATGAAAACATAAGTAACTGAATCTTGAAAATTATATATATATTTTTAGAAAAATGTGGGGTGGAAGATAAAATATTTCATTTTGAATGGAAGGAATACCATATTTTTTTATATTTTGAAATACTTTTCTTAAAAACCCACATTGTAAAAATAGAGTTATATTTTAAATAAGAATAAATTAAAGATAATTATGTGAATAAAGACATCCATATTAGAGTTCCTAAAAATAGATAAGAACAATGGCTGGAAGGAAAATTTATACATAGAGGGAAATATCTATTACAAAGAATGAGAGTTATTCTTTCCAACATAAATCCTTTTTTAGGAATGTATTTCATCAAGGAAGATGATATGAATTAAAAAAAATAAAATTCACAAGATAAAAAGATAAAATAAAAAAGATAAAATTAATTAAAAGGATAAATTTAGCTCAGAATATCACAATCAAGTAGAGAACTTTTCACCCAAGGAGAATGAATTTGATTCGAGAAAACTGGTAATGTTGGAGTAACATTATTATCAAAATATATTAAATGAGAAATAGATTTAAATTATACTTATAATACCATTAAAAAAGAGATATCATATTATAATTAATAAAATAGTCAGAATATACACCATATAAACAAAATGAGCTGCATAGTATAGACAAAACTGAATGAAATAAATTTGAGACAAGAAAGAGTTACCTTGTTCCAGTTTTGTTTCATGCATGTGCCTAACTTATTGAATAATAAAATTAAGGTTATTATACACATTATTGAGAACCTTATTCATATATATATATAATTAATTTTATATGGACCATTATCATATTCTATTTACTTATTATAAAATTGTATATTATGTTTGTGATAAAATTGAAACAATGCCAGCTTATTTTGGAAATTTTAGCTATCGAATATGATATTTTTGTAAAAAGATTAATAAATAATATAAATTTTTCCATGACACAATCAAATAATTATTTTAGAATTAAATAATAATATCATTATTATGTAATTTTCCATATTCATCCATGATATAGTTTTATAACATTGATCAATTAGAGTATTAAAGCAACTAGAAACATGAACACGCTATATCAAAATGGGTTAGTGTGATAAAGGAAATGAATAATAATATAATAATAATTTTTTTTTAAATTTTTTACTTTTTTGAATCAAATTTTAATTGGATTTTACAAATCAATAAAATAAATATGGGAAACAAAAATGTTACTTCATGGGGGTGGTAGTCTGCATAATGCATGGTAAACGTTATTTTGTTTTTATAAGCGGATGAAAATGAATAAGTAATAGATGTTAATTAATATAATAACACCGAATTATAATAATTATACTAATTTAATTATATAAATATGTTTACGATAAGTTTTGATGGTAAATACTAAGAATAAATTGATAAGGATTAAATAATACTCACTTTGGGACCTTGATGTTTCTATTGGGAATCTCCAATAAAATGAAGGTATTAGGATATATTATGGTGCCTAGAGGTGAAGTAAGTGGGTGATGATTCTATAAGGAACCAAATTTTTGTGTATTCGGAATATATTATAAGGGATATGTGTGGTATGAAGTGGTGGGAGTGTGTAACTTTTATAATTAAAGAAAATGGGGCTTTTGCAAGTACCCAATATTTTTTTATGATAGAGTTACTCTATTCAAGTGTTAATGATTCCATAATTGATAAATAATGGAGATAATGGTGATACAAGTTAAAAAAGGAACCTCTACTAATTTTTCACATGTTTGAAACTTGTTTCATTCCTTTTACCACTTGATAATTACGCTTTAAGATTTTTCTATTTACCTTGGTAATTGGTTGTTACAATGGAAGTTTAAATTTTATTGAAAAAATATAACCTGTATTATAAAACCTGTTTGTGAGGAAACTATATTGAATCACTATATTATATAGTTAATTTTAAAAATAATTAAATTTCACTTTTAAATTAAAACATTTAATATATATAAAAACTATATTATAAAAGAAGTTTTTTTCAACATAAAATGCTATTAAACTTATAGAGTAATGAATACCAAATGAGAGGGTGATAATATATTAATATATAGGTTTAAAAATTATATTAAGGTTATTTTCTTGAATAGATTAATTAATTTTATAAGTTAAAATTTCACAATATTAATAAAAAATCTTTGAAAAAAACTGTTTTTCCATTATCATGGTCATCACCATTAATCTTAATATTTATACTTTTATTCCCAGTAACGAAATTTAAATTATTAAATAATATGACTATTTTTATCTAAAATATGAAATCCATTTTGTAATATTTAATTTCTATAAGTGATGAAAACTAATTTTTAATATAAGTGAATAAAAAGAGTGTTTGAAGAAAAATATTACTTTTGTCTCAAAAAACGTAAAACCCAAGTTTTATAAATTCAACATTAGTATTTTATAAAGATTTATTTTATTTTAAGAAAAATTATTTCTTTATAAAAAATGGACTTTATATATATTTATTTAAAGAAAGAGTTTATTTTAACAAAATTGATATTTTTAACTATTCACCTAAAAGCCAATTATTTTAGAAATATCTAAAAAATTATTCATAAGAAAATATTGAAATTATAAATCCAAAAGTGAATATTATTTTGTTAAATTAAAATTTTATAATTTTCTATATTAAATTTTAAATGAAATCATAAAAAATAATTAAAATATATTTTTATAAGAATATAACTTTTCAAAGTATCATCCATTATTATTCTTATTTTTGATAAATTAAAAATTAAATTAGAATTATAATAATATATATAATATTGTCCATAATATAACATACCTACAATTAATTTAGTTTTTTAAAATAAAGATCATAAAATGATAATTTTAGAAAAGTAATTTTATATCATATGGTGATTTTATCAGTTTTTAGCAATAGTAATTAAACATTATATGTGAATTAGTATTTAAAATGATATTTATTTCTATTTTTGTTTTTTAAATCAGTTACTTATGATTTTATATGAAAACATAATGAATACATTGTAAAGATGTATGAACCCGGATCTTCGTTTCAGGTATGCTTTTCCTTTTCTGGCCGTTTTTTAGAAAAAAGAGGAAAATCTAAAATTTTCGAAGTACACGCTATGTGCATTGATGCAGCGCCAGGCCGTGTGCTGGCCGCATCCGGGCCACACACACGGTGTGTAGGGGTGATGTGGAGGCCGCTTAAATCAGAGTATAGAAAGGCCAAGTACACGTCGTGTACCCCAAAAGTACACACAGTGTAGTTTCTTTTTTTCATTAAACGGACCGGGGACGCGCCTAATCGACAGAAACACCTTCTTATCTAGGTTCTTCAACCGAGAGTGCATGTATGGCCATGAACATCCTCCGATCCCTTGAGCCTCCATCTTTTTTCCGAATCGAACACCGTCGATTGCGTTGGAACCGCAGCGGTGATCTATTCTTTCTTCTTAAGTCTCATTCCATGATTCTCCCTCTTTCTCAAGATATCGTGGGTTGAATGTTTTGTGTGTTTTCGTAGATCTATTCCATTCTAAGGAGAATCAAGCCTCATGGTCAAATTATATTGATCTCCTAGCGTCGAGGTAGGTGTTTTGTGCCTTACCATTCAAAGTATTTGAGTTTTATGTGCAAATCCCACCAATACCCATGAACGGGGTATTGCGTGTTTACCGTTTTGCCCATGTTGTTTTCTTGCTATGCTTGTATGCTTATGTAGAGGAAATTTGATCATGTTTGAGGATAATTTCTATGCTTGGATGTTTTTCCCATGCCTTGTTCTTATTACGACCTTAGGGTCTTGTTAGCCTTTGGTCGTTATACGTGTTTTCCATGCCTTGTGATTGTAGGATGGAATGATATTCTTGATATGCTTGTTATGCTGTAGACTGGTTAGCCATGTAGCTATGTAGGTGTACTTTGGGATTATTGCATTATTATGCACTAAATGGCACAGGACTATGAGAACCTGGAGCTAAATACTATAAGGGATAGACCGAGTGAGCTTCCCATAGAGTCTTGGATATTATAGACTACAAGAGGGTAGACTGAGTGAGCTTCCTCAGAGAGTCTTGGAAATTATAGACTACAGAAGGGTTGACCAAGTGAGCTTCCTCAGAGAGTCTGGGACATTATAGACTACAGGGGATAGACTGAGTGATCATCCCAGAGAGTCTTTGATATTATATACTACAGGAGGGTAGACCGAGTGGGCTTCCTCAGAGAGTCTTTACTTTGTTTGAATCTCTTTAAAACCATTACTGGCAAGAGAAGAAATTGACTGAGTGATCTTCCTTAGAGAGTCTGTGATAGACCTGATACTATAGGAGGAATTGACTGAGTGAGCTTCAACAGAGTGTTTCTAGACCTTGGGGATATAAGAGGGTTAGAGCATGTGATCTTCCTCAAAGAGTCCATGACTACCCTAGACTATAAGGGGAATCGACTGAGCGAGCTTCCCCAGAGAGTCTTATAATTTCATATGAACAAACCAAAGGGGTTAGTCTGAGTGCACTTCCCAGAGGGTTGTGGGTACTTCTTGGATAGGACCAGAGGGGTTCCAATTGTGGTTAGTAGTTTTCTACATTGTTTCTTATTATTCTTTGGGATAACTATTGTTGTATAGAAAACTGTTACTGCTTACTGTTTGTTGCTTACTTTTTAATGCCATCTGTTTACTAATTTCAATACGATTACCTGCTATATGCTCACTAACTATTCAAAACAGATATTTGGGTAGTTGCCTACTGGGATTTAGTCTCACACCCTATTTGGGTCATGCTTTTGGGCCCAAACAGACTATTTTGTTGCAGGTATAGACAAGGTCAAGCGCCCTTCGACTTCTGGTACTTGATTGTTTTGGAGCAGTAGGGCATGGAACCAAGCCGAGGCTTGCGATTATGAGGAGTTGCTTGTTTACATTTCTTTTGTACTTGGTTTAGTATTGTATTCAGCATTGTGACTTGTTTGGATGCTTTCCTAGACATATGTATCATGAATCATTTCATATATACATGTGTGCTTCAGTTGTTTATTGTTTTAGTCTTCCGTTGTTTATTGTTGTT
This sequence comes from Viscum album, assembly GCA_963277665.1. Taxonomy (NCBI): domain Eukaryota; kingdom Viridiplantae; phylum Streptophyta; class Magnoliopsida; order Santalales; family Viscaceae; genus Viscum; species Viscum album. The sequence goes on along the minus strand of OY728122.1, from coordinate 574,319,547 downwards.
GGATATTTACTACTTTAGCTATTGTCTTCTTTGTTTTATTCCACTATATACTCTTCCAATAAGGGCATAGTTTCCCCACTATCACACCCATGGCCCTCGCTGCTTGCCGGTAGCCTCTGGCATTTGGGGAAATTTGATTAAGGCCATGTGACCAACTGGGTACGGGGCGTCTTTGGGTGGCTTCCAGAACCAGGACATTACAAAGTGGTATTAGAGGCAATTATTTTCTCTTGATTTAATTTTTGGATCCTTTAGCCAGGGATATGACGGATTTGGTACTTGGTAATAAGCTATGCCTGAGAGTAGCTAACCCGTTTATAGGGAAAATCCAATCTACCTCGTTTATTGCAGTTTTTTGGTTTTGAGATTTTAGGGTTGATATGATTTCACCTAGAGTGATTCACATTCCTTGGGTTTTTATTGTTGTGCTATTGCAGTTCTATTTGTATCATAACCTGATGAGATGAGGGTGTGTCATCTCATGCATCATATAGGCACTTGTTATAAATCACATGCCATGCATTCTTGCCATGCCATCTAGGGTGAATTTGCAATTTCATGTTGTTGTGATAGACTTTGTGTAGATTATGCATGCAGTTGTGATAGATGCTATGATGGAATCCCTGTAGTTTGATAGAGAAATTGGTTGTATTGTACCTTACTTAAATGAACGCCAAATTTTGATTCTTTAGCTGTTATGGACCTCATGAATCGGAGTTTAGTGGATCATTGACATGTTTCCCTTGTATTTGATATGTAGGAGATGTCAAGCTTTGATTCGCGGGGAGTATGGGCCCTCACAGATCGGAATTTGGTACCTCCATGTTTGTTTTTCAGTGTTTTCTAGGCTTCAGTGCAGTTTCTAAGCTACTGCCCGGAAAAAACAAGAATACACGGCGTGTAATTGACTACACACCGTGTAGTTTTAAACCATGTCACTTACTGTGTGGGCAGAAACATGGGGTGGTGAAAACGTTTTCAGGAACACATCGGGTACTTTCGTTACACGCCGTGTAGTAGTGAGCAGTGTACCCTATCGTGTCACTAACAACACGGGTCAGGGAAGCTCGTGTCATACATGCCATGTTTGGTATGAACACACCATGTAGCCTTGTTCTAGGTACCCGGAAGTGTCACGAACAACACGGATCAATGTTATCTTCTTCTATACACGTCGTGTTTGTTCATAACATGCCATGTAAGGGTCATCCGTGTAGCCGAGCATGTAACTAACATCACGGGTCACCGAGTCTTGTCTAGTAAACGCTGTGTCCTTAGTGAACATGTTTTCTAGTCTATGGTTATGAAGACCATGTGAGTTAGCTCTGTAAAGAGACTCAGGCAGGGGAATGGAGTTCAAGTACACGCCGTGTGTGGGGACAACACACCGTGTAGTCTGGGGTGTTACACGACCAGAGGTGGCAGAGTACACACCCATGTAAATGGATTTAGAGGACACCCCGTGTAGTTTTATACATGTCGTATATTCGTTTTGTGTAAAACTTAAATTTTTCTTCTCCTGTTCCCATATTGTACTCTTGTGTTCTCAGTTTTTGATATTCTAGATATAAGGTGTGATTTTGTTCATTCAGAGCTATGCCTCCGAGACGTCCTCCGGTTGTACGTTAGTTTCCAGATGGTGATCAGTCACCGGACATGGCTAATCAGGAACCTCCTGTAGATCCTCCTATTGTGCCAACCTTGGAACCAGTAGTTATACCCATTGTAGGCACCGATGCACAGTTCAGGGAGGACTTCCTGAGGATGATACAGACCTTTCAGGGAGCACCACCTCCTACCCCATCGATGGCTGAGCTAACGAGGGTTTTCCAGCAGTAGCATCCTCCTACATTCTCATGGGATAGAGGACCCCAGGCTGCAGAGTCGTGGTTATAGGCCACGCTAACGATCTTCGAGCACCTAGAGATACCTCTAGAGAAAAGGGTAAAGCTTGCTACTTATATGCTCCGAGACACCGTCAAGAGGTGGGGCATGTGATCTCATAGTCCGGGTGCCAACAGAGTATGACATGGGATGAGTTCTGGCGCATCTTCTACGATTACTTTTATCTAGATACCATGAGGTCCAACTGATCCCGGTAGTTTATGAGTCTCGAGCAGGGTACTTTATCTGTTATGGAGTACTCTTCTCACTTTACCGAGCTACAGTGCTCCACGCCAATTCCAGCAGGTGATGAGTTGTTCCTTACTAGGAAGTTTGAGGATGGTCTCAGGCAATAGATACATTCCCAGGTGACTATCTTCAGGTTAACATTGATATCCTCAATCGTCAACCAGGCTCTGATCACTGAGAACAATCTGAGGGATTCGGGAGCAGTGAGCTAGGGCGGTTCGACATCCAGAGTCAGTGTTCCTCCTACTGATAGTAGGAAGCGCCACCCGGAGTCTACTCGAGGAGATCAAGGTAGGTGGAATGCATCTTTGAGCAGCCAGGTAGTATGCTACCAGTGTGGTCTAGGCCTTAGTACCAGAGAGACCCGATGGAGTGCCAATCTTGCGGCAAGATGGGCCATCTTCAACGCTTTTGTCAGATATTATGGCCTACAGCTTGTGGTAGGGGTTCTTCTATGACCTCGCATACAGGAGATGTATCACCAATTTCTCACCAGTCTGGAAACTGGAGATCTTCCGACCGTTCGGGCCGAGGTGGAGGTCACAGCCATGGTGGTCAGTCACCAGGTTACCAGTGACAGCAGAGTGGGTCAGCTCAGAGTGGTCAGCCAGGGGCGCAGGGTCGCGGTACAGGCCAGACATTCGCTGTGGAGAAGACCTATCAGGAGTAGGATCCCTGCCCTTCTACAGTTTGAGGTATGATCTTAGTAGCCATAGTTTTATCTTCATTCCTTTTTTATATTGGTGGTTCTCACAGTTTTATCTCTGTTTCTATTGTGGAGATCCTTGGGCTCTGTATCTTTTTTTGCTGACATGTTGACTCTTAATACACTGTTGGGAAAGAGGGCATCTAGTGTATGTCAGTGCAGAGAGTGCCCACTTAAGGTTGCATGGTGTCACTTCTTATGGGACCTCTATGTCCTAGAGATGATAGGCTATGATATCATTCTCGATATGGAGTGGTTATTTCCCTTCCAGGAAGTTGTAGATTTCTATCGTTGTAGGGTGAGTTCCGTATCACCAGAGGGATGATCCTTTCTTCATAGAGGCGAGTGGGATGTCCAAGAGGGTATAGGTGGACCAGAGCATCATGGGCTCTGATTATTTACATCCCAGATTTCCAGTGTTTATCTGGATGACCAGGGGACTTCACAATTAGACTTTCCTCCAATGGTGGATCATTTCATGGATGCCTTTCTAGAGGAATTTTCAGGTTTACCTCCAGAGCATGAGGTAGACTTATCAATTGAGCTCGTTCCAGGAGTGGAACCGGTGTCCATTCATCCTTAGAGTATGGATACACCTGAGTTGCAGGAGCTCAAGAAGCAGTTGTAGGAGTTGCCGGAAAAGGGTTTCATCCGACCCAATACTTCTTCTGGGGGTTTGCCTATCCTGTTTGCGAAAAAGGAAGACGACACCCTTAGGCTTTGCATGGATTATCGGAAGCTGAACCATTTTATGGTCATGAACCGATATCCTTTTCCGAGGATCAATGACCTTTTTGATCATCTTAGAGGAGCCTGGGTGTTCTCGAAGATCTATTTGAGGTCCTTTTATCATCATTTGCGTGTTAGACCATTAGATATAACTCTTACAACCTCCAGGAGAAGGTATAGTCTATATGAGTATACAGTCTTGCCATTTGTTCTCACGAATGCGCCATAAGCTTTTATGGAACTGATGAACCGAGTGTTCCATCAATTCTTGGATTCTTTCATGGTGGTTTTCGTGGATGACATCTTGGTGTACTCTCACACTCGGCATGACCATGCTACCCATCTTGAGATCATTATGAGTACACTGAGCGAGCATCAGTTATATGCTAAGATCTTGAAATGCCACTTTTAGATGGATCAGATTCACTTCTTGGGTCACGTTATCTCAGAGACAGGAGTATCAGTTAACCCAGAGAAAGTGAGACCTGAAGTTTCTTGGGAGCAGCCGAAGAATGTCTTTGAGGTGTAGAGTTTTCTAGGGATGGATGGATACTACATGCATTTCATACAAGACTTTTCATGACTTGAAGCACTGCTGACAGGTCTGACCAAGAAGGGGGCGAAGTTCTTATGGTCAGATTCTTGTGAGACAGCTTTTCAGGAGCTGAAAGGGAGGTTGACGCCAGCTCCGATACTAGTCTTTCCAGAGCCGGGTAGGAGCTATACAGTCTACTAAGATGTTTCAGGTGTCGTATTGGGAGTTGTGATTATGCTGGGAGATGGATTCGTTGCGTACGAGTCTCAGCAGTTGAGGCCACATGAGAGGAACTACCCGACGCACGATCTGGAGATGGAAACTGTTGTTCATGCCTTACGATGTTGGAGACATTATCTTCTGGGATAGCACTTTGTGGTTTTCATTGACCAAAAGATTCTCAAGTATATCTTCACTCAGTGGTATATGAATCTAGGACAGTGTATGTGGGTCGAGTATCTTCAGTCCTTCGACTTTGAGCTTGCCTATACATCGGGAAAGGGCAACGCAGTGGCTGATGCTTTGAGCAGGAGAACTTAGATTCAGGCAGTTCAGGAGGCCAGCATTGAGTGACAGCTTGTGGATCTGTTATCTGAGATGCATTTGGAGGTGCACAACTAATAGGGGAAGACTTTTATATCTTTTTTAGCTATTACATCTACACTTCTTTATCAGGTACCGATGAGGCATCTATCAGAATCAGAAGGCCTAATCTTGCGGGAGAGTGTGTCAGGAGAGGACCCTTTTCCTGGATGGACAGTGGGTGAGGATGAAATCATGTTTTTCTAGGGATTCATATGGGTACCAGTAGACATACGCGAGGAACTGATGTGGGATTTCCATTCTTCAGTTTGGGCAGTTCATCCTGGCGTCACCAATATGTATCGTGATCTACACCGCTAGTATTGGTGTCCAGGTATAAAGAGAGATGTTTCTCATTTTTTCATGAGATGTTCCACTTGACAGAAAGTGAAAGCAGAGCATCAGCAACCAGCAGGGATTTTATAGTAGTTACCCATTCCCGAGTGGAGGTGGAACGATGTCGCGATGGACTTTGTGACTGGGCTACCAAGGTCACCTCGAGGGAGTGATGATGTTTGTGTTGTTGTCGACAGGCTTACGAAGGTTTCTCACTTCTTGCCGATCAAAGAGACCTGCAGTGTTGATGAGATGGGGAATTTTTAAAACTGAGAGATTGTACGTCTACATGTAGTTCCACACTCTATTGTTTCAGAAAGGGATGCGCGCTTTACTTCCCGGTTCTGGAAGGGCCTTCATAAGGCTTTGGGTACATAGGTACTTTTGAGTACAACATACTATCCCCAGACAGATGGCCAGTTCGTGCGTACAATATAGGTGCATGAAGATATGGTCCAAGGTCACATTCTAGACTTTGGCGGTTCCTGGGAGAATCATATTCCTCTTGTAGATTTTTCCTATAACAACATTTTCTAGGATACTATTCTGATGGCACCTTATGAGGCTTCGTACGGCACGCCATGCCGATCACCTTTGTTCTGGCTGGAGGCAGGAGAGGCAGCTTTGCTGGGACCTCGTCTTGTTCAAGAGACCTTAGAGTAGATAGATTTGATTCATAAGAGGATGGCTATAGCACATTATCGACAGAAGTCCTATGATGATTAGCGGAGATGACCTCTAGAGTTCGAGGTTGGGAATCAGGTTTTCTTGTGTGTTGCACCGAGGTTGGGACACAAGAGGATTCAGAGACAGGGTAAGCTTTCACCATGTTACGTCAAGCCGTTTGAGGTGTTGGAGAGAGTTGGTCCGGTTGCCTATTAGTTGCAGTTACCTTAGAGGTACTGGGCTATGCACGACGTCTTCCACATCTCTCCGCTCCGACGTTACTTTTCAAACTCGTCTCATGTTTTTCGACCCGAGGAGTTTGAGATCGAAGCAGATGTGTTGTTTGAGGATAATCCTATCCAGATTGTTGATCACATTACGAAGGTTCTCTGTGGCCTGTATATTCCTCTGTTATGGGTTCTATGGAAGCACGTGCGAGTACATGACGAGACCTGGGAGAGGGAGGCCAATGTACGATCGTAGTGGTCGGAGTTGTTTGGGGTTTCTTCTTCTACACCTCACTAGGGAAATTCGGGGATGATTTTCTTTATGTGTAAAAGTTTTTAAGAAACTGGATCTTCGTTTCAGGTATTTTCTTACTTTTCTAGTAGTTTTTGAGAAAAAAGACGAAAATCTGGAAATTTTCAAAGTACACGCCGTGTAATTTATAAGTACACATCATGTACATTGATGCAGCGCTAGACCATGTGATGGACATGTCCAGGACACACACACGGTGTGTAGGGGTGATGTGGAGGCCGCTTAAAGCGGAGTACGGAAAGGCCAAGTACACACTGTGTACCCCAGAAGTACACACCTTGTTGTTTATTTTTTTCATTAAACAGACTGGGGCCGCGCCTAATCGATAGAAACACCTTCTTCTCCAGGTTCTTCAACCAAGAGCGCCCGTACGGCCACGAACATCCTCCGAGCCCCCGAGCCTTAGTCTGTTTTCTGAATCGACCACCTTAAATTGCATTGGAACTGAAGCGGTGAGATTTTCTTTATTCTTGAGTCTCATTCCATGATTCTCCCTCTTTCTCAAGATATCGTGGGTTGAACTTTTTGTGCTTTTTCGTTGATCTATGCCATTCTAAGTAGAATCAATCCTCACGGTCAAGGTATATTGATCTACTAGCATAGAGGTATGTGGTTTTCACCTTACCATTCGAATTCTTTGAGTTTTATGTGCAAATTCCACCAATACCCATGAACGGGGTATTGCGTGTTTACCATTTTGCCACTGTTGTTTTCTTGCTATGCTTGTATGATTATGTAGAGTAAATTTGATCATGTTTGTGGATAATTGTTATGATTGGATGTTTGTCCCATGCAATGTTCTTATTATGACATTGGGGTCGTGTTAGCCTTTCGTCGTTTTACCTATTTTCCATGCCTTGTGACTGTAGGATAGAATGATATTCTTGATATGCTTGTTATGATGTAGACTGGTTAGCCAAGTAGCTCTTTAGGTGTACTTTGGCCTTATAGAATTATTATGCACTGATTGGCACGTGACTGTGAGAACCAGGTGCTATAGACTATAAGGGATAGACCAAGTGAGCTTCCTAGAGATTCTTGGATATTATAGACTACAGGAGGGTAGACCAAGTGAGCTTCCTCAGAGAGTCTTGGACATTATAGACTACATGAGGGTAGACCGAGTGAGCTTCCAAAGAGAGTTTTAGACATTATAGACTACAGGGGATAGACCGAGTGAGCTTCCCAGAGAGTCTTAGATATTATAGACTACAGCAGGGTAGCCTGAGTGAGCTTCCTCAGAGAGTCTTTACTTTTTTTGAATCTCTTTGAATCCTTTCCAGGCTAGAGATGGAATTGAATGAGTGAGCTTCCATAGAGAGTCTGGGATAGACCTGAGACTATAGGAGGAATTGACTGAGTGAGTTTCCTCAGAGAGTTTCTAGACCTTGGGGATATAAGAGGGGTAGACAGTGTGATCTTCCTTAGGGAGTCCCTGACTACCCTAGAATATAAGTGGAATTGACTGAGCGAGCTTCCCCAGAGAGTCTTATAATTTTGTATGACCAAAACAGAGGGTTAGGCTGAGTGCACTTCCCATAGGGTTGTGGGTACTTCTTGGATAGGACCAGAGGGGTTTGCTGCGAGTACTTCCCAGAGGGGTTCCTGTTGTGGTTAGTTGATGCTACACTATTACTTATTGTTCTGTGGACTAACTATTGTTCAATAGCATCCTGTTACTACTTAATTTTTGTTTCTTACTATTTACTACCTGTTGTTTACTGCTTACTATACTATTACCTGCTATATGCTCACTGACTATTAGGAAGAGAACTTCGGGTTGTTGCCTGTGGGGATTTAGTCTCACACCCTGTTTGGTTCATGATTTTGGGCCCAAACAGACTATGTTGATGCAGGTATAGACAAGGGTAAGCGCCCTTCGACTTCTGGTACTTGATTTCTTTGGAGCAGGAGAGCATAAGACCAAGCCGAGGCTTACGATGCTGAGGATTTGCTTGTTCAATTTTCTTTTGTACTTGGTTTAGTATTGTATTCAGCATTGTGACTTGTTTAGCAGCTTTCCTAGATATATGTATCGTGAAAAATCTTATATATACATTTGTGCTCCAGTTGTTTTTTATTTTAGTCTTCTGTTGTTTATTGTTGTTGGATATTTACTACTTCCGCTATTGTCTACTTTTTTTACTTCCACTGTGTACTCTTCCAATGAGGGCATAGTTTCCCCACTATCACACCCAAGGCCCTCGCTGCTAGTGGGCATCCTCTAGTGTTTTGGGAAATGCACTTGAGTCCATGTGACCAACCGGGTACGGGGTGCCTTTGGGTGGCTTCAGGAACTGGGACGTTACAAAAGATTATACAATGTTTCGTAGTTATTTACACTGGAATTTATTCTGAGGCATGCTATTGAATATAACAGTAATTTAAAGGATCCAAAACATCTGGTCCTTATATTATACCCCCATAAATAAATTATTTTCTCACAATTTTAAATTACAAATTACTAATGGATGTATGTGAGGGTATTATTAATATATTCCTCACTTAGGATATAACTTCTAAAATGAAATATACTTTAATCTTTTAGGATGTGTCAAGTTACTTATCTTTCCTCAAAAAGTATTAAAAATTAATAAAATAATATACCCAAGAATATATATACTCTCAATATTATACCTTTTCCAAAACCATTTGAATATCCAAGATGTTAAACTGTAGTGAGATTATATATTCTTAGAAAAACTAACTTTATCTTTAACTATAAAATTCATTAATCACTAGTTTATAAATTCATAAACATGTCAATATATATCATAATCCAAAAAATGAGATAAAAATGTCCAATAATATCATGGATCACATTTTCATTAAATCAATAATAATTTCCAAGTATATAAATACCATTTAAGTAACTTTTATCAAAATAAATCAATAATTTATTACCCCAACATCATTCCTATATTAAGCCTAAGATTTAAACATATGTTAATCTTGTGTTCTCAAATATTTATCCTAAAAAATATAAACATATCATTAAATCCCTTTTTATGGGTTTTTATACAAATTTATACTTGTTTTCAAACATTTAAAGAAATCCCATTGAAGAAAAATCCTTATATATCTAACAAAATCCTCACAAATTTGAGAATATACCGAAATATTATATATAAATATCACTTATTAATAAAAATATCGTAGATTGTAAATATTTATTTTCTATTAAGATATTATCCTCCCAACAATAGGTAAGATCTTGAAACTCACATTTTTCATCATAATAAGTATATACCATGATTCTAAACCATTTATGTATTATCCCTTATTTGATTATAAGACACAATGGTTTCACGATACAGTCCATTCTAAGATTTATTTCTTCAATATGGTTTCATACAAATACTAAAAATAAAAATGGTTATTAATGAAATCAATGTAAATTATAATATGAATATTAAATTTCAGTCCTAAGATGTCATTTTTAATGTATCCTTCATTTCATATTTTGGTACTTTTAGACCAACCTATGTTACAATAAGTTAGGTTACCAAATAATTCATAATCCAATCTCGTATAATAAAAAGAAAATAAATCCTTTATGTTAGAACATAAAAATAATGTGATTAACTAAATCATATCCTTCATGAGTCTCTATCTAGGTATACAATCATAGACCCAATAATTACGCACTAGAGTGATGATCAAGTCAATTCCCAACCATAATTTGTTAGGGTGATTACCCCTAGTTTTATTTGATCATGATCATACATAAACTAATAGTATCCAGATACAAATTTAATTTCCCAGAAAACACTCAATATCTAATTTTCCAAAATTTTAAGATATTAACTGACAAATATACTTACATATTAGTCTTTAAAAATATACCTTAACCAAATCCCTATAATATAAAAAATTATTTCAACTAAACTAGTGTTATCTATAATTTTGAAATTATGATCAATATTAATTTATCTACCTTTGATGAAAATTATAACACTTAAATTATCCTCAACTGATAACATCATAATATCCAAGGTCATGTAAACCTCGATATAATACGAACTATAACTCCCAAAATATGTGACTATATAAATTACATGAATTAATTAAAATATTTTATAACAATACATTCCAAATAAAATTTTGCTTTATAGTTTTGGAGAACATTAAAAAAACATTTAAAATAATACTCATTAATCTTTCAACCTATAAACATTTTTCCTACTATATGAATAAAAAAAGTCTTCAAAATATCCCACTAACTATCCACATTGGATACTCTTATAGAAATTTCATACTTTTCTTATCATCATGACCAAAAGAAATTGAAAAATAATAATGGTGTGATATTAGATATTCAGTAATGGGGAACATAAGTGATAATAATCAAGGATCATAAGTGAGAATAAGATGAGAATATGGGTATAAATAGGATACATAATAATGTTTTACCCAATAAATCATATACCATAAATATAAAAATAACATAATAATAAATCATGAAAATGATCCATATCATATATTTAATCCAAACATGATAATTGTGTCATATATATAAGAATATAAATTATAAAATACTAAATCTCATATCTTAACCCGTTTCCCTTAGTGGATTAGGATTCACTCACTTATTTCCCTCGGTGGATCAGGAATCACTCAACTATTTCCCTTGGTGGATCATGCTCCACTCACCTTTTTCCCTTGGTGGATTAGGCTTCACTCACCCATTTTCCTTGGTGTATAGAATCATAATAACTCATTTCCCATTATCTCATGAGATATAAAACCTTAAGAAATTAATTATAGGGATATATAGGACCCCGCCCATCATCATCTATGTATGTGTGTCCCACATAAAATAAATCATTGTCATATCGTATATATCACATGGAATGAAAATGGATTTCATATCCTTTTCAAATGAATAATATAATGAAAAATTCATAGTTTCATAAAAAAAATTAACATGATATAACCATGCAAAATAAAGATGTACCTAAATATATTAAGTAAATTTTTAGGAAAATACATTCAATCAAGATAACCTTGAATATGATATTTATACTATATATATAAAGGGTATATATTTAAGTTAATAATTAACCAAATTATTTGATGTATAAGTATTTAGGAGAACACCCTTCAATCAAAGGAATTAGAAATTGTGTATTCAAAGAGGAAATACATTGAAATAAGAATTACGTTTATACATCCCAGATGATATGGAAAGAAAAATTTAGTTATGAACCAATTATATTTTATAGACTTATCATTTATAATTTTTTAAAAAACATTTATGGAGTCAACTCTTTGGTAAAAATATTTTATAAGAATAGTAGAATTTAAAATTAAAAACCATGATGAAAATTTCTCTTTTTTCTATGAAAAACCACTAAAAAAACAAATAATAATGTAAAAATTCTATAATTTATTAATACATGTAACATGGGAAATGATTTTCAAAATTATTAAAAGGAAAGTTTATTTTATTTTTATTTTTATAAATAAATTACAAGGGATAATGTCAATAATTTTTTTTGAAAATTGACATTAAAAATGATTTGAAATAGAACCTTGTCGATATAATAAAATATTAGTTTTAGAAAATTCCCAATAATAGGGTCATGGAAGAGAATTAAATGTTGTATGGTGAAATATTTTGGTGGAAGATATAATATTTTATTTTGAAAGGAAAGAATTTATTTTTAACCATATGAAATTTTTTTATTGGAAAACCACATAAAAAATGGATCAAATTTTCATTTTAAAAAAGTTAAATATAAATTATATGATCATTAAACAGAATCCATATTAGTGTTCCAAAAAATATGGGACACCGTTGGTTGGATGAAAAATATTGACATCTGGGAAAAGCTCCATTGGAAAGAATGAGATTTATTCTTTTCAATGTCAAGAATTTATTTAAGAATATATTATATCAAGGAATATGATATTAATTAAAATCTTTATATTACGTAGAGAAAAATAAAAAATACAAAAGATAAAATGAAATTTATGGATAAATGGATCTAATAATATCATAACCATGTAGATAATTTAAGACTAAAGGAGATATAATTTGATTCAAGAAAATTTTTACATCATGGGTAAAATTTAAATCGAGACAACTATGATTAGAGAGAGATTTAAATCAAACATATTATACCATTAATTAAAGATATTTAATGAATTAATGAATAAAATTTATAACACATACACTATATAAAAAAATATGGTGAATAATACAAATGTTTCTCAAAGAAAAGAAATTAAGACAATAAACTCTTACCATATTCTAGATTCATTCTATGCATGTGCCTAAATTCATGACTAATCAAATTATGTTTATTAGATACCTTATAAAGAATATTATTATTTTATATTTAATTTTATGTGGAACATTTATTATCATATGATATTTATTCATTATATAGATTTATACTTTATTTTCATTAAAATTAAATTGGTGTCAACTTATGTCGGTAATTTTTGTTGTTAAAGATGATATATTAATTATAAAATAAATAACCAATATAAAATTTCTAAATCCATAATAAAATAACAATTTTATTGTTAAATTATGATTAAATTATGATTAATGTTTTCATAGTCATCCATGTTAGTGTTTTATAGAATTGTTCAAGTAGGTGGTAAAACCAACAACATACATGAAAATTTTGCACCTCAATGGGTGAGTATGGTTTTAGAAAAAATAAAAATATAGTTATAATTTAAAAATAAAAATATCATTTTTATGTTATTAAATTTTTGAATTATATTTTATGTGTTTGGATAATTAAATAATATATTGATGAAAAATGAACAACATTAAACCGTGGAGGCGGTAGTCCGCAAAACACATGGATAAAATTATATTATTTTTCTAAGTTGATGGAATTGAAGAAATATTTTTTGATAAATTAATAAGAAAAATTAAGTATACTAATTATATTAATTTCATTTTATATCGTTTTTTAGGATAACTTAGTAAGGAATTAATAAGAAGAAAGATGTAAGGATTATGTAATACTCACTTTGGGACCTTGATGATTCTATTGAAAGTATCCTTTAAAATGAAGGGATTAGATAAATTATAGTGTCCAGAGGATAAGGAAGTTAGAGAGAGTTATATTCGGAAAAAATGGAAGGATTTAGGAAAAAATTAAAAGGGATATGTGTCGTTTGATGTAATGTAATAAAAGGGTACTTTTGTGAGAACCATTTATTTTTTAAATGATATCATTACTCTATTTATGGTTTAATGGTACCAAAAGTGATAAATAATGGATATTTTGGTGATATATGGTCTATAAATCCTCAAACAACCATTTGGAAACATGGTATAACCACATTTCAAGCCTTTTACCACTTTATTACTACACTGTACCATTTTTTTTACCTTGTAAACTTGTTTTTTCCCTAGAATTTTATATTTTATTAAAAAAATATAAGGCAACCCCTTTTATAAAATTTGGATTAAATGAAACTAAATTTTATCCCCATATAATTTAATTAAACTTATTAACACGATAAAAGTAACTTTTAAATTGAAACATTTAATATATATATATAATGTTTAGTAAATAAAAGTTATTTTCAATATTAAATGTTCTATAGAGGTATGATGGTGAGAGAGAACTTGAAACTGAAAAGAACAATGGCGTTTTTTCTAAATTTTAATCCAATAATACCTTATGATTGATACTTTGTGTATTTTTTCTCTATAAATAATAAATATGATTTGGATGGTGATAATATTTCCAACTCTTTCTAGCATACTAGTTCTCGCACAATAAAATCTTCATAGGTGGTGATTGAGGTACTATCTTATGATGTCATATTTTCCATGGCGGGTATGTTATATAAAAAAATAACTCTACATTCCATAATAAAGTCACTAGAAATTTTTTTCCATATTCGATTGGAATTTGGGTTCTTAGTTCCATTTAGGTTTTATTCTGATTTTACTCCGAAGATGATTTCTATAGAGGTTAGTCAAGAGGTATTTGGTCATTTATTGGATGTTACAAGAATGAAATTAATTGGTCACATGTTTTTATATTAGAAGTCAAAACCCCACTCAAACCTATTTGGAAAGGTCTCAAAGGTATTTCAATTCACCTCTTTAAACCTTCTACCTATTCCCCATTGTTATTCTCATTGTTTAGTCTATCAAAATGGACTCTTCTACCTTGAAACTATCTAGGTTTTCTTTTTCTTGTATTTTTTAGAAATTGATGTTACCAGGGATCTTCCCCATAATATTTGGATCCAAAATAGTTAATTTAGTTTCTATAAGAATGTGATATAAGAATGGATTCTAGAATACTATTCTTCTAGTTTCAAATTTGTTCACATATCTAAATCATGTTGTGTGGTGAATAAAAAGAAGCCTACTTCTAAACCCTAGGTTAAGAGGAGTGTTATTTTCATTGAAAATTTCAAATATAAATTAGATTTTGGGGATTAAAATTATAGGAACATTGAATACCATGAACCCTTGGTCACTAAATATCAGGTTCACCATGATAATTACTTGAATTATCCTTCAACTACTAAGAAAAATAGTAGATACAATGAATTTGGGGAGTATATTCAAGATGGAGAAGAACTTTCCAAAGATCAAGACATAAAGGATCAATTTCATTATTTTGACCTTGATGCTGAATATATAATTGATATTAATGGTGAATATAACACATCATATGAGGAAATAAGTGAGTTTGTAGATAAAACTAAACATACTAATAATTAATTTTTCAAATTAACTACAACCCAAGGGAAAAAGAAATAAATTAATTCATATGGATTTATCACAACACATCCTAATAAACATCATCCAATGAAGGACTACTTCAAAATATAATGGAAAATTTTTACAAGATCCTTTGGTATTAATATTTAGAAGAAAAATATTTATGGGAATAAGAAGGGATATCACCAACCTTCAAAGATGGATGATAATATCCCTATTAGAACAATAGATTATAAAAATAATTCAGCATCACTGGGGATACATATAAAATAAAATAGCATACCTAATCACCTTGGGGTGAAAAATAAGGATGAAATAATCATCTTGAAGGATTCTAATTCTATCAACATACTTTTAGTGGTAGACTTAGAACCATCCACTAACTCCATCAATGGTGATGATGATGAGTTTGACCATAATGTGAGGAGTGCATATCATATTGAGAATGATTTTGGTGAGGATTTAGACTTTTTAATGAACAAGAAATATGAATTTATCTTCATGAAATATAGGTATGGATAAATCAATATGAAGGAGTACCTTCAAATAAAAAAATTCATTTTCATCCAAATAGTGTTGGGGTATAAAAAATAAAGATTTTAATTTTAAATAATATCATGGAAATTATTTCCTTCATTTTAAATTTTTCTATATAGTTTTTGCATCCTCTAAATGGTTTTATTATATTCTTAAATATCTAAATATATCTTAACTTCGATGTATTTTATATTTCAAAAAACTTATGTCTTATATGATCAACATATTTCTTATATTTTTCTAGTTCCCTGAACCTATAGATAAGTCCACTACTGCAACTCTAATTTCTAGTTTCATCCCCATAATGGTGGAATAATCAATTAATTTTGTTTAAACCTCCTTTTGTTTCATTTATTATTTTATTGAATATGAAATACTAATGCACCTGGGATGTTTTTTATGGTCTTTTTACTTTTATTATCATGATTAGCTTGCTCTTGGTTATCTATTTGACTAACATTTGGAATTGTTGGTTCATGTTTTATATTATTATCATAAAAATATATTGCATGAGGGAATTTTTTCACATACACGTCAATAGTTGAACATTACATTGGATATATTCTCATAGTTTGTGTAGGGACATTATATAGACCCATGTGAGGGGATATTACATATATTTTATGGCATATAGGTTCTCAAAAGATGTTTCAATAATCCTATAGAATAATTTCTCTACTATTTTTCACTAAAAGGTGTTTGATGAAATTAATGTGTGTGTTTCCATATTATTTTCTATTGGTAAAGGTATTTTATTCTCATGTTTTCACTATAAATTATTTTTGTTAATAAAATTTTTTGGTGGTTCAAATTGGGTGACTAATTCACAAATCCAATCATTCTAATACAATATTAAGAGTTATTATTATTATTTAGTACTAATTACCAAAATAAGAGTGATAATATATTTATATATAGGTTTAAATATTTTATATAAATCGTTTTTATGAGTGATTAATTTATTTTATAAGGTAAAAATTACAAAATATTAATAAAATGATTATTTAAATATAAATGTTTTCTCTTGTCAGAGTCATTAATATTAATATTACTAATATAAATTTTATACCATAAAATGAAATTGTAATTAAAAAAATGATCATGTTGATCTAAAATATGAAATCTATTTTAAATATAATTTCTATATGTGATTAAATCTAATTTTTAATATAAAGAAATAAAAATAATTTATAGAAAAATATTATATATGTTTTAAATAGATTAAACATGAGTTTTATGAACTGAACAGAGTATTTTAATTATTTTATTTTATATAATATATATATATATATATATATTTATACAAAAAGGATTTCAAATATTTTTAATTCATAAAGTTGACTCTTTTAACAAAATCAATAATTTTTCACTATTAACCTAAATTTCCATTTTTTTGAAAAATTAAAAAATTCCATCCTAAGATAATATTGGAAATCTAAATAAAAAATGAATTTTATTATTCAAAATTAAAATTACTGAATTTTGTATTTTATCTTTAAATAAAATCATAAAATATAAAGATAAAATTTTTATAGGAAAATAAATTTTCAAAGTATTAACCACTCTTATTTTTATTTCCTACCAATTAATAATAATATAAGTGTTATTTTATTATATATATTATTATTATTAATAACACATCTTATATATAATATATTTTATTTTATTAAATTAATAACATAGAAGACTAATTTTAAAATGATATATTTTTAAGCATAATGTGATATTATTAGTTATTTTGGTACTCTAATTGAATTGTATCTATTAATTAATATTTAAACTGATATTAATTTATATTTATATTTTATTAAATGGTTACCTCTATTTATGAACATGAAGTTAACATCTATATTATAAGATTTATATAATATTTCATGTTTTTTGGTTTGTTATTTCTTATAAAGAATTATATTGAAGATAATATTAATTTAAAGGAAAAAATATATCATGTCCCTAAAATTTATCATTAATTAATTTGGATAAAGAAATACCAATATATTTTTACCTATAATATGATACTTTATAGTAATGATATAATCTTCCATCTTTCTAGACACCAAATTTTTCTTTTCTTTAATATTTTATTTGGGAATAATGAAAAATTTCAAATAAATTTTTATTAGTTTCTTAACTTGAACTTATATATTATTCATTATATCCACCTATTCAACTTTAAACAACTCGATTATTTTATATCTCAGTGTAGTTATTTTAATAAAATCATTTATAATCTTGGATTTATATTTAACCGTCAACTTCAAGTCCATTACATTGTTACTGTACATAATAGTTATCAATAATTTAAATTCATCCTCTAATTTTATCATTTGTTCTTTCATTTATAATAAAACATTATTTTACTCTCTAGAAACATAATTCTCCCTTTTTTACCTTTTCCCATCGATTATTAATTCCAATTAAATAAAATTATATATCAATGCTAGGATTAATTATGCCTTTAGTAATTCATTTATTATCAATATCATATTCACTAACAATTTATTTATTTATCATGAAAAAAATGAATTATCTGAATTATCTTGTAAGATTTTATTTCTATAACTATTTATTCATCTTGAATTTTTTTTAATTTCCATAGAAAATATGATTTTTTTTATAAATTATTTCAGATTGTGTTAAATTTACAACATTTAAATAAAAGGAATATTTATTTGAATCCATCATATTCTAATCATTATATTCATGGTTTTTTGATCACATAGAAGTTATATTTAATATACCTAAATCGGGTCATTCTTATCCTTACCAATCATCATATTTCTAAAGATAAAATTTTTCTTCTCATTATATTATTCTAATTTTATATTGTATTCAACAATAAATACCTTATGACATTAAAATATATATCATTTTCTTTATTATCATCTATATATTGGTAATTTATTATCCAAATTTCATAAGTAACCGTTGTACATTATAAATCATCTTATTAATATATTTTAAAGTATTTTTATTTGGTAACTATATTTTTTTCAAAGTATGATGGAAAACTTCTTATGATTTTCCTAGTAAAATAAAATTATTTTTTTAGTCTATATATACTCTCAATGAGTAAATAATAAGGAACACTATATAATAGATTATATATATTGATTGAATAGATGATATTATAAGGCCATAAACGAAAATATTTATAACTAAAAATTTAGTATCATATACATTGGAATCTCTACATTGATATTTGAATGTTTTTAAATATCTATTTTGAGTTTTTGAAACCAATTATTTTTAATTAAATTCCATTATTAATGTATTTACTAAAGGTATTTAATTTTATTTCATTATCAATAAGTCCCTTATTGTTATTTTTTGTGAATGTTTCTCCTATTTAATGTTAAGTGGTTATAACTTGTTTTAATTATACTAAGACCTCCAATCCCTGTGGTAAATATTATCATCAAATTATTCCCATACATTCTTATATTTTTATTCATTTAAAAAAATATATTGAAAAATAAAATGATATTATTAATATAAATGATCAGTATATGACATCTATGTAAATTTTGAACCATTGAGAATAATAAAATTTTATGCTGGTAAAGTAAGGTCCAAAAATTAAGGAATTTTGTGAATCGAGGGGGGATTCCAAATAGAAACTTTTTGTAACTTTTAACCACTATAAAAATTTTCTTAATAAATGGAGCATGCTTCCAATCTTATTAAGAATATCTAACTTCAATCTGTTACTAATGATTGATTTAAATATAATGTAATGGAAAACGGATACATTATTTATGTTTTCCAACTATATTATGGATTTTAGTGATGGTAGTATAATGAGTTAATTACTAAATTTTTTTAATAAAATTCATTTATAATGTTTTATGATGACACAATATCCTAAATCACACCACTTAATATAAATAATCTCACTACTCTATAATTTCATAGTAATTAAAATAATATAATAAGATAAAAAAGTTGTTCTATATAGTTCATGAATATAATTAAATGTAAATAATATATATTATATAGTAAAAAAGTGATATACAATTTCCATTTCCCTTGAAAATTATAATTTCACTTCAATGAATTCTCTTTCATTTGTACTATCTATTCCACAGTTTAAAACTATCAACTTAATTCTTAGTTAATAAATTTCTATTTATAAACAAATAATCTACCTTTTCAACTATCATATATTTATTAATTTTTTAAAGGATCATAAATATCATTAAAAATACAAACTTATCCTTTCATCAAGCGTCTATTATTTGTTTTATGTAAAAAAATGGATCACATCATCTATAAATGTACAATTGGTTTTCTACCAACTCCTTGATAATAAATAAAATAAATCGATTGAAGCATAATATCACATGGTTTTGTTTCTTTGAATCAAAATTAATTTATCTATAAAATTCATAAAGTATTTTCAAAAAATTCATGAATGAATATTTTAATATAATAGTTATTCCAAACATTACAAGAATTATATCATATCTATGAAAATGTAATTTTGTGTCATTCTTATATTTATTATGTATTTTATATAATGTAGTTGATTTAGTTTGTTTTGGAAAATTTTTGATAGGATATTGGTCAGATATGGAATATTTTGGGTTTCGAGGATTTACTAGGGCATTGTGGTAAATGAGATTTTAATCATGTTGTATTTTTGGGAATGGTGTCGGATATTAATGTGAATCATAGAAAATTGGATGTCAAATTGTGATTCAGATGAGCACGGACCTGTATGGTGTGAAATTGGAGTCTAATTTTGGGAAATATGGACACAACACACCTGATGGATTTGGGTTTTATTAAAAGGTTGATCCTTATACATGACAATAATTTTTCCACAATATAGGGCTCATAGTTTTGGTTGGTGTAGTCCTTAGGAAGGATTCCCAATGGTATGCATGATGGCCAAAACACAATGTTTCTAAAAATGATGGCCTTGTATTGAGGGTATTTTGAGCTATATGAGTGCATTAGAAAAGGTAAGTGTGGGCACCCTATGTCGTGGGAGTTTGTTTAATGCATTGGGTGGTTCACCTATGTACAACATGAAGATAACCATGAGTGTAGTAGTGGGTGTATGGTATGATGTCAGGTTGAGTTAGTATTGTTAATATGCCCTAGAAATGAGTAGGTAATATCCTTTATACAGTTGGGTAAGTCATTGTCATTAGTAAACAAAAAAGGATTCAACCTTATTCTATGGTGTCTTGGTCAACTCATAGTGGACCTTGAGTATGTGAGTAATGAAACAACTCGGGATAGCCAAAATTCCATATAGATAAGTGTTTTGGTTGTGGGCCTCATGTTATTACAAAAAATTTATATGGAGAATGCACTATGTCATGATCCTAGGTGTGGTACCGATCATATGTGTTTTTTAAACAGTTAAAACTGTTTTTATGTTTTAAGGATGAGTTACGATCCAAGATAGGAACCACATGTGATTGGGGGGGGGGGGTCATAAAAATAATATTATTTATGTTTATTTTATAAAACTCATATTATTCTCTCCTTTATTTTTGGTATGTCAAACCATACAATCTAGGAAGGTATTTTGGTTAATTCTTCTCTTCAGAAGCTATCCTTCTTGGACTCCATGTGACCGAACTGTTTGAGTTAGGTGGATTATTTCCCACTTTTCATATTCAAAAAACATAAATGTTTATGGAATCTGTGTAAAATTAAATTTCTTAACATTATATAATTTTGGTTTATTGTCTTGAAAATAATTCTTCTGATTATTTTGAAGAAAAACTTTACTGTGTTTGTAGACAAGATATGGTCATGGGATTTGTGTACAGTCATATTATATTCAAAGGGAATTTATTGATTCAGAGTTGTATATTCTGATAATTGTGGAAAATTCTATTAATTCACCACATGACCGATTAGGATGGAGGAAAAGGGATTCTACTCGCATGTTCAATCTATTCTAGGAATCATGTTTTTATAGGGCATGCATTGGATGCATGGAATTGTTCTATATAAGAGAATATGGGTGGATATGATGGTTATTTTCACTATTTTTTATATACATGTGTTCATGATATTTTGTTATTTTTTAATCTTTATTATAAATATTTTTCACGAGAAATTATCATTTTCCTAGTGGGGTGTGTGGGATGTATTTAGTGTATTGTCTACTGAGTCGATATACTCACCCTTGTATGTATACTTTGGTGTGTATTTATTCATTGTTGTTTATGATGAAGGTAAGGGGAGGAGCCTTTTTTCTGATAGGAGGATCTATGGATGATGTGGAATAGGTTGGTAATATGAGATGTTGGTAGTGGATTTTATTTAATGATGCCATATTTGTATGTTTTTCAATATTCCCATGGGGGTTTGAAACATTAAGTTTAGAAGAAAGGTAAATTTTATATTTTATATTCATAATCATGGTATGAGGAATATAAAAACTAAAAATAGGTGTTTGAGAAATGTTTGAATGTTCGAGAGGCATACCAGGGGCTCAAAGTATCCTCAGGAGAGGTCAGGTGGCTACTATAACCAAAACATTAGTAGAACCAGTGACCATTCAATAGCACCACCGACTGGATGGTGGAGTCTGGATGCAATAGCTGCAACTTCTAGTAGAAAAAAGTAATCTTGTGGATTCAAATATCTCTTTATTGGAATTTAATGGGATAATAATTGTATTTATTTCTTTCATATAATTTTAGAAGTGGAATCCCACTTCCCCTGTTGTTGGAATGTGTGAGTATAGAGTTGAGCCCCCTCTATATCCCTTAAATTCACCATATTTGGTGTATTATTCATGGGAAGTTTCTTCAATGGATTAAGGTATGGGATTCTTATCCACCTTTTATAGTTATAGTCTTCATTTTTACTAATTTTGTAATTTTTTTGGTAATGAATTTTATTGTTATTTTCCTAGAGAATGGTGAAATCACAGATTCCTAAAGGAGGTTTTATGTTTCTTTCATAAAGGGAATACCAATACAATTCATGAGTTCCATCATTCTTCATAAAAGGTATGATTCTATAAAAAATGTTCAGGATTATTCTGTTTAATAAAATTAAATTACCTATATATTTGGAATCACTTGTTGGGTATTTTCTTGGGATTGGGATATGTGTTTGAGATAGGACCTTTGGGTTCTATTATGGATGGTTCTGGTGTGATAGGATTGCATGATGAGTTTCTGTCAATTATGGACATAATAAATTATTATTTTTATTAATTATTATTATTTATAGTTTTTTTAATTTCATTGGAATTTCTTAGGTTACATGATTGTGGGAACTGGATGGTTGAGCCATGATGATCTTGGGAATTCTTGGGTAAGAGAATCCAAGATAATATTTAAATAGAAGTGGATCCTAAAGAGGTATATTTTCCTTAATCAACTACAATTTTATATTATTAATTTACATCCATGCATGTGGTATGCACGACCCAAAAACTATAGGTGGTGAGACTCATTAATTTATTTGTGTTATTTAATAATAATTGGATCCTACAACAGAATTGAACAAGGTTCCATGGGACTTAATGAGTCATCATGCACTTGGTGGAATTCTTGGCCACCATAGGTCAATAATATTAAATGAATTATGTGTCTTAGGATGAATGGAAAAAGGGTATTCCATAAATGGATTTATAGAGCCATCTGGATCATTGAAATGGTGGTGGGATGAGTGTTCCTCTCACATTAGGATGTGATTACATGGGTGTTTGCACTTTGATAGGATGGGAAGACTATTCTAGTGTTCAATCTGACCTAATATGATAAGATAAGGGTATGATATTATATCCATCTCCCTATTGTGAATTTCCTAGGAGGCTAGGGAGGTCTTGATGGGATCGAGTGAACTGTAGTAGATTCCCTTATGACTTGTTAACCTAGAAAGAGGGTGAGTATTGGAACATATATAGATATTAGAAGGTGTCACCTTTAAACCTGTAATAAATATGTAATCCTAAGGGGCTATGAATATAGGTGGGGGTTTTATGTATTCATCCAAGCCCTAAATTGAATTTATTCTTTCACCTATTAACTTTTATATAGCTATAGATACCCATATGTGTTACTTGGGACCCAGCCTATGTGTCTGATGAGATGTGATGGTGGCATTGGGGATGCCCAAAGGTACTTTCTATGACCTTAATTTTGAGAATCATGTGATACAATTATGATATTTCATTGATGTGATAACTTCATTGTGGATGATCGATGTGTATCTTTGGATGAAACTATTGAGTCACATGAATAATTCTTGGGATGATGGGATTCTAAATAAAATTTATATGGGACTTCTTAGATGCAAAGGATCCCTAGGTTGTCCATTATGTCCAAGATCATTCCATTCATTCATGGGGATTATGATAACTATTATTTTGATGAGTTTACAAGGTCATATTTGGGATTCGACTAGTTTATCCAAACAACATTACACATACCAGATGTGGATGCCCCATATTTATGATATCTGACAAGTTCGAATTATGACATAGAGGATGACTTTGGGTCAGTGACTGCCCAAGATTCTTAGGGACAAGCTTAGATTCGTTTATTATATTGTTGTATGGAGAGATGTGTAGGATTCATAGGATCGGGTTTTTGATCCATTCATGTTGAGTAGTTTGGTTTTTTGATCTTGAGAATTTGGGATACTTGGCTTAAAATATTGGATCTGGTATTAATATTTTTTTGTGATCTCATGAAACTCTTCGAGACACCTAATACCACCCTGAGATTTTGTGATTTTTTTATAAATTAAATATTTTTTTGTATAGTTTTCATTTCATTAAACACTGAATATTGTTTTTTAATTTTAAATTAGAATTTTTTTTCATACACTACATTAAAGGCTATTATAAGCTAGCACAACACACAACACCGACATGGCTTACGTTACATGCAATATTGAGTTTTGCGAAACACCACTTTGTTATTATAATTATTTAAATGATATACTTATAACCTACCCGTTAAAAATAGTAATATGAATATTAATAACTAATTTTTAAATTTTACTTATAATATTTTCAAACAGATAAAACATAATAATAATTAAACATATAATTTTTGGTAATGTTTTTATATGTATATAAATAATATTTTCCTAAAGGAACTTCTAATAATGTACTTCTGCGAACAATAATAAAATAAATTTTAGAAAATAGTTGAAATTTAATTTGATAAAATAAAGTTAATTCTTTAATTCAGTAATTAAAAATTATCTTAGGGTGAATTTTTTTAATTTATTGAGAAACTTCATTTTGGATGAATAGTGGAAATATATAGAATTTTAATTCAAAATGGCCTTTTTATCTAATTTATTGATATAGTTAAATTATTTTTTAAATTGTTTTTAAAGTAAAAATAGACCAATTATACATATACCAATCCAATATAAGTCATTTTAATAATTTTTATATTGAATTTAGATATAAAATAAAAACGAACTTTTGTACATTATCACTTAAAAATCCAATTTCTCGCCACGACTAATGGCTTAACATTAAAATTAATTTTGTCACTTATGTGAATTGAATTTTCAAAATGGACATAAAATTTTATAATAAGTATAATATTTATACTCTATTAATATCAACATAATTTTTTGTCAGAAATATTAGTGAATGTGATGAAATTTAATTACAGTGATTAAAATAAAATTACGCTTAATAAGGGAATAAAACCTAAACTTAAGGACCCAAATAACCTACCCAATTATTCAAAACCCATTTATGGACATATTTATTCCATAAACCTTCTATTATTTAGTTGTTTTGGGGTTTTATTCATTTTTATGGAAAAAATGTGGGTACACATAACTTGTTTTCAAAAACTATAAGTGTGTCCCTTCCCTCCACTATAAAAAGGAACTCACCCCTCCCACTTCCTCATACCACTCATGACATTGTTGTGTAACCAAGATATGAAAAAATATCTCATGAAAATCCTTCAAATCAACCTAAATCCCTCACCTTGTGAATAAATCCATCCAAGTAATTCCTTTGGTGCAAACCAAAAGTAGTTACGCAAATAAGAGGTGACATACTACCTCAGGATATGTAGTTTTATTTTCATTACACACCCAATAAACTATTATTATTCCATTATTATATAAATACCTTAGTATCCTAAATATATAGTAAGTTTTTATTATAAGGTTTCGACCTCCACTTACACACACTTCCATCTAATGTGTAATGAAATTACCGTTCTTGTGTATGGTGAACTATTGCCTCACAAAATTTTGTTGTTCGTTATCCCTTTACTACCTATAATAATTGAGAATTATGAGGGAAAATATTTTTTAATATGATATATATGAGATTTATGATTAATTAATTCTTATTTAGTTATTATATAAATCTTACTTTTGTGATTTCTATTTTATATAAACAAGATAACTTCATTTTCGGACGTGTAGACATCCACCTCCAAAAAGTGATGTGATTTATTTACACTTTGAATTGAAGGTATTAAGGATGTATTCAAGAATATAAATTTATATAAATTATATTAATAATTTCTTTATTAGTCTATAATTATTATCTAACACATAACTTTATACTTTCCATTTTTTGGTAAATATGATAACTTCATTTATGGACATGTGGACTACCGCCTCGTCAAAGCGATACGATTCATTCACATGTTACATGGAACATAGTAATCATGAGTTTAATAAAATTATATGATATATATTAAATAATAATTATACTATAATTATATAATATATATACATATAGTTTATTTAATTTCTTTCTTTCAAATTGATAATAAAACGTAACCAACGTTCATGCATATACGGCCTACTATCTCCATGAACGGTGTATTTTTTTTTAATATTTATATGTTTTATAGATTACTATAAATATTTATATAATGAATATATATTATATATAAATAACATTTTAAATTCTGTAAATAAGTAAATCATGATTTATTTTAGAGGATTAAGAATAACAAGTCAAAACACGTTCGATAACTAAAGCGGTTATTACCTAAAACATTACTTTAACATGGAATTTTTAATAAATGTGTAATATAAAGTCATAAGTGAATAATATATGGTATTAGATATAATAATATGGTTATTTGGAGTATTTATAATAGTATTTTATTTATTATAAAATAGTTTTTAATGAGTACAAATATATCCAAGACTTAAGGTAAGGGAATTTCATCTAACTTTTTATTTCCATGAGATAAATTTATTATTCACCACTCATTTATTTTGTGTGGTGTGTATAATGGACATGGATGTATTATATTATTCTTATAATTAAATTTATGGGTATTCACATATAATTTTTTTATTTTTCTTTTAGGGGATTTATGATTCAAATGTTTTCAAATCAGTAAAGTAATTTTTTCTCAGTTTTCATTCTTTGAGACACATGCCATGTTATGCATGTATATTTTTTATAAGGTGTATATACTTACATTGAAATGTTATATCACAAATCTCATTATTTTAATGATATTTAAATATTTATAAAATTATATTCTTTTTATTTTATTATGATTCAATGTCACTAAAGTAGAAGTTTATAGTATCAATATCATCATTTATCGATATTGTTTATTACTATGGTTCTATTGATAATATATTACGGCCCATATATCAATAAATATCATGAATTTTATTACCCTATGTATATTAATTTTATATCCATGTAATGGTATCATTTTCCCACTCCTTGTTACTTAATATAATTTTGTTTTTTTATGAAAATATGACTTTATTTTTCCTCTCAGTCAGAAATATGGATTATTTAAAAACTATATTTTCTAAAAAAGGTTTTAAAAAATAATTTAATATTTTCATATGATGTTTAAAGGAAATTTTTACCCATGTATTAGCTATTTTAAAGTTGTTTTAAATGGAATCACCTTGTCATTTTTCGTTTAAGGTGATTTTTTAAAATTTTAATGTAAAAATGGAATATTTGTTATGCACAGACTTACCCATTGAAATAATTGTCATTTATATGATTATTACTTTGAAAATTTACATGGTTATTTTTTTAAATGAAAATATGTTTCCTATTATTCTACTAATTTCTTAATTTTAAAATAATTTTCTAAAAAAATGGTTTTCAAAAATGGTTATATGTTTTGAAAGTGTTTAGATGACTTTAAAAGTATCCTCTATATGTTTTCAAAAGGTAGTTCTCAAACAAAATCATTTATATGATCTTAAAGTTTCTTTTATAAATTTTCTAATTATTTTGAAACAAAAAACGGTTTTCAAAATGTTTTCAATATTTTGTTATGTGTTTTTAAGGAGAATGTTTTTCAAAAAAATTAAGCTTCTTTTATAAGTTTTTAATGCTATTTTAAAATAAAAATATTTTCAAAATTCATTATGTTTTAAAAACAAAATTTCAAAGAATGAAATAAAATTTCCTAAATAAATGTTTTTAACGAAATTGAAAAAAAATTATTTATAAGAAAATTATTTTCAAAATGATGTATGAAAATGATTTAAAAAATCTATTTTACTTAATAAATGTTTGAGGTGATAATTTAAAATTTTTCTCCTTCCAATATAGCATCCTTTGTTTTAGTTTTTGTTCTATTAGAGACATTATCCAAGAATACCATTCCTATTATTTATTGAATGGTTTATGTTTTAATAGCTAAATGTTTATGACACTATTTTATCTTCTATGGGTTATATGATTTTGAAACTTGCTTTTATTCACGAGTTATACCATGATGAAATAATTATCAAACCTACATCTTTTACATATGTTATGATTTGATGAAATTTTAATGATAACCACTTTATTTCATGGGTGATGATATAATGTTTATGATACCAATAAATTTTTATGGGTCATGATATAATGAAAGTTTTATTATCTTGTGGAATGTGTATGAATACTTTTTTTATTTTATGGGTGGGGCCTATATCTTCCTCCAATCATTGGGTAAAGATTTATATCTCATGCATTAGGTAAATATTTACTATGCGAAGATGGGGAAACCCAATCCCTTACAAGTAAAGGACTGTGAATGGGGAATAGTGGTGTCTCTCACCCAGTAGGTATAGTCACCATGAAGATGGAATATTATGAAATCTGATCCACTATTAAAATATGGGAAAACCCAATACACTATGGGATGTTGGGAAAACCTGATCCACTAAGGGTATATGGGGAAACATGCTCCCTTACAAAGAAAGGACTATGACTGGGGATGGTGGTCTGTCCCACAAAGTACATGTAGTCTCCATCAAGTTCCCTGATAAGTTATATAAATGATTATTTACTTATAGGGAATGATAGTACATGTTTATATGAATTCCAAAATTCCATTTCTTACTCCTAAGTTATGATTTTATAGATTATTCTCTAAATTTCCATAGGATTAATTCATAATGAACTGCTAAAATTTATTCCATGATTCATGTTTATGATATTTGATATGTAGGGTGTGATATATTTATGATGTGATGACATTATAATACCCTTATGATTATGTTTATGCTTAAATTACTCCCTTGTTTACCATTACTAAGGATTTCATCTCGCCCCTTTTTATGTTTCCTTCCCCAGTTTATGATGACATATTTTTCGTATGACATGTCTAAGAGGGGTTCTATTTATAGAGAACCTAGTGGAGGATAATGTATTTTACTCATGTACCAGTGTTTATGATTCCATTTTTTCAAAGGCACTAAAATAATACAGTCTTTGGGTGTCTATTTGTGAAATGTTTTAATTATTCCTCAAAAGTTATGTGATGTATATGTACATTAATACTGGGTCGCTATACATCCCAACACTAGCCAAAACAGGTATAGTTGACCCAATTCATGGATATAAGGATTGATGAGGTTTTATTTATCTATTAATTTCCTATAATTTAATTATTATTTTAAGCTGAGCATGTCATATAAATGAAAAAATTATTTTATGGTTATGTACATGACTTCATTAGTGGTTTCCTATTAAGATTTCTACTTACACCCTGCTCAGGAAGCCTTAGAACCAGGGTAACCAAGATGAACTCTAACTTTACCCTAGCACATGTTGGGAATAATCGTAATATAATGTTGATGATCATATTGAGAAGAACATGTGGGAATTGAGACTAGGTTGGGGGTGAGGTTTGGGGATATAGTTAATCCTCCTATTGCATTATTTTATTCTTCCATTTATCTTTTATTTTGTATATTTGATTGGACATGTTGTTGATCATCATTTCATAACTGTAATGATTTTTCATTACACCTCAATACAATTTAGATGTTTTATATATCAAACATACCTTTAGGTCTATAATTGATATATGATACTTTTTATTAAATATGTTATTGATACTCTAATTTGGGGGTATAGTCTCCCTATGGTACTACCCTAGATACCCGCTACTAGTCGGTTGACATTGGAATATGGGGTGGTGCACCTGAGGTCATATGAGGAACCAGGATGTGGCACTAGTTGTAACTCTTTGTGATTTTAAGAATTGGTTTTCAAATTGATTTAATCTTTTCAATGTTTTTCATTTCTCGTAAAACTGAATATATCTTGTGTTATTTGAAAACACCAAGTTATTATTACATTGTATGAAACCCCAAGTCGAGGTTGCACCACACAATACACATAGATTAGCTTTAGGTACATGGAACATTATGTTTGTCTTGTGTTATACACAATTATGAATTATTTTGATAGGTTACATTACATGGAAGAACTAGGTTTTAAATTAAAATGTAGAATTAATGTTTTAATAATGTTATTATAGTTAACAAATATCCATTGGAATGGAAATTACAAATAATATTAACTAAATAATGATTTTTTAAACTAGTATATAAAATGAATCTTTTTTCTATTAGTTATCTATAAATGAAATTGGGTACTATTTTAAAAATAATAAATTCCTTTTCTATGAAAACTATTTTTTTTTATTTTCTAACAAAATTTTATCTCAATAAATTAAAAAAACACTATTTATGATTTTTGTAATAAAATTTATATATTACATATTAAATCAATATTTTTATATTCATCCAATAGATTTGATATGCATAAGATAATAATAAATCTAATTTTATGAATAAAAAGATGTATTTTGAAAAGGATAATTTTACCAAATTTAAATGGAGAACGTATTTTGAAAGTAACTTTTGAATATTTTTTAAATTTTTATGAAAAAAATAATTTTTGAAATCTTAATATCATAATTTAATTTGGGTTAACTTTTTGTATTTTTCTGAGAAGTTTCATGTTTTTATGAATAATTGAAAATACTAAATTTTAATTGAAAACAACTATTTCATATAAATAATTTAGGGTGATAAATTATATTTTTGATTGGGTTTAAGGTATAATTATATCAATTTTATATCATTTAATTTAATTTATTTCCTTGGAATCAATTTTACAATGAATTTGGGAATAAAAACATTTCAATCTTTTAAATGTTTTCACTTTAAAAAACCCATTTCTCACCACATTGAAGAGAATAATTTAAAATTAATTTTATTCTATAATGTGTTTTGAATTTTTTAAAATGGATTAAATATTTGGAATCATATGGTAAAAATTCACTATATAGGTCCCTTTTATATTTGGATATTATGAATAGTAACTTCAGTAATTTTTGTTACCACTCATATGGGTAAAACTAATAATTAAGGGTAATAATAATACTATAAATATCCTTAAATTAACCTAACAAATAAAAAAAGTTTTTAGATGAATTTAATTCAACCCTTTCCACCTAAGGTTTGAGATTTAATTATTTAATGGACATTTTCCCCTGAGAATGACTTTGACACTATTAAAATCAAATAGAGTGAAAAAATGCCATAGTCTTAATTTTAATTAGAAAAATATTTTTAATATTGGATTATTTAGAATATATTACAGAATATATATATATTATTATTAAATCTAAATGGAACATATACATAAAAAAAGTTATTTTTATTTTTTATTGAAAAAATAATTTCATAAATAATTACACAATGTTGGTGGAATTATTATTCAATTAATGAAAAACTCAATTAAGTGGTATTAACTTTATCAAAAGAGTTATAATTTTATTTAATAAATGATATACACTAATTTTATAGGTGAATATGATATATTAGGGGTGTATTAATTGAATTATTTTTATGTTATCTTTCTATATTTATTTTCTTAAATTTAGCGTAATGAATAATGTCAAAATTGGCACTAATAATAATTAATGAAAATAATATTTTATTAAATTAGTTAAAAAAATAAGAACTAATATTATAAATTATGGTCTGAAATATCATAAATTGATAATTTATGGTTCATTTTACACTATATAAGTAAAAATAGCAACATTTTAATATTGACAACATTGTTACCATAGTTAAAATTAAAATATTTTAACTTAGGTTTAATCAAAATTATAACATTTTTAATTTCAAAGAAATAATTCTTATTATATTACCACCTTATGACACAATATTTTAGAATCCCTTTCCATTTGGCGGTATTTTGATTGGCATTTAATTTATTATAAATTTATATTTTATAAAATTACAATAGTGACCCCCACATTGAGTCTTCTATCTCAAACAAAATCTTATATATTATCTTCTCAACTTCTCTAGAAACACTTTAGAGGTTACGGTCTTCCCAAAATACCAACTTTAGAGTCCATTAGAGAAGATCTAAAGGATCCATTTCGATGAAGATGTAATCGCTCGAACCAATCACTAGGTTTTTATACTCTTCTATAAATTCTAAAAATATATGATATATATCGTAGAATAATAAAATAAGAATCCTAAATATTCTGAAATGTTTTTATAATTAGGAACACAACATTATTCATCCCCTTTTCAATCGAACAAGAAGTGAAAGTATCACTTGTGAATACGTACGACTTACCTTCTCCATGTAGTGATACAATTAATTTTCCATAACCATCATGAATGAGTGGGAATTATAATGGGTTTAATGTTTATATATGATATTTTTATAATAATTATACTTTCTTAATTCTTAATTCACATACCCCTTCATGTTTTCCATTTTGTGGGAGTACGATAACATCGTTCGTGTCTACGGAGGACTACAACATCGTGATGTGATGTGATTAGTTCACTCATTACATAGAATGTATTAAGGATTTTTTTAATAAAAATATATGATATATATGACATAAAATGATTCTAGAATGAAAATAGATCATATAATTTTATTTATTTTAAAATGATAAGAAAATGGAAACGTCGTTCAAACGTACGCACAACCTACCATCTCTATGAATGATATATTTTATTTTATACCTTAACATTTTTTGAGTTAACATAAGTAAATATATACTGATTATTTATATTTTATATATATCATGTTATTCATTCTGAATTTGATGAAATCAAGATCTGTGTAACAGGACTAAGAATAAAAAGTCAAAACACGTATGAAAAACAAAGGGTTAACTTTAATATGGATTTATTCATAAATGAGTAATATACATTCATAAGTAAATGAGATATGGTATTATATATATGAATATTATGTTTTTTAGATGTACAGTAAACATATATTTATTATACATGATGTTTTAACATATATGAAGGATGTCCCGACTTAAGGTAAGGTGATTCTTGTCTCAATTTTATTTCTGTGTGACTTATTCAATATTAACCACTCATTTATTTTGTGTGGTGTATATACTTCCCATGAATGTAATATATGGTACTATTTCATACATTTATGGGTATTTACATATCAATGTGATGATATCTCACTCATTAAATTTACGGTTCAAAAGTTACCAAATTGGTAAGGTAATTTTTTCTCAATTTGCCTTCTTTGAGACACATGTTTTTTTATGCTCTTTTATTCATTTATAAGGTGTATATACTACCCCTTGGACAAGTTATATCATGAATATCATTATTTTAATGATATTATAATTTTCATGTAATGTTATTCTCTGTTAATTCAAAAATAAATGTTCCTTCACAATAATGTTTTATAATAATGTTTTAAAAGTGTTTTAAATGATCTTATGATTATTTTAAAGTAAAGGTATTTAAAATATGTTTAAAATAGTTTTAAAATATTCTTTTATATGTTTTTTAAGGTTATTTTCAAATAAAATGGTTTCCTAAATGTTATATACACTAGTGCAGAAAATGTTTTTTACGTCACCATTTTTTACGTCGGTTATATAAAACCGACGTCATAATATGTAAAACGAGGTTTTTTACGTCGGTTATTTAATAACCGACGTAAAAACATGTGTTTAGTACACCTTTAACGTCGGTTATTTTTATAACCGACGTTATTAATCGTGCGGCTTCGTTTTTTACGTCGGTTATACATTAACCGCCGTAAAAAACAGAAGCGGGGGGCCTTTTTTAGGTCGGTTATTCAATAACCGACATAAAAAAGGCGGTTTTTGAAGGCCTTTTTACGTCGGTTATAAAATAACCGACGTAAAAAAAGAATCCGCAGATGTTTTTGACGTCGGTTATGGAATAACCGACGTAATAAAACGCGGATTTTGAGCCCTTTATAACGTCGGTTATAAAATAACCGACGTAAAAAAAGAATCGGAGGAAGGTTTTGATGTCGGTTATTGAAATAACCGACGTTATAAATGTTTTTAAAAAAATTATCACGTCGGTTATTGAATAACCGACGTGATAGATCATTTAAAAATTTACCCAGACCCGTGGATTGTCATTCGCGAGTTTACCTTCGACAGTCGCGACTCGTCTCTCTCGCGCGTAAACCCGAATCGGCTCGTCCATTTCGTGGGTTTAGATTCATTTTGCGATCATCGTTTCTCATATTTAATCTCCTCGGATCAATCATCTAAACTCGCAGCACTCAGGTAATCCTCCCACTCGTTCGTTTTTTTTCGCGGATAGTATATATATATGTGTTGTGATTTTTTTGTTGAAACTAGATAAGATTCTTCGATTGCGAACCCTTTTAACTTGTTTTGGCACCATAATCTTATTTATCATCCCTAGATCTATTAGTTCGACTTGAAATATTGACTAATTTTATGATTTCACTAATTTTTCATCATTTTCTATAAATCCCCGAGAGGGTTGGGGCGTGTCCAGGGGGGTTTACAAGGGGGTGGGTGGGTGTGGGGGGCTGTCCAAGGGTGTGGGTGGGTGTTGGGGGGTGTCCAGGGGGTGTCCAAGGGGGGTAGGGGGTGGGGGGTGGTGTTTAGGAGGGGTGGGGGGGCTGTCCAGAGGGTTGGGGGTGTCCAGGGGGGTGTCCAAGCAGGTCGGGGATGGGGGGTTGTGTCCAGGAGGGGTGGGGGTGCTTTCTAGAGGGGTCGGGGGCTGTCCATAGGGGTCAGAGGGTGTCCAGGATGGTGTCCAAGGGGATGGGTGGGTGTGGGGGGCTGTCCAAGGCGGTGGCGGCCTATACAGAGGGGTCGGTGGGGTGTCCAGGGGGGTGTCCAAGGGGTTGGATGGGTGTGGGGGGCTGTCCAAGTGGGTGGCGGCCTCTCCAGAGGGTATTTGGGGTTGTCCGGGTGGGTGGGGGGCTGTCCAAAGGGTTGGGGGATGTCCAGGGGGTGTCCAAGGGGGTAGGGGGTGGGGGTGGTGTCCAGGAGGGGCGGGGGGCTGTCCAGAGGGGTCGGGGGGTGTCCAGGAGGGTTTACAAGGGGGTGGGTGGGTGTGGGGGGCTGTCCAAGGGTGTGGGTTGGTGTTAGGGGGTGTCCAGGGGGGTGTACAAGGGGGGTAGGGGGTGGGGGTGGTGTTTAGGAGGGGTTGGGGGCTGTCCAGAGGGTTGGGTGGTGTCCAGGGGGGTGTCCAAGCAGGTCGGGGTGGGGGGTTGTGTCCAGGAGGGGTGGGGGTGCTTTCTAGAGGGGTCGGGGGTGTCCAGAGGGGTCAGGGGGTGTCCAGGGTGGTGTCCAAGGGGATGGGTGGGTGTGGGGGGCTGTCCAAGGGGGTGGCAGCCTCTCCAGAGGGGTCGGTGGGGTGTCCAGGGGGGTGTCCAAGGGTGTGGGTGGGGTGTGGGGGGCTGTCCAAGTGGGTGGCGGCCTCTCCAGAGGGTATTTGGGGTTGTCCGGGTGGGTGGGTGTTGGGGGGTGTTGGGGGGTGTCCAGGGGGGTGTCCAAGGGGGGTAGGGGGTGGGGTGGTGTTTAGGAGGGGTGGGGGGCTGTCCAGAGGGTTGGGGGTGTTCCGGGGGGTGTCCAAGCAGGTCGGGGGTGGGGGGTTGTGTCCAGGAGGGGTGGGGGTGCTTTCTAGACGGGTCGGGGGCTGTTCAGAGGGGTCGGGGGGTGTCCAGGGTGGTGTCCAAGGGGATGGGTGGGTGTGGGGGGCTGTCCAAGGGGGTGGCGGCCTGTCCAGAGGGGTCGGTGGGGTGTCCAGGGGGGTGTCCAAGGGGTTGGATGGGTGTGGGGGGCTGTCCAAGTGGGTGGCGGCCTCTCCAGAGGGTATTTGGGGTTGTCCGGGTGGGTGGGGGGGCTGTCCAGAGGGTTGGGGGATGTCCAGGGGGGTGTCCAAGGGGGTAGGGGGTGGGGGTGGTGTCCAGGAGGGGCGGGGGGCTGTCCAGAGGGGTCGGGGGGTGTCCAGGGGGGTTTACAAGGGGGTGGGTGGGTGGGGGGCTGTCCAAGGGTGTGGGTGGGTGTTGGGGGGTGTCCAGGGGGGTGTCCAAGGGGGAAGGGGGTGGGGGTGGTGTCCAGGGGGGGTGTTATATCTTACTATATTTTGTTTAAAAAATAATATTCAAGCATATTTTTTTAAATACACATCGATTTGTTTTATATTTCAAAATTGTTTACATTCAAATTATGATTTTTTTCATATAAACATATATTTGTCTTATCTAAAAAATATATATATTTTTGCTATTTGTTATAGGTAATAATGAGTCGAAGTTGGATTACGGCACATCGAATGAGTAATGAATATAAGGAAGGTGTTGATGCCTTTTTAGAATTTGCTAAACGAAATGTTCCAAGTAGTGACATTTTTTTCTTTCCATGCCTGAAATGTCTGAATATGAAGAAGTTGATAAGTAGAGGGATAAAAGATCATCTGATTTGTCATGGTTTCAATCCGAGTTACAACCCTTGGATTTGGCTTGGCGAAACTGGACAGAATGTCACTGATGATAATGAATCGCAAGATGGTAACTCCGATGGAATTGAAGAAATGATTCGCGATATTGTAGAAGAACAAATTGAGATAGAACCGACAGTTGCACGACTATATGGTGATGCCGAAAAACCATTATATCCTGGTTGTACAGATTTTACGGTTTTGTCGGCGGTGTTAAGATTGATTAACCTGAAGGCGAAACATGGATGGAGTGACAGAAGTTTTACAGAGCTGCTACAATTGATGAAAGACATTCTTCCAAAAGATAACGATCTTCCAGATTCACATTATAAGGCCAAAAAAATATTATGCCCGATGGGATTGGGATACAGGAAAATACATGCCTGTCCGAATGACTGCATTATATATAAGAAGGAATATGAATTTCTGAAAGAGTGTCCTAAATGTGGGACATCACGGTATAAGGTGAAAGAAAAATCACAAGCTGATGTAGAGATTACAAAGCTCCCTTCAAAGGTATTTTGGTATCTTTCTATAATTCCTCGTTTCAAACGTTTATTTGCTAATTCACATGATGCAAAAAGGTTAAGATGGCATGCTGATGAGCGGGTATGTGATGGAAAAATACGTCATCCAGCTGATTGTCCACAATGGAAGAAAATTGATGCCTAGTACCCTACATTTGGAAATGAAATTAGAAATCAGAGACTAGGCTTGTGCACAGATGGAATGAATCCATACCGAACCCTCAGTAGCACACATAGTTCATGGCCTGTTTTATTGGTAATTTACAACCTCTCTCCTGAAGTTTGTATGAAGCGAAAATATGTCATGTTGAGTATCATGATCTCTGGTCCAAAGCAACCCGACAATGATATTGATGTATACTTGTCACCACTGATTGATGATTTGAAACTGTTATGGGCTGATGGTATTAGGGTGTATGATTCTTATAAAATGGAATATTTTCAACTGCATGCAGTGCTTCTATTCACTATAAATGACTTCCCAGCATATGGAAATTTGTCTGGATACAGTGTTAAAGGGCATAAAGCATGTCCAATTTGCGAACAACAGACGTCATATTGTCAATTGCATCATGGGAGGAAAACAGTGTAAATGGGTCATCGAAAGTTTTTGCCTATGGATCACCCTTATAGAAGACTAAAAAAGGAATTCAATGGCTCACAAGAATTTGATACTGCTCCAAAACCTTTATCCCCAGATTTGTATTTTGAGAGGGTGAAAAACCTTGATGTGACATTGGGAAAGACACAAAAATCTGGTAATGATAGACATATTTGGAAGAAAAGGTCAATATTTTTTGAGCTACCATATTGGAGGTATCATGAAGTCAAACATAATATTGATGTCATGCACGTGGAGAAGAATATCTGTGATTCTTTGATCGGAACATTGCTAGATATTAAAGGAAAGACAAAAGATGGGTTGAATGCAAGGTTAGACCTACTATCAATGGGAATACGTTTGGAGTTAGCTCCCACTCCTAAAGGAAGACGAACATTTCTTCCCCTGGCTTGTCATACATTATCGAAGAGGGAGAAAAGTAGCTTTTGTCAGTGTCTTCATGATATCATAGTGCCTCAAGGTTATTCTTCAAATGTAAAAAATTTTGTCTCATTGAAAGACTTGAAGTTGATAGGTATGAAATCACATGATTGTCACGTCATGATGCAACAAATTCTACCAGTTGCACTGCGTGGAATATTTCCCATCCGTGTCAGAAAGACTATAATGAGGTTGTGTTATTTTTTCAATTCAATTTGTAACAAGGTGATTGATGTGAATGCTTTGAACATTTTGGAAAAGGATGCAATTTTTATACTTTGTCATTTGGAAATGTATTTTCCTCCAACTTTTTTTGATATGATGGTGCATTTAATGATTCATCTGGTTCGAGAAATAAAGCTTTGTGGACCTGTATATCTTCGTTGGATGTATCCTTTTGAAAGGTATATGAAAATATTAAAGGGATATGTTAAAAATCCATATCGACCTGAAGCCTCCATTATTGAAAAGTATATTTCTGAGGAGGTAGAAGAGTTTTGTACGAGCTACTTGGCTACGGAGCAACACATAGGTTTGCCTCCATCTCACCATGAACGGGTTAATAATGAGGGAAAGGGGATTCGTGGCTTTAAAGTCAAATCACTGTCAGCTGAACATATGAAGAAGTTAGAATCATACATCTTGAATAACATAGCTGATGTTCAACCGTATATCACATTTCATATTAATGAGTTGAAACAATGTCATCCAAAGAAGAAAGAAATGTGGATTTTGAATGAGCACAACAAAACTTTTTTTCCATGGTTTAAAAAGACCTTGCTTGGTAGATCAGATGTATCAGAGACATTAAAATGGTTAGTGGGTGGTCGATATTTAAATGTGATAACATGGTCCGCTTATGACATTAATGGCTATACATTTCATACGAAAGCTCAGGACAACAGAAGTGCAGTTCAGAATAGTGGTGTATTGGTGTTTGCAGAAGCAATGCATTTTTCGAGTGCTAAGGACAGAAACCCAATTTCGGAATCAAGTGCATATTATGGAGTGATTGAAGACATATGGGAGGCTGATTACTTTAAAATTAAAGTTCTTGTTTTTAACTGTAAATGGTTTATCGGTAACAACAGTGTCAGACACGATGAATTTGGAATGACACTTGTTAATCTGAATAGATTGGAAGACACAGCTCATTCTTTTATAATGGAAACACATGCCAAACAAATTTTCTATGTAGTAGATCAATCAGATATGCAGTGGGCTGTTATTTTACAAGGGAAAAAACAATATGTTGGTGAGGATGAATTTGATGAAGATGCTGATTTATGTGAGATCCCTACTTCCATGGAAAGATTAACAGAACATAATGATGAGTATGTTGAAGACATGGTTTGTGCCATAAGGAACGATCACGACGAAGGAATTTGGGAAAACAATCCAACTGTACATTCCTAAAATTACAGGTAACACATGTTTATTTCTTGTTTACATTTAGTTTTTTTATATAGTGTTAGATATTGTAAATTTTTTACTTATTAAAACATGTATCAAACCAAAACGATAAAAAAATAAAAACCGTAAAGAGGAGAAGTCCTGGGCGCACCGGCTGGCCGGTGGTGGATCACCGGTTGGCCGGTGGTCCAGAGAAAAGCTCTGTCTGGTCCACCGGCCGGCCGGTGGTGAGCCAGCGGCCGGCCGGTGGCACCAGGCAGTGGGCAAGTCTACTGCCTGGTTCCTCCGGCCGGCCGGTGAGCTCACACCGGCTGACCGGTGGACTCAGTGAGTCCACTTTTCAGCTTTCTTGGGCCAACTCCTTGGCAACCTTTTGCCTATGTTTACCATGTTTATCATTGTTTAACATGCTTACCATATTAGCAATGTTTACTATTATGTAATTTAGTAAACTTTTCTATTTTCTGATTAAGTAGTATTACAATATTTGAATTTTTATATTTGTGAACTAATGTTTGTTTTTTTGATTTGAAGGAAAATGACAGATCAATCAGTTGATCAGCCACATGATTCTGGAGATGAGCATATTGGTCATACATCTGGGGAGGAACATTCACATGCTCCTATTACGAAAAAGAGTTCAAAGGTTGGTAAGCGTGGGTGCACATGTTTACCAAAATTATCACTTGCCCGTACGAAGGAGGAGAGGATAGTCGTGGAGTTTGATGATGATGATCTTCCTAGAGGTCCAAATGCTAAAGATTTTAAGGGTTTTGTAGCAACTCAGGCTAAGAGAAAAGTAAGCATTCTCTATGATGATTGGAGAAGTGTGGATAAGGCGATAATTTCTCAGCTGTGGGAGACCATTTTGGTAAGATCTTTTGCTATTGTTTGACTGTTCTTTAAATGTTTCTAGTATATATAATATTTTTAACCTCTTTTTTATCAGATGACATTTGATATTCCTGACACTGGAGGTGTCAGGAAGAAATGCTTATCGTTGGCTGCTAGGAGATGGAGGGATTTCAAATCAACCCTCTCATCTGATTTCATTTATGGTCATAGGAGTCGTGAGAATCCATGTCGTATATATCCTTTTATAGATGAAGACACATGGAGACAATTTTTTGAAAGTAGAAGAAAAGAATCATTTTTGGTAAGGGAAATGTAAACTTTTATAAGCTTTCTTATATAAATGATCTTATTATTGTTTTGTTAATGATTACTTATTCTTAATTTACAGCAAACAAGGAAAGCTCATCAAGAGATCCAATCTAAAAATGTATACCCTCATAGTTTATCTCGGGGAGGGTATGCATTATTGGAAGAACAAATGATGGCAGAAAAATTTCAACAACTAAGAGCTGAGTCTTCAAGCTCTGGAGAGGTGGCCCCTCCATCCCCTCCATCTAGACATGAGAAATGGAAAAGAGCTCGGAAGGGAAAAAAAGGACAATATCTTTCGGAAGAATCGAGACTCGTAGTTGAGAGGATTGTAAGATATCTATTTTATTTAT
Source organism: Viscum album (assembly GCA_963277665.1). Taxonomy (NCBI): domain Eukaryota; kingdom Viridiplantae; phylum Streptophyta; class Magnoliopsida; order Santalales; family Viscaceae; genus Viscum; species Viscum album. Next base: position 574,278,559 of record OY728122.1, on the reverse strand, counting down.
TTAAGTTTACTATTTTCGTCATATATTTCCAATCATTATAGAAATGTTCAATTAATTATTACAGGACTCTCTTGAGGAGCAGAGTTCACAGGGGACATTTACACCATCTGGGAGGGATGATATTTTATCTGTGGCATTGGGAAAGCCCGAACATCCTGGTCGTTTAAGGGGATATCCGGCAGGTGTATCGGTAAGAAAAGTGTTTCCACGTTCCTCAACTTCTAACGTTGAGGGAGTTTATAAAAAAAATAGAATCCTTGGAGGCTGAAGTCCATAATATTAATGCGACAATGGAGGACAAGATTAGAGCATCGGTGCAGATTATGTTTGCAGACTTGAAAAGACAATTTCAGGGTGCAGCTCCCACTCCACCTCTCCCAGTAGCTCCCACTCCCCCACCTCAGCCTGCGGACCCCATTTTTGATCCTCCTCCTCCGCCACAGCTACCTACTTATTGTGAGTTGTATGTTGATGATCCTCAAAATCATATAGTTGCATATGGGATGGTATATTGTATAGGAGATACAGTTCATCATCAACAGTTAGAGGTAGAGAATCAGAGGGTCACTGTACATGATATTATAGATAGATCAGCTCGGATACCATTACCTACAGATGAGGTGACGACAGTTGGACATAGTATCGGCCATTTTTTACTTTGGCCATCCAGACTTCTTTGACTCATTACCATAGAGGTATGGATGTTATATCTTTTATTTTATATTTTTATTAATGTTTTATCATTTGAAAACTAATTTATTTTTCAATTTATTTTTACAGGAATACTTCAAAGGTAAAGAAATACTGTATAGACAACAACAAAGACAAATAGCTATGACATCAGATGCAGATACTAGCAGTCTTGACAAATTTTCAAGATATTCAAATTTGTTGGAGGATCATTATGACTTTACAATGGAAGCTCATGTCTGTGGACGTGAACTAAGTGTGGGGATTATGAAAACTGATATCATGGAGTTTGTCACTGGAGATAAGTTGGGCATCAACGTGGTGAAAAATTTTATCATGTAAGTCTTAACACCTTTTCCTTGCGTTATATTTATTAAAAATGTATACTTATGTCTGCTTTGTATTAGGTATCTGTATAAAATTTGTGAGAGGAATGAGCTGACAGATGTATATGGATTCGTGGACCCACAATTGATTTCCCCTGAAGCATGTGCATTGGATGAGGAACAAAGAATGCTTTATATTGCTGATAGATTTGAAAAGAATGTAATCACACAGTGTTGGATGATGCCTTTTTGTGAGAGGTATGAAACACATCCCTCTCAAAGTGTTAATTATCTTATAACATAAAAAACCACTAACGTTAAATTTCCTTTTATCAGGGATCATTGGATGTTAGGGGTTTTTTTCCCTAGGGAGAAAACACTTTATTGGATATGCTCTCTCCATGATGATGTGCGAGAAAGTTTTAAGAATATATTGGAAACGTAAGTTTCAATTTCACAATAGTTTTATATATTATAATGAATTTTAAATTTACCCCATTCGTATTATTTTCTAACAGGGCATGGGTCCACTTTCGAAAAAGCGCAAAGAAATGGAATTTCAAGATCAAATATGTACATGCGAAGGTAAATATCCATTTATAATTTGTACATTTTGATTTATTACATAAAAATAATATATTGAATTTACACTCATTCAAACAGAAATGTCATGAGCAATAAGGCATCATCGAATGCGGATATTACATGTTAAGATTTATGTATGAAATAATAACAACTGGGACAGTTCTGAGTTTTGACCTGGTAAGATTTCCTCTTTCTCATAATATTTCAATTTGATTTATTCATTATACACGTTGACTACTATCCTTTTCCTTTGTAGCTTTTTGATGACCCTCAACCCTTTACTGCTGAAGATATCAAACACTTACAAGTGGAGTGGTCAAATTATTTTACAGGTTTGATTGACTTTTAGTTGTTTGTAATGTAAAATTTAATTTTGAATATTGTCAATGTAATTGTGTATTTCGTAGTCGTTTAGGTTGGATTTAGTTTTTATTGAAGTTGACAGTGTAAGTTTTTAATGTTATAGAAGTGAATGTTTAATTTTTCTCTACTTCTTGTTTAGGTCTACTGTTGATGGTTTTTCTGGTCTGGATTTTGGTATGGGGGGAGAGGTTCCAAGGGGGTGGGTGGGTGGGTGTTTGGGGGGTGTCCAAGGGATATGGGAGGGGTGTCCAAGGTGTGTTTGGGGCTGTCCAAGGAGTCGGTTGGGTGTAAATGAGGGTGGGGGCTGTCCAAGGGGTGGGGGGGTCCAAGTGGTGGGGGGTGTCCAAGGGATATAGGAGGAGTGTCCAAGGGGTGTTTGGGGCTGTCCAAGGGGATGGGGGGGTTTCCAAGGAGTAGGGGGGGTTTACAAGGGGTCGGGGGGGTGTCCAGGGGGTGGGGGGCTGTCCAAGGGGTGGGGGTGTCCAAGGGGTGGGGGGTGTCCAAGGGATATGGGAGGGGTGTCCAAGGGGTGTTTGGGGCTGTCCTAGTGTTCGGGGGGTGTAAATGAGGGTGGGGGGCTGTCGAAGGGGTGGGGGGGTGTCCAAGGGGTGGGGGTGTCCAAGGGATATGGGAGTGGTGTCCAAGGTGTCTGGGAGTTCTGTCCAAGGGGGCGGTTGGGTGTAAATGAGGGTGGGGGGCTGTCCAAGGGGTGGGGGGTGTCCAAGGGGTCGGGGTGTCCAAGGGATATGGGAGGGGTGTCCAAGGGGTGTTTGGGGCTGTCCAAGGGCTCGGGGGGGTGTCCAGGGGTCGGGGGGGTGTCCAAGGGGTCTGGGAGGGATGTCAAGGTGTGGGGGGGTGTCCAATGGGTGTTTGAGGCTGTACTAGGGGTCTTGGGGGTGTAAATGAGGGTGGGGGTGTCCAAGGGGTGGGGGTGTCCAAGGGATATGGGAGGGGTGTCCAATGGGTGTTTGAGGCTGTACTAGGGGTCGTGGGGGTGTAAATGAGGGTGGGGGATGTCCAAGGGGTGGGGGGTGTCCAAGGGTTGTGGTGGGGCTCCAATGTGGTGGGGGAGGGCTGGCCAGGTTGTTAGGTGGGTATAGATGAGGGTGGGGTTCAGTTGGGGCTTGGGGGAGGGCTGGCATGGTTATTTTTGTTTGGTTTCTGGTTGCTTTTTGGTGAGAGCAGTGCAATTATTTAAAAAAAATATCGCTTTCACGTCAGTTATTTTATAACCGACGTGGTAAATAAATCGGTAGGGGTTTATCACGTCGGTTTTTCCGAGAACCGACGTGATAAACCGTTCCCGGGCCTTTTATCACGTCGGTTATGTCATAACCGACGTGATAAACGATATCCCAGGCGTTTTATCACGTCGGTTTAGAAAATAACCGACGTGATAAACCCCCCCCCCCCCACGCATATTTATCACGTCGGTTATTAATGAACCGACGTGATAAACACCGTGATGTTAGGGATGTTACGTCGGGTTTTAAATAACCGACGTAAAAACGTTATTTATAACGTCGTCCGTATTAACGTCGCCTAAAAACCGACGTAAATAATGAAAAATAACCGACGTAAAAACTGTTTTCTGCACTAGTGATATTTTAAAAAATGTTTTTTAATGAGGAAAGTACATCTTACTCATGAATTATTTCAAATGATATTTCAAAATCATTTTACATTTATGATAACATTATTTGATATTACTTATGATTTACTGGGGTTATGATTCAGGGATACTATATTTATTCATTCTATGGTTAGTTTTTCTTTATGAATGATTTATGTTCTCTTGTCACACAAATTTATGGTTTTCCTTATTTGACTGGCGGGACCTATATATCTCTCAAATGTATTGGGTGATGATTTAAATCTCATTTGATAGACATAAATGAAATGGGGAGTAGAAATGGTTCAATATAGAACTGTTTTTGTTAAGATGGTATTGGGAGTGAACCTTGACTACTAAGATGGTATTGGGAGTGAACCATGACTACTAAGATGGTTTGGGGAGTGAAGCCATTCCACTAATATGTCCTTGAATGTAATCATTGAATACAATGTAAACCATTTAATATATTTAGGTTTATGCCAATAATTATATGTCTTATTCCTATGTTATGATTTCATGGATTATTACCTTGATTTCCTCATGATTCATATCTTATGAGATTCAGTTATTTATTCTGTGACTCATGTATATTATCTTTGATATGCATTGTATGATATTCTAATGATATGATAATGTTATCATACCCTTATGTTCATTATTACAATTACATATCTACCTTGATTACCCACACCGACCATCAGACCACACCCTTTTATTACATTTTAATTTCCCCAAGTTATAAATAAAAGGTTTTATGTATGGGTACTAAAGTGTAATATCTTAATGGGAAACATTGAAGATATTTCACAAAACATGAAGTGTGTTTTATTTTTCCAAGGCACTAAAATATTATAGTATTTGGGAATGTGTTTCAGTATTCCATAAAAATGATGTAATGTATATGTGTGTTAATCTTGTGTCATTAGAATTGGTTTCAGATCAGGGGTCTAGTCAACATTTGGAAACTTGGATAAAAAACTTCAGTGAAATCAATAGGGTTATTTCTAAGGATATTTCTTCGGATGTCTCTAAGGATAAGCCTATGGTGTAATAAATTAAATAATGTTTCACCATTTAGACATGTTATAAGTTTTTTTCATAGTTTTTTTCTTTTCCGATCATATAAGTGATTCTTCCAATATGAGTTAGGGTTTTAGTCAATAGAGGGAACTAGAATAAATTGGGTTAATATTTGTTGTGATGAACAATTTTCTGATGAGTAGTCAAACATGATGATCATTATAGTGAAGGGAATTATGATAAATAGTAATCCTTTTTCACAAAAAAATGATTAACCTGTGGACCCTAAACAACTATCTAACTCACCAATGAAGATAAAGAAATATATTGGTGATAATTTTGGAAATACATACCATAAAAGAAAGAAGATTAAATTTAATTTGGGTAAATAAAATGGGAATAAAAAACGAAATGGATGTCTTAGAGGAATAATAAATTGTTTTGACTATATAGAAGAAGGACACAAAGCATGTAATTATAAATGGAAATTGAAAAGTTCACTTAATGCAATGGATGAGAATATTAACCTCCCTAAGTTAATAGGATCATGTTTCCTTGTTAATGTTTTAAGGATGAAGTGAAATAATTGATTTTTTTATGTATTTCAATTCAAGAATTATGTTATATGAATTGTGAAATATATATGGATTGTTTAGTTTATGTTTTTCTCTAAGGATTTACAAGAATATGTTTAATGTTTTTGATATACTAGAAAATTGATAAAATTGATAAGAAATATTCATGATTAAGGGAATGATAACACCTAATATGTTCTTAATGTTATGATAATAATATTAGGATAATGTAACTTGAACGATACTGATTACCTTGAAATAGATTAATGAATTGTTGAAAAGTAGATTATTCTGTTGTTGATTTAGTTTACAACATTTTTATATTTAAGGAATATATCTAATAATATTTTGAATAAATAAGCATGCCTGTTTTTAATAAGGATTTATGAAATTCAGGTTATTACCATTTTTCAAGAGAGTAATTGATAATGGAATTCACATGTTTGGTATGTGAAAAATAAGAGTTACTTTATGATATTTGGGGAATCAATGTTAAGATGATTTTTATAAATTTAGTGACATTATCTCTAAAGTTTTGGACTTTTATCTTTTATAAGGGTTATAAAAATGACAATTTATGAAATGGTTTCTATTAAACTTTGAATGATATTTTGGAGATTAAAGTATTATATCACAAAATAAGGATTTATACCTATTATATAACTTTTTCCAACCATTTGTTTTGAGATAAACACAGACGGAATGGCCTATCATTATATTTATGGATCTCTTTATTTTATAATACTTTAGAATGAAAAATTCACCTTCATTTATTAGAATAAGATATCAGGTGTGAATTGAATAAGGTGAGATTTTTCTGAAATCTAGTAAGTATATCTTCTCATGAAAAATTTTCATCTTTATGAAAAGGGTATTAAAATAAAATGTTTTCTTGTTATCATCATTTTTGATGATATCCATGACCTTTTTGAATCATTTTTGAGTTTCGACTTTATGATCATTAACTTCCTCCTAACCATATTCTCTATCACTATCCATCATAAATTAGTAGTTAGATTTATCTTCAATATCAATGTTTTCACTTTCCCAATATGTTTTCATATGTGTAAGCCTACCTATGAGTTACTTTGGGTAATCGTTATGTTTTGATCTTCCCCTTTTAAAGGGAGTTTCAGTATTTATTTTTATGTTTTGGGTTTCTATGAAAGGTAATTTCAAGTATTAAACATTTCATAACCTAGATGAATTTTGAGGGGAAAAATAATTTTATGAGGAGTAGAATGTAACACACTGATATTTTTTGAAATATTTTTTTTTCTAATTGATTTAATCTTTTGAATATTTTTTATTTCTTGGTATATTGAATATAACTTGTGTTATATTAAATCACCATGTTATTCATGCATTGTAGGCAAATGTAAGTCGAGTTTGTGTTAAAAAAACTTATATTAGCTTTCAGTACATGAAACACTATTTTTGGATTGAGTTACTCACAATTATGAATTATTTTGATATATTAAGTTACATGCCAAACTAGGTTTTATGAAACTATAATGTACTATTTATATTATTATAATGTTTCTATAGTTATCACATAATAGTTGGAATGGAAATTAAAAATATGATTAACCAAATTATAAATATATTATTTCATCATGTATATAAATTTATTTTTTAGTTATCAATTAGTAATAAAGGAAGTTATGAACACTTTTAAAATAAAAAATTCATTTTTAAGAAAACTATTTTCTTTGTACAAACACCATTTTATCTCAATAAATTAAAAAAACTACTATTGATTACTTTTTTAATAAACTTTATATATTTTATATTCAATAATTTTTTTGACACTCATATAATATATTTGATAGGCCTTAGATAACCATTAATCCAATTTCATGAAAAAAATGATTTTTTCAAAAGGGTAATTTTAGAACATTTTAATGGAGAACTGATTTTAAATTTAATTTTTGACACACTTATAATTTTTAAATGAAACAATAAACTTAATTTCTGAAATCTCAATATCAAAATTTTCATTGGGGGATATTTTTCTATTTTGATAAGAAGTTTCTTGTTTTGATGAATAGTGGAAAGTACTTAATTTTAATTGAAAAAAAAATTCATCTGAATAATTTATAGTGTTAAATTATTTTTTGATTTATTTTAATGTATAATTACATAATTTTTAAATATTTCTATCCAATTAAGGTCATTTTAATTAATTTCACAATGAATTTGTATATAAAAACATTTCAATATTTTGAACATTTTTACTTTTAAAACTTGTTTTCTCACCCAGTTTACAAGAATAATTTTCAATTAATTTAATCCATTTATTGATTTTTAATTTTGAAAAATGGATTATATATTTTAAATCATAAGGTCCAAATTTATCATATAGGTCCCAATTATATCTAGATGATATCAATATTAAGTTCAATAATTTGTATTACCACTCTTAAGGGTAAAATGAGCAATTAAGGGTGAACATAATATTATAAATATGTGAAAATTTCCCTAACACCATTATAAAAGTTATCATATTACATTAATTAGACACTAAACATTTTAAAATCTAAATTTTATTATTTAATTAATAATTTTTTCATAAAAAGGAAAAAGATATTATTAAAATTAAATATTGTGACAAAATGTCACACTCTAACTTTTAATAAGTGTAATATTTTTAATATGGGGGTTAAATAGAATATACGATCAACAATATATATTATTATGAAATATAAAAGTATTTTATACATTATATAAATTTATATTTATTTATAGTGAATAAATAATGTCATAAATAATTTTTCATTGATGATGTAGTAATCATTCAATTAATGAAAAACTCAATTAAGTGATGTAAAAATAATACTAAAATACATATAATTTTATTTATGTATGGTTTTAAAATAATTTCATAGATTAATATATCATATTATGATAATATTAAATGAATTATTTATAATTTATCTTTCTGTGTTGATTTTATTAAATCCAATGTAATGAATAGTGTCAAAATTTCACTAATGATATTTTATTAAATTAGTAAAACAAATTATAAATAAGTTAATATAGTATAAATTGTGATAAAAAATATCATAAATTTACCATTTATTTTTCAATTTACACCTTATATATAAAAATATCAACCTTTTAATATTGATAAATTTGTTACCATAGTTAAATTTAAATCGGTTAACTAGGGGTTAATCAAAATGATATGGTTTAAAATTACATAAAAAATTATCTAAAATATGTTTTTTGATGGTATAACCACCCTATATGAAATTATCATAAAATAAATTTCCATTTATAGGTATTTGGTTTGAAATTTAATATACTATAAAATAATCTTTTGAGAAATTTTAAATCTCCCCCTCACATTCATTATAGGACACTTCCTCCATCATATAATTCCACCAGATTGAGTTTTATAGATCGAAAAATATGAAAAATTATTTTCTACACTTCCCTTTCCATATTTTATAGGCTCTAGTCATCCCAAAATAACCACTCTATATTTATTTAGAGGAGATCTAAAGGACCCATTTCGAAGACGAGGTAACTACTCGAAGTGTTCTCTCTAGTTCTCTACTCTTATACATCTTCTCTAAATCATTGATATATATCATAGAATAATAAATTCAGAATAGTAAATATGGTGAAATTTTATTATTATTATTAACACATCATTAAACATCTCATTTCCCATCGATCAAGAATTGAAATTATTTCTTATGAAAACAGACGACTTATAGTCTCCACGTAATAATGCAATTCATTTTCCATAACCATCAATAAGGAGTGGAAAATATGATGGGTTAAATGTTTATATATTATATTTATGAAATAATTATAGATATTGAATTTTTATGTCACACGCACCTTCATTCTTTCCATTTTGTGGGAATACGATTACATCATTATTGTTTACGGCACACAATTGCCTTACGAAGCGATGCGATTTTTCATTTTTAAAATTGAATGTATTAATTATGGTTTTATTAAAAAAATATGATATATATGATATATAAATTATTCTATAATTATAATATATCATATAATTTTTTTTATTTTAATATAATAATAAAATGAAAACATAATTCGCACGTACGTACGACCTACCTTCTCCATGAACAATGTATTTTATTTCCAACCTTTATATTTTTAGAGTAACCCTGAGAAAATACATACTAAATATATATATGATATTTTTTTCATTTTAATAATTATTTATATGATGAAATAATGATCTATGAAATATGACTAAGAATAATAAGTTAAAACATGTATGAAAAACAAAGGGTAAACTATAACATGGGTTTATTAAAAAAAGATTAATATAACGTCATAAGTAAATAATATATGGTATTATATATATAAATATAGTTTTGAAGTAGATATATAATAAACTTATATTTATTATAAACTATTTTTTAACATGAATTATGGAAGTCAAGATTTATGGTAAGGGGATTTCTAGACTCACTTTTATTTTTGCAAGACTTATGCCATATTCACCACTAATTTATTTTGTGTAGTGTATATACTACCTATGAATGTAATCTATTATCCTCTTCCCAATATTTATGGGTATTTACATATCCATTTTATTATATCTATTTTAGAGTATTTACATTTCAAAAAGTTATTGAATTTCTAGGGGAATTTTATCTCAATTTTCCTTTTTAAGACACATGCTATGTTATGAACCTATCTTCTTTTATAAGGGATATGTAATTTAATTTTTCATGTTATATAATGAATATAATTCATTCCATAACATCATAACTTTAATGTAATTTTATTCTCTCTTTAATCATAAATACTTGTTCCTTCAAAACAATGTTTTCTAAAAATATTTTAAAAGTTTTTTAAATAATATGAAATTTTTTTTAAGGAAAATTATTTTAAATATGTTTAAAAGGTTTTTTCAAATATTCCTTAATAAATTTTCAATGTTATTTTAAATGAAAAATATTTGATAATTAATTTTTTATTAAATATTTTATTTTCAAAGTAAAGTGGATATTTTCCTTAATAATTATTTAAAATTATCGTGAAATTAATTTTACATTTAAGATAAAATTATTTTATGTTACTTATTTTTTAATGGGTTTATTATTGAAGGATACTATCATTTTTATTTCTATGGTTATTTTATTCTTAATTTTTTTTATTTTTGAACACATATTTATGTTTTTCATTTTTTGATGTGTGGGACCTATATCTCCATCAAATTAATTTGGTAATGGTTTATATATCATGAGATAGACATGAATGAAATGGGGAAGTGAACCCAATTTAGTATAATATTTTATCCACTAATATGGTCTTGGGAGTGAACCATAACTACTAAGATGGTCTTGAGAGTGAACCCTCAGTAATAAGATGATTTGGAGAGTGAACCCATTTCACTAAGATGTAATTGGTTGTATGACTTAAATAATATGTAAATAATTTTATATATTTATGTGTCTACCAAAATTTCCATGTATTATTCAAATATTATTATTTTATGGTTTATGGACTTGATTACCTCACGATTAATGAATTATGACCAACTATTATTTAATCCATAAATCGTCTACATGATATTTGATATAAAGGGTAATATATTCTAATTATATTATCATGTTCTCATACCCTTGTGTTCATGATTATTCTTACACATGCCCCTTGTTTAACCCTACAAAGAAACTAATCATACCCTTATATTATTTTTTATTTTCCTAAAGATATAATAAATGGTTTTAGGTATGGTTACTAATGTATAATTTCGTTTTGGGAAACACTGAATATCTTTCACTAGGCTAGAAGTATATGTTCCATGTTTACAAAGGCACCAAACTAATATGGTCTATGGGTGGGTGTTTTTGTATCCCACAATAATGATGTAATCTCTATGAAAATTAATCTTGTATCATTATATTAGTCATGTAACCATGTAATAAGATGTTATATGTTTCATGTGATAGTTCCATGTTGGCACCTTGTCTTTTATTTCAAGTCTTTTAGTCATGTAGTATTGTATTTTTATTAGCTACTGTACTTTGATATTTCTGTATGGACATGTTATGCAAAGGATATTTTGGTTACAAATTCATGTATTATGTTTATACATTGTATTAGGATGTTTACTTTAGGTGGTTACATTGGTATAGGTAAATGGTCTCCAAACAATATTTTATACCCTTGGATTTTATTTATATCTTTTGGTGTATATGGGATGTCACCTAAGGTCATTGGAATTCCTCTCATGCCCAAGCCAATGGGTTTGGGCTAGGATGTTACAATATCGATGTGAGGATATGATATGGTATGATATCTAAATGTATAGAAAAATATGGTATAAATGAATTTTTATATATCAGGGAAAAATCATTTTTATATCTCCTATATCCTAGTATTTCCTCCAATATAAGATATCATACTGTATTATTGGGAATATATTTTTTTAATACTACCATTATACTCTTTTTGTCACCATATTTTAATCATGTGTCAATTTTATGATATAAATACCACCATTTTTAGTATATTATTTCATTTTACAGTATGAATACATCATGGATTATGATACATGAGTTGTTTATAAAATATACCAATTGATGGTTTAACGTTTTTTCATCATTAATGATTTATATTTCGTGTAAAAATACCCTCAATAATTTTATTTGATTAATATCATGGATTATGATATTTATTTATTTCTTCCTACACATTAAATAATTGTGAAAAATGTCTTCATACTTCAATATGTTTTCTAATTCAAATATTGAGAAAAAAATCCACAGTCCTCTTGATATATGACATAATAATGTCAAAAAACATAATATTTTTGTTGGAAAAAACATTTTATTTTCTTTATGAAATCCTTCCAAATTACTCTTAAGATATAAAAAATCTCAAAGGGATTAACTATTAAATATACTCACAAATACATTTCATTACCTAGGATAAAACCACTTCTAGTGATATTTCCATGTCTCATTTTACACTAAAAATGTGAAATATTCCAACAATATCATATGAATTTAATACATATTTATCCAATATTATTTTAATATTTACAAAAAGCAAAAAAAATTAATAAACTCAAAAGAATACTTAATCTCCACTCAATACGCATTGTTTTCTATAAATGCAACTCTAACAACACCTTGGGATATAATAAAAAATCATAACCATTAAAATTATCCCTTACTATCAAAAATCATCTTAATATATATATCGTAAAATTATTATCAATAAAACATTCCTTCATCATTAGCCTTTAAATTATAAAAATATCTATATTTTTATAAAAAAATTAATAATAATTTCATCTCTTCATATAGATAACTAGTTTGGTTCTTCTCTATTGATTTTCAATAAATAGTTTACTTCTTACAACTTTTTTTCACAAAATTTATACATACAATAGTTGATCATAACATAAAAATTGGATTAATGGTTTGAATTAAATAATATTATCCTTGAATACATTAGCTAATAAAAATTTCATTTTCTATCAAAAAAATTCACCAGTTTTTTATGCATTTATTGATATAACTTTTTATAAAAGATTATTTTTAATTTATAATATTTCATTATATAACTATATTTAAATTTTTTAAATCAAAATCTATATTATAGATAGTTTTTATAACCTAAACATCATTTTTATATTATATTTTTATCTAATATTTATCACTTATAATCAACTATAAAATTATATTTGACCAATTTTCAATTTAGAGGTTCTTGTAAACTATATTTTATGAACCACTACAACTATATATTTTAAAATAATATAAGTAATATTCTAAACCATAAATACAATATTAAATTTTCCTATATTCACAAAAATACTTATCTAAATATAAAATTTTACTTATATTATTTCTAACTTTTAGAATAAATTTCTTCTTTTGTGACTTTCAAATCAACCTGAAGATCAAAGGCATGATCATGAAAGGGGTCAATATTCTAAATTGATTTAAATATAATAGAATATTCAATGAAAATAACCATGGAAATTTTTCAATCATTTTCATTTTCATTAAATTTATAATATTAAAAATCTTCATCTTGTTTAAATATGAAATTCCATCCCAGGAATTTTTAGAAATTTTTATTTATATCATGTTATACACAAAATTTAATATTATTAAATGTTTTTGTCAACCTATTTGAATAATCCTTTACCTCATCATCATTGTTAAACCTCATTGGAATATTTGTAGCTAAAATAAAAACTATTCTACACTTAAACCATTCCAAAGATAGTTTTCCCTTGAAAATGATTTTTTTATTTTCAAATTTATTGACATGAAGGAAATCATCTCTCTATAAAAATAATTATATTCTCTCTTTATAAAAATTTCATCTCTATATTTTCATGAAATTTAACTTGGTGTATATTATTTTCTGTAATATATTATAATGTATAATAGAATTCAAATTTATCAACGGTAAATTTACATTGGTCAATTTACATAATTACTAAGTGCTTTGAATCATTGTATTCTAGTTTTATTATTTTTATCCCAATATCTATATTTGAAATAGTTTCTCAAAAATAACTCATAGGTCCTAAAATACCATTCACATTTTTTAATATATTTTTAACTAAATTAGATGTAATGATTATAAAATCATTAAACCTATTTCTCCATATACATGCATTATCTATATCAATGTTTCAATCACATCCACACACAGATATATATATATATATACAATATAAAATTTATCCCAATTTGAATTTCTTTAAAATTACCAATTTCATATAAAAATATTATATAAATCCCTATAAATTGATTTTAATTCATTTTCATCAAAATATAGGGTTTTATATGAAATCCTAGTGAATGAAATTTAAGATTCTTCATTTAATTAAATTCCCTAAATAATAGCCACAAAAACTTTTAATGTGATTAATTTGAAATGTTACATCTAATGGAATCATGAAATTTTTAAAGAATATCAAACTAATGATATAAATATAGTTATATATATATATATATTACACCAAGGATCATCCAAAATAAAAAAAATTAATATCAATAAAATAATAAAATAATAAAGGGAAATATTATAGTTAATAAGAATATAGAAATCATCCAATATATATTGACTTTGAAATTATTAAAAAAACATTTATAGAGAGGGGACATTGAAAAAAAATAAAGGTGAGATCTATGATAATACAAGGGAAAGATTATAATGATAGAAATAATTTGAAATTTTATTAAATAATTATATAATTAAAATACATTTTTATAAGAATGATATGAAATTTCCCAGACATTATAAATTTCTTATCAAAAACATCAACCCCCATTTTATAATTATTGGTAGATGAACCTCTACGGATATGATTTGGAATTAATTGGTTAGTGCGGTTCAAATTTCATGAATGTTTTATGTATGTCCTAAAATATATAAATAACTAGAATTTTGTTTTATTTTTAACTGGAATAAGTCATTCAAAATAATTTTATTTTCATCAGTAGTTTTTTAGCAATGATTATTCATCACAAATAATTCATCGCTTAAAATTTATTTATAACAATTTTTTTAATAAATACCATGGAAATATAGAGCTTTTATTACTATTTTCAACATAAATTAGAATTGAAAAATTATATCCCAAATGCATTGAAGTGAAAAACTATAAACATTTCAAAAAAAATATATATTAAAGATATATTCTTGAATAATCCATGATATCTATGTAATTTCTATTATCTATCACAAATTTATTTCATTATAAAAATATCATCATAGAAAATAGTGATAGTTATTATTGTTCAAAAATATTCCATTAAAAATAATGATATATAAATACACAAATAACTAAACTAATAAATTATAAAAATTTATTAATATTTTTAAATGCTTAAATTATCCATTTTGAACAACGATGATTAAAAAATATTTTTCTATTTTGTGGAATATTTATCACAGGGATCATTTACAAGAGGATTAATAATATCATTAGGAGGTTCTTTAGCAACAATAGGTTTGCATAATTTCATCTATAAACCACATTTAAGGCGAATTAATACTAAAAATTGTAAATCATGAGCATTATATATCTAAGAAAAATCTTTACACTCCTTACACATCCTTTAGATGATATTATCATGTGATCAAAAGCTCTCTATAAACTAGGAAAAAGGAAAG
The DNA here is from genome assembly GCA_963277665.1 of Viscum album. Taxonomy (NCBI): domain Eukaryota; kingdom Viridiplantae; phylum Streptophyta; class Magnoliopsida; order Santalales; family Viscaceae; genus Viscum; species Viscum album. Next base: position 574,263,245 of record OY728122.1, on the reverse strand, counting down.
GATAATGACCAAACCTAAATTAATTTTGAGGTGGCTGATGAATATATCACATTATATCAGGAAAATGGATGATATTGATCATGATCCATACATGATGACCCAACCATTCTTAAAAATGGGTTCCCTAAGAAAAGTAACCCATTAAAGAATTAATGAATTGATATTTGACCCCAAAAATATACCAAAAACACCATCAGAGGAAAACCCTCTAACCATTTATTAAATTAAAAGAAAATGATTGTAAACAAGTACCACAAGTCACAAAAGACAACTACATATCAAAGAAACCATTCCTGTCGTCACATCCCAGATAAAAGGCTTCCTCTGCAGTGGTTGATTCCCATTCTGAGCTCTCATAATGCTTCAGAACCTTTTCATACTTCCTTCACCGATTCTTTTTTTCCATGGATAGAAACACACTATTTCCAATAGAGGACCTAGTGAACATCAACTTTGGTAAGTCAGAGTAGTTCTTCCTCGACCTTCTTCATGATGAAATAGTCATGCCTTCCCGATTACTTATCATCTTCGTCCCTCCGTCCTGAACAATTTCACATTATGAAGGCCTGGTCAAACTTCTATCATTATCCATGTCACTATCCAAGTAATCCCCCCATTTCCAGAAATATGAACCTCATAGATTCCATTTTCAACTCTTTGTCCATTATGAGATTGACTATTAGGGTCAATCAAGCCTAAACACTTAGGATTCTCCTCTAACTCGTGACCATCCCTTTGTGTTGTCTTGCCTTTCCCACATTCCTAATGTATCTTCTAAGTAATCCTCTTAGAAAATTGTCTTAATTTTTTAAAAATTTCACACACAAATACATTACATATTTTTGTAAATATATTATATTTTATTTTAAAATAACGAAAATTTATACAATACAAAATATTATATTTCTATTCATTGATTATATATCTGTTAATATGATCAGTTCACAAAATCTTGTTGACCTTAAACTTAGTAATATAAAGATATCACTATGTTTTCAAAAATTAAATATTATTTTTCATTAAAAACTAATAAAAAATAATGAATAATTATATACATGAAATGAAAATTTTTATTTACCATCAACTAATGATGTTGACCGAAAGTAACTTTCCAACTCCTTCATTCACATGCTTACTCACTTTAATTTTTATAGCTATATTGGATCAAATATTGAAAGACTCTCCTATATACTTGGTGAAAACCCCCTACCTTGTTTGGGAAGGAATATAGTTTGGATGATGAGTTGTGAAAGATTCATCAAAGATAGTAAATAAAGCACTATGTATTTTTCTCCATAGCTCATTATGGAAAAAAACAAGGAAATAACTCAAATATTAAAGCCTTATATAAATATATAATGAAGGAACTCATGGAGTACATAATAGGATACCAATAACCGTACATTATAATTAATAAAAATCACTTAAAAAATAAATAAATTATAATGAAATAATATATATATTTTATTTTCAAAACTCTCAATGATTGAACATGAAATGATTAATATATATGGGAACCTAATCCCCTGGAAATTAATATGTATAAAAATAGATTCTAAACATCGAAATAATGTAATAAATGGCCTCATATGAAAAACTAAGATAAAAGTTTTAAAAATTGTATTCAATTTAATGATTGATAAAAAATGTGAATAAAATTAAGAAAAATATATGAAAATTCAATTCCTCCCAAGATGAAAAAAATTAGTGTGATGGATGCCACTCTAAAATAAAATCATCAGTTATCAAATTAATAAGGCCCCACCCCCTCATATATAAGAAAATTATGCTAACACCCTCACCATGCGGCTCTGATGAACCATCATGGTCATCATCGGGCAAGGGAGTGTGGACGATATTATGATTTTTTTTTAAAATTATTTCCATTCACTTTAAATATAAAAAATAAATAAATAGGTAAATATAATAAAGATAATTTAAAATTTTAAACTCGTGGATTACTATTTAAAGAAAAAATTATAGTAATTCTTATTTTTTTGATTTATATAATTTTTCATAATATATTCAAATTATATTTATAAAATTATATATATATATATATATATTAAAAATTCCGATGATACTAAATTTTAAATTTTCTCATTATTCTAAAATATGATTTTTATTAAATAACTAAAATATTATTATTCTATATTTTATTAAATTTTTAAATATATCATGTTATATTATATTTCATAATTTATATAACTTGTATGATATATTTTACAGAGTTTTTACAATTATTTAAAATTTTCTTATAATTATAGCATTCTAAGTATTTAGATATAATTTATAAAATTAGAATTTATATTCTATATTTTACTATTGGAAAAATTTAATTATATTAGTTTATAAAATATAATTAAAATATAATTTTAAATTTAATATTTTTATTTATGAAATTATTTTTATATTTTAATTTTTAATTGTCTTAATTATATTATTTTTAATATTTGAATACTATTTTATAATTATGAAATTTTTGTTTAACATTTTATTATTTAATAATAATAAAAATTATATTATATTATTAATTTCAAATATTTTATAGTATATATTTTTATTATATTCATCCATTTTGATTTTTTTTAGGATATGATAATATTGGTTTTTTTAAATTTTTTAATTATATAAAATTTAAAATATGATATAAGCATAATACTTTAATTCCACATTTAATTATTTGATGATAATATTTATATTTTTTATTATAATAAATAAATATTTTTTACAATACAAAACTATATAAATATAGACTATATATATGAAAAAAATTAATAAAAATATAAAATAATTGAAAAAATATTTAAATGAAATAAATATAAATATTTAACAAATTATATAGATTAAAAATAGGCTTTGAAAATATATTTACTCAAAATAATATGGTTAATAGTTTTTTGGAAGAGAATAAACATTTAGGAAATGATTTAGAAGAAGGGAAGATAAAAAATGAAATAACTCTACTCAGCCACTTACATATTGTTATTATTATATAATGGAAATTTAATTTTGGATGTATATCTATTTTAACTAGTTTCCCAATATTTATTTCAACTATTCTCAATTTATTTTTTTATAGTGGAAATTTGTGAATAATTATGAATTCATCGGGTTAAATAATTCACATTTTTAAAAATTTTAATTACCATTTATGATGATTAATTGTGATGGATGGTCATTCTACTACTAAATATTAATAAATCATGACAAAATAAAATTCTAGTGAATAATTACATGACATTGTCTAAAATTTCAAAAATTATTTTTGAAATTTATTAGTGATCAATATGAAATCCACAAAAAATATATTTTTAATAATTTGACACTCTATTATAGATATAAATATTTAGTGTTATATTTTTTTGGTTGTGTTTGTTGAAAATATTATTTTAAATCCACTATAAGACTCAAATAATCATTGATAATTGGTTTCATGGAGTTTGATTATGTTTAGGGGAAGCATGGAGGTGTTCTGGCTTAGAGGATAGAAATCACATCATAGCCATGTATATTTTCCTGACATGGAAGATCACACCACCAGAAAACCCCTAAAATTTTTGGGAAAGAACTATTTAAAGTTATAAGAATCATTTTACCATGAAGAAGATAACCACACAGTAATATACTCACATAAAAATAACTTTAGAGGGGTTACACCATAAGTTGTTTATCCACACCATAATAGAGCTATATAAGAGGAAATGTTATTCATTCTCATCAAAAAAAGGATATGAAGATTTGGTGTTACCCTATTAAATAGATGTTACACCATGAAGTATTTGTTTCACCTTAGTGTGCTTATAAAAGACATTTTCCGAAAGAATTCAAACATCATAAATTTTAATGTATGAGCCACAATTCCTTTATGAGAGGAGAACTGTCTCGTGATGATGATGGTTACACAATGATATATTTTGTTCAGATAGATTACCTAGATTTATATTTTTCTATTCCTTATGTATTTTTAAGAGATTAATTTTCAGTGGGTTTTACTTATATTTTAATGGTGATTTTTGAGTAATTTTTCAAACATTGTTATAGAAACATGAAGGTCCTAACTTGGGTAATTTTAGTGATTTTTATTGAAATATAGTGATATATTTTTATAAAAAATGAAGTAGATGATGTGTTTCTATAATACACACAAAGCGAAGAGAAATATATATATATATATTCTAGAAGAAAATAAGGATATCTAGGAATCTATTACATTATAAAATAATGGAGATTCATCATATTGGTAAAGAAAGTGAAGATTAATACACTTCCATTGGTTTAAATAACATGCTTTGTTTTTGAACGATTAAGTATATGGTTGGTGGAGCAGTAAGCTTTATAGGTGAGGAGAGTATGGAGTTATATTCTAGTGTGAGGGTTTTGAATCTAGAGGGTTAGTGTGACTACTCTGAAATTTTAATAAGTAGGAAACAAATTTAGTGGATTTTTAACATCATCAGATTACCCTTGTATGATCCATTGACATATCATAGTACAATTGAAGAAATTAAAAATCCATTGGGCCATTGTTTTATTTTTTATTTCATTTATATTTCATTATGTGGGATAGAGGTTTATTTTTCTTATGCATCTAAAAAGATCATTGGAATTGTTTCTTGAAACCAATACACCCTAATTCACCCACCTCTCAATGTATCATCCTTATGTGGGAATAAAAAGTGATATTAGAGTATATGGTTCTTCAAAGGGGAGTTTTATATCTTATAATCTATTGGAATTTTTATCAAACATATAGGTACTCAATCCTTTGTTGGAAAAAAATTTACATAAATGAAAAAATCATATGCAACACTAATTCTAATAATTGGAAATGAATGTTTATTTGGATTCTATACATATAATTTCAATAAATATTTAAATAAGATAATTATAAAAAAGATACCATGAGGAGAAAGTTATTTATCCCAAATTAATAAACTTTTTAAGGGGTATTTTTGAAACACCAATTAAAAAATGGTGATGTTGTGTAAATCCTCCCGCACCATGTTGAAAGAATTTATAAAAATATAAAATGGTGACACAATGTTTTAGGATGATTTAATGTTGGTTTTATGGAAAACATAGAAGGGTTTTAATGAATCAAAATGAATCCATGAACCCATTATTTCATTGGTTGAATGTGATTATAGATGATAAACATACACTTGGTGAATCCCTTAATGAGATCAATATAATGATTAGAATTCTTAGAATATTTGCTTTAAAATTCAATCTTTTTGGTTTTGATAATTGAGGATAATGATCCAAAGGAGGTTAATTTGGGTAGTATTCATATAAATCTTATTTTACATGTGATGAGAGAAAAAATTATTCTAAATAAATAGATAAATGTCATAAAGTTTCCTTTATGGATATAATAATGCTTTTAGTAGAGAATGATGTTGAAGGAAGAGAGGTTTATGATTTCATTTCATTCTATTCATGAAATATAAAAATTGGAAAAGGAATGTTCAACACCATACTTATTTTTGAATCATATTGGTGTTTAAATATAGGAATCTTTTCAACCAAGGGTCCAAACATTTTTTATGATGATTATGATGACAATTCACCTATAATGAAATTATCAAGGGATGTGAAATGGAATAAGAGATCACAAATGATAATCAATAATAAGAAGAACATGCTTCAATAATAATATGTCAACATGAGGTAATCAAAAATGGAAGAGATATAGGAATGGAGGATCCTCAAAAAAACATGTCTTCATGGATTTTAAGACATAACACAATGTTAATATCCATGTGATAGTGAATATGTGGATGTTTATGGGAGATTAGTTCTCAAATTGGAGTTATAGGTTTTAGTTGATGATATGGATGTCTAGAGAGCTATAATGACTAAATAAAACATAGTTTTTCATGATAAAAACTCAATAAATTTTAGTAAAAAGAACAAAAACCAGAGTTATGCAATAAATTAAAAATACTAAATATGGTAATCTATATAACTTAGAGAAATTGGTTGAGTTAAAACTCAAAATTTAAAAGTAGGCTTGATTGTCAATATATTGACTAGAACAATCTAGGATTGAGTAAAGGGACTTGAGGAGATCAATGAAGAAATCCTATGTCAATAGTGAAAGTTTAGGGATTAAGAAAAAACTATTTATTCTTGGTAGGGGATTAGAAAATTGGATTGTGTTGGATTTAAATATAATAAAATAAAAACATGGATATCCAATTCATAAGTTAAAAAAATTTCTTCAACATTAATTAACTGCTAAAATAGAAAATTATTGTGTGGGGTATTGATCATATAAAAAGGATTCCATGGTTTATTCTAGCTATAATCACCCTCTCTAAAGATAAATATTGATTTGAGTGATACTGGAAAGACCCAAAATACTATAGGACATGTAATAATGACATATAAAAATAAACAACATATTATGTGTTTTTATTTTTGAAAGATGTTTCATACTCAATATGTGTGCTTTATATCTAGGAGTCACTTAAAGTCACAATTTCCATGAGTAAAAATAATTAAAAATTCACATTTTCTATATGATTTCAGTAGATTCTACTTTTTTGGTGAATTTTATGAACAAAAATCCATGTATTGATCTTCATGAATTCTAATTAATGGGCCAAAGTAGACCCAATATGGAATATGGAAACAATGGAAAGCTTAATAATGTGGTTTTAAAGTGTAAAAATCAATTCATATCCTTACTATATGAGGTTGATCCATTGGATATTGAAAAGGATTGAGCTACTTCAATTCCAAAGGATGTAAAGCTACAAATGAAGATCAAAAATAAAATGAATGAGATGGAAACATTTGTATCAATTTATTTTAAAGCAATGCATCAAGCTAGAGTGTGGTTTATTGAGGGTGGATATAATTATCATATGAATGAAAAGAATAATATTATCCTGGGTATTAATTATTATAAATAAGGTGACTATATTTTTTTATAATGATGGATTGAAAATCTATGGCACATGGAAAACCAACATTGGAGGTAAAGTACTAAAGTGTGCATATATATTTATTTTTTAAGGATTTTTTGATAATTATTTCAAGTAATTAAATTATATAACTTAGGTCAATAAATACATTAAACCAATAAAACATTCATCATCAATGGAACAAATAGTGAAATTATGATTCAAGGGAAGCACATAAAGAGGAATCTCTACATCATTAATGGGTCTACCTCTACCCAGTTAAAGAGTTCTTTGATTTTCTTTAATAATAATGAATATTGGAATATATGTATGTGTACATGTGATTGTATTGACACATGTGAAAGATACCAAGAAAGGGAATATCATTTATAAATGTTACAATATGAAGGACTAAAATTCAATAAGGTTTCTTCAATTGGTTTATATTTATGTTTATAGGTTAATAACACCAATATCAATTGAAAAAAGTGGTACTAAATCCTATTAATTTAAAATTTTATCTGGATGGAATGGTTTATGGTGATAACTAAAAAATTTAACATGTCTAATTACATTATGAATTATTAAAGTATTTCAAAGAATATTCATGGGGTAAAAATCATAAAATTATTGATTGATTAAGGCATTTATTTTACCATTATACCCATGGAGGATTATCTTAATAAACACGGGATAAGGAATTGTGTTTCAACTATGAGGACTCCTTAAAAAATAGTATGGTTGATAATATAAACTAGATTGTCAGAAACATGGATCAAATAATCATCACTGCTAAAAATAAACCATAAATGTTTTGAAAGTAAATTGTATTAATAATTATTATATATCATAAATAGTGTTTTATTGTTTATGGGTGTAAAAAATAATCGATACGACATTTTCTATTAGAAGAAGGCAACATTATAATACTTTTAAATATTCAAAAGTAAGTCCCACATACCCTTTAAAGAGAAAATATTAAATATGTTAATTTATCATGAATATGAAGGTATATATCTTGTATAATCATCCAAAATAAGATGTATACATGTTTCAATAATTTTTTTGTAAAAACAATTGAAGGAAAAGATGTAACCATCATTAAAAATGGAATGTTTTTTTAAAAAAATATTAATAAATTACCAGAGGAAAGTGATGAATATTTGAGAAGCTCTAGGGTAGAACAATGTGAAGGGGATGATTTTGAATAAGACACTCTTGATGAGTAGGATAGAAGAATATAAGTATTTTTGAGGAAGATTAGAAGTAGGGATAAAATCATTTATGATTAAATAAGTGGTTTATAGAAAGATTTTGTGAAAACATGTATAATGAAGTCTCTATAAAATAATTCAGTCTTACCTCAAGTTGACCCAAATAGTTTTTAATAGAACACTAAATAGTATAATTGGATCACTTAAATACATGATGAGATTAAAAATCATGTAGATTTAGAATTGGGAAATTGTTTTACAAATGGAGAAAAAGTATGTCATCAAAACCAAATAGGTTTTCAATAAAAACACATTTGAGTGGCTAAGATGATTAGAAACAAGGAAAAAATCATTATAAATATATATTCCATTATTGTAAAAATAAATATAGATAATAAAACTTCCCTGATGTCTAGGATAGAAATGATTCAAATTTTAATTTCCATAGTAGTGACAAGATAATTCAAGGTTTTCCATATAGACTATAAATTGGTAATCCTAAATAGATTCCCTAAAGAAGAATTATATATTAATAAATTAGATAAATTATATATTCATGAATATCAGGGAAAAGTTTTTAGTTGAAGAATGATTTATAATAACCCAATGAATAACTAAGATCTTGGTATTCTAGACATAATCAATATTTGAGAAATATTATGTATCTTGGAGAGGTTGATCGGAATATTTATTTAATAAATGTGAATTATAAAAGGATGGTGGATCTTTTTTTTTTGAGTATTTAACAAATAATAATGTAATAAGTTTTTTCAATTCATGATTCTTGAGTATGAAATATCAATGATTGTGGAATTGATGTTTTTGCTTGGTTTTCATGAGACTGAAAGAAGACATGTGACAATTATTTAACAAAAAATTTATTTTAGGGAGGTATTTAAATGATTTTGAATATAGGATTAAAAGTAAATAATAAAATTTATTTATACCATCATGATTTTTTCATGGGATGGTGATGGGAAATAATTCATTATGATAGAATATAGGGAAATCGTTTGAATCCTGTTATACCTAATAATTAAGTATTTGAAATTATGTTTACAATTTTCAGGATACATGATACTATATAAGTTTTAATTAAATTCTATTTCATGTGGTTAAAATAAATATATGTTATATCATAAGAATTATGAATTTTAGGTTATTTTATCATGCTATATAATAGTGGGGGTTATGGGGATTTACATATGCGGATTGAGATGGTTCAATAGTGGATTTAAAGTAACCATTAGTTTGTTCTTTCTGTAATAGTGATGTGTGTATTTTTTATCAATGAATGAATAAATATTGTCTCTTGTTGAGAACTAAAAAATATGAACAGATTTTGGCTAATTAAGCATGTACTTAATTACAAATATGAATAAAAACATGAAGAGTTTAGAGGTTAGGTTAAATATCCAATTGTAATCAAGTGTGTCAACTTGATTACATAAATATTAGCCAAAAAACAATAATTTTTTTTTGAAACAACAACACTTAGATCAAATATAACATCATCAAGGATATTATTGAGAAATGTATAGTAAAGTTGGAGTGTGTTTCTCTAAAAATAAAATTTTGGTATATTATGATATATAATCTACCCAAGGAAGTGTCTAAGAGGCATCAAATGGCTCTTGGATTTCACCCATATCTATCCACCTAGATGGTTTAGAGAGGCGTCACCTACTCCCCTATGGAATTTTCAATCCACTTATATTATTAACAAGTGTCATCATTAATATGTGGTGTATTTTAAGATGTTGTATCTATCAATGAAGATTTTTTTGGATTCTAATCCTATTTTTAAACATTCATAGAAATTATCATTGAATTTTTTGAATGGGGGGATTTCTAAATTTTAATTGGAAATAACTCAATATTCTTTAAAGGAGATATACAATGATGATGTAAGTAAAAATGTACTCTTTTTATTTATAAAGGGTTATATTTTCAATGTTAACAAAAGGGGATAAGAAATTCCATTGAAAAAATTATATGAGTGATTTATTAACTTCTAATTTCGGGATAGATATTAATTTATAAAGTTTATTATGCATAATTTTATTACCAAGTGGTTTAAAGGGGTTGGATTATTGTATTTTTAAAATATACGGTGTTAAAAAATGATGATTAATATAGTTTTTCATGAGGAATATTTCATGTTACTATTGATCTCATATTGACCATGTCTTATGTGGTATTTTTGTGAATGATTAATTAATCATTGATTACAGTTTTAGAAGATTCATATCACATATAGTGGAGTAGTGAATGGAGTTGAAGGTTTTAGTTTAAGGAATGGGAAAGCATTTTCAATAAACCTATAGGGTAATTTTGTAGGAAAAAATAATTAAAATAATTTTTTTATGTTTTTGTATTGAAAAGGTGTTGTTGAAATAATCTAAATTTCTTAAAGAATTAGGGATAATAGGTTTCATGGAGTTCGGTGAAGTATGAAGTGTGGAGGTTGTTTATACCGTAGGAAGGAAATTAAATAATAGTGATGTTTACTACACTATGAAAAATAATCTCACTCTACAATATGTTGTTGTATGTGTACTAAAATAATCAAAAAATGATGTTTACGGCTTATAGATAGATTACATTAAAACAAATATTTATGAAATAGCTCGATATTACATAACCAATGTATCATCGAACCAAATCATAAGAATACATTGGTGCCAATTCATTTTAGAGTTCATGTGATTTATCTGGACACTATGTTGAAACCAAAATAGTGTGTTCTTTCTACTCGGATTTCCATCAAATCACATCGTGCATGGTCCTTTAGTTATAATTCGTCAATAATGAATTAAAAAAAGTTATGTAATATTTATTGAATGAGTTAAATGAATTAAATACAAAGGGGAAGCATCAAATTATATAATATGGAACCCCATATATAATATATGAGAAATTATCTTCATTAAATGAAAATTATCCGGACAACTATATAAATTTAATTAGAACCTCCCGTTGAGAATTTTGGATGCATGCGTTCTTATTCGAACCTCTTTTCTTCCATGATCATTGTTTACCAATATATTAGAGGTGTTATCACCCCTTCAACAATCAAGGTACGACAAGAATAATTTTGGGATTCAAAAGCTAATGTTATCCCTTAAAAGGATTAATTTTTTTTCCATCTTTGGTGATTATCATAAAACTTTCTCCATCTTGATTGAGGATACTACAACTTTAATGTTGTTGCACTATTCTTTATAAATACAATAATTATGGGTTCTTAATGATAGATCATGATATTTAATGGGTTTTTATACTTCTAATGATCATGATATCATCACATAAAATCCATCAGTGGTATTATAGGCATCGTTTACAATTCAACAATGTGGTATTATTACCGGTTTAAAGAAGATCATGTTTTGCATAGCTTAAAATTTACCTTACCCACTTGAAATTTTTCTAATTTCTTAAAAAAAATTCATGAGAGAACCAAAGGATTTGTTTATGTGATAATATACCCACCACTGTATCTTTGACCTTATATTGTTTAGTTAACACAAATTTCATTGGGAATTTATATTAATTTATGTGGTAAACATCATGTGGATTATGTGGCATAATATATGTTTTTAATATAATATAGCCTATATCCCTGAAGCTAAAATCATAGTATAATGTTTGGTCTAGTTATCAAAATGTTTAGTGTTAGCCTAATTTGTGTTAGTCACATTAAATTATGTTCAGTGTCAATGTAATGTGAGGTATTATACATGACACTTTACATTGTAAGAAAACATAATGTTGAGAGTTATATACACAAAAACATTTTGTAATAGGAAAACATAATTTCAAATCTGGAAAGACCCTTGAATTTTTTTTTGAGAGAATATAGAATTGGGAACCTCTTTGAAATTTATCTTAAGGATTAATTTAATATCAAGGGGAATTGAACAAAAAAGAAATCAAATTTTATAGTTTTTTATTTCACATATAATTTATAATTTTTTTATTAATGATATGTTCTTAAATTTATAAAATGATTTTTAAAGGCCTAAATTAAATATTTAATTTTAATATTTTTATATCATGTTTTGGAAAATAAATAAATGGGTTTTATGGTAAATTCATTTAATATTCATTTTTAAAATACCCATAAGATTATTATAATATAGAGGGGGTGAATAAATTATTTCAATTCCGTTTTATGTTTCTATTTTGAAAAAATGTTTTCTATCTATTATTGTGTTGTGTTTTCTTTATTACACATAAATCCAAGTGAAAAAACATTGGACATAACAAAATTATAACATTTACCTCTAAAAGGATAATACGTAACATTATTTGGATTTCACTGAGAGAAGATGACCCATTTGTATAAAAATGGGGGTACAATGAATTTGGAATTTCATTGTAATTTGGTTACCCATATCCCATATGTGTTTTGGTTTATCCCACATACAAGCTCATACCACACATTATATTGATAGAAAAAATAGATAAAAACTAAAGATACTTTCACCAAATAGGAATTATCAGTTGTTTTATGTAAATATTTATTATTATTATTATTTTAATTTATAGTAAGAAGAAACTGCTACAATTTACATGCACAAAAAAGGAAAAGTGTAACATCTCATCCTAGGTGACACATGCTAGGGTCCCAATCCAGACCACCACATGACCTCAAGTACACATCCCCATAATGTAGAGGCTGTCGAGTAGCAGCAAGGGACTGGTAAGTTAGTCATGTGGAGACTATACCCTCTTTTATCAGAGTAAAACTCTAGTTGAAAATAAATAAATAAATGTGGAAGCATATATAATCATAAACAATACCAATTTCCCAAGATAACCAAAACTAGAGATACAGTACTCAACTACAAGGTAAGCATGCCATGCCAAAGTAAGTGTCAAAGAGCCTAAAATTCAACTGAATGTAAAGAAACTAATGACTCCCAAGTATGTCCCAAACCATGTCCAGTTCCCTCATCCATGATCTATCTCCAATCAGAAATCTAATCCAGGCCCCTTTCCCTTAACTTGTCCTAAAAAATATGGTTTATTCGGGTACAAATCAGGCAGCCCAAGTAGGGTGTGAGTACATCCCAGTTGGCCACCAACAACAGTGTATAGAACTAATCTAGTATATAACAACGTATGTACCAGTATAAAGAATAAATAAAATAATAAAGTAAATATTTTACATTTATTTAGTTACTCTTTAATTAACTATATTTTCTATTGGTCTCCCATAGACCCCTTATCCACAATACCTACTTTGACCATCACTAGATTTTGAACCATTCCCAAGGGGTATCACAAATCTGAATATCCATATTAGCATTCATTATCATATTTTATATGGAATTTATAAAATATATAAAATATTTAAATCAAATAGGCATGAGTAATTTGAAATATCGTTCCTAACATCAAGGTTCTGAAGTGATTAATATGAAATGAAGCATAAATTATTCATGTGAATAAAGGGAAAGCTCTCTAATTCTTTTCCCTATAACTCTCAAATAGTCATTCAAAAAACAATAATTGAATCTCTCTCAGTCTTCCCAGGTAATCCCTTCCCCACACCCTAGTTATGCCATGTGGTACTCCATGCCGACATAATCACAACCAATAGCCATTTCACCAATCATTCCAATAATTAATTCATAATTAATCAATCATATAAAACCCTTCAATTAATTCAACAATTAACTGGTCATTTCAACTCCATCAATTAATTCAATAATTAATTAACTACATCAATTTCCAATAATTAACAAACCAATTAATTAATCATAACACATTTCCAATAGTTAACCAAATTATTAATTAATAAAATAAATTTTTTTAATTGATTTTCACAATTAATTAATCCTTCAAAATCCATTAATTAATTCAAAAATTAATTAACCATTTCAATCCCATTAATTAATTCACAAATTAATGAATCACAACCCTTACCTTAATTAATTCATTAATTAATTAACCATATAAAGCCAACAATTAATTCAATAATTAATTAGTCATTCCTCAAATCGACATATGATAATAAATTCACCAATTAATTATTCAGAATTTTTAATTAAGAAATTTTATTATTAAATCAACAATTAATCATTCAACAATTCCATTACTAAATCAAGAATTAGATTTTCACATAAATAACCTTAATTAATTCCCCAAATAATTATGTATGTTAATCCCATTAACTGATTCAAAATTTAATTAATCAATAGTCACACACTCAAAATCCAATAATTAATTCTGCAATTAATTATCTCATTAATAATTCCAAAATATCAATAATTAATTCAAAAATTAATTATTCAAATCAAAACTTCAAAATCCAAACCATTCCATTAAATTAATTAATCATGTTCAAAAATCTCAAAACACCATAATTAACTTATCAATTAATTATTCCTGATCTAAAATATCAACATCCCAATTCCAATTTTCCATTAATTAATTTATTCACAAAATTAATTAATTTAATCATGAACGTAAATCCTAAACATCTAATTGAAATTCTACAATTAAATACACAAAATTATAATCAGGACTATGATATTTGAATTGTAGAGAAGCTACCTCAATATGAGTGATGAATAAAACTCACCAATGAATATCCCTAAATTGATCGTAATCAGAAAAAGAATGCATTGATGAATAGGATTTATAGCAGACTATTTGAAAGTGGAGGATGCAATGATAAAATTCCTACATATAAGATATAAATCGGATTCTTGATTCCTCTAAAAAACAACTAGATAATCCTCTATAAATGGTTTGATATGTAGATTAATAAACATAATGTATACCTTAAAACTCTAGGTCCAGATATCTAATATCTGATGCGATATCACTTCTAGATCAAAGAATACTCCCAAAAATTAATAGTAGATGACCCACATCCAAGAGGGAGATGTAAAAAGGGTCTTAGGTCACTAATTTCAGCGCATAAAGATGTTTTGGTCCAAGGAAGAGGTGTGTGGGGAATCTTTGGTCAAATATCGTAGTGCACAGAGCATCTTTAGTGAATAAAAATGGTTTTATAGGGTTACATGGTGCTGGAGATGTGTTTTTAAAAAGCCAAGCATCAAAATTACATGACATGAATTCCCTCTACATGTCGTGTAACTTATTTCCCCCTTTTCCATGGAAATTACACAAATCCCCTTAAAAGGACATTAATTGAAGACTTCATGTGGTGAAATCCAATTACGTGTGGTGAAATATTACCCATGGTGAAATATAATTTCATGTGGTGAAATAATACACATGGTGAAATCCAATTTCACATGGTGAAAGATTATGGGTGTAAATTTTTTTTGTTTTAAATAAATTTAATCCATGATTTAAATTCAAAATAACCCACCATGAATAAAAAATTAAAAAGAATAATACCTAAAAAAGGTGGGATCTTATAATCTCAAAACCTTATAATAGATCTTCCTCAATATGCACATTGAAGCCTCTCTAAGATTCAAAGTCAAAAATATTTGGCCACTATGCCATCATATCATCCTCCCTTTCCCATGTATCCTCTTGCACTCATCCATGTTTCCATAATACATGAACTATCAACATAGTCTTTCCTCACAACAATTTCTCACTACGATCCAACACACGTATCTAATTCTCCTCCAAGGATGCATCTAAATCAAGCTCAACATCATACACATTGATCACATGAGAAGGGCCAGGTGATTATTTTGATGTTTTTATACATGGAAAACTTCAGGCATAGTGCTTTATTTCTATGGAAGATTCAATCAGTAAGGCACCCACCAGATTCTCTCCACAATCTCAAATGGTCAAACAAACATGGGCGCCAACTTTACCTATTCCCATATCTTGCGGTGACCCAATATAGGCGACACCTGAAGGAATAAACGATCAACCTATGTAAACTCTAGGGGTTGTCTCTATTTGTCAGCATATGACTTTTTTCTACTCTAAGTTGTATCCATATGTTTCTAAATGAGGTAAATGTGCTCCGACATCTCCTACACGAGACTCAGTCCAAACAAATCTTACTCACCTACCTCCATCAAGTATATCAATGATCTATATAGCCTACCATAAGGAGTCATCTATGGTTCCATATGTATAGTTTCCTAATAACTTTTTTTATATATGAACTCTACTAGAGCCAATTGTTTCTCCCATGACCCACTGAAGTCTTGGACACATGCCTATAGAACATCCTGAAGAACATGTATAGTACGCTATGACATCCCATTAGTCTATGAGTGGAATGTTGTACTCAATAATACCAATGTTCCTAGAACCTTTTGTAGCCCTTCCAGAAGCATGATGTAAATTTAGAATCACAGTATGAAATAATAGTCTATAGAACCCCATGCAGAGAGACTATATCCAGAACATACATTTCTCCCAAATTCTCCACTGTGTAGGTTTTCCATATTCATAAGAAATGTGATATGTTTTTTAGTCGATCCTCAATAACCCATATATTTTCATTCTTCCCAGTGTCTTTAGAAGCCCTACCAAGAAATCTATAGTAACGTCATCCCACTTCCATTTGAGAATGGGAAACGGCTGTTGTAAACCTATAGGCCATTGATTCCATACCTTAACCTACAGAAAAGTGAAGCATCATGTCATAAAACATGTTATATCCTTTTTCATTCCTAGCAATTAAAACTATCGTCGAAGGTCTTGGTACATTTTGTTCACACCTGGATGCACTACCCATATTGAGGTATGAAGTTTCCACATGAGCTCTTATCACATGCTCGTTGGCACAACAAATAATTATTCACATAGATGATCTCATCCTCAACTATCAACCAGTTCAAAGGTGTCTCTCCACATTAAAATATTTACCTCAAGTCCATGCACTATCAATCCTTATACTATCTATCTCAGATCCATCTCAAAAGAGTATACTCCACTGGAACTAATACAAGTGTCATCTGCTCCTGAGTTTCTGAACAACAACATATATCCCAGCTAGTAATATCATCCTCATCCACTCAACACTAGACTCCTGACCTGCCTGAGTCTGATTTTTCCTACTTAAGGATGTCAGCCACACTATTTCCCTTTTTGGGCATATATGATAGTTCAAAAATAAAAATAATTCATATACTTAACCTATCTCCACTACCAAAGATTCAAAACCCATTGCGAGAAGATATACTTTAAACTTTTGTGATAAATAAACATGGTAAACATCTCTCCCTATAGATAGTGTTGTGAAAACATCAATGCATAAACAATAGTTTCCAACTCAAGATCATGTATTCATGTGGCCTAAACTTCCGAGACCCATAAGCCACAACTCGATCACAATACTCCATGTAATCCCCACCTAACTCAGGTTGGATCAATATCAGTGTTGATGTCAACCACTTATTCAAATCCTAAATATAATTCTTGCATTCTTCTAAACATTCAATCATTATCCCCTTCTTTGTCAATCCAGAAAGTGAGACTTCCAAAAGGACAATTTCTTGGATGAATCTACTGTAATATCTACCCAATCCTATAAAGATTTAGATATCAAAAACAATCACGGTATGCTCCCAATAAACCACATCCTGAACCTTATCTGGGTCCACTGACACACCTTCCTCCAGGATGATGTTCCCCAGGAAGAGTTCTTGGTCAATCCAAAACAAACATTTAGATAGCTTGGTGTATAGACAATGGTCTCTCAATGTACTCGGGATGATGTCAAGATGTTGGGAATGATCATCATGAGTATTGCAGTACACTAAGATTCCTTCCACAAACACCACCATAAACTGATCTTGGTATTGATGGAATATTCCTTTCATCAATGCAATAAACATTGTTGGTTCAATCTTCATTCCAAAAGGCATTTTGATGAACTCATATAGGACATAACTACTTCTGAAAGATGTCCTGGTATACCAGAAGTCTGAACTCTCATCTAATGATACCCCGATCTCAAGTCAATAATTTTGATCACAAAAGATCCATTTAACTGGTTAAATATATTGTTGATATGTAGAAGTTGATACCAGTTCTTTACAGTCATCTTTTTCATCATTTGGTAATAAACACACAATCATAAACTCCCTTCAGTCTTCTTTTCCAACAATACAAGTTATCCCCATGGTGATGTACTTGGATGGATAAATCCATTATCCTCCAACTCCTCTACATGTGTCTTGGTATTTTTAAGCTCAATCATTACCATTCTATATGGTGGAATAGATACTTGATCAACCTCTTTACATGAGATCGATAGTGAATTCCACATCTATATCAAGTGGAAGCCTTGAGAGGGCTTCTGGAAAGACCTCCTAAAATAGCTCCACTATTGGTGGAAGGGAATCTTGCATAACACCCCCATCATCTATAAATGATCTAGAAACTTGGGGATGTGAGCTCTCCCAGTTTTTGAGTAATTGACCCTGCTTGGACCGCCTATATATCCAACTCTCCTCAGTGAATGTAATGGCCACCCTTTGGATACATAAATGTTACCCTCCTATGGTAATAGTCTATGCGGGATCAGTATGAGAAAATCTTGTCTATACCCATAATTATATTGAAGCTTATCATATCAAGAATATATAGATCCTACAAAAAACATTACTCCCTGATATCAATAGAACATCTCTTTCTCACACAGATGACTCAAGACTGCACTCCCAATGGTGTATCAATAGTCATTACCCCACTCACAAAATCCACAACCTGGTTCAAACCATTAAAAAGTTTTGTATATATAATGTAAAGAGAGGCACCTGTATCAAACAAGTAACTAGATAATGTAGAATTTATAAAAATAGTACCTATCATTATTGATGGTCTATCATATCTATCCATATGTATATGTTTCACTACATGCAGATTTCCTTCCCCTCTTCTATGTGATGTCATCTGACTCCCTTGAGTTGCACCACTCTGCTGATGTAGGGGCTCTTTCCAAGAATAAGCATGTCCACTACCTCTACCACCACTTCTAGTAGAACTCCAGCTACCCACCTGATATGGTGTGGAAGATACCCTTCATGTACCCTGATTCTGACTAGCTGTACTATCATTGACTATTGGCCCCGGGTTCCTATAGAACCTCTACAGATGTCCTATCTTTCCAGAGTTTTGACACTCCACTAGTGGTTTGGGGAAATGATTCCATAAATGCATTATCCTTCCACACTGGTGGAAAACCACTTTGGTAAGGTCTTGTGTAACAAAACCTTCCCCCTGGCTAGTCTTCCTACCACTGCTCAGTGATAAATTTCTTTAATGAAAGTTCTTTCTCTCAGAAGATGTACCTCCAGACCGTCAATCATAAACAAAATATCATCCACTAAAATACTCCGTTAGGTTCCCCTAAGAAATGAGAGCCTAATTTAACACTTCCATAAACCTCTCCAACATGAAGATATTCACTTGGTAATTAATTTCACACTTAATTCCATCCTGAAATCATTTTGTAAAAGTAGTCTCATTCTCTACCAATGTAGGAGAAAAATTCTAAATATCATTAAAATGTATAGCATAGTCTGTCCCAAACATATTTTCCTAATTAAACCATATGAACTCAACTTGTCTCTCATGCCTCAACGTTTCTAGGTAGAAGTGATTAAATAAATTCTCCTTAATGTCCTTCCATTATATAGATTCCAGTTTTCCATCCCAATTCTGGATGTCCCACTATTTTTTTTATGGACAACACAACATGTAAGCTACCATATTTACTACCTTCTCAATAGGAGTCTATAGGTGGCCAAGTCTTGTCTGGGTAGACTCAATCCAGAACTCAGCTTTCTCAGGACCACCCTCTCTAGTAAAAGACAAAGGGTGATACAAATTAAACGTCCTCATCAGATCAGACATGCTTTTAATAGCCCTCCCATGGTCTCTTTACATCAATTTCATTAAATGATAGAAGTTCTCTCGGAACTACTATCTTGCATCCTCCACCGGCACTATCGGTGCCTCATGTTCCACCATTGGAGGATCATCCACATACATGTCCTCCATTTTTCCTCTATACTGGCATCATCATGTAGGAATATCTCTACAATTAAAAAAAACAGCACACATAACACAACTTTATCTTATTTAAGTTTTAGGAAAAGAGAAATAATACATAATAAGTCCTTTCCCCAACCCTTTCCACACGGTCAAAACTGAGGCGCTATTACTACCCTTAACCACCCTACACTAATGAATGATTAACAAGGGTAACTAGAAAAGTTTCTCATTTATACACCCATTTAGTTATATTATTTATTCATTTTAACTCATTAAAATTCATATTAGGAAACTTTTTCTTTCAATATCATAACCAAAGAAAACAGGTTAGGTTTAATAACTTTCCAAAAACCTATTTTCTCGTGCAGGCCTAAGATGAAGAATATAGTAAAATAGTCCTAAGAACCTAGAATGATGCATGAAGACTCAAATCTCATGCCATTCTAGGCTATGAATCAATTCTAAAAAAATCTCAACAATAATTATCACATAACAAAACAAGTTCATCACCCAAGGTGAAATAATATTCAACTATAACAACAAACAACAATAACAACAATCCCACCATGAGTGCTTAGGTTTCCCCCATACATGGGTTTTTAACTACTATGAACGAGGTCATTACCAAGACCCAAATATTCCTATTATACTTTCCACCTTTACCAAATAGTAAGAAAAAATAAGAAGAAACAAAATTGGACCTCTGATAACACTTTGTAACATCCTGACCTGGGTGCCACACACCGGTGCCCAGAGTTGGATGACCACATGACCTCAATCGCGACTCCCCATATGCTAGAGGGTTACACATAGATGCGAGGGTCTAGTAAGTTAGTCATGTGGATACTATAACCTCTTTTATCATATTAAAAACCATCAAAAAATAAATAAATAAAGGCAGAAGCATATATAATCATAAAAAGTACAAATGTCACAAGATTTCCATAACCAGAAATACTATACTCAGCTGAAATTGAAACATTCCAGGCCAATGTAATTGTCAAAGTGTCTAAAATTAAACAGAATTTAAATAAAATAACGACCCCCAAGTGGGTCCCAAACCACATCTAGTTCCCTCATCCGTGCTCTATCCCTAATAACCAATGTAATCTAGGGCCCTTTCCCTAAACATGTCCTACAACAATAATGTTTATTTAGGAACCAATCAGGTAGCCCGAGTAGGGTGTGAGTACTACTCATAGGCCACCAACAGTGGTGTCTATAAAAAATATTCAATAAAAGTGTACTAAGTTGTATAAATAATTAATCAAAAAATAAGGTATACATTTTACATTTATTCAGTTAATATTTATTTAATCGCATTTTCTCCCAGGCTTCATGGACACCCAATCCACAATACCTACTTTATCCCTCACTGAAGTCTGAACCATTCACAAGGGATATCCTAAACCTGAATTTCCATGTTACTATTAATTATCTTAATTCGCATGGAACTAATAAAATACATAAAACATGTAAATCAGGTAGGATTGAGTAATGTGCACTATGGGTCCTAACCTCAAGGGTTTGAAGTGCGTAGTACAAAATGAAGCATAAATGCTTCCTAGGAAGAATGGTAAATCTCTCTTAGTATTTTCCCAAATTTTATCTCATGTTCCTTAAAAAAATAGAATATCACATAGTATTCCTCTACAAAGCCTCACATGGTCCTTTGGAAAACAAACCGAACCCTTGCAGTCTTCTTCTTCAAAGGCGAAAATGACGTCAGATATGATTTACATTTGTACAATGGAAATATTGAATATTTTGATAGGTTGATGATACATGTGATGATATTTTTTATTTTTTTTGATACATAAACTAGATTACGTGGTGGAGTGATTTTTCTATGTGGCCTTCGTGGTACATGGTTCAAGGTTTTATGCAACTAGACCTACTATAAGGGGTTTCTCGCAATGATGTTTAGAGTAGGGAGCTTTCACAAAACCATTGCTATCTATATTTGGATGATTGAGAGGGTAGAAAATTACCATTAGTACCAATCCCATTCATTTTTTCATTGGATAGCTAACCGAGTAGCTATGTAAAGGTGGAAGCATGAAATAACATTATTGACAAATGGGGATGGGCATTTCCTTGTAGTCTCTATTTTTCATGTTTATGTCCTTGGGATTTTAGGTTTTCTGGGGCATGGTTTTGGTATTTATGTCTTTTATGTCATGTCTGGTTCCCCCTCCAACCTTAAAAGGGGTATTTTGTTAATAAAAATTTACTTTTCAGTCACAATTTATAATTTATAAATTCAATAATAAACTCAATAATTAATTATTCCCTAATTCCATTACTAATTCAAGAATTAGTTTGTCACATAAATACCCTTAATTAATTCCCCAATTAATTAATTACTTAAATCCAATAACTAATTCAATGATTAATTAATAAATTTTCACAAACTCAAAATACCATAATTAATTCCATGATTAATTATTTCATTCACAATTCCAAGATATCAATAATTAATTCAATATTTAATTATTCAAATAACAATTTCATAATCCAATCCATTACATTAAATTAATTCAAAAATTAATTGATCAAGTTCAACAATATAAAAACTCCATAATTAATTTAATGATTAATTATTCATGATAAAAAACCTCAGCATCCCAATTATATATTTCCATTAATTAATTTATTCACCAAATTATTTAATTTAATCACAAACAAAATTACTAATCATCTAATAGAAATTCTAAAATTACATACACATAATTATAATTAGGACTATGGGATTTGGATTACAGACCACCTTCCTCAAGATTAGCGATGAAGAATGATCACCAATGAATATCCCAAAATTGACCATAATCAAACAAGAATGCGTTGAACAACAAGATTTAGATCTAACTCATTGAAAGAGGTGGAAATAGTGAAACAATCCCTACTTTGACAATAAAAATTGACTTTTGGATTCTTTTTAACAAGAATAAAATAATCTATTAGAAATAGATCTATTTGAAGATTAATAAGAGGAGTTCATCCCTTAAAAATATAGGTCTAGATATCTAAGATCTGATGTGAGATCACTTCTGGATCAAAGTGGACTCCTGAAAATTAACAGAAGATGACCCGTAATAAAGGGTGAGATACATAAGGGTACTTCT
This sequence comes from Viscum album, assembly GCA_963277665.1. NCBI lineage: Eukaryota > Viridiplantae > Streptophyta > Magnoliopsida > Santalales > Viscaceae > Viscum > Viscum album. The sequence goes on along the minus strand of OY728122.1, from coordinate 574,240,031 downwards.
ATCAATGATTTCAGTGAAAAGAGGTGTTTCGGTCAAAGTCAGAGGTGCGCAGTGCATCTTTGGTTGATGATCATGGGGAACATACCATATTCAGTGATGAAAAAGTTTTTCAGATGGTTATGTGGGGATATAGATGTTCTTTTAAAAAGACGACTGTCAAAATTACATGACATGAATTCCCTCTTCACATCGTGTAACTTATTCCACCATTTTCTTTGGAAATCCCATCAAAACCTTTCAAAAAATCAATTGTATATTACATGTGGCGTAATCCAATTACACTTGGTGAAATATGATTTTACATGGTGAAATATTACTCCAGCTGAAATCATATTTCATGTGGGGAAATATTACACGTGGTGAAATATTTTTGATTTAATTTTTTTCAATATTTTAAATAAATTTAATCCATGATTTAAATTCAAAACAACCCATCTTAACCAAAAAATTTACAAATATTCATACCTAAAAAAATATAGTATCTAAAAAAAATACATCCATCACATTCAACATGTTCATTATGAGTTGTATTATTCAAAAAAAATTAAAGAAAAAAATTATTCTATCTTTATCTCTATCTATCTATTATTTCTCTTTTATTTTAATGGTAATTATATATAGATTCATTTTATCCTTTTATTTTTTCTCTCCCACACACTCACCAATATGCATGAACAATAAATGATACATCACACTACTAGTATAAACGAATATCGTTCCAATTTTAATTTTAAAATTCAAATTGAAATGAATACCTTTCTCAATATATTTTTAAATTAATCTCTTCCTTCTAAATTATTCTTCATATTTTTCAAACACAATTTTAGATTACTGTGATGTATCAGGTGTGGTTCTAATGTGACTAGGTAGTTATAAAAATAAATAATTTTGTCTTCCTAAAATACTCTTTATTTATAGTGTAAACAATATTGACCCTTTTCATGATAAAACCCCATTTTTTGTGATGTTTGAACCATGATCGAACAACTTATGAATTATACCAAATAATTTTATTCGAGTAAATAATTCTAAAAATCCTTAATTTTCATTATTAATGTAAGGAAAATGTTATACTTGCATGAAGAGGACTCATATATTGATCTCCATACATCAGTGACCCAATATAGAGTCCTCTTAAATCAATCCCTATACATATGGGGATCCTCATATGTCAACCATCACTATTACATCTATGCACATACATGATTTGGATCCATTTATGACTTTCTACATACTTATATAAATACTAACACGTGATATAAGTCCCTCTACATCTATCTCAATAATTATGTGAATACCGATACATGATGGTGACCCTATATGTGTGTTTTGAATATGATATTTTTTCAAATTTATTTAAAATCATTTCAGAATCATTTTAGCTCAACTCAAAACCACTTAAAATACTTCAAATCACTTCTATACATTCGCACAACACTCATCTCACATATTATACTTAAAGTTTTATGAGTTTGAATATTATTATTTTTTTTTGAAACAAAAGGAAAAATATAATAATATCCTCTTAAAACATCTCCATAACTTCTTGTCTCAATAATTCTATGTTATAGAGGTAACTACTTATCTCAAGAATATTTTCAAGTAGTTAATAACTTTTAAACTCCTATTGGGATAAATAATCTCTTCCTTTTAATTTTTTTTGGAAACCAAGGAGAAAAAATCACATACAAACTGAAATTATTTATCCATGAATCATACTTCATAAATTCTAAGAATAAATAATAAAAATTAGTGGAAGAAATAACAAAATTGGATAATAATACCTTTACATAAAAGAACAATGATTTACATTCAAGATTTTAGGGCCTTTATACCATTTTGATACCACATTTAGACATAGTTCACATTTCTCATTTTTTCAATACCACTCGAATTTATTTCCATATATCACTTGAGAATTATAACACATTCAATTTATCATAATTATTTATACAATTTTTAAATGACATATTTCTACAACCATGTTCATGAGACTATTATAAAAGATAATAGGTTACAAAAATAGATCAGCAATTTCATATTCTGTAAAAAAAATCATGATTTTACCACACAAACACATTTTTAAAGTCACAAATTACCCCTTTTAATAACTCTATATAAATACACCCCCCAAAATAAGGGTTATCTATCCATTAATAAAATATATATAAATGGATTTATTTTTAAATAATTCACTTATACTTTGTAAATAAAATTTAGAAATACAGAACGTAATAAAAATATTTTTGTTGCCTTTTATTTTCCTCCCAATTTGAGGGTTAGAATAATAGTAAATGTATGATATAGGGTATAGAATCATCATACCTTTACCTTGAGGTGTATGAGGTTGAAATCCCATTAACAACCTCAAATTTTGAAAAGAATCCTTTAGAAATGGTTTAGTGAAAATATAAACCACATTCCACTTTGTAGGAACACATTATTAGTTTAAAATATTCTTTGGAAAAATATCTTTTTGCTGATGTGATTATTTATATCAATTTTAGTTAACTTTTAATGTTGAAACTAATTTCTTGAAAAATTAATAGGACTTTGGTTATCAAAGTTCATGAGCATTAGTAATTTCACATACACATTAAGATCTTCTAACTAGGTTCTCATTTACATATGTTGAGGTGTAGCTTGAGAGGAATTCACATACTCTATATCAACAGTACTTATATTCATAGTTATTTTCCTCATAGGTTCTAAGATATAATCCTATATCTTATGAAGAAAAATCCTCTAGTTTTAGACCTCAAATCATTAAAATTTCCTACCCTATTTCCACATGAAGGTCTACATTTATTAAACTATAATTTGATGCTATATTTTAATCAAACAATATATATATATTTTATGTTCCAAATAATCATCTTTCTATCCATTAAGTGGGACTCCTTTAATGTACTTTGTTACATGGATCAATGTGAAACAACATATAAAATATTTATCCTTGAAGTTGTGAAATAAAATAAACTCTCAATAAGCTTAATATATTATATTCTATCTACTTTAATTCCTTCTATATATGTATATATATTAGTTACCACTAAAATGATTATCGAAATAAGATTTAAATAATCATGTCCAAACTTATTTTGGAATCCAAATAAGTTTTCTATTATGAATATAAAATGTTATTTTTTCTCTTGAGATATTTGTTTCCCCATAAAATAGGATCTTTCTCTTGAGAAATACCATGTCATCATCATTGATTTAGATGGTTACATACACTATTCCCTTTATAAAAATTAAATTCCTAAAATGAGAATCTAAATTAGAATAGATATATCTAGGGGTTGTTTTAACCCATTTAAATCCTTTTAAAAAAAATAATTCTCTTCTTAACCATGAAATAATACAGAAGGTTGTTCAATATAAACATCTTATTCCAATTGATTATTGAGGATGAAATATTTTAAGTCCAATTAGTGAAACTCATATCAACATTGTGATATAATAGAATAAAATATACATATGGTTTCTAACCATTACTCTAATATAATTTTCTAATAAATATAAAATATTTCTTATTGAGAATACATTTCATACACTATTCCTTTTTTTGTTTTTTACAACTTATTCCTTTTCATTAAAATTATTTTTTATTACACATTTAGTTTCAATGATAATTTTTTGGATTGGGTTATAACAAAAAATTTCATTCTTCTTCATGTCATTTATCTCTTAATTCATAGAATAAAATGACTCTTGATTCTCTAAAGATTCATATACCTTGGTTTATTTAATTTTATATTACAATGATGTTGTTGATGATGTCATAAATTTTATCCTAGTGTGAACTTGATGTCCAAGATTTCTAACAATGTTTTATACCCCCAGTAATATTTTTATACTTGGATCAGATGAATGTTTTTTATTCTGATCACATGAAAGGGATAAATCTACTTCATTATCTAACACATTTTCCACAATTCAATCTTTTTCTAAAACACATTTAGTCTGTTTGACAAAATAACATCATTATCACTTTAAAAAAATTGTTCATAAAGTGTTAATTATTCCTTTGTATGGCCTGAAACTACCACATTATAAATTTCAATAATATTTAAAATATGTTTTTATAATAATTGTGTACTCTTCCATTTTAAGGGTAAAGGGGAAATATTCCATCAACATATTTCATTTCAAACTTTCCCATGTTTTGTCTTTATCATGGATAATATAGGCGATGCAAAACAACATCAAATACTTTAAAGTAAAACATTTTTTATAATAAATATCATAGTGTATATATAAATTTTTCGTATGTAATAAACTATTTTAAACATGGACCACTTTTATAATGGATTATGTCAAAAAATATCAAGATGTGTCTTACTTTAACAATATTTTTTTATTCATCAACATTATGATTGTGCTTTTTCATTTAGAATCACTATTCTTTTGGCATGTGTATGGTTCACTTTAAAAATTATGAATACCATGATTCTTAATAAAACCACTAAATCATCCACTTTTATATTCCAGATCACTTCCTATTCTTATTTTATTTAAGGATAAACCAAAAATCATTCTTAATAGTTTTCTTAATTTTTAAACCTTATTATAGCCTCTACCTTATGATTCATAAATATGATACAAGAAATTAGAATAATTTTATCTATAAAATAAATAAAATTATTATAAAAAATGGTTTATTGAGTCTTTATTATTCAAAAAATGTTTAAATTTATAAGCTCAAATAGATGAGTTGATGGAATCTCTACATTTTTATGTAGAGAATTAACAGTTTTTCCATTTGGAATATAGATCATTTCCAATTTCTCTCTTTTTAGGACATGAAAAACATAAATATTGTCTCTTAGAGTGATATTTCACTTTTTATTTTGGCCCAGATGACTATGTATTATTTACCATAGACAATGTTTCTCTTTCATGCTAAAATAACATGAATTTCAATTATCAACAACATGAAACAGATTACACCTTATTCACTAATCAACTATTACAATGAACCTATAATTGATGATATTATCCATAAATTTATCTTTTTTAAGGATCATATCATTTTCATTATAAATAAAACAAATAATCACTATGATTATTGTGTTTTCATACTTTAATAAATAATATGTTATGGTATTTCAGTTGACCATTCGAAATCATATCTAATTCGAAACCTTTGACTTTGAGTGACCCATAATTTCCCAAGGTTAATGAACCTTATTGTATCTTATAAAATTCATTTTTATGATTAAAATACCCAATAATATTATAGGAACATCCACTAACTAGTATACATGGATTATCCACTTTGATAAATTATGTACCACTTCCAAACCCAGAGAAAAATTTATTCCTTTTCTCATTCTCTTTTAATGTTTTTGAGTTTTTATATCAAAATTTATTGGGATGAAAAAATGATGATGCATTCATTTTCATGGTAACCATGTTGGTCACATATTACACATATTTCTTATATAACATTAAACCATTTTTATATTTCTATCAATAATTTATAATCATTTTCAAAACATTTCACTTTTGAGGGAGTTATCTTCCCCTCAATTTTTTTACTTCCAAAACTCATGGAATAATAATTGTATACAATGTTGAACCAACAAATTCTCTAAATGTTACTCAAGCATAAAAAATTCCAATAATAGCTATTGGTGTCATAATTTCCTCAAAAGATATAATTCTATCCCAATGTTGAAACCAATCTTTATTCCTTCTTTTCATCATTAATTTTGGATCCTTTTTGAAAAAATATTTATTATGGGCTCCAAAAATCATCTTCATCATATAAAGATGTTTAAATAACCTTATAGAGTCACAAAATATATCCTATTTTAACTTTAATTTATTATTCTAGGGATTTGATGATTTTTGAGGATAACCATATTTTTCTACAAACATGGTTTTTCATACAATATTCTACATCTCACACCTTACACTGATATTTTTTTGACTTATTTTATCATTCTAAACGTAATTTTTGTTATTATTCTCAAACCTCACTCTTCATTAAACATTCTCTATATTTTTAAATATAATTCTGAAAGTTGGATCTAAACTATTCAATTTTTCCTCTTATTTGACCAATATTAGTTGAATATAATTGGAAACCTTTTCATTATCTTTAAAACTTTCTTAAATCATCATGTAATAGTGATATCATTATTGTTAAACAACTTTTGATCATTAAACTACTTAATAAATTTGTATTTTTATTTCATAAAATAAAATTCATTAATGTTGGGATACTGCTTATTATTCTTTAATATTATGATCTATATTTATAATTTTGATATCTTTAAGAGAATTTATTTCATTTTTTTCTTATACATAAAATACATCTCATTATCTTCATATCCACTTCCTAAACTATTTATTTCATCACTAGTAATATTTTCCTTATTCAATTATAAAATTAATATATCTTCACCAAATTCAAAACCAAATGTCTCAATTTCCTCTTCATCTTCACTACCTTATGCTTTTTCATACTCAAATAATAATTTTAACTTTTTCTATATATATAACTTCCAATAACTCTCTTTTATTTTAGACTATGATTTTATGGAATTTTTCTTGACGGATATTACTGGCCTTTCTTTTCCCTCATCAATGTCTTCTTAAACATTTATTATCAGGTGTTTTAATGAAAGTAGTAATAGCTCAACACCTAAATAATTTTAATGGTATATTTAACTTGAAATTTATCTTTCATATGATCACACTTATAGATGTAAGAGACATTATTCTTTTAATCATTAGATCTACATATGAATCTAAACTTAAATCAGAACATCATGATTAATTTCAACAACATCATTCTTTGAAATATCTTGTCATGATTCTATAATTGATATTTTCTTTTCATCATTTCCCCTTTTCTTAAAATAAATGTGTTTTGTCATCTCATAAGATTTTAAATTCTATATGTCCTCAATATGACCAATACATTGATATTTTTCTTCCAAACCTGAATTTTTTACTTCAAACATGTTAGGTATGATGAATAAGATCATCTATAAAACTATAAAATCTCCAAAATTCTCACCATAGCCTTTGATTTTGTTCACACACTTAATTATCCATGTGGGGAACCTGTCTACATTCTCATAATCATGCATCCCAAGTCCTTCATACATTAATATCTAAATTTTAAACATTTTCCACTATACTTTGGCATTTCATTCCTATATATTCAGATGTTTACACCGAATGATTTTTTATTTTATGATTGATCTAAATATAAAAAATATTTGGGAATAGGAAGATAAACTATTATTTTAAGAACATCAATAATTTTCAATGTTATTATTTCATACCATTATCATTGACTAAAATTCATCATTGAGGGTGAATCCATCAATTATATCTTCTAAGGCATCCCAACTGATTGATAAAAGGTACATATACATCATATAATTCCACATATTGTAACCTTTCCCATCTAACATGGGTATTCACTTGGTTTTCACTGATTTTTTCCTTTTATATATACAATAATATAAATTATAAACACAGTTCCTATAAAATTATATAATAGTTCCCAAATAAAGGGAACCATGATTTGATACCACTTGAAAAGACCCACGGGATCATTGAGAAACACTAAGGGTTGTGGTGTGAGTTAGTGTTTTAATTACATTTTATTTTCTTCTTAAAAAAACTCCACCACAATTAATGGGTTATGTTTGATTTATATAAAACACATAGATGCACACAAATACACAAAGAAGAATATATTTATAGGGATCACCTCCTAGGGTAAGTGAATAATCCTCTGTGTGATCCAAATTTATACCATACTATACAACCTAGTAGTTTCAAGATGATAGTGGAATAATATTAGAACATACTTTTACACATTTTACACATATACCAATATATTTTCAGTGTATCACACACAATTGAACCAAATATACTATAATGGTAGAAAATTTAGATAACAATTGAAGATTATTTTACTGAATAAACTATTTTCAAGTTGTTTTTGTGATTATTTGTTCTTCATCTTCCCTATCTCTTGAATATTTCATTAATTTTCTTGATAATTATAGAAAGATCCATCTGAAATTATTCTTTATTCCCCCCACTCACTAACATGTATTCATTTCACAAAATGTATTTCACTAGAAGAAAAAAATTTCCTTAAAATTTTAATTTTAAAATTCCAATTCAAATGAAAAACATGATAAAAATATTTTTCAAATTCTTATCTCCTTTCCAAATTATTTTTGTTCTTTTTAATACATTATTCTAGATCACTGCAACATAGTAGGGGTGGCTATAATGTGACTAGGATTTTACAATAGTAACTACTTCTTTCCTCCATCTCAAAATAGTTTATTTTTAGTGAGAATCTTCATTTCACTTTAAATGGGTCATAAATAAAATTTTGTGATATTTAGACCATGATATATCAACTTAATAATTATCCCAAATAATTTTATTCAAATAAATAATTATAAAACACAATATTTTTCATCCAGAACATAAGGTTAATATTATAATTATGTGGATATAATTATAATATTTATCTAAAAACATTGGTGACCTAGTTTTGAATCCCCATATATCAAGATGAATCCTTATATGGATCCTCATACATCACCCATCACTCTTTCTTCAATAAAAATATGTGATTTGGATCCCCTTATCCTTACATGAATAACAATACATGATTTTGATACCATTATATTAAGCTTGATACTATTTTTGATCCTTATATGTGATGTTGACCCCATACATCAATCAATACTTATCCATTTTTCTAAGTTTCCATATAATTATTTCATTAAACAATTTGAGTCAACTAAAAACCTCTTCTAACACTACAAATCACATCCGAACATCTAAAAATATTTCACCTCACATATTTTATTAAAAATTATGTGATTTTCAACATGATTTATTTGGTAACAAAACAGGACAACACAATCATCATATCCACTTCAAATATCTTCAAAACATAATTTATAGATCATTCCCATATTCCAGGGGGAATTTACTATCCAAATAATACTTCCATGTACTCAATAATTAACATAAATATCTCCAGCTCAAGAATCATTCCCTTTCAATTTTTTTGGCTACTAAGGTATATAAATTGGTTACAATCAAAAAAAACTTATCCTTGAATCACCATTAAATAATTTTAAGACAGCTTAGGTGAACATAGTGGTGGAATCATGAAATTTGAATAATAATACTAAGTAATCCATAAAATAGTTATTCACATTCTTAACTTCATATATTTTTATCCTCATGATACCAATTAGATAAACTATTGACTTTTTCATCTTTTTAATACCACTGGAAATATTATTTGAGATATCTATTATGGATCCGAATTTTTTAAACATCCAATAAGTGTTTATAGAACCTATAAATTATAGATTAATGAAAACATACTCATAAAAACTATATAGTTGTTCAATATTTATTAAAAATAGTTAAAAATTCTACATTGTGTAAAATAATTCATGATTTACACATACCCACACATTGTTTAATTAATATATTAACCCTTCTAATAAATATATCATAATATATGTCTCCACTAAATAATACATCTCTCCCACATTTGGAAAACATATATCAATGAATTATTTTAAAAAATAGTTCTCTCCCCATTTTAATTTAAATGTTTTAAATACATAAAAGGAATATATGGATTAGTGTTTTCACTTATTTTTCTCCAAAATTGAAAAAAGAATATAATGTTCAATATGAAACAAGGGATTTAATTCAAACTCTAAAAGGGAATATAAAATTTCATTCCAACCATATCTAATTGTTTTCATATTTTTCATGTTGATCACTTTCATGGAAGAACATTCAGCACTAGGGGTGAATCCATCTTTTGTAGATTCGAAAACATCATAGCTGATATATTAAAGGATTTTAACCATATTTTCTCTACATATATGTTAACCATTCACATAAATTATGGGAACATAATTTTTTTAACTGAGTTATGGTTTTATATTATATACACTATAAATTGTTTGATAAACACAAATCCTCAAACACCAAATTTAAGATCATAAATGAAGGGAACCAATAAATGATACTATATGAAAAATAAACAATATAAGTGAGAAACACTGAGCACAATGGGGGTGGGGGTGGGGGAGGGTTGAATTAGTGTTTTAATTTAATTTAACGTTTCTCATATTCAAAAACTTTAACCACCTATTAATTTGTTAATTTTTTTTCTGTAACACACACTCATAGGGCACAAAATATTTAGAAGATTCATTGCTTAAATCAAGATAATTAATTATTGGAGTGATATATATTTCACCAAGACAAAACTATACACTATTATCAACATTTTAGTATAGTGAGAAGATAATATATTTAATATTTTGTTACACATCTACTAATTATATTTCAATGCATCTCACACAAACTTGCATCCAAAACATTATAATGATCTAAAATATAGATAAAAAATAAAGTTTCTTTATCCAAATATATTGTTTTACATTTTGTGTGTGTAACACCCCAAGCTTCCATGGTACGCTTCCCATTGAATAATACAGTAGCGTGTGTAGTACGCAACCTCGAGTTCTAACACACCGTGACCAATCAAAGTAGCTGTTATGAATAGTAGTACCCACTTTTTGAATTATATAAATTTTATATTTCAAAATGGACTTAATTTTTGGATTCGGAATATCGAAATTATCCTAAGTTGAATTTTTGGTATTTTTCTGAGAACATCCAATTTTTGATGAATAGTGAAAAATACTTAAAAACAACATTTTTAATCAAAATAACTTATAGTGATAAATTATACTATTGAGTGGTTTTAAATTATAATTAAAATATAATTTTACCATTTTATCCAATGGTGGTCATTAGAATTAATTTCACTTTTAAATTGGACATAAATAATTTGCAATCTTTTGATTGATATTGTTTCTTAAAACACGCTATTTGTTTTGACAACAGGAACTAATTATAAAATTAATTAATTAAACTTATATGTTTTTAATTTTGTAAAATATACATCATTTTTTAATTCTGAATATCAATTATAGCTTAGGGTGAATTTTTGGTATTGTTCTGAAAAACTTCAATTTTTGATAAATAGTGAAACCACTAAGTGGTAGTTAAAAAAACTAATTTTTCATTTAAATGAAACTTTACCGCTTCTATGAATTGATTTTAAAAAATAAAATATACATGTTTGTCATTATTAAGTGAAATGTGGTTCAATGGGATGAAAATAATTTTTGGTGAATAGTAACTTTTTAGTTTTATTAACCGCGATTAGAGGTAATTAGGGTAATTTAAGATAAAAATGATATTATAAGAATATAAGAATACATTGAAAAATGTCCTAATATTATTGGATGAGTCATGGCCGACCAAGAAAAACCATGGGACTATTTTTGGGACCCCATGGAGCCACTTGTGTAAGATAATGACATTAATACCTTTTATTTAAAGTAAAAATAAAAATGTCACAAACATGTATTGTTTTACTAAAACAATTTTTAGAAGGGGTTATAAAAGTCATAATTTTTACTATAAATATTCATCAGAAAGATTAAAAAATTTCCTACATCATGGTAATTTTTTTATAATTTTTAAGTATTAAATAAATAAATTTATTTATGACACCATGATGATGCAGCGATTACATCATTAATGAACGATTTAAATAAAATGCAACGATAAGGTAAAATCTAAGACATACACTTGTCTAAAGCCTATTGGATGGGTGGATTTCGAACCCTTATCACCTTATCCTCTAAATATATCATCATGGGACCTCTAAAATCCGAAAAGCATTTCATAATAATGTATCATTTCATGACTTTCCAAGAGTGCCCCTCCTCTCCTCTTATAAAAGGCCCCCACATCTACCACCTTATTCAAACCTCTTAAGCCATTGTATCCACCAAAAACTGATCATTATATCTCTACACATCCCTATATTATTCATATAAGCCTTACCTTAGTCATAAATCTCTTCAAGAAACCATTTGGGTTCAAACCGAGGGGAGTTACCCGATTTAAAGATAATGTCTTCTCTTATGTTGTTTTGTTTTATTTTGCTTCTCCAACCCCCAAAACTCTTTTTATTACTCTCTTTTGTAAAAAAACAGAATATTAAATATACTAGGATGTTTTTATGAGAAGGATTTGATTTACCCTTACACACACCTTCGTCTAATGGTTAAAGAACATACTATTTCTGTGGGTGGCGAATTACTGTCTCACAAAATGATGATTGTTCAATCTTCTTTTAACAACTCTCATGGTGGCCATTATGATGACACTATTTCTATATATGATATATATTATGTTTATTTTTTCTTTATGCTTCTGTATGTTTCATTTATTGCATACCTTTATGATTTCCATTATGTGTAAACGCGATAATTTCATTTTAGGAAGTGCGGACTACCGCCCCCTCAAAGTGATTTGAATTATTAATGCCATATGTGGGACGTATAAAAAATGGAGTTAATGATATTATATATGATATTTTACTGGAATTATAATATACCTTTATATCATTATGATTTCATTCCATTAAATATGAAATAGAAATGAAAGTAGCGTTCATGTGTACGTACGACTTACCGTCTCCATGAACGGTGCATTTCATTTCTTACCTCTAAATGTTATGTAATATTATAAATTCATGTATCTACAAAACTTTATTTTATACGGTGTATAAAACCCTTTTAATTTTACTTTTATTCAAAAGTAATATTTTTATACGAATCATTTTTACTAAACTACAAAAGGAATGTTTTGTCTTATGTATGCGGCGACAACGACTTCTCCGCCGCCGTGACCATTATTTGAGTTTCGGCTTCCTCTACAAGCCATAACTTTTTTTAAATGAAAAATAAATACCATGTTTTACTTTTCTTTTATTTTGGTATTTTAAATGGTTTTGATAATGTTTTTATTATATCGATGTGTTGTATTGATATCTTCTGATTGAAATGTGGAAATGTTATGTTTCCTTTGTGCGTGTTTTATGTGATATGATTATGTTATGGTTTATGATATGTTTAAACCTTTTCATATAATGAATGAATTGGACTTAATAAGTGACGGGTGGAGCCTGCTATAGCTCCTCGATGCATCGGTAGGTCTCATGAGACAACATAGTGTCTTGGCACAAGGCCTTGACAAAATCTTATTTGTAGTATTGGAACAAGGCCTTGACTATGTGGTTATGATAGTCTGGCATTATGCATTCCATCATTATGAAAGTGGTTATTGATATTTCATGTGATTATTCAACTAGTATAATATCCATGTGAATAAGTAAATGGTATTATTTCATTTTATTTTTCTATATTATTCTAAATTTCAAGTTTAAAAGGCTTTTGTTTCAGTTATACATTGCCTTAAATGTTTATAATTATTTTTGAAATTTTCTGCTATATTGTTATACTTACTGAGAATCTGAGCTCACCCCTTTCAATGTTTTAATTTTTACAGGATGTGAAGAAGTATTTTATGAATGACCTGCTGGGATAGTATGAGGGGATATGAAGACAGGATGTTGTTGTAGTTTTGTTTTCACTTTATGATGTAATGTAACATTTATGAATGTATCTAGTGTTTCCAAGGCTACTAAACTAATCAGTCTTTCGAGACTTTATCTTTTGTGATCATTAAAATGTTACGTAATAATGCACTGACTCTGGGTAACTGGGGTTGGGGCATTATAGTTGGTATCAAAGGCAGTTTATTACTAACCTTGGAAGCTAGATTTAGATAAACTCTTATTAGAGCACATAGCCCTAAGATAGACTTTGAGGATTAGTATAGAATAACTTCCTAGAATTTTGGTATTATAGTTATTTTGTGAGTTTTCCGAGTAATACATCCCTGTCTAGATATGAGAAGGTAGAGGTGGCTCTCGCACAGATGTACCTAGGGGTAAAACCCGAAAACACTACTTTGAGCTAGACTCGAACCGGAACTGGTGCACGAAAACGGGCATTGCTGCACTCTTGGTTACGACACTCCCGTGGTATATGCTTAGGATAATTATCATTTTATTTAAAAACCATTATGAAGGGTTTATGAGTATATAATTCCTCAAAGAAAACATTTTTATGATTATGGATTATATCCATAAATATTTCAATTTAAGTTAAGTGTTTTGCAAGTTTTTTATTATGTATTTCGATTCATAAACTAATCTAGTTTATGACATTGTTTAGAAATGGAGCTTAGTGGAAGTAATGGAAACTGTATCAATGCACACACTCCATGTAGGTATTTCCCTCCTGCTCAAGATAATTATAGTGGTGCTGGTGATAAAACTGGTGCTGATCATCTTATCACTATACTGGGACAATTCACTCATGTTATGAATAATAACCTTACCCGTATGGAGAACCATGATCCGCAATGTTGAGGATCAATGTTAGATCGCTTCATGAGGCAACAACCACCAACATTTAATGGGGTACAAATCCATTAGTATTTGAGCAGTGGATAAATTCCCTAGAGAAAATATTTCAGGCTTTAGGGAGTAGTGAAAGGGAAAAGGTTGTCATGGCAGTTTACCACCTCACTAGAGATGATGATCAATGGTGGTCATTGATACAAAAAACGAAGGAAGATGATAAAGTATCAAATATGGAATGGATGGATTTCAAAGATATTTTCTTAGAAAAATACTTTCCTCATGACCATCGAGCAGATATAGAAAGGAAATTTCCGAGTCTGAGACAAAAGGAGGATGAGAATGTCGTAAAGTAGGAGGCTAACTTTACATGGTTAGCGAGGCATGCAGAAGATTATATACATAACCCAATAAGTAATATTGATCGTTTCTTTGATGGGTTAAAACCATTTATTCGTCGAGATTTAGTATCACAATCTTTCTCAATGTATGAAGATATAGTCTCTTGTGCTATCAAGACAGAAAAGGAATTCTCTAAATCTTATGATAACAAAGTAAAGCAAGAGAAGAAGATAACAGTGGAAAAAGAGAGAGATAAAGGGAAAAAGGGAACAAATGATTTTCCATTATGAGATAATGGTGGGAAGAATCACCCTGGTACTTGCCTAAAAGGAATGGGAGTTCGTTATAAATGTGGAGAAAAAGGTCACCAGGCTCGTGATTGCGAGGGAAAGAAAGAGGATATCAATGTTGAATGCTACAATTGTAGGGAAATGTGGCATTATTAAAATGAATGTCATAAGAGTCAAGGAAACTTACCTCAGAAAAGGCCAAGGGATCAAGGCCAATCTTATGTTGTTACTATAGTTGAAGTGGAATAATTAATGTATTGGTGCTTTTGGACTCAAGAACTATATTATGGTTATAAGAATAATGTGATATATATAATGATTGTACTGTAGTACTTTTTGTTTTGATTAAGGTTTTAATATGATGAAGGTAATCATATTTTTAGTATATGAAAATAAGGGAAACTTTACTTTGTTTGGGGAATCTGATGAATTGATTTTGGAATTTAGAGACCTTTTAGAGAAAGTCTGGAGATAGGTATTTTGGATAACTATAAAGGTTGTAATGGATTAAGTTTAACTTTGGATAGTATTGTTTAAGGTTAAAACATTTCTGAAGATTTTTTTTTGGAATATTATAATACTATAGTTTTATGAAAAGGACAACCTGTAGTTTGGGGGATAACCTATCGCGTCGGACAAAGCTGTAGGAATCAAACCCACAACCATAGTATGACATTACTTTATTACCTACCACTAGCCTACAGGAAGTCCCTGGTTATTACAAAATATTTTTCCTAATCTAAATGGTATGTTTTAATATTTGGAACCTTGTACGATTAGGATAAATATAATATTTTTGAGTTATGTTATCTTTTTTAGGGAAAGATTAGTTTGAGGTAGAAATTAGTGGAAGGTTGAAACTCTACTTGTCAAGTATATATATATATATATATCTTATTCTATGAACAAATTAATTCTTAAACTTTATGAAAGGGATATTAAAAAAATGTGTTATACTAATATCTTATGTTTTTTTGAACTGATGATATTTTAAATCACCATAGATAGAAGGCTTTGAGGCCCTCAATTTTACACATGTTTGTGATTGATGACCTCAATCACTCCCTAAAAATATTTATGTTTTCCCTCCAATTATTTATCTTTAATTTCCACCAATGTTCTCCTAATCGAGATCATAATTTGGTGGTGAATTTTTCATTTCCCTTTCCCTCTTATTAAGGCTAAATATTATTAACCTTATTTTTGATGTGGGTTTTCCACAAAGGTATTTTCTACTTTCAACCTTTTATTTTCGAAGAACAATTTCAAATTTCGAGGATGCAATTTATTGAAGGAGGGTAGAATGTAACACCCCAAGCTTCCATGGTACGCTTCCCTTTGAATAATACAGTAGCGTGTGTAGTACGCAACCTCGAGTTCTAACACACTGCGACTAATCAAAGTAGTCGTTATGAATAGCAATACCCACTTTTTGAATTATTTAAATTTTATATTTCAAAATGGACTTCTTTTTTGGATTCGTAATCTCAAAATTAGCCTAAGTTGAATTTTTGGTATTTTTTTGAGAACATCCAATTTTCGATGAATGGTGAAAAATACATAAAAACAACATTTTTAATCAAAATAAATTATAGTGATAAATTATACTATTGAGTAGTTTAAAATTATAATTATAATATAATTTTACCATTTTATCCAATGGTGGTCATTAGAATTAATTTCACTTTGAAATTGGACATAAATAATTGTCAATCTTTTGATTGATATTGTTTCTTAAAAACAAGCTATTTGTTTGGACAATGGGAATTAATTATAAAATTAATTAATGAAACTTATATGTTTGGAATTTTTTAAAATAGGCATCATTTTTAATTCATAATATCAATTATATCTTAGGGTGAATTTTTGGTATTGTTCTGAAAAACTTCATTTTTTGATGAATAGTGAAACCACTAAGTGGTAGTTAAAAAAACGGATTTTTCGTTTAAATGAAACTTTACCACTTCTATGAATTGAATTTAAAAAATCCTACATACATGGTTGTCATTATTATGTAAAATTTGATTCAATGGGATGAAAATAATTTTTGGTGAATCGTAACATTTGAGTTTTATTAACTGCGATTAGAGGTAATTAGGGTAATTTAAGGTAAAAATGATATTATAAGAATATAAAAATATATTTACACACATCCTACTCTTATTGGATGAGTCATGTACGACCAAGACAAACCATGGGACGATTTTTGGGACCCCATGGATCCACTTGTGTAAGATAATGACATTAATACCTTTTATTTAAAGTAAAAATAAAAATATCACAAACATGTATTGTTTTACTAAAACAATTTTTAGAAGGGGTTATACAAGTCATCTTTTTTACTATATATATTAATTGTAAATATAAAAATATTTCCTACATCATGGTAATTTTTTTATAATTTTTAGGCATTAAATAAATAAATTTATTTATCACACCATGATGATCCATTGATTACCTCATTAATGAACGATTTAAATAAAATGAAACTATAAGGTAAAATCTAAGACTTAAACTTGTCTAAAGCCTATTTTATGGGTTTATTTCGAACCCTTATCACCTTATCATAGAAATATATCATTTTTTTACCTTTAAAATCCGAAAATAATTTCATAAAAATGTAACATTTCATGACTTTCCAAGAGTGCTCCTCCTCTCCTCTTATAAAAGGCCCCCACCTCTACCACCTTATTCACACCTCTCAAGCCATTTGATCTCCCAAAATATGATCATTATATCTCTCCAAATACCTCTATTAATCATATAATCCTTAAATTAGGCATAAATCTCTTCAAGAAACCATTTGGGTTCAAACCGAGGGGAGTTACCCGATTTAAAGCTAATGTCTTCTCTTATTTTGTTTTGTTTTATTTTTATTCTCCAACCCCCTAAACTCTTTTTATTCCTCTATTTTGTAACAAAAACAGAATATTAAATCTACTAGTATGTTTTTATGAGAATTATTTGATTTACACTTACACACACCTTCGTCTAATGGTTAAAAAACATACTGTTTTTGTGGGTGGTGAATTACTGCCTCACAAAACGATGATTGTTCAATCTTCTTTTAACTCCTCTCATGGTGGCCATTATGATGACACTATTTCTATATATGATATATATTGTGTTTATGTTTTCTTTATGCTTCTGTATTTTTCATTTATGGCATACCTTTATGATTTACATTATGGGTAAACGCAATAATTTCATTTTAGGATGTTCGGACTACCGCCCCCTCAAAGTGATTTCAATCGTTAATTCCATATGTGGTACATATAAAGGATGAATTTAATGATATTATATATGATATTTTAATGGAATTATAATATAAATTTAGATAATTATGATTTCATTCCATTAAATATGAAATAGAAATGAAAGTAGCGTTCACGCGTACGTACGGCTTACCGTCTCCATAAACGGTGCATTTCATTTCGTACCTCTAAATGTTATGTAATATTATAAATGCATTTATATAAGGTATATATATTATAAATATGATATCTACATCATGAATATAATTCTGGAGATAATGTATATTCTACCACATAAAAAAATTGTAATTATAAGAAGTTTATTGTTGACTCAAGTACCAAAGATCGACAGAACGACCGTTATTAACTTAAATGACTACATAATTTTCATAATATGATAATAAGTGACATAAAAGGGATAATTAACTTGAAAAAGGTTCTTAATCAAGTAGATATTAACTCTAGTTTATTATTCAGGAGATTAAAGAATGATCGATTCAAGTCGGACACGAGTTAAGGGACTTCGTCTCAATCTCTTTTCATTGAGGCATATTTTGTTTTATACACAACTTTATTTTATATGGTGTATAAACCCCTTTGAATATTAATTTTATTATAAAGGAATATTTTTATAATAATCATTTTTACTAAATTACAAAACTAATGTTTTTTCTTATGTATGCGGCGACAACGACTTCTCCGCCACCGTGACCATTATTTGAGTTTCGGCTTCCTCTACAAGCCGTAACTTTTTTAAATGAAAAATAAATACCATGTTTTACTTTTATTTTATTTTGGTATTGGAAATGGTTTTGATAATGTTTTTATTATATCAATGTGTTGTATTGATAACTTCTGATTGAAATGTGTAAATGTTATGTTTCGTTTGTGCATGTTTTATGTGATACGATTATGTTATGGTTTATGATATGTTTAAACCTTTTCTTATATGAAATGCATTGGACTTAATAAGTGACAGGTGGAGCCCTCTATTGCTCCTCGATGCATCAGTAGGTCTCATGAGACAAACTAGTGTCTTGGCACAAGGCCTTGACAAAATCTTATTTGTCGTCTTGGCACAAGGCCTTGACTATGTAGTTATGATAGTCTGGCATTATGCATTCCATCATTATGAAAGTGGTTATTGATATTTCATGTGATTATTATACTAGTAGAATATACATGTGAATAATTAAATGGAATTATTTCATTTTATTTTTCCATATTATGCTGGAGTTCAAGTTTAAAAGGATTTTGTTTCAGTTATACATTGACTTAAATGTTTATGTTTATTTATGAAAGTTTCCACTATATTGTTATCATTACTGAGCATATGAGCGCACCCCTTTCAATGTATTAATTTTTCGAGGATGTGAAGAAGTATTTTATGAATGAACTGTATGGATAGTATGAGGGGATATGAAGACAAGATGTTGTTGTAGTTTTGTTTTCCACTTTATGATGTAATGTAACATTTATGAATGTATCTAGTGTTTCAAAGGCTACGAAACTAATTAGTCTTTCGAGACTTGATCTTTTTTTATCATGCCAATGTTACGTAATAATGCACCAACTCTTGGTAATTGGGGTCTGGGTGTTACATTGTGTATTTTTTGTTATTATAAATATTTTATTCTTATAAATTATCAATACATAAATTCATGTTTCATACACAAAACAACATGTAAAAATGTTACCATTGTCTAAATATTCATCATGAGTAGTATTCTTCAAAAAATAGTAGTGATAACTTTTCTATATTATTATGCTATATCTCCCACTCTCTTATTTTTGTTTAATTTTGAAGATAAATTTTTAGAGATTCATCTCACCCTTTTCATTTTTTAATTACCCACACTGATCAGAATGCATAGATGATATATGATATATCATTCCTTTATCAATAAAAAACATCATTATAATTTATGTTTTGATTTTTAAATTTTATTAAAAAAACTTTCCAACTAATTTTCAACCTTTTTTGTTCCTTCCCTCGTCATAATATTCTTAATTTTTTAACACTTTTAAAGATCATTTGGAAATAAATTTAGTGGATACTCTGTGACTCGGTGTTAAAAATAGTATCTTATTCCTCTTATCAACACAGTAACACTATATTCATATTGAGAACCTCCCTCTCCCATTGAATGTATCACAAATCACATTTTGATGTGTTTAAACCATGATGGGAATACTTTAGAATCACTCCATATAATTTTATTCAAATAAGTAATTCTGAAACTCTTCATTTTTCTGCCTAAACATTACGAAAAAATTATCCTTACATGGAGAGGACCCTTACATAAATATCAATATATTAGTGACCAAGTTTTAAATAAACTTACATAGAGATCTTTCTAAACATGGATCCTTATATGTTGGATATCAATATTACATAAACCAATATTCACAATTTAAATCACCTTAATTTAATCCCAATCATTTTTCCAATCCACATTTGTGATTTATATCTATTTAAATTAGGCTCCATACTTACCTTTATCCCCATATATGATATTGGAACCATATGTGGTCACCCTTACATGAATATGGACTGACCCATTATTTCATATTTTTTTTAATTTTTTTTAAATCAATTTAGATAAATTGGAAACCTCTTCTAAAATATCAAATCACTTAAAAACATCCAATAATATTTCACCTCATATATTATACTTTAAATTATGTTATTTTGAACATGATATATGTGTTGGAAACAAATTACAACACAACAATCATATCAACTTCAAAATTATCTAGAAAATTTACACTATATAATTACCATATTCCAGAGGGAACTTATTATCTCTCAAATCTACTTAAGTAATAAAAAATTTCTAACATATCATTTTATAGGCACAAGTTCATAAAATATTTTATGAAATTTTAATATTATGTTTGTAAAATATATAGGAAAAGTTTCTTCTATAAGATAGTATATTAAATTACATTTTATGTGTGAAGCCATAATATTTATGTTTTCATCTACCTTATACTATTTTTGTAAGATCTATGATCATGAGAATAGTTATTAGACATCAGTAATTGAATTATATCTTCAGTAAAATCTCTTATACGATTGGGACATAGGGTTGGACATCCCATTGGCCTAAAAGCATACTCCCTTTTCTAGAAATTTAAGGGGTGGGATAACTATTTTTGCAGGCTGACTCATGTGGATATTATGAATTTAATTTTACTATATTCCTTTACATGAAATTTTTATAAACATAATGCCTCAAATTCACTTTGATATAAAGGAAAATATTTTGCTTCAATTTTTTGGAAACACAAACTCGGGGGTTGGGTAAAGAGTTAAAAATTAATGAGTTGTAAAAAAATTAATTTGGTAGATGTAATAGTATTTCAAAAAATAAATCATTATAATATTGAATACACAAAGGAATAAACCATGAGAGAATAAAAATTTCATGATATGTAATCGGTTTAATATATATGGGATGTATATTAAACTGGTGGGATTTTTAAGAAATTGTCTAAAATAATAAGTGTGATATTACTTTGAATGTGAATCATTCTAATAATTCAATCATATAGTATAGGTGTACCAAACAATTAGGTTCACATGAATTATCTAGTGTATGGAAATAATGTAATAAGGCGGTCTTAATGATGAGGTTCCATATTTTTGGTGTTTTTGGGTTATACAATTTGGGAAATCCGAATGATTAAGACACAAGAGGATTAGGGATTAGTTAATCCATTAAAAATATTTAGATAACTATTTTATCCAATCATCAATCGATGAATTTTATATGATAATATTGATAAATTTATTCTTTATAATATATTGACTTGGCTTATTTGCATACTTAAACTAGTGTATGTAGTTATGAAATATAGATCATGGATCATTAAATAAATATGACAGAAGATATCTTGGTTTTTAGTGGGAATAAATCCATTAAAATTTATTTTTGGAAATATATAATTCATGATTCTCATCCATAGATATTTTTATGTTATCATATCGAGACCCACCTTGGATGAGCCTGTAAGGGGCTTACGGTGATAGGGTTTACCCTGTCACCGCCTTCCTATACCCCGTAGTGGATATACTATGGTCTCTTCTATCGCTCTCCATGTCGGGTTCGAGGATCTCCCTCCGACTGTGGTTTCACGCTACGAGCTCTGTGGTGCTTCAGTTCATGATCTTAAGTGTAAGTCCTATTTTCAACGAGGTCACTCTATTTGTCTGCTCACTCTTTGAAGCATTAGTGGGATCATGGTTTCTGGTGGTGTAGCGTCGTCCTGTTTTTTTGGAGCTTGAGGGTTTTGGTAATGATCTGTGTAGGATTTAATGCTTCGATTGTTTGTGGGGTTCTTCTCCATCCAGACGTTTTTCACTGACAAGATTTTTTTGGTTGATCTATGGTGTTCCGACATGGTGATTGGTTCTCTGTCTCATCCCCTTTTCTTCTTTTTCAATTTTGTATTTTCCTTCTACTGCTCTTTTCATTATCTGTTTTTTTGTGTTGGACTACTTTGGATGAATCTACTTTGGGGTTCTCGGATTTGTGTTGTTAGATGGTTGGAAATGATTCTCCAACCATCTATAATCAATTCTTTTCTTGTTATATTGTTGGATTTCTGATTTAGTGTCATTCTCTATTTGATTCTGATCTCCAGTGATTTTCTTTTGGGAAGAACTAGTGATGGTTTTTGGTGGGAAGAAATCGTGATGGTAGGAGAAAATATAATGTTGCAGGTGTATTTTTTGATGAAGTAGTGTTCTTTTTTGATGAAGCATAAGCTCATATGGTTTAGGGGTAGAGTCTTTAGTGGGGGAATATGAAAGTTTTTTCTATTTTTGGTTCAGTGGAATCTTCAGTATTGTGGAAACAATGTTTTGGCCTAATGATCTACATTTTATGGTTGTGGATTAGATTCTCATGGTGGTTTTTGGCGTGGTTGAATTGATTTTGGTCTACGGAGTGTCGATTGGCTTGTGGTTGTGCTATGGTGTCTGCAGAGTAGGGAGTGGTGTCCAGATGGCCTGTTTTTCTTCGTTCTGGTTTCTTCTCCACCTTTTTTGGATATCCTTTGGGTCATCTCACATCGCTGGATGGTTTGGGTGAACTCCAACTGGAGTCCGCCGATGGGTTTGTGGATTTGGGCTGGTGTTGACGGTCATACTGGTGGGTGCACGAGGAGATCAATTCTTTGTTTTTTTCTGCTTTTTTGATGTTCGTGTATCTTATTTCGTGGTACCTTGGACTTATCTTGATTATTTTGACTCTAGATATGAAGGTTTTTCAGTTTTAATGCTTGAAGGGATTGTGCATCCATTATGCTTGAATGTCATTTATTGTGAAGGATAGTATTTTTTTAAGTGGGGAAGTTGTGAAGTTGTGATGTGCTGAAATGGTGAAGTCATGTATGGTTTCTCACTTTTACCTAAAAATTGTTTGCATAATAACAAAAAACAATTTTCAGAAGGTTATGAGATACATCAGGATAGTCATATTGAAATCCATCATAGGTACAACCAATTAAATAGTTCAAGATTGGTACTTATGATTGAAAATTTTTCACAAAGTGATGTTTTCAAAGAATCTAAATTTTATTTTTATAGAGGTCAATCTCACTAACTTTGAATCTGGAATGATATATTTTTGGTGTGGGTCACACATTTTTGCTGATAAACAAATTCATATAGATAAAATGGAATTGAAAAATGTTGGAGTAGATCATTGTGTTAGTAATCGAGAAAGAGTTATTTCATTAGAAGTTATTACAAGTAATTTATATCTTTCTAATATATTTTCCATTGAAGTAGATAATTGTTATTATGTTTCTTACAAAAATATGATTTTTTTCAACATCATATTGAAAAAATTGTGGGTTTTCATTCATTATTAATATCATGAGATTATCTATATATAATAATAAACCATTTAAGGAAATTGGGAGTAGTGTAAATAGATTATATATTCTAGATACAGATAATCCTATCTATATCAGTAATAATTTGAATCTCATGATTTATTATAATCCCACTGAACTTTGTCATTGTCTCCATGTCCATATCAATTGGGAATACTTTTAAAGACTATATAATGATAGACTACTTTCACCATTTTATTATGAATCATTTGAATATTCTAAATATTTTTCATAGGAAGTATGACCAAATAAATTTTTAAAATAAAAGGTGGATTTTCTAGTTGAATGTTGGATCTCATAAATTATGATATTTACGGACAATGAGTATTCAAGAAAGTGGTTTTTTACTTAATAATCTTTAATGATGTCTATATTTGGTATATATTGGTGTTTCTAATAGTATAAAAAAATTTAAGTGTTCAAAGTTTTTACAATTATATATATAATCCATTGAGGAAAATCATAATGATCCTATGATCAGATTCCAGAAGTGAACATTTAATCCTGATGTTCATTGGTCGTCTATGTGATTGAAGAATTGTTTCACAAATCACTTTTCATGGAACACCACATTCAAATGGTGTGGCTGAGAGGATGGATTATAGCTTTTTAAAATTGTTTGATCAATGGAGACTCTATGGAAACTTTCAATTTATTTATGTAGTTATGATTTGGAAGCTTTTATATTTTTACTAAACTATGTTCCATTTTAAAAAGTCATAAATATGGCATATGATACCTTGTAGGGAAATGTGCTATTATTTTTTTTAAAATATATGTTATTGTGAGTAAATTTTTTGAAAATTTTATTATAGTAATCTTGAATATAAATATGAAAAAATTATCTTGATGTAGTGTTTTTGTCTAGGAGGTTCACTTACATCGAGGAATATTTTGGAGGAAAACTAAACTTGGATAAGTTCAAGACAAAAAATATGATGTGTTCCTGAGATAGAGTTTATTCTAATAAAATAATAATTTAATAAACAAGAACAAACACATATAACCTAACAACCTCAATGGCCTTGTATCATTCATTATGATATCATGAGATATGTTTTTCTCATAGTTATTAAAAACGATGTAACATTCATAGGAGATAAACCTACTACCTATTAGGAGTCTATAAAATGATCTGATTATGATAAATTTTTAAAATCTATGGAATTTGAAATAGAATCATTTTACAAAAAATTATTTTAAAACTTGGAAGATAAAAGTGGTGATACCCATAGGGTGAGAAATGGTTTTTTTAAAGAAAAATATCAAGGAACCAAGAGTTTATACCTATTAATCATGCATTTTTTCAAAAGGTTACACGAAATTTCATGGTATTTTATATAAATAAACCATTTAACCTATTATGATAATAATTTCCATTCATATATATCTCTCTAGAACTGCTTAAATTGATTAAGAGATATATCACGTCGATGTAGAAATTGATTTCATAATGTGAATTTAGTTAAGGATGTGTATGTGATATGAATCTAATGTTTTGAGGTTTTAAATGAGACTTCCAAGGATTCCATGCTATAATAGTGTATTTATAAATTTAAGTTGGTATCTTTAAGTTGGAATATCTAGTTCAATGGATCATCTTCTACTATTGACCTTATGGATGGTTTCATTCCATGGATTTTGAAATAGGAGGATAATGCCACCATTATTGATATTCTTCTTAAACAAT
Source organism: Viscum album (assembly GCA_963277665.1). NCBI lineage: Eukaryota > Viridiplantae > Streptophyta > Magnoliopsida > Santalales > Viscaceae > Viscum > Viscum album. The sequence continues at coordinate 574,214,168 of OY728122.1, read as the reverse complement.
AGATTAAAGAGGATATCTCTAGTATCAAATCTGAAATTTCCCTTGGTCTAGATGGATTTGGTAACTTTTTCTTGAAATATTTTTGGTATTTCATTCATGTAGATGTTTGCAGGCTAGTCACTAAATTTTTCAAAGGTGGGCCTCTTCCCGAAGGTTTGAATTCCCAATTTATTTCCCTTATCCCAAAGGTGGAGAATGGAAATGAAAAAAATTATTCAGGCATGTTGACCTGGTAAACACCATTTATAAAATCATCTGCAAAATTCAGTCTAATAGGCTTTCCTTTACTACTGTAAATATTGTGTCTTCCAATCAGTTTGGCTTCATATAGGGGATATCGATTCAAGATTGTCGTATGACTGCTTCATAGTATGTCAATCTTCTCAAGTACCACCATAGGTGGGAAAATTTACCCCAAGATGGATGTTAGAAAAGATTTTGATACAATGGATAGGTTTTTATATGAAATATTCTTACCATGTATAGTTTTGATGAAGTTTTTATAAATTGGGTTACATTTATCTTAGGCTATTCCCACATCTCAATTCTTAGTAATGGATCCCCCAAAGGATACTTAGACTGCTCGAGAGGTGTCAGGTCGGGTGACCCTCTATCTGTGGTCATTTTATTGTTTTTGGAGGATTATCTCAGTAGGTTTCTCTCTATTATGGATGAAAAGGGTATGTTGAAGGCTATTCATGCTGGAAGGGGGCTTGTTTCTCCTACACACCTCTTATATGATGATGAAATTATCCTATTCACTCAAGGGGACAAGGGAAATATCAAAAACAGCATGAGAACTCTTTTTCATTATGATAGGGCTTCTGGATAAGATAGTATATATAGAAAGTCTTTGGTCTAGTTTGGAAGAAAATTTTATCCTTCTAGGAAAAATGACATCACCAGAGAGATGGGCATTCAAGAGGGGGCCCTTCCCTTCAACTATCTAGGAGTGACAATGTTTTGGGTAAGACTAAAGGTATGTCATTTCTCTGGCATTGTTAGTATTATTAGATGGAAACATTCCTCATATATGGGAAAATAATTATCCATGGCCGGTAGGGTGTGTCTTGTGAAGTCAATCATCACTTCTAAATTTGTGTACTCTTATATGGTGTACAAATGGATGATTACTCTACTTAATAGTATCAATGTTTCTATTAAGAACTTTATTTAGAGTGGTAGCATCATTGAAAAGTATCCTGGAATGGTTGCATGGAATTATGTTTGCAAGACTTATGATTAAGGGGTTTAGGTATCAAAAACCATGGGTCCTTTAATGACTCAATGTGGGTTGGGTTTATTTGGAGGCTCATCAATGTATATTCTAAGACTCTTGGCTTCCTTAGATCCATATTAATGCATAGGTTCAAATATAAAAACCTCAAATTATTCAATTCTTCTATGTAGCCTACTTTCAAGAATTTGTTCTCCAAAATTGACGTTGATTCGTGGGGGATGGTCTCTATGGATTCTTCTTTAAAATTCTGGAAACATAAATGGGCTGGGAATCACCTAGAAGACCTTGTTCTGGAGGAAGACCCAAATACAGATTTTTATCTTTCAATCATAGAAAAACTTGGATGCATGGAGAATATCCAAAATCATATTATTTCCATTGTTGATAATTATTACATATCCTCTAAGGGAGATTTCTGGGCTTGGGAGCTGGCTTCCAATGGAATACTTTCCATCAATGGGTTCTATAACCATTCTATTAGCAATAATTCCTAATTAAAGTGGATGGGTAGACTGAACAATAGTTTTTTTAAACCCTCTTCATCCCCCTTTTTATGGATACTGGCCTATAAGAAATTTCTAACTGATAATTAACTTTAATCTTACAGAATTTCTATCTAATCTAGGTGTGTGTTATGTCATCAGCATAGGGAGGTTGTCAATCACCTTTTCTCAAATGTGCAACAACTTAAACAATGTGGAAAGAAGTATAGAACATTTTAAACGTCTATTTTCCATGAGATAGCTCGATATAGGACCTCATGAGGAGTTGGGTGGACATGAAATTGTCACCAAAACTCTAGACAGTTTTACAAGCTGCTGCACAAGAACTCGTGCACTTCATCTGGAATTTCGAAAACAAGTTTGTACATGAGTCTCAGCATTTTCTTGCTATATTTCCATGTCTCTCATTCTCACTTCTATGCATGATTTGAGAATCCCGCAAGGTAATTACTAGGACAATTCAATTCATGGTCTCTCAGTTCTCAACCGGTTTGGGGTTAAGGGAAATTCCCCATGGTTCGCTTAAGTTTTTTTGGTAGGACCCATTTTATGGATGGATAAAAATTAATACAGATGGTGATTAAAGGGTGAATCCAGGACCATTGGGCTTTGGCACAGTTTTAAAGGATCCTCAGGGTTATGTTCTTGGTTATATTTATGGATCATGTGGTAATGCCTCTTCTCTCTAAGCTGAAATTCTTGGTGTTATTATGGATGTAAAACAAGTCGATCAATGGTGATGGAATAAGATATCTCTTGAATGTGATTCTACAATTGTTGTTCTTTCCATTCGGATTGGTTTGTTGCAACTTTCATGGAAGCTCACCAACTGTTGGACCATATGTTTAGACCTTCCATTTTCAAAGGAGCACATTGTCACTAATTCTTATAGAGAGTAAAATTCTTTGGCATATGGTCTCTCTAATAAAGGAGTTAATGGGTTTTTTTATCCTTGGGATGACCAATGTTGGGTGATCTCCATTCTATTCTTAGGATGGATCAATGTAAACTTCCTACTTTTGGACTTGTGTATGCTTTTTATCAACAAAGGTGTCTTGATTTTCTAGGAAAAATCTCAGTATACCATAAAAAATGGTAGTATTATAGCGAATATGATATTTTATGTAGATAAAATACTGCTTAAGAGAAATGATGTCACATCTCTTTCCTCTTTAAATTTTTGGGTTAGTTAGCTATTCATATTTAAACACATGAGTGAATCATCCTACATACTGGTTATGAATATCTATAAAGGAAAATATAATAAGATTCTAGAACTCTATCATGAAACTTACATTGGTAAATTGATATATTAGTTTAGCATAGAGAACCTTAAGAAGGGTTTACTACTATTATTTAATTTAATTACTGATATGAAAATTTATTATCCTTATATGGAGTTATAAAGGATGGATAAAATTTACTTTACATCCACCATATGATCTATTATATATCCAATGATCTTTATTCATACTAAAGTCACATATTCTCTATGAATAATCAGTTGATTCCAATTCCATCATGATTTGAGTTACTAAATTATTTTATAGAACATTATTATGTACTAGATAAGGACAAAGGATATATTTTTGTTATTTAGTGGAGAGGACAATCTCGGGGTGAAGGATTATAGAGATGAATGTTTTGAATTTAAAAAAGTTTATATAAGATATCAATATCATTTTTTGTTTTTCCAAAATGGGGGTTCAATCATTTGGAAGAGTTCCAAAAAGTACACCATAGCATACTCATCATTTGTGGTAGAATACATTGATGAATAAGACGTTATGAAAGAAGCTGGTTGGAGTTGGAAGTTCATTTATAAACTAGAGATGTTTCTTAGAATCAAGGGAGAAATTTAGTTTTACTATGACAATAAGAGAGTAATTTATTATGAAAGAGAAATTAAATCTCAAAAAACACCAAAATCTACCTTCAAAAATACTATCTTATATAATAGATCATTGAGAGATGAGTTTTTTGGATACATTCAAAGGCTATATAATATAATATAGTGAATCAACTGATGGCACAATTATCAGAGTAGGAAAATGAGGGGAATATATAGTATTTTGGTATATTATATATGGTAGATTGATATATTGGTAGGGTAATGCATCCTATTATTATAATATAGTAAATATAAATTTATAAATCATTATTGTGCGCATAAATTTACTTTAAATGAATGGTTTATTGATAATTTTACCACAATGTATTTTGGCTTGTGGTGGCATGTTATAATTTTTAGGAATAAAATATTACTCTCATTGAAAAGGGTTTTATATGAGATATGAATAATATATTTATGATGTTATAAGTAGAGACTTATTAATTGTACTAACCCATTATGTATATCCCATAGAATTCCGTATAGTTATTTTTATACATAGTAATATATGCCTATAAAAAATCCTTCTTAACTGAGGTTATTAAGATACCTAAATTAGAATATAAATTGTTGGATACAATTCTTATGGAATTAATTATAAATTATCTAGTATTGATGTGGTTGGGTATGCAATGAACATGAAATTTGTTGGATCATGTGGAGAATGAGATTTTTTTCAAAATTATGATGACAAAGAAACATCTGGCCCATGATGTAATTGGAAATAGAAAATTCAAGGACATGTTTAGTTGTGCCATAGGAGATGTGTCTAGATAAGTTGATGTAGGGAATTTGATGTTACAATATTATATATGAATGAAATTTGATGTACCAATAAACCTAGATAGTATTTTTTTGAAAATCCAGAAAATATGTCATTGATAATACTAGATTGATTTTGTTCCATATATAATTTTCACTCTATGTCCCAAAAATGAGATTATATAGGTATATATACATAATGTATATGATATATCTTTAGGTAAAATTATTTATATAATCTATTTTTAGTTTGATAAAGATAACAACATGAAACTTAGTACCTTAAGTAGCACTAATTGGTTGCTAGAGGATTTGAATTACTCACATATTTGAAATAAAGATTACATATTTTTTGGTCAATACATGTATGGAATGTAGTGTCACCCACTTTGGACTTTGAATAAGGATTAATTTGTGGAAAATTTGTTTATTCCAAAATGAATATATTTCAACACACTATATTGAAAATTAATTTTGAATTGATTCAGAATGGGGTGTGAAGTTTTGTATAAAAAATTATTTGATGTTAGTGAACATGAAATATTATTATATGTGAACCAAAATGATGTTAATATGATTCACATGGATTACTGATACATTTCCTACCAATATATCTTAAAACAAGATATTGAGGATACATTTAATATGTATCCTGCAACTAAATATGATGTATACAATGGATCCAATGTAGTATGGAGTTAATGTGACAAAACCTTGGGCCAATGTTTCACCCAATATATTGTGTTCCTTTGGATGAAGCTACCTCAATATCATCTATGAAGTGATTATTTGTTTATAATTAATTATTAATGAATTAATAAAGACATGAAATTTTCATTAAACGTGTTCAATGGATGAAATTATAAAGGGAAATAATGGATTCATTGATATAGAACCTGATAAAACATATACGATAACACTCTCCATTAAAATAAACGCATCAGTATGACTATATAAATTGTATGAGACCCATGTTTTGGGTACATTTGATGCTTATGAACATATAGAACCATATTTTATTATTTTATCTTAATTTACCTCTATGATGGAGGTGTTATTACTTCGTAACTGATAAAGGGACCCCGAGAGTTGTTCATTGATCCAAAGGCTGGTGAAATCCCCTTCAAGTCTAGAAACCTTATTTTATACTTTGGTGATCATAATAAATATTTCTCCATTTAGATTTAGGCTACTTCCACTACCATACATGTACGATATTCTTTATAAATATGATTCACCTTGACCCTTAATTATAGATTAGGTAGTTTAATGGGGTTTTCCATTTCAAACAATCATGATATTGTCCCTTAAAACCCATTAGAGAAACCCTTTAAAAATATGATTTAGAACTATCTAGATATAGAAGAGTCAATACACCTGATCATGATGATATAAATTTAATATTACTTAATATGAATAAATTTATAGGGATCGCACTATAGGGGGATTTTCCATGCCATAATGGTGATATATAAAAGTAGAAGTTAAGGATTCACACAACAACTTGGAGGTCATGATTTTTTTTTATAATCTTTAACAGATGTTGTACTGTGAAGTGTTTTTCCACTATGATATGTTATTAAAATATATTTTCCTAAATAATTTACATGCCATATATTTTGTAGTTTGAGCCCTAATTCTTAGAGGGAGGAGTCATTATGATGTGATGATGAAATTTTTTTCAAGATGATGTCAATTTAGATAGACTAATTGGACACAAAAGTTCATATATTTTAGTGTTTTTAAGTGATTCACTTACAATGTGTTTAGTAAAAATAAAAAGGATTATCATTGGTTCTTTTTTTCATAATAATTAATTAAACTTGAATAAAATAAACATGGGTAAATTTGGATTCTATCATTTATGACTTGAGATATCTTTTTATGAGAAGACACATAAAGAGACGGGTACTAAAAAAATTCTAGATGAAAATATGGAGATCCATGAGTGTACTGTGTTAGTGGATCATTTTATTCATCATGTTTATGAAGAGGGAGATTATTACTACATCCTCATTGGTTTAATTAAAATTCTTATTTTTTTAAGATCAAGGTGTCAATTGGAGGAGGAATGATCGTCCAAAGTGGTTTGAATAGTGAGTTACCTTCCATTATGAGTGTTTTAAACATAGAGGATCAGTATAATTTCTCTAATATTATAACAAAAAAAACATTTTGATTTTTATATTTTTTTATAAAAACATATAACTATTGTTTGGTCCTTAGATAATTCCCAGTTTAAGAGGCCTAATAAATAATATTTTTATCATTATTTTTTGTTTTTTCACTTCTATATTTTGACATGAGTGATTCGATAATGTTTTGATTAATAAAGGAACAATATCATTGGAAGGATCATTTTTAAATCATTAATCCTTAATTTATCCCCCTCTCAAGGGATTTTACTTATGTGGGTCTAATAATTACAACTATTTTTTCATTTATTTTATTTTTATCTCGGTCCCATAAAAAGGCAAAAATATCATTACGAATGTAAATAATATATAATAAATGTTTTATAAAACAATATATTTTGAAATTAATATAAAATTTACTCTAAATATCATTAATTGTGACTTTTTATATTGAAAAATGTAAAACAACCAAAATAAAATATCCCAATAATTTACTATGAAATATCATCAAGTACTATAGAAATATATTTATAATCCTAATAAATATTCATTATTAAATATTTTCATTAGAGAAAACATAGATAACCTTTTTCAAATCCCATCACCGTAAAACCTATTTGTGGAAGTAAGTCCCACAATAAAAAAAAATCCACCACCAAATATTCTTTTTCCTAAAATGATATTGTATTTTATGTAAATTAGTATCATAATTTAATTTAATAAAATAAATATATTAGATTAATTTTAAAACATTTAACTAAGAAAATATTCGATATAAAAAATTAAATTAATTATAATTTAATTAAATAATTCTCAAAATGAATACTTTATTAAATAATTTTATCCATAACATATGAAAATATTCATAAAAAATCTTGGTCGAAAAGATAATTTTGTGATCGTATTTTATTAATTTTTTATAAAAAATATATAACTTATATATGATGAAATATTATAAAATATTATCCAATTTTAACTTGGAGAATTTTTAATAGAATAAGAAACATAAAATGGGAATAACACTTAGAAAGCCTTTACTGAATATTTTTTATTCATGATTAGTTAATACCACCAGACATTAATGAAAAGGGGAATTCCACTATAGTGTAGGAACTATTTTCTGAAATTCAAAATACTTTCTATAGGATCTATCTCTACTAATGGAGTTCTTATAGCTCTAATTATAAGGATAATAGAGAATTAGTGATCATAGAACAGAGAGTTAAAATCAAATAAAGGAATTACTAAAACGATTTATTCTCCATTATATAACATCATCTCATTAAATAATAAAATTTTCATGGTTCCTCTCTAATAGGTTAAATTTTAAAAAATTAAAAATCAAATGCAATTTATTTTATAATTTTCATTATTTTAAATTATTTTAAATTTAGTAGATGAAATATTCAATAATTAATATCATAATGTTTAGAATCCCCTAGTCACATTATTACTTGGTTTTTTATATTAACTAATAGTTGATTTGGTGGAAAATATAACTGGTAAAAGTTGTAACATATATTGATTCTATTAAATTATATTTAAAGAATATTTCATGTAAATATCATACAATATGACTGGAAAAGTGAATGTGGTGCCTTTAATCCACCATACTTCCAAGAAATAGAATTTATAATTAACCAATATAAAACAAAGTAATAAGGTATAATACGGAAGTATTTATAGTGATCCATACATCACATATATAATTATTACATCATTTTGAGACAAAATAAAAAATATTACATATTATAAAATAAATAAGTTATTTTGTAATGGAATGTTAGGCTAATAAAATATTTAATAGACATGATTATAATCTCTATTTAATGTCTTCATCATAGTCGTTCAATTAAATTATTATAATATTATTATCATATAAAACCACTTGGTTACATATATCAATGAAAAGGTGAACTAAAAGTAGATGACTATTAGTGTTTCAGTTAACTCATAAATCTTATTTTTGAATATAGTAAATGATAAATGAAATATCATCGAGAGAAGGATTCATTAGAAAAGATTCCCATCCTTCAATCAATATTGTCATACATGGTTTCTGTGGGGGGTGGGGGGTAACTAACACTATATCTATTTATTTTTATAATAAATAAGGCTACACATTTTCAAATAATGAAATACATGACTTATAGAGATATATAGTGGATAACGTTTTTTAGAAATAATATATTATTGAGTGAGATAAATCCTATTTTACAAAAAATGATCTGGGAGAACATGGTTTAGATTTGAAAAGTGCCTCTCTAACCTACAAGTAATTTACCAATATCCAATCATTTTTTATAATTTTCCTCACATCATATTTTATCACCAACCTTTATTGATGATTGTCTTTATTACCTATTTATTATATTAGGACTTTTGTTTCAATAAACTGTGGACCCTAAAATACGATTTTTTTAGGGTAGTTTTTTTTGGTAATCTAGAAAATCCCTATTTTGGGATAACCATGGAATATCCTACAAAATAAACTCAAACTAAGAAATAGTTTAATGGATTGGGATAGAGTTAAACTTTCCATTGATACAACTGGGCATGATATCACCAAAGGAATCCAAGATATTGACTGTGTAATTTTTGTTTTATGAGACAAGGAGCATTATATTTTTGTTTCAAAAAATCATGAAAAGATAATGGAAATACTTTTAAGGAATATAAAGTGGCCTATGAAAATTACAGGACATAATGTCTTAAATAATAATATAACAATAGAACCTATTTACATTCTAGTACCAATGAGAAGAGGTTATTAAGGAATTTATAACATCATCTAAAAGTGTGATATTATTATAATGATGTGAATGTCATTAGTTCCATGGATTTTTAGAAATTATCCTTACTAAAAATATTTTTGAGAGTACAAAAAAAATGTTGGGATATCCAAGGATAAATAAAACACCATATTAAATAAAATCTATTTCAATTATTATCATATATTGGAATGATGTGGTATTTAGAAGAATACTAAAATGTAATGAAATATATGGTACTAAAATATTCTAAACATGGAGAATAATCTGGGTTCTGATTCCTTATGTATATATTCATCCATATTTAACGTAAATATCATCAAAGTGGAAGTCATGAAGATTTAAAATATTTTTTCAAAGGATAATATATTCCCAAATCCACTTGTTCCACAAATCTACTATTCATTATAAAGGTAAATATTCCCCAATATTTTCAATAATTTTTAATGATAATAATATGTAATGTTATTTATAAAGTCCTTGATAAGAATATATCCACATGTTCCACAACTATACTATTCATTATAAAGGTAAATATTCCCTAATCATTTCAATAATTTTTAATGATAAGAATATGTAATTTTATTTATAATGTTCTTGATAAGAATATATCTAGTGAAGCTGGTGTGATGAAACCTCTGGAGCATGAAGACAATATGCATGGAATTAAAGTAAAGATGGTATAATAATATATCACATTTCATTGTATAATAACCATATATTTTATGATATATTTATCTTTAATTAAAATAAATACTTTTGATACCTTATTTCACATGCAACATAGAGATTATATGAACCACTATATGATACAGGTATATTATTATTAAATGTGTAAATTATCACCTAGTTGTTAGATTAGTGGGTATTTGTACAACTAAATAAATTATAAAAAATTTATTTTATAAACATTAATAAAATTAATTAATAGGTTATCAACTAGTTATAAGTGAAAAAATATTTTAAGTTAAAAGATGAGTTTTTCCTAAAAATTGTTTTTATACACACATTGTGTTTTATATTAATAAATTAAGTTAATCAAAATTTATAGATTCTTTTAAGGAAATGTGTCTATAATATATTCCATAAAATATCTCAACATTCATTCAATTAATTTTACTAGGAATGGAATAAGACTAAATTCCATATTTTTTTTCTTAAAACAAATTTTTATAAAATAGTTTTCGCTACATTTTACGAGATTATTATAAAATGAATTTATTCCAATTGTAGTAATTTAATTTGATAAAATGGTTTCCATATTTAGATTCAAATTTTTTTAATGATTCGACATTATTTTTTGCTCATTTTGAATAGTAACCGAGGTAAAAATGGATTAATACCATATAGGTTAAAAGGGTTAATAGGGGTTAAACTAAATATTCAAGGGTTAAAATGACCTAAAATCCAGTTTAAAAATATTAGATGATTTAATTTTGGTATAGTATAATTAAATAATTAATATTCACCCAATTTTGTGCCACTTTCCCATGAGGGAGACTTTATTATATTTTATTGTTCTTCTTAATTACATGTGTGACACTCCCCTCACCTATAGAAGGGAAACTCCCATCCAATATTCTACACACTATTTTATCCATTTAGATTGACCAATATTAAGGAAAATGTTGTCCCAAAATCCATATCCATTACATTGAGGTTTCAGACTTACCAAAATACCCATCAACGAATTATTAAGGTTCTTTTCAAAGAAGGATACCCGAAGAAGAGTTATATTCTCTTAATAATTTTTTATGGTTCTTTATTACTAATCCTCCAATAAATGTTATATAACCATATTAACATGATAAAATTAGTATAATTAATATAGTGATAATTTTTTATGATAATGATATGGTAATTATATATATCATTCTCATCTATTTTTAAATAATAATTTCACTCATGCATACTTGTAGACTACCACATTCAAGAAGCGATTTGATTTATTTTTCATTTTCTCTTTAAATGGATGGTAAAAGAGACATATTTATTGAATATATATGATATAATTATGAAACTTTAATTGAGAAATACTATATACCATTCTTTCATCCCATCCATCGAAAAATGAAAATAATCACACATGCGTACGCATAGACTACTACCTCCACGAAGTGATGTAATTTATTTTTAATGTGCACTATATCTGAGTGGTTATAAAATTTTATCAGATGAATGAATATTAAAATTATTTATCTATTAATATTTTTTAGATGATTAAATCATGGTAAATATTGAATTACTAGAACCATCAACCTAAATCAGTCAAGAAAAATTATCAGGTTTTCACCAGAACGATCATTTTAATGAAGAATATGTATTAAAAGGGTAATTAAAAATTATAATGAAATGATAAATAGTAATTTATATAGGAATATGGGGTTTTATTTATTTATAATGAATATATATTTATTATAAAGGATTTTTGAATGATATTGAATCAATATAGGCCTAGAGGTATGTGTTTATGTTAAAATATCTTGTATTTTCATTATTTCCTATGATAAATTTCTATTAAGGTAAATTATACAAATTTTATCCTTTAAAACCCACATATTAAATTATCCATTGTGTATTCCTAAAATATTAGGTAATAATACAATTTTCCTCTCTTTGTTACCTATAATGACCAAGAAAATGTATTTAAGAAAAATAAATACAATTTCTCTTTGGTCGACACAATTTTTCTTTTATGTCTATGTTCATTAAATTGATATCAAGAATTAGAAATCTATGATCCATTGAATGTTTAAATTCATTTATTTTAATATTTTAATATTTTATCATAGTTTCAAAATGGGGGGGTTACAGTTATTTCTGAACTAGTTTTTATGACTATTTACAAAAAGTGTGGAAGGATTATTTATTTTAAAAATTACCACATGAATAAATTTTCCCACCATCATCATAATTATTTTATATAAATATTAATTTACTTATTTTTATGGTTATATAAAAATAAAATAATTTTAAAAATATTATGGGAATTTCTAGTTATTAAAGATACCAAAGAAAACGAGTATTTTCCCTCTTCTAAAAATATGATCAAATTCTTCTCTATTGGTATATTTTGTATTGGTTAAAAACATTAATATTTTGTTATGATTAATTGGGAATAATAACTAATGATAACATGAAAATAATTTTTATATTTGTCTTGTGATGATGATGACATAAGGATGATTTTATGAAACTCATTTCTCTCCCATTGGTTAATTATATAATTCTGAAATAATGAAAAAAATATTTTCCACTGGTTATACTATGATGAAATGAGATAATTTTTATGAAATTGTTTCCATTCCATGGGTTATAATATGATGGATTTATGAATATTTTATGATTTTGTGGTATACATATTTATGGTTTTTATTTTTTTATGGGAGAACAAAAAATTATACAATCCTCCGATTCATTTGGTAATGATTGATATTTCATGAGATAACATGGATTGGAATGGGGAGGAAACCTAGTTCGGTAATTTATTTTTCCAAATATGATAGTCTTGGGGGTGAACCTTGACTATGGAAAAGATAGAATCTAGAGTGAACCTTATCCATGTTGGAACCATGGTCTTCTATGCATGGTTTGGAGTATGGTTTGTGTTTGTTGTCAATCCTCAGTGGAAGTTCAGAATGTGTACCAGCAAAGAGATCATACAGTTCAAGAAGACAACAGTATTGAAGGTGGCACCATTTCCTAGTGTTTGCCAAATTTTTGGTCCTAAAAATCGACAAACGGAGAAAAGTGTTTTTTTGGCAAAGTGACTTGCGCGCCGTGTACTGAATGAATAGGAAACTCGCACGCTATATGTTTTTCAAGATCAGATCATCAAAATATGGCAAAGGGATAAGGTTCGCACAAGTTTTTGTGAGGTTGCGCAGGTGACTTGCGCGCTGTGAAAGATACTTGGGCGTTGATGCCTTGGAAGCTTCATAACTTGCGCGCCTATGGTTTTTCTAGATCATAAGATCAAAATTTGGAAAAGAAAAGAGGTTTGCACAAGTTTGGAAGTTGGTCGCGCAAGTGAATATCAGGGGAAGAGACCTATGCGCCGGGACTTGCGCGCCGATGATTGACTTGTGCGCCGTCATGCAAGATGGTCAAATTTCCTATAAATACTGGACCACCCCTCCTCATTTCTTACAGAGTTCAAGACTTAGTGATTTTTCGAGCTTTCATTGCACAGGTGATTAATCCACGCTAGTGGTAGTTACGTCACGCAAGTAGAGGTTGCGAGCCGGTTGTTGGTTGCGCGCCCAAGGCGGTTTGGGAGAGAAAGGAAGTGGGATGCGCAAGTTTTTAATTGGGAAAGGAAGCATCACATAGGTGTTTTGGTGTCACTTGTGCACCAGTTTATACTTGCACGCCGAGGACTTGTGCGCCGTATTGAAACTTGCGTGCCGGGATTGAAAAGGAGAGCCAGATATTGTTGAAGCACGCCTTTCTTTCTGGAGCTGCACAAGTGCTGAAAGATTGCCTGATACTTTCAGTGCAAAGTGAGATTAGTCTTCTGGTAAGATTTTGACTTCAACAGAGCATCTACATACGACAGAGGATGCATTCTTATGCAATGATGAAGAGACCTTCATGTCTATAAACTGAGCGGGACTTCACCTAAGGGCAGTGAGCCAGGGGGGAGTCAATGGGAGTGACCCAAGGGAAGCAGTGAGCTATCCCTGAACCTTTGTAAAGGAAGTGAGCCTGGGACAGAGTGATTGTGCCCAAACCTTTGTAATCCACAACTAGTGAAGATTAGTGGAATTAGGTACGACCGACAACTTGTCGGCGTATGCTCCTTGGACGTAGCCCTTAGTGTTAAACCAAGTAAAAAGTGTTGTGTCCTCTCTGTGCATGTGAATGTTTTCTTTCTGATCATATTCATCATATAGGTTCAACAAGTTCCTACCAATGTAGGAACAAGATCCATCACATTAAAAGAAAAATTTTTCACCCTGATTCACCCCTCCCCTCTCAGGGTGTCCCGGGGTCCTTCAATCCACTATGATAGTCTAGTTTGTGATCCTTCTCTAAGGAAAATATTTTCTATACTTAATTGTATATCAAAAACTTATGTCTTATGGTTATGATATGATCTTTTGTATAATGATTATTTATTAATGATTCCACACTCTTATGACATAATCCATTTGTTATAACATTTACTTACAACATGATTTCTGATTAAATATATTTATTTAATTGTGTATGAGTTTCATAAGTTACATTCATGTTCTAACACCCTTAGGAATATGCTGATTGATATCACTAATGTTTACACTTTCTGTGTGTTTGATCTCACCCTTTATTATGGTTTCATTTCCTTTTGTTAAAATAATGGTTTTATGTAGGGATTTTTCTATGAAGTGTAATTTTTAAGAAGAAAATTGTGGTATATGTTGATGACAATTCATGAAATAATATGATTATGTATCTATAATTCAAATTAATAAAAACTATATGGTTCTATGGTGTGTTTTTATTGAGAAATAATTAATATTCACCTAAAATGATGTAATATTTTTGTATGTTATGCCCATTAAAAATAAATTCTTTAGAGTTTAGATTAGTTATTATTGAGGATTAATATTAGATAACATTGGTAAAAACCCTAGGGATAAGCCTTTGTGTAGTATAACATCATGAATTGTTGGAAAAGTTGATATTTTTAGGTTTCATAGAAATGAAATCAATTTCTAGATACTGGAATGTTAATGTGTTTATGATATAGATTCACCTAGGAGTAAACACCCTGAAAATTTTTTATTTCATATCAACTGAATCTTCAATTTGTGAATGATGAGTGGGCTTAAAACTTTACACCTATCTAGAAACTCTCGGAGGACATTATCTGGTTAATTCACATTCTCTTTATGAAGCATTTTATTAAATACAAGGATAAAACCTACCATATGGTCACATTTCTAGTGATGGAACAACTCCCCCCTATGTTAATGGATTAAATAATCCAAAGAATACATGTGTTCCTCCAGTGGATATATCGACTCTTAATCCTGCTACTGAATCCATTGATTTAGGCTCCACTACTAAGGCTCCTTCACCTAACTTACCTGCTCTATCCGCACTTGATCCTTTATGCAGCACATAAGGAATCTGATTCTCATGTTGTGGGCATGGCAGTCAATCAAAATAGTACAGTGCAAGTCAATAATGCTTGTCCAGAAAAGGATAAATCAGATATTAAAGATCTTATTCAGGGTATCCCCACTCCCAAAAGGAAAGTGGGGAGGCCTCCAAAATCAGGAAAACATAAGGAAATGGAAAATAATAAAGGGGTTTCCACCCTTGGATTCATGTTCAATTGAAGATCCTATTTTGGAATTGTCAAGGTCCAGCCAACCGAGACAGCACTAGGACATTATTCCACCTTATTGAGACACATAGACCTATTCTTATAGGCTTGTCTAAACCTAAAAGAATTTTCTCCACTAGCATTTCCAGCCTTGAATTCTTGGGTTTACATCTTATTGACACTAACAGATGCTCCTTTGAAATTAAGAGTATTTAGGTCCTGGATCACTCTTTCTTGACCAATATTTCTCTAGTTTCCTCCACTGAGCAACATGTCACTTAAGAATTTAGTTTACCTGTTACTAACCACACATGCTCCTTCATTTATGCATTTAACAGGTATCAGGACCGTAGAAGCTTATGGATGGACAGAACCTCCCTAAATTTTGCTATCCTTGTGTCATGGATTATACTAGGAGATTCCAATTCTATTTTACATCTGGATGAGAAGATGTGAGCTATGAATAATTTTATCTCCTCCAGGGAATTTAAAAATAATGTTGAAAGCAATGAGCTAATTGAGGTTACCCTTGTTGGTGCAAAGTATACTTGGTACATGAGATACATCAATAGGTTTGTTTCTAGAATAATTCACAGAACCTTTGTAAATAAAGTCTCATTGGACTTTTGGGACTTTATTTCTTGTAAAATCCTTCCAAGTCTTAATTCGGACCATCATCCCATCCCGGTTGATCTTGTTGGTAGAGACTCTAGGCCCCTCTCCCCTTCAGGTTTAACAAATTTTGGGTGGCTCACAATGACTGTAGGGATTTGGTTCAATGAGTCTGGGATTCTTTCAACTGTAGATATGATGCCTATGATTGCATTCTTAAACAAAAAATTCTCAATAGGAACTTGAAAACATGGAGAAAAAACTATTTTAGCTATATAGATTCTGACAATTCCTCCCTTCAGACCTTGCTTCATCAAGCCCAAGAGGCCAACACTCACAATAGTTTCTCTGATAACCTAATGGGTGAAGTCGAGATGAATTCCAAGATTAATAACCTTCTCAACCTCAAGGATGATTTGAAAAGGGATTATTTTTAGGTTAAGTGGTTGAAGTGTGGCTATAGAAATTCAAAATTCTTTAATTCAATCCATATAATCAGGAAGTTCTCTAGGTCTCTCTCCTAGATTAAGGATGGTTATCACTTCATTGATAATAGAAGGGACCTCTCAGATCTTGTTGTTTCATACTTTAAAAACATTTTTAATCGCACATGCTCTACTTTTTTCACTGAGGAGATAATTATTCCAAGGCTTCTTCATCAAGATGAAAACTCCACTCTCATCTCTATCCCTTGGGATTTTGAAATAAAGGAGGCTGTTTTTAGTCTCAAACCTGAAATCTCCCCTGGACTAGATGGGTTTGGAAATTATTTTTTCCAGACTTATTGGGATATCACCCATGTTGATGTATGCAGATTTATAACTCACTTCTTCAAAGGGGACTCTCTTTCTCAAGGTCTGAATTCCCAGTTCCTTTCCTTTATTCCCAAAGTGGAGAATGCTAATGAGATTCATCTTTTTATATCAGTTTTCTTTCGTAACACCATTTTCAAGATCATTAGGAAAATTCTTGCCAATAAGCTCTCCCCTATTTCATGTCAAATTGTGTCTCCAAATCAGTTTGGTTTCATTAAAGGAAGATCAATTCGGGACTTCCTTATTACTGCATTAGAATGTGTCAACCTTTTTAAGAAACCCTATAGTGGTGGAAATGTTGCGCTCAATCTTGATTTCCGGATATATTTTGATATGATGAGTTGGAAATTTATCTGTAGTGTTCTCTCCTTATTTGGATTTGATAATGTTTTCATTACCTAGGTTAAAGTCATTTTAAGTTATGCTAACATTTCTATTCTTCTAAATCGTTCACCTGAAGGATACTTTGATTGCTCTATAGGGGTTAGACAAGGTGACCCAGTAGCTGCAATTATCTTCTCCATCGCTGAAGACTATCTCAATAGGCTCTTTTCCATAATGGACAACAATGGGAAAATGGGATCAATTTCTGCTGGTAGGGATCTCCTTGCTCCCACACATCTGATGTATGCTGATGACATTTTATTTTTCACTAAAGGGGAAAAAAGGAACATTAGCAACATCAAGAGGGAACTTTTGCATTATGAAAAGGTCTCTGGTCAGGAGATCAGGTGGGGAAAATCTTTCGATTACTTTGGAAGAAGTTTCTCTACCAACAGGAAGCTGGACATTATCAGGGGGTTGGGAATTCATGAGGGATCTCTTCCCTTTATCTATCTTGGGGTCCCATTTTTTGGGGAAGACCAAAGGCCTTCTACTTCTCTGACATCATTAGAGATATCTGAAGACAAATCTCTTCATGGAAGGGAAAATCCTTATCCATTGATGGTCGTTCTTATTTGGTGAAATCAATCATTACCTCCAAGTTGGTTTACTCTTTTAGGGTTTATAAATGGACTAGTTCTCTCCTCAAAGCATCAATTTCTCAATTAGAAACTTTGTTTGGAGTGGTAGCATAAGGAAAAGAAGGATTGACATTGCTTCTCAGAATTCCTGCTGCAAGTCTTATGATTATGGTGTCTTAGGCATTAAGAACCTTGGGCACTTTAATAACTCTCTGCAAGCCTCTTTTTTATGGAAGCTCATGAATGGAAACTCTAAAGCTCTTGGGTTCATATGGGATAGATTTCTGCACAAACTCAAGATAGGAAATGGAAACTACTTTTTCTCATCAGTGTGGCCTGAATTTAAATTTGTATTTTCTTCTATTGAATCCCACTTCAGATGGATTGTCTCGAGGGACTCATCCCTAAAATTTTGGAAAGGGAATTGGACTAGTACCCCCTAATTAATTCTCTTGTGGGTGATGAAAATATTCTGAATCTAGACATCTCTATAAAGGACCGGTTATGCAGCATGGCGAACCTAACAGATCATATTGTTTGCTTTGTGGAAAATTATTTTTTCTCATAGAGAGATGACTTATAGGCTTGGGAACCTTCTATCAACGGAGTCCTCAATTCCAAACTGTTTTATAGGCACTCTAATTGTAACTCTCCTAGTTTGAAGTGGCTTGGAAAAATGAACAGGACTTTTATTAGAACCTCTCACTATATTCTTGTTTGCAGACTGTCACATGGGAAGTTTCCCACAGACTGCTTTCTACAAACATGTGGAATTTCAATGGGCTCTCGATGTGATCTCTGTCATCAACACAAAGATGACATTAATCATCTATTCCTAAGTTATGCCACTGCATCTTCATTGGGGAAAGTTGTTGCTGATATCTTCGAAGTAAGCCTACCTCGGGTCTCTTCAATTCATGAGCTACACATGAGTTAGAATGAACTTATGCTCCTACCCCTTCTCATGGATCTATTATATGTTTCTATGGAAGAACTAATCCATTTACTATAGTCCATAAAAATTAAGATGATTCATTACAGCCTACACTTCACTGATGCGGCTACCATCTCCGCGATACTTGCTTCTATTCAGGACTCTATCCCTCCTTTGAATCACTACTCCTCAAACTCGATACATGACTTCACTGTCCTCAACAGGATTGGTGTTAGGGGTATACCTCATCCCCCCATGGTATGTGTGAGGTTTTCTAGAAGCCCCCCTTTGGGGGATGGATAAAAGTTAATTTTGATGGTGCCTCAAGAGGTAATCTTGGTCCCTCTAGCTATGGTTCCATTTTTAGATATCGCAAGGGGGTTGTCCATGGTTATTTATATGGTTCTTGTGGCCTTGTCTCCTCTCTCAAAGTTGAAATGATTGGAAGTATCTTAGTGGTGGGGCAAGCTTACCATTGTGGTTGGAACAATATATTGCTTGAATATGACTCCACCATTATAGTCCTTGCTATTAGGATTGGTTCTTCTCATCTATCTTAGAAGCTTACTAATTAGCGGAACAACTGCATGGATCATCTGTCGTCCATGAATTATTTCATCAATCATGTCTACAGGGAGGAAAATTCTGTAGCAGACAGTCTTGAAAATAAGGGCGTCAATGGGATTGACTTCTCATGGTGTGATGTGATCCTTGACGACCTTATCTCTTTTATTCAGAGGGATCAATGTAAACTTCCTTTCTTCAGACTCTTCTAAGCTTGTCTTTATTCCTTTTTCAAATAAACGAGGCTTGTAATTTTTGGCAAAGTTCTCATATTAATATAAAAAATGGATAAAACCTACCAAAATAAATGATATTCGATAATAATATGAGATAAAAATAACGTGTCTTGGGTTAAAAGAATTTTTCATAACATAGGACATTATAAAATTGGTTTTCAAATTCAAATAAATTTTTTTTTCAAAATAATAATGATTGATACACAAATTAGGTTTTGTTTTGGTTTTATTCAATGGTTGGAACCATGAGATATCATGTGAACATTGAATGTTATGACAAATTCAATGATTAACCTCAAGAAAAACTAAATGAAATGAGATATTTAATAAATAACTTGTGATTATACAGAGCCATTTATCTTTATAAATGATTAAAAACCCTAGATTGGGTGGGATTTAAAAAACCTAATAAGTTAAAATTGAGTATAATGGTATTTTTTTGATTTATATCATATAGGAATGAAAATAAAACTTCATAAATTTTGAGAATATGGGTAGAGGAACCGGGGGAAATGTCCCACTAGAATGAAAAGACACTTTATAGGTGGAAAATAATGGAATACAGAAAATTACATCTATGTAAAAATGAAGAGTTCAATAGAGATAAATTAAATTCATCCAATTACACCACTAATAGTTCAATGCCTATGTGTATAGAACATTTTAATTATCTGAGAATATTCCCTAATCCATAGGATAAATTCTAGACTATGGATGGGATTATATGATTTCAATTGCTGAAGTAGTTCATGATGGTTAAGGTAAACGTAACCTCCACTATAGAGTTTCTTATTTTATGCTAATATTTGTATTAATGGCCCAATGAAAATATTTTTATTCATAATTTTGTAAAATTTTATGTGATTTTGAGCATGGATAAGATATCTCTATAGAGATACAATTTGAATTTATAGAATATGGAAATCACATTTTATATTCTTGATCAACCTATGAATTTCTTTCGGTGGGAAGATTAATATAAACCTAAAATGGAAATGACATCAATTGTATGGGTATTGTTACATATTCATGGGGGGGATATTTATCAAAAATGGTTGGGGATAAACTCAACATTAAAGATTAGCACATTGTTAGGGAATATGATGATGTATTTTCTAAATACAATCCTATTATTTCATTGAATCATATATTTTATTTTATAATAGAACTCATACATGGTGATAAAACTATTTCAATGAATCTATGTTTAATGGACCCAATTAGTTTCATTATTTTAAGGAAGGAACTCAAGGAGAATCTACAAAATGGATTAATATGCTTGATTGCATCACTATAGGGTGTATATATTCTTTTTTTCATGGAAAAATATTTGTCAATAATAATTTACCTGAATATCAAGAACATAAAAAGATATAAATCAAGAAAATGAATCTTATACCCCATATTTTTTAATTGTTTTATTAACATCAGGGAACTAAATACTTTTTCGAGATTGAACTTTTTTTTAGATATCATAAATTTAGGTTCCAGAAGGAGGATAAAATCAATATATCCTTCTATGTGTGATATAGTCATTATATATTTATAGTGATTCCATTAGTACTACCCAATTCCACTTTTATCATCATATATTTAATTAATTGAGTCTTTATAGATTACCTCGACTAGTTTTTGGTAGTATTTATAGATTATTTTCTTTTTAATTGTGAGAGAAAGGATCATCGTGAACATCATTTGAGGACTGTGTTGAAGACCTTTAATATTGAACATTTTAAGTAAGATTTTTGAATGTGTAAATTTTGGATATAGAAACTTTAATTATTGGTTTATTTGATCAGAATCCAGGGTATATTGGTGGATCCATCAAATAAAAATGATATTGAGAAATGTCCAAGACCAACCATGGTGACACAGATCTATAGTTTTCTTGAGTTTTATTTATGCAAAAAATACTTTGTTAGAGATTATTCATGGCTATGTAATCCAATAACCATGTTGACTCAAAAGAGATCCATGTTCCATTAGGAAAATTAATGTGAATAAAATTTCAATTAAATAAAGAGATGTGTAATGTATCGGATTTTCGGTGTATTATCTTTAAATATTATCTGGAATTTTTTCGAGATTAGGCGTGATGACGGCACATCATTCCGAGGCCCAGTGAGCCCGGAATGGTGTTTTGAACTTTTTTTAAGTTAAGTGAGTCAGAACTTGTGGACTGTTGTGGAAGTTTCCAAACAAATTCCCGGATTAAAAATATGAGGGCACCATTGCATTAGGGATGATGAATTTACCTAAGAATGAGCCTAACCTCGACCGGCGCGGGTCGAGGGAAAATTATAATTTTTGGACGTTTTAAGTAAAATAAGATAAAATAAATTTGCAAAGTTTATTTTATTTCCTTTTGGAAATATCGGCTGCAGCGCAGCGACAGGGCGGTTTTTTCAGTAATTTATGTCATGTTATAATGACTCAGAAATAGAAATGAGGACTCATTAATGTTGCAGTGTGATGGGATGTCAAATACATTTCCATTTTTATTAGGATAATCGATTTTTTCTCATTGGTGATGATTGAGAGAAACCCAGGAGAAAACTATCGGTGACGAATGACGACGGATCGAAGCTGCGAATCAGTGCGCCAATGAGGTTATAGTATCGTGACGGCCGTAGCAAGACCTCTTCATCGGCGATCGATCCTTTCTAAATGGTAGGTGTTAGTTATTTAATTTTTCTTTTCCCCGATTTTTATTTAAACGACGAACACATATCAACCACGAACAAGTTGATCCGCGGATTCGTACGTTCTTACGGGGGGGTCTGTTTGGGAAAATAATGGGGGAATAAATCCATGTTGATTTTGTTGTTTACTTCTTCCCCATTTAATCCTACTAACGGGAGCGGATCAACACCGTAAAGAACGATGTCGGAGGTTCATTCCTCAAATTTGTTTTATTAGATTTCTTTCCTTTTCTTTGGCGCGTTCTTCGCGTTCTTCGCGGGGTGATGAACAATGGATAATTTCGTGTCCGTTTTGTGAAACAATGATCTCAAATTGAAGAATCAACACCACAACAACCTTTCAGAAGTGCAACAATGATGGCGGACGATGAATCAGAATGGATCGGGAAGGGTCGTTATTCAAGCGTTCTTCGCTCGGGAAGATCAAAGCTTGTTTTCGGGGCCGATCGGAGGTCCAGAAACACCAGAAGAAGCCTCATGGTGTCATGGAGACCAAAACCTAGGAGTTTCATGGTGATCAAGCGGTCAGATCGACAAACGGAGCATCACTAGAGGTGCAACGGCGGAGGTCCGCATTTCTAGAAATTTCCAGAATACACGTCATGTACTTCCGAAGAACATGTCGTGTAGTAATAGCGAAAGTGACTAGGGTTTCGGGGGATAGAGAGGAATCACACGGTGTCTGACCCTTGTCACCTTCCATGTTAGACTTTCCCCGAATCTCGACGTGTATTTTGGGAAGTACACAGACACTGGTAGGACTACGCAGCTTCAGACGACATGGCGTGTACAACATGGCAGAGGCGGCTACATGGAACTCAGCGTGTATCCAGGGGGTACACAGACACGAGATGGAGTACACGACCATGTACTACATCACACGGCCAGGCGAGGCCGGTAACACGGGTCCCCCCATGTACTGATTACATGGGTTTGTGTACACGGGTTGATTACCGTGTACAGGCACATGGCCAGCGTACACAGAGCCCACCCCAGTCACTCAGACACGGCGTTTACATCATACTACATTCCGTGTACTCAGTTTTTCTACATGACCAACCTTACGGCACAGGCCATTGTACATGGCCAGTACCCGGGGTCAGACAACATGACATGTAACTTTTCTACACGTCGTGTACTTTTAGGGAAAATGGAGTGGTCCTCTTGTTCATTGTATCTTGTAAATATTTCATTTGGGTTAGTGCCCCTTATTCTCATTCCCCTGAAGGTCAGGCATCATTTCCTTCTATAGGAGTATGATCCCTTGAGCAGGAATTTATGTGGTAGAGTCAGGCATCCATTCGAGAGGCCTGAATCAAGATCCTTTATCCATTCTTGACCCTAGTTTGAGTTTGGCATCGATGTAGCCAACTCCATCATGGGTCGATCCTCTACCTAGAAGGTGAATTCTAGATGAGTCGCGGTATCCTCCATGGCCCTAGAAGTGATCCTCATCTATGTATCGTGATATTTCCCACTCAGGAGTGTGTCTCCTGTAATTACTGCATCTATCTATCGTAATCTTCCAACTCAGGAGTGTGTCTCATGTAATGAGTGTAACTACCTCTCTTGGAATTTCCATATGAATAGTACTTATTAGACAGACATCATCAGAGCTATAAGGATCATGGAGTGTGTTCTCCCGAAACAAGTGCTTTGTGGAATCTTCGAACTGAACCCCCAGTTGGGGTTATGCGATTGTGTGACTTGTCTCTAGACTACGGGTCTATGTTTTGAGTATATTTGGTTTGTGCTATATGATCTATAGACATATACTTTCATAGATGACAGTACCTTTACATTGTGTACTACTTTGTGGTTTTCGGGGTCCTCTACTAAGTATTGATATACTCACCCCTGCATGGGATTTTCCCGCATGTGTCGTGTCTTGTACAGACGAGCAGCCTTTTGATAGAGTCTAGGGCGGACCAGGACATGACCGAGCTTTCTGAGTTCCCTACAGGCCGAGGCATTCCTACTGCTATGAGTAGTAGTCCCAGTAACTTTTTTGTTTACAGTTTGGACTTTGTAGTTTTCATACTTTTCTTTTGGCGGGATTGTATTTTGGTCCAGTTTACATTCAGTACCTTACCTTCCATTGTACTCTGTTGGTTGGGTTTAGTTGTATGCTTGCATTTTTTTTCCTTAGTGTTTTTACATTTCAGCATTGTGGGCTTGGAGATGTGTGTCTGTGTATAGGTACTTAGGCAATGCCACCCAAGATTAGTAATATGCCTACTCAGTGCTAGTCACTAGCCCTTGGCATATTAGAGGCAGGCTTGGGGACTCACAGCGTGGGACCCACTGGGACTAGTCATGACAGAGTGGTATCAGAGCTAGTCGGTTATACCTTAGGACCAAGAGTCTATGAGATTGGTTTGGGGCAATAGTATTTAGTGTTTCGAGTTCGGATTTCAGGCCAGAGACTATAGTGTTGGTGCGGCGGCCGACTTATCCATACACCTAGACTCTGATAACATACTTTTCAACTCATTACAAGAAAACACTAGTTGCGGGATAGTAAAATAATGTTACGTGCATCATATAGGAAGGGGTTGTGTTTTTCATGTCCTTTGTGTCAGCTATCGAGATATAATCATTGACTATGGTACATCTTGTTTCCTTACAGGATGCCTCCATGATGCATACCTGCTAGGATTCAGTAGCACGATCACGAAGATGACCCCATTAGTGATGAGGCTTCTATATAGGGACCAATTCCCCAGGCATTGCCACTAGGTGGTGCACCAGTTATGCCACGACCAGTGGAGTAGCCCGGGGTACCTACAGTACCAACCGACGAGGAGCACAGACTGAGCGCACTCAATGAGTTCCAGAGATGGAGACCCCTCAGTTTTCGAGGTGAGCCTGACCCTAAGGTGGATGAGTACTGGATTGAGGTGGTGACTAGAGTTTTTCGTCTTGTGAGGACACCAGCAGACCACCTGGTGATCCAAGGAGCGAGCCTTCTTTAGGGTTCGGTGGGACGATGGGGGAGTCTGAACACACAGACTCACGATGAGGAGACTCTTTCATGGATGAAGTTTTAGCGACTCTTCAGAGAGGAGTTCTCTCCAGTTACATTGAGATCTGTGCCAATATAGGTGCTTCTTCAGCTCCAGTAGGGTAGTATGACAGTAGCTGACTATTCATCGAGGTTCACCAACCTCGCCCGGTAAACAATGGATATGGTCAGCGATTAGTACTTCAGAGCTCAGACCTTCGAGCGAGGTCTACGATGAGACATCTGAGCTAGTTTCAGGCCTCTATGCATTTAGACTTATGCTTCAGTACTCGAGTGGGCCTTGGTTATCGAGAGATTCTTGGAAGAGCAAAGATAGTCGACGACAGTCAACAGCAGGCAGACAGGTGCGGAGACCCTGGAAGCAGGGAGCCGACATCAAGCTTAGAGATCTGGATGTGGAAAACGTCATAGGAGGACCCCAGGACAGAGGATCGGCAGTCTAGGGCTCTCAGGTTGGATCCAGTCATCCTAGGGAGAAGCGATGTTATGTGTGTGGCGGTAGGGGACACCTCTCAAGAGATTTCCCAACCTATCGAGCTACTGACAGGGAAGTGGTGGATGGACCACCGAGACAGAGGCAGAGAGTGGAGTAGACAGACCTTCCAGGCGGCGGATGTGGAAGAGGAGCAGGGAGAGCTGTGGGTGGTGGAAGATGCTTTGACTTACTTCCACCAACACCCCCAAGAGGTCTACACCAGGCTCAGGGAGCTGGGGGATAGGGGTGGGGACAGCTGCATGTTGTCGTGGCATACGACCCAGGGGCTCCAGGGATTATTTTAGGTATGATCTATGTCTTTTCTACCTTATCTTCCATACTTATAGACACAGGAGCCAGTCATTCCTTCATAACTATAGCATCCCGCCATTTTATAACATAAACTTTCATTACATTACACAAAACTGAGGATCGTTAAGGTTTAGTGTCTTGGAAACAAGGATCATAATACAAAAAAAAACATAAAAACATTCTTCTTAAACACTTGAAAGGCTTCTCCTTTAGTTCATCCTATGTTCATTATGCATCTCATAACCTGGGGACATACATCAAAAGAAAGGGTGAGCAGAAGGCCCAGTAAGGGAAACAAGAGGAACATTTTACATGTGAATTTGAGATACTTCAATAAGGACATGAAAAGAACTTTAAGGCATGAGAAAGAAATCATGAGGCATTTCATAATAAAAATAAAATTTTCATAACTTGAAGATGTGGCTACATCATCTAACATAGACAATCATGAAAATATCACCAAGGTCCATCCCCAAGGTGTCATTTGAAAATTACCAAGGTTATTCACCAAGGTATCGTGAAAATTGTAATCTCTAGTGGTTACATCATTACCCAATGCATTGGAGCGCTATCAGGGCGCACCCTTAAATTTGCCTTTATTATCATGTGAGCCACATATATCATCATCAAACATTTCATAAATAACCCATATAGAATAAAATAAATGGGTTTCATTTCATAATCATAACATTTTAAAAACTGCTTTAATGACATGATCTTTACGGTACTTTAAACCCACGGAAAGGGAAGCGGGTCTCATGTATGTAAATCCCAGAATTTAAAATGGAACATTTTGATATATATGTGAATACCCTTGTAGAAATAAGAGCTTTGAGTATTCACTTTATAACATAAAATAATTTTTGAGAAAAGAGAGAGGCATTTTGAGGGGAAAATTCTGCAGCATAACGGCTATGTTACAAGGTTTTAGAAAACATTGAGAAGAGAGGGGACATGGGTCAAACATTCATAAATGACCCATAAAACAGTAGAGGGACAAAATATAAGGGATTTATGAACATGGTAATTAAATTTGAACATATACCATATGAAATGAAGAACATGAAAGGAAGAAAACAAAACAAGATTTCTCTTGTGAAAATTCGGCAGCCTAACGGCATCACTTAAACTTCAACAAAATTGAATTGACAAGGTCAAATAGGGTCTCTCATCATATGAACATAAGAGTCCATTATGATAGATATAGAGATCATACCCCAACATAATATAAAGGAACTTGAAATAATTGACCTGAAAGTAGAACTTCAAAACGAGAAGGGTGAAGAACCACTTAAAAATTCGGCAGCCTAACGGCGCCACTTAAGACATCAAAATACTGAATTGAAGAGATAAAATGGGGTCTCTAATCATGTGATCATAAAAGACCAGTATGATAAATATATAGATCATACCCCAACATAATAAAAATGAACTTGAAAGACTTGACATGAAAGTAGAACTTTGAAAAAGAGAGAGGTGAATGAATCCCTTGAAAATTCGGCAGCCTAACGGCGCCACTTAAACTTTCATAAAACGAAATGATGAGAGTAAGAGGGGATCTCTCATCATATAAACATGAAAGGGCAGTAAGAGGAATATAAAAGAACATCCTCTCACATAAAAACATGGAACATAATAGGAATGACATAAAAGAGATTACATGAAAAGAAAGAGACGGGTCGGATCCCTTACCTTAAAACGTGACTCTTGAAACTCAAAGGATTGGACCTTGAGGGATTGGAGGCACCTTGGGAGGACTCCTTGGAAGGTAAGAAGACCAGAACTTCGTTGGGGGAGAGTTGGGAGTGAAAACTAAGGGAGGAAAGGGTGGGTATTTATAGGGAAAGTGAGGGGACAAAGCATTAATGGCCAAAGGACACCTCACATGTGCTTTTCTCAAACCCATGTGATCTCCCTTGGCATTTATCATGGAGTTAGGCCACATGGGGCCCCCAAAACAATAATTCATCACCCTTGGCCGGCCAACCCTCAAAAGATCTCATGACATCATCATTACACCATTATGATGTCATTAAACATACCGAAACCCTAAAACTGTATTTTTACTATTCACTGAAAATTCAACTTTCTCAGAATAATCCCAAAATTTCACCTTAACCAAATATCAATGCTATGATTTCAAAAATGAACTCCATTTTATAAAAAAAAATTTCTAAATATTTTTAATTTTATTTTTAAATAAATACACTATTCACCAAAAATTTATTTTTTTAGAAAAATCCCCAAAAATTACCATAACATAATATCGATGCTCTGAGTTCAAAAATAAAGTCATTTTTATAAAAATAATTTTCTAATTATTTTTAATTAAATTTTTAATTAAAAAACACTATTCATCCGAAAAAACTAATACTTGAATAATAATTTATGAAACTGTTATTTACCCATTTTATTGAATCACATTACTTAATCAAGGTGTCTAAATTATATTAAAACTTTCTTTAAGTGAAAATTACTAATCCATTTGGTCATATTACTAATCCTAAGCGTAAAATCACTATTCATAATTTACTATTCATCAAAAATTAAGTTGATCTCATTAGACTCCAAATTCCTTAATGAACACTTTTGTAGAAGACCATTTTTTGAAAATCATTACACATCATTACTTATTTAAGGTTTACATAAATATTTCAAAATATCCCTTTTTCAAAATTCATCAATAAAATACATTCTAAAATTATCTAGACATTTGAAATTTCACAAACATCACTAAAGAAAGAAATCTCAATTTATTCATCCGAAAGGATTACACAAGGAAACTAGGGTCTCATCACATAGCCCCTCATAACACTGGCATAAGACCTAAGTGTAAGGTGTGCTATGGTGATAGAATCTGAGGGAGTCTCAGATAACATTGCCCTAGTAGCAATCTCCACTAACTTGAACTTCTCCTGCAAGCGTTTTCGTTCAAGCTTGACATGCTGGAGCTCGGATTGGGCTTGGTCCAAAGCGAAGCCCACAGATGCTACCTCCTTCCCAAGCTCTGATAAGTGGGCTTCGTAAGGGTTGAGTCTACTGGATGAAGCCATCGACTCCTCTTTCTGCATTAACCATTAACATCTTATTAAATCAATAAGAGTAAGTTAATATACTACTCAAAAAGATTGGGTCGTTACATTCTTCCCCCCTTAAGAAATTTCGTCCCCGAAATTTATACTTGAGGCCTAGTTGAAAAGGTGAGGGTACTTTTGCTTCATCGTTTCCTCAGGCTCCCAAGTCGCTTCTTCATATTTATGATTCCTCCACAACACTTTCACAAGGTGGGTAGTCTTGTTTCGTAGGACCTTGTCTCTACGGTCCAAGATCTCCACTGGCTGCTCCTCATAAGAGAGGTCATGTTCAAGTTGTACCACCTCTGGGTTCAGTACATGCGAAGGGTCGGGTATGTACTTCCTCAAGAGAGATACATGGAAGACATCATGAACTTGAGCTAGGTTCGGTGGAAGTGCTAGACGATAGGCCACTGCTCCTATGCGATCAAGGATTTCATAGGGGCCAATGTACCTAGGGATGAGCTTCCCTTTCTTCCCAAACCGCATGACTCTCTTCCATGGAGAAATTCGAAGGAAGACTTTGTCACCAACACCAAACTCCAAGTCCCTTCGACGATTGTCAGCATAGCTCTTCTGCCGACTCTGAGCAGCCTTTATGTGTTGCTGGATGGTATGAACCTGTTCTGTCATCTCTTGCACGAGATCAGGCCCAAGAAGCTTCCTCTCACCAGTTTCATCCCAACAAGTAGGAGTTCTACACCGCTTTCCATATAGAGCTTCATAGGGTGCCATCTGAATACTCGAATGGAAGCTGTTGTTATAGGAGAACTCCACTAATGGGAGGTGTTGATCCCATCCACCTTTAAATTCCATTGAGCATAATCTCAACATGTCTTCGAGTGTCTGAATAGTCCTTTCAGATTGGCCATCAGTTTGAGGATGATAGGCCGTACTAAAATTCAATTCAGTATTCAGAGCATGCTGAAGACTTCTCCAGAATTTTGATGTGAATCTTGGGTCACGATCAGATACGATGGATAGTGGTACCCCATGAAGCCTTACCACTTCCTTCACGTATATCATGGCAAGCTGATCCAGAGAGAAATCTTCCCGAATAGAGATAAAATGGGCTGTCTTGGTGAGACGGTCCACAATAACCCATATCGCATTGTTTCCTTTGGATGTTTTCGGGAGACCAGTTACAAAGTCCATGGTGATATTATCCCACTTCCATACTGGTATGGGTAGCGGTTGTAATACCCCCTTAGGAAGTTGTCTTTCTGCCTTTACTTGCTGACACACCAGGCATCTTGTAGTGTAATCGGCAATCTCCCTCTTCATGTTATCCCACCAATAATGATCACGAAGGTCTCTATACATCTTAGTGCTTCCCGGATGTATAGAGAAAGTAGAGCTATGAGCTTCATCCATCAGTTCTTTCTTTATCTCCGGAATGGATGGAACACATAGTCTGGTACGAAATTTCAACACGCCTTCTTGATCAATATTGAAATCAGGGAACTTCCCATCCTTTACAGCCTCGAACTTCTCCTGTAGCAAAGGATCTTCTTTTTGAGCCTTCTTGATCTCCTCTAGTAATGAAGGTTGAGAAATCATTTGGGATAGGGTTGATGATGTCCCTTTCCTTATAATTCCCATGTCCAGTTTTACTAGATCTTTAATCAAGGGATCTCCCAGGATCCTCATTGTTTCCAGAACAACAGGATCATTCCTGCTTAACGCATCCGCGACTTTGTTTGCTCTTCCAGGGTGATAATGAATTGAACAATCATAGTCTTTAATAAGCTCCAACCATCTCCTTTGTCTCATGTTCAATTCTTTCTGAGTGAAAATATACTTTAGACTTTGGTGGTCAGTGTATATATCACATTTCTCCCCATAAAGATAGTGCCTCCATATCTTTAGAGCAAAAACAACTGCCGCCAGCTCTAGATCATGCGTAGGATAGTTCTGCTCATGAATCTTCAACTGTCGATATGCATAAGCAATTACTTTGTCATTTTGCATGAGGACGCACCCAAGCCCTTTCAGAGATGCATCGCTAAAAATAACGAATCCTTCTCCGACAGAGGGTAGTGTTAACACAGGTGCAGTAACCAATCTCTTCTTCATCTCTTGGAAACTTTCCTCGCATTCCTTTGTCCAGATGAACTTAACCCCTTTTCGAGTCAACTTGGTTAGTGGATTAGAAAGCCGTGAAAATTTTTTCACAAACCTCCTATAATATCCCGCTAAACCAAGGAAACTACGAATCTCAGTTACTGTTGTGGGTTGAGGCCACTCCTCCACAACCATTGTCTTTGCAGGGTCAACCGAGATTCCTTCATTGGTTACGATGTGCCCCAAGAAAGCCACTTGTTGTAACCAAAACTCACACTTGTTGAACTTCCCAAAGAGCCTCTCCTTCCGTAGAGTTTTCAAAATAACCCTCAGATGATCTTCATGCTCCTCCCGACTTTTTGAATATATCAAAATATCATCAATAAAAACTACCACAAAGTTATCAAGGTAGTCCTTAAAGACTCTATTCATCAAATCCATGAAAATAGCAGGAGCATTAGTCAAGCCGAAGGGCATAACAGTAAACTCATAATGCCCATATCTTGATCGGAAGGCAGTCTTTGGAATATCTTCCTTCTTCACCCTCAGTTGATGATAACCAGATCGAAGGTCAATCTTAGAGAAGAATTGAGCCCCACGAAGTTGGTCAAATAAATCATCAATTCTTGGAAGAGGGTATCTGTTCTTCACTGTGATCCCGTTCAGTTCTCTATAATCAATGCATAGCCGCATTGATCCATCCTTCTTCTTCACAAAGAGAACTGGTGCTCCCCAAGGAGACACACTCGGTCGGATAAACCCCTTCTCCAACAAGTCTTGGAGTTGTTTCTTTAGCTCCTCTAGCTCCACATTTGCCATTCTATACGGAGTCTTTGATATCGGTTGAGACCCAGGTACGAGTTCAATGGAGAACTCTACCTCTCTTTCTGGGGGAGGTCCAGGTAACTCCTCAGGAAATACATCCATGTATTCTTGAACAATCGGAACATCTTCAATTTGTATGCTCCCTTTCCCTTCTTCCTCATCACCGATTAACTCCATAAAGAAAGCTATAGGAGGTGCTTCTAGATAGGGATCAGTTCGGGATATCTCTCCTCGGAAGATAACTGTAGGTCGTTCATTCAAGACTACTGAGATTTCCTTACTTCTGCATTTGATCTTAGCATTATACTTTGAGAGCCAGTCCATCCCTAGTATAATGTCAAATTCCATCATGGGAATGACTACTAGATTTGCGATAAGATTGTGCTCACCAAAGTAAACACTAGAGTCTCTAAACACTGTTGATGCATGGATAATCCCACTTGGAGTCTTGACTAACAACTCTACCTCAAGCAATTCGGGGATTGATTCTATATTCTTTGCAAACTTGGAAGAAATAAAGGAATGCGTAGAACCAGAATCAAATAAAGCACTTGTTAGTTTTGAGAGGACAACAAGAGTACCTGCTACCACATCGTTCGGAACTTCAACTTCAGTTGTTGTGATAGCGAAAGCACGACCTTGCTCCCTTGGCCTCTGCTGAGGTTGATGGTGATTCCCATCCACCGCCCTCGGATTTGGACATTGATTAGCAAAGTGCCCAAGCTGTCCACACTTGAAGCATGTGACTTCGGGTAGGGCCAGAACCATCTTTCCTCTGTCGTTAGTGTTGGGAAGTTGAGGCTTCACATCACCACGACAATTCCGAGAAATATGGCCTTCTTTTCCACACCTATAGCACTTGCCACTTCCGATCAAGCAGTTCCCCGGATGCTTCTTCCCACATTTATTGCATGTGGCATGTTGCATATGCTTTCCACCTCTTTCCTGATCAAAACTTCTTCCCAGGCTTGGTTCTAGAGTTCTCTTCTTCTCATTAGATTTGTGAGACCATTGTGTCTCTCCAAACTCTAGTTCAACTTTCATAGCACTTCGAACTATTTCTTCATAGCTATCGTAGTCCCTGTTGGCTAGATTCTTCCGCAGATGTGGTCGTAGTCCGCCAAAGAATCTATCAACCTTCCCATTAGGGTCCATGACAAAGCTTGAGGTATAACGGGAAAGCCTTGTGAAGTTCATCTCATAGCTTCCGACAGATTCGTTCTCCTTCTGCTTCAGCTCGAGAAACTCTTTCTCCATTTTCGTTCTCATGGAACGAGGGAAATACTTGTTAAAGAAAATTCCCCGAAATTCTTCCCACTCCATAGCTTCCATCTCTCCTCGTGGATTCGTGTTTTTGATCAGTGACCACCACTGATCAGCTTCTCCCTCTAGGCGGTAAACAGCAAGGGTGACTTTTTCTTGTTCCGAACAATGAAGTACAGAAAAGATCTTTTCAATGGAGCTTATCCATTGTTCCGCAACCAATGGGTCAGTAGATCCACTGAATGTTGGCGGTCGTTGACGCATGAAGGACTCAACAGAAAGTTGTTCCCTTCGTGGTGAGGTCGGCCTCTCAGCTTGATTCAAGTTATTACTCATAACTTGAGTCAGTTGGTTCATCATTCGCATGAATGTTTCCATTCCGGCTTCCATCGGAGGGCCGTCAGCACATGGTGCATTGCGGTCACCATCGGCACGGTTTCTCCTATTGCCCGCCATTTTCTAAAATAATAAAACCTTAGTGAGAAACTTATTTTATTTATGAATATTTTAACTAAGACTTCGTGCTTAGTCAATAATAGTTCTCTATAATTCCTTCATAATGATTCATAAAAAGCATGTGATTAACCAAACATATCCCCCGGGAGTGTCGTAACCAAGAGTGCAGCAAGGCCCGTTATCGTGCATCAGTTCCCGTTCGAGTCTAGCTCAAAGCGGTGTTTTCGGGTTTTACCCCTATGTACATCTGTGCCAGAGCCGCCTCTACCTGCTCGTATCCAGACAGGGATGTATTTGTTTGATAGACCACTTACTCAATACTTACCAAAATACCAGGAAGTTTTCCTATATTTAAACTTTTCTATAGGGTTCTTCCTAAAGTTTTTATATCCTAATTTCCACAAATAACTAAACCATCCTTTGATACCAACTATAGCATCCCGCCATTTTATAACATAAACTTTCATTACATTACACAAAACTGAGGATCGTTAAGGTTTAGTGTCTTGGAAACAAGGATCATAATACAAAAAAAAAACATAAAAACATTCTTCTTAAACACTTGAAAGGCTTCTCCTTTAGTTCATCCTATGTTCATTATGCATCTCATAACCTGGGGACATACATCAAAAGAAAGGGTGAGCAGAAGGCCCAGTAAGGGAAACAAGAGGAACATTTTACATGTGAATTTGAGATACTTCAATAAGGACATGAAAAGAACTTTAAGGCATGAGAAAGAAATCATGAGGCATTTCATAATAAAAATAACATTTTCATAACTTGAAGATGTGGCTACATCATTTAACATAGATAATCATGAACATATCACCAAGGTCCATCCCCAAGGTGTCATTTGAAAATTACCAAGGTTATTCACCAAGGTATCGTGAAAATTGTAATCTCTAGTGGTTACATCATTACCCAATGCATTGGAGCGCTATCAGGGCGCACCCTTAAATTTGCCTTTATTATCATGTGAGCCACATATATCATCATCAAACATTTCATAAATAACCCATATAGAATAAAATAAATGGGTTTCATTTCATAATCATAACATTTTAAAAACTGCTTTAATGACATGATCTTTACGGTACTTTAAACCCACGGAAAGGGAAGCGGGTCTCATGTATGTAAATCCCAGAATTTAAAATGGAACATTTTGATATATATGTGAATACCCTTGTAGAAATAAGAGCTTTTAGTATTCACTTTATAACATAAAATAATTTTTGAGAAAAGAGAGAGGCATTTTGAGGGGAAAATTCTGCAGCATAACGGCTATGTTACAAGGTTTTAGAAAACATTGAGAAGAGAGGGGACATGGGTCAAACATTCATAAATGACCCATAAAACAGTAGAGGGACAAAATATAAGGGATTTATGAACATGGTAATTAAATTTGAACATATACCATATGAAATGAAGAACATGAAAGGAAGAAAACAAAACAAGATTTCTCTTGTGAAAATTCGGCAGCCTAACGGCATCACTTAAACTTCAACAAAATTGAATTGACAAGGTCAAATAGGGTCTCTCATCATATGAACATAAGAGTCCAGTATGATAGATATAGAGATCATACCCCAACATAATATAAAGGAACTTGAAAGAATTGACCTGAAAGTAGAACTTCAAAACGAGAAGGGTGAAGAACCACTTAAAAATTCGGCAGCCTAACGGCGCCACTTAAGACATCAAAATACTGAATTGAAGAGATAAAATGGGGTCTCTCATCATGTGATCATAAAAGACCAGTATGATAAATATAGAGATCATACCCCAACATAATAAAAATGAACTTGAAAGACTTGACATGAAAGTAGAACTTTGAAAAAGAGAGAGGTGAATGAATCCCTTGAAAATTCGGCAGCCTAACGGCGCCACTTAAACTTTCATAAAACGAAATGATGAGAGTAAGAGGGGATCTCTCATCATATAAACATGAAAGGGCAGTAAGAGGAATATAAAAGAACATCCTCTCACATAAAAACATGGAACATAATAGGAATGACATAAAAGAGATTACATGAAAAGAAAGAGAGGGGTCGGATCCCTTACCTTAAAACGTGACTCTTGAAACTCAAAGGATTGGACCTTGAGGGATTGGAGGCACCTTGGGAGGACTCCTTGGAAGGTAAGAAGACTAGAACTTCGTTGGGGGAGAGTTGGGAGTGAAAACTAAGGGAGGAAAGGGTGGGTATTTATAGGGAAAGTGAGGGGACAAAGCATTAATGGCCAAAGGACACCTCACATGTGCTTTTCTCAAACCCATGTGATCTCCCTTGGCATTTATCATGGAGTTAGGCCACATGGGGCCCCCAAAACAATAATTCATCACCCTTGGCCGGCCAACCCTAAAAAGATCTCATGACATCATCATTACACCATTATGATGTCATTAAACATACCGAAACCCTAAAACTGTATTTTTACTATTCACTGAAAATTCAACTTTCTCAGAATAATCCCAAAATTTCACCTTAACCAAATATCAATGCTATGATTTCAAAAATGAACTCCATTTTATAAAAATAATTTTCTAAATATTTTTAATTTTATTTTTAAATAAATACACTATTCACCGAAAATTTATTTTTTTAGAAAAATCCCCAAAAATTACCATAACATAATATCGATGCTCTGAGTTCAAAAATAAAGTCATTTTTATAAAAATAATTTTCTAATTATTTTTAATTAAATTTTTAATTAAAAAACACTATTCATCCGAAAAAACTAATACTTGAATAATAATTTATGAAACTGTTATTTACCCATTTTATTGAATCACATTACTTAATCAAGGTGTCTAAATTATATTAAAACTTTCTTTAAGTGAAAATTACTAATCCATTTGGTCATATTACTAATCCTAAGCGTAAAATCACTATTCATAATTTACTATTCATCAAAAATTAAGTTGATCTCATTAGACTCCAAATTCCTTAATGAACACTTTTGTAGAAGACCATTTTTTGAAAATCATTACACATCATTAGTTATTTAAGGTTTACATAAATATTTCAAAATATCCCTTTTTCAAAATTCATCAATAAAATACATTCTAAAATTATCTAGACATTTGAAATTTCACAAACATCACTAAAGAAAGAAATCTCAATTTATTCATCCGAAAGGATTACACAAGGAAACTAGGGTCTCATCACATAGCCCCTCATAACACTGGCATAAGACCTAAGTGTAAGGTGTGCTATGGTGATAGAATCTGAGGGAGTCTCAGATAACATTGCCCTAGTAGCAATCTCCACTAACTTGAACTTCTCCTGCAAGCGTTTTCGTTCAAGCTTGACACGCTGGAGCTCGGATTGGGCTTGGTCCAAAGCGAAGCCCACAGATGCTACCTCCTTCCCAAGCTCTGATAAGTGGGCTTCGTAAGGGTTGAGTCTACTGGATGAAGCCATCGACTCCTCTTTCTGCATTAACCATTAACATCTTATTTAATCAATAAGAGTAAGTTAATATACTACTCAAAAAGATTGGGTCATTACAATAACCACGTGTCTTGTACAAAACCTTGAGATTCTGGTAGAACCGTTGACTCGATCCTTATGCTTGGAGACACCTACGGGAGGAGACTCGACGATCATGCACCTTTTCAGATAGTGTGATCTTACCCTTGGAGGTGAGAGTTTCGGTTGGATCCACATGGTGGTAGTTTTGAGGACTTATGATGTCATTCTCAGTATGGATTGGTTATCTTCGATCCATGCCCATATTTAATGATTTACACGAGGAGTGCGGTGTGTTCGCTGTGATGGAACGAGGTTTTCATTTGTCGGATAAAAGGAAACCCAGGCAGCATAGAATGGGATTATGCATAGGAGGGTGTCGTCAATCACTAATGAGTTGGCTATCCTAGCCCTCAGAGTAGTGTATGTTGTAAGATCCCAATTCCTAGAAGTAGTGGTGGAGTATGAGGACGTCTTTCCTGTAGATGTACCATGATTACCTCCCTACCGGGAAATCGACTACTGCATCGACTTACACCCTAGGACAACACTGATTTCCTCATCAGCATATCGGATGGCTCCCATAGAGCTTCGTGAGCTGAGGGTACAGTTGGAGGATTTGCAGAGCAAGGGTTTTGTGAGACCCAGCATTTCACCCTGGGCGGCCCCAGTCTTGTTTTCCAAGAAGGCAGATGGGAGCCTGAGGTTGTGTGTGGATTACCAGAAACTGAACCAGGTGACGGTGAAGAATAAGTATCCACTGTCAAGGATCAATGACCTCTTTGATCAGCTAAGAGGTTAAAAGTGGTTCTTAAAGGTTGACCTTCAATCAGGCTATCACCAGCTACGAGTGCAGGATGAGGATATACCGAATATATCTTTCAGATGCTTCTACGGTCACTATGAGTACTTGGTGATGCCTTTCGGCATGACAAACACCCCTACAGTGTTCATGGGAATGATGAATTGGATATTCCAACCGTACATGGATTGGTTTGTAGTGTTCATCATCGATGACATCCTTGTGTACTCAGTGTCAGAAGGGGAGCATGTGAGACACCTGCGGATGGTTCTAAACGTACTTCGAGAGCACAAGCTTTATGGGAAGCTCTCGAAGTTCCAGTTATGGATTCAAGAGGTCCACTTTCTTGGACATGTCATCTCAGAAGATGGAGTAGTTGTAGACGCAGCCAAGGTGGATGTTGTGTTATCATGGGATCCACCTTGGAGCGTGACAGATGTGCGGAGCTTCCTTAGGTTGGAAGGATATTACCAGAGATTAATTCCTGATTTCTCCTGGAAATCAGCACTGATGACGTCCTTGACCCGGAAGGGGAAACCCTTCATGTGGACGGAGAATTTCCAGCAGGCGTTCGAT
The DNA here is from genome assembly GCA_963277665.1 of Viscum album. Lineage (NCBI taxonomy): Eukaryota > Viridiplantae > Streptophyta > Magnoliopsida > Santalales > Viscaceae > Viscum > Viscum album. The sequence continues at coordinate 574,175,380 of OY728122.1, read as the reverse complement.
TAGTTGAGATAGAGTATGAAGAGTGCCCTAGTCTTGAGATTTCCAGTGGAGGGTGTCAAGTACATAGTTTTTTGTGACGCATCAGGGACCAAGCTTGGATGTTTCCTGATGCAGAGGAAGGAGGTCATTTCTTATGGTTTGCACCATCTTAGGCCACATGAGCAGAACTATGTGACCCATGACCTCGAGTTGGAAGTGGTAGTCTTCGCATTAAATATGTGGAAACACTACCTTATGGGAAAGCAGTTTATCTTCTAATCTGACCACAAGAGCTTCAAGTGCATCTTCTCATAGAAGGATTTGAATCTGAGTTAGTGGCATTGGCTAGAGTTCCTCCAGGACTATGATTTCGAGATCATATATACTCTTGGGAAGGGGAACAAGGTGGAAGATTCTCTTAGCAGAAGGTCAAGATCGCAGCTGTTGAGTGAGGTGATAGAGAAGTTAGCCGTGTTGCAGTTATCCTTTGTGGATGGAGAGGATACATCTTACCTAAAGTCGATGGTTGTCGCCCCTCCACTCTTAAAACGGGTTAGGGAGGCACAGCTAGGAGATGTCGACTGTGTGGACTTACGTGCTCAGTTATCCATAGGACATGCTCCTCAATGATATTATCAAGGTAGGGAGCACGTACTTCTTTTCAGCGGACGCACTGTTGTACCAGTGGAATTGCGGGATGAGGTCCTGAGGGAGTTTCATACATCCCCTTTGGTGGTGCATCCTGGAGTGGAAAAGATGTACCAGGATCTCCGATGACAGTTCTGGTGGTCAGGCATAAAGAAGGCAGTAGCGGAGTTCGTTTCTAGATGCCTTATATGCCATCTGGTGAAGGCTGAGCACCAGGTTCCAACGGGATTAGCTCACCCCTGGAAGATCCAAATTGGAAGTGGGATGGAATATCAATGGACTTTATGATAGGATTACAAAGAAAGTACAAGGGGCATGATTTCATCTGGGTGATCGTTGACCGACTCACCAAGTCGGCCCACTTCCTAGCTACTAGGGACCAGAGTATCATAGAGATCTTGGGATTCCTCTATATGCAGGAGATAGTTAGGCTTCATGGATTCCACTAAAAAATAGTCTTGGACTAAGAATCCTGTTTCACATCCAAGTTGTGGAAGGTATTATAGGAGGCTTTGGGGACTCAGCTACGCTTGAGCACAAAATTTCATCCTTAGACTGATGGTCAGATGGAGAGGACCATTTAGGTTCTAGAGGATATGTTGTGTGCATGTGTCTTGGACCTTGTTCATAGTTAGGAGGACCACCTACCACTAGTGGAGTTTGCATATTACAATAGCTACCACTCCACCATTGGTATGGAATAGTTTGAGGCCTTATATGGGAGACCCTGTCGTTCACCGCTTTGTTGGACTGACCCCGGAGAGTCAGCACTCATGGGTCCAGAGTTGGTGCGAGCTACCACCAAGAAGGTGCAGATGATCCGGGAGCAAATGAAGACTGCACAGAGCTGACAGAAGTCTTATGCTGATAGATGAAAAATACCTATGGAGTTCAAAGAGGGAGACAACTCCTTTCTTCGGGACTCACCACGATGAGGGTTACATAGATTTGGACGAGGTGACAAGCTATCTATGAGGTTCATAGGACCTTTCCAAATACTATGCAGAGTTGGCGAGGTGGCGTACTGCCTAGCTCTACTGCCATAGTTGCATCGGGTACATGATGTCTTCCACGTGTCACAGCTGAGGAGGTACGTGCATGATCCATCACACATCATTGACTGGGGTGAGCTAGAAATAGAGGATGGAGTGACCTTTGCTGAGTACCCAGTGGAGATCGAGGATCAGTAGAAGAGAATCCTTTGTGGGTGATCGATTCTATCATGGCCCGCCCTCGGGACCCGTTCTGTGACTACCCCAAGCTCGCCTTCCATAGGCCAGGGTCTAGCGACTAGCACCAAAGGCATAATTCCCGATATAAGAGAAGGCATTGCATTTATGTAAGAGTAAAAACACCACGGAGTATGCAAGAAGAAGTAAACACTAAGTAAACTGAGTACAATAGTAAGTGATGGAAAGTAAATGGGCTAGTATACAAACCCAACTGAAAGTAAAGTACAACTAAAAAGAGAGTACTGTAGCAGAAAAGTAAATCAGCAACACCGGGTCGTCCTCTGGAAATCCCACCTGAAGGGTGGGTACAGATAGTCTCCACAGCTCCTCGGCTCCTATCGTCCACTCTGTGTGCGTCTCGTCCAGTGATCGAACTCTAGGTACCGTCTATCTCCACGAGCTCCTACCTTGATCAGCGTCATCCATTTTCTGCATCCAACACAACGTAGGGTGGGCACGACCCGTGTAGGGGTGAGTATACGGTACTCAGTAGGAATCCCGAGACCCCGAAGGTCTCCCAGAATCCACGAAGGATAATCCACAAAGTAATGATACAATCACAAAGTAACAGCTAACTCTAAATAGGTATATTCCCATACATATACCTAAGTCATCAATTCCAGTTTGGATCCAACATCCGATCCCATGTTCGATCTAGTCCACACAGGATAGTACAACCCAATCCACACAGGAAAGCACAACCCAATCCACATAGGAAAGCAAGTCAATCATATCGAATATATTGATTGAAATTCAAGACTCAACTCACACAGGTATACTCTTCATAAGGAGATAGAGATGATCAGATGTATTCCACTGATTCATATAGGCTGTCGGACCCACACAGGATATAAGACCAGCCAAGCTATCAGACCCACACAGGATACAAGACCAGCTACTCTTCCGGACCCACACAGGATACAAGTACAGAGGTCAATACTGCCGGACCCACACAGGATACAAGAATAGTAGTCAAATACTGTCGTACCCACATAAGATACAAGAACAGTAGTCATCACCATCGAACCCACGGAGGATTCCAGTATGGTAGTCGTTGTTGTCGAACCCACGGAGGATTTCAGTACAGTCGCAGCCAGCTCTAGGGTTCCTGCACACAACATTGTTGATTCCGAGAGGGTCTGCTCCACAATCCAAGGGGGTCGATACATCAAATGACATGAAGTTCGTAGTTTATGTATCCCAAAGTTCCATCTCGTCAAAAGGAACTCAACGCGACAGACGGCGCGTCAAAAGGATGTCTGGTCTGAGAGTTATTGGCTTTTTCGTCCCAGGGGCCCGGTTGGGTTTTATGTAAAAACCAACCCAACTGTACTCCAACTGCGTCCAAACCTCGAGTTTAGTAATCCAAAAGAACCATCTCACTAAGAGGAATCTAACAAAGTCAACGGCACATCAATCGGACGTCCGGAGCTCAAGTTATAAGTGTTTCCTCTCTGAGGGCCCGGTTGGTTTCGTGTTCGAACAAACCCGACCATACCCAAAGTTCTTCTAAACCTTGATTGTAATATACCAAATTGACCATCTCGATCCAAGGATCACATCGCAACTGACGGTGCGTCGATCGGAGGTCCGTAGCCCAAGTTACAAGCATTTGAACGAATCTGTTCGATTTTAGGGGGGTTTGGGCCCGGACCGACCTGGACCAAAACCCCCTGGGTCAGCCCAAACCGGGTCGACCCGACCCGGGTCCGGGTCCAGCCCATTAGGGCACGGCCCGGCCGACTGGCGCGGCCTGGACCAACGCGGGCGCGGCCCGCGTGGCCGGCGACTCGGCCGTTTCGGCCGAGTGGAAAGTGGGGGGGCGCTGCCCCCCTTGATGGTGAAACGGCGGCCCCCACATGGAGGTGCCGCCTCACCTACAACTGGCGGTTACGAGCCCCGGTATTCACAGACGGCCGGCCATTCTGGCAGGCCGGTGTGCCACCACGGGACCCCGCAGTCCCGCCCTTCCGAAGCGCTGACGACCGGATTTCCGGCCGCCCCTCCCTGCACCGCCACAGCCTTAGGACGCGGCCTTTGTCTGAACGGCGCGGCGCGATGACTTCGCTCCCTCCATCGCGGCCCGCCTCGGTCGTGGCCCTCCACAGTTCTCCGGCGTGGCGCAACGGCACTGCGCCCCTCCTCCGCGGCCCGCCCTTGGCCGCGGCTTCCTTTGGCTTCGCCGGCGCGGCGCGACGGTACTGCACACCTTCGTTGTGTCATCCTCGTTCCTGCGCGGTGTCATTGCACCGCGCCACCTTGTTCCAACCCAAAATGAATCATAACAACATTGGGGAGGAGGGTCGACTGTGTTTGTGCAGTCCAACCTCCTCCCGTTATACCGATAGAAAGTGGTCAAGAATGAGAAATTACAACGACAATTTAAGAGCAAATTTAATTGATTAAATTTGAACTTAACCCCTACCTCGAAGAAGTTTTCGAACGATGGTCGTTGCGGGAAAAAAGCATCGCGGGGGTGGTTTTGATGACGGCGATGGAGAGCATCGAAGAAGAGGATGACGTCTCACACTGGCTTCAGAGAAAGGAAAGATCGACACGCCGTCCCTCCTTAGTGCTTCGGTGTTCTTCAACGTGGAAGACGATGTTCTTCAATACTAGAGCCCTCCTCTCCAAAAATCTCCACACAATGATACAACAATAATAAAATAAGGCTTTTATTTATTTTATTACTCATTCCAACCTTTTTCAAAATTCAAATTGAATTCACCAAATTAATTAACTTGTGTTGTCAAATTAATTAGGCGTTTAATTGGAAATCAATTAATGTGGAAGAGTGGATGAGTTACAAAATTAATTGCTAGAGGGGGGTTTAAAGGGGTGCTAGAGAAATTGAAGGAGTTGGGGGCTCGTGTGGGCCCCAACCCAACTTCCTCACAACTTCCTTTCCCATAACACTTAAACCATCAGTGGTGTAATAAAAATATAATTGTAAAACAACTATATTTTTATTCTTCATATTTTTAACAACTCCTCCTGAGCAAACGCATCTTCGTAAAAGGTGTTCCTAAGAAATTACCGGCGCTGCGGTTTCATCAGTGCCCTCGGATTTCGATTCTGAGCAACGGTTCAAAATTTAGGAAAACCCACTCGTTCATTCACCGAACGTACCCGAGATAAACTTCGGAAATTGATTTTGGGCACACCGGGCCTCAGAATCAGGTGCCGTCAGAAACTGCGTACTCGTAAAATCCCAAAGATATTAAGAAAAAAATTTAATTGAAATTTACGGGTCTTTACATTACTCCCACCTTAGGGATTTACATCCCCGTAAAGAAACATCACAAACTAGGGGAACAAATGAGGGTACCGAGCACACATCTAAGCCTCCCGCTCCCAAGTGCTCTCCTGGAGGTTCCTGTGCTGCCACCTGATGCACACTAGAGGAATCGACCACCCACGTAGGACCCACTCCTGTCGATCCTCAATCTCCACCAGGACCTCCCCAAAAGTCACCCCATCATCAATGTCCAGCTCCCCATGGTCGATGATATTTGTCGGGTCATGCACGTTTCTCCTCAGCTAAGATTCGTGGAAGACGTCGTGCACCCGGTGCAACTGAGGTGGTTGAGTAAGGCGATAAGCCACCAAACCTATCCTATTGAGAACCTGGAATGGTCCTATGAAGTGCAGAGATAACTTGTCACCTCATCCAAATCTCCGTAATCTACGTCGAGGTGAGACCCGCAAGAAAACATGGTCGCCATCCTCGAACTCTAGTGGACTCCTCCTCCTGTCAGCATAAGACTTCTGTCAGCTCTGAGCTATCCTCATATGCTCCTGGATGACCTGGACCTTCTCTGTCCTGGCCTGGACCATCTCTGGTCCCACAAGTACTGACTCTCCAGGGTCTTTCTAGCATAGAGGTGACCTGCAAGGTTGGTCGTACAATGCCTCATATGGTTCCATCCCGTTGGTGGAGTGGTAGCTGTTGTTGTATGCAAACTTCACCAAGGGTAGGTGATCCTCCAAGTTGTGAAAAAAGTTGAGGACACATGCACGGAGCATGTCCCTGAGAGTCTGAATGTTCCTCTTCATCTGACCATCTGTCTGAGGGTGAAAGGCGGTGCTCAGACGTAGCTGCGTCCTGAACGCCTCCTAAAGCCCCTTCCAAAGCCTGGAAGTAAAGCGATCATCTCGATCAGAGACGATAGATGATGTCCCACCATGAATCCGTACAATCTCCTGAACGTAGAGGCGTCCCAAGCTCTCCACTGAGCCCTGCTCTCTGATGGGTAGAAAGTGGGACGACTTGGTGAGTCGGTCGACAATCACCCAAATGGAGTCATGGCCTCTGGAAGTACGTGGATGTCCAGTCACGAAATCCATAGATATCCCATCCCACTTCCACTCCGGGACCTCCAAGGGTTGTACCAAGCCTGCTGGTACCTGGTGCTCCGCCTTCACCCGCTAGAAGGTGAGGCATCGAGAAATGAACACTACTACAACCTTCTTAATACCCGTCCACCAGTGTTGTCTTCTAAGATCCTGGTACATTTTCGCAACTCTTGGATGTATCGCTAAAGGGGAGGTGTGAGAATATCTCAACACCTTTTCATGTAAACCAGCTGTTACCATGGTACATCCTCTGAAAAGGACGAAGTGATCTCCTCCTATAGATAATCCATCTAGTGCCAGTCCTGAGGATATCTGTGCATGTCGTGTCTCACAGTCAACATCACCACGTTGTGCCTCTCCGACCCACTGAAGTAGTGGAGGTGTGACTGTGAGAGACTAAATAATGGATGCCCCATCTCTATCCACGAAGAATATCTTTAAAGCGGATAGCTACTCGGTTGCCTCTCCTAGTAGTTGAATGCCCATCCTCCTATTGAGAGCATCGGCTACTACGTTCCCCTTTCCAGGAGTATAGACTATCTCAAAGTCATAGTCCTGGAGAAACTTGAGCCATTGCCACTGTCTCAGGTTCAGGTCATTCTGCGAGAAGATGTACCTGAGACTCTGGTGGTCAGAATAGACTATAAAGCACTCGCCCATCAGATAGTGTCGCCACATCTTCAGAGCGAAGACCACTGCTGCTAACTCCAGGTCATGGGTAGCGTAGTTCTGCTCATGCTGCCTCAACTGTCGTGATCCATAGGCGATCACTGCCCGCTCCTGCGTCAGGACACACTCGAGTCCAGTCCCTGATGCATCATAGTAGACAACGTACCCTACTCCCTCCTCCAGTAGCCTCAAGATAGGTGTGTTGGTCAATCTATGTCTCAGCTCCTGGAATCTCTACTGACATCTATATGACCACACGAAGGGTTTCCCCTTCTTCTTCAAAGATTAAAGCGGTTTCGCAACTCTGGAGAAGTCTGGCACAAATCTTCGGTAGTACCTAGCCAAACCTAGGAAACTCCGCACCTCCATCACGCTCCTGGGTGGCTCCCAAGCTAGCACTGCCTCGATCTTCACAGGATCCACCGCAACTCCTACCTCAGAGATGACATGCCCCAAGAAGTGGACCTCACGTATCCAAAAGTGACACTTCGAGATTTTACCATAAAGCTGGTGCTCTCGGAGTGTGTCCAGCACAACCCACAAGTGGTAGGCATGCTCCTCCTCTGTAGTCGAGTATATCAATATGTCGTCGATGAAGACTACGACAAATCGATCGAGGTAAGTCTGAAAGATCCTATTCATGAGAATCATGAACACTACTGGAGCATTGGTTATGCCGAAAGGCATAACCAAGAACACATAGTGGCCATACTGACATCTGAAGGTCGTCTTCTGCACATCCTCATCCCGAACTCTGAGCTGGTGATAGCCTGACTTGAGGTCTATCTTTGAGAACCACCATGCTCCCTTGAGCTGATCGAAGAGGTCGTCGATCCTCAATAGAGGATACTTGTTCCTCACGGTCACCTGGTTCAGGCGACAGTAATCGAAACACAGTCGCAAGCTCCTGTCCGCCTTCTTGGAAACCAAAATTAGGGAAGCCCAGGGTGAAACACTGGTTCGGATGAATCCCTTGCCCTGCAAGTCCTCTGGCTGTAAATGTAGCTCTCAAAGCTCAGAGGGAGCCATCCGATATGATGGAGTGGTTATCGGGGTAGTCCTGGGGTACAGGTCAATATATAAGTCTACCTATTTGCGAGGAGGTAGTCCTGGAATGTCGTCAGGAAAAACATCCACATACTGATCCACCACTATAGGAAAACTCGGACTCCGCAAGTCAACTTCTCCTAGGATGAGGCTAACCAACTGATGAGTGATCGGTTGTTCTATCCTTTGCGTGAGTCCATCCTGCACTGCAATGGATCCCTTCTCGCCGGTGAAGGTGAACCTGCTCCCTTCGGTGCGGACACACCGCACCTTGTGCATAATACAGTCGATCTGAGCATGGACTGTAGATAACCAATACATGCCCAAGATGACGTAGTAAGGACTCTACACCACTACAAAAAGCCCCCAGCCGAAGATCTCTCCTCCTAGAGTAAGCTCACACTACCGTAACCAGTACATAATCGTCGAGTCTGCTCTCATAGGAGTCTCTAGCCGTAAGGATCGAGCCAACGGCTCCATCGGAATCTCTGAGCTCTGAACAAGGGCAGTGGCAATGAAATAATGACTCGCTCCTGTGTCTATAAGAACTGCAACGAAGGTGGAGTAGACACAGATAGTACCTCGAATCATCTCTGGTGCGCCGTGGTCGTAGGCATCCGATGCCTGAAGTTGAGCCTACCTCTGCCCGCCAGCTCCCTGTGGTTGGGGTGGACCTCGTGGTGGTGGTGGTGGTAGAGCCTCAAAGCGTCTCCCACCACCTCCTTCTCGCCCAGCTCCTCTGCCTCGTCCACCTGCTCCTTGCGAACCGCCATGGTAAAACCTCAGCCTCTGCAAGGGTGGTCCCCCAACCATCTGCTGCTCCTCTGCATGGCGGGTCAGGAATTCATGAGCCATGTGGCCCTGCCTACTTCATGCATTGCACTGTCTACTCCTCGAATGGTTGTATCTACTGCGTGCGCCCCACACCTCCGAGCCAGTATCCTGAGGTCGTCCTCCTGATGGTCTAGTCTACTTGGACCCCTGTGACATCTGTCAACTGCCATCTGCAGAAGACTTTGCTATGTTCCGCCCTACGGTAGGGCTCACTGCTGGTGTAGGCTCAGCAAGAAATCTCTCTACAAGAAGGGCTCGCTCCAGTACTCCTGCCCGGATCAGAATACAGAGGGAGATCATCGAAGCCCTGATCTCATGCCTCAGTCCCTGCTCGAAGGTCTGGGCCCAGAAGAATGGGTCACGTACCATGTCCGTGGAATAGCGTGAGAGATTGGTAAATCTCACCGAGTACTAGGCTATCGTCATGTTGCCTTGTCGTAGCTGTAGTAGCTCCTGAATGCGCACCGCACGGAGGGTGGCTGGTACGAAATCTGAGTGAAAGAGGATCTTGATGTCCGACCAAAGGAGAGATGCCTCGTCGTGCACCTGGAGTATCAGGCTCCACCATCTTCCTGCTGTCGTGTTCAAGAGACTCACTGCAAGGATCACCATGAGGTCTGATGGTGTCCCCACTAACCTGAAAACTTGAAAAACCGCCTCCAGCCAATCCTCGGATGCCTGAGGGTCCGTCTCCCCGTGGAACATGGCCGGTCTCTGATGCTGAAACTCGTGTAGTGCACTAAGGTGACGTGCACTCTCAGCGGCTGGGGCTGGTGGCATCGGTGGCTTGGCGGGTAGAGGTACCGCCGGTGCCTCCACTGTAATAGGGCCCTGCACCGAGGCCTCGTCGCTCGGTGGGCTGTCGTCTCGCACAAAACTCAGAACTCTAGCTGGATGCCGTCGTGGGGCCATCCTGAAAAGTGAAAGGTGCGCCACGGTCAATACAGTATACCTGGTGAGCTGACACAAGTAATCACTATGAAAACTATGAAACACACATGCAATCAATGTTTTCATGCACTGATTTGGAAATCGGAAGTCAGGGTCCTTGTGTATGGATATGTCGGCCACCGCACCAAAACTGGACTCCCGAGACTGATAACCACACTTAATACCCTTAACATTATTGCCTCACATAGAATAAAGATCAGAGTCTTGAGTTCTGCGGTAGAACCAAACTCCTCTGATACCAATTTGTCACGGCCCGTCCTCGGGACCCGCGTCGTGACTACCCCAAGCCCGCCTTCCATAGGCTATGGGTTAGCGACTAGCACCAAAGGCGTAATTCCCGATATAAGGGAAGTAATTGCATTTATGTAAGAGAAAAAACACCATAGAGTATGAAAGAAGACGTAAACACTAAGTAAACTGAGTACAATAGTAAGTGCTGGAAAGTAAATGGGCCAGTATACAAACCCATATGAAAGTAAAGTACCACTGAAAAGAGAGTACAATAGCAGAAAAGTAAATCAGCAACACCGGGCCGTCCTCTGGAAATCCCACCTGAAGGGTGGGTATAGATAGTCTCCACAGCTCCTCGGCTCCTGCCGTCTGCTCCGTGTGCGTCTCGTCCAGTGATCAACCTCCAGGTACCATCCAGCTCCATGAGCTCCTACCTTGATCAGTGTTGTTCGTCGTCTGCATCCAACACAACGTAGTGCGGGCATGGCCCATGCAGGGGTGAGTATACGCTACTCAGTAGGGACCCCGAGACCCCGAAGGTCTCCCATAATCCACGAAGGATAATCCACAAAGGAATGATATAATCACAAAGTAACAACCAACTCTAATTAGGTATATTCCCATACATATACCTAAGTCATCAATTCTAGTTTGGCTCCAACATCTGAGCCCAAGTTCGTTCTAGTCCACACAGTATAGTACAACCCAATCCACATAGGAAAGCACAACCCAATCCATATAGGAATGAAAGTCAATCATATCGAAGATATTGATTGAAAGTCAAGACTTAGCTCACACAGGTATAATTTTCGTAAGGCGATAGAGATGATCAGATGTATGACACTGATTCATCTAGGCTGTCGGACACACACAGGATACAAGACCAGCCAAGCTGTCGGACCCACATAGGATACAAGACCAGCTACTCTTCCGGACCTACACAGGATACAAGTACAGAGGTCAATACTGCGGGACCCACACAGGATACAAGAACAGTAGTGGAATACTGTCGGACCCACATAGGATACAAGAACAGTATTCATCGCCGTCAAACCCATTGAGGATTCCAGTACGGTAGGCATCGCTATCGAACCCACGGAGGATTTCAGTACAGTCGCAGCCAGCTCTAGGGTTCCCGCACACAACATGCTCGATTCGGGGAGGGTCCACTCCACGAGCCAAGGGGTTCGATACATCAACTGACACAAAGTCCAGATTTGATGTATCCCAAAGTTCCATCTTGTCAAAAGGAACTCAACGCGACAGACGGCGCGTCAATCGGACGCCCGGTCTGAGAGTTATTGGCTTTTTCATCCCAGGGGCCCGGTTGGTTTTCAAGTCAATACCAACCCGACCATACCCCAACTGCATCCAAACCTTGAGCGGTGTTATCCAAAATAACTGTATCACTAAGAGTAATCCAACAAAGTCGACGGCACGTCAATCAGACGTCCAGAGCTCAAGTTATAAGTGTTTCCGCTCCGAGAGCCCGGTTGGTTTTGTGTTCAAACCAACCCGGCCGTACACAAAGTTCTTCGAAACCTTGTGTGTAATATACCTAAACGACTGTATCGATCCAAGAATCGCATCTCAACTGATGGTGCATCGATCGGAGTTCTGTAGCCCATGTTACAGGCGTTTGAACGAATCTGTCCGATATTAGGGGGGTTTGGGCCCGGACTGACCCGGCCCAAAACCGCCTGGGTCGGCCCGAACCGGGTCGACCCAACCCGGGTCCGGGTCCGGCCCATTAGGGCATGGCCTGACCCGGCTGGCATTGCCCGGACCGAATCGGGGGTCCGGCCCAGCAAGGGCGGCCCTGCCCAGCGCGGGCACGGCCCGCGTGGCCAGCGGCTCGGCCTTTTTGGCCGAGCAGAAAGCGGGGGGGTGGGGGGCGCTGCCCCCCTTGATGGTGAAATGGTGGCCCCCACGTGGAGGGTCCGCCTCGCCTGCCACCGAGGGTTACGACCCCCGGTCTTCACGGACGGCCGGCCATACGGGCCGGCCGGTGTGTCGTCGCGGGACCCCACGGTCCCGCCCTTCCGAAGCATCGGCGGCCAGATTTCCGGTCGTCCCTCCTTGCACTTTCGTGGCCTTAGGCCACGGCCTTTGTCCGACTGGTGTGGCACGACGATGCCGCGCCCTCCGATGCGGCCCGCCCTGGCCGCGGCCCACCACGGTTCTCCAGCGCGGTGTGATGGCGTCGCACCCCTCCGCCACGGACCGCCTTTGGTCGCGGCTTCCTTCGGCTTTTCCGGCACGGCACGATGGCGTCACGCACCTTCACTGGCTCTTCCTCGTTCCCGCGTGGTGTCGTTTCACCATGACGCCTCGTTCCAACCCAAAATGAAGCACAACAACATTGGGGAGGAGGGTCGGTCGTGTTTGTTCGGTCCAACCTCCTCCCGTTATACCGATATCAAGCAGACAAGAACGATAAATTATAACGACAATTTAAGCGCGAATTTAATTGATTAAATTTGAACTTATCCCCTACATCGAAGAATTTGTCAAACGATGATCAACGTGGGAAAACGGCATCATGGGGGTGGTTTCGATGATGACGTTGGCAAGCATCGAAGAAGAGGATGACGTCTCACATCGGCTGCAGAGAAAGGAAAGGTCGACACGCCGTCTCTCCTTAGTGATTCGGCGATCTTCGTGTTCTTCAACATGGAAGACGATGTTCTCTAATACTAGAGCCCTCCTCTCCAAAAATCTCCACACAACGATACAAAAATATTAAAATAAGGCTTTGCCTTATTTTTTTACTCATGCCAACCTTTTTCAAAATTCAAATTGAATTCACCAAATTAATTAACTTGTGTTGTCAAATTAATTAGGCATTTAATTGGCATGCAATTAATGTGGAAGATTAGAAGAGTTACAAAATTAATTTATAGAGAGGGGTTTAAAGGGGTGTTAGGGAAATTGAAGGAGGTGGGGGCTCGTGTGGGCCCCACACCAACTTCCTCACAACTTCCATTCCCATAACACTTAAACCATCAGTGGTGTAATAAAAATATAATTGTAAAACAACTATATTTTTATTCTTAACATTTTTAACAACTACTCCTAAGAAAATGCTCCTTCGGAAAAAGAGTTCCTAAGCAATTACCAGCGCTGCGGTTTCATCGGTCCCCTAAGATTTTGATTCTGAGCACTGGTTCAAAAGTTAGGAAAACCCACTTGTTCGTTCACTGAACGTACCCGAGCTAAACTTCAGAAATTGATTCCAGGCACACCGGGCCTCAGAATCAGGTGCCGTCAGAAACTACGTACTCGTAAAATCCCAAATAAATTAAGAAAAAAAATTTCCTGAAATTTATGGGTCTTTACAGATTCCCTTGTTACGCGGTCGATGGCAGCACGAGAATCTTCAGGAGAGCACATGGGAGTGAGAGGCCCCGATCCGTGCCCAGTACCCACATCTTTTTGAGTAGCCTTTGTTTTGGCTTTTCGGGGACTTAAATATCCAAGGTGGGGAGAATGAAATGTCTTAGATTTTCCTTGTATTATTTTTAAATATTATATGGAATTATTTCGAGACCGTGTGTGAAGACGACACATAATTCGGAGGCCCAATGAGCACAAAATGGTGGTTTGAACTTTTTTTAGGTTATGTGAGTCGGCACTTGTGTGTAGTAGTGGAAGTTTCCAAACCGATGCCCGGATTAAAAATCTGAGGGCACTGTTGCATCCAAGACAATGACTTTACCTAAGAATGAGCCTAACCTTGACCGGCGCAGGTCAATGGAAAAAAGTTAATTTTCAGACGTTTTATGTAAAATAAAATAAAATAAATTTGAAAAGTTTATTTTATTTCTTTTTGGAAATATCCACTGCAGCGCAGAGATGGGGTAGCCATTTCAGTCATTAATGTCAAGCCATAATTACTCAAAAATAGAAACACTGACTCATTAATGACGCAGCATGATGGGATGTCAAATACGTTTCCCTTTTTATTAGGATAATCCATTTTGCTCGTTGGCGATGGTTGAGAGAAACCATGGAGAAAACTCTTAGCGATGGACAATGATGGATCGAAGCTGCGAATCGTTGCACCTACGAGGTTGGAGGATCACGACGACGGTAGTACGACCTCTTCATCGGTGATCGATCCTTTCTAAAGGGTAGGGGTTTTTTCTAATTTTTCTTTTCCCGTCTTTTTATTTAAATGATGGACGCGGATCATCCATGAACAAGTTGATTCGTGGATTCGTACGTTCTTGTGTGAGGGATTTATTTGGGATAATTATGGGGGAATTAATCCATATTTATTTTGTTGTTGATTTCTGCCCCATTTAAGCCTACTAATTGGAGTAGATCAATGTCGTGATGAACGATGGCAGAGGTTCGTTCCTCAAATTTGTTTTATTGGATTTCTTCCCTTTTCATTCGTACATTCTTCGTGTTCTTCATGGGGTGATGAAAAACAGATCATTGAGCCTCCATTTTGCAACGCAATGATCCCAAATTGAAGAATCGACACCACAAAAACCTTGCAGAGGTGCGACGACGATGGCATACGATGAATCGGACTGGATCGGGAAGGGTCGTTCTTCGAGCGTTCTTCGCGCGAGACGATCAATACATGTTTTCGAGGCCGATAGGAGGTCTGAAAACACCAGAAGAATCCTCATGGTGTCGGGGAGACCGAAACCTAGGAGTTTCGTGGTGATCGGACGACTGAATCTACGAATGAAGCATCACCGGAGGCGCGAGGGCAGAGGTCCACATCTTTGGAAATTTCAAGAATACACGGCGTGTACATCCGAAGAACACACCCTGTACTACTGGCGGTAGAGGATAGGGTTTCGAGGGCAGAGACGAGTCATACAGTGTGTGACCCTAGTCACACGGTGTGTTAGACTTTCCCCGAAGCTCAGGGTGTATTTTTGGAAGTACACGGACATGGGTTGGACTACGCAGCTTCAGAAGAAACGGTGTGTACACCATGGTAGAGGCGCCTACACAGAAATCGGCGTGTATCCAGGGGTACACGGACACGGGATAGAGTACATGACCACGTACTCCATCACACGGCTAGGAAAGGCTAGTAATGCGGGTCACCCCGGGTACCGATTACACAGGTTGGAGTACACAGGTTGATGACTGTGTACAGGCACATGGCCAGCGTACACGGAGAAAACCCCAGTCACTCCGACACAGCGTGTACATCATACTACAGGCCCTGTACTCAGTTTTTATACACGACTAGCCTTACGACATGGGCCGTTGTACACGGGCATTACCCAAGGCCAGACAACCCGACGTGTAACTTTTCTACACGCCATGTACTTTTTGGAAAATTATGTGGTCCTCTTGTTCATTATATCTTGGAAATTTATAGTTTGGGTTAGTGCCCCTTCTTCTCTTTCCCTAGAAGGTCACGCATCATTTCCTTCTATAGGAGTATGATCCCTTCAGCAGGACATTCTGTGACAGAGTCTGGCATCCAACCGAGAGGCCCGGAACGAGATCCTCTATCCATTCTTGACCCTAGGTAGAGTCCAGAATCGACATGACCAACTCCACTGGGCGTCGATCCTCTACCTATAAGGTGAATTCCAGATGATTCATGGTATCTTCCATGGCCCTGGCAGTGATCCTCATCTGTGTATCATGATATTTACCACTCAGGATTGTGTCTCCTGTAATGAGTGCATATATCTATCGTAATCCTCCCACTCAGGAGTGTGTCTCCCGTAATTATTGTAACTACCTCTCGTGGTGTTTCCTAAAAAATAGTACTTCTCGTATGGACATCATAAGAGATATAAGATGCATGGATTGTGTTCTCCCAGAATGAGTGCTTTTTGGAATCTTCGAACTGAACCCCTATCTGGGGGTATGTGGTAGTGTGACTTGTCTCTAGACTACAAGTCTGGGTTTTGAGTATATCGACTTTGTGTTATATGTTATGTATACATATACTGTGCATAGCTGATAGTAAATTTAATTTGTGTACTGCTTTGTGGTTTTCTGGGTCCTCTACTGAGTATTGATATACTCACCCCCCCACGGGCTTCACCCACACGTGTAGTTTCTTGTGCAGATGAGAAGTCTTTTGATGGAGTCCAGGGCAAACCAGGACAGGACCGAGCTTTCTGAGTTCCCTACAGGTCTTGGCGTTCCTACGGCTACGAGCATCAGTCCCAGTACCTTTTGTGTTTACAGGTTGGACTTTTCAGTTTTTAGACTTTTGTTTTTGTGGGCTTGTATTCTAGCCCAGTTTACTTTCTGTACATTACCTTTTGTCGTACTCTATTGGTTGGGTTCAGTTGTATGCATGCATTTTTGTTAGTGTTTTTAAATTTCAGCATTGTGGGCTTGGAGATGTGTGTGTTTTTATAGGTACTTAGGAAATGCCTCCCATGATTAGTAATATGCCTACTCGGTGCTAGTCACCATCCCCTATCCTGTTGGAGGTGGGCTTGGGGAGTCATGGTGCGGGCCCCATTGGGATGGGTCTTGACAAGATGGTTGGTCAATGCACCTATTCTCACACTACCCTATAAGGTGTCTGATGTTATTAGTCATAAATACCACCCTAGTTTATCCATGATGAGGATTAGAATAGCTCTAATACCTATAGATTTAACAAATAAAGATCTTGATATTATTAGGATAGGTTAAAAATCCTATCTTTTTCAATGGAAAGCTCAACCATCCATCCATGTGAGGATTATGTAGGAAAAAAGGAAGATGTGGAACAATTAAAAAATACATGGTATATTCCTTATTTTATCCATGATAGCTATAGAATTATAATGTTTGGGAACCAAGTATATGTCCTATTTATACTATATTTATAGAATGTGACATTGGATTAAGCTCATAGTTATTTATTCTCTATTCATCTTGGATGTATGATAACATATGGAGATATAAAAGAGTATTTCTGGTGGCACAAAAAGTAAAGGGATATAGTATAGTACATATCTCGATGCCTAATATAATGTAAACATATATATGGGAGATATAAGTCTAATGGGATGTTACTGTCATTACCTATAACATAATGTTAACTAGAAAACATGATAATGGATTTCATTATAGAACTCACCAAGACATCTAAGTGGATTAAATAAATTTGGGTTGTAGTCGATTTAATAAAAAATCATCACATTTAATTAAAATAATATATTATTTAAATATTGATAATACTTATAGGATATAAATTAATGAGGTAATAAGTTTACATAAGTATATTATTTCATATCGGGATTTAAGGATTACCTCGATGTTCAGGAGAAGTCTTTCATAAGATTTGAATACAGAGTTGAACTTTATAATTGAATATAATCCTAAATAATATGGTCAGAATAAGAGGGACATTAAGACCCTATATAATATTTTATGATATTAAAATATTTGTTTAAAAGGATTATGTGATCAAAATCATTATTTTTTCTAGTTTTCATACACCAATTTATTTCATTCGAATATTCAAATGGCTCTTTATAATTCCCTTTATGGATAGAAGTGTATAACTCCAATGTGATGAGATT
This sequence comes from Viscum album, assembly GCA_963277665.1. Taxonomy (NCBI): domain Eukaryota; kingdom Viridiplantae; phylum Streptophyta; class Magnoliopsida; order Santalales; family Viscaceae; genus Viscum; species Viscum album. The sequence continues at coordinate 574,157,919 of OY728122.1, read as the reverse complement.
AATTTGGATAATAGAAGGTTTATATTCCTAATATATCTAAGTAAATAGATTAAAAGGTTAAATTTATTCATGAATACTTTAGTTTATCTTAGAGTCAATAAAAACCTATGTTAACAATTTTTGGAGGGATCAAGAGTTTTGATGTTGGTAAAAAGGTATTCCTAGGTATATCGTTATGAAATATGGTTATAATATTTGTAAAGAAGTTAAATATGAGACCTATATATATTCATACCTTTTAAAATACTTATTGTTTTGGTTACATTTCTTATCTCTTGGTTCTTTCATTGAATCACTCTCAAGTTAAAAATGTTCACCTTATTTATCTATTGAGGAAGTACATTACTAACCCATAATGTGTAGCTATCTTTGAGGCCACACCACTGGAGAATGATCTCTCATATGTGTAATTTTAATTGGGGATTATGGATTGAACATATAAAATTATATGGAATAAGAGAACTTGATTGGATAATGTTTTCTAGTAAACCCATATATTTGAAGAAGCTATGTGGGAACCTATGGATGTGATGTGGTAAAAGTACCCAATGTTGTTTTTTTCAGAGTGATGAAATATCATGAGATAAATTCCTAAAGGGGGTATAATGTGAAAACATAATATTTTATTATATATTTATCTTCAAATAAATTCAATATGTTTGATATCTTATGTTATACAAAATATTGAGTTTAAATTAACAATGATATACTATTGAAATATTATTATTTAATTTGATAGTTATCAACTAGCCATTATTTTGGAGGGTAAGATTATGGTCAATTAAATTATGATTTTTTTATTCACACAATTATAAAATTAATTCATTGGTTCTCTGTTAAGTAGAAATGAACATTGAATCATTTGATGGTAAAAAAGCGTTGTTTTTCTAAAAAATAATTTTTATACCCGTAATTTGTTTTTTTATCTTAATAAAATAAATTAATCACTATTTATGAATCATCGTAACTTTTTTAGAAAATATATTCTGAAAAATATTTTATCATTTATTAAATTTTAATTTTTAGGAAATTAATGTGAATAAATTCAGTTTTATGCTTTAAAATGCAGTTTTTCTAAAAGAAGTTTACATTGGATTATACACACTTAATTTAAAATGATTCTATTATGATTAAATGAATTTATTCTAATAAAATGGTTCTTATATTTTTAATTATCATGTAATTTATTTTAAAGATCCTATTTTCATTTTTGGTCATTATCAATAGTAACCAAGTTAAAAATTCCTTACTACAGTAAAGGTTAAATAGGTTAATGAGGGGTTAAATTAAATAGATAAGTCTTAAAATGACCTAAACACATATCTAAATAATATAGTATGAATATATTTAGATCATATATCATACTATCTTAAAATATGTTCCAATTTGGAGCAACATTCCCAAAATATTGACCTAGTTATTTTTTTAATATTGTTAATAATTACAAGTGTGTCACTTCCCTTAGTAATAAAAGGAAAACTTATATCCTCTCTTCTACACACAAATTTATCAAATTAAATCAACTAATATCTATACAAATACCTCCAAAACATCTTTATACATGACCTTGTTGTTCTAGTCTTTCCAAAATTTCCATCCATGAATCCTTATGGTTAATTTAAAAGGGGGATTCATGAAGAAGATTTTTTTGTTATTACAAATCATATCCATGATTCTTTATTCTTAAACAACCTATAAATGTTATAAAACCATATTTACATGATGAAATATGTATATTTATTATAATTGTAATTTTTCATATTAATGGTATTTTTATTTTTTATTTCTTCCCATTTTTTGGAAAATTATAATGTCGCTCATGCATACATGTTGACTACAACCTCCAAAATTCGATGCGATTCATTTTTAATTTACTATTTTCATGGATAGTTATAAGGAAATATTTAAGGTATATATATATATGACATTAATAATATAATTATAATTATATAATGGTGAATTTTTATAGTCCCTTCTTATGTTCTATCTATTAAAAATTAAAAACATCACCCTTGCGTACATGTGGAATACCATCTTAAAAGAGTGATATCGGTCATTTTTCATCACCACTTTATAATAATGGTAATAAATTTATATATAATGAATAAATATGATATTTATTTCATGATTAATATTCTATATATTAGGAAACCATGACCAAGGTTCAAGTACTGGAACCATCAAACCAAAACATGCATGAAAGATATACCAGTTTTCACATGAATGTTTATTTTATTAAAGAATTATTCGAAAAAGGCAGTAAATTACAAAATATAAATTAAAATTAATTTTTCATGAAATATTTTGTTTAATTGTTTTATAATAAATCAATTTATATTATAAATGAGGTTTGAATACATATGAAGTAAGATAAGACTTGAGGTAAGGGTTTATCTTACCATCACATTTATTTTTGGGATTATATATAATAAATTTACATTGACGTAAATTATTTAGATATTTTATTTTTAACGAAAATATGTTATTATTCATCAGTTACTCTTGGATTTTTATAGTAATAGCAATTCTTTCCTCCCTGGTACACAATATGATCATAAAAAATCTTTGAATAAAAACATACCTTATTTCCCCTTTATTCAATGAAATCCTTCATCTATATCCAAGTGATTTGAAGTGTTTTCAGGAATATTATTTTATAGGGTCATAAAATTGTTTAAATTCGTTTAAAACCATTTTTAATTTCTTTTCCAAGCTTTAAAAAAATTGATTTTTTTAAAACACGTTATTTATGAAATTTTAGAAAATGTGTTGAAAGGAATCCTTATTTTAATGTTTAATAGAAAAACAAATTTTCACATAGTTAAGATATTATTTTATACGAGTCATCATTTAAAATATTCCATTTTTCTTTTTAATTAAAGGATTTTTTTCAATATAGTTTTAATTTTTAATTTTTTAAATTCTTAAAACAAACTATATTTTCCCCATTTTCAAGGAAATGTTCAAATGATATTATAATGGTATTTTTAATCTATATAATATTACTTTAAGGATTGTTATTATTCATTAGTTATTTAATATTATTATACCATCCAAATTTATTCTAATAGCTCTCATCATATACTCTCATATATAGTGTAAAAAAACTTGACATTTATGTATATGATATAAATAAATGTAACCCAATTTCAACCATAAAAAATTATTAAATAAAAAACGACATATGTGATCACTTACATTATTATGAAAATTTTTGGGTTAGAGTTTTAGATAATTAAGAAAAAATATTACATAATAATACCCAAGCCTTTAAGTGATCATTATTCCCACTATTCACAGAATTTATTTTTCCATATTAAGTATTCATCATTATTCCTACTAATCCATAAACCCTATGAAAAACAATTAAAATAGTGGGATAAGAAAAATAAGCTCAATTTCGCGATGCCCGCTGAGATTTCTCGCCAGCCTCCCAGATATCGTGCCAAGTGCTAGGACACTTAGTCGGACAAAGATGGCCGCCAACCAGGTTAATGAGGGAGAAGCTGCTACTCACAGAGATGAAATGGCTACAAACCCAGAAGTTTATGGCACAAAAAGGATTGTCTCTAACAACCATACCCTCTTCAACTTGCTAAAACCTGCCTAAAATGATTATGCCCTGTCCAATAACCTACCATTGTGGGACTTTGGTATTCTGGAGGAGGTCCCTATACCGGGCTTTGAGGTGGATACTCCGTGGTCATCGGTGAGTCGTGAGGATGACCTTCCTCGATACAGCATCACCAACAATGGTCGTCCTTCCAGAGAAACTAGGCACATGAATATATATGTCCTAAATCCCATGATTAGGACCATTGCTAGGGGTGACCCTGTTGAGGATAGCTCCCCGGCCCTCAATGCAAGCACTTTCCATCAGTGCGTCACTGATGAGACCAAAGGTTGGCTGTAGGACTAGGATCTGCAGTTTGGAGGAAACTTCACCAGTGATTGGGCCTGGAAGTACTGGGTTCGCCATACATGCGACCAATTTGGGGCCGATCTGCGGCATATTGGTCTGTTCGAGGCGGTATGGACATCACAATTGATCTTCTACCGCCAGCCTGAGCGTGGGCTAGATCTATTCACCTGGTGGTACCCTGATACCAACACATTCCATCTCCATAATGGGGAAGACGGCATCAGTCTCTGGTACATTCACTGCATCGGGGGTATCCCATTGGAGGGCCATCAATACGATGAATTCCTTCCGCCGATGAACATTTGGGGAGACAGATCACGAACCCCCATACTGACATGGCACCTACTGGAGCTGACCAAGGAGAAGATGGGGGTTCAAGGACTTCCTAAAGGATATCACCTACAAGGACTGGTTCATCCTGTTCCTAAAGAGGGATCCGGAAGTCAATATTCTAGGGCGGGGGAGACGGTGTCCAACCGCAGCACAGAGAAGAAAGAGAGGATCATACTAGAGGATCCTGGATGATCCGGGAGGTGGGGAACTATTAGTCGTGGGGATACAACATAAACAAGAGTCAGGATCCTAATGTTCAGTACGCCATATTTCTCACTACATTACTAAGAGGGTTGCTCCTGCTGATGAGGGATGCAAGGATGGGCATCCGTCCAGCGACTCTGGGGATGGATGGCATCATGGCTACCAATAAGAGGTTCAACATGGGGGTACCCATGCTTGCTCGACTGTATTCCATCTTGGGACACATATCGAGAGGGGGATCGCCTAGGAGAGTATGTGTCCCCTTCCATATTTTTCATGGATGGGTTGCGGCTCATTATAGAGGATACACTTTCCCAAATGCCATCTGTCCTCCGGTAAATGGAATGTGACCCTCTCTACTGAATATCACATGGTTCATGCCGATGAAGTTCAATGAGGAGGGAGTATGGATCTGGATTGGTAACCATGCCAACTTCGCCTTCTTCCCAATCCCCACCCCAACTGGTCAGCTGATAGATGATGGGAAAGGCTCACTGGAGAAGAAGGAGTACTTCCAGAGCATCAGAGGCGGGGTGCTTGTGGCCCAGATTGATGGGAAGATCTTCTATAATACTTATGTGCCATCCAGGTTCACTAGGCAGTTTGGATACTGAAGCAGCCGGAGGTCGTCACGACCCTCAAAATTACATTTATTACTCCTACACTAGCACAGTGGTGCAGGGTCGAACCACAGAGAAGGCAGATGAGTTGTCTAAGGTTCTAAGAAAAATATACTCCACTGTTGTCAGCATTGGAGAGAGTGAAAATCTTTTTACCTTTTATATTTATTTATTTTTAAAATATGAGCTAGAAACAGTAGGAGGAAATGAGATTCTTTACAAAGAAACTAAATTTTCTACAAAGGGAATAAAATTGCACTAGGTACTGTTAAACTAAGAAATTAAGCTAACTACCTTAAGCAGCAAAGACAGGGAGCTAAGAACGACAATTTTCTCTGGAATTCCAAACCTGATGATTAAAAGGATAACTATCCACTAAACTTAATTGAATCACACCCTAGAAATTGTTTGATATATCTTCCTCGCCAGAAGAAACATCAAACAGAAGTGTGACTTTTAGAGTTCGCCACTCTAAAGATCATCGTCTGTTAGAATTTTGAAAAAGAATACAGTCGAAGTTAAACTCTCCATAAATCTCCAACTGTAATGACATTAACGCTTGAACAAATTTAAGATCAAGTTCAACCTCGCCAATTGAACTTGAAACTATGACATTTTTTTTACAGTAAGGTGTGAACAAATTTACTTAACATCAGAGTTGATCTCGCCGATTAATTCTAATGTCAATCAATGAGTAGTGAACAATTTAACAGATAAACCAACAAAGCTTGAAGCTCCCAAGATGGAAAATCAACTCATGTTCATAATGAAATATATCATTGAAAACAATCCGAAAACAGAGTACAAGACGTTAAGAAAAGAGGGAGAAAGACTCCCTAAATATCGCTCTGCCTTCGGGCTCCTTAGTCTCCAGTTTGACTCTATCATCTCCCGGGAGTTCTGCTCTCGTATTTGGTGTGGAATGTCGAATGAGAGTCCCCCCCAATTTTGCTGCTTTCTCTGCTAAAGATACAATCTGTCATCTGCTGCATGTCACGGCCACTACTTCCACCGACTTCTCGAGTTCTTCACCCATGCATTGCACACGTGTGTGTTACCCGCGACAGGCACGTCGCGCGAATTTTTCCCTCGTAACTAACTCCGGATGAGTTAGTTGGACGAACCTAGACATGTTTAAGTCCCTTGAATGAACCTGCAAATAAAATAGAATAGACAAATAAATAAAAGAGATGCAAAGAAAAATAATTATTTTTAAAGTAAATTGTTATATTACTCGTTACAAAATATTCTTAGTTAATTGATAATTATTTTCTTTTAAATTATTTATACAATTATTAACTATGATAAAACATAAGTTATTAAAAAGTTATTAATTAAATTAAGTTAATAGATATAATTAATAAGTTATTAATTTTATTATTTTTAACTAAGTTATTAAAAATTACGATACAAGTAAAGAGGTAATTAAAAAAAAACTTAGCTTGTATTAGTTATTTTTACTCACTTCATTAATTATTATTATTGTAATTACTATTTAAGAAATAAAATTATTCCATTAATCTATTAACTAGTTTATTTTAATTTAGTAATTAAAATTAATACTTAAGTTTTAAATATTTTTTAAATTAATAAGTATATTTTACAGTTTATTTATAATTATTATTAATTTTATAATTATACTATTAATAGTAAATTAATTTATTATAGACCTTTTTTATTAATCAAGTTTAATAATTTAATTTATAATTTATCTATTTAATATAATATTAGTTTAAATTTTTAATAATTATTTAATATTTATTTGACTTTGTAAATTAACTTTAATGTAACGTATAATTTTCCTTACTTTTTTTACATTTTTCTTTTGCTTTCCCTCTTTTTTTTTACTTTACTTTTGTTATTCTTTATTTATTATATTTTATTATTCAAATTTTTTTATCTTCTATCTTCTTCATCCCTCCCCCAAATTCGGCGCACAGGGGGAGGGTTTTTGGAGTTCCTTCAGAAGGCGCTACACTGGTCTCCCCAAATTGGCGGCGGCTCAGCAGCATCTCGGATCCTGTTCAAATATGGCGCAGAAGGGGTGTGATTCTCAGTGGTTTCGCGAGGCAGTCCCGACGACATTTCTCGGCTCACAGTAGCGCACGAACATGGCGTTGTGCTCCTCCTCTTGCTCTACGGAAGACCCTCCTCTTGCTCTGCGGTGGACCCTCCATGAAGCTTGGAATTAGGGGTAGTGAAAACAAAGCGGCGGATCAGCGGAAACTCCTGTAGCGGGTCGAATCAAACTCCTCACAGCAGCGCGACTCTTCAGCGGACACCTCCTTCGATGGCGCACATTCAGCAGGTGCGGCAGTCCTCCAGCAGTCGCGCGCGTTCGATAGGTGTGGTGCAGGTTGAATCCAACAAACTCCTCTTCCCAGCAGCGACGAAGGGGTGTGGCAGCTTCAGCCTAGTTCTGATCCTGTGCGCGGTGGTTTGAGGACTCACCAACAGCGGCGGCAAGCTCAGCTGGATCAGCTCGGATCTGCTGAAATGCTGTGTAAGGGTTGCGGCACCGGTAACAGAAAAGGAGTGGGGCGCGTGTAGGTGATGGACCTGCATCGGTGAGGTGAAGGTGAAGCAAGAGTAGCGTGATATTGGGGTATCAGTGAGGATTATCTCACCGATAGAAGAAAGAGTAAATGGGATAATGGTGAGAAAATGAAAAGGCTCTATCAGTGAGAATTATCGGTAGCTCACCTGCCGATAGAATAAAATAAAATCAGTGAGGTATCGGTAGCTTCAGCTACCGATAGAAAAAAAAAAGCAGTTACCGATAGCATTATGCCGTTAGAAAAACTATCGGTGATATTAAAAAAAATAAAATTGAACTTAAATTAAAACTAAACCGAAATAAATTAAAAACAATTAATTATAAAGAACCTAAATCTAAACACCATTAATTTAAAACATCATTTTTTAATTAAACATTAAAACATTAAAATAATTAATTGAAAACACTTAAATTATAAACTAAATAATTAATAAACTAAAATTATAAAAGACTTGAATCAAAATAACTAAACACGCTAATTAAAGAGTAGCAGCACAAAATGAAAATTAGCATTGGCGACCCAATATGTCACCATAAGAGCTAGTTTAAGTCACCGGTAGACTAAAACCTTTATAAATGGATTAAAAATTAATCTGCATACATAAAATAATAAAGTTAATGTTTAAAAACTGTTAATTAATTAATTAATTAACTAATTGAACTAATAAAATTAAGGCGAACCAATTTAATTAATTTAAAAGCACAAATAACTTACTTAAATGACGAGCAGGAAGACTAAACACATAAAATAATAGAATTAACCTATTCTAACATAACTTAATTGAAAGAATAATTAATAAAATAAAGTCTAAATTAATTAATTAGAATTATGTTAATTAAATAATTGTTTAATTAAAAAGTCGAGCAGAATTAAATTAACCTAACTAAAAACTCACCGTTGCTTATAAAATTAAAGCGCTTACTGATAGAAATGAGTATCGGTGACAAGGGTCACCGATAGAGGTAGACTCACCGACAGAGGCAGAGTCACCGATAGAGTGTACCGGTAACCTGCTATCGGTAGCTAAGCTACCGATAGTCTGGCAAGCTGAGCTAAGTTGTATATAACTTTAGAAATTATAAGTAAATTAATTATCAAACTCAATGATTAATAATAATGATAAATTAAATAAGATAAAAAGATAAATATTTAACTAAACAACTTGAAGATTAGTTATATTAAAAACACGTCGATAATAAATCAATTATTTTAAGGTCCAAAATTACATAAAATGTTATAAAAAGTGAATATTTGACAAATTTATTTATAAAGATACAAATGTGCATTTATTTATTAAAAAGTGTTAAAATAGTTAAATAAATTGAATAAAATGTAATAAAAAGATGTGGCAAACTGAGTAAAAATAAGGCCACATCAAATTCCCCCACACTTAAACATTGTTTGTCCTCAAACAATCCCATGTTTTATCATCTTTGAAAAAGTGTGAATTATACAAATCAGCAATGTTCGGAGAAGTTTCAACAGAGGACTCGAAAAGTGTGCTTAGGATATTGAACACATACCTCAAATAAAGTCTCGCCTAGAACCACTACTCAAAGGGAACTCAAGTAAACCATGAATCATCCATAAATGAAGGTGTCCTGCTTCATATATGACTCTGCCTAGTGACTTACTTCAATTCAAGCTCAATTTCTAAATTCAAGAGTGATAAAAGGTAAAATGAAAGTGGAATCTAAACCTTAACAAAAGGAACTTTGTACTTTGACTAATCCCCTTAGTACCAGAAAATATAAAAAAAAATATATAATTTTTTTTTTGAAATTACTTTATTGAGTCAGCCCAAATGACTCCCATATAAACCAGTTGTCCCCTTCTTCATCTGGAGTTCATCATTCCCCTCACCTTAATGAATTCATTTTTGACCCTAGACACTTTATTTATTTTTCCCAAGCCATGTAATTTGTGCCAAGCACTGTGCAATGCACTTATTCAGAGTGTACAGAGGGCTTATAGTAAACAGAAACGCACCCAGCATCTAAGGTCTCAGAGATTCACCGTGGGATCCCAGATGCCCAGTATTAATCCAGTTACAAAGGATTTATATAAAAACCATTTACATTGACTCAATATAAGTGATCATTTTTTTAAATTAAAAGAATGAAAAGGCTCCTCGGATAAAATTCAAACTTCCAGTACCTAAAATTATGATCTTAAATCCACTAAAAGGTTTCCCATATCACTCTAAAAACAAGATCCTAACCAAAATTCATTAACCCACTAAACAGTTCCACTCAGCAATCATCCACCAACACTCATTTCAGACTCAACGCAAGACTCAACTTCCAATCAAGCACTATCCTAAGGCAAGACTCATTTGAGTGCAGTGTAAAGCCTAAAATTGTGAAGAATTTTTGAAAAATTTTGACCATTTTTTGACAAAAAGTTTAAAAGCAGTGGGAATTGATGAGCATTACAATTAAACACAGTTTAGCACAGTCAAAAATTGACCCCCTCCCCCACACTTAAAACCCAACTTTGTCCCCAAAGTTGACTTCTAAATATGGAAGAAAACAATTAAGCAATTTAAGTTCAAAACATATTTTCAATTTAGTAGATATATGAAATGTATAAATGGTCCCAATGAAGTTCAAAAATAGTGTTTTCCACAATAGTTAAATAAAAGTAGGTTCATTTCAGACACACACATGCTTTAACATTCAGTCCAGTGACAAAGATTTTCATTAAAGAACAAAAGAATTATATAATGTGTGGGTGTGCAATTAACTGGGTGTAAGCATTTTAAATAATAAGTTCAAAAATATGTTCAATATAGTAGACAAAGTTCATGCCAAACACCTCAACGAAACAAGAAGATTCAAATGGCGAGCATGAACTCCCCCCCACACTTAGTTTCATGCAGTGAAAATGTTTTATCACAATGTAATTTAGTTTTTTTTTTAAACAAGGAGGCTCATGCAGATTTTTAATTCATTAGTTACAAGAAATGCAGCAGAATTTTTATAATACAAGCAGAATTTTAAGCAAGCAGAATTCTATTTACAAAAGCAGGAGCAGAAAAATAAGTGAAACAAGTTGAAGTACTTCCCTGACTAAGCTCTCGTCCAAAAATGACCATGGGAATTCCACTCCTTAGATGACAGAAGCAGCATTCCTAAAAACACAAAGCATATATGAGCATACAAAGCAGCACCTTATTCAAAGTAAAATAAGAACAGAACAAAAGTAAAAAAAAAGAAAGAGAATGGGTTGACTCCCATGAAGCACTAAATTTAAAGTCTTCAGTTAGACTTTATTTAATTACAATTTTTATTTATTAACAAAAAAAACATGGGTTGCCTCCCATGAAGCGCTAGGTTTAAAGTCCCCAGCCAGACTCACCTAGCAACTAACCGTAGTCACTAGGTGGATTTGGTTTCCTCAGTAGGAACCAACACATATGTTTGGCCCATTTATCATTAACAGAACAGTGAAAATTGTGGGATTCAAGACTCAATACAACAACAACTAAATTATCATAGCTTAAAATAATCCCTAAGTATCACCCTTTAACAGTAATGGGTATAGTGTTGTCCACTTCCAGAATTGTTTCAGAGTTATCAAGATTTGAGTTCACATGAAGGGACAACATAGTACTAGGTGCTTCAAAGGGTATGGAATTATTTTCATGGCTTTCTCTCTCAACTTCAACACTCATAGGTTCAAATACAAGGGTGCTTGTGGGTGAATACTGAATAGTAGGTTCAAAAGGGGATTCAATAAAGTTATGAACATAATCATGAGCATTGGAACTCAATTCTAAGTCTCCCTCTAGACTACTATCAGTATCATGATGATCTTTTGAACCCTTCACAGATGAGGATGGAAGTGAAAAAAAAGAAAGAGAATTTATTTTATCACTAAGTGGTTCAGCTCTAACAATGTTATAAATCTCTTCCAAAAGATCCTCATCTGTTAACTCACATTGAACATCTACTACTTCTATCAAATCAGTTCTGCAACCATCATATAATGTGCGTTCAACTTCTCTTTCAAGTTCAAGTTCAAAAGGCTCACTTTCTAAAACCATGTCATTTGAGTGTTGCAATTCAATTTCAGTAGAAGAATTGTACAATTCAGTTTCAATAAATTCACTTTCCAAAATGTTCATATTAAGACAATTCTCCTCAAGTTGATCAACACTGATTTCCATTTCATTTCACACTGACTCAGAAAAGTGATTACTATGAGAATAAGGAAATGAAAACTCATCAATTAGTCTTTCTTCAAATATTATTACCACATTCTCATCATCAAACATCATTTCAGAATTAATTGGGTTTACAGTTTCAAAACATGGAAGAGAAGTTTTCAGTTGAGGTTCAAAAAAATTAGATTCTATGTTATCCAGCTTAAGGTTATCTTCCAAAGTGTTCCCAATTTCAATTTTAGGCTCATTGTTCAGAATTTCAGAAAGATTGGGTGAAGAGTTTTTAACATTCAAGTTTCTAGTTTCAAGTATATCTTCAACCCGAGTGACTTCATTCTCAAAGCTTCTAAAACAATGATTTTTCTCAAGTGTAGGAATTATGAAAAGAACTGGGCTATCTTTTTCAATCTGTTTCAATTCATCTTCAAAATTGTCCAACTCGATTCCATTAAAGTTCTTTATTGGATTTTCAATGATGTGTTCTTTATTTAGAGAGTTGGTTATTTCCAGATTTAGTTCAACAGAGTCAGATTTTTCAAAGTGAATGGGTTCTTGTCCAGTTTCATTATCACTTTCTTCTTCCACTTGATTTTCAAATCTTTTGTAAACATTTTCTTTTACCTTTTCTTCAAATACTTCTTTTTCTTTAACCCTTTGTTGAAATTCCAAGAGCATGGTTTCTATTCTTTTCATTCTTTGATCTCGCTCTTGAGAATCTCTAAGTTGAATCTCATGGGTTTGAGTTAACCAATTATTAATTTGTTCCACCCTAGCATCTAGTTTGGAATCAATTAATTCAATTTTAGCTAGGGTGATAGGACTAAACTCACATTGTTCATTTTCATCAGTGTAAACATCATGTTGTTGCTGGTTATAGACACACTGCCAAGCAGTATGTCCATAATCACCACAACAAACACAGTTAGGTCCCGGTTGATTCCAATTTTGTTTAACATCCATTTTTAATTCAAAATTTAATGAGATTAAACACACAATAGTTCTCTATGAAGCAGATTTTTCTTTTCAAAACAACAAAAGTAGCAGATACAGTTCAAAGTATTTTTTTTTAAATCAGTTTTTTTGTGTTTGAATTTTTTTTGTGTTTTTTTGTGTGTGTTTTTTTTAAACCCTAGACTCTCAGTGCGTGCCTTCCCCGGCAACGGCGCCAAATTTTGAAGTGGCCAGAGGTCGTCACGGCCCTCAAAATTACATTTATTACTCCTATACTAGCACAGTGGTGCAGGGTCGAACCATAGAGAAGGCAGATGAGTTGTCTAAGGTTCTAAGAAAAATATACTCCACTGTTGTCAGCAGTGGAGAGAGTGAAAATCTTTTTACCTTTTATATTTTTTTTTATTTTTTAAAGATGAGCTAGAAACAGTAGGAGGAAATGAGATTATTTACAAAGAAACTAAATTTTCTACAAAGGGAATAAAATTTCACTAGGTACTGTTAAACTAAGAAATTAAGCTAACTACCTTAAGCAGCAAAGACAAGGAGCTAAGAACGACAATTTTCTCTGGAATTCCAAAACTGATGATTAAAAGGATAACTATCCACTAAACTTAATTGAATCACACCCTAGAAATTGTTTGATATATCTTCCTCGCCAGAAGAAACATCAAACAGAAGTATGACTTTTAGAGTTCGCCACTCTAAAGATCATCGTCTGTTAGAATTTTGAAAAAGAATACAGTCGAAGTTAAACTCGCCATAAAACTCCAACTGTAATGACATTAACGCTTGAACAAATTGAAGATCAAGTTCAACCTCTCCAATTGAACTTGAAACTATGACATTTTTTTTACAGTAAGGTGTGAACAAATTTACTTAACATCAGATTTGATCTCGCCGATTAATTCTGATGTCAATCAATGAGTAGTGAACAATTTAACAGATAAACCAACAAAGATTGAAGCTCCCGAGATGGAAAATCAACTCATGTTCATAATGAAATATATCATTGAAAACAATCCGAAAACAGAGTACAAGACGTTAAGAAAAGAGGGAGAAAGACTCCCTAAATATCGCTCTGCCTTCGGGCTCCTTAGTCTCCAGTTTGACTCTATCATCTCCCGGGAGTTCTGCTCTCGTATTTGGTGTGGAATGTCGAATGAGAGTCCCCCTCAATTTTGCTGATTTCTCTACTAAAGATACAATCTATCATCTTCTGCATGTCACGACCACTACTTCCACCGACTTCCCGAGTTCTTCACCCACGCACTGCACACGTGTGTGTTACCCGCGACAGGCACGTCGCGCGAATTTTTCCCTCGTAACTAACTCCGGATGAGTTAGTTGGATGAACCTGGACATGTTTAAGTCCCTTGAATGAACCTGCAAATAAAATAGAATAGACAAATAAATAAAAGAGATGCAAAGAAAAATAATTATTTTTAAAGTAAATTGTTATATTACTCGTTAAAAAATATTCTTAGTTAATTGATAATTATTTTCTTTTAAATTATTTATACAATTATTAACTATGATAAAACATAAGTTATTAACAAGTTATTAATTAAATTAAGTTAATAGATATAATTAATAAGTTATTAATTTTATTATTTTTAACTAAGTTATTAAAAATTACGATATAAGTAAAGAGGTAATTAAAAAAAACATAGCTTGTATTAGTTATTTTTACTCACTTCATTAATTATTATTATTGTAATTACTATTTAAGAAATAAAATTATTCCATTAATCTATTAACTAGTTTATTTTAATTTAGTAATTAAAATTAATACTTAAGTTTTAAATATTTTTTAAATTAATAAGTATATTTTACAGTTTATTTATAATTATTATTAATTTTATAATTATACTATTAATAGTAAATTAATTTATTATAGACCTTTTTTATTAATCAAGTTTAATAATTTAATTTATAATTTATCTATTTAATATTATATTAGTTTAAATTTTTAATAATTATTTAATATTTATTTGACTTTGTTAATTAACTTTAATGTAAAGTATAATTTTCCTTACTTTTTTTACATTTTTCTTTTGCTTTCCCTCTTTTTTTACTTTAATTTTGTTATTCTTTATTTATTATATTTTATTATTCAAATTTCTTTATCTTCTATCTTCTTCATCCCTCCCCCAAATTCGGCGCATAGGGGGAGGGTTTTTGGAGTTCCTTCAGAAGGCGCTGCACTGGTCTCCCCAAATTGGCGGCAGCTCAGCAGCATCTCGGCTCCTGTTCAAATATGGCGCAGCAGGGGTGTGATTCTCAGTGGTTTCGCGAGGCAGTCCCGACGACATTTCTCGGCTCACAGTAGCGCACGAACATGGCATTGTGCTCCTCCTATTGCTCTACGGCAGACCCTCCTCTTGCTTTGCGGTGGACCCTCCATGAAGCTTGGAATTAGCGGTAGTGAAAACAAAGCGGCGGATCAGCGGCAACTCCTGTAGCGGGTCGAATCAAACTCCTCACAGCAGCGCGACTCTTCAGCGGACACCTCCTTCGACGGTGCACATTCAGCAGGTGCGGCAGTCCTCCAGCAGTCGCGCGCGTTTGATAGGTGTGGTGCAGGTTGAGTCTAACAAACTCCTCTTCCCAGCAGCGACGAAGGGGTGTGGCAGCTTCAGCCTAGTTCTGATCCTGTGCGCGGTGGTTTGAGGACTCACCAACAGCGGCGGCAAGCTCAGCTGGATCAGCTCGGATCTGCTGAAATGCTGTGTAAGGGTTGCAGCACCGGTAACAGAAAAGGAGCGGGGCACGTGTAGGTGATGGACCTGCATCGGTGAGGTGAAGGTGAAGCAAGAGTAGCGTGATATTGGGGTATCAGTGAGGATTATCTCACCGATAGAAGAAAGAGTAAATGGGCTAATGGTGAGAAAATGAAAAGGCTCTATCAGTGAGAATTATCGGTAGCTCAGCTACCGATAGAATAAAATAAAATCAGTGAGGTATCGGTAGCTTCAGCTACCGATAGAAAAAAAAAAGCAGTTACCGATAGCATTATGCCGTTATAAAAACTATCGGTGATATTAAAAAAATAAAATTGAACTTAAATTAAAACTGAACCGAAATAAATTAAAAACAATTAATTATAAAGAACCTAAATCTAAACACCATTAATTTAAAACCACATTTTTTAATTAAATGTTAAAACATTAAAATAATTAATTGAAAACACTTAAATTATAAACTAAATAATTAATAAACTAAAATTATAAAAGACTTGAATCAAAATAACTAAACACGCTAATTAAAGAGTAGCAGCACAAAATGAAAATTAGCATTGGCGACCCAATATGTCACCATAAGAGCTAGTTTAAGTCACCGGTAGACTAAAACCTTTATAAAATGGATTAAAAATTAATCTGAATACATAAAATAATAAAGTTAATGTTTAAAAACTGTTAATTAATTAATTAATTAACTAATTGAACTAATAAAATTAAGGCGAACCAATTTAATTAATTTAAAAGCACAAATAACTGACTTAAATGACGAGCAGGAAGACTAAACACATAAAATAATAGAATTAACCTATTCTAACATAACTTAATTGAAAGAATAATTAATAAAATAAAGTCTAAATTAATTAATTAGAATTATGTTAATTAAATAATTGTTTAATTAAAAAGTCGAGCAGAATTAAATTAACCTAACTAAAAACTCACTGTTGCTTATAAAATTAAAGCGCTTACTGATAGAAATGAGTATCGGTGACAAGGGTCACCGATAGAGGTAGAATCACCGACAGAGGCAGAGTCACCGATAGAGTGTACCGGTAACCTGCTATCGGTAGCTAAGCTACCGATAGTCTGGCAAGCTGAGCTAAGTTGTATATAACTTTATAAATTAAAAGTAAATTAATTAGCAAACTCAATGATTAAAAATAATGAAAAATTAAATAAGATAAAAAGATAAAGATTTAACTAAACAACTTGAAGATTAGTTATATTAAAAACACGTCGATAATAAATCAATTATTTTAAGGTCCAAAATTACATAAAATGTTATAAAAAGTGAATATTTGACAAATTTATTTATAAAAATACAAAAGTGCATTTATTTATTAAAAAGTGTTAA
Source organism: Viscum album (assembly GCA_963277665.1). NCBI lineage: Eukaryota > Viridiplantae > Streptophyta > Magnoliopsida > Santalales > Viscaceae > Viscum > Viscum album. The sequence continues at coordinate 574,141,068 of OY728122.1, read as the reverse complement.
AATAGTTAAATAAATTGCATAAAATGTAATAAAAAGATGTGGCAAACTGAGTAAAAATAAGGCCACATCAGATACCTCCAGCGAATGCTGAAAAAAGTATACACAGACGTCCGGGAGAAGAGGTATCCTTGTGTTCTTCGTCAGTTGTGGCTGATGTTCACGACCTACGGCTCTGGTGACATCATCAACTTTCCTCCCATCGGAGTCGACACTGGACTCTCAATCGAATATGTCGAACATTGGACCATAACATACCCTGAGGGGCTTCTGAGGAAGCGAGTTTGGTAGATCAAGGTCGCCTGTGTGGGACCCGGGCGATGAGAGAGCAGGCAGGGTGCTGCTAGGGGGGGATATTAGGAACGTGTTAGGAAACGGGGCCCGCTCACGCCCGAACCTCAGTAGCGGGGGTGTCACAGGGTGTGGTCGTGCCCTCGTCAACTAGAAGAGGAGGGTCCCACTGAGTGGATAGAGAACTTCCTAGGAATCAAATAAGATACATTCTTCAACCTTCTCAAGATGCCATATTCCCTGTGCAGTGGTCAGCCTGGCTAACCCTGCGGTAGTCAGCAAGTACCGAAGCCCTCTGGAAGAAGATAGTGTGAGATGGGATCCAGCTTCCAGGAGTCGGGCTCATTTGGGTTTCCGAAAGAGTGAACATCTATCGATGAAATGCATATCTAATGACCAAGGACACGTACGCACATCAACAGGGTCGGCGTGTGGAGCCACCTCTCTTGGTGAAGGTGATGATCGGCCAGGAGCATGATCCGGAAATGATGCCTCCGGGGGAAGATGACAACGATGATGAGTCGAAGGGAAGAGAAACAGGAGAGGAGGTGGAATTATAAGGGGAAGGTGAAGGTGAAGGAGAAGGGAGCCTAAAGGGGAGGGGTCTCAGGGAGCGTCCCACAAAGGGAGCTTTTGGGAGAGCGGTGAGATCGTCAGCTCTGAAATAGATATAACCGAGATACTTGAGGTATGCTTCAACCATTATCTATCCTTATCCTTTCATTATCTTTCCTTCACAATCCTTAATCCACCCTTATTATCCTACTCATGATCATATGGGTTCTGATCAAGAGTCCCTAGCCGAAGGAGGGAAGGAAGCGCCAATGGGGCAAGGTGGAGCACTGAAGCCCATTGTTTAATTGATGAGTGCTGAGGGATCCCCTACCACAACACCTCCTGTAGCAGCTAGAGCACTAGAGGATGATACCTTGGGTTCCTTTAAGTTCCTTACTTTGATACTGGTGCTTACCATCGGTGAACTCAACTGATTAGGGTGGTCCTTGTCCATACAGTGATCACAGTATTGGTGGCTCTTCGGGCTGCTGAGCCCGGACCATCCATGATCGTGATGATGGAAAACATACTGCCCCATCCATAACATGCCTCCCAAACTGAGTTTTCCCCAGTAATTGGTGAGCAGGGAGCGGCGGAGACCAGTGGCGATGTTGTCGGGGTAGGGCCGGAAGTCGACAAGGGTGGCACCAGGATCGAGGGGAGAGTGAAAGGTCACCCAGATGCTAAGGAGCCTATTTCCCTGGGAGGAATCTCTAAGGAAGACCCTACTGCTGGCCTGTTGGCTATCTTCCCTATCTATCGGCACGCTAACCTCGAAGAAATCGATGATTCAGATTTAGAAGCGGTCGAAGAGATCCTAATGACGCGATTCAAGGGATAGAAGTGCATCTGGAATTTTCTCAGTCAGCCTCAGGAGAAATGGATGAAGCGAATGGGGTCACTCCACACCTGGATACATTTTCTGTATGCTAGAGGGGCAGACGCTCAACACCTTCACATAACGGTTCATGATTACATGGCCGAGAAGATTCGTGAGAGAATTTGGCACTCCGATGTTACCCAGTGTTGGGAGGAGTCGTGGAGTGCCTGAGCATTTCTGAGGGCAGAGTAGGAGGTCCAACGCCTCGAGGAACAGGAAAAAGAACAAGAGATATTCATCTCAAAATTCTCTGAGCTCATGGAGTAGCTGAGGGCCCAGCTGGCAGACACCCAAGAACAACTCGTGGAAGTGAGTCACCAGATAACTAAGCTCCAAACTGAATAGGGGCGGGCACAGGCCAGGGTCAGCGAACTGCGCTCCACATCTGCTGACAAATAAAGAGTCCTCAGGAGATGGGAGGCAGTCCTGGAGGCCACCAACCAAAAGTTGGTGGCATTGGAGAGATCTATCCCAGAATCCAACCCTTAAGGGCCCTATTTTGGTCGAACCCATAAACTTACCTCACCTTACTACTTCTTGTCTCCTTTTATTGAATTGTATGTATGGACAAATTTACTTACTTTCCCCTTTTCTTAACATACTTTTCCCTTTGGGTTAACATGCACAACCATAATCCCAAAATAAATATCAATCTATCCCTAATCTCATGTGGGTCGTACCCGATGTGAGAAACAACTGATTCTCGTATTATCACATCATTTGATCATGGGAGCATCAACCAAGCTTCGGTCATTATAAATTCGAACCCAGATTTCCGAGGAGATGAGGGAGGCCCGATCAAAGGAATAGGACCTTAGAACAATCGATGTATCATCTTCTCATTGTGTTCTAGCGCACGAGCGGGGCAATTCCAGGGGAATTGGAATAAATACAAAGATAGGGGAATGAAAAATGTGAATCACTTTACCCAAATTCAGAACATTATGGTGGGCATGGAAATAAAGGATTACTATTGACTGTGTTTTAAATACAGCATCCCTATTGCATTAGCCGGAAATGGGGACAACAAATGAGGGTTAATCGATGACCATGTTCGCAACACAGGACCTAACTCAAATATCATCCATCAGTCTTCCGGAACATTGGCCCAGGATAGTAGGCAGACCATAGGTTGAGCATCCATACTATTATGGGGTCCCATATAAATGATCAGTCTTCCGGAACATTGGCCTAGGACAGCATGTCGACCAAAGGTCGAGAATCCATACAATTATGGGGTCCCTTAAAATATGATCAGTCTTCCGAAATGTTGGCCCATGACATCAGGGGGACCATAGGTTGAGCATCCATACTATTAGGGGGTCCCTTCAAATGTGAAAGAGGATGAGTATATGAATAAAGGGTTATGAAAAGTGTGGAAATTGAAGTGGTGGTCTATTCTCATAGAATCCAACACTCCCAATATTATGCCACCGTGGTGGAAGCACATTAGGCGGGTGCATTAATCTGATCATGGATCATACCTACTTTTAGACAGGACCTCTCTGGTGAGGGAACTGTCGCTTCCCCAATGTCATCATGGGGAATCTTGAACTTGTTCTGGGAAAATGTTTCGGTTACACAACTCCCCGAAGGGTTAGACCAAGGGGCCGATAGTGGGGGAAGGATGGGATTTGTGATTCCCGGGGCTGGACCCGAGAAAAAAATGTTTGGGTGTTCCTATGTATCCCATAAGTATGCGAATCAAGACACACGTAGTTCTGGAAAGGGTCTTAGTTTAAGGTCTTATAACTCTATTTCCGACGCTTTTATGTTGGGGCGCGCGCATCCGTCTGCGGAGGACGTGCATCTGTTGCCCCGTATTCCCGCTTTCCAAAGGCGGGCGACATTCGTTCCTTGTTCAGGGACATTTCCTCCTTGATTGAAACCGGGATTATGGGATGTCGGTTCTTCCTTTTGTGGATTCCTCTTCATAACTCATCACATAGTCTGGGTCTCCCTCATAGATTTAATACGTTGTTCGTGAAACTCTTCTCAGTGCCATGTTTTCATGGACGCCAGTTAATTACACTACTTCTTTCAGGACATTCCAAAGGGTCCGTTCAGGGCAGCAACCTTCAGTCGGGGGAGTAGTCACGTCGAGGCATTAGTAGCATATATGAATGCGGTGGAATTGGATTGTCTGTCTTTTGTCCCTTGACATAGGGCTTCTCGAGGGTGTAGAAGCCCGAGGCATCCCACATCGATCGTGGGGAATCATATGCCATAGGCATGTATCTGAGGTTTTCCTCAGCTTCCCATGTTTAACACAGGGAATGTCGCAGGTTTAACATCCAGTGGAGATGGTTATACCTAAGGCGTGCCATCTGAGGTTTTCCTCAGGAATCTCATGTTTATCACGAGGTAGGCCATGAGTTTAACGTCCAGCGGAGATGGATCAGCCTGATCAGAACACTAGCTGGAGTGGATCAGATTGATGAATTCCCCTTGAAGGGGTGTTGATGTCGGGATCAGCTCGTGGGAGGCTTCCCGGACACTGTGGAGGGGAGTAGAGTGGCTTGATCCCACCGGGATGTGGCGTCCTGGGTAAGAATCCGGGTGGGTGATGGATGGGTGGATGGATGAAGTAGAGGTGGAATGAAATGGGACCATCGCAAGGGTGACCGTAAAGTTGGGCTTGAGCCTCAAGAAGGCTTCCTATGTACCGTTCCTTGACACGAATCAAAGTCATTGTAGTTCAGATGGGATGTGGGACACAGTTTAACGTCATGCGGGATGGGGTGAACCGACCTGAATGGGGTCGGAATGACCGGGTGATGGGCTCAAACCTCATGGAGGATTCCTACATACGATACCTTAATATGGATCAAATTCCTCATAGTTCGGGCGTGAATGGTGGGTTTCGGTGGACCAACGTGAAAGAAAAGAGACCTTGGTCCAGATGGCGTGGGGCTTACACACTAGGCTGCCCGGGTGTTGGTGAACCGACGTGAAGGAAGTCAAAATGACCAACGGGTGATGGGCTTGAACCTCAGGGAGGCTTCCTATGTACCATGCCTTGACATGGATCAAAGACCCTATAGTTCAAATTGGGGTTTGTTGGCGAACCGACGTGAAAGTGAACCCGGTGGGTCCATTGGTGGTGGGCTTGAACCTCATGGAGGCTTCCTACGTACTACACCTTAGCATGGATAAAAGTACTCGTAGTTAAGATTGGGTTTTGTCGGAGAACCGACGTGAAAGTGAACTTGGGGGGTCCACTGGTGGTGGGCTTGAACCTCGTGGAGGCTTCCTATGTACCACACCTTAGCATGGACCAAAGTCCTCATAGTTTGGGATGGTCCCAACGGCTTACCGCTGGGCCGAAATGTAGTTTAACGTCATGCTGGACAAGAGTGAACCCTGACATGAATAAATGACGGGTGGTGGGATTGAACCTCGTGGAGGCTTCCTACGTACCATACCTTAGCACGGATCAAAGACCACATAGTTCTGGTGTGCAGTTTAATGTCATGTTGGACGGGGAATACAGTTTAACATCATGCTGGACGGGGGTAGAACTCAATGTGACGAAACGACCGAGTGGTGGGCTTGAACCTCGGGGAGGCTTCCTACGAACCATGTCTTAGCACGGATCAAATTCCTTGTAGTTCAGTTAAGGTGGGGGTCAGGGTCATTGCTCACTCTAAGCCCACATGATTCATGCTCGGTGTGAGAAACAAGAGGTTGCAGGGACCTGACGATCACGTCGCGAAGGATGCGTCCGTGGGAAACGAAGAGGGGATTACGCGTTGGGAAGCCCACGGTGTTGGGGCTTACTCCAGGATGGAGGCCCGAAGTGTGAAAAAGCACGGCGGGAGAGGGATTTGGGACCAAAGATGGAAGGTTCCTCGTTCCCTATCGCGCCCTCCACTGGCCTTGGCAGTGGGGAAGTACGGAGCTGCATGGGTGCTACCTTCCGAAATAGAGTCCTGGGGGCTTATACCAAGGTGGTTTCCATTCTCCCGTGGACATACGCTACTCCGAGAAGGAGGATATCATCCCTTGTGAGGGTGATTCCATTCCCATAGAGACGAGTGGCGTAAAGAATGTATGAATTGGGGGGGACCCCACGTGTGAGGCACGGGGTCTGATCATAGTTTAACATCATGTGTTGAGGACGAGGTGCTTGGTAGTTTAATGTCCTGCAGCTCGGACGAGGTGGGTTTACTCCGCACCCCTAGGACTTACATAACTGGTACCCTCTACTCCTTGGGGGAGGGAAGGTACTAGAAAGGCCATGGTAAAGGGGGGTCGCGGAGCAAAGCATCGAGGGGTCAACATTAGCATGGATATGCGAAGAAGAAATAGCTGTTAGCGTGCCTATGTGAAGAGGCATTAGGCAAAGAAACACTACGGGTGGTGTTGTCCATGGGACTTTTAAATCACATCGTGCAAACCTGGAGGGTCGCATGGGAAGAGGAATTGCCAAGAAAAGGAGTATGCTTCGCGAAGTGGAGTTCCTTGGCCTTAGCATGGGTCAGTGGTGTGAAGGGGAGGTGCTTCACGAAGTGGAATAGTATTCACGGAGCACTACATTGCGAAGCAGAGGTGCCTCGCGAAGCAAGGTGCTGTGAAGTAGTGTGCTTCGCGATGTACAGTGACCCCACCTTGGCATGTGGATCACTAGTACAGGATGGGTGTTTCACGAAGCATAAACTCTCTGTGGCTGCCCGGGTTCCCTTGGGAATCCCCTTCCTTCTCGAATGCCCTTAGGCTTCGCGAAGGGCATCCCTCTCGGAAGAGGGGCTCAAGACGAGACAAGGCGAAGGCATCTCGCGAAGTTGATGTACCTCACAAGGCTCATCATTCCCGGGGGCGAAGGGTGCTTCGTGATTTCGGAGCTGAGAATCCGAAAGGTCGGATCCTCCTCCTTTGGACTCAGGGGGATCCTAGTATTTATTTTCCAGGGGCACCGCGAAGCAGAGCTCACGCGGCGTGAAGGGGTGGCGGGAGATTCACGGCGGGCTCACGAACGTCAGGATGTTCACAGAGTGTTACCGCCTCCTTTGCTTCGCGTTGGTCTCGCGAACGTCAAGCCATTCGCGGAGTGTTACCGCCTCAGGAGATTCACATAGGGATCGTGAACGTCAGGCTGTTCGCGGAGCGTTAGCGCCTCGGGAGCTTCGCAGCAGCCACGTGTGTTGGGGTTCGCTCCGCGGATGTGCTTTGTGGGGCAGCGCGCGGGCTTCTTTTCCTTCTTCCTTTGTCGTCCAATATTTTGGCGCCAAAAAATTCCCCCCCCTCAGACTTGGATCCGCGTAGGGATGAAGGGTCAAAGTATGAGGGAAGATCTCCAAAATTATCAGTGGCTCGCGAAGCAGCCCCGCAAAGAGGGCACGCGGGGCGGCCAGCGGCCACGCTGTCCATACGCACCGCGATGCTCCGCGCGGGCGGGACATGCTGCCAAGATTCGGGGTTGCCGCCTATAAATAGGGGGCTAACCTCTCTTTTGTCTTCTCGCGACTTTTTTCCTTTTGCACTCTCGACTTCGAGAACCTTCGCGTACTCTGTGTCTGCTCTCCGCGAATCGGGCTTCGCGGCGAACCGCGAGTCTCCGACTCCACGACCGCACCCAGTAAACTTCTATTTTCCAACCTAGGTCTGGATCTGCTGCTTGGTTTCGCATCCGAGCTTCGCGAGAGATCTTCTTGAGTGACCTTCGCAACCTGACCTGAAATTTTTTCGAGTTCTGCAATCGAAATGGCCCATAGAGAAGCTGTTTTGTGTTCGCTTGCAGACGCCGCTCGGAGGGATGAGATGGCTAACTGTCTGGGCCTTAGGGAGATGGTCCGAAGTCACTCAGACCATAATTCTTTGACAACACTGCTATCAGAGAGTCAAAAGAACTACCCGTAGTGCAAGAAGTTTCCCTTGTATGGCTTTGGGCTGAGGGATGATGTCTTCATCCCTGAGGCGAGTAGGGACAAACCAGCCTGCTGGTTCAAGAGCACGCCATGCCAGCGCCAGTGGTTCAGGGTGGTCGATGGTCATACGCAGGAGGACTTCACACCCATCATTTCTTACTATCTCTACAACCATGTGAACAATATTGATGGGGAGCCACTGCAACCGGAGACGTCCCCTCCTCTGTACCGCACCATGCTGAAGGCGGCTTTGCAGGATTCGACGAAGGGGTGGTCCGATGAGTGGGACCTGCACCAGGGTGGCAACTTCACCAATGACTGGGCATGGGCCTACTAGGTAGGTGCCTCATGCGAGTAGTTTGGGGCCGAGTTGAGGAGAGTGGGTATGTATGAGGCAGCATGGGCCTCCCAATTCCACATTTACCAACCGAAACAGCTGATGTCGGAACTGTTGAGCAGATGGTCGTCTAGGACCAATACTTTTCACCTGCACCATGGGGATGTGGGAATCAGCCTGTGGGATGTCCACCAGATTTTGGGGGTTCCGGTATTGGGGGCCATGTATGATGAGTTCCTCCCCGTCATGAGCGCATGGGAGGATACAGAGAAGATGTCGCAACTGGCGTCGGCGCTGATGGCACTGGTCCCTGGAGAGGACAAGGAGGCAGTGAGGGATGTCCGCTTTAAGAAGTGGTTCGAGCGGTTCCTGAACTTCCCGGAGGACTGAGAGTTCCCTATGAGGCCTAGAACTTGTCCAAAGGAGGCTCAACGAGGCAAGGAGAACTCATACTGTCAGGTCTTTGAGGACAGCCAATGGAAGACTTGGGGTTTTAGTGTCAGTACTGAACAACAGCCAATAGTCAGGCTGGTGATGTTCATCACAGCCCTTATCTGTGGTTGGATCCTACCAGTGAGAGATACCAGCATGGGGGTGTGACCCAGCTCATTCATCATGGCATCTATGCTGGCCATGGGGCAGCGGGTCAATCTGGGGATTCCAATGCTCGCCAAGTTGTAGAGGATGCTACGGCACGTTAGCGAGGGCAAGAAGCCACCAAGGATATGTGGTCCCTTCCACCTTTTGTATGGGTGGATTGCGGCGTACATTAGGGGGATTTATGAGTATCCAAACCCGACTCGCCGCTGGGATCAAACTTCCACCCTTCCATTCTGAATGCGGCTGGGAGCTTCCCATTCAAACTAACCATACCGATGGTGCTGAATCAGGTGTGGAGGGTGGATGAGTTCATCTTCCACCTGTTTCAATTGCCGACGAGGGTACTGAAGGACGACGGGCAGGGGAAGAAAGAGCACCAGGCTTATCTCCTATCCTTTCAAGGTGGATTTTTGGTGGCATGAGTGGATTGTGAGCTGCTCTGTGAACCGTACACCCCACATCGTTTTGTGAGGCAGTTCCGGTGCCTCCAGCAGCTAACCCTGTAGGTCTACTGGGAGGTTCCTCACGAGGAGAACCCGTGTATGATGAGGCAGTTGTGGCTCATGTTCACATGGAAAGACGGGAAGATGCGAATTGCATTGACTCCATCCACCACCACTTTCGGATTGGTGAGGGAGTATGCCATCATTTGGGAGGCTGCTTATCTGGGGGAGATGCTGAGGTAGCCAACCGTTCGAGTTGGTGACGGCAGGCCTCCCCTATCCCGAGTTCGGGGCTGGAGGGCAGCAAGGGCCTCTCGCGGTGGGAGGGCTGCCGTGGTGGCGAGGCCCGCACCGGCCGAGGGTGTAGCAGCAGCGGCAGATCCGATGATTCTGAAAGAGCAGGTCCATCCAGAGGGACGGCCGCCAAGGGGATTTAGTAGGATATAAACCCAGGATCCGGGGAAGCAGATGCGTCATATCGACATGGAAGAGGATGTCGTCTTCCCGGAGTCCTGGGACATTTGGGATGTCAACAGGAAATTACTCAGTCCACCCGAGATGTGGGCAGACCTGAATCGCCTCAGGATGGAGTTACCAGGCATAGGCGCAGTCTGGGCTAGCTTCACAGCATCTCCGGCGGAGGCTGAGCAATACTTGGACGAGCTGGAGGACTACGTTCACTCCAGTAGTGTCCCACGCCCAATGACAGACCGGTTGAGGGTACTACTGGATCAGAAGGTTCCCCCACATCTTTCAACTACCGATCTGAGGGAGCGCTTCCCCTTGTCAGAAGAATCAGAGGACTCCTCTCGGGAGGATGACGCTGGCGGAGGGAGCCCGTTGGAGGAGGGAGAAGTCGGAGACCAAGACTCGGATTCTGATGATTTCATAGAGGCTCTCGAGGTAGCATTCTGAACTTCTTTCCATATGGTCCGTTCTCAGGAAATCACGAATTTCTCACCGATGTTTGAACCATGCAGGATGAACTTGTATGCAGGCCTCGCTCTCACCCCTTGGTGGGTGACGATGTAGGACCTCCAGAACTCGCCCCTATGGCTGCATCCAGTTCTGTGTCTGGTGGGGCCAGAGCACCCGAGGCGGCTCCTCCAGGATCTCCAGTCCTTCCAAAAGTATATGGAGGGACATGCCCTGGGGTCCCGTTAGCATCGACTCAAGAGAAACACCAGGAGCCTGATCTCCATAAGTCTCCTCTACTGGATTCATTACTGTCACATGTAGATTGCGCCAACTAACGTTTATGTCCCTCTCTGTCGTACAGTTCTCCGAATGGCATGGGCTACTACGGAAAGGCTGGTCGGGATGTCTGGTGGCATCCCTCCTAGGGACATACTGGTGATGGTGGAGATAGTTCCCCCATCTCCCCGAGCTGTAACACACACCATCATTGGCGGGACCACCAGCAGGGTCGTCCCCGAGGTTATTGAGATAGACTCTGATGAAGAGGATCAACCGGCCGACCCAAGTCCCATCACGCCTGCTCGGGAGCCATATGTCGCACCGGATTCAACGCCAGATGCAGATCCTGCCGAGGACTTCCTGCGGGTGTATCCTGCATACGAGCCTACCAATCGCGCAAACTGGGATGAAACGGACTCCGACGAAGAATACAGGAGCATAGTCCACTGCCGATCGTGGAAGCTAATCACGCGCTTCATCGAGGACACCCTAAAGTGCTATAGCTGAACGAAATGGATATACTTCACTCGCGGCTACGCGAACTAGGCGCTGAGGGAGTGGATGCCCAACATCCTCATGCACTAATCTGCGATCTCATGGCCGAGAAGATCCGAATGTATGATCGCGGGCTCAGCGTGGGCTGGCAGCGGAGGAAGGCGACAAAAATCAAGAAGCTCCAGGAGGCTGAAAGTGATGTCCAATAGCTACAAGCCCGGGCGAATGAGCACTAAGCCTCTCTTAATACACAATCTAAGCTGATCTCACTATTGAAGGCCTAGCTGGCAGAGGCAGAAGATCATATGAGGCAGGATTCTAGAAAGAGGGCTTCCATTCAGGCTGGCATAGAGAGGGCCAGGGCCAAGGCTGACGAACTGCGCCCCGCCGCTGCTGAGGAGGAGCGGGAGCTGAGTCAGCGGCAACAATTCCTAGACGCCACAAGTCTAAGGGTGGTAGAGATGCAATGCTCTTTTGACAGGGTCAACCCATCCATGGGGGGATTCGACCCCATGGTACTATAACAAATTACAAACCTTTTAATGGTACATTCGTGATTCAATTTTTCTTCTTTTGAATGTGGTAGCACACACGATTTCTATTGTTTGCATCAGTTCATTACATCCCTACAATGTTTGCAGGATATCTGGCGACAATTCCCCAAGCTCACGTGGGTCAAGCCTGATGTGAGAAACAGGAGATAGTTGCCTCATCGTCCCACCCAACATGGGAGTAGAAAACAAGCTTCGGGCATCCGGGGTTTGGATAACCAGTCCGGATTTCTGGAAGATGGGGGAGGCCTGCCCGGAGAAGGAGGTTCTCAGAACAGTCGAATTACTATTTCTTTAGCATGATCTTATGCACGAACGGTGCAATGCCAGGGTCACTGAAATCCGTCCAAACAGATGGAAATGGGAAGTTTGGATCACAATACCCAAGATTCAGAACACTGTGGGATGGCGTGACAATAAGGGAAAAACGTTAACTGTGGCAGAGAAATGATATCCTTACTGCGTTAGCCTGATATGGGGACAAAAAATGAGGGTCAACCGTTGACCATGTTCAAAACACGAGACCATGTCATGAATGTTGTTGATCAATCCTCCGGGACGTTGGCCCAAGACAGTAGGCGGACCCTAGGTCTAGCACCCATACTGTTAGGGGTTCCTTCCAAACATGACAAGTCTTCCAGGATGTTAGACCAGGATGGTAGGTGAGCCGGTGCGGCATGAGACCCGGCTGTTAGGGGGTCCCCTCAGACATTAAAGGGGATGAGGGTCCGAATAGGGGGCACAAAAAGTGTAAAATATGGAGTGATTGTTTGTCCGAACAGAATCCAACACTCATGTGACTACACCACTGTGGTGGGAGTATGCCAGATGAGCGCATCGGTTCGATTGCAGATCCTTCCTTCTTTGGGAAAGGTCCTCTCTGGCGAGGGGGTATGTTGCCTCCCAACGGGATCTTGGGGCATCCTGAACTTGTTCAGGGTAGAATCATAGTTACATGGTCCTCTACGAGGGGTCCGACAAGTGGGTCGAAAAGGGAAAGAATATGATTAGTGATTCCTATGGGCTGGACCCTAGGAGAAATACCAGGGAATATCTACGTATCCCATGAGGATGGGAATCAAGCCATACGTAGATCTGAAATCGCATTTTAATGTCATGCGGGACGATAAGAAGCCTGGCCGTGTTGGTACACATCCTGCCACAACTACTAAGCCCACGTGAGTCATGCTCGGTGTGGGAAACAAGAAGTAGTGGTGGGGCTTTCCCGACACAGAAAGGGGGAAGGTTAGGTTGAGGGGATGCTTGGTGAATACCGGTACCTTAATAATAACACGACCATGTGGCACACCTAGATGCGCGAAGAGATAGCGCTGAGCATGTTGGAATTCCACTTGAACATGAGGAAGTGGAAATGTGTGAATCACGACGCTCGAAATTTGGATCACAATGATGGCGGCGTGACGATATAAGATAACCGTTAACCGTGGCGGAAATACAGCACCCATATCACGTTATCCTAGAATGGGGACAGACAAATGAGGGTCGACTGTTGACCATGTTCGAAACACGGAACCATGTCACAAATGATGTTAGAGATCTGTAGGGAAGTTGGCCCAAAACGATTGGAGGTCCCTTAGGTCCAGCATCCATGTAGATCCCTTAAGACTAGAATCCATGTCGTTCGAGGGTCCTTTTGGATGTGGAAGAGGATGAGGATCCAAATAGTAAGCCCACAAATCTTGGTCATGGGACGAGGGGAATGTCCCTATGAAAATCCACACTTCGGGTTCTTTGTCAAAACACATCTGAATACGACAACGAGACGTATTAGATAGAGGGAGCAGAGTCCTTTCCCATAGGTAGATCTTAGTTTAGGGTCGTATAATTTGGACCAAAGGGTCGGAGGAAACATAGGAGGAACACGGTGGGGTAAATCAGACACCTGACGTGAATGGGAACCGGGGGTTCCGACCACCATGTGCTTCTAGGATAGTTTTAGGTCAAGGGAACATAAACGAGAGTTGAGCTGGGCCCAAAGAAAAATTCAAAGGTGTTCCTACATACCCCATGAGGATGGGGATCAAGTTGCACGTAGTTCCTGAGAGAGTCTTAGTTTATTGTCTTAGAACTCGGACCATGAATGGGTAAGGGGATCAGGGGACACATGGCAAGGCGGTTACAAAACCCGACGTGAATGAGGACCTAAGCACTACTTACCATGTGTTCTCTGGGAAAATTCTCTAGTCGAGGGACCGAACATGAAGGTTAGGTTGGGCCTGCGGGGAAGTGCCCAGGTGCTCCTATGTATCTCATAAGGATGAGAATCAAGCCATACATAGTTCTGAAATGGGGCACGGTAAGGTACTAGTGCAAGGGAAAAGGGGAGTGTGGGTGTGGCCCTTTCACTAAAAGAATCGGAATTTGATAAATCTTGTTTGTCCTTTAAGGTGAGTGGTTTTTTTTTGTGAAGCGACGGGCCTAGGGTAGCAGGCCCTGGTGTTGCCACAAAAATCAAGCCATGATAGGCGTTGACAAATGGCATGGAATGTGACCAATACCCAACGTGATTTCCTCTGCATTGAGGTCATCACAATGCAGTGCCGTGTTTTGTCATGCGGCCAGGACGATAATGTCACAGTTTAGGGTCGTGTGATAGGACCAAGCATGCATTTTAACGTCATGCAGCGCAGACGTAGCAGAGACGATTCTAGGCGGGGAAAGTGTATGGTGTTGTGCGGCATAACCGACGTGAATGGGGACATAATCCCACATTATACCCTATTCAGTCCTGAGAGAGGAACCTCAGGCTGAGGGTCCCACATAGAGGTGAAAGGTAACGGGGGAGAGGCTAGCTCCCAAATGAGCTGGACCTGAAAGCGAGATGTTCGGGCGGTCTTACGTATCCCATGATAATGGGAATAAAGCTGAACGTAGTTCCGAGGAGATCTTAGTTTATGGTCTTAGAGCGCGGACCAGGGGTGGATGGCAACTTTCCAGGTAAGCGCAGACCTCGACCCTATCCCTAATCCCACATGAGTTAAACTCGGTGTGGGAAACAAGGGGGGAAGATCCCTATCGCAATACCCGAAACATCCATCGAGGGGAAGCTGGTGAAGATCCCTGAAGGACACCTTTGACACGGATTTGTTCCCCCAATATGCAGATGTCCATGGAGGAATAGTACCAAGAATTTCGAAACTTCACTTGGATGCGATGAGAATGGAGGTGGATGTGAATCGTGTAACCGACATTTTGGGCTTAATGGGGTTGGCGTGGTGATAGAGGATAACCATTAACCATGGCAGAAAATAGTCTCCATATCACGTTAGCTTGGGGTGGGAACAACAAACAAGCATTGACCGCTGACCATATTCGCCACGTGGGATTTTTATCATTTTTTTGTCCGAAACCCTCGGGGGAGTTGGCCTGTAACGGTAGGAGATCCCTTGGGCGTGGTATCCAGGCCATTCTTGGGGGTCCCTCTGGGTGTGAAAGATGATGGAAGCCCTGATGGAGGGATACAAAAATCCTGAAAATCGGGTGCGGACGTGTCTGAGTAATGTTTGACATTCCAAGTAATAAACCAGAGTACCTCTAGGCACATTGGTGAACCACCGAAGAGGGTCGACGAAATAGCTCGGGAGGGAGAGGTATATGGTGTGGTCGTTACAAGACCATCGTGAATGAGGACATAATCCCATGCCACACCATATACTCCCCTTGTGGAGAAAGGGTAGGCAAAGGGGCCAAGGTGGGATGAAGATTTTCGATTGGTGGGGCTGGACCCGAAGCATTGACATTCAGGTGATCCTACGTATCCCATAAGGATGGGAATCAAGCCACACGTAGTTCTAGAAGATACCCAGGGGAAGGATACCCTATCGAGGGCGTGTGTGGCGTAGAAAATAATGAGGAGATAACCCCACACCACTCCGCACAATCTCATAAGAAAGCACCTGGGCCAGGGGGCCCGAAAAGGCCACGGGGCCTGATAGTTGGGTTCTCGTCAGGAAGGCCTGGCCTACTTGCAGTTTAATGTCTTACAGTAAGGATGAGGGTTAGAGAATAGGAACCCCTAGATGGAGGATGTGTGTGGTATGGAGAACAAACCGACGTGAATGTGGACATAATCCCTCACCACACCATACACTCCGGGTAAGAACTTTGGCTAGGGCCCGAGAAGGCCAAGGGGCCTAAGGTTAGGCATTGGTCAGGAAGGCCCGACCAGTTTGTAGTTTAACGTCTTACATGAGTACGGGGAAAGATATAACTGTATCTCATCCGAGGATGTGCACGGCATGGCAATTAACCCAGCGTGAATGAGGACGCAATCCTTCACCCTGCCGTATATCCCTTATAAGAGAGTCGGGGCTGTGGTCCTGACCGCTGGCACCACCCGGAGAGAAGTTTGTCACTTCGGGATGGGGCAGAACGAATCACTGGACTCGATGTTTGGGACTTCTCGGGGTGGACCCGAAGATCTAGGACACTGTTGACCATGTTCGAAACACAGCGTCCTTATGGTGACCTGATATGGGAGCAACAAATGAGTGTCTACCGTTGACCAAATTTGCAATGTGGGACTTTTATCGGCTTGTTGCTTGGAAACCCTCGAGGGCGTTGGCCCATATCAGAAGGAGAGCCCTTGGGCATGGTATCCAGGCCATTCTTGAGGGTCCCTCCGGGTGAGGAAAGTGATGGAATCCCAGTCAAGGAGTGGGTGGAGCATAGCTGTACCCATCCACGGAAGAGGTGAACATCTCCAAGGGGGACGTGCAGCCGGGATAAGGCTTGATCGACGTGAGTTGGGGAAAAAAGTGTGCACCTTGCCATATGTATTGACCCGAGGGGAAGATTTCGGATTTTTGGCTGGGCCAACAGATGAAATGTCTGAGCGTTCCTACATATCCCATTAGGATGGGAATCAAGCCATACATAGTTCTTGAAGGCCATGCAGTTTAACATCGTGCGGTAAGGATGTGGGAGAATAGAAGAATGTGAGTGGGAACGTGGTGCGACCCTTATAATCCTTGCATAAGCGGGGCTAAGAAATCCTAGTCCTTGTCACGTAAGGATCCTCCAAGAAAACTATACCCAGGGGGACAGTGAAAGAGAAGATCTTAGGGATGGGCTCAAGACAGGACGTCTGAGCGTTCCTACGTATCCCATGAGGATGGGAATCAAGCCGCACATAGTAATTGAAAGCGCAGTTTAATGTCGTGCTGGACGAGATGCATCTCATCTGGGGATATGTACGGTATAGCGGGTAACCCGACGTGAATGAGGACGTGTCCTGCACCACACCGTACAATCCCATAAGAGAGCCTGAGTCGATGAAGGCCAAGGGGCCTGAGGCTGAGCCTCAGTCAGGGAGGCCTGACCGGATTGTAGTTTAACATCTTACAGTAAGGACAGGGGCCAGGGGCCCGAAGAGGCCAAGGGTCCTGAGGCTATGCCTCGGTCAGGGAGGCCTGACCGGCTTGCAGGTTAACGTAGTACAGTAAGGATGGGGGAGATCTTAGTTTAAGGTCATAGAGCTCAGACCATTTTGCAGTTTATCGTCTTGCAGGACGACAGTGTAGTTAAGGGTCATGCGGGACTGTACAGTTTAAGTTCGTGTCGGACCAAGGATGATTAGGCAAAGTACTGCTTGAGGAACATGGCATTGGTGGGAGGAGTTACGCGCTCACCATCCCTAGTCACCAAGGAGTATGCCTCATTGGGATAAACCTTATGGATGATATACGGTCCTTCCCATTTGGGCTCTAGCTTGGGCGGTTTCCTACCAGGGATCATTGGTGCTCGGAGGGCCAACACTAGGTCGCCCTGCAGAATAGAGTGAAGGAGAACCTTCTTGTTGAAGGCTCTGGATATCTTATTTTGATGCCTTTCCAGATTGTGCAGGGCACGAAGCCTGTTCTCGTCCAGTGGTTCCAATTCAGCTAGACGGATTTCACCCACTTTATCTGGTGCCTGATGGTCATAGACCGCAGTGCATAATGATGGCAGCTGGATCTCAATGGGTAGGATGGCCTCAGCCCCATATACCAGGGAATATAGGGTCACTTTAGTGGAATTGCGAGTCGTTGTCCGATAAGCCCAGAGGGTGTTGGGGATCTTGTCCGGCCAACTTTTCTTGTTCTGACCAACCATCTTTTGCATAATGTTAGAGAGGGTTTTGTTGAATGTCTCGATCTGTCCATTTGCATGTGCATGATAGCGAGAGGTATGGTTCGAACGGATATTTTACTTGGAATACATCTTCTTCAGCTCAGCCGCTCGAAAGTTGGTACCGTTATCGGTGAGGACAGCGTGAGGTACCCCAAACCGGTGGATGATATTGGAGCTCACAAAGTCGATGATGGAACTGGCCTTGACATCTTTGAGTGGAACTACCTCCGCCCACATGGAGAAGAAATCTGTAGCAGTTAGGATGAGCCTACACTGGCGAGCTGTTGTCGGTGGATATGGCCCCACAACATCGAGTCCCCACACTACAAATGGTCAAGAATACTTGGTGGAGTGGAGAGGATCTGGTGCCCAATGTAGGAAGTTAGCGTGAACTTGGAACACATGGAATCTCTTGGAAAACTCAATACAATCATGGATCATAGAGGGCCAGAAGTACCCCAACCTCCGGATTTGATGGGATAGCTTTGGCCCAGCTTGGTGGGCACCACAGGAACCGGCATGAACCACTTGAATAACCTGAGAAATCTCGGCTCCTTGAATGAAACAGAGGAGAACGCCATCAAAGCTCAACTTATAGAGGATCTTCTCAAGACTGGGACCGCTATGGAGGGTAAATTGCAGTGCATGACGTCGGATTCTCTTGCACTCGGCCCGATCGTCGGGGAGGAAACCATTTTGGAGATACTCGACATAAGGTTCCCTCCTGTCAGGAGTGGCCTCAACCACTGCGTCTGACGAACCTAGGACCCCTGATGTAGAAGTTCTGGTGGTGAGATGACTTACCCGCAGGCCTTCATGGTCCTCTGGGGTGATGGGGGAAATGACTCTCTGGTGTGCCACATGTATGATCAAATCATCTTGCTCGGGTTCTGTGAGCGACGCAACTAAGCCATCCGAAGCATATGCTCGACTGTTCTGTGACCGAGGGACATGGGTAACCTCTGGTCGAGAAGGGAACTGGTCCATTAGACGGAGGTTGCACTCCAGCAATGGCACAAGATCCATCTTTCTGACAACATAGTTTCCATTGACCTACTTGATGACCAGCTCGGAATCTCCTTTCACAAGTAGATGGGGCACGTCGATCTCAAGGGCCAACTCAAGGCTGGTGATGAGAGCCCGGTACTCTACCTCGTTGTTAGTATAGCCTTTTGACAACATGAATGAGTATGGCAGGATGACTTGCGTCGGGGTGATGAAGATGATCCCCAGACCCACTCTGTTGAGCTTAGGATCGTTGAGCCTTCTGCCGGTGGGGCTTCAGGAGGCACCGTCGAAGTGTATTTTCCAGCATGAGACGACATGATCGACTGAGAGGATCATCTCATCAGGAAAATCCAGGTCCAGGGATTGATCTGGGGAGGTTGGATGAGTAGCTAAGAAGTCTTCCAATGCATGTCCCTTGATGTCCTTCTGAGGCACGAACCTGATGTCGAACTGCTGGAGGATCACTGCCCACCGCGCTAGTTGGCCGGTCAACATGGGGCGGTTCAGGATTTACTTTAGTGGGTCTACCCGAGAGACCAACTGTACATCATCGTGCTGTAGGTAATGTCGCAACTTCTGTACAAAAAACATGAGCGCCAGACAACTATTTTCGATAGGGGAGTATATGATCTCCGTATCGAGAAGCATGAAGATGATATAGTATAGACTATTCTCCATACCCTCGTTATTCTTCTGGGTGAGAAGTGTGCCGAGGGATCATTCCAGGGTGGTCACGTAAATGACCAGCGACTTTCTGGAGACGGGTGGCATCAGAACCAGAGGTTGGAGCAGATACTGCTTGATTTCCTCAATGGTGGTCCGACACTCTTCATCCCATTCGTAGGCGGCACCTTTCTTCATGAGCCAGGAAAAGGGCTTACAATTGCCGGCCAAATTCGCGATGAATCGGCGTATAAAGGCTAAGTGGCCTTGGAGACCTCGAAGTTCCCAAATATTTCTCAGGGGAGGCATTTGGCTAATGGCCTTGATCTTATCTGGGTAAATCTCAATGCCCCAGTATCTAACAACAAATCCAAGAAACATCCCAGAGGTGACCCCGAAGGCACACTTTAACGGGTTCATCTTCAGGTGGTAGGAACGGAGGAAACCTAACACTTTCTCGAGGTCTTCGAGATGGTCCTGGCACTGGCGAGATTTGACCACTAGATCATCCACGTAGCATTCCACCAACGTCTCGAGAATCGGCTTGAACATGCGATACATGGCCCGCTGATAAGTGGCACCTGCATTTTTCTGGAAAAAGGGCATAACCTGGTAACAAAAATTACCTTTGGGAGCCCTGAAGGTAGTGGACTCCTCATCCTCGGGGGCCATCCAGATCTGGTTGTACCCGGAATACCCATCCATGAAGGAGAGGTCTTAGAACCCGGCCATGGAATCAATCAATAACTCGGTCACCGGAAGGGGAAAATCATCCTTTGGGTAGTGGAGATTGAGATTGCGGAAGTTGATGAGGACTCTGATATGCCTATTCTTCTTCTTGACTGGCACAATGTTGGCAAGCCACTTGGGGTACTGGACTTCCTTGACGATGTTGGATTTGTTAAGCTTATCAAACTCGGCCTCAACCATGACACCATGAGAAGGATGCATCTTTCTGGGAGGCTGCTTAAACCAACAATGGTTTGACGGGAGGCCCAAGCGGTGAATGGCTACTTGAGGATCTAGTCCTGGCATCTCGTTGTAACTCCAGGCAAACACATCACAGTTTGGTTTGATAAAGTCTACGTATCGCCGCTGCTCCTCGGGGGACATGGCTGCACTGATCAATGTAGGTCTCGGATCTTCCTCGCTACCAAGGTTCACCTATACCAATTCATCAATCGTGGTAGAGACTCCTTCCTCAAAGGCGGGGGGAGCATCTTCCGGGTCTTCCTCTCCACCCGTGGAGGGATTTCCCACAAGGGGAGCTTCTTTTGAGCTGTCAAACCCTGACAGGCAGCTGGTGCCGGCTTGGGCAGAAGTGGTCGTCATATCAGGGGACCCATGTGCCACTGAGACCATAGCAATGAAGGGAGTCGATCCTATCCCATCTAGCCTTTGGCCTAAGGGACCACGTTTGATCACATCAAAGCAGTGGTGACGCGTCGGCCTGAGTTGGTTGATTCCAGCTCGGCGGAAGAGACATGTATGACATACCGCTGTCACCATAAGCCTGACATTCCGATATCACACATGGGTAGGGGGTTCCGGGATCACCTGAGCCTGGTTGGTGTAGGAGTACAAGGTGATTTCCACCGTCGCTTGGACAAGGGAACATGCCTTCCTTTCGTACTTGGAATAACAAAACATTTCCCCATGTCAGGGGTCGTGGCCTCTAATTGTTGGATTGGGAAGATGTAGGCGTTATCCATACTTTCCCAGGGATCACTTGTGACCGGGGCAGGTTCATCCTCACTTTATAGGATTTGCTTATCCTTGCTCTTGTAATAGTCGGTGTCCAGATAGCGGGCTTCACAAGAGGCGAAAGGAGACGCATCTCCTTGGAGCACACCTACTCAACCATTGAGGGAGTATTTGAGGCATTGGTGATATGATGATGGGACCACTGCGTGCAGATGGAGCCATGGCCTTCCCATCAATGCGTTGTAAGCGGTGTCCTGAGAGACAACTATGAACTCGGTTATGGAAATTAGGCCACCGAACTGGGTCTTCAGGAGGATCTTGCCGACTGGGGATTGCTCGGTCATGCCCTATCCTTGGATTCTGAGGTCGGAGGGAGTTAAATCATCTTCCAACAAACCCAGCTTTCGCAGTGTCTGAGTCGGGATTAGGTTGATCCCAGAACCCGTTTCAACGAGGCAGCGGCGAAATTCCACGCCATTAAACTGGCCAGTGACGTTCAGTGGGAGAATATTCCCCTCTATGGGAGGGTCTTCGTCTTCACCGGAGAACGAGATAACCTCCTGGAATTCGACCTTCTCAATTGTCTTAGCGTGGAAGGCTTCCGCAGCTGCTACCTCCATCTCGAACTGAAGGGGGATCCTTAGGGCCTCAGAAAGTGTTTCGTGGATTTCAGACGATAGTCGAAGAGCCTAAAGGATAAAAAGCCTTGCTGGAATGTCGTCCAGGTGATTCAGGACATCATACTTTCATGCCAGACGTGAGATTCTACCTACAGGAGGTAACTCTATGGTTGGAGGCATAGTGGGTCCTTCCGGTTGGACCGGCGACTGGCTAGTACTGGGTACATCCCGCTGCCTACTAGTTGAATCCTGTAGAGTAGCCACCGGATTAGAATCAGACAATAGAGATTGGCCTACAGCCGAGAAAGACTGACCGCGATACAGACGAGGAAGCTCTGCCTGATCTAGTAACACAAATGGCGGTGGAGGTAGATCTGAGGGAATAATATGAGATTGCGCATGCTGAGATCTACGCTGAGCATGCTGTCTAGTTTCAGTAGCGTGCACGACTTGACTGAAAGCGCCTGATGACGTGCCTCGACGACCTGGGTGGTTACGGTTCTGCTGACGTTTGCATCGGCTGGTGACATTGGGGAGGTTCTCTTGGCATTCCCCCTTGTCGGGATCCATATAGGGATTTACCAAATCCACGGTGTTAACCGAAGCGTACCCCTGGCTGTCGCTCGACGATTCATCCACCACCGGGCGTACTCTGGGAGGAATCCCCATTTTAGGGGGCATAAAGTCTCCAAGACTGCGGGATGACGACGGCAGAGGTCGAGCACGTTTCTTCTTCTTGCGCCGTCGCTGATTACCCTTTTGGGAAGAGGTTGGCTGTGATGACGATGAAGAGGCACTAGATACTTCCTCCGAAGGCTCCGCCTATTTCAGGCATGCCCTAATTATACCGTGGGCACGAGCGGCGCTTTTTCGAGCCATCCAGTCATCGTATTTTTGGGACCCACGGCTGGGAACCTGCTGCCACTCGCCTTCACTGTCGCTACCGATCTCTGACCCTACAAAGACACATGCTACTTGTGTTGGTGATGGGCCTAATCTGACTATGTTGTTGTCGACTTGGTCTTGAATCCAGTATTTAAACACATAACATTGTTTGAGGGTGTGCCCCAGAATCCGATGATAGGGACATTAGTTGGGGCGATCGGTGAGATTCGCCTCTGTCGGCCTTCTGCACTTGGGTAAGCGCACAATCCCTTGCTCTAGAGCACTTCAGAAGTAACCGGGGACCTGATTCTCATTGAATGAGTAAGTCTGGTGCCTTTTTCTGGAAAGGGGGCCTTGGGAGACTGGCCCTGATGAGGGGCCAGAGGGGCCTGCTGAGGAGGCGGTGACTGATTGTCTCGCCTAGGCGGTGGTGGCGCATTGCGCGGGGGAACCTGTCGGTTCTAAGGCGGTCGCTGCTGGGCAGGAGCCTGTGCTTGAGGCGGAGGACCTCTATGGGGTTGCGGGGCCAGTGCCGCTGGCAGTAATTCCAGCTGCCTGGGGGCTTCTATTTGTGCCACCGTGGCGGGTTCGGCTCTGGCAGCCCTCAGGGATGGGATCACAGGGGGCAGCAAACATGCCTGATTAGCCTTTGCAGAGCCTCCTCGAGGCGCTGAGCCTTGTCTGAGAAATCCCGGAACCCTCCAGGGCAGTTCTGGGTGATCAAGGAAGGAACCAGATCCGTTTTGATGTTCCCTACACACATCATCAGTAATTTCTCCTAAGTCAGTGGCATGTCGAGGGAGTATGTAAGTCCCTTCCACCGGGTGATGAAGTCCGCGACTCACCCGTCAGGACTCTGTTTTCACTTAAAGAGGTATGTGATGCTGGTCTTTCGCGTGGTGGAGATGAACTAGTATAGAAATTGTCGGCGGAGATCCTCCCAGCTGGTCACCGATCCGATAGGGAGCTGGCTGTACCAGATGAATGCGGGGCCCTCTAAGGTCTGTACGAAACATCGGAGCTTGGCGGCTTCTTGCTGGGTCGGGGTTCCCAGCATGGGGCCACACCTGGAAGAAAAGTGGTCTAAGTGCTGTGGTGGGTCCCCTGTCCCATTGAAGGGAGAAAATGTGGGGTTCCCAAAACCCGGGGGTGTGGGCATGTCATCCACCCACGCGGGATATGGCTTGCCATCCGGTGGGACTGCCAACTGCCGTGTTTCCAATGCTTCGAGGTGGGAGATGAGTGCCTCTATAAGATCATCCGGGTGGGGGTCCCTATTTTTACGGGGATCCCTAATCACAAGTGCGTATCCGGGCTCTTCGACACTGTAGATGGCTCCAGCAGCTCATGGAGCGACTGGTGGAATGGCCTGTGTGGCTGCTGGGGGGACCTGAGCTAGATTCCATATATTTCCCTGTCGTTCCGGAGGGTTTGGAGAGATATATTGTGCCCTCTTGTCATGAGTTCTGGATTCTGCCCTGTCTGTGGGAGTAGCATGATCAGGGTTTCCCAGAGGCATCTCACCGGGAGGAAATTGTCCCTGCCCCTGCTGCCCCGGCATAGGATTACCGTAGTCAGGTCACCGCTCTGCAGTGCTCTCGGCCAAGAGTTCGTCAACCAGTCTCTTCTGCTCAGCGAGCTATTGGCGTAACGTGGCCTTCTCGGGATCTTCATTCGTCTTCTGTACAGAGGAAGATAGGTCGGAGTGCTTGATGGTTCCGACATTCTCCTTACCCTTACCGGCATTTTGACTGAGTTCCAGCAACTCGGTGGGTACAGGGAGGCCTAGAAGTTTTCTCTGCTGAAGGGTAACCCTCCCTGATGGGTCCAGCAGTGGTGGTACTCCCTCAGGGGATAGGTCTCCATCGAGGACTTCTAGCTCATCCTCCTTGTCTACTACGTCATCCATGTGGACCACGACCCTCCTCGGGGGCATGTCCTCAATGTCGCATAACGACTCGGACTGCCATCAGACAGGACTGAAGAGGAGGGCGGCATACTGTCCCCAGCCACAGACTTTCACATTGGGGTAGCTTCCCTTATGATTGTGTGGAGTACTTTGAGACTCTGAACGCATTTCCGTTGAAGGGTGCTCTAGCGGCCTGGCAACTTAGGGAGCTGGGCCATAGGGAGTGTGGTCAAATCGATCAGGCCGCATTGCTCGCCAATTTCCTCGAAATTCTCTCGGCTCCTGGGGTACACTACCCGCTTATAAATAAGGCGGAAGTGTTTCACCCATAGGTTTCGGCAGAAGAACCCTACTTCCTCTGGGGTAAAGGATTCCGGCGCACAAAATTTTTGTGCTGCCATCGGCAAGAACTTCTCCGGGATGTGATCCGCTGCGAGAATGCTCCAGAAGTTCCTGGGATTGGACTCAGGTTCCGGCCCTGTATTTCCCCACTCGTCAACCGGAGGTGGCTAACGGACCAGTAGCGGTACTGAGGCGGACTGCTGGGACAATAAATTGGGCGGTGGAGAATACGGTGAACGAGCTGACTGGCTGCCGAATTCTGGGCCATCCTCTGAAGAGTGAGGTGACCTAACCACAATATCACGATACGATGGGCTGATAGCCACAACCTCTCGTTCAGGAATTTCGGCCACAGGTGATGGGTCACGCCATTTCTCTACCATCGTTGGTCCCCAAAACAGCTCTCTGTGATCTCTGGTAGAGGTATAGGGTGCTTCTGGTGACGACGGTGGTGATTGTGCGGTTGAGACCTGCGGAATTTTCACAATTTCTTCCTCCTAGATGTACCTACGGAGGGAGGTGGAAATTCTGTGGACCTTGTATTCTGGGAGAATGAGGCTGACGCACATGGTTCCTACCCTAGTCCTTGACGCGGAGGAGCGGGGAGAAGGATCCATCGTTGAGTCACATTCCGCTTCAGAATCTGAGAAACGGGCCGGTTTGATCTCCACCCGAGACTTCCCAAGATGCTTCTTGTGGCGGCGACGACCCGCTCTCCTGCCCCTAGATGGATCTTCGGGACAAGGTTGATCCTTGACATGTAGTCTCGGAGCGGCGCCGACGCCGTGGCGGGGAGGACTCCCGCTTGAGATAGTCGGGATGCCAGGGGCACCAGGGAAAATGTCGAAGGGTACATGGGGAGGACCTCCATGGACATCACCCATGTGGGAGAAACCTCTGTTGGAACCGGAAGGAGCACGGGGAGAACCTTCATGATTGATGTGGGTGGAGCGAGGTTGACCTTCACTCCTCGGGTTGTCAGGGTAAAGAGGACCTTCGCCAATTGCAGAGAAGACGTAGGGAGGACCCCCACATTGGATAAGGACCAGATGGGTGGTGCCTTCACTTCGATGGTCGGGGGGAGGAGGAGGAACTCCATTCCCTGTACAGTGGGCACGTGATAGGCTTCCACGCCGAGCATCACTGCCATGGGGAAGGTCTTCATTCGGGATGGTAGTGGCACGAGGCATACCCCCATGACGAGATTCGGAGCGGGGGAGGCCCACGCTCTGTGTAATGGTGGTACGGAGAGGACCTCCATATGGAGTGATGTTACCGTGGACTGGTTCGTGGCAATCACCGCTCAGGCCTTCGACCCCGAGAGTCAACCCGGCCTGCCCATGGGGCGGCTGAGTCCTCGATCCTGGTTGGGTGAAGGAGTGCCCCTGTTCAGTGTATGCGGGGACTCCATGATGCACGTCGGTAGTGGGTCGGTCCACAGTAGTTATTGACGTCGACACACCTTGACTAGCGTCCTCATCTCTGGCCCGACTCTGACGTCGGGTCAGACGAGCTGGCATAGGTGGTGCAAGGGCATAGCCTACCTGCTCTTCTGGTGAAGCCAGATGGTGGCGCTGACGTAGCCAGATGGGAGCCCTTACCTAGAGCCCTTGGATTGGGACTCTGACCAGGCTGACCTGAACATCACCCGCCTCATCAGCGTAAGGCGAGGAGTCGTTGAGGCGTTCCAGGGACAGGCCCCCGAAACGATTGAACGTTGGGGTGGGGAGCAGGGGATCCCTGCGTGGCCTTTGAGGGCGGCGCTGACGGTGGGTCCTGGATGCCTCCCAGGTCCAGGCGGGCCATATCCCGAGTTGGGATGACCCCTTCCACCTCGTACCTATGTACAAGGTTGTTGATAACCCTTCGTTGGACGATCTCTGACGGTGAGAGGGGACGTGGGCATCCCGTATTCATGGATGTAGAGGCTGTTGCGATGGCAGTGGAGCCACGCGGAGCGGCTATCCTGGTATTGCCCCCGCCCCTGCATAGGTGAGCGGGCATTGTTCGTGTCTCCATAGCAGCAACCTGGTTCCTGGGAAGTAGGGAGGTTAATTCGTTAGCACTGTGAGGAAAATAATTTGACAACCAGTGCACCAGCGTTATTCCGTCTTTCGTGTCCGGTAATAGGGATCCACACCGACAACGTTATAGAATAGAATGCCCCACGTTTTACTACCCCGACTTCCAGTGAGTTTCACTCCAGGCCCGCTATTTGCTTGGCGGGACCCGGTGCCAGATATCTGGATCCGGTGACATGTCAATCTACTGGTGTCTCAAACGCTACTAATCTCCACATTGAGGAGAAGATATTCACGTCCAGTTCACCATTTCTGTTTCCGATGCTTTTACATCGAGGCGCGCGCATCTTTCTGCGGAGGACACGTAGTTGTTGCCCCGCATTCCCACTTTCCAAAGGCGGGTGGCATCTGTTCCTTGTTCAGGGACGTTTTCTCCTTGATCGAACCCAGGATGATGGGATGTCGGTTCTTCCTTCCATGGATTCCTCCTGGAACTCATCACCTAGTCCGGGTCTCCCTCATAGATTTAATACGTTGTTCGTGAAACTCTTCCCAGTGCCATATTTTCATGGACGCCAGTTAATTACACTGCCTCTGTCAGGACATTCCAAAGGTTCCATTCAGGGTAGCAACATTCATTCGGGGGAGTAGTCACGTCGAGGCATCAGTAGCCTGTATGAACGCTGGGTAATTTGTGTGTCTGTCTTTTGTTCCTTGTTATAGGGCTTCTCGAGGGCGCGGAATCCTGAGGCATCCCACATCGAGCGTGGGGAATCATATTCCATAGGCATGTATCTGAGGTTTTCCTCAGCTTCCCATGTTTAACATAGGGTATGCCGCAGGTTTAACGTCCAGCAGAGATGGTTACGCCAAAGGCGTGCCATCCGAGGTTTTCCTCAGGAATCTCATGTTTATCATGAGGTAGGCTGCGAGTTTAACGTCCAACGGAGATGGATCGGCCTGATCAGAACACTAGCTGGAGTGGATCAGAATGATTAATTTCCCTTGAAGGGGTATCGATGTCAGGATCAGCTCATGGGTGGCTTCCCGGACGCTGTGGAGGGGAGTAGAGTGCCAGGATCCCACCGAGATGTGGTGTCCCAGGTAAGAATCAGGGTGGACAATGGATGGGTGGATGGATGAAGTAGAGGGGGAATGAAATGGGACCATTACAAGGGAGACAGTAAAGTTGGGCTTGAGCCTCAGGAAGGCTTCCTACGTACCGTTCTTTGACACAGATCAAAGTCCTCGTAGTTCAGATGGGATGTGGTACACAGTTTAACATCATGTGGGACGGGATGAACCGACGTGAATGGGGTCGGAATGACCGGGTGACAGGCTCGAACCTCATGGAGGCTTCCTACATACCATATGTAAATATGGATCAAAGTCCTCGTAGTTCGGGCGTGAATGGTGGGTGTCAGTGGACCGACGTGAAAGAAAAGAGACCTTGGTCTAGATGGTGTGGGGCTTACACACTAGGCTTCTCGGGTGTTGGTGAACTGACGTGAAGGAGGTTAGAATGACCAACGGGTGATGGGATTGAACCTCAGGGAGGATTCCTATATACCATTCCTTGACATAGATCAATGACCCCATAGTTCAGATTGGGTTTTTTCGGTGAACCGACGTGAAAGTGAACCCGAGGGGTCCACTGGTGGTGGGCTTGAACCTCGTGGAGGCTTCCTACGTACCACACCTTAGCATGGATCAAAGTCCTTGTAGTTCGGATTGGGTTTTGTTGGCAAACCGACGTGAAAGTGAACCCTGGGGGTCCACTGGTGGTGGGCTTGAACCTCGTGGAGGCTTCCTACGTACCACACCTTAGCATGGATCAAAGTCCTCGTAGTTCGGGATGGTCACAACGGCTTACCGCTGGGCCGAAATGTAGTTTAACGTCATGTTGGACAAGAGTGAACCCTGGTGTGAATAAATGACAGGAAGTGGGATTGAACCTCATGGAGGCTTCCTACGTAACATGCCTTAGCACAGATCAAAGACCACGTAGTTCCTGTGTGCAGTTTAACATCATGCTGGACGGGGCATACAGTTTAACGTCCTGCTGGACGGGGGTGGAACTCGACATGAGGAAACGACCGAGTGGTGGGCTTGAACATCGGGGAGGCTTCCTACGTACCATGTCTTAGAACGGATCAAAGTCCTCGTATTTCGGTTAAGGTGGGGGTCAGGGTCGGTGCTCACTCTAAGCCCACATGAGTCATTCTCGGTGTGAGAAACAATAGGTTGCAGGGACCTGATGATCACGTCGTGAAGGATGCGTATGTGGGAAACGAAGAGGGTCTTACGCATTGGGCAGCCCACGGTGCTGGGACATACTCCAGGATGGAGGCCCGAAGTGCAACAAATCATGGAGGGAGAGGGATTTGGGACCAAAGATGGAAGGTGCCTCGTTCCCTATCGCGCCCTCCACTGGCCTTGGAAATGGGGAAGTACAGAGGTGCATGGGTGCTACCTTCCTCAAGGGAGGCTTGGGGGATTATACCAAGGTGGTTTCCCTTCTCCCGTGGACATATTCTACTCCGATAAGGAGGATATCATCCCTTGTGAGGGTGATTCCATTCCCATGGAGACGAGCGGTGTAAATAATTTCCGAGCCAGGGGGACCCCAAGTGCGTGGCACGGGGTCTGATCACAGTTTAACGTCATGTGTTGAGGACGAGGTGCTTGGCAGTTTAACGTCCTGCAGCTCGGACGAGGTGGGTTTACTCTGTACCCCTAGTACTTACATAACTGGTACCCTCTGCTCCTTGGGGGAGGGAAGGTACTGGGAAGGCCATGGTAAAGGGTGGTCGCGGAGCGAACCATCGAGGGGTCCATGTTAGCATGGCTATGAAAAGATTAAATAGCCGTTAGTGTGCCTATGCGAAGAGTCATTAGGCGAAGCAACGCTATGGGTGGTGTTGTCCATGGGACTTTGAAATCACATCATGCAAACCTAGAGGGTCGCACGGGAAGAGGAATTTCCAAGAAAAGGAATATGCTTCTCAAAGTGGAGTGCCTTGGCCTTAGCATGGGGAAGGGGTGTGATGGGGAGGTCCTTCGTGAATTAGAATAGTATTCACGGAGCACTGCCTCGTGAAGCAGAGGTGCCTCGCGAAGCAAGGTGCTGTGAAGCAGTGTGCTTCACGATGTACAACGACCCCGCCTTGGCATGTGGATCACTAGTACAGGATGAGTGTTTCGCGAAGCATAAATGCTCTGCGGCTGCCCGGGTTCCCTTGGGAATCCCCTTCCTTCACGAATTCCCTTAGGCTTCGCGAAGGGCATCCCTCTCGGAAGAGGGTCTCAAGACGAGACAAGGTGAGGGAATCTCGCGAAGTAGAAGTACATCGCAGAGCTCATGATTCCCGGGGGCGAATAGTGCTTCGCGATTCGGGAGCTGAGAAGCCGAAAGGTGGGATCGTCCTCCTTTAGACTCAGGGGGAGCCCAGTATTTATAGGCCAGGGGCGCCACGAAGCAGATCTCACATGGTGTGAAGGGGTAGCAGGAGCTTCGCGGTGGGCTCGCGAACGTCAGGACGTTCGCGGAGCGTTGCTGCCTCCTTTGCTTCGCGGCGGGCTTGCGAACGTTAGGCTATTCACAGAGCGTTATCGCCTCGGGAGCTTCATGGTGGGATCGATAACGTCAGGCCGTTCATGGAGCGTTAGCGCCTCGAGAGCTTCGCGGAGGCCACATGTGCTGGTGTGCGCTCCACAGCTGCGCTTCGCGGGGCAGTGCGCGGGTTTCTTTTCCTTCTTCCTTTGTCGTCCAATATTTTGGCTCTAACAAACTCGGACCAGGGATCAGAAAGGACTGCAAGAGGCACATGGTAAGGTGATTATGAAACTCTATTTGAATGAGGACATGGGTCTAGATTACCATGTGTTCCTTGCAGAAGTGTTTAGGTCAAGAGACCGAACACAAAAATTAGGTTGAGCCCATGGGGAAGTGCATGGGTGTTCCTACGTATCTCATGAGAATGAGAATCAAGCCATACATAGTTCATGGGTGGTGGCATGGTACGGTAAGGTACCAATTCAAAGGATGAAAGGGGAACGTGGGTCTAGCCCTCGCACCAAAAGAAGAGGCATTTTATATATCTTATTTGTCCTTTAAGGTTAATGGGGGTTTTTTGTGATGCGATAGGCCTAGGGTTGAAATTCCTGGAATTGCCACAATAATCAATCCATATACAGGCGTTGAAAAATAGTATGGTGTATGAACAATACACAACATAATTCCCCCTATGATGAGGTCATCACAATGTAGTTCCATTTTTCGTCGTGTGGCCAGGATGATATTATCACAGTTTAGGGTCATGTGATAGGACCAAACAACACAGTTTAAGGTCATATGGCTTAAACCTGAGGGAATTCACACGATGTGATAAATCATACCCTTCTTGAATGAGGACGAGGTCCCACCACCACCGTGCACGATTCCGGGAGAGGAGCCTCGGGCTAGGAGGCCAGTGAGGGTCCGAGGATAAGGAGCAGGAGAAACTAGCTCCCAGGTGAGCTGAACCCAGAAGCACGATGTCCGAGTGATCCCACGTATCCCATGGGGATGAGGATCAAGCCGCACATAGCCCTTAATGATGATCTTAGTTTATTGTCTTAGAGCTCAGACTGTGGGATCCCCGAAGGACGCCGTATTGCATCTTTTTCCCCATGACGTGCGGAGGTGCACTGATGGATAGTGCCAAGAGTGTCGAGATTCCACCTGGAAATGATGGGGTGGAACATAATTTGAATCATGCAACCAACATTCAAGGCCTAAAGTGGCTGGCGTGACAACAGAGGATTAAAGTTGACCATGTTTACAATACAGCATCCTATTGTGTTAGCCTGAAATGGGGACAAACAAATGAGCATCGACCACTGACCATGTTCGAAATACGGGATTTGTATCAATTTGTTGTCTGAAACCCTCGAGGGCGTTGGCCCGTAATGGTAGGAGATCCCTTAGGCGTGGTGTCCATGCAATTTTTTGGGGGTCCATTTGGGTGTGAAAGAAAACGAGGGCCCAAATGAAGGGGAACACGAAGCTTGACAAGTGGAAGGAACTTGCCTAAGTTGAATCTGACACTCCTGGTCCTAGACTAGAGTACTCTTAACACATTGGAGAACCACTGCAAGGGGTCGAGGGACTCAACTTAAGGGTGACCAAGAGATGGAGGATTCCCAGGAGAATGGGGGAATGGTGCCAAAAACCCAATGTGAAGGAGGGCATAACCCTGTACCACACCTATATATCCCCCTTGTAGAGAGGGACAGGCCAAGGGGCCTAGGTGAATGGGAGATCGGGAGATCTATGAGAGATGGGGCTTGTCCTGAAATATAAATGTTCAGGCGGTCCTAAGTATCCCATAAATATGGGAATCAAGACACACGTAGTTCTTGAAGATACATTTTAACTTCATGCGGGATGACATACAGTTTCATGTCATGCGGGATGACATACAGTTTAACGCCATGCGGGACGAGCGTGCAGTTTAGGGTAATGTGGGACAGACAGTTTAAGGTCGTGTGGGACCGTAATCTAGTTTAAGTTCATGGAGGACCCTAAAAAAGGTCAGGAAAAATATTGTTTGAGGAACCTGGCATTAGTGAGAGGATTTATATGCTCATCATCCATGGTTTCCAGGGATTATGATCCATTGGGATAAACCTTATGAACAATGAATGGTCCTTCCCATTTGGGCTCCAAATTGGGTGGTTTCCTACCGGGGATCATTAGTTCCCTAAGGGATAATACCAAGTCACCCTGCAGGAATAAGCGGAGAAAAACCTTCTTGTTGAAGCTCGAGCCACCCTGCTCTAATGACTTTCTAGGTTCTGCAGGGCACGAAGCATGTTATCATCCAGTGATTCCAATTCAGCTAGATGGATCTCAAACACTCTATTTGGAACTTTTGGTCATAGAACATTGTGCGCAATGAGGGAAACTGAATCTCGATGGGTAGGACGACCTCAGTTCCATACATCAGGGAATATGGGGTCACCTGGGTGGAATTATGAGTCATCGTCCGATAAGCCCAGAGGGCGTTGGGGAGCTTATCCGGCAAACTCTTCTTGTTTTGACCAACCATTTTCTGTATAATGTTAGAGAGTGTTTTATTGAATGCCTCAATCTATCCATTTTCCTACACGTGATAGTGGGAGGTATGGTTAGAGTGAATGATGTACTTGATGTACAATTTTTTCAGATCGGTTGCTCGAAAGTTGGTGCCGTTATCAGTGAGGATAGCTTGAGGTAATCCAAATCGATAGATGATATTAGAACTCACGAAGTCGACGATAGAATGGGCCTTGACTTACTTGAGCGGAACTTCCTCTTCCCACTTGGAAAATAAATCTATAGTGGTCAGAATGAATCAGCATTGGCGAGCCGTTGTTGGTGGGTATGGTCCTACAACATCTAATCCACATACTGCAAAGGGCAAAGAGTACATGGTAGTGTGGAGAAGCTCCAGTATCCGATGCACAAAGATAGCATGAACTTTTCACACATGGCACCTCTTGGAAAACTTGATGCAGTTGTGGATCATGGAGGGCCCAAAATACCCTAATCTTCGAATCTAGTGAGACAATTTTGGTCCATCTGGATGGAAACCACAGGAACCGGCATGAACCTCTTGCATGGACTATGGAATCTCAACTCGTTGAATGCAACGGAGGATAATACCATCAAATACTCATTTATAGATGATCTTATCAAGTCTGGGACCACTCTGGAGAGTAAACTGTAGCGCGCGACATTGGATTTTCTCATGCTCAGCCCAGTCTGGAGAGAGATTACCATGTAGGAGGTATTCGACCAAGGGTGTCCTCCAATAAACAACCACTTCGATGACCACATCCGGACGACCCGGGGGTCCTGACGCAGAAGCACCAGGGGTAAGATGTCTTACCTGTGGGCCGTCATCACCATCTGGGGTAATAGGAGCTATGAATCTCCGATGCACGACGTGGATAATCAGATCATCCTGCTCAGGCTCTGCAAGTGATGCAGTTAAACTGGATAAAGCATCCGCTCAACCGTTCTGTGACCGAGGGACATGGATAACCTTTGTCCAGAAGGGAACTGGGCCATTAGCTGGAGAGTGCGTTCTAACAATGGTACGAGATCTGGCTTCCTTACAACATAGTCTCCATTGACCTGCTTAATAACTACCTCAGAGTCCTATTTCACATGAAAATGGGTCACGTCGATCTCAAGGTCCATCTTGAGACCAATAATGAGGGCTTGATACTCTACCTCATTGTTAGTTCATCCTTCTAACAATAGGAATGAGTATGGTAGGAAGTCTTGCACCGGGGTGATAAAGATGATACCCAGGCCCCCTCTGTTGACCCTAGGATCATTGAGACTCCTACCGGTGGGGCTCTAGGAGGCTACCTCAAAGTGAATTTTCCATCATTGGATGGCTTGATAAACTGAGAGGATTGCCTCATCAGGAAAGTCTAGGTCTAGGGACTGATATGCGGAGGTTGGATGGGCAGCTATAAAGTATGCCAATGCATGTCCCTTGATAGCCTTCTAAAGCACGAACCTGATGTCGAACTGCTGGAGGATCACTTCCCACCATGATAGTCAGCCACTCAACATGGGGTGATTTAGAATATAATTTAGCGAGTCTACTCGAGACACTAGTTGTACCTCATGGTGCTGCAGGTAATGCTACAATTTCTGCACAGAAAATATGAGTGCAAGGAATCTCTTCTCAATGGTGGAGTATCTAGCTTCCATATCGAGGAGCATATGGCTGAGATATTAGAGGCTTTTATCCATCCCCTCATTGTTCTTCTGGGCGAGAAGGGTGCCAAGGGACTGTTCCAGTTCGGTGACATAGATGACCAGCGGCTTCCCAGAGATGGGTGGCATCAAGACCGAAGGCTAGAGTAGATACTTCTTGATTTCCTCAAAGGCAATTTGGAACTCTTCATCCCACTCATAAGTGGTTCCCTTCTTCATGAGTTGAGAAAAGGGATTACACTTGCTAGCCAGATTTTCAATGAATCAACGTATGTAGGCTAAGTGCCATTGGAGACCTCAAAGCTCCCGAATATTTCTCGAGGGGGGGGGGGCATCTGGATGATGGAATTGATCTTATCTGTGTCAATCTCGATGACCCATTACCGGACAAAAAATCCAAGAAACTTCACAGAAGTGACCCCGAAGGCACACTTCAATGGGTTCATCTTCAGGTGGTGGGAACAGAGGAAACCAAACACTTTCTCAAGGTCCTTGAGATGGTCCTGGAACTGGAGATATTTGACCACCATATCATCCACATAACACTCCACCAATGTACCGAGTATCAGCATGAATATGATATGCATGTCCCGCTGATAGGTGGAACCTGCATTTTTCAGGCCAAAGGGCATAACCTGGTAACAGAAAGTACCTTGGGGTGCCCTGAAAGCTGTGGACTCCTCATCCTCGGGAGCCATCCAGATCTGATTATATCCAGAGTGACCATCCATGAAGGAGAGGTACTGGAACCCGGCTGTAGCGTCAATCAACAATTCCGTCATTGGAAGGGGAAAATCATCCTTCGGGCAGTGGCAGTTGAGATCTCGAAAGCCGATACAGACTCTGATCTGCCTGTTCTTCTTATTGAATGGAATAATGTTGGCTAGCCACTTGGGTTACTGGACCTCTTTGAAGATGTTGGCTCTGATGATCTTGTCAACTTTGGCCTCGACCATTGCTCCATGAGAAGGGTTCATCATTTTGGGAGGCTGCTTAAACCTACAATGGTTTATCGGGAGACTGAGGTGGTGGACGGATATCTGAGGATCTAGCCCTGGAATCTCATCATAACTCTAGGAAAATACATCACGGTGCTGTTTGAGGAAGCTTACGTACTACTGCTGCTCATTAGGGGATATAGCGGCACTGATCAATGTGGGCCTCGGGTCCGCCTCGCTTCCGAGGTTCACCTGTACCAACTCGTCGACCGTGGTCGAGACTCCTTCCACAAAGGTAGGGGGCGTACTCTATATCATCTTCTCCACTTATGGAGGGATCCCCCACGGGGGAAGCTGCTTCCAAGCTACCAAATTCTGATGGGAGGATGGTACCAGATTGTGAGGCAGTGGTTATTGAATTGGGGAACTTCAGCGCTGTCGAGACCATGACTATGAAGGTTGTCGACCCAATCCCATCTGGTCTCCGGCCCAAGGGGCCACACTTGACAACATCGAATTAGTAGTGGTGCGTCAGCTGGAGCCGACTTATTCCAGCTCAGCGAAACAGACAAGTATGACCCACCGCCATTGCCATGCACCAGACATCCCGATTCCTGATGGGAGTGGGAGGCTCTAGGACCACTAAAGCCAGATTTGTATAAGAATATGAAGTGGTCATCCGACTCCACCTAGATTTGGGAGCACGGTTCACATTGTCCCAGAAATGAAAAAACATTGCCCCATATCGGGGGTCGTGGCCTCCAACCGATGGATCAGGAAGACCTAGGCGTCATTCAGGCCTGCCCAAGGGTCGGTTGTAGTGGCGACAGGGTCAACTTCACTTTCTTGGACTTGTTTATCCTTGCTATTGTAAGAATCATCATCCAAGTAACGGGCTTCGCAAGAGGCTAAAGGAGATGCATCACCTTGGAGTACACCCACTAGACTATTAAGGGAGTACTTTATGCATTGGTGATATTATGAGGGGACCGCCGCGTGCAAGTGGAGCCATGGTCTTCCCATCAACGCATTATATGTGATGTACTAGGAGACAACCATGAACTCGGTGCTGGAAACCAGGCCACCGAATTGGGTCATCAGAAAGATCTTGTCGACCGGGGTCTACTCGGTCCTATCATATCCTTGGATTCTTAGATCATAGGGAGTCATGTCATCTTCAGATAACCCTAGCTTCAGTAGTGTCCATGTCGGGATAAGGTTTATCCTGGAGCCAGTGTCAATGAGACATCATCGAACTTCCACGCCGTTAAATTGGACGGTGATGTACAACGGGCCGATGTACCCCTGTATGGTGGAGCCCTCATCTTATCCAGAGAATGAAATGATGGCCTAATATTCATCATCCTCAACTACTTCAGCATGGAAAGATTATGCATCTTCTATCTCTGTATCAAACTGGAGGGGGCTCTTTAAAGCCTCAGTGAGTGTTTCGTGCATATCTGACGACATGCGAAGGGATTCAAAGATGGAAAGCCTCGATGGGATGCCAGAGAGTTTCTTGAGAACTTTGTACTTCTGTTCCAGGTGGAAATTCTGCTTGCAGGGAGTCGCTCTGTGATGGAAGGCATGGCGGGCCCTTCCGGTCGGACCGACGACTGACTGGTAATGGTAATATCCCGCTGCTCACTAGTCGAAGCTTGGAGGGTAACTACCAGATGAGAATTGGATGGGTGAGATTGGCCTGTAGCGGGGAGAATCTAGTTATGGCACGGCCGAAGGGATTCTGCCTGATCCAGTAGGACAAACGGTGGTGGAGGCGGACCTGTTGACACCAGATGGAGAGGCTGCGAGTGATGAGCTCTACACTAGGCCTGCTGTCTGGTCTCAGCAGCATTCAGGACCTGGCTGGAGGTGCTAACTGATGTTCCCCAATGACCCGTATGGCCATAGCTCCATCGACATTAGCGTCGGATGGGGACATTATGGAGGTTCACCAGGCACTCCCCCTCATTGAGAGTCATATAGGGGTTTACCAACTCAACGGTATTAACCGAAGCGTACCCTTTTCTATCACATGATTAATCATCTCCCACTAGGCGAATACTGGGGGAATCCCCATCTTCGGGGGCATAAAGTCACCAAGAGTGAAAGACAATGGTGACATTGGTGGTGCGTGCTACTTTTTATTACGCCACTGATGCTTGCTCTTATGGGAATAAGATGGCTGAGATGATGATGCAAGGGTTGTGGCTGCAGCTTTTGAAGGATCCTGTTGATTTAGGCATGCACGAATAATTCCATGGGTGCGGGAAACCATCTGGAGAGCTACCTAGTCATTATAATTCTGAGACCCATGGTCAAAAACCTGCTGCCACTCACCTATGTCGTCACTACTGTTATCATTCCTCACAAAGACACCTGCCACTTGTGTCAGGGTGGGGCCCAACCTGACTATGTGGCAATAAATTTGGTCTTGGAGCCAGTCCATGAACACATATCATTTCTTGATGGTGTGCCCCAGGATCCGGTGATAAGGGCAGTAGTTAGGGCGATCGGTGATATTCGCCCTTACCGGCTTCCGGCACTCAGGTAGTCGTACAATTTTCTACGCTAAGGCGCTGCAGAAGTAACCGGGGACCTGAGCCTTGCCGAATGAGTAGTCTTGATTCCTTCTGTCCAGAAAGGGGGATCTAGGAGCCTGACCCAGACGGGGGTCTGAAGGAGCCTTCCAAGGTGGTGGAACTTGATTATATCTCTTAGGTTGTGGAGATGCTTATGTGGGGGCGCCTGCTGATTTTGGGGTAGGCACTACTGGGCAGGAAACTGTGCCTGTGGTGGCAGACCTCTACGGGGCTACAGAGGTGGCTCCACTAGTAGCAATTCTAGCTGCATAGGGGCCTCTACCTGGGCCACCATGGCGGGCTCGATTCTAGCAGCCCTCATTGCTGGGATCATAGGGGGCAGCGAACGTGCCTTACTAGCCTGTTGCAGAGCTTATTCGAGGCGCTGGGCCTTATCTGAGAAGTCTCAGAACCCTTTGGGATAGTTCTGAGTGATCAAGGAGGGGATCAGTTCTGTCTTGACATTCCCTATGCACATTGTCAGTAAATTCTCCTGAGTCAGTGGCATGTTGAGGGAGTATGTGAGCCCCTTCCATCGGGTGACAAAGTCTGTGACCATCTAATCAGGCCTTTGCTTTAACTTCAAAAGGTCTGTGATGTTCGTTTTCTATGTGGTAGAGCTGAACTGGTAAAGGAACTGCCGGTGAAGTTCCTCCCAGCTAGTCACAGATCCGATGGGGAGCTGGCTATACGAAATGAATGATATCCATTCAAGTGTCTGAAAACAACAGTGGATCTTAGTAGCCTCCTGATGCGCTGGGGTCCCTAACATAGGCCCACACCTTGAGTTAAAGTGGGCTAGATGTTGTGGCGGGTCCCTTGTCCCGTCAAAGGGGGAGAAGGTGGGGTTTCTGAATCCCGGGGGTGCTGGCATGTCATCAACCCATGATGGATATGGCTTTCCATAAGGTGGGATGGCCACCTGTCGCATTTCCAAATCCTTGAGGCAGGTGATAAGTGCTGCCATTGGATTTTATGGACATGGGTCCCTATCCTGACAGGGATCCCTAACCACAAGCATGTTGTCGGGATCTTCAATGTGGTATCCAAGCTTAGCGGCTCGTGGAACAGCTGGTGGAGCAACGCTTTGGGCTGCATGATGAGCCTGAGCGGGGTTCCTTGGATTGTCACACCGTTCAGGAGGGTTCAATGAGATATACTAATCCCTCTTTCCGTAAGCACTGACCTCAAACCTTTCTGCATGGACAGGATGTTCAGGGTTACCTGGGGGCAATTCATCGGGGAGAAGCTGCATCTGTCCCTATTGTACTGGCTAAGGGTCACCATAATCTGGACGCTATTCCACAGCACGTTCGGCCAGGAGGTCATCAACCAGTTTCTTCTGATCGGCAAGATGCTGGTGCAACATGACCTTCCCAGGATCTTCCTCCGTCTTCTGCACTTAGGCAGACGGGTCGGAGTGTTTGGTGACACTAATATGCTCCTTGCCCTTACCGAGATTTCGACTGAGTGACAATGACTCGGTGGGCGGAGTGAGACCTAGGAGGTTCCTCTACAGGCGAGTAACTCTCCCTGATAGGTCCAGAAATGGGGGCACGTCCTCAGGGAGGAGGTTCCCATCAAGAAGTTCCATCTCGTTTTCCCCTCCCAAAAGATCAATCATGTTGACCGCGACTCTTCTCAGGGGTATGTCCTTGACGTCACCAAGTGAGTTGGGTTTCTAGTGAATAGAACTGAAGAGGAGGTAATCGTACTACCCCCATCCACGGACTTTCTCATGGGGTGTAGCCTCCATAATAACTTTGTGGAGTACTTGGAAACTCTAGATGCATTGCTATTGGAGGGTCCTGCGGTGACCAGGTGACTCGGGGTGCTGGACCACAGGGAGGGTGTCCAGGTTAACCAGACAGCATTGTTCATTGATTTCTTTGAGGTGCTCTTGTCTCCTGAGATAAGTCTTTCTCCAGTGGTGAAGACGGAAGTGAGTCACCCAGAGGGTCTGGC
Source organism: Viscum album (assembly GCA_963277665.1). Classification (NCBI taxonomy): domain Eukaryota; kingdom Viridiplantae; phylum Streptophyta; class Magnoliopsida; order Santalales; family Viscaceae; genus Viscum; species Viscum album. The sequence goes on along the minus strand of OY728122.1, from coordinate 574,101,327 downwards.
GGAAACATTCAAACTCCTCTGGGGAGATAGATTCTGGCATACCAAGATTTTTTCCTGTGAGCATCCAAAACTTCTCAAGGAAGTGGCCCGCTACGTGGATGGTCCAGAAGATCCTCGGCTCAGATTCATGGTCTGGACTTTGATTCCCCACTCATCAACAGAGGGTGGCTAAGGAACTGGTGGCGACACCGAGGAGGAACGTTGGGACAACGGGCTGGCCGGCGTCGAATACAGTGAGCAAGCAAATTGGCCGCCAAATCTTGGGTTGTCCACTGAGGATTGTAGTGACCTAGATTCTATATCATGATAGGATGGACCGGAAACCAAAACTCCTAACATAGCATCAGAGTCCACAAAGGGTGTGCTATGCCACGGCTCTTCCGTTATTGACCCCCAGAATAGCTCTCCTTTGTCTCTAGCCAAGTCAGAAGGCACTTCCGGAGATGATGGTGGTGATTGTATGGTCGGTCCATGGGGACACACCAGGTTCTCGTCCTCCTGGATATACCTTCAGAATGAGGCATGGATCCTATGGACCTCACATTCTGGGAGTATAAAGCTGAAGCACCTCTTTCCTACCCCATCCCTTGACTAATGGGGCTGAGGAGAGGGCTCCAGTGCCGAGTCTTACTCCGCCTCAGAGTCTGAGAAGCGGACTAGTTTGATTCCTATCCAGCCTTCCTCTAAATTCCTCTATCGGCGGTGACGACCCGCCTTCCAGCCCTTGGGTGGCTCCTTGGGATAAGGCTGATTTCCGACATGGGGTCCTCTGGTCGCACTGGTGCTAGGGTGGAGAGAGTTTCCATCCGAGAAAGCCAGGGTGCAGGGAGCACCAGGACAAATGTCAAAACGGACAGAGGGAGGACCTCAGTGTTGGGAATTGTTGAAGTGGGGTTGGCCTCCACCTCTCTGATTGCGGGGGCGAGGAGGACCTTTACCGATTGGCATGGGGACATGGGGAGAACCTCCATGTTTTTGAGTGACTAGACATGCAATGTCTCCATACTCGCTGTCCATGGGAGGGGGGGTGACCCCGTACCAAGTTTAGTGAGCATAGGAGAGACCCCCACACGGAGTGTTGCTGTCACGGGGAAGACCATTACATGGGCTGAAGGTGGCGCGGGGCAGAACTCCAAGCCGAGGTTGGAAGTAGGATGGGACTGCACCTTCCGTAGTGGTGGCACGGAGTAGGCCTCCACACTGGGTTGCATTACTGCGGATTGGTCCGTAGCGGCCATCTCCTGTGTCGGCGACCAAAATAGTCTACCAAACTTGATCGTGGGGCAGTTGGGGCCTCGATCTGGGTTGGGCATATAACTTCCCCTGCTCAACATATGCGGGGAGTTGGTGATATGATTCAGTGGTGGCTCGGGCCACAGCAGTCACTGACGTTGATGCCCCATGGCGGGCGCCCTCTTTCATTTTCACCAGATGCTGGCGCCGAGTCAGATGAACTGGAGCTGGCGATGTAGGCGCGTGGATTTCATGCTCCTTGGCTCGGGGAACCGGGTGGCAGCACTGATGCAACCTGGTGGGAGCCCTCGCTGAGAGCCCTTGAAGTGGGACTCATATTGGTCCAACCCAGACATCCCCTACCTCATCGGCATAGGGGAGGGAGTTGTCAATGTGTTCCTGGGACAAGGTCCCGAAATGATTAAATTTTGGGGTGGGGAGCATCGGCTCCCTACGCGGCCCTCAGGGGCAGCGTTGATGGTGAGGCGCAGCTACCTCGAGATCCAAACAGGCCATATCCCTAGTGGGGATGACCCCCTTCTCCTCATACCTGCATAAAAGGTCATTAATTACCCTTCGCTGGATAATCCCTGATGGGGAGAGGGGGCGTGTGCGCCCAGGAGTCATGGCGGTCGAAGATGTCATGGAAGAGGCAGAACCGCGCGGGGTAGCCGTGTCGATATTTCCCCATCTCCTTCGTCGGTGGACAGGTGATCAGGCTCTGGGTAAAATAACATGGTTCCTGAAAGCAGGGAGATGAAATCATTAATACTTCTAGGAAAAGGAATCGACAACTAGTGCCCCAGCGTCGTTCCATCTTCCGTGGCCGGTAAGAGGGATCCATGCTGACAATGTCACATGATAGAATTCTCAACATCCTGACTATCCCATCTTCTAGCGAGTTTCATGTCAGGACTGCTTGGTAGGACCTGGTACCAGATGATGGGGTCAGATGACATGCTTATCCACTAATTCCCCAAACTCTACTAGCCTCTGTGATGAGGAGAAGACTTTTCACCTTGAGTTCACCATTTTTGTTTCCGACGCTTTCTCCGGGGCGCATGTGTATCCGTCACACAGAGGACGCGCTGCTGTTACTATGCATTCCCATATTCCAAAGGCAGGCGACATCTGTTCCTTTTCCAGGGACATTTTATCCTTGATCGAAATGAGATGATGGGATGTCGGTTATTCCTTCCGCAGATTCCTCCTCAGAGCTCATTACCTATTCCAGGTCTCCCTCATAGATTTAAGACTTAGTTCGTGAAACTTTTCATGGCTCCATACCTTCATGGACACCAATAAATTACTCCGCTTCTATCAGGACATTCTATGGAGTTCGTTCTAGGAAGCAACCTTCGGTTAGGAGAGTAGTCGTGTTGGGAATCACTGGCGTGTCTTGATGCCGGGGAATTGGTATGTATGTCTTCTGTCCCATAATATAGGGCTTCTCAAGGGTGCGGAAGCCTGAGGCATCCCACATCGGACGCGGGGAATTGTATGTCATGGGCATGTATCTTTGGTTTTCCTCATCCTCCCATGTTTAACACAGGGTACACCACAAGTTTAACGTCCAGCAGAGACATATCAGAATGATCAGAACACTGGTTAGAGTGGATCAGATGGGCGCAACCCCCGGAGAGGACACTGAGGTTGGGGCCGATGCATTGGTATATTCTTGAATTCCATTTAATGGAATGGGGTATGAGGTGGCATGATCTCACAGGGATGTAGCGGCCCGGGTAAGGATTAGGATGGGTGATGGATTTGGGCTTGAGCCTCGATGATACTTCCTACGTATCCCCGTGGCGGGGAATCAAAGTCTGCGTAGTTCAATGAAACGACGGGACACCTGAGGAGGCGACCCATGAGAATGGACACATGGATGGGACCTAGAGGAAGTGGAACCTCCGGGTTAGGGAAAGAGCTTCCCGAGACACGTGGGATCAAGGGAGAGATCACGATGAGACATGGGTGTTGGGCTTGAACCTCATGGAGGTTTCCTACATATCCCCATGGACAAGAATCAAAGTCTATGTTGTTCAGTATGGATTGGGGCTTACACTCTGAGGTGGCCCATGGTGTCGGTAAACCGACGTGAAGGTGGACCTAGGGTCCGGATAGATGGTGGTCTTGGACATCCTAGAGGCTTCCTAAGTACCATGCCTTGACATGGATCAAAGTCCTCATAGTTCGGGATGATGGATACAATTTATCGTCATGCAGGACGGGGGTGAACTTGCCGTGATGGAATGACCGGGTGGTGGGCTTGAACCTTGTGGAGGCTCCCCACATACCATGCCTTGACATGGATCAAATTCCCCATAGTTTATGATGGGTTGGGGCTTACACTCTGAGGTGGACCATGGTAAAAATGGGGCTTGGCACACCGACACCGAGACGGTCCGAGCCAATGGTGGTGGGGCTTGAACCTCGTGGAGGCTTCCTACATACCATGAATTGACATGGATCAAAGTCCCCGTAGTTTGGGATGGGTTGGGGCTTACACTCTAAGGCAACCCAAGGTGGTGGGGCTTGACACAACGACACGAATATGGTCGGGGCCAATGGTGGCGGGGCTTGAACCTCGTGGAGGTTGCCTATGTACCATGACTTAACATCGATCAAAGTCCCTATAGTTCGGGATGGGTTGGGGCTTACACTCTGAGGCGGCCCAAGGTGGGTCATGGTCGGTGCTCACTCTAAGCTCACGTGAGTCATGCTTGGTGTGAGAAACAAGAGATCGCAGAGACCTGATGATCACGTCACGAAGGGTGAGTCCGTGAGAAATGAAGAGGTTCTTACACGTTGAGTGGCCCAAGGTGCTGGGAATTACTCTAGGATGGAGGCTCGAGGGTAAAAAAGCACAGCAGGATAAGGATTTGGGATAGAAGAAAGGAGAAGCACCATTCCCCATCACACACTTGGCTGGACTTGGCACCGAGGAAGTGAGGAGGTGTAGGGGTGCTGCCTCCTGCAAGAAAGGTTAGGGGATTACAGTAATGTGGTTTCCCTTCCCTGTGGACAAACGTCACTCCAATAATGAGGATATAACCCCCTGAGAGGGATGATCCCATCCCCGTGGAGACGAGTGGGCGTGGAGAATGTACGCGGTGGGGGGACCCTACATGCGAGGCACAGGGCCAGGTCATAGTTTAACATCATGTGTTGAGGATGATGCTTCTTGGTAGTTTAGCATCCTGCAGCTCAGATGAGGTGGGTACGCTCCAAACCCCTAGGACTTACATAATCGGTACCCTCTGCCCCTTGTGGGAGGGAAGGCGTCAGCAAGGCCGTACTGAGGGGGTATCACAGAGCGAACCATCGAGGGGTCCACATTAGCATGGATATGAGAAGAATAAATATCCTTTAGCGTGCCTATGTGAAGAGGCATGAGGAAAAGAGACACAATGGGAATAATTGTCCAAGGTACTTTGTAGATACCTCGTACGAGCCCAGAAGGTCGCACGGGAAGATGGTTCATGATGTGGATACCTGGAGCACAAAAGGCACCCACAAATGGAACCCTAAAGAAGAGCATCATAGTGAGGTGTCCTAGGGAATTGCGTGCATCCTTTGAGGCCTGCACGTGAAATAATGGACCTGTGCGAAAAACACCAGGCTGGTGCTAAATTAGTGATGCGTGCGCGTAATTGGGGGTAGAGGTTTTGCATGTGACTAGGAGGATGGCGCATGAGAAGTATCAATTGTGTGCAAGTGGCAGAGGCTATGCGCAAGGATAGGGGTGTGCGCAATGGAAGGAATTGTGCGCGATTGGCCAGGTTGTGTGCAATGGATGGAATTATGCATAAGGGGGGACCCCAAAGGGATTGGAATTCAGTCTAAACCATGGGGATCTTGCGTGAAGGCAGACCCTGGGGTGACTTGGCAATAAAAGAACCGTACCTGAAGGCCATATTGCGTGCACGGAAGACAGATTTCACACACGAGAGCCAGTTCATATTTTTCATCCATGAAATGGAAGGGGGTTGCCTTCTATTTATAAAAGTCTGGGGGCACGGAAAACCACTCGGCGTGAAATAGGTGTGTGCTAGAGGCGACGGCGTGAAATGTCAACCGCGCGGGGCGCGAGCGCAAAATTATTTTGCGCCTATGTCGGGGAGTCTTCGTGAATCCCAGTACTTTCCATGGGACCCACATTTTTTCGCGCCCTTCACCATTTTTTTTCACGCAATTCCTCCGGGCCCCCCGGACCGAGTCTCTGGGTCCGAATATGACTTATCTTTGTCGTTTTGAAACGTTCATCAACACTTAAACACTTTTCGACGTCTCAAATATTTATTAAAATTATTAGGTTGATTATTTCAAGTCATGGAGTTAATATGTTATCCTAAATTTCATGAAAAATGATTTTTTTTTTAAATCCTTTTTTCATCGTGTTTTTCCAGTACAATCCTTAATTAATTTCTTATAATTATGTGTTTCAAATTTCTGAAAGTGGATTACAATTTTTTATTAGGATATCTAAATTTTTTTAAAATATTCCACTTTTAGTTTTGATAATTATTAATTATTTCAATGTAAATATTTTTTACCACTGTAAAGGTAAAATGTATTAATTTGGTTAAAATTATATTGATAAAGACTAAAACGTAACAATAAAACTATACATAAATATATTTTATGAGGATATTTTATTAATATCTATCCAAGATTATAATATATTATCTCTTTTTCAATATTACCATGATTATGAACTTTATTATGATTTATGAAAAGAAATAGAAAAAATGTCACTATCTTCCTTTTAAAAATACCATATGCATTCAAAAAGGAACAATAAGACATCGTGGACAAATTAAAATTGTTATTTTGAGAATGAAGAAATTATTTATGATTATAATTTATTTCTATTTTTTTTCTAATTATATAATTATCTTCAAATATTAAGAAACACCAATGTAGTAATTATTTAATTAAAAGGAATAAAAAATGATGTTCAATTATTAAAATTAAAATAAATATAATGAATTATTGTGTTGCATGAATATTTTAGAAATTTATAACATTTTAGGTAGGTTATAATGGTATAAATGCTAATTATATATCTATATTTATGTAATTTAATTAAAATTAAATAAATAGTTACAAAATTTACATTAATGAATCTTTATAATAAATAATGCCTTATTAATGATTTAATATTCCTAAAAATATTATATTCATAAATGTTAATGGAAAATATATTTTAATATAAAAAATATTCAATTTTTTCATTTTTCATTTTATTGGTAATTTATGGGATTTTAAATAGTTAAAACATCATTATGGTGATAATTCTAAAAAAAAGGGTTAAAAGGGGATAAAGCAAATCGAAAAGGATAAAACCAACATTTATAATTATAGAAAATTTAATTCGATGAGTCTATTTAAAATAAAACTCATTATACTATAATATTACCAATTTTGATCCATTTTACTATGAAAATTAATGTGTATTAATTTAATGATTTATGAAATTCCACGCATACCCCTCCCCTATCTCATAAAAGGCCACATATTCCTCTCTTTATTAACACTTAAAAAGTATTTTTTTTTATGTAAAATATCTACCTAATTCAATTCATTACTTACCTTACCACATACCAGGGTTCTTATTTTTATTACTAAACCCTTGTAGGATAGATTTTGGTGCAAGGAAAAAGAGCATTTCTGAAGAATATATGTCATTTTTATCGAGATATTTTGTTTCCATTCTTCTTCCTCCTCCATAAAATCATATTAAACTATGATTGAATATTAAAAAAATTATATTCCATATTATTATATGTTATAATTTTAGTTTCATAATCTATATTTGTATCCTCTTTTATTAAATGGGAAACAAAACTATTGACCATGTGTACTAAAAAATACCACCTCACGAACCAATGTAATTCATTTTACATTACCCCCTCCATGGATATATATAATTATAGATTTAATGTACATATATTTGGTTATGTAAATAATTAAAATTATATAACTATAATATCAAAACTACATTTTTACCTTCCAATCCATTAGGAAATGAAAACATCACTAGTGTGTATGTGTGGACTACTACCTCAGTGAAGTAGTGTGATATATTTTTCATTTTTTTCACATATATGGTAATGGGGATATATTTAATAAATATATATAATATATATGATATAAAAAATATGATATAAAGGTTATTTATTACTTACCATAATTTAATTCCTTTCAATAAAAAATGGAAACAACATTCACGTGTATGTACAACTTGACATATCCATGAATAATGTAGTTCATTATTCTATCTATAAATTTCATAGATGACTATAAGTTTGAATATAAGGAATATATGTGATATCTATATCATAAATACAATTATGTACATGATGTAAACATGATCAATGTACAACGACCAAAACATCCAAACTAAAACATACTAGAAAGTTGAAGTAGTTAACACCAGAAATAGTGATTTCAATAAAGAATTGTTAATAAATGGGTTATAAAAGGTTATAAGTAAACCATAAATAGTATGATATATTATTTTATGGTTATGAATTTTATTTATAGTAAACCAATATTTATTATATATGTTTTTTTCTGATGCTTTCACCGGGGCACACACATCCGTCACGTTCGGGGGACATCAGTGCTGTTCTATGGCCCCACATTCCCGCTTTCCAAATGCAGGCGACATTCGCTCCTTATTTAGGGACATCTACTCCTTGTTCGAAATGAGATGATGGGATGTTGGTTCTTTATTCCATGGATTCCTCCTCATAATTCGTCACCTAATTTGGGTCTCCCTTATAGATTAAGACGTATTTCGTGAGACTCTTCCCAGTGCCATGTTTCAATGGACACTAGTTAATTACACTTCTTCTGTCAGGACATTCCAAGGGGTTCGGTCAGGGCATAAACCTTCAGTTGGGGTAATAGCCACGTTGAGGCATCACTGGCGTGTCTGGATGTTTTGGAATTTGCATGTCTATCTTTTTTACTTTATTATAGGGCTTCTCGAAGGCACGGAAGCCCGAGGAATCCCACATAGAATGCGGGGAATCCTATGCCTTATGCATGTATCTGAGGTTTTTCTCAGCTTCCCATGTATAACATAGGTTATGTCTCAAGTGTAATGTCTAGTGTAGATGGATCAGGCTGATCAGAAAACTAGCTAGAGTGGATCAGATCGAAGAACCCCCTTGATGGAACACCGATATTAGGGCTAGCACGTGGGAGGCTTCTCGAATGTTGTGGAGGGGAATGAGGTGGCATTATGTCACCGAGATGTGGCAGCCCGGGTATGAATCAGGATGGAAGATGGTTTTGGTCTTGAGCTTCAAAGAGACTTCATGCGTATCCCTATAGTAGGGAAACAAAGTCCGCGTAGTTTGGGTAAAAAAAGGGGCTTGGCACACCGACACGGAGGTGGTCAGGGCCAATGATTTTTAGGCTTGAAACTCATGGAGGCTTCCTACATACCATGCATTGACATGGATCAAAGTCCATGTAGTTCGGGAATAGATGTGTGGGGATTACACTCTAGGCTGCCCGGGTGATGGTGAGTTGACGTCATGGAGGTCGGAATGACGGGGTGGTGGGATTGAACCTCGTGGGGGATTTCTAAGTACCGTGCCTTGACATGGATCAAAGTACTCATATTTTGGGTGGTGGAAGTGTTGGAAAATAGACGTTAATAAGGACCTTTGTCCATGGGGATGATGGGCTTGAACCTTAGGGAGGCTTCCTACGTACCTCGCCTTAGCAAGGATCAAAGTCCCCATAGTTCAAGTGGAGCCATGTCGGCGAACTGACGTGAAGATGGAATGGGGGTCTGATAGGTGTTGGGCTTGAACCTCATGAGGCTTCCTATGTATCATGCCTTGACATAGATCAAAATCCCCATAGTTCAGGTGGGGGAGTGTCGGCGAACCGACGTGAAGTTGGACTGGGGGTCTGATAGGTGTTGGACTTGAACCTCATGAGGCTTCCTATGTACCATTCCTTGACATGGATCAATGTCCCCGTAGTTCGGGTGGGGGAATGTCGGCGAACCGACCTGAAGATGGACCGAGGGTCTGATAGGTGTTGGGCTTGAACCTCGTGAGGCTTCCTACATACCATGCCTTGACATGGATCAATGTCCCCATAGTTCGGGTGGGGGGGTTTCGGCGAACCGACGTGAAGATGGACCGGGGGTCCGATTGGTGTTGGGCTTGAACCTCTTGAGGCTTCCTTTGTACCATTCCTTGACATGAATCAAAGTCCTCGTAGTTCGTGTGGGGGTGTGTCAGCGAACCGATGTGAAGATGGATTGGGGGTCCGATAGGTGTTGGGCTAGAACCTTGTGAGGATTCCTACGTACCATGCCTTGACATGGATCAAAGTCCCTGTAGTTCGGGTGGAGGCGTGTCGGAGAACATACGTGAAGATGGAATGAGGGTTTTATAGGTGTTGGGCTTGAACCTCGTGAGGCTTCCTACGTACCTTGCCTTGACATGAATCAAAGTCCCATTAGTTTGAGTGGGGGCATGTTGTAGAACCGACGTGAAGAAGGATCGGGGGTCCGATAGGTGTTGGGTTTGAACCTTGTAAGGCTTCCTATGTACCATGCCTTGACATGGATCAAAGTCCCTATAGTTCGGGTGGGGGTGTGTCGGCGAACTGATGTGAAGATGGACCGGGGGTCCGATAGGTGTTGGGAATGAACCTCATGAGGCATCTTACGTACCATGTCTTGACATGGATCAAATTCCCCGCAGTTCGGGTGGGGGCGTGTCGGTGAACCGACGTGAAGATGGACCAGGGGTCCGATAGGTGTTGGGCCAGAACCTCATGAGGCTTCCTATGTACCATTCCTTGACATGGATCAAAGTCCATGTAGTTGATGTGGGGGTAATGGATTACTGCTGGATAGGAATGCAATTTAACATCATGCAGGACGAAGATGGTGCCATGGTCGATGCTTACTCTAAGCCCACATGAGTCGCGCTCGGTGTGAGAAACAAAAGGTAACAAAGACCTAACGAACACATCGTGAAAGGTTCATCTGTGGTAAGTGAAGTGGAGTTGGGCTTACACTCTGAGGTGGCCCATGGTGCTGGTACATACTCCAGGTTGGAGGCCTGAGGGTGACAAAGTGGATCCAGAGAGGGACTTGGGACTGAAGAGTGGAGGATCCTCATTCCCTATCATTCCCTCCGCCAGCCTTGGCACCAAGGAAGTGAGGAGGGTCAGGGGTGTCGTCTCCTACAATAAAATCTAGGGGGATTACACCAAGGTGGCTGCCCTTCCCCCGCAGACAAACGCCACTTCTAGAAGGAGGATATCATCCCCTGTGGAGACCAGGGGGTGTGGAGAATGTCCATGGTGGGGGAAACCCACATGAGAGGCACGAGGCGATGTCACAATTTAACATCGTGTGTTGAGGATGAGGGTGCTTGGCAGTTTAACATCCTGGAGCTCGGACGAGGTGGGTTTACTCCACACCTCTAGGACTTACATAACTGGTACCCTCTACTCCTTATGGGAGGGAAGGTACCAGCAATGCTTTGGTGATGGGGTGTCGCAGAGCGAACCATAAAGGTGTGTACATTAGCGTGGCTATGAGAAGAAGCAATAGCAGTTAGAGTTCCTATGAAAAGAAGAATTAGACGAAGCAATGCAATGTGAGGTATCGTCCAGGGGACTTTGAAATCACATCGTGAAAACCTGTAGGGTCACACTGGAAAAGGATTTTCCAAGCAGAGGGGTCCATATGGAGGGGCCTTGTGGAGATCGGTTGCTCTGCATGGTGGAGGGGACTTGCGAAGGTGTGGGCTTCGCGAAGTGGTATGCCTTATCCTTAGTATGGGGCGGAGGTTCAAATGGTAGGTGCTTTGTTAAGTGGAAAGGCATTCGCGGAGCACTGCCTCATAGAGCTCAGGTGCCTCGTGAAGCAAAGTGTCATGAAGCAATGTGCTTCATGAAGTACAGTGACCCTGCCTTGGCATGTGGATCACGTGTACATGAGGTGTGTTTCGCGAATCATAAACACTCCATGATGACCCGGGTCCCCTTGGGGATCCCCTTCCTTCGCGAAATCCCTTAGGCTTTGCGAAAGGCATCCCTCTCAGAGGAGGGGATTAAAACAAGGCAAGGGGGAGGCACTTCGCAGAGAAAAAGTACCTCACATATCTCGTGATTTGTAGAAAAAATGGTGCTTTGCAATTTATGAGCTAAGAAGATGAAAGGTCGGACTGTCCGTCCAATGGTCTTAGGGGGAGCATGATATTTATAGTCAATATGCGCTACGAATCATAGATTACGTGGCGTGAAGAGGGATTTGGTTGCTTCACGGCGGGTCGCGAACGTCAAAGGCGTTTGCGAAGGTGTCCGCCTCCTTGTTTCGTGGCAGGATCGTGATCATGAAAGGCGTTCGCAGAGCATCCCTCCTCCTTGGCTTTGTGGTGCGCTCACGAAAGTCAAAGGAATGCGCAGAGCGTCCTGCCTCCTTTGTTTCACGACGACTGTGGTGCTCGCGGGACCTCACGAAGTGGCTTCACAAGGCAATTCGTGACGCCTCTTCTCTTCTTTTTCTTCCAACATTTTGGCGCCAACAAATGTCCCCCTCAGACTTGGAGCCATGGAGAAATCAAGGGTCAAATTCTGAGGGTCAATCTCCAAAATATTCGGCCGTTCATGGAGATGGATCACGAAGAAGTCTTGTGAGGCGGACAACCGATGCACAGGACGAGCGCACCGCGAAGCTAGGCACGATCCGGATGCCCCACAAAGCTCTGAAGTCTGCCGCATATAAATAAGGGAGGTTGGCCTCACTTTTTTCCTATTTATTCTCTGCAAATTTTTCCTTTTTCACTCTCAATTCGTGAAGCTCTGTGTACTCCGTGCCTGCTCTCCGTGAATCGGGCTTTGCGGCGAACCGTGAGTCTTTGACTCCGTGACAGCGCTACGTGTGCATGCACTTGTAGGCCGAGGACAGGCTCCACGATTCGGCTTTAAGAATGAGCTCTTCGAACAGGCTTCGCGACCCGAGCTGTAAATTTTCCATGTCTTTAAAACCAAATGGCCCATCAAGAAGTTGCCCAGGGGGTGCTTGTAGCCGCCACCCGGAGTGATGAGATGGAAAATTTTCTGGGCCTAGGAGAGTTGGTATATAGCCACTCGGACCATAATTCATTGATGGAGATACTATTGGAGAGCCAGAAGAACTATCTATTGTGCAAGAGGCTGCCCTTGTATGGCTTCGGGCTGAGGGATGATGTCTTCATTCCCGAGGCCAGTAGCGACGAACCAGCTTGTTGGTTCAGGAGCACGTTGTGCCAGCGCCAATGGTTCAGGGCGGTTGATGGTCATGTGCAGGAGGAATTCACACCCATCATTGCTGACTACCTATACAACCACCTAAAAAACATTGATGGGCAGGCATTGCAGCTGGAGACGTCTTGTCCTCTGTACCATTCAATACTGAAGGCATCCTTGAGGGATTCGAAGAAGGGGTGGTACGAGGAGTGGGACCTGCGCCGGGGTGGAAACTTCATAGACGATTGGGCATGGGCCTACTGGATAGGCACCTCATGTGAGGAGTTTGGAGCCGATATGAGGAGATTTGGTTTGTATGAGGCGGCCTGAGCCTCCCAATTACACATATATCAACTGAAACAGCTGATGCCAAAGATGTTGAGGAGATGGTTGTCTAGGACCAACACATTTCACCTGCACCATGGGGAGGTCGGCATCAGTCTGTGGGATGTCCATCAAATTTCAGGGGTCCCGATCATGGATGGTATGTATGATGAGTTCCTCCCCATCATGAGTGTGTGGGAGGATTCGGTGCAGATGTCACGGCTCGTGATGGCACTGATGGGGCTGGTCCTCAGGGAAGACAAAGAAGCAGTGACAGACGTCCACTTTAGGTAGTGGTTCAAGCAGTTCCTTAACATACCAGTGAATCAAGAGTTTCCCGCGAGGCCTCGGACTTTCCCGAAGGGGACTCAATGGGGAAAGGAGCACTCTAATTGGTGGCTCATGAAGGACAGCTAGTGGAAGATCTGGGGTTTCATTGTAAATACTGAATAGCAGCCGATAGTCAGGCTGGCGGTATTTATCACGACCCTTATCTGTGGTTGGATCCTATGAGTGAGGTATACCAACATGGGGGTGCGACCTAGCACAATTATCATGGCATCCATGCTAGCCATAGGAAGGAGGTTCAATATGGGGATTTCTATGATCACTATATTGTACAATATGATATGGCATGTTAGCGAGGGAAAAAGGCCGCAGAGGATATGCGGGCCCTTCCATCTTGTGTATGGGTGGATCGCGGCACACACCAGGGGGGTTTATGAGTATCTGAACCCCATCTCGCCTCTGTGGTCAAACTTCTGCCCATCCATCATGAATGTTTCTAGGAGATTTCTAGAAAAATTGACCATACCGTTGGTACTAAATCGGGTGTGGAAGGTGGACGAGTTTAATTTTCACCTGTTTCCATTGCCGACAGGGGTACTCACCGATGACAGTCGGGGACGGAAGATTATTGGGCCTGTCTCCTGGCCTTTCGAGGTGGAGTCTTGGTGGAAAGGGTGGATCGCGAGCCTCTCTACGAGCCGTACACCCCACACCAGTTTGTGAGGCAATTCTGGTGCGTTCAGCGACTGACTCCGTGGGTCTACTAGGAGTTGCACCACGAGGAGCACCCATGTGTGATGATGAAATTGTGTCTCATGATCCCAATGGAAGATGGGAAAATGTGGAATGCATTGCCTCCGCCTACTGCCTCCTTCGGACTGGTGAAGGAGTATGCCATAAGCTGGAAGGCAGCTTATCTGGGGGAAACGCTGAAGCAGCCAACTATTCGAGCTGGTGATGGCAGGCCTTCCCTATATCGAGGTCGGGGTCGGAAGGTAGCAAGGGCCTCTTGTGGTGGCGAGGCTTCCGTAGCAGCGAGACCTGCACCAGTTGAGGGTGAGGCAGTGGTGGAAGATCCAATAGTGGAAGCAGATCCGGTGGTCCCAGGAGAGAAGATCCATCTGGAGGGGTTGCCACCGAGGGGATTTTGTAGGATATCTACTCAAGCCCCGGGGAAACGGCTTCTCCATATTGACATGCCAGATAATGTTTTTTTTCTGGAGGCCTGGGAAATTTGGGATGTCAACTGGAAATTCCTCAGCTCGACTGAGATGTGGCAACACTTGAACCATCTAGGGATGGATTTACCAGGTATAGGCCCTGTCCGAGCCAGTTTAGCAGTGTCTCTAGCGGAGGTAGAGAAATATCTGGCTGAGTTGGAGGACTTTATGCATTCCATGGGTGCCCCGTGTGGAATGACAGACTGGGTGAGGGTACTAATAGATCAGACGGTTCCCCCACAACTGTCAATCGTTGAGCTGAGAGAGCACTTCCCCCTATTGGAAGAATAAGATGAATCCTTTTAGGGGGACAAGGCTGGTGGATGGAGCTCGTTGAAGGAAGAAGAAGTCGGTGATCAAGACTCGGGTCTCGATGATTTCGCAGAGGCTCTTGAGGTAACATTCCAAGTTTCTTTCCTCAAGGTATGTTCTCAGGTCATTATGGACTTCTTACCAACATTTTAACCGTGTAAAAGGACCTTGTGAATAGACCTTGTTCTCGCCCCACGATGGGTGTTGATGCACGACCCTCGGAAACCACACCTGTGGCCACATCCAGTTCTGTGTCTGGCGGGGCTAGGGAACCCGAGGTGGCTCCTCTAGAGTCTTTGGACCTTCTGACAATATATGGAGGGCCACGCTTCGGGGTCCCGCCAACATCAACTCAGGAGTGGCACTAGGAGTTCGATCTCTGTAAGTCCTCTCTACTGAGTTCTTTAATGCCACACGTTGATCATGCCAACTGACTTCCATGCCCTTCTCTATTACGTATAGTTCTTCAACTGGCATGGGACGCTGTGGAAAGGTTGGTTGGGATTTTTGGTGGCACCCCTCCCAGTGGCATGCCAATAATCATGGAGATAGTTACCCAGCCCACCCAAGCTGCAACACTCCCTATCATTGGAGGGACCACCAGTGGGGTCATTCCCGAGGTTATTGAGGTTGATTCCAACGATGAGGATCAACTGGTCAACCCAAGTCCCTCCACGCCTGATCCAACACCAGATGTCGCACCTTATCCAATGCCAGATGCAGATCCCGCTGAAGATTTCCTAAGGGTGTACCCCGCATATGAGCCTACCAATCATGTAGACTGGGATGAGGCGGCCTCTGATGAAGAGGACATCGATATAGTTCACCGCCGATCATGGAAGCTAATCACGTGCTTTATCGAAAATACCCCCCATGCATTATGGATGGATGATATGGATAGAAATATCTCTCATTTGCACAAACCATGTGGTGGGGGAGTGGATGCCCAACGCCCTCCCCTACTCATCTGAGATCTTATGGTGAAGAAGATTCGGGAGTATGATAGCGGCCTCAGCATAGGATGGCAGTGGAGGAAGGTGGTAAACATCAAGAGGAACCGAGAGGCTGAAAATGAGATCCAATGGATATAGGTCTAAGAAAATGAGAACTCAGCCTCTCTTAATGCACAATAAGAGCTGATCTCACGATTGAAGGCCCAGCTGGCAGAGGCAGAAGAGAGTATGAGGCATGCTTCCAAAGAAATGGTCGTCATTCAGGATGACATAGATCGGGCCCAAACTAAGGCTGATGGATTGCACCCCATCGCTGCTGAGGAGGAGCGGGAGTTGAGCTAGTGACAGCAACTCCTGGACGCCACAAGCCGTAGGGTGGCAGAATGACAACTCTCTTTTGATGGGGTCAACACATCCATGGGAGGGATAAACCCCCGAGTGTTGTAAGGATCACAAACTCTCAAATGTACTTTCATGTTTTGATTTATTTGATGCCATAGAATGCATGAGTTTTTTGTTATCAGGGTCGGCTTTTTACCCATCTGTTATATTAGTTAAACGTCCAGTGGTCAGTCCCTATGCTCACGCGGGTCGAGCTCAATGTGAGAAACAATGGGTGATCACCATTCTATTCCATATGAACATAATGCGTCGACCAAGCTTCAGGCATCCGTGGTTTAGGTAACCAATTCAGATCTTTCGGAAAGTCATGGGAGAGGCCCGATTGGAGGTTTATGACCCCAGAACAATCGACGAGCCATTCTCCCGGTGTGATCTAGTGCACGAGAGGGGTAAGACCAGGGGCATTTGGATTAGTCCGAACATAGGGAAGTGGAAGGTGTGAATCACGATACCCAAAATCCGGAGCACTATGGGGGGTGGTGTGACAATAAAGTATAAATATTGACCATTTTTGAAACACAGTATCCTTGTTGCCTTAGCCTAATGTGAGGATGACTCATGAGGGCCAACCGCTGACCATGTTCGAAACACGGGGCCTGACTCTGAATGGAATCCATTTTTCTTCTAGAACGTTGACCCAGGATAGTAGCCAAGCCATATGCTGAGCATCCATACTGTTAGGGAGTT
Organism: Viscum album; assembly: GCA_963277665.1. Taxonomy (NCBI): domain Eukaryota; kingdom Viridiplantae; phylum Streptophyta; class Magnoliopsida; order Santalales; family Viscaceae; genus Viscum; species Viscum album. The sequence goes on along the minus strand of OY728122.1, from coordinate 574,084,628 downwards.
CCTCCAGACATGAAAGAGGGAAAGTGTCCGAATAATGGGCACTCAAAGCGTGGAATGTGGAGTGAGGCATTGTTTGAATAGAATCCAACACTCTTGAAATTATGCCACCGTGGTGGAAGCACATTAGGTGGACGCATCGGTCTGATCATGGATCATTCTTTCTTTCAGAAAGGGACTCTTTGGAAATGGGAGTTTTCTCTTCCTAATGTCATTTTGGGGCATCCTGAACTTCTTCAGGGTAAGGTCACAGTTACCTGGTTGCTCACAAGAAGTTAGGCCATGGGCTAGAAATGGGGAGGAAAACGACTTATTATTCCTATGGTTGGACCATAGGCGAAATACCGGGGTGTCTCTAAGTATCCCATGAGGATGGGAATCAATCCTTACGTAGTTCTTGAGGAACCGTTTAACATCATGTGGGATGTGGAGAAGCCTGGTTGTTCCGGTACACATCCCACCAAAACTACTAAACCCACGTGAGTCATGCTCGATGTGGGAAACAAGAAGTAATGGGGAACTTTCTTGACACAGGAAGGGGAATGTTAAGGCGAAGGGATGCTCGTTGAATGTTGGCCCAATGATGCTAACCCATCCATGTAGCTCCCCTATACGTGTGAAGAGGTGAAGCCGAGTATGTCGGAATTCCACTTGAACATGAGGAAGTAGAAATGCGTGAATCATGATGCTCGCAATCTGGATCACAATTATGGCAGCGTGGTGATGGAGGATTTCTGTTTACTGCAGCAAAAACATAGCATTCATATTGCGTTATCCTGGAATGGGGATAGACAAATGAGGGTTGACCGTTGACCATGTTCGAAACACAGGACCTATCACAAATGTCGTCCAAGATCCTTAGGGATGTTGGCCCGAAATGATAGGAGAGCCCTTAGGCCCATCATCCATGGAGAGCCCTTAATCCTAGAATCCATGTTTTCTGAGGGTCCCTTTGGATGTGGAAGGGGATGAGGATCCAAATAGCGAGCCCACGAATCTTGGACATGGAATGAGAGGAATGTCTCCAAGAAAATTCCACACTTCGGGATCTTTGTCAAAACTCTTCTGAATACGATAATGAGACGTATTAGATAGAGGGAGTAAAGTCCCTTCCCATAGGTAGATCATACTTTAGGGTCGTAGAATTCGGACCATGGATGGGAGGAAATACGGGAGACTCATGGTGAGTAATTATAAAAACCCGACGTGAATGGGAACCGGGGGTCCAGACCACCACGTGTTCCTTGGGAGAGGTTTTAGGTCAAGGGACCAAAAACGAGAGTTGAGTTGGGCCTGAGGAAAAGTGAAAAGGCGTTCCTACGTACTCCATGAGGATGGGGATCAAGCTGCACATAGTTCTTGAGGTGGGGCACGATGAGGTACCAGTGCCATGGATAAAAGGGGTGTGCGGGTGCGGACCACACACCAAAAGAAGAAGTATTTGATAAATCTTGTATGTACTTTAAGGTGAGTGATTTGTTTTGTGAAGTGAAATGCCTAGGGTAGTAGGCCTTGGTGTCACCACAAGAATAAAGCCATAGTAGGCATTGAAAAATGGTGTTGCAAATGACTAATACCCAACGTGATTTTCTCTACGATGAGGTCATCACAATGCAGTTCCATTTTATGTCATGTGTCCAGGACACTAATGTCATAGTTTACGGTCATGTGATAGGACCAAGAATGCATTTTAACATCATGTAGTGGTGATGTAGCAGAGATGATTCTTGTTGGGGAATGTGCACGGTGCCATGAAGCATAACTGACGTGAATGGGGACATGATCCCACATCACACCGTACGCAATTCCGAGAGGGGAACCTTGGGCCAAGGGTACCAAATTGGGTTGAGAGTGAAATGGGATGGAGAAACTAGCACCCAGCTGAGATGGACCTGAAAACGAGTCATCGAGGTGGTCCTACGTATCCCATAAGGATGGGAATCAAGCCACACGTAGTTCTAGAGGGTTCCTTTTAATGTCATGCAGGACAACATATAGTTTAATGTTGTGCAGGCCAGGAAACAGGAGGGTTAATTTTTAGAACAGGGTGCACATGGTGCAGCTATTGCAAACCTGACGTGAATGAGGAGGTACTCCCATACCATGACACGCGCTCCTGTAGTCAAGGTCCAGAAGGAGGGATAGAAAAGACAAATTATAAGAACTCATGTTGGACCCAAAGATAATAGCCCTGTGCATTCTTACGTATCCCATGAGGATGGGAGTCAAGCCGTACGTAGTTCTAGGGAGATCCTAGTTTATGGTCTTAGAGCTCAGACCATGGAGGGATAAAAACCTTCCAAGTAAGAACAGACCTCAACCCGATCCCTAATCCCACGTGAGTCAAACTCGGTGTGGGAAATAAGGGAGGAAGATCATTATTGCAATACCTGGAACACCCATCAAAGGGAAATTGGTGTGATGCCCCGAATGACTCCCTTATTGCGGCTTTGTTCTCTTAACGTGCAGATGAACACTAAGGAATAGTGTTAAGAGTTTTGGAGGTTCACTTGGACATGATGAGGTGGAGAAGGATGTGAATCATGTAACTGACACTTTGGGCTTAGTGAGGCTGGCGTGATGATTGAGGATAGCTGTTGACCGTGGCAGAAACGCAGTATCCCTATCGTGTTACCTGAAATGGGAAAAATAACTGAGCATCAACCGCTGACCGTATTCACAACACGAGACTTGTATCAGTTTGTTGTTCGAAACCCTCAAGGATGTTGGCCCGTGATGGTAGGAAGGACCTTGGGCCATACGTCCATGCCATTTGGGGGTCCCTATGGATGTGATAGGTGATGGATGCCCTAGTGAAGGGGAACATGAATCCTGGGAAATGGGTGGAAGCATGTCAGAGTAGAACCCAACATTCCAGGTACTAAACCAGAGTACCCTTTAGAGATGTTGATTAATCGCTGAAGAGGGTCGAAGATTGGTGCTCAACTTGAGAGTAACTGATTTGAAGGGATGAGTATAAAGTAAGGAGATAGAGAACTATGAGGAGGTGGTAAATGGCATGGTCATCACAAAGGATGTGAGTGAATACATAGTCCCATACCACAACATATACTCCTCTCCCTAGGAAAGTGTAGGCCAAGGGGGCAGATAATAGGGAAATCTCTATGATATGGGGCTAGACCTGGAGTCTGGACATTCGGGTGGTCCTACATATCCCATAAGGATGGTTATCAATCCATATGTAATTCTTGAAGGTATGCAGATAGGGGCATGACACCCCAAAACAGGAGGTGTACAACGTGGCGAGTAACCCGAAGTGAACGAGGACATGATCCCGTATCACACTGTACAACCCGTGAGAATTTGGGCCAAGGGCCCAAAAATAGGCTAGGGGGCCCGAGGAAAGACTCTGAAGTTCGGGTTGGGCCAACAGGCGAACAACCTGGGCGGTTCTACATATCCCATAAGGATGGGAATCAAGCCCCACGTATTTTTTGAAGGTACACGGGGGTAGGATACCCTATCAAGGGGGGGGGGGGGGGAGTGTAAGGCATGGATAACATCCCGATGTGAATGAGGACATAACCCCACACCACACCGTACAATCCCATAAGAGAACCCAGGTCGGGGGCCCAAGAAGGCCAAGGGGCCTGAGGCTGGGCCTCAGTCAGGAAGGCCTGACCATCTTGTAGTTTAATGTCATTCAGTGAGGATGGGGGCTAGGGGCCCAAGAAGGCCAAGGGGCCTGAGGCTAGGCCTCGATCAGGATGTCCTGACCATCTTGCAGTTTAACGTCTTGTTGTGAGGATGGGGACCAGGGGCCCGAGAAGGCCAAGGGGCCTGAGGCTGGGCCTCAGTTAGGAAGGCCCGACCAGCTCACAGTTTAACGTCTTGCAGTGAGGATGGGGGCCCGGGGCCTGAGAAGGCCAAGGGGCCTGAGGCTGGGCCTTGGTCAGGAAGGCCTGACCAGCTCGCAGTTTAACGTCTTGTAGTGACGACAGGGGACAGGGGCCCGAGAAGGCCAAGGGACCTGAGGCTGGCAGCTTCTGAAGGGAGTTCGTTGCTTAGATACAATGGGGAAGAATGAACCACTACACTTGATGATTGGGACATCTTGGGGTGGTCCTAATGATCTAGGATGACTGTTGACCATGTCGGAAACACAACGTCCATATAGTGACCTGAAATGGGAGCAACAAAATAGCATCAACCACTGACTATATTCGCAACGTGGGACTCGTATCAATTTATTGCTCAACACCCTCGATGGCATTGGCCTAAAGTGGTAAGAGAGCATTTAGGCCTAGCATCCATACCATTTGGGGGCCCTTCTGTATGGGGAAGGTGATGGAATCCCAGTCAAGGAGTGCGTGAAGCATAGTTGTACCCACCTACGAAAGAGGTGAACGTCTCCAGGGAGTGGGATGTATGGTCAGGTCGATGCTAGCTCGATGTGAATTAGGGAAAAATTATGCACCCCGCCATATGTCTTGACCTGAGGGGAAGATTCTGTCATTTGGGCTGGGCCAACAGACGAAATGTCCGGGCATTCTAATGTATCCCATGCGGATGAGAATCAAACCATACGTTGTTATTGAAGGATATACAGTTTAAAATCATGCGGTGAAGACATGGGAGGATAGAAGAATGGATTAGGAACATGGTGCAACCATTATAATCCTCGTATGAGTGGGGATAAGGAAGACTAATCCATATCATGCAAGGATCCTCCAAGAAATTTATACCCAGGGGGAATAGAAAAAGAGAAGAGAATGGGGATGGGCTCAAGATTATGCGTCTGATCATTCTGACGTATCCCATGTGGATGGGAATCAAACCACACATAGTTCTCAAAATGCAGTTTAAAGTCATGCAGGATGATGCACAGTTTAAAGTTATGCAGGACTAGACAGTTTAAGGTCATGTGAGACCGACATGAAGTTTAGGGTCGTGTAGGACCATACAGTTTAAGGTTGTGCAAGACCATACAGTTTAAGGTCATGGAGGACCATACAGTTTAAGGTCGTGTAGGACCATATAGTTTAAGGTCGTGCAGGACCATACAGTTTAAGGTCGTGCCAGACCGTACAACTCAAGGTTGTGCAGGACCATATAGTTTAAGGTCATGCAGGACCATGAGTCTCAGGAAAATTATTTCTTGAGGAACTCGGCATTGGTGGGAGGAGTTATGTGTTCACCATCCATGGTCACCAAGGAGTATTCTCCATTGGGGTAAACCCTGTGGACTATGTATGGTCCTTCCCACTTGGGCCTTAACTTGGTGGTTTCCTTCTAGGGATCATTGGCGCCCAAAGGGCCAAAACCAGGCCGCCTTGCAGAAAAGAGCAGAGGTAAACCTTTTTTGTTGAAGGCTCTAGCTATCTTATTCTGATTCCTTTCTATATTGTGCAGGGCAAGGTTCCTATTTTCATCAAGTGATTCCAATTCCTCTAGACAGATATTAGACACCTCATCTGGTGCCATCTGGTCATAGACCGCAGTGCGTAATGATGGAAGATGGATCTCGATGGGCAGGATGGCCTCATCCCCATACACTAGGGAATATGGAGTCACCTGGGTTGAATTACGAGTCATTGTACGATAAGCCCAGAGGGAATTGGGGAGCTGATTCTCGCTCAAATTTACCCAAGAGAAGAAGGTAAGACGGTCCTTGTAGTTTATCTTGGGTTATCGAATCCACAGAGACCTAAGAAGAAACCTATAGACACGTACATTCTATGGACTGTTTTCGGCTATGAAGTGGTCAACTTGGATTGATTTTTGATGGGTTTTAAAGATATCTAATTTATTTAAGTGAATTCAATTTAAAAGAATTAGTTGATCCTAGGTTATCGCTCGGGGTGGATTGGACGTATTTCCTTTTTAATGATTTCAATTTCTTAAATTTGAGATGGGTTCATTTAAAGAGATAAAACAACATCATCACTTACTGGTTTAATGACTACAACCTATAATACTAATCACCTATACACTTGAAGTATCAAAGTTTTGATCACTTCAAGGTAAAGGTTCGTATTAGTACTTGAAGTGTGTGGCCTTAAATTCAACAAGGACGATGGAGTTTAAAAATCATCAAATAAAAATCCCAATTAAAGAAGTGATTATACATTAATTATGTGATAAATAAAATCCAATCCATCCCCTTGATACTCCCTTGGATCAACCCATAAGTGGGTTATCCCTCCATTGATCCCATGGTTTCAATGGAAGCGGAAAGTAGACTCATGAGGGAGGAAATGGAGAAGTAAAGAAAACAACAAAAATAAAATGATCACTCCACCGTTGTGTGAATAATTTCACAAGGGTTGGTGTGAATAAATTCACAACTTGATCCAACTGTATCAAAGTGATATGAATAACTACATAATAAGAGTATAAGAAGAACTTTTATTAAGAAACTAATGTGAATTGAACAACTTACATGTGAAAGACAAATTTGAGACAACAAAAATGCAGCATAACATTACAATTGAACAAAGCATCCAAGATCCCAAACTCCTTCACCACAACTGCCATAAATAGGACTTTTTGGAGCCTTGGGTAGAGCCTAAAATAGTACAAAGCATCTCAATTAATTTTGGTAGGCCATAAGTGGTGGAAAGCTTGTGGAATTTGAACTTTTCCACATTTTACCCGAGGTGGCAGCCAGCTTTCCTTCACCGAACAGATGCGTCTGGAATACCTTCTAGAAGACCGAATCAGAGTGGGCCATAGAAGACGAAAATGGCGCTCCGGATGTCTTCTAACTGCATGTAACATTTGGGCCCATTTGGAGTTAGAGATTCAGAGATATGATAAAATTAGTGGACTATATTTCTGGGCCTCAGAATCTGGCCCAGAATTGTATCTCTAACTTGGGCCGCTTTAATTACCACCATAGAGGCAGAATTAGAATTGGATCATGAAGAGTTATTTGTTCCTATGAATGTATTCTATCATATCACAAAATTTGGGATTCATTGGGCCTGTATGTTGGGCCCCACAGTCTCATCGGTGGTATGGTGTCCAATCTGCCTTCTCTAGAATTGCTTCCTTTCATTGCCAAATATCTCCATCTTCTTCCATGAATTCTCCATTGATCCCTGAATGAAAAATGTTTACATTTAAGTGTAGATAATGTTACCAAAATATCAATTTAAAAAAATTGATAATTACATTCCTTAGAATCAGATGACTCATTGGGCATAAATTGGTGTATATTAGGCATGAAGTGCACAAATGATGAGAATGGATATTCATAATGAAAATGCACTAACTCAGGCCCATAATATCAAAAATGAACATTTAATACCATTAAAATGTAATTAAAATATATGTTTTTATTGGATAATCACCCCCCCCCCAACTTGAGATTTTCTAGTCCCGAGCAAATAATTCAATGATTTTATTTGAATTCCTTTCTTCAAACACATTATAACAAACAGTGCTCACAATGTAAACTGCACACAAATATATTTTTATAACCTATCAAGATAATTTAAAACAAGATGAATTTAAAAGCATATCCCAATCCCAAGCCCATTCCTTTTATCAAATCCATCATCATACTTCATCTAACTCAATTAGGTGTAATGATGTGTTGTGTATCACAATAGATATGGGGGTTCATTTTCATTCAAGGGGGAAATCATGGAAGCGCTAGGTGGAATCACATTTAATCCTAATATGAGTATTATTTATTCTTTCTTTTTATTTTTTATTTTTTTGCAATATTTTCATAGTAATTGAGATTGCAGTTAATCAAATTAACCCATGTAGCAATACTTTGCCGATGACTCCCAGACTCAAAGGCCTTAGGGCACCAAGTGAAGCCCACATACTTGGGCATCGTCTCGAGTTAACTTAATCAAAAACAAAGTCATATTACCATAAATAGAGATATATTTAAAAACTCAGGGCTAGATAACTCTGGAGTCACGATCCTCAAGTTTCGAAAGCCTCGCATTTTATCAATCCATTGCTCTACACGCAATTTTTTTTTTTGAATACTCATATTATTCATAAAAATAAAACCATCCTATGCTATTTATTATGGGACCCCAAAAATTTAAATTATTACCCCACAGTCTAAAGGACATGCATTGTGGCATTTTGATTTAATGGATGAAAATAAAAATGATGAATATTTTCATTGGACAACCAAACTTCCAAAATCAATGATTTTAAACTTAATCATGAATTAAATTAAGAGTCAAGGAAATAATAATTATTTGATATGTAGTTTTTATGTGAGAAAAGATGTTATTATATGAATGATAAATGAATTTTACTTCTTTTTGTTATCATTGTTTTTTTTAAACAAACATTTTGTTTCCACACCCCCCAACATAGAATGAAACTGTCCCTAGTTTCATAAAAACAAAATTTAGAATGGGGTAGAGGAATAAAAAGGGGAGTTCAATAAGGAAATTGAAATATGAGGATCATGTAATGAAGTCACCTGGTGGTTGAAGTTTTGAAGTTCTTGCCGCTTGAATTTATTCCTTTGATATCCATGTCGCTTGCAAAGTTCCCTAGTGGAAAAAGGAAAAAAAACAAACAAAACAAACAAAAACAAACAATATATATATAATAAAGGAAGTAAAATATAAGAATATATATAAAAATTATAGAATAAGGAAGTACAAGAAGCTGCGGGTCAGTAGTAAGCGTGCGCCCCTGTCTCCCTTCGGTCCCGGGTTCGAGTCCCCGCGGCTTCGCCGGTTGTGATGGGGTTTGCCCCACGGCCTATGGCGTGGACTTTTTTTATTATTATTATATTTTTATTTTTATCTTAACCTATAAAATAATAAAAATAAAAAAAAATAAACTGATGATACATTGTCTTCTTTTTAAATTTCTGGGTAAGGTATTACTCAAGGATCACACCACGTGACACGGATGAATATGGTGCTCCTATTTCGTACCCATCCATACTCATAATAGAAGAACAGGTCAAAAGTCTATTTTTTATTTTTAAATATAAAAATGATTAAGTAATACTATTTTAAAAATAAAGATGATTCAGAAAGATTAGAAACATAAAAACCACGGGTTGCCTCCCGTGCAGTGCTTTGTTTAACGTCGTTAGCCCGACATAGATCCTAAATTTATCAATTTTTTCCTGGTTCATAGATTGGCTCAATTAACTCAACATCTATTTCCTGTTTATTGAATGATTCAATGAAGTTTTTTAAACTTTGACCATTGACCTTGAAAATGTGACCACTAGTGGGATCTTGAATCTCTACTGCCCCATGGGGGTATACATGATGCACTATGAAAGGACCTGACCATCTAGACCTTAACTTTCCCGGGTGTAAATGAAGTTTTGAACTATACAAGAGTACAAGTTTTCCTGGTTCAAAATGTTTGAACTTGATATTCCTAGATTGGTAGGCTTTATCTCTAGCTTTATTGATCCTTGAATTTTTATAAGCCTCCATCCTTAGTTCCTCCAGTTCATTGAGATCTAATTTCCTTTTTGTTCCGGCCAATGAGAGATCATAATCCATTTTCTTAATTGCCCAAAAGGCCTTATGTTCAATATCCACTGGAAAATGGCATTCTTTACCATAAACCAACCTATATGGGGACATTCCTAAAATGGTTTTATATGTGGTTCTATAGGCCCAAAGATCATCTAAGAGTTTCTCAGACTAATCTTTCCTAGAGGGGTTGACAGTTTTTTCAAGAATTTGCTTAATCTCCCTATTCGCTAACTCAGCTTGACCATTGGTTTGAGGATGGTATGCAGTGGACACTTTATGAGAAATACCATACTTAGACATGAGTGAAGAGAATGGTCGGTTGCAGAAATGGGTTCCTCGATCACTGATTATAGCCCTAGGAATTCCAAATCTTGAAAATATGTTCTCTTTTAGAAATCAAATCACAACATGATGATCATTGGACTTAGTGGGAATGGCCTCAACCCATTTTGAGACATAATAAATAGCTAAGATTATGTAGAGGTATCCCCGAGAGTTTGGGAAGGGACCCATGAAGTCAATTCCCCAACAGTCAAATATTTCAACCACTAAGATGGGAGTGAGTGGCATTTGATTCCTTTTTGTGATGGACCCTACTTTTTGACACCTAGGAAAACTTTGACAAAATGTGTAGGAGTCCCTTGAGAGGGTGGGCCAGAAAAGACCACATTGAAGAATCTTAGCAGATGTTTTATTAGAGGAAAAGTGACCTCCACATGCCTCACTGTGACAGAATTTAAGGATGGACTCTTGTTCAGATTCAGGAACACACCTCCTAATGACTTGATCAGGGCAGAACTTATAGAGGTATGGATCATCAAACACATAGTGTCTAACATCAGAAAGGAATTTCCTTCGAGCTTGAGTCCCTAAGAATTTTGGAATGACTCCTGTCACTAAGAAATTTGCTATGTCAGCATACCAAGGGCAGTCACTCACAGAGTATAGGTGTTCATCAGGAAACGAATCAGACACAAAAAGGTGATTTGAGTTGTCTTTGAATTCCATCCTAGAGAGGTGATCAGCTACAACATTTTCAACTCCCTTTTTATCCTTGATTTTGAGGTCAAATTCTTGTAAGAGAAGGACCCACCTAATCAGTCTAGCCTTAGCATCTTGTTTTTGGAAGAGGTATTTTAGTGCAGAATGGTCAGTGAACACAGTGATGGATGATCCTAAGAGGTAGGACCTAAACTTCTCTAAGGCAAACACAATATCAAGTAACTCCTTTTCTGTGGTGGTGTAGTTGATTTGGGCATCATTTAAGGATTTGCTTGCATAAGCAATGACATAAGGAGTTTTATCACAACGTTGTCCTAACACAGCTCCAACAGCAAAGTCATTGGCATCACACATAAGTTCAAAAGGAAGGTTACAATTTGGAGATTTCATAATGGGAGGAGAGGTGAGAGAGGATTTGAGGGTTGAGAATGAACCCTCACAGCTTTCTGTCCAAAAAAATGGAGCATCCTTTACTAAGAGAGCACAAAGGGGACGGGATATTGAACTAAAGTACTTGATGAATCTTCTATAGAAACCATCATGTCCTAAGAAAGACCTCACTTCCTTGACAGTTTTGGGTGATGGAAGGTGAAGAATGATGTCAACCTTTGCTTTATCAACTTCAATCCCCCTACTCGAGACCAGATGGCCTAGAACAAGTCCCTCTTTAACCATGAAATGGCATTTTTCCCAGTTTAGGACCATATTTTTTTCTTCACATCTTGACAAGACTCTCTCCACATTCTGCAGACATCCCTCAAAAGTATCCCCAAACACAGAGAAGTCATCCATGAAGACCTCTAGAAAATCCCCTACCATGTCTGAGAATATTCCCATCATACACCATTGGAAGGTTCCAGGGGCATTGCATAACCCGAAGGGCATGCGTTTGAAAGGAAAGGTTCCGAAAGGACATGTGAATGTAGTCTTCCCTTGATCCTCTAGGGAGACCTCAATTTGATTGTACCCTGAGTAACCATCTAAGAAACAGTAGAAGACATGACCTGCCACTCTCTCAAGGACTTGGTCAATGAATGGTAAGGGGAAATTATCCTTCTTGGTGAATGAGTTTAGCTTCCTATAGTCAATACAGACCCTCCATCCACTACTCACCCTTGTTGGAAGAATATCTCCATCCTCATTGGTTATCACTGTGATTCCATCCTTTTTTGGAACCACTTGGATTGGGATCACCCATTCACTCTCAGCTATGGGATATATGATACCAACTTTCAACAATTTCAGAAGTTATTTCCTTACTACCTCCATGAGATTAGGATTGAGTCATCGTTGAGGTTGACGACATGGCTTTGAATTAGATTCTAGAACAATCCTATGAGTCCCGATAAGTGGGCTAATCCCAGGAATGTCAGAAAGGGTCCAACCAATGGCTTTCTTATGCTTCCTAAGGACATCTAGAAGCATCCTCTCATGATTGGATTCAATAGAAGAAGAAATGACAATAGGATGTGTTTGATTGTCCCCTAGGAAAGCATACTTTAGTGCAGCAGGAAGTTCCTTCAATTCAAGATCAGGTTGGTTCAGAATTTCAGCAGAAGATTGGGACATTGGATCAAGATCAATTTCTTTTTTTAGAGTTTCAGATAGGATTGATTCCTCACATGTAGAAGTTTCAGCTACTAGATTGGATTGATCAGATTTAGGGAAGGAATTTAGAGGGGTCTCTATGAAAGTGGTTTCTTGAAAGGTTTCACTGATTGTTGGACCTAAGACTTCATCATAAGAGTAATTTGAAAATGATTCAATCCAAGGAGATAAACTTCCTTCATATGAACAAAGGAAATCAATCTCATCCTGACTTAAACATCCATCAAATATTCCTTGATGTTCCATGGATTCATTATCAATGCTTCCTATCATGTTTACTTCATGAATGTCCTAGTCATCCCCTATTTGTGAGCTTGCATTATAGATGTTCAAGTCTAGACTCATGTTCCCAAAGGTGATGGTCATGTTCCCATTTCGGACTCGGATAACAGAGTTGATTGTTGCAAGGAAAGGATGACCAAGGATGATTGGGGTTTGTTCCTTATTTCCTAAGTTTGGATGGTTGTCAAGGAAAATGAAATCAGCAGGGTAGATGAAGTTTTCAACCTTTACCAGAACGTCCTTTAAAATCCCCTTTGGAACCCTAATTCTACGATCAGCAAGTTTAAGTGTGACAGATGTGGGTTGGAGTTCTTCTAGGCCTAACTGGCAGTACACAACATATGGGATGAGATTGACACTAGCACCTAGGTCACACAAGGATTTGACAACTTTTCTTTCTCCTAGTTCAACATTGATGTAAGGGCAACCCGGGTCTTTCAACTTAGGAGGAATGGTCCCTTGAATGGTGGTACTCACATTAGCAGCCAAAAGGACTTGGATTTTATGTGAAAATTTTCTTTTAAAAGTGCACAAGTCCTTAAGGTACTTTGAGTAGGCAGGTATGGTTTGTATGGCATCGAGAAAAGGAATGTTCAACTTGACTTGTGAGAAGATTTCCCTCAATGTTTCACTCAGTTCAGGCTTGGTTTTCCCCCTCATGCATTGAGTAAATGGTGCAGGTTGTGGGGTTGTTTGTTGAAGATTTGTTTCCTTGACAATGTTATCAGTTTCCTCAGTTTGATCTTGTGGTTCATTTGAATTTTCATCCACGTTTGAATCTTCATGTGGGTTCTGAATTAGTTGTTCAGGTTTCTCAATTGATTTCCCACTTCTTAAAACAGTCACAGCCTTTAGTTGTTCATGAGTTGTTTGAGCACAACTTGACTCTCCCCTTGAATTTGAGGATGGAACCTCCTAAGTAGGCATGGGTTCCTTTCCATTTTTGATGGTTTGAAGTTCTTGTTTTAGGGAAGATACCTCTGAGTTCATCCTCTCCATTTTTTTGCACAGTTGTTCTAGTAGGCTTTGTGGAACAGTTTGGGTGGGTGCTTGAGTAGGTTGGTTTATCCCAGGGGGATATTTTGGAGGTGGGATGGTTTTTTGAAAATGGACCGGTGGCTGTTGGTATTGGATAGGTTGGGTTTGGAACTGGTTATGGGTTTGGTAGTTCTGATGGGGGTAAGGATTTTGTCCCTGTGGTTGGCTAGGTTGTTGGTTATCTTTCCAGCGAAAGCCTGGGTGGTCGTTATACCTTGGGTTGAAGTTGTTTTGGTATTGAGGCTTTTGAGAGTTCAAAGCATTTACTTCCGCTGGGGGTCCTCCTAAAAGAACATCCTTGATGGATGGAATGGTTGGGCAGTTGTCTGTCTTATGGTCATGTTTTTCACAAATTGTGCAAACAGGGTCAACAGTTTGGATTTCATGGACTTTCCTAAGTTCTATCTCTTCAACCTTCCTAGAGAGTGCTGTGAGTTTAGCCCTAAGGCTTTCCTCTTCTCTAAGTGTATGAATTATAGTAGTTCTTTGTGGATTTTCAGAATAATGTGAAGTTCCCCATGTTTGGTTTTGTTCAGAAAGGATTTCTAGATACTCGTAAGCATAATTTGGGGCTTTGTTTTTAAAGGTTTCATTACACATCATGTCAATGAATTGTTTGTTCCTCGGACCCAACCCTTCATAGAAAATTCTCACTTGTTCAGGAATAGAAAAACCATGGTGTGGAACCATGTTTAGAGTGTCTTTGAACCTCTCCCATGTTTCATAGAATGACTCTCCCTCTTTTTCAAAAAAATTTTGGATACTCTTTTTAAGTGCAATTGTTTTGTGGTGGGGAAAGTATTTTTTGTAGAATTCTCTTTGTAGTTGGTCCCAAGAGTTTATGGATGATGGTATCAAATTGTTTAGCCAATTTTTAGATCGATCCTTTAAATAAAAAGTAAATAGCCTCATCTTAGCTTATTCTAGTCGATGTGGGGGACACATGGTTTCTACAATGTCATTGAACTCCTTAATGTGCAGGTAGGGCATCTCGGACTCCATTCCATGGAATGTGGGAAGGTGGTTTAGGACATGGGGTTTAAAGATGTAGTTGGAATATACTAGGGAATTGTGTCTAATGCATGAGGGGGCATTGGTCTAGGAAGGTGTGAGGTAGTCATTCATGGTTTGATCAATTGCATTCCCCAAGTTTGGGGCTGCCTCATTTGGGTTTCCATTTTGGTTCCCACCCGGGTTTATGAGTTGGTTTCTTTGAAGACCTTCCATTGAAATTGGCTCAATTTTTGACTCTAGAGTATTAAGAAGATTTGGATCTAATAGAGTGAGTTCCCTTGGTGTACTTGACTCCCCCACCCCAGGACTATCCACCCTAACAAGATGGTTTGGTTGATCGCGAGTGTAGGCGGACATGCGCTAAAAGAAAAAAAACGAGAAAGGGACAAGATAAGAGAATTTGGATGAGAAAAGAAGAAATGGGGGAGAATAGAATAGGTGTTTAGATGAATTACTTGGATCCCCAGCAACGGTGCCAAAATTTGATTCTCGCTCAAATTTACCCAAGAGAAGAAGGTAAGACGGTCCTTGTAGTTTAGCTTGGGTTATCGAATCCACAGAGACCTAAGAAGAAACCTATAGACACGTACATTCTATGGAATTTTTTTGGTTATGAAGTGGCCAACTTGGATTGATTTTGGATGGGTTTTAAAGATATCTAATTGATTTAAGTGAATTCAATTTAAAATAATGAGTTGATCCTAGGTTATCGCTCGAGGTGAATTGGATGTATTTCCTTTTTAATGATTTCAATTTCTTAAATTTGAGATGGGTTCATTTAAGCAGATAAAAAAACATCATCACTTACTGGTTTAATTCCTACACCCTTTAATACTAATCACCTATACACTTGAAGGATCAAAGTTTTGAGCACTTCAAGGTAAAGGTTCGTATTAGAACTTGAAGTGTGTGGCCTTAAATTCAACAAGGACGATGGAGTTTAAAAATCATCAAATAAAAATCCCAATTAAAGAAGTGATTATACATTAATTAGGTAATAAATAACATCCAATCCAGCCCCTTTCTACTCCCTTGGATCAACCCATAAGTGGGTTAGCCCTCCATTGATCCTATGGTTTCAATGGAAGCAGAATGTAGACTCATGAGGGAGGAAATGGAGAAGTAAAGAAAACAACAAAAATAAAATGATCACTCCACTGTTGTGTGAATAATTTCACAAGGGTTGGTGTGAATAAATTCAAAAATTGATCCAAATTTATCAAAGTGATATGAATAACAACATAATAAGATTAGAAGAACTTTTATTAAGAAACTAAAGTGAATTGAACAACTTACATGTGAAAGACAAATTTGAGACAACAAAAATGCAGCATAACATTACAATTGAACAAAGCATCCAATATCCCAAACTCCTTCACCACCACTGCCTTAAATAGGAATTTTGGGAGCCTTGGGTCGAGCCTCAAATAGTACAAAGCATCTCAATTAATTTTGGTAGGCCATAGGTGGCGGAAAACTTGTGGAATTTGAACTTTTCCACATTTGACCCGAGGTGGCAGTCATCTTTCCTTCACCGAACAGACGCGTCTGGAAGACCTTTTAGACGGCCGAATCAGAGTGGGCCATAGAATAAGAAAATTTCGCTACGGATTTCTTATAACCTCCTGTAACATTTGAGCCCATTTGGAGTTACGGATTCCGAGATATGATAAAATTAGTGGACTGTTTTTCTGGGCCGCAGAATCTGGCCCAGAATTGTATCTATAACTTGGGCCGCTTTAATGACCACCATAGAGGCCGAATTAGCATTGGATCGTGAATAGTTATTTGTTCCTATGAATGTCTTCTAGAATATCACAAAATTTGGGATTCATTGGGCCTGTATGTTGGGTCCCACAGTCTCATCAGTGGGATGGTGTCCAATCTGCCTTCTCCAGAATTGCTTCCATTCATTGCCAAATATCTCCATCTTATTCCATGAATTATCCATTGATCCTTGAATAAAAAATGTTCACATTTAAGTTTAGATAATGTTCCCAAAATATTAATTTAAAAAAATTGATAATTACATTCCTTAGAATCAGATGACTCATTGGGCCTAAATTGGTGTTTATTAGGCATGAAGTGCACAAATGATGAGAATGGATGTTCATAATGAAAATGCACTAACTCAGGCCCATAAGATCAAAAATGAACATTTAATACCATTAAAATTTAATTAAAATATATGTTTTTATTGGATAATCAGGATCTTTTCCGGACAACTCTTCTTGTTCTGGCCAACCACTTTTTTGCAAAATTTTAGAAAGAGTTTTATTGAACGCCTCGATCTATCCATTTTCCTACGCGTCAAATTGGAAGGTATTTTTGGAGCGAATGTTGTACTTGGCATACAATTTCTTCAACTCAGCTGCTTAGAAGTTTGTGTCGTTATCGGTGAGCATGGAGTGAGGGAATCCAAATCAGTAGATGATGTTGGAGCTCAAAAAATAGAAAATGGATCGAGCCATGACTTCCTTGAGTGAAACTGCCTTTTCCCACTTGGAGAAGAAATCTGTAGCGGTCAGGATGAACCTGCACTGGCGAGCTATTGCCGGTGGGTATGATCCCATGACATCGAGTCCCCACACCGCAAAGGGACAAGAGTACTTGGTAGTGTGAAGGGGCTCTGGTGTCCGATGTACGAAGTTGGCATGAAAATGACATGCATGAAACTTTTTAGAAAACTCGATTCAGTTATGGATCATGGAAGGCCAAAAATACCCCAATCTACAGATCTGGTGAGACAGTTTTGGCCCAGACTGGTGGGCACCACAAGAACCTCCATGAACCTCCTATATGACCTGTGGAATATTGACTCCTTGAATGTAACAGAAGATAATACCATCAAACTCGTGCTTATAGAGGATCATCTCAAGACTAGGACCACTCTGGAGGGTAAACTGTAGCACGTGGTAGTGGATTTGCTTGCGCTCGACCCGATCAGCCAGGAGAAAACCTTTTTGGAGATACTAGACAAAAGGGGATCTCCAGTCGGGAGTTGTTTCAACCACTGCATCTAAAGAACCTAGGGCTCCTGACATGGAGGATTCGGTGGTAAGATGGCTTACTCGCAGGTCATCTTCATCCTCTAGGGTGACGGGGGAAATGAATCTCCAGTGTGCCACATGTATAATCAGATCATCCTACTCGGGTTCTACAAGTGACGCAAATAAGCCGACCAAAGGATCCGATCAAACATTTTGTGACCAAGGGACATGGGTAACCTCTGGTCAAGAAGGTTGCTGAGGCATTAGATGGAGGGTGCACTCCAACAATGGCATGAGCTAGGGTTTCCTGACAACATAGTCGCCATTGAATTTCTTGATGACTAGTTCAGAATCCCCATTCACATGAAAATGGGGCACAATGATCTCAAGGGCCATCTCGAGGCCAGTGATGAGAGCTTGATACTCTGCCTCATTGTTGGTGCAGCCTTATGACAACAGGAATGAGTACGGTAGAACGGATTGCACCGGGGTGATGAAGACGATACCCAGGCCCACTCTATTGAGCCTTGGACCATTGAGCCTCCTAACAGTGGGGCTCCAGGAGGCACCGTCAAAGTGAAATTGCAAACATGAGATGGCATGATCAACTGATAGGATTGCCTCATTAGGAAAATCCAGGTCCAGGGATTGATCCGTGAAGGTTGGATGGGCAGCTAGAAAGTCTGCCAATACCAGCCCCTTGATAGCCTTTTGAGGCACAAACTTGATGTCAAGCTACTAGAGGATTACCACCCACCACGCTAGTTGGACAGTCAACATGGGGCGGTTCAAAATGTACTTCAGTGGGTCTACCCGAGAGACCAACTGTACCTCATGGTGCTACAGGTAATGTCGCAATTTCTGTATGGCATACATGAGCCCAAGGTAGCTCTTCTTGAGGGGGATTATCTGGTCTCCATATCAAGGAGCATGCGGCTGAGGTAGTAGAGACTGTTCCTTATCCCCTCATTATTCTTCTAGGTGACCAGGGTGCTGAGAGACCATTCCAGGATGGTCACATAAAGGACCATTGTCTTTCTGGCGACGGGTGGCATCAAGACTGAAGGATGCTGTAGATACCGCTTGACTTCCTCAAACACGATATGAAACTCTTCATCCAATTTATAGGCGGTGCCCTTCTTCATGATCCGAGAATAATGTGCCGAGAAAAGGGCTTACACTTGCCAGCTAGATTCACAATGAATCAGTGTATGTAGTCTAAGTGGCCTTGAAATCCTCAAAGCTCCCAAATATTTCTCAGGGGGACATCTGGATGATGGCGTTGATCTTCTCTGGGTCGATCTCGATGCCTCTATATCTGATAACGAAGCCAAGAAACTTGCCGGAGGTGACCCCGAAGGCACATTTAAGAGGGTTCATCTTTAGGTGGATGG
Organism: Viscum album; assembly: GCA_963277665.1. Lineage (NCBI taxonomy): Eukaryota > Viridiplantae > Streptophyta > Magnoliopsida > Santalales > Viscaceae > Viscum > Viscum album. Next base: position 574,065,851 of record OY728122.1, on the reverse strand, counting down.
AATGGAGAAAATCAAACACTTTATCAAGGTCCTTGATATGGTCCTGGAGCTGCTGATATTTGACCACGAGATCATCCACATAGCATTCCAATAATGTTATGAGAATTTTCTTGAATATGTGGTTCACGGCCTGCTGAAAGGTGGCACCTGCATTTTTTAAGCCGAAGGGCATAACATGGCAACAGAAAGTACCTTGGGGGGGCCTGAAAGCGGTGGACTCCTCGTCTTCGGGGGCCATACAGATCTAGTTATACCTAGAATACCCATCCATGAAGGAGAGGGATTGGAACCCAGACGTAGCATCAATCAATAATTCTATCACTGGAAGGGGAAAATCATCCTTCAGACAGTGGCGGTTGAGATCGCAGAAGTCGATACAGACTCTGATATGCCCGTTCTTCTTCCGGACTGGCACAATATTGGCAAGCCACTTGGGGTACTAGACCTCCTTGACAAAGTTGTCTCTAATGATCTTGTCAACCTTGGCCTCGACCATGGCACTGTGAGAAGGGTGCATCTTTCTGGGGGGCTTCTTGAACCCGTGATGGTTTGTCAGGAGACCAAGGCGGTGGACGGATACCTAGGGATCTAGTCTTGGAATCTTTCCATAACTCCAGGTGAACACATCACGGTGATTCTTAAGGAAGTTCACGTACCGCTACTGCTCCTCAATGGACATGACGACACTGATCAACGTGGGTCTCGGATCTGCCTCACTACCAAGGTTCACCTGTACTAGCTCATCGACCGTGGAAGAGACGTCTTCTTCAAAGGCAGGGGAGAATCCTCTAGATCCACTTCTCCACTTATGGATGGATATTCCAAGGGGGAAGTGGCTTCCGAGCCACCAAACCCCGATGGGAGGCTAGTGCCGGCTTGAACGGAAGTGGTCAGCATATTGTGAGATTCATGTGCTGCTGAGACCATGGAAATGAAGGCAGTTGATCTGATCCATTATGGTCTTCGACCCATGGGGCCATGCTTGATAACATTAAAGAAGTAGTGGCGCGTCACCTTGAGCCAGTTAATTCCACCTCGGTGAAATAGACACGTATGACGTACCACCGTTTCCATGAGTCGGACATCCCGATATTGTATTGGGTTAGGAAGCTCCAGGATCACCTGATCCTGGTTTGTGTAGGAATATGAGATGATTTTCCTCCATCTCTATGACATGGGAATATGCCTTCCTCTTGTATCTGAAACAACAAATAATTTCCCCATGTCGGGGGTTGTGGCCTCCAACTGATGGATCGAAAATATGTTGGCGTCATCTAGACCTACCCAGGGATCACTTGTGACCATGGCGAGCTCAATCTCACTTGCCAGAATCTGTTTATCCCTGCTCTTGTAATAGTCATCATCCGGATAATGGGCTTCACAAGAGGCAAAAGAAGACACATCTCCTTGGAGCATGCCTACTCGACCATTGAGGGAGTATTTGGGGCATTGGTGATATTATTAAAGGACTGCTGCATGCAAGTGGAGCCATGGCCTGCCCATCAATGAGTTGTATGCGGTGTCCTAGGAGACAACCATGAATTCGGTACTGCCAACTAGGCCACCGAACTGGGTCTTTAAACAGATCTTTCCAATCGAGTTCTTCTTGGTCCTGTTGTATCCCTGGATTCTTAGGCCGGAGGGAGTTAAATCATCCTCAGACAACCCGAGCTTCCACAGTGTCCGAGTCGGGATTAGGTTAATCCTAGAGCCCGTGTCAACAAGACAATGGAAGACTTCCACGCCATTGAACTGGACAGTGATGTACAATGGAAAAATGTGCCCCGGTATGGGAGGGTCTCCATCTTCACTAGAGAACTACATAACTACCTGGAATTCAGAATTCTCAAATGCCTCAGCGTGGAAGGATTCTACAGCTGCTACCTCCATCTCAAACAAGAGGGGGATCCTTAGAGCCTAGGCAAGCGCCTCACGCGTGTCTGACGACAAGAGAATATCCTCAAGGATATAAAGCCTCGCTGGGATTCTGAAAAGGTTCTTGAGGACATCATACTTCCATTCCAAGTGTGAATTTCTACTTACAAGAGTCCACTCTGTGATTGGATTCATGGCAGGCCCTGCCGGCTGGACTAGTGGTTGGCTAGTGCTAGGTACGTCCCATTGCTAACTAGTTGAGGCCTGAAGAGTAGCTGTCGGATTAGGACTGGACAACTGAGATCAAGCTGTAGTAGGGAGAGACTGGGTTCGGTATGGATGAGGTAGGTCTACCTGATCTAGTATCACAAACGACGGTGGAGGTAGATCTGAGGACACCAGATGAGGAGGTTGCGCATGATGATCTTTGCGTTGGGCCTGCTGTCTGGTCTCAGTGGCGTGAACAACCTAGCTGAAAGCACCAGCTGATGTTCCTTGATGACCCATATGGTCATGGATCTGCCAACATTGGCGTCACCTAGGGACGTTGGGGAGGTTTGCATGGCATTTCCCCTCATTGGGAGTCATATAGGGATTTACCAACTCCACGATATTAACCGAAGCGTACCCCTGACTGTCACTTGATGAACCATACACCACTGGGCAGATTCTGGGAGGGATCCCCATCTCAGGGTGCAAGAATTCACCGAGAGTGCAGGATGACGACGACATTGGTGGAGCGCATTGCTTCTTCTTGCGCCGTCGATACTTTCTCTTCTAGGAAAAGGCCGACTGAGATGATGATGCAGAGGTTCTAGATGAAACTTCTGAAGGCTCCGGCTAATTCAGGCGTTCCCGAATAATACCATGGGCATGAGAAACTGTTTTACAATCCATCCTGTCATCGTACTTCTAGGATCCGTGGCTGGGAACCTACTTCCACTCACCTTCGTCGTTGCTACAACTTTCTGACCCCACAAAGACACCCGCCACTTTTTCTAGGTCCAGGCCCAGCCTGAACATGTTTTTATTGACCTGGTCTTGGAGGTAGTCTTTAAACACATAGCACTGCTTTAGGGCATTCCCCAGAATCAGATGATAGGTGTAGTAGTTGGGGCGATCGGTGAGATTTGCCTATGCTGGCCTTTTGCACTCAGGTAAGCATACAATCCCCTACTCTAGGGCACTACAAAATTAACCGGGGACCTGATTCTCGCTAAAAGAGTATGTTTGATGTCTTTTTTCTGGATAGGGGGCTCTGAGAACCTGGCCCTAATGAGGGGCCGGAGGAGCCTGCCAAGGAGGCAGAGCCTAATTATCATGCCTAGGTGGCGGTGGAACGTTGCGCGGGGGAACCTTCCAATTCTGAGGTGGTCGCTGCTGGGAAAGAGGTTGCGCCTGTGGTGGCAGGCCTCTATGAGGTTGCGGAGCTGGTGCTACTGGCAGCAATTCTAGCTGCCTGGGGGCTTCTATTTGCGCCACTGCGGCAGGATCAACTCTGGAAGCTCTCCTTGCTGGGATCACAGGGGGTAGCGGACGTGCCTGACTATCCTGTTGCAGAGATTCCTCGAGGCACTGGGCCTTATCATAGAAGTCTCGAAACCCTCTAGGGTAGTTCTGAGTGATCAGGGAAGGATCCAGTTCTTTTTTGACATTCCCTACACACATCATCAGTAATTTCACCTGAGTCAGTGGCATGTCGAGGGGGTACGTGAGCCCCTTCCACCGGGCGATAAAGTCTGCGACTCTCTCATCAGGCCTTTGTTTTCACTTGAAGAGGTCTGCGATGCTAGTCTTCCATGTGGTGGATCTGAAATAGTATAGGAACTACCAGTGAAAATCCTCCCAACCGGTCACCGATCCAATGGGGAGCTGGTTGTACCAGACAAACACAGGGCCTTCTAATGTCTGCACAAAACATCAGATCTTGGCAGATTCCTACTGTGCTGGAGTCACCAACATGGGGCCACACCTTTAGGAAAACTGGGCTAGGTGATGCGGTGGGTCCCCTATCCTGTTAAAGGGCGAGAAAGTGGGATTCCCAAAACCCGAGGGTGTAGGCAGATTATCTACCCATGCTGGATATGGCTTTCCAATTGGTGGGAATTCCACCTGTCGCGTTTCCAACGCCTCGAGGCAGGCGATGAGTACCGTCATTGGATCGGCCGGGTGTGGGTCACTATCTTGATGGGGATCCCAAACCACAAGTGCGTTGTTGGGCTCTTCAACATGGAAGATGGGTTCAACGAATCGGGGAGCGACTGGCAGAGTGGCCTACGGGGCAGCTAGGGGAACCCAGGCTGGATTCCTCACATTGTTACGCCGTTCGGGAGGGCTTGGTGAGATGTATCATGCCCTCTTTCCCTGAGTTCCAGATTCAACCCTGTCTGTGGGAGCGGTATGATTAGGGTTTCCCGGAGGCATCTCTCCAAAGAGAAGTTGTTCTTTCCCCTACTACCCGGCCTCAGATCACCATATTCGGGTTGTCACTCTACAACGTGTTCGGCCAGGAGTTCGTTGACCAACCTATTCTGCTCATCAAGTTGCTAGCGCAACACGGCCTTCTCAGGGTCTTCCTCCATCTTCTGCACTGAGGTGGATGGGTCAGAGTGCCTGACAGCTCTCACATGCTCTTTACCCCTACCAGCATTCCAACTCAGTACCAATGACTCGGTGGGCGCAGGGAGACCTAGGAGGTTTCTCTACTGATGATTAATCCTCCCTGATGGGTCCAACAGTGGTGGCACACCCTTAGGGGTAAGTCTCCATCAAGAAACTCTAGCTCATCCTCCTTGTCCACGACGTCATCCATGTGGACCGTGACCCTTCCCGGGGGCATGTCCTCAATATCGCATATCGAGTCAAGATATCGTCGAATAGGGATGAAGAGGAGGGAAGTGTACTTCCCCCAGCCATGTACTTTCACATGGGGGGTAGGCTCCCTGATGATTTCACTGAGTACCCTGAAACACTGAACGCATGTTTGTTGGAGGGTCCTCTAGCAACCTGGTGACTCAGGGTGCTGGGCCATGGGGAGTGTGGCCAAATCGACCAGACAACATTGCTCGCCAATTTCCTCAAATTGCACTTGGCTCCTGGGGTACACCACCTAATTATAACGAAGATGGAAGTGCGTCGCCCATAGGGTTTGACGTAAGAACTCGAATTCCTTTGGGGTGAGGGATTCTGGTGCACAGGAGTTCGACGCCGCTGCTGGCCAGAACTTCTCCGGGAAGTGATCTGCTGCAATAATGTTCCATAAGTTTCTGGGCTCATATTTAATGTCTGGCCCCATATTTCCCCACTTGTCAATTAGAGGCGGCTGAGGAACTGATAGCGGTACTGAGGCAGACCCCTGAGACAATATACTGGGTGGTGAAGAATATAGTTAACGAGCCGACTGGCCACCGAATTCTGGGCCATCCTCCGAGGAGTGCGGTGACCTGACCACAATGTCACAATACGATGGTCTAATAGCCACAGTTTCTACTGTTGGGGTCATAGTTACCAATGATGGGTCACGCTGTTTCTCAACCGCCATTAGTCCCCAAAATAGCTCTCCATGATCTCTGGTCGAGGTAGAGGTTTATTTTAGTGATGATGGTGGTGACTGCATGGTTGGAACCTATGGGATTCCCAAAATTTCCTCCTCCTGGATGTACCTACGAAGAGAGGCAGGAATCAGGTGGACTTCACACTCTAGAAGGACGAGGCTGATACACCTTGTTCATGTCCCAGTCCTTGACACAGAAGAATGAGGGGAGGGTTCCACAACTGAGTCGTACTCTAATTCAGAATACGAGAAATAGACCGACTTGATCTTAGTCTGAAACTTTTCGGTGTTCTTCATGCGGAAATGACAAACCACCTTCCTACCCTGGAACGGATCTTCGAGGAAGGAAAAAAATCCCGGTATGAAGAAGTCCTTCATCCGAACTGGTGTTGGGGCGGGAAGTACTTCCACCTGAGTGGGCTGGGGTGTGAGGGGCACTGGGGCATATTTCAAAGGGGACATGGGGAGGACCTCTGTGAAGGTGCTGGTGAAGTGAATTTTATCTCCACGCCTCTGCTTGCAAGGATGAGTAGGACCTCCATCGGCTGCTATGAGGATGTGAGGAAGGTCCTTATATCAGAGAGTGACTGGATGTGCGACGTCCCCACCCCAGCGGTTCATGGTAGGAGGGATAGCTCCATACGAAGTGTAATTTGCACGGGAGAGACCCCCATATTGGGTGTTCCTACCATAGGGAAGGCCCTCATTCGGGTCGACGCTGGCACGAGGCATACCTCCGAGCCGAGCCTGGAAGTGGGAAGGGACTGCGTCCTCCATGGTACTTGCACGAGGAGGGTCTCTGTACTGGGTGGCATTGCTGCAGGTTAGTTTTCGGTGGCCACCGCCTGTGCCTGCGACCAGGATAGTCGATCCAACCTACCCGTGGGGTGGTTTGAGCCTTGATCTGGGTCGGGCGTATAGTTTCCCCTGCTCGGTGTATGCAGGGGGTTTATGATGCACGTTGGTGGTGGCTCAGGCCATAGTAGCCGCTGACGTTGACACTCCTTGATGCCCCCACCTTAGCTTGTTCCTGACATTGGCGTGGGGTCAGCCGGACCGGTACCGGTAGTGCAGGTAGGTAGTCTACCTTCTCTTCATCTCGGGGAACTGGGTGGCAACACTGGTGCGGCCTGGTGGGGGCCCTCGCTGGGAATCCCTGGGACAGAACTCCAGACGAGCTGGCCCGAACATCCCTTATCTCATCGGCATAGGGAATAGAGTCATCAATCCGTTCTGGGGAGAGGCTCTGGAAACAATTTAAGGTTGGAGTGGGGAGCATCGACTCCCTGCGCGGCCTTTGGGGGCGGCGTTGATGGCGAGGTGTAGACACCTCTAAATCCAGGCAGGCCATGTCCCTCGTAGGGATGACCCCCTCCTCCTGGTACCTACGTACAAGGTCATTGATTACCATTCATTGGAAAAAATTTGATGGGGAGAGTGGGCGTGGGTTCCCAGTAGTCACGACAGTCGAGGCCGTCGTAGAAGAGGCATAATTGCACGGGGTAGCCGCGTTGATATTTCCACTACCCCCGCGTCGATGGGCAGGAGGTGATTAGGTTTTGGATGCAGCAACTAGGCTCCTAGAAGTAGGGATATCATCTCATTAGTGCTGACAGAAAAAGAAATCTATGCCCAATGACCCAGTGCTAATCCGTCTTCCATGACCGGTAAGAGGGATCCACACTGACAACATCACAGATTAGGATGCCCAACATTTTGACTGCCCCAACTTCTGGTGAGTTTCACGCCAGACCCCCTATTTTCTTAGCGGGTCCTGGTTCCAGATATCTGGATCTGGTGACACGTCACTCTATTGATGTCTTGAGTGCTACTAATCTCCACATTAAGGATATGAACTTCACATCAGGTTCACCATTTCTGTTTCCGACACTTTCGCTGGGGCGCGTGCGTCAGTCACGTTCAGGGGACGTCAGCGCTGTTCTGTGGCCCTACTTCGCTCTTCCCCTAATCCGGGTCTCCGTTATAGATTAAGACATAGTTCGTGAAACACTTCCCAGTTCCATGTTTCCATGGATGCCTATTAATTACACTACTTCTGTCAGGACATTACCAGGGGTCCGGTCAGGGCAGCAACCTTCAGTTGGGGGAGTAGTCACGTTGAGGAATCACTGGCGTGTCTGGACGCTGGGGAATTGACGTGTCTGTCTTTTTTCCCTTATTATAGGGCTTCTCGAAGGTGAATAAGCCCTAGTCATCCCACATAGAACATGGGGAATCCTATGCTGTAGGCATGTATCTAAGGTTTTCCTCACCTTCCCATGTTTAACATAGGGTATGCCGCAAGTTTAACGTCCAGTGAAGATGGATCAGGATGATCCGAACACTAGCTAGAGTGGATCAGATCGAAGAACCCCCTTGAGGGAACATTGATATTGGGGTCATCATATCGGTGGATTCCCGAATGTTGTGGAGGGGAATGGGGTGTCATGATCTCATTGGGATGTAGCGGTCCGGTTAAGAATCAGGATGGACGATGGTTTTGGTCTTGAGCCTCGAAGAGACTTCCTACATATCCCCGTACCAGGGCAACAAAGTCCGCATAGTTTGGGTAAAAAAGGTGGCTTGGCACACCGGCATGGAGGTGGTCGGGGCCAATGATTGTTAGGCTTGAACCTCATGTAGGATTCCTATGTACCATCCCTTGACATGGGTCAAAGTCCACGTAGTTCTGGAATGGATGTGTGGGGCTTACACTCTAGGCTGCCCGGGTGTTGGTGAGCCGACGTGAAGGAGGTCGGAATGACCGGGTGGTGGGCTTGAACCTCATAGAGGCTTCTTACGAACCGTTCCTTGACATGGATCAAAGTACTCATAGTTTAGGTGGTGGAAGTGTCGGAGAACCGACATGAATAAGGACCTTGGTCCAGGTGGATGATGGGCTTGAACCTCGGGGAGGCTTCCTACGTACCTCGCCATTGTAAGGATCAAAGTCCCCATAGTTCGGGTGGGGTCATGTCGGTGAACCAATATGAAGATGGACCAGGGGCCCGATAGGTGTTGGGCTTGAACCTTTTTAGTCTTCCTATGTACCAAGCCTTGACAGGGATCAAAGTCCCCTATGTTCGGATGGGGGCGTGTCGGCGAACCGACGTGAAGATGGAACGGGGGTCCGATAGGTGTTGGGCTTGAACCTCGTGAGGTTTCCTACGTACCATTGCTTGAAATGGATCAATGTCCCCGTAGTTTGGGTGGGGGCATGTCGGCGAACCGACGCGAAGATGGACAGGGGGTCTGGTAGGTGTTGGGCTTGAACCTTGTGAGGCTTTCTACATAACATGCATTGAAATGGATCAAAGTCCACGTAGTTCGGGTGGGGGAGTGTCAGCGAACCGATGTGAATATAGACTGAGGGTCCGATTGGTGTTGGGATTGAACCTCGTGAGGCTTCATACATACCATGCCTTGACATGGATCAAAGTACCTTTAGTTCGGGTGGGGGCGTGTCGGAAAACCGACGTGAAGATGGACCGGGGTTCCGATAGGTGTTGGGCTTGAACCTCGTGAGGCTTCCAATGTACCATGCCTTGACATGGATCAAAGTCCACGTAGTTCAGGTGGGGGCGTGTCAGCAAACCGATGTAAAGATGGACAGGGGGTCCGATAGGAGTTGGGCTTGAACCTCGTGAGGCTTCCTACATACCATGCCTTGACATGGATAAGAGTCCCTGTAGTTAGGGTGGGGGCGTGTCGGCGAACCGACGTGAAGATGGACTGGGGGTCTGATAGGTTTTGGGCTTGAACCTCAAGAGGATTTCTACGTACCATTCCTTGACATGGATCAAAGTCCCCGTAGTTCAGGTGGGTGCGTGTCGGCGAACCGACATGAAGATGGACCTTGGTCCGATAGGTGTTGGCCTTGAACTTCGTGAGGCTTCCTATATATTATACCTTGACATGGATCAAAGTCCCCATAGTTCAGGTGGGGGAATGTTGGCGAACCGACATGAAGACGGACCGGGGGTCCGATAGGTGTTGGGCTTGAACCTCATGTGGCTTCCTACGCACCATGATTTGACATGGATCAAAGCCCCCGTAGTTCAGGTAGGGGCAATGACTTACTGCTAGATTGGAATGCAGTTTAACTTCATGTGGGATAGGGATGGTGCCTTGGTCAATGCTTACTCTAATCCCACGTGAGTCACGCTCGGTTTGAGAAACAAGAGGCAGCAAAAGCCTGACGACCACGTCGTGAAAGATGCGTCCACGGTAAGTGAAGAGGAGTGGGGTTACGCTCTGAGGCGGTCCATGGTGATGGGACATACTCCATGTTAGAGGCCCGAGGGAGACAAAGGCCAACGGGAGAGGTACTTGGGACTGAAGAGAGGAGGATCCTCATTCCCTATAACGCCCTCCGACAGCCTTGGCACCGAGGAAGTGAGGAGGGGTAGGGGTGCCACCTCCTGTAAGAAACTCTTGGGGGCTTACACCAAGGTGGCTTCCCTTCCCCCACGGACAAACACCACTCCTATAAGGAGGATATCATCCCCTGTGGATACCAGGGGGTGTGGAAAATGTATAAGGTGGGGGCACCCTGCATGAGAGGCACAGAGTGATGTCACAGTTTAACGTCATGTGTTGAGGATGAGGGTGCTTGGCAGTTTAACGTCTTGCAGCTCGGACGAGGTGGGTTTACTCCGCACCCTTAGGACATACATAATCGGTACCCTACGCTCCTTGTGGGAGGGAAGTTACCGGAAATGCCATGGTGAGGGGGTGTCGCGGAGCGAACCATCGAGGGGTCCACGTTAGTGTGGCTATGCGACGAAGCAATAGCCGTTAGCGTGACTATGCGAAGAAGCATTAGGCGAAGTGTAACACCCTGAGATTTTATGAGAAATATTTTGTTTTTATGTATTATGTTATATGCAACACCAAATAATACTTTCACTACACACAACACTATCTTTGCTTGTGTTACACGCAAGAGCAACCTTCCTCGATAGCTTGCGTTGCACGTAATGCCGAGTTTTACTAAACAATTATATATTATTATAATGTTATAAACTAACTGTTATGAATAGTATTAACTGAATTTTCAATTTTATAAAATTATAATTCATCTTAAATATTTTCAAGAAATAGGTATGAAAAAAAAATTAATTTTTCGGATAAAAGAAGTATTTTTTCAAAAAAATGCAGTTTTACCGCCTTTTGATGGCGCCCCCTTTATAAATATAATTTTTGACACCCTTTATAAATATAATTTTTGACAAGTTTATAAGTTCAATTTTAAAAAATAAACCTCTTATTTTGAATCATGCTATAAAAATTTACATTGGATAAATTTTTGGTATTTTTCTAATAAGTTTGTTATTTTGATGAATAGTAAAAATACGCTAAATTTTAATTAAAAACAACATTTTTCATCAAGATAATTTATATGGTTAAATTATAATATTTAATTTTTTTAAAGTATAAATATAAAATATTTTAACCATTTAATATTATGTATGTCATTACCATTAATTTTACATTAAATTAATAGGTAAAAACATTTCAATCTTTGGAAATGTTTTAACTTTTAAAACTCATTTTCTTAACAATGGGATAAATCTTAAATTAATTATTGAAACTTTTGTGTTTTGAATTTTGAAAAATGTATTCCATATTTGGATTTATTGGGTCCAAATTATGTTAATAGGTTACTTTTATTTTTTTCCATATTATGAATAGTAACTACAGTAATTTTTATTTACCACAGTTAAAGGTAAATCAGGAAATTAAAGGTAAATCTAAGATTATAAAATTACTCTAATAAATGAAAAAATTCTATTGTATGAATAAAAGTCAATCCATATCACCTAAGGGTCATAATATATTCGTTTCATGGACTTTTGACCATTAAAATGAAATAATTATTATTAAAACTAAAGAAAGTGACAACATGTCACTCTCTTATATCTTATAAGTGTAAGAATTTTAATTCAGTGATAAATTTCATAAAACAACGAATATAAATAGTCTCCAGAAATATAATAAAATTATCTACCTCATGATAATTTATTTAGAATTTTTGGGGATAAAATAATTATCATTAATGAGGACACAATAGTGATGTAGAAATTATTTTATTGATTGAAATATCAAATAAATGGTTTTAAAAATATTAAAATAAATATTATATGAACTAATTAATTTTCTCCATTAATTTTCTAGATAAATATGACATTTTATTAATCTATTTAATATTTTGGTTCAAACATATCTTCCAGGTGGATTTTATATAAATTCAAATAAATGAATAGTGTCAAAATTGACACTATTGTTATTTTATAAATATAACATTTTATTAAATGGTTTAAAAATAAAAAAAAATATTTAAAAATTTTAAATTGAAATTTATATGTTCTAAAATGTCATTATGTATCCAATTATGGACAATTCAGAACACATAAGTAATTATTTATAACAATTTAAAATTTAGATTATTATTACTGCAAATAAAATTAAATAGATTAAATAAGGATAAATCAAGTTGATAAGGTTTAAAATAAATCCCCAACATGTCTAAATTTTATTGGATGATGATATTACAACTCTATATCATCTCATATTCGGATTTAAGTCGTTTTTGGAGGTTTTTATGTGGGGTTTGAATTTATTATAAATTAATATTTCTTATGTTTCCAAAGGTGCCCCTCTCCTCCCTTATAAAAGGGCACCTCCTCCCTCTCCTCCTCACACCATTTTGAGTCTTCAAGCTCGGACAAACCATACCAATTTCACTAATCCACTTTACTATAAACATACTATAGGTCCTGGTCTTCTTCAAAGACCAACTTTAGTTCCCTAAGAGGAGTGTTACGAAGACGTGCGTCGAAGAAGAGGTAATATCTTTTACCGATTATTTTAAACTTATTTCTTCTTATACTTCCTCTATATGAGTTGTTTTATTATTAAGTAATAAATCCAGTATCAATTTTATACTGATATGTTATTATGAATATGAAACATCCATGTTCTATCTTCTATCCATCCTATGAAAAAAACGAAATCACCATGCGTGCGTACGTACAGCCTACCATCTCCACGCTGTGGTGGAATCTTTTATTTCATCACTAACATAATTAGATGGGTATATGATGGAAGAAATAAATATATATGATTATTGAAAAGTAATATTTATTGTGACATATTATACACCATACACTTCAACACAATTCCACAATCATGCGAATGATATCATCGCTCGTGCGTACGTATGGTTTACTGTCTCCACGATGTGATGTGACTCGTTCTACATGATATTCATTGAATAATGATTATATAAATGAATTGAATTAATAAATATGAAATATATTACACTGATACCAATATGTAAATGAAGTCTCTATAACCTAAAAAGAAGAATAAGAATTTATTCGACAAAACATGCATAAGAACATAAAGAAATGAACACCCGAATAAAAAGTAGCAGTATTACTGATAAGAAGATAATAATATAACCATATATGATATCATAAAGATTAATATGATTCTATAATAAGTCAATGACATTATTTAAATCATTATACAGGCGGTTCAGATATGTACAAAGCATATTAGACCTATGGTAAGGGAAGATCTCACAATCTCATTTTTATCCTAGATTGTTTATACTTCTGAATTTACTAGGGAATATTTATCATCCAAATCCATGTTTCCTAAATATTTAATATTATTTCTATCCTCCTACAATTGTTTAAATCCAATTTTAACTATTGGTGAATTTTTGGTAAAATATATGAAAGGAATCTTTTTTCGTTTTCTGTACGAGTTACTTTTTGACTTTTCCGACCAAAGTACGAGAAGAATGTTTTTCTAACTTATATGGAATGAATGAATTTTTATGATTTAATAGAACATTATTTCCATGAAGCCTCCAAGATTATTTTTAATTAACTTTTTTTAGTCTAAAATTGTATTACATATTAAGAAAGGAAAAATGTGTTTGAAGTAGAAAGGATATTTTCCTCAAGAATGGAGTTCAAGTGTTTTATAAAAATTATTTTAAATATAATATAATATAGGGTTCTGTTTCTATCCCTATTTTTACATTGATTTGATTATGTTATGATGGAATTATTTTTTTGAAGTTCTTTTATCTTATATGGTTTATATTATGATGGCATGATGTTTAAGAATCCCATTTTTATTACTTGGGTTATGCTATGATATACGATTTATGATTTTGTGGCACACATAAGAATGGTTTAATTATGAGATAGGTGGGGCATATATCTCCATCCAATGCATTGTGTAAAGATTTATATCTCATGAGATAGACATGGATGGAATGGCATGTTAGTCTGGTTCAGTGATACATGACTAGAACAAGGAATGAACTCGGTTTAGAAATGGACTTTGTCCACTAAGATAGTCTTGGAAATGAGTCTTTACTAATAAGAAATGATTTTCTATGATTATGTGTGTATGACACAAAGTTTCATGTTATATGTTATGATCATTGGGATTACATTTCACTACTATGATTTATCCCATGTTATGATATTATTATCTCTTTTGCAGGTTAAGATTTTCAAAATGTTATGTTTTATGAATATGATATGATTGATATTTACTTTGTTTACCCTTACTGAGAATTTGAGATCACCCTTTTTTTGAATGTTTTCTTTTCCTCAGGCCAGGAAGAAGGGTATTAAGTAGGATATGCCAAAAGAGACTCCAGATATGATGAAATAAACAGGAGATAATGTAGATTCTTTATGAACCAGTTGTTTATGTTTCCCAGTTTCTAAAGACACTATACCTATACGACCCTATCAAGGAGCATGCGGCTGAGGTAGTAGAGACTGTTCCTTATCCACTCATTGTTCTTCTAGGTGACCAGGGTACTGAGAGACCATTCCAGGGTGGTCACATAAAGGACCATTGTCTTTCTGGCGACGGGTGGCATCAACACTGAAGGATGCAGTAGATACCGCTTGACTTCCTCAAACACGATATGAAACTCTTCATCTAATTCATAGGCGGTGCCCTTCTTCATGATCCGAGAATAATGTGCCGAGAAAAGGGCTTACACTCGCCAGCTAGATTCACAATGAATCGGTGTATGTAGGCTAAGTGGCCTTGAAATCCTCAAAGCTCCCGAATATTGCTCAGGGGGACATCTGTATGATGGCGTTGATCTTCTCTGGGTCGATCTCGATGCCTCGATATCTGATAACGAAGCCAAGAAACTTGCCGGAGGTGACCCCTAAGGCACATTTAAGCGGGTTCATCTTTAGGTGGCGGGAATGGAGGAAATCAAACACTTTATCAAGGTCCTTGATATGGTCCTGGAGCTAGTGATATTTGACCACGAGATCGTCCACATAGCATTCCAATAATGTTATGAGAATTGTCTTGAATATGTGGTGCACGGCCTGCTGAAAGGTGGCACCTACATTTTTCAAGCCGAAGGGCATAAAATGGCAACAGAAAGTACCTTGGGTGGCCCTGAAAGTGGTGGAATCCTCGTCTTCGGGGGCCATATAGATCTAGTTGTACCTAGAATACCCATCCATGAAGGAGAGGGATTGGAACCTAGACGTAGAATCAATCAACAATTCTGTCACTGGAAGGGGAAAATCATCCTTCGGACAGTGGCAGTTGAGATCGCGGAAGTCGATACAGACTCTGATATGCCCGTTCTTCTTCCGAACTGGCACAATATTGGCAAGCCACTTGGGGTACTAGACCTCCTTGAAAAAGTTGTCTCTAATGAGCTTGTCAACCTCGGCCTCGACCATGGAACTGTGAGAAGGGTGCATCTTTCGGGGGGGCTGCTTGAACCCGTGATGGTTTGTCGGGAGACCAAGGCGGTGGAAGGATACCTAGGGATCTAGTCTTGGAAACTTTCTGTAACTCCAGGTGAACACATCACGGTGATTCTTAAGTAAGTTCACGTACCGCTACTGCTCCTCAATGGACATGACGGCACTGATCAACGTGGGTCTCGAATCTTCCTCACTACCAAGGTTCACCTGTACTAGCTCATCGACCGTGGAAGATACGTCTTCTTCAAAGGTAGGGGAGAATCCTCTAGATCCACTTCTCCACTTATGGAGGGATATTCCAAGGGGGAAGTTGCTTCCGAGCCACCGGACCTCGATGGGAGGCTAGTGCCGGCTTGAATGGAAGTGGTCAGCATATCGTGAGATTCATGTGCTGCTGAGACCATGGCAATGAAGGCAGTTGATCTGATCTATTCTGGTCTTCGACCCATGGGGCCATGCTTGATAAAATTAAAGAAGTAGTGGCACGTCACCTTGAGCCAGTTAATTCCACCCCGGAGAAATAGACACGTATGACGTACCACCGTTTCCATAAGCCGGACGTCCCGATACCGTATTGGGGTAGGAAGCTCCGGGATCACCTGAGCCTGGTTTGTGTAGGAATATGAGATGATTTTCCTCCATCGCTAGGACATGGGAATATGCCTTCCTCTTATATCCGAAACAACAAATAATTTCCCCATGTCGGGGGTCGTGGCCTCCAACTGATGGATCAAAAATATGTTGGCGTCATCTAGACCTACCCAGGGATCACTTTTGACCATAGAGATCTCAATCTCACTTGCCAGAATCTGTTTATCCCTGCTCTTGTAATAGTCATCATCCAGATAACGGGCTTCACAAGAGGAAAAAGAAGACAAATCTCCTTGGAGCATGCCTACTCGACCATTGAGGGAGTATTTGGGGCATTGGTGATATTATGAAAGGACTGTTGCATGCAGGTGGAGCCATGGCCTGCCCATAAATGCGTTGTATGTGGTGTCCTAGGAGACAACCATGAATTCGGTACTACCAGCTAGGCCACCGAACTAGGTCTTTAAACAGATCTTTCCAATCGGGTTCTGCTTGGTCCTGTCGTATCCCTAGATTCTTAGGCCGGAGGGAGTTAAATCATCCTCAGACAACCCCAGCTTCCACAGTGTCCGAGTCGGAATTAGGTTAATCCTAGAGCCCGTGTCAACAAGACAACGGCAGACTTCCACGCCATTGAACTAGACAGTGATGTACAATGGAAAAATGTGCCCCGGTATGGGAGGGTCTTCATCTTCACTAGAGAACTAGATAACTACCTGGAATTCAGCATTCTCAATTACCTCAGCGTGGAAGGCTTCTACAGCTGCTACCTCCATCTCAAACAAGAGGGGGATCCTTAGAGCCTAGGCAAGCGCCTCACGCGTGTCTGACGATAAGAGAATATCCTAAAGGATAGAAAGCCTCGCTGGGATTCTGAAAAGGTTCTTGAGGACATCATACTTCCATGCCAAGCGCGAATTTCTACTTACAAGAGTCCACTCTGCGATTGGAGTCATGGCAGGCCCTACCGGCTGGACTAGTGGTTGGCTAGTGCTAGGTACGTCCCGTTGCTAACTAGTTGAGGCCTGAAGAGTAGCTGTCAGATGAGGACTGGACAACTGAGATCAAGCTATAGTAGGGAGAGACTGGCTGCGGTATGGATGAGGTAGGTCTACCTAATCTAGTATCACAAACGACGGTGGAGGTAGATCTGAGGACACCCGATGAGGAGGTTGCGCGTGATGATCTTTGCGCTGGGCCTACTGTCTGGTCTCAGTGGCGTGAACAACCTAGCTGAAAGCGCCAGCTGATGTTTCTTGATGACCCATATGGTCATGGCTCCTCCGACATTGGTGTCTCCTAGGGATGTTGGGGAGGTTTGCATGGCATTTCCCCTCGTTGGGAGTCATATAGGGATTTACCAACTCCACGGTATTAACCGAAGCGTACCCCTGACTGTCACTTGATGAACCATACACCACTGGGAAGATTCTGGGAGGGATCCCCATCTCAGGGTGCAAGAAGTCACCGAGAGTGCGGGATGACGATGAAATTGGTGGAGCGCATTGCTTCTTCTTGCGCCGTCGATACTTGCTCTTCTAGGAAAAGGCCGACTGAGATGATGATTCAGAGGTTCTAGACGCAACTTCTGAAGGCTCTAGCTGATTCAGGCATGCCTGAATAATACCATGGGCACGAGCAACTGTTTTACAATCCATCCTATCATCGTACTTCTAGGATCCGTGGCTGGGAACCTGCTTCCACTCACCTTCGTCGTTGCTACAGCTTTCTGACCCCACAAAGACACCTGCTACTTGTGCCGGGGCTAGGCCCATCCTGAACATGTTGTTATTGACCTGGTCTTGGAGGTAGTCTTTAAACACATAGCATTGCTTGAGGGAATGCCCCAGAATCAGATGATAGGTGTAGTAGTTGGGGCGATCGGTGAGATTTGCCTATGTTGGCCTTTTGCACTCAGGTAAGCATACAATCCCCTACTCTAGGGCACTACAGAATTAACCGGGGACCTGATTCTTGCTAAAAGAGTATGTTTGGTGTCTTTTTTCTGGATAGGGGGCTCTGAGAACCTGGACCTAACGAGGGGCCGGAGGATCCTGCCGAGGAGGCGGAGCCTAATTATCATGCCTAGGCGGCGGTGGAACGTTGCGCGGGGGAACCTTCCAATTCTGAGGTGGTCACTGCTGGGCAAGAGGTTGCTCCTGTGGTGGCAGGCCTCTGTGAGGTTGCGGAGCTGGTGCTACTGGCAGCAATTCTAGCTGCCTGGGGGCTTCTATTTGCGCCACCGCTACAGGATAAACTCTGGCAGCTCTCCTTGCTGGGATCATAGGGGGAAGCGGACGTGCCTGACTAGCCTGTTGCAGAGCTTCCTCGAGGCACTGGGCCTTATCATAGAAGTCTCGAAACCCTCCGGGGTAGTTCTGAGTGATCAGAGAAGGAACCAGTTCTTTTTTAACATTCCCTACACACATCGTCAGTAATTTCGCCTGAGTCAGTGGCATGTCGAGGGGGTACGTGAGCCCCTTCCACCAGGCGATAAGGTCTGCGACTCTCTCATCAGGCCTTTGTTTTCACTTGAAGAGGTCTTTGACTCTAGTCTTCCATGTGGTGGAGCTGAACTAGTATAGGATCTACCAGTGAAAATCCTCCCAACCGGTCACCGATCCAATGGGGAGCTGGCTGTACCAGACAAACACAGGGCCTTCCAATTTCTACACAAAACATCATATCATGGCATATTCCTACTTTGCTGGAGTCACCAACATGGGGCCACACCTTTAGGAAAAGTGGGCTAGGTGATGCGGTGGGTCCCCTATCCTGTTAAAGGGCGAGAAAGTGGGATTCCCAAAACCCGGGGGTGCAGGCATATCATCTACCCATGCTGGATATGGCTTGCCAATTGGTGGGAATTCCACCTGTCGCGTTTCCAACGCCTCGAGGAAGGCGATGAGTACCGTCAATGGATCGTCCGGGTGGGGGTCACTATCTTGATGGGGATCCCAAACCAAAAGTGCATTGTCGGGCTCTTCAACATGGTAGATGGGTTCACCGACTCGGGGAGCGACTGGCGGAGTGGCCTGCGGGGCAGCTGGGGGAACCCAGGCCGGATTCCAAACATTGTTGCGCCGTTCGGGAGGGCTTGGTGAGATGTATCACTCCCTCTTTCCCTGAGTTCCAGATTCAACCCTGTCCATGGGAGCGGTATGATTAGGGTTTCCCGGAGGCATCTCTCCAAAGAGAAGTTGTTCTTTCCCCTACTACCCCGGCCTCAGATCACCATAGTCGGGTCGTCACTCTACAACGTGTTCGGCCAGGAGTTCGTTGACCAGCCTCTTCTGCTCAGCAAGTTGCTAGCGCAACGCGGCCTTCTCAGGGTCTTCCTCCATCTTCTGCACTGAGGTGGATGGGTCAGAGTGCCTAACAGCTCTCACATGCTCTTTACCCCTACCAGCATTCCAACTGAGTACCAATGACTCGGTGGGCATAGGGAGACCTAGGAGGTTTCTCTACTAATGAGTAATCCTCCCTGATGGGTCCAACAGTGGTGGCACACCCTTAGGGGTAATTCTCCATCAAGAAACTCTAGCTCGTCCTCCTTGTCCACGACGTCATCCATGTGGACCGTGACCCTTCCCGGGGGAATTTCCTCAATATCGCATATCGAGTCAAGCTATCGTCGAATAGGGATGAAGAGGATGGAAGTGTACTTCCCCCAGCCATGGACTTTCACGTGGGGGGTAGCCTCCCTGATGATTTCGCTGATTACCCTGAAACACTGAACGCATGTTTGTTGGAGGGTCCTCTAGAAACCTGGTGACTCAGGGCGCTGGGCCATGGGGAGTGTTGCCAAATTGACCAGACAACATTTCTCGCCAATTTCCTCAAATTTCACTTGGCTCCTGGGGTACACCACCTAATGATAACGAATATGGAAGTGCGTCACCCATAGGGTTTGACGGAAGCACTCGACTTCCTTTGGGGTGAGGGATTCTGGTGCACAGGAGTTCGACGCCACCGTTGGCCAGAACTTCTCCGGGAAGTGATCCGCTGCAATAATGTTCCATAAGTTTCTGGGCTCAAATTTAAGGTCTGGCCCCATATTTCCCCACTCGTCAATTAGAGGTGGCTGAGGAACTGATAGCGGTACTGAGGCAGACCCCTGAGACAATATACTAGGCGGTGAAGAATATAGTTAAAGAGCCCACTGGCCACTGAATTCCGGGACATCCTCCGAGGAGTGCGGTGACCTGACCACAATGTCACAATACGATGGGCTAATAGCCACAGTTTCTGGTGCAGGGATCATGGTTACCAGTGATGGGTCACGCTGTTGCCCAACCGCCATTAGTCCCCAAAATAGCTCTCTATGATCTCTGGTTGAGGTAGAGGTTTCTGTTAGTGATGGCGGTGGTGACTGTATGGTTGGAACCTGTGGGATTCCCAAAATTTCCTCCTCCTGGATGTACCTACGAAGAGAGGCAGGAATCCGGTGGACTTCACACTCTAGAAGGAAGAGGCTGATACACCTTGTTCATGTCCCAGTCCTTGACATAGAAGAATGAGGGGAGGGTTCCACCACTGAGTCGTACTCTACTTCAGAATACGATAAATAGACCGACTTGATCTTAGTCTGAAGCTTTTCGGTGTTCTTCTTGCGGAAATGACGAACCACCTTCCTGCCCTGGAACGGATCTTCGGGGAAGGAAAAAAATCCCGGTACGAAGAGGTCCTTCGTCCTAAATGGTGTTGGGGCAGGAAGTACTTCCACCTGAGTGGGCCGGGGTGTGAGGGGCACTGGGGAAGATTTCAAAGGGGACACGGGGAGGACCTCCGTGATGGGTGCTGGTGAAGTGAAGTTGATCTCCACCCCTCTGGTTGCAAGGATGAGTAGGACCTCCATCGGCTGCTACGAGGATGTGAGGAAGGTCCTTATATCGGAGAGTGACTGGATGTGCGAAGTCCACACCCCAGCAGTTCGTGGTAGGAGGGATAACTCAATACGAAGTGTAATTATCATGGGAGAGACCCCCATATTGGGTGTTCCTACCATAGGGAAGGCCCTCATTCGGGTCGACGCTGGCACGAGGCATACCTCCGAGCCGGGCCTGGAAGTGGGAAGGGACTGCGTCCTCCATGGTACTTGCACGAGGAGGGTCTCCGTACTGGGTGGCATTGCTGCAGGTTAGTTTGTGGTGGCTACCGCCTGTGCCTACGACCAGGATAGTCGACCCAACCTACCCGTGGGGTGGTTTGGGCCTTGATCTGGGTCGGGCGTATAGTTTCCCCTGCTCGGCGTATGCAGGGGGTTTATGATGCACGTTGGAGGTGGCTCAGGCCATAGTAGCCGCTGACGTTGACACTCCTTGATGCCCCCCACCTTAGCTTGTTCCTGACATTGGCGTGGGGTCAGTCGGCCCGGTACCGGTAGTGCAGGTAGGTAGTCTAGATTCTCTTCAGCTCGAGGAACCGGGTGGTAGCACTGGCGCGGCTTGGTGGGGGCCCTCGCTGGGAATCCCTGGGACGGAACTCCGGACGAGCTAGCCCGAACATCCCCTATCTCATCGGCATAGGGAATGGAGTCATCAAGCCGTTCTGGGGAGAGGCTTCGGAAACAATTGAAGGTTGGAGTGGGGAGCAGCGGCTCCCTGCACGGCCTTTGGGGGCGGCGTTGATGGCGAGGTGTAGACACCTCTAAATCCAGGCAGGCCATGTCCCTCGTAGGGATGACCCCCTCCGAACCTACGTACAAGGTCATTGATTACCATTAATTGGAAAAATTTTGATGGGGAGAGTGGGCGTGGGTTCCCAGTAGTCACGACAGTCGAGGCCGTCTTAGAAGAGGCAGAATTGCACGGGGTAGCCGCGTTGATATTTCCACTACCCCGCGTCGATGGGCAGGAGGTGATTGGGTTCTGGATGCAGCAACTAGGCTCCTAGAAGCGGGGATATCATCTCATTAGTGCTGACAGAAAAAGAAATCGATGCCCAATGCCCCAGCGCTAATCTGTCTTCCATGACCGGTAAGAGGGATCCACACTGACAACATCACAGACCAGGATGCCCAACATTTTGACTGCCCCAACTTCTGGTGAGTTTCACGCCAGACCCACTATTTTCTTAGCGGGGCCTGGTTCCAGATATCTGGATCTGGTGACACGTCACTCTATTGATGTCTTGAGTGCTACTAATATCCACATTAAGGATATGAACTTCACATCGGGTTTTCCATTTCTGTTTCTGACACTTTCGCAGGGGCACACGCGTCAGTCACGTTCAGGGGACGTCGACGCTGTTCTGTGGCCATATTTCCCTCTTTCCAAAGGTGGGTGGCATTCGCTAATTATTTTGGGACATCTGATCCTTGATCAAAATAGGATGATGGGATGTTGGTTCTTCCTTCCGTGGATTCCTGCTCAAAATTCTTCCCCTAATCCAGGTCTCCCTTATAGATTAAGACATAGTTTGTGAAACACTTCCCAGTTCCATGTTTCCATGGATACCAATTAATTACACTACTTATGTCAGGACATTACCAGGGGTCCGGTCAGGACAACAACCTTCAGTTGGGGGAGTAGTCATGTTGAGGAATCACTGGCGTGTCTGGACGCTGGGGAATTGGCGTGTCTGTCTTTTTTCCCTTATTATAGGGCTTCTCGAAGGTGCATAAGCCCAAGTCATCCCACATAGAACATGGGGAATCCTATGCTGTAGGCATGTATCTAAGGTTTTCCTCACCTTCCCATGTTTAACATAGGGTATGCCGCAAGTTTAACGTCCAGCGAAGATGGATCAGGCTGATCAGAACACTAGCTAGAGTGGATCAGATCGAAGAACCCCCTTGAGGGAACATTGATATTGGGGTCAGCATATCGGTGGATTCCCAAATTTTTTGGAGGGGAATGGGGTGTCATGATCTCATTGGGATGTAGCGGCCCGGGTAAGAATCAGGATGGACGATGGTTTTGGTCTTGAGCCTCGAAGAGACTTCCTACGTATCCCTGTACCAGGGAAACAAAGTCCATATAATTTGGGTAAAAAAGGTGGCTTGGCACACTGGCATGGAGGTGGTCGGGGCCAATGATTATTAGGCTTGAACCTCATGGAGGTTTCCTACGTACCATCCCTTGACATGGGTTAAAGTCCACGTAGTTCTGGAATGGATGTGTGGGGCTTACACTCTAGGTTTCCCGGGTGTTGGTGAGCCGACGTGAAGGAGGTCAGAATGACCGGGTGGTGGGCTTGAACCTCATAGAGGATTATTATGTACCATTCCTTGACATGGATCAAAGTACTCATAGTTTAGGTGGTGGCAGTGTCGGAGAACCGACATGAATAAGGACCTTGGTCCAGGTGGATGATGGGCTTGAACCTCGGGGAGGCTTCCTACGTACCTCGCCATTGCAAGGATCAAAGTCGCCGTAGTTCGGGTGGGGTCATGTCGGCGAACCAACATGAAGATGGACCAGGGGCCCGATAGGTGTTGGGCTTGAACCTTTTTAGGCTTCCTATGTACCAAGCCTTGACTGGGATCAAAGTCCCCTATGTTCGGGTGGGGGCGTGTCGGCGAACCGACGAGAAGATGGAACGGGGGTCCGGTAGGTGTTGGGATTGAACCTCGTGAGGTTTCCTACGTACCATGGCTTGAAATGGATCAATGTCCCTGTAGTTTGGGTGGGGGCATGTCGGCGAACCGACGCAATGATGGACAGGGGGTCTGGTAGGTGTTGGGCTTGAACCTTGTGAGGCTTTCTACATAACATGCATTGAAATGGATCAAAGTCCACGTAGTTTGGGTGGGGGAGTGTCATCAAACCGATGTGAATATGGACCGAGTGTCTGATAGGTGTTGGTATTGAACCTCGTGAGGCTTCATACATACCATGCCTTGACATGGATCAAAGTCCCTTTAGTTCGGGTGGGGGCATGTCGGCAAACCGACATGAAGATGGATCGGGGTTCCGATAGGTGTTGGGCTTGAACCTCGTGAGGCTTCCAATGTACCATGCCTTGACATGGATCAAAGTCCATGTAGTTCAGGTGGGGGTGTGTCAGCAAACCGATGTAAAGATGGACAGGGGGTCCGATAGGAGTTGGGCTTGAACCTCGTGAGGCTTCCTACATACCATGCCTTGACATGGATCAAAGTCCCTGTAGTTAGGGTGGGGGCGTGTCGGCGAACCGATGTGAAGATGGACTGGGGGTATGATAGGTTTTGGGCTTGAACCTCAAGAGGCTTCCTACGTACCATTCTTTGACATGGATCAAAGTCCTCGTAGTTCAGGTGGGTGCGTGTCGGCGAACCGACATGAAGATGGACCGGGGTCCGATAGGTGTTGGCCTTGAACTTCGTGAGGCTTCCTACATACAATGCCTTGACATGGATCAAATTCCCCATAGTTCAGGTGGGGGAATGTTGGCGAACCGACATGAAGATGGACCGGGGGTCCGATAGGTGTTGGGATTGAACCTCATGTGGCTTCCTACGCACCATACTTTGACATGGATCAAAGCCCCCGTAGTTCGGGTAGGGGCAATGACTTACTGCTAGATTGGAATGCAGTTTAACGTCATGTGGGACAGGGATGGTGCCTTGGTCGATGCTTACTCTAAGCCCACGTGAGTCACGCTCGGTTTGAGAAATAAGAGGCATAAAAAGCCTGACGACCACATCGTGAAAGATGCATCCATGGTAAGTGAAGAGGAGTGGGGTTACGCTCTGAGGCGGCCCATGGTGATGGGACATACTCCAGGTTAGAGGCCCGAGGGAGACAAAGGCCAGCGGGAGAGGGACTTGGGACCGAAGAGAGGAGGATCCTCATTCCCTATAACGCCCTCCGGCAGCCTTGGCACCGAGGAAGTGAGGAGGGGTAGGGGTGCCGCCTCCTGTAAGAAACTCTTGGGGGCTTACACCAAGGTGGCTGCCCTTCCCCCACGGACAAACACCACTCCTATAAGAAGGATATCATCCCCTATGGAGACCAGGGGGTGTGGAAAATGTACAAGGTGGGGGCACCCTGTATGAGAGGAACGGAGTGATGTCACAGTTTAACGTCATGTGTTGAGGATGAGGGTGCTTGGCATTTTAACGTCTTGCAGCTCGGACGAGGTGGGTTTACTCCGCACCCTTAGGACATACATAATCGGTACCCTATTCTCCTTGTGGGAGGGAAGTTACCAGAAATTCCATGGTGAGGGGGTGTCACGGAGCGAACCATCGAGGGGTCCACGTTAGTGTGGCTATGCGACGAAGCAATAGTCATTAGCGTGCCTATGCGAAGAAGCATTAGGCGAAGTGTAACACCCTAAGATTTTATGAGAAATATTTTGTTTTTATGTATTATGTTATATTCAAGACCAAATAAAACTTTCACTACACACAACATTGTCTTGGCTTGTGTTACACGTAAGAGAAACCTTCCTAGATAGCTTGCGTTGCACGTAATGCCGAGTTTTACTAAATAATGATATATTATTATAATGTTATAAATTAGCTGTTATGAATAGTATTAACTGAATTTTCAATTTTATAACATTATAATTCATCTTAAATATTTTCAATAAATAGGTATGAAAACAAAATCAATTTTTCGGATAAAAGAAGTATTTTTTCAAAAAAATGCAGTTTTACTGCCTTTTGATGGCGCACCCTTTATAAATATAATTTTTGACACCCTTTATAAATATAATTTTTGACAAGTTTATAAGTTCAATTTTACAAAATAAACCTCTTATTTTGAATCATGCTATAAAAATTTACATTGGATAAATTTTTGGTATTTTTCTGATAAGTTTGTTATTTTGATGAATAGTAAAAATACGGTAAATTTTAATTAAAAACAACATTTTTCATCAAGATAATTTATATGGTTAAATTATAATATTTAATGTTTTTAAATTATAAATATAAAATATTTTAACCATTTAATATAATGTATGTCATTACCATTAATTTTACATTAAATTAATAGGTAAAAACATTTCAATCTTTGGAAATGTTTTAACTTTTAAAACCCGTTTTCTTAACAACGGGATAAATCTTAAATTAATTACTGAAACTTTTGTGTTTTGAATTTTGAAAAATTTATTCCATATTTGAATTTATTGGGTCCAAATTATGTTAATAGGTTACTTTTATTTTTTTCCATATTATGAATAGTAACTACGGTAATTTTTATTTACCACAGTTAAAGGTAAATCAGGCAATTAAAGGTAAACCTAAGATTATAAAATTACTCTAATACCTGAAAAATTTCTATTGGATGAATAAAAGTCAGTCCATATCACCTAAGGGTCATAATAGATTCTTTTCATGGACTTTTGACCATTAAAATGAAATAATTATTATTAAAACTAAAGAAAGTGACAACATGTCACTCTCTTATATCTTATAAGTGTAAGAATTTTAATTCAGTGATAAATTTCATAAAACAACGAATATAAATAGTCTCCAGAAATATAATAAAATTATATACCTCATGATAATTTATTTAGAATTTTTGGGGATAAAATAATTATCATTAATGAGGACACAATAGTGATGTAGAAATTATTTTATTGATTGAAATATCAAATAAATGGTTTTAAAAATATTAAAATAGATATTATATGAACTAATTATTTTTCTCCATTAATTTTCTAGATAAATATGACATGTTATAAATCTATTAAATATTTTGGTTCGAACATATCTTCCAGGTGGATTTTATATAAATTCAAATAAATGAATAGTGTCAAAATTGACACTATTGTTATTTTATAAATATAACATTTTATTAAATGGTTTAAAAATAAAAAAAAAATATTTAAAAATTATAAATTGAAATTTATATTGTCTAAAATGTCATTATGTATCCAATTATAGACAATTCAGAACACATAAGTAATTATTTATAACAATTTAAAATTTAGATTATTATTACCGCAAATAAAATTAAATAGATTAAATAAGGATAAATCAAGTTGATAAGGTTTAAAATAAATCCCCAACATGTCTAAATTTTATTTTATGATGATATTACAACTCTATATCATCTCATATTCGGATTTAAGTCGTTTTTGGAGGTTTTTATGTGGGGTTTGAATTTATTATAAATTAATATTTCTTATGTTTCCAAAGGTGCCCCTCTCCTCCCTTATAAAAGGGAACCTCCTCCCTCTCCTCCTCACACCATTTTGAGTCTTCAATATCGGAAAAACCATACCAATTTCACTAATCCACTTTACTATAAACATACTAGAGGTCCTGGTCTTCTTCAAAGACCAACTTTAGTTCCCTAAGAGGAGTGTTACGAAGACGTGCGTCGAAGAAGAGGTAATATCTTTTACCGATTATTTTAAACTTATTTCTTCTTATACTTACTCTATATGAGTTGTTTTATTATTAAGTAATAAATCCAGTATCAATTTTATACTGATATGTTATTATGAATATGAAACAGCCATGTTCTATCTTCTATCCATCCTATGAAAAAAACAAAATCACCACGCGTGCGTACGTACGGCCTACCATCTCCACGCTGTGGTGGAATCTTTTATTTCATCACTAACATAATTAGATGGGTATATGATGGAAGAAATAAATATATATGATTATTGAAAATTAATATTTATTGTGACATATTATACACCATACACTTCAATACAATTCCACAATCATGCGAATGATATCATCGCTCGTGCGTACGTATGGCTTACTGTCTCCACGATGTGATGTGACTCGTTCTACATGATATTAATTGAATAATGATTATATAAATGAATTGAATTAATAAATATGAAATATATTACACTAATACCAATCTTTAAATTAAGTCTTTATAACCTAAAAAGACGAATAAGAATTTATTCGACAAAACATGCATAAGAACATAAAGCAATGAACACCCGAATAAAAAGTAGCAGTATTACTGATAAGAAGATAATAATATAACCATATATGATATCATAAAAATAAATATGATTCTATAATAAGTCAATGACATTATTTAAATCATTATAAAGGCGGTTCAGATATGTACAAATCATATCAGACCTATGGTAAGGGAAGATCTCACAATCTCATTTTTATCCTAGATTGTTTATACTTATGAATTTACTAGGGCATATTTATCATCCAAATCCATGTTTCCTAAATATTTAATATTATTTCTATCCTCCTATAATTTTTTAAATCCAATTTTAACTATTGGTGAATTTTTGGTAAAATATATGAAAGGAATACTTTTTTGTTTTCTGTACGAGTTACTTTTTGACTTTTTCGGCCAAAGTACGAGAAGAATGTTTTTCTAACTTATACGGCATGAATGAATTTTTATGATTTCATAGAACATTATTTCCATGAAGCTTCCAAGATTATTTTTAATTAGCTTTTTTTAGTCTAAAATTGTATTACATATTAAGAAAGGAAAAATGTTTTTGAAGTAAAAAGGATATTTTCCTCAAGAATGGAGTTCAAGTGTTTTATACAAATTATTTTAATTCTAATATAATATAGGGTTCTGTTTATATCCATATTTTTACATTGATTTGATTATGTTATGATGGAATTATTTTTTTGAAGTTCTTTTATCTTATATGGTTTATATTATGATGGCATGATGTTTAAGAATCCCATTTTTATTACTTGGGTTATGCTATGATATACGATTTATGATTTTTTGGCACACATAAGAATGGTTTCATTATGAGATGGGTGGGGCCTATATCTCCATCCAATTCATTGGGTAAAGATTTATATATCATGAGATAGACATGGCTGGAATGGAATGTTAGTCTGGTTCAGTGATACATGACTAGAACAAGGAATGAACTCGGTTTAGAAATGGACTTTGTCCACTAAGATAGTCTTGAGAATGAGTCTTGACTAATAAGAAATGATTTTCTATGATTATGTGTGTATGTCAAAAAGTTTCATGTTATATTTTATGATCATTGGGATTATATTTCACTACTATGATTTATCCCATGTTATGATATTATTATCTCTTTTGCAGGTTAAGATTTTCAAAATGTTATGTTTGATGAATATGATATGATTGATATTTCCTTTGTTTACCCTTACTGAGCATTTGAGATCACCCTTTTTTTGTATGTTTTCTTTTCCTCAGGCTAGGAAGAAGGGTATTAAGTAGGATATTCCAAAAGAGACTCTAGATATGATGAAATAAACAGGAGACAATGCAGATGCTTTATGAACCAGTTGTTTATGTTTCCCAGTTTCTAAAGACACTATACCTATATAGCCCTATAAGGGTTTTGTTATATATTGTAATAACTATGATTCAATTCTGAAGTAATAACAATGTATGTAAAGTATGGGTCGTTATAGTTGGTATCAGAGGAAAGGTATAGTCAACCTTTGGAAACTAGGATGTGAAAGCCTTAGTATGAACCCTAAGGATATGTATAAGCATAGAACACAATATTAGTGTTTTAGAAATGGCCATGAATAACCTATGATAAGACCTTAAGTGTGAAATTTTATTCTTGATTATGTGGTTTTCCTATTATGATTAGTGTTTCTCACACTATGCTTATTGGTTTTAGTCAATGGATGGAACCCGAAGGAATCATGTTAATGCTGAATGTGATGGGAAATGTAATGATTGTCCCCCTGAGAAACCAAACGTTATGGGAGATGGAATGAAAAATCTTATAGCCATGCTCACACAACTTTCTCAAGATATGAATCAAGCAGGACTTCCAATCGAGCAAAGGAAAGAGCAAAATTCTGTTGAATCCTTCATGAGGCAGCATACACCCTCATTCAGTGGGTCTACTGATCCATTAGTGGCTGAAAAATGGATCAGTACCACTGAAAAGATATTTTTAGTTCTTCAATGTTTTGAACATGATAAAGTCATCTTAGCAGTATATCGTTTGGTTGGTGATGCTGATCAATGGTGGAATCTTATCAAGAATACGAGGAAATGAGACGAAATTGAGTCCATGGAATGGGACGAGTTCAAGAACATATTTTTCAATAACTACTTCCCTCGTATTCTTCGAACAAAGATGGAGAAGGAGTTTCTTAAACTAAATAAAAAGGATGATGAATCTGTTGGTACCTACGAAGCAAAATTTACAAGGCTTGCAAGGTACGCTTCTGGGATTATTATCCTTCCAGAGAGTAAGATCGATCGATTCTTTAGTGGATTAAAACAGAGTCTTCGAAGGGAGTTATCCATAAGGTACTTCAATAGCTAAGAGTAAATTGTTATATGTGCTCTTAAGGATGAGATAGAGATTGGAGTAACCCATCAGTCATATGGATTTGATAAGAATAGGAAAATGGAATTCAAAGGGAAATCTAAACACCACATTGAAAAGAAGATTAGTTTTCCCTTATTATCAACGCGTGGAAAGAAACATGGAGGGAATTGACTTAAAGAGACAAGTAAATGTCTCAAATGTGGAAAATAAGGTCATCAGACATTTGAATGCCGTAATTATGGGAAAAAGATGTCTAGTGATGTGAACAAAGGAAAGGCTACACAAAATTCACCCCCTATACTTCAATGTTACAAGTGCAATGAAATGGGGAATTATGCTAATCAATTCCCTAATCCAAGGGTTTTTTATGATGATCTAAGTCAACAAACTGTTAGGGCCAAAGAAAAAGTAAAGTCACATGTAATTTCTATCGACGATGTGGAGTACGATAACAAAGTGGTGAAAGGTACACTTACCATCTAATCTAAAGTAGAAAATGTTTTATTTGATTCTGGATCCACCCACTCTTTTATTTCTGAAGAATTTTCTAAGGTTATTGTCATACTACCTCTACAATTAGTTGTTGAGTTAGCTGTGACAACTCCTAATGGAACAACGATTGCATCAAAAGTTTATAATTCTTCTCCAGTTGAAATTTTTGGGAAAGTGCTACCTGTAAATCTTGTGATCCTTCCTATAGTAGAATTTGATGTGATTCTTGGCATGGATTTTCTTTCCTTATATGGAGCCCATATTGATTTCCAAATAAGGGAAATCACATTTCATATTATCGATCAATCTATGATCATATATAAATGCAAGGATGAATATAACCTTCCAGTGGAAATTGCTTCCATGTTATGGGTCTTGATTCCAATAAATGAATTTTATTTATCTCAAATGGTTGGAGAGAAACTTGAGATTAAGAATATTCCCGTTGTACATGAGTTTGATGATGTCTTTCTATAGGAATTTCTAGGTCTTCCACCAAATCGTGAAGTTGAGTTTTCAATAGATCTCATACCGAGTGCTATGCCCATTTCAAAGACACCTTATAGAATGCCCCTAATTGAGTTGCATGATTTGAAGAAGCAACTCCAAAAGAATCTTGATAAGGGATTTATACGCCCTAGTGCATCACCTTGGGGAGCACTAGTTCTGTTTATTAAGAAGAAAGATGGATTAATGAGACTCTGCATTGATTATCGAGAACTTAACAAGATCACTATCAAGAAAAAATATCCTCTGCCATGCATTGATGACTTATTTGACCAACTAGGTGGAGCTCAATACTTTTCCAAGATTGATATTCATTTAGGGTATCATAAATTAAGGGTTAAAAGGTAGGATATACTAAAGACAGCTTTCTGTACAAGGTATGGACACTATGAATTTATAGTGATGCCATTTGGTCTTACTAATGCCCCTGCTATCTTCATGGATCTAATGAATAGAGTCTTTAGAGACTATATTTATCAGTTTTTGGTAGTCTTTATTGATGATATTATTGTCTATTCAAAGAGCATGTAAGAACATGAAGATCACTTGAGAATTGTATTAAAGACCCTGAGAAAGGATAAGATTTATGAAAAAGTTACCAACTTTGAATGTTGGCATAAAAAAGATTCCTTTTTGGGTCACATAATCCCAAATGATGGGATATTTGTGGATCCAACAAAAAATAGAGGTTATCGAAAGATGGTCGTGACCAACAATAGTAAGTGAGATCCGAAATTTTCTTGGTTTGGCTGGATATTATCGATGCTTAGTCAATCATTTTTCACGATTATCTAATCCACTCACTAGGTTGACTCGAAAAGGAGTTAAGTTTATTTGGATAGAGGAGTGTGAAGATAATTTCAAGGAGTTAAAAATATGGTTATCCAATGCACCTTTGCTCACACTGCCTTGTAGTGGAGAAAGGTTTGTGATCTATAGTGATGCATCCAAGAATGGATTGGGGTGTGTTCTCAAGAAAAATGATATGGTGATATCTTATGCCTCACGACAGTTGATAATCCATGAGAAAAATTACCCAACTCATGATTTGGAGTTATCTGTGGTAATCTTTGCATAAAAGATTTGGAGGGATTATCTTTATGGTGAAAGGTGTGATATTTATACTGATCATAAAAGTTTAAAGTATATTTTTACATAAAAGGAGCTGAATATGTGCCAAAGAAGATGGTTGGAGCTGATTAAGGATTACGACTGCTCAATTCATTACCACCCAGGGAAAGAAAACAAGGTGGCAGACGCATTAAGTCGATAAGACCATGCTAGCTTATCCATGATGAGGATCACAAAAGATCCAATTTTTATGGATTTACAAAGGATGGATGTTGGAATTATAATGGAAGGGGAAAAATCATATCTTTCTCAAATGAATGTTCAACCATCTATACACTTGAAGATTAAATAGGCACAGAAAGAAGATGTAGAGTTACAAAAGAAGGTGATAAATGATCCTAAATTCCAAATTGATTGTGATGAAATAATAAAGTTCAGGAATCGGGTTTGTGTTCCTCTCATCCCATAATTAAAGAATGAAATATTGGATAAATCTCATAGTTATTCATTCTCTATTCACCATGGAATCATAAGGATGTATTGGGATCTGAAAGAGTACTTCTGGTGGGATGGAATGAAAAGAGATATTGCTAAATGTGTCTCTCGATCCTTGGTTTTTCAATATGTTAAAGCTGAGAGACAGAATTCTAAGGGGATGTTACAACCATTACCCATAACAGAATGGAAATGGGAAAACATCACTATGGTCTTTGTCACTGGACATCCAAAAAAATCCAAAGGAAATAATGCTATCTGGGTTATAGTTGATCGTCTTATGAAGTCGTCACACTTCATTGCTATTAGAGAAGATTTATCCCTTGATCAGCTTACCAGGATATATGTGAAAGAAGTGGTAAGATTTCATAGAGTATAACTTTCCATTATATCTGATCGGGATTCGAGGTTTACCTCAAATTTCTGGTGAAGTCTTCAGCATTCTCTAGATACAGAGTTGAGTTTCAGCACTACTTATCATCCTCAGACAGACGGTCAGTCTGAGAGGACAATTCAAACTCTAGAAGACATGTTGAGAGCTTTCTCTATGTATTTCAAAGGTGGTTGGGATCAACACCTACCTTTGGTGGATTTTTCTTATAATAATATCTTTCTCTCCAGTATTCAGATGGATCCTTATAAATCTCTCTATGGAAAGAAATTCCGAACTCCAACTTGTTGGGATGAAGTTGGGGAAAGAAAGATATTAGGATCTGATCTTGTTGATGAGATATCAAAAAAGGTCTGATCTATTCAACAACACATAAGAGCAGCTCAGAGTCGACAAAAAAGTTATGTCGATAAACGAAGAAAAGACCTAGAGTTTGAAGTGGGTGATAAAGTGTTCTTGTGAATATCTCCTTAGAAGAGAGTAATGAAATTTGGAAAGAAGGGAAAGCTGTTCCCTGGGTATATTGGTCCTTTTGAAATACTGGATCGTGTTGGGAAGGTAGCTTACCTATTGGCACTTCCACCAAATCTCTCTCAAGTTCATGATGTGTTCCATGTATCTCTCCTGAGAAATTACATACCTGATCCTTCACATGTACTAAGCTCAGAAGTTGTACCGCCGGAGCAAGATCTTTCTTATGAAGAACAGTCGATAGAGATTTTGGATCGTAGAAAAAACGTTCTATGAAACAAAACCACTCACTTGGTTAAAGTATTATGTAAGAACCACCAATTAAAAGAATCTACATGGGAACTTCAGGATATGACGAGGGAGAGGTATCCTCATCTGTTTGTTACGAAATGATGAATTTTGAGGCCGAAATTCATTTTAATGGGGGGTAGAATGTAACACTCAGATATTTTATGAGAAATATTTTGTTTTTATGTATTATGTTATACGCAACACCAAAGTAATCTTTCACTACACACAACACTATCTTGGCTTGTGTTACACGCAAGAGCAACCTTTCTCGATAGCTTGCGTTGCACGCAATGCCGAGTTTCACTAAATAATGAAATATTATTATAATATTATGAACTAGCCATTATGAATAGTATTAACTGAATTTCTAATTTTATAACATTATAATTCATCTTACATATTTTCAAGAATGAGGTATGAAAACAAAATCAAATTTTTCGGATAAAAGAAGTATTTTTTCAAAAAAAAATGCAGTTTTACCGCCTTTTGAGGGCGCACCCTTTATAAATATAATTTTTGACAAGTTTATAAGTTCAATTTTACAAAATAAGCTTCTTCTTTTGAATCATTCTATAAAAATTTACATTGGATAAATTTTTGGTATTTTTCTGATAAGTTTCTTATTGTGGAGAATAGTAAAAATACGCTAAATTTTAATTAAAAACAACTTTTTTCATCAAGATAATTTATATGGTTAAATTATAATATTTAATGATTTTAAAGTATAAATAGAATATATTTTACCATTTAATATAATTTTTGTCATTACCATTAATTTTACATTAAATTCATAGGTAAAAACATTTCAATCTTTGGCAATGTTTTAACTTTTAAAACCCATTTTCTTAATAACGGGATGGAATTTAAATTAATTACAGTAACTTATTTGTTTTGAATTTTGAAAAATGGATTCCATATTTGGATTCAGTGGGTCCAAATTATATTAATAGGTTACTTTTATTTTTTTTCATATTATGAATAGTAACTACGATAATTCTTATTTACTATAGTTAAAGGTAAATCAGGTAATTAAGGGTAAGCCTAAGATTATAAAATTACCCTAACACATTCCAACATTCTATTGGATGAATAAAAGCCGACTCATATCACCTAAGGGTGACAATAGATTCGTTTCATGGACTTTTGATCACGAGATAATTATTATTAAAACCAATGTAAGTGACAACATGTCACTCTCTTATATCTTATAAGTGTAATAATTTTAATTTAGTGATAAAATTCATAAAACATTGAATATAAATAGTATCCAGAAATCTAATACAATTATATACATCATTATAATTTATTTATCAATTTTAGGGATAAAATAATTATCATTAATGAGGACACAATAGTGATGTAGAAATTATTTTATTGATTGAAATATCAAATAAATGGTACTAAAAATATTAAAATAAATATTATATGAACTAATTAATATTCTCCACTAATTTTATAGATACATATAACATGTTATGAATCTATTAAATAATTTTTTTCGCACATATCTTCTGTGTGGAGTTTATTTAAATTCAATTAAATGAACAGTGTCAAAATTGACACTATTGTTATTTAATAAAAATAACATAATATTAAATGGTTTAAAAATCACAAAAATATTTAAAAATAATAAATTAAAATTTATATGGTCTAAAATGTCATAATTTATCCAATTATGGAAAATTCACAACACATAAGTAATTATTTATAACAATTTAGAATTTAGAATATTATTACCACAAATAAAATTAAATAGATTAAATAAGGATAAATCAAGTTGATACGGTTTAAAATAAATTCCCACCATGTATAAATTTTATTGGATGATGATATTACAACCCTATCACATATCATCTTCGGATTTAAGTAAGTTTGGGGGTTTTTATGTGGGGTTTGAATTTATTATAAATTAATATATATTATGTTTCCAAAGGTTCCCCTCTCCTCCCTTATAAAAGGGCACATCCTCCCTCTCCTCCTCACAACATTTTGAGTCTTCAAGCTCAGCCACCCCCTACCAATTTATCTTCTAAAATTCCCTAGAAACATACTAGATGTCTTGGTCTTCTTCAAATACCAACTATAGTTCCCTGAGAGGAGGTTAAGAAGATGCACGTCGAAGAAGAGGTAATATCCTTTACCGATTCTTTCAAACTTATTTCTTCTTCTACATCCTCTATATGAGTTGTTTCATTATTGATTAATAACTCTAGTATCAATTTTATACTGATATGTTATTTTTAATATGAAACAACCATGATCTATCTTCTATCCATCCTATGAAAAAAAATGAAATCACCACGCGTGCGTACGTACAGCCTACCATCTCCACTCCGTGGTGTAATATTTTATTTCATCACTACATACTAGGATGGGTATATGATGGAATAAATAACTATATATTATTATTGTAAATTAATATTTATTCTGAAATATTATACACCATACACTTCAATACAATTTAATAATCATGGGAATGATATCATCGTTCGTGCGTACGTACGGCCTACCATCTCCATGATGTGATGAGACTTGTTCTATATGATCTTAATTGAATAATTATTATATAAATGAATTTAATTAATAAATATGATATATATTACAATAATAACATTCTTTAAATTATGTCTCTATAACCTAAAAAGTGGAATAAGAATTTATTCGACAAAACATGCATAAGAACATAAAGAAATGAACACCCGAATAACATGTAGCAATATTATTGATAAGAAGATAAGAATATAACCATATATGATATCATAACAATGAATATGTTTCTGTAATAAGTCAATGAAAATATTTAAATCATTATACAAGAGGTTTAGATATGTACAAAGCATATCAGACCTAAGGTAAGGTAAGATCTCACAATCTCATTTTAATCTGAGATTGTTTATACTTCTGAATTTACTGGGGCATATTTATCATCCACATCGATGTTTCCTCAATATGTAATATTATTTCTATCCTCCTACAATTTTTTAAATCCAATTTTACCTATTGATGAATTTTTGGTAAACGATATGAAAGGAATCTTTTGTCGTTTTCAGTACGAGTTACTTTTTGACTTTTCCAGCCAATGTTTGAGAAGAATGTTTTTTTTAACTTATACAACATGTATGGATTTTTATGATTTCATAGAACATTATTTACATGAAGCTTCCAAGTTTATTTTTAATTAAATTCTTGTAGTTGAAAATTGTATTACATGTTAAGAATGTAAAAATGTTTTTGAAGTAGAAAGGATATTTTCCTAAGAATGGAGTTCAAGTGTTTTATCAAAATTATTTCCCATCTAATATAATATAGGGAACTGTCTCTATCCCTATTTTATACATTGATTTGAATATGTTATAATGGAATTATTTTTATGAAGTCCTTTTATCTTATATGGTTTATGTTATGATGGCCTGATGGTTAAGAATTCCATTTTTATTACATGGTTTAGGGTATGATATATGATTTATCATTTTGTGGCACACATAAGAATGGTTTCATTATGAGATGTGTGGGACCAATATCTCCCTTCAATGCATTGGGTAATAATTTATATCTCATGAGATAGACATGTCTGGAACGACATGTTAATCTGGTTCAGTGATACAGGACTGGAATGAGGAATGAACTCGGTTCAGAAATTGACTTTGTCCACTAAGATAGTCTTGGCAATGAGTCTTGACTAATAAGAAATGATTTTCTATGATTATGTGTTTATGCAAAAAAGTTTCATGTTATATGTTATTATCATTGGGATTACATTTCACTACTATGAGTTTTACCATGTTATGATACTATGATCTCTTATGCGGGTTAATATTTTCAAAATGTTATGTTCTTATAAATATGATATAATTGATATTTCCTTTGTTTAACCTTACTGAGCATTTGAGCTCACCCTATTTTTTATGTTTTATTTTCCTCAGGTCAAGAAGATGGGTATTAAGTAGGAAATGCCAAAAGGTACTCTAGATATGATGAGATAAACGGGAGAC
The DNA here is from genome assembly GCA_963277665.1 of Viscum album. Taxonomy (NCBI): domain Eukaryota; kingdom Viridiplantae; phylum Streptophyta; class Magnoliopsida; order Santalales; family Viscaceae; genus Viscum; species Viscum album. The sequence goes on along the minus strand of OY728122.1, from coordinate 574,028,174 downwards.
AATGTAGATGCTTTATGAACCAGTTGTTTATGTTTCCCAGTTTCTAAAGACACTATACATATACGGTCCTATCAGGGTTTTGTTATATGTTGTATTAATTATGCTTCAATTCTGATGTAATAATAATGTATGTATGGTATGGGTCGTTATACAAAGCAATTCAATGGGAGGTATCATCCAGGGGACTTTGAAATCAAATCATGAAAACTTGTAGGGTCGCACGAAAAAAGGATTTTCCAAGCAGAGGGGTCCATAGGTAGGGGCCTTGTGGAGCTCGGTTTCTCTGCGTGGTGGAGGGAACATGCGAAGGGGTGTGATTCGCGAAGTTGGGTGCCTTAGCCTTAGAATGGGGAGGAGGTGCAAATGTGAGGTGCTTCGCGAAGTGGAAAGGCATTCACGTAGCATTCACTCGCAGAGCACAAGCGCCTCGTGAAGAAAAGTGTCGTAAAGAAAAGTGCTTCGCGAAGTACAGTGACCCTGCCTTGGAATGTGGATCACGTGCACATGAGGGGTGTTTTGCGAAGCATAAATGCTCCATGGAAACCCGAGTCCCCTTGGGGATCCCCTTCCTTCACGAAATCTCTTAGGCTTTGCGAAAGGAATCCCTCTCGGAAGAGGGGTTTAAAACAAGGCAAGTGTGAGGCACTTCGCAGAGAAAAAGTACCTCGCATAGCTCATGATTCGCAGAGAAAAGGGTGCTTTGCGATTTGGGAGCTAGAAAGTTGAAAGGTCAGACTGTCTGTCTGTTGGGCTCGGGGGGAGCCCGGTATTTATAGGCAAGAGGCGCCGTTAAGCAGAGCTTACGCGGCACGAAGAGGGCTTTGGTTGCTTCTTGGAGGGTCGAGAATGTCAAAGGCATTCGTGGAGGGGTCTTCCTCCTTGCTTCGTGGCGGGATCGCAAATGTCAAAGGCGTTCGCTGAGCGTCCCGCCTCCTTGGCTTCGTGGCGCACTCGCGAACGTCAAAGGCGTACATGGAGCGTCCCGCCTCCTTTTCTTCGCAGCGGCCGCAGTTCTTGCGGGACATCGCGAAGTGGTTTCGCGAGGCAGTTTGCGGTGACTCTTCCTTCTTTTTCTTCCAAAATTTTGGTGCCAACAATGTTGTTTGAATAAGTATGAATAAATTCAACAATTGAGGTAAGTAATTTTCATCTCAATTTTATTTTTGAGTGACACATTCCATATTCACCAATTGTTTCTTTTTTATAGTGTATACATTACCCACAAATTTATTTAATGATTTTTAAAATAAAAATAACAGGATATATATATATATATCCACATAATAATCTTTATTTCATGGTGTTTATGATTCAAAAGATACCAAAATTTTAAGGGTTTTATGATAACGTCTCATCATGTATAAGGATTGATTATGATTATTCTTAAAATGATGAAATATTATGATCTATCAATCTAGAAACACATGAAATTTCTTATACTCTTCTTATTTCCTAAAATTAAGAGCTTTTCATTCATTTTATTATATTTGGGCACTTTATATACCAAAATAATATTTTTATGGAATGACAGTTTCATTTATATCTGCAGTTAGAAATCCATTTTTTCCATATCAATGTTTTCTAAAAATGATTTCATGAATATTTTTAATAACACTCTATAAATTATTAAACTAATTTATACCATTTTAAATATTTAAAAAGTGTTTAAAATGGAATAATTTTTTGTCATTTTCTAATCGTGTTACTTCACACTTTTACCCAAAATGTGAAAGTAATCTTTTGTTTAGTATACATGACTTGAACATAATTTTCCACCATCACGACCACTCAATTAATTGAACCTTCATTTAATATTTTTTGAGTTTTTTTCAAAGAAAAATTATTATATTATATTTGATATTTTTTTGATTTAAAATTATATATTGGAATGGTTAAAGGATATTTTTTCTCAGGACATGTTCTAAGTGGTCTATTAAAAACATTGTTGATCTACGAGGACATACTTTGATGTTTCCTAAACCATAATTGGTATACGATCCAACGATAAAATCCTTATTTTTTATCTTGTTAGTTTATGATTATTCTAACAATATGTTTTTGAAACCCATTCATTTTCCATTGGTTATGAAATGATGAATTGATGAAATGAATATGAATCTTGTTTCTTTTACATGGGTTATTATATGATGAAATGTTATTGAAAATTGTTTCTTTATCATGGGTTTTTATATGAATAATATTTTAAGATCTTTTGGAACAAATCTACACTATTTTTTATTTGGTGGGTGGGTACAAAATTATATATCCCTCCAATGCATTGGATAAATTATTATATCTCATGAGAGGGTTTGGTAAAACAAGTCTATGTGATTGATATTAAATAAGAAACAGGTAGACGTGCTTGATTTTCTATGGAAAACATGTCTATGTTCTTTAACCACTATTAGAAATAGTTATTTATGCATGACACATTATTATTTTATGGTCTCAATAGTTAAACTTGACATATGAAATGGTTTCTATACTTATGCTGGTTCTGTAATTTTATGACATAGAATAATGGTTCATGATTGATTTTTTATGATTTTCAACTCTTATGATTAATTAATTTTGAAATGATAATGACTTATTCCATGACTCATGTTTACGATCCTTGATAAATTATAAATGAAGTTTGAAATTTATGTTCATGATTTCATACCCTTATACTTATTTCCTTTCTTATGATCATTGATTCATATCTCCCATGTCTACCCTTACTGAGAATCTGAACTCATACTTGTTATGTTTCCTTTCCCCAGGTTATGATTAAAGGTTATAAGTAGGGTATATTTATTAACAATAACAAATGGAGAGATATTTTTGGGATATGTTTAAGATAATTTATGAAATAAAAAGATTGTGTATCCAGTCTCCGAATACACTAGTCCTTTACATCCCTAAGGCTTTAATTTGGGAGATATATTGAATATGAATATAAAAAGATGTAATATTTATTTATGAAAATCATTAGTATCTATAAATGTAAAGGATATATGATTAGTATTTTTAATATTTTTTAGTCTGATTTATTCTTGGATATTAGGTGTGAATACACATTCCTTTGAGTGGATGCTGTGAAACATGACATTTATAGTAGGATTGTAGAGTCCATGGGGTGCCTGGAACTCTATTAGAAGAAAAAATTATTTAATAAATTTCCAATACATAAATTTTAAATTCTTCACTTCGATCAAGGAACTGGTAGTGGAACTTTAAGGGGAATGGATATACTCTTTTCTGAAGAATTTTAGTTGAGAAGCATTTCATGTGGACTTGCTAGAATACTTTTAAGGTTGGATTAATTTTGAACAAAAATGGTTATTATGTGAAAGGATTTCTGGGAGTTGGAGATCCCTTATGAGATATTCATGGTTATACTATATTGGGTTTAAGGGTTTTCATGGAACTGATAAACTGCATAATGTGGAGGCTAATGAATTTATATGTTATCTTACTCTTAATATGGATAAAGGGATTGCCCTAAAATAGGTTAAAGTAAAATATATCGTTATTATTATATTTTTTTTTACCATCCCCTCACACTAGTCAATAGTTTATATCATGTTACAATGGACGTTTAATATTGATTAGGGTACATATATCGCACATAGTTGGTGGGAGGGAAAAATAGAAATTAACCTTTTATCCTCATGCGGTGACCCATCCAAGGGTTCTAGGGAATTCCCTAGCTTAGGCTCACTCCAAATGTATTTTAAACTTCTAATTAAAAGATATCATCTTAGGGTTTATGATATTACACACACTTTATGTAATATCCAAATTTGAATTTTGAATGTATTTAAAAATATATATATTAGAGATGGGGGATAATAATATAGAAATAGAGGAAAGAATCGATATAATTACATGAATTATCATAAGAAACATCATCACATAATAATAATTTAATCATAATTATTAGTGTATAGAAAAATAGGAATATCCAATAGGATGAGGCTGGTGTATAAAAATTAAACATCATAACCATAAGTCAAGTCTTACCACTAAGATTTTATAATATAGCTGTGATAGGATATCTTCTTATTCCCCATACATATTATCTCATGAGATTAAAAATTTGTGTAATATATTGGGGAGTTGTGTATTTATTTTCCAAAACATAAAATCCTAATATTTTTAAAATCATATGTTTCAAATAGAAAATAATTTTTCAATAACTATATATAAATTAATAATCAAATCTTGAATATTTTATATATTTAAATTGTTAAAATTTTTATAATAATATCATAAATCATAACATATGACAAATTCAAAAGTAATAATAAAAAATAGAGTACATAATATTTAGGATGAAAAAGTTCTTATGGGATATTCAAGATGGTTTCATATTCATTTAGAAGCTTTTAAATATTTATGATACCGTTAATAATATAAATATAAAAAACTTATAATTAGTTTGAAATGGATATCATATTTGATAGGAGTATCTCTAATTATTTTTTGTTCAAAAATAAAGATGTAAAACCCTGATATTTTAAATAAATTAATATATGTTTTATATAATAATTTATACACAACATAAATCATAAAACCCATAAAATATTTTTCATAAAATTGCTTGTAGTGTAGCCCAAGAATAAATGAACTGTAATATAATATACAGTTACAACCTATCTGTTAAGCTAGAAGGATTGAATAAGAATAAGTAAATTTTGAAAATAATATGGTTTATAAATTTTTAATATAAATTAAATGGTTATATGTTGATTTTAATATAAAATAAGAATCATTTCAAACAAGAAAAATAGACGTTTTCCAAAAAAAATACTGTATATTTCTAAAAGAATGTTTTACCACGCTTCATGCATATACCTAAAAATATTTTGTTTAAACTTTTTGAAAATTTATTATAAAAAAAGAATTAATTTTTTTAATTCATCACATTGAAATTATCTTATAGTGAATTTTTTGGATTTTATTTGGAAAAACAGTTTTTTCAATGAATTGCGAAAAATATTGATTTCATAAAAATGCCATTTCTTTTCAATAAATTATGTAATTTAAAAGTCAAATTATGTTTTAAATATTATTTATGGTAACATAAGTATTATTCATTTATATTTAATCTAACTAATTAAATTTTAATCAATATTATATTGGGTTTTTGTACAAATTAATTTTTAGGTTCAAAAACGACATTTTTCTAAAAACTATTTTGAAGTGAATAATGTTTCTAACTTTTAATTAATTTAAAAACCCACTAATGGGAAATATTTTAAAAAAGATTTATATGATATGTAAATAAATATTAATTTAAATCCATATAATTATAATTATATTTAATTAAGTTAATATAAAAACATATTTTCATTGAAAAGTACACATCTTGAAAACCTTCTTTTTCATCGTGTTTGTCGGATTAATTTTAAAATAATTTCTACAAAACATATGAATTAAATTTTAAAAAATTTATTATATATTTTTAGTCAATATAAGAAATATTATATGAGGAGTTCATCTTAATTTTTTAATAATGATTATTGAAAATAGAAGAAATCTTTTACCATAGTTAGTGTAATAATGGATTTATCAGGGGGTTAAATGGAAAAAGGAAAGGGGTAAAAAGACCTAAAAACGTTTCTAAAATCTATTTTATGGAAATATTTAGATCTTATATTTTCTAATAATTTTTAATTGTAAAATTTCTAAAATTTTGGAAAATAAAAACCATAGAAATCACTTTTTATTTTAAAAAATTTCAATTGTGTCGCTCACTTCACTTATAAAAATCCACTCAATCTTCTTTCCCATTCACACCTTAAATGCCCTTTCTATCACAAAATACCTAGCTAAATATATTAATTATATCCCTACCTATATCCAAGAATATATTTTTTGATCAGAAAATCAATATAAGATGAATTTTGTGTTAACCTAGGGATGTAGACTGAAGAAGAGGTATCATGGTTAATCGAACATTTTTTATTTTATTTCACTATAAACAACCTTAAAATATTCTAAAATTTTGATAATATAATATAAATAATATCTAAAATATAATTATATTTTTTTGTTAATTTAATAATCAAAATACATCTAATATTCCACCTAATATGAAACAAAACTAGCATTCATGATTATGGTGGACTACCACCTTATAAACTAATGTAATTCAATTTCCAACATTGCCTCTCGACTCTATACATAATGACATATTTAGAGTATAAAAATGATATATGTAACATAATTATACTAAAAAAATTATGATATAATATATAACTTGTTACTTTCTATTCCATGAGGCATACAATAACATCTCTCGTGTGTATGGAAGACTTCAACCTCATTAAGTGATGCAACTTTTTTTCCACTAAAAATTTTCATGGAAGGTAAAAGGATAATGTTAATGGATATATGTTATATGTATTAAATAATTATAATATTTATGAAATTTTTTTCATCCTAAAAATATAATATATCATTTCTTTTCTTATATTTCCACTCACATAAAAATGATAACGTTGTTCGTGCGTACGTGTGGACTACTGCCACCATTAATATATGTGATTATTTTTTCATCACCATAACACATGGACGATATATATAAGAATAGTTAAAGAAAAAATTTGGTATTTATTATATTATTATAATTTTTATAGCAAAAAAAAACACTTTCAATCTTTCCATAATGATCATTGAAAAATGGAAGTGTTGCTCATGCATATGTACGACCTACCATATCCATGATTATACCATAGTTCCTTTTTTATAAACTTAAATAATTTTAGGTTATAAAAGTATAAATTATTTATAAAAATTACAAATATTTCATCATTATTATTATTCTTTGATGTTTGAGTGGTGACCTCTTTGACCATGGGTGAGACACCGAAGGTGTTCTGATATAATGAACCGAACATCATGAAAACACACAACATGGAATTAACTGATTAATTAATTCAATATGAGACTATAATAAGTGGATAAAATGGTTTAATAATAAATTAATAAACGTAAAAAAGGTTCTCAAATAAATAAATAAATATTATTATTTTATTTTATATGATTTAATGGACATGCATGGAATGTGTGGATTAGAGGTAAGGGTTTCTAGTCTAACTTTTTATTTCTACGAGACATATGTATTATTCACCACTTGTTTTTATATTGTGTTTTATATACTATACATCAATGTATTTTATTATTTTTTAGAATATTTTTTTGGTATTTATGAACCCATATGAGGTTCTCTCTTCCATAGGGGTTTGAACTATAGATTACCACAAAAGTATGGGATTTCATCTCAATTTACATTTATTGAGACATATTTTTTATGAAACTTCTGTTATATAGTTTATATACTACCGATTTTACATGAGATATCATGAATAATTAATTTATAATTGAATTTATTGTTTCAGTTTGAATTATTTTATCAAAGAGGATTTGACTTGAATGTTAGGATGTGGTAATAAATTTTATAACTGAATTTAGTTTTGTTGGGTTATATTAACTTTTCATTATATTTGATATTATATTGATTATTTTTTAAAAGAGTTTTTGTTATCATATGTTTTATTCGGACTTTTATTATGTGGATTTACATTTTATACACATAATCACTTCCCAGATTAATCACATATCAGTATTATGATCATTGTAAGGGTTTCTCATTTCAAATTGACTTATTTTGGAAATTTGTTATGTTATAAATCTATCCTATTTTATGAGGTATATAAACTATTGATTTTATATGTTATATCTTGAATATACTTATTTTAATGATATTAAAATTTTAATATGATTTCATTCTTTCATGGGGATTACAATTAAATAGTTACCGTAGTTGAAAAGGAATTATGTTACAATATCCTTTCATTTGAGATTATATATGTCAATGGTACAAATAATATAATCTTATTTTATTGAACCATATCTATTTTCTACTCCCATGGTAATGAATTTGGTTCAAATGTTTAATTTCTATTTCCTCCCTTACTGATTAAAGTAATATGAAGAATGTTGTTTGTAAGAAACACTGATCTTGTATTTTCATTTAGATCAGTTATACAAATAAGTTTTTCTATAAGGTCATTTTAAATGGTCTTTGACCTTATTTTAAATGATTTTAAAAGGAAATTTCTTAATGTTTTCCAAATGGGTCCTTTTTTACGCTCTTTACAATTTTTTTGAAAAGAATGTTTTTTTAACATTTACATCATAAAGGGATTTTATCACCATCGTGGAAATTATTTTTTTTGAAGATTATATTTTATGTTGTAAAGATTATTTTCAATTAAAATGTATTTCACAAATTTTTTGTGAATTTTTACTTTTTAAATGCAATTTTCAAAATGAAATGGTTATTTTACTTAAGAATATTTTTAACGACCTTTTTATAATATTTCCATGCATCAACTTCAACAAAAATAGATTGTACTTAGAAGGTTCCATAGAGTCTCTCCTGCCGTGGGAGTCATCTCTCTTAGGATCTCCTAGGTTTCGTAGTTCCCTCTCGTCCCTCTGATGGAGGTTGTAACCAGTTCGTCGTTCGACCGGATGGGCGACGGTCATCAGCTTCCCTATGATCCCCTCTTCCACCCACAGATCCCTTTTCCTCACCCACTAACCAGGCCTCCGTTGACTCAGTCTCTTCCGATTCCCATCGGATTCCAGCTCCCAAACCTGGCTCCCTTGTGCTGAGGGGCTTACCGGTTCCAAATCCTTTGACCCGTGTCTGACCTCGGTCCCTCGATGCCTATGATTCAAAGAAGATGAACTACGGATTTGGTTCTGGAATCTTGTGAACAGACGAGTTTCTTACCTGTTTCACGAAGAAGGCCTCAGCGACGACCGTTCACGTAGAATCTCAGATCTGAAAATCGGTGACGGCTCCCGTGTCGATCACCCAGATTATCGAAGATCTCGCTTGGAGGTTCAGTTTTGCAGAGTTGGTTTTCAGATCCATTTCCATTCTGGGAGGTTGTTTCCCTAGATCTGCTTCTTACGGTGGTCGTACAACGTTGGTCATTTTCCAGATACGCGATTTGTGGTGGCCGATTACCAAGATCCGTGGTGACACTGACCCCCCTCTTCTGTGCGGTGACTCCCCTGATTTGCAAAAGGTCCAGGTGCGAGAACTGTGGTTGGTGATCTGCTTGGTCCGCGAAAGGCACCGCCCACAGGTTGGCGGTGAGGTGGGATTCCAGATCGCGAAGGACCGACTTCGCGAAGCCGACTCCATCTGCATCACGAAGTCGACTCCATTCTGCGTCGCGAAGCCGGATCCCCCTGATCTGTGGATCCGGCTCATCCTTCCTCGTGAAGGACAGGCTCGAGAGCCGATCAACGAAGAAACCTTCGCGAAGCCCGGCCGCGCTTCCCTGGTCGCACAGGGCTGGCAGCTTTTTCCCATTCCCAGTAACTCAAGCTGTTTGTGGAGAGGCCGCCACGTTGGGTTTGTCTCGCGAATAATCCACCATGAAGTTTCATTGTTCCGGAAGAATCCTCCGCGTTGTAAATGACTCACTCAGAATCAGCCGCGAAGATCCAGCAGTGAAGAAAGATCGCGAAGAGCCCGTCGCGTTGAGCTGTTCCGCGAACACTGGAGTGCATCGTGTCAAACTCAATCCAGGAGTGAGTGAGGTCGTGGTATCCCTTACCGCGGACCGTGAAGGCACTTCGTGAACGAATTCATTGTGCAGGACTAGTCACAGACGTTGGCCGCGGAGTGGGGTTTCCAGTCCAAGGGCCCTTTGATTGGATTGGGCCTGGACAATGTGTCTTTGAACTAGGTCAGGCCTTGATTTTTCCTGTTTTGATGAGGTCCGTGAATCCTATCTGTGATCTCCCAAAAGTGAGGGTTATCACTGCAAGAAAGCCCGGCTTCTAAGGAAACCTGACCACCACTCGTTGACCAAAGTTGGGCCGAACACCGGGCACTTTGTTAGGAGCTCTTTCCGAACCCACGAGCACTGATCCATGGAGGCGGATTTATTGAACCAATGGAATAGGTTGTCCTTGACTGACAGAGAGAAGGAAACAACCAAGGCCCAGGAAAACTAAGATACACTATTGGAAAAACGTATGTCTCACCTAGTGGTCGGAATGTTCGTGGAGAATATCATAGTTAATCAGTGGGCCCTCAAAAACACCCTCCAAAACCTCTGGAAAATGGAAGCTAGCGTAGCTATTCGGGAAGCGGGGAACAACCGCATTTTTTTTGAGTTCATAAATGAGAGAGATAAAGAAAAAATCCTGAGAGGTAGACTGTGGTCCTTTGACAATAAAATACTCCTCATGGAAGAATACAAAGAGCGGGACAATATACAACACATTAATATCACCTGGTCCCCCTTATGGATACGTATCAAAGGATTTCCCTCTTCACGTACAAACAGAATGAGTTATAAGAGAAATCTGGGACAACATTGGCCAATTCCTAGATTGGGACTGCTCATACCATATCCAATGGGGGCCCGAGGTTCGAATTAAGGCCGAAATGGAAGTGTCAAATCCGCTGATGTGGGGCATGTTTTTGAAATTCAATGACACAAACATCTGGATATCATTCGAGTTGATGAAACTCCCAATATTATGTTTCTTTTGTGGACGTCTCGACCATCTGGAAAGAGCATGTGTCTCAAAGAAAAGGAATGATTCAGGTATTCTCATTCTTCAATATGGCCCATGGCTCCGATCCAAATCGACTAGATATGCCTTCATCCCTGAGACAGAGAAACAAAAGGACCACGACCATCTCACATGGGCTACCAGACGGGTGGAAACTATACATGAAAAAGTCTTCATGCTTGGACAACCAAATATCCCTAAAGATGGCCCAACCACTTAGAGGGAAACTAGAATACTTTCTAACTCCCTGAAGGGAACTGTTCCAACATATACAGAGCCGGTGACGACGCCAGATGACCCACCAGATAAAAGGCCGAAGCCAAAGTAGATGCTCTTTGAACAACCTGATCCCATCCCTGATCCGGAAAGGACCAAGCCAAAAATCCTACCATAGGGTGAATACGGGATGGAAGGAACTCCACCACCTAGCCCAATCGCCCGTCGAACCTGGAAATGGGTGCAACATGAAGAAAGAGACGGTAAACTGGAATACCCTAACCGCGGTGAACAGAAAAGACGAATTGAAACAAACCAGTCAATGGGGAACTCCCCAAAAATATGGAAAACGATGGGTGGAAAATCATGTTCGGAGAGCCCAAAGGTAGAGACGGGTGAGACCCAGCCCCTCCTAGATCAATGATTGTCTTATGCTGGAACTGTCGTGGGCTTGACAACCCACGAGCGGTTCACATGCTCCAGCGCAATTGCACCCAATGTCTCCCGGATATGGTTTTCCTGTCTGAAACCATACTAGAAATCAAGGACAGCGCTGACATTACTCTGAAATGCGGCTTCCAAGGCTTCCTCCTGGTCTCTAGACAAGGCCATTCTGGGGGACTCTGTCTCCTATTGATGGAAAACATCGACGTCAAGATATTGTCCTTCTCCTCGCACCATGTGGCAGCAGCCATTCAGGCGGACCACACCCCGCCTTGGACTTTTGTGGGATTCTATGGCTGGTCATCCCATAATGAGAAGGGTAAATCATGGGATCTTCTATGAAAACTACATCATAATCTTCCGAGCCCTATTCTCTTTGGAGGGGACTTCAATGAGATTATGTTACACAAGGAAAAGCGGGGTGGAATTTCCCGACCCTATGCGTCGATGTCTAATTTTAAGGTCACGGTCTCTAGGGCGGACTTGATCGATCTGGGGTACACGGGTAATCCCTTCACATGGTTCCAAGTTAATATGGATGGTACCCGCATTTCTGAGCGACTTGACAAATTTCTAGGCTCAACTGATTGGATAAATCTCTTTAGCATGTTCCACAATGGCCACTTGATGCTCAGCTGTTCGGACCACTACCCAATTTTCATTGACTGTACTCAAGGAGAATGTAACAAACATTCCAGCGGACCCTTCAGATTTGAGAGCTTCTGGTCAAAAGACTAGGAATGTGAAGAGGTGGTCCGATCAAGTTAGAAGAGTTCTCACGAAGATGTTGGCCTCAATCTCCAACAGGTAGCATACGATCTGAGATCTTGGGGCAACAAGAAATTCCGCCACCCTGGTAGGCATTCTGATGTCATTGAAAAGAAACTGCACAACCTACTCAGGCAACCCCCATCCAATTGAATTCTCTCCAAGATTGGTGCCACTCAAAGAGAGTTGGACGTGACCCTGAGTATTAAGGAAATCTTCTGGGCTATGAGGGAGTGGGACATCCACATTAAAGAAGGGGACGCTAATACAAGGTATTTTCACCAGAAAGCTTCAGCTAGACACCAGAAAAACTCTATCACGTGTATCTCACACCCTCATGGAAGCAAAGTCTCTGACACCATCAGAAAGAAAGATTCTTTGACACGCTACTTCCATAACCTTTTCTCTATAGGATCTCCTTTCATGTCTGCTGAGGTGGAAGAATGCATCAGACCTGTGATCACTGAAGAGATCAATCAGCAACTTACCAAAGATGTGATGAATGACGAGATACACCTGGCTCTGAAATATATCCACCCCACTAAGGCCCCAGGACCGGATGGATTCCACGCCCTATTCTTTAAACAATACGAGCACATCATCGGTTCCGACATCTGCAAAATGATAAAAAATATCTGGGCGGGGAATACAAGCATTTCCGTCATCAACGAAATGGTCCTCGTCCTCATTCCCAAAATCAAGAAACCTCTGGTGATCCCTGATTTTAGACCTATCAACCTATGCAATGTATCTTATAAGATCTTGTAACACCCTAACCCCAGTTACCCAGAGTCAGTGCATTATTTTAATACATTGGCATGATTACAAGGAATCATGTCCCGAAGGACCGACCGGTTTAGTAGTCTTGGAAAATAGATTACATACATGAATGTTACATTACACTTCATAACACACAAAACAAAATAAATAATCCTTTATGAACGCCATTATTCTCTTTTCTTAACCCTGCATATCAATCACAATACACTTCTTGGAATCCTGGGAAAAATAAAACATAGAAAGGGGTGAGCTCAAATGCTCAGTAAGGATAATAGTATTGTGGAAACTTTCATAAATAAACATAAACATTTAAGGCAATGTATAACTAAAAAAAAGCCTTTTAAACTTGAACTTCCGCATAATATGGAATAGATAAAATTAAATAATTTCATTTACTTATTCACATGGATATTCTACTAGTTGAATAATCACATGCAATATCAATAACCACTTTCATAATGATGGAATGCATAATGTCATGCTATCATAACCACATAGCCAAGACCTCGTGCCAAGACTACAAATAAGATTTTTTCAAGGCCTCGTGCCAAGACACTAGTTTGTCTCATGAGACCTACCAATGCATCGAAGAGCTATAGCGGGCTCCACCCGTCACTCACTAAGTCCAATGTATTCCTCATATGAAAAGGTCTAAACATAACATAAACATTCATATTAAAACTAGCATACGAAATGTCAATACTTTACCCATAAACCATGAATGATATAAAAATAACACATCCACAGTAAAACATATCACAAAACCTTCAACAAAATATCGAATATTTGTATTATGATAAATCAACTTCAAAACAAGTTTAAAATCCATTAAAGGATTTTGAGGTTGATGAAAATGATTTGTAAAACTCTTTGAAGAAATACCCCTTTTTCATGAAAACATTTAAAAGTCACACAATTTGGATAAGAAGTCATTTAAATACGTTTTTGAATCAAAGTGTCCCATACCACTTTGAAACTTTTGAAAGGAATTAACATTTTAAAAAAATTCATGACCATATAAATAAATCCTTAAAAATCATTTTGAAGACATGGAAATTAATGAGAAAGATTTAGAAGATTAAATATTTAAAACATTTGAAATGATGTTTTAGTAAAAATTCCATTAAAATAATCCCTTTAAAAACCCTTTTCATAAAACATGGACATGGATAATAAATATGTCCCAGTAGATACTTACGTAAAAACAACCTCGAATAATAAAGAGATTGTGAAATTAACCCTTACCAATTTAGTAACTAACGAAACATACACCCCATGAAATAGGTATCATACAATTAATATGTAAATACACATAAATTAAAGTGTATTACATAAAGAATACAATTATGGGCAGTACATACACCATACAAAAGGTAATAGTGGCAATATGGCATGAATCTCATGAGAATAAGGAGTGAGATGAAAACCCCTTACCTTGTACATTTCCTTGATAGTGTGTATGTTAACCTCCTATATAATAGTTAAATCATTGTTATTAAATTATACAAGAATCATATTCATAAATATGATATCATATATGATCTTTTAATATTGCTTTGTTAATAATATTTTAGTATTATCGTCGTTTCAGGTGTTAACTGATTCGTTTTCCTTTATATGCTTCGTTACGTAAGCCATGTTTGTTATGGATAGGATGTATCTTATTCATATATAGAATGATATCATGTCCTTAAACAATAATTTTAATCATAAAATGATAATTAGTCTTTAATGGTTATGATGGGGAAACGAATCTCATCGCGTTCGTGGAGACGGTAATCCGTATGTACGTACGAGCACTACTTTCATTTCATTTTTCATTTTAAAAGGAATAAAAACCAAATTATACATAGGTATATTATTATTCCAGTATAATATAATATATTATATGTGTTACTTGAGTTATTAACACCATCCTTTATACATTCCATGTATGGTATGAACGAGTCATATCACTTTGAGGGGGGTGGTAGTCCGCACTTCCTCAAATGAAATTATCGTATATATATACAACATGAAACAAATAATGGTATGATATAAAATGGAATTACAGAAGATTATATATAAAATAAATATCATTAATATCATATTTAATTATAGTGCCATCATAATGGCCTCCATGATAGGTGATAATAGATAATTGAACAATCATCGCTTCGTGAGGCGTTTGGTTTCCATCCACAAAAACATTATGTTCTTCACCCATTAAATGGAGGTGTGTGTAAGTGTAGTTCTAATAATTCTAAAAACAATATCCTAGTATATTTAGGATACTGGTTTTTTTACAAAATAAAATAATAAGAAGAGTTTAGCAGTTGGAGAAGTAAAATAAAAGAAAAGAAGCTAAGAGAAATCATTACCTCTAATTTGGGTAACTCCCTTTGGTTTGAACCAAAAAGGACTCTTGAAGTGCCTTCTGCCTAAGGTAAGACTTCTAAGATGAGGATAGGTATGTAGGTAGCTTAATGGTGTAGAGTTTGGAGGAGACAAAAGGCTTGAGAGGTGTGAGGAATTGGTTAGAAGTGGTGTCCTTTTATAAGGGGGAGGAGGGGCTCTTTAGAAAAAACTTAAAGTATTATTTTATAATAAATTCATATTCGGTTTCTAATGGATCCAAAGTGAATTATTCAAATCCTATGGTGGGTATGGGTCTAAATCCTTTCAACCAATAGATTTTATACAGGTTTGTGTCATTATATTAACCTTATCTTTTAGTTTTAACTCTTGGTTAATTAGTTTGACACTTACCATGTCACTTTGTATTTTTATATTATATAGTTAATAAACTTACTATATACCTCCAAGAGACCCCCAAGTGGTCCATTAATAATAAAAATATCATGATACAATTCCTTTGGCCGAACATTAGATTTTTAGGAATTTAATATCAATTAATAATATAATATTTGTTTTAAAAACTCTTTTATGTCAATTTTGACACTATTTGGTATTTGATTTTTGTGAAAATCATAACAGCATGATTACTTCGAAAAAAGTTAATTAAATCAATAAAAACATGTCATATTAACCTATAAAATTCATGTAATTCATTAAAAGTTTCAAATTATATTTATTTGGGTATTTATAATGTCAATTATTTTAATATTTCACTAATAAGGTAATTACTGCATCATCATTGCGTCATAAATAAATTAAATTAGTTAATATCTAAAAATTACAAATAAAATACAATTATGTAGGAAATATTTTTATCTTTCTAATTAATATTTATAGTCAAAAATATAACATATATAACCCTATGTAAAAATTGTTTTGCTAAAAGATATAGGCTTATGTCATTTTTGTTTTTATTTTAACTTAATTAATATAAAGTGTCATTATCAGTTACAAGTGGATCCATGAGGTCCCAAAATCGACCCAAATATTCTCATGGTCGGACATGTATCAATAAATTGCGTTAAGACATGTTTTAGGGTAATTTATTATTATTATAATATTATTTTTTTACCCTTATTTACCGGATTTACCCTTTAACCATGGTAAATAAAATATTTACCGAAGTAATTATTCAAAATGTCTAAAAATAAAATTTACCTATTTAAACATACTGATTCCAAATATGGAGTCCATTTTTCCAAATTCAAAATACAGAAGTGGCAGAAATTAATTTAAAATTAATTCCCGTTGTCAAAACAAAAAAAAGCATGTTTTTAAGAGATAATAACTATCAAAAGATTGACACTTGTTTATGTCCGGTTTAAATGTGAAATTATGTCCAATGACCAAAATTGTATTAAATGGTAAAAATATATTCTAAATATACTTTAAAACTACTCAAATTCATAATTTATCACTATTAATTGTTTCGATTAAAAAAGTTGTTTTTAAAATTTTTTTAGTAATTTTCACTATTCATCAAAATATAAAAGTTATCCGAAAAGTACCAAAATTTCATCCAAGGATAATTTCGATATTCCAAATCCAAAAATAAATTCCATTTTGAAATCTAAAATGAAAAAAATTTCAAAAAGTAGGTATTACTATTCATAAGGGCTAGTTTGATTAGTTGCGGTGTGTGTTAGAATTTGAAGTTGCGTACAACACACGCTAATGTATTATTCAAAAAGAAGCGTACCGAGGAATCTTGGGGTGTTACATTGTAAATTTTTGATTTCCCCATTCTAAAGAATAAATTTATTTAGTCAAATTGAATATATAAAAGTTTTAAAATATTGGATTTAAAAAGTGTTCACCATTAAAAGTCGGTAAAAGTGCATTTTTGAAAAATACTTATTTTATCTGAAAAATGAATTTGTTCTTACATTATGTCTAAGAATATCATAATATGGACTCTAAAATTATAAGGATTATATAAAGTTCAAAATTCAGTTAATACTATTCATAACCTCTTTTGAATAGCTAGTTTTGTAAGTCATGGTGTGCTTGAACTCGGTGTTGCGTGTAGTGCAAGTTATGTAATTATTTTGAAGAAATAACGCACTATGAAATATTAGGGTGTTACAGATCTTCTCAAAGATCCTTTTCAATCGGCCACGCCCTTGGCTTCCTGATATTATCTCCAAAAACCAGATCGCTTTCGTGGCCAAGAGACTGATCACAGATAATGCAATTGTGGCCCATGAAGTGTTCCACTCTATGAAAACATGATCCACCACGAAAAGAGGAACCATGGCCTGGAAACTGGATATGACCAAAGATTATGATAAAATGGAATGACATTTCCTTAGAGTCGTGATGCACAAAATGGGGTTTTGTACTAAATGGACAGATATTGTCATGCAATGCATCTGGACCATCTCCTTCAGAATCAAGGTCAATGGGGAGCTCACCTGAGGATTCACCCCAACCCAAGGCTTGTGCCAGGGAGATCCCCTCTCCCAATTTCTCTTCATCTTGGTGGCTGATGTTTTTTCTAACCTTATTTCCAGGGCTGCATCCTCTAATTCTATTCATGGGGAAAAAGTCTGCCGTGAAATCCCACCAGTGTCGTATCTCTTCTTCACTGACGACTGCCTCCTTTTCTCCAGAGAAACTTTAAATGAATTCCGGGTGATCAGCCATGCGATCCAGTAGTATGAGAGGGCATCTGGATAGTCTATCAATCATGACAAATCATAAATCTCCTTCAGCGCAGGGGTGCCTATTTCCAAGAGGCATGAACTTTTTGCATTAGCAGGCATCCATATGGTCGATAAACACCAGAAGTATCTCGGGCTACCCACGGTGATTGGACGATCCAAAAAAGAAATATTTGCATCTCTAGTGGAAAAGATTGAGAAAAAAATTCAAGGTTGGACCCCAAAAACAATATCCAAAGCAGGCAAAGAAACCCTCATTAATGTTGTCATCTAGTCTATCCCCATCTATTTTATGTCCCTGTTTAAGCTCCCGACGACCATAATTAATCAGATCCATACACGTACTGCCAACTTCTAGTGGGGGAAAAATTCCTGAAAGAATATACCCCACTGGATGGCCTGGGATAAACTTTGCAGACCCAAGTCGGAGGGAGGGATGGGATTCCGAAATCTTCTTCTCTTAAATGATGCTCTATTGGCCAAGAAAGGATTGTGCCTTATTAACTACCCATCATCTCTCTATGCGCGGGTACTCCGAGCTAAGTAATTTACCCACAATGACTTCCTTGTTTCCTCTCTTGGCCCCCATCCTAGCTTTCTCTGGAGAAGCATTTTGGGGGACTGAAATCTCCTGGAAAAAGGGCTGGGATGGAGGATTGGGAATGGTTCATATGTCAACATCTGGACTGATCCCTGGTTGATCGATAAGGATGGTATGCGGGCTACATCCCCTGCCCAACCTGGTCTTGAAGATGCCACTGTCAGCTGCCTCCTTTCAGACCAGGGACTGGGGTGGTGTGTTGAAAAGATCCATGAATGGTTTAATGAAAGAGACCAAAGAATTATCCTGAGCATCCCCTAGGTCCCAGATGCAGGCCCGAACAATATTTTCTGGACCAATGACATATCGGGAAACTACACTGTGAGATCCAGTTATAGACATGCTCTTGGTAACCACTCTAGAAACCAGGAAGAGGGACCATGGAAATTGCTTTGGAAGCTCAACACCCCCCCCCAAAATACGCCATTTTTGGTGGCATGTGTGCACGAGCACCCTCCCTACCATGATCATTCTCTTCTACCGACATATGGCTAGTGCTGAGTCCTTCCCTTTCTGACCGAATATTACAGAAACTCCTTTGCATGCCATCATTCACTGCCTGGGAGCTAAGGAACTTTGGAATAAATGGGCCCCAACTTCAGATGCTTCACTGGACATTACCTCTGACCTCCCCGATCTTCTGATGCGTTGGTGCTCCTCTCTCTCATTGAACAATGCAGGCTCACTCTGCACCCTGGCCTGGATCATTTGGGTTCAGTGTAATGATGTTGTTTTTAACCACGTTCATAAACCTCCCAAATTCTGGATTGAACGGGTCATGTCATGGATTGAGAGCTGGAAGGACCACAAAGGACACTTTATGCTAGGTGTAACCCCCTCCTGTCCCCCTCATTAGAATCCCCCACTAGAAGGGATTCTTAAGATAAAAGTGGATGTGTATCTCCCCAAGGATGGGATTTTTGCTCTTGGTCTCCTAGCCAGAAATCATCTGGGGCAAATCATTGCTGCAAAATATGAATCACATCATGCCTTCTTGGAACCTGCAGTAGCTGAGGCCTCTGCCATCCTAGCAGGTAAAATGCTCACTGTGGAATGTGGATGGCTTAATATCATCATTGAGCCTGGCTGCCTCACCGTAATCAATGCTATTAACCACAACGATGGAGGACTCCAGTCATTTGCCTTCATCATCAGGAGAATTCGCTCACTTCACCAAGGCTTCTCTTACCGCACCTTCTCCTTTACCAAAAGGGAAGGAAAAAATGTGGCCCATCAGATGGTGGCCTCAGGCCCCTTCGATTTCAACCAGCTCAAGATGGACAATTTCCCATCATGTCTTTGCATTTATACATCAGCTGATCTTCATCATTAATGTTATCTGTCCTTCTTTTCAAAAAAAAAACTACATAGTACTTATGGGTTTCTAAGGATAATTTCTAATAATACCATCTCATTCTTTTTATTTATGGATTATGATTATTTGAAAGATATTTTTATAGATACCATTCCTTTTCCATGGGTTAATCAATTTTAGAAAGAAATGATGGATGTTTTTAAGAATTTTATGATGAGATGTAAGTCTTATGTAATTTATTCATGTTTTAGTTTCGGAAAATTATTTATGAAATATTGATCCCCATAATATCTCTCAGGTGAGCCCAATTGTGCTTTTATGATGGGAACTACTAGATAGCATTGAGTGATCCCAATATAGCTTATATGTTGGATATAGATAGATTATGCTAAAATGAATTGTGTAATATTCTTTGACTTAATAGAAAAGAAGGAGGGAGTAACATGAGGGTTTCTACTACAAATTTGACTGGGATCCAATTCTCTCTAACTCTAGTTTAAATTTGGTAATGAAGATAATGTTATAAGATACCAAGAAGTAATCATTATTATTTATATGGGTTATAAATGTTTTCTTCTATCAATATTGATATCACATGGATCATTGTTATTGATTCTGATGAATCATTCCTTTTTTAATGATGAATTTCATGTTTTTATGCCAGTTAATCAAGTTATTGATGGGTATGAATATTCTTATGTGACAATCATGTAATTTTATTATGTCATTATACTTTTATTATCTTCTTATAAACATTAATGAAGTTTAGTTGATAATAAATATGCTAAACGTTACTAAGAAATTGAGCTCACCCATCTTACTTTTTTTTACATAGGTTCTGATGAATGATGTTAATAAATTTGTGTCTAGAAATGTTTATAATTTGATGGTGTTTTTCAGAGATCTTGAACATTAATATATAATGTGAAAAGTTGGGTATAGTTGGGAAAATATATCCTTGAATCCATGGGTGTGTTTTATGCAAGAGCTTGTCCTAATTATCTAAAACTGTAAACCTAAAAGGTCCTTAGGTGTGTAAGTGATTTAATATTTATTTTTTTGTAGTATTTTTTATATTAAAAAAATTGGTTCACATTCATCTGTATCAAAGCAGGAAATGTTAATATTATGTTTTATGAACTGGATTTGAGAGTATGGGTCCGAGGATGTTATTGTTGGTATTCGATAATGGATTAAATAAATTTGGAGATTAGGATGTTTTCATGTGAGGTTATCTTTAGATTTATGGATATCATCATAGGTCTATAATTTTATGTTTGATTATATGTTACAAGGTCTTAGAAATCTATTTTTGGTTTTAAGAGATGAGATATTAATGTGATTAATGACACATTATGAGATGTTTATTTGGGTTTTAGTAAATGAAAATATTTAGTTTAATGTGATGTATTCCTTTAATTTTTTCTGAACATAAGTATTAATGTATTGATAAAATATAGGGATAATGTAATCTTTGATATTGAGGTAATTATGTGAACAAAATTTTATCATATTGATATCCATGGGATTGAAAAGGGATTTGGTGACAAAGTGAGTAATGCTATTTCCAAATAAGATCATAAAATTTTTGGGCTTTAAAGCTGAAAGGAATGAGATAACATTGAATATTAAAACAATCATTAATGTTGATGTTTTTTTAATAATTATTTAGTTCAAACTTTTTCTATTACTATTTATTTTTTATATCAATTTATTATTTTTTCTAAGGATGGTTTTCCCATTTTGGGAATTATATGTCAATGTGACAAAAATTTTGGTTTTGGTTAATGTCCAATGATATGATTAATATATTCTTATACCTTATATGGTTATTTTATCCTTTAATAGTTTATTTTTTTGATTCATTCATAAAAACATTCTTCATGAATACTCATTGTTTGGAGAAAAATATGATATTTTGGTGGAAATGGATTAACAGATGAAAATCTACAGGCCAATTACGTATATTCTTCTTATGGTAATAAATTCCTTAACTCTAGGAAAATTCACTTGAAAATGATCTTGAAAATAAAAATTTTATACTATTATATTCATATATGATGAATCACTGGTCTTTTGACTCATCAGATATGTATGGTATTATGATTTTAAAAATTCTCAAGAACATTCACTTTATCGTGGTCAATGATCTCTTTCAATATAGATCATTATTTGGGAATTGAATTTTTCTTCCATGTCCTAATATTTACATCCCACTACTTTTTTCAACTTGGAAACCAGGTTATGAATTATTACAGATGAACATTGTATTAATCTCTCTCTCTTTTTAAGTGGATGTTTTAGTAATAGTTTATACAGTATGGGTTTCTAGTAAATGTAATTTCAAATTTATATCCTTTGATTACCAAGATCATGTTCAAAATAAGAGAATAAAATTTATTAATGGGGAGGGAGGGGAGGGTGGGGGGATATAACACCCATAGATTTAAAACTAATAATATATGTTCAGTAGTGTATTTTATGCTAAACAGTTATGTTTAATAACCCATGAAATTTTTTTCCTTAAATAGCTTGGAGTACACACAACCATGATTATTAATGATTTGTAATACAATATAGCATTATAGCATAGACGTTAAATTAATGAATATGATTATTAATATATAAATATTTAAATTATATATTTTACACATGTATAAATAAATTCAATTTTTACATATTGAATATGGAATGAAATAATAATCTTTTGAAATAAAAATAAATGTTTTGTGAAAAAAACCTTATTTTTCTAAAAGATGGTTTCCTCATGCTTTGTGAACATAAATTAAAATAAAATTTTATTACATTTAAATAAATTATTCTAAAAAATGGAATTTTTTTATATTAATAAGATAAAAATTACCATTAGTAGAAATGTTTTGTGATTTTTTGGAAAATATTTATTTTTTAGTGAATAGTAAAAAATAAAAATTTTTGTAAATATTCTAATTCATTTAAATAAATTAAGTAATTTAAGAAAATATTATGTTTTAAATGAAATTTAAATGATCATAAGTATTTATTTTTCATATTTAATAAACCTAATAACTTTTTTATCAACTTTGAATTTGATTTTAGTTCAAATTTATTTTTGGTTTTAAAAAGGGATTTTCAAAATAAGAAATATAATGTGCATAATGATTCTATATTTTAGTTAATTAGAAAAGTACATAATGATAAATTTAAAGGAAATTGGAACTTTAAATATAAATAAATATTTATTTAAAATAATATAATTATAATTACTTATCATAGAGTTGATATAACATTATTTTTTTTAGAAATACACTTTTTGAAAACACAATTTTCATCGCATTTGAGAGATTAATTTTAAAGTAATTTCAACCACTTGTATGATTTGAATACTGTAAAATTGATTATAGTTTTGGAATAATAATGTTTTATATTATATATTAATTTCAAATTAATATTTATCATAATGAATAGTGGAATAAGTAAAACTCTTTATCACAGTTAAGGTAAAAAATAATTAACAAGTGTGTATTAAAAATATGGGTTAAAATGGCCAAAAAAACATGTCTAAAATATTTTTTATGACCATATTTCAACCTTATATTGTTTTAATATTTCTAATTTCCCATTTTTTAGCCTTACAGAATGTGAGATACATGGTTGTCAAATTTTGTTTTCTAAAAATATATGTGTGCCACACATTTCACTTATATGAGGCCACCCCTATCCCGTCGTCTCCAAAACATAAAATCCCATTGGATTAGAAAATACCTACCCAAATATCTTATTTAATTACCTCTCCACATCATGTATTTTTTTTGGATCATAATTCCATCTTATAAAGGATTTTGGTGATTATCTAAGGAGGTTTTCTAAATAATATGTTTCATGCTTAAACGAGTGTTATTATATTATTCCTTCTTCCTCCTTCTGAATATATCCTTAAATTATGATAATATAATAATAGAAAATTGTACCATATAGTGAGATGTTATTATGTTATTGGAATAACATAAATCCATCTCCTCTTTCACCAAATGGGAAACAAAATCATCGTTCATGTGTAAAGTGGACTACAACCTTACTGACCAATGTAATTCATTTTCCATATTCACCTCTCAAGGATGTAAAAAATGAAAAATTAAATTTATATATTTATATAAATGATATATTTTATATAATTAAACTTTTTAAATTATTATATCACATATACCTTCTTACATTCCATTTATTGAGGGACACAATAACGTCGTTAATGTCCACGCGGACTACTGCCTCATGAGATGATGTGATTTAATTTTCACTAACACATTTCATGGAAGGTAAAAAGGATAATGTTAATTAATATGTGTTATATATATGAAATAATTATAATATTCAGGAAATATTTTTCAATATCACAAAAATATAGAATTTTCTTTCTTATCCTTCCACTCACTGAAAAATGATAACGTTGTTCATGTATACATGTGGAATTCAACCTCTATGAACTATTGTGACTATTTTTTCCCCACAACATCACAAGGATAATATATATATGTATATTTAAAAAATATTATGGTATTTATGATATTATATCATTCTATGAAGATAAAAAAATAATTTCCTTTTTTCCAAAATGATTGTAGAAAAATGGAAACGTTTCTAATGCTTACTTACGACCTACTATTTCAATGAATGTAATGTAGTTATTTGTCATAAACATATTCAATTATTTTTTTAAAATAATAAATTATAGATAAAATTATAATTATTTGATTATTATTATTTTGTATTTGTTGAAACAATGACCACTTTGAACATGGTGGATGTACTGAATCCAATTTATTATAATGAATTGAACATCCTCAAAAAACACAACATGGATTTAACTGATTCAGTAATTAAATTATTCATTGTAATAAGTGAAAAATTGATTTATTTATAAATTAATAAATCTAAAAAATGTTCTTTAACAAGTAAATAATTTATATATGTTTATTATATATGTGATAAGGGGCATACATGGAATGCCTGGACTCAATGTATGAGTTTCTCACCTAACCTTTTACTTCTACGAGACATATTCTATATTCACCACTTATTTTTATTAGAAAATGAATTTAGTTAATTATTTTTTAATAAAAATTATTGGGATTTATTAATCCATATGAGGTAATCTCATTCACGTGTTTTCTATCCAGGGATCATCAATGTTGTACAAAATTTCACCTTAATATACATTCATTGAGGAATATTTTATTATTATGAATTACATTTGTCTTATATAGTGTATATAATTCCCATTTTATATGTAATATCATGAAGCCTTAAGATATCATGGAATAAAATGTTCAATTTGAATTATTCAATCCAATGGGATTTGACTTGAATGTTACCAAATGGTAAAAAATTTCATTACTAAATTTCTTTTCATTGGGTTATATAACTTCTTTATTGTGTTTTATATTCTAGGATTATGTGTATAATGAATTTTTATTTTTTGATTTTTTTTATTTTAACATGTTTTATTAGTATTTTCATTTTACAAAGATAACCTACTCCAATATATTCATATTTCCTCATTATAGTCATTTTAATGGTTACTCATCTCAAATTGTATACTTTGGGACATATGTTATGTTACACACAAATATTGTTTTATAAGAATTATATAAATCAAATTTGACAAGTTATATATTAAATATTCCTTTGTTCATTATATTCACTATTTCACCTGATGATATTATTTTTTGGAGATTGTGATAGAAGGGTTACTAAAGTTGAAAATGATTTATGTAACAATATCCTCTATTTCAGGATGGTTTATATTGAAGATTTATTTAGGGGAAGTAAATTGATCTTATTTTCTCAAACCAAATATACTTTATTCTCCACCATTTATGAATGTGTTTCAAATATTTAATTTCCATTTTCTCTACTTTTAATTTAAATAATTTCAAGATTTTTTTTCAAGTGATACTAATATTTTATTTTAATTTAGCTCATCCTTCCTCTTAATACAAATCCATGTTTTAAAAAATATTTTAAAGAATATTATTTATAAAAATAAATTATTTCAAAAAATATTTTTACATGGTCTTTAAAATTATTTTAAAAATATTTTAAAAGGGAATTTATTAATATTTTTAAAATGGTTCAATTTTTAATTGCTTTATTTTTTTATTGCAAAATTGCCTTTTTTAACATTTATATCATGAAGAATTTTTTTCCATTATTATGAACATTATTATCTTTTGAATATTACTTTTTAATTTTCAATTAATTCTTTCTATAAAAATTAGTTTCACAATACCTTTGTGTGTTTTTATTTTTTAAAATTTATTTTTAAAGTGAAAGGTTTATCTCCCACAAGAATTTTTTTAACAACCATTTAATGGTATTTACACTCATTAACATAAAAAATCCTTAATATTACTTATGCTACATTAGGGATAATATTTAAGGATATAGTTAAAAATATTTTTTTTGGATGAATTATTTTTGTTTCAAAGATATTTTCATGGAACCTATTCCTTTTCCCAGGATTAATCAAGTTACTAATGAAATAATTTATGCTTTTATGATTTTTTTGATTAGAAAAATGTTTTATGTAATTTATTAATTCAATAGTTCTTGGAAATTGTTTGTAAAGGGTTGATACCCATCATAGGTCATGGGAGAGTATGATGAAACTTTTAATATGGGTGTGAAAAGATAGAATTGGGTTTGCACAATATAGATTATACAATGGGTGTTACCAGATAGAACTCCATTGTATTGGGTACTGTTACAAATCACAATAGACATAAAGGATGGAGTTATTGGTGTGTTTATCATATGGATTTTACCGAGCTCTGGTTACCCTTGACACATATTTAAAACGGGTTATGAAGATAATGTTCCAAGATACCAACACATTTTCATTATGTTTTCCATGGATTATAAATTATTCTATTGATCATGATTGATATCACATGGCTTATGATTATTCATTCTGATGATAATTTCCCTTTTATAAACCCTTATTCCATGTTTTCAGGTTCAATAATATAGGTATTGATGGGTAATGATACTCTTATGTTATGATCATGTGATTTTATTATGTTATTATACCCTTATGTTCTTATTATGATCATTAATGACATTAAATTGATAATCCTTATTTTTACCCTTACTAATCATTTTATATTTCCCTTATTATATTTCCTTTTACCTTGGTTTGGATGATTTGTGCTAAATATATTGTGTATAGAATGGTTTATAATGTGATGACGTTTGTGGGATATATTGAAGACAAAATATAGAATATGAATGGATGAATATTGTAGAAAAAACACTCCCTTGAATCCATGGGAATTGTTTACGTAATATTTCTTCCACATTATTTAAAACTCTAAACCTAAATTCTTCGAGGCTATGTAAGTGATCAGATATTAAATTTTAATTTTATACATTTTGAATGGAGATAATTGTGTCAACTCTTTCAGTAACAAATTGAGAAATTTAAAGATTATGTTTTTATCACTTAATTCGGGAGTGAAAGTTCAGGGTTGTAATAAAAAAAATAAAAAAAATTTAGGATATAGATGGATAAAATGTAAATCCCTCACCAAAAAAAGAATAGATTATATCTATAATTTCTATTAATTAATAAATATAATTATATTCAATGATGACAGATAAAGAGAAGTAATATTAAATAGATATATAAATAAGTGTAAGTACATTTTCATAGTCAATATAAAAGAAATGTTTAAAAAATAATATACCAAATTGGGAAGATAAATAATAAAATATTAATACCTAGGTAATAATTAGGGACATAAAAAGTAAAATGGGTAACAATAATAAATTAAAACCTAACAGAGGTGAAATCAATAGAGAAAACACTAACCTTAGGCTTCATGTTGATTAATCATGATTAAAACTCACATATAGAGAACTTATATTTAGTAAAAAATTTCTTTAGGTTTATTTCATATGTTTTTTAATTTATTTTTTTGGTAATTTATTTCCATTATTAATTATTCATTATCTGTATTTGTAGATAAAACTCACGAGGACATTTTTATTTTAATCTTTCTATGATTGATTCAATATTATAGTATTAATTATTATTATTTATCCATTCATTAAATTAACATTAAAAATTTCAAAATTACCAAAATTTTATATTTATATTATAGAAATGTTATAATGACTATCCCAGAAAGTGATTATAAGTAAATCAAATACATTATCCATGTAAGTTCTAAAACTGATCTTGTAAGGGCATATCCAATAAACTCTCAGATGAGATTCATATATTATTTAGGGTTTAAAATTATTTTCCACATGCATAATAAAATTTATATTATATTATATTGATGAATTAATTTTTTGTTGAAATATTTTTTTATTAACATAAATTTTAAAATAATAACATAAAACAAGATAAATAAATTCAAAAACATGATTTTACCACTTCATTTTGTACTCCTCATTTGGTAAGTACTGATGACATTGGGTACATTTGGTGTGGTGAGACTATAAAATCTGCATGAAAATAATATTAACTAAGAGTGGGAGTGAGATTAGAGTTTAGGAAATGGTGGAGTATTTGATTTTTTTTTGGAAATGGGTGTCATAGCGGGCATTTATAGCTGGAGGGGAGAAGTATCTTTTTGATAAAATTATGAATAAAAAATTATTTAGCTTTTAAAATTAGAAGTAGTTTCATTCTATAGGATACATATATATATTATACACCATTTTCTTTCTAATCCTAAGTTATTCACATATATGAGATGATATTTTCACACCATGATGACATTGTTACATCATTATCCAATTATATTTTACCAATTTATTTATTTATTATATTATTTTTTATGAAAAAAAAATTCAACCTAATAAAATTTCATGACCTAGATAAAAATATTAAATATTATTTAATGAAAATAAATTTATCCCAATGATAAAACCATTTTCAAAAAAGAATCTAATATATGGAAAATCATGTTTTTTTGTGAAATATTTCCTAACATATTTAGAATATATTTTTGGATTTTAAAATTACATTCTATGTTTTAGAAATAATATTTTACATTTAAAATAAATTAGTGGACTTATGAATCATTTATGTTATTTTGAGAAAATATTATTTCGTATAATTTATAGTGTATTTTACTATTCAATTAGAAAATTCAAGAAATTTTAAAAAATTCCTAACAATTAATTCATAAATAATTATAAAATTAAAACTATAATTTATTATTAAAATTTTTAAATGTCAAACTTTAAATGATGTATATTTAATATTTATATTAAATACTATATAAGAAGGATTAATAAGTAAAGATGAACTATTTTATAGAAAATAAATTTATTTTTTCAAGTTACATAAATGAAAAAATAAAATTTACTACATTAAATAATCATTTAATTTATTTTCATATCTATATATTGATATTTACATAGTAATGTTGTTATTTAAATTTTTATCCAAAAGATTCAATTTACTATTCAAGGATCAGGTTATTATTTTAATTGCTATATTTAAACATCTTACCTTACCCACTATAATAGGAGTATTACCTTTCACCTCATTTTAGTATTTTTATCTCAAGGTTATATATATATGTGAATTCTTAATTTATAACCTGTTTTTTTCTATTACATAGGTGTTCACAACTGTGGTATTTTTGGGATACAATAACCAATCAAAATTTAAAATTCTTCTCATGTTATTGACATTTTTTATTATCTTATTAAATTTTTTGTTTATTTTATAGAATATAAAAGTCTATAATTTTTAATGTTATATATAGATGAAATAAAATAATATTTAATTAGTTACACAGTGGATGTGATTATTTTATAATATTATGTATAATATGGTTCATTTAATCATAGAAAAAGAAAATTAAATTCTCAATGGAAAAAATATAAGTAAAGAATAAAATTTCATTTTAAAAAATATTTTTTGTCATGTTATTCAAATGTAGAATCAATAGGTAATTACATATATTTGAGAAATTATCTTCTAATAATTTTCAAGACAATATTTATTGATTATGCATTTCTATTTATCAACTTAAAGTAATAAAATTAAAATATATTAAAATATTTTAAATATTTTAAATTTAAAAATGATATAAAAATAATATCATTGGTTGGATTTTCTTAAAAACTGATAATCACAATCACATTATAGATTTTATTTAAAATAATAACTAAAATATTATTAAAATGTTAGATCAATATCATTATCTTTAATTAACACTACACAAAATATCCTACCTCTCATGATCTAAATAAGAATATTTTCTAAACATTATTTAGTCAAAATATTTTTTGGTAAATAATGATTAAAAATTAGTTTAATAATTCTAACCACTCTAATTTTTTTTTATTTCTACACATTTTATGATAATTTGGACAAACACGTAATTTTTTTTGATTGAATTGTAAAAAAACATGATATTTATATTTTAGTTCAATTCTAAGTGAATTTAATTATAAAATTTATAAAAATATTTTACACCAAATTATATTCCCAATAAAATATTTATCGATGTGTGATTAAAAATATCAATAGAAAATGGCTGATAACTCATCAAACGAAAAATTATAATCAATAAAAACATACTTTATTCTAAGAAAAAGAAATTAATGAATAAAAATATACCTAAAATATCTAATCCAAATAAAAAATAACAAAAATAACAACAAAAAGAAATCCACGAAAGATCATAATAAATTAGATTGAGGACCCTTTGATTAGTATGTTTAATAGGAATATATAGAAAATATAACTAAAACATAGAAAAATTATTAATACGTATAATCTATTAAAAAATAAAAATTATTTCTTCATAATATACCATTCCATAGATATTACAAAAAAAATTATATTAAATATATTATCTTAAAAATTGGTAATTTATCTAAAATTTTGACAGGTAAAATTAATGGATCAATTTTTTTGAAATTATAAATCAAGATAGTTTCATAGCCTAGATACATTTCATTTTTTATTTTATTGGTATAACAACTCGGCTCTTTATTTCACACTAAAACATAATTTATTACATAATGTCTTCACTTGATACAATATAGAAGATCAAGAGGTACAATGTCTCTGGGTCTTAGAAACATTACATAACAACATAAAACATGACATACCCATCTTTATTGAAATATTATTTTACATGACCACACACTTTACTTTATACTTAGCATTGCATGGGATAACTTGAGAACATTCATAAAAAAAGGGAGAGGTATAAATCCCAATAAGGGAGTAAAAAAGGCATAACATGAAGAATACAATACATTTTAGGCTATAGGCATATCAATGTATCATAAGAGAAACATGAACATAAAGGCATGATATAGAATGACTATCATAACATGGAAAGGTAGAAACAAAATTTAACATGATATTAGCATGAGCCAAGGCTCATTGCCCATGGAGCATGAGTAAACCCTAATTTATCTTGAATTATCATGAGTAAAACCTCATTTCACTTGACTTATCATGGTACAAATTTTTACCCAATGCATTGGAGCGCTATTAGGGCACACCCTTCTTAATCATTTCATTTCATGCATAAGTGTGCCACATGGATCATATAACATGGATTCATTAATCATAATCACTTATTCCAAGATAAAATAATGCGAAGTTAATTCATGAAACTATATAATCAATATGTAAATTTTCATAAAGGTGAATACCTTTGATAGGGAAATTGGCATTGTATTCACTATATAATGACTTTGGCTTAGAAAATCACGGTGCAATTTACGCAGCATAACATCGTGACATAAGAATTCATAAAAGCGGTTGATGAGTGAGAATGGTGTGTATCATCATATTTACATAAAATGTACAACATGTGGGTCATATATATACATCTCCAAACATATGTAATGGAATTTATATTCACAAAACAAAATAATTGCTTGAATGTAAATGAGGAGAGAGAAACCCCTTATGGAATTTTGACTTGGTAACAGGTGTACTTGGGAGGAATTAATGAGAGATAATGGAGTATCTCATCATTCAAACATATGTATTTAAGTACATTGGAGGTTATAAATCATTACCCAAAATTTTTAATGGAAAAGACAAGGGTATAGCCACATAAAGAAACGTGGGAAAAAAATGAGAGAGGAAGAAATCCCTTACATGGAAGTGTGATCCCAAAAGCTTGTGAGAGGCTTGAGAGATGCTTCTTGAGAGATTGGAGCACCTTTAGAGGATTATAGAATGTTTAAGGAAGGGGTTGGTCGAGTTCTGAAGGCTTTGAGTTAAGAAGATGTGGGATCTTGGGTGGGGTTATATAGGAAAAGAGAGGGAATTCTTTATTATTTAGGTTTTGGGAACGTCATATTAAAATATACAAAACCACAAACCATACAATGGGTTTTCCCATGGTCCTTGCCAAAGGGGAGTGGAAAAAATTATTTTATAAGGCCAATGTCCGAACCAATTAAAATATTAGGCTTACTTATGTGGAGGCGAGTCATACTCTCAGGGAAATAAATTTAAAAAGTTAAAATGTTTTATAAGTCTTGGATGGTCCACTAAGGCACCATAAAATTCACCAAACAAATATAAAATAACATTATTTTAAAGGTAAAACATATATTGGCCCGAAATAAAATTTAAAGTATTTTATTACAACACTGTTGGGTCATTATGATGTCATAAAACACATTACATATTAAATCAATATTTAATTTTTACCTAATAATTCAAGTCTCCGAAAATTATGAAAAATTAAAGTTTGGAAAATTTCGACGTCTTGATTCTAAATATAATACTAATTTTAGCTAAATAATTATCTAATCATGTGATTTTTTTTACTTTTAAAATAAAAACCAACATTTATTTAAAATTCATTGGTTTGACAAAATAAATTTTCAAACCTTAATAAAATTTACAGTTATATTCAAAAAAAATTTACAATCATTTATATTAAAAAAAGTAATTTTGTAATAATGTTTTATTAAAAAATTATTTAATTAAAAAATCCATTATTTCATCAAAATATATTTCATAATTGAATATTAACTAAAAATTCTATATCAACCTCCACTTCTCTCATAGGCAGTTTGGTTTGAGCTTAATGTGTTAAAGCTCATCTTGGGATTGGTCAAAAGAGAATCCCAATGATTCCACCTCCTTTATGAGATCTGAAAAAATGGGCTTTTTATGGAGCAATTCTTGTGGATGGGGCCATCACTACCTTTTTCTATGTAAATTGGATTTGTTAATGCCATATATTTATACTAATTATGTGATCACTACTCAACGGCTATATTAGCGATGTTAACAATTTTTAATGGTATTTTGAAATACAAAATCATCAAACCAAAGAAGTTTATTTGTTATATAACCATTTTAGATAATAATACTTTCAATTAGATCAAGTGTAATTTTCATTAATAAATGTTTGGGTCATTACAATTGGTCACCATATCTAGGTTTTTGATAAAAAAATAGAATCTCTAGTTAAAATAAAATTATGAAACACTTATATTTATCTTATATTATCTATATTCTCATGATGAAAACATCCATATGAATATAATTAGTTCAAATAAACAATTACATTGTAGATATATTTTGAATATTTTTTTTGTGGTATAATTGAAACAATGATTGATGATATAGAACTCATATATAAAATGTATTCTTCAATCCATTCAAGGATTTTGCAACTATTATAATATTCAAAAAAAATTTATTTTTAAAAGAATCTTAAAATTTTATAGTTAGATTCATTTTTTTGTAGACTCAACAATGGGCCATGATGAGATGAATGGGTGTCCTCATATGATGGAAGGACACAACATGAAGTTTGTTAAAGGGGATGTTTTTAGGAATGAGCTGGATGTTGGTAATGTTTTTATGGAGTCTCCACAGTGTTGGGATATGATTGATATCAATGGGAAATATGAGTAGAACCATACCCTGACTGATGCTTTCTAAAAGGTGGTAATTACAGGAAAATGGGGGGATGTCTCAGAAAGTGACAAAGAAAATATTTGTGATTTGTCCAGGCCTTCCTTTAGTGATTTTTTCAAGGATGGGAAGAAAAAATCAGGAAATGAGGAACCTCCCCTAGTTAAAAGAAGAATGAGGAAGGTTTATTCTAACTTTCCAAAGCTGGTGTCAACTAGGTCCTCTATCAGGAAATCCTCTAAGGAGTTGTTATACTTAGAGAAATTGAATCTCATATAGAAGAATATGAAGGTCCTAAAGCACTATGATAGCTCTGAATGGGAATCAACTATTGTGGAGGAAGTTATATATCATGGGTGTGGCGAGGGGTAGGACTTTTATGACATGTAACTAGTTTTTTCTTTCTTATTGTGCTTTTCAATGTACATTTCCTTTCTTAATAAATATTCCGAGGCTTTACCTCTGACTGAGCTTTTTTGGTATTAAAAAAATTTCAACAACTATCAAAAGTAAAATCATTTTAGAAGAAAAAAAACCTCTTTAATTTAAATTTATAGAGATTTAAAACATAAAATTTATATAGTTATATACAAAAACTCCATAAATTCTCTCTTCTAAAGAGAAAAATAAATTTTTGAAATTTATTATCTTTTAATTACTTATTTATTCAATTAAATTGATATTATAAATTTAAGTTCTTTATTTTGGATCCTAATACTATTGATTTCCGTATAAAT
Organism: Viscum album; assembly: GCA_963277665.1. NCBI lineage: Eukaryota > Viridiplantae > Streptophyta > Magnoliopsida > Santalales > Viscaceae > Viscum > Viscum album. The sequence continues at coordinate 573,993,742 of OY728122.1, read as the reverse complement.
TGAAATTTATGTAAAAAATTCACATTATATTAATAATTTTATAATATTATTTATAGATTAAAAAAATTTGATCAGAATATTTCATATAATCCTTAAATGTTAGTCCAAGATAGAACACCTATCTCCAACATAAATTACATCCCTAGAATAATAGTTATAATTATGAAATGAATGGTGGAATTCTTGATAATCTGAATAAAACATGAGGTTTTATTCAAATTTTAATGTTTCTAAAACATGATCTCAGTTTCTTAATTGTAATATAAAATATAATTAATTTGTATAAATTTTTAATTTCTTAATTTAATACCCTTTTACAATAAATTAAGGAAAAACAAAATTTAATGATTTTCATTTTACAACCATCCTAAATCACTCGATGAAATGATCAGAAATTAAATCAATATATGAATTTATAAAAATATACATTTAAATAATAATGTAAATTATAACCATTTATTTCTATTTAAAATAATCAAAAACAATTCTATTAATTTAAAAGTTCTTCAAGTTTTCTAAATTATTATAATTTATAATTATTCATGTTGGAATTATCTTTACCCACACATAATCTAAACATTTTCGAGCATCTTTTTTAATGAGGATAGAAGGCTTACTTAATTGAGTATATTTAAACTATTTTATTAAGTAATTCCTCCCCTCATTTTAATTTCTCCTAATATTATTCCTTAAATAATTATCTATATATTTCTATTTCAATAGAGGTTTAGGGTTTTCCTTAGGTTTCCTTATTAAGTGGATGTATTAAGATATCATTCTAAATAATTTTAACAAATATACACAAAATTTTTTAAAAATGAAAGATTTTTATGTAGCGTATTATGTAGGTATGTGTTTTGGCCTTTTTAATGTCTAATTTATTATATATATTATATATATAGTCACTTAATCAATCCAAATTTTCCATTATCAAATTAATTTTGACTTCCAAATAATTCTTTGAGGTAGATGGGATATTAAAATAAAGTAGATAATTATAATATATGACCCTTTTATATACGATGATATCAATTCTGTACTTATCGATATCAATTGATCTTATCCATCTTCGGTTATATCTTCATTTATAATAACAATTAATGGTTTCAATTTTTTTATGATACCCATATTCATTATGGTAAAAACTTAACATGGAATGTGAATTTAAAATGTTTTAAGGAAAAAACATTTATCAACCACTATTATTTTATTGCCTTATTTGTAATTAATTTATACCCTCATTATAATAAAAATTTCCATTGATTTCTTTCTAGTATATTATTTTAAAGAACATTTATAATATGTAATAATGTTCCTTAAATAATAGTGTAGTATAAAGACCTCAAACTGATGAACCATCCCTAAAAATAGACTTTATATAAAAAGAAATTATTTATTACCTTGTACACAATGATTATCATAGGTGTTTTCATGGTTTTAATTTTTGATACTGAAGGATATTTTTTCCCTTTATTAACATTTTAAGAATATCAATATTTTGAAAAATAGATCAATATATGGAATAGTTTATATGTTTTCATCTATATAGAATTTCAAGAATACACACCCATATTTCCATTGATTAATTAAATGGAAACCACCTATTTCTTCTAAATTTGAATGGGTTAATTTTATTCTTATATAAAATTTTGATGAAGATTGATAAAAACAACTTTAAATAGTTTTTTTCTACCACATTAAAAATCAATAAAAATTAATACCTTTATAGTAATATTGTAAAGACCCTTATCATAGAAGACTATAATTGGTGGTTACTTTATTACATTGGAACAAGATACAAGGAATCATATCCCAGAGGACTGAAAAGTACATTAGTATCAGAAATATAGATATATACTTGAATGATACATTAAATTCCAAAATATAAACACAGAACATAGTGAAAGTAAATGTAATGAATCCTTAAACTCATTGAAAGATTACTTCTTTGTATCCTTTCTAAAAAAACAAAATAAGGGTAATATTATATTCCTCATAATATTTACATATAAAATAATCTATCAGGATTAAATAATGCATGGTCAATATGGTATAATGAATAAAAGAAAAGAAAAGACATTAAATCAGTAAAATAGGCATAGAGAATAATATGATATGAATAAATGATGATACAAAAGTATAATATAAAAAATGATATAGAAAATAACCCATTCATATCATAAATATTCACATGGAAATCACTAACTAATATCATAATTTATGAATTCATAATGTCGGGAAAAATTAACTAACCTTCAAGGCCTTGTTCCATGTCCTCATATGTAAAATAGTTATGGCCTCGTCAAAATAACCAAAGTAGTTTGTATCATGATGGATAATGAATCATATAGGGGATACAGAAGTCCCCTCCTATGACATACTAAGTCCAATTCATTCAACATACGTAAGGTAAGAAAAAATATTCATTACATAATCAATATAAATATTCCTATTGAAAAATAAGTATACAAAGTTTTGGGATTCCACCAAACCAGGAATATCATAAACCATCCAGGGAATTAATAAGGATGAAATAATTACAACTTATCTACATTATAGAAGAATTAAAATAAATGGTTTCTATTTCTGATGAATATAAATACCATTAAAAGATCATTTAATTGAATCATGAGGAAAATAATTATCTCACATTGAAAATTAATTAAAAAAAACATTTCCACAATATTAAAAAACAAATTTCATTTTAATCAATCAATAAATATTTAAAAAAAAATATTAAATGAAATGAGTTTTCATAATAGATGGAAATTCCATTCATGCTGCGTAAGTTAAAAAACATTCCTTTCACACTTTTGTTGTTGAAATATAAAAAGGTTCCCCCTTCTGAAAACTATATGAAGATTAGTTTAAAACCATATTATAGAAGTAAAAAATTGGTTAAAATTTATTTAATAAATAATTGGATAATATTAAAAAGTAGATTTAAAATATTTTAATTAAAATAATGATATAGAATAAAACAATTCCAAATCAAGTAGAATAATAATGCTGATTTTACAGAAAACATATTTTAAGTATCATGCGTACATAAATAGAAGAAAATTAATGGAAAAATTCTAATTTTTTATACAACATAGGAGAAGAAATATAATAGGTTTAAGATTGAGTGATTAAATAATCCCCACAGTGGAGACTATATAACAAAAAATCCAAAATAATGATGAGATTATTTAATAAACCCTTACCACTTTAGTATATTTTGAATCATAATCCCCATGATAGAAATAATATTGGATTGATATATAAATCCCTATTGTTTACTTAATAATTATGTAATATTCATTTATGGAAAATATATACACAAAATAAATGAAACATGTGGTGAATATGGAACGTGTCAAGAAGAAATAAATGTTATAAGAAAATCCCTTATATTAGGTTCAAATTTTATTTTTTATGTCTAAACATACTGTATAATAAATATATATTTATTATAAATATATTATAAACAAATAAACATATATATCAAACAATATATGATTCACTTATAATCATTTATCACATATTTATTGACAATACTTTGTTAAAATCTACATTTTAGGTAATATGTATTTATTATATATATATATATTTGTTTGGTAGTTTAGGTCCTTATACTTTGATATTTTTTCAACAATATTCATATAGTTAATCATGATATGAATATAATATCTAATAATTATATATGTATTTACACTATTGCATAACATTTAGTGATAAAAAATGAATTACGTTATTCATGGAGAAGGTAAGTCATACGTATGAATTAACAAGGTTTTCATTTATTGATGGACCAAAAAAAAGGTAAATAAAAACTCACCTCTCTAGAATAATTATTACGGTATATAAATAATATATATATCCAAAAAATTAATCAATTTTACCATACATGTAAATATAAAACAAAAAACCAATCACATCACTTAATGGATGTGTTAATCCATGTATCCACACGAGAAATATTATCATTTTCCAATGAATTGGAAGGTAATAATGTAGTTGTGAATTTATATTTCAATAATTATAATTATATCATAAATATAAGATATATATATGTATATGTGTGCGTATATATTTTTATATATTAAATTTTCCATTTTATCCATCTATGAGAGGATATGATGGAAAACAAATTACATCAGTTCGTGAGGTGATATTTTGTCGTACACAAGTTCGATGGGTTCATTTACAATTTAATGGAAGAAGATATTGATATAGGTTATTATATTTACATAATAAAATATTTATTTATTTTATATACTGGTTTAATTATTTCATAATGGTTAAATAATATTTAGATGAGGTAGATTGATAAATAAAACTGAAATCCACTGTTAATAGATATACATCTATTTTAGAAAACCTCTTTAGGATTATCCCGAAAACCTCCACAAGATTATTTTATGATAAAAATAGGGAATTAATATCATGTAGAGGGATTTAAGGAAGGGGTTTGGTTAGGGAATTTATGATCCAAATGTGTATTGAGGTGTGAATAGGAGATAATAGGAGGCTTCCGTTGGTCGGTGGGGAAGGGGACTTACTTGGAAATTTCCTAAAAAAATAAAAAATTATTGTCATTATCAATAAAAATGAATCTAAATGGTCATATTTCATATTTTGAGATAGAATATAGTTAAAAAAATTCTATATAATATAATTTATATAAGATTAAATGGGAAACTAGACCATATCTTTGTGTTTAACCCCTGGTAAACACATTTTATATTTTACCGTGATAATTTAGTTTTATAGTTTTTAAATGTAATTATGGACAAAATTAAGTTGAATGTATTACATAATATAAATTATAATATTTTATAATATTAAATATATTATATGGAATTTAATTTATAGAAGCAGTAGAATTTAATTTAAAATTATACCCACAATCACGACCAAAAAATGCTTTTCCAATGAAAAAGATTATTTAAGTATATAGAATTTCAATTTAAAAATTAAATATAAAATTTATCGTAATTTAGTAATCTAGATTAATCCTAATAAAATTGATATAATTATTCATTTAAAACATTTTTAAATATATTTTTTTTTAAATAAAATAAAATTGTTAAATAATTATTTTTCACTTTTTGTCAAAAAATTAATATTTTCAAAAATGCATGAAAATTAAGTCTCAAATAATTTAGATATGTAGATTTATTTTTTTTAATTTTCATCAAATAAATTTTCAAAAATAAGAAAAATAATTTATTTTAAATGATGTTTAAGAAACTCAATGAGACATCTTTTAAGAAAAATACAGTTTTTATGTATAAAATTTGGTTTATTCTTATTTCATGTCTGGAAAAAATATTTAATGAATAATAAAACATTTTTTTAATATATAATCGAAATTTATTATTAAAATCATTCATCAATAATTATTTTTTTAATATTAGGATTATAACCCATCACTCAGAAAAATATTTTTTCAAAAAAAATATTTTATAGTCAAATGCTATTTATTTTAATTTTTAATAATTTTATAAGTAATGAATTTATTTTATAAGTTTTTAAATCATATAATTTTTATAATTTAGTTAGTATTATTAATACCCTTAAATTTAGTGGATATTTTATTATATCATACTATATTCCAGTTTATTTTAACATGGGGTTGTGAGTATCACAATCTATCGATGAGATTAAATTCATATAGAAAGAATTATACCATAAAATATTTGTGTGTTTCATTCTTGCCACTTAAATAAATTTTTCCCTTGTAATTTTATCTTGGTCAACAATGGTTCATTCTTTATTGAGAACCCAAATCTTAAGGAAGAATATAAAAAATAATTTGAAAAGTGGTAAAGGGAAATCTGATAGTTGACTAAAAATATACAAAAATTGGTTTCCAAATTATAGAAAATTAATGATAAGTGAAAATATATACATGAAGGAGAAAAATAATTCCCAAGGAATAATATATAGTGATACATAAAATTTTCAAAATAAGGTTAACTACCATAGTGCCAAAAATTAATGATGGTTGAAAAGGCTACTAATTCATCAAAAATAATGGTAAATATTAAAAAAATTATTTCCAGAATAATTTCCTATAGTTGAGGGATTATATTACTATCATGATCATGAACATAAGAAAATATAATTACATCATATATTTTTATTTCATAATCACAATTTCCTCTTCTACATATGCTTAGATTTATTTCCACATTATTTCATACTTTAGGAAATGAATATCTGAGATGATTTTTTTTCCTGAACAACTAAAATTAACATTTAATGGATTTCATAATCACGAAAAGAATTATAAGATACTATACCTATGTGTAATTGAAAGAAAATAGTTGGAACAATGTAACATAATACGAAAAGTGAATAAACCTTCACATGAATAAATAATATATTAATCTCTAGAATTCAATAATTAAACCAAAGGTTTAACATAGACTAATTAGTAAACTTATATACCAAATAAACTCAATGTTAAATAATTCTTTAACCAACAAGTTTATTTCATACCCTTCATCCAACACATCAAAAAATATAATAACATTCTTTCAAAATATTCAATTTATATTAAACATAAAGGTGATATATACCTCAACCTAATAAAAAGTCTCCCAAAATATCAATAACCACTTCAAATTCCCAAGAATAAAAAAATATTGTTTCATATAATATGCTTCCTAAAATAAACATAATCATTATCCACCAATTTTTTTTAAAAAATATTTATTCTTACTAGGACATCACGTATAGCTATGGTTGGTGATGCACACTTGTTTCCCTTCAGTTGTGTGTTCAGGCCCAAAGGCGTTTCGAGATTTAATGGGATATCTCCCAATATAAATGTTATACTTTTTCTAAGACTATAATTATTTATTTAAATTAATTATCCCAAATTTATGTTGAACATTCAATAAAACATCAACACATCAAACAACATTTCAATCCCATGGTTAACTATATCACATGACATATGTTCCCAAATTTTAATAACCTAAAATTAAATCATTATTATATATTAAATAAACCCTAAATTTTATCAATAGATTCAAAATTATATCCATGAAATAGATATTATTATTCTTAAAATAACCTTTTTACTAAATGATATACTAAACCAAAGGGTTTTATTCCCATAAATATTTGCCAAAATAGACTTAAAAATGTTAAATTCCCATCACACAAAATCTAAAAGTGGTATTTTTCCTTAAATAATATGTTATACCATATACATATCAACCTAATAAAATTTAGGATTAACCTATGTCATTCATGGTCATCATCTTTTAAAATAATTCATAATCATTCATAAATAAAATGTTAATTAACCCAATAATATCCGTTGTGAGTGCTAAATTAGGTTCTTAGTATATAAACACTAACCAAACACCAGTACGATCATCATGATATACTCAAACCAACTCCTTTTACGGTTATTACCCATATATGAATTTTTTCCCAAACCACATAAACTTATAGTATCCAGAAAGGGATAAATTTCTAGGAAAATCAACAGATCTCTTCGTTGAAAAAACATTGGGATGTGTTCCTATACATAGAAATGTATGAAAATCTAGTCATATGGTCATATTACCAAATCCATGTATTTTTACATCCCGTTCCCAATGTTTCTACTAAAATTTCTCTAATAAAATCTATAATAACCCAAAACCTAGTATCTCAGAGATGTTGGTTGCATTATTTCATTTTCACGAGATACAAGGAATCGTGCCCCAAATGACAAAATTGTTTAGTTATAGAGACCAACACTTTTCATACATAGATATTACATCTTACAAGATGAATATTCATTACATAACATAAAGATCCATTCTATAATCATATAGGTCTTGTATCTTTGATAAAATAGATATATGGTGAACTATTTCATAAGTGAAATACATCATTCCCCACTATGTTCTTCATAAATATAACTCTTATTATACATATAACATATAAAACCTTTGTTTATAACATGGGGAAAAGAAACATAAGAAAAGGTGAGATCATATTCTCTAAAAAGTAGTAATGGGAGATATTAATATTAGATGAGCATAAGGGGATGCGAACATGAGAATAATATTTAAAAACCATACCTTTCATATCATTGATGTTAATATTAAGTAATATAATAAATCAAGTTTGTTCATAAGGCACAAAAATTAACAGAATCAAAGAGAGGAATCCTTGAGTTCATAACATTGGAAGAAGACGTGGATTTGTGGCATAAAAATAAGTCTACAAAATCATTTACATTTAAGTAAATTATCATTTCTAGGACTATCATAGTGGAATGAAATTTGTTTCCCAAAAAATCATAGTAGTCAATGTTAACTCATAATATTATCATAGTGTAACATTACACTTTTTAAATTGCATTCGCTAACCATTATACTATTGTTTATATAATGTGATAAAAATATTTATCCAATGCACAAGAGGGATATAAACTTTCAGACCCACCCATAATATAGTGAAAATAATATAGTTGTGTTATACAATATTGTAAAAAATTCATCACATCATAACCTCTGAAAAATAAATGTGGTTCATAAAATTTTTATCAGGGAATAACCTATTTAAATGTAACTAGTTTCATACACATTTAATCAATTCATTATAGAGTAACCCATGAAAAAGGAATGTGTTTCATAATTATCTTAACATCATAATCAGAAAACATGAAGATAATAAATATATAATATATCATTATATCATATCCCATGTAATGTTTATGAAGAATCAAAAGATTTAATCTTATAAAGAATATACTTTTATAGATCACTTGGAGTATTTATTGATGAAGATATTATTTTCCATTTGAAATCACATATTAAAAATCCAAAAAGTTCAAAAATATTAAAGAGAAAATTTCTTTGGAAATAATAATGAAAACATATAATGCATGATTAAAATAATTTTGTGGTCATGATTATATAAAAATACATTCATTCTATTTCTAGAAAAACTAAAATTCCTTTCAAATTTCTTATGAAATTTTAAAAGTACCTCATTCTAAAAATGATATGAAAATTCATTTTGAATTTTTATTTATAAAAAGTAAATCATGGAAAAAATTACTTTAAATAATCAATGAATAATACTAAAAGCATTGTTTTATATTTTTTTAGAAAATATAGAAATGGAAGTGAAACAAATTTCAACTGATGAGAGAAATAATATTCTGTTACAATAAAATTTTTCTTTTGGTCTCTTGAGTACATACAGAGAGGAAAAATAAAAGAAAAAACATTAATTTATAAAAATAAACCTAATAGAATAAATTTTTTTATTTTTAGTGATATATATCGTAATATCTCATCATCATAAGAATAAAGCTAAATAATATCAATAAACAATGAGATTTTACATAAAACCCTTACCACATTGGTAACTTTTTAATCACTACACCAGTGGAGGAATGAACCATAGTTGGATTCATAAATACCCATAATCTAAATAAGAATAAAAATAATATACATCCATTGGAATTTTATATACAATTTAATTGAGAAAATTGGTGAATATAACATTTGTCTCACAAAAATTAAAGTGTGATGTAAATCCCTTACCTCTGGTCAAAATTTCTTCATATGTGTTTGAACCTCATGTATTATAAAAACATATTTATTAAAACAAATTTTAAAAAAAATATTCATATATATATATCATCCATTATATGATTTACTTATACCCTTTTCCCACCCACTTATTAACAATTTTTTATTAAAATCATTGTTCCTGGTGATAAGTATTTAATTTTGGACTATGTTTTGGTTCGTAAGTTTTGGTACTTGTCATTTAAGTATGGTTCCATCATCTCAAGAATGTTAATAATGATATAAATAAAATGTATATTAATTATAATCATATTTAGTTTCATCCATGAATGTTATAGATAGGAAAATTAATCACAACATTCATGGATACGGTAAGCCGTACACACTCATGAACTTTGTTTCCAGTTTTTAGATGAATTGAAAACAAGAAAGGTATATAAAAGTATAATTTAAAATAATAAATGTTACATAATATATATTATATATATTAATTAAATATTTCTATATTAAAATCCATGAAAAAATAAAACGAAAAACAAATTACATCGCTTCGTATAAGAGGTAGTCCACACATACACAAGAGTGCAGTTATAATTTCACAATGAAATGGATAATAAGAATGAATATCTGATATTATAATTTTATAAGTATAATTTTGTTATAAATATAATATATTAACTTTAAATACATAATTATATCCATCCACGAGAGGCGGTGATGGAAAAAAATTACATCGGTTCACGAGGTGGTACTTTTTCGTACACAAGATCAATGGATTTGTTTCCCATTTTACGGAAGAGGAGATGAATGTTGTTAATTTTATAAAAATTGTAACAACCCAAGGATTTATAAAAAACTTTAATATTGAATGAATGAAACATTGAGTCACTAGAAAACAAAAACTTGTTATAACTGATCCAATAAACACAATTTCTCTACTTATATGATTTTAATTTCTAAAATATGACATGCACAGTTGTCTTCAGGGTGATTTTTGGAGTCTGATACAACAAACATATTTTTTTGGGAATATTAACCTACCTTTATCAATAGATACATCCCTTATGAATAGTAATATACACTTATGAATATTAATATGAACCTTATGAATAGTAACATCATCCATGAAAGTATAAATAAAATTTAGGCACCTTATAAATAAGGTAGAATATTTTTTAAATTATTAAATATGTTTTCATATTTTTTGTGAGTGATAAAAATTTAATTAAAATTTAAAATTTATTAATTAATTAATTTTAAAAAAATGGGTTCCAAAATAAATATTTTGTTTTCCTATAATTTTATGATAATTTTATGAGACCGTAGTTATTTTTTGAAAGTATTATAAAAGCTGTTTTAAATAAAAAATCTGTATTTTTCATGTAAATAATTATTTTTAAAAATAATAAATTTAAAATATTTAGAAACTTATTTTGATAAAATGAAGTCCCTTTTTTAATTCTACTTGTCAAAAAATGGTTTGGGTAATATTTTCGGATTTTTCTAAAATACATGAAATTTTGATCAATAGTAAAATACAATAATTTATGATAAATGCTAAATACATGGTTTATTGAATCTGAGGTGATTTAAGGCTGATTAATGAATAATTTGTTCAAAATGACATAAAATTATTAGTATTTTTATCACATGTATCAATAATATTCATAGTCTTGAGAAAAAAAATTAAACTATTGATTAATATAATGAGAAACACCTCCTCTCATCCACTGTAAATACCACCCCTCCTTACCTCCTATCTTCACTCAAATAGATCCTTTTTCCTGGTCTAAATTATGATAAAATATCCTCGTAATATCCTCCCAACATCCAAAATCTATTATTCTCAAAAAAATACCAAATCCTCTCTCTAAATAGTCTCTCAAGGAAGATTAATTAAAGAGGTAAATTCCTCATTTCAATTATTTTACTTTCTTTTCAAGTTCCTTTTTTTTATTTTATATCCTCAAATATCCTAACCCAAATGTTTTGAAAACTATAGTACCTTACATGTACTATAATTGTTATTATTATTATGGAAGATGTTATTATCATCTCTCCTTTACCCTTCTTTTATGCTAGTAGTAAAAAACACCATCTGAGATGTTCCAATTTACCACATTCAAGGACTATGTGTTTTAAATTTCTATTAACAACTTAAATTATGGTCATGAAACCATTATTATTGTTTAATAAGACGATTATATATTTATTATGTATCATATATGAATCTGGAATCTTTTTTTAAACATGGTTTTGATTTATAAAGCAAAATTAGTTCGTTGTGTTCAAGAACTGCTAATTAAACCAAAATGTTATCATTAAATAATTTATATAATGATTCATATTAAATCCTAGTATCCAAATGAAATTTATAACAATGTAACCTTATCAATTTTCAATGATAACATATAACTTTAATCCTGGAAAACAATCATCATTTTACACAATTCTTCGTTCATGTATATAACTAAACCAATCATGAATTCCGATGAAGAAAAACTTCCCAAAAAATAAAATTGAACATCTTAAACCCATCAAGAAGAACATGAATGAAATTAATAAGGCTATATTAATTCAAATACATAATGAAGAGGTTATATACATATTAATTAATGAAATTAATTAGGTTATCAAGGACACTATGATCAAGTAAAGAACACCATCAAACACAAGGTAAGTGGTTTCTCAACTCACATTTATTTATGAATGATTTCCATTATTTCTCCACTATATCTTATGTACAGTGTATGTATACATCCAATTATTGTTTCATATCATGAATATATTTATATTCATGGTATTAAATATATAATTTTATGGTTATTATTTTTGGGAATATGATTTGATTGGTTAGAAAGTGGTAACGGTTTTCTACAAGAACATCAGTTTTCATTTGAATCACTATTATTCTATACATATCTCTATTAAATTATTATTTATTATTATGAACTAATCATAAATTCTGTTTTAATGTTATATATATATATATATATTTTTATCAATCATATTAATTCATTATTTTATGAGGTGTTATATGTTTCAAATGGATCTTTCAAAAAATCTTCTAGATAAACAACCCCCTTTCAAGTTAACTTCTCAAATTCTTGGCCATTTACAAGTGCACTATGTAATCTATTATAATACATTTTTTTAAAGTCACACATTTTATCATGAAAATCCATTTTGGTTAATTTATCGGTTTAGGAAATGAAACATGCATTTCCACATTAAAATATTTGTAACATTTTCCTAAAACTGCTCTAAAATGTTTTATTTCTATGGTTTCTTTAAAAAAAATTTTTACGTGATTTCACTTCATTGGAAAAAATGTATGCTTAAAATATTATTTAAATATTCACCCCTATTATTTTATAGGATATAATTTTTTACATATAATATTTCATGAAAAATATAAATGATTTTCCAAAAGAACTATTCTTTCCAATTTAAAAAGGATTTTTTATTATCTCACTGTAAATTTTATGAGATATGCACCATGTTCACCACTTTGTCCTTGCTTGTGGTGTATTTAAATCCCTTTTTTATTTCATATCAAGAGTATACTTATTTTAAAGATATTATAATGTATTATTATTTTAGTATTTCAAGGTGGTATGCGACACATTGGAATGTTTAAGGATTATTTCCTTAAGATTTTTTCAATCATCTCATTTAAAAGTATCTTCATCTATGTTAACAAATTTTATTGAACCTTTTACTACATTGAGGCTTTTATCTTATGACATAATCTAAAATATTTTTTTGAAAGATTTATTTTTAGTTTTAATGTGGATGTGCTATCTTGATACCATTCACCATATTACTCTGAATGGTTAGTGTTTATGTTTATTGATTGGAGAATGATTCTTTAACTGTGGAACTATTAATGAATTTTTATCCTATACTCAATATAGATATTGAAAAGGAATATTGTTATAATATTAAATCTTTTTGTATGAATAATACTTTGGAATGACAGTGATAGATGGATCCCTCTATAGTCCCTTGATGTATCGACAGGTCAAATGAGACAAACAAGTTGGCGACAAACCGTAGGAGTTTGTTTCAAAAAATTAGACGGGTTTCCACCCACAGACATAAACGTCTCAATGAAATTATGGTTCATGTGCCAGAAAAATGATGTCAAAATAATACTCATTCTATTTATTCATTATTTATTTATTACAATCCATGAGGTTTTCACTATAACAAAATCTATGGATGCACTTTAATTCCCAGTTTATTGATGGTGTGTGTTATTCAATTATTCCCCATGCCATTATGGTTATGTAATATTGATTATGATTCAACCATTATTATTTCATGCGACTATTATAAGTAAATATTACGGATCATTTGAGATCACCCCTTTCATATTTATTCCTTCCCTAGGATATGAAGAAGAGAATACTTTTTGAGTTTTCAGGGATGCAGTATGTTAACTTTATGTTATGTAATATATGCTGTTTGCATCACCCATTATAAAATGGGTTCCATGTATATATCCAGTTTTCTCAGGACTAATAAACTGATCAGTACATTTGGATTTTCTTTCTTGTAATCATGCCAATGTACCAATGTAATGCACCATCTCTGGGATTCTCGGGTCGGGGTGTTACAGTTGATATTAGAGGAATTTAATAGCAACAATGAGAAATAGATTTAGAAAACATATATTAGAGAGAAAAAACCTAAGATAGAGATTGAGGATAAGTATAGAAATAAATCCTAAAATTATTATAAGGTAGATATTATGTGTGTATTCAAGAAATACATCCCATTCTGGATACTAAAAGTGAACATGGTTTTGGAACAGATGGACCTAAGAGTAAAAATTCTGACAAGGTGTTCTAGGCTTGACTCAGGGTAACCTGGTACACAAAAATGGGCCTTACTGTGCACCTGGTTTGACACTCCCAGGGGATATGATTTTGATAATTCACATTTTATTTACAAATAATTATGATGGATTTATGCTTCCATAGTATCCAAAGTATATGGTTCTAGGATTTAGGATGAATGAATTTATGTTAAATGATATACCATGTTTAGAGTTATAGAGAGTTCAAAATTTTATGATCTAATTTATTATATATAATTGATTACAAATGGCTCATATAATATGGAATTATAACATCACAAATGTAAGTGATGAATAGAGTATGAAGGATCATATCTTTTATGGACTAAATCCATAATTTCGAAGGGAAATAATCTCCAAGGTATCCTCATCATATGAGGAAATATTATCATGTATTAACAAAGCATATAATGAATTATATGAGTCTTATGTATTTTAAGGGAGGAAAAATAAGAAGAGGATCATTGAGAAAAACATGGATAAAGGGAATACGTGAAAGAAGGGTTTCCCCACATGTGATAACTTTGGAAAGAATCATCATGGAAAATGATTGAAAGGAATGAGAGTTTGTTATAAGTGTGGAGAAAAGGGTCACCAATCTAATGAATGAATAGGGAAGAGACAAATCAACGATGTTAAACGTTTCAACTATAAGGAGATGAGACACTATGCAAATCAATGTACCAAGCATCAAAAGAATTTGTCTCAAATGATGTTACTGGATAATGATGAGGTCATGATACTACTGTATATGAAGATGAATGATTAATATGCCTCATTCAGAATCATGTCATTTAAAATTTTA
Source organism: Viscum album (assembly GCA_963277665.1). NCBI lineage: Eukaryota > Viridiplantae > Streptophyta > Magnoliopsida > Santalales > Viscaceae > Viscum > Viscum album. The sequence continues at coordinate 573,978,537 of OY728122.1, read as the reverse complement.
TCAACAATGTACTGGTTATAAGAATTATAAAGTATATGAGTATTGTACTACCGTACAATTTCATTTAGAATTTTAGGTTTTATGATGAATTGTACCAAGGATAAGTTACTTCGTAGAAAGTTAATATTTTGGGAAAGTATATGGATGAGGGAAATACAACCCTAAATATATTTATTATGATTAATATAATGGTGAAGAAATTATTTATTTTAATAAGTACTCACTACCTCAAAACTGATTATTGAGTTTTCTAGAAGTGTTCTGTGCTATCATTGATGGAGTTTACAACAATTATGGATATTAGGAATACATAAACTAGCATGTGTAGGGACGCGTTCATATTTCAAATAAGGTTTTAGGGTAATTTGAGTTTTTACCATATTTCAAGAAGATACATGATGATGATATTCACATATTTGGAATTTGAAAATGTTGGGATGCTCTATGTTGATTAATGGAAAATAAGGTAACAAATGCATTGAGTATGATGGATTATAGAGTTCTAAACAAAAGGAATATTTCCAAGGACCCCATGTACATGTATATAGAAATAATGGATTTGGGAATGATTCAAAAGTGTTGGATCATGATCTTTTGGAAAGTTAAGCCGTATATGAAATGGTTAAATTTGATCATTATTTGATTATTTAGAGATTAATCTCACCACATGATACAACCTATTCTAAGAGATGAAGTATATATTGTTCAAGGCACAATGAATAGATAATATTGTGTTTATGAAATTGAAATATATATTTATGCTCTTATAGAGTTGAAGAATTCCTCAACTCTAAGAAAAGAGTCTTAAAAAAATTCATATTAACATTTTTTCATAATTGTAGTTTATGGTTTTGTGTTAATGATCTTTCATCTGAGAATGTTCTCTATCACCTTCCATCTGAACATGATGGTTTCATTATTACTAAATGAGCATGTCATCGAATTATAATGTGTGGGTTTCTAGTAAACTGATACATTTCACTTCCCCACTTATTAATAGGACATTTTAACTATATTTCTGATGTTGGTTTCCCACAAGGGATTTTTCAAGTATCATCCATTAACATTCAAAATTCAATTTCAAAATTTCGAGGACGAAATTTTTGTGAGGAGGGGAGAATGTAACACCCCAAGGATTTGAAAATAAATTTAGTATTGAATGCATGAAACATTGAGTCTCTACAAAACAATACATTGTTATAATTGAGGCAATGGACGTAATTTTTCCACTTCTATGATTTGAATTTTCCAAATCTCACATACACGGCTGTGTTCAGGGTGATTTTTGGAGTCTTATAGAACTAATATAATTTTTGTAAATAACAACCTACCATTATGAATAGTAACCTACCCTTATAAATCAGAATATACCCTTATTAATAGTAACATTACCCATATGAATAATAACCTCACCCATGAATTTATAAATAAAATTTAGGCACCTTATAAATGAAGAAATGTATTTTTTAAATTATTAGTTATGTATTCTTATTTTTGTGAGTGATGAATATTTAATTACAATATAAAATTAAGAAATTAATTAATTTTCATAAAATGGGTTCCTAAAAAAAATAATATTTTGTCCTATATATTTAAGATAATTTTATGAGACCATAGTTATTTTTGAATGTATTATAAAAGCATTTTGAAATACAAAATCTGTATTTTCAAGAAAATAATTATTTTATTTAAAAAAATAAATTTCACTTATTTAGAAAATTATTTTGATAAAACAGATTCCCTTTTTGGATTATAAATATCAAAAAATTGTTAGGATTTTTTTTTTGATTTTTCAAATATACATGAATTTTTGATAAATAGTAAAATACAATAATTTACGGAAAATGCTAAACACATGATTTATTGAGACATAGGTGATGTAAGGATGATGTAAGGATGATGTAGGAACACATTTTTCAAACTCACATGCACTTAATATAGTTTTTTGTCACATTAGTCAAGACTATTCACAGTGTTGAGAAAAAAATATTAAACTGACGATTAAAATAACGACAAACCCCTCCTCTCCTCCACTTTAAATACAACCCCTCCATACATATTATCTTCCCTCATATAAAACTTCAGTACCTTCTCAAAATTCTTCCCAAATATCCTCCCAAGATCGACATCCATGTCTAGTAGCCCTTTGTCTCATAAAAATACCACATTATCTCCCCTAAAGAGGCTCTCAAGGAAGACTAATTCAAGATGTAAATTCCTCTTTTCAATTATTTTACTTTCTTTTTGAAGTTCCTTTGTTTCCTTTTCTTTACTAACCTCTCCTCACCCAACTTTTATGAAAAATCTAGTACTATACACATACTATAATGTATTTATAATGATGGAATACATTATTCTCATCTATACTTTACCCTTCTTTTATGATTGCAGTAAAAAATACCATCCAAGATGTGTTAATTTACCACATTCTAGGACGATGGGTTTTCAATTTATATTAACATCTTGAATTCTGGTAATGAAACCATTATTATGGTTGAAACATACTATAATATATATATATATATTGTCTCATATATGGTTCTGGAATCTTTTTATAGACATGGTTTTGATTTATAAAGAAAAATGAGTTCATTGTGTTCAAAAACTACTAATTAACCCAAACAGTTATCATTAAATAAATTATATAATGATTCATCTTCACTACAAATTACCAAATGAAATTTACAAACATGTATTCTTCTGTATGTTCACTAATAATATATAACTTCAATTATGGACAACCATACTCATTTTACACAATTCTCTATTCATGTATAAAAGTAAACCGGTCATGAATACCAAGGAAGAAAATGGTCCCAAACAATAAAATTAAACTGCTTAAATGCATCAATAAGGTCATGAATGAACTTAATGAGGATATAATAAATCAATTAAATAAAAAAGCATCTATGGAATATTAATTAATGAATTTAATTTTGTTATCCAGGACACTAAGATCAAGTGAAGAACACCACCACACTTAAGGTAAGGGGTTTATAATCTAACATTCATTTCTGTAAGTTATCCATTATTACACCACTATATATTATGTATGGTGTGTGAATACCGACCATTTTTGTGTCATGTCATGAATATTTTTATATTCAGGGTATTAAATTTATCATTTTATGGTTATTATTTTGGGGCATATGTTTTGATTGGTTACAAAGTAGTAAGGGTTTTCCACCCAAACCTGCATTTTCATTCGGGTCACTCTAATTCTCTACTAATCACAATTAAATTGGATTTAATTATTTTTGTACTACTCATAAATTCTGTGTGAATGTTATATATATATTTTTTCAATTCATTAGTTCTTTATTTTTTGGGGAGTTATATGTTTCAAAAGGATCTTTAAAAATAGTTTTACGATAAACAACCCCATTTTAAGAGAACTTCTCAAATTTTTATATATTTTCTAGTGCAATATGTAATCTACTTGAAGCCATTTTTTTCAAATAACACATTTTATCATTAATAAAAATCTTGTTTAATTTATGGTTTTATTCAATAAATCATCCCTTTCCTCTTTAAAACCTCTTTTTTATTTTCTAAAAACCGCACTAAAATGTTTTATTTATAAAGTGTCTTTAAAAACTATTTTTACTTGTTTTCCCATCAGGGGGAAAACATTTATGCCTCAAATTTAATTTCAATGTTATTAAATATTATTTTATTGTATATACATGTTTAGAAATATTATTTCATGACAACTATACATGATTTTCCAAATGAACTCTCCTTTCTAAAGTAATACATGATTTTTTCCTCATCTCACTTTATATTTTATGAGATATATGCCTCGTTCACCAATTTGACCTTTCATATGGTGTATATACTTCCATTTGGTATTTCGTATCAAGTTTATACTTATTCAAATGATATTATAAAGGATTATTATTTGAATGTTTCAAGGTGGTATGTGACACTTTGGAACTTCTAAGGATTATTTCCTCAAGAATTTTTCAATGATATCATTTAAAAGTATCTTCATCTATGTCAACAACCTTTATCAAAAAATTTAATACCTTGAGGTTTATCTATTGTGATATCATCTAAAATATTTGGTTGATATGTTTCTGATTCATTTGAATATAGATGTTCTATCTTGATACCATTCACTATATTACCCTAAATAGTTAGTGTTTATGTTTAATGATTGGGAAATGTTTCTTTAACTATGGAAATATTGATGAATCTATATCAAATATGCGATTTGGATATTTAAAAGGCATATTTTTATTGTATTAATATTTTTATAAATAATTCTTTGGATGGAAAATTAAGGGTGGGGCCCGCTATAGCATCTCGATGCATCGACATGTCCCATGAGACAAACTAGTTAGCGACCAACCCTCTGAGTTTGATTCCAAAAATCAAATGGGTTTATTCCTGTAGACATAAAACTTATTTAATGTATAATTGTTCCTATACCATATACATGACATCCAAATAATAATAATTCAATTTATTCATTATTTAGTTATTACTATCCATGAGGTTTTTACTATGAAAAAATCTATCAATGCACTTTCATTATTAGTTTATTGATGGTGTGTATTTTTCAATATTCACCATGCCATAATTATTATTTCTAATTTATTATGGTAAAATTTTCATTATTTCATTCTTCCATTATATGTAACCCTTACCAATAATTTTACCTCACCCCATCGATTTATTTTCCGTCCCCAATTTATGAAGAAGAGATTAATTTTTGAGTTTTCAAGGATGCAGTTTGTTAGATTTGTGTTATGTATTATATGTTGTTTTATTATCCTAATGTAAAATGGGTTCCATGTATATATGTAGTTTTTTCAAGACTTATAAACTGACCAGTACTTTGGGATTTAATTCATTATAATCATGACAATGTAACAAAGTAATGCACCCGATTCGGGCTTCTGGGGCCGGGGCATTGCAAACATAACTAAATATAAGTATCTAGGATATTCATGGTTTAATATATAATCATGTTTGAATGATATTTTAATTAGGTTGAAGAGGAAATAAAATAAAAATTATCGTTTATAAAGGATATATCTTATTGAGAAAACCTCCATAGGTTTTCATAAAATGATTTTATAGGATGATTTTATAATAAAAAAACCTATAGGATGTGGCGAGGTAAGTAAAGGTTTTTGGTATGTATTTACTGAAAAAAATATCTTCAAGTGTGTATAAAAGAGGAGAGGAGGCATCCTTTTAAAAGTAGGAGAGATACCCAACAAGAAAATTTTCTAAAACAAAAAAAATGATATTCATTCCATGGAAAATTGATTTGGAATAAACATAGATTGTAATTTGGGATAATATTATGTCAAGATATTTCAATAAAATAGTATTTAAACAAGTTTTATTATAGATATTACCCTTATCATTTGTTTTGAATGCCATTATACCCGTTTTAACCTTTACCACGATAATTAATTTTTTACTGTTTTCAAAATTTATTATAGAAAAACAATGAGTTAAATTTTTTATATAATATTAATTAAGGTAATTAAGAATTAGGAATCCATTTAAAAAATTAAATTCACTTATGTGGAATAATATAAATTAAAATTAGACCCACATACTTGATGAAAAAATATTGTTTGAAGGAAATGTTTTTCATAAGTATAAATAGTTTTCATATCAAAATTGAACATAATATTAATTAAAAAAATATAAATTAGATAAATAATAATATTATTGAACTATTAATACTTTTAAACCCATTTTAAAACTAAATAAATATTTATAAATTTATTAAAATTAATGACATTTTTGAATACAAATCAATATTTTCATTATTCTTTGAATACATAGCCTTCTTATATAATTATCAATAATTAAATATAGGACAATTTTTAAATATTTATTTTTAAAAATATTTTTTTTTAAAATTGGAAGAAATTAATTATAAAATAAGAGCATAAAACATGACAAAAATTCATTAAAAACAATTACATTTTAAGCATAAAACTAAATTAATTCTTATCACATTCCAAGAAGAAAATATTATCTCAATGATAAAACAATTTTATGGAATATATAATATAATAATTTCCTTCAAATAATTCTACAATGGTACATAATTTAATTAATAAAGACGTAAACATATTACTAGCCTAAAAATAGTTTTTTACAAAAAATTTTCTTTTAATTTAAAATTATTTTTTATTTTCATTTATAATTAATTGATAGAATAAGAAATCATTTTAGAAATTCGAAATCTATAAATTTTGGGTAATTTTTTCATTCGTATTCATACCCACCAATCCTACAACTAGGAGATTACTATCCCATTAAATAATAATATTTTAGTAGTTCATCACAGTTCTTTTGAACACAATGATGTGTGTAATACATGATATCAATGAAATTAAATTTATTTGAAAAAAATAATACTTAATAAAATATCACAGTGTTACATTCTACCCCCATTAAAAATAATTTCTATTTTTAAATTTTATTAATTTTAATGAGATAACTAAGGAAACGTCTGCCATATTATATCATCTGGTTCCATGAAGCTTCCTTAAATTTGTGGTTTCACCACAAAACATTAACTAAGTTAGTGGCCTTATTTCAGTTCAGTTTCTACTTATGAACCATAATCTAAACTAGTTGTTCCTCATAAGAGAGAACTTTCTCTGGTGGTATGAACTTTGAGTTTAGTGCGTGTGAAGGATAAGTTATGTACATCCTCACGAGAGATACATTGAATAATTTGTAGACCTGGGAGAGGTTCAGTGGGAGTTCCAAGTAATATTTTACCATCCATAATAATTCAAGAATCCTAAAATGTCTAATGTAAATATGGATAATCATTAACTTATTTCATGTGGAAATTTTTATAAAAACCTTCTCACTAACGTCAAATTCCATATCACGACGATGATTATTAGTATAACATTTTTGTCAACTCCAAGACACCTTGATGTGTAGTTGAGTCTTTATAACAATATCTTCCATTTCATTAGCTAGGATAGGTCCTAACAAATTGAATTCATGAAATCCATTCCATTATGTTGGAGTTATACACTTCTTTTCATAAAGGGATTCATAAGGATTCATATGGATGATCAAGTGAAATCATTTGTTATATTAAAACTCAGAAAGAGGAAGGTGTTGATACCAAACACCTATGTAATCCATAGAAAAATATATCAATATATACTCTAGGATTTGAATGGTTCTATATGATTAAACATATTTCTGAGCTTGATAAGTAGTGTTGAGACTCGAATTTTTATCAAGGGGTTGATGTAGACTTTTTCGGAACTTCATGGTAAACCTAATATCCAGATATGATACAATAAAATGTGGTATTCTTTGAAACCATACCACTTTAAGAATTTATATCCTATCATGATGATCAATAGATAAGTCTTAAATAATAGTAATGATGTGTCTTGACATTAAAAGTTGATTTACTATAAATTAAATAAGATTATGAAATTCAATGTTTTTGGGAGTCTAAAGAAAACATTCATGGGGATTTTTACCACTTCTATTATAGTGTGGGTAATGATTGTAAGATCCCAATAGAATTTTGTCTCACTACCTTAAATTACTGCCATAAAAATATATGAGATACATAGTATACAATATTCCTCTTCATGTTGTCCCACCAGAAATACTCTTTTAGATCTCCAAACAACTTTGTAATTTTAGGATGAATAGAGAATGATGAACTATGAACCTTATCCAATAGATCATTCAGATATGGAATGAAGGAAACAAATATAGGGTTCCTCAACCTTATCACTCCTATAAAATCATGATTAAACTTTTTAACATATCTCACCCTTTTTAGTTCCACATCATCCTTTTGGACCTCCTTAATAAACACATGAATAAATGGTTTAACAATCATTTTAGAAACATAATAACTTCGCCGTTCCTTCATTATTTATATATCAATTCATTAAAGATACATAAATATTGTATTTTTTAATCCTTATCATATATAATCTATAATGATCCATTCGACACAAAGTAGTAAACACTCTTTTCTATTTTCAAGGGTGGTAATGTATTGATAAGTCACAATCTTCAATCAATACTAAACATCTTCTCAAGTGGATATTCTTATCTTTCTATGTGAAAATATACATTAAAAGTTTATGATCAGTTTATATATATCACACCATTACCCATAAATATAATTTCTCTATAGTTCAATAAAAACTATACCATAGTGAATTCCAAATCAGGAGTTAGGTACTTTTGATCATGATCCTTCAATTTTTTGTGGCATATGACATCACCATATCATTCTGTATGATAAAAAACCCAATTCCATTCTCTGACATAGAACTATAGACTATAAACTATTCTACACTATATGGTAAATTATGAACAAGAATAATGAATAACCTTCACTTTAGTTCCTTGAAATTTTCATCACATTAACTTATTTGAAGGAAATTAGCTCCCATATGAGCTAACAAGGTGAGTGTATAATATAGTGATGAAAAATTCTCCACAATGCATCAATAATATCAAGATAAACAAAATTCCAATCTTAGTCGTAGTGGTTATTCTGAACTATTGTTTTATAACCTTAGAGTTTTGATAGTTCAATAAATATACTATCTAATGAAATTATATGACCCAAAAATGTATTCTAGTACCAAAAATTCAAACTTGGTATGTTTTTCATAAATCCTATCCTTCCTTGATTTTTTCAGCACAATTATCAAGTAATGTACATGATCATCCCTTATTTGAATATTTAAGAATATAATATTTGAAGACTAACAAAAACTGATCATGGTAATATATAATTAATGGTCATCAAATCCATGAAAATAGAGGGCGTATTTGTAAGACCAAATGGATTTATTATTTATTCATATTATCCCTACATTGTAAGAAATGCTATCTTGGTTATATCCTCCATCTTTAATATCATTTTGTGATATCAAAAAATATTTCCAATCTTTTAAAACTATTGATGTCTATGTAGTTGATCAAAAAAGTAATCAATATTGGGTAGGGGATACTTGTTCTTGATTTTGATCTTGTTAAGTTCCTTATAATAAATAATGATTTGCATTGATTTATCTTTATTATTATCATAAAGAACATGTGAACCCAAGGTGACACACTTGAACAAATAAATACACTTTTGATGATTCTACTTGAGGTTTTTGTTCAATTCCAATAGATCAATCATGGATATTTTATATGGATTATTTTAAATAAGTCTGGTACTATGTATGAGTTCTCTTGAGAACTCGATTACATGATTTGATGGAAGACTAGGTAACTTTTTTGGAAGGAGACCAAGAAACTCATAAAAAATATCAATATCTTTAGTGTTGAGTATCTCCTAAACCAACTAGGATAAATCCACTTTTATATAAGAATCAATATCCATACAATATACAAAATTTTTTATCTCAAGGTCATATATATCATCAAAATGATATATAATCATCAGTCAGTTTTCAAAATCAAATTTAATTTAGCTTCCTCATTAATTTATGTGTTATTTATATAGATAATGTAAATCCATGCCTATGATTTCATGAATTTCAACCCAAGGTATAATAACAATATTTTTTAAAATAATATTTCCACAAACATAAACTAGAGAAGAATTATAGACTTGAAATGTGATCATTATACCATTATGGGGTTTGAATTATTATTTAATATCTAGTCATTGAGGTCATGAATTAACATTCCAAGAGACTTATCATGATTCATGTAACTAATCTCAAATAAATAACTTCAATATTTTAGATTACCAATTACCATCTCAATATAATCATTTTAGCTTAAATTCCTTACTAATACCAGAATGGTTTTCATGAACCTCAATTTCCATTAATTAAAACTATTAAACATGAAAAATCATTCATAGGATTTTTAAATATTGAATGTTTTAATATATTATACCATAGGATTTACCTAGTACAACCATGGTCATTATCTATTAAATCATTCCACCTCATAAGACATTAATTATAAAGTAATCAAAGAACATAATCCATGAGAGAATACCATTGGAATAAGACATAGATTTTTTGTAAAAAAAAATTATATAAAATCATTTATTTAGTAGTAATGAATCATTATAATGGCTATAATAATGGAATGGGTTCACTCCACATACCTTCATAGTAGTCATGTTTTACTCTAAATTAATTTATATTGGAAAAAATACCTTACTAAATTGGTTTCTATCACCATTCAATTCCTATTTATCTCATGACATATCAATTTTTACCCAATAAATTATAGGGCTATATAATCCATGGCCCAACCATTATATAATGAAAATTATGTAAATGTGTACCACTAGATCATAAAACATTCAACACAATATAACTCATGAAAAAGAAACTAATTTCATTGCAATTTCATGACGGTATAACATGTTGAAATTAAATTGGTTTTATAAACAATTATTCAATTCATCATAGAAAAACTTGTGGAAAATGTATGGGTTTCAATTCGTATATAAAAATATAAAGACTCCTTTCACATTTTAAGAAAAAATTAAAAAGTACCTTGTTTACAAAAAGACTATAAGATTACTGGTTAAAAAATTGTGTAAAAATTTCATTAAATTTATATTGGATAATTTTAAAAAAATTCTATATTTTTATATTAAATATGGACATGGAAGAAAAATGATTTATCACCAAAGAGAAAAAAATAACAATTTTCCTAAATAAATTCTTCTAGACTCCAGAGTATAAGATGAGATTTAAAACAAATAAAAACATATAATCTATAGAAAAAACTAAAGTATAAGAAAATTAATTATTTCCTTGATATATATATCACAATATTTCATAATTGGAATTATAATAATAAATAATCTGATAAAAATAAGATTATAACATAAAACCCTTACAAGTTTGGTAACATTTGAATAACAAGACCTATAAAGGAAATAAACTTATATGGATGTGTCAATAACCAAAAGGTTCATAAAAATAATCACAAAATACATTAATAGTTATTATTTACAATAAATAAATTTAACAAGTGGTGAATATGGAATGTGTATCACTGAAATAAATGTGAGATGAAAATCCATTACCTTAGGTCTGGTTTCCCACATATGTGTTTGAAAGTCTTGTATAATAAGAACATATTTATTATTAATATATTAAAAAAATAAACATATACATTAAACCATATATGACTTACTTATAACCTTATAACACATGTTATTTTAATAATTCTTTATTAAAAGTACATTTTTGTGTGAAAATGCTTCCTTTTTCAAACATGTTTTGCATCACTAGTTTTTCTCATTGTACATCAATTATTGAATCATAATCTCAAAAAATTTAAAATTATATAAATACCATATTTATTAATTATATACATATTTAGATTCAACTATAAAATTTAGAGATATGAGAATTAATTACACCATTCATGGATAGGGTAGGGCGTATGTTTGCATGAATGTTGTTTCCATTTTTAGATGGATAGAAAAAAATAATGGTATATAATAATTCACCATTCAAAAATATTTTTTATATCACATATTTTATTTATAATAATTTAATATATTATTATTAACATCTATATAAAAATAAAATGACAAATGTATCAAACTGTTTTGTAGAGTTGGTAGTCCAAACCAACTTCTAAGCGACATTATCATTTTGCAATGGATTGGTAGGTAAATAGTTGATGTGATATTACAATTCATGAAGTATAATTATTTTACAATAATCAAATATATATATATATATATATATTAAATCCATCATTATATTCATCTGTGATAGATGGGGTTGAATAAAAAATTACATTGGTTCATAGGGACGTAGTCCCCCATACACTAGATCAATGGTTTCGTGTCAAATTTGATGAGAGAGGTGATGGATGTATGTTATTAAATTAAAATAATAAAATATTAGTATATGTAAGATACTAATTTTATTATATGGGCATGTTTTAATAATATTTAATAGATTTGTAAGAAGAAATAAAATAAAGATGCTCAGTTAAGAATGATACCTATTCTTCAGACAACCTATTTTGGTTTGAACCAAGATCCCTCATTTATTTAGCCCAAAAATAATTATTTGGAGGTTTTTATAAAATAAATATTCTTTATTATGTGGATAGGTTTTTATGGAATGGTTTTGGGAAGGTATTTGATGAACCAATATAATCCTGAAGTGTGGAGAGGAGATGAGAGGCGTTGTCCTTTTATAAGTGGGGGAGGGAACCTACATGAAATGTTTCTAAATGAAAAAATGATTAGGTAATAAAAATGAAAACATAACACAAATTCTCATATATTCAAATTTTGGATAACATATAGTCTAAATATTTCCATAATGTATGATTTATACTAGTTTATATGGAAAACAAACCCTTATCTATTAGTTTACCCCCGGTATACCCGTCTTAACCTTATCCATGGTAATTTATTTTTTACGGATTTTAGAATTAATTAATGAAAGAATTAAGTATAACATATTATATAAAATCAATTATTATGATTCCATATTTTTAGTCCATTTTATCAAATTCAATTTATTATTGTGAAAGAATATAATTAAAAAGTAAACCCCATATGCGATGAAAAAACAATTTTCCAATGAAAAGGTTTTTGTAAGAATAAAAAGTTTTCATATCTAAATTTAACATAAAATTGATTAATATTAATTAATTTTAATTAATAATAATATAATTTTACTAATTTATATTTTTATCTCCTTTTAAAAGAAATTTTATATTTTTATATTTTTTAAAAGAATAGGTAGTTTCAATAGAAATTAGTATATTTCACTATTTTTTTGATAAGTTAATATTTTTAGAAAATTATAAAAAATTAACTATAAGATAATTTTCAATCATTTATTTTAAAAATGAATTTATTTTTTAAAATAAAATTTCTAAAAGTGAATCAATTTTATTATAAAATAATTTCACAGAACATGATCAAAATGCATTTGTGAAAAAATATGTTTTAACCAAGAAACTCAATTTTTTACCATCCCATGCATTGAAAAAGTATTTGAAAATGAAAAAGGATTTTATAGAATATTTAATTTATAAAATTCATTAATATCACTCAGAAATATTGGCTAATATAATTTATTATGCTAAAAACACGTTGGCATATAAAAACAGTTTTCAAAAAATTATTTATTTTTCTTTAAGATGAGTTATATTATATTTTCTAATTAATTGATAAAAAAATTATTTATTTTATAAATATTTAAACCATAAATTTTGGATAATTTAGTTATTTATAATTATACCAACCAGCCCAATTTCTTGGTGATAAATGTCACAATAAATAATAATATTTTAACTGCATACCACAGATCATTTAAACATGATTTTTTCAGAGAAAAGAGGCCATTAAAGAAATTAAATTAATTTTAAAAAATATTTTCTAAAATATTTGGATATTTGGTAGTATTGGAAAACTTGATATATAACTAAATCTCACAACACATTTGAAATCATGAAATAAAAAAAGTGAATGTAAATATTCTTTACCCTTAAACTCATTCAATGATTCATTCTTTTTATGACGGGGAAAGGAATAAAATAAAGGGGAGGTTAGATGATAATTATGGATTACAAATAGTTGAATCTATAATTATTAAACAAGTTATAATCAATATATCATAGTGAATAATTGAAAAGACCTGAATTTTAATCAATAGCTTGTGAACAAAGAATAATATGGAAGTAATAATTGATGATAAAATAATTCCATATAAATAATCACATTAGCTTGAAAATTATTCATGGATTTCATAAATATTATAATCATCACATGTAAATAAATAAATAATCTCATAAAGATGTAATGTATAATTTCATGCATCAAAAACATACCTTCAAGGACCTGTGTAAGGACACCAAACATAAAATAGGCAAGGCCTCAGTCAAATACATATATTTGATAGTATCATGAGACCAACCAATGTATATAGTGGCTAAATAGGTCCCCATATATTACATACTATTTACATTGCATTCTTCACATTAAAGGTGAGAACATGAATTCAATACATAATAAAAAATAGCCATATGGAAAAACTAGTAGAAAAGTGCTATTATTTCCCCAAATTCATATTATCATAAACCATGATTAAAAAGGATAATGATGAAATAATTAAAGACTATCCCCAAAGTAGAATAAGGAAAATTAATGGATGTTGTCATTGTTTAATAGAAATACCATAAAAATATCAAATAAAACAGTCTTGAGAAAACTACCCTTTTCACATTAGAAATCAGTTTTCAAAACTAAAAATTTGCATAATATTAGAAAAAAAATTTTCATTAAAAAATTATAATAGTAGCTTCAAAAAATTGTATGGTCATGATTAATGTACATTATATTAGTTCCACATAAGTTAGAAATTATTCCTTTAATAATTTTTTATGAAAAGTAAAACATACCTCCAAAAAATGATAGGATTATAGATTTTAATTTTTTTGTTAAGTCAATATTGGGTAGAAATTTATTCAATATATAGTTGGAGAATTGATAAAATATTAGTTAAAACATTTTATAGAAAATATTGAAATGGATGAATATGTTTTCTGACCGAGTAGAAAGACAATGTCCGTTTTCCTAAAAGCATCATCTCGATATATTGGAAAATTAAAGAGTATAAAATTAATGGAAAACATGAAATTTTAATAAATAACTAGATGCAAGTTAAATATATATTTTTTAAGGTAGAGTGATCATATAATTCCCCCAGCGGATACATTAACATAAATAATCTTAAATAATGATGAGATTGTCAAATAAACACTTAACACTTTTAAAATTTTTGAATCATAATAACCATGAAGGAATGAACCATATATTGATATTTAAATAATAATAATTTTCATAATAATAATAATAAAATTCATATATGATATATATACACACCATTTAAATGAAATAATTAGTTAATATGACACTTGTCTCATAGAAATAAAACTGAGACCAAAATCACTTACCTCCTACTTGAATTCCATCATATATATATGCACCTATGGTATAATAAATATATATTTATTATACAGTTATTCTAGAAATATATGCATATGTATGATACCATATATGTTTTACTTATAATATTTTTCACATATCTATTAACAATTCTTTGATAAAATAACTATTTTGGGTAAAATATTTATTATTTTTATGTATGTTTTGGTTAATTAGTTTCGGTCCATGTACATTCAGCAGGGTTCCATCATCCCCTTAATGTTAGTAACAAAATAAAAACCATATATATTCATTATATATGTAATTATTTTATTCTATTAATTTTAGTGATGGAAAAATGAATAACACCATTCGTAGAGATGGTAGGCCATACATACACATGAACGCTATATTCAATTTTTTACAGATGGAAAAAAATAAATTTATATAATAATTTAAACTTATATAATAAATATTATATCATATAATTCATATATATTCATCAAATTTATCCTTATTACCATACATGTAAATGTATAATTAAAAACAAATTGCATCACTACATGGATATTGTAGTTTACCCGTACTCATGGGCGATGTTATCATTTTCCAAAAAATTATAAGGAGAGAAGTTATATGTAAAAATATAATTCCCAAATTATCAAAAAATACAAAAATATAAAAAAAATATATATAAATATATATTAAATTTATCATTATATTCAGTCATGATTGGCGGTGATGGAAAACAAATTACATTGGTTTATGAGGCAGTACTACGTTATACACATGATCGATGCTTTCATTACCTCCTTTGTTGGATGATGAGATATATATATATATATATTTGTTATTTGATTAACATTGTAAAATACCAGTATCTGAAAGACACTAGTGTTATTAATTCAAAATGGTTAAATAATACTTGTTGGAGGTAGAATAATAAATAAATCAAAAGGCATGGTTAAGTACAATACATCTTCTTCAAACAACCTCTTTAGGATTATACCTAAAGCCTTCCATGAATGGATTTATTATCAAACCTAGTAATCTAGTTCATGTATAGGTTTTTAAAACAGCGGTTTAATTAGGTATTGGTTAAACCAAATGGATCTTTAAGAGTGGATACGATAGGATATGATGTGTCCTTTTATAAGTGGGGGAGGGCCCTACTTGGAAATTTCCTAAAAGTATACAAAATAATAATGTCATTATAATGAAAAATAATTCAAAATGGATATAGATACAAATTAAGGATATGAAGATGTATAAATATTATGATTTTATAAGATTAATTAAGGTTTAATTATAAAAATTATCATTATCATTTGGTTTACCCCCAGAAAACCATTTTTATCCTTAACCATTATAATTAATTTTTACCATATTTACTATTCATTATAACAAGAAATTATATTTACCACGGTAAATAATATTAATTATTATGTTTCTAAATAAGTAACCCATTTTAAAAATTTATTTTCATATATTTATCTTAATTTAATAAAAAATTAAACTTGTAATTGTGATTGAAATTTTTTTTCCAAAGAAAATAATTTCATAAGTATAAAACATTTTTATATAATATTTCAGTGTAAAATTTATTATAACATCATATATTGAATTAATAATATTTTTTTGAACTATTTATATAGTTATTTTTTAAAACGTAAATATTTTTTGTAAATTATTTTAATTAAAGGACATTTTTGTAATAAAAATCAATATGATTAACTATTCATTGAAAATTTAGCCTTTAAAAAAAAATAACAAAAATTAACTTTAAGATAATATTGAAATGATGATTTAAAAAATTAATTTATTTTATGGAAATAAAATTTTTCAAGATTGTCAACAATATTTATTTCAATACATGTTCACAAAACATGATGAAATATTTCTTAGGAAAAAAAGTTTCTACGCATAAAATAATATTTATTATTATCCCATGGCTAGGAAAAATATTAGATACATGATTTTTTTGAATTATTAATATATAAATTTAATATAAATAATTCAATTTAAGTGATTAATTTAATATATTAATATAAAAACACTTTTTAAGAATAAAAATATAGTTTTATAAAAATATTTTTTTAACATTCAAATGAATATTTTTAACATGAAATAAATTGATAATGAATAAATTTATTTTATATATATGTAAACAATATAATTTTCATAATTTAGTTATCCTTATTCATACCCTTTAATTTAAGAACTGTGTTGTAATGGTATACTATATAACAGTTCATTTCGAATTCAGGTTCATTTTATCATAGGCTATCGAAGAGATTAGATTTTTTTAGAAAAAAATATATCTTAAAATCACTGGGTGTTACAACTGTTACAAATAATTTTTCTAAGAAAATGAATAGAAATTTTGATATATAATTTTCCTTGATATTTATCACTAGTATTTTATTGAAATTTACAATCAATAGGAGTAATAAAAAATATATTAATAAGTCTACAGGTTTTGAAAAAAATTATTCCAAATGTAACGTTATATGTTTTTTTGACATTGGGGTGGGGATGGTTGGGTTTTGGGTTAGTTAAGGGGAGGGTTAGGGAAGGTTTTTAGGAATTATATAGGTTTATCTAGATGTGTATAATAAAGTTCGTTTGTTTCCCTAATATTTTAATAATTTTCTATACTATTTTGGTTGGTTTTATTTCTTATTTTATTATAAAATTCGTGAATTTTAGATGGTTGTTGAATGGCGGGGGAAGGAAAATATTATTATTTGTTTAGGAAAATATAGATCTTAAGAAATAGTTATAGTTATGTGGGAGAGACTAGTTAATTTTTAAATTGAGTCTTGTTAAATATTATAAGGGGTTTAGTAGTTCAAATTGGATAAGAATGGTTCAACTAGTTTAGGAATTACTAATGTGGGTGAATGTTAAGTGATAATAATCATGGTTAGGAATGTATTAATAATAGGGAAAATAAAATATGAAATTGGAAAGGATATTTTTGGAAATAATGTTATAGGTATGTGTTTTGTTGGATAATTGAGGATGTTATAATTTTTATAGTGTGGAATGATTTAATTAATTATTTGAATAATATGAATGAAATATATTGAACCCACAGGTCGACATATTGTATTTTTTTTCAATTGGAAGTAACATGATGTGTTTTGATTTTTGTGAAGATTTATTATGAGGTATTCTATAAATATTTTACCCATTCTGAAAATATCAAAGTCACTCCAACATAAAAATTATAATGCCACAACTAGATTTGAAGATACAAAATTCGAAAAAGTAAATACAATTTCATAATAGTTATTTGGATTATTATATTAGTTTTCCACATTGTAATAATGTACCTAAACCTTGAACAATGTCCGGTGATTTTTAGTTGTGTATATCGTGGGAGGATTCTCACACTATGAACTCATTCATTATGTTGTGATGTGAATAGAAATTAAAAATTAAAAATCATATTATATTACATATGGATGGATAGGATATTTATTAAATGTTTTTTAATTTTTATTATATTTATTGATTTAGAGTTATTGGTACATTTTTTGACGTAATATATTATTTCATGAATGATGTTATATAAAATTAAATTTATTATTGAAAGATAACACCCATGTAATGGAATTAATATCCGACCATAACTTATTCAACTATAAAATTTTATTAAATATTACGCAACATCACTACCTACCATGAAAATCCAAAAAAACCAAGATAAATTTATGTCTGGGATATCTGTTGAGTCAAAAGTTCTCTTTTGACTTTTATATTTTGTTTTGGAAATCACAAATGTCTTTTACCAAACTCATCGTACTGACCATGCTGATTGTACTAACCATGCTTATCGTACTGACCATACTGATCGTACTGACGATGTTTATCATACTGACCATGCTGATCGTACTGACCATGCTTATCGTACTGACCATACTGATCATGCTTATTGTATTGACCATGATTATCGTACTGACCATGCTTATCGTACTAAACATACTGATCGTACTGACTATGCTTATCATACTGACCATACTAATCGTACTGATCATGCTTTTCATATTGACCATGCTTATCGTACTGAATCTATTAATCATACTGACTCTGTCAATCGTACTGACTCTGCCAATCATACTGACTCTGTCAATCATACTGACTCTATCAATCGTACTGACTTTTGTGAATCATACTCAGTTTTTATCGTATCAATAAATTACACTATGTAATACTCATAGTACTCATACTTTACTTTCATTACTTTCTTGTTTTGGTCCTTTATAAAAAACACATTTTTCATATTAATCATACTCATGTTTATCATCGTCATATATCTTTTTTTTAACCAAAACGATGTCTTGGAGTTAGTTATAGACTAATCAAAATGATGTCGTGTTTTCTGTTTCAATATGACCGTTATAATGCCAGGTGTCCAAGTCCCTCTGAGTTTTCTGGAGTAATATGACCGTTGGAGAAAATATGACCATTGGAACCTAAGGCCTATAAATAGAAGGTCATTTGAAGCCAAGAATAAAAGGGTGTGAGACTTTTCTACATCAAGTTCTAGAGAGAGATATTGTGACTTCTCTCTTTCTTCGTGTGAAAGCCTTGAGATTACAAAATGTGAACAACTCGTTCTTATTTTTTGTATTTCTATAAGTGCTTTGTTTTTCTTTGTGCATTCGATCAGGAGATAACGATCTAGGGCTGATGGGGATAGGCAGACGGTGCTACCGATCATTGTATTGAGGGCTTCCAAGTGATTGAAAGATAGAGGTGCCGATTACCTACAAAATCGAGGGCTTACGGGGATAGAAAGACAGACGTACCAATCATCGTATCGAGGGCTTACCAAGGTGGTGGTAAGACAAACCTCTGATCCTAGGTGAAAGGATAACCCTTCTCTTTGGGTCAAAAGAATTGTAATACTTTTACATTTCCACTGCTGTTTGTTTTAAGAAAGGGAATTGTATTTTTTTCCTTTATTTATTCAATATTTATTTGTAATTATATCAATTACATTCATACTGTTACATATTGTATCGATTGATTCTATACGCTTTATGGTCGAATCCTTCACTATTTTATTACTCTGATTATTGTATTCATCTTGAATACAATTGCTTTACTTTTCTTATAGTATTACATCATATCATACCTTTATATTCAATAAAATTGTGGTTGTTAGTTTTTTTTGTGAGTTGTACTAGTTTAATATCATTTAAACTCATTTCTTGTGTTTAAACACGATGTTTTTAAACCTACAATTCACCCCACTCTTGTATTGTTCCATCTAATATACATATACATCTACATATTCGATCCAACAATTCGTATCAAAGGCGGTTTGCACTGATTTATTCTATTATCTCTTATTCTTTCATTTTACTATTTCAATAATTTACTACACTAACCCGTGGAGTGGAAAAGACTAATTTTATTAGATGGAAGGAATAAATATTGGGTCAATTGACAATCTAAATCCTTATAGACCACCTATATTTGATGCAAATGATTATGAGTACTGGAGAGATCGAATGAAGAAATTCGTTATGAATACTAGTGTAGAAACTTTTATTATGCTTACTAGAGGTTACAAAATTCCTGACAAAGAAACCAGTACTTTAACTAACCTAGAGAAGCAAGAATATCAACTAAATTACAAGGTACACAATAATTTGATATGTTCTATGACCAGGAATATATACAGCCAGATATCTTCTTGTGAAGCAGCCAACTATATTTGGAGGAAATTGGAAGTCACACATTTTGGTACATCCAAGGTTATAGAAACTAGAAGATAAATGCTTCGAGAAGAGTATCATGGATTTCTTTTCCCTTATAGAGAGCCGGTATGTAAAGTGAAACAAAGATTTATGACAATTGTCAATATATTACAATCTATTGGAGAAATAGGTCTTGACGATGAAGCTCTTATTGACAAAATTATTGATATAATGCCTAATGAATGAGATTAAAAAAGGACAGCTATTGATGAAAACGGAAAAGTTTCCCAGATTACTCTTGATGAACTCTTTGGAACTCTTTTACAGCACAAGACATGAATGAAGAGAGATGCTGATTTCAACAAGAAGAAAAAAGGAAATGGAAGTGTATCTTTTACCACTACATCTAAAGCTAAAACACCTGAAAGGATAACAAGATCCAAATCTAATAAATTTATGTCTGATTCAAGTGATTTTGATCTTTTAGATAATGAGTTATCTAATATTTCTCAAAGGATGAACAAGATTATGGGAAAGAAAGAATTCCAATATAGATTCAAAGTGAAAGACAGAAAGGATAAGAAAGATTCAGAGGTAACTATTTATGAATGCAAGAAAGTAGGACATATAAGGCCTGATTGTCCTTTACTGAAGAGAAAAGATAGAAAGAAGAAACATTATGAATGAAATAATAAAAAGTATTACAAGACAAAGACAAGGAAAGTATTAAAGGAAAATGATACTTGGAGTACAAGTGGTAGCAATTCATTAGATAATTCTTCAGAATATGAATTGTCAGGACAATGGAATATTGGACTTATAGATTGACTACCAATTGAAGATCATTGTTTCATGGAAAAGGTACACAATGTTGAAGCTATTACAAATGTTTCCTTGAATTTAAATTATACTGATAATAAATATTATGAATCTTTAAATGATTATTCTTCATCATCGGAAGATAATACATTACCTTCATTTGAAGAAGTATCTAGGTTTTCTAAATTACTTGAGAAATAAAATTCTAAACTCAAAAAGAAACTTGATAAGGAAAATTCTAGAATTTCAATTTTAACCAAAGAAGTATCAGATCTTTCTAATGATATTGATATGAAAACTTCTGATTTTTAAAGTATTTTAAAAACCCTTGATAAATTCAAATATGATAAGGATAAAATTTCTAAGGATGTAGAAAATATGATTTCTATGAAAAATGTTTTTGAGCCTAAATCTAGTTCAATATCAAATGTTTTGGAGGATAAAAACTTAGTTTTATAACTAAAATCAGAAATTGTTTCCTTGAAAAAATGTTTGTCAAACTTTACTTATGGCAAGGAAAACATTGATAAAATATATTCTCAAATTAGACCTTTGAGGAATCATTCTGGTTTTGGTTATACTCATTCTAAACCAGTGTTTAGTAATAACTATTTTGTTCCTCAAAATACCCCCTTTTTCTCTAAGTGTCAATTTGGAGGACACTGGAGAAGAGATTGTTCTCTTAATAGAACCCAGTCTTTAGGATTTCATAAAGCCTATTTTACAAAACAAATATGGAATCCTAAAATTCTTTTATCTAACCATTCTGGATCCAAACAAGTTTGGATTCAGAAAAACTAATTGTTTCTTTTTCAAGGAAATAAGAAGTGTACCAACAAGAAAATTTGGTACATGAATAGTGGTTGTTCTTCACAAATGATGGGAAATAAAGATTTATTTGAAAAGATCATCGAAACAAAAGGTGGAAAGGATACCTTCGGAGATAATGCTCAAGGAAAAATTGTTGGAATAGGTAATATTGTTTTTCATGGAAATGTTCTTATTTCAAATGTTTTGTTTATTAAAGGACTTAAGTAAAATCTAATCAGCATAAGTCAATTATGTGATGAAGGTTACCTTGTGAATTTTAGAAATGATAAATTTCAAGTTCACAATTCCAAGGATGAGTTCATTCTATCTACCCATAGGCAAGAGAATGTATACACTATTAACTTAGAAGGACTTTGGAACCAAAATTTAACCTGATTAAGTGAAATAGAAGACAAATCATGGCCATAGAATAGATGACTAGGACATTACTACCTGAGAAACCTTTGAAAACATTCAATGAAAAGACTTGAAAAGGGAAAACCAGATCTTAGATATGATTCTTCAAAAGTCTGTGATCCTTTTCAATTTGGTAAGCAACATAAAAATAGATTTAAATCAATTAATGAAGTTTCAACTTCTAATGCATTACAGCTAGTGCATATGGATCTTTTTGGTCCTTCAAAAACTGGAAGCATTGGAGGCAAATACTATGTATTTGTTTTAGTTGATGATTTTACTAGATTTACATGGGTCTATTTTATAACGAAGAAATCTGAATCCTTTTCCTCTTTCAAAAACTTTAGATCCCAAGTTAAAAATGAGAAAAATCTACCATTGATAACTATTCATAGTGATCATGGTGGTGAATTTCAAAATTCAGATTTTGAAACTTTTTGTAGTAAGAAAGGTATTACTCACAATTTCTCAGCTCCAAGAACTCCTCAGTAAAATGGTGTTGTTGAGAGAAAAAATCGTATTCTTCAGGAAATGACAAGAACCATTTTGAGTGAATACTCAATTACTAAACACTTTTGGGCTGAAGCTGTGAGTACTTCTTGTTATACTATAAATTGTGTTTTAACTAGACATTTTCTTAATAAAACACCTTATTAATTATGGACTGGGTGAAAACCTAAAGTTTCATACTTCAATGTTTTTGGGTGAAAAATATTTATTATGAATACGAAAGATAATCTACACAAATTCGCACCAAAATCTGATGAAGGAATATTTCTAGGCTATTCTACAATTTCTAAGGCATATAGAGTTTTCAATAAAAACAACTGTACTGTTGAAGAAACAATACATGTTAAATTTGATGAAACCAATCCTTTTGTTTTCAACCAAACCCAACCTACATATTCAGATGTGTTTTCTAATTTTTTTTTATCAAACCTCTATTAGAATATTCTTATGATAAGGAAAATGTTCAAGAAAGTGTTCCTGAAACTTTTACCCCAGAAGAATTTCTACCATATGTTGATGAACATGTTTTACAAAACCCAAATCAATTGTTTCTTAGGAATCATTCTAGTGATAATATCATTTGTGATGTAAATCAACCTGTAAGGACCAGAAATTCCTTAAGGAATGAAATATAACATCTTGCCTTTCTTTCCCAATTCGAACCTAAAATTACAAGTGAAGCCTTAGGTGATGAAGATTGGATTAAAACAATACAAGATGAACTAAATAAATTTGAAAGGAATCATATCTGGACTTTAGTAGAAAGACCTAATGAAACAACTTTAATTGGTGTAAAATGGGTTTTCAGAAACAAATATGATGAAAATGGAAACATTGTAAGAAATAAAGAATTTTTTTTTCTAAGGGCTATAATCAACAAGAGAGAATAGACTAAGAAGAAACATATGCCCCGGTAGCTAGACTTGAATCTATCTGTATTCTATTAGCCTTTGTAGCATACTTTAATTTCAAACTATTTCAAATGGATGTTAAATGTGCTTTTCTAAATGGTTTTGTTCAAGAAGAAGTGTTTGTCAATCAACCCCATGGTTTTCTTGACTCAATACATCCAAATCATGTTTTTAAACTTACCAAAGCTCTATATGGCCTTAAACAAGACCCTAGAGCATTGTATGATAGACTTACAAGATTTATTTTACAAAACAGTTATACAAAATGTACAGCGGATCCAACCCTTTTTATAAAAATAGAAAATAAAAATGTTTTGATTGTTCAAATTTATGTTGATGATATCATATTTGGATCAACTCATCAATCTTTAACTAATTCTTTTGCCAACATAATGAAATATGAGTTTGAAATGAGTATGATGGGTGAGTTAACATTCTTTTTAGGTTTTCAAATTTCAAAAAAACTATAAGGAACATATATATCTCAACATAAGTATAAAAAATATTTACTCAAAAAGTATGGTTACGACAAGACCAAAATTACTAGCACTCCAATTGGTACCTCAAATACACTTGATCTTGATGAAACTTGGAAACTAGTAGATCAAACAATTTTTAGAGGTATGATAGGGAGTTTCTTATACTTGATAGCCAGTTGACCAGACTTAATGTTTTCTGTATGCTTATGTCCAAGATACCAATAAAATCCAAAATATTCTCATTTAAAAGCCGTGAAAAGAATTTTTCAATATTTAAAAGGAACACTGGATTTAGGTCTATTTTTCTCTTCTAGAAATGATTTTGTTTTAAAAAGTTTTTCAGATGATGACTTTGGTGGTTGTAGAATGGATAGAAAGAGTATATCTGGAACATGTCATTTCTTAGGAGATTCTCTGGTTTCCTGGTCCTGCAAGAAACAACACTGAGTAGCACTTTCCACTGGTGAAGCTGAATATGTAGCAGCTGGAAGTTGTTGTGCTCAAGTGTTGTGGATGCAACACACACTAACTGACTATGGTTTGAGTTTTTCCAAAACTCAAATTATTTGTGATAATACTAGTGCTACATCTCTTAGTAAAAACCCAACACATCACTCTCATGCAAAACACATAGATGTTAGGCATCACTTTCTTAGGGAACACACACAAAAAAGAGATATTATTTTACAATTCATCAGAACACAAGAACAACTTGCTAACATTTTTACAAAACCATTACCTTACGATAGATTTGAGTTTATAAAACAGAGGCTAGGAATGATTACATTAAAGTAATCATTCATGTCTACTTCATGTTTTTCACTTCTCCTTACATTAAGAAACTCCTCTTAGAAAGGGGGAGAACATCTTACTTAATATTCTTTTTATTTATCAGTTTATTCTCCTAGTTTAAGTTTTTGTCTTTTTGTTTATTTTATTGACTGTTTAGTTATTTCATTTACCTTTTTTTTTCATCTTGACTACCTAGTTACCGTACTATTTTTCTGTCCATCAGCACGTCAGTTCATGGTAACAAGTTTGTTTTCCATGGGAACGTCAGTTCATGGTAACAAGTTTCTTGTCCACCGACTTTTCAATTCATGGTAACAAGTTTGTTTTCCAATGGCACATCAGTTCATGGTAACAAGTTTGTTTTCCATCGGCATGTCAGTTCATGGTAAGAAGTTTGTTTTCCATCGGAACATCAGCTCATGGTAACAAGTTTGTTTTCCATCAGCAAGTCAGTTCATGGTAACAAGTTTGTTTTCCATCGGCACGTCAGTTCATGGTAACAAGTTTGTTTTCCATTGGCACGTCAGTTCATGGAAACAATTTTGTTTTCCATTGGCACGTCAGTTCATGGTTACAAGTTTGTTTTCTATCATCACATCAGTTCATGGTAACAAGTTTTTTTTCCATCGGCACGTCAGTTCATGGTAACAAGTTTCTTTTCCATCGCCACATCATTTCATGGTAACAACTTTATTTTCTATTGGAAAATTAGTTCATGGAAACAATTTTGTTTTCCATCGGTATGTCAGTTCATGGTAACGACTTCGTTTTCCATCGGCATGTTAATATATGGTAATGAATTTGTTTTCCATCGGCATGACAATCGATCATATTCTTTTCTCCTCGTATTCTTGTGTTTTTATTTCACTATGTTAATACTATTTAAACCAACAATTACCTTATGATCTCCAACAGGTACATACCTTCCTTACCTTAAAAAAACTACTTTTAATCCCATCCTTCGGTTTCTTTTTCTTCTAATCTCAATCGTATAAGATCAGCCATCACCTGTTTATTGCCTATAAATAGACCCCTCCACTCCCCAAACCCACACCAGTATTTTCAAAATTTTTGACGAAGATATGACCCTATTTTAATACTCCGTATGATCTTCCATTGGATTCACCTATATATCTCAGTCCTATGCTAACACCCCTGCAAAAATGTCTTCAAAGATCTTTTCAGAAAAATATTTTTTCAGATAAAGGTTAGTTTCTCAGGACTTTTTTGATTCGTATGATTATACAATCAGAATAATTATTTTGTTTCAAGGCTGGGAGATTTTGTGTTTTGAAAAACCAGTATCTCATGATCCGGTTCTTATTGATGAATTCAGTCAGTTCTACAAAACTCTGTCTTTCGACAAAAACATGACTATCAACTTTACTGTGTACAATAAAAAGATATCAATGTCTGTGAAACAAGCAGCACACTTTCTAAATGATCCAACAGAAGGTGATTCTTATTGTCCATCTCATAAACTACCAGAGGAAGTTGGTACGTTTAACAAACAAAGTTCTGAAAATTCATTGTTTCTTATAAATGAATAAAAGAGGAATGTGGCTCATCTTTCTCCAGATAATAGATTTGTATCACTTTGGATGCAAGGTTTTCTTATCCCAAGGAAAGGGGATAGAGAAACTCTGAAAGTTTCTGATATCTCCATGCTTGACTATATTTTCAACATGAGAAAAGTAAATCTCATGGGATAAATTTTTGAAACAACCAAGAATTTTATGTCAAGAGCGATTAAGTCTCATTTAATCATGTATCCATATATTCTTACAATTTTCATTCTTGAGAGCATGAAGTTTTGTAATATTCCTTTGAAAGGAAAATTGAAAGATCTGAAGCCTTCCTGGATAAGTAAGAGTACGTTGAAGAAGTTGAATGTATGTTTTGATCAGAATTCAAAGATTTTTGTTAAGGATTTAGAAGCTGAATTGGCACAGAATCAATCGGCACCTATGCCAGTCAAAGACAATCCATCTGTTGGTGCTCTTCAAAATTCATATCCGAAAACCAGTTCAAATCCAAAGAAGAAACCTAAGTACAGTAAGGAGGTTGTGGAAAGGTGGAGAAAAGGAAGAGAATAGAGAAGGGAAGGTGATATGAAGTTTGTTCTTGACCCAGATGAAGCTTTTGCTGAGAGGTTAAGGGTTGAGGATACCCTTCAGGCTGAAAATAAAAAGAAGAATATCTTAAAAAGAAAAGTACATGAATTTGATGTTTCAAAAGTCATGAAAATGGTTGAGCATGCTAGTGATCAAATAACAGAGGAAGTATATCAAGAGCATATCGTATAGAGTCTCCCAAAAAAATAGAAAGGGAAACAAATTCTGGAAGAACTCCAGGAAGTTGAAGAAGAGGAAGAAGATTTCCTTTTATAATTCTTTCAGAGTTCAAATAAAAGTAGAGAGGAATCTTTTAAAAAGAAAAGTGAAGGAATTCAATAAACTGCTCATGCCGATCAAGCTCATGCTCAATATTTTGAAACACCAGATAAAGATTATTCTCATGAAAATCAAGGCACTCAATCTTCTCAAACTGAGAAAACAAACGTTATCAGTGAGAAAGTGGAAGAAGAAATAAAGGGGACTGAAAAAGAAAAAGGAAAACAACCAGTTGTAGACTCAAGCCGATCAAATGAACTGGATTCGTACGATGAGGAAACTGATTCAGAATAGACAATTTCTCTCAAGAAGAGTGATTACATTGTTCATGTTTTAAGGAGAATAGTGAAGACCATTCCTTACATTCCCAAGCTTGAAGGAAAAATTGATTTCATTACTGACAATCATAGAAAGAAGTTTGGCTCTATAAGAGAATTTAGAAATAAAGTTTTTTCAGTTGAAGCTGATTTGAATGTTTTATCTGAAAGCTTGGCTGCTCATAAGATGGATTACAACAGAATGAATAAGTGGTCATAAAAAATAGATAGCTCGATGAATGATCATGAAGTGTCAATTGAAGACTTAAGGAGGCTTTCAAATGATCTCGCTATTGGTTTTAATAAGCTTGAAAAAGAAACTTTTGAAAGGCTGAATCAATTGTCAAATACCCATGGAGCCGATATTCCTTCAGTGAAAGAGTTTCAAGAGAGAATGAATGCTTTTTAGTCTGAGTTTTCGAAGGTTTCATCTTTCAATGATGAATTAGTCTTATTGAAAAAAAATTCTATGTTATCCAAAGAAAACAAGAATTTAAAAAATAGAATGGATACTCTTGAAGAAGTAATCAGAGTCCAGGAGGAGACCATCAAGAATGAGGATCAGATTTTTGCTGACCAACAAGATCTTCTCAGATCTCAGGGTGATTATATATCTGAATACAAGAAGGAAATCAAAAAGATGAAAGATGTTATTCATGAGTTGATAAATAAAGAAATGTAAAGAGAAAAAAATGACTGTAATATTTGTTTTCTTTTCATGAACTCTATAATCTTTTTTTATCGTAATGAGATTTTTGTTACCCATTCCTTTGTCCTGTATTTCTTTTCTCTAACTCTTTCAGGCAACTCAAGATTACTCCATTCTTGTTTTAAATCACAAAGGGGGATAATTTTTTATAGAGGGAGAATGTTTTAATCAAATAATTCTAAATCAAGTAAAATCTATAAATACAATCCTTAGTAAAATACATACCTAATGGGGAGTTAGTTGTTTTCAATTTTATATTTAGAAGAGATTCCAATAACTCGGGGGGAGATAAGTATTTCTTTTTGTTTTTACTTTGTGATTTGTGCTTTCCAAAAAGAGGGAGATTGTTGAGTCAAAAGTTATCTTTTGACAATTATATCTTGTTTTGGAAATAAAAAACATCTTTTACCATGCTTATCGTACTGACCATGCTGATCATACTAAACATGCTTATCGTACTGACCATACTGATCGTACTGACCATGCTTATTTTACTAACCATGCTGATTGTACTGATAATTCTTATCATACTGACCATTCTGATCGTACAGACAATGCTTATCATACTGACCATGCTGATCGTACTGACCATTCTTATCATACTGACCATACTGATCATACTGATCATGCTTTTCGTACTGACCATGCTTATCGTACTGACTCTGTTAATTGTACTGAGTCTACCAATCTTACTGACTCTGTCAATCGTACTAACTCTGTCAATCGTACTGACACTTTCAATCGTACTGACTTTTTTGAATCATACTCAGTTTGTATCGTATCAATACATTACACTAAGTAATACTCATAGTACTCATACTTTACTTTTATTACTTTCTTTTTTTTGTCCTTTATCAAAAACACATGTTTCATATTAATCGTACTCATGTTTATCATCACCATATATCTTTTGTTTTAACCAAAATGATGTCACGAAGTTAGTTATATACTAAGAAAAACAATGTCATGTTTTCTGTTTCAATACAACCGTTATAATGCCAGGTGTCCAAGTCCCTCCGAGTTTTCCAGAGAAATATGACCGTTGGAGAAAATATGACCGTTGGAACCTAAATCCTATAAATAGTAGGTCATTTGAATCCAAGGATAAAATGGTGTGAGACTTTTCTTATATCAAGTTCTAGAGAGAGATACTGTGACTTCTCTCTTGCTTCGTGCGAAAGCCTTAATTTTACAAAACGTGAACGGCTCATTCTTAGTTTTTGTATTTCTATAAGTGCTTTGTTTTTCTTTGTGCGTTCGATCAGGTGATAATGATCGAGGGCTGCTGGGGATAGGCAGACGGTGCTACCGATCATTGTATTGAGGGCTTTCACGTGATTGAAATATAGAGGTGCCGATTACCTACATAATTGAGGGCTTGTGGGGATAGCAAGAAAGACGTACCGATCATCATATCAAGGTCTTACCAAGGTGGTGGTAAGACAGACCTCTTATCCTAGGTGAAATGATAACCCTTCTCTTTGGGACAAAATAATTGTAATACTTTTACATTTCTGCTGCTGTTTGTTTTCAGAAATGGAATTGTATTGTTTTCCTTTCTTCATTAAATATTCATTTGTAATTGTATCAATTACATTCATACCGTTACATATTGTATCGATTGATTATATACACTTTATGGTAGAATCCTTCACTATTGTATTACTCTAATTATTGTATACATATTGAATACAATTGCTTTATTTTTTCTTATAGTATTACATCATATCATACTTTTATATTCAATAAAATTGTGGTTTTTAGTTTTTGTTGTGAGTTGTATTAGTTTAAGATCATTTAAACTAATTTCTTGTGTTTAAACAAAAAGTTTTTAAACCTACAATTCACCCCCTCTTGTGTTGTTCCATCTAATATACATATACATCTACATATTCGATCCAACAATATCTTACTAATGAAATAATTTATGATCCATGATTCTTTGTTACGTGCCATTAATCATCTCAAATTTTATTTATGTTGAAAAAGGAACTTACATATCATGATGTATTGTAAGATTTCGCACTATGATTGATTGAATTTGGAGAGCCTGAATATAAATGATGATGTGGATATCTAATAATAATGTGTTGGTTATTTGAGAAGACAATAACTACTAATCCAAAATTCAATGATTGAGATATAATTATAGTTGATGAAATTGATATATTTGAAAAT
Source organism: Viscum album (assembly GCA_963277665.1). Taxonomy (NCBI): domain Eukaryota; kingdom Viridiplantae; phylum Streptophyta; class Magnoliopsida; order Santalales; family Viscaceae; genus Viscum; species Viscum album. The sequence continues at coordinate 573,947,562 of OY728122.1, read as the reverse complement.
ATAAGAAGTTTGAAGTTTACTTTAGTTTGACTTTAAAATTTAAAATTCAAACATTCTATGGGTATAATATATTTTGTTTTGTAGAAGATAAATTATAAGTCATAGAATAAAATAACCAGTAAGCATAAATAGTATTTGGATTTTAATTACTTGTGGGTGAATGAGCATAATTTTGGGAATGGCTCTCCTCACCACCGGTCTCCCCCATCCCCTCTCTTGATCACGGCTCCGCTAGGGTTTCCCCATGAAACCCTCTTCTCATGGTCGGCGGCGCTCTGTGCATTCTACCATTCTTTATCCTCTATCTTCCCTTCTTGTGTTTTCTTCTTCCCCTTATCTCCTTCCTTTTTCCTTTTCTACCTCTACAATTAGGTTCATTCATGGCCGGATTCCTTCTCAGTGGAGTGGTCATCTCTTGTTAGATCTCATGGTGGGTTTGTTGCATCCGTCGGTGGTCTCCGCTGTCGAAGCCCCCGACTACTTATACCCTACATTGACCTACCATTCCATTGCGCTTATCCAAATTGAATATGTAGTGATGGATTATCAGTGGTTTTGGGATATGCGGTTTAGTGGTCGAGGGTCTTTCAGGTGAGAATGTATCATCATGTTATCGTTTCCAGATGCTGGTTTCAGTATCATGTTTTTGCTGCTGTTCGGAGGTCTATGCAGTTTTAATCACTACCCTGACCTCAAGACCATTAGCTCCCCTCTGAGTTGGACCCGGAGTAGTGGTTCTTCAATGGTTTTGGGAGGTGGGATTTAGCTATCGATGGTGCTCCATGTGTATCCTGGTTTGATTCTTTGGTTTTTTTGGTTTTATTACTCATGACTTAGTTTTATATTTGGTTTTTTTCTTTCCTGTCACGACCGATCCATTCTGGTTTCTTCTTCACTTTTTATGTTCTTTGATGGTGTTCGACTCTAGCATGGATTTCGGATGGGGAAGACGAGTCCTGTGAAGTCGGTCCCTATGGTTGTGGCTGACAGTGATATCAAAGCTAACAGTGACTTGTCTCACTAGCGAAGATGGGGGGATGTGTTCAATTTGTAGGGTGTGTGGCATGAAGTTTAGTATTCTGAGGATGATGATTTTGTTTTGAATTTGAATCTAGGTATGATGTTCTGTCGATAGATATGGAAGCTGCAGGTTGAATCTCACTGGCATTCTGGTCTATTGCAAAGGCATTCGAGGCTTCGTTCTCTGTGATGGCTGATGATGGAATGATGCCGTTTTCTCCAGGGTTCGGTGGTCATGGCGGTGCCCACATCTCACTGTTGTGACATTGGTCAATTCAGAACTCTTATCTGGCTCCTCCATTTCCCCAATCCTCTCTATGTCAGATTCAAATGGTGGTACTTGAGGTGTTCAGGGATTTGAGTTTTGAGCAGTCGAGGCATTTGAGGAGGTGTTTCCACCTTGGCGGCTTTGACTCGGAACATGGATCCCTGGAGGGCTTGATATTTTTGATGGATTGTGGTGGGGAATCCCCTTTTTGTGGCTCAGATGGTTTTTGATGATGGTGTTCAATGGTGTTATTTATGTCGATGATTTCTTCATACTGGTGATGCCGTGGATTCCGATGGGTCTCGCTGATGAGATTGGCATGACGTCAAACCGCTGCTACCGATGAAGAAGGTGATGGTTCAAGATGATGATGTTCTATTGATGATATAGAGATGGTGATGGTATTGATACGATTAGGTGGGTGGCTCGTAGCCTGGTGGATGACTTTTCCGGTGATATGATGCGTGATTTATGGGTTCATAGCATGAGGTTGTTAGTTGGCAATGATGTGAGGTGCCACGTTCTACGAGGTCGATGTTGAATCTATTTAACATTTGAATGTTTGTACTGTTTAAGTGGGGGAGTTGCTTTTGAATTTTGAATTCCTATGTTCGGTTACCACTAACCCTTAAAGCGGATTTTTGAAAATGAAAAAAATGGATTGGAGGAGGAAAGAGATAATTTATGAAAACTCGAAGATATAGTGAATCAGAAGTAACTTTTCACTGATTATATGGGATTGTGAATAAAATTTTAAATGAGAAAAATTATCATGATGTTCAAGACTGGAATATATAATTTTTCTTCATGTCATTAATGGTATAGAAATTAAGGTCATAACATAATGAAAAAACCCATATTTTTTGGTTTTGAATATTTATTGATACCATTGTCAGTGTTTAATTCATGTTGGTTATATCTTTTTAACCCACTTAAAATTAGTAATTGAAAGTGAAGAAGAGGTAATGGAAAATGGATTAGTAGTGAGATTATCCAAAATTTTTTAGTTTTATACTTGAAATTTTAATACACTACTGATATATTCTCCTTAGATGTATCCTTTTATAGGTGAAACAAGTAAGATTTTTGTGTTCATGTTCTATATTTTTTTATTCATTTTTTCATGATTTCAATATAGATAGAAGTTGTCTCTTCCAACATAAAGACAATATCAAATTTGGTTTAAAGATTATAATAAATTTTTATGTCAACCGAATTCACTACTTCTTTAATGATGATCAACGAGACCACACAATATACCATTTGGTATTATATTACCAAGATATTTTCGCAATGTATAGATGTATTGTTGATTTTTTAATTTCCTAGACTAGATAATTGTATAACTAAGAGGGGGAGGGTGTGAATCAACGATATCTTTTTCTTTTATGATTCTTTTCTTATGAAACATCCCTCGCCTCCTGTTAATGATTTATTTCCCTACTGAAATCAATTCAATGATACATCTATATGAAAACAAGAAATTACAAGGTTCACCACTCAATAAGAGAAGCTATGTCCTTGTTGTAGTTTTGAAATGAACAAATACCATAGAATCCACTAAAAAATAATCCATCTATATCGAATACATTGAGTAGGATATGACCATACGTTCATGTAGAACTTTGACCAATAAAATTGTGCATGTGATTCAAGTAGAACAAAATGAAATAAGAATGTTTTTATAGATATTTTTTTATAGTTCTTGTTGACTAACTTTTACAAATATTATCATTCAAAACAATTAATCACTATCTTACCCCGAAGCTGATAAGAACTTTTTCAGACATTGTATAAAACTCAGTCAGATTTCCAAGTCCAATTTTCCCAGTCCAATTGCACAATAAAGAAAATATATAAACCTTTTATAATATTATTAAACTACATATTATTCAATTTCGAAATACCAACACAATTTCAGAGTCTGATGATTCATTATAAAATGGTAACCAGCTGATTATGATGATCAACTAGATGCAATCATTTCTCTTCTCATTTATTCTTCTATCTGGCATGAATTCTTCAATAAAACACAATCTAAAAAATTATTCTCTATATAATTATTAATCTCTCAACCTAATATCTTCCTTATATGAACAATACCTATATCATATGATAATAAAAAGTAATTTCCATTTTATAATCACCCCAAAATTGGTTTGTGTGGGATTCATAAAATGCTTTCCACTCATCCAAAATTTTCCTAAATCATAAAATATATTTGATGTTTGGGTGAATCTTGACTTCGTTAACACATATCAAATCTTCTCAATCCTTCTCGAATATTCTAAAAAACTCATCTCACTTCTAGATTCTTTAAAAAAATCAATCCAATTCCAATTTTTCATTCCTTTTTACCAAATATTATTTCATCATTATGATGCAACATACCAATGGATGAAAAAATAGTATTCTTCAGACATCAAGCCCCCCTTGACAATAATTTTTAATATCATTAACATTATTCATGAAATATTATATAATTATAAATACTCTATTCTAATTTCAATTTTTATTTTTCATTACATTCTGCCTCATTACGATGAAGGAAAATGTATGCAATGAATTCTTATTCTTATTTTCACTCCACTCAAATGAAAAATATCCAAAAAATTCAAGGTGATGAAAATAGTTGATTATATTGTTGATTTGTCTCTGATTTTTCTATTTTAATGGGATTAAAAACATTAACCTATTTTTTTCACTATACCAAAAAAATATACCTTTGATAATTATGATGGTATACAAAATCTAATGGACTAGTATTAGTAGCTTCGACTTCAGAAACTTCTTTATTTTCTGAATATAATTACAATGATCATTAAACACATATATTCTTTCTAATTTTGGATTATGAAACTCCTTAACTTATTTCTATAAATATTTAAATATTTTTGATTTTTTTCTGATTGAAAACTAGCACATTAATTATGATCAATATACTTAGATTTTTGAAAAAAAAATCATCTTGTAATCTAAATATGATGATCTTGAGACCAAAAATCTTCAGCTTCACCAACTTTTTTCATTCATAATGTTCTACTTGTATCCGGACTTATATCATGAATTTTATAGCGTTGGAGATCTAATTTTAGTATCATCTGACTTATAATGGAAATTACTGTATCATTACATTCCTCCAACAACATATTTCTTCCTTGCTCTGTCTAAATATGAGTTTCTTGAATACGATTTGACTAAATTGAATTTGCATAAACTTTTCTCCCCATTATTTCATCAAACATGCATCATAATATTTAAAAAATACTTATTATTTATGAGAACTACAAGATCAAAAAAGCATCATCATATTTTATTAATTGTAGTCATGAAGACTCTGATTTTTCTCCATTACGATCAAAACATTCATTCTGGACTAATGGTGAGTATGATGATCCTTTTCTCCCATAAAGCATTTACACAAATCAAATGGACCTTTTCATACATTGTGGGTCTGATTTATTGAACATGATTCTGAATATGATTTTTATTAAATATATTGTTTGTTGATTTCCTTTCTTCTTAAAATTACTTGACCAACAAAAGACAATAAATGAATACAATTAAAATACTAATCAGGTTGGTCCTAACATTATCCCCCATTTTATTTTGTTTTCAACCAATATTCATAAATAATGGTACTTTTTATCCTCAAGAAATGTATTACATATCAACAATTCTAAGCCTACATGAGATAAATCATTGTAAAAAATAATAATTATTGAAAGCAAATCAATGATGTTAAAAATTTGTGATTATGAAATCCTCATCATCTTTATTTCATATATTTTCTTCATCATCTTTTTTTCCATAGCTATTTAATATCCATGGAAAAAAATTTGATTTCCTACAACTAATATAACAGATAGTTAGAATATTTCACAAACGTACATTGCTGAATTCCAAGCTTACCCACAACTCCCAATTTTTAACATTCTTTTCTAAGGATATATTTATGTAACCATTACCTAATTTAAAACACTATAAAATGTTATTATGACATAGGGGAGGACAAAAAAATACCTCAACCTTCATGAGGAAGAGACCAAACTCCTATGTTCATCCTCAATTTAAAAAAATGCAATAAGGACCCATTATTAAAACAATTAATAATCTTGGATTTTAGTCAGGAAATCACTTCCTTTAACATTGAGGATATTTTCATATCTATAGTTTTAGTGATTTGGGACATAATAAATACATAACATTCCAAATTAATATAGAGTGGATTCCACAAAAATAGTATCCATTTTATCGATAATATAAAACTTTTCAATCTGTATTTCTTTGAAAAATCTTCATAACATTATCCTTGACTTAATTATTTGTCTTAAACATCCTTACAACCTCTAAATACATTCAAATTCCTGGTATGAGCACATAAACCTTATTAAAGGATATAAAATAATGAAATACATCATTAGTCCACTGATACTTTTAAATGTAAGAAATCATTTTCACAAAGTCATACTTCTAACCCATATATACATACATAGTGAAACATGATATTTACAAGAGATTTACACAAAACATAAATAACATGAATATTACCATAAAAAAATCTTGGGGAATTACTTATTCACAATTTTAACCCTTAGGGATACCGTATTATTAGTATCCCTCATGGCTACTTTACAATCTAACCCTCACAACTACTTTATAGTGTAACCATCACAATTACACTTTCAGTAACTATACGGCAGACCTAAAACCTGAAAATACTAAATGTGTTAGAGGGTAATATTTTCCCCAGCCTTAATCATAAAAAATTACCATGATCCAAAACATAATAACAATATATTAATAATTTCATAAAAACATTGATTTTGAATTTTGTAAAATATAATTTTAAAACATGGGTTTTTAAGGAAAGTCCCTTAAAAATATCATATAATTAATAGAATGAAAAGATTACGTGTTTACACTATAAATAATCATAATAAAAAATAATATAATCAAAAATTCATTACACAAATATTATTAGTACTGTATAATCAATGATGTGGAAGGATAACCCAAATAATTGAAATTGGGTTAAGAATTCCATTACATCGCGTTTGTCTAACTTAAAACATGTTTAAACCTCATGTATGATGGTTAAAATAGTGTTATTAATATCTTAAATAAAAATATTAATTTTTATAACACCTTATATGATCATTTTATTACATACTTCCACTTATTTATAAATAATATTTTGTTATTTTCATTATTTCAGGTGTGTAATTTACATGGTTTTGATGGTTGGTGCGTATTTGATTTTCTTGTCATTTGGAAATGAAATTTCAGAACTTGAATTCAATGGTATTTATATTTTCTAGAATATTAATTGATTCCATAAATTATTTTGTTTATATGGAATGAGGACGCATCCTTAGATAAATCCATAGTGATATCCATTTAGATCATTTTGGTGGTTCTTCGATAATCATGAAGTTGTTTCATTATATAATTTAATTTCATGCATAGAAGTTAATTAACAAAAATAAAATAAGTTATATAATACACTTTAAAATCTTTTTCAAGAATGAAAATGGATTTAAAAACAGTTCGGAAGGATGTAAAGTAAATTTCAAACACATCGTCTATGATTTTTGTAAAACAAAAAATCACGAATGGTGTTTTTATAAGATGAGTAGGTGATGAAGTAAGTTGAAGAATTTAACCATAAACATGATAAATTCTAGAATATATAATATTATTGAGATTTACAGACTCTTGTATAAGGTTATGGGAAGATAAAATAAGAAATGAAATGGAATTGAAAAGAAAACACAATAAAATGAAAGGGAATTTTCATCTCTTGATCTCTTCTCCTTGTGATCCTCCTTAAAGCCTTTGGTTTTGTCTTATTAGTAATACCAGAAGGTTTGGGGCACAGAAAAGATATTTGGTAAGGGTATTTTATCACAATTTATACAATTATAAAATCTTGAGAGGTGTGAGAGGATTGGGGGGGGGGATATTTATCCTGGAGAAGAGGAGGAGTTTTACATTATTTAAATCCTTAGTTTAATATTTTTTGCTTAAGACTAGGAATATTCAAGATTAATGTAACCCAAAATAGTAAAATAATCAAGTGAGTTTGAACCATTTTTTCTTAAATCTTCCATGATGCTAGGAATAGTTTATTTAAAATATAATTTATATATACGGTATTTTACCGTATTTTACTATTCATAAAAAAATTCAGGTTTTTTTGGAAAAATACCTAACATTGAACCAAACCATTTATTGATGTGTAGAATTCTAAAATGAACACCATTTTTGGAAAATAATATTCTAAATATATAAAAATTAATTTTTAAAGAAAATAATAATTTATTCAAAAAATAACAGTTTTAAAACTATAACTCATTATATAATACCTTGAAAATTTATTAAAGGTCCCCTAATTTTTTTATAAAAAATTTAATTAGTGATTTTACTGTTCATTTGGTCAAATTACTATTCATAATGGTAGGTTACTATTCACCAAAAAATTATGTTTGTCAAATCAGGCTCAAAATAACATACTGATTGCAACCAGGTATTTCCATTATTTTAAAATTCGAATAATAGTAGCGGAAAAATTATGTTTAAAGACTACTTTATAAATATATCCTTAAAAAAGTGTCATTAAAAAGAGAATTATTGTTTCATGCATTTCAATTTATTTTTAAAACCATGGGGTGTTACATTCTTCTTACCATATGGAAATTGCATCGTCACAATTTTTATTTACTTATTTACTTATTGAAAAAGTGTGGGTTCCTTTCCCTCATAACATTTTCATAATCGCATGTTACTTTTGAACAATGTGGTTTCTCCACAAAACCTTTACCTGGTGGATTACCTTGATCCTCAATACTTTTTCTCTATGATCAAGAAGCTGAATGAGTTTCTCTTTATAAGAAAGGCTCTCTTCAAGCTTAACTCCTTATGGGTTCAAGACCAGAGATGAATATAAAAAATACTTTCTCAACATCAAAACATAAAAAACATTGTCTACCTGAGATAATATTAGAGGAAAAACTACTTGACAGGAGAATGGTCCAACTTTATCCAAGATTTCATATGGTCCAATGAACAATGTAATTAGCTTTTATTTCATACCAAAACACATAACACTCTTCCATGGTGAAATTCTATGAAAAGAATGATCACCCAACTCGAAAGAAATTTCATTCCTCTTATTGTATGGATAACTTTTCAGTCTAATCTGAGCATTCCTCATGTGTTTCTGGATCATCTTCACATTATCATCCACTTCCTTTACTAATTTGGGTCCCATTAAACTTCCTTTCCCTAACTTCATCCCAAAAATATGGATTTAGACACTAGTTTCCATAAAATGCCTCAAAAGGTGCCATTTGTATACTGGAATGGAAAATATTTTTATGAGAAAACTCAACTTAAGAATGATGTTGATCCTAACATTCCTAGTAGTCCATTGAACAAGCTCAAATCATATCCTCCAAAGTCTGAATCATCCGTTCTAATTGTCCATCTTATTGAGGAAGAAAATTGGTAATTAAATTTAATTCAACTCCCAATGACTTCTGACGGCCTTTCCAAAAGTTATAAGTGAACATGGGATCACTTTAAGATATAATGGAAAGAGGAACTCCATACAAGCTTATAATATCTTTGAGGTATAATTGCGAAAGATGATCCAATGACATAAAATCTTGAATAAGACGAAAATGAGAAGATTTAGTCAGTCAACCAACAGTAACCCAGATTTCATTATTATCTCTAGAAGTCTTTGGTAGTCCCACAATAAAGTCTATTGATATAATTTCCCATTTATACTCTAGAATTGGTAAAGGCTAATGAATCCCCTTCAGTAACTGTAGCTCTAATTTAACCTATTCACATGTCAAACATTTAATTGTAAAATCTACTGTATCTATTTTCATTCCATCCCACCAGTAATAATCCTAATGGTCTCTATATATCATTGTACTCCCATGATAAATTGAAAATGGAGAACTATGAGCTTTACACACCAAATCCTTCTTCAGCCAAGAATCACAAGTCACACACAATCTTTATCCAAATCCCAAAACATAATATTTATCAATGTTAAATTCTGGAAACATATTAATTTTAACCATATCAACATTTTTCTGTAGCTCTAGGTCTTCCTTCTGTGCATACTTAATTCTATCTGACAATGATAAATGCACTAAAACCTAAAACAGAATTTACGAATTTCTAGCATCAACAAATTCCAAGAAAATATTCATCAAATCGTTAATCAAAGGGTCTTGTTCTAGCCGCAAAGTAGTTAATGATGGATGACGTTTTCAACTCAAGGTATCTACCATGTGGTTTTCTTTTCTAGTACGGTAATTGATCATTAAATCATAATCATTTATTAGTTTAATCCATCTTCTCTGCCGCATGGTTAATTCCTTCTGAGTGAATATATACTTTAGAATTTTATGGTCAGTATATATTTGACATTTGGATCCGTAAAAATGATTCCTCCGAATTTTTAAGGAAAAAATAATAGATTATAATTCAAAATTAGGTATGGGATTGTTTACCTCATGAGGTTTTAATTGACTTTAAGCATAGAAAATTACTTGATCATTCTGAATCTGAAAACAACCAAGTACCTTCAAATAAGCATCATTGTAGATGAAAAAAAATCAACATTTCTAGAATCCAGAGCCAAAATTGGAGTATTCTCCAATATCTTCTTCATTTCCTGAAAAAAAATCACATTTTTCTATCTAAATAAATTTATCCAATTTTCGTGTTAACTTAGTTAGTGTACTAGATAACTATGCAATGTTTTTACGAAACCATCAATAATAATTTGCTAATACAAGAAAAAAAATAATTTCTATAACATTTATAAGTCTTTAAAATTCATCAACCACTATTGTTTTGGATGGATCAACTATTATTCCATCGTTATTTACAATGTTCCCAAGATAATAAATATGTTACCAACAAAAATCACATTTTCTGAGTTTTATATACAATTTCTTTTCCATTACGGCTTTCCAAACAACCCTCAGATGTTTTAACTCACCTATTTACTTTATGAAAATACAGGAATTTCATAAATTAATATAACTACAAACTTATCCATGAACTCATGAAATATTATATTCATAACATCCATGAATAAATCAGGTGCATTAGTTAACCCAAATGGCATAACAACAAAATCATAATTTCTATATCTAGTATAGAAAACCATTTTTGGGATGTCTGCTTCCTTAAAATTAAACTGATGGTATCCCAACCTTAGTTCAACCTTCAAAAAATACTGTGCTCCCTCAAGTACATCAAACAAGTCATCGATATAATGAAAATGATACTTGTTTTAATAGTAACATTATTCAAGGCTCTAAAATTAATGCATAGGCTCCGTGAATCATCTTTCCTTTTTAACAAAAAAAATATGATCACTCCCTCATGAAGTGTTAGGAAGAATGAAGCCTCTATCAAGAATCACCTGCAACTAAATTTTCAATTAAATATTTTCCATTTGAGCCATTCGATAAGGGGGTATTGAAATTGTCTTAGAATTAGGAACTAAGTCAAATGTGAATTCAACTACCTAATCAGGTATAAAACCAAGCAACTCATTAGAAAAACATCATGGTTTTAATTTGCAACTATCACATAATTATTCTGAATAGTTACCTTATTTTCAACAATAGGAGGAAGATAACATTCATTTACATCTTCCAACAGTTTCTCGGCTTCGTAATATGTGATCAATTGTAGGGGTTTATTATTGAATAAAGAATGAGAATGTTTCTAAAAAACAACTTCTTTAGCTCTATAATCAATCTTAGAATGATAAATAGAAATCCAATGCATTTATAGAATGGAATTAAACTATACTAAGGGAAAACCAATAGGGGTTTCATGTATTGTCTTTCCATAGATAAAAATAGAAAAATTATTAAAACTCCTTTTTGCTGTAATATTTCCCTTTGATGATTTAACAATAAGTTATTTTCTCATTTATTGAGGTGATATTTCCAATTTAACATAAAATTCCTCAGAAGTAATAGAAATGTGTAGACCCCTTATCAAATAAGACATCATAAAAATATTAATAAACAACAAAGTTACCTGATTCCACTTCGTTGGGTAGCCTGGAATCTACTGATGTAGTTTCAAAGGTTCTCACTACACCATTTTAATTATAGTGTAGCTTCTTTTTATAATTCAGATCTTTCATTGGGAATACATTTTCAAAAAGGCCCATGTCACGACATTAAAATCACTTATTTTTTTCTTTTTAGGATTAGTCTTATGGTCATTTTCATTACAATATCATTCCATATGTACAGACTTACCACATACAAAACATTTCCTAGTTTTATTAAGGCATTCCCCAGGGTGCTTCTTACCACACTTTTCAAATAATGGAAACAGAACATTCTTACCATTGGAATTCCTTGATTGATTCTTACTAATATCTTGAAATATGGATCTCTTATTATCCTCATTTTCAAAGTGCACGTGATCATTGATAAGCTCCATTTCTACCTTCTCAACACATCATAATAGTTCCTCCTTACTTTTTATGTCACGACCCGTCCTCGGGGCCCGTGCCGTGACTACCCCAAGCCCGCCTTCCATAGGCCAGGGGCTGGCAACTAGCACCAAGGCGTAAATCCCAACAAAAGGGAAGGCATTGCCTTTGAAAAGTAAACAAGCACCACAGAGTATGCAAGCGGAAAAGTAAACACTAAGTAAAAACTGTACAAGTTGTGCTAAAAGTAAAAGGGGCCGGAAATACAGGCCCAATTGTAAAGTACAACTGAAAGGAAAAACAGCAACTGAAAGGAAAAGCCGCAGCGTCGAGCTGTCCTCTGGAAGTCCCACCTGAAGGGTGGGTACAGATAGCCTCCACTGCTCCTCAGGTCTACCTGATCGCTCCGAGTACGTCCCGCCCAGTGGTCCACCTCCAGGTACCGTCCTGCTCCGCAAGCCTCCACCACGCTTCCGCTGCGCTGTTCGTCGTCTGCAACCAACACAACGTAGTGCGGGCATAGCCCGTGCAGGGGTGAGTATAAGCTACTTAGTAGGGACCCCGAGACCCCCAAGGTCTCCCGAAATCCACAAAGGATAAGCCAAAACGGAAAGATACAATCACGAAGTAACATCTGGCATGACTTAGGTATATGCCCATACATATACCTAAGTCATCAATTCCCGTTCGGCTCCAACGTCCGAGCCCAAGCACAACCCAGTCCACAGAGGAAAGCAAACGTATACCCACACAGGATAGCTCAACACAATCCACAAAGGAGAGTAAACAGTAAATCCACACAGGATAGCTCAACACAATCCACAAAGGAGAGTAACACAAGATTCAGCTCACGCAGGTATACTTCTTCGAATGACGATAAAGATGATCTGATATAGATACTGAATCATCTAAGCTGGGACCACATAGGATACAAGACCAGTTGTCTTCATTGATTCATCTATACTGGGACCCACATAGGATACAAGACCAGTATTGAATCATCTAAGCTGGGACCCACATAGGATACGAGACCAGTACGGCTGGGACCCACATAGGATACAAGACCAGCACTCTTCATTGATTCATCTATACTGGGACCCACATAGGATATAAGACCAGTATTGAATCATCTAAGCTGGGACCCACATAGGATACAAGACCAACACGGCTGGGACCCACATAGGATACAAGGCCAGCACAGCTAGGACCCACATAGGATACAAGACCAGCTGTCTTCATTGATTCATCTATACTGGGACCCACATAGGATACAAGACCAGTATTGAATCATCTAAGCTGTGACCCACATAGGATACGAGACCAACACGGCTGGGACCCACATAGGATACAAGACCAGCACTCTTCATTGATTCATCTATACTGGGACCCACATAGGATACAAGACCAGCACAGCTGGGACCCACATAGGATACAAGACCAGCACAGCTAGGCCCCACATAGGATACAAGACCAGCTGTCTTCATTGATTCATCTATACTGGGACCCACATAGGATACAAGACCAGTATTGAATCACATAAGCTGGGACCCACATAGGATACAAGACCAGCACGGCTGGGACCCACGTAGGATACAAGACCAGCACTCTTCATCGTCGCAGTCCACTGAGGATTTCTGCACAGTCGTCGTCGTCGAAGTAGCAGTCGCAGCCAACTCTAGGGTTCCCGCACACAACAAGCTCGTTCGGGAGGGTCCGCTCCACGAGCCGAGAGGCCGATACATCAACTGTCACAAAGTCCAAAGTTGATGTATCCAAACGTTCCGTATCTCCAACAAGAACTCAACGTCGCAAACGGCGCGTCGATCGAACGCCCGGTCTGAGAGTTATTGGCTTTTTCGTCCCAGGGGCCCGGTTGGTTTTTAAGGCAAAACCAACCCGACCATACTCCACCTGCGTCCAAACCTCGGGCGGAGTATGCCAAAAGATCCGTCTCACTTAGAGGAATTCAACGAAGCTGACGACACGTCAATCGGACGTCCGTAGCTCAAGATATGAGCGTTTCCGCTCCGAGGGCCCGGTTGGTTTCGTGTACGAACCAACCCGGCCGAACTCAAAGTATTCCGAAACCTTGAGTGCGATATAGAGAAACGACCGTCTCAATCCAAGGATCGTGTTGCCACTGACGAAGAGTCGTTTGGAGGCCTGTAGCTCAAGTTACGGGTATTTGAACGAAAACCGTCCGAAGACGGGGGGTCCGGGCCCGGGCCGACCCCCCCTGGGTCGGCCGAACTGGGTCAACCCGGTCCGACCCGGTCGGACCGGCCTGGCTCGGCCAGCCCGGCTCGGCTCGGCCGCGCGGCGCGGGGGGGGAGCCGCCACCCCCGCGTGACACCCCCGCGGCACCCGCAGGGTGTCTCCCTGGACAGCCGAGCGACGCGGGGGGGGGGGGGGGGGGGGGGAGCCACCGCCCCCGCGTGACAACCCCGCGGCACCCGCGGGGTGTCGCTCGGACAACCGGACGCGGCCTCAGCCGGGTCCCGCGCGGCTGCGGGTCCGCGAGTGCCGCCGCCATGGCTTTTGCCGCGGTGGCCTTGTCCGGTGGCGCGCCGCCACTCCCGGCTACCGGCGCCGCTGTGCCGGCAACCCACGCCGCCGGCAGCTTCCGCGGGCCACCGGAGTCGCTCCGGTGGTCCGATTCTGTTCCCGTCTGCGCCGCTGCTCCTCCCAAGACTCGCTCTTCACTACGGAACCATCACACTTCCGTTGCGGCACGTTCCGTCGTCGCCCGTCAAATCCGCATAACAACGAAGAACGATGGAGGGTCGTTGGGCCATGTTCATTGGCCCGCACCCTCCGCGTTAGTGATAAATAATGGGAGAAAAAATATTCAACATATGAATACATATCAGAAAACAATTTTAATGAAATAAAATTGTTTTATGATTCGGGTTCTTCATTTTGAACGGAAACAACACGAGAATTAAGGGCATTTCCAAAAATAAAATCCCTACCTCGTAGTCATCGCGCGTGAGCGTTCTTCGCGGAATTGCTCGTCTCGGAAGAAGGGGATCGTCGCGTCGTCGCGGAAGGGCGTCGCGTTGTCGCGGAAACCGGCGTTGAGTCGGCGAACTCAACAGACCAAGAAACAACAGATTTAATTTAATTACAATTAAATCCGTGTTTTGGTAAAAACCACAAAGAGATTAAAAAGAAAATCCGAGACTCTTACCTCAAGCAGCTGATCGAAGATTCGTTGCGGAGGGAGAGACGTCGCAGAAGAACGTTGCAGGAAGGGAATGTCGGCATCGCAGAACACGACGTCATGTCGTCGATTTCCGGGTTCGGCGTTCTTCGTCGGAGGCCGGCATTCTTCGCGTTCTTCGCGTTCTTCGCGAAGAAGGATAAATGCCCAAGAACTCTGTCAAACCTCTCAACGAGTAATCCTTCAAAAAGACTCGTTGGTCTTATTTTATTATTACGCCAACAAACGAAAAAGGTAAGTAACGACCCATCAATTTGTTGTATTAATTCAACGAAAGTAACAGCTCATTTAATTCACGAAATAGACCGCCCAATTAAATGGTCTGTTAAGAATTTAAGAAACGCGTCAGTTGACTTTCATAATGACAGGTTTTCGCGGGTGCATTACTTAGCGGAAAGAAACGGCAGGGCTCGTGCAGGCCCCACCTCACAAATATCCTACCAAGAGGGTAGGATATTTCTGGATAGTACCCTATCTGATTCAACTCAGTTTAAGCCACTTTTAAGTGGATTCAAGTGGCTTCCAAGTGTTTTAAGTGAAATAAAATAAAGTTGTCGAAAAAAATTATTTTATTTCTTAACTTTATGCCCGAAAATTAAAAACCACACCCGAGCAAACGCAACTCCAGAAGAGGCGTTTCTAAGCAAATACCGGCGCTGCGATTTCATCGGTGCCCTCAGAATTCGATTCCGAGCACCGGTTCAAAAGTTAGAAAAACCCGCTCGTCTGTTCACTGAACAATACCCGAGCCAAACTTCGGAAAATGATTCCAGGCACACCGGGCCTCGGAATCAGGTGCCATCAGAAACTGCGCTCTTGTAAAATTTCAAATAAAATTAAGAAAAAACTTTCCTTGAAATTTACGTGTCTTTACATTTTAACTCACTGGAATCCAATTCCATTCGATATCTTGGCTTCAAACCTATGTAAAAATAGTTTATTTTTCTATCAAGATGCAGAATAAGATTTGGATTATACCTCACAAGTCGGGGGAAGTTTTCTTCATATGCAGCCACTGAATCTTCCACCTCTTTCTTTAATTCATGGAATTGCTTCTCCATCCCAAGTCTCACCACTTTAGGATAATATTTTCGAAGGAAAATAATTTTAAATTCATACCACTCTATTGATTCAATGTATTCTCTATCCCTGATATTCTTGACCATTGACCAGTACTGATCAACTTCATCTTAAAAATTTTTAATGGGAACACTTACCTGCTGATTATCTGAACATCCCATAAAATCAAATAATTTTCAATGGATTTAATCCATCCTTCATCCACTATTGGGTTAGAATATCCACTAAAAGCGGTAGGGTGTTTCCTCATAAAATGACCCACTATCATCACGTTCCATTATGGTAACTCTAGTTGTTATCTTGCATGGATTCTACTTCAATTTATTTCCTATTTCATCTGATCCATTAACATCACAAATAGCTCAGTTCTAATCCCTACAATTCCAGGGTACAGATTCGGAAGGATATCATTCTATCGGTGCCTTTCCACTTATATTTTCCTATTTCATCTATGGAAAACCATTTTTAAAAAACATATCTATATCGAAGAAACATAGTAATATTTATATTCTATATCATTCTAAATTTAACATATATTAAAAATCATTTATGTCATTCTTTTAACATCATCCTAACCCCTAATGTTATCTAAACCATTTCTCTGATACCAACTATAATGACCCTACATTAAAAAATTAAATAATCTTGAATTTTAGTCAAGAACTCACATCCATTCACATTGAGGATCTTTTCATGTTTATAGTTATAGATATTTGGGACATAATACAAAAGTTTCATTCCATATTAACATAGAGTGGATACCACAAAAATAAAATATATTACTTCCAAAATATAAAACTTTTCAATAATGATTTCATTGAAAAATATTCATAATATTTAAATTGACTTTCTTATTTGTCTTAAACATCTTTAAAAACTATGAAAAAAATAAATAATTGGGATTATCATAAAAATCTCTATACGGTATATAAAAAGAAGGAAATAAAACATTAGTCCATAAATACTTATAAAGGTATGAAATCATTTTCACAAAGAAATAATTCTCACCCATATATACTTACTTTGGGAAACTTGATATTTACAAGAGATTTATAAAAATCATAAAGAACATGAAGAGAAACATAAAGGTATCTTGGGTAATTTCTTTCTTACAATTGTAACCCTCACAACTACCTTACAATGTAACTCTCATGACTACCTTATGGTGTAACAATCGTAGTTACACCTGGAGTAACTATACGGCTGACCTCCAACTTAAACACACCCAATGAATTAGAGGAAGATATAGTTCCCAATATTTATCATAAAAAATTCCCGTGATCTAGAAAATAATCATAATATATGAATAACTGAGTAAAAATTTTTCTTTTGAATTTTTTAAACTTGAATTTGAAAAGAGGGTTTTAAAGGATGGTACCTTAAATATATAATATAATTAATAGAATGAAATTATCATGTTTATACACTACAATTCCTGATAATAAAACATAATATAAACAAATTTTTTTTATAGAAATATTCTTAGTATCGTATAGTCAACGAAGTGGAAGGATAGCCCAATGAATAGAAATTTGGTTAAGAATTCCATTATCTCTGGTTTTTCTTACTTAAAGCATGGTTAAAACTACTTTATAATTGTTAAAGGAGTTTTCTAAATATCTTACATAAACATATTCATGATTATATCACCTTATATAATCATTTTATAACATCATTACACTTATTTATTAATAATATTATGTTATTTCCATTGTTTCAGGCGCATAGTTTACATGGTTTCCATGGTCAGTTTGTATTGGATTTTATTGCCATATCGAAATGAAATTAGAGAAGTTTAATGAAATGGTATTCATATGTTTCTACAATCTTAAGCGATTAAATATATAATTTTGGTTATATTTCATGAAGACGAATCATTAGATAAATCTTTAGTGATATCGGTTTAGATCATTTTGGTGGTTCTTCGATAATCATGAACTTGTTTTGTTATATAATTTAATGTCATGCATATAAGTTCATTCTAGAAGATAATTAAGTTTATATCATAAAATTTAAAATCATTTTCAACTATTAAAATGGTTTTAAAATTAGATTTTAATGAAGTAAAATAAATTTCAATCACATCATCCGCGATTTTGGTAAAACGACACATCATGAACGACGTTTTTATAAGAGGGGGAGGAGATGAAGTAAGCTAAGTAATTTTTTAATAAACATGATAACATCCTGAATATAAAATATTGTGGATATTTCATTCCTCTTGGATAAGGTTATGGGATTATAGTGTAAGAAAACTAAAGGAATTGAAAAGAAAACTGAAGAAAATAAAAGAGAATTTTTACCTCTAGATCTCTTATCCTTGAGATCCTCCATAAAGAATTTTGGTTTTGGCCTTTTGTTGAGACCAGTAGGTATTGAGAGTGGGGAAGAGACAAGGGAAGGGTATTTGGTTGAATTTATTAAATTATCAAAGCTTTATAGGTGTGAGAGGAAAAGGAAGGTGAGTGTGGTATTTATAGTGGGGGAGTGGAGGGGTTTTACATTATTTTTAACATTAGTTTAATATTTTTTCTCAACACTATGAATAATCTTGATTCATGTGACCAAAAATAGTAAATATAGCATGTGGGATCGAACCAAGTGTTCTTATATCTTCCATGATGCTAGTAATAGTGTGTTTGACATATAATTTATATATACGGTATATTACCGTATTTCACTATTCATAAAATTCAAATATTTCAAAAAAATCCCAAAACTTTACCCTACCCATTTTCCAAAATTTAGAATTAAAAAATGTACTCAATTTTTTGAAAATAATTTTCTAAATATGTGATATTTAATTTTTAAATAAAATAAAAATTTATTCTATAAATACAAATTTTAAAACTATAACTCATTTTATAACACATTGGAAAATTAATCAAGGCCTCATAAATTATTAGAAATACATTCATTGTTTAGGGTACTCTTTATTTTGCCATATTACTATTCATAAGGTTAGGTTTATATTCATAAGGGTAGGTTACTATTCACCAAAAATTATGTTTGTCCTATCACTCTGAATAACTTATTGATCACAACCGTGTATGTCTGTTTTTGGAAATTAAAATCATAGTAGTAGAAAAATTGTGTTAAATGGATAGTTTATAACTACATACTTAAAAAGGTGTTATTATTAAGAGAGTAATTATTTCATTCATTTCAATTTAATTTTAAAACATTGTGGTATGACAAAGGTTCATTTAGTAATGGTTTTGTAAAAACGTCAACAAGTTGTTTTGATTTAGGAACATACTCTAGGTTCAATTCATTCTTCTCCAAATTCTATTTGATGAAATGATATTTGATATCAATATGTTTTGAATGATAATGTTTCACAGTATTCATTTAGATGTTTATTTCACTTTGATTATCAGAAACCAAGAGTAAGGGTAACTTAACTTCAACAAGTAAATCTTCTGAATATGTCTTCATCAACGTAAGTTGGGTAGAAGCTTGAGTAGTAGTAACATGATCAAATTCATATGTACTGAGAGTTACAAAATTATTTTTATTTGTATTCCAACTAACATAACTTTTACTCTAAAAGAAAACTCTACCTGATGTGGATATTCAACCTTCAACATTTCCTTCCCAATGAACAATTGAATACCCAAAAAATAAATACTTTCTAAGCTATCACATATGATTCTAAAAATTTGTTGTCCCATTGATATATCTGAGAATTATTTTTCTAGATAGTAATTTTGTTTCTTTGGGAGCACACTGAAGTCTTGCATTTAAGGAAAAAACATAAACTCTATTGGGACTTGAGTCAATAAAATATAACAACCTTCAAAT
This sequence comes from Viscum album, assembly GCA_963277665.1. NCBI lineage: Eukaryota > Viridiplantae > Streptophyta > Magnoliopsida > Santalales > Viscaceae > Viscum > Viscum album. Next base: position 573,927,675 of record OY728122.1, on the reverse strand, counting down.
TTACTTTTGAAACTCATTTGGATCAAATTAAATGAATTCTCTATAATTAAACAACATGGTTTCCATAGGTTTGGGTGTGGAAACTAGTTTCTAATTTTCCATACCAATTTTTTTATGAAGTTACTTAACTTTATTTTATTGATAAAGAAAAATGTGTTTCTCATTTTGTAAAATTTGTAACCTAAGAAAGTATTTCATTTGTCTCTACATGCACATCTCAAAAAACCGTTTCATTTCTTAAAAATTAATTCACAAGATCTTTAAACTTTCCAAATAATGATAATGTCATAAACATAAAAACTTACAATGAGGGAAGACACATGACATTTTTTGATGTAAATATTGGAATCAACTCCTCCTTTCTTAAAACTCATCTTTCTTAATAAATTATCCAATTTTAAATACCACTCCCTTGGATATTGTTATAACCAATTCAATGTTTTCTTCAATTTTTATATATAAATTTAATATTTCCAAATAATAAAGACAAATTTTTTTTCAATGTAAACTTCCTCAACAAGATCCCCATTAAAAAATAAGGACTTTAAATCCATTTTAATGATATTCTAAATTCATTTTGAAATATTAGTATGAAAATTTATGATTATATATAACCTTTCCACTCGAGAAAAAGTTTCATCAAAATGAAATCCTTCAATTTCTCAGTAACCTTTTCATACTAATCTTCCGTTGATGCTTATCAGTTCACCTTCTTCATTTAGATTGTTTGGGAAAAAATTATTTTGAACCAATAACATTTTCGTTATCTGGTTTAGGTCTAAGTTCCCATGTATAATTCTTTTTTTTCTTCTGATCCATCTCTTCATCCATGTACTAAACCAATTTTGGATACTCAAAATCTTCATTCAAATAATTTGGATTGACTTTTGAATAAAAATAAGTGTGTGTAATAGAATTTTTTTTCTTATTTTTTGATCATTTTGATGTTGTTCAGCATTTATGTTCTGAGTTTCCACTAGCTTCCTCATCCTGGGATGAGATTTTTGAGATTCTTCCCCATCATTTGAAATAGTTGAGGCCAATCCCACTTTATTAGTAGGATTAAAATTCTTATTTCCATATCAAAAATATTTACAATGATTTCCTTACCTACTCAACGTATTCATCAATCTATGTATGTTTATATTCCTCAGCCTTTTCAAATGACATTAACATCAAAAAAATCAACAATTATTCATGTTTCATGGTTGAAACATTTGTTTCTTCTTCCTTCTAAAGCATAACCAATAATTATTCTTTCTTCAAATTTCATCTTAAACCTTTAATGATTTATGCCTATCACATTTATAATGAAAAGACTCTGAAAAATCATAAGTGTTTCAAACTTGAAGTTTTTACATAAAAAATTTCATATAGAGTCATATCTAAAATTATTTTGCATAAAAATTGGTTTTCGATATATATAGTCATACTCATAGCTTTCATCCAATAGTAATGAGAAAGACCATGATCAAGTAACTTAATTCTCCCCATTTCCACCAAACATCTATTCAGTCCTAAAGTATCCCCATTTTTTTAGAATTTTATGGGGAATCCAACTCATGTAAAATTATATGCTTTCCATGATAACATTCAAATTATTCATTCTTATACTCACCACCATTATCAGTTCTCAACTTATTCACTAAATACTCACATTCCTTTTTAGCATTCCTCTTGAAACATTTTAACATTTTAAATGTATCGGAGTTATGTTTCATATAAATAACACAAGTAATGAGAGTAAATTAATCAATTAATGTAATGAAGTACTTATCTATATTTATTGATTGATTTTTCATTATCCCACAAATGTTATAATGAATATGTTCCAAGGGTTGTTTTGAAAAAATCTCAGCTTTATTATGCACAGAGTTCGTAATTTTTATGTTTGGAAAAATATTGCAACACCAATATCTTCTTATTAGTGAATTAGGAATATCATAAACACCATCTCACTTTCATAAAATTCTCATGTTTCTTTGAAACATACATCTGAAACTTTTATGCCAAAACTGATTCACTTCCGCCATACCCAAGTTATAAGAGTTTTGTATTTCACCCACAAGAAATAAATTTCCATTAGAACATCGGCCTCTTGCAACGATCATTACATCTTCCACATTCATTATATAAAATATATATTTTCTGAAAATTAAATTCTTTACTCATAAAAATGTTTTGAAACTCTTATCATATTGTTTTTTAGTGCATCAACATATAAATCATTCATGGATTTCAACATTTATTTCCAAATGATTGATGATCTTACACCTTTTATTCTTTGAGATTCATCATTAACAAATGTCATGGTTTATTATTTAAATTATTTCACATCCATAACCAAATTTGAAACACCCTTAATATGATAAGAACACCCACTATAAAAAATCTAATGTAGTTATCCCTTTGTAGCTTTCAGAAAGGTTTCTACAAGAAGAGATTTTTTATTCTTCATTGACAGAACCTGAGAATTGTTAAAAAAAATTCTTGTATGTCAATAAAAAAAGATATATTTTTGTGATATTTATAGGTTGTTCACAACCTTCAAAAATAATTTCTATGGGATGGTACCTATTTTCAACTTTTACTCTAATGTTCTTGGGTTTCTTGAAAACAAACTTATTAGAATTATTCCTTTTAGAATATTGAATACCTTTCAATCATTGACTTTTGTAAATTTTGGAATAAAGGTAATGATGTTGGTCCAACTAAAACATTTTTTCAGTATACCCAAATCCTCTAAAATACATGCAGTATCAATAGAAAGAATATTTTCCGCTGAAACTTCAATAATGACCAGAATTGTGAACATATTCTCATCCACCTTCTTGTATTTATTTGGTTGATCACCATGATTTTTTATCCATCCAAAAATTACTTTTTAGAATAGTTTTCTTTTCATAATTATTTTAACTAGAAGTGATTGAATCATTTCTGTATTCAGAATGTTTAGAAATAATTTCAGACTAAGGGTTTTCATAAACGTTTGAATTCTTCACATTGTTAAAATTGGACATGTACATGACATTCCCAACATTAAACTTTTATGAAACTTATCTAGATTTCGTATCGACCCATGAAGGTATGTTTCTTCGATCCTTCTCAGATTCCTTCTTGGAAGACCTTTTACCAACTTTAAAGAGAGAGTTTTTGAAACTTGTACTTTTGTTCAGCTTAAGAATGTTTTCATTGAACAAGTTCAAAATATTCTTATTTTTCCTTCGAATCTTTATCAAGAATTCATTAAATTATTATTTAAAATGAAATTCTAATTTAGTTTCCCCTTTTTCTTCATAACTACTACTTCCTAACTCTTCATTATTTACTATTCCAATTATAATATTTTCCCCTATATACACAACATATTTTTTAGATTCACCATCACTTTATTATTATTATTTATCTTTAGAAAAGAAAATTATTCTTCTAGATTATAAAAACTTTTTATCTTTTCCTTTGGGAAAAGATTTCTCCTTACAACCTTATTTATTCCATGATGCTCTTGACCTTTTTTCTACTATATCACTATCATCTTCATTCTTTTTTTGAGGAAAATTATCCAAAAATATCCCAATGACTATGAATTCAATAAATTTAAAGTGCTATTTCCCTTTATATTTATATATACCTCTTCTAACATATATAGAAAAAAGGATAAAATATCATTATGTTTTTACATAACTCATTTTTGGTTTCATAATCTCCATATTATTCTTCAAAAAAGAATCTTCTTTGACTTCATCCTCTTGGAATCCTTGAAATACATTTCTCTATCTTCTTTTATTTTTATTTTCATAGATTTCACCCTTCTAATTTCATAAGTGATGATAGTGCTATGAAAATCATCGAACGATATTGTTTTAGGATCTATATCTTCTAATGAAGAAATTTTAGAATCAAACCTTTTGCAAAGGATTCTAAAGATCTTTTCAACAATTGTATAATCTTATTACATTTCACTAATACATCTGATTATTCTGAAAATTTTATTTACCCCGGTAAATAAGTCCCCAAAAGTTTCATATTCACCCATTTTTAAATCATAATAATTTAGCCTTTATATTTTTAATTTTTCTTTGTTAAATTTTTATATCATTATTATTTGTTTTTCACATTATCCCATATACCTTAGGCTGTAGAAAAAACCTACACACATAGAAATTCACATTATGAATGTGATGGTAGTATGCAATTCATGGCCCTTCAATAATTTTCATGATTATTCTTATAAGTAAATTTAAGAGAAAAATTATCATCACTAGGAAGAAAACCATTTCTTTTAGCTTCAACAACATCATCTCCAATAGACATAAGATAATTCAACATTCTATCTTTCCAGATATGATAGTCCTCATCATTGAAAACCGAGATGCCTTTACTATTGACATAATTCAAATTCTCCATCAAATCATCATCAATGAATAAATTAAGGGAACCACCATGCTATTTCCAATTTTATATTCTGAGTCAAGATAATTGTGCAACTGAGAGGGGGAGTGGGTGAACTAGTGATATATTTTTCATTTATGTTTCCTTTCTTACGAGACAACCTTCACCTCCTGTTAAATATTTCTTCCCCTACACAAAAAATTCAAATACACATCCATAATAACAAGGTCATTTATAAGGTTCACCACTCAATAAGATTAACTACGTCCTTGGTATGGTTTGGAAATGATTTAATACCTCACAATCCATTAGAAAACCTTCCTTTTGTGTGGAATACAATGAGTATGATATTCCCTTACACTCATGTATCACTTTGATCAATACAATAGTGCATGTGATTCATGTATTAAAAATGATATAAGAATGTTTTTATAAGAAACATGTTACAGTTCTTCTTCACCATGTTTTACAATATGATCTTTCAAAAAAATTCTTAACATTCTTACCCAGAAGTTGGTATGAAATTTTCTAGACATTTTATAAAACTAAATATAATTTATTAGTCCCATTTCCCAGTCTAATTTATCAATAAGAAAAATATATATCTTTATCAGAATAGGATTGAATGACTTCTTTTTCAATTCATCAATCCCAACACTATTTACCTAGTTTGATTATCCATCCTTATATGGTAACCTTTGGAATATGATGATCAACTAGAGAAAATATTGTCTCTTCTCCTTTCTTATTCTATACAACCCAACTTCCTGAAGGGAAAAAAATATGGAAAATTAATCAATATGGAATTATTCAGCGCCCCACCATCTCTCTTCTTTTCAGGAATAGTACTTTTGTCAGATAAAAGTGACAAGTACTTTCAAATTTTAAATTTGGTTGCGTGAGATTCTTAAAATGATTCCCAATCATCCAAATTTTAATGAATCATAAAATCTTCATGAATTTTGGCTATATCTTGAATTTGTTAACACTTCGTAACTCCTCTAAAACCTTCTTGGATCTTTTTAAAACCTTATCTCACTTCTAAATTCATTAAAAAAATCATCATTCCTATTTTGATTTGTTATTAATTTTTACCAAATACAATTTATTTATTACAATGTTCTATATCAATAGATTAAAATAGAAACAAACATATTCCTCAAAATTGAAGACCCCCCTTTATAATAATTTATTATCTGGTTCAAATTCTTCAAGTGATATTCTAGACTTACTAATACTATAGTTCCATTCTAATTATGATTTGTCATTATTTTCATCCTCATTATAACAAACACAAATTTAAATCAACAAATTCTTATTCTTATTTTCTCTTTATTCACTTGGGAAAACAAAAAATTCATATTGATAAAAATGATTGACTAAATCATTTATCCATCTCATTTTTCATTTTTAATTGGATCAAACTACCACAACATAATTTATCTTTCATCAGACCCAAAAAATATCCCTATAATGATTATTAGCATATACTGAATCTAACAGATTAGGATTAATAGCCTCGACATCAGAAACATCTTTCTTTACTGATTACGATACCAAAGAGCATAAAATACTTTACTTCTTTCTATTTTCTATTTTCAAAAAACATAAAATTCAGTTATAAAGATTTAAATCATATTTATTATGGTTTCAATGAAAACCATGACCATTATTATGATCAAAATCCTCAGACATTAAACAAATATGCATTTGATAAACTCATTACGATGATATTGAGACCAGAAATATCATGATTCATCAAATTTGTTCTTTTACAAACACTTCCTTCTATCAGGAGTTACAACTTGAATTTGGTTACATTAATGATTATCTTTTACCATCATCTGAATTATAAGGGAAATTATTATAATATCTTATTACTCCAACAATATATTTCTTCCTTACTCAGCCTGAATATTATTGGAAGAATTTTCTCTCCCATTTGATTCAATAATATTGCATCATAAGTTTTACAACCTACATATGAATTATAATAAGTCCAAGATCAAAATATCATTACCATATTTTTTATTTTCATCACACAGACTCTAATTATTTCCCATTATGATAAAACATGTCTTTATAGACTCATGGTGAGTTTAATGATCCTTTTCTTCCAGCATTATTCTTCATAATTTGACAGAAATTTTAAAAAAATTGGATTCTGATTTCTTGAATATGAAGGTTAGATTGATTTTCACAAAATACAATGTGAGGTGATTTCCATTCTTCTTACACTTCCTTGAAAATATAAGGATATAACTAAATAAGATTATCATCCTAATTATCATTATCCAAATAGATTTTAGAGTGAATATTTTGAATTTAAAGGGAGTACCATCATTTATTAGTTTTAATTATCATGTATGGATGAATAAAATTTTGATTCATTTATAATAGTATTGATTTGATGTTTATAGAGAAACAATAGTAGTAAATGGAACTCATGTTACTGAATCCATCAGAAGATCAATGATTAGAGCTAATAATAGGTTATTTAATGATGAATCAATTGATCAAAATGGACAATCATGATAATTTTATAATCAAATTTAGATGATGTTTATGGATTTTCCGACCTGAAAAATGAGTTTTTGATAAACTTGATAACAATTATGAAGTTGATAGAATAGCTAGAGATAAAAGACTATATGTTTTACAAAAAATATTCAGTGACTTGAAAATTTATTCCAAGGAATATATAGATGGATTATTTAACAAAATACTAATTTTTTTATACAAATTTTTGAAGTAGTGATGAGATTATTGATTTTAATACTGTAAATAAAATCATCATAATGTTTTCACTAACATACATCCCAAATGTGTTTGGAAATTCTGAAATAAACGATAAAAAATTACTACTTGTTGTCTTAAATAGTTAGCTAGTCACTAATTAATTTTGGGTGAAGCCAAAGATCTATTTTAACATTCTTCAAAATATATAGAATTAAATTTTGTGGAAATAAACTTGGTTTAAGATATAGGAATTCATGTTGATGTTAGTGATGAGTTTTTATCACTAAATTCATGGAAATTTAAAAGAGGTAAATAGAGATTTTGGGGTAAATTACCTATATAATGATTCCACAGTGGAATGATTGAACATATTAATACTATTTATCTAGATAATATTTAGGAAGAATATGGTGGGTTTCAATAATCAAAAAATTAAAAGAAGTAATTTCCCATAAAAGGAATTTATTTTAGAGAAATTCATGTGGAATGAAAATTTATAGAAAATTTTTGGTTAAAAAAGAAGAATAAGATTCTAATAAAGATTTATTAGTTTATATTCTAACCTATGTTTATCAAATATATTGAATATTCTATGATGAATATAGTAGAAAAATAAAAAACAGTAGTTGTAGAGGATTCTCAAACAAAAGGAGTTTTAGATCTATATGTAGATTTAGAAGGGTACTTGTGGATCTTGATCTCCAAATTAGTGTGCTATGTGGACTATCTACTAATAATTAGAGGTGGGGAGTGGGGTGAATCTTTTTCCAATAAGTTTACCAAGTTGTACACAACCTTTAAATTATTCCTTTTTTATACATAAAAAATTTCATTATTTATTGATATAGATCTAGTGATACTCCCTTAACCCTTAACCTAATATGTAATGAATAAATTAGCCATACAAAACTACACATAAGGTTTATTACATGGTTCAGTCAGTTTATGTAAAACCTACTCCTTATAGTGATTGGTTATTCCCCTTAATTATATATTTTATTATCAATCATATGTTTTAATGATGGTTTGTTCCTAAAAATAAGCACACAAGGGCTCAGTAGGTATCATCCACATTCCACAAGGGAATGTATCATCTACTCCCCTAGTTATTTCTATGAAAAAATGTGAATATGTATTGATACTACATCTCATTTTTTTCAGTTCTCCAAACTAGATTCAAATTTTTAAACTAGAAGAACTAGTTATTCAATGATTCATTAAGAACTATTTAAAAGGATCACTCTAACTTGCTCCATATTTCTCATAATATCTATATTATATATTAATCCTTAGTAAATAGTTATCAAACAACCTGAGTATAAAATATACACCATCTAAATGTTAACCATATCATTCTATTATCATTCACAATGATCTTCTGTCATAATGGTTCTTTAATATCCATTAGTCACAGTGAAATGACTAAAAGTTTCAAAAAATAATATAAAACACTTCTGTTATAAATATTCTATGGTGATATAATTATATCATAAGACTTATTATATTCCACTTTAATGCACCTGAAAATATTCCAGTATATAGTTAGGTTCTATCTCTGGATACTCGGTTGATCTACATGTAGAATAAGAAATAAGGTCCCCTTATTCTTCTTCTTCCATAAATTGAAATTTTCTAAGAATATACACAGTGTTAAAGGATCTCTCTACCACACTACATTTCTTATTCTTATCTATTATTTATATTCATATAATTTCTATGAGTATTAGATCCCTATTTAAATTTTGAAACTCCTCAAACCTATTTTAGAAAGTGATATTTATAATTCAAAATGTAATATATTTTTATAGATTTAATTTTCATTAAACATCTCTTAAAATATTCATAAAATATATCCATTTTATTTTCCATTAATATTTTTATTATATATTTCTTCAAAAGTTTCAAAAAATAGATGGATTTAAATTATGGAAAATTTATCCCATTATGATTATTTGTGACATAAAACATACATATCATAGTTTGAACATCATTTTCATCATTAAGTAAAATCATAAACTAATCCATTGTGCGATGGTTACTCAATCGGTTCTCATATTGAATCATAGTTCATTTGAGGAATTTTAATATTTATATTAATGAAGGAAAATCAGATGGATCATCTTATTTTAATCTCTTTTATTTATAATATAACATTTTGTAATTTTTTTTAATAATATATCATTTTTCTAAAATATTATAATGGAATAGAGGAACTAATGATGTTCCAAGGAACTATAAAAAGTAGGATTTTGAAAAAATTCTAAAAGAATATAAATATTTCTATCCTTATGAATCACTGTTGAAAAACTGTACTATATTAGGAGGTAACCTTATGAAATATCATAATCAACATTACAAATCCCATTATAAGGTTTAGCAATATTACAAATTAACTATATTCTTATCAACCTTAAACATAAAAAGATTCAAATTTATCATAAAATATTAATAGTTAAAAATACAATGTATTGTACTTAAACCTCATGAATATTCAAAATTTACCTTATGAAGTTCTAGAAAACCTATAATTTCAATTCATTGACATTAAAAAGTTTAATGTAAAGAATTCTCTACAAGATGAATATTCCATAATTTTTCTTACTAAACTCCAAACATATGAGGGGATTTTTATCATCTCAAATCAAATCAAAACATCATCCAAATAGTCTCTTTATTTTGATCATAGTTACATTGAAATTTTATATCATCAAAATAATTTCTCTATAATTTCATCAAGATTTTACGAATTTTTAATTTATGTATTCAGTCTCCATTATTTCCCTTTTAGACAGTAATTCATTCTAAATTACTAAATAAAATGTCTGTTTAGTTATAAGCACATATATTTAGTCTCTATGGAGAAAAGAACCATAATAACAACATTTTTAGGCTCCCAAATCTTTCTATTCATGTAAATTATATTGAATTTATCTTCTTCAAGTAGTAAAATATTTATCTTTTCATCCAATAAGTAATAATTTTAAAAAATACATTTCCTATTTATATATATATTTAGAACCTCATCATTCCCTTTTCATTTTTTGTTCTCATCCAAATAACTCAATATTTTCCATAAATTGACATTATCTCACATATATACATTGGTAATAAATGCATTATTAGTCATCAAAATTCATTTGGTCTCCTCAATACCATAGTTAGTATTTTTTTCAATACATATCATCATTAAAATGTCAATGTACTTCTAATTTTCCATGACTTCTTGGTCTATTACTTTTCTTGTTTTAGGTGTTGGAGGTGTTTCATAAGAGGCTTTAAGAGGTTTTATGGTTTTTGGAGGTGCATTAGATTTGTTGTAGGATATTCAAATCATGAATGGTTCACATGACATTAAATGGTGGTTTATGACTTGTATATATGGACCTTTTCATGTCTAGTAAGTAGGAAATAGTGAATTATGTGAAATGGATTCATGTCGTGAAAGGATAATTCAAGACATTTAATGAATTCAAATATGGTTATGTGAATTTCAATGGAAACCCAAGATATGAGGATTTAATGGCCTATAATGGTTTCACATCTTGGAATCCAAGAAGCCCAATGTCATTAATGTTCTTGATAGAATAAAGGACATGCAAACAATGGGATCAATGTTGTTTATAATGAACGTTCATCCAATTTTATTATTATTTGGTTATATAACTCACTTATCTTATAATTATGGGTGAACCCTAGGAACCTTGAGGAGATCATAAAGACTTATTCTCCCTTACATCAATCCATGTGTTTTTGTGGATTCCCATTTATGGTATTCGGTGAGTTCTCATCTCTTCCCAATGGTAGTCATTCCATTCTTCTTGAGAGTTTCATTGTGGTGGTGAAAATTTTGTTTTGGGCATGGATGTATTGAAATTTTGATGACTCTTTGGTGTGGTTTAGGTTGATCCATTTTCTCATGATGAGGTTTTAGTTACATGTAGTTTCGTCTTCACCCTACGATGTGTAGTGAGTTTGGAATGGTTCTTTGAGGGAGATGATCCTCATTCTAACCTATTTATATTTTATGCATGAGATCTGCATTCTTTTTTTTAACATTGGGGAAATATTATGAATCTATTTAGTGAGGTAATTAATTTTCTTTTCTAAAATTGATGATAATGGTGTGTTTTCATTATTTATAGATTTTATATATGTTGTTTATGTTATTATTCAATCTTGTTTCAAAATATGACAATACCATCTACTGGGTGCCTTGTTTTCACAATATTTATTATGTTGCAATGACACTTGTTGTTTCATTGTGTTATCACACTCCTAAAAAAATGTCAATGGAATTTATATTTTCCTAATAAACAAGTTTCCCCCTGATTCTTTTTGGTGTGATAATACCCATTCCAAATAAAGAAGATATGTGATAATGAACCTATAAAATCATGGAAACCAGTTTTCATGTTGTTTTGTATACTTGTTCTTGTTATGTTTTTCTTATATGGGTTGGGATGTTGTGCCAGGATGTTAGTGACTATATGAGTTATTTAGTACCTAGGGTAGTGATTTAGTGGTTGGTTATCATGGATACTATGTTGACAATTGTTGGATGTGGTGTGACGAGGTAGTGTCACAATGGTGGTGGTGAAATGTCTTTTTTGTCATATGTGGTGATATATTTTCATAATGGTTGTGATGAGTGGTTGATATGTTGATATCGATTAGGAAATGTCATGTAGAAACAATGTTTGATGTGTGGTGTTGTGGTGGTGTTTGTGAGGGCTGGGCCAGTTGTAGCATGATGTGGTTGAGATAGTTTCCCAATTATCCTTGTTATGAACTTTGATGATAAGTTAAAAAATATGCTGGTAGATAAATTTGATGGACAAGAAATGAATGTTTAGTAATTTTCTAACATAATTGAAAAAATGAATTAATAGTGTAATGTGGAATGAAATGTCTAAAAAAAAATTTGGTGGAACTTATAAAAGGAAGTGGGAATTATTATGTGGTTAGTTAGGTAGTTGTGTGGTGTTCCATATTGTGGGGGAATCAGTTTTGAAAATTGATGTGGTGTGATCTGGGGTAGTTGATTTTAAATCATAGTTTGGGTGTTGTGTTTTACCAATATATCATGTATTTTTATGTTATTTTATATATTCCTCACCCATGTTGGATAAACATACCAATTCTTAAAGTTATATATTTCGGGTTTAATCCCCAACATTTTGGATAGTAGTGATATGGATGGATGGATACCCCCATTCTTGAACTTCCTTCTGTAGTAGTGATATTGTTAGGTGTTGGAAATTACCGAATGGTAACGTGTGTCTTAGGTGTCTATAGGTAGGATGTGATGAGATGGTATAATTGGCCCATGTGTCTCTAGGGGGGATGTGATGTGACATGTTGTGTGGGCCACATGCTTGTGGGAGAGATGTGTTATAATGGTATGTGTGGCCTCTATGTTTACAAGTGGGATGTGATGTAATGAGATGTGTGGGATAGGTGTATGTGGGTGGGATGTGATGTGATGTGTGAACCATGTGTCTATGGGTGGGAAGTGACAAGATATTATTTTTTTCCCACGTGTATATGTGTGGGATGTTTTGTGATGTGATTTATGGACTAGTTATCTACATGTGTGATGTGATTTAGTGTGAATTGGTATTTAGGGAAGGGATTAGAGTATAAGAAGTTCAATGTTAGTGAATGATATCAGAAAATTAGTGGATAAGGGGTAGTGGGGTGCCTTGATATTTTATGATATCGATGTTATATTATTATATTTGATGCACTGTTTGGTGATAGATCAATTGGAAGGTTGGGTTTGGATAGATAACATGTATTGGTTCTTTTATATTATGTTGTTTTCTCACTAGAACTTTTGTATTACCTTTTCACATATGCACTTAAGGCCTTGGATATGTCTCTATTGAGTATACCTATTATTCTGACAGTACATATATAAACTATTTTTCTGTCTCCCAAGATTACATGGGGACTAAGAATGACCTTACTATCTGGGTTTGAGATATATTTCAGTTTCTACCTTATATTTTTTCATTTGGAATACTATTGGAGATTTTTATATATAAGTTATACTTTATTCTCTCATTATGGGATAGTTTTTTGTCAACCATTATATTTTCAGCTTGGATTGTTTGGTGATTTTTTACCCTATCTCCCTATTTGTTTCATTTCTAGAGGACATTGACCCCCATATTGTGAAATTTTTAGACCCCCATCACCAATATCCAACCTAAGGACTACTGGAGACATAAATTGGGGGTCATCATCATCTCTCTCTCTCTCTCTCTCTATCCACATTATGGAATATTTTGAGGGAGGGGCCATAACAAAGTGGTATAACGTGTTTCGTTGAGAGATATGATAATGGTCAGAGTTAGAAACTAGAAGATTTTTGAGGTTAATATGGAAATGAAACCAGTAGACCTCGGTGTCTAATATAGGCTAGGTAGGCTGGAAAGAGACCTAGGATAGGTTCATGTATCATGAATACTTTTTTTCATGTTTGAAATTAGTGTTTTTGAAAAAAAATGAATTATATAAAAATGTATTGATAAAATTCCATGTATTCAGTATTAACATGTTCTCTAAGATTTTAACAATTGTTAATTTTTTTCATCTCTGAGTCATTAGATCTCTTTTTGCCGAAAAGTATGACCCAATTGATCATTAGATGGTTAAACTAACATCAGTGGAAGAGTTATAACACTATGATTTTATTTCCTTTCAGTTCTAAAGTTTGGGAAAGTATAATGGGAGTGTCTCCGATCCAGAGATAAGAGTATTGATGGAGGATCTTGAGATCTATTTTGGATAGATCTTAGAATGAGCTGACATTTGGTTACTATTGGAAGATCTAGGGAACTCTGTTCTAGTGGTGGATGTTGCTTCTTGGTGACTATAGTGATGTATATGTGTTTTAGCATGTCTTCTATTGGGAGTTACATAAAGAGGTAGATGTCATCAATGATGAGTTAACTGAATCTATTTGTGATGATCACCAATAAAATGTTTGTGGTATCTTGGGAATAGGTTCAAGGACCTCTTTCACTTTACTCTCAATGTTTTTACAGATGAGGTGTCAAGATTATAGAATCTGGAGGTGGCTTTGTTCCTTATGATCAGGTATGTGGACACCCTATCAATGCTAAAAAAATATTCTAAGGTGAGGAAAATGGATGAGGTTATTGAGAGGATTGTTTCCATGGGATTTTATCCTTAGTATGTTGGAAAATTAAGAGTTTTTATGAGTAGTGATTTAGATAGTGGGCTACGATAGATCATGTAATATGGGTTCTATTTAGTGGGGAACTTTCCATGATAGTTTCTATCCAAAATTTTAGGGAACATTTGTTTCCAAGTTTCTTGTGAGGGTTTTTTATTTCATTTCCATATATGTGGTATATATGGGAACTTCTGGGATCAGTGTCTGACTGATTAGGGAGGTTTATTTTAGATGGGTGGTTAGGCCCCTTTCAGTAGTAGCAGTTTCCTATGAGGTAATTTTAGTTGCAGGTACTACAATTATTTTCTATAGAAAAAAGAAGATGGAGATAGTAGAGAGGAGCCTTATTATGGTCCCTATCCATAGGTCCCTAGGCTCGAGTGTAACCTAGGGGGTTTTATGTAGAGAAGCATAGGATTTTGGTGAGGTCAGATGCACATGCTAGAGGTTGTAGCACCATCTGAGATGGGAATTTTTTACAGGTATTATTAGTTTATAATATACACTTTTGATTGTTTTTATTGATTGAGGAGACTCTCCTCATTTTCCCCTTAATTATTCCATATTTTTGGACTATATGTGGAGAGTCTTCTAGTTCCCATGGTGTTATATATGTTAGTTGAAGGTCAGGATTATTTGTTTGATGTGTGTTGGGGATGTTGACTGGTGATGGGGTAACACTAGTTAGTAGGGGACATAAGGTTATATATAAAACCATATGATATTATACTTGGTATTAATTGGATGTATTCTTTGCATTAAATCATCTACTTATTTGTAATTTTAGTTTCATTTTATGATTTGGAGGACTAGCGATTGAAGTTCATTACTGAGAGAGGTTATTAGTTGGGTGGTGGGTAATTGGAGCCTATTTTTTCAATGATGGTAGAGCTATAATTATAATCATAGGTTGGGTGTGTTCCTAGGGTTGAGTATGAGTTCTGAGTTTTTTGTTTGCATAGGAGGTTAGGACACTACCACCTCGATGTGACGTTGAGTTTGAGATAGAGTTATAGTCCGGTGTTTCTTTGATTTTGACGGGTCCCAATCAGATGATTACCATGATGTTGTGTTAGTTGCAGCTATAGGTGGATTATCTGATGAAGATGGGTTTAATTATACCTTTGGTGGTTTTTGGGTGACTCCATGTTTTTCTCCATGAAGGTAGAAAATGGTATATGGTTGGGTATACACTACCATAGGTTGAATCAGGTACCAAGGAAGAATTCTTATGTTCTTGTTTGGATAGATTGGCTATTTCAACTAGTTTATAGGGGTTAGTTGGAACTCAAATATTGATCTATGGTCCAGATATCAATATTTTAGAGTGAATGATGTGTATGTTTAGACAAATACTTTCTGATATAGGTATCAGAACATTTAGATTGTATTCATCTTGTTCAGTGTTATGAATGCACCATACGTGTTCATGGGGATTGTGAAATCTTTGTTCCATGAGTTCTTAGACTTATTCATATTCATATTATGTAATGATATATTGGTTTATTTGAAGTTATAGGGGGATCATTTCGAGTATTTTATATTTTATTGGATAGTCATTTGATACCACCATCTTTATAGTAAGTTGTCTAAGTGGGAGTTCTTTATGTGATAGGTGCATTTCCCTAGACATGTGGGGTCTCAGTTGGGGGTGGAAGTAGACTCACCCAAGGTTGAGGAAGATTTTTCATTGAAATTTTTTTGAATTTTGAATATGATCATATTTTCCTTATTCTCATGGGCTATTATCTAAGGTTCATTATTGATTTCTCTTAAGATGGAGCCCTGTTAAAACCATTGACTAGGAAGGACCGAGATTTTGTGTTGAGATATCAGTTCCAAGAAGAATTTAGTTATCTAAAAGAGAACACGGCCAATCCTCCAGTGTTTTATTTTTCATAAGACAATTTGTTGTTTGAGGTTTTCTATGATTCATCCTCTCTAGACATGGGATGCATGTTTATGTAACAGAGAATGATGGTCTCTTATGGTTCTTGGAAGTTACATCCCCATGAGTGTAACTATTCCACTGATGATCCGGAGTTATCCAAAGTTGTTTTTATGCTATTTTTTTTTGTGGGAATACCTCATTAGTGAGCAATTTGTGGTTATCAATACCACATGTTCTTAAGATATGTTTTATTTCAATTGGATTTGAATCTAATCCAGTTCAAGTTGATGATGTTTCTTTAGAATTATGATTTTGATATCTCTTATACACCAAGGAGGGGTATTGTAGTTTCCAATGTGATGTGTCAAATTTTCCGAGAGGTTGTTGGTCGAGAGTATATGGATGTTTAAAAGGAATGGAAGATCTTTCTACGATGCATCTTTCCATTGGGGATAACAGTGGATGATTTTTTCTTCATAATATGTTCATGGATTCATCTTTTATACAGTAGGTGAATGAGTTTTATTAGGGATACTCAGAGGAATATGTGATGCATGTTCCTTTTTTCTATGGTGACACTCATGAGGGATGGTTAGAGGTCAATCAGAACTATTTGTTGTTCTAGGTGATGTTATTTTTTCCATATGATATATTCAATGGAGTTGTACATGATTTTCATCGATTACCATTAGTGGTATGTAATGGTTTAAAAAATATGTACCATTTCATGAGGAGATAACATTGGTTTCTAGGGATGAAATGGTCAGTGATAGAGTTTGTCACAAAATAGCTGGTATTTCAGTAGGTGAATGTTGGGCACAATATTATGGAAGTTTTTTTGAAGTCCTTGGATATTCTTAAGTGTAAATGGGAGAACATCTCAATAAATTTCTGCATTGGGTTTCCCCAATCCTAGGGGGGATGTGATGCGATTTGGGTGATAGTGGCCCAACTAAAGATGTTGCCTCAATTGCTAACAATCTTTGAGTCAGGTGCCATGAATATTTTGGAAAAGGGGCATACTGATGAAGTTACTAGGATTTATGGGGTACCAAGTTAAATCATCTTTGAATGAGATCCCTTTTCAAATTCATGAGTATAAAGGGTATTAAAACATTATTTTGGCTCATATTTTCACGTTATCACTACATTACACTATAAAAAGATGAAAATATGGAGTAAACCATCCAAAAACTGGAGGATATAATGCATACATACATCTTAGAGTTTATTGGATCTTGGGTATGACACCTTCCTTTGGTTGAGTTTTCATATAACAATAGTTATCACACGTTTATCATCATTCCTCTATTTGAGGTGTTGGACATTCAATCTTGTCTTTATCTGTTATGCTTGATGGGGGTAGGGAGTTGGCATTTATCGGAACTAATGTGTTGAGAAGCATGACCGAGAAGAGCTAGTTGGTTCCTAAGTGGGTGAGGGTAGTGAAGGACCATCGTAAGGACCATGATGATAATAGGAATAGGCCCATGGAGATTAAGCTTTGAGACAATGTGATCTTTTGAGTATCTTCTCTGCAAGGGAAGAAGAGTATTGGTAGCAAATTAAGATTTCTCCCTAGTTTTGTGGGCCCTTTGAGGTGCTGGGATGGGTTGGTGGGGTGGCGTATTAGTTAGCATTTCCACCACGACTAGAGAGGGCCAATGATGACTTCCATGTTTCTTATCTTTGTTGTCATATACAAAATTACTCTAACATTATTCACTAGGGGTAGTTGGATGTTGAGGATGTAGAGACATTCATGGAGTAGCTAGTAGTGATCCATGATCATCAAGAGAAGATGTTTCATGGGTGAACCCGTCCCATGGTTCATGTATTGTGGAGTCATGGGGATCTGGAGGAGAGTACTATGAAACATAAAATGTAGAAGTATACCAAGTACCCTATGTTTCGTTGATTTGTTATTTGTTATGAATTGTTTTAGATTATGTGGTTTTTGGGTTTTTCTATGTTATGAGATGTTATTTTTCCCTTATTGATTAATGTGTCATAAATTTGTAGACACATTATAATGGTAGAACCTAATTTCTAATCAGGACCCATTATAATAGGTTGTGATCAAAACCCTGTGGGTGAGTTAGTTTCTCACATAGAAGATAATATCTTGATTTGGATGATGTAATTACTTGAATTATGTATTTGGTGGTGTTCTATGTATTTGTTTTTTAAGTGGTTGGTTTGGGATGTGTGGAGGTTGATGTGTTTGTGAGGTGATATGGTAGCATTTGAGATGTTCCAAGAACCTTGAGAGGTGTCTCATGGGGTGGTTGTTCATAAAAATTTCTTTTGTTGGGTTTGGATAGGATTCTCAAGTACAAGAATCATTTGAGAGGTATCTTGTGTAAATGTCCATTCCTTACAAGTATGTTAATTTACCATTTTTGGGTGTTTTATGTGTCTCAGAGGCTGATTTAGGAGGTTTCATGAATTTTTGTGGTGTATTAGAGTTTCTATATGTTATTCACATCATGAGTGGTTAACATAATGTGAATTAACAATTCATGGACATTATAGATGGCTTGTTTCATAGAATATAATAAGGAAATGGGGGAGTCTATGAAATGGATTAATATTGTGAAAGTTTAATTCATTAACTATATAAATTTGAGATCACATATAGTGAATATCAATGGAAACCTGATATATGGGGGTTTTATAGCCGGTAATGGTTTCACATCTTGCAATCTATGGGACACCATATAATTTAGGCTGTGAATGAAATATATGACATGAAACAACAGGGATCCATGATGTTTATAATTAAAAAATATCCGATTTGATTCTCATTAGAGAACATCCATCTCTTTATATCTCATTCCCGGTGAACACTAGGCACCCTGACGATATCATCTAGTCCATTTCTCCATTTCTTCAATCCTTGGATTTCAGTTGATGCTTGTTGGAAATATGTGGTGATTTCTCTTCATTTACCCTTGGGATTTCCATCAAATGTTCATTTGAGATCTACATTAGTAGTGAGATATTGGTTTAAGATGTACATAGGTGGTGTTTTTGAAGACCCTTTGATTTGATATAGGTTTATCCATGATCTTTTTTGTGGAGTATTATTTGTAGGAAGTTTTTTCTTCATCCTACAGTCATCAGTGAGATCAGAAATATTTCTTACGGTAGGGGATCCTCTTTATAATTTTTATGTGATATGTGAAATATCTTCATGCCATATCATAGCTTTTGGGGATTAATAAGGGTTAGTTTAATGAGATAATTTATTGTCATGTAAAAAATTTATGGTAATGGGAAGTTTCTACATGCTTTACAACTTTGATATATGTTGTTGATGTTATTATATATGCATGTTTCCAATTCTGAAAATAATATCTTTAGGGATCCTTGTCTTTGATGTAGTTGTTTTTATATAGTGAATGATGATATGTTATTTTATGATGACATAATAAATAAAAGGCTAAGAAATTTATATTTGGATAATAAACTGGTTTCCCATAGATTTTGGTTTTTGTGATAATACCCATACTAATTAAAGAATATATGTGGTAATCCCCTTAAATAATCATGGAATCCAATTTTGATGATATTGTGTATTCTTGTTCTCATTTTTTTTCCGTATGTGGTTTTGGATATCATGTGGTGATGTTAGTGATTGGATGGGTTGAGTAGTTTTCAAGGAAGTGATATTGTGGTTGGTTAGCATGGCTACGATGTTAGATATTTTTTGATTTGGTGTGATTAGGTTGTGGAAATGTGGTTGTGGAGGATATGCAACGGTGATTTAGTTATGGTGTAGTGACTAAGTTGTGGTATGTGGTACAGTGTTTCATGATGGAATTGAAAAAGTGGTTGACATGGTGAGATGTATTGGGTGATGTGGTGCAGAGACCATGGTTGATGTGTTGTGTTGTGGTAGTAGTTGTGTCATTTGGGATAGTTATAGTGTGGAACTTTTTAGATAGTTTCCAATTTATCCATGGGATGTACTATAATGGCTAAAAAACAAAATATAATGGTAGAAAAATGATATGATCTTGAAATATATTTGTGATGATTTCACAAATGAATATAATAATTGAATGAATATTATAATGTGAAATGAAATGTACAATGAAAAATTATGATGAAACCTATAACTATAAGTGGTAAATATTGTGTGATTTCTAAGGTGGTTCCATGGTGTGTCATAAACTGGTGAAATAAGTTGTGATAGTTGATGTGGTTTGCACTAATGAATTCGATGTGAACCTATAACATAGGTATTGAGTGCTATCCTTATATCATGCATTTTTATGTTATTTTATACATGAACACATGAGTTAGAGAACCTTACCAATGCTTATAGGTGTATTTTTTATGGTCAATTACTCAACATCTTGGAGGGTGGTGATATGGATGGATGGATAAACCCTCCCACACACTCCATCTTCAATAGTATTGATAAGGGTTGGTGTTTGAGATTAAAAAATGATGATGTGTGGCCTCAAGATTCTTGGTAGGATGTGATGTGATGTGATGTGATGTGTGTCCTCCATTTCTATGGGAAGGATGTAATATGATGTGATGTGCAACCTAGGTGTGCGGTTGAGAAATGACGTCATGTGATGTGTGACCTAGAAGTTTGCTGAGTAATGTGATGTGTTGTGATGTTTGGATTAGGTGTCTTCAAGAGGTATGCGATGTGATGTTTTGTTGGGACTAGGTGTCTATGGGAGGGATTTGATGTG
Organism: Viscum album; assembly: GCA_963277665.1. Classification (NCBI taxonomy): domain Eukaryota; kingdom Viridiplantae; phylum Streptophyta; class Magnoliopsida; order Santalales; family Viscaceae; genus Viscum; species Viscum album. Next base: position 573,906,734 of record OY728122.1, on the reverse strand, counting down.
ATGTGATGTGATGTGTGGTCCATGTGTCTGCAGATGGGATGTGATTTGAGGTGTGGCCTAGTTTTCTATGTGTTCGATGTGTTGTTGGGTGACATTTATTCTATGTGTTTGAGGGAAACATGTGATGTGATGTGGTATGTGTGGACTACATGGGGATATAGGGTTCTTGGACTTAGAGTGAAAGAGTGGAAAATCAGTGGGGAAGTGGAAGTGGGGAACCTTGTTTTGTTATGATATCAATGATATATTGATATATTAAATTCATGATTTGGAGAGAGAGCCATTGTGATGCTAGGTTTGGTCAGATAACATGTATATGATCTTTCCAGTTTTTCTATTTTGTCACCGGTTCTTTAGTTTTCCCATTTCACATGAGCACTTGGGATATTAGATATGTCCCTTCTTATTATAATAATATTGATCACCCGATATATGAAACTAATTTTCAGGACACCAGGAGGACTTTGCGGGCTGAGAAAGACATTCCCATATGAGGTGTATCTTATGTTGTGTTTTTATCGTAGATTTTTATTTTAATATATTGTTGGAGAATTTAACATGTATCATCTCTACATTATTCATCAATTATGTGATGGTTTTGGATTTACCAATATAATATATTCTAGAGTAGTTTTCTGGTTGTCTATCCTATCTCTTGATCTATTTTCATTTATAGAGCTTAATATGACATTTCTACACCCTCAGTTCATTTATCCAACTCAAGGCCGACTTGAGGTGAGACTTGGGGGTCATCATATCTATCTCCTCAATAGGGTATATTTAGTGGGTGGGGGTCATGAATTTTCTTCTCACACTTATTGATAACGAATTCAAAGATTTAATATATTTGAATATCTCACATCATCAATAAGATTTATTCATATTCTTAGATCAAATTATCTAACTTCTTTGGATCAAAATTAAAACTACATAAACTTGTTGAGTGAAGGAGGACATAACATTTTTTTGCATAGTCCATTAGTTAATAAACTCAATGTATATATTATTTGTCCAATTATAGATAAAGAATATTGTATAAACATATACATTTATGATATAAATTAATATATTCATCTTGTGAATCCATTTTGAATTTCTCATTTTAGGGGCCTCATAAATTTATTTTTTATAAAAGCTATTAAATGTATAAATATTTAAAAAATACTACTGAAGGATCAAAAATCCATACCTCAACTAATTTTTCTCTTAAAAAATCACCGCAATTTATAGAAACGTTGATATGGTAAACATAAAAATATAAAGTGACTTAGTTATACCTATGATTCCAAATTTTAAGGGTGCTCCAGATTTCCAATTTTTATGAATTAAAAACATTTTCATAGAACTATTTTTTTCTCCTCCTTAAGGGAATTACTACAATATAGATAGAAAATTCAACCTATATAATAATTATGACCATAATTCAGTTCCCCATTTCAATGTTCTCATTCGATTTTTTGTATGAAAACACAAGAAAAATATAACGGACTAAGTTGAGTTGTAAATATTATTCTTTATAATAGAATCCTTAATGAGGCTTGGATATCAACATATAATTTTTTTTATTTTACCTATAATTTGATGTGAAATTTTAATCATTATACTCCATTATATTGTTTGGGATTGTACTTCTTTTGGAAGAATGTATTTCTCTTTTTTACATTATGTTTTTATCCATGTAGATTGAAATTCTTTTCTGTTTATAAAATATAACTTGCAACTGATGGTTCATTCCCATTTTCTTTAATATTCATTAATATTTCATCTTAATCTTTTCAAATATTCAAATAGTCCTTTTTATTATACGCTGTATGTTATCACCCCCCACACTGTTCCTTTGGAACTCTTAGGTCATCATTTATTGATAATCTATCATGAAATTCGAGTTCTTCTTCATTTGATGTATCATTGTTCCATTTAGCACATGAAATTTCTTATTATTTATCTATATTTATTTTCATTTCTAATTGATCTAACCAAAATTATCATCCCTCATTTATATCATAATCATATTTATTTGAGTTTTCCCCTAGTTTTTTAACATTTTTTATATTACCATATTTAGGAATTCTTATAACTCCTCATCTGGGTTTTTAATAACTAAACCATTCCACTTATATCTTTGTGGGATTAATTAAATTTTTTAAATCAACTCACTTATTTTTTTTTGATTTCCATGGAAAAATTAAATTGGCCCATGGTGTGGATCATCTCATAAAAGTAGAAACATCTATAATTGGGTTTTACATGCTCTCCATTTTTGTTATTTTCTGAAACTTGTTCGATTTTTTTGATATTTATTTATTTATTATATCCTAAGGTATAAAAAAATGTAATTATACCTATTTATCTTATATTACGCATTTCTTTTCATTTTAGTTAATAATTTTTGATAAATTGTTGCATAAAATTACACATCATAATTGCTACTAATGCTATTGTAATTATCACCAAATTTATTCAATCATTCAAATATATTATTTGGGGATATATTAGAATTTTCTCTGAAATATTAATCTATTCACTAGGTATTAATTTTATTTTTAATATTCACCCCTTATTTCAACCCTTCTATATTTTCTTTTGGTCCAAGTATTATTCCAATACCCTTCTTTTCTATTCCAAAACATATAGATGAACCCAAAATGTCCTATGACTCTCTCTATTTCTTATAGATGTAATATTTATAGACATTATATCTTTTAGACCTTGAAATTTTTGAGAAAATTAAAATCATTTTGGGCTCTTCACAAGATGAAAAAACTTTTGGATACTCTATTATCCACCCTTTATATATTAGTGTGTTTCTTAGAATATTTGTCAATGTAAATTTTCCCAAATTTTTTATATAAAATTGTATCATCACATGAATTAGAATTCATATAAATATATTTAACTAGGACATGTTTTTTTTTATTTTTCTAATGGATCACTATAATTTAATTGGGATATGAATAAAAAATATTTTAACCTTTTATATGAGTCCATTTTGATATGAAATTCCCATAAAAACGTTTTATGGTGGCTCATCTATTATCTTATCTTTTGGAAGTTCCATATTGTGGGGATTTAAGATTTTTAAATTTTACCTCATATTCATGACATTTCTTATCAAGGTCATTATTCTCATCCTCAAATAATCTCATGAATACATTCAATATATCATGGGATTCTTAATATGATCCTTATTCAATTTTTTTAATTATTTTAATGAGTTATAATGTTCTATTATCATTAATTCTTTAACATCGACCATTACATCATTGATTATAAGGAACCAGTCGTAAGAAATTATATAATATTAAGTTTTAGTTCAATAATTAACTTTTTTACATTTATAAGATCTTTATGGTTTAGGGTTCTATATAATTATTTTATAATTAATACACTATAAACCCATATATAATAAACTGTACACTTAGACTTAGTATCCGATTTTCCCACAATATAAAACTTTTAAAAAGAAACACATTTTATTTTCATGAAAAAACATCATTACTTTCAACATAACTTATTATTGTTTCCTTATTCATCCATAAAATATGTAAAAACATTTAAAAATATGGTATAATTACAAAAATCTTAGTGAGGCACATAAATTTTTAAAATCCATTAGTCTCGTGAAAAATAAGAAAACCAATAAAATGAATATATTTATCTAATTATTCCATGAGTTTATGAAAAAATCATATCCACAAGAAAGAATACATTTTTTTAAAATGAAAACATTAAAACACAGATAAAAAAAAGAGAAAACCTTTTTGTAAACATAGAGGTTCATTTTCATCACTCATGTCAGAGATAACAAGAGCCCTGTTAAATACCTAAGAGAATACTCCCTAGTTATCCCCTCCTTATATCAAATGAATAAAATGAACATTTCCTAATGAACTGGAGATATATCTCAGGATTACCGACCATATAATAGTTATCAGTATCACCTCTCATATAAGCTATATTTTGAACACCCATCATATGAGTTGTATATGGATTACCCAATATAAAGGATGTATCAGGATTAAATAAAATAATATATAATTATTAGGTACCATATCAAAAATAAAATATTTTATGTTTGTATCTTATAATCATAATATCCTTAAAAAACTCCTTTAATCCCATCGAAAAAAACTTACAAATAATGTAACAACCCTAACTCTAGTAGCATAGAGTAGGTGGTTAAATAATTAAATTGGCACTAAATATAATTAATCACGTCCCAAAGGATGGATTAGTTCAATAGCCTTAAGGAACCATAAATATACACAATTACCCTATTACATTGTAAATATTAAATATTTAGGATAAAAATATTCTTCCATCTTCGATATTATTTATAATAACCTTCTTCATTTCTTGGTGAAAAAATGGTAAGCTCAGATTCTTAGTAACAATTATATTAATTGGGGGTTATCCTAAGTAAATAAGGCATAATCAATAAGTAATGGTAAATAACTAAATCCCCTTAAATATAATGTATAGAAAATATTCATCAATTTATAACATCAATGCATTAATCTCATGAATGATAATAATAATTGAATTATAAATGAAGGAAAATCATAATATTGGATTCCATGATCTAGAAAATCATTGTACTTTTACTATCGAGGATTTATACGAAGAAAGTTTAAAACTATGGGTATGCATACACCAATAACCCATTAAATTATATCTTACCTATTTATCGCATGAGACCTATCAATGAATCAAGGGGATATATAATTTCGGGCCCAACCCATTGCCACATGTCTCATGCATTCCTCATATATTGAATGATCGATTTAATTGATGAACAATATTCCTTACAAAAAATACCCATATTGGGTAAATACTGTAGATTTATCAATAATTCGCCTATAAATCAAATACATTCAAACTATAACACTCTATGTAGAAAATCTATATGGTTTTGGAAAAAACCATATCCATGATACAAAGAATATATATATTTTGGAGAAATTTAATATCCCATTATCCCAAGTAATTGATTTTTAAAAGGATTATATCATTACAATATATCCCTAGTGCTAATTAATAAATTTAATGTTTTTTTTATGAATAATATAAATTAAATTAAAATATTAATAAAACATTCTTGAAGAAAATATCCTTTCCTTTTTTTGAAATTACTTATTAAAAAAATAGTACATTTATAAAGTGAAACATTTTATTTGAAAATAACATTATATACTTGTAAAGGAAGCCTCAATGAAAATATAAGCCATGATAGTGGGAAAATATTCTGGTTATGTATATGTTTATAAAAAATCATTTTATACTTTTTTTAGAAAATTCATAAAGTACCTCATTTCAAAAACAATAAAAACATTCCATTAAAACCAATTTGTAAAACACGAGTAAAAATGTATTCTAAAAAATCAATCTATAAGTGTAATTTTTCTAAAACATTTAATTTGAATTAGAGATTTGTTAGAAAAATATATCTAAAAAAAAGATAAATAAGTTCAATTTTTCTTTAATCATTTCATTCCTTGATTAACATTCCAAAGAAGAGAAAAGTTAGAAGAAATATGAAAACTATTGAAGGGATTAAGTTGATATGAACTTTATAATAAGTAATAAATATATATTCATGTAAATAACCTCAAGGGGGAATTATATAAAACACATTAAAATAAATAGGTGTGTAATACCAAATATGTATCAATGGTTTGGAAATTGAGATGAAATCCCTTACCTCAGGTCCGAATTGTCATGTAGTTTCTCTGAAATCATATATAAAAGATGTAAATTTATATAACGTACATAAAAAAACTATATTCATAATTATGATATTATATATGATCAATTTATATAATTTTATCACATGTTTGTTAATAATATTTTATTATTATCAATTTTTTAGGGGTTGAATGCGTTTTCATTTGGATTCAGTAGTTCCAATTTATACTCATTAATTGTGGTTAAATCATCTCTAGAATAATATTATTGTTATAAATATAATATATATTCCATGAAAATATATTTATTTTTATCCCTAAATGATACAGATGAAAAAATTAATTACATCGTTCATGGAGATGGTAGACCGTAGAAACACATGAATGTTGTTTTCACTTTTTAACGGTTGGAATGAAAAAAAGGTGAATAATAATTAATCATGAAACAATAATTATTATATCAAATATATCATATATTTTCATTAAATACATCCTCATTACCATCCATTTAAAATATTAATGAAAAAAGGACCACATCCCTTTGGGGAGGTGGTAGTCGACACATATGCACGATCAATGTTATCATTTTTCAACAGATTAGAAAGCAGTTATATATGATATTATAGTTATATAATCATATTTTTCTCCTAAATTTCATGAATAATAATTATATACTTCTTCAAAACCATCCATGTAAATTGGCGATGAAAAAAACAATTACACCGCAATGTGGAGATAATAATCCATTGGTACATATAGGTGATGTTTTTGTTTTTATGGGATGGAAAATTGACAGAAGATGGTTATATCATAATCATAAAAACATACCAGTGTACTTATGATACTAAATTCTTTATTTTAGGATGGTTTTTTCATATTAAGAGTTTGAATATGAAATAAACTTGAATGAATTGATAAATATGGTTACCTCTTCTTCGGTAGAAGGCCACTAGATCTCTCTTTAAGGGAACTGTGGTATGACCTTTGGGTAGAAAAAACATAACTAACGTGGATAACGATGTTTAGAAGTTAAAAGGATAAGGTTTTTGTGATATAGATTTCTCAAAATGGTGTAAATAAGTGATTTAAGGGGTGATATTTTATAATTGAGTTGCGACGAACATTAGGAATTTCATAAAAAAATTAAAATATAATAAGAAAATTCTAGACCCAAATTATTATAAAGGGTAATGAATTAAAAATAAATGTTTATATAATTTAAATAATATAAAACTATATAATTTAGATAATTTTTTTTTTCATTTTAATCCTTATCATTTTAATTATCCCCTAGGTTAATTATTTTTGACATTAACCGTAGTAACCCTAATTTTAATAAAAAAACTTTAATAATGTTATTAGAATTGATTAAGTGGATTCTAGATAGACCAGATATCTGGTTTTAAACCATATAAAATTTACATGTCCAATTATAATATTTTTATGAATTTTAAATAATTTAACAACATATTATTTTCATACAATATCATTAATGTCAATATTGACACAATTCATTTATTTTAACTTTAAATACATCAAGAAAAAATAATAATTCTAATAGAATTTTTTAAACCAACCTTAAATTTTCATATTGATTTTTAAAATTTGTGGAAAAAATATTTAATTCAAATTATGTCAATTTTAATTTTAAAATCATTTATTTTTTGTTTCCTTTTATTAAATAAATATTTTATTAATGTTGTACAATAATTTAAGGTAATTTTATAATTTCTAAAAAATTAGAAATGAATTTCAATCAAGGAAATAATTTCATTAACATAAATATATATACTTATTTCCATTTATTTGTTGATATTTTCCATATGTGGACACATAATAGATATTTAAAACAAAGAGAGTGAAAATTTGAAACCGTCATTGATTTAAATATTAAATAGTTTCTTTTTTCTAGAAAAGTTTACATTAAATAATAAAATTTCAAGAATATTGTTATATGGGTTGAATTTTATTCATCTACTAATAATTAATATGAACGATTAGGGATTTATCACTTAGTTTTAACGTAGATTAACCAAATTTACCCTTTATTGATTTGATAAATTTTATGCCAGTTACTATTCATATTGACTAAAAATAAAGGCTTATTATTTACAAAATTTGAATATACTAATTAAAAAATATGGAATTAATTCAAAAAAATTGAATACCAATAATTTTTATTATTAAATTTTCAAATAAGTCTGAAAAACATGACAAAAATCATTTTTAGAAAAATGTTACGTTTAACATTAACATGATATAGTCTTACCCCATGAATGGAAAAAATATTATATGAATGTTAAATTATTGTATTCAAAATATAATATATAAATTACACTAAAATAATGAAAAAATAGTGACTAATTTAATAAATTATAATAAAAACACTTTGCGCGCAAAATTTTTTTTTTTCAAGAAAATTGCCTTTTTATGTATAAAAATGTTTTTAAACAAAATTTAATTATATAATGGATTTAAATGAACCTAATTGGATTATTAATAATATAATATAAATAAATTTTCTTTTAAAAAATTTTAAATTAAATTCAAACTTTGAAAATGGCTGGGAGAAATTACACTTTTTAAAATAATCACTAATTTTCACTATTCATTAGAAAATGAATTATTTATGAAAAATCTAAAAATACCACTCTAAGAAAATTTTGATATTCCTATTTCCAAAATAATAATTTTTAATTATATTATTTAAATAATTTATAGAATTTATTTATAATATTCTCTTACAAGAACAAATAAAAATAAATTTTGATGAAATTGTTTCTCTTGTAGAAAAAAATAAACTTACTAAAAATTGAGTATTGATTAGCTAAGTATTAATAAATGAATTTATATTTAGTATATCATATATATATATAATAATTCATTTAATACTATTCCTACCCCCAAATTAAATGGCATGGTGATAAATGATACATTAAATAATAACATTTTAATTGTATATTGGGGTTTGTTTAGGATTGGTGTTGTGTATTATGTACACTATCAGACATAGTGTTCTCAGTTTATAATTTTTTGGCGTTTCATTATCCCCATTATTTAAATAAATTGTGTCCTCAAAATTTTGGAATTATTTTGGTAATAAATGTTTTCAAATTTGAGAATAAACATCATAAAAAGGGTTAATAAAACATCCTCTTGAGAAGGGGAAAACCGAAGTAAGAAGGTCAACACAAAACTAGTTTTCTATATTGGAGGAAATATGTGAAAAATGAAAATATGGGAATGAAAGAGAAAAAATATCCCCCATGGATTAATAAATGGTTATATAAAATATGATCTTGAGAAATTTTACCATAAAAATGATAAATCGATGTTATATTAAATAACCATTGATTTCTATATAATAAAAGTAAAAAGAAAATGTTTTTATTTCGAGGTCTATTTCATAATGTTGATGGATTGTTTTATAAATGAGATAAAACACACATGAAAATAATTTTTATTTATTTATTTTTTATTTTTTCATATCAATCTCATCATTTTGTTGTGTTTTGATCAATTTCAAATTTATCTCTTACACTAGGAAATGGATATTCGAGATGCTGTTTTTCATATATAATGCACTTTTAGTGAATTGTAATATCAATAAATCATTCCTTTAGACTATATATACTTAACAGAACAAAAATTATTAGAAAACGTTATCCAATATGATAAATCATACTTTACCCTCAAACCATAATATCCAAATTTCAACTTAATCCATCCCATATGTAGTTTACCATAAAAAACCATCGAAATAATTATAACCAAAATAAAAACATCAAATATATAATATTTTATCAAGTTGTTCATAATTTTTCATTAAAAAAATATTAATAAATTTATCACATATACTAATCACAATTAACATTATCTTTATTCCATATATCACATAAATATAGTAAAATGCATCATAAATTACACTATCATCAAATCACTAACGATTTAAAAGATCAATAATACAATTAAATTTACTTAATCAATTTCAATGTACACATTATACCAAATAAAAATTATTAACTCAAAATTAGGAATATATTAATATTTATATTTACCTTCCTTATGTAATATCCTAAAATATCACTTTACCACTAAATAACTTTTATTGGTTATCAGTATCATTCAACATATGATTTAAAATTCATAAAAAAACGAATGGAGAAAATTGCTCATATGTTCCATGATTCTTATAACCAAAATATCATTAATTAAACATTTATTAATAATTATTGAAACCATGTTTCAAACACATTATTCATTATACTTCGGCTATAGTAGTTACATAAGCTTGTCCTTCTCCCCTCGACATCTTCTGTAGTATGATACCTTGATGCTTTTGGAACTAGTTTTAATAATATCCTATCTCTTCATAATTGAATCAATATAAATTAGTGGTTAATTTATATTCCATACATTCATTTTCCAGATGACCCTTATCTCTATAGATTTTACAAACTCTCCTTCCATTTAATCACGTACCATAGTATTTATTTCTCCAAGTTTCACATGATAAAAATTGCTTTATTTTCTTACTATCCTTTAATATTTTATTTTTTCTAGGTTTTCATGTAACCTATTCTTCTATTGATTTCTAATGATGATATATGATCTGTTAAATTCCTTATATCTATTAATGGAACTTGATACTATATCGTCATAAAATGATAATGTTTGAAAAGTTTTTTCCCTTTTAAGACATGACTTACTAACATCAAAGAAATGATTAATATTTCATTCCAGTTTATGTATATAGGTTGATGCATTCTTTCTTAGTCTGGTAATGTTACCCTCATAATTTGGAACAAATTATTATTCATTTTTCTTTTTAAGAGAGTAAATTCTTATCTGTTTTATCTCATTATTCTCAAGGTAAGTATTTCTCAAAGAAAATCACTTTTAATGTCTCCCATTCCAAAATTTCTATTTCTTTATCCTCTTTAGTATTATGGATCAACGATGACCATTGATCAACATCACCTTTTGAGAAATAATCTTCTTGAAAAACCTTTACAGTTTCATTATATACCAGTGATAGTGAAATCATTTTGATAGATTTAATCCATTTCTCAACTACTAATGGATTAGTAGTTCCACCAAAATATCTAGCATTTTATCAAATTAATTGCTCCAACATCGGAGAATCACATTGTGGAAGAATAGGTTGTTCCATTCTAGAAATTATATTTTTAATTACTTGAGTCAATTGTCCTTATATAGATATGATATCCTTAGTTCCAACACCTCATGTATTTGTTTTCCTAGAGGATATATCCCAAAATTATCTACAAGGGTTGGTTGTCTTTCTTCCATTTGGTGAAATTTGTAAATAATGCAACACACTGAGTCTGATCATAATCATCATGAATATTAATCTATAAAATAAAATCACTATAATTGAAAGAGTTCTCAAAAACTACATGGGGTTTTAATAATTTTCATGCCATCTTAATTTATTCAAAACCTATTTATCATGGTTTCTATTAAACTTTCTCTCATGCCAACTTTAACAACCCCAACTCCAGTATCCCAAAATAGTTGGTTACTTTATTAAATAGTGAATAGATACCAATAATCACATCCAAAAGGATTTAATAGTTTTGTATTCATGAAGTATCATATATATACATAATTACCATATGACATTGTAAATATAAAATACATTTCACAAAAAGAATATAGAAACCATTATATTATTCATAATATCCTTCTTTATATATTTTGTAGAGGGAAAAAAATAAATGGGTTGTCTTAGATTCTTAGTAAGGGTTATGTACAATAGAGGTTATCATGTACAAATAAGGCACAATCAATATGGAAAGGTATATAATTGAAAAATATTCCATTTAATCAAGAAAAAAAAATTCATCCATTGATAATGTTAATGAAATAATCACATGGAGAATAATAATAATTGTATTCTCAATGATGGAGATGTTTATTATTAGATGCCATGATATCGAAAATCATTGTATCTATAACACTAAGGGATTATACCAAGATAGTTTAAAACTATGGGAAGAAATACACCAAAATACCATTTAATTCTATCTTACTATTTTGTCTCATGAGACCTATGTATTTATTAAGGGGATATATAAATCCATGCCCCACCCATCACGACATGTCCAATTTGTTCCCCATATACAGAATGATAGATTTAATTCATGAAAATTATTCCTTATACAAAATATCCATATTGAGTAAATAATATGTTTTTATCAATTATTCCCCATTAAATGAAATAATTTCAAAGTATAACACTATATATAGAAATGATATATGGTTTAGAAAATAATCATATCCATAATCCAAAGAATATAGATTTTCATGACAATTATAATATCCAATGATCATATGTAAGTGAATGTTTCAAAGGATGAAATCACTACAACATATACCCAATGAAAAATTATTAAAATAAATTGTTTTTAATTGGTCAGTAGAAATTCTATTGAAATATAATTAAAACATTCTTGAGGAAAATAATTAAATCAATTATTTAAGATCACTTATTTCAAAAAAATATGCAGTTTTAAAGTAAATAAATTCCATTTAAAATATCCTTGTAAAATTGTAAAGGATTATTTAAATAAAATATTTGTGATTAAGGTGGGAAAATACACTCATGAAATATAATTTAAAATAACATTCCTTCCATACTATTGTCAGAAAAATCACAAAGTACATCATTTGTGAAACAAAAAAAAGTTTCAATTCATGATTTTTTGTAAAACATAATATTTTTTTGATAAATCATTATAGATGTGTAAAATTATTTTTGAAAACATATTATATAAAATATAGATATGGTAGAAAAATATAACCTATAAAAAGAGAAATATGATCAGTTTTTCTTTTATACAATTCTTTACTTCATTCCTGTTCATTAGAGGGGAAAATTTGAAAGAAAATATGGAAAATCATTAAGGGTGAAATCTTAAAATTAACATTAATAATTATGGATAGATATATAATTTTTTAATTGTATTATATGGGATGTATATAAATCACCTAAAAATAAACAGGTGCATTATAACACCCCGCCCTAACCTCATTAGCTTGAAGAGGTGGTGAGGGTTACTTGGCCTTAATCAACGTTCCCAAGGGACCAAAGGTTGGAAATAAATGTCGAGGGCTCCAAGAACAATTTAGGGAATGATTTCCCCTTAAGACAGAACCAACCAAACAATCCACTAACCAATACTATAAGATGCATGTCAACAAAACACCCAAACATTCATTCTAAAAGTCAACCAAGTTGTGCCACAATACAACCCATACCAAGCAACCAAGGGAAAACCAACAAACACGACACAATCCATTTCATCATTTACACACTATCACAATAATTTAAAAATTGAAAAGAAATGCACAAAAACAAACCAAAATGGTAGGACTTCTGCCCAACCCATTCACACATTCACACCAAAACAACCAAAACGACTAAATGATGGAGCTTCCGTCCAACCTGTTAACCCATTCACACATAGTGGAACTTCTCGTCCACTTATCCTTTGATGGTGGCCATTCTGTCCTCTATCCATCCCCTTTTTATAGTGGTACTTCTCATCACATCCACACAACATTCCAATCAATCACAACCAAGAATATAATCCACCAATGTCACAAAAACTTGTAATCAACCAATTCCATCACATACCAATCCACTTCAATAAATCACCCATTGTTTTGAAAACCATTTTCCATGACAAACCACATTTCAACAAAAACAACATCTTTATGGAAAAACATTTTTCATCAACCATTTTCCCAAATCAATCTCAACAACACATTTTAAAATCTCTATTTTAACATCCACAACAAGAGCCTTTCACTATAAATCCCCTTTTTCCAAAAAAACCCCAAAACATCACCCAAGGGATTTCCAACCAATTTGGCACAACAAATTACAATTAAATTTTCAGCACAAAAAATTAATTGTAACAAAGAACCACTAGTTCTAACCAAGTGGAGTCGAGAGAGATGCCACCTACCTTTAGGGTTCCAGTGAACTCAAACCACAAGCAACCGAACCTCAAATCCGGAAAACACACCACCGAAACCTCTCTAGATCCCCTTCCCTAACCATCACAAGCCTTAAAATAATCATCCAAGGAAAACAAAACTCTAGATATACACACAAAAAGTGTAGATCTAGAATACCAAGAAGGAGGGAAGAGTAGATCTAGAGGAAAATAGAAATAACCCAAGAGGAGAGACTTACCTGGGAGAAACCGCCTTCAAACCACCTCGAAACCCCTTCAAAACGCTTCCAAAACGAGGGGGATAGCCCCCCAACCCTTGAAAACCAAAGAACCCAAGTGTGATTTGAGTGGGAGAGAATTTGGAGAGGAATGAGGCAAGCCCGAGTGAACCCAGGTTTTAAAAACCTATTTTTAAGTGGTCGCACAGTTAGTCCTCAGGGTTTGAAAAACCGTGTGCTAACCATGTTCATGCTACTTCCTCAAGAGCAAGGGTCCGAATGGTTGCCTCGCACGGTTCTGAAAACTGTGTGTAGGCTTTGCGAAGCCAACTGTCTCCCCCTGCACGGTTTCTTGGAGAATCTGCATTCTTTTCACTAACCATGCTCAAATCGTACTCCCTATAGAAAGCCTCCAAACTCATTCAAAACCATTCCCAACTCTCTGAACCTATTCCCAACTCATCCCATGCACTTTAAACACATAAAAAAGTATAAACAAGGGCCACATACCTAAAAATGGGGGTACTACATTCTCCCCACCATTGGACTTTCTGTCCTCGAAATGTAGTGAACCCACCCTTTGTAGAAAGAGATCGGGCCACTACTCGACCATCTCTTAATCCCGTTCCCAAGTCTCCTCTTGAATCTGACCATGTTACCAAAAATCAAAAACTAAACTGATGCTTTTACCACCCAAGACTTTATCTTTCATATCCACAACCCGCACTAGCACGTGCACCAATGAAGCGTCCAGTTCTAGCTCGACATGATCCCATCGAATCACATGGTCATGATCTAGCTGATACTTTTTCTACTGCGACACATGAAACACATTGTGCACCACACTGAACCTTGGTGGAAAATCCAAAGAATAAGTCACCTCACCATCCTGCTCAAGAATCTCAAAAATCTTTAATAAACCTTCAAGATAACTTTCCCTACTTTCCAAACCGACGATGTCCCAACCTAGGAGAGATCCTCAAGAAAACAAGATCACTCACCTCGAACGACAATGGCCATAGATGATTATATGCATATGATTTATGACGACTCTGAGCCATCTCCATTCTATTCCTGATCAACTTGATATTATCTTTAGTCTCCTGTACAAGGATCAGTCCAACCATCGAGGACTCACCCGTTTCCACACAACATAGTAGAGAATGACACGTATTCCCTTATAACGCTTCAAACTGATCCATATGTATGGATACCTTATAGCTGTTATTGTACAAGAACTCAACCAATGACAAGTTCTCCTCCCACGAGCCACCAAAATACTTAACCCAAGCCCGCAACATATCCTCCAAAGTTTTTATCATCCTCTCGAATTAACCATCCGTCTGAGGGTAATACGTTGTACTCATGGTCAACTTAGTTCCGAGGGATTGCTATAAGGATTTCCAGAAATGATATGTAAAACTCAGATCTCTATCAGATACAATCGAAACCGTAACACCATGCCTCTTTAACACCTCCCGGATATAGAATTTGGACAGGTCCCCCATTATATGAGATTCACGAATTGGGATGAAATGGGCCGAATTCATTAGCCGATCCACTATCACCCAAATGGAATCATGCATTCTGACCATTCTTGGGAGACCTATGAAAAAATCCATCACTATTTTCTCCCACTTCCAAATAGGGATTGGTAAAGAATTCATCATTCCCACTGGCCTCTAATGCTCTGCCTTGACCTACAGACACGTCAAGAATATCGAAACAAACTCATCCACTCTCCTTTTCATACCATCCCACAAAAACAGCTCTTTCAATGCTTTATATATTTTCTGAATTCTAGGATGAACAACCCACCTGGAATGATGGTATGCCCTGAGAAGATCCTCCTAAAAAGCAACTGGTACAACCATCCGATTATGAAAACACAAAACTGAATCTCCATTCTATTGCCAACCCTCAATGGTCTCCCCACCATTGAGTCTTGCCCTCATGGTCACACACACAAAATTAGATATTTTTCCTTCTTTAACTAGGCCAACCAAATCAGGAATCAACAAAACTGGAAAGAAGACCGCTCTATTGCCCTGGTCTTCACATTCCAACCACATGGAAACTATAACCGACATCAACTGCCACTGGTCCGATTCCTGTTTTACCACCCGAGTATATGATTTTCTACGTAATGCATCTGCCACCGAATTTACCTTACGCTGTGTGTACATCAAATCAAACATCTAAAGATATTCTATCCATCTCCTTTCCCTCAAATTCAAATCCATTTGTGAGAAAATGTGCTTCACGCTCTTATGATCTGTATATACCGTGAATTTCTCACCGAAGAGATAATTATGCCACACATTCAAAGCATGGACCACTGCTTCCAATTCCAAATCATGAGTTGGGTAGTTCTTCTCATGCACCCACAATTACCGTGAGCCATACGAAACCACATGATTTCCTTTCATAAGAACCCACCCCAACCCTGATCCCGATGCATCGCAATACACCACGTACCCTTCTCCTAGTTCTAAAAAAACCAAGATTGGTGCTGATGTAAGGCGACCCTTTAGCTCTTCGAAACACTGTTGACACTGTTCATTCCACTAGAATGGAACATTCTTTCTTGTCAATGCTGTCATCGGCGAATCCAAACGTGAAAAATTATGAAAAAAATGCCGATAATACCCAGCTAGACAGAGGAAACTCCATACCTCCAACACATTCTTTGGTGGTTGCCACGAGATAACAGCCTTTATCTTTTCCAGATGCACTGAAACACCTCTTTCAGAAATCACATGGCCAAGAAAACGAAATTCCTATATCCAAAAGTCACACTTTGATAATTTGGCATACAACCGTTGATCACTCAAGATCCCCACACTGTCTCCATGTACTGCTCATGCACCACCCTTGTCTTTGAATACACAAGAATATCGCCTACAAACACCACCAAAAATGAATCCAGATATCTCTAAAATATCTGATTCATCAATTCCATGAACACCACTGGTGAATTCGTTAGAACAAAGGGCATAACCACATATTCATAATGGCCATATTAACTTCTGATGGTTTTTTTTGGAAAATAGTCCTTCCTCAACCACGATTGATGATATCCTGACCTCAGGTCGATCTTAGAGAACCACTGGGATCCCCTCAACTAGTCAAAAAAATCATTAATTCATGGAAGTGGATATCTTTTCTTTATCCTAGCTTGGTTAAGTCTATGATAATCAATAGAGAACCTCAATGTTCCATCCACATTTTTCAAAAACAACAATAGCCCTGCCCACGGAGACGTGCTAGGCCAGATAAACCTTTTTCTTTCTTACTCTTCCATCTAGACTTTCAATTCCTGCAATTCAGTAGGATCCATCCGGTAATATGGAAGTGAGATTGGACTGGTCCTCGGAAGGAGATCAATCGTAAACTCCACTTCTATTATGGGAGGTAACCCATAGAATTCATCAGATAAAACATCCATGAACTGATCCACCACTACTGTAAGAACACTCTTCTCAACACCGTCTACCGATTCCAATGACAACACCACCAATTAATACGATAACATGCCCACTGCTAGTGACAACAAACCCATTGCACCCTGTCTTTCATGCCTCTCTCCTCTAAAGAGATTTCTAATGTCGTCGTGTGTCGTAAAAGCTACTTTCTGTGCATTACAGTCATTGTGGGCCTTAAATGCCACCAGCCAATCCATTCCCAGGATTAAATCATACCCATCCATCTCAAGAACTGAGAAATTCTAGTTTATCTCAACCTTTCCCCCAACAATACTACTTTCTCTACACATGAAGGCTTGACACTATCTTTGACCCAGATGAGTTTGATGTTTTAAAACCGAGGGCATCATTTCTACCCTTAAACACATTATTAGAGTTCCCACTATTTTCCATGGGTACCACCATGCTTCTTACACCTGGAGCACCCAACAGATCACGCTTAGCCACCGAGGATCTATTCACCATCTTTGTGTAATCATCTATACACAATACTGACATATTTGAACAGATTTCTTGCCTTAACCCCGCTTCAAAGATCCTTGACTTCAACGACATGCTACCTGCCACTTTGGGTGCAAACCACACTAAGCTCATAAACATAGATGCATACTCCGTCACAAACATAAACTCTTGCATTAAACTAAAGAAATTAGTCATACGCTGAATTCTGAATGTATTTGGGTATAATTGTTTATTAAACAATTCCTCAAAGACTTCCCAGGTCACACCCTGGTGTGTCCCCACTTGGACTACCAACTCCCACTACTGAAGGGAAATATCTTCCAACATATATGTGGGCAAATTCACCTTTAACTCTACCAGTGTTCCCAAGAACTCGAAATTTTTTGTTCATTCTATTCAACCATTCTTATGCCCTCTCCTGCTCTGAATCACACCTAAATATGGGCGGATTCTGCTTTTGAAACAGAAAAATATGATCCATATTCCTTGGTTCATCCATTTTATTTCCACTTTCCATAGCTAGAAAAGAATTCACTATGATTTACACTAGATTTTAGTTCACCTGAGGCTTAGGTGCTACCCCATTCTCAGCAGCCTCCTCTGGTTGGTTTCTACGACGCCTACCCGGTGCCATTTCTATCAACAGAAAACAAACAACCATGAGTCTCACTTCTGTAGACATCAATAATTCCCATTTCTAATCACACTACACAACACTATTACAATAAGGCATTCCCCCTTTTCCCCATTGGACATGTTTCACCATTTTGGAAAACCAAACCATTTTCAAAATACCATATTTATTCACATTACAATTTCAAACATTTGCAAAACCATTTCTAAATTCATCCCATAAATCATTATACCCTAATGAAATATGCATCCTAGAGGGAAGCAATTTATACCTTATATGCCATTCACATCTCATTGGCAACACCCACGAAAATGAGATTTATAATGCCTATAAGTGTCTCCAAAATAGTTATGTACCCAACTCCCTAGTAACTTGAATTTCAGCATAAGAGGGTTAGCTACGTCATTTTATGATATAAATCCCAAGTTCCAACATTCCTACGCCTTGATACCATCCCAACTCAAGGAATATACCACAACAAATTTCAACTCCAAATCCAAGGATCAACTCCAAAGGACCAAACAATTTGATACCACTTGTAACACCCCGCCCCTAACTCATTTTCTTGAGGAGGCGGTCAGGGTTAAATGGCCTTAAGTGACATTACCAAGGTGCGAAAGGCTGGTAAAAAATACCAAGGGATTTGAGAACAATTTGGGGAAAGATTTTCCCTTAAGATAGAACCATCCAAACAATCCATTAACCACCACTATATGATGCATGTCAATAAAACACCCAAACATGCATTCTAAAAGACAAAAAAGTTATGCTACAATACAACCCAAACCAAGAAACCAAGGGAAATACAAAAAATATTCCACAATCCATTTCATCATTCACACACTAGCACACCAATTTCTAACTTGAAAAACAATGCACAACAAAGAACCTAAATGGTTGGAATTCCGCCCAACCCGTTCCCCTATTCACATCAAAACAACCAAAATGACTAAAGGGTGGAGCTTTCATCTATCCCGTTCATGCATTCACACCTAGTGGAACTTCTTGTCCACTTATCCATTGATGGTTTCCCTTACATCCATTATCCATCCCCATTTTATAGTGTTACTTCTCGCCACTTCCACACAACATTCCAATCAATCATAACCAATCATGTAACCCAGCAATGTCCCAACAACATGAAAGAAACCAATTACATTGCATACCAATCTACTTCATTAAATAACCGATTTATTGAAAACAATTTTACATGACAAGACACATTTCAATAAAAAAAATCTTTATTGAAAACAAATTTTCATCAACCATTTTCCCAAATCAATCTCAACAACCCCTCTTAAAATATCTATTTTAAAATCAACAACAAGAACCTTTCACCATAAAACCCATTTTCCCCAAAAAACCCCAAAACATCACCCAAGGAATTTCCAACCAATTTCACAAAACAAATAAAAATTAATTTTTTAAGAACAACAAACTAATTTTAACAAAGAACCACTAGTTCTAACCAAGTGGAGTTGAGAAAGATGCCACCTACCTTTAGGGTTCTGGAGAACTTGACCCACAAGAAACCGAAGCTCAATTCTGGCAAACGTACCACTGAAACCTCTCAAGATCCCCTTCCCTAACAATCACAAGCCATCAAATCAACATCCAAGGCAACCGAAACTCTAGATCTATACAAAAAAAGTGTAGATATAGAAAACCAAGATAGAGGGAAGAGTATATCTATAAGAAAACACAAAGAACCCAAGAGAAGAGACTTACCTAGGAGAAACTCCCTTAAAACCACCTAGAAACCCCTTCAAAATGCTTCCAAAACGATTGGAAGAGCCCATACAACCCTTGAAAACTGAAGATCCGGAGTGAGCTTCGAGTGGGAGAGAATTAGGAGATAAATGAGGCAATCCTGAGTGAACCTGGGTTTTAAAACCCTATTTTTAAGGGGCCGCATAGTTAGTCCACACAGTTTGACAAACCGTGCGCTAACCATGCACATGCTACTACCTCGAGAGAAAGGTTCCACACGGTTTCCTCGCATGGTTTGGAAAACCATGCGCATGGAATATGAAGCATACTACCCCCCTGTATGGTTTCTTGGAGAATCCGCATGGTTTCCACTAATTGTGCTCAAACCGTGCTCCTATGTAAAGCCTCCAAACTCATTCAAAACCATTTAAAACACTCCCAACATCTTACCAAATCATCCCATGAACTTTGAACACATAAAAAAATCCTAAAAAATGTCCACATACCTCAAACTGGGGGTACTACTTTCATAATACCAAATATTTCTCAAATGGAGTGGAAATTATAACGAAATCCCTTACCTCTGGTTCGACTTTTAATATAGGTTCTCCAAATTATTTTATAATTAATTTCAATTTATTATAATTACATAAAAAATAATGAATAATATGTATGATATAATATATGATCCATTTATAAAATTTTATGACTACTTTTTTAGTAATAATTGTTTATTATCATTGTTTTTGGTGTTATATGCTTTGTCATTTGGATTTGGTAGTTCTAATAATTTTTCATTAATTGTGGTACCACTATACCAAGAAATTTTTTAATTAATATAATATCATATGTTTTAAATATAAATAAAATTAATTTTTTCTATAAGTTATATAGATAGAAAAATGAATTACACCTTTTAGGTAGAGAGAAGGTCGTATGTATGCATGAACGCTGTTTTCACTTTTCAACAGATAGATTGAAAGAAAGATGAATAATAATTAATATTTATTGAATAATTATTATATAATATATATATCTCATATATTCACTAAATAAATCCTTATTACCATATATATAAAAAATAATTGAAAAATGTACCGTATTAGTTTATGGAGGTGGTAGTCCACAAATACACATGAGCGAAGGAATCATTTTCCAACAGATTGGAAGGTAAGGATATATATATGATATTATAGTTTCTGAATAATATATATGTTATAAATATAATAAATAATAATTATTTCCATATTTATAACCTTCCAAGTAATGTGGTGATGAAAACAATTGCATCGCTATATGGAGACGGTATGTCGTACAAACACACTAGCTATGTTTCTGCCTTTTGTAGGATAAAAAAGGGATATGATATAGATTTTCAATATTTATAATATTATGTAACTATATCTATGATACTATAGTTATAATTTGTGCATTTTTTAATCAATTTAATAATAATAGGAAGAAATAAATAAGATTGAATCAGTGAAGATGATTACCTCTTCTTCGGTAGAAGTCCTCTAGATTTCTCCATATGAGAGATATGGTACATCTTTTGGGGAGAACATTACATAATTTTTTTTTTCATAATTATGTTTATGATATGACTAGGAAGGTATTTTTCAATTTATATTTCACAATGTTGTGTAAATAAGTAAATTAATAGATCTCATTTTATAATTTAGTTGGGGGTAATTTTGGAATTTTATAAAAAAAATAAAAACATAACATGACTATTCTAGATCTAAATGATTCCAAATGGTCAGGAATTTGAAATAAAAGTTTATATGGTAGAATTAAAATATTCCAATTAAATTTAGAATATGGTTTTACATAATTTTAATCCTAATACTATATATTAAACCCTTGGTTGATTTTTTTTACCTTAATAGCGGTAACAACTATTTTAATCACAAAGGAGAAATAATGTTACTATAAATTTAAAAGTTACTAATAAATAAGACATGGATTATTTTTTCAAAAAAATTCCATTGACATGGAAAATTTTAATATTTTTATGAATGATAATTTATTTAAAAAAAATTAGTTTTGATATAATTTCATTAATGTCAATTTTGATACTATTCATTTAATTTGAATTTAAATAGATGAATAAAAAACAGGATTTCTAATATAATCCTTAAAAAAAACCATAAAATTTAATTTATATCTATAAAATTAGTGGTAACTAATATATAATTTAGTTTATATATATTTTTGATATTAGTTAAATAATTTATTTTATTTTTTTACTAATTATAAAATTTTCCTCCCGTTGTTTCACAAGCATTGATGGAAATTATATAATTTCTAAAAATTATAAAAAAATTTATATTATTAAAATAATTTTATTAATCTAAATTTAGAGATTTATTTTCTTTAATAACATGATTTTGTCCCTATGTGGAGCCATAATAGATATTTGAAACTAATAGAGTGATATTTTGTAACATTCGTTGATTTAAGAATTATAAGGGTAATTTTCATGGAAAATTTTCCATTAAACAAGTAATATTATAAAATATGGTGATAAGGGTTAAATTAAATTAATTGAATAATAATTATAATGAAGAAATATGGCTATATCACATTTTTTAACCTAGATTAACCAATTTTATCCTTTACTGACTGGATATATTTTTGAATGAAAAGAGTATTTTTTATAATAAACTTCAAATAAAGAATGATGTTGATACCAAATTACCTTGTAAAATATTTAACAATAAAATGAAATCTCTTCCAAGGCTTGAATAATTCTCTTGGATTGTCAATCAGATTGAGTATGAAAACCTGTACTAAAATTAAATCAGTACCCAATAACTTTTGAAGGCCTTTTCAAAAATTAGGAGTAATCATGTGATCCTGATCATATACAATTGAGATTTGAAATATACATAAACTGACTATCACCATAAGATCATATTGAAAAAAATGATATAGATACATAATATCTTTAATAGGAAGGAAACATATATATTTAGTTAGTCAACAAATAATAACCCAAATTTCATTTTTCCTAGAGATGTCATTATAAATCCCGACACAAAATCTGTAAATATATTTTTATATTTCCACTATAGAACTGAAAACAGATAAAGCATCCCTTTTGGAAATTTTCATTCATATTTATCCTTAAAAAATGTGAAATATTTCATTATAAAATGGACTATATCTTTATTTATGGAATACCATCAATAATACTCTCAAAAGACTTTGTATATCTTTGTATATCAGAAATGAAAAAAATATGGAGATTTTTGATATTCTCACAATAATTCCATTTTAAACTAGGAATTTATTGGAAAACACAACCTTTCCCCAAAACACTAAATAACTTTCTTATAAATGTTAAATTAATGTAATTTATCTTTCCTTACTAGTTCCCCTTTCCTTGTAAATCATGGTTATCGTTCTGAGCTTTCATAATTCTATCTAACAATATAAACTACCCTGAAACCTATAACAAAAGAGAGGAAGTTCCTAAATTCAAAATCTCAAGGAAATTATTCATTATATCATTTAAAAAATTATCAAGTTCCAAGCATTGATTTTTTAATGATGCATTATCTTTTCGACTCAAAGCATTGCCTACATTGTTTTATTTTACATTATGTTATTTAATCATGTAATCATAATCCTTAAACAGTTCAAAAAATCTTCTCTTACTCATGTTAAACTCTTTATGAGTGAATTTATACTAAAATATTTTATGATTAGTATAAATTTCAATCTTTACTTTCTATAAATTATGCCACCAATTTTTAATGAAGAAAGCACAACATCCAGTTACAAATTAGGTGTTGGATAATTTAACTCATGAGGTTCCAATTGATATAAATAATAATTAATTACCTAATCATTATACTTTATAAAAACCGACTATCTTTAAAGATTCAACATTTTTGATTGAAAATTCCCAATTTATAGAGGTTAGGAACAAAACTAGAGCATTCACAAATATTCATTTTATTTCCAAGAATCAATCATCACATTATTTCATCCTAATGAATTTGACTTATTTTTCAGTTAACATTGCCAAAATTCTTGATAACTGTGGAATTTTTCCAGAAACTGATGGTTGTAACCTACTAATCTTGGAATTCTTATAATCTATGTGACACATTTAGATTATTTACATTCTATATTAAATCTGGATTTAATATATAAAAAATAATTCCCTCATAAGAAATAATAGTCCTGAAGAAATAACTCATGTGTAACCAAAATAACCTTTAATAAATATTCCATATTTTTTAGGGTTTGAAAACAATTCCTTAGGTATTTTTCATAATCCTCTTTTTTTTTAAAATATAAAAATATACCATGAATAAGAAAAACCAAAACCAAATCTAAATTCTAATTGAAAATTCTATTAATAATAACCATTAATACAATAAGTATCTTAGAAAACTCAAAATGTATAACCATAAACTCATAATGGATATATCTAGTGTAAAACACTGTCCTTGGAATATTTTCCTCCTTCACCTCGAACTGATG
Organism: Viscum album; assembly: GCA_963277665.1. Taxonomy (NCBI): domain Eukaryota; kingdom Viridiplantae; phylum Streptophyta; class Magnoliopsida; order Santalales; family Viscaceae; genus Viscum; species Viscum album. The sequence goes on along the minus strand of OY728122.1, from coordinate 573,882,056 downwards.
GTACCCCGACCAGGGATAAAACTTCGAAACATATTTACTCCCTTGAGGTGACAAAAAAATCATTGATAGAAGGAAAAGAGTAATTATTCATAATAGTGATATTATTCAAGGATCAAAAATCAATCAAGGGACTCAGTAAACTATCTACATTTTTATCAAAAAAATGTATAACCTCAAGGTAAAGTGATTAGACCAATAAAACATTTAGTAAGTAATTGTTGAAACTGCTTTATCAATTCCAAAAGTTCCACTTTTGAAATTTGATAAGTAGGGTCTCAAATAAGATTTTAATCAGGAAAAAATTAAATAATATGATATACCTACCAAAAAGAATAAAATAAGAAAAATATTTAGGAAATACAACCATATATTCATTCACTATTTTCACATGACTAACTTGAATAGTTTAACTCTTTTAATAAATATGAGTTAGGTTACATTCACTATGATCTTTAATCAATTTATTATAATCATGCAATGTTATCAAAGGTATAAAGTCATTGAAAATAAAATTTTTACCTCTAAATTATATCTTTTGATGATAAACTGGAAGCGGCCCCATACCCAAAATAATAGAAAGATCTACTATGGGTAGTTCCACAATATTTGCAGGAAAGCCCATCCCACTGATAATAATAGGATAATTCCTATAAATCATGGTTTTTTTAAAACATCCCCCCAAGTATTTCTCAAATATTTTATCTTCCCTCATGAGGTGATATTCCCTTTTTTACTTGAATATTTCTTAGAAATTATGTAATACAATTATTGAGAGACAAATTAGTCATCATTATACATCAAATAAATAAGTAATCTACATTTCATCGCTTCATTAGATGGCATAAAATCAATCAAATAAGAAGGCAATTATTTTTAAAAATATTTTTCATTCAATATTGATTATTTCCACCATGTGTAACTAATTTGGGACACATGTGATCATAATTATAAAACCCATTATAATGAATACATATCATCATTAGATGGATAACTATTACCCCATTATTAGATAGTTCAGGACACTTTTCATTGCTGTCACGAGCCTTATGACCAAACATAGCACATCAATTAAACATTCGAGATCTTGTACCCCATTGCTTGAATTTTTTTTCAAATTATTTGAAAAAAAATTGGAGATTGAATTTATATTTAATAGTTTAATTAATATGAATTTATTTCCACTTCGATCACTTATCATGAATCTCATCTCAGGGAACATATGTGTGAGAAAACTCTATATCATCTTTCTCAGAACAACAAACAACTTTCTCAAAAAAAAATTATATACCTTGAGTCCAATGATCATCAAAAATTTTTGTTCCATACTTATTAAAATTATTTAATTTTATTATCAAGATTCTTGATATATTTTTTTGTGGACCTAGAAAATCATGAACAATTTTCTTTATACGCGACCACTGAATCTTCCTTTTACCTCAATTCTAAGAACTATTTCTCCGTCATGAGTTGAAAAACCATAGGGAAATATTTATATAGGCAAAATATTTGTAAATATATCATATTACATGGCCTCAAGAATATCTCTCCCTATGGTATTATTAAATAATGGACACCATGAACTATCCTCACTTCCAAAAAGATAATTTTTAAGAGTTTACAATAGATATTATAAACATCCAATGAATTCAAATATATTTTATAAATTATTTATTCATCCATCATATACCACTAGATATTAGGTATCACCTAAATCTAAAGGTTAATGTTCCATAAAATGATCTTATATCAACATGTTACTCTGTGGTAAATATAGTTTCTCTATAACATGGATACCACTACCATTTATAACCTACACCTACATAGCCATAACCACAAATATTTCTCATCCAAAAATCCATCAATTATAAGATGATAATTTGGAAGGACATTATCCTCTTAATACCTTCTTACTAGATATTACCATTTCTCCACTATGGAAAACTATTATAAATAGATAATGAGTAGATAAATAAATATGTTAATCTTCCCGTGCTATATCATCTCATTTAAACCATAAATTAGAATCACTTAATTTTATTATATAAACATTATAATAACTTGTAATTTTATATAAAACTTTACTCCCATTTTTAAAAAATCATATAATATTGAGTTTTTAGTCAATAATAAACATTCATACATTTTATGGATCTTAACAATATAGAATTTTTTTTAATTAAGTAATACCAATTAAAAAAACCCCATATATTTATTATTATACAATTATAATTATAATCTATTTTTAAAAAAATATAAAACATAATTTTTTTTCTTTTCATGAAAATAACCATTACATTCAACAAGACTTCTTCAAAGTACTCACTCATCCTTAAACATTGTGAAAAACAATTGAAAATGTGGGCTGAGAACAAAAATATATGTAACAAACATTAAAGTAATTAATATTTTAGTCAATTGAAAAATATTACAACCACTAAAATTATTAACATTATCATAATATTCTTTGAGAATATGAAATAAACTGAGAATATATAAAAACACACAGTTTTTCTCAGTGAAAACCATTAAAATCAAAATATGAAAAAACACCCTTAGAAAAATTAGAGCATTAAAATAATAACCCATGTCCAAAATAACTAGATCCTAGTTAAATATATAAGTGTAAACTCTTGGTTATATCCCTCCTTCTTTCCTTTTATGAGAAGTAAAATTAACCATTGCACCAGAGAGCTATATGAGGCTCTCCCATCAAAAATGCAATTTCATGATCACCCATCATATAGGATGTATTGATCTCACCTATTGTGTAAGATGTATTGGGATCACCCATCAATATATATAACTCTCAAATAAAATATCATAAATAAAATAGTTTATCCATCCACCATTTCAATATATAACACAATAAAAATACATTTTCAAGCATATGAAAGACTACCATATAAAGAAATAATCATTCCTTTTAAGAAACTGATTTTCAAAAACAAAACACCCAGAATAACGATAATATGTATTTTTATTTCAATAAAAAAGGTAATATTAATGAGGATGAAAAAATATGGTTTTGTTAATGGGAATATCTGTTAACCCCATATATTTTAGAATAGAAAATTCTTTTGGATTTTGTAAATGAAGTCAAAATTGTATAAATAATATATGGAAAAAGATTATATTTGAATTTTTTTATTTAATAAAAAGTTTAATTATATATTTTTTTATAATCCCTTCTGGTCTATATAAATAAATCCATAAAATAATTTTTATAATATTTTCCTAGAAGAATTTTGTTTTTGAAAATAAATACTTGAATAAATTTAAGATAATGTTTTAAGTTAATGTGTCCCTTAACTCATATCCAAATTTTCATTTACATTATTTATCCTCATGAATAATTAAAATATGTTAATTATTTAATTTATTAACAATATTTTTTAATTATATTATTCATTTTATTTTATTTATCACCATTTTATATTCAATTACTAAATCATTTTGGATCATGTCAAGCATTTTGATGATATTCAACTCATAGTTCTAAAATTAATTCAGAAGGTTTAAAATGATCAAAGAGGCTATTTTTTCACAACATATTTAATAATAGTTATAAAATATTCATTTTTTTATAAATTAATAATAATTTTGTAACCAACCAGGACATGAATAAAGTAGAAACAAATCACCTCACTTTTTGGAGGTGGTAATCCAGACGTACATGCTAACGATGTTATAATCATCCAAAGGATGGATGGGTAACAAATTATATGATACAATAAATTTATATAATTATAATAATGTATTGAATATATTATATATATAATAAATTGATCACTATAAATATCCCTGAGTCTAGGTGAAGGAAAAAGCAAGACATCACTTCATAGTAGTAGGAATCAACGCATATATAGGAGCGATGTTTTCATTTCCCATGGGATGAAAAAATAGATGAAACAGGGTTTAAACATAACCAAAATTATGTTTTTGTACATGGAAGAAAATTATTTTTTTATTTAAAATGGTAAAATAGTTTTTGAAGGATTTTTAAGAATAAATAAACATGAAATTGGTTTGTTAGGAGTGATACCTTCTCATCAGATAACCTCACTGGTCTAAACCTTTAGACTTATGGAATTGGTATTTGGGTGAGACCATGACATCATGGACATGGGGATGGAATTTGTAGATATATTAGATTAGGTAATTTTTTGAACTAGATTTCTCAAAAAGTGTGAAGGGGATAATAAAGGATGTTATACTTTATAACTGAGGGGAGGGGTACAACTGGAATTTCTTAATGTATTACATTAATATAAATTAATTTTCATGGTGAAGTGGGGAGAATTTGATATATATAAAATATAGTATGCGGATGAATTGAAAAAATTTCAACCATTAAATTTTGGGTAATTTTAGTTTATGGTTTCACCTTTATCTATTTGATTTAACACTATTTAACCATTTTGGTGATTATAATGACATCAATTGTTTTTACACAATAAGAGTCAGGAATGTTATAATAAAAGTAATAGTATCCCATAAAAGACCAATATTTAAATTATAAAACATATCCAATTCAAACGGATTAATATAATTTTTTTTATTAACTTCGAACTGTTTAATAAAATATTATTTATTGTAAAATATCATTAATATCAATTTTGGAACTATTAATTTTATTTGAATTCAACACACAAAGATAGTATTTGAATTTTAATATAATCCTTTAAAACACCATTAATATATTATATTTATCTATAAAATTAGTTGGACACCATAACATAACCAGAATATATTACTTTTTCAATTTTTAATATCATTAACATAATTTTTTTACTACTAGCAAAAGAACTATGTCGGTGTTGCGTAAGAATTTAATTTAACTATATCATCATAAAAAATTTGAAATAAATAACCATGATAAAAAATAATTCAAATTATAAATAAAAATTTATATCAAAAGTTAACTTATTTTTATCCATATAATAAAAATTTATAGATATTAAAATAGAGTGTGTGACAATTTTTTATTCCTTATTTAAAATTATATCAAGGTCATTTTGAAAGGTAAGTTGTTTGAAATTTATAAATATAATATAAATTACTAGAAATTGATGACAAACATATATAATAAAATACATATTATTTATTGGGATATTTTTAGGCCATATCATATTTTTAAACCTTATTTGCATGATTTTCCCTTACCATGGTGACAAATATTTTTTACGGTTACATATCATAATGAAAAAAATAAAAGGGAAATATTTATGAAATTATGTTATAATGATTTAAATATGGAATCTATTTTTCCATTTTAAATTTCAATAAATTCTTGAAATTTATTTAATATTAAAACACAAAACAAAACAAATTTGTTTTATGAATATATGTTTTTTCCAACAGAAATGAACCTATAAAAAATATGATATAATGGTGATTACAATATAATTAATTATATTATTTATAAATAAAGGATTCCTATGATAATTTAATATCAAATGGAACTGTTAATTTACTTTTTAAAATGAACATAAATTTCGATTTTATAAAAATCATTTTTCCATTATTTAATGAAAAATAATTATTTTCCTAAAAATTAAAAAATCACCAACGGAAAATTTTGATATGATAATTTCAAAAAAAAATATTTTGTAAAATTTAAAATATAAAATTTATAAATTAATATTTACAATAAATCATTATAATACAATAAAAATAATTTAATGAATATAAATATAGTTCCTTCTTGATTGAAAAACTAATTAATATTCTATTAATTAACAAAAATTAAAATCTGATTAATGAAAATTAATATGTCATTTAATTTATTTTTTATCTTACGTGGTTAATTACATTAAAATTGAAAATGGGTTTTTATATTATTTCTATTACATGGATTACATCTTTAAATACTTTGTTAGTCCTAATTTTCTCAAAAATGTATCTTTTCAACTCTACTAAAATCAATGAAATTTGTTCATTAGATATTGAGAAAATTATATTTTTGATTCAACATGTATTGTTAGAGTTTTTCATCATTTTATGATTTTTGACAAAGTTCTCTCCATTTCATTAACCTCACCTTCAGCTATACTATTTGATCAGTTATTCTGATGATAAAACCAAATATATAAGTGACTACATCAATACAATATTTCATGAAATTATATTTTACATCAGATTAGATGTCCTCAAAAAACATTATAGAAACATCATCTTCATACTCTCCATAGATTAAACATGATTCATTAAAGGGAAAACTCTATTTATATTTAACAGTTGAATAATTATCACTATCAACAAAATAAAATTGTGATATATAATATATATTTTTGTAAATATTTCACAATCTCCTCAAATCATTTTTAATTCTATTTTTAGAGTTTTTTCATGTACGTTTAATTAATTTTCATAAGGGATGGTGATTAAGCTCTCCATTTATGGAAATTTTCAATTTTATCCTAATATAAATTTTATATATTTTAGTTAAATTGACTAAGAAAAAATAAATTCAATCAAAGGACACATAGTTCACTCTAATACCACTTCAAGTGCTTAGTGGACTGTGTAAGTACAATGAGGTGGGGTGGGTGAATAATTTCCCACTAATGTCAATGACTTAAAATTTCTCTTTGAATACAACCTTATTTTTGTTCAAACTTCTACCTGGGTTAAGATATATGGATCTATAGATGTTCCATCAACCCTTAAAAAACATATAATTTAGGATGATACTAATAAAAAAAAATTAAGGGTTATGAATGATTTATTAAATTTTTTGAAAAGATACACCTCCATATGAACAATTATTTTCCATGATCAAATATTTTATCGTCTATCTTAAATAACAATTGTTACAAGGGCCTAATCGTCATTACCCAAGGTTTGGAAAAGCATCATCTAAATTCCCTATAATAATTCTTCATCTAATTCCCAAATCATCAATACTGATTCATGTTATTTGATTGTTATAATGCATCTGACAGCCTCTAGTTCTGTTGGTAAGAATGAAATCCTTTATACTAAAACCATTACATCATCAATCATTCTTCACAAACACCAAATAATTTCCCTCCATATTAGTAAAAATGTCAAAACATCTTCATAATTCATATTCCGCCCTAGCGAATAGCTATTCAATAGTCTGAATATGATTAGATTCCCTATATAACAGTTTTGAAATAAAAGAGTGACTCAATGAATACAAACTCGATTCTATGATATGAGTTGTAATAAAAAAGACGGAATCATCATTAAATTTTTATTAGATATATTTGGATTATGATAAGATCCATCCAAGCTAACATAAATGGTCTCTACCAAAAAAGTATGTCATATTATGTTCACTAAAATTTGTTTTTGGAGGATACTTATATTGTGTCATCATGCTTTACACTACAATGGGAAAAAAAATTAAAAAAATATATTTACATTATATTATGCATAGATGAATCATGAACACTATTAATTAAATTTTAATATTTATTACTTCCTCATATTTAAAGTTTTTAGAACGCATTGTGAAATAATGGGCCTTGCTATGAAGGATGTTAAGGAAGATTTCAATGATTTTTAAAATGATGCACTCATTCCATAGAAGTAATACTACGACACAACTAGTTTAATATGAATTTTTTTTATTAATTGTTCCGGTCCATGAATAACATCCATGAAAATATGACATCGCATGAAAAATTTATGTTCTAGATGTCTTAAATCCAAAAAACATTCACTCACCATGTGGCTTATTCACACACCAGAACTGATTTGGGGGTTCAAGTAATTTCAAAAAGGAATTGACATGCAACTAAGTAAAGTAGGATGTCACACCATGGCTTATAGATTATAAAGAGCTTAAACATTAATGTTAATGTGGATATACCATGATGGTGTATTGGTCATTGGGGAAACTATAAAATTCCATTTCACAATTCAATAAAAGATATCTACTAGGAGTTGAGATAATAAATTGATTTCAAATTAAAGTTTGTTAGAAGTTAGTTATTGTTTATATTTCATATATGAAATTAAATCATTTTATGGAAAAAATATCTTTTTTTGCATTCTAATGATTATAAATTACAGAAATTAAAGATATTATTTTTGAAAACTCTGAAAGAAATTTAATTATAAGTTGAAATTAATTGAATATATAAGATTCTAAAGAGAGTTATGAGTGGGAATAATTTTATTGATGATCATGATTTGAATATAGAATTGTTATGAATATCATTATAAATCTATAATTGAATAATAATGAACCACAGTAAATCACATAATTCTATTTGGAATTAAATATTGATTTTTATATTGGTGATTTTATCATTTGTGAGTTTTATCTCATTTCGATTATATATTTTTGTCAATATTCAATGAAGTGAGTGGAATAGATTAATAGTCTATAGAAATTGGATGCATAGTTGCAATATCCTAATGATTATAATAAAATATAGAGAATTTTTTTTATAATTGTATTGTCATCACATTATTGATATTTGTTACACATATATATAATTTTTTAGGGGAACCCCTTAAAATACACATGTTGAGGATGACATGGCTGATAAAAAAAGGTACCCCTCTAGGACTGGTAATGAATAGTGTTAGATAATGTTCCATAAATCCCACCTCTAATAGGCCATGGCCTGACTACTACCACTTAATGTTTAACAGTCACACATAGGGGAGGCATTAACCTCAACACTGATTTATGGAATAAAATAAAATATTGGAATTCCACCAAACATCACCCTAAATAAATATATAATAAATCCCAATATATGTAATGTAAATAAAAAATAGAAATAACCAAAAGTAAAAAAAGTAATTCCTTATCATTGACCCCATATATCAAAAACTCATGGAAAACTCCTCTAATATAGTAGTTTACATCTTGATATCCAAGAAACCCAAACAAACTGTGAGAATAGTTTATATATTCATAGTGATATTAATAAGTATAATCATTATGATCATCCTTTAAACCCATAAATTTTTTTAATAAGATTAATTAATCCATATAAATAATTAAATGAGATAACTGGACACCTAAAAATGAAAAAAATATTTTTCAATACTTATGATGGCTCACTCACCATGTTACTCATAGAAATAAAGTATTCATTTGAAAATAAATATACATAAATAAAGGTACCATTCTTTAATTTATCTACTTGTTTATTATCTTCATCTCCAAATGAAACATCATATACTAATCCCTTCACTAAGTCCTCTTGAATCCCATGTATAAATATCTCCACCGTTCTATATCCCATGTATCCCCACACGACCTCATCAACATATCTGACATCCTATATATGTCTTATAACCCATAACCAATAGTATGACCAGAAGGCACTAAGACCCATGTAAATTCATTATACCTCAATTCATTACAACCCATTCATATACACACATGGAAAGAAAAATCATCCCAAACCAGATACATGTATGTTCTATAACCTAACGTAATTCTATTCCACACAAAAATATATAGTAAAATTAAGATCCATAAAAACCTAATTAGAAACACACCCTATTCTATAATCTATAATAATGTGGATATTCCTAGAAATTAGTACAACCATATTGAGAACATGGGAGAGGGAGAAATAATCTATCTATTTACTCCCCAACCTAGAATTTAGAGAAAAACCTCTATAACATTTGGGTGTCCATTAAATTATCAACACTTGGTGGTGAGGCGTATGGTATCATAAAATATAAAATATATCACATTGATCCACACCATGGAAAAGTATCAATATTTAGACTCATCCACCAATACCATCACATATGACACCTGACCACCACTAAAAATGTATATATCCCAAACATTCATAGAAGTATAATGATTATATATAAATTCATTATATGTTAATTATAATTATTCAATTTTCATCTGCAAAGATAAAACGTTAATTTTATTAGAGAAATTCCAATGGAACCATAATTCATTTTTTATATTCTCAAGTATTCCATCAAAGAAAATAATTTCCTATTACTATACTCATTACGGAAATTATTCCATTTTTCATTCCATGATTATCCAAGTACTTGTAGACTCATCCAAAACTACCATATAAAGGGTATAGTTGTTGTGCATAGAGTTAAAATTCATCAATAAGTTTGAATCCAATCATATAATATATATCCAACTGAAAATTTAAAATCATCAATATATAATATATATTGATGAGAAATCCTCACTGTAAAATCCCCCAGAACACTCTAATGTCATTCCAACACCGATTAAAAAGTATAATCCATCTCTCCATCAAAAAAATAAACCATCAAAACAACCAGAAGCTCCCAACCCAGTTCTTATCACTTTTTCCAACAATAATTGGTTTATGAAGAAGTTGAAATGGGCTACAGTTTCCTAGATCAATAACTCAAATAAAAAAATAGTTATTAACCAAAGGAAAATTGAAATGGGAAACAAAGGCTATAGAACAAAGGCACGAAAGGAATTCAAAACCTGAATAAACTCAATTATCCCCAAAAAATCTATCTTTAGAAAATAAAATTTTTAATTCCCATCTTGAACTAACTAATTTATTAGGAATTAGTTTCATAAAAAATAAACCTATAATCAATCATGAAATCAATGTCTATGAAATAACATAAACATGACCTCAACATATTTTCTTTATTTTATCAAAATCTAGGAAGAATAGTTGTCAGTTTACTTTACTCATCTTTTAATTAGTTCATTATTTTTAAAACATTAAATTTTTAATAAATTTTAAGTGAATTAATCATTATAGAAAAAGAAACAAAAATAAAAATTAGATGAAACAGTATATAGAAAAACCTGAGGCAATATCATCAAATATAATTCAAATGCAGATAAAACAATTCAATTCTAATTACATCATGTTCTAATCAATATCATTTGGTTTTTGCTACACCATTACCTGAATGATTAAATAATGTAAATCCCATAATTTCAATTTAAATAAATATAAAAGTAATGAATAAACTACATTGGATAGAATAATCTCATTATCTAAGAAATAAATAATTATTTATATTAAATAACCATATATTGAAACACTACAAAATCATATAGAGGTCCCATAGGAACTTATGAACTCTAAGTCATCATCATATGTTTCTCGGGTTGAATACCTAAATAGAATAATCATACCAAAAAACATATAGAAAATGATACAAAATGGTGGAAAGAGGATAGGGTAGAAGTTGGTACCATTAGTTATGAGACTTTGATATGGATGAATTAAAGGTTAAGACTCCAAAGGATGTGGCAGGAGGATGGTAGGGGGTAAAGGGGTCAACTTTGGTACATGATAAAAATAAAAAATCCAAACCAAGTGAAATTTTATCTTCTATTTATAGAGGACATTTTGAAATCCATCCTCTAGAGATTATGGATCTCCCTCCATGCCATAATGACATCAATCAATGAGAATATCTAGAATCCTAGGTGTTTGAAACATAAAATATCTCTAATTACCACACATTTAAAAACTAACATTGAACATAAATGAAAAGAACCATAGTCTCTTCCAATGGTGTAGTGAAATATCCATGGATATTGTAGTAAATAATGTCAGATACCAAAAGAATGAGACACCATGCACTAATTATTTCTTCTATCTTTTCATGGTATCAGCCTCACCTCACCAACATTCCATACTTATCCCACTATGATATTGGGTAAAATCCCATATGTTTTAATTTTTGTTTCACATAACTAAAATATTCCTTCCTAATACTAGACAAGATACTATGATTTAGACTATAATTTTGTTGTATCCACATTTCCTATTTCACACAGGCTGATACTCTAGGGAAAAATGGCCTCTAAAACAAACACCATATACATTTCTCTTATTGTGGTGAATATATTATTACAACCCCATTCAGAAATTGTAACCCAGATGTGAGATAAATAAAAACCATCCACCCAATGACCATATTTATAAATGTATTCAAATAAACAAACACCACACCCACTGTTATGTCACAATGACCCTCTAAATGGACAAAACCAAACTCTAACCACTCTAATAACCTTGAAATTTCTCCATGAACAACAATGTCCTAGGGAAAAAAGGAGAGGTGCCTGAAATTCCCATAAAATAAATCCTTTACCACTCTAATAATTATTATCCTTGAAAAGACAAAACAAAACCCAAAATAAGAGAAAGGGGTCCAAATAATAATCATGAAGGATACCTCTCATGGTTATTGTTATAGTAGATCATACCCATAAAACTTTTGAAACAAGGTGAATACCGAAAATATGTTAACAACCAATATCAAATAAGACTCTTGGGGGAGATATCTTAGAAATCAGGTCAAGGTAAAAAAATAACCACATTGAAGAATAAAAATTTCCTTAAAGAAGACATAAGGACAGACACATTATCTCTAAATAAAGAAATATACAAATAATCTCATTAGGAGATATAAATCCTAAAACAAACATAGTAAATTGAGTGTACATCTATGACTTCTAGTTCTATGTGATCTCCCCCATGACATTGTGACACAACATGACACAATTCAATGGAATAATGCTCCAACACAATACCATTTGCTGATGTCATTAGGTATCAACAATACATTCCTCAATGGTATCACTATATTTAATATCTAGCGTAACCATGTTGATTATGTGGGAATTTCCATGATGGTATTATTGATGATGTGATATATATTAGAAATCATTAACATGGATCATCTGTGGGGGGTAGCGTTAACTAATATGATGTAAATCTAATAAACATTAGCACCAAAAAAAGTATATAAACTAGGTAGAAAGCATAATTTGACCCCCAAAACTATACTTTCAATGAATTGGTTACATATTTAAGAAAAAATGATCATTATTGCCAAACTCTTGAGGCCTCCCCCTATTCTCATCATATAATATCGGACAATACTCCACTACCTTTATACACACATAGATCACTTGTACCCTTCTTATTATGATCTATAAAAATTCCTATATGCGAACAGAAGACTCTTAGAACTCAGTCTTACACAATATGGATAAAAAAGGTATTCCATAAAATTCTTTGTATGACGCTATAATAATGTTAGAATGATCACTTTCATTTTAATAAATATATACCAATGGTAGGTGCCTTATCCATGCACTAACACTATTTAGAATGATCATGTGTCACATATCCTCTAATGTTTAGATATTTTTCTCTATTTAACCATAAATCTATAGATGAAAAGAAGCGCTAAGGAATTACAAGGAGCCAAAGTAATTTTGAAGACATATTTATACACTAGATGTAAAATAGATATCACAATAAGTAATGATCATATTCTAAACTCTAGGAATATTCAGCTCTACCTTTAGGTACATATTGGACAAAACCTCTTCTAATTGTGACACCTTAATCACAAAAAAGTGACTCGACTTTTTCCAGAGAAATATGATCATCCATATTTCATTATAACCACCCTAAGTAGTGGGTTAAATCATGATTAAGTCCATTGATATTTCCTACATCTTCAAATATATAATATCATGTGTAATAATTATACCGTTAGGAACATTATGTTAATACATCACTATTTTAAAGACTAAACACTGATAGAAAAACTCAATAATTGAGTTATTTATACTAGGGAAACATAACCAGTAACTAAAAGGAAGATAAATCTTAATAAAACAAGGATGGTCAACTATAAATAATTTTGTAACTCATTAATAACCACCTCACACTTCCTTATTAGAATAAAAATATTTCAATGGAATAAAATTCAATTTTTTCAATCCATTGAAAATCACTTAGGAGAATCAATAATAAAAACTCCATCACAAAAAAAAAATTATAACATAGATTCCCATATTTTTTATATCCTCCTAATTCAACCCACACTTTTCATACAATGATATCAAATCAACAAATATGAATATTTATTACATAATTTAATGATCCATTAAAGAATCATATTGGTCTAGTATCTTTGTAAACATAGAAATGTTAAAAACTAGTTCATTAGTGAACTACATTATATCCCACTAATTTCATCATAACTATCACCCTTCTTAGACAAATCACACATTATACAGTTTTCATATAATTGGGAATGGAATCATAATAAAGGATGTGATCATATCCTCAATAATGGTAAAAAAATGAGATATTAACACAACAGGAGAATAAGGATATGAGAAAAAAATCATAAAATTTTAAATCCTGAACCTGTATATATAATATCATAATATTGAGGCTTTGAATAAATATTAGATGCTCATAAGACATGAATATTAGTGGAATAAAATAGAATATTCCATGTAATAATAACATTGGTATAAGATATAGATTTTTATCATACAGATAAGCATACAAAATCATTTACTTATTACTCAATTCTCATTTCCAAGTCTATAACATTGGTATGGGTTTACTCCCCAAACAATTTTTGTTTTCAATGTTCACTTCTAGGACTATTATAGTGGAAATGGTACCTTACTGAGATGGGTTCACACCCAATTATAGTCCTATTTTTCTCATGATAAATCAATACATACCGAATGAATTGGAGGGCTATATAATTATAATCCAATCAATCACGTAATGAAAATCACACAAATGTCTACCACAAGATCATAAAAACATAATAATATCATATCCCATAAAAAATAAATGGGTTTTATTATCATAACATATCCCATGGAAAATAAATTGGTATCATAATCTTTTCATCGTCGCATAACTTATGGAAAATAAATAGGTTTCATAATCAATTTGATAATTTAAAATAGTATAACCCATCGAAAATGATTAAGTTTCATAAAAATATAATAATAATAATAATAAATATTCAGAATGGATAATAATTGTATCATTTGATCATATCCCTAGTAAAACATAAGAAACACCAAACGTTTATATTGTTGATGAGTAGAAACTCTATAAAATTTCCATTAAAACATTTTTGAAAAAACACCCTTTCCATTCTGATATCATTTCTATAAAATCAAAAAAAATCGCAAATATTAAATAAATTTTTTTCATTAAAATATATTTGGAGACTTTTAATGGATCTTATAAATCATTGAACAGTCATTATGGTGCGAAATACCATTAATTTTCTAAACGTTTAAACAACGATTCTATTCACATTTTTTGTGTAAAAAGTAAAAAGTAACTTTTAAAAAAAATTAAATGATTATTGCTATTAGTTTTTTTGTAAAAATTCAAACATGGGTGAGTACTTCATTAAAAAATCATTGTTGGATAGTAAAAAAAATATTGGTATATTTTTTATTAATCAAGGACAATGAGAAAAATGGCTTTCAATCGAAGAGATAAATAATGTCGGTTTCTCTTAAGATCAGAATTTTTGAATATGGAGTATATAAAGAGAGGGAAATGAAAATAAAGAAATTTAATTTATAGAAATAATATATTATGAAAAAATATTATCTTTTTTGATAGATATATTATATTATTTCACCATTAGAAGCATAATCCTAAACAATCATGATAAACAATGAGATTGTAATATATAACACTTAACAAAGTGGTACCTTTCAAATAGTAATAACCTTGAATAAAATTAGATTATATGGATATTTATATACCACAAATTTCACAACAACCATTAAATGGAACATTCATTTGAAGTATATACACCACACAAAAGAAAAAAGTGGTGAATATGACATTTTTCCCATGGAAATAGAAGTGAAACAAAAATCCCTTCCCTCAAGTATAAATATTCTTCATTCACATTCATAATTACTATATAATAAATTATGTTCTATTATAAATATATTATAGAAACATAAAAAAAATTATACTATCTCTTATTCACTTATAACCTTTTACCACTCTTTTATCAACAATTCTATTTTAAAATCACAACATTTTGTAACAACTGCTTCATTTTTCATCCATGTTTTGGTTTAGTAATTTTGGTCCTTCAACATTGATTAGGGTTACAGAATCTACATAATTTTAATCAGGATATAAATTTTATATATACTTATTATATTCATAATTATTTTCATACAATAATGTTAGAGATAGGAAAATTAATTACATTGTTTATAGAGATGATATTTCAAACATACATATTAACATTGGATTCATTTTTTGAGGGATGGAATGATAGAAAGTTAAATATAAATTAAACATTATAGAATTATTTTTATATAATATATATCATATATATATATATATATTATATACTTGTTATAATCCATTTTAATAGAAAATGAAAAATCTATTAGGTAACTTTGAGGAGGTGGTAGTCCTCACGAACGCATGGGTGAGGTTATCATTTTTCCAACAGATTGGTAGGTAAGAATAAAGATGATATATTATAATATAAAATGTATAGTAATTTCATTAATATAATATAATAATGTCAAATCCATCATTATATCAAGCCATGATAGGTAGTTATAGAAAACATTACATCGGTTCAGGAGGTACTCATCCGCCTTACATACGATTGATGATTTCATTTCCCATTTGATGGAAGAGAGAATTTATGAAAGTTATTTCACTAAAATAATAACATATAATTATATTTTAGATACTTATGTTATTATATCAACAAATTTTAATAATAATTTAAGGATATAGAAAAATAAATAAAATAAAAACACTTGGATAAGAATAATATAATTTCTTTAGAAAACATCCTTAGGATAGCAACAAAAAACTTATTAAGAAATTATAATATAAAACATAATGCCTATATGATGTGGGAGGGATTTATTTAATGTATAATTTTATATATTTTTCACAAAAAGTCTTTGGAATTTTGAATAGGAGTGGAGTGCGGATGTCGTTTTACAAGTGGGGGAATGAACACACTTGGAAAGCAGTTGGAAAATTCTAAAAAGAAAACAAAATATTTAATTAATTAAAAAGAAAATGGGAATCAGATGAAAATATATTCATCTTTTGGGATAATATAAGGTAGAAAAAATTCTGTAAAATAGGATTTATTCCATTTAAATTGGAAATAATGGATTAATATTTTGTTTTAACCTCTCAGTAAAACTGTTTAACATTTACTGTGGTAATTAATCATTATTATTATTTTCAAGATTAATATTGATAAAAAATAAATCTAAAATTATAAAATAATACTAATTATAATGATCATAAAAATGGAATTGATTTTATAAAATTAAATACATATATTTGTTATTATTTAATAGAAAATAAAATCTGTAAGTTAGATGAAAATATGTTTTTCCAATGAAACGTTTTCCCAAATATAAAATGTTTTTACATTAAAATTAAAAATAAATTTAATTCCAATTACCTAAAAAGTATTAATAATATTATATTTTAATTAATATGAAATTTTAAACAATATTAATATATTTTGGATCTTGTAAATTATTAGAAAAAATAATATCATTAATAAAAATCAATACTTTTCACTATTCATAAAAAATATATCTTTTTAGAACATTCTCCAGAAATAACTCTAAGAAAATTTTGACATGTTTATTTCAAAAGTTATTTTTATTTTTCATATAATTTTTCTAAAATTATAGAAAATTAATTTTATTATTTGTTCATAATAAGAAATAAAAAACATTTTTTGGGGAAAATGTATTTTGGATCCCTATAATGACCTTACTAAAATTATGTAGTTATTTAAAAATATTATATATAAATATAACCTTCATAATTAATTTAAAAAATTATTTTATTTTTATTCACACAATCAAATTTAACATATATGTTATAATAGTCGTGTTTAAATAATAACAGTAATAGTATACTATGGTTTGTTAAAACATAGTGTTTCTTATAAAGTAAGATATCAAATAAATTCAATTAATTGTAAAAAATATTTTATAAAATATTATTGTGTCACATTATACCCTCCTTAAAATAATATTCTCCCTCAGAATTCATCACTCTAATACAGAAAGAAAAATCTTCTTCTACCTCCTTATATCCTCATGTTAGTATATTGTATCTTCAATCTGGTTGGGGTTTCCAAAAAACCTTGAATAGGTGAGTGGTATTATTTACATGAATTTCTATATATGATTTAAAATACCCACATGTTATTCCTCATAAGAGAGATATTTATCTAGTTGTATGAAGAATGTGATCAATTCATGTAAAGTGTCCAATATATACATCCGTATGAGAGATTCCTAGAAAACATCATGTACTTGATAGAGGATAAGTAGATGCTTAAAAGGATAATCTTGTGTCCCTACACAATTAGTAATCTTATATGAAAAAATATACATAGGAAAAAACATTACTCTCTCATGAATATAATATTATTTTTACTTGGAGATATTCAAAGAGGAACTATCTCACAAAATTCAAACTCCACATCAGGTTGATTATTGTTAGAATAAATTTAATAACTACACATTGATGATTTTATATGCTATTAAATGATTTTGAATTTCATTAAAATTTACTCATCTAGATTGGGTAGCAGTATATTTCCTTCTCTAACTTATTCCCAGTACATTGAAGTTATACACTTGTTTCTATAGTAGGATTTATTGGAAACTATCAAAGTAATTTTGTAGTAGATATTATTAGATGAAAGCTCAACTAGAAGAATAGTTTGATTCCATACACCTTTTAAATCCATATAAAACATTATCAACATATCCTATATTGTTTTAATGGTTTTATCAAAATGTACATCTGTCTGAGAATGATATGATTTTTTGAAACAAAACACTATACCCAATTACTGCTAGAGACTTGACCAAAACATTGAGGTATATACCAGATACCAATTTCATACAGTAGAATATGAAAATCCATGAAAATTTATCACATCCATAATTCATATCGCAAAAATATGATCCAAAAAGAAATTATATTTTGATAAAAATGATGTGTGAATAATTCACGAGGAAAGAGAAAACAACCCATATAGCGTTATGGATTTTAGATATTATAGGGAGTCCAATGACAAGATATTTGGTGACGTTATCCCATTTCATTTCTAGTATGGGTAATTGTTGTAACAAACCCTTAGAATTATTTTCCCAGTCTTAAATTAAGGACATAAAAATAACTAAGACATACAATCAGTAATTTCCCTCTTCAATTTTACCACTATAAAATTTATTTTAGATCTCTACACATCTTCATAATTGAAGGATTAATAGAGAATAAACAACTAAAAGTATAATTTGTTAACTACTTCTTAAAATATATTATGGATGGCACACATACAAGGTTCCTGAACCTTATCATTCCATCATAATAAAGATTAAACTTAGTAATATTTCTCACATTCTTCTTTGAATCTAGATATTCCTTCTATAAATTTTTATTATTTACTTTGATTAATTTTTGAAAAATAATTCAAGAATGATAACATTTCTCTCATTCCTTTTAGATTTATAAATAAATCCTTTTAAAATATAGAAATCTTGGATCTTTTATAATCCTTTTCATAGATAAGATTGCATGATCTCTTCTAATGAATGCATCGATTACCCAATTCACTTTATCATGTTAGTAAGTTATTGATCAGTAAAAATATTTTATTATATCCCTCCATTTTATCTACTGTATATTCAATTACATATATGTGAAAAAATATTTTGATATTTATGATACATATATACCTGTTCTTTCTTTAATAAGATAGTGGTTCTATATCTTTAATGTTAACAATTCCACAGATAACTCAAATTCCAATGTTGGATAATATTCCTCCTGAATCATCAATGGTCATGTGGAATAAACAACATCCATTTCATTCTTCATTAGAACACATCCCAATCCATTTTTGATGCATCACAATATACTACAAACCCTTCTCCACTAAAGGGTAGTGTTGTCACACATGTGATTTCAAACCCTCTATTTAGTTCATGGAACTTTTCCTCACATTCAAATATCTAAAGGAACTTGTATCCCTTCAAAGTTAACTTGTTTATCACATAAGAAAATCATGATAATTTCATCAAAACGTTTCTATAATATCTAGAATAACCAAGAAAACATTAAACATTAATAATAATTATTTTTCAATGGTAATATTCAATATCATATTTCTATGATGTATCTATAGATATACCATCTATTGTAACTATGTGACCCAAAAATTGAAACGTTTTTAGCTAAAATACACAATGGGTAATTTTTTCTTATAAATTATCATTCATCAGGGTCATTAAAGAAACTATCATGTGATCCAAATGTTACTTTTTTATCTTTTAATATATAATAATATCTTCTCTTAATACAACCAAAATATAATAAAGGTAAAATCTACAGACTCTATTCATTAATTTTTGGATGATTACAAGGGAATTGGTACGACTAAATAGCATCAATATATATTCATACTATATAGACCTTTTAAAAAATGTTTTCATGGGTATATAATAATTATTAAACCTCAATTGATGATATCCATAATGGATTTCAATATTATAAATGTATTGATCTCCACGTAGTTGATCAAAAAATTCAAAAATATTGGGTTAGGGATAGTTTTTTCACGATTGTGATCATGTTTAACTCCCAATAATCAATGTAGAGTTTCATCGATCCATATTTGTTTTTAAAAACATAATCATGTCCACCTACATGTAATAAAAAATCCAAATAAATCCCTTTTAAATATTCTCCTTTATTTTTTTCTTCAATTCATGTAACTCAATTTGTACCATTAAAGATGGAGTCTTTAAAATTTGATTCTTTTATGAACTCAACATCATGATTCCGTGTATGACTAGGAAACTCTTATAGAAATAAATTAAAAACTCATTAATAATAGGAATACCAATAATATTTAGTATCATAAAGACTATATAAGTTAAGATAACATTTTTAATGAGAATCTAGACCTACACATTGAATGTTATTTCAATTATAATGTCTTATTAATCACCATGTTGATAGATGATCACAATTTGGTTTGGAATATCTAATATTAAATCCCATCCATGGAAATTGATGTGGGATTTATGTAGGTAAATCCAATACATGGCTAAGATAACCAAAAATTAAAGTAGAGGGAGAATATCTTTATTTATAGTAAACACATTTCCATAAACATAAACTAGAGAATAATCATAAAATTATGATGCATTCATCATAACATTACAGATTTTCACTTATAATTCAATGTCTAATTATTGGGGATATGAATTAATATTCTTAAATAATTATCTAGATATAATTTTATTTATATAACTATGATCAAATAATTTACTTTCATATTTCAGCTTACCTATTATCAACTTAACATCACCATTCTATATTTCATTCATTATAGAAACAAAAAAGTTTTTTATGACCATCCAGAACCATTAATCAGTGTGATTAATCATAAAAGTTCATTCTTAGGATTTATAAATCATGGATCCTTATTTTAAATACATGAAACCTTTATTTTTGATCTAATTCATTCAATGTCATTTTTAATCAAATTATTTATTAGGTATTATAAGGAGTTTTTTAATTTCTAATAAATATTCCCCATGAGTTTCAAACTGGTTGTGAAACATCGCATGATGTCATGCACTAGGTGATGATTTATTCAAATCCCAACATTCTCTATTCAGAGATATTACCACTTGGTATGACTTTTCTAGATCCACATCAACTTTTATTATCTAAAAATTGATCAAATTACATGGAAACTACTCTCTTTATCATTTAATGATTTTCTAGTGTATTTTCTAATAACTAGACTTATCATTTCTGTTATAACTATTTTTTTCTAATCCTAGTTTTAAAAGGTTGAGATAACATTTATATGGTACCAACTACAGTTAACAACACAGTTCACACACACACACACACACACAAACACAGATATATATATATATATATCATATTTTAAAAAGATTAATACAATTTATCTAATATATCAATGCATGCCAGAATGATATAGGTCTAGTATCTTTGGAAACTTAAATATGTAAACAACGAGTTCATAAGTAAACTAAATAATCTTCTACAAAGTTATTATAAATTTAACCATTACTAGACATATAATAGATAATTACTTTGTTCATAACATAAGGAGAGGAATGATAAGAATGGGTGAGCTTGGGATCTCTGTAAGGGTAAATAAGGAAGATATTAACATAATATGAGTTGAAGTGTATGAGGACACGAGAATAACATTTTAAACCCATACCCTTAATATAAAAGAACACAATATTGAGTTATATAATATTTCATAGCAGTTTATAATACATGGATTATAAAGGAATTATAGAACCCATTCCATACGAGCATAAAATTTACATTAGACATATATTTGTAGCATATACATAAGCATTCAATATCATATCTTTATTGGTAATGGATAATTGAAAAGAATATCATAGTGGAATAGTGTTACTCCCCAAACCATCATAGTGGTGAAGGATCACTAACATGAATATCAAAGTGGGAAAGGGACCTTATTGAACAAGGTTGACTCCCTATTCCAGTCCTATTTATCATGTAATATATCATTCATTACCAAATATATTGGAGGTAGAAATAATTTTAAGCCCGCACATCACATAATGAAAATCATTTAAATGTGTTCCAAAAGATCATAAAAAATTCATCATATCATAATACCTAAAAAGTAAATTTATTTCATAATCATATCATAACCTGATGAATAGAAACAAGTTTAAAAAAAATTAATAATTGAATAACATGTGAAAATGAAACAATTTTCATAATCATACCATAAATTAATCATAGAATAACTATTTTTAAAGGAACATGTTAGTAAACATATTATCATAATAAACATAAAATATACAAAAAAATTATAAGGATGGTATCATTACATCATACTCCCAATTAAATTAAAGAAACAATAATGGTTGTTCTCATTGATGAATGGAAATTGCATAAAAATATCATTAACACATTATTGATGAACACGTCCTTCATATTTTTATGTAACTTATTTGGTATCTAAAAATTCAAAAAATATTAAGAAAATAGTTTTAAAATATCTGTAGAAAATATTAAATGATTTTTAAATAATTTAATACTATTGGTAGTGGAAAATACTATCCATGTCATACTAATTAAAAGAAAGATATAATTCTAATTTTTAGTAAAATTTAAAAAGTCCCTCATCTGGAAAATGAAAATAATATTTGATTTAAACTATTTTATACTTAGTAAAACATTTGTAATAATTTATTGAAATAATATTTTGATAACGATAAAAAAATTATTTGAATTTTTTTTGAAAAACATAGACATGGAAGATAAAGCGTGTTCGATCGAAGAGTGTAATAAAGTTGGATTTTCCTCAAAAACATTATCATAGACTCTTGAGTACATATGAAGAGGAAAATAAAAGGATAAAATTTATTTTTTAAAAATAATTATATTATAATAAATTAATGAGTGTCTTTCTAGATAGATCATAATATTTAATCATCGAAAGCGTAATGATAAACAATCTAGAAAAAATGGGATTGTAACATAAAACCCCTACCATGCTGGTACCTTTTGAATCATAAGAACATTAAAGAAATAAAATTAAATGGATATTTTCATCTCATAATAATATTAATTTTAATAAAAAAGTCATTCATTGTATGTATATATAAAAAAAAGAAAAAAATAGTGAATATGGAATGTGTCTCATCGAAATAAAAGCGGGACAAAAATCGCTTACCTCAAGTATTGAAAATTGATTACATGTTAAAACTATTTAATAATAGATATAATGTTATTATCAATATATTATATAACCATATTAAAATTTTACATATAATATATGATTCACTTATCACCCTTTATCACCATTTTATCAACAATTCTGTAATAAAATCACTATTTTATGTTGTAACTGCTTTATTTTTAATGTATGTTTGGTTTAGTAGTTTTGGTCTGTAAAATTTTAATATGGTTACATCATATAAAAAATATTAATAATGATATAAATTACATATATACCCACTATATTCATATTTTTATTCATCTATAAAATTTATATATACAAAAACGATTTACACCGTTTAGTAAGTCGTACATATTCTTGAACGATGTTTTAATTATTTGATAGATGGAATGAAAGAAAGGTAAAAAATAATTCAAATTCACAAAATAGTTTATATATAATATATATAACATATATTCATTATATCTATCCTCATTACAAAATATTTCAAAATAAAATGAAAAACATATCATATCGCTTCATGGAGGTAGTAGTCTACACGTATGCATGAGAGATGTTAACATTTCCAAAAGATTGTAATTTAAGAAGGTAGATGATATATTATAATTCAGGATATATCATTTTCTCATAAATATCATATAAAAATGTTAAATAAATCATTGTATCCATCCTTGAGAGGTGGTGATGGAAAATGACTAAATCGGTTCACGAGGTGGTAGTATATGGTACACATGACCGACGATGTCATTTCCCATTTGATGGAAGAGGATATTGTAATAAGTATTGAAAATTAATTTATAAAATATAACTATATGGGAGATATATATGATATTCTATCATCATATTTGAAAAATATCTTTCAGCGATGGATGATGAAATAAAATAAAAATGATTGATTAAGAACGATACCAATTCTACAGACAGCTGCCTTAGGTTAGGACCAAAATTTATCATAGGAGGGCTTCATAATAATAATAAGGCCCCTATAAAATGAGGTGGGGGGAAGTATTTATGTTATTTGGTTAGATATAGTATGATTTAAAATTATTTTTAATGGTTTATATGAGAGGAGAGGAAATTCCCTTTAATAAGTGGGGGAGGAAACCCACTTGGAACCCGCCTGAAAATTTTCTAAAAGAGTATATAATGATAAAGTATTTCCCCAAAAAATGGTTCCAAATTACCATAAATTAAATCTATGGAAATTATAAGTTTAAAATACGTCCAGAAATAGGATTTATATATGTTTAATTGGAAGTCATATGTTTGTCTTTTTGTTAACCTCGTGGTAAACCCATTCAACCATAAC
Organism: Viscum album; assembly: GCA_963277665.1. NCBI lineage: Eukaryota > Viridiplantae > Streptophyta > Magnoliopsida > Santalales > Viscaceae > Viscum > Viscum album. The sequence goes on along the minus strand of OY728122.1, from coordinate 573,857,164 downwards.
TGCAATAATTAATTTTCTACAGTTTTCACTATTAATTTTAGAAAAAAATTAATTTAAATTTTTTGAATAATATTAATTATTTTCATTCCAAAAATTTAGTCCACATTCTCAAACAAATTCCAATTACTAGAATAATTTAATTTAGAATTTAACCAGTAAGCGTAATGAAAATGTGGTTTTCCAATGATTTTTTTCTCAAAAAAAAAAAATTATTTATATAAAAAATATTCAAAAATTTGATTAAAATAAACCAAATTTGATTTATCATTATGTAATTTAACTAATATAACTTTCTAAACCATATTAATATAATATATAACCTATAAATTCATTAAATGAAAAGATAGTTTATATTTAAATTAGTACAATCACTATTAATTGAAAAATTAACCCTTTAAGGATATTATAAAGAAATTACTCTAAGAAAATTTTAACAAACCACATTAAAATATAATAGTGATTTTTTAAAATAATGATTCTAATTTTTTTTAGAAATTAATTTTATTATTTGTTCACAAAAAACAATAAAAATATTTTTTTGAGGAAACATTTTAACTTTGAATGTATAAATGATTTCATAATAATTGTGTACTTAGTTTTAAATATATTTTCCTTATCTAAAAATTTCATAATTAACTTTAAATATGTGATTATTATTGTTAATTTCACTATTTATAATAGAAATGTTTTGAAACTCATGTTTAAATACAAATATTTATAGTATATTTTTATTTGTTATAACTCGGGGCTCCCTATTACATAAGCTATCTAAGAAATTATATTTATTAGAAAAAAATATTTCATAAAATCTCATGGTGATACACCTATATTAGACTATACAAAGATAACAATAATACCAACTGATAATGCAATCCACTACCATAAACTACTCCCTTATCAATGTGTAATGTTGTTTACTCATGAATCATTCCCAAAGAGTCTCCAGAATCATTCACAAAAACACCACATGAATTTATTCTACACAGATATATAACTACATTTACCTATCTATGAATAATGAAAATATTGATATCATAATCCATAATGAAATCCATCTACCATTGCTGAATAAAATAAAACCCTAATGGGAGAAAACATGGTTCATACTCATATAATCAACAGATACAACAATGAGTTCAGGGATGAGAAAATGCTATGAATAATTCAAGACAAGAACCACCATTAGATGATTAATGTCATGGTTTCAGTATTTACATTCATGAGGTCATAAATTAAAAGCCCTGAAATAGATAACAACCCTCTACTTCATCAACACCAAACCCAATCCAGGTTTTGAAGCATCACAATAAAACTAGAATGAAAATAACTCCACTAGAATATGAACAACAAAAACAGTAATTATCCTATCTATAAAATACTCAAAAAACAACACAGAATTTGGAAGTCTAAAAAATGATCCTTAATATTAATTGTTTTTATAAATTTCATGATATATGAGAATTTTTGAATGATCCTCCTATAATAACTTATTATAGTAAGAAAACATCACACCTATTAATCATTTTTGTGGATACTAATGAACCCAACACCAGCATCATCAAATGAAAAAACTACTCCACAATGATATATGTCATGAACATGGAAATAGACCACAAATCCATATAACTCAGACATTTAATGATTTTAAAATAGAAAATGAAACTGAATAATTACCAAAACTAATGATAAATGATCTGAATACTCATCTAAAACTGAAAACAAAAGGATATAATCACTAAATATTACCAAAGACTGGCCTAAAAACTCACTAAACACTACATTCAACAGTCCCATGAACATATATAGTGAATTAATAACTAAAAATTACATCCTAAAAAACTCATATTTACTATAATGACAATATAAGGAAGACTTGGGATATCAACATACATCACTCAAATATAATGGGAGGAAACCTAAGCCACAAACACCAAGATTTGGTGCTAAAAACAATATCTTTATATAGTGGTTTTGATACCAACTGAAATGATCCCATTTTAAATTTCAATAATTAGAATACCCATTATCATATTGGAATAACTTACATACCAAATACATTTTAGTAATAGTGGTTTAGATAAATAGGAAAATCCATTTACATAATAAAACCCATCCCTTTCTCTATAAATGGAAATTTTTTCCCTTATACCTAGATCTTCTTATTCTATAACTTCTCAAAAAAAAATATCCATGCATGATATCCATATTGGATAATATTTCATAGTATCAATATTTAATACTTGAGAAAAATAGAAACATAAGAATGGGTTAGTTCGGATTCTCAATAAGGGTAAACACTTGAGAAATAAATCGAGGGTCATATGAAAGAATAATATAATCCTAAAGATAATAAGATATTTATTATAAATTAATAGGTTCATTTCCTATTAGTGATAGAATATAAATCATTATTTGTGTTATAGAACATTATCATTTCAAATGACCTAAGTCATAATAGTGATGAATCATTATTATTTCATCGTGAGCCACGAGAGCATAAAATAAGAATTAAAAATTTTCATAAGAATTGTGTGGAATAATGATACGTTTATAAAATAATTTTATTAGTAATGGATCACTTCAAATACTATCATTGTATATTGGGGTTACTCCATATTCCCTTATTTACATAGCCAAGCATCACTTTCTATACTTTCATATTGGACAAAGTCCCATATGAATCTGGGCCCACTATACAGTACAATACATATTATGTCATTAGGTATCAATATTTATAGAATTAATCATTAGGATATAAAATTATAATCCCTCAAACCACATAAAAATAATCATAAATATGTGTTCCATAAGATCATAAAACATTCATCATATCATTATTACTAACCCAAATAAAAAAATGCGGTTTCTAAACATCTCATCTTGATAATATCATAATCCATGTAAAGAAATGATGTATATAGTATCATAATATAATTTCCCTAGTGAAAAGAAAACAATCATTTTAATATTTTTACATAGATGAAAAATATGTTGTATAAATGTATTTAAAATGGTCTTTGAAAATCAAGAGGAAATAACCCTATTTCATTTGGTATATGTTAATGAAAAAAATTTAAAAAATATCGAGGAAAATTTTTTTTAAATAAAAATTGAAACATATAAATTATTATTATTATAAAATAATTTCCATGACAATAGGGAAATTATCTCACAAGATAAACATTAAAAGGATGATCCCTTTCACATTTTTTGTTAAAAGAAAAAAAGAGACTTTTATAGAAAATGAATTGAAGATACATCTAAAACCATTGTAAAGAACATAAAATTTTTATAAAAGGGAAATTAAAATTATATTGGATCATGTTACAAATATTATATGATTTTTTAGAGAACATGGATATAGAAGAGAATGATTCCTGACCAAATGGTGAAAGAAGATTGGGTTTTCTTAAAAATATTTTCTCTATCATTAAGTAAAATTTTTGAGGAAAATGTAAGAAAAAAAGACCCGATAAAAAAAATAGGAGAAGAACACATAAGGTTTTTAATATAAAATTTTCATATAATATTCCTTAATGTAACTTAAATATATAAGATCTAAATATGAAATTAAATTATATTCTAAATCCCTTATTGCATTGGAAATATTTGAATGAAAATCACTTAAAAGAGAAAAACTTATATGTATTTTTAAATACCCATATTTTCTATAAAATGAATCATAAAATACCTTCATGGGAGTCATATACACCATACATATAGAAACCAAATGTTTTTTACATGAAATTTAAATAATTTTAAGGATAAAAAACATAATAATAAATCATTCCATGATCAATAGGTCTAGTATCTTAGGAAAATTAGGTTCACATGAAAATTATACATATTAAAATATAAAATATTATTTAAAACCTTCTTCTTTATCCTTTCAAAAACTCTAAAAAATTCTGTACTCGATTTAATCACATGAGGATATAAATTAATGAAATTGGTGAGCTAAAATCCATCCAAGGGGAGGGATAACATAGAATTAATATAAGACATGAATCAATAATATTTGTGTGATTATAATCATCATAATCATATAATAAGAATGGGATTATGATCATAATCAAGAGGGAATCATTTGAAAAAGAATGGAATGTGTCATATGTATAATAATGAAACAACATTATATAATGGTAAAATAGAATACATAGTTGAAAGCAATGCTTGCATAATGTTCATGCATAACATATGTGAATAAATCATAACATAATTATTATAAAAATATAGAATCATGTTCACACATAATGAAGATAAACTCAAGATATACATTACATTTCACAATACATTGGAGGGATATATAATTTTGGGCCCACTTATCACATAATAAAATGCTTATAATCATGCATTCCAGATGGAAGAAGAATTATATTTTTGCAAAAAGAATCATTTTTCATGAGTGGAGAATAAATAACTCAATAAGAGTCAATGATATGTTTTTGAAAAAAAGTAATTTAAAAAAATACATGAAATTAGATTAGAACTCATTTTGTTTGGGTAAGAACATGTATAAATCCCGAAAGAAAAGGTAAATAATTTTGAAAGTATATATTCATGACATTGTATATATATCCATACAGAAATTAATGCGAAGTAGGTGATAACCCGAAAGAGGGGGACTTGGGTTTGAGAACCCCCTTAATATAAATCTTTATTTATATCATCGCATTTACACCTACTATATAAAATTCTTTGGTTTAATAGAAAATGGAACTCGAATGAAATTATTTTCATTTTTTTTTCAAACATGCTAAATTACAATAATTTATTTTTTAATTACTATTATTAATGTTGAAAGGTATTGATATCATATCTTCCCCAAAATTTATTGTTTTTCTTTGATTTTATGATCTTATATTATTTATATTTCTATATTTTTAAGATTAACTTCATAAGATTATAAATACATATATTTATAAATTATTATACTAGAAATAATTTATTATAATGATCCATAATGGTTTTTTAGTTTGAGAGGTGGTGATATCCTCAGGGGTAGTTAACTGACTATTGATAAGACATTATCAAAATATGAGTAGTAGTAGTACGAAAAATAAAAAAATCATAAATATAGTTATTATAGTTAATTAAAATTATTAATATAATTTTATCATACTACTCAATTTATCTTATAATATTTGGGAATTAAAGGAACATAGAAAAAAGGTAAGAGAACAGGAAAATGAGAATAATGGTTGATGAAAACATACCATCTTCTCAGTGTTACTTTTTGTATGACAATAATAAACTCGAATTCTTCAAGTTGATTTTCTCAAAAACTCCCATAATGATTCCAGGTGTCTTAATAGAGGGAATTTTATATTTTTTTCCCTTTTTAATATGAAGGATAAGCGGTTTCCCAAGGGTATGAAGGGGGAGTTCTTATATGCGGAGAGGGGTAATTTTAAGTTATAATAATATATAATATATTATATCCATCATAAACCATTAAATTGTAATATTTTTTATATTATGATATATATTTCAATAAAATAAAATGATTTTATGACTTTCAACCACTTTTTAATTCGAATTTATTAGTTTAATAAAAATGAAAGTAGAAAATAAAAAAACATTTATTGAAAGAAGCATTGTAGAACTTCAAACATTAAAAAATTACTTTTTAGGTTTTTAAATAAAGTTTATTATTTTTTAATTACCCAATTACATTAATATAATTACTTTTTGTTGAGATAAATGATTTTATATTTATTAATATATTATCATATAACTATTATTTCATAAAACATGAAATATTTGAATAACTATATTTTAACTATTCGTGTAATAATTGAATATTTGTAGTAAATTATAAATTTTTTACTATTGGTAAATTTCAATTTCATGATTCTATAAATGACCATAAATTTATTAAAATAATAATCTATGTTATATAATTTTAAATTTTATTGCAGAAATAATTTTTTCACAAAGTACATTAAAATATAATTTTTTTAATAAAAGTGCATATAAATTATTTCACTTTTTAATCATGGTATTTATTTAATTAAAATATTTATATTTTTTTAAAAATCATGATAAAATATTATTTATATTACATCTTTTTTAGAGTTTATATTACTTTTCCAATGATCACATTAGTACTACAATAGTCATATTACTATTCAAACGATCGCAATACTATTAGAATGATTATATTACATACTATAAAGACCAATTTATTAATTCATGCATTATTCAATATAATTCCTCCATGTTTATATATTTTTTTATTTTCAAAAATTTTAATTGGTTTGTATGTATTTTTTTCATTTCTGTAGTGTTGTTTATGAGAGTGATAATTCAAGTAGATTATAATGGTTTAAATTTTCAAATTATTCCTTTTATACATTATTTTATATCCGGCTATAACATTTATAATTTTCATGGGTCTTTGTAATGATCATAACAAATTAAATACTAGATGGTTTTGTTCCTTGGTGTTATTTTTGTATAATTCCATACATTATAATATAGTAAATATTTACATAAGAAACAAATTTCAATTATAAATTTTCAGTAATTAAATTCAACCCTTTAATAATAATTTTATGCCAAAAAATTAAAATATATTATTGGTTGAGAATATATGAGGGTACTACTATATCCTTTTTTCATTAGGTTCCAATGTTTCCTGTTCATATTTATGGCTCCATCACAACACTATTATAAGGTGAACTGTCTTGTTGTGTAAAAATTATTTATATGATCTGATATCTTCACCATATACTCCTCATAAAAGAGGTCATGGTCATATTTTACCACCTTAAGATTCAATACATGAGAGAGATCATGTTTGTACTTCATCCAGAGGGACACATGGAACATATCATGGTCTTGTACCATGTTTAGTGAAAGTGAAAGTTGATAGGCCACTGATACTATGTGATCAATGATCCCAAGGGGGATAATGTACTTATTTATAAACATTACATTCATCACCAACCTCATGACTCTCTCCCACATTGGTATTTGATGGAAAACAATGTCACACACTTTAAACATCATGTCTAATATGATGGTTCTCATCATATATATTCTTCCATATTAGAGATGATTTTATATTTTATTGGATGAATTGAACTATATTTGTCCTTTCATGCACAAGAACATGTCAAAGTAGCTTCTATTCACTGATTTCACTCAAATATGTAGGATTTATACATCTCGTCCTATATGGATCTTAATATGTTTCCCATTGAATACATGAGCAGAAGTTTTTATTATATGAGAACAAAACATGTCACAACCCATCCTCAGGGCCCGTGCCGTGACTACCCCAAGCCTGCCTTCCATAGGCTAGGGGCTGGCGACTAGCACCAAAGGCGTAAATACCTACGTTGGGAAGGCATTGACTTTATAAAAGTAAACAAACACAATAGAGTACACAAGAGGAAGTAAAACACTATGTAAAAAGTGAATACAATGGAGTGTTCTGGAAAGTAAATTTGACAGTATACAAACCCAACGGAACAACAAGTACATGTAGAAAGGGAAAAACAGCTGAAAGTAAAGAGAATCTTCTGGATCGTCCTTCGGGGTTCATACCTGAAGGGTAGGTACATATTTCCACCTCAGCACTCTAGTTCGTTAGTATTCTCCATGTGATGACTCATCGCAAGGTCCACCTCCGGGTACCGTCCAGTCATGGAGCTCTCAGCCTACGTCAGCGTTGTCCGTCGTCTGCATCCAACATAATGAGGTGCGGGCATAGCCCGTCCATGGGTGAGTATAACGATACTCAGTAGGGACCCCGAGACTCACAGGGTCTCACAATATCCACTAAGGATAAACAAAAGAAGAAAGATACAATCACTAAGTATCAACCAACCCTAATTAGGTATATGCCCATACATATACCTAAGTTACCAATCACGATCCGGCTCTAACTCACGAGCCCAAGCACAACCCAGTCCACACAAGAAGTAAAGTCAAGCACCATTATGTTAATGGTTGAAAGACATAACTTAGCTCACACAAGTATGCTATAATTGTAGAGAGATATAGATGATCAGATGTTGCCACTGAATCATCTAAGATGTCAGACCCACACAGAATATAGTCCAGCTAAGCTATCAGACCGACACAGGTCACAGTCCAGCTATCTCATCTAAGATGTCAGACCCACACATGATACAGTCCAACTATCTCATCTAAGATGATGGACCCACACAAGATATAGTCCAGCTATCTCGTTTAAGCTATTGGACCCACACTAGATATAGTCCAGCTATCTCGTCTAAGCTGTCAGACCAACATAGGATACAATCCAGCTATCTCGTCTAAGCTTTCAAAGCCACATAGGATATAGTCCAGCTATCTCGTCTAAGCTGTCGGACCCACACAGGATACAGTCCAGCTATTCTAGAGTAATATAGATGATTAGATGTAGTTACTGAATCATCTAAGCTGTCAGACCCACATAGGATACAGGACCAGAAACTATATCAGAACTGTCGAACCAACACAGGATTCTGGTATAGTTGTCATCATTGTCGAACCCACGGAGGATTCCAGTACGATAGTTATCGTCGCAGTTGCAGCCAAATCTAGGGTTCCCGCACAAATCACACTCGATTCCAGGAGGGTCCGCTCCTCGAGCAAGGGGGTCGATTCATCCACTATCACGAATCCCTGATTTGATGTATCCCAATGTTTCATCTCATCAAAAGAAACTCAACGCCAGAGATGGCGCGTCAATCGGACGCCCGGTCTGAGAGTTATTGGATTTTCTGTTCCAGGGGCCCAGTTGGATTTACACTCGTTCCAAACCCGGCCGTTTTCCAAAGTTGTCCAAAACTCACTTAGAGTATCACGAATGGTCTGCCTCGTCGTGAGGGCCCCAGTGCTGCAGACGGCGCATCAATCAGACACGCGGTCTAGCAGATATTTACGTTTAAGAGAAAAGGGCCTAGCCTATCAAGCCCAGTGGGCTGGCGGGTTTGCCAGACCAGGTTCAGCGGGTCCGACCCGGCTGGGGGTCGGCCAGGCCCGGTTTGGAGGATCCGACCCGGTTGGGGGTTGGCCCGGCCCTGTTTGGCAGGAATGACCCAACTGGGGGGTCGGCCTAGCCCGGTGGGGCACAGCCCACCCGCGGACCCGACCCATAGAGCGGGCTGGTCCAGTTCGCCTGATGGCGCAGAGTGGTGCAACATCTCCCTGCCCGGCCGACTGAAGCCAGCCGGTTTTGTCTAGTGTGAGCGGCCGGCGGTTGCGAGCTGCGGTTCCCCCGCCGCACGGCGCATGCGGGCACCGCGATCCTCCAGCCCAGCCGGCCATAACCAGCCGGTTCATCCAGTAAGGGGCCCGCACAGCAGGTCGTGGTCTTCTCCGTAGTGCTGAGCCAAGGGGGTTCTACGGTCCTCCAACCCAGTTGGCGACGACAAGCTAGTTCGGTTCATCCGCTAAGCGGCCCGCGGATGTGGGCTGCAGTTTCCTCCATGCGGCCGGTGCAATGGCGTTGAACCTCCACCGCTGCGGCCCGGCCTGGCCGCAGCCTTCAGTCACTCTTCCACCTTATGGCCATGGTCTTTTTCTCCGGTGCGGTGCGACGACATGACACCCTTCCGACTCCGCCTCCGTCTCCAAATAAACCAACAAGCAACGGAGGAACGCCGGGCCATGTTGGTTCGGCCCGCGCCATCCGTATTAGATGATATCATTTAGCCAATGAAGAACCAAGGTATTAAATGAAGAACAATGTATAATTTTATTCCATTAAAATAAATCGAATCCCCCTACCTCGAAAATGATGCTCGCTCGGCAGAGTCGCGGGAAAGAGGGAGGGAGTCGATTTCATTGACGCCAGGAAACGTTCGAGGATGGTGTGTCGTCAATGTTCCATGCGGGTGGCATTTAACCCTTTAATGAAGAAGGAGGTTGAGGAAATGAAGATGACATGTCGTCGTTCATTAGTGGAAATGGCGTTCTTCGTGGACAGGACGTTGTTCCACGTTGGAGATGTACTTCGTGATCTTCGTGGGAAGAACACTTCCTTTCTAATCCTCCAAAGCCTCCAAAGATAATATGTCCAACCAACATAAAATAAAAACCCACTAATTATTTAAAGGATGTATTAATGAATTCCAAGGGTTTCAAATTCATTAATCCAAATCCATTAATTAATTAAATGTGGAGTTGGCTCATTAAAAAGGGAGGGAGGAGATAAAGAGGCACCCAATTAATAAATGAAGTTTCATCCTCCTTAATTTGGGAGTTCAAGTGTTTTAAGGAGTTTAAGGGGGAGTTGAAGAGTTTGGAACTCGTGTGGGCCCCACCACACAATATCCTCCCATGGGAGGTTATGTGGGGGGTGGGCCCCACCTCTAACATCACTTTGGAGAAATTAACCACCACTTAAAAATTTTGTCACACATAATTTTTAATTTAATAAAAATCCCCAAAAACATAACTTCCCCTCCCGACCAAACAAAAAAACATTAAAAGTCCCCTTAGGAGAATATCGGCGTTGTGAGATCATCAGTGCCCTCAGATTTCAATTCTGAGCACCAGTTCAAAAGATCTAAAAACCCGCCCGTACGCCTAATGAACGTAACCGAAAAAAACTTCAGAAAAATTATTATCAGTCACCCTCAACCCACTACGGTCGAGGTTAGGATCTGCCTAGGTGAAACACACCCCAAGAACCCAATAGTACTCTTTTATTTTCAATCTGAGGTACCGTTTCAACGTTATGAATTTTACAATAAAATAATTTCAATTAATTATTTTATTTGCGGCCAAAAAATAACTTTTTCTGGTGGCCTGCATCGGCCAATGTTAGTATCCACTTAAATAAATCGTACCCGCACGAGTTCCGCGGTGGTCTCAGATATTCAATCTGAGCAACCGTTTGTGAGTTATAAGCATTTGAAAAATAAAATAATTTATTTAATTATTTTATTTACGGTTATTCCATTTTTGGAATTTCTCACAGGACGCCCGCGCGGACTAAAATTAAGTCGCTCCAAGGGTAAACCTGCCATACTGAGTGTAACGATGCCCTATGATTTCTGATCTGAGAAACCATTTAAGAGTTATTCCACATTTTCAGGCAAAATTCTTACAAGTGTTAATTGATAATTAACAAAACATCAGAAATTGATTCCGAGCACACCGGGCCATAGAATCAGGTGCTGTCAGAAAATACAGACTCATAAAATTCCAAAGAATTTTTGAAAAAAATTCTTTGAAATTTACAGGTCTTTACATTACCCCCACCTTAGGGATTTAAGTCCCCGTAAAGCTACAACACACACTAGGGAAACACATGGGGGTATTGAACAAACATCTAAGCCTCCCACTCCCATGTGCTCTTTTGGAGGTTCCTGTGCTGCCAAAAAATGTGCACCAGAGGAATCGACCATCCACGTAGGACCCACTCCTGTCGATCCTTGATCTCCACTGGGACCTTTGTGAATGTAGCCCCTTTATCGATGTCCAGATCCCCATGGTTTATGATGTGGGACTGTTCATGCACGTATCTCATCAGCTGTGATACATGGAAGACGTCGTGCACCCGATGCAATAGAGGTGGAAGGGACAGGTGGTAAGCCACCTCACCTACCCTGTTAAGGACCTGGAACGACCTGATAAAATGCGAATATAACTTTCCGCCATGGCCAAATCTCCGTAGACCTCATCGAGGCGAGACCCATAAAAAGACGTGGTCACCATCCTCGAACTCCAGTGGTCTCCATCCCCTATCAACATAGGACTTCTATCTAATCTGTGCAGTCTTCATCTTCTCTTGGATGATCTGCACCTTCTCTGTTGTAGCCTAAACCATCTCTGGTCCTACAAGTGCTGACTCCCCTGGGTCATTCCAGCATTGTGGTGATCTTCAAGGTCAGCCGTACAGTGCCCTGTTAGGTGCCATCTCGATGGTGGAGTGGTAACTGTTGTTATATACAAACTCTTCCAAGGGTATGTGATCCACCCAGCTACATACAAAGTCGAGGACACATGCACAAAGCATGTCTTTGAGAGTATTAATGGTCCTCTCAGTCTAACCGTCTGTCTAAGGATTGGAGGCGGTTCTCAAGAGATGATGCATCCCAAAATCCTCCTGTAACCCCTTCTATAGAAGGGAAGTGAAATGAGCATCTCGATCAGAGACGATAGTCAATGGCACAACATGAAGCTGTACGATCTCCTGAACGTAGAGGCAACCCAAGCTCTCTAGTGAGCCCTGCTCTCTAATCGGTAGGAAGTGGGCTGACTTGGTGAGTCGGTCTACGATCACCCAGATAGATTTGTGTCCTCTGGATGTACGTGGAAGACCCGTCATGAAGTCCATGGATATCTCATACCTCTTCCACTTTGGAACCTCTAAAGGTTGAACCAAGCCTGCAGGTACCTGATGTTCCGCCTTCACTTGCTGACAAGTGAGGCATCGAGAGACAAATTCCGCAATTACCTTCTTCATACCTGGTCACCATAGTACGTCCTCTAAAGAGGATGTTGTGCTCCCCACCTTCAGAAAATCCATCAGGTGCCTGTCCTGTGGAAATCTGAGCACGTTGTGTCTCGCAGTCAGCGTCCCCTCGCCGCGCCTCCTAAACTCACTGAAGAAGTGGGGGATTGACTATAAGAGACTGAAGGAAGGCTGCTCCATCTCTATCCACAAAGTGTATCTATAAAGAAGCTAGCTGATATGTTGTCTCACCTAGAAGCTGTATACCAGATCTCTAACTGAGTGTATCTACTACAACATTCCCCTTCCCAGGAGTATAGACTATCTCAAAGTCATTGTCAGGGAGGAACTCAAAACTAAAAACTCTTGCTGCCACGAGGGTAAAGCTAGTCGACTCATGAGTGATCAGCTGCACCCTCCCAAGCATGAGTTTATCCTATGCTTCCTGGGTTTCCCTTTTCACAGACCAAGGAAAACATCATCCCAACATTTTAGATAAACCAAAATCTTTTTGCCTAATACAGTCAATCTGTGTATGAATTGTGGCTTCCCAGTCCATACCCAATATAACATCGTAAGGCCTCGACGCTGCCACCAAGAGGCTTCCTACTGAAACTCTCGCCTCAAGAGTCAGATCACACCATCGGCGTAAGTGTGATTATCGAGTCTCCTCCCAAATGTATCTATAGACGCGAGTGTCAAGTCAACGGTTTAACCAGAATCTCTAGGTCAGGGACAAGATTTGTGGAAGGAAGGAATGATTGGTACCTGTATCTATTGATATGACATCTAGTAGTAGATACAGACCATACCTCAAATCATTCATAGAGCCCTTGGGTCACACTCCTTGAATACAGGTAGCTACTCTTTTCCTCTGGCCTCCAGCTCCCTGAGCCTGGCGGGGACTATAAAGGTGGGTGGTTGTAACATGTTGAAATATACACCACCACATGCTGCTCTCCTAGCTCTGCTTCCACGTCTACTGCCCTGCAGATTTATCTATCCATGTCACATACACTTCCCGAAACTTTTTTCACACCCAATTCTCTGAGACGGGTGCAAGTTCCTTGCTTTCCCATTGCTAACATTCACCACCTGTATTCGTTCATCCAAAGAACATTCAACCACAAAGGTTCTCTCTAGAACCCTAGCATAATTAGAAATGCATAGAGGAAAAGTGATGGATCATATATTCATTAAACACATATCGTTTGGTAGTCTGATCCCCAATTCACTGGTCTTATCGTATTCATCGCGTACCCAGAACGATCGGTATGTCTCGATGAATACTCAGCTACCGACATGTCATCCTGATGAATCTGTATAAGTTCTAGAGAACTCTCAGCCACCTCCTCAAGCCAGTCCTCGACCACCTGTGAGTCGGGCTCACCTCAGAACCTGAGGGGTATCTGATGCTAAAACACATGTAAGGCACTAAGCCTACATGTGTCATCTACCGGTACTGCTGGCTGTAATAGCTGACCAACAGGCAGGGATATAGCTGACACACTACCTGAAGGTAGAACTCATGAAACGGTCCACGTACTGATGCCTCATCACTATGCGGACCAAACTCATGGTCACTCACTGGAAAACACTAGTAGCTAAGTTCACCATCCGCTCTACTGGTGTCTCAAATAGGCGAAAAACTCTAGAAATTGTCTCCAGAAAGTCCTATGCTGCCTGGGAATCTGTCTCGCCTTATAACCTCAGAGGCCTATACTACTGGAACTCATGCAACACGATCTGTCGGCATGCACCGTCTGCTAGTACGGCTGGTGGAATCTAATGACCAATGGGTGGTGGTGTTGCTATTACACCATTCAAAGGTTCCAACATAGTAAGAGGGACCTGCACCAGAGCCTCATCGCTTGGTGGGCCATCATCATGTACTCACTCAGGAACCCTAGCTAGCTTCCATCATAGTGTCATCCTGATAAGGAAAAGTTGCGCCACGGTCAATAAGTTTATACCTAGTGAGATGAATCAAAGAGACCACAAGGAAACTCTTGAAACACACACACAATCAGTGTTTTTGTGCACTACATTGGAAATCAGAGGTCAGGGTCCTGGTGTATGGAAATGTCGGCCGCCCCACCAACATTGGACTCCCTGTACTGAAGACCACACTCAATACTCTTAACAATATTGCATCAAAGAAAAGAATGTTCAAAGTCATGAGTTCTGTGGTAGAACCGACTCCTCTGATACCAATTTGTCAGAACCCGTCCTCAGGGCCCATGTCGTGACTACCCCAACCCACCTTCCATAGTCCAGGGGCTGGCGACTATCACCAAAGACGTAAATCCCTAAGATAAGAAGGCATTGCCTTTATAAAAGTAAACAAACACAAAAAAGTACGGAACAAGAAGTAAAAAATAAGTAAAAATGAATACAAAGGAGTGTGTTGGAATGTAAATGGGCCAATATACAAACCCAACTGAACAACAAGTACAAGTAGAAAGGGAAAACAAATGAAAGTAAAGAGAAGCTCTTGGATCGTCCTCCAGGGGTCCTACCTGAAGGGTAGGTACAAATGGCCACCTCATCACTCACATCGTTCAGTCTCCTCCATATACCGACTCATCACAAGGTCCACCTCCAGGTACCATCTAATCATGGTGCTCTCAGCCTCCGTCAGTGCTGTCTGTCGTATGCATCCAACACAATGAGGTGCAGGCATAGCCTGTTCAGGGTTGAGTATAACGATACTCAGAAGGGACCCCGAGACCCGCAAGGTATCACAATATCCACTAATGATAAAAAAAATAAAGATACAATCACGAACTATCAACCAACCCTACATAGGTATATGCCCATACATATACCTATGTTACCAATCACGGGCTGACTCTAACTCACGAGCCCAAGCACAACCCAGTCCACACATGAAGTAAAGTCAAGAATAATGATGTTAATGGTTGAAAGACATGACTCATCTCACACAAGTATGCCACAATTTTAGAAAGATATAGATGATCAGATGTAGCCACTGGATCATCTAAGCTGTCAGACCCACACAGGATATAGTCCAGATGTGCTTTCATACCCACAACAGATATAATCCAGCTATCTCGTCTAATATGTCGAACCCACACTGGATGGAGTCCAACTATCTCGTCTAAGCTATCAGACCTACACACAATATAGTCTAGCTATCTTGTCTAAGATGTCAGACCCACACATGATACAGTCCACCTATCTCGTCTAAGCTGTCAGAACCACATAGGATACAGTCCAGCTATCTCGTCTAAGCTGTCGGACCCACACAAGATACAGTCCGTCTATTCAAGAGTAATAGAGATGATCAGATGTAGTTACTGATTCATCTAAGCTTTCAGACCCACACATGATACAGGACCAGATACACTGTCAGAATTGTCAAACCCACAAAGGATTATAGTATAGTTTTCATTGCTGTCGAACCCATGGAGGATTCTAGTATGACAGTCATCGTCGCAGTCGCAACCAGCTCTAGGGTTCCCGCACACAGCACGCTTGATTCCAAGAGGGTCCGCCACTCGAGAAATGGTTTTGATACATCCACCATCATGAATCCATGAGTTTATGTATCTCGAAGATCCATATCATCAAATGTAACTCAACGCGATAGACGACGCGTCAATCAGACGCCTGATCTGAGAGTTATTGGCTTTTCCATTCCAGGGGCCCAGTTGGATTTACCCTCGTTCCAAACCCGGCCATTTTTCAAAGTCATCCAAAACTCACTTAGAGTATTGAAAGAGGTCTGCCTCGTCTTGAGGGCCCCAGTGCCGTAGACGGAGTGTCAATCGGGCACACAGTCTAGACGATATTCGCGTTTAAGCGAAACGGGCCCGACCTATTAAGGCCAGTTGGCTGGAGGGTCGGCCCGACCTGGTTTGGTGGGTCCGACCCGGATGGGGGCCCCCTGTCCTGGTTTGGCAGGTCCCACCTGGCTAGGTTGTCGGCACGGACCACCAGTGGACCCGGCTCGCAGATCAGGCCGGTCCGGTTCGCCCGGCGGCACTGAGCAACGCCATCTCTCCTTTCCCGGTCGGCCAAAGATGGATGGTTTTGTCCGGCATGAGCAGCCCATGGTTGCGGGCTGCTGTTCCCCTGCCTTGCGGCGCCTGCGAGCGCCGCGCTCCTCCAGACCGACCGACCGTAGCCGACCGGTTCGTCCAGAAAGCGGCCTGCACAGTGGGCCATGATATTCTCCGTAGCGCGGCGCCAAGGGGGCACCACGGTGTTCCATCCCAGCCGGCTGGTTCGGTTCGTCCGCCGAGCGGCCTGCGGATGCAGGCAGCAGTTTCCTCCACACATCTGGCGCGATGGTGCCGTACCTCCACCGTAATGGCCCAGCCTGGCCGTGGCCTTCTATCACCGTCGCCTTATGGTCTTGGTCTCTTTCTCCGGTGCGGTGCGACGACATCGAACCCTTCCGACTCTGCCTCCGTCGCCAAATAAACCAACAAGCAACGGAGGAACTCCGGGCCGTGTTGGTTCATCCCGCACCCTCCGTATTAGATTATATCATTTGGCCAATGTCGAACCAAGATATTCAATGAAGAACAAGGTATAATTTTATTCCATTAAAATTAATCGAATCCCCCTACCTCAAAAATGGTGCTCACTCGGCAGAGTCACAGGAAAGAGGGCGGGCGTCGATTTCGTTGACACCAGGAAACGTTCAAGGATGGTGTGTCTTAGATGTTCCTTGCGGGTGGCATCTACTCCATTAATGAAGAAGGTGGTCGAGGAAAGGAATATGACACACCGTCATTATTTTGTGGAAACAGCGTTCTTCGTCGAGAGGACAACGTTCCACGTTGGATATTTCCTTCACGTTCTTCGTGGGAAGAACGCTTCCTTTCTAATCCTCCAAAGCCCATAAAATAAAAACACACCACTTATTTAAAGGATGGATTAATGAATTCAAAGGGTTTCAAATTCATTAAGCCACATCCATTAATTAATTAAATGTTGAGTTGTCTCATTAAAAAGGGAGGGAGGAGATGAAGAGGCTCCCAATTAGTAAAGAATGTTTCATCCTCTATAATTTGGGAGTTTAAGGGGTTTAAGGAGTCTAAGGGGGAGTTGAAGAGTTTGAAACTCGTGTGGACCCCACCACACAATATCCTCCCATGGGAGGTAATGTGTGAGGTCGGCCCCACCTCCAACTTCTCTTTGGAGAAGTTAACCACCACTTAAAAATTAAGTGACGCATAATTTTTAATTTAATAAAAATACTCAAAAGTTTAACTTCTCCTCACGACTAAAAGAAATTGCAGTAAAGGTCCCCATAGGCGAATATCGGTGCTGCGAGTTCATCGGTGCCCTCATATTTCAATTCCGAGCACCGGTTGAAAAGATATAAAAACCAGCTCATACGTCTACTGAACGCACCAGAACAAAACCTCAGAAAAATTATTATCTATCAACCTCAACCCACTACGGTCTAGGTTAGGCTCTGCATTGGTGAAACATGCCCCAACGAACCCAACGGTACTATGGTATTTTCAATCTGAGTTACTGTTTAGATGTTATGAATTTTATAATAAAATAATTGTCACTTAATTATTTTATTTGCAGCAAAAAACAAACTTTTTTTGGTGGCCTGTGCCGGAAAAAGTTAGTATTAGTTTAAATAAATCCTACCCTCATGAGTTCAGCAGTGGTCTCGGATTTTCAATCCGAGCTACCGTTTGTGAGTTATAAGCATTTTAAAAATAAAATAATTTCTTTAATTATTTTATTTAAGGTTATGCCATTTTGGGAATTCCTCACAGTAGGCCCGCACCAACTAACCTTAAGTCATGCCTAGGGTAAACCCGACATCCTGAGTGCAACTGTGCCCTCAGATTTCGGATCTGAGTAACCGTTTAAGAGTAATTCCACTTTTTCAAGAAACCTGCCTAGGCACATTAATTTATTCTTAAGAAAACATCAGAAATTGATTCCGGGCACATCAGGCCTCAGAATCAGGTGCCTTCAAAAATTGTGGACTTGTAAAATTCCAAAGAATTTATGAAAAAAAATTCCTTGAAATTTCCGGGTCTTTACAAAACTAATGGGACATACTGATCTATTCCTACATTAAATTCCATTTAAAAGGATCTCAATGTGAAATCATTTTTTTAAAGGGTCTTTTATAATTTCCATTAGTTTAGGTGTGATAGGTTGTACTGAAATTAAATTTAGTATTCATAGCATATTGTAGACTTTTGTAAAATTTATAGATGTTCCTTAGACCATGATCAAATATGATTGAATGTGGTACACCATGAAGACATAAAAAAAAATTTATGTATATCTTTCCAATATTGTAATGATTGAAATGTTCCAAAATAAAGATAAAGTGGGATGTATTGGTGTGTTGATCCACCACATCCCATGTTTCATTGTATTGTTTAGACATCTTCAACAGACCATTGGAAAAGTCTGTAGTGATTTTTTCCCATTACCATGTAGGTATGAGAAATGGTTTCATCACTCCCTTAAACATATTTCTCTATTCATTATCATTATGAAATACCATGCACATTGAGGCTTACTATTTAATATATTTCTTTAGGTTTTCCCAGTAAATGTTCTCTCAAAGATCAGAGTAAATCATGGAAATTCTAGTATATATGAAGAAATATGAGCTCTATGAATTATCCAAGACCTATTTATTTATCAGAGGTGATGAAGGAACACAAATTCTCATTACGAACCAAATGAAAACATATTCATCAATTTTGAATTCATTATACCTGTCATCATTTTCAAAAATTTCCATCCATTGAAGTTCCACATCATCTCTTTACTCCTCCTTGATATTATCTTAGATAAATGGCCGGGAAATACTTTTGTAAACATAGGATATGTTCCCTTTCATTATGATTTCGTGATACATACTTTTCATTTACTTAAAGATAGTAAATTTATCAATACATTTAATGGTGAATATTTTAGGTTCTTTAATACAAAAATCAAAAAATACATTATTCCACATTCCATGTTGGCAGTGAATAGAGAAACCACAATCATTGATTAGCTCTAATAATCTTAATTGAAGCATGTTGAGATCTTTGTATGTTAATATATTCTTAAGATATTTTTTATCCATATTTATAAAAAAAAATTCACCATAGAGGTAGTGCCACTGAATCTTCAAAGAGAATATCATAGATACTATCTCCATAACAAGTTTCAGGTAGTTCTACTTTTTTATTTTAAACTATCACGAGGAATATACTATCCATTTATCATTCAATGTGAGTAAAAATCCCCATGTCTTTGTTTCAATCCTATTTTTATATCAAAAATCCTAATCAACATGAGGGTATTATGATTATATGAAGAGTAATTAGCCTATCCACTAAATCTTTTTAGATTTCCTCACATTCATCAAATCTAGATGTACTTTACCCCTTTCAATATTAAATAAGTTAGTGTCTTAAAAAATCATGACCTTTTTCAGAAAAATAATCAATAGAACCTAAATAATAAATGAGAAATATTAATTTCAATTAAACTTAAGGGTCTATTACATTCATCACATTCCTTTTTCATTATATTTTCTTTATAAATTTCCATAATTATGATCATGATCCCCAAGAATATAACATTCATTATCAAGTAATTTTAATTTGTGAACATTATACACATAATACAAACTTATTATGTCCTCCATACTATTCTTATATACTCTTTATATTCCTAATTAATTATTGATTAAATTATAATATCACCAGTAAAATATTATGCAAATATTCAGAGGTAATTTATAAGAACTATATTCATAAAATCCATAATGATTTTATGGGTAATATTAAGACCAAAGGACATTACTATAAACTCATAGTGTCCATATATCATATGATATTCTACATTATGAATATATTACTTATTCACCTTTAGATCATGATATCTAGAATGGAGATCCACCTTTGTGAAGTACTGATATCCTCATTGATTATTGAAAATGGTATCAATCCTTGAGAGGGGATACTTTCTCTTTATGGTGGTATTGTTGGTCTCCCGGTAATCAATGAAAAACAACATAAATAATTCCATTATCTTTACAAAGATAACTAGTGAACCCAAGGTGATGTAGTGGGGCATAAAAAACCTTTATCAAAATACTATTACATCTGCATATTTAACTTTTTCAGTTCAATTAGGGATATCCTATTAGGAATCTTCAATATAAAAGTGGATCTCGAAATAACATCTATTAGTAACTCTATTGGATGATATAGGGGAATTATTGTCCACTATATGGGAAATAAATTTTTATAATACCTAAAAATTGGAATTTCCTCTAAGATGATGCTTTTATTTTACATAAAATTTTTAGAAAGAGATGTTTCTTCCAATATCAACACCTAACTTATTAAGGGAATTTCCAAAGGTTATTTATAATATTCCTAGACTTTGTATATGATTATAGGATAGTTTAAAAAATAGAAATATGTTTCCTTTTTGGATAGTTCATGTGAGATCAATATAATGAGAGAAATCACATTCATAGTATAAAATAGAATTCCATCAAGGGAAGGAGTAAAATATGTGTTGGAACAAAATTCACACATATTTTCATAGGAGAAGAGTCTAATACATAGATTTCAATGATTGCACGACTAGGTATTTTAAAATATATATTTATTTAGATCTATCAGGTATATGATTCAATAGATCTAGGAATCTTTTATGATATAAAGTAATATGTGAAAATCGAATCAAATTAAAAATGTTCCATTATTGAGAAATACACAGTGAAGCTTTTATGATTTCATTTTCAAGTTCCTCCTTAGCGGTGGTGATGGAATTATCTTTTCTTTAGTCCATCATCTTCGATGGTTGACGATGTACGTTACATTTGATAATCATTGGTTTAGTGCATTGACTTGTATAGTGCCCTTTCTCCTTATAATTGAAATAACATACCATGGTTGGTGCATTTCGAGTATCCATCCTTTCCTGTATCATGTTGGATGAATTATTCGTGTCTCTACGACAATATTGAGCTTGTTTTCCTTCTCTCTCCCATTTAAATCATTTTCTCATACCTTTAAGGAAGTTCCCAAGATTCTTATTTCCATATATTTGGCATTTGGGTGATTGGATCTTCTTTTCACCTCTTTTATTTTATCCTCCACATGAAACTCCATTCTCCCCTTCATATCACCATGTTAATGGGGATATTCTATGAAATCCATTTCTAAATTTATATATCATAGAACTACTTCTTCAAAACTCCCAATGGATCAAATATCTTATTCCTTTTAGAGGTGTACTTTTAAACCACTATAAAATATATATCATCCTCAATCATTGTTGATAAAAAACCGTAACATGTATCATAAACGCCTTATTAAATATTCCTTGTAAATCGTGAGTGATTCACTCTCCATTTTCCTAATCTTATAGAATTATCTCTCAATTGTTAATCAATGATTTTGGGGGGAATAATTTTTAATAAATATCATCATAATGTCTTCCTACATCGATTAATACATTTTATCTCTTGACTAATTATTATTTATAAATGGCCACTATTGAGAAGCCTCTCCATCTAAATGACAGATGACAATTTTAACATTATCCTACTCAGAATAGTGTAGCACGTAGATTATTATTTTTTATTGAGTTAACACAATATCCAGTGACTAGTGCATAAAAAGATCATCTAATCATTAATGGTCATTTCTGTATAAATGGATCGATGGATAATTGTTCCATCTTGGGTGATTATAGATTTTACAAATGATTTAGTTTATTGTTCAAAGTCTGAGATAGATAGGTAGGAACAACCATAATGTTTTAAACTCCACCACCAATTACATTGGGAATTTAATTCAAATAATTGTTTCATTGTCCCTCATATGGGTTATTGGAATGGATGGTCATGGTCAGCACTATTTTTGAAATTATAAAACATTTGAACAAAAAATAAATCAATAAAGATTAAATAATTTTTTTATTGCCCAAATCACCTCTTAATTCATATATAATTGAATCCCTATGTTTAAAATTTCCTTCTTATTAATCAATTCTCTTAAGATCAGGTACTTCAATCGCTTTCAGAAAATAAGAGGAAAAAATATTTATTTATATATATAATAATGGTTTTATAGATACTATAATTAAATAAATAATATCCCATAGGAGTTACAATCTAGGTGTGTTGAATGGCCTCTTTAACGCGCACCAAGTTGAAGTCAAGTTAATACATAATGATCCCTTTTAGGGTTTTTATCCCTAGAAACATCTATCATAGCACTGTATCCACCTATAGTATCAAGACAATGATTTCATTTATGAAAAAACAAATGCTATTATAATTTACTAATATTTTTGGATGTTTCCCTTAAATATATGACTTATCCTATCATGAACAAATCCAGAGTTCCATCCGGTCTGACACCCAACCCAAATCCTTTGCATGGATCAAAAGGTGTTCCCGATTCCCATGAGCATACAACTTGTTCCTGGGTATCAAAAATAAAATTTGCGAATGATTTCACCTGTGTATGAAACCACAAAAAAACCAATATGAATAAAAATAACATTATTGAAAATAATAACCAAATGAGGTACAAAAAATTTCAGATTCAACGAATACAAATATAACTAAAAAAGTTCCAAAATATAATAAAAATATCATCCTAAAAACCTTTAGGAAATAAGAGATTCATCAACCTCGAGACACCTCCATCAACTCCTGCAATAAGTGGAAGAATAGAAACAAGATCCACCATGACCACAACAAAACATCTTGCCTTTTCCCAGGTCATACATAACATGTTATACAAATACCCAAATGTGTGTGTAGGGTATGAGCCATATCCCGATTGGATTACACCCAAAAGAAATATTCCACACTCTAACATTCGATGATAAATTGGAATGTAATTTTTCATAAGAAAATTTGAAAACATTTTCATGAAAACATTTTAGAGGATACAATTATCAAGGAATCACTTTTAGAAAAAAAAACATTTATCAAATAAGATTTCATAGAATTAACATCTATACAAGGTCTACCATATAAAAATGACTATCACCACATCACATATTCATAATTTAATAAGATAGAACCATGAGAAATACATATAAGTAACTTGCATGAGTGGAAACATAGAAACCACACAACTTAGTAGTCAAATCATTCAAGAAATACCAATAGTGTTCATTTTCATGATCCATTAAAGAGGATCTCATTCCAAAGACTAATGGTATCCATATCATAATAAAAAACCAACAATGTTCCATTTCATGAGCCACTAGAAGTAATCCCATCCCATGTTCTAGTAGTATCCATCCACATCACATATTTATTTTGTATGGTAGAGTTAATCCATTTAAGTGAATATGACCCCACAACACAACTAAGACAACTAGTATACAAGTTCTAGTCTACCAACTTAAATCCCTGAGATTACCTTTATGGTGAAATTATATTTCATATATCACATAAATCATTAATTTCATATACACATTACAGTAATCATAAGAAAATAAGGTAACCATTTATTTCACAATTCAAATTGATCTAATGATCAAATCTCACTTTGAAACTACTATTTTCCAAAGACAAAACCAATTACCATTTTCCACGCACACCAATATCATTTTGAAATTGATTTATCACCAATTGAAAAATTCACAAAACCCATTTAGAAACACAAAAAGAAAAGAACATATGAATCCAACCATTTCTAGGGGTAAATCCCCTTTTAAAAATCACAATCAAATCATATCCATTTTATAACATGATTCACATCAAATACACAATTCAAAGACACATTTATGGTGAAAAAAGAATCCAATATTAAATAAAATCCATTTCTTTTAGAAAAACCTTTTTGACACATTTTCTCCAAAAATTTATTCTAAAAAACAATCCACACCATTCAAACAAGACATAATACACATTCAAGAAACACCACATTTAAGCACACAATAAATATAATCAAATTCCTTTCAAAACCAAAATTACATCACATATGCATATAATTATTTTCAAAACAAAATTTTAACTAAATAAATTATATATAGAACACATTTAATCATCCAAAAAAGATATCCAAAATCATATAATAATTTAAAATCATGTAACCACCTACATTAATCTTGTAAAATTCAAAAATATTGTGAAGAAACTAGAACCACACATCCTCAAGAACATATAAAGGAAATATCAAGAAACAACAATAATGATTTCCCTCAAAAACATTTGATCAACAACTCATTAGGTAAAAAACCCAGTATAAAAATGAAAACCCAATAATGAGGGAAGAAAAATCATAGAATAAGGGTGAAATAAATAAAAAACAAAATTATCAAATGATTTGTTGAGGATATAGGGCCAAACCAACCCATAGATTAATTATAAAGGCTCTATGAATGTCTGGATATTTCTCTTATAGATGAAAATTCTGAATAGTATAGAAGATATGTGATTTGGGGTTAAATATGAGATTGGAAAGAAATTAATTTTCCATTGTTTAATGAAATGGACCTGTCTCATAGTTAGATTGCACAGTTTTCCAAACCATGTAGAAATTGTGCATCCCTCAATGTCCAAGAGGAAAAAGACACATAGTTATACCACATAGTTTTCTAAAACATTCAATAAAAATGGTATTTCCTCTGTCCAAGATAGAATTGGTTGCATGGTTTTCTAGGGTATGGAGCATGGTTTCCCCAAATTGTGCGCCACCTATTATCAAGGCCAAAATATCCAATTTTTTCCCAAAAATAATGGGGAAACCAAGGGATAAATACCATAGCCAAAATATTACAATGAATAACTCAAAAAAATCATAGATGTGAAAATTATCCGAAAATTGAAATATTTTATCCCCAGATAGTCACTCTAATGTTTGATTAGAAAAATATAGATATTTCTCCTAAAACAAAGGATTACACTCCCATATCTCATGAAAATCATTCCCATGTTTCCAAATAACTCAGACCAATGATATATACTTCCCATGATTTACTTTCTCCTATAAATCCACAATCTTCACTGCCCGCTCAAACATAGATAAATCAGGCTCAAACCCTAACTCCTCTCAATTCAACAATTGGGACAGATCTGAATTCCACCTTTTCAGGTGAGAGACATAGATCATCTCATGGATTGAAGTCAAATGGTAATGAAATAGTATCCTAAATTCTACCTTACCAATTAGCCCAATAATCTCAAAAGGGGTGACATGCCTTAGCATTAGCTTCACTTTCTTACCCAAATGAAAATGATCCAAGAAAGGGGAAACTTTTTGAACACATGATCACCCCCCAAAAAACACAAATTCTTAGTGCCTATTTTCATCATTATATTAGTGATGACACTATCCCTTCCAAAAACACTTCCAGATCAATTTATGTTTATTAGAATATTCTTTCTCAAGGCTCAGTCCCAACAATGAGGTATCAACCATATCATCCCATCATAAGGGGGACTGACATGGTCAACCATAAATCACCTCAAAAGGATCCATTAAAAGTGATTATAGGTAAAAAATATTATATGAAATCATTATAAAACCCAATTGCTATCCCATGAGACTAAAAAAATACAAAACACATTCTTGGAGCATGTCTTCCAAGATCTGATTTGTTCACTCCATCTGACCATCCATTTATGGATGGTATGATGTAATCAACATGACCTATAACCCCATTTCTTTTTAAAGACCTTTCCAAAACTGAGTGGTTAAATGGGTATCTCTATCTTAAAAAAATTTCTACCAAAAACTCTGATGTATCGCAAACTCCTAAACAAACAATTGACCGAACTCATCCAGTTTAGATGAATCCCTAATTGGAATAAAATGGGTTGATTTGGTCAAATGATGAATCACTGTGCAAATTATATCCCTCCCCTGGGGTTTTTGAGGTAATCCAATAATAAAATAAATGGATATCTCATCCCACTCGTAGATAGGAATCATTAGTGGAAGAAGAAAACTGGGGGGGGGGGGGGGGGTCTTTCAAGATCCACATTAACCTATTGACATATTTAACCTCATGATACAAAGGTATCTACAACCTGCCTCTTACCTGGCAACCAAAACTGACAGAGGACATTATAAAATATCTTAGTGGCACCAAGATGAATGACTCACTATGAATGGTGGTTTTCTTGCATCAACACATTCCAAAAAAATAATGACACCCTGAAGAAACCCCTGAATCAAAGAACTCTATTAAGAGATTGTGACCACTCACAAGGAATCTCCCCACAATTTAGGAATAGAATATAATGCTGTCACAACTCATCACTCAAATTATATTATCAAATAAATTAAAAACATGAACGTGATAATGGAACACTAGCCAATAACACACCTCGAATATGGTTCATTTTCTCTAGGTTTATCTGAGCAAATAACCCCATTATATTCTACTCAACACTAGACTCTTTCAATGCTTTTACTAAAACATTCTTTCTCAAAGAACTTTTCACCACAATTCCTTTATTTGGGGTATAGACTATATCAAAATAGAACCCTTGATGGTACTCAAACCAATGAAATTTCCTTGTATTCAGAACCTTCTATGAGAAAATGTAGGCTAATATCTTATGATCCGAATATACTTAAAATTACACCCCAAAAAGATAATTGTTCCATGTCTTTAAGACATGAATCACTTCTTCTAACTCCTGGTCAGGGGATGGATAATTCTTTTCAGCCGTTTGGATTTGGCATGAATCATAAAACATCACATGGTTGTCCTAGATCATCAAACACCTAAGACCCATACTAGAAGAATCTTAATATAACACATAACCATTTCCAGACTCAAGAAAGATTAAGACAAGAGATGTGGTCTACTACCACCGAAGCTCCTCAATGGACTCTTAAACTCTAAGATACACTCTAACTTAACACCCTTATGGGGGAGTTCCATCATAGATGATGCAAATTAATAGAAATACTAAAACAAATTTCTTGTAATATCCTACCAATTGCAAAAACCTTATAATTTCAAATAAATTCTTTAGATTATCCGATGACATGAATAAACATATCTTCTCAACATCCACAGAAACCCATGATTATGAGATAAAATGACCTATAAACAACACTACTTGAATCCATATGGTGCACTTATAAATAGTTTCATAGATAGGATGATCCTGAAGGGTTCCTAACAAAAGTCTCTTATTCCCCTCCCTTATCCCGAAATATACTAGGATATAGTCCACAAATTCCATGAACTATAAGTTGAGATACTAATGGAACATATGATTAATAAGAATACTAATGTCCTTTAGTTCATTTTTCAACTTGAATGGCATGAAAAAATACTCAAAATGGTCTTAATTTCTTCTGGATGTTGTTTTTGGAACATATGCCTATCTAACTCTTTCGTAGTGATACCCAGAACATAGGTCAATCATAAATATACACCTTTTACCATTATATTGATTGAATTGTTAATAAATATGGGGAAAAGGATACTTGTTATTGATTTTGAACATATTAAACTATGGTTAATTAATGAATTATTGGAGTGATCCATAGATCTTTTTCATAAACAGAACTATAACGTCCCAAGGTGAGAACCACAAGACAATGAATCCTTGGGATTCAATATAATATAGCTATACCTTTAATTACATGAACTCAGTGTCGTTCCATAAGGTATGAGGTAATATATATCATATTTCTTCCTGATGCCAAATCATTGGGGAACTCTATGTTCCACTATAGTGGAAAATTTGAGAAATCCTATGGAGAAACATCTGGAAAATCATCCACCATCGGATGTAATCCACCATAGGAGAACCACTAACATCCACTAACATGAGTAATGAGATTTGAAAAATGTGGTTTCCCAATTTCTGAAGTGGAGGTCCAGGACATCCCTACTGAGGACTCAATTCACCTTGAGAAACCTGGTTACTCTAATGAGGTTCAATAAAACATACTCTCTGATGATAAGAACCAATATTCACCTAAAAAACACCATCCCATCCATACCAAGGATTATGTCAAATAGGTCCATATCAAAAACCAGGAAATCCCATTCGAAATTGACCTTAACATTGTGAGTGTAGAAGAAAGACACCTAAAAACATATACTTACTCCTTACCATGTTGTGTAACCAACTCCATCGCATACGACTTAAGAAAAGTTAGATGCTTTAATACATCCAAAAGGAAGAAAGAAATTAATGAAATAGAGAACCATTATGAAACAATACAATAGTAAAAGAATATGAAATAAAAACTGTAACTCAATATTTGGAAGGTCATATATCTAATTCCATTGGTGCTCATTCTATGACATGAATTTGTATCATCTCTACCTGTGGCGGAGAATGACCACAGACATGAAACTCTACCCTGAGCCATCTCTAACCACAAGACGATCCATCCCTTCCACAATGACCTCTAATACAAGGTCCTACATTCCTCAACAGTTCTAATAGAGATGAAATCCCCTTAAATGGTACAGTTCATGCCACACTCTAATATGGGAACACCACTTTGAAAAATTTCTTCAAGTTCCCGATTGTTCCCAACCAGTGACAGGGTTGAGGTGGAGGTGAACATATAGTTCTCATGTTAAATTTCTTTCCAAAATAATGGAACAAAACTGATCTAAAATCAAAATCCATAGAAGAAGAGATCTGGGAAGGATGGATTGAACTACCACCCCTTCTTCCCATGATTATCTGGCTTCCTCTTCCTCTCAAATGAAATTCCACTTCCCACAGCTAACACTTCTCCTAAGATACTTAACATACCCCTATAATTAGTTTTTACCATCATGGAATGATCAACCACCTCATCATAAGTATTCATATTGAAAAAGAGTACATGATATTAGATTTATGGTTTCAACCCTAGACTAAACATTTGAGACTTCAACTGGTAATTGAAAATTACCTCAGGTGCATACCAAACTAACTCAGTGAACTGGTTAGTGTACTCCATCATGGTACAATCTCTCTAGAAAAGCTCAAAAATTATTTGGACCTAGAGAAATCCAAACTGTTAGGGAAGTTATTCTAATGGAATATTACATTAAAATATTTCCAACCGATATACTCGTGCTTCCCAAATCGAACTAGTGATTCCTACATCTTTTGACTAGGACCATCAAATATTAAATAAGAACATTTCACTATAACGACCTCAAAAGTATCAAGAAGTTCAAACATCCTCTCTATCTTCTAAAGAAAATCCTGTATTTCTTGATTTTATGTTCAACCTCAAAAAGAATGAGGCATGTTTTTGAGGAATTCTCGTGATTTTCCCTTTCCATGGCCTAGCTCATATTCTCTAACCTAGGAAGGGCTAGAGCTCGTTCGTTGACCCAATGCTTGGACAACACAAACCATTACATCAACTAATATCTGATAAATTGGTGAGGGATAAATCTCTATGGCCACTTCCTATGATTTCATAGTAATACTTCTTAGAGTAATGTTACTACAACAAGCATAAAACACAAGGAAATGCCATAAATACAACCAACAATGTAAATTTTGAATAAATTTCAGCAATAAGTGAAAATATAAAATTAATACATAAAATAAAACATAACCAAATCCTTTAAAAAAAGTTAAACAAACTAATCTAAACCCACCCAGTGTACATATATAGTATGCTACTAGTATGTCTCACCTAGAAGAGAATTCAAAAAAATTCCCTATATCCCATGGGGACTTTAGTCCTGCCAAAAGGTGTGTTGGCTAGACACCCAACTCGCAACCATAAACTATGGACCATAAAATCCTATCTCCATTATATCAAAACTATTCCCAAATAACATGTCCTAAAAAGTGATTGATATTCACTGATACCATTTTTTCACAAACCAAGGAAGAGTTCTATCTAAACCGACACCTGACCCAAATATATGGAATGGATTGAAGGGCGTTCCAGATCCCAATGGGTAGAAAACTAGTGCGTCATTATCAATAATTTAAATTGGGAATTATTTCACCCGTTCATATAACTATAAAAAACCAATAGTAATAGACATTTCATAAATGATAATCATAAAAAAATGATGTATAAAAATTTCATATCCAATGTTTATAACTTTAATCAAAACCAAAAGTACTAAAACAGAATGGGAACATAAAAAACATCCCCAAAACCTCCATGTAACAAGAGGGTCATCACCCTCAAGACATAACCATTGATACCATGAAGAAGTTGAAAACTATAAAACAGATCTACCATCACCACCATGAAACATATTTCCTTTACTTGGGTCATACCTAACAAGGTTTACATACACGCAAAAGGGTATGTATGTTGTGATCCAAAGCGTAGTAGGATGCTACCGAGAAAAAATATTCCATGATATAATATTAGAAGATAAATTTTACTGAACATTTTCTTAATAAAAATTGAAATCATTATCAAGAAGTGATTTTTAGGATACCATTCTCAAGAAAAATATTTATACGAAAACCTATTCTCCAAGATGTTTTCTTTAAATGAAAGTCTACACCATGTCTACCATATATTGATAGTTAGCACCACATCACATAAAAATAATGTCACAAGATATAACCATGTGAAATCCTAATAGTTTAACAAAATTAGTAGATTAATAGAATCCTTGTACCTCAGTGATCAAATCCTCGAACAAGTAGAAAAACCATTCCTGTGCATGAGCCATTATATGGGATCCCATCCCAAGGTATAATGGTCTCTATATCATAAGACAAAACCACATGTCTTCCCATGAAAGATATAATAGATGAGATCCCGACCCAATTTCTAGTGGTCCTCAACCATATCACATATTTAGATAGTGTTGTATCATCAATACTGCTTGATGAATCCAACCATCACCTTTATTGAGTTTACTAGAGACCAAGTTGTGATTCTCCTAGTTAGATACCTTGGATTTCCTTTGTGATAAAATTCTATTTAACATATCTCATAAATCATCACTTTCACATACACATTCAATGAATTGTAATCACACAAGGAAATCACCGTTTTAACAATTAACAATAATCCTATGATCAAAGATCACATGGAAACCAACATTTTCAAGAAACAAAACAACATTCCATTTTCCATGCACACCAAAACATTTGCAAATATATTTTTCACCACTTCCATGATTCATGAATCCCATTTCGAAATAATAACATAAAATTTCATATTAAATCCATCCATTTCAATGGGTAAATCCCCTTTCAAATTTATAGTCACATCAAATACATTTTATAACATGATTAATTGAACTATCAAACTTCCAAAACACATTTAATGTTCACAAAAAAAAATATGCAACTCAATAAACTTCTTTTGGAAAACCCTTTTTCAAAAAATTATCACCTTAGATTCATTTGAATACTATATTCAAAACTTGACACAAGACATAAAACATATTCGAGAAGCAACACAAAGAATAACATAACAAATATAATCAATTTCTTTTCTAAAACCAAATTCTTTCACTTATTCATATAAATCTTTTTTAATCACATTTAAAACCATAAAAATAATCCATAAAAGGAATAAGAGGCAAGAATAAATAAGGGGAAGGATAATATAGAAGGAATAAGATACATGAATCAATAGTACAAGGGTGAGAATAATCACCATCATCATATGATAAACATGGAATCATCATCATAAGAATAAGGGATTTGTTTTAAAATGAATGTAATGTTTGACATGTTTAATAACGAAACATCAACACATAGTGGTCAATTACAACACATCGTTGTGAAAAAATATAGTATCATATTTACACAAAACATATGTGTATAAATCATAGAATCATAATTATAAACAATTAAAGAATAAAGTTCCCACAAAATACACCTAATATCAAGGGATATATCAAAATACCCAATGTTTTCAAGGAATCTGTAATTTTTTCCCACCTGTTACATCATAATATTCTTCTAATCATATTATCCATAAAGAAAGATATCACATAACAATCGTAGTCCTGAAATAAACCAAATGAAAGGAATGAGTAACATATAGGTTTTATGTAGAATAATTTTATGAATAATATTTGGGGTTTAAAAATTAATAAGGGAAATAATTTTTTTCTATAAAACCTCATTAATCATGAACGATGAAGAAACAACTCAATAGGAGTCAATACTATGTCTTTTGAAAATTTAATCATTATGAAAAATATCTGAAATTATAATAGAAATCATTTTGAATGTGTATGAATATGTATATACCAATAAATAGAAGGTAAATAAAAGTTAAATGAAATATTATGTTCATTATAGAAATAACTATACAAAAAATACCATGAAATAACTGATAACCCTAAATATAGGGGATTGGGTATGAGAATACACTTACCTTAAATCCTGATTTATTTCATTTCTTTTTTATAATCTATTATATTAATTCCAGGTTTATTAAAACATGGAACCATAGGCGAATTATGTTCATTTTTAACTCTTGATTGATTATATCAATTTTTTATATATCATTAACTCATATTGTCAAAGGTGAAATAAGTTGATTTCATATTTTCCTTAAAATATCATGTCTTTCTTCGATTTAATTATCACACATTATTTATATTAATAAATTATTAATATTAAATCAAGAACCATATAAATAAATATATTTATATATTTATATATTATAAATATGTTATTATAATCATAAATATTGGTTGTGATAATTAGAGAGTTTAAAATTTCCTCGTGTGTGGGTAACTAACCATTTAAGCAACACTATCAAAAAAAGGTGGAAGAGAAGTATTGAATAAAAATATGTCATAAATATAACCATTATTATTATTTAGGGTTATTAATATAATTTTAAAATACTACTAAATTAATTTTAGGGGATTTGGTATTGAAATTTATATAGAAAATGTGAATGGGAATTTAAAAATAAGAAGAATAGTTGATGAAAACCTACCCTCTCCTTAGTGTTACTTATTTTCTATGACTATAAAATACATGATTTCATGGAGTTTAGTTAATCTATAATGTACATAATAATTATAATTGTATTAAGTGAAGAAATTTGTATAGTGGTTTGAGTATTATCAATTAGGGGGAAGTTCTTATCCAATGAGAGGGAGAGGGGGATTTATAAATGAAGAAAGGGTTGTTTTTAAGATAAAATAGTCAATAAATTATTATATCAAAGTAAAACCATTCAATAGTAATATTTCTAATATTATGAAATATATTTGAATAAAAATAGAATAATTTTAGGGATTTAAAATACTTTACAACTCTAATTTGTTTGTTCAATCAAAAAAGGAGAAAAAAATGAGAATGTGATTATTTAAAGGAACACATTAGACTTTTAGAATTTGATAAATTTTTTGGATAGGAAATTATATTTACTCTTTTTAAATGAATCATTTATTTTTTCAAATTGTTTTAGGGTCGAGATATCCAATTTTATATTCTATAAGTCACTATAATATCAATATCATAAAACAAGATGTATTTTAAAAATGAAATTTTTACTATTCCAATAAAAATTGATGTTTCTAAATAATTTATCAAAAGTTTAAACATGATAAAATTTTAACAGATAATTATTAAAATGAAATTATTATTTAAAAAATAAAAATTTAACATAGTTAATTTTAATTTTAAGCATGAAATAATTTATTTTAAGAAATACAATAAAATAATATATTTAAATGTTCTCAGAATTTCTTTTTGATTTAATCAAGGTATTTATTAGAAAAAATAGTTATATTTTATTATGTTACTCCTCATAAATATTATTTACATAACATTTCATTATTTTCAGGACAAATTATTACTTTAATGGTTGCATTATTGTTTCAAATGTCACATTACTATTCTAATAGTCATAATACTATTATGATGA
Organism: Viscum album; assembly: GCA_963277665.1. Classification (NCBI taxonomy): domain Eukaryota; kingdom Viridiplantae; phylum Streptophyta; class Magnoliopsida; order Santalales; family Viscaceae; genus Viscum; species Viscum album. The sequence continues at coordinate 573,822,937 of OY728122.1, read as the reverse complement.
CCATATAAACATATATAAATACCTATTTATTCTTTTATATATATTTCACTATAATTCCTCTATAGTTCTATGTTTTCCTATTCTAAAATTTTGAGTGGATTACTAATATTTTTTTTTCATGTTTTTTTCTTCGGTGTGATAGTTTTACTAGATTATAATGATACAATTTTTCCAATTCAACCATTTTAATTTTATATTTATACCATTTATAATATTTTACAATTTCATATGTGTAGGTTTTAACTAATGTAATGATATTTATTAATGAAATAAATTGTATTTGTTTTTTTATTTGTCTTTTATGTGTATAATACCATACAATATAATTTGTGGAATTTTAATTCTAGAAAAAAATGTCATTAATAAATTCGGGTTCATTATAAGACAAATAAAACTGGTTGTGAATATGGCATATGTATCATAGAAATATAAGTGAGATGAGAAAACCATATCTCAAGTAATATATTTCATCATAATCATTCAGAAATCATATATAATAAATATAGATATATAATACACACATTCCAAAAAATATTTATATATATTACTATATATCATTTCATTGGAATTTCTAATTATTTGTTTATTAAAAAATCTACATTAAAGTCATTATTTGGGTGAAAATTAGTCTGTTTTCAAGGAATATTTTAATTTGAATTTTCCTATACATGCAAAATTGTCACATATTAACCAACACAAAAATAATAATAATTTAATAATAAAAATATTCATTTATTATATACACTTTTATAATAATTCATATAACATGGAAGTGAAAAATGAATTACATCACCTTGTGGAGATTATAATACACACATACATACGAGTAACGTTTCCACTTTTTTATTGATGGAAAAAAAATAAAGGTAAATAATAATTTACCTCTATATAATAATAATTGAATAATAAATATAATAAATATAAATTAAATATATCTTTATTACCAGTTATGTAATGAGGAAATGAAAAACAAGTCACATAACTTCCTGGAGATGGTAGTCTACACGTATTCCCAGATGATGTTATTATTTTACAACTTATTAGTAAGTAAGAAGGTAGATAAATTATTAAAATAATATACAATTAATTATTTCATAAATACCCTATATAAAAACTAAATATATCATAATAACCATTATTGAATGGTGGATATGGAAAATGATATATATCACTTTGTGGTTACTATAGTTCATTCAAATGCATGAGAAATGATTTCTTTTCCCATTGGGATGAAAATGAGAAATAATTATTGTAACAAGAATATATTGACTTTTAAAATAATTATATATATATATATTTAATTATATAAAAATGGTCATATAAGATTTATATGCGGTGGATGAAGAAGAAAACATTGAATCGCTCAGTTAGGAGTTTTATATGTACTTTGGAAAACATCTTTTTGATTTCACATTAGAGCACCAGAGGTTGGTATTATAGTGAGAAAATTACTTATGTAAAGTGTTTAGGGATATTATAAAGGTATTTTAATAGGTGTTATCCAAAAAAGTTCCAAAAATGGTAAAAAATTTTAGGAAATGAGGTTCCCTTTTATAAGTGAGATGGTTGGAAACATGTAAACAAATGAAACATTAATATATAATATGTGTCTAACTCTTGTATAATGGAAAAAAATTTCAATATAATATATTATAAGGATAATAAGGTAGCAATATAATCAATCAATTAGTTTTACATATCAATACGTGTCACTTTAGACCAAATATTTATGTTTAAGGCCCTCATTAACCTTGTTCAACCATAATTTAAGTAACAAAAGACTGATTTATAGTGAATAGTGAATGTAATTATTAAATAAAAATTTGAAAATAAATTAACAATTAATTGTTAGACCAAAAATTTACCATCTAACTGTATCATTATTTATTTTTTATTATTCTAAAATAATTTTAAAATATTAAATACTATTTAAGGATATTTTTTGGATTATTCACCAATACTGAAATTAAGAACATAAATATAATAATATAAATACAATATATAATCATTAAAAATCACTTATTCATTATAATTATACATTAAATTTATGGAACACTCTAATTTAACAAAAAAATATTACTTTTAATGTTTTTATAGTGATTTACATTAATATTTCTACTACTTTCACAAGTGATGTGTTGGAATTTCATAAGAGATCAAGGTAATTATACCATGATTAAAAATAAAAATAAATTCTTATAAAAAATAATTTATTATTATTAAAAATAAATACTCATAATCATTCATAAACGCTATTTTCCTTATAATAACATACATGATATATTAAAAGAAAGTGTATGACATTTTATAAAATTTCTTAACATAAAATAATAAAAACATCATAATCACATTCAAGTGGAAAAAATGACATATTTTAAATTTTACTGTGGTTATTTCTGAATTACAAAAACCAACAAAATAAAAACATATTGGGTTCTTCTTAAGCCATATCTCATAGTTTTAACATAATTTTTTCCATTTTACACATTACCTTGGTCATAAAGTTTTACAATGGTTACTATTCATTTTTCTAAAAATGAAATTAAACCATTTTAAAAATTATATCATCATGATTAAAAATATTGATTCCAAAATACAATATTAAATTTTTATAAGAAAAAAATTAATATAAGAGCCTATAACACATTGAAAAAATGTTTTTTCAATATTAATTTAAATTAAAAAAAGTGATTTTATACCGAATTAGGTATAATTATCATTGTAATGAATGTAATTATGTAATATATATTCGATCAGATCTTATTTCAAATTAAAATCAAATCCAAAATGGAATGATAATTTGAAATTACTATATTTAAATAAAATACATGATAATCATACTTAAATTTTTCTCTATACTCCCAAAAATCAATAATTTCAGAAAATTATCAAAAATCAATCCTAATAATATTAATAAATTATAATTTAAATATTTATTCCAAATTTCAAAATTAATATTTCCAAAAAATTTATAAATTAATTAAAATTTTCATGAACTATATTTAATTATAACCATTTTTAAAAAAATGTAATTTTGATTCATAAAATCAATTTATTCTCATTCCTGACTTACTAAGAATAATTAAAATAATTTTAATTTACTAAATTAGACATATAATATATATATTTATTTATAATAATTTTTCAAGAGTGATTAATTTAAACTATTATGATATTAATATATTTAAAACTTACAAACAATTTTTTTAATATATATTTTACCATAAAAATATTTTGACTATATTTCCAACAAATTTATAATAAATATATTATTTTTAATTAATTTTATTGAGTAAAAAATGATGATAGATTTATTAATATTTTTTATTCTTATTTATACCCGACACACCAAGGACTTGGTCATAATGGTCATCTTTAAATAATAATAACTGGATAATATATCATGGTTTATTTATGCTAAGTGTTTCATGTATCACAATATATAAAATATTTTTAATATATTAAATTGAAATAAATTCTAAAATCATGGGTTGTCACATTCTACAGCCTTAACAAAATTGAGTACCCATAATTTTTATCTTATGTTTGATGAAAAGGAGTTTGAAACATTTTCAAAATCAATTCAAAGGAGTGGAAGATAAATATACCTAATTTGAAAGAAATGCCTTTTATTAAGTATCGAAAATATTTCATATTGAAGTAGTTTATAATGTCGACGTAATATTTAAGAAAATTATCTTTCAAAAAAATATTTCTTAATCTATTTTTATAATATAAAATTTAGAATTGTGAATAGGTTTCAAAAATAAAAACCTGATAACTAATTGATAATTTACACGTATGAATCAATAGATTTACCTTTTTCTAGCTTCAGTTTGAGAAATTAATTTAACATTGATAAAAATAATGAAATAAAATATTCCTAAAATATTTCTTTCCAAATTTTCGTTCTTCGGTTGTGTTTAAAGAAGTATTCCACCTATATTTAATAATGAATTACCTTAATGAATTTTTCATTCCAAGATAATTAAATATATATTTTAATGGATCAAACAAACCAAAAACAAATGGAAACTTATTCCTCTTATCTCTAGATATTTTTTGAAACCAAAAGCATATGCCAAATTTAGGATAATAAACAATATGAATAAACCTTATTCTGATAAAATATTAAATGATACTTTAAAACCTCAACATTGACAAAAAACATCAACTTATTTCATTCTATAAATAAACGACCTTATATTTCTTCAAAATATTCATAAACAAATTCATGACCGAAAAAAATATTTTACCACATATTTTTCCTAGATCAACATAACATTTATCCAAAAATTACATTAATCACTCATAAAATAAAATACCAAAAAATTATATGCCCTAGTTATATATTATTTAAAATAATATAATTGTTAACTAAAATAACCCAAATCACCATAAAGGAATAATAAAACCAATAATTCTTGTAAAATTATACTCAATAAAAATTCATCAAAAAATTTAACATAATAGATTTTACTTTATATACATCAAAATCACATAATGTTCACAATAAATTGAACATTTTATAAAATAACTTTAATCACTTAGTCACTAAATAAATTTTCAATGTTTTATAGTCCCAAAATATGATAACCCATTTTTTCTCATTAAACATAGTTAACTAATATTCTAATATTTAATTATCCTAAAGGTTATGTATTTTATTTAAACATATGTTCCCAATAATATTAATTCAAAATAATTTCCCATTCAATAATTTATTAAACTGAAAGGCTATATATACTTCATTGATATACAGAAACCAATAAACAATTCTTAAATTGTCATTACTCACCTTAAAATCCAATAATATAAAACCACCAAATGGAATCTATGTCCTTAAAGTTATGATAATACATAACCTTTTATACCTAAAATGGTACCCTAAACTCTTAAATTATCCATGTATGTTTTCATCTTAACCAATACTATTTTTTAAACCCCTCTACGATAGTAAATGAGACAACCCGAGTCTCATACACCCGGTTCTGGATCTTAAATTGTAATATCTATGTACATGATTTAATACCAACTAAATGACACAATTTTAACCATCCATTATTATAATATAAATAGAAAATGTTGACTCACTTACAAAACTGTGACCTTTTAGGTTTTGACTTTTATAGAATTAAAAAAAACTCTTTTGGTAAGAAAACCCAGGACTTCATATAGAAACAATAATGTTTCCCATTATACAATGGGTTTCTTATTCAATAATATTTCTTAAAAAACTCCCAAAAATTTATCCACACAATATTTTCATATAAAATAATATTACATAATATTATTCTATATAAAATGGGGAAAATTGAAACATAAGAAAATGAGAGCTCAAATGATTATTAAGGGGGAACTTGGGATAAATCCATTGATAACCATATTAATGAATAAGATAAGGATTAAGGTATCATATCATGACCATAAAATATGATTTTAGTAAAAAAATAGTCATAGGAAAAAAATCCTTAGTCATGGAATAATGTTTTATAATTTCAAAACACATGAGTAATTATAATGAGGATTCATCATTAATAAGTCACAAACCGTGATAAAATATCATAATCATTAAATCATGTAAAACTAATAGTCTGTTACAATCATATTCATAAAAAATAATTTTCATAGCCAACAGTCACTTCCAAGACCATCTGTTGGATGGGGATCACTCCCCAGTTTCACATTTCTAATGTCAAGGTTCATTCCCAAGATTGTCATAGTAGACAATATCCCTTATTGAATTGGGTTGAGTTACTAATACAATACATATTATCTCATGAGATATCCATATTTTCCCAAGGCATTAGATGTATATAAAATTTTGTGCCCATAGATCAGCTAATTTAAAATATATATATACATATATATATATATATGTTCCATAAGATCATAAAAAACCCATCATATCATCTGAGAATAACCCATGGAAATGAAAAATGTTTTTTAAACATCCCAACATCACCTAATAATAATACATCCAAATAAAGGAGGTTCATTATATCATATGTTTCTTTAAATATTTAAATATATAAGTCCTTAAATGATATTGACACAGATGGAAACTATCTTTAATAAACATATTTAAAATATGTTATACAAATTAAGTGAAAAAATCCAGATATTTTCATAATTTTTAAAACCATTATTGTCAGGGCCCGTCCTCGGAGCCCGTGCCGTGACTACCCCAAGCCCGCCTTCTATAGGCGATCACTGCCCGCTCCTGCATCAGGACACATCCGAGTCCGGTCCCTGATGCATCACAGTAGACTACGTACCCTACTCCCTCCTCCGAAAGCCTCATTATAGGGGCGCTAGTCAATCTCTGTCTCAGCTCCTGGAAGCTCTGCTGACGTCTGTCTAACCACACAAAGGGTTTTTCCTTCTTCATCAAAGCTGAGAGTGGTGCCGCAACTTTGGAGAAGTCTGGCACAAATCCCCGATAGTATCCATCTAGTCCCAAGAAACTTCGCACCTCCGTCGTGCTCCTAGGTGGCTCCCAAGCTAGCACTGCCTTGATCTTCGCAGGATCCACCGCAACTCCCACCTCAGAGATGATGTGTCCCAAGAAGTGGACCTCACGTATCCAGAACTGACACTTCGAGAGCTTTCCATAAAGCTGGTGCTCTCGGAGTGTGTCTAGTACAACCCGCAAGTGGTAGAAGTAAACACTAATTAAAAATTGGGTACAACAGTAAGTGTGGAAAAGTAAGTGGGCCAATATACAAACCCAAACTGAAAGTAAAGTACAACTGAAAAGGGAAAAACAACAACTGAAAAGTAAATCCGCAGCGTCGAGCCGTCCACTGGAAGTCCCAACTGAAGGGTGAGTACAGATGTCCTCCACAGCTCCTGGGGTCGAGCCGTCCGCTCCGAGTACGTCCTGCCTAGTGGTCCACCTCCAGGTACCGTCCTGCTCCACTAGCCTCAACCACGATCAGCGCTGTCCGTCGTCTACAACCAACACAACGTAGTGTGAGCTTATCCCATGTAGGGGTGAGTATAAGCTACTCAGTAGGGACCCCGAGACCCCCGAAGGTCTCCTAGAATCCTCAAAGGATAAACCACAAAGAAAAGATACAATCACGAAGTAACATCCGACAATGCTTAGGTATATGCCCATACATATACTTAAGTCATCAATTCCAGTACGCTCCAACTTCTGAGCCCACATACAACCCAGTCCACACAGGAAAGAAAAATGTAAATTCACACAGGATAGCACAATACAATCCACATAGGAAATAAAAACAGGATTCAGCTCACACATGTATACTTTTTCGTATGACGATAGATATGATCAGATATAGCCACTGATTCATCTAAGCCTTCAGACCCACAAAGGATCGATAGGTACTAACCCCCAAAATGACCCACAAAGGATCTGACCCACAAATGATTGATAGGTACTAACCCCCGCAATGACCCACAAAGGATCTGACCCACAAAGGATCGATAGGTAACTAACCACCGCAAAGACCCACAAAGGATCGGTAGGCACTGGTCAACATAGGATTGTTGAGCGCTGACCCACACAGGATCGGTAGCACTGATCCACGTAGGATCACTGAGTGCTATAGTCGTCGCCATCGAATCCACTGAGGATCCCTGTACAGTCATCGTCGTTGTCGCAGCCAGCTCTAGGGTTCCCGCACATAGCAAGATCATTTGGGAGGGTCTGCTCCACGAGCCGAGAGGTTGATACATCAACTGACACAAAGTCTGGAGTTGATGTATTCAAAAGTTCCGTATCGTCAACAAGAACTCAACGTCGCAGACGGTGCGTCAATTGGACACCCGGTCTGAGAGTTATTGGCTTTTTCGTCCCAGGGGCCCGGTTTGTTTTTAAGTCAAAACCAACCCGACCGTACTCCACCGGCATCCAAACCTCGGGCAGAGTAATCCAAAAGATCCATCTCACTTAGAGGAATCCATCAAAGTCGACGACATGTCAATCGGACGTCCGTAGCTCAAGTTATAAGCAATTCCACTCCGAGGGCCCGATTGGATTCATATACGAACCAACCCATCCGAACTCAAAGTTCTCTGAAACCTTGAGGGCAATATACCTAAATGACCGTCTCGATCCAAGGATCGCATCGCAACTAACGGTGCGTCGATCGGAGCCTCGTAGCTCAAGTTATGGGCAACAGACCGAAGAGGTTCGGTAATAGGGGGTTCGGGCCAGGTCCGACCCGGCCCGATACCCCCAGGGTTGGCCCGAACCGGGTCGACCCGAACCAGGTCCGGGTCCGGCATGCATGGGCGTGGCCCGGCCCGGCCAGTGCGGCAAGGCCCGGCCTGGGCACGGCCCGGCCTGGTGATCCAGTTTGGCGGACTGGCCAGGGCAGCCACCCGGCGCGCGGCGCGCTGGCGCGCCGCCAGAGGTTCGACCAAACGACCGAACCGTTTCGTGGCAGGGGGCGCTGCCCCCGCGTGAAGAAAACCGCGGTCCCTTAATGGGGCCTCTCCATCTGGCCAGCCGGGGGTTTCGAACCCCCGGTTCATCAATGGTCCGGCCGGCCCGCTCCGGCCGGCCGGCTTCTGCCGCCACGGGACCGGCAAGGCCGGTCCCCTTGCTCCGACGTCAGCGGCCCAGTACTGGCCGCCGGTTCCGCTGTATCGCTGTGGCCTGGAACCGGCCGTGGCCTTTGTCCGTCCATCACAGCGCGACGGTTCCACTCCCCTCCGTCACGACCCCGCTCCAGCCGCAGTTCTTCTGAGGTCCTCCGGTGCGGCGAGATGGCGCCACGTCCCTTGTTCATCTTCTACGGCGCAGTGCGATGGCGCCGCGGATTTGTTGCTTCCCACGGCGCGGTGCGGCGGCGCCGCGTTTCGCCGCTCTCCCTTTTACAATTTCCGCGCGATGCTTCGACACCGCATTGCCTTGTTCGCCGCATAAAAAATCCACAACCAAAAGGGGAGGAGTGTCGGCCGTGTTCGTGTGGTCCGACCTCCTCCCGTTAATGCGATAACAGGTGGTTCAATTGAAAGGGGGAAATGACGGAAGAAAAATCACAAAATAGAAACGCATAAAACCCCTACCCCAATGCTGTCGTCGAACGAGCGTTTGTAACGGAAGAAGAGGATCGCCGTGGAAGAAGAAGATCACCGGTGTTGCGGTACACGACGTCGCGTCGTCGATCTCAGAGGGTTCGGTGTTCTTCGTCGCCCTTCTTCGGAGGTCGGCATTCTTCGTCGGCGACGATGCTTTCTTCGCGTTCTTCGCATTCTTCAACGAAGGAGGATGAAGATCTTCAAGCCATAGAGCTTTCTCCCAAAGGTTTAACACAAAAAAACCCCAACAATAATAAAATAAGTCCTCTTATTTTATTATCAACATAAGAATTTGAAATTCAAAAGATAAGAAACGAACAATTAATTCGAAAAATTAATTGTATCAATTTAACTGCCCAATTTAATGGGGCGTTTCTTAACCAGAAAAATGCACGGTTGACTTTCATTTAAAAGAGGTTTTCGCGGGTGCGTTACTTAGAGGGAAAGAAACGATGGCGCTCATACGGGCCCCACCTCACAAATATCCTACCAAGTGGGTAGGATATCGTGGGTCCCACCTTATCCGCTTAACCTAGATTAAGTGGATTTAAGTGGCTTTATGTGAAATAAAATAAAGTGTCGCACCACTTTTATTTTATTTCTTAACTTAACCCCAAAAATTAAAAACCACACCCGAGCAAACACAACTCCAGAAAATGCATTTCTAAGAAAATACCGGAGCTACGATTCCATCGGTGCCCTCAGAATTTGATTCCGAGCACCGGTTCAAAAGTTAGAAAAACCCGCTTGTTCGTTCACTGAATGTACCTGAGCCAAACTTTGGAAAATGATTCTAGGCACACCGTGCCTCAGAATCACGTGCCCTCAGAAACTACATTCTTGTAAAATTCCAAAGAAAATTAAGAAAAAAATTTCCTTGAATTTTACGGGTATTTACAATTATTTTGAGAATAATGTGGAAAATAATTTAGTTATAAATAACTGTAGTAAAATTTAATTGAAACCGTAATGAAATTAGTGTTCATGATTGTGGAAAAATCTATTAATATAGAAAAAATTAAAATAAAGAGTCCTTTTAAATTTTAAATAAAAAGTTTAATGTTCTTTAAAAAAAATTAAAATACATTTTAGAAAATTTTAATGAATTTAAACTATAGTTGAAAAATAATTTAAAAAATAATTTTATTATAGTAGAAATATTCTGTGAAATCATTTTATAGAATATGGATATATAGGAGAAATATTCTCAACCTAAAAGTGAAATTTGGTTGGTGTTTCTTAAAATAGTTTTATTATTTATTATATTTGAAAATGATAGATAAATGGAGGGAAAATAAAAGCAAATAATTAAATAAAGTGGAATAAAAAATAAGGGTTTTAAAGTATAAGGATCATAGAATTACCATCAATATAAATATAACCTAGACAATCCTGAAAAGAAATGATCTTTTATCACAAATCCCATATAGGTTTAGAAATATGATAATGAATATATCAAAATACTAGTTAACAAAGTCTTATTTGTAAACCCAAATAATTTAAATGAAAATAATAATAAAATACATTCATTTCTTCTGTATACACTACACAAAATAATGAAATAGTGGAGATGGAATATGCCTCACAAAAATACAAGTGATATGGGAAACCCTATCCTCATGTACTAATTTTGGATGTACACATTCAAACCCAAATTATAATAATAAAAAACTAATTATAAATACATTAATGAAAAATAGTCATATATATATTACTATATACCATTAAATTATTATTTTAATTTATATTTTTTGTAAAAGTCTTCATTAAAATAATTATTCAGGAGAATGCTTCTCCTTTTACCTTTCATGATTCTATTTAATGGTTATGGTCCTTTCACATCAGCCATTGTTTCATCATATATAGAATCCTAATAATTTCATAATTATTATACCAATTAATTATATAATTATGTTTAGTCAAACATACAACATTTTGATTAAGAATGAATTACATCACATTATGGAGACAATAGTCTATACACACGAATGAGTGATGCTTCCATTTTTTTATGGAATGAATGATTAAGAGGAAAATTATACTTTAACATTATAGAATCATAATAATATCTTAAATATCATATATATTACGTAAATATATTCTTATTACAATACATGTAGTTTGGAATTGAAAAACATGTCAAATCACTTCGTGGTGGTGGATTCCACACATATGGATGAATGATGTTATCATTTTCAACAAATAAAGAAGATAATAAGGTAGAAAAAATATAATAATTACATAAGAATAATAACTTCATAAATATAATATATAAATTATAAGTACATCATAATAACCAACCATGAAACGTGTTGCTGTAAAATGAAATACACCACTTCATGAAGATGGTAGTCTGCAAGTACGCATGAGCGATATTTTCATTTCACATTTTTCAGGAAGGAAGAATAAAATGGTTGTGAGATGAGAATAATAAAATTAAATAATTTATAATATAGTGATATATTTATATAAAAATGGTTTTATTATATTTATTTTATTTAGAAGTTGAAATAAATGTGGAAACACTTGATTAAGAGTTACACCTCTACTTTGCAATTTTTTTTTGGATTATGCCTTAGGCCTTTAACGATTGGTCATATGGTGATACCATGGTTTATAGGACGTATTTAGGGTATTTATGAAGTTATTTGGGTTTTTCTTGTATGAAATGATTTTTCTAAATGGTTTTATGAAATTAGTATAGTTTGTGAACTTTTATAAGTGAGGTGGTGGTCATAGTTGTATGTACTTAAATAATTAATATATAATATCTGTCTAGATCATTTAAAATGGAAATAAAGTAACAAAAATTATAATATATTTTGTTTAATGTAGAAACATGTCCAATAAATAAATTTATTATAGGTATATACTTCAATTTAAACCATATGTTTTGGATTAACTCACTAATTAAATTAGTTTTACATCAACTAAAATAAAAATATTGTTTACTATTTAAGAGAAATTAAAGTACATTTAAAAATTTCAAGTGGATAATACCTAACATCTTCATGATTTTATTGAAAATATACAATCAGATAAATCCATAATATTATTTTTTTGAATTTTGTAATGATTCAAAAATAATTTTAAAACATCAAATACCATGTAAGGTAATTTTTGGTACTATTAAAATATGATGACTTCAAGGGACTAAATATAACAATCTAATTGTAATTTAAACTATGTGAACATATATTATAAATTATAATTACCCATAAAATTTATGTAATAGAATAATTCATAAGAAAATATTAACTTTAATATTTTTAAATTCATTACCTTGATTTTTCAACTTATTGCATAAGAACCACATCAATTTTCGGTAGGTGTTTAGGGTAATTATACTAACTATAAAATTTTGAATTAAATTAATATAACTACTATAATTTATTAATATTGAAAATAATTTTTTAGAGTCTTTCATATTCTCTATATATCAATATGAAAACACAATTGGGATGTTAAAAGGAAGATAGTGATTTTTTTAATTTTTATTTACAAAAAATAATATAAATCTCATATTAAATGTAATGTGTCAACGAAATTAATGGAATGTGTTGGGTTTATTTTGGGACATTTTCTAATAGTTCTAACCTAAATTAACGCATTATACTCATTTACATGGTGATAAAATTAAATTATGGCTACTATTATTTGGACTAAAAATTAAAATAAAATATTAACCAAATCATAGACCAATTTTTTGAAATATGAAATTTTATTTTTATTATTGAATTTATAAAATATGAAGAAATATATTCTAATATATGTCCACAAAACATAATGACAAAAATAATTTTTACTAATAAAATTATTTTTTTACCAAATCCAGTTCAATTATGATTCATTTGAAATTAATTAGATAATATATAATAAAAGGGGTCATATATTATGTTAAAACAAAATAAAAAATTTAATGGGACTTTTAAATTAAATTATTAAAAGATAGAGATGATAATTTAAAAAAATCGGTAATTTCACTATTCACTAAAAAATCAATCTTATGAGAAAAATACAAAAAAATCATCGTAATGAAATATTGACATGATGATTTCAAAAATTATTCAAATTACATAAAATAAATTAATTAAATGTGGAAAAAATAATTATAATATTTTTTTTAAAAATTAAATGTAACCCAAATTTTTATTAAAATAAAATTTTGATGAATAAAATTGGTTTGTTATCATTCATTTCATAATGAAAATAATTTTAATAATTTTAATTAAATAAATATAATATATAATCTACTAAATTAAACATGTTCATTTATGAATAATGATTAATTTAATCAAATAAGATAAAAATAGATTGCACTAATAAAAATATTTTTATGAAATATGTCTCTTTTAACTTCAAATTACTTTATCGTTATATCAAACCAACCATTAATCAATGTTGGATTGATTATTATTATTTTAATTAAAAATAGTAAAATAAATTTCATAACATGGTTATTTATTATCATGCATTCCATAACAATGGATATGTCCTAACGATCAAATTTAAATAATAATATTTCAATAGTTTGTCACAATTCATTTAAGCTCAGTGTTGCAAATATCATAAGCTATAATACACATAATATATATATATATATATATATTCAATAACTGTGGGAAGTTATATGAGTAATCCTAGACTATAGGTCGGTCTTTAAGAACATCCTATCTCCATTAAACGATTTGAATAATTCATCAATACATATGGAATGATAATGAATCTTTACAATCACCTAATTCAAATGACATTAATGGAAAAAATATAGATTAATAGTCTTGTTCATTGAAAAAAGATATTGATATCCCCATTGTGTCACACTAGATTACATATTCCTATCTATAAATGATAACCAATATGAATTTGATGCTATCATAGCTCTGAAGGATTTTTTTTGATCTGGATATGTTGATATCAAAGAAGAACCTGATTATAGATCTATTGAAAAACTGATCTCTCATTAATGGGAAAGAATGGAGAGCTATTTAGGATAGATATTATGGAATTCATTAATAACCCCAAGAAACCCCATTGGATAATCTTTAACATCAATCAAGATCTTATCTACCATTAATGATAATAGAGACTTAACATGAATATGATATATTGGAGGGTCATAGTCACTAATGAATATCATCTAGTCCCCATTAATATCATAAAATATAATGTACCTAATGAATAAATATATAATATCCTATATCAGATATATCATGTCAATGAATAGTATATTGTCATATGGATGAATTTGTAAATAGAGGAAGTGAACCCAAGAGAGGTGTTACCATAGAACCAATTCATAGCTTCTGGACACATCATATTGGCTTGCTCGACCACCAACTAGTATATTCAAAAGCCAATAGAACTAATAGAAACTCCACTAAAAGTCTTGAATCATGGAATAGAGATGTTTAAATAATAGATTATATAGAAGATAAATAAAAAATTTATAAAACTAATTATAAAATATGTTGATAGTAGGTCAGACTATATTTGAATTTATTGGTGATGTCAATTCTACTGAATGAATCTCAACTTGTACATATCCATGAATTATCTATTTCCAATGGTGACCACCTCCATGGTTATTATATACTCATTTTACTACATATTATCGATATCATGGGGTTTCTCTCTTCCTTCACCTTCCCCACATTACCGATCATTAGAAGAAAAACCCCACCACTTGTGCTCCATCAATTGACATTACTGTAATGACTAACCAAAGAACAGTCTAACAAATACATGTAGGCTACTGAGGAAGGGAAATAATTCTTGATTATAATAGGAAAACCTCTATAATAAGTTAAAACCATGCATGACCCACTTGAATGTGTCAAAGAACTACTAAAAGTGGCTAAACGAGTTGAAGAAGGATGAAACCTACTCCATGGTTAGTGAAATATCATCTTCTAAAAAATAAACTGAGAAGTTCTATTTACAAAAACCACTAAAAATATTATAAACTCCCATCCTATGATTATATAGTCCTAAAACGTTTCATCTCAGTTACCTCCACCATTGCAAGAACCTTAAGATATCTCATCAATATAAAGATGGTATCCAAGATTAATATCTCTAGATACAAAGCCTCCTTGAAATTCCTCACCCAATCCTACTGATTTGGTAGAATGTCCAATTAATAATATGGGGAATTATTTTATTCAATACTAAACTATCAATCACGATAACACACCTAATGAATGGTGACAATCTATTTTATATCATTCACCTTAATATTTGTATATTGAAACTATTTTTTAGACTAATCTCACAACGTATCCCAAATCAAAGCCCAATATTCTTAACCACTATGAATGAAAATTGTTTTCTTCTAATATGAACACCAATATCATCACAATTTAAGAAACCGAGTACTATTTCTATGAAATAATGAAACTGAGGGATACCTCCCCTCCTCAATCCAATCCTCTATCTCCCAATCTAAATAATATACCCTATACTTCTATAGACTATAGTAGTGAAACTTTGTATGTTTTCTCCAACATGTGTCATTATAGTCAAATTTTACTCTGTAGTGATCTCCTATAATATATTAGTGAACATTTTTTAATGGAGAAAGATGAGGGAGTCATTCAAGATCCATATTTAAATAAAAACAACATTATGAACCCAAAAAGTTGTTGAAATTATGATTTATGTTTGATTTTATATTTCAATTAATTATTAACAAAATTCTTATTTTTTACCTGATTAAATAGCAGGTATAAAAAATTAGGATGCATGATCCTTACCTATGTCTTTACTCTATAATCATTATAACTATGAAAATTTTCTTATCAAATATAAATTTACTTGCATCCGGCCACTAGTGTTCTGAAAATCCAATTCCTTAACTAATATCCATTACTCATAACATGTTTTGTGCATAGTTTATGTTGTTTCTCAATTAACCCATAAATACCCAGAAATTCTTAACATAAAAATCTATCCTATATTTCAAAGATTTTATCTGATACTCAGTCATGATCCCCTCCCTTCAGTGGTACCCCTCTTGGGTTGATAATCAATAAAGGGATAACATGACCCCAGATGCCTACCTCCAATTGGATACTTGTAGGAAATTATAATTGTGGGTATATCAATCACAAATGAGGGATGAAATATCCTCAATATATATTTATAGAATAAGGGAAATGATATAAAATCCACTGACCAACCCCATGTATATATAAAATATAAATTCCTGTAGACACAATTTCATACAAAAACCAATAAATAAGAATGTATTTAAAAAATCCTCAACAATGACCTCATTCATCATCCAGTCCTAGATAGTCCCTTGAATCCAGCAATTTACAACCTAATCTATGAATAAGTTTTGTAGACCTAAAAAATATTATATATATGTTGGATGATAATAATAGGTATACTCCATAAGATCCTCCTAAAAACCACTCATAAAAAATTTGAATGAAACATAGTAAATCCCAATAAATAAAGTTATTATAGTAACTCATCACCTAAACTAGAAAAACTTTTTTCAATCCTCACCATAGCTCGCTCACCTATAATAAAAATAATTAAATAATTATTTTAGGAGAGAATATATAAAAATAATGGTTCCCCACATCCACTTATCTACTATTTTATCATTCTCATGCAATAATTCAACATATACAATTATAATACCTTACATAAGTTATTCTAAATTCCATTGAAAAATATTATATCCATTTTTAATCCCATACATCCTAGCCCGACCTCATTATCATATCCTATAACCCATGTATCATGTCTTATCAAAGACCATGTTTATGACTATAGACTACTAAAAACCATGTAAATTAATTATTCATAAAGACATCATAGCCCTTGTTTGTACACCAATAATACCCCTAACAATAGTTTCCCGGATTTGGTGGGTAATTTATTACATGGTAATAAGAATACAAGATATTACATTCCAAATTTTAGGGTCCAACATTCCTCAAGGGAATAGATACATAAAAATTTTGTTAAATAATTTTAAATTATATCACTGGTTTATAAATATTATTTTACAAGTTCTATCTATAACGCCAATAAAACATAAAATCCATCTTCATTAACTAGGGAAATGGAAAAATGTAAATGGCGAGTTGAAATGATGTGTAAGGGATATGGTACTATGAAATATAACATGGAATAATAAATATAATGGGAATAACTAATGAAATATTAATGCGTACATATTAATAACATAATCCATGGATGGAATATGAAATGAATTAGAAAATAATAACATAATGACAGAAATGATTTTAATATATAATAATGTACATTATCAATATACTACCAAGTCTTTATGCCAATACTTTATATATACATGGTAAGGACCCTCCCATTACACTTTCCTAGATGTCTCATGAAACCTAATAGTTCACTAAGGGATTATATAATTGTATACCCCACTCCTCAAAAAAATTTCCAAACCATTCCATAATATAATTTATGAGAATATGCTTGGAATGGTATAATGTTAATGGATGAAAAAAATTAAAAATAAATAGAATAATTTCCCAAAGTCACTTATCAAACAAGAATTTTCCATATAGAACTGTTGATTATATAGAATATCAATATATTTACATAGTAAATTATTAAATAAGGATTCTTGGGTGAAATCTCTTGACTAATATATATAATAATAAAAGATTTTATAACTTTAAATAAGTAACTTTATCATGTGAAGAATATGGATTCTTATATATCATGTTCTTTATAAAAACATTTGTGATAAATGAGTGTGGGAAGTAGAAATAGTTTATCTAAAATGGTGAAAATCCAAAAATAATATGGATAAATATTTATAGAATTATAATCAAATACATCATCATGGATTGAAAATTTCTTTATAATTATCAAAATAAAATTCCTAGGTATTTTTATTCCTGGTGATGTAGTCTTTAGCCAACTCGTCATGCACCGAATAAAGATCAAGTTGATAATCAACCCAAATTTTAAATTGATTACCCCTAGCTGAATGTATAAAATATAATTATCCACACTTTTGTATCTAGGATGAGATGTAACTGCTAGGAAACCACACACTATATACATTACCAAAATTGAGATGTTTTTACATCTCTAGGAATGTTTAAGAATTATAAAATCATAGGAATATAGTAAAATGGAAATAAATAGTGTTATATCATTAATAATATAATAATTAAATTACATTAATGAGCCATAATGTCATTTCACATTTAAATAAGTATGAATTGGAAATTACAACATAATTAAATAAAGAAAAGAGGTTTATGACCCTTAGTATGGAAAATAAGATCTAAAATTGTTATAAGTAATCCTTAGAACCATATAAACTACTTGGAGGGATTGTTGAGGGAGTAAATGAAGGTATATTAATATTAAAATGATTCTTAACAAATATTAATGGGATGATAAATGGGTATTTATATTAGATGTAGGTTTATTTTCTATTAATTTCCTAATGTAGGCTATGGTAATATAAGTTGTGAAAAATGAATAATCATTATTTTATAGGCAATTATAGATCATGTTTATTAAATTATAAGGGATTGTTTTTGGTATATTTGTGTTTGAGAACTGAAATACATTGTTATATCTCACTTTGTAAATGGAGAAACATTTTTTTTACAGAAAAAATATTTTAAAACCATACTTTCCATTTTAGACATTGGAATGTTATTTATAGGTTTGAAAAAAATTTCATTCATTAAAAAATATTATATTAATAAAAAAAATTATTTTTATTATATTATTTTATATTAATTATTATATCATTTCTCCATCCTATCCAAGTTAAAATAGTGATAATATATGCTAACTATATTTTACTATTTATCAAACAATTTGACTATTTATTTTTTTTAAATTCAATTGGATAACTTCTATATGACAATTTCAAATATAATCCATATTTTATGAAATAAATTACAATGTATGAGGAATAATAAATATAAATATAAATTATATATTTTATACAAAAAATACCATTTTTATAGTGATATATATTATTCCTTCACATCAAAAAAATTATGAATTTTATATTTTCATAAGTATTGTTTCAAAAAAGGTTATAGTCATATAGTTAAATGTTCAAAATAGAATTATTATAATCCATACATTAAATTTTTCTTTCAAAGACGTAGTTTACTATTTTATGGGGTATTATTTCCATACCAATGACAAAATAAAAGTCTCTTTGTAATGTTCAGATCCTAATAGGCACATTACCATTCAAAAATCATTTTAATTCCTATATACATCATAATTCCATTTTTCATCAGTTACTTCTATCCCTATCAAGGTTCCATTATCATTATATTAAAAAATATCTATTGGTTTAATTATATTTATAATATATTTCATTAGTTTTCTTAAGACCATATTTATCTAACTATTACAATTCTATTTATTTTATTATCATTTTTCTAATTTCCTCATTTTAATTATTATAGTTTTATTGTGCATATTTAATATCTAAATTTAATGGTCTAAATCCATAATAATATTAAATTAATATTCATTATATTGAGCTTGTGTTTTATATCATGATATATTACAAAATATGACACATGTTTATGTGGAGAAGGAAATTATTTTTAAAAAATTCTAGATCATCACATTTCCCCTAATAAAAAAATATTATCCTTGAAATTAAAATTCAATCCACAACAAATTATGGATAATCCATAATCATGGAATCACCCCCCATGTTACCACTTCAAAAAGATAATTACTACAATGATCCTTCATCGAGTGAGTTTTTTTATTCTAAAACACTTTCTCTCTAGTACAAGTGTTCATGTTGTAACATCCCAGGTCAATAAAGAATAAGACATATTTCATATTTATTAATATTTTTGAATTAAATATTAATTTTACTTTAAAAGGGTTTCTATGTTCGATAGCGTACCCGATACGCAACAACAGGTTTCTTTGAAATCTTACGTTACAAACTAATAATATAATGTTATTATTTTAAATGCTAGTCAACTCCTAGCCGTTTTATTGGATGGAATGAAAAAACTAAATAAAATATTATTATACATGTTTTTTAAATGTATTTACATTTATCCAATAAAAGTTACAGGCTTAAATTGTGAATGAATCTAATTTTAAGCATAATTTATATTAAAAGGCAGATTTATCACCTTTTAATGGGGAACCCTATTTAAATATAGTTTTGGTCACTTTAATAAATTCTAATTGGCCAAATAAAATCCTTATTTAGAATGGGGACATCAAAATTTACTTTGTGTAAATTTTTTGAATTATTCCGATAAAGTTCATTTTTTAATGAATAGTGAAAAATATTGTTTTTTAATTCTAAAGTGCCTTTTAATATAATTTATTTATATGGTCAGATTATCTTTTTAATTGGTTTTAAAGTGAAATTAAAATATATTTTTACCATTTAATAAAATTTTGGTCATTATAATTAATTTCACTTTGAAATTGTATATAAACAAGTATTAATCATTTTGAAAGTTATTATTTCTTAAAAACATGCTATTTGTTTTGATAACGGGAATACATTTTTAAATTAATTAATTCCACTTCTATGTTTTGAATTTGGAAAAAATAGACATAAATTTTGAATTCGGAATATCAAATAATGCTTAGGCTGAATTTTTGGTATTTTTCTAAAAAACATCAATTTTTGATGAATAGTGAAACCACTTAGTGGTAGTTAAAAAAACTAACTTTTTCATTTAAATAAAATTTTACCACTTATGTGAATTGAATTTAAAAAATCAAACATACATGGTTGTTAACAAAAAGTAAAATCTGGTTCATTAAGATGAAAATATATTTTTTGTGAATAGTAACTTTTGACTTTTATTTACTGCGATTAAAGGTAAATAAGGTAATTTTAAGATAAAATAATATTATAATAATTCAAAATTACCTTAACACTTGTCCAAAACTTATTGGTTGAGTCATTTATGACCATGGGCATCTTTGGGTCGATTTTAGGACCCCATTGAGCCACTTGGGAGTGATAATGACAATTTAGATTAATTAATTTAATGTGAAGTAAAAATTGACATTAACAAAAAGCTTTTAGTAATTAATTTTTATATGGTGTTATATAAGTCCTATTTTTGACTATAAATATTATTTGAGAAGCTAAAAAGATTTCTTATATCATGGTATTTGTTTTATAATTTTTAGACATCAAATAAATTAAATAATTAATCACACAATAATGATGCAGTATTTACCTCATTAATAAATGATTTAAATAAATAAGATTATAATGATTATAATATTCTCCAAAAAATTTCCATTTCTGATTTTATGATTTTATTTTGACCATGACTCATCTTATCTTCAACAATAATGATTTTTCGACCATTAGAAACCAAATATCATTATATTACAAAATAATATTTTCACACTTTCCTAAAGAGCCCCTCCTCTCCCTTATAAAAGGAGACCACATATAACCAATTCCTCACACATATAAAGCCATTTAGATCGTCCAAACTCTGACCAATTAAACTCCCTACATCCCTCCCCTCATCCTAGAAGCATTAACTTAGTCAGATGACACTTCAAGAAGTCCTTTGGTTCAAACCAAAGGGAGTTACCAAATTAAAGCTAAAAATTTCTCTTAAATTGTTTTCTTTTTATTTTAATTCTCCATCCCCTAAATTATTTTTATTCAATTATTTTGTAAAAAAAACAGTATCCTCAATATACTATGATGTTTTTATGATAATTATTCTAACTACACTTACACACACCTCCATCTAACGGATGAAGAATATAATGTTTCTGTGGATGGAAAACTAACGCCTCACGAAACGTTGATTGTTCAAATATCACCAAATGCCTCTCATGGTAGACATTATGATGGAATTTTATTTATATATGAAATATATTATGTTTATGTTTTCTTTATACTTCTGTATTTTCAATTTATATCACACTTTTATGGTTTCCATAGTGGGTAAATACAATAATCTCATTTGAGGAAGCGCGGACTACCGCCCCCTTAAAGTGATACGACTTGTCAATGAATTATGTGGGATGTATAAAAGATATAGTTAATGATATTATATATGATATTATACTGGAATTATAATATACCTATGTATCATTAGGTTTTAATTCCATTAAAAGAAGAAATAGAAATGGAAGTAGCGTTCATGTGTACGTACGACTTACCGTCTCCATGAACGGTGCATTTCATTTCTTACCTCTTAATGTTATGTACTATTATAAATACATGTATATACTAGATATATAAGATATATATGATATCTAAATCATGAATATCATTATGGATATAATGAACCTTTTACCACATGAACAACATGTAATTATAAGAAGTCCATTTTTGACTATGGTACCATATATCGACAAAACAAACATTATTAACTTAAATGATTACATAATGTTTATAACTTGTTAATAAGTGATATAGAAGGAATAATAAACTTGAAAAAGGTTCGTAAGATGGTGTATATTAACTTTAGTTTATTATTCATGAGATTAAAGAATGATCGAATCAAGTCAGACATGAGGTAAGGGATCCGACCTCTCTCTTTCTTTTCAAGTACTCTCTTTTATGTCATTTCATTTATGCTCCATGTTCTTATGTTTGAGGATGTTATTTTATATTCACCATACTGTAATTTTTATTTTTATATGATTATATAACCTCTATTACACTCATCAATTAATTTTATGAATTTTTAAGTGGCGCTGTTAGGCTTCCGAATTTTTGTAAGGGATTTTCTTATCTCACTTTTAATTCTGTGAGATTTCTATTATTCCCAACTTATTCATTGCATGTGATGTATTGTGTACATAAATTTGATATATATTATCATGATTATAATTATATTCATGGTATTATGTAATTCATTTGGTGGTTATTAACTTTTGGTTATACGACTCAGTTGATTACAACGTGGTAAAGGGTTTCGTCTCACTTTTTATTCCCGTGAGATTCATGCTATATTTGCCACTATTTCCTTTTGTGTGGGGTATATAATACCCATTATTGTACTCTTTATGTAATATACTTTCATTTATGAAAATTTACGTCTTCATTGTATGATCCTAATATCATGTGGCGTATTTTTTGTAAGTTACCAAATCGGTAAGGGAACTATTCACCCTCCTCTTTATAAAAGACTTATTTTTGTTATGTCTTTTAATTTACGTCTTATTATGTTGGGATATTTCATTCTTTATCCTTATTTATTTAAACTTTATATCCAAGTGATTAGATTCCATTTTTTATCTCATGAACTCATTTTCTAAATTTTAATGTGACACCATTAGGCTGTCGAATTTTTACAAGGGAACCTCTTAACCCAATTTCAATTATTTGGGTTCAACTTGTACTTATTGAATATGTCATCCAATGAATATGTGTGAATGACCTATGATTGTTTTACACTTAATATCCACTTATATTGGGTGAATTTATATTTGTCACACATAATTATGTGATTGATATATCCTTAATTTAAGGATACCATCTTTATTAGGGATTTCATCTCAATTTACATTTCCATTGAGGATTCATTGTTGTTATTCACCAATTCACTCTAATATGGTGTATATACTGTACTTAGACATATTATATCATGAATCCATTTATTATCATGATATTATAAAGTTCTGATTAAATGTTATTCCTCAATTATTTGTATTCAAGTGTCTCTCTTTTTGTTAAAAAACACTTTAACTAAAATAACATTTTAAATGTTTTAAAGATTTATTCTTCTATAAATTTATCATTAATGTCCATGTTTTCAAAATGGGTTTTTGGATTTATTTATAAGGACATTAATGTTTTCAAA
This sequence comes from Viscum album, assembly GCA_963277665.1. Lineage (NCBI taxonomy): Eukaryota > Viridiplantae > Streptophyta > Magnoliopsida > Santalales > Viscaceae > Viscum > Viscum album. Next base: position 573,799,067 of record OY728122.1, on the reverse strand, counting down.
TTATAATTCATTTAAAATATTCAAAGTGGTATGGGACACTTGGATTCAAAAATTTCTTTTTAAAAATGTTTTGAAAATGATTTGATAAAACATTGTTTATTTCAATATCTTGATTTGAAATATTGGAATGTGGAAATGTTATCATTCCTTTATACATGTGTTATATGTTATGATTATGTTATGGTTATTGGGCATTGTTTACGTATACATGTGGTTCCGTGATAAACCTAGGGCGGGTGAGCCTGAGATAGCTCTCCAATGCATTGGGTAACGTGATGGAGGTAAACGTGATGTTTCTCCTAATAGATTTAAATAATATACTGTGATGGGTATTCCAATTGTAACTCCCTACGTAGATGTGATACCTACAATGCATGTTTGATATGGATACCATATGTGACATTAATGATTTATGATTTGTGTGTGTTATTCATAAATCTTATGATTGCATAAGGTGTGTTATGATAGAAAAGTATGGTTTCATGGATTTGTATTTATTGTTGGGAAAATGTTTTCCTCCCTTATTTTATAACCCATACTGAGATTTTTATGCTCATCCCAAGTTTTTGAAATGTTTTCCACATGACATAAATATGAATAGGTTCAAGGATGGGATCAAGGAAAAGTCATACTGTCTAAAACATTGAACTAGACATGTGTCTTTTTAAGAGTTTTTATTTTATGAAAAAAATGGATTCTGAGTAGAAGTTTCTACTTGTAATATTCAAGTTGTTATGTAATAGTTATGGAATAATTATCTAAAACTATAAACTTGAAAATATCTCCAATGTGAATTGTTCATTTAATTCAAGATTATGTAATGTTTAAGGCTGGGTCCTTATAGTTGGTATCAGAGGTCGGTTTAGATAACTTTATAGGTGAGGATACAATTTAAGCATAAGTGACATTACCATAATGGTTATGATTTTAGAAAGAGTCATAGTTATTTTTATAAAGTGAATGAGTTTAAGATAACATGAATAAGTATATATTAGTGTGTACCCTCCTCAAAAGATATTATATGATGATTTTACTGATATACTCACATTGAACTTTTTGGTTATAGTAAATGGATGGATCTAGCAGGCACCAAATTAATAGTGGATATGAAGAAAACTATGACTGTTTTCTGAATGAGTAGCTGAATGATATGGGAGCTTCAATGAGAACTCTTGTGGTTATTCTCAACCAACTATCTGGAGTCATGATTGACCACCTGAACCTTAGTGAATTTTATTAGACATCATATATGAGAGAAACAAATCTCTACGGTTGTTCAGGTAATAATCATAAAGGTAAGTATGTTCAAAAACCTACGTGTCAAAGATATGGAAAGAAACACATAGGAAAATGTTTCAAATGGAAAAAAAGATGCTTTAGAGGTGGAAATGAAGGTCATAAATCAAGAACCTAACATTGAAAAAGGAAGAATCTAGTTGACTCTAGGAAAGAGAAAGAATTTCTTTCTGAATGATAAATTGAATGTTTTAAATGTGGTGAGCATGGTAATTATGAAAACACATGTCCTATGAAGAAGTTTCGGGAATGGGATCCCTAGGATCGTACAAATATTTGTTTACCAATACCTAATTCCATTCCAATTAAGGATGAAGAATCTGGAAATGACCAATAAAAGGTATGAATTATTTATTAACATATGTTTTCCTGTTATTGAAATCTTAGGATATGATTCATGATTTTTTTGTAGGAAAGAAGTATTTCAGAATAAGTTGGTAAAGAATGGTTAATAGATCATGAAGAATGTTGAATGTGTAAGAGGTCAACATTTAAGGGATTCAAGTCTTACGGTAGATTTCAGGATAGTGAAATTCTTAAAAGTATTAAGGCTCTTTTGATGATTGGATTATATTAGAAGAATTTTTATAGTATGTGTAACCCTGATGTTTGATATATGAAAACATTATTCAAGGAATAATTATCTTCTATTTTGTGGATACTATTATAAAGAACTGATTGGGTTTATATGATCCTTTAATTTGAGGCAATTACCAGTTAATACATTTTGGGATGGAAAAAAAGTTATTAGATTACCTTTGTGGTTAAAATATGTTATGGTTATTTTTGATGAATTTATTTCATTTGGGGATGTTATAAAATTATGTAGTTTTTGAAAAGGGACAACATGCAAACCATGTGACAACCCGTCGGGTCCGAAGAAGCTGTGGGAATCAAACCCACAACCAATGTGCGACTGGTATTTATTGCCTACCACTGGACTACGTGATGTCCCTGGTTAGTATGACTAATTATTTTTAGTTAAATGATCTTATGAATCAGTAATAAGTTGATTTTGGGTTATCTATGGAAATGATTAACCTATCATGGAGGATATGTGATTAGGTTAATTACTTTTCAGTATGAGACTCTAAGAGTAACTAATTTTATTTGAAGATAAATGTTAAGATATTCCTTGGAAGACTATGTGATTAAATCCTTCAGAGATTTGGGTTTCAATATTAATTTGGATTACTTTGAATAATTTTAAGGATAACTGTTTAGTTAATGGTCTTTCTTGAACGATGGGTTCTTTTTGTTGAATTTTGGAGATTAAGAGTAGTATTAATTTTTATAAAGGATTATCCTTTTGGTGATTATCTGATCTTATACTAAAATTTTTGGTTTTAGTTAATATCTGAAGACATGGGAAATATATAATTCATCTTTTTTGGATTATGTGATTCTCTCGAAGTTGATTATAGCGCTCTTAATGTGAAAAAAATTCATCCTAAATATTCATTGTTTGGAGAAAATATGAGTTTGTGTTAAAAATCTAGTAAAAGATGAATTTCTACATGATATGTAAGTATATTTCCATATGTTTTTTTTGTTAATATCATAAATGAATTCCTCAATTAAAATTAACATTAAACAAAAACCCTGTCCGTTAAATTTTCCTACTGGGGAATCAAAGACTGCTTAACCGATCACAAGTTTGTGATTTTTTGGTGGTTAAATTTCTCTTAAACATGTATCCTGACACTCTCCAACAGAACATGACCCTTTTTTTCTCCTCCATATCCATGTTTTCATGATCTCTTAATATGGGTTAACTTGGGTGACCTTTGTGCTTCGCTTTCTTTCTTTTAAAGTGATAGTTTTACTGACTCTTTTTCCGATTTGGGCCTTTCAATGAAGTTTCTGAGCCCTTTTTTAAATTTTGAGGACGCAATTACCAAAAGGGGGGAAGGATGTAACATACTAGGTAAATAAAGAATAAGAAATATTTCATATTTATTAATATTTTTGAATTAAATATTAATTTTACTTTAAAAGGGTTTCTATGTTCGATAGCGCACCCGATACGCAACAACAGGTTCCTTTGAAATCTTACGTTACACACTAATAATATAATATTATTATTTTAAATGGTAGTCAAAACCTTGCCGTTGTATTGGAATTAATGAAAAAAACTAAATACAATATGATTATACATATTTGTTAAATGTATTTTCTTTTATCCAATAAATGTTAGAGGCTTAAATTGTGAATGAATCGAATTTTAAGCATAATTTACCTTAAAAGGAAGATTTATCGCCTTTTAATGGAGAACCCTCTTTGAATATATTTTTGGTCAATTTAATAGATTCTAATTGACCAAATAAAATCCTTCAATATAATGGGGACACAAAATTTACTTTCTGTAAATTTTTGGAATTTTTCGGATAAAGTTCATTTTTTAATGAATAGTGTAAAATATTGTATTTTAATTCAAAATTTCCTTTTAATATAATTTATTTATATGGTTAGATTATATTTTTAATTGGTTTTAAAGTGAAATTAAAAACAATTTTTACAATTTAATCCAATGTGGGTCATTAGAATTAATTTTACTTTGAAATTGGACATAAACAAGTATTAATCTGTTTAGTAGTTATTGTTTCTTAAAAACACGCTATTTTTTTATAACGGGAATTGATTTTTATATTAATTAATGCAACTTATATATTTTGAATTTGAAAAAATAGACATAAATTTTGAATTTGGGATATCAAATAATTCTTAGGCTGAATTTTTGGTATTTTTTTGAAAATCTTCGATTTTTGATGAATTGTGAAACCACTTAGTGATAGTTAAAAAAACTGACATTTTCATTTAAATAAAATTTTACCACTTTTGTGAATTTAATTTCAAAAATCCAACATACATGGTTGTTAACCAGACGTAAAAGCTACTTCATTAAGATGAAAATAATTTTTTTGGGGAATAGTAATGTTGGACTTTTATTTACTGCAATTAAAGGTAAATAAAGTAATTCAAGGTTAAACGAATATTATAATAATTAAAAATTACCATAACACTTGTAAAAACATTATTGGATGAGTAATATACGACCATGTTCATCTTTAGGTCGATTTTGGGACCCCATTGAGCCACTTGGGAGTGATAATGACAATTTAGATTAACTAATTTAATGTGAAGACAAAATTGACATTAACAAAAATATTTTTAGTAATTAATTTTTATATGGTGTTATATAAGTCATATTTTAGACAATAAATATTATTTGGAAATATAATAATATTTCCTATATCATAGTATTTTTTTTATAATTTTTAGACATCAAATAAATTAAATTATTTATGACACAATTATGATGCAGTATTTACCTCATTAATAAATGATTTAAATAAATAAGATTATAAGGATTAAACTATTATCCAAAACATGTCCAATTATGATTTTATGATTTTATTTAGATCATTAATCATCTTATCTTCACCTATAATTATTTTTGGACCATTATAAACCGAATATCATTATATTACAAAATAATATTTTCACACTTTCCTAAAGAGCCCCTCCTCTCCCTTATAAAAGGAGACCACTTCTAACCATTTCCTCAAACATATCAAGCCATTTGGCTCGTCCAAACGCTTCCCAATTAATCTCCCTACATCCCTACCCTCCTTTTATAAGCCTTACCTTAGGCATAAGTCACTTCAAGAAGTCCTTTGGTTCAAACCAAAGGGAGTTACCCAAATTATAGGTAAGAGTTTCTCTTAAATTGTTTTCTTTTATTTTACTTATCCATCCCCTAAACTCTTTTTATTCCTGTATTTTGTAACAAAACCAGTATCCTAAATATAATAGGATGTTTTTATGAGAATTATTTGATCTACACTTACACACGCCTCCATCTAATGGATGAAGAACATAATTTTCTTGTGGATGGAAAACTAACGCCTCACGAAACGATGATTGTTCAAATATCTCCAACCGCCTCTCATGGTGGCTATTATGATGGCACTGTATTAATATATGATATATATTATGTTTATTTTTTCTTTATTCTTCCGTTTTTTCTCATTTATAGAATGACTTTATGGTTTCCATAGTGGGTAAATACGATAATCTCATTCGAGGAAGCGCAAACTACCGCCCTCTCAAAGTCATGTGACTCGTTAATGCCTTATGTGGGATATATAAAGGATAGAGTTAATAATATTATATATTATATTATACTAGAATTATAATATTCCTATTTATAATTATGTTTTAATTCCATTAAAATAATAAATAGAAATGAAAGTAGTGTTCATGCGTACGTATAGCTTACAGTCTCCATGAACGGTGCATTACATTTCTTACCTCTAAATGTTATGTACTATTATAAATACATGTATATAATGTATATATATGATATATATGATATCTAAATCATGAATATAATTCTGGATATAATGAACCTTTGACCACATGAACAACATGTAATAATAAGAAGTCCATTTTTGCCTCAAGTACCAAATATCAACAAAACAAACATTATTAACTTAAATGATTACATAATGTTTATAACACGGTAATAAGTGATATAAAAGTAATAATAAAATTGAAACTGGTTCTTAAGCAAGTATAAATTAACTTTAGTTTATTATTTAGGATATTAAATAATGATCGAGTCAATTCGGACACGAGGTAAGGGATCCGGCCTCTCTCTTTCTTTTCAAGTACTATCTTTTATGTCATTTTATTTATGCTCTATGTTCTTATGTTGGAGGATGTTATTTTATATTCACCATAATTTAATTTGTATTTTCATATAATTAGATACCCTCTCTTACTCTCATCAATTCATTTTATGAATTTTTAAGTGGCACCGTTAGGCTGCCGAATTTTTGTAAGGGATTTCCTTATCTCACTTTTAATTCCGTGAGATTTCCATTGTTCGCCACTTATTCATTGCATGTGGTGTATTTTGTACCGAAATTTGATATATATTATCATTATTCTCATTATTATCATGGTATTCTGTGATTAATTTGGTGGTTATTAACTTTTGGTCATATGACTTAGTTGATTACAACATGGTAAAGGGTTTTTTTCACTTTTTATTCGCGTGATATTCATGCTATATTTGCAACTATTTCCTTTTGTGTGGTGTATGTACTGCCCATGATTTTAATATTTATGTAATATAATTTCATTTATGAGAATTTACATCTTCATTGTATGATACTTATATCATGTGGCGTAGGTTTTGTAAGTTACCAAATCTGTAAGGGAACTATTCACCCTCCTCTTTATAAAAGACTTATTTTTGTTATGTCTTTTAATTTACATCGTATTATGATGGGATATGTTCTTCTATATCCTTATTGATTTAAAATTTATATCCAAGTGATGATATTCCCTTTTTATCTCATCAACTCATTTTCTGAATTTTAATGTGACACCGTTAGGCTGTCGAATGTTTACAAGGGAACCTCTTAACCCAATTTCAACTCTTTGGGTTTAACTTGTACTTATTGAATATGTCATCCCATGAATATGATTGAACGACCTATGATTGTTTTACACTTAATATCCACTTATATTGGATGTATTTATATATTTCACACATAATTATGTGATTTATTTATCCTTAATTTAAGGATACCATCTTTATAAGGGATTTCATCTCAATTTACATTTCCATTAAGACTTCATTGTTATTATGCACCAATTCACTCTATTATGGTGTATATACTGTACTTTGTCATATTATATCATTAATCCCTTTATTCTCATGATATTATAAAGTTATGATTAAATTTTATTCTTCAATTATTTGTATTCAAGTGTCTCTCTTTTTGTTAAAAACCACTATAACTAAAATATCATATTAAATGTTTTAAATATTTATTATTCTAAATATTTATAATTAATGTCCATGTTTTCAAAATGGGTTTTAGGATTTATTTATATGTACATTAATGTTTTCAAATGATATATCATTTAAAAGCTTCAAAGTGGTAAGGGACACTTTGATTCAAAAATCTCTTTTTAAAAAGGTTTTGAAAATGATTTGATAAATCATTGTTTATTTCAATATCTTGATTTGAAATATTGGAATGTGGAAATGTTATCTTTACTGTATAAAAGTGTTATATGTTATGATTATGTTATGGTTATTGGGAATTGTTTACGAATATGGGTGGTTCCGTGATAATCTTAGGGTGGGTGAGCCCGAGATAGTTATCCAATACATTGGGTAATGTGATGGAGGTAAACGTGATGTTTTTGATAAGAGATTTTGGGAATATACTGTAATGGGTATTCCAATTGTAACTCCCTACGTAGCTATGACAGCGACAATGTAATTTTGATATGGATTCCATAATTAAACTTAATGATTTATGATTTGTCTGTGTTATTCATAAATCTTGTGATTTCGTAAGGTACGTTATGATAGAAAAGTATGGTTTCATGGATTTGTATTTTTTTTGGGTTAATGTTTTCCTTACTTATTTTATAACCCATACTGAGCTTTTTATGCTCATCCCATGTTTTTGAAATGTTTTCCACATGACTTAATGGCGAATAGGATCAAGGATGGGATCAAGGAAAATTCATGTTTTCTAAAACATGGAACTAGACATGTGTCTTTTTAAGAGTTTTTATTTTATGAAAAAAATGGATACTAAGTAGAAGTGTCAACTTGTAATATTCAAGTTGTTATGTAATAGTTATGGCTAAATTTTCTAAAACTCTGAACCTGAAAATATCCCCACTGTGAATTATTCATTTAATTCAAGAATATGTAATGTTTAAGTCTGACTCATTATACATGTGCTTGATATATGTTTTTTGGAATCTGTAACATCCCATCCCGAGCCACTGAGTCCATAATGAATTCCACATGACCATAAGAAGGCCTCGTAGTACACCAGAGGTTTTCGAATACCAGTGAAGGTCACTTTTGAAATAATGGGAAGAATATAACAACTATTAGAGTCCAAAAAATAAAAAATATAACCAAAAGTATTACAATATATAATCAATGTAGGAATAAAATATAGATTTTAGACCAACTTATGAAGTATCAACATAAAGTGTTGAATAAATATGCAAAATATAACTTTTTTAAATATGGAGTTTTAATAAAATAGCTAAAAGTAGTAAAAGATGTCCTAGTTGAACTAAAACCAACATCAATTTAATAATATTACTCTAACTTCTATCTCGTTGACCACATGGAATTTTCCATTTGTTGGATACAAAACTAAAATCAACAAGTTAGGCGTTCATTCAAGGCTCAGTAGGAAACCACCAATGACAAATAAAATGAGTGAAAATAATGAATTATATGAATTTTAATAGAGTGTAGTTATAAGTAATAATATAAATCATATAATTATAAAAACATATTCCATGTAATCTAAGACCATATTTACCTGGTTAGACACCCTATTGGATGAAACACTACATTCTTTTGAAACATACCAGAAGATCCTCACTTGTTCCCCAAAAAAATCCCCCTCAATAGGATAACCCAAAATCATATGGTACATCCCCCTTACTAGATAACACAAGTACATACTGACCAATGTCTAGAATATCGGCTTTAGAGGATATCCCAAAAGCATGAGACATAACATGCCACCTGAGATAGCCTATGCACAAGCCAACCAATGTTTAGAACATATGTCTAGGTGGAAGATACAAACAATCTCAACCCATATTCATAGAAGTATAATATATTTGAACCACAAATATTATATAAGATGATAATGATATATCAAACATAAAATCAATTCAACTGTATTATCATCAGAATAATCCACATTCAAGAAACACAATCATAGGTCAAGGATTCTCACACACAACTAATGTGTTCAAGAGGTAGACTTTGGTTTCTCCTAGGGACACATAATTACATTGATAATCATGAAAAATCCTATATTAACAATGTCAAAATGTTAAAATTTTCATTAATTAATATTTTTTATGATGAAATGCATGTTTCCTCAAGGAATATTCATCGAAATCATATCTACGTACTTTTTGGATCAAAACACTCAAAACTGATTTCTATAACTGAATCTAACTATTTCTATCGAAAAAAATAAAATATCATATGGGGAAATCAATTATCTCTCATAGATATTACATAATAAAAATGATAATTCCGTGTTATATATTTTTGATAATTCGATATTATCTATTATAGATTAAATATAATTCCACATGTGATGATAATCCTTTCATCTAGGATAATCTAAGAGAAACTACAAATAAATTTTATTATTTATTTTTTCATAATTTTGGGATATAAGAATTTTAATAGTCGTTTAAATTTTTTTATTCCATTATGATTCATAAATCACAAGATTATTATCAAAATATTTATAAAAATCTTACATCGGTTTTAAATTTTTAAAGTGTAGAACCCAAAAAGTAGGAGAGGTGAGTTTTTACATGCTTGGAAACCAATGGAAGTTATTGGTTCATTATAAGAAGAGATATAATATCCAAGATGAATAATATCTATTATTCCTAGATATAAGAGGATATTAAAATGAAGTCATAAGTGTTCGGTTAATTTTAATGAAGGATTTAGTGTATTAGGTCACAAAAATAAATCCAAAATATAAATTTACAATCCAATTTATCTTCCAAAAAATTTTACAACAAGATATAATTTAAAATGAATAAAGTAATTTATTTCCACTATTTTAGGAATTTAAAACAATTAAAATGTGTTATAGAGTCATTTGTAGGAGGTGGAATGAAAACAGATATTTTAAAGTATTTTTTCACATAACATGTGATGCGTAAGGGTAACACAATTTACATATAAATAGTTTCTGGGTAAGACATAAGGATAAGGTATCTTAAACATATATATATCTAGTTACCCTTATGTGGTAAAAAATCATCCTTACATGTGTTTTCAAATATTAAGGATAACCTTACACATGCACTAATTTACTCTCATACAGGTAGAAAAAACTATGATTGTAATCTTATATAAACTCACCCTTACCCTTACATAGATCCTTTATAACCATTATATATCCTATTAAAAAGTGGAGGTACCTATACACAACTCTGGATATACCCTTACAGAGTTCTATTGACCATATTATAGGGCTTTCTACCCTTACAGAGTGGCATGTACATAGATATTGCATCATATTAGACGAATAACCATTACATTCCTTACGCAATATCATGCGCATCACCCAAGAATAATGTAGCGATCCAAACTTTTCATAGATAGATATTACATATTATTATATTAATAACCATTACATTATATAATGATCCACACTATAATTGTATAGGTCGAGTTCCATTGAAATCATGGAAATATGAAAAAAGTTTTTATAAAAGTTCTTCATATCCTCTGAATAAGTTCTTTATATCTATCACCATTATAATAAATACCATAAATAATTATATTCATTATTAATTAGTGAATGAAAACATAAGGAGTTGTAGGAATAAATACTAAGTAAGGTAAAATGAGGGTTTTATCAATTACCACATAAACTTAACATGGGAAAATGGTATTAGAATATTAGAATAATATTAAAAAACTATATCCTATATATAAAAGATTGTAATCTTGATTCATGGTGTAATGCGTGGATGTTCATAAGATTTCAATCATAAATAAATCAAATAACATGTTCCAAGTGATCATAACATTGGAATAAGACATAGAATTGTGGAATAAATATAGAAAATAATTTCTCTAATAGTTATGGTTTATTTGAGAGATAGTCAACCCAGATTGGGTTCACTCCACATTCCATCATAGTAATCGAGGTTCACTCCCAATAGTATCATTATGGACGAAGTACCTTACCAAATTTGGTTCACTCCCCATTATTATAATATTTATCTCCTGAGATATCAATCATTACCCAATTCATTATATGGAAATATAATTCTAGACCAACCTATCCTTGGTTATAACGGAACCACAATCCTCAGTTATAATGTAACAACTATCCTTGGTTATAACATAACCACTATACTTGGTTATAATGTAATGATCGTCCTTGTATTATAATATAACCACCCATCATATAATCAGAACCATATATATTTGTGCCACAATATCATAAAAAAATCATCATATCATCAAATCATAACCTGTATAGATTAAAAATTATCAAAAAGGTTTCATCATTTCATGAGAGCATAAACCAAGAAAATAAGTGGTTAGAAAAAAAAAATCATAATAATAAGACATCTAGAAAAATAATATGGATGGTTACCACGGGAAATATCTCCTGTAAACAATAATTAACATCATAATATTTTATTATTGATGAAAAATGATTTTGAAATATCACTTTTAACATTTTTGGAGCAAAATATCATTATAATTATTTACAAAATCAAAATATTTGAAATATAATTGCAAATGGTTTCATTAAAAATATCTCAAGAAACTTCTAAATTAATCTTTAAGTCATTTAGTGGTTATGAATGTAGTAAGTACCTTTCTTTCAATACACGTTAAATCAAAATTTTTCTTTCAAATTTTTCGTAAAATGTAAAATAACTTTTCTTTAGAAAGTGATAATGATATTCTTCTTAAACTATTTTTTAAAATTAAAACATTGGAGAAAATTAATTTAAAATATCAAAGTGTAAAAATAAGAATATTATTCAAAATATTTCATGAAAAAATATCTATGGGGGAAATTATTTTTTCAAACAAAGACAATAATAATGTCAATTTTATTTAAAAACATTCTTTTGGATTCTTGAGTTTATAGAGATAGAAAATTGAAAGGAAAATATATGATTTCAAAAAGTAACAAAGAGAGAATATAATTAATTTTTTGTTAAGAGATATATCATAAAAGTTTATGCTTACATAAATAATGAAAAAAATGTGTGTAAACAATGAAATTGTATCATAAAACCATTACAAATTTGGTAATAATTGTATTATTTTTTAATGACCCACAATTCTCAAACATAGATATTAAATATTTTTAGATTAATATTCATTACATTACACAAATATGTTCTTGAGGATCATAAATGTAACACCCAAGGTAAATAAAGAGTATGAAATTTTCACATTTATCCATATTTGTGAATAAAATATTAATATTACTTTAAAGGGGACTCTATGCTCGATGGCGTACCCAACACACAACAACGAGTTTCTTGGGAATCTTATGTTGCACTCTAATAATAAAATAATATTAATTTAAATAGTAGTTAACGCCTAGCCATTGTAATGGAGGGAATGAACCGAACTAACTACAAAATGATTATATATGTTTGTCAAATATTTTTACTTTTTACAATAAATGTTAGATGATTAAAAATGCGAATGAATCCAATTTTAAGCGTAAACATTCTAATATTCTTTAAAAGGTTGATTAACCGCCTTTTGATGGAGACCCTCTTTTAAATACAATTTTTGAAAATTGTATGTGTTATATTTGAAAAAATAAAATTCTTCTTTAGAATCGGGACATCAAAATTTACATTGTGTAAATTTTTGGTATTTTTCCGATAAAGTTCATTTTTTAATGAATAGTCAAAAATGTTGTATTTTAATTCAAAACCACTTTTTAATCTAATTTATTTATATGATTAGATTATCTTTTGAATTGGTTTTAAAGTTCAATTAGAATATATTTTTACCATTTAATCCAATAGTGGTCATTTTAATTAATTTCACTTTGAAATCGGACTTAAACTAGTGTCAATCTTTTGATACTTATTGTTTCATAAAAACACGCTATTTGCCCTGACAGTGGGAATTAATTATTAAATTAATTAATGAAAATTATATGTTTTGAATTTTTTAAAATAGACATCATTTTTTAATTCGGAATATCAAATATATCTTAGGGTGAACTTTTGGTAATTTTCTGAAAAACTTCAATTTTTGATGAATAGTGAAACCACTAAGTGGTACTTATAAAAACTGATTTTTCCATTTAAATGAAAATTTTCCATCTTTGTGTTTTGAATTTCAAAAATCCGACATACATGGTTGTCATTAAGATGTAAAATGTGGTTCAATGGGATTAAAATAATTTTTTGGTGAATAGTAACTTATTAAGTTTTTAATCGCGATTAGAGGTAATTAGTGTAGTTTAAGGTAAGAATATTGTTTTAATAAAATGAAATGACCTAAACACATGTCCTACCATCATTGGACGTGTCATGGACGACCAAGACAATCCATGGGTCAACTTGGGGACCCCATGGAGCCACTTTGGTTGGAAAATGACATAAATTCCTTTTTATTTAATGTTAAAGTAAAAATGACACAAACATGAGATGTCTTACTAAAAAAAATTTTTACATTGGGTTATACAAGTCCAATTTTTGACTATAAATATTCATTGAAAGATAAAAATATTTCCAACATCTTAGTATTTTTTTTATAATTTTTAGACATTAAATATATTAAATTATTAATGACATCATGATGATGCAGCGATTACCTCAGTAATAAAGGATTTAAATAAAATGGAAAGATAATGTAAAATATAATACCTACGCATGTCCAAAACCTATTGTATGAGTTGATTTCGAACCCTTATCACCTTATCCTCTAAACACATCAATGTGGGACCATTAAAATCTGAAACTCATTCTAAAATAAAGTAACATTTCTTTACTTTCCAAGAGTGCCCCTCCTCTCCTCTTATAAAAGGCCCCCACCTCTACCACCTTACCCACACTTCCAAAGCCTTTTTCTCGGCCAACCCATGCCCATTTTGTCTCTCCACATACCTATCTTACTCCTTGAATCCTCACTTTTGGCATAAGTCTTCCCAAGGAAGCCTTTGAGCTCAAATCTAAGAGAGTTACCCGATTTTAAGGTAATGGCTTCACTTGTGTCCTTTTGTTTTATTTTGCTTCTCCAACCCCATAAAATCTTTTTATTCATTTATTTTGTAACAAATCCAGTATCTTCAATATACTAGGATGTTTTTATAAGAATTATTAGTGCTACACTTACACACACCTTCGTCTAATGGTTAAAGAACATACTGTTTCTGTGGTTGGCGATTTTCTGCCTCACGAAACGATGATTGTTAAATATTCTTTTAACACCTTTAAAGGTGGACATTATGATGTAACTGTATTTTATATATGATATATATGGTATTTATGTTTAATATATGCTTCTGTATTTTATATTTAAACCATACCTTTATTCTTTTCATGTTGTGTAAATGTGATAATTTCATATGAGGAAGTGTGGACTACCGCCCCCTCAAGTGATGTGACTCATACATGCAATACATGGAACGTATAAAGAATGAAATTAATGAACATATGTGACCTATATAACATATATATTATACTGGAATTATAATATATATATATATCATTTATTTTTAATTCTGTTAATATGACAAAGAAAAAATGAAAGTAGTGTTCATGCGTACGTACGGCCTACCGTCTCCATGAACGGTGCTTTTCATTTTTTATCTCCAAATGATATGGAATAGTATAAAATGAATATGTAATGGATATATATGATATTTTAATCATTAATACTATTCTGGAAATTATTTACTTATAACTACATGGACAATCATTTTTCAAACAAGTTCATTTTTGACTCATGTACCAAACATCAACAAAAACGTCTGATATGAACTAACATTATTAAACAATTATTATAACATTATAATATGTGATATGAACTGAATAAAAATCTTTAAAGGAGGTCCTTAGGCAATTATAAATTTACCAAAGTTTATTATTCAGGAATATAAAGAAATGAACAAGACAAGTTGGACTTGAGGTAAGGGATCCTACTCCTCTCTTTCTTTTTAAGTACACTCTTTTATGCCATTCCTTTTAAAGCTCATATTTCTTGTTATTGGGATGTTATTTTATATTACTCTTACTGTAATTTTTATGTTCATATGATGAGAGACCCTATTTTCTCTCATCAATCCATTTTGGAAGTTTTGAGTGGCGCCGTTAGGCTGTCGAAGTTTCGTAAGAGATCTATCCTCTCTCTTTATTTTTAAGTACTCTCCTTTATGTCACTTATTTTAAGCTCATATTTGTTATGTTGGGGGATGTTATTTTATATTCATCTTTCTGTAAACTTTATTTTAATATGATGAGATACCCTATTTGATATCATCAATCCATTTTTTGGAAGTTTTAAGTGGCACCGTTAGGCTGCCGAGTCTTCGTAAGGGATTTTTCATCTCACTTTTATTCCCGTGAGATTTATGCTACATTTTCCACAATTTCCATTGAGTGGTGTATGTACTGACCATTATTTTACTCATTGTGTAATATAATTTCATTTATGAGTATTTACATCAATGTTGTATTGTCCTTCTTTCACGGGACGTATGTTTCGAAAGATACCCATGTCGGTAAGGGAACCTTTCACCCTCCTCTTTTTAAAAGACTTCTTTTGTTATGTCTTTTAATTCACATACTATTATGTTGGGATATGTTCTTCTATATCCTTATTGATTTAAATTTTATGTCCATGTGATGAGATACCCTTTTTATCTCTCATCAACTCATTTTCTGAATTTTGTAGTGACGCCGTTAGGCTGTCAAATTTTTGCAAGGGAACTTCTTAACCCAAATTTGATTCTTTGGGATAAACATGTACTCCTTGAATATGTCATTCTATGATCATGTGCGAATAACCTCTGATTTTTTTACACTTAATATCCACTTATATTTGGTGTATTTTTTTGTCACACATAATTATGTAATTGATTTGTCCTTAAACCAAGGATACCGTCTTTGTAAGGGACTTCGTCTCAATCTCCTTTCATTGAGGCATATTTTGTTTTATACACAACCTTCTTTTATACGGTGTATAAACCCCTTTTACTTTTACGTTTATTCAAAAGGAATCTTTTTTATACGAAGCATTTACTAAACGACAAAAGGGAATGTTTTTGTTGTACGTATGCGGCGACAAAAACTTCTCCGCCATCGTGAACATTATTTGAGTTTCGGCTTCCTCTACAAGACATACTTTTTTTTAAAATAAAAATAAATACCATGTTTTACTTTTCTTTTATTTTGGTATTGAAAATGGTTTTCATAATGTTTTTATATCAATGTGTTGTATTGATATCTTGTGATTGAAAGGTGGAAATGTTATGTTTCCATTATGAATGTTTTATGTGATACGATTATGTTGTGGTTCTTGGGAATTATTATGAAGACTGGTGGTTCCGTGACAAACTAAGGGCGGGTGAGACCGATATAGCTCTCCAATGAATTGGGTAACGTGAAGGAGTTAAACGTTAATGTTTCTCCGAAGAGATTTAGGGAATATACTGTGATGGGTATTCCAAACGTAACCAAGAGCGTTACTCCCTACGTAAGAATGTAATGAATCCCTCAAGTTAACTTTATGTATTATGATTTCTATGATTTATTCATGATTTTATGAGGTATGTTAAAGTGCTTATGTTTTATGGGTAACGTATGATATCATTCTTATGTATACATGTACTCATGTTTCCTTTCCATATTTTTATATCCCTTACTGAGCTTTTTATGCTCATCCCAAGTTTTTGAAATGTTTTTCACAGGTCAAGGGAAGGGTACATGATATGATGATAGTGTCAAGGAAGTGTCAAGAAAGAATCCATGTTTTATTTTAAATATGTTTCCGTTGATGGTAAAAATGAATACTATCTTTTATGTAACCATTTTTTTTAAATGTGGAATGTAATGAAAGTTTTATGATCTAATTATCTAAAACTCTAAACCTGAAAAGATCCTCAATGTGTAATCTTGTAATAACTCAATATTAAGTAAGGTTTAAGGCTGGGGCCTTATAGTTGGTATCAAAGGTTGGTTTAGATAACTTTAGAGGTTAGGGTATTCTTTAAGCATAATTGACATTACCATAATGGTTAGGATTTCAGAAAGAGTCATAGTTTTAGATAAAGAGAATGAGTAAGTATATCATAGTGTTTATCTTTCTCATTAGTAAATGATGGTTTTGTTGATATACTCGCACTGACAATTCTATTTTTAGTGAATGGATGGATCTAGAAGGCACCAAAGAGACAACAGGTTTGAAGGAAACTGTGGTGGTTCTCCGATTAAGATACTAGATAAAATGGGGGATTCAATGAGGAAACTCATGGTTGTTCTAAACCAACTATCAAGGAGTCATGATCAACCACTTGAACCTTGGTATGATCTGTAATGCATCATATACGAGATGACCAATCTATGTGGAAGTTCAGGTAATAATTATAAAGTTAACCATTAGAGTTTATATGATCCTTAATTTTGAGGTAATTATGGGTAATTATATGTTATGATGGAAAATGAAAGGCATGAGATAAACTTGAGGTTAAAATATGTTATAATCATTTTTTAATATTTTATCTCGTTTTGGGGAATGTTTTAAGAATTATATAGTTTTGGAAAAAGGACAACACGCAGACCGTGTGACAACCCGTCGCGTCGGACAAAGCTGCGGGAATCGAACCCACAACCAAAGTGCGACTGGTATTTATCGCCTACCACTGGACTACGTAAAGTCCCTGGTTAGTTTGACTAATTCATTTTAGTTAGATGATTTTAGGAATCAAGAGTAAGTTTATTTTGGGTTATCTATGGAAATGATTAACCTATCATGGAGGATATGTGATTAGGATAGTTACTTTTCAATATGAGAATTTAAGAGCAACTGATGTTATTTGGAGATAAAAGTTAATTTGTACCATGGAAGACAATGTGACTAAATCCTTCAAATATTTGGGTTTCAATCTTAGTTTGGTTTTCTTTGAAGAATTTTATGGACAAATTGTTTACCGAATGGTCCTCGTTGAACTTTGGGTTTTGTTGGACAAATTTTGGAGATTAAGAATAGATTTTCTTTTTATAAAGGGTTATCCTTTTCTGGATTATCTGATCTTGTACTAACCTTTTTGGTTTCGGTTTTGGTTAAAGTCTAAAGACATAGGAAGTATATAGTTCTCTTTTGTGGATTAGGTGATTCTCTAGAAGTTTAATATAGTACTCTTAATGTGAACAAGTCTTCCTAAATACTCGTATTTTGGAGAAAATATGAGTTTGTGTAAGGAATCTAATAAAAGTTGAAAGTCAACATGATAAGTGATTATGTTTCCTTATGAATAAATTCTTCAATAATAAGTAACTTAAAACAAAAATGTTGTCTATTAACTTTTCCTACTGGGGAATCGAATACCGTTTAACCCATCACAAGTTTGTGATTTTCTTGTGGTTAACTTTATCCTAAACATATTTTCTATCACTCTCCATCAGAACATGACCCTATGTTTTCTCCTCCATGTCCATGTTTTCCTACATGGAATCCTAGTATGGGTTAACTCGGGTGACCTTTGTACTTATCTTTCTTTATTTTAAAGTGATCGTTTTACTGACTCTTGTTCCGATGTGGGATTTTCAATGAAGTTTCCAAGACCAATTTTAAAATTGCGAGGATGCAATTCCCAAAAGGGGGGAAGGATGTAATACCCCAGGTAAATAAAGAGTATGGCATTTTCACATTTATCCATAATTGTGAATAAAATATTAATATGACTTTAAATGGGATGCTATGCTCGATGGCATACCCAACACACAACAATGAGTTTCTTGGGAATCTTACGTTGCACTCTAATAATACAATAATATTATTTTAAATAGTAGTAAACACCTAGCCGTTGTAATGGTGGGAATGAACAGAACTAACTACAAAATTATTATATATGTTTGTCAAATATTTTTACTTTTTACAATAACTGTTAGAGGATTAAAAATGCGAATGAATCCAATTTTAAGCGTAAACATTATAATATTCTTTAAAAGGTCGATTAACCACCTTTTGATGGCGAACCACTTTTAAATACAATTTTTGACAATTTTATGTGTTATATTTGAGAAAATAAAATTCTTCTTTAGAATCGGGATATCAAAATTTACATTGTGTAAATTTTTGGTATTTTTCCGATAAAGTTCATTTTTTAATGAATAGTGAAAAATGTTGTATTTTAATTCAAAACCTCTTTTTAATATAATTTATTTATATGATTAGATTATCTTTTGAATTGGTTTTAAAGTTCAATTAGAATATATTTTTACCATTTAATCCAATAGTGGTCATTGTAATTAATTTCACTTTGAAATCGGACTTAAACTAGTGTCAATCTTTTGATACTTATTATTTCATAAAAACACGCTATTTGCTCTGACAGCGGGAATTAAATATTAAATTAATTAATGCAACTTATATGTTTTGAATTTTGTAAAATAGAAAATCATTTTTGAATTATGAATATCAAATATAGCTTAGGGTGAACCTTTGGTAATTTTCTGAAAAACTTCAATTTTTGATAAATAGTGAAACCACTAAGTGGTACTTATAAAAACTGATTTTTCCATTTAAATGAAATTTTTCCATTTTTGTGTTTTGAATTTCAAAAATACGACATAAATGGTTGTAATTAAGAAGTAAAATTTGGTTCAATGGGATTAAAATAATTTTTTGGTGAATAGTAACTTATTAAGTTTTTAATCGCGATTAGAGGTAATTAGTGTAGTTTAAGGTAAGAATAATGTTTTAATAAACTGAAATGACCTAGAAAAATGTCCTACCATCATTGGATGTGTCATGGTAGACCAAGACAATCCATGGGTCAACTTTGGGACCCCATGGAGCCACTTTGCATGGAAAATGACATAAATACCTTTTTATTTAATGTTAAAGTAAAAATGATACAAACATGAGATGTCTTACTAAAACAATTTTAACATGGGGTTATACAAGTCCGATTTTTGACTACAAATAGTAATTGGAAAGATAAAAATATTTCCTACATCTTAGTAGTTTTTTTATAATTTTTAGACATTAAATATATTAAATTATTTATGACATCATGATGATGCAGTGATTACCTCATTAATAAAGGATTTAAATAAAATGGATAGATAATGTAAAATATAATACCTACACATGTAAAAAACCTATTGGATGAGTGGATTTCGAATCCTTATCACCTTATTCTAGAAAAAAATCAATGTGGGACCATTAAAATCTAAACACATTCTAAAATAAAGTAACATTTCTTTACTTTCCAAGAGTTCCCCTCCTCTCCTCTTATAAAAGCCCCCCACCTCTACCACCTTACCCACACTTCCAAAGCCTTTTTATCGGCCAACCCATGCCCATTTTGTCTCTCCACATACCTATCTTACTCCTTGAATCCTCACTTTGGGCAGAAGTCTTCCCAAGGAAGCCTTTGAGCTCAAATCTAAGAGAGTTACCCGATTTTAAGGTAATGTCTTCACTTGTGTCCTTTTGTTTTATTTTGCTTCTCCAACCCCCTAAAATCTTTTTATTCATTTCTTTTGTAACAAATCCAGTATCTTCAATATACTAGGATGTTTTTATAAGAATTATTAGTGCTAAACTTACACACACCTTCGTCTAATGGTTAAAGAACATACTGTTTCTGTGGTTGGCGATTTTCTGCCTCACGAAACGATGATTGTTCAATATTCTTTTAACACCTTTAAAGGTGGAAATTATGATGTCACTGTATTTTATATATTATATATATGGTATTTATGTTTACTATATGCTTATGTATTTTATATTTAAACCATACCTTTATTCTTTTCATGTTGTGTAAATGCGATAATTTAATATGAGGAAGTGTGGACTACCGCCCCCTCAAGTGATGTGACTCGTACATGCAATACATGGAACGTATAAAGAATGAAATTAATGAAAATATTTGACCTATATAACATATATATTATACTGGAATTATAATATATATATATCATTTATTTTTAATACCGTTAAAATGACAAAGAAAAAATGAAAGTAGCGTTCATGCATACGTACGGCCTACCGTCTCCATGAACGGTGCTTTTCGTTTTTTATCTCCAAATGATATGGAATAGTATAAAATGAATATGTACTGGATATATATGATATTTTAATCATTAATACTATTCTGGAAATTATTTACTTATAACTACATGGACAATCATTTTTCAAACAAATTCATTTTTAACTCATGTACCAAACATCAACAAAAACGTCTGATATGAACAAACATTATTAAAAAATTATTATAACATTATAATATTTGATATAAACTGAATAATAATCTTTAAAGGAGTTACTTAGGAAATTATAAATTGACCAAAGTTTATTATTCAGGAATATAAATAAACGAACAAGACAAGTTGGACTTGAGGTAAGGGATCCTACTCCTATATTTCTTTTTAAGTACACTCTTTTATGTCATTCCTTTTAAAGATCAAATTTCTTGTTATTGGGATGTTATTTTCTATTAATCTTACTGTAATTTTTATGTTCATATGATGAGAGACCCTATTTTCTCTCATCAATCCATTTTGGAAGTTTTGAGTGGCGCCGTTAGGCTGCCAAATTTTCGTAAGAGATCTATCCTCTCTCTTTCTTTTTAAGTACTCTCCTTTATGTCACTTCTTTTAAGATCCTATTTGTTATGTTGGGGGATGTTCTTTTATATTCCGCTTTCTGTAAAATTTATGTTCATATGATGAGAGACCCTATTTGATCTCATCAATCCATTTTTTGGAAGTTTTAAGTGGTGCCGTTAGGCAGCTGAGTCTTCGTAAGGGATTTTTCATCTCACTTTTATTCCCGTGAGATTTATGCTACGTTTTCCACAATTTCTTTGAGTGGTGTATGTACTGCCCATTATTTTACTCATTGTGTAATATAATTTCATTTATGAGTATTTACATCAATGTTGTATTGTCCTTCTTTCACGGGGCGTATGTTTCAAAAGATACCCATGTCGGTAAGGGAACCTTTCACCCTCCTCTTTTTAAAAGACTTCTTTTGTTATGTCTTTTAATTCAAATAATATTATGTTGGGATATGTTCTTCTATATCCTTATTGATTTAAATTTTATGTCCATGTGATGAGATACCCTTTTTATCTCTCATCAACTCATTTTCTGAATTTTGTAGTGATGCCGTTAGGCTGTCAAATTTTTGCAAGGGATCTTCTTAACCCAAATTTGATTCTTTGGGATAAACATGTACTCCTTGAATATGTCGTTCTATGATTATGTGTGAATAACCTCTGATTGTTTTACACTTAATATCCACTTATATTTGGTGTATTCGTTTGTCACACATAATTATGTAATTGATTTTTCCTTAAACCAAGGATACCGTCTTTGTAAGGGACTTCGTCTCAATCTCCTTTCATTGAGGCATATTTTGTTTTATACACAACCTTATTTTATACGGTGTATAAAACCCTTTTAATTTTACGTTTACTCAAAAGGAATATTTTTTTATACGAAGCATTTACTAAACGACAGAAGGGAATGTTTTTGTTGTACGTATGCGACGACAACGAATTCTTCGCCATCGTGACCATTATTTGAATTTCGGATTCCTCTACAAGCCATACTTTTTTTAAAAAGAAAAATAAATACCATATTTTACTTTTATTTTATTTTGGTATTGAAAATGGTTTTCATAATGTTTTTATATCAATGTGTTGTATTGATATCTTGTGATTGAAAGGTGGAAATGTTATGTTTCCTTTATGCATGTTTTATGTGATACGATTATGTTGTGGTTCTTGGGCATTACTATGAAGACTGGTGGTTCCGTGATAAACTAAGGGCGGGTGAGCCCGATATAGCTCTCCAATGCATTGGGTAACATGAAGGAGTTAAACTTTAAGGTTTCTCCGAAGAGATTTAAGGAATATACTGTGATGGGTATTCCAAACGTAACCAAGAGGGTTACTCCTTACGTAATAATGTTATGAATGCCTCAAGTTAACTTTATGTCTTATGATTTCTATGATTTATTCATGATTTTATGAGGTATGTTAAAGTGCTTATGTTTTATGGGTAAAGTATGATTTCATTCTTATGTATACATGTACTCATGTTTCCTTTCCATATTTTTATATCCCTTACTGAGATTTTTATGCTCATCCCAAGTTTTTGAAATGTTTTTCACAGGTCAAGGGAAGGGTACATGATATGATGATAGTGTCAAGGAAGTGTCAAGAAAGAATCCATGTTTTATTTTAAATATGTTTCCGTTGATGGGAAAAATGAATACTATCTTTTATTTAACCATTTTTTTTAAATGTGGAATGTAATGAAAGTTTTATGATATAATTATCTAAAACTCTAAACCTGAAAAGATCCTCAATGGGTAATCATGTAATAGCTCAAGATTAAGTAAGGCTTAAGGATGGGGCCTTATAATAAATATAAAATGATTTTAGAAACATGTAATCACAGAAAAAAGGTTTATAATATTTATATATCATCTCCCACTTAGTTCCTCATAACAAGAACACTTCTTAGACATATCACACAAAATACCTATAATCATAACCATGGTAAATAAAACAAATGAAAAGGTGAGATTGGATTCCCAGTATTGGTAAACATAGAAAATATGTTAACATAATATGAGAATTAGGGTCTGATAATATTAGTAAAATATATGAAAAACATTCCCTACTTATGAAAGATTAATAATATTGAGTCATGGAAAAAATATTTGTAGTTCATAAGACATGAATCATAAGGAAATAAAAGATATTGAGACATCAGAGCATAAAATTAACATAAGACATATAGATTTAGAAAAGATTAAGTAAATAAAACCTTCTATTAGGTATTCCCACCAAGACATTCATAACTCTTTCAATTTGGAAGAACCACCCATGTTTCTTCTTTAGGCTTGAGGTAACCTCCCATGTGCCATCTTTTAAAGAATGATATAACCTCACATGTACCCTATGAGCTCCTAAAACAATAATCACTAAAAAATTATTATGATGGAGATATATGTTACTCTGATGATATAATTAAGATCATACATACATATTCCACATGATCATAAAACATTCAATATATCTAAACCCATGAAATAAAATTGGTTTAATACAATATTTCATAATAACATAAACCTTGAAAAAGAAACAATACAAATAAAAAAATTCATCAAAAATATAAACCATATCAAGAAGGAGTAATGGTGGTATGATAGAATGGTATCTACAGTAATTTTTATGAAACATCAAAGTATTTAACCATTGATGGAAACTTATTTTTTAATGATGAATCAGATGGAATATTTCTTAAGGAAAATGACATTTCTTTGAAAATCATATTTTTGTATAACGATATTCATAAATTATCTTGGAAATAATTTTCTTTTAAAATAACCATGATCATTTATAATGAATGGTTAAAAATATTTTAGAACCTCTTTTGAGGGAAATACCCTTCTCACTTTGAAAAAGAATTTTTAAAAACATAAAATATTTTGAAAATACTTTTCTTGGAAAATAACCTTTGACACATATAAATGATACACTAAAAAAAATTAAAAACATTTCTTGAAGAAAAAAACATTTCCAATATATTTTTTTAAAATATTATGCATTTTTAAAATCCTTTAATTTGAAAATAACCATTAAAATAAATACAGGAATCTTTAGAAACCATTTAAAACATTTCTTGATGAGAATATCTTTTTAACATTGAAAAACACTTTTTCAAAACATAATAAATTATCAAAATACTTTTATTGGAAAAAATATATTATAATCTGGTAAATAAGGATTGAAAATATTTGGGGGAAATGACATTAGAAATATCATAATCATTAAAAAAATTATTCCCTTATTATTTTTTTATAAAAGAGAAATGATCCGTGTTATGAAAAAGACATATAGATAAATTTTTAAAAAATCATAACAAGTGTAAAAATGAATATAAACAATCAAAGACAAACACTAAAACTTTTTAAAAACCATTTTTGGAAAGCGTGGAAATGGAATAAAAAATGTGTGTTGACTAAAAAGTGATATAAAGTTAGTTTTCATAAAAAAATATATTTTTTGGAATGATGAGTATATAGAGGAAAATTAAGGGAATACATTTATTATTCAGAAATAACTAAATGAGAATAAATTTTTTAGTTTATTGAGCTATAGTTCCTAATATTTCATCATCCGAATAATAAACACAAACAATCCTGATTAATAATGAGATCATATTGTCACACACTTAACACATTGGAAACAATTGAATCATAATTACCATTAAATAATACATGAAAAATAAACATTAAATATAAATAATAAAATGATATTTATGATATAACATGTAAATGGTGCTTTGTATACACCTCATAAAATAAGATAGATGAAAAACATTAATGTTGGTCCCAAAGAAGACAAATTGAGACAGAAATCCCTTACCTTAAGCATTTATATCCTTCATACTTGTTAGAAACTACTATATAATAAATTTTTTTTATTGTAAATCTTTTACATGATAATAATTATATATATAATACCATATAAAATTTACATATGACATTTTATTACCCCTTTATTGATAATTCCATGTTAAAATCATGTTTTTAGAAAGAACTCCTTTGTATATTTTTTGAATTATTATGTTTCATACTCTTACTATGGAAATGGTTACATATAAAAATATTGTTTTACATGATTTAAAATTAATATCTATTTAGTATAAATGTATTTATATTAATCCATAAAAGGTAGAGATAGAAAATGAAATGCACGATTCATGGAGATGGTAGGTTGTATGTATGCATGAATGTTGTTTTCATTTTCTTGAAAGATGTTATGATTGAAAGGTAAATAATATATTTCATTTATGGAATAAATTTTTAGTTCGTATATATCACATATATTCAATAAATTTATATTATTTTCCTTCAATGAAAAGCATTAGTGAAAAATGAATCACATAGAATCACGAGGCGGTAGTCAGTCGTAAACATGAATAAAATTATTGTGTGCACCATGGAATGGAATTTAAAAAGGTATATGTATAATTAATTAAAAAAATAATATATTTTAATTTTATAAATTTTTATTGCCTTTTAAGTAATAAAATAATTAAAAACACAACACATTTGTTCACAAGATGATAGTCCATTATACACATGAGCAACGTTATTGTTTTGAAATATAGTGGGAGGTAAGAATGTTGATGTGGTATTATATTTATTGAGGTAAAATAATACCATAAATATAATATATAAACACTAAAACCATCTTTATATCCAACCATGAGATATGGTTATGGAAAATGAATGGAATTAGTTCATAAGGTGGCAGTCCTCTGTACCTATTATCGATGATTTCATTTCCCATTTAATGGGAGAGGAAATAAATATATGTTTTTACATTTAAATATTAACGTATAGGAATATTATATATTAAATTTTCATTATATCAAAATTATTTATGTTGATTTGAAAGATAAAATGGATAAGTAAAATAAAAATGCAGTGTTTAATACTGTTCCACTTCATCGAATAAACTATTTATGTTTAAAGTAAAACCTTCTTATATTGGAATAATGATATAATAATGGGATTTAGGATGTGGTTAGGTATGTAAGGAAGATATTTTGGTAGGTATTGTCCAATATAATGTTTTTTATGTGTGAAGATGATATGAGTGTGGGTGGCTGTTTATACATGGGGGTGCAGACACACAAGATATTTTTGAAAGGAATAATGTGTTCCTACATTTTTAACATTCCATAAAGAAAAAAGTACTATTATTTAATATTATAGGTTATAATTTCTAAATATGTCCACAAAATGGGTTATATACAATTTTCTAGTTCATTTTACCCTATAACATTTTAGTTTAACCCATGGTAAATCTGATTTAACATTAATTATGGTAATTAATTTTTACACTTTTTAATATTAATTTTTCCAAAAAAATAAATTTACCTTATTAAATAATATAAGTTATTATAGTTTCAAATATATATTCCATTTTCCAAATTTTCATTCATATAACTCATGAAATTTAATTTAAAATTAAATCTATTGAGATAATGATAAAGTAATTTTCTTAAGAGAAAATATTCAAAAATTTAATATGTTTTTATATAAAAATTAAATATGAATTTCATTCCTCAAAAATAAATTGTATTAATAGATATATAATTTAACTAATTTTATTTTCATTACCATATTAAAATAGAATTTATATTAAAAGGTTATTTAATGAAAATGTAGTTTTTTAGTAAAAAACTAGTATTTTCAATATTTATTGAAAAATTTATCTCCTCATAAAATTATAAAAAAATAACTCCAATTTCATTTTTACATGATTATTTAATAAATTATATTCATGTTTTTAGAATAAGTTTTCTAAAATTTTCTAAAATTTAATTTTATATAAGTGTGAAAAATCATACAAAATTACTTTTTAGAAAAAAAACAATGTTTTATCATAAAAATATATTTATTTATCTCTCAGTTATGAGAAACCCATTAGATTAATATTAAAATCATTATTAAATATATAGTATAAAAATTTATTTAAAATAATTCACCAAAAATTATTTATTTAATATCTTTATATTCAATGTGTTTATGTGCGTGAAATTTTTTTAAGAAAAAGTGTTCCTCTATTTTAAAATGGTTTTTCATTTTTATTTATAAATAACTGGTCACTAAAGAATTCATTTTATATACATGTGTTAACCATAAATTTTAATAATTTATTAAATCATATTTAAATCCATAATTTCAATGTCTATGTGATAATTATCATATTAAATAATTATATTTTTTTGCATTTCATTAAGACTCAGTTTTCCGTGCAAAAAAAGCTATCAAAGAATATAAATTTATACCAAAAAATATTTCAATAAATATATGGGTGTTGTATTCTACTCAAAGAAAATTAATTTATACCTTAAGGTTATGTCACCATGGAACTAAAAACCGACGATACTTCTTTCTCATTATATCTTTAGGTTCCCATATTGCTTCCTCAAGTAGGTGCTTTCTCCATATATCATTGAACATGTAGTATTATTGTTTCAAAGAACAGTCTCCCTATTATCTATAATCTCTAAAATCTATTACTCTAAAAAATAATCCTCTAGTGTTAGATTATTTGATTTCACTACTTGGGATGGATCAGATATATACTTCTTCAAGAGAGAAACTTGGAACACATCGCGGACTCAGGAGTGGTTTGGTAGAAGCACAAAATTATAATATACCATCCCAATATGATCAATAATTTCAATGTGACCAATATAACTAGGAATTAGCTTTCCCTTCATTCTTCTTTGGAAGAATCTGTAGAAAAATCTTCCCACAAACATCAAATTCTAGGTTATGTTGGTGACTGTCATCATAAATTTTTTGTAGACTTTTCAAATTCCATTATGTGTTATTGAATGGGTCTGAACTTTTGTTACTGTTTCTTTATCGAAATATAGACATATTATATTTCTATATCAAGCCTCATCCTATCACATTGAATTTATTCATTTTTTAACGAGATTGATAAGGATCTATCTGAATTTTCTAGTAAATTCTATTATCGTAAGAAAACTCAGCTAAAAGAAGGTGTTGATAATAAAAACCATTGAAATATATAGAATATGATATATTAATATGCTCTATAGTTTTAATTGATATCTCATAGAGACCATATATCTAAGGGCGATACATAGTAATGAAAATAAAATCCACATCAAGAGATAACTGAAGCCCGAATTTCTCGAAGGCCTTCGTTTTTATTGATTTTTGATAACCCCCATTTCATGGGATTAGGGGGAACCCTTACAAGGCTCATAGGCTCAGAGATTACATGGTCCGTAGGCTTAGGAGATTACATGACCCAAAGGTCATAGGGAATTCCACCAGACTATCTACAAGGAACATCCCCTCCCCAATATCTGCATCATGAGAGTATCTCTCCACCATCACATGGACGTCTACCTAGGCTTCCCATAAAAGCAGAAAATTGAAAATATTAGATTATGATCAGATATAATTGCATGTAGAACTCCATTAAACATTATAACATCCCTAATTTATATTATTGAAAGTCAATCAAGATAGAATATTTCTCTGATAGTGATGACATGTGTTAACATCATAAGGTAATCGAATATAACAAAAATTTTATTATTCCCTTGAGGTGTTTCTGGGGATATGATGAAAAATTACATGGTGATATTTTCCCATTTCCATTAAGGAAATGATAATGGTTGGAAAATCCCCTCAAACATTTGTATCTTAGCTTTAAATAACTGAAACACCAAATAATGAACTTAATACTCAATAATATTTCTCTTTATGTTGTCCCCCATAAATAATCTTTCAAAATATAATTTTGTAGGATCTATTTCCTTTATCTCACTTAGGTGGTGCGTTTATGCCCCCTACGACCTTTCCATATGGGAAGGGTTATAACCCATCATATGGGTTATATCATTAAAAAAATTATTAATATAATTTCTATAACAATCAAAAATTCCAATAACCAGTAATAACCTCAAAATCAATAATATGGTAAACCATAAAGGTTTAAAATATCTATAATCTTATATCCAAAAAAATTAGTGGCATCCCTCATCAAAAAAACTTTCCACTAAAACATATCCAATGGGTTTTATTTCCATAA
This sequence comes from Viscum album, assembly GCA_963277665.1. Lineage (NCBI taxonomy): Eukaryota > Viridiplantae > Streptophyta > Magnoliopsida > Santalales > Viscaceae > Viscum > Viscum album. The sequence continues at coordinate 573,769,326 of OY728122.1, read as the reverse complement.
ATGATTCCCAAAATATCCATAATCCTGAAAAACTACCATTAAATAAAACGTAAAAAGCGGTTTCTATGAATTTGAACATATAATCACCCATAAAATCATTAACTAAGGATGGTATCCATAAATCTTATGTTAATATTAAATGTAGATATATATACTTCCAAAATATAACTCAATCAGTATTCCTTAAATAAGGAATAATCATATATAAAAGCATTTCCATTAGAAGAAACAATTCATACTTGCATTGATAGAATATCAAAAATCATTTCATTACACCAAAATTTATATTGGGGATGAAAATAAGTGTTCATAATGAAATAAAGACCCACTAAGGTATGAACTATATGATTTTTAAAGGTATCCTTCATAGAAAATAAAATATGAATTTCCCTACAAAGGAGTGGTGGATTAGTATTCCCTAATTACCATGATTCACTTCATCCAATGTGATTTTATAAGAATTAACTTATTCAATTGTCTTTAAAGGTTATTATGGCTTGTCATCCTCACTAGCCCTTGGATCAGGTAATTTATTTTCAAAATTCCCTAAATCCTTACACTTTAAGCACTATAGTGTGGATGGTGAATTCTATGTCACTTTTTCTCTGTTTTTATTGTTAGTTAACATCTCCCTACAAATTTTATGTTTATCCAATCAATGACCATAATTTCCACTCTTAAAATTTTTTTTAGTCAACATATGAAATTTTCTACCATGTTTCCTTCCACACATTGAGAATAATGGAAATATCATATTCTATTCTCCATGATTTTTTGAGTTTCCCTAGAATTCCATCTTTCTTTTGTTATCAAAACCATACAACTAATTGGTCAATTCACAAAATATTTACACATTTATAGCACAAAAAATTATTTCTTCATAGCTATATAATTCCATTATGGTTAACAGTAATCATTGTCTTCTTTTTATGCCACGGAAGAAAAAATAAACCTTAATTTTAGGTTGGAATATAATACAAGATTCATATCTTCCTTATCCCGTGAAATTTTCCTCACAGGTACCAAAAGATAACTATTACTTCTAATTTACCTTATGTAATTACTTATCAATTTAAATACAAATTATATGAAGGAAGTACTTATTAAAAAAATATAATCTTAAACTCATACAACTCTATGGACTATGTTTCATAGAATGTAATAAATTACAATAACACTAAAAGAATGTGGGTGTTTTTATATTTAGGACATAATAGAATATAGTTCCCTCCTATGACCATTCATATTGACATCATGCGTCATATGATAAAAAATTTGTGCAATCATAACAATATATTTTCAATTTCATATAGAATAAAATTTTTCTACTTAGATAGAAGATCATTTCAAATTCCATTTTAATAATTATTAACATGGTTCATTTGAGCTCTATCCATTTTCTATGATGAAAAAACATAGTGTTTCCCACAAAAGTCATAGTAGGAAACCACATAATCCTAAAAATCACATATATGATGTCTATATCATGACACCTATTTTTAATCTAGAAACAATATTTTTAAACTATGAAACTACAGGTACTTCTCGAGTCAATCTCAATGTTAATTTTTTAAATTTATTACGTGTAGGTACATCTATGAAAAAACCACATTCCCTTTTAGTATCTAGTTATATATTTATTTCTAGGAAAGAAATCACTCTATCCTTGACCAATATTTAGAAAATATTATACATATAATTATACTTGGGGTTATCCTTAGACATATCCTAAGTGATCTCACATAATGTTTTCATACTAGTTTCAAATTTTAACTAAATGTAACCTCTAATACTAACAATAATGACATGATTTTCTCATGCATAGATATTAAATATTTTTGTATCAATATTTACTAAATTACAAAAACATACACATAAGGATCATAAATTTATAGTACTTTTCCATAATAGGAAACATAAAGAACTGGTACATATGAGTTTTACATCATCTCCCACTCAGTTCCTTGTAACTAGAATGCTTCTTAGAAATAGAACATGTAATATATAAAATTATAACCTAAGGAAAATAAATATAAAAAAGGGTGAGATCATATTATTATATAGGGTAAACATGGGAAATAAGTAATCATAACATAATCATAAGGGTATGATAATATGAGAATAAAATATTAAAGTTATACCCAACAGACTAATGATCAAAATCCCTTGTCATGTCACAGTTATTTGCAGCTCATAACACATGAATCTTAAAGAAATAAAATAATATGATCCCTAGGATAATAACGTCAACATAATACATATATTAACTGATAAAACATAATCATAGAAAACCATATTTCAAGGACACCCACCAAGATATTCATAACATGTCAGGATTCGGCTAACCACCCATGTACCAACTTAGGGATTGGGTTAAGATCCCATGTAATCTCTTTTTGGGATTGGTATGACATACTATATACCCTCTAAGATAATATTACATTAATTATTACCAAACTAATTATAAAGAGATATACTTCCCACAAACCACATTATGAAAATCATACATATGTGTTCTATACAATCAGAAAACATTCATCATATAAGAAATGATGAAATGAAATGGGTGTCATAAAACATTTCATCATAACAAAACCAATGAATATGAAATGGGTTTCATAATTATATTTTCCTCAAAAACGTAAACCCTTAAAATAATAAATAATGATTATTGGAATGGATCATATCCCCTATAATGATTAATTAACATCAATGGATGTTATATTATTTGGAAAATTCATTTTAAATAAAAATAATTTGGTGCATTTCATGCAAAAAATAAAATTTTATTAAAATTACACTTTGAAAAATATATATTGATAAAATATTTTGGAAATCCTTTTATTTGAATATAATATTAAAAAATATAATGTAATATTTAAAAATAATTAAAAACATTTCTTAAGTAAAATATCCTTTCCACTTTGAAAAACAGTTTTTTAAAATATAAAATATTTTCAAAATGATTTTATTTGAAAATAACCTTTGAAACCTATAAATGAATATATAAAAAATAATTTAAAACATTTATTAATGGATATATACATTTATCTTTTAAAAATAATTTCTCATAACATAAAAAATTTCTGAAATATTTTTCATTTAAAATAAATATTGAATCTTATAAACAATATTCATAAATAATTTAAAACAATTCTCGAGGAAAATGTCCATTACACATCAGAAAAAATTAAAACATATAACATTTTAAAAATAATTCTCATTTAAAGTTTCTTTTTGAATGTTTAAGATAATATTTAAAACATTGAGTGGTCATGATAGTGAAAATCTCGTACATTTTAAAAACAAAATCCTATTCACATTTTCCGTAAAGACTAAAGGGGCCTTATTTTGAAAATGACATGATGAATACTTTTAAACAATTTTTTAATAAGGGTAAACATAAATATCATGAGTCTTATAGGAACATTTAAACAATTTTTAAAACATTTTAGAGAATAGAGGTATAGAAGAAAAAGGGTTTCTGACAGAAGAGGTAAATAAAGATCATTCTATTTAAAAGTATTCTTTTGGAATACTGAGTACATAAAGAGAGGGAAATGAAGGTTAAAAACTTATTTATCATAAAATAAGTATAAGGTATGAAAATTTATTATTTTTATATGAGTTATTTTAAAATATTTCATCATTGCGATCATAAACATAAACAATATCCATAAATGATATGATTGAATCATCAAACCATTACCACTTTGGAAATATTTGGATCATATGACCCATTAAATTATAACATCAACAGAAAATAAAACTAATAGAAGTTTATTCCTTATATGAAATTTCAAATGGGATGTATATAAACCTCATAAAATAAGATAGGTGTTGAAAACAACTTATGTAGCAAAGAAGAAGAAATGAAAAAAATAATCTTTTACCTTAAGTTCCGACGTCAATTGTGCACATTTGAAACTCCTATAAAATAAATAAAATTTTATTATAAGTATATTAAATATAAATAATTATATATATATATATATATATCATACCATATATTATTTACTTGTAAACCTTCATTATCTATTTATTACCAATTCTATTTTCAAATCACATTTCAGTTAATAAAAGATTTGTATAGGTTTTTATTTTTTATTTTTGGACCGCTTAATTTGATCATGGTTCTTTAATATCATTACATTTAAACATGATATAAATATAATATATAATAAACTTATACATATTTAGAGTAATCAATTAAATTTAGAGATATAAAATGAAATACACTATTCATAGAGAAGGTAGATTGTACATATGCACAAATACTATTTCTATTTTCTTGATGGATGAGATGAAAAAATGTTAAATGATCTATTAACATTAAAAAGTAAAATTTATTTAATATATATAACATATATTAATTAAATTTACCCAAATTACCTTCCCTACAAAGTTTATGTGAAAAAATGAATCACCTCACTTTTTTAGAAGGTTGTCTGTCATACACCTGAGTGACGTTATCGTATCGGCCAAAGAATGTAAATGAAGAAGGTATATGTGATATCATAATTAAATAAGTATATTTATGTTAAAAAATAATATATATTTATTTAATAAATTCTAATTACTATCCTTTACAAATAAAAATGAAAAACAAATCCCATCAGCGAGCAGAGTGGTTGTCCATTGTACACAAGAGTGATGGTATTGTTTTCCAATGGGTTGGAATATAAGGAGGATTATGTATTATTATAATTAATAAGTAATAATAATATAATAAATATATTATATTTAAATGAAAAACACCATTATATGTATCTGTGGGAGCTGGCGATGGAAAAAAATTACATCAATTCACATGGCTGTGATTCTTCGTACTCACAACCCACATTTGATTTCCCATTTTATGGAATATGATAGGGATAATAGATATTAAATTAAAATAATAAAATTTATTTATATTTTATTTTTTTATTTTTTTATTATAATTTATGATGATCTTATGGATTTATAAGATGATTTAAAAAAAACACATAGTTTAAAATTTATCACTTATTTGGACAACCTCTTTTCTGTCGACTCTGAGCTGCTCTTATGTGTTGTTGAATAGATCTGACCTTTTCTGCCATTTCATCAACGAGATCAGGTCCTAATAGCTTTCTTTCCCCAACTTCATCCCAGCAAGTTGGAGTCCTGCATTTCTTTCCATAGAGAGCTTCATAAGGAGCCATCTAAATACTGGAGTGAAAGCTATTATTATAAGAAAATTCTACCAAAGGTAGGTGTTGATCCCAACCTCCTTTGAAATCCATAGAGCAAGCTCTCAACATATCTTCTAGGGTTTGAATTGTTCTCTCAGACTGACCGTCTGTCTGGGGATGATAAGCAGTGCTGAAACTCAACTCTGTATCCAGAGTATGCTGAAGACATCGCCAGAACTTCGAGGTAAATCTCGGATCCCGATCAGATATAATAGAAAGTGGTACTCCATGCAATCTTACCACTTCCTTTACATATATCCTGGCAATCTGATCTAGAGAGAAATCCTCTCTAATAGGAATGAAGTGTGCAGACTTTGTAAGACGATCAACTATGACCCAGATAGCATTATTGCCTTTGGATGTTTTAGGAAGTCCTGTGACAAAGTACATAGTGATGTTTTCCCATTTCCATTTGGGTATGGGTAATGGTTGTAACATCCCCTTAGACTTTTGTCTCTCAGCTTTAACTTGTTGACAAACCAAGCATCGAGAGACATATTCAACAACATCTCTTTTCATGCCATCCCACCAGAAGTACTCTTTCAGGTCCCTATACATCTTCGTGCTTCCAGGATGAATAGAGAATGAAGAACTATGAGCCTCATCCAGCAGCTCCTTCTTTAATTCGGGGATGGGAGGAACACAAACTCGATTCCTGAACTTTATTATCCCATCACAATCAAGGTTGAATTCAGGAACATTTCTCACCTTCTTTTGTAACTCGACATCTTCTTTCTGTGCCTCTTTAATCTTCACATGTATAGATGGCTGAACATTCATTTGAGAAAGATAAGATTTTTCCCCTTCCATTATAATTCCAAGATCCATCCTTTTTAAATCCATAAATATTGGATCTTTTGTGATCCTCATCATGGATAAACTAGCATGGTCTTGTCGACTTAATGCATCTGCCACCTTGTTTGCTTTCCCAGGGTGGTAATGGATTGAGCAGTCATAATCCTTAATCAGCTCCAACCATCTTCTTTGACGCATATTCAACTCCTTTTGTGTAAAAATATACTTTAAACATTTATGGTCAGTATAAATATCACACCTTTCACCATAAAGGTAATGCCTCCAAATTTTTAATGCAAAGATTACCGCAGCCAACTCCAAATCATGTGTTGGGTAATTTTGCTCATGGATTTTCAACTGTCGTGAGGCATAAGCTATCACCATATCATTTTGCATAAGAACACACCCCAATCCCTTCTTGGATGCATCACTGTAGATCACAAACCTTTCTCCACTACAAGGCAGTGTGAGCACAGGTGCACTGGATAACCTTCTTTTCAACTCCTTGAAATTCTCTTCACATTCCTCTGTCCAGACAAACTTAACTCCTTTCCGAGTCAACTTGGTGAGTGGATTAGATAATCGTGAAAAATCTTTTACAAAACGTCGATAATATCCAGCCAAACCAAGAAAACTTCGGATCTCAGTTACTGTTGTTGGTCTTGACCATCTTTCGATAACCTCTGTTTTTGCTGGATCCACAGATATCCCCTCTTTTGAGATTATATGACCCAAAAATGCAACTTTTTGAAGCCAAAATTCACACTTGGTAAATTTGGCATAAAGCTTCTCCTTTCTCAGGGTCTTCAATATAATTCTCAAGTGATCTTCATGCTCTTCCTTGCTCTTTGAATAGACAAGAATATCGTCTATAAAGACTACCACAAATTGATCAAGATAGTCTCTAAAGACTCTATTCATTAGATCCATGAAGATAGCAGGGGCATTAGTAAGACCAAATGGCATCACTATAAATTCATAGTGTCCATACCTTGTACGGAAAGCCGTCTTTGGTATATCCTCCCTTTTGACCCTTAATTGATGATACCCTGAACGAAGATCAATCTTGGAAAAGTATTGAGCTCCGCGTAGTTGGTCAAATAAGTCATCAATGCGTGGGAGAGGATATTTGTTCTTGATAGTGATCTTGTTAAGTTCTCGATAATCAATGCAAAGTCTCATTGATCCATCTTTCTTCTTAACAAATAGAACAGGTGCTCCCCAAGGTGACGCACTAGGGCGTATGAATCCCTTATCAAGATTCTCTTGGAGTTGCTTCTTCAATTCCTGCAACTCAATTGGGGCCATTCTATAAGGTGTCTTTGAAATAGGCAAAGCACCCGGTACGAGTTCTATTGAAAACTCAACTTCACGATTTGGTGGAAGACCCAGCAATTCCTCCGGAAAGACATCATCAAACTCACGTACAGTGGGCATATTCTTAATCGTGAGTTTCTTACCAACCATTTGAGATAAATAACCTTCATTTAGTGGAATCAATACCCATAAGATGGAAGAAATTTCCACTGGAAGGTTATGTTCATCCTTGCATTGATAGACGATCGTAGATTGATCTGGAATATGAAATGTGACTTCTCTTATTTGGCAATCGATATGATCTCCATGTAGAGAAAGCCAATCCATGCCAAGAATCACATCAAATTCCACTAAAGGAAGGATCACACGATTTGCAGGAAGCACTTTCCCACAAACTTCGATCGGAGAAGAATTATAAACTTTTGATGCGATTGATGTGCCATTAGGTGTTGTCACAGCTAACTCAACATCTAATTGTTGAGGTAATACGGTGATACCCTTAGAAAAGTCTTCAGAAATAAAAGAGTGGGTGGATCCAGAATCAAATAAAAAATTTGCTACTTTAGAGTGGATGGTAAGTGTACCTTTCACCACATCGTTATCGTACTCCACATCGCTGATAGAAATTGCATGTGACTTTCCTTTGTCTTTAGCCTTAAGATTTTGTTGACGTCGACCATCATCATCAACCCTTGGATTTGGGCATTGATTGGCATAATGCCCCATCTCCTTGCACTTGAAACATTGAAGTGTAGTAGGTTCATTCTGTGTATCCCTTCCTTTGTTTGCGTCATTAGACATCTTCTTCCCATTATCACGGCATTCAAATGCCCGATGACCATCTTTTCCACATTTAAAACATTTACTTGTCCCTTTAAGACAACTCCCTCCATGTTTCTTTCCACACTTTGAGCATAAGGAAAAGCTCATCTTCTTTTTCGTGTGCTCTTTAGATTTTTCTTTGAATTCCATCTTCCTCTTCTTATCAAACCCATGTGACTGATGGGTTACTCCAATCTCTATCTCGACTTTGAGAGCACATCGAACGATTTCCTCGTAGCTATTGAAGTCCCTTATGGCTAACGCCCTTCGAAGACTTGGTTTTAAGCCACTAAAGAATCGATCGATCTTACTCTCAGGTTGGATAATAATACCAGAAGCGTACCTTGCAAGTCTTGTAAAATTTTCTTCATAGGTACCAACAGATTCATCATCCCTTTGCTTCAGTTCAAGAAACTCTTTCTCCATCTTTGTTCGGAGAATACGAGGGAATTACTTATTGAAAAATAAGTTCTTGAACTCGTCCCATTCCATAGACTCAATTTCATCCCTTTGCCTCATATTCTTAACAAGATTCCACCATTGATAAGCATCTCCTTCCAAACGATACACTGCTAGGATGACTTTATCATGCTCAGAACATTGAAGAACTGAAAATATCTTTTCAGTAGTACTAATCCATTGTTCAGCAACTAATGGATCAGTAGACCCGCTGAAAGAAGGTGGACGCTGCCTCATGAAGGATTCAACAGAATGTTGCTCCCTCCTTTGCTCGTTTGGAAATCCTGCATGATTCATAGCTCGAGAAAGTTGTGTGAGCATGGCTACAAGATTTTGCATTCCATCTCCCATATCGTTTGTTTGCTCAGGGGGACAATCATTGCATTGCCCATCGCATTCCGCATTAACACGGTTCCTTCGGGTTCCAGCCATTGACTAAAACCAAGAAGAATAGTGTGAGCAACACTAATTATAATAGGAAACCACATAATTCAAGAATAAAATTTTCATGCTTAAGGTCTTATCCTAGGTTATTCAAGGCCATTTCTAAAACAATAAGATTGTGTTCCATGCTTAGACTTATCCTTAGGGTTCTTACTAAGGCTTTCACATCCTAGTTTCCAAAGGTTGACTATACCTTTCCTCTGATACCAACTATAACGACCCATACTTTACATACATTTTTAATACTTCAAAAATTGAAGCACACTTATTACAACATATGATAAAACCACAAAGGACCGTATAGGTATAGTGTCTTTAGAAACTGGGAAACATAAACAACTGGTTCTTAAATCTTCTACAGTGTCTCCCATTTATTTCATCATATCTAGGGTCCCTTTTATCATATTCTACTTAATATCCATCTTCCTGACCTGGGGAAAAGAAAACATAAAAGGGTGAGCTCAAATGCTCAGCAAGGGCAAATAAAGGAAATAAAAATCATATCATATCTTTTTGAAAATCAAAACCTGCAAAAGAGATCATAATATCTTAACATGGAATAAATCATAGAAGTGAAAATGAGATCCCCATAAAACTTGAAACTTTATGGCATGCACACATAATCATGGAAAATCATTTCTTGTTAGTCATGACTCATTGCCAAGACTATCTTAGTGGACAAAGTCCCTTTCTGAACCGAGTTCACTCCTCGTTTTAGTCCTGTATCACTGAACCGAAATAACCTTCCATTCCAGCCATGTCTATCTCATGAGATATAAAATCTTAACCCAATGCATTGGAGGGAGATATAGGTCCCACCCATCTTATAATGAATCCTTTCTTATGTGTGCCATATAATCATAAATCATACATCATCGCATAACCCATGTAATAAAATGGGATTCTTAAACATCATGACATCATAAAACAATTCATATAAGATAAAGGAATTCATAAAAATGTTTCCACACAACATAATCAAATCCATGTAATAATAGGGATAAAAACAGAACCCTTTTATTATCTTAGATGGAAAATAATTTTTATCAAAATACTTGAACTTCATTCTTGAGGAAAATATCCTTTCTACTTCAAAAACACTTTTCCTTTCTTAACATGTAATACAATTTTAAACTAAAAGAAGTTGATTAAAAATAAACTTGAATACTTGTAAAGGAAGCTTCTTGGAAATAATTTTTTTAGAAATCCATTCATGTCGTATAAGTTAAAAAAAACATTCTTCGTACTTTTGTCGGAAAAGTCAAAAAGTACCTCGTACGACAAAAGATTCCTTTCATACATATTACTAAAAACTCACCGAAGGGTAAAAATGGATTTAAACAATTGTAGGTGGATGGAAATAATATTACATATTGATGAAACATGGATGTGGATGATAAAATACACCCCAGTGAATACTTACGAATAAACAATCTCGGATAAAAATGAGATTGTGATATTTCCCTTACCTTAGGTCCGATTTGCTTTATTCGTGTCCGAAGCTCCTGTATAATGGTTTAAATAATGTTATTGACTTATTCCAGAATCATACATATTGATATGATATCATATATGGTCATATTATTAGCTTCTTGTTAGTAATATTTCATTGTTACTTGTTACTCGGGTCTTTATAACTTTTTGTTCTTATGCGTGTTTTGTCGAATAAATTCTTATTCTTATCTTTAGGTTATAGATAATTCATTTACATAATGGTATTAGTGTAGTATATACCATATTCATTCATTCAATTCATTTATATAATCATTATGAAATGAAGACCATGTAGAACGAGTCGCATCACATCGTGGAGACGGTATTCTGTACGTACGCACGAGTGATGATATCGTTCCTATGATCGTGGAATTGTGTTGGAGTATATATATATTATTTCAGTATCAATATTACTTCATAATAATCATATATAGTTACTCATTACACCATTATACCCATCCTTGTAAGGTGATGGTGGAAAATAGATTACACCACGGCGTGGAGACGGTATTCCGTACGTACGCACGCGCGGTGATTTCATTTTTCCGTAGGATGGATAGAAGGTGAATTAGGGTTGTTTCATATTTATAATAACATATCATTATGTAAGTAATACTGATGTTATTACTTTATCATGAAACAACTAAAAAAGAAGAAGTTGAAGAAGAAAGAAATTGAAAAGATCGGTAATGGATATTACCTCTTCTTTGGAACGCATCTTTGAATCCTCCACTTAAGGAACTAATATTGGTCTTTGGAGAAGACCAGGACCTCTAGGATTATTCTAGGGAAGTGTAGAGGAGAAAATGGCAGGGGTTGGCCGAGCTTGAGTGCTCAATTTGGTGTGAGGAGGAGGGGGAGGAGGTGCCCTTTTATAAGGGAGGAGAGGGGCACCTTAGGAATATCTCAAAATATTATTTTATATTAAAGTCAAAATCGGTTTATAATGGTTCCAAAGGGTCTTATTTCGAAGTTAAAGTGGGGATGGGTCGAAATCCTATAAACCAATAAGATTTAGACAAGTTTAGGGTATTATTTTAACCTTATCAATTATATTTAACTCTAAGCTAATTAATTTAACTTTTACCGTGTCTTTTTGTTTTCTTTCACTATATGGTTAATACACTTACTATAACATGCCAAACGAACCCCAAATTGTTTATTATTAATATATATATCCTTATCTAAGTCATTTGGCCGAACCTTAGATTTTTAGGAATAAAATAACAATTAATAAAATAATATTTTATTTAAACACTATTTTGTGTCAATTTTGACAGTATTTGATATATGATTTTTGTGAAAGTCATAACAGAATTATATGTTCGAACCAAGTTGATCAAATCAACATTAATATATCATAGTAACCTATAAAATTAGTGGAATTCATAAAAAGTCTCAAATTACATTTATTTTGGTGTTTATAACATTAATTATGTCAATATTTCATTAATAAGATAATTACTGCATCATCATTGTGTCATACATAAATTAAATTATTTAATGTCTAAAAATTACAAATAAAATACCCTTATGTAGGAAATCTTTTTAGCTTTCTAATGAATATTTATAGTCTAATTTATCTTATGTATAACCCCATATTAAAAATGATTTACTTATTAAACTTTGATTTTAACTATTTTAACCCTTCTTTAAATAAATTAATAATAAATGTCCTAATCTAATCCAAGTGGGCCTAAATGGTCATATTTTATTCCTAAGTTTGTTTTTGGTCGAATTACACTTGTCCAATAGAATTAGGACATGTGTTAGGGTAATATTGATATCATATTTACCCTTAGTTACCCTATTTACTATTAACCGCGGTAAAAATAGTAAAAAGTTACTATTCACCAAAAAATTATTTTCATCTCATTGAACCACATTTTAGTCCTTGATATTAACCGTGTCTCTCGGATTTTTGAAATTCCATTCACAGAAGCGGTAAAATTAAGTTTTATGCAAAATTCAGTTTTTATCCTACCACTTAGTGGTTTCACTATTCATCAAAAATTGAAAGTTTTCAGAAAAATACCAAAATTTCACCCTAGGCTAATTTCGATATTCTGAGTCCAAAAATGAAGTCCATTTTGAAAAATAAAATTTATAAAATTTCAAAAAGTGGTTATTACTATTCATAACGGCTAGTTTTAATAGCATATTGTTGTTTAGTGAAACTCGGTATTGCGTACGACGCAAACTATCGAGGAAGGTCGCGATTGCGTGTAAAGCAAGCCAAGCAAGTGTTGTGTAGAAAAAGATTCCTTTGATGATTTATATAACATAAAAGTCTTGGGTGTTACATTATTCCTTCCTATACCAGGATATAGGCTCCAAATAGTAAGTCAAGAAGAAAAGAATCCCTCTTATACCACTTTTTAAAATCCTAGTTTTAGAAGCCACCCGGAGGCACCCCACACCCGGTTTGTCACATGGCCTCATGGGAATTTTCGCAAATTCCAGAGGCTGCTGACTAATAGTGAGGGCCTTAGGTGTGAAAGTGGGAAACTATGCCTTTATTGGAAGAGTAACACTACATAAGTAAAATAGATAGTAATAGTGGAAGTATTAAAATATTCAATAAGTAAACATAGAGAGTAATAAACAAATAGAGCCCTCATATATAAATGAAACTTGATACATATGTATTGGAAAGAAACCAAAGAAGTCATAATGCTAGAAAAAAGTAATAATCCAAAGCACAAAAGAAACAGAAAATCTCTAGTAGCATCGCAAGCGTTGGCATGGTCCCATGCCCTCCAGCTCCACAACAATCAAGCATTTAAAGTAGAAGGGTGTTTTCCCTTATCTATACCTATAACAGTATAATCTATTTAGGCACAAAATCATGACCCAAACTGGGTGTGAGACCAATCTCATTTGGAAACTACCCAAATATCCATGCCTAATAGTCAGTGAATATATATGTCAGGTGATAAGAAAAAGAAAGAAGTAAAAAGGGAAGTACTCAAATGTAAAAAGTCATAAAGTTCCATTTATAAACGTTACTTTTAAGAAATAAATCATCCAAAACAAAACAAGCAACCCTCTAGGAAGTTATCATAGCCTAACCCATCTAGTTTACCATACAAGGAAATATATACAATATAATCTCTAAGGAAGCACTCAGTGTCAATTCCCCCAATAGTCAAGTGTGAATAAAGACTCTCTGAGGAAGCACTCACTGTCAATTCCACCTGTAGTATTTTAATGGTAAACTACAGACACTCTAAGAAATCACTCAATGTCAATTCCTCATGTGTTCTCATAACGAAACTATTGACCCTCTGAGGGAGCACTCAACGTCAATCCCCCCAGTGGTCTCGCAACATGATAATTATAATAGACACTCTAGGAAATCCCTCAACGTCAATTTACACTATGGTCTCACTACACCAGGTTCCCGCTACCCTGTGTAAAGCAATAGTGCATTAATAATAATTAGCAGCCAAAATAAACCTCTAGAAATACTTGGATATAAAATCTACAGCACATTAGAACATGTCATATATAAATAATCACTCCATCCTACAATACTAGGCATGGTAAAGGAACCAATAAGCCTAACTTAAAAAGCTAGAAAAATGGTCAAAATAAGAAAACATGGGAAAACATTCACAACATAGAAACGATCACCCTAATCTCAACAATTAACCTCAATCCAATCAAACTAGGAATATAAGGAAACAAAAGGGGTTAACACCATAAACACACAATACCCCGTTGAGGGGTATTGGTAACTTCTTCACATATAACTCAAAAACTATCTACCTAAAGGCACAAACTACATACCTCGGTGTTGTAGGATCATTATATGTGGACCTAAAGCCTCGAATCTCCCATGAAAACCGTAGATCTACAAAAACCCTAAACACGCTCAACTGAGGATAACTTGTGAAAGAGGATAAATTAGGGAACAAGGCTCTAGAAGAAGGAACAAATTACTATGGAAATCTCGACAAAATCGACGGAGGTCCATTCAGAGAATGGATGGAGACTCGGGGACTCATAGAAGATTCATCAGTGTACGGATGCTCCTGGATGAGTTAGGTTGAGAAGAAGGGAATTCTATTCGTAAGATGCGACCTTGGATCGTTTAATGAAAAAACAGTGCATGAAATGTACTTTTGATGTACCAGGCATGTACTTTCCCTTAACGGTCCCCACATTAGGTAGCCTCCAGGTCACCACACACGGTTGTGTGCACGGCCATTACACGGCCCGCACACGACTACAGGCGGCAACGAATTAAACGACGTGTACTTAAAAAATTTATAGAAACTCCTATTTTCCTCAAAAACTCTAGAAAAGGGAAAAATAACATGAAAAGGAGATCTGGGATCTTACAATGTGTCTCATAGTGACAATGTGTCTCATTGGAGAGAGTATATCTAGATATTCTTGATATATGTGTCATGGGTGTATATCATTATGGAGCTTACTATACTGTTTAATTTGTGGTATTACGTAATGTTATTTCCTTTTTGGTATCTCCCTTGTTGTATTTTCATTGTGGGATTTATTATGCACTATTTCCTTCATGTTATGTCTTGTGTGGTATTTATTGTGTGGTATTTACTTTGTTGTATTCCTTTATGGTATCAGGGTGCCTTATTGAATATTGTTTTACTCACCCCTGCATGGGCTTTTCCCACATGTGTCATGTCTTGTGCAGATGAGTGACCTTTTGAGAGAATCCATGGAGGACTAGGATTGGATAGATAATTGTGATTTTACGCATGCCGAGGTGTTCCTACAACTTCATGCAGAATTCTTAGTACCATTGTATACATGTTGGACATTGTGGTATGTTGAATATTATTTTGGTTGGACTGTATTCTGGCCTAATTTACTTCACTACATTTTACATTCCATTCGTACATTATTGGTTGGAATTAAATGTTTGAATTCCTTGTTTACTAATGTTTTTTCATTTCATCATTTGTGTCTTGGAATGTGTGCATGTGTACAGGTACATAAAAAAATTCATCCCATTTGGGGGATATGGCTACTCAGTGCTAGTCACCAACCTCTGGCCTATTGGAGGTCGGAATGGGGTAGTCACAGCATGGGCCCCTCTGGGATGGTTAGTGAAATAAATATTGATCCATTATTTATAAAATTTATTTTAATGGAATTGTGATGAAATTGAAAGATCCAATTGATAAAAAATTTATTCGCATATGGCTCCCTTTAAATAAGATACACAATGATACATTCCATCTTTTCCTAGGTGCTAATATACATCCATTTATTTATGTTCATTTGGTTAATGTTATATAGAAATATTTATCCTTTGTTGTTGATCCTTTATAAATGTTATTTATACATTAATAATTTTAGTTTACTTGAATAAATTCTTTTTAAAACCTCACCTATAACTTCAACATCTAAGGGGGTTTTCATCCTCTTCCCATGGTAGTGAAAAAGTGGGTATTTAGATTGTGTGGCTTTAACCACTTCATCTTATTCCCTCTTGATATCTATAGGGTGGACACATATGACCTCCCATATTTCCTTAGATCAAAAATTCCCAAAGGTTCCACGATGTTTAAAATCTACCAGACAATGGTAGAACAAGGCCTAAAATCCATATATATATTTTTTACTTTCTTCTCCTTCTTTATTCCCCTTCCTATAGAAAGAACATGTTTACCCATATACTCCTATATACTATAATCCATTTCCTAGTGTATTTATAATAATCCAAGAGAAATTAGTTTAAATAATTGATATTTTTTTCATCATATTTTTTATTTTGGTATACTCTTTAAGATTCATATATTTTTTCACTTTTTTGACTAAGTACCCCAAAATTCAATGCCTATTTTCATCCCATTATTCGTACCCAGAAAAATAAATGACAGAGTTATCATATCCTCCCAACATTCAGAGGAATCAATTTAAGGGTAATTAGGACCTTTAATTTAATCAGTGTAACCTTCATTCATGCTAATGATAGGTCCTCATAAATATCAACCTCATAATGCTCACCATTTCCCAACATATATTTCCATTTAAACCTTCTTTCTACCAACCATTTGATTTATAATTAACATTAATATATTTATCTAACTACATGATTTTGTTCTAAAGATTAATTCTTAGGGTGTAATCCTACATAATATCCCTTAAATGTATTTATACACAATAGATCGTGGTCGGGTATCGATTACACATTCTTTCTCAATATCACCATTTTTGTTGGAAGCATTTTATTTACAAACGTAGGGATTGAAATTATCCAATGGTAGATACTAAAATACATGATATTGATCCTTTATAATATTATCAAGTATCCTAAAATTTATAACCCAAACAACATTCCCTTCCTCTATATTGTCCTAAAAAATATTTCATATTTCATGATCACCCCTCATAATAGAATTAATTCCAAATTTTGTTTTATATCAAATGGATGAAATAAATTTATGATACATTGTAAAATGTTTCACTAGGAGGTGATGTAATGCTTCCCTAAATGTTTACACATGGTTCATTTCTCTTGGGACTTCCACACCATCCAGATAATTATCATCCAAAGCATGGTTAGAGGGTGCCAAACATGTCCAATTTATCTAATTCAAAAAATAAAAATTATTATGCAATATACCTCTAATAGAACCCATTATCATATTAACTTCAATACAATACTATTAATGGTGTCCTAATCTAAATTAGGAAGATAAATAATCACACCAATAATTAAACATTATCATGTGAAACTCTGAATCTTATTTTAAACCTAAATGAAAATAGATTCAACTCGAATCCTTTGAAAATAAACATTAACATATATTCTTAGTGTGATAGAATAAAAAAATAACCCAGGTCTATTGGATAAGCCACCTGATATGGACCATCATGATAGTAAGGTGCTATAGGATATGAGGTAAAATGCTCAATATAAAAAAACAACACATAAAACCACATTACAATGATGAAGAAAAGTGACATATCAGGATTCATTCAACCTAATATAAATAGATTTAACCAGAAACATTTAACTAGATAAACCAATTAGTCTCCATATGATCAATCATCTCCACCAAACCATTCATCTATGAAGGCTGTGGAAATGATGGAAACCAGAATGTTATATTATTCCCTTCACTTTACCTAGATCATGAAATATAACATCTATAACCGCCCAAAGGAAAAATGTAATGTGTGAATAAAAATACTTGTATGTTACCACCATAGAATATATACATGTTCTAATACCAATAATACATTTTTTCTTCATTTTAAAACAAAAATAGTTTTTCCAATCATTTTCATAAATCTATAACCATTTGTAAATAATTTCTCGTGGTCTTCATAAAATAATTTAATATACACAATGAATGGAATATGAAAAATATATGTGATAAAATATTAATTAATATAAAAAACATTTGTAAATAAAGTAAACAAATATATTTGAAAGAATCCATCATGTGAAACCATACGATACAACCTTATGTTGAAAACACGTGAGAAACTCCCCATGAAAAAATCCATCATGCGACAAATACATCATAAATGAAAAATCACATCTTATTGTGCCCTAGACTATGGGAATATGAACTAGACCCTAAAAATCCTAAACTAGGCTTATGTTTATAGAAACTGATATCAAGACCCTCCATAATATATCGATATCACAAAATATCAAGTGGTATTTCATTTATTACGAGTGACATGCCAATTCTCAATGAACCCATGATTCCCAACATTCCATGTTTTTTAAAATCAATTTCTAAACCATGATAATTATTTAAAAAAAATTAAAACCCTTTACTATTTGATTAAACTTTTAAATTACATTTCCAAATCAAAACCTCCATTCATGTATTTAATATATCAGTAGATGTGAGAAACACATTTTAATGAAAAATCCACTTTAAAAATGTGTATTATTCAAAGAAATTCACTAAAAAAATAAATTAATTCAATTAAATAAATAAACCAATGGAATTTAATGAGAGTTATAAGAATTTTTAAGAATTTATTTTTTTGTATGGAAAAACCCACGTCATGAAAAGAGATTGAATTATTCACCTTCGACAATGGAGACAAGGGAATAGTCGATCAGGTCCTCACAATCCTAGATTCACAGGAAAAATATAAATCATATTTCAAAACCCATAGATCTGGAATACATAACCCCTTCAGGTTCCAAAAGATGAGTGGAGAAGAGGTCCAATGGGGATCTAATAAGAATGAGAAAAATTAAAAAATAACAAACCATGAGTTGATCAGTCAAGAATGAAAAAATATCTATATAATCTAATGAGAGAATCATTTTGACAAAAAGTGAATAATTAGGTTCATATAATATGAAAATATGGGGTAATTATTGGATAAAATATTTTCTTGATGTTTTTAATTAAATAATTTGGAACATTAAAATCATGAGCAGATAGTTGCCTGGAGAGGCCGCATGGTTTGGAGTAACCGTGTGCCTTAACCGTGCACTATATATAGATATCCTATTTAGGATGAACAATTTTTCCATATGGTTACTTTATCCATTCAACAACCATGTATAAACCATTTTAAATGTTTTTCATGGTTTAGAGGGGTGACCACACAATTTGTAAAATCAGGCTCCCTTTCCTGTAGACCATTATTGGACAAATGTTTTTCGGGGCCAAACTGCAAGGTTTTCCCTAACTATGCACCAAACATGCACAACCCCAAGGGTGAACAAATTTTTCTGAAATCTATCAAAACAAACCCAAAAAATTCTATGTGAACTAATTTTCATAGAAAGTGTCATGATGTATATGTAAGAATGTAATAGAACATTTCAATATCCCCCAAATAAAGGCATTACATGCCCATAAAGTGATCGAGATTCAAAACTCAAAAAAGGTAAGTCCACTATTTCCTCATCAATTATTCATACTCCTTTTTCATATGGGTATCCCACCCACATTGACATAGTACCTAGAACAATAGAATTTTTTTACTATGGAATAACTTATCATGGTGATCCAAAATCTAAACTAGTAGACCAAAGGCCATGGTATCAGGCTCAAGATCAACATAATAACTTTCAATCACATGGGTAGGATCTAGGTGATTCCTCATTAGCTGGGAAACCTAAAACAAGTCCTGGATCAATGTCAAATGTGATGATATGTTCAACTAATATGCTATTATTCGATGATGCTCCATGATGTCAAAGGGACCAACAAACCACAAGGCCAACTTATCCTACTTAACCATCTGAAGAGAACCCAAGTGAGGATAAAAAATGATAAAGGAATGATCATCAACCTAAAACTATAATTGATTATAGTGATGTTATTCATAATATTTTTGATAGATCAATTCTATGAAAAACCTCTTCCAGATCAACTACACATTTTCCATCTTCTCCTGAATGAGACTAAACCCAAATGAGGACCTCTCTCACAAAACATCCCATCACATGGGAGATATATATGGACACCCATAAAAATCTTCCAAAGGTTCCATATTTATTTAATATTGATATCTATTTTTATAACCTAATTATATGAGTTTAATTCTTTTCCCAATATCCATCAAAATCAAGAAGAAAAGCCTAAAATATATCCATAAGGACATGGATAGATCTATATGTTTGTATATCTATCTACATTTGATAATATATGATCAATTTAAACTAGGAACCCATATTCTCATTCATTATTTTACAGAAAAAAGATTTGAATTGGGTTCCCTAATATAAAATATAATAAAGGGTACCCCATGAAATCTCATAATCTATTGGATTTACAAGCCTCTAAACTATACCACCTTTTGTCTCCTTGATTGTTTTGAAATGGGGAGATTTTATATGAAAATTAATTATCACCCAAATAAAATCTTTTACATGAGGATTTAATGGGAATATGATATTGAATTCCATAGAAGTCCCATCCCACATTCATACCAGAATGGGAAAATGTTTCAAAAAAAAACAGGTCTTTGGTGTTTTGCCACAATTTTATGTAAATAAGACATTGTGATACAAAATCTTCTATATACCACATAATACCCAACCACCAATACTTACTTATTAAGTTGTGATACATCTTTTCCGCACCAGGTTGTACAATACAACATCACCAGTGTCCACCTTCCATCCACTCATGCCTTAGATGAATCAGAACAACTTACCTATTATGAAAGCATAAATCCCCATTGGAAGATTTAGTCAACTCACTAGAGGTCTCCCTAAGATAATGGATTTTACAAAATAACTAGTATTCAATGTTTGTATAATTTTTTATACAAACATTATCATCTAATTAAGAGTCCACTTTCATTGATTCCTAGAAAACCGTTCCACCAACCTATTCCACATTTGATGATTTTCTCTGCAAAAATACACATCAGAAATTAATCCTTAAACCATTCCTTCACGTAAAATGGTAGTAATTTTCTTCTTAATCCATTAGAAAAAAAATCCAATTCCTATGAGTATATGCAATAACTCAATGAATTTTTTTTATATACCCAATTGAGTGTCTCTATCGCATGTTTAGACCCCTCAGAGTAAAAATTTATTTCATGCTTTATGATCCGAATACTCTATGAACCTCTACCCAAAGAGATTGTGAAACCATGTTTTGAGAGCATGGGTAACCACTACCAACTCAATATTATGGTTTGGGTAGATTTTATCATGAGGGGGTAACATGAGAGAGGCATAGGCCACCACATGTTTCCCATCCATCCAGATGCCTCCCAACCCTTTACCAGACACATCACAGAAAACATCATGACCTAAACCTAGTTCAAGAATAATAAAAACTAGTTATGAAATCGACCTCACATTTACATTCTCAAATTAAATATGGAATTTTTCATTCCATTCAAACAATAGGCCCATATGGACTAAATTTATCACAAATATCCAGTCTTAGAGAAATCCTGAACAAACTGACTATAGTTACCATTCTAAACCAAGAATATTTTGATCTCAAACACATTTTTGGTCTAATAGTAGGATATTTCAGCCTTTATTTTCTTAAGATCCACTGAGAAACCACTATCCTATAAGAAATTCACTATAAATTCCACAACATGGATCTAAAACTCACATTTTGGAATCTAACCACAAGGGTGATGTTCATTTATGTCTTGAAGAATGATTATAAATAGTATTTATGCTAATCCTCTAACATTTATTACCCCAAAATATCATCCATGAACCCAATAACAAAAGAATCCAAGTACCAATAAAATACTAATTTCATAATATCCTTAAATAAAACAAGTGTATTGGGGAGACAGAAAAACATAACAAGAAACATGAGATTCCCATAAAGGCTCATAAATTCCATCTTCGGTATATTATCTTATTAGGCTCTTAACTGGTGGTACCCTGACTGAAGTCCAATATTTGAAAACCAATGTACCCATCTAATGTTTTCAAGAGATAAAAAATCCATGGAAAATGGAATTTTTAATTAACCGTCAACCGATTTTTCTTTTGAAAATCCATGAAATGTTTGAGACTCACACATGCCTTCTTAACAAATATGATAAAATAATCCCATGTTTACATGATAGGTAGAATAACTCCATTATCCTCTATGTCCAAAAGTTTTACATTATCTTCCACCAACTTAATAGGTTCTATTTGATAAGATGGAATAGAAATGTGCATCGTACCTGGGAGTAGGTTAATAGTAATATCAACCTATCTATATGGTGGTAACTCAAAAAATCATTAGAAATGATTAATGGGTATTCATACACCACTATAGGAAGTATACTCCCCAAACAAGGTTTAACGAAATCGTAAATCCTATCTTACAACTCAAAAATGATAACCCCATCCTAGTAAACAACGTGGAATGACCTTCTTGATCCAGGGTTCCACTCACTCTCAAAAAATGTCTAACCACATTAGATGACAAAAATTAAACATGAAAATGATAATAGTGCATCAGGACCATAACACCTAAAACTAGATACAAGTGAAACCTTTTTTGGCCCTCTTTACCACAGGCATGGAAAGATACAAAAAGTATGAAATAAGTTAAAAAAAATCCGAACATTTAAAGAACATTTGATGATATAAAAGAGTGACTATCAACTATATAGAACAATGATAAAACTATAGAAGATCAAATACACTCCATACCTTTAATAGTAACTGGACCTTCTAGACATTCCTCAGGTGGATACTCTACCACATAAATTCAGTAGGCTATAGCCACCTGAACATCCCCCTTAACCTATGGATTAGTCTCACCACTCTTTGAATCATTGATACATACCATTTAACCCTTGGTGAGAGTGCATCTCACCTTACCACCTTGTGATATCCTTTCACAAAAATTCTCTTGGATACTAGATTATTCACAATGATGATATGTATTTGGAGACACTCTATAGCTTTCCTTACTATGAAAACATCTTACACTTTGATAGAATAAAAAACTTCTACTATCCTGATGAATTCATATAAAAATGGTCTTGAATAAAAATAACTTACTTTATACATCCTTTTTATCATGAAAATACAACCTGACTAATAAAACCATCAGGTAAAGTACCACCCAAACCTATATTTATAGTTACCTCTACCTCGAAAAATGTAATCTACGGTGAATACCTCTAAAATGTTTGTAAGACACATGAGAATCGACATTGTCGAAATATCCATCCTCAACCCCAACATAATCCTTTTAGCATGTTGGTACTCATTACTGAAAATCGTCAATTCTAGTTGCACCAGCTCATCAAAACATGTGGAATCCTCCAGAATAGTATCCTCCTCTTACTTCATGGTTAAAAACTTAGGATTTTTTACTACATGGAATGTATTAATGTAAAAATACTAATTGAATATTTTCTTTAAATAAGAACATGTAATATTCTTTTGAAACATATCATGAACAACATATCCAACTATCTTCATCCTAGTCCTTTAATCATATACTTGTAAAAACCATCTTATATTCTCCATGAGTCATTATAAATTTGATGGTCCTATTAATATGATCAACAAAATCCATAGATTATTGTGTTCCCCCATAATAATAGATGATGAGTGGATGATGCTTAATAAATTCAGAACCATCTTCCACCGATCATCCTGAGTTCCCCACACCTACTTGACGAGGAGTCCAAATTGATTGAATTACAACATCATCTAAAGAAGGGTACACTAGAGGATTCTCTACGAATCCTATCTCACTAATTCCTCTCTATGATTAAGAAGATATATTCTCAAAGGAATTTTCAATTAAGAAATATAAAATGACGAATTTTATTTAGATAATATTCCAAAATCATAGGACCAACATTGAGAATTTGTGTCAATTCATTAAATCATCCTTAATATAAATCAATCAAGAATATTATATCAAAATAAAATTTAACAAGGAACACATCAATTTTAATGAACCACCATCTAGTTCATTCAAACGAACTCAAACACAAAGTCTCAAACCTAGTAAAAATGTTCAGACCACCCTTGGTAACTATAGTTCAGACAATGAATTTAGATGGCTAGTAACCCTCCCATAATTACTACAGAAATTTGGATGGTCCTAACATTAGTATTTAAAAGGATCATAATGAAAATGAAGAACTGTTAACACACATCTGGAGGAACATACCACTAATACCATTCTGTAAACAACCAACTCAAATCTAATAGGGAAGCCACCTGATCCATCTCATCATGATAGTGAAGAAAAATATTATATTAGAGACATGCCTTGAATATAAAAAATAAGAATACAACCAGAGTTCAATTTGGAGAAAATTTATACAGAAATATCCAAATAAACCAAGCCAAATAGGACAAAATCGAAAAATATAACCAGTTAAAACCAATAAGTATCCATGTAACCAATAATAACCAACAAAATATCCATCTATGAAGGCTATAATAACATGATAAACTATCATTATACGTGATGGATTACATATACCTATTTCCTAAAATTCATCATC
The DNA here is from genome assembly GCA_963277665.1 of Viscum album. NCBI lineage: Eukaryota > Viridiplantae > Streptophyta > Magnoliopsida > Santalales > Viscaceae > Viscum > Viscum album. The sequence goes on along the minus strand of OY728122.1, from coordinate 573,744,850 downwards.
TACACCCACCAATAGTAAAAGTAGGGTGTTATCCTAAACCCTAGTATAATTCCAAAACAAATTCTATATAATATATAATATCATGGATGGAGATGATCTAGATTTCAAGAAAAAAATAGTTTCAACATGAATTTTCATATATCCAACTGCATTTGAAAATCATTTCCCTTTGTTTTATGAAAATCCTTTAATATGTTGTACTATGTTACACCTAATAAGGTTAATGTGAAAAAATGTTTGAAACATAGTTAGTGTAATTATATTATGTAATTTCATGGTTTGTTTTGGAAAGTAAATTCATGTTTACCAATACACTATTTTAGTTAGGTATGATTTGAGGTATGTTTGGGTTTTCGGGAAAATTATTTTTTGGAAAATGAATGTATTTTAAAAAAGAAATTGTAGTTTTTTAAAGGTAAACCTAGTTTGGTACCCTAAATTATTGAGAATGTTACGTCATGGGTACTGATAAAATGTATTAAAGGAAAATAAATCAGGTGTTACAATTACATGTGATATTTTTTTAGAACAATCAATAATTGATCCCTTTTTACATAAAAAATAAATTTTTTTACCAAAATAATACATGTTTTATAATCATTCATAGGATCTATATATGGAAATGTAGTATTTTGACTAGGGTAAATTCTAGTTGATATTTATGATAGAGTATTAGTTAGTTATTTTAGCACCCCAAACAGTTCATGGTATGTTTCTCTTAAATACATTTTAGTTATAACCTATATTTCATGAATCAATGAGACTATATGGAACAAAACATGGTTACTTATAGGAGATATCCATAAACTATCCATTAAACTTAAATTTTCTAAACCTTCGATTTGAATTTTAAAAATCTGACATACACGGTTGTGTTCAAGATGATATTTGGAGTGTGATAAGTAAAAATCAATTTTTGGTGAATAGTAACCTACCTGTATGAATAGTAATCTACTCTTATGAGTCGTAACATACCCTTATTCATATTAATATGACTCTTATCAATTTTATCCATACCATTGAGTGTATAAATGAATTTAGTTGCCTTAAAAATAAAGATGAAAATTTTAGGTGTTTATATTTTTCGATTAAATAATGATTTTAATTAAATATTTAATTAATCTTATCTAGAATATTATTTTTGAAAAATGGACTTCATTTTTGGATTCTATATGTCATAAAATGGTTAGGATTAATTTTTTGGATTTTTCTGAAAATCTTAAATGTTTTTATGAATTAGAAAATGCGTTAATTTACAATAAATGCTAAATAAGGAATTTATTATGTCATTGATGATGATCTACTGATGTAAGAACAATTGGTTCTAAGTCACATGCATATATTACTATTCTTGTTCATGGAATAATCACTATTGGTTGTCTTGAGAGGTAATAATAAATTAATGATTATAAAATTAAGAAAACTCCTCTCCCCTCCACTATACAAACCACCCTCACCCCCTCTTCCTCCCACACCACTTAAGCTTCAATCCTTGCCTAAATTCTGCCAAAAACTCTCCCCAAGCCCTATCCCCACGTCCAAGACCTTCTATTCTCAACAAAATTCAAAAAACAATGTCCTTAAGGATATTTTCAAGGAGGAGCAATCAAGAGGTGAACCTTCCATCTCTTTTCATTCAATTTCTTCTACAACTTTCCATAATTTTGTTATACCTTCTCACCTCCCCTCATCCAAATTCCATGATAATTCCCATACCTTACATTTAATTTATTTTAATTTTTCTAATGGATTATTTTATCATAATTTCTCTTTTTCCCCTCCTTTTATACAATAAATTCAAATACCGTCCGAGATGTGTAAATTTATCACACTCAAGGAAGACATGTTTTCAATTTTTATTACTATCTTCAATACTGATCATGAAACCTTTTTAATGGTTTAACCAGGTCATAATATATGTATATTATATTTATTAAGGTTCTAGAATCATTAAACATTTATAATATGGAATAATAATACAAAACCTGTTTATTGTGCACAAAACCACCAAGCCAAATCCAAGAATTTATTTTTAACTCATCGAATGAGTCATCCTCATGGTATATAAACAAATGAATTATAAGATAATTTATATCTCTTTAATGTCACTAATAATTTATATTGACAAATTGGGATGTTTATCCACATTTCAAATAAATACCCATTCAATAATACAAGTAAACAGATCATGAAAATGAAAGAAAAAATTGTAACCAAAACAATAAAATTTAATATCTTAATCCACAAAAGGCCATTACTAAACCTAATAAGGTCATAAAATATCAATTATATGTTTATGAGGTTATTTATTTATTTATTATTGAGGCTAAATCGGATTATTCTGGTCATTAAGAACAATAAAGAAAACCATCGAGTATAATGTAAGGGATCCTCTCTCTCACTTTTGTTCAAAAATATACCCTATAGTGTGCCCTTTTATTTTTAATTACTAATGATGGGGCATGTTTTTTCTCCACACCCATACTTACCTTGTGATATAAAAATAATGGAATAACCATTTACCTCTCATTGAGCCCTCACAATAACACTCGTTACCTTGCCAAAATGTTTGTAAGGGGTTTCTCATCTCACTTTCATTTCTGTGAGATTTTCATTGTTCGCCACTTATTTTTGGTATGTGGTATACGTATACTTCCATTTTATATATAATAAAATGGTTCTATTTATATTAATTTTATTAAATTTTTTATTTGACGGTTTTTATTTTATGGTCATATGATTCAACCGATTACATTGTGGTAAGAGACTTTGTCTCAACTACTATTTTGTTGTGTCTAACTTTGTATTGTGCACCAAATAATCCTTATGTGGTGTACCTACTTCCCATTTGAGATCAATTTTCATTTGAAATTATATTGATATTAAATATTCATAATCTCATATCATGGATATGTATTTTTTATAAACCGTATATCATTTTACATACTGTGTTTATTTGGAAGGTTATTTTAATTATGGAAATATTGATGAATCTGTATACTCTACTCTATACAGAAATTGAAAAGGCATATTCCTCTTGTATTGAATCAATGTATAAATAATTATTTGGACATTCAGTGATGGGTGTGTCCCATTATAGCCCCTTGATGCATCGGTTGGTCTCATGAGACAAATCAGTAGGCGACAAACCCTTTCGAGTTTGTTTCCAAAAATCAGACTGGTTTCTACCCATAGAACTAAACCATTTTACGGTATTATGGTTTCATGTCCCAGATACATGAATTCTAATTAATAATCATTCTATATATTCATTATTAGTTATTATTATTATCCATGAGTTTTTCACTATGACAAAATCTATGGATACAATTTCATTCACAGTTTATTAATGGCATAAGTTTTTCATTCATTCACCATTCCATAATGATTATGTCAGATGAATTGTGATTCACTTTTGATTTTACTCATGATTCCACTATTTTTAACCCTTACTGAGTTTTTGAGCTCACCCATTTAATTTTTTTGCATCAACAGGTGATGCAGATGTGATCATTTATTGAGTTCATGTGGTTGTAGTTTTTAGTTTTCTTATGTATTTTGTCTTGTAACCTTTTTCAATGTAATTTGTGTTACATATATGTATCTAGTTTCACCAAGGCTACTAAAATGATCGTTCCTTCAAGATTTTTCATTCCTTCTAACCATACCAATATCACTAGTAATGCACTGGCTCCAGTCTAGAGGGGTCGGGGTGTTATAGTTGGTATCATAGGAAGTTCAGTAGAAAACATGGAAACTAGAGTAGGAAATGTATAGTAGGGAACAAAGACATAAGGTAGTATTTGAGGATAAACATACATGAACATCCTCATATTATGGTAAGGAATAGATTGTTTGGATCTTATAATAAATATGTCACCATCTGGATACAAACATGTAGAGGCGGCTCTGGCACAGATGTATCTAGGGCTAAAACCCAAAAACAATTCATTGAGCTAGACTCGAATGGGAACTAGTGCACGACAACGGGCCTTGCTGCACCCTTGGTTATGAAACTGCAAGGGGATATGCTTTGGATAATTCACATTTTCATTACAAGACATTATGAAGGAGTTTAATGTAAATTTTTCTTCAAATAAACCATGGGTATAAGATTAGCATTGAATAGAATTTCAATATATGTTGAGTGATTTTATATTTGAGATTCATAAACTAATCTAGTGTATCCTATTATTTAGAAATGGAATCTAATGGAAGAATGGGAATCAATACTCATGGGAAAGGTAGGGATATCCCTACTGACCAAGTCAACACAGTTAATGTCGGAGAAGATCAGATCATTACTATATTGGGATAACATACTCAGGTTGCAATGAATAATCATTCCACACCAGTGTTGGATCGTTTCATGTGGTAGAAGCCCCCATATTTTAGTGGCTCTACTAACCTAGTGGTTTATAAGAAATCGATCAAGTACATTGAAAAGATATTCATGGAATTAAGATGAAATAAAAATGAAAAGGTATTACTGGAAGTATACTGTCTCAATGGTGATGCTAATCCATGGTGGTCCTTGATTTAGAATACCACATAGGAAGATGAAATACAAGATTTAGAATGGAATACTTTTAAGGAAATATTCTTCGAAAAATATTTCACTCTTAAGAAACGAACTGAAATGATGAGGAAATTACTTAGATTAAAACAAAGGGAAGGAGACAGTGTTGTAGAGTATGAGGCTACTTTCACAAGGCTATCTAGGTATGCCGTAGATTACATACGTGACTCAACAGACAAGATTGATCATTTCTTTGAAGGTCTTATGCCAGGTCTCTGAGGGGAATTGGATTCTCAATCATTTTAATCATATGATGAAATTTTATCAAGTGCCATCAATATAGAGAGATAATTTCCTAGATAAAATTTTTTCAAAGGAAAACAAGATAAGAAGATGTACTCTAATAATAAAGGAAAAGGAGAAGCAATAAAGAAAATCAAGGGAACAAAGCTATTCCCATTATGTGTGAACTGTGGAAAGAATCATCTTGGGAAATGCTTGAAAGGCCTTGGAGTCTTCTATAACTGCAGAGAAAAAGGTCATCGATCTGGTGAATGAAAGGGGAAGAAACAATTCAATGAAATTCAATGCTACAATTGTAGAGAGATGGTGCATTATGCAAATGAGTTTCATAAGCGCGATGGAAAAATGACTCCGAAAAAATCAAGAGTTAAAGGGAGAGTCTATGCGATTACAACCACGGAGGTTGAAGTTCCTAATGATGTTTTGGCATGTACATTAATTTTTTCCTCAAGATTATCCAACAAATTATTTGATTCTAGATCATCACATTTATTTGTATCTTCCCAATTTTCCAAGAAATTAATATAGGTCCAATTTGATTTAATAAAAGAGTTTTCAGTCAAAAATCCCAGGGGATGTATCATTGCAACAAAGGCATGTCGACTAGTCCCCCTCTAGAAACCAAAATGTTCTTCAATTTATAACCGTATCATCATAACAATGACTGAATTTGATATAATTCTCAGTATGGATTGGCTGTCAAATTATGATGCGAATATTTATTGTAAGAAAAAGGAAGTTACATTTTTTGAAAATGGTGTAGAATCCCTCATCTTTAGTGAAGAAACTACGCCACCTAATTAATATCTTGAACCACCCCCAGTAGATCTACTGAATCCAATAAATGGCGAGGAAGATAAAACAATATCTATGGGTGAGGGAAAAAATATTCAAATTGAAGATGTTCACATCTTACAAGAATACCTTGATGTATTTCCAGAGGATTTACCTGGACATCCTCCAGAGCAGGAAGTTGGTTTCTCTATTGATTTAATTCCTAATGCGAGACCCATATCAGAGACTCCCTATAGAATAGATACATTGGAATTAATAGAGGTAATGAAACAACTAGAGGATTTGAGTGAAAAAGGATTTATTAGACCTAGTGTTTTTCAATGGGGAGCCCCTGTCCTCTTTGTGAATAAGAAAGATGGATCCATGAGGCTCTGCATTTATTACAGGGAAATCAATTCTATTAAAATAAAGAATAAGTATCCTCTTACCTGGATTGATGATTTATTTGATCAACCTCATGGAGCTCAATACTTTTTGAAGATTGACCTTTGATCCAGATATCATCAGTTGCATGTAAGGAAAGAAGATATTCCTATGACAGCATTTCGAACCAGGTATGGGCATTATGAGTTTACAGTAATTCCTTTTGGACTAACAGATGAACCCTCTATTTTCATGGATTTAATGAATAGAGTTTTCAAGGAATATCTTGAAAAATTTGTTGTGTTATTCATCGATGATATCCTCATATACTCAAAAATACATGAAGACCATTAGAATCACTTGCGGATTATTCTAAGAACTCATAGAAGAATTAAATTATATGGGAAGTTTATAAAGTGAGAATTCTTACTTCAATTTGATTCTTTTCTAGGCCATATTGTATCTAAAGATGGAATCCTAGTTTATCCAGTGAAGACAAAGGAAATCCAATATTGGACCACACCAATAAACATAACTGAGGTACACAACTTTATTGGCATAGTAGGTAACTATCGGTGTTTCGTTCATAATTTTTCCAGACTGGTTGACCCGCTAACCAAGCTCACACATAAAAGAGTTATGATTTTGTGGAAACAAGAATTTATATAATTCATCAAAGAATTGAAAATAATATTGGTCAATGCTCCAATTTTGACTCTTCCATCTGGATGTGATGGAATTGTAATATACAGCGATGCATCAAAGAATGGACTGGGTAGCATCCTTATGCAAAATGATAAATTTATTGCTTATGCATCAAGGTAGCTGAAGTCCCATGAGTAAAACAATCCAATTCATGATCTTGAGTTAGCAGCCATAATCTTTGCTATGAAAATATGGAGGCATTATCTCTATGGAGAGAGATATGAGATTCATATGGACCACAAGAGTTTGAAATACATTTTCACACAAAAAGAACTCAACATGAGGCGAAGAAGATGTCTCGAGTTACTTAAAGATTATGATTTTTCAATATACTAACTCCCAAGAAAGGCGAATAATGTGGAATATGCATTAAGCAGGAAAGATCATGGCCTTATGACTCAAATGTGGATTGAAAGAGATCCAATATTCATGGATCTACTAAAGATGGATATGGTAATTGTTAAGGAAGGGGAAACATTGATCATCTTTCAAAATATTATTAAACAATATTTACTAGAGAAGATAAAAAGATCACAATCTGATGATGAAAATATACACAAGATTATTGTTGTTGTCAATGATGTATGATTGGAAGACTTTGTTTATGAGGAAGGATTTATGAAGTTTGGGAAGAGGTTAAGCATTCCATCAGTGCCTGAGCTAAAAAGGGAACTATTAGACGATGCTCACTGCTCAAATTTCTTTATACACCCGGGTAGAACAAAGATGTATAGAGATCTAAAGGAATATTTTTGGTGGGATAATATAAAGAGGTAAATTGTTGAATATGTGTCAAGGTGTCTTGTTTGTCAACAAGTGAAGGCGGAGAGAAAAAATACCAAAGGAGTGATGCAACCTATACCCATTCCTATGTGTAAGTGGGATAACATTATGATGAATTTTTTCACCGGACTACCGAGGACACATAAAAGGAATGATGCAATATGTGTAATTGTTGATTGTCTCACAAAATCATCACATTTCCTTCTAATAAGAATGGATTTACTACTCGAGAGCCTGCAAGAATTTATATTAATGAAGTTGTAAGACTTCATGGTGCACCACTATCGATTGTCTCCGATCGATATACCTGGTTTACATTAAAATTCTTGAAAAGACTCCAGAAGTCTTTGAATATTGAGCTTCATATGAGTACGAAATATCACCATCAAACTGATGGATAGTCTGAAAGGACTATTCAAACTCTAGAAGAAATGCATAGATCATGCTCTCTAGAATTCCACGGTATGTGGGATCAATACTTTCCTTTGTTGGAATTTTCATACCACAATAGTTTCCATTCTAGTTTTCAAATGGATCCATATGAAGCATTATATAGAAAGAGATGTTGAACTCCAACTTGTTGGGACGAAGTTGGCGAGAGGAAACTTATAGGCCAAGAACATATTGAAGAGACCACGAAAAAGGTGAAACAAATACAATCCCATATTAAAGCAGCCCAAATTAGGCCGAAGAGTTATGAAGACAACGAGAGAAAGGACTTGGAATTACTAGTGGGATATCATGTATTTCTGAATGTATCTCCTTGAAAGGGTGTCTTAATGTTTGTTAATAAAGGGAAACTGAGCCCAAGGTACATCAGACCATTTGAAATTCTAGAAATAATTAGAGTTATAGCCTACCATTTAGCGATGCCGCGAAATCTCTCCTCTGATTTCATGATGTGTTCCATGTATCATTGTTAATGAAATATATGCCAGACCCAATGCATGTACTCACATACAAATAAATTGAACTGGATCCTGATTTGTCATTCTGTGAAAAGCCTGTTGGGATTCTTGACATAAGGGAGCCAGTATTGAGAAATCAGACAACTCATCCAGAAAAGGTTCTTTGGAGGAAGCAGAATATGGAGGAAGAAACATGGGAACTAGAGGATTTCATTAAAAAGAACCACCCACATCTTTTTAGTGGGCTTAATACAGAAAATTTCAAGGAAGAAATTTTATGGGGAAATAATCTAGCACCCCAAACACTTCATGGTATGTTTTTTTAAAAAAATTCTAGTCATAGCCTATATTTCATGAATCATTGAGCCTATATGGAACAAAACATGGTTATTTATAATAGATATCCATAACCTATCCATTAAACATAAATTTTCTAACTTTGTGAATTGAATTTTAAAAATCATACATACACTGTTGTGTTCAAGATGCTATTAAGAGTCTGATAAGGAAAAATCAATTTTTGGTGAATAGTAACCTACCGTTATGAATAGTAACATACCCTTATGAATATTAATTTTACTCTTATGAATGGTTTCCATACCATTGAGTGTATAAATAAATTTAGGCTCCTAAAAAATGAAGATGAAAATTTTAGGTGTTTATATTTTTTGATTAAATAATTATTTTAATTAAATATTTAATTAATAATATTTAGAAAATTATTTTTTAAAAATGCCCATCCTTTTTGGATTCTACAAATCAAAAAATGGTTAGGTTAAATTTTTGGGAATTTTCTGTAAAACATAATTTTTTTTATGAATAGTAGAATGCGATAATTTAAAATAAATGATAAATAAGGAATTTATTAAGTCAATGATGATGATCTACTGATGTAAGCCCAATTGGTTCGAAGTCAAATTCATATATTACTATTCTTGGTAATTTAATACTCACTATTTGTTTTCTGGAGAGGAAATAATAAATTAAAGATTATAAAATTAAGAAAACTCCTCTCCCCTCCACTATATAAACCACCCCTCACCCCATCTTCCTCCCAAACCATGTAAACTTCATACCAAGACTATATTCAGAAAAATACTCTCCCCAAGACCTATCCCCAAGTCTAGGACTTTCTGTTCTCCCCAAAATTCAAAAAAAATTACTTAAAGAGATTCTCAAGGAGGAGTACTCAAGAGGTGAACCTTTCATCTCTTTTCTTTCAATTTCTTATAAAAAGTTACATTATTTTTCTCTCCTTTCTAATCTACCCTCATAGAAATTCCATGATAATTCTAGTAACTTACATGTACTGGATTTTCATTGTTCTAATGGAATATTTAATTATAATCTCTATTTTTCTCCTCCTTTTATAGAATAAATGCAAACACCGTCCGAGATGTGTAAATTTATCACACTCAAGGAAGATGGGGTTTTAATTTGCATTACTATCTTCAATACTAGTCATAAAAACTTTTAAAGGGTTAAAACAGGTCATAATATATGTATCTTATCTTGATTATGGTTCTAGAATCATTACACGTTCATAATATGGACTAATAATACAAAACAACTTTGTTGTGCACAAAACCCCCAAGCCAAATCCTAGCATTATTTCTAACTCATCGAATGAGTCATCCTTAGGTTATATAACCAGACTCATTATAAGATAATTTATATATATATAATTTCACTAATAATGTATATTAACAATTCTGGATGTTTAACCACATTTCAAACAAACATCCATTCAAGAATACAAGTAAACAGATCATGAAAACCAAAGAAGAAAATGCTACCAAAACAATACAATTAAATCTCTTAAACCATCAAAAAGACCATTAATGGACCTAATAAGGTCAAAAAAATATAAATTATATGTTTATGATGTTATTTAATTATTAATTATTGAATCTAAATTTGATTATTTAGGTCATTAAGAACAATCAAGAACACCTTCGAGTATAAGGTAAGGGATCCTATCTCTCACTTTTGGTGAAGAATATCCCCTATGTTGTGCCCATTTATTTTTAATTCCTAATGATGGGGTATGTTTTCTCACCACCCCCATACTTCCCTTGTGACATATAAATAATCTAATACCCCTTTACCTCTCATTGAGCCCTCGTAATAACACTCGTTACCTTGCCAAAATGTTTGAAATGGGTTTCTCATCTCACTTTTATTTTTGTGAGATTTTCATTGTTCTCCATTTATTTCTTGTATGTGGTATATGTGTACTGCCATTTTATATATAATAACATGATTATATTTATATTCATGTTATTTAATGATTCATTTGAGGGTTATTAAGACCTGGTCGTATGATTCGACTGATTACACTGTGGTAGGAGACTTTGTCTCAACTACTATTTTCTTGTGTCTAACATTGTATTGTGCACCTAATAATCCTTATGTGATGTACCTACTACCAATTTGAGATCCATTTTCATTTAAAATTATATTTATATTAAATATCAATAATCTCATATCATGGATATGTTTGTGGTCTAAACCGTATAACATTTTACATACGGTGTTTATTTGGAATGTTATTTTAATTATGGAAATATTGATGAATCGTTATACTCTACTCTATATGGATATTGAAAAGGAATAATTATCATTTATTGAATAAATGTATAAATAATTATTTGGACATGAAGAGGTTGATGGGGCCCGTTATAGCCCCTCGATGAATTAGTAGGTATCATTAGACATATCAGTTGGCGACAAACCCTTCGAGTTAGTTTCCAATAATCAAACAGGTTTCTACTCAAAGAACTAAACCATTTTTGTGGTATTATGGTTTCATGTGCTAGATATATGATTTCCTATTAATAAGCATTATCTTTATTCATTATCGGTTATTATTATTATCCATGATTTTTTCCCGATGAAAAAATCTATGGATGTAGTTTCATTATTAGTTTATTAATGGCATTAGTTTTCCATTTATTGACCATGCCATATTGATTATGTCTGATTGATTTTGAATAACTTATGATTCTACTCATGCTTCCACTATTTTTAACCCTGACTCATCATTTGAGATCTCCCCTTTCATTGTTTTCCATCAACAGGTGATAAATAGGTAATCATTTATTGAGTTCATGTGGTTGCATTTTTTAGTTTTGTTATGTATTGTTTCATGTAACATTTTTCAATGTAATTTGTATTACATCTATGTATATAGTTTCTTCATGACTACTAAACTGATCCTTCCTTTGGGATTTCTCATTCCTTTTAACCATGCCAATATCACAAGCAATGCAACGACTCCAGTCTAGAGGGGTCGGGGTGTAACAGTTATCTATTATATTATTATGAAAACATCATTGTTGGTAGGAAAATTATTTTGAAAATAATGGTTATTAAACAAATAAACCCTATTTTTTGAGTGAAAGAGATTAAAACCATAACATATACTTTTTAGTAATCAATATAAAATGTGAGTTTAATATGAATATTTTTTCTCCACAAATAATTTTTTTTGTGTTTTTATCATCCCAAATTTGATTTTTTTATAGATTTTCGATTAAATATAATATTCCCTATTTGTATGTATAGGTTTATCCAGTTGCAGTAATCATTGTTATCTTGTAGTTTTGGAATGAAACAATATATCATTTAAAACCCAATGTGATTTTAATTCCATTTATAATGTTTAGTGAAGTGGTTTTCCATATTATAATTTGAAAACTAAGATTCCATGTGTATCATATATTCTTTATAATATATACATAATGTTACAATAATATTTTTTTAACAATTACTTCTTGTTCAAGGAGATAATATTTTAATAAAAAATTTATAGATCTCTATTGGTTAATCCAATTTAACTACTTGTTTGACAAAGGAATAGGGTTTTATTATTTCAATGAAAACCATAATTTTCTAGAAATTCCAATTATATTTTTTTGATATGGGTTCTTTAACCACTATATATCAATATGAATACTCAGAAGTGATTAAATATTTATATCCTTAAAAATATCATCACTATATACATCATGTTCTTGAATATTGATTCTATATTAAAAAATTAATATAAATAATATACATGTATTAGTATTTTTGTTCCCTAATAGGAATTTATATGTGGTCTCATGAAATTTATACAACATATATTTAAATTTTCTTAGTCACAAATTGGGTTTTAAGCCATATAAGATGTTAAAATTACATATTAATTTTTTATTTGATTTATGAGGAAGAAAATTTAGAACCTAAATGTAAAATAGTTATAGTAATTTTTTATAGTATAATGAATAATGGTGATATGTTTATTTCATTTTATGGTTTTGTTGAATTCAATAATTGTATTATAGTTCCTCTTTATTTTAGTAAGGTGTCAATGAAAGAATAAACTTTTAATATTTTGTTTTTTAAGGTGACACCAAGATGTTTTATGATGCGAAATTTCAATACTAGTGGATTTATAATTAGGGGATTCCATGTATATGTACTAATGAATTAATTATCATTAAGATAAGTAAGGACACAAAAAACCAGTAGGTATGCTTAAAACATATAAAATTATTTAATTGTATGGGGATTTTGTGATGAACCGACCACCATGGGCCACAATCCTAGTCAACTGACACCATGTTTATTCTAGAACACACTGGTTTCCTCTCTAGCACACAACAACCTATTTACCAATACATACACATAACTAAATAATGATTTTCCTTATAGGAAAACACATATTATTTTAGTATACTTTATCATCACACACACACACCTTGGGAAACATCCATCAGTGTCACCCATTCAGAAACCACTCAAATATGAGCATGATTATCTATGGAGTTCAAATTATTTAAAAACTGAAAAATAAATATGCAACTTGTTAACATGGTGGTTAAATTTAGTCTTTTAATCTCACATTACTGGGGTATTACACTCTCCCACCATTTAAAGAAAAAATTCCTTATTGTGAACGTCACACCTCAAAAAAAAGTATATCCACCACACATCTAGATGTTTATTGGAATTTATAATGTTTTTAGGACCCATCCTCCTTAGGACATTAATATGGTCATCTAAATCTATAGGTCATTTACAATCTCTTAGTTTCCTTTCTCTAATAACCCAAGCTTTTAACCACTTGGGTCACATATTATACTACTGAAAATACACATTGGCCAACACATGTACTTTCGGTTTTCTTTTTCCTCACTCACAAACACCCCATAAAATATCCTTTAAGGTGAATCATCCTAAAAAACACTAGGACATGTTCAGTTATGTATGTAGTTAGAAATAGGTAGGATCATGAGAGGAAAGGAGCACCTTGTAGACATAATCAGAAACAATTAGACATTTATGTATCACTTTTACTAGGGTTTTATAGAAGTTATTTTTATTATTATTTTAATAGATTACCTCAAAACCCATTTAATATAGTATGATTTGGGTAATTATTAACATGTGTGACAAATAATTTTATTTACATCCAATCATGTAATGAATAAAAATTGAAGATCGTAGGGAAACATATTTGGATTAAATAGTGAAACATTATGGTGTTTTATATTTTATTATTTCTGAATGATATCCTTGCTATAGATTTTCTAAAATTTACACCTCAATTAGGACATTGATAGTTGGGAAATCAAGGTAAAATAATACCATGTCTTGTAATTTCCTTTTAGATTGCATAATTATTAGAAAAATTATATACAATATAACTTTACTAATATAGATATATTCTATTCATAATATCATTTATTATGATCAAAAGGGATATTGGATAAGGAATATTAAACGAGGTATCAATTACCTCAACTCTTTTCTCATTTGGAGACAAGAGGAAATTATTATGGAAGAATGTTTTATGGATTGGGATAATTAGGACACCCATGATGCCCCTAAATGTATTTATATTAATTATTATTTATATTCTTTAGTTTCAAAGAGTTTTGAATAAAACATTTTACTTATAATAAATTATACACATGAATGGTCTACATGAAGGACCTAAGGGGCACTAAAGACTAACTAATAATGTTATAAAAATCTTGACCAATGAGGTTTTCAATGTCTTCATGACCATGAAATATGGCCATGCATTTCTCTAAACATTCAGTATTTTATTCTTTTATAATCTTTTTTATATATCTTATTGAACCCCACTTGGGGATGCTTTCATCAAATTTCATCCCATACAATAGAGTAATTTGGGTAGCTAGTCCTTGATTCATAAGGATTTAATTTTATATTTACTTTTATATTCCGCTAATATATTATCTTATTCATCTTCCCTTATTCTCAATAACTATTTTGGCCCTAGTTTCTTAAATTTCCATCACATGTGGAATTACAATTTTAGTCTTTATGGTTTAATTTTTTAAAATATTATTCTATAGATATAAACTTCATTCCCATTGTGGATTAAATCTAGATTAATTGATACAATTAATATTTTAGTGTTGATCCTATAACCTCACAAATTTATTCAAAAAACCATGATAATTAAATATTTTTATTATCTTCATTGAATAAGTAGGATTTATTGGTGTTTCAGAAATTGATTTTGAAATTAAAGTACAGATTATTCAGATATTCATGGTAGTTTAATTCCAATTACACATTTATATTTTTTATACACCATATATATCTTTATAGACGCTGTTATAGTGGAAAAATGGGTTATTGGTTGAATATTTTCCATATTATTTTCAAAAAAATATTAATTAATTAAAATTTGTTTGATCAATTTTTATATATTATGGTGGTTATTTAAAATAATTATATGAATTTTGATCAATAGGAAAATATTTTTTATTGGATCATTGTGTTTTTTTGTATCTATTTTTAATAATTTCGATATATATGAAAGGATACCTTATTTTTAACTTAATATGAATTTGGTTACTCATTATAGTTAAATTATGGAATATTGTATAACTTTGATGAAGATAATGTTTCTATGAATGTATTTCATGATTTCATAATGTTTTATATATAATGTGAATATTTATTTTTTCTCTGATACTAGATGATTTGATTTTTTATTTTGGTTACCAAGATATAAGTTCTTCCATTAGTTATGCCTAGATTATGAATACATTGTGAATTCCCTAGATCCTGGACGGTGGATATGTAGGCATAATTTAAAATCTTTTAATAAGGTATTTTAATATAGTAGTATTATATCTTTTGGTACCTACATTATAGTGACCCATAATGAATTTAATGTTTATATTGATAATATTTTGTATTTATAAGTAGTTTATGTGGACGAAATAATAATTCTTCATACCAAATTTCTTTTAAATTTATTTAATATTATCAATTTATTTAATGGTATTCATTTTATTTCATTTATTCTATATACAGGTGGTTTGGTTGTGGTTGATTAGAAGAAGTGTATATAATCTTTGGTAATATTTTACTAGGAACCCTATGATCAAAGTCTATATACACAAAATGGTTTTTGAAAGACTTTTCTTTATATATTGTTGCAAAAAGAAAAATACCAATTCTAATACAATTAATAATTGTAGCATTTCTCTAGATACAAAGCTAGTAATAGGAGTAGAATTTATTCTTTTGAAATTAATAAAGGAGGCTTTTATTTAAATTTTGGTTATTAAAATTTAGAGAATTTGCGTGATCCTTTCTCTCCACTGAACTATTCATCACTCATTTTTAATCTACATGGGTTATTTTATATAAAATAAAATTTTCTTAATGATTATATGTGATGGTTATTATAATGATATGATTGGGGAAAAATATTATCGATCATTTCTTATGTGCTTTGGAAGATAGGTTTAGTTTGATTCTTTTTATTTTAATGTCTCTTATACTTGATTAATTATTTTCCCGACACATGGAATAGTCATTCAAAATTCTCATAAAAAATCCCTCCTTTATTTTATATTAAAAATTGAAAAACCAATAAAAACATATTTGATTTATTAAATTTTTCATGCCCCTAACCTCTTTTTAATAGTGTTGCGGGCGGGGGGGGGGGGGGGGGGGGTTATTTAGTATATGTTAAAAATATTACATTATATTACATTATAAGGATCATTGTTTAATAGTACTCAAGATACAAGATAGAAAATAAAAATATTACAAAATTATATTTGACGAAAAATATTCTATATCTTTGTTTGAAAATGCTATAATTAGAGATTTTCAATCACAATATTCCACTTAATTACATATAGAAATGGTAAATTAATAGAGTGGCGGTGATGTTAAAATCTCAATAATTGAATGCCTACAAAAATGAAAATAAAGTATAAATAGGTCATTTGAAAAATAACAGGTAAAATCAAACCATAAAAATGAATACATAAGTACATCACATTTAAGAATGAGAAATGAAAAATCACATGGAGAAAATAAATATAAAATTATGGAAGGGAATAATTTCACTCATCATTATCATAACATTGAGGCCTTCTAAAGAGACATTATCTGTAAATGGTGAGTAATCTCCCATTACCCTATCATAGTTTTCCCATGAGTCCTTCCAATGAAATACCGTGATATATAATTTTTCCCGCATCCATCACATAAAATAAAAATGTATTCCATCACAATGAGAAATATTATAGACTATGTGTGGCTTAATGTTCAAGGATGATCCTTTTAGAAAAAATATGTTTCATTTTCCAAAAGGAACTTAACATACATGATCATCCCAAATTAAAAATATATTTTATTGGGTATTAATATATTTCTACACATATTTAAATAACAAAATTTTCAAAATATATTCACTCAAAACATATAAGGAATAATTCATGAGTCACACTTTTCAAAAACTATGCAGAAAAAGTAATTTGTGTGATGTTATATATAATGATTACTTATTCAAGATTAAGGGTTTTCAATGTTTTTCAAAAATTGTGTTGGTAATAGAAGGATTACAAAGAAAAACTTAAATTATAAAATAGAATATAAATTATTTATTTTGGTTTATATAGAGTATGTTAATTATCAATTTTATATCCCATGGGATTGTCTAACCGGTTGTGCAATATGGGTATGTTCATTGTACACTAGGATGATAACTGTGATATACCTAACCAAATCTCTTTGGGATTAATACCCCTAGATGAATCAATACCAAAACAATACAAATTGTGTACTCAAATATGTGTTATTTTTATTTTAATCACACACTTCGTAGGTAACCAAAGTATATGATATAAATGGATATGGGGTGGTTTAGTCACAATATTGTGTCATATAAATTGATCGCAGCGTGAGTTAGAAGAATTATAAGATGGGAGAGATATGATAAATATGGAACATACAATGAAATCAATACCAAAATGTGATATTAAAATTTCGATAAAAATGTATATGATAATGGTAATGTAAACGGGAATCATATAGAGAAAGCAAATATACTGTAACATCAACATAAAAACGAGTTTTAAAAAGTTTATAAAATATGGGGGTTGGGTAATGTATCCATTATAATAGTTTAATGTGGAATAATTGTTTTGATATATAAAAATATATCATATAAAATGAATATTAAAAATATATTATAGATAATTAAACTCACATATTAAAAAAAGATAGTGAAGTAGGAACCCTTACCTATCCTGATATTATAAACTAGGACCCTGACTTTTCAACCAAGAATAATCATCAATAATGAATAAGGAGCAAGGGGAGGGACTCTATTAAAGATTAATATGGAGGAAATTTTATATTCTTCAAGTAATAATGAGAAGAGTGTGGGGTTTTATATGGGTGGTGAGTGGAATTTCATGGAATAATTTGTTATTTATATTAATTTTCCCCTTTCCATTAGTTACCCACTATAACCATTGTTCTCCACTGATACATTAATTCTCCAATATAGTTTTTAGTTACATAAATAGTGAAATAGAACATCCTTTAAATTAATTAGTCTATCTTACCTAAATATTATATATATATATACATTATATATTGTATTTTACCATATTCCTCAATTTTTACTGTATTTCACTATTTCAATCAAAAATTAAAAATTTTATTACCTTGGGGATTTTTATGTCGTAATTCTAAATATCCAATCCTTTTTTGAAATTCATTTTCAATTTACTAGTTTTATTTCTTATGTTTTATGTTGATATGTTTATAAAAAATATCATATAGGAGTAAACATCATTCTAATTTATTAATGAATTTATATTATAACAATACATAACCACAAGATCCGTATCCACTAATCAAAACATTATATTAAATAAAATAATTGTGGGATATGGTAGTACATTAATGGGGTTATTTAACCAATTTTTATCTTGTTGTGATCTCTATAAACTAGAACTTATCTAACAGGCAGTTCTTATCTAACATCACTTGTTGGAGTTTTTCATGGGATTGGTCAAGGGTGAACCCTTATATTGTTACTTCCTTCCCAATATATGATAAATGAACATCATATGTGATTCTTGTATTGTTTGAATCTACATATCCCCCTTTCCATTCAAATTAATTGTAATTATTATCCTTAAAATAAACTAATCCCAATGGTAAGTTCATCATCCCTAAAAATCCTATGTTCATATTGATAGTAGTTATATGAAAAAATATTAATATTGACCAAATAGAAAATGAATATATATAAACACCAATATCCAAATCCCCACAAATAATTCTCTATGATTTTACGCCTTGTAAATTAAAATATTTTTTTGTAATTAATAAAAATAAATTTAATACTATTGGAATTCCTTTTTGTGTATGCTTTATTAGAGTATAAAATTACCGTGTTGCAACACATTATTTCATGAGTCATTATACAGGTTCAAAATTTTGTTATAAATTTAAAATTTTATAATTTTTGTTACCTCAGTATGTAATTTAACACTATGAAGGAATATTAAAGTGTGAATTGTGTGGAAATCATGTGATGAAAAGTTTATTTATAATAACTGAATCCCTGTTATTACTCCCTTTGTAATTTTAATTTCCTATGATGATGAATAACATTAATTGGAACTTTTTTATAATTTACATGATTTTTGGGACATCATGACCCTTTTCAGTTAATTATATCATTTCTATTGAATATATGAGTTGTATATTGATAATGTTGTAAGAACCCATTTTTTTAGAGCGGGTTTAATTTTCCGACTATGTCTGAAATTTCTGCTTTTTCTGTAAAATTTTGGCTGATTCATGAGAAGTATGGAAAATTAGGGAAGTTTCTGGAAATTTCTAGACTACACGCTGTGTACTCCCAAGTACATGCCGTGAATGTTTAGGCAAGTGACCAGCTGTGTGCTCGATGAGTACATGCCTTGTGGAACCATGTGTAAATTTCCATCTACACGGTGTGTAGTCTTCCTTGACACGTCGTGTAACCTCTGTAACGACCCAATCTTTTTGAGTAGTATATTAACATACTCTTAATGATTTAATAAGATGTTAATGGTCAATGCAGAAAGAGGAGGCGATGGCTTCATCCAGTAGACTCGACCCTTATGAAGCTCACTTATCAGAGCTTGGGAAGGAGGTAGCATCTGTGGGCTTCGCTTTGGACCAAGCCCAAGCCGAACTCCAGCGTGTCAAGCTTGAACGGAAACGCCTACAGGAGAAGTTCAAGTTAGTAGAGATTACTACTAGGGCAATGTTATCTGAGCCTCCATCAGATTCTCTCACCATAGCACACCTTACACTTAGGTCTTATGCCGGTGTTATAAGGGGCTATGTGACGAGACCCTAGCTTCCTTGTGTAATCCTTTCGGGTGAATAAATTGAGATTTCTTCCTTTAGTGATGTTTGTGAAATTTCAAATGTCTAGATAATTTTTGGATATATTTTATTGATGAATTTTGAAAAAGGGATATTTTAAAATATTTATGTAAACCCTAAATAACTAATGATGTGTAATGATTTTCAAAAAAAGGTCTTCTACAAAAGTGTTCAGTAAGGAATTTGGAGTCTAATAAGATCAACTTAAGTTTCGATGAATAGTAAATAGTGAATAGTGATTTTATGCTTAGGATTAGTAATATGACCAAATGGATTAGTAATTTCACTCAAAGAAAGTTTTAATATAATTTAGACACCTAGATTAAGTAATGTGATTCAATAAAATGGGTAAATAACGGTTTCATAAAATATTAGTCATGTATTAGTTTTTTCGGATGAATAGTTTTTTTAATTAAAAATTTAATTAAAAATAATTAGAAAATTATTTTTATAAAAAGGACTTTATTTTTGAACTCAGAACATCGATATTATGTTAAGGTAATTTTTGGGGATTTTTCTGAAAAAAATGAATTTTCGATGAATAGTGTTTTTATTTAAAAATTAAATTAAAAATATTTAGAAAATTATTTTTATAAAATGGATTTCATTTTTGAAATCAGAGCATTGATATTTGGTTAAGGTGAAATTTTGGGATTATTCTGAGAAAGTTGAATTTTCAGTGAATAGTAAAAATACAGTTTTAGGGTTTCGGTATGTTTAATGACATCATAACTGTGTCATGATGATTTCATGAGATCTTTTAAGGTTTGGCCGGCCAAGGGTGATGAATTATTGTTTTGGGGGCCCCATGTGGCCTAACTCCATGATAAATGCCAAGGGAGAGCACATGGGTTTGAGAAAAAGCACCTGTGAGGTGTCCCTTGGCCATTAATGCCTTGTCCCCTCACATTCCCTATAAATACCCACCCTTTCCTCCTTTAGTTTTCACTCCCAACTCTCCCCCAACGAAGTTCTGGTCTTCTTACCTTCCAAGGAGTCCTCCCAAGGTGCCCCCAAGCCCTCAAGGTCCAATCCTTTGAGTTTCAAGAGTCACGTTTTAAGGTAAGGGATCCGACCCCTCTCTTTCTTTTCATGTAATCTCTTTTCTGTCATTCCTTTTATGCTCCATGTTTTTATGTGAGAGGATGTTCTTTTATATTCCTCTTACTGCCCTTTCATGTTTATATGATAAGATATCCCATCTTACTCTCATCATTTCGTTTTATGAAAGTTTAAGTGACGCTGTTAGGCTGCCGAATTTTTAAGGGATTCTTTCACCCTTCTCATTTTTCAAGTTCGATTTTCATGTCAAGTCTTTCAAGTTCCTTTTTATTATGTTTGTGTATGATATCTATATCTATCATACTGATCTCTTATGATCATATGATGAGGGACCCTATTTTATCTTGTCAAATCATTTTCTTTTGAAGTTAAGTGACGCCGTAAGGCTGCCGAATTTTCATAAGAGAAATCTAATTTTTTTCCTTCCATTTTTTTCATTTCAAATGTTATGTCCCTCAAATTTCATTAACATGTCCATATGTCCTTCTTATTCTTTCACACTACTGTTTTATGGATCATTTATGAGTGGGTGACCCATGTCCCCTCTCATTTCAATGTTTTCTAAAACCCCGAAACTTAGCCGTTATGTTGCAGAATTTTCCCCTCAAAATGCCTCTCTCTTTTCTCAAAAATTATTTTATGTTATAAAGTGAATACTCAAAGCTCTTATTTCTTCAAGGGTATTCACATATATATCAAAATGTTCCATTTTAAATTCTGGGATTTACATACATGAGACCCGCTTTCCCTTTCCGTGGGTTTAAAGTGACGTAAAGATCATGTCTTTAAAGCAATTTTTAAAACGTTATGATTATGAAATGAAACCCATTTATTTTATGATATATGGGTTATTTATGAAATGTTTGATGATGATATATGTGGCTCACATGATAATAAAGGAAAATTTAAGGGTGCGCCCTGATAGCGCTCCAATGCTTTGGGTAATGATGTAACCACTAGAGATTACAATTTTCACGATACCTTGGTGAATAACCTTGGTAATTTTCAAATGACACCTTGGGGATAGACCTTGGTGATATGTTCATGATTTTCTATGTTAAATGATGTAGCCACATCTTCAAGTTATGGAAAATGTTATTTTTAGTATGAAATGCCTCATGATTTCTTTCTCATGCCTTAAAGTTCTTTTCATGTCCTTATTGAAGTATCTCAAGTTCACATGTAAAATGTTCCTCTTGTTTCCCTTATTGGGCCTTCTGCTCACCCTTTCTTTTGATGTATGTCCCCAGGTTATGAGATGCAATAATGAACCTAGAATGAACTTAAGGAGACGCCTTTCAAGTGTTTAAGAAGAATGTTTTATGTTGTTTTCATGTATTATGTTCCTGGTTTCCAAGACACAAGACCTTAAAGATCCTCAGTTTTGTGTAATGTAATGAATGTTTATGTTATAAAATGGCGGGATGCTATAGTTGGTATCAAAGGATGGTTTAGTTATTTGTGGAAATTAGGATATAAAAACTTTAGGAAGAACCCTATAGAAAAGTTTAAATATAGGAAAACTTCCTGGTATTTTGGTAAGTATTGAGTAAGTGGTTTATCAAACAAATACATCCCTGCCTGGATACGAGCAGGTAGAGGCGGCTCTGGCACAGATGTACATAGGGGTAAAACCCGAAAACACCGCTTTGAGCTAGACTCGAATGGGAACTCGTGCACGATAACGGGCCTTGCTGCACTCTTGGTTACGACACTCCCGGGGGATATGTTTGGTTAATCACAAGCTTTTTATGAATCATTATGAAGGAATTATAGAAAAGTGTAATTGTATAATCATGAAGTCTTAGTTAAAAGATCCATAAATGAAATAAGTTTCTCACTAAGGATTTATTCATTTAGAAAATGGCGGGCAATAGGAGGAACCGTGCCGATGGTGACCGCAATGCACCATGTGCTGATGGCCCTCCGATGGAAGCCGGAATGGAAACATTCATGCGAATGATGAACCGACTGACTCAAGTTATGAGTAATAACTTGTATCAAGCTGAGAGGCCGACCTCACCACGAAGGGAACAACTTTCTGTTGAGTCCTTCATGCGTCAACGACCACCAACATTCAGTGGATCTACTGACCCATTGGTTGGGGAACAATGGATAAGCTTCATTGAAAAGATCTTTTCTGTACTTCATTGTTCGGAACAAGAAAAAGTCACCCTTGCTGTTTACCGCCTAGAGGGAGAAGCTGATCAGTGGTGGTCACTGATCAAAAACACAAAGCCACGAGGAGAGATGGAAGCTATGGAGTGGGAAGAATTTCAGGGAATTTTCTTTAACAAGTATTTCCCTCGTTCCATGAGAATGAGAATGGAGAAAGAGTTTCTCGAGCTGAAGCAGAAGGAGAACGAATCTGTCGGAAGCTATGAGATGAACTTCACAAGGCATTCCCGTTACACCTCAAGCTTTGTCATGGACCCTAAAGGGAAGGTAGATAGATTCTTTGGCGGACTAAGACCTCATCTACGAAAGAATCTAGCCAACAAGGACTACGATAGCTATGAAGAAATAGTTCAAAGTGCTATGAAAGTTGAACTAGAGTTTGGGGAGACACAGTGGTCTCACAAATCTAATGAAAAGAAGAGAACTCTAGAACCAAGCCTGGGAAGAAGTTTTGATCAGGAAAGAGGTGGAAAGCATATGCAACATGCCACATGCAATAAATGTGGGAAGAAGCATCCGGGGAACTGCTTGATCGGAAGTGGTAAGTGCTATAGGTGTGGAAAAGAAGGCCATATTTCTCGGAATTGTCGTAGTGATGTGAAGCCTCAACTTCCCAACACTAACGATAGAGGAAAGATGGTTCTGGCCCTACCCGAAGTCACATGCTTCAAGTGTGGATATCTTGGGCACTTTGCTAATCAATTTCCAAATCCGAGGGCGGTGGAGGGGAATCACCATCAACCTCAGCAGAGGCCAAGGGAGCAAGGTCGTGCTTTCGCTATCACAACAGCTGAAGTTGAAGTCCCGAACGATGTGGTAGCAGGTACTCTTGTTGTCCTCTCAAAACTAGCAAGTACTTTATTTGATTATGGTTCTACGCATTCCTTTATTTCCTCCAAGTTTGAAAGGAATATAGAATCAATCCCTCGAACTGCTAGAGGTAGAGTTGTTAGTCAAGACTCCAAGTGGGATTATCCTTTCATCAAAAGTATTTAGAGACTCTAGTGTTTAATTTGGTGAGCTCAATCTTATCGCAAATCTAGTAGTCATTCCCATGATGGAATTCGACATTATACTAGGGATGGACTGGATCTCAAAGTATAATGCTAAGATCAAATGCAGAAGTAAGGAAATCTCAGTAGTATTGAATGAATGACCTACAGTTATCTTCCAAGGAGAGATATCCCGAACTGATCCGTATCTAGAAGCACCTCCCATAGCTTTATTTATGGAGTTAATCGGTGATGATGAAGAAGGGAAAGGGATAATACAAATTGAAGATGTTCCGATTGTTCAGGAATACATGGATGTATTTCCTGAGGAGTTACCTGGACCTTCCCCAGAAAGAGAGGTAGAGTTCTCCATTGAACTCGTACCTGGGTCTCAACCGATATCAAAGACTCCGTATAGAATGGAAAATGTGGAGCTAGAAGAGCTAAAGAAACAACTCCATGACTTGTTGGAGAAGGGGTTTATCCGACCGAGTGTGTCTCCTTGGGGAGCACCAGTTCTCTTTGCGAAGAAGAAGGATGGATCAATGCGGCTATGCATTGATTATAGAGAACTGAACGGGATCACAGTGAAGAACAGATATCCTCTTCCAAGAATTGATGATTTATTTGACAAACTTTGCGGGGCTCAATTCTTCTCTAAGATTGACCTTCGATCTGGTTATCATCAACTGAGGGTGAAAAAGGAAGATATTCCAAAGACTACCTTCCGATCAAGATATGGGCATTAGGAGTTTACTATTATGCCCTTCGGCTTGACTAATGCTCCTGCTATTTTCATAGATTTGATGAATAGAGTCTTTAAGGACTACCTTGATAACTTTGTGGTAGTTTTTATTGATGATATTTTGATATATTCAAAAAGTCGTGTGGAGCATGAAGATCATCTAAGGGTTGTTTTGAAAACTCTACGGAAGGAGAGGCTCTTTGGGAAGTTCAGCAAGTGTGAATTTTGGTTACAACAAGTGGCTTTCTTGGGGCACATCGTAACCAATGAAGGAATCTCAGTTGACCCTGCAAAGACAATGGTTGTGGAGGAGTGGCCTCAACCCACAACAGTAACTGAGATTCGTAGTTTCCTTGGTTTAGCGGGATATTATAGGAGGTTTGTGAAAAACTTTTCACGGCTTTCTAATCCACTATCCAAGTTGACTCGAAAAGGGGTTAAGTTCATCTGGACAAAGGAATGGGAGGAAAGTTTCCAAGAGCTGAAGAAGAGATTGGTTACTGCACCTGTGTTAACAATACCCTCTATCGGAGAAGGATTCGTTATTTTTAGCGATGCATCTCTGAAAGGGCTTGGGTGCGTCCTCATGCAAAATGACAAGGTAATTGCTTATGCATCTCGACAGTTGAAGATTCATGAGCAGAATTATCCTACGCATGATCTAGAGCTGGCGGCAGTTGTTTTTGCTCTAAAGATATGGAGGCACTATCTTTATGGGGAGAAATGTGATATATACACTGACCACCAAAGTCTAAAGTATATTTTCACTCAGAAAGAATTGAACATGAGACAAAGGAGATGGTTGGAGCTTATTAAAGACTATGATTGTTCAATTCATTATCACCCTAGAAGAGAAAACAAAGTCGCGGATGCGTTAAGCAGGAAAGATCCTGTTGTTCTGGCAACAATGAGGATCCTGGGAGATCCCTTGATTAAAGATCTAATAAAACTGGACATGGGAATTATAAGGAAAGGGACATCATCAACCCTATCCCAAATGATTTCTCAACCTTCATTACTAGAGAAGATCAAGAAGGCTCAAAAAGAAGATCCTTTGCTACAGGAGAAGTTGGAGGCTGTAAAAGATGGGAAGTTACCTGATTTCAATATTGATCAAGAAGGTGTATTGAAATTTCATACAAGACTATGTGTCCCATCTATTCCGGAGATAAAGAAAGAACTGATGGATGAAGCTCATAGCTCTACTTTCTCTATACATCCGGGAAGCACTAAGATGTATAGAGACCTTCGTGATCATTATTGGTGGGATAACATGAAGAGGGGGATTGCCGATTACACTACAAGGTGCCTGGTGTGTCAGCAAGTAAAGGCAGAAAGACAACTTCCTAAGGGGGTATTACAACTGCTACCCATACCAGTATGGAAGTGGGATAATATCACTATGGACTTTGTAACTGGTCTCCCAAAAACATCCAAAGGAAACAATGCGATATGGGTTATTGTGGACCGTCTCACCAAGACAGCCCATTTTATCTCTATTCGGGAAGATTTCTCTCTAGATCAGCTTGCCAAGATATACGTGAAGGAAGTGGTAAGGCTGCATGGGGTACCACTATCCATCGTATCTGATCGTGACCCAAGATTCACATCAAAATTCTGGAGAAGTCTTCAACATGCTCTGAATACTGAATTGAATTTTAGTACGGCCTATCATCCTCAAACTGATGGCCAATCTGAAAGGACTATTCAGACACTCGAAGACATGTTGAGATTATGCTCAATGGAATTTAAAGGTGGTTGGTATCAACACCTCCCATTAGTGGAGTTCTCCTATAACAATAGCTTCCATGCGAGTATTCAGATGGCACCCTATGAAGCTCTGTATGGAAAGCGGTGTAGAACTCCTACTTGTTGGGATGAAACTGGGGAGAGGAAGCTTCTTGGGCCTGATCTCGTGCAAGAGATGACAGAACAGGTTCATGCCATCCAACAACACATAAAGGCTGCTCAGAGTCGGCAGAAGAGCTATGCTGACAATCGTCGAAGGGACTAGGAGTTTGGTGTTGGTGACAAAGTCTTCCTTCGAATTTCTCCATGGAAGAGAGTCATGCGGTTTGGGAAGAAAGGGAAGCTCAGCCCTAGGTACATTGGCCCCTATGAAATCCTTGACCGCATAGAAGCAGTGGCCTATCGTCTAGCACTTCCACCGAACCTAGCTCAAGTTCATGATGTCTTCCATGTATCTCTCTTGAGGAAGTACATACCCGACCCTTCGCATGTACTGAACCCAGAGGTGGTACAACTTGAACATGACCTCTCTTATGAGGAGCAGCCAGTGGAGATCTTGGACCGTAGAGACAAGGTTCTACGAAACAAGACTACCCACCTTGTAAAAGTGTTGTGGAGGAATCATAAGTATGAAGAAGCGACTTGGGAGCCTGAGGAAACGATGAAGCAAAAGTACCCTCACCTTTCGACTAGGCCTCAAGTATAAATTTTGGGGACGAAATTTCTTAAGGGGGGAAGAATGTAACGACCCAATCTTTTTGAGTAGTATATTAACTTACTCTTAATGATTTAATAAGATGTTAATGGTCAGTGCAGAAAGAGGTGGCGATGGCTTCATCCAGTAGACTCGACCATTATGAAGCTCACTTATCAGAGCTTGGGAAGGAGGTAGCATCTATGGGCTTCGCTTTGGACCAAGCCCAAGCCGAACTCCAGCGTGTCAAGCTTGAACGAAAACGCCTACAAGAGAAGTTCAAGTTAGTAGAGATTACTACTAGGGCAATGTTATCTGAGCCTCCCTCAGATTCTCTCACCATAGCACACCTTACACTTAGGTGTTATGCCGGTGTTATAAGGGGCTATGTGACGAGACCCTATCTTCCTTGTGTAATCCTTTCAGGTGAATAAATTGAGATTTCTTCCTTTAGTGATGTTTGTGAAATTTAAAATGTCCAGATAATTTTAGGATATATTTTATTGATGAATTTTCAAAAAGGGATATTTTAAAATATTTATGTAAACCCTAAATAACTAATGATGTGTAATGATTTTCAAAAAAAGGTC
Organism: Viscum album; assembly: GCA_963277665.1. Lineage (NCBI taxonomy): Eukaryota > Viridiplantae > Streptophyta > Magnoliopsida > Santalales > Viscaceae > Viscum > Viscum album. Next base: position 573,716,740 of record OY728122.1, on the reverse strand, counting down.
TTCTACAAAAGTGTTCAGTAAGGAATTTGGAGTCTAATAAGATCAACATAATTTTTGATGAATATTAAATAGTGAATAGTGATTTTACGCTTAGGATTAGTAATATGACCAAATGGATTAGTAATATCACTCAAAGAAAGTTTTAATATAATTTAGACACCTAGATTAAGTAATGTGATTCAATAAAATGGGTAAATAACGGTTTCATAAATTATTAGTCAAGTATTAGTTTTTTTCGGATGAATAGTGTTTTTTAATTAAAAATTTAATTAAAAATAATTAGAAAATTATTTTTATAAAAAGGACTTTATTTTTGAACTCAGAGCATCGATATTATGTTAAGGTAATTTTTGGGGATTTTTCTGAAAAAAATGAATTTTCGATGAATAGTGTTTTTATTTAAAAATTAAATTAAAAATATTTAGAAAATTATTTTTATAAAATGGATTTCATTTTTGAAATCAGAGCATTGATATTTGGTTAAGGTGAAATTTTGGGATTATTCTGAGAAAGTTGAATTTTCAGTGAATAGTAAAAATACAGTTTTAGGGTTTCGGTATGTTTAATGACATCATAACTGTGTCATGATGATGTCATGAGATCTTTTAAGGGTTGGCCGGCCAAGGGTGATGAATTATTGTTTTGGGGGCCCCATGTGGCCTAACTCCATGATAAATGCCAAGGGAGAGCACATGGGTTTGAGAAAAAGCACCTGTGAGGTGTCCCTTGGCCATTAATGCCTTGTCCCCTCACTTTCCCTATAAATACCCACCCTTTCCTCCTTTAGTTTTCACTCCCAACTCTCCCCCAACGAAGTTCTGGTCTTCTTACCTTCCAAGGAGTCCTCCCAAGGTGCCCCCAAGCCCTCAAGGTCCAATCCTTTAAGTTTCAAGAGTCACGTTTTAAGATAAGGGATCCGACTCCTCTCTTTCTTTTCATGTAATCTCTTTTCTGTCATTCCTTTTATGCTCCATGTTTTTATGTGAGAGGATGTTCTTTTATATTCCTCTTACTGCCCTTTCATGTTTATATGATAAGATATCCCATCTTACTCTCATCATTTCGTTTTATGAAAGTTTAAGTGACGCTGTTAGGCTGCCGAATTTTTAAGGGATTCTTTCACCCTTCTCATTTTTCAAGTTCGATTTTCATGTCAAGTCTTTCAAGTTCCTTTTTATTATGTTTGTGTATGATATCTATATCTATCATACTGATCTCTTATGATCATATGATGAGGGACCCTATTTTATCTTGTCAAATCATTTTCTTTTGAAGTTAAGTGACGCCGTAAGGCTGCCGAATTTTCATAAGAGAAATCTAATTTTTTTCCTTCCATTTTTTTCATTTCAAATGTTATGTCCCTAAAATTTCATTAACATGTCCATATGTCCTTCTTATTCTTTCACACTACTGTTTTATGGATCATTTATGAGTGGGTGACCCATGTCCCCTCTCATTTCAATGTTTTCTAAAACCCCGAAACTTAGCCGTTATGTTGCAGAATTTTCCCCTCAAAATGCCTCTCTCTTTTCTCAAAAATTATTTTATGTTATAAAGTGAATACTCAAAGCTCTTATTTCTTCAAGGGTATTCACATATATATCAAAATGTTCCATTTTAAATTCTGGGATTTACATACATGAGACCCGCTTTCCCTTTCCGTGGGTTTAAAGTGACGTAAAGATCATGTCTTTAAAGCAGTTTTTAAAAAGTTATGATTATGAAATGAAACCCATTTATTTTATGATATATGGGTTATTTATGAAATGTTTGATGATAATATATGTGGCTCACATGATAGTAAATTCAAATTTAAGGGTGCGCCCTGATAGCGCTCCAATGCTTTGGGTAATGATGTAACTACTAGAGATTACAATTTTCACGATACCTTGGGGAATAACCTTGGTAAATTTCAAATGAAACCTTGGGGATGGACCTTGGTGATATGTTCATGATTGTCTATGTTAAATGATGTAGCCACATCTTCAAGTTATGGACAATGTTATTTTTAGTATGAAATTCCTCATGGTTTCTTTCTCATGCCTTAAAGTTCTTTTCATGTCCTTATTGAAGTATCTCAAGTTCACATGTAAAATGTTCCTCTTGTTTCCCTTACTGGGCCTTCTGCTCACCCTTTCTTTTTATGTATGTCCCCAGGTTATGAGATTCAGTAATGAACCTAGAATTAACTTAAGGAGACGCCTTTCAATTGTTTAAGAAGAATGTTTTATGTTGTTTTCATGTATTATGTTCCTGGTTTCCAAGGCACTAGACCTTAAAGATCCTCAGTTTTGTGTAATGTAATGAAAGTTTATGTTATAAAATGGCGGGATGCTATAACCTCATTCCGTGTAATGGCCGATTCCCTGGCCGTGTGTTGACCATGTACACAGTCCAATCCGCGCACTGGACTCTACTTAAGTCGGAGTATGGAAAAGTAATCTACATGGTGTGTAGTCTTGAAATACATGCTGTGTACTTTTATTTTTATTGGAGCATCCGAGACGTCGTCACGTCTTATTTCTAGAATTTCCTTCTTCTTCCTCGTTGGACGAACAGTTCATCCGAGAACCTATGAGAAACACAAACCCTATTAGATTCTTCATACGACCTTCGTTCTTCAATCCGTCAGTGGAAGCGGGACCGCATCGTAAAGGCTAAACTTGTGCATCCAACTACGTCCTTGATTCCTTGCCTATTTCTCTGCAGTTTCCATCTGAGCGTAATTTCCATAATTTGACTGAAATTCAGATCTAACATGTTTTAGACCGATTCAGAGGCTGATATATAAGGAGTGTCATCGTACGAGTACGAGGTGGGTGGTACATAACTTCTTTCATGTTTTCGTAGACATTTGGGGGTTGTGACCTTTGGGTGTGATGTCGGGTATTGAGAGAAACCCTGTTTAATTGTTTTTAATTATTTATCTGTTATGTGGGATGCCTCTAAGAATTCCCTGACCTAGTTGTGATCGAGCGAGGCTGGGTTAGAGGCTGTTGCCCGTCTGGGGAATTTCGGTCGGGGTTGCCGAAATGGGTATGAATTGAACTGCTTAGTTTAAACTATTGAGTTTAATATGTTAAATCATGATTGAATTTTCTTAAGGAATTCGAGACCTTAGGTGCTAGTATGGTACGACACATGTGGGGTGCATCTTGACTGTTTATTAATTTCCTGTTCAAAGTGATGATTTCCAGTATAAATATGCAATCTGTGATATTTCCTGTGTTGAACTGTTTAGTTATGTTGGGCATGACCCGGATATTTTGTTGACTGATGTTGATCATAGGATGTGGCTTTTCCTGAGTTACTTGGGTGGTTTTTACCATGGGATTCGACATCATGGACGTTGGTTGAGGTAGTTGGACTGTCAGGTTGGGCTTGGCCTGAGTTACTTGGATGGCGAGGCCATCATACATGAGCCACTAGTTTTTAGGGACACGATGTGTCAGAGGTGTTGTGGCTTGGGAACTTATTGAGGTGATTACTGCTCACCAGGTAATTTTGAGTAGTGTGCACACAGATAGACTCCGCGATGATTTGGTACGACCACTCGCAGGGTAGAGGCCCTCGATAGATGCAGTTAGGTGTTATTGGATTGGGGGTGCCTACCATAGGAAGCCACGTGGGAGGTGAGGAGCCTTCTGTAGATAGAGTTGAGGCTGTCAGGTTGGGGGACAAGGCTTGCCATGATTTGAGGGCAGATATCGATGTCCCTCTGGGTATTATTTGAGGGAAGGCATCTTTGTCCCTCCGGTTGTTATTTGAGTACCTGTATCACTGTTCCTCCGGATGTTGTGCCATGTACATGTAGAGATTTCAAGCTGGGTTACGATTATTGGGCGTACCTTCGGGGCATCGGTACTTAAGACATATCGTGTCACGTGGCATGTGGTGCCGGGTTACAAACTTGAGATTCCAGCATCGGTCGTAGTAGGTGACACTTCCTGGTGACTATTGAGCACCAATGAAGTTTGTGTTTACTTTTGGGCATCGTACTATTTACTATTTTCCGTAAGTAATAATTTCTGACGAAACACTTATATTAGGTATGCACCATTGGGTAGTGTCCAATTGAGACTTGTCTCACACCATAAACAGGCCCTTTAGGACGCGTGTAGACTTTATGAAATTTTGTGTAGGTAGAGGGTCAGCCTCCGGAGCTGGACCTTAGTGTTGTTTACATGGAGACTGGTATAGAACTTTAGTTCATGCCTTTATAGAGTCATTTTTCTTAGTTCCCTTTTTTTATTAGCATGATTACATTATTATGTAGCAACTGTTGGTTAGCCATTGTAACTATTCTATGTTGTTAGGAATGAATTTCTATGGATGCACATTTGTTTGTTTACAGCCGTAGTTTCTTATGATATTTAGCATGTTGTTCTGTTTACTTTCCACCACTATTGTTTCTATATTGCTTCCACTGTTTTATTTGTTATTTGATATGCTTCCTCTCTACGGGTCTGGTTTCAGTCTACGGAGTCATTAATTTTCCACTACTTATAGACATTATACTCGGATCAGTACCTTTATTTCCTCGGTCAGGGTATAGCCTCCCCACTATACCTATTCAGACCCTCCCTACTAGTCTGCAGCCTTTGGCGTTAAAGGGAGGTGCGCCTAAGGTAGTGACACCTGACCCGTTTGGCACTATTCGGGTGGCTGGCCGGGTCTGGGTCGTTACAAAGTGGTATCAGAGGAGTTCTTGAAAGGGATTTAGTAGCAATGCCTTTCTAACTACTAATGAGTTTGAAACTTCTTTTTTTTATTTCTTCTGGTTTTACTATTTAGGATATGGTAGACTGAAGATAGGTTTTTACTGGAACCGAGTTCCTAGCATGTTATTGGGTGCCTGCAACCCTTGTTACGAGGGATGGACTGAGTTTCCATGGGTGGGAATTTCTATTTTTACTTTTCTCAGATTACATTTTATATTATTTCCACCTCAGTGGATCACTTGATGTGTGATGTTATTGATTGTGATATGTAACGCTTGACCCAATGTGGTAAGGGAGAATTGGACCTTGGCCCGGTATGGAAAGACTACTTCACTTGGCTTTTGATAGGCACATTTTAGGGTATTTCAATTTCATAACTTCACATATTCATTATGATGTGATAATAGCATGTGAAGAAAATGTAAATTTCCATGCTATGTATGATTTGAAATGAAAATAGGTGAAATTCTTGAATGAATTGCTTGTTTATTGCAATATGTATGCCATGCTTTGTGTATTTTTAGAATTGCATGTTGTAGGATATTTGGGTCTAGCTCTTATGAGAGCAGGCATGTACAATGGCTGAGGCAGTTTAGTTGTTAGGATTGGGTGACTCGGTCATCGGGTTAGAGGCAACATTAGTTGTCAACACATGCATGGCCCGAGGTACCATTGAAACATGGCTCTGTTGAGGGAGGGTAAGGAGGCTTTGAGGTCGGAATGCTGAGGGCATCAGATATGATAGGGGAGAGTAATGGTAGTTGTTATACACTACCTCTTTACTGCTTTCCTTATCAGCATAGAATATATAATTATATATATATGGGATGTCTGACCATTTATGGAATTCAGTGGGTTACTCTTTCACAACTCGATAGAGCGTCAGGCAGGAGAAGATACAGTGCCACAGGATCAGGTTAAGAATCTGGTGCAGGCAGAGTAGGAGCCGCAGGTACAGGCTCAGGGATAGGATCAAGATCAGGATCCAGTGCAGGCCGGGCAGCAGCTGGGTTTGGCAGGGTTCAAACCATGTCCTGACGGGCAGCTTTGAGCTAGCAAGGTATGTGTCGTATAGGGGATTGACAGAGGCACGCAGGGTATAGAGACTTCTATGGAATATCTGATGTGGGAGTTCCAGTCGCTGCACCCACAACCTTTTCAGGGTGAGGGTGGACCACTGGTGGCAGAGAACTCGATAGAAAGCATGCAGACGATTTTCGAGCAGCTTGAGACAACTCTAGGGTGGAGGGTCAAGTAGGGGAAGTACATGTTGAGAGGACCGACGAAGAACTTGTGGGATTTACTGGTACAGGCTCGTAGGCATGAGGGACTAACATGGAAGGACATTGAGGACAGGTTCTTCGAGCACTACTACCCAGAGACAGTGAGGGAAGAGAGGGCTTAAGAGTTCCTGAGTCTTCTGTAGGGAGATATATCTGTAATAGACTACAAATCTACCTTCACAAAGTTGTCTCTCTTTACACCTAGTATGGTAAGTGATGACGCAACTAGGGTGAGGCCCTTCTAGGATGGATTACGAAACGCCATTCAGGTCCAGGTGAACATCTTCGGACATGTATCCTTCTCCAAGGTGGTGAACCATGGGATTATAACAGAGGGAATCCAGAGTGATAGACCCCAGATTGGGAGGGCGACAACATCAGGTGATGGTTCATACAACAGGAAGCGAGGTAGAGATGAGTTCTGTTAGGGTGGGATAGACAAGGACTCAGCTAGGCCACCTCGTGGCAGTTCAGCGATGGTTTGCATTTAGTGCGGGCAGACGGGACATGTTCAAGCTCAGTGTGATAGGCCTCCGAAGGAGTGCCGGGCGTGTGGACAGGTCATGCATCTGGAGAGGTTTTGTAGGCAGCCTTCTCAAACAGCCGGCAGGCAGGGATTAGGACAGACTGTGGTGTCAGGTGTTGCATTAGGTTTAGTACCAGGAGAGGGTAGTCGAGGTTCAGCTGTGTGCGAAGGACATGACAGAGATGGGGGGAGCCAACATAGGGGTCAGTGGCCGGCGACGGGAGCAGCATCACAGGGAGGTCAGGCATTAGGCATATGTACATCAGGCCAGGTGCACGCTATGGAGCTTCCAGGGATTGAGCAACCTGGTGCGCCGATGATGGTGGCAGGTACACCGCAGGTGTGGCTGTGATTTTCTTTGCTTTCTTTTCGAATGGTCTCTTGAGGCATTTCTAGATGAGTGCACAAGTTGCACATGATACTTGGGGACTGACAAGATGCTAGTTAGTGGGATTGGCATCATATCAGATGCGTTATATATTTTATTTATATATTTGGGATGCGTAGCATCAGGAGCATCAAGGATTCAGGTTACATGAGGTCCCATGGAAATTGGGGCATCGTGGATGCGGGTTACTTGAGGTGCAAGGCACCAGGTTTTGATTGGAGCATCTATGAGATGCAGGACCTCTTGGAGGTGGACACAGATGCGTTGGGGGTTATGTTGGGTGTTGGAAGCGACACATGGGCACCGAGGAGGTGTAGGGGTGACGATACGTCATGGGAGGAACCATGGTTCTGGGAAATAGGTCGTTGGGACTTGTTTGATTATTTTGATTGCTCTTATATTTGTTCGGGTATATACCGAGTATGAAATTTCTAAGGTGGGGAGCCCCTTGAGGAATTTAGTAGGGACCTTTGATGCTTGGGAAGTCTGGGTTACTTGATTGGGGTGGTATGTTCGGTGCCATATCCAGGTTTCGTTTGATAGCTCGGGGATGAGCTATATTAAGGTGGGGAGTTTGTAAGAACCCGGGATTTTAGAGTGGGTTAAATTTTCCAACCCTGTTTGAAATTTTTTATTTTTATGTAAAATTTGGGATGATTCTTGAAAAGTCTAGAAAATTTGGGATGTTTCTAGAAATTTCTAGAATACACGCCATGTACTCCCAAGTACACGTCGTGTATATGTAGGCGAGTGACCGGCTGTGTTCTTGTCGAGTACATGCCGTGTGGAACCATGCGTAAATTTCTATCTACACAACATGTAGTCTTCCTTGACACGCCGTGTACCCTAGTTCCATGTAATGGCCGAGTCCCTGGCCATGTGTTGACCGTGTACACAGTACAAGCCATGCTTTGGACTCTGCATAAGTCAGAGTATGGAAAAGTAATCCACATGGCGTGTAGTCTTGAAATACACGCCGTGTACTTTTATTTTTATTTGAGAATCCGAGACGCTGCCGCGTCCAATTTTCAGAATTGCCTTCTTCTTCCCAATTGGATGAACAGTTCTTATGAAAACATCTGAAAAATAGAAACCCTCATAGATTCTCCATAAGACCTCCGTTATTCAATCCGTCGGTGGCAGTGGGACCGCATCAGAAAGGCTAACCCCACTTACCCCTCTTCGTACTTGATTCCTTGCCTATTTCCCCATAGTTTCCATCCGATCAGAATTGTCGAAATTTGACGGAAACACAGATCTACCGCGATTTAGACTGATTCAGAGGCTGATATTGAAGGAGTGTCATTGTACGAGTACACAGTGTGTGGTGCATACCTTCTTTCATGTTTTCGTAGACTTTTCGGGGTTGCGACCTTCGGGCGTGATGTCGGGTATTAATCGAAACCCTGTTTAATTGTTTTTAATTATTTATTTGAAAAGTGGGATGCCTCTAGGCATTCTCTAACCTAGTTGTGATCGAGCGAGGCTGGGTTAGAGGCCATTGCTCATCTGGGGAATTCCGGCCGGGGGTGTTGAAATGGGTATAAATTGAACTGCTTAGTATAAACTATTGAGTTTAATTTGTTAAAGCATGATTGAATTTTCTCAAGGCATTTGAGACCATAGGTGCCAGTATGGGACGACACACGTGTGGTGTAACTTGACTATTTAGTAATTTCTTGTTCCAAGTGATGCTTTCCATTATATATATGCAATGTGAGATATTTCATGTGGTCTATCACCATGGTTTCATCTTCTCATGACTTTAATATATTATAAAATAACATCACATTATTCTTCGTCCTTGAAACATAGATGTTTGAACTTTCTGAAAAAAAATCATTCCACCTAGTAGTATTTATTCTTTCACCAAAAATGTTATTTACTAGAAATCAAAGTAGAATATCCTCAATCTCTTATTCACTATTTCATGAAATGGATTCTCCTGGTTATTCTTCCTTGAGATTCTCTATTTATCTTTGTAAACATGGTTTCATGCAAGCACCAAATTAGTGGATATTACTATTTTTTTATAGTTATTCATTTATGTTATCAACATTATAAAATGAATGGTTTACTATATTCTCTGATACATTCACTTTCATTAGACATAAATGGAACACATGTGTACATTCTAACTGTCAACATAAAATCACAATGAAAATGTACTATGATTCGGGTTCCTAAATTATTATTTATGAACTCGAAATATATCCTAGAAATATCCTTATATAATTAACCAGAAATTTATGAATAAATATTTCTTTATTATTTTACAGGATTGGAATAATCTTTCCCAAAATATACCATAGTTAAAATCCATACATTATCCTCTATAGTTATACCAAATTCATGAAACATGTCATTTTGTGATGTAGGGATATCTCTTATATAGTTAGAGGATAACCTAAAAAAATGTATAATAGTCAAGATGAGACTATATGAAATAAGAAAAACTCATCAAAATTATTCCATTAATATTCATTAATTTTTTTTTTCTCAAAAATGATTTGAAATATGATGTATAATTTCATATTCATAGTGAATTTATCTTCATTTTTCATGAAAATATGATAAATTCATTACACAATGTTTTAATGTTGTAAAAATTCTCCCAAAATATGATGTTATATTTCATATCCCTAAAGATAATATTCTTAATCACTCAGAGATTTTATTATTATTATTTATGATGTTACTATCTTAAATGATTTTCCCAAGCATCAACCAATTTAATAGTTTATAATGTTAGAATTAAAGAATTTATGTTTTTTTGTAGTATTATATCATAATATTTCTCAATCAAAATATAATATATTGGTCAGTAATATCATATCATTATAATTTAAAAAATTATAAAAACTAAATTATTATATGCACTATAAATAATTTCTTATGGCTTTTTGAATGTTATATGTCCTATGAATTTTCCCCATGAAATATTTTTAATCCCTCACATTTTATTGAAAATAATAAATCTAATTCACTAGATTAATTTTTAAATCACTATTTTTAAAGTATATATATCATTGATAAAATTTACTTTGATAATCCAATATCAACTATAGCATAGTCGTTTTCTACTTTGTGAAATTTTTACATGATCAAAATATCATATAGTCTTCAAAAAAGACCCAATAGGTAGCTTACATAACTCAAATATCATATAATTTTGAAAAATATACTATGTCACATAATGATTCCATTTTTAGTTTTTTATATCCTCTGTAATAGACATATTTTTTCAGAATGAAAAATCACTCATGCTTGGAATGTAAGAGAATATCCACTTTTATTTTTTCCCAATTATTGGAACTCCAGATTTCATCAAATCATGTCCAACATTATTCAAATAATTTTTCAACAAATCCATTCACCTAAAATAAATATAGTTCAACTCCAAAATAATCGTATGAATTATTAAAATATTTTAGAAAATAAATATAATTAGAGTTTTAGATGAGATAGAGTATTTTCATAAACACTTCATCCTTCTAAATTAAATTTGAATTATATCCTTTATCAATCATCATCAAGGATATATAAATACTATAACAAAAAATGAGTTCTTATAAACACAGATGATGGATTCTATATATTCATCTAACATATCCCTTATATTTTAAAAATATTAAAAACATGTGAAATATATTTATTCAATCTTTACATCACATATTTAGCTGTTAGATCCTCCTTAAACTCTTCACTTCCAATGTAACTATTATAGATTTTTCCTTTTTGAGCTTCAAAAATTATCTTTGACATGATCAATGACTCTATAATCAACTAATATAAGTACCTTGAATCTATTTAATATGTTATTCCTATAATGATGCACTTGCACTTTTCACATTGTAAACATAATGATAAATACTCTTTTACTTTATTCAGGTAGATAATCAATCCATTATCTAAGAAATCACCTCACATTGATTTTCATATTGATGATAAATACAACCATGATACAAAGGGTAATTCAATATCCCCCTTTTTACTTGATTTCATTACCCATTAAAATCCATTATCAATTTCCTATTTTATCTCATCCTATATTTTCATAAAATGGAATGTGGGTAATATTTATATCCACTGTAGAATAGTTGGGAATGAATGTAATTTTTACCCCCTTAATTTAAAATGGATGAGGGTCCTTCAATTACAAACAAACACATACAATTTAAGAAAAAAATATTCTATATATTTTATTTCTACACAATTTAAATTGTTCAATAGTATTTCCACTTGATTTTGTAGGTACCAAAACTTTCTTAAAAACCCTATCAAGCAACCTAATTTTTATCTACTTGGTACAACTCAATGTTGAAAACATGGGTTATTAATTTAGAAAACAAGGTTACCCTGAAATACCCAAATAGTGATACAAGTATAACATTTTAGTTCTTGGAAGTTGCATATATATATTTTTAAGAAGATTAATAGACCTTCATTACTTTAACCCGCACATAAAAATCATTCAATTGCAACATATATATTCAACATTTTGATTGTTAATAAATACCCTATGATATTTTCAACAAACTATTATTTGTAATCATCTACCTATGGGATTTAATTTATGATTAAAATATATTTATAATATTTTTCAAATTTATATTTGATTATGGATTCCCTTCTAGTTGCAACAAATCAAGAGCTAGATGTAGTTATTTATTTATCATTATTTAACATTTTTTCAAGAAGGATATTAATACATCTATGTTCTAAATGTATTGACTATTGGATTCTTCTTCATAATCATTCATAAAATATCCAATTTCCCTTCTTAGAAATATTCTTAGATTCTTCATATGGAGTTTCATAGCCTACTATAATCATGTTAACTCGTTCTTGGTTGGATTATCCTTTTTGTGTTCGAATTTATCCCTTTCACCTCAAAATTATCATCTACCATACAATGACACATGGTTTGGATTTTATTATCATTATAAAATCATTTTATCATTTTTTAATTCAAAACCTAATCATCTCTCTTCACATAATTATTGGGAGTTTATTTTAGCTTTATTCATTATAGATTTATCTCTTATGGAAGAATTGGATATGTCTTCTCCAACTTCTTATATTTTGGTGGATATCTCTTATATTATATATATGAATTATCCATGGTGGTGTTATACTAACATTATATTATCAATGACCAAAAATATTACATAAGAAGTATAAATTTCTATGTGATTAAATTCAATTATTCTTTGATATATTTATCATTTTCTTTGTTTTTTTGTACTAATCTAGAATGTATCTTCATTATTCTGGACTTTCTTTCCTATACTATAGTGACTATATGATTTTAAAATATAAAAATATTATTCTATAAATAAAGAGAAATATGGTAAAATATCTTGAAACCCCAAAATATTCCAATCATCCATCTTCATTTTCACATTGGTGTATTTTAAATAACCTAACATGCTTTATATTAGTAAGTTGAAGTACTATTTTTTGTGATTTTTTGGGGAAACAATTCATGGGAAATCAAAATGTATTGATTGGTTTATTTATATATGTGCCAAAAAATTTCCTGTCCAAAATTGATGTGAAATTTAATTCTAAATCTACCCATTTAGTTGAAATATATTTAATACATATAACTTTTTGAGCTTTGTGGGTTAACTTCTTCCATATAACTGAGGTGGAAGCTTCTCTGGTGGATTTCAAGATCTCCATACAACATATTTGAGCATATTTAGGTGTTTTAAAACCATATTAAATCAATTTGGTAGTATATAAATTCTCTCTAATAGATTACATGAATCACACATGTGTAGTCATGAAATTTCTCATCATGACTTCATGCTCAAGGAAGTTTTTGTTAGGGTGTAGTTCATATCACCCAATGACCATTTCATTCTATATAGAGCATTTTTCATCATCATAATTTCTTCTTCCAAATTTATTTTTCATAAATTATGTAATAATGATCAATTATTCTCATTATTTTTTATCAATATGAGATTCCATGATATTCATATAGACTTGATGAAGATCCCCCAATTCATAGAGTACTTGTTCAAAAAATATTATAAGATAATTACTTCCCATAAAAATATATTTTTAATTATTCATCAACATGAGATAATAAATAATTTAAAAGTATCAATTTTTCAGCATTGACTTTTACCTGGTTTGTGAGAGTGTTATTTTTGGTGATCTTTATGGTGAAATCTCCCTCCACAACATTATCTTCTTTTCCATGTCATGATTTATCATTATGAAGTCCCTTTATAAATAAAAATATATTAGTTATTACCTTAATAACATTATCCATTTTATAATATTTATCCTCACTGTAGATTTATTTGGATGATTCAAATTAAAACACCATCACAACATAATAATTATTCCCAAGAGGAATAATAATGATAATACTTGTCATGATGTTTATCAATATGATTAAATTCAGATAGTGATTATTTATTTTTATTCCATGTTCTATCTATTTGATTTCAACCCCATTTATTATTTTTATTTTATAGTGAATTGTTAAAAACAAAAAATTTAGCATGTACAGTGATGGAAACAGATTCTATCATCCGAGAGATTTCAGTTTCAAATATGCAGTTCATATATTTAATGTAAAAAACATGTATTAAAAAATACTGATCCAATTATTGATTAACAACACTAAAATATAAATTTTTAAATAATGGTATATCAAATCTCTTGGATAATAGGGTTGGATAACAATTTATGATCCTAGTGGATTGGTGAACACAAACTTGAGAGTAGGGTGAATGAGGTGTGCTCAGCATTTTATAAAATTCCAAATCATATTCTTAAAATATGTTCTTTTGGTATTTGAACCCATTTTATCAATTTTGATATAAATGAATCAATATTTAGTTACCCAATATTCCTCAACAACATGTATTTAAGAAATGTAAAAATGAGTGTAGCACACAATAATAGTTTACCCAATTGTGGTAATCCAACACTTTACAGTGTTTAACTACCATTAAAACCTGAATAATCCACTAATATTTGAATCATAAAATATATTTGGATATATGGATTTTTTGGAAACCATGCTCACAAAATATTTCACTTTTATTGTTCATTATATTAAATAAGTGAAATAGTTTAATCCTACTGATTCATTATAGTCATATCCCACTTGTTATTCAATAACATTAGCCTCTTAAATATTACCACAATAAATATATGGAAATCTATATATCACAATATGATGATCTTATCACTGAAAACAATATCAATTTTACTACCTTATAGTATTAATGGAATGAACATTAATCTCAAATTCCGTTCTTTTTACAACATCTAGTTATTCTCAAAATATATTTTTTAGATACATAGACTAGACACATGCTTTTTAATCATATTATTATTTATTTTCTGATAAAGAAATTATATTTTATGACTTTGGTAGTGTCAATGTACTAGTATCTCTTTCAATATAATATGTTGTAGATTTTCCTCACTCTTTATCCATGAGAGTCTCTATTTCTATTCAAAAATTTTGTTTCACACACACACACACCATAAAATCAATGTCTAAAATTTACATGTAACATTATTTTTTATAAAGTTACAAATGTGTTGTGAAAAACTCCTCTCAGGATTTTTCATCCATTTTATTATTTACCTAAAAAATAACTATCCCGTTTGAAGTAATGACTCATTAATGACGCTATATATTCCCTAATGAAATTATCATTTTGAGATAATTAATTATTGTATAAAATTACAAAACTCTAGATTTATTTTTATGTGATACCATTTGAAAATTTTACAAAAAAAATTCTATATTCAGAGTTGTTTCATTGTATGATGTATGATTTATTTCATATGTAACACGTATATATGGATGTTGATTTTTGTTTTGTATATCACCCTCCTGTAAATTGGTTATGGTTATATATCTCTTGATATAGTTATGAGAATTTAGTATTAGTGATTTCTCTACCATGGAATTCAATAAGTAATGTATACTCCACTATGTTATGGGAATACGTTTGTGATTCCTTCTCAACTATGTTAAGGGAATAATTTAGTAGTTTATAGTAGACTATGATAAGGGAATTCAATACTAGTTCCTACTCTATTATGTTTTGAGAATCATGGAGTGATACCTAATCCAACATTTTCTAGGTTTCATGTTGTGATTTTTGTTCTATAATGTTATTTATTTTAATATTATTACACTCATTCAAAATTTATAAATTCCATATTTATGGAACATGAACCATGTTTATTGCCTCTTATTTTTTTAAATCTTATGCCATAGTAATTTAATATCATTTGAGATTAAATATTAATCTGCTATGAAATGTTGAGAACACTTTTTAATATCATATTTATGCCATGATCTTGTTTTATCACATTCTTATGATATAACCCTTAATGAAACCATGATACATTTTTTCTTCAAATAGAATTTGTGATCAGCCCATCATTGGATAGCTTGTTTCCTAGGGAATTATATGAAGGAAATAATTTTGAAGGATTTCTTGAGTAGTGATACTATGTGGGAGATAGTAAAAATAGGGTATAATTGGATTTAAAATTAAATAATCTATAATAATAGAAAACAATAGGATAATGGGATTTTGAGTGTATTTTTTAGAAGTAATATTTTTATAATGTAATGTTCATAAAATATTTCAATGTTTATCTTAGGTTATCTCACTTATTATTAGTGATTAATTTTAGATATTACGCTTTTAGAATTGGACCAAGATGTATATGTATGAGGAATCAAAATGGGTATCATGTACAAGTTATGTTATATATTAGGAGTGGTAATTTTTTTCGGGATTATGAATTTATAAGATTTGTGAAAACAATATTTGAAAATCCTAAATTCAAGAAAATAGAATATTATTTGTAAAATATATATTGTGTCGATTTCAATAAATAACATACTAGTTTGAATAAAAACAAGTGGATAATGGATCTATAAGAGATTACCATTTGTTTAAAAACTTGGAAAATGGTGGGTTAAATATTAACTCGATCTCTAATAAATGCTAAAAAATTGGGCCAAATTTCCCAAATACTGTAACACTCTTAAAGGAAAATATTTGGTGATTTCCAATAATTATTAAAACCATTATAAAAGAGTATAATTAAATATAAAAAAGAAATATATATATATATATATATAGTTGTGTAATATAATATAGTAGGAAAATGAAAATATACTACTTATGTTATGATAGAGGACCTATATGTTGATCCAATTATTTCAAAGTTGAAACAAAAGTATCATTTGTTGAAATGAATGTTTCATTAGAGAATACATCTTAGGATTAAGTTCTCATATGTTTATGATCATTTAATCAAATTTTATTTTAAATTATCATAACCATTTTTTAATATTATTTGGTTAGAAAAGAGATCATGAAAACAAAATTGTAAAATGTTTGTCTCTAGAAGATTATAAGACTTATAGATTTATGTGGTGGTATATTTGGAAAAAATAGGTAATAATATCACTATATTCCTTTCTCATTTATAACATGAGGTGTATAATGTTACTAATGATAGTGAGTTTGAAATTTTATTTTCAATTATACCCTTTCCTATTTTTTAATAACTATGTGGTGATAAAAATTGTGTTGTAACAATTTATTTACAAGGGAAGAAATTAAAACCCAATGATTTTGGTATGATTTTATTTTTAAATAAATATTATTTTAAATAAATTTGTCAACATAGATTTTCAAAACTATAATAACAAAAAAATACATTTTATTAAGATAAAATGTTATGTATTAAAAATTTTACTTAAAACATAACAGAAATGTTGGTTAGAATAAATAGATGTAACTAGACTAAGAAATATTTTCAGTAAGAAGATGTAATGTATTCAATTAATATAATTATTGATTATTATTCTAATTTATCCATTCTTATAGAGAATTTATTTTAATTATGGTATTCCCAAAAACAAGAAAATAGATTACTCCATAATTAATGGTTTGAATAAAATAATTTATAGGAGAAGATCACATTTTTAGAAATATCCACAAGATAAGTGATGGATCATTACACACCCACAAAAAACATCTATTCTTATCATACCCACAGATCATATATACAATAATTACAGGTAACTTTAAGTAGTAGTTAGGGAGATTTAAAAATTTAATTAATAATTTGAAAAAATTCTAATAGTACATGTCTTTTTTAAATTTGGTATTTCAAAAATATTTACATTTAAATAATAAATTTGAATAAATAGTAATTTTTTTATTTAATTAAAATTTTTTAGATAAATTTATATAATAATTATTATATAACTAATTAATCATAAAAAAATAAGACTAAAATCATTTATGATCTATATTTGGATGGACATTATTTTTCTATATATTTTTTATTTTTATCTTTATAAACTTAAATGATTAGTGGTAAAATATTATTTTAAATGTTAAAATTTTAAAAACAAATACATTAAAACTCATACCAAATTAGAATTTAATAATAAATATTGTTATGAGTAATTAATGGCATTTATATTTTACCATTCGGTTGATAAATTTGTTTTTCTTACAAATTATCTTTAAATTTAAATGATAAATATACCATATCTTGAATATTTTTATAAAATTAATATTATTTTTCTTTATTCATAATATAAAACTTATTTTAGGTTGTTTTTTAATAATTTCAAATAAAAATGTTTAATTTTATTGCAAATAGTGAAAAAAATAATTTTATAAACACACTATCTTTTATGAAATAATAATTTTCTAAGTGTGAATCAAAAATTTATAAATTTTATTTATTAACCATGTATTCATTTTACAAATAAAATTATACATTTAAATTTTTAATATAAATTTATAAACTCATGTTCGACCTTTTAGAACCAATTCTACGTTTTATTAAATATATAAAAATTTCCATTATCTTTAACTAAATATTAACAATGATCCTTTTGTTTTTTATTTCAATAAAAGTAAAAAAAACACACAGTTGTTTAATCATTGAAAAATAAATATCTTCATAATTAATTTAATAAAATATTATGGTGTAAATTAATTTATGTGCTTAAAAGTTGATTATTCTACAAGCTTTCTTCCCTTAAGAATAATTTTGTTACATTTTTTTTACCGCCACAAAAAAAATTATTTTAAAATATTTTTTATATTTGATAAATATTATTGAATTATTAAATATGTGAAATTTTATTTTTACTTATAAAATTATGATATTAAGGTAAACTAATATGTTATCCTAGTAAAATTAATTTAGGGTAAAAAAGATAATGTTAGGGGAAAGAGCTCAAAATATCTCAAAATATACCCCTATTTGTGCAGATGTGAGGTGCATTGATTAATACTCCTTAACTCTCAATTATAATCATCTTTTCTATAAAATTTTAATGTGACATGTATTATATATAATGTCATGAATATTTACTAATATAACACCCATATCACTAATAAATATACCCATTCACACCCCAACTTATCCCCACATATAGAGGATATTATATTTGCCTATTTGTACCTGAATCCATCACCAGAAACATTATATATATTTTAATCATGGTAGTATCATCAAAACCACAATCATTAAATATTTTAGGTGTTTTCTTGAGTATGGTGGTAAATCCTTACAGATCATTTTTCTTTTCAATTATTTTCTTTATTTTTATATCTCCATAAAAATAGTCATCCCATACTAAATAATTACATCTCTATCATTGGTATAATTAATTTTTGTTTTTTTATGAAATAATAATTCTCTACTTTTCGTCCTAACCATTTGAAAAATTAAAATATAGCTTGTGTTATGTGAAAACTACCACCTCCTTGAATGATATATATATTTTTTCATCACAAAATTAAATAGACAGTTTTAATAATGTATTTAATGAATAAATATGATATTTATCACATAATTAAATCTATATAAAGATTAATCATTATTGATATTCATTTATCTCCATCTATTAAAATATATGAATGTTACTCGTGCATACATCTAGACTGCTGCCTCAATAAAAATCGTGTTTTTTTCATTATCACCTCACATGTATTGTAATAAGAATAAATTTAATGAATATATTTGATATTGAGGTGTCATATATAACATGAATATGATTCATTTTGGATAAAAATTAATTAATGATTACTATCATTTCATAAATTTAAATCTGTAAATCTCCTGAAAAAAGTTCATTACAGATTCAATTCTTATGAACTATAACTATAATTGTTATAAAATGAAAATTATTTTGAATAAATAATTTAACAATACATAAAAAAGTTTTCCCAAACACATATAAAACAACAAAATCTGTGAACATATGATGATTCCAATAAAAAATAACATTCAAATAAATGTGTAATGAATGATTATAATTAATGATTAAAGAAGGTAATATTGATGAATAAGGTTATGAAATAAGTCTTCAAAATGGGTATGTTTATTTTACATGATGTTAATGTGTTTTCATGGATATATATAGTTATTAAATGAGATTTAACATTATACTATTTTTTGTTTAACACATATTCTATATTCACAACATATTTTATTCAGCATGTCTTATATAATTAAAATGAATTTATTTAGATAATAAAAATCATGAAGTTAATTTTATTTTGAGATACAACTATGATTTCCTCATTTAAATTATTTTGATTAAAATTTTTCCAATGTCGTGAGGGTTTTATTCAACCTAACTCCCTTTCATTTAGTTATTTGATTTATTCATGAACTTAATTATTCAATGTTTTTTGGATTTTATACTATAGTTTTAGTATATGGAACATTATCTTTCTACCTAAGTAAAATAGAATTTCTAATTCAAATATAAATCCTTGTTTAATTTCTTTCAATAAATAAATACTGTTTTCAAAATTAATTAACTCCCTATTTAATGAATATTTTTCTTCAATTTCCATATTGTATCATTTGATAAATGTTTTAACTTCTTTTACTGAATTTTTTATTATAATATTTTGTGTTCATTATATCTTTTTCACCTCTTTTTAAAATGAAGATTTACTAATTTTTTAGGATATGTGTTTCAAACATGATATCTTAATATATTAAGGGTTTTTTCCTTCCATGAATAGATGCAATATCATCCACGCCACATTTCCTATGATTAATATTTATTTATATTTTAAAGGATACATTATTGATATTTCATTCTAAAAAATATTCATATTTTTTCAGGTCAATTTTTTAAAATAATATTTTGAAAGTGAAATGTAACTTTGTTTCTTCTCATAATGTCTTTTTTTGGAAAACTCATTTTACTATTTCAATTCCTTTTTTTCTATTTACCGCTAAAAAATAATTTTCATTTAGAGTATTAATTTATCAATATCCTTAATGATTCCATTTATAAATACAACTTTTGGTTGAGTTATTGTTTTCTTCCAAATAATATAATTCTTGAGGTTAATTTACATGATACCATTTTGAAATGATACGAAATCCATTTTTTCCATGGATTTTTCATTATATGATGTATGACTGATTTCATATAAAATAAAATATGTATGGATGTTTATTGGTGGGGTACTATATCACTCTATAATTAAAATTCTATATTTTAGTATCTCATGAAACAATTATGAGGATCCATAATTGATTCTCACACCACCTAGTGAATCTAGAATCGATTCCTACATCACTATTTTATGGAAAATATGCACTAATTATAGATACACTATGATATGGTAATAATATTTTTCTTCTCGATATACTATGTTATGAGAATATAGTACTGATACTTTCTACATTGTATTATGAGAATTTGGTAGTGATGTATTGTAGAGACCCGAAGCTTAACGTACATGGAAATTACATTACATTTGCGGAATACTTAGTACATAACAAAAAACACACACACAAGGATCGTAATAGTTTAGTGTCTTTGGAAACTCGGAATATAATCTTCTAATCGTGGTGAAAGATCTTCAAAATCTCCCATAAAGATCTTCCTTTTTTTACCTAAAACCCTTCTTTATATCCTGGGGAAAAGAAAAAATAAAAGGGTGAGCTCAAATTCTCAGTAAGGGTAAACAAAAGAAATATCAATCACATCATATACATAAGCACATAACTTTTGGAAATCTTAACCTGTAAAAGAGATCATAATTTCATAACATGGGGTAAATCATGGCAGTGAAATGTAATCACAATAATCATAACTTAAAACATGAAACTTTGTGGCATTCACACATAATCATAGAGAATCATTTCTTGTTAGTCATTGCCAAGACTATCTTAGTGGACAAAGTCCCTTTCTGAATCGAGTAACCCTCGTTTCAGTCCTGTTTCACTGAACCGGTATAACCTACCATTCCAGCCCTGTCTATCTCATGAGATATAAAATCTATACCCAATGCATTGGAGTGAGATATAGGTCCCACCCATCTTATAATGAATCCTTTCTTATGTGTGCCACATAATCATAAACCATACATCATAGCATAACCCATGTAATAAAAATGGGATTCTTAAACAACATGACATCATAAAACAATTCATATAAGATAAAGGAATTAATAAAGAATATTAGATCACAACATGATCAAATCAATGTAATAATAGGGATAAAAACAGAACCCTTTTATTATCTTAGATGGAAAATAATTTTGATAAAATACTTGAACTCCATTCTTGAGGAAAATATCCTTTCTACTTTAAAAACATTTTTCCTTTCATAACATGTCATACGACGTTAAAATAAAAGAAGTTGATTAAAAATAAACTTGAAAACTTGTAAAGGAAGCTTCTTGGAAATAATGTTTTAAAAATCCATTCATGCCGTATAAGTTTAAAAAAACATTCTTCGTACTTTTGTTAGAAAAGTCAAAAAGTACCTCATACGACAAAAGATTCCTTTCATACATATTACTAAAAACTCACCGAAGGGTAAAAATGGATTTAAACAATTGTAGGTGGATGGAAATAATATTACATTTTGATGAAACATGGATGTCGATGATAAAATACACCCCAGTAAATACTTACGAATAAACAATCTCGGATAAAAATGAGATTGTGATATTTCCCTTACCTTTGGTCCGACTTGCTTTGTAAGTGTCCGAACCTCCTGTATAATGATTTAAATCATGTTATTGACTTATTCCAGAATCATATTCATTGTTATTATATCATATATGGTCCACTTATGACTTTATATTACCCTTCTTTTGTAAATTCATGTTAAAGTAGCATTTTGGGTAAAATCGTCTCATTTGTCGTTCGTGTTTTTAACTTGTAATTATTAATATGATTACTTGGATCATGATTACTTATATCCAGAATGTAAAACATGATTTATATATAATATATATTCAGAATATATATATATATATATATATATAATATCGATAAATGGAATGAAATACACCGTTCATGGAGACGGTAGTCCGTACGTACGCATGAACGCTGTTTTCGTTTCCTTATTGAAGTGAATGGAATTAAGTAGATGACATACATATAAATTTACATAAATATAGTATCATTATTAGGTCATATATTTAATTAGTACTTATTATATATACTTTATAATCATTCATGAATGGTTAATCATTGAGAATGAATCTCATCGCGTCGTGGAGACGGTAGTCCGTACGTACGCACGAGCGATGATATCATTCCCATGGTCGTGGAATTGTGTTGAAGTGTATGTAGACTATTTCAGTATCAATATCACTTTATAATAATCATATATAGTTACTCATTACACCTTTATACCCATCCAATTAAGGTGGTGGCGGAAAATAGATTACACCACGGCGTGGAGACGGTATTCCGTACGTACGCACGCGCGGTGATTTCCTTTTTTCGTAGGATGGATAGAAGGTTAATTATAGTTGTTTCATATTTATAATAACATATCAGTATATAATAAATTCTTATGTTATTACTTTATCATTAAATAACTAAAGAAGAAGAAGTTGAAGAAGAAAGAAATTGAAAAAGATCGGTAATGGATATTACCTCTTTTTGACGCGCCTTTTCTTAGCCTCCACTTAAAGAACTAAGGATGGTCTTTGAAGAAGACCAGGACCTCTAGTATGATACTATGGAAGTGGAGAAGGGATTTTGGCAGGTGTTTTCCGAGCTGGAAGGCTCAAAGTTGTGTGAGGAAGAGAGGGAGGATGTGTCCTTTTATAAGGGAGGAGAGGGGCACCTTAGGAATATCTCAAAATATTATTTTATATTAAAGTCAAAATCGGTTTTTAATGGTTCCAAAGGGTCTTATTTCGGATCTAAAGTGGGGATGGGTCGAAATCCTATCAACCAATAGGATTTAGACAAGTTTAGGTTATTATTTTAACCTTATCAATTAGATTTAACTCTAAGTTAAATAATTTAACTTTTACCGTGTCTTTTTGTTTTCTTACACTATATGGTTAATACACTTACTATAACATGCCAAACGAACCCCAAATTATTTATTATTAATATATATATCCTTATCTAAGTCATTTGGCCGAACCTTCGATTTTTAGGAATAAAATAACAATTAATAATATAATATTTGATTTAAAAACTATTTTGTGTCAATTTTGACACTATTTGATATATGATTTTTATGAAATTCATAACAGAATGATAAGTTAGAACAAAGTTACTTAAATCAACAATAACATGTCATGTTAACCTATAAAATTAGTGTAAGTCATAAAAAGTCTCAAATTACATTTATTTGGGCATTTATAACCTCAATTATGTCAATATTTCATTAATAAGACAATTACTGCATCATCTTTCTATCATAATAAATGATAATTATTTAATCCCTAAAAATTCTAAATAAATTCCTATTATGTAGATAATTGTATTAGATTTCTGGAGACTATTCATGTTCGAAGTTTCATGAAGGTTATCACTATATTAAAATTATTATACTTATAAGCTTTAAGAAAGTGACATGTTGTCACATTCTTTGGTTTTAATAATAATTAAATTATTTTCATTGAAAAAATTTAATTAAATTAATCTAATCCGACCCTTAGGTGATATGGGTCATTTTTTAGTCATCCAATAGGATTTTTAAATTTTTTAGGGTAATTTTAAAATATTATATTTACCCTTAATTACCCGATTTACCTTTAACTATGGTAAATAAAATTTACCATAGTTACTATTCATAATTCCCAAAAATAAAAAGTATCCTATTAACATAATTTGGACCCACTGATTCCAAATATAGAATCCATTTTTTAAAATTCCATACACAGAAGTTTCATAAATTAAATTAAAATTAATCTCGTTGTCGAATAAAAAACGGGTTTTTGTTTAAAACATTGCAAAAGATTGAATTGATTTAACCTACGAATTCAAGGTAAAATCAATGCTAATGACATAAATTATATTAAATGGTAAAAATATATTCTATTTATACTTTAAAACCATTCAATATTATAATTTAACCACATAAGATATTACGATGAAAAAAGTTGTTTTTAATTAAAATATAGCGTGTTTTTACTATTCATTAAAATGTGAAAGTTACCAGAATAATATGAAAAATTTATCCAAAGTAAATTTTTATTTATTGATTCCAAAGAATAATTTTATTTTGTCAAATTGAACTTATAAACATGTCAAAAAAACTAGATTTAAAGTGGGTGCGCCATCAAAAGGCGGCAAAACTGCATTTTTTGAAAAATACTTATTTTACCCGAAAAATTTATTTTGTTCTTATACCATGTTCTAGAAATGTTTAAGATGAATAATAATTTTATAAAATTAAAAATTTAGTTAATACTATTCATAACGGCTAGTTCATGACAATATTATAATAATATAACATTGTTTATTAAAACCCGGTATTGCGTACAACACACGCTATCGAGGAAGGTCACGATTGCGTGTAATGCAAGCCAAGTCAGGGTTGCGTGTTGTGAAAGAATCCTTCGTTGTTTTGTATAACAGAATCCAACCATATTTCATTTATACATTTAATATATATATATATATATATACTCAACGTTGCGTAGAATAACTATTATCAAAATTGTGTGTAACATGGTCCAAAAATAGTGTTGCGTATACTACAAGCTAATACAGTGTTGCGTATAGCGCAAGGTAATCTTGGTGTAGAATATAACAAAATACATTAATGAAATTAAAATAATATTTTTCATAAAATCTCGGGGTGTTACATGTATTATCCTGTAAGTTCCTGGAAGTAGGTAGTGATGTCTGCTACACAGATTTCTAATTTTCTTTTCTTATACTAATGTCTCAATTACATATTCCTAGATTTTTCACTATTGAATAAGTTTGTTGTATCATATTTTTTCACAATTATTACAATGCATTTTTTTTTTCATTAGAGATTACATGTACAGTTTTTCCCTTATGAACAACCCTTACTATTCCATGTTATTTTTAGTCACATATTTTTTTTCATGATTACTCATTTTCCCAATGTTATAATCTTAACCTTGATAAAATTATGATAACCATGGGAGAAGAAGTAATCATGAAAAAAAAATATGACTAAAACCTTGATAAAAATATGATAATATCTTCCCTAATTGATAATTTATGGTCAAACATATTTTTTTGACTTTTCTAAAAGGAATGTTGTATATTAATATATTTTATGGGATATATTTTGTACACATGTTTTATGGGAGACTTTTTATAAATAATATATAATGGGATTTAAAAGTAGATAACTGAATAATTTACTAAATCTTTTGGTTTTTTTATTGTGAAAGTATTTGGGGGTACATTTTTTATATAGTTGGATTATTTTTAAATATATCCATGTTTATCATAGTTTATCCACATTTACATGATATACTGTATTTAAGTAATTTCTTAACATTGGATATAAAAGAGATGGTATGGGGCCTCTCACAAGAAGAATAATGTCTTCTACTAATGTTTCAGTGGTAATCCTATAACATTATTTTTGGTTCTTTTTTTTTTTGTAATTCTAGTGACCAAATTTTTAAAACAACCCTTTCTTAATATTTAGTCCAAAAGAGTTTTTGTCCTTCCTCATTATTTTTTTAGTGTATTTTGTATTCTTCCTCCTTTTATCCTCAATTGATACATGGATCATCACCAAAATTGAACAGTTAGAGGTAAGGAATACCTCATTTAACCAAATATTCTTGGTCTCCATTTGGAATAATACAAATCTATTATAAATAACTAAAATGTGGTTGTTTTTACAATTTTTGTATTTTCAACTTTTATGTTGATTTTTTAATGATACTTAATGAGTGGTCTTAAAAATATATGAGGTAGGTGGTTCCTAAATTTATAAAATACTAAATTATATGTTAATGTGTCAAAAAGAATGAATAATGGTTTGTGTGTGTAAACGACTCAGAATATAAGAAAATTTTGATTCCCTATATATTTAGGGAAGAGTTTTTTTTCTATTTAACCAATTATAGAACCTTAATGAGATTTTTATATTATCTATGAATGTTGACAGAAATGTTTCTATGGATATTTTTGAGAGACATTAGGATTAAAACTATTTAAGAATTTCATTGGGTTTAATTTGATTGAAGAAGAATTATGAGGAATAATTCATCATTTCTTAATGATTGAAAATGTTTATATATTATAGGACGGTAATTAATTATCCTTATCATGAAACATTAATAAATATAGTGTCCACTTTAGAGATACTCTCATGTAAGGGATATTCATTGGGACCCTAATCTATTTCACGAGGAGTTATGGCATGAATTTATATTGTGGGTGTATAAAATTGTGGTTGTGTTAATAAAATTTATTAAATTGGACCGATGGTACCAAATAATAGAGAGACAAACCATCACCCTTCATTATATTATGATTTGACTACTTTTTATTTATTATTGATTATCCATTTACCCATTCAAATTATTTCCTAATTCGTGAATATTTTTTCAACCCATATTATGTTTTATTTATTTATGATTATTAGTTCACCCATTATTTTTTTATATTTAATAGTTATCATCCATTTATACATGATTATTTTTATGTTATGGTGAATACCAGATAAACATTGGTTATGTTTATACATATAGTGATAATCAATTTAACAATGTTTATTACTATAAATATAGTGATAGTTAGTTTTACCTTGTTATACCTATTCTAAAAACCCATTTTCCAATTTTATATGTTATAGTAGTGATGAAATATTCATCCAAACTATAATTTTTTACAGTAATAATCCTGTAACCCTTATTTTTATGTTATGGTGATAGTCCTTTAACAATTATTTTCGAGTTCATGATAGTCCATTAAACATAATTAGTTTAGGAGTTGTGATAACCCTTTAAAACAAACTAAATAAATTTATTATGACACATTAAACATCATGTTTTATATTTGGGTGGAAAATCAGTCATTTATTATGGATTTTGGTGATTACGCTATCACTTTTATGTAATACGTTTTGAGATAATCCATTCAAATTATTGTGGATTGTTATCATAAAATCTTGTTCCCCTTAATTATAATAATGGGGATGTCCAATTCACCTTAGTATTGATTACAATGATGCCCTTGTCACCATAGTATTAATTATTGAGATTACCGATTCACCTAGATTCATGTTAAGAGTAGTAATAAATTATTTACCTTACTAATTAATCATAGATATAATCTATTCACCCATGACATTTTGGAAAGGTGGAATAACACATTATCTCTCTTATTTTAATCTGACTATTGAAATATGTATCCCATTCCAGTACTTCATGAAGTAGGTATAACCCTTATTATAGGTTGTTAAATTGTACCCCATTTCATAATGATTATAATATATATGTTTTTCTATAATATCATCTTATTATTCATGAACCAATATATTATTTGATTTAATTAAGGGTATAATTAGTGGTTTCCAACTAAGTATTATTTATTAATCCTTAAAAATCTCATGTGTTAAAATATTGACTTCATGATCTGAAACATAGTTAATTGGAAGGGACATAAATTTTATATTGAGTTGGAACACATGGTAGGATTGGGAAATATGACTATTAAGATCCTCAAATTGTTAGTTCTTTTTGTAATATCCATTATTTGAACATTTAGATCTTGTTTTCTACATAAGAATCCTAATAGGTGATCATACATTGTTATATTCCATCTTTGACAACAGAGTGAATCATATTTTATTATACCTATAGTAGATATGGATAGACGATTAGTTTATCACTATAATGTTATTGTTATTATTTTCTATTTTCGATAATAATTTATAATTATTTACACTATTATTTATAGTTATTTGATAGAGGGTCACCAAATTATCAATAGAACCCCATTTCTAGTCATAACCTCTATAAAAAAGAGGATTTCACCTCAGGTGTAGTAGAACATTCCATGACTGCATGATATGGGTTTACTATGTTCGGGACATAATAAAGTGGAATCAAAGAATTATTTTCTCTCATAACATTTGAGATATGTTAGAATAATATAATAGGAATAAAAATTTAGATTTTTACTTATTCTTGTTTGTAACTAACACCTCTATTGGGAAATTGATTATTTCGGTGTATGGTATTTTAATTCATTGTAATTGAGTGTTAAAATTTTATGGTGTTTTGTTTAAAATTTATAATTTTTCTATTAGACAAATTCATAACTAGGAATTTATTCATGAAATATATTTATCACATAGGATTCACATTATATTCACATAATTTAATGTAATTAGTGACATGGTTATCAATGGAATGATTTGTTAGATAAGACATTAATATGAAATTAGAGTGAATTTTATTATATGAATTATTATTGGAAATATATTTTATTATATTTATGGTTATAATTTTTGTATTCCTATTATTTGATAACTAATAATGTGATTCATTTATATACATTATAATAGGCCCATGAGTGGGTAGGTTAATTATAATTTTGTTCTTAGGTTATGTGAGACTCATATTTCATTTAATGTGTCTATATAGTTGTAAGTAAGACTAAATATTGATAATTTTTCATAAAATATGATAGATATTTTTAAAATTTGTGATTTCAATTCCAGTGATATAGAATCATGAAGGGATCTAACAGTGTACTCAATGAATGAGGACAATAATTCCCCATATGTGATTCAATAACCCTATATTGTGAAAATCCTTATATAGATTAATTTCTCTCGAAGAGCTTGTTTTTGGTTACATAGGTTATGGATAATAAGGGAAAATAACTAGTCCATATAATTATACCTATTGAAAAAGTTATTTATATGACACCCATTGCTTTATATGGTTGGTGTTTTTTGAAGGATGACGAGTTTTGTTCTATGTCTCTGCAAAGTATTCTAGATTATATTAAGACATCCCCTATGAGTATTTAGAATATAGTGAAATATATTATATTATGACCAAATAAAAATTATTGGGACATATGTTTCTCAAAAGGGAAGCACAAGGGGTAATCCAACATGGATTTAGAGGTTTTTAACATTAATAAGTTGTTTTGAAATATATTTATGACTGAAAGGGGTCAAGATTACTTACATCATATCTAGTGTCCCTTAACATTATGAATTATATAGTATATTTCAAACACATGAATGTTTTTTTATCCATTTAAATGGTTGATGATACCACCAATGTGAATCATTTGGAAGGTGTCTTATAGGATATGATAGGAGCTTAGGAGAACATATTTCACCTAATGTTATTAAGTTTGATGTTGGATTTATTTGTGTAGTGGACTCTATAAATTTCCATGGAAGTGAATATGGTTCCTTTATAACATTAAAGGGGTATACCCCATTCCATATCCATAGGTATAACAATAAGGTAATTCAAAATTTATGGTCATATAGGTTGTGGCTTCTGGGGGAAATAACTATTCTATATAATTATACCTAATGAAAAAGTTATTTTTATGACACCTACTACTTTTTGTAATATGTTTTTGAGATAATATATTAAAATAATTATGGAATGTGATAATAAATTATTTCTCCCCTTAATTATAATTATAGGGATGTCCAATTCACCTTAGTATTTATTACAATGATTCCCCTGTCACCATTGTATTAATTATTGAGATTACTAATTCACCTAGATTCAAGTTCAGAGTAGTAATAAATTAGTTACCTTTATCATTAATCATTGTTATAATCTATTCACTCTTGACATTTTGGAATGGTGAAATAACCCATTATCTATA
This sequence comes from Viscum album, assembly GCA_963277665.1. Classification (NCBI taxonomy): domain Eukaryota; kingdom Viridiplantae; phylum Streptophyta; class Magnoliopsida; order Santalales; family Viscaceae; genus Viscum; species Viscum album. Next base: position 573,686,686 of record OY728122.1, on the reverse strand, counting down.
TTATTTTAATCTGACTATTGAAATACACATCCCATTCCTATACTTCATGAAGCAGGTTTAACCCTTCTTATGGGTTATTATTTTGTACCCCATTTCATGATAATTATAATATATATGTTTTTCTATTTTATCATCTTATTAGTCATGCAACAATATATTATTTGATTTAATTAAGGGTATTATTACTGGTTTTCAACTAAGTATTATTTATTATACCTTAAAAAATCTCATGTCTAAAAATATAGACTTCCTGATCTGAAACATAGTTAATTGGAAGGGACATAAAGTTTATAGTTAAGTTGGAACACATGGTAGGATTAGGAAATATGACTATTAAGATCCTCAAATTGTTTCTTATTTTAGTAATCTCCATTATTTTAACATTAAGATTTTATTTTCAACACAAGAATCCTAACATGTGATCATACATTGTTAAATGCCATCTTTGGAAACAAAGAGAATCATATTTTTTATACATATGGTAGATATAGATAGATGATTAGTTTATCACTATAATGGTTTTGTTATTATTTTTATTTTTCGATGATACTTTATCCTTATTTACACTACTATTTAATTTTTCTGATATAGGGTCAGCAAATTATCAATAGAACCTCATTTCTAGGCATAGCCTCTATAAAAAGGGGATTTCACCTGAGGTCTAGTAGAACCTTCCATGATTGCATGATATGGGTTTTCTATGTTAGGGACATAATAAAGTGGCATAAAAGAATTACTTTATCCCACAATAGTTGCGATATGTTAGACTAATATAATAGAGATCAAAATATAAATTTTTACTTGTTTTTAGCTAACACATCTGTTGTGAAATTAATGATTTGTGTTTATTGTATTTTAATTCATTGTTATTGAGTGTAAAAATGTTATGGTGTTTTTTTAATTTGTAATTTTACTATTAGAAAAATTAATAAGAGGAAATTTAGTCATGCAACATATTTATCACATAGGATTCATATTATATTCACATCATTTAAAGTAATTAGAAACACGATTATCAATGGAATGATGTTTTAGTTAAGATATTAATATGAAATTAGAGTACATTTTACTAGATTAATTATTGGTGGAAATATATTTTATTATGTTTATGGTTATTGGTTTTTTATTCCTATTATTTGAAAACTAATAATGTGATTGATTTATATACATTATACTAGGACCATGAGTGGGTTTGTTAAGGATAATTTTGTTCTTATGTTATGTGAGACTCATATTTCATTGAATGTGTCTATATAGTAGTAAGTAATTCTTCATGTTGATAATTTTTCATAAACTATCATAGATATTTTTCACAATTTGTGATTTCATTTACAATGATAAAGATTCATGAAGGGCTCTAACAGTGTACTCAATGAATAGGGACAAGAATTCCCCCCATACGTGATTCAATAACCTCATATTGTGTAAACTACTTATATATATGAATATATCTCAAAGAGATTGTTTTTGGTTATATATGTTATGGATGATGGGGGAAAATAACTAGTCCATCTAATTATACCTAATGAAAAAGTTATTTTTTTGACACCGACTGCTTTATAAGGGTGATGATTTTTTTGAAGGATGATGTGTTTTTTTCTATCTCTATAATAACAGTTTTAGATTATATTAGGACATCCCCTATGATTATAGTGAATATGGTGAAATATATCCTATTAAGACCATATAAACATTATTGATACATATGTTTCTCAGAAGGGAAACACAAGGGGTTATCTAGAATGGATTTAGAGGTTTTTTTCATTAATAAGTTATTTCTAAATATATTGATGAATGAAAGGGGTAAATAGTACATTATTTATATATAGTGTTCGATGAAATTATGAATTATATAATATATTTCAAATACATGAATTATTTTTCAACCATTTCAATGGGTGATGAGACAACCAATGTGAATCATTTGGAAGTAATCTTATAGGATATTATAGGAGCTCATGTGAACATATTTCACCAAATGTTTTTAAGGGTGATGTTGGATTTATTTGGGTAGTGGGTTATATAAATTTCCTTGCAAGTGAACGTGGTCCCTTTATCACATTAAATTCGTAGACCCCATGCCATATCCATAGGGATAACAATACTGTAATTCAAAATTTATGGTCACTTATATAAAAACCATATAATGAATGGTTGAATACTTGGGGGATTGGTATTGACTTTTAACTAATGTCAACATAGAACTAAACCATCCTAGTATAGGTGATATTGTGAAAAAATAAAAATATAATATTTTATGATGTCAATGAGATAATATGATGGTGTTGGAGTTAATTTAAATAAGTCATTGTATATTTACTTAAATTACATAATTCTACATTTGTGTAATCTTCAATTCCTTCATGTTCACCATCAACAAATTATCTAGCTCCTCAGTACTACCATTGGTCCCAATAATTTTTCCTATGAAAATTTTTATATTATAACCATGTTCTCATGTTTATAATCTAAATGTATGAGAAATTTTATATGACTTACATATAATGGTGTACGATGTGTAATCTCTCTAGGGCCTAGGATGAGATTCACATCACATTATCCTACTTATCCCCAAATATAATGCACATAGGGATCAATATAGTGTTTCATTAAGAATAAAAGAGAAAAAATCATTATTAATTAATTCATGAATTAATACTGATCAGTAACTCTCTATGTGTAATGAACTGTGTTTTTGAGACAAGGTAAAATTCAAAGGGAATTTGAATTTTGGTGTATGTTGGATAGGCAGTTATTTTAAATCAACTTTAAAATGTAATTCCAAGACATGGAAGACGTCAAATTGTTTTATACTAGGGTAATTATTAAGTGGTTAATTGGGTGTTACTTTTAGTTTTTGGATTTCTGGGCCCCATAAATTGAAATTTTGGCAGATCTCCACTAGGGGCACTGTTTGTATGGAACAATGTGGCCCCCAAAAAAATATTGTGGCGGTTGTGAGTGTGCATAAACACCTCATATGGGATGTGAAAGGTTTTATAAATCCATGTGTCTTACCCATAAGGTTATTCATTCTTAGGAAGTATACTCACACTTTTCATCACATGGTTGGTTCACGGTCTGTCAAAACTACAAAGCCAAAAATGAGACCCAGTTTTTAGGGTAAAATGATTGTTTTAACTTAATAAATCTATTAAATTTCTTTTCCTTTTATCCTCATATAGAAACCGCATGAAGCCTACTCTCTACACCTATGAAGATCCCAACCTTCTCCTTCTTAGGATGAAGATAACTCTTTCATCTGTCATCAAATTCAACCATCATTATTCTCTATGGATCCAAATCTGTAATATCTTGATTCATTTTGAATCATTCTTTGTTTAATAATCTCTCAACAATGTTATCGTGGTGGAAGAACATTTTCCATATTTTTAGGAATTTTTGTTTCATTAGTTTATTCCAAACTCGAACAAATAATATCTTGATATTGGATGAGTAGATCATATTATGTATTCTGATGGCGACCTATGTATTTTTCCATAAATTTCTGTTTAATTTTGAAAAGTTCCATTGTGTCACGCAATATCCATTTATAATAATTTCCTTATAATTGAGTTTCTCATACAAAATTGATCTACACAAATAGATACACTCTTTATGAATCTTTTTTAGTATATAGAGTATGGAAACCTCAATCAAGGACTCCCCATGGGTTTGTTGGATTCATTTTCCCCTCATAATTAATTGATTAAATTCTTAAAATGACTTTTATGAATTCAATGTGGATTAATAATGAAATTTTCCCTTGAATATACTTTCTCTAGAGAGAATGGAAGCTTATATATTCCTTGCTGAACCCATGAAAATTAAATTTCCATTGTGGGTGGATTTTCAAAAATTCCTTTAACTTTTAACTGAATTATGATTATTTGATATGATTATTTTTCTAAATAAATTTATTATTTTATAAAAAATGTAATTCCTTTACAATAAAACCCATCAAATGAGTTGAACTGCCTTCAAAACTAAAAACTATTTATTTGTGCTTTAAATAATGATTGGATTTTGGAATTGGTTTTTATCTATGCATTATGTCAATGAAAGTGATGAGGTATGTTTAGAACATAGCATGTCCTGTTATTATAAATGAAATTGGTATCCTTAAATAAATGTTAAATGGAACCATTTCACCTCCTATGTATTTGGATGGTATTATTCCAGCCAAATTATCTATTGAACAAAGCTACTTCTAAGGGCTTGTCTTTCTTCATAAATGGATTTTTCCCAAGTAAGTAAATTCACAATTTTTCATGGTGGCTTCTAAGTACCTTCTTCACATTTTTAATTAGATTCCTTTTTTTGTTTAATTAAATGGAACATATAAAATTGATTGAAATGTTCATAATGGTTTTCCATCTATAAATTAATTGAATTGATTAATTTAAATAGAATTGAATTGGGTGGTATTACCAAACATCATGTTATAATTAAATAATTATGCATTATATGAATTGTTATAATATATATGCCTTAATATAATGTCTTAATAAATGTATAGCATGAGAGGTAATTCATCATGGGTCTTGTTATAATTATTGTTACATAAATATGACATAAATGTGTTTTGGAATGATGGTAAGGGATCTCTTGAGTGTTAATGAAAATCATTCTACCTTACATTGTGTGTTGATTTATGGAATCTCACACCCGTGATACTATGTAGGAAATTGGGATGAAGAACCACAGTACCTGTTTAGAGTGTTGACTTGATGGCTCACTCACCATATTGTGTGTCTTTTTTGAAATCTCATACTCTATTCAGATATAGTCATGTACCATATTAATTGATCCTATAGGATCATTTAGACAAGTTATGGGTGACTGAGTTATGCCCTGTCCAGCTAGAAGATAATATTTTGGGTATATATACACATACTTCATCATGTACACGGTTCATATAGGTCGATGCAGTATATAATTATACAATATATATTACTAATATATATAGTTACATTTCATATTTTCTTTTTTCTCTGATCTGAAGTATGTAGAGACACCACGTGTCCTTCGAGAACTTGGGAATCCTATTGTTTGTTTGTTGAAGAACCTTTTATGATGTCATTTCTTCCTACACACTTCTTTACCATATATTCATGGAATGGATTTAACTGTAGAAACCATGTGTGGAAACCTACTGAGATTTATATGTCACACCTTTCTCAGCCACCATTGCATTGGGGTACCCCATTAGACCTTATGTTTTGTGAACCATATTTGATTACTTGTTTTGTTTAGCGTGTAGCTGGGAGTTATGATCTCATGACCGAGTTTTGGATTTGGATTCTCATGGAGTTCTCCCTTAGGAGATTTGTTTTCATTCATTACCCATGTACTTACTTGTATCATATTTCCTTATATAGGTCTATTGTTTAGTTTTGTATCATCACATGGTCATTCACACATCTATTTTATATTGGTGTTGAAATTATTTAAATTTAGTTATAATATTCCTCTCATATTCTTTCATTCATTTATTGCTACTATAAGGGTTTTATATTATTTATTATCTGATATACTATTATGCTACTTTGATCGTAAAGGTATAGTCTCCTGGATAACGCCTCCTAAGACCCTCTCTATAAGTCAGGAGCCTCTAACATACAGGGAGGTGCGCTTGAGGAATGTGACCCACCATAATAGCATCCAGTTTAGTGGTAAGTCGGTCTAGGATGTTATAATGTGGCATTAGAGTGGTTCTTTTATCCTTTATCTTACTATTTTGGTTTGGTAGAAAAGAGACTAGGGATGTGTAGGTTCTTATTAAATAACCATATATGGGACTGATCACCCGACCCATGGGGAAATTTCCATGTGGACATGGTTGGTATTGTTTTTCTTACTATTTTCTATTACAGTTGATTATTATTTTATTTTTAGTGATTGGTGTACTTTCATATACATATTTATTTATAGAATTTATGGTATTTGACCCTCGGACTGGTATGGAAATGGATAATCATCACATACATCATTATTGGAACATAGATAATCAATTTTCATGCATATAAAATTCCATGTAGTTATATTTTTCTGGGATTGCAATTAATTTTCATTCTTTTCCTTGAGTGTTATGCCAGAATTATCTTCATTAGCATGCCTATTATACCATGCCTTGAATTTCATTATAATGAATTCTTGTGTAATATTCCTGGGTGATTATTTATCATGTTATTTCATTGTATCATGATTCTATTCTTATTGTAATGCTTATATATATTTACTGCATGCAATAACATGACTATTTTTATTGTTAATATGTAATTGGTTTCATGGGATAAATTTACTTGTTTCCATTAAACGGTAACTGATTTTTATTTGTAATGTGTTTGAGAACCTTATAATTAAGAAAAGTTAACCCATATACTCAAAACATCTTTGAGATTTGTACATGTTTAGAAACTATTGTTAAAATGTGAAAGCTACTAAAATAAAAATTGTAGAGTAAAATTTGATTGGATTAATGGGATCCAAATAACAACATATACAATATATGGGAAATTTATAGAGTTTTAGACACAAAAATGTGTAACTAAATAATCTTATATTATCATTGTATATATATATATATTGAAATTGTTGAAATATTAGAGTTGTTTAATTTTAATCTAGAATGAATCAGCTGCCTTATTAAGGCACATACCTTTATTACTTGGGAATAATGACATGTACGGTTAACTTTTTAATGTACAACTTGATCCAATTAAGTAAGTTGGGACATGTTTCATATAATACACCCTTATAGTGGTCTTTTGAAACATTAATAATTAATATACTACTAATGAGATGCTTTCTGATGAACCCATGTTAGCTTAGAGCGACCCTTATAAGTCACATTATCTTTTACCATGTGCTTAAATTTTATAAAGGTCACTACATGTTTTATTTAATATTATAACAGTTTAAAATTTAATGTGAATAATTTTAATGACTTAATATGGAACCTACAGTGGTTCCCTATTTTTAAACCCTTGTGTAAGGGTAGTTTAAGATTTTCATTAGGTGCACTTGGAATTGAATCATGAGTGTTTTCCTTAGGCCATTCTCCTTTTACCAAATGCTTAAATGATAGGTGTTGGGCCTAGTTTAATCTATTTGGTGTGAACTAGTGATAGGTTCAATGCTTATTCTTCATAAAGGGGCTACCAAATGGTGTGTATCACCATAAGAGATTAAATTACCTGGTAAATGTTGTGATTTTTTTCATGTTTCATTCTATTTGGGTTTCATTGTACTTAGTAGGACCCTTAGATTATAAATGAATCCTCGATTTAGATGGGTGGTTATGGAATCGTTGAACCTTGTAATAGGTGTGGGATTCTGGTAATGATATATTTTAGCATGTTAGAAATTCCTAGGACATGGTTGGCCACTTCTTAGGTCATGTGATCCTCTCTTATTATATTGTGACTAAAGACATGTTATGTCATTGTGTAGGTTAAAATTCACATGGGGTAATACAAAAATGGGATATAATCTCTTGTATTTAACAACTAAAACTTGGATTCCTTGGGCGGAAAACCTATAAACAATATCAAGGATGTTTCGTAGTACTTCTAAAACCTAGAGGTAGTTTGTGTTCATACACACAATACCCATTGAGTTTCTATATTTTTTAACAAACCGATTGAATTTTTTGAAATCATTGAGTCTTGAGCTTCTGATTATAATATTTGGCTATCTCTTGAGTAGAGATGATAGTTAGTTAAAGTAATCAAATTAATTCCAATGTTTAGGATGACGTTACAAGATGATCATGTGTTTTGAAACATTATTTAGGTTGGTTTGGCTTCAATCCAAATTTTTTAACATTTGTGATCACGAATCGGTTTTATGTCACAAATGTTTTAAGGTTAATCTATCCTAGAGGACATATGAGTAGCTGTTTAGTCTTTACATTCAATTTCAATAAAACTTCTATGTTTGCGAGCATTGGGTCAATTCTAGTTTATGTTTTATTTATTTCATGGAAGCGTGATGATTATTTGGTTGGTTATGTATACGAACTTTGAGGAACACCATTAGCTGTGGATGAAATTCATTGGTTATGTGTGAATGATCACATGATTACTTTGATGGTAATGGATTGGTTTTACTGAATTATGGTACATCATCAGGTGAATATGATCTTTTTCCAAGGGAAGTCAACCAATAGTGGTTCGACTGATCTTCTTGGTAATTTGTTGTATCATCTTATAGTGCACTGTATTAGTGATAAAAATTTACCCTATCTTGAAATAATCCATGATACACTAAGAGAGCATCAATCTTACTCTATAATAATGGTTTGTATTTTTAATAGATATTTATAAAAGAGGGGTTGTTTTAGAATAAATTTTAAAAATAAAATGACAAAAATTGATAGTTTAATTGTTGATAAATAAAGTTGGTGTTTTAATAATTATGAGATAAGGATGTCATTCCATGTTCATTACATATATTTTTTAGATCATTATTCAGAAAATTAAACACGATTTAATGGAATCCTTTATTTTTGAGAAATAATGATCACAATTAACCACATTTCCATTAGAGCGATGCACAAAGAGCCAGCCCTTAATGAAACATTCGTGTTCTAATGTTTTGGATCTCATGAAAAGAACAAGGTCTGCCAAAGAATAATAAAATATTATGTATGTGTTTTAAAAATAACATTCTTATGATATAAATTTGAAATAACCCAAGATTTCTACATAAATATCAACCCAATCGGTATTGAAATGAAAGTGTTACACATAAGTGTGCCAAAGACATGAATTCATGATAGGGGATGTTCAGGAAAAAAATGAAATGTCTCACAAACAAATTTTCCCACACCATCATAATAACTAGTTTCAGAACACACCAAACAAGATGTGTATCTATCTTAAAATGACCGTCCACCATTCTGCTCGGCTCCAAGAGGTGGAGGAGGCTTGGGTGGAATTATCCTCCATCAATGACACCCTATGAGGATAGGGGCTTCCAGAACTTCTTATATAGAGAGAGGAATCCATTGGTTATCAAAAATTCTAGAGAAGGTCTCTAGATTTGAACTTATATATGGGGTTCCCAAGGTTCTATTTTATAGGAAAAATGGAAGGTGGTCTTGGAATTCATTAAACCAATTGTCCAATGGGTTTCTTCATACATACAATCTTATATCTATTTAGAGAAAATTGATTTTTTTTAAAATGCCTACTTAATATATACAAACAAAAATTTTGGAATCATTTTGAGTATGAAAGGTCAAGATATGGATGAAATAAAAAACACATCCATTGACTTTGGGTAGATTCATTTCCCTAAATAGATAAGTTCAGTTTGACCCCTTAATGAAAAACATAGGCTTCTGTGACATCTGAAGAGTTGTAGCCCAATGAATTTTTAATCATCTCACAATGTATGTTCCCAATTTAATTCATGGATAATCTTTAGTATCTATTTGAGTCCACTATTTTTCTTCTAATCTTTCACATTTTGGCCCATTTTTCTTCAACTTCATCATACGCCCTCCAAATCACCTCTAACTATAATGAAAACATAAAAACAATTGAAATATCCATTTTTAATAATTATAAAGATTAAATTATTAAATTAAATATGAATTTATATTTTTTATAATATATTTAAATTACAAAAAAAAATTAATTTAATATTGTGGTGTAATTGTGAAATTAAAATGTGATTCATGATACGATCACTAACAAACATAAGAAATTAATTTTCAACCACTGATTCACATAGATTTTCTTAATGATGTATTTAAAAATTATATATATTATTTATTATATTAATAGGATTTTGGAATGGTGAGTTACTATTTTCCTTACTCTCTTTCTGTCCTTCAAAAATGGAAACATCGTTCCTGTGTATGTGTGACTAATTATCCCCATAAATGATGTAATTAATTTTCAATCTCAATATTTTATGGATATATATATATATAATTAATATATATGATATTAATATAATTTTTTACATTATTTATATATTGGATCCATGATTAATGTATAAAGTGTGAGACTTATTAACCAAAATATGCGTAAAAAATAAACTAGTTGTCACCCGATATAATGTTTTGAAAAAAGAATTGTTAATATACAAGTGGTAATATGTTTTAAGAAAATCATATACAATATGATATATATTATTATTTTTTAACAAATGTTTAATAAACATATATTTATAATACAATAGTTTCTAATTCATAGGAAGAATGACATGACTTAAGGTAAGAGATCCCTTAAAACAACCCTTTTTCTCATGGTTATGAGAAATCTCTCTCTAACTCACTTTCTCACTCTATATTATATTAATGAATTATTTTAAATATTATATATATTCCCCTAATATATATATATATATATATAGATATTTATTTATTTATCTCATTATATATCACTTTTATTTGGTAATACATGTAACCGCGGACTATTTTATAGTATGTCTATTCGTTAATAAATTCCATCTCTTTCATAGCTTACGTTACACAAAACAACGAGCATAAAAAAAGGATTAAATATTATAATTTAATTATTATAGTAATCACCATTAATTTTAAATTTAGGTAATAATGATATTACATAAACAATGATAATATATTTTAAACATTCTTATGAAATGAATTAATTGGTTACCAATTAATTAGAGTTGAAAATAAAATCCTATTGAACCTTAAGAAAGTGTTTCTATAAAAAATATTTTTATGCCTATAATGGTATTTTATCTTAATAAATTAAATTAAACAATATTATTGAAATATATTAAAGAAATTTATATGTCATATAATAAAAAAAATGTTTTTAAATTCATCTAATAAGGTTGATAGGCTTATGATAATAATATATCTAATTTTAATCATAAAAGTTTATCTTATTATAAAAGTAATTTTTTTTTGAATTTTGATTGTGAACATGTTTCAATTATAAGTTATGATATTTTAAAAACATTATTTTAAAACACATTATTAATTTTTTATATTGGTTTATAAAAATTAGCTTGGTATGATGTTTTGGGATATTTCTAATATGTTTCATTTTTTATGAAAAGTGAAAAATACTTCATTTTAATTGAAAACTGATTTTCATATAAAAAATTTATAATGATAAATAACACATTAAATTATGTTTAAAGTACTATTAGTTAAATTTTTTAAAAAATAATTCCAATTTAAATCATTTTCAAAAAATTCACACCGAAATTGGAATTAAAATCAATTTAATCATTTGAATTTTTACACGTTAAAAAACTGTTTCCCATTGCGGTTGTGAGATTAATTTTAAATATAATTTTTCCTATTCTGTGAATATAATTTTTTAAAATGGATTTAATATAGGGAATGAGAATTTAGGATTTATGTTGTAAATTCATTTTTTTAGAAATAAATAATATTCCATGGTAGATATTATTTACCCTAGTGTTGGAAAAATAATATAAATGGTTAAAGTTACATGTATAAGGATTAAATATATAAAAAAACAAAATTAATTGTATTTTTGTGGTATTTATAGACCCTAACCATAAATTAATACATTAATTATCATCCAAAATCATGAAAATTAATTCCACCTCAATGTGGTGTTCTTTGAATAGAAAATAATGATTATTTAACCAATTAATCCCATATCTACTCAAGTATATATACCACCCCATTTTGAACCAAAATCCTTGAAGATACTATAATATCTGAAAAATTATCTTATTAACACTCCTCAAATCCATGTTCTTCTTCTCTCACCAAAAAACCAAATCCAAGGTTCTCAAGGGCCCCCCCAATGAGGAGATATTCAAGGGGCAATTTTATCGAAACACCAATCATAGTTTAATTTCTTCTTCTACATTCTCATATTATATTTTATACATCTATGAATGATAAATCTAGAAGAATTTATATTATGTCATTTTATTTCTCTAATATAATATATTATATCCATCCCTTTTATTACATCCTTTTATTGAAATTAAGGAAACCATTGTCCAAATTATGCTGGTTAGTCATCTCCATGAAAAATGTTATTGTTCATTTTTTAATAATGACTTCGTAGGGTGTCATAAAAATATTATTTTGTTTAAATAAAATTTTAATAATTATATTATATATTATTATGAGTTATTTAACTAACATAGAGACATAATATAAAATAATATTAAATATAGTATGTGATCTTTGAAAAACCCAAAAAAATGAACTAAACATTTAAAATTACCATTTTATTACATTGATCATACTAAGGTAAGAAATAAAAATGAAAAATGGGAACATTTAAAATTATGGAAGTTCATAAATACCATTTAATTACACTTATGCGTTTTTATTTCCATTTGACATGAAAAACATAACTATACGCAAATGAACCATTATCAAAACCATGGAATGAGCACACTCGAGACAATGAATATGATGAAATATAAATAATAATCTATGGATAATATATTATAAAAGGGTAATATTAGTTATTATAAATATTAATATATTTATATAATGGATTAAAAACATTATTTAAACTAGTATATAGGATATTAATTAATGCTACACTAAAAGGAAGCATGTGGTAAGAGGATTCTCATCTCACTTTTACTTCTTTGAGATATATGATTTATTCCCCACTTATTCCTAATGTGTGTTGTATGTAATTATATTTGATATATAATATCATTAATTTCAATGTATTCGTTGTATTAAATTTTTCATCTGATAATTATTACTTTTATGGGAATATGATTTGGATAATTAAAAAGTGGTAAGGGAATTCCAAACAAAATATCCATTCTTTGGGTTAAAGATCTACTTCCTTTATTATTTCAAACTAATATTATTAGTTAAATGACTTTTAAAATTATTATGTTGTATCTACACTTTTTTTAGGTTTCCTTACACTTAATACACTTATTCTATTCATTTCATTCATGTAACCTTCAATGATATGATATTTTTTGGAGACATTGTTTAAAACAAAATTATCTTTTTAGTGTATCCCCTTAAATATCTATTTTTCTTCCATGTATATGAGTTAAAAAATGTTTCCATTTTTTTACTATCATCCTATATTTTTTAAATTTCATTAAAAATCATTTTTCACTTTTTAAAAAACTATTCAAAAGATATATTTTTTCCAATTTTTAAACAGTATTCTTTGATACTTTTTTAAAAAAATGTGGAAGGAATGTTTTTTTAACTTATACGATGTGAGAGGATTTTCCCACCATCATAACACCATACTTATTTAAAAATACCATTAAATTTTTACATGGTTATTTTCAAAGATATTTGTTTTCTTTATTAATTTCACATAATTCTAAAAATAAAATGTTTCAATGTGAAATGGGTATTTTTCTCAAGAACATTTGAAGGATCTCATTTAAAGTATAATCATGTAAAAATACTTAGTCGAATTTAATTTTTCATTGAGGTTGATATATTATGATAACATCTACCATATTTTATTAATTGTTTATTGATTAATTTGACTAGGGATGTTCTATTTTGATACTATTTACTATATTACTCTGGATTTTTTGTGATTATGATTAATTAATAGGCAATGATATTAACATTTTGTATTCTTATTTGAAAAAATGTGTATTTTTATTATGTTTCACCAATTTCATATGAGTAATTCTTTAAACATATTAAGTGATGTCTTAGGCATGCTATATCCCCTAGATGCGTCTATAAATCTCATGATACAAACAAGTTTAGGTATCAGCTTAAGTGTTGCCTATTTATATATGATGTCTTGGAGGAAGAATTTATATTGAGTTTTAGATGTCTGGAATTTTGAATTCACTCATTATTGAATTACTAATTAATTTCCATGGGGTTATTTGAGTTGTATAATTCCCATGGTTATGTTTTATAGCTAAATAGAGTATTTATATGGCGTTATTTGATCATATTTTATTCCATCCATATTATGATCATGTTCTTGAATAAATGAATTGTATTTCATTTAATTAAATTTTCATTTTTATTATTCATTATTTATGATAAATTATTTTGTACTTAAACCTTACTGTTAATCATAGATTACCCCTTTCATATGTTTTATTTTTCCCCAGGATTCCAAAATGTTTATTATCATTGATATGCAATGATAATATAGAGGAATAATTATGTTTTAAATGGGTTCACTACATTGTATTTTATATTTTCAATATTAATTTATAGTTAAAATATGTTTTTAGTTTTCTAGTAGAACTAATGTGTTTGGTCCTTCAGGATTGTATTCCTCGTATGATATGCCAATGTAATAAGGAATGACACCATCGTTAAGATACAGTGTTCGGTGGAATTATAGTTGTTATGAAAGTATGTTTAGAGTAAACCGTGGAAGGTATATTTAGGAAATAATAGATTAGGAAACATAAGACTAAGATATAATTTGAGGATAAGTTTATATAAATATCCCAAAGAATTTAAGTTTATGACTATGAGGTTAGATACTCATAAAATTTTCAATTTTTGTTAAGTATTTCACTAGTTTAGGGATTATAATTTATTTTTCATAATGATATGATCTATTCTATTGTATTTAGTCATTTATAAGTGGAGCATAGTAGAAATAATGTGAACCTCACCAATGAAGTTGACCCAAAGAGTAAGGATGATAACATATTTTATCGTCTTAATCTAATATTTACAAGGGAATTAGTATCAAAAACATCCTCAACATATGGGGACATAATATAGAATTATAAAAATATAGAAAAAAAATTATATAATTCATATGGATTAAGAGTGAAGATTGAAAATAAGAAGAGAGTTGAAACAAATAGGGATAAAGGGAAGAATGTAACAATGTATTTTCCCACATGTGATAATTGTGGAACGAAACACCATGGAATTTGATTAAAAGGATTAGGAGTTTGTTACAATTTTGGTGAGAAAGACCTTCCTGATTTTGATTGAAAGGGAAGGAAAAAAGATTCCAATGTGCAATAAATCAAATCTACAGATACGAGGTACTACATAATTTAATTCGCAAAGCCTCAAAGGACTACCATTATGCTATTACTATATATGATGATAGATGATTAATGTGATTGTTCATGGGTACAAAAATTATGATATTTTATTATTTTTTACTGATGTCTTGATTATTTTAATTATTTAATATATATGGATTATACTAGATTAATTTTTTAAGGATATTAATGTGTCTGTTGAATGGTACCGTTAACCTGAAAAGTGGACCTTTTTTAAGACAAATGATTAATTTAAGACAATCCATAATATATTCTTGATTCTGAGGTAATAAATTACAATAGATAATTATAAGACAATATTTTTTTTTACCATAATAGTGGTTACTGATTTGATATATTGTGTTATCTCTGATGGATTTACTATATGTTTGTATTTAAGGAATATTTTCACAACAAGAGATTTTATTTTTGGAATAATGATTGTTTTATGGTTTTAAGGAGACCAAGGTATTCATATATTTTGTATATGATAATAAGAGTTGCATTATAATGTCTGGGGAATCTAATGTTGATTTTTGAAATATTTCAACCTTCCCTAAAAAAATTTTCATTGTGAAATTTGACTAATTTATATTGGATGAGTCATAAGGATAAATACATGGAGATTATATTATATGAAACCATGGATATTTTATTTGTGGTTAAAGAATGATTTATCATATTCGATTAATTTCTATAATAAATTTTTTAATTTATAAAATATTTAGTGTTTGGAGAAAAAAACTAAGGTATCTTAAGATTCATTAAAAGTGCTTCGTGTATAAAAATTCATCATAAATATTGATTTCATGGCATATGAGATGAATTATAAATAGATCTATGTACAAAAAAATGATAATATCATGCTTATTAAGTGGAAATAAATTATGTATTATTTTTTCATGTTCTTATCTATATAATAAATTAATTCATCAACTCAAGTAAAAGGATGTTGGAACAAAAAAATTGTCCATTTAATTTTATTATTGATAAATCAATGGACTCATTAACCCATCACAGATTATTGGTTTTGTGATGGTTAAATTTTTAATGACATTGTCTTATATCATTATCCATTAGGACGTTATGGTTGTATTTCTATTCCTTGTCCTTGTATTCACTTGAGACAAATGTTATTCTACCCTAAAGCCTAATATTATAGTGACTTTAACATTTCCTATTCCCTTTTATTGAGAGGATGTTTTATTAACCATATTTACGATGTCAGTTTCTCATAAAGGAATGTTGAAATATCAACTTTTGATTTTTCAAGTGCATTTAAAAATTATGATGATTAAATTTATTAACTGATGAGATAATGTATCCCCCAAATATTATATGTTATGTATCTTCTTAAATATTTTCAATATTATCAATATCATACGTTATACAGACCACTGAGCTTAAAAAATGATTAAATATAGTTATTTGATTGTGATAGTTAACACATATCCATTAGAATGGTAGGAATGAATGAGATTAACTAAATTATGAGAATATACTTCACATATTTTTATAAAAATAATTAATCGGAAACAAATTAATTTTAATTGAAAATAAAAACAAATTGAACATAAAGGATATATTTTTATAAAAAATTATTACTATGCCCATAATGGTTTTTTACCTTAATAATTTAAATTAATTAGTATTAGTGAAATATAATAATAATTTCAATATGTTATATATTCAATATTTTTTTTAAAATCATCCAATAATTTTTATATTCGTTATAATATAATAAATCTATTTTTAATAATAAATGGATCTATTATTCTAAAAGGCAATTTTGTATCCTTTTAATGGAGCATATGTTTTAAATCTATATTATTAAAAAAATTTAAATATTATTTTAAAAAGTATTTCTTTTTTAAAAAATAAGTATAGAAAAATTATCATCAGTTGTTTTTAGTTTTTTAGGATATGTTTAATTTTTTTATGTTAAATGATAAATACTATATTTTGATTGAAAACTGACATTTCGTATATATAATTAATAAGGAGAAATTATATTTTAAACTTTTTAAAAGTATAATGAGATCAATAATAAATATATAAATCCAATTTAGGTCATTTGAATAAATTACCCAACAAAATTGGATATAAATACATTTCAATATTTTGAACATAAACACAATGAAATCATGTTTTCCCAATGCATCTACAGAATTAGGTTAAAATATAATTTTTCCAATTTTATGAGTTTTAATTTTGTTAATGGATTATATATTTGGAATCATAAGTTAAAAATTATTTTTAAGGTCATTGTAATTTTTATATATAAAAAATTAACCCTAGTAAAAAAATATTTATCTCAATATTGGTAAAATAATGAAGTGGGTTAATATTAAAAGGTAAAGGATTATAATACATAAAACATAAAACATTAAATTTATTTTTGTGGTATTTATTAAACCTAAACATACTTTAAAACATAAATTATCAGCCTTATTCATTTAAATTAATCCCACCTCAATGTTGATGTATTTAAATATAGTGTAATTATTCTTTAATAACTTAAACCTGCAACTGATCAAGTAGAAATAACCCCACTTACAACACCATTTCAAACAAAAACCCATATATATCCCAAAATAACTTCATAAAAATCTCCTCCATTATTTTCCCATGTCAAAGACCTAATTTTATCACCGAAATCTCAAATATAAGGTCCTCTAGGGGTTCCATAATGAGGTATTATTCAAGTGGTAATTCTTTCAAAACAATTTTATTATTTCAATTTCTTATTCAAATTTGACATCATATATTTCATAAATAAAATAATTTTAACTAAATACTAATATAAAAATTTTATTTTTATTTTTCTAGTGGAATATATTATATCCACCCATTTTACTAACTCCTTTTATTCCAAGAAACGAAACTATTTCCTAAATTATACTGTTTAATACTCTCTATGAATAATGTTTTTTTATTTTCCAATACAAACTTCATGAATGGTCATAAAACTATTATTAAACATAAAAAATATTGTAAAAATTATATTATAACTTAGTTCATGTTATTTTATTAATATATAGATATAATATTAAATAAAATGAAACTAGTTCACGATGTAAAGGAAAATGATAAAAATAATATAAACATTTATCATTAACATTTTATCAAGTGAATCATCCTAATGTAAGAAGTAAAAATGTTAAATCAGACCATTTAATCTACTGTAAGCACATGAATACCAATTCATTTTAATTATGGAGTTTTATTTTCATTTTACAATAAAATCCATAATTAAACATAAATGAAATGAACATAAATCCCAGAAATGAATGCACCAATAACAATGAAAATAATGAAATATTATTAATGAACGGGTGGTAAGATTTCATAAAATGATCATATAATATATTATAAATATTAATGAATATCTATAATGGATTAATAAATTTCTATAAACCCGTATAAAAGAAATTAAAGAAGGTTAAACTAAAGGGAATCGTAAGGTAAGGGGTTCTCTTATCACTTTTACTTCTATGAGATATATTCCTTATGACCATTTATTCCATGTTGGTAGTATATGTACATCACAAAAATAAATAATAAATAAATTTCATTGTTTTCATGGTAATAAATTTTTAATTCGATAATTATTATTTTTTGAGAATACGATTAGACTGATTACAAAGTTATAAGGGAATTCCTAACCTAATTTCCATTCATTGAGTTAAAGTTCTACTGAATTATGTCATAGTAAGATTATATATTAAATGAATTTTTTATATATTATTTTGTATTTATACTTTTTTATATGTATTTACATTTAATACACATATTCTATTCCATTTATTAAATAACCATTTAATTATATGATATTTTTAAAGGAATTTTTTTTAAAAAATTCCTTTTTAATATTTTCCCATAAAATACTATTTTTATCATTGTTAAAGTTTTATAAAAATAATTTGAAAACTGTTTTGAAAATACTCATATTACTATTTATATTCACTTATTCTCATGTTTGAATCTTTAAAAAATGGTCTGAATGGTGTATTTTGTCAATTTCTAAAGAAGGTTATTTGATTCTTTTCCAAAAAAATACAAAAGGAATTTCTTTTCAACTTGTACAATGCGATAAAATATTCCCAAAATCAGAACAACCTAATTAATTAACGATCCTTTTAAATTTTATATGATTATTTTTCTAAAAAAACTTCTATAATTTAGTATAATTTTAAAAATAATTTGTTTTTAAATTGAGAAAGTGTATTTTCTTAAATATTTTTTTAGTAATCTCATTTTAAGTATTTTAATCTATATACACATCATTTTTTGAATCGTCTAATTCATTGAGATTTATATCTTATTATACCATATTCCATTTTGTATTAATTTTTTATTTATTAGTTTGGCAGGGGATGTACTATTTTGATACCATTCAACATATTACTCTTGATGGTTTGTTAATTTTTTACTTAATTTGAAAAATTATTTACATATTTTATTCTATATTAAATACATATGTATATGTTGATTATGTTCCACCACTTTCATATGATGAATAAATTTTAATTAGTAATTGATTCGATGGGACTTCTATTTCCCCTTGATGCATCAGTTGGTCTAAAGTGAACAACTTGTCTAGTTATTGGATTATATCTTACGCTTTTATATATGGTTTCCTAACCGAAGACATGATTATGACATTTAGTTGTCCATAATTATACATTTCCCCAATATGAAATTAGCTAATGATTTACATGTGATTATTCAATTAGTAGAATATCCATATTAGTATTTTCATACATAAGTTATTATTTATATGGTATAATTTGATCACCTTTTATTCTAACCATATTATGTTTATGTTAATGATTAAATTCCATTTGTTCCAGTTATTTTAGACTATGTTAAAATTAATTTCTTATTTCAGATTGATTCCTTTGTACATAGCCTTATTGAGAATTTATGATAACCATATTCTTATATTCCCCCCAGGATTCCTAGATGTTTAATATGATTGATATATAGTGATATGATTGGATAATAATGGTGTTCTCAATTGATTTTTTATGTTATATTTTATATTTCCAATTTTAATGTAAGGTTAAACTATGTATCTATTTTTTTAAAAAAATTAGTAAACTATTTTGTTCCTTCAGAATGTGATACCTTGTATGCTATTCCAATTTAATAATGTAAGGAACTGGCTTTGATATATTGGGGTTAGAGGCATTACAACACATGACATAAGATCATTTAATATATGCATTATGATTATGCCTTATGATTTATTATCATTTGGGGAATACACATGCATGGACATGTCATGATGGTGGGAACAAGATAAAACTCTAGTGAATTGGGTAATGATTGTTCCCCATGAGATCTTATGTATGTGATTAGGGAGTAAACCTAATCAATAATGTGGATTTTTCCACCTTGTGATTTTGTAGTAGCTAACTTTAAAATATGCACATATAATGTTTTATTTTTCATCCACTTTCTTATGTTAGCATGATATTATGATACCGTGTTATTAGTGATATTTTCACATTTGATTATTAGTGATCCTTCTCGTTATGATATAATGTTTTTTCTCTCTATTGATATGTTATGCTTCCCCATCATGTTTTCCCCACACTAGGATTTATAGGTATCCCTTTTATTTAATGTGATTATCTAGTTATAAGTTGCATTCTTATAATATCAAAGGTATTTAGTGTATAATTATGAAGATTAAAATAAATAATCATTTATTTAGTTTCACTTTTTCACTTCTATACCTTATATTCCATTGAAACTAGGACTTTTGATCCATGTTTTGAATTTAATGGATGATTTTATAAAAAATCATGTAATAATATCTATAAAAGGCTTATATCTCTTTAGTTTACATTAGAGGAATGTGTAGTAACTTTTAAGGTTATGACTATAATAATTTAGTGTGAAAACTTATTATAATCCTAAGTAAAAGATAACATCCTAATGTTTCATTAAGATAGAGGTTATGTGGTTTTCCTATCAATACATTCTTTTTTAGATAGTACAAGATGAAGTGATTTTGGAACAATTTGTTCTAGGGGTAATAATCAAAAAATGTTCATTTCGATTATATCACATCCATCATTATAGTGCATGGTGCATTTTCCCTTACTATTCAACTAGTGTTAAACTCCCATGATATATAATTGGGTTAACTCACTTTTTTATTATAAATCGTATGGAGAAACTTTAATATAAGATGATCATGGATGATCTAGGTAAAATCTAAGGTGTCATATATTGAAAAAAGGTTTCATGATTTATAAATCCTATTAATTATTTTTCAAGATTATGGATATTGTTTCTAAAACCAATCAATGGATGAAACCATGAGAAATTATGTAATTTTTTTTAGATGGAAAAGCTATGAGTATATGAAACCAAATGGGATGGTTATTTATGAGAATTATATTTTTTAATATTCCTAATTAGTTATCATGATATATTATTAATAACATATACCTTAACCAACTTTTAAACTCAGCAGATAAGTGATGTATGTAGTCCACCATGAGATCTGGTGGTGGAGACCATAGATAAATGAAGGCTCAATTTCTATCATGTAAAAAAACATGAATAAAGACACCAAATTCAATGTCTCAGAGGAATATAAAATGTTTAATGTGTGGAAAGGAAGGGTTATAGAAATGAATCAATGATGATAAATGAGGATTTTCTTAGAAAGATATAAATTTCATTATGTAGATTCAATTATGGATCTTTAACTTGAATGAGGGGATCCTGGGAATTTTATGAGTTAATGCACTCTTCAAAATTTTGTCTCATTAAAAAAGATAGGAAATATGTTATACCAATAATTGAAGTGAAACTATTGAACTATTTATGTACTTATATTTGGGAATAATTTTATCGAAGTATTCATATCAATGGTTTTTTGTTTTAAAAATCATATAACATGTAAGGATTGTTCCACATTGGTTTTTTATGGATTTAAAAACATTTATTAAATGATACTATTAAAAAAGAAATCAAATTTAGTTTTCATGTGGTATTTTTTTAAAACACATGATTAAGAGATAGATTACCATTAATATATATCTATTTTTGAGTTAATAATGTTTAATTGGGATAAAGAGTTTATTTAAATTGATGAATTAAAAGGGATAATATTGATAAATTTTAAATTAGTTAATTATTTGTGGACAATGTGACTTATGTCATCTTTGTTGAAGATTATTTCAATATTAGATTTATGAAATATATTTAACACTCTATGATTAATAAGGATAGAAATAATTTTTTTGAATAATATATGTATTCATTTTATAATAACATAAGAGTTATATATAAAACCATAGGTTTATATTTTTAAGATTTATCATATGTTTAAAGTAATAGATATAACATTTTTGGTTTTAGGCGTTGGATTTTGAGGTGACGTGATGATTTTACTTGGATTTAGAAAGTACACTCTATTGAAGATAAAATAACACTTTGGGTCAGTATATGATTTTATGTTATGTTAATAATATAGTGATTATATATACAATCCTAATGGTTGAAAAATTATTCATTAACAAAGCGATATTATCAGAGATATTTATGGTCATGATAAGGTTTACATTTCATGCTAGTTTATAAATTTTATTAATTAATTTTTAGTGAATTTCACAACATTATAGGATTGTATAGTGATTTATTTGGGTGATTTATGATATTTTCGTAGATTCATATTTGGTTTGAAATATTTGAACCGTTATTTTTAACATGTCATATAATATGGAATTTGATTTGGGAAGGAGACAAGTAATATTTTTTGATTGTAAGATAAAATGTATGAGATCACCTTTGAGGATTTTTTTTAATATTGATGTTATTAAGGTTTTTTGGGATATATGGATAATTTATGAAATTATCTATGTATAAACTTTATTATTATTTTGTAAATATTGTAGTTAAATGTATTATTTCACCTTGTGAGGGTCCTTAAATTTAGATATTATCTTACCATGTGCTAAACATTTAGTTTGGATTAATGTTTAATGATAAGAAAATTATCTTGACATCCTTTTGTGAATTATGAACATTATTTAACTTCTTTAGGTGCAAATAATTCATCTTTAATAATCATTGTTTAGATAAAAGGACGATATTGCGATGAAAATTTATTAATGGATGAGATTATAATTGTTAAATATGTATATTTATTTATCTTATAAGTCTAGATGGTTATGTAATTCCTGAACTCTTGGAAAAGTATCATGAGTTAAAAAATTATCATATTATCCTCATTTTCAAGGACTCAATGGTATATTTCACACCTCTTTATTTTATGGGGTTTTGGACATTAATTTTCGCATGATTATTCACTTTATTACGACCAATGATCATTGCAAATCTCTATAATTATTTGAACATTAAAATTTTATTTTGTGTAAATATATTGATTTCCCACTATTTTTATCATATATGGAAACCCATTTCTATGTTATTCCACATGACCTTTATATTCATCATTCCCATAGTTCATGTGGAAGTTTTATTTACCATTTTTATGATTGGACATTTCAAAAAGGCATTTTTTATTATCAAAACCATGTTTACAAACCTGGATGTCAAATTATATAGAAACAATTTATTAATGGGTGATTGAATTTGAAACCCTTGGGTATTAAAATGAATACCAGTCTCAATAGCTCGCTTGAAACACACCACCGAGCATTAATAGAATTTAGATATTCAATAAAATTATTATAATTCAAATATGACTATTATAATCTACCCATAGAATTATTAAATAGGTAAAATATTAACCTCATTATGAATTATAAATAAATTCCTTAATCAATAATAATTTACTGATAAATTCCTAGTAAATAATCCTTCATTTTCTATTAAATCCATTTTATTCTTTAAGAATATGTTTTCACATAACTTGGTTTTAGGGATTTTTTTCAGAAAATATTATAATTAATATCTGGAATTTATAGAAAACTTTTATCCATAAAAATGATATAATTTTGGAATTTATAAAATTAAATGAACTTAAGGTGAATTCTTAGTTTTTTTTGGAGAAGTTTTATTTTTCAATGAATAGTAAAAAATACTGAATTTCACTTATAATGATATTTTTATTTTAAAAAATTAAAAATTAAATTTTAATTTTGGATTAGTTTTTGAAATTTTATTTGTTCATTTTCATTGAAAATAATTTAATTATATTCATTGAAATGAATTATATGCATGAATTTGATAAAAAAAACATTTTTTTACTTAAGAACTTTTTTTATGAAAAATATTTTTGTGGTTGTA
This sequence comes from Viscum album, assembly GCA_963277665.1. Lineage (NCBI taxonomy): Eukaryota > Viridiplantae > Streptophyta > Magnoliopsida > Santalales > Viscaceae > Viscum > Viscum album. The sequence goes on along the minus strand of OY728122.1, from coordinate 573,662,446 downwards.
TTTTTCATTTAAATATAAATTTATTTATTTTTGAAACTTATATAAAATTAATCCTATAATATTTATTCCATATTTTTAATTATGAGTTCCAAATTTGGTAAATATTTTCCTTTTATTTTTCTATTATAAATAATAACCTATTAAATAATTGTCACCCTAGAAAGGGTAAAATGGTTAATTAATATAAAAAATTATATTATAAGAACTATTAATTGACCATAATAATTTTCTTTTTCCAATTTTATATGTTTATTTCATCTATTTCCACCCAAATTTCGATAAAATGTAAACATGGTACTATATATCTGTGATTTTAAACATTATATTATTTTAGTAAATAAAATTCAAAAAAAACTCTCTTTGTTTCATTATCTCTAAATTATTGACATCGGGATAAACTGAATACGTGATCAGTTATGAAATTTCATTTGATAGATAAATGAATTATTTTTTATCATGGTAATCAATTTCTAATATTTTTATTTAATATTTACCTTAAATGTTTACGCAATACCGACATAGTAGTTATCCAACTAATAAAAAAAAATTGGAAATTTTTCAAAATAATATAACGTGAATTAATTATTATTTTTTGATTAATAATTTTGAAATATATCATGTGGTCGTGATGTTTGAATTGATTTTATTTGAATGACTTCGTTGTCATGTTGTTTTCATAGTCTAATAAATTGAATTTTTCAAAAATTTACATTAATGATGTTTTATAATAAATATGAATTTATAAATGATATAAATTTAACTAAAATAATTTATTTAGACAATTTATTGAGATATTTTTGTAATTATCATCCATCTTCCATTTATGGGATTATATTCATTTTATTTTAATGTATAAAATATAAAAAACATAGTTATTATTGTAGTAGTCTAAAAGTTTAACATGGGGTAAAACAAAAAAAGGTTAAAAAATTATAAAATAGTATATAATTTGTTTGATGATATTATTTTTACATATACTCCTCCTTAGTTATAATTATTCAATTTTTCCACCATTTACAAGAAAATAAATTTGTATTAATTTTGTTGGGCGGAGAAAAACGGGAAGGATGGAAAGAGGGGGGTGAATTGCCTTTTAAAAAATGATTAACAAATTAAAATCAAAGTAAAGAATGCAGCGGAAATAAAAGAGGCAAGACACGCAATTGATAACGGAGTTCGGCCAAAAACCCGGCCTACGTCTCTGCTCCCAACTAAACCGTTGAGAGATTCTACCGCTTTCTTTTCAATGGTTTTAGCAAGAAACCCACTAGGCTTTGAGGTAGCACTAGAACCTATTACAGCTTGCTTTTGGTGGTTAAGCAAGAACCCACTAGCCTTCTTACAGGTGAAGGCTAGATCACCTATGACACAAGCCTTTTAAAAGGAAAGGCTTGAAGAAACCTCTTCACACCTTAGTGGTGATGTGAAACCCAAAAGAAAGAGGGATGAGAAAAGGTGTTGGGGTTTGTAGGCACAAACCCAAATTTAAAGCTCAAAATAAATATACAATAAAAACCGTATATGAGAAGAAGCCTTGGGCGCCTTTGAATGATTGGAGATGTTGAAGGCCGCTTCCAAGCTTCATTGGTGGAGCTCCTTGGATGTGGAAGTTGTTGGAGCACTTGAGGTTCCTTTGAAGGAAGTCGCCGGAGGTTGGCCAATTGATACAAAATATGTCCGTTGGCTTCGTATATGATCCGGTATTTGTCCGGGGCTTCCATGGCCTTTATTTATAGGCATGGAACCCTTGGGGAGTCTTCGGAGCCGTTGTAAAGGGCCTCGGAGCCGTTGGAGGCCAAATGGGGGTTGACTGGTCAAAGCCAACGGCTAGTTTGACTGGGCTACCGGCTGGCCGGTGCAGGGCCACCGGCTGGCCGGTGCCTTGGATGTTGAGAAGGCCTTCTGCCCAGGCAGCACCGGCTGACCGGTGACAGAGCCACCGGCTGGCCGGTGGTGAGGCAGTAGCCATCACTGTTGCATCAGGTTGCCACCGGCTGGCCGGTGACAGAGCCACCGGCTGACCGGTGGAACCTAGCAGTGGGCAATGCCTCTGCCAGGTCCACCGGCTGGCCGGTGCTATCACACCGGTTGGCCGGTGGACTGAATTTCAGTCCACTTGATGTGCTTCATGGCCCATTTCCTTGGCAATCTTTTGCCTATAAAACAAAAACACTTAAAACAATGTTAAACACATATGAAAGTGATTGTGATCATGAAAATAAAAGAACGAGGGGAACGAGAGGTACAACAATCTCCCCTATTTTGATGATCACAATCACCAAAACAAACAATGTAAAAATGAAATGAAAGGCATGCTTTAAAAGATTTTTCCCCCAATCAATCAAGAATTTTCTCCCCCTTTGTGATTATCAAAATAGCATGGGGCATAAAACTTGATTGAGGGAATGAAGAGATTTTAAACCAATTGAAATTTTTGGAAGTTGAATTGAAAGTTTTGAATCAAAAATTGAATAACAGTTTGAATTGAAAGTTTTGAATGAAAATTGAATAACAGTTTGAATTGAATGTTTTGAATCAAAAACCAATTGAAATTTGAAATTTGAAACCAAATGAAATTTTTGAAATTGAGAGTTTTGAAAAAAAAAATGAATTTAAATTGAAAAATTAATCGAAAGAGATTTTTGAATTTAAGAAAATTTCTCCCCCTAAATAAAACAAAAGATCATCGGGGAAACGAAACTATTTTTTGGCCCGGAGAGACTCGCCAAAAGGGATTTTTTCAATCCAAATTTGTTTCATGGTGGGTCTTCTCCTATAAAACTCGTCCGAAAAGTAAATAGACTTGGGTTGGCCATACCGGGCATTTTTACAATTACACTCATAAATGAGGTGCCCGGGTTTTTTACAATAATTGAAAAATTTATAACTAGAGCTCCCCCTGACAAAAACAGTAGGTGCATGGGAAGAGGAAGCTTGGTTGTCAAGGCCAAGTCCATAGGTTGTTCTTGAAACCCTTTGAGAACCCAATAATTTGGTCAATTTTTGTTCACCTTGGGTGAACTTGGCTAAAGATTCTCTAAGGTCCTTGATGGTTGATTCCAAAGAATCAACATTTGGGAAATTTTGGATTTTTAGGGAGAGTTCCTCATTCTCTTTGAGAAGTTGTTCTTTTTCGGAGGAAAGTTTTTTGAAATTCTTTTTTAAAGCAACAAATTTTGACGATAATTCATGAAAACCTTTTTCTAGTTGGTCTCTAGCGTGTGAGAGTTCTTCATAAGATAGATGATTAATTGAATTAGAAGAACTAGAGGAGGAAGAGGAGGAAGAGGAGGAAGATGATACCTCATGTTTTGCCATTAGGCAATTATTACCATTGTCGCTCGAGGAGAAGGAGGAGAAGAAGGAGCTATCACTCCAAGTTTTCTTTAAAGCCTTCTTCTTCTTCTTCTTGGCCCTTTTCTTGTGAGGTGGGCAAACGGGCTTGATCTTTTCGTCGGGTTCTTGCTTTTGATCGGATTCTTGCTTTGGAGCCTCGCTAGTACCTTCATAGGTTAGTTCTAAAAATTTCCAAAGATCGTAAGAAGTAGAGCAAGTAGAAATACAATTAAATACATTGCGGTCTAGCCCACAATGTAGAGCATTCATGGCTTTGCCATCAAGCTCGAAATTCTTAATAACTATGGTGGTCCACTTAGACTCATCGGAAGAAGTGAGGGTAAAACCATGCATAACAATTCTAAAAATAGGATAGCCAATACTTTTAAGAAATGTGGTCATGCAGGTTTTCCAAAAACTATAATCGGTTCCATCAAATAATGGAGCACGATCCAAAGAAAAGCCTTCCGGGGCGTAAGAGGTTGAAGCGGTAGAAGCCATCAAAAAGGATCTTTAATTTGAAACCGGTTAGGGAATTATTCAAATACTCCCTCTGATACCAATTGTTGGGCGGAGAAAAACGGGAAGGATGGAAAGAGGGGGGGTGAATTGCCTTTTAAAAAATGATTAACAAATTAAAATCAAAGTAAAGAATGCAGCAGAAATAAAAGAGGCAAGACACGCAATTGATAACGGAGTTCGGCCAAAAACCCGGCCTACGTCTCCGCTCCCAACTAAACCGTTGAGAGATTCTACCGCTTGCTTTTCAATGGTTTTAGCAAGAAACCCACTAGGCTTTGAGGTAGCACTAGAACCTATTACAGCTTGCTTTTGGTGGTTAAGCAAGAACCCACTAGCCTTCTTACAGGTGAAGGCTAGCTCACCTATGACACAAGCCTTTTAAAAGGAAAGGCTTGAAGAAACCTCTTCACACCTTAGTGGTGATGTGAAACCCAAAAGAAAGAGGTATGAGAAAAGGTGTTGTGGTTTGTAGGCACAAACCCAAATTTAAAGCTCAAAAAAAATATACAATAAAAACCGTATATGAGAAGAAGCCTTGGGCGCCTTTGAATGATTGGAGATGTTGAAGGCCGCTTCCAAGCTTCTTTGGTGGAGCTCCTTGGATGTGGAAGTTGTTGGAGCACTTGAGGTTCCTTTGAAGGAAGTCGCCGGAGGTTGGCCAATTGATACAAAATATGTCCGTTGGCTTCGTATATGATCCGGTATTTGTCCAGGGCTTCCTTGTCCTTTATTTATAGGCATGGAACCCTTGGGGAGTCTTCGGAGCCGTTGTAAAGGGCCTCGGAGCCGTTGGAGGCCAAATGAGAGTTGACTGGTCAAAGCCAACGGCTAGTTTGACTGGGCTACCGGCTGGCCGGTGCAGGGCCACCGGCTGGCCGGTGCCTTGGATGTTGAGAAGGCCTTCTGCCCAGGCAGCACCGGCTGACCGGTGACAGAGCCACCGGCTGGCCGGTGGTGAGGCAGTAGCCATCACTGTTGCATCAGGTTGCCACCGGCTGGCCGGTGCTATCACACCGGTTGGCCGGTGGACTGAATTTCAGTCCACTTGATGTGCTTCATGGCCCATTTCCTTGGCAATCTTTTGCCTATAAAACAAAAACACTTAAAACAATGTTAAACACATATGAAAGTGGTTGTGATCATGAAAATAAAAGAGCGAGGGGAACGAGAGGTACAACAAATTTTATATTTTATGTAAATCCAAGAGTACCCCTCCCCTCACATATACAAGGAAAATTCCTCTCCTATTTTCATCACATGTAAAAATAATTTTAGTTAGACCAAGACTTATTAAAATATCTTCTTTACGTCTATAAACATAGTCTATAGGACTTTTTATGTGAAGAATACTAACATTAAAGGGTTTGAGGTGCAATGTAATGGAAGTTGTCTGAAGAAGAGGTATCATATTTAAAAGAATAGTTTTGTTTATTTTCTTAATATAATCCATTAAAATAATATTCAAACATGAAGAAATAATGAAACAAATTTTCTATATAATAATATATTACTATTTTTAGGAAATGAAATAAATTCATATCCTCTTATACCCAATGAGAAACAAAATTTTCATCTATGCGTATGGTGGGTTACTACCTAGAGAATCAATGTAATTCATTTCCCATCACTTCCTATCATGGATATTTTTAAAGATGTATTTAATAGATTATATTTTATATATTATATTTTTATGATTATGGAAATATGAATTATTATTTTCAATTCTTTTGTTGTATCCATCAAAAATAGAAACAATGTTCATGTGTACATATGACTTAGTTCCTTAATAAACATTATAATTAATTTATTTTATATATAACATTTATTAATGAAAAAATATATATTATGAATATATATGATCTTAATTGTTTTTTAAATTTAGTATTTAATGGAACCATGATCAATGCATATATATCAAAACTTCCAAACAAAAACATGCATGAAAAACGATGTAGTTTCGCCAAGAACAATGATTTTAATAAAGAAATGATAATAAATGGGTTGTTAGATGTTATAGGAAAATAATATATGGTATGATATAACTAATTATATTCCACAATACATTTATAATAAATATAATTTTTTATATAAGATTTTCTAAGGCATATGAAGCAAGAGGATACATACGGTATGGTATCTCTCTGAACAAACCTATTTTCATGGGGTTACAACATTTATATCTCTAATTGTTTTTATATCTCTCCTAAATGTCATGAAGTTGTTATTTATTATATTTATATGTATCTAACATATATACAAACTAATTAACCCTTTATTATATGGGGTAATAGAGGCCTTTAGTTCATTTCTTAAATTTTATATGATTATTCCTTACGATTTATTCTCATTTGCGGCACACATAAGCATGTAAATTTTTTGAAGGGTGGGATCAGATGGAAATCAAATGAATTTGTTAATGTTTTTGTGTCATTGTATGTTATGTATGGAATGAGGGAGTAAATATAATCTACAATGGAACTTTTTCTACCATGTTATGTTGTCTTTGTAGTAAGACTTGACTTTTGATTATGTCATGTTTTATACTTCCACCACTTTAAATTATATCATGATATTATAAAAATATGTTCTTTATGATATGAACAAATTTTAATATTCATGATCCATCCCTTTATGATATATAGTTTTTTCATTTTTATTTAAATGTTATGCTTCTTGATCATGTTTATTATCTATCTAGGTTTTATATGTCACCCCTTTATTTAGTATATTTCCCATGTTATCCTATAATATTTTAGGAGATCAAATAAATTTTAAATATCCTTACGAATATTAAAATTACGAAGTTTTACTTTAGTTTCATTTTGTTTTCTCGTGTACTTATTCCCCTAATACACATGGACTTTAGATCTTATTTTATATAATACATATTTATGTCATAAATAATTTAATAATATGTGTAAATATGATTAAGTTACTACATTGGATCATTTTGGATTTATCATCTCATTTTCATGTTATATCTACTCAGTTATATTCCACAAACCTTAGCCTATTCGAGGATGGAACAACATGTTACAATTAACATACCACCCTCTAGTCAAGCCTCACTGGGCCAGGTTGTGAAACTATGTTATCAAAGGTGGATTCTATTAAAGTAAATATTTGGAGTTGAAATTTATGAGATATTTTCTTTGGAAGATTAAGGATATGATATATTTGTGTCTTGAGTTCATCTCTCAGGCCAAAGAACCCAATATTGTTTCCACAACAGACATATACATACACTAGGAAATTAATTACATGATTGTCAATATAACATTCCAAGGTATCAGGAATAAGGATTCAATGATACATTCCTAATATATAATTGGATTTTTAAATATCATTTCCTTATTCAGTCATATACCTAGATATTCTCATCTATCCGTAGTATGTCTTGATAGTTTTTGGGATTCCATTACGAAGAAATTCGACAAGGATACCGATATTGGATCATGATGATGAATAGTTGAGAAATGACTCCCTAGTTAAGAAACCCATTCTGAATTCTTTTCCTCAAGGATTTAATAGATTAGTGCTACTCCTTATTTAGAAGTATGTGGATCCACCCCCTGTAGATCTGGCAGATGATCTAGGTTTTGTGTGGTTACAAATAGCCCTAGTTTTCCATGACGATGATACACACATGCTTTATGAATTATATTACTTCCAATAATATATACCTATTAGGTTTCTCAATTATCCAGACCCACATGAATATGTGTATATGATCTAGGTGGTGGTCTGCGTTTTTAGTCTTGTTCGGACCCTATCCGATTTGATGGTTATGCTTCCGCCCAACCTTACCATGATGCAGCTTGGGACTTGTGGGTTCTGATCACTCATACCCATGATGTGATAATGTACTCGTGGTTATACCTATAATATATATTCTATGATGACTATTTCCCATTTATCATGCGCTTTGTATGGATCCATGATATTCTTGAGCTCTAGCAGGGTGATATTTTTTTATCGGAGTACACCACAAGGTTTACCGACCTCACCCTTTTTCCTCTCAATATAGTGTGAGATATATAATTTTGCATGCAGAACTTTAAAAAGTTAATTGTTAAATAAATCCATGGTAACATGTTTTTCTTATGAATTCCAAATTAAATTGGATTGATTTAGTGGTGTTTGGTCATGGTTATATTCATAGATGAGGGACATCCGGATGAATGAACAAAAAATGGTCATCATGAGGCAGAATCATCTATAGAAGCCAGTTGGCTTCTTTCATTAAAGACTTAGTATAGTAGGTACAAACATTCTCAAAATAAAACACATGGATTTATAAAATATGGAATATATATAGGTTCCACTTATCCTAAAGATGGATGATGTTATACCTATGACGGGTGGTGTAATTTGGCTTTGGATTTTCTGACATGACATGCATCAAATTGTGGTTATGCAGTGGATGACCCAAAATTATAGTGGAAACATCATGATCAGGGACATCCAAATAATCTCTAGGGAAAAACCAAGTTAGGTAATTATCATATATAATTAGGTGGATCATAAGAGGGAGGAGATATTTTTTGAGGAAAATGATACAATATAGTCCCACCACCATCATCAGGTGACCCACGCTAATCTCAAATGGAGTGTAGTAGAGGTCATTGATTGTAGATATTTATCGAGGGATATGATTAGGATTCTCATTATAAGAATCAAGGTTTAATCTTTGAAATTTATAAATTATCCGCAGAATATTTATACACAAGAATCAATCATTAATTTATATCAATATCCCATTTTCAAGAGTAGGATCATCAAATTGAGTTTTTATCCCACTAACTATGGCTAGAGGATATTATATGGAGTTTTTATTCTATATCACACATCATCTCATAGGAATATAAGGCCATCAGTAGAGAAAAATGTTTCATGGGATCTCTTGTTCATTGGGATGAACCCTTATGAAATAATTTTGGGCATGAACAAGTTTTCTAAGTTGCAAACCATGATTGAATGTCAACCCTAGAGAGTAAGATAACAACGTATTTATGGGTTCTGATTTTTCATCATAGATAAAATAGATCATATTTCCAATCAAGTGAGGCTTACAAGTTGGAATCTACAGCCAATGAACCATTAGTTGGTGAGTTCAGTCCTTGGTTCATTGGTTTCATCAAGGATCTGGAATCCAATAATGGTGTAGGATTACAAGGATATATTTATTGATGATGTCTTCAGAAGACATCATAGGTTGTTGATATACCTATGAATTTAATTTCACCACGTGAAAACACCCATATAATTTTTAGAATATATGATGGCCCCACCAAGATCAGATATCAATGGTACAATTTGATTTCTTTTGAGATTATGTATTTATTAGAGCTATTGTGTCTGACTGGATGTCTCCACTTTTGTTTTTGAATAATGATGATGAGTTTTTGGGGATATTTATTTAATATTTTCTACTAAATGAGGCAACAATCAAGGAAAAGTGCCGTGTTCCAAAGATTGATATCCTTTTTAGTCAGTTTAATGGTGTGGGTTGGTTTTCATATATCGATCTTAGGCCTGAATACAACTATTTGAGAGTTTACAGTGTTGATATTTTTTATATGGAATTTTGTTGTCCTAATAGAAATTATGAGTAACCACTGATTCCATTATATGTGAAAAATTCCATAATCATGTTCAATGATCTTATGAATCATATCGTCAAAACATTCTTGTAGAGTTTTGTAGTTTTCCTTATCTTTGGCGTGCTAATATAATGAGTGATGGTGGTGGAGCATATAGAGAAATTGAGGATGGTCCTAGAGTTAATCTAAGAGGACAAGATATATGGTAATGTCATGAAGTGTATATTTTTGAATCAATAGGTTCACCATATAGGGAATGGAGTCACAATACATGGTTTAGCTATGAACCCAATGATGATTAATGTAGTACTTTATTAGGATTTACCAAAGAGAATGTATGTGGTGTGTAGTTTTCTTAATTGGGTGGGGTACCAGTTGAGGGTTTCTGTCCAATTTTCAAAGATAAAAACCAATTTCACTACTTTTTAGTGGATTAGGTAGCTATTTTCCTTGACTATGTAGTGTGAGAGAGCCTTTGAGGGGATAATTCATAGGATTCCATTTGATCTTATTCTGAGTCTATTAGAGGAGTGCATTGAGTATATGTTGTTTTTCAATGCCTCTAGAGATGGGTTTTAAAGATTTTTTTGTAATGGAACTCCATGATTGCTTATAGGATAACTTAATTGAGACCCTGTGAGGAGAATTACATGACCCCTGAATTTGAGTTGGATGATACAGTGTTCTACTTGAAGATATGGATGCGTTAACATCTAGGTGTGCATTTTTTTACTCAGATGACCATAGTATTAGAAACATATTCACTTATATATATATGAACATTAGATAAAGTAAATTTTTGGACCTCCTATAAAAATATAAAATAGATATAGTCTACACTATATGGATGTCAAAATTGGTTACAGATGAACTTAGTAGGAAATCATTTTTTCACTTGGGGGATGAGGTGTCTGAGTAATTGGCTATATTATAGACATCTTAAGAGGATGATATGGGTGCATATATTCAGTATTTGGTGGTGGTTAATCAATTAATTCATCAACGTGGGAGATATTATCAATTTGGAGATACTTACTATGAGATTCTATGCAACTAGATATCCTTAAGAGATGTAGTAGATGAGTTTCTTTATGAAGGGGAACACCATATTATTTTTATTGGACCAAACATAGTTATGGTCATGTTGTGTGAGGCATTATTGAATGATTTTCATACCTCGCCCTTTTTTGTACATTATATATTGGAACAACGTACAAGGAACTTTAGTGGATGTTCTGGTGGGCTGAGATGAGTTAGAACATTGACATGTATTTTTCATAATTTCTCAATTATTAGTAGGTAAAATATGAATATCAGGTCATTGAATGGTTGGATGAGCATCTTGAGATTCATGAATTAAATTGGTATGGAATATAAATGGATTTTTTTATTCAAATTATAATGATAGAGAGAGTCTGTGAAATTACCAAGGTGAGTTTAGACCGACTCACCGTCTTTGCACCCATTCATTCCATCAGGGAGCATAGTGTGGTATGTTGTTTAAGGAATTTGTACATTTAGTAGGTCATATTGATTTATGGTGGAAAACATGATGAAATTTTGAAAACAAGTTGTTTGGTTTATATCATGGTTGTATTGGTATTTGGTGGAGGTTTTGTGGTCCCATATAGGGATGCACACCAAATTTCACACCCATATGGATGGGAAGGACAAGTGGGACATCAATTTTTTTGAGGGTATCTTAAGAACCTATGTGTTAGAAATTGAACAATTATGGTATGATCAAATTCCATTTTTTATGTTTTCTTATATTAAAAGTTATCCCTCTAACTCGGGAATAGAAAATTTTGAGGCCCTATTCGTGATACCCTATAATTAATTTTTATATTGGACCATGTCTAGTAATACATCTCTTGTTGGAAAAAAGAAGGTTCAAAAAATGATAGAGATAGTTCGGTTGATTCATATGTGTTTGAGAAAATCCAAGAGCGAATATATATCTTATACATATTGATGTCTTATGAATTTGGATTTCGAGTAGTGAGTCATTTTTTTCTTGATAGTTCCCCCTAATAAGGATTGAAAATATCTGGAAAGGCACACATGACATCCCCATGTTTCATAAGGATATTTTAGATTTTGTAAAGGGATAAAGAGGTTTGACACCACCTGGATCTTCGTACGCATTTGGAATAGGTACATGAAATCATCCATGTGTCATAGTGGTGGAGATATGTGCATAATATGACACAAAGATGAGGGTACTAGGAAAGAATATTGTTCTCCAACTCCCAGGTAATCTACTAAAGATTATCATGCTACCATCAAACACACACATGGGGAATCAAACACCCATGAAGGATCATCTACTACTAATCCTCAATCTCTATAAGAAAATGTAGCTCCATCCTAGAAGTCCACCTCAACCCAGTCGATAACATGAAACAGATCATGGAGATACCTCCGCATCTGTGACTACTGGATGATGTCATTTACCCGGTCCAAATGAGTAGTTATAGCTAAGAGTTATGTCACATCTCCAACTCTATAAGGTAACAGGAAGGGACCAATGAATCTTGAAGAAAAATTTCCACAACAACCAAATCACTTAAATCCATATAAAGAAGAGACTATCAGGAAAACGTACTCTCCTTTCTTGAACACCATAGAACCTACTGTTAGTCCCCATAAGGATTATGATGGCTCTAAGAAGCCATCATTAGCTCATGGATGATTTTAACATTCTCTATAGTATCTCATACCAAATCCATCCCTATGAGTGCTAAATATCCTAGATTAGTCCATGAATGTGGTTACCAAGAGGTTTTCCTATACCATCCTAAAATGGTTCCTTACCAATTGTGGAATTGTATCTTTTTTATACACAAACTCCACCAAGAGTAGGTGATCCTCCCAATTATAGAAAAAGTCAAACATGTAAACTTGTAGGTTGAATTACATGACCTTTGTGGTCTTCTCTGTTTGGATATCATTTTGGGGGTGAAATTATTTTCTCAAATGTAACTGAGTATCAATGGATTCCTATAATCCTCTCTATAATTAGGATGTTTAGTGAATGTCATAGTCAGATACTATCATCAAGGTAACTTCACTGTGTTGGACTATCTATTGCATGTAGAGGCTATAGCATCCCAACCATTTCATACATTAATAATACATCATTTTAAAGATAAAAACATAATAGAATTACACATAGAGGATCCAAAGGTTTAGTGTCTTGGGATAACTAGGACTATACATAACAATTACAACATCAAGCATAAAAATTTATTAATTTCTTCTTCACTAGATTCTTATTGGCACTTTTCCTCTCCTTAGTACATGTAGCCAGCTGAGGATATACATCAAAATAGGTGAGCTAAAATCCCAGTAAGAGGATAGATAAGAAGTATAATGCATGGGGTGAGTATAATCCTGACATAGGAAAAATATCATGAACATGAGAGGAACATAAATAAAAGACTTGAAATGTGGCAATGCATAAAAATAAAACATCATGTTTTAGTGGTTGAATACCACACATACTTGTGAACCAATATATAATCTTGTTCATACATTATTTCACATATACTCATGAGATTAATCACTTTACCCAAAGCATTGGAGTGCTGTATAAATTCGGGCGCACCCGTCGCTTTGAAACATTCATATTGTGCTAAATAATTCTGGGCGCACCCGTCACATCATAACATTATCATTATCATTATTGCCACATAGAACACATATCAAAAGAGAACATAACTAACCCATGTAAAGGAATGGGTTTTATCTCATAAGAATACATTAATAAGCTTTGGGTTCCCAAAATAATGAGGGAACAACATACTTGATACAAGAACCATCAACCATGAATGAGAGGTAAAAGTTGAGTTCTTAAAGGAAGAGTTCTTTTGGAAAACAATTGGATAGACATAAACTTCATTAGAAAACATGTATACCCCATAAATGATAATATAATTATGAAGAAATGATCTTTAAGGAGTAACCATATCAAAATGGATCGAAATAAGGCAAACCCAAAGGAAGAAAATTGAGTTCGAGATTTCCCCTTACCTTGTATATGAATGCTTCCTCCCCTTTAATGTCATGTATAATGACATTATATTCATTAATTAGAAATTAAATAACCTTTTATACATTAATAGGGTTAGTTATGGTTTCATTATTTGATTTTATGTGACTTTTAATGAGTTATAGAGTTTAGAAACATTGTTCGGGAATGTTTGTTTTTATGGTGTTCTTGAGTGGTTCTCTTGTATTCTTAAATTGATGTTCGGGTAGAACATGGGTAATCATCCATAACTGATATTACATGTTATTAATTATATTACATGAGTTTTAATGATCTTATAATTAATTATATTTGATCCATGTGGATGAATCATTTTATAAGAATTAAATGATGATTGTTTGGGTTAATTTGGATGGTTTTTAGATCACAACAAACTTGTTTTAATTTATCACTTAGTAATATGTTCATAAGTCAGTTACAGAACATTAAATAGGACATAATACATATAAAATATCCTGTTTTAACCATAAAAATTGTTTCATGACCAGATCTGAATGTAGAAATGGAAGAAGAAACCATTTTTTTCTTAAAGGTGATAAATTAACACCTCACGAACAACGTTCTATTTAATAAAATAAAAGAAATAGGGAAAGGGAGGTTGGATGATATAATATCCCATTATCATCATAACATTCCAGTATATATAATACAGGAGTTACAATACCATTTGGGTGATGATAGGTTGGGAGATATCAACAAATGAACTTCAATATGAGAGGAAATTAAACGAGAAGAGGGAGAGAAATTACCTCTTGAATCCTTCTATTGAGAACATATTTGGGGCATAATATTTGTCTTTTGGTGAGACCAGTAGCTCTTAGACGTGGGGGAGGGGATAAGGAGGATGTTTGGGCAGAGTTTAGTGAAGTCTTGGAGCTTGAGAGGTGTGACGGAATGAGGGTGTGAAGGGTGATTTTTATAGTGGAGGGGAGGGATAAATTTTGAATATTTAATTCATTATTTTATTATTTCCCTCAAGACCACCAATAGTATTGTTTCATTTGACCCATAATAGTGATAATTTCATGTGACTTATAACCAAGTGGCCTTGAATCACTTGTGATTTCATGAATAGTGTATTTAACTATTAAATTGTATATACGGTATTTTACCATATTTCACTATTTATAAAAAATTTGAGTTTTTCAGAAAAATACCAAAAATTTACCCTAACAATTTTACAACATATAGAATTCAAAAATGAAGTCCATTTTTTATATTAATTTTCTATATATTATTAATTTAATTTTTAAATAAAGTCATGGTCAATTCGAAAAATAACAATCTTAAAGGTGCACTTAGTTTTATTTCTCATTGAATATTAATTAAGATCTCATTATCCTATTGCCTTAAGAAAATAAAATAATATTATTATTTACTATTCATAAGGGTTATATTACTATTTATTTCACTATTTATAAGGGTATGTTAATATTCACCAAAAAAACAAGTTTTTTCAATCAGACTCCAAAAATCATCTTCAACACAACTGTGTATGTCGGATTTTCAAAATTCCAAATAGAGAAGTGAAAAAATTATGTTTAAATGCCACTTATCACTTATTAGTTAATTATGATGTGAATTCATGTGATTTTACGAGATAATTTTATGAAGGGAATCTTCATTGAAAACTTTTGGTCGTTAGATTTTCCCCCTTAAGAAATTTCACCCTCTAAATTTCATTTTACATAAACAGGTGAGGGTACTTCTCCTTCATTGCCACTTCCAGTTCCCAAGTTGCTTCCTCAAACTTATGGTTCCTCAAAAACACTTTGAAACGGTGAGTTTTCTTGTTGCGTATAACCTTATCACTTCGGTCCAAAATCTTTACTGGATTCTCCTCATAGGGGATATCATCTTCCAACTACACCACCTCTGAGTTTAGTACATGTGACGGATCAGGTATGTACTTCTTCAAGAGTTATACATGAAAAACATAATGAACTCAAGCCATATTCGGTGGAAATTCAAGATGATAGGCCACGAATCCTATGCGGTCAAGGATCTCAAAGGGGCCAATGTACCATGGGCTGAGCTTCCCTTTCTTCCCAAATCGCATGACTCTCTTCCATGGAGATATTAGAAGGAAGACATTATCTCCAACGTCGAACTCCAAGTCCCTTCAACGGTTGTCAGCATAGCTCATTTGCCGACATTGAGTAGCTTTGATGGGTTTATGGATTAATTGAACCTTCTACATCATCTCTTGATCAAGATCGGGTCTATGTAGCTTTCTTTCTCCAACTTCATCCCAACAGGTTGTAGTTTTACATCACTTTCCATACAGAGCTTCATATAGAGCCATATGAATACTCGAGTAGAAGCTAATGTTGTATGAGAGCTCAACCAATGGGATATTCTGATCCCATCCACCTTTGAATTCTAGAGAGCAGGCTCTATGAATATCTTCAAGCGTCTGTATAGTCCTTTCAGATTGGCCATCAGTTTGGGGGTGATAGTCCGTGTTGAAATTTAATTCAGTACTCAAATCATGTTGAAGGCTCCTCCAGAATTTAGATGTGAACCTCAGATCATGGTCATAGACAATTGAGAGTGGAACACCGTGCAGTCTCACCACTTCCTTCACATATATCTTTTCAAGTTGTTCAAGTGAGATATCTTCCCGAATAGCAATAAAATGGGTAGTCTTGGTGAGTCGGTCAACCAAAACCCATATCGAATTATTTCCCTTTGATGTATTTGGGTGACCCGTGACAAAGTCCATAGTAACATTTTCCCATTTCCACATGGGTATAGGAAATGGATATATCATACCTTTGGACTTTTTCCACTCAACTTTAACTTACTAACATACAAAGAACCTTGATATATATTCTACAGTCTCCTTCTTCATGTTATCCCAACAGAAGTGTTCCCATAGACCACGGTACATCTTGGAACTCCAAGGATGGATAAGGAATGCTGAGCTATGTGCATTGTCCAATAGATCCTTCATTATCCTAGGTGATGAAGGCACACAAAGCCGCATTCCAAACCAAATCACACCATCATCATCGATATGGAACTCTTGAAGATTCCCTTCTTTTACTGCATTCACCCTCTTTTTTATCTCCACATCATCCATTTTTTCTTCCTTAATCTTCTCCTAGATGGATGGTTGCACAATCATTTGGGCAAGGTAGGATGTATCCGCTACCCTTATGATTTCAAAATCCATTCTTTGCATATCAATGAAGATATGGTATTTCTCAATCCACAACATGGATAGAGTAGCATGTTCTTTCATGCTTAGAGCATTAGCTACCTTGTTCGCCTTTCCAGGATGATAAAGAATAGAGCAATCGTAATCCTTGATTAGCTCTAACCATATACATTGACACATGTTGATCTCGTTTTGTGTGAATATATACTTTAGGCTCTTATGGTCGGTGTATATGTCACACTTCTCACCATAAAGGTAGTGTCACCAGATTTTCAAGGAAAAAATCAAGGCCGCCAGCTCTAGATCATACGTCGGGTACTTCTGCTTATGGATATTCAACTATTGTGAGACATAGGCTATCACATTATCATTTTTCATTAGTACACAACCCAAGCCTTTGTTTGAGGAATCACTGTATATCACAAAATGTTCACCACTTTTCGGTAGTGTGAGTACAAATGCCGTGATGATCCTTCTCTTTAGATCCTTGAAGCTTCCCTCAGATTCTTCCGTCTATACATACTTCACCCCTTTCCTTGTTAACTTAGTTAGTGGGATTAACAAACGTGAGAAGTTTCTCATAAACCATCTGTAGTACCCAGCTAATCCAAGAAAACTACAGATTTCGAAGACACTAGAGGGACTGGGCCATTCCTCATTCGCCTTTGTCTTTGAAGGATCCACAAAAATTCCATCACTTGTGATCACTTATCCCATGAATGTGACTTGCTTCATCCAAAATTCACACTTTCTAAACTTGGCATACAACATCTCCTTTCATAATGTCTCCAACACAAGTCTTAAATGTTCTTCAGGTTCCTCCATTCTCTTAGATTAGATGAGAATATCATCATTAAACATTTCCACAAATTTGTCGAGGTAATGTCTAAAGATTCTATTCATCAAATCCAGGAAGATTTCAGGGGAATTAGTAAGTCCAAAGGGAAAAACCAATAATTCATAGTGCCCATACCATGTATGGAAGATAGTCTTCTGAATATATTCCTTCTTCACCTATACCTGATGATATCCAGAATGAAGATCCACTGTTGGGAAGTATTGAGCTCTTCTTAACTGATCGAACAAGTCATCAATCCTTGGAAGAGGATACTTTTTCTTTATAGTGATCTTGTTGAGTTCCCAATAATTTATACACAACGACATTGTTCCATCCTTCATCTTCACAAAGAGCACTGGTGCACCCCAAGGTGATGCACTAGGGTGTATGAACCCTTTGTCCAGATGCTCTTGCAGCTTCTTCTTTAACTCATACAGTTCGATAGGGGCCATCCTATAGGGAAGCATCGAGAGAGGAGTTGCTCCAGGTATGAGTTCAATTGAGAACTCTACCTCACTATCCGGGGGAATTCAGGGTAACTCTTCGGGAAAGACATCACTGTATTCCCTCACGATGGGAATTTCCTCAATGTTGGCACTTTCCTTCAACTCAACCATTTGAGAGAGCTTCTTCATAGAGAATCAACACCCACACCATTGAAGGATTTTTCAAAGGAGATTCATGATATTCCTTGAATTTGTAGAAGAGCCTGGGATAGTACTGAATATGAAAAGAAATTTCCTTTTCATGACAGTTGATATGTGCTCTATATGAATAGAGCCAATATATTCCCATTATAGCGTCGAATTCCACCATAGGAAGTATTTGGAGATTTTCTGGAACAATCTTCCCACATACGCCAACGGGAGAAGAGTCAAACACTTGGGTTGCAATGATTTCACCACTTGGTGTTTTTACAGACATCTCTACTTCAATGTTTTGGGGGTTCGATTCTGTAGTTCTAGCAAACATGCAAGATATAAAGGAATGCATAGAACCAAAATAAAATAATAATTTGGCCATTCTTGAGTGAATAGGATTTGTACCTTATATGACTTCATTATCAGGCTCCACCACCACAATAATGATGGCATAAGACTTCCCTTGTAAATTTTTCTTTGGTGGTTGCTGATGTAGATTACCCTCAAGAACTCAAGGTTTAGTGCACTGGTTTTCATAGTGCCCTAGCTCCCAACACTTGTAGCATTAGACCATGAGTGGTTCTCTCATTTCATTAGCTATATTATCCTTCCATTTTGTGTCTTTTCAACAATATTGGGCATGCTGTCCTTGTTTCCCACACAGGAATCATTTCCCCATCCCTTTGAGGCAGTTCCCATGGTGCAACTTCCCACATTTTTGACATGTGGGTCGTTGATTTTTCTTCCCACCTTTTCCATTAGATCCACCATCTTGAAACTCCATATTTCTTTTCTTATCACCATAGCCTTGGGACCATTATCCAAACTCCATCTCCACTTCAAGAGAACATCAAACAACTTCTCCAAAACTCCCAAAGTCCTTAATTGGAAGGGCCTTTTGAAGGTGTGGTTTTAATCCACTAAATAATCTATCAATTTTTCTATCATTGTTGATAACAAAACCCGAAGCGTACCTCAAAATACTTGTGAAATTCGCTTCATAGGTTGTGACATATTCTCCTTCTTTTTTATTGAGCTCTATAAACTCTCTCTCCATCTTCGTACGAATAATTCGTGGGAAATTCATATTAAGAAACATTATCTTAAAGTCTTCCCATTCCATCTCTTAAATTTCCTCCCTTAGCTTGGTGTTTTTAATCAAAGCCCACCATTGATCAAATTCTTCATCTAGATGATAAACAAATAGGGTCAACTTCTCCATCTCAGAATATTGAAGAACCAAAACGATCTTCTCCATGGAGTTAACCCACTATTCCGCAACTAGTGGATCTGAAGATCCACTAAACGTCGGTGGTCATTGCTGCATAAAACATTCGATAGCTAGTTGCTCCCTCTTTGGTGAAGGAGGAAATTCCCCATTATTATGGTTATTGTTAATAACCTGAGATAATTGGGTAAGAATCACCATGAAGTTTTAAACTCCACCTCCCAAATCATTGGGGATGTCGTTCGGGCAATCATTGCATTGGACCTCGCACGAGTTATTGGAATGATTTCTCCTGGTTCCCACAATTTTCTAAAATAGAAAATGTTAGAACAAAACATAAGTAAACAAGATATTAATAACTTATTCATTTATACAATTTATATGAAAAACATAACATATGGGATCCCTGTGTAGATTTTCTTGTGTTCCTACTTGTACTTAGTGTCATGCTAGAGGTTTTCTCTAGGGTTCACTAATCCTAATCCCCAAATTAACTAAATCATTCCTCTGATACCAAATATAGCATCCTGACATTTTCATAAATTAATATTACATCATTTTAAAGATAAAAAACATAATAGTATTACAAATAGATGATCCAAAGGTTTACTGTCTTGGGAACACTAAGACCATATATAACAATTACAACATCAAGCATAAAAATTTATTAATTTCTTCTTCTCTAGATTCTTATTGTCACTTGTCCTCTCCTTAGTACATGTAGCCACCTGAGGATATATATAAAAAGGGGTGAGCTAAAATCCTAGTAAGAGGATATATAAGATGTATATAGCATGGTGGTAGAATAATCATAACATAGGAAAAAGATCATGAACATGAGAGGAACATAAATAAAAGACATGAAATGTGGCAATGCATAAAAATGAAACATCATGTTTTAGTGTTTAAATACTACACATAATTGTGAACCAAGCTAGTATCTTGTTCACATATCATTTCACATATACTCATGTGATTCATCACTTTACCCAATTCATAGGAGCGCTATATAATTCTGGGCACACCTGTCACTTTGAAACATTCATATTGCGCTAAATAATTCCGGGCGCACCCGTCACATCATAACATTATCATTATCCTGATTTCCAGATAGAACACATATAAATGTGAACATAAATAACCCATGTAAAGGAATTGGTTTCATCTCATAATAATACATTCATAAGCATTGGGTTCCCAAAATAAAGAGGGAACAACATACTTGATACAAGAACCATTAACCATGAATGGGAGGTAAAAGTTGAGTTGTTAAAAGAAGGGTTATTTTGGAAAACATTTGGTTAGACATAAACTTCATTAGAAAAAATTTATATCCCAGAAAAGGTAATATAATTTTGAGGAAATTATCTTTAAGGAGTAACCATATCAGAATGGAGTGAAAGAAGGATAACACAAAAGAAGAAAATTGAGTTCGAGATTTCCCCTTACCATGTATCTGTATGCTTCCCTCTCATTAATGTCCTGTATAATGACATTATATTCATTAATTTGAAATTCCAGAATCTTTTATACATTAATAGGGTTCATTATGGATACATTATGTGATTTTATGTGCCTTTTAATGAGTTATAGAGTTTAGAAACATTGTGCGGGAATGTTTGTTTTTATGCTTTTCTTGAGTGGTTCTCTTGTATTCTTAAATTGATGTTCTGGTAGAACATGGGTAATCATCCATAACTGATATTACATGTTATTAATGATATTAAAGGAGTTTTAATGATCTTATAATGAATTATATTATATCCATCTGGATGAATCATTAGATAAGAATTAAATGATTATTGTTTTGGTTAATTTGGGCGGTTTTTCGATCACAACAAACTTGTTTTAATTTATCACTTAGTAAAAATATCATAAGTCAGTTACAAAACATTAAATAGGAAATAAGACATATAAAATATTCTGGTTCAATCATTAAAATGGTTTCATGAGTAGATCAGAAGGTAGAAATGGAAGACGAAAACATGTCGTTTTTGAAGGTGATAAATTAACACCACACGAACAACGTTCCCTTTAATAAAATAAAAGAAATAGGGAAAGGGAGGTTGGATTATATAATATCCCATTAGCATAATAACATTCTATTATATGTATAATATAGGAGTTAAAATACCATTTGGGTGAATATTGGTGGGGAGAGATCATGAAATGAACTTGAACATGAAAGGAAATTAAAGGAGGAGAGGGAGGGAAATTACCTCTTGAATCCTTCTCTTGAGAACCACCTTAAGGGCCTAATCTTGGTCTTTTGGTGAGACCAGCAACTCTTGTAAATGGGGTAGGGGCTATATAGGATGTTTGGGTAGAGTTTAGGGAAGTCTTGGGGCTTTATAGGTGTGAGGGAATGAGGGCATGAAGGGTGGTTTTTATAGTGGAGGGGAGGGGGAAATTTTGAATATTTAATTCATTATTTTATTATTTCCCTCAAGACAACCAATTTTACTATTTCATGTAACCTATAATAGTGATAAGATCATGTGATTTCGAACTAAGTTGCCTTGCATCACTTGTGATATCATGAGTAGTGTATTTAACTGTTAAATTTTATATACTATAATTTACCGTATTTCACTATTTATAAAAAATTCGAGTTTTTCAGAAAAATACCAAAAATTTTCCCTAACCATTTTTAGACGCGTAGAATCCAAAAATGAAGTCCATTTTTCAAAATTAATTTTCTAAATATTATTAATTTAATTTTAAAATAAAGTCATAGTTAATTCTAAAAATAACAATCTTAAAGGTTCACTTAGTTTTATTTCTCATTGAAAAATTAATTAAGATCTCATTATCTTATTTCCTTAAGAAAATAAAATAATATTATTATTAATATTCATAAGGTTTATATTACTATTAATTTTATTATTCATAAGGGTATGTTACTTTTCACCAAAAAAACAAGTTTGTTCTATCAAACTCCAAAAATCATCTTGAATACAACTGTGTATGTCGGATTTTCAAAATTCCAAACACAGAAGTGACAAAATTGTGTTTAAATGTCACTTATCACTTAATAGTTCATTATGTTCTTAATTCATGTGTTTTTATGACATAATTTTATGAAGGAAATTTTCATTGAAAAACTTTGGGTCGTCAGAGAGGCTTCCCAATCCCTCTACAAAACTCTTTTTAGAAAAATCTAGGAATTATGGTGACATGGGGAGTTGGTCTATGATCACCGAGATGGAATCATGTCTCCCAGAAATTCTAGGTAATCCAGTAATGAATTCAATGTATACCCCAACCCACTTTCAATTGGGTACCTCAAGGGGTTCAACTAAACTACCTAGAACGTAGTGATATTCCTTCACCTTAGGACAAGTGAGGAATCAAGGGAAAAAGTCTGTAACACCATTCATCATGCCTAGCCACAAAAACTAAAGTCATAGTTATTGGTACATATTTTATTCACCATAATATACCTCAAATGGGGAAATATGAAATTCCTACAACACAACCTCCCCCAATATCCAAGGTAACATCAGCCTCCATTTATATAGATTGAAATGCTCCCCATAGTCATAATATCTATTATGAGCATGTCCTATGGATATTTGAGTACATAAGATCTCATAGTCAGTATATCATTTATGATAATACCGAACATGATGTAAAAGTGTTGGGGTAACAACTATCAACTAAATATAAGAACTACTATCTTGGTCCATGAAGGAAAACTTCTTAGAGGATCGCTACATCAAAGCCTTGGCCAAAAATATTGAAAAAGATATCCTAGTTATAGAATCATCCCCCGCATTTCCTTTCCCAGGAATATAGATACACTCAATGTCATAGTCTTGAAAGAACTCGATCCATATCCTCTATCTCATGTTATGATCCTTTTTTAGGTGAAATACATTGGATTTTTGTGATCATAGTAAGTGATAAACTGCTCTCCCATTAGTTAGTGTCACCACCACATTCAGGAGAAGACTACCACTACTAACCAAAAATCATGGTTCACGTAGTTTTTCTAATGTTGTCTCAACTCAAATGGGCCATAGGCAATCACCACCTATGTTTGCATCAGAACACAACCATGTTTGATCACTAAGGCATCACAAAACACTATATACTTGACACCCTCCTCTGGAAATCTCAATATGGGAGTTCTCCCTATCCTCTTCCTCAGTTCCAAAAATTACTATTGGAACTTTTACATCCACAAAAAGATGTACCCTTTTTGACTATTATTTCATGGGCGATTCCACATTGGAGACATTAGGTACAACCCTTTAAAAATACCCTACAAACCCAAGGAAATGTCATACCTCAACAACACTCTTGGGTGGATCCCAAGAAATCAGTTCCCAAAACATTTCAAGATATACTACATCTCCAACCTCTAAGATGACATTCCCATAAAGTGGAAATCTAAAATAAAAAATACCACTTCGAGAGCTACATATAAACACGTCTCTCTGGGATTTTGTTGAGGACCATCCAAATTTGTCTCGTGTGCCCCTACTTGGATTGGAAATACCGTAGGATTTCATCGATGAATATCACCATGAAACAGTGTATGAAAGGATGAAATATCTAGTTCATGAATCCCATGAACCCTTCTGGTGAATTTTTCATGTTGAAGGACATCACCACATACTCATAGTGACTATAGAGACATATGATTATTGTATTTGGTGCCTCTTTGTCCTGTACTCCCAGTAGGTGATAGCCTCACCAGAGGTCAATCTTTAAGAACAATTGTACCAATATCAACTAATGAAATAGGTCATTTATTGTCAGTTGTGGATACTTATTCTTCATTTTCATCATATTCATGCACCTGTAATCAACACATGACCAAAATCTCCAAACATGTTTCTGAAAAAAAACCCGGGGCCCACTAGGGAAAACACTGGGTCTCAAAAATCCATTCTCCTACAAGTCCTGCAACTTCACCCCTAACTATTAAATATATGAGGGAGATATATAATATGCTTTGGAAGATATTGGTGCCATATCAGGATGAAAGTTAATGCAGAAGTATTGTTCTCAAAGGGATGGTAAACTTGGTTTATCCTCAGGAAATACATCCTCATACTCTGCCACCACATCATGAAATTGATACAACAAAGAATCCATTTATCCAGGAGTCATGCTATCCAATTAGTGAGTAATTGGGAGAACTGTCATTTTTTTAGCACATCCAACACCACCAAGGTTTCTGTTTCACCCAAAATGGAAAACCTCTTTCCACAACTATGGAAAAACTATAAACACTACCTAAAACATTCAATCTGTGCAGTAACTATGGGTACTCAGTCCAAATATAGGATGGAATCATAAGGCCTCATTACTGCTACAAAGAGATAACATACATATCTATTTCCTTAAATAGTCAACTGGAACTGTCGAAAAAAGTATGTATTCTATGATTTTCCACATATTGTAGTCTCCAACCACAAGGGTCAAGCTAATGTCTCAACTATAATATATATGTTTCAAACCAGAGAAGTTAAATGGAAGTAATGACTCAAACCGATGTCTACTAGTACTATATACAATGTATACAAGGCATAGATCATAACTCGTATCATCTCTTCTGAATTTGGTTCATTGGCCTCCATATCTTGAATCTAACCTCATACACAACCATAATCTCCCTGAGCCTAGTGCAGACCACCCGGGGGTGGTGGTGGTAATAGATCAAACCTCTCACCACCTCTTACTTCCCTTCTATCCCCAATTATACTTTATATACCCTACATACCACCCTAATCCTACCATTATCTCCATGTTGGTGGTATTTTGACCATCTCATGGGCATCTATATGATTGGTCAAACAATCGCAAACCAAAAGTCATGGACCATCGCATGATAAAAAATTCCTATCCCTTGGCTAATTTGAGCCACCATGACATCCCTACACTGTTAATGCTCATGGGATCCCCTCCTGAAGCATCTGACGTGCTTGGATCAATGTGAATTCCATCAGTTTCCTATTTCTGAGGTCTGAGCTACTGATTAACTTTTCCTCCAAAAACCTATCCACAACCAATGATCTCACAATTACCCCATAAATGGTTGAAATTAAAAGGTATACCATAGAGGCCATGATGTCCTGGTGCATGATCTACTTAGAGGATCAAGATATGAAGAATTTACCTTGTGAAATATCAAAGTATTAATGCGAGAGATTCGTAATCCTCATCGAGTATTCCTCTTTGGACTTACTGCCCTGTTACAGATGCAGTAGCTCCTATATGCGTAACGACCGAAACCTTGCCAGATAGAACTCCTCCAATAAGTGAAACTCAATGTTTGACTAGGAGAGATATGTATTGTAATGTGAATGAGTCACCGAGCTCGACCATTTCCCATAAGGGACCTAAATAAGACTCACTACATAGACCACTATCTAATCATCATGAATCCTAACAAGGTGGAAAATGTGAGCGACTTTGTCTACCTCATCCCTAGAATCCAAAGGGTCTAGATCACCCTGAAATCATGGATTTCACTACCTATTAAACATGTGAAACCCACTAAACATAAATTCTAACTCACATAGTACTTCCAACACTTTATTCTCATAAATTGGTGGTGGAATGAATGGTAAACCACCCGAAGGATCTATCTCATGTAAAGGTCTATATGCTGATTCCTCATCACTAGGAGTATCGTCCTCCTAATCACATAGTGGAATCCTATCTTTTTGTTTTTATGGAGGCATCCTGATATGACACAAGATGTACCAAGTTCAAAATTCTATATCTTGGGAGTTGACACAATTGTGATATGGAATACACAACCATTCCTAAAAGATTCAACTAACAAAAAATTTCCATGCAACCAATGTTTAGGTGTACCAAGTTTAAAGGGATGTGATCATAGTCTTCGTGTCTTGATATGTTAATCACTATACCAAAAAATGCACCTTTATACTAAAATTTGAGCTTGAAACATTAAACATGATTTCCCCAAACCAAACTCACCAACTCTGGTCTTATAGTAGAACTGACCACCATTGAATTCACACTCTCATGACCCAATTTGCTGAGTTCTAACATGTGACTACACCATGTGTAGCCCCAATATGCTATAGGATTGTGTCTAGATCTGAGTACACATATCCCAAAAATGATATGCATTGCAATAAATTACTTGTACAGACACACGTATCCAATTCCACAATTTTATAAATGAAAAATAACTGAAGAAATAAATGAACACATCTAGGATCCCACCAAAATGTATGATAGTAATTTATTAAAAGAGAAAATAGGTGCCAAATACAATCCCAACCAAAATTATTAAAATTTAAAAATGTTACAAGAATGGGGTATAATTAAAATTCAAGATCATGGTAAAAACACAGTCTAAAAATCAATAACTATGCTCCACCATTACATATCCTTCCATGATAGTGTCAAAATGTCTTTCATCTGTGTAAGATACAACATGTGTGAGAAATGCCCATATGAGGGTGAGTATAACAACATTAGGTTGGAAACCCTAAAAAATTAAAATGAATTACCCAATATAGAATGTTCAATAAAACATATAACAACAAATGTATAAGAAAAACACATATATATACTTAGGGAAGACACCACACCATCAGGAGGTCATAACCAATTGTCATCCACCATATTATTTTTAAATCAATTCTCATTATGAGAGAATCCACAACATGAGCCATGCTATAATCAAATAAATTAAATGAAGGCATATAAATAAATGGTATCCTCCAAAAAAATATCCATGTTCAAGAAGATTATGATATTCAGATAGGGGGTAATGCTTAGAACTGCTAGGGGACACCACTAACCCAATATGGATTAACCCACTGTATATGGGATCATATGTTATGGATTACACAAACCCTACCTATACATCCTCTTATTCGGAGGATCAAAACCCTAATTAGGGAGGTCACACTAATTTTATGAACCCCACATAGGTAACAAAGATGATAGGGAATCTCCCTTTTTTTCATAGAGGGACAACACAACTCTATCTGAGACTCAAACCGTAGAGCGGATCACAATATAGTGATGTGGAAGTCATTCCAGGTTGTAACCTTGAGGGAAAGTAATAATGGAACACACATATCTTATACAAGTCCAAAATAAGAAAATGAATATCTACAAACACTGTTGATGGGGTTATATAGTGTGTCCAGGTATCCCCATGACAACCCATGTGGAAGATCCCCACATGACATATATGTATCCATATGCATGACGTGTAGAATAAGTACATGGTGTGTAGAGAAATATGGTATCCTACCCATGTTTCCTAGATGTGCTTGTGTAAAATTTTTGTGTCTATATAAAAATATTTTTACACTATGTCATGTCTGTGTCCATGTACACGACGTGCCACACGGTCATGTACTTTTTTCTATGATTGTGTGCTTCTCGAAGTACATGTCAATCCCAAAGTAATGTGGTCAAACATTATGTGATTTGAATCACATGAAATATTATCCTTATCTTCAACTTTAAACCCTATTTGTTAATGGATGGGCTCTAAACGACATGTAATATTGATTTACATGGAAGGTTGCTCAGGATTTTTGAAATCTAGAGGTTCATCCTTAATTCATACTCATGTGATGATGCCCCCTTGATGTTTATTGGAGACTATTCCATAGATCTAGGATCTTGGATGATGGGCCTCACCATCGATTAACCACCAAAATACGTCCCTTGAATCTCGTCATTAAAATCACCTATGATGTTGAAGTTTCATGTGCTTCTAGAGAGGGAGAAGAAATATCAATGTGGTTCTATTCTCCTCGAATCTACACAATTTCAACATCTATCCAAAAACCAAAACTGCCATCACATTCTGTACCCACAGTTTCGATCAGTTGTGCTGAAGAATGGTCACGTAACTATCAAAAACCAAGTTTTCATCAATCCATTGTCCAAAAGGAATACCAATGATGATCACACTAAAAAATTGTGGATAAATCCATAAACCAAAAAATTTTAGGAACAAACATCGACCTTTGTCCCTTTGGCCTCAATACATTGTTGTATAAGCAGATGAATGCATTAGATTTAAACAAAAAAATCAAAAACATAAATAATTCCATCAATTTAATTCTTTCTTGGAGGAACATATCAATTTGGTTAATGGAATTGATCCACAATCATCTAATATTAAGAAAAGGAATAGAAGTAACAAGGAAAAAATCCTTCCTATATTTTGGATCGATCACTAAAGGAGAATGGTTTTGTAGCCGTTATTGACGAGATCCAAATACTCTATTGGTGAAATGATCCATCATGAGATCCATGTATATAATACGTCACCAAGAAATCTCTCCAAGGGTTGTCTAAATACCCCTAGTTTGGGCATGAAACCTAAAGAAAATATTATAACTGTACACTTAAAGGAGAATCCATCTGCTTGATCAAATAAATTATTTAATTTATTTAATTCAATTATGCTCGCAACAATTTTTCCAAGCAGCCCACACAAAAAAATATTATGTCATGACTAAGTGACAACCCATGTTTAGAACTCAGTAGTGACCTTGTAATTTTGATACGGGACACCATTTGGGAGTTATCTGAATATTTTGGGAATATAGTGTGAGTGTGCTTGTGCTATTTAGTATAAATAAAACATTAATTGCCAGAACATCAGGTCTTGGAATCACATGTCTTATGAGGGCCTAGTATAAAAAATAATCAATTTAATATCCAAATATAATTAATTGAAATATACAATCTACTACACTATGTTCCATATTTGTGTACAATATCAAACTGTAGAACTATATTTAATATTATCATCTTGGAATTTCATGGTTGTCATTTTAAAAGGGAACTGTTTTAACATTATCAATGAAATAAAATACTCTAATACGTTATTACATTAATGTCAAGCATAAAAATGAAAATTACGTCATAATATATTATATTAATTTTTAGATGATCAAATTTTGATGAAATAAAAATACAAACAGTCTATACTAGGACCCCAAATCTAACATCATGGTGTCTTATAACCTACACCACTCTGAGAAATAAGGAAATTCCTATAAAATATCTCTTTATGTAACATTAATCCACAGAGATAGAATTATATGAGAAAAACAAAATCATGTTGGATGCATGTACCTGTATTTCCCACAATGGTGGAATATAACTGTCACACCACCCAAAACTATTGATGGAGGTAGTCAATGAGAAAATATTAAGCTACCACCATCATTTCTACCATTATCTTCAAACATAACCTTTTTTAGATGATCCAATCCCACTCTATCCCAACACTAAATGAATCCCATAAAAACCTGACATGAATTATTAGAAAATATCCCCAATCAAGGAATGATTAAACACATCAATGTAGTTTTTTTTAAATATCATGGCCTAGGAAAAAATATTAATTCTTATCCTGATTTCAAATTTCCAATACATATCTTATAATTAATGATCATTTTAGGAGATATTTGGACCATATCTACATTTATGTTGGAATATTCTAGCACCAAATGCTCTCTTAGTGAAGGGTTAATAACAACATGGACGTGGAAAGGGACATGGTCTTAGGGAATAATTGATAAATGAAAACTGCCATAAGTCCCTTACATCCCATATCCTCATACTTCCCATCATGAATCAAGGTCTCCCACATCCTACGCTATCTCCTTATAACATAAATATGTCACACTTCTTGTTGATGGTTTTAGGAGTCCCATGAATCACACAATTCCATTCAATATTCTCCACCGAGTCTTTTTTATCCTTATGGTATGTTCTTCTTCATAATTAATGATGATAATGACTGAGAAACTCATGGGTCTGATCATACTATAGAATTAATTCAAATTCCAAAAACTAAGAAGGACCTGATCCCACTCCCCAACCCACGGTTTAGATGGCCCAAGACACTCTATCAATAACTCTCTAATCTACTGGTGGGTTATCCAGAAGAGCGTTCTCTCTGGAATCCTCCCATTGTTGTACTAGAGGTCACCAAGGATATGAGATACTACTCAATGCAACCAAATTAATATGGAAACTATCAATACACTACCCCATGAGAAATAAAATGAAAAACAATAAAGAATTTACAAAAAAACCACATCTAATCAAACCACTATACCCAAAATTAGTTCTCACTCCCAATATACATCCCATGTATTACACCCTAAGGTGGATCCAATATATATTCATAATATCTAATGGAATCCCATGTTTTTTAGAGGTGTGTAGGGATAACACCCCACTATCAATAAGAACTTCAAGCCATAATATTACTTTCACCAATCTATCTAGAATTTCCTAAATATAAAGAATAGATAATTGTTATAACCATATCTAATAACATTTTATCATGAAAAGGACCAATGTTTCATCCAACCTAATTACCAAACTGTCATGTGTAATATCTTAAATACAATTCACCATCCCTATGGGATTGAAAATAGTTCCTGGGAAACAAATAATTCAACTAGGAATGTTTTAACCCATCATAAAAATCAAAATATAGATAAAAATATATATATCTATTTAAAATTTTTATTAAAATAGGGCATACATGACTTAAAAAATATATACCTAACTAAATACTAAAATGAAAAAATGGAAAGTGGTCTAATAATGAACGTCAATGATCTCCATACGAAAAGAGGTCTGACACCTACCATTTCCCCACCAATACTTCTCCATAAATGGAAAATGACTAGAAAATGTATCCAACACCACCGAATATGGCATTCCTATTACCAGAATAAAAAAACATTATATAAAAACCCATGGGTTGTATGTAGGGTGTGATATCACATGATCAGTATAATCATAATAGTTTTTTATGCATTGAAAACATAAGGAAAATAAAAATTATTTTTCTAAATAAGGAACCACTTTAATTTGGACCCAATATTTTTCATTGAAAGGAATGTAAAATTACAATGAATACCTAAAAAGGGATAAAATTTTAGCACAAGAAAAATGGGAATTCTAAACACAGCAAGGGTTAGTGGGTACTTTTGATCCCTATACTATTGATGATCGATTGTAGACAGAAATCTATATTATCCTATATAAGTGAACCAATCCACACCATTATCTATTGTTTAGTTAATGTTGTCACATAATCCTATTAGGTAGGGTGGGCCATGAATGAATAATGTTTCTAATATAAAATCCGTGTTAACCTGGATTTACATGTTCTTTATCTCATTTTTTAAACAATAATAATATACGTTATTTAATAACCAAATAATAAGACTCTAGAGAAACCCATCATCTACTAAATCCATATGGGAAAAACAATTTCAGGAGCCTTATGCACAGTGATGAACTTAATATCATAAATTTCCTCACAAAAAATTATGAATAAATGGAAATCATGGAAACAACATATAACACATAAAATAATTTAACAACACTAAACTACCTACATTTTCCCTCAAAAAAACATAAACCTATTAGAAACACAGGAAAAAATAAATGGAGAACCTATGATGGACAAAACACATCGAAAATATGAAAACCTATTCCAGGAAATTTAGATTAGACAAAATCTATTCATTTTAATAACTAGGTTAGATAAAACCCAAGAAAGAAGAGAGTCATAACAGAGGAATGGGGAGAAGAGAAAATTTCCGGGGGTTCCCATGAATAATACATGAAAATATCCACCAAAACATCGAACCATGATTATTGGGGATAGATTGGAGTGGAAATCAAATGGTTGGATCAGTTTTGAATGGTGGAAAACGTTGGTGGAACAGGTTAAATCATTGAGAGATAAATTTGGATTTTCATTATTTATAATAGATGGGAGGGCTTTACAATTTGGAGACATTTCATTCCAAATCATGCACTAAAAATTATGTTCCCTCTTTCTAGATAGTTAAATAATAAACATTATAGGATTCATGGTTTCAAAAACCATGTTCCATGCCATTTAGGAACTCAAGTTCCACTGTCTATCCTTGAATGGTTTTCTTCATTCAACACATTTTTCTCGTAATTTTTCACCAATTGTGTTCCTTCCACTATCCATTAAAAACATCTATTTCTCAAAACATTACTTTGAGAAGCAAGAAAATAGAATAATGAAAAAAATAAACTAAAATTATTTGAATATGTAATCGTGGGTGAGATAGACCTACTACCTAAAATATTTAAAATTTTACATTTATAGGTATATTTTTGGGTTTTGGGGATTATAGATGGTTGGAGTGATTTTAGTGGTGGATTTTCAATGAATATTTGAGTTTTTAGGTTTTTACTAGATTCACACCTTATATTAGTGTTATTATTCTATGGGTTTGACATTATTTATGGTTTATTGACAGGTTTTAGGTTGTTTTATTTGTTTTCTAAATTGTACAAGTATAGAACCAAGGTTCATAGATTGGATGAAGTATTTATTTAGTGTAAATTATGTTTTTGAAATAGAGTTTTTTTCATGATATTTTTGTTAACACCAGATTTTGAGACATTAGAGAAGACATTAAAGATCCTGGAGGTTTTCTTAAGTAGTTTCATTATAATGGAGTCCACTATTGTGAAATAGGATATTCAATGATGTGGGGGTGACTAACCAAGATTTATCATATAATGCTATTAATAAGTCACACTATAGGTCATTGCATCGTGCTATATATAATAGACACTTGATGTGGGAAAAATGTGAATTTTAGGTGTATCTATTTATATACAAGATTGAGATATAATTTTATATTGTAGTGGTGTATAATAGTCATATATGTGATGTTGTAGATAATTTGATGACTATAGCATAAAATAATATTCATAATATTGAAAAAGTTGATAAGATTGATATTTAAGATCTATTAAATCAATTATATATTAATTTAATTAATTAAACATCAATTTTAAATTTTATATCTTCTTTGAGGATAAAATAAAGTAAAATAAGTAACAGTGATGGTGTTTCATAATTGGTTTAATATTATAAAGATAATAAAAAATGAGTCCATCGACAATTTCTTTAACAATTATAATTAAATTGATGGAGCTATATATGGACATGGTGCTATGATGGAAGATAATGAAATTTTAAAAAAATCTTCCAGTATTTCCATTATTTTAAAATTCAAAGGTATCAGTGATTAAAGTAGGAAACCATATCGAGTTTTCCCTTTATGATCCTGATATCATGTTGGTGTAATATAAAATGTTAATGGAACAAGATAGAGTATTATTTCAATCCACAGTAGAGATTGTTTCCATGAATGTATACCAACATTATATTCGAGGATTTTTAGTTCAAAAAGATGTTTCTGATTAATTATTATCACTATTTCATGAATTTTCAAGATGTAAAAATGGATGCCTCAAAGAAAGATATCCCTAGAACTTTTTAATCTCGGAATATATTGGCATACTTCATGATTATATCCAACAATGTTTTATAGAGATTTTTATGATAAAAACACTAAAAAATTGAAAAATATTATTTGAAACAAAAAATTTTATATACAAATAGATGTTGGAAAAATATTCATGGGAAAATTATTCATGGGAAAATATAGGTGATAAAATAATAATATGGTTATGAGGAATGTTTCGAATGTATTGGGGTTAAATTTATCATAGATAATAGGGATATAGTTATGGAAGTGACTAAAAATGAAAAATGTTACAAATATAATGAAAAAAACAAAACATTCTCAAAACATTAAATGTTATCATGAATGAGATATTTATATGAGTAATATAAAATGATGGGAATATAAGAAAATTTTTATTCTTTAAAATGATTCTTCAGAGTAAAATGACTAAATAAAAGATAAAATTACCCAATTATAGATGATAGAAAAACAAGATGGATCTACTGAAACCGAATTTGGATAACTCTATTATATCATGGTATATATTGAGAAAGAATAAATAGATATTGATGAAATTATGTCTCATATTTAAGAGAGAATAAAAAGGGTTAAAATCATTCAAGAATAAGTTGTGATTTTATGATAGAAACGTGATGTTGAAGAATAAAAATGTTGTCAAAAATGTGAAATTTGGAAATTTCACTAATAATTAATCGATAATAAGATAAGGTTGAGGTATAAGGAATATTTATAGAATTATATATTACAAAACTCCCAAACAAATGTGAAAAGGTTGATTTAGTTGTAATGAAGAGACAAAGAAATCTCAGGGCTTATTTTACATGGAAATTTTGAGACAGTATTTAGAATAAATCCCCATCTTCAACAAACTATCAAAAAAGGGAAAAAATTCTGATACTAGAGATATATAGAGAGATAAAATATTATTCTTAACCTTTATTAAGTGTCAAATGTTTTGGTTATCTAGGGTAGTTGATATATACCTCATATGGGGGAATCATGGAGTCAATTAATGGAATATATGATTATTTTTTACTCCTTGATAATGTAATATATTTTCAAGATAAGGTTTGAAATTTTTTAAAAGTGTTCAGAAGTTTACAAATCTCCAAAAATGAAGGATTAAAAAATACTCTATTAGAATGAATTGATGAACGGATGTAGTGAGATCATATTAGATTCATATAGTTAAATATTTGTACCCAAATGAAGAAAATGAGTACAATTTACCAAAATATAATGAATAGAATGTGGATATTGTATCCATAATATCAACCTTACTGGGTATATCTTAGAATTAATATATTTAAAATTACAAGGAAATTTATAAAAAACATTATCTTAAATGAGTGAAGAATATAGTCATCTAGAATCTTGATATTGGGTGTTCACCCCACATGACCAAAAATAAGAATCAATTGAAAAATTTAAAGTGATGTATTGATTTAAGTGTTTTTTTGGAAATTAAATATAATTAATAATCAAAAGAATTGGGAAGAAAAGGCTAGTTGTAAATGAATTGTAAAATTCATAAGATTTTATTATGGGTACTCTATGACATAATATTTTGAGTTTAAGATAATTTTTTCACTCCATGATTTAATTAACATTCAATTAAAAGTGAAAATTGATTAGAATAAATGTCAAAAATTAATTAATGAATAATTAAGTAACAATTGATAACTTATCCTAAGTTTATCGATTTGAGAAAACATTTATCTTCATTGTGGAAGAAGAAAAAATCCATCAACATCTTAAGCTATTGCATATTTAGAAAAAGTTATTTAGGAATTTATTAAATTTTAATGTTGTGGTTGATATTACAAATATGAGATATGATTGGGAGAATACTTGTGATGAATATTTAGGTGGGAATATTAGGAAAATCCCAACCAATAAAAATACAAAAGGGATTACAAATTACTCAACATAATTCAAGTTGATTTTTGTCGTCCCATGAATATTCATGAAAATATCGAGGGATGAAATTAATCCTATTTGATTATGAATATAGTAAGTTGATATATATAATGATCATATAGGATAAATTAGAGGTAGTTGATTATATCCAAAACATTTTATTATTATATTGAAATAAAATCATAATTATGACCAATATTTTTGATTTAATAATGATACATAATAAAACTCTAATAAGATGGAGAATCATCTAGAAAATCATAGCATCAAACATGATTTTACATTCGTAAGAATACCATAAAAAATAAAGACATTAAAATGAATAACCCGATGAAAAATTAATGGGGAAAACATGATTATTGGGAGTGTTATCTCTCAAATTTATTATAAGATTTTAGTAAAAAAATTATACAATCAATTAGGATTTGATAATCCCGATATCAAATAATACATAATATCAAATTTATCATGGTAGGTGGAAAACACTAAGACACTTTAATATATATGGTATCAAGTACTATATACATAATGAAGTTGGAAATCAACGAAAACATGGAGATTTAATGCATTAAAATAATTTTTTAGGCTAACAATTCAAGAGTTATGCCTATAAGTTATTTAAAAAGGGGTTTAAAAATAGAGAAATACTAAATTTCCATTTTCAAATAAATGAATATAAACAATATAGAGAATATAATTTTTATAGAATCATGTGTATTGGAATACATGACTAATGTGAATTGTAGAGGTTCATATAATCTTCTGTGTGAATAGTATTGTGAGATATAATTAGTTGTTGAAGCTTGTAAAAAAGTTATTCACCATTTAATGTTATGAAAAAAATAAATACATGATATCTATTAATTGAAATATAAATTTTCCATGAATCAGCTCCAACATGAAAACAAATAGTGGGAAATATTTATCACACAACTCAATTTTAATGCTAAAACCCCAAATACTCGGAGAGAGTGAATTATTTTAATACATTGGAATGATTACAAGGAATCAAGTTCCGAAGGACTTATTAGTTTAGAAGCCTTGGAAAATAGATTACATTCATGTA
This sequence comes from Viscum album, assembly GCA_963277665.1. Lineage (NCBI taxonomy): Eukaryota > Viridiplantae > Streptophyta > Magnoliopsida > Santalales > Viscaceae > Viscum > Viscum album. Next base: position 573,625,754 of record OY728122.1, on the reverse strand, counting down.
CATTACATTATAATTTTTTACATAAAATATGGAATAGATAATCCATTGATAATTCCATTATTATCCTAGATTAGCCCTTGATATTAATCCTAATACACATATTGGAATCCTGGAAAAATAAAACATAAGAAAGGGGTGAGCTCTGATGCTGAGTAAGGGTAAATAATTTTGCAGAAGCTATATACTTTTAAGGTAGGTTGTATAATCAAAATAGTAGCCTTTGAAACATAAACTTGAACATAATATGGAAAAAATAAATCAAACATTACCATATAAACATACATATATAAATTATACTCATCAAATAATCACATGTAATAACTAATTTCATAAGAGAAAATACATAATGCTAGACATAATAACTTCTAGGTCGAGGCCTTGGGCCATGGAAATTCATAAATATTTTTTTTAATACTTATTCTATGACACCGGTTTGTCTCATGAGACCTACTGATGCATCGAGTGGCTATAGTGGTCCCTGACCGTCACTTACTATGTCCAATGCCTTCCTCATTTAAATTTTATGAAAAACAACATAAACATTCTTATTAAAACTTGCATATGAGATGTCAATATTTTAGCCATAAACCCTGAATGTTATAAAAATAGAACATTCGTAGTCAAACATATCATAAATCATTCCATACAATATGGAGTATTTAATTATAAATAATCTACCTCAATCAAGAATAATATCTAGTGAAGTATGTTGACATAGTTGAAAAGGATCAGTAAAACTCATTGAGAGAAGTATCCCTTTTTTGTGAAATACATTAAATGTCACACAATTTATAAAGGAAATGATTTAAAATAAATTTTTTAATCAATGTTTTTGATACCACTTTGAAACTTTGGAATGTAATTAAAATTTTAAAATAATCATGTCTATATAAATAAATAATTTAAATCATTTTGAAAGCAAGGACATTAATTAAAAATATATGGAAAAATAAATCATAAAAAAATTTAAAATGGTGGTCTATCTAAATATTCCCTTCCCCAAAAACATACAATATTCCTTCTGAAAACATTTATATGAAACAAGGACATGGATGATAAATATTTATCATTAAATACTTACACATAAATAATCTCTAATAATAATGAGATTGTGGAATTAACCAATATCTTGTACTTTCCATTGGTCGAGGGAACATTTAACCACCTGAATAATGACCATAGTATTTTATTATATTATAAAAGAACCATATTCATATTTGTGATATCATACATAATTCAATTATGACTATATACTACCTATTTAATAATAATTTTCATGTTAAGGTAACAGTTCGGGTAATAATTGCTTTCTTTATCGTACGTGTTTTAACTTGTTATTCTTGATCATATCATGTATATCATGATTTAATTAATTATAGAATAAAAAAAATATTTATATATCATATATATTCATAATATAAATATTTACAATAGAAATATATAGATGAAATGGAATACACCGTTTATGGAGGCGGTGGGCCGTACACATGCATAAATGTTGTTTCTGTTTTCATATCGTATTGAATGAAAGTTAGTGAATGAGATATATGTAAATACCTATAAGTATATATATTTCCAGTATCATTATTATTTCATCTATTAAAAAATTATTAATAATATAAATTCTTATAATCATCATGTAATGGAGAACGTGGTAATGAATCTTATCGCGTCGTGGAGACGGTAAGTTGTACGTACGCACGAACGATGATATCAATTCCATAATGATAAAATGGTACGGAATTAGATGGTATGTTAAATTTAAGGAACAATTATCATGTTATGCTAATTATTTATATACATAATACTAATCATTATATCTATCCAAATAACATAATGTTTAATAACAAATTACAACACGGTGTGGTGACTGTAAGTTGTATGTATGCATGCATGATGATATTGTTGTTCATAGGATATATAGAATAAGGAATATGGTTGTTACATAATTATCATAACTTACTAGCATGATAAATTTAATTTATTTATTATTTTATTATAGAAATAATAGAGAAATAGGAAGTAGAAGAAGAAAATAACATGGAAGGAGGTGTTAAAATAATTACCTCATCTTCAGGTGTAATCTTTTGATTTGAACAAAAGGGATATTTGGTTGGATTTATTCTCAAATATAGGTCCTCTAGGTTGATGTGTGGGTAGCTGGGAGGATATTTTGGTAGGTTTTGTCCGAGCCACAGAGCATTTTATGTGTTAATTAAAGAGGAAGGGGGTTCCATTTTATAAGAGAGGTGAGGGGAAAATTAATAAAATCATGAAATATTAATTTATTGTATAATTATTTTCGGTTTCTCATAAATAAAAATAAATTTATATTGATGTTAAGGTAGGGATATGTCTAAATACTCTCAACCAATAGGTTTTATACATGTTTACTTCAACATATTTACCTTATCTTTTAGATTTAACCCTTAGTTAAATAGTTTAGCTTTTACCATGTCTTCTTGTATTTTTATACAACATGGTAAACATAGTTACAATAAAATTAGAAGAGAATCCCAATTGGTTAGTTAATGACATTTTAAAAAATATCTAAGTAATTTTTATGAATCTTATATTTTTAGAACTATTATATTATTTAATAAAATAGTATTTCTTTTAAAAACTCATTTATGTCAATTTTAATACTATTTAGTATCTGGATTTTTTTAAGTCATAACAACATGATTAGTTCTAAAAATACATTGAATCAAACCTAAAATTTCATATTTATCTATAAAATTCGTGTATGTCAGAAAAAGTTTCAATTTAAATTTATTTTTATATTTATAATATCATTTATTTGGATCATTCATTAATAAGGTAATTACTGCATCAACATTATGTCATAAATAAATTTAATTATTTAATGTATAAATATTCTAAATAAAAAACCATGACATAAGAAATATATTTAGATTTATAATGAATATTTATAATAGAACTTATCTAATGTATATCCTTATATTAAAAATGTTTTAGTTATTTAAATTTGAATTTAACATTTTTAAGTCTTCTTTAAATATAATATTATATATGTCCTAATCTAACGAAAGTGAAAAAAAGGAACATATTTTTTTTCTAAAGTTGATTTTCATCGAAAAAAACTTCTCTAATAGAATTAGGACATGTTTTTTCGTTAATTTTATATTATTATTATATTATTAATAAATTTAATTACCCAATTTACCTTTAACCATGTTAAATAAAATTTAAAATTTACTATTTACCAAAATTTATTTTTCATCCTATTTAACCACATTTTACTTATTAATGACAACTATTTCTATATTTTTTTTTAAAATTCAATTCACAAAAGCAGTAAAATTACATTATATGCAATTTTACAGATGTTCCTAGAATGTGGGTAAAAGATGTCAAAACGTTCAATAAAATTTTATATATTCAATCTTATTATTAAATGAATCCAATGGATTAAATTGGAAAAATATATGTATTATGTGTCTATTTTTACTTTATGATAAATATTAATAAAAAATAATTATTGAAATTGAAAGGTCGGTTTTTATGTACTATGTAGTATTTTTCACTTTTCATTAAAAATTGAATGTCTTCAAAAAAAAATACAAAAACATCACCATAACTTAATTTTGATATTCTGAATTCAAAAATGAATTCTATTTTACAAAATTCAATTTTGAGGAGTGTCGAAAATTAAATTTATTATTGTTCAGAAGAGGATATAAAAAGTAATTCTTTTAAGAAAGTAATTTTTATAAATATATAACTATTTTAAAAAAACTTATAATTTTCATTATAAATATGTTTTATTTATGTGAAAACATTATAAATAACATTTAAAATTTATTGGTTACTATTCATATTAAAATATTTAATTAATAAATATATATATCATTTAAGTAATTATAATACTAATGTGTTGTTTTGCAAAAACTCAATCTTGCGTATAATGTAAGAAAAGTAAGTGTTGCGTGAAATACAAGATATTAAATTAATTTAATGAGAGAACATAATATGAAATCTTGGGGTGTTACATTTTCCCCTCCTTCGATGAATTGTGTCCTCCCAATTTCAAAATTTTCATCAAAAAAAGGATGAAATTAGAAAATACATTTGAGGAAACCCCACATCAGAAATTGGGTTAATAAAATTTACCCTTATTAAGAGGGAAAGGTAAATGAAAAGGCCACCAACAAATTTGGATTTTGAAAAAGGAAACATTGGTGGAAATTATAGAGTCATAATTATAAAAAAAATGTAATTATTTATAGGGACTTTTTGAGGTCATAAATCCCAAACAAGTGAACAGAAAATGGAAAACGAGGGCCTCAAATCCATAAATCCATGATGATTTAAAATATGATGGTTTCAACAAAAAATAAGGTATTAGGATAAAAAAAAATTTAGATACATTATATTTTTTACGAAGAGGGATTAATTTACCATCAGGATAAGCACTCAAGAAAGCATACTTGATTTCATTACCTGGAATAATAATATTCTCATCATTTGGTTGTGCTTCGATATATTTTCACTTCATCCATTACACTACCAACTGAATGTTAAAATATGATTTTTTATGCCTGAAGCACATTTGAAAAATCATAAGGTCCCCAAGTATTCCATTAATCCTCTAAATGTTTACCGAAAACCCAAAGGTTAGGTAAAAGTATTAAATAAATGACAATTTAACCTCAAAACAAAATCATGTATTCAACTAACTCAATTTCAACCTTTAAAATTATCCAAAATAATTGTGTCGAAACTCACAGTCCAAAAATTTATAAATAAGGTAAAAATTACATAATGAATATCTATTTGGTCACATAACAAAATGTGAATACCTATATCATTTATTCTATTAAAACATGGTAATAACCTAAATTTCAATAAAACCTTAATTGAATATGTAGGTAATTTCTTATTCCTTCTGTAAAACATTGAATAATGGATATACTACTTAAATCCATAAATGTTGAAATCTCCCAATAATGATTGTATAAATTGTTCTATAAACAATCCATTAATAAATTCCAAGGGTGTAAATAATATCCAATATAACTTATCCAAATCAATTTTATCTTATTCTGAAATAATTATCTTAGTATTAGAAACATATTAAGGGTTATATTTCCCCCAACTATATATTTTCCAAAATGATTTAATTGAACCTGTTCCAATTTACTTGGTACTATATAATCTCATTCCTTAATGAAATAGTACTGTAGTACAATCCTTATATACTCTATAATTATTATAACTTGTACATCATTAATACAATACTCAAAAGACACAATTCTTTAACAATATAAGAAAACTAATCATTCCTCTTCATCTGTGGTAGTATCAAAACTCAATTATTATCCAATAGAATCATTTGGGGTATAATTTGATGATGGGGACATTGATTTGTGTAGTTTCCCTACTCGTGTAGATGAAGAATTTTATATTTGAAACCTTTTTCTTACTCTTTCAACTAGAAAAATGGTGTACTTTTTCTCTACACATATAAAAAACTCTCATTCCCTTCAATCATTTACTGAGGTGATTATTTCTAAAATTATAACATCTGGGAAAATCTTTTTTTCCCTTCTTCTCGTTATCTATCTTTTTATCTGCCATCCTCTTCTTCACTTGCTTCCCTTCAAAGCCATTGGACTCATATAATTCATTACTTATCTTATTAACACATGATATTATTTCTCCATATGATGAGAATACATTGGAGGTTATTTCCCTTCAAAATGTTGGATTAATACCATGAAAGATATGATCCTTCTTACTCTTTGGATCATGGGTATTTTTGGAGTTCTCATTACTTTTAATAGGCATCATTTCTAAATGACGACATACACTAGGTTAGATCATATTATAATGTATATCCAAAAAATAAAAAAATTCTCAACATTAATTGAATATTTTCACACATCTAGTCTCATAATCATAAAAATGTTTTCTTTTCTAAAATATTTACCTATAATTCCTTTATAATTGTTTATAAATAAAATGTGAATTATCTTAAGAATATCCCTCAGGAGTTTCAAACCTGGTGCACAGTAAATCCCATTGTCATGTACAAGGTTACCCCGAGTCCGGATTAGAACACCATGTTAGAGTTATTACTCCTAGTTACATCTATGCTAAAACTATGCTCTCTTTTAGTATATATACATGGAAGTATTTCTTAGAAAACCCAAAAATTCTCCACATTTCCAAAATTATAGGTAGTTATTATATTCTAATCCACAAGTTTTATCATTGGGTAATTTTTTTCTAATCAGAGATTTTCTAAATCTAGTTTCCAAGGTTATTTATAAACTTCTTCTCACACCAACTGTAATTCTACAAACCCAAAAGATTGAAGAAAGTGCATTATTTTAATACATTTACATGATTACAAGGAATAAAGTCCTAAAGGAACGATTAGTTTAGTAGTCCTATAAAATATATTACCAACATGAACATTACATTACAATTTGAAAAATAAATTATGACATAGATAATACTTTTATAATTCCATTATTAGACTAGATTAACCCTTCATATCAATAATAATAAACTTATTGACATCCTAGGAAAATAAAAAATTAAAATGGTGTGAGTTCTGTTGCTCAGTAAGGGTAAATAATTTAACGGAAGCTATAACCTTAAAAAACAATATGTATAATAAAAATAATATCCATTAAAGATAAACTTGGACATAATATGGAAAAATTAAATCAAACATTACCATATAAACATGACATGTATATTCTACTAGTTGAATAATAACATGTAATAACTAATTTCATATGAATGAATGCATAATTCTAGACATAATAACTACTACATCAAGGCCCTGTTCCATGACCATTCATAAATATATTGTCGAGGAATTGTTCCGAGACACTAATTTGTCTAATGAGACAAACCAATGCATCGAGGGGATATAACGGGCCCCACCCATCACTTACTAAGTCCAATGCATTCCCCGTATTAAAATTTTGAAACATAACATAAACAATCATATTAAAAATAGCAAATGAAATGTCAATATTTTAGCCATAAACCATGAATGGAATAAAAATATCACATCCACAGTCAATAATATCATAACTCATTAAATAAAATATATAATATTGTATTATAATAAATCCACCTCAATCAAGAATAATATCCAGTAAAGGATGTTGGCATAATTGAAAATGATTAGTAAAACTCTTTGAGAGATATATCCCTTTTTCATGAAATCATTTACAAGGCACACAATTTATAAAGGAAGTAATTTAAAATACATTTTTAAATCTAAGGGTTTGGTACCACTTTGAATGTTTTGAATGGAATTAACATTTTCAACCAATCATATCCACATAAATATATCCTTAAAATTATTTTGAAAACATAGACATTAATTAAAAAGATTTACAAAAAAAAATAATTAAAACTTTTAAAATTATTGTATTGATAAATAGTAAATTCCAAAAAACCACTAAATAGTACTTTGAAAATATTTTTATGATACATGTACATGGATGATTAATATGCCCAAGTATTTACTTACAAATAAAAAATCATGGATAACAATGAGATTGAGTAATTACCCTCAACTTGTACTATTCTTTGGTCGAGGGTACATTTTATCTCTGGTATAATGACCATAGTATGTTATTAAATAATAATAGAACCTTATTTATATATATAATATCATACATGATTCATTTATGATATTATACTACCCATTTAATAATAATGTTCATGTTAAAGTAACATTTCAGGTAATAATCACTTTCTTTATCTTACATGTTTTAACTTTTTATTCTTGATCATATCCCTTATATCATGATTTTATTAATTATAGAATATAAAAGAATTATTTATATATAATATATATTTAGAATATAAATATGTATAATAGATAGATATATGAAATGCAATACACCGTTTATGGAGCAGGTAGGACGTACATAAGCGTAAACGTTGTTTCTGTTTTATTATCATATTGAATAGAAGCAAGTGAATGAGATATATGTAAATAAAAATATGTATATATATTTCCAATAGCATTATTATGTCATATATTACATACTTATTAATAATATATATTTTTACAATTATCGTTGAATGGTTAACATGGTAATGAATCTCATCACATCATGGAGACAGTAAGTCGTACATACACACGAGTGACGATATCATTTCCTTAATGATAAAACGGTAGGTAATTAGATGGAATATTAATTATAAATAAAATATATCATGTTATTTTAATTATTTATATACATAATACTCATCATTATATCTATCATAATAACATAATGTTGAATAAAGAAATACACCACGTTGTGGAGACGATAAATCGTACATACGCACACGTGATGATATTTCTATTCATTGGATATATAAAATAAATAATATGGTTGTACCATAATTATAATAACATATTAGAATTTATAAGTTACTGTATATATTATTTTATAATGGAAAAAATAGAGGAAGATAAAGTAGAAGAAGAAAAAAACATTGAAATAGGTGATAAAATAATTACCACTTCTTCAAGCGTTTCCTTTTCATTTGAACAAAAGGGCTCCATAGGTTGGCTTTCTGCTCAATATAAGGCCTCTAGGTTGTATTGTGGGTAGTTGGGAGGATATTATGTAAGGGTATGGCCATGGACAATGGATTTTTAGATGTGAATCAAATATAAAGTTAGCTTCACTTTTACAAGAGAGGTGAGGGGAACTTTAGGAAAAGTTTAAAATATTAATTTATTATAAATTTATTTTCGGTTTCTAACAACCCCAAATTAATTTATTTCTAGGATAAGGTGGGGATGAGTCCAAATTCTCTCATTCAATAGGTTTTAGACATGTTTAGGTCACCATATTAACCTTATTTGTTATATTTAACCCTTAGTTAAATAGTTTAACTTTTACCATGTCTTCTTGTACGTTTATACGACATGGTAATTATATTACCTATAAAATGCCAAGAGAACATCAAGTGGGTTATTAATGACATTTTTAACATTATATATGTCTTTTCTTCGAAAATTATATTTTTAGGACTATTATATAATTTAATAAAGTTGTATTAGTTTTTAAAACTCATTTATGTCAATTTTGACACTATTTTGTATCTCGGTTTTTTTAAAGTTATAACCCCATGATTACCTCGAATAGAATAGATTTAATAAACCCTAACATTTCATATGAACCTATAAAATTCTTGGATGGAATCAAATATATCAATTTATATTTATTTTTTTATTCATAATATCATTAATTTTAATCTTTTATTAATAAGGTAATGACAAAATCATTATTGTGTCATTAATAAATTTAATTATTTATTGTCTAAAAGTTACAAATAAAACACCAGGTTGAATGAAATAATATTATATTTAAAATTAATGTTTATAGATTAATTTATATTATGTATAGAAATATATTAAAAATTGTTCAGTTATTTAAATTTGAATCTAACACTTTTAACATTTCTTGAAATATAATTTAATAAATGTTATATTCTAACTAATGTGAATAAAAAATGATTAATTTTTTTTCCTAAAGTTGATTTTCTTTGAAAAAAAATATCCAATAGGATTAGAACAATTTTTGGGGAAATTTTATATTATTCTAATATTATTTTTAACTTTAGTTTCCCTATTTACTTATAACCATGGTAAATAAAATTCAAGAGTTACTATTCACAAAAAAAATATTTTCATCAAAAAGACACAAATTTTACTTACTTATGACAACCATGTATGTTTGATTTAGAAATTTAATTATGAAAAGAAATAAAATTATGTTTTATGCAATTTTCCAAATGTGCATAGAAGGTATGTAAAAGATGGTAAAAAGTTAAATAAAATTTTATATATCTAATCTTATTATGAAATGAATCAAATAAATTAAATTGTAGTAATATATATATTATGTATATATTTTTACTTTAATATTAAATTAAATTTAATATAATTATTTTAATGAACAAGTCTTTTTTATCTACTATGTAGTATTTTTCAGTATTCATCAAAAAATTGAATGTTTTCAGAAAAATACCAAAAAATCGCCCCACCCTAATTTTGATATTATGAATTCAAAAATGAAATATATTTTACAAAATTTAATTTTTAGGAGTTTATTATATTAATTAATTATTTTTCACAAAAGGGCATAAAAAGTAGTTCTTTTAAGAAAATAATTTTTCTAAATATATAACTATTTTAACAAAACTTATAAATTTCATTATAAATATGTTTTATTTAGGTGAAAAACTTATAAATAACATTTAAAATTCATTTTTACTATTCATATTACAATATTTAATTGATAAATAAATATATCATTTAAATAATTATAAAACTAATGTGTTGTTTCACATAAACTCTATATTTCATATAATACATGTCAAGTCAATGTTGCAAGAAATTTAAGATATTAAATTACATTAAAGAGATAAAATACATTGAATGCTTGTGGTGATACATAAATTATCTCAAATAATGACATCATAATTTAATGAATAGAGAATATAAATCATGGATTGAGTTCATGAATGAGGAGTTTCATCATGTTTAAAAGAATAAAATTACAGATCTAGTGAATATATCCATTCATAGCAATTATATTGGATAAAATCAGGGTTGTATTAATAGATATGATTAATAGAGGAGATTGTTTCAAAACAATGAAATATTTTAATTAAAAGGCCATAAATATTTTATTTGTTTAATGATGTAGAATTAATATTCACACCAATAAAGAGAGAAAAATCATTAATAATATCTTAGCTATGAAAATTTAAAAAGATAGTTAAATTTACCATGTTTATATTAAAATAGATGATTATAAATGGAGTTCCTGAAGAAAATGTATATTTAAATAAACTTCTTTGTTTTTTTATTTTTTGATGAAGAATAAAATATGTACAAGGTTGATAACATAATTCTATGATATTGAACCCAAAAATAGATCATTATATAATAAAATGTATGCATTTTTTAAGAATATAGAATATAGGGGCTATGTAGATCCTAAAATTTATACTATTTCTACTGAGGAACAATATTTCATGGTGCGTATTTACAGTTAAAACATACTATATGTTAGAATAATGATGAAATAAAAGTATTATTTTTTAGGTTATATGGTATCATAGTTTGAAATGTAATTGATTATTGAGGAGACTTATTTTTTCACACTATATATAAATAAATATGAGAGAATCACTTTTTTTTAATGAAAAATAAGAGAGGAAGGTGTTAAAGAAGTTTGAAATAAAATATAGCATACTTCTTTCAACATTTATGGTCATTGGAATCAATCTTGGTATGAATAGAGATATAAAATCCATTAATACCATATAATATTTATGGATGATTAGATGTTTTTCTCTACATTAGAATGAAAATTTTGGATATTATCTTTGTCATATTCTTATTAGTTTTTTGTCAGAGTTGTCTGATGGAGGAGGATATAAAACCTAGAAAATATCATGGGGTATATTCAAGTTACAATTCGTTATGTTATGATGTATTGCATATATAATTACCCAATCATGTTGAAAACATATGATGTACATTTTTTGAAGATGTTATGGATCAAATTTCTATATGTTATAGATAATTTATTACCTTGAATATGTACATCAATCGTTTTAAAAAATATTTTTCAAACAATTACCTAAGAAAAACTGAAGAGAAATATATTTTCTCTACAAAACCGTATACCCAAATTCAAAAATGAACATAAAACTGGAGGATAACAAATAAGGTGTGAAAATTCATATGGAAGTCTATTATGATAAATAGAGTTCATTTGAGAAGATGAATAATATGATATTATATTCATGCCTGAAGCCTTTTGATATTTGGTATCATTTTTTATTTATAGGATAGATGAAAGGATATATTAATAGTTTCTATGTTGATATAAACTAATTATGGGTAGAAATATTCATAAAACCATGATCCACATCTATATTAGATATGAATTAGTTGAACCTTTGTGTCAAGTCACTTCCCTCAATTCATAGAGGTTTAAAAAAATACCCTCTCTCTATATGATTATAATGTATAATTCACTATTTGTATAAAAATTTCACATGGGGTATATTTAAAATGGGAGAGAAATTGTATTCTGGTTCTATTCTAAACCACATGCAATTTTGTTTCATTTAAAAAATTTACCTTTCATTTTATGGGGATGTTTATCTCAAGGGTAATTTAATTCAAGTGGACTATACCATTCAGGGGCAGTATTTGGAATGAGGAATAAATGGAAAAAAATCATTTGAATGGGATTTTCTGAAATTTTAATATATGGATATTAGGGTAGTTTTATATTTCATAATTTTTTAACAAGTGGTATCGTGTTGTTTAAATATGAAATAAATTGATATATTGGTATGATATTTAAAGGAGATAATTATTTTATATTCCTATAAAATTTTCTCTTGAACTACTTTTTCTTTACTGATCATGGATCAAATAGACATAAAGTAGTTATTGTGTTATTTTATTTCATTTTTTGGTTCCTCTCAAGTGAAAACTTTCTTCAGATAGTTTTGATAGTAAAACAATAGTTTGAATATTGAAACTGGGTTTGTTGGTGGTTGAATTTGTTTGATAAATGGGATTGGTATAGAACCAAGGTGTTTCTGTTATTTTATTTTCTTGGTTTTTATCAATTTTTATTGGATTCATGTGTTTTAGGAGATATTTAACGTAAAAAAGATTAAATACATTTAGAGAAGTAATACTAGTTATCAAGGATTGTTTCTAGTTTTTCAAACAGTAGGGGTCCATCATAGTGGAATGTTATAACCACATTATTATGGTTTCATTACATGAACCATCCATTAAGGGTATTAATAAATCAAACCACTAGGAAGTGGGTCACATCATGGGGAAGAAAGTCATGGAATACTGAATATCCCTTGAATTTTTTTCTTGGTACTCTTTATATTGGATGAAGACTTCAAATCCTAAATCTCATAGTCACACTGTACTTTTTATGAAATAATATAGAATAGTATATAGGAATAATAAACAATAAAATGAATGGATATGAGGAATCAGTAAAAAATGTATTCTTTTTAGGGATATTATGATTATACTATAATGTTTATTTCAAACATTAATAATACTAGATACAAGAAGAAACATATTGTTACATAATTTGTAGTCTAATTCAGCGACAAATTTTATAGAATGGGTTGATTTCCTCTAAAAGTCAAACAAATATATTCATGTTGAAACATAGAACAAAAACTAAAATAATTCTAATATTAATGAAATTTTAGTTCATAATAGGGTGATATTTTATAGTTTTAAACAATACATCCCATAAATATTTCATGTATATGGTAATTTATTTAGTATCACAACATCGTGCAGACCCTCGGTGCATAACCTTGGATTTATATTGACCATCACACTAAATTAAGGGAAATCATGTTTATAATTATCAAAATACATAATAATTATAAAATAATAATCTATCCAATATTTTTTGGGATCATGTATAACATCGAAAACTTATTTAATAAATATTTATTATTTTAAAATCAAATTAGAGGAAGACATGTGGTAAATTATTTAAGATTGATTTATTAAATTTTGAACTCATGAAATTGGGGGAGTCTAGTTAGTGCTGGAAATATAGGAATTTCACACATTTTAGAATTGATTCAAACAAATTTTGTTTTGAATTTAATTATTGATCCAAAAGTAGAAACAATTAAATAATTCCAAAAATAACACTGACACTCATCTTAATCTAATTATTTGTGAATAATTACTACGGTTGATCGTAATGTTATAATATCATTATAATTATCCTTTGAAGCAGTTAATTGAAGGAGGGAAATATTGAATGAAACATTGATCAATAATTCATATTTACAAATACTTATAATCTTGTACAATGATTAGTCATATCCCTAGGTACCTAGAAAAAATATTGACATAATATTTGGGGATAATCCCATAGTGGCGATAAAAGTAAAACCATATTGTAACTATATTTCATTACAATATTTGGTTATTATGTGTATGTAAAATTGATAGGTTAAAATTATTCTTATAAATTATGCAAAAATAACACAAACCATGTCTGATAAATGATAAACATCCATAATCACCACCATCTTATGGTTTATTTAGGCTTGTGGTTACAATAATCAGGGTCTCCATTCTCCCAATGGTGGGATGGTCTTGGTTTTTCAAGAGGGGTAAAAGATGATATATGATGTATGTGGGATAAAAATATATCATTAAATGTTAATTTTTAGATAGTTATTATAAGATAAACATTTTCATTTGTTTTTTTATTATTTTAGTGAATCCTTTATTTGTAATAAATATATGTTGTGGTCTTAATTGTGGTTGAAAAATGTCATTGATTATGGATAAATATTCAATGATTTGTCTTTTTATTTATCATTTTTTAATTTAAAAAAATTATGGTTTTGAGAGATAAAATATGTTATTATTATAAAACATTTATATGTAAATGAAATGGAATAAAAACGGATTTCAAAATCATAGGTTTTATAATGTCATTCTTTTCAGATCTCTATCGACTGGCCAAAACAACAATGTTGTTTTCGTCACCATGTGATGATTTTATCCATTGGAAATATATATATATATTTTGATTAATTAATTTCACTAATATGATACTCTTATTTCACTTATATCTATAATAATTTATTTAGTCATATTTTGAGTGATGTGATGGGACTTTTGGTTTTATAACATAATGAGATGAAATCCATATGATTTAGGATACAATTTTTTTCCTTTTCTCTTATTTCACTAATTATTTCTTCTTGAGGGATAATAAATTCATTATTGTGTTGGGGTGATGTATTATTTATATAAGGAAGATATGATCTTGGTTTTTGTAAGATTCTCATTGAATTTATAAGTTTTTTTAATTGAATGTTGTCTTTTAGTTCCTCAGTAATTCTATCTTATATCCAATTTTGGTGATTCAAGAAATTATCCTGATTATTACTATTGGAAATATATAATATTCATGATTTATAATAATTGTATATGTGGAAAGAATTAGACTAATTAAATAATATAAATTAATTTTTGGAGTGTTATGAATATGTAGTGTTATTAGTGATATATATGTTATATTGTTGTTTTTGTTTTTATTACATGATGTATACATTATATAAATTTTTAATAGATGGATGTTACATCAAATTAGTGGTATCATGGTTAAAATTATGAAAAAATTAATTTTTTACTCATTTGTTTCATTCTATATGGTTTAATATAGTATTGTTATCCTATATAAATATGTTATTGGAATAGAATGTTTTGTTAGTTATTTCTTTCATTGTTATATAGTGGATTGTATCAAAGGTGTGGTTTTGTTCTCTTGGATATGGAAATATAACAAAAAATCATATATTAAATAAATTAAAGATGTATTTTGTTTTTTTGGATAATGATATTGATAAAATAATTTATTAGCTAATAGATTAAAGTGGGGAATTTTGTTATATGTGTCAGATAAAATGAGGAATAATGAATTAATAAGAATTTGAAAAAAAAATGTAACGATATTAATGGATTATATGAAATGTGAAGTTCCTACAGATAATTTATTAATAGTTAAATTATGTTAAATTAATTTTTTTAAGAAATTATTATGTATAACTAGAAATAAATTGTTAAATGGGATGAATGGTGTTTTATGTTTTGTGGCTTCTATGTTATTTTGGGGTTATATTTCTATTTTATGTAACAATTATACAAATGAATTACTACTTTATTATTCATTAATTCATGCTAAAATAGTGGTATTATGGGAATATTAGTGTGTTTCTACCAAAATTGAGGGGATGGGTGGAAATATTATTTCCTAGTGATGCTTATTGTCTAGTCCAACACACTACATTAATATAATTCATCTCATGTTCATGGAAAGGGGTACATCATGCTTATCACCTAAGAGTTTGTGTATGTTAACTCTATAGATAAAAGGTTATGAAACATTGGAATCATTATTAACTCTATATAATGATGAATAAAGTAGATAACACTATATTTTAATTCCAAATGGTTTGGAATGAGGTTTACAATAAATATCTTTTTATCTAGAAATAAAAATTTATGTATATTTGAATTTATTATACCATTGGAAGTCTTATGAGAATGAGGGATATTTGTTCTATCTAGTATGGTTTAAGGTTTTACTATATAATTTTCTACTATGAAAATGGAATTGGGTAATCTTGGGATTTGAATCCCCTAGGAAGACATAAGCCTATCCTAGAGTTTAGTTCCATTTAAAAAAGAATAACGGTTATGTCTGTAGTTTTTTATCTTTTTTCTAAGAAATTTAGGTTATTCTATGTTTTCATGACGCCAGATATAATCTAATATTGAATTTAAATTTACATTCACCAATGGATTAAAAGGGGATTACAATAATGTCTCGTCTCATTTAAGATGGTTAATTTGTAATCTCTTTGTTTTAGGAATCCCAAGGAAGGCTTACATGTAATGTTCACTATAGTATCATTGTGGAAGGATTATAGTTCTAATATATTGTGTTATGGTATGCTAGAATGCGAATTTCGTTGTATTGGATATTAGGGTCTTAATTTACACATAAGTGTACACTAATGTTTTGTTCTATAATAGAAGTATTATTGGTATAAATTATAGTTTTCTACTACATTAAAAGGAGAATTGGGTTAGGCTGGGATATGGAATCCCCTAGGACTTCATAATAGTATATAAGTATTTAGTTCCTTATTTGGATTATTATGGGGAAATGCTCTATGTTTTCTCATATAGGATTGAAAATTGGGTCACTTATTACTTATGGTCCCCTTAGAATACATAATATAAGGTTTTATTTTAGTTACATCCTTGAAAACATATGTTTTCAAATTGGAGTACTATACTATATTAGATGGTAAAATGGGTTAAATTGGAATTTTGGATCCCCGATTGATACTTATTAAAATATTTTAGTTTAGCGTATTAACAAATAATGGTTTAAATATATATAATTTCCATCATGGAGTTTTAATTTGTTTACACAAGGATTTATTTTCCCCTATAAAGTCTTAAATGTAGGGAAGAGTTTAGTAATATCTACCTAGTTTTGAGGATTTTTACTATATTAATTTACTAGTCAAGAAGGATAAAATAAGTTATTTAGTGTTACCAAATAATATTTAAGAGTACGTTGGAGTATAGGTGAATCCATGAAGAAAAATTGGGTTATGTTGGGATAGACGGTCCACTTTGAAAACATAATAGTACACAAAAATCTAGTTCCATGATGAGATTCATGAGGGATTATATTATAGTATTATTTCATGATAGAAGTAATATATAGTCATCCTATTTTTTATAGTCCCAGATTAACTCAAAATAATATTCTGTAGATTTTTAGTGTCTATGAAATCTTATGGGATTATATTGAAGTTTGCTAAAATATTGGATGGTAATTTTTTTAATCTAGTATTTAGGTTCCCCCAACATGAATAAATGTTATACAATAATTTGGTGATTTATTATAAGGATAAAGGACTTATGATGTATATTTACCAAGGAAATAAAATAGGGTTACATCAAGACCTTGGGTTCCACTATAAGACCTAAATGTACATAATAAATTAGTATCATTATAAGTCATTTGGTTTTACAGTGACGATTTGTGCAATATCAAGTGACACATTAGGTTGGAAATGGGCCTTAAGGGTACCATGGTTATGGGATTATGGAAAAATATTATTTTTGATGTATCCACTATAGGTAAATAAAAACACATTTAGTTTTATGTCATTGTTGAAATCCTTATGATAAAGAGATTCACACAACCTTTAAAATTAAGGATTATTGTTTTAGACTGTGGATGAGATAACAACATGTACCTCAATACCATATGGTTAGTACATATCAGAACATTTAGGATCATGTGATGAGGACTATTATTAATTTTTAAGCACCTATAACTAGAAAAACACCTCATATATTATAGTTATGTGGGGTGAACATCATCCTATAGTTTACCATCATATGATGGGGACCACTATATTAAATATGCATAGAAATTATATGAGTTTTTTGATTTGGAATAAGAAGCCCATTATGTTTATATCATTATAAAACCCCCTGAAGGTGAGGTGATTATGCCATGTATGAATCCACTATTGACGAAATTCCAATGAAAATAGAGGCTAACATTATAGGGAACTTCCCTAAGGGAGAGAACATTTGGAAGAAATACTTATAAGGATTTACTATAGGACAAGATAAAAAAATTGGGTCTTAAACTATGATGTAAATAAAGGAAATAAAGTTCATACCTTAATACCCATTTTAAATTCATGCTTTTAAGTCTTTCCATGGTCTATTCATGGTGGAGGATCCTTATAATCAAAGGTTATATGATTTCCCATAATTTGAAGACCTAAGAGGGAAAGCTGAGACCATTTGTCTAAATCATCAATTGTATTTGTAATCTCATTTTTCAAACAGTTATAAAATATTATAATTCTTTTAAGGGGTTTTGAGTATTAGAAATCCTAGGATGTTATTCTTTTGGAATACCTTAATTAGTGGACATGAACCAATATAGATACATTGTGAAATTTGGTTGACATCACATAGGAATTGGGTACTAAGAACAGATCCATAAAGGCACATACTATTAGATAAATGACATTATTTGTTTTCTAAAATACGGATAATTGTCATCTAATCACAAAATGTTGGTTAGGTAGTTGTGTATATCCTTAGTTGTGGGTAAATGTTCACACGTGATTTAAGAATTTAATGACTGTGTTATACAGAATTGAATCTACCTTATAAAAGGGGATTTATTTGTTATACATAATAGATTTATTAAGAATTTCATATATAAAAAGATTATTTATTGTAAGGGCTACCTAAATATTCATTAATAATGGTAATAAAATTGGATAATTAGTTATTTAAAATAAAAAACAAAATCATGCCATTATGTTCAGTGTGTTTATATGAAGAAATCATGAAATGGCGTGGAGGGTCATTCGAATTTAATATGTGGAATGGAACATGGATTCCCATTCACGATTTAAATTCATCAAATGGGAATATGATATGGTTTTTTGGGAACAATATATCCAATATTATCTATGAACTAGGATGCACAGTCGTGTAGAGTTGATTAGAGGGATCTTTTCTTATATTAGTAGAGCATTGTAAATAATTTCACCACAAGAAAAAAGATTCTAAATATCATAAAATTATAAACGTGGACTTTATTTTCCATTTTATCTCTAGGATATCTCAAATTGAATTTGAAATAATTATTTAGATCATTTGTTATATGATATATTAATAACTATTTATTTGTAGGGCTATAAGTGTTTCAGAATGTATTTAAAGATTAAAGTGATTATTTGGAAAATGTTCCCTTCAACGATGGATGTATTATATGGTCAAATTCTGATAGAAGGTTCTCACCACCTTACCATTGAATTGGGAATATTTTTAATAATCATTTTCACTTAGTGTATGTGTAATGACATGAGATTTTAGACCTTTAAATTAATATTATCTCTAATAGACTATGTCACCTGAAAAAACAAACTATCAAAACACCCCCATTAAAATGAACCATGATATATCAAAATTACTTGAATAATATCATCATTATTATATCAAAGGATGAAAATAAATTAAAATAATTATGTATTATTAATAATGTAGATTAGTACTTTAAAAGGATTCCTTTCAAAGAACAATTCAAAAAATGGAATCTTTTTTTTCATTAATTAATTAAATTTATCATATTCAAAAATTTATTCGGATATAGAAAATAATATAAATTTAATACATTATTAATGTGTCTATATGAAATAATAATAAAAAAACTTGACATTTGAAAATTAAATTTGATTAATAAAATATGTTTTTCAATATATATTTTATTTTCAAATAAAATAAAATTTGAAATTTTTAAAATTTTAATTTGGAAAAATATATTCATTTTATAGATTTATCATCAAATTATTTTTTAGTTAATATTTTTGGTTTTTTTTGTAAAATTATAATTTTTACCTGAATAATGAAAAATATAAATTTTAAAAAACATAACTTTTATGGAATTAATTGTATATAAATATGAATATGAAATTAATTAAACATATTATTTTGAAAAAAAATATACTTTATAAGTTATATTATATTTTTTAATAAGTTGGTTTTAATTAAAAAAATATTTTACATTTTAAAACATATTTTATATTTTCAATATCATTATTTTTAATAAATTATCGAATTTCTATTTTGAAATTTATAATTATCACTTTTATAAATTTTATCTTACTAAATTGATTTCAAAATTTTAGTCATTATGACCAAATTATGTAATACGTACCCTCTTAATTTTTGACATAGAGGATAAATTACCATGGTAAAAAGTATTTATAGTGCTAAAAACAAAAAAAATGTAAAAATTAGTAACATAATAGGTAAAAGGAATAACACGATTAAAACATGTTTTTAAATGTGTGATTATGGTGTGGGTGGAATTTATTTCACTACTAATTCATTATTTCTCAACATTGTAGGTAGTTTCATTTGGAGTGACTTCACATTATTGAAATGTTTTTTGTATTTAAAAAAAGGGCATCCATTTTAAATTATAAAAGGATCTTTACTCTCCCCACTTTCCTGCATAAAAAATCAAAAAATTTCACCAAAAAACTCTACCTGGACCTCTCCAAAACACTCTTATAAAAAATAATGAGGTATTGTTCTTCCTAAAATACCATCTATAAAGGCCTATCCCCATTCCCATTTTAAATTATAAAAGGATCTTTACTCTCCCCACTTTCCTACATAAAAAATAAAATTTGTTCACAAAAAACTCTACCTGGACCTCTCCAAAACACTCTTATAAAAAATAATGAGGTATTGTTCTTCCCAAAATACCATCTATAAAGGCTTATCCCCATTCCCAACGGATATAATTCAAGTGGTGAGATATAAATTTATAATAACTTATCCCTCTTTTGTATTTTTTATTTTCACTCTATCAAGAGGAAATTAAATTAAACCATAATTAAATTATAAAATATGTATAAATAACAAAATATTATTATTTTATAATTATTTTACAATCATAAAAAACTTCCTCCTATGTTTATTACGTAAAATTAAACTATTGATCTTGCACTGTGGAGACTACTGCCTCAATAAAATACCTTGTTCATTTTCCTTCTATGGATTTTTTTTGTCTTAATAGGTAATTAAATATATTACTATGATCATTATATAATATTCCGTATTAATAAATGATAATCCATATTACTCATTTTATTAATTATATGGAATAAAAAATCAATATCCTTGCATAAGTGTGGAATATTTCCTTCTTGAAACCATTTATTATTATTATTATTTCCATGAAGACCATAAATAGAGATAAAAGTGAATGGGTTCAATGGATAAATACTATTTTCCAAAATAAAGTAAGGTTCTATAATGAAAAATTTTATGACCTATTAACATAATAACCATTAATAAGCTAACATAAATTCAATAGTCAAAATGAGAATTATAATAGAAAAACTGGATTTCTAGTCAAAATTAAATAACATTGAATTGGTAACCTGATTATTCTAATTACTAGTAATTATAAAAAAACACTAATAAAGGGAAAATATGAATATTATCATTATTTTATAATAATTTTACAACTAAACCACCACATAATCATTAATTAATTATGTAATTTTCATGTTTGGGTTGGTTTAAATTCATTGTTGTAAATCACTATAAATTTATATAATGGATGAGAATATGAATTTAATTTCTAGAAATATTTGATATAAATTAGTAAATAATTATTTGTTTCTGTTTTTTAATAGTAATAAAAATTTATAAATAATTATTAGAAAATACACCCTTAATTCACTATGAATTGTTGAAACAAGCTCATCGCCAAATTCATTATTAACGGACATAACAAAAAATAAAAAAGATGGAAATTATAACCTCAAAAGAAATAATAAAACATAAATTAATGTACATTTTTTTATAAGTGATGAAATATTGGATATTAATTAAGAATCATAATTCTATTAAAAAATAGTTCAATATTTTCAAAATTACTCACATCCCATATTAAAAATAGATAATAAAATAATAAATATCCATGAATAGAATAATAATAAATTATGTTTAAAATGTTTTATTTATATAAAACAATTCTGAAATAGGTTATTATTATATTTATTTTTGTTATATAAGAGCATAGAGTTCATCTGACGAAGTGGGGAAACATTGTAAGAGTTTTTCTCATTTTGAACTCCATTTGTGATGTTTGATATTGTGAAAAATAATTTCTTATATTTTTTTTCACATCTCAATTTATTTAACATATGAAAATATATTATATTTCATGATCATTCTCTCATGATCATTTTAGTATAACTTTTCAAATTTCGTAAGAGTTTTATTATCTTAATTTATTATGTATTGGGTCATAATACTTCATACATGAATATACCGCTCATATTATAATTAATCATAAGATAACCCAATTTTTTTTATTTTTTTTATTTATAATATTTTTTAATTACTTCTACTCATCTATTACCACATATTTTATTATAATATTTTTGAAATAAAATTGTATGCTTAGTAAGAATAACTCCAATTATTACCAATTTAACCTTTCTTCCATGTACATAATTTTTCTATCCCCAATATTACCCTAATTTTTTTGGAAAATATAATATTAATTTTGTTATAGAATTCTCATAATACTTTTTACCCACAATAAAATGGAATATTTATTGCTTGCTTTTCAATTTGGGGTTTTCAATGAATTGTATTTCAAAATATTTTAAAAGGGGTATCCATCGATTTGAAATAAAATATTTTATCATCCAATCCACATTTTTGGATAACCATTATGTATTTTAAGGTTTATTTTATTTGGAAATATTTTTTATAAGTTTTTAAAAAGGAATTTATTTATCTTCATAAATATTTTTGAAATTAATTTTTACTTTTTCATTTAAAACAATAAATTAAATGGATGTTTGAAATTTTTTTATTTTTAGAATCTATTTACCCTATAAGATTTATCTTTCAAGAAGTGAAATTTTTATCAATATCTATATTTTTATGATATTTTTACCTTTATAAAATTATATTTTTTTATATTCATTGAATTCCTATGTTTATATTATGATATGTTTTTTAATGGTTTAAGAAACCTATTCATTTTCCATGAGTTCCTTATTATATTATGAATGTTTTCTACTGGAACACTTATTTATAGATTATTAGTGGGTGGTATCCTTTATATCCCTCCAATGAATATGTTAATGATTTATATTTTATAAGGTGATGATGTTATGAGTGGATGTTTTATTTTTACATATCATGAATCATAAAAATATTGATTACTCCCAACAAAGAGACTGAGAATTGTTTTCACAACATAAAGAATGAGGATTTCTTTTCGAAATATAAATTGATGAATATTTTTTGGGAATAATGTTATAATTTCCATATGCTTATGTTTTTCTAATATTATTTACTATTCTAGTTTTTATGGGAAAATAACATTTGTAAGACAAATTCTTATAATTATGATCCCTTAAATCTTTTTTTACTCATGATTACATACATTTTTTGTTCAAGTCTTATGGAATTAGAAAACTTATTAAATGATTTATGGTCCATCATTTTTTGGGAATATGTTTCTTACATATTTGGATTGGACCCATATTTTCATATTATAATCATTGATAATATTTTATTTCTAATTATTTTTTTACCCTTATTGTTTATTTGGGCTCACCATCTCTTATAATTTATTTCCCTAGGTTATGAAGATAAGTATAACACATGATATTTCAAGAAGGAGATCTAGTGTAGTTCGAATATGTTGAATTGTTCAAAAGTATTATAGAACATGGTTTTTACCTGGTTAGTTCTCAAAAACACTAAACCATTAATTAATGGAATTGAGGGAATATTGTGAGATGTAATGATAAAATTTCAAAAATGATGTAAAGAAAAGAAATTTTTATCATCTGTTTGAAAAGTATTATAAATCGTAAATTGAATTAATATCCTATTTTTTTATTCTGAATAGGGTGAGATAGTACATTAAATTCAAGTAATAATTTCAATGATCATATCATATTCGTAGTAGAAATGTGTGTTTGAATTTTTTTTGTTCCTCTGAGTTTCCCCAATAGAATTATTTTGACATAGAATGAAACTAATATGATTATAAGTGAAATAATGAAATAGATCTATTTTTTCCATATAAGGATAGTTATGGGGGTATAATCTTAGGACGAGGTATTATATATTGGGGATATCCACATGAGGACTTTGACATAATTACTGTTTATAGCTATATATTGGAAGGGTAACATGATATATATCTCAATTTTTTAGCCATAAATGATACATTATCATTTTTATTCATTTAGTTAGGTAAATATTAGCATTCCAAAATTAAAATTTACCGTATAAGATTAAAAATATGATCAAGAAAAATATATAAAAAATAACTAAAATGAATATTGATTACCAAAAAAATGGGATTGGTAAATCATGAGTCAACATATGTAAATCAAGGGTGGAGGATGTGGTGATAGAAAAAATATACAATAGATTTATTTATATAGATAGATATATCTAAGAACTATATGTGTCATATACACCATAACCTTTACACAAGGATGATCAATCATATAAACGATAAAAATTAAATTCTCTTGTGGATATGTAGACTTGGATTGGAATTTCCTAGAAATATGTTTTAAAAAACTAACCATAAGCTGAAGAATATTTTTTATTAAATGGTATTTAAAATGAAAATCTTTTCCATGATGTGTTTTATTATATAGTTTTTGGAATACCATATGGTGTTTCACATTAATTATAAACTGATATTAAACATTAAAAACATGTTATGGAAGGATTTCTACAATTAAATGTGAACTTGAAAGTATATAGGTGGTCCATATTTGGGGAATATGTTATATAATCAAAATCCAAGGTCAACCCTTTGGATATGAGAGGTTGAGTAGGATTAATAATGGGATATAGAAGATAAAGATGAACTGACACCTACAATTGAAATTATGTTTCACTTGAAGGAGGAGATATCAAAATATTATTTTTCGATAGAAACTACAATAAGGAATTCTAACAAAATATATGAAATATGTAAATTTGTTGAAATAATTAAGGAAAAAACATGGATTAATACCCAGTATCATATATTAATCAATCGAATTAATGAAAGGAAAATTAGCATGATATATTATAAAATGAAATATGGTATGATGGGATACTAATTTAAGGATCACCACATAGATGTGAAGGATAGTATAGACTCATACATATATTATATTTTAAAAAAATGTCAAGATTTTATAATTTTAAAATCATTATTTATTGGAGAAGTTTTTTTATTGGGTATCATTTCACAGCTCATATATTTGAAATCCCAATGAATAGCATACAATGAATTTTCATGAAATAAATATTTTATTTGGACAAGTCCAATTTATAGAGGGAAGTATTAAAGGTGGTTTATGTACCCAATGTTCCCAATTCATTTTCAATATTTTGGAGTGAACATATAGACATAAAAAATAGTTTTCCTAATTTTTTCCTTGTTCATTAGATATTTCTTTCATGAATTGAAATTTTATATGGTTGAGTACCAGTATCCATTTTTAATTTTCATATTGAAATATTTTGAAACTTTTTCTTATAGATTAATGTATTATAATATATACTATGTGGTTCACAGAGTTATTATTCACATGGATATCACTATTTAATGATTATTATTTTAGGGTCCTAGAATATTGGTAAGATTATAACACTTGGTTTATGATCCTAGAGGTGAGACTAAATTAATTTTTATTACTCATTAATAGTGATGTCAACTACACATTATAGATTTTGAAAACATAGGTGAAACACCTTCTATGCTAACAAGTTTGTGTATTTTAGGTCACCCTATGCAGAGAAAAATTGATAATTCTTAATTTAATGATTACAGTGTTTATATAAAAGAAGGTTCTCTATATATGATGTTTTAAAATATTGATCAAAGGGTACACCATTGTTTAATATAATTTTATTGGCTTAAAATAATTTCATTTTCCCAGCATAATAAGTGAAATCGTATGGTGAATTATTATTAGAAAACTAGTGTTAAACACTTTTATTTTTAGTGGGGTAATATTTATGTATTTTTACGATATACATGATGGAAAAAAATGATTATTCATATATAAATGTAATTGTTTTTAGGAAAAATAGATACATATTTTATTCTTATTTGATATTAAAGACTATCTGGATGGGTTCACTCATGGATGATGGAATGAATCCACTCCCCAGAAAAACACCCCAAGGTGATAATCATAATATTAAAACGAATCAAAACATTTTCATATATATATAGGCCTAGGGATAATTAATTGACATTTTCCTCGGCTAGATATTGTTCATATGAGCTATGTCTCTTTTTTTCCTCTAAATTTTACGTTTCTTATTAAACTGTTGGTCATATAATGAAATGAATCATGCTTTCTCAGGCTTCACTTTGTTGTTTTTTGCTGATTTTTTTTCATTTTCTATATATATTGAGGTCTTGTAATTTTTTTTTGAAATGGGGTGACTGCAGATCAATGTCATGCAGAATTGATTAAAGTGATGTTTAAAATTTTTATGTCTTGGTAATGTTTTCTAGTTGATGTCACTTAGTTTATGATTATAGTGTTCAACCCAAATTTTCACTCACAGTTTATAATCATGGAGTTCGAAAAAAAAGATGCCACCTGATCAATTTTGTTAAACCCAAACTGACATGAATGGGTTTTTGGTAACCAATGTAAGGGTCCACTAGGTTAAAAAATGGGGATCCATGCATCTAGTCTATGTTCATACTTCTTAAACTAAAAAGAGGTACTTCTATTTTATTTTCATTAAATTTTAAATAATTTTTGTAATAATTTGTTTTCATGTGTTGTGGAGTATTTCAATATAGAATTGTGACTTCCCTAAATTATGATGAATGTTTTATGATATGAATTAGAGGTGATCTAATTGAAATAGCAATGAGTAGTGGAGAATAACCTCCATCATATTTGGATTGGGAAAATAGAGGGGAGAAAACATTAATGTTTTCCCAAAATTGGTGATCAATGGTTCACTATGTATCTTTTGAATGTAGGAATCAAGCCATCCAATGTAATTGAATTGAAAAATTCCTAGTATAGAAATAGTGGTGAAATCCTGATTTGAATTAAGATAATCATATTCTAGGAATGAAATATTTATGGAACATTGGGGTTGATACCCCTAATTATGTGAATTAACTTGTGTTTCAAGAGACATGGTAGAATATAAATATAATTAAAAGGGTATCATACTATTATGGCCATGTTAAGTGAAATTAGTTTCACTATATATCTGATGGAAAAAATAATCATGAAATGTGTAATTCTTATAAAAGGACCCACCCTAGGGACTAGGTAGTTAAAAAAATTTAATAAGAGAAAAATAACACTGGGGTATAATATGTGATGGTTCCATGTATATATCTAGAAGATAAACCATTAAAGTGGGTGTATCACCCTCAGTTTCATGTATTGAACCCTTTCATTATTCTATTTAAGTACGTAATTTCCTTGAATAATGTTTTGGAGTGTTCAGAAAACTTTTTGAATTTCTTTGGGGATTTTATAAAGATGCACAATTTGAGAATGGTTAATGGAATCCATGATATATTTATAGGAAACTATTAAATGTTTAACACAAGCTAATTGGATGGTAAACAGTTAAGGCACACTGTTTTCCCAAACCATACATCCACCCAGGTGAAACCGTGAAAATTTGGATGGAGAGAATTTCCATTGATTAAGTGGGCTTCTATAACTAGGTGGGATAATAATGTGGTGTGATCCATGAGGAAGAGGTTTTTTAATGGTTAGTGCATAGTTTTCCTAACCATATGAGTAATTGTGAACATTTTAAAAGTGAAATCCTAAAAAAGTGGATCTCAATTGATTTAACCTCTAAGGACCTCATTTTCCCCACATTTATATTGTAAGTCAATATTTCTTCCCCACAAATACCATGGAACCATTCCTCATTAAACATAAAGTGATTAGAAGGAAAATATTAGTTCATTGAAACCCAAATCCCATGGTAAGTCATCATTTTCCTTCATTTTTAGTAGTTTTCCAAATATCATCTTACAAATCCTCTCTTGAATTCATTGATCTAGCTCTACTTTAGACAAATATATGTTTTTTTATTCCAATATTGATATGATATGGATATTTTGATATTTGGGAAAGAGATCTACAGAAGGTTTTTTGGGATTTAACCTAGTTTTGTTGAAGAATTCACTGTGTTCTTTGTTTCTATCATAATTCTTGAGGTGGGTGGATTCACTCTCAAATTAACTTATTAAAACATTAATTATTTATTTCAAATTGATAATTTTGACTTAAATTTTATGTTGAAATTGTTTTCATGTTCCTCATGGAAACCCTCTTTGGTGATTGTTTATGGAATGGTGAAAATGTGGTGTTTGGTTGGAATGTTAAAGTAGTTACATGATTTGAAAAAATTATTTTTATAAATGGTTTCTAGGTTTTTATTCACGTAATTTTGTTTTAAATAAATGGATAGTTTTATTGAAATTGTATAGAAAATATTTATTTTGCATGTTTTTGGCTTAATAGGATAAGTTGGAGTTAAATGGGATGAATATTGGTCATGAAGTACCACCATCAGAGTGAAAAGTTATAGATGTGAAATTCCTTAATGAATGGTAACACCAAGATTCTGTGGTCATGTGTTTGTGTGGAGTTATGTGAAATGGAATGGGATATTCCAACATCATATTGTGAAATTTTTAAATGAAATGTTTTATTTATTTCTATGGAAAAATTATTTGGTTTAAGAGAACGTTTTTTAATAGAAATTGTTTAATATTATGATATAAACTATTTTATATTTTGTTATATAAATTTTATTATAATAATGAGATTAACTATTCTATTATAGTGGTGTTTGTAAGGATGTAATTTGGGTATGCCTATTGAGTTTTATTACTGATGCACGCTTGTCGTATGGCATGGAAAAAGAAAATTTATTCTCTTAATGCAGTAGAAAGGCTGACCAAGGTCATATCACTTGAGGATAATTCTTAGTTATTTACCCATGTAATCTATATCACCTAAAATAATGATTTTTACTGGTTATAATTACTCTAATAATGATATTAAATTTAAATGTCAAATTTAATGCTAAAACTTATACCAACATGCAATTACAGAATGTAATTAGTGAAGAAAGAACTTTATCCTAGGGTTGGATAACATGAGTTCATTCATTATTTATTTATTGTTAAAATTCAAATTGACAATTCATTTATTGAAACCTCATTAATTAATTTCTTTCCATTTATTAATTTAGTATGTGATTTTAGTATCTCCGGCACACCAAAACCACACCTCCTCTAATAGTCAAATAGGGTAACACCTCACCCGAGAATGCTATCCCAAAAAGACATGGTTCCATCGTATGATGATTCACCCCTTATGGAAACCCCAAATACACTATATGAAGGTTTTTCCTAAGAGAATAGAGGAAAAATTAACTAATCAAGGAAAAGAAATGGATTTAGGAATAGTGTCGTTGTGGATGATCGCCGCACACGTGCAATATTTCTACCTCCACCGCAAATAGAATAAAAATATTTTGAATTGAAGTGTAATAGTTTAGAACACAGTGAAACCTACCCTAGGGAAAATCATCAGGTTAAACCCTCATTTTTAGGATAATAGGTCACTGTGGATATTAGAAGAAGAAAAGATAATAATTAGATTAGGGTTGGAATAGAAATAGAGATTAAAGAATATGGAAACACTTTAATTAAAAAGATGCATATGTGTTACATGGGAAAAGAAAATAAAATAAAATTCCTAAGATAGAAGCATGTCCATATTCCTCCCCTATAATGGTGGTGTCAAACCCACTCTTCAGCATGTTTGAAATACTACTTATATAGGCTAAGGTTTTCCATCCATCAGTCTTAAAATTGAAGATCTTCAAAATCATTGTTTAGGATTTCATGAATATTCTGTCCACTACATTTTTGACCATGGTAGACCAAATAATGAAATAATATTGGAATTTTGTATTCATGAAAGATTTTTCAAAATATCTTTTACACCTCTCCACAAAATTCCAGCTTAGTCATCACTATTTTTTAAGAGATATGGATATTTAACTTCGAAATGTTATTCTGACTGAATGTTTCCTTTTTATTGCCCCAAACGATGAGCATCCATTAGCCGCCTTAATGGAATTAAATCATTATAATCTTCAACATAAGAACATATAATTTAATTGTATTTCCATTCCAATTTGAATAACCCAAATTTGATGTATTTGGACCGATTTATGACCAATTCAATGATGTGGGGTCCACACAGTCGTCCAGAATACTCTTCTAACCTGATTGAATATTTAGGACCCATTGATGGCCAAATTAAATCATGGTCCTGCAGATAAATATAAATAAAATAGATATATTAATCCAATAATAAAGAAATACATAAATTGTATTAATATTTTAAATGATATGCGCAAATTATCAAAGTGATTAAAATCTGCAAATATTTCCAAATTAAGAATCTTTCATATTTAATATTAAAACACCATATAAATCCGAAATTGATGTAAATAACCCAAATTTAAAAAATATTAGTGATTATATAATTGAATTATATATCAAAATGATGAAAATATTATCTCTATCAATTCCCCCACACTTAAACAATGCTTTTCCTCAAGCAAAAAATCTCAACATGGAATACAAAGGGCACAAATGATACCAATAATTAAATTTCGATGAAATAAATCAAAAAATTATCAATTTACAATAAAAGATTCAATTTACAAAAAAAAATATCAATTTAATTTCCCATTTTTCTGTGAAAAAATCAATTCATTCATTTTACTTTTCCCCTTTCAAAAATGTAAGAGCTTCTCCTTTCATTCATTCAATCTTCTCAATGTATTATTATTAAACCTATCATATAATGATCTACCTCTCTTTTGATTCTTTTTTCTCATAGCTAATGATACAATTAAAGTGGAGTTTTTCTCATATCATGGAAATATGATCCTTATCTGTTGGCTCATAAAGGAACTACATTCTACACTTTATAAAGAAAAAAAGAAACATTAAATCATGAGGACTGGAAATAAAGGTTCAAATGAATCTGTGGATTAGGGTTAATGGGTAAATAATTTAAATAATTTAAGTCCAGATATAGTATTTTTGACTCTTATGTATAATTCATGATTGATCAAGTGAAAATAGGGGATTAAACTCACTCAAATCCCCTTGATAATGTGAAACACAACATCACCCCTTTTTATGACAAGGGTCCTGATTCCATAAATGATTACAAAGAATGATATCATCAAAGTAATCCTATTTTTTTAAATTAAAGATCTAGAAAGGAACAACTTAATTTATCACTTCTTTTTTGATTTCCTTTGTAATGATCTAGAAAGGAAGAGATTTATTTTCAATTTTTTCACTCTCTTATTTTTGAGGAAAACCAGAAGAAGTGAAAGAACCATAATGAAATGACGAATCATGCCAAATTTTCTAATAATACACTACCCAGAATGATGAATCACACCTCCCACTGCCCAAAAATGATACAAATCCCAATGAACGCACATGAAAGGTCCTTTCCTCAAACTCAAACTTGAAATATCCTTTCAAAAATACTAAAAGCAGAGGTAGGTTGGGAAATGCCATCTTATAATGTGGCATCGACCTATAAGTTAATTCATGGCTTCTATGTTCTAACATAGGACAAATATAAGAGTGGGTCTTAGGTAAATACGTGGCTAGACAGAGTAGTGCCTCAATTGTAACTCCCCAACCCTAGTTATATAGTGTCAGTTCATTATTACATAACATTGGCATGATCACAAAAGATCATGTCTCGAAAGACTGATTAGTTTAGTAGCCTTAGAAATACTAGATACATTAATATGTTATAAATTACATTATAAAATAAGAAAATAAAATAGCATAGTCCCCATAGGACACCCTCATATCCCTTAGACTATCCCTGTAGGTCAGTCATACTTTACTTCATTGTATCCTGGAAAAAATAATACATAGAAAGGGGTAATCTCAGATGCTTAGTAAGGATAGCAATATAGCATAATCATTCATAAATAAGAATAAACATTTAATGTAATGTATGACTAAAACAAAAGCCTTTTAAAATTAAACATCAGAATAATACGGCTATGATAAAATAAAATAATTTCATTTAATTATTCACATGGATATTCAACTAGTTGAATAATCACATCAAATATCCATATCAACTTTTATATTAATGAAATGCATAATGCCAGCCATCAAAACCACATAGTGAAGGACTTGTGTGAAGACTACAAATAAGATTTTTTCAAAGACTTGTGACAAGACACTAGTTTGTCTAATGATACCTACCAATGAATTGAGGAGGTATAGTGGGCTCCACCCATCACTTACTAAGTCTAATGAATTCCTCATACGAAAAGGTTCAAAATGAACATAAAAATTCATATTAAAACTATAATAAGAAATGTAAATACTTTATCCCTAAATTATGAATGGTATAAAAATAAAAAATCCATAGTCAAACATATAAAAAAACCTTCAATACAATATGGAAGTTTTGTATCATAAAAAATCAACTACAAAGAAGCTCTCAATCTATTAAAGGATGTTGACATAGATGAAATCAAAACATTTTTTTGAAATATATATTTCTATTTTGAAATCATTTAAAATTCATATAATTATAAAAGAAAACATTTATTTTTAAAATATTCATATAATCTTGTAAGGGAAACTTCGACAAAGTTAGAACGGTCGAAAATAGATGCACCCTCCATATAAGTTAAAAAAAGAATCTAACCTGAATTTTTTCGAAAAGGTCATAAGGTACCATGTTTGGAAAACAAAGAAAATAGTCCTTTCAAAACGTTTTATAAAATGTAAAAAATGGTATAAATGAATTTAACCCATATTATAGTAAATAGTAAAATTTTTTTGGAATACATTTTTAAGAAACACAGATGTGGATGACAAAGAGGTCCAAGTAGATACTTACGTAAAAACAACCCCTGATAATAAAGAGATTGTGAAATTAACCCTTAGCTTGCAAGATTCATTGGTCGAGTGTAGGTTAAAATCCTGTACAATGGTGAAATAATTTTTATTAAATTATACATGAACCATATACATTAATATGATATAATATATGATCTTCTAATATTGCTTTGTTAATGATATTTCATTAGTATCATCATTCTGGGTGTTAACTGATTCATTTTCCTTTATATTATTGGTTATGTAAGCCATGTTTGTTATGGATAGGATGTATTTGATTAATAAACATAATGATATAGTGTTTATAAACATTATTTTTAATCATAAAATGAAAATTACTCTTGAATGATTACAATGGGGAATGAATCTCATCACGTTCATGGAGACTGTAATCTGGACGTACGCATGAGGGATAATATCATTATTTTGATATTAAAATCATATATAAATAGATGGTATATTATATATACATAATCATAATCATTTTATATTTATTATTTACATATGTTATACTCATTATTATATCCATACAAATGATGAAGTGTTTGAATAACCAACTACACCACGACGTGGAGACGGTAATCCGTACGTACACATGTATGGTGACTTTTTCATTTATAGGATGGATAGAATAATGAATATGGTTATACCATTTTTATAAAAAAATTACAGTATATAGAAGATACTGGATTTATTATTTTATAATGGAAACAAAAAAGAAATATGAAGTGGAAGAAGAAATGAACTTGAAAGAGGTGATGAAATATTTACCTCTTCATCGGGTTCTTCCTTTGGATTTGATCGAAATGGCTCTTTAGGTTTAATTTATGAGTAATGTAAGGACTCTAGAATAAATAGAGGAAAATTTAAAGGATATTTGGGCAGGGTTTAGCTAAGAAAAATAGCTTTGAAGGTTTGAATTTGAGATAAGGGGAGGTACCCTTTTATAAGAGAGATGAGGGTCACTTTAGGAAAAGTTTGAAATATTATTTTATATTTATATAATTTTCGGTTTCTAATAGCTCTAAAATGAATTATTTAAATGATATTGTGGGGATGGGTCGAAACCCTTTCAACCAATATGTTTTATATAGGTTTAGGTCGTCATATTAACCTTATATTTTAGATTTAACTCTTAGATAAATAGTTTGACATTTACCATGTCTCTTTGTATTTGTATATTTTATGGTTAATAAACATACTTTAAACTTCCAAGAGAACCTCAAGTGGTTAATTAATGAAATATATAATATTATTTAAGCCCTTTAGAAGAACCTTAGAATTTTTGGAATAGAATACTAATTAATAATATAATATATGTTTTAAAAACACTTTAATGTCAATTTTGACAATATTTGGTATTGTGTTTTTGTTAAATTCATAATTTCATTATTACTTTGAAAAAAATCATTTAATCATCCCTAACATGTCATGTTGACCTATAAAATTAAAATAATTTATTAAAAGTATCAAATTAGATTTATTTTGATATTTATAATATCAATTATTTTAATCATTCATTAATAATTTATTTACCGCATCATTATTGTGTCCTAAATAAACGTAATTAATTAATATCTAAAAATTATAAATAAAATATATTTATGTAGGAAATATTTTTATCTTTCTAATTAATTTTTATCATTGAATTTATATTATGTATAACCATATATTAAAAATGTTTTAGTTTTTAATCTTCTATTTTAACTCTTTTAGCTCTTCTTTAAATAATATAATAATAAATGTCCTAATATAAACCAAGTGGACCAAAGGGGATCATATTTTATTCCAAATGTTGTTTCTAGTCTAATTAAACTTATCCAAAAGAATTGAGACATGTGTTAGGGTAATTATGATATCATTTTACCCTTAATTACCCTATTTACTTTTAATCCTGATAAATAAAAGTAAAAAGTTACTATTCACCCAAAATAATTTTTATCTTGTTGAACCACATAATAAATTCTGATATTAATCATTTCTATAGGATATTTGAAATTATACTCACAGAAGTGGTAAAATTGTGTTTTATGCAAATTTGTAAATGCTCTTTGGAGGAGGGTAAAAGACAGTAAATAGTTCGATAAAATTTTATATATCTAAACTTATTATAAAATGACTCCAATGAATTAAGTTAAACAAATATATGTATTATGTATCTATTTTGACCTAAAAAAAATAAATTAAAATAACTAATTATTTAAATAAAATGTCTGTTTTAACTAAAAATGTAGTGTTTTTCACTATTCATCAAAAAATTGAAAGTTTTAAGAAAAATACCAAAAATTCACCCTAAGATAATTTCAATATTCCAAATCAAAAAATGAAGTCTATTTTGAAAGATAAATTATTTAAAATTTCAAAAAGTGGGTATTACTATTCATAACAGCTAGTTTGATTGGTCGGGATGTGTTAGATTCTCGAAGTTGCTTACAATGCAAGATATTGCATTATTCAAAGGGAAACATACCATAGAAGCTTGGGGTGTTACATTCTCCCCTCCTTAAAAATAATTTCATCCTTGAAAAATCTAGAATATTACTACATAAATAGATTCAGGTGGTTCTTCATCATACATTCCTCTTATTCCCGCATTGCCTCTTCCATCTTATGGTTTCTCCATAGAACTTTTACCAGACGAGTCTTCTGGATTTCCCCACAATTTTTCTCTTGTATCATGAATTTTAATAGGCTATTAACAATAAAAAAAATCATGTTCCAGTTAAATTTCCTCATAGTTGATTACATTCATTGGTTCCAGCACGTATTTTCTCAATAGTGATACGTAGAACACATCCTGAACTTTGGAGAGAGTTAGAGACATTGCCAAATGATAAGCTACAACTCTGATTTGTTCTAGAATTTTGAAATGTCGGATGTACCTGGGACTCAATTTACCCTTCTAACCGAAATTTATAACACCCTTCCATGGTGATACCTTCAAGAAAACATGGTCTCCTACTTGAAATTCCAAATCCATCCTTTGGTTATCATCATATATATTTTTCCTACTTTGGGCTTCTTTGATGTGGGTTTGGAAAACCATCACATATTCCATTTTTTCCTCAACATGTTCTGGGCCTATGAGTTTTCTTTCAGCAACATCATCCAAAAAAATTGTTGTGCGACATCTGTTTCCATATAATGCTTCTTATGGTCGCATCTGAATACTTGAATGGAATCTATTGTTATAGGAAAATTCTACCAAAGGTAAATATTTATCCCACATACCTTGAAAGTCATGTGATAAAAATATCAACTTGTCTTCTAAGGCTTGAATAGTCTATTCTGATTGTCCATCAGTTTGAGGGCGGTAGTCTATACTCAAATGAAGTTAAGTATCCAGGGATTTCTGAAGACTTTTCTAGAATCATGATGTAAAATGTAGATCACGATCAGTAACAATCGATAATGGTACTCCATGAAGTATTACAAGTTCATAAATGTATAGTTGTGCTAGACGTTCAAGTGGTAAATCTTCTTATATAGCAAAAAAAATGTGCTGACTTGGTAAGATGATCAATGATGAACCATATTGCATCATTTCCTCTAAGAATATTTGGTAGCCCCATGAGAAATTCCATCATAATATTATCTCATTTCCACTCAGGTATGGGAAGAGGTAGCATGACTCCTCCAGGCTGTTCCCTTCCAGCTTTCACTTGTTGAAAAACCATACAGCTTGACACAAAATCAGAAATCTCCCTCTTCATGTTGTCCCACCAAAAATGTTCCTTCAAATATCTATACATCTTGGTGCAACCAGGGTGTATAGAGAAATTAGTGCTATGAGAATCATCTAACAATTCCCTTTTTAGATCCGGTATATCGAGAACACAATGTATCTTCCAAAATTTCAAAATCAGCTCTTCATATTTGACGTCACTCAATCTCCTATCATTCCCAGCTTTAATCTACTTCTGAAACTCCTCATGATCATCCTGAGAACATTTTATCTTTTCTAGTAAATATGGTTTGGCAACAATTTGATAAATTATTGATGTTTCATCTTCCATGATTATTCCTATATCCATTTTCACTAGATCCTTGAAAATATGATCCCTTTCAACTCTCATATTGTTCAAAACTCCCTGATCCTTTCTTCTCAAAGCATTTTCAACCTTATTTTCCTTCCCCGGGTGGTAGTGTGTTGTGAAATCATAATCCTTGAGTAGTTCAAGCCATATCCTTTGCCTCATGTTGAGTTCTTTTTGTGAGAAAATATACTTTAAACTCTTGTGATCAGTATAAATCTCACATTTTTCACCATAAAGATAATGTCTCCATATTTTTAGAGCAAATATTACAGCTTCTAACTCAAGATCGTGAGAAGGATAGTTTTTATCATGAATTTTTAGCTTTCTTGATGAATAGGCAATAACTCTATCATTATTCATAAGGAAACAACCACGTCCTTTCTTTGAAGCATCACTATAAATAACAAACCCGCCGTTCCTTGGTGGTAGAGTCAAGATAAGAGCATTGACTAATCCACTCTTCAGTTCATCAAAACAATCTTCACACTCTTTTGTCCAAAACAATTTAACCACTTTACGTGTGATCTTGGTTAATGGGTTATCCAATCAGGAAAAATTCTAGACAAAACACTGATAATAACCTACTAAACCAATAAAACTACATATCTTAGTTATACTTGTCAGTGTTGGCCATTCATGGATTGCCTTGGTCTTTGAAGGTTCAATAGATATTCCATCCTTAGAGACAATATGGCCAAGAATAGAAATCTCTTGAAGCCAGAATTCACACTTTCTCAACTTCCGGTATAATACATTTCTTCTGATGGTTTTTATAATGGAACGTAAGTGATTTTCATGATCTTCATAGAATATGGAGTATACCAGGATATCATCAATAAATACCACTACAAAGTCATCAAGATATTCCTTGAAATCCCTGTTCATTAGATAAATGAAAACAGAGGGTGCATTAGTCAGCCTAAATGGAATTACTGTTAACTCATAATGCTCGTACCTGGTTTGAAATGCTGTTTTCAGAATGTATTCCTTCTTCACACACAACTGATGATATCTAAATTGAAGGTAAATATTGGAAAAATATTGAACTCCATGAATTTGGTCAAATTAATCATCAATGGGAGGTAGGGGTTCTTATTCATTATTTTTATAACATTGATCTCCCTGTAGTCAATGCACAACCTCATAGATCCATCTTTTTTCTTAACAAAAATGATTTGGGCTCCCCATGGAGAAACTCCAGGGAGAATAAATACCTTTTTACTCAATTATTCTAGTGGTTTCTTTTGTTATAGTAATTCCACAGTGGAGATTCTATAAGGGTTCTTCAATATGAGCCTTGAACCAGGAATTAAATAAATGGAAATCTCAATCTCTCGTTTTGGAGGATGTACAGGTAAATCATATGAAAACACATCAACATATTATTTAACAATAGGTACATCCACTATTTGAACATTCATTTCCTATCCTATAATTATTTCATTCTCATCCTCCCCAATAATTGAATTTAGTAGAGCTACTAGGGGTGGATGTAGATAAAAATTATGTGGTGAAATTTCTGCTCTAAAGATAAGGTACTCAGTATCATCAACAAAACGTGTGACCTCCTTATTCATAAAATAATGTTTTAGATCATGGTCTAAAAGCCAATCCATACCAAGGATTATGTCAAATTGAATCATGGGTATGATGATGAGATTAGTAGACATAGAACATTTATATTCTCTTATGGGAACTGATTCACAAAACAAAATTGCGATGATACTTCCCTTAGGTGTTTTTACTGACAACTCCCTTGTTAAGTCAAATTGAAAATATCTAATTTTCTTAGATAACTGAGAACAAATTAAACAATGGGATGATATAGAATTAAATAAAGCATTGGCTAATGTTGAGAAAACCATTAAATTACCTACCACCATGTCATTCGGAGCTTCAACCTCAGCAGTAGTGATCGCATAAGCTTGGCCTTGCTCCCTTGACCTTTTCTATGGTATGTTCCCTTGTCTTTTAAGATATTCATTTTCAAAATGTCACTTTTCTCTACAATTTTAGCTTTCAACATTGACTGCCTCTTTCATCCCCTTGCAATCACAAGTTTGGTGGCCTTTTTCACCACACTTGTAACAGACACTCATTCCCTTCAGGAAAATACTAGGGTGTTTCTTCCAACATTTACTGTAGGATGGATATTCAACTTTTCCCTTCATCCCCTTATTTCCATTTTCAGAGTGTTCAGAAGATCTCTTCTTCTCTTTCTTTGATTTAAAGTCATAAGACTTAGAGAATTATTTTTCATTCCGAAAATCACTGGAGACAATATCTTCGTATGATGAGAAGGCCTGTGAGACTAATGCTCGACAAAGAAATGGTTTTAACCCATCAAATAATCGATCAATATTATGCATTGGGTTACATATATACTCTGTTGTAATCCTTTCTAACCTTACAATGTTATCCTCATATTTTTCATCATTCTCATCCTCTTTTGGCCTCAGACTCAGAAATTGTCTTTATATATCCGATCGATGGTCACGAGGAATGTATTTTTCTATGAAAATCTCTTTAAACTCTATCCATTCTATATTTGATACATCATCATCTTACTTTGAGTTTCGAATCAATGACCACCATTGATCTGAATCTCCTGTGAGGTGATAAAATTCCATGACAACTTTTTTCCTTTTGCTACTCCCCTAAGCATGAAATATTTTGTCTATGTAATTTATCCATTTCTCAGTTACTAATGGATTTGTACTCCAATTGAAGGTTGGTGGTTTTTTCCTTAGGAAGCGGTCAAACATTGATCCTCCTCATTGTCGATCAGGGTGCTCCATACGGGTAAGGTTATTATTCATAACCTGAGTGAGATGTCCCAGTATGGTGCTAAGCTGATCAGCACCATTTGCTTCACTATATCCACTATAATTATCTTCAGTAGGAGGGAAATCCATACATGTATTACGTGCATTGATACGATTTTCATTCCTTCCACTAGGTTCCATTTCTAAACAATGGCATACACTAGATTAGTTTATGAATCACAATACACAACTCCAAAGTTGTAAAACACATAATATAAATTGAACAGCTTATGGATATAATCCATAATAATAAAAATGTTTTCATTGAGGAATTATATACCAAAAAACCCTTCATAATGTTTTGTAAAGAAAATGGGAATTATCCTAAGCATATTCCCCAGGAGTGTCGTAACCAAGAGTGCAATAAGGCCCGTTGTCATGCATTAGTTTCCGTTCGAGTCTAGATGAATGTGGTGTTTTTGGGTTTTACCCCTAGGTATATCTGTGTCAGAGCCACCTCTACCTTCTCATATATAGACAAGGAAGTATTTCTTGGAAAACAAACAAAATACCTACAGTACCAAAATTCTAGGAAGTTCTTACATATTAATCCTCAAAGTCAATCTTAGGGTAATTTTCTCTAATCAGTGTTTTTCTAAATATAGCTTCTAAGGTTTGTACTAAAATTCCTCTGATACCAAATATAACACCTTGAACTTAGTTAACCAGAGTCGGTGTATTATTACATAACATTGGCATGATCACAAAATATCACATCTCGAAAGACCGATTAGTTTAGTAGATTTGGAAAAACCAGATAAATTCCTAAGTATTACATTACATTATAAAATGAAAAACTAAAACAACATAGTCTCCATAGGCCACCCTCATATCCTATAGAATATCCCTGTAGTTCAGTCATAATATACTTCTTCGCATCCTAGGAAAAATAAAACATAGAAAGGGGTGAGCTCAGATGCTCTATAAGGATTACAATATAACAGAAACTTTCATAAATAAACATAAACAGTTAAGTCAATGTAAGACTAAAAGAAAAGCCATTTAGACATGAACTTAAGTGTAATATGGAAAATATAAAATCAAATAAATCCATTTTCTTATTCACATGGATATTCTACTAGTCTAATGATCACATGCAATATCAATAGCCAATTTCATAATGATAGAATGCATAATGCCAGAATTCCTAACCACATAGTCAAGGCCCTGTGCCAAGACTACAAATAAGATTCTATCAAGGCCTTGTTCCAAGACACTAGTTTTTTTCATGATACATACTGATGCATCGAGTAGCTGTATCAGTCTCCACTTGTCACTTACTAAGTCCAATGCATTCCTCATATTAAAAGGTTTAAACATAACATAAACATTTGTATTAATACTGGCATACGAAATGTCAAAACTTCAACCATAAAACATGAATGGTATAAAAATAACACAAACACAGTCAAAAATATCATAAAACCTTCAATACAATATGGAATTTATTTATCATAATAAATCAACAACAAATAAGCTCACAATCCATCAA
The DNA here is from genome assembly GCA_963277665.1 of Viscum album. NCBI lineage: Eukaryota > Viridiplantae > Streptophyta > Magnoliopsida > Santalales > Viscaceae > Viscum > Viscum album. The sequence goes on along the minus strand of OY728122.1, from coordinate 573,584,203 downwards.
AGGATGTTGACATAGATGAAATCAAAACTTTTTTAGAGAAATATCTCTTTATATTTTGAAATCATATAAAAGTCATATAATTATAAAATAAAACATTTATTTTGAAAATATACTTATAATATTGTGAGGGAAACTTCTATTATGTTATAATGGTAGAAAATAGCCACACCCGCTGTAAAAGATAAAAAAAATTAGCTTAATTTTGTCGAAAAACGTCATAGGGTGCCTTGTTTGGAAAATGACAGAAAGATCCCTTTCAAATCATTTTATAAAATTTCAAAAATGGTTATAAAATAAATTAAACCATAGTCTATTAAATAGTAAAAAAAATTTGGAATTAATTTTTAAGAAACATGGATGTGGATGATAAAGAGGTCCCAGTAGATACGTAAAAACTACCTTGGATAATAAAGAGATTGTGAAATTTACCCTTACCTTGTACTTTTTCTTGGTAAAGGGGAGATTAAACTCCTATATAATGGTGAAATAATTTTTATCAAATTATACAAGAACCATATACATTAATACAATATAATATATTATCTTCTAATATTGCTTTGTTAATGATATTTTAGTAGTATCATCGTTTCATGTTTAACTGATTTATTTTCCTTTATATGATTCGTTTCGTAATCCATGTATGTCATGGATAGTATGTATTTGATTCATATAATTAATGGTATTATGTTCATAGAAATTATTTTTAATCATAAAATTAAAATTATTCTTAATTGATTACAATGGAGAATGAATCTCATCGCGTTCGTGGAGGCGCTAATCCAGACGTACGCACGAGTGAAAATATCATTCTTTTGATGTTAAAATCACATATAATTTGCAGTGATATCATATATATACAGATTCATTATCATGTTATATTTTTTATTTTAATCATTTATACTCATTATTATACCCATCCAAATGATGGAGTGTTTGAATAACAAAATACACCACAACGTGGAGACGGTAATCCGTACGTACGCACGTATGGTGACTTTGTCATTTATATTATGGATAGAATAATGAATATGGTTGTAAAATTATTATAATAACATAAAAATATATAGAGGATACTTCAGTTATTATTTTATACAGGAAACAACAAAGAAAGAATATGTGGAAGAAGACAACAACTTGAAATATGTGATTAAATATTTACCTCTTCTTCGGGTTCTTCCTTTTGATTTGATCAAAAGGGCTATTTAGATTGGATTTTTTGTCTAAAGTAAGGACTCTATGATGTATTAAGTACATTTGAGATGATATTTGGGTAGGTTGTTTCCGAACCAAATGGTTTTGGTAGTGTGAATTTGATATAAGGGTAGGTGACCTTTTATAAGAGTGGCGATGGTCACTTTATGAAAATCTTGAAATATTATTTTATAATAAAATAATTTTCAGTTTCTAATGGCTCAAAAATGAGTTATTTAAATGATAAGGTGGTTATGGGTATCACACCTCCCAACCAATAGGTTTTATATAGGTTTAGGTCATCATATTAACCTTTTCTTTTAGATTTAACTCTTAGTTAAATAGATTGACATTTACCATGTCTCATTGATTTTTATATTACATGGTTAATAAGATTACTATAAACTTCCATGAAAACCTCAAGTGGTTCATTAATGACATATATAGTATTATTTAAGCCCTTTTTCTGATTCTTAGATTTTTAGGAATAGAATACCAATTAATAATATAATATATTTTTTTAAAATCTCATTTACGTCTATTTGGACACTATTTGGTATTCTGTTTTGTTAAATTCATAAAAACATTATTACATCGAAAAAAATTCATTTAATCAACCCTAACCTGTCTTATTAACCTAGAAAATTACTTTAATTAATTAAAAGTATAAAATTAGATTAATTTGTATATTTATAATATCAATTATTTTAATATTTCATTAATAAGGTAATTACTACATCATCATTGTGTCATAAATAAATTTAATTATTTAATGTTTAAAAATTATAAATAATATACAATTATGTAGAAAATAATTTTATATTTATAATGAATATTTATTATTGAATTTATATTTTGTATAACCCTATATTAAAAATGGTTTTTTATTAAACATTGATTTTAACTATTTTAACTATTCTTTAAAGAAAATAAAAATAAATGTGCTAATATAATCCATGTGGACCAAATGGGGTCATATTTTATTCCTAGGGTTTTTTGATCGAATTACCCATATCCAATAGAATTAGGACATGTGTTAGGGTAATTATGATATCATTTTTACCCTTAATTACCCTATTTACTTTTAACCGTTGTAATAAATGTAAAAAGATATTATTCAGCAAAAATTATTTACATCCTATTGAACCAAATTTTACTTACTGATATTAAACATATCTCTAGGATTTTTTAAATTCAACTCACAGAAGTGGTAAAATTAATTTTTATACAAATTTGAAAATTCTCCTAAGAGGTTGGTAAAAGACGGTAAATAGTCCGATAAAATTTTATATATATAAACTTATTTTAAAATGACTCTAATGAATTACGTTGAAAATATATATGTATTATTTAACTTTTTTTACTTAAAATAAATTAAAATTATATAACAATTTTTTAAATAAAAAGTCGATTTTAACCAATAACGCAATGTTTTTTCACTATTCATCCAAAAATGAATGTTTTCAGAAAAATACCCAAAATTCACCCGATGCTAATTTAGATATTAAGAATCAAAAAATGAATTCCATTTTGAATGATAAAATTTATAAAATTTTAAATGGTGGGTATTAATATTCATGACGACTAGTTTGATTGGTTGCGGTGTGTTAGAATCTCGAAGTCGCGTACAATGCATGATATTGCATTATTCAAAGGAAAAGGTACCATGGAATCTTGGGGTGTTACATCAATCATTTTAAATGTGTTTTTGAATAGTCATAGCTATGAAATAATTAATAGAATGTTCTGGAAGGTGGCATGTCCCAAGATCACTCAAAAATAGGCTCAAGAAAAAATAGGAAATATTTGTTCTAGAAATATTATTGGGAATGGGAATATGATATTAGACAATAAATAATGGCATGATTAATAATAAAAAGTTAATTCACATGAATTTTTGAAATACAAATCATGAGAAATGATATGGAAATTTCATTTACATGAATCAATTAATTCCCTCAAATCAGGAGCCCTAATTTCAATATCCATGCTTCAATTTAATCACCCAATTATCCATTTTACTCGTTCTATTTCAATAACATTGAAATCTAAAACATGGTGTCAATAGTTTCTTAAGAAACTCATGTCTCCTAGACATTTCAATTAAAACATAATTCAACTGTGGGAATTCAATTCCAGTTTAAATCCAAAAACATAAATGCAAGGAGTTCGAAGGGTAAACATTAAAAGTGAACTCCATTTTGAAATGAAGCTTGGTTATTGGGGGGGGGGGGTTCCCTTTTGCCATCATGAACTTACAAAAAAGGATTACACAATTATGTTAAATGATTATGACATTAAAGATAAAAAATATACGAGGGAGTGGGATGTATGCAAAGATACTTCTTTGAAATGAAATTGGACTCTAAATTCCTTGAAAGCAAGTAAAGATAAGTCTTGGTATGATCCCCCCTAGTGGGACCCAGATTATTTTATTACCTCCAGAGGGACGTACCGACTATTATCCACAATTTGATGGTGAATGTATTTTCATGGTCATGAACCACCACATTTTGTTCTTCCTAGATTGCAGTTTTATGTTCTTGTTGTGGAGGAAACCATGTATAGAGTACACCAGATCTTCCCCCTTCACAATGTGATACATGTTTTATGGAGGGGGTTGCATGAAGTATGAAACCTCCCCCTCTTCAGTTGCTACTTGTGAAACATCTTCTTCAAAATCCATTGGTTTCTCCAAATATGCTACATGAAAATAATAATCAAAGGTATATTCAAAATTTAAATTTAAAATATTAATTTCAAAATATTCTCTTTTAAGGTAGGTAGCTTGTAGATTTGGTTCTTCAAGAAAATCCACTAGTATCTCTTCATGGGCTTCCTCATGTAAATGATCAATTCCTTCAAGGAGATCTAGGTGTTCTTCAACAGGTGAAATTTATTTTTCTTTATCTTCTTCTAGGGTGATGAAAGAAATAACTGAATATGAAAATTCAATTTCATATGGAGTGATACTCTAATCAGATTGAATGAAATCAGAAATGTTAGAGTTCAAGAAAGGATCATCTACCTGAGCTGATTTTGGTTTAATCACTTCTTTAGTGATAATTTCCTCTTGGATTCGATATTCACATTATGGAGGTTGGTAGTCAGGATCCTCTAGTTTTTCTTCAAATTCTACTAATTAGGTGGTTTCTTCATCTTCAAAGGCTAGAGAGAGGTATAATTGTAGATTATCTTCTACTTTGTATGGAATTAGGAGATCATGGTGCATTTCAGTTTCTGCCCATGCACTCCAAAATTTTTCCAAATTCACATGATCTCCCAGTTGTAAATTAGTAGAAAATGATCTTTCTTATATCTCCTCTAGAAATGGTTGAGAGAGGTGGAATTGATCTTCAGGAACATCATCTTTTACCTTCTCAAGTTCTTTAACATTCAAAAACAGTGGGGAAATATCTTCCACATCTTGCTCAAGATCTTGCTCTGGTTGAGGCTTAGGTTTCTCACTTTGTGCTTGATCATAGTCAAACTATATTTTCATTTTTCTCCCCAAGTCATCCAGAGTATTGCTAATCATATCCACCAGAGCATTTAGACCGCTATAATCCACTTCTGGTTCATGAGATTGCACATGCGAGTAATCATCCCATGCATAAAAATTTGTATTTCAATACATCATTGAAAAGATTTTTTAGATTTTAAAAAAATATAAAATTTTAATATAGAAAAACTAAAGAAATCAACTAATTAGATCCCCGAAAAAGGAGACAGTTTTGACACACGCCTATCGTAGGGCATGGCAGAAGAAAATTTATTCTCCGAATATTGCACAGAGGCTGACCAGGGTCATCTCACTAGAGGATCATTATTAGTTGTTTACCAACATAATATATATCACCTAAAATAATGATTTTTAATGCTTCTAAATAATGGAATAGTGAAATTAAATTTAAATTTAAATTTAATTGTTAAAACTTATAATAAAATCCAATTATAGAATGTGATTAGAGAATAAATTACTTGGTCCTCGGGTTGGATAACACGAGTTCATTCAAAATTTATTTATTGTTAAAATTCATTTTGATAATACATTTATTGAAACCTAATTAATGAATTACCATCCCTTGATTTATTTATTGTGATATTTTATTAGGTGTTTGGAACACCAAACCACATCTCTTTCAATAGTCAAATAGGGTAAAACCTTAACCGAGAATTCTATCCCAAAAAGACTCGGCTCAACTATATGCCATTTCTTCCATTATATCAACCACCGTATGAAGGGTTTGCCTAAGATAATGGAGGGAAAATTAATTAATCAAGGAAAATAAATGGATTTGGGAATAGGGTCTTGGTGGACGACCAGTGCACCCATGAAATATTCCCGCCTCCACCACAAATAGATTAAAAACATTTTGAATTGAAGTGTAATAATGAAGACAATTATAAAACCTACCCTAGGGCCAAGCCTCGGGTTAGCCCTTAATTTTTTAGGGTAATTGATTATGGTGGATAGAAGAATAAAAAAGAGAATAATTAGATAAGGGTTGGAAGAGAATGAATGATGTAAGAAGATGGTAACACTTGAATTAAAAAGATGCATATGTGTTACATGGGAAAAGAAATAAAAATGAAAATTACTAAGTGAACAACATGTCCCTAATCCTCATCTATAATGGTGGTGTCAAACCCCCTATTAATCATGGTTTAACTCTACCTTATATAGGCCATGATTTTCCATCTTTCGATCTTTAAATTTCAGATCTTCAAAATGTTGGTTTATGATTTCTTGCAGATTCTGTCCATCATATTTTTGACCATGGTCGGCCAAATAAATGGCCAAATATTGGCATCGTGTCTTCCTGAAAGATGTTTCAAAATACCATTTACGCCTCTCCACAAAATTTTAGCTTTATCATCACTCTTTAGTAAGATACAAGGCTAATTATCTTCGAGATGTTATCCGGACTGAATGTTTCCTTTTTTCTTGCCAAAAAAGTTGAGAATCCATGGGCCTTTTTAATAAAGGTAAATATTAATCATATTTAACATAATAACCATCCATTTAATTTTCTTTCCAATCCAATTGGAATCACCCCAATTGGATGTATTTTGACAGATCTATGAACAATTTATTGATGTGGGATCCACACAGTCGTTCAGAATAATATTCCCACTTGATTGTATTTTTAAGACCCTTGGATGACCAAATTAAATCCTAGTCTTAAAGACAAAGATAGGTAAAATATATATAGTAATCCAATAAAAAAGTAATCACATAAATTGTATTAATAGTTTAAAATATATGCGCAAATTATCAAAGTGATTAAAATCTGTCCAAATTTCCAAATTAAGCAGCTTTCATATTAAAGCTCAGAACACCCTATAAATCCAAAATTGATGTAAATAACAAAAATTGATAAATTTTTACTGATTAAATAGTTGAATTATATATAAAAAATGAATAAAATACTATCTTTATCAATTACTCACCCCAGCTTTGGAACATTTTGGGGGTTCCAGATATGTTTTATCAGGACACAAGTAAAGATAAAGAACCACACATATTTTGTGGTCATTCATGATACTTGGGCATGGATTTAGAGTTAAACATGGATTTATGTCATTGATTGTTTTATTTTTTTTAGTTATTTATTCCATTTTGGTACTCCATTTTTTTATTTGGATATCAGTCATATAACATTTTATTTTTTTTATAATTTTATCATGAATCATTTACTATTTATATTGATAAGGCATGTTTGGATGGGTTGTTTTATTTTCAAAGGTAAAATCATCCCCAGTAGTATTGAATACCTTTTCATTTATTCACATAATTTCTATCCTTGGGGATGTCACCTATGTCTAAGTAGTATATCTTTCTCGACTCAAGCCAATGAGGTGGTGTGGGAAGTTACAAGTGGTATCAGCTTCTCCGGTACTTTACATAGAAGTAGTATGTGTTTTCTCATTTCCTAGATATCAGTTATTTCATTCATCGTGTTAACAATAATTTCAGTTAGTTCTTTAGTTAGGATGGTATAAATAAGTTTTATTGTTAGGACTTGAAATGTTGAATATAAATAATATGTAGCTATCCTTTTTATGTTGAACATCAAGTTAACAGGGAGTTGCATACATAAGTTTTTTAGATACACAAATAGGAATTTTACTTTCATTATAATGTGTTTAAGAAATGAGACAGGCATGAAATGAATTTTAGAAATTACTTCCAACATTGTGTGAATATTTATTATTGAGTAATTATATATGATATTCTTCAAAAAAAAATTTGAAAATTGTTGATGTATTTTTCAAATGTGATACTTCTGAAAAAATAATGATATGGGTATTTTAAAAATGAGTTGACTTTAAAATGAGTGGTGGAATTTTAAAAATTATTGAAAAAGTAAAATGTTTAATTTTTGAATGTAATGTTGTGATTTTAATGGTGTTGTAGAATTTGAAAATTTTAATACTTCAGTTTCTAGAGAGAGTATCTTATGGTGTATGTTGTGATTCTCAAAAATGGCACCCGGTGGGCATCGTAGAAACCATCCAGAAGATGCTGTTGAGAATATGATCTTATATGAGACACTAGTGAACCAACAACTTGTTCAGAGTATTGTAAAAACCTTTCAGGCTTTGGATAGATGGAACTGGCATGATGGACCATGGAAAGTGGATCATTCTAACTAGTTCAAGAAGCACAATCCACCCATATGTTGGGGTGAATCATAACCAAACATGGTAGTGGAGTGGATGAATAGGATGAATCCAATATTTTATTTACATGTCACATTAGTGGATATGAAATTCAATTTGCAGATATAGATGTTGGAGGATCTTGCATGCCAATGTGGTTATTTTGAAGTTTAGGCATAATTAGACTAAGGCCTTTCTTGGGATGAATTTGAATAATTGTTTGAAAAAAATATCCTCATACATTAAGAATTTCCATAATGATATTCATTTTCAACTTCTTGCAATAGAGCCGCTCTGTGATAGAGTACATGAATAAATTTATGATTTTTTCCTTTTTTCGCCCGAAGTTGCTGCATGTGATTCCTTAAAGGCATAAATTTGTGAATCGAGGGTTTTGAAGTATATTAGATTGAATATTGTTATTATATATATAAAATATTATTCATAGATGGTCAATATAGAGATGGTAGTAGAAAGGTACATATCTGAAGTTGTGGGTGGAGGGATCCTGTTGATACATATAGCAAATAGTGGGAACTCTAATACTGGAAGCAAACAGAAGAAGGAAACCTATTTAAAAAGTAATGGAATGACTCATTACTAGACGTCAAGATAGGTAAATATTCCTCCAAAACCCAAGATAAAGAAAATATATTTCCTATGTGTTTTTTTGGACCACATAATGTGACATTGTATGGAACCACCTAAATCATTCAACAATTGCAACCATATAGGGAATCTTTAGTGCTCTTATCACAGATCTCCAATGTCAGGTGTTCTGGATGCTTCTCATCTATCACAAAAATCATATGATTCAACAATATGAGGTAATCAGAGTCAATATCATTAGATGAATATACCTAGACATGGTGAATATATTAATTCCATGATTCCATAGGTTTCAGAATCTCAACATGGATTTAAAGAACAAAGTTCTATAAGAAAGAAATTATATGGTGATAAACCAATTATTATAGATGATCCATCTGGAAAAATTATGATGAGAGGTAAAAATCTTTTGAATTCTACCCTTATGGATGCTTTTTTTCACATAGGTGAATCTGATTATTTTTATTTCTTATTATGTTACATATTTTTGTGTTTACATGTCGAAATTATTCCTTATAAATTGAAACATAAAACTTATATTGGTCAAATAGAATGTTATGTGTTTGTGTGTAACGAATGTTGAATAATAATTGACACAGTTGAGTTGATATGGGATTTATCTATGCTAGATATTTATTTTTATTACATTATGCATTGTATGGATTGGTTGAAAATAGTATAGGATCAGAGTGATCGTTATACCTGAAAGGCTACTTTCATGACTGATGATTGCATCGAACATCTATTTAAATTAGAGAAAAATTATACGGTAGGTGAAACATGATTTTTTGATCCAAAATATGGAATGATCTCTTATCATTTGGTAGTTTTGAATTTGACATCGATAGAAGAGATTAATGATAACATGTTTCAAGAAGTCTTTGATCAATTTCATGACTCGGTTCCCTAAAATATCTCAGGGTTTTCACACACAATAAATGATGATTTTATGATTGATCTCCTTCTATAGACCAGACATATTTCCCTTTAATGTTATCAGATGGATCCAATATAATTAAGGGAAATTAATGTCTTTTTGGAGGAGCTATAAATAATAGATTCATTCATCCTAGCACGTATCTATGGGAATAACAAATCGTTTTTGTAAAAAACTTTTGATAGAAACCATCTGTTTCTTGTTGATGATAATATGATTAACCAAATTTGGATCAATTATCGATATCCACTTCTATTCATTGATGATAATCTCAATCAATTGAGGGGAGATAAGTGGTTCTCTAAAATTTAGAAGCAATGAGGATATCACCAATTGTGGGTTTTGAAGGTAAATATTCCAAAAAATATTTCATAAGTAGATAAGGCCATTACGAGTGTGTGGTGATGTCTTTCGGTCTTAAGAATGCACCAACAATATTTATGGTAATGATGAATCATATATTTCAAATGCATCTGGATTATTTTTTGTTGGTATTTGAAGATAAAATATTGTTGTATTCAAGGACAAGATATGAACATGAGAAACACTTGGCCACAATTTTATGAATCTTGAGAGATCATCATTTTTATGCCAAATTATCAAATAGTGATTTTTGGATAAAGGAGTAATGTTTCGGTGGAAATGTTATCTTAGAAAGAGGGGTTTTTTAATTAGAAAAGATATAGGAAATTATCTCTTAGAAAATACCAATTAATCTCTTCTAGATACACAATTTCCTTAGTCTAACTAGATATTATTGAAATTTTGTTTTTGATTTCTCATGAGCCAATTCACTAATTAAAACTTTTATAAGGAAAAAATTTCCTTTGAAATAGAATAATTACTGGTATAAGTATTTCCAAGAGAACAATGTTCTCCTTACATCAGAATCGGTTGTGATATTTTTAGAATTATTACTAGGGTAAGCAGTATATTGTGATTCTTCAGAATCTGGGATGGGATGTGTTCTCAAGCCGAGATATCATGTTGTAGCTTAAGGCTTAATAAAAAAATGTTTTCATGAGAAGAAATACCCATCAAATGATTTAGAGTAAGATGACATTGTCCATGATTTAAAAATATCGCGTCATTATTTCTTTAGTGAGAAATTTAAAGTGTTTATGGATCAAAAGATCTTAAATCATATTTTATCACAATGGTATTTTAACCTAATACCAATAAGATGGATAGAGTTCCTACATATTTTTCAATTTAACTAAATGTATTCACTAGTTAAATGATATATAGTGGATGAAGAATTAATCTGAAATTCATATTCCTAGTTGGAAAAATAGGATTTAGATATTTGGAAGTTTATGTTAATGATTGAAGACATGAACATGGAAAGTGATGAATGTGGTAATGTTGTGGTTTTCTTTCAAGTTTTGTTCATTCCTAATTTGGGGAAGATGGTTGGGATCTGTAGATGTATTAATTATTATTTGGTGCTATGTGGTCAAAACATAATGTTGGGGAGACTATTGGGGGATGAAAATTTGATGGAGGTTTGGTTATTTGGTTTCAAAATTGGATTGCTATATTTATGGATTATTCAAAACAAAATCTTTATACATACCACCATTGAAGATGGTCTCTTAATCAAGGAATATATAATATGTATAAGTCATTTAAATCATATTTTTGGTAAGTTAGTATGAAAAGGATGGTGATTGAGTAGCTTTCATAATGCTTAACTTGTCAGTAGGTTATGGAAAAACATCACCAGCAGCATGTCTGATGAAGTCTTTACAAATTACTATTTGTAAATGGGAAAATGTTTCCATGTATTTTGTAAATGTTCTCCCATGAATGGATAATAAACATAATTACTTATTGGTTATAGTGGATTGACTCACACATTTGGACCAATTAATCCCTATTCCTGATCCTCATACAATGGAGGACATGTCAAAAATCTATATCTTAGAAGTGGTAAAGAGGCTTGGTGTACCAGTTTTGATAGTTTTATATATATATGAAAGTTTTAAATATCATTTTATGCAATACTTATAGAAATAAGTTAGGAATTAGTTTACGATTAGTACATTGTATCAACCTCCAATGGATGGACAATATAAAACAACAATAGGAACATTGGAAGATATGTTACAAGCATGCATAATGGATGTTGGTTTCTCATGGGAGGAACATGTAACATTAGTGGAGTTTTCTTATTACAAAAGTTATTAAGACATGATACATTTGGAACATTTTAAGGTATTGAATGGGAGTCCTTGTCTTTCTACACTTTTTTTGGGTGAAAAAATGATTTATTTCACTACTTGGGTTGATCCTAGTCCAATAGAAAATAGAGAAGATTCAGTTGATCAATAAGAGGATGGATATGGAACAACGTTGTCAGAGATCATATGTGGGTCATCATCGATGGACATCTTCATTCAAGCTGAGTGATTATATTTTTTTAAGTTCTCTCCAAGGATTGGGAATCATCATTTTGGAAAGCATTGAATGTTATCTCCTAGATACATATTCCATTTTTAGATACTTTAATATGTTGGTGATGTGTAATATCATTTCTAATTACCACCACATTTCATTGTTGTCCACAATTTTTTTTCAGGAATATCAATTCAACAAGTGTCTGCCTAATCCCGACCAAGCGATTCTATGGGATCATGTTGTCCTACAGTCAGACGATTCATGAGTACATACACTGATACAAATTTTTAATTTATATGAGAATGTATTGCTAGAAAAATACATCATTCTAGTGGTGATTTTGTGGAAAAAATAGTCAAATTCAGGAAGAGATTTGGGAATGGGAGGAGGAAATGGTTGAGTAGTGGTCCAAACACTTTTGGTGTAGTGATAGTTTTCAACTATTTTAGGATGAAAATGCCAATGTGGGGGGGGGGATGTGGCACCCATTGGTTTCATGTATATAACTGTTTATTTATGGGAATAAAGTATATAATGTATTTTTATAATGTTTGGTTGTGTTCAAAATACATTTGTATTTTTTTGGGATTTTATAAAGGTGAACATTTTGAGCATGGTAATTGGAAACTATGAAACACCTATAAGAAATCACGCACAACAAGGCAGAGGATAATGGGAATTTACATGATTAAGATAAATGTTTTGGCCAAACCATGTGGATAACCAATTTTAACTAGGAAATATGGGACAAATGGAATCTACAAGTCGGTGCACGGTTGGCCTAACTACGTGTTCCAACCATGTATGGTGATCCTTGTACCAACATCTAGCACACAATTATCATAGAGCTTGACTAACCATGTGACAAACCATGAACAGTTTAAAAGTGAGAACCTAAAAAATTATATCTCACATGATTTCACCTCTAATTTCATCATCATTCCCCAACTATTTGGGAGGAATCTGAAGGATAAATATTGGGGTTATATAACCTGATTCCCTTGGTAAGTATTTCTTTCCATTGTTTTTGGTTGTTTCCCTTTGTTATTGTCATCTTTCCTCTCTTAGATTCACAAATCTAGTTCATATGTGGGGGTATCTAGGATTTTTTTTTCCAATATTTATAATATATGGATGTTTCGATATTATATAAAGTGATATAATGTTGGTTTTTTATATTTAACCTAGTTTTGTTGAAGAATTTTTTTTCATTATTCATTCCCATCATAATTCCTATTGTAGGAAGATTCACTGTCGAATCATCTTAATAGAAATTAAAGCATTGATTTCCAATTGAATATTTTTATTGAAATTTATTATGAAATTGTTTTTATGTGTTTAATGTAAACCCTTATTGGTTACAGTTTATGTAAATGTTAAAATTCGGTGACTTAGAGGAAGGTGAAAATGGTAACATGATTTTAAAATGATGATTTTGAAATGAATTTTTGGTTTTTTTCATGGGAATGAATTTTAAATAATAGGTTATTTTTATTAAAAAAATTTGAAATGATTTAACTGTAATTTTGTTGGATTAATTTTCTATGCAATAGGTGAATGGGGTTGACTTTTTGTGAAGTGCCCCCATCAATGGGATGGGTTATGGACGTGAAGCTCCACCATCAATTGTAACAACAAGTTTTTGTGGTTCAATGTTTGTGTGGGGTTATGTTAAATAGAATGGGTTATTCCAACATGTAATTGATAAATGCATAAATTACTTCTTTGGTTACATTCAAGGGAAAAGGATTTGGTTTTATAATATGGTTTTTCTATGGAAATTGATTTATATTCTGATATAAATTGTTTTAAATTTTTTTATATAAATTGTTATATCATGTTGTATCCAAGTGGTGTAAGTTGGAAATTAAATTGGGGAAATATTATGAAATTTAATTAATCACCATTGCTTTGGCACTTTGGTTCTTTTGGAGATATTGTTTATCGGGACACAGGTGAAGTTAAGGATCACACTTATTTGGTGCTTCCTTGTAATACTTGGTAATGGAGATGGAGTTGGAGCATGGAGTTATATGTTGGGGTCTTTGAGTTTTGTATTCCATTGTGGTACTATGTTTTTTTTGTTTTTATATCAATGGAATTAACTTTTTTTGTTTTCCATTTTTATCATGCATCATTTAGTGGTTATTTTGTTATGGTGTGTTTAGATGGGTATATTGATTTACAAAGTGAAAATCCTCCCCTAATTGTATTGAATCCCTTGTCATTTATTTACAACCTTTAGAACAAAAGGGATTTCACCTTTGGCCAAGTAGAAATTCCACCTCAACTCAAGGTACTGAGGAGGGGCAGGATATTATAAAGGGGGAGGAGGAATTTCATGAAAATTCGATCAAGTTTCATATAGATAAGATTATTATTACAAGGAACATTCAATCATATATCAATTAATAAGAATGTAATCAATGAACTAATTCTTAAGTAACATGAATATAAATAGTCCATATATATAGATAATGGGGTTTTATAGTTCATATCCATTTGATAAGGATAATGGGTCCAACTATTTTAATTTTTTTAACAAATACCACAACATATAGTTTAATTTCATTAATTAATGGTGATACATAACAACAAAAACTTATAGTGCTAAAATTCCTTTAAATCCATGATGTATTTTTCATCATGTAACATTAGACAAAAATACACATTGAAATTTTTATAAAATTCATATTCAATGAATGAATTTAATTAAATGTAAATGATTATTTTTGATAAAAATGAATTCATAAAATACCATGAATGGTTCATAAATATAAAATTAATTTTAGATAATTAAGAATAAAATCATTTAATGTTATAATTGACTTATTTTTTAAATATATAATGTTATAAAATAGATTTGATAAATTATATTGATGATTATTAAATTAAGTTAATAATAACCCTGACATTATAATTTAATTTTAAGAAATAAATATTATTTTATTTGTAGTACAAATATAATATTTATATAAATAATTATATTTAATAATATTTTTACAGGTAAATTTATCGTATAAAATTTATTAAATTTAATTAAATGTATATATATATATATGTATAAAAATTACTATGTTGATTGATAATTTTTTTTAATAAGAATAAAATATTTTAATGCTTAAGAGCATACTTTCTTAAGAATTATTTTTATTTATGTGTTATGTATTTTGATTTTCAAAAAGATGATATGTTTTTATTTATGGTTATATTATTGAAATTTATAATTTATAAAAATAATAAATTATATTAATAATTTATTAATCATTAATAGATAATAAATAACATTATTTATATTTAATATTTACAAAGACATTATTCTACCCAAATTTTTTTTCAATGTATATCTTGTTTTAATTTAAAATTTAAAATTCACAAATATGAGAGTTGAATTAGATTAAATGCTTTTAAAATTTTGAATCATCATCTCAAAATGTGGTTAGAGGGGTCATCTAATATTTTTATTAAAAAATAAATATCATGTTTTGAAATTACAAATGTAAAAATTTATAAAGATGATAAAAATGAAATTGCTCAATATTTTGATTAATAAAATAATATAAAATCATTTTAAAATATCATTTTTAGGTTTAAGTGTTAATATTACAAATCTAACAAACACTTACATATCTATCTTACCTAACTCTAATGTGATTCCAACATTACACTTCACATATACCATGTTTCAAAAGAAACAACTATTTTTTATCTATTAGAGGAGATATTTTTCACACATTCCAAACCACTAATATCCTTATTTTTCCCATTAATAGAGTCTCAAAATCAATATCATTATGTCATATCCCTTAGTTATTTTCCTTTTTCACAAGAATGAGGATTATGTTTCACATTCGTAAGGACTAAATTATGAATATGAATAATTCCATCAATGTATGTTGGAAGTTCTTATTCATTATATTAATTTACTTTAATATCCCCACCAATCCAAAATTTAAATATGTATATTAATGATGTAATATTTTTTAAATATTTTAAATTTGTATATGTTCATAACATGACTCTATATTCTTATTCATTCATTAGTTACAATACATTCTTTTTTAGGATACTTTTACACATACACGAATGATGATATAACATTTCCATCCTAAAAAACATAGATAATGTAAATACATAGGGTGAGATTTAATAGTTATTACTTTATTATTTTTTCATATTTATAGAATTTTAATATAAGTAATTATACTTAATAAAAAATTATAGTTGTTATTGAATTTAAATTTATGAATGAACTCCATAACTCCTCCTAACAAAGTGTCAACATTCATATCATAAAATGAGTATCTTACTTCATAACTATATATAAAACATAGGTAAAATTTACATAACAATTATATTAGTTATTACAACATGGTTAAGAAACATGGATCAAAACCTCCACAATGAAGAAAGAATAGAATAAACAGGACAACTAATACATGAATATTAATTTAAACAAAAAATGACTAATAAATTAGTAACTAGAAATTAGAAATGAATGGTATAAACTAAAATAAATATAAATATATTTCTAATATATACTAATAGTAACAATAAATTTACTATAAATGATTTTATATCCCATGTAACTAAAGAGGAATCTAGGGAAGGGGTTTTATTGACTCGATTTCCATTTTATTAGGTCATCATCTATCTCCTTTGAAAATTTTCATATATTCCTATCATATTCTTAAACTTCTATATATTATGTAGTCTATTATATTTATATCAAGTTAAATCACACTTTAATTTCATAACATTATCCTTTGATGGATTTCAGTCTTCATTAAATATTTTAATTATTATGAATAATTCTTATCTGTTCTATCATATATTTCTCATAAATATCCATATACACTAAAAAAGGTACAATTTAATATCTTGATATTTAAATATTTTTTATCTTATATAAATTTTATACTTCACTTTATATCCACTACATAAGGAAAATATGACGAAGTTTTTATATTAAACTATATAAAAATCATAAAATGGACTTATTTTAACATTAATATATTTTTCATCATCCAAATTAAATTTACAAACATAACCTATATTTATTATTATGGTTCCATATTCATGGTTTCTTTTTAAATAAACTTTTTAAATGTCTTATTGTATCCTAATATAAATTAATTTTTTAATGTGACTTGTATATTAATTTTTTATAAAATGATAAAATAATTTATAAAAACCATTTTTATTAATTTTATTCCATTATGACTTCAATATCCTAAACATATATCTCCTATAGGGTAATGATTATGATAAATAAATAAATTATCAAATGGTCCACATTTTTGGATATTAATTTTTTGTAATCATTTTATCAAATTCTTGATGTCATTTTATGTGATAACAATTTAAAAGATAATTTAACTCATCTTCATTTGATTAGTTCATTAATTATAATATATTTGATTGATTTAACGCATAAATAATATGTAGGGTTTATTAATAATGGTCAAATATATCTCTTCTATGGATTAAGTAATGTTTTTTATCTCATGAAAATATTATGGAACATCTATAGTGATTCCCTATTTGGTAATGTATTACAGTAGTGACACCTAATCTATTATGTTTTAGGACACAAGTGGTGATTCATAATCTACTATTTTATGTTTTTATTAAGGGTAAACTATGAAATATTTTTAAAATATTATTATTATTTCTGTGTCATATTTTTATGTTATTTAATCATAGTTTATAATTGTTGGTAAATAGTCTCATGTCTTGGTATGAATTTTATTATTCCATGATGACTATTTTTAGTAAATGTTTCTCAATCTAGGATCTATGTTATTCATTTATTCGTTATGATTGGGTTTTATAGTCTCATTTTATTTGTATGTTGCCATTTATTCCAAATTATTTTTACCTCAAATTCATATTACTAAACATTTTATGAATCATTCATTTTATATTATATTCTTGTTCATTTTGGAATAATCCTACATTTCCAGTTTATCATGGTATTTACATGAAAGAATAAATTTATAAGAAATTCCTATATGGAGAATTTTATGGGAGACATTGAAAAAATAATGTCTAATAATTCATTTATGTATTTAATCTATAATGAATTTAAACCTTTGGGTTTTAGTTTTCTATCATTATATTGGATAAATATTTCTTAAATTTTGGAAATTATTTAAATATATACTTGTTATACTTGGCTCATATCTATTTGTATAAGAGAGAGATTTAGTAATTTTTAGTCAATAGGTTGTTAAGTATGATGGAAATAATATTTTTTAAACCTAGGTGAAAATGAAACATTCATTTTTTATAATTATGATATCATAAGATAAGACATATTAGGATTAATTTTAGTTATTCGCTAATTTGTTAATAGATTATCATTTATTAAATATCATAATACATTTTCTCGTAAATAATCTTAAGAAGAATCATAAATCGATGAATGATATGTTGATTATTAAAACAAGATTGAATTATATTTTTCTTTCATCCATAAAATCCATCAATGTATCTAGGTAAATTAATTTATATTATAAAAAATTTATATTAAATTATAAATTAAAAAACATTTTTGTAATGATCACATCCATGGTATATAGCCCTTCAGAAATCTTGGTTTTCCATATGTAACTCATTTAAAATATATTAATACATACTTTGGTATATTTTGATGTGATATTTTATACGGATTTCTTCTCCCTATATATAAATCATATCAATGGTTAAAATAAGATTATCTCTTTTGTAATCCAAAAATAATCCCCAGATAAAATATTAATAAATTAATTATTATGAACTTTATTTGGAATTTAATTCCATAATTTGTGTCCTAATACCTAATAAGATAGAACTCATGTATTATATTTTTGATGAGGAAATAAACATAGAATTAATGTAAATCATACGGGAATACATTGATGTATTACCCAAATAATATCATTGTCTTACACTAAAATATTATGAGTAGTTTTGAATTGAACCTATATCTTTTATTATGCCTATATTATAGAGTCAAAAGAGAATAGACCATATTGAATTTCAAAAACATAATATATATTCAAGATAACTTTGACTGGGGTCATATATACCTATTTTCATCACCTTTGGGTGCATAAGTTATTCATTTTTGGAAGAAGGATGGATCAATCTATCTTTTCATTTATTATATCAATCCAAAAAACATCACAATTAATAAAAGGTATCCTTTACCCAATATTGGGGATTTTTGGGAAAATATATAGGTTAACAATACTTCTCAATAATCGATCTTTGATCTAGCTACCATCAATTATGGTTAAAATAAAATACATACACATTATATCCTTCCAAGTGATATATGGATATTGAAATAATAGTGATTCTAATCAGACTTCTAAATTCCCATTTTATCTTCATGGATTTATGAATAGTTTTTAGATATTAACTTTAGAATTATTTGGTAGCTTTTATTAATGATATTATAATATATTATTTGATAAAAGAATAAGTAGAATTATATTTTAGTAGTTTTAAAAATATCTAATGAATAAAGGGAATATATTACAGGGTTATCTAGTTTGAATTTTATATATAAAATATAACCATCTTGGGACATGTTCTCACTAGAGAGGGTTTATTGATTGATTCCTAAAAGACAAAAGTGTTAAAGAATATTCCGGACAATCCATTATGATTTATATTCATTTTTTTATTTTATTAGTTTGATATTGTCGATTCAATCTGATAAATATATCATGATTGATAATATAGTATCCAAGTTGACACAAGAGGGAGTAATGTTAATCGAGATTGATGAATATGATGTCAAATTCAACGGGATGAAGAATCAGCTCGACAAATCAAATATAAAAAAACTACAATTCAATATACTAGTGTTTCTGATATACATTGATGAATCACCAAATATATTGATATATATCATTATACAAAATTAAAATGTGGCAGATTATTCCTTCTATAAATAAAATACCCCTTTGAAATTTTACTCGATCGAAGATCGAGAGTTGGAGGTTGTAATTTTTCTATAAAGAGGTGAGTCAACTATCGTTATGATATAATCAATCATATATATATATATATGGATAAATAATGAAAAAAATTATATACTCAAAAAATGGAGTGGACCATTCTCCAAATGAGATGGGTTTGAGTTAATCAAAGAATATAATTTATCAATGCATTCTCATCTCAAAAAGGTAAATATGTTAGTTAATTCTCCAATAATAATGGATCATGCTATTATATCATTGAAAAGGATTGAAATTATCTTAATATATATGGATATTAAATGGGTTTATGTGGAAATCATATTGGAAGGGATTGAATACAACCATTCCCAAATGATTTATCAACAATCTATATATTTGGAGGGAAAGGAGGCCCAAAAAGTTGATATTTTTTGGAAAGGTGGGGGATGAGTCCCCAATTATTATATAAAAATCCCAAGCAGGAGAGACATCAAGTATAGCCATATTCAAATGAAAGTCAAAACCATAATTCTAATGTGTGGCCAATATTCTTTATGATTTTATCAGCGATTAACCATTCTTTGTCCCACAACTCATTCCAGAGTATGACATTAATGCGTCCACTTCCTCGACCTCCACTGTATCGGGCTTCTAATTATTTTTCTTGATGAAGTAATGAGTCTAGATCTTCATCTGAACTTTCCTCATGTGCCACCTCTTTTTTATTATCATCTTCAATTCATTTAGAATTTTTCTTTTGGGTGCGCGTTCCAGCCTGTTTCCATGAGCCACCTTCCATGTATTCATGTTTAACAGCCTGGTCAGTGTTATTAACGACTGTCAGATGCTCCATTTCTTGTTGTTTTTTTTGTTACAACCTCCACACTTATGAGTGGAGTGAGAGAAATAATCCCCAAAAAGTTGATATGAATATGTAGAGTATATTTGAAAATAACTTACTGTTAAACCTTGATACAGATCAAGTTATATGATTTCGAAACTGATTACATGTCCCATAAAAGAAAAAGTTAAAGAATTCTATTTTTTAATATGCACATAGGCCAGTATTATCAACTCACACTAGAACCACAATGATGTAAATATATATTTATACAAACACCTAGTGGGAGAAAATGAAGATTTATATTTTATAGGATATATCTCAATGATATGTATCCCAAAAAGTAAATGTTAAAAATAATAAATCTGTGGGGAAAATGAAACCATTTCATATAGTTGTAAAAAAATGGGGAACATCAGTATGGATTTCATAATCAGTATTCCTAAGATGTCTAATAGAATCAATTTCTTTAGGGTGGAGGAGAATTTATATAAAAAAGTGTACACATTTAATTCTTATAAGATATTATTTCCCACATTACCATATTATTAATATATACATAAATAAATATGTAAGTGTGTATGGAGTAAAAATGTTAATTTTATCTAATATAGATCCAAATTTCAAATCTAATATCTATAGGATTATTTGTAAATATTTTTTTAAAAGAATTAAACATCAAAATAAATTATCATCATCAAACCAACTCTCAAATATAAAAACCAATTCATACATTTTATTATTTTCTTTGATTTTTATTAATTGTTTTTAAATGATTTTGGGATCGATATATTCTAATGGTTGAGTTCTCATACAATAAAATATTCCACTATATAATCCAAATGGAAATATAAGAGGATCAATATGGGATAAGAGGTGGAACTATTCATGGATTAATATGGGAGTAGAATATGTGTGGCTCTAATATAGATAAAAAAATGATATATAATATTCAATCCATTTTGAGATATCAATATAGCATAAATTTAGAAAAACTGAAATGATGATAACCACTAAAGAGATCTATAGTTTGAGTTTTTTGAAAAATGATTCATTTGAATGTCACTATAGACGATAGTTATGATAATTATGATAAAGGGAAGGTTTATACCAAACTATATAAATACCATTAATTTTTTGATCATGTATGTATGATAGATTATCCTCTAAGTATTTCTACAAACTTCTCACTGGTGTATGATGTGTTCCAGGTATCCCATTTGAGTGAGTACATACCAAAAACATCATATATAATCAAATTAGAAGTACTATAATTGTAATTTTATATCTCTTATGAGGAACAGATAGTAGAGATCGTTGATCGTTGAGATAATGGGATGTGAAATAGGATCACCCAAAAAGTGAAAGGTATATGAATAAAATCATTAGATAGGGGAATCCATATGGAAAATTATTTCCTTGATATCTAGTTTTACATGTTACATCAGACTAAAATAAACATTACCATATTTATCAAATTTCATTTTGTAAAATTATTTAAATTAAATTAAAATGATTTTTGAAACAAATATATTGGGAAAATTCACATAATGTACATCAAATTAATATTCAATTTTATTTAATTAGGTATAATACATTTTAATATTTGAAAGTATTCTTCATCATTGAATTGTTTTATTAAAATTATTAAAATTAAAATAAATTAATTATTATTAAAATAAATTAATAAATTAAATTAAATAAGTAACAAATTCAATGAATTAACAATTTAATGATTATTATTAAAAAACAGGTTTTATACAAAAACATTGCCTTTTATAATATATGTTAAATAATTTTTTTTCATATCCATATAATAACATTTAATGAAATATATTATATATAGATATATATATTATATATATATTTATAAGCAGTCATAAATTGAGTAATTTGTTCAATGTTATAATAAAATAATTTTATACATTAAAGAATTATTTCTTAAAAATTATTTTTTATGTGTTTTTAATTTGGATTTTAAAAATATAAATTTACAATGCATTGAGGATGATTTTATTAATAAGTAATATTTATATAAATAAATATATAGATTAATATTAATTTAATTATTAAGTAATGCAAAATAATATTAAGAACTTGTTTTGATTAAAAATTCATTTTTCAATAAAAACATTTCTTTATCTATATAATTTGTTTTTATTTAAATATTAAATTTATCATATATTGAAATTGAGTAAGATTACATGGATTATATATTTTTAATTTTCATGAAAAATATTTTATAATGGATCAGAATATATAATTTCAAAAAAAAAATTACATGGTAAATAATTAGACAAATGAAAAATTTGTAAAAGTGATAGAGCATACATGGATCTAAAATTTGATAGCTAAAAGGATTGAAATGCACTGTATTTGTTTTATTTTATGTGTGAGATTAATTCATAAAATTCCAAAAAACTATTTCTGTACCTAAATCTCCAAACTCTCATGTGATTCTTTCTTTACCCTTTACCAAACTCAAGATTCTAAATAATCATCCATCCTTTTCACCAATAAAAAGAGATCTACTACACCCCTATACAAACCAAAAATACCCTCCATTTTTTCATCAAATTAACACCCAGATTTTCTCCCCTAATTTTTTCTCATATGTTTGAAACCATTTTCCAATAAAAGGAGGCCTAAGTCCCTCATTTTGATGGATGTTGATACAAGAATATGTGACTCCATCATTATAAGTAATATATTCTTCTCAATTATTTTAATTATCTAAATCATATGAACCATTAATAAATATCAATATCCTTTCTAATAATATAATATTTAAATCATTTTTTATTTTAAAAAATTATACTTCCTTAATATAACTCTATGTTATTACTCATTAATTTGTTATAACTTATTCTTTTTTTGTCATTTTTCTGTCACATAAATGACCTATGTCATAATTTTACCATCATGAAACATTAATATAATTGAAATACATATAATATAATTTAATAATTATGAAATTTTTTATAATTTTCAAGTGAATATATATATATATATTTATTAATAACATCAATTATTGTTACGAAATTTAAATTCACAAAAAAGTAGATTTTAACCATGATTTTTGAACCATAACTATAACTTCCTTAAAGAAATATTTTTATAAAAAACAAAGTCTAGAAAACATATATAATCTCTATAAATATTATAAGGGTTATAAGTATAATATAAATGTTCATAGTGTAGAACCACCATTCCGAAGATAATATAGAACAAAAACGAAAAATAACACTAAAATATTAATTTTAACAAAGAATTGTTAATAAATTGGTATTAAAAACCTATTAATTAATCATAAAAAGAAAATTAAATAAAAAATATTGTTTAAATTACGATTAATAATAAACCTAAATTTATTATATATTATTTTAGACCATGTCCGACCTAGAATTAATCTATAGAAAGGGTTTATTTACACAAGTCACATTTTTTGTCTACATCTTTCTTACTAAACAATATTTTTATAATTTTTTTATATTCATCCATTTATTAGTTTATTTTTTTATTTTATTTGTCAATCTTGTTAAATTAATCAATTATGTATACACCATGTTCTTTTATTGATTTATTTCTTTATGAAAATATATAGTTGTTAAGAATATTTCTCATCATCTTTATTAGATCATTCTCCTTCACATAAATATTTATTCCTAAAAAATGATCAATTTTATTATTTTATATATAAGATATGTTTTATCATATATGTAACATCATAAATTTTTTAAATGGTATTTATTTCCTAAAAATGTCTATTATATTATCACATAATTAAAATATATCCCTTTAATAATGATGTTAGTGTAATTGATATATCACCTTTGGGTTTCAATGGTTATATGAACATTGGTCAATTATGACCACTGGTAAATTATGATGATTTGTCAATAATGACCATTGGTCAATATGAACACAAGAATAAATAATCTTAAAAATAATTTTAACATTATAAATGGTATTATAAATAGAAATTATAATGGTTAATTAATGTTGAAATAAGAGTCGATGGCCTCATATAGTATAATTGTGTCATATGAAGAAATTTTCTCATAGATTGGGAAGGCATTAGAATAATTGGGTTTCACTATTGACCATACCCAATCCCAGATTCAACTTGTTAATCTTAAACAAAATCGCTTAGGGGAGAAGTTCAAGTTAGTTGAGATTACCACTCAGGTGCTGTAATGCGAGTCTCCCCAAGAGTTTATCACCCTCTTAAACCTTTTATGTAGTTCTTATATAGGAGTTATAAAGGGTTATGTGGCATGTCCTTATTCAAATAAATTGTAATCCCTTTATTTTAATAAAAATTTATTTTCACAATTTCTGTACTAAGAATATTTTTTCTAAAAAATTAAAATGGAATTTGATAAATATATTTTTCGGATAAATATGAACTATTAAGAGAGATATAAATTAATATCTTAAAATAATGTTTTATTATTAATATTTATTATAATAAAATAGTATTTTAAAAACACGTTAATTTAATTACAATTGATAAAATAATATTTTTTTATTTTTAAAAATTTTTACTATACATTTTATAGCCTCTATTATTTTTAATAAATATGTATTTTTAGAGTTCAAAGTTCAATTTAATATATATATAATTATTATGTTAAAATAAATTTAATTTTTTAATTTTGAATATCTATATTACGTTAGGGTGAATATATGTGAATTTTATAAAATACTTTAGTTTTTTAGTGAATAGTAAAAATACATTTTTGAGTTTTCGGTACATTTAATGACATAATAATGAAGTAATAATTAATATAAAATTTTATTAGAATATTTTTTATTGAAATAATTTGATAGGTTTACCTAGTTGACAATACTATGGGAAATACCATGGGCAAGCCAATGGTTTTCCAAATACCACTACTTCGGTGTCCTCGGAAATGAATAAAAAACTCCCTCACATTTTATATAAATACCCACAAATTTCAAAATTATTTTTCATTTAAATTTAATTATTCATGATTCTATGATAGTATTGTCACTTAAGAAGTCCTCCCAAGGTGTCCTCAATCCCCCATGGTCACGATCTTCTTGTTTTATGAGTCACACATCAAGGTAAGGAAAATCTCACCACCTTTTTTCCTTTCAATTACTTTTTATGTGGTTTGTCTTCAAAAATTTCATATTATGTCCATTTTCAATTTTTTATATCCCATTACTATATAAAGAGGATTTTATGAATTTTATACCCATATACTATCTCTTTTTAATGTTCTCTAAAACCATGCTTCATACCCCTTTTGTTTCCGGATTTTTGTTTCAAGATTTCACTCTTTTTAAAAAGAAATTGTTTTATATTATTTTGAGAATACAAAAAAAATTATTATATAAGGGTATTCACATTGATGTAAAAATTTTATACTTAATTTAGGTATTAAAATAAATTAATCCATCCCTCCTTTTATCTGTGGTTTAAAAATACCTAATCAACTTTTCATTATGAACTTCTAAAAAAATGTCTTGATTTTGATATAAAACCCTTTTCTTTTATTATACCCAAGTTATTAATGATTTTTGTGTTTTCATATATGTGGATAACATTAATAAATACATATTAAGGTTGTTCCCTAACATCTCTTCAATTAATTGGGTAAATAATTTAATCTTTAGTGATGAAAAGTTTTACGATACCTTGCTAGATAACCTTGATAATTTTTATGACACCACGGTGATAAACCTTGGTGAAATGCTTATAAAATAATCAATTAATTGAGGAAACAACATTTCAATGTTATTATTCATGTTCTAAATTTCTTGATATTCCTATTTATCTGGACTTTATCCATTTTCTCATGTTCTTTCTTAATATTCTTCAAGATCACATGTGAATTGTTTCCCTTGATTGCCCTTACTGGGCCTTCTAATATCCCTTCCTTGGATGTATGTCCCTAAGTTATGAGATATAGTAATTAACCTTAATATGAACCTATAATTAATCCATTCAAGTGTATTAGAAGAAATATTCATTTTTTAGGTAATATGTACCTAATTTCCAAGACATTAAACATAAAACAATCCTCTTTTTGTAAAATGCATGAAATGTTATGTAATAAAAAGGTTTGATGCCATAGTTAGTAAAAAAGGAACGTTTATTTTTTTTTATGGAAATTAGGATTTGAAAACATTTTCAATAAATATGAGGGAAATTATAACATAGGTAGACACTAGTGTATTTTGTTGTAATATAATGTAAGTGGTTTCTGAATAATGAAATCCATGTATAGATATAGACAAGTGGTTGTGGCTCTGGAACATATGTATCTCGAGGTAAAAACTAAAAATGTTGCTTTGATCTAGACTGAAATGCGAGATGGTTCATGAAAATGGGCCTTTCTGCAATCTTATTTTTACACTACCAGGGGATATGGTTAGTTAATCACAATATTTTTGTGAACTATTATGATGTATTTATAGAAAATATAATTGTTGTTAATACATAACAAATTTAAGAATGATGGTTTATGAAATATTTATATATTATATTTTAAGATTATTAAAATAATCATGTTTCTCATTATTTTTCTATTCTTTTAGAAAATGGGGGTAAAAAAGATGAACTATGTAAATGGTGAGAACAATCAACCATGGTCTAATGGCCCTCCTATGAAAGATGTAATGAAATATTTTATGAGAATGATGAGTCAAATAACTCATGTATTGGGAAATAACCTGAATCAAGATGAGAGACCAGTTTCACCATAAAGGGAACAACATTCCATTGAGTCCTTTATGTGTCAACATCCACCAATGTTCTGGGGATATAATGAACCATTGATTGCAGAACAATGGATAATCTATACAGAAAATATCTTCTTCGTATATAATTGTTTAGATCAAGATAAATAGACTATGTATTTGTACCATTTAGATGGAGATGTTAATCAATGGCGAGAAATAATTAAACATTAGGCCAAGAGGGGATATTGGAGCTATGGAATGGGAATATTTCAGCAGCATCATATTTAATAAGTATTTCCCTTGTTCAATGAAATGATAATGGATAAGTAAAACCAAGAACTAATGAAGGAATAGAATGAATAAATTGGAAGCTATTAGATGAAATTCACAAGAATTCCCTATTATACCTCTAACATTTTCATGTATCCTAACGGGATGTTTGAAAGATTTTTTGGTGGAATAATACATCATCTATAGAAGAATATTGACAATCAAGACTTTGAAGTATATGAGGAAATTGTTTGATAGAAGGCGAAATGGAGTTCAGTGAGATGCACTGTTCTCACAAATCAATTGAAAATAAGAGAAATATAGAACCAAACCAGTGGAGGATCATTGATCAACGGAGAGGTGGAATGAATTTTAAATTTTCAATATGTAACAAGTATGGGAAGACGCATTCATGGAATTTCATGATCGGGACAAGGAACTATTATAATTGTGGAAGATATGGTCATATCACTCCTAATTTTAATACTAAGGTGAAGCCTCAACATTAAAAAAAAGGAAAATGGAAGATGGTGGAGGACCTTCCTGAAGACTAATTCTTCAAATGTGGACATTTCGGGATCCTTTCTAGTCACTGTCAAAATACATGTTTTGTTTAGGGGAATCACCCTCAACCTCAAAATAGTCCAAAGGTGAAATTTCATACTTTTTCTAGGATGATAGATGATGTTGAAGCTTCAAATGATGTGATAGAAGGTATACTAATTGTCCTCTAAAAACTAGAAATTACATTGTTTGATTATAGTTCTACATAGTCCTTTATTTACTACAAATTTTTATAGATTAGAGATCACTGCATAAACATCTAGAGGTAGAGTTATCAGTCAAGACAGCTAGTGGTATTATCCCAAAATCATCGGTGTATTGAAACTCTAGTTTTTAATTTGGCGAGCAAAATATTATTGTAAATATAATATCCATTCCCTTTATATAATTCAACACTATAGTAGGGATGTAATTACTAGAAAATTATAATTATAACATTTAATTTATAAGAAATAAAATTTTAGATGTCTTGAGTGGTAAACCTATAGGTATCTACAAAGGAGATATATCTCAACCTGATCATTGTTTAGAAGCACCACCCATAGCCTTGTTTATGGAGTTGGTCAGTGAAGTTGATGAAGGGGATGAATGTAAAAGAATAAAAAATGATTCCATAGTTCATGAGTACATTGATGTATTTCATGAGGATTCACATGGACCACCCCTTGAAAGAGAGTTAGATCTCTCTGTTGAAGTCATTTCTCATTCCAATCTGATGTCAAAAATCTCATATTGAATGGAAAATGTAGAGATGTTGGAATTAAATAAGAAAATCTAGGATCGTTCAAAGTAGGTGTTTATTCATAAAAGTGTGTATATTTGGGGAGAACCCTCTATCATTGTGAAGAAGAAGAAGTATGGATCCATGTAGTTATGTATTGGTTATAGAGAACTTAATGGGATCACAATGAAGAACAGATACCCTTTTTCAATAATTAATGATTTGTTTGACCAGCTCAATGTGGCTCAATTCTTTTCCATGATTTATCTTCGATCTAGTTATCATTAGTTGAGGGTAAAGAAATAATATTTTCCAAAGACCACATTCTAATAAAGATATGGGAGTTATGAGTTCGATGATATACCCTTCAGATTGACTAATACACTAGATGTTTTTATGGATTTGATGTAGAGATTATTTGAGGAATAACATTATAAATTTGTGGTAGTTTTAGATATGATATTATGATATATTAAAAAAATTGTTGAGGAGCATGATGATCATATAAGGGTGATAATAAAAACAATGAGTAAAGAGACATTATTTTCAATGTTCATCGAGTGTGGTTTTTGTTTACAAAATGTTTCTTTCTTACTGTAGATTCTAACTCATGAAGGAATATCAGTTGACCCTGCAATGACAATGGATGAGGATGAGTGACCAAATCCTATAATAGTAACTAAGATTCATTGTTTTCTAGGTTTATTAGGATATTATAAGTTTTTTTTTAAAAAAATTCATGACTTTATAATCAACTACCCATGTTAACTCGAAAAGGGGTTAAATTCATCTAGATAATGGAGTGGTAAGAACATTTCTAAAAGAGTAAGACGTCATGACCCATACCCTAGGGCCCGTATCGTGACTACCCAAAGCCCAACTTCCATAGGCCAGGGGCTAATGACTCGTACCAAAGGCGTAACTCCCTAAAAACTGGGAAGGAATTGCCTTAATAAAACGTAAGCACACACAACCAGAGTACAAGAAGAAGCAGACACTATGTAAAGAAGTATAACAGGTGTTCTAAAAGTTCAAAGGGGATGGAAATACTATCCCAATAGAAATGTACAGCTAAAACTGAAAGAATGTACAACTAAAAAGACAAACAGCTGAATGGTGAAGTAGCTCCTAGATCATCCTCCGGGATCCTACATGAAGGGTAGGTTCAAATGTTCTCCTCATCACTCTACGTCTATCGGTCTACTCTATGTGCTATCACGCCGAGTGTCCACCTTCGGGTACTGTCCAGTCCTTGTACACTCTACCTCGGTCAGCGCTATCCGTCGTCTGCATCTAATACAATGAGTTGCGGGCATAACCCGTGTAGGGGTGAGTATAATGATACTTAGTAGGGACCCTGAGACCCTCAAGGTCCCACTAAATCCAACAAGGATAAACCACAAATAAATATCTCAATAGATAAACTTTACATAGGTATATTCCCATACATATACCTAAGTTATCATGTAACCCATCTCAATCATGAGGAAAACACAATGGTCATTGACTCAGATCAAACAACGATTTTATTCATGTTGTCGAAACCACGGCGGCCGGAGAACTCCTCTATCGAGCACATTAGTCTTTTCGTGACTCCAAGGTGCTACTCACTAACAATATACTGCTGAGGTACTCCTCCTGTCGAGTACCGCGGGTCTGTTGCCGCACACAGTAGTGTTCCCCACCATGGGTTTGCCGCTGCACACAGTAGCGCTCCCCCTGATAGCCTATAGAGGTACTCCTCCTGTCATGTACCGCGGGTCTTCCGCCTCACAAAGTAGCACTCCTCTTCCATGTTACCACCCCCTCACACAGTATTCCTCTCCACTAGGCAAGTCAAGTCACTCCGAAACGAATCAGACAGGCAGCCACCAGGTCTCAACGAGCTACTAGATCTCCATACTCGGTATGCTCGTCTCCGAGAGGATCCGCTCCATGAGCTACTGGTCAATAATATAATTGTCACAAATTCCCACAAATATTTATCCCAAAGTTCCACCACTTCAAAGGGGTATCAACGCAACAGACGACGCGTCAATCGGACGACCAGTTTGTGAGTTATTAGCCTTTTTGTCCCGGGGGCCCAGTTGGTTTCGAGTACGAACCAACCTGACCATAACTCAACTATACCCCAAACTCCCATGGGTTACACTCAAAGGAACTATTTCTCAATGATATTACCAACACTGTTGACAGTTCGTCAAACGGACGTCCGGCCTGAGAGTTATTGCTTTTTCCGTTCCAGGGGCCCACTTGGTTTCAAGTTCAAACCAACCCGGACGTACTCCAACTGCATCCAAATCTCAAGTGGAGTATTCCAAAAAAACCGTCTCATCAAAATTAAATCAACATAGTTGACGGCATGTCGATCGGACGTCCCGTCCTTAAGTTATAAGCATTTCCGCTCCGAGGGCCTGGTTGGTTTTGGGTTCGAAACAACCCGTCCGTACCCATACTTTGCCAAAAACATGAGTGTAATATACCGAAACGACCATATCGATCTGAGGATTCCTACACAACTAATTGTGTGTTGATCTTAGGTCTGTAGCTCATGTTATGGTTGAATGACTGAAAACGGTTTGAAGAGCAGGGTCTGGGCTTGGTCCTACCTGGCCCAACCCAACCTAAGTCGACCCGACCCGGGTCCGGGTCCGGCTCGGGAGGGCGCGGCCCATCCCGTGGCCGGCCTAGCTGAGCGGGGGGGGGTGCCTCCCCTGTTTTTTTTGGAATGGCGGTGCCAGCCTGGCGCCGCCCATGCTCCCCGGATCCCGCGCGGTACGGGATCTACTCCTCCGCCAACACAGCTGCTGACACGACGGATCTTCCACCGGCAGCGCGCTAGGACGCCACAACCTCTGGTCGCCAGCGTTGCCGCGCCGGTGACCCATGCTACCGGAACCTTTCGCGGGCCACCGCAGTCATTCCGGTGGTCCGTTTTAGCTCCTGTCTGTGCCTACGGCCTTCTCGGGTACCTCTCTTCACTTTGATGGCCTCAAAACATCGTTGACCTTCCATTAAACCATCACCAAGAAATCTGAACATCATTAAAAAAATGGCGGTGGGTACGGAATTGTTCGTTTGACCATACCCACCGCGTTAGTGGTTCAAATAATCACCCAACAAATAAACACCCATGTTCGAGGGTATAAATCACATATATGAAAATATACCAAAATTTCCCTACATTTTAAACTGTCAGTCATTGATTTGTCATGGGTGAAGATGAGGTTGTCATCATTCACCATATGCATCCTCTTTTGAGGTCATGTGTCAGTCCTTTGACTACGAAGGGGAGGATAGAATAGTCTCCAGAGAAGTCCCACATCAGAAGGGGGTTCTGAGGAAGATGCTGAGGAAGAAGCATCGTTGCCGGCGTCTCTACGTTCTTCGTCGAAGATATTATTTGTTGTGAGAAGAATGGTGTTCTTATATTTCTCTAGAGGTTCGACACCAAAATATTTTCTCTATAAAATATTAAAATAGATCTCTCCCATTTTAAAGAAGTTCCATGAAAATTCAATTATATCAAAAGTGATTTGCCAATTAATTAATAAGTTTATTAATTAAATGGTTGGAATAATCAATAGGTGGGTTGTGGAGAGGTTATCCCTTAATAAAAGATAAGAGGTGTCAAGAATTAATGAAAGACGGTCAAATGGGGGGGGGGTTTAAGGGATGGTGATAAGTTGGGGTTCGTGTGGGCCCCACCTCACAAATATCCTCTCATGAGTGGTTATGTGGGTGTGGGACCCACCAATAACCTCCCCCCTTATAGGATATAACTAACAGATATAAAATAAAATTGTGTTCCATAATTATATTTATTTTATTCTAAATCCCCAAAAAAATTTACTCTCAACCCGCTTAAAACGCAACTGTAGTTAAGGTACCCTGAAAAGAATATCGGCGCTGTGAGTTCATCGGTGTCCTCAGATTTCAATTCTGAGCAACAGTTCAAAAGATAGAAAAACTCGCACATACTTTCACTAAATGTACCAGAATAAAACATCAAAAATTGATTTTGGGAACACCGGGCCTCGAAATCAGGTGCCGTTAGAAACTGCGGACTCGTAAAATTACAAATAAATCAAGAACAAAATTTTCCTTGAAATTTCTGGGTCTTTATAGAAGATGTGATTAGTAACTGAACCCTTGTTAACTCTACAGTATATTTGATAAGTATTATTTATTTTTACTGATGCATCTATTAAAGGGATTGGGTAAAACATCATGAAAAATGACAATGTGATTGCTTATGCATCTCGATGGTTAAATGCTAGTGAGAAGAATTATCCTACAAATGATCTGGAGCTATCTATAGTTGTTTCTCTCTACAGATATAGAGGAACTATATTTATGGGGGAAAATGTGATATATACACATAACACAAAATTTTGAAGTATATTTTCATGCATATTGAATTGAACATGAGATCGAGGAGATAGTTGGAACTTTTTAAAGACTAAAATTGTTCAATTCAATATCACCCAAGAAGATCCAAGAAATTTTTTGATGCATTAAGTAGGATATAATTTGTTGTTCTCTCAATAATGAGGATTCAAGGAGATCCTTTGATCAATGAAAAAGAAAAATGGACAAGGGAATTGGAAGGGATGGTACATCATCAACCTTATCGAAAATTATTTCTCAACCATCATTTTTAGAGATGATCAAGAAATCCCAAAGATATGATTATTTATTTTAGATGATGTTTCAGACTATAACTGATGGGAAGTTTCTTGATTTCAATACTGATCAAGAAGGAGTACTGAATTTTGGTACAAGACTACAAGTTCCATCGATTCTATAAGTAAAGAAGGAGCTGATTGATGAAGCTCATAGACATACATTCTCTATACATCAAAGAAACATTAAAACGTATGGGGATATTGATGATAATTTTTGGTGGGATACCATGAAAAGAGAGATAGCCGACTACACTAAAAAGTTCCTAGTGTTTCTACAAGGGAAGGAAGATCAACAACTTTCTAAAGTTGTCTTACAACCATTACCTATATCCTCATAGAATTGGAACAATATCACAATGGATTTTTTCACTAGTCTCCTGAAAACATCTAAAGGAAATAATGCGATATGGGTTATAGTGGACCCTCTAACAAAGACAACCCATTTTATCTCTATTCAAGAAGGCTTATCTTTTGACCAACATTCCACGATATATGTCAAGGAAGTGGAAAGGCTTTATGGAGCACCACTTTCTATCATTTATAATTATAATACAAGGATCACATAAAAACTAAAGAGAAGCCTTCAATATGCTCTCAGTAGAGAATTGAAATTTAGTATGTCCTATCACCCCCAAACCGTTGTACAATATGAACACACTATTCAAACACTTTAGGACATGATGAGAACATGATCTATTAAATTTAAAGGTTGATGGGATCAACACATCTCAATAGTTGAGTTCCCATACAATAAGTCCTTCCATTCGCGTATTCAAATGGCTCCCTATGAAGATCTATATAAGATGCGATGTATAACTACTATTTATTGGGATGAAGCTCATGAGAGAAATCTTCATGGGATCGATCTTGGGAAATAGATTACAGAAAAGGATCACACAATCCAACAACACCTTAATGATTATCAAAGTCAAATAAAGATCTTTTTTGAAAACATTAAAAGGGACTTTGCGTTTGATTTTGGTGAAAAATTATTCCTTTGAATTTCACAATGGAAGAGAGTTATTTGATTTGAGAATAAATGTAATCTTAGCCCCAGGTACATTGGTCCCTATGAAATACATGATCGTATAAGAGAAGTGGCGTATCAGATAGCACATTCTACAAATATATCTCATGTTTATGATGTTCTCCATTTATCTCTCTTGAGGAAGTACATACCTAACCTTTCACATGTATTGAATCATTAGGTGATAAAACAGGAACACGATCTCTATTATGAGTAGCAGTCGGTGGAAATCATGGACCATAGGTACAAGGTTCTACACAAAAATATTACCCACATCATTAATGTGTTATAGAGGAACGACATGTATGAAGAAGTGATGTGGGAAACTGAGGAAATAATGCGGCACAAGTACCCTCACCTTTTATCTACTGATATAATGAGTTTTTAAATCGGGTATCAAATTTCAAAAGGGGGGAAGAATGTATCATCCCAAACTTTTTAAATGATATATGTTTCCTAAAAATATGTGTTATATATTTAAAAAACAAAACTATATCCCTTTAATAATTAAGTGAGTATAATTGAAATGTTACCATTGGGATTTAACTATTATATGACTGTCGGTCCATTATGACTGTCGGTCAATATGACTGTTCAAAAAAATGCCCTTAATAATAATTTTATCATTTTAATTAGTATTATAAATATAAATGATAATGGTTAATTAATGTAGAAGGAATATTTGATGTCCTCATTAAGTAGAATCATGTCGTACGAAGCTCAGTTTTCAGTGTTTAGGAAGGAGGTACCGTTACTGGGCTTCACTCATGACCAACCCCAATCTTAGCTTCAGTATGTTAAGCTTGAAATAAACCAAAAATGGTAAAAGTTCAAGTTATTGGAGATTACCACTTAGGTGATGTTATCTGAGCCTCCCTAAGAGTCTTTCACAATCACTCACCTTACCCTTTGGTCGAATGCAGGTGTTATAAGGGGTCATGTTTCAAAGCCTTATTCACCTAAATTTTAATCCCTTTATTTTATGAATTTTTTTTCTTCATATCCATTTTTAGAATAGTTTTTCTTAAAATTTGAAATTTAATTTGGTAAATTGAATTTTTGGATAAAAATTGTAGTTTTATCAGACATATAAATTACTATATTAAACTACGATTTTATTAATAATATTTATTATGATGAAATATTTCTTTAAAAACATCAATTTAATTATAAATAATTAAATAATTTGATTTTTTTCAAGTGATGAAATTTTTACTATGCATTTTATTATGCATTTTCTATATGCTATTATTTTTAATAAATAAGTATTTTTATAGTTAAAAGTTAAATATATCATATTTAGAGATTTATCATGATAAAGGAAATTTAATTTTTTCATTTAGAATATAAGTATTAGGTTAGGGTGAATTTATCATAATTTTATTAAATACTTTAGTTCTTCTACGAATAGTAAAAATATAGTATTGTCTTTTTTATAATATTAATTAAATCATAATGATATAAAAATTAATATAAAATTTGGACAAATATTTTGGTTTAAAGTAATTTAATTTGTGTCCCATGTGGCCAATACAATTTTAAAATACCACGGGCAAGCCAATGGTTTTTCAAATACCACTACAGAGGTGTCCTAAGAGATTAATAAAAAAATCCTTCAATTTGTCTATAAATACCCACACATTTCTCCATTAAATTTCATTTAAAATTAGTTATACAGGAATTTATGATATTATTAACTCCCAAAGTGTCCCCCAAGGTGTCCTCAAACACCCAATGTGTTGATATTCAAGTACTAGGATTCACACTTCAATGTAAGGGAAATCTAAACTCCTCATTTCTTTTCAATTGTATTTTTATGTGTATGTCTTTCAATTTTCCATAATTTGTTCTTATATCCATTTTTTTCGATCCCTTAACTATATCAAGATACTATTTTGAAATGGATACCCATATCCCCTCTCTCTTAAATGTTTTATAAAACCAATTTTCATTCCCATTATGCTTCCTGATTTTTATCAAAAATTTCAATCTTTTAATAAATAAATTCATTTATTTTAACTTGTGAATACCTAAATATATTTCTTCTCTAGGGCTATACAAATATATTTCAAAATAAACTATTTAAATCTATTATTAATATACATTGAACTATATTTCCTTTTTTTGGGTTTTAAAAATACATAATGAACTTGTATTTAAGAACGTAAAAACATCAAAGTTTTTATATGAAACCCAATTATTTTATTCTCCACGGGTTATTATGGAAATGTATCATTAGGATATAGGTGTATCTCATTATTTAAGAAATATTAATGGTTCTCCATGACACCAATCCAATGCACTGGGTAAAATTTTTAATTTTCTTAGATGATAAGGTTTACGATACCTTTGTGAATAACCTTGGTAATTTTTATAACAAATCATTGATAAACGATGGTTATATTCTTATGAAGGACTAAATTAAATATTTTGTCCACATTTCAAATCGAAGATTCATTTTATTATTTTTATCACATTCCTATTTCTCATTCCATTATGTATTTCTTCAAGTTCTTACTGATATTCCTCATGATTTCAAGTAAAATGATTCCCTTGAATAACCTTACTATGCCTTCTGCTCACTCATTCTTTTCATGTATTTCCATAGGTTAATAGATGCATTAATTGAAGATAGTATAAACCTATGATAAATCCATTCATGTGGATTAGAAGAATTTTTTTCATATATTCATGTGTTACTTACCTTATTTCCAAGACACTATACTTTAAAAGATCTTATGTTTGTTAAATGTATAGAATTTTATGTAATAAAAGGTAAGATTTCATAATATATACAGTATATATATATATATATATATATATCTATTTTTTCCTTATATTTTTTTTAAATTTCATTAATGAATGTTTTCTCAAAATAATAAAATAGTTATTAAAGGGAAATTATTTTTACATTATTATATTTTATATATTGTACTCTACATTTCAATACATAACCCTTATATCATATCATTGACCCATTAATATGTTTTATTTTAATAATTATTTTTACGTTTTCTTCTTTTTACCTTGTTAAAAAATTATATTTTAATATTACTTGTAAAATCCTTTTTTAGGGAAAAAAATCAAAAAAATATCAGCAAAATATAATTTTCTGAATTCAATACTATTTTCCATTATATCCTAAAAACATCATTATATAACTGGGTTATTTTAATTATCACATTTTAAATTCTAATGATATGTACTTATTTTGGGAGATCAAATTTAAAGTATCAATCGATCAAATTTTTATTTCATTTTATGCAATTAATTTGGTAAATTATTTATAACCCATAATTTTTTCATTTTTTCTATGGAAAATATTTATGATTGATTTTACACGGAACACATAAGCATTTACTATCATCAAGATATGTATTTTTCTAGTATATACCTCTAATTTATTGTGTCTTATTTTATATGTCATAATATTTTTACCAGACAATAGTAGCAATGATCGATCCCTTATGGTACACAAGTATTGAAAAAAATGCACTATGATATGGTATGTAGGTAGTGATACAAAATATACTATGTTATGATGGTCTTGCTTCTCAATATTGAATTATTTTATGATTCAAATTCTTATGTTAGTGCAACATTCCTTTCTTTTGTTTCAATTATTCATGAGTGTTCTAAAATGATTATATTCTACGGTAAATGAGTAGTTCTTTAATATTGATCCTTTTATAGTTATATGTTTACATTCCATGATCTATGTTGTAATATAATGTATTATAATTATCATTAATTATTATATGATATGTTTTATTTTGTATTTTTTCCATATTCAGGTTTTCTCAGATTCTTATGACATTACCTTTCATGAATATTTTTTATGATTCCATTTATGAGTGTTTTAAATCCCTCCATCTTAAGATTCTAAATAAACGAAGGAATTTTTTTTTCTGAATATGTATAGGAGTATTCCCATTGTTGATATTTTGTGTGTTATTCTCTTAAATATTTTTAAATATTAAATTTACATAGATAATATGCAAGTTCACTAAACCCTTAGGTTCTGGGATTTTATTTTCATTTATGTGATGTAAGGTTTAAATTATGGAAATTATGTAATATATAAGAATGATATTATCAAGACATAAAATGGCTTTCCATGTAGTTTAAGGATATTTGGTAAAAGGGCCTACACATTGTGTTTTTTATTGTCTTGTGAAATAAACCTCCATTTATGCTATTTAGGTTCACAAGAAAAGTTTGATTATAAGAACTCGATGTGAAATATCATGAGAAATATATATTATGAAACCTTTTATTGGTGGGAGGTGTGATTATCCCACTATTTTTTATAAATAAATATTAACAATGGGGTTAATCATTATCTATACTCTATGTTCACTAAATTTTGAGATTTGATAATTCTCATATCATCTAGAATATTGTTATCAGATTAAAAAATATAATTGATTCTTCTGGTAAAAATGATTTTACGAATAATTTTCTATTAAATTCTTATCTCATCTGATTTTTGGGATGTTTTTGGTGGTGTAAGTATTTTAATTCTCTATGTTCAAGGTCATTTTAAACTTTTATGAAATATTTTTTACTTTTTATTTTCAAATAGTTGGTATTAAATTTCAATCCTGGAGAGGAGAGTCAGACCTAATTTAAGTTCTCTAAAATAATTCTATATACCTTTTTTATGGTGTCTCACAGGTTGGGGTGTATCTGGGGGTATGTAAATACTAAAATATATGTAATAATTCTTTAATCCATGTCTTCTTATCCTTATCCACCGATTTTTTTGGAAATTGTTTTGTTCAGGTTAAATTATACTACCATTCCTTTGGGATCATTGTGATGTTGGGAAGGGTGTTTGGATTGGATGTAATTCTTTGAATATATATACCTCAACCGATACAAACAACTATTTGTTCCAATATCTATAATGACAGTATGGGGGACTCTAAATCCCCTAAAGAACCTGAATTTCAACAACATGATTAGAGATTTGTTTCCTAAATTATTTATGTTGAGAAAAATTTAGTGGTAGTGAGAATGAACATGTTCCATTGAATCAATACCATAGGGTATAGAATCGTGACATCAAATTACTAATGTGATATTGGAAGAGATTTATTAATATAATTAAATAACTCTATTGGATGTGGAATTAATTTATTTTTAATTTTTCACTTAATACATGTAATTTTTATTCCTATAATGTCATGAATTATAAAGATCTACAAGTACTATATCATCTTGAATTTTTGAGAGATCATAGTTCCATATTGATGAAAATGACAAGTTAGTTTATGAAACTATTTATTACCCAAGTATTCTCTAAACCTATCATTTTCTTAAGGATGAAAAAGATAAATAAATCTTATATAGAATTATCAATAAATTCTTATTTTTATAAAAGATTTGGATTTCATGTTACTAAGGAATTTGTTCTCCTTTAACAAGATCTTTTTAATAAATATCATATTGGTGATACCATATGATTGGGGTAAAACACATGAAAAGATTATGAATTTAAGAAATGATAGTTTGAAATGGGGTTAGGGGGTGTCAATATCACACACTACCTCTATATTTTTATAGAAAATGGGGGGGTAACTACTATTCATTGTTCCACATATATTATTATATCACCGTGATCTCCTTTTCAAAGTTTGTGAAAAAATTAGCAATTACCTCTACCAGGGGGATTTTTAGATAAAGAACATATATATGAACTTTTTTGTGGGGAAGTGCACATTGAGTTCTCAGGTTAAATCAAGCATGGGATATAAACAATAATTCTTAATGAAATAATCTATAATGAATTAATAATTTCCAAATTCAATGATTCAACAAATGTTATGCTGAGTTCTTGATATTTGAATATCCAATTATAGTCTTGAGATTAAATTTTGGTATCTTTTTTGTTATTTAGAACCCATCGAAGATGAGGAATTTATAATCAATTAGTACCTTTATTGGGGATATGAAAATGACCTATATTATAAATCATTTTAAATTAGGATTTTTTATATTTATTACATGTTAGGATCCAAAATTTTCTATAAAAAACAATTTCCATGTTTTAGAGTCTTTACATATGGGGACTAACTAATCATCATCAATCTATTCATAAAAAATGATTTATCTAGATTTGGATGGATTGCCATGATGTTTATATGTTCTTATCCATTTGTTTTCACTAAAATATAAACAGAATTCCATATTTATGTTGAATATAAACCCATCATAAAATTTACCTTTTCAATATTGTTAATTTGAAGATGTATTTCAAGGGATTAAAATGGGATAAAAAGTGTACCTTATGGTACTTCAGGTAATGATATAGAATTTTCATAAAAAACATAAATTTATTACAATTATTCGTAGTTTTTGGTAATTTTTTTCTCAATTTTTTCCCATAGTAATACAAATTTATTTATGTATAATCATCATTTTTTGGTATTAGGAGATTTCTATGAAACTATCCCAAAGATTTTACCTTTTGGATAATGGGTTTACCATCTATATGTTTTACCAAAATTAATTGAGGTAAGAGGTAATATTTGTGACTATCAATAATTCCATGGTAATCAAAATTACACATATAGATTCTCCTACTTTAAAATTTCGTCCCTCTCAAGAATAGAACCTAAATAAATGTTTTATAATTCACTACAGTTATAAGGTGATTAGTAACCATTAATTAATCCTACACCTGCATTAATGAGGTCTTTTTATTAATTTTTTATGTAGATTGTGGGACCAAAAATTGGGGAATCTAGGGTTTTACCTATTCATAATTTAACTCTATATCCCAAATTAATGCACAAATTTAGTGTATGAAAAAAATGAAATTATGTGTTTAACATAATATTTCTCTATGGATTTTTCTCACTCAGGTCATTTTACTAAATTTTTATGTAATATAGGACCATGTTATCCTTGTTAAATCAATAATTACCTAGGTTTTGTGAATAAATTATTCTTATAATAGAGATATTAACCAATAAAACTCAATGTATACTCATATTTTTATAATAACCAAAATTATAATGTGTAATAATGTGTCTATTAACTATCATGTATTTTAATTTTTCTATTAATGAGATATTCAACC
This sequence comes from Viscum album, assembly GCA_963277665.1. Taxonomy (NCBI): domain Eukaryota; kingdom Viridiplantae; phylum Streptophyta; class Magnoliopsida; order Santalales; family Viscaceae; genus Viscum; species Viscum album. The sequence goes on along the minus strand of OY728122.1, from coordinate 573,542,536 downwards.
TGTTCATTTTCAGTGTGATTTGAAATTATAATAGCCACTTTAGTCTCTAAGTCTGCCTAGTTTATCAAATATTCAAGGAAGTTTTATGTGATATCATTGTAAATTTAATAAAAATAAAAAATCCAGAGTTGTGTCGATATGATAATGATGTTATTTAATACATCATATTTTCATGGTAAAGGAATAAGTTTTCAATTATGAAACTTCTATTAGGATCAAGATGAAGATGGTTAACATGACTGTGAGAATAGATAACATAGAATATGAGGTGTCTTTGAAATTATCGAATAAAGGATAGATTAAATATCTTCTATGATACTCTTACATTGACTATGTGATGGGGGAATCAACTAACCAGTCTATATATAATATTAATGTTAGTTGATAATGTAAGAATCCTATAGTATTGTATGATTTGAAATTTTCATTCAATTAGTCATAGTGGAATGGATTATGTTCTCTATAAAAACACCAAACTCTTGGACAAGACTCGGGTATGTGTTCCCCTACTTTATGTTCAACATCAATGATAGTTACAATGGAAATCATGTTCATGAATTCTTTTTCATCAATATCATTGTTAACTAGTTAAGTAATACTGATATTTGTAAAAAACCTATTTATGGGTGAATAATTCTATTTGGTAGGGTGGTTCCTATCTTCCTAATTCTAGCGACATGATGTAAATATGGTTATATACGTGTTTGGGAACCCATGGGGGTTCCTCTTAACCATAATAGACATGCAGATGTTGGTTATAATTAAATTTTGATTGATTTGTTAAATATCAAAATTGTGGCCCTAATAGAAATTTGGTTTATAAATATATATCAGATTCATTCCCTAATGATTTTCTATTATTACTTGTTAATATTTTGAGAAATATATTCATTAAACTTATGTTTATTCATATATAAAACTTCATTTATTTTTTCCTTTATCATAGTGAATTGTGGTATATATGTTACTCATGTGGGAAAACAATTATCGAAATCAACAAAGCATTAATCCACCATTTCTTTGAGTTTGTACATTAAAATTAAGAAGTCTTAATCTATTTGGCCCAATAATCAATAAAATGGTTGTAGTTTGGTAGTACATAATAATAGATTCATCTTGTTTCCCAATATTAAGTACCTCAAACCAGAAATACATAAAGGTGGAGACAATGAATCCCATGACTTATTTATTCCAAAAGGATGTGGTCTTATTCTTTTGTTATTTAATGTCATTATATATCTACCATTTAGGTGAATATTACCTAATAGTTTTTTGGAACACATGTTAATTTTATTTTCTATGTACATTTTTAGGGATTCCCATGAACTAATTGGATTGGGAGATGAGGCTAGAGAAATTTCTAGCTTCACAGTAAATACATTTATTTCAAACATCCAATGTCTACTACATTAGGTAAATTAGAACAATTAGGATCCCACATTAGTTTAATAGATTGTATATTATAAGTTTTTTGGATTATTTCACTCACAAAATATATAGGATTAACATTATTTCAAACATATCATGAAATTTATCCATGAATATATAAAAAATAAATTATTATGAAGTTGTATACCTGGGAAATATGCTCAGGCCTTCCCTTAGTAAGAGAAGTTATAAAGTCTCTCATTTGAACTCAGTTAACAATTTTAGAGGTTTAAGATACCATAATTTCAAATAAAATGGTGGAAATAGTAGGATAATTCATAGAAATGATCTTGTAAACTATAAATAGACATAGTTTCTAGATTGCATTATAAGATAAAGGGATATCCTACTAGTATTTAGAAAATAATTATAATTTTATATTTTTATTATTTATGATATTTTAATATTAGGCCATAGTGGGAGGCAATATGGGAGATATGATATTCCATACATCCCATATAGTTGATTTATGGGAGTGGTGGGTTTTCTATTATTGGAAATGGATAGACCACGTCAAAACATTTGGAATATAGAAACATTATTTATAATACAAGTAAAACACATTTATTTCATTACCTCCTATCAATCAATGAGGTTATGGGAAATCTTATACCATGTCACCAATTCCTATATTATAATTTTTCATGAGATGTTTTTCTAAAAAAAATATGGATTATAATTCAATGAACAAAATTCATGGTAGTCTGTTGGAGAGGTGGTCTATAAAACTGAATAATTCTTAGAATAAATATATGATTTAGGGAAAAAAACTCATGTAACATTCTAATATAATAAGTGTTTCCATAGTATGAGATTCTCAATAACCGATATTCTTGACTAGAGGTAGTTAAAGAGTGGTATTAGTGTCGACAATGTGGTCAATTAGAACAAATAATTCATAGAGGAACCTAATAGTTAGGTGGGTTCTAAACTTATAGAACATGTGGTTTATTCATTCCATTGTTGTACTATTGATTATTATTATTATTCAATATGTATTTCCTGATAACTAGGAGGTTCCCACAAAAATAACAAACATTGAGGGAAAAAAGTTTTCATTTTCATTCATAAACAGATAATAACCACATCATCTGAGAGGGTCAGATCGGTATAAGTGATGAGTGGGATGTGAAAAAAACCAATAAATTTTCTTATCCATTTTTGGATACTCATTGGGGAAGTTACTATGGATGATTCTAAAGAGTTCCCATTTCATTGTTTTTTATTTTTTTGGTTGTATATCGGTTGTTCTAAAATTCTTTTATGAGTGGTGTTTTCTATTTAAAGATCATCATTTTTGGTTGAATTTATGCATCATAAAAGGAAAAACAAGGGAATAAATTTAAAAATTTATATAGTATATAAAATTCATATTAACCATAATTGAAGGTGGTCATATGTTTAGAGTTGACAATGTCCTCATAGGAGGTTAACATACCACAGATAAGTCATTGTTAAAAGAGTAGGAGAAGTATTAAATATATATATGTCCAAAATATAATATTTATAGTAGGTTAGCATAATTAATATTATTTCACTATACTAATCAATTAATCATTGATTATTTTAGTTGGAAAGGGACAGTGAAAAGTGGAAGAGAATTGGAAAATGAAATAATTCTTTAAGGAAACCTTACAGTATTCTCTATATTGATTCTTTTCTACACCACTAAAATCCATCAATTCATTAAGTTAGTTACTCCAGAATATCTATTAGTATTTTATTTGTTTTTAGAGAAGGTGTTTTAGGATGTATTTGGATTTGGTTTATGAAGGTGAATTGTTTTTTCAAGGGGAGTGAGAAGAGTTTTTATAGTTTATGTGAGGTTAATTTTATGTTAAAACAGTGAATAAATTATTATTTCCTTGGAAAACCTTGAAATAGTAATATTATTTATATTATGAAATATTTTTTAATAAAATTTTATGATTTTTGGAATTTCATATCATTTATAAATTAATTATATTATTTTTAACAAATGATTGGAGAAAAATATTAAAAAAATTATTTAAGGGGAAACTTTAGAACTTTTGAAATTAGAAAATAAATTTATGATTTTAATGTTATGTTTATTATTTTAAATCACCCAATTATCATATTGAAATTATATTGTGTTAATAATAGATTTTTTTATTATTATTAAGTCATTACTACATAATAATTATGTCATAAACATGTGGTATTTGAAAAAAAGAAATTTTTACTAATCTTGTAAAAAATCATCATTCAAAGAAAATTATTAAAAATTCCCCCTCTATATATTTAAAACCAAAAATTTTCATTCATTTTATTAAAATAATTTTATTTGATTGTTAATATAAAATTTTAATATGAAAAATATCATTTTCAAGAAATACATGAATTTTTTATTAAAAAGTACATATAATTTCATTGATTTTTAATATTATTATTTATTTTAAACAATAAAAATATTTACATTTTTAAAATTACCCATTATAAATGTTATGAAATACTATTATTTTAATGTCAAATTCTTATTCAAATGCTCTTGTTAATATTAAAAATAGTTATATTGCTATTCGTAACGGCTATCATACAATTTCAATAGTAAAATAACTATTCTAATTGTCATGTTACCTCCTATAAGTAACTATTAATATCTTCCTAAATCATTAATCATAATTACCCTGATGGTTTTATATTTTACTTTCCTAAATTATGTATTGGATTACTAATATATTACTTATTTTGTGATTTTTTTTCTAGGAGAGAAAAATCTAGCTTACTGGATCGATCCCAAATTTCCCATTATACAGTTTTGATTTTATATTTTCTATTACATTGTATTATTTGACATTGTCATGGGATTAATTATTGAATAATGTAATGATATACTTTAATGAAATTAATTGTTGATTGTTTTTATGTGCTGTAATTCCTTAATACTATTCAATATAATATAACACATTATAACTTATCAAAACATATTATTTAAAATATTTGTGTTATTACATTCATCCCGATTAATAAATATCATCATCGAAATTTCAAATCACATACTCCGTTTAGAGTAAAAGTGGGTAAATTATTTCATTATTTTTTATAGTTCCCATGTCACATATTCATATTTATGGTTTTTTCACAAAACTTCTAATATGGGACTTTCCTTGTTGCATAGAATTTTTCCTCTATTATAGAAGGTATTCCCTGATTTCTCCTCCTAGAATAGGTCATTAACTTTATGTTCTACCTTTTAATTGAGTATATTTGAGGGATCCATTATGTATATTTCAGAAATGATACGTAGAAAAAATATTAAACATGATCCATGTTTTGCAGAAGTACTATTAGATAGGCTGCTGCCCATATATAATCAAGGATCTAAAATGGTCCAATGTATATATATATTTGATTTAATTTTATACCAATCTTAATGACTATATTCCTCTATGGTATTTAATGTTTATCCAAATTCAAATTCTATGTCCCATAAATGGTTGTTAGTATATAACATTCTCCACCTCTTATAATCTTATAAATTTTATTCAATGAATTGAACCTCCTATATTATTTCTCATAAAAGATTAATTCTATTCTGATTACATTTATAAAATTTATTCTAACATATAGTATTTCCACATTTCTTCCCATATAGTGCATTATTAATGGCCATTTGAATACTCGAGTGAAAATTGTTGTTGTATGAGAAGTAAAAAAAGGGAGATATTGATCCCATCAGCCTATAAATTACATTCTTTAACCTATCTGTATTTCCCTAAGTGTATGAATGATCCTTTTAGATTTTCCATCTTTTTGGTGGTGATATACTATAATGAAATTCAATTCAATATTCAGAGAATGATTAGGACCTATAAAAAAAATTAGTGGTGAACCTTATATCATGGCTTGAAATAGTAAAAATCGGTTCCCTGTGTATCCTCACTACTTTTGTCACATATATCATAGTATGTTAGTGAATAGAGAAATATTTAAAAATGGTGACGAAGTGTTCTTTATTGGTGATTCAATCCTATAAAACCCATATCACATTTCTTCATTTGTATGTCCCCAAGAGAAATGTATCAATGTCTTGGGTAATGATCTACGAATTCCATGTAGGTATGGGAAATTGTTGTATTATCCCCCAAGAATTTGGATTCTCTTATTTAATTAAAGGACATACAAATCACTTTATGTTGTACCCTACAATCATAATCATCATGTTTGCATATCATATCTTCTTTCAAATATCATAGTACATATTGGTATATATAAGAAGGATGGAGAAAGAGGTTATATGAGAATTTTCAAATATATATTTACTTATCAAAAGTGAATAAGGAACACCCAATCTAGTTCCAAACCAAATGACACCATCTTTATCGATGTGGAATGTATTATGTTTCAATTACTTCACAATTTTAACCATCTTGTGAAGCTATAACTCATAATGTTGTGCCTCATTGATATTCTCTCAAATAGATGGTTGAGAAATAATTTGATCATGTTAGGAAATATTCCATCATGTTATGATTTTTAGATCTATATTATGAAAATAAATAAATATAAGGTCTACTAAATCCACATCATGGATAGAGTTATTGGTCCTTTTCTATTAGGAGAACCAGTTAGTTTGTCATCCTTTCCAAGATGTTAGTGACTAGAGAAATAATTGTCCCTGATCAAATTTATCCATCTACATTGAATCTTTTTTACCCTTTTTATATGAATATATTTATTTATATATACCAGACTATTGTTTTATCAATATATTTCACATTTCTCACCAAATTGGAAGTACCACTAAATAATCAAAGTAGAGATGATTGATGCTAACTATTGAATATCATTTGTGTAGTTTGACTCTGGGATACTAATTTACTATTAAAAATAGGCTATCACATTACCATTATCATTAGTACCCATCCCAAAAATATGATATCATGTTACCTTATTTCTTGTACATCTTGTTTCCTTCATTATTTGGGTGTTTTTTTGGGTATTTCAAAGAAATGGAATGTTTTTTTTTGGGATGAATGTTTGTTTGAATTAATGAAATATATTTATAAATGTTTCAAATGATCTGGGGGTGCAAGGATGTTGTTGGGATATATTTTACAAATATGGTAATGGTACCCCTTGAATTGTTGTCTTACTCTATAAGGATCATTTAGTATATATTTTTTTCACTTGATAGAAGCCATGAAATGGGTTTATAAAACATGAATCTTAAATTCTATAGTAGATTTGTTACAATGAAATCTTCTTTTTGCATTAATATATGATTTTAAATCAAAATAAAATTACATTAGATAATATTTAATTTATAGGGAATGAATTTCTCAGAATACATAACTGATAGGGGGTTTATGTTCTAAAAGTATCATTTATGTGATATGGAATTCAGACAAACAAGTTTAAACATGAAATAGACCGTATCATTTTCATTATTCATATATGATCACATCTCCCCAGAAACCTAGATCCTCTCCTAATAAATTTTTGTTAGATATGATCCTACTGAATCACATCATTCACCAGTAGATCTTCATGGTGGTTTCACTATGTCTCTCTAAGTAAGATACCCATATTCTTATTTTATTTTTCTATCATTCATAGTAGAGTAGTTTTATACATTGATTTTGAAGTGACGTTCTTATTGGTCTCTTCTATATTAAATATAAAATATTTATCTGGGAATTGATCTGTTGTTATTTGTTCTTCTATATGAAATTTCATCAATGTTTGTGTTATTTTATCCCTTATTTTTACCTCATACCATGTTGAATTTATTAAAATATATAAGAATCATTATTAGGCCCTCCACTTTTCAAATTATTCTCCTTATTATGGTTGGGGATATCACAAGTTTTGGTGTGCATCTTTAGTATGTGGAAGGTGGTTCCTCCTATAGGTTCCTATGGATGAACCATGAATTATTGTTTTTAATTTTTTTATAAACAAATATGTATGATATATTTATTTTTAGAGGAATGAGTGTTTGAAAAAAAATTATTTCCCATTGTTTTGTTAATTAATTTTTTTTTCAAAAAATTGTGAAATTTATTTGGGTAGAGGATTTAAAAAAATTATTGAAATGGTTTAGAAAATGTATCACATAAAAAACATTAGGTACTTTGGTGGATGGTTTATAAATATGTATTTTCTATTGATACCATTGTGTGTTCACTCATCGAGCATTACTATGACCCCTAGGACTGTTTTCTGGTGAATTATGAAACTATATTGGAATCTTCTCTTTATATGGTGTTCCTCTAGCCACTAGATATGGTACATATGTCTAGAGGATTGATGCACAATATTATATTTGTTTGGGTACGAGTGTTTTATCTAGCCAAAACTATAGTAAACCATAGCATGTTATTACATGTGATATTTGGTTTTTAATTATTTGGTTCTATTATCCTTATTGATATACAAATTCAATGTTATTTAAAACTATTTTACATTCATTATTTAATACCATAGATAAATGGGTAATATTTATTCATACTTATGATATAAAAACTATTTACTTGTTTTCATGCATTTATTTCATTAACCTTGATCATTTTTGGATTATCATATAATGACTAGTTATGGAGCATCTTGATGGGATCCTACTAAGATTGATTATCTCACACCCGACACCCCCATTGGAGGATCATATACCTTTTTATGCCTTTTTTATGTAAGTAAATACAAGGTTCTAAAGTGAGGTGGTGAGGTTTCTATCAAATGTTTTTGTATAGTTGTTAGTGAAATGGTGGGAGTCATACAACACCATCACATAGAGTAGTCATTTTATATTTATTCATCCATTACTATTAGACATTTACTTTGGGTTTCCTAGACTATTTCAATTGTGTTATTTCCACTATCTTTTTTCAGTTATGGCATATATTTATTTTCTTGTTTTTTCTTCAAAAATTTATCTCTTCTATTTGTGTGTGTGTGTGTGTATATATATTCCATTTTTTCCTCATATAGGGAGAAATAATTCCCTCTATTTTATTATTCATGGGTGCTAGTTGCTAGCCCGTGAAGATTGTTAACACCCTTCAGGTATGTGATGCATCATGCTTGGTTCCAAGTTTGAGGGTTACCTAAGTTGGTCCATTACAAAGCCTTTCATTGAATAATCAGGGTATATCACAATGAATTCATCATATGATGTTATTGTGAGTATATTCATACTTATTAAACACTTCTTTATATCTTAAATTCCTTCCTTACATTATATTTTCAAATATACTTTACCCCTTTTCTGGTTAACTTAGCTTGTGAGCAAGATGATCAGGAGAAATTAATCAAAAAACATATGCATTATATAGATAAATTAAGAAAAATAAATATTTTTCTGACACAAGAGATTCTAGGAAATTACTTAATGACCTTTTTTATGGGTCCATAGATATTCCCTCATTTAAGATCACATTCCCCAATAATGAGATTCGATTGATCTAGAATTATTTTCACCTAAAAATCATATACACTTCACTTTTTTAGATGTCTCTAAAGTAATAAAGAGATTCTCTTAATTTTCCTCCATTATCTTTGAGTAAATGGGAATATAATCAATAAATACTACTACAAAAGTTTCAAGGTGGTCTATAATATAAACGTTGTTCAAATATACAATGACTAAAATGGAATTTTTATGCTATAAGGGAGTCAACTTTAACTCATAGTGTCCATATCTAATGTGGATGGATGTATCCTAAATATATTTTTCAATTTCCTTCATTTGAAGGTATTGAATCTTAAGATCAAATATTGGTGTTTAATAATCCCCTAAATGTTTATAGGATAAGTAATCAAGCCTTGCTATGGGATACTGATTGTTTATAGTGATATTATAGAGTTCTCAATAATCGATGAAACCCACATTGATCAATCCCTTTTATTAGAAAATATATCAGGTTCACCCCAAGGAAATAAACTCTGGAAAACTAACCATTAAAATATTATCTTTTACCAACTTATATAACTCCTATAATTATATTATGGTCATCTTATAAGGCCTTTTCGATATATGGGTAAATTTGGGCATGAGTTTTGTTAAGAACACTACATCACTATCCGGGGGAAAGTCAGTAAACTCATAAGGAAATAAATTATTATATTCCACTACAATAGTAATTTACTTATTTTTTCTTAGTTCCCTAGAAAAAATAAATTATATATTGATAGTATTATACCTTGATATTTAAAAATAAGAACATTATGTTCGATAGCATATACAACAAGAAATATAATTATTTAAATATAAACATTATAACCAAACCGTTGAATTTTTTAATATGAATATGAATAACCAAATTAATGAATATATATAAATTTAATACTAAATAAAAATGTGTTGATTAATACTTATGAAACAAGAATTACATTTTTTAATGTCAAACAATTCTTTAAAAATATGTTTCCTTCAGACAAGACTTTTGTTTCTCTTTGTGATAAAATATTATAATTATTTTTGAAAATTATAGATATTGAATCATGAAATATTGACTCCATATTTTGAATATGGGTGTCTATAATTGATAATTAGGAATTTTATATTTTTGTTCATCATGAATGTTAACTATATTAAATACTTGTCAATATAGTATCGGTAAATATGAAAAATAGGGTTAAACCATTGGAATATCGATTTAAAAATTTATCTAAAACATTCCTTTATCATGTTGTCTTGTTGTATTTCATCGATTTACATCCAATTCTCAATTATATAGTAACTTTTATTACTATTTATTTTATTATTTTCTTTATATTAATTTAAGTAAAAGATACAGTCAAAGATTCCACAATCATGACATTAATATCTACAATATTTTAATAGAAGGGTTAAAAGAGTAAATGATTGGTTCTAAATTAATAATTGAAATATTAATTAATTTTATTTTTCATATAAAATTATTTTTTTATTTTATTTATTTTCTGATGTCCCTAAATGTTTACGCAAAGAAAAAAATTATATTTATTTACTTAATAGAAAAAATAAAAAATGGAATTAAAATTCTAGAAGTAATACAATTTTCAATACATAACGTGTAACAAATTTTTAGATAAATAAAACATGTTTTTGATGTTTTAATATTTTTTTTATTAAAATTACATTACTATTATATCATTTTCAAATTAAAATTAAATTAATTGTGTAAAAAATGACCCTAACTATATTTTTTTAAGAAATATTTTTTTGGAAATTATTTAAATTGTATAAAAATTATGAAATAGGATAAATATAATGCTAAAGGGTTTAATATATCATAAATGGATCATTTATCATCCATTTTTTCATTATAAGTAATTTTATAACACATTAATAATGAAAAAGTAGTTACCTTGGTTGATGTTTAAACTGGTTAACAAAGGGATTAACCAAAAGATAAGGTTTACCATGCCACATAAACATATCCAAACGTTATTGGATAATGTTTTTTAATCCAAATACCTTATTATCGTCAAATATATGGTAATTGTGAGATGTATTTCTCTATGATGACTCAATTATATTTTAATCTTTGTTGATATTCTGAGAGTTCCCCTATCCTCGCATAAAATATAGAACCCATCATTTCTCTTGTTTAAATCACTTTGAGCCATATAGATTAACCAAATCCTAGATAACTTGTTTTTACAATTTTATATACATGACTAAAATTTATTTTTCTTCTTAAATTCACATTCTATGGGTCCTTAATAAGGGAACTATAGGAGCCCTCTTGAAGAAGTGGTAATTGTATAACATGATATCATTAATTTTTTTTTCTTCATCAATCTAATCAAAATACATTTTATACTTAATAAAATATTATATTAAGTATCATAAATATTCCGAAATTTTATTATTATTATGAAAACATCTTAATTCACTATCTTTTAAATCAAATGGGAAGTGGACATATTGTGTGTGCGTACATACCACTTATTATCTCCACATATGATCAAAATTCATTTTCCATAACCATGAATAATGGATGGTCTTTATAATGGTTTTAAATTTTATATATGAAATTTCTAACATAATTTTTATTATGTAACTAAAATATCAAATATAACTTTTTTACATCTAAATATTTTGGATGATAATACTGTCGCTCATGCATACCTATGGACTACCACCACCACGAAGCGATGTGATTTGTTTTTCGATTTCTATTTACATGGATTTTATAAATTATTTATTTAATGTATGTATATGATATATATGACATAATAATGTCATTTTAATGAGGAATTACTATTTACCTTTTATTATTTCTATTTATTAAAAAGTAAAAAATATTATTTGTGCATATGTACGACCTTTAATCCCATGTATGGTTAAATAAATTTTTCTACCTCTAATATTTACGTATAAATATATGTATATTTATATAATGTATATGTTTGATATTTTTATTTTTATAAAAATTATGTAAATGATATATCTATGATCAGTGTACACAGATTAGAACTACTGAACCTAATGTATCATAAAAATAGAACTATTAACACCCAAAAATGATTATTTTATAAAATATTTCTTAATAAATGGTTGAGGAAAAATTTTACGTGGATCTTATATAATATTATTTTGTTATGTAAGTATAATAAATTAAAATTTATTATTCAAGTGGTTCATACATTTAATAACTTTTATGAAACTTGAGATAAGGGATTTATGTTTCAATCAAATTTTATTAGGATTGTTTATAAAAGAATTTATATTGAGGAAATTATATTATTATTATATTATAAATACCGTTAAGATTTATCCTCCATTATTTTTATAGAGATATAATTTTTTTTGTTCATTTTAATCCCATTATGTACAAAAAAGAGTGAAATAGTATTTTTAAGGGAAAATGACCATTTTTTCTATTTGTTCAAGAATATTTATCTTCATTATCGATGTTTTCTAAAACTGTTTTCAACAATGTTTTTAATATTAACCAATTATTGAGTTAATTAATTTCATGTATATATGAATATTTATAATTTTTTTAAAAAAGAATATCCCTTTAATTTTCTAAATGAGGTACTACAGAATTTTTATTGAAATGAGAATGTTATATTTTTATAATGAGAATAGTATGAAAGAAACATCCCACCATCTCGAATAATCATTTAAATGATGATTTTTTAAAAAAAAATCATGGTTTAATTTCAATTGAAATGTTTTCCCTAAAATTTTGGAGATTTTTAGCTTTTAAATATGTAATTTTATAGATAAAAGGTTATTTTCGTCATGAAATATTCCATGTGATATTTTAAATGAATTTTATTCTAAAATAAAATCCTTTAATGTAAATTATGATTTACAATGGATATGACCCAGCTATACCATCCTTATTCTATCCATATTTTGTTTATTATGATGATGATGATATAATTACAAAACCCATTTATTTTCATTTGGTTATCCTATGATGTGTTTTTGAAGCGTACGTGAAACATGTTTCCTTTCTATCAGATATGATATATGATGAATGATTTATAATCTTGTATAAATCATATGAATGGATTATTATTATTTTAAAGGTTGTCCCAAAATTATATTTCCACTAATGAATTTAGTAAAATTGGATAAATCATTTAATAAATATGTTTTCTAATAACCTCATTCTAGTTTCATAATTTTATGATGGGAGATAGTTTTTATGTCTACTAGATTATAGATGGAAATTATTTTGATGACCATAAAATTGTGATTGAAATAGGTTCATAGGTACATTATATTATTTATGAACAAAAATTCATTTACATAAGTTTATAAGAGGGTCTGATTTCATTTCCATAACACAATGAGTGATTCTCTTTCTATTATTACATGTTCATAATGTTAAAATCCATTTTTCTGTCATTAAAAAGTATTTGTTATTATATCATATATCGGGACTTATTATTGAATAGTTTGCACTCTTATGAATATTTTTTGTTCTTATGATAATGATTTATTCCATGAATCCTGTATTTTATATGAACGTTATAAATTATGATCAGGAAATCATATCCTTATGCTTATCTTATGATCATGTCTAATAATTTATTGATAAATCATATGTTTATCATTACAAAGAATTTGATCTAATTAATTTTTGAATTACCTTTCCCATGTTCTGTAGAATAGTTTTTTGTCGGGTATATCTATGAAGAGAGAAATATGGAAAGACATTTTTCAAAGATGTTGAATATATATCATGAAATAATAATATTGTGTATCTATTTTAGAAAAACACTAAACCTATTTGATTTTAGAAGGTATCATAATTTAATGTAACTAATATTTGTATATTAATATTTGATATTTATTTATGAAATGTATGGGTCAAAATAGTTAGTATTGTTGCATTGATTAGTAGATCTTTAGAGATCAGGATTTAATAACATTATTAAAAACCCTAGATATAAATAAGTGTTTTGGATTAATATCCTAATGTTTTAGAAAAGAATAGATTATATGGTTATCATAGAAACACATCAAGGGAAATATACTAAAAGGAGATTAGGATATTTAAATATTCATGTTGGGGTAATGACCTCAAAAGTTATTGGTCATGTATATCTCAATAATCATTCTGGTTCATGGAGATTATTCCCTTATTGATCACATAATTTTAAAGTCCTGAGAAATTTTATTATGTTAAATCACATTTTATTTATAAAATATTACAGTGGAATTTAATATATGTTGATCATGGATTTCCTAGTTTAAACCAAATGTTTCTTGGACTTAAAAGAAGGGGTCATGATTTGGACATCCTATGAAATATTTTTTTTAATTATATTAATTTAAAATTTTATTATGATTTGTGAAATCATTATTATAAAGTTTATAGAATGTATGAAATGAATGAAACTAAATTATATATGAATATAATTTAAAATGAAATAATTTTCCACCTGTACAACCAAATTCTGTTGAAACTGGAAGGCAAACTCTTATTTCTATACTCACATAACTTTCATATTAATTGAATAATTGTTATTTTATAAATGATCTATGGAGATAAAAATTTAATGTTGATTCATTAATTAGTTAATATTATACTTCTTATAAGGGTATTATAATCAACTATATGAATATAAATGGACCATTTTGATGGAAAGGATATTTTTTATTCATCAATGCTAGGACCCTAGAAATGTTATTCCAACCATTTATCATTTTTAAGGACAATCAAATGAATAGTGGAATAAAAATAAGAATACTAAGAAATAGGAATAGATTGAATCCATGTAATGGGATAAGTTTAATAATATATTTATCAGTTACTAATTCCATCTTATTCTATGTACAAAAATAGTGAAATAATTCCTTGAGCTTATATAGAAGGATGATTAATGTATTGGTACTTTTGATGAAAAATTTTACAATACATTTAAGGTATTCATCTTTTTTAATTACCATCCCTAAATGAAACATTTATCAATTAATTTGTTTTCCAAAAACAATTATTAAAAATTAATTATCCATAAAGGACATTGGAAGATATGAAGATATTATTCTACGTTCACTCAAAGTGTACAGTAATGATAGAATGCATGATGTTTCTAATGATAAGAAAAGAAAGATGGATTTTCAAAGTGTCTCTATAGGTATGAAACATAGTGAGAAGAAAATTTTTCTTCCTCATACATAAAAAATAAATATGTGAAATATCGTTTAGGTGAATTCATAAAAGGGGTAGGAAGATGTTTCATGTGTCGTAATATTTTGTTATCTAGAAAAATAATTTAGAAGTGATATGAAGAGGAAAGTCAATAAAATAAATGATGAAATATTTCAACCAAATTCACCACCCACACATCAATTCTATTGAAGCAAGGAGTTTGATAATTATGAGAATCAATTCCCTAATCCAATTTAGAATGAATTAAATAATCCAAAAAAACCTCTAATGTTAGAGGACAAAGGGAAAAATAATGTAATGACATAATTTCAAATGAATCATGGACGTTAGTGAACACTAATCCCCCAATCCAAAGTTTGGGAATCCATGTTGGATTTTGGATGAATTTTTCTTATGAAAATATTATCCTATATTGAATCATGATATGATTATAGGAACTCCTTAGCTCTCACTATATAGATTACATATAACATTGATGAATATGGTAATAATATTTTATATTTTGAATCATATTATGAACATAAATTAGTGAAGGTATGAAGATAATACACATATTACAGATAGTATAACTTATTATCTATGGAATATTTTGTGAATAATATTTTGAAAGCATATATGATTCTATTGTGGAGTTATTTGGGGTATTAATTAGAATATTTTTTAGAATATATGATCAAGGTATATATATTTTTCTATGAGATATTATTAGTTATTAAAATTATTGATCATGGAATTAAATGAGATCAAATAATTGTAATATTTCAGATTGATTACTGGTAAGAAATATTTTATAGTACCCTTAAGGGTAACTATTTTTTTGAATGGATTATGCACAAAATTGGGTGTTATTATTTATTTTTAAGATAATAATGTATAATATATATCTAAATTGGATAACATGTGATTACAATTTTGGTTTTGATAAATATCTATATAGAGTTGAATGAATTTTTATTCTATTATATTTCTTATGATATATTAACGTAAATTTTAGTGCTCCAGGAATGAGAATTTATTCTCGAATATTCATTTCATGAAGAATGAGATAATGTGTAAATTGTTTAGAGCACATCCAAAGGATTCAATCAGGTTTATGATATAAAAATAAATATATTATTTATATTTTCTCATGTTCTATATATAGATAGTAAAATAATTATCAAATTTAGGAAATGTATCTTGAAATTAAATGTTATACTTTTACATTCAGTTCTTATTAATCTATGTTCTTTCATTAGTCAAAGATTTATTGGTTTGTGGTCATATCTTTCTCTTGAACATGACCTCTATCACTCTCTATTAGTCCTCGGGTTTTAGTTTTTCCAACATGACTATGTTTATCTTCCCAGTAATGTTATCCTATATGAAAAAAAAAGATTTTTGTTATTCTGGATGACATTCATATTTAACTTTCACTATTTTTATGTGAGTTATTTTAACCCTTTTCTATGTGGGTTTTCCATGATGTAATTTTAAAATATAAAACCCATTTTTATAGAAAAAGAAGTTAAAATTATGGGGATGCAATTTATTAATGAAGTGAGAACATAAAACCCCAATATTTTAAATGAAGAACATTATTTTCAATATTTCATATAGCAAATAAAAAATGATTTAAATATCATTGTTATAACATTAAAATTGAATGTCAGATTATAAATTTGGATCAAAACATTTTTAAATATGTATATAAATTTCTTAATTCATAGAAATGTGGTAATAAATTTATTTTAAGTAAGAAATAAATATTTAATGTCATATTATTATTCAAAAATATGTTATCATCAAAAATTATTTTTACAATTTGTTGAGAGAAAATATAATAATCATTTTTTTAAATTTTATAAATTTTAAAAATTAAAAATGGATTCCATTCTTGCAATAACGAGGATAATTTTTTTAAAAAACATTTATGTTTTATAGTTTTTTATTTTTAATAGTGACCTTGGTAAATACTTTTCAACATATTAAGTGTAAAATAAGAAAATTAGAGATACAATATTGGAATAAATCATTAAAAAATTTCATAAAAGCTTCCATTATCCTATTGGAAGGGTTAATTTTAGCAATTTCTATCCAATTCATGAATATATGGAAACATGGTTCCATGTTTCTTTGATTATTACCATTATGATCATTTAGATAAAAGGAAAGTTCAAAAATGTCACAATCCTGACTTTAATATCTATAATATTTTAACATATGGGTATAAATATATTATGTTTTGTTATAAATGTTTATTTTGGAGATAAATTAATTTTATTTTTATTAATATTTTTAGAAAAAAAAATTATTTATTGAATAACTACTATAAACATTTACACAACATTGAAATAATATTTATTCAATTAATAGAAAAATAAAATAATTGATTATAAAATTAATAAATGTAAAACCATATGATGATCTATTGTGTTCAAGAAATTTTGAAGATAAATATAACAAAGTAAAGGTGTTTTAAAAGTTTGGAGTCAAATTAAATTTTTTTCATGTTGTGTTCAATTTGAATTTAAAAGTATAATTTCCAAAATGAAATTCATTATATTTTATTAAAAATATTATGTGATTTAATTATTTAAAAAATATATAAATATTGGATGAAGGTATGTAGAATGAGAAATGATCAAATCAATCATACAACTTATATTAAGGATATTATTTTTTACTTTTTAGTAAAATTTAAAAAAATTAAAAGTGAATTTTTTTTACCCTGGTAGAGATTAAAAATCACAAACTGAGGGGTTAAAAAAAGATAAGGTTTAAATAATCACAAAAATGTGTCTAACATTATTTTTTTGATGTGATTTCAGAAAAATCATGCCTTATATTCGAATATCTATCCATTTGAGATATTGTATCTAGGGAATAAATTTATTAAGTTTTAATCTTTTATGAAATTCCAAGACCACCTATCTTGTCCCTTATAAAAGAGAACCCCTCCTTTCTCTTCAATACACCACATTGATCCATCTAACAAAACCAAAAACTATATGATTATATTATAAACATCCATATCCATGAATTCTATGTTCTTTTATTATTAACATACCATTATAGGGGTCCATACGAGATGATCTAAAGGAGGCATCTCAAAGATGTGGAAATCATCCTTATCGACCTCTTTCAATTAGTTTTTTCTTCAATCTTCTATAAATATATTATATTTACAAAAATAATAATAACATATATATCTAAAATATCACAAAATGGTATTATGATTATAAAAAAAAGTTTATTTATACTCATTACTATCAAATTGTAAACTGAATGTGTCAGTCATGCCTACATAAAACATAACATCTCCAAATTACAATATAATTCATTTTACCACAACATCATTCTTAGATGGTTGTTCTGATGGGTTAAAAGATTTCATATTGTTTAATTGAAACAATTATTCTTCTTAAATATAATTTTACAAATACCTTCTTACCTTCCAATCAGTAGGAAAATGATAACATTTCTCGCATATAAGTGTGGACTACCACCAATAAAAAAAGGGATGACTTCTTTTTCAATTCCTCTTTACCTGAATGGTAATAAGGATTGATGTAATAGATATATATTATATATATTACATAATAATGAATTTTTATATTTTACTCAATATTTAACTTTCTATGATTCCATCTATTGAAAAGTGAAATCATCATTAATCTTTACGTAATCCATACCATATCCATGAAAGGTATAATAAACTATTGTATCATTTAAATTTATAGATGTATCTGTATTTATATATATAGTTTATATATAGTGTATTTATATCAATATTAAAATTTTGGGGATGATGGAACATGATCAATTCATAAGGGTCAAAACTATCAAACTGAAAGTCTCCTAAAAAATGAAACAGTTTAAACTAAGAGATTATGATTTTTATAAAGAAGTAATAATAAATATGTGTTGAATTATTATATGTGGATCATATATATCATTAAATGTATATACCAGATATTGGTAGATATTTATAATAAATTTATATTTACATAGAAAGAGGTTCAATTGTGTTTGAGGACAAATGAGATTTAAGGTAATATATTTATGTTTCAATCCCATTTTATTCCTCATTGGCTATGGTTACATTTTTATTAAAGAAATGAGATTATTATAATATTTTAAATGCGTTAAAATTTTCAAATTCAGTATTTATTTCTAAAAACTAAATTTATTCACTTCATTATATTCAATATATTTAAAAAAGTGACTGAAATAATGTTTTTATAGTAAGTAGACATTGCTTTAAAATTTGATTTGAGATATTTTACTTCCATGTCCATATATTCTAAATTTTTTTATAAATAATTATTTTACTAATATGTAATGATTTTTTAAATTCATTTTAACTCATATAGGATTTTTATAGAATTCAATAAATTTAATCTTCTTGTTTATTTCTGAACGGTGTATTATTTACATTTTACTTAAAATGAGAATGATATCATTATATTAATGTATAATGTATGAATAAACATTTCCATTTTTTTAATCCTTAAGGCTTTAAAGATTTTTCTTCCAGATTACATGGTTATTTTTAATGAAAATATTTTCCATAAACTATTAATACTTTTTATGTTTTGAGGAGCTAATTTCATAGTGAGAGGGTTAATTTCAACATGAAATATTCCATATTATTTGTTAAAGGAATTTTAATCTAAGATAACATGAATTTATGTTAAATATAAAATATTACTAATATGATCCAATTTAGAAATTTTTTTCTCTATATGGTTTATTATTATTATGATTATATTTTTTGAAAACTTTTTTATTTTCCAAGGTTAATGATATGATTAGTTATTGAAATATCTATAAAACATATTTTCTTTCCATGGGTTATGATATGTGATGAATGATTTATGATATTGTGTCATGCGTACGAATTTATTATAAATATGTGACTGGTAATACTTGAATTTAATATTCATCAAATATACACTATAAGGATGGATATTTTAGGAAATAACTATGATATTACGGAAGAAAATTTCATGATATCAATTTTATATATGGATAAAGTTTTAATGTCCTGGAGATTATGTGTGGATTTTGTTCTCATGTACATAATATTATTCATAGATCATTTTATCATGTACATAAGATTATGAAATGACCTGGTTTAATGTATTATGTTTATGTAATGCCATAATTTCATTTCCATAACTTAATGTGTGAACCTGAATCTATATTTGAATGGTAGAAATGTGATAAGGTTATATTTTTGGAAAATTCATATATTTATGTTTCTCTCTCTTGGATAATGGCTGATTATCGAGTATTATAGAATTTTATGAATATTTTATATTATTATAATAATGTTTTATTCCATGAATCAAATATTTGATCTATTAAAAATTATGTATGAATATTCTAATTTGTAATAATTTAAACATACATTTATTCTTATCTTATGCTCATGTATGATTATTGGTTTGTATCTCATTTTTAATTTTTACGACGAATGTGATATCTCCATTTATTATGTTTTGTTTCCCATATTATCAAAAAGTGTTTTAAGTATGGTAATTCATAGAAGAGTACAATTTATAATGAATTGTGTGGGATATGTTGAAGACCTTTCAGAAAGTAAATATATTTTTATCTAATCTCCAAAGGCACTAAATCATTATTATTATCCCATAGATTATAATTTTATGTATTAAATATTCATCTAAAATAATGTAATATTTACGAATGAAAGGTATGGTCCACTATACATGTACTTATTCTCTAAGTATTACTACCCACACCATTGAGTAATTTTCTTTAAGAGATTAATTATCTTCCCTGAATTTTTACAGGAATAAGGGATAGTTCAAAATATATAATGATATTTGTTTTTCAATATAATTTTTTTTGTAATCTATACAATTAGAGGAAATCGATTATCATTTTACTTTGAAATTACACCTACTTATGGTTTAATATATTCACTTTATGTATCATCCTAATATGGTAATTAGAAAAGAGTCCAACACTTGGGTTATAGTGATCGTACCACTATGGTTTATTTATATATCTCATAAATATGGTATCTGGGATGTGATTAAATAGTTTTATTAAATATACAAATTATTACATAGAATAATATTCAAATAAAATATTTTATATTCTTAAGGGAATAAGAAGTATTCCATGAATGAATAATCTTTCAGGTTCCACCACTGTCGTGGTGATGGAATAGACTTTCCTTTTCTAATTTGTCTTTGGGGGTTGTAGAGACTATTTACCCATGTGGTCTCATGATTTTCTATATTTGGTCACATAGTAACCTTTCACCTTATTATTAATTAATTGAACAATTTTTGATGCATTTGGAGGTTTATTAATTTCTTTAATCACGTTGGCTAGAATCTTTATGTCTCTTCGACATTCCGAAGCTTCATTTCCTTTTCACCCACATTTAATGAATTTATTTTTCTGTATGTGGAAATTATAATTATTATTATTCCAAAAACAATTTCCTTTGGGTGGTTGGATCTTCTTTCCGTAATTTTTATTTGACCTTAATTTGTAATGTTCTATTATTCTCATATTATTTTCATATCCATGGGACCATTATACAAACTCTATATTTCCTTCGATAGAATATTAACTACTTATTTGCAATATCAAAATTCTTGAATATATATATATCTTTAATATTTAGTTAACAATATAATATTGTAAAACTATAATATAAGATCTACTAATCATTTGTGGCCAATTTTGAATAAATGAATCGATATCTAGTGGCTATTTATTTGGTAATGGAAGATGTTCTACATGTTTCTGGTTTTTATCTATATCCTATGTCTACATGGGAAGAACCACAATGAAGTTCTGAACTCCAAATCCCATTTTATTGGGTTTTTTATTTATAAAATCACTACATTACCCCTCACATAGGTTTTTATTATGGTTTCTCTTTGTTAAAAAAATAACTAAAATATTTAAAGTTTAAACAAAATGTAAGTCATTTAAACATGAATTAATATTTTATTTTAAGGAAAAAATTAATTCTAATGTCTAATATTATAGGATAGATAATTTTATCCTTTTTCTTAAATAATTCTTCTAGGATCATTTAATTTCATGCATTTCTTAGTTTAATGGAAATATTTACATTACTTATATAAATTTTATAAGGGTTTTTATAGAGTTTGTGATTAATTAATGAATATACATTGAGAGTGCTAATACATGTGTACAATAATTCATCTTTGTTATACAACAAGTGAAATTTATGTTAAAACAAAATCCACCTTTTTTTATTATTATCCTTGGGTACCTCTATGACAGATCCAAATCCACTTTTAGTACCCATACAAGGATTGTACTTCTTGAAACCATATGATCTTATACATTACCAAAACAACAATATATTTCCATTAAAAATCAAACTCATCCCTTGGATTTAACTAATATTTTCAAGTGATAAATACCAAATTAACTAAAACATTGTATAATACCATCTATAGTGACCCAAAATTTTATTAATTGACTATTACATCATTGGAATTATAAATAACATAAAAGTAACATTTTATGAGATTTAATGGATCAATATCATCGTCAAATTTGGCTCAAACATCACTTCTAAATAGAAAATATAAAAAAATACTAATTATTTTTCATCCTAAAATATCACATTTTCTCCTTAGTAAATATATTCATTTAATGACATACATGAAAAAGTGGTTATAGAAAATCCCAGTAAGAAGTGAGGTAAAATAGAATAAATAAGAGACACAAATTAATAGTATATGTGTGCGTGTAATCATCATAATAATATAAAAATATTGGGATCATCTTGCTAATCATGATGGAATAATTTTAATAAGTATTTTAATTTTTATATTTATAATAATTATCCATCATAATATAGCGGTCAAATACGACAAATAGTTATGATCAAAGCTAACATTACATTCTTTCATAGCATCTATGGAAAAATAATGACATCTTAATTTTAAAGAAATATGGAATTATTTAAAGATAAATAAACATTATATCACGATATATATCACCAAAACTAATGAATTATAGGGATATATAAATCTTCTTTAACCTATCACATAATAAATGTTTTTTGAATCATACAAGGAATATGTGAAGGAAAAATATAAAATTCATATTCATGAAATAAACCCTAAGAAAGGAATGGTTTTCATTAATGTTTTGTAAATAATACATTAATGAAAAATATTTTAGTATTCATAATAAATAAGGGAAATCATAATTTGGTATAAAACATTATACTTCTTCAATGGAATTTAATATACTTAAAAAGATTCAATACTATGTTAGGGATAATAGCGCCTCTTTGATAAATCATTTTATTTTCCATAAAAAAATAAATAATACATATAGATATATCACCTTAAATTTATGGGAAATAATATTTAATTTATAGTTTATTTATATTAAATTAATACCATAATTAAAACAATTTAAAATTAGAGATAACTTAGAACAATGAGTTCTGTTCAAGAATCCACTTACCTTAAATCCCAATATGTTTCATCTCATTTACACCACCAATATAATAAAATTATTCTTTTAATAGTCATAACCATATTTTAATTGTATTATTTTATCTATATTTATCCATTATGAATATTTGATAATATTTTAAAACATTTTTTTAACATGAATTATTTTAATGACATGTTTTTATTAAAATATCCCATCTGCTTTTGATTTAGAAATTTTATATCAAGGTAATTTATACATAAGTCAAATTTAATTCAAGAAGAACAAAAAATAAGTTAAATATCAATATATAATATAAAATTCATACTATTCATCTGTGAATGAGGTCATTGCCATGGAGTTCGCAATCTCTTTATAGGTAGTCAACGAACTATTGCTGAGACATTGTCTAAAGTTGAGGAATATAATTATTAAATATAAATATATCATAAATATAATAATTAAAGTATGTTAATATCAATAATATATTTTTAAAATACTACTAAATAAATCAACCAATATTTTAGTTTGAAAGGGATAGATAAAAATATTAAGATAAGTGTAAAATGAGAGAAACGATTGTTTAAACCATACCCTCTTCTTAGTGTTATTTCTTTTCTATGGAACAATACTCCTCGAATTTTTAGATTTGGTTATTATTGATCATAACTAATGATGTAAAAGGGGATTTAGAGAGGTTTTTTTATGTATGTTTGAT
The DNA here is from genome assembly GCA_963277665.1 of Viscum album. Taxonomy (NCBI): domain Eukaryota; kingdom Viridiplantae; phylum Streptophyta; class Magnoliopsida; order Santalales; family Viscaceae; genus Viscum; species Viscum album. The sequence continues at coordinate 573,518,350 of OY728122.1, read as the reverse complement.
TGGAAAGTGACGGAATAATTGTTCTATAAGGGGATAAAGATGTGTTTTTTATAGTTTTTAGAGGGTCATTTTTAATTTATAATATTGAATAAATTATGTTACCCAAAGTAAGAAATTAAATAGTAATATTTTTACCCATATGAAATATATTTGAGAATAATAAAAGGATATATAAACTTTCAGAAACATTATAATTCTTATTCTTTTAATTAAATCAAATGAAAGATGAGAAATTAAAAAAAATCATTTAAAGAGACACGATAGTCATTAAGACATTATAAATTACTTACTTTTTTGGAAATTATGTTTAATATTTATAAATGACAAATTTTTATTAAAGAATTTATTTTGGTTTGAGATATCTAGTTTACAATTTTGTATGTCTTTACTACATCATTATTATTTCATAAACTATGAGGTATTAGAAAAATTATATTTTTACTATTCATTTATGAATTGAAATTTCATAGAAAATTATCTAAAATTCAGCATTTGTATGTTTTAATGTGTTGATACTAAAAATTTCATTCGATTTATTAAAATAATGTTTAAATAATGATGATATTTATTTGTAATGTATAACGTATTATTTTTATGAAATATATGAAATATAATTTATTATAAATGTTCATATAATTCAATTGATGTTTAACCATGGTGTATATATATTATAGTTTTAAAATATTTATATTTTCTTAAATTCATCATTTTAAATATTATCAATTTTTTTATTTTGAGTTCTAATTATTTTACAGTATTCAAGTTACTCTTCCTTGTGATTTTTTTACTATTCCTAGAGGTTGATTTACTATTCCTATGATAACATTATTATTCTAATGGTTATATTAGGTCATAAAAATATTTCTTCATTACTTCCTAATTCATTCCATTTAATTTTTCCAATGGTTTGATGTTTCTATTTTAAAAAGTGTTTGTTTTTTTACTAATATTTTTTTTCTTTTACATAATGTTGTTCATGGAAGTGGTAAATTTTTCCGATTGGAAGGATCCAAATTTTCCCATTAAATTGTTTTTCATTTTCAAATTTTTATCTCATTGTATTTTATAGAATTTTCATAGGTTTATTTATTGATTAATTTAATAATTGAAATAAAAAATAATGATTTATCAGTTTTTCTATCTATTTTTTGTGAATAATACTACAAAATATAGTATACCAAACAATAATATATGAAACAAATATTATTTATAACTTATAATTTGTTACATAAATTATCATTCTTGTCTTGTGATATTGTACTAGATTACATTAAATTATCCCTTCACTATCTTGCATATGGATGAGTTCATAAGGATCAAACCACCCTACATATAATCCCACAAGATTCCATTAAACATGTCTTAATAATAGTTTTGTGTAAGGGAGAGAAAATTTAATATCTAAGAGATGAGGAAACGATAGTGGAATTAACAAAATATGTGTATGAGATATGTCTATTCTACATAGAAATCATAAATTCACCAATATCTATTAGTTTTCCCTCATATTGGGTAAAATTGAAAACAAATTTAAAAAAAGAGTAGGAATAAAAAAATATCTTGTCCACAAGAAAATTAAAACAATGTTAAGGGAAAATGTATTAAGATAGGCTCACAAAGGTATATGTAAAAGTCACTATTAATACCTAAATCTACATATTACGAACAAGAAATCGGAATCATTAAGGAACACCTAGAGCATACCTCATGAACTTCTATTTATAATAGAAAATGAGGAATATGTTGGACCTCCATATATTTGTGGGCAATGTTCCATTGTATTCATTTGAGTTCCTTTAAGAAATTAATCTACCCTAGTATAACATTATTTTTTATTGTTTCTCAATCGCTTCGTTAAATCACCAACCACAAGGAAATATTATATTTCCATAAAAAAATTTAAACCATACAAAATTATTGTAAAACATAATGGTGCATATCATAGTCCACAATTTTTCCTCATATGCATTACCAACTCCATGATATTTTTGGAAGCATCACTTCATGTAGCATTGGTATATCTAGAAGTCCCCACCACATCTTGAGATTTCTGGATCTCCATGGGATACAACATCCCCGTATATTACCATATAATTATGGACTACTCATTCTATCTTATTAAAATCATTGTGAGTGGTTTCTTATCCCATCATGTAACACCATGAACCTGAAGATTACTCATTTAAATAAAATCATTACATATAATTCCTTTTTCGATCTTGATGGATGTCTAGAAATCATTGTGTAAGAAAATGACATCATGAAAATAATCCTTTTGGCTATAAATGATGGACTCATTTCTTAATTTCCAAACATTGGTGAACACTATCCCAGTAGAAGAAATTATTAAGTTGTAAAACGTAAAGTTTGACATGTTTTTAGTGATGGAAATAAAAAAAATATTCACACCCATATTCATGTAATTTCCTGCACATAAAGATATAATGTATATAAACCCACATTTTCTTCATGAAATATACATTTTAAAAAATATGAACATTGGCTTTAGAGTCACCATAGAATGGAATTCATACCAAATTGAATGATAATTCATCCTTGGAAGGTTTATCATCAGTTTGGAGGTGCTTTTCCATGAAATCCATAATAACATATTACTTAATAGTGAAATTAATGATTTCATGAAATAGACCAAACATTTTGGAATATTGATATTATTGAGGAAAATGGGTATGTATCATTCCTTGGTGGTGAACATTCTAATAAAACTATGTATCCAGAAAAGTATATCAAATTCAATGAATTTTCATCATTGAATTTGAGTTCCAACCTCATCTCAAATAAATTTAAAGAATGCTGAAAATTTCATTTGTAGATCAGATATAATAAATTTATTTATGGTTTGATCTATTTTATTTTGCTACATGATAGGGTGTCCAATCCAATGATGATATCACAAATTAAGATAAAATATCATTCGTACAATCCATTTCTATCAATTCATATAATAAGTTTAAGAATATCTGATGGATTTCCACACAAAATAAATTATGTAGTATGGGTAACCTCCATCAATTTCTAGAATTAATCAATCCCTATGCAACAAAAGTGTGTCACTAATTAATGTGATAAGGTTCTATGTGATATGATTTATGAGTTATTAATTAAATTTTCCAAGATCCTTCAGTCCAACACCATATATATCAATAGGTTTGGTACACTACATCAAACCAATAGATACAATTTTCATCTCATTAAAACAGTGTAGAGACCCAAATATTTAAGTACATGGAAATTACATTACTTTTGTGGAATACTTAATACATGACAGAAACAGATGCCCAAAGATCGTATTAGTTTAGTGTCTTTGGAAACTTGGAACGTAATCAAATAATCATGGTGAAAGATCTTCAACATATCCCATAAAGATCTTCCCCTTTTGGTTTTCTTACCTAAAACCATTCTTTATATCCCGGGGAAAATAAAACATAAAAAGGGGGAGCTCAAATGCTCAGTAAGGGTAAACATAGAGAACATAAAACAATCCATCAACATTAGAATGCAAAAACATGAACATAAAATATAAACATCAAAATCTCGAGCAAAGACATAAATATTGGAAGTATGTAAGGAATATATCATAAAGGAACATTAATCATGATAAAATAGCATGGGAATAAAACATGTGTTTGTGGAAACCATTAAGAACATGATATTATTTCCATAGTAGCCAATGCATTGCTGCCAAGACCATCTTAGTGGACAAAGTCCCTTTTTGAATCGAGTTCACTCCTCATTCCACTCCTGTATTACTGAACAGGATTAACATACCATTCCAGCCATGTCTATCTCATGAGATATAAATCTTTACCCAATTCATTGGAGGGAGATATAGGTCCCACCCTTCTCATAATGAAATCATTTTTTCATGTGCCACAAAATCATAAATCATACATCATAGCATAACCCATGTAATATATTTGGATTCTTAAACATCATGACATCACAACATAATCCGTATAATAAAATGGATATCATTTCATCATAAGAAGAATCAAACCATGTAAATAATGGAGACATTATACATGAAACATAATCATATTAAATAATGTCATTTTAGATGGAAAATTGTTTTTACAAATCACTTGAAACGAATCGTTGAGGAAAATATCCTTTCTTCCTAAAAATCATTTTTTTTTACAAAATGCCATGAAATTTTAAAAGAAAAGGCTTTTTTTGAAAATAATCATGCAATATTATAGAGTAATTTTCATGAAAATGGGGCGTTATGAAACCGTAAAAATCCGTTCACACCGTATAAGGTTAAAATAACATTCTCCTCATACTTTTTTCAGAAAAGTCAAAAAGTTACTCGTGTGTTAAACTAAAGAAAGATTCCTTTCATAACATATGGTAAAATTCAAAAATGGGTAAAACTTACATTAAACATACAATAATTTTTTTTAGAAAATATGGACATGGATGGTGACAAAAACCCGAGTAAATACTTACGAATAAACAATCTCAGATAAGAGTGAGATTGGAATAGTTATCCATTACCTTATGTCCGATATGCTTCGTATGTATCTGAACCCCCTGTATAATGATTTTAATAATGTCATTGACTTATTACAGAATCATATTAATTGTTATGATATCATATATAGTTTACTTATGACTTTATATTACCCGTTCTTTTGTAAATTCGATTTAAAAGCAGCGATTTGGGTAAAATCGTTTCATTTATTGTACGTGTTTCAAATTGTTGTTCTGGATATTATTACTTAAATCCTGATTTAATTAATTATAGAATGTAAAACATGATTTGTATATAATATATATATTCAGAATATACACATATATGTATATATATATGATAGATCGATAAATGGAATGAAATACACCGTCCATGGAGACGGTAGGCCGTACGTACGCATGAACGTTGTTTTCGTTTCCTTATTGAATTGAATGGAATTAAGTATATGACATACACATATATATACATAAATCCTGTATCATTATTATGCCATATATTTAATTATTATTCATTATATATAATTATTAATCATTCATGAATGGTTAACATGGAGAATGAATCTCATCGCGTCGTGGAGACGGTAGTCCGTACGTACTCACGCGCGGTGATTTCATTTTCTGTAGGCTGGATAAAAGGTAAAATAAGGTTGTTTCATATTCATAATAATATATCAGTATATAAGTAATACTTATGTTATTACTTTATATTGAGACAACTAATGAAGAATAACTTGAAGAATGAAGAAACTTGAGAGAATCGGAAGAAGAGATTACCACTTCTTCAACGCACCTCATTTAAGCCCTCACTTAAGGAAGTAGAGTTGGTCTTTTGAGAAGACCAGAACCTCAATAATGATTCTAGGGAAGTGGAGAAGAGAAATGGGCAGGGGTTGGAAGAGCTTCAAGGTTCCAAAGGGTTTTAAGAGAAGAGGGAAGGGGTGCCCTTTTTATAAGGGAGGAGAGGGGCACATTGGAAAAAACCTAAAATATTATTTTATAATAAAGTCATATTCAGTTTTTAATAGCTCAAAATTGATTTATTTCGAAGCTAAGGTGGGGATGTGTATAAATAATACTAAAAAATAGGTTTTGGACAAGTTTAGGTTACTATTTTATCCATATCATTTAGATTTAACTCTAAGTAAAATAATTTAACTTTTACCGTGTCTTTTTGTTTTCATACACTATATGGTTGATAAACATAAAATAACAATCCAAAAGAACCCCAAGTGGTTCATTATTAATATATATATCCTTATATATGTCAATTTTATGAACCTTAGATGTTTAGGAATATAATAACATTTAATAATATAATATTTGTTTTAAAAACTATTCTATGTCAATTTTGACAATATTTGGTAATTGATTTTTGTGAAAATCATAACAGCATGATTAGTCTGAAAATAGTAAATTAAATAAATACTGTCATGTCATATTAACCTATAAAATTATTTTAATTCATAAAAAGTCACAAATTACAATTATTTTGGTATTTATAATATCAATTATTTTAATATTTCATTATTTAAGAAATTATTGTATCACCATTGTGTCATAAATAACATAAATTATTTAATGTCTAAAAATTATAAATAAAATACAATTAGGTAGGAAATCTTTTTAGATTTCTAATTAATATTTATTGTCGAATTTATCTTTTTTATAACCCTATATTAAAATTTTTTAGTTTTTAAACTTTTGATTTTAACTATTTTAACTCTTCTTTAAATAAAATAATATTAAATGTCCTAATCTAATAAAAGTGGACCTAAATGATAATATTATATTCCTAAGGATGTTTTTGGTCGAATTATACATATCCAATATAATTATAACATGTGTTAGGGTAATAATAATATCATTTTTACCCTTAATTACCCTATTTACTTTTAACCGTGGTAAATAAAAGTAAAAAGTTACTATTCACCAAAAATTATTTTTATCTTATTGAACCAAATTTTACTACTTGATATAACTATGTCTCATATATTTTCAAAATTTCACTCACAGAAGCGGTAAAATTAAGTTTTATGTAAATTTTCAAATTCTCCTAGGAGGTGGGTAAAAGACGGTGAAAAGTTCAATAAGATTTAATATATCTAAAATTATTATAAAATGACTCATAATAATTACATTGAACTTATATAGGTATTATGTATCAATTTTGACCTAAAATAAATTTAAATAAAATTGATAATTATTTAAATAAAAAGTCGGTTTTAAAAAGTAACCTAGTGTTTTCTCTATTTATCAAAAATTGAATGTTTTCTATAAAAAAACAAAAAATTTACCCTAGATAATTTCGATATTTCGAATCCAAAAATGAAGTCCATTTTGAAAAATAAAATTTCAAAATTTTCATAAAGTGGGTATTACTATTCATAACGGCTTTTTCATAATAATATTTTAATAATCTCTCGTTTAATGAAACTTGGTATTGCGTATAACACACTCTCTTGTGGAAGGTCGCAGTTGCGTGTAATGAAAGCCAAGTTAGGGTTGCGTGTAGTGCAAGATTCATTTGTTTTTGCATATAATAGAATCCAACCATTTTTCATTTATACATTGAATATATATATATATATACACTCAATGTTGCGTAAAATAACATATATCAAACGAACTTGAAATTGTGTGTAACACGATCTAAGATTAGTGTTGTGTATACTGAAAGCTAATACGGTGTTGCGTATAGAACATGCTAATTTTTGTGTCGCGTACAACACAAGACATCAATGAAATTAAAAATAATAATTCTCATAAAATATTGGGTTGTTACATTCTACCACCCATAAAAGGAATTTCGCCCTCAAAATTCTTCGGGGTTATAAATCGTTTACTACATGAAATTTTATTTAATAGAAACCACATCGTAAAAAGGAATACTAAAGCTTAATTTTAAAAACTAATGTATGAAACGTAACAATTACCCAAATTAACTTTCCCTAGGTTTCCACATAGGAGAACATAGGTGAAAATATGGATATAGAAGAGAAATCTAACAATCATGTTCTGACAGAAAGGTAGAGAACATGGCTATGAGAAAGCCAACAATCACAAAGCCATAAATTTGTGATGATTTAAGGTACCATCTAATTCATCAGATACAAGGGCAGTGGAACGACATTTTTGGTTTTCATGATCATTTACCCAAAGATGAAGAATTTGAATTAGAAGAAATAATTATTTATTTTGGTATATTCTCAACGGTGTACGTGCTTTGAACAATTTCCACTTCATCTCTTAATGAAATGAAATTTATTTTTTCATTCGTGAAGTGTTAGCAGATCCTGTGATAAAATGATGGGTCATTCCATTTGTCTCAAACAAAAATGTTAGCAAATGTTATCAAATATACATAAGTCCATTTATGGTGAGGTTAATAGTATATGATTCCAAAAATGGACTTATACTTCATCTATCATACCACTTAATAAAATAATACTAGTTTCTACTAAAAAGGGACTTCTTATAGGCCAGTGGTAGGCGATAAGGGCCTGTCGTACTTCAATTGTGGGTTCGATTCCCACAGCCTTATCTGACGTGATGGGTTGTCGCCTGTTATGCATGATGTCCCTTTTCTTAAACAACACTATTATAACATTCCATCAATAGTATCGAAAATAGTTCTAGCCTTAAACAATAATATCTTATGTCTAACATAATTCATTCCAGTCCTTAGGCTTATTCAAAATACTTCTGTCCAATCTCATAGTATAAAGAAAACAGTTACTTGAAATGTCACATAACAAGAATGTGAATACCATCCTTTATCCCCCATATATAAGATATATCTTGTTGATAACATTCCAAACATGTGAATACATTAATCAAGTATTCTTTTGAGACATTAATTACAATAGAACCTTAGCAAAAACATGGATGTTGTCAAAAGATAACTCATTCCACATACCAAAATCCCCAAATTTCTATATACTGAAACTATGATATCACTTTGTCCTTATATCAGTCATGATCTCATGAATACTATCAAAATTTCATTTCTCTTTATCCATTCATTATGAGCATATCATCTTATTTCCAAAAATATATGAATAACCTTTAATGGTTAACTATACCATTCATCATATACTTTCAAATACTATAGGAAAAACAATAGTGTGACAATCCTTATATGTGTCTTTATTCCGTAGTACCATTAAATTACCTATACAACATAACTCTTGATAAACATACAATCATTCACATACCTTATTAAACCACTGACTGAGATTCATTATTTCTTTTATCTCATATATCATTTGTAGTCTCTTCATCATCAACAACATAAATACTACCCATACGACCATGCTGATTCTCTTCATGAGATTTTCCCTTAGGGCATTGGTTTGCATAATGACCATACATTCAACATTTTAAATATCTAATCATTGTTGATGTCGTACCAATACCATTATTCTTCTCCATGGTGTTAACTCTACTTTTTATATTAAAAATACTAGATGTGTGTCCATCTTTTCCACACCTAAAAATTATTCCAGTTCCTTTGAAACATTCTCCCTGATGCCTCTTCCCTAATGATTTACATGAGGGGAATTTAACTTTCTTTCCTCTATGATCATCATGAAACTCATTCTTTCTCTTATTATATGAGTTGGGATACTTACCAAAGTAGAGATTATTGATCATATTATGAGATTTTTGATTAGGCATAATAACGATTTTTGGACTTCTATATCCAATTTCATTTGGTTTCACATGAATAATATCATTCCATTGTCAATCATATCCTCCATTATCGTGAATCTTCCTGTTTCCATCCATTTTCTAAAACCCAAAAAGAATAGTGTGAGTGGAAAAAATCATGATAGGAAAATAGCATAATAAAGGTGGAGTACCTTCAATATCTAACATCTTAGGTTTATTTCTAGGATCATTACCATAATTCTAGGACTATAACCTATACGCATACTTATCCTTAGGGACATCCCTAGACATACCTTAGAAATATCTCTAGGGATTTCACTAATGTTTTCGCATCCTAGTTTCCAATAGTTAACTAAACCGTCAATCTGATACGAACTGTAGAGACCCAAAGCTTGATGTACATGTACATTACATTACTTTTTCAGAATACTTAATACATGATAAAAACAGATGCCCAAAGATCGTATTAGTTTAGTGTCATTGGAAACTCAGAACGTAATCTTCTAATCATGGTGAAAGATCTTCAACATCTCCCATAAAGATCTTCCCCTTTTTATTTTCTTACCTAAAACCTTTCTTTATATCCTGGGGAAAATAAAACATAAAAATGGTGAGCTAAAATGCTCATTAAGAGTAAACATAGAGAACATAAAACAATCCATAAAAATTTGAATGCAAAAACTTGAACCTAAAATTGAAACATCAAATCTTGAGGAAATACATAAATCATGGAAGTATGTAAGGAATATATCATAAAGTAACATTAATCATGATAAAATATAATGGGAATAAAAAATGTGATTGTGGAAACCATTAAGCACATGATATTATTTCTATAGTAGCCATGGCATTGCTTCTAAGACCATCTTAGTGGAAAAAGTCCCTCTCTGAATCGAGTTCACTCCTCATTCCAGTCCTGTATTACTAAACCAGATTAACTTATTGTTCTATCCATGTCTATCTCATGAGATATAAATCTTTACCCAATGCATTGGAGGGAGATATAGGTCCCACCCATCTCATAAAGAAATCATTCTTTCGTGTGCCACAAAATCATAAATCATACATCATAACATAACCCATGTAACAGAATGGGATTCTTAAACATCATACCATCATAACATAATCCATATAAAAAAAATGGATATCATTTAATCATAAGTATAATCAAACCATGTAAATAATGGAGACATTATACTTGAAACATAATCATCTTAAATAATGTCATTTTAGATGGAAAATTGTTTTGATAAAACACTTGAAATGAATCGTTGAGAAAAATATTCTTTCTTCTTCAAAATCATTTTATTTTCACAAAATGACACGAAATTTAAAAGAAAAGGGTTTTTTTGAAAATAATCATGAAATCTTGTAGAGGAATCTTCATGAAAATGAGGCGTTACAAAACCGTAAAAATCCATTCACATCGTATAAGATAAAAATATCATTTTCCTCGTACTTTTGTCGGAAAAGTCAAAAAGATCATCGTGTGGTAAACAAAAGTAAGATTACTTTCATAACATATGGTAAAATTAAAAAATGGGTAAAAAGTTCATTAAACATACATGAAAACATTTTTAGAAAATAGGGACATGGATGATAACAAAAACCCCAGTAAATACTTACAAATAAACAATCTCAGATAAGAGCGAGATTGGAATAGTTATCCCTTACCTTATGTACGATATGCTTCGTATGTATCCGAAACTCCTGTATAATGATTTAAATAATATCATAGACTTATTAAAAAATAATACTCATTGTTATGATATCATATATAGTTTACCTATGACTTTATATTACCCGTTTTTTTGTAAATTCAATGTAAAATAGCGATTTGGGTAAAATCGTTTCATTTATTGTACGTGTTTTGACTTTTTGATCTTGATATTATTACTTATATCCTGATTTACTTAATTAAATAATGTAAAAAATGATTTATATATAATATATATTCATCATATAAATATATATATGATAGATCGATAAATGGAATGAAATACATGTTCATGGAGATAGTTGGCCGTACATACGCATGAACGCTATTTTTGTTTCCTTATTGAATTGAATGGAATTAATTAGATGAAATACACATATATATACATAAATCAAGTATAATTATTATGTCATATATTTCATTATTATTCATTATATATACTTTTTAATCATTCATGAATGGTTAACATGGAAAATGAATCTCATTGTGTCGTGGAGACGGTAGTCCGTACATACGCATGCGTGGTGATTTCGTTTTCTGTAGGATGGATTTAAGGTGAAATAAGGTTGTCTCATATTCATAAAAACATATCAGTATATTATTAATACTTTTGTAATAAATTTATAATGATACAACTAAACAATAAGAAGTAGAATAAGAAATAAACTTGAGAGAATCGGAAGAAGAGATTACCTCTTCTTCGACGCACCTCCTTTAAGCCTTATCTTAAGGAAGTAGAGTTGGTCTTTTGAGAATCCCAGAACCTATAGAATGTTTCTAGGGAAGTTGAGAAGAAAAATGGGCAGGGGTTGGTAGAGCTTAAAGGCTCCAAATGGTGTGAAGAGAAGAGGAAATGGGTGCCCTTTTATAGGGGAGGATAGGGGCACCTTTGGAAAAACATAAAATATTATTTTATAATAATGTCATATTCGGTTCATAATACCTCCAAATTGATTTATTTCTAATAAAGGTGGGGATGGGTCGAAATAATATTAAAAAATATTTTTTAGACATGTTTATGTTACTATTTTGTCCATATCATTTATATTTAACTCTAAGTTAAATAATTTTACTTTTACCATGCCTTTTTGTTTTCTTACACTATATGGTTGATAAAATTACTATAACAAGCCAAACTAACCACAAGTGGTTCATTATTAATATATATATATATTTATCTAAGTCATTTGGACGAACCTAAGGTTTTTAGGAATATAATAAAAATTAATAATATAATATTTTTTTGAAAAACTATTTTATGTCAATTTTGATACTATTTGGTAATTGATTTTTTTGAAAATCATAACATCATGATTAGTTCAAAAAAGTTAATTAAATAAATACTAACATGTCATATTAATCTATAGAATTATTGGAATTCCAAAAGAGTCTCAAATTATATTTATTTTGGTATTTATAATATCAATTATTTTAATATTTCATTATTTAGGTAATTACTGCATCACTATTATGTCATAAATAACTTTTATTATTTAATGTCTAAAAATTATAAATAAAATAAAATTAGGTAGGAAATATTTTTATCTTTGTAATGAATATTTATAGTTCAATTTAACTTATTTATAACCCTATATTAATTTTTTTTAGTTTTCAAACATTGATTTTAACTATTTTAACTCATCATTAAATAAAATAATATTAAATGTCCAAATCTAATCCAAGTTGACTGAAATGATAATATTATATTACTAAGGTTTTTTAGGTTGAATTATACTTATCCAATATAATTATACCATGTGTTAAGGTAATAATAATATCATTTTTACCGTTAAGTACCCTATTTATTTTTAACTATGGTAAATAAAAGTAAAAAGTTACTATTCAAAAAAAGTTATTTTTATCTTATTGAACCACATTTTACTCCTTGATATTAACGGTGTCTCTCAGTTTTTCAAAATTCCACTCACAAAAGTGGTAAAATTAATTTTTATGTAAATTTTCAAATTCTCCTAGGAGGTGGGTAAAGGACGGTGAAAAGTTCAATAAAATTTTAATATATCTAAAATTATTATAAAATGACTCAAATGAATTAAATTGAACATATATAGGTATTATGTATCAATTTTTACCTAAAATAAATTAAAAAAAATAAATAATTATTTAAATAAAAATTCAGTTTTTAAATTGTAACCTAGTGTTTTCACTATTCATCATAAATTGAATGTTTTCATAAAAATACCAAAAATTCACCCTGGGCTAATTTCGATATTCCGAATCCAAAAATGAAGTCCATTTTGAAAAATAAAATTTAAAAAATTTCAAAAAGACGGTATTACTATTCATAATGGATAGTTCATAAAAATATTATAATAATCTCCCGTTTAGTGAAACGTGGTATTGCGTATAACACACTCTATCATGGAAGGTTGCAGTTGCTTATAATGAAAACAAAGTCAGGGTTGCGTAAAGTGAAAGATTCATTTGTTGTTGCGTATAATAGAATCCAGCCATATTTAATTTATACATTGAATATATATATATATACACTCAATCTTGTGTAAAATAACTTCTATCAAACGAACATGAAATTGTGTGTAACACGATCCAAGATTAGTGTTGTGTATACTGCAAGCTAAAATGGTGTTGTGTATAGAACAAGCTAATTTTGGTGTCATGTACAACACAAGACATCAATGAAATTAAAAATAATAATTCTCATAAAATCTCAGGTTGTTACAAACAGACCATAAAAATGTAGTTTCTAAAAATCACATTTATCTTGTTAATCAAAAAAATATGTTATTCCTAAATAGAGATATCTTATAAAAAACAATTGATTAGTTTGTTAATTTTTAATAGTCACACAACTTGTGACATAAAATTCACATTCCATTTTTCTAAATGGGAAATTTCCTCAAAAGATATGTTTTCAACATAAAAATCTACATTTTAAAATAAAAAAATGAATCATCCATCAGATAAATAAATTATGGATTTAGTTGTTTTAGGGAAACCAATTTTAAGTGCATCATCAGAAGTAAAAATGAATGGTTAGTAAATTTTTCTAATGTTAAAAAATTTGACATTTAGTTCCCAATTTTCTGTTTTTGACATTTCTTTCCTTAAATTAGTATTTGGTTGATGCTTCCATTATTGGGAAGTAGTAGGATCTATGGTATATTGGGTTCTACATATGGAATCTAATTTGTTATAATGTTGAATCATCTATCAAATCATATTAATGTCTAATTGGAAACTCTCTTATATATTTATGTTATGTTTCATAAAACCTTCCTAGGACGAATAAATCTTCATTTGAGATCTCTTATAACCTGATCTATGTGAAAAAGAAATATAAATTTTATTAGATAACTCCTATATATTAAAAATGTAACTAATTAAATTTAATTCATACCTTGTTTAGTGAATTGATAATCCAATGATATTCATTGGAGTATATTTTTTCTGGTTACTATATTGTTTGAAGACACATAAAAAGGTATTATAGAGTTTAATTCCTTCCACAAAGGAATGTAAGAGAGAACAACATAGTTTAATTCTAGTTATGATTTCATGAATTTTATGTAGTGTTTATAAAGAGATATTAGAAATTAATCATTGTATTAGAAGAAATATGAAACCAAGAAAATGGATACCATGTATTGAAACTAATAATTCACATAATGTTAAAGGAATAATGTGTTCAGAGTTTAAAACATTTCGTTAATGCTAATTTTTTCATCAATATTTTTGTGTAAAATTTATAAATGGAAAATAGTTATACACTTTTATCATAGGTGTATCTTTGGGTTTTCACGAATCTCCCATCACATGGGCAAGACTCTCAATCTCATAATTAAAGTCTAGTGGATGAATTTCTTAAATATGTAGAAGTATAGATATATTTTGTATGGAAGAATAAACCGAGACTTTGGAACATTCAGATGATCACAATCTTAAGGTAAATTCATCATTTTATATCCCTGAATACATTTATGAGTGTTCTTGAAATAAATCATACATTATTTAACATAGTATTTACGTCTGTGACTGTCCAAGAATTCATTAAATGAATGAAAAAATTATCCCATCCATTCTATTATAGGAAATATAAAGAATAATGAAATCAAATGTATAGTAATTACCAAAATGTAATGTGAATCATTCAATTTCTAGTCAATAATAGTAATCCATATTGATCATACAATATTATTTATCATCATATGATTTTACCTAATCTTACATTACAATTAGAAATATAAGTGGTGTGAAATCTATATTTCATGATATATGATATACTGAATTTATATAATATAACATATCCAAAAAATCATATTTGATTAATACCCAAGGGAATATCTCCATCAACCACCCACTTTAATAAAATAATCATAGAACTTGTGAAATATCTCCTTTTATTATATCATATACCCCAATAGGTGATACCATAACCAAAAGTAAATTTGAATGACTATTAAACCACATTATGAGATTTTTCATCAATTTCATTGTTTATAAACCCATATACACTACCTTGTGAAAAAAATAAAAAAACCCATTAAGATAACATCTAAAACACTATTAGAGAATATATTTTAGTAAAACTTCAACCACCATTCAGTGAGCCACATAGTGTGTACCACATGCCTCTATAGCATTCGTTATAAATTTCATTTCCCAAAAAAATAGATGTATAAATAGAGTGGTCGTTATCATTGAATCTGTTGTGACTTGACTCACAGTAGCCTCGAGATGGTATCTACCTTGTTGCATTGGAATAATACACAAATAATCACATCCCAAAAACCCTAAAAATTTATTAGTCTTGGTAAAATAAATATATAATTAAAATTTACATTAATATTTTAAAAATAAAATGGAAAACATATTTTCATAGGTAATTCCATTATTACCTTTAGTATATCATTGAATATTAATCACAGAATAGTTCAATGTATTTTAAGGATAACAAAATAGAATAAAGGGGAAATCTAGATTCTTAGTAAGGGTAAGAATAAAATGCAAGATTTTAATAAATAAGGAATAATCAATATTTAAAGGTAAATAACTGAAACAAATTCCACATAATCAATAACCAGATCATAATATTGTTGGAATAAATTATGAACAAATAATTCTATATAAATAATCAAATTTTCATGAAAACATAACCTTGGATATTCAACCTAATCAAATAATCACATGGAAAAATATAAAACTAAATTAATATTGATGGAATGCATAATTTTGGGCATCTAAACATACTATCTAGAAATTGTGCCAAGACATCTAATACCCTTGAGACCTTATGACAAAACATCTATATATATTGTTAAGGCCTCATCCAAAACCCAATCTATTTTGTCCAATGAGACTTACTAATGAATTTAGGGGATATATTAGGCCCTTCCCATCACATAATATATATAATTTATTCTTCATATTAAATGCGTGAAACATAATGAACATTAACATTAACATTGAATAATTAACATATAAAGTTTTAATGCATACCCTAATTAATAAACATTATCATTAACCATCCTGAGTAAAATTGTCAATGGTAAAACAAATTTACACAATGAGTAAAAATAATCATAAAACATCAAATAACTAAAATTATGCTATTAATAAAAAATATAGTCATTATATAATAAGTAAAATATAGGATATATGTCATTTATGATTAGAAATACCATGATAAAATCATAAAAACATTTATGTAAAAAATTACCTTTTCCTTTTGAAATAAACCTTTTCAATAAACATGTTAAAAAATATATATAGAAATTTAATTCAAAATAACATTTTAAAACATTCAAAATAATAATTAAAAATATTATTGGTCATGAAGGTGGAAGATTCTATTCATTCCATAGAAATTAATACAAGAAATCCTTTAACAGTTTCTATAATTTCAAAAAGATAATTGTTTGAAAATGACATGAACATTCCTTTCAATGAATTCTCTAAAAAAATAGGTTAATATTTTTTAAATAAATTATTTTAAATGTATTAAAACATTTTTTTAAAAGAAAAATATTTCAATTTATAATATCATATATGATGTTATTATTACATTTCACCACCAATTTTTTAATAATATTTAATCATTTTCATTGTTTTTGGTGATAATGCCAAGTTTTCCCATGCGTGTTTTGTCGTGAAAGTTCTGGTTCTTGATAATATTATAAATATTTTTCCTATAAATAATTCAAATAATGTTTTTGAAGTTCCCAGATCAGTGTGAATCACTGAGAGGGGGAGGGGGTGAATCAGTGATCCCTTAAAACTTTTTACTAATTGATTCTTAATCAATTAAACCTCTATGGCTTGTTAAGGCCTCGATCCACTCTTCTTGTATCTCTCAGCCTTTCCTCGAATGATGTAGTAAATGTAAAGGCACAGGACACAAGGATTTACAAGGTTCGGCACCAAAGGCCTACATCCTTGCCATGTTGGTTATACACCCCAACATGGTTTCTCCCATTATAATCTGTTAGTATTACAGTGGTCGATACAGAGTCCCACTGTATCTCTCCTGAGTCCCATAGGAGGGTCTTTATACTGCATCCCACAGTGTTACCAGAGTCCCACTGGCCTGCTCCAGAATCCCACTGAAGACTTCTTCCACCCTGAGTCTCACAGGGGGCTTCTCCTGGCTCCTCGAGTCACACGAGTAGCTCTTCTTCACTTTAACCTTCTTCAAGTATCTTCAGCAGTCTGGGATAAAGACTGATGGCCTTGCTCTGTACCACTGATCACTTGTGATGATCAGGTCTTCTCGTCTTGCTCAGGCTTTATCACCTTCTTCTAAGGATGACCTGGCTTCTCTCCAACTACTGAATACTCAGACAACTGATATCTTTAACTTCAGTCTGGTCCAGTCTCACTTCACATCATCTTCATGCACTGAGTGCATAGCAACTCTGCATCCTCATGCACTGATTGCATGGCTTCACAAATCTCTTCAAGAACTCCTGGTCTTGGACAACTCAATTGCACACAGCCTGATTTATCTTTGTTCACGTGTGCATGTGCATGCATGCATGCATTCACTCTCCTCTTTCTCCTCTTGATGCAGTAAACCCTCAAAGGGTGTAGTCACTTTAAGCACACACCTTTTCTTCTTTTCCTTCACACGTTTAATTCCTTTTGATTACACACATAAATTTGTGTTATACGTTGTGTGAGTCCTCTTCTTCTTCTTCTAGGTGAACACACTTTTAGTGCACACACTAGGTTCGGCCACTTTGTTGTTTTGCACACACAACTTGTTCTTTGATTTTCACACACACAATGAGTGTATATTTGGCCTCCACTCTTTTTGCACACCCCCAAGCTATGCCTCAGCCTTCCTTTATTCTTTGTGCACACAAAGCACAAAGCCTCCTTCTCTTGCACACAACTAAGGTGTCTCGGCCTTGTTATTTCTTTTGTGCACACACACACACCAATGTGTGGTCTCTGCCTCCTCCTTTGCACATCTACTGCCCGTAGATTCTTCTCTCAAATCCAATGGGTGCAAGGCGTCGCGCAAGGCTTGGGTGCTAGGCGTCGCGCAAGGCTCGGGTGCAAGACAGCCTACTTCCGCACAAGCCTCAACCAAGCCCAGGGCGCGCAAGTGATGCGGCCTCGGGTCGCGCAAGTGCAAGGCACAATCTGGCCGCACAAGCTCCTCCTGCCGCGCAAATTTGAGGGCATTGAGGGCTCCTTCTGCCGCGCGAGTACGCGGGCAGGGACCTCCTTCAGAGCCTCGGGTGGCTCTAGAACTTCAGCCATGCAAGTGTGCGCGGGGCTTCTTTCTTCGCGAGGCAGAGAGCTTCACGGTTCTCAAAAGTTTCAGCAAGAAAAAATAGCACCTCGGCCTCTCTTTATATAGGCAGAGGCGTGCCAAATCTTCCGCGTGAGATTAAAATTGATTCCCCGAAGATTTCGGGTTTTCAATATTTTCTCCAAATCTTTATTTTCCTTTCCTGTTTCACCGCGGGTTCTCCTTTTTTATTTTCCTCCTCACATGCATGGGACTACAAACGCATGCACGGCCTTCGTTTAGGCACAAACCATGCACAGCAATAATCCTCATGGCCTCGGCACTTCGTTTGCCTCCGGCCAATACTCGAAATTCTCCATCCAACGTGTGCATGCATATTTTATTGCATGTATATGTTCCTTACGGAGAGAAGAGCACAATGGTGCCTTAGGCTTCGAGAAAGATAGCCGGGAGCTCGACTTCAGTGCTCGGGTTGCTCCTGGTTCGATGGAGGCACGCGGGAAGGCCTCAGCATGGCTGGAGGTTGAGGACGATCCGCAGATGCATCGGACGGTTAAGATCTGGCGTGCGATTAGATGGGAGACTCAGATTAGATCGCGTGCGGCGCGATGCATCGGGCGGCCGAGATCTTCCGCGCGATCACTCGGGCGGCCAGGATGCGCTCCCGACGAATTTTGCGCATCCCACATCGAATCGCCGAGCGGATTTTCTGCGGTTTATCAAACACCCGCTGCCATCCATCGCTCAGTTGAACTTCTCCCCTCCCGGTGCCGCCCCGCACCGGGTTCTCTCTGCAGGCGCGCTCTGCGCCCACCTCTGCTCCCTGCGGGCGCGCTCCTAGCGCCCACCATGCACTCCGGGAGCGCTCCTGCGCCCCTGCCGCGCGGGCGTGACACCCCTGCGTGGCCCTGCCGCCCTGGGCTTGCCCCACGGGTTCCCCCTTGGGCGTGGTGCCTTAGGCCCACATGTGCCTTGGGGTTGAACCCTCAAGGTGTCCTTGGCTGGCCAATTTTTTGGCAAAGGCATGAATGAGGACATTGTTAAAAACAAAGTGCCTAGGTATAATATGCCACATGCCACTTCTCTAAGACATCCTTCTTCTACATTTCTTCTTCACTTGAATTCTTCAATCCTCCTCAACATGTATTCATTACTTAGGAAGGTTCCTTCTTCAACTGAGCTCCTAAATCAATTAAATCTTCAATATTCTTCAATGATCCAATTAGAGGTCAAGTTGGATCACATTCACATTGTCATGCACTAAGAATTAGTACATGGTCTTCTTCAGCTCACTTCATCCACTTAGAAGTTGTGGATGGCTCTCTTCATCTCCTCATGCATTGTCAGTACAATGCATGGTCTTCAAACATTGTTGTGACATTGTATCCAGTTGATACAAGTTCTTGGAACTTTAAGAACAGCTCAACAATCGACTGATTTTTATGGAGAATGTTTTAACCACAACATCCAATACCATTTAGTGAATCTCCTAAGTGATATGCATCTTAGTACCATGGCCATTCTCCATTCCTCACCAACACCATCACATCCTTTTTCATTCACATCTTGACATTCCTTGACATCCATTCATTCCAAGACAACTTCATGCCTCATTGACAACAAATGCAACACAATGCACTTCAATCTCCCCCTTTGTATTTGTTGACAATACACCACTTCAGCACATATGAATGGGTCAATATGTGTGCCAATATTTTCTCCCCCTTATTGGCAATCAAATGCAAAGGTTTGGTGTGGTACTCTTCCAAAAATATCTTCCTCCCTTCGAATAACATCTTCTTGAAAAACACTAGGAGAGGGATGATGTCACATGTTCTTATTTAGCAAAGAACCTTTAGGTGATCAACTCTAAGTCTACATGAGCTAACCCGGTGTAGAAAACAAGAGTGATGTAACCAAGATACTAAATGCTGTCCAACATTCACTATACATGTGAGATCATGCTTCAAGGGTCTTGAAATTTTTCAGATATAACAATGAATTTGCTAAATCATGCACAACTTCACAAAACTCATTAGAAAGTTCAGTGCAAAGATAAATCTCCCCCATTCATCCATTTTCTTAAGATGATATTAATCTCAGAACATCATCTTCTTCAGATTTGCTCCCCCTCAAGGGGTGCACTCCATTCTGTCCAAACCATCCTCCAGCTGAGAATGATCATCATCTTCAATTCCCTGCAATGTTAGCACATGTAAATATAAGTGTATAAGGGAATAAGATGGTACCTCCTTGTTTCATCAATGTGAACAACAAGGTTGAGAAGATTCTCTCAACCGAGATGTCCCATTTTCACCAGTCTTCACACTTGCACATTTGATTTTCATTTATGATTGTGCTGATGTGGTTCTCAAAACATCTTCATGTGAAACCTTCCTCTTCCCTTTTGCTTTAGCAATTGCCATAGCTTCATCTACAGCTTTTTGCAGTTCTCTGGAAAGTTGCAACTGATGTGGACATATGACTAGTAAGTCACTTGGAAGTGTGGCCTCAGTTTTGGAAGTTCCACATGGTTCCTTTAATGCTGTCAAGCTACCTCTCTTAGGCAACTTATTTTCAATCAATCCCTTCTTCTTATTCTGGATTGATTGTCTGTTTGAGTGCAGTTGGATTCTATTAAATTTCATGGCTTGTTTACAAAGATCCATGGTATGGCCATTATTTCCACAGTAGAAGCACTTCTTGGTGGTCCTTCTGGATGCATCACCCTTCATGGACTCAAACTCCAAGGACTTCTCTTCATTTCTCAAACAATTCTTGGGAGCATTTTCTACTTTCTTCTTGCTTCCCAAGGAATCTCTCTTAGCCAGGTTCTGTGATCTTCTCTTCTTTCCAGCTTTGGATACATTCGGAGATTGACATGTATCAAATTGTTGACCACTTTTGCAACCATCCCAGATGTGGTCAAGTAATCCAAATCTATTTGCAGTAAACAGATGTCTCTGGACCTATGGATGCTGCTTCTTTCATTCTGGCTTGCTCCCCCTTGGCATGGGCTTCCTTTGTGCTTTTACATTCAGTGGATTGTACCAACAATATTTTGAACAGTGCCCATACTTGTTACAACACCAACACTGACCCACAAATCTTGACCTCTTGAGTCCTTCTTGATGTTGGGCATTTTTCTTGACTTGCTGTGTTGTTTCAGGAGAGCTATCTTTCTTCATTGCCTTCATCCATACTTGTTTGGAAATATTCTTCCATCCTGCAATTTTTGTGGAAACACAATTAGAAGCATCAATACAAGATGGTATGGATGGTACCTTATTTTTAGAAGTTGTTCCCCTTTTATTAGAGGATGTCTTTCTTTTAGAATCATCCTTCTCAATGCACACTTGTGTAGCAACATTTCTTCTTTCAGCTAACTGGGAGGCTTCAGCTTTGGGTGATTGCAGATTTTTCAATATCACCTCCAGTTCAAAGAATTTCATGTTGAGGGAGTTCTTCTCATCCTCAACCAATCTTAGCCTTCCTTCCAAATTCTCCACCAGTTGTTTCATCTGGTCTTCATGAACCTTCTTCAATTCTTGCAATGAATTGTCCAGCTCCTTCACCAATTTGACTTTTTCTTCGAGTTGAGCATCTCTGACATTCATTGACACTTTGTGCCTCTTTTCCAGTGCATGGAAAACATCTCTGACCATTATTTTAAATAAATATTTCTCAGAAAGGATCCTTTTCAATTCTTCAGTAGTGTCTTCATATCTTTCATTGCAAAGCGAAACTGTTTCATCTTTGGCCTTCACCAGCTTTCTCAGAGTGTTGGTTATGCCAACCATTTTTGCCAATTGATCTTCCATTGCATTGGCTTATTCTTCTAACTGTGATTTTTCTTCTTGAAGATCAAGGATGCCTGTAGCTATACACATTGCCACTTCCTTGGGGACTGTCTTCTGAAGATATTCGATTGCATTTTGAAGATCATTCATTATTCCAACTTCATCACAGCTAGGACAGGATTTCTTCATCTTCTTGGCCTGTTTCTTCTTTCTATTTTTTTGAGTCTTGGCAGATATCTCCATTTGAGGCTGGTCACTCATTTCCTCAAATCTACACTTCATAAAGACTCTCTTGGATCTTTTAGAGGTAACCTTCCCTTTGATACCAATTGAAGTGCCCAGATCAGTGTGAATCACTGAGAGGGGGAGGGGGAGAATCAGTGATCCCTTAAAACATTTCACTAATTGATTCTTAATCAATTAAACCTCTATGGCTTGTTAAGGCCTCGATCCACTCTTCTTGTATCTCTCAGCCTTTCCTCGAATGATGTAGTAAATGTAAAGGCAAAAGACACAAGGATTTACAAGGTTCGGCACCAAAGGCCTACATCCTTGCCATGTTGGTTATACACCCCAACATGGTTTCTCCCATTATAATCTGTTAGTATTACAATGGTCGATACAGAGTCCCACTGTATCTCTCCTGAGTCCCACAGGAGGGTCTTTATACTGCATCCCACAGTGTTACCAGAGTCCCACTGGCCTGCTCCAGAATCCCACTGAAGACTTCTTCCACCCTGAGTCTCACAGGGGGCTTCTCCTGGCTCCTCGAGTCACACGAGTAGCTCTTATTCACTTTAAGCTTCTTCAAGTATCTTCAACAGTCTGGGATAAAGACTGCTGGCCTTGCTCTGTACCACTGATCACTTGTGATGATCAAGTCTTCTCGTCTTGCTCAGGCTTTATCACCTTCTTCTAAGGATTTCCTGGCTTCTCTCCAACTACTGAATACTCAGACAACTGATATCTTTAACTTCAGTCTGGTCCAGTCTCACTTCACATCATCTTCATGCACTGAGTGCATGGCAACTCTGCATCCTCATGCACTGATTGCATGGCTTCTCAAATCTCTTTAAGAACTCCTGGTCTTGGACAACTCAATTGCACACAGCCTGATTTATCTTTGTTCACGTGTGCATGTGCATCTCCTCTTTCTCCTCTCGGTGCAGTAAACCCTCAAAGGGTGTAGTCACTTTAAGCACACACCTTTTCTTCTTTTCCTTCACACGTTTAATTCCTTTTGATTACACACATAAATGTGTGTTATACGTTGTGTGAGTCCTCTTTTTCTTCTTCTAGGTGAACACACTTTTAGTGCACACACTAGGTTCGGCCACTTTGTTGTTTTGCACACACAACTTGTTCTTTGATTTGCACACACACAATGAGTGTATATTTGGCCTCCACTCTTTTTGCACACCACCAAGCTATGCCTCGGCCTTCCTTTATTCTTTGTGCACACAAAGCACAAAGCCTCCTTCTCTTGCACACAACTAAGGTGTCTCGGCCTTGTTATTTCTTTTGTGCACACACACACACCAATGTGTGGTCTCGGCCTCCTCCTTTGCACATCTACTGCCCGTAGGTTCTTCTCGCAAATCCAATGGGTTCAAGGCGTCGCACAAGGCTCGTGTGAAAGGCGTCGCGCAAGGCTCGGGTGCAAGACAGCCTACTTCCGCACAAGCCTCAACCAAGCCCGGGGCGCGCAAGTGATGCAGCCTCGGGTCGTGCAAGTGCAAGGCACAAGCTGGCCGCACAAGATCCTCCTGCCGCACAAATTTGCGGGCAGTGAGGGCTCCTTCTACCGCGCGAGTACGCGGGCAGGGACCTCCTTCAGAGCTTCGGGTGGCTCTGGAACTTCAGCCGCACAAGTGTGCGCGGGGCTTCTTTCTTTGCGAGGCAGAGAGCTTCACGGTTCTCAAAAGTTTCAGCAAGCAAAAACAGCGCCTCGACCTCTCTTTATATAGGCAGAGGCGTGCCAAATCTTCCGTGTGAGATTAAACTTGATTCCCCGAAGATTTAGGGTTTTCAAGATTTTCTCCAAATCTTTATTTTCCTTTCCTGTTTCACCGCGGGTTCTCCTTTTTTATTTTCCTCCTCACATGCATGCGACTACAAACACATGCATGGCCTTCGTTTAGGCACAAACCATGCACTGCAATAATCCTCATGGCCTCAGCACTTCGTTTGCCTCCGGCCAATACTCGAAATTCTCCATCCAACGTGTGCATGCATATTTTATTGCATGTATATGTTCATTACGGAGAGACGAGCACAATGGTGCCTTCGGCTTCGAGAAAGACAGTCGGGAGCTCGACTTCAGTGCTCGGGTTTCTCCTAGTTCGACGGAGGCACGCGGGAGGGCCTCGGCATGGCTGGAGGTTGAGGACGATCCGCAGATGCATCGGACGGTTAAGATCTGGCGCGCGATTAGATGGGCGGCTCAGATTAGATCGTGTGCGGCGCGATGCATCGGGTGGCCGAGATCTTCCGCGCGATCACTCGGACGGCCAGTATGCGCTCCCGACGAATTTTGCGCGTCCCACATCGAATCGCCGAGCAGATTTTCCGCGGTTTATCAAACACCCGCTTCCATCCATCGCTCAGTTGAACTTCTCCCCTCCCGGTGCCGCCCCTCACCGGGTTCTCTCTGCGGGCGCGCTCTGCGCCCACCTCTGCTCCCTGCGGGCGCGCTCCTAGCGCCCACCATGCACTCCGGGCGCGCTCCTGCGCCCCTTCCGCGCGGGCGTGACACCCCTGCGTGGCCCTGCTACCCTGGGCTTGCCCCACGGGTTCCCCCATGGGCGTGGCGCCTTAGGCCCACATGTGCCTTGGGGTTGAACCCTCAAGGTGTCCTTGGCTGGACAATTTTTTGGCAAAGGCATGAATGAGGACATTGTTAAAAACAAAGTGCCTATGTATAATATTCCACATGCCACTTCTCTAAGACATCCTTCTTCTACATTTCTTCTTCACTTGAATTCTTCAATCCTCCTCAACATGTATTCAACACTTAGGAAGGTTTCTTCTTCAACTGAGCTCCTGAATCAATTAAATCTTCAATATTCTTCAATGATCCAATTAGAGGTCAAGTTGGATCACATTCACATTGTCATGCACTAAGAATTAGTACATGGTCTTCTTCAGCTCACTTCATCCACTTAGAAGTTGTGGATGGCTCTCTTCGTCTCCTCTTGCATTGTCAGTACAATGCATGGTCTTCAAACATTGTTGTGACATTGTATCCAGTTGATACAAGTTCTTGGAACTTTAAGAACAGCTCAACAATCGTCTGATTTTCATGGAGAATGTTTTAACCACAACATCCAATACCATTTAGTGAATCTCCTAAGTGATATGCATCTTAGTACCATGGCCATTCTCCATTCCTCACCAACACCATCACATCCTTTGTCATTCACATCTTGACATTCCTTGACATCCATTCATTCCAAGACAAATTCATGCCTCATTGACAACAAATGCAACACAATGCACTTCAGTTTTAAATATAATATTATCTCTACAGATACATTTTCATAACCTTTTATGAAATTTTTTCATTGAAAATGAATTGCATGTATTCATGGAGATTGTAGGTCTTACGTACACATGAGCGATGATATCTTCTCTTAACTAGTGAAAGGATAAGTATTTAGGTCATATATAAATTTTATAGAATCAATATCATACCATATATATCATATATATTAATTAAATTAAATTTTTTATATATAATCAAAAATTGGAAAAACAAATCACATCGCTTCGTGAAGCGGTAGTCCGATGTACCTTGAAGTGACATTATTGTATTTGAAACAGAATGGAACATAAAATGTTATATGTGATATTAAAATTAAATAAGTATAATGGTATCCTAAATATTATATACCTATGTTAAATAAATCATTATATCTAATTTTAAAGTTTGTGGTGGAAAATGAAATACATTGAGTCATGATGCGGTTGCCCTCCGTACACACGATTTATAATTTGGTATCCCACATGATAAAAGTTGAGATATATAGATATTATTACACAACCATAATAACATATAAGTATATTTTATATACATGAGACATCATATTGGATGTTTTAATAGATAATTTAAGGTGGAAAAGGTGAATAAAATAAAATATATTGGTTAAGGCAATTACTTTCTCTAAGATAAAAATCCTTTTGATAACCTCTAAAGTATTCTAGGGATTATATTCTGGGAGGAAAATCAGGTATATAACATTAATAATTAATTTAGGGAGGGATTAAATTAGGGTTTAGTTGATATAAATTGGTTTTGGAGGTGTGATTAATTGAGGGGAGTGAGTTCCCTTTTATAAGTCAAGAAAGAAAACCCTCTTGGAAAGAACTCAAAAATTTCCAAAAGGAATCCAAAATGAGAAAGTAATTCACATGAAATAATTCTACCAAATACCAAAAGGTTTTATATTTTGGAGGTTAAGGGGAAAATATACAAAAGATGTATGAATTATAAACGTTTATAGTTAATTATTAACCTTTATCTTCTAAATTTAACCCCTAGGTAAACCCATTTTACATTAACCATTGTAATTGATTTTTAATATCTTAATATTCGGTTTGGGTAAAAATTATGTTCATAATAATAAATAATATAAATTATTTTTATTTAAACTATGGAATCAATTTTTCTATATTCAACTCAAATAACTGAAAAAAATAAATTTAAAATAATCCCTATAGACATGATGAGAATGTAGGGTTCCAAAGAGAATATTTTCACAAGAACAAAAATATTTTATATCAAAATTCAATATAAAAATGATTTTAATGGCCTTAATGGGATTAATAGATATATAATTAAACTAGTTCTACTTTAAAACAAATTTAAAATATAATTTTTCTTTATAATTAATTAAATAGATATGGCATTTTCAATTAAAATTAATCATTTTTCACTATTCATCAAAAGTTGAATCTTTTGAAAAAAATAACAATAAAAAGGAAAAAGATAATTTAGATATGCTAATATCAAAAATGAAGTTTATATTTTAAAATAAATTTTAGAAAGTCTTCGTAATTAATTTTTTATTATGTTCACAATGTATGACTAATCCTCTTTTCATAAAAATATAGTTTTTTAGAAAACTTTCATTCCAATTAAAATCATTATACATTATTATAAATCCAATGAAAACCGTTAATATAAAATATAAAATTGTAATAATTTTTTTATTAATATTCACAATCTCAAACTAAATCGATAGGTTATAATTATAATGATTAAATATTAATATTTTAGTGGAATATCATGTTTTGTTAAAACCTTGTGTTCTATGAATTGAATGATATATAAGAGAATGAATTTATTTGAAAAATGTAAAAATATATTATATTCTTGGTTTTTTAAAATTTATTGAAATATTTTTTTAAAATTTTATATATGTTATTAAAAATGATTCTGATGTTTTAAAATATTGGGAAATTATATTCCCCACCTAAATAAATTTTCGCCAGACAATTTAATCGTGAAATTTGTAATATAGGGTTTGAAATTTGAAAATAAAATTTTAAAACCCCACATCATTAGTTGGGTTCATAAAACATCCTCTTGTTAATATAGAAAGGGAAGTATTATGGGCGTCTAAAACAATCACATAACTAAGTTTCCATGTGTGATAATATATGTGGGATGCGAAGATATTGATGTGGACGAAAAGTGTAAATAATTGTAGAGTTTTTTTGAGATTATTGATCACAAGAAATTCAGTGATCTATAGAAGGTTAAAGAACAAAAAAACATAAATATTTGTTGATTTAAATGATCATTGGTTCAACATAAATGATTTTATTATGATATTTTTTTCAATATCCCTTCTATAATGTTCAGGATTATTTTAAAATCTATTAATATAAGAAAATATAATTTCTTGATATGTTTCTTTTTCAAAATCACAATTTCATGCCTTGGTTGTGCTTCAATATAT
This sequence comes from Viscum album, assembly GCA_963277665.1. Classification (NCBI taxonomy): domain Eukaryota; kingdom Viridiplantae; phylum Streptophyta; class Magnoliopsida; order Santalales; family Viscaceae; genus Viscum; species Viscum album. The sequence continues at coordinate 573,489,970 of OY728122.1, read as the reverse complement.
TTCCAATTTATCACGTACTCTGAAAAATGAATTTCCTAAATGGAATTTATTATTCCTAAAGCACTTAGATACTATTTTAATTGACCGTATCATTAATAATAGAATGATAAGTCATTTGTTTTAACTCTAGTTATTATTATAAAAAAATTTATAATACATGTTATCCAATATGGATAAATACTTATATGGTGATGTAATATACTATTCTCTAAAACCCCCTTTAATATTTAAATTAAACAATTTAATTAATGTTTAACATTATTAACCTTAATAAATATTATGTTATAAAAACTTATATAGAAGGATTCTAAATTTCATGAATGAACATATCATTAACTCATCAATCAAAATTTAGTTTCTCTTCATCAATAGATATCAAACCTAAGAATACCATTAGAATTTATTATCTTATAACATGGTAATAACCAGAATTATCATAACTAATTATTTTATTCCTTAAATTTTCCTTATTCACTTAATAAAAAACATATTTTTGGGTATATTCCTTAAATCCAAAAATGTTGTAAACCCCATAAATGAGAGCATAAAAAACTTTTTCAAAAAATCATTAATCTGTTCCAAGGTAGTTAGTACAATCCAATTTATATATTTTCCTATCAATAATGTATTTATCCCAAAACAATTTTCTCAAAATCCAAAACATATTAGCGTTCATATTTTTCACAATTATGTGTTTTCGAAGAAGTTTAACTTGCCACTAAGTCATTTTTCTTAGTCATCACTAGTGTTCAAAATTTGATTTCAAATACTTAATAAAAAAGTATTAAAATAAAATCATTATAAACTACATAATTATCATAATGAGTATATTATAGGAAAAATAACAAAGATTCATAACTCTTGAATCCAGACACATGTAAATTAACCATTCCACTTCATGTGAGTAAATATTATAAACCTGTTCATGATCCATTGTCTTATTTTGAGGTATATTCCATTGAAACTTGGGTAATTTGTTTTCATAGATCTTAATATCATTACATTTATTAATTAAATATTTAAAACATTTTTCTTTCAATTGTAATCATGAGAATGTTGGCATGTTTTCCAAAGTTGTAGAAAATACCCTTTCCCAATAATCATATACCAAGTTTTTCCTTTCCACAATTATCACATGTGGGAAAAAAATTTAATCCATTCTTCATTTTATCCATATATTTCTCTATTATAATCCTCTTCTTTTTCATACCTTAAAATATATAATAATTATATAATTAATTCTATTCCTTCTTAACATATAACAATGTGTCTTCAAATGATTATCTTTTTTGGGAAATATGTTTTTTTATGTATTATCATAAGAACATCAAGGATATAATCATTATTTCTCATTAGATTATGTGTATTGAAGGGGTTTTAATTCCTTCTTCTTTTCACCAATTATGAATAATGAAATATAGTATAATTTATTATAAAATAATGAAACATTATTTATAATTCCAAAACTACATAAACACATTACATAAATTGAAAAAATTATTCATTGCTAATCTCATTATTATAAAAAAGATTTATTTTTAAATGTTTTTGAATAATAATCATATTTTATCATAATTTATCATGGTTTTTATTGATGATGTGAATATTCATAATATTATCCCCCATGGATGTCCAGCCAGGTTCAAATTTTGGTATATTCTTGGGCCCTTGGTGACAATCAGGTGATGCCTAATGAAACTTTTCTGGAGTAACAAAACAAAGGAATATTCATGAAACAACTAAATCCTCTTGTATTATATATATATATATATGTTATGAATAATAACATAATCAATTACAAACTAATTATTTATGATTTTTCTTCTATAATAATCCTAAAAGTATATCATATGGTTATGTTTCCTAATCTATCATTTCTTAAATCTAGTGCCCCTGATTTCTACTAAACCACCCTCTAATAAAAACTATTGTGACCCTTCCCTATTAACCAAGATATAGTGTCTAAATTTTTAAATTGTCATAAAATACAAGTAATCAAATACTGAGGGACCAAATAAAGTATTACTCTTTATAAACTGGATACAAACATTTTTAAAATTATATATTAAAACATATAATAATAAAATTATTTTATTAGATAGTTCTATTATTCCACTTAGTTTATCTATTAATATCAATAAAAAACTAATCTTCATATCATATGGAAAATAAATCATAAGAAATAAGTGATATCATATGCTTAGTAAGGGTAAGCATACAAAAAAAATTAGTGAATAAATTAAGAATAATCAATATAGAAATGGAAATAACTGAAATACATTACATATATCAATTAACATTATCATAATTTTTCTTTAATAAATGATTATCATATAGTGAAATATAAAAAACCACATGAGCTTGAAAACATAACTATGGATATTATTGAAATTCATTTAATCACATGGAATATCAATAAATAAATTTATAATGCTGGAATGCATAATTTTGTATGTCTAAAAAAGAAATGAGGTTTTGTGAAAATAAATCTCATAATTTTATTTCATTTTTTAGGAAATCTATATTAATGGGTAAGGCCTATATTAAAACCTAGTCTAGTTTGTCTCATTAGACCTATTAATGTATCAAGGGGTTATGACGCTAGTCACTCATAGCATATTAAGTCCAATGAATTCATAATATGAAATATGTGAAACATAATCCACATAAAAAATCATATTAAAAACTAACTTATGAAATGATAATAGATTCCCCCAATATATAAATATAATCATAAACAAACTAGTGAAAAATGGTGAATTATAATAAAATTGTTTATCCCCTATCAAACTAATCATAAACCATATAGAGAAAAAAACAATTGTATTATAAATATATATACCTATTGGATAACCAGTTACATAGAGAGTTTTGGTTGTTTATTAATATAAATACCATGAAAATATCCATTAAATCATTTTTGAAAGAAAATAACCACTACTATTATAAAGTCACATTTAAAATTTATAAGATCACAAAAAAATGTGAAAATAATTTTCATTGAAATAAAATTTTAACAATTCAAAAATAAGAATTTAAAATTCCTTAGTCACGGTGGAGGAAGAATCCATTTAGGAGTAACACATTAATAAAAACATTGGATTCACATTTCCTGTAAAATCCATGTGAGTATTGTTTAGAAAAAGACACTAAGATTCGTTTCAAACAAATTTGTAAAATGTAAAAAAACGTATAATATGTATTCACTAAATCATTTTGAAAATTTTTAATTTTTTTTAGAATGCATGGGTATTGATGGAAAACTTATTTTCTACTAAATAGATAAATAATGTAATATTTTTTTAGAAATATTTTCTCAATCATTATATGTACCAAAGAGTGGGAAAATGTTACTATTACATAAAAAAAATTATGAATAACCAGAGTGTAAAAAAATAGTTTTATTTGAAGATATAAATTTAAAATAATTCCCTGAATTTATACATAAAGGTAATCAATCCCGAATAATGATGAAACTATGATAGTATCATATGGCCGAGTAATGTAAAAGTGAGACGATAAACCATTACCTCATGTCTGAATTTAATTTTTCATGTCCATATGTACTATATAATGTTTTTAATGATTCTATTAACTTATAAAAGAACTGTAATCATATTTATAATATCATATATGATCCAATTATAAAACATTTCAACCTTTTGGTTAATAATAATTTATTATTTTTATCGATTTGGTCATTAATTGTCCTATTTTCTCATGCGAGTTTTGTAAAAAAGATTATAGTTTTTTTAAGATATATATATATATACTATAAATAATGATAATAATATTATAAATATAATATTTACTCATTAGATAATTTTTTGGAAACATTTATGAATGTTTTACTTTGAAAAGGAATCACATCACTTCACGGTGACGATAGGTCATACGAACGCATGAGCGACAATATTATTCAATTTACAACATAATGGGTAAGGAAGTAGGGGATGTGTTTATTTTATATAATAAATATAATTTCATATATATTGTATATATTAATTTATTTAATCATTATTACATTTCATGAAAAGTGTAATTAAAAACTGAATAACATCACTTTGTGAGGTAGTAGTCCGCTGTACACACAAGCAATGATAAGATATTTGAAGTGAAATAGAACATAAAAGGTATATGTGATATTTAAATTATAAATGTTGACCTCCCCTGTTTTGATAATCCCAACTATGCTTTCACATACCTTGAAAATTCCAATTAATTTTTATCTATATTCTAATTCTCTTAATATATGACATTCTATCGGGTAATAATATTAAAATAATCCTTGAAATATGGTAATCAATGTTTATCTTTGTTTATATAAGTTTTTGAGTAATTATAACCCAATCAGATATATTTTTCATAAAACAGATAAGTGTTATGTCACTGATCTGCATATAGCTACTGATACAAAGCTACTGGTACTTAGTCTACCGATAGACAGAGTCACCGATAAGCTAAGGTCACTAATACGCAGAGCTACCAATATGTACAAGTCCATTGGTAAGCATAGAACAAGGTCACCGATACAAATGCTACCAATAGACAAAGTCATCTGATAGTACAGAATGGAGCTACCGATATTTATAAGTCTACCGATACACATAATCACTGGAACTAAGAGAGCTACCGATACAGGCAGTCCCCGATACAAACCAGATCTACCGATAGACCAGAGCTACCGATAGACCAAGAGCTACCGATATACAGCGTCACCGATACAGAATAAAGCTACCGATACAAAGAAAAGCTACTAATTGATCAAGATCTACCGATAGAATGAAGTCACCGGTATATAAATCTACTGATACCAAAATCCACTGATACACAGAGTAAGAGCTACGGATATCAGGAGCTACTGGTAAAAGTTTAAAGAGCTACCAATAGAAGGTCACTGCTACAAAAAGTTCACCATACACATCTACCAATAGAAGGCTACTAATGATTGACCATCTAGTCAAACTCTATACTCTCAATATTATTTATCCATTATGATAACTGTTACATTTGAAGTTTTTAATGCAGTTAATATTATTTAATGATATCTGTTGGCATGTTAGGGAACCGTACCTAGTACCCATGCAAAAGGTAATCATTCCTTTTTGTCGGAGCTGAAAGGTTTAAAATGGAAGATAAAGTCCTCGAAAAAGAGAGAATCAAGGAACTAAGAAGGCATACGAAGGGTGAAAAAGACAAGGGCTTAACAGCATTAAAACATGGTTCCTTCACAAAAACGAAAAGGCTACATCCATACTCCAAGAACAATGGACATACACAAAGCAATTCATTTCTAGAGGAGAGAACAAGCTGCATCATGAGTGAAGAAATACATAAAACACTTCATGCATTCATGATGCTAAGATGAACTTGGAACCTGAAGGAAATGAAACTCTATTTTCAGAACAAAAACAAGAGAAGGACTCAGAAGCTTTTCTGACCAATCAAACGAGTCCAGAGATGCACTGCCAATCACTAAAGCTTTTCTAAACTCATTCACACTTACTTTAATGATTCTTTCATTTACATTTTGAGCAGTGTGTGTACCCTATTTATTTTACACACACATTGTCTCCTGAGTTAAGTTGGAGGATTCTTAAATCCCCATTCAATATCTATAACTCTCTTATATCCCACTGTGGATAGTGGTAGAGGTCATGTAAGACCTGGACAGCTGTGAGCTATTGTTTGTTTTCCTACGTAGAACTGTGGCGGAGGTCTTTATCCCTGGAACGTTCTTTCATGGTTGTTTACCCCGATCCAAGGTTTGGATCAATTTATATAAATTTTTTGAGAGGACAAAGTCTCGTCTTGAGACTGAAACTCTTGATTTCATCTACTGTGAATTTTTGTTTAAGCCATAAGTATACTATATATTTCATATTCCGCTGCTAACTACTTTGAAATATAATTTGTTTTAAAGTTAATTTGATAGATAAATTAGCAAGTGTTTATACTTATTGAAAACCAGTAATCTAGTTTCAAAAGTCAATTTAATCATCAGATTAAATTAACTGAGACCGAATCAATCTTTGAGAAATTAATTGAACATTTAAAATCTGTATAAATTCACTAAAGTTTATCTTTGTTTTTAAATTTGGGGATTTTAAGAGAAATATTTTTAACAGAAATTTTTATTGGAACTCAATTCACACCCTTTTGAGTATCCACTTCGACAAACATTTGGTATCAGAGGTTGGGTTTATTAATACAAGTTTTCAAAACATTCTTTTTTTCAACTGTGATTTTAGTTGAATTTTTAAATATCTTAAATTTTAGTTATTTTTAAATTTTATCTCTTTAATATATTTTCTAAACTCTAGTTTTGGACAATAGACTAGAAGGTGCTGCTACTAATAGGACACCTTTCTTTAATGGTACAAACTATACCTAGTGGAAACTTAAGATGAAAATTCTTTTGGAAAGTATGGGTTCTGATATTTAAACTACTATAGAGTCTCGATATAAAATTCTAGAAAATGATAGAACAACTTGGGATGAACCTAAAAAGACCGCTTACAACAATAATTTTAAATATATGAATGCCCTGTATTGTGCTTTAGAAGATGAGGAATTCTAAAGAATTTCGGCTCGTGAAACTGCATATGAACTCTAGGAAACTTTGTCTATTTCCCATGAGGGAACAACCTATGTTAAAGAAATGAGGATAAATACATAAACTATTAAATATGATAATTTTAAAATGGAATCTGATGAACCAACTTCTGACATGTATCGCAGGTTCAATGAGATTGTCAATACTATGGGATCTCTTGGAAAAGCTATTCCAGGAAAGGAACAAATTAAGAGGATATTAAGATGTCTACTAGAAATATGGAGATGCACAACAATTTCGATTAGATAATCACGCGACATAACCAAACTGTCTGTTATGGAATTAATAGGTAAGCTAATGACGTATGAGGAAGAGTTGAAGGTGAAAAATGAACAAGATGATGAACCCAATAGAAAATATGTGGCATTCAAGTCTACTACTTTAAAGAGAATAGACAAGGAGAGAATACATGTACCTACTGAAAGTTCAACAAGTGAATGTTCAGACTCTGACAATGATGAGGAAATGGATCAAATAGCCAGGAGATTTAAGAAGTTCTATTGGAAGAAAAAATTCTTCATAAAATCAAACTACAAAGGTAAGTATGAAAATAATGGAAAGTGGAAGAAGCATTGGAAGAAATATGATAAGGAAGATGATATAGTCTGCTATGAATGAAAGCGGAAAGGACACATCAAGGCTGACTATCCAAAATTAAAATTCAAAAAGAAATATGATTATAAGGAAAATAAGTACAAGAATGCCATGAAAGCTACATGGAGTGCTTCGGAAGACAACAAAAGTGAATCAGACATTTCTGATTCTAAATAAAATCATGCCAACATGTGCTTCATGACTAACATATCGGAGGTACCTATTTTCCCTATTCCAAATTATTGTTATTCTGGGAATAAAAGTGATTCAGATAATGATGAAAATATGACTAAAGCTAAATTATCTGAATATTGTAACATGATGTAAGAAACATGTAAAGAACTTAAGGACAAATATAAGTCACTAAAGAAATAACATGCTCTCACTGCCAATGTTAAATCCACCCTTGATATAGAAAAGGAAAAGAACGCTCACCTGTTAAAGGAAAATACAGAACTGAAAATGTATAATGAGAAACTTATAAAGGACTTAGAAGAATTCACAAATGGAAAGGATACTCTAACTCAAATGTTAGGAAAGAAAGTTGCACCAAAGTACCCTACTGGAATAGGCTATCAAACAGGAAAAAGCCAGTTTCCTAAAACTATATTTATCTCTAAATCTGGACAAAATTCTACAAGTTCCAGTTCTGGAAATTCACAAGCTTCACCCAGTTACTCAAATTTTTATAGATCGAATAGAGTTTTTCTTTTAAATTATGTTGAATCTTTTTATTACATGAGACCCATAATACAAATATGGGTACCTAAAGCTTTGATTTCCAACCTTTCTGGACCCAAGAAGATCTGGGCACCAAAATAATTTTCCATCTAAATCTGTTTTGTAGGAAACATGTTTGAAGAGCTCTAACAAGAAGGTATGGTACTTGGACAGTGGATGTTCAAGACAAATGTCTAGAGATTACTCATGTTTTAAAAGCTTAAAAAAGTTTTATGGAGACTATGTCACCTTTGGTGATAATTATAATGGAAAAATCATTTGCCTAGGCCAGATTGGTAACATTAATTCAGTTATAATTTCTAAAGTTTTATTTGTTGATGGACATAAATATAACCTGTTAAGTATTTCTCAACTGTGTGATGATGGGTTTAATTTGAAATTTGAAAATGATTCCTATAATTTTTTTAACTATAAAAATGTTTTAGTATTCTCTGTCTTGAAAATGAGAATGTTTATGCTGTTGATTTAAATTCTTTGGCCAAACAAAATGTCACTTGCCTAAATGATATTCATAAAGAATCTTGGCTTTGCACAGATAATTGGGAAAATGCAATATACATTCACTTAGAAAACTGACTAGGAATAACTTAGTTAGATACATACCAAAACTTTAATTCCCATCAGACAAAGTTTGTAATCCATGTCAAAAGGGAAAGCAACATAAAATTTCTTTTAAATCAAAGAAAGAAGTTTCAACTTCTCAACCTCTCGAGTTAGTTCACATGGACTTGTTTGGAACCTCTATAGTTTCTAGTATAAATGGGAAGCACTATGTTTATGTCTTATTAGATGACTTTTCTAGATATAATTGGGTATACCTATTGTCTCACAAAAGTGAATATTGTTCTCACTTTATTAAATACTCCATGTCTGCAGAAAACCTTAGTGGACTTACGATTAAAACCCTGAGAAGTGATCATGTCCGTGAGTTTGAAAATCATGAGTTTGAATCTTATTGCTCACACAATGTCTATAGTCACAACTTTTCTGCTCCTAGGACACCTCAACAGAATGGTGTAGTAGAAATAAGGAATAGAACCCTTCAAGAAATACCAAGAACCATGCTTAATGAGTATGATCTGCCTATTTATTTTTGGGCAGAAGCTGTAAATACAGCTTGTTATGTTATCAATAGATTCTTAATTAGACATGTTCCCAAGAAGACCACTTATGAGTTATGGAATAATAGAAAACCTAAAGTTAGTTACTTTAGATTCATTAGCTACAAAGTCTTTATTCATACTTCAAAGGATAATCTAGATAAATAAGCTTCTAAAAGTATTGAGGGAATTTTTCTTGGTTATTCTTTAACTAGAAAAGCCTATAGAGTCTTTAACAAAAGAACCAAATGTCTGGAAGAATCTTTTCACATCAAGTTTGATGCAACTGATCCACATGAGCCAAAAACCTCTCTTAAAAATCTTGAAGAAGATTTGACTGTTCTGGACCTTAATGATAAATCTAAAGAACCTGCTGTAAAAACATCCAGTTCTGGAAATATTCCAGAATCTTCTTCTATAGAACCCGATATTATGGATGAACCAGTAATTTCTAGTCCTACATTTACTAGATTAACTAGGATTCTAAATAATCATCCTTTTGATGATGTTTTTGGTAATCTTGATAGAGGGACACAAACTAGAGCTTCTCTAAGAAACCGGGTTGAACATCATGCCTTTCATTCAAAGATAGAACCTAAAAATGTCAATTATGAAATCAATGATGAATTTTGGGTAATGGATATGCAAGAAGAGTTAAATATATTTGAAAGAAACAATGTCTGGGAATTAGTTGACAGACCCAATGACACATTTACAATAGGCACTAAATGGGTTTTTAGAATCAAAGTTGATGAATCTGAAAATATAGTTAGAAACATAGCTAGGTTAGTTTCACAAGGATATAGTCAAGAGGAAGGTATTGAGTATGAGTAAACCTTTTCCCCTATAGCTACATTAGAAGCTATTAGGATTCTACTTTCCCATACTGCTCATCTAAATTTCATGTTATATAAAATGGATGTTAAAAGTGATTTGCTAAATGGATTTATAATTGAAGATGTTTTTGTTGAAGAACCTCCTGGATTAACTATTCCTTATTTTCCAAATCAAGTTTTCAAGCTATCTATGAATTTATATAGTTTAAAACAAGCTCCAAGAGCATGTTATAACAGACTTAGTAATTTTCTTATTTAAAAAATTTTTATAAAAGGGATTTCTGATCCAAATCTTTTTATTAAAAGAATTCTTAAATATTTTTTGATAGTACAAATCTATGTTGATGATATTATTTTTGGATCTTCTGAACATTCTTTATGTACTGATTTTTTCAGAGAGTATGAAAAATGAATTTGAAATGATCTTAATGGGAGAACTCAAATATTTTCTTGGATTTCAAGTTTTTCAAAATGAAAATGGTATTATTTTGAATCAAAGTAAATATACAAGGATATTTTAAAACTTTTTGGCTTGGATAGTATTATGGAAAGTGAAACACCTATGATTACTGTTTGTAAATTGGATGTAGATGAAACTGGGAAACCAGTGGATCAAACCAATTACAGAGGTATGATTGGGAGTCTACTTTACATTACTTCTAGTCGACCAGATATTATGTTTAGTGTGTGTATGTGTGCAAGATTTCAAGCTAATCCAAAATAATCTCATTTAATTGTTGTTAAATGATTTTTTAAGTATCTTAAACACACTGTAAACTTAGGTTTGTTTTACCCAAAAGTACAATCCTTCGAGTTAATGAGTAATTCAGATGCTGAATTTGCTGGTTGCAAGAAGGATAGAAAAATAACATCTAAAACATTTCATTTATTCTGAAAATCCTTAGTATCTTGGTGTAGTAAAAAGTATAATTCTGTAGATTTTTCCACTGCCGAAGTAGAGTATATAGCTACTGGTATTTTCTGTGCACAAATTTTGTGGATGAAACACACTCTTTTGGATTATGGATATGACTTTTCGCATATATCAACTAACTATGAAAACACTAGGGCATTTAATATTTCAAATAACCCTATATCTCACTCTAGGACCAAACACATTGATGTAAGGCACCATTTCTTGAGAGATCATTACCAAAAGGGTGATATTACTCTTGTATTTATTGGTACTGAACATCAATTAGCTGACATTTTAACCAAACCTTTATGTTTGGATAGTTTAAGTTACATTAGGCATTAGTTATGAATGATTAACCTCACTGATGTAACCTCAATGATGTAACCTCACCGATGTAACCTCACTGATGTAACCTCACCGTTGTAACCTCACCGATGTAACCTCACCGATGTGACCTCACCGATGTGACCTCACCAATGTCACCTCACCGATGTAACCTCACCGATGTAACCTCGCTGATGTAACCTCACCGATGTAACCTCGCCGATGTAACCTCACCGATGTAATACCTCACCGATGGACCTCATTGATAGGAATTCTCACCGATAAACACTACTGATGAGTGCACTATTTTAAACATCTGTCTTCCACCATAATATGAATCATTTTTCCTATATTTCATTTTGTTTATTTATTTTATGATTCCTAAATGATAAAAACAAATTCCTAGTTACTTTTCAATCCACCGAGCCTCAAACCCTTTACCCTCAATCCTTAGCTCCCGAATCTCTCAAATACCCTAAATTCCCTCAATCCAGAGATGGAAGAAACAAAACTTCCTACCATCAGAGATGAAACTGATGAGACGAATGAAAAGAAGCATAATTCTTATCCAGAAGCAAGTGGTAGTGTTGGTAGAACTAGGTTTGGTAGGCTACTAGTGAACCCTCATTTGCAGAATAGAGTTGTTGTGATCGAAAAAGATCTCTTCGTGGAATGGTTGTTAGCTAGAAAATCGTTAGTGCTCGAAGTGCTGGAAGATCAAAAGTAGGTAGATTTATATTCAAACAACAATGGCCCCTACTATCCAAATCTAGTGAAACAATTTTATGAGTTTGTGAGTTTTGAGAAGTCAGAAGAGGAGAACCGAGTGATTTGTTTTATGAATGGAAAAGAGATATCTTTTTCATCTGTTGAATGGGATGAATTCATGAAGGTTCCACATGAAGGTGTATCTGGATATGTATTGAAAGCTATATCACCTACAAGTGATATATTCTATTATGAGATTACCTTGGAGGATCTCACTGGTGATGGAAATCAAAGAAAAGTGGTGGCTGCTGAAATGGATGGAGAGAACCGATTTCTATTCAAATTTGTTCAGCATGTCTTAATACCAAGGAGAGGGGACTTTACGAATTTAAGATATCAAGATATCTATCTCCTGCATCTCTTGAGACATTTTGTAAAAGTTAATCTGTGCAGATTGTTGATGATTCAAATAGAAGACATGACAAGGCCAAAATCAAAGACTAATGCCTTATTCTTTTCCACGTTTATCTCAGTGAAGATCAAAGTGAAAGGGGTAGCTGAGTCTCAAGATGAGATAATGGTAGTAAAAAATAATTTTCGAATCACATCCACAGTTTGAAAATATATGAAGATAAATTGGAACCCATGGAGAAGAGAATGGGTTAATGAAGAAAAAAAGGTGTACGACAAATTCAATCATGTGGATCATCCTTCAATTCCTAATGATGTGAGGGATCCGGGTCTAGGACATAAAGAAGAAGAACCTGAGTACAGTGATGAGACTGAAGAAGAAGAGACTTCTATGGATGATGGAAGGGCTCCAGACTTACCTTCAAGTTGTGCTGCTGAAATTGTATCTTCAGAAAAGGAAGCCTTAATAGAAGAAGAGACCCCTGCTGATGAGGAAGACCAACCAACCCCTGAGCATGAAGAATAAAAGTATAATGAATCAGAAGCCTCAGATTATTCCCTCTTAAGTCTGAGTCCATTCATTGGAAGGTTAGTTGTGACTACTAAGGATGTAGTAGGAGAAATGGAAGAAGCTATACCAAATCCAGAGGACCCTCCTGATGTTGTAGAGATAGAATTGATAGTTGAAGATTCTCCTGAGGAAGGAAGACCAGCTGAGAATGTTGTTGCTGTACATGTTAATTCACCCATTATAGGGGAGCATAAAACCATGTTTGGAAGTGTTGCAGTGGCTATTGAGATTAAGGACTGGGAAGAAGACCCTGGTTTTTTGGTTTGTGGATTAGACTATCCAGATTTTGATAATGAGGCATCTCTAAATAGACCAAAAATCAATTATGATGTTGGGACTGAGTTGTTCCCTGAAGATGTGGTCAGAATGCATGACCTGGATATTTTGAAGAAAAATATTAAGGACAGTTTTTTGGAGGAGACAAGGAAGATGGAAGCTTCACTGGTGCCATCAATCCAATCAATTATGACTGACTCAGTGGCCAGTCTAGCATCTGAAAGAGCACCTATTGTGATTTCTTCTACTGATATGATCACCAAGGATGACCTTGAATCCTTAAAGGATGATCTAAAAGAGTCCATTAGTGATTCTGTTGCTGAGTTGAAGAACAAATTTCATAAAGAGATGACCAATTTGGAAAAATCGTTTGAACTCTCTCTCAGTTGTAATATGTCAACCTTTGTGGCTGAAATAGTCGAAGAAGTTACAACCTTCCAGACTCAAGTATCTAGACAAGAAGCAGATGTTGAAGCTCTAAATAAATCTGTTATCTCTTTATAATCATACATGAGTTCAAAATCTCAATCATACAAGGACATAGCCTATGTCAAAAGTGTTGTGAGCCAAATGGTTTTATTATTCGAAGGTTATAAAATCTTCATTAAAGATCATGTTAAAACCCAAGATTCCCAAGTCCAAAATCTTATTAGTGGGTTGACCAAAAAATTCATGGAAATAGTAACCTTATCTATTAGTTCTATTTCTTCTAGACCTTCAGTAGATTTGGATCAGATTTGAGTTGTGATGAAGGAGGAGCTTGGACCAGCTTCAACCAGTAGCTATGTGGACTCATCCGACCTGAGAAAAGTTTTGATTTCTAATTGATATTAATCTATATAAATAATGAAGATAGTCCAAGACTATATGGGGGAAGCTTCTGCCTCTCAGAAAGAAGTGAAAGACAAGGTAGACTCCTATTTCAAAAATATTTATAACAAGCATCAACTCAACAATAACTTCAATATTTTGTTAGAAAACCTAAAGTTACCTCCTGTCAATCAATCCTTCAGAGAGAAAGTCATCAAACTAAGGGAACTTCCTCCAGCATTGGAAAAATTCATGGAGAAAAAGGATGATTTCAAATCGTCTATGGAGAGAGGAGGAGGAATAATTGTGGATTTCAAAAATCTTTTGTTTCCTTTCATGCATGTCGATGCTAGGATAGTGATTGTACCTCCAGCTTTACCTGCCTCTACCTCTAATGCTTCTCCTGTTCAGATGACCCCTGCTCAAGCAATTCGAATCCTTACACCTATGATCACTCAAAGAACTCCCCAGTACAGGCCAAGCACAGTTTCTGTGGCTCAGCCTCCTGTGATCATTTCCGGAATTCCTAAGCCTCCACCAGCATCCACACAGTCTGAATCATATTTTGATCCAAAGGGCCAATCACACATTGAGGATGTGGATTGAATAGGTGGCTAAGATGTTTTATAGGAATCCCTTGTATTTTTTTTCTTTCTATGTACCGTTTTGCAACATATAATACAATTGTATTTCTTTTCATTATCATTTTTTTCCTCTTCTCTTTGTTGTTTCCCACTTTTTGATTATCACAAAGGGGGAGAAATATTATCAAAGTATCAAAGAGGGAGAAATATTTTCAAAGGGGATAAATATTATCTAAGGAAGAGCTACCATGATTTTCCCCTCTGATATCATTGCATTTAATTCTACCTCCGATAAATTATGTTCTATAACATACTATTTTCTCTATGAAAATTGAATTTAAGGATATATCCTCTGATACAACTACTCACTACTTTAAAACTATAATATCATAAGTTGTGATTATCAAAAAGGGGGAGATTGTTGACCTCACCTATTTTGATAATCCCAAATATTCTTTCAAATACCTTAAAAATCCCAATTAATGTTTATCTATATTCTAATTCGCTTAATCTATGACATTCTATCTGGTTATAATATTAAAATAATCCTTGAAATATGTTAATCAATGTTTATATTTGTTAATATAAGTTTTGAAGTAATTATAACCCAATCAGATATGTTTTTCATAAAATAGATACGTGTTAAGTCACTGATCTGCGTATAGCTACTGATACAGAGCTACCGGTACTTAGACTACAGATAGACAGAGCCAACGATAAGCTAAGGTCACTGATACGCAGAGCTACCGATATGTACAAGTCCACCAGTACACACAGAACAAGGTCACCGATACAGATGCTACCAATAGAACAAGTCTTCCGATAGTACAGAATGGAGCTACCGATATGCATATGTCTACCGATACACATAATCACTAGAACTAAGCGAGCTACTGATACAGACAGTCACTGATACAAACCAGAACTACGGACAGACCAGATCTACTGATAGACCATGAGATTCCAATATATAGAGTCACCAATACAGAATAAAGCTACTCATACAAAGTAGATCTACCGATAAATCAAGAGCTACCAATAGAATGAAGTCACCGGTATATAAATATACAGATACCAAAAGCTACCAATACACAGAGTAAGAGCTACCGATATCAGGAGCTAATGGTACAAGTTCAAAGAGCTACTAATAGAAGGTCACTACTACACAAAGTCCACCGTACACATCTTCCAATAGAAGGCTACTAATGAATGACCAACCAATCAAACTCTATACTCTCAATATTATTTATCTATTAATATAATGGTTACATTTGATGTTTTTAATGCAGATAATTTTATTTAATGATATCGGTTGGCATGTCAGGGAACCATACCTAGTACCCATGCAAAAGGTAATAATTCCTTTTTTCCAGATGTGAAAGTTATAAAAGGGAAGATAAAGACCTATCAAAAGAGAGAATCACAGAACTAAGAAGGCACATGAAGGGTGAAAAAGACAAGGGCTTAACAACATTGAAACGTTGTGCATTCACAAAAACTAAAAGGCTGCATCCATACTCCAAGAACACTAGATATACACGAAGCAATTCATTTCTAGATGAGAACACAAGTTGTATCTTGAGTGAAGAAATACATTAAAAACTTCATGCACTCAGGATTCTAAGAAGACCATGGAACCTAAAGGAAATGATACTTTATTTTCAGAACAAAAACCAGAGAAGGACTCAAAAGCTTTTCTGACCAATCAAACAAGTCCAGAGCTGCACTTCCAATCACTAAAGATTTCCTGAACTCATTAACACATACTTTAGTGATTATTTCATTTACATTTCGAGCAGTGTGTGAACCCTGTATATTTTACACACACTATCTCCTGAGCTAAGCTGGAGGATTCTTAAATCCTCATTCAAACTCTATAACTCCATTGTATCCCACTGTGGATAGTGGTAGAGGTCGAGTATGACCTGGAAAACTGTGAGCTGTTGTTTGTTTTCCCACGTAGAACTGTGGTAGAGGTCTTTATACGTGGACAGTGTTTTCACTGTTGTTTGCCCCGATCTAGGGTGTGGATCAATTTATATAAATTGTTTGAGAGGACTAAGTCTAGTCTTGAGACTGAACCTCTTGGTTACATCTGCTGTGATTTTTTTAAGCCATAAGTATACTATATATTTCATATTCCACTGATAACTACTTCAAAATATAATTTTTTCTTAAAGTTACTTTGACACTTAATTTATCATGTGTTTATACTTATTGAAAACCAGTAAGTCCTTTTCAAAAGTCAATTTAATCAATAGATTAAATTAATTAAGACCTAATCAATCATTGTGAAATTAATTGAACATTTAAAATCTGTAAAAATTCACTACAGTTTAAATTTGTTTTTAAATGGGGGGATTTTAAGAGAAATATTTTTAACAGAAATTTTTATTGGAACTCAATTCACCCCAGTCTTGAGTATCCACTCCGACCACCAATATAATTATAAGAATTTCATATATATCATATAAATTTATTAAATCCATCATTAAACCCATTTTTTAATGACCTTGATGGAAAACAAACTACATCATTTCATAAGAGGGTAGGCCACCATAGACACGATCACTGATTTCATTACCCATTTAAAAGAAGTGGATATAGTATATATTATGCCATAAACATAATAAATTTTTATTGTATGGTAGATATAGGTGTCAGTATTTTGGATGTGTTAATATATAATTATAGGTTGAAAAATTATAATGAATATGAAAAATATTTCATTTGATAATTATCTTCCTTAAGGGAAACCACATTTGGATCTCTACTTAATGACCATAGGTATGGTTTTTTGGGAGTAACTAAAGCTCTAGAACATGTAGAATGATATTTATGAGGTATTTTGGTTTTCTTTGGTCTATGAAAATGGTCTTGGGAGGTGATATGACGTAAGGGCAGGGAGTTACCTTTTGTAAGTGGGGAAAGGGAACCCCCTTTGAAATTACAAGTAAATTTCCCAAATGAATAAAAAATGGTAAATTAATTCACATGATAAAGAATCTTAAATAACATTCTCATTGCTCCTAGAATGTATTAAGTGTAAATATGTCCATAAAATTATATTTTTATAATTCTGTAGGTCATTTTTAACCATTATCTTCATATTTTGTCCTTTGGTAAATCTATTTTTACCTTAACCATTGACATTTATTTTAATTGTTTAACTATTTATTTTCGTAAAAATATAAAGGTAAATTACTAAATAAAATATATTAATAATATTCCAAATATATAATCCATTTTAAAAAAATTCATTCATTTATGTGGATGAGTTTAATTTAAAAGTAATCCCATAGATGCAAAGAGAAATACCTGTTTCAAATAGAAAATGTTCAAAATTGTATGAATATTTTATATCAAAATTCAATATTAAAATTATTCCAATTAAATTAATTTTATTAATATTAATATAATTGAACGAATATTTCATTGTAACATACTTAAAATATAAGTTAACTATATAAATAATTTATACAAAAAGTTACTTTTCAATAAAAATTCATTATGTTCATTATTCATCATAAAATGAAAATTTTAAGATAAATCCCAAAAGCCTCCAAAAGAAAATTTTTATATGATGATTTCAAAAAATTATTTAATGTTTTCAATTAAATATTCGTAAATTAGTAAAAAATTTAATTTTAAATTATTCTCACAATGAATGACTATGATGCCTTTTTGAAAAAATATTGTTTTTCCAAAACCATTTATTTATATTATAAATTATTCTTTTATAATTTATAATAAATATAAATGATCAAAATTTATTTTAAAAATGTTTAAAAATAATATTTTCATAATATAGTTATAATTATTCATACCCACTAACTTAAAAACTTGGTTATAATGGTCATGTTTGAATAATAATATTTTAACATAGTATCGTGTTTTGTTCGAACCCAGTGTTGTGTACATTGCAAGTTACCCAATAAATAGATTTTAATTGAAAAGTAAATATAAAATAAATACTTATGTTGTTACCTTTGCTTAAAATATTGGTATTGTGTGTGATATATGCTATCGACCATGATGTTCCTATTTTAATATCACTGTGTGATACAATATCTATATTATTTCAGCTATAATGGGAACATGAGTGATATCTATAAAACACTTGAATCTCAATACATGTGTCCTCTAGTAACATCATCTGAAATAATCTTTTTTGATATGCCCCATTTTTTAAGACATTGAGTTTCCATGTGACCTAGAGTAGTTTACTCCCATATAAGCACTAATATGTTACCTATTCTACTTTTATAGACTGACCAATTCAACAAATTCAACAGATGCCATTCACTTTACTATATGATAACATCAAATTTCCCTAATGTAATATATAATCACATTATATGTTGTATATAGAAATGGCCATAATGATCACCAATGTCTCAAAATAAAGTAACTTGACGTCATAATAATCATGTGAAATAAAAAAAATCTAATCTTGGTTAATCTATAACAAATGACATGACTCGAAACAGACCAAACTAGATTTTGATAATCAAATTCTCAAGTAATTTTTGATAAAGATACCAAAATTTTATTGATCATATACATGTTACCTCACCAATAATAGGTGTTGATGAAATCCAAATATTAACCATGTACCAATAGTATATCTAATGAATGGTGTGGTCCACTATATTTAGTGTATTTCATCAATAATCATGTTCAAGAGACATTTTCGTCATGTCATAATCATATATCATATGTTTATATAAAAATCATTTTTAAGTTAAACATTAAATTTAATAATAACCTATAACACAATATTATTATCATTGGTTTCAGATAACTGAAAGTCATACTTCGAGAGATCAATTATCATTTTACATCATATGTAAATGAAAACATAATAATAGAAACAAAATGAATATAACTCATATTTTATAGAATAAGACATTTACATTCATATACTTCATTGATAATTTTTCCCAAAATAATCAAATTTTCCTATATCATCATGTCACATATGATTGATTTCCAAATCATCCAATTATTTGATTATCTTTTATGTTTGTATTAATATTGATACATATATTATATAAACTGTGCCACATATACATCTGACTATCCAAAAAATATAACATACTAAAATCTTAAGCGGGTAACATTTATAATGTAATCTAGTTTCAATAATAGTGATGTATAGAAATAATATTCCAATTTTTCAACTACATGAACAAATAACCCAAACCTCTTAACACTATCATATAAAATGTTATGATGTCGAAACAAATTCATATGCTAAAACCACTATATAAGTACATTTTGATAATAGTCCATTGAAAATTCCCATCAAACATTTTCCTTGAAATATTTTGTAAACAACATAACTATTTATGTTAATATTTTACAATCATATACTAAAAAAATTAGGATAATAAGTGACATTCAACTTGTATCTTATATAACATAAAACTTAATTTTAAAAAAATGAACATCTCACACACCAACCATACTCCCATTGGCCTCTTAGAAATAGTATTCTCTAAATAATATAACTCTATGACACATAAACACCTTTGTGGTATGTATAATATTATTTCATTTATAAAGAATAATTAAAAAAGAAATAATTTTTACTATATCATATATGGTATGCTATGTGAATATAATATTATTTTGAGAAGAATATTTAATTCTCTAAAATAGTCTAATAATGGTGGGGCCAAATCTATTACATTTAAATAAAGAACATGTATAAATTCTTTCTCCTAGATAAAATTATTTTATCTTTATATTCTTTTTATGCACGTTATAGAATCTAGGGAACCAAAAACCATATGTATTAGAATAATCACCTCAAATTGTTCATAACAACATTTGTTTAATAAAATGAATGTTATCTCATAAGGTAATTTAGAGAATATGAATAATAATAATGTCTGTCGATTATTAAGACCATACAATATTTATATTATTTTACATTCAAGTTCACAATTAAACAATCCTTTTCTTGATCATTTTAATGAAAACTATGATCTTAATCAATTACTATTTATAACTCTTTTATATTTAAAACTATTCTAAAATATAAATTGGTAATTATATATCCTTAAAAAATAAATATTTTATTTTTATAACAACAATAATTGAATTAGAATCTTTATGATGTTTACAAACTCCTTAAGGTATTCCAAATGGTTCCATCCATTGGAATCAATTACCTATTTCAAGAAACCATATTGAAGATTCAATAGCCTAGATTAACATCTAATATATTGATTTTCAAACATAATAGATAATTTTTCTTAAATTATTTTGACCATTTATCCACCAGTAACTACCACACAACTCTAGATCCTGTACATCACATGTGAAACACATTTTTTCTCAAAATAATTGGAAAATAGAGTAATAATTTATTGGACTCATTCAAATTGTTATTAAATTTGGAAAGGAGATTTGAGAATAAATTTCATTTTCTGACCCAGAATAATAAAGAACTTACATACTCAAAAATTCCTTAACATTTTCAACAATATAGAATATATGGAAGAAAGATAAGGTTGGGATTTTTATTTTTCATCAAATTGTTAGGAAAACCTAAAAGAATCATTCTATACATATTATATGAATCTGGATTTACCTATTATAAAACATTGATAGTTTGTTTCACATGAATGAATTATTCTAACTAATTGATTTTTTAAATTTTTCAAGAAAAAATATTATGTTTTTTAAATATATAGAGTTTTTTACAGTACTATTCTTTTTCTAGGTTATTATTTAAAATTAATGTTAATGGTTATAGTATATATTAATCAAAATAATAATCATTGTTCATTTTATAATCATGAATTTTATTTAATTATTCGGGATTTTATTAATCCCCCCCTTAAAATTGTGGCCCCTTTTAAATCAATGCATCCATTAGTGTGCCAAAATCACCATTTAAAAATAACAACACTAATTAAATATCAAAAAAAATAATGACTATATCTGGTATACAATCATAAAAACCATATCATATAATACTCTTATATATTTGAACAGAAAACTATTTTTGCAATTTATAATATGGATTATCACAACATAATTTCTTCTTATGTTACAATTATTATATTTTCCTATCATATTGTACCGAAAACATATTTTATGATTGATTAACATAAAGGTGATGATTACCTAATTTCTAACATCCCTTATAAATGATAATCCTTGCAAACCTTATTTTTTCAATTACACATTTAGAAATATAGAGATAATGATAAGTTTTTTTGTTTAGATGAAATACTACACAAAGTATTTTTAAAGGAGACTAAATCACACAATATTATATCATATATTCCATTTAAATTTATTTATTCTTTTAATAATTTTTTTGGGATCAGTTTCCTTCCACAAATTTAGTATGTTTAACCATTATTGATATGTAACTCTTTCTAGAAAAAATAGCTTTTATAATAAACCCAAATTAAAATACAAACACATTAATACAATAAAAATTCATTTCTAGAATAATTTATTTGAAAAAAGTTAATTCAATGTATTAAACTCATATATAATCAACACTCCCCGTAGGTGTAAGATTGAATCAATTAATATCGAAAAACTAAAATTTCAGAAAAGGAAGAAACCTCCAAATATGTGAGAAATCTAACCAAAAGTCACTCTACAAAATGATACATTACTCAGGAGCGGCCACAATTTCATTTTATCACTAATAAATAATATGTATAAACTATAATTAACTTCATAACTCATTATACTAACATAATACATTCCTAAGTCAAGATAGAAGAAAACTATATCAATAATAAAACCAAGCATGTAACATATTAAAGGAATGAAATATAATTTATATAATTGGTTTAGTATTGTATGATTAATAATTCTATAATTCATCATATAAACAATTAATTATTATGAGAAAAAAATGAAATATAATAAATAAATTGAAAATCTATTAATCTAATGATAATCATTTATTAAGAATTCGTAAATATAGAATCTATAAAGTGATTATAATTTATTCAAGAATATGGAAATTCCATAATTTAATAAATATAAATAGTTTATATTTATTTTAAATATTAACTCATTTATATTATCCATTCTATATAATTTTACTTAAATATTTGATAATTTTAGAAATATTATTATTTTTAATATTTCAAATCTCATATAATTTTTTTATATAATTTAAATATTACATTTTCAATATTATTTAAACCATTAAAAAATAATTATTGCGAATTTTCATTAAATTTATTAGCTATTTTTTCATACAAGTAATTTTAATTTGAACAATTAAAATTAAATATTTATGACTTACTAAATATTATATATATAAACCCTTTTATATTTTTTCTTAATTATTAATCTATATTTAATTTCACAATTAGACTTATAATTTTCATATAAACCATTTATTTCTAAATTATATGTCAAGACATATAATATAAAAGTCTATTTAATATTAAAATTCAGTATTAATAGAATATTATCTTTATAATATTTTTTATAAACAAATTTTAAAAAATTAAAAAAAAAATTAATTTCTAACACATTATATAAATTTGTTTGAAAAGAAGTTATTCTATTATTTATATACATTTTATATGTTATCTAGATATGTTCATAATTGAATGTCATAAAAATTGAAATTCTCTATATATGGTAGTCAATGATATAAATTATATCATATGGCAAGACTCACTACATGGAAAAGTTAATGTCTGCACTACCTATCATGACATTAAATATATAAAATTTAATCCAAAAACCCCTACAAGACTTAATTGTATAGGAATAACATATGTAATCTAGGGAAATCATGTCTTACGATTAACCTGTATTGTATTAATTCAATGACCGGGGACATTTGCATGATTAACCATATGGAAATTGAATACAAAATCTTATAACATCCAGTCTACATTTGATAACCTAGTTCAAAATAGTAAGTATATTATGTTTTCTGATATATATTCAATATCATATTGGTGAAAAAATATTATATTTTATTTCTTGTTATTAATGTCATTTTATATTAATAAAACCTATATGAAACAATATGATATATTAAAAATAAAAGGGATTCAAATGTTCCATAACCTAGGATATCACGTATCATATGATGAAATTCATCCGTAGACTAGGAAATCATATATCATATAGATTATCCAAATATAAATTAGTAATCAAAAATTAATATTTTTAATATAATATATAATATAACTACGATTTTATTCATTTATTCCATGATTTCAAGAATTGATTAACATTGAAATTTTGTTATAATAATAATGGTTTTATATAGATTAATTAATAATTAATAAAATCAATATAAATAATTTGACACCCAAATTTCCATGATATACTAGGTATAGAAACTGAGACCAGAAATAAAATAAAGTTAAAAAACGGTGTAACTTTCACCATATAATTATACTAAAAATTAATTCATCATTATTTTAGAGTAGGGACACTCAAATAGATCCATAAAAATACCCTATATATGGTGTGTCCATGGGACAGTATGAATAAATCATCACATGAACAAAACTCTCTATCTCACCGTAGCATTAAAGATATTTACTTGGTGAAGGAGGGCTATGTAAGGAGTTTTTATATATGGGAGAATCAGATAAGTCTTTGTAAAGTTCAAAAGAAAACATTCACATGGTGATATCCTCTTTTTATATCGCATAATAAATTGTGACCAGTTAGCACATTTTATATTAAATTATATAATATATTATTTAATGGGGAAACTATTTATACATTTATATTTTTATTTCAATGATCCTCCAATGACACCCGTAAAACAAAACATTTAAGAAAATGATAGAATAAATGGAAGAATAACTTAATGAAATATTCTACTATAATGTTTCTAATTAATAAAAATAGTCATTATTAATTGTATTATATGATTCAAGGATATATGATATAATAAAATCATAAATTACAACTTGTAAAGATAGTGGAATGAAATCTATATTTTATGACAAATTATTCATTTAAATCATATAAAATGATATAGGTTTAACACAACACAAGTAAATAAGTCTTCATGTAATATACCCATAATGTTACAATTGATATTCATTACTTCCAAGACAATTAATTTGGTTATGTTTGTATTTAGGCCCCCAAGATGACATAAGAGTCTTATTGATATTTGAGACTTCAAAAAAGACATAGTGGTTATACTAGTAATTTTCTGTCATTAAGGTAATGTTTTTTAAATTAATAGTTTTTTTATTTGGATGAATTATGATTACATTGTTTTTTACCATATACTAAGGATTAAGATTATATAGTTGTGTTTTATTACATCACATATGATGAGTTAGGTTTTGTTGTGATTTA
Source organism: Viscum album (assembly GCA_963277665.1). NCBI lineage: Eukaryota > Viridiplantae > Streptophyta > Magnoliopsida > Santalales > Viscaceae > Viscum > Viscum album. The sequence goes on along the minus strand of OY728122.1, from coordinate 573,465,151 downwards.
ATATGCCCAATATAAACTCATGTGTTCAATTGGGTTTAGTACTAGCCGAGAATTACATAGGGTTTTTTCTTGAGTGTTGTTCCATTATAGATGGAAGAATATACTAGGCTATAATTTAGGGTCCCCTAATAAGACATTGTAATATGTTTGAGTTCAATGATATCAAGGGTAGCTAAAAGTTATTTTATTTTTGTTTTTCCTTATCCAAGAATAACTTTTTTGATACATTTGGATTTAGATTAATCTAGTAACAATATATAGTATTGTGATGTTCAGATGAATTTAAGAAATTATAAGGTATTAAAATGGTGTTTTTGGTTATCAAAAAATGTATTTATGAATTTAATGGGTTTGGGATCTCAATCGATGAATTTAGTGTTGTTTATAGATTATAACTAATGATGATGGATTGAGGGTTTATGATGATGTTGTATGATATCCTAAATAAAATTTATGATATGATAAGATTTATAAACCTTGGGTAATAATCAAATGTATGATGGGGTTTATATCAATTATTGAGGGATGGAGTGTTTTTGTTAGATTTTTGTTCCACATGGGAAGAAAAGTTGGGTTACACTAATATTTTGGACCCCATATGAATACATTAGATTATAATAGAGCTCAGTGGTTCAATTAAATGATTAAGGGTTTATGTTTAATGTTTTTTTTTCAAATGGGAAGTTGAATTGTGTTACAATTAAATTTATTGAACATTAAGAGGAAATATGAGTAAGCATGCCATTAATTCCATTTATGATGAAAAAAAACATTATACTAATGTTTTTTCGTATTGAAAAATGTAAATTAGTTTTTTTGGGGATTTTATGTCCCCTAAAAGAACTAATAATATAATATAATCTAGTGATATATATGTAAATATCTAGGTTCAAATTAGTCTTTTTTGTTATATAGGATTAACAATTAGTTTTATCTTGGATTTATGAATCCCTAAGAATATTTAATGGTATATTAGATTTTATTACAATAAAAAATGTATCGATATTGTAAACACGTGTTTTGTGACATTTTGGCTAGATATCTTCATTTCACATGGAGTTAGGGTCCAATGGGAATACTTTTGTTCAGTTCCATCAAATAAGGATGAAGGAACTAAAATATAGTTTTGGTATTGAAAAGAAAACTTTTCTGAAACTTTTAATTGGGTTACCCTGGGAAAACATATGTGTTTTCTAGTAATTAGTTCCATTTAATAATGGTTGGTAGTCTACATTGAACCTTTAAATATAATAGGAATATGCAATTACATTTGTACAATAACCTAAAAAATAGGCTTCAACCCTGAGGATTTAATGATATGGATCTGGTTTTGGTGATTGTGGTTGATATTTTTTTTGTAGGTATCATAAATATTTCCATGGTTTTTGAACCATGATAATAAATTTTTCTGTATATATATATTTATCCCCCAATGAAATAAATTTAGAACCATGGATGTTGGTTATATTTAAATTTTTTTGTCAAGTTCAATATGACAACCTTTTTTAATATAAAATCATAATTTTTTATTTACTTATTAATTTTTAGTTTTTTTAATGTTTACTATCATTTAATATTATTTTCTTCACCATTGTTATAAAATATTTAAAATATTGTTTTTTACATCTATTTCAATGATTTTTAAGAACTTTATCTATAAATATCTTAGTTTCTATTTTTTATGTATAATTATAATATTTTTGGGCCATATGGATACTTATTTCCATGAATCTTGAAACCTAGGACAATAATGTATAATTTGGAAATGGTTTTATGAGAATTATTACCACATTTATATTATAATATGAATATTTTAATGGTTCCCTAACACGATGGAATCATTGAGTCCTATGAAAATGGTTATTCTATAAACCATAACTATCGGTCTCCAATTATTTATAATTTTATATGGTTCCTCAAAACTGTGACAATATGGTACCCTATTGACAATTTTTAATAATAACCATGCTTGTAAGTCTATCATACTTTATCAATTTCCCTAATTACCTAGAACAATGGAAATATTCCCATCTGTAGTTATTGTTTTTTTGGAGCACGGTGATAAGTCCCATACAAGCATTTTATTGGGGACCTTTGTTAAAAAGTAAAGCCAATATATCTATTTTGTAGTACTTTTCATACAATATTGAATTGAAAATTGGAGTTTAAATGGGGTTCAAGGCTATACATTGTCATGACGGGGACCTAATATGGATTTATATTTATTATGAATGGGTTAATCAATTCCATATAGTTTAGATTCCAAGTTTATATCATTCTGAACATTTATGAAATTTATTCTTTTAAAATGACAGTTTGTGATTGAAGTCAAGAAATAATTCACATGAAATAGTTTAATTTTGTATGAGTTGGGTTAAAATAAATTATAAGGTTTTTTTGACCTAATATGATTTTGTATCTTCTATGTTCATACATCCTAGAGTTCTCAATGTAATTTAATCTCACATATGGTAGGACACTATCATGTAGTTGAATGTTGTTTAAACAGGACTAGTATGGGAAAGGTGATTGAAAATTGAATTTTTTCTGAAATTGTTCCCAAATAACCTTGAAAGTTAACTTCATTAGATTAAAAAATATAATTTTTAGTGATTAATTCAATTAGGGATCCCAAAAAGGAAAATTCTAATAGATGGATGAGGTTTAAAACATTATAAAGTCCACTATGTGAGGAATATAATGATAAAAATACTGAATAACAGTTCGTCTAAGATCCTTAAGTATAATTCCAATACAGTATCCCATAAATGTCAATTCCTACATCAATTAAATATGGGAATATAAGGATAAGATTCATTATATGGGTTCTTTTAAAAATATATTCTTTATTGTCAAGAGGGTATATAAATGACCATTCCTTGATGTCCCATGAGAGGAAGAGGATCACCATGGAACAATTATCTATATAATATTGAATATGCATTATCAAATTTTTATAAAATGACATAGATTATTTATTATATTTGAATAAAAATCACTTGAAGAAGGCACACATTATACATATGATGGTTTTGATAGTGCTGCAATAAGTTCAAATTATTTATAGGGTATAACATTTTATAGGGATTGAGTGTGAAGTATGTGGCTTCTCAAGTGTTGACTATAGGATGACCAATAGTGTTTGACTCTACTCCGGTGTGTGAAATCTATTTAGAAAAAATAATCAGCATATATTAATCTATAAGAAATATTTTGGGTATGAATATTCCAAATAATTTGGCATTGAATTAATTCCTTAAAATCATAATTATTCTCCCTCATATGGGTTTACAAGGTATTTATACAAAATGAGTTGATCGTTAATTCAAAGGATTTGTGTGTCCTTTATGTAATAGAATACTTGGGATTTTAAAATCATTGATGTCAAAAGGGAGAAAGTGTTATTAAAAATAAATTCCCCATTTCATGCCATCATGTTATATAAATTTACCTACAGTGTTATACAATTCATTTGGGGCTCATGTGAATCAAGTGTGAGGCACAACACATTGAAATTTCCATTTAATTTTTAAATCATAAAAATGAGGGATGATGTAGTATATTTATAATAAAATATATACATTTGTGTCTAATAATAGGGATACAAAATCAGATAGTATTTATAAGAGTTATATATAGATAACAATGAATTTGTTTTTGAAAAACACTGAAAATATAAAAAATCTTTAAATATAAAATGAGTATGAATTTTGGTTTTGGTGTATATTTTATATCTATTAGATATAAAATTAAATCTAACATAATAATTTAACACTATCACTATTTCTATCCAGTATACATTTATTTTAAATTCTAGAAGATGTATTTAATATAGTTAAAAATGTATCCCCAGATTTATTCAAAAATTATATTAATGATGGATGAGATCAATTAAAAAACAGTAATATATGGTTCTGAATACCATGTTTCCAAATTTTTAAATGTTTAAAAATAATCTTCATTCCATTTTCCTTGAAAAATAATTCTACACATAAGGATTCCTTTTGTCTTCATGATTTTTTTATACAACCATTAAACATCTTTTCATCCACATAGGTATTGTAATGGTCTTTATGGAAAAGAGAGTACAAATTTTTTTGTGCCTAAATAATTGTGGTTAGATATAGTATAATGTTTTTTAGGTGGTGACCGTTTGATGATAAGTTATTTTTTTCTATTTGTTTTGATATTTGGTATATTTATGGATAAGTTTATATATTAATACACCTCATTTTATATATTATATTTAATAAAATATACCACCCATGTTAGGTTACTTATTGAATGTGTATTTTATTTTTTAGCTAACAGGTGAAACCCCAACATATTAGATATTTGTGTCATTAATGGAATGATATTATCACACTCTTAAAATCACTTCAGATAATAGTATGAATGTTTTTGTAGTCATTGTGGTTGTTATATAATGTTTTATATCCTTCTTTTAGTATAATGTTTTGGATTGTGGATGTGGTATATGGTTTTTTATTTTAACTGTGGTTTGATAATATAGAATATGGTGGTAGTTTATAGATATATAACGATTTATGAGTTCAATGAGATAGGTTTTTGGAACTTTAGAATCACTAAAATGGGCAGAAGGTTCTTATGGGTCACCTTATTTGAAATATTTTCATTAGGTCATACATTTTACATCTATAGTGAACATAAAGTTGTAGCCTATGGTGATTGGGATTTATAGTTCATCTTATATTTGATATGAATAAATTACATTTTCTGTTAAATATATCATTAGTATTCTTAATTTGAATTAGTATGAGAGTATGTAGGGAGGACTCTTGTGAGTATAATTGTATTCTCATCCCCATTTATGTATTTTCTTTGTAAATATAAAATATAGAGTCAGAGAATATAAAGAAACATATTATATAATTATGTCGTTATTTCATACCATTATATCTGATTATAAATTATAATCATTTTAATATTCTTCATAGTGATGTTTTCAATTTTTGACATTACATGCATATTATAATATTTTTTTTTAGTTTATTAATCAGATGGAATTTATTTGTCAAATTAGTAATCATTCATAGGATTAATGTGGGGATTTTATAGTGATAAATAGATTACATTTACCAATATTATATCCAAATAGAAGAGTATTAAATACATAACATCTCAATCCATGACGGGTTCATTTAGCTATAGTATCTTGGCAGACCTGGAAACATAATTTTTTAAAATTAAAAATATATATTGACTCGCATGTATTTCATCATAAATATCACCCTTCATAGAGATGTCATAAATAATACCATTATTTATAGACTAGGGGAATGAGACATCAGAAAAGTGTGATATCATATGCTCAGTAGGGGTAAACAAGGGAGATATCAACGATCACATAAACATAACATTAGAATATGTTCATAGAAACATGATCCGAACAATTGAAAACAATATCCTTCATATAATAGATCATAATCATAATTCATTTCATAAATAATGTTAGGTCATATGAAATGAACCATAAAGGAATAAACGAAATTAAACCATGAAATCCTAACATAAGAATAATACATAGAATTGTGGAATATGCATAAGCATAGAAATTAATTTATTTTGTATTAATAGTTACTGTCAATGTAAATCATAGTGTAATGGGTTCACACCCAAAACTAGAATATTAATCAAGGATTACTCTAGAGACTATCATAGTTGAGAAATTCCCTCATAGGAATGGGTTCACTAACCATTCCAATTCTATTTTTCTCAAGAAATATAAATATTTAATTAATTCAATAGAGGGAGACATTATTCCTACATATCTCATAATTAAAATCATATATATATATATTCCATAATATAATAAAATATTTGTTATATTACATCCAATGAAAAGAAACGGGTTTTGTAAATGTATCATGATAGTATGAATTGTGTAAAAAAAACCTGATTTATAAAGATACTTTTATAATTATCATTAGATTTTAACCCTATTAAATATTAGGTCAAATTAAATGATGTTTTCTTATATAGAACATGATTCAAAAATATCCCATGGAAATTTTCCTGAAAAAATTAGACTTTCCCACTTGAACGTAAATTCGTTTAATCCAAAAATCATGAACATATTAATTCATAAATTTTCATTGAAAATATAAATTTAATGTTTTAACAGTTTCTTTAAGTCATTGAGAAGTCATTTTGGTGAGAAACTTTCTTTCATTCAATATAAGATAAAAAACATTCCTACCATACATTTCTAAAAAACATAAAAAGTTCATTTTCGTAAAATGAAAATGAAAATAATTTCAAACCATTAATTAAAAACTAAAACATGTCTAATAATTAATTTAAAAAAACATAGTATAATTTAAAAAATAAAATTTTATTTATTCAGAATATAATGATACGAATTGAAAAAGGATATTTGACAGAAGAGGCAAAAGAAGTTGATTTTAATTTAAAACATATTTTCAATATCTTTTGTATATAATGAGAGGAAGATGAATGGAAAATTATTATTTTCAATAATTAAACTTTTGATAATAAAATTCATGACTCTATCAAGAGATATATCATAAAATTGTATCAATGCAAACATAATCAAAATAAGCCCTAATAAAAAATGATATTTTAATATAAAACCATTCTCACTTTGTTATCATTTGAATCATAAGTACAATGAAATAAATAGTATTTGATAAAATTTTAAATACCCACAATTTCTATAATAGGCATCATGATGGAAATTAATGGTTTTTATATTAACCATAGTAAATAATGTAGTGGTTTATGTGATATTTTCCCCACAATGATAAATGTGAAATTAAAATCACATACATGAATATTTCATTGTTTCAAAAGAACACTAAACTCATACATAATAAATATAAATTTAATATAATTATAAAAAATATAGTTTTATCTTCTTATTTGATTCATTTATAAAATTTTAATACCTATTTTAACAAATATTCCATAAATTCATTATTTTTGGGTGCTAACTGTTTCAGTTATCAAGTGTATTTCAAATCAGTAGTCCCAGTCCATGTACATTAATATTGGATCCATCATCTTATTAATATTAATCATGATATAATTATTATATTTATTCATTACATATATATATATATAGTTACAATGATTCTTAAGATTTTATATTTAAAATTAATTCCACCATTCATAGAGATGGAAGGTTGTACTTACTCGTGAATGTTGTTTTCATTTTTTGACAGATGGAATGACTGAAAAGTAAATAATAATATATCATTATAGATTCATTACATTTTTATATATATCAAATATATATATTTATATTAATTCAATATTTCTTTATCACCATGAATGTAAAATATAAATTAAAAATGAATCACATCAATTCATGGAGGTGGTTGTCCTCGCATACTCTTGAACAAAATTGTTGTTTCCCAATAGTTCGGAAGGTAAGAAGGTAAATTTTTTAATATAATTAAAGAAGTTTAATTATATAATAAAAAATATTTATAAATATTAAACCCATAATACGGACCATCCATAAAATAGGGAGATATAAAATTGTATAGAAATGTGGATACGGCAAGCCATACATAAGAACGAGTGATACCTTCACTTCTCATTTGATGGGAGCAAGGGGGTTTAATGGAGTTTTAATAGTTGAAATAAAAATAAAAAACATTTTGGACACATTAATTATTATTATTTCACATATAACATAGATTTATATGAGGTAAACAAGTTTATAATAGAAAGATATTGGTTAAGGTGATTACATCTTTTTTGAAATGATTCCTTTAGATATATTCTAATGTTGTTTGAGATTGGATTTTTGGGAAGAATATAATCTCAAGAATGTGATCTGGGATATTTTAAATATATTTACACAGAATTTAGATGAATTATAAGGTTCATTGTATTGTGAATAAAAGAGGGAGGAGGTTCCCATTTATATTTTATGTGAGGGGCACTTTTGGAAGTTCTCAATGGATTATATTTTAATAATTTCATTCTCCATTAAAATGGTATTAAATGGCCTATAAATGGAAAATACATGAATGTTTATACCATAAATTATTCCCATTTTCCAATTTTCAAAATTTATCAATTTTACATTTCTCAATAAAATATTATTCTCATAAAATATTATTATTCTCAGTTTAGACATTATTCGATTAATTTAACATAGAAGTCATGATAAAAATTTTAAAATTAAAATATAATCCTTGAAAATGAAACTAATATGACATATTAAACTAAATAATTAATGTAAAATAGTAACTCATTCAAATGATATTTATTTTTATATTTTTAAAATCAATTATTATATTTATTTTTTTAATTGAGTAAATGTTGTATCAGTGTTTATAAGAATTTATGGAAAATAAATAATTAATAAAAATTGAAATAAATATCCATAATCAAAATAATTTCATTTTTCACAAAATTACTATAATTTTCATTAATAATTGTACGTTTAACTTTGTGAACACATAAGATATATTAAAAATAAATAGAGTGTCATTTTGTAAAAATCATTGATTTGAATAATATATAGGTTATTTCCATAGGCAAGTGTCCATTAAATAACTCATTTTTTAGACTAAAGTGATGAAGATAGAATGACCTCCATTCAATAAATATTAGACATGTTTTTTATTATATTTTTACCCTCATATTATGGTTTGAACCCTTCATTATCTTTTTTCAACCATTCTATAATACTAAGGTATTTTACTCATTAATGGTCAACATAGTTACTATAAATGGTAAAATGGACCATAAATGGATAATGGTAAATATTATAAATTATACCCTATTTGCATGGATGAGTTTAATATTTTTATTATTTTAATATAATTTAATCAAATATTATTTATTTTATAATATCATTAGTTTCATTTTTACAACTATTCATTACGTTGAATAAAATAACTTCAATAAAACTGGTAAAATTAAAACAAGATATTTTAATACATCCTTATAATGTCACATTCATCTCAAAAAAATTCAATAACATCAATTATCTCAAATTATAAATTTTTTATATTTTTAATATCATTTATTTTTTCTCCTTAATTTAAAAATTACTATGTTATTATTGTACAACCAATTAAGGTATTTATATAATATCTAAAAAATATAAACAAATAAAAATCATAAATATAATTTTATTATTATAAAAATTTCTATTTAGATTCATTCAATATGGATTTTAATTCATATGAATGTATTGAAAATTAATTTAATATTCTAATTTTAATTTTTTAGCAATGCACAATAATTTCATAGGAATTTGGATAATCCACTTGTTATAATTCCAAAATTCAGGTGTAGCCAAAAAAAAATTTAAAATACTTAATATTTAGTAACCAATTAAATAAAGAATTATCCCATCTAAATTATTATTTTTTGGATTCTGAATTCATATTTTTGACCACTATGTACGATTTACATCATCACTATAAATGATATCCATATTTATCGTGGAAAAGCCTCTAATATATATATATATATAATAAATATGTAGCATTTTTTTGTGATTTATCATAATTGAGTCATTCCATGTATAAAACTTGTTTTTTCTTTATAATCCTTTAAAATATTTCAAGATATATTTTTAGAGCTACATACTGAGATTGCATTCGATTTCAGGCCCCTATGTGCCCCGAGTTATTTTTATAAATATATTAAATAAAATTTAAATTATGTTCTCTTGATTTCAAAAATAAAATTCCATAAATATTAAATGAAATGTTATATTAAGATTCTGAGACAATATTTAAATTCTATAATAGGAGTTCTACCCTAGTCATGACCTAAAATTGATATGTGTGAGGCGTTCAGATAAAACTGTTGATGGATGGTGCATTTAAATTAAATTAAATTAAATAATTAAATGTATTATTTGAAATAATAAAAACATAATTTCCTTAAAATATTCCCCCATGGTAGGATCGGTAGGGTTATGCATCTAACCCTGGGATCGTAGGGAGGTGTCTTTCAACCCTCTGGTTTGAGAATCAGAATCTGATGGTGATGAAACATCACATTGAATCATATTGAGGAACAGTGAACACAATGACAACTCATTTTCATTAGAGAGAATTTTATTCATAGATTAATGATCCAAACTCCAAGTATTACTCAACAATTTATATATTAATCCCTCATTGATTAAATAGATTGAGGATGATTATAATATTCCCTTTGATCTATGCCAATTGAGACTATTAATGTGATCGAACAATGGATTTAAATTGTTTATTATTTTTTCTCAACTCCAGAAATCATACTTTGTGTTATTTGAACATGAATTATTGTACAAAGATCATTTCACCATTGATCTTGAGAATTTCTCCCAATTATTCTTCATGTTCATCATTGATTGGCCCACATGGTCTAGGATTGACATTACGGGGCTGAACCGAGACTGATTGGACCTCTAGATTCAAGGAAGAACCACTTGAAATTAATCGATTGGATAATCATGACGTGTTTGAAGTTTTTATGGGTTATGGAAGAATTATTCATGGATTTATGAACCAAAGTGAGGTTCTTATGTGGTACGATTCGAACAACATTTAATCAGATGAATTAGAAATCTGTTTTCCAACCATCTGATGCATAAAAATGAATAAAGGAGGTCTTTTAAAATAATTTCAATGTTCCCTGATGTTATATTTAAGGAGGAAGGGATGTATGTTGAACGATAGCATAGAGATCATACATTCAATAAAACCCTAACTATACTGCATGTACTCTGATAAACACACACAATGTAGTGCCTCATTTGCTACAACACTAGGGTTTTGGAAAAGATAAGGATTGCAGGCTATGTCACTGGGCCATGTGTAGTGTGACCATCCCTAGGTAGGCAGGTCGTGTGTAAAAGAAAACACATTGGAAAACATGTGGGTGGACACACTGTGATCCAGAGTACATAGACATAGGTAGCTTTACACAGACATATCCATAAGTATGGGTAGGACCACATGAGGTATAGGGACTCCATGTAGTTTAGCTATACACCATATAGTTCTACAATATTATTGAGCTATGTGTTATCTGGGAGATGACCAGATAGTATGTTGGAACCACACATCATGCGGGTCCCCTTACATATTTTTATAATTACATTACTTTTGAAGAAATATCATCCACTCCTATATCCTTTTTTTATTCTCGGATATTGCCCCGCGAGTAGCCTATCATGATTTTTCTTCGATTTAGAATGTGGGGGTGGATATTGAGATACTATGTGTGATGTTCCATGGAAGATGACTATTTATTTGATGATGAATGATGGTAATGATCGAGGAGGATCATCAGAGAGATTATAGTGGCACCGTCCTATGGGGTATCTCATAGGAACTTGTTTGATAATTAGTGTAGAACCCTCCAGCTGGGATGGGTTTGATTTATCAAACAACCACTAAAGTGTCAACCTCTTACTGGTATAGGTCATGGGTCCTATACATATCCATATAGTTTCACCCTCCTACAGACTTGGGTTATGGGTCCCCAACTATGAGGGTGGCACCCTCCTGCTATGTAGGGAATGGTTACATTATCATCAATTTGAGTTCAATCTTTTATATGGAATCATGTAATTGTTCCTAGATTACTAGACTAGAAGCCTCTATATTGTATAGGCATGGGTCTTCTACCGACTATTATAGTGGCACTGTCCTACTAGACTAGGAATCAAACCTCTTCTGATTACTTGATTAGCACCATCTTACAGATTCAGACTATGGGACCACCACCATCAGAGTGACACCCTCCTACCGGTACAAGGAATTGTTCCTATAGAAATATACATAGTGGTTCAATTCTTTTATATCCAAGCACGGATCCTTTACCAATATATATTGCTGTCGAACTATGCATCACAATGACGAGGTGTTTCTTGACAAGGTTTATTTTTTGGGCATACATATGAGATGATTGACATCATTGTTAGAATCTTGGAAATAATGGTACTTTTTACTGCACTCGGCCATGAGATGTAGGTCCCATTTTCACTCTTTTTTAATTCTTATGTTGAGAATTTATATATATATATATATATATATATCAATGTCATTGGATTTTGATACCCTATATCTTTAGGTTGAGAAATCTACTTTCTACTCCTATCGTGTCTCTTACTACTCCCCCTCCTATATTCGAGGCTCCATACTAGGTATCCATATAAAAAAAATTTCATGACCCTCCTTCACCGAAAGGAGGGAAGCGTCAGCAGGTTGCCAAGACCCTCATTCTTTAAGTTGAAGGAGAGATAATGACCCTCGAAACCAGCCTTTTATAGGTCCCGGAGTGGTGATTATCACAAAGGGTATGGAAATTACACACAAGTGGAAAACATTACCCTTTTTTATAGGATCGGAAGATAAGATGATGAAAACCAACAACACAAAATGTAAAAGAAAAGTAAAGACAAATGTAAACCATTCCCACATGCATGTTCCAAAAGTAAAAGCAATAAAGTACAAAAGTGACTACAAGGGTAAGTACCAGAGAAAGGAAAACAGCAACTACAACTGCCCAAAGGTCTGAGCTAGTATGGTCCTACGCGATCCCCGAAGTCCACCTGGAAACCTAAAAGCAGTTTTATATACGTAGGGTGATCATAAAAGTACACTCAGTAGGGAAAACCAAAGACTCTTGTGCACAAGTGGGGGAACGTACTAAAGTCCCGTGAGAAGCAGAAAACCATTACAATGAAGGATTTCACTCATCCCACTCACCGGATACACTCACCAAGTAACACAAACCATGTAATATATATAAGAGCACATCGATGTTTGGGTACCCCGCGCCACATTCCCACTGGTTATTGAGACATCCTACGCATCGAAACAATCCCACCATTCTCACCGCAGTCCCACTTCCACACCCGATCACACACACCTGGGCCACAACCGCACGTAGTCCCACTGCCAAATCCCTCCCGCAAACACCTGGGCCACAACTGTCACATGTAACCACGCCTGCAAACACCTAGGCCAGAACAACCACCACCACGCCCGAAGACACCTGCACTAGAAGATCCACTGCCACGCCCGAAGACACGTCATCCTCATCCCGAAGACACTTGGGAAACCACCTGCCCGCACACACCTAGGCCAACCACCACACTACCCTGCCCAAAGATTCATGGGCTAAAAATGGACCTCAAGCCATCAAATCCTTCCCGAAGGTACTTGGGATATCCGGGAAAGGGACGAGAAAATGAGCTAATAACCAGCCATTATGAATAGTGTTGGGAAAACACCCCCCATGAAATGGGGGTGTTCGGAACTACATGCTCAACATGGGTGGGGCGTGAATAAGAAACACAAAACTACAAGTATATACATAGGTAACAAGCACTCACCCGAAGTATGGTTTTTCTTCAGATAGCCTATAGATCACAACAACACTCAGGTCCGAGTCATGACTCTCGCCAACAAAACTCATTTGTCCCATTCTTGTTTTCCGGTTCAGTAATAATGTTCAAATAATTTCATGCACCTACTTGGGAAACTAACATCATAAGCCTAACCAAGGAAAGAATCCATCCAAACGTCAATTTAAACATTCACACCCGGTTCTCTTGTAATGTTACAACAACAAGGGGATAAGTGAGATCCCTCGAAGTACTGGAACCAAATAATCCCTCGAGGCACTACCCTGTGTCCCCCCAAATGGTTTCTCATCAATAGAGGATCCCACCCCAATTATTTATATAAACAAGGTAACAACCCTGTCTTAAAACTGACAACCACCGAATCCATATCAACATAGGATCTCATCCCCTCCCACATCTCCAGTAATCAGCCCATAAATGAAATCAACCAAACCACTACCACCAACATAAAGTAGGACCATGCCGGTATTTCCAAATGTATAATATTTAACACACTCCATGATTTCAATTTCATGTGCTTTAACCGAGGGTTATCACAGAAGGGTTGATCCTGGTGCTTTCAATTTATTTAGTCGGGTGTACGTGATTAACCAATTTCCCTTTTCACAGTAGGAGTTCACAACATAAAAAAAGTCAGCTAAAACATCCCCAGGGGTTCATTAGTTCATAGAGAAAGACCACCAACGACCATGATTTTCAGTAGGCGTAATTCCGCACAATTCAGAAAGTTGATCATAACATAAAACATCATCAACGATCACATCCCACCCCTTCATTCTTCATATAATTAGTTCATATCTTTATTTAGGTCTGGTTTATCCAATTATACATAATCAAAAGCACGCCCAACCCACATGATACACCAAAGTGAGAGAAGAAGAAATTCCTTACCTGTTGATCAACGATCGATGCTAAGGTCGGGTCAGAACTTCACGGATAGTGATGCGGTTTGCCTGAATGAAAACCACCTCGTCTATCAACGCTTAGGCCTGGCGCGGAACTTCACGCATAGCGATGCGGCTCGTCTGAACGAAAATCCGCTCGTCTGGACTAAGGGTACTCTTAGCACAGGGTGATAGAGAAAAGTAGAAACCATGACTAACCCTTAGTTTATAAGAGACGGGGACAGTTGAGATAAGAATTCCAACCCGCATAAGGAGCGGGGGTCATGGGTTGACCACACGGTCCCACACGTTATTAAAGGGTTAAGGTGGTTTAAACTGATGCACACACCAGGTTAATTTATTAAATATTTAATTACAACATTTATGGGCATTACAGGGCTTTAAAACAAGCTTAAAGGGGGTCAAAGAAGGGTTTAAAACTCACTTTGTGCATGTCACTAGAAAAACCCCGACAAAGCCGGGTGACGCTGATCGGTCTCACCGATGGGTCGTGCCGATCGGTGTCACCAATCGGTCACGCCGGTCGGTCACACTGATCAATCGCATCGCTATGTCTCACCGATCGGTAACGCCGATCGGTCTCACCGATCGGTCTCACCGAGACGCTACCCATTTAGGATCCAGATTTTTGGAAAACGAAAGGACCAAGAGAGTCTGGGTCATCACATCAGATACCTCTCAAACTATTCTTTCCCTCGAGAATTTAAACAACCCAGACATAATGAGGGGGTCCAAACAACCACCTCTAAAGATACCTTTCAAGAGTGAACCTCATTATTTAACTAAGAACACTTTCCTGTCACGAACTAAGCAGCATATCATGTCATACTGCCCAGGCATATGGGGGTGGGGGAGTCTCCTTCCCCATGTCAAGATATTATCTACTTTGGGAGGCACTGACTCACCCACACGAGTTTAATCGCATCCAACTTAATGCGTCTGGATTAGGGGTTGGGTTCTCTCCTCCCTCATAGCCTGGACTTTTCACACACATTCAAAGGAAAATAAAACTAGCATTTCATAGTCAACAAGGTAAAACGTTCTACCATAATAGTTATAACAAACAGAAAAAAACTCAAAAAAATTATGGGTACTGGGCATGCATTTGTGCTTCCCTTTCCCATGTACTCTTCTCAAGCCTACCATGTCTCCACAACACACGAACCAAGGGAATGGTTCACCCATGAAGCACCTTTTCTTTGCGATCCTCGATCATCACTGGTCTCTCCACAAAAGTCACGTCATCCTCGATGTCCAGCTATCTCTAGCTGAGGACGTGTGAATCATCGTGCAGATACCGATGGAGCTTGGACACGTGGAAGACATCATGTATCCTTAGTACCGGCAGTGGTAATGCTAGCTGATAGGCCACTTCGCCGACCCACCGTAAACTTCGAAGGGCCCGATGAACCTAGGAGAAAGCATACTCCCCTTTCCGAACCTCCGTTGTCCGCACTGAGGGGAGACCCTTAAGAACATGTGGTCTCCAACCTCAAATTACAAGGGCCTCCTCCTGGTATCAGCATACGACTTCTGCCGGTCCTGGGCCGCCTTTATCCTTTCCCATATGAGCTGAACCTTCTCTATCGTGCTCTGCACCACCTCTGGGCCAAGGATGCCTACCTCTCCTACTTCGGCCCAACACATAGGGGAATGACATGGCCTCCCGTACAAGGCTTAAAACGGGGCCATACCGATGGTAGAGTGATAACTATTGTTGTATGTGAACTCTACCAGAGGAAAGTGTCGCACCCATGATCCTACTGAGTCCAGAACACATGCCCGCAACATATCCACCATGGTCTGGATGGTTCACTTTGTTTGTCCATCTTTCTGGGGATGGAAAGTAGTGCTAAGGCGTAACTGTGTGCCAAAATCATGCTGCAATCCTTTTGAGACCCGTGAGGTAAACCTTGCATCCCAATCCGAGAATATAGACCTCGGAACTCCATGCAACCGCACCACCTCAATCACGTACTTTCGTGCCGAAGCATCCACAATACTTGACTCCCTTGTCGCCAAAAAGTGAGCCGATTTCATCAATCGGTCCACTACCAACCAGATGGCATCATATTCCCCTTGGACCTTGGGAATTACCATGACGAAATCCATCGAGATGTCGTCCCACTTCCACTATGGGACATCTAGAGACTACAGTAGGCCGCCTGGAACTCGGTGTTCAACCTTCACTTGCTGAAACACTAAGCACTTGGCAACAAAATCTTCCACTGCTCGCTTCACTCTGGGCCGCCAAAACTGTCTCTTCAGTCCCTGATACATCTTGGGAACTCCTGGGTGTACCGCCAGGGTTGAGTTGTGGAACTCACTGAGAACCTTTCCGCACATCACTCATGGAACAAACAACCTTCCTTGGAAAAGAATCCAGTTCCGATCATCCTCTGTCCATCCTTACGGAGAATTTCCCTGGTCAACTCGGTCACGCATCACTTTGCACTCTGGGTCTCCCCACTGAGACTCCTCCACTTGCTGTAACAGAGATGACTGCACTTCCATATGATATAGGCAACCTCTACCACCATCAATCCTCACATCCAAGTGTAAGGCTGCCAACTCCTCCATCGCCTTCGAGGCATCCACCGACTCTCATACCATATCCTTCTGCGTCCTCCTGCTCAAGGCATCATCCACTACATTTCCCTTTCCCACGGTATAAGAGATCTTGAAGTCGTAATCCTAGAGGAACTCCACCCATCTCCACTGTCGCAAGTTTAGGTCCCGCTGGGAGAAGATATACCTCAATATTTTGTGATCTGTGAAGACCACAAAGCTTTCTACGATGAGGTAGTACCACCATAACTTTAGCGCAAAAACGACCACTGCAAGATCCAGGTCGTGGGTGGCGTAATTCCGCTCATGAGGGCGTAGCTGCCTGGACCCATAAGAGATCACCCCTTGTTGCTGCATCAACACACATCCCAGACCCTGTCCTGAAGCATCGCAGAACACCTCATACGCCGCCCCTTCTTCTAGAAGTCTCAGCACTGGGGCACTGAACAACTTATCCTTTAGATAGATGAAGGCTGACTCGCACTGCTCACTCCACACGAAAACGTGGTCTTTCATGGTCATGACTGTCAAAGGGGCTACAACTCGGGATAAGTTGGGTACGAACCTCTGATAGTAACCTACCGGCCCGAGGAAACTACAGACCTCTGCCACATTCTTGGGTGCTTCCCAAGAAACAACTACCTAAACCTTTGATGGGTCCACCACTACCCACTGCTCGGACACCACGTTCCCGAGGATGTGCACTTATCGTGTCCAAAACATTCATTTAGGCAACTTCTCATAGAGCTGATGATGTTGTTGGACCTCCAAAACCATCCTCAGGTGCTCTGCATCATCCTCCTCTGATCTTGAGTAGACCAGGATGTCGTCGATGAACAAAACTACGAACCAATCAAGGTAATCTCGAAAGATGGAGTTCATAATCCCCATGAACACAGCTGGGGAGTTCATAACACCGAAGGGCATGACTACAAACTCGAAGTTTCCATATGTGCACCTAAACACTGTCTTTGGGATGTCGCCCTCCTTCACTCTCAGCTGGTGGTACCCAGACCGTAGGTCGATCTTCTAGAACCATCCTACCCCTTTCAGTAGGTCGAAATGATCGTCTATCCTCGGAAGAGGGTAGCGATTCTTGATCGTCACCTGATTCAGCCTCTTGTAGTCTATACACAACCCGACACCACCATATTCCTTCTCTGTGAACAAGAATGGAGCACCCCACGATGAAGAACTCGGCCGAACATAACCCATCTTCATTAGATCATCAATCTGGATCCGCAACTCCCATAGCTCTAAAGGTGCAATCCGGTAATGAGCCATTGAGATCGGATGAGTGCCGGGCTGCAGGTTTATCCCAAACTCAATATCCCGTCGAGGGGGTAGAGTCGTTACCTCCTCAGGAAAGACGTCCATAAACTCACGGAAAACCTCTGGAACCTCCACCATCTCAGTATCTACTGATTCCACTGACAGCTTGGCCAACAAGGATAGGAGGGGTTCCTCTCGCCTGTTGCCCTTCTGAATGCTCCGCTCTCCGGTGAAGGTAACACGCCGGCCTCCCAAGTCCAAGAACACAACCCTACCTCGGAAATAGTAGATGACGACACACATAAATAATAGCCATTTGATGCCTAGGATGACATCGTATGGATGTATCTGTAGTAGCAGAAGATCCCTAACCGACTGATGTGGCCCTATCATCAGTCTGCATCCCTAACAAACAAACAACAAGTCGGTCTGACCTCCGACTGGTGTGCTCAACACCAGAGGCACTGGAAGTCTCTTGGCATCTAGTACCAAGGCACGGTCTAGACTGGGTGTAACAAAGGAGTGCGAAAATCCGGTATCAAACAAGGCATAAGAAAGAGTGATAAAAAAACTGATCGTACCTCGAACAACCTCCGGCCCTACTGGAACTACTGCCTCTGCGGCGTGTAGCTGTCCACGCCTGGCTCCTTTTCCCCTCGGCTGTTGGCCACCTCCCCGACCACACCCTGGCCGAGGTCCCTGAGGAGCGCCCTGAGGTCGGCCCCCACCTCCTACGTCTGTCCTTGGAGGAGCCGGATCTCGCTGTCCCTGCTTCTACTGCTGGAAAGGCCTGGCTGGAAGCTGCTACTGGGGCGGGTGTTGGGGCTGTCCGCCACTGCCGTACTATACCCGGTATGGGCACTAAATCTGGAGATGTCCATGGCTCCCACAGACGAAGCATCACAGTCCCGGGCCCGAAGGAAAAGGGCGAGTACTGGGGGATCGAAACTGAAACCGCTGCGGCCTGCTCCTTGAGGGTCGGAACCTGGAGGGTCCTAACGTTGGAGGCCTGGTGCTAACAGCCTTCCCCTTCGATGGTCCCAACTGGATCCTGTCTCGTGACACGCCTCCTAGAGCATGCATCCTCTCTACCACGTCAGCCCTATTCTGGACCTCTAAGTACGTCAGCAGGGTAAAGGGGGTAATAGCATACTGGAGGGAGGGTCGGAGTGCCTCCTCTAGACGTCTTGCCCGAGACTCCTCATTCTGTCACAACCCACCTTTACCAAAAGGAGGGAAGCGTCAGCAGGTTTCCACACCCTTTCATCTTTAAGTTGAAGTAGATATAATGACCCTCGAAACCCTCCTTCTATAGGTCCCGGAGTGGCGACTAGCACCAAGGGTATGGAAATTACACACAAGTGGAAGGAATTACCCTTTTTGTTTTATAGGATCGGGAGATAAGATGATGAAACCCAACAACACCAAAAGTAAAAGAAAAGTAAAGAAAAAAGTAAACCATTCCCACATGCATGTTCGAAAAGTAAAAGCCACAAAGTACAAAAGTGACTACAAGGGTAAGTACCAAAGAAAGGAAAACAACAACTGCAACTGCCCAAAGGTCCGAGCTAGTATGGAACTGTGCGATCCCCGAAGTCCACCTGGAAACCTGAAAGCAGTTTTATATACGTAGGGTGAGCATACTAGTACACTCAGTAGGTAAAACCAAAGACTCTCGTGCACAAGTGTGGGAACGTACTAAAGTCCCGTGAGAAGAAGACAACCATTACTATGAAGAAGTTCACCCATCCCACTCACTGGATACACTAACCAAGTAACGCAAACCAAGTAATATATATAATAGAACATCGATGTTTGGGTACCCCACGTCACTTTCCCACTGGTTGTTGAGACATCCTACGCATCGAACCAATCCCGCCATTCTCACCGCAGTCCCACTGCCACACCCGCCAACACACACCTGGGCCACAACCGCACACAGTCCCCCTGCCAAATCTCGCCCGTAGACACCTAGGCCACAACTGTCACACGTAACCATGCCTTCAAACACCTATTCCAGAAAAACCACCACCACGCCCGATGACAGCTCGACTAGAAGATCCACTGCCATGCCCAAAGACACCTAGGCCTCATCCCGAAGACACTTGGGAAACGACCTACCTGCACACACTTGGGCCAACCACTACACTACCCTGCCTGAAGATTCTTGGTCTAATAATGGACCTCATTCCATCACATCCTACCCGAAGGTACTTGGGCTATCCGGGAAAGGGAGAAGAAAAGGAGCTAATAACTATCCACTAAGAATAGTGTTGGGAAAAACACCCTCCCCCATGAAATGGGGTTGTTCGGCACTAAGTGCTCAACTTGGGTGGGGTGAGAATAATAAACACAAAACTAAAAGTATATACATAGGAAACAAGCACTCACCCAATGTTATGTTTTTCTTCAGACAGCCTACAGATCACAGCAGCACTCAAGTCTGAGTCACAACTTTCGCCGACAAAACTCATTTGTCCCATTCTTGTTTTCATGTTCAGTAATAATGTTTAAATAATTCCATGCACCTACTTGGGCAACTAACACCATAAGCATAACCAAGGAAAGAATCTATCCAAACGTCATTTTAAACATTCACACCCGGTTCTCTTGTAATGTTACAACAACAAGGGGATAAGTGAGATCCATCGAAGTACTGGAACCAAAGAAACCCTAGAGACACTACCCTGTGTCCCCCAAAATGGTTTCTCATCAACAGAGGATCCCACCCCAATTCATGATAAAAACATGGTAACCACTCGGTCTTAAACTCACAACCACCAAATCCATATCAACATGGGATCCCATCCCCTCCCACTTCTCCATCAATCGGCCCATAAATGAAAACAACCAAACCACTACCACCAGCACAAAGCAGGTCCTTGCCGGTATTTCCTGATATATAAGATTTAACACACTCCATGATTTCAATTTCATGTGCTTTAACCGAGGGTTATCACTGAAGGGTTGATCCATGTGCTTTCAATTTGTTTAGCCGGGTGTATGTGATTAACCAATTTCCCTTTTCACAGCCGGAGTTCACAACCACAGAAAAGTCATTTAAAACATCCCCAGGGGTTCATTAGTGCATAGAGAAAGACCACCAACGACCATGATTTTCAGTAGGAGTAAGCCCACACAATTCAGAAAGATGATCATAACATAAAACAGCATCAACGATCACAAACCCCCCTTCTTTCTTCATATAATCAGTTCATTATATTTATTTAGGTCTGGTTTATTCAATTCTACAAAATAAAAAGTACGCCCACCCCACATGATACACCAAAGTGAGAGATGAAGAAATTCCCTACCTGTTGATCAATGATCGATGCTAAGGCTGGGGCAGAACTTCACGGATAGAGATGTGGTTCGCCTGAATGAAAATCGCCTCGTCTATCAATGCTTTGGTCGGGCGTAGAACTTCACGCATAGCGATGCAGCTCGTCTGAACAAAAATCTACTCGTCTGGACGAAGGGTACTCTTAGAACAGGGTGATCGAGAAAATAAGAAACCACAGCTAACCCTTAGTTTATAAGAGCCGCGGACGGTTGAGAAAAGAACGCCAAACCGCGTAAGGAGCGGGGGTCGTGGGTTGACAACGCGGCCCACACATTATTAAAGGGGTTAGGTGGTTTAAACCGACGCACACACCATGTTAATTTATTAAATATTTAATTATAACATTTATGGGTGTTACCAGGCTTTAAAACAAGCTTAAAGGGGGTCAAAGAAGTGTTTAAAACTCAATTTGCGCACGTCACTGGAAAAACCCCGACAATGCCGGGTGACGCCGATCGGTCTCACCGATCGGTCGCACCGAGATGCTACCCCTTTAGGATTCATATTTTTGGAAAAGGAAAGGACCAAGAGAGTCTGGGTCATCACACATTAAAATATTGGATTTTCTTGTATGTGTCTTGTGTTATATAGATAAAATATTGTTCAAGGAATATTACATAGGAGCATAGGGATACCTGGTGCATTTGGGAATTTTTTGTGTCTAGAGCATATAGACTCAGAGTTGGACTCTCGAAGAATTTAGTTTTATAGTTTTGTTATGTTGGGAAATATTTCAAGTTGGGTTTCTATTTTTATCCATTAATTTTTGTTTTATATTATCATACTCTTGTTCACTGTATAGGTTTTTCAAGTGTTGTTATCCTCTAGTTATTTCATATTTTTATTTTAATTCCTCTGTAATTTTTTGTCAATATGGTCAGGTGTGTATGTACAATTAAATTTTGAAAAGGTCTCCCATGATACTTATACCTTTCAACACTTTTCTCCACCCCAAGATTGTGTAGGAAGTCTTGGGTTAACTACATCATGATCCCAATTAGTTTGGGCTATGACAGATTTGGTATCAGATCTCTTCATTCCTGGGGATGGTTTATGGTGTGGTCCCCTTCTATGTATTTTAGTTGGGATTTAAGTAAATGGTTTCAAGGTGTCTCGAGTGATTATTTCAAGCATGGGAACCCAATGTTGTTGTGGCGTCTGACATATCCATTCATTTGGACCTTGAAAACCTTAGTAGAGACTCAACATACCGAGACTTTGGTTAAATAGATAAATGATACATTAATCATAGAAGATTGATTCGTTCCAATTTCCTTCATGATTCACCTCCCAAATGAAGATATATTCTTATCGGATAGATGTACTTCTTGATTAAATTTTCCAGATTCCAGCATGAAGAATGATATCTAGGTAAGTTCCAATTCATGACACAAATATGATGAGTGATGAGGCCATAGTTCAAGGATCATAAAATTTGATCCTTCCCCTAGGTAGAAATATAGTAGAACCCCCACCTATTGAGTATAAGATCATAAAAACTCAGTCAGATTAAAATGAATGTAGGCCTTGTGCACTTTTTGAGTTCCAACTCCAAATGTTATTTAGGTTCAATGGTGAGCCAGATCCCTAGGTAGCAGTGGATGGCTAGATTCATCAATCTGTGTCTTAAATATTATCCTGGAATTGACTAGTTTGGTGGTTATGCTGTTAGAAATCATGTTCCATGGAGGAGTTGTACATTGGTGGAGTCTTGTTATATAGATGTGTGATGATTCGACAAACTCATGGGAAAACATCTAGTAGATATTCTATAGGGATTAATAGTCCTTCTACATGGGCTTGATTTGGATTCAAGTGATTCTGGTGTTGTGGTAGGTATAGATGATAGAGGTAGATTATGATGAAACATTTAATAACCATAAAAATTGTTCCATTGATATGCTCTTGTATGGATACTTCATAGCATAGATGTTTGAATACAGAGTCTGTTGAGATATCTATGAAAGTGTGCAACCCTTATACCATCCCTTCTATGCCAAGGTGTTGGAGTGGGAAATGGTGAAGAATATATTCCTATCAGATGGAGGCCAGGAAGCTAGAGCTGGTAATGGTTGTTATAATGTTGAGTCATCTATAGAATCCAGTAGATACCAATTGACATGATCATGGTGTATGGGTTCTTCCCAGGATTAAGACTAGGCATGGGGTTAGGGTTAGCATAGTTGACCAGGGTAGCCTATAGAGGGGAGATGTAATACATGTGATGACTGAGATTAAATGGAATTTGATTCTATAACCTAGTGTGATGAAGATCACATAAATATAGTTGTTGTACCACCATTGTAGAGGAAGCTCCATGACAAGGGTTCTCCTAGGTGAGTACTGGGTGACCGGCAGGGAGGAAAAGCTGGTAGGGGAGTAGGTGGAGCTCTAAGAGGAGGACTTACGAGTGGTGGATGACACAATGTTATCCTTCCTCCACCATTACCATGGGGGAATCCTCAGGCTTAGTGAGATAGTGGGTGAAGCCAAAGATAATTTTAGGCTATGGTGGCATATAACCCAATGACACACGTGTTGATTAGAGGTATGATCTATGTTTATTAAACACTTGAATTAGTATTTTTAGATATGGGTTATTATAATTCCATCATCTAAGTATTACATGGGTGAGAGATGGATCTCCCAGTTGAGGCATTAACCTAACAAATTTTTCTTGAGGTTCCTACGGGGAATGCTTATTGTATATATTCCAGTAGTATGATCTATCACATGGTGGATAGAGGTTATCATGAAATAGAGAGGTTTTTAAGTGAGAAAAAAAGGTGAAGCAATGGGAGGAATGGTTGAAAATATTAGAGAGGTGGTGAAGGGTGGCGTCGATCATAAGAGGGAGGAGAATAAAGGCGATCACCAGGTGTACAGACACGTGGAGGGAGGCAGTGGGAAATACGGCCATGAGAGTGTGGAGAAAACTGGGAAGGGTGGCAGGATCCTGGGGAAGATTAAGAAGAAAATTCCCGGTGGAGGCACCAGAATGAACGTGCAGGTGAGGGAGGGTAATCACAGCGAGGGGGGCGAGTTCAGGGAGAAGGTGATAGACAAAATCCCTGGTGAAGGCAGTGCTCCTAAAGACGGGCACTAAAAGAAATAGAAAACTTCTGAGTCCGTTGATTGGTACCTTCTCTTTTTAATGGATCCACATTATGGAAGGGTGATGTGTCTTAATGTTTTATGAACATTACTTATGTTATAATTTTTTTCTACTAATAAATGTGGTCTGATATGGAGAACTGGGTTTGAATTTATGTTATAAACCATCCCCTATAAGTTTTTTCCTGAAGAATAAATAACTAAATTGAGGGGAGAGAGGTTCTCATGGGACCTTTTTGTCATCAATATGGAACCTTATGATGTATTATTGTGTATGGATTGGTTATCCATGGTCTAAGACTTGATTTTCTTTCATCACGAATGAGTCATATGCCTCTAATATAATGGTAAAAGATTCATTTTTGTGGGAAAGCGTGATCTCAGGGCGAGATGATTGGGTTTTGTGAGTATGAAGCAGCATCCTATCACCCATTTGTTGGAGAGTGTGTCCCTTGCTGAAAAAGGATATCTATGAATATTGATTACATAATCCATGGAGGATTATTTTTGGATATCATCACTGATGATATTTTGGGACTACCTCTCAGGCTTTAGATGGATTTTTGTGTTGACGTGATTCTTGTGACTGCTCTACTATATTTAGTGGCATATTAGAGGGAAATACTGAGCTCCGAGAGCTACAGATGTTGTTGGAGTATATTTTAGGGAAGGGTTTTATATGGAATTTTGTGTCCCCCAATGCATCTCTATTATTTTTCATTAAATATGAATATGGGCGCTTATGGCTACGTTTGAATTATCATCATCTGAACTGCGGCATGATAAAAATAAGTACCCCTTATTGGAAATTTATGAAAAAATTGATCATTTTAGAGGCATTATATGGTTACCATAGATTAAATTAAATTTTGGATACCACCAATTGATATTTTTTGAGGCTGGTGATCTGAAGTTGGCATTCTTATGTCACTACAGATACTATGAGTTCCAGTTAATGACATTTTGTGTGATGATTTCCTATGGTGTATTTATTAATTTGATGAATCAAATCTTCCATCATTAATTGGACAAGTTTTTTTATTCACTGATCAAATACTCATATACACAGTGTCATAAGTGGAGTAGGCCCATAACATGAGGAATGCCCTAGATTATCTTTGGGAACCCCAGCTTCATTTAAAGCTCTCTAAATGTTATTTTTGGATTCATGTGGTTCAATAAATGGGGAATTTAATTTTAATAATGGTTTAACAGTGGACCCAGTGAGGATCAATGAAGTGATTTCTTGGGATCCACCCATGATTATGTTAGAGGTGGAATGTTTTCTTAGGTTGGTACTGTACTTCTGGAGGTTTGTGGTATACTTATCTCATATTGTAGCCCCTTTGACCATCCTGATGTGGAAATGGAAATTATTTTCCTAGAATGAGTAGTTCAAGAGGTTCTTCGAGGATTTAAGGATTAAGATGATGAGTTCTCATGTTTTGAGACAAATGGAGGTGGGTGTGGAGTATGTACTATATTTAGATTCCTCAGGGGATGGGCTCATCTACATGTTGATGCAAAGATGGCCAGTTATCACATATGGGTCAAGGAATTTGAGCCACCATGAGAAGAAATGTGTTACCCACTACTTGGAGAGTATAGTGGGGGTCTTTTATATCAGAATGTGGAGGAACTATCTTCTGGGAGTTGGATTTTTTATTTTCACAAATCAATAGATTATTAGGTATGAAATCACACTTATAGAATTGAACCAAAGACGAAGGTGCTGGTTGTAGATCATGCAGGGCTATGAAATTGAGATAGTATATACTCAATGGAAGGGAAATGTGGAAGCATATTACATTAGTATGATTTACTAGGATTGTTTACTTCAAGATGTGTCTAAGCAGTTTGATTCATTATTACTGAACCTAGTTGAGAAGGGGTCTATGTAACTTCTTCAGTCGATGTTGTTTTCACCTCTTCTCTTTCATTGTGTGAGAGAGACCCAATTTGGAGATATTGACTGTGTGGTATTTCATGGTAAGATATAATCATGAGATTCACCTGATGGATTTTTTGATGGAGGTAATCAAATCACCTTGTTATAGTATAGATGGTGGTGGAACTCACGATACAGGATGTGATGGTAGATTTTCATAGTTCTCCATTAGTTGTATGTACCTGTGTGGGGAATATGTTTAGTGAGCTTCATATAAAATTTTTGTGGGACGACTTGAGATAGAGTGTGGATGAGTTCATATAATGGTTCCTCATGTTTTAGTAGGTGAATCCTGAGCACTAAGTTCTAGTAGGTTTGTTGCATCCCCTTGATATACTGATAGGGAAATGGGATATCATATCCATGCACATTACAATAGGGATTCCATGGAAAGAAAGATGCCC
This sequence comes from Viscum album, assembly GCA_963277665.1. Lineage (NCBI taxonomy): Eukaryota > Viridiplantae > Streptophyta > Magnoliopsida > Santalales > Viscaceae > Viscum > Viscum album. The sequence goes on along the minus strand of OY728122.1, from coordinate 573,438,219 downwards.
TGAATCCATATGAGTGATAGATTACTGACTCACAATGTCACGAAACTTACTTTATATAAGGGAGACTAGTTTTATAGAGTTTTGGGGATGTTTTGAGTTTTGGAAACTGTCCAACATCATGGGTTTCCCAAAAATATTGTCTCCAACCAACATGCTTGGTTTATATCATGGTTTTGGTGGGTCCTACAGTAATCATTCAGGACATAGATTAGGATGTGTATAGAATTAAATCCCCAGATAGATGGGAAGATAGAGTGAACTATTCAGGTGATATAGGATAATATGGGGGCTTTCATGTTGGGAATCGGTTGGAGAGACCAGGATCAATTTTCATTTAGGGATTTTTCATAAAATAATAGATACAGATATACTATCATTAAGGAACCATTTGTGGCCCTATACGGGAGTCCCTTTACGTAAACTTTATTTTGTACGTAGATCGGAAAGGAATATCTTTTTGGGCTAGAGGTGGTGTATTTTATGATAAATTTTGTCCAGGTCATTCGTGAGTGGTTGAGAAAATCACACATTAGGAAGAAATACTATGTAGATCATCAACATAGTCCCTTGAAAAATGGATAAGTAGACAATTATTTCCTTAGATTCTCCCCATCAGGAGGATTCTGGAGATTTGGTTGAGGAAAAAAGATGTACCCAATGTTCATTAGGTAATTAGATATATTTCAGTGGATGAAGAGGATTTGTAGAGCGTCTCCCTACCTAATGGTTAAAATGGGTGTCCAGTGTCCTGTATGCATCGCAGTTTAGGGGACACGTGAATGACCCCATAGATGCTATTGACTGGGTTGATATGAACATTAGGGTTGGATCCACTTTTTTGGAGAACATAGTGGGGATTAAGCATTAATCGGATAGGACCTCTCATGAATAGAGAATCTCCTCGATTTGGGAAATGGGACCGCACATGATAGTGAATGAGATCTCATGGGAGCAGGAGATCCATATTCGGGATCAATATCTCAATATTTAGGTTTATTTATTTTCATTTGAAGGATGAAAAGATTGATTGTGGGAATAATATGGAGACCCATTTTTTCATTGATAGACATTCAAATATTTCTAGACATATTTTCAAGGCCAAACGATAAGACATCATATGATTCATAGGCCTGATGTGCTGAAAAATAATTTTATAAAAATATAAAATATATTTTATATTACGAAGATTATTTCATAAATAAATTGATATAAATATTAAAAGAAATATAGATTAAAAATCATAGACCATCGTTTATTCTGGAAAGTGAGGACCTCCCAAAGCAGGACCAAAAATCGACCGGAATAAGGGTTTCAGATGAAATGGTCATTGGATGGTTACTTTCAATTAAATTAATTGCTACTGAAAATGACTTTTTATTGAAGGTCCCACTAGGTCAGGGGGGAAAAGTGGTACAATCCTAAATCATCGTTACTAAAACGGATGTTGCAGGAATTGGGAAGAGATCCAAGGCTGTCATAAATAATACATCTGTTGTCAGGGTTCCCCTTGTTGGCAAGGCAATCAGTGACCGAGTTTCCCTCCCTCAATGCGTGTGTAATATCAGCGTCCATGCTCACCAAGGGCCTGCATTACCTGATAATGTAACCTAAGTACCATGGGGGTCTGGATTTATTGAGTAGGATGATGACAAGGAGGCATGAATTTGATTTAGCTACGGAGACAGGTATGTGGTGGTCATGGAAGATGGAAAGACCGCTAAGCAAGCTATGGCTTCGGCTTCAATGGGGGTGTACGGTCCATAAAAGATACTAAATCCAAGGACCACAGATCCTCTTCTATCATGGATCAGCCCCCCTATTATCATAATGCCTTGTTCATATGATTCATCCACATTTAGTTTGAGACCAGAGCTAGGAGGGTTCCACTTAACCCACCTCCCTTTCCCTGTGCTACGACATTTTAGGGGCAAAGACATTTTCGTCGTCCCTCCATGAAGAAGAGAAATGAGCTCCTCTCGCAAGGCAAGAAATCAAACCTTGAGGAATGTAAAAGACCTGTGACTACCTTTGCGTTATTTTTTCCTCATATCCCAGATGACCCAGCAGATTGAAACACAAGCCATGCCACGAAGATTGTGCTCCCTGGGTGGATTCTTCCTTACCTAAAACCACTAGGGGAGGAATTCTGGTTCGCAGTCATGGTGCCCCTATACTCCCATCCATTGTCTAGCCAGGTTCGATGCAAATTTAGCCCATTCTCTCTCAAAGAAGAGGTGACATGATGACTCGGTGGCTGGGTTGTTGCAGCACAAGCATCAGGAGGCGATCTGAATGCCTTTCTTCTGAATGTTATCATCCGTCGGAATGGATCTATTTCATATTCTACAGACCATAACATTCATCTTTTTTGGGATCTCTTTGAACCATAGGTATCTTGCCTATGAATCCGCTCCCTGTATGATGTGGATGGATTCAACATAGGATCAGATGTGGAATGATCTAGATGCAGAATCCAAAAATATGCACATGTCTGGGTTATCTGAAAGGATAATATTGTCGAACATGTTTTTTGATCGGCTTCCAAAGTCATAGAAGTTATGTTCGGGTGCGTCCTAGCCTGGTTGAATATGATCTACCAATCACCCAGTTGGCCTTGTTCTCAAGCACAATGAGAACCTATCTCATGCATTTGTAAAGAGCCGAGAGGTTTCCATATAGACTCCCCCAGTTACTCCAATCATGTTCATACCAATCATGGATGAATCTTCCCCACAGTGACGTCCCTTCAATGATGTCCTAGGCATGTTTAGCATGCATGCCCTACATGCTCTCCGTAACACTATGAAGGTTCACACCACCTTCAAAAAGAGGTTTGGCCATCCGAGGCCATGAAGCCCATCAACATTTTCCCTATTTTCTGTTATCCCAAATGAAGAGTTCAAGATTTTTCCAATCCGAATAATGGTCTCTTTGGAAGGGATAATAATAGCATAAGTGTGCATGGGAATGGACGTCAAAACGTTGTTAGCCAGCGTGATTCTTCACCCAAATGAAATAAACTTATTCTTCCAGTTGTAGACATGAGTTGTGATTTTGATTATTAGTTTATCAAAGTCCACCTTCTTTATCTTTCCGTTCGAAATGGGGACATCGAGATATTCCATCGGGAGTGGTTTCCTTAAAAAGCCCAGCCTCTCTTGAATGATCCGAGAATGCTGACTAGAGCAGGCTTTTAGAAGATAAATGATGCTTTTAGTGTGGTTCACATGTTGCCCACTCCAACTTCAGTAAATATCCATGATAATATTGAAAAACATTGATCAATCGAGACCTACCATTGATGATGAAAATGATATCATCCACATACATTAGATGTGACATGTTTCCCGGCCCAGATTTGTTCCTGTAATGGATGATACGAACGCTGACTATAGCAGTGTTGATGTTCTTTGAGAGCACGTCTTAAGAAAGAATGAATACGCAGGGAGATAAGAGGTCCCCCTGCTGCAGTCCCCGAACCGATTTAAAGAAGCTGAAGCATCTGCCCATGAGGCCCACTATTAGCCAAGGGGAAGAAAAGCATCTAAAGATCAGATCTCTGGACCATGTGCTGAAACTGAAGTGTTTCACTACTTTCAGGATGAATTTCCAACTCATCCTATCATAAGCCTTGTACATATCAAGTTTTATCGTGATGTTAGACCCATTGCACTTCATGTTAAGATCGTTGACCATCTCCTTTGAAATCCCAATGGCCCCTTGGATGTTCTAGCCCGGCATGAAGCCCTGTTGCTCGTCAGAAATTATCTGGGGAAGCAGGTGGCTGATTCTTTTGTTGATCAAACCCACCAAAATCTTATATGAGATGTTGCACAGGCATATAGGTCTGTACTACCCCAGGGAATCAATTAAATTAATTAATTAATTAATTTTTTTTAATTTAAATGAAATCACTTTAATTAACTTGAAATATGAATTTTATGAAAGGATCTACAAGGATATCCACATAACCTTGGGATTATAGAAATGAGTCATTTTACCCACTTGTTGGAGAATCGAAATCAGAAGATTATGAAACTCTGAATTCTTGTTGATTAGGGAATAAATGATTCAAAAACATCTCACATTCATTGAAGAGAATGTTATTCATCGATGAATGATCCTATAACTAGGTAGTAATCATAGTTTTTTGGATTCTTCTATAGTTGATAAAATATATTATTCATGATCGTATTAATTTCTTTTATCTTCACTAATTAATCCTATGAATCTACCCACACAATGGATTTAAATTTTTTATTCAATTTTCTAAACCCATGAAAATATAAATTTTGTTAGATTCTAAATAATTCGTAGAAAATGATCATTTAATATATATTTTTCATTTATCCTAACAAATAATCTCATTATTTTTCAATTTTTACATAAGATATCGGTTTGACATTTCTGGGCATCACCGAGACTGATTGGACCCCCAGATTTGTGACAGAATTGGGCCTAAGGAATGGATTAGAGAATTAGGTTTGGGTTATAAGTATTTAGGGGTTGTGGATTGTTTCGCAATGGATCCAGGATCTGAATTAGGGTTTTAGTGTGGTATGTGTTGTACGGAAATCGAGGGGATGAATTATAAATTTCCTTTCTGGCCAACAGATAACCAGAAACAATGAATGAAGTTCTATTCCATATATGTTGGGAGGTCTGGAGATTAGTTATGAGGAGGAAAGGATTTATCTTGAATTCCATTAATCATTTGTAACATTCTCGGAAAACAAATGATTCTATGGAATGTACTGTGATGAACACATGTCGGGTAGTTCCCATTTGGATGTATAGATTGTGTTTTGAAAATGTTATGGATCACACTCCATGTGATGGGGTCACATACCATGTTCCCCTACCAAGGTATATAGGCTATTTTGAGAAGAATAAAGGAATAACCTTTTATGGGAGGACACATCATTCACCGAATTACACAGTCACATGAAGTTTTACACAAACACAGTTGAAGCATGGTTAAGACCTCAGGTGGTAGAGGAATTAAATTTACTGAACCTACACACCATATAATAATACAAGATTACAGATTAGTGTACTATCAGGAATATAAAGAAGAATAAAAGTGTGACAAAACACCATGTGGTTCCCCCTACACACCATTTACCACTACATTCATTTTTAGAAAACATCTACCTCTCTTATATCCTCCTTTTGGAATCATAATTTTTCCTACAAGTAGCATACCCTAAGTGTTTTTTAGTATAGAAAATGATTGTGGCATCTATAGTATGTTTTGAGATTCAATAAAAGATGTTTCGATGTCGATATTATTCAAGAAATGCTTGATCTTAGCAGTGACTAGGAAGGATGATCAAATTGATCAGCGTGGGACCCTCCTATGGGTCCGAGCATTGTTCCTCAGTCAACTATTAGAGTTGTAGAAATTAGATATATGGGTATGGGTCCTCTACCGATTATGAGATTAGATACCTCCGTCTGGGATAGGGAAAGAGTCCTCTACCAATCCGACGAGGTTTGACCTCATGCATCATCCGGGGATGGTTCTTCAACAATGATAGTGGCACCCTCCTACTGGGAATTTCGTGGGTCCTTTGTCTCCTATCCAAGTGGCAAACTTCTACGTTATTGGGGAATGTGACTTTAAAAACTAGAGTGGAACCCTCCAGAGGAGTTAGAAATTTCTCCTCTACTTACTATTATATTTTTACACATGTGGTGGGATGGGGATGGGTCCTCTACTGATTAATTGAGTGAAACCCTCTTGTGGAGTTATGGAATGGTTCCTAGACCATCAAAGAGGAAGCCACCTATTTGGAAGTGGCATGGGGCCTCTAACTATTTAATGAGAGGAAAAATCTTATTGTATCAGAGTATATATCTTCTACCTAGAGAATATACCCCTCAAATATGTGGAAAATTGGTGAGGTGTGGCTTGACATCGATGTTTATGCTTGACAAACACATGAGATGTTGGGTATCATTGTTGGTCTCTTGGAACTGATTGAAATCCATCATGAGGTTGGTTGTGAGATGGATATCCTCTTTCACTCTCAAATGTAATAATAGTTTTGAATATATATATATATGCCCATGTCATTGGATTTTGGTACTCTCTTTCTTTGGGTTGATTTTTCTACAACCTATCCTTATCATGTCTCTTACTTGTTCCCCTCTAGCTTTTGGGGAATCCAACTATGTATCTATATAGTCTCCCCTTCAGGGGATTACCCAAAGATGTTGTGTCTTATGAAAATAAAATATAGTTTGTAATTTAATAAAGGGGATTGTATGTATACCTAGTGAATTTTACCGTGTATGTTAGTTGGATCATAGGCATTTAGAGAGGGAGTCCAGCAGTAATTAGTTTTCCATTTTTAAGGTTGAGACATAATTCTAGTTGGGCATGTATTTTTTACTATTATATTTCAGTTTACACTATCATACTATTGTACACCCTAGAGTATTTTCATGTATGGATATCCTATAGTTGTTTTATCTTTTAATTATTAATTGTCATCAATTTTTCATTGAGAGGGTTGAGTGTGTTCGTACAATAACAATAGGAAAAGGCCTCTGATGTTAGTTATTTGATTCAGTGCTTGTCTCCACCCAAATCCTATGGGGTTGTTATTAGGGGTAGTCTTAGCTAGAGACCCACTACATTGGGTTGTGGCATCCCATAATATTCAAAATGAATCTTTGTTTTTTTATTTCATGGATATAAAATAATTGATAATTTATTGCACAAAAACTCCATTTTAATATTTAATAAAAATTTAACTTCTTAAGAAAAATTAATGAAAAGTATAACTAGGATAAATTTGACTTTATGAATACAATAAAAAATACTATTTCATTAAATTCATTTTTGATAATTGATAGAAATTAATTTTAATAAAAATGAAAAATATGTAATGAAACCTAAGAGTCGAAAAATACCTTTTAAGTAAAAAAATTATACAAAACTATACCATAAAATTTATTTCTATAAATTTAATTTTATTATTAATAATATAAAATGACTAATATTCCAATGAAAAAATTATAAAATGATTTTATACTTTGTAGTTTTTTTTTAAAAAATAGTGTTTTTTTAAAAAATTATTATTTTCAATATCCATTGTAAACTCAATATTTTCAGAAAAATCACAAGAAATAAATATATGATAATTTTGATATTCTTATATAAAAAATATTTTCATTTTAATTATTTAAAATATTGGCAAGTTTCATAAATAATTTATAAAATTTTCTGTCAAAAATAAACAATATCCTTTTTGATAAAGATGTATTTTTAGAAAATAATATAACTTTTCTAAAAATCGGTTGATTATTTTATGATCGCTTATAAAGTCATTTATATTGAGTTTGAAATTTATATATATTTCATAAATTAGGTGGTCATTATCATACCTATAAATTTAATGTCTAGTTTAGAAATATAACATTAAATAATAATATTTTATTACTATATCAGGGTTCATTTAAACTCAATGTTTCATGTATCACAAGATATCAAAGAAAGAATATTATTTAAAGAGAAATATTTTCTAATGTCTAAGGATGTTAAATTATCCACCCATCCTTTAATAAATTATGTCTTTTCAATTTTAAATGTCACTACGTAATCAATGCATTGGGATTTGAAAATTTCATTGTGGAAACTCACATCATAAAATAGGGTTAATAAAACATTTTCATGATAACAGATAATGAAAAATATGATGGTATTATGGATAAAAACAAAACTAGGTTCCCAAAAAGAATAATATTATTTATATTTGAAGACATTGATATGGATGGAAAACCTAACTCACAAGGACTGATAAAGATTGATATTGAAAATGGCCAAGAGAAAGTAAACCATGAAGAAACTATAAATATATTATTATTTAAAAGATCATTGATTTATCATTAAAGAAATTTAAACTGATTTTGTTTTTTGTGTCAATATACTTCTCATAATGTTAATGAATTAATTTACTACCTACAGTACAAAAATATGGATATGGACTTACGTGATAAGAATAATTTCACCCTTAAATTAATCTACACCACATTATCTTCCATTTACAAAAATAATGTGTATTCGAGATAATTTTTTCATGCCTAAAGCACTAAAATAACATTTTAACCATCACATAATCCCAGAAAAGGATAGAAAGATATTACCCATGTCCCAATAAATTAACCAAAATCACCTATGTATTACAAGGGAAGATAATTCACAAAATCAATAAGCCTATATACAATGAATTACTACAAATTATGAATAATAATTCTCAATGTTAAAATTAAATCACTACATAAATAATTATCCCAAAATATAATTAAAATTCTCCAAATATAGTATACAACCGAAATTCAAAAGTATTTGATCAAATATTATTCTCATATTAATTTAAAATTAATCTCAAATCATCATTATTCATTGATATATAAATATACCAAAATGTATATTCCATAACTAAGTAGTTAAGAATATATAGTAAGCATTTCCTTAAATAAATTAACTTATATCATATATAATTTTAGTAACCTCACAACTAGTGAATTTTTTAACCTAATATATTATCTTATACCATTCATGTTACATATTAGAAGTGTAATATAATTATTTTTAAATTATACTACACATAAAACCTTATGGATATATATATATCTCAATCAAATAAAACATTTAAAATATATTATTAGTCACATCAAAATTCCATGACACAAAGCCACATGAGGTGACCAAAGCCTTTGATCTCTTTATCAACGTCAAACTTATTAACCCATGATGGTATCCAAATCTTGAAAACATATATGCTTAAAAAAATTCCATATCATTATTCCTTAATTATCTTCAAAAAATTGATTATATTCCATAAATCTAAAAATTTATTCTACATCACCAATGATATAATAACTAATTTTTTTTCATCAAATGACAATCAAATTTTGAGGTCTCTAATACCATTCCATCATTGTTATACATATACTTATACCAAGTAAACTATATAAAATTTTTTTTTTATTGGTACCATTCAACATATATTTGAAAATCCATAAAGATAAACTAATATGGAATAATTTCTAGTTGTTTCAGGTCATATAAAAACCATAATATCATTATTATAACACATATAAAACATATTTATAGTATAAAAATATAGAAAATCTTCAATCCTTCCACCACCATATAAAAATCTAACATGGACTCATCACCTTACTGCCATATACTTCTTTCCTACTATATGAAATATGAATCATTTATTAGGATGTATCAACCTCAATTTAATCATTCTTATTACTTTATTAGTAAGACATATTTCTTGTACATCCCATACTTTTATACATCATTCCTAGTCTCTTCATCATCATTAGTGAAGCCATTACTTATACTACCTTTCTGTTTATTTTTCATGCATTCCCCTTGGACATCTATTTCCATAATGACCATACTTTCCATATTTACCTCATTCAACTTTCTAGGTAGCTAACGTATACCATTATTCTTCTCTACTATATTAAATGATCATTTAATTTTTCCTCTGCAATAAAATACATTAGGTATTTATCTTCCACAATAAAAACATCATCCCATACCTATGATACATTCCCTTTAGTGCATCCTCCAAAATTCTCATCATGTAGGAATCCAACTCTTCTTTCCTCTATTATATTCATAAAAAACATATTTATCTTATTTTGTGTGTCAAGAGTCTCAAAAAATATGATATTTTTAATCATATAATGGGATAGAATAGTAGGCATAATTACAAGGTTTTTCATTCTAGCGTATGTTTTCTTTAGTAACACATGAAGGCAGTCGTTACATTTTCTTTCATTGTTAACATGAATTCTCTTGGTTCCATTCATTGAATAAAACCAAAAAGGACAGCATGTGAAATAGTATTTAGAGGGTTGGACCACATTATCATGAAAAATAATTTATAATATGTCTAAATCATTAATCCATTCTCTATGATGCCTTAGGTTTAACATAGGCCATTCATGATCATTAAAAAAACATTAGGATTTTATGATATGAAATGAATTATCCATATAATTCTATCTATTATTTTACAATCATAGTTTCAAATGATAAAAAACCATTATATAATATTAAATATTGAAAAACATACATTTTATACTTAGATATTACAATATAATAGATGAATATTCAATACATAACATCTCAATCCATGATAGGATAATTTATGTCTATTATATTTAGAAAGGTGTAATCATAAAAACCTTTCACATAAAATATTTACATTTTATCCATCATAGTTCATCATATATATCAACCTCCATAGACATATCATACATAATACCCTTCTTCATAACATGGGGAAAGGAAACATAAGGAAAGGGTGATATCATATTTTCACTATGGTTAAATAATGGACATATCAATGATCAAATAAACATAACATGAGACTAAGAGTATATAAATATGATTTTAAAATTTGAAAAAACTAACATTCATATATATGATAATTATCTCAAGTCATTGAATTCATTATAGTAGTTCATAATATATGATCACAAGAAAATCCAAAAACATGAACAATAAATGTTGAACATTGATATAAGACATAGAATTATGGAATACACACAGATATATAAAATTATTTCATTGAAATAATGGTTCTATTCCAACACTATTATTTTGGAATGGGTTCAATCCACAAAACATCATAGTAGTCAAGGTTTAATCTCAATTTTATCATTGTTGAAAAAGTCCCTTACTAAACTGGGTTCATTACTCATTCTTGTCTGATGTATCTCATTATTTAATTATCAATAACAAATTAATTTGAATGATATATAGTTCCCTACCAAACACATATTGAAAATCATATATATGCTTTCCATAAGATAAAAAAATATTCATCATATCAAAACCCATGAAAAGTAATGGGTTTCTTAAACATTTCATCACATTATAACCTATTAAAAATATATGGTTTATAAAAATACATTCATTATAATAATTGGAACACAACCATAGTAAATATTAGGAAAAATTAATGGCTGTTATATTATATTGAAAAGGATTTTGAAGGCTCACTTTGAACATTTATTAACTAAAATATACATTTTACTATTAAAATTAAATTTTTGTAATCTATATACCATGACATATTATCAAAAAAATATCATTGAAAAAACTTATAAAACTGTAAAAGATGATTCATGAAATTTAAACTTCATAATGGTGGTAACTTCCCATCATTCTATATATGTGAAAAAAACATTCCTTATATACTATTGTAAAAACATAGAATTAAATTATTCAGAAAAAGAAAATAAGATCTCGTTCAATTTTTTTAAAAAATTTAAAACATGTGTAAAAATTACATAAATATCATATTAAAATGAAAAAAAATCATATTCAATTTTTCTAGACAATGTTGATATGAGAAAAAAAAAATATTTCAACTGAAGATAGAAATGTTGAGGATTTTCCTAAAAAATAATTTTGTCTCTTATGTACATAAGATGAGAAAAATGAAAGGAAAACATGCATTTTAATGAAATTACCATATGAGAAGAAAAATCATGTTTTTTTGAGAGATATATGAAAATATATCATCGGTGGAAGCTTAATTATGAACAATCCCAGTAAAAAATGTTATTATAACATAAAACCCTTACCACTTTGGTAACTTTTCAATCATAACTACCCTGAATTAAATAGCCTTATATGGAATTGTAAATGGATATAATTTTAATAATAAGAATAAAAAAATACACTCATTATAGGTATATACAACATATAAAATTAAAAAATGTGTATAAGGATTGTTTACCATAGAAATAAAAGTGAGATGAAAATCTATTACCTCGAGATACCCTTATTTTGGATGCACTCTAACCTCAAGTATAATAAATTTAAATTTCGTATAAATGAATAAAAAAATAATTTAAAAACTTATATTGTCATATATTATTCATTTATTACATTTCAATACCCTTTTATAAATAATTCCTTAAAATCTCCATTTATGGGGGTTTAATATTTCATTTTTCATGAGTATGTTAGTTCAGTTGTTTTGTTCCATTAAAATTTATCTTGGTTATACAAACATAATAATATTAATCATGATGTTAATACCATATATTTTATTTATGTATATATGTATAATCATCAAAGGAATTAGAGATAGAATAATGAATCCCAATATTCATAAATGAGTAACCTATTTTTACAAATTAATAATGATTATATTTTTTGCATGTTGGAATGAAAAAAAGGTAAATAATAATAAAAACTTAAATAATTATTATATTTTTTATATATGAAATATTTTCATTAAATATTTTCTTTTTTCCATCCATGTAAAATTGAAATGAAAATTTAATCACATTGTTTCATGGTGGTGGTATTCCACAAATACGCACAAACAATGTTATATTTTTCCGAAAATTTGGATGGTAAGAAAGTAGATATTATATTACAATGCCATATGCTTAATTATTTAATATTTATCATTTATAAAAATTATACCCATCATAATAACCATCAAAAAAATATGATGATGTGAATTTTGTTGCATCGCTACGTGGAGATAGTAACCGATATGCCTGAAAGAACGATACTTTAACATCACATTTGAAGGGAATGAGGGTGTATAATGGTGGTTTCATAATCGTAATAAAATTTCATAACATTAAGGATTTCGAAATAAGTATTTTATGATACATATCATCTATTTAGATGGTATAAATAAGATTATAAAATAGAGAGTCCAGTTAATGTGATTATCTCTTATTTTAAATGATTAATTTAGATATCCTCTTATGGTGATTGGGATTGGTAATTTGGGATAAAAAGTAAATATAAAAATTGACTAGATAAGTTTAAAAGATAATACAGTAGAGTCTGTTTTATCAATAAATATCAATGGTGTTTTAAGTGGTGAGGGAGGATGTTCCCTTTTTTTATTGAGATGAGGGAACATTTGGAATTTCGAAAAACATTAAATTATAATAAAATAATTATCAAACCAAAAGATTCCAAACATATGATAAATTGAAATGGATTATATTTTTCACCATATAATATCCCTATTTTTTCATTTTATTATATTTGTGCTTTTAAATTAATTTAATATAATATAATTCTCATAAAATAACGTGATTATCTATTTAGAAACTATATAATTAATTTGACATAAAATACATAAGGAAAATGGATAAATTTGAAAATAAATCTTTAACACAAAACTAATATTATATATTAACCTATAAGATCCACGGAACACATTAACACATCAAATTATATTTCTTTTATTTTTTTTGAAATAATAATTTATATTTTTTATTAATTGAAGAAATTACTCATTGATCCTGTATAAGCAGTTTTGGAAATTAAAAAATTTATAAAATTTATAAATAAAATAACCATCATGAAATTAAAATCATTATTAAACAAATTTATATTAATATTCAATTATCATAATATTTTTCCATATGTGAACACATAAGATATATTAAAAATAAAGAGAAAGAAATTTTGTTACTTTATTTGATTTAAATAATATATAACTCATTTTCATAGACAAGCATCCATTAAAAAATTAATTCTGAAGAATAATGTTATTAGGATAAAATAAAATTCATCCAATAAAAATTAGTGATTTTTTTCGAATATTTTTACCGTTATCATTTGGTTTTATCCCTTTATTAACCCTTTTTAAACCTACCATGACAATTTGATTTTTTAGTCATTGAGAGTTAATATATTTATTAATAATGGAGAAATGACGCACAACTAGATCATAGATTAAATAATGTACAATAACCAAGTATCGTGTCTTAATATAATTGTTTTTGGAATTTTATTTCATTTATTATATTATTATTTATTTTAAAATATCACTAATGTTAATTTTTAAAACTATTTATTACTTTGAATTTAATAGCATAAATACAAGAACTAAAATGTAAAAACATAACACATCAATAAATTTTTATATTAATATATTAAATTATCATATCAAATTATTTATATAAAATAAAAATACTTTTAGTATTTTAATTATGATTTATTTTATTTTTAAATTAATTTAAGAATTACTATGTCAGTTTTTTATAATTATTTATGGATTTCATTTGTTACATAAAAATTAAAAATAAATTACCATTATGAAAATAAAAATATAATTATCAAAATATATGTTGAGATTAGTTAAATATAATTTTCAACTCATAAACATGTCATGGAAACTTATTTGATATGATAATTTTTACTTTTCCATCTTCACATAGGCATCACACATTCATTTGGATAAGACACATGTTATATAACTAAAAATATTATTCTAGACACAAAAATTATTTTTAATAATTAATATTTAATTACCTAGTCATGATAGGACATATTCCATCTCAAATATTAATTTTAGGATACAAAATATGGCTTTTCCAGCACTGTGCAGGCTCTACGTCGGCACTAAAAAAGATTTTCAAATTTATCATGGAATAAAATATAATATATATATATATATAAATATACATATCATTACCTATGTGTTATATTTGAAGTATTTTATGTACTGTAATAACTTTGTATGCTTTAATATATATATATATATATTAGGTTTTTTATTGGTGGTATCATAAAAGATACCGAATTTCATAGAAAATGTTATTGATTTACTTTTTAATAAAGATTTATCTTCATAAGATAAATCCTAAATAACATAATCCAAGGAAAAATTTGAGATGATTAATTCAAAAATTAAAACAAGTAGTTATTATTATATTAGTCTAACATAAATAAAAGTAAGAGTAGAAATCCCCTTAGAAAGATCTTATAATTGGAGTGAGAATAAATGAATAAAATATTTATGTGTGACCAATGTGAATAAAAAAATAAAATTTGAAATAAATAATAATACATTAATATATCATTTTACACATATTCACGGAAAAACATGAATAATGAAAAAAATGGTTAACTCCAATAATGGAAATTATGTTAAGAAATCCCTTACTACATGAGTTACTTTTGACTCATGAGATACATTAAAGAACAAACTCAACTGAAACATTGAATATCATGAAATAAATATATCTCATGATATATCATGTGAAATTATAATAGACACACCATATAAAAATAACTTGGTACATAATAACAAATATGTCTCAATGGAATGTAAATAGAGATGAAACCCCTTACCTTTATTCTAATTCAACATTCTTATCCTCCAAAATACAAAATAATAATCATATATAAATTATTACATTTCATCAGTTAATATTAAATTTTTATCATTAGTTTTATTACACCAATTCTAATTTTTTATACAACCACTTATACAATTAAGTTTACATCAACTGTTATGACCATATTCAGTATATCTGTCAAAAATGACTGTGGAAGGTCAACTACGATCAAAGGGTTAATTATTTAAACAACTTCAAAAAAATAATCATGTCATGTTTTTTCAATTTTAACATCAATTATAATTTTAAAAAAATAAGAATTATGGTTTTGAAAAATGATCCAATTTTACAATCCTAGAGATGGTTTGTAGTACGTATATAGGAGTAACATCCTCATTTTTCAATGATCATTATGGATTGAAGGTAAGTAATGATTATCTTTTAGGAATTACCATTATATAATAAATAAAATATTTTTTAATTATATATACTTTTATATATCATTATTGTGATTTTCTAATGAAAAGGTAATAATCACATCACATTGAGGAGGCGGTAGTCCACACATCCATAAACGACGTTATCGCTTTTTCAGTGTGTGAAATGGAATAAAGAAAATGTTATAATATATGTGAATAAATATAATTATTCGATGAATATAAAATATATTTCATATATATCATATATTTTTATTAAACCAACCCTGAATACCTTCCATGTAAAGTGTGAATGAATCTCATCACTTTGAGCAAGTGGTAGTCCACATGTCCACAGACGATGTTATCGTGTTCCCAAAAATTTGAATGAGGGAAGGTATTTATTATATAATATGTATATTAGTTGGAATTTATTTTAAATATAATATATATAAAATGAAAATATCATGTACATCACAACTCATAACAATAAGAGGTTGTAAAATAAAAATTGATGACATCATTTCATGACGTGGTAGTTTTTCGTACACACGAACGATGATTTTGTTACCCATTTGATAGAAGTGTGTGTATGTATTGGTATAAAACATAGAATAAAAATATATTAGTATCTTCATGATACTATGGTTATTATAAAATCTTGTAATAAGAATAAGTGAAGTATTTTTTTAAAAAATTTAATCAATGTGATCGTTAAAAAATGTTACCCCCTTTCAGGAATCACTTTTTTGTTTTCCCTGATGGACTTCATTTATTTTGTTTCCTCCAAAATTTATGAATATAATATTGGATTAGGGATTTTCAGAGATTTATTTAGTGTTTTTATTATCCAAATAGAATTATAGTTGTTATGTGAGGGGGAGAAGAGGATGCCCTTTATATATGGGGAAAAGGACACATTTGGTATTCTTGAAAATATTTGAGTTATACCCACGTTTTACATGTCTCCCAAGGGTCCATAATGAACCATTATGCGTCCATAGAGGGTTAAATAACAAAATATACCACGAGAATAATTTTTAGATATGTTTAGAGTCATTTTACCTCCATATACCGATGTTCGATCATTAATTTATCTCTTTATTCCTTAATCACTATAATTAATTTTAATAAACGTCACTAATAGTTTTAGTAAAAAACATGTAATTAATTAATAGAAATTATAAATTATTATGATTACAAATATGGAATCCATTTGTCCATATTTCCTTCATAGAACGTTTAAATATTAATTTTAATTTAATTCCACAGATTAAATGAGATAAGGAATGTTTAAGAAAAAAGTTCAGAATATTTAAGTGTTTTTATATCCAATTTCAATGTGAAATTAATTAAAATGGCATAATTGGTTCAAAGGATATAAAATTGATAAAATTATACTTTAAAACAATTTAAAAATAAAATTTAACACTATAAATTATTAACACCAATAATTAGTTTTCAATTAAAATTTTGTGCCACTAACTATTCATCGAAATATAAATGCTTTTAGAAAAATTCAAAAAAATAGTTGAATGTAAATTTTTATATTATGATTCAAAAAATTATGTATATTTTTCCAATTAAAAAATATAAATGTTTTAAAAATAAGTTTTAAAACATGTGTTCCATTAAAAGGTGGTAAACCCCCTTTTAAAAATATAATGCTTTTGATGCTTAAAATTGGATTTATTCATATCTTATGACTATAAAACATATTAGATGAATTTAAAAACATCTTATTAAATATATTACATATAAATATCATTAAATTCATTCATTAATAGTGATTAAATTAATTTATTGTGATAAAATTCCATTTTATTCATAAAAATTGTTATTCATAAAAACAAATCCTTTATATTCAGTAGGTCATTAGTTTAATTTAAAATTAATTGAAAACCAATGAATTTATTTCATAAAAATGTTTAAAATATTTTTTCATAATTTATTGAATCATATTCATTCCCACCAATCCAAAAACAATAAGATACATATTATTTTAAATAAATAATATTAATAGTACATTATTTTTCGATAATACTCTTCCTTGAATGTAACATAAGTCATCAAAGTGAATTGATGTTGCATTCAACACATGATAAAACTACTCTTCTATGTGATGAAAGGTGCACTAGGTATTTAGTGTAAAATAGTCTATCAATGAATTAAAATTAGTTTGATGGAATAATTTTCAAAAAAACATGGGTTATTACAAATGAAATAATTTACATATGTTTATTATTAATGAAGAAACATAATGTGTGTGATGAGTTTGAGTTATGGTAAGGGAGTTCATTTCAATTTCCCTTCCTTGTGGCATATTTTAATGTTATGAAAATATATTTTTAATATGGTTAATAAACTGCCCCATTGACATGTAAGGTAATGATTCCTTAATAATTCATGGAATTTAATGTATCAATTTTAATTATTTCATCTAAGGGGATGTGACATAAAAAAAAAGATGTAAAAAATTTACAAATAAATTTATTTTCATTTCATTTAACAACTTATACATTATGTTTTATATTTTAATAATAAATTTTCCATTTATTTTCTTTTTATTATGATATATTTCCACTAGTTTTAGGTAGATTTACATTTTCAACAAATAATATTTTCCATAATTAATTATCACTTCATCATTATGATCTATTAATGGGTTTTTTAACAATATAATTTTAATTAGGATTTTTTATTGAATTTAAATTAAAGGAAATTATTTGATCATTGGAAAATAAATTCCACCCATTTTATTCTCCACTATTTATTCTTGAACATTTGAATTAGTAGTTTTAATTTTCATCTCTTTGGTTCCTAAAATTATAGAGAAAATTCTCAGAGTATAATCAGACTTTATTTATCTCATCGATTGAAAAACCTATTTCTATAAAAACCTTTTTTTTAAATTATTTTTTTTGACATTTTTAAAACTGATCTATTAAAATAAATTTTACCCATGTTTTACTTTTTAGAATATTTTTACCAGAATGTTCTTTTCATTTCCCAAAGAATTATTATTTTAATTATTCTAAATATTATATAGGGTTCATTTTTTATGACATAATATTTATTTAATTTTTTACCACCATGAAAAATAAATGTTTTAAAAAAATCACTTTTATGTTTCAATTGTTATTTTCAAACTGATTTTTGAACATTCGGTTTAATTTTTTTAAAATTTAAAGGGATTTTTTCCTCAAGAATATTTTGAAGGATATTTTTATTTTATTTCTATTCATCAATAAAAAACCAAATTTTTCACATATTATCAATCATGGATATGTTTTATTGGTATAATTCTTAATATTCCTCTGGATATTTTATGAATATTTTGACCAAGAACAATTTTGAATCATTGATTAATTTTTTAGCCATTTAAATACCCTTGGATTATTCATTTTCGTGTGATCATTGTAAATTAAATTTACCTTAAATATCGATATAATTTGAATGGATAATATTTTTTCTTAAAAATTATGTAATTTATAAATAAGGTGTTTACTTTGATATTTTTTTAATTAACAGGGGAATTATTAATATATATGGGTTTTTTACTCAATGTAGTTATTTGTTAATAAGGAATATTTTTCTTGAATTAAATAGATTCTTCAACACATGAGGAATTACATGGATATGTAGATATGGTTCTACCATGATTATAGATAGGCCCTTAAGGCATCAATAATCTCATGTGTTGAATTAGTAATCATGCATCAAACATGATTCTACATATAGTTTTATACCACCCTATAAAAGTCTTGAACTTAGAGGAATCATGTTCCTGTGAACATGATGTACAATGATTAATACTTTCCAACATTAAGAAATTTATCATAATTTTCCAAAATTTTTTCACATTGATATTATCTATGGATAAATTACATTCATAGATTATGGATTAAATTCCATGAATTTTTATTAATTACCCTTGTATATTGATTATGAATTATATTATTATCAATGATATTTTATAAATGATATTATATTTGATTGTATTTTATTTTTATTTTATTTTATAAATGGAAATATTTTTTTGGTAATTTTCATTTTTGGATTGTTTATACTAGTCAAACTATTTATATAGATTGTGTATTTAGTTATTTAACATTACATGTGAATTATTATTATTGATTCATGATATTTATTATTTTACATAACCCTTAATAATAATTTGATATGACTGATATATTTTTCCCTTTTCTCCCGAATCCATGAAGTGTACTCATATTTATATGCTTGGATGTGATAGATGGTATAAATTTATTATCAAAAATGTTGTCTGTATATTTTTTTCAATTGTAATTGTGGAATAATTTATGTATGATGTTTACCAATACTATGAAAATATTTCATCCTTTGAGATTCAATTTATTTTATATTTTTTTAATGTAACAATGTTAGACAGTAACACTAGGTTATTGGGGTCAGACTCATTAGAGTTCTAGCTTCTGGATAATTAGTTTTGTGTGGTACACATATAATAATTTTTCCCATATGTATTCTGGGAAGGAATTTATGGAATGTAAAGTCAAATTTAACTAAAATATTCTTAAAATAAATTCATACCCAAGGATTAATAGTTTATTATACATTTTTTACATATGTAGAAGAATACATTTCCATGAATTTCTTGTTTATATGTTATAATAAGAAGCTATAGTGGATTGTAGATAAGTTCTTTTTGTGTAGAATATGTCAACGTTGAAAACAATTTATGTGTTATAGTGGAAATATTTTATAAAATATGAGGGATTAATATCCAACAAAAATATATATAGATTTGGCTAGTGGACATTGAGATCAATTTTGGAAGATTCATATAAGGAAGGAGTAATGGATTTTTCATGTCCCATCCCAACAGACTATGAAACCAATAGCTGGACCTATCACCACATAATCTCACGTGACCAACCTCTTATGGAAGGGCTACCAACTGGCAATGAGGCTCTAAAAATTTTATGGTGGGGAGACTATACCCTGATGACCAGTATCTCACAATGGTATAACCATAAATAAATATGGAAGAAGTGGAAATAATAATAATCAATGGTAGAGTTGTAGTTGATAAATATAATAACTTAATAAACCTGGCCTTGTGTAATATGGTACAAAAAATGAATGCATGTTTAAATAACTAAATATCTAAAGAAATAAAAGTACAGTTGAAAATAAAATGGTAAATAAAAATATAAAACCCCCCAAAGTTGATCTCCATGAGCTTCCTAAGTATAAACTCATTCCTATGTTCCTAACTCCCCAATAAAAGAAAAATAGTACAAGAATCATAAAATAATCCTAGAACTACAAAAAAGAGGATCTGATTGGGTACCTTAGTATAATGGAAGCCCGAGTATGGTGTGATATATACATAGTAGGACACAACAAAGGGTTTCTAAATCAAAATCCATTATTTTTATATAAATAATGGAATTTTTTCAATGTGATGGGAAAAATAAATATAAATAAAAGAAAATAATAAAGACATCTTATGTTCCAAAGGTACACCTGACCATCATAATTGCTTCATCATAAGATAGAATTTCCCTGAACCATGTTTAACCTTTACAGATGTGATGTGTTGTTATAGCGGGTTATTATAACTATATAGCAAAAAGGACTAAGAACATGAATGTGATTTGTCCTAGAATTTAGTTCCTTTAATTTAATAAATTAATATTTTTCGTTTTAATAAATGATCGATCTACTGCATTCAATTATGTAGAATTTTGGACCCTTCAAAGGAGAACTTAATAATTAACACCATGCATCACACCATGTGATAATCAATTTTCCATGTCAAATGAGTACATCCCTGGATATCCAAAAATGGAAACCCAACTATCACTCTCAATGTAATTTTAACTTATCCCCTTAAATATCATCTCTAGTATAATAGAAAGGGGTCTGAATATCTCCCACGACATGATGTATCTATCTTAACACTGAACCCATCTAGGGGTTCTCCCTTAGGAACCAGTATCTCTCTTATGGAGGATTTTAACCTATATAGTGATCCAATCTCAGATATAAGATGAATTTATCATGACATACAATGTATGATCAATTTATGAGTCATTACATAGAACTCCATGTAATGGAAACAGAGTATCACTCATTGTTTATACAATACATCCATTCAAATTAATTTTTAAAAGAAACTAATGAGTTCCATTGTAGGAACATTCCATCTTACCAAATCAATTGGATTTAATGAGGGTCGATCCATTTACCGTTTCTATTTTATGAATAATACGGTTTTTCCTATAATATATCATTTTATTGAGGTTCATTCCATTGAAGATGAAAATTAAGAATCACATTAATATATTATGTCTATGAGTTATTCCCATGGAATACCACATCATACTGGCAATTGTATAAGTTATTCCATTCTATCATGCATTCTATAAAAAAATAATCACATTCATTCTCTAAGAATTAGTCCCTATCAACTTACAAGAGGTTTTATTCACTATTGAATACATAGAGGGGTGTCACATCCTCCCTCATTTCATTTAAACCAAACTTTTTCATTTTAAATTAAATCACACAGCAATGGAGGTTTTTTTAGAAAACCATTATTTAATTTGATTAATTCAATGGAACACCCTTATGGGTGTTTCAATCATGAGTTTCATGTCTAAAAAAGTGTCATATTAATGTACAAGGGATACATGAATTAGAATGTGCAGTTCTGAAATTTTAATTCCATATTTAAGAAACATCACACAGAAAATACCACGGAGTGGAATAAGAAACAAAATATATAAATCAACTATACATATATGGAAAATAAATAGAAATACTACCTCACAATTACAAAGACTGACTCATGTAATATAAAATCTTTATTTGGTCCATTTCGAGAGAAAATGAAGAAATGGATGAATGACCTCCAAACAGAGAGAATTAGGTCCCACTAAAATAGTGAAAAAGAGGATACTAACACAGGGATATCCAATGAAATTTATAGAACATGAATCCTAAGATGAATGAGATAGATACCTCCATACTATAACATCCTATTTTTGTGTGCTGCTCAAAGGTGCCCCATACCCAGCTGGTCACATGGCCCCAAGTGCATTTCCCTGAACACAAGAGGCTGCCGAGTAGCATTGAAGGACTTGTGTGTTATAGTGGTTAAACTATGCCCTCATTGGAAGATCTTGTATAGTGGAATAAAAAATAATAAACAATACTAGAATAAATAATGCCATAAAACATGTAAACAGTTAAAGGAAAGGAATAAATAAATAACTGGAGCACATATATAAATGATACATGTAACATAAGTCTATGGATATAACCAAATAATTCACAATTCTAGAAATAAAATACAAATCCAAGGTAAAAAGTAAATAAAATAAACTCCAACATCATCCGAAGAATCTGCTTCATCTCATGCTCTCCAGCTCCACAACAAACAAGCACCCGATGACGAAGGGTGCTTACCCTTATCTCTACATGTAACCATATAATCTATTTGTGTCCAAAAGCATGACCCAAATAGGGAATGAGAAGAATCCCAGTAGGAAACCACCACAAAATCTATGCCTAACATTCAGTGGGTATATATAGTAGGTAAAAATGGATATGAAGCAAAAAAACTAAGAGAACAAAAAAAAATAACCAATCCTACAGTTTCCATTTACATTCATTTGCATTTATTGTTCAACATTTAATGCAGTAATTATCAAAAACAGGTGTCTCAAGATACTACCTAAAAAGATTGAATCCAAGATTGTGCATTGGCTTGCTAGATGCATCACAAAAATAAATATTTACATTAACCCTCTGGGTAGCTCACACAGTCTATCCCCTCAGGACAAGTAATACAATAAAAAGGTGAAGACACTCTTAAGAAGCACTCTCCGTCAATTCACCATATGGACATTCCACAATAACTACATACTCTCTATGGAATCTCTCAATTTCAATTACCCATTTCATCTTGTAATGTAAAATATAGACACTCTAAGTGATCACTCACTTTTAATTCCCCTTATGATCTCGTAGAGTGAAATACTATAGACACTCTGAAGAAGCACCCAAAGTCAATTCACCCTATGGTCAAACTACACCAGGTTCTCACACCCCTATGCAATTCAATCGATCATATATGATATCAAGAAGCCCCATTTAATATCAACTAGTATATGGCCAATGGTTCTAATGCATATTGCAATCATTTAACAAGCATGAAAGGCAATCAATTCCATCCTATCATGCAAGGCATGGAAACAATTTCTTCCTCGTAGGAAACCTAGACTAAAAAAACATAAACATTCAAAGAAGGAAACACACACATAGGGTGTTCCTTAAACATTTAATTTCACATAATTCCATAACAACAAACCCTTAGTCCAAAAATCAATCTATGGTAGATAAATCAAGGTTTAATTTTCTTAACCTAAAATACCCGAAGCATGGGTAATTGACACATTGGAAAATAAAACTCAAAGAAAAACAAGGAAAAGAAAAAAACACCTAACATAACATTGTAAGATGAACACTCTTGAATGTTTTCCCTTGAATCGACATAGAAAATCGTAGATCTATAAAAATATCAGAAATGTTCAACCTAGAATAACTCACGAAAGAAGAGGAAAAAGGAGGATAGGTTCAAGAAGAAGAAATACCTCACTAGGGTGATTCCAACGCACCTAACGGAGTTCGGATCAGAACATCGATATTGAAATGGTAACTCAGAGAAGATTCTTCATTCTCAGTTTCTCTTGGACAAACAATTGTAAGAAGAAGATGAATCTAGAGAATATACATGACATTGGTCCAATTAATAAAATAAAAAGAAAAGTACATGGATTATATTGATAATGAACAGGTCATGTATTTTCCTCAACCAGCCCCTGACAATAGTGGTCTACCACATCATCCCACATGGCCATGTCTCAGCCAATATGTGGCCAGTACCCGGCTACCCATGGAAACTGGGTACACGACGTCTTCTTATAAAATTCCAAAAAAAATCCATTTTCTCAAAAATCACCAAAAAAATGATTCATGCCTGAAAGGAATATATGTGTTATTACAAACATCCCCCCTTTAAATAAATTCTTCCCTAAATTTCCCTAACAAGGTGGAGAAGAAGAAGAATCTTCAAACAGCTCTGCCCAGTGTAATCACACATCGGCCTCCCTCTCTTAATTCTTGTCATGTTCTCACTCGTGTTGCCATAGAACCTGTACCAACGGAACAGACCATCCACAGAGAACCTTTACGCTACAGTCCAAAATCTGGATATAATTCTCCACGAATGATGCTTCCACCTCCAAATCAACCTCTTAGGGTTTAAAAACAAGAGACGGCTCTGATAATTAATATTGTCGTTGAGAAATGTGGAAGACATCGGGCATATCCTTGTAACATTTAGGTAACTGAAATCGATAGGCAATCAGCCCGAATCTCTCTAAAACCTCAATCATCCCAATGTATCTCAGTGTAAGAATTCCCTGTCTCCTAATATTATTATGTTCCAACCTCGGTGTGATACGTAGGAAAACCTGATCTCTGACCTCGAACTCTAGAGTTCATCTCCATCGATAACCATAAGACTTTAAGCATGATATTATAGTATACATCCTTTTTCGAATCGACTCCACCAACTCTATGGTCTCCTGGAAAAGATGAGGTCCCTTCATAGCTTCCTCGTCTACATCTAGCCAACATAGTAGTGAACAGAAGGGCCTACCGTACAAAGCATCATATGGTGCCATCTAAATAGTTTCTAGAAAGTGATAATTGTTGGAAAAATATACCATAGGAGTGTGATTCTACCATGAACCTCCAATATCATGGATGCATGCCTGAAGCATGTTCTCTAACACCTGAATCGTGTGCATTGACTAGCCATCCATATAGGGATGGTAAGTTGTACTCAAAAGTACTTATGTTCCCAAAGAATTATGTAGCCCTTTACAAAATCATGAAGTAAAGAAGGGGTACCTATATGAAATAATGTTTTTCAAAAAATCATGGAGTCGTACCACCTCACGAATGTAGAACCTCCCATGCTCCTCAACACTGAAGGTCTCCCATATCATTAAAAAGTTTTTAACCTTCATGAGTCTACCAAAAATAACCCAAACTGCATCATTCCCTTGAGGCCACCTTGGTAAACCTTCAATGAAATCCATCACAGCATAATTCCACTTCCACTTAGGAATGGGTAACTTCTGTAAAATCCCTACCGGTCACTATGGCTCTGAATCCACCTGGTGATAGGTGAAACATCTCATAACAAATCCATCCACATCTCTTTTCATACCTGGCCACCAATACTAACGATTCAAATCCTAATACATCTTAGTGATACCAGGATGAACTTCCCTAGCCAAGGAAGGAAAATCCTGCATCAACTCCTCATGTAAGTTCGATGACACCCATATGCATCCATGAAAGTGCAATATCTCGTCCTTGCTTATTGTCCACCCAGGAGTTAGGTCCTCGCCTGACATACTCTATTGTAGGACTAAGCCTTCAGAATCTGATAGCTGCCTCATTCGCACCTGATGCAGTATATTAGAAGTAAGCTCTATAGAAGAATGAAATGTTTTCCCCTATCTATCATTGAACTCCAAAATCATTTCAGAGAATAGATCCATGAGCTGCCACTCACTATTGGCTTACTGAACTACCTATATTTTAGTCATCCTACTCAATGCATCAGCCAATGCATTGCCTTTCCCAAGAGTGTAAGTAAGATCAAAGTCAAAAGACTAAATGTATTCAACACACCTTAGATGTCTCAAATTCAGATCATGCTATGTAATGATATACTTGAGACTTTTTTGGTTAGAGTACAATAAAAAATGCACTCGAAGAAGGTAATGTCTCCAACAATGTTAATCTTGCACAACTATATCCAAATCGATATTGTGTGTCAGGCAATATCACTCATATGGACTCAACTACCGAGACCCGTATGGCACAACTCCTTGCCCTTGCATAAGCACTTCTCACAACCCAATACTTGATGCATCGCAACAAATGGTATAACCCTTTCCCAGCTCTGGCAGAACTAGTATCGATGCTGAAGTCAACCTCCCTTTTATCTCTTTAAAGGATGACTCATAAAAATCTGTCCACCAGTACCTCGCCCCTTCTTATTCAAACCCTTAAATGGTGCAGCAATGCATGAAAAGTCCTGTATAAAATTCTTGTAGTAACAAAAAATACCTAGAAAACAATGTACCTCAATGATGATCTTTGACTTCTCCCATGAAACTATTGCCCTCACTTTTGTTATGTCTTATGAAACTCCTTTATCTGAGTTGAAATGACCTAAAAAGTTAATCTAGTGTATCAAAAAGTGTCATTTTGAGATTGTATCATATAACTGATGCTCTCTCAGTTTACTCAAAATGATCTCAATATAGATATCATGGACGTGCTGAGCATGAGAGTACACCAAGATGTAATCTACAAAAACTACCACAATGGTGTCCAAGTATTGATGGAACACTTGGTTCATCTATGCCATAAAAACTACAGGTTCGTTCGTGAGACCGAATGGAATAACCACATACTCGAATATACCATACCTTCTCCAAAAGGTTGTAAGAGGTATATATGATGGTCTAACTCGTAACGGATGATAACCATATCTCAATTCAATCTTCAAGAACACCGAGGATACTCAAATATTATAAAAGTAATAATCAATCCATGGTAAGGGATATCAGTTCATAACTATCAACTGGTTAATCTTCTGATAATCCACACAATGTTTGAGGGTATTTTCCTCCTTCTTCATAAACAAGACAGGCGAACCCCAAGGAGAAGTATTGGGTCAGATGAAACCTTTTTCCCGTGACTCCTTAAATTGTATATTAAGATCTTGAAACTCTAGTGTGGCCATCCGATAATGTGGAATAGACACTGATTCCACCCCAAAACAAGCTCAATAGAAAATTATACCTCTCACTCCGAAGGAAAACATGAAATTTCGTTTGAAATGACATCACTGAAACAATCTACCACTATAGGAAAGTCCATCTGTGAAGCCCCCTCATCATCTAGATATAATCTAGAAATTTGGACTGTAACACCTCTCAACCCCTGATCCTTGGGTCCATCTTTGATCGCCTTGACATCCCATTCACCCTTCTGTATAAACAATATGTAGTTTGCTGAGTTGAAACTAAGCCTACAGTGATAGAATTCAATAATATCTTGGAAAGGAACTAACCAGTCTATTCGAAGAATGGCGTCATAGATTGTCATCTATAAGACAAAATGGTTCCAAAACAAGTGAAACCCCCCATCCTCAAGAGGTATCTCCTTGTATTGACATACATTAGTTGTTCTAGTCCCCAACAGAGTATCCAACAACCATATAGTAGCATAAGTAAGGATATATAGCCTAAGGCTCTCCAAAATAGGAACATATATAATGATATAGAAATACCATGTATCAAAAGAGTAGAAGATTAAAATGAGGCAACCAAATTTATACCTCTAACCATAGAGGTTCCATAATCTACTCATGCTGGATCTCCTCCAACACAAAAACCTGACCTGCGCTATGGCCATGTGACTTTTTCTGAGAAACCTTAGCTGGTACACCCTACGGCTGTCGAAAACCGTGTGTATAACTTCTGTGGCCATGACCACCACCTTGGACTGAATGTCCTTAATAACTTCGTCCCCCAGTCTGATGCAGGACTGGTTTTACTACTCCGATATGAGGAGTCGAAACTGATCCTCCATCACAAGCTGCTGGTAGCAGGGCAATGAAGTAATGCTGAAGATATACTATCTTGTCTCAAGATCAACACTCAACAGGGTCTCTTAGGCACTGAGGGTTTTTTATGTATTCCCTTCCCACACTGGTGCACACCACCAGGACACCTAAAGGAGAATCCTGCCTACTCGGATCTCCACACATAGACTCCATGCAGTTGTTCCTGCTATTAGTCAGAAGGATACAAACTATGGATGTTGAACCCCCTGGATCATATCTCTGGAATACCTTAGGTTGTTCTTGGTGATCTACGCTTGGTTGACTATAGAATACATGGAAGTCAACATGAAGTTGTTATCCTATGATTAATTTTCATGACTGAGACCATTCTCAAAGGTTTTTTCAAGAAATAACTTATCACCCCCAGAATGGGTGTGAAGCATTGTAGCTTGGTGAAACGATAAGAATTCTCCATGACCGAGAGTGTACCCTTCTCCAATCACATGAAATCTAGGGCTCGCTTGGCCCTCAAGGTCTCCAAGTTAAAGTAATCATAGATGGTATGCTGGAACTCATCCCAAGCCATAACTCACTAGCGTCCTTCCAGTGATATCACATCCCACTATCTCCTATAGGAATCATGTAGAATTTACATCACGAGCTTCAACCTCCTCTCTAGAGGTGTCTCAAGGTTCTCAATGCTAGAAAACATGGATACTAATCATGATTCAGCAGCCTAATGTCCCCCATCCCCTGAATATGATAGAGGATGTTGCTGCTGAAAAACCTACGTCAACTCTTCCATAGATGGGGAAGGATGCAGTGCTCCCTGAAAGTTCTCCACCATCCTCATTAAGACTTATCATAATTTTGCATCACCACCTGTGTCTAGACTGATGAATGGTGTCATGACGGGCATGGTGGTATGGCTTGCTAGTAACCATTGGTTTACCGTTTTTGTTGTCTGACCATCGACCTAAACCTGGGGTTCAACCAGAGGATGTCTTGGTGGCATGAATCTATGAGGTCATGCTCACACCTGAGTCGATGATTATCAAGGACTGAAACATAGAAGTGCAAGAAAGGAATAAGGGAAGAAAAAATAATCATGTTTTACCAAATAGGGGTTTACAACGTGTATAAACACAACACGGCGTATTCCCTTACGCTTTTGACATGGGTGTTTACTCATACTAAAATAGGTCATGTTACACCCCTACACACGACATGCTCATCCTAGGACACAACATGTACACGAATTTTCCCTCCTTCCAAATTAGTCCTACATAGGTCGAACAACTTGGTTCTCTCATGGGTAACACTAAATGGCATGTAAACCCTTAACATCGTGTGTACTACATAAGCCTTAACCACCAGTGTCTTTAGTCACATGGTCAGAGACACGGTATCTTATACATGGAATGTAAGAATAGGACATGGTGTGTACAACCTAAGATTCATCCACCCATGTTGATAGTCACATGACTAGATACAAGGTATCTACAACATGACATGTACTCCAAGTACACAGTATGCTCCACCAAACATTTCTGAACCCTGTGTATCTTCCCACATAGTCAGTCACACTGTTAATGACCACATGATATATATATAGAGTACATCATGTGTACTTACGAAATATTGTTTCTTCCCGAAAAAATGATTCATGGCATATATTCATCATCACACACCATGTATTCTAGGTTTTTCTGGACCGTAAGCCTTAGAAACCACACTAGAAAGCCATAAAATACTGAAAAAAGAATTATGCTTCCAAATTAAGATCTTTGGGGACCCACACTCCCCAGAAATCAAAAAATAGCATCATTTTCATGTCAAATCATAATAGAATCTAGTTAAAGTTCAATATGATCAACCAAATTCCGATCCAATAGGGCCCATAACACCTTAGGGACCACTGTTTGACATCTATTCAAATGAATTTTTTTTATTCCAATACCATATTAAAATAGAATGTATTCTATCAGGGAATCTATCACAATAGCATTCTTATCTAGCACAACATCTATCACAACAGAATGCAATCAGTAAAGAACCCTAAATGGCATGGAAAGAATGCATGACATGGGATCCCTATCAAGTGCCTATATGGTGCATGGGATTTCGTACCCTCATCTCATCGGGTTTCAATAGAAATAAAACCACAATAATATCAATGATAATAGTACAAATCATATGAATTTCCCAATGGTGAAATCAAATCAACTGTAATAATTGAAAAACTAGAAACAATTTCAATAACTGAGGTAAATTGGATTCTCCCTTTACACGGGGTAGCTACTCCTAGGAACAGCTTATTTCAAACTACCTATTCCTTCATATATCATTCTATAGAATCCAAATAGTAAGATAAAGCAGAAAAGATCCTCCTTTGATACCACTTTGTAATGTCCCGGTTCTGGGTTTTTCCCAAAGGTTCCTCATACCCAATTGGTCACATGGCCCCCAGGGAAATTCCCTAAACGCCAGAAGCTACCTACTGGAAGATAAGGCCTTGGTTTTGATAGTGGGGAAATTATGCCCTCATTGGTAGAGTATACACAGTGTAATTACAAAAAATAAATAGTAACTGAAGGAATAATACCATAAAACAAGAAAACAATGGAAAACTGAGAATAAATAAACAAACGGAGAAAACATATAATTGATGCATATCACATATGTCTAGGAAAACAGAAAAACATGTCACATTTCTTAAAATACAGTATTAATCCAATATATAGAATAAAACAAATAAAATCTAGCATTATTTCATCCTTAACTTGGTCCCATGCTCTCCAACTCTACCACAATCATGTACTTGATGATGAAAGGAACCTTCCATTATCTATAACTACAACCATATAATTTTTTTGGGTCCAAAAGCATGACCCAAATAGTGTGTGAGATGAATCCCAGTAGAAAACCACCACATGAACTGTTCCTAACTATAAGTCAGTATATAAAGCAGGTAAAAATAGAAATGCAACAAAGAAACTAAGAGTAAAAAAATGTAACCAATATTACTTATTACATTTACATTCATTATCAATTTGTTTTCATAATTTAACCAATGATGTATCACATATAGGTATCTCAGGATACTACCTAAAATGATTGAATCCAAGCTTGTGCTTTGGGTTGAAAAATGTGTCACAACATTCAATATGTACATTAAACCTCTGGGTAGCTCCCACAGTCTAACCCCTCTAGCTATGTAATGCAATAAAAATGCAAAGACACTCTAAGTAAGAACTCACTATAAATTTCCCCTATGGTCTTTCCACAATAAGTATAGACTCTCTAGGGAATATCTCAACGTTAATTCCCCCAGTGGTATCATAATGTAAACTATAGAAACTCTGAGGGAGCACTCACTGTCAATCCCCCCCTATGGTCTCATAGCCTGAAATATAATAGACACTCTAAGGAATCACTCAATGTCAATTCCCTTAGTGGTCTAACTGAACCAGGTTCTCACAGCCTTGAGAAATTCAATCGAGCATATATTATTTCAAGAAGCCTAATGTAATCTCAACTACTAAAAGGATAATATTATTAATGCATATCGAAATCATTTAATAAGAAGAAAAAGGAAATTAGTTCCATCTTATCAAGAAAGGCAAGGAAACAAGGTCTGCCACCTAGGTAACCTTGACCAAATGTCCCTAAACAGTCAAACAAGGAGACACAACCGTGGGGAGTTCCATGAACATGTAATTGCACATAATTCCATAAAAATAAACCCTTAGTCCAATAATCATTCTAATGTAGATAAATCCGGGATTAATGTCCATAATCCAAAATACCTGAAGCATGGGTAATCAGCATGTTGGAATATAAAAATAAAAGACAAACAAAAAAATTCAACAAACCACCTACCTTGACATTGAATGATGATCACTCTTGAACATCAGCCCATGAATCAGCCTAGAATGTCGTTGATCAACAAAAATGTAAAAAATGTTAAAACATAAATAACTCAAGAAATAAGAGGAACCGAGAGGAGAGGTTTATGAATAAGGAAGAACCCACCGAGGCAATTCCAACACACTCACCAGAGTTCAGATGAATCCTTCATAGGAGAAATAGTGAATCAGAGAAAATTCATTTCTCTTAGTCTCTCTTGGAAGAACCAAGGCCAGATGGAGATGAATCTGGAGATTAGACGCAACCTCAATCTGATTAGTCAAATAAAAATAAAGGTACACGACGTGTACTCTTAATGAACATGTCATGTATTTGCATCAACATTCCACTGACATTAGAGGTCTACCACGTCACCCAATACATCCATGTCTCATCCATTAATAAACTAGTACATGACTACATGTAGCAACTGGGTACACGATGTGTACTCTTATGTACACTATGTGTACTCTTAATTACACGACAGGTACACTTAATCACACAATGTGTACTTATAAAATACCAAAAAATCATTATTTTATTCAAAAACACCCGAAAATAAGATCCATACCTAAAATAAAGATCTAGGTTCTTACACAAACCTTGGGGAGGCGAGGGATCTCGAGTGGTATCCCTATAGTGAACATGATGATGAAAGAGAGGGAGAAACAAAACAATATGGAGGGGAAATGGTATATTATAAGACCTTTAATGAGGCACATGGTTTGTTGACCAGTTTCCCAAATTATGCAAGAACCATGAATGTTTCACTTCACAAGAAGAAAGGTTGCATGGTTCAAGCTTGCGGTTTGGGAAACACAAGGAGAACCATGTGTTTTCCATCAATTCTAGGCCCGCAATAGGACACATGGTTATACATCATGGTGTTCATAGTTAAACTGAAATTAAAACACCCTCATCCCCATATAGCCAGACACATCGTTTCTTCTAATGATTCTCACAGTTTCATACAAACTATGTGCCACATTCAAAGTTCTCCAGATTTGAGATTTTAGGTATCTCACTATCGAATCTCCTTGTGATACTCGTGAATCCACTCGAGCCATCAAACAAGACTAAAAACAACATTTTTGAGTTTTCCAACACTCTTAATTTCATTATAATTATTGTTTTAAAGAACTCAATGTACACAAAATGATAAAAATAAAATTCAATTGGAATTTCATCCATTCCAAAAACTCATCATGATACAATCTCCCCACCTTATATCTTCTTGTACCCATGAATACTTGGGGATACAATAGAACAACACATAACCTATTCAGGTAGATAATGTTTTTCCAAATTATTGTGTTGTGTTTCCAAATACCCAAATAACATCCAAACAATACTAAGTGAAAGACACACAATCCATTAAAATAAGATCAAATGCTCTCTATATAAACACGAATCATCTACATGGAGAATACCTGAGACCATCTAATTCATGACATGATCATGCATTCATATCATTAAAAATATGACCTATGTCACATCCTCTTCATTGGTTCCAAAATTTGAAGGGCAAATTCAGAGTCACAATATCTATTCAATCCTAATTTTCAATTTAACTACTCCCTTACTACTCTAACGAGACTCTTGGAATTATTTACAAATTTAATGAACCTTAGAATCAAAATCTACCTCATTTATCCTGGTCAAACTATCCTTTCTAAGAAGAGTCTGGGATTACATTTTCATTACAACCGACATATTGTGATGGTGTGCCTAAAATTGGATATTAGTGACTAAACTGAATGGAACCATAGGATAACAAATCAATCCACTTCTAGAAGAATGTGTTCAAATTTGTCATCTTTGATAGATAATGTGGAACAAACTGAAACATTATTCCTTCCTCTAAAATCCCTATAATTTCCTTTTCAAACATCCATTTAATCCCATAACCAGCTTCTAGTGACATCTCAAGACAAAAAACACATTTATGTATTTATCCCACAACATCCATGTGGGTCTATACCCAATCTAATACACATGGATCATTACCATTAAAAATCACATCCATTCTCGAGTGAGGTATAGGGTATCCATAGAATGATCAACTAGAGTCCAATGTGATCATAAAAGGAAAACCATACTCCAACATTTTACAAGAGAGACACTAGTATAAATCCAAAATTCTATGTATTATGAATAATTACTACTACCATATTTCATTTTCCTAGTGATCAACTCAATGGTAAATGGATGGTATTCATGTGTTTTCCAAAGTAATTCCAACTTGATAACCCATGTGTCACTCAATATTATCCATTCCTCAATAACAAACACATTCCTTGAGGAAAAATCTTATATATTCCACTTATCAATCCTAATATATTTTAAAATTTATCATAGTGTACAACTGATGATTTACCAATCTACCCAAATGATTTCAAGATAGGGGACATTGTCATCTACAAAAAAATAGTACAATAAAAGGGTAACAAGAATGACTAAGAGAGAACTAGAGATACACCTGTAACATTAAAACAAATTGGTTGATAATAATTTCAACCCACTGTATACAACTACCAGAAGAAAAGCATTCGGACCATTACTCACCATAATAGGGATGAATAGTCGAACCACTAATTGTATAATCCTTATTGAAAAATCATGGATTCAAATTCCAACACATCATCACTACATGACCATGATACTGTTTTACGCAACGCACAACATGATCATTTAATCAAAATAATCAGATTGAACTGATGACTAATAGTGTCATTGAATTTTACATACACAGCCAACCATGCAATCATCATGATTTCTTGAAATCATTGACGAGTGAAATATTACCAACCAAAAAGGAATTTTAATAAAGTATGACCATTTAAAAATGGTATTTAGTTGTCCCTTCAACCTGGAAGGACACATTAAACCATAATTAATGCATCAATCCACACCTTTGGAGTTTCCTTATCATTTTATTTACAAAAAACAAAACCTTGTCTCATGACACATGCTCTATTGATCACTAACCATTAGACCTAGTGGAAGATGACACACTTTATCAAGCATTATTCCCAAAGTAGGGGACATAATATATATATATAATCACTATAGGGTCTAATTAATTTTAGGCATACACATTACACTCATCCCAATGTATGTATATACATGCCATAACATTAGGTGAAAAGAAAAAAT
The DNA here is from genome assembly GCA_963277665.1 of Viscum album. Classification (NCBI taxonomy): domain Eukaryota; kingdom Viridiplantae; phylum Streptophyta; class Magnoliopsida; order Santalales; family Viscaceae; genus Viscum; species Viscum album. Next base: position 573,402,879 of record OY728122.1, on the reverse strand, counting down.
TACTGATTATTGTGTCAAAATACATATTCATCTTATAACATCATCCTGATAATTGGAATGATTTCTCATTCACTAGATGCCCATGTCCCCCTTCCACATATATGATGTTTGGTCGATGCATAACTTCCTAATATTACATGAATGATACAAAACTCCAACTGCTCAATGTACCAATTTAACAACTTGATGGTTATTGCACGTATTGACGCATAGTACCCCAATGTATAATGATAAAGGAGAACATACTAGATACTATATTAATATTATCATTCATAGTCATCCCAATATTTGATTCTTGTACAAGATCCCAACATAGATTTATATTTCCCGATAGGAATATTAATCTGGATGATGAAGAAATGGGGTTTCCAGCAATGCTATCGAGGGATAGGGCTTATACAAAACACCAAATGGAAAAAAATTGTGTAGTCATGTATATACCACTAAAACTAGGAATCACATGACGTTTATTCCCATAATGATGGTAAGAACATCATACAACCACTTGACAAGACTACAATGTCATCTTGGCATCTAAAAGTTTTGTATGTGGAAATGAAACCGGAATGACACAACATATCTATAGTAGTTCACATGCCTTTATCAAGATTTTTTACGATATAAGGGAATTACCAACCTCAGGATAGCCCCATAAAACTGAAAAAAATGTTAACCCTATAAATAGTTCAGGATCAAAGGAACATCAGTCTATACATCCAATATTTTATGATACAACTATGGAGGTAGAGGCCTATAGTAAGAGATCAAATCTCCATTTGAAGGAAACACTCAAAAAATATTTAAATTCCCTTAAAATTATGGTTGAAACTAAGAACACAAATTTATTATTTTTGAGTAGATACATTTCTCATTTAATCATTAACATTTTAAAATCTTTTTTTTAAACATTATGTATTAGTCATTAGAAAACATATGCATTTTATATTATGCTTTATTTTAGTCATTAGTTATATAACTATTATCTTGTCATAATTGCAAAATTTATCACATAAACCCCATTTTCTATGTCATTTATTTAACCACAAGAATATCATAATATGGATTATCTAAGGAAAATGTGAATTACAAACTATAGTGGAAAACACCATTTAGGTTTAAACCATCTTTTTAATTAACCAATGCCTAATATACAATAATATAATTCCACTCTATATAACAGACCTTTTATTAATTAAATAGGTACTGTAAAAGTAATATTTAACCATACAGATATATGTAAATCCATATAAATAGACTCTCCCACTTTAATAACCTTATTTATATAGTATAAACATATGCTCATGGGATTAATCTTGAAAAAACAATAGATAGGGTGACCTTCACAGGCCTCGATCAATTCAAATGAAATAAATATTAAAATAACCCTTAATGGGTTTATCATATAAATAGATCACCCCAATAGATCAACATGGTTCTAATTTTGAATTTATTAATTTAACAACATTGACCGAGAATGCCCTACTTGGGTTGATTCACGAGAATAGTCCATAGGAAACCAATTTTTATGTATGATATAAGGTTTAGCTGTAACAACCCAGGTATTTATACAATAATACATTTTTATATCTATTAATATTTTGGAAAAAGATATTAATTTTATTTTAAATAGGACACTTTTCGTGATAGAATACTCAACAAGCAACAACAGGTTTCCTTAAAATCTTACGTTGCACCCATCTTTGAGTTGTACCGAAAAATAAAATAATAAAAATATTATTCTAAATGATAGTTACCACATAGATGTTGTATTGTCGGGAATGAGCATAACTAACTACATTATGATTACATATGATTGTTAAATGTTTTTACATTTATCCAATAAATTTTAGAGGCTAAAAATAAGAATGAATCTGATTTTAAGCATGAAATACTTTAATATTCTTTAAAAGGTCGATTTACCTCATTTTGATAAAGAACCCTTTTTAAATATATTTTTTCACTTTTATATGTTCTATTTGAAAAAATAAATTTCTTATTTATAAGTGTGATGAAAAAATTTACTTTGAATTAAATTTTTTTATTTTTTTGAAGAAGATTATTTTTTTATGAATACTGAAAAATACCGTATTTTAATTCAAAACAGACTTTTCATCTAATTTATTTATATAGTTATATTGTTCTTTTAATTGTTTTTAAAGTATAATTGGATTATTATTTGATAATTTAATCCAATATTTGTGATTGTAATTAATTTCACTTGGAAATTGGTCATAAACACATGTCAACCTTATGGTAGTTTTTACTTCTTAAAAACACATTTTTTTGGTTTTAACATGAATTAATTTTAAATTAATTTATGAAATATTTGTGATTTGAATTTTAAAAAATTGATTCCATATTTGGAATCAGGAGGTCCAAATTGTGTAAATATGGACCTTTTATTTTTATACTATATGAATAGTAACATCAGTAAATATTTTATTTACCATGGATAAAGGGTAAATCTGTTAAATAAGGGTAAAACAATTATATTATTATAATATTAAAGTACCCTAACACATGTCCTAACACTATTTAATGAGATATGTCTGACCATGGGAATCCGTGTGTCTATTTTAGGACCCCATGGTCCCACTTTTGTGTGAAAATGACATTTAATTACATTTAATTTAAAGTTAACGAAAATATAACATAAACAAATATCTTTTACTAAATCAATTTTTATATGTTGTTATATGTACAATATCATAGATTATAAATAGTAATTATAAAGATAAAAATATTTCCTACATCAGGGTATTTTATTTATAAATTTTAGACATCAAAAAAATTAATTTACTTATGACACAATGATAATGTAGTGATAACCTTATTAATGAATGTTTTAAATAGATGATATTATAAAAATTAAAATAAATTTATTTTGAAACATTTTATGCCATAAACGAATTTAATTGATAATTCTGACTTGTTATATTTTCATTAATGATGGTTTTTGTAATGAATAATGTTGTTGTGGATTTCGATTAAATTGCATGATATGAATAGTATATAAAATGACATAAAGGAGTTTTTAAAACAAATACTATTTTATTAAATGATATAATTGTCCTAAAAATCTAAGATTTATCTAAATGAATTATATATGGTTAGAAATGTCATTAATAAAATAATTGAGGTTCTATTTTCATTTTATAGTAAATATATTAAACATATAGTATGAATATTAAAGAAGAAACGTTAGAAGTCAAATAAGATAAATGAGGGTTAAAGCTAAATGATAAAGTAACATTTGAAAACAAAACTTTTCTAACAACTATTGGATGAGATGATTTTGATCAATACTCATATTATCTTATAATTAAATTAGTTTTTTACCTTTTGAAAATCAAAATTCATTTTATAATAAAATAATCTTCCAATCATTCATAAAGTACCCCTCCTCCCTCTTATAAAAGGACACCACCTCTAACCCTTACTCACACCTCTCAAACCCCCTTGTCTCATCCAACCACATCCCAAATAAGCTCCAGAAATCCATATATTCCTTCTGGATGCCTTAACTTATATATTAGTAAATTCAAGAAGGCCTTTTAGCTTAAATCAATAGGAGTTACCCGATTTGAGGTAATGTCTTCTCTAAAGCTTCTTCCAGTTATTTTTCTTCTCCAACCACCGAAACTCTCTTTGTTCCATTATTTTATAACTAAAACAGTATCTTCAGTATACTATAATTTTTTATGAGATGTTTTAAACCTACACTCACACAAAATACCGTCTAATGGATTTCGAATATACTATTTCTGTGGATGGTAAACTACTGCCTCATAAAATGATGATTTTTCAATTATCACCTAGTGCCTCTCATGGTGACCATTATGATGGTACAATATTTATATATGATATATATTAAATTTATATTTTCTATATTCTTCTTTATTTTATAATTTACTTCATTCTTTTATTCTTTCCATAACGTGTAAGTACGATAATTTCATTTGAGGAAGTGCGGATTATCGCTCCCTCGTTGTGATACAACTCGTTCATGCTATACATGAAACATATAAAGGATTTAATTAATGAACTTAAGTAATGAATATAAAAAATATATTATATTTTAATTATAATATAACTATGTATCCTTTAGTTTTTATTCCATTAAATATGAAAAATAAATGAAAGTAGTGTTCATGTGTACGTACGGCTAACCGTCTCCATGAACGGTGCATTTCGTTTATTATATACAAATGTTATGGAATATTCTAAATACATATATAATGGATATAAATATGTATATACTAGATATATATGATATTTAATTCATGAATACAATTACATAGATAATGGAATTTTGACAACATGGACAATTTGTTATTATAACAAGTTCATTTTTGACTCAAGTACTGAACATCGACAAAATGACCGATATGAATAGGAATAATTGTATGATTGTTATTTCAATTTAATAAGTTCTATAAAAGGAATAATAAACTTGAAAGGAGTTCTAAAGAATGTATAAATTAACTTAAGTTTATTATTTAGGAAGAACAAGGAACATATATAACAAGTCGGACTCAATGTAAGGGAACCTTTCAACCTCCTCTTTTAGTCAAAGAATTATTTTATGTTATGTATTATAAATTCCATTTTATTATGTTGGGATATGTTTATATATATTCTTATTGCTGTTGTTTCTATTTACAAGTGATTATAGACCCTTTTCTCTATCATCAACTCATTTTCTGAATTTTTATGTGATGTCGTTAGGCTGCCGAATTTTCATAAGGGAACTTCTTATCCTAATTTCAATCATTAGGTTAATCTTAAATTTTTTTATTATGTCATTTGATAAGTATGCGGGAAATGAATTTTAACGTCCAATCATGTATTTTTACTTTATTTATGTGTGTTTATAGTGAATACACATAATCAATCTATTTGATTAACAATATGATCTTAGTAAGGGACTTCGTCTCAAGTTCCTTTAATTGAGGAATATCTTGATGTAATGCACCTTTATTATCCTATAAGTTGTATATAAAAACAATTTGACATGTTATATCACGAATTAATATATTATAATTATATTTAACAGCTTTTTAATGTTATTCCGTAATGATTTTTTCCAACTGTTTCTCAAGTGGAAATGGACTCTTTAACAAAAAACAATGTTTTAAATTTTTTAAAGATGTATTCTTATAAAACATTATATTTCATGACCTTGTTTCCAAAATTATTTTTGAGAATATATTTATATGGATATGAATGTTTTAAAATATAAATTCATTTTAAAAGTCTCAGAGGGGTATGGGATACTATGATTAAAAATCCTTTTTCATTAAATGTATTAAATGGTTCTTGAAATGGATTGAGTATTTATATATGTTGAAATGATTAGTTTTGATTGAAAATTAAATGATATTAGTGAAATATTTATATTTGAAATATTCTATATGTTGTGATTATATAATGGTATGTGGAAATTTGACTGGTGGTTAGGTGAAAAACTAATGATGGATTGTTACGTGATAAACCAAATGACAGGTGGTTCCGAGATAAACCAAGGATGGGTGTTTTTTTATAACCTCCAATGAATTAGGTATGGATTTAGGACATATGACTATTCCATTTAGTGATATGTGTGTATGTCGACCGTATGGTTATTCCATTTAAGTATGATTATTTTCCAAGTTACCTTTATATGCTATTTTTTGCTTTCTATGAGATTTATGGTAATATTTTGATCACAAAAAGGGTAAGAAGTGTGTTTATATTATGTGAAGAGTTTTTATACATCATAAAGGTGAAAAGTATTACTTTATAAAAAATTATTCATGGTTTACATGTTGTTTTAAAAAAATAATAGTTTTCCTTATTTATGTATCCCTTAATGATCCTTTTATGCTCATCCCAAATTTTGAAATGTTTTTTACAGGACCTAAAGATGAATAGGATCAAGGATGGGATCAATGAAAAGTCATGTTGTCTAAACCATTAGAAAAAACATGATTCTTTTTTGAGGATTTTTTTTATGATAAAATAGAATGTTAGTAGAAGTGTCTACTTGTAATATTCAATTTGTTATGTATAAGTTGTGGCCTAATTATCTAAAGATATAAACCTGAAAATATTCTCAATGTGAATTATTAACCTAATTCAAGATTATGTAAGGTTTAAGGATTGGGACTTACAGTTGGTATCAGAGTTCAGTTTATATAACTTTAGAGGTTAGGGTGTTATTTAAGGATAAGTGACTTGTTTTTTCTATCCATAGTGCTTACCAAATTAGAAGGAGCCGTAGTTATTTTAAATAAATTGAATGTAATTAAGATAACATAAATAAGAAAATATTATTATTTACCCTCCTCATAAGATATTATATGCTGATTTTTCTGATATACTCACACTGACTATTTTGGTTTTAGTAAATGGATCGATCTAGAAGGCACCAAAGTAACAATGGATCTGAAGAAAACTCTGACGGTTTTCTAAATGAGAAACCGAATGAAATGGGAGTTGTAATGAAAATTCTTGTTTTTATTATTAAACAACTATCTAGAGTCATGATTGACCACTTGAATCATGGTAATTTTTCAATGGAATAATTTATTGTAGAAGAGAATCCCTATGTAAGTTCATGTAATAATAATAAAGGTATGTATATTAATAAACATTTGGGTCAAGAATGTGGAAAGAAACAATTTGGAAAATTCTTCAAAGGGACAGGTAGATGTTTCAGATATGGTAATAAAGGTAACAAGACTATAATCTACAATAGAAAAAGGAAGTGTCTAGTTGAATCCAAGAATGGGAAATAAGTTCTTTCTGATGGATCAATTGAATGTTTTAAATGTGGTGTGCGACCGCGTTGTCGAACGCGTCAAATTAGTTGTTTAATTTTGACTTGAATTTCTGCAGTATAGCAGCAACCCTAGGTCATCTCTCGACGGAGCCTTAGATCATTAATTCTAAAATGTGGTTCCGATTATGAAATTAAAAAGGGGAATGGGGTTTTATAATACTTGGGTTTGATTATTAAAGATGACAATAGAAAATAGAAGCTATAAAACAAAGTAGAGATTAACAGAATTAATTAAGCGTGATCAACACGGGGTACTCGTATGATGTTTATACTTCATCGCTTCATGATATAAGGTTATGATCTTTTAATCCCTGGTTTGTAACACCTATAACTAGAATTTTACTAAGTTTATACTAGGATACCTCCTAGGGTTCAGTCAAAAACATACAATGATTCACCGGACACCGCCGATGATTGAATGAATTATGTTCGAAATCATAATCGAAACTCACCAAGGAAACACACGAAAAACTCGATGCACTGTCCAGATTTGTATGTTATTTCTTTGTTATACCATGACATAAATGTACATGGCCTTGACAGTACTTGTTTGAGTTCAATTTACCAATATAAACCACACAAACAGCGCAATTGAAAGGGGGAAAGAAAGTGGTGAACGGTGTGTGAAACATCACATGAATGGGTACCCCCAAACATGATCGTATGAGTTGAGCATGACATACTAGTACATAACTCAATAAAATAAGAATATAGGATGATGAAAAAAAACACAACAATCTGTAATTTAAAAGATCATTCAAATATTACAAACATGAAGCTCGGGATGTACATCGCATTCCTCCCCGGGTGATCACAAGGGGTTTAGAAACCCATGGGAGAGGAGGAAGAGAAAGATGTTGGGGTAGAACTTCCCATAGCCTCCAGAACCTCTATGGATGTTGAGAAGACTCCTTGGGGACTCCAAAATGGCAACACCTTGCCTCTTGGACGATCTTTCAAATGGGGAGCCCAAGGTTCCATTTTATAGGAAAATTGGAAGGTGGTTTAGGCACACAGATTTCTTCAATCCACTTGTACCACGAGTTTTTGCCTTCAGACAGTCTTAGATCGCTTTGGAGAAAATAGAAAAGTTGTAGCCCTAACTCTTTACTATCTCCACCGAATGTTTGGCATCATTTGGACAACTACAGCTCACGATATTGATAAAATACAGAACACCGCATTTGACTTGGTCCAAATTCGGTGGCTTGGACAGATCAGTTCGGATGGGCTCCATATAAGCCGAATCAGCATTGGGTTCTTTAATATGAAATGTATCCTATTAAGTTTTGGATAGGCCCACAAAATTGCAGCCCATTTTGAAGCACGGATTTCGTGTACTATGCAAAACAGTGGACAAATGTCCAAGGATCCATGCAACTTTGGCCAATTGTTCTTCCACTTCATCAAAGGCCCTCCAAATCACCTCCACCTACATTGAAACAATAAAAACAAGTAACATTTACCATTATAATATTTATTAACATTAATTGATTTATTCAAACATGAAGTGAAATCTATTATTATATTTGGAATATTCATTACAAAACTAGTTTAAAACTGCGGTGTAAGGGTGGAATAAAACAGTGAATCGTGGTACGATCACACCCCCACACCTAAACATTTTCACTCCTGGGCAAAGTCACATATCCAAATACAATGATTCATATATATATATATTTCCAACATCCTGAATATTTATCATTTGAGGAAATTTTATTTAAAGTAAAGTTATCAATGCACGAACCACACCAAGGAGTTCTTCCTAGTGAAAATAGAAAAAGATGTCTCATAAATCATATCATAGCGAAATTAAAAAAGATTCATAATACCCAATTGAGAAAGGAATTCAGAAGTAAACAATGACACTAAATCTCCATGTGTGTGTGAAAACCATTCCATGCTATTCTTTCCACTTGCTATCCAATAAATATATGTTATATTAACATTTTTCAGCTTAAATGATTTTGTCACCGAACCTGTCCTACATCCTTTGCAATTATATTTCAAGACCCACTCATTTAAGCATTCCCAGAAGTCAAACAATAAGCTCCCGACCTAGATATCCCCATATGTTGCACATTTCATCTCTCCCCTCATTTATTATATATTTTTTTTGAAGTTACAATTGGAAAAAATCTCACATTCATCTCTCAACCTTTGTTTGATCTCCTCACGACACTAATTGAAATAGTTATAACAAGATTAAAGGTTGAGGAAGAGTGGTTTCTGACCTGCGCAAGACACAACAATTTTTTTTGAGGGCGTACAACAGTCGGACATTAGGTACACACGCATAGGTCAATCTGGTACAATAATGAAACGGATCGGATAAGGAACGAACGTATGGAAATATCATTAAGTTGAAAAATATTAACCCAACATATATTTACCTTATATTAAGTGAGAAATAATCACACTTTGTGGTTTGGTGAAAAAAATTTGTGGGGATATTAGTGACACAGTTTTCCAAAAAACTACTCACACAATGGGCAACAATCATCTCAAAGGTTTCACATAGATACAACCATTTATATCATTGACAGAAAACCAATTCACTAAAAATCACTCCTTGATGGTAAACTCATACACTTTCTATTTCTAGCCTTCGTTATGGTATTTTTACTTTCCCCACTTTATGGTCGCCACATCATGGAATTTTGAAATTGTTGATGGGGAAAAATAAAAATACCATAAAGAAGGCCAGAAAGAGAAAACAAAAGGAGAAAAAGATGAAAAATCCTAACTAACCCAGGAATGTATCCACCCCCCACACCTAGAATGTGCAGTGTCCTCACTGAAATAATTGAAAATGTGAGAAGGAAGGATAAAACCTGGTGTGTTTTATTGGTATGATGCGTCGAGAAGGTGGATTTCCTCCACCAGATTCTTTGGAAAATCCTCATAGAAGTGTTTAAGTCGCTTCCCATTGATGGTAAGACTTCTTCCACTCTGCTCATGCAAAACCAATATTGCCCCAAAAGGGTAAACATTAGTAACAGTATAAGGACCGAGCCATCGGGAACGAAGCTTACCTGGGTGGAGCTTAAGCCTGGAATTGTACATGAGGACCTTCTCACCAATATGGAACTTCCGCTGGTGAATCATGCTATCATGAATAGCCTTTTTCTTCTCTTTATAGATTTGGGAGTTGTCATATGCATCACGTCGAATTTCTTCCAACTCTTGAATCTGCATCTTTCTTTCCTCACCTGCATCTGAAAGGTTCATATTACATTGTTTAACATCCCAATATGCACAGTGTTCTACCTCCACCGGGAGGTGAAAAGATTTTCCAAACACAATCCTATATGGTAACATTCTGATCAGTGTTTTAAAAGAAGTACGGTACGCCCAAAGTGCATCATCCAAGCACAAACTCCAATCTTTCCTATTGGGTTGTACCGTTTTCTCCAAGATTCGCTTAACATCCCAATTTGAAATTTCTGCTTGTCCGTTAGTTTGGGGATGATATGAAGTGGAGACTTTATGAACAACCCCATACTTATGAAGAAAGTTTTTCATGTTATGATTGCAAAAATGTGAACCCTGATCACTAATGATGAATCTTGGTAGACCAAAACTACTGAAAATCTGGGACCTCACAAAATTAACAACCACTCGAGAGGCATCGGTCCTGGTGGCCTTTTCTTCCACCCATTTAGATACATAGTCAACAGCCAATAAGATGTACACAAAGCCAAATGAATTTGGAAAAGGCCCCATGAAGTAAATGCCCCATGCATCGAAGATCTCACAAAATAACATGGGCTGTTGGGGCATTTCATTCCTCTTGGAGATATTCATTGTGAATTGACATCGAGTACATGATTTACAAAACCTATGGGAATCTCTATACAATTTTGGCCAATATAATCCTGAGTCAAGGACCTTTCGACCTGTACATTGAGAGTCAAAGTGGCCCCCACATGCCAAGGTGTGGTAGAAGGTAAAAACAGAGGTGAACTCATGGTCAGGGACACACCTACGAACAACCTGGTCACTACAAATTCTCCACAAGTATGGGTCATCCCAAATGTACCATCAAGAGTCATGTTTAAGTCTCTAGGATTGTGAAGTTCTAAAATTAGTGGGGACCCTAGATGTTTCTAGAAAATTCACAATGTCCACATACCAGGGGGTAAGGTTCAGAACATCACAAAGGTTATCATGAGGGAAGAATTCTCCAATGGGTAGGGGTGAGTCAACATGATGGTCCAATGGTGGGGAAATCCTACTAATGTGGTCAGCTACAACATTCTCCACTCCTCTCTTATCTCCAATCTCAAGGTCAAACTCTTGGAGGAGGAACATCTACCGAATGAGGTGGGGCTTGGCTTCAGGTTTCTTTAGGAGGAAACGAAAGGCCACATGGTCAGAAAATACAATCACTTTTGACCCAAGAAGATATGAACGGAATTTTTCCAAGGAAAACACAATAGAAAGGAGTTATTTTTCTGTGGTTGTGTAGTTTACCTGGGCAGGGTCAAGGGTACACGAGGCATACTCAATGACATGAGGAGCCTTTTCAAACCATTGAGATAAAACTGCCCCAACCGCAAAGTTAGAGGCATCCCACAAAAGATCGAAGGGGAGATCCCACCTTGGTGGTTGGATTATGGGAGGTGATGTGCGACTCTTTTTTAGTGAATTGAATGTATCCTCACAATTTTTATCAAAAACAAATTCATAATCCTTTTGTAACAACCGAGATAAGGGGAGTGCGATCTTACTAAAGTCTTTAATGAATCGGCAGTAAAAACCAGCATGACCCAAGAAAGACCGCACCTCACGAACACATTTTGGATATGTAAGGGATGAAATTAATTCAATTTTAGATTTATCAACCTGAATTCCCTTATTTGAAATGATATTCCCAAGAACTATCCCCCGCTCAACCAGGAAATGAAATTTTTCATAATTTAAAACAAGATCTTTTTCAATGCAGCGGCGGAGGACAGAACCTAGTTTTTCCAAACAATCATAAAAAGAAGAGCCATAAACCGTGAAATCATCCATAAAGGCTTCCATACAACTCTCAAGTTACTCAGAAAAAATACTCGACATACATCGCTGAAAAGTACCAGGAGCATTACATAGACCGAATGGAATCCTTCTGTATGCAAATGTGCCAAATGGACAGGTAAATGTTGTCTTTTCTTGATCCTCAGGGGCTATATGAATTTGTAAATAACCTGAATAGCCATCAAGGAAACAATAATGGGACTTACCAGACAATCGTTCTAACATTTGGTCAATGAAAGGTAAAGGAAAGTGGTCCTTCCGCGTGGCTTGATTCAGTCGACGGTAGTCAATACAGACTCGACAACTGTTTTGCACATGCATTGGAACCAATTCATTCCTTTCATTTGACACAACTGTTATTCCTATTTTTTTAGGCACAATTTGTACTGGACTAACCCATTTTCTATCAGATATAGGATAAATTATCCCTGCAGCAAGTAATTTACTGACTTCCAATTTTACCACTTCAAGGAGAGTGGGATTCAACCGGCGTTGAGATTGTCTTACGGGATTAGCCTCATCATCCAAAAGTATATGGTGTATACAAATAGATGGGATAATCCCAGGAATATCAGCCAATGTCCATCCTATTGCCTTTTTACACTCTCTCAAAAGTTTGAGCAGTTTCAATTCCTGTTGGGGAGAGAGGTTATTGGCAATAATGACGGGAAATTGGTCAATTCCCTCAAGATATGCATATTTTAAATTAGAAGGAAGTTGTTTAAGTTCAAACACCAGTTGTTTCTGGATTGAGGGAGGGGATTTAGGGGGAGTGAGGTCCATGAAACTATCTATCTGCTCATGTTTATTCTCAAAGGAAAAAGAATCTATTGAAATGGGATTTGCAGAATCATTGATAGTCATGGATACCTCAGAATAAACACACTCATCAATTAAAGCACAAAATTTACATTTTTCTGAGCCCGCACAACATTCAAAAGAATAACCAAAACTCAAATCATCCAAGTGTGAAGAAAACAAAAAAGAATTAGAGTTTGGGTTGACGAGAGAATTGTGTGTGTGTTCATCGTTTGAGAGCACTTCCATCGAATAGACAGGAAGAGTGGAGTGCTCTTCAACAGGGTGTTTCATAGCCTCAAGGATGTTAAAAATTACCTTTTCTCCTCCGAATCCCATGGACAGCGTACCATTGTGAACGTTGATGATCGTCTTTGCTGTTTTTAGGAATGACCTCCCAAGTATGAGAGGGGCATGTCCTTGGGTTCGGGTATCTTCCATCTCAAGAATGTAGAAATCAGCGGGGAAGATGAGATTCTTCACTCTAACAAGGACATCCTCAATCAATCCTTTTGGATGTGTTGTACTCTGGTTGGCATGTTGCACAACAATTCCTGTTGGTTGAAGCTCTCCAACCTGTAAAGAAGTGTACACGGAGTGAGGCATTACATTAATGGAAGAACCTAAATCTAGTATAGCATCAGAAAAGAAGGTCTCCCCTATGGTACAAGGTATGGTGAATGTTCTTGGATCCTTGCATTTGGTTGGAATTGCTGGTTGAATCAAGGCCGAGACATTCCTTCCCAGGTTGACTCTCTCATTCCCCTTCAGCCTTCGTCGATGGGTGCAAAGCTCTTTAAGAAATTTGGCATAAAGGGTAATTTTCTTGACTGCATCCAATAAAGTAATATTTACTTGAACTTTTTAAAATGTATCCATTATTTCATTATCAATCTCATTATCAAAGTTTTTATTAGTTTTAGAGAGTGTTTGAGGGAAAGGAATATGAATGGATTGTTCATTTGAATCATCAATGACTATTCGATTACCATTTTTGTCTTGTTTTTCTTTACATGAAGTTTTTGAGGGTTGGGAAAGAGAGTTTTCATGAGGGGACATACCTGCTTTGTAGAATCAATAGAAGGAGAAACTTCTTTACCACTACGAAGTGTAACTGCACATACATTACCTTTGTCCTTTGGATTGGAAATGGGTTGGGATGGTAGTTTTCCAGAACCTTGTATCTTAAGCTCACCGATGGTGTTTTCCAATTGCCCCACTCGGGTTCGTAGGTCTTGAATAGCTGATTGTGTGGTCTGTTGGAACTGAAGGTTCTGGGTTGCCATTTGTTTCACCATGTCCTCGAGGATTGGTTGAGATTTGGGAGGAGGAGGAGGATGATTGTTTTGAGAAGTTGAAGGATAAGAAGGTTTCATACCTTGGCCTTGATGATATCAATTTTTCTTTGGGTAGCTTGAGTTTCTTCCTTGTCGGTATTGGGGTTGTGCTTGCCACCCTGGATTTGGATTTGGCCTGAATTGTTCTTGCTTGAAGGGAGGCACTTGTTGGAATGGATTCCCTGGGAACACAGCTGCACATGACTCAGATGAATCTTGAAGTTGTGGGCACTGGTAAGAAAAATGAGTGTTATCAGAACAAATCCCACAATGTAATGGAATAGAAGTAGAGAGTGAGTTACCTTGTGCTTGAGCTAATTTCCTTTGAAGGGTATGCATCTCATCAATTTTAGAATATACCTTTTGTTCTAGGGATGAATGACTTACCTCATGAACTCCTCGGGTTGGTTCAATAGCTCGTGTACCAAAGTTTTGTGCATTTTGATCCATGTTGGCTATTAAGTCACGACCGACAGAAGGCGTTTTGTCAACTAGGGCACCACTAGCCGCAACATCAATAATTCCACGATCCATGGGGATATGTCCCTCATAGAAGTATTGAATTAAAAGTTGTTCACTAATCTGGTGGTGGGGGCAGCTTGAGCAAAGTCTTTTGAATCTCTCCCAGTATTCATGAAGGGTCTCTCCTTGTGATTGCCTAATTCCGTAGATTTCTTTCCTAATTGAAGCAGTTCGGGAGGCAGGGAAGAACTTCTCTAGAAAAATTCTTTTTAGGTCATTCCAGCCCCCAATTGTGGAAGGAAAATAGTATATCCAATCTTTGGCTACACCATCAAGGGAGAAAGGGAAGGCCCTAAACTTAATGAGGTCCTCAGACACATTTTGGGGTTTCATGGTGGAGCACACTATGTGAAAATCTTTTAGATGTTTGTGAGGGTCCTCTCCGGGAAGACCGTGGAATTTTTGAAGAAGGTGGATGAGACCTTATCTAAGCTCAAAGTTGGCTGCTTCCTCAGGATATTTGATGTACGTAGGTTGGTACTCCACATCAGGGGTAGTAAGTTCTTTTAAAGTTCGATTATTTGCATCCATGTTTTCTTGGGTTTGATTGGGTTCAATTTTGGGTTGGTTTAGAACCACTTGAGGTTCTAAATGGGGATCCACAATGTTACTTGATTGACCTTATCTGGATTCCTTTATTTGTGTGTGAAGTGACTTTTCAATTTCAGGATCAAATTCAAGTAGTGTTCCTTTACCAGATCTTGTCATGCAACAATGATGTCCAGTTTGATTGATTGATTGTTTGTTGTGTTTTTTTATTTAAGATGGATAAAAGAGAAACTTAATAAGGGTGAAAGAAGAATAGAATTTTAAACTATAGAACTAGAGAGGAATATGTGGAAGAATAGAGAGAGAGAGAGAGAGAGAAAGAACACACCAAAAAAACAACCCAAAATAAAGACAAAACCCAAAACAAAAAACAATCAAATGGGGGTGGGGTATTTAAAGGAGTAATAATTAAGAAGTAAAATAAATACATAAAATAAAATTAAGAAAAAAATGATCTTGTCTCCCCGGCAACGGCGCCAAAATTTGATCGCGTTGTCGAACGCGTCAAATTAGTTGTTTAATTTTTACTAGAATTTCTGCAGTATAGCAGCAACCCTAGGTCGTCTCTTGACGGAGCCTTAGATCATTAATTCTAAAATGTGGTTCTGATTATGAAATTAAAAAGGGGAATGGGGTTTTATAATACTTGGGTTTGATGATTAAATATGACAATAGAAAATAGAAGCTATAAAACAAAGTAGAGATTAACAGAATAAATTAAGCGTGATCAACCCAGGGTACTCGTATGATGTTTATCCTTCATCGCTTCATGATATAAGGTTATGATCTTTTAATCCCTGGTTTGTAACACCTAGAACTAGAATGTTACTAAGTTTATACTAGGATACCTCCTAGGGTTCAGTCAAAAACACACAATGATTCACCAGACACCGCCGATGATTGAATGAATTGTGTTCGACATCATAACCGAAACTCACCAAGGCAACACACGAAAAACTTGATGCACTGTCCAGATTTGTATGTTATTTCTTTGTGATACCATGACATAAATGTACATGGCCTTGACAGTACTTTTTTGAGTTCAATTTACCAATATAAACCACACAAACACCGCAATTGAAAGGGGGAAAGAAAGTGGTGAACGGTGTGTGAAACATCACATGAATGGGTACCCCCAAACATGATCGTATGAGTTGAGCATGACATTCCAGTACATAACTCAATAAAATAAGAATAGAGGATGATGAAAAACAACGCAAAAATCTAGAATTCAAAATATCATTCAAATATTACAAACATGAAGCTCGGGATGTACATCACATTCCTCCCCGGGTGATCACAAGGGGTTTAGAAACCCATGGGAGAGGAGGAAGAGAAAGATGTTGGGGTAGAACTTACCACAGCCTCCAGAACCTCTAGTTATGTTGAGAAGACTCCTTGGGGACTAAAAAATGGCAGCACCTTGCCTCTTGTCCGAACTTTCAAATGGGGAGCCCAAGGTGCCACTTTATAGGTAAATTGGAAGGTGGTTTAGGCACACATATTTATTCAATCCACTTGTACCACGAGTTTCGGCCTTTCGAAAGTCTTATCTCGCTTTCGAGAAAATAGAAAAGTTGTAGCCCTACCGCTTGACTATCTCCACCGAAAGTTTGGCACCATTTGGACTACTAATGCTCAAGATATTGACAAAATACAGAACACCGCATTTGAATTGGTCCAAATTCGGTGGCTTGGGCAGATCAGATATGATGGCCCCCATAGAAGCCGAATCAGCATTGGGTTCCTTAATATGAAATGTATCCTATTAAGTTTTGGACAGGCCCACAAAATGTCAGCCCATTTGGATGCACGGATTTCATGTAATATTCAAATCAATGGACAGATGTCCATGGATCAATGCAACTTTGACCCATTATTCTTCCACTTCATCAAAGGCCCTCCAAATCACCTCCACCTACATTGAAACAATAAAAACAAGTAAAATTTACCACTATAATATTTATTAAAATTAATTGATTTATTCAAACATGAAGTGCAATTTATTATTATATTTGGAATATTCATTATAAAACTCGTTTAAAACTTCGGTGTAAGGGTGGAATAAAACAGTGAATCGTGGTACGATCAGTGTGCATTGTCATCATACAAATAGATGTCCTACAAATAAGGTTTAAAAATGGGATCAGTAGTACCAGAAAAATATATGTTTACCAATTCCCAATGCCATTCCAATTGAGGATGAGGAAACTATAAATGACCTATGACTGTTATGGATTGTTTCTTAGATGATGTTTTGATATTATTGAATCTTTGTATATGATTAATGATTTGGTTTTTAAAAAATAAGTAGTACAGAATAAGTAGAAAAAGATTTTTATGGGTTCATGGTGAAGGCTAGATGATTAAGATGTCAACATTTTAGAAATTTGATAGTGGGTGATGAAATGTTTAAAATTATTAATTCTCTTTTGTTGATGGGATTTCATAGGAAGAATTTTCTCTTTTATGTTTATCCCTAATCTTTTTTATGGGAAAATACTATTTGAGGAAGAATTTTCATTTCTTTTGTGGATATAGTTATATATAAATATTTGGATTTATTTGATCCATGAATTTGAAGTAATTAAAGGTTATTACTTTTTGGGATACAAAATGAAAGGTATTAGATAACCTTTGAGGGTAACAATAGATTATGGTTATTTTTGAGGAAATTATCTTATTTTTTGAAAATGTTATTAGAATGATATGTTTTAAAAAAACGTACAACTCATAGGATGGGTTACAACTCGTCGCATCTGGGAAGTCCATGGGAATCGAACCCACAAATAATGTGTGACTGGGATTTATCACCTACCAGAGCCCAATGTGAAGTCCCTAGTTAGTATGACTTATTATTTTTAGTTAAATGATGTTTTCGATCAAGAATAATTTGTTTCTGGAAGTTATGTTTTATGACATGGATATCCTTACTATTGTACCCTCTATGATATGGTAGTTTTCATAGTCACAAATAATGTTTAAGGACATGTTCTACTCTTTCATTCCATTTAACATCCTTAAGTAAATAAATTATATCATATGGAATAATATAATTTAATAAAGAAATAACATATATTTTTAAATCCATATTTTTACAGGTGTATTTTTAAAAGCATTTTTGGATGTCACTTAGTCATGTAATGTTTTATGTAAGAAAGACTCTTCATAGGCTTTTTATATTTCCTGTTCGACACACCGAAGATTACACACCGAAGATGAAATACCGAAGATGAAAAACCGAAGATGACACACCGAAGATGACACACCAATGATGACACGCCTAAGATGACACACTGAATATGACCCACCGAAGATGACACAACAAAGATGAAACACCATATATGACACACCGAAGATGACACACAGAAGATGACACACCGGAGATGACACATCGAAGAAGACACACTGAGATGATAGACTGATGCTAACAGACTGATGCAAATGACTCACTGATAGTCATATATAAATGTTTCATTTTTATTAATTCAAATTTATTTCTAATAATCATATTTATAAAAATTAATGTCTCTGACATTATTTAATGTTGTCTGTAGGACTATCAGTAGACAGTACGAAGTACATGCACATGCGGAGATCTTCACGCCTACTAGAACTTGAAGGATAAAAGGATTACAAGATCAACAAAAAATTGAGCTCTCTGAACCATCTAGAAAAACAAAATGGTTGGCTGTGCGAATATGCAAGATATTGAAAATAGAATAACTCGAACCTTATGTATACAATATGTTTAATATTACAAGTTCCATCCTTTTGAACCTTGATGAACATCCTGACATCGAATAACTGAACCTCTACACACCTGAAATATAGATTATAGACACTATGATACTCTGTTTTTGTGCCAACTTCCAGAAGAGGACTCAAATATAATTTTCTCTATATCTAATGAGTCCAATTTTTACTACACAAGACACATGGATTTCTAAAATCTATTTTTACTTTTATATCTCTGTTGTGTTTTTGTGTTTACTTTTTTTGCTCTGGGTGCATCTATTTGTTTCACACACATTTTATCCTAAGCGTAAATGAAGGATACTAAAATATCCTCACACTCAGTCCCTTTATACTCCTGTATCCCATGTAGAACTATGGAAGAGATCTTGTGTGATCTTTTTATTAGTTTTTACAACAAATAATTGTGGTAGTGTTCAAGTGTGACCTAGACAACCCTGTGTGTTTTTGTGAACCCCTATCCCGGGTGTGGATCAAGAGTTTATTAATATAAACAGCTTGGTGGCATGTGATCACCATGTAAAGAGGACTAAGTATCCTCTTGAGATTGATCCTATTATTGCAACCATTTGGTTGTTTGTCTTATATTTTTATCTATTATGTATTTCTTGCATTAAGATAAACCAAACATTGATAGTTAGTTTAGAAAGTGTTTATATCTATTTTGAATCAGTCTATTTGATTCCAAAGATTGAATAATCTTTAGATTGGTAAAACTAAGCCAAATCAATATTTAGAGAAACTAATTGAACTTTTAGGACAAATATAAATTCACTACATACTGAATTTGATTTAATTTTAAAAAGGGGATTTTTTTTAATATAACCTATTTTAATAGAAATTTTTAGAGATACTCAATTCACCCCCCCTCTTGAGTCATCCACTCTGATAAACATTTGGTATTATTGGTAGATTAAAAGTTTTTGTTAGTTTTCAAATCCTTCCAAATGTGATTATAACTGTTTTTCAATGATCCCAAAATTTCTGTTATTTCTAAAGTTTCATCTCTTTGACATTCTGCTACACTCATTATCATGGAAAATAGATCAAAAGGGGATACTACCAATACAATCTCTTTCTTTAATGGAAACAATTATTCTTAGTGGAATCTGAAGATGAAAATACATCTAGAAAGCATGGGATTTGAAATCTGTACTTCTATTGAAAGTAAATATACAATTTTTGAAACATCTAGAAACACTTGGGATGAATCTACCAAGACTTCCTAAAAAAATATTTGTAATGTAATGAATGCTATGTACTATGCACTATGAGATGAAGAGTTTAACTATATGTCTACTTGTAAAACTACACATGAAATTTGGGGCACTATATTTGCTTCTCAGGAAGGAAAATCTAATGTTAAGGAAATGTAATTAAATTCTTATACTATTAAATATAAAAACTTCATAATGATTCATGATGAGTCAATTTCTAATATGTATTTCTGGTTCAGTGAAATTGTGAATACCATGATTTCCATAGGAAGAGAAGTAACATCCATAGACCAGATCTTGCAAATTCTGTAATACTTACAAAAACTATGGCATGGAATGTCTATGTTTATTAGATAATCGTGTGATATTGATAAGATTCTAGTGAAGGAATTTATTTCAAAATTAATGATGTGTGAAGTGGAATTAAAGGTAAATCGTGAAGAGGATGAACCAAAACTAAAATATGTAGCCTTCAAGACAACTGCTTATAAATGTAAAGGAAAGGAGACTGTTCAATCTGCTATTGAAAGCCCAAGCAGTGATGAAGTATCTTCGGACAGTGTAGAAGAAATGGCCTAGTTGGATAGACGCTTCAAGAAATTCTATAGGAAAAAGAATTTTATTCAGACTTCCCAATTACAAAGGAATGCATGATAACAAGGGAAAATGGAATAAGGATTTGATGAAAAATGAGAAATAAGAAGAGTGAATTTTCTATGAATGTAAATCCAAAGGACATGTCAAGGCTAACTGTCCAAAGATGAAATACCAGAAAAGTTATGAAAATTAGGATCGAAGGTATAAGAAAGCAATGAAGGCCACCTGGAGTGCCTCCGAGGATAGCTCATGTGAATCTGGCTCTTCTCAAAATCTGAAAATGATGTGGATAATATGTTTTTTATGACAAACACAACTAAGATAACCTTAGACTCTCATGTACATAATTATTATTATTCTGAAAGTGAGTTTGACAATATGAAAAATGATGAATTATTTGAATATAGCAAATGTTTGAAGAAACATGTAATGAGTTTAAATCTAAGTATAAATCATTGAATAAACAACATGCTCTTATAGTAAATATCAACTCTTAACTTATAACTGAAAAAGGGAAACATGCTTAACTACTTAAGGAAAAAAATGAGTTAAGAATGTATAATGAGAAATTGAAGAAAGTATTAGAAAAATGTACTAATGGGAAAGATACTCTTACACAAATTCTTGGTAAAAAAATAGATTATAAGTATACTTATGTGATAGGATATCAACCCGGAAAATGAAATTTATCCAAATCACGTTTTGTAACCAAATCTGGAAAATCTTCTACATTTTTTCAAAACTAGAATTGTAAAGCATGTTCCAGTTCTAAAAATTTGTTTTCTGTATCAAATTATTAATGACTAAACAATTTTTACTTTTCAAACACTCTATATTCTGTATATAGGATATCCATAAGATAGTTGTGGGTACCGAAAGATTATATTACTAATGTATGTGGACCTAGAAAAATATGGGTACCAAAGTCATTTCTTGGTTAAACTGTTTTGTAGGTAAATTGCCTAAAGGGCCCCAGTAAAAATATATGGTTCTGGGATAGTGGTTTTTCATGACATAGGATAGGGGACTACTCAATATTTAAAAGTCTTATTAAGATTGAGGGAGGAAATGTCACATTTGGTGACAATAGTAAAGGAAAAATCATCAGTCTAGGCTAGATTGGTAACCCTAACTCTATTTCAATTTCTAAAGAACTATATTTTTATGGATTAAAATATAACCTTCTCAGCATATCTCAATTGTGTAATGATGGATTTAATTTTAAATTTAAAAATGATTCATGATATTTCATTGATGCCAAGAATAATTTAGTATTTACTGATTTTAGAAATGATAATGTATATGATATAAATGTAGACACACTAGCCTCACAGAATGTCTCTTGTCTAAATGTATTTCATATAGAGTCTTGGCTCTAGCATAGAAAACTGGGACATTGCAAAAATCACTAACTTAGAAAGTTAAATAGAAAAGGCTTAGTTAGAGACTTACTAAAATTAGAATTTCCAGACAATAAGGTCTGTATTCCATTTCAAAAAGGAGAGAAAAATAAAATCACTTTCAAACCAAAAAAAGAAGTCCCAGCCTCTTGAGTTGGTTCACATGGACTTGTTTGGACCATCTAGAATTTTGAGTCTCAATGGGAAGAACTATGTTTATGTTCTGGTAGATGATTTTTCTAGGTACACCTAGACCTTTTTCCTAGCTCATAAATGTGAAGCTTGTTCACATTTTACCAAGTATGCTAGGTTTATAGAAAATCTTAGTGGTTTTAAGATTAAATCCTTAAGAATTGGTCATGGCTATGAGTTTGAAAATCAAAATTTTGAAGCTTTTTTCTCACAAAATGTCAATATTCATAATTTATAGTCTCATAGGACACCTCAATATAATGGTGTGGTTGAAAGAAGAAATTTAACCTTAAAGGTAATTTCTCGGACTATGCTTAATGAATATGATCTACGCATTTATTTCTGGGCTGAAGCTGTTAATACAGCTTGTTACATAATAAATAGAGTCTTAATCATACCCATCCTTAAGAAAACTCTTTACAAGTTGTGGAATAATAGGAAACCCAAAGTAGGTTATTTTAAAGTGTTTGGATATAAAGTTTATATTATGAACATTAAAGATAATTTTGATAAATTTTCCTTCAAAAGTGATGAAGGAATATTTCATGGATATTCTACATCATGAAAAGCCTATAGAGTCTTTAATAAGAAAACCAAATGTGTGGAGGAATCTATACACATCGTGATTGATGAAGCAGATCTGTATGAGCCCAAGACCTCACTAGAAAATATTTAAGAGGAAATGTCTAATCCAGACATTAATGATAAAACCACAAATCATCGTATGAAGGAATCTAGGAAAACATCCAGTTCTCTAAATTCTCTAGATCCTAACCATAGTGAACCAGATCAACCTAGCCAATATGAAATATCATGTCCTACCTTCTCTAGACCAACCAGGACCCTTAAGAATCATCCCATAGATGTTGTTGTTAGAGATTTATATAGTGAAACAAAAATGAGATATTCCTTGAGAAACAAGGGTGATCATCAAGCATTCATGTCAAAGCATGAACCTAAAAATATCAATGATTCAATCAATGATGAATTTTGGGTAATGTCCATGCAAGAAGAACTTAATAATTTTGAAAGAAATAATTTTTGGAAACTTGTAAATACACCGAAGGATACATAAACCATTGGAAGAAAATGGTTGTTTTGAAATAAATTAGACGAAGCAGGAAATATAAATTGAAATAAAGCTAGAATAGTTGTACAAGGATATAATCAAGAATATGGAATTGATTATGAAGAATCCTTTGCACCAGTATCTAGGATTGAGTCAATTTGGACCTTACTTGCCTATGCAGCAAACATAGATTTTAAAGATTATCAAATGGATGTCAAAAGAGAATTATTAAATGGTTATATAATTGAGGATTTTTTTGTTGAACAATGCCATGTTATTCAAATCTACTGTTTCTAAATCATGTGTTCAAATTATCGAAAGCTTTATATATTTTGAAACATACTCTAAGATCTTGGTATGAATGATTGAGTAATTTTCATATTTCTAATGGCTTTACAAATGGACACGAATATCCTATTTTATTTATAAAAATAATTTCAAAAGAGGTTTTAATGGACCATATACACGTAGATGATATTATCTTTGGATCTTCTAAAAACTCTTTATGTAATGATTTTTCACACATAATGCAATGTGAGTTTTAAATGTGTTTAATGGGAGAAATTGAATATTTTCTTGGATTTCAAATATTTCAAAATAAAGAAGGTATTGTTTTAAATCAAAGTAAGTACACTAATGATAATTTGAAGAGATATGGATTTATTAGAATTAAGAGTAGTGAAACCCCTATGAGTTCTACATGTAAGTTTGATCTTGATGAAAATGAAAAATTAGTTTATTAGACTGCATATTGAGGAATGATTGGGAGTTTTTTGAACTTAACTGCTAGTTGGAGAGATATTATGTTCAATGTGTGTTTGTGTGTGAGATTTCAATAAAATCCTAAAGAGTACTATATAAATGTTTTTAAATGAATTTTCAAATACCTCAAATATACAACTAAATAGGATTGCTCTACCCTAAAGGGAAAACTTTTGATTTAGTTATCTATTCTAATACTGATTATGGTGGATCTAAGATAAATAGATAGAGTACCTCTAGAACATGTCACTTTTTGGGAAAGTCACTAATATCATGGTGTAGTAAAACGAAAAATTCAGTTGCATTATCAGCTTCTAAAGCAGAATACATTGATGCTGGAAGTTGTTGTGCACAAATTTTGTGGATGAAACACACCTTATTAGTCTTTGGATTTCAATTCAGAAATATCCCCATAAACTTTGACAACGTAAGTGCTATAACTATTATAATAATCTAATATCTCATTATAGATCAAATCATATTGATGTAGGACATCTCTTTTTGATATATCATTATCAAAATGGTGATATAACTCTTGAGTTTATTAGGAATGAGCATCATCTTGATGATATATTCACTAAATCCCTAAAATCTGAGAGAATGAACTACATCAGCCATGAACTAGGAATAATAAATCCCAAAATTCCTTGAAACCAATCTTTTCAAACTAATCATTGAAACTGATCTTTTCAAATTGATCCTTGAAACCGATCATGTAAAACCAATCTTTGAAACAGATCTTGTCAAACTGATCCTTTAAACCGATTCCTAAAACTGATCTCCTAAAACCGATCTCCTGAAATAAATCTCTTGAAACCGATTTCCTAAAACTGATCTCCTGAAACCGATCATTTCAAACAGATCCTTTAAACCGATCTTGTCCAACTGATACATGAAACTGATTCCTAAAACCGATATCCCAAAACTGATCTCCTATAACCGATCACCTGAAAATTATTTCTTGAAACCGAAATCCTGAAACCAATCTCCTAAAACTGATCTCTAGAAACCAATTCTTGAAACTGAATCGTGAAACTGAATCGTGAAACCTATATCATGAAACTAATTCCTAAAACCGATATCTTGAAACTAATTATTGAAACAGATCTTTCGTGAAAACGATCTTACGAATCTGATCATATATAACCGATTAAATGTCACTGATGAATTTAAGTGTTTTTTGTCTGTCTATTTTAAGTAAAACAACAATATTTTGATGTTCTTTTTGTAACGGTTAAATTTTATACTTTATGATTTACATTCCCTAAAAGATATATTAAGGTCAATCCATCCGGGCCTTTCACCATCCCACTTCCGTAATGCCTTCTAACCTTTGTCACTCTATCTCTCGACCCTTATCCTCAAAACTTTTAGAATCCAATGCCTCATCATGGAAAGGATGAAGCACGCTATGGGGGATCCATGAAAATCACCATCTTCTAAGCGACAGAAAGGTGAGTCCAATGGGACCGAAAATCCGAGCTTTGAAATACGAGTGGTTATGGCTAAAAAAGAAGTGTATACTGAGTGGCTTCTGTCAAGGAAGTAGTTTTTTTTAAAATTACTAGAATATCAAGGGGGGATGAGATGTTTTGCTAACAATAAAAGACCTTATTATCCCCAGCTAGTGCATGAATTCTATTAGCATTTGAAGGTATCTCTGGTTTAATATGAGGCAGAAATAATGAATTTAGCATTTAAAGGAAAAGGAAGTAGCTTTTTCATCTAAGGAATGGGTTGAATGCTTGGAGATGCCTCATGAAGGTGTCTATGCTGATTATCTAGGTATTATTCCACCTTCCCTTGATTTGTTCTCTTATGAAAATGCTCTGATGGAGCTAAATGGAAATGGAGAATCTCTGTGGACTATTGGATGTGAGTTTAAAGGAGAAGTAATATTATTTTTTATGTTTATTGAACATCAAATCTTCCAAAGAAAGGGACATTTCTCTGCTGTGAAGTATCAGGATGTATTCCTGATCTATCTGTTGAAATATGGGATAAAATTAAACCTGTGTAGGTATATAATGGTGCATGTATCTGATTTGATAAATCCATCCAAGAAGGAAATATGTTGGTAGTATATCTGAGGATGATCTCTTCCATGCAAAATAGGATAGGCTATGTGGAATATGGAGATGAATTGATAAGGTCATGTAGTGGTTTCTATGTTCAAAAATACATTTGTAAAATGACAAATATCTTCTCAAACCCTTAGAAGATATGATGGGTAGGTGATGAGGAAAGGATATATGAAGATTTCAATCGAGTTGACCATCCTACCAGACCAAAGGATCCTATTGATTCAGGTCTCAGACCGAGAGAGGAACTAGTTTATTCCGATGAAGAAGGAGAGACTAAAGTGACAAGGGAAGAAGGATCAACTTTTGATTACAGGAGTGATCCTGATATTGCTAAAAGACCGGAGGACATGTATTATGGTCCTTCTAGTCCACCTTTGTATTTACACTCAAGAGAATCTGTGTTAGGTGATGAGGATGGTGAAGAGATTGAGGTTACTGGTGTTGAAGGTTATGTGAGTAAATCAGATGAGGAGTTTGATGATGATGATGATGATACGGATGAAGTATGAAATTATGAGCATGTAATTGATTATTTAAAAGTGGGACAATAAGTGGTGGATATATCTAGTGAGGAATCTGTACACGGAGCTGGTGATGGTGTAGAACATGTTGAATAAGAGGGTTTGGATCATAGAGATGCTGAACATGAGGACAAATCACCCATCCTAATGATGAAAATCAAGAAATCATTCAAGGATTGAATATACTTATGGTTGTTGGCCCTGAGAAAGAAGTTGGGGATCATGTGCTTTAATTTGAGGATGTGTCAGGATAAATTCCAGTGCCTAGAGATCACGTAGAACTTGAAGATCAGTTTTTTCTTGTACCCAAAAATTTTGTTATGGCTGGAGGTCTAGATGAAGAAGTCAATGAAGATAATGTTGTTTCTAAGCCTCAAGGAAGAATGATTAGGATTGATATTGTTGATCCAAGAGACAGGACCTATACTATAGAGTGGAATAATGATCTAGGATACATTATTTTTGGTTTGGATTATGACTTAGATGAGGAGAGGGTGACTCCTCCTCCTATTCCACAAGTCCAAGCTGAACTAGAACCTGTTGCACCCGTTCCACTAGTTTCACTTATAGTAGTAGAGCCAGTAGCACAGAACATGCCCAGTGACTATGTCACTCAGGCTGATTTTGAAAAATTAAGAAATGATATAAGTGAGTCCGTGAAAGCCTCAGTTGGATCCAGAAGTGAAGCCTCCACCTCAAAAGGTATTTCAGATGCTGATGGAGGGATGGTTGCAAGAATAGTGATCTAGGAGATTCCACAGAATCTCATTACCATAGCAGAAACCATTATTAGGCACAATACTTTGGTGAGAGAGGAAGTAAGAAGGATGAGCAATGAGTTAAATTCTTTAACCTCAAACTTAGAGACCACCTTTAGTAGTTTTTTGGAAGTTCTTTGGAACTTGGTGACTCATCTACTCAGTGTGGATCTGAAGAAGTTGAAATAGGATCTTTGTAAAATGTTAACTGGCCCATCTTTTTTTAGAAGTGGGAGAGGTGTTGTTGTTGATTGGGAGTCTCTCATGATTGTTCTGATATTGGAACTACAAAATCATCTGAGTATTTTAGAAAAAAATCTCATGTAAAGGTAAATTGAAATAGAGACCTTGTGTACAATATGGTTTGGCAGTGCCCCAATGTATCCTCTTCTGCTGAGAAAGTGATTCAATAAATGGTGGATAAGTACATTACTATGATTTATACCAAGAATGACCTCATAAATAGCATCATGTTTCTAGCATAGAATCTCAGAATACCTCCTATCACTGAATCCTTCAAGAAGCAAGTTACTCAATTGAAGGAGTTTACCCCTTTGCAGAATAAATTCATGGAGAATAAGGATGTCTTTGAAAAATAAATTCAATATGGTGGGGAAATCATTTATGATTTAATCAATCTATTTAAGCCATATCTGCATGTCCAGGATGAATCCATTGTGGTCCCTCCAACAGCTTCCATTGGTACTGCCTCTCGGCCTCCTGCTCCGATGACTGTCTCTCAGGCTCTTTCCTAGATTCGACTGGTCATTATAGAGAAAACTCACAGTCATGTGTTTCCAGAAATAAGTCTTTTACTTGTAGAAAATGTACCTACAAGTGTTTTCCTACTTGTTGTTATCTTCAGACCACCTCAATCCTCTGCCACTGCCAAAACTTCTTCTCCTCTATTGGATCCATCAGATAAACAAAAATCCCCTCATAAGCAAAACCCTTAGCGATGGATTGTATTTTTTGATAGGGACTTGATCTTTTTGTGTGGCATGTACTATTCTTAATGGAATCATTTATGGTGTCTTTATTTTACGATATTTCTTCAATTTTTTTCTGTTTCTTTTTTCTGCTAATCACAAAATGGGGAGAAAAGAATAGGCATATATTTTTAATCTAAGAAGAGGCATATCTTATTATTCTAAGGGGAATAATTTCAGGTATAGGACACATGGAATATAATAATCATAATCCTTTTATTAAGGGGGAGCTTTTTTGAAATACTCCAAAAAGGGAAGGCTTTCGTTATATTGAATAATATCAATCATTGATGTTTATTATACCCACTTATTATTGATTCCAAATATCTGTATGTATGTCATAATTTGTGATTATAAAAAATGGGGAGATTGTTGGACCATATATGATATGGTAGTTTTCATAATCACAAATAATGTCTAACTACAAATTCTAATCTTTCATGCCATTTAATATCTTTATGTAAATCAATTATATCATACTAAAAAATATACTTTAATAATGCAATAACTTATATTTGTAAACCCATAAGTTTACAAGTGTATTTTTACATGAATGATTGTATGTCACTTAGTCATGTAATGTTTTGTGTAAGAAAAACAATTCGTAGGATTTTTAGATTTCCTATTCAACACACTGATGTTCGACACACCGATGTATGACACATCGATGTTCGAAACACTGATGTTCGACACACTGATTTTCGACACACTGATTTTCGACACACCAATGTTCGACACACTGAATATGACACATGGAAGATGACACACAAGAGCTGACACACCAAATTTGACACACCGAAGATGGCACACTGAAGATGACACACCGAAGATGGCACACC
Source organism: Viscum album (assembly GCA_963277665.1). Lineage (NCBI taxonomy): Eukaryota > Viridiplantae > Streptophyta > Magnoliopsida > Santalales > Viscaceae > Viscum > Viscum album. The sequence goes on along the minus strand of OY728122.1, from coordinate 573,373,641 downwards.
GAAGATGACAGACCAAAGATGACACACTGAAGTTGACACACCGAAGATGCACACCAAAGATGACACAATGAAGATGACACACTGAAGATGACACACCGAAGATGGCACATCTAAGAGGACACGCAGAAGATGACCCACCAAAGATGACACACCGAAGATGACACACCAAAGATGACACACTGATGATGAAACACCGAAGATGACAGCCTGATTATAATAGACCGAAGATGGCAGACCGATGAAAACGACTCACCGATAGTCAAAAATAATTGTTTCATTTTTATTAATTAAAATTTATTTATAATGGTCATATTTAGACAAATTAATGTTTCTAACATTATTTAATGTTTTTTATAGGAATATCTGTAGACAGTATGAGTTATATGCATGTGCGGAGATCTTCACACCTACATGACCTTAATGTATAAAATGATTACAAGGTCAACAAAAAATTGAGTTCTCTGAACCTTCTAGAAATACAGAAAGGCAAGCTGTGAGAATATGAAAGATATTCCAAATAGAAGAACTCAAAGGATAAGGATTCAAGATGTTTAATATTACAAGATGCATCCTTATTAACCTCTCTCAATATCCTGACATTGAATCGCAGAACCTCTACTCACCTGGGAGCTAGATTACAGAGACTATGATACTCTGTTTTGGAGACAACTTCAAGAAGAGGACTCGAATTTCATTTTCTCTACATCCAATGAGTTTAGAGCTTTATTGCACAAAAAAAAGAGATATCTAAACTCTATTTTTACTTTTATAACAATTTTGTGTTCTTCTGTTTACTTTTCGAGTTGTGTGTGCATTTGATTTTTTCACACACATTGTCTCCTAAGATTAACTTAAGGATACTAAAATATCATCCCACTCAATCCATTTATTCTCTTGTTTCACACATAGATCTATGGAAGTGATCATATGTGATCTGTTTATTAGTATTTCCCATGAATAATTATAGTATAGGTTATGTGTGACATGGACAGCCCTGTGTGCTGTTGTGAACCCTGATCCAGGGTGTGGATCAAAATTTTATAAATATAAACATCTTGGTGGTAGGTGATCACCACGTGAAGTGGACTAAGTCTTATCTTGAGATTGAGCCTCTGGTTTTAATCGCTGTGTTTTTTATATTATATTTTTATATTTTATGTATTTCTTTCATTAAGATAAACTGAAGATTTACAGTTAGTTTATCAAGTGTTTATATCTATTTAGAATCAGTAGATTATTTTAAAATCTTTTACTAATATTTAGATTGGTAAAACTGAGAACTAATCAATATTCATAGAAACAAATTATATTTATAGGGCTTATATAAATTACTACAAACTAAATTTGATTTTATTTTAATAGGGGGATTTTTTAAAGAACAAATTTTATCATAAATCATTATAGATACTCAATCACCCCCTCCTGAGTTATCTACTATGACCAACACTTAGTATAGTAAAATCATTTTATAATTAAGTGTTAAATATAATTTTTTGAAGATGTTATCTCTTTTAGTAACATTGTACACCTAAGGATAATAGAATAATGTGGTATTTTATTTTATGAGTAATGGTGGAATTCCATTTTTGAAGAATATATGGTTTTATTGTGGAATTAGAGTAATTAAAATTATATATGAATATGATTAACCTATCTTAGAGAATATGTGATTTGGTTAATTACTTTTCATTATTTGAATTATAGTAGTCGATGTTATTTGGAAATAAATGTTATGATTTATCATGGAAGACTATGCCATCAAATTCTTCTGAGTTCTAAGATTCATTATTAGTTTGGATTATTTTGAAGAATTTTAGTGGAAATTTTGTATTTAATGTTATTTTTTGAAATTTTGGTATTATTTGTGGAATTATATAGATTAATATGATTATTTCTTTTTATAATGGATTATCTATTTTGGGGATTATTTGGTCTTATACTAACCATTTTGGTTTTGGTTAATATCTAAAGACAAGGTAAATATATAGTTCATCTTTTTTAAACTATGTGGTTCTATAGAAGTTGGTTCTAACAATTTTGATGTTACCAAGTCATTTTGAATACTAATATTTTGGAGAAAAGATGGGTTTGTGGTAGAAATTTTGTAAAGCATGAAAGTCTACATGACAAGTAAATATGTTTCTATAAGTTATTAATCAATCTCATAAATAAATTCATCAATGTTATGAAAAGGATATTAAACCAAAAATGTTTCTTCATATACTTTTCCTACTTTGAAATCAATTACTTTTTAAGCCATCACATGTTATTGGTTTTCTGCTGGTGAACATTCCCCTAATCATGTTTTCTATCACTCTCCATGAGAACTTGATGATTATTTTTCTCTTCCATATCCTTATTTTCAGGGAATCCTAGTGTGTCTCATCTAGGGTGACCTTTATACATCTATTTATTTATTTTAATTTCGTAGTTTTTTAATCTTTTATGACATGGTACATTCAATGAAATTTTAGAGCACAATTTTAAAATTGCAGGGACACAATTTTCAAAAGGGGGGAAGGATATAATGACCCAATTTTTTCTAGAATTATACTTTTTCATATCTATTAATATTTATGAATAAAATTTTAAATTTATGTTAAATAAGACATTTGTCCCATATCATACTCAACACACAATAATGTTTTTCCTTGAAATCATATTTTTCACACAACTTTGAGTTATAATGAAAAATAAAATAATTAAAATATTATTATAAATGGTATTTAATGCTTAGCCGTTGTATGATCAAAAATGACTATAGCTAACTACATTATTATTAAACATGTTTTTTAAACGTTCTTACATTTATCTAATAAATTTTATAGTCTTAAAATAATAATGAATCTGATCTTAAGTAGGAAATACTTTAATATTATTTAAAAGGTCAATTTACTGCCTTTGGAAGGAGAATCCCCTTTAAATCTATTTTTTTCACTTTTATATGTATTATTTAGAAAAATAAAATACTTCTTTAGAATTAGGACATAGAAATTTACATTGGATGAAATTTTGGTATTTTTCTAATAATGTTCATTTTTAATGATTAGTGAAAAATAGTGCACTTTAATTCAAAACTAATTTTTCATCTAATTTATTTGTATTGTTATATTGTTATTTTAATTGGTTTTAAAATATAATTGGTTTATAATTATATCTTTTAATAAAATATTGGACATTGAATTTAATTTTACATTGAAATTGGAAATAAACACATATCAATATTTTAGTAGTTTTTACTTCTTAAAAACACGCTTTTTGGTTTTGACAACATGAATTAATTTTAAATTAATTTATTTAATTTCAATGTTGTGAAATTGAAAAAACTGTTTCCATATTTTGAATCTTGGGGTCCCAATCATTTAAATATGTACCTTTTATTTTTATAAATTATTAATAGAAACATTGATAAATATTTTATTTACCATGGTCAAATGGAAAATCTAGTAAATAAGGGTAAAAAATAATAATATAATAATAATAAACTACACTAACACATGTACTAATCCTATTGGTTGAGATATGTCTGACCATGTTCATCCTTGGGTAACTTTTAGAACCTCATGGAGCCACTTGTGTGAGAAAATGACATTCAATTGCTATTAATTTAATGTTAAGGAAAATATAACATAAACATATATCTTTTACTAAAACAATTTTTATATGTGGTTATATAAGTTATCCCATCGACTATAAAAATTAATTGAAATTATAAAAATATTAAAAAATCATTGTATTTTATTTATAATTTCAACATATCAAACAAACAAATTTATTTATGACACAATGATGATTTACTGATAACCTTATTAATGAAAGTTTTAAATAAATTAGATTATAAAAATTAAAATAAATTTATTTTGAAACCTTTTATGCCATACCAGAATTTAAGGGATAATTATGACTTGTTATATTGTAATTAAGGAAGTGTTTTCAAATTAATCATGTTTTTATGAATTTTTTTACAAGTCATGATATTAATAGTACATAAATTGACCTAAATGAGTTTAAAAAAAATACACTTTTATTAAATGATTTAATATTCCTAAAAATCTAATATTCAGAGAAATTAATTAGATGAGGATAAAAATGTCATTAATTAACCACTTGAGGTTCTATTTTCATTTTATAGTAACTATATTAACAATATAGTATGAATATACTAGAAGACAAGGAAAGAGTCAAATAAGTTTACTAAGGGTAAAATCTAAATAATAAGGTTAAATGTGATACCAAACATGTCTAAAAGCTATTGGATGAGATTATTTCAAACAATAATCATCTGTTCTTATAATTAAATGAGTTTTGGACCATTTGAAAATCTAAATTCAGTTTATAATAAAATAGCCTTTCAAACTTTATTGAAGAACCCCTTCTCCCACTTATAAAAGCCCACCACCTCTAACCCTTACTCACACCTCTCAATCCTCGTTGGATCATCCAAAATATGCCCAAATAAGCTACCAAAATACATATCATCCTCTGATAATCATTAACATGGGAATAAGGCAATTTAATAAGGCATTTTGAATTAAATAAAATGTTGTTACCCTCTTTGATGTAATGTCTTCTCTCAAGCTTGTTCCATTTATATTCCATATACAACCCTATAAAATCTATTTATTCCATTATTTTATTACAAAACCAGTATATTAAGTATACTAGTATTTTTTTGAGAATTATTATACCTACATTCAAATACAACACCATCTAATGGATTTAGAAAATACTATTTCTATGGATGGAAAACTACCACCTCACGAAACGATGATTGTTCAATTATCTCCAAGCACATCTCATAGTGGCCATTATGATGGAAATGTATTTATAAACGATAAATATTATATTTATATTATCTTTATTATTCAGTATTTTTAATTTACAGAATACCTTTATGTTTTCCATAACACGAAAATACGATAATTTCAATTGAGAAAGTGCGGACTGTCGCCCCTTTAAAGTGATACAAATCTTTCATGATATACATGGAATGTATAAAAGATGGAATTAATGAACTTATGTAATTTATATAAAATATATTTTATAAGGTAATTATGATATACCTATTTATAATTTAGTTTTCATTCCATTAAATATGAAAAATAAATGAAATTAGTGTTTATGTGTACGTACGACTTACCGTCTCCATGAACAGTGCATTTCACTTCTTATATCCAAATATTATGTAATTTTCTAAATACATGTATACCTGATCCCAATTTATATATATATATGATATAAATGGTATTTAAATCATGAATTCAATTCTTGAGATAATTGTTTTTGACCACAAAGACAATTTGTAATTATAACAAGTTCATTTTTTACTCAAGTACCGAACATCGAAAAACGACTGATACGAACTTGAATAACTATATGATTGTAATTGAAAAGTAATGAGTGATATAAAAGGAATAATATAGTTGAAAATTTATTTTATTAAAGTAGAAATTAACTTATGTTTATTATTAAGGATGAACAAGGAACATACATGCCGAGTTGGTCTCAAGGTAATGGAACCTTTCACCCTCCTCTTTTAGTCAAAGACTTATTTTATGTTATGTCTTTTAAATTACATTTTATTATGTTGGGATATGTTATTATATATCCTTATTTTGTTAAATTTAATTTCTAAGTTCTGAGAGACCCTTTTCCCTCTCATCAACTCTTTTTCTGAAATTTTTAGTAACGTCATTATGTTGCTGAATTTTCCTAAGGGAGGTTCTTAACCCAATTTATATTCTTTAGGTGGATATTATATTTCATGATTATGTTATTCTATAACAATGTGGGAAATAAATTTTGATCTAATTTCTTGGATTTATACTTTTTTTGTATTTATAATGAATACACACAATTAATCTAATTGATTAACAATATGATCTTTGTAAGGGACTTCATCTCAATGTCCATTCATTGAGGAATATCTTAACGTTATGTACCTTTATTATATTATACGGTGTATATAAAACCCTTTTGAGAATTTATATCATGAATCAATTTATTATCATGATATTTATTATTTTTTTAACTTTATTCCATAATTATATTTATTCAAGTGTTTCTTAATGGGTAATAGACTCTTTAACTAAAACGTTGTTTTAAATGCATTGAATATTTATTCTTATAAAAAATTATATTTCATGACCTTGTTTTAAAAATGGTTTTTGGGAAATTTTTTATATGTATATGAATTTTTTAAAATATAAATTTATTTCAATGGTTTCAGAGTTGTGTGGGACACCTTGATTCAAAATCTATTTTAAAAAAAATTAACGTTTTTTGAAACTGATTTAGTATTTCAATATCTTGAAATGATTTATTGTGATTTCAATTTAAATTTTATTAGTGAAATGTTTATATTTTCAATATTATATGTGTTGAGATTATATAATGGTTCTTATATTTTTGAGAGGTGGTTACATGATAAACCAATGATGGGTGGTTACATCATAAACCAAATGATATGTGCATCCATGATAATCTAAGGATGATTGGTTACATAATTACCTCCAATGAATTGGGAATGTGAGTTGGTTGTATGGCTATTCCATTTAGTGATATGTTTAGAATCTGACCGCATGGTTATTCCATTTAAGTATGTTTATGTCCCAAGTTACCTTTTATTTTATATGCTTCTTTCTATGGGATTTACGATAATTTTTTGGTTACAAAAATGGTAAGAAATGATATTTTATTTAGTAAAGTGTTTTTGGTACTTCTTAAAGCTGAAAATTATTAATATATGATAATGTGGTCCTAGTTGACATGTTTTTTTGAAAAACTAACATTTTTCCTTCAATATATATCCCTTACTGATATATTAATGCTCATCCCATGTTTTGAAATGATTTTCACATGACTTAAATATGAATAGAGTTATGGATGGGGTCGGGGAAAAGTAATTTTGTCTAAAACATGGAACTAATCATGTTTCTTTTTTTAAGATTTTATGTTTTAGGAACAAAATGGATAGTGAGTAGAAGAATCTACTTGTAATGATCAATTTTAATGTACAATTTATGACATAATTCTCTAAATATATTAACCTAAAACTATCCCTAATGTGAATTATTTTCTTAATTCAACGTTTTGTAATGCTGAAGGATGGGGCCTTACATTTGTATCTTTTACATTTATACAACTATTTCTATATATTTATATTTATCATGATCATAATGATGGTTTGATTATATGGGTCAACATTAACAAATTTATAAAGCATCCACACACCTTATAAATTTTAAATTCAATCCCATTTAATCACAACCAGTATGTTTTAGCTAATGAGACCACTGGTTCATGGATCAAACATGTTATTATTGAATTTTCAAATAGAATGTCACCATCATTCTATGTAGGAAAACCCACGTATATTCATGATGGAATATTAGTTTAACTCACCTTTAGATTATAATTATATCATCATTTGTGATAAGAGGTAGTAAATAAAAATTAAAATTCTAGATAATAATAGAATAATGAAACAATAACATGGAAAACTAGAATTTAATAAGGGAAAACATCCAAGAATGGAAGAGAAGAAAATTCTGTAAAATAAATTACATAAAATTGTTTCACAGGTAACAAAAAAGAAAAATCTAACCACATATTTTCAAGACTAAAATACTATTTATATTCCTAAGAAGGTACAAAAATAATCATGTTATTAAAATTAATAACATGGAAAAAAGGAAAGATAATAAAAGATGCAAGGAACATCAACAAATTTCATACAACCTAGAAATGAAATATACATGGATTAGAATATTCATGGTTTTTGAATCCCAATGTACCTATAATTTTGCATGTACTTATACATCCTTTCTTACTATGTCAATGTTATATTCTATAAATCTCATAACTTTTTAAATATTGTTAATTACCCCCAATAACTCTAGTTGAATTCATGATCAACTTTAATAATGTACATCATAAACAAAAATCCCATCCCCGACCACATTCATATCTCCCTATACATGGGTCAACCTCACCTAGGAATAAATATTTACCAACTGCTGAAACATTCTTTGTTGTGTTTTTACAAGCCAAAAATAGTAAGACAATAAAATGATTTCTTTTATACCACTTTGTGACATCCCTGCTCGACTGACTACGAAAACAATATCTTGGATAGTAAAAACATAACCTAAATCACACTTCCTCATATGACAGAGGCTGTAAACTAGAAGTAATGTCCTAAATATGGTGCGGTGGGTAGATATTACCATCATTATCAAAGTCAGATAGTTTCATAACCATAAATAAATCTGGTGAAAAAAAAGAAATAACAATAATATAAAGAGAATTAGATGATAAATATACCATAAAAATAAACATAGCCTCTACCAATAAGATTTAACATTAAATTAATGTATAGATAACAACATACATAGAGAAGAAAAAGTACCCAATGAAATAAACTGATAAAAAATCATTGAGGTCGATCTCCATAAACATCTTGAGTACTAGATCTTTCATGTGCTCTTAACTCCCTAGTACCATCACAACAACACAAGCATCATCCAATAATCCTAGTCCAATGAACATGAGGATTTACTCAAGTACCCCCGTGTAATGGAGTCCCAAGCATGGTGTGAGATAAAATCAGTAGGCTAAAACCCACGATGTCTATAGAATTATACATTGCAATAAAATAAATTAAAATAGTGTACCTGTATAGAAGGAAAATCTATAAATAAATAAAAGAAAATAATGAAGTCAGTTGAGTTTTCAAAGGGACACATGGTTGACCATACCTACACTGATATAATTCTCAATGACACTAAACTTGGGTCAAACTATAAAATTTTGATTCGATGTAATAATGGTTTATCATAACTATGTTGTAAGAAGTAACAAGCCCAGGAATGTGATATGGCATGTTAGATGCACCCATTAATTTAATTAATTAACATTTTTCATTTAACTAACATTGGAAACTATTGATTTAAACTAAAAGGAATATTTGTCCTATCCATGGAGGAACTTATAATGGAACCCAAGTATCTCACCAATTGCGTAACAATTATCCAATTTAAAGGAGTCCCTCCACGGTGATCCCAAAATGGAATCCCCAATATCACATTTAGCATAAATTAATTTTGTCACATCTATTCCCATCCCTAGTATCTCAAAAAGGGGTCTATGTATCACTCAAGGCATGGTGTAACCATCCTATCACTGATACCATCCACGATTTCCCCCTTAGGAAATAGTATCTCTCATATGGAGGTATGTGACCAACATGGTGAGACTGTCCAAGATATAATATGAATCAATCCTGGTATACAATGTCTCAAAAACCAATGATTAATTCCTTACTTTTTTTTGAAATGTATAACATGTATCTCTCAAGATTTATAGAATACATTCATTAACATTACATTTTAATTGGAACTAAAGAGAATTTGGGTAGGACCACACCATATTTTCAAATCTTGTGAATTTAACTATGTTCATGCTATTTACCATTTCAACATATATAATAATAAGTTCATTCTTATAAAATATGATTTGATTGATTATATGGTTCATTCCATTATCATGTGATACTGTGAATTGGTTTAGTACATTAAGGCCAACTGGTCCTTCGAGGGATGATAAGACTATACATGAAATTATATAGGGTAAGCCATGCAATCCTGAATTCTATAATAAAATAATTTATTTCATTCAATAATAATTATGAACAAACCTATTATGAAAGGGTTTTTTCACTATGGAATATAAATATTGGTTTCACATCCTCCCATATTTAATTTGAACCATACTTTTACATTTTAGAATATAGTGCACCAATATGTGGGCTTCTATTAGAAAATAATTAATTAATTTATGTCAATTAATGGAACACTCCTATGGGTAGTTAAATATTGTGCTTAATTACCATAAATAATGTCAATGTATAGTAAAAGGGATACTATAATTAGTGTGTTAGGCTCTAAAATTTAAATTAAAAATTTAAGTGGTGTCACCTGGAAAATATCGGGGAATGGCACAATGACACACAATATTAATCAATGATACTTATCAATAATATCATTAAACCACCTAACTATTGATATAATTGATCCTCATTTCCAATATTGAAGATTTATTCTATTTGGTTCAAGAGAAAATAATGGAATTGATGAATTCCCTAAAAATCAGGTGAATTTGATCACACAAAAATAGCCTGGAAAAGGAGAATATAAACAATGAAAAGTGGAAGGGGAGTCGTAGATATATTGAGGGATATACCAATCACATGACAACCCTCAAATTGCATGATAGATGTTGGAGATACCTCCATACCATAAGAAGGAGAGGCTAGGAAGCTTGAGTGGTTTCCACTAGTGCACAATGAGGAGAAATAAAGAGGGGGAGAAAATAAATATTCATGGATGGGAAGAGGATATATTTCAGGATAGTTAATGTGGAATATGGGTTGGTTGCACATTTGGCCAAACTGTGTACCAACCATGCCGATACCATGGCCCCAAAAGGGTGTTTGTACAGTTCATATGCATTTTTTGGGAAGCCATATACAAACTATGTGTTTTCCATATGTTCAGGACCTTCATCAAACCACATAGAAATGTGTCTTAGTGTTTACAGTTAAACCAACTATGTGACACCCTCATCACCTCTAATAAGGTTGTATGTTTTCTACTGAAGTTTCCCATGGTTTCTAAAAAACTATTTCCCCCTATAAGCTTTATCTATATTTTATATTTTGAGTGTATTTCTCTCAAAACTCATCAATAAACTAATGGAACCTCTCGGTCCTTTAATAAAGACATAAAATAACACATTTGAGTGTTCCAACTCTCTAATTTTCATTGTGAATATGGGTTTAATAAATGGCCCATCCAAAATGTTATAAAAATCAAATTCCATTGTAATTTCATCAAATCTAAAAACATTGGATGAAATAGGATTCCTCAAGTAGTAATAATTTTTAGATGTTCAATTCAATAGTGGTAGAAGCTTAATATAGTTCATCGAGAAGAGTCAGAGTTGATAACTGAAAAATCCAGGTAATAGTTCAATTAAAAGGACATAAAATTAACAATTAAGGTGGTGTGATCCACAAAGTGAGGCCATATCTAATAAGGGAGATCAACTATGATTGATTATTATTTTCTTGATCTTTTATCAGTATTCCCTAAATATATTATAAGATGATTTTTGAAGGATTTTACATTCTGAGAAAGTTGTAATTCCATAAAAACAATTTATGTTAATAATTTCATTATTATTAAATATACAGATTTTATAAATAAGGATAATGTGATAGTGAAAAATATAAAAAATAAATATTCTCCTCAATAGTGAATTCTCTAAAACTTCTCCAAAATTTGATCTATAGATATCATTTATAATTAATCAGGAATTTTGATGTTTTTTCTCATGAGTAGTTAGCCACAAGATTAATTCTCTCATTTATATAGGTATGATAGTATATGGAAATTTACCCAGAACACTAAAACAATCATCAGTTTCATTTGGTTTTTAATATTATTAATTCATGTGTTCACCCATTCCCAATGGATAATATGGATTCAGTGTAGTGAATGTAGATTAACGATGTTAAATATTTCATTATTTTCTTCTTAGTGATTATCATTGGTAGATATGACCTCAGGTATATAGACCTTCAAGGAAATATAGAGTTAACATTGGTTGTCCTAAAGATATTAATTTTCCTTAAAACCCTAATCAAATCATGGAATGGGTTGTAGATTTACTCAAGATACATATAATTGTATGAGTTAAATTTCAAATTCACTAGGTGTATTCTATTTTATCTATAGTTCATTATTGTTTTATGAAGGAATTATAAGGGTCTTATCTTTCAATTTTATAGTATTATTTGATGGGTTTTATTTATTCTATAGATATGAAATACAATTTCATCCCAAATAGGTTTCTGTTTTATAACATATATTGTATTATTTATTTTTCATTATGAGTAGTGGATTTTGATAATGTTGATATTTAATTTATATTTTCTATTGGTGAACATGATCATCATATGGATTAAATATGTCTCAAGAATTAAATATCTCCAGTTACAAGATTTATATTATGCTCTATATAAGAGTAACAGAATGGGTTTCGATGAGTGGAACCTAAGTTTTTAGGTTATTTTCTTCAATTGGTTATGCAATTCCCATCCTAACATGAGATCAAGTATAGTACACAACAACTGGAAAATTTCATTGTCTTTATATGTAATACTTCAGGTGGTGGTGAATGAGTTATGGATTATGAATGATGACCTATTATCGATGGGTTTTATTCAACAAAAAGTATCATTATAGCGAGATAAAATATTTTATACTGAGATGGTAGATGGATGTTTGTTAATTTTTTGGGATTATAATTTTTTAAACCATTTAATGGTGAATAATATTTTTACCATATCAATGATTCAGGAAATGTATGATATTGGTGATCTTGAAGATCTATCTATGGTTTTGAAATTGTCATATAAGGATTAATGAGATATTTTTTATGAAAAAATACCATGATGTTTCATCATTGAAATTTTAAATTTATGTAATGCCTATTTGGGTGAAGATGATTTGAAATTCTATAAGGGATTAATTAAATAAATGATCTATGAGTTCTTAGTATATCATATAGTAGGTTTAGTTAATGAAATATCGGTTTATTCAATAATAGATGAAGTAAATATTATGTACTTGAGGGTAGTTTAGATATCATTTTATAGAATCAGTTGTAATAAAAACTATCCAAATATATTTTTTTTGTTATACAAGTTATAATTCCATGGACATGAAATACCATAAACGTTTTTGGTTACTAATTCATTAATGTTAAAGGAAATATTTTCTAAATAATCACCAAATATTTTAATAGTGGTGTTCGGTTTTATTTGTCCTATGGGATATTAGAAGACTATCTGTTACATCCTAGTTAAATAATGAAATATGATAATTTCATATTTATTAATATTTTTGATATAAATATTAATTTTACTTTAAAGGGGATGATATGTTAGATGGTGTACCTGATATGAAACAATGGGTTTCTTTGAAATATTACATTGCATACTAATAATATAATATTATTATTTTAAATGGTTGTTAATGCCTAGTAATTATATTGGAAGGAATGAATAGAACTACCTAATAGTTGATTATACATGTTTGATAAATGTTTTTCCATTTAACCAATAAATATTAGAGGCGTAAAATTATAAAGAATATAATTTTAAACCCAAATACTCAATTATTCATTAAAAGGTGGATTTACCACCTTTTGATGGTGAGCCCTCTATAAATCTAGTTTAGGTCACCTTTATATGTTCAATTTGAAGAAATAAAATTCTTATTTAGATTCAGAAAATTATAATTTACATTGGGTAAAATTTTGGGATTTTTCTGATAAAATTCATTTTTTATGAATAGTGAAAAAATATTATATTTTAATTCAAAACCACCTTTTAATATAATTGATTTATATGGTTATATTACCATTTTAATTGGTTTTATAGTGTAAATATAATATAATTTTACTATCTAATCCAATTTTGGTTGTTGGAATTAATTTCACTTTGATATTGGACATAAACAGGTGGCAATCTTTTGATAACTATTGTTTCATAAAAACTTTCTATATGTTTCGAAAACAGAAAAGTAATTTTAAATTAAATAATGAAACATCTATGTTATGAATTTGGTAAAATGGAGACCATTTTTTAATTTGTAATACGAAATATAGCTTACGCTGAATTTTTGGCATTTTTCTGAAAAACATCAATTTTTGATGAATAGTGAAGCCACTTAGTAGTAGTTAAAAAAATCGAAATTTCATTGAAATGAAAATTTACCACTTATTTGAATTGAATTTCGAAAATTCGACATATATGGTTTTTACTATTATGTAAAATTTGGTTTATAAGATAAAAATAATTTTTGTTGAATAGTAACCTTTTACATTTATTTATCGCGGTCAAAGATAAATAGGGTAATTTAGGGTAAAACGAATATTATAATAATACAAAATTACCATATCACTTGTCCTAACCTTATTGTATGAGTAATGGTTGACCATTGGATTCCTTGGGTCGATTTTGGGACCCCATAGAGCCACTTATGAATGAAAATGGCACATTATTTTAATTAACTTAAAGTAAAGGCAAAAATGACATAAACAAATAACTTTTAGTCAATTAATTTTTACATGGGGTTATGTAAGTTATATCTTAGACTATAAATATTGATAATAAAAATAAAACGATTTCATAATTTATTATATTTTTTTTATAATTTTTTGACATCAAATAAATGAAATTATTTATGACACAATAATGATGCAGTATTTACCTCGTTAATAAATGATTCAAATAAATAAGATTATAAATATTAAAAAATTACCCAAAACATTTCCAATTATTGTTGGATGATTTAATTTGGAACATGAATCATATTATCTTTGAATTTAATTAGTTTTGGACCTTTTGAAACCGAAGATAAGTTTATAATAAAATAATTGTTTCAAACAATCCTATAGAGCCCCTCCTCTCCCTTATAAAAAGACACCACTTCTAACCCATTCAACACCCCTCTACAGCCCCTTGGATCATCCAACCCATGTCCAAATAATCTCTTAAGGTCCTTATATTCCTCCTAGAAGCCTTACCTTCGTCATATGGAACTTCCATTACACTTTTTGGTTCAAACCAAATGGAGTTACCCGAATTAAAGGTATCAGTTTCTCTTAAATTATTTTCTTTTATTTTAATTATTCAACCAATAAACTATATTTATTAAATTATTTTATAATAACACCAGTATACTCAATATTATTTGATGTTTTTATGAGAATTAATCTAACTAGACTTACACACACCTCCATCTAATGGGTGAAGAACATATTGTTTCTGTGGATGGAAAACAAATGCCTCACGAAGCGATGATTGTTCAGTTATCTCCTACCACCTCTCATGGTGGACATTAAGATGACAATATATTTATATATTATATATATTATGCTTATGATTTCCTTATAATTATTTATTTTTCATTTATGTCAAACCATTGTGGTTTCCATTATGGGTAAACACAATAATTTGATTTGAAGAAGTGCGGACTACCACCCCCTCAAAGTGATATGACTCGTTCATGCCTTATGTAAAACTTATAAAGGATGGATTTAATGATATTATATATGATATTATACTGGAATTATAATATACTTATGTATAATTATGTTTTCATTCCATTACAATATGAAATAGAAATTGAAGTAGCGTTCCTGCGTATGTACGACTTACCGTCTCCATGAACGGTGCATTTCATTTCTTATATCAAATTGTTATATACTATAATTAAAACATGTATATACTAGAAATATATGATTTATATGATATCTAAATCATGAATACCAATATTGATATAATGAACTTTTGAGCACGTGAACAACCTGTAATTATAAGAAGACCATTTTTACTCAATTACCAAATATCGACAAAATGACCATTATTAACATAAATTATTACATAATGTTTATAACATGGTAGTAATTGATATAAAAGGAATAATAAACTTGAAAAGGGGTCTTAAGAAAGTATAAATTAAATTTATTTTATTATTCAGGATATTAAAGAACGAACATGTCAAGTTAGAACCGAGGTAATTGACTTCGTCTCAATCTCCTTTCATTGAGGCATATTTTGTTTTAACACATGACTTTATTTATACACTGTATAAACACCTTTGACTTTTCTTTCCATTCAAAGGAAATATTTTTCTACGAATCATTTTACTAAATGACAAAAAGGAATGTTTCTTTTAACATAAGCGGTGACAACGACATTTCCACCACTGCAAGTATTATTTGATTTTCGGATTCCATAACAAGCCATAATGTTTTTAAAAAGAAGATAAGTACCATATACTCTTTTATGTATTTTGGTATTGAAAATGGTTTTTATAATGGATTTGTTATTTCAATATATTTAAGTGATATATTTTGATTTAAATTGAAATTTTTTTCTTTCCTTTATATTTGTTGTACGTGTTATGATTTTATAATGGTACTTGGACATTGGACAGGTGGTTACATGATAAACCAAATGACGGGTGGTTCTGTGATAAACTAGGATGGGTGGTTACATTATAACCTCCAATGCATTCTTTATAGAAGTCTGCTGTATGGGTATTTCATTTAGTGATATGTGTAGAAGTCCACCACATGGTTATTCCATCTAAGTATGTTTATGTCCCTAGTTACCTTTAAATGTTACGTGTTCTTTATATAGGTTTTATGGTAATATTTTGTGTACAAAATGGTATGGAATGATATTTTATTTAGTGAATAGTATTTACTACTAATAAGAGTGAAAATTATTACTTATGATAAAGTATTCATGGTTAACTTGTTGTTTTGAAAAATTAACAGTTTTCCATATTTGTGTATCCCTTACTGAGCTTTTTATTCTCACCCCATGTTTTATAAAATGTTTTCCACCTGAAATAAAGTAGAATTGGGTCAATGATGAGATCATGGAAATGTCATGCTGTCTTAAACATGGAACTAGACATGACTTGTTTTTTGAATAATTTTTTTTTCGAAAAAAAATGAAAACTAAGTAGAAGTTTCTACTTTGTATCTTTTGGGATATAATGTAACTGTTATGACCTAATTCTCTAAATTCTAAACCTAAAAATATCCTCAATGTGAATTATTAAGTTAATTCAAGATTATGTAATGTTTTATGGTCGGGTCATTATAGTTGGTATCAAAGGTCAATTTAGATAACTTTAGGAGTTAGGGTATTGTAAAATTAATATCCATAAATTAATTTATGCTAATATCGAAATGATTTCATTTAATGAATACCATTTTGCTTTGCCTAATATATTTCAGTGTTTAGAATTATTTTCCACAGAGGAAACATGGTATCTATGTTGGGATGACATTAGGATGAAGACAACCTTCCAAATCGGCAACCTGAGATGGTCAGAATCGGAACTAAACAATTTTTTTGTAGTGATGGAACATTTGAATCATGTTATAAATGGTGGTGGTATCCATGTATGAGATAATCCAGATCAACCACATAGGAACATGTCAGTAGTGTAGCATTTCATGAGGCAACATCCCCCATAATTAAGAGGATCATCTGACCCTGTGCTAGCTGAAGGGTGTAAAAAAGCACTGGAATTTTTTTTTGATGTCATGGGGAGTTGAGAACATCAAATGGTTAGTCTCGCTGTTTACAATTTTGAAGGAGATGATGATAAGTAGTGGTCAATGGTGAAAAATATCAGGGATAGTGAAGATATTGATTCTTTTGGTTAGGATGAATTTAATGGTATGTTCCTTGAGAAATATTTTCCTATGGTGGTTCCACTTAGGATGGAAAAAAATTCTTGGAATTGAGGAAGGTAGATGACTTAGTGGCTGTTTATGAAGGAATGTTCCCTCGACTGGCAAGGTATGCTCAAAATTTCATCAAAGATCTTGATAATAAGATAAATCTATTTTACTCAGGACAGAAGATCGATATCAAAGAGAATTAGCCTATCGTGAGATCACATGTTATGAAAAACTTCTTCGATGTTCAGAGAAGGAAGAAATGGAGATTGCCGATGATCGGGTGTTCATTGACGACCAACAGAATAAATGCTCCAATTGGCAGGCAAAGGGAATGAATTCATCAAAGAAACCTAGAGGAAAGAAAACTAAATATCCATCTTGTGAGATGTGTAGTGAAAAGTATCCTAGAGAATGTTTAACAATGTCTGGAATGTGTTTCTAGTGTGGTAAGTCTGGTCATATTTCTTGTAACTGTATGGAAGATGATCAAGAAGGAAATGAAAATCCAGTGGTAACATGTTATATGTTTAATGAAATGGGTAATTATGCAAATGAATGTCCCACGAAGAACTCAACCGAGGGAAAGAAACTATAATACAAGTAGAAAGGGGTGGTGAATTACCTTTGTAACTACTTCAGCAGATGTTGGGCCATCAAATGAAGTAGCATCAGGTACACTGTTTGTTTGTTCATATTTAGAAAATTTCTTGTTTGATTTGAGTTCTACACATTCGTTCATTTATGAGAAGTATTGTAGTAAATTGGGAATTACATATGAAGATATGAATCCTGAAATTTTGGTAAAAACACTGGGAGAAATGTTGAAACAGAATTAATCTATAAGAACCTTCATGTATTTTTGTGTGGAAGGAATATTCCTACAAACCTTATTTTTTTGAATCTATTAGAGTTTGATGTTATTTTGGGTATGGATTGGTTGTCTGTTTATCATGAAAAGATTTAATGTAGAGATAAAGTGGTTTCTTTTCAGAAATAGTTTTATTCTGTGCACAAAAATGAACCCTTACTTTTGATAACATATCAGGCAGCTGATAAACTAGTAAAAGATAGAAATGAATGATACCTTGAACATATTATTGAAAACAAAGGAGTTGTTCATATTAATGACGTGCCAGTGTTAAATTAGTATCTTGATGGTTTTCCTAATGATTTGCCTAGTATTATACCAGATTGAGAAGTTGAATTTATGGTTGACTTAGTTCCTGATGCTAAGCCAATTTCAAAATCCCCTTATCCAATAGATCAAATTGAACTTTTAGAGTTAAAGATGAAATTATAGGATTTATTAGACAATGGTTTCATTCGACCTAGCACATCACCATGTGGTGATCCTATCATGTTTGTTAAAAATAAAGATGGTTCAATAAGACTATGCATTTATTATATGGAATAGATTAACATCTCTGTTAAGAACAAGTATCCATTCCCTCATTTTGATGATTTTTTTGATTAGCTCCAAGGAGATCAGTATTTTTCGAAGCTTGAATTGAGGTTGGGGTACCATCAGTTTAATGTAAATGAAGTAGATATTCTGAAGATGGTGTTTTGTACTAGACATGGCCATTATAAATTTGTAGTTATGTATTTTGGTTTAACCAATGCACCTATAATATTCATGGATCTTATGAATAAAATTTTCCATGAGTTCATGGATAAGTTTGTGGTTGTGTTCATTGATGATATTTTGTTTTATTCTAAAATGAATGAGAGGCATGAATGTCATTTAAGAGTGGTCTTTCAAACCTTAAAAGAAATTAAATTGTTTGGGAAATTCAGAAAGCGTGATTTTTGGTTACAACAAATTTTTATCCTTGGTCACATTGTTTCAAAAAATGGAATAACCGTTGAACCTTATAATTTTTTTTAAATGAATAAACAAGACCCATAAATATAACTGATATATGTAGCTTTCTTGGTTTGGAAGGTTATTACGGGATGTTGGTTAGGAATTTGGCAATGTTATCTAGTCCAATGACTATATTAACTCGAAAAGATGTTATGTTCATTTGGACAAAATAATGTGATGATAGTTTTCATTAATTGAAAAAAAGATTGGTGAATGCTTCAGTTTTGGAACTGCCTTCCATAAATGTTGAGTTTTTTATTTATAGTGATTCTTTGTTGAAATGAATTGGATGATTTCTTATTCAGAATGATCAGGTAATTGTTTATGTTTCATGTTAGTTGAATCCTCATGAGTTAAATTTCCCTACACCTGATTTGGAATTAACTTGTGTTGTTTTTTCTTTAAAATTTGGGAGCCATATTTTATATAGAGTAAAGTGTGAAATATATACCAATCAAAAAAGTTTAAAGTAAATATTCACCAAAAAATAATTGAACATGAGAAAGAGGAGATGGTTGGAATTAATTAAGGATTATGGTTGCATGATCCTTTACTATCTGGGAAATGAAAATAAAGTGGAAGATGCTTTGAGTCGAAAATGTAATACTACATCAACCATGCTAAATTTGGAATGAGATCCTTTGGTTTTTTATTTGATGAACTTTGGAATAGAATTTGTTAGGGCAGGAAATTATTCTGTTTTGTTTTAGGTGTCAGTGATATCATCTCTATCAGACAGAATTAAGAAAGCGTGAAAGGAAGACAGTGAGTTCTAGAAAAAGTTAGAGTAGGTTCAGAATGGTACATTTCTTGATTTAACTTTGATAGTGATTGTGTTTTGAGTATTGGAAGGAGATTATGGGTGCCTTGTGATTTACTGTTGAATAATGAGTTGTTATGTGAAACTCATATTTCCTTGTTTGCAATTCATCATTGTAGTACTAAGATTTACAGAGATCTTCGAGACTATTACTAGTGGGATGGAATGAAAAGAGATATTGTTGATTTTACTATGAGGTGTTTGATTTGTCAGTGGGTTAAAGTAGGGTGGCAGTTACCGAATGGGAGGATTCAGTCGTTACCAGTTCCAGAGTGGAAAATGGAAAATATATCCATGGACTTCATTGTGATATTAACAAATACATCTCGAGGTGACAATGAAATTTGGGTTATTGTTGATTGATTGAATAAATCTGCTTATTTCCTTCCTATTCGAGATACATTGTCTCTAGATCAGCTTTCTCAGTTATATGATTAAGAGATATTCAGGTTGCATGGTGTTCCCATCTCCATTGTATCTGATCGTAATCTCAGGTTTACGTCTAACTTTTGGAAAGGCCCTCATAATTTTTTGGGTACTGAATTAAATTTTAGTACTATCTTTCATCTGCAATCAGATGGGCATCAGAAAGAACAATTCATACCTTGGAAGATATGTTACATGTCTGTTCACTGGATTACCAGGGAATTTGGGATGAACATATTTCTTTGCTTGAACTTCCTTATAATAATATCTTTCAATCTAGTATACAGATGGATCTATTTGAATAATTATATGGAAAGCATTGTTGAACTCCATCTATTTGGGATGAAGTATGTGAAAAGTAGCCGATGGGACTAGAATTGGTAGAAGAGATGGCAGAGAAATTTTAGTTGATTCAGATGCACATGAGAATGGATCAGAGCAGGCAGAAATGTTATGCTAATAACCATAGGGAGGATGTCTCTTTCGAGGTAGGTGATCATGTCCTTCTCAAAGTTTCTCCATTGAAATGTGTGATGCGTTTTGGTAATAAAGGAAAGTTGCGTTCGAAGTTCATTGGACCTCATGAAATCCAGCAGAATGTTGGATCAGTTTCATACAGAGTGGCTTTACCGTCATGTTTGTCCTAGGCACCCTATGTTTTTCATTTTTCAATGTTGAGAAAGTATATGCTAGATCCCTCTCATGTTTTGATCGCAAAGGTAGTTCAGTTGGAAGAGAATCTCTCTTATAAGGATCAACCAGTCCAGATTCTTGACCAAAGAGAACAAGTATTGCAGAATAAGGTAATTCACTAGGTAATGGTTTTATGGAAATACCATATGTTTGAAGAGGAAAATGGGAATCTGAAAATGCATTGAAGGATAAATAACCCCATTTATTTGATAAGTGAATAAAATTACATGGACGTAACTTCCAAAAGGGGGAAAGGATGTTACATCCGAGAAAATAACAAAATATAATATTTTCATATTTATTATTATTTTTGAATTAAGAATTAATTTTACATTAAAGGAGATGCTATCTTCATTGGTGTAGCTGACAGGCAACTACATGATTCATGGAAATCAAACGTTGCACACTAATAATATAATATTATTATTTTAAATGGTAGTTAACACCTGATCGTTGTATTGGCGGGAATGAATAGAACTAACTAAAATATTATTTTAATTTTTTAAATTTTTTTACATATATCCAATAAATATTAGAGGCTTAAAATAAGAATGAATTGGATTTTAAGCCTAAATACTCAAATATTAATTAAAAGGTCGATTTACCACCTATTGAAGGTGAACCCTCTTTAAATCTAGTTTTGGTCACTTTTAAATGATATATTTGACAAAAAAATCTTATTTAGATTCGGGACATAAAAATTTACATTGGGTAAATGTTTGGTGTTTTTCTGATAAAGTTCATTTTTTAATGAATAGTGAAAAATACTATATTTTAATTCAAAACTACCTTTTAATATAATTTATTTATATGGTTAGATAATATTTTTAATTGTTTTTAAAGTGTAATTAGAATATATTTTTACCATTTAATCCAATGTTGGTTATTGGAATTAATTTTAATTTCAAATTGGACATAAACATGTGTCAATCTTTTGATAGTTATTTTTCTTAAAAACATGCTATTTTACATGACAACATAAATTAATTTTAAATTAAATTAAGAATCATCTATGTTGTGAATTTGGTAAGGTAGACATCATTTTCAAATTTGGAATATAAATTATATCTTAGGCTGAATTTTTGGTATTTTTCTGAAAACATTCAATTTTTTGATGAATAGTGTAACCACTTAGAAGTAGATAAAAGACCTAACATTTCATTTAAATGACATTTTACCACTTATGTGAAATGAATTTAGAAAATCTGACATACATGGTTGTTATTAGTAAGTAAAATATGGTTCAATAATAAGAAAATAATTTTTGGTGAATAGTAACTTTTGACTTTTATTTACCGCGGTTAAAGGTAATAGAGAAATTCATGGTAAAAACAATATTACAATAAAAAATTACATTTACACTTGTCCTAACCTTACTGGATGAGTAATTCCCAACTATGGGAATCCTTGGGTCGATTTTGGGACCCCATGGAGCCTCTTATGAGTGATAATAACTCTATGTTAATTAACTTAATGTAATGGAAAAATGGCATAAAAAATAATTTAGTAAATTAATTTTTACACTGGGTTATGTAAGTTATCTATTATACTATAAATATTCATTAGAAATATTAAAATATTTACTACATTATGGTAATTTTTTTATAATTTTTTGACATCAAATAAATTAATTTATTTTTGACACAATAAGGATGCAATATTTACCTCATTAATAAATGATTTAAATAAATAAGATTATAAATATTAGAACATTATCCGAAACCTATACAATTCATATTGGGTGATTTTATTTCAAACATTAGTCATCTTATATTTGACTTTAATGAGTTTTGGAACTTTTTAAACCAAAGATAATTTTATAATAATACAATTATTTCAAACATTCTTAAAGAGTCCCTCCTATCCCTTCTAAAAGGACAGCACTTCTAACCCATTCCTAACACCTCTCAACCCCTTGGATCATCAAAACCATGACCAAATAATCTCTAAAGATCCCTATATTCCTCCTAGGAGCCTTACATTAGGAATAAGGCACTTCATGAATTCCTATTGGTTTAAACCAAAGGGAGTTACTTGAATTAAAGGTAAAAGTTTCTCTTAAATTCATTTAATTTATTTTACATCTCCAACTATATAACTCTTTTTATTCCATTCATTTATAACAAAAAAAATAACCTCAATATAATATTATGTTGTTATGAGAATTATTTGAACTACACTTACACTCACATCCATCTAATGGGTGAAGAACATACAATTTCTATGGATGGAAAACTAACACCTCACGAAGTGATGATTGGTCAATTATCTCCTATCGCCTCTAATGGTGTTCACTAAGATGGAACTTTATTTATATATGATATAAATTATGTTTATGTTTTATTTATTCTTTGGTATTTTTCATTTATATCATACCTTAATGGTACCAATTATTGGTAAATGCGATAATTTCATTTGAGGAAGTGAGGACAACCGCCCCCTCAAAGTGATATGACTCGTTCATGCCTTATGTGGAATGTATAAAGGATGGAGTTAATGATATTATATATGATATTATACTGGAATTATAATATAATTTTTTATCATTATGTTTTCAATCCATTACAATACTAAAAGGAAATGGAAGTAGCGTTCATGCGTACATATGGCTTACCATCTCCATGAATGGTGTATTTAATTTCTTATCGTCAAATGTTATATAATGTTATAAATAAATATATATACTGGATATATATGATATATATGTTATCTAAATCATGAATATCATTATGTATATAATGAAATTTTGACCACACGAACAACTTCTAATTATAAGAAGTCCATTTTGGTCTCAATTACCAAATGTCGACAAAATGACCATTATTAACTTCAATTATTACATAATGTTTATAACATGGTACTAATTGATACGAAAAAATTATAAACATGGAAAAGGATCATAAGAAATTAGAAAATAACTTTATTTTATTATTCAGGAGATTAAATAACGAACGGGTCAAGTCAGACACGAGGTAAGGGACTTCGTCTCAATCTCCTTTCATTAAGGCATATTTTGTTTTGATACACGATGTTCTTTTATATGTTGTATAAAAACATTTGAATTTTCATTCCATTCAATGGGAATCTTTTTCTATGAAGTGTTTTACTAAAATACTAAATGGAATGTTTCATTTAATTTAAGCGGTGACAATGACCTTTCCACTGCCATGAGTATTATTTGATCTTTGGCTTCCTTAACAAGCCGTAATGTTTTTAAAAGGAAAATAAATACCACAAAATCTTTTATGTATTTTGGACGTGAAAATGGTTTTTATAATGGATTTGTTATTCCAATATATTTAAGTGATATATTGTTATTAAAATGTTGAAATGTTTAATTTCCTTTATATTTGTTGTATGTGTTATGATTTTATAGTGGTACTTGGACATTAGATGGGTGGTTACATGATAAACCAAATGATGAGTGGTGTCGTGATAATCTAGGATAGGTGGTTAAGTTATAACCACTAATTCATTGGGTATGGAAGTTGGTCGTATGGCTATTCCATTTAGTGATATGTGTGGAAGTTGACCGTATGGTTATTCGATTTAAGTATGTTTATGTCCCAAGTTACCTGTATATGTTATGAGTTCTTTATATGGATTTTATGTTAATATTTTGGTTATAATAGGTTATGAAATGATCTTTTATTCAGCGAAGAGTATTTATTACTTCATAAAGGTGGAAATTATTACTTATGATAAATTATTCATGTGTTACTTGTTGTTTGGAAAAACTAACAGTTTTCCCTATTTGTGTATCCCTTACTGAGCATTTTATGCTCATCCTAGGTTTTTGAAATGATTTTCACAGGACATAAATTGGAATAGGGTCAAGGATGAAATCATGGAAAATTCATGTTGTCTAAAACATGGAACTAGAAAGGACACTTTTTTCATGAATTTTTATTTTGAGAAAAAAATGGGAACATAGTAGAAGTTTCTACTTTGTATATTTTGGGATGTAATGTAACAGTTATGAAATAATTCTCTAAAATTCTAAACCTAAAAAGATCCTCAGTGTGAATTATTAACTTAATTCAATATTATTTAATGTTTTATGGTTGTGTCCTTATACTGTCATGACTTATTTATCATGAATTAATCCAACTATGAAAATATCATATAGAAACGATCAATGATTTTTTGTTTGGAATAGGGTTTGGTGTTACAGATTATTTTAATGGGAATATAATTATTCATCCAATCAATTTCTTTATAGAGGAATAAATCATTTTATTATCTATTTTTACACTTCTAAACATGGAATTGGAAGCATGTTAATGTAGAATAAACAAGTGATATCCTACAAGGCTCAATAGTTACAACCACATAAATTTTGTTATGTGACACATGACCTTAATCTGGTGACAGTTGTTTTTTCATTAATTTTTTGGTAAAATTAAATCATTATAGTGTATTATTTTGAGTTCAAAAATCATATGATATTGGGATATATCATTTCATAGTGGGATTAAAAATCTAATCATCGAAGAAGGGATGAGTTTTTATTGGAATTTGTCATTAATTTCACAATTATTCTAATGAAATGTAATTTTGTGGATGATACACCCTATAGAATACCCATGGGGATTTTTCATTTACGGATAGAGATAATTTGTGATTTTTATACAATCTAACAACATTACATCCAGATATAGTGGAATTATATGATGGAATTTTCCTATATCATATGATGGTAATATAATATTTATTTCAAATGATATAGGAATCATATTTTTTAGATCGTGTAACGGTGATTCATCAATGTAGTACCATTCATAGATATTCTCAAAAGAGATATATATAGGATAATCACAATGAAATTTTTTTAGACCATGTTTTTTTATTTGTTATGTGTTAAAAGATGTGGTTCAATTTTTTTTTATGGTTCATATATGGTATAATATTTTTGAATTTACAAGATATATCAAGAATTTAGGGATCATAATTAGTGACGAGGTAATGTTGTGTTTTTCTTAAAGATCATTTCTTTAGCCCTTGTCAGTTAGTGAGTCAAGTACTTTCATTAATTTAAAACTATTATATTAAATTTTTTAGATGTCTACAATTTGAATTATCTAGAGATAGTGATGTAATATTTTAGGATCATTATTTGGATCATCTAGAATATTATTCCATTTGGATAGTTATAAAAAGTCTCATAAAGTTTTCTAATTAATTATTGATCATGGAGTTGAGTGCAATGTATAAGTTTATAAGTAACAATATAATGGTGGTGAAGAGGTTTCATAGTGTTTTAAGGATGATGATATGTGACAGTGACAAACATTTTACATCATGAGTATGGAAGATCTTATCATGAACTTATAGTTCTTAGTTATGTCTTAATATTATATGTTTTCCTCAAATAAACTATAAAACAATAGGGATGGTTCTGGAATTAGAGGACACTTTGTGTGCAAGTGTTTATGACACCAGAGGTTTGTGGGTGAACCATTTTTTGGAATGTGTTTTATTAAAATAATTTCTATTAATCAAACACTGGTATGGAACATTTCAAGTCCTTATATTTGAAAAAAAATTATGTCACTATTTTTTTGACTAAGCTCGGTGATTTGATGATCATTTCACTATATTTTATTAATTTTATTAAAAAGAATATAAACATTGTACAATAGAGAAAAAAGTGTCTCTAATACAAGAAAATATCTTATATAGATTAGAGGAAGTGACCATTGAAATTTGAGATTGGGGAATTCAATTTTTTAATTGATTATCGTTATTTTCTATTAGGTATATTTTATAGATTTAATTTTTTTTCTTGGTTCAAGGGTATTTTTAGATTCATAAAAATAATTTCTGCTGGAGATTATCTATTAAAACATTTACTATAGATGTAATGAGTAAATAGATAATTACATTAAATGGAAAATTATATATATTTTTTAGATTAATCCCGCGATATAATCCTATGCAAGTTTGATTCAAAATATGAAAGATATTTTTTATAGACCATTAGATATTTTAGATCATAAGTTGAAGGTGTGGTGGGGACACATCTTTCCTTTTTTTATTTAATGGATACATAATTATTTTTTGGTTATATAAGTGAGTGTGTGAGTAATATATGATGCATCTATACCATGAATTTTAAAAAAAAATCACTTTTCATAGACTTTCATTCAATTATGAGATTAACAAGATAATTTTTTTTTCTATAATGTGTTTTTGTCTTTTTGGATGGTGATATTCCACCATGAGTGGAATCTCACATAGTAGTTGTGTATTCATATTTTCAATTAATATTTCATATTTTTTTTCATTCATTGGAATTATAACCAAGTAATTGATATCTAATAGAGTGGGATAAAAAATATTGATCATATAATTTTTGGTTTTTGAGGATTTAAATATTTTAGAAGTGAGATTTGGGTCAATTATTTGAAAAAGAGTTCTATTGTTGGCCTCTGACCTAAACCATGTCATAGTATACTATTTTTATGGTATGGTCTTATCATTGATTGTAGTCATAGTCCATATTTTGGTAGAGTGGTTGTTATTATAGTTAAGTGGTATTGGATTTGAGTTTGGTTGTTACAGGGATGAATATTTCTCATTTAATATATATTACAATTTATTTTATATAAAATGATAATTGATATATGATGTTCAAGATTTATATTTTTTAGTTCCTTTACATGAAATAATGCCCATTCATATAATAGTTGAAAATTATTTTATTTTAAAGAGTTATATACCATGGGTTTCCATGATGTTTTTATGTTGATACAGAATGCATGCCATCATTTATTGAACTACATAATATTTTTAGTAATGTTTTCACATTTGAAATGGAAATTGTGGAGTTATTATTTAGAGTTTGGGTGATTTGATTTCATTAGTTTTATATAAGGGTAACTTTTCAACATAAAAATGTACAAATAATATTTTATGGTCCTAATTAAACTCTATTTCATGTAATATTATAATAATATTCATTTTTTAGCATTTAGAATCTGTAATACATTACTATATTTTAGTCTTTTGTGAAATTCGAAGTGTGTCATCTCTCTCCTATATAACGGGAAACCACCTCTCCTATCTTATCAACACATTAATAGCCTCATATATTGGCAAATATCTTCCAAATACATTTACTAGTATCCCTTCCCACATCTTAAAGTAATTATATTTATAAAAATATTATACTTACAATTCATAACGTGTATGCCAATGGAGTCTTCTCAACGGGGAGATATACATATCAATCAAATATATTTAATTTTATTTTTTCATTAAAATTATCTAAACCAATTGTATCATAAATACATTTAGGTTTTATTATGATGATTAAAAAACTGTTTTACAAAATCTTACTATAAAATGGGAAATGAAATTATCACTCATGTGTATTTTTGAACTACTACATCCACGTAGTGATGTGATTCATTTATCATCACTGCCTCATATAAATGTTTATAAAGATTGATTGAATTAAAATATTTTATAACAAAAATATAATTGTGACTCTAAAATACAAAAATATTATTTATCATTCTTTTCTTATTTTAATTTTAATATTAAAATACAACTAGTGCATACATCTGTACTATTATCTCCATAAAAATTGTAATTCATATTTTTATCATTATCATTTAAGGATGGAAAAAAATATATATGTAATTAATATAAAATATTTTTATATCATTTTTGAAATATTTTAATTAATGGAAACATGATTAATGTTCATGGACAAGACCCCTCATACCAAAACATTAATGAAAAATGATACATTTGACACCATGAAATGATTATTTTAATGAAGAATTATTAATTAGTGTGGTGATAAAATGTTATAATTATAACATATATTATCTTATCAGTATTAATATTTCTACTCTAAAAAGTTAAAATAAATTTATATTTATTATTAACGAGAGTATAATGCAAAAAATTATTGATATTCTTTATTTATGGGTGTTAAATTAAAATCAATTTTTATAAGGATTTAATATTCTTAAATATAAAATGATGAAATTATATGATATATTAATCATAAATATCATATATATTCTTATTCCGAAGTTATTTTTGGAGAATCTATGATTTCATTTAATTTTTATATATTTAATTACTTGAGAGATAAAAAGATTTTTTTATAAAAAACCAACTTAATTTCCCTTTTTAGTCAGAAATCATTCTTCATCGATATAAATGGTGTCCAAAATGTTTTAAATAATGTTTTTAATAATCAATAATTATTTTTAAATTTTTTGTACACAATTTTTAATTTTTTAAAAATAGTTTAAAACTATATTCTTGTAATTTTATTTATTGATGTACTTTTTTTCCAATGGTGTTAATTGAATCTTTTTTAAAAATTAAGACATGGACAAAATTTACTGCTATCATCATTAATGAATGAATTGATTCCTCCTTTACATTTTTCTATATCTATATTAAAAAAAATCCATATATTTTTGAATTTTTTTAACATGTTATTTCAATTTAGTATGTGTATTTCCTTAATGAAAATTTTCCAATGATATTTTAAAGGAATATTAATCTACGACAACATCCATTGATGATACATATGATTCATTATGGATATTACTCAGTGATACAATAATTAATCATTTATATTATGGATTATAATTATAATGATGAAATATTGTAAAAACCCATTTTCTTTTCCACTGGTTATGTTTTGATAAAATGATAAATGTTTTCAGGAATTAGTGACATACATGTTAATGGAATGTGATTATGTTATGGATTTTAACTAATATCTCTCTATTTAATCTGGTAAGGATTGATGTTTTGTGATATCTTGCAGTGCATGAGGGTTTATCAAAATAAGAAATGTTGTCTCATGGGAGTTTATCCAAATCAAAAATGTGGGTACATTATATATTTTTTCCATTAGTGATGTTTGTACAGAACTGGTTATACAAATCCCGACCTATGATGAATTACATTTTAGGAAGTCATGAAATATGATTCCAATGATTGTTACTATTGAAAACATAATGCATGTATTTTATGATATGATATTAGGCCATTTTTCTATCATGTGTCATGTTATTTGATTTCACAATGATAAAATTCTTTTGAAAATCCATGATTTATACCATGACTTATAGAAATGATATATTAATTATAACATATAATTTTAAATTTTAAATCTCATATTACTTTAATTTTATGGTCATGTTATGTTTAAATGATCATTTGTATCTCTGTTTTTTACACTTTTTGAGAATTTGAGATCACTATTTACTGTTCTTTAAATTCCCTAGGATCTAGAGAAAGGTTTTAAGTATGATATTTCTAATAAGGGTTCTAGATATAAAGATATTAGTGGTATATGATAGAGATCTTTTATATACCAGTTTATCACATATCTATCTTTAATGTAACACTAAAACATCACATTTATGGAATGTATCGTAATGATATTTAATAAATATTCATGTAATAAGATATAATTTTTTATTTGAAATGATTGGGTTTCCTTATTTTTGTATTAGAAGATGGAATTATTAATTTGTATACTAGGTCGAGGAAACATTAATAAGAACTCATATGATAATCCTAATTATAGGTTAGTATCCTATGTTATTGGAAAGATGGGAATGTGGTTTCTATACTAAATACATCCTTATTTAGAGAATATCAATTGGATTCAATTGTGGAAAATATGCACATAGCGATGAAAACACTGAATGTGTTGGATTTGGGGTTCACTCGATCACCACCAGTTTATGATGAGTGTCACTAATACTACACACCAAGATAGACACTCTTAAGGGATATTCCTGGGTTAGTTTCATATTTTAATTTTGAAGTATTATGAAGTATTTGAATAGATGATGACAATTTAGGACCCCAATAAAACCTATTGTTTCATAGATTGAAGGAAGGTTTCAATATTTATATTTGATTTAAATTATTTTCAAGATTATGTGGTTTGTATGTAGGATTATTTTTTCTCATATTATAATTCTTTATTTTTGTTAGTGGTAGGATTATGAAGGAACTATATTAATACATAATTTGATGGAAAATAATATTATTATCCTCATAAGAAATAATAATTTTTGGGATATAGAATGAAAAATATCACTTCTATTATTATCATACTATCTCAATCCATAAATCATTCAATGTTTCTAGAGTATCAAAATATGGTAAAATATTCTATTATGTTCTTCATGAGGAAACATCAACCTTCTTTTAGTGGGTCCACGGATTCTACAACTATTGAGAAATAGACCAACACCACATAAATGATATTATTTTTTTCCTAGAGATTGGAGCATGAAGATGTTATTTTGGTTGATTATCATCTTGATGGAGAATAACACCAATGGAGTACTACTATCATGAAAATGTGGAAATAGGATCAAATCATCCATATGGTGTGGCAATTGATTAAAAATTTATTTTTCAGCAAGTCGGTTCCTCATATTTTTCATACAAAATTGAGAAATAATTCTGTGAGATAAAATAGTAGGAAAATAAAGTTATTACTACATATGCATAAAATTATACATGACCCACATATTATGATTTATGTATTAGTATTGAAATACAATATATGATATATCAATTCATTATTGGATTAAAACTATGTCTTTTAAGGGAATTATCGAAAAGAAACTTCAGTATTAAGGAGGAAATCATTAAATGCATTATCAAGGTAGACATATTGTTTGGGGCCACCATTTAATCTAATAATTTTAAAAATAAAAGAAATATGAAATAAAAATAAAATTATAATAACAAAAACTTTGGATGATTCAACATGAGTCTTACCTTATACAAATGGTGAAGAAAAAAACATGAAGGAGTCTTTCTAAAGGGGACTAGAAAGTGATTTATGTATATAAATGAAGGTGATATGTAAATTCAAAGTAAATGTAATGGGATCATGATACATAATAGAGTGAAATATAAATAAAATGTACCACCCACACTCCAGTGCATCAAATGAAAGGAGTATGGGTAGTATGCTAACCAATTCATGAATATGAGGGTTAGTGAGGATGTTGAATGTTTGAAACCTCTTATTCCAATAGATAATAGGAAATATCATAGGATAACTATTTTCGATGTAGGGTATGATAACTATGTGGTGATAGGTACCCTTACCATCCACTTTTGAACGATTAATTTCTAGTTTGACTTTGTTTCTACCCACTATTTTATTTCTGAATAAAATGATAAGGGTATCAAAATACCACCTCAGTGATTATATATTTTATTAGAAGTGAAAACACATAATTGTTTAATGATTGAATCGTATTTATATTATTCTCCTCTGATTGATGTTTGGGGAATTGTGCATTCTAAAAAATTTATTTTTCTCCCTCTCGTTGAATTTCGTGTGATTTTTGGCAGGGATTGGCTACCTCTACATGTATAATATATCAAATTCTGTTGAATAGAGGTCTCATTTAACTTTCTAAACCAATCTATGATCTTTTATGGGTTATAGGATAAATATGAACCTCCAATAGAAATAATTTCCATTTCAGGTGTATTGATTCCTTTAAAAATAGAATATTTCACTTAAATGATTAGGGATAAATTCTACATAAAATATATCTATATTTTATGAGTGTTTTTTATTTTATTCACAAATCATTTCCTATCCTTCCTGCAAATCATGAATTTAATTTTCAATATATATCATACCAAGTTACAATCTTACTTCAAAGATCCCATATTTAATAGACTCCATTGAGTTTCCATAATTAAAGTAGAAAATCCTTAAAAATCATTATAAGGATTCATTAATCCAAGTACATCACCATGGGGTGCACCAATTGTTTTTGTCAACAACAAATATCATCAACTAGACTATTTATTTACTGCGGAGAAAAAAATGATCAATATCAAGATAAATATACTCTTCCCTGTAAAAATCACATTTTCAATACATTATGAGAATATCAATGATTTTCAATGATTCATATTTAATAAGGATATTATCAGTTATGGTTCAAAAGAGAAAATATACCCATGGACGCCTTATGTGAAAGGTGTGTACACAATGAATTTTGAGTGATGCAAATTTTTATTATTATTCCCCCACTATATTTATGTATTTAATTAATTGTGTCGATAGAGATTACCTATATCAGTTTTTTGTAGTCATTATATACAATATTCATATATATTTCATGAGTAAGAGAGTATAAAGATCACATGTGGATTGATCATATGACCCTATAAAGAACATGTGGTATGATAAATTTTCTAAGTGTCAATTTTTGTGAATAAATGGTCAGTTTTGGAGTTATATAATCTCAAGAGATGATGTATATGTTGATACATAAAAAAATATGTTACTAAACACTGGACCAGACCAACCACAATGACTGAGAATTATAGTATTCTATGTTTGGACAGATATTATTGATTCATTAGGAAGAATTTTTCATGGCTATCTAATCCCCTGATTATTTCTACATGGAATAATGTAATTTTTATTTGAAATGATGAATTTGATTAAAATTTCATTGAACTAAAGGGAAGGAAATTTAGTTTAGATGTTCTCACACTACCCCATTTTTGAGAAGTGATTATTATCTATATTTTTCCTCAATAAATTTTCTAGGACCAGACCTCATGATTAATTATATTATGATAGATTATATAACACACAATTGATGTTTCATGAGGAAAACTAATAGACACATGATTTCATGTAATCTAGGAAAACATTTATATAATGATATGAAGGGATTAACTTTATGTATAATGGTGTGACATATATACAAATAATAAAATATAAAATTATTTATTCACCAAAAATGTATTTAATTTGAACCTGAGAAAAATTTTGATGTTTATTATATATTTTTACTAATTAATACATTAACAGTCTAGGAAATGGAATAAGATAGATTATTCTTTCAGTTAAAAGGTTCATGACATCTTATCTATGATGTAGATAAGAAAGATTACATAGTTATGGATTTGAAATAGAGAAACCATAAAATATTTAATTAATTGGAGAAAAATTATCATTGTATAATGAGTGTTCAACCATAATTCCATGTTTTTATTAGAGAGGTACATAGGGAGTATTTAGATTTTCAAAAGATAGTGAAAAATGTTCTTTTGTCCAAACATGACTATGATGGAATGATAAGGTGTAAGAAATGAGTTTGTGTCCAGTCAATAGAAGACTTTAAAAAGGATATATTGGAAAAATATATTAGATCATCATTGTCTATTCATCATGGATGTATTGATAAGTATGTAAATATAAAATAATATTTCTAGTAAGGAAAAATGAAGAGAGATATTACAGATTATATATCTCAATTTTTGATTTTTATCAGGATAAAGTTGAGGAAAAAAGTATAAAAATATTTTATAACCATTACCTATTAAATAATAATGGTGGGAAAACATCACCAAGTAATTATATATAAGACTCCATGAAATATATAAATTCTATAATTTTATTTTCTTTATAGTAATTCATACTATGAAGTCATAACACTTCCTTTAAATAAGTGATGATTTACCTCTTGATTAGACTGGAATGATATGCATTATGATTATGGTAAGGTTATATGTTGTACCATATTATATTGTTTTTCAATAATATCCATGGTTTAAATCAATTTTTAGGAGAAGCCTTTATCATTATCTGGATACAAAGTTATTCATTAGTATTTATAATTATCCCTAGACAAATTTTTAGTTTTATATAATAATTAAATTCGTGGAGGATATTCGAAGATATTATTCACAATTTTTCAATGGAATTTTGGATTAACACCTTATTATAGTCATGTTGTAATAAAACTATATTTTTCAATAAACTGTTCATATTGAACACTATGAATTCCACTATGGTGTGAAGTCCATAAATATAACAATATATGATTAATTTTGTGAATAAATGTTACTAATACTATAACAAGATAAGAAAATGGGAAAGAATATAATATCCATTCAGTATCACTTTTTTTAGCTAATAATTGAATTAAAACGTTTTTCTAAAAATTATTTGTGATATTTTAAATTAAATATGGTGATAAGGGCTTCATTTGATCATATAAATGGAGTATGGTTATGAGATTTAAAAAATAGGTACTTCTAGGCAATAGTTATTTTGGTATCTTTGAAATTATTAATCAATTAAGGACTGTATCTAATTTTTTAGTTATTTTTTTTGAAACTATCCCAAGTTCATGAAGATTTATATTTATAACTCTTAAGTAAGTACATATAATATTCATTATCTATACAAAATTCATATAATATTCCACTATAATGTGACATTTTCTATGAATAAAAACTCGTATAAATCATGGATCATAGAGATAAAGTGTTAAAAATAGTATTACTCACTTAAAGTTATATGATGGAATAAAAAATTGAAAGATTTTTCATGAGAAACTGAGTATGATATGAAATAGATATATCATCATTCTTTGTATAAGTGTAATAGAATTTTTTGGGAAAAATATATTATAATGGGTTTAGAATATGACACCAAAATATTTTGATTGTATTACTTTGAAATAAACATAATGTATTCAATATATTGCATTACACCAGACTGTCATTAAACAAACCACGATATACTATTGAATTATGATAATTTAATTGTTACCATTATAACAAAAAATTTAAATGGGATATATTAATAAGAATAGCCACATTCATTCATTTTTTATTAATATATAATAAATATGTACTCAATTTTTCAGAAATTCATTTTATGCATCAAAAATGTGATTTCATTAAAGATGGATTTTATTATAGTTTTCACAATTATATTATAACTAATCTACAAAATATACTAATCTTAGGTATTCTCCACTTCCACGTGTCACTCTAATAATCCTCCACATCCCATTATGCATACGTGTCAAGCCACCATGCTTCCACATCCCTCCACTGCTCTCTTTCTCTACCATTCACGCCCTCTCACTCCCACTCCCACTCGGCCTCCCCATCACATTTTCCCTCTCCCCATTTCTATTTTCCACTACTCCTCCTGCTAAGGGTATCATGCATCGTGACCAATCCTCCCCTCAAACCACCACCTCCATCGTCCTCCCTATGCTGGTCAACCCACACTACGTCGGATTCTCATTTTTTCCTCCCCTGGACACCCGTCGAACTTAGGGTTACATCTCATCTTCGACCTCCATCTTCTACATCCTTCTTCCAGTAGACGAGCCTATGGATCCCAAGAACCATCCTCCTCTAGCATTCATCGAATCCATGATTCTATAATGTTCTATCGTTTCTGAACTGTCTGTCCACTTCCAAATCCCTAAGGTTAACATGTTCCTCTGATGCTTATGAATCTTGGTTTTCATTGACTAATTTGCCGTCTCCTGAAACTGTTATCCTTACACTACTCCACCATTTACCATAATTCATCAAAATGATCCTGCTTGCTATTCTCATCACTCAGAAATCACTCCAGGTAACCCTACCTACTACAACTATGTATTCTGCATTTAGAAAAACTAAACTACACCAGTAATTTTTGATCCTGAAACAGTGATACAAACTTTGGCACATTCCTCCCATACTTTTCAAGTAAGTTCACTTATACATTGGCAGTGGGTCATCTTTCTGAACTGGTATGGTTCTTATTACTTTCAAATCGACTATTATAGGACTGTTTTGAAAATAATTCAATCTTAATCAATATGTATCTCAATGATATTTCTAGATAACTACTACTAAATTTGAAATACTATGACACATTCAACTGCATTGAAATAAAATCAGAATGTTTACATAATTTCTTCCAATTACATAACTACAAGATTTCTCTCAATATGTAAGTGCATAGTTTTATACTACTATTACTATGAGGTATATGTAATCTCCAACTAAGAAACAGTAGAGGATACGTATTGAATAAAATAATATTGGAATATGAATGCTGAATTAGTATGTGATTTTACATCTGTTTTTGCTATATTATTAAGAAATAAAGTCTCTGGTGTCTTCCTCTATTATAGGTGAATAAGTTTTCAGGGTGCTAAATATAGGTATGAGATGGAATATTTTAATAATTTTTCCTATGATGGAATAACATATTTATTTATTTTAAAATTTTGACT
Organism: Viscum album; assembly: GCA_963277665.1. NCBI lineage: Eukaryota > Viridiplantae > Streptophyta > Magnoliopsida > Santalales > Viscaceae > Viscum > Viscum album. Next base: position 573,336,419 of record OY728122.1, on the reverse strand, counting down.
CATTGTACACTTGTATGGTTTTAAATGCAGGTTGTGGAGTTGCATTTGGATGATTTAATTCGGGTTCAAGAGACATAGGTTATCACTAAATTAATTCACGTACTTGGATTATTTAATTCAATTTATGTTGGTGCAGATTATGAAGGTTCACTTAGATGGTTTCTAGGGAATCAAGGTGGTTTAATTCATTGCATATTCCTACCATCTAATTTTCATTGGAGGTACTCTGATAGGTTGCTTTGAAGTAATTACCAACATCATAATATTTATTTTTAATTAATTTAGTAGGCTTATTTAATTCAAGGAGTAGAGATTTAGGTTATGGAGGATAATTTAGATGGTTTATGGGGCACTTGGTTTATTTAATTAATTGCATATTACTAATATTACTATTTTTCCAAAGATGGAATAATTGATTTATTTCTTTTGAAATCTTGATTCATTGTCCACTTTTCTGGTTTCAGAGGCAGGTTGTGGAGTTTCATTTGGAAGAATTAATTCGGGTTCAACAGATATAGGTTATTGATGAATTACTTCACAGTGGATCAAGTTATTAAGGTAATGTAGAATGAAGAAATTTAAACACAAGGGAATTCATTAATTTTTTGTGATTTGTTTACATTTTCTCATGAATTTTCAATCAAGAATCATTCAACCTTATAGATTTTAATATATCATTAATTAGATTGAAGGTTTTTATTGATAATGATATCATGACTTGATCTTCATAATTGATTAATTTTACTCATGTGTAGGTTCCTCTAAATAAATGAAGCAACACTGGAAGTGATTTTTAGCAACGATACTGTTAGGTTCTCTATTTTTTGAAACATGCATGAAATTTTTTAGTAAATGGTTGATTTCAATTACTATTAAATATGTATTTCTGCATATAACTATGTCAAATAATTATTTTCTCAAAAAAATGGATGCATGGAAGTAAGAATCTATGATAGAGAAGGTCAACTGATATGCCCCTAACCAGTTGGTTGAAGCCTATATCCAAGTTTTCATTGGATCAATCTGAGGAAGGATTGCCTCTCCTCTTCTTTCCCTTGCTTCAGTTACTCAAACAGTTTGCTACTATGTGATTTTGTGGACATGAAATTGCTCCCACAATGACAAGGACATTGTCTCAATTTATGGAATGATTCATCACTGTCGACGAATGGACTTTTTTATTTGACATGTTTCATTGATTTTCTTAAACCCTAATTACCCGTGTTGGATCTCTTACTTTTTATTGGATGATTCAAATTCCACCCATATTCATTGAACTTATTTGCATTCAACTTTAACCCAATTTTGAAAAAAGTTATTCCAAAATACACATGCTTGCTGATTCAATAAAACAATCATGATTACATATTCATTTTTCTTCATGGATTAATACCCTATTGAATTAATCCCATTACTTTTGAGGATTCCTTTTCTTTTTTATTTCCAATGATTTTACTACTTACACATCCAATATATTATTATTTGACTTTTTCGATCATGAGATGGAAATATTCTCAGTTAATGTCCATATATTAATTTATCTAGAAGGATGGTCATGTATCATTGAATTATAAGGCAATACCTCACCTCCCATCTTCAACATTATTTCCTATTTCTAGGTAATGATAATTTACCTCTTTCATGTAGGCTTCATTTCTAATTATCTGTGAAAATGATGAGTGAATGGTTGATTTTATTTATAGATTAATTTATATTTCTTCATGTAAGTGTGTCACCTATAGCTTTTCTCATATACATGGATGTAAAGAAGTAAGAAACCATGTTGTAAAAGGGGAATAGGTAATCCCCTATCTATTTGGTTGAGGCCAGTACCCAGGTTTTTAGTGGATCAATCCCAGGAAATATCAACTTTCCACACATGATTTCCATCCACATCTACAAATATCGACTCTTTCTACTCAATCAAGTTTTAAACGACATGTTTCTCTCCCTACAACAGGTATGTGTTTCTATTAACTATCTTAATATTGTATTCACTCTACTTCTTTTCATTGATATTATGGTGTGTTTATATTAAAAATATGTTTCTAGAATTATATGTGTTATAATAGATCATGCTCATATTATATGATGTTCTCAATGTGTTTTCAAATGTTGTATAGAGTAAAAATTTCCCTAATTTCCATTGGTCTTTTTTTATTTTATGCTAGCTAAAATTAAAGTAGCTGAACATGTATGGTATACTTTGTATATATATATTAACTATTGTATGACATTTCAATATATATTTGTGTATTTTATTTCAAGTGTTTTTTATTCAAAATGTTCTTTAAATATTCCATTCTACATGATTCTTCAGATTTCCAAGATGATGACATATAGAGGTTCTCGTATAAGAACGTGCGGAAGAAAAAAAGTGGCCAACATTCCCTTCAGTATTATTTATAGCTTAGTATAGATAAAATTTCCTTGAAATATTAATTATGTGATCCGAATGTTATATGAATATTGGGAGTTCAGTAACTGATTTAGATGCTACATATGTTGTTTGTAGTTTTTAGCTATCTTTTCTCTAGTTTTTTAATGCTCTATCTGGATGTGGATTTGAAATTTAAGGCAGACTCCAAACACAAAAGAAAAAATAAGTTTTGTGGAATCCTGATTCAGGGTTTTCTCCAAATATTTAATTTTAACCTGTGGTTATAGATTTGGGTATGTTTTAGATACATTTAAAATATAGTTTGGGATAAAATTTGTAGATTATATATAAATTTGAAAAAATGAGTTCTTTTGTTATAAATTTGACAATGTTTGATATGTTTGACAAACTAGAATAGATGAATCTAGAAAATTATGTTCAAAAACTATCTATTTAGTCACCCTAGATCTTTATGGGGCCATAAATCATCTAGGAAGTGATGATGTAATTTTTTTTATATTGTAAAAGTGTGCCATATCAATATTCTTTCTCACATGATTACAAGAAGTTCATTGAGATTTTTTAACTATTGTCTTGTTTTTCATGGTTCATGTTACTAATTCCAACTGGGTAGGGGAACAACAGAGACCAACTAAAAGAAAATAAGGAAGGTTAAAATTAGGATGGAGATGATGAGATCCAGGATGATAATGAAGATCACAGTGTGGAAAATGATTACAATTAGGTACTCAATGAATATCAATCAAGATTTATCCTAGCATTATTATTGGCCCAATCCTTTGATTTTGTTTCTGATTTTCATCCTTCATTATATTGATTATGATGATTATGGAGATGATCATACTATCTATAAGAATTATAGTATGAAAGTAATTTTGGCCATTTCTATTACAGTCATTGAAAATGAATTCCAATAACAAATGTTCACAAGATGATGCTGATTATTTGTTATTACAGATGAGATGTTATATGATTGATCGCACCCACCTGAGTTCTATTCATTAGATGATGTTGATCATTTTTTATTCTACCATAGAGGGTTCTTTTCTGAATTCATCCACACATTTTTAGTTTTCATTTGATTAGGTGTGATTTTTTGTTGTTGAAGTTGAATTAATAATAATATAACAAGAATTCTGTTTTTCATTTTTCTTTTCAATTGACAATATCGTTGTATTTTTTTCAATAGTTTCCAATGTTATGTTTTTTTATATTAAAGAATTTCTTCTTTATATATAATATAACTCGTGTTTTTTCCAGTTTTTTTGTTGATATACAAAACAAATAATCTATTTTGATTTTATTTTTCAAACTAAAAATCACTTGTAATTTATTATTATTAATTAATTGAAATTTTCACTGATTTTGTTTACATCTATTGCTTGATTTCCAACAGAAGATTTCATTTTAATTTTTGATTTATAGTCAAATTGTTCTTTGTTTTGTTACAGAAGTTATCCTTTGTGTTACATTGATTTTTTATTTTCTATAATAGATTTATAGGGGTTTCTATGAGAGAATACTTTTTCTGTTTCAGGATTATAAACAATGAATATTTAGATTTATATTTTTAAATAAATATTGAATTTATTTTTATAAAATATTTACAATGTTTTTTTTAGGGTGTTAATGATTTTTTTCTCAATAATATATTTGTTATGTATGTTTTTATTTTGTAATTGATATAAGTAGTTGTAATAAACCAATCATGCATTTGAGTTTTTTAATCAAAATAAATTATATTTTGTTGTTGATGCACAATGTATATGTTATAATATATATTGATGTTTAGTAATTTATGTCTCTATAATTTCAATTATGAGTACAATTCATGTTTATTATTGGCTAAACCTATCTACATTGTATTTGAATGCAAGAAAAATAGATATTACTATTTATTTATCACGTTTGTTTGAAAATGATAATCCATTCATTTATTAATGTATTTCATTGCACACTATTGATTTCTATATTATGTAGTTTGTAAATTTTAAAAATAATCATCATTCATAAAATATGAATTTCATGTTTAGATTTGATGAATATATATTTCCCTACGTTGTCATAATGGGTAGCCCTTATGACTTTCCATAAGCCATAACAAGAATATTTTGTCTCCTCTTATAGCAGAAATGAGTAGAAAAATAAGCTAGCTAAAAGACCCATCAAATTGGAAAAGTAATTGAGCTTGTCTAGCATAACAATCTTTTAGTTAGGGTAGCCTTGGACCAACCTGTTTGTGACATGATAGACAATTATTCCAGTGGCTCTAGTTATGAGTAAGGTCATGGCTGTGTATGAATCCATGCCACAACACACATGCATGATAGTATATTTTTGAAAAATTTAGTGATGGTATAGAAATTTAGAGTGTAATGTGAAAAAATTATTTCATATCAACAGGTATATTTTTAGAGGAATATTAATGTTATTGGGTACATCATTGTATGTGGATTTTCTTTTTCTTTTTACTATAGTATCTTCATTCTTTCTGTTAGAAAATTAGTTGTCTTACAAATGATATAATTAATGTAATGTCGTTCATTGACCATTGAAATAAGAAAATATGATATCACTATAACATGAATGGTACATACTCTAAATTTTTTATTATAATTATATCCATTTTCATGTATTTTTTTACATCTCTTGAATGATATTTTTTACTATAAATTAATGTACAAAAATAAATGTCTTACATATAATCATGTTCTGCTTCCATAACATTAGTATGCATTCTCAATTTCTTCTTTGTTATAGAATGAAATAAGTCATCTTTTTAGATATCATTTTTATATACATAAATATACCTAGAACTTTTAACCATGTAGTATTATGTAGTTGGAATGTTTTAGTTCACATTTATCGGAATGATGAAACTACGAATAATTATCGAAGCAATTCTTTTTGTTTTCTACTATTTTAACATTCTCCATGTTAAATTCACTTTTACATCAATATTCTGTACCACTAATTTATGCATTCAATATATTTAATATAATCAATATTATTGCAGGGTTTCAATCATGTATACAATGTGACAAGGTAAAGTAAAATTAAATTTTGGAGAAAATAACATCATGAAAGACATAAGAAATGGAATATTTTGGAGAAATGTGTAATTTTATTTTGTTTTAGTTATAGTTTCATCTTATAAATATGAGTTATTTATTTTGTTGAGAAATGGATCATGTATTTAATTTGAATTGTGGATATTATTTTAGATCATTGGAAATGTATTTTATTTGACCAGTGGATCATGGTTTTTTATTGAGCAATGGAACATTTTGTGGATAAGGGATTTTTATTGAGCATTGGATTATTTTTTAGATCATTGGATTATATCATCGTGCGAATGCACGGGCGAGTAATAGTTACTATAAATTTTAGGTATTTTATTTTAGTAGATGTATAATGTTTTTAAAATTAGAATATCAAAATTATCTTAATACAAAATTTGGCCACTTTTTCTAAATAGATTAATTTTCTAGTGAAGAGTGATAAAAGACTGACTTTATATAAATATTTCATTTCAATTAAATTATTTAAAACTAACCATTTTTTCTTAAATAATTTAAAAAAATATTTAGATCATTTATATTAAAAATAATGAAATTAATTTAATTGGAATCAAAATAATGCTTAATTTGGTATAAAAAATTTTAATACTTAAAAATACATTTATCTTAAAATCCATTTTCATCACATTTTGAAGGATTATTTTAAAAGTAATTTATATAAATTATAGAAATTGAGTTTGATAACATGGATTCCATATTTGTAACTATAATATCTAAATTTATTATTCCAGGAACATTCAATTTTGGTCAAAATGAATATTTAGTGTAGTAAAAATTATCACCACATTTATGGTTAAAACGGGTTTTCTGTGGGTTAAAATAAGAGATAAGGATAATATTGATAGAAAAAATATTATAAATAATATTTTAGTGTCCTATGTTGTCCATATTTATTGTGATCTTGTAATATGAGTCATTTAGATGAAATTTACTTGAGTAATAATTTAATATACTTTTATCTTCTAACAACTTTTAAGTGTGTCCTCTCCCTCACTTATAAGTATAAACTGACTCCTAAATTATTCCTACTTAATGATCCTATTATATATGAAAATACCAGAAATGCATTCCATCAATCCAATAACATATCCAATATGTTCTAATTTTATTATAATACAATTATTTCACGGATTAAGGTGTAAGCTAAAAGAGTTTTCTCAATGAGGAGGTAAAACATTTAACTATGTATTTTTGAATTTATTTTTCCTACCACATTATATAAACCTATATTTTCATTCATAAAATGATTAATAAAATATATTAAATATCATTATATGTTATTATGTGGATTAAAACCTATTTTCCACCTTCTTTCTATCAAACAGAATATGAAAGTGTCCCTCTAGTGGACATGTGGGCTAATACCTCAACGCAACAATATGATTCATTTTTAATCATCGACTTATATTGTATTTTATAATTATGTATGTAATTAATAAATATGATATTTTTATATAATAATGAATCTAAAATTATAAAATATTTTTTTCCATTCATTCTATATTTTTTAAAAAAATGAAAACACTATTCAGGCATATGTACAGACTACCATATCAAGGAACGAGGTAATATATTGTTCTATAACATTATTTTATGTATGGTAATAAATAATTATATAATTAATTTATAATATATATATGTTATTAAAAATAAACTGGATATTATTTGACTATGATAAATTCATGATGATAAGAATTTCCAAATCGATACATTTATGAAAAACGAAGTAGTTAACACCTAAGAATGATGATTATAATAACAAATTTTTAATCAGTGGTTGTTGAAATGTTATAAGTGGAAAATATATGTTATTATATTTATAAATATGGTTCTTAATAATAATTATTATAAATTTAAATTTATTATATTATGGGTAAGAGTGCTTAAGAAGTAATTTAGACTTAAGCTAGGGGTTTTCTAATACAATGACATTTTTCCCATTATTAATTTTCTATTAAATTATTATAATGAAATTTTATGATATATTACTCATATATACATATATATTATTTTCTAACAATATTACTTTTATATAGGATAAATTTATTTCATACATTTTCCTCACATTATACACTCAAGATATCAAAGCATTTCTTTTAAGGAAAACTTGCGTCATTTTTCTACTCAAAAGGAAATCCTTATTTTTCCATATCCAGGATTTCTAAAAAAATATTGAATTCATTTACTATCATAAGATTATTTTTTAAATCCATTCTTAACAACTTATGATTTTTTATAAAATTGATTACAAATTATAGTATTTATTTTATTTTTAGAACAAATCTGTTTTTAATAAAGGTGTGACCAAAATCGTTATTTTAACAATTACAAAAGGAACACAATATTTCACAATCATTAAGGATAAATTATTTGAATATTAAATTAAAATAATCCATGTATATTTTCAACAAAATTTATTTATTTCTTATTTTGGATATTTGTTTTATAAAATTTATTTCAAAATCATAAGGTTATCTTCCTCCGGAAATTTACCTAGTGATATTATAATCATATTCTCATCTATGAAAAAATCAATTGATGTTTTATAGAAAAAATTTGTGATATTTTTAAATGATATACTCCTTATTATTTCCTTATATGGTTTATTTTTATGATGATTCAATCCAGATAAAACTCATTTTCATTTTAAGGGGTCATATTATACTGAAATTATAAATATTTTCACAGTATTATTATTTACATTTGAATGAAATATGATTATTTTATAGGTAGGTTAATTAAATAACTCCAATATATTTTTAAATGATAAATGTTTTATGTGTTAATGGGTTATATAGGTGGTTATAACCAACCCAAAATAGTTTAAATAGGAGGTTATCCAAATATTAAAAGAGGGTACATTGCAGGTTGTGTGAAGCCAAAAGAAAGTCCATGAGTGGTTCGGAAAAGCCCAACATGTGATGAATTTCTTGATTGGTATCCTAGATATAATATTTTTATAATTATGATAATTACATACTTTATGACATTCTTTCTTGACATGATCTTATATCAATGTTACATAATCATGGATCACGTTCAATTATTCCATTATTATTCGTGTATTGTGAACATCCAAGCACAACTCCATGAATCATGAATATTCTATATGAATTGTTATGTATATATTCAAAATATTAAAATATTATTCTGATACCATTATGATAATGTTATACTTAAATGATCATTAATATATACCTTTCTTACCCTCAATGATAATATTGAATCACCCCTTATTTTTTTCATTTCCAAAGGATATAATATAAGGTTGTAATTTTGAAAATTATATAATAGTTTCTAGTTGTAAATTACATAGTGGGAGATGATGAACATTTTTCATGTACCAGTTTATTATGCATTTATGTTTCTAAAGACACTAAACCCTTAATGTTTGGGAAAGGATTATATATAAATTCATTGAATATTAATCTAATAAAATGATTTTCATAGAAATTTTGGTTTCATCAACTATGTATTAGAGGATTCAATAAATCTATATTTGGGTGAAGTGGTCACACTTCATGGAGTTTGTATATCAACTTTTCATAAAATAATACATTTCTTACATTACGATTTTAATGGGGAATTTAAAGAGTCATGGGTACAAAATTATAGTTAAGAATGACTTACCAGCCTAAAAATGTTTAGTTAGGGATAATGATTTCTATTTTGGTGTATATTTCAGGATATAATGTTTTATAAATTAATAAATATTCACTGAATCATACAGAATTAGTGGAATATTTATATGATAATAGTTATAATGATTTAGTTAATAAATATTTATTTTAGGAATTATAATAATTTCCATACTGATGAACATTTTGTATGATTTATTTGAGATAAAAAATTCCCATTGGGACATGTTTGGAAAATTATATGATTGATGTACATTAACTAATAAAACAATACTAATGCTTGATCATGGTTGATATAAATCATCTGTTAACCATCATCAAATACATTTGAGTTCTTTATTGTGGATAAAGTAATTTTATGAGTGTTTACTCAATTATGAAAACATAGAATTACAAAAATATTATCATTTTTACATTAGTGTGTGTATACAATGTAATTTCATATGTCGATTGGAGGAACGGGTTGAAATATTAGCATTTCACCAATGTTGTGAAATTTATGAGGTTTTACATATTTATTAGCTTTTATCTCATCCAATTTTAATAATTAAATGTTTTTTGAAATAATATAGGAATAAAATTATTGATAATTCATTTTGAATAATTTATTAAAAAAATATAATATGGATAAGAAATTTTAAATATTCTAGGTGTTGTTGCATTATTGTTATGTTCATTAAGAAATACTAGAGAGAAAATCATATTTTTTATATTATCAAATGAATAATTTTGTTAATGAATTTATTTCATGAATATTTTGGTCTAGAATGTAATATGGTAGTGAGAATTTTGAGGCCCGCATATTTTTATGTATTTTAATTTCAGTCTAAATATATGTTGAAAATAGGTATTTGAAGATAAATTGGGAAAAGTCTTGATTACAGTCCATGATTTGTAACATAGGAGATATAAAATTGTTTTAAACCTAGACTTACATAATTTTAAAACTCCTACAGTTTATCTTTTTTTAATATACTTCCATGAATTATTGTCCATAGAAAAAAGAAAAATAATATGAATTTATAATGTATGTTATTTAAATTTTTTTAATTGTAATCATTAATAATTAAAAACTAATTTTTTTTGTGAAAATATTCTCTCTACAAAATAATTTCACATTTATTACTCCCTAAGGACATGAATATCTATTATATCCTTATTAGTGAATTTTTGAATCTTTACCCATGTCGATAATAAATTAAATTATTCTTTGAATAATTGGACTATTTATTTAAGGAAATTCATCAAAAATATGTTCCATTTTCCTTTACTATATAAATTCCTGTCATGGAAAACATATTATTATATATTCTTCTTACGGTTTAGTGTTTAGTAAATTTACTTTGATTCAATTTTATGGTGAAATGATTGGATAAAATATGTATTCATTTTTTAAAACCTCTAATTTGGGAAATTCATTTTTAAGGATCGTACCCTAGATTTTTTTTATTAATGTATAAATATTATCTTCATCTGAATGATGTTTTTAATGAAATGAAGAAATTATTTTAATTAATTAATCATTATTTATCTAGTTTTTTTCAAAATGATATTTATATTACTGAGTGACTAAATATTTTGAATATTTATATCGACATCATCACTATATGTAACACCCCAGGTAAATAAAGAATATGAAATTTTCATATTTATCCATATTTTTGAATAAAATATTAATATGACTTTAAAGGGGACGCTATGCTCGATGGCGTACCCAACACGCAATAACGAATTTCTTATGAATCTTACATTGCACTCTAATAATAAAATAATATTATTTTAAATGGTAGTTAACATGTAGCCGTTGTATTGGCGGGAATGGATAGAAATAACTAAAATATGATTATATAAGTTTTTAAATGTTTTTACATTTATCCAATAAAAGAAAATGGCTTAAAATACGGAAAGAATTCAATTTTAGGCGTATATTCCCTGGTTTTCACTAAAGGTTCACTTATCGACTTTTGATGGAGAACCGTCATTAAATATATTTTTTTTCACTCTTATACATTCTATTGGACCAAATAAAACTCTTCTTCAGAATCGGGACATCAAAATTTACTTTGTGTAAATTTTTGGTATCTTTCCGATAAAGTTCATTTTTTAATGAATAGTGTAAAATGTTCTATTTTAATTCAAAACCACTTTTTAATCTAATTTATTTATATAATTAGATTATCTTTTGAATTGGTTTTAAAGTGAAATTAGAATATATTTTTAACATTAAATCCAATAGTGGTCGTTGGAATTAATTTTACTTTGAAATCGGACTTAAACTAGTGTCAATCTTTTGATACTTATTATTTCATAAAAACACGCTATTTGCTCTGACAGGGGGAATTAATTATTAAATTAATTAATGTCACTTATATGTTTTGAATTTTGTAAAATAGACTTCATTTTTGAATTCGGAATATCAAATATAGCTTAGGGTGAATTTTTGGGATTTTTCTGAAAAACGTCAATTTTTGATGAATAGTGAAACCACTAAGTGGTACTTATAAAAACTGATTTATCGTTTAAATGAAATTTTACCACTTCTGTGTTTTTAATTTCAAAATTACAACATACATGGTTGTCATTAAGTATTAAAATGTGGTTTAATGAGATTAAAATAATTTTTTGGTGAATAATAACTTTTCAGTTCTTAATCGCGATTAGAAGTAATTAGTGTAGTTTAAGGTAAGAATAATGTTTTAATAAAATGAAATGACCAAGAAACATGTCCTACCCTCATTTTATGTGTCATTTCCGACCAAGGAAATACATGGGGCAACTTGGGGACCCCATGGAGCCACTTTGGTTGGAAAATGACATAAATACCTTTTTATTTAATGTTAAAGTAAAAATGACACAAACATGAGAGGTTTTAATAAAACAATTTTTACATGGGGTTATAAAAGTCATATTTTTGTCTATAAATATTCATTGGAAATATAAAAAGATTTCTTACATCCTAGTATTTTTTTTATAATTTTTAGACGTTAAATAAATTAAATTATTTATGACATCATGATGATGCAGCGATGACCTCATTATTTGACGATTTAAATAAAATGGAAAGATAATGTAATATCTAAGACATAAACATGTCCAAAACTTATTTTATGAGTGGATTTATAACCCTTATCACCTTATCCTAGAATTATATTAATGTGGGACCTCTTAAATCCGAATATCATTTTAAAATAAAGTGACTTTTTTTACTTTCGAAGAGTGCCCCTCCTCTCCTCTTATAAAAGGCCCCCACCTCTACCTCCTTACCCACACTCCCAAAGCCTTTGGTTCGGCCAAACCCTGCCCATTTTGTCTCTCCACTTCCCTATCATACTCCTTGAAGCCTCAATTTGGGCATAAGGCATCCCAAGGATGCCTTTGAGCTCAAACCAAAGGGAGTTACACGATTTTAAGGTAATGTCTTCACTTGAGTCATTTTGTTTTATTTTGCCTCTCCAACCCCGTAAACTCTTTTTATTCATTTATTTTGTAACAACTCAAGTATATTAAATATGCTAGGATGTTTTTATAAGAATAATTAGAGATACACTTACACACACCTACATCTAATGGTTAAAGAACATACTGTTTCCGTGGATGGCGAATTTCTGCCTCACGAAACGATGATTGTTCAACACTCATATAACACCATAAAAGGTGGCCATTAAGATGTCACTATATTTATATATGATATATAATATGTTTATGTTTTACTTAAGCCTCTGTATTTTTCATTTTTGTCTTACCTTTATGGCTTCCATTATGGGTATACACGATATCTTCATTTTAGGAAGTGCAGACTACCGCCCTCTCAAAGTGATGTGATTCGTTAATGCCATACGTGGGACGTATAAAGGATGGATTTAATGTTATTATATATTATTTTATACTGGAATTATAATATACCTATATATCATTATTATTTCTTTCCATTAAAGTATGAGATAGAAATCAAAGTAGCGTTCATGCGTACGTACGGATTACCGTCTCCATGAACGGTGCATTTCATTTCTTATCCCCAAATGTAATGTACTATTATAAGTACATATATCTAATGGATATATATGATGAATGATACATATAAATGATGAATATAATTCTTGAATTAAAATATACATACCTATCATTTAGTTTTAATTCCATTAATATGACAAAGAAATGAAAGTAGCGTTCATGCGTACGTACGACTTACCGTCTCCATGAACGGTGCATTTCATTTCATACCTCTAAATGATTATGTGATATTTAAAATACATGTATATTCTAGATATATATTATATATATGATATCCAAATCAGGAATTTCATTCTGGATATAAAGAACCTTTGACCACACGAACAACATGTAATTGTAAGAAGTCCACTTTCGACTTAAGAACCAAATATCGACAAAACAAACATTATTAACTTAAATGATTACATAATGTTTATAACATGGAAATAAGTGATATAAAAGGAATAATGAAATTGAAAAAGGTTCTTAAGAAAATATTAATTAACTAAAGTTTATTATTCAGGACGTTAAAGAACGATCGAGTCAAGTCGGACCCGAGGTAAGGGATCATACTCCCCTCTTTCTTTTTAAGTACACTCTTTTATGTCATTCCTTATAAGCTCTGCTTTATTGTGATTGGGATGTTATTTTATATTACTCTTACTATAATTTTTATGTTCATATCATGAGAGACCCTATTATCTCTCATCAATCCATTTTGGAAGTTTTGAGTGGCGCCGTTAGGCTGCCGAATTTTCATAAGAGATCCAACCTCTCTCTTTCTTTTTAAGTACTCTCCTTTATGTCACTTCTTTTAAGCTCCTCTTTGTTATGTTGGGGGATGTTATTTTGTATTCCTCTTTCTTTAAACATTATTTTGATATGATTAGAGACCCTATTTCCTCTCATCAATCCATTTTGGATGTTTTAAGTGGCGTCGTTAGGTTGCTGAGTTTTCATAAGGGATTTTTCATATCACTTTTATTCCCAAGAGATTTATGCTACATTTTCCACAATTTCCTTTGAGTGGTGTATGCACTTCCCATTATTTTACTCATTGTAAAATATACTCTCATTTATGAGTATTTACATCAATGTTGTATTGTCTTTATTTCACAGGGTGCATGTCTCAAAAGATACCCATGTCGGTAAGGGAACCTTTCACCCTCCTCTTTTTAAAAGACTTATTTTGTTGGGTCTTTTAATTTACATATTTTTATGTTGGGATATGTTCTCATATATCCTTATTGATGTAAATAATATGTCCAAGTGATGAGATACCCTTTTTATCTCTCATCAACTCTTTTTCTGAATTTTGAAGTGACGCCGTTAGGCTGGAAAATTTTTGCAAGGGAACTTTTTAACCCAAATTTGATTCTTTGGGATAAACTTGTACTCCTTGAATATATAGTTCTATGAATATTTCTGAATAACCTCTGATTGTTTTACAATTAATATGCAGTTATATTTGGTGTATTCGTTTGTCACACATAATTATGCAATTGATTTATCCTTAAACCAAGGATACCATCTTTGTAAGGGTCTTTGTCTCAATCTCCATTCATTGAGGCATATTTTGTTTTATACACAACCTTATTTTATACGGTGTATAAATCCCTTTGACTTTTACGTTTATTCAAAAGGAATTTTTTATATACGAAGTGTTTTACTAAAGGAAAAAAAGGAATATTTCTTTTTACGTACGCGGTGACAACAACCTTTTCCGCCGCCGTGAGTATTATTTGATCTTTGGCTTCCTCAACAAGTCGTAATGTTTTTAAAATAAAATAAATACCATATACTTTTTTTGTATTTTGGTATTGAAAATGGTTTTGATAAAGGATTCTATTATGTCAATATATTTAAATGATATATTATGATTGAAATGTGGAAATGTTATCATTCCTTTATGTTGGTTTTATGTGTTATAATTTTATAATGGTACTTGGAAATTATACGGGTGGTTTCGTGATAAACCATATGACAGGTGGTGCTGTGAATACCAGGATGGGTGGTTACGTTATAACCTCCAATGAATTGGGTATGGAAGTCGGCCGTATGGATATTCCATTAAGTATGTATGGAAGTTGGCTGAATGGCTATTCCATTAAGTGATATGTGTGGAAGTCGACCTTATGGTTATTCCACTTAAGTATGTTGATATCCAAAGTTACCTTTATATGTTATGTGAACTTTATATGGGTTTTATGGTAATATTTTGGTTACAGAAGGGTAAGTAATGAACTTTTATTCAGCGAAGAGTTTTTACTACTTCGAAAAGGTGAAAAGTATTACTTTGATAAAGTATACATGGTTTACTTGTTGTTTTGAAAAACTAAAAGTTTTCATTCTTTGTGTATCCTTTACTGAGCTTTTTATGCTTATCCCAAGTTTTTTGAAATGTTTTTCATAGGACTTACCGTGGAATAGGGTCAAGGATGTGATCATGGGAAAGTCATGCTACCTAAAAAATGGAACTAGACATGTTTCTTTTTAAGAGTTTTTATTTGATGGAAATTTAGTAGAAGCAACTACTTTGTAATCTTTTGAGATGTAATAGTTATGTCCTAATTCTCTAAAACTCTAAACCTGAAAATATCATCAATGTGAATTACTCATTTAATTCAATATTAAGTAAGGTTTAAGGCTGGGGCCTTATAGTTGGTATTAGAGGTCGGTTTAGATAACATTAGAGGTTAGGGTATTCTTTAAGCATAAGTGACATTACCATAATGGTTAGGATTTCAGAAAGAGTCATAGTTTTTAGATAAAGTGAATGAGTAAGTATATCTTCCACATTAGTACATGATGGTTCTGTTGATATACTCACACTGACATTTCTGTTTTTAGTGAATGGATGGATCTAGCAGGCACTAAAGAGACAACAGGTTTGAAGGAAACTGTGGTGGTTCTCTGATTAAGATAATAGATAAAATGGAGAATTCAATGAGGAAAGTCGTGGTTGTTCTCAACCAACTATCAAGGAGTCATGATCAACCACTTGAACCTTGGTACGTTCTGTAATGCATCATGTACGAGATGACCAATCGATGTGGATGTTCGGGTAATAATTATAAAAGTAACCATTAGAGTTTATATGATCCTTACTTTTGTGGTAATTATGGGTTACCCTATGATATGATGGAAAATGAAAGGCATGAGATAAACTTGAGGTTAAAATAGTTTATTATTTTTTTTAAAGATTTTATCTCATTTTGGGGAATGTTTTAAGAGTTATATAGTTTTGGAAAAAGGACAACACACAGACCGTGTGACAACCCGTCGCGTTGGACAAAGCTGTGGGAATCGAACCCACAACCAAAGTGCAACAGGTTTTTATCACCTACCACTGGACTACGTGAAGTCCCTGGTTAGTTTGACAGATTCTTTTTAGTTAGATGATTTTAGGAATCAAGACTAAGTTTATTTTGGGTTATCTATGGAAATGATTAACCTATAATGGAGGATATGTGATTAGGTTAATTACTTTTCAATATGAGAATTTAAGAGCAACTGATGTTATTTAGAGATAAAAGTTAATTTGTACCTTGGAAGAATATGTGATTAAATCCTTCAAATATTTGGGTTTCAATCTTAGTTTGGTTTACTTTGAAGAATTTTATGGACAAATTTTTTATCGGATGGTCCTCATTGAATTTTGGGTTTTGTTGGACAAATTTTGGAGATTAAGAATAGATTTTCTTTTTAAAGGGTTATCCTTTTCTGGATTATCTGATCTTGTACTAACCTTTTTGGTTTTGGTTTTGGTTAAAGCCTAAAGACATGGGAAGAATATAGTTCTCTTTGGTGGATTAGGTGATTCTCTTGAAGTTGATTATAGTACTCTTAATATGAACAAGTCTTCCTAAATACTCGTCTTTTGGAGAAAATATGAGTTTGTGTAAGGAATATAATAAAAGTTAAAAGTCAACATGATAAGTGATTATGTTTCCTTATGAATAAATGCCTCAAAATAAAGTAACTTAAAACAAAAATGGTGTCTATTAAATTTTCCTACTGGGGAATCGAATCCCGTTTAACCAATCACAAGTTTGTGATTTTCTTATGGTTAACTTTCTCCTAGACATGTTTACTATCACTCTCCCTCAAGAACATGACCCTTTGCTTTTTCTTCCATGTCCATGTTTTCCTACACGGAATCCTATTATGGGTTAACTCAGGTGACCTCTGTACTTATCTTTCTTTATTTTAAAGTGATTGTTTTAGGGACTCTTGTTCCGATGTGGGACTTCCAAAGATGTTTCCATGCTCAATTTTAAAAATTGCAAGGACGCAATTCTCAAAAGGGGGGAAGGATGTAACACCATAGGTAAATAAAGAATATGAAATTTTCATATTTATCCATATTTGAGAATAAAATATTAATATGACTTTAAAGGGGACGCTATGCTCGATGGCGTACCCAACACGCAACAACAAGTTTCTTGAGAATCTTACGTTGCACTCTAATAATAAAATAATATTATTTTAAATGGTACTTAACATGTAGCCGTTGTATTGGCGGGAATGGATAAAAATAACTAAAATATTATTATATATATTTTTAAATGTTTTTACATTTATCCAATAAAATAAAAAGGCTTAAAATACGGAAAGAATTCAATTTTAGGCGTATATGCCCTAGTTTTCACTAAAGGTTCCTTTATCACCTTTTGATGGAGAACCGTCATTAAATATAGTTTTGTTCACTCTTATAATTTCTATTGGACCAAATAAAACTCTTCTTTAGAATCGGGACATCAAAATTTACTTTGTGTACATTTTTGGTATCTTTCCGATAAAGTTCATTTTTTAATGAATAGTGTAAAATGTTGTATTTTAATTCAAAACCTCTTTTTAATCTAATTTATTTATATGATTATATTATCTTTTTAATTGGTTTTAAAGTTAAATTAGAATATATTTTTACCATTAAATCCAATAGTGGTCGTTTGAATTAATTTTACTTTGAAATCGGACTTAAACTAGTGTCAATATTTTGATACTTATTGTTTCATAAAAACACGCTATTTGCTCTGACAGCGGGAATTAATTATTAATTTAATTAATGTGACTTATATGTTTTGAATTTTGTAAAATAGACTTCATTTTTTAAGTCGGAATATGAAATATAGCTTAGGGTGAATTTTTGGGATTTTTCTGAAAAACTTCAATTTTTGATGAATAGTGAAACCACTAAGCTGTACTTATAAAAACTGATTTTTCGTTTAAATGAAATTTTACCACTTCTGTGTTTTGAATTTCAAAAGTCCAACATACATGGTTTTCATTAAGAAGTAAAATGTAGTTCAATGAGATTAAAATAATTTTTTGGTGAATAGTAACTTTTAAGTTCTTAATTGCGATTAGAAGTAATTAGTGTAGTTTAAGGTAAGAATAATGTTTTAATAAAATTAAATGACCTAGACACATGTCCTACCCTCATTTGATGTGCCATGGCCGACCAAGACAATCCATGGGTAAACTTGGGGACCCCATGGAGCCACTTTGGTTGGAAAATGACATAAATACCTTTTTATTTAATGTTAAAGTAAAAATGACACAAACATGATAGGTTTTACTAAAACAACTTTTACATGGGGTTATACAAGTCAATTTTTTTACTATAAATTGTAATTGGAAAGATAAAAAGATTTTCTACATCCTAGTAGTTTTTTTATAATTTTTAGACGTTAAATAAATTAAATTATTTATGACATCATGATGATGCAGCGATGACCTCATTATTTAACGATTTAAATAAAATGGAAAGATAATGTAATATATAAGACCTAAACATGTCCAAAACTTATTGGATGAGGGGATTTATAACCCTTATCACTTTATCCTCTAATTAAATCAATGTGGGACCTCTTAAATCCGAATATCATTTTAAAATAAAGTGACTTTTCTTTACATTCCAAGAGTGCCCCTCCTCTCCTCTTATAAAAGGCCCCCACCTCTACCTCCTTACCCACAATCCCAAAGCCTTTTGCTTGGCCAAAACCTGTCCATTTTGTCTCTCCACTTCCCTCTGTTACTCCTGAAGCCTCATTTTGGGCAGAATGCTTCCCAAGGAAGCCTTTGATCTCAAACCAAAGGGAGTTACCCGATTTTAAGGTAATTTCTTCACTTGAGTCCTTCTGTTTTATTTTGCCTCTCCAACCCCCTAAAATATTTTTATTCATTTATTTTGTAAAAACTCCAGTATCTTCAATATACTAGGGTGTTTTTATAAGAAGTATTCGAGCTACACTTACACAAACCTACATCTAAGGGTTAAAGAACATACTATTTCCGTGGATGGCAAATTTCTGCCTCACGAAACGATGATTGTTCAACACTCATATAACACCTTCAAAGGAGGCCATTAAGATGTCACTATATTTATATATGATATATAATATGTTTATGTTTTTCTTGAGCTTCTGTATTTTTAATTTTTGGCTTACCTTTATGGCTTCCATTATGGGTATACGTGATATCTTCATTTTAGGAAGTGCAGACTACCGCCCCCTCAAAGTGATGTGATTCGTTAATTCCATATGTGGGATGTATAAAGGATGGATTTAATGTTATTATATATTATGTTATACTGGAATTATATTATACCTCTATATCATTATTATTTCTTTCCATTAAAGTATGAGATAGAAATTAAAGTAGCGTTCATGCGTACGTACGGCTTACCGTCTCCATGAACGGTGCATTTCATTTCTTATCCCCAAATGTAATGTACTATTATAAGTACATGTATATAATGGATATATATGATGAATGATACATATAAATGATGAATATAATTCTGGAATTAAAATATACATACCTATCATTTAGTTTTAATTCCATTAATATGACAAAGAAATCAAAGTAGCGTTCATGCGTATGTACGACTTACCGTCTCCATGAGCGCTGCATTTCATTTCATACCTCTAAATGATTATGTGATATTATAAAATAAATTTATATTCTAGATATATATTATATATATTTTATCCAAATCAGGAATTCCATTCTAGATATAAAGAACCTTTGACCACACGAACAACATGTAATTGTAAGAAGTCCACTTTCGACTTAAGAACCAAATATCGCCAAAACAAACATTATTAACTTAAATGATTACATAATGTTTATAACATGGAAATAAGTGATATAAAAGTAATAATGAACTTGAAAAAGGTTCTTAAGCAAATAGAAATTAACTCAAGTTTATTATTCAGGACGTTAAAGAACGATCGAGTCAAGTCAGACCCAAGGTAAGGGATCACACTCCTCTCTTTCTTTTTAAGTACACTCTTTTATGTCATTCCTTCTAAGCTCTTATTTATTGTGATTGGGATGTTATTTTATATTAATATTACTGTAATTTTTATGTTCATATGATGAGAGACCCTATTATCTCTCATCAATCCATTTTGGAAGTTTTGAGTGGCGCCGTTAGGCTGCCGAATTTTCGTAAGAGATCCAACCTCTCTCTTTCTTTTTAAGTACTCTCCTTTATGTCACTTATTTTAAGCTCCTATTTGTTATGTTGGGGGATGTTATTTTGTATTCCTATTTCTGTAAACATTATGTTGATATGATGAGAGACCCTATTTCCTCTCATCAATCCATTTTGGTTGTTTTAAGTGGCGTCGTTAGGCTGCCGAGTTTTCGTAAGGGATTTTTCATCTCACTTTTATTCCCGTGAGATTTATGCTACATTTGCCACAATTTCCTTTGAGTGGTGTATGCACTACCCATTATTTTACTCATTGTGAAATATACTCTCATTTATGAGTATTTACATCAATGTTGTATTGTACTTATTTCACGTGGTGCATGTCTCGAAAGATACCCATGTCGGTAAGGGAACCTTTCACCCTCCTCTTTTTAAAAGACTTCTTTTGTTGGGTCTTCTAATTTACATATTGTTATGTTGGGATATGTTCTCATATATCCTTATTGATGTAAATTTTATGTCCAAGTGTTGAGATACCCTTTTTATCTCTCATCAACTCTTTTTCTGAATTTTGAAGTGACGCCGTTAGGCTCTCAAATTTTTGCAAGGGAACATTTTAACCCAAATTTGATTCTTTGGGATAAACTTGTACTCCTTGAATATGTTGTTCTATGAATATGTGTGAATAACCTCTGTTTGTTTTACACTTAATATCCACTTATATTTGGTGTATTAATTTTTCACACATAATTATGCAATTGATTTATCCTTAAACCAAGGATACCGTCTTTGTAAGGGTCTTCGTCTCAATCTCCATTCATTGAGGCATATTTTGTTTTATACACATCCATATTTTATACGGTGTATAAACCCCTTTGACTTTTACGTTTATTCAAAAGGAATATTTTATCTACGAAGTGTTTTTCTAAAGGAAAAAAAGGAATGTTTCTTTTTATGTATGCGGTGACAACAACCTTTTCCGCTGCCGCGAGTATTATTTGATCATTGGCTTCCTCAACAAGCCGTAATGTTTTTAAAATAAAATAAATACCATATACTTTTTTTGTATTTTGGTATTGAAAATGGTTTTGATAAAGGATTCTATTATGTCAATATATTTAAATGATATATTGTGATTGAAATGTGGAAATTTTATCATTCTTTTATGTTGGTTTTATGTGTTATAATTTTATAATGGTACTTGGACATTTTACGGGTGGTTACGTGATAAACCATATGACGGGTGGTGCCGTGAATACCAGGATGGGTGGTTAAGTTATAACCTCCAATGCATTGGGTATGGAAGTCGGACGTATGGATATTCCATTAAGTATGTATGGAAGTTGTCCGAATGGCTATTCCATTAAGTGATATGTGTGGAAGTCGACCTTATGGTTATTCCACTTAAGTATGTTTATGTCCCAAGTTACCTTTATATGTTATGTGATCTTTATATGGGTTTTATGGTAATCTTTTTGTTACAGAAGGGTAAGTAATGAACTTTTATTCAGTGAAGAGTTTTTACTACTTTGAAAAGGTGAAAAGTATTACTTTGATAAAGTATACATGGTTTACTTGTTGTTTTGAAAAACTAGTAGTTTTCATTCTTTGTGTATCCCTTACTGAGCTTTTTATGCTTATCCCAAGTTTTTTGAAATTTTTTTCATAGGACTTAGCATGGAATAGGGTCAAGGATGGGATTAAGGGAAAATCATGCTACCTAAAAAATGGAACTAGACATGTTTCTTTTTAAGAGTTTTTATTTTATGGAAATTTAGTAGAAGCGACTACTTTGTAATCTTTTGAGGTGTAATAGTTATGTGCTAATTCTCTAAAACTCTTAACCTGAAAAGATCCTCAATGTGAATTACTCATTTAATTCAATATTAAGTGTGGTTTAAGGCTGGGGCCTTATACTATATTAATGAAGTGTTTCTATAAAAATCCCTATATTAGTAATAAATGATTGATATTTTATAAAATAAATAATTTTATGGTATGTTTTACTTATTTTTATGTAAACAGAAATTTTTTAACTATTATATTAAAATGTAATGAGTTAAAAAATTATTTGACTTTCAGATTTACTTTTTGGAATTAATACATTACAAATTATTCCATTTTAATCATCTATCGTGATGGGGGACCTTATCATGACATAGATATGGAAATAACTATGAAACCTAACCAAATATTTTTTATTATATGATAAAATGTTAAAAACCCTATCAAATGAATGATTATATTCTTATATATAATCCAAATTATGATGGAAGATTTGTATGATGAGAGATTTTGGATGATTCAAGATTTTAATCATGTAGATTCCCTCTATATATTAAATATTATATATGTAATAATATTAGAAAATGGTTTTAGATATTGGTTTATTTTTCTTATTTAGTAATTTATTTTCTATTTTTGATATTTTTGGTAAAATGTTGAATTGTTTTTATAAAAAGATTAACTCATAAAATTATTATGAATTTTGAGTTATCAATGTTTTTTTTAAGAATAAAAGAAAAGTGAACCATATTAATATTATTTTATGTGTAGAAAAATGAAATTATAAATGAAGTAAATTTTGTTTTATAGTTTATATGAAATAAAAAACCAAGCATAAGTAACCCATGAAATATATTTCTTTAAATATAATATAACGACCCATACTTTACATAAATTTTTAATACTTCAAAAATTGAAGCACACTTATTACAACATATGATAAAACCACAAAGGACTGTATAGGTATAGTGTCTTTAGAAACTGGGAAACATAAACAACTGGTTCTTAAATCTTCTACAGTGTCTCCCATTTATTTCATCATATCTAGGGTCCCTTTTAGCATATTCTACTTAATATCCATCTTCCTGACCTTGGGAAAAGAAAACATAAAAGGGTGAGCTCAAATGCTCAGCAAGGGCAAATAAAGGAAATAAAAATCATATCATATCTTTTTGAAAATCAAAACCTGCAAAAGAGATCATAATATCTTAACATGGAATAAATCATAGAAGTGAAAATGAGATCCCCATAAAACTTGAAACATTGTGGCATGCACACATAATCATGGAAAATCATTTCTTGTTAGTCATGACTCATTGCCAAGACTATCTTAGTGGACAAATTCCCTTTCTGAACCGAGTTCACTCCTCGTTTCAGTCCTATATCACTGAACCGAAATAACCTTCCGTTCAAGCCATGTCTATCTCATGAGATATAAAATCTTTACCCAATGAATTGGAGGGAGATATAGGTCCCACCCATCTTATAATGAATCCTTTCTTATGTGTGCCACATAATCATAAATCATACATCATCGCATAACCCATGTAATAAAATGGGATTCTTAAACATCATGACATCATAAAACAATTCATATAAGATAAAGGAATTCATAAAAATGTTTCCATCACAACATAATCAAATCCATGTAATAATAGGGATAAAAACAGAACCCTTTTATTATCTTAGATGGAAAATATTTTTTATCAAAATACTTGAACTTCATTCTTGAGGAAAATATCCTTTCTACTTCAAAAACACTTTTCCTTTCTTAACATGTCATACAATTTTAAACTAAAAGAATTTGATTAAAAATAAACTTGAATACTTGTAAAGGAAGCTTCTTGGAAATAATTTTTTTAGAAATCCATTCATGTCGTATAAGTTAAAAAAAACATTCTTCGTACTTTTGTCGGAAAAGTCAAAAAGTACCTCGTACGACAAAAGATTCCTTTCATACATATTACTAAAAACTCACCGAAGGGTAAAAATGGATTTAAACAATTGTAGGTGGAAGGAAATAATATTACATATTGATGAAACATGGATGTGGATGATAAAATACACCCTAGTGAATACTTACGAATAAACAATCTCGGATAAAAATGAGATTGTGATATTTCCCTTACCTTAGGTCCGATTTGCTTTGTTCGTGTCCGAAGCTCCTGTATAATGGTTTAAATAATGTTGTTGACTTATTCCAGAATCATACATATTGATATGATATCATATATGGTCATATTATTAGCTTCTTGTTAGTAATATTTCATTGTTACTTGTTACTCGGGTCTTTATAACTTTTTGTTCTTATGCGTGTTTTGTCGAATAAATTCTTATTCTTATCTTTAGGTTATAGATAATTCATTTACAGAATGTTATTAGTGTAGTATATACCATATTCATTCATTCAATTCATTTATATAATCATTATGAAATGAAGATCATGTAGAACGAGTCGCATCACATCGTGGAGACGGTATTCCGTACGTACGCACGAGTGATGATATCATTCCTATGATCGTGGAATTGTATTGGAGTATATATATATTATTTCAGTATCAATATTACTTAATAATAATCATATATAGTTACTCATTACACCATTATACCCATCCTTGTATGGTGATGGTGGAAAATAGATTACACCACGGCGTGGAGACGGTATTCCGTACGTACGCACGCGCGGTGATTTCATTTTTCCGTAGGATGGATAGAAGGTGAATTAGGGTTGTTTCATATTTATAATAACATATCAGTATGTAAGTAATACTGATGTTATTACTTTATCATGAAACAACTAAAGAAGAAGAAGTTGAAGAAGAAAGAAATTGAAAAGATCGGTAATGGATATTACCTCTTCTTTGGAACGCCTCTTTGAATCCTCCACTTAAGGAACTAAGATTGGTCTTTGGAGAAGACCAGGACCTCTAGGATTATTCTAGGGAAGTGTAGAGGAGAAAATGGCAGGGGTTGGCCGAGCTTGAGTGCTCAATTTGGTGTGAGGAGGAGGGGGAGGAGGTGCCCTTTTATAAGGGAGGAGAGGGGCACCTTAGGAATATCTCAAAATATTATTTTATATTAAAGTCAAAATCGGTTTATAATGGTTCCAAAGGGTCTTATTTCGAAGCTAAAGTGGGGATGGGTCGAAATCCTATAAACCAATAAGATTTAGACAAGTTTAAGGTATTATTTTAACCTTATCAATTAGATTTAACTCTAAGTTAATTAATTTACCTTTTACCGTGTCTTTTTGTTTTCTTTCACTATATGGTTAATACACTTACTATAACATGCCAAACGAACCCCAAATTGTTTATTATTAATATATATATCCTTATCTAAGTCATTTGGCCGAACCTTAGATTTTTAGGAATAAAATAACAATTAATAATATAATATTTGATTTAAAAACTATTTTGTGTCAATTTTGACACTATTTGATATATGATTTTTGTGAAAGTCATAACAGAATTATATGTTCGAACCAAGTTGATTAAATCAACATTAATATATCATAGTAACCTAAAAATTAGTGTAATTCATAAAAAGTCTCAAATTACATTTATTTTGGTGTTTATAACATCAATTATGTCAATATTTCATTAATAAGATAATTAATGCATCATCATTGTGTCATAAATAAATTAAATTATTTAATGTCTAAAAATTACAAATAAAATACCCTTATGTAGGAAATCTTTTTAGATTTCTAATGAATATTTATAGTCGAATTTATCTTATGTATAACCCCATATTAAAAATGATTTACTTATTAAACTTTGATTTTAACTATTTTAACCCTTCTTTAAATAAATTAATAATAAATGTCCTAATCTAATCCAAGTGGGCCTAAATGGTCATATTTTATTCCTAAGTTTGTTTTTTGTCGAATTACACTTGTCCAATAGAATTAGGACATGTGTTAGGGTAATATTGATATCATATTTACCCTTAGTTACCCTATTTACTATTAACCGTGGTAAAAATAGTAAAAAGTTACTATTCACCAAAAAAATTATTTTCATCTCATTGAACCACATTTTAGTCCTTGATATTAACCGTGTCTCTCGGATTTTTGAAATTCCATTCATAGAAGCGGTAAAATTATGTTTTATGCAAAATTCAGTTTTTAACCTACCACTTAGTGGTTTCACTATTCTTCAAAAATTGAAAGTTTTCAGAAAAATACCAAAATTTCACCCTAGGCTAATTTCGATATTCTGAGTCCAAAAATGAAGTCCATTTTGAAAAATAAAATTTATAAAATTTCAAAAAGTGGTTATTACTATTCATAACGGCTAGTTTTAATAGCATATTGTTGTTTAGTGAAACTCGGTATTGCGTACGACGCAAGCTATCGAGGAAGGTCGCGATTGCGTGTAAAGCAAGCCAAGAAAGTGTTGTGTAGAAAAAGATTCCTTTGATGATTTATATAACATAAAAGTCTCGGGTGTTACATTCTACCCCCCTTAAAAAGAATTTCGCCCTCGAAATTCGTCACTTTGCAACAAACAGATGAGGATACTTCTCCCTCATTATATCCTCAAGCTCCCATGTAGCTTCTTCAAGTTGGTGGTTTCTCCATAAAACTTTCACCAAGAGAGTGGTCTTGTTTCGTAGGACTTTTTCGCTACGATCCAGAATCTCTATCGGCTGTTCTTCATAAGAAAGATCTTGCTCCAGCGGTACAACTTCTGAGCTGAGTACATGTGAAGGATCTGGTATGTACTTTCTCAGGAGAGATATATGGAACACATCGTGAACTTGAGAGAGATTCGGTGGAAGCGCCAATCGGTAAGCTACCTTCCCAACACGATCCAGTATTTCGAAAGGACCGATATATCTAGGGCTCAACTTCCCCTTCTATCCAAATCTCATAACCCTCTTCCAGGGAGATATTCGTAAGAACACTTTATCACCCACTTCAAACTCTAGGTCTTTTCTTCGGTTGTCGGCATAACGTTTCTGTCGACTCTGAGCTGCTCTTATGTGTTGTTGAATAGATCTGACCTTTTCTGCCATTTCATCAATGAGATCAGGTCCTAATAGCTTTCTTTCCCCAACTTCATCCCAGCAAGTTGGAGTCCTGCATTTCTTTCCATAGAGAGCTTCATAAGGAGCCATCTGAATACTGGAGTGAAAGCTATTATTATAAGAAAATTCTACCAAAGGTAGGTGTTGATCCCAACCTCCTTTGAAATCCATAGAGCAAGCTCTCAACATATCTTCTAGGGTTTGAATTGTTCTTTCAGACTGACCGTCTGTCTGGGGATGATAAGCAGTGCTGAAACTCAACTCTGTATCCAGAGTATGCTGAAGACTTCGCCAGAACTTCGAGGTAAATCTCGGATCCCGATCAAATATAATAGAAAGTGGTACTCCATGCAATCTTACCACTTTTTTTACATATATCCTGGCAAGCTGATCTAGAGAGAAATCCTCTCTAATAGGAATGAAGTGTGCAGACTTTGTAAGACGATCAACTATGACCCAGATAGCATTATTGCCTTTGGATGTTTTAGGAAGTCCTGTGACAAAGTCCATAGTGATGTTTTCCCATTTCCATTCGGGTATGGGTAATGGTTGTAACATCCCCTTAGACTTTTGTCTCTCAGTTTTAACTTGTTGACAAACCAAGCATCGAGAGACATATTCAGCAACATCTCTTTTCATGCCATCCCACCAGAAGTACTCTTTCAGGTCCCTATACATCTTCGTGCTTCCAGGATGAATAGAGAATGAAGAACTATGAGCCTCATCCAGCAGCTCCTTCTTTAATTCGGGGATGGGAGGAACACAAACCCGATTCCTGAACTTTATTATCCCATCACAATCAAGGTTGAATTCAGGAACATTTCTCACCTTCTTTTGTAACTCGACATCTTCTTTCTGTGCCTCTTTAATCTTCACATGTATAGATGGTTGAACATTCATTTGAGAAAGATAAGATTTTTCCCCTTCCATTATAATTCCAAGATCCATCCTTTGTAAATCCATAAATATTGGATCTTTTGTGATCCTCATCATGGATAAACTAGCATGGTCTTGTCGACTTAATGCATCTGCCACCTTGTTTGCTTTCCCAGGGTGGTAATGGATTGAGCAGTCATAATCCTTAATCAGCTCCAACCATCTTCTTTGACGCATATTCAACTCCTTTTGTGTGAAAATATACTTTAAACTTTTATGGTCAGAATAGATATCACACCTTTCACCATAAAGGTAATGCCTCCAAATTTTTAATTCAAAGATTACCGCAGCCAACTCCAAATCATGTGTTGGGTAATTTTGCTCATGGATTTTCAACTGTCGTGAGTCATAAGCTATCACCATATCATTTTGCATAAGAACACACCCCAATCCCTTCTTGGATGCATCACTGTAGATCACAAACCTTTCTCCACTACAAGGCAGTGTGAGCACAGGTGCACTGGATAACCTTCTTTTCAACTCCTTGAAATTCTCTTCACATTCCTCTGTCCAGACAAACTTAACTCCTTTCCGAGTCAACTTGGTGAGTGGATTAGATAATCGTGAAAAATCTTTTACAAAACGTCGATAATATCCATCCAAACCAAGAAAACTTAGGATCTCAGTTACTTTTGTTGGTCTTGACCATCTTTCGATAACCTCTGTTTTTGCTGGATCCACAGATATCCCCTCTTTTGAGATTATATGACCCAAAAATGCAACTTTTTGAAGCCAAAATTCACACTTGGTAAATTTGGCATAAAGCTTCTCCTTTCTCAGGGTCTTCAATATAATTCTCAAGTGATCTTCATGCTCTTCCTTGCTCTTTGAATAGACAAGAATATCGTCTATAAAGACTACCACAAATTGATCAAGATAGTCTCTAAAGACTCTATTCATTAGATCCATGAAGATAGCAGGGGCATTAGTAAGACCAAATGGCATCACTATAAATTCATAGTGTCCATACCTTGTACGGAAAGCCGTCTTTGGTATATCCTCCCTTTTGACCCTTAATTGATGATACCCTGAACGAAGATCAATCTTGGAAAAGTATTGAGCTCCGCGTAGTTGGTCAAATAAGTCATCAATGCGTGGGAGAGGATATTTGTTCTTGATAGTGATCTTGTTAAGTTCTCGATAATCAATGCAAAGTCTCATTGATCCATCTTTCTTCTTAACAAATAGAACAGGTGCTCCCCAAGGTGACGCACTAGGGCGTATGAATCCCTTATCAAGATTCTCTTGGAGTTGCTTCTTCAATTCCTGCAACTCAATTGGGGCCATTCTATAAGGTGTCTTTGAAATAGGCAAAGCACCCGGTACGAGTTCTATTGAAAACTCAACTTCACGATTTGGTGGAAGACCCGGCAATTCCTCCGGAAAGACATCATCAAACTCCCTTACAATGGGCATATTCTTAATCGTGAGTTTCTTACCAACCATTTGAGATAAATAACCTTCATTTAGTGGAATCAATACACATAAGATGGAAGAAATTTCCACTGGAAGGTTATGTTCATCCTTGCATTGATAGACGATCGTAGATTGATCTGGAATATGAAATGTGACTTCCCTTCTTTGGAAATCGATATGAGCTCCATGTAGAGAAAGCCAATCCATGCCAAGAATCACATCAAATTCCACTAAAGGAAGGATCACAAGATTTGCAGGAAGCACTTTCCCACAAACTTCGATCGGAGAAGAATTATAAACTTTTGATGCGATTGATGTGGCATTAGGTGTTGCCACAGCTAACTCAACATCTAATTGTTTAGGTAATACGGTGATACCCTTAGAAAAGTCTTCAGAAATAAAAGAGTGGGTGGATCCAGAAGGAAATAAAACATTTGCTACTTTAGAGTGGATGGTAAGTGTACCTTTCACCACATCGTTATCGTACTCCACATCGCTGATAAGAATTGCATGTGACTTTCCTTTGTCTTTAGCCTTAAGATTTTGTTGACGTCGACCATCATCATCAACCCTTGGATTTGGGCATTGATTGGCATAATGCCCCATCTCCTTGCACTTGAAACATTGAAGTGTAGTAGGTTCATTCTGTGTATCCCTTCCTTTGTTTGCGTCATTAGACATCTTCTTCCCATTATCACGGCATTCAAATGCCCGATGACCATCTTTTCCACATTTAAAACATTTACTTGTCCCTTTAAGACAACTCCCCCCATGTTTCTTTCCACACTTTGAGCATAAGGAAAAGCTCATCTTCTTTTCCGTGTGCTCTTTAGATTTTTCTTTGAATTCCATCTTCCTCTTCTTATCAAACCCATGTGACTGATGGGTTACTCCAATCTCCATCTCGACTTTGAGAGCACATCGAACGATTTCCTCGTAGCTATTGAAGTCCCTTATGGCTAACGCCCTTCGAAGACTTGGTTTTAAGCCACTAAAGAATCGATCGATCTTACTCTCAGGTTGGATAATAATACCAGAAGCGTACCTTGCAAGTCTTGTAAAATTTGCTTCATAGGTACCAACAGATTCATCATCCCTTTGTTTCAGTTCAAGAAACTCTTTCTCCATCTTTGTTCGGAGAATACGAGGGAAGTACTTATTGAAAAATAAGTTCTTGAACTCGTCCCATTCCATAGACTCAATTTCATCCCTTTGCCTCGTATTCTTAACAAGATTCCACCATTGATCAGCATCTCCTTCCAAACGATACACTGCTAGGATGACTTTATCATGCTCAGAACATTGAAGAACTGAAAATATCTTTTCAGTAGTACTAATCCATTGTTCAGCAGCTAATGGATCAGTAGACCCGCTGAAAGAAGGTGGACGCTGCCTCATGAAGGATTCAACAGAATGTTGCTCCCTCCTTTGCTCGTTTGGAAATCCTGCATGATTCATAGCTTGAGGAAGTTGTGTGAGCATGGCTACAAGATTTTTCATTCCAGCTCCCATATCGTTTGTTTGCTCAGGGGGGAAATCATTGCATTTCCCATCGCACTCCGCATTAACACGGTTCCTTCGGGTTCCAGCCATTGACTAAAACCAAGAAGAATAGTGTGAGCAACACTAATTATAATAGGAAACCACATAATTCAAGAATAAAATTTTCATGCTTAAGGTCTTATCCTAGGTTATTCAATGCCATTTCTAAAACAATAAGATTGTGTTCTATGCTTAGACTTATCCTTAGGGTTCTTACTAAGGCTTTTACATCCTAGTTTCCAAAGGTTGGCTATACCTTTCCTCTGATACCAACTATAACGACCCATACTTTACATACATTTTTAATACTTCAAAAATTGAAGCACACTTATTACAACATATGATAAAACCACAAAGGACCGTATAGGTATAGTGTCTTTAGAAACTGGGAAACATAAACAACTGGTTCTTAAATCTTCTACAGTGTCTCCCATTTATTTCATCATATCTAGGGTCCCTTTTAGCATATTCTACTTAATATCCATCTTCCTGACCTGGGGAAAAGAAAACATAAAAGGGTGAGCTCAAATGCTCAGCAAGGGAAAATAAAGGAAATAAAAATCATATCATATCTTTTTGAAAATCAAAACCTGCAAAAGAGATCATAATATCTTAACATGGAATAAATCATAGAAGTGAAAATGAGATCCCCATAAAACTTGAAACTTTGTGGCATGCACACATAATCATGGAAAATCATTTCTTGTTAGTCATGACTCATTGCCAAGACTATCTTAGTGGACAAAGTCCCTTTCTGAACCGAGTTCACTCCTCGTTTCAGTCCTGTATCACTGAACCGAAATAACCTTCCATTCCAGCCATGTCTATCTCATGAGATATAAAATCTTTACCCAATTCATTGGAGGGAGATATAGGTCCCACCCATCTTATAATGAATCCTTTCTTATGTGTGCCACATAATCATAAATCATACATCATCGCATAACCCATGTAATAAAATGGGATTCTTAAACATCATGACATCATAAAACAATTCATATAAGATAAAGGAATTCATAAAAATGTTTCCATCACAACATAATCAAATCCATGTAATAATAGGGATAAAAACAGAACCCTTTTATTATCTTAGATGGAAAATAATTTTTATCAAAATACTTGAACTTCATTCTTGAGGAAAATATCCTTTCTATTTCAAAAACACTTTTCCTTTCTTAACATGTCATACAATTTTAAACTAAAAGAAGTTGATTAAAAATAAACTTGAATACTTGTAAAGGAAGCTTCTTGGAAATAATTTTTTTAGAAATCCATTCATGTCGTATAAGTTAAAAAAAACATTCTTCGTACGTTTGTCGGAAAAGTCAAAAAGTACCTCGTACGACAAAAGATTCCTTTCATACATATTACTAAAAACTCACCGAAGGGTAAAAATGGATTTAAACAATTGTAGGTGGATGGAAATAATATTACATATTGATGAAACATGGATGTGGATGATAAAATACACCCCAGTGAATACTTACGAATAAACAATCTCGGATAAAAATGAGATTGTGATATTTCCCTTACCTTAGGTCCAATTTGCTTTGTTCGTGTCCGAAGCTCCTGTATAATGGTTTAAATAATGTTGTTGACTTATTCCAGAATCATACATATTGATATGATATCATATATGGTCATATTATTAGCTTCTTGTTAGTAATATTTCATTGTTACTTGTTACTCGGGTCTTTATAACTTTTTGTTCTTATGCGTGTTTTGTCGAATAAATTCTTATTCTTATCTTTAGGTTATAGATAATTCATTTACAAAATGGTATTAGTGTATTATATACCATATTAATTCATTCAATTCATTTATATAATCATTATGAAATGAAGATCATGTAGAACGAGTCGCATCACATCGTGGAGACGGTATTCCGTACGTACGCACGAGTGATGATATCGTTCCTATGATCGTGGAATTGTATTGGAGTATATATATATTATTTAAGTATCAATATTACTTCATAATAATCATATATAGTTACTCATTACACCATTATACCCATCCTTGTACGGTGATGGTGGAAAATAGATTACACCACGGCGTGGAGACGGTATTCCGTACGTACGCACGCGCGGTGATTTCATTTTTCCGTAGGATGGATAGAAGGTGAATTAGGTTTGTTTCATATTTATAATAACATATCAGTATGTAAGTAATACTGATGTTATTACTTTATCATGAAACAACTAAAGAAGAAGAAGTTGAAGAAGAAAGAAATTGAAAAGATCGGTAATGGATATTACCTCTTCTTTGGAACGCCTCTTTGAATCCTCCACTTAAGGAACTAATATTGGTCTTTGGAGAAGACCAGGACCTCTAGGATTATTCTAGGGAAGTGTAGAGGATAAAATGGCAGGGGTTGGCCGAGCTTGAGTGCTCAATTTGGTGTGAGGAGGAGGGGGAGGAGGTGCCCTTTTATAAGGGAGGAGAGGGGCACCTTAGGAATATCTCAAAATATTATTTTATATTAAAGTCAAAATCGGTTTATAATGGTTCCAAAGGGTCTTATTTCGAAGCTAAAGTGGGGATGGGTCGAAATCCTATAAACCAATTAGATTTAGACAAGTTTAGGGTATTATTTTAACCTTATCAATTAGATTTAACTCTAAGTTAATTAATTTAACTTTTACCGTGTCTTTTTGTTTTCTTTCACTATATGGTTAATACACTTACTATAACATGCCAAACGAACCCCAAATTGTTTATTATTAATATATATATCCTTATCTAAGTCATGTGGCCGAACCTTATATTTTTAGGAATAAAATAACAATTAATAATATAATATTTGATTTAAAAACTATTTTGTGTCAATTTTGACACAATTTGATATATGATTTTTGTGAAAGTCATAACAGAATTATATGTTCGAACCAAGTTGATTAAATCCACATTAATATATCATAGTAACCTAGAAAATTAGTGGAATTCATAAAAAGTCTCAAATTACATTTATTTTGGTGTTTATAACATCTATTATGTCAATATTTCATTAATAAGATAATTACTGCATCATCATTGTGTCATAAATAAATTAAATTATTTAATGTCTAAAAATTACAAATAAAATACCCTTATGTAGGAAATCTTTTTAGATTTCTAATGAATATTTATAGTCGAATTTATCTTATGTATATCCCCATATTAAAAATGATTTACTTATTAAACTTTGATTTTAACTATTTTAACCCTTCTTTAAATAAATTAATAATAAATGTCCTAATCTAATCCAAGTGGGCCTAAATGGTCATATTTTATTCCTAAGTTTGTTTTTGGTCGAATTACACTTGTCCAATAGAATTAGGACATGTGTTAGAGTAATATTGATATCATATTTACCCTTAGTTACCCTATTTACTATTAACCGCGGTAAAAATAGTAAAAAGTTACTATTCACCAAAAAATTATTTTCATCTCATTGAACCACATTTTAGTCCTTGATATTAACCGTGTCTCTCTGATTTTTGAAATTCCATTCACAGAAGCGGTAAAATTAAGTTTTATGCAAAATTCAGTTTTTAACCTACCACTTAGTGGTTTCACTATTCATCAAAAATTGAAAGTTTTCAGAAAAATACCAAAATTTCACCCTAGGCTAATTTCGATATTCTGAGTCCAAAAATGAAGTCCATTTTGAAAAATAAAATTTATAAAATTTCAAAAAGTGGTTATTACTATTCATAACGGCTAGTTTTAATAGCATATTGTTGTTTAGTGAAACTCGGTATTGCGTACGACGCAAGCTATCGAGGAAGGTCGCGATTGCGTGTAAAGCAAGCCAAGCAAGTGTTGTGTAGAAAAAGATTCCTTTGATGATTTATATAACATAAAAGTCTCGGGTGTTACATTCTACCCCCCTTAAAAAGAATTTCGCCCTCGAAATTCGTCACTTTGCAACAAAAAGATGAGGATACTTCTCCCTCATTATATCCTCAAGCTCCCATGTAGCTTCTTCAAGTTGGTGGTTTCTCCATAAAACTTTCACCAAGCGAGTGGTCTTGTTTCGTAGGACTTTTTCGCTACGATCCAGAATCTCTATCGGCTGTTCTTCATAAGAAAGATCTTGCTCCAGCGGTACAACTTCTGAGCTGAGTACATGTGAAGGATCTGGTATGTACTTTCTCAGGATAGATACATGGAACACATCGTGAACTTGAGAGAGATTCGGTGGAAGCGCCAATCGGTAAGCTACCTTCCCAACACGATCCAGTATTTCGAAAGGACCGATATATCTAGGGCTCAACTTCCCCTTCTTTCCAAATCTCATAACCCTCTTCCAGGGAGATATTCGTAAGAACACTTTATCACCCACTTCAAACTCTAGGTCTTTTCTTCGGTTGTCGGCATAACTTTTCTGTCGACTCTGAGCTGCTCTTATGTGTTGTTGAATAGATCTGACCTTTTCTGCCATTTCATCAACGAGATCAGGTCCTAATAGCTTTCTTTCCCCAACTTCATCCCAGCAAGTTGGAGTCCTGCATTTCTTTCCATAGAGAGCTTCATAAGGAGCCATCTGAATATTGGAGTGAAAGCTATTATTATAAGAAAATTCTACCAAAGGTAGGTGTTGATCCCAACCTCCTTTGAAATCCATAGAGCAAGCTCTCAACATATCTTCTAGGGTTTGAATTGTTCTCTCAGACTGACCGTCTGTCTGGGGATGATAAGCAGTGCTGAAACTCAACTCTGTATCCAGAGTATGCTGAAGACTTCGCCAGAACTTCGAGGTAAATCTCGGATCCCGATCAGATATAAAAGAAAGTGGTACTCCATGCAATCTTACCACTTCCTTTACATATATCCTGGCAAGCTAATCTAGAGAGAAATCCTCTCTAATAGGAATGAAGTGTGCAGACTTTGTAAGACGATCAACTATGACCCAGATAGCATTATTGCCTTTGGATGTTTTAGGAAGTCCTGTGACAAAGTCCATAGTGATGTTTTCCCATTTCCATTCGGGTATGGGTAATGGTTGTAACATCCCCTTAGACTTTTGTCTCTCAGCTTTAACTTGTTGACAAACCAAGCATCGAGAGACATATTCAGCAACATCTCTTTTCATGCCATCCCACCAGAAGTACTCTTTCAGGTCCCTATACATCTCCGTGCTTCCAGGATGAATAGAGAATGAAGAACTATGAGCCTCATCCAGCAGCTCCTTCTTTAATTCGTGGATGGGAGGAACACAAACCCGATTCCTGAACTTTATTATCCCATCACAATCAAGGTTGAATTCAGGAACATTTCTCACCTTCTTTTGTAACTCGACATCTTCTTTCTGTGCCTCTTTAATCTTCACATGTATAGATGGTTGAACATTCATTTGAGAAAGATAAGATTTTTCCCCTTCCATTATAATTCCAAGATCCATCCTTTGTAAATCCATAAATATTGGATCTTTTGTGATCCTCATCATGGATAAACTAGCATGGTCTTGTCGACTTAATGCATCTGCCACCTTGTTTGCTTTCCCAGGGTGGTAATGGATTGAGCAGTCATAATCCTTAATCAGCTCCAACCATCTTCTTTGACTCATATTCAACTCCTTTTGTGTGAAAATATACTTTAAACTTTTATGGTCAGTATAAATATCACACCTTTCACCATAAAGGTAATGCCTCCAAATTTTTAATGCAAAGATTACCGCAGCCAACTCCAAATCATGTGTTGGGTAATTTTGCTCATGGATTTTCAACTGTCGTGAGGCATAAGCTATCACCATATCATTTTGCATAAGAACACACCCCAATCCCTTCTTGGATGCATCACTGTAGATCACAAACCTTTCTCCACTACAAGGCAGTGTGAGCACAGGTGCACTGGATAACCTTCTTTTCAACTCCTTGAAATTCTCTTCACATTCCTCTGTCCAGACAAACTTAACTCCTTTCCGAGTCAACTTGGTGAGTGGATTAGATAATCGTGAAAAATCTTTTACAAAACGTCGATAATATCCAGCCAAACCAAGAAAACTTAGGATCTCAGTTACTGTTGTTGGTCTTGACCATCTTTCGATAACCTCTGTTTTTGCTGGATCCACAGATATCCCCTCTTTTGAGATTATATGACCCAAAAATGCAACTTTTTGAAGCCAAAATTCACACTTGGTAAATTTGGCATAAAGCTTCTCCTTTCTCAGGGTCTTCAATATAATTCTCAAGTGATCTTCATGCTCTTCCTTTCTCTTTGAATAGACAAGAATATCGTCTATAAAGACTACCACAAATTGATCAAGATAGTCTCTAAAGACTCTATTAATTAGATCCATGAAGATAGCAGGGGCATTAGTCAGACCAAATGGCATCACTATAAATTCATAGTGTCCATACCTTGTACGGAAAGCCGTCTTTGGTATATCCTCCCTTTTGACCCTTAATTGATGATACCCTGAACGAAGATCAATCTTGGAAAAGTATTGAGCTCCGCGTAGTTGGTCAAATAAGTCATCAATGCGTGGGAGAGGATATTTGTTCTTGATAGTGATCTTGTTAAGTTCTCGATAATCAATGCAAAGTCTCATTGATCCATCTTTCTTCTTAACAAATAGAACAGGTGCTCCCCAAGGTGACGCACTAGGGCGTATGAATCCCTTATCAATATTCTCTTGGAGTTGCTTCTTCAATTCCTGCAACTCAATTGGGGCCATTCTATAAGGTGTCTTTGAAATAGGCAAAGCACCCGGTACGAGTTCTATTGAAAACTCAACTTCACGATTTGGTGGAAGACCCGGCAATTCCTCCGAAAAGACATCATCAAACTCCCGTACAATGGGAATATTCTTAATCGTGATTTTCTTACCAACCATTTGAGATAAATAACCTTCATTTAGTTGAATCAATACCCATAAGATGGAAGAAATTTCCACTGGAAGGTTATGTTCATCCTTGCATTGATAGACGATCGTAGATTGATCTGGAATATGAAATGTGACTTCCCTTCTTTGGCAATCGATATGAGCTCCATGTAGAGAAAGCCAATCCATGCCAAGAATCACATCAAATTCCACTAAAGGAAGGATCACAAGATTTGCAGGAAGCACTTTCCCTCAAACTTCGATCGGAGAAGAATTATAAACTTTTGATGCGATTGATGTGCCATTAGGTGTTGTCACAGCTAACTCAACATCTAATTGTTGAGGTAATACGGTGATACCCTTAGAAAAGTCTTCAGAAATAAAAGAGTGGGTGGATCCAGAATCATATAAAACATTTTCTACTTTAGAGTGGATGGTAAGTGTACCTTTCACCACATCGTTATCGTACTCCACATCACTGGTAGAAATTGCATGTGACTTTCCTTTGTCATTAGCCTTAAGATTTTGTTGACGTCGACCATCATCATCAACCCTTGGATTTGGGCATTGATTGGCATAATGCCCCATCTCCTTGCACTTGAAACATTGAAGTGTAGTAGGTTCATTCTGTGTATCCCTTCCTTTGTTTGCGTCATCAGACATCTTATTCCCATTATCACGGCATTCAAATGCCCGATGACCATCTTTTCCACATTTAAAACATTTACTTGTCCCTGTAAGACAACTCCCTCCATGTTTCTTTCCACACTTTGAGCATAAGGAAAAGCTCATCTTCTTTTCCATGTGCTCTTTAGATTTTTCTTTGAATTCCATCTTCCTCTTCTTATCAAACCCATGTGACTGATGGGTTACTCCAATCTCCATCTCGACTTTGAGAGCACATCGAACGATTTCCTCGTAGCTATTGAAGTCCCTTATGGCTAACGCCCTTCGAAGACTTGGTTTTAAGCCACTAAAGAATCGATCGATCTTACTCTCAGGTTGGATAATAATACCAGAAGCGTACCTTGCAAGTCTTGTAAAATTTGCTTCATAGGTACCAACAGATTCATCATCCCTTTGCTTCAGTTCAAGAAACTCTTTCTCCATCTTTGTTCGGAGAATACGAGGGAAGTACTTATTGAAAAATAAGTTCTTGAACTCGTCCCATTCCATAGACTCAATTTCATCCCTTTGCCTCGTATTCTTAACAAGATTCCACCATTGATCAGCATCTCCTTCCAAACGATACACTGCTAGGATGACTTTATCATGCTCAGAACATTGAAGAACTGAAAATATCTTTTCAGTAGTACTAATCCATTGTTCAGCAACTAATGGATCAGTAGACCCGCTGAAAGAAGGTGGACGCTGCCTCATGAAGGATTCAACAGAATGTTGCTCCCTCCTTTGCTCGTTTGGAAATCCTGCATGATTCATAGCTTGAGAATGTTGTGTGAGCATGGCTACAAGATTTTGCATTCCAGCTCCCATATCGTTTGTTTGCTCAGGGGGAAAATCATTGCATTGCCCATCGCATTCTGCATTAACACGGTTCCTTCGGGTTCCAGCCATTGACTAAAACCAAGAAGAATAGTGTGAGCAACACTAATTATAATAGGAAACCACATAATTAAAGAATAAAATTTTCATGCTTAAGGTCTTATCCTAGGTTATTCAAGGCCATTTCTAAAACAATAAGATTGTGTTCTATGCTTAGACTTATCCTTAGGGTTCTTACTAAGGCTTTCACATCCTAGTTTCCAAAGGATGACTATACCTTTCCTCTGATACCAACTATAACGACCCATACTTTACATACATTTTTAATACTTCAAAAATTGAAGCACACTTATTACAACATATGATAAAACCACAAAGGACCGTATAGGTATAGTGTCTTTAGAAACTGGGAAACATAAACAAAAGATTCTTAAATCTTATACAGTGTCTCCCATTTATTTCATCATATCTAGGGTCCCTTTTAGCATATTCTACTTTATATCCATCTTCCTGACCTGGGGAAAAGAAAACATAAAAGGGTGAGCTCAAATGCTCAGCAAGGGCAAATAAAGGAAATAAAAATCATATCATATCTTTTTGAAAATCAAAACCTGCAAAAGAGATCATAATATCTTAACATGGAATAAATCATAGAAGTGAAAATGAGATCCCCATAAAACTTGAAACTTTGTGTCATGCACACATAATCATGGAAAATCATTTCTTGTTAGTCATGACTCATTGTCAAGACTATCTTAGTGGACAAAGTCCCTTTCTGAACCGAGTTCACTCCTCGTTTCAGTCATGTATCACTGAACCGAAATAACCTTCCGTTCCAGCCATGTCTATCTCATGAGATATAAAATCTTTACCCAATGCATTGGAGGGAGATATAGGTCCCACCCATCTTATAATGAATCCTTTCTTATGTGTGCCACATAATCATAAATCATACATCATCGCATAACCCATGTAATAAAATGGGATTCTTAAACATCATGACATCATAAAAAATTCATATAAGATAAAGGAATTCATAAAAATGTTTCCATCACAACATAATCAAATCCATGTTATAATAGGGATAAAAACAGAACCCTTTTATTATCTTAGATGGAAAATAATTTTTATCAAAATACTTGAAATTCATTCTTGAGGAAAATATCCTTTCTACTTCAAAAACACTTTTCCTTTCTTAACATGTCATACAATTTTAAACTAAAAGAAGTTGATTAAAAATAAACATGAATACTTGTAAAGGAAGCTTCTTGGAAATAATTTTTTTAGAAATCCATTCATGTCGTATAAGTTAAAAAAAACATTCTTCCTACTTTTGTCGGAAAA
The DNA here is from genome assembly GCA_963277665.1 of Viscum album. NCBI lineage: Eukaryota > Viridiplantae > Streptophyta > Magnoliopsida > Santalales > Viscaceae > Viscum > Viscum album. The sequence continues at coordinate 573,295,498 of OY728122.1, read as the reverse complement.
GTCAAAAAGTACCTTGTACGACAAAAGATTCCTTTCATACATATTACTAAAAACTCACCGAAGGGTAAAAATGGATTTAAAAAATTGTAGGTGGATGGAAATAATATTACATATTGATGAAAGATGGATGTGGATGATAAAATACACCCCAGTGAATACTTACGAATAAACAATCTCGGATAAAAATGAGATTGTGATATTTCCCTTACCTTAGGTCCGATTTGCTTTGTTCGTGTCCTAAGATCCTGTATAATGGTTTAAATAATGTTGTTGACTTATTCCAGAATCATACATATTGATATGATATCATATATGGTCATATTATTAGCTTCTTGTTAGTAATATTTCATTGTTACTTGTTACTCGGGTCTTTATAACTTTTTGTTCTTATGCGTGTTTTGTCGAATAAATTCTTATTCTTATCTTTAGGTTATAGATAATTCATTTACAGAATGGTATTAGTGTAGTATATACCATATTCATTCATTCAATTCATTTATATAATCATTATGAAATGAAGATCATGTAGAACGAGTCGCATCACATCGTGGAGACGGTATTCCGTACGTACGCACGAGTGATGATATCGTTACTATGATCGTGGAATTGTATTGGAGTATATATATATTATTTCAGTATCAATAATACTTCATAATAATCATATATAGTTACTCATTACACCATTATACCCATCCTTGTAAGGTGATGGTGGAAAATAGATTACACCACGGCGTGGAGACGGTATTCCGTACGTACGCACGCGCGGTGATTTCATTTTTCCGTAGGATGGATAGAAGGTGAATTAGGGTTGTTTCATATTTATAATAACCTATCAGTATGTAAGTAATACTGATGTTATTACTTTATCATGAAACAACTAAAGAAGAAGAAGTTGAAGAAGAAAGAAATTGAAAAGATCGGTAATGGATATTACCTCTTCTTTGGAACGCCTCTTTGAATCCTCCACTTAAGGAACTAAGATTGGTCTTTGGAGAAGACCAGGACCTCTAGGATTATTCTAGGGAAGTGTAGAGGAGAAAATGGCAGGGTTTGGCCGAGCTTGAGTGCTCAATTTGGTGTGAGGAGGAGGGAGAGGAGGTGCCCTTTTATAAGGGAGGAGATGGGCACCTTAGGAATATCTCAAAATATTATTTTATATTAAAGTCAAAATCGGTTTATAATGGTTCCAAAGGGTCTTATTTTGAAGCTAAAGTGGGGATGGGTCTAAATCCTATAAACCAATAATATTTAGACAAGTTTAGGGTATTATTTTAACCTTATCAATTAGATTTAACTCTAAGTTAATTAATTTAACTTTTACCGTGTCTTTTTTGTTTTCTTTCACTATATGGTTAATACACTTACTATAACATGCCAAACGAACCCCAAATTGTTTATTATTAATATATATATCCTTATATAAGTCATTTTGCAGAACCTTAGATTTTTAGGAATAAAATAACAATTAATAATATAATATTTGATTTAAAAACTATTTTGTGTCAATTTTGACACTATTTGATATATGATTTTTGTGAAAGTCATAACAGAATTATATGTTCGAACCAAGTTGATTAAATCAACATTAATATATCATAGTAACCTATAAAATTAGTGGAATTCATAAAAAGTCTCAAATTACATTTATTTTGGTGTTTATAACATCAATTATGTCAATATTTCATTAATAAGATAATTACTGCATCATCATTGTGTCATAAATAAATTAAATTATTTAATGTCTAAAAATTACAAATAAAATAACCTTATGTAGGAAATCTTTTTAGCTTTCTAATGAATATTTATAGTCGAATTTATCTTATGTATAACCCCATATGAAAAATGATTTACTTATTAAACTTTGATTTTAACTATTTTAACCCTTCTTTAAATAAATTAATAATAAATGTCCTAATCTAATCCAAGTGGGCCTAAATGGTCATATTTTATTCCTAAGTTTGTTTTTGGTCGAATTACACTTGTCCAATAGAATTAGGACATGTGTTAGGGTAATATTGATATCATATTTACCCTTAGTTACCCTATTTACTATTAACCGCGGTAAAAATAGTAAAAAGTTACTATTCACCAAAAAAATTATTTTCATCTCATTGAACCACATTTTAGTCCTTGATATTAACCGTGTCTCTCGGATTTTTGAAATTCCATTCACAGAAGCGGTAAAATTAAGTTTTATGCAAAATTCAGTTTTTAACCTACCACTTAGTGGTTTCACTATTCATCAAAAATTGAAAGTTTTCAGAAAAATACCAAAATTTCACCCTAGGCTAATTTCGATATTCTGAGTCCAAAAATGAAGTCCATTTTGAAAAATAAAATTTATAAAATTTCAAAAAGTGGTTATTACTATTCATAACGGCTAGTTTTAATAGCATATTGTTGTTTAGTGAAACTCGGTATTGCGTACGACGCAAGCTATCGAGGAAGGTCGCGATTGCGTGTAAAGCAAGCCAAGCAAGTGTTGTGTAGAAAAAAATTCCTTTGATGATTTATATAACATAAAAGTCTCGGGTGTTACATATAATCTCTTTGATAGCTTACCAAACACGCAACCTCGAGGCTAAATAAACCATAATATAGTATACCATTATAATATATCCTTTAAATTTTAATATAAGAATAATAATAACTAAATTATAGAAATATGGATTTCTATTTATGATAAAAATTTATAATAATTTAAAGGAAGAAAGTAATTTTTTCTGAAAAATAGAATTTTTCATAAAAGCTGGTTTATTCACGCTTTGTGACCAGAATTTAAAATTAATTTTTACCAATTTCAGAAAATATATTTTGTAAAATTAACTTAATTATTTAAATCAACATATCAATACTATCATAGGGTGATTTGTTTTTGAGATGTTTCATTTTTCGATGAATACTGAAAAATACCGATTTTTATTGAAAAGATCCATTTTTAAGTAAATCACAATAATAAATTACATTTTAAAATTATTTTAAAGTAAAATTATTTATATTATTTTAAGATATATCTAATCTATGTCATTATAATCAATTTAATTTTGAATTTTTATATTAAACCATTATATACGCATAAAAATTATTTCATTGAAAACCCTATTTTTCGTCACGCCTCTCAGTAAAATTAGAAATTCGATTCTACTATTTATGTGAATTGAATTAGGACAACTATAATAAATATATTTAATCATATTTATTAATATTATCTAATAAATTAAAAACAATTTTTTCATTACACATAATATATTTACTAAAAATTAGTTACATTAGTTGAAGTAAAATAAGTTTACCTGGGGGTTAAACTATAATGATAAGGGTTAAAATGACTTATTAGATTCTCCAACATTAATTTTATAGAAATATTTAGAAATTACCACATCTAATGGTTTATAATTAACCATTTATTGGCATTATGAATAGTTTAAAATGTGGATCTAATGGAATGTATAAAAAAATTTAATGTCTATCATCTCATTATTTATAAAAGGCCACTCGATCTATTACCTTATTCTATCTTATAAAGTAATTTGGATCAGATATGACCTACCCAAGTAACATACATAATACCATAAAAAATTAAAATAGGCACTTTTTAATCATAAATCCATTCTAGTAAGTTATTTGGGGAAAACCTAAAAAGGTTTTCCAGTGAAGATATAACATTCTTAAACCAGTATTTTTATTTTGTTTCTTCTACCACATCTTTGAAATATTATTAGGAAATGATTATATAATATATTTAGTATCTTACCTACACTATTTTTTTAATATGGTAATATAACTACCTATATCCATCCCCTATTCATCAAATTGAAAAAAAACTATTAATCTTACGTACGGAGGACTACTGTCTACTGAACGGATGCAATTCATTTTCTATCCACAAATTTTAAGTATTTATATAATAATTAATTTAAAACATTCATATAATATTTTTGATATTATAATACCTATATAATTATAATATCATACATACCTTATTATTTTTTTTCATTTAAAATATGTTACTTCGCTCATGTGTATGGCAGACTATCACCTCATGAACCGATGTTTTTTGTTTATAATATATGTTTTACATGGAAGGTAATAAAGATAACATTAATGAATATTTGTGACATATAAGATTTTAAAATTATTATTTTAGGGTTAATATAATATATAATTCCTTACCCTTTAACCCATTAATGAAATTATAATGTCACTTGTGCGTATGTATGACTTACATTCTCCACGATGAGATGTGATGCATTCTTCATGTTTATATTTCAATAATGATTCTAAAAATATATATAATGAATAAAAATTATTTTAATAAAATTATTATCATTCTTCATATGATTTAACTATATAATATTGAAAATAACCAGAACATTCATGTGGAAGCATGAAATAGAAAACAAGATAATTAACACCCGAAACATTGAAAATAATTATTTTTTTAGATAAGGGGTGGTAAAATGTTATAAGAGGATCATATATGATATTATAAATATGAATATGGATCTGGTATAAATTAATAACATAACTAAAACCATATAAATGATATTATTGGACATTCAACCAAAATGAAGAGTGATGTAAGGGACTTCTTCCCATTTACTCTTCATTAAGAAATATATTAACATTATGAGCCTAATTTAATTTATATGGTGTATATACTACTAATTTTAAATGTAATATCATAAATAATTTATAATACATGGTATATTTAGTTTTAAATTTAATTATTTCACCCATGTGGGTTTGAATTTATAATTAAAATGTCGTAAAGGACATCATCTCATTTTCAATTCATTAAGGAATACTATAATTTTATACACCTAATATATTATATATCATGTATATGATGACCCTTTGACTTGTAATATGATGATTCCTAATTAATCAATGTTATTTTAAGTTTTAATTTTAATTATTTCATCCATGTTGATATTAATTGATAATTACCAAGTGGTTTGGGACTTTGTCTCAATTTCTATTCATTGAGGCATATTGTGATGTTATGCACCTAAATTATTCTATATAGAGTATATACTAGAGATTTGACATGTAATATAATTATTAAAAAATAATTCAGGGGTTTTTAAGATTACATTTTATTTATTTCATCAAAGGGGATGCGAATTTATAATTACCATGTGGTAGGAGACTTCGTCTCAATTTCTCTTCCATACCATATATTTTAATGTTATACATCTAATTTCATTAAATTTGAGTATATACTAACAATTTTACATGAAATATAATTATTCTTTAATAATTATATTTATTTTATGTTTCCATTTTAATTATTTCCTCTAAATTATTTTTGACATAAATTTTACTAAGTGGTAACAAATTTCATAACTCAATTTCTTTTCATTAGGTTATATTTATTATTCATTGTCATTGAAATTTTAAAATTATATGTGTTAATAAATTTAACTATCAAATTTTATATTTAAATTTTTGGTTTTTATATACATTTGATAAACATAATCCATTCATTGATCAATCCCCACATCAATGTTATGATTGTTGTAAAGGTTTTTTCACATCCTCATTTTATTCGAGGGTTTATATTACTGAATTTCCATTGATGAAAAAATTGTTTAATTAGAGAATAAAACCCTTAGAATATATTATTGAATAGTTATTCATGATTTTTTCAATTAATAATACCTTTTCGCACCCTTTTGAATTTAAAATTTCTGAAATTTGTTTTAATTATGTGGTATTGCATTTATTTCATCAGTTGAATATATTTTTTCTTCTAATACCATGTTTGTAGAAGTAGTTTAAAATTTCTTTTTAACATTATTCAAATAATTTATTTAGTATTTTTTACTAAATATAGAATTTTTATTGATATTTTGTAAAGGAATCATCAGTCATTTTCAAAAAAATAGTTTTTTTATTTTAGTGAAAATGTTAAAAGAATAATTTTTTTAACATGTAAATAATTTATCGAATTTCCTTCCATAATTAACACTCAATGATTAATGATTAAATTATATGTTTCATTGGATATTTTTAATGAAAGTTAATTTTAATTTTTTTTGATCTTGTAGTCATAAAAGGTTATTTTCAAATTGAAAGGGATATTTCCATAATAGTGATTTTAATTAACTATTTATGGAATTTATATTATTCAATTAAGAAAACACTATATTTTACATATAATTCAACAGGGATATGTTCTATTTATGCCATTTTTATTATACATCAATATAGTTCATGATTATTTTGACAAAGGATAGTACTAAAACTCAATTCCTTGACATATTTTTTGTTCATTAACATTAACTTGAATTATTCACTTTCGTATGACCATGGGAAAATAAATTTCCCCTAAATATCCATCATAGATATCATAGATATGATAATTTTCTAACTTTTAACTCATTTATTCATACGTCCTTTCAAATTGAGTGTTATTTTGTTGACTATGGAAATATTTTTAATCAGTTTGTGATTCAACAGATATAATTAATGTTAAGGAATAATTTTCATGAATTAAATGTATTATTATATATATGAGTATTTCTTTATAAATTATGATATAGGTGGGGATAGGTTATAGATATCCCCTTGATGAATAAGTAGTCTCAGGTGATCAATCATTTGTGTATCTTTAGATAAATTAGTTTACGATGTAGACATACCCATTAGTTTTAAAATACCTTAGGGAAGGTCTGGACAATATTGTTCTTAATGATGCTTGAGATCATGATGTCTAAAAATTATGAATTCCCATAAAAAATAATTCAGTTATAATTATATTTTATATTTTCATAATGATATTATTTTTATTTTATTATATATTTATTGATTAAATGTCATGTGTTTTTTGGTTATTTACCTTTACATTTTTATTATTCGTTATCTAGTTATGGTAAACATGATATTGAGTAAATGGAATTTATTTTCAGTTATTTAACTTTCCGTTTTAGTTTTAATATTCATGTTATTTAAATTAAATGTGTGTCTAGTTATTTACCATGCTAGTTTTATTATTCTTATTGATTCCTGATTGATTCAATTTTACTTATCCCTTACTAATTATTTGAGCTCAAACATACTTTGATTCCTTTCCCAGTAATCTAGGAAGTGTAAAAATAATAATAATATAAAATTATATACTAGAGGGAATAATGTTATTATTGGGAAAAATTATAATTTTTGATTTCAAATATAATATGGTAATCTTTTATATAATCATTTTACTAAGACTACTAAACCATTTGGTCCTCTGAGATGGCATTCCTTGTATCTTATTAAAATGTAATAATATAAGAAATTTTCTATGGGTTAATGGGGTCATGGTAATTATCCTTGGAATTAGTTTAATTATAGTATAAACCTTGGGAACTAGGTGAGGAAAAATATATTAGGTATCATAACCCAATGATAGAAATAGAGGATTATTGTAGAAGAACAACATAATGTTCTATTAAGGAAGATATTATGTGGTTTTTACATGAAATTTATTCATTCATAGATACTAACAGTGGATGTTGTTAAGGAATTGGTTTAACAAGGTTTCATTACTCCGAAAATGGTGCATTGGACTTGGCATGATCAACAAATGGTGTATTACAATGGGCCTTATTATGTACCTGGTTCGACACTCCATGGGGGTATGAAAAAGATAATTCAATATTTATTTATAAACAACTATGAATTATTTAAATAGAAGATGAAAATAAATGGCCTATGTTAAAATTATTCTGTCTTATATTGATAATATGGTGTTATAATTTAAAATCCTATATATTATTATATTTTTTCCCACAATAATTATGGTATCTCACACTATGTTTTTTTCTTTTAGTAAATTGTTTGAACTTGATGAAACTGTGCTAACAATGATCATTAAGGAAAATGTGGTGATGATAAGAATCCAAATTGGGTGATGATAAGTGAAAAATATATTGTGATTAAGAATTATCATTAACAGTGGAATATGATTAACAATCTATTCATTAAACAAATCCCAGATTCACTAAGGAAGGGTAGCATGGAGTTTTATAAGAGCATGAGTGGTGGAAACCATTAAGGAAAGAAGGATTGATTTCCATCATGTCATAAATACGGAAATTTAAACCTCATTATGTGCTTCAAAGGAATGGGAAAATTATTTAGGTGTGGATGAGAATGGAATAACAGAATGAATTTCCAAGAAAAAATGATGAATTTGATAAAAGGATATAAATATCATCCAATGGATCCAATTATAGTTCACTGTATTATATATGGGGATGTTGGTAATTATCTATGTCAATTAATTCTACTAAATATTTACCACTAGTCCATGGAAAGACCTATGATGGAATAAAAAGGATGACCTATTAATATATTAAGATTCCAGAATAAAATTGAAAAATAATTTATTTACCAATGGTATTTTTTTTTATGAATTATAAGTCATCTAAACACAGTTTAAAAATTTTAGAAGCATATATTTATTTATTAAAATAAGTGTTATGGATGCCATCATCTGTTTATTATTATAAGTTTGACCATAATATCATTTTCATAAAACCGATTTTTTCAATTAGTGCGGTTGGAATATAAAAGGATTAATGATATTTTTAGAAAACGTTTGTGGGAATATAACATATTTATTTTTTTTGGGAAATATTTATTTAAGTAATAAAACCATTAAATTTTTTGGAAATAAGAATAAACCTATCGATAACGTTTAAGGTTTATCTTATCATTCAAGATGTATTAATCATTCATCCTATCAATTTGGGATAATTATTATAATATACATAGTTTTTAAATATAATAAAAACCCTATTTTCTAATAATTTATATGTATTTTTATGTTAAAAGATATTTTTTCAATAAAACATATCTAAATAAATTATATAAAGGATTTTTATAATAGAAAATACACATTTAGCATATTGAAATACTATATAAACAACATTCTACGCTATGAACATAGTTAGGGTAAGGTTTCAATGCTTGTGGACCCTCTAAAATGTAGGAATAAATATATTAACTATATTATATTTTTTTCCTACATTAATTATTTTAAACAATTTAATATCTTTCAAACAGTTCATCATATGAGAAATTTGAGAGCACCATTACGTTTGAGTCATAGGTTTCACAAATGGTGGGGAATAATTTCTTTTCATGGAAACAATTTGGTTATATCACATGCAAGGATATGTTATTTTAAAATCCATATTATATTATTTTTCAAAACTAATGTTATATATCCCAAATTGTACTTTGTATGAGAAATATGAGTCCACTGTTAGTTCAAGGACATTAGTTTTACCTTTAACACAATATAAATTTTATATGCATCAAATTTTTCGTAAATTCATACATAGGGATACCTTTTAAATATTTAATTATATAAATATATTAATTAAAATAATTAGATATTCATTTTTTCTATTAGTGTCATCTTCATCAACAAGATACGACTAGTTTGGAACCATTGTATATTTCAAAATTTTAAATTTTAAATTTTTATTACCTTTTCAAACACCATCACATTAATGGGTTAAATTAAAACCCCCTACCATCAATTATCATTTCAAATGACTGAGTAAATTTTCTTTTTAATTATTTTGTTGATGAACCATTTGAAGTTTGTGGTTCTAAATACTCAAACACTTCAGTTGTGTTTTTTGGTTTAATCATCCGAATACAAACCCCTATATTTATTCGTGAAAGTGGTTAGAGAATGTATCTTCCCCCTCTGCATTCTGATCCTCTTGCAAGGGTGACCCCTTCGTGTGTGGCTTCTGTGCATGGAATCTTGTTGGTGGGTTTTTGTTGGAATTTTTTAATTTTTTTTCTATTTTCCCCTTAATCTAATACTATAAAAAATTATATTAAATGATCAAAGGATAGTCATTAAAAAATATAATCTTCACAACTATCTAAATATAAAATATTGAGTTATCAAACGATAATTTATGATAAATGCTTTCATGAATGAAATATCAATGGATAATTTAATAAACTTTTCACATGATAGTTTAATGAAATTATAAAATATAACTACAAAGAATTATAATGTGACATTTATGTTGAAATTATAAAAATATAAAATATCAAATTATCAAATGATAATTTTTCAAAATATTATAATGGGGTAATTATCAAGGGAAAATTATTAACGAACTATCCTAAGATAATTATGCCAAATTATAAAAGGAAAAATTTAAAAATATTATCAAAAAATAATATTTGTGAAATTAACAATGGTCTAATTTATATTATAATTAAATGAAAATTAAAATAAACTGTGAAAGGATAATTATTTTTATTATCCAACAATAACTGAAATACTATCAATGGATAATTTATTGAAGAAATTTTAACAAAGGATAGTTGAATGGATTTATCGAGGGGAAATTTATATAATTTCTAGAATATAATTGCATTTAATTACAAATTATATTTAATAAAATTAAAAAATTATAATTGCAGGTTTATCAAAGGATTATTTATGAGAAATTATCAATAAGTAATTATAAAATGTTATTTAGGATAAATTACCAAAATATAATTATAAAGGATATTTTAAAAAAAATTATCTGATATAATTATAAAAAGGCAATTTATGAAAAATTATCAAAAAACAATTATTGATATGAAGAATATTGAAATCTCATATGTTAATGTAAAAGATAATTTAGAAATAACTTATGAGAGAGAAAATATCAAAGAATTTTATATTTTAATGATAATTCATAAAATATCAACGATAGATAATGTATCATCGCATTTAATATATTTTTCTCTTTGAATAAAATTTGTCAGTTCTAGTTTTAGAGACCCTTGGTTAACCTCGACTATCAAAGTATATTATAATGAGACCCCAAAGAGGTGTTATAGAATGTTGAGGTTTTCATTCATGACATAAACTATATAGGTTTATTTATCATAGACATTGTCATCGAAAAATTTTGTGGTACGAAGTTCCTTACTATTTGCGATTTTTTTATACATTTGTTTCCATGTGATATTTTATGTGTTGAATAATTTTTAGTCAATATTGATTGTGATCACATGTGGGTGTGTGTATCCCTGAGACCCATTATGAAATTTGATTCCATGAGTAATACTTGTATAGTTTATACCCATGTTTGATTTTGATTTCATGATAAAATGTGTTTTGTTATACTCATGATCATATATCAAGCCTGTTATTATCCTCACCATATATGTTTGTTAATATGTCTTAGTGGTTGTTAATGGAACTTGAGACATGTGGACCATCATGATATTTATTTAAGCATTATAAGGGGAGGGTTCTTCTTGAATGTGATGGCGACGAGTGAAATTGGTATAGGGGGAGCCATGAGGTATCCTTGGTGACATGTTATGGATGCACTCAAGGTTGCATTGATTTTCAAAGTTACATTCATTAAGAATATGTATGGTCAATGTGAGTACATGATATAAAAAATATAAAAGGTTTTGGTTGATATGGACATCTATAGGGATAGATTAAACTAGGTTTCATGTACACATAACACTGGGAGGACTCTCTACAAGAGCTATATTTGGTTACTACTGACTTATACGAGAGATTGATTACAAGTGTAAAATTGGTCAGGGATCTTAATGAAACTCATAAATGTATTCTAAGTGCTTTATGTTGGTCCACTAAGAGATTGATATTGAGAACCATGACATTGTATATTCATATATGAATTCTAAGCACCATGTTTTGGTCTATGCTCCTTGAGATATTACATGACTATATTTCTAGCATAAATATGAAGTTTGTACGACCAAGGGTTTTTTTAGGCATGGTCAACACACGTTTATCAGTTTTAGATATTATGTTTCTATAGTGGTTATAATTTTTTTATATAATAAAAATGCATAAATGATCGAATCAGGTTAAGGACACAATGGTGGTGTCCAACTAAGCCTTCTACTCACAACCAAATTTGTTATTATGTTGTTCTTGTAGATTTCATAAGGGATTCAAAGAAGGGAAAGAAAATTGTTGTAGACTACTGAGCTGAGGAGCATGGTGCTAGTGGTGGGATAGTATAGACACCGATGGTACCAACAATTTATCATTTGTCTGTTTATCTTCTTATTTAATGTGGTTAATCATTCCACTTAGGGATATAATTTATTTGTATTACATGAATTCTATCTTTAACATTCCCCAAGATTACTCTGATTATTTATTATATTATATATTTTGGATTATTATTCTAATGAAATGATAGTGAGAATATAGCATCCCCACATATAGACTCTAACCCTCAATGCTAATCTGAAAGTTTTTTTGTACCAAGAAATGTGGAAGAGGTCATGCGTCCTTCCAGCGTAGAGCCAGTGGATTTGTTAGGATGTTACAAAATGGTATCATAGGATCGGGATTCACTAACTCATTTATTCTATTATCTTATTTTGGGACATGGTGTAGAGGAGATTGGATGTTTGAGAAACTATCTTGATAACTATTTTAGTTCCTGGCCCGCACTGTATAGTGGACCTCTGAGTTTCCATAATGTGTGGAATTTATGGTTTGTTTTTACAATTGATTATAATCACAATTCATGATAAAAATGATGCTAATATGAGATTTATGAGATTTTTTTGGGTTCATTCATCAAGTCTATTAACATTGGATTACATGAAATATATAAAATTATTATTATATTTCATAATAGTTCAATAATTAAATGCCTTGTTTTTCTTCAAGGATTAAATGGTAGCAATAGGGAGAAGATAATACTACGTGTTTCCAAGCATATGTCAAGGAAAAAAATGTTTATTAAACCTAATATATTACATGAGAATGGTTCTTTTACTAATGATAAAGACATTGTTAGAGATCTAGATTTTTTACTATCATAAATACCTTCTCGATGGCACCAATGTCAATATTCCTAAAGGATATATTAGGGAACACATATATCTTTTCAATTTCACCCCACACTATTTTTTGGCCCGTGATAATGATGAGATGGGATCCCTTCTTCAATAAAGTGATATTTTTGCTGGTATGATGAAACTCAATCTGGACTATGTAACTAGGCCGGGTTTTTTTCATGTGCCTTGATATAGATCATCTTACGAGATTATAAAGGGTGACATTATTGCGGCGATCCTTGATTTTTTCATGGGAGGGAAGATGTCTCGTGCTACTTATGCCACCACTGTCATGCTTATTCCCAATACCAGGAATCCTAATTCTATCCTCCATTATAACCCTATAGAAATATATAATTTGACTTATAGGATCCTTCCTAGAATCATAAATTATAGGATATCCATTCATCTACATTGGTGGATATGTCTTGAGAAACACTATTTTTTTAAGGTATGAACTATTTAGGGGTCTATAGGTTTGGCTTAAAAAATGGTTGGGGACATTAACCTTTAAACATGAAGTTCTAATGTGGTCATTAAACTCAAAATTAATAATGATTTTGATCATGTGGAATGGGGATTCGTCAGCAATGTTTTAGAGGGTATTGGATTTTCTACATGGAACATTGATATACTTTTTCTCTATTATTGTTCTTCATGGTTGAAAAAATCTTTTACGGGGAAAACATATGGTCTTTTTAAATCTACAAGAGGTCTTCGATAGCTGGATACCATATCCCATATAATATTCATTATTATTCAGGATGTTCTTAGTAGAATTATTCGTAGGTTCTTGAATCATGGTGTTATAATTTCTTATTAGAATAGGATGATATCCCCTTTGGTGTCTCATCTAATGTTTTCTGATGACACCATTATTTTCATGAATGCATCAGGTAGTTCAATGTGTGATTTATATAGGGTCTTGGATGAGTATTTACATTATAGTATTCAAGCCATTAACAAGAGAAAGAGTTATTTTATATATTCAGTACATATACTCGGAGGCATGTGTATACTATGAGTCTTATCCTAGACATGCAGATTGGAAACTTCCCCATGTAATATATGGGGGCTCCCCTATATTCTGATAGGCGTCAGATCTAAGACATTAACACCCTAATTAGAAGTATTATAGCCCATATTATTAACTATAAAAATATTTTTCTTTTATTTGGTGGAAGCATAACATTGATTTACAATGTTCTTCTTTTTACCACTATACATGCCCTATCTTCTGTCGAGGTTCCTAAGGGGGTGATTAAAAATATTGATAGAATTCATTTTAATTTTTTATTGGAACCTAAGTACTAGTGTAAGTGGAAATTGGGTTCATTTGATAGAATGCCTTATCATGTGCATGAAGGGGAGATTAATGTTTGAATCCTTGAAGATACTCTTACGTGCAAGCTTGCAAAGCTGATATAGGATGTTCTGGAATATCTTGCATTATGGGGTAGAAAAATGGACAGTAACATAGTGGGAAATAATATTATATTGGATATAAATAGTCCTCATTTCTGCTTTTATATTGGCTTTATTAGTAATGACCTTAGGCCTTATTCTCGATGGATGGTTGGAAAGGGTGATATCTTGTTTTGGCATCACAACTGGAGTGGTGAGTTAACTGGGTATCTGGGATGTCCTTCTACAAACATATCCTTCAAGGAAGCCTATCAGCACCTAGATTTTATTAGTGTGATATTGGATAACAATCAATAGTCTCTAATCAACCTCATTGTATTATCTTCTGAACCTGATAAGTGTATTTTTACTCCTCCCTCTAGATCCTTCAAAATGAGAGATTATTGTAGGAACCTCATTATAAATAATCCAGTGAAAGAAAGGAATACAATTCTCTCAGTTAAGGCCATTCCCTTTAAATAAAACTTCTTATTTTTCAGGATAAGGAATAGGGAAGTTTCTGCTAGTGAATAGGTTAAATAGTGTTGGAATTGTATTGTTTCAAGATGTGTTTGCTCTAAGAGAAATAAACCAGAAAACTCTGATAATATTTTCATTGAAAGTAAATGGGATCATGATGTTTGGATTTGTTTTGGTGGGTTCACTACTTTTTGATCTCCATCAATGCCCAATAATCCTTTCCTTGAACATTGGTTTCATGGATCAGGTGTGGGGAGTATTTAAATAATGGAACATTCTACGATTCCACATGATGGCTGCTGTTTAATGTTGTAGAAAAGAAATCAGTATCTTTATGAGGGTACATTTTCAAATGGATATATCATTATATACAGGATAAAAAACTACATACTGATTTCAGTAGGGCTTTGGGAAATTTGAGAGAGGCACCTTCCTTGTAGAGATTTGTGAGCGCTCGGATAGCTGGAGCTTTTAATCATCATAAGGGAAACAAGGTATGTTGGATTCCACCATAAAGGGGAATGAAATTTAATGGTTATTGATCTTATATTTCAGGTTGGATACGTGGAGGAGGTAGTGTTTTTGACTACTGTGGGTCAACTATCATGGATTTTTCTATCAGGATGGGGTAAGGTTACTCGTTGTATAATGGGGAAATGGGCTTTCTTACTAGACTAATCATTTTCATGCAAAGGTATTTAGATATTTTTGTAGCTAAAATAGATTATTTTCCCTTATATAATGCCATTCATGGTTTTGGTATAGTTCCTTGGTATATCTCTTATATTGATAGAAAGTACAAAATCATCTTGGTTGTTGATATCAAGGATTCTCATATCTAGTGGGAGGTAAATAAGGCTGCAGACTACCTTGCCTCAATTTAAATTCCTGATATGGAGAGTTTGTTTTCTCATCACATGAATAAGTTGAAAGTGGAAGGTTTTAATATCATTATAGGAGTTTCCCTTGGTCTCTAATACTTTAGGACCCCTTGATTATTAGCCTTCTATTGTTCTGTCAGTATGGAACATTTCCTTCTTATACTCTTTTTCTTTACATTGAATAAAAATTACATTATTATGTGTGTGTGTTTAAATGCCTTTTTTTTGCTATCTAATCAAGATATTTTCTCTTGTTCAATATATATGTGTTTCCATGATGAATGATATATCATTATTGATATTATAAAGTTGAACTGAGAATGTTTTTGTATTAGTGTATATATTATGACTATGACTAATGTGCGGGGATGAAGACAAGGTTTAGTGCCATGAGTGGTATAACTTGGGTTAAGGGTATAATCCTTGGGAGGCGTTGTTTGATCCCATAGATATTTTAAGAGAAATATTGTGTGATTCCAAAGATAGATTAGGGTTTATCCAGACATATCTATTTATTTCCATAATTGTGTTGCTTCATATTAAAGACAATTTTTCCATGACTTACTTTAGGGAACTACTTTTGATGTAGGCCAAAATACTTCTATTTGGGTGGAGGTTTAAACATTACCACTTAATGTATAGGATAATGTAGTTTATCATTCCCCCACACCTACTCTATTGTATAGGAAACATAGACACCTCAACTGGATACCTTTATCTTAGTCCATGTTGTATGCATAGGGGTTTAGAACCACAGTCTAATATTCCATGATTTTCAACTTCATCATTCTTCATCTATCTAGATAACTGATGGCCCTCAACATGCAGAAGAATTATTTGAAATCTCTTTTGGAATCATTTAACTAGTGGAGACTATGAGGGTTTTTCTAGTTAAGATGAGATTAATCTAATTCCATTTTCATTGATCATTTCGATAACTATTACCATATGGTGTCAACTATGTTGAAGGAGTGCAAGGTTCAGTTAGATGAAAAGGATTGGGATTCCTATGGAATAATATTTCACCATGAGAAGAAATACCCTACACAAGACATGGATATGGAAGATTTGGCCCATGATATGAAATTTTGGAGACACAATATCTTCTATGAGATAATTATTGTTCACATGGACCACAAGAGCCTGCAATATATATTCAAAAAGTGGTATAAAAACATAAAATACATGAATTGGGTTGTGTATATATAGAAATTTATATTTTAGATAACATACATAATTGTTAAGGGTAATTTCAATTTTGATTCTCATATCCATAAGACAAAGGATGAGAGAGAACATTTTGGGAGGTCCTCAGAGGAGTAGTGGCACCTGATGGGTTTATTATTTGAATAGAGGTTGGATGTCTCATAAGACCATGGTTCAATAATTTTGTTTTATTGGTTGTCACATCCTCCCTTGTGGATTTTGTATTGTATAAATGAATTTTGAACTTAGAGTGTGCTTTAATGATGTTACAACTAGCCATTGAGGACTCAATGCATGGATGTTCGATGGAAGATGACGATGAGATCTTGGTACATGGTAGAGTAGTAGTATATGCTTCCATCAGAGAGATTACAATGAGGGGATACCATAACTATATATGGGTATTACATACTAATGTAAACAATATGTATCATGGCTTCAGAAGAAAGTTTCCATTTCTATATATGAAGAGATACATAGCTAGTATTGTCTCCTGATTCATTACATGTCAGAGGGTGAGGCCGAACACCAACATCCTAGACGTTTGTTACATCCACTCCTAATACCTATGTGGAAAGGAGGACATTGTTACAGATTTTTGAATGGGTTTACCCAGGACCTTGAGGAGTAATGAAGTAGTCTAGGTGATTTTCAATTTATTAACAAAGTGTAATAACCTATTATAGATCTAAAAGACTCACTAAATTGAGGAAATGGGACAGCTCTCTACCCAATAGATCATAAACCTACAGGTATTTCCATTGAGAGTTATTTTAGATAGAGATGCAAGACATTCATTTCTCTTTTTGAATAACATAAAAAAATCCCTACAGAATCAATCGATATTGAGAATGGCATACCATCCTCGGACTGATGAGCAGTTTGAGCAGACTATAATCATATCAGAAGATTTGCTTCAAGGTTGTGTTGAATTCTTTGGTGGAGTGTGGGATAACAATATATCATTTAATGTGTTATCTTCAATAAAACTTACAAGGACTGAATTCATATGGTTCTGTACGAGGATCTTTATGGGAGTTAATGTATCTCATCTCTCTATTTTCATGTGGTGAGAGAGGTCGCATTATTGGGGTCGATATGGTTTTGGATACCTCTAGGAGAGTGTAGCGGATATAGATGTGGATGATCACTGCTCAATATGGATATAGATATTATGTAGAACAATGGAAAAAACCTAGGGTTTTTCTCTATGAAATCATGTTTTCTTGATAGTGAATCCTTGATAAGGAAACAGAAATCAAGGGAATAATGTTTAGCTAAACCACCATTTTTTGATCATTTGATATCATTGAGCAGTTTGGGGTAGTGACATGCCTTCTATACCTCCCATTATCACAATCATGTTATGCACGACATGTTCCATGTATCATTGCATCATAGAAACATACCTGAACCTAAGCATATTTTTAATTGCAAGAAAGATGAGCTGGAGACTAATTCATATTATAAAAAGAATAAAGTGATGATCTTAGATCAATGTGAGAAGGTTTTTCAAGGAAATATGATATTAGTTTTCTATATTTGGTGGTATTAATGAAAATTCCATGAAGAGGCATGGGAGCATGTGTCTGATGTTCGATCTTAGTATCCATTTTTTTGAGCTATACCTCTAGGTATACTTCTTCGGGATGTGAAGTCAACATAGGGGTATAATTGTAATATCTTTTATTTTTTACAATAAGAAGAAATCAATTTGGTAATAATTTATATTTATTTTTTATTTGAAAATATAATTTTTTAATAAATTAATATATTTATAAATTTTTTAAAGGAATTTCATAAGGGTGAAAGCCAAGTTAGAAACTTAAAACATTATATGGATTCTTTTGTAGTTAAGAGCTATGTTAGTGCATGATTTTGAGGCCCGTAGAGGCTTGGTGATGACATAATAAAAATATTAAATATATTATATTACATGTGAGAATAAATTATTAGAAATAATTGAATATCTCCCAATTGGTGTGTCAAATGATAAATCAAATACAACTTTTACGTCTAGGACATAGGGTGTACACTAAGGGATATATTATTTTTTGAAAATAACTTTTGGTCAGATCGCACATGAGAATGATTTATTTTAATATTTTTATTTTATTAATTTTCAAAAATAACTTTATACCTCCTAAATAGTTCGTCATATTAGAAATACAATTCCACATTTGGTCTATAAATTTGGGTTTTATCCTATGCACAACATAAATTTATTGTGTACCAGATATTTATGGTTTAAACTTGGGGATAAATTTTCTTTCATGTCTAATATTTGGTCAGATCCCACTTAAGAATAATTCATTTTAATATTTTTATTATGTTATTTTTCAAACATAATTTTAACCCTCCTAAATAGTTCATCATATTAGAAACACAACACCACATTTTGTCTCGAAATGTGGGGTTTACCCTAGGAACAACTTAAATATATTGTGCATCAGTTTTTTGGTAACATCATACCCTAGGATTACTATTAAATGTCTAGTTGTATTTATATATTTATTAAAATAATTTAAAATTCATATTTACTGGAGCCTTTTTCCTTAAAGTCTGTTTGGTTGCATATATAGTACATGTGGCATGAAGGCCTTCAGGTGGCCGAAAGACCTTGAGGTTTCCCATAGGACTTGCGTTGGCAAATATCCATACTAACATGAAGGGAATTGGTGGATCTAATTCCTTAAAAGTCCCGAGGACCAAACCGGTGGCCCGGAGGATAAAATGGGTGAATAGTTAGGACTTCAACATTATCGAATAGTACATGTTACAATACCTATTACATTACCTTTTACCGTTCCTACTATAGTTATGCTATAGTCACCCATAAATATGCCTCTGCCTATAATTGAACTTGGGTCTCATGGATGCACATTCAGAGACCCACCCAACCTGGCTGAGGCTCATGTGTGAAAATTATTTTTTCATTTCAAGGATATTTTCATCAAGTGTATACCACCATTTTTGAAACATGGGGTATTTCAAATCATTAAATTTTGAATCATTTTTTATCATTTAAAACATTATAAAATTAATAGGGTAAATTAAAACCCTCTTCTATCTAATTTCAGTTTAATCCATGGATTAAATTAGAGTATTAGTTACTTGGTGGATGATCCATACATAACTTGGTGTTCTAAATAGCAGAACCATTTAGTTGTGGTAGTTGGTTGATTTGGTCAAATTAGTGGAGCCCAAATTCTTTTTGAAATTGTTCGTTGAATGGCTCTTCCTCCTCTGGCAGTGACGACCTCTTCATGCACGTCGTCTATACGTGGCAGCTAGAGGGTGGTTATTTATTTGTTTTATTTCTTTTTTCCCATTTCCCCCTTAATCTCATACTATCAAAAAATGAATAGTAATTTAATTTTTATTCTAAATGATTATATATTAGTCCTTTAAAAAGATAATATGAATGACTATTAAAATATAAAATAGAGAGTTATGAAATGATAATTTATGAAAAATATTTTCAGAAAATAAATATCAAGGGATAATTTAATCAAATTATTAGATGAAAATTACATGAAATTATAAATGACAACTACACATAATTATCAAGAGATGTTTATATCAAAATAATAAAAATAAAAAATTTTGAATTATCAAGTAATAATTTCTGAAAGAATTATCATGGAGTAATAATCAAGGGAAAATTATTCAAGAATTATCAAAAGAAAATTATGCTAAATTATCCAAGGATAAATATAAAAAAATTATCAAATCATAGTTTTTGAAAAATTACCAAAGTGTAATTATAAATAATGATCGAATAAAAATTACAATGAATAATTAATGGATAGTTATTTTAAATATCAAAAAAATCTATACTATCATAGGGTAATTAATAGATTTAAAATATTCAATGGATAATCATTTCAATTTATTGAGGGGAAATTTATAGAATTTTTTATGTTAATTACATTGAATTATCCAATGATAATTAATAAAATTACCAAATTATAATTTCATTTTTATCTAAGGATAATTTATGAGAAACTAACAAAAATAGAAAATAATTATTTTGGATAAATTATCAATAAATAATTATAACATATAATTTATATTAAATTATCATAGATAATTATAAAATGATAATTTAAGAGAAATTACCAAAAGATAATTATTCATTTTTAGAATATTATGAGAACATGCATTGACCTAAACAATAAATTTAAAATATGTAAGGCGAGAGAGAAAATATATTAAAATTTTATATTTTAATGATAATTCTGAAATTATATTGGAGATAGAAAATATCATCGCAAGTGATACATTATTTATCTTTGATGTTAAAAAGTTTTTTTGGTTTTAGGGACCCTTGGTGAACCATGAGTATTGATGTTTACATTAATAAGATACAGAATGTGTGATCACGACTATTGAGGTTTCCTCAGTGGATACAAAACACATAGGGTGGTTTTTTATTTCTATTGACATTGATGATTTTTTAGGTAGAAATTTCCTTACATATATGGATTTTTTTACATACATGTTTCCATATAATATTTTATGTGTTTACATAATTTATGTTCATGAATGATTGTGATCATATGTCAGTGTGTTTGTGTGTGTAGACATAACACTCATTGCGAAATTTGATTTCAAGAGTAATATTTGTATAGTTTATTTCCATTTTTGATTATGATGACATGATTATATGTGTGTTTATATAAACTTGATGATAATTTATATATGTTATTGTGCTCGCCATATATGTGTGTCACCATGCCTTGGTGATTTTTAGTGGTTACTGAGATAGGTAGAACATAATTAAATATATTAATCCCTCAAAGAGGGGGTAAATATTATTTCAATGATAGTGATGAGGGGCCAGGGTATATGGGGAGGATTAAGGTATCCATGGTTCCTCATTGTGGATGCACTAGAGGTATCCATGACCTTCTATGTTGAGTGCATTAAGAGATCCCATGAATGATTTGAGTGCATTATTTTCTCGATCTAGAGGACAATTGGAGACACTCTCGTCTTGAGGGATATAGGTATCTAGGTTTCATGTACCCACGACACTATGGATACATTGTACATGAGATGTATTTGGTTAATACATAAACAAAAAATGGATTCCATGTGTAATACTGGTCTATATTCTTGCTGACAACCAATGATAGAATCTATGCACCATGAACTGTTCTATTCAGAGATGAATTCTGAGAAACATGTACTGGATCATTGAGATATGGATTCAAAATTCTATGAAATAGTCCATGATCCTTGAGTCATTACATGATTATCCTTCTGGAATGGAGCAGAAGTAGGAACCGATGGGTGTTTTATAGTGGCTTGGTGAGCGGAAGACCAATCAGTTTTGAATTTTTTGTTTCTATTCCTATTACGCATTTATTATTTTTACGGAATACAATTTTTTAATTCATAAAATCTAGTTAAATACACATTTATGATGTCTTACTAACTCATGTACTCACACCCTACACATGAATTTCGGTGCACCTGTATATTTCATTAGGGAAATGTCCAAGGGAAAGGTCTCTATGGTGGAATAAAGAGTTGAAGACTATAGTTCTAGTGGTGGGATACAATAGAAACTAGTGGGACCTCCAGTTCATCATTTTTATGTTTATCTTTTTATTTACATATGTTATGCTATCCACTTTAGGATATTTTTAATTTGAATTGAATCTATGCCATTTATACTATTCTGTATGTTTAATATAATTATTTATTATTATTGTTATTGTCGATTATTGATCCTATGACATGATATTGATTTTTTAGTCTACCCACTAAGGGACTCAGACCCTTACTTCTAGTTAGTATCCTCTTATTTAATGGGATGTTCACATAAGGTTATGTGACCTCACAGATTGGTGAAGCTAGTTTAGGACCGGATGATAAAATTATAGGAAATATATTTATATTCTTTCATAAAAATGACAACCCATATTCTGGGTGACAATCCGTCATGTTTGGAAGGACTTTGGGGATTAAAACCACAATTGAATGGTGATAGGGGTTCAGTGACTACCACATGGCTATGTGATATTGTGGTTAATATGTCATTGTGTTTATTTGAATGATTTTAAAAATAATTGTAAATGATAAACTAGTGGTGTTATTTTTGAGATTTATAGATTAATTTATTATATTTTATAACTTTGTATAACCATTTTAGTTTTGGAAAATAGTTAGAGATAGACAGAAATACATGACACTCTTTTATGGTTCTTACGATATGTAAAATGTGAATTTTAGTTCTTCAATCAGCAGAAATTAATTTTTTGATATTTATTTCAAATAGTATGGGACTAAGTGGAAATTTATCAATGCAAATCCATAGAATGATATTGTGATTTTGAAATATAAATATACCAAGTAATTGAACTTTCTTATATTCATACACAGTAAAATAATTTTGAATCATTATGAGATAGATATTGAAACAAAAATGTTATCATATTAACTTCATATATAATGAATAAAATTATCCCATAACTCATCATAGTTGTATATATTTTTCATTCATTTTTTTGAATCACTCACCTTCATTTTATCAATGACCTCTATCACTCTCTATTAATCCTTGGGTGTTAGTATTGTCTTCCATGTCCATGTTCTTATTTCCAAAAAAAATTAATCCTAAATGGAATCAAATAAATTTGATTTTATGGACAAACTTCATAATTCCCTTTCTATATTATAATGTTTTTGTTTTATTAATAATTTTGATTATGTGGGTTCCCAATAATGGAATTTTAAAATATGAAAACCATGATTTTTTAGGGAAGTATCAAATTGTGAAGACAAAGTTTATTTATTGTGGGGAGAATATAACATCATAAAATTCTAAAATAAGATAATTTTACTTTATATAATATGTGACACACAAACAAAATCTCAAATCACCCATGAAATATAATTATTTATATTTAATCTCTTCAACCACATGCGGAACACGGAACCCCGAGATTAAATGAACTGTAAAATAGAATATTGTTATAACATAGACATTAAATTGGAAGGTTTGAATAGTATTAACTAAATTATGAAAATTATTGATATATATTGATTAGAAATAGAATAATAATAATTTAATAGAAAAATAAATATTTATGAATAACAATATTTTTTAAAAAATTATGATTTCGTAATGCTTTACAGAAAAAAATTAAATTAATTTTTAATCATTTAAGAAAACTTATATAATTAAATTAAGATAATTTTTGAAATTATTATATCAAATTCATCTTTTGGTTATGTTTTTTTATTTTCATGAAATGTTTTATTTTTCCATGAATAGTGAAAAATAATGATTTTTATTGAGAACTTCCTTTTTGTTTAAATTATAAACATTGATAAATTACATTATAAATTTGGTTGACAGTAAAATTTGTTGAATTATAGTAAAAATAAACTATTTTATGTCATTTTAATCAATTTCATAATGAATGATTATATTAAATCATTCAATACTAGTGATAGTGTTTTTAAGCCCGCTTTTTATCCCTCCTGTGAGTATACTTTTAAATTGAATTATACCCATTTTAAGAATTTAATTTGGAAAATTTGATTCCATATTGCCAATAATAATAAAAACAATTATCATATACTTTCAAATTAATTTTTAAATTTGATAAATAGTAAAATATTTGAAAACTAATTACCTCAGTTAAAATTAAAATATACTTATTCAGGGTTAAACTAAAAAGATAATGGGTAAAATGATATAAAAAATTTACTACACCCATTGGTTAGACATATGTCGACATTATCACCTATGAGGGACATTAATTATCCATTTTTATGCTTTTTTAATAATATAAATGTTCTTTTAATTGATTCTTTTAAAAAATCCAATGTATGTCCTCTCCCCTATTATAAATGTCAAACCCTTCTCATCACTTGTTAACACATCCAAAGATGTTTGGTTCATCCAAGCCCCACCCAAATCACATAATTACTCACCTACCAAAATCATAGATCAGTTTTAATCATAAATCAATCATAGGGTGGTATTTAGTGAAAACCTATGGAGGTCTTCCAGAGAAGAGGTAACATTCATAAAATTGTGTTTTTTCAACCTCATTGTTATGGCCAATAGGGGCCTATATACCCTGAGAGGGGGGTGAATTATGGTATGAATATTCTTTTAAAAATTCTTCCTGCCCCACTGGATCTTGACCTCTTAATTACAAGGTTCACTTTGTTTGAACTTTTGTGTTTATTATGATCACTTCATTTTCTTCTTTTTGTAACGATGATGATTTGAATGCAATGCTGGGATGCAATGAAGCCGACATAGATATTTTTTACTTGGTTCTCCCTCACTGGGTTACATCCAAGAAGCATACAATGATGATGTGCCACTGTACCAAATCCACTAAGGCTCACTACCAATAATATTCGGGCTAGATCAATTCAATGCCCAGGCTCAGTTCCTTTACAAATATTGTGGTCAGGTCACTGCTTTCCAAAGGGTCACTCCCTATTTCACTTTCACTAGCTCACTGATAGTAGAAAAGATTACCTTCTTCCTCTTCCTTTTCTCACTGAACATGGAAGGGAGCCACTCAAAATTTATAGACCTATAGGTATCTTCATTTGCGTAAATGGTTGCATCCTCAACTGTTGATAGATGCTCGATTGAAGTCCAACTTTTATCCACTGATAAATACCCCTTTTCCCCTGAACACTGGGAAATTCCTTTGGAACAAACTTCATAAAGCACCCTACTTCACGAGGCGCCCAATTTTGCTAAGCTCAAACAAGCCTTCACAAAGCTCTTACCTTTTCGCGAAGCACTCTTGGGAAGAACTCTCGCGAATCTCAAGTCATTACAGAGTGACTTCCCTCACGAAGCTCACTGAGCCAACGCAGAGCTCGCAACTTTCGTGGAGCTATATTAGCCGCTGCGAAGCACTTATTTCGTAAATCACACTACCTTTGTGAACCACTTTCGTGAACCGAGAGAAAAGGATTTTCATTGAAAGCTCTATGCTTCTCTCGAGGTGGTCTACCTCTATTTATAGGCAATTCCACTGACCCTCGATCCTTTCGTGCGAAGTCAGTGATACGTCACCACCAATCGCAAAGCTCTAAAATTTCTGATGGAATTCTCTCAAAATCACGAAGCACCACGGCAATTCTCAGATCGCGGAGCTCGTCATAATCATTGAGAGTTCTGTCAATTATCTCAGACCACCGCCACGAAGCTCCCTCACGTTTTCTTTCAACACAACTATTCGTGATGCTCATCATAAATGCGATGCATCACCATCAACATTTTTCTTATCTTCACGAAATCCCATCCATGAAGCCTATCTTCATAAAACTCATGTCTTTTCCATATTTAAAGGATATTA
The DNA here is from genome assembly GCA_963277665.1 of Viscum album. Lineage (NCBI taxonomy): Eukaryota > Viridiplantae > Streptophyta > Magnoliopsida > Santalales > Viscaceae > Viscum > Viscum album. Next base: position 573,269,319 of record OY728122.1, on the reverse strand, counting down.
TAATGTTATTTTGAACCACCTCTAGATCGTTCGTTCCATTTTCACCGTTCTTTGTCAACATGGATTGTCAACAACTTCTTTGGAACTTGACAATTCACCATTGAAACCTGCTTTGTCAACAAACACAATCAACCCAAAAATTCTGCAATTATACCTTGAGGGATTTTTTCCCAACACACATATTTGAAATATTATTAAAAAATTATTATATAATAAACTAATTATCTTCCCTGTAATAATATTTTATTAATTCTTGTTCAGGACCTATATCCATCCCCTCATCCATAACATTAGAAATGAAACTATCGATGGTGTGTACAGTTGACTACCTCCTAGAGAAATAATATAATTTTTTTCCATCACCACATCTAATTGATTTATATAACTTTTTTAACACATTTATGAGATATATATGATATTAATATAATAATTTAATTATAATATGAAAAATAGATTGAAATATATCTTTCTATTTAAAATACGATAATTTCACACGTGTGTATGGTGGAATACCACCTCACGTGGTGATGTGATTCATTTTTCAATTACACTTTACATAGAAAGTAATCAGGATAATTTTAATGGTTATATAGGATATATATGAGGTAATAATACTCTATAATAAAAATATTTCACCCATTACCATACCCTTTTCCGATTAAAATATGATAATGTCACTCGTGCATATGTATGAACTACCTTCTCGACGAAGTGATGTGAAAGATTCTCCTTGTTAAAATTTCAATAATTATTATAAAATTGTATATAATTAAATAAATGATATTGATAAAATTAATATCATTCAGTTTATTATGTAAATATGTTATATTCATATGAATATAAACTTTCATTACAAAGAGCGAGTGAAAAAGCAAGATAATTAAAACCTGAAACAATTAAAATAATGAAGTATTATTTGAAAAGAGGTGGTAAAATTTTATAATAATATCATATATGATATTATAAATATTAAAAAATTAATTTTTATAAATTAATAATATTTTTAAAACAATTATATTGTAGGTTAAATCATTTTCATCCAATCGAAAGTGTTGTGTAAGGGACTTTATCTCAATTTCTCTATATTAAATGATATTATAACATTATGCATATAATATATTTTATATGGTTTAAATAATGAACCATTGTATTGTAAAATCAATATTCCTTAATAAATCATGGTGTTTTAAGTTTAAAACTGAATTATTTCATCCCATGGTATTTTAATTGATAATTATAATGTTTTGAGGGACCTCATTTCAATTTCTGTGGATTAGGGAAACTTGGAATGTTAGGAACATAATTTATTTTATATGATGTATATTCATCCCCTATGAAATTTAATATATTGATTCATTAAAAATGAATTTAATTTTAATTTCAAATTTGAATTATTTCATCATATAGGATTTGAATTTATAATTACCATGTGCTAAGGGACTTCGTCTCAATTTCTCTACATTAGGGCATGCTGTAATGTTATACATAAAATTATATTGGTATGGTGTTTATATATTCCATTTTACATGTAATATCATGATTTTATTATATTTAATTGTATTTTATGTTTCAATTTTAATTATTTCAACCAAAGGTATTTTATAATAAAATTAAAAAGTTGTAAAAAAATTTATAACATAATTTATTTTTATAGGGTTATATTATTTATTCCTTGTATTTGAAATTATAATATTATGAGTATAAATAATTTTCAATATAATATCTTGTATTTAATATTTTTATGCAGACTTAAATGTGATACAAATAATATATTCATTTATTAATCCCCACTTCAATTTTATGACCATTGTGTGGGTTCAATTAAGAATATCATTTTAGATAGGAATGTTTATATATGAATTTCCATTTAAGTAAATTATTAGGTAATTTTTTAATAATACCATTATATTTTATTCCCATATGGTTATTCAAAAAAAATTAATTTAATAGTAACTTTTTTACACATTTGGTAATAAAAATAATTGATTATTTTTTGAAAAATCTTACTAAATTTTTATCTTTATTCCAAAATAATTGTTTCCCAATAAAATGATTTTAAAAAAATGTTTTAGAAAACGTTCTATCACTCTCCAAATGATTTATTAATGAAAATTTTACCCATATTTGACTAATTATAAATTTTTTTGAAAATAATATTCATCTAATTTACTAAATATAGACCATTTATATTTTACCAAAAAATTAAAGTAATTATTGATTTCACATGTATAACCTGTATTGAATTTAACACCATCGTGACCCTTCATTATTTTAATGATAACTCTAAAAAATTTCAATGCTTATTTTCAAGGAAAAATATTTTCCAAATTATTTGTAAACATTAACTTTCAAATGGTGATTTTCAAAGTGATAATTTTTTTTACTCAGTCATGTTTTTAAATATCTTCTCATTATATTTGTATTCATAAAAACCCAATATTTTATATATAATGCACATGGGACAAGTTTTAATGATAAAATCAATATTCTTTGGCTTTAATATTATTCTAATAAATTATATTATTGAAAATCATTTCCTTGATTATTTTTTCTAGTGATTAACTTTTCCATGAATTATTCACATTCCTTTGATCATTGGATATTAAATTTACCCTAAATATCTATATTATTTATCATGGATTTGATTATTTATTAACTATTTCACATTTCAACTTATGGTGTGTTACATTGAATTTTATTCGATTCATTGGGGAAATAATAAAAGTCCATTTAATTTTATTAAAAATGAATATTTAATTTTAAGACATAATGTTCATGAATTTAACCGATTATTTGATATGTCAGGAATGGTTTGGAAAGGAATGTATGGATGGGGCCTCGTTTTAGATATACCATCAAATCGTTGGTAGTCTCGTGAGACTAATCAATTTTCTATTGTAATATCATGACCTGGATTCCACTATCAAGTTCCTAGATATGTTGGCTCACATGGCCCCAAACACATCTATCTGAATAGAAGAGGATGTCGACATGGTGTTGGGGCCTAGGGTGTGACTTTTGGGCGACTATTCCATCATTTTATAGTGTATTACAATTGTATTAAACAATAAATTAAATTGTTGATGCATTAAAAGAACAATAAAAAAGATAAATATCCATGAAAAGAATAAAAAAATAATTCTATAAAAATATCATATATTATATGATGTGTCATGTCATAAATTTTCAAAGAATACAAAACAAATATATGGTCATTATTACAATAAATGTATCAAAATTACAAAAATAACAAAAAAACTATATCCAATAGCATCACGATCCTCCTCTTAATCATATTCCCTATTTCTCATATGAATAACTCAAATTTTGCATTATACTATGGGTGATTTCTATGTTATCTACTTCATTCTTAAAGTCTATCTAGGAACCCAAGGGTGGCTTGAACAAGGCATGATATAAGGATAAGTGTGCCACCACAAACAGCCATGCCATACTACCATGTACATATCATTTATCATGGCCTTGGAATATAATTAATTAATTCATAGTTTTCCTTTCATGTAATGGAATGTTTCAAACCACAAATTTTGTGGATCCGAGGAATAAAAAACCAAGGAATAAACATCAAATCCGAGGAGAATCTCAATAGAAACTTAGTAGGAACATGGGAGGGGTGTAAGGAGAATTCCAACAGACCATGTACAATGTGAGCCCAAGAAATCCATATCCAAGGGGTAGCAAGGCCAATGTCATTATACAGAATTAGGAACAAAAAGGAAACATGTCCAAGGCATCCACTAATGCAATTAAGATCTACAGGATAAATATATATGGAATATAATGGAATTGTGATCCATGGTATACCAACTAAGTCATCCAATAAAATATTCATTCACCAAATCAAAATCATTTTAATTCCATGAGTTCATCGACACATAAAAAAATTAAATTTAATCTTAAAAATCAATTCACATCATGTATTCCTTGTGAAAATGAGACGTCATCTATCTCTTAATCATTCAATTAAATTCATTTCAATTTATTAAATGTATTACTCTAAATATACAAGCTCACACACACCACAAAATGTTTTATAACATAAGAATAAAATCAAGGGACTACCCCATGGGTGTCCTAGGTTGGGGATAAACAACCTCCAACCATAAAATAGTACCAAATACGAATCCTAATAGTTCCCAAAACATCCTATTTCAGCATTCAATTAATTTATATGGCACTACAAAAATGTCTGGTGTGTGGAACATCAGTAATAAGGCTTATAAAATTCTAAATCATATGGGAAAAGGTATATATCATCAATTGTAGGTTCATAGAAGAGAAATCATACATTATCAAGATCTGATTATATCTAGATCGAGAGAAAGGAAAATAAATGGAAAAAAGAAATAAAAAATGGAATATTTTATAATAGTAAAATAGAATACATGATACCAAAGAAAATTAATAACTACAAAAAAAGGATTGTATAATATACTGGTGTAAATCTAATAAGACCAACGATGTTCAATTCTGATTCTAGATGATGAAAATATGTTAAATCCTATCAATTGTCTATCAATGGAGCTCCAATTCATAACCTACTATCCAATGGTAAGGATATGAAAATAAGAATAATTTTATAAATATTATAAGTGAAAAATTGTAATCTCACCCAAAAATAATGGGCTTCATGGTTTGGACACATGGTTTTCCAAACCATGTGCCAACCATGCACCCTTCACTAATTTGAGCGGAACATCACATGGTCATAGATAACATTTTGAAAAACCATGTTCTGACCATGAATTTTGGATATACTAAAAATTAAATGTGCTTGACACTAACTTGCACCTAATATAGCATGGTTTCTCTAAATCATGTGACCTGTTTCACCCCATTATCAAGCCTTTCATGGTTAGAAGTAACTATGTAACCCATATCACATGGTATCTTTTAATCATGTGTCCTATCATATATTTCAAAAATGGTGGGTTTTGGGATACAAAAAAACCCCAGAAATGCCTCATACACCCAAAACCTTATTGGGTACTCGTAATAGGCAGTAAAAATAATTTAAAACAAAAAGAAAATTATAATTTTACCTCATAGAAATAGAAGATTTTACAATTTTTATCCCCATAAATAAATTCAACCACAATTTTCCCATCCAAGGGTGGTCAAGAATCATGAGTAAATATCTCTGAGCACTGAGAATGTATGTTGGCTTCTAGCTCCCAAGTCTCATCTTGTAATGGTTCATGCTACCATAAAACCCATACTATCGGAAATGACTGACCTCATATAACCTTCATGACCCTATCAATGATAAGAAAAATTTAATTCTCAAAGGAAACATCTACCTATATCTCAGAATAATCAAGCTGTAAATTATTATATTGGTCTGAGTGATAACGACAAAGTTGAGAAACAAGAAAGATGTCAGTCCTGGCATGATACCTTTGAGTTAATTTCAAGGAAATGGATACCAGATTGAGTCTCACTAGAATCAAAAATAGACTGACATAGTGTGGTGAATTCTTACCTAGTCCCATAATACATCAATTTCCCAGCCTCGATGTGATACATAAAAATATATGATCCCCTACCATAAACTCCAGAGGTTTTTTGATGGTGATCAACATGAAATTTCTTTCTAGACTATGTAGTATCCATCTACTTTCTGATAAATTGTACCTATATAGGGGTCTCTTTCATAAGATGCAGTCATATTAAAGCAGACTCACATGTGTTTAACCATTGTTGGGGATAATGAAATGGATGACTGTAAAAACCATCTTAAGGTGACATTTATATAGTCTCATGGAAGATATTCTTTTTGAATAACTGGAGTAGGGATATATTCCCCTATTAAGAGCCCTCAAAATATATAAAGCATTCTCACAATATCTCCTTGAGCACCAAAATCATGAACTCTAACTAGACATTAGTCTGACTGTGTTATGCTGTGCGCAGAAACACCTGTGTACCCAAGGCCTTCTTCATAATCTGACCTAAATGAGATGTAAACTATGAATTTGTATCTAAAATGATAGTACTAGGGACCCTTTGAGATCAAAATATCTCATTGATATACCACCTCCCTAGATATGCCACATAGAAGGTCTCCTTAATGGGAAGGATATGAGAAACCTTCATGATCCTGCCCACAATAACTCAGACAACATCAATTCCTCATGGTGGTCTTGGAAAGCCAGTAACAAAATATACCAAAACATCTTAAAATTTCCACTCAAGAATGGTTAAATTCAATAAAATTATTGATGGTATCTGATTCTCTACCCTCACCAGCTAATGTGTAGAACAAAAAACCAAATACCTAACCTTTCATCCCCATCTACCAATACTGATGACATAAATCATGATATATCCTGGTATCTTATGGATTCACTTAAAAACATGAGGCATGAAACTCACACATCATCTCCTATCATCAGTTTAATGGAACACAAACATGTCCATGAGTATACAAAATATCATACTTTCCCATAGAACAACCTATATCTAGGTTCTCACCTTCCACATTATCCCATAGGACTAGTCTCATTGAATCAGATAAGTTACTCATCCTCACTCTATCTAGATGTTTATACATTATTGAAAAGGATAAATGGAATTTTTTCCCCTGAATTTCTGGAACCACAAAGTGGATCCCTAGAAACAACATCATAAGCTGTTACTCATCTATCGAATTCTGAACTACCAATATATAGGTCTTATTGCTCAGTGCATCAACAACTTCATTTCCTCTTCTAGGAATATAGGTATGATCAATGTCAAAATATTATAGCTCTATAACCCACCTTCGCATTCTCAAATTAATTCCAGACTATGTAAAAAATATACTTGAGGATTTTATGGTCCATGTACCCCACAAAAATATGTCCTAGTATGTAATGTATCCGATAGAGAATGTAATGAACAACTACAGCCAAATCATGATTGTTTATCAGGTATGTAGTCTCATCTGGCCTTAGTTTTTGAGATCTATATACCACAAACCTATCTTCCTTCATCATAATTTTTCATAGATTAATACATGATGCCACACAATACACAGTGTATCTCCTACCCGACTTTGGATAAATTGGGACTGACATTAAATCCAGTCTCCCTTCCTGGTCTAGAATGTTTTTCTTGTAGGTACCTACCCATAAAAACATCACAAACTTAACAGATAATCTAGTAAAAGGATCTTATAATCAAGGTATGAACTATATGAAACACCTATAATACCCATCTATCCCCAAGAAACACTATATGTCAAAGAATTTTTTGAGATTCTCCCATTAATCTACATCTCTCACATTCTTTGTTTCGCCTGATCGACCTGTCTCTGAGATAATGTGACCCAGGAAGTGGATCATATCCAAATAGATGTGGCACTTTCATATCTTAACATATAAATTATGATTTATAATTGTATCCAAAATGATATCAAGATGTTTGGAATGGTCATGTTGATTTTGAGAATACACCGTGATATCATCCAAAATACCAGGACAAAAAATCTATATTAGGAAGGAAAACACAATTCATCACCACCATGAAAACCATTGGATCATTCCTGAGATAGATTATAATAAGTAGGTACTCAAATCTATGATACCTGATATGAAATGATATAAAAGGTATTCTTGTAGGTCAAACACATACATGGTGATAACATGATCACAAATAAATTATTGTGAAAACATGAGCTCCTCAGAACTGATCAAAAAGGTTTTATATCTATGTATTGGGATACTAGCTCAAAACCATAAACTAGTATAATTTTAAATAACTTACCCATACATTAGGGGTATCATCCAACTTTTTTCCTAAAAGGGCCAAAGAACCCCACATATATGTACTAGGGAGTATAAACACATTTTTATCAATGTCCTATAGTTTACTCCTAATCACATACATGTATTTATTAGCCATCTGATATGATGGAATGGATATAGGTGTAGCTTCTAGAACTATCTTGATATTGAAGTCCACATTTATATTAGGAATTAAACAAGAAATATCATTTAGAGAAACATCCATGAAATGACAAATCTTAAAAGGGAAATTTTCCTAATGTACTCCCTTAACATACTATTATAATATAGAAATCCTAGCTATCATCCTACCCATGCCATAATTATTTAGTCCATCATGTATTTCCAAGAAATTACACTAAACCTTGTGAATAAAACATCCACCCTCTCGTGATTTGAAAGTCACTATCTACAAATAGAAATCATCATAGCCTCGATAAGAAACTAGCTAGTCTATTCAGACTATGGTTTCAAATGCTATCATCGTGAGGGAAAAAATGTCTCATATGAAATGAAACCCATATTTCTACAGGGATAACACCTTGCACTAGCATAAACTGTCCATTCTAATAACCAGTGAGGTAACGAGTGTAATAACGCCCCCAGAAAACTGATAAAATATCCCAAGGATCAATACAGAAGTTACTAATATTAAACTATGTGAATAACCTATGTTTAAAAGAGAAGAAACAATTTTGAGGATACTATGATCATACCTCTCACTGTATATGGTTTGACACTCTAATACGTAGGGATAGTTGTATAGAATATATCATTCTAGAATTGTGTCCTTATGAAAAGAACTCACTACATTGAGAAATCCCACACTATTATCAAGGTAAAACTCATTCCTAGATTCCATATCATTGAAAACCACCTCATCTTTACCAAGAAGTTATTATTCAACTCTGAGCCTGATACAGAGCATTAAAACTGACTCTCATACCTAGATTTGGAGTTGATCTCCTTCATCTAACTACAGGAGAGATTTGTTTTATAAAACCTTATATGTGTCCCATAATATCACAAGATCTACACTCAAATAGGTTCCTATAAAACAATTTCCTTATATGTACATATATTCTACACTGATGATAGAAAACAGAGCTACAAGAACACATATCTAGGATGGTTCCCACCTCATGAGAGGTCTCTAAATGGTGCATCCGGCCTAAAGAAACTGAACTACTGAATTAAATGGGTAAACATAATTAATATAAAACCAAGAATCCCTCATTTTACACATTATAATAATAACCAAATTCATTCTTTCAATAATATTCATCATCCTAAAAATTTTGACCTGATATTGAATAGAATGTCTAACACCTTCCTCGAAGTGTCTCTCCCTCGATATATCATTTGCAATGTATATTGTTTCCAAAATATGATTATCTCTAAATTGAAAAAAATCTATTCTGTAACTGTCATTATAAACTTCTCCAGAAACATGAACTAACTATAAATATCATCTCTTAGAGTCTCAAGAGAAAAGTATTCATAGAATCCGGTTTGTAAATCACCCCAAACCTTGTCTCACATCTTGTCATCCTGGTTCGAAATATCCCACACACACTTTTCTTATCCTTGAAGAATATAAGTATCAATATTTATTATCCTCTTAAAAGGTGTATAAATATTATCTATATTAGAAAATTTAGCCTCAATCCATATCTCACTTAACCTATGGACCTAAATCACTTGAAAACATGGGTTAATGCACCTTCTGGAATACCTTTTTCAGCTCAAACAAAAATGAGGCTGGTTGTAGTGGTCCCCAAAAAGTCATCATGTAGCGTAAAAAACCATCACAGAAATATGCCTCCAGAAATATGTGTGGTAAAACTGTTGGTCCCTTATATTTCACTACAAATGGATCTATTATTATCCCATACCCAGAACCCTTGGATCATGGTCATCCCCACCCTCCTGGTGCATGAATGGAGGTCGTCGAGGTGGCTTGTCTCTAAAATGTCGATCACAGGCCTCAGATAAGATCAGTAAAAAAATTATGACATGTCGCAATGTAGTATATGTAAAAAACTTCCCATATACATGACACACCCATCTTTCTACTCATAATTTTAGGACTAGGTATAAATGAATGGTCAGAAACATCAGTAGAGACACTTCCTACTTCACACTCTAAAGCTTGGTCTAGGTTTAGTTCTCTAATTTAAAAAATTTCCAATTCATTTTAATTCAAATTTATCCTTAAATTATTGAACCAAATGGTTCACCACATCCAATCTATAATGTCATGTACACCTCATCAAATGAAATTTGGCATCCACTTAATCAACACCATAACATGTTCCATTCCAAGCAACCAATGATCGATGACTCAACATGCCATTGATGACTACATAAGGTGTATGTTGTAGCATAATAGGAAAATAGTATTTATGTTAGAGAAAGAACACTGTGTACTAAACATGTTCCTAAATATCGGGACCAAATCATTTATCAAACTGTAGATATATGACAGAAGTCACATATCACAAATTCACACTATCACGAAATGAATCCAATATGGCAAGGCATAATTCTTAGCATGTGAATCCTAAAAAAGATCCTAAAATAATGTATTAGATGAATACCCTCATTTAATCTTGGAAAAATGGAAATCCATGATCAAAGGAACAAAAAAATAATGTATGTCACCCAATGGTGTAATCAAATATACTCCAATAGGAAAATATAAAAAATGACAATTCCCGTTCTAAGAAATTTTGATTTTCCTTGCATGTGGGTTTAATAATATCAGGAAAAACTCATTAAAAATCCACATTCCTTCATAACCATTGTATAATGTCTCAAAATAGTAATACAATCAAAAAATAAAGGCTTTGTTTCCAATTTGTAACATCCTATCCTAGATTCCACTACCTGGTGCCTTGAGCTAGTTGGTCATATGAACTCAAGTGCATCTCCCCAAACACTAGAGGCTATCAACTATTAGTTTGGGTTTAGGGTGAGTCTATGGGGAGACTATTATAAAATTTAAATGTGTTCAATAACATTAGTAAACAATAAAATTCAGTATTAGAAGCAGTAAAATAAGCATACATAAGATAATTATTCATGACGGGAATAAATAAATAATGAATGAAGTAATATCATATACAATATTTTGGTGTCGTGTCATCTATATAAAAAGAATCCAAAATTTCTATATGGTTATACATACAATAAATAAAATAATATACTAAAAGTCCAAAAGGAAATATCTCATCTAGTCTCATAAGACACAACTTGGTCTTGAACTCCCCTTCTCCAATTAATTGTAGAAATCAAGAATCGTATAATTGGACATTTCCTTAATCACAAACTATTTCCATATAGTCTATCAGGGCACACATGGCTGGCCTAAACTTGGAAATATATAACACTATTTAGAACACGACAAAAGGTTTCTATAAAAATTATACTTTATATGATACAATCTATGTAGTGATCAAGTTATATACTAGATATGATAAAAATAAAATTTCAATTCCCATGGAAATGTAATAGATGTAAGTGATATTTTCATTCCAAATAGGGCTCCCTGCAAATAATAGTCAGACTCTCACAACATGGGGTTTGGTAAAATATAAATTAGAAAATCACCCTATCCAGTTTAACAACTTTAATCTGACACCCATAACAGGTCTATAAGTAAGCATATGAAATCCCAAAATGGCCATGTTAAATAACCATGATCATATCATTCATTATGGACTCAACTTATAATCAAGGAATACACATCTAACATAATATATAATAAAAATTAATAGACCACAAATGTTGATATCCAAGGTATTAAAGACCAAGACATCCTCATCAAGTCTCGGGAGCACCTCTATGGAAACTCGTTAAAGACTTGACAGGGGTCCATGGAGCATGTCAACTGACAATGTCCAATGAGATAACAAGGGGACTACATCCTAGGGGTATCAAGTCTAATGGAATCCTATAGAATATATACCCAAGGAGGAAATAATTACATAATTTTCACTACCACAATAAATATACATGGTGGAAATGTCCATGGTATCTAATGGAATTAAGATCCAAGATATAAAAACCAACGCATCCATTACTATATTAAATCATAATTTCAATCATCTAAATTTCAAAGTCATTATCATTCCATGAGTTCATCCACTCATATACGAATTCCTTTTATGAAATCAAATCAATTCACTTCATGTAATCATATGAAGTAGGAGGTATAAACTCTCTCCCAATTGTTCAATTCAATTCATTTTAATATCCAAAAGGCCCCCCACAAACTTGGGGAGCTCACATACAGACAACATGTGGTACAAAAAATGGTCAAATCAAGGGAAAACACCATGGATTTCCTAGGATTTGAATTAATGACCCTAATAATAAAATTATTCCCAAGGGGAAACCTAATAGGTCTCAAAGAATATGACTAAATCATTCAATTAATTTACAGGTCACCTCCAAAAATATTTGCATGTGGAACAACATCAATGCATATTCTAAAACACCAAAGAATATAGTTAGAGGTATAAGAGACCTAGAATATTTCTTTAGTATATCACTCATCCAATAATGAGATCTAATTCAGTCCAAATCAAGAAAAAAATGAATAGAAAAAAACCCTCAAAGCATGGCTTATTATCTCCAACAAAACTACTGAAGTCAATACCGAGGAAAATAGATAATGAGCCATGTGGATTATAGAACTTACTGACATGTATCCAATGAGTCCAATGATGTTGGATTCTAGCACTTGATGACAAAATGGGATATATCTATTTTTAGCCTTCCAAGATTCTCCCACACATAAGATACTATGTACCAGAGGTGGAAATGGAAATATGTTAAATGTTATAAATCATTTAAGGGATCATTTTTAATTTTACATAAAAATATTAGGCCACATGGTTTGGATGAATGGTTGGTATAACAATGCTCTAACCAAGTGCCCATCACTACATTGAGGGGTAACTCACTAGATAATGGCACATGGATTGACAAACCATATGATGACCATTCATTTTTTCTATTCTAAAAATTTTAGGTGCATCTCACTAGTGTGTGATTGATGTTGAATGGTTTCTATGAACCATAAAACCTACTGCACCCCACTATCAATACATGCACGGTTATAAGTATCCATGCAGCATATCCCATAGGGTTTCATTTAACTGTGCGGTCAGCCTATATTCAAAAAATAATGGATGCTAGCTCTGAAAAACCCCTATTCACCTCCAATGAACCCATGACATTAATGAGTACTCGAATTAGGCTGTAAAAAACATTTAAAATAAAACAAAAATAGATACTTACTTCAATAAAACCCGATATCTTATATATTTTCTTAGTTAAATGTGTTTTTTTGGATACCTACAAATCATTTTTAAGCTCTCTTGGGGAAGGACTCTATAGTATAAGTTTTCATGATGCGTGATATCATGACATCCAATAATTAATAATTTATTTCATAAAGAATTTAGTTATAATTATCTATGATATTTTCATAATGATATTATCTGTACATGAATTTAATTCTCAGTTTGTTGACTAAATAAATTTTTTTAGTTATTTACCCTACCATATAGATTATTACTTATCCATTTATGATACTCAGGATATTTATTAAATGTAACATGTTTTCTATTATTTACCGTTATATTTTTATAATGATATTTATTTTATTTAAATGGAACATGTGTTCAATTATTTACCTTTCTATATTGATAATTATTATTGATTCATGATAGCATCTGTTGTACTAAAATCGTACTACACATTTGAGATCATCCTTATTTTTCTCATTCCCAAGAATCCTTCAAGTGTAATAAGAATGATATTAAAATATATATATTTATATATATTAAGTTCTTGGGGGTAAAATTAAGTTAAAATAAATCTAAACTATTTAGTCCTTTGGGATATGATTACTTATATATTATGAAAATATAATAATTTAATACACCAAATATGTGTTATTATGGTCAATTTTGGTACAGTATGTGTTCCAAAGTGATAAGATTCATAATGAATTATCAGTTGGGGTGAGCATTGTATTTATTATTCACCTCTAAAAAATGGAAAAAAATGGTATAACATGTGTTTTAATTTTATATCACATTCTATTATTTTTTTAAAAAGTGTATTTTCAAAATTATTTTTAAGAGTATTTAAATAAATGTAAATTGATTTAGTTCATAATATTCTTAAGAAAAACCCTGAAAAAATAATTAGATATATATATATATATATGTTATAATTTTTCCAAAACAAGTAATAATTTTATTCAAAATATAGGTAAAATTATAAAATGAACAAAATATAAAAAACCACATTTTTTTTATTTCTCAAAACTCCATCACATAACTCAACTAATTAAAAATATTTCTTTATAGTATTATTATGATATTAAAAATATTTTTGTTAAATAATTTATAGATTGATTATAATATAAAAAATTGAAATTATATGATGATAATAAGTCCTTTTAAAAACCACTACCCCTAATATACCACATCCTCAAACACCCACATTTTAACCCTTAAAAATATATTTCATTTCTCACCATCAAAAAATTTACAGAATATATGAATATACTATTAGAAGAAAATCAGTAAACTTGATTTGTGCATCAAATATATTATTTGTTATGAGGGACACACCAGTAGTAGATTTTATTAAATACCCATAATAGGATACAAAATTCATATTCATAGAATCAAAATTATAGAAAACATTATTTAAATATATCACTATAATTTTAGAAATACTAAAAAAATTCATAATGGAATATTATTTTAATAGAATCCCCGAAATATTTCATGATATCTTATGTTGTGGAAGTTATAAGAATTGATTTTACCATAATAAAACTCTCTTCATCATAAAAAAATCTATTGTTGATTATAATATATGAATGGTATTCTTTTCCTTTTTATTTCCCATAAATGTTACCATTATCCTTACTAATAACACTAGCCTAAAAATAATTATCATATCTTCCAATTTTAGATTTGAATGATATAATTGAATAAAAAACATGTAATAATTCTATAAATTTTTTCAGTTGAATTTTTTAAAAAAATTACTTCTCGAACTCAATAAAAAACTAATATAGTTGAAGAAACATTATGTTCTATATCATAATGAACATGTATACCCTACCCACTACTATCATAGATTTTATGAAATTAAAAAAAGGGGAAGTAATGTTGAATACAAACATACTATCAATCCAGGGATAAAAAATAAACACATGTGATATGAATTATATTAATGATTTTGGGAAAATACTAATGAAAATAGTTTTTTATGATCAGTGAGTGAAGGATCAATAGAGCCATTATTATAAATACTTCAATTTAATAATATTATATCCCCATAATGTAACCCACTCTCCTAAAATAATTTTTTAGAAGATAAAATAATATTCATATCTATTTTTTGTATCCATGAATATTTTTACAACTAATATGTTTCCAAAGAAAAACCACATCAGTAATGTTTTAGTTAAAACAGTGTAAATCATAGAATGATTAACTTCAAGAAAAAACAATTCAAATTTTTTCATCGAAATCACATTACGAAATTCAATATAATTTTTACCCTAAATAAAAATTCATCCCAGATATCTCGATTAAAAATTCATTTTAGATTGACTAATTTTAATAATGAATACCAATATACTAAAAATATACATCCATTCTTTTCCAATATTACCTATCCCAATTAAAAAAGTAGGAGATTAAATACATTACTATATAATAGGTATCCAATATAGGGAGGTAATATTAATTCCCAAGATCATTGATGATCATCACCACCAATATTAATATATGTTATAACAATACCCAAAACAAAAAAATTGATGGTTATTATCCAAAATAAAAATTAAAAAATATATGAATTTGATAAAAATAGAATCTTATTGGATTAAATACATACTCAAATAACCAATATAAAAACCCCTAAAATTAAAAAACAATGTAATGTGAACATAAAAAATTTGTTAATATGTGAATCAAACCACTAGATATCCCCTAAATATGAAGATCATATAAGAAATAATCATGCCCATGACCACTAGAGGGGACAATATTTTTAGAAATCCTCTAATATAACAATATAATCTGAAAATCATCTCCCTAAACACAATCTTCTAGATTCCTTGTATTTTGATGTAATAAATAATTTAGATATATTTCCACCTTTAAATGTAAATAATTATAATGATAATATTTGAGTATGGTTTAATTTTTATATGAAAATGTTAGATAAATTGTTTTTGAAAAATTTGTGTTTTGGTTAAAAATGTGTGAAATTATGGCATTTGATTCTATATTAATTTCTAATTAAGACATGAATATATAATATGTTTTTAGAAAAAATATCATATTTTATTTTATATATTATGAAAACAACACAATATAATTTGGAATGATAATGATAAAAATACCAGATGAGATACATGGTTCACTAGAATATTTTGTAAAAATATTTTTCATTAAATATAACATTTATGAAATAATTGATTTATATTAATCCATTTATTTATATCTTACTATTATTCTATAATCTTTAATCTTTCATATGAAATCATATATTCATGAAATATCTCATGAATTTTGAAAATGACACCACGATGGTTTCTTGTCACTAATCATGAGCCTCTAATGGGAAATTAGATTATAATACTATTAATCAATAACATATTATATAATTTTTTAATTTTATATATATTATAATAATTGATTTTGTATCACCCCCATTTTGAGGTACGCGACAATTGTTTATACATTTTTATGTATATAAAGTGGTTGGGTAATGTTTTGGAGAGATTGAGATAGTTTTCAATGGTTTTGGAAAGTTTTGGAGGCATTTTCAGGGATACACGGTTAGGGGAAATTATGCAAGAATCCCATGTAACTGTTTGATATGCAACTTTTTTGGACAGTAACATCTGTATGGATAGCACAAGGGTTTTCAAACTGTGCGAGCTAACCGTACAACCAATTAAAATTTGTTTTTTTAATGTGGTTACTTTGTATATTACCTACCTGCCTATTTTATCCTCTAATAGAAACCCTACATGTGATTACATGATCTCATGTGATTTAGGGGATATCCCACATATTTTGGATGAAACTGGAAGGGGTTTCATGGTGGTTTGAAAGTGGTTCATCTCGGTTAAGTCTCCCCTATTGGTTGCTTGTGGGATTCTCTATATCTGTTATTCCCTCTCTATAGTATTTCGAGATATACATCTGTTTCATGTATATCTAAGGTTTTTTTGACTTTCATGATGATATTAATTCATTAATATAATAGGGAAAGAGATCTATAGTGGTTTGGGTGGATTGTTTTCTCGGATTTGTGGTCTGGTTTCTTATGGATCGATTTTACAAGAATCATAATGGTATTTTGATTCTATCTTGATTTCACATTATTAGAACTAGAAGTATTGTTCCAAATAATTGGTTTTTCATGAATTAATTGGTGATTTGGGGTGAAAAAATGGTTATGAATCCCTTTGGTAATGTCTTTTGGATTTATTGGGGAAAATTGGTTTTTGCGGTGAAGTGTTAGTGTTGTCGGATTTTAGAAAATTTATTTTAATGTTAGTAAAATGGGTTGTTTTATGGAAATGGATTTAGAAAATGGTTTTCAATAAATAATTGTTGCTTTATTGAAATGTGATATGGAATGGATGACACTTTAAGGGATTTTTTAATTATGATGTGGTTATTGGCAGGTAGTTATGGCTTTGGAGTGTTATATGCTTGGTTATTGTCTTGTTCATGTCTTTTTTGGGATTGTAATGGTGTGAAGTAGGTGGGTAGTACCACAATAAAAAGTGTATGGAGAGTGGATGGAAGGGCCACCATGAATGATATGTGGGTGGGAAGTATAACTTGAATTGGAAACTAGTAGATGGGTTTAGACGGGATGTTCCACCATGTTTTTTACCTTTTTGACTGCTGTATTGTATGATGAAAATTGTTGAGCTTATGTGAAATATTGAAATGGATTATGGAATGGTTTTTTGGATTTCCCTTGGGTTGAATAGTTTGGGTAAATGTGTATTGGTAAGGGTTTGTTTGTCTTATATGTAATTGTTTCACTCTTTGATGTTTTATATAAACTGCTTTATATGAATGTGATAATGGTTCTATCCTAGGGGAATCTGTTTGGAAGTCATTTGGGGAAATCCAACTAAGTATTATTACTCACCCCTGCATTAGCACATTTGTGCTTTTCTAGATTTTTTATTCTGGGACACAGGTAAGAGTAAATCATCTCATTTAGTGGGTTGTTCATTGTGATGCATTGGTAGTATTGTGGTGCATAGATCATGTAGCTTGGTGTGTATATATGGATGGTTTCATAGTTCCTTAGGGTATTATTGTTTAGTTACCCTCTTTTTACTCTGATGTTTGTTTTTTTGTATTTGTTTTAGGGAATTTTTATGGAATACCTTGGTGGTCTTTTGTAAATATATGACTTGAGTTACTATATTACATTCATCGTGTAGTTTTTTGGTAATGGTTTGTTTGTTTGGTTGGTTTATCTTAGGCGAAAATGATTCCCTAATTTATTCATGAGGCCCTAGGTATTTATTTCTATCCTTTGGAACCTTGGGAACATCTCTTAAGGCCATGAAATACTTCGCCGCCTTCTGATGACAATGAGGAAGGGGTGGGGCATTACAAATGGTATATGCTGGTTCAGTCCATGTATTTTAAGAGAAAGAAGTGATTCAGTCCATTGACATTGATAATTTATCTTAGTGTTGACATTTTTTATTGGTCCATTCATTCATTCTGGATGATAGAAAGGTGTATGATTGTTAGATCTTGGAATATATATATTAAAAGGATGTAGCGAACCCTTTTATGTTGAAAATCATGTTACTAGGGAGTTGGGTACAGAAGTGTTTTGGAGATACTTCTAGGCATTAGATAAATCAATGTCATGGGTGCTTCCATTGAGATGAGCATGGCATGCATAGTAGAAAATAATTCCCTCTATGATTCATATTTCATTTCTTATAATAACATATGTTAATGTATAAATATATGGATGTGGGGAAAATCTGGAAATTATTTCAAATGTGAAGATGTGAAATGTGAATTGTTGTTGTATTTTGAAAATGTTTCATTTTTCAAAACATTGTGTATTTTTCAGAATAGTGCAAAATGGGAAAGGGTAACTTTTGGAAATCCTAGATGTGATAGTTGTTATGTAATTGAATTTGAATAGAAATACTTTTCTTGTTACGGGTGTGTGACTTATGGTTTTTAGTGTTGATATCAATGGCTTTGGGTAGGCACTGTAGAGACCAACCAGAAGAGGATTCTGAAATGTTTGTAGCACTTGAGCCTTTGATTAACCAGTTGCTAGTGAAAATTATAGTACAAGCTTGCCAAGCTATATAAACTGTGAATAAAGAAGATGAATAAAAGCATGTGGATCATGTGTTTCAATTTCAAAAGAATAATCCACCCATTTTTAGGGGTTCATTGGAGCCTAAAAGGGATAAAGTTTGGCTTAATGTAATGAATAAGATATTTGAATTTTGGGAACACTGGTGGAGCTAAAAGTGAAGTTAGCCAAATACATGTTCGAAGATCCTCCTCTTCAGTGGTGGTATCTGGCAGTCCAATCTAGGATGGACCAAGGTGTGACATGGGATATTATTAAAGATTCATTTAATAATCAAGTATACCCTAATATATTCATAATTTAGTGAACATTGGTTTTCATCCATTTGAAATAGGAGATCCTCTTGGTAATAGAATATGTAGCTATGTTTATAAACATAGTGTGGGTTTCAACTGAGGTAGCAGGTAGCAAATACTTGAAGTCTTGACATTTTTAAGGTGGGATGTGGTTGGAAATCCATTCCAAGATAGCAGTGATATGTATAAATGATTACACGTAGTGGGTGAATAGAGCTACGGTTGTTGAGTGAGATATTTTAGGGGATACAAGTGGGGAAGTCTGTTGGTACCCCTGATAAATAGTGGGAACTCTAATATGGGATTTAAGTGGAAGGGAAACACTTATTTTTTGGGTGGGAGTACAACTCAAAATCTGATAGAAGGATCTATGAATCTTCTTATGAAGCCTCAGAGTAGGCTGATACGTTTTTAGTGCAGTTCTACAGGCCACATACAGTCGTATTGTACGACAAAACCCTATACATGTCATAACTATAAGAAGATTCATCCAATTCAGTGGTATTGCTACAATGATCCATGGTTGGGTGTTCATGAAACTCCTAAGGGGTCACAGGCATCCTATGCCTCAATCGGACAGAAGCATCAACATTATACTCATCTGCAGAGCTGAGTTAGTCATGGTGAGTCTGGTAATACCATGAAAACTCAGCAGGGTAACAAAGAGAAGAGTGTGGAAAGCCAGTAGTTTTTTGGATCTGAGAAGGTGGTGATGGATGATAAGTCATGACCATCCTTGGTAAGTGGTAGGATTATTTTAAATTCTATTTTGGTGAAATATTTTTTTATAGGTGATTTTAATTCTTTTATTTCATCATGCGCTGTTAGTAATCTAGGTTTAACTATTGAAATGATGCCTTCGGTTTTAAGACAACAAACTCCTCTCGGTTAAATAAAGATTCAATCATTCTTGTGTAGATCGTGTTTCTTAGTTATGGATGACATTGAATTGATGTGGGATTTCCTAGTGCATGATATGGATACTTATGATATAATCCTGGTAATGTATTGGTTGGAGATGTTTAAGGCCCTCATCAATGGTTATGTGTGAATGGTTAGATTTACGATAGATGATGGCATTGAAAACCACTTCTGAGGGGAGAAGAATGAAAAGCTAGGTGAAACAGATTTTTTGGAACCAGCTGTTGGCATGATCTTAGATTAGTTAGTGGATTTGTCATTGGTATCAGTGGAAGGTGTTGAGAAAAGTGTTCTTCGGGTAGTTTTGGATCAGTTTATGGATGAATTTCCTTGTGAACTTTTTGGGTTGTCACCCATGAGTGATGTGAAGTTCATGATTGATATCCATTAGGGACTAGTCCTATCACACTGAAATATTACCAAATGGAACCAGAAAAATTACAGGAATTGACGGTGCAGTTTGCAGAGTTAGAGAACAAAGGGTTTATCCATCCTAGAATGTAACTGTGGTCAATGCTGGTTTTGTTTTGTTAAAATGCTGGATGTAACTCTACAATTATGTATTGATTATGATAAACATAACCAGGTTACTACAATGAACTGATATCTACTTTCATTCAATGATGATTTGTTTGACCAGTTGAGGGGAACTCAAAGGTTCTCCAAGATTTACTTGAGGACAGGATATCATCAATTGTGGGTGATGAAGGAGGATATTCTAAAATAGCTTTTAGAAGTAGATATTTCCACTATGAGGATGAGGTTATGCCCTTTCATCTAATGATTCTCCAATGGTGTTCATTGAATTGATGAAATAGATATTTCATAGATATCTAGATTTTTTTGGGGTGGTATTTGTTGATGATATAACAGTGTATTGAAGGAAAAGTGTGGAGCATGATAAAATCATGGAGATAGTGCTGGGGGTCATGAGGGATCATTAGTTGTATGAAAAATTGTCAATGTCTAACTTTTGGATATATGATGTTGGTTTCCTTGTCCATTTTAATTCTGAGAAGGTTGTTTCAGTTGATCTGGAAAAGAGAGAGGCTGTTATATCTTGGAAACTACCAAAGAATGTTTTTGTGGTACATATATTCCATGGTTAGGTGGCTATTATCAAGTTTTTGTTTGTTATTTCACACAATTATCCATACCAATGATAGAATTGACAAGGAATCATGTTCTATTTCAATGGGATGAGAATTTTTATTACTGTTTTCAAGAGATAAAGAGTTTCCTTACATCATCCCCAATCTTGGTTTTTCCCGAACATGTGAATGTGTACATGGTGTATTGTGATGCATCAGGATCAGGTTTGGGGTGTGTACTCAAGATGGGGGATAATTTAGTTGCATATTTCTCATGATAGTTGAGGTTTCATGTGTCATACTACCCAACACATGGTTTTAGTTGCTGGTAGTGGTTCATGAATTGAAAATGTGTTGTCATTATCTCTTCAGTGAGAAATTCAATGTGTTTACTGATCATAAGAGTTTAAATAATATTTTCTCACAAAGACATTTGAACATGAGGCAATGTACAAGGATGGATTATCTCTAGATGCTTTATTTTGACTTAATGTACACACAGAGTAAGGGAAATTCAGTGGATGATTCATTACGTAGGATATCATATGCTCAGGGGGTGAAATAGTCCTCAGGTCAGTGGGAGTTGATGTCGTTCATAGAAGAAATGCATTTAATATGTAGAGAATGGGGTGACAGAGCGGTCTAATTTGTAGATTTGTTGGTTCCTAACTTGTTTTTCATGGTTAAAAAGGAACAAGAATCTAATTCCAGGTGTATAGTGATAAGGTCGAAACTCAATGGTGGGGAGACCATTGAGGGATGGGAACTGAATTGGAATTAATTTGTTGGTTTTCAGAATCGGATAGTGGTGCTAGTGGAATGTTAGGGGGAAGTTTTGAGTTCTTGGAATCTTTACATGTCGGTTTTCCATCCTCGAATTCATAAAATTTATAAGGCTTTGAAAGCATAGTTTTGGTGGGCTGGTATGAAAAGCAATGTGGCTGAGTTTGTGTCGAGATGGTGGACTTAACACCAAGTCATAGAAGAGCATCAACATCCAGTAGGAATTTTTAAATATATAGCTATTCTAGTGTGGAAGTGGGAAGAAATAGAGATAGATTTTGAGATAGGTATCTCGAGAATGACCATGAAGCCTGATTCCATATTGGGGACTGTGGATCTGCTCATAAAGTTGACCCATTTCATCCCAATTGATAAATCTTATACGGTGGGGGATCTATACAAAATATGTATCTGAGAAGCATTAAAGAGGAATGGTGTTCCAATTTCGATTTTATAAGATAGATATCTGTGGTTCACATATCCTTTCTAGAAGCCCTTGTAGCAGGTCCTTGGGTAACAGTTGGCGACGATCACAACATATCATCTTTAGATAGATGGATAATGCAAGAGGATGATAAAAACAATAGAGGATATTCTAAGGGCTTGTCTGATGGATTTTGGTGGTTCGTGGGAGGATCACTTGTCATTGTAGGAGTTCCCCTATAATAATAGTTATTAGGATTCCATACATATGGACCCATTTGAAGCATTGTATGGTAGACCATATCGTTCTCCACTATGATGGGTATAAATGGGAGAGACATTGATGATTGGACTGAGAATTGTCTAAGAGACTACAAAAAAGGTTAGACTAGTCAGGAAGAGGGTGGAGATAGCCCAGAGATGTCAGAAATCGTATGTAGACCATATTCGATGACCATTGTTGTTCAGGGAGGTTGATCATGCGTTTTTGAGAGTCCATACACGGATGGGACATCATTTTTTTGAAATTTAGGGTACATTATCACTGTGGTATATTGGTCCTTTTTAGATACTTGAGAAGATGGGATTGGTGGCTTATCAGATGGCTTTTCCACCATGATTTAGCATAGTTCACAATATGTTTCATGTCTCGCAGTTGAAAAAGTATCAACCAAATCATGACCATGTGATTCTAGTAGATCATGTTGAGCTAAAGAATGATGCTTATTTGGTGCACATTCTAGTGAGGATTGTGGATAGGAAATATTATATCTTGTGTGGGAAGATAATCATTCTAGTTTAGGTTTTTAGAAACATAGTCAGATTCACGAGGATACTTGGGAGAAGAAGAAAGAGATTCCTGAGCAATGACCCTAGATCTTTTGGAAAAGTGATGGTTCTCTACTATCTGATGATAGAAAATCCATTAGTGGGGAGAATTTATCCCCCCCCCCCAGTTTGAGGTATGTGACCTTTATATATACCTTTTAATGTATATGTACTGGATGGGTAATGTTTTCGATAATTTGGGAGATTTTGTATTGGTTTTGGAATAGTTTTAGAATGTTATTGACGACTTTTTAAGGTTGTCTGGTTTTAGAATTGTTGATGAAACTATTCAAGAATCCCAGGAAACTATGCTATATTCCACTGTTTAGAAAGTGGAATCTACACATTTTGTGGACAATTTTTCTAACTGTATGAGCTAACCATATGAAACATTAAAATAAGTTTTTTAAGTGGGGTTAGTCAGGTGTTTCCCCATCTCTATCCCTTATCCTTCAATATAAACTCAGAACATGACTCCTTTATATCCAAGGTAATAGTGGCTATCCCATCCATTTTAGAAGAAAATCGAAGGTGTTTCATGGTGGTATGGTGGTGGATCATCTTGTGTCAGTCTTCCTCCATTGTTTCTTTTAGTTTTCTCTAGATCGACTCTTCCCTCTCTTCTGGTTATTTAGATCTACATTGGTTGTGTGTAAATATGGTTTTTTTGTTTCCTTAATTGAAGAGATAATGGATTGTTGATGATATCAAAGGAGATCAATAGTGGTTTTGGTGGAGCATTTATTCAAATTTGAGGTTTGGTTGTTTGTGGGTTGATTTTTCCGGAACCCTATAGGTAGGTGCATACTCTCTCAACTTGACATAGTTATAAATATATGGAATGTTTAAATTAATTAGTTTTTCTTGAATTAATTGGTAATTTTTATGTGTTAAATTGTTTATAAATCACTTTGGTAAGGTATTTTGGAATTTTTTTTGGAAAAGGGGGTTTTGCAGTCAAATGTTTCAATTGTTCTATTTTAAAATGGTGATTTTGAAATCGGTAACATGGGTTGTTTTATGGAAATTATTTAAGAAAATGGTTTTTAGTAAAAATATATTTCATTATAGAAATGTGATTTGTCATGGATGATTCTTTAAAGGATTTTATATTATTCAATGCTTATTAGCATGTTGTTATGTCCTGGGTGTGTTATATTCATGGTTATTTGATTGTTCATGTCATGTTAGTGATTGGAATGATGTGATGTCGGTGTGGAGTACCACAATACAAAGAGGATTGAGAGCGGATGGAAGGGACACCCTCAAGGATTGGTGGGCGGGAAGTACCAATTTCACTTGAAAGTAATAAAAAAGTATGGACAGGAAGATCCACCATGTTTGTTGCCTTGCTGTGTGTTTCTATTAAAGATAAAATTGTTGTCTTAATTTGAAATAGTGAAATGGATTATTGCATGATTGTTTGGTTTTCCCATATGTTTTGTGGTTTCGGTAAAGGTGGATTGGTAAATGTGTGTTTGGATTATCATTAAATGTGAACTATTTTATGTTTTTTATAAATTTCTTTATATGAATGTGCTAACAGCTATTTCCTAGTGGTGCGTATAGGGAATTCATTTGGTGAAATCCTACTAAGTATTATTACTCACCCCTTATTTGGAACTTTTTTGATTATTTATATGTTTTATACTGGGACATAGGTAAGAGTAGAGCATCTCATTTTTCTAGCGGTTTATCGTAATGCTTTGGCAGTATTGTGGTACTTGGAGCATAGAGAATGGTGTGGAGATATGGATGGTGTCATAGTTCCTTAGGGTCCTGTTATTTAGTCTTCCCCTTGGTACAGGGATATTGTATTGGTATGGTTTTTTTGTATTGGTTTTTTGGGAATTGTTATAGAATAGGATGGTGGTATTTTGGTCATATATGACTCAGGTTACTTTGTTACATGAATCATTTAGTATTTTTGGGGAGTGGCTTGTTTGTTTCACTGGTTTATCTCAAGGGGTAATTGTTCCCCAATTTATTCTTAAATCCCTCATCATTTATTACCATCCTTGGGCACCATGGAGACATCACTTAAGTCTCATTAACACCTCACCTCCATCTCATGACAATGAGGAAGGGGTGGGGCGTTACTGATTTCATCCATGATAGACCTTGAAAAATGTAAGTTGCCCCCAATTTTTCAAGGAAGAGTCCTCATATTTTTAGAGGTAATGAGATGATAATAATTTGATAAATAAGATTTAATAAGTATTCTTTAAAAAAGTTTTGGTTCGAAGCCTCATTTATCATTAAATCAATGTACAGACCTATTTAACTGGGTAGAGGGAGACCCATTACATAGCCCAAAGGCCCAATGGGCATTTAGCCCATTACATGGCCTGTAGGACCAAATATTTGGACCAAGGACCATTCTTTGAATAGTACTTCTATAGTTCATGTCGGTTACAGTACCACACAGTACCTGCTGTTTCTATAATGCCCTGCCAATTTTACAGTATCCTGTCCCCGCTACAGTGCCCACTGTTGCTACAGTTCCACCACCACTACAGTACGCTACAGTCCTGGTACATTACCTATGCCCAATGGGTTTTGAACCCCCATTTTTCATGTTAGATTACAGGGTTCTTACCAATAATCCAATCTTTGACTATAAAGTACACTGGGTTTTTAGGTCCAAGGGGTTACATGGTATAGGTGGGCCGTCACCCACTACCGAGTGCCTTTATGTAGTCCCCCAACTGCAGTACCAAGTGTAACGGCACCCGGGCATTTAGAACAGTTCCACATTGGGTAGAGGACCCATGAGAGGTGATAAATTCATATAGTGCATGTTACCGTGTGAGGACTCGAACCTAGAACCTCAGGGTCCGGACGCCACCCCCGCTCACCAACTCACCCATGCGTCGTGGGATAAAATTACACTAGGTTTTTAGGCCCAAGGGGTTACACGGTATAGTTGGGTCGTCACCCACCACGGAGCTCCTTTATGTACTCCCACAGTTGCAGTCCTAGGTGTAACAACACCCAATATTTCAGACCTATTCCACACGGGGTAGAGTGGCCCACGAGAGGTGATAAATGCATATAGTGCGTGTTTCCTTGCGAGGACTCGATCCCAGAACCTTGGGGTAAGGATGCCACTGCTGCTCACCAACTCACCCAAGCCTTGACGGAAAACTACACTTTGTTTTTATGCCCAAGATGTTATATGGAATAGGTGGGACATCACCCACCACTGAGCACATTTATGTACTCCCCATCTGTAGTCCCAGGTGTAATGGAACCCGATCTTTCAGACCAGTTCCACGCGGGGTAGAGGGGCCCACGAGATGTGATAAATGCATATAGTGTGCATTACCTTGTGAGGACTCGAACCTAGAACCTCAGGGTCAGGACGCCACCACCTCTCACCTAATCACCCATTTCCCATGGTCTTCTATAAGTATTTAAAATTCTTTTAACTTATGAATTATCAAATGTAAACAACATTAAATATATTATATAAGAAAAAACATGGTGATGGTGGTGGATGATGAGGTAAGATATGTTTTATATGGAACATACATTGAGAATATTTTTGAAACTTCCCAAGTGACACTTTAAAATTAAGACACTGAAATTGATTAAATCAAAAGAGTTTATAGATTATGCTCAAGGTAATTTTTTATTAATGAATATGTGTCTCATATTTATAATTTTATTTTTACGGTATATGTGATAGTTGTTAATAGAAACTATAGGGAATGAATTATATAGTTAATGTTACAACCAAATATTATATTAATGGTTATCTTATTCAATTTATATATATGTAGGAAAATCATTAAAAATTAATTAATGAAATAGAATTAGGTAATGATATTATAAAGAAAATTAGGAATATATTTTTTTGAAAAATTATAAGGTGATTTGAAATTGTGTAGTTATGTATTCTAAAGATATACATCTATGGGAATGTATAAATATTTTTGTTAAAAAATGATCTCCATGATTCATATTTAATGTCATGGATTTCTTTAAATGAATAAAAATTGTCCTATCCAGTGTTTATGTTTCCATAAAATTTGAAATTTGGTACATGTACATAATAAGTATTATTATTTTTCATTGATTGGAAATTTTGTAGCATCCCATCATATAAATGTCACAATGAGTAGTAGAAAATAATCACATTAACAATTGATTTTTATCATAGGATATTATAGATATAAAACATCTATTAGAAGTGAGACTGTAATCTAAGTATGAAAAAGTCAATATCTTTTAGTATTGTATTTTGAAGAAAAAAAATCATATTAGAGAAACAACATTATGAGGTACCTTATGATCATATGTACTTTATTTTTAACAATATTTGACACATTATATTATCATTAATTTATATATACATGAGTGATAGATAAATTGTGGTAAATTTTGGAAATGATTCATTATTTCATAATAAATGGTTCACTATTTTGAAACAAAAAATTGAATTCAATTGCCCCTCTTATTTAATAAAGATATGAAATTCAGAAATTTTATGATAATATATTTATTAAGATAAAAATTAATGATAATAGATTTGGGATGAATTATTTTACATGATATAAATCACATTTCGGAAAATTAACATAATAGTTTCTTCTTTCCCAGATAAGATTATTCACCTTGTATTAGTAGAGTACAATTATAAC
This sequence comes from Viscum album, assembly GCA_963277665.1. NCBI lineage: Eukaryota > Viridiplantae > Streptophyta > Magnoliopsida > Santalales > Viscaceae > Viscum > Viscum album. The sequence continues at coordinate 573,241,111 of OY728122.1, read as the reverse complement.
ACCCCTAGTTTTCAAAAAAACAATATTTCGTTAAACTATACAACTATAATTATAAAATATTTTTATATTTCATTAAATATAACATAAATTGAATTCGAAATAATTAACGCAATAAATTAATCAAACTAATATCTCTTTAAACATTTATTGCGGGACAATTTAATAAAATTACCTAAAACTGTGTAATATTACAAATAGATTATTACATAACTTGGATAAGTACATCTCTTAAAAGAGAATAAACATAATGGGAACCATAAATAGACTAGAATAATATATTTAGAACTATGAAATCTCTTAGATCTTATTAAATCTTGAGATTCATTATTAGTATATCTAAACCTAAAATGAGAAAAAAACCTAATTCTAGGAGAATACAATTTGAATAAAAAATTAAATTAAAGGATTGAGAGGTGTGATTTTAGAAGTAATAATGGAATGAATTTATAAGAGGTAATGTGGATAATATAGTAATTTTATGATCATTAGAAATGGATTTTATAATTCATGTCTATAATACATTTACATAAGTTACTACTTTACAATTATCGGTATATAGTTAAAAGACATAATACTATTTTAGATGTAAAAATTATACAATTAAATTATAAATAATTAATTCGGATTAATATAAATTATTTTTTATTCAAAATAATTTATCAAAATGTGCAATAGTTTATGTAATATTTTTTAAAAAATATATAATTTTAATATTTATTACATTTAATGATTAAGATAAATAAACAGTATCGATATTATCAATGAAATTATTAGTAAAATAAATTACTAGCATCCATAAAATAATTAAATAATTATAAATAAAATACAAATTAATTTTTCATAGATAATTAAAAATTATTTTTTTATAAAATTTATTTCAATAATATGTTAAATGCTTTTTAAAAACCTAATAGTCATGAACCATCCTAGTGGGGGCCGTGATACGACTCCCCTTCCCCACCTCCTTTAGTTTAGGTTCTGGTGACTATCACCGAGTAGGCATATCACAAAAAAGGAGGCATTTACTATGTACCTATACCCATACACACACATATCCAATCCCAAAAAATGATGAAATTTAAAAAAAACTAAACATCCAATGCATGCATACATATATATCCCACAACCTAATTACAAAAGTAAGTAATGGAATGTAAACATTTAAAAATAAAATCCCACCAAAAATATGCATGTAATACAATTCCAACATGAATGTGCAGGTACTGGGACAACATTCTGAAATCCACAAGAACAAACTTATGTCTGTATAGTGTCACTAAGGACCATTAGGTCCTAGTCCACCAAGGACTCTATCAAAAGGTCAATCACCTGTAAAATAAATGACACATGGGTAAAAACCTATAAAGCGGTGAGTTTAAAAATACTTAGTAGGACACCCCAAAATCATAAAGCATATAAAAAACGAAATACAATCATCTCTAGATCGGTATATGTCTACAATAAAAATAAAAAATAATATCCTTAAATACTCAAGATAAACACAAAGTCTACGGGTAAGTCATAAGAAATGTATACCCAACATATGATTCTATCATAAAGATTCCATGAATCATTAATCCAAAAGAACAAAATTTTGAGTATGATGGAACTGATGAAGTCTATTAGAGAGGTACTACTTGTCAGGTCTCCTCATGAGAAAGATACACTGATACATCTGAAGAAAATATGATACACTAATGAGGATCACTTCCAAGTCCTTGGGCTGATACCAAAAAACACAATTTGGTTTAACCTTGTTATGTAGAGGGCCATGGACTGGGTAGTTTTGGCCTAAACAATTACAAGAACTCCACCTTGGGTATAGAAATTTATAGATGATATCACTTAGTGCCTCTCAGAGGGATTCCAAAGACTCTATCTTGGAAGTCCCACTGAAGGAATCATCATCATAGGAGTTGGAAATGATTCATACCTACCTTCATGGAATGGATAAGGGGAATGATCCTTAATAAAACTTCTCAAAGTCTCTGAAGACAAGGGAAATAAGCCATGTATTAAAGAGCACACAACATGTAGAAGGGTTAAATGCTGAATCCCTTAACCCTAGGTTATTCCCATTAAATGAACTATGTCATTTAAACTATGTCCTTTCGTACTACACAATATGTAGACTACCCATGTAGTCTACCCGTGATTCAGTACATGGCTCCAGCCTATGTATGTATGCCCATATACAGGTATATGGCTTCACCCGTGTACCCGGTTTAGGTCATGTCGTGTTGGGGAGTACACACTATATAGGCAACCTGTTTACATTACCTTGTGTTTATGTACTTCCAAATATTCATACTGAGTTACCAGGGATAGGCCACACAATGTGTTATAGGGTCACATGCCGTGTAATCCTTAAATTTATCTTAGAACCCCTACCCACTGCAAGGGTCCCCACACGACGTGTAGATTAAGTTTACAAGATCTGTTTTATGGGATCTTCTAGAATTCGTGGTTCTTCCTCCACATGCATTAGTTAATCCTTCATCCTTCGATCTGTCTATCGCCTGGCCTAAAAAGATCAGATCAACAATCATTGAGACATGAAAACTCCAAATCAATGACTTTCAGGCCTACTATCTTATTAGAAAATGAGATCATTCATCATTTGTTGTTCTGTTCCACAGAACATGAAATTATAAATCATTTGTCATACAAATCACTTTGTATCCATCTTCCCACCATTGTCTTGTCATGTTGATCTGAGATCTATGATTTCAGATCGTTTCACCAAGGAACGGGAGCTCAAAAATTGATTGATCATGTTGATATCAATATGTTTCCATTATAATGAGTAATACTGAAATCAATAATCACAATGATAATTCCCTCATTGAAAACCCCAAAAATATAATCCCATCCCAAAATACGCACAATCTATGAATAAATTCATTTTTTGAGGGATTCTTATTCATCATATAAATAAAGAATGAGGAATAAATAATATTAAATCAAATTTCCTTCCATGATTTGGATACATTGCTGATGAATAATGATGTTGTGTTGGGCTTGTTGGAGAGATCCTTCAAAATCAATGTGTGTGGATCATTGATCCATAGTATGAATTCATTCATCTTAGAGGATTCTCTAGAGCTCTATCCAACAATCCTCCAATATCTCTAGGATTATGTGTATAACAAGGGATTTCCACATAATCATCTATTTAAATATTAGTAATCCACTATGTTGGAAAAACAGAATAAAATAATTTATTTTAATTATATTATTAATTTTTTCACCCACATTTACCTTTTCACAAATGACCCATGCCAACTAATTTTATGTTGTTCCTATGGAAAAATCATGTTTTGAGTTCAATGGTGCCCTGAAATTTTTTATTTAGCCAATTGTTTATAAGTAAATCATCTTTTTTAGGAAAAAACATGTGTGTGTTCTACTTAATATATTTAAAACATTTTAAATATTTATTCCAGACACACCCAGCCTCGGAATCACACACTGTCTCAGTGTCTAGACTCAAAAATAATTTATATAATATTTGGAAATTAATACATGAATAATATGAATCATTATATTCTCCACATCTTGGGGATTTACGTCCCAAATAGACAATAAAAGGGATACTCAAAAAGATGATGGTATCGAGCATGAATCTGATCCTTTTACTTCTATGTTATTTCTTGATGATTTATGTGGTCCCATCAGACCCATCGAAATGGAATCAATCACTTACAAAGGATCATCTCCTACTAAACATAAATCTCCACTAGGTACTCACCAATGCTCACTCCATCCTTTATTTCCATCTTGAACTAGTCGATAATGTGTGATTGGTCATGCACGTACATCCTCATCCATGACACATGGAAGATATTCTGAACCCTGTCTAACTATGGATGTAGAGATATGTTATACACCCCCTCATAGACACTACTCCATATCTAGAAAGATCCAATGAATCTCAAAGATATCTTGTTACCCCATCCAAATATCTGTAATCCATTCTGAGGTGAAACTCAGAGGAACACATGGTCTTATTCCTCGAACTCCAACGACCTCTGTAATCTGTCATCATATGAAATTAGATGGATCTATGAAGAATTAATCTAATATGGGATAACATAAACATATTCTTTTATAGATTACACCAACATCGGGATCATGAGTGCGGAATACCCTAGGTTATTCCACCAAAGGGGTGACCTGTAGGGTCTCCAATAAAAATACTTGAATGGTTCAATATCAAAGTATTAATTGATGTTGTTGTTGTATAGAAACTCCACCAGTGATAGGTTATCCTCCCATATATGTAAAAAATCCAACATGATGGCTCGCAACATATACTCTATAACATGAATGGTTTGCTCAGTCTGGCCATTGGTTTGTTGGTGAAATGTTGTCCTAAAGCATAACTGGGATCCAAACAACTCCTTTAATCCCATCCATAGCTATAATGTAATGCAAAAATCATGATTGGAAATAATCATTTTTGTAACTCCATGTAGTTTCACTATGTCTTGATTGTATAGGTGTCCTAATCTCTTTAATTAACTCTATTCTCGTATAGTTAGGATGTGGTCAAATGTGGTGAGTCGGTGTAAGATAACCCAAATGGAATTAGGTCCCCTAGAAATAAATTATAATCCTATCAATTAGTCCTGATATATGTCATCTCACTTCTATTATGGAACCTCTAGGGGTTGATCCAAACCCACTAGAACATGGTTCCCACCCTTCACATGTAGACAAGTAAGGCATAGAAAGACAAACTCTCCAACTTCTTCCTTTTTCCATAGCCACCAGAATTGACATTAGAGGTCATTGTACATCATTTCCACACCTAGATGATCCTACAAAGGATATGTCTAAAAGTCTCTCATAACCTCATCCAGCAATTTCACTAGTGCCACCGTGCATCCTCTAAAAATAATTAAATTCCCACAACCTTTTTAATATCCATCAATAGCATGCCCTGTGAATATCCAATAATGTAGTGTCTCACAGTCAACATCCCCACGATTTGCCTCTCAAACTCACTATAAGAGTGGAGGGATGAAAAACATCAACTAGAGGTATACCGACCCATCTCCAACCAAAAAGGATAAATTCAATAATGATAAATACCCCAACACCTTGCTCATCAACTATGAATGAGATCTCCTACTGAGAGCATTGGTCACCACATTCTGATTCCAAATAGTGTATAAAATTTTGAATCGTAATACTAGAGTAACTCATTCCATCTACTCTACCTCAAGTTAAGATCATTTTTGAGAAAATATACTTTAGAAACTTATGATCAGAGTACATGAAAACCCGCTTTCCTATCATGTAGTGTTTCAAGATATTCAAAAAAATAAAACTACTTCTATCTCAAGATCATGGGTTGTGTAGTTTTTCTAATATTGTGTAAACTAGAGTGAATCATAGGAAATCATTACTTGCCTCTACATTATAATAGAAATTTCCTCGGTTATGAATGAAACGCAAAACAATATGTACTCAATATATTCCTCTTTCAATCTATAGATGGGTGCCCCTGTCAAACTATACCTCAACTACTGGAAATCATGTTGGAACTTATTTGTACATAGGAAAGGCTACCCCTTTTGAGGAAAAGATTTCAGGGGTGATGATAATATAGAGAAATTTGGATGAATCTCCGGTAATAGTCTTCTAACCAAAGGAAGATTTTCACCTCCATGACACACTTAGGGGGATCCCACGCTCATAATTTCTCATCCTTGTCTAGGTCCACGTCCACTACATTTGTAGAGAAAAGATTCCCTAGAAAGTGAACTGCTTGAATATAGAACTACCATTTTAGGATCTATCCGTACAGTCGGTGCTTCCGGTGTATGTCCAGAAGTATCCTTAAGTGTATCACATGCCCCTATTCAGATGCAGATTACACAACGATATCATCATTAAAGACTACAAAAAATGGTCTATGAAATGATGAAATATATGTTTCATGGATCCCATGAACACAAGTGAGGTGTTTATCATTCCAAAGGTCCTCATGATGTGCTCATAGTGACCACAGAAACAACTAAATATTGTCTTCAATATACCCTCTTCCTAAAATCATAGCAGTTGATAGCATGGCCTCATGTCAATCATGGAGAACCATCCTGCCCCTCTCCCCTGATCAAAGAGGTCATTGATCCTTGTTAGTGGATACATATTCTCCACAGTAACCGAATTCAAGAATTGGTCATCCATACACAACCTTGAACTCCCATTTTCCTTCTTGGAAAACAAAACTAGGGCTATCCAAGGTGAAACACTATGTCCCGCAAAGACCTTCCTCTACAAGTCCTCCAACTACACCCGCATCCCACAAAGCTCTTTAGGAGATATCTGATACACAGGCGATGATATTAGTTCCTGTCCCATGGTGTAGATCAATGTCAAATCCAATCTCATAGCACAGATGTAAACCTGGAACATCTTTAGGGAATACATCCTCATACTCAAACACTACTATGAGAAACTAAAAACACCTAAAATCAATAGAACCAAGGGTTTCAAAAACCTAGTGATGATTTATCAGTTTCACACTCTTATCCATGAGAAAATTCTATACTTCCTTGGTGTCCTTTCAACCAAATAAGTATAACCTTATTCCATCACTATGGACACACCTCACCTTTCACCTAAAATAGTAAATATGATATTCAACTATGGATAACCAGTCCATACCACGAATGACATCTTAAGTCCTAAAATATGAAACCAAGAGGTTCTAACTGAAACTATTGCCTCTAAGAGTTAGGTCACACTATCTGCATAAGTGCATGATCACTGAGTCTTCCCATGTAAGAGTATCCAGGATGAAGTGTTTGTTCAACGGTTCAATGGAAATCCCTTAGTCTGAAACAAGATATATAGAAATAGAAGAATGAATAGAACCTAGTTTTATCAGTACTTATACAAAATTATAATATAATAAATCTCATACCTCAAATCATTCAAGGAACCCCTAGGTTATGATCCTCACCACATGTAGCTATCGGGCCCCATATCCTATGGCTCCCAGAACACTATGTGGACAACCTAGGGGTGGTGGTGGTATCATGTTCAAACATAGACCACCGCCTTCTTATCTCCCATATCATCTTCCACATCCTCTATCCTATGGAACTTCTTTATCCTTCCACTATCTCTACCACGTTGTCCAATCCATAGTCTCTATGTCGGTTGTACAGTGGGTCAGACAATCTTGCGCTAGATGTAACCTCCCGTCAAATGCATAGCACTACCTCTCTCTTGGAGTAGTGGACCCAACATTTGATCCATGAACATAAAATCTTCTATCATGAGACCTCATCCTGAAACATCTTCCATGTCTAGGTCTCTGATACTGACATCAGCTCCCTACTCACATGGTCTCTACTCTGGCATTCCCATTGCTGACAACCATTGGCTATAATTGCATTGAAAATAAACTATCAACCACCAAAGCGATCTATCAAACCCAAAAACTGTTAGTAATTTATAGAAGAATAATGTTGGATCTGGTGTCTCTACGCATAGCTCTCTTGAAAGTAAGAGAACCGAAGAACTAATCTCGAACCATATCCATTGTGTACCTAGAAATGATGATAATATTAAATGAATACCCAGCCACTATCATGATACCCTATTGGAGCATAAAAATCTCTTGGATACATAAATACCTTAGTGTATCTGGTGAGAACTCAACAATGAAAAAATACTAAAAAACGATCCCTGAATGATTCACCTAATCATAAGACATAGTTTCCAAATCCCACAATCCCCTTACCGATCGAAGAATAAAGATCACTACCAAGACCACCATCATATTTGAAAGTGTCTTGAATACATGGGAAAGTCATGTCCCTGGTATAAGCTAATAAGCATCCTCCTCTAGGTCAGGTACTCCTTGGAACTTGATGTTTCTCTGTCTCTAAAACTCATCATGCGTGCTCAACCTACACACCTCATCTATTGGTATTGTGGGTACCACATTATACTCTATAGGCGGTGGTATGGATTTTTCACAACATGGAGGTAACATCTTATGAACCAGTTGTTATATTGAAGCCTTATCACTGAGGGGATCCTCCTCGAGATCATTATTCTTAATCCTATAAGGTTTATGTCACAGAGGAATCCTAAATTTAAACAAGATGTACCACAATCAATGAATATATCTAGAGAGATAACTTTAGAAGGACATGTAGAAAAAAATCCATTCTTATATGATGCATGTTCCATTATATTCCCAGCAATAGGTGTTCTCAAGTACTGAGTTTGATAGTAGGTGATTAGAGTCATGGTATATGGATACATCGCCCACCACACCAACAATGAAGACTATGGCCTAAAATCCAAACTCAAAACACTTGACACTATTTACTGAAACCAATCTCACATACTCTCGGTCCTAAGGAAGAACTGATACTCTGATACTACTCTATCATGACCCTTCTCAATGGGGACCAATCCAGGACTCCCCATTCCCCCCTCCAATTGGACATGAGCTAGTGACTAGCTCTAATTAGGCTTGTCAATAACATGATAAGAATTGGATATGTACATGTACAGATGAACACATCTACAAGCCCACAAAAACATGAAATGTAAAACTAAGAAAAAAATGCATGCATACATCTATATCCTATAACCATAATATGACAAAAAGTTAATGAAAGTAAACATGACCAAATACAATCCCACCCTAATGAATTCTATAACACAAGTCCAAACTGAAATTAAATATTCATGGACTAATATCTACAAGCTATAAGAACACACCTCAGTCTCTCTAGTCTCACTATGCACTATCGAGACCTTTTATGACTAGGAAATAGTAAAAAGTTTAATCATCTTCAAAAGACATGACATGTGTGGAAAAATCCTATGTAGGGGTGCGTATAACAATACTTAGTAAGACACCCCAAAATAAAAAAGAATTTGATGAATGGAATAAATTATTCTATACACATCTATATGTCTAAAATACATATAACAAGAATATCCATATATACTTAAAAAATACAAAAATTCTAGGGGTATGTAACAAACATAGTATACTGAGCCTATGATTCCAGCTTGAACATTCCACGAAGCACCAATTTGGGGGGACATAGTCTTGAGTCAGATAACACTAAGGAAATTCGTCTGATATGTTCTAATCATTGGGTCTTGACATGATAATGATATAGTAATATATCTACAGATAATACGACACACTGATGATGATCACTTACAAGTCCATGGGGTGATACCAACGAACTAAATCTTGATTAAACCTGATATGTAAAGGATCATTTCCTGTGTAGTGTTGGATATGTCTACACAATGAACTCCACATATTTTATAGAGATGAATAGAGTATCTCACTATGGGTCTCTTGGGGGGATTCCAATGACTTTATGCAGTAAGTCCCATTGATGGTATTATAGTCCTAGGAGTAGGAAATTATTCATACCTACCTTCAAGGAAATGATAAGGGGAATGGACCCTAATGAAAAATTTCCATGTCACCAAGGAAAAGGTCTCTAAGCCATGTACGGAAGTGAACACGATTTGAAGAAAGGTTACATGATGTGTCCCCTGACCTTGAGTTCTGACTGTGTAAATGGACCACGACATTTAAACTATGTTTGTTTAGTACTACATGAAATGTATACTACTTCTGTAGTCTTCCCATGTATAAGTGCATGGCTCCACCCCATGTATGTATGCATGTATGAAAGTTCATGTCTTTACCTGGGAAACTATTCCAAGTTGTGTCATGTGGGGTAGTACATGCCGTGTAGGAAACTCATGTACTCCACCTCGTGTCGATGTACTTCCCAAGATACATGTCGAGTTACCAAGGATAGGCCACATACAGTATGATAGGGTCCCACGCCATGTGATCCTTAACTTTCTCCTAGAAACCCTAGATTCCACAAGGGGCCCCACATGAAACCTTGATCTAGTTTACATGTCTTGTTCTATAAGATTTTTTAGAATACCTAGTTCTTACTTTATACACGTTAGGTGATCCTCCATCCTCAGATCTAGCCATATGTTTGCAGAAAAACTATATATTTATCCTCAATGAGTCATGAGAACACTGAATCAATGAGTTTCGGTACATCGATATTCATAGAAAATGATATCATTTTCTATTCATTGTTGTGCGCTGAAGAACACCAATGAATTTTAAATTGGGAAGCATTTATTGTAAAAATTTCTCCATCTCTATCATCACATCTTCATCATGTCAGGATGATCTTGTATCTACAATTTCAGACCATTGAGCTAAGGAATAGATACACAATGATCGATTGATTGAGATTTTTTGAGCTGTGGGACACGTGAAGAATTCCCACAAAAAATGATGATCCAGGTGAGAAAAACACAAATCAATCAATAGGAATAGACCTTGATTGATATTCTTGTTGATATTGAACTTTTCTATTAGAATGAGGAAGGAAGAAATTAATAATCCAAAAATAATTCCCCTATCTAAACCCCACAAATATAATTCTATCGTGCTATACGCAGGATCCGTGAATCAATCCATTCATTGATTGATTCATGTTTATTATATAAATAATGAATATGGAACATAAAAATGTAAATCAAATTCCTTAACTAGATTTGGATCAATAACTAATGATGAAAAAATATATGTTACATTCATTGGTGAGATCCATCAAGATTGATGTGCGTCGATCATCGATCCACGATCCACCAACATTCGTCCTAGTGGATTCCCTAGAGCTCTCTCCAATGGTCCTCTAGTGTATCCATATTTATGTGGATAACCCTAGGATTTACCCATAATAATCTATTTAAATATGAGGAAATTGAAGTGTTGGTAAAAGTAAAAAAATAATTTATTTTAATTTTTTTATTCATTTCTGGTCCAATGATGAATTTTTCACAAACAACCCACATCGACTAATGTTATGTTATGGATAGGGTAAAACTCACATTATCAGTTCAACGATGCCCTTAAAATTATGATCCGGACACCTATTTAGAAGTTATTCCACATTTTTAGGAAAACCATATGCACATGCCATTTTAAATATTTAACATATTTTAGACATTTATTATGGGAACACTAGACGTCGTAATCTCATGACATCTGAACACCTGGTCTCAATAATAATATATGAAATATTTAAAAATAATACATGGTAAATATATGTGATTACACTTATATGATTGAATATGTAATATTAAATTTTAAAAAAATTAATACCTCAAAAATAATATTTTATAATAAATAGATTAAAAATTATTTTTAATTAATTTAAAATCATGTAATGACAAAAAGATATATTTTTAAATGAATTATGATTATATGTGTAATGTATTTACATATTGATAAATTATATTAATCACTGATAAAGAATTTTCTTAGTGTAATTTATTGTTAATATAATAAATAAAATTAATCGAATTTCAATAACATTTAATTTAATAAGAATAAATTTATTTTAATCTTCTTAATTTATCTATGTTATATATTCTTAGTTATTCCCATGTATGGATAGTTATTATTTTTTCGATTCAACCACCCACATTAATGATTCTATAAAAATATCATCATTTTCATTATAAATAATTATAATGAAATTAATAAATATGATATATTATATTAATGTTTACTTTGTTTTTTTAATATGTTAATGGATGTTTGACAAAAAATGATTATTATAGTGTAATTTTTTATTAGTAAATTTCCAAAAACATTTTCATCATGGATTGAATTCATTTAAAACATAACCACCATTCCATCCAATAAAACTGGGAATATATAAAATTATGGAAGAAATGATTACAATACCGTTAATAATCTTGTAGTGATGATATTGTTATCACATGTTGAGGATGTAGTTGAATAATATGAAACGTGAATAAATCAATAAAAAAAAATATTATCTGATGATGAAAATAGAAAAAATTATATATATATATATGTGTGTGTGTAAGGAATGGTTTTAAATAAAGTGTTTAATGATAACATATATTTTATTGTATATGTATTATTTGATTAAAATGGGTTTTTATTGCATATATACATATATTAATTCAATATCATAGAAATTGAGATTAATGGTAATGGTTTCTCATTTGAAATTTTAATTCATTGAGATATTCTTCACATTGGCCAATTTCCATATTTTTTGTTGTTTATATTCACATATTATCTCAATTTTATTATAATTTTGATTCAATTTAAGGGATATAATATTCTTACTATAGTTGTCTCTTCATTTGTGTTCAAATTAAAATTTTACTAAATGTAGAAGTGTTTATTTTCTAATATCACTTTTACATATTGACATTTTAGGATTAAACTTATATTAGGAAGATTTTTTATATTTTTTCCTTATTAAATACCTGACCATTTTCTTATCTTGTGGTTATTTATAGGTTTTACATATCATATATTACCATTTCTACTAACTTTATTTCCCAATTTCATCAACATGATATTTTTACATTAAGCTAACCTTATGTTTTGTTTTTGGTCTAGAATCATTCTCATCCATCTCCTTATTCAATATTATTTTATAGATGTCTGTAACTCTACATATAGGACTAATTAAGGTCTTTTTAATGGGCTATTAATTCTTATCAAAAGGAATCTTATTTAAATATTTTTCATATGATCATTTCCATAAATCAATGACTCCCATTACAAAACATCAAAATGAAAATTCTTTTCAATAATTTTCCATATCAATATATTTTCTTTATTTTATATATATATATATATATATATTTATGAATCTTCATTTTTATGATTTAGTGTTTTCCAAATTTATTTTTATTCTCATTTTTTAAATAAAATTAAAAAACTTTTTATTGGGAAGGTATAGCCAAATCCATTTTGATGATGTTTTATTGATCTTCTTGGAAAGTGGAGAGAGTAGTACTATATAACCACAAAATTCCAACTATTATTAACTGTAACATATTGTACTTACTATGTGATCAGTGTCATAATTTCATCATATTTTTATCAAATAATTAAATAAAGTATTTATGTGGGTGTCAAAACTCTGAAATTTCCATATCATTATTCTCCTAATCATAGGGAAATATTATCCTCTCTGTGGATGTTGGGATCATTTCTAGATCTAGGTAAATAATTTTTCCCATTATATTCTTCTCCTTCCGTTTTTATTTGTTTAATTTTTATTCAATAAACTTTTCCATTTATAATTATAATATTTTTTTAAAAAGTGTACTATATCTTGAGATAAAAAATCATGTTTTGGTTTTCCCAAAGTAAAAAATTTTCTGTTGAATAATTATAGGTGAATGATGATCACTTTGGAAAACCTGATTTCAGTTACTAGTGGTTCAATATCAAGTATTTTATTAATTGGAGAAAGATAAAATTATAGCTTCTCAGTGAGAAACCAACTGATACAGTGAAGATAGAGTTAGGTAAACACGATTTATATGTATTGTGTGTTGTTTCTATTATGTTGGAAACAAACATACAATTCAATTATAGATAGGGGAAGTAAATGGATTGGATGATGACATCTGTCACGAATATGTTTTGGAATCCTTTTACATCAAAAAATTTGTAGATTATACAATGAATATTCAATCTAAAATTGTTTGAAGGGAAAAATTTTGCAGACCACATAATTTAATTAAATCCCATCATAAGTAAGTTTTTATCTTTGGTAATTAGGAATGAAAATTAGGTATATAAATATGTTTTACAATTTTTATTACCTAATAGTTGTTGAAGGTCTGTAATGAAAATGAGATGTTCTTCGAAGAATAAAAAGTATGTTCTGAGGGATGTTTGACACATAATAGTCAATAAGGATATTCAATGAAGAATATAAAGAGGATTATCTATTTTTACGATTAACATAGAAGGAATATCCAGATACATTCAGAGAGATAATCACATAGGATGATCAAAATAATGGTGGAATACTGTGAAATGGAAAAATGGACTGATTGTAACTACTCGATTTGTGGGGGATAAAGGAAATGATAAGGAGTAGAGTTATAAATGCAATGTTCGAGAAACAAATATAGTAAACACATGAGATGGATACATTTTTATGTATTATTATTTCTTAAGGATATACCAATGGAGACTTCGTTTATAGACTCCGGGTTATCATTCCATTCCACTTTGGAGAAGGGTTTCATAAATAATTATATTCCTAGAAATTTTGGTAAGGTAAATATCAATAAAAAATAACCCTTTTATAATTTTGGAATGGAGGTATATGAAAAAAACAATAATGGATGTTTTCAAATTCTAAAAGAAATTTGGAATATAACTAAATTAAAAGGAAACAATATGTCTATCATAAATCTTGATGATTTTGGATTTAGTACAACATTTATTGGTGGTTCATTTAATATTACCAAGGGAGCTATGGTCATAGCTCCCGGAGTAAATAATGAAACCATGAATAAAATTATAGAAACATGCATTGTAATTCTTGCATAAATAATTTTTATAGGGATTCACAACTATTTAATTATAGGTTTTTCAATATGTTTGATAAGAAGATTATGGTGCTGGAATCAAATGGAGTTCCACTAGATATGAATTTGCTGGATTTTTTATTGTGTGAAGTTTGTATGATAAGAAATAATAAGAATACATCCTTTTAAAAATGAGGTATACTACCGAGGGACTAGAAGATAGACCATGTTCTAACTAATTTTTGGAATCCTACAATAGTTTATCCCCATAGAAGGTCATAATATTGTATAACACATAAAAATAACTCAAAAAGGTAGGTATGGGCTTACTTCCTAGAATAAAAATATGAGGTTTTTAACATGATTCAAAATGGAAGGCCACCGTGAAATATAAGTCAAGATCAATGATGAAAATTTTAAGGTCTGACATTGTTGTGGAGTATTGTAATTTGGAGTTCTTTGATTTCATGGATAATAATGGAATTTTATAGGATATTACCCTTATAGGTACACCACAATAGGATGGTGTAGCTAAAAGTATGAATAGAAAACTGAATGAACAATCTAAGAGTATGAGGTTTCCCATAGGGTTATCCAGGACATTATGAGATGGGGTAGTGAACATGGAAATATATCTCATAAACAAGAATCCATCTTTTCCAAATGGATGATTTTATACCAAAGTATCTTTATTTTGTACAGAAGGTAAGACTCTTGTATTTATGTGTATTTTTTGGATATATGTACATATAGATTCTGATTCAAGGGACATGTTTAGGTTGTATCGAAACCATGATTCTTTATTTTTTATAGTGTTGAGGATTTTTGTTATCACTTTTGGTATTATATAAAATAGATTAAATTCAAAAATCATAATAAGATATATAATGAATGATTCACATTTATGGACTATACTGAAACTGATGTGGATAGTGGGTATAAAAAGTAGAGCACTAAGAGAATGTGATCTTGATCGTTTACATAAATATGTGACACTAAAACTAGTATAGGTAACTCATCTAGAGGATTTGAGGAGATTAATAATGGTGATAAGGTCCGGAAATGGAAATAAATCACCCTTATATTATTTTTTAATGACTAAGGATGGAGAACTGGAGTATTTGAATGATTTAATTTAGTTAAAGGAGTTGAACAATTGGGAGCGACAAATGAAGGAGCAGATTTCTTCTTTGCATGATGATAATAAATGGGAGCTAAAACCTTCAGCACATGGAATAAACAAATTAAAAAATAGGTATATTGAGTCAAATATGAATATACTGGTAATAGATGGTACAAGGAAAGACTGGTTGGGAATTATTTTCAATATAAGTATTGTTTGTATTTCACTAAAAGTTTCTCACCTATAGGGAATCATTCACCATTGGTGTGTTTGTTATTTCTTCATCATCATAATTATATGTTAATTAGAATGATATAAAGATTATATTTTAAAATAGAAACATAGAATATTATATTTATATGAAACATAAATAGTGATATTATGTGTCAAGGAAGGAAGACTGGGTGTGAAAACTCTAGAAAATTTTTTTGTGGTTAAAGAGAACACATATGTAATGGAACAAAACGTCTGACGAATTCATGAGTAAAAATGAAAAAAATGATGTGACATGGGTCAATGTTGTCACTCTATGTATTTTGGTGAATAATAAATTATATTTCTTCTACATATGGATTATATTATCATTCAAGGATAATTTATTTATACGATTTATGTGATGGAATGGTAGCTGGTTGGGGAGTTTGGGATGAATGATCATGGAAAAGAAGGTTTGATTTTGGTTATAATGGTTAAAAGAGACCACCGAACTAGAATATAACTATAATAACTAGATGAATATATTGGAATGATTTTTATAATAATTAGTATGCTAGAAGAAAACTTTTTTTCTATTCCCCAAGAATTCTATTTCAACCTATCAATGGAGAAAGCACCGAAGATTGATGAAGAGGTGAGTACATGCAGAAGGTTCCCTATGAAATTTTTGTTTAAACTGTGATGTATTTAATGGTTTCTAAATGGTCTTTTATTTTTCATTTATTTTTATTGGTGATAATGTACATGTCTAAAACTATAAAGAAACATTGGGATGCTCTGATTTGGATATTGTGATAGTTTAAGGGAAATAAGTAAGTTTCTCCATTATTTTAGAATGAAATTTCCTTATATGGGTATGTGGTTACTAACCCCTGTGGTGTTTTCGATAGTATCAGTAGTACCACATGTTATGTATTTCCCTATGGAGGAACTGTAGTAAGCCTAATATTTCATTTATATTAGGTGGTTTGTTTATCCACCATGGAGAATGATTTCATTTTTATAATAAAATTTTAGAAGGATATGGTTTGGTAGAAGAAATTCTTGGATGAGTTGTATAAAAAGATAAAGGATGATTTTTTTCACTATTAAAGTCATATTATGTTATATAATGGTGGGAACTACATATTTAATTCCTCGAGGAATTATATTTAATTGATTTACCATATTATTAGAGTCTTTGTATAATATGAGATGTTGTTATTTAGAATGATTCGTGGAACCAATAATATAGATGACGTGTTTAAAAATGTGATTGTAATGGAGAAGTGGATGCACTTTTATAACACTATTGTTATATATTTATTAATGGAAAATGAGAGGGAAAATATAGTTTATTTATATGGAAGAAACAATTAGAAACCATGTATTATTTCATAAATCATTAGCTTCAAATTTATTATCTAAGAGTAAGAATACACTATTTTGTAAAAAAGCAGAAGAATATTTTATTAGGTATTCTGTTTTAGTAGAATCTAAGAAGATCAAAAATTTGTTTTATGATCCATGTAATATATTATTGGATTATTTTAGCCCAATCCATTTTGGAAGGGAAGGAATAGATCTTGTCCAATGGAACAAAAATGGGAATATAGTAGTGGGGAAATTCAAATGGTTACTATAGAATCTCACACCTTATAGATAGTGGTACTATAGTGATGTAGGCCTCCATCCATCAGTCACTATAGAATTCTGGACTTACTATGTAGTTTTTGTAATATTAAAATAATCTACATTATGATATCATTCAATCTAGTATTTCCTTACATTTACAAACATTGAAATTTCCCTATAATTCCTCCCCAAATCATAGTGAAATATTTTCCTCTCCAAAGTTGTATTAACGATTTCATAAACTGTGTAAATTTTTATGTTCTATGATATTATCCTCATTCTTTTTTTATTTCATTTCTTCATTTGGAATCCATTTTTATATTTCTACTAATAATATTTATGCATCATTTTTTTCTAATTTTTTAATTTAATTTTATAATGCTCTTATAGAACTACTTTTACTAGATGTCAACATCCTAAAATGTTTCTTATACATTATTTAGGTTATTCAAGTATGATTGTTTCCAAAAATTTTAATTTTAATTTCATACAATATTTTTTGAAAATATTTTTTTTCCGAAAATATGTATCATTCCCATTAGTTAATTAATAGATGATGAAATTATGAATGATTTCACAATTTAGTTGTTCATTATATGATCAGTGGTTATGATATGGTCGTCTAATAGAAGATGTGATGTTTTAAATATAATCATATAATGATGTTGTATGTGGATAATATTTCAATTATCTATATTCACAAGTATATTCATATAGATGAATTTATGAAGCTATGATCAAAAGTTTTTCAGTGGGCCTGATTTTGGGAGGATATGTAAACAAGTTTGACTATGGACATGAAATGGGCAGTTATGTTCAGAAGTACATGCATGTACAAGATTGTGAGTAACTATGTTCACACGTATTTTCATTGGCATGATTGTAGTTATCTGTGATCCCAATGTTATGTTTTATTATTCTTATCCACATTCCATGTTATTTATATTATATTTTCATTAATATTGTCTCAGGTTTCCACATTTCTATTAATAATGTCTTATGTTATGAAAAAATCATTATTCCATGACACAAGATTTATTATTCATGTTTTTTTGGTGTTGGATTCTCTGTTATTATGTCTTTGAACCTTTATTGTGTTATCATACCCATATTCTCATCTTATAAACTGTTTTGAACTGTCAAATATATCACATGTGAATAAAATTATTGTGAATATGAGATCACACTTCTCATATGATTCCATTCACAAGGATTTAAAGAATTGTGTAATATTTGACTTGTCTAGAAGGGGTTCTAGTTTTGTTATACTATGGAGGAATATTAAGTGTTTTTACAGTTTATATATATATATATATATATTATTCCAATAAAATAAAACATTTAGTTGTGTAATTGTGTGCATTTGTGGAATGTAATTTTTAAAGTATAATAATGTTGTAGAATATTTATGTCCAATATATGGGTCACCACAACTGGTGTTAAAGAAGATGGATAGAGATTTAATTTTATCCCTATATCCAAAAGTATGGGTCCATGGCATTTCTATTAGTAATATAGTGGTGTTTTTTTATTTTCTAGGATTAGTATATTGAGAATATAAGGATAGAACCTAATACAACCTATGATGAACCACAAGTGATTAAGGATGAACCTAAAATATCATAGGTTGAACTGTAAGTGGATTAATGTGATACATAAAATTATTTAATTCCATTATCACATGATTTATTACACTTGTTATAAAAGATTAAAAATATAACTATCCTTCTTTTCAATAACTGAAACTATGAGGTTTCATTTCAGTAACCTAATCCTTGTAAAACTACCTTATATAAAAATGGTAAAAATAGATTTTCCTAAATGATTGGTTTATAAAAACCATAGTGGAAATAAGACTCCACTTTGAATGTGTCAGAAATGAGGGAATAAGAACAATGACACATTTCATTATGAAAATGGAAGGTGTTTTATGTGTGGTGAGGGATGGAATATTTCGATGATTTTA
The DNA here is from genome assembly GCA_963277665.1 of Viscum album. NCBI lineage: Eukaryota > Viridiplantae > Streptophyta > Magnoliopsida > Santalales > Viscaceae > Viscum > Viscum album. The sequence goes on along the minus strand of OY728122.1, from coordinate 573,221,768 downwards.
AATGGAAAAAATGAATACTCATGTTGATGGTCAAATTAAAAATCTTCATAATGTAAAACTGACAAATCAATGTCTTAAATGTGAGTAATGTGAGAACTATATAGTCTTATGCATTGATTTAATGATTATTTATACGAATATATGTTAGTAACCCACTAATCCAAGGTATAAAGGGAAATCTTATGTATTCCTGACTGTAGAAGTGGTTCATGAAAAGGAAGTTGTGTCACGTAATCCCATCATCCACTGTAGAACATCTAATGAAAAATTTGATCCTATATCTACCAAATCCTTCAAATTATAATTTTTTTAAATATTATCAAATCTCCACCTTAAATATTAGATATTAAATTAGTAGGATAAACTCATAATGGTGTTAAAATTTATTCCCTTTTCAATAATTACTCTCGGATTGATGTTTATTGGAATGTACATCATTTAAATATTATTATCCACCATTTATTTTATTTTTATGAAACATTTTTAAGGGTTCTATACCTAAAAATAAATACTATATCAAATTATAGGATATAGAAATCATAATTTAGTCCTAAAACAAATATGACCATTTAATAGAGTAAAACATCATATGCGCACTATGTGTAAATTAGATCCATTTTATAGGACTTATTATTGAATCATGAGGTGTATTTATCTAAAATAATATAAGAGAAACAAAAATAATAATGAAATTCATATTGTGATGGAAAAGATGATTTTCCTATTGTTATTAAGAGTGTGAGTTTAATATCTCATTAAAAATAGATCTTGAGTTTTTTATATCTTATTTATACCATATACTATATTTGTTATTGAGTGAGGATTAAAACTTTTAGGACAAAATTAATTTAATGGGGTAGATGATAAAAATTTAAGTTATATGGTAAATTTTCTTTCCTTATAAAATGTTTGTATAATTTTAAAATATGTTTTCAATGCATTCCAAAGAATTAAAATTTATTAGGAAATAAGTCATGCATCATTTGATTGAATCAAATCTGTCTCTTTTAATTTATTTTTGACAGTTAAAAAACAAAAAAAAAATAACTGTTACAGACATTTGACTATTATTTAAGATGAATTAGTGCTTTTCATAATTAGTAAAAATTTAAATGTGGAAATAAAATGAAAGTATTTGTATTTGTATAGCTATGAAATACCTTGGACTATCTTCACTCTTGTCAATAACTATTAGTAAAACTAAATCTACCATGATAAAAAACATCATGAAATGATAAATAATTATGAAAAATACTATGTGAATATTAATGGAATGGTAATATTGAATTATTATTAAAAATGGAATTAATTTATAGGATGTAATGGGGGTAATATATACATTATATGATTATTATAAAAAGGTTTTGTGGTTGTTTGGTATATTACAAGTAAACATGCTATGAGTTATGAGATTTTAGTATATAGTTAATATTAATAAAATTTATTTACATGTCAAGAATATACATGTTCATAAAATATAATCTATTTGATAACTAATAAGTTAATTTTTAATAATAATTTATTATTTAAAATAACATTTATTTTATATAAATTTTTTTCTTAAAAAATTATGTATTTAGTTTAATTTATTAATTTTATGTAATTAAATTAATAAAATGTATTGATAAATTACTCCAATTTATTTTGACATAAAATTAATAATATCCATGAAATAATTATGGAAAAATAATTTATACTAATTTAGTTATTCATAATCAAAGATAAATTTATCACTTAAAGACAATTTTTTATTATTTATTATATGTCTTTAAAAAACTTAATGAGTCACATTCATAATATTAGTTGAAATGTTTTTATACATATTTCTAAATGATTAATCATTAAAACATTGATTACCAATTAGTTATAAATAATGATATAATCATTTAATGGAAAAGATATATATATTCCCCAAAGCTTTTTTTCTATATGTAATGTATTTTTATCTTCTAAAACTAAATTATTAACTAATAATGATTTATTTTACTTACATTTATTTAAAATATATTGAATTAGACATCATATATGGTTTATTAAACATTGATAATTATTTATATATTTACTGTATAAAAAAATATAGATTTTTTTGTAGTGTTATAATATTAAAATAAATTTTTATCACATTTATAAATTGTATACCAGAAAATTGATTTAAAATTTGAGATAAGTATTTATGAATTATTTAGTAATATAATTTTGTAGACATAATGAAATTTCCCTACCCATCTGACACTAAATTGGTTCCATAAGATGACAAAATACCTGACTTGTGGCTCACCTCTCAATATACTAGATGCTTCTATCTAGAATCAAGGGTCTACTAAGGTATACAGAGAAACTATTAACCTAATTACTAGAGTAATACAACAATATAAAAAATGATGAATGATAACCATGTAATAATGATCAGAAACTAGGCATCATGAAGTCAATTCCCCAAAATAGGTAATTTCGAAAAACTATACAATAAACATGCCATATCATATTTGTTTCAAGTGACATATGGAACCCAAAATAATGGAAGAAAACAATTACCAAAATGGGTCATCAGTTTATTTCAGGTTCCCTCATCCATGATCCATTCCAAATCCCATATGAACCATCAAACCTAGGTATTTTCCTTTATCTTGGACTACAACAACAATATCTACTGGGATTCCCAGTAGTGGCCCAAGTAGGGTTTCAGTACAAATCAGGAGACAACCACCAATGGAGTATAAATAAATATAATGTCAATTAAAAAGTGATGAATCATTTTAAATAATTAGTACTCAATAAGATAAAAAAAATTAGGATCCATTTAACCCTAAGGGAACATCGGTTCCACATTTTCACCAAAACACTAAACCTGCATCAGTGCACACTAGAGTCTAAACCAAAAATATAAGGGGAGTAAAACTATAGAAATATTGTTATCACAAATAAATCCAAATATATGATTTTACCTTAGTGAATTACTCCATGTTCTTATAGCATGTCCAAATCATTAAATCCTGGACCATCTGTCCATTATCTCACCCATGCAGCACAATGAATGGTCTTATAGCATGAGTCTATACTAACCCATATAGGCTTGTAGAATCATTCCAACGGATCCCAAAGTATTTATGAGCATCATTCCAATATAAAAAAATCTGACGCATTGTGGGCCCATGACATCAGTCTATCCAAACTTTATGGTGGGGAACCTTAGTCCAATGTCCATGACATGCCATTAAACATTTTTATAGGCTCAATTATTAATACACATTTTTTAAAATTAAAACCACAATTTTAATGCTTTAAATTTAACAACATTCATAGGATTCAACACATTCAACACAATTCACTGAATTCCATAACTGAAAAAATATCCATTTATTCAAAACCATTACCATTAAATGTACTTTGAATTTATTTTACAACATGGAAATTCCCAAATTACCTATTTATAGATTTTCCCCTTAATTATCTCACAACCCAATTAGCTTAATAGGTTAATACAAACAACCTTTTATAAAAAATTAACCTGATGAACACAATTAAAATTGTGTTAATCTCATAACCCTTGAATTCATCTCATAACAACTTAATCCCAATGTTCAAGGGAGTTGAGCACACCATCGGTTCACTTATACCCAATATATTCATCATAAATTGATCAAACAATGTCTTTGGACGGTCCAATATATATCTTAGAAACCCAATATTTTTCATTTCCAACCATAAGATAAAATGAATAGAAAAATAGTCCAATGAAAAACCACAGACACACAAATAAAAATCAAGAGTATGGGATATAAATTATAGAACCCATACCTCATGATTTTTAATAAGTAATCATCCAAAAAAATCCCTTGATTCATTCACAAACAACAATCCATTCCTAATCTACATAACTATTATAAACACAATGGTTTAAAGATTTTAAGTAATATAAAACATCCCTCCACATTTCTTCCATGAAAATAAAATAAAGAGGAGTGGTAGACTCACCCAAATAATTTATTCACAACCAAAAATACTTCAAATAGATAAATATCGAAGGAAATTACCCATTGGGATTTTTGGGATCTCTTGGTCTGTAACCCTTGGTGATACAAGTTGAAATATAAAGATAATTGGGTAAAACCCATAAATCCTGAGTGGGGGAAATTGTAAATTTCCACTCTTTAGTGAGGAGTGTTTTTTGGATCCACAGTTGAAGAAACCATTTTCCAACATTCTATCCACCTCTTTCAAAATATTGGTAAAGGCTGAATTTTTTTCTAGGAAGCCTTCATGGTATCGGAAATGTGAAGAGTTTATGTATTTCGACCTGTCTAAGGGAATATGGTTTCTAAGACCACCCTTGAAGGGTATGTCAACCATGTTCAATCCCACTACAAGATGTAGGATTTAGAGCCATGGTTAGTATTAAATGTGTTCCCACCATGCACTCTACAATGTATATCCACCCTTCCCCTCCCATTTTCATGTTCCAAAATCCATAAATAATACCAAGACCACTCATAATCTCAGAAATAATTTAAATAACCCTTTTTATGGCATTTAAAACAAATTTAGACAATAAATCACCTCTTTGAAGGGTAAATATCATTCAAAATCCACACCTTATAATAGGTCATGTTCATTTTGTTCCCCAAAAGATCATAATGTCTCTAAGGAAAACAATGATTAGGCCACTATGCCTACACATATACTTCCCACTCCCTTGATTCATCCTAAATGTTACTGTTCTACCACAAAACTTACACTAAATGTATAGTATTATCCAAAAGACATTCTATTTATGGTCCAAAATATGAATAGGTTTTTCATCAAAGGAAACACCAACCTAAATCTATACATCATGAAAATCAATCAAAGGAGACGGTTCAGTATGATATAGTTGAAGCTGTGACACCTGAAAAACATTGGGCATACCACTATACCTCAATGGAACATCCAATCAGCCTGATACTTGTCTAATCCTCTCCATAATCTCAAATGACCCCACATATCTAGGCTCTATAATTACCTTTATTTGAATCTTATGGTGAACTAATCTTTGTGAGAGCCAAAAGAACACATGGAAACACATCGTAAATTCAAGTGGTTGAGGACCTTGATCTTCATATGACTTATTACTACTCTAGTACATATAAATTTTCATTTATATAAATATGATTCAGAATCAAGTGATCATTATCTAATGTGTCCTACATGAGACTCCATCCCAATAACTCTGACTCTAAATATTTCTCCATATATAATGGTGATCTGTATTTCATAAAATAGATCTCCAAATATGGTTCCATATGAATAGTCACATGATAAAATTTATTATATGAGAACTGTATAATTTTAAAATTCTTATCCAATATCCATCCAATGTATTTTAAACATTCCCTCGACATGTCCTATAATATCGAGATAATTTTCTTTGATTTCCTAACCATATGTGGGTGGAATGCATTACTCAAACTGATAGTTCTGGATGTTGCGAAAGCACGGTTGGGTCGGAACCCAACTTTAATTTGTACCATAATCAATGAATGTTATGGGATAAATACAATGATAAATTATAGTCTCTATGGAATAAAATAAAAGATTTAGATAAATAAGGAAGAGGCCCAAAACCTATAGAGAAAATCTTCTACATCAGGATTATAATTAATTTAATTAATTTCATAAAGAATGGAATACCTAGATTTTCGGTACTTTCTTCATAGATTATATTGAACTTTTTAAATAACCCTTCAAGATAATCACATTTCACTTTAGAGGAACCAAACTAGAATCCCTCTAGCGGTGATCCATATGTGATTCAATAGCATCTGATCGACACCACCAATTCTTTGGGTTCTATAATGTTGAAATGAGTGTCTTGTGTCGGTCGTTTATGATCGGTTTTTTTGGCCTTTAATAATTTATCTCATTCTTGAGAGGGGTGGTAAGATGATTTGAGAGTGAAATTGTTTAGCTCAATAATTCTCAATTCACTGGGCGTGTAGTTCAATACATGGAACAATAAATGTACGTTTATATTTATCGACATGTGGTTTCAAATACAATATTTAATTTATTAAAAAAAATTAAATACATTAAATACCGTATAGAAAAACCATGATTTTATTAATAATAACATTTCAACATTTATAGTGCTCCAACTTGTGAAAAATGGAATTATAAATAAAATTATGGATCACAAAATAATAGCAACATTATTATTATTTTAACATGTGCCAACTAATTAAATAATTATATATTGTCTTGCAAATATTTATTTTACTACTAGACCATCCTTCATCTTCCCTAAATCAACTTCCATTTAATGAACACCTGAATAAATAAATTAATAATTTATTATTTTAAATAAATATTTGATTTACAAACTAGTATATAAATATTTATTAATTGTTCAATAATATATATATATATATATATATATATTTCACATAATTAGGAGAATAAGTATTTATTTAATTTATGCAATAAGTTTAACATCAATAAAATTATTCCACATTCTTGAAAATAACATTTATTCTATTAATTAAAATAAAATAGATTAAAGACCCCAAAAAACACTTAGTGTGTGACCCTCTTGGATTCATTCTCATTGGAATCAGGCGAGCTTGCCTAATGTCCAAGAGTACTATCTAGAAAAAGGTTATAGAACCCAAGAAAAAGAACATAACGTCACAAAAATGACATCCACATATGAATGCTCACCATGTAATATAATCCCTTTGTCTCAATATCTCATCAAGTAGGTTCCATGATAGTGTCATCAAGCATTGTGCTTAATACGTCGTTCGTTGACTACTCGAGATTAACTCATCATTGCTCCATGGCCATGGAATTTCATGTGATGATTCTATTTCTATCAAAGGGTAGAGATATCAACTTCCATAAATGGAAGGGAAAAAATTATTCATCGACTTATCGATTAGTAACATGCCACTCATGATACACCCAACATACCCTACTTTCCTCCAACTGTCTGCATGACAGTTCTAATCTGTAAATCAATGTTTTTTAGTCATTACACATATTAATGATAATCATAATGTCTAAGGATCATTACATATAATCGCATATTAGAGTATAAGATTACACCAAAACATGTAGAATTCCTACTGATGGGTCTGTTCTCATAATCACACATCTTAGAGATTACCAAGTATGAACTTCATGAAAGGAAATATCATCTTCTTACGAGTACTCAAAACTAATGATATATATATTGTGTGTCCCATTATTGTATGTCATCCAACTGTAGAACAATATTTATGAATATTGTCGTAGCAATTCAAGGTTCTTATCATAGCAGGGAACTGCTATGGCCATTTCATGGCAAAAAATACTCCAGGAAATTGTTACACTATAATCGTGTTGAAAAATGAACAATATATAATAAAGTGTTTAATATTTAAATATATTAAATATTCATATAATCGAAGTACAACCAATTTGTTCTTGTAAACAAACTCTTACTAACTCCCACTTGGACTAGAGTGAACTACCTACAACTTTCAATCAACTAGACCTCACATGATGATCATGTTTCTATAGAGTCAAGGCTTTAGTCAACAGGTCTTCCATGTTGTCTTCCATGGAAATACTGCATACTACAACTTCACCTCTCTGAAAAAAATACATCAAGAGAAGATTCTTCTGAAGTATGTGCCTCATCCGCTGATGTGACCTTGGCTCTTTTATGAGAACCACCGCAGCAGTATTATCACAGTACAGTGTGATGGGATCTTTACATCATGGAATCACATACATCTCCTACATGAATCTTAGAATCCAAATTTCTTCTTTATCTACCATAGAAGCTATGATATACTTTTATTCTATTATAGAATCGGTGGACACACTCTACTTTGAGCTCTTCCAACTCACTACACCTCCATTAAATGTGAAGATGTATCCCATTTGTGACTTCATTCCATCATGATAAGTATAGAAACTAGCATCTACATATCCTCTAATGATTAGTTCCTCATCTCCTCCAAAAACTACGAACATATCCATATTATGCCTCAGATACTTTAGGATAGTCTTGACTACCATCCAATGGAGGCCTCTAGGGTCATCTTGATATCTTTCTACCAAACTCAATGCATATGTGACATCCATCCTAGTACATAGAATGACATATATAACTGACCCAATAGCTGATGCATATTGAGTTCATTCCATTATCTTTCTTTCCTCATGTTTCTAAGGACACATTTTCTTAGAAATATGAATGCCATGTTACACTAGAAAAAATCCCCTCGTTGATTGTCTCTTACTGAATCTCTTCAGTAACTTATGAATGTATATACTTTGACTTAGGCCCAACAATCTCTTAGATCTATCATGATGGATCGTGATCCTGTGAATATATTCCTCCTCTCCCAATTCATTCATGGGGAAGCATTGATTCAATTGTGCCTTACCGTAAGACAGGTATCTCATTTACAATAAGTAATATTTTATCAACATATACTGTTTGGAAAATTATTGAACTCTCACTAAATAATTTTCAGACACATGGGTCACATTCATTCTTGATAAAACAAAGTATCATTACGAATTAATCAGGATGAATGTTCCATGACCTTGATTCTTTCTTTATTCCATAAATGTATTTCTACAGCTTGCATACCATATTGTCATCCTTTAGGGTCATAAACCCTTTAGTTTTTGTCATGTAGACATCATATTAAAGGTTCTCATTAGGGTAGGATCTTTTTACATCCATTTTCAAAATATAATAGTCATGGTATATGGAAATGGACAATAACATTATGATGGATTTAATCATTACAACTGGTGAAAATGTTTCATCATAGACAATCCATGATGTTGCTTGATCAATTTTCCAACCAGTCTTGCCTTATAGTTACTTAATTTCCCTTTTATGTCTAGTTTCTTCTTGAATATCCATTTTCAACAAATAGGCTTTACGTCAAATGGAGGATCTACCAAAATCCAGACTTGTTTTTGGTACATGGAATCCATTTTAGAATTCATGGATTCTTGCTACTTAGTGACATCTATGCCAATTACTACTTCCTTATAGGTTAGAGGATCATTAATATCAACCAATAATGAGTCACCATCATCAGTAACTAGAAAAATGCATCATTCTGTTTATCTAACCTCTCGTGTACTCATACATAGTTCTTGTGTCTGTGGAATAGTTCCTTCTTCCATGGGGATTTTTTGAATCTGTTCCTGTACCCAACTCTTATGTACCTTCATCCTCGACTTAATTGAAGTCTATCCCTCTCCCAATATCTCTTTAGGAGATTTTCTCCCTCTCAATGAATATGGTTTTTCTTTCCCCTATAACCGTTTTTTAACGGTTTGTATGGGTAATAACCCCTTGTTTCCTTGGGGTATACTATAAAGTTACACTTTGTTCCACGGGGTGCATGTTTACCACCTGAAGAGGCCTTAACAAACACATCACTTCCCCATACATGTAAATTTTTTTACATGCCTTTCTTGCCACTCCAGAATTCATATGGAATACCATTTATCAAATTAGTATTTAATTTTTTTAGTCTGTGCACCATTTTTTTAATTAATATCCCAAAACGATAATTGAAGACTCACATGGCTCATCATTGATCTCACCATATCCAACAAGGTGTGGTTACTCCTTTCACTCACACCATTCCACTAAGGTGTGTAAGAAGAATTGATTTGGGATAGGATCTCAAATTCCTATAATAATCAATTAAGCCTTGATTTAGATATTATCCCCCTTGGTCTGATTGGAGTTTTATGATCTTCTTACCTAGCTAGTTCTCAACCTATTTCTTGAATTATTTTAACTTATCAAAAGAATCTAACTTATACCTCATTATGTAGATATATCCATATCTACGGAAATCATCCATAAAAGTTATGAAGTATGAGTACCCAATGCTTTCTTCAATTGGAAATAGTCCCAATGCATTTGTATGAACCAATTCAAGAAACTCTTTATCCCTTTCACCTTTCCCACTAAATCATTATTTGGCCATTTTTCCTTGTAAACTTGGACGACACATTCCAAGTGGTTTTAGTTTGAAAGAATATAAATACCCATGTTGATGTAACTTTGTCAATAGTTTCTTGTTTTCATGACCTAGACAGTGATTCCAGAGTTGGGTGTGGTATGAGTCATCTGAAGTATCTTTTTTATTGATTTCCATTACTGGGTTTTTGTAATCTAACATGTAAAGATAGTTGTATAAATGTGCCCTACAAAAACGAATTCTATCTTTGTAAAATAAGAAAAATTCATTTATAAACATGAAATCAATTCCTTTTTATCTAATATGGTTTCATAAATAATGTTTTAGTAATATATGGAACATAATAAATACCCTTTAAGACCAAGATCAACCCCGTTGGTAACATGATGTGGTAGTCCCTGATAGATACAACAATAATTCTGGCTTTGTTGGCTACTCGTAGATCTACCTCCCCTCAGTCAATCTTCCTGAATCTACATGTTTTCTATATATGGATACATATGTGATCACCATAAGAAGTATCTAAACCAAATTCATATAAAAATATTGATTTCATTTGATAAAAAATACACTTGAATCTTCCCCTTGCTTCTTAGGTTGTGTGCAGTTTTTCTTCCAGTGGCCCTTCTTACCACATGCGAAACAAACCACCTCATGTTCCCTTGCATCCTGTTTCATATTCATTCTCTTTGAAGGGAGTAAAGAAGATTTGGGAATAATGATATTTTCCTTCCCATTCCTCTTATTACCATAAGGACAAAAGCCTTGTCGCGCTTCATACCTTTGTCAACCTGGTCAGTGAAGATAAGAAGATCAGATAGAGACTTCTCAATATTTTTCATAATGCAATTGAAAAAAAAGCTACGAAAGCTCTGATGGAGTGATGCGAGAATGAGATCAGTGCGTAGTTCTTCATGGAGTTTAAAACCTAGAACCTTCAGGTTTTCAATGTCGCGAATGAGCATGAATACATGAGGCCCAACTGTGGAACCCTCTCCTAGCATACTCTAAAAGAGTGCCTTGGATATCTCAATCCTTTCCTATCATTCTCTATCCAAGTAAAGATGAAGGAGGTGATTGATCATGAAATAAGCATCCATATTTTTGTGAGACTTGATGAGATCATAAGACATTTATGATAGCATCATATATTTAACATTGACCGCATCATCCATAAATTTCTCATAGACCATGAAATTCCCATCACTCACCTCTTTGGTAGGAGGATCAAGTAATTCTAACTCCAACATTTAAGACTGCCTTTCATGACGTAGGATATCCTGAAGTCATCTAAACAATTCCTAGATGTTATAGTCGGTGATTATGACATCTTTATCCAGAATAGATCGCAGGGATAGTGTGGATGACAAAAATTTTATTTTTATTCCAAAATTAAAATAGAAGATCCTTATTACTTTATTGGTTACATTTTATGAGAAATAATAAATTAATTTTATTATGTCTCCTAGTATTTTATCATATCCCATTGGCCCTCCCCATTGAACTCAGAATGTCTAGTTCCCATGACATTCTAGTGGAAATGATCCATATTCCCCTTCTCATAACCCCAACAAGGGTTAGTCAATTAATTTTTCGGTATTTAGGAATGAAGGACTTTTCCAACTGTGGACATGCATCTCCATGATGTTTTTGAGTGGAATAACCAGTCCTAAAATCCTAAATTTGGATTTCATCAACTCTTTCCTCTAATATTACACCATTTTTAGAAAGGAATACTCCTCTTGATGTAATATGGTTAAGCCAACCCGAAACCTTTTATAAGGGATTCCTATATAAAAGTAAGTGTCCCAAAAAGGGTTGGCCAAACACATGGTTTTTTTGATTTTTTCCCTTAATCATGTAATGAAAGGAATTGTTTGACTTAATATTTTATTTGGTGTATTTTTATCCCTTATGCATGAATTTTTTACTATCACTATCACATGATTGTTAATATTAAGTGGAATATAATTAATTTATTCTCCATGTCTTGATAATATTTACACATAAGCCTGGTTTATTTTAGTTCCATCTTGAATTCTTGTTTATTTCATTTATTATGTGATTGCAACAACACATCGATAATAATAAACCCTGAAACTAATAGAAATAACATAAACAAAAGGAAATGATCACGATGTTTTCAAATGGTTAGTTTATCTATTGGTTGATAAACTAACCCTGACCTAGGGAGAAACTCCTTGATCCTTTGGCTACATGTTTATATATTTCCACTTATCCACCTCTATATCTCTTGGGATTGGTTGAATCTAATTTCCTGCTTGAATATCTGCCACTAGATTGGGAGTTCCATCCATTGCATATGATTTTTTAACTCACATGAAGGTGAGGGGTAAAGAGGTGGTTTTCATAAATGAACACATGGACACATTGGGCATACATATTAATGAGGATATATGGCTCGCATGCCAATAATTAATTTAATAAATAAATTAAAAGGAATCCAATCACATACAAAGGTCTTGGTCTACCACGTGATGACCCACATACATGCAACGAGTTACATATTTAATAAAACTAGTATTCAATTATAATATCATTATTATTAAGATAAATTATTCTATAATCTATTAATTATTTTATTTAATTTATCAATCCTTATATCTTAATCCTTTTCTGAATTTCTTTTAGATTCTCATCGTTGTACATACATGCACCATAGAGGTAAGCTGGTGAATACCCATTCAAATCTACCTAACATGTATTATATTCATATTATTTTTTACTCATCCAACATATGGAATACATGATTATTCAAGGAATAGAGTAAACACATGAAGTATGATTTACACATGATAATAATTTCTGAACATTACCCAAACATTAATGATTCAACTTTGTGTAAGTTGGTAATGTACACGACATGTAGTTCCAAATACACAGTGTGTACTACATTCACCGTCTTTATTGAAGTACTCACCTATGGACACGTCATGTGAGGAATACATCAGATATTTTGGATTACACAACATCTAATGTGGGATACACCCCATTTTGTCTCTATGTTACATGGTTACGGGTCGGCTTATCCATTTATGGAATACAAAGTTTGGACCCTGACCCAAGGAGACTACACATTGTGTATAGTGGGACACATGACAAGTAATCCAATATGTGTGTGCATATCTGTCCCAGTCAACACGTAGTGAAAAATTAACTACACCGCATATAATAAGTTCACATGACTTGAGTAATTGGTGAATTACTACTAATGTGCTCAACACAACTACACGGTGTGTAGTCTTGATTACATTACATGTATGGAAGAGAATACAAAATTTAAGTCTGAACACATGACATGTAATTTCGTGTCACCTGGGTAGAATCTTCAGTGCCTCCTGATGAGTTCTCTCTTTAAATTTTGTTTAAAATATCATTTGTTTCTGTGAAATCTATGAGAAACAAAAAGAAGAGGAACAGATCTTGAAATCTATATTACAAGAATGATTAATCATGAGTGGACAAAATAAATTATTATACCCTAGATCATCAATGAATTATTTAAAAATTATAAACTATGACGTCACCCCTCTAATATCACATGAAGGTTTTGGGTGCAGTGGAAGGGTGGTTGGGCCGGCACCCAACATTAATTTTTACCATGATCAATGATTATTACTGGATCAATACGATAATGAATGTCAGTATCCATAGAATATAATCAAAGATTAAGATAAAGAAGGAAGCAGCCCAAAACCATTAAAGAGGATCTTTCACATCATGTTTAAAAATAATTTATTTAATGTCTTAAAGAAAAGAATACATGGATCTTATGTACTTTATTCATTGATTATGTTGATTGTCCAGAATAACCCTTTCAAATTGTATTGTTTCACACTCGAGGATCCAAACTAGACTCCCTCTAGTGGTGATACTCACCTACTTCAATGGCCTCTAATCAACACCACTCATTCTCTGAGTGCTAGCGCGGCGATGGGAGTGTCTTGTGTTAGCCGTTATTGATCGCTTGTTCTTCATCTTTGTAGAAAATATCTATTTCTTGAGAGGGGCAGGAAGATGATTCGAGATTAAAATTTTTTAGCTCAACAATTCTCAATTATATGGGTGTGACATTTAGTACATGGTAAAATAGAAGTATGTGTCTAATTTTGGACATGTGGCTTCAGTTACAATATCTAATTTCATAGAAACAATTAAATTCATTCAGAAACTTAGAGAAAACCCATGATTTTAATAATAATATAGCATCATTACATATGGGGTGCCAACTAGTGCAAAATAGAATTATAAATAAAATTGTGTGTACCAAAATAATAGGAGCCTTATTATTATTTTAACTTGTTCCAACTAGTTAAGTAATTATTTAACATCATGCAAATAATTCTTGTACTACCAGACCGGCATGGGTCTGCTTGAACTCCACTTTCATTATTGAACACCAAATTAAATAAATAAATAATTTATTCTTTTAAATAAATATTTTATTTACTAACTAGTAAATAAATATTTATTAAATGTTCAATAATATAAAAATATATATTTTACTCACAATTTTGTGAATAAATATTTATTTAATTTATGAAATCATTTTAACTTGAAAAAATTATTCCACTATCATGAGAATAATATTTATTCCATTAATTAAAATCGAATTGAATATAACCAAGAACACAAAAAACACATTGTGTGTCACACTCTAGGATTCATTCTTATTGGAATTATGTGGGCTTGCCTAAAGTCTAAGAGTACAATCTAGGAACCAGTCAAGGCACCCAAGATAAAGAACTTAATGTCACAATAATGACATCCACATATGAATGCTCATTGTGTAATATAATCCCTTTGTCTCAATATCTCATCAAGAAGGTTTCATGATAATTTCATCAACCTTTGTGATTGATACATAGTTCTTTGACTAGCCAAAATAAACATGTCGTTAATCCATGGCCATGGAATTTTGTGTGAAGGATCTATTTCAATAAAAAGGTTGTGATATCAACTTCCAAATATGGAAGGGAAAAATCCTTCCCCAAATTATCCATTAATAACATGACACTCATGTTGCACCCAACATACCATACTTTCCGCCCCCTATTCACAGGACGGTTATTGCCAGTAAATCAAAGTGAGCAAGTCATGACAAATATTAATGATAATAATAAAGTCTAAGGATCATTACATATGCTTACATATAGGAATATCTGATGACACCAAAACATGTGGAATTCCCATTGGCGGGTCTATAATCATAATCTCCCATCTTCGAGATTACCATGCACGTACTTCATGAGTGGAAGTCTCATCTTCTTATGAGTACTCTCACGGGGAGGTCTGTATACTATTTTTCCAATTATAGTTTGTCATCCAACAATGGAACGATATTTAAGAATATTTTCAGAACACTTTAAAGTTTTCATCATAGTGGGGAACTGTCGTGACCTTGTCAATGCTATAGATACTCCCTGAAATTATTACACTATCATCATGAAGAATAATGAACAATATGTAATTATATTCTTAAAATTTAAATATATTAAATATTCATGTAATCAATGTATAATTAGTTTGTTCTAGAACGCCAAAACTTACAAAAACACCAATGAGAACCCATCTCCTTCTACAAACCTTTCCAAAATAATGATGTAAAATTCAGATCTTGATCTCAACCAATACTCTGTAGTACCCCAGGAAAACATAAAATCTCATAGACATACATGTCACCAAATTGATCAATTGTGGAATTATCTCATATGGGTAATAAATGTGACTCCTTTGTCAACTGATGAAAAATTTCCATATTGTGTCACCGTTATGAGTCATCCTATGATGTCCCACCACAAATTCATAGTAAAAATATCCCACTTCAAATCCACAATGTGGAATTACTATAAGAGTTTTATAGATCCTTAAATCTCTACAATCACCTATTGAAAAGTGTAAAATCTTGTCACAAACATGTAATATCCCTTCAAATTCAGGGATACTAATAATATATTTGATGATTAGGATTATTATTCTTCAAACCTAGGTGTACCACCAACTAAGAGGCATGATAGTCACACATTATTGCATCCCACATAAAATTAGGCCCAATAACATGACCTTAAATTTGGGTAGCCTCATCCATATAATTAGTTTATCTAGAAGGTGGAACCCCACTATTAATACTGAATCTCAAAACAATACATTCTAAATCTATTTAATTTCTCCTATTAACATGGTTTCAAATGGATGGAACAATAGTCAAGGTCAACAGTGTCATTAGCACATTCTCATCCAAAACACAGATATAAATTTCAAAAAACAAGGACACCATCTTCCACTAGAAACTAGAATCATGTATCACCTGAGTTTGTGTCTTCCAAATTAATTAATCTGTAATATTTGTTCCTATCCCTAGTGTATATGTTAGATTAGTGATAAAAAACTGAATGAAATCAAATGATCTAAATTTTCTAGAAGTTCCAATCATATTGGGAAAAGATAAAATTGATGATATTTTGATCAATATAAACGTTAAACTTATCACCAAATAGATAATTCCACCATCATATAAAAATGTGGACCACTACCACAAAAATCATGAAAATATATAGGATTTTTTTGTTAAAGTGGCCCCAACTATTGTGACCAATATTCCATAAATCAACACCCATACATTAACACATCCCCATGTAAAATGATTCATGAATCACAAAACAACTATACTCTATTCATGAATTATGAAATATCAAGAATTGTTTAATGGTCAAACGATTCCTCAACACATTTAAAGAATCATCACATGCCTCAGACCACTCATACATAACTCCCCTCTTAGTCAAACGCATGGTCACTGCTTCTAAGTGAGAAAATTATTTGACGAACCTTCAATAACATCATGTTAAACCTAATATTCTATAAATATAAAAAACATTATTGGTATGCTCCTATGAAAACACGACTTAAAAATTATCTAGATAAACTGATAGAAATTCATGTTATATAATGTGACCCACGAATTTTACCCATTAAGTATTGAATTTACATTTAGATAGAAAGGTTTATAACTTATTCTCTCTCAATGTACTCAATATAATGTACAGATATTGCACATGATCATTATGAGTCTTGGATTATGCAAAGTTTTTATCCAATAAAATGATGATATGATCTTTGTGAGAGCAGAATATTTGTTTAATCAAAACCATAAACTCATAATGGGAATTCATCATCACAAAATGTATCACAATAATCTCACACAAACCATACTGGTTTCTGAAAGTAGTTTTCTATATGTCAGAATTTCTCACCCTCATATCGTGATACCTTAATCTAAAATCTGTCATGGATAACACATTGGTATCCCAATGTTGATCAAAGAGATAATAAAAATGTGGGATTGGGTGTTGGTTCTTAATTATCATCATATTAAACATTTAGAAATATATCCAAAAATGAAATGATAGATCAATATTCTTAGAAATTAGAAGTATATAACCTCAAGGTCAGGTATATAGATGGATAAAACCATTATCCTATAACTCATGCTGCAGATTCTTGATCCCATGATTCTATTCTGGTGCCATTCGATTTTGTGGAATTGAAATTGGATACCCTCCAAACCTCAACTCAATCGTAAAAAAAAAACCTCTCTCTCGGGTGGACCCCTGGATAATTCAATAGGAAACACGTCCAATAACTGATCCACCATTGGTGTAAATAAATCCGGATATTCTCCTTAACTATCCAACATTAGGCTTGTGAGTTGGGTTGTGAGCTTAACTAGTTTTAGAATAACCTTCCATATAGAGCCTTCCAGGATATCCCATTCCTCATGATGAACATAAGTGGTTCTATCAAGAGACATGAAAATAACTCTCCTATATTAGAAGTCAATATGAGTTTAGTATGTAAAAAACAATTCCATCCATAGTATCATGTGAAATCTTATTATCTAATGTACATACAAATCAATAAAAATATTGTACTCAGCAACATTTAGGGAAAACCCCTATAATGACATATATCATCCAATTGAACCACTAATTGTGTATCGACCATATTTATCCCTTTCAAGTAATCTACCACCTAACACAAACTGTTTATTAACTAAACATCTAGAAATGAGTGATCGGATCATACATAAAATAGTGAACTATAATTTGTGGAAGCTATAAGAATCATAACTTAAATATTCGATCATCAAGCCTCACCTACATCAAGTAAAGGCTAAATTTCATGTAGCTATCATGTCCCCTGACCAAGAGATCCAATATGGGTCCCACGTTTTTTACAACCCTTCTAATTTGAACTCTATTATCAAAGGTAACAATGTACTCCTCCCTGACTAGAACAGCCAATAGAACACCAGTTTCCAAACTGATACTGGGTAGTAGAACCCCTATTGTTTCTTTTCATGAGTCTTAGTCCTCTAACACTACCTATTAATTGAGGGTTCATGAAATATTTAAACACATGTCCCATCCCACTGCATGATAGACCCTCTACTGGTGGCTATGGACATTGTCCGCACATGTGCTGTGATTTAATACACTAGTAACAAAACACTTTATCCCTTCCATCAGAGACTGATCATATTCCTTGGACACTCATTCTTCCATCAACGGGTAAAATCTATAATAATGAAACATCGAATAATTATATTATGTACCACCCGATTTACCAACTAATCAAGCAATTCCACCCTTGGTATCCTCCTTCATGTTCCCCATATAAATGAGATCCTTGTTTACTAACATAGAAAATATCCTCAAATGGAAGATATTCACCTTAGATGTGATATCACATATAAGGATATACTAAAAACACCAATTTATAGATGACTCATCCCCTACCATTATTTGATCAATGTATTTTATGTCAATGATGTGGCTATAAAAATACATTTTAGAAATACTCACCTGGGTATGACACATATACCCTAATGGTCTCTCCTACCTCAGGTCTCTAGAAATATATTCTCAAATAACATATTTTGAAATTCATTCCAATACAAACATTTATTATTTTCATACTTGGCCTGAATATCCCACCACTGCATTTTTTGGTCCTCATAACACATATACATCCAACTTGACCATCTTCTTTGGAGGATTCCCTTTGTGGTCTAGAATTTTACAGGTAGGCCCTGTCCGGATCTCTACTACCTCTGGTCCACCCTCCCCAAAAAATGTTAAAGGATAATGTAGATTATTTCATACCAAACATAATCTATATTGGAAACTCTGGGTATATCTCTATAAATTACATAACACAATAAGGTTTCAAATGAAATTGGTCTTACCTACAATTATTCAGAAGCAACAGAGGTTACATTCCTAGAATGATTGGATAATTCTCAGAAATTTCCTCATATCACCCAAATAGTAGACATCGTCATGCTAGTATCACCCTATAATATCTGATCACATCCCAAAACACATAAAATATCAGATTTAAAGTTATAAATAAGAGGGATTTCATAACTATCAACAACCATGACACCCCACATAAACTATCCCAATGAGTGAAATCACAACCCCATAACTACCCTCAATCATCCATATCATGGGTAATGGAAAACACAGGGTAAGATAAACATAAATAATCACATGAATTTAATTAGATTTAATTATAACCATTTCACCATTATAAAACATAAATCATTTTCATTTAGGAACCATTTCAACCATTTCACATAACATATTTCAATTAAAATTATTTTCACTATATTTTTTAGGAATCGTTTCACTTAAATAACTATATAAAAAATAATTATAATTTCCTTAAACCCAACAATAATAATTTTTCATGTGTTTTCCTGACATCATGCAATCCAAATAAACCCCTTACTTCCAATAATTATGATTTCCTATACATGCATCTTTCCAGGTTTGACCATGAATAAAACCTCATAAAATGATAAACTCACATAACATGGGTATCATCCAATGTGAAAAACATCCAAATGTATTAATGAACACGAAAATTATTATTCCCTTCCTGGAAAATGGGTTTCCCCAACATGTTAGTTAGATAGACCAATGCATGAGATCATTACGAAAGCCCAACATATCCTAGTATCCTCCAAAGTGTAAAAAATCAATAAAATCACTCTAAAATCACTTCATAATGTCTCTTAATATGTTCCACTAAACTATTCCCCCCATCCTAATTTGGTATGTAACCTCAGGCATGCCTCCCAATATGTGAAAGGCATTCAAAAAGTAGTGAGGTTCTAATAAGGTATTCGGGGAAACTAAACCATCATTATGGTTTTATGATAAAATAGAAAATATATAAATTATAAACATGTGATATTTATCAATGAACAAGGATTATATAATAGATTCCCTAAATTGGGTAAATTCCCCCAACCATAAAAAATACATTCCATGCCATAACAGTGTAAAGTGTTATACTAAACCCAAAATAATTAAATAAAAAAATACCCAAAATAAGTCCCAACATAATGTGTTTCCCTCATCCATGATTTTTTTAGAATGCCTTTTCCTTTATCTAAAATATACCCTTTTCCCTTATCCAGGCATACATCCATGATTCCTTCTTGGATACCCAATTGTGGTCCGAGAAGGGTGTGACTACAACATATTAGGCCACCATCAATAGTGTTTAATGTAATATCCAATCCAAAAATAGGGTATTTTGATGTATAAATAAATTCTATAAAAGAATTTAAATAAATGATATTCCATTTATAACCTAAGGAACCTAGGTTCCACAATTTTAGTAATACACTAAACCTGCTTCTGCCCACACCATCGTTTGATGCACAAACACAATGTGAAGAATAATACACAACACAACTGATTTCACAATGTAATAAAAATATTTTATTTTACCATGGATCATTATCTAGGTAATAATGGCATGTCTAACTCATTAAATCTTGGAGCATTATTCTAGCATCTCACCCATGTAGAATAATGGTGGGGCTTAGAGCATCAATATTTCCCCACACATAAGACTTTAGAGAATCAATATATCTTATCCAATTTGATTTTAGATCATCATTCGAACATTACAACAATATGATACACCATGGGCCCATAACAGCAGTCTAGCCCAACCAAAGGATGGGGAGAGCGAGTCTATCATTCTGGCCATACCATCAACCATGTTTCCAAGGGCAATCGCCAATTACCATTTTGTCAAATAAAAACCACAAGTTTTGACCTTTTCATTTAACAAAAAACCCATGATTCGTCAATTTCAATACACCTAATCAAATTCCACAAATAATAAAATTGTCCACTTATTAATAACCACGGCTGTTAAATATAATTCCAACACATTTTATAACAAGGATGTGTCCCTATTAATTATTTATCAATATTCCCCTTCATTACTCACAACCCATTTGAATTTCCATGATAAGAAAAACCACTCATCATACCAAGTTTACATGAAAAAAATTATAGTTTAGTTATTCTCAGAACCATTCAATTCATCACTTAAAAACACAATTATCGTGTTCAAGGGAGTTACACCCCCATTTAGTGGACATAGGCACAACATACTAATAATAAACACATCCAATGAGGTCTATGAATGGTCAAATACATCACATAGTGTAGAGACCCAAAGCATGACATAAATAGACATTACATTACTTTTGCAGAATACTTAATACATGATAAAAATAGATGCCCAAATACTGTATTAGTATAGTGTCTTTGAATACTCGGAACATAATCTTCTAATCATGGTGAAAGATTGTCAACATCTCCCATAAAGATCTTCCCATTTTGTTTTCTTACCTAAAACCATTATTTATATCATGAGGAAACGAAAACATAACAACGGTGAGCTCAAATTCTCAGTATGTGTAAGCATGAATAACATAAAACAACCCATAAACATTTGAACATAAAAACATGGACATAAAACATCAAAATCACGAGTAATGACATAAATCATGGCATTACAAAAGGCATAGATAATAAAGGAACATTAATCATGATAAAATAAAATGGGACATAAAACATGTAATTGTGTAAAAACATTATGCATATGTTATGATTTCTATAGTAGCCAAAGCAATACCGCAAAGACCATTATAGTGGACAAATTCCATTACTAAACCGGGTTTACTTGTGGTTCCAGCCCTGTATTACTGAACTAGATTCACTTGTAGTTCTAACAATGTCTATCTCATAAGATATAAATATCTATCCAATGCAATGTAGGAAAATATAGGTCCCACCCATCTCATAACAAAATCATTATTTCATGTGCCACAAAATAAAAATAAATCAGTCATCATTTCCCAATGAATAACATGGGTTTCATAAACATCATCCCATCATAACATAATCCATATAAAACAAATGGATATAGTTTCATAATAAGAAAAATCAAACCATTTAAATAATAGAGATGTTATACTTGAAACATAAACATATTAAATAATGTCATCTTAGATGGAAAATATTTTTGATAAAACACTTGAAATGAATTCTTGAGGAAAGTATCCTTTCTTCTTCAAAATAATTTTCTTTTCTCAAAATTCCATGAAATTTTAAAAGAAAACGATTTTGTTGAAAATAGTCATGAAATATTATAGAGGAATCATCATGGTAATAAGTCATTATTAAACCGTAATACTTTGTTCATTCCATATAAGTTAAAAAACATTATTCTCGTACTTTTGCCGGAAAAGTCAAAAAGTACCTTATATGGTAAAAAGTAGAATGATTCCTTCCATACCATGTGGTAAAAGTAAAAAAAAAGGGTAAAAACGATTTTATACATACATGGAATAATAGTAAACATTTTATGAAAACATTTTGAGAAAACATGGACATGGATGATAATCATAACCCCAGTAAATACTTACGATTAAACAATCTCAGATAAGAACGAGATTGGAATAATTATCCCTTACCATTTATAATTGATGGAATCATACATGTCATAAAATAAATAAAATAACATACATATTTAAATATCATATAAATAATAATAAAAATAAAAAACATTCATGGGAATCTTAAACACCATACAAAAGAAATAGTTGGTGATTAAAGCATATATCTCACAGAAATAAAAGTGAGATTAAATAATCCCTTACCTTAGGTCCAATTTCTTCTATACATGTCTAAAACTCATTTATAGTGGGTTTAAACATATTATTAACTTGTAACAGAACCATAATAATATTTATGACATCATATATGATTCACTTCCGACTTTATATTTCCCGTTATTTTGTCAATTCCATGTTAAAGCATCGTTTTGGGTAATAATCGTATCATTTATCGTACATGTTTTGAATTGATCTTCATGATATTATTATTACTTATATCATTATTTAATTAATTCTAGAATTTAAAACATGACTTATATATCATATATATTGATTATATAAATCTCTAATAGATAGATAAATGAAATGAAATACACCGTTCATGGAGACCGTAGGTCGTACGTACGCATGAACGTTGTTTTCATTTCTTATTAAATTGAATAGAGGTAAGTAGATGACATATATATATATATATACAGTAGAATTATTATTTCATATATTTCATTATTATTCATTATATATACTTTATAATCATTCTTGAATGGTTAACATGAAGAATGAATCTCATCACGTCGTGGAGACGGTAATCCGTACGTACGCACAAGCGATGATATCATTCCCATAATTATTGAATGGAATTGGAGTGGATGATATAACATATCAGAATTATTATTATATTATAATAATCATATATAGTTATTCTTTACACCATTATACCCATCCAATTAAGGTGGTGGTGGAAAATAGATTACACCACGACGTGGAGATGGTATTCCGTACGTACGCACGTGCGATGATTTTGTTTTCCATAAGATGGTTAGATGGTGAAATAGGGTTGCTTCATTTTTATAATAACATATCAGTATAAGAATGATACTGTTTTTATTACTTTATGATGAAAAAAATAAAGAAGAGGATGTAGAAGAAGAAATAAATTTGAAAGAATCAGTAAAGGATATTACCTCTTCTTCGGCGCGCCTCTTCTAAACCTACTCTTAGGGCAATAAAGATGGTGTTTGAAGTAGATCAGGACCTCTAGTATGTTTCTATGGAAGTGTATAATATAAATGGGCATGATTTTTCCGTTCTTTATGGCTCAAAATGTTTTGAAGAGGAGAGGGAGGAGGTTCCCTTTTATAAGGGATGAGAGGGGCACTTTTGGAAACCTCAAAATAATAATTTATAATAAATTAAAACCCCATATAAAAACCTCATAAAATTACTCAATTAGAATATGACAGTAGATATAGTTGTAATATCATCAAACAATAAAATTTAGACATGTTGGGAATTTATTTTAAACCATATAAACTTGATTTATCCTTATTTAATCCATTTAATTTTATTTGTAGTAATAATATTATAAATTTTAAATTGTTATAAATAATTACTTATGTGCTATGAATTGTCTATAATTATATAATTTATGACATTTTGGATCATATAAATTTAAATTTTTAATTTTTAATTTTTTTTGTGACTTTTAAACTATTTAATAATATGTTATTTTTATAAAACAACAATATTGTCAATTTTGATAATATTCAATTATTTTAATTTAAATAAAGTCCATACATAGGATATATTCGATCAAAAATATTTATTAGATTCCTAACATGTCATATTTTTCTATAAAATTCGTGGAGAACATTAAATAGTTAATATTATATTTATTTTAATATTTTTAAAACCATTTATTTAATATTTCAATCAACAAAATAATTTCTACATCACTATTGTGTCATCATTAATGATAATTATTTAATCCCTAAAATTCCAAATAAATTAAAATTATGTAGATACTTTTATTGGATTTATGGGGAATATTTATGTTTTTTGTTTTATGAAGTTTATCACCAAATTAAAATTATTACACTTATAAGATATAAGAGAGTGACATACTATCACTTTCTTTGGTTTTAATAATAATTACATCCTTTTCATGGTCAAAAGTCCATGAAATGAATCTATTCTGACCCTTAGGTGATATGGGTCTACTTTTATTCATCCAATAGAATTTTTTAAGGTTTTAGGGTAATTTTATAATTTTATTTTGACCCTTATTTTCCCGATTTACCTTTAATTGTAGTAAACAAAAATTACAGTAGTTACTATTCATAATAACAAAAAAAATAAAATTAACATATTAAAATAATTTGGACCCCTTGAATAAAAATCTGGAATCCATTATTCAAAATTTAATTAACAAATGTTTCATTAATTAATTTAAAATTAATCTCGTTGTCGAAAAAAACGTGTTTTTATTTAAAACATTGCAAAAGATTGAAATGTTTCTACCTATGAATTCAATGTAAAATAAATTATATGAAATGGTAAAAATATATTCTATTTATACTTTAAAACCATTAAATACTATAGTTTAACCATGTAAATTATCTTGATGAAAAATTTTGTTTTTAATTAAAATTTAGCGTATTTTTACTATTCATCAAAATTTGAACGTTATCAGAAAAATATCAAAAAATTTATACAATGTAATTTTTTAAATCCTTATTCACAATAAGAAGTTTATATTGTAAAATATATCTTATAAAATTGTTGAAAATTAGATTTTAAATGGGTGAGCCTTCAAAATGCAACAAAACTACATTTTTTGAAAAATAATTATTTTACCCGAAAAAATCATTCTGTTCTCATACCATGATCTAGAAAATGTGTAAGATGAATGATAATGTTATAAAATTAAAAATTTAGTAAATAATATTCATAACGGCTAGTTCATAACTATATTATAACAATATATCATTTTTTAGTTAAACTAGGTATTGCGTACAACACACGCTATTGAGGAAGGTCGCTCTTGCGTGCAACCGAAGCCAAGAATAGTGTTGTGTATACTACAAGCTAATAAGATGTTGCATATAGTGCATGCTAGTCTTAGTGAAGGGTAAAAAAAATCAATGAAATTAAAAGGAATACTTCTCATAAAATCTCTGGGCATTACATTCTACCACCCTTAAAATGGATTTCTACCACGAAATTAGTCGTGGTTAGAAATTGTTTTCTACATGAAAGTTTATCTCATAGAAACCCACATCGTAAAAATAAATACTAAAACATATTTTTAATAATTACAGTTAGAAACCTAGGGGTCACCAAATGTAACTCATCACTGGGTTTCCACATAGAAGAATATAGGTGAAAATATAGATATGGAAGAGAAAGCTAACCATCATGTTCTGATGGAGAGTGGTAGAGAACATGGCTATGAAAAATCCAAAAATCCGAAATTTGTAAACATGTGATGATTTAATGTACCATCTAATTCATAGGATATGATGGTACAAGGTCAACATTTTTGGATTATAAGATCATTTCCCTTTACGTTGATGAATTTTTACATAAGGAGAAATACTTACATGATTTCAGTGTAATATCATCATTGGTCATTCCATGAACAATTTCCACTTCATCTCTTATTTAAAGAAATGAAGTTGAATTTTTCATTCTTGAAGTATTAGCAGATCATGTGATAGATTGAAAGGTCATTCCATCTGTCTCAAACATAAGGTTTGAAAAAGTTATTAAATATACATAAGTCCATCTATGGGGAGATTAATCATATATGGTTCCAAAAATGGACTTATAATTCATTTGTCACAACAATAAATAAAATAAAACAAGTTTCTACTAACTAGGGACTTCTTGTAGGCTAGTGGTATGCCATAAAGGCCTGTTTCTCTTTGGTAGTGGGTTTGATTCCTGCATCCTTGTCCGATGTGATGGGTTGTCACCCATCTTACGGGTTGTCATTTTTCTAAAACTATACTATTATAAAATTTCAGAAATAATAAAAAAGTTATATTCCTAAACAATACTATCTGATGTCTAACTTAATCCATTCCAATATTTAGGCTTATCAAAAATACTTATGTCTAATCTCATAGTATAAAGAAAATGATTACTAGAAATTTCATCTACTGAGCATGTAAATACCCTCATTTATCTCCCATATATCATAAGATATATCTTGTTGGTAACATTCGAAACATGTGAATACCTTAATCATGTATTATTGTAAAATGAATTACCATAGAACCTTATTGAAAACATGAATGTTGTCAAAAGGTAACTCTTTCCACATACCAAAATCCCAAAAATATTATATACTCAAACCATGATATCACTTTTTCCTTATATCAGTCATGAGCTCATTAATACTATCAAACATCTCATTATCCCTTTATGCGCATATCATCTGATTTCCAAAAATATTTCAATCACTTTTCATGGTTATCGATACCATTCAACATATACTTTCAAATTCTCACAGAAAAAAATACTGTAACAATCCTTGTATTTTTCTTTATTCCATAATACCATACATTATTCTCAATAAACATGCAACCATTCCACTACCTTCTTAAACCATTGAGTGATCTTCATTATTTTATTCCTCAACACTTCTTTCATCTCATATATCATTTGTAGTCTCTTTATCATCATCCACCTAAATACTACCCATACAACCTTTCTGATTCTCTTCATGAGTTTTTCCCTTAGGGAATTGGTTTGTATAATGGCAGTACATTCCAAATTTAAAACATTTAACCGTTGTTGATGTCATAAAAATACCATTATCCTTGTCCTTTGTGTTAACTGAACCCTTTCCTTTGTAATTATTGGATTTGTGTCCTTCTTTTCCACACCCAATGCATCTTCAAATTCCTTTGAAACATTATCCTTGATGCATCTTCCCACATGATTTACATGAGGTTAATTGAACTTTTTTCCTCTTTGATCATCTTGAAACTCCATATTTCTCTAATTAGACAAGTCCGGAAACATCACAAAGTTTAGATTATTGATCATGTTTTGGGATTGCTGATTGGGCATAATAATGATGTTTCACCTTCCAAATCCTATTTCATTTGGTTTCTCATGAAGAATATCATTCCATTGTCCATCATATTCTCCATTAACATAAATCTACCTATTTCCAGCCATTTTCTAAAACCCAAAAAAGGATAGTATGAGAGGTAAAAAATCATGCTAGGAAAACAACATAATCAAGGGCGAGTATGTTCAATCACTAACATCTTAGGTTTAATCCTAGGTTATTCATGATCGTTATCAACATTCTTGGATTGTAACCTATACTTATACTTATCATTATGAACATCCCTAAACATACATTAGAAATATCTCTTGGTATCTCACTAAAGGTTTCACATCCGAGTTTCCAATGGTTAACTAAACCTTCACTATGATACCAGATATAAATACCCAAAGGTTGACATAAATAGACATTACATTACTTTTATGGAAAACTTAATACCTGACAAAAACATACGCCCAAAGACCATATTAGTTAAGTGTCTTTGGAAACTCGAAACATAATCTTCTAATCATGGTGAAAGATTTTCAACATCTCCCATAAAGATCTTCCACTTTTGTTTTCCTAACTAAAACCATTATTTATATACTGGGGAAAGGAAAACATTACAATGGTGAGCTGAAATTCTCAGAAAGGGTAGGCATGGAGAACATAAAACAACCCATAATCATTTAACGTAAAAACATGAACATAAAACATTAAAATCCTGAGTAATGACATAAATATTGGTTGTACATAAGGAATATATCATAAAGGAACATTAATCATGATAAAATATCATGGAAAATAAAACATTTAATTGTGGAAAACCATTAAGAACATGTTATGATTTCTATAGTTTCCAAGGCATTGCTGCCAAGACCATCATAGTGGACAAAGTTCATTACTGAACCGTGTTTACATGTCGTTACAGCCTGGTATTACTGAACCAGATTCATTTTCTATTTCAGCCATGTCTATCTCATTAGATATAAACCTTTACCCAATGAATTGGATGTAGATATAGGTCCCACCCATCTCATAATGAAATTATTCTTTCATGTGCCTCAAAATAAACATAAATCATTCATCATAACCCAAAGAATAATATGGGTTCATAAACATCATCCCATCATAACATAATCCATCTAAAACAAATGGATATCATTTCATTATAAGAAAAATAAAACAATGTAAATAATGGAGACATTATACTTGAAACATAAACATATTAAATAATGTCATCTTAGATGGAAAATAGTTTTGTTAAAACACTTGAAATGAATTCTTGGGTAAAGTATCCTTTCTTCTTCAAAATCATTTTATTTTCTCAAAATGAATGAAATTTTAAAAGAAAAGTATTTTGATGAAAATAATCATGAAATGTTGTAGATGAAGCTTCATGATAATATGTCGTTATGAAACCGTAAAACTCCGTTCATGCCGTATAAGTTAAAAAAAGATTTTTCTCATACTTTTTCCAGAAAAGTCAAAAACTACCTCGTATGGTAAACTGAAGAAAGATTCCTTCCATACCTTGTGGTAAAAGTCAAAAAAATGGTAAAATGTCTTTAAACATACATGGAAGAATAGTAAACATTTTATGATTTTTTTTTAGAAAACATGGACATGGATGATAAACATAACCACAGTAAATACTTACAAATAAACAATCTCAGATAAGAACGAGATTTGAATAATTATACCTTATCATTTATAATCGGTGGAATCATACATGTCATAAAATATAGAAAATTACATTCATATTTAAATATCATATACTTCATAATAAAAATCATAAAACATTTATGGGAAGCTTAAACACCATACAAAAGAAATTGTGGTGATTAAGGCATATGTCTCACAGAAATAAAAGTGTGATGAAATAATCCCTTACCTTAGGTCCAATTTCTTCCCTACATGTCCAAAAATCTTTTATAGTGAGTTTATACATATTATTAACTTGTAACAGAACCATTATAATATTTATGATATCATATATTATTCACCTATGACTTTATATTACGCGTTTTTGTCAATTCTATGTTAAAGCATTGTTTTGGGTAATAATTGTATCATTTTTCGTACGTGTTTGGGCTTGTTGTTCTTGATATTATTGTTACTTATATCATGATTTACTTACTTCCATAATGTAAAACATGATTTATATATCATATATATTCAGTATATATATGTATAATAGATAGATAAATGAAATTAAGTACACCGTTTATGGTGACGGTAGGTCGTACATACGCATGAACGTTGATTTCATTTCTTTATTGAATTGATTGGAAGTAAGTAGATGAAATAAATATATATATATATATACATAAATCCTGAAGAATTATTGTGTTATATATTTAATTATTAATCATTATATATACTTTATAGTTATTCTTGAATGGTTAACATGGAGAATGAATCTCATCACGTCGTGGTGACGGTAATCCGTACGTATGCACGAGTGATGATAACATTCCCAAAATTATTGAATGGAAATGGAGTGTACGATATAATATATCAGAATTAGTACTGTTTTATAATAATAATATATAGTTATTATTTACACCATTATACCCATCCAAGTAAGGTGGTGGTGGAAAACAGATTACACCACGGCGTTGAGACGATATTCTGTACGTACGCACACGCAGTGATTTCATTTTCCGTAGGATGGATAGATGGTGAAATAGGGTTGTTTCATATTTATAATAACATATAAGTATAATATTGATACTGATGTTATTAAATTATAATGAAAAAAATAAAGAAAAAGAAGTGGAAGAAGAAATAAATCTGAAAGAATCGGTAAAGGATATTATATCTTCTTCGACGCGCCTCTTCTAAACCTCCAATTAGGGCACTAAAGATGGTCATTGAATAATACCAGAACCTCTAGTATGTTTCTATGGAAGTTTATAAGATAAATGGATTGGTTTTGTCAAATAATGAAGACTCAAAATGTTGTTAAGAGGAGAGGGAGGAGGTTTCCCTTTATAAGGGAGGATATGGGCACTTTGGAAACCTCAAAAATATTAATTTATAATAAATTAAATCCCCTCATAAAAACCTCCAAAAATCTCTCAATTATAATATGAGATGAGATAGGGATGTAATCTCAACAACTAATAAAATTTAGACATGTTGGGAATTTATTTTAATCCTTATCAACTTGATTTATCCTTATTTAATCCATTTAATTTTATTTGAGCCAATAATATTCTAAATTATAAATTGTTATAAATAATTACTTATGTTTTGTGAATTTTCCATAATTAGATACTTTATGAAATTTTAGACTATATAAATTTCAATTTATAATTTTTAAATGTTTTTTTGAATTTTTAACTATTTAATAATATGTTAATTTTATAAAATAACAATAGTGTCAATTTTGAAACTATTCAATTATTTAAATTTTTATATACTCCACACCGAGGATATATTCGAAAAAAATTATTTAATAGATTTCTAACATGTCATATTTTTCTAGAAAATTCTTGGAGAATATTAAATAGTTAATATAATATTTATTGTAATATTTTTGAAACCATTTATTTGATATTTCAATCAATAAAAAAATTTCTACATCACTATTGTGTCTTCATTAATGATAATTATTTAATCCCTAAAAATTATAAATAAATTAAAATGATGAATATGATTCTATTTAATATCTGTAGTCTATTTATGTTCGATTTTTTATAAATTTTAACACCAAATTAAAATTATCACACTTATAAGATATAAGAGAGTGACATGTTGTCACTTTCATTGGTTTTAATAATAATTACATAATTTTTGTGGAAAAAAAGTCCATGAAATGAATCTATTCTGACCCTTAGGTGATATTGATCGACTTTTATTCATCCAATAGAATTTTGGCAGGTGTTAGGGTAATTTTATAATATTATTTTTACCCTTAATTTCCTCATTTACCTTTAACTGTAGTAAATAAAAATTACCATAGTTACTAATAATAATATCAAAAAAAAGTAACTTATTAACAAAATTATGACCCACTTAATCCAAATAAGGAATCCATTTTTCAAAATTCAAAGAACATAAGTTGCTGTAATCAATTTAAAATTAATCCCGCTGTCCAAAAAAAGGGTTTTCATTTAAAACATTACAAAATATTGAAATGTGTTTACCTATGAATTCAATGAAAAATTAAAGATAATGACATAAATTATATTAAATTGTAAAAATATATTCTATTTATACTTTAAAAACATTCAATATTATAATTTAACCATATAAATTATCTTGATGAAAAAAGATGTTTTTAATTAAAATTTTGAGCATTTTTACTATTCATCAAAATATGAACGTTATCATAAAAATATCAAAACATTATCCAATGTAAAATTTTATATCCTGATTCACAAGAAGAAGATTATTTTGTAAAATTGAACTTATATTCTTGTTAAAATTTAGATTTAAAATGGGTGTGCCATCAAAAGGCGACAAAACTGCAAGTCTTGAAAAATACTTATTTTACCCGAAAAATTTATTCTGTTCTCATACCATGTTCTAGGAAATGTGTAAGATGAATAATAATTTTATAACATTATAAATTTATTTAATAATATTCATAACAGATAGTTCATAATAATATTATAACAATATATCATTGTTTAGTGAAACTCGGTATTGCGTAAAACACATGCTATTGAGGAAGGTCACTCTTGCGTGCAACAGAAGCCATGAATACTGTTGTGTATACCACAAGCTAATACGATGTTGTGTATAGATCAAGCTAATATTTTTGAAGCATAAAACAAAAGAAATCAAAGAAATTAAAAGGAATACTTCTCATAAAATCTCAGGGCGTTACACATAGACACCCAGTTTATTATTTCATAATATGTATTATGGTTCATATCATGATGGATAAATTTCACAACTATAAACACATGACTAAAAAACAAGGATTTTGGAAAAATATGTAGACAATATACCTCATACCCATAGAAAATTAATCATCCCAGAATAACCATTAGTTGAATTCCAAACAAACTTTAACATAAAATACAAGGATATCCTATAATAATATGTTTTTTAGGTATTCAAAAGGATAGAAAACATTATACCAAGGTTCTTCTACAAAATAGAAGAAATGTATATGGTATAATCACATAAGGATCCAATTTCCATCCAACGATGCTCAAAATGACCAAAGGTCAAAGGAGGTTCCCCATTGGTAAGCTTGGGAGCTCTTGGTTCATGACTCAGGGTGTTAGGGGAGTAAATAGGAGGAAAATCATTTAAGATCCATATATATTATGTTGTAATTTTTTTCGAATTACCATATTTTATGATGTATCTGGTTTTCCCATAAATTTTTTTCCAAACCACGGGGAAAATAAGGCCCCCCACCCCTCTACCTAGAGAGAGGCATGGGTTGGGCATTTTTATGGGGAGCCTAGATGGTTTATAAAACGCTGAAGAGGTCATGCATTAGAATTTGTCCAAGGATCCAATATTTATATTATCTCACTTTAAATTTTTTTCAACCATGCAGCATCCACCTACAATATGCTCAGTTATGGGGCATGGTTAGTACTAACCATGTACCAAACCAGCACCCTGCATAGTATGACCGTTTTTCCAAAAAAACATTGTCTCCCAACATCCCTAAACACCCCCGAGACCTGTCATTAACTCATTAATAATTTCATTAAAAAATTTCATGAAATTTGAAACAAACTTTTGGCAAGAACATATCTATTAAAATGGTTATGATCTTAAAAAGAAAAATAATTTTCCAAGACAAATTTTAGTTTCCAAGGAAAATGTAAAAGTGTTATTTTCAAATAATATTTTTTAAGTGTTGTGTGTTTTTATCAAAAGTAAATAAAATTTACCATTATAAAATGATGATATTAATTTAATTATAACATATATATTCAAATATTATGACACTCATTTATTTTTCAGTTGATATGAAATAAAAATAAGAAGACATGGTGTTTTAAATTAATTTACCTTAAAATAATATATATATATATATATTGTTAAATTAAAAGTAAATTTATCAATATATATATTTAATTATATGATATCATGTTATTATTTGGAATATTAATGATGATATTTATGAGAAGGGGATATATTTTATTATTAGTAAAAAAAAATTATCGTGCAAAATAATTCAATAGTGTAAGTAGGTATAAAAATTGGTTGTTTTTCATGGATTAACTTTTCATTAATTGACATGATATGTATTAATTTTAATATGTAATTTTTTATTTTTGGTTTTCATAACCAATTTTCTCAGTGATATTTTCATAGATAAATTAAATTTTATTCCATATTTACCTTTCTCTTAACTTATGGTACTATGGAAATGTAGGTTATTTTAAATAATAAAGGATCTCTCCTATACCCCATTCAAAACACTCTAATAATTACAAAATTTGATGAATAATTGAGATTTTTATTTCTATAAAATTATTATTAGACATATTTTGTATTCATGTTCCAATATAGGGTCCTATATCATTAATTTCAAAGGAATCTGTGTCAGAAAGTGGTGAAATATTCCAAGTAAGGTCCTAGTTCTTCACTATCATTTTCAGTAACCTTCTAATAAAAAAAATTATATATTTTATACACTACATCATTGATGTTATGATAAAATAATTGGGATATAAAAAATGACACTATTACTATATAACTCTAACCACATACTCATTTCCTAGTATAACAGATTTTAATTTTTCCCAGTTCAACCATCAACATCAGTGCAGTGTTATAGAAACATAATCATTTTTTATAATGAGTATGTATAAATTCATTTATATATGTAATATATGATTCTAAATGACATTTTTTTAATATGGTTTAAAATGGGTTGGAGAATATTTAATGGACATTATTAGTAAATATATTATTATGTGTAAATTACAAGAAACATGCTCATTACAGATTCCCTTCTCTCAAAACATATCCATATCATAGATCAAATTATCACATGAATAAATTAATTTTTTAAAAAAAATTAATCCAATACCATTAATTTTATTTGATATACGAACATGGTATCAAATAATGGGGATCGACATCATAAATATGAAACTATAAAGAGACTTTCAAAATTACTAACATATGATGATGAAAATAAACAATAAAAATATAATATTTTTTTGGAAAGATTATGATAAAGGAGTATAAAATTTGATATATATTAATTGGGTTAATAAATAATTGACTTATATGGTTATTATTTTCACATATGAGGTGAAAATGTATTCACAATAGTTGGGAGTAAATGTTACAGTTTACCATATAAATTTGCCTTTCTATGAGATATGCCTTATATTCCTAATTTCTCATATTTTGTAAATTTTATATACTAAACATGGATAAATTTTATTATTTTTTATGAAACTCAATGGATTTACTTGTCCATTTAAGGTTCTCTCTATGAGTAAGTTTTGAATAATATATTTCCAATGATATAAGGGTTCATATTCCAATATCACATTAAAATTGCATCTATTTAGATTTATGTAACACCCTACTGATATTTTATAGTATTTTTAAACCACTATTTTTAATAATTATTTTGTTGGGATTAATTTGGGAGTGTTTGGGTTTAAATTTTGAATGTTTTAAAAAGTCTGGGCTAGTACACAACTGGCACAAATTCTTTCCCAACTGTGCACCATCTCAAAAAAACCATCTGAAACCATGTTGTGGGGATTTGAACGGTTCTCCTAGGGTTTTCTAGACCCTACAACATATTAGGATAAAACATTGGAGTCCATTTCAAATAATCATGCATCCTGGTCTCGTGGTTTGTTCTAACCATGTGGGTGTTCCCAGAAAACCATGAAGATGGGTTTTTAATTAATCTGAATTTTGATTAAAAATTCTGAAACCCCCCTTTTTGTTACATAGCAGTCTAAAATGACCAATAATATATTTTTACCTTACATGGATCTCCCATTATGTGTTTATAGCCCCTATAACCCCTCTTGGAATCATATTGAAACATTAAGAATGTCACTAAATCTTCACTGTGTGGGTTTCCTCTTCCGATTATCATTCTCCCGCTATCTTTATCTTCACCCCTATGGTTCTGTGGATCCTTATGTTGAATTGTAGATGTAATACCATATGTTTGGTTTTATAAACCTAGGATTTATCCTTTTTAACTGGATTCCATGATCATTGTTCTTCGTTGATGAATCTTAGCTAGGGTTTTGTGATTTGAGACCTATTGATCTGGATGTAGGTGGTTCTGTAATGATTCCCAATTTAAGATAACCCCAAATTGCATGGTTTAATTTCAATTGATTGAATTAACTATAAAATTATGATTTAAATTAAATTTTTATGAATTATTTGTTGAAAACCCTAATTCAATTGAATTTGCGATTTTTGATATTGGTTTGGCGAGAAATTTGGAAATCCTCCATTTCCAATAAATAAAGGAGTGTTTATTGAGATTGTTTCAATTAAATTGATGAATTTAATTGTAGAAATAGATTTGATATAATATTTTTAAGTACTAAAATTCCATTTATTTTGGGTTTTATTGTGAAATTGATGGAATTTTTTCAAAATTAAGTTGTTGAATTTAACTGTTAAAGATATTTGTTAATTAACACCAAATTATTATACTGTGAAAATGGATTAATTTTTTTTGATAGAATCCCTAGGGTTTTATCTCGAAAGAGGCATGTTTATTTATTAAAAACCCATTTTAGGTTTTAAATTGAAATTATGAATATTTTAAATATATAATGGGATTATTTTTATTTTGCACATTCGTAAAATAAATTTCCCATTATGGATTTATTATTAGAGCACATGAAATATTTAGGTAGTTAGTGAGTTGTTGGACAACAGTCTATTATTTACAACATTCCAAAAAATAAATTTAGCATATCAAATCCCATGGGTGATGTTGATGAGTCCTCTTTGACCGGAGCTAAAAGGGATATATTTACATATTGTCATGTAACCTTGAGTTTCGGGAGTCCCTTATCCTTGAAATGTCATACGTTCATAGGAATATGACCATGTTTCTTACTTCCTGTATTTCTAAGAATTATATCCAATTGTTGTAAACTATTTTTCAAGCCTTCTGATTTATATAAAATATTTTATATAAAAGCAATTATTTATTACATTTTTGAAAAGAACTATTTTTTTAGAAATATTACATCAATTGAAATGTGATGATTTTATTAGAAATATATTCCATCTTTTGAAATGTAATTCATGATTTGTTTAAATATTTTTTGGAAATACCAAACCTTTTAGTTCTAAATTGACAGCTCTATTTTATTAATTTAGTAATGGAATTTTTTATAGAATCCATAGTGAGACACTACTATAATTTTTTTGGATTCAACCTACCTATGACATTGGGTGTCTATAGATTATCTCCTTATAGGTTTGAGCAGGGGTAAAACACCACATAGAGGTGCTTCTATCCATTGATTCGTGGACACTATGAGTTGCATCCAAATTGGTGCATATGATTTTTTTATTGTTTTTTAGGGTACATTGTTACATTCAATTGGGTTTTTATGTCTATTTGACTTATGGTACACTACTCCCAGTGGTGCTTCTTTTGTACGCATACTATTTTGTTGTAATTCTGTAGTGTTTGTGAAAAAATAATTCCCCTCTCATTTTTGTTATTTTCAAGTTCTATTCACCAACCTATGGGGATTTGGAACACCCTTATTTGGGTGTTAGGACTGGCTCAGTTATTAGGTTATCAAGGTACCAAGGTGGGTTTGTAAAGAATTTATTTAAAATGTAGGTTGAGGTTTTTTTAAGTCGGTATGAATTGAGCAATCTTCTCAGTACATAGGATGTGGATTCAATGAGTACCTAGCTAGATCACACTACAATGAACTTAAAGTTACCATGGGTGGTTAGGGAAAGCTTTATTGAGGTTATTTATATTATTTTCCCTACTTATGGTTTTGATAGATTGAAATCTAAATCAATTTTGTTTACCTGTTGGGATTAATTCCCCTTATTGAAATTTTTTGGTGTACTCTGATGACATCATTGTTTTGTTATGTTGTTGTGTAGCATCATGCCTCATAGAATAAATGAGAATTGGATTTAGTAGGAAGCTTTTATTATTCCACAAAAATAGAATCTTCATGTTAAAATGAGTCTAGTTGAGGTGATTATGTGCACTGTTGATTCTTGGGGACATGCACCACCTCTAGTTTCCATTCATCCTCCAACTATGGAACCAAATAAGGAAATTATCAATATTCATTATCAATATTTCTATTTCAAAAATCCCACACAATTGAAAGGATAATATTATCCTCTGTACTTTGAGAAGAATGGAGCTTTTATTTGGGTTATTGGAACACCCAATGAAATCAAGTTTAAGTGTGAAACCTTACAGCTGGAAGGACCAAGCCGTAGCTGGTGGGACACGATGGTGACAACGAAGAAACCTGAGGTATTAGAGTAGAAATACATAAAGGTTTTTTTCAAAGAATAGTTCTCTCTGCTGGCTATGGCTATGGGGATTTTCAAACCTAAGAAAGTAGACATGACAGTGGTAGAGTATGCAAAACATTTTTCTACACTTCTACAGTTTTCACCTGATATAATATGAAATGAGAATGTGAAGGATCCACTATTCAAGTTTGGACCTTGATAGGAATTTTTTCTTAGGTTTTCTTAATGAAGGTTCTTTCTTATGATTATCTACAAGATAGATCAATGATGTTCGAGATGGATATGGCTAGAAATTCCCGGTTTTCAGGTACTTCCTTCACTCTTAGAGGTAGTGTTCATTCTTCTAAGGGATAGAGGAAGTGAAATGACTCTATTGGTTATTATTGATAATATGGTCATTATAGATCTATTTTAGTTTTTGGAATATTTCCATTGATTTATTACTAGTGTGGAAAACCAATGAATTCAAAGAGGGTTTCCACTAAGGCACACAAGGTTAGTTGTTATTTTTGACACTTAGGTAACCTATAGGTGTTATTCAATGTTTATTAAACTCTGCATAGTTTCATGGGATCATATTCACCTTCAAAAACTGTGGTGGAAATAGATTTGTGAGGATAAAAGGGTTCCATCAACAAACATCCAGAATGATGATTCTTCACATAGTGGAAGAGTGACTAGAGGAAGATGATTTTGGTCCAGTAACAATGAGAGGCACCATCAATATAGCCTCATCATTAATAAATTGTTTATTTGATACTGGGAAATTTCATTTTTTTCCACTTGTGTTGTTAATATGTTTAATCTTCCTATGTATATTTAATCTTGTGTAATTTATTTTACTACACCCCTTGGTACGAATAGAGAGTAGGGTCTCCATAGTCCCTATTTTGTTTTTTTTTATCTATATGACATTGAGATTACATATATTTTTTTGTTCTCATCATGAAATTATGTGAAATTGTTTTTGGGATGGATTGGATCATTTTCTAAAAATATTGTATTGATTGATATATTGAATGAGTCTCATTTACTATGCCTGATAGTTTTTTTCGATTCATCCAAGGTGAATGGGACCTAATGTTCAGAAGATGCCAAAATATTTATCCAAAGTTAGGGACACTGATATTTTTGTTTTTCATTGTACTGGGGAAATAATTATTCGGTGGTGATCTCCCTCCAGTTGTAGTTGAGTTTTCTAACATGTTTCCTTTGGACTTCTCAATTTTTCCTTGATAAAGGTGGTATAGATCTCCATTGACTTAATTCTTGGTACTCAACTATTTTTCATTCCCTACTACCATATAGAACTAGCTAATATTAAATATCTAAATTCCTAGTTGGATGACCTTCTTGATAAAATATTTATACACTCAAGTGTTCTACCTTTGGTAGCACTAGTTCTCTTTGCTATGAAATATAATGGTTCACATCTCCTATGTGTTGATTAATGAAAGATCAATCTAGTGATTATAGAGATAAAGTATTTTTTCCACATATTGATGATCTAGTTGATCAGTTGAAATGGGAAAAGTGGATCTTAATGTTATACCATTAAACTATGTACCATCAGTCCAAAATGAAAGAATCTAAAATTTAGAAAACATCCAGTTGGGGAAAGTATTACTAATATGAGTACCTTTCTATTCCCTATGGTCTAACCAAATCTCCAACATTTTCAGGGATTTAATGAATTTTATTTTCCTTGAGAATCTTGAATCATTTTTGTAGTATTTGTTAATGAATTCCTTGTTTAATCTTTGTATGAGGCTAACCATGTGCATCATCTATGAATAGTTATTTGTTTCGTGAGAAAGTAAAAACATTATACAATCCTTTCAAAAGGTGATTTATTGATCTAGGAAGTGAAATTATTGGGAAAATTGGTGTAAAAATATAGTATTTCAGCTCATCCTAAAAAGGTGAAGGCAGTTATGACATGGGAACAACCATGAAAAGTCTTTAAAATTCAGAACATATTGGGTTTGGTAGTATATTTTTTATGGTTTGTTATAGAAATTATCATAGATGGAATATCTAATATGGTGGACTAACATAGACAAGAGTAATGTTTTCTTACGATGAGAAATGTTATAAATCTTTTGTTGAGCTGAAATTTCTTTTGACAACTATGCTGGTATTCACACTTCCAAAAGCTGGGTAGGGCTATGTGGTCTTCTGTAATGCATTGGGTTCAGGCTTGGGCCACATTCTTATAAAGTGTAATCCTGTTGTTTCATAGGACTCTTGTCAAATTAGGCCACACGAGATGTAATATCCAATTATCAACCATGAAATTTTATCTATTATGAACATGCTTAAGATTTTGTAGAACTACCTTTATGAAGAATGTTTTACTACATTTTTGGACCACAAGATCATAAGTTATATGTTATATCAAAAATATTTGAATCCCCTCCATAGGTGTTGTTTGGAATACATGTATTCTTTCAATTTCGACATAGCCTATACACCAAGTAATGGGAATGTAGTTCTAGATTATTTGAGTAGGAAGCAGATGATCTAGGTCGGGAAAGAATCATTAAAAGAGTAGAACATGATGGCTCTCCCTGTATATTTTCATATTGGTGTCCGGGAATCACTGACCAATGTTTCCTTGGAAAGTGTTTATTTGAAATTCTATATTATCAAATTTATTCCTTAGGAACATTATCTTGATGATATGTTTTTTAGAATTAGAGAGTCTCTTCATGGTGGGGAGACCGTTCCTCAATGGTTATTTTTAGCGGATGGCATTCTATGCTTTCGGAAACATATTTTTGTACCACCTTCAGTAAGGAGATATGTGATGGGGGGTTTCCATATTTTTAGGGGGTAGTGTTACCACGAACCCCAAATATATTCTATGAAATGTTTTAGTAATTTTGGTGGCCAGATATGAGATGTGGCATTGTTGACTTTATTTTTTGTTATTATACAATTCTGCAGGTTAAGGTTGAGGACCAATAACCTTCAGGTTTACATTATCTTCTTCCAGTCCAAACATGGAAGGGGGATAATATCTCCATGGAGTTTTTGGTTTATTTTCCACATACCCAATGAAATAAGAGTTCAATATTTGTTGTGATTGATCATCTGAATAAATAATATCACTTTTTACACATCTATGACACAACCAATGTTAGGGAGTTGTGAGGTATATATGTGAATGTGATTGTTCATTTTCACATAGTTACTTTTGTTATAGTCTCTGATATGGATCCTTGGTTTCCTTCTCTCTTATGGAGAGGCCTTTAAGAGGAACTGGGATCTGAGGTCTTTTTAACAAGGTATACCATCTCCAGTCAGATGTCTATATAGGAACAAAAATATAGATTCTTGAAGATATGTTTCATGATCTTGTTCATGACTTTTGTGGGGCTTGGGATGATTACTTGGGGGAGGTTAAGTTTTCATATAGAAAGAGTTAACAGTCCACATTATGAATGGATATTTTTGAGGCCATGTATGGATGGCCTTGTAAATCACCATTATATTAGTCATTGATTGGTGAATGTTCCTTGGTTCGACCAAGACTATTCCTAGGGAAGGGAAAAAATATTTATTTGATTCATCATATAATGATGATGGAATATATCTGAGAAAAATCTTATTCTTATATTCACCATAGACCGCAAAAATTATATATTGGAGACTAGGCGTTCATGAATGTTTCACCCGAGTTGGGTCATCAGCAGCTTGGGAGGAAAGGGAAACTTCTTCATCATTTTTTGGGTCTTTTGAGGTTGTTGAGAATATGGGGAAAGTTTATTAATGTTTATAACTTCCACTACATATAATTCCAATTCATAATGTATTTCATGTATCCCATCTTTATAAGTATATATTTGATATATCTCATGTTCTGAGATCGAGTTATCTTTTGGTTAAAACTGATTTATCTATAACTCAATGGCCAGTTATTATAGTTTATTATAAAGACAAGGAACTTAATGGGAGGTTTATACAAATGGTTCGAGGGATATGGTGACACAATTCTTATTCTAATGAAACGTGGTAGATGTAGGCACTGATGAGAGTGAAATGGAATCATATTTTTGGAATGAAACATTCTTAATAAGCTCTATCGAGAAAGAAAATTATTATGTTAGGGAGGATGGAACATCCTATTACTATTATCATGTATTCCAAAACCCATTTTTTCAATCATAAATTGGTTGGGATTGGTTTAGGAGTTCTATGGTTAAAATTTTGAATGTTAGGAAATTGTTGGGCTAGTGCACTGTTGGCGCACAGTTTTCCCAAACTGTGCACCCTCTCGAGCAAAACTGTGTGAACCCAATTAGTGGAGTTTTTTATGGTTTTCACAAGGTATGTAAAACTATATTCCCACTTTGGAGAAACCTCATGGACCATTTAAAATAGTCACTTGTCTAGGCCGCACAATTTTGTATAATTGTGTGGGTCTACCCAAATAATCATGCA
The DNA here is from genome assembly GCA_963277665.1 of Viscum album. Classification (NCBI taxonomy): domain Eukaryota; kingdom Viridiplantae; phylum Streptophyta; class Magnoliopsida; order Santalales; family Viscaceae; genus Viscum; species Viscum album. Next base: position 573,179,032 of record OY728122.1, on the reverse strand, counting down.
TAATATTTAATAATTAATATGATTTTTTATTAAAAATTCCCTTGCCTCTATTTTTGGTCCTCGATGGACCAAAACGCCCCATAATCAATTTATCCCTTCCAGAGCTCCCATTTAGATTTTTTGTCCCCATTTACTCCTCCTAGAAGTTGATCAAATCATGGGGAATGTCATTCAATCTTCACTCATTAGGTTTCCTCTTCACATTATCATTATCCCTCTATCACTCTCTTCCTTTCAAGGGTTATGTGGATCTTCATGTTGAATTACGGATATATTAACATATTTTTTGGATTATAATCCTCAGATTGATCCCTATTACAAGGATTTCAGGATCATCATTTTAATACTTTCTGATTTTTATGAAATAAAAACAATTTAAATTTTTTTTATGTCTTGTGTTGTACACTACACCACGATAAGCTTATGCAACACACAACACCACCTTAGATAGTGGTATACACAATGTTATGTGTGGATTTTGTTACACACAATTTCAAGTTATTTTGAATGAATTACTTTCATGAAAGACAATGTATATGTGAACAACTAAATATTATTATGTTATTCTTTAACTATGTCATTATAATGGCGGGTATAAAAAGTATTAACTTTCTTTAGATAAAAATATTTTAATGAAAATAAGTGAGTTTATAATATAATAAAACAACAATTGATGCATTTTATTAAATAAATATATGTTTTATATATTTTATATAATCTCCATAATTCAAAATATATATTTTATATGCATGATATAAGAAAAAATTCAATTTTTTGGATAAAATAATTATGAATCAAACTATATTATTTTTCAACCTTTTGATGGGGAATCTATTTTAAATCTAGTTGTTCGAAATTTTATATATTCTATATAACAACATAAATATTTTCATTCGAAACAAGATATAAAAATTTACATTAGATTAATTTTCTCAAATTTTTTCGATAACATTAAATTTTTTATGACTATTAAAAATACACTAAATTATAATTGAAAACAAATTTTTTTAATAAAAATAATTTATATTGTTAAATTTTTTATTGAATGGTTTTAAGTTATAAAAAGAATATATTTTTATCATTGAATATAATGTTTGTATTTTTCATTAATTTTACTTTGAATTTTTATGTAAACAATAGTTCAATATTTTGCAATGTTTTGACTTTTAAAACCCATTATTCATTAGGGCAATATCATTAATTTTAAATGAATTTATACAAATTTTGTTTTTTGGATTTTTAAAAATGGATACCATATTTTTATTATGTATTCTAAAATTATGTAAATAGTATTATTTTATTTTTTGGCATTATTAATTGTAACTACATAAAGTTTTATTAATACTAAAAAATGGTAAATCAGGTTATTAAGGGAATTTTTTTTATAAAGTTAGAGTTAAGGCCCTTTTAATTGAATGAAAACCCGTGGTATGAATATATGAGGGAAATTTACTTATAAGACATCATCAAGGTGTCTCAAGAATCTTCATGAAATTATGATCAATTTTTTTTTTATTCCTAGAATTCTCTTCATTCTTCTCCTTGCTAGTGCCCATGATGACCCTTGGGATAGTGCTCACTCAGTATTTCTTGTTGTTGTCATAAATTTCCCATGTTAGATAAATTTGAACCGGAATCTTCAAACTGGGTTTTCTTCCTCATAGCATTCTAGTCAGCTCACCCCTGTCCCCATCCATGACTTATAGGGTGACGTCCTCATTTCCACGATTTGGATGATTGATTTTAGACCTACACAATTCTTGTATTGAAATTATACCCTTTTATGGCACTTGATTGAGATTAGGACATTTAATATATTTTATTTAAATAGAATTGTAATATATCTTACTGAAATTTTTATAACAATGTCATTTTTAATATAAGGTTATATAGATGATAAATAAGAACATAAATACTAATTTTAATTGAAATTAGTTTTTTATCATGGATGTATTTTTAATTTTTAGGAAATAAATATTTACCTTAATAGCTTATACATTAATGATGTTGAAATTATTTAATTGATGAGAAATCAATAATATAATTTTTATTAAAATAATAATAATCACTAAAAGACAATAAAACATGAAAACATCCTATTGGTCAAGTATATATCGACCATAATAATTGAATGGTCATTTTATTGACTATTTGGAGCCACATGGAAAGGATGATGACATTTAAAATACATTATTTAATGTTATTTAAATTCCTCACATTCATTTTTAAATAAATATATAATTTTTAATATAGTATTTTCCAGGTGATATATTCTACTAAAAATATTCATCTAAAATCAATAATAATTGTCTTAATTATGGTAATTTATTTTTAATTTTTATTCATCGAATTAATATATCAAATAATTAAACAATACAGATGTAGTAAATATTTTATAAATGGAAATATAAAATTTATATTATTAAAAATATTTATATAAATAAATTATTGGTCAATTAATATATTCAAATAATTTTATAGATATAATTTAACCCTTATAGATGTAATAAAAAAATTATAGGATAACAACTTATCTTGATATTTTAAAAGAAATTAATTGAACAATGTTAAAAAGGATGATATTTCTTGTTTATAAAAATTATGTATTATTAAATGATTTTAAAATTATAAACGTTTCTTAAAATATAAATTATTTATTACATGGTCTCAAATGTTATGGAGTATTCATTTTTTGTTTAATTTATATCTAATAAATAAACATTACACTAATTTAATATTGATTAATTTCGTTCCTTAGTTAAAATTATAATAGAATAACTAAAGTTTAATTAAAATGACAAGGTTTAAATTGACATAAAAACCTATCTAGAATTTATTTCATGATGTTATTTAAACCTTATATCTTTCTATATTCCAATAAACAACAATTTATTTTATTTGTATTGAGATAGGTTTTATTATAATTTTATATTTTTGGAGATTCCAAAAGGTTCCCTCACCATAATTATAAAAGGTAGCCTCATCCATCACTTCGTCAAATACATTTGAGCCTTAGAGTTTATCCATTTCATACCTGTTTCCCTTATAAAAATCATTTTTCACATTATAGAGGTTCTTTTTTTCTCAAAAGACCAACCTTAGTTCCTTTAAGAGGATCTCTAGAGGGAGCTCACTGAGGAAGCGGTAATCTCCTTTACTGACTCTCTCAAGATCATTTATTATTCTACTTCCTCATCCTTTTTTGTTTACATTATTAAGTAATAACTCCAGTATTAAATTTATAATTTGTGGTTATTATGGTTATGGAACAACCTTATTTCTCCTTATATCCTTCTTATGTAAAAAAAGCATCACACGTGCGTACATACAGCTTATAGTCTCCATGATGTGGTGTAATCTTTTTTCCCCACCACATTACTTGGATGGGTATAATGATGTAAATAATAAATATATATAATTATTATAACATGATGTGGATTTTGGATCAAATTATATACCATTCACTTCCATACCATTTCAAATTATGGAAATGGTATCGTCGTTCGTGTGTGCGTACGTCATACCATCCCCATAATGTGATGTGATAAATTATACATGATATCCATTAAAACATGATTATTTAAATGTATAGAAAGAATAAATATGGTATACATTAAGTTAATTTCATTTTTCTAATGATATAAATATGACCTATGATGAAGAAAACAGACTTATTTGAGAAAACATACATAAGAAAATGAAGAAATTAATTCCGGAATAACGAGTAATAGTGAAATGTTTTTAACAAATTAATGATCATATGATCGTATATGATATCATAAAAATTACTATTATTGTGTAAAAAGTCATTTATATTATTTAAATCATTATACTGGTGGTTCAGATACATACTAAGGATATTAGACCTAAGGTAAGGGATTATTGTTTCTCAATTTTATTTTTGTGGGACATATGTCGTATACACCTCCATTTTCTTTTGAGTGGTGTTTATATTATCCAATAATTTTTTTTATAATTATTATTATTAATTTCATGATATGAATATTATTTTTTATTTTATGAGGCATATTATTTGATTGATAATAAATTCTTATGCGAAAATTTCGCAATATCATAATTACCTATGATTTTTTATACATAAGTATATACTTGGGTATATTTATAATTCATATCCATGTTTCCAAAATATGTATTCCAAACTATTATTTCATTCCTTATAAAATTGTTTAATGTATATTTTAGCGAATTGGTGGATTTTTATTAAATGTTATGAAATTAACATTTTGTTGTTTTTCGATACAACGTACTTTTTGAGTTATTCTAAAAAATTAAGAGAAGAATGTTTTCTTTTAACATATACAGAATGAAGTATTTTTATATCATATTTCCATGAAGCTTGATTGACATTATTTCATGGTTATTTTCAAATAAATTATTTTCTTTTAAAATATTGTGTAATTTTTAGAGAATAAAATGTTCTTGATGAAGAAATGAAATTTTCCTCAAGAATTAATTTCAAGTGTTCAACCATATTTATTTTCCATATAATATAGAATTATTAAATAGGGTTATGTTTCAAGTATATTATCCCTATTATACTTATGGTTTTATTCTATTTTTTATGGAATTATTTTTAGGAAATCCATTAATTTTAAACTACTTATGTTGTGATTCAATAAAGTTTAGGAAACCCATTTTATTCCTTGGGTTATGCTATGGTGAATGATTTATGTTTTTGTGGAACATGTAAGAATTATTTCATTATAAGATTGGTAGGACCTATATCTCCCTCCAATATATTGTGTAATGATTTACATCTCATGAGATAGATAGGACTCGAATGGAAATTAAGTCTAGTTCAGCAATACATAGATGAATTGGAATGTAAATATTATTTAGAAATAGAAGGATGTAACAAGGAGTGAACATGGTTCAGAAATGGACTTTGTCTGCTATAAATATATTTTCATTGAGATTTGGATAATATGGAAAAAAATTTCTATGCATATGTGTTTTCCAGAATTCTATGGTTTATACCAATGATAGTTCATCATGGTTCTTGATTATATTATGATATATGTGTTATAAATTACCAAGGTTAATTTCTTGAATGAATATTTTGATATATATCAAATGTGGTCTTGTTTTAAAAAAGATATGTTCATATTTTTACATCCTTATGCTTATTTTTTTAAACATCGCAATATTTTATGTTATGTTTCTTTATAAAAATTACAATTCATTAGATAGCTTATAATGAATCCAACATTGAGTCTTTTTGGAACCAAACACGGTTATATGAGATATTTATATTCTAGCCATTAAATGTAAATATTACACTTTTGTGATTTGAACATAAAAAATTGGACATACACGTTTGCAATCAAGATTATATTTGGAGTCTGATAGAATCAACCTAATTTTTTGTGAATAGTAACATGGGATTATGAAGAGTAACATACCCTTATAAATGGTTACATACCTTTATAAATAGTAATTTTACCCTTATGAATAGTAATATGAACCATATGAATGGTAACCTTACCCATGAGTGTATAAATAAAATTTAGGCGGCTCATAAATGAAGGTGAATATTTTAATTAAGTTTTTGTACTTTTATGAGTAATAAATATATAATTAAAGTATTATACATAATAAAATGATTTAATATTTAATTATTTTTAATAAGATATGTCAGTATTTTCTTTCCCTGTGATTTTAGGAAAATTTAATGATAACATGGTTAATTTTCCAAAGTGTCATAAAATCACTTATAAATATTAAATTGTTATTTTTTTCAATTAAATGATGATTTAAATTGAAAAATAAATTTCCCATATTTAGAAAATTAACTTCGTAAAATGGAATTCGTTTTTTGATTCTACATGTCAAAAAATGTTTAGGGTAAATTTTTTGTATTTTTCTGAAATAATTGATTTTTTGGTGAATAGTAAAAACGATAATTTATGATAACTGAATAATATATGATTTATTGAGTCATGGATGATGTACTATAGAGGTATTTACCCTTGGATCAAAATAACATGAATTTATTACTATTTTGTGATAGAATAATCAATATTATTCCTTTTCTTAAGAAGAATAATAAACTAATGATTAAAATGAGGCCAAAACCCTCCCCTTATCCACTATATAAACCTCCCCTCAACCCCTCTTCCTCTCACACCACTCAAGATTTGATCCTTTCCTAAGTTATTCCAAATAAACATTCCAAGACATAGCCCCACTTCCATGATTTTATAAACTCAACAATAGGCCAAAAAGTGCCTTAATGAGATTCTCAATGAGGAGAACTCCAGAGGTAACCCTCTCTTCCATTTCCATTCAACATATTTTATATTTTACATTCTTTTATTTATCTCTCCTCACCTACCCTATCAAAATGTTGTGATAATTTTATTACCTTACATGTACTTGATTTATATTATTCTAATGGAATATTTCATCATCATCTCTTTTTCCCATCCTCTTATACTAAAAATGAAAAGACCGTCTGAGTTGTGTTTATTTAACACATTCATGGATGACGTGCTTTCAATTTATATTACCATTTTCAATTATGTGCATGAATCAGTTTTTATGGTTGAACTCGAAAATTATATATGTAATATATCCTATATAATATTCTAGAATTGTTTTTTACACATGGTATTAAATTATTAAACAAAATGAGTTTGTGGTGATCGAAAACCATCCAAATAATCCTACTGTTTATCATTAAAATATTATATAATGATTCATCCAAAAACCATATAAACAAAATTATATGTATAACCATTTAAAATTATTTACGTTCATTAGTGACATCTAATTCCAATTCTGGATAATTAGATCAATTCCACATGAACTCTATTACTCATAGTCAAGTGAACCGATCATGAAAATCAAGTAAATGAACACACCAGAATGACATAAATCAATCATATAAAAAATCAAGAAGACCATAAATGAAATTAATAAATCATTAATGAATCAAATACATGTAGTGACGGATCTGAATTAATTAATTAATGGATGAAATTTTACTATCCAAGATGTTATGATAAAAGGAATAACACATTCAGACATAAGGTAAGTTGTTTCCATCACACATTTATTTCCATAATATTTCCATTTTTCGCCACTTATTTCTTGTATGTGGTATATTTTTACTACCATTTGATATATAATATCATTATTCTCATTATATTCATGGTATTTAGTGATTCACATGATGATTATTAACTCGATTGATTACAATGTTGTAATGGACTTTGTTTCAGTTTCCATTTCATTGTAATTTACCTAGTATTGTGATCCTAATCATTCATATGTGGTGTAACTATTTCCCCTTTGATATAATTTTTCATTTTAAACTGTTATAAAATTTTATAGATGTATTCTTGTCACATTGATATGATTGTTTCCTTGGATTTATATCATTTTACCAAGGGTGTTTATGTGGAATGTTGCTTTATGTGTGGAAATATTGATGAATATGTATCCCCTACTTAATACGAATATTGAAAGGGAAAATTTTTATTGTATTAAAACTTTTTATAACGAATTATTTGAATTTGAAGTGATGTGAGGGACCCACTATAGCCCCTTCATGCATTTATAGGTTTCAAGAGACAAAACAATTAGCTATAAACCCTTCGAGTTAGTTTCCAAAAATCAAATGTGTTTCTTCCCACATACTTAAACTGTCTCGATAGTATAATGATTCATGTTCCAAAAAAATGACATCCAGATAATAAGCGCTATATTTATTCAGTATTCAATTATTACTTTCTATGTTGATTTCACTTTAAAAAAAATATGGATGCATTTTCATTCTCAGTTTTTTTAGTGGCATTTGTTTTTTTTATTCACCATGCCATATTGATTTGGAAAAATTGGTTATTGTTAACTTATTAATGAATCATGATTATTCTATATATAATCCTTAATGAGTATTTGATATCACACCTTTCATTTGTTTTTCATCCACAGGTTATGAAAAAGGGATCATTTATTGAGGTTTCATAGATGTAGTTTATTAGCACTTTTTATGTATCATGTTTTCTTTTCCCAGTGTAAAATGGGATCCATGTTACACCCCAAGCTTCCATGGTACGCTTCTTTTTGAATAATACAATAGTTTGCATTGTATGAAACATCGAGTTCTAACAACACACGACTAACCAAACTAGCCAATATTAATAGTAATACCAACATTTTGAAATTTTATAAATTTTATTTAATAAAATGGACTTCATTTTTTGATTCAGAATATAAAAATTATCTTAGGGTATGTTTTTGGTATTTATGTAAAAACTTTTGATTTTTGATGAATAGTGAAAAAACCCTTTGTTATTGTTTAAAACCAACTTTTTATTTAAATAATTATTTATATTATAAAAATTTATTTGAATTCAAAATAGATACGTAAGCCCTATGTTATTTCAGTGTAATTAATTGAACTCATTTTATAATAAATTAGATGTATACAAATTTATTGAATTTTTTAACATCTTTTACCCACCTAAACACGTTAGAAAATTTGCATAAAACATAATTTTACTACTTCTATGAATAGAATTTCAAAAATATGAGAGGCAGTTTTCATATCATTAAGTAAAATTTTGTTCAATATGAAGAAAATAATTTTTTTGTGAATAGTAACTTTTTAATTTCATTTACCACGGTTAAAAGTAAATAAGGTAATTAAAGGTAAAAATGGTATTATAATTACCCTAATACATGTCCTAATTCTATTGGGAAAGTTTTTTTTCGACCATAATAAACCTTAGGAAAAAAACTATGATCATTTGGGTCCACTTGTATTAGATTAGGACATTTATTATTATTTTATTTAGAGAAGAGTTAAAAGTGTTAAATTCAAATATTAGTTACAAAAAAATTTCTGATATAGGGTTATACATAAGGTAAATTCGAATATAAATATTTATTTGAAATGTAAAAATATTTCCTACATAATGGTAATTTATTTATAATTTTTAGACATTAAATAGTTAAATTTATTTATGACACAATGATGATGCACTAATTACATTGTTATTGAATGATTTAAATATTATATAATATAAATATTAATATAATTGTTAATTGATACATTTGATGTATTCCAAAAATTTTATAGGTTAATCTGATATGTTATGGTGGATTGAATAAATTTTTTCTATGTGATAAAGTTGTTATGACATTTACAAAAAACCAAATACTAAAAAGTGTCAAAATTGACATAAATGAGTTTTTAAAACAAATACTATATTATTAATTGATATAATATTCACAAAAATATTTGTTTCATCCAAAAGACTTATATAATAATATATATTTTATTAATGAACCACATGGGGTTATCTTGGCATTTTATAGTATGTTTATTAACAATGTAATATAAAAATACAAGAAGACATTATAAAAGGTAAACTATTTAACTAAGGATTAAATCTAAAAGAAATCGTTAATTTGGTGTCCTAAACCTTTATAAAACCTATTGGTTGAGATTTTTTTTACCCATCCCCACCTTATACTAGAAATAAAACTTTTTGGGGCCACTATAAACTGAATATGGTTGTATAATAAAATAATATATAAATCATTTCCTAAAGTGACCCTCACCTCTCTTATAAAAGGGATCTTCCCCTTCTCTCCAAATCAAACATCCAAATCAATTTTGGTCAGACAAACCCTGATAAAATATCCTCCAAACTACCCTAAAATCATCCTAGAGGCCATAATTTTATCATAATCCAACCTAAGGATCCGTTTTTATAAAATCAAAAGGAAGCACCTGAAGATATGTAATAATTTCACCACCTCTTTCCAATTTCTTTTCATCTTTCAGTTCCTATTTCTTTGTTGTTTCCATACCAAAATAATAACTCTAGTACCTTATACATACTGTGATATTATTAGAAATATATTACAACTATATTTATTATTCTATCCATCCTACGAATGACAAGTCACCTACATGTGTACATACGATATACCATCTCCAAGTCGTGGTGTAGTTAGTTATTCAAAACATAATTATTTGGATGGGTATAATAATGAGTATCAATGATGTAAATAATAAATATAACATGTTAATGACTCTTTATATATAATATATCATCCAATTACATATGATTTCATCATCAATAGAATGCTATTGTTGCTCGTGCGTATGTACGGATTACCGTCTCCAAGAACGCGATGAGATTCATTCCCCATCATATCCATTCAAGAAAAATTTTCATTTTATCATTAAAAATAATGTTTATGAACTTAATATCATTCTGTATTTGAATCAAATACATCATATCTATAAAAAACATGACTTACGTAACAAAGCATATAAAGGAAAAAAAATTAGTTGACACCTGAAACAATGATACTATTGAAATATTATTAACAAAGGAATATAAGAAGATCGTATATGATATCATATTTATTTATAAAGTTTCTGTATAATTTAATAAAAATTATTTAACTATTATAAAAGATGTTAACGTAGCCTTGATCAAGGAAAATTACATGGTAAGGGTTAATTCTACAACCTCTTCATTATCTAAGTTTGTTTATACGTGAGTATCTACTGGGACCTCTTTATCATCCAGATCTGTGTTTCAGAAAATGGATTTCAAAATATTTATACTATTTCCTATAATATAGGTTAAAGTAACTTATACACTTGTTTTACTTTTTATACAATGTTTATAAAGGAATCTTTCTGTCATTTTACAAACATGGTCCTTTACGACATTTTTGAAAAACTTGAGGAAATATTGTTTTTTATCTTATACGGCGAGTGCAGCTATTTTCCGCCATTATTACATATCTGATGCTTCCCTCACAAGATTATAAGAACATTTTCAAAATAATTGTTTTCTTTTATAATTATGTGACTTTTAAATTAATTCAAAATAGAAACATATATTTCTCTCAATAGTTTTGATTTAATCTATGTCAACATCCTTTGATGAATTTTACACTTGTTTGAAGTTGATTTATTATGATACAATCTTCAATATTGTATTGAATTTTATGTGATATGTATGACTTTGGATGGGATATTTTCATACCGTTCATGGTTTATTGTTAATGTATTAACATTTTTTATGCTAGTTTTAATACGAAGGTTTATGTATGTTTCAAACTTCTCATATGAGGAATGCATTAGACTTAGTAAGTGAACGGTGGGGCCTAATATAGCTCCTAGATGCATCGTTAGGTCTAATGAGACAAACTAGTGTCTTATCACAAGGTCTTGATGAAATATTATTTGATTTCTTGGAACAAGGCATTGACTATGTGGTTATGATGTCTGACATTATGCATCCCATCATTATGGAATTGGCTATTGATATTACATGTGATTATTCAACTAGTAGAATACCAATGTGAATAAGTAAATGGAATTATTTGATTTATCATTTACATATTATGATGATTTTTAGGTTTAAAAGTCTTGTGTTCTAGTCTTATACATTTCCGTATTTGTTTATGCTTATTTATGATAGTTTCTGCTATATTGTTGTCCTTACAAAGAACATGAGCTTACCCCTTTCTATGTTTTATTTTTTACGAGGATTAAAATAAGTATATTATGACTAACCTACATGGATATTCTAAGGGAGATGAATGTGTTCAAAGTAGACATAATGTTATTGTTTTTTATTTCATAATGTAATGCAAAACATTTGAATCTGTCTAGTACTTCCAAGGTAACTAAACCAATCAGAGTTTCGAGATTTGTTCCCTTTTGATCTTGATAATTTTATGTAATATTGCACCCGTTTTGGGTAACTAGGGTCAGGAAATAACATTTGGTATCAAAGTATGTTTATTACTAACATTGGAAGCTATATTTAGAAAACCTCTGATTAGAGAACATTACCCAAAAATATACTTTGAGGATTAGTATAGAAAAACTTTTAGAATTTTTGTAATGTTGATATTTTTTTATTTTCCAAGAAATACATCTCTGTCTGGATATGAGCAGGTCAAGGCGGCTCTGGAAAAAATGTACCTTGGATTTAAAACACTAACAAGGAGTTTCGATCTTGACCTGAGGTATCCTGTTACATGATAACAGGCCTTGCTACACACTTTTTTATGACACTCCCGGAGGATATGCTTAGGATAATTCACTTTTTCATTACAAACCATTATGAAGGATTTATTAGAAAATTCTTCCTCAAAGAATGTTTTTTATTATGGATTATATGCATACACAATTCAATTTATGTTAGGTATTTTACTAGATTGGAATTATGTATTGTGGTTCATAAAATAATCTAGTGTATGTCATTATTTAGCAATGGAACTTAGTGTAAGGAATGGAAACAGTATCAATGCACGTAATCCATGTAGTTATTTCCCTCCTACTCAAGATAATTATAGTAGAGTTGGTGATGCGACTAGTGTTTAATAACTTATAGCCAACCTGGAACAACTCACTCAGGTTATGAATAGTAACCTTACCCATATGGTGTACCTTGATCCACAACATGGAGGATAAATGTTAGACCAATTCATGAGGAAACAACCACCAATATTCAATGGGACTACAAATACACTTGTAGTTGATCAATGGACAAGTTCCTTATAGAAAATATTTCATGCATTGGGGTGTAGTGAAAGTGAAAAAAACAATTCATAGCAGTTTATCGCCTCACGGGAGTTGTAGATCAATGGTGGTTATTAATTCAAAACATAAAAGAGGATGAAGAATTATAATATATGTAATGGAGGGAGTTTAAGGATCTTTTCTTCTAAAAATACTTTCCTCATGACCATCGAAAGGATATTGAAAGACAATTTCTGAGTATGAGGAAAAAGGAGGATGAGAATGTCGCAAAGTATGCGCCTACCTTTACAAGGTTATCAAGGCATGCGGAAGATTATATACATACACCAAGGAGTAAGATTGATCAATTCTTAGATGGGTTAAAACTTTTTCTCCATAGAGCATTAGTATCAAAATCATTCTCATCATACGAAGATATTGTCTCATGTGTTATCAAGATAAAAAATGGAATTCTATAAGTCTTGAGAATTTAAAGAAAAGAAAGAGAAGAAGAGATATGATGAACACTCAGGAAATGGAAAAAAGGGAAAAAAGGGAACAGTGGAATTTCTATACTATGGTAAATGTGGTAGAAACACCCCAGTACTTTCCTTAAGATAATCTGAGTCTGTTACAAGTGTGGTGAAAAATGCCACCAAGATCATCATTTCAAGGGAAAAAAGGTGGATGTCAATGTTGGATGCTATAATTGTAAAGAAATGGGGAATTTTGCAAATGAATGTCCTAAGCATCAGGGAAAATTACCTCAAATAAGATCATGGGAGAAATTGCAAGCTTATGCGATCACTACTACTGTGGTTGAAGCTCCGAATGATGTGGTGGTCAGTAATTTAATGGTTTCCTAAAATTTATCCAATGATTTATTTGATTATGGATCATCGCATTGCTTCATATCTTCCATGTTTTCTAAGAAAATAAGATATTTCCAATTTTATATTACAAGGGATTTGTCAGTCAAAACTCCTAAGGGAAGTATCATTGCAAAAATGTTTTATGAATCAGTTCCCATTGAGGCATATAAATATTCGTTATCTATAGATCTCATCATCATATCCATGATTTAATTTGATATAATCCTTGGCATGGATTGGATATCGGACAATGATGAGAAAATTTATTGTAAGAAGTAGGAGGTTACAATTTTTGATGATGATAAGGAGCACCATATCATTATATTAGAAACATCACCACCTGATTGTTATCTAGAACCACCTCTAGCAGCTCTACTAAATTCAATTATTGGGGATGAAGAGAGTAAAATAACTATAGGGGGAAAGGAATGTTCAAATAAAGGACGTACCTATTTTGGAATAATATGTTGATGTGTTTCCAGACTATTTACCTGGACATCCTCCAGAACAAGAAATTGAGTTTTCCATTGATTTAATTCCTGGTTCAAGGCCCATATAGAAGAACCCTTATAGAATTACAACATTGGAATTAGTGGGATTAAAGAAACAACTAGGGAAATTGAGTAATAAAGTATTTATTCACCATAGAGTTTCTCCATGGGGAGCCCCTATTCTTTTTTTTAAGAAAAAAGCTGGATCAATGATGTTGTGCATTGAATATATGGAGATCAATGTTATAATAATAAAGAACAAGTATCCCCTACCTCGCATTGGTGATTTATTCGATCAAATTCATAATGCTCAGTATTATTCCAAAAATGACCTTCGATCTGGATATCCTCAGTTCTGTGTGATGATGGAAGACATTCCGAAAACAACATTTCGAACCAAGTACGAGAATTACAAGTTTACAGTAATGCCTTTTGGACTGACTAATACACCCTCTCTTTTCATGGATCTAATGAATAGTGTATTCAAGGAATATCTTGATGACTTTGTAATGGTATTTATTGATGATATTTTGGTATAATAAAAAGCTATGAAGTTCATGAAAATCACTTCAGCACTATTTTGAAAACCCTCAGATGAAATTAATTATATGGGATGTTTAGAAAATGTGAATTTTGGCTTTAGGAAATTTCTTTTCTTAGCCATATTGTCTCCAAAGGATAGAATATTTGTCGATCCTCAGATGACTAAGGAAATCAAAGAATGTCTAGCTCCAAAAAGTATAATTGAGGTGCACAATTTTATTGGTTTAGTAGGTCATTATTGGCATTTAATCTAGAATTCTCCCTGGTTGGCTAACCCATTAACCAAGATCACAGGTAAAGTGGTTAATTTTTTTGGAAAAAATAGTGTAAAAAATGTTTTGATGAACTGGTGAAATTATTAGTCAATTATCCTATCTTGACTCTACCATCAGGGAATATGGGTTTGTTATTTATAGTGATGCTTCAATGAAAGGACTTAGTTGTGTCCATATTCATAATGATAGATTTATTTCCTATGAATCACGGAAATTAAACATTCATGAAAAAAACTATCCCACTCATGATCTTGAGTTAGCAGCTATAATATTTTCTTTGAATATACGGAGATAGTATCCCTATGGTAAAAAATGTGAGATATATACCAATAACATGTGTTTGAGGTATAATTTCTCATATAAAGAACTCAACATGTGGCATATTTGATGGCTTGAACTACTCAAGGATTATGATTGCACTATACACTACAACCCGGGGAAGGAAAATAAGGGGGCAGATTCATTGAGCAGAAAGGATCGTGGAGTTTTTTACAAGATGAGAGTTTAAAGAGATATTATGTTCATGGCTCTAATAATGATGGATATGGGAATAATCATGGATGGTGAAACACCAATAATTTTTCAAATGGTTTCCAAACCATCTTTACTAAAAAGGACAAAAAAATTCGGATTCATGATGAAGAGTTTGAAAATAAAATTAAAGCTGTGAGTGATGGGAGATTTATTGACATCATATATAAAGATATAATATAGAAATTTGGGAAGATAATTTGTGTTCTTTACATACTTGATATAAAAAGGGAGTTGTTGGATGATGCTCATATCTCTAATTTCTCTATACACCCTGGTAGCACTAAGATATATAGATATTTGAAGGAATATTTTTGGTGGGACATCATGAATTGGGATATTTCTGATTATGTGTCAAGATTTATGGTTTGTAAACAGGTTATGTTTAGAAGAAAACAACTTGGAAAGGTCATGCATCCTCTTCCCATACCTGAGTTGAAATAGGATGATATTACGACAGACTTTATGAGGGGGCTAAAAAAGACTCCTATAAGGAATGATGCAATTTGGGTCATTATTGATTGTCTTACCAAGTTATCAAATTTTCTTCCTGTAAGAGAATATTTACAACTTGAACGTTTATGAAGACTATATATTAATGACGTTTTAAGACTTCATGAAGTAACCCTATCCATTGTTTCTGATAATGACCCCCATTTTACATCATTATTATGGAAAAGTATTTATAAGGCCCTGGATACTGAACTTCATTTGAGCACTGCCTACCACCCTCAAACTGATGGAAAATTAGAATGGACTATTCACACCTTATATGACAAGTTTAGATCATTCTCACATTACTTTAATGGTTTGTGGGATCAATATTTACCTATGGTTGAATTTTCCTATAATAATCGCTTCCATTCAGGTATTTATATAGCACCATATGATGTTTTATATGAAAAGAGATGTCTCACACCAACTTTTTGGGATGTTTTTGGTGAACGAAAACTTGTAGTCCTGGAAATTTTTTAGGAAATAGTGGAAAAGGTGAAGATTATCCAAACCCAGATCAAAGAATCTCAAAGTAGGAAAAAGTGCTATACTGATAACTGAAGGAATGATTTGGAATTTCATGTAAGAGATCATGTTCTCACGAAGGTATATCCCTGGAAGGGTGTTATATATTTCGGTAAGATGGGTAAATTAAGTCCCAGGTACATCAGACCTTTCAAAATTCTAGAACAAATTGGAGTTTTTGCTTACCGTTTTCCAATGCCGCCATGTCTCTCCAAAGTT
This sequence comes from Viscum album, assembly GCA_963277665.1. Classification (NCBI taxonomy): domain Eukaryota; kingdom Viridiplantae; phylum Streptophyta; class Magnoliopsida; order Santalales; family Viscaceae; genus Viscum; species Viscum album. The sequence goes on along the minus strand of OY728122.1, from coordinate 573,162,555 downwards.
CATGATGTGTTCCATGAATCACTGGTGAGAAAATAAATGTCTGACCCAACCCATGTACTCACCTATGACGAAATAGAATTGGAACCCAATATGTCTTATTGTGAATAACCTGTCAAGATTCTTGATACCAAAGTCCAAGTGTTAAGAAATCGGAAAACTCGTTTGGTTAATGTTCTATGGAGAAACCATAATGTGGAAGAGGCAATGTGGGAACCCCAAGAAATTATGACGAAGAACAACCCGAATCATTTTATACAGTAATATTTTATAAATTTCAAGACGAAATTATTTTATGGAGGTAAGAATTTAACACCCCCAGCTTCCACGGTACGCTTCTCTTTGAATAATATAATATCTTGCATTGTATGCAACTTCGAGTTCTAACACACCACGACCCACAAAACTAGCCATTATGAATGGTAATACACACTTTTTGAAATTTTTTAAATTTTATTTCACAAAATGGAATTCATTTTTTTATTTGGAATATCAAAATTATCTTAGGGTGAAGTTTTGGTATTTTTCTGAAAACATTCAAATTTTTTTGAATAGTGAAATACAATGCGTTATTGTTTAAAAACTAATTTATATTTAAATAATTATTTATTTTATATAAATTTATTTTAATTCAAAATAGATACATAATACCTATATTATTTCAATTTAATTAATTTTATTCATTTTATAATTAAAATAAACTTATAAAACTTTATTGAATTTTTAAACGTCTTGTACCCAACATCACGACACGTTAGAAAATTTTCATAGAACACAATTTTACAACTTCTGTGAATTGAATTTCAAAAATATGAGAAACACAGTTAATATTAGCATGTAAAATTTGGTCCAATATGATGAAAATAATTTTTGGTGAATAGTTACTGTTGAATTTTATTTACCACGGTTAAAATTAAATAAGGAAATTAAAGGTAAAAATGATATTATAATTACCATAACACATCTCCTAATTCTATTGGAGAAGTTTTTTTCGACCAAAATCAACTTTAAGAATAAAATATTATCCTTTTGGTCCAATTGGATTAGGTTAGGACATTTATTATTATTTTATTTAAAGAAGAGCTAAAAATGATTAATTGAATGTTTAATGACTAAAACATTTTTAATATATGGTTATACATAAGATAAATTCGGCTATAAATATTAATTAGAAAGAAAAAAATATTTCCTACACAATGGTATTTTATTTATAATTTTTATAAATTAAATAATTAAATGTATTTATGATACAATGGTGATGCAGTAATTACCTTATTATTGAATGATTGAAATAATTGATATTATAAATATTAATATAATTGTAAATTGAGACTTATGATGTATTCCACAAATTTTATAGGTTAATATGACATGATAGGGTTGATTAAAAAAATTCTTATTGATAAAGTGGTTATTCATTTCAAAAAAACGAAATACTAAATAGTGTCAAAATTGACAAAAATGAGTTTTTAAAAACAAAAACTATATTATTAATTGATATAATATTCTTAAAAATATATGATTCAGCCAAAGGACTTATATAATAATATATGTGTCATTAATCAACCACTTGGGGTTCTCTTGGAATTTTATATTACGTTTTTTAACAATATATTATAAAAATACAAGAAGAAATTGTAAAAGTTAAACTTTTTAACTAAGGGTTAAATATAAAAGATAAGGTTAATATAATTACCTAAACCTATATAAAACCTATTTTTTTAGAATTTTTCGACCCATACCTACCTTATCCTAGAAGTAAATCTTTTCTGAGCCATTAAAAATAGAATATGATTGTATAATAAAATTGTATTTTAAGCTTTTCCTAAAGTGACCCTCACCTCTCTTATAAAAGGGTACTTCCCCTTCCCACTAAATCACATCTAAAAAGCCATTTTTATTGGCCAAACCCTACTCATATATCCTTCCAACTACCATTAAGGAAACCTATAGGCCTTACGTTAATCAAAATCCAACCTAAGGATCCCTTTTTATCAAATAAAAAGGAATCGCCCGAAGAATAGGAAATAATTTCACCACCCCTTTCAATATTCTTTTCGTCTTCCACTTCCTCTTTATTTGTTGTTTCTATAAAAAATAATAAATACAGTAACTTATACATACTATGATATTATTATAAATATGGTACAACCATATTCATTATTTTATTCATTCTATTATTGAAAAGTCACCATACGTGTGTATGTACGGCTTACCGTCTCCACGTCATGGTGTAGTATGTTATTCAACACTTAGTTATTTGGATGGGTATAATAATGAGTATAAATGATGTAAATAATAAATAAAACTTGTTAATTATTATTTATATTTTATATACCATGAAATTACATAATATTTCACCACCAATAGAATGATATTATCGCTCATGCGTACGTATGGATTGTTGTCTCCACGAATGTGATGAGATTAATTCCTCATCATAACCATTCAAGATTATTTTTTATTTTATGATTAAAAATAATGCTTAAGAACTTAATATAATTCTATATATGAATCAAATACATACTATCTATAACAAACATGGTTTATGTAACAAATCATATAATGAAAACGAATTAGTTAACACCTGAAACAATGATACTACTGAAATATTATGAACAAAGCAAGATTAGAAGATCATATATGATATCATATTTTTGTATTTAGTTCTTTTATAAGTTAATAACAATTATTTAACTATTATGCATTATGTTAATGTACCCACTATTATGAAAAATTACAAGGTAAGAGTAAATTCTTGAATCTCTTCCTTATCCGAGGTGGTTTATAGGTGAGTATCTACTAGGACCTCTTTATCATCCACATCAGTGTTTCTAAAAAATGTATTTCAAAACATTTTTACAATTTCCTGGAATATGGGTTAAAGTCACTTATACCCTTTTTTGACTTTTTAATGAATCTTTATAAAGAAATTTTTCCGTCGTATTCCAAACAAGTTCCTTTACGAGATTTTCGACAAAATTAAGGAATGAATGTTTTTTAACTTATACGACGACTGTGGATATTTTTCTCCACAATAACATATTTGAAGCATCCCTTAAAATCATATAAGAATATTTTCAAAATAATTGTTTTCTTTAATAATTATGTGACTTTTAAATGATTTCAAAGTAGAAAGAGATATTTCTCTCAAATAGTTTTGGATTTAATCTATGTCAACATCCTTTAATAGATTTTGCACTTATTTGAAGTTGATGTATTATGATAAAATCTTCCATATTTTATTAAAGTTTTTGTGTTATGTTTGACTATGGATGTGTTATTTTTATACCAATCATGGTTTATGGTCAAATTATTAACATTTCATATGCTAGTTTTAATGCGAATATTTTTGTTAAGTTTCAACATTTTCATATGAGGAATGCATTGGACTTAGTAAGTGATGGGTGGAGACCACTATAGCTCCTTGATGCATCGGTAGGTCTCATGAGACAATCTAGTGTCTTGGCACAAGGCCTTGACAAAATCTTATTTTTAGTCTTAGCAAGAGGCCTTGACTATGTGGTTATTATGTCTAACATTATGCATTCCTTCATTATGAAATTGGCAATTGATAATACATGTGATTATTCAACTAGTAGAATATCCATGTGAATAAGTAAGTGGAATTATTTGATTTATCTTTTCCATATTATGGTGAAGTTTTTGTTTAAAATGATTGTGATATGGTATTATACATTGCCTTAAATTTTTATGCTTATTTACTATATTTTTCACTATATTGTAATCCTTAATGAGCATCTGAGCTCACCCATTTCTATATATTTTTTTCCAAGGATGTGAAGATGTATATAATGATAGACCTTCATGGATTGTTTAAGGGAGATTAATGTGTTCAAAGGAGACAAAATGTTTTTGTTTTTCATTTCTTAATGTAATGTAAAACTTATGTATGTATCTAGTACTTACAAGGATACTAAACTAATTTGTCTATTGGGATTTGATCCCATGTGATCATGAAAATGATATGTAATATTGCACTAACTCAGGGTAACTAGGTTTGGGGAATTATAATCCATACATGTAACTAGTATTTCTAGGACTACTAAAATTGATCATTATATCAGGATTTGATTCCTTGTAATCATTCCAATGTTATAAAGTAATGCAATGTCTCAAGCTTCTAGGGTCTAAGTGTTACGTTTGGTATAAAAGTAAGTTTAGTAGAAACCTTGGGAGATGATTTTGGAAACATAGAAAAGGGAACATAACCCTAAGATAGACATTCAGAATCAACCTAGAGTAACATCCATGAATTTTGTTATGGTAGATACTATGTGGTTCTTCCAAGTAAATAAATCCATGTCTAGATACTACAAGTGGACGTAGTTCTGGAACAGATGTACCTAGGAGTAATAACTTTGACATAGTGTTTATGGCATGAGTTGTGGTTACTTGGTACATGACAACAGGCCTTAATGTGATCCTAGTTTGACACTCTTGGGTGAAATACATAGGAAAATTCAAATTTTCTTGACAAACAATTATGAAGGAATTTTCTAGATTGAATTTGTTCAAGGGAAGAATCATTATGGAAAAGATGAGTCAGAACGTTCACATTATATAATATAAATATTACTTATCTGGTAATATTATCATCATACCCCGGTTTTAAATTGATATAATCCTTGGTGTGGTTTTGATTTCATATAATTATGAAAAAATATATTTTAATAAGAAGGAAGTTACAATTTTTTAAGATTATGTAGAACTATTACCTTTAGAGTAGAAACCTCTCTATCCGATTCTTATCTAGATCCACCCCCAATAGCCCTATTGAAATAAATTCTTGGGGAGGATTAGATATTGATATCTATTATTGAGGAAAGAAATATTAAAATTGAGGATGTAAATATTGTGTGGGAATATGTTGATGTGTTTCCAGAGGATTTCCCTGGGCTTCCTAGAGAGTAGGATGTTGAGTTCACTATTGTTTTAATTCCTGGTTGAATACCTTTATCAACGAATCCTTACAGAATGGACACTATGGAATTGGTGGAAATAAAGAAACCACTATAATAATTGAGTGACAAGTTATTTATTTTCCCAAGTGTTTCACCATGGTGTTCCCCTTTTCCCTTTGTCAAGAAGAAAGATGGATCTATGGACATGTGCATTGATTATAGATAAATCAATCCTAATACAATAAAGAACAAGTATATCCTTCCTCACATTGATGATTTATTTTATCAACTTCACAAATCTCAATGATTTTTGAATATTGACCTTCGATCTGGATATCATTAGCTACATGTTAGGATGAAAGATATTCTAAATGAAAAAATTTTAACCAGGTATGAGCATTGTGAGTTTACAATTACGCCTTTTGGATTGACTAATGTTCCTCAGTTTTTGTGAACCTAATTAACTTTTTTTTCAATGAATATCTTGATGAATTTTCCTTGTATTTATTAATGATACTTTGATATATTCCAAAATCATTTAGGACCATGTGAACCACTTACAGGTTTTTATAGAGACTCATATAAGAAAAGAGTTGTATGGGATGCTTAGTAATTATGAATTATATCATCAATAAATTTCTTTCCATGGCTATATTGTTACTAATAATGGAATCTTAGTAGATCATATGAAGATAATATAAATACAAGAATGGCCTACACTAACGAAAATAATCAGATTATATAGTTTTATTTGCATAGTAGGTTACTATCAGTATGTCATTCAGAATTTTTACAAAATGAAAAAAACTCTAACCAAGCTCACATTTAAAGGTGTTATGCTCAGATGGACAGAAGAATGTAAAAAATTATTTGATGAATTGAAAATTATATTCGTAAATGCTCCAATTTTTATTCATATATATTGAAGTGATGAATTTTTTATATACATTGAGGCATAAAATAATGGATCAGGTTGTGTTTTATGAAAATTGATAATGTTATTTGCAATTTCATCAAGGCAGTTGAAGACTCATGGGTAAACTTTTCCAACACATGATCACATGTTAGAAATAGTGATATTATCTATAAAAATAGAGATACACTATCTCTATGGTTAAATATGTGAGATATATATGGATCATAGGAGTTTGGAATACATTTTTACATATAAAGAACACAACATAAAGAAAAGGAGATTTTATTGAGGTACTCATTGATTATGATTATACAATACACTAAAACCCAAGAGAGAAAAATAAGGTGGTAGATGTATTAAAGAAGAAAAAACATGGACTTATGACCCAAATGAGGATTGAAAGATATCCTATATTAACTGATCTGGTAAAGATGGATATAGAAATTTTTATAGAAGGGGAAGAACCTTTCCTTTTTCAAATGATTGATAAAACATCAATATAATAGAAGATAAAAAAGAAATCAATATGATGATGAGAGTCTTAAAATGAAAATTAAAGCTATTAAGGATGGAATATTGAAAGACTTCTTGTATCAGGATTGAGTTATGACATTTGGAATGAGGTTATGTGTTCCATCAATACCTGAACTTTAAAGGGAACTATTAGATGATTCTGATAGCACAAATTTATATATGCACCATGGTATCACCAATATGTATAGGTATCCCAAGGAACCTTTTTGGTGGTATAACATGAAGTAATAAATTTCTGACTATTTGTAAATTTGTCAGTTTTTTCAACAAGTTGAGGCCGAGAGACAACATCATAGAGGGGTCATGGAACCTCTACCTATTACTATGTAGAATTGGGAAGAAATTACAATGGAATTTGTCTCATGAATACCAAGGACACCTAGAAGGAATGATTAAATATGGGAAATTTATAATCCTCATACAAAATCAGTACATTTACATTCTATTAGAGAGGATTTACAACTTGGGAACCTAGAAAGAAATTATATTAGTGAAGGAATAAGACATCATGGTGAACCTCTATTGATTGTGTCTGATCAGAATCCCTGATTTAAAACAAAATTTAGGAAGCTTCTCTAGAAGGATTTGTATACTGATCTTTATATGAGTACTGCCTATCAACCCCAAATCGATAGACAGTCTGAATTGACTATTCAAAAACTGGATGACATTTTGAGATCATTATATCTTGACTTTTAAGTTATGTGGGATAAATAATTACCTTTTCCAAAATTTTCCTACAATAATAGTTTCTATTCTAACATTAAAATGGCTCCATATGAAGCATTATATTGAAAAAGGTATCAAAGTCCAACTTTTTCAGATGAATTTGGTGAGGGGAAACATATAGGCCTAGAACTTATTAAGTAGACAATGACAAAGTCAAAGATAATTCAGGCCCATATTAAAACACCCCAAATTAGGTAAAAGAGCAATGCAAATAGCTTTTGAAAGGATTTATAATTTCAAGTTGGATATCATGTCTTTTTGAAAGTATCAACATGAAATGGTGTCTTATGGATTGGTAAGAAAGGGAAATTAATCATTGGGTACATCAGATTATTTGAGATTCTAGATATAATTGGATCTATAGCTTACCATTTAGCATTGCCGGAAAGTCTCCCCAAGGTCCATAATGTTATCCATGTGTCTTTGTTAGAAAATTACATTCTAGACCCAACAAAATTACTCACCTATGAGGAAATATAACCGGAACCTGACTTGTCTTACTGTAAAAAGACTATCAAGATTTTTGACAATATATATCAAGTATGGAGAAATCAGATGACTCGATTGGTAAATGATTTTTGAAGAGACCATAAAATGGAGGAGACAACATGGGGACCTATGGATGTTATAGAGAAGATCCACCCACATCTTTTGAGAGGGATTTATAAATGAAAAATTTCAAGTATGAAATTCTTGAAGGACGGAAGAATAAAACCTCCCAATATTTTATTGTATCTTTTTTATTAAATAATTTTAAGTAATAATAAATATTTTAATTCGTGCAACACCAAGTCTTTGTAAAACAACACCAGGTTATAGGAGATAGTTATAACCTAGCTGTTAAACACAAATTTGAAACTTTTGTGATTCGAATTTTGAAAAAATAGACATGTGGTAGCAATTAGGATAATATTTGGTGTTTGCTAAAATCAACTTAATTTCTGATGAATAGAAAAATTCCCTTAAGAATAGTAACTTACCCTTATTAATTTACCTTAACCATATGATTAGTAATATGACCCTTCTGAATGGTAACCTTATTGATGAGTGTATAAATAAAATTTAGGCACCGTATAAATGAATGTGAATATTCTAATTAAGAGTTTTTATTTTTGTGAGTAATAAATATTTAATTACAATATTATATTTAATAAAATTATTTAAATTTAATTCATTTTCAAAAAATGGGTCTATATTTTCTTTCCCTTTGATTTTGGGATAATTTAATAAGAGCTTAGTTAATTTTTCAATGTGTCATAAATTCTGTTATAATTATAAAATTGGTATTTTTTCGATTCAATGATGATTTTAATAAAAAATTAAATTTATCATATTTATAAAATTACTTTCATAAAATTGAATTCATTTTAGGATTCTACACATGGAAAATGTATTGGGTGGCTTTAGTGGATTTTACTAAAATATTTGAATTTTGTGATTAGTAAAATACGATAATTTATGATAAATTCTAAATACATGATTCATTGAGTCATGGATGATGTCTGTATGAGGTAATCACACATGGTTCGAACTCACATGTTGTTATTACTATTTTTGTTCACAAGAATCAATATAATTACTTATCTTGGGAAAAATAATAAACTGATGATTAAAATAACACCAAACCCTCCTCTCATCCACTATATAAACCACCCCTCACCCCCACTTCCCCTCACACCAATAAAGATTTTACTCTTTCTTATGTTCTGAAAAATATACTTCACAATCCATCCCCCACTTCTGAGACCTACTGGTCTCTCCAAAAGGATAAAAACAAAGTCCTTTTGGAGATTTTAAAGGATGAGTACTGAAGAGGTAAACCTCTCTTCATTTTCCTTTCAACTTATTTTACAAGTTCTACTCTTTTTTTATCTCTCCTCACCTACCCTCATATAAATGATGTTATAATTCTATTAAAATACATGTAATATAATTTTATTATTCTAATTTAGTATTTCATCATCATCTCTCTTTTCCACTACTTTTATATTAAAAATGAAAACACCATCTAAGATGTGTTAATTTATTACATTCAAGGATGATGGGTTTTCAATTTCTATTATGATTTTTAATTACGGTCATAAAACCATTTTTATTATTTAACCATATAATAATATATGTAATATATCTAATTTAATGTTCTGAAATCAATTTTTATACATGTAATTAAATTAAAAACAAAATGATCTCGTGGTGATCAGTAAACCATCAAAATAATCCAAGCGTTTATCATTAAAATTTAATATAATGATTCATCCTCAATCCCTATAAAAAATGATAATTATTACCATTTACACTTCTCTATGGTCATTAATAATATTTATTTCCAATTTGGGGAAATTATATCAATTCCACATGAACTCTATTACTCATAATCAAGCGAACCCATCATGAAAATCATGTAAACGAATACTCTGAAACGATAGAATTAAATCTTACTACTTATCAAGAAGACCATAAATTAATTTAATAATATTATAATGAGTAGAATACATGTATAAAAGGTTATAAATTAATTAATTAATGTATTTAATTTTACATTTTAGGATCTTAAGATCAAAGGAAGAACACATTCGGGCATAAGGTAAGCGATTTCCCATCTCACTTTTATTTCTATGATATTTCCATTGTTCGCCACATATTTCATGTATGTGGTGTATGTTTACTGAAATTTTATATATAATGTTTTGATTATATTTATATTAATCATATTAGGATATTCAATTGATTATTATTAACTCGATTGAGTATAATGTTGTAAGGGACTTAGTTTCGGTTTCCATTTCTTTGTGATTTACATGGTATTGTGTCCCTAGTCATTCTTATGTGGTGTAACTACAGCCTGTTTGAGATCATATTTCATTTGAAATTATAAATAAACTATATATCCATATTCTTTTTACAAGGATATGATTATTTTCTTATATTTATACAATTTAACATGTTGTGTTTATGTAGAATGTAAATTTAACAGTGGAAATATTTGTGAATATGTATCCTCTCCTCAATATGGATTTTGATAAGGCATATTTTTTTGTATTAAATCTTTTTATAATGAATTACTTGGACCTGTACTATTGTGCGGGCCCACTATAGCCCCTCGATTCATTAACATGTCTCTTCAGACAAATTAGTTAGCGACAAACCCTTCGAGTTTGTTTCCAAAAAATCGGATATATTTCCACTCATATGCTTAAACTGTCTCAATGGTATAATGGTTCTGGTGCCATATACATGATGTCCATATAAATATCATTATCTTTATTTATTATAAATTTATTAGTATCTATGTGGTTTTCACAATGACAAAAATTATGGATGAATTTCCGTTCTCGGTTTTTTTAATGGTGTGTTTTTTTCATTTATTAACCATGCCATATTTATTATGTAAAACTGGATTTGATTCACTTATTACTGATTCATGGTTATCATATATTTTCCCCTTACATAGCATTTTAACTCAACCAATTCATTTGTTTCCATCCATAGGTACTATTTAAGGGATCATTTATTGATTTTTCATGGATTCATTTTTTTAGATCTTGTAATGTATTATGTTCTCCTTTCCCAATATAAAATGGGATTTGTGTATGTATCTAGTTTAACTAAGACTACAAAACTGATAATTCCATTAGGATTTTATCACATGTAATCATTACTATTTAATAATTTAATTCACCGGCTCTGGTTTTCTGGGGTGAAGGTATTACATTTTTTGTATGATATTTTCCCTACGTTACCTTAATGATCATTTCTGCTCACCCTTTTCATTTGTTTTAATTTCCCATGATGTAAGGAATGGTTTTAGATAGGAAAAATAAAGGATAATATCTTTATGGGAGATATTGAAGATCTTTCGCCAAGTTTGCAGATTGTGTTCCCAATATCCAAAGACACTAAACTAAGAGGGTCTTTGGAAGTCTATTAATTTCATATATTTAGTATTCTCTAAAAGTAATGTAATTTCCATGTATGTGAATCTCGGGTCACTACAGTTGGTATTAGAGCAAAGTTTCAGTTAACCATTGTAAAATATTTTGTTAAAACATTAGTGATATCCCTATAAATATTTCAAAGGATATATCAAGGGATTTCCTAAGTATAAGTCTATGTATAGGATACAATCCTATAGTTTTTGTGATAATCATGAATAAACAAGGATTAAACCTAAGATATCATAGATTAGAATATTATCAGTAATTTACATTACTTATGTTTTTTTAATTTATTATATGTATTTCTCACACTTTTCTTTCTAGTCTATGTCAATAGACAAAACTAGATATAATATAGTTAACCTTGAATTTTTAAGATGTGTAAATAATGGGAATTATGAAAACTAATTTCTTAATTAGAAATATCATAAAACGAATCCTGAAGGTTTTATGATTATTGGTTATATTTATGAGGATAAAGATACTTTAAACCACGTGTGAAATGGAAGGTATATTCAAGTATTATTGTTTACTTTAAACCTAATAATAATGGTTTGATTAAGGTTGAGGAAACTTATGGCATGGTTTATATTTTAGGAATGAATATGATGATGGATCCTGAGTAATGGTTTTAAAATAATGTATGAAGATTTATGTTTGTAAGTTTCGGAATTCAAATGTTATGTTATATGAATCATATAATATATGTGTGTTTTTAGTATAATTTTTTCATTAAGGATTGGAACAGAGATTTTGAATAGTTATATCGATCTAGAAAAGTGATTTAAGGGTAAGGTGATATACTTTTAGAACACATTATTAATGGAAATATAATCATTAATATGTCTTATATGTAATGGTAATGATTTTTGGATAAAGATATGTTGGATTTGAATAAGTAAATTGGATTAAGCTAGTTTCTTGATAACTAAATATGGATTTTTTTAACAAGATTATTATGCTATAATGGATTAAGTATACAACTATTTGGGACTTTAGGAATATATCAAATAAGTTTGGGAATATGGAAACATACAAGTTATCAATAAGGATATTTAGTAATTTAGGTTATTACCAAGACTCAAGAGAATACATGATGAAGGTGTTCATTAATTTGAAATGTGAACAAAAACTGACAACATAAGAAATATGGGGGATAAATGGTTAGAAGGGTTAGTTTACCTCATTCTAAATTTTTTATTTTCTTCTTTATGAAGGATTATATGGTTATAAATTTAATGATTATTTATTTTAAACTTTGGATGATGTTTCAGTATTACCAAACTATAGGTAGGATTATGAGTGACATGTTCTGACATTTTTATTATAATAATGAAAGATGTAATGACCTGTAATTCTATTTAGGGATCACAAGATCTGGTAACTCTTAAGGAATGATAGGTACACCTTTATTTCTTGGAATAAGAGACGAAGCAGAAATTGATCAACAAATAATGAAGCGATGTGATTTTACATAATCAAGTAAATATTTGTTATCATTCATCAACTGTATGAAAGGCATCTTGAAATATAATATGTTACCCTTGTATCTCCTTTACATATAAATTAGATGGTCCCCCATATCATATTGTATTTATGGATTTGGTTTTTTAACTTTCTCAAAATAATGTTCTCTATAACTCTCCAACAGAACATCATAGTTTAGTTTTTCTTACATATCCGTGTTTTCACATTCCACTTATGTACTCCTATGAGGAAACCTGATTATGAGTGGATTTGGGTAACCATTATGTTTCTAGACTTCCATTTAAAAAGAAGTTTTAGTCCTTGTTTTTATGATGTTGGTTTCTATAAAATAAGCATTTAAGTATTAATCCTTTGAAAACCAGATAAATTTAGAGAGAGAAATTCATTTTAAGGGGGTTGTAATGTAACACCCCTAGATTTTTATGGGATATATTATTTTAATATTTTTATGTCTTGTGTTATACACTACACCAAGATATGTTTCTGTAATAAGAAACACCATCTTAGATTACAATATACGCAACACTATGCTTGGCTTTTGTTACACACAATTTCAATTTCTATAGATAGAATTCATTACATTCAAGACCTAGTATATGTTAACCAATAAAAATTATTATGTTACCTTATAACAAGTCATTATAATATAAGGTGTGAATAGTATTAACTTTCATCAGAAAAACTATTTAAATGAAAATAAGTGAGTTTATAAAATAATAAAATTATTATTCATGGTTTTTAGTAATGAATATATATATTTAATATATTAAATATAATGATTAAAATCCATATTATATGTTTTCTATACATGATATAAGAACAAGTATAAATTTTCAGATAAAAGAATTAATTATAAAAACATGCATTTTTCCACCTTTTGATGGAACACAAATTTTTAATCTAGTTTTTGACATTATTATATATTATATTTAAAAACATTAACATGTTATTTAAAGTAGGGAAATAAAAATTTACTTTTCATGAATTGTTTTTATTTATTTTTTGATAACTTTATTGTTTTGATGAATAGTATAAATACACATAATTTAAATTGAAAACAATGTTTTTATAAAGAAATAATTTATATGGTTAAAGTATTTTTGTGAATGGTATTAAATTATAGATATAATATATATTTATCCTTAAATATAATTTATCTAATTGGAATTAATATTACATTTAATATTAATGTAAAAACATGTCAATCATTGGCAATGTTTTAACATTCAGAACCTGTTTTTCATTTTGACAATATTACTAGTTTCAAATTAATTTATAAATATTTTGTGTATAGAATTTTTAAAAATGTATACCATATTAGGAATAAGTGGGTAAAAATTATGTAAATGTAATTCTTTAATTTTTAGTCATTATGAATAAATTATTTAGTAATTTGAAATAATATAATAAAAAGGGTAATCCAGTAATTAAAGGTAAACATAATGTTATAAAATTAACTTATGATTTGTCTTTATTTGATTGGATGAGCAATTGTTAATCTAAACCATACTTGGGTAAAAAGGATACCCTATGGAATCCACATGGAATAGATTAGGACATGTAATATATTTTATTTTAAGAAATGTAAAATTTTTCTAACAAAACTTTTTATAAATATATGATCTTTTATATAAGGTTATATAGAAGCTATATTAAACTATAAATAATCCTTAAATCAAATATATTTTTATTTATTATTTAAATTTATTTTTCATTTTTTGGAAATAAATATTTACCTTAATATCTTATACATTAATTATGTAGAAATTATTTAATTGATAAGAAATGAATAAAATAATTTTCATTAATATGATAATAATCATTACAAAGCAATAAAACATGATAAAACCGTATTTTTACACAATATATAGAAAAAATAAACCAATGGTACATTTATTTACCATCTTGATCCATATGTAAATGATTATGACACATATAATATTTTATTTAATGTGATGTTAAAGTGGTAAGATTAATGTTTTAACAAATAAAAAATTTTCTAATATAGGATTTTCTGGATGATATATTCAACTAATGATTTTAATGTTAAAGATATAAAAATTATCTTCATTATGGTATTTAATTTTTAATTTTAACTAAAAGCATAAATATATTAAATAATTATACAATACGGAAGTAGTAATTATTTAAATAATGGAAATATCAAATTAATTTTATTAAAAATATCAAAATAAACATAATTTGGTATAACTAATATTTCAAAATAATTTTATAGATTACCTTGACACTATAAGGATATAATAAAATATTATTTTAGAGGGTAACATCTTATCTTCATATTTTTAAAAATCAATAAATTGAATAGTTCCAAAATTATCATTATTTATTGTTTATCAAAATTAAGTATTATTAAATTCATTAAAAAAAATAATTTCCTAACAAAATATAAAATAATTATTATATGGTATAAAAAAATTTAAAGTATAAATTTATGGTCTAATTAACATCCAATAAAAAAATTACACTATTTTCATATGGGATAATTTGATAAGATAGTTATAATTAAAATAAAATAACATACGGTAAATTGAAATGATAAGGTTTAAAATGATAGAAAAACATGTATAAAATTTATTAGTTGATTATATTTATACATTTTCTCTTTATATATTCTCATAAATTAAATTTCTGTGTATTAGGATTGAAATTTATTTTATTATAATTTAATATTTTTAGACATTCCAAAAGATCACCTCACCTAAATTATAAAATTACACGTCCTCCATCAATTATTCACTTCAATTTGAGACTTCATGTTTTTTATCCCATTCCCATTTCCCTTTTAAAATTATATATTCACATTATAGTGTTTTTTACTTTTCAAAATTCTAACCACAGTGACATTAAGAGGACATCTAGAGGGAGCTCGCCGAAGAAGATGTATTCTATATTACCGACTCTCTCACGATAATTTCTTCTTATGATTCCTCTTCATTTATTGTTTAAATAATTAGTTAATAAATCTAGAATAAAATATATAATAAGATGATATCATGGTTATTGAACAATCTTATTCCACCTTCTATCCATCATACGTAAAACCAAATCACGACACGTGCGTACGTACCACTTACCATCTCCACGTCGTGGGGTAATATTTTTTTCACCACCACCTTAATTTGATGGGTATAATGATGTAAATAATAACTATATTTGATTATTATAACATTATATGGAATTTTGAACAAACTATATACCATTCACTTCCTTATAATTTCATAATTATTTGAATTATATCGTCATTTGTGCCTACGTACAACCTACCACCTCCAAGATGCGAGGGGATTAATTCTTTATGATATCCATTAAAACATGATTATATTAATGTATTGAATAAATAAATATGATATATATTATTTTAGTATCATTTTGGAATGATATAACTATGAACTAAAAAGGAGTACCATAACTTATTTGAGAAGACATGCATAAGAAACTGAGGGATTGATTACCTGAATAATGAGTAATAATGAAATTTTATTAACAAACAGATTATAATATGATTAAATATGATATAATAGAAATAAATATGTTTATCTAATAATTCCATGAAAATATTTAAATCATTATAAAAGAGGTTTGGATAGATAAAAAGTATATCAGACATAAGGTAAGGACACATGCTTGCCGAACAACCATTCAAAGTTGGAGATCTTCTTCATGATAAAATTCTAGGGAGGGGCAGATCCATGGTTTATATCTGGATTTAATTTTTATTTCCTTTGTTTCTTTATTTTTCTATCTACATGATGACTTTTTTGGTTTCCCCCATTCTTCCCTTAAAAGGGGTCTTTATTATAATAAAAAAAATTTAAGGTCTTCGTACCTGTGGATGGATATGGTAAGTGGTTATTGTGTCTCACTTTTATTTTTGTGGGACATATGCCTTATATACCACCTATTTGTTTTGAGTTGTGTTTATGATTCTCATGAATGTTTTTATGATTCTTATTATGAATATTATGATACTTATATAAATTTCATTATTTCATTAGGCATATGATTCAACTAATTATAAATTGTTAAAGGATAATTTCGCAATCTCATTATTCTCTAAGATTGTTTATACATAAGTATATACTAGCGTATATTTATCTTACATATACATCATTCCCAGAAATTAATTCAAAAATATTATTTATATCCTCATAAAATTTTTTAAATTATATTTTACCCAATTGCTGAATGTTTATTAAATGTTATTAAAGGAATATTTTGTCTCTTTTCATTACGAGGTACTTTTTGAATTATCTTACAAAAGAATAAAAAGAATATTTTCATTTAACATATATGGAATGATGGTTTTTTACACTTTATTTCTATGAAGCTTCCTTTACAACATTTCAAGCTTATTTTCAAAAAAATCATTTAAAATTGTGGGATACTTTTAGAGAAGAAAATGCTTTTCATGAAGAAAGGATAATTTCCACAATAATTAAATTCAAGTGCTCAATCAAAATTATTTTCCTTCTAAGAGGTCATTTTTTAATAAGTTTATGTTTAAGGTATACTATACCTATTATTTTTATGGTTTTATTATGTTTTTTGTGGAATGATATTTATGAAATAAATTTTTTTCATGGATTATGTTATGATGGAATTATGTTTAAGAAACCCATTTTATTCCTTATGGTATGCTATGATTAAAGATTAATGTTCTTATGGAACACATAATAATGAATTCATTATGAGATGTGTAGGACCTATATCTCCCTACAATTAATTTGGAATAGATTTATATCTCATGGGATTGACTTAACTAGAATGGAATGTAAATTTGGTTTTGTAGTATAGGGAAGGAATGATAAGTAAATATTGTTCATTAATACATTTCTAGATTGAGGAGTGAACTCATTTAAGTAAAAGACTTTTCCCACTATGATGGTCTTATAAAAGAGACATGTATAATATGTAAAGTTTTTTTTATGCTTATGTCTTTTGTAGAATTCCATGTTTTATAGCAACATTATTTCGTCATGGTTCATGATTCCTTTCTTATTTATATGTTACAGACTTCCAAGGATCATTTCATAAATTAATATTTTGATATATTTTCAATGTGGAATGTTTTTAATATGGTATGTTCATGTTATTACATACATATGTTTATGTTTTTTATGATAATTTCAATGATTTCCCTTACTGAGCATTTGAGCTCACACTTTTCATATGTTCTATTTTCCTAAGGATATAAAGAAAGGTTTTAGGTAAGAAAAATAAAGGTGAAAATATTTATAGGATATGTTGAGAATATTTCACCAAGTTAGAAGAATGTGTTCCTAGTTTCCAAATACACTAATAAAATATGGTCTTTGGGTTTCTATTTGTGTCCTATATTAAGTATTCAATAATAGTAATGTAATGTACATGTATGTAAATCTTGGTTCTCTACAATATTTCTTCATTAATGAATTCCTTAAAGGTTTTTGTGATTCAAGAGATATTGATCCTGAGGCTGGTGGTTCTGTTATAATGCCCAATTTATGTTAACTTTAAATTTCATTGTTTAATAAAAATTATTTCAATAGATTAATTTAAATGAAATTTCTTTTAATTTTTTATTTGAAACAATGTTCTATTGAAATAGGGTTTTTGAAATGTTTTTTGGCATAATATTGTGACCCCCCCAATTGTATTAAATTTGGGTGTGTTTATGGAAATTATATAATTTTAATTATTTAATTTAATTGTTGAAATGGATTTTCTGGAAAATTTTGAAAACCCAAAATTCCATTGAATTTGGGTTTTATTTTAAAATTGATGGATTTTTGTGAAAATAATATTTTTCTAATTTAATTGTAAAATTGAATTTGGAATAGATTTAAAATTCTTATATTGGGAAAATTTCATAAAACATATTTTTATAGAACCCTTGGAGTTTTATCTCGGAAAATAATTTTTTTTATTAAAAACATGTTTCATTTTTTATATGTAAAATTGGGATATTTGAAATGGATAATGGGAATATTTGTATTTTAATTATTTTTTGAAAAAAAAGGTCCCATAATTGATATTTTATTAGAGAACATGAAGGAAATATGTAGTTACTGAGTTATTAGAAAAAAAAATTTGATTTACCATGGTCCAAAACATAAATGAAGTATGTCACATCCCTTAGGTGATGTTGACGAGTCCACTTTGACCAGAGATCAAAGGAATATATGCTTGTATTGTCATGTCACATTGAGTGTGTGGAATCATTTAGCATGTAAATATCATACCTTCTAAGTAATATGACCATGTTTCTCACTTATTTTAATTTCAAATGAATATATTCTATTGTTGTAAACCATTTTACATGCCTTCTAATTTATATAAACTATTTTACATAAAAGTTTCTATTCAAGCCATTTGTGAAAGGAAAATGTTTTTGAAATATTCCATCAACTGAAATGTGAATATTTTGTTTGAAATGATTTATATATTTTGATATGTAATGTTTTACTTTTTAAATATTATTTTGAAATGAAAAAAAAATATTAGTTTTAAATTTAAATCTCTATCTGGATAATTTAACATTATCATATGTTAAGGAATCCATGGCGAGACCCTACTATTATATTTAGCTCACACGCAACCTGTGCCTTTTGATGCTTGTATATTATAGCCTTCCAGGTTCGAAAAGGGGTAAATAACCACTTGGAGGTGGTTCTAGATTTTGATCCATGGGTTTTATTAGCTACGTCTGAATTGGTACTTTGGCTATTTTCCCTGTCCATTTTGGTATTTTCTTATAGTAATTTGGGTTGTTATGCCTGTTTGACATTTGTTACACTACTCCCTGTGGAGATTATTTTGTATATATATTTTCTTGTTTCTTTTACTCCATCAATATTTGGAAACAATAATAATTCCAACACTCATTTCTTTTATTCCAGGTGATATTCGCTAACCTATGGGGATCTAGAATACCCTTTCGACTATGCTAGGACATGCTTGGTTATCAGGTTACCAGGGTAACTGAGCTAGTTTTTGATTGTTTAAACATGTATTTGGATGAATTATATCTTCTTTCAATTTAATATAAAATAAATTTTTTCTTCTATGTTTATTTTTGGGTTTTAAATATATTATAAACCAATTAATTCCCTTTTGTTCACAATTCAACTAAAATATTTTTTTTAAGTGCAGATGACCTCATTTCTACTTTTTATTCAATAATATATATCTTCAATATCCATATTCGCTACATTGTCTTATGGATATCCTAATAAATAATTATAGGTATAATTATTTTCTTTTTCAATGTAATGTACATTTATTTCAAATTGAATATTCTTTTAATTTTTTTTTGATAACGACATCTTTCACTAACTTTGACCATCATTTAAAATGTTCAAAAAGATTTTTATATTCTATTGTTTATTTCATGAACATATTAATTTGTTTTATAACCATTTTACATAATAAATATTCCCTTCCATAATTTCATGGGTTTCAAATTATATTTTTACCCTGTTATATTATAAATTATTTTCTTTTAAAATATATATTTTTAAAATGTAAATTATTATTCACCTAATTTTCTTTGAAATTTAATAATGACTTTATAAAAATATTGTTTGATAATGAAAATGTCTAAATAGGGTTTTTATGATTTATAATATATATTCAATAATTACTCCAGCCTCCTTTATTATATTGTTAGGATTTGATAAAGGAATTAGTAATTTTTCCTGAAAACTATTTCATTATCATATGTTAATAATGTAAAATTTGAATTAAGAATGTTTTAATATGTATGGTTTATAATTTTTTGTTGGGTGGGTCCAATGTTTAACTCTAATGCATTTCATAATGTTTTATATCTCATGAGTCTATCATTTCATGTGTTCGTATTATTACATGTTTTTATTTTTAAAAGTATTTATATGGACATGATTAGGGGTATATTTTTTATAAATAATATATTTGGCTCTAATTGTGTGTAGATATGTAAAAAAGTATATAATAAGGCATTATTTTGTGTATCTATATTTATAATTATATTTATAGAAAAAAATTGAAGAAATATTAACAAGTATATGTGTGGAAATATATGCAGGAAGCTAAATCCCCACGTATGTGAGTGCACATGACTACAGGTAGCTTTATTTATAGTTATTGACATGGAAATGATTGTATGTAGAAATGTTCAAATTTTTGTGTTTGGACATGATAGAAATTATATATACTTACAAATTTAATATTTCTCAATCCTATATATATGAAATGTTAGTATTATTGGGTTATTTATTCATGATTCCTCGATCATGCTTCATAATCCTATTACATATGTCTTATTTCATGAAAAATAAATATTATATAACTCATGATTTATGATATTTATTTTTTTGGGTATGATTCTTTATTATTATTTTATGGAACATTGATTATGTTCTCATACCAATAATATATTCATATTCCCTCTTTTGATCATTTATTATTATCTCTTATGTTTAAAATTATTAGGCATCGCATCTCATCTCTTTGTTATGTTTTCTCATCCAATGATTTGAAGAATATTATAACATATGAAATTATAAAAGGGGGTTTGGTGGGGTGATACTCATTTTATAATATAATTTGTTTATGTATCTAATACCCAAGTTATGTAAACCCTTGGGGTCTGAGATTGTTTAAATTTGAGCTATGAAATGTCTAAATTATAGATATTATGTAATATATATTTGGGTTATTCTTGGATTACATCACTTTCTATCAAGTCATATGTTTGAGGCATATATTTTACTTCCATATTTGGGTGATCCAAACTATGAAACTATATGAATATTAAATTAATTTAATAAATAAAATTATTCAATATATATGATTTCTATCCCATCAATTGGGTAAGTTAGTTTTTAATATAGAAAATATAAATGATCAATATAATATATTGTAAGTATTGATAAATTACAATAATCTTTTTCTTGATGTTTCTTTTTTTTCAACAACAAAAATAAATGAGAAGTCATCCGTTAAATTATTATACAAAATTTGTATAATTATCTTCACCTATTATTGAATTTATTTAAAATATTTTTGGATAAAAAAGTGTTCAAATTGTTCACTATTAAAATATATTATTTATTAGAGTGAGTATTTATACATTATAAATTCATGTTTTATTTTCCTAAATATTGATTAGATTTTAATTTTTTTGTGTTGATTATTAAAAAAATTATAATATTAAAAAACCATTTATTATGTCTAATATTTATTTCATTATATTTATGAGGATAATGTTTTTTCAATAATAAATTTATGTCCCGGAAATCATTAACGGAAAAAATTAGAATCAGTTATTCCATAAATAGATTTTTAGAGTTTTTATGAGTATAATTAAATCTTTGTAAAGTTAGTTTCCTAATGAAAAAATTGTTTTTATAGTAAATATTAATCATATTTTTCATATTATTATATTTTCATTATTAAAGTTCAACCAAGATAGATATTTGGATATCATTTTAAAAATATTACATGAATAAAAATTGAACATAGATTTCCTATTGAGTAACTTCTGGAATAAAAAATAAATGATTTTTGGTCATGTTATAATATAAAATATATTTTTCATGATCCTAATAATGTTAGGTTCTTCAGGTATTGTGAAAGAACTAAGAGTGTTATAAAAATTTAATTTTCTTATGAAATTATTATAAATAAATATTTTAAATAATTTATATTAAACTTGCATATGATTTTTTTAAAAATGGAATTATTTTTTATCTAACTACAAGGTTTCTAGATGTAATTGGTTAATTAAAAAATATATACATAAACTCCACTTTTTAAATATTCATAAAATTTTAATTAGTACATGGTATCATGTTATACATATAGAGGAGGTTAGGGATGTGTTATTTTTAAAAATGATGTTAAAGTAACTAATGGATTAATTGAACTATTATGAGTCATAAATGAGATTTGGGGATTGCAATAACAATCAATTATTTTAAAAGTATTAAAAATTTCTTTTTTTGTATGAAATGTTCTATTCATACGTATCAAAGGATTTTAAAATGTACTATTTACCATAATGGTTTTATTTTATGCTCATAGAGGGGGTTTAAGTAACATTATAACTTAAATTTTGATATATAATTCAAGATATGTCTAACACCCCATGCTTCCACAGTACACTTCCTTTTAAATAATTCTATAGCTTGCACAACACACATTATCAAGTTCGAGCGCACCATAACCTTTCAAACTAGCAATTTTAAAAATATGTAATGAATAGTATTAACCAAATTATAGAATTCATAAATGTTATTTTTCAAAATATAATTCATTATTGAATTCCGAGTATCAAAATTATCTTAGAGTGAAATTTTGGTAATTTTCTGAAACGTTTTGATTTTTTATGACTAGTAAGAAATACTGAATTATTATTCAAAACTGACTTTTTCATTTAAATGATTATTTTAAATTTATTTTATTTTAACTTAAAAATATGTAAATTATAAATATAATATACCAATTTAGTTCATTTTAATCATTTTTATACTATATTGGTCATTAAAAATTTATTAAACTTTTGAACGTCTCTTTTACCCGCCTTGTAAGCACAACTGCGATATAGAATTAAACGTAAGTTTACCACTTCTATGAATTGAATTTAAAATAATGTATATCAGTGGTTGTAATTATTATAAAAAATTTGGTCTAATAATATCTAAAATAGTTTTTACTGAATAGTAACTTTGGGATTTTATTTACCACGGTTAACGGAAAATAGGGTAATTAATGGTAAAATTAATATTATAATAATATAATATTAACGTAAAACTTGTACTAATTTCAATGTATAAATTTGTTTCAAAAAAA
Organism: Viscum album; assembly: GCA_963277665.1. Lineage (NCBI taxonomy): Eukaryota > Viridiplantae > Streptophyta > Magnoliopsida > Santalales > Viscaceae > Viscum > Viscum album. The sequence goes on along the minus strand of OY728122.1, from coordinate 573,139,198 downwards.
TTAACATTAGGTAGAAATTATGATTTTTTTAATCCACCTGTGTTAGATTAACATATTTATTATATTTTATTTAAAGAGGAGTCGAAATATCATATTAAAATTCTAATAACTAAACAATTTTTAATAGAGGGTTATACCTAAGTTAAATTATACTATAAATAGTATTTAGAAATATAGTATTATAATATACATAATGATTTTTTTAATAATTTTATGATATAAATAATAAAATTAAAATGTGACACAATAATAATGTTGTAATTGAATTAATAAAAGATGAATCCATAAAATGATATTAAAAATATTAAAACAAATATAATTTTATTTAATTAGTTACTCAAAATAATTTATTTCATAACATAGACATTTTAATGACATATAATATGTATTTAATTGAATTTATCATTTTTTTAATGTTTTTAAAAATTAAATATTTGAAAAGTGTCAAAAATTCCATAAATGATATTTAAAATAAATAATATTTAATAAAATTTTATAAAATTCATAAAAATATCATGTTCACCCAATTTAGTATTATAGTTTTAAATAAGTCATAAAGGAACCAATTGGGGTTTTTTTGGAATTTTATAGAAGCAATATTAACCCTATAATGTAAAAATACCAGAAGACGCTGTAAGAGTTACACTGTTTAAGTAAGGGTTAAATAAAAAAGATAAGGTTAATTTCATGACCAAAAATTCATTTTACATTAGGATTTATAACCATCATTTAATTAAAATATAAATAAATAAATTCTTAGATATTTGAAATATAAAATCAATTTATAATAAATTAATATTTTAAGATATTCCAAAGGATCCCCTCACCTCTCTTATAAAATGGCACTTCTCCTTCTCCTTGATTCACTCATCTAATGCACTTTAGTTTGGTAGAACCCTACCCAATTCTCTAACCAAATTCCCTCACTTCGTCCTAGATTCCAAACTATGAGAAAAAATCCATCCTATGTATACATTTTGTGCAACCCATAAGGCGGCACCTGAAAAAGAGGTAATTATTTTATCACCTCGTTAAATGTATTTTTCTTCTACTTCCTATTCCTAAGTTGTTTCCATATAAAAATAATAACTGAAGTTTAATACATATACTGATATGTTTTTATAATCATGGTACCACCATATTCCTTACTTTATCTATCATACGAATAACAATATCACCTTGTGTGCATGTGTATGGCTTACCATCTCTACGTCGTAGTGTATTTTTTTATTCAACAATAAGATAATTAGATGGGTAGAGTGATGATTATAGTGGACATAAATAATTTATATAACTTGATAATTATTCTTTTTAATTAATATACCATCCAATTAAAAACCATTTAACCCTCAAGGGAATGATATTGTCACTTGTGCATACTACAACCAACCGTCTCCACAACACGATGAGATTCATCTTCCATGTTCACCATCCAAGAATGATTATAAAAATATATATGATGAATAAGTATGAAATATATGACATAATAATTCCAATTAAATAATATATATATATATATGTATATATATTTCATTCACTTACTTCCATTCAATACGATACGAAAAGGGAAACAACGTTCATGCAAACGTACGGCTTACTGTCTCCATGAACGGTGTCTTCCATTTCATTTATCTATTTGTTATATATATTTATATTATCAATATATGTGATATATAAATAATTTTATACATTCTATAGGTAAGTAAATTATTATATATGTCATAATATCAATAATAACAATTCAAAACATGTATAATAAATAAATCGATTATTACCCAAAATTTTGCTTTATCATGGGAATTAATAATAAATGAGTTATAACAATTTATAAATGAATCATATATGATATAATAAAAATTATTATGATTATTTTAGAAGTTTATAATATGTTTAAAACCATTATATAAGAGTTTCAGACATTTAAGGAGAGTATCATACCTAAGGTAAGGGAATTCCATCTCTCCTTAAATTTTCATGAGATATGAGCCATATTCACCACATATTTCTTCTGTGTGGTTTATTTATTACACCTATTATATTTCATATAATGAATAAATTTTATTCATTTTATATAATGATTTGTTTTATGATATCAGACACATGATTTAAATGTTCAATGTGGTCTGGGATGTTTTGAATGTTGTAATGAATTTATCTTTCTCCATTTCAGTATTCTTGATATTATTTTACAAAACTATTTATATGTATAAAAAGGATTATATAGGAAATTTTATGTCCATTTTTTTGTTAACTAAAATAATTTAAAAAACAAATACTTTAAAGGATTTATGTAATGGTTAATTTCATAATCTATTTCTAATCCCAGATTTTTTGTGCATAAGTATCTACTGAGACAACCTTATCATCCAGGTCTGTGTTTCATTAAATGTATTTAAAAATATTATCTACATTTGTTTAATAAAAATATTACCCATGTTTTAATTTTTATAAAAAAAATTAAGGAATATTTCCATCAATTTCTAAATAATGTAGTTTATGGTCTTTTTGAAAACATATGGAATCAAATTTTTTTAACTTATATGGAGTGAGAAGCTATTTTATTTCATTATGAATCTTTAACATTCTGATGTTTCCTATATAATATTATGAAGTTATTTTCAATGTGAATGTTTTATTTTATAATTTTAAGGATTTTAAATAATTTCAATGAAAAAATGATACCTCTAACATAGTTTTAATGATTTTATCATATTATTTTCATTAATGTCAAAATCCTTTGTTGGATTTTATGATTTATTGAGGTTTATTTATTATCATAAAATATTCCAAACTATATTAATGGTTTTATGATTTGTTGGACTATGGATGTTCTATTTTTATTACATTTATGGTTTATGGTTAAAAAATTGACATTTTGTATTCTTGTTTTAATACAAATTTTTATGTTAAGTTTCACACTTCTCATAAGAGGAATGAATTATACTTAGTATATGATGGGAATGACCAACTATAGACCCTCAATGAATAGATATGTCTAATGAGACAGTCTAGTGTCATTTAAAAAGGCCTTGATAGTATTCTAATAGTCTTGGAACATGTCCTTGAAGATATGGTTATGATGTATGGCATTATGCATTTCCTCATTATGACATATATTATTAATACTGCATGTAATTATTCAACTAGTAGAAAATCCATGTGAATTTTTAAACTGAATTATTTGATTTATTGTCTACATAGTATTTTGAATATTTTGTTTAGAAGGATTTTTTTTCAGCTTTATACCTTTCCTTAAAATTTTATGCATGTTTATGATAGCTTCTACTATAATGGTTATCATTATAGAGCATCTGAGCTCACCCCTTTCTTATGATTGATATTTACCCCTTATATGAAGAAGTATATTATGAATAAATAGCAAGGAAAGTCTATGTAATATGTTTGTTTATGGAGGAGACACTATTTGTATTTTCAACATAATATGTAATGTAAAACATATGATTATATCTATCATTTCCAAGGTTACTAAATTGATCGGTCCTTTGGGATTTGGATTTCTTATGATCATCCCAATGAAATAAAATAATGCAATGACACTGGAAAACTAGTGTCATGGTGTTATAGTTGGTTTTAAGGGAATCTTAGTACAAACCTTGGAAACTATATTTGTAAAAACCTTGATTAGGGAACATTACCCTATGATAGACATTGAGTATAAGTATTAATAAACATGATTGAATTTTGGTAAAATAGTGACTATGTGGGTATTCCTAGAAAATAAATCCCTCTCTCGATACTACAAGTGGACATGGTTCTGGAACAGATGTACCTAGGGTTGAAAACTCTGACAAGGGGTTCTGAGATTGACTCAGGGTAACCTAGTACATGACAACGGGTCATACTGTGCACCTAGTTTGACACTCTCGTGGGATATGATTATGATAATTCACGTTTTCCATAGAAATCAATATGGAGGATTTTAATATATGATGTGAATGAATAACCATGGTCAAACCTAAGGTGTTTTAGATTGAAAATGTGGTGTCATGATATTCTTTAAATGATTTTATTATTGTTTTACTCACACTTTTCTTTTTGGTTTTAGTCAATGGCTAGATACATAATAAGTCATCTTGATATCGAACATGATAGAAAAGCTTGACAAGGTGGTGGAGATGAGAAACCAAATTGAATTTTGATAGGAATGAAAGATATCGGTTTTATTCCTAATCAGTTTTCCAAAAAAATTATTGTCAGTATATAAATTAACCAACCCCTGAAATCACAAAAGAAGATAAAGGTGGAGCATGATAAGATCTCATGTAGTATAGACCACGAAGAAAAGAAATATCAATTTCCATCATATAAGAAATTTGTAAGGATACACCTAAGAAAGTGTCTCAAATGAACAATGAAATGATTTATGTGTGGGAAATAAGGAAATAAAGAAAAGGATTTCCAAGGAAAAATGAAATGTACCATGGAAAAAAATAAAAATGATCCTAAGAATCCACATACAGTCATTTACCATAAATGTAGGGGACCTGGGAAATACCTGAGTGAATACCCTTTTCTATAAGAAAATCACTAGGCCAAGGAAGGATCTATACAGAAATAAATGGGTTATTAAATGTATAAAAGTAATAATGGTCATTTGATGATGGGATTAATTTAGAAGAATTTATTTCAGTATGTGTAACCATGATTTTTTTTTATGTGAATGTGTTATTCGAGGAAGAGATTATCTTTTCTTATGTGAAAATAATTATAAAGGTATAAATTTCCTTTAGGGATAATAGGGCTTGGAGTTAATTATAGGATATAATATTTTAGGATGAAAAATGAATGAAATTAAAATATATTATGGTTTTTTAGATTTTATCTCATTTTTAGAATGTTATAAAAATTATATAGTTTTAGAAAAAGGACAACCAATAGGAAGGGTCACAACCCGTCGTGTCCAGTAAGGCTTTGGGTCATGAACCCACAACTGAAGGGCAATAAGGGTGTAGTACCAAGCACTATCCTACATGAAGTCCCATGTTAGTATGATTTTTTAGTTGAAAAAGTTGATGTAATAATAATAAACTTATTTTGGGAACTTATGTTTAATCAAATGGATATCATTAGTATTGGAAAATGATTTGGGAATTATGTGATAAATATTATTTTGAAAGAAGTTAACTTTTTTGGAAACTTTATAGGATTAAGGTAAATAGAATACTATGGGATTTTATTGGAGGGGTAATGGTTGAATTTTATCTTTGAATAATACATTATTATTTTTTGTGGACTTGTAGTGATTTGGGTTATTAATGGAAATGAATAACCTATCATAAATTTTTTTTATTTGGTAAATTACTCTTTGGTATGAAATATTAAAAGTCATTATTTTATTTAAAGATAAACATTAAAATTTATCCTAGAAAACTATGTGTCTAATCCATCTGAGTCATGGGTTTCAATCTTAGTCTAGAATTTTTGTAGGAATATTAGTTAATTATTGTGGATCAATGAAGATGTTTTGGTGTAATACTGTATATTTTTTAGATTATTTTTGGAAATTATATTATCTTGTACAAACATTTTGTTTAATTACTTATGATATTATATAATAAATTAATCTAGTACATTAAGAGTGAAAAAATCATCTTCAACACTCATTGTTTAAAAAAAGAGGAGTCTATGGTGGAGATTGATTAAAGGAAGAGAATCCACTAATTAAGTAAGTAATTATGTTTCATTATGTTATTAGTTTATAATATAAATGAATTATTCAAATATAAGGTATAGATCATAAAAACCAAAATGTTTTCCATGTACTTTATTTTTGATGAATGAAATGGTGCCCTCGATCATCATAGATTTATAGATTTTAGATTGTTAACTTTCTCCTAATAATGTTTTTTATCACTCTCCATCAGAACGTGATGGTTAAATTTACTTTTATTTCCATTTTTTACTTCATGGAACGCTAGTATTTGTTATCTCTTGTGACCTTCTTACTTCCCATTCTCTATTTTAAAATGGATGTCTCATTAATCATTTTCTTATATGGGATTTCAATTAAGATATTTTGAAAAGTCCAAGCCATAGTTTTCAATTTCATGTTTAAATTGTGGGGAAAATATTTATTGAAGAAGGGGTGAATTTAAAACCCCAAGCATCCACAATACACTTACTTTTAAATAATTCAACATCTTTTTCTATACACAACATTGAGTTCGAGCCATGACCTTTCAAACTTTCCGTGTAAAAAGAAGTTATGAATAGTATCAACCAAATTATGAAATACATAAATATTATTTTTCAAAATAGACATCATTTTTGAATTAGAAATATCAAAATTATCTTATTTTGAAATTTGGGTATTTCTATGAAAAGTATCAATTTTTCATTAATAGTGAAAAATACTGCATTATTGTCAAAAACTGAATTTTTCATATAAATGATTATTATACATTAAATTTATTCTAAAGTCACAATACATCCATTATACATATATTAGTCCAATTTAGTTCATTGGAATCATTTTTATTATAGAATTAATAGTAAAAAAAAATTTGATCTTTTAAACGTCTCTTTTACCCGCCTTCTATGCATAATTGTGATTTATCATTAAAAGTAATTTTACTACTTCTATGAATTAAATTGTGTAAAATATAATTACATGGTTGTAGGGTCAAGAACTGAATCTGGTCGCCACCAAAACTGACACCAAACCCAGCCTGTGACATGACCCGAAGGGCGTTCCCTATCCCCACGGGCTGGCACAAGTGCCCGGGTATCATTTATTTTTGTTTGAGAACGATTTACCCGAATATGAAGGTACAAAACATTAAAAAAAATCAATAAACTGAATCTGAAAAATGTAAACCAAACGATGTTTACACAAAAACCAGAACTGAATACATATGTTTAAAGACAATACAAGTGGTCTAAAAACAAATAATGACAACATAATGACATCCCCATGGACTCCACACGACAAGGGGGTCATCACCCACAAACCTTCTCCACATCTCTGCCCCAACAATGAGGACTAACACCGTGAACCGCCACCACCCATAGCCTTCCCTTTATCTGAGTCAAGCATAACAAAGTCTACTTACACCCAAGGGGTGTAAGTAGAGTGTGAGACTAAGCCCAATAGGATACCACCCAATGATTCCAAAGTGCATGCAATATAAGGTGAAGAAGAAAACATTTTTAATTCATAAAGAAAAACGACGATGAAATTCCAAGAAATGCAACTTTCATTTAAAAGAAAATTTTCAAACTAGAATTTCCAGAATGTTAACATATCTAAATGTAAATGATACATATTGTAAATTACAGAAAAAAAACACCCAAATACAAGGGTAAATACTAAAAATCCAGTGAGTAACAAACCAGGAACACCCCTAGGCACTGGGTTGTCTCGGGCCCTATGTACCTCGTACCTCGGTGTAAAGCAACCATAGTAAAATCCACTCTCGTGAACGAGCCACTAGTAGGGAACATACCCACAATATAGTGGTTTCCAATCATCATCCACATAGTTTAGTTAGAGTTGTCGTTATCCAAATGCTAAGTGAAACAGGGACAACACCCATCTGATCCACTAGCCGTTCTAGTACAAATCCACCCACCTAAGTACTCGGGCTTCCCCTTTTGTGCTCAAAAAATTTCAGCATGCAACATAAATCCATTTTCAAATAAAACACCACTACTGGTCACACACAATAAATACAGTATCTATCAAATTTTTATACCACTTAAAACATACAATAAAACACTTTGATTTGTAATAAAACAATTCCTCAAAATCACGTAGTGTTTTGCACAAAAAAACAACTTGAGAACACCAATTGCACACTATGTGCACATTTTTGAATTACCAAAATATAAATGGAATCCCAATACATTTAAATTAAAACAACAAATCATTTTTATGGATGCCTCATATGGTTCAAGAAGTGACATCATTGTAAAACCTCCATTTTTACACAACACGGCTCTTAGAAATTCATGTGTTTCACAAACACCATTAAAATCAACTTTCACGGCATCAAACACATCGGAAAATCATCAAAACAATATTTTCAGTCCTATTACAGTTCATTAAAATCAACTAATTACTTATAGGTTATCTCAAAATGAACCAATAAAATATTTGAATGAAAAACCCCCAATTTCACCAAAAATTGGAACTTAAAATTCATTTGCATTATAAATGCAACTAAACCCAATTTTTACAGAAACATTTAAGTGAAATAAACATTAAGTTAACACGAACACAACAAGCTAATTCACAAAAATTGCACACACAATGGAATCACCTACCAAAACCAAGGAAACCCTTGAATCCTTTGTGCGAAAACTCAAACGCACCACCGCCGCACCTCAAGGAAGGTAAACCAGACCAAAAACCAGAAAAAAAATGTCCAATAAATCCCAATGTTAAACCCTAGGTTCGAAAACCTAGTTTATGGACATTATTAAACTCAATGATAACCAAATAAACCCTAAGAAAAAATAATGAAACCCTAATTAGTTTGGAAGAGGAAAGAAAAGGGCTCATTTACTTGAAGTAGCTTAAAGTAATCACTCCAAAACACTAGTATCTGAAATTTAAAAGAGACCAAATTTAGGGTTCGTTCGAACAAGATATATTAGGTCAATTAGGAACTGAAATGGAGGAAAAATCTTTAGAATTGAGAGACTTATGAAATAAATACTTTACCTCTTCAAATCTGGGCGATTTGAGGAAGCCTTTGAAGTTCGGCACCAAATATCGACTAAACAGAGCTCCAAAGAAGGGGGAGAGAGCTCAGACGCGGGTCTGGGTTAATTGGTCTTGGGCTCCACTTAGAATCACCGAAAAATCCCAAAAAATGGATATGTAATAACATAATCAAAATCTATTTTTAAAACAGGAATTGGGCTTTCGGGCAGGCCCAACCCCTTAGATAAAAACCCAAATAAACCCTGGTTATGGATTTATAAAAGCTCCAAATTACCTTGGTGGTGTTAATAGGTTAGGGGAGGTCATGCAGAAATTTGAATGGATGAAAAATGTTGAAAAATTAAAAAGTTATAAAAGATACAGAATTTATTTTTTAATTTGAAATTGAGCTCACGGTTTGGCCCAATTCATGAATACTCATCTATTCCTCCCTAAAACCTAGGGAAACCCCCAAAACAAAGAAACCATGTAAATTAAATGAAAAATACCTTTAAAATATGTCTTGTATGTGAAAATTATCCCCACCATAAATAATTCCGCCCCTGAAATGCCACAACAAGACCAGATGCAAAAGCAAAGCCCAAATGATAGACCAAGACAGACTTCCTTGCCATGTTTTCACCCGCTTCAAAAAGGACAAACATCTCCAGTTGATCAAACAAAGAAAATAATACTCTCACCAACCAAAAATAACCCCAATTACTTAAAATTATGAAACACATTCAAAACACATCCCAAAACAAAACACCTCAAACACTACAAGACAACGCTCAAGCAATCCACTTGAAACGAACAACGAACTTGAATAACGCTACCACAACATTATGTAAACAAAACCATTGGGTGTTCTCCAACCCCAAATTTACCCAAGTAACAAATTTGTGGATAGATAGACCAGATTTATACTACCTCCTACCTATAATACACCAAGCAGAAAACTGAGTCACTAGTACGTGGTGACCCAATCCGGACTTCCCACCACCAGGGACAACTCAATTTCTAAGACAGAATAAGGATGACAATTAGGGAAGGAACGAACGGTCTCCCCATAATAAGGGGTAAACTAACACTATTCCTTTTCCAAGAGAACATACATGATACCCATGATGGGTCTCCCCACCATAATAACGAACACAACTTTCCTTAAGACAAAATCAAGACACTAACAGGGGCCTCGAACAGACTTCCCAGCATTAGGGGTAGATTAATATCAGAATTCTTCCAATGAAACTTACATGAGTCCCATTGTGGATATACCCCAAACAAAACCCAACCATATTAACTAAATATTATGGGATAACAACAAAAAAAAACAACAGAATTTTAAGGAGCTGGCATGGCCGTACGGTTGGTTCACATGGTTTGGGAAATCGTGAGTTAACTGTGCGGATCATTCTGTCCAAAGAGGAAACTTCACACAGTTTCCTTGGCCAATGATCATGGACATGCAGAGGCCATGCGGTATCTACTATCTATTATCACATGGTCCCTTGGGTTGGCACATGGTTATTGATAACCACGCACAAACTAGGCACTTCAACCTGCTTAACCCAAATTTTAAACTTTTCTCCAAAAACACAAGGGAACCCAAAGGGGAAAAAAATCAACTCAGTGTATGACATGGGAAGAAGGTACTCACACCTCTTTCCACCAAATGTGAGAAATTGGAACAAGATGACGACACCAGAGGATTAAACTATTCTTATCTTTCATATTGAAGATATGACCTTGACCAAAAGTTTGAATGACTCTAGGATTTCCCCTAACTACGCGCCAGCTTCTCTCCAGGGCCTATGGCTGGAGCTCAATGGATTGAAGCATCTTCGGCCTCGCAGTTAGGATTTGAAAACCCCTAAACTGAACATCTTCTTCTAGTTCCAAAAACAATTATACTTTAATCTCAGATGGTCTCATTGAGACATGACACACTTCAAACCCGCTTTTCCCCAACCCATCATTTTACCAAAACAAGAACTTAGAGGATGCACACACATCGCCCCTTTTTTTATTCGGATTCTAAACAGCGGAATTAAAGGACATATAGAAACACATTCCTCTAGAACATAGGATTTAGAATTTCCTATAGGAGACACACATCCAACAAAAAAATAGTGACTCTCATTAGATTGCACAATCTTCACCCTTATAGTCTAATGAACACATTACATCGCAAGGCATCACTGAACATGACCATTGTGGATAAAAGAAAACACAAGGAGAGGGACCTTGTACTGAGTCCCAAACAGCACATGATTCCAGCAAGTGTCCATAATAGCCACTCTTGGCCAGATCTTGCACACTGGTGGCCTAACATGAACTCTTGCTTCAATGAGACTGGCGAAAGACCTAGAGGCCCTTTAAGACATCATTCTACACTGACAACCCTGAACTTCATTGACCTTATACAACTTAGGAAACATAATAAACTAAGGTCATTTTCAACCTCCCACAAACACTCTCCCACTATAGGGGGATCCACATATTTGAAAAAGAAGGGGGGGTAAACACAATCTTCAAACCTCAAGAATAAATTCCTTATGTTGATCAACTGGAGGATCATCCAACGGTGAATCACCATAGGCCAAACATGAATCATACATTAAAAATTTTTGGGGGCGTACCCTAGCCTATAAAAAAACCCAAGGACCCAACCAATCTGGTCATTTGGTCACAATATACCACAAACCTAAACCGAACACATGATGGGAGCCACCACATTGGCCTCCCAAACTTTTCCTCAAAAGAGACCACTGACCAACACTTCATTCCAACTTATCAATAAAACACATATCCAAAACATTGTTAAAACAAGCGGGGTTATTGTACTCAAAACATCCCACAGTAATAATCCTGAAAACACGTAATCCATACCTCCCAACCATACATTATCAAAAAACAACACTTTCCTTCAAAAACACTATTTAAAAAAACGTTTTGGTCGGTTGTGCATTTACCGATGGTATCTCATGTGCCTCACACATTCATGTTTACATGCCACACTGGGAACCCACCTCATATCCATCCATATTCCCAAATAAACCTATGCATGCGGTCACCCTTGAGAATACGAAATACCAAAAATCAAACCTTTCCTCTTTTTAAAATCAAACATTTAACCACAATTTTCCTTTCTCAAAAACACTAACCATAATATCAAAACCCAATTTTTCATCTCACAAACAATTTTATAAAATAATTCATAATTCAATAAAATAACATATTAATGCCTTTCACAATTTTTTCAAAACATTTCAACCCATTTCAAAACACTTCTAATTTCATGAAAAACACCATTTCATAAATATCCGTTTAATTAAGAACTCAACTCTTCTCATTTCAAGACAAGGTTCTAAAAGTTCATAATTTTTTTCCAAATGTTTAGTAGTCACCAAACCCAAAATCCATCTACAACCCCCACAAAAAAATTCCATAACACTTAATTCAATCTAAAACACTTTTCCATGGTTAAAAAAATTCCACTAGAAACATATTTTCAAAACCCCAATTAACATAGTTCATTCTTTTAAAAGAGGTGTAAACACATAATTTACCATTTTGAAATAATTATGAAATTTAATTTATAGGCATTAAAAAAAATAAAACCATTTTCACTTTACTAGAAAATAACATCACAAAAATTCACACTCCTTAAAGTGAAGTCATTTTTTTTGCTTAAAAAAACCAAGTTTCCAAGATTCCAAAACAAAGAGACACAAGACAATGTGAGAGGAAACTAGTTTCGGTGGGTGACTTGGACATATGGTTGGCAGCCATATTCCAATCACTTCACCATCACAAAGAGTATTTTAGGGAAATATCCACGGCTCCACATGGCTTTCCAGGCCCTGCGATCTCACTAAGATTATTCGCCCAACTCTCTTTTCATTTCCCATAGTCATCATTAAACCAAGAAAAGCAAAAGACTAAGATAAATCCATACTTCCCCTGGTGAATTGAATCCCATCATGAGGCGTTCAATCCAGGAACACTACCCATGACTGAAATTTCAAGTCCCGACAATCCTAGCTCTAGACTATCCTGACTCTTCCCCAAATAACATGACCCAAGGAGCGAACCTCCTCTAATACCATTTTGTCACGAACCGAATCTGGTCGCCACCAAAACTGGCACCAAACCCAGCCCATGACATGACCCGAAGGGCGTTCCCTATCCCCACGGGCTGGCACAAGTGCCCGAGTATCATTTATTTTTGTTTGGGAATGATTTACCCGAATATGAAGGTATAAAACATTAAAAACAATCAATAAACTGAATCTGAAAAATGTAAACCAAACGATGTTTACACAAAAACCAGAGGTGAATACATATGTTTAAAGACACTAAAAGTGGTCAAAAAACAAATAATGACAGCATAATGACATCCCCATGGACTCCACACGACAAGGGGGTCATCACCCACAAACCTTCTCCACATCTCCGCCCCAACGATGAGGACTAACACCCTGAACCGCCACCACCCATAGCCTTCCCTTTACCTGAGTCAAGCATAACAAAGTATACTTACACCCAAGGGGTGTAAGTAGGGTGTGAGCCTAAGCCCAATAGGATACCACCCAAGGATTCCAAAGTGCATTCAATATAAAGTGAAGAAGCAACCATTTTTAATTCGTAAAGAAAAATGATGATGAAATTCCAAGAAATGAAACTTTCATTTAAAAGAAAAGTTTTCAAACTAGAATTTCTAGAATGTTAAAATATCTAAATGGAAATGATAGATATTGTAAAGTACTGAAAAAAACCCAAATACAAGGGTAAATACAAAAAATCCAGTGAGCAACAAACCAGGAACACCCCTAGGCACTAGGTTGTCTCGGGCCCTATGTACCTCGTACCTCGGTGTAAAGCAAGCATAGTAAAATCCACTCTCGTGCACGAGCCACTAGTAGGGAACATACCCACAACATAGTGGTTTCCAATCATCATCCACATAGTTTAGTTAGAGTTGTCGTTATCAAAATTCTAAGTGAAACAGGGACAACACCCATCTGATCCACTAGTCGTACTAGTACCAATCCGCCCACCTAAGTACCCGGGCTTCCCCTTTTGTGCTCAAACAATTTCAGCATGCAACATAAATCCATTTTCAAATAAAACACCACTACTGGTCACACACAATCAATACAGTATCTATCACATTTTTGTACCACTTAAAACACACAATAAAACACTTTGATTTGTAATAAAACAATTCCTCAAAATCACGTAGTGTTTTGCAAAAAAAAAAACACCTTGAGAACACAAATTTCACACTATGTTCACATTTTTGAATTTCCAAAATATAAATGGAATCCCAATACATTTAAATTAAAACAAAAAATCATTTTTAGGGATGCCTCATATGGTTCAAGAAGTGACATCATTGTAAAACCTCCATTTTTACACAACACGGCTCTTAGAAATTCATGTGTTTCACAAACACCATTAAAACCAACTTTCACAGCATCAAACACATGGGACAATCATCAAAACAGTATTTTCAGTCCTATTACAGTTCATTAAAATCAACTAATTACTTATAGGTCAGCCCAAAATCAACCAATAAAATATTTGAATGAAAAACCCCCCAATTTCACCAAAAATTGGAACTTAAAATTCATTTGCATTATAAATGCAACTAAAACCAATTTTTACAAAAACATTCAAGTGAAATAAAAAATAAGGTACCATGAACACAGAAATCTAATTCACAAAAATTGCACACACAATGGAATCACCTACCAAAACCAAGGAAACCCTTGAATCCTTTGTGCGAAAACTCAAACGCACCACCGCCGCACCTCAAGGAAGGTAAACCGGACCTAAAACCAGAAACAAATGGCCAATAAATCCCAATGTTAAACCATGGGTTCTAAAACCTAGTTTCTGGGCATTATTAAACTAAATGATAACCAAATAAACCCTAAGAAAAAATAATGAAACCCTATGTAGTTTGGAAGAGGAAAGAAAAGGGCTCATTTACTTGAAATATCTTGAATTAATCACTCCAAAACACTAGTATCTGAAATTTAAAAGAGTCCAAATTTAGGTTTCGTTCTAACAAGATATATTAGGTCAATTAGGAACTAGAATGGAGGAAAAATCATTAGAATTGAGAGAGTTATGAAATAAATACTTTACCTCTTCAAATATGGGAGATTTGACGAATCCTTTGATGTTCGGCACAAAATCTCGGTTAACCAGGGCTCCAAAGAAGGGGGAGAGAGCTCAGACGCAGGGTTGGTTTAATTGGGCTTGGGATCCACTTGGAATCACCGAAAAATCCAAAAAAATGAATAAGTTATAACATAATCAAAATTTATTTTTAAAACAGGAATTGGGCTTTCGGGAAGGCCCAACCCCTTAGATAAAAACAAAAAGAAACCCTGGTTATGGATTTCTAAAAGCTCCAAATTACCTTGGTGGTGTTAATAGGTTAGGGCAGGTCAAGTAGGAATTTGAATGGATGAAAATGTTAAAAAATGAAAATGTTATAAAAGATACAAAATTTATTTTTTAATTTGAAATTGGGCTCACGGTTTGGCCCAATTCACGAATACTCATCTATTCTTTCCTAAAACCTAGGGAAACCCCAAAAACAAATAAAGGATGTAAATTAAATGAAAAATACCTTTAAAATATGTCATTTATGTGACATGTAGTTAGTCTGAAAATTTTGTTTTAATGAGAACAAAGTAATTGTTGGTGAATATCAACTTTTGGATTTTATTTACCACAGTTAATGGTATGTAAGGGAATTAATGTTGAAATTAATAATATAATATTACCCTAACACTTGTCCTAATTTTATTTTATAAGTGTGTTTGGACTAAAATAATCCTTATGAAGAAATTATTATTTTTTAAACCACTTGTTTTAGATTAAGAAAATTATTTTATTTTATTTAAAGAAGAGTTAAAAATGTCATATTCAAATTTTAATAACTAATCATTTTCTAATAAATAGTTATACGTAAAATAAATTTGTCTATAAACAGTATTTAGAAAGATAAAATTAGTGTTTATGTAATTGTATTTTTTAAAATTATTTGAAATAAATAATTAAATTAAATGGTGACACAATAATTATGCAGTAATTGAATTATTAGAGGAAAAATTAATTAAATGATATTAAAAATATTATAATAAATATAATTTCATATAATTAATTTCATACACTAATTTTATTGATAACTTATAAATTTTAATGACATTTTAGAGCTATTGATTCAATGTTATCATGTTGGTGTGATATTTTTTAAAATGAAAATTTCGAATAGTATCAAAATTGACATAAATGATACTTTAAAATAAATAATATATAATTAAATGTTATAAAATTCATAAAAATATCACTTTAATCCAAATAAATATGATAGTATTAAATATTTAATAAATTTTCCAATTGGGGTTCCTTTGGATTTTTATGGTAACTATATTAATCCTATAGTGTAAAAATACAAGAAGACACTGTAAGGGTTTAAATATTTAACTAGGATTTCAACCCAGATGATAAGGTTAATTTCATGATCTAAAAATACTTAGATGAGAAGATTTCGAACCATACTCATCTTAGAATGTAAATAAATCACTTTAGAGCTATTTGAAACCTAAAATAAATTTATAATAAATTAATAATTTAAGATATACCAAAAGTGCCTCTCACCTCTCTTATAAAATGACACTTCTCCTTCTCATTAATTCACTCATCTAAAGACCTTTATTTTGGCCAAACCCTACCCAATTTTCCACCCAAATTATCTCAATTAATCATAGAGTCCACAGACCAGGAAAAAAACTAACCTATGGTTTCCTTTGGTGTAATCCAAAAGGAGGCACATGAAAAAGTTGTTTGAGTGTTACTTTTGACCCATTATATACTCAATATATGAAATCTTTTTTCTAAAAAAACATAAATTTTATACTTAGTTGGGAATCTTTTCTATCCATATCAATGTTTTCCTTTAAAAATTTAAATAATTTTTTTACTATTATCCAATGATTTATTGAACACATTATCATCCATGTTTTTCATTAAAAATGAGATTTAAATGGAATATTTCAATCATTATTCGGGAAAGGTAATTTTTTATATTTCATACAACAGTTTGAAAGTAATGATTCTTATATTATATCACTATGGGGAAAATAGTTATTTGTGATGGACTATTTGCGACGGGAAGAAATCACGTCACAAATATTCCGTCGAAGAGGTTATTTGCGATGGGTTGGTCATCCCATGGAAAATAACCAATTATATGCGACGGGTTGGCACAACCCGTTGCAGATGCCAGGGGGCGGTAAACAGTAGTTGCAACGAGATATCTCCCGACGCAACTAGTTCGACCCCAGAAGTTATTTGCGACGTGTCCCGTCGCAAATAACTTGTGGTAGTAAAACCCTTTTTGCGATGAGATGTTGTCTCGACGCAAATAGTATGTTGGCATGTCACTTTTGGCGATAGGACCAGCCGCAAATAACCTTTTACCTATCGACCATAATTAATGCGGCCGTAGGTTTCTGCGATGGGACCCGTCACTGAAATGTATTATTAGCAGTAGGAATCACTTTGCTAAAAGTCCCATAACAACTAATCTAACCTATATATACCCCCTCTGTTTTTTCTTCCCTCCTATAGATTTCCTTCTTCCTCTATTTCTATAAACGATAATTTTTGTGTGAAAATTTTTTAGAGTAAGATTTTTTACGAAGAAGTTGTGAAGTCGTCTACAATTATAAGAGATCAATTTTAAAGGTATTTATGTTTTATTTCATTTAATATTTATTTCATTTCATTATAGTAATTTTAATTATTGTTGATTAGTTGTAATTAAGTTAGATTTAAATTGTTTTCTCATCAGTATTTATTTGGAACAATAAAATTAAATTATTAGTACTAATTCTTAGTAATTAGTAATAATTAATAATTATTAATGATAATTAGTAATGTAAATAAATAATTACTGGTAATTTGTAATTAGTAGTTGTATTTTGCAGTAATTCATAGTAATTAACACTAATCTGTAATAATTAGAAATAAATAGTAATAATTAGAAAAAAAATAGTAATAAATATTAACAATTAGTAATAAATAGTATTAATTCGAAATAAATACTAATAAATAGTAATAAATACTACTAAATACTACTAAATACTAATAAATACTAATAAATACTAATAAATACTAATAAATAGTATTAAATACTAATAATTAGTAATTAATATTAATAATTTGTAATAAATTCTTATAAATAGTAATAAATAGTAATAAATAGTAATAAATACTAATAAATTGTAATAATTAGTAATAAATAGTAATAAATTGTAATAAATACTAAAAAGCTGTAATAAATACTAATAAATAGTAATAAATTGTAATAAATTGTAATAAATACTAATAAATTAAAATAAATAGTAATAAATAGTAATAAATAAAAATAAACAGAAATAAATAGAAATAAATACTAATAAATAGATATAATATTAATAAATACTAATAAATAGAAATAAATATTAATAAATAAAAATAAATAATAATTAATAGAAAGAAATACTAATAAATACTAATAAATACTAATAAATAGAAATAAATAGTAATAAATAGAAACAAATACTAATAAATACAAATAAATACTAATAAATAATAATGAATACTAATAAATACTAATAAATAGTAGTAAGTATTAATAAAGAGAAATAAATACTAATAAATAGCAATAAATACTAATAAATACTAGTAAATACTAATAATTAATAATTATTCGTAATAATTAGTAATAAATAGTTATAAATAGTAATAAATAGTAATAAATAGTAATAAATAGTACTAAATAGTAATAATTAGTAATAATTAGTAATAATTAGTAATAATTAGAAATAATTTGTAATAATTAGTAATAATTAGTAATAAATAGTAATAAATATTAATAAATGCTAATAAATAGTATCTAATACTAATAAATAGTAATAAATAGTAATAAATGCTAATATATAGTAACAAATACTAAGAAATACAAATAAATAGTAATAAATACTAATAAATAGAAATAAATAGTAATAAATAGTATTAATTTAGTTATAATTACTAATAATTAGTAATAATTAGTAATAATTAGTAATAAACACTATTAATTAGTAATAATTAGCAATAAATAGAAATAAATAGTAATAAATGGTTATAAATATTAATAAATAGAAATAAATAGTAATGAATACTAATAAATAATAACAAATACTAATAAATAGTAATAAATAGTAACAAATAGTAATAATTAGTATTAAATAGTAATAAATACTAACAAATACTAATAAATAGAAATAAAAATTAATAAATAGTAAAAAATGGTAAAAATAGTAAAAATAGTAATAATTAGAAACAAATTGTAATAATTAGTAATAAATAGCAATAACTAGTAATAAATAAAAATTATTATTAGTAATAATTAGTAATAATTAGAAATAATTAGAAATAATTAGTAATAATTAGTAATAATCCGTAATTCTTAGAAATAATTCGTAATTCTTAGTAAAAATTAGTAATTATTAGTAATAATTTGTAATATTTAGTTATAATTATTAATAATTAGTAATTTTTAGTAATAATTAGTAATAATTAGTAATAAATAGTAATAAATTGTAACAAATAGTTATAAATAGTAATAAATAGTTACACATATTAATAAATTATAATAAACAGTGATAAATTGTAAACAACAGTAATAAATTGATTATTACTTTTATTCCTTCGTTTATCTAACGTCATTAATGTGTACGTAATACCCATTATCCACGACGCGATGTGATTCATCTTCCATGTTCACCATCCAAGAATGATTATAAAAATATATATTATGAATAAGTATGATATTTATAAAATAATAATTATATTATAATAATAAATATATATTTATATACATTTATTTCATTCACTTACTTTAATTCAATATGATAAGAAAATGGAAACAACATTAATGTGTACGTACGACCTACTTTCTTCATGAACGGTGTACTCCATTTCATTTATCAATCTATTATGTATATTTATATTATTAATATATAAGAGTTATAAATGAATTTATACATTATTTATGTATGTAAATTATTATAAAAGTAATAAGATTGTGAAAAATAAGTCCAAACACCTACGATAAACAAAGCAATTATTACCGGAAATGTTGCTTTAACTTGGGAAATATTAATAAATGGGTAATATAAAGTCATAAATGAATCATATATGATATCATAAATGTTATTATTATTCATTTAGAAGTTAATAATATATTTGAAACCATTATATAGGAGTTCTGGGCATGTATGGAGAGTATCATACCTAAGGTAAGGCAATTTCGTCTCACTTTTTATTTTCATGAGATATAAGCCATGTTAACGACCTATTCCATGTGTGTGGTGTATTTATTTACCATATTATATTTAATATCATCAATATATTTTATTTATTGTATTTAAAGATTCATTTTTATATAATATCCTCATGATTTGAATGTTAAACGTGGTATGGGACATTTTGATTATTTTAAAGATATATTCTTTCTCTATTTCAATATTTTTGATATTATTTTACATAACTATTTATATAGATACAAATAGATTATAAAGGAAAAATTATGTCAATTTTTAAGTTCATTAAAAAAATTTCAAAAAAGAATCTTTTAAAAGAATTATTTAAGGGTTAATTTTACAATCATTTTTTTATCTGAGATTGTTTATACATATGTATCTACTAGGACAACCTTATCATCTATGTCCCTGTTTTATTAAATTTATTTCAAAATATTATCAACATTTGTTTAATGAAATTTCTTCCCATGTTTGACTTTTTATAAAACATTTGGAATGGAATCTTTCTATCACTTTCCAAACGATGTACTTTATGATCATTTCATCAAATTACAGAATGAATGTTTTTTAACTTATGGCGTGAGCTGCTATTTTCCACCGTTATGATTCCTTAACATTTTGAAGCTTCCCGTTGAATATTACATGAATATTTGTTTAAAGGAAATGTTTTATTTTATAATTGTATAACTTTTAAATAATTTTAAAGAAAAAAAAATATTTTCCTCAATTATTTTTAATAAATTAATTCATTTATTTTCATATATGACAACACCGTTTGTTAGATTTAATTCATGATTTAGGTTAATTTATTATGATACAATATTCAAAATTATATTGAAGGTTTTATGATATTTTTGGCTGTGGACATACTATTTTTGAACCATTCATGGTTTATGGTTATAGTATTAACATTTTCATGGCTAGTTTTCATATGAATGTTTCTGTCATGTTTCAACCTTTTCATGAGAAGAATATATTATACTTAGTAAGTGATAGGAAGGACTCGCTATAGCCCCTCGATGCTTCAGTAGGTCGCATGAGACAAACTAGTATCTTTTCCCAAGGCCATGATGATATGGTAATGGTCTTGTCATGAGGCATTGGCGATATCGTTATGATGTCCGGCATTATGCATTTCCTCATTATGAGATAATTTATTGATATTTCATTTGATTATTCAACTAGTAGAATATCAATGTGAATGAGTAAATGGAATTATTTGATTTATTGTTTCCATATTATAATGAATATTTTGTTTAAAATTAGTTTATTATTTTTATACCTTGACTTAAAACATTATTGTAATTTATGATAGCTTCGACAATATTGTTTATCCTTACTAAGATTCTAATATCACCCCTTTATTTTGTTTGACTTTAACCTAGTATATCAACAAGTATATTATGATTGACATGCAGGGATAGACTAAGGAATATGGGTGTTTGTGAAGGAGACACTATTTTGTTTTTAAATTTAATATGTACTGTAAAACTTATGTTTATATAAGTATTTTCATGTTGACTAAACCAATCGGCCATTAGGGATTTTATTTTCTTTTGATCATGCCAATGTTAAATAATAACGCACCGACTCTAGGAAACTAGGGTTGGGGCATTACACTAGGTGTAACGACCCATCCCAAATTGTTCAGTTCGAGGTATAGTGCTACTTGAACTCATAATGCCTACATTTATGTTAGAGGTTTCTGGTTTTTAGTGAGGGAACGAAACATGTAGTGGTGAGACTATACCCTTAGTAATAATAGTCATACTCCAAAATTACAAAAAAAGTGTAAAGAAAATATCCTAGAACACCAGAGTATAAACTACAAAATTATCATCATGGAATTAAGAATGTTTTGCAGCTCATAAAATATAAAAAAAATGAATCCCAATTGGGTATGTGTAAAATTTATGATTTCTAAAGAAAATAAAATCAAACAATGTAATAATTTTCTAGAGTCCATCCTGACATCACCATTATCCTCAATGATCAATTATTTCATCTCTTCGATGCAGGGCCCTTTCCCTTAGCTGGATCCCAGACCATGAAATATTTATTCACATCAATATACCCATACATTGTTTGAGTACAACCAACTAGGATACTACAAATATATCTTTATCATAAAGTGAACATTTATATAATGGTGTATTCTATGATTGAACAAAAATTCACAATAATATAAAAAATTTATTTTCGGTCAACTTAGTGCTAAAAACTACCATAGAGCCCAAACATAGAAGACCTATATTTTTATAAGAAGTAAACCCTCATATTTAATCACATATTAGATCTGGAGGAAAATCCAACTACAACACCCAAACATTTTAAGATATATTTCCTTATAGATAAATGTATTCTCTTCGATAACTTGTAATGCACACAACTCCAAGTCTAAATAATTCATAATATATTATACCATTATAACATGTAGATTATGTTAGGTATTATGAATAAGAATACATCTATAATGATAATTATATAACTTACACATGAATAAAATAATTTCATCGGTCAACAATTTGTTAAAAATGAAAGGAAAATCCATCTGAATCTAAAAGAAATGTTTTTCTATGAAACTATTTTTATGCATGGAATTGTTTTATATAAATAAATAAAATTAACTAAAATTGGAGAATAATTTTACCCATATTTATATATTATATTTTATATCATTTTTTATATTCATCTTATATATTTCCTTAGAATGGAATAAAAATAAATCCCATATTATACTTAAAAAATATAGTTTACAAAAGAGTGGATTCATCACGTTTGGGCACATACATAAAAATTTTGTTTTCCATAAACTTATATAAAATCTATTTTAAAAAAATAACTTCATTTTTTAAATTATCATTTCTAAATAAATTCATTTTTAATTTTCTATAATTTTTAGAATAGTTGAATTTGTCGATGACTGGTGAACAATACTTATATTCATTTATTTTTTTTCTTAATTTCATTATAGAGTTCTATTTCTTAAAATTTATTTTCAAAGATAAATTAGTTTAATTGAATTATTATTAATACAAATAGGTTAATTGTAAAGAAATTATATATAATTATCTTATAATTTATATTTATACTTATGAAAACATTTTCTTTAGAAAACTACCTTTCTATTGTGAATATGGTTTTAATTTTAAAATAAATTCATCCACCCATGTAAGTTTTATTATTTATAAGGTATGATATATTATAAATCTTCGTAATTGATATAAAGTAACATGGCCAGCATAAATTTTGTTCATAATAAATAGTAAAAACTGTAAAAATTAATTATCATGGTTATAGTTAAAAAGGTATTAATAGGGGATCAAAGAAAAAAATGGTATATTGAAAATTAGAAATGTATAAATACAATTATCTAGATATATTTAGACTTTATCCCATAACACCTCCAAATATATTTCCATTTGTAATATTTTTTTATCAATAATGACTTTATCATATTATATTATTTTATGAAATTTCTATGTGGGCCCCTTCTGCCACTAATAATAGAAAACTTCTTTTCTGCTCCTATAAACACATAAATATTCTTTATGTTTTAGAAAATACCTATCAATAACCGTTCCTTACATCTATACCCATGAATTTGAATTATTTTTTGGATCATGATATCATTATAGGAAGTCATTAGAAACATTCAAAATGTTGTTGTCTAAAAAACTGGTATATTTCTTGACAACAAAATTTAGTTTTTATTAATCTTCTACTTCATAAAAAATAATATCTAGAAATGATGAAATAATAAAACTAGTATCTTAAATATAATGTGATGATATTATCCTAATATTATAACATATGCATCTCCTCTTCCACCAAATGGGAAACAAAACCATATATTCTATGTACAGTAGACTTCCACTATGCGAACAAATTTAATTCATTTTTCATCACTACCTCTCACGATAGTATATAATGACGAATTTAATTTATGTATATGTATATGTATATCTATAAATATAATTTAATACCTAATAAAAACTCCGAAATTATAATTTCACTTCTACTTAATTACTTTACAATCTGTTAGTAAACCATAACATCCCTCATGCGTACGTGTGGAGTATTTCCTCTGTGAGGTGATGCTGTTTTTTAATTTTATTTTTATATAAATTTTAATAAGGATATATTTGATTAATATATATGAATTATATTATATAATATTGATTATTTAAAGATGAATTATAATTTAGCTTTGTTTCGTTCGAACCACCCAAAATGAAAACAACATTACTACGTACATTCATCCCACTATATCCATGAACGTTAAAATTTATTCCTATATCTTTTGTATTTATAGATTACACTAAATAATAATTTAAATAATACATATGATATTTATGTCATTATTTAAATTATTTATATTATTTAAAAATGGTCAATATACAAGTGATGAAACTACTGAATCAGAACATACAATTAAAAAGAATATATTAAATGAAATAGTGAATTTAATAAAGAATTTTTAATAAATGGATGATAAAAAATTATAACTAAATAATATATTGTTGTTTATATATGATTATGGATATAGAATATGTGTATAATAAATATATACTTATTATATAGGAGGTGCAGACACATATGAAGAAATTCAATCCTTAGGTAATGGATTTTTGTCTCAATTTTATTTATCTAAGAGATATGCCATATTCAACACTTCATTCATTTATGTGTTATATATACTGACCATGAATTTATTTTATAATTCATATTATAAAAATATTGGTATTTAAATATCTATATTTGATATATTCCATCATTTGGATTATATTAAAGAAATCCCAAAGTGTTAAGTGTTTATTTCACAATATCATTATTATTTGAGATTTTTTTTCAAAGTCTCTTCTAGGAGAATTGTTTTATTATTATAACTTAAAACCAACATATTTTCATATTCTATGGTTATTTATTGAAATTATTTGATCATATTTTTTAAATTCATAGATAAATCTTCTGTGATTTTGTGGCATGTGAACTTTACAAGATTAAGGTTATTTTGGGAGACATTCAGGGGAATGTAACCCTTTCATTTAGAATATAGTTTACATAAAAGGTAAGTTTTGGACTAATGATTCTTACTATATAGATATAATTATAAAGGAATTAATAATCAATAGTGTTTATATCATCCTTAATGATGAGGTAATAATGGGTTGTTAATGTTTGGAAACATATGTTTTATCATATAGTTAACCATGTGGTTGAAAATTCATTTGATGATTAATATTAATTTTGAGGATGTCCATCATATTTTTTGGAATGTTATAGGATTTATATTAATATAATCATATAAAAATTAAAACAAATATGTCAGTGACAACCTATCACATCTAGTACAATCATGAGGCTTAATCCCACAGCTGAAGGAAAACATGGGAGAAACACCTACCAATAGAAAATGTGATTATTGGTTAATATGACATTTTTTACATAAATGAATTAATGGATAAAGATTACATAGATTTTTAGAATCCTACAATAGGATATAAATTTTTTAGTTTTTGGTATTTTTTATGATTAAATATATTTTTCAAGATATTTTATTAGGTTGTGGTATATATATAACTTTTAGATTGAAGTTTAGTGGATAATATTGGAATAATTCTATTAAGTTGTTGTAGTTATAAACTGAATTTTATAAGATAATATTTCATACGAAAAATTTATTGAGTTTCAATTTTATTGGGTTATATAGTTATTTATTGAACTGTGTTATTCCTTTTCATTTCTTATTGAATTTTTTAGATTATTTTATTATTTATTAATATTAAGGATTACTCATTGTCGGTGTTTTCACACACTCTTCTATCCATTTTAGTTTTATTAAAGATAGGATGAATAGATTGAAATTAGTGTTTTGATAATTTGATCTATTAGAAGTAAATTTTATTTCATCAATCATAAAAAATTCATTTGCACTATTCCTTTTTTTTTATTAATAAATAAATATTTATTAAATTTATCTTCATTGTTTTCAAATCAATGTTCTTTTCACCCATCACAGACTTATGACTTTTTGGACATTATCAGCCGTTGAACCATGTTCAATGTCACTCTATATTACTCCTTTGGAATTATTTTTCTTTTTCATGTCCATATTTCCACTTCCCATTAATGTACCCCTATTTAGAAACCAAATTTTGTATTATTTTAGATGACCATCATATTTACCATTCCCTGTTTTCAAATTATGTTTTATTATCACTCTGTATGATGAGGGATGCCAAAAATGTATGAACCATTAATTATTGATATAAAATATCAATGTGGTAACT
Organism: Viscum album; assembly: GCA_963277665.1. Classification (NCBI taxonomy): domain Eukaryota; kingdom Viridiplantae; phylum Streptophyta; class Magnoliopsida; order Santalales; family Viscaceae; genus Viscum; species Viscum album. The sequence continues at coordinate 573,112,862 of OY728122.1, read as the reverse complement.
TATTTAAGGGTTTTGTCCAGTAACACCCCATATTTTATGATACATTAATTTATAAAAAAATTCCATCTCTTCGGTATAATGTGATAGGAACAACCCTAAGTATAAATGTATTATAACATTGAAATTTTTTATAACGTAGCAATTAAATATTTTAGTATGAGTTGTATTAAATAGATCATTATAATTTTATTTCATACACATGTATAAAAAAATTAATTAGGTATCAATTAATTATAAATGAAAATTAATATCATTTGAATGTAAATTTTTTTAAAAAAAACTATTTTTCTTCAAGGAAATGTTTTTTCATAATAAATTAAATTAACCATTATTAGTTAATTATTTTAATGATATTTATAAATAATATATTCTATAAATTTTTTTATCATTCATATAATATGTTTCCTTGGAATGGTATAAAAATAAATCTATTTTACTGTTAAAAACTGTATATTTCTAAAAAAGTGTTTTTGTGAACATATTTTAAAATTATTATTTTTCAATGTTATAGAAGAAATTATAAAAAAATAAATTAAATTTTCAATTCAATGTTTAAAATTTGTCATACAATTTATTTTGTATTTTTTCTAAATAAATAAATTTTTAATGTATATTGAAAAATTTTCATTTTTATAGAAATTTATATTTTCATTTCAAGAAATCACAAAGATAAATTATGTTTTAAATTTTTTTATATTTATAATTAGGTGAAATGTATTATAATTCATCAAATTTAGGTCATTAGAATCAATTTTATACCTATTTTTTATATAAAAACATTTTATACCTAAGGAAATGTTTTCATTGGAAATTCAAGTTTTCATCGAGATTGGGGATTTATTGTAAATGAAATTCTAGCACATATATTAATTTAATTTTTCAATATTGAATCAAAATAATAAATTATAATATTTAATATTTGGTAGAATAGTCAATATAATTATGTTCATAATGAAATGTGATGATAGTAAAAATTAATGACCATGGTTAGTTTTAAAATATATATACTTGGGGGTTAAACCAAATGATAAGGGTATGAATGGAAGTTAAACATCTATAAATACTATTCATTTACATATTTCATCATTATACTATCCATCCATATAATCTATGTCCATTTATAATCATTTCTTTTCAGGTTGACTATCATTTTTTATTCTTTTTTGAAATTTTCCAATGGGTCCCCTTCACCACTTAAAAAAGGGCAAATCCATTACTGTACACTCATTTTCGTACCTCGCGATCCTTTTGGATTAGATGTGACATAAAAATTTCTTACTAAAATCCATTACAATGAACTATATTACTTCTCTTGATCATATAATCGTCCTAATAAGGATTTCGGTATAATTATATAGAGATTGTAACACCCCGAAGTTTTCAAACCTCTTGAATGAAAATTGGGCTTTTTCTTCTTTGTGCTTTTAAAGTTCTCTCTCTAAAACAATCAGAATGTAAAATATAAAAACACGTAACTTTTATTTAATGAACTCAACACTGAAGGGTCTTACAATTTTCGGGTTACAAGGAAAACTCACTAACCAAAAATTCCAACCAAGAACCCGATTACAATGATAGGAAGACTGCTTAGAACCACTAGGAGCCCGAATATGCGATAGGGATTCCGAACGTCCATCATAAAGAACATCAGAATGGCTGACGCCACCGCGACCATGCTCAACACCAAGGGGATCATGCGAACCATCCTTGCTTCTCCTTCAGCCACTTGGGGTAAGGGTCACCCGAGACCCAATCCTTTTATAAGCACCAAAGATGACCGTTGGACCTCAAACGGTCACAAATCTGACCGTTGAACCTCCAACAACTCTATTTTTGACCGTTGCTTACCCCCTGGATGATTCAGAAAATTAATCATGAAGTCCGCTTCAAAAATGACATCAATGTTAATTTAATTAATTTACCTTTTGTTTCCAAAAATGAGACTTTTATTTAATGTTTTAAAACGACAAAAAAATAATAATATTATTTTCTTCCATTATGCATGTTAATTTGAACGATTGAACTTTTTAATTATTTTAAACCTAATGAATTTTTATGAGTTATATGTATATTGCATTAAATTAGATATATATATATTTTTTTCTTTATTTTGGACCTTTATTAACTATTTTGGAAACGGTATTAAATTATGGTTTTAATTACAAATATCGCATCTTTAAACTTACACAAATTCTTTTAAGCAACCAACTTTCTTTTCTTCTCTTAAAGGAGTATATCCAAAATGTTTGCATCAAATTATAAATTAACGTAATTATTATGTAATGCAGCAAAGGGAAAATAACTAAATAAATGAATAAATAATTATGTATTATGGTCGATGCTTTCATTAATTGATTAAATGAACCTTTAATTTTTCCAAAATATAATAATTATGGTTTAAAAAATAATATACTTAAGATAATAAGGCCAATAAAAAAAATTATTGGTATTTTAAAATAGAATATATATATGTTTATATAAATAGATGTTTTAATTGAATTAATATTTTTATTTACCAATGAATGTTTTTATTTAAAATAACAAAAGTGGTTTAATAATAATATTGATTGTATAATATGAATTATTGGTATTTGTTTTATTGAATCTATGAAATTAATAATAAAAAAAACTGGAATAAATGCTTAACACTATAAAAATAAAATATTGAAAACAACTTTTCTTTTTTCTTTTTTTTATGCGGGAGCCGCGTTTTTAAAACCGCGGTGCAACCCCATCCGTCCGATCTGGACTGTCTTGATCCTGGCCATTCGTTTTTTTTTTCACATCTCCCTCGCCTGCGGTTCTTCTTCTTCCTCGCCGCGCCGCAGGACCAGTAGCGTAGGCCCTCGTTTCTTCCGCCCGAGCTGACTTTGATCATCCGCTCTCTTCTTTTTCCACAAAGACGGTGCCGACCTCTTAATTACCGGCCTCGGTCCCCCGACATCTCCCCAGTTGTTAAGCCGTTTCTTCTTCTTCTTTTTTTCAAAACTCCATGTTGCACCGAAACTGAAACTTTGCACTCGAACTCTCTCGTTCTCTCCTCATCGCCGCCTCGTGCCCTCCTCCTCCTCCTCTTCGTCGAAGTTCAGGTAAGGGTCTCTCTTTTTTTTAGTTGTGAAAATACCGGGTTTTTGTATAGTTATATGTATATACTTTTATACTGGTTATATATGTATATATATATATAATCCATGTGTATACCTTCGGGATCCTGCAGTTGCACCTTGCTCCACCTCTTCATCTCCGTTCTTGCAAGGGTCGAACTCTGGCTGTTAGGTTTTAAATTTCGGTTTTCTTATACATGTACATGTATACGGATTATATATATACACATAGGTATAACTCATACACTTGCGGATCCTCTTGCCTCGTTTAAACCTCCCCTCCCCTCTGAATAGGTAAGGGTCATGTTCTTCTTCTTTATTTTTGGTTGTGCTTTGGTTTATATGCTAAAATATATAAGTATAAACAAGATATACATATATATATATATATATATATGTATATCTTCTAGATTCATATGTTTCGGTCCCTCTTGCCTCGCTCATTCCTCCCCTCCGAGCAAGGTAAGAAACATGTTTCAGTTTCAGTTTTGTTTTGTCAAGATTTGGTATATACGTAACTATGTATATATGTATTTACATATATATATTTTATATATATAAAAAATACCTATACTTTTCTATTCTGTCTGAACATGAAAAACCAAATTCTGGAGTAAGGTTTTCAAAGAATCTGATTTTTATTTGGGTTTTGATTAACCTCCTTTTTTTGTGTTGTTTAAACTATATATATGTATATACATATTTATATATGTATATATGAAACAAACCATTTCGGGTTTTTATGATTTTCAATTGATGATAATTTTTTTTTATGAAATGATGTTCTTAATGTATGAAAAACATGTAAGGGTTAAGTATGGTTTAGTGTCAAAATAACTTCTCCAATTGAAAATATTCATTTATCAGCGTTTTGACAATTCGTGCACTTTTTGTAAAAATGTGTGGCATGAACCCCCCTTAAAGAATTTATATGTTTTCAAGTAAATGTGTTCCCAAAATTTCAGTTTCCAAAACTTTTATTTTTATTATCAGGACTTGGTTGTATACATATATAATTATAGACACATGAGTTTCCAATAATTTTAATAGATGCTAAGCCAACATGTGTATTGCACCGGTAGACCGGCTTAACCTGAACCCTTAAGTACCCTCAATGAAACTTATACCTGTAAAGAATGTGTTTTGATTGTTTAAAGATATAAACTATGAATTTATGGTTTTTTTTAATGAACATGATGAAATTTTACATGACAATCCGCTATGTTCAGTATTCCAGTTATTTTTGCTTGTGCAAGATTAAGTTGATTTAGTTTATTTGCATCAATGTTTAATCTGAAGCCAACAGCCTAGTTCTTTTTACATCTAAGATATGATCCCCCTCAAGTCATGAATATGTTTGTAAAAAGGAGTTTTGATTAAGAATGTATGCAACCCTATGAATGAATGACCATGTCAAGATATGTGAGGGATGTATAGGACTTAAATGTTTATGGACGGGTGCGCCCGGAATTATACAGCGCTCCAATGCATTGGGTAAAGCAAGAGTCTCATGAGACGTCAAGTGCAACGGTCTTGGAGAATATCCTTGGCTCGTTCTATCATGTGCAACGGTCCTGGAGAATATCCTTGACTCGTGCTATCAAGTGCAACGGTCTTGGCGAATAGCCTTGGCTCGTGCTTTCATGTGCAACGGTCTTGGCAATTGGCCTTGACTCGTGCTACCATGGGAAACAGGATTGGCATTTGGCCTTGACCCGTACCAAAATTATGGTCATGACGTGAGGTCTTGACAAAGTCCGGTATTATGCATCCCCTCTGCATGTAATGATAATGTTTAACCAGGGGTTAGTTCAACTAACAGGACAACCCCTAGTTGAAAGTTCCCAAGATCATGAAAATGTACTTTATGCAACAAGAACTGTTTTCATATGGTAAACTGTTAGATGATCTGCGTTTTACTCATGATCCATGATATGCATGTCTTCCCTGTTTAGTCACAGAATTCTTTTAGAAGTAAAGTAACTTTGTTGTAACATTATGCATTATTTATTTTTCTTATATTGCGCACTCTGATCATGTTTATATTTAAGCTCATTTCAAGTACGTGCTTCTCTATGCAAGTGGTCTTCAAAGAAAAATGGATCTCATGTTTTAAGAAAATATAATGTTTTAGTTTTTAGCAAAGTGTTTTATTTTCTTCAAAAAGGTCTTATCTGAGAAAGGATTTTCTTAAAATGTTTTTAAAAAAACCCCTTACTGGGCATTTTTTGCTCACCCTACGTTTTGTTTAAAATTTTTCAGGCATGAAACGTACTGATGATGTTTATCAGCGCAGCTGGTTTCCCAGAACCTTGAACCTCGCGATCTTCTGTAGTCATGGGACATGATATATTTTTTTTGTGATGCTGTAATGAGATGTTAAGCATATCATGTCTCATGAGGCACCCTGGGTACTGGGGCTGCTACAGTTGGTATCAGAGGATGGGTTCAGGAAACTCTGGAAAACCAGGTGATATAAGTATATTGCTAAGACTAACTAAGTAAAAATAATTTTCAGATGGCTGATACACCTACCGACCTTTTTTCACTCCCCACTGAGGCTCTAGAGAACATCATATCTCTAGCTAGCCGTGATAACTTCCTGAACTATGCTCACATTCGCATGATGTGTAAGCGCTTGTACGATGTTTCGAACTCATCTAGGGTGCTTAGTCTCCACCGGGGAATGGGGATGGATTATCTCCTAATGATGATGACCCAGTTTCCCTCGTACGCACGTCGGGGAAGGTATCACGAAGGACTCTTCCGAGTATTCACAGCTGGAGAGGAATTTGGCACAATGCTAGATAACCCTTTCCAAGAAGCTGCTGCTGCTGGAGACCTCCGAGCAGCTTATCTGTGCCAAGTCCTGCACTACGGCTTCTGGGGCCAGTTAATGGACTTCGGAGCGTTGGAAAATGAGTCCACTCGTGTGTCTCTTAGGCAAGAAGTGCACACCGATGTTTCCCAACTCCACACCCCTCACGCTAAACTCAAGAGGCGTTATAAATGTTCCCATGAGTTTAGTCCTGTATGTTCATCATGTGTGTGGTTTGAAGAGTTAGGAAGTTTTGCCACTCTTTGTGGCGTACGTCTTGTGAACTCAGACTTTGCCGTGTAAACTTTGTCATAAATGGAAGTTTCCTGTTTCTTTTCATGTCTTCACCGTATCTATGTTGTTAAGAGTTTCCCCTCAATGTTTGTTTTCAGATGGCTGGACAAGCGAACTTCTCATCCTTACCCGATGAGCTAGTAGAAGTCATTTTGATCAAGGAATGCATGGTGGATTACCCATCATTCCTCCACCTACGAGGGTCCTGCCAGCGTTTGCTCAAATTAGCAAATGGTCCAGAGATTCTTCGGCTATGTCGAGAGAATAATCGCGTCTTTCAGCTCATCGCTGCTGCTCAACTCCCCTACTATAGGCAAAGGGGAATGTACTTTGAGGGCCTGTTCCAATGTTTCACTCTGGCGCAAAACTTTACTGCCAGAGCGTGCTTTCTCGTGGCCGCCCAGGATGGCCATCTCAGTGCAGCTTATATGTTCCAAGTCTTGAACATCAGTCTCCTCGATCGCACTGTCCCTCTCGACTACCTCGAGCAGGATGTGGCCAGAAAGGTCGTCAAGGAGTTTATCTACTCGGACATATCCGAGCTTTGCATCGCACGAGCCTCCCTTTGGAAGCCCGTGTGTAGTACACACGACCAGGAGTTCATGGAGCACTGTTCGAGGTGCATCTGGACTAGGGAAACCGAGGAGCTGTGTGCCAACTTTGGTGTCCTGTTAACCGAGCCAGACCCGCTGTTTCGGTAGATTTTTACGTTTGGGGTTTCAGTTTCCTTTTTGTTTTATGATAGAATTGCGAGGACGCAATTCTTTGAAGGGGGAGATAATGTAACACCCCGAAGTTTTCAAACCTCTTGAATGAAAATTGGGCTTTTTCTTCTTTGTGCTTTTAAAGTTCTCTCTCTAAAACAATCAGAATGTAAAATATAAAAACACGTAACTTTTATTTAATGAACTCAACACTGAAGGGTCTTACAATTTTCGGGTTACAAGGAAAACTCACTAACCAAAAATTCCAACCAAGAACCCGATTACAATGATAGGAAGACTGCTTAGAACCACTAGGAGCCCGAATATGCGATAGGGATTCCGAACGTCCATCATAAAGAACATCAGAATGGCTGACGCCACCGCGACCGTGCTCAACACCAAGGGGATCATGCGAACCATCCTTGCTTCTCCTTCAGCCACTTGGGGTAAGGGTCACCCGAGACCCAATCCTTTTATAAGCACCAAAGATGACCGTTGGACCTCAAACGGTCACAAATCTGACCGTTGAACCTCCAACAACTCTATTTTTGACCGTTGCTTACCCCCTGGATGATTCAGAAAATTAATCATGAAGTCCGCTTCAAAAATGACATCAATGTTAATTTAATTAATTTACCTTTTGTTTCCAAAAATGAGACTTTTATTTAATGTTTTAAAACGACAAAAAAATAATAATATTATTTTCTTCCATTATGCATGTTAATTTGAACGATTGAACTTTTTAATTATTTTAAACCTAATGAATTTTTATGAGTTATATGTATATTGCATTAAATTAGATATATATATATTTTTTTTCTTTATTTTGGACCTTTATTAACTATTTTGGAAACGGTATTAAATTATGGTTTTAATTACAAATATCGCATATTTAAACTTACACAAATTCTTTTAAGCAACCAACTTTCTTTTCTTCTCTTAAAGGAGTATATCCAAAATGTTTGCATCAAATTATAAATTAACGTAATTATTATGTAATGCAGCAAAGGGAAAATAACTAAATAAATGAATAAATAATTATGTATTATGGTCGATGCTTTCATTAATTGATTAAATGAACCTTTAATTTTTCCAAAATATAATAATTATGGTTTAAAAAATAATATACTTAAGATAATAAGGCCAATAAAAAAAATTATTGGTATTTTAAAATAGAATATATATATGTTTATATAAATAGATGTTTTAATTGAATTAATATTTTTATTTACCAATGAATGTTTTTATTTAAAATAACAAAAGTGGTTTAATAATAATATTGATTGTATAATATGAATTATTGGTATTTGTTTTATTGAATCTATGAAATTAATAATAAAAAAAAAACTGGAATAAATGCTTAACACTATAAAAATAAAATATTGAAAACAACTTTTCTTTTTTCTTTTTTTTATGCGGGAGCCGCGTTTTTAAAACCGCGGTGCAACCCCATCCGTCCGATCTGGACTGTCTTGATCCTGGCCATTCGTTTTTTTTTCACATCTCCCTCACCTGCGGTTCTTCTTCTTCCTCGCCGCGCCGCAGGACCAGTAGCGTAGGCCCTCGTTTCTTCCGCCCGAGCTGACTTTGATCATCCGCTCTCTTCTTTTTCCACAAAGACGGTGCCGACCTCTTAATTACCGGCCTCGGTCCCCCGACATCTCCCCAGTTGTTAAGCCGTTTCTTCTTCTTCTTTTTTTCAAAACTCCATGTTGCACCGAAACTGAAACTTTGCACCCGAACTCTCTCGTTCTCTCCTCATCGCCGCCTCGTGCCCTCCTCCTCCTCCTCTTCGTCGAAGTTCAGGTAAGGGTCTCTCTTTTTTTTTAGTTGTGAAAATACCGGGTTTTTGTATAGTTATATGTATATACTTTTATACTGGTTATATATGTATATATATATATATAATCCATGTGTATACCTTCGGGATCCTGCAGTTGCACCTTGCTCCACCTCTTCATCTCCGTTCTTGCAAGGGTCGAACTCTGGCTGTTAGGTTTTAAATTTCGGTTTTCTTATACATGTACATGTATACGGATTATATATATACACATAGGTATAACTCATACACTTGCGGATCCTCTTGCCTCGTTTAAACCTCCCCTCCCCTCTGAATAGGTAAGGGTCATGTTCTTCTTCTTTATTTTTGGTTGTGCTTTGGTTTATATGCTAAAATATATAAGTATAAACAAGATATACATATATATATATATATATGTATGTATATCTTCTAGATTCATATGTTTCGGTCCCTCTTGCCTCGCTCATTCCTCCCCTCCGAGCAAGGTAAGAAACATGTTTCAGTTTCAGTTTTGTTTTGTCAAGATTTGGTATATACGTAACTATGTATATATGTATTTACATATATATATTTTATATATATAAAAAATACCTATACTTTTCTATTCTGTCTGAACATGAAAAACCAAATTCTGGAGTAAGGTTTTCAAAGAATCTGATTTTTATTTGGGTTTTGATTAACCTCCTTTTTTTGTGTTGTTTAAACTATATATATGTATATACATATTTATATATGTATATATGAAACAAACCATTTCGGGTTTTTATGATTTTCAATTGATGATAATTTTTTTTTATGAAATGATGTTCTTAATGTATGAAAAACATGTAAGGGTTAAGTATGGTTTAGTGTCAAAATAACTTCTCCAATTGAAAATATTCATTTATCAGCGTTTTGACAATTCGTGCACTTTTTGTAAAAATGTGTGGCATGAACCCCCCTTAAAGAATTTATATGTTTTCAAGTAAATGTGTTCCCAAAATTTCAGTTTCCAAAACTTTTATTTTTATTATCAGGACTTGGTTGTATACATATATAATTATAGACACATGAGTTTCCAATAATTTTAATAGATGCTAAGCCAACATGTGTATTGCACCGGTAGACCGGCTTAACCTGAACCCTTAAGTACCCTCAATGAAACTTATACCTGTAAAGAATGTGTTTTGATTGTTTAAAGATATAAACTATGAATTTATGGTTTTGTTTAATGAACATGATGAAATTTTACATGACAATCCGCTATGTTCAGTATTCCAGTTATTTTTGCTTGTGCAAGATTAAGTTGATTTAGTTTATTTGCATCAATGTTTAATCTGAAGCCAACAGCCTAGTTCTTTTTACATCTAAGATATGATCCCCCTCAAGTCATGAATATGTTTGTAAAAAGGAGTTTTGATTAAGAATGTATGCAACCCTATGAATGAATGACCATGTCAAGATATGTGAGGGATGTATAGGACTTAAATGTTTATGGACGGGTGCGCCCGGAATTATACAGCGCTCCAATGCATTGGGTAAAGCAAGAGTCTCATGAGACGTCAAGTGCAACGGTCTTGGAGAATATCCTTGGCTCGTGCTATCATGTGCAACGGTCCTGGAGAATATCCTTGACTCGTGCTATCAAGTGCAACGGTCTTGGCGAATAGCCTTGGCTCGTGCTTTCATGTGCAACGGTCTTGGCAATTGGCCTTGACTCGTGCTACCATGGGAAACGGGATTGGCATTTGGCCTTGACCCGTACCAAAATTATGGTCATGACGTGAGGTCTTGACAAAGTCCGGTATTATGCATCCCCTCTGCATGTAATGATAATGTTTAACCAGGGGTTAGTTCAACTAACCGGACAACCCCTAGTTGAAAGTTCCCAAGATCATGAAAATGTACTTTATGCAACAAGAACTGTTTTCATATGGTAAACTGTTAGATGATCTGTGTTTTACTCATGATCCATGATATGCATGTCTTCCCTGTTTAGTCACAGAATTCTTTTAGAAGTAAAGTAACTTTGTTGTAACATTATGCATTATTTATTTTTCTTATATTGCGCACTCTGATCATGTTTATATTTAAGCTCATTTCAAGTACGTGCTTCTCTATGCAAGTGGTCTTCAAAGGAAAATGGATCTCATGTTTTAAGAAAAGATAATGTTTTAGTTTTTAGCAAAGTGTTTTATTTTCTTCAAAAAGGTCTTATCTGAGAAAGGATTTTCTTAAAATGTTTTTAAAAAAACCCCTTACTGGGCATTTTTTGCTCACCCTACGTTTTGTTTAAAATTTTTCAGGCATGAAACGTACTGATGATGTTTATCAGAGCAGCTGGTTTCCCAGAACCTTGAACCTCGCGATCTTCTGTAGTCATGGGACATGATATATTTTTTTTGTGATGCTGTAATGAGATGTTAAGCATATCATGTCTCATGAGGCACCCTGGGTACTGGGGCTGCTACAGAGATAGTTTGAAGAAAATGTATAGTTCTAAACCATGCCTTTTCATTTTATTAATTTGTCTAACACCACCAATTATTCATTAAAAATGATGATATAATAATAATAGTATGATAAATATATTTTTATTTCTTATATTAAATAAATAACAGCCTCCAACTCCTCTTATGTTAAATGGAAAATGCAATCGTCAATCATTTGTATGGTGGAATACTGCCTCACAAACCGATGTAATACATTTACATCACCTCATATAATGGATGGATATAATGATGAATTTAATATATATATATATATATATGATATTTATAAAATAATTATACTTCTTTTATTATAATATCAATGTTCACTTCTTACATTACATTATTTTATAAAATGATAATATCGTTTGTTCGTATGTGTGGAATACCGCCTTTATAAAGCGGTCTCATATTTTTTCAATTAAATTTTACATGTATTTTAATAAGGATGGATTTTATGAATATATATACTTTCTAATATTTATTAAAATATTAATTATTATCCACTTTTCATTCATTCAATTTTTTTTCAAAAATGAAAACAACATTCATGTGCACGTACGACCTTCCGTCTCCATGAACAGTGTAATTCATTTTTCAATCTCTATGCTTTATTGATTACTATAAAAACATATGTAATTAATATATATGATATTTGTATCATTACTAATATTTTTTTGATTATTAAACCATGATAAATTAATACTAAGCAAAACCATTGAACCAAAACATATATAAAAACGAAGGAGACATTACCCAAAAGAGTGATTTTAATAAAGAATAGCTAAACATGGGAGATACAATATAATAAGTAAAATGTATATTTTATTATATATATGAGTATTTTTATATAATATATTTATATGTAAAATATATTAATTATAAAGTAGGTGTAGAAGCATTTGAAATAATTCGAACCATAATTAAGAGATTTACTTCTCGATTTAATTTTTGTGAGATACATATCATATTCCCCATTATTTATTTGAAGTATTATATTTACATCCCGCGAATTTATTTTATGATTACTCTATTATAACTTATTTAGATTTACATATCCATATATGGTATTTTCCGTCAATGGTATTTTTATTATTGAGTTACCAAATTTGCATGAGTTTATTTCATAATATCGTCGTTTTATGATTTTTTTTGTTAAAGTATTGGTTACGAGAATTGTTAGTTATTTCTACCTTCAATCCAATATATTTTTCCACATGTTATTTAGGGAAAATAATATTTTTCCTTTACCTTTTGACCCTTTATATACTCAATATATGAAATCTTTTTTCTAAAAAAACTTAAATTTTCTACTTGGTTGGGAATCTTTTCTATCCATATCAATGTTTTCCTTTAAAAAATTAAATAATATTTTTACTATTATCCAATGATTTATTGAACACATTATCATCCATGTTTTTCATTAAAAATGATTTAAATGGAATATTGCAATCATTATCCTGGAAAGGTAATTTTTTATATTTCATACAAAAGTTTGAAAGTAATGATTCTTATATTATATCACTATGGGGAAAATAGTTGTTTGTGACGGACTATTTGCGACGGGAAGAAATCTCGTCACAAATATTCTGTCGAAGAGGTTATTTGCAATGGGTTGGTCATCCCATGGAAAATAACCAATTATTTGCGACGGGTTGGCACAACCCTTTGCAGATGCCAGGGGGCGGTAAACAGTAGTTGCGACGGGATATCTCCCGACGCAACTAGTTCGACCCCAGAAGTTATTTGCGACGGGTCCCGTCGCAAATAACTGGTGGCAGTAAAACCCTTTTTGTGATGAGATGTTGTCTCGTTGCAAATTGTATGTTGTTATGTCACTTTTTGCGATAGGACTAGCCGCAAATAACGTTTTACCTATCGACTGTAACTAATGCGGCCTTAGGTTTTTGCGACGGGACCCGTCGCTGAATTGTACTATTAGCAGTAGGAATCACTTCGCTAAAAGTCCTGTCACAACAAATCTAACCTACATATACCCCCTCTGTTTTGTCTTCCCTCCTCCAGAATTCCTTCTTCCTCAGTTTCTATAAATGATAATTTTTGTGTGAAAATTTTTTAGAGTAATATTTTTTTACGAAGAAGTTGTGAAGTCGTCTACAATTATAAGAGATCAATTTTAAAGGTATTTATGTTTTATTTAATTTAATATTTATTTTTAATTTCATTATATTAATTTTAATTATTGTTGATTAGCTGTAATTAAGTTAGATTTAAATTGTTTTGTCATCAGTATTTATTTGGAACAATAAAATTAAATTATTAGTACTAATTCTTAGTAATTAGCAATAATTAATAATTATTAACGATAATTAGTAATGTATATAAATAATTAGCGGTAATTTGTAATTAGTAGTTGTATTTTGCAGTAATTAATAGTAATTAACACTAATCTGTAATAATTAGAAATAAATAGTAATAATTAGAAAAAATAGTAATAAAGATTAATAATTAGTAATAAATAGTATTAAATTCGAAATAAATACTAATAAATAGTAATAAATACTACTAAATACTAATAAATACTAACAAAAACTAATAAATACTAATAAATAGTATTAAATTCTAATAATTAGTAATAAATATTAATAATTTGTAATAAATACTAATAAATAGTAATAAATACTAATAAATAATAATAAATAGTAATAAATAGTAATAATTAGTAATAAATTGTAATAAATTGTACTAAATACAAACAAGCCGTAATAAATACTAATAAATTGTAATAAATTGTAATAAATTTTAATAAATACTAATAAATAAAAATAAATAGTAATAAATAGTAATAAATAAAAATAAACAGAAATAAATACTAATAAATAGATATAATATTAATAAATACTAATAAATAGAAATAAATGTTAATAAATAAAAATAAATACTAATTAATAGAAGGAAATACTAATAAATACTAATAAATACTAATAAATAGTAAGAAATAGAAATAAATAGTAATAAATAGAAACAAATAATAATAAATACTAATAAATACTAATAAATAATAATGAATACTAATAAATACTAATAAATAGTAATGAGTATTAATAATGAGAAATAAATACTAATAAATAGCAATAAATACTAATAAATACTAGTAAATAGTAATAATTAATAATTATTCATAATAATTAGTAATAAATAGTTATAAATAGTAACAAATAGTAATAAATAGTAATAAATAGTAATAAATAGTAATAATTAGGAATAATTAGTAATAATTAGTAATAATTAGAAATAATTTGTAATAATTAGTAATAATTAGTAATAAATAGTAATAAATGCTAATAAATAGTAACTAATACTAATGAATAGTAATAATTAGTAATAAATGCTAATATATAGTAACAAATACTAATAAATACAAATAAATAGTAATAAATACTAATAAATAGAAATAAATAGTAATAAATAGTAGTAATTTAGTTATAATTAGTAATAATTAGTAATAATTAGTAATAAACACTATTAATTAGTAATAATTAGCAATAAATAGAAATAAATAGTAATAAATAGTTATAAATAGTAATAAATAGAAATAAATAGTAATGAATACTAATAAATAATAACAAATACTAAAAAATAGTAATAAATAGTAACAAATAGTAATAAATAGTATTAAATTGTAATAAATACTAACAAATACTAATAAATAGAAATAAAAATTAATAAGTAGTAAAAAATGGTAAAAATAGTAAAAATAGTAATAATTAGAAACAAATTGTAATAATTAGTAATAAATAGTAATAACTAGTAATAAATAAAAATTATTATTAGTAATAATTAGTAATAATTAGAAATAATTAGTAATAATTAGTAATAATTCGTAATAATTCGTAATTCTTAGTAATAATTCGTAATTCTTAGTAACAATTAGTAATTATTAGTAATAATTAGTAATATTTAGTTATAATTAGTAATAATTAGTAATTTTTAGTAATAATTAGTAATAATTATAATAAATAGTAATAAATTGTAACAAATAGTTATAAATTGTAATAAATAGTTACACATATTAATAAATTGTAATAAACAATAATAAATTGTAAACAATAGTAATAAATAGTAATAAATACTAATAAATACTAATAAATACTACTAAATACTAATAAATACTAACAAATACTACTAATTTGTAAAAATTAATAATAAATACTAATAAATAGTAATAATTAGTAATAAATACTAAAAATGAGTAATAATTAGTAATAATTAGTAATAATTATTAATAATTAGTTGTAGATAGTAATAAATAGTAATAAATAGTAATAAATAGTAATAAATGGTAATAAATAGTAATGAATACTAATAAATACTAATAAATACTAATAATTAGTAATAATTAGTAATAATTAGTAATAATTAGTAATAAATAGTAATAAATAGTAATAGATAGTAATAAATACTAATAAATACTAATAAATACTAATAAATACTAATAAATTGTAGTAAATAGAAATAAATAGTAATGAATATTAGCAATTAGAATCAATTAGTAATAATTAGTAATAATTAGTAATAATTAGTAATAATTAGTAACAACTGGTAATAATTAGTAATAAATAGTAAAAATTAGTAATAATTAGTAATAATTAGTAATAATTAGTAATAATTAGTAATAATTAGTAATAATTTGTAATAATTTGTAATAATTAGTAATAATTAGTAATAAATGGTAATAAATAGAAATAAATAGTAATAAATAGTAATAAATAGTAATAATTAGTAATAATTAGTAATAATTAGTAATAGTTAGTAATAATTAGTAATAGTTAGTAATAATTAGTAAGAATTAGTAATAATTAGTAATAATTAGTAATAAATACTTATAAATACGAATAAATACCAATAATAAGTAATAATTAGAAATAAATTGTAATAAATTGTAATAAAGAGTAAAAAATACAAATAATTAGTAATAATTGCTTATAAATAGTAATAAATACTAATAAATAGTAATAATTACTAATAAATAGTAATAAATAGTAATAAATGGGAAAAAATAATAATAAATACTATTAAATAGTAATAAATGCTAATAAATAGAAATAAATACTAATAAATCATAATAATTACTAATGAATATTAATAAATAGTAATAATTAGTAGTAATTAGTAATGATTAGTAATGATTAGTAATGATTAGTAATAATTAGTAATAAATCATAATAAATAGAAATAATTAGTAATAATTAGTAATAAATAGTAATAAATAGTAATAATTTGTAATAATTAGTAATAATCAGTAATAAATAGTAATAAATAGTAATAAATAGTAATAAATAGTAATAAATACTAATAAATAGTAATAAATACTAAGAAATACTAATAAATAGTAATAAATACTAAAAAATATTAATAAATACTAATAATTAGTAATAATTAGTAATAAATAATAATAATTACAAATAATTAGTAATAATTACTAATAAAAACTAATAATTAGTAATAACTAGTAATAATTAGTAATAAATAGTAATAAATAGTAATAAATAGTAATAAATAATAATAATTAGTACTAATTAGTAATAAAAATAATAAATAGTAATAATTAGTGGCAAGTATGTACATAAATAATATTTGTAAACAATATTTATAATATTCCCAATGATGTGCGGCTTGGAATGTTCAATCATTGGCTGGTAGGTAAATAAATAATATTTAGTTAGAAATTTATTTCATTAATAACTTAATATTATAAATTATTTGTAGTGTTTATGGTATCCCATCGATGATTTCATGTGTGGTGCTCTCCATGAGGCATGAGAGGTGTCTATGCATGAGCGTTTCTGTCAGTTTTTCCATAATTTGAGAAGGATGTCCATTTAGAAAGTATGAGTGACAGTATTTGAGGATTATGTAGAGCCCACCGACCCGAGTACATTTCATCTCATGTTTGGGGTGGATTATGTTCACACTGGTTGAGTGGTGGATTTTACAAGAGATCTTCATTCTAATGGCAGAACTGGGGTAGACAGGAGGTGACACATCCAGCCGGTAGCCATACATTCATCACTCATAAAGAGCATCTTCTAAGTATATTTTCTAAATATTTTATATAATGTTAAATATAAATAGTTTATTTTGAAATCATATAAGTATTAGAGAATCCCGATATTATGGAGTATGATGTTTATTGGATGATGTACAATGATCAAGCCACTATAGAGATTAGAGGTGATCGCCTGTGTCAGATTGTGGTCAGTATTCTATCTTTTTCAGTTTGAAAATAAACTACATATAATATTTTCACAATTTTAATTTCAAATTAAAACTAAAGGATTCATATGACGCTGAGACCTCTTAGACACGGGCAGAGATTCAAGATGAGATGGCTGATCAGACTAGTGCAAACTATTTCGATGAGGCGATATGGATGCAGGTGACCGAGTATACACTACCACAAAAATAGTTTTTCGCAGCGCCCCCCCCCCCCCTTTATCAGCACTAATGAAAAAGCCCTGATAAAGGGGGGTGCCTTTATCAGTGCTCAAAAAAGCGCTAATAAAGGGGCCCCTTTATCAGCGCTTGTTTAGTAGCGCTGATAAAGGGGGGGGGGGGGGGGGTTATCAGCGCATTTTTTAAAAGCGCTGATAAAGGGTTGGATTCAAAAAAAACAAAAAAAAACATATTAATATATTAATATATAAATATAGTTATATTGATATATAAATATATTATATAATTTTAAAATATAATTTTGATTAGTATAAAGTACATTTACACTTATTATACTTAATATATAAGATATTTAGTGAAAATGGCTTCTTAAAAAATTAAAAAAATATTTTTAATTAATAATTTACTAATCATTATGGTGTAATAGTCATTTAATAACAATTTAAAGACTAAAAAAATTAAAAAAATTAAAAAAAGATCCAAAATATGTTAAAAACGCAACTCAAACTTTAAACGGCCATAAATTTTGATCCGGGTGTCCGTTTGAGCTCTACCACATATTAAATCGAAGCCTGCGATGAGCTCTACGTCGTTGTGAGCCGGGGGGCCCTAGTAAAGGGATTTCGAGGCCAGAAGAGGCCCAGAAGGCCTCCAAAACTGAATTTTTAGTCGGGGTACCCCGATTTTTTAACATTTTGTTGATTTTCAGCCCCATTTAAGGGGGTATTATTGGATTTTTTTGGTGGGGTCTGAATTTATTCCAAGGTATTACATTCATATTGATATTATGTCTTTGAAATTTTATCGTTTTTTATAATGCACTGCTATTTATAATCAAATATATAACTATATGTACATATTTTTTATATATTCACACCAAAAAATTTAATTATAAATATAAATAATAAAATATATTTACATATAAAATATATTATCTTTATCTAAATAATAACTAACATTCATTTTATTTAAAATCCATATATATGAATATTTATATACCTATATATTAATCTATCTATATATATATATTAATCTAACTATATATATATATTAATCTAACTATATATATACTAATCTAATAACTATATATATATTAATATAACTACATATATATATATTAGTATTACTATAAATATATATATTAATATCACTATAAATATATATATTAATATCACTATAAATATATTAATATAACTATATATATATTAACATAACTATATATATATATATATTTATATAACTATATATATGTTAATATAACTATATATAGGTTAGTATAACTATATATATGTTAATATAACTATATATATATATTAATATAAATATATATTACTATGCAAATAAATATAACTAAATATATATATACATATAGATATAGATATATATTAATATAACTTTATATATATTAATATAATATATATATATATATATATATATTATTATATATATATTAAAATATAACTATATATATATTAATATAAATATATATTACTATACGAATAAATATAACTATATATATATATAGATATAATGAATTTGAAGAAAAATCAAAATAGAGTAGTGGTAAAGGCTTAGGCGCGCAGGGGGGAGGTCTCGAGTTCAAATCCTGGGGGAGGAAGAGGCGTGCGCGAATGGGGGAATATAGCAGCAGGTATTGTTAAAGGGTGAAGGGGGTGCGTGGGGTGTGTGGGGTGCTATATAGGGGAAAAAAGGGCTGTAAAAGGGGGGGCTCAAGCACTATAAAATCCACCCCTAATTGGCAGTATTTTTAATTTCTTTTTAATTTTTTTTAACTTATAACATCGCTTTTTTAAAAGCGCTGATAAAAGGGTCCTTTATCAGCGCTAAAATGAAAGCGCTGATAAAGGAAGCACTGATACAGGACCCCTTTATCAGAGCTAAAAAAAGCGATAATAAAGGGGTACTTTTATCAGCGCTTTTTTTAGCTCTGATAAAAGACCTCTTTTATCAGCGCTTTTTTTAGCACTGATATAAGGGATCTTTATCAGCACTTTTTGGAGCACTGATAAAGGGGACCCCCCCCCCCCTTTATCTTCTCCGGCTTTATCAACGCTTTTTCTAGCGCTGATAAAGGCCATTTTTAGCGCTGATAAAGGCCATATTTATAGTAGTGATACCTTCGAGAAGGGCCGAGTAGTTGGTATCATCTCTCATTTGACTCATGGGGCTTATTATGGTACTGTTGTGATGTCGGCATCCAACTCGAGAGGAGCTCGTAGAGAGGCATCATCTTTTGACTCATATTATTAAGAGTAGTTGCGAGATCAAACTGAGCTTATAGAGAGTTTGTAGAAGTAGCAGGAAGAGATGCTTCATCAACAACAAAAACAATAGTAGCAGCACGAGGATGACATCCATCAATGGAAGAAGCAACAACAACATCACGAGGAGGACATGTGTCGATGTCAGCAGCAGAAGTAGCAGCAGCAGAACAAGGAGGACATGCGTCGATGGCAGCAGCATCAACACCAGCAGTAGGAGGAGGACATGCGTTGATGGCAGAACCAGTAGCATGTGGAGGACATGTGTCGATGGCATCAATAACAACACGATCATATGGAATACATGCGTCGTCTGACTTGTAGTTTAGGAATAGAGTTGTCTCCACAATCTCCTCGAGCTCCACCATCTCCTCCAGAAGACTATCCCCCCAGTGATTTTTCTGATCTATTAAAAAATTTTGAATAGAACATTTTTAATAATATGAACTATTTAGAGTTTTTTTATTTTATATTGGTGTGAATATTGCATAATTTTTTTAAATTTTTTAATATTTTAATATTTATTATTATTATTATATGTTTCAATGTTTGTTTATTTTATAATAATAATAATAAAAATATTTTATGATTTATTTATATTTTTTATGAATATTAAGAATTTATATATATATATATATATATATTATTTTAATAATATTAATATTATTTTTTTAATTAATCATTAGTTTTTTTATTTTATAATGCTTTTGAAAATATTGAGAATTTTAATATTTTTTATTTATTTATTATTTTAATAATATTAATTTTTTTTAATTTTATTATGTATTTGTGACAGGAACTTTTGTGATGGGGGGCCCATTAAAAATTGATTATATATATATATATTAAAAGATTTTGAAATGGTTTGATTTACCATTGCATTAACTTTATTGTGACGGGCCCATCACAAATTGATTATAACATATAAGATATTTATGACGGTACGTTGTCCCATCGCAAATACCCTTTTGCGACAGGCCTGTCACAAATGGTTCTTGTACATATAATGTATTTAATTGGAAATCTATTTGTGACAAGACCGTTTCCCATCACAACTAGTATTTTTTAAGATAGTCCCGTCGTAAAAAATACAAGTTACAACATCGTTTTCTACAACAGGCTATTTGCAGTGGGCTCCCGTCGCAAATAACCTATCGCAAAACAGTGAAATTCCAGTAGTGTATGTCATGAACTAAATTCACCTCCATCATGAATGATCAATTATTTCTGTCTTACATTACAGTTTTAAATGATTCATTCCAAATAAAATTTTTCCCTAACATTATAAAAAATTTGTGTTTTTAAAAGTTATTTTCAAAATAAAAAATGGTATTTTCGTCACGAATTTTTTAAATGATCTTTTTTGGTATTTATATAAATAAATGAGAAACCCCTTTATTATAATTTTTATTCATTGGGGATATGTTATAATGATGTCATTGTTGTTATTCCCTTGGATGGATAATGATATGACTGATTATAGGAAATATTGACATATCATATGCTATTTTTTCAATATGAATGTTTATATTTATTATGTAATGAATTATTATTTTCCCCTTTTATAAGATGAATGCATTGGAATTGGTATGTGTTGGGAAGGGACCACTATTTTCCATTGATGCATCAGCAGGTACCATGAGAAAAAATAGTTTGGTATTCATATGATGCATGAATTATTGATTTCATGTTTTCATGGCATAAGGCATTGATGGTGATTTTATGATTTTTGATATTATTATTTTAATAGGTATGAGATTATTTATTTTTTTCTATGTATGTATGTTAATATTTATGATATAATTTGATAAAATAGAATTTTAAGTTATAATGTATATGATATTATTTTATCATCATTTATTATTCACATGTTATTCTTCATTCTAAAGTTATTGATTAAATAGAATGTGTTTCTATTTAATCTCTCTTCTATATTCATTATGCCTTATTTACTCACTAGAACAATAAATATATGTATCCCTTACTAAACTTATGGGATAACCCTTGTTTTTATTCCCTTCACTAAGATATGATTGACAATTCTTTGAATGAATTCGAGGATGCCAAATATTTTCATTCACTTTGTTATTTATTTTATGTTTTCAAAATTAATTTTGTATTCAAGAATGTATCTAGTTTATGAAGAAAAAAAATAAACCAAGCCTATGGAATATGATTCCTTGTATCTATTGCAGCTTTAATAAAGTAAACACTAACTCTGGGATATTAGGGTTTGGGTATTTACACCAACACATGTCATGGATCAATTCGTATGGGCAATCAACACATGGTTCTGGTCACAAGGTTGTGATTACCCAGGATCATCCTCAAGGAAATCCATTGGGCCATTATGTCCCTATCTCTACTAGATCATTTAACAAGGTTGTTGAACCCCTTACCTAGCCTTAAGTCAACAGAAAAGTTCATAATACACCTACCCTATTTCAGGGTCTAATTATTAATATTCATGTAGATCGCACTAACACATGATCTAAATTTTGTGGTGAAGAAGTCTATACTTAAACTGCCGATCACATTTCTTCTAGATAAAACTTGAATAATCCAAGATTTCACACAAAACATTGAATAAACCATAAGGGAAAAGTTATATAACATAATTCAAATATCTCTCGAGAAATAAAAAAAATAATGTATGAAAATAAAAAATATACTATATCAGAAAATGGTTCTCATGGCTAAAAAAAGTCAAATATAATAAAATCAACATTATTAAATGTCATTTTTTGAGTAATTCATACCTTTGGTGCACTCAGGTTAATTTCCATGACTCTTCAATGAATAAATATCGTGCACTAAAAATCACTAGAAAAAATCCAAATTCATCTTCACCAAGATTAAAAAATAAGTATCAATGAAGGATAAGATAAAATGGACATAAAGATATATCAACATACCCAATGACATCTACCACTAATAGTAAATCTAGGTTCATTCAAGGGAAAGATAGAAATCCTATAGTTCTCACATCTATCCATAAATCATCTAATAATTACATATTAGATCATGATTGAACACAAATATATATATATAACATAACAAATAACTATGATTTATCTCTAGAGAATGAGATTATTCTAGATAAAATTGATGGAACATACAATTTTGGATCCAACCGCCTGATCTATGATTTAAACAGTAAAGAGGAGGAAAAAAGAGAGACAATTCCATCAAAATATATTTCCTATAGATTTTACATAAAAATAAATCTATTAACTAGATAGAGGGATTCCAACTAACTATGTTATATCATGATTATAGTAGTTCCTGGAATGATTGGGTTCTTTAGTCACCACCAGTGAGTTAGTGGATCCATGAACCATCCATTAGTATACAACTAGATTATCATTAGATCTATATAGATTCCTAGGAAACAACCATAGACATTATATAGAAGGAGGATTTATACATGATATCTAACGACACAAAGGATATTATAAACTACATTCATTACTACATGCTTTCCCATGACACTGTACCTGTAGCTAGTGGAACAATAGTAATTTTTTATTGATTTTCGGAGATCCCATCCCCTTTACCTCAATTTTCTAGATTCCAAAATCCAAAAATAACACTCAAATCACTAAGGACAGAAGAGAGATTCATAAAAACAAAAAATAATATAACTTATATTTTTGATGGAGTAATAAATCCCAACAAGTCTACACAAATGCAAATCACCACATGGTGGTGTCAATTTTCTATATCCTTTGAACCCAAAGTATTCTAGGTGACCATAGGGGATGTTATCTGAATATTACATTAGATATTTCTAAGGTTTTATCTTATAAGGTAATGTGAACATGATTCTGTATTGTTTTGTGTGTTTTTTACCAGTATATTCTTTTATGTTCCCTAGAATGTGTTTTGACATACCGAGTTATAGAATTAATCATTTATTATTTTTGTGAATAAATATTTCACTATTAATTATTTTTTTATGATAGGTGTTCATTACCAATCCATGGGGGTTGCGGACACCCTTTGGTTTATGTTAGAGTAGGATCAGGTATTAGTGTATCTGGGTATCAAGGCTGGATCATGATGTCTATAATATAATTATCTAATCCCAATATACAACAACATCAATAAACTCGCATCCTCACTACATGATGGTAAAATTTATGGCACAAAAATTCTATTTTCTTTGGTCCTAGATTCCCTAGTTTGTTGAGTGAAACGCTTTCAGCCCCTTGTTTCTCACACCGAGCATAACTCATGTGGGCTTAGGAATTTTGGATGGGGACTCCCC
Source organism: Viscum album (assembly GCA_963277665.1). NCBI lineage: Eukaryota > Viridiplantae > Streptophyta > Magnoliopsida > Santalales > Viscaceae > Viscum > Viscum album. Next base: position 573,088,704 of record OY728122.1, on the reverse strand, counting down.
AGAGCGCTAGAAAAAATCAATCTACAGTGACTGAACCTACTAGAATGAAATTAAATTCATATTTTTGTTTTCCCCTCCATATTGAGAAATCTAAAGTCTTAATTATATGACATTAAACTGGAAGGTACCCAAAATATTTCTCAAATTACCACACACTTTACGCACAGACAAAAAATGTGAAGAGAATTTGATCTTTGGAAACATGGATCATCAAAAGAAAGCCTCGATATGACATGGGATTCAATGTGTCCTTCTGATCATATAGGTCAAATCTGTGTATTGAGATTCCAAATTCCTTGAAAAATCACATCCAGAGTGTTTCTAATATGTCCAAACCAACTCTCTGCATTCATCAAAATCTGTCCATTGAGTGATCTTGGATTGCCATAATCCTTCAGTGTCATCAGGAATGGAAGATAAGAATCCTAAAAACACTTTTTTTACTATGAAAATAATTCCTTGGTTCCTCTACATATGTTTCCCATAAAAATGGCATGTCAACCAAATGAAAATTAATCCCCAAGAAAGGGTTTTCCTATTTTTTTATGCCTAACAGATTTCAAGCCCCATTTCATTTTTTCTGATCCAAGGGCCCTTGAAACAATGAATTACAATCTAATCCATACCCATATCCTGGACATGTCAGAACATCTAGGCTCGATTACCCTACAGTTACATTGGGTTTCTATATCAACATCCTGCTCACACGATGTTTAAACTACACAATAGTCGATACTCTGTATTCACCATGAGGCCAAGTCGTATCAATGGGTATTTCCCCCCATGAATCTATTTTAGACATTAATTTTCATAAGAATGTGGGACATATGCCCCTGCCTCAATGGTGAATCTGTATCTAAAACAAAAATTCCCCATCCATATGCATGAATCAGATCCACATAGGTAGGACCCTTAAAAATAACTATGTAATGATTGATTCCTATCATCATAGGATAAATAGTGACATCTAAATATCATATGATAGATCCATCCATGAAACAACATTTTCCCATCCCTAGTCACGCAAGGGTCAAACCTGCACAAGAAAACAACTCACATAGATAGGATAAATATACCTCTACTAATTCCCAGTATTCCTAGTGAAGTTCTACCGGAAAATCCCACTTTAATGACTAGAAATCCCTATTCACAGAGCATACTATACATCCCAAAGGACTGAATCCTCATAAAAATCCCTTTCTATCAGAAATAGATGGCTACTATCTTGAGGATACCTTTGTTGGAATATGCAATCAATTCCCTAGTGGACCTTCACATATTTCCTACAGAAAATGGCATCTCAACCAAAGGAAAATTATTTTTCAATAGTGTTTTTCCAATATCTACATGCCCCTATGATTTCTACATCTCCCCTCATTCCCCAATTTCAAAAACACCTTGGATTATAGTTTAAATCCTCCCCCACCCTACCCCCTCCGTCGTGAAGGTGATAGAACATTATTAGATGAACTGTTGTTAAAAAGGAAAATTGTTTCCCCCTCTAGTTAGAGTAAATAATGACTTTAAACCATATGTCTTGAATGTCCCGGTTCTACGGTGATAAACTAATCTTTTCACTAACCCGCCTTTTCACAAGTCAAATTCATGCAGGAGGAGTTTCTAAACAAAAACCAATATAAATTCCGCCATACATTCTGAAATTATTCCCTTAACAGGCCACCCACTGTGGCCTTAAACAGAAAAAAGTCGAAAATTCTATAAAAAAATTTTGGCCATAAAAAATGGACGCCAAATTTCATGTAGACACTATTGTTTAACTATGCAAACAATTCCTTAGGGTATGTTCATGTATTTCCCACAATAATGGACTATCAACCAATGAAAAATTCATCCCTAGGAGAGTCCTTTCCCAGTTCTGTATAACACATGGATTCTATTCCCCATATAATGTCACATATCAACAAATAATAAGTCACCTAAAAAAATACATTATCTATTTCTTAATTTTTCCATGAAATTCCCAGTTAATGTGTCCAAAATTGGATCCCTTACTAAACAAGTCATGGTCATAGTTGTTCCAGCTAAAACATCAGTAATGATAGTCCAATTTGGAAAACTCTAAACTTCCAATGATATAGACACAACACTTTCTTGGGTGAAAACCACAAAGGGAACCATAGAAAAATATCAAGTACCAGCTCAATAAACCTATAAAACATATGATTTAACCAACCATCGAGCAATTAAAACCTCATCACGAGACATAAAGCTTGTTAGGTCAAATAATTTCATAGGTTGGACTAAGAAAAAGTCTTGTTATAACCACTAATAAAACACTATAATAGGATGAGTCAATAATTATGGTGATAAAGAAAAGTAAAAAATATTGTAGGGTTTTCCATTAGACCCTAGAAAGTGCTAAAATATGGTTGTTAAGCCCCTCTGCTCAAGAAAAACACAATACATGATTTGATTATTTTATTTATACCGAATTATGACTTAATTTGATATCTAGTTTAGATTATGGTTTTAATTACAGTGGATCATGATTTATTAATATTACAAGTAAAGGTAATGGATAATCATTAGAGAGAAAAATAATTTTGATTTATTAGAAAAATGTATGGAGGAAATCCATAACGAGCGGCCTCCCCATGTGGGTAAGACATAACCACTAAAAAAGTTGTTCAAAAAAATCTAAAAGTTGTATCAATACCTGATTCGAATCTTCATTTTCCTAACAAATATTTAGAAAAATTGTAATACTGGCCTCTGCACATGTCTGCAAAACATTTACCTCATGTGATTCCTCGAGGCTATCCTTTTCATCTACATCTACCAGCCGTTGTCCGTTATCATCTTTGGATATGACACGGGCTCATTCCAAATTGAGTCACACCAATTTTCTACTCCAATTTTGTAGTTCTTGATCAAGATGCTCCACAAAGGACCTTTATTTTGTGATTTCACCAAACAACTGCATGACAGATCTATATTGATCAGTATCATCATTGATAATAATCTGTTTGACCACAGTAAGATGAGCCCCGAACACTATAGTAAAAATTTGGGACTTGAGCATACTAAATTTCTTCCTGGCCTTGAACACCTGCCTCACTATGTCATAATTTCTATGGTAATCAAATCCTCCAAACCCCATCATTAAAAACTAGTTATGTGACTTTGTCATCGTTATCAGCATATCGACAAGCGGTACTTGAAAAATAAATCTCAATATGTTATTCCATTCCATTTGGAGACCCAGTTGAAGGCTAACCAAACCCCCTTGATTGGACTTAGAATCACTCCATGATGAAATATATTCAGTAATGAACATCACTAGAAAGGGACCTGATTGAATGGCTGCAACGCAACTAGATTCTTGAGCATCCCCACCCCTGTTTGTTGCAATAGATGGCAGGATCAATGTCTCTACTGCAATATCCAGTTCTTACGATTGTGATCATAAATCCAGAGAAAAAAGCAAGTAAACACCCTCAATACCTGAAAATTGGTAATGAAAGGTGCTGGTAGGAGGATTGGAAAACTATCCACCACTTATCGAAACATAAATTCCCACAACATCCATGCAAGCATTTCCACCTGATAAAGATGGTGTTGATTATTTAATGAGCAAATAACTTGTAGGGATGTCCAAGGAAACCCAAGACTTAGGGACCCACCCTATTAGACCATAATCCTATAAAGAATATTATAAGAGATCACATAAATAAATTAGTCTTATAGGATTAATAATCATATATTAAGGTAGGTAGATAGTTCTAAAACCATAGGAATCATGGCCACTTCCACTCTTGTGTTTGTAGAAAAATCCACAATGATAGATTCAATATTGCAGAGAACTAGGGTAGTATCCTCTCTTAAGTGTGTGCCTTCTAGGAAAGTATGATTAAAAATTTCAACCATTGAATCAACCCCTGAAGGATGTCCATCTATAAGGAAGGGGTCCATCTAGTTTGTGGTGGCCGAATCCTTAGGACTTGGAGCCCCTCTAGTACCTTGGGGAAATTGGGACTTTTTACCCAATTTAGATACAACTATCAAAATCATCCCATCCTTATCTATGGTTGTAGGATAACCCTTCTTGGTTAGGATTTACACCTCTAAATTATCCTCCCCTATTGGGGTATTTGATTTCTAACTTTGGGAATTAACGTTTGGAGGGCTCAGAATACCCTTGGTCTCCTTAGCTGGTCCTATATCTCCACCCTATTCTACTATGAACACTACTGGACCTTCTTATAACATCAAAGGAATATAAGCTGCAGATTCCTAGGAAGCTACCAACTAATTAGTAATTATTTTTTTATAAAAATATCCATGTGATAAGTGGTCTACAAGAGAAAAGTTATTTGTTTAAAAACCAAATTGTCAGATATGGATGTTACATGTAATCCTCTTTATGATGTGTTTTGATAGTTGTGAATCTTGGAAGCGTCTCTTGGTACACCATAAAGATAGATCCCTCGTTGGAATATCATCTGGATCCATAGGTGGGAATTACCTTGTATGATTTTCAATTAATTCCTCTATATGTTCGGCAACAGCGAGACAACCTTACCCAACAATCCCAACATCTGAACGGACATCATCCCTAGCTTTTGTAAACCCTTAGGGTGTATACCAGAGAAGGAACAATATCTTGAGACCTCTTTGGTTCTGTTATATGTAAAAGGATAGAGTTAATAATCTTCAAAATGATGGAAATTAAAGTTAGGGATCATAAATTGAATGACATCACCTTCAATATCAATTGGATCTAAGAGTACCGCCATCCATGAAACCCGATTAGACCAGTAAAGTATATCTTTGGAAGCATGGAGACACCTGTCCATATCACTCATGAATAGAACTACCTCATCCATCTTTTCTTTTTTACAAATAAATGTAGGGGTAATGGCTTCCCCAAAACCTGGAATATCAAAGAACCCTCCTTGAAGCTATTTCCAAATTTTTTCATCATAAGATTTCTCCTTGAAGCCATCTGAGAACCACAGAGAGCTCAGAAATGTGGTTGTAACAGGGATGGATAGTGCTTAAGGATTAGACTAGGGAAGTGGAGTAGGTTTCATCAGTTGAAGGTGCTTCAAGGGGGCCTCTGTAGCCCTTAGAGCCTCAAGATATGAATGCTTATGATGCTCCAGCCACGAGCAATGAGTATCCCTCGGTCCAGCCAAATAATTAAAATAAAAAATATCTCCCCCCACTAAAAAGGGATCATCATCATCACCCTCTTCATTAGTATTTGATCATAGAATGTAATTTACTCAATGAGAATATTTAAAATGGGTTTTTGGGCATGGGCTAGAGTTTCATGGTCATGAATGTAATAGTTTACCCTCTCAAGATCATCACCGTAATAAATGTCATCCAGTTCTGACACACAGACAAGGTTAGTGAGTTAAACATCTCCCACTTAGAGGAACAACCACATGACGTGAGGGGTCTGATTGTGAAAATATTGGTGGTTATTAAAAATATCACATTTCCTCTAGGACATTGGAAAGTAAGCATTAGAAGGGATGGTTGGTTTACTCCCAGTGGTAGCCTCAACAGAATGTTAGGTCACACCCCAATCTCCCGGGACCATACTCAGGAGTTCAAAACCAAGAGGCTTTGAAAGGACTATCCATGGTTGGGAATGTACAATAGCTTCATTTTTCTTCTCCATCCCCTTAGCCTCATATTCCACGGGGGTTGTAATAGTGGGAACTATATATTATAGGTGGACATATGGATACTATTGAGCCTATGACTTAGCATAACCTCTTATAATAAATCATACAGAACCCTCATAATATAAAATCTTGAAATTGTTATGAGAATCCTCTTGTGTAATCATTATCCACAACTTTTGGGATATCACAATATCTTTTTTACTAATGTGCGGTTTTAAAGGTAGAGGGACCCAACTTCTGGATGTAGTTAAACTAACATCCAAATCATCTAGGTGCATATCGTTTGAAAATAAGTTATCGATCAATATAGGAAACCAAAAAACCCTCTCTCATGGAAAAGAGGTAGCCTTGGTTGGAAAAGACTAATGAATCCTCATACCCAAAGGTACCTTTAAGGGATGCTTAAGGATGATAGATGAATCAATCACAATAGATGATTGGAGCCATCAAATCTCATTCATTATACACATTCTAGTCTTCCTTCTTATACTGGATGGTCCAACCCGATGGCATAACCCAAATAGTGCTTTGAAGGTATGGTTGAAGAACAATATGTAGAATTGTTAAGGGATTTATAAATTTGTATCTTCCTATGTGGGATCCTATATATCCCTATAGTATTTAGAAGTCCCCAGTCATCTGATGTGGGGGTATTCCCATGCTAACAAAGCCTAGAAAGCTATATATTTAGGCCAAGACTAGAATTTCAAGATTGATTCATTTTTGGGTGGCCAGATGAGCCTCTATGATGAATGTTGGGACTCTCATAGTACCAGAGTCTCACACTGGTAAAATCTAGTCACACAAAAACAATCCCAAGTATGCCTCTAATAAAAACAAGTGGTCCATGTTAGGGATGAGTTCCCATCCTCATTTTTGGAACCATCCCTCCTCTAAGGTATCCCAGTAATAACCTACTAACCATCAAGTTTCCTTGGATGGAAATGATCTGGGTCTATGGACATTGGGTTAGTTACCACTTTTCTTGGAAAAGACATTAATCCACTTTGTGATGGAAATGGTTTTCTTTTGGTAGGGTTCAACATTCATCTAATGATTATTTCCATGGGAAATGAGCATTTTAAAAGAAGGATGAGTCCTATCATCATTTCCCCAAGTGGAAGAGGAAGGTAGAAACTCATTATACATGTCCCTGACAATAGGGACCCCCAAAATTAGTCGAAAATCCCAGAGACTAATTCCAACATTACCATTGGATAAATTAAAGGTATTTTTATCCATATTCTATATACTTAGAATTTTTGAAATGTGGGAACTAGATTGATTAGCGTAGGTCTTGGATACCCAGGCCGCCTGATATAACCCCACGGTATACAATTTGACCTAGAATTTTTCACAACTCTGATGGACCAAGATTGTCCAAACTTAATCCAAGACAAACGAACCTCCAGAGTGAAGGTCCCACTTTGATGACCATCCATGTTTCCCATTTTCAATGGCTATTCATGAAATTCTATGGTAGAAATGGGACATTTCAATAGGCTTCTGTCAGGCTTCCTCTAGTTTTTGAGGATCATAGTTCAATAAGAACATAGTAGTGGTATCCCTCAATAGGAATGATCAGGTCTATGTGATAAGATCCTTATGAATGGTGCTCTTGATTATACATACATCATGTGGGTTGTCCACAGATGGTTTTAGAATAAATGGATCAGACAAAAGACTAAATCTATAAATGGGTAGCCAGTCTGAGATTGGATACTCACTCTCGGTCACAGTAAGCATGTTATTTAAGGATTGATGTAGTGGGGTGACATGGATTTTTTCATCAACATATTCCTCCATAATCATCGTCCTTTAATCAGTATCTAAAAGGGGCATGATGGTAGTATCATCAATAAAAAAAACTTTGGCAGTTGCTTGAGTAAGATCCATATCCTTTTTGTATCAATGAAGACCATAAAAAGGGTCAGTCCAACAAAAATGCTTGGGAGAAGGACAAAAATTAAGAAAGGAAATCATGATGTCCTTATAATTTGGATACATATACAGAGTAGTGTAAACGGTTCACATAATGCATTCCCCATGAACCGACGGTTTAGATAATTCTCTGTTAGACGCTGGCCCATGATGTAATGGCCATCGAACTGAATAGTTTACAGACTAGGTGAGCTATGTAAGAAGACTCGCTATGAAATTGTCTAAAGTGAATATATTAATGTTTATGTTAGAAAATTAATGTGTAGTTAATGAATTTAAAAGTTTAGTTCATGGATGAAGGAGAATGTGATGAGTTCTGGGTTCACGGAAGGCAAAAAATAGTTCACGGACGATGGATTTCATAAAGGAATTGGCATGCGGAAGTTAGGAAATATAAGAGAACGTTATAGATGGATTTTCACATAGAATTCTAGAAAATAAAAAAAAATACTTGGACCCCAAATATTTAGCATGGCCCCCGAATTTTTGCACCATTCTTCTACAAACCAGTTTAGTGAAGGACTACTTTCTACATCAGAATAGCCTCCTCTTCATCCTGATCAGTACCCATTTCGTTGGAGGGAATTTGTATGTTCCTAAAAAATATACAAATGGAATGAAAATACTCCCAAAAATTAGATTAAGGAATTATATATAGGTTTGATAGAAAACATGAGAAGAATATTGATGAAACCGAATTTGGTAAAGGACCAAAGTGGCCCGAGTACAAATTTTCGGGAATGGTAGGCATATGTTATTGCCCGCCAACTGAATAGTACATGGAAATCCTGATAAATTCCCACCCATGAGGTATTTATTATCAAATTAGGAATTTCATGGAATATATTTGGAATGATGATGATCCCCCATGAACCATGTCATTGGTGGAATTGAGGTAGTGAAATTCCTCCCTCAAACCACAGCCTTACGAACCATGTCTTTAGCGAATATGTGACCAAGAGGTATGCCACTACACAACATCCCTAAAAACATAGTTTACGGACAAGGTGATTTCGAAGGTGTCCAGAATACCATGTCATTCATGGGACTGAGGTGATGATATCTCTTATCGTGAACTACATCCCCACAAATCCCTATTGACAGAGTCGTCTGTGGGATGTATAATTCCCCCACAGGCTTTTCAAAATGTGTTGTGTGACCCATAGATACAGCCTCCTCGACCCTATATAAAAGGAACAAGAGTGGAGAAGAAAAATGGAGAAGAAAAAGGAAGAAGGGGATATTTTTGGAGATCTTGGTGATTACAGATGGAAGACTTTGAAGGAAAACACCTGATGTTGAATGGAACAATGAATGATTTCTAGAAAGTATAAATCCATTGTGAACCATTAAAACAATGAAGCATAATAATATGGCTAGACTAAAAAACTAATTAGAGAACTAAAAACCATACACCATTCATAGATGAATGTTTCACAAACTATAAGACCCATGCCACTTCCTCAATCTAGTGTTTCACACAACACATCTCTATGTAGAGGAAGCCCTACCCTGCATAGAATTCCTCCACACAGATGGACTCTAGCGCCACATACCACCACGATATACGGACAAACCCGAGGCTGCGTACCACTACGATACACAGACCACATCTAGGACTATATACCTCCTTGGTATGTGGACAACATCCAATGTTTGTGTACCGACTTCGTACACTAACGACCCCTCCACCCGCATAACAATGTGCAATGCAGAGGGTAACCCACCCTGTATGAACATGAGGTACGTGGAATGTGGTACCTTTCAGCTTTACTCCTTTCTGTCTAGATCATGACCATCCATTTTTATCCCATCCTTAGAACTTCCTCTATGATCCAGTCCATCGACATCAGGCCAAATCCTCTTCCAAATCCAGAAGACCCACATGTTAAAACCATCAGGTGCATTGGCGTATCCATCTGAGACTACATACCCATGGTAAAAGGAGAAACGTGGGTATCCACTATAATTATATGGTCCACCAAAGTGTTTTTATGTCTATTTTCTCATGGTAACCTGAGGTCCAAACATTGGGATACTAACATGTACCTCCCAATTCTAGGGATGAAGGGTAATCACTGTATTTTTCATTCAATGATGGATAGTGATACATCAAATGTATCTTGCATGCACGTCCCTTTGACAAGGATCAATTATTTTCCCCATTACCTTAACTAGATTTAGGGAATCCCCTTGTGGAAACCACATATCCTTTATGTGGGAGTGAAACTCTTTCCCCTATCAGGCTTGGCTTGGGACATGTCTCGATTGAATTCCAAACATGACTATCTTGGATATCATCAAGGGTGAGAGTTAGAACATTAAATTACCCTCTCTCTCTTTCATTGTGTTGTTTCCCCAACCTCTTCAACAATCATCCTCATTCTCCATTAGTAGAGTAGGATAAATGTATGATCTGTCGGATCTACCACATCTAGTTGTTTCTCACAATAAACATGACTCTAATGGGATTGGAGGTTAATGATGATCACAACATCTATACCATCTCAAAATGAACTATTATAACTCTGATTCCATCTTTAAATAGGATACATAGGAAGTCTATCTGAAGGCCCGAGCACAAGTGGGAAGATTCCACATGTAATCCCCAGCCTAATGAACTATCAAAAATATGATTCTCGATTTAATATGGATATATAGGATGCATTCCAACGGCTTTATCTCAAGGTACATTCTCTTTAGAAGTCATTCCCAATAAAATTCCCCCCACTCATTAAGTTATCCTCTTTAGGTGTAAGTCTTGACATGACTCTTCCTGAAGGGCCTCCTTTACGGTATAATCCCCAAAATTTTCTGAACTATATGGTCTTTGATTCCCATCTAACTGGGGTATGTAGGAAGCCTCCCTATGTTTCAAACCCAACAACTAAATAACCATAGTGTTCTCTGGGCCATATCCCCAATAGGGATATATCCACCCTAGAGACCATGCCTCTCCTGATCATCTTGGGCTGCTATTGTATAAGTGCCACATTAAATATTGACTAGGAAATCCCAACCTACACATCCTCATTTCATGACACTAAACTGCATGGATGAGTCCACGTCACACGACCTTAAACGGTAATGTGTCCAATTAAGTGGCACCGAAATACGTGGGTTCTAATTCCTCTCTTGAGGATAGGTAGGAAGCCCATATTCTAGGTTCGATCCCAATATCGAAGCAACTTTTTTCCTCCCTGGATGATGATAAACTCTGGTGTTCCTCATCATAGGGCTTAAACTAGAGTTGTCTCGGTAATTAAAAATCCATGAATATCCATGATTAATTTTTCAATTATGGGTAATCTGTGGACACATGCTTGGAAATTAACCAATGATTCGCAAACATATAAATATTTCATAAATATATAAGAGAATCTTAGATTAGGGAATAATTCCCACAAAAAGGGTGTGATGATCCCAAACTGCAATCATCTTAACCAATGGATTCCTTAAGTGTCGTTGGCCACATCATTATCCAACAAGCACCTACCTTTGGAAAGTAGGTGAATGAATCATATATATAAGGGTCATTCAGTGTTTCTGAATCCATGAATAAACCCAATGGAGACCATCTAATGACATTGTACCCATCATGGACTTATTGTATAAATACTTAATCCCCATGCAATCACCTACGAGGACCACTCAACTGTGGCACCTCGTTCCCAATATAAGAAGGATACACTACCCAATCCCCACATGCATGAGCCCGAAAATCCCCTTTCACCCAAGGTGTGATGTGAATCAGGTGGAAACAAAAAGGTAAAGCATCACATGCAAACCATTATAATAATGGACAATTTTTTACAACAAGTCCGACCATTTTTTTCTGCCTCGGTACAATGTGAATCAAGTCGAAACAATGATAGGATTAAAGTATATTATTTTTTCATGATGTCTTTAATTTTCATATTTTTAATTGGGTATTATTTTTCACTCATAATACATTATCATTGTCTTAATATTTTCTAGTTGAGTTTTATGGGGTACTAAATGTTGTAAAGTAATATTAAATCTCATAATGAACTATATACTATTTATCTTTCCCAATTTTATTATCAAAAAACATATCTCTACCCCATAATCTTCATTACATTATTACTTATTTACATGAGTAAATTTTTAAATAATATAAAACATATTTTATATAATTCGGTCATGTTCCCCATATATTTCTTTTAGTTATTATAATTCATCCTTATAAAATATTATCAATGAATGATTCCTTTATTTCTTATACAAATAATTTTCATTATTTCCCTTCCTTTTTATGATGTTCAACTAACAGTGAAAAACATGAAAAAGTATTATACTATAAATCTAATTAAATAAAATTTTATCCTTCATATTTTCCTTATTGGGGATAAATAATGAATCATTATTTTTATAAAATTATTTTATTACTACATATTTATATAATTTTAAAAAAATCACTTTTATTTTTAGAAATTCCCTCTCTATATTATTTATGCAATGATTTTTTCATTCAACTGCATATCATGTCCTAATACCTAAGACATAATGAAATATCGTACTTTCTTATGATCATAATCCTCATGATTTTTAATATATCTATGATCATGTAAAATTTTAGTGTGATACTATTTCATTCCATGATATATTTATATATTGTTTAACTCCAATTGATTCAATTAAACACATTTGGTTTATGATGTGTCGACATGGTCTAATAAATTAGTATGTAATCATCGATAAAAATTTATAATTATATTCAATTCAAGAGGGTTTTTTAGTGATTAGTTTCCATACATGAACGTAAAATACAGGTATTAATTATTTTCACTTATAATCCAATTATTTTTATGTATTAATGGAAATAATTTACTATTGACACAAAAAAATTATTCTCTACAAATATCTCTAATATGGGTATTATTTTGATGGATTTATTCTTCATCAATTATTATATTAAAAATGGATTTATTTTGTGATGCACTTTTAGGGACAATATATTTAAATATTTCATTTAATGAAAAGAATATTTTTCATATCTAATTATTGGATATAAATTAAATCATGTCATTCTAATATGTGTTTCCACTTTACCTTCTCTCCTATTGAAAATGAATGTTTTCTTATTAAATTTATTGGAATTATCAACATTATAATGTTGACATACACTATAAATAATATACCTCAATCATTTAAAAGAAGCACATCATAATCTTTATGTATTTTCCCCTACACCTTCTCTCATGAACCAGTTGTTTTGATGAGACACATCATTTAAATATCACAATGATGCATACATTTTATATTTCATTCCTATTTATAAAATTATTATTTATAATTATAAGGTATTATCATTTGTTATCCTGTATTGATAATCCTTCTTTTAAGCATTCTATAATTGATACTTTAACACTATTGGCCTTCCCTTGTTAGGCCCTCTTCACCAAAGTACACTAACTTATGTTGATACAATTTCTTAAATCCATTAAAAATATAGTTCATGGTAAATCATAATATTCCTAAAACAATAATAGTGTTTTTCTTTCAAAATTACACTACTAGAAAATAGCTCACAACTATTGTATTTTGACACATTTGGAATGAACCAAGGCGTAGGATTACCTATTAATAGGTTTATGTTAAACCATGGAAATGTGTTCTCCTATAAACATGACTCTCTTAAATAATGGAAATAGGCATCTTAATATCATGTTGATCCCGAAATTTGGCGACATATAGCCCATATTATTTATTAATTTAAATATTAATTAATAATAATTACCTCAAATTAATAAATGAATATTTTTTTAATTATTAATTATTCGTAAAAATTAGTAATTAGAAATTAATAATTATTTTTATTTATTAATCATTTTTTGTCTATGTAATGAATTTTTTTATAATATTTAATTAATTAGTAGTTAAAAATTAATAGTTGTCAAATATTAATAATTAAATATTTGTTAGTTATTAAATAGTCAATAACAACAACTATTAAATAATTTTTATTAGGTAATAATAATTAATAAACTATAGTTACAGTAATATTTAATTATAAAAAATCTTGTAATCAGTAATTAGTGACAATTATGTTTTGATTATTAACTATTGTTTACTATTAATTGTTATAAATTATAAATTATTACTCACTAAATTTTAATTAATAATTTTAATAAAATTAATATAAATTAAAAATTTACAATTATACCAAATTTAATATTTATCTATAATAAACAAAAAATATTAAATATAAAACCGTCAATAATTGATAATTGATAATTAATAATTAGAATAGAGAATTTAATAAGTATTAAGAAATTATATTTAGTCAGATAAGAAATAATGTTTTATTAATAATTTTTTATTATCAATAATTATCAATTAGTTATATTAGTTATCGATTTTAAATAATAGAATTTTATTTATTAATAAATAATTATTACATAATTTGAATTTTGTTTTATGAATTATCATTTATTAATTACTAATTAACATTACTAATTATCAATTCTTAATTAATAATTATCATTACTTATTAATTATTAATTAATTATGGATTATTTATTAATATTAATGAGTCATTACAAAATTATGATTATTTATTTATTTTTATGGGGTGATTCTTATGGTATTATAACACTCAATAAATGATTTATATAGTTGGAATTTTTATTCATTTGTTATCTTGTTCCCATATCATGATGATTTTGATATTTTGGCTAATAGATGTATTTTTTATTTTCACCAACTTGGTGAACACTCAATGACGGATGAAAGTGGGAGTGTTCAGTCTATAACATATTTACATATGAGGAGGATTTCAATTGATGATATTTCACATTGTTTAAGTACTCCATTTCAATATTCATAAGGGATCTACTTTTCATGTTATTTAATTCTTGAATGAGGTCAAGGATTGGTTTTATATTTGAAAACATTCAATCATGGTGTGTCTAGTTTAACCAATTAGTGGGGTTTCAGAGAATATTTATGACTTAATTCATTTAGTTTCATCAATATGAATTAGTTGGTATTAGAAATGAATTCTTATTGAAAATTTTTATTTTCATATTTTGGTAACCAACATTGAATGGAAGGTTCATGCATGGGGAATTGTTTTATTTCATTTAATCATTGTATTATAATGATTAATTATAGAGATTTATACATTTATTATTTTAGTATGAAGAATAACTGTGTTCAAGTTTGTATTAGAATCAGATGTCTCAATATGATATTGTGGCATCAACATATTTTATTGGATATTTCTACAATGATCTGTATTCTAATTGTTATTGATAAATCTATAAAAGAAGATTATATTTTCAATACCACTCATATTCTTATAGAGATTAATATTATATCCATATTTATTGGTATTTTTTTATTATCAATTTCTAATGGTGACATATATATTTTTTTAAAATGATATAGACTCAATACATTCTATGACACATGTCAATGGAAAAGAAATATTTTGTATTAAAAATGTTGAACATTAATTTGTAAATATTTCTAAAAATAGTCCATAAAATATGACTTCTATAAATATGAAATGTTTTATAAACCCTAACAATTTTATTTTCTAGTTGTATTTAGAATCAAACATACACGACAGTGGGACTACATGAGGTTAAAAAACATAATAAAAAAGGGGGATAGAATCCAATTTCTTTATAGAGGACTTTAAATCATGCCATATTATAGAAACATTATATGATGGGAATGAGGTGTAGGTGACAAAGAATTCCAGTTGGATTCTGAAATTAGCAGTCATTTATCAGATTTAAAAAAACGTTGTTAGTTATTTTGTGATTCAATCATTTACAGAATAAGTATCGATATTTTTCTGCTGTCACATTTCTTAATTTCCAAAAAATATATGGCTAATTTTTAATATTGTGATTTTTTAAGGAAAATTTTATCAATATATTTGATTTTTCACCTATATTTGATAAGGGTGTATGGGGCCTCCATGAACATAGATTGTCTATTAAACATGTGAGGTTTATGCACCAACCCCTTGGGATAAAAGGGCCCTAGGATAGAGTTTTAGGTAAAAATCACATTTTAAAAAGTAAAAAAAATATAAGTATAATGGGATATAATTAAGGATAATGGGATGATATGGAATATTATATGTGTATTTATCATGCCGTAATTTACTTCTGTGATTCTCTTACTAAAATTATTGATGTTTATGAATTCATTGATGATCATGTTTAATTTGAAAATAAATTAGAATCACAAAAGGAGGATGTACATAGAATTTTATAAGTACATAAATTGGTTTCCTCAAACACCCATGATCATCTGCAAATTTATTTTCCTTAAATTTGTTTTTTTGGGTTTTTTCTGTTTAATAAAATTCTCGTTTGGTTGTGGAAAGACGGTCTGTTTGAGTTAAATACATCCACAAAAACAAAGAATATGTATAAGAGGGGTGTTTTTTAGTATCCTAGGTCTATTTAGAATAATTATATAAGATGAAAAAATTATATTAAATCTTATATGATTAATTCATTATTTATACCTTAAGGAATTTTAAATTCATCTGATAGAAGAGATGATACACCAATTTCACCTCACCTCACAGAGGCCCCAAAGAAAAACTATAGCTCATTTTCTTCATCAATCAAAAGTGAACATTTTAAATATGATATTTCCATTCAAACAGTTAAATTTATTTCACATCATTCCAAATAATTTTCTAATAGATCAATAAATGGATCCAGTTAATCAATAAAATTAGTTTCTTCTAATTCCGATATAGTTAAGATGGGCATTCTAGTAAAAAAAATTACGTCATCTCAAAATTTTACAAATTTCATTTGAGGAGTTATCTAACAAAAAACTGAGAATAAATACCTAGCATTAATCATTAATAAAGTCAAATGGGATTCCCACACAAAAAATGGTGATTATGATGTAACAAAAAATGATTTATTTAATAAAATACCTCATTTAATTTTTCATTATTACTCATAATTATGAATTTTCAAATATTTTTAATATTTTATATTTGATTATATCATGTCTGAAATTATATTTTAAATTCAATTAGATACTAATTATATAATTAAAATTATTATCTTTAGCTTGTGACATAAAGTATGTTTTCATTAAATATTAAATATGTTTTCTTGAAATTATTTCTTATAAAATATTTTAAAAATTAATATTTATATTAATTATCTCAATTAATGTTCATATATATTAGTAAAATGTTATAATTCTTTTTATTAATATATGAGGGGAAAATATGATATTATATTTTGAAATTAATTAGTTTTTATTCAAAATAAATTTATTTTCCATTTTTACATAATATAATTTCAAAGTGAAATTTCCAAAAATATTAATTATAATTTTATAAAAAAAGAATCCATTTTGGATAAAAAATATCACATCTTATTAGATAAGATATTTTAAATTTTTTCAAACGGGTTGTTTTTTTAGTGAATAGTTAAAAATACTATTTATTCAAATACCATAACTTTTAATACATCATCATGATATAATAATGAAATTAAATTTCAAAAAACCTTAATATCTACACAATATTTATTAGGGATTAAAATAAATTAGTTTTAAAACATTATTTTGAGTTTTGAAACCCATTCTTGACATTTTAGAAACATTGTTATAATTATTCTAATAAACAACTATTTGGTATTCTTTATATGTCTTTAGGTATTTGGAAGGTAAAATTATTTTTTTATCTTCATATAAATGTTAATTATCTATCCTTTTTTATTCATATGACAATAAATATATTGGGGATCAATCCTATATATTATTTTTTGTATAAATTAATTTGGTTTTTTTAAAAGTCATTTTTCAAAAAGCTAATTTTGGTTGCCTTTTTAAAACATCTAATAAAAATAATTTACACAAAAACAAGTATTTTAATATTATCAAATTTAATATATATTTGTAATAAAAATTATAAAAATTTGTGATAAGCAATAATTTTTTATTATTCCTGAAAACAAGTATCCAAGGTAAAAAATTTAGTCATTGTACTAATGGTTAAATGTAGAATATGGTCAAAATAAGAGATAAGGCCATAGATATCATTAAAAATCCTATAAATTTTATTTTATGAGATTATGTTTTCATTATATTTTCCTGTAATTTATAATTTTGTCTATTTTGGGAAAAATTCTTCTCTTAACAAATTTTATACTATTTTCATGTTATATGTATTTGCAAGGGTTACACTCCACTCACTTATAAATAGATCCACTCACTCTCTCTCATCAACATCTAAATTTTAAACTCTATCCAAATAAATAACTACCCAAATACCTCCCCACCACCATTATAATAGTTTTAGATCTTTTTTTATCTCTAAAATAGAAACCTAATATTTCTTAATGATAAATTAAAAGTAGGATACCAATGGAAGAGGTAATCATATTAACTGAGTTCTTTAATGCTCCATTCTTATTAAAAATCAGCGAAATATAATTTAAAAATCCTAAAATAATTAAAAAATAATTTTTATTTTGCTTAAATGTTTTTATATTGATATGAAAACCATAATGTACTTCCATTCCATCCAAATAAAACTGAAAATGTTTCTTGTGGTTACGTGTGGACTACCACATCTACGGATGAAATATTATATTTATAACGAGAACATAAAATTAATGGAAATAAATATGGGTTTAATTAAAAAATATGGTTTCTATGGAATAATTATAAAAATTTTATACATAAATTGGTATCTACAATCATTAAATTACGTTCATTGAAAAATGAAAATGTTGTGTGTCTGTACATGAAGATTCCACGTCCATAAATGAAGAAAATCATTTTTCTTTACCACATTATATGAATGAATATATAAATAGATTTAATAAATAAATAATATATTTATATCATTATTATTATTTAATAAATTTTATATTATCATTATAAAATAACATTTTATTACCCATTGAATCATTATAATGTATTCTTTTTTGTTTCATTTTATAAACTGCATGAACAATTTTTTAATGTCTATGTCATTAATTATTATGGTACATTATGTAGAAGTTTTATTAATTAATAGTGGTTAATTTGTGACGTTGTCAGGATTATAGAGTGAAAATATATATATTTATATTAAAAAATTAATTTTTATTCTATGAATCCAAAATTCTAAAAATGGTATTTTTAAGCAATCCCTGAGACTCATCACCATATGTTCCCTGAAATATATATGGAATCTATTAATAATATCATATACATATAAAAAATATTCATGAAGATTCATTAGGTGATGAAACCATGACCAATGTGGAGGGACTAAAATTATCGAATCAGACCATTCATGGGAAATAAGAGAATTGACGTAGAATGGTTTATTTTAGTAATGAATAATTAATAACTGGTTAAGATGAAATTATAAAATAATTTCATGAGGTAATATAAATTTGAATAAAAAAATTAAATAAATTGGGACTGAATAAAGATTTATTATAAATGAGGATAAAGTATTTCTGAACTAGTTCCAATAAAAGGTATGGGGATTTATAACTCAATTTCCTCTTAAGAGGTTATATCACTTCATCAATGACTATGTTATGCCATGATTATGTGTATTATTAACTATTATTATTTTAGGTTTATTTTATTATTTTATATTTTGGAATTAATTATTTTTTGAATTATAAATTCATTAATTGATTCACACCTCAATTATTATAAACATTATATGGGGTTTTCCTCAATTTCAATTCCTGGAGTCTTGTTTCATGTTTTTCACCATACATTATTTTTTATGGAGTAAATAACTACCTATAAATTTATTTATACTAATTAATTCATGGAAATTGTGTTTTTTTGTAAGATTACATCATTTTATTTCATTCATTTTCACTTTATTCATGTATTTCCATTGCTATAAGGAGTTCTCTTCTTGAATTTCTTTCAATGAGTCATGTTGTGAATTATCCATATATATTTATTCTTATTATGAATAAAATACCTCATTGGAATATAATATTACTATAATCATTAAATTAATTTTATT
Organism: Viscum album; assembly: GCA_963277665.1. NCBI lineage: Eukaryota > Viridiplantae > Streptophyta > Magnoliopsida > Santalales > Viscaceae > Viscum > Viscum album. Next base: position 573,069,099 of record OY728122.1, on the reverse strand, counting down.
TTAATATATTTATCATGTCATTTATTTTAATTTTTTTTGAAATATGGTTGCGGTTTCAGTTAAATACATTAATTTAAATGTATTGACGACTTTTACCCAAAATATTTCTCCTCCATGTGCAAGTTATTTAATTAGTTTTAAAAATGATATTATATAATCTAAAATGACTTCATAAATATATTTTTCTTGATATTTTAATTTATTTGTAAATGTTTTAAAATGAATCCCTTTAATTGTTTTCATACTGGTATCTTTTTAATCTCTTTATAAAATAATGAAAATAAGGATTTATTACATATAATTGTAGATGTATTTTTCATGAAAATTATCCATTATTAATTATTTGACATAATTTTCCTATATCCATGTTTTTTAATGTAGTTACGATTTCCAATTTCCTTGAAAATTTTAAATTTCTAAATGTTAACAAAAGAACAGAGTATTTCATTCTATTTTTCTAATTATATTTATGTGGATTTTATGATATTAATTTTCATCTATATGAACATACTATATTATCTTATATTATTAACTAAGGTTATATTCTAATGATAACATCAAAATTCTTTATATGGATTATTTATGATGATGAATTAAGAATATTGTAAAGAAAGATGTCTCTCTTCCATCGGTTAATAATGGAATTAGTGAATGAATAATGTTTTTTTAGTTTTATATGAAATTGACTGTATATATGTGTTTTATTAATTTTATTGTCCATGGAAATTATATATGATAAAAGGTGGGTCTGATATAGTTCTTTAATGAATTGGTTAATGATAAATCCTCCAGATAATATATGTTGGAATTAAATAGGTATGTTATTACACTGTAAGTGTTCATGTAAGGGTAATTGGAAGGGTAATATTATTATGATATACCAAGTTTCCTTCATGGGTTTTCTATGAATTATTTGAGTTTTAATGGTTTTATTTATAAATATTTTCTTTCACATGGATCATGATTTTCGCCTCATATGAATTTTGTATTTTGTAATTCTAAATAATTACTTCACAACTCATTATTTATGAATCATATTTTTTGGATAGAAATATATTGTTTTATACACTATGTTAATCTCATATACTTATACTCATATTTGATAATCATGAATTTTCTAATTCCTACCTTTATCATTATTGAGCATTTGATAACATATTTATTTTATTTCTATTTACCAGGTTATGAAGACGAGTATTACATGTGATATTTCAAGAAGTGTATCATTTATAGATAATTTTATGTTAGATGTTGAAGAATTATTGTGAAATATTTTGTTCTTGGTATAATGTTAAGAACTTATATTTGACGTGAATGTAATCAGATTTTTGATAAAAAATGGGATTTCTTAAATATATAAATATCTAAATATTATTGTATTTCATTTTGATTTTTTAATTATGGATGATTAAAATATTTATTCACATTTTTTCTATATGAAATTGAAAAGTAAATAATATGTTTCAAAAATAGATCTTGGTGTTTTGGTATACTATGATTTTCTTAGTAATATAATATGGGTTTATATGAATTTTTATATTAGTATTTGATTAGAAGTTGAAATTTTAATATTCTTGAAAACTATCATGATACAAAAATTTATTAGTCGATCATATGATAAAAAATAAAGGAATTTTTTTGTGGTTTTGTATTATGGGATTTTGTGTTGATTAATGATATTTTTGGAAATACTTATTGGGTTTTGATATATCATTTAGGTATATAAACCTAGAAGATTTCCATTTTATATATTGTGAATATTATTTGTTAAGAATGTTATTATATTATTTATGACATAAGATAAAAATATTAATATATAGAAGGGTTAATAAATCACTATATGATGTGGTAAATATGGTTAGTTTGGGTCAACTATATTTTTTAACATTATAAGATGATTGTAATTGAAAAATATTTTCATGTATGAAAAATTTGTTTAGTATTATTAAAATTGTTTAAGGAATAATGATAGAATTAACTTATATAAGCATGTAATATTTTTTATGGTGATATATCAAATTGATAAAAGTTATTTTCAATAATGAATAATAAATTTTAAAAAATATATGACCATGGTTAATGAATTTTTAATATATGAGTATATGAATGATTAATAATTTTTTAGGATAAATTTAATGTCAATTTTAAAAGAATATTCAATCAAATCAATATGATGTTGGGTTTTAAGCCTCGACCATAATATTATTATTAATATCAATGTTATTTATTTATGGAATGATTTATGTCCCACATTGAGTGTTATTTTTGGGTTTTAGAAATTAATGTATTGTTTAATTATAGGAAGGTTTAAATATTTTTGAGTATTACCTTTTTTTCATGGTAAATGGCTTGAAATTGGATTAATAACTCATTACCCCTTTTTGAATCTCATGATCTGTAATAAGATTATTTTTAGGCATTGGGAATGACAAATTAATATTATACATTTATTATTTGTAATGTGGGATGAAATAGAGGTGGAAAAGTATCAAAAGAAAATAAAAACGTATGATATTGTCCTTATGAAAATGGAATGAAAATAATTATGTAATATTTCTTATATGATATATCTTGAAAGAAATAAATTACAAAAAAAGGATGAAAATATATAATTATTTTAATCAAAAACATTAAATATCTATCAATTTATTCCTTCAGAACACATTCACATTTATGTATATCTCAAAAGTAAAAATATGTTATTTTAAACAGATATTAGATAAATCATATTATACACTTATAAGTGAATGTTACTTATATTTAGGGTATATATTTTATATCTCAATTATTTGGTCAAATATAATATATTAAATGGAATAGATTAATTTAATTTATAGAATATTTTTTGTGTAATTGATTTTAGAAATGTTTTATTTGATTCCTTCATAATCTACTTTTCTTTGAACTTAAATTATAATTATGAGTATAGAATTCTATTATAATACAGAATGTGATGAGCATATATTTTTAAAAAGATATCACATTTATGGTTTGGTAATACTCATGATTATGGATTTATAGATATTGATTAAGTATATATTTTTATATATTACCCTACATGAAAATATAAAATCAATTAGATGCATATTATATATTTAAAAATATTATGTGTATTTGTGATAAAAAATGTATTTTATTTAATGTTTAAAGATATTTTCATAATATCTTTTCTTATAAATAATTTTAAAACTAGATATCAATGTAGAATAAAATATTACAAATTTATATTTATTAATGTTATCAAATAAATAATTCGTTCAAGGTGTGAGGAATTAATATGATTTTTTATTTATGAAGTAAATAGTTTGTATTCCAAATAATTTTTTTCCATGTATTATATTATTTTATTTAAGGGTAAAATTTAAATGTTTTAGGCTTTTAATTTTATAAAAATGAATTTATTTTTGGATTCAGTGTATCAAAATTTACATCATTTGAAATTTGGATATTTTCCTAAAAGTGATGATTTTTGGGTCAATAGAGAAAATTATTGTTTTTAAAAATATAGTAAATTTGATGAAATTATCATATATAAGTATGACTTAAAAATTTATTAAAATATTTAATAAAAATATATATTTATATAATGTATAAAATTATTTATTTAAATCATATTATTTTTAATTTGTAAACCCCTCAATTACTTCTTTGAACAAAAATTATATTATATTCTAATAAAATCTATTTTTGCTTATTTTCATTTAAATAATTATTTATTTTTCAATTTAATATATATATATTTATATAAGGGTTAAACAACTCTCCAATTTTTATTCATAAACCTATAAATTTCCAAGATATCATTTCTATTAATTATTTTGGTGTAAAATCATTTTTTATACATAATAAGCCATTTAATCTGAAAAAACAATTTTTCATTTCATTTTTCATACTTGTATTCAATGAAATTATAACCAAATATAGAAATGGAATAATATAAAATGAATTATTTATTTGTAAATATTGGTTTTGAGTTAGGTAAGAAAGGATCATTTTATTATTTGTGATAAAAATATATTAGCCATGTAAAAATAGTTAGCCTTTTTGTTATATTCAGTTATGCTGAATAGTTAAATAAAGAGGAAATGATCAAAATATCGTTACAATTTATATAAATTTGATTTTATGAGAGTATTTAAACCATAATTTATCCTATATTTTAATAATTTTCTATTTTTTGACTCTTTTCATTGAGAATTGGATTTTTATTAATTTACGGTTATGAATATATATAGGGCTGGAACACCTCCCACTAATGAATGTTACCCCCAATTTCATAGTTATAAAACAAGATTTAAATCTTTATATCTCACAATACCTTACCTCATATCTTCAAAAAAGTTATATCTATGTTATAGAGATTCTTTTTTCTCTAAAATTCCAACCTAATTAGTCTTAATTGGAGGCTTAAAGGACGATACCCAATGAATATGTAGTTTTCCTAACTAGATACTTTATTTTTTTTAATATATAAACTCTTAAAAATATTTATTAAACATATTAAAATAATTAAAAAAGTATTGTCATGGTACTAATGGGTTGTTATATTGAAGGAACAGTCCTTATTTACTCCCCTTATATCAAATAAAAAATTAATGAGTTTCTCATGTGTACTCTATGGATAACCTCTTTAATTTCTCAAGATTACCTCACATACATTTTTATAAATATATATTTAATGAATAAATATGACATCATTGAATTATTTATGATGCTATAATTATAAATAATTATCTAAAATATTTCATTTCTATCCATTGAAAATTTAAAATGCCCCATGTGTGTACGAGAAAACTACTACCTCAATGAAAAACATATGTCACATTTCTTTACTTATTTATATGGATGGATTTATAAACAGATTTAATAAATAAATATAATAATTTTATAATGATTACTAAAATTTATAATGTTACTTTTTCAATATTAAATAAAATGTTATTACTCATTCAACCATTGTAATGTGAGTTTTTGGTCATTTTTTCCACCTATATGAATGGTGTTATAATTTTTATTTCATTATAGTCATAGTAATTTTATTTTAAGGTTATATTATGTAATAGAAATGATTTTATAAAAATTTAAATATTCATTAATGTTAACATATATACATAAATATATCCAAAATAGTTCATTTATATAAAATCCAAAAAATTTAAAAATGTATTTTTATGATTTCCATGCGACTCATCACCATAAGTTACATGACATTTCCATGAAAACTGTTACACCCCAAGCTTCCAGGGTACGCTCCTCTTTGAATAATAGAGTAGCGTGTGTTGTACGCAACCCCGAGTTCTAACACACCGCGACCAATAAAAGTAGCAGTTATGAATATTAATAACCACTTTTTGAAATTATATATATTTTACATTTCAAAATGGACTTCATTTTTTGATTCGTAATATCGAAATTAGCCTATGTTTAATTTTTGGTATTTTTCTGAGAAATTCCAATTTTTATGAATAGTGAAAAATACTTAAAAACAAATTTTTTAATCAAAATAATTTATAGTGATAAATTATACTATTTAGTGTTTTAAAAGTATAATTAGAATATATTTTTACCATTTTATCCAATGTTGTTTATTAGAATTAATTTCACTTTGAAATTGGACATAAACAATTATCAATCTTTTGATATGTATTGTTTCTTAAAAACACGCTATTTGTTGTGACAGCGGGAATTAATTATAAAATTAATTAATGAAACTTATATTTTTGTAATTTTTCAAAATATAAATCATTTTTCAATTCAGAATATCAATTATATATTAGGGTAAAATTTTGGCATTGTTCTGAAAAACATCAATTTTTGATGAATAATGAAACCACTAAGTGGTAGTTAAAAAACTGATTTTTCATTTAAATGAAACATTACCACTTCTGTGATTTGATTTTCAAAAATCCGACATACATGGTTTTCATTAGGAAGTAAAATGTGGTTCAATGGGATTAAAATAATTTTTTGGTGAATAGTAACTTTTAAGTTTAATTAATCGTGATTAAAGGTAATTAGTGAAATTTATGGTAAAAATGGTATTATAAAAATATGAAATGACCTTCACACTTGTCCTACCCCTATTGGATGAGTCATTTCCGACCAAGAAAATACATGGGTCAACTTGGGGACCCCATGGAGCCACTTTGGTAGGAAAATGACAGAAATAACTTTTATTTAAAGTTAAAATAAAAATGTCACAAACATAAGTTGTTTTACTAAAACAATTTTTAAATGGGTTTATAAAAGTCCTATTTTTTACTATAAATATTAATTAGAAATATAAATATATTTCCTACATCATGAAAGTTTTTTTATAATTTTTAGACATTAAATAAATTAAATTATTTATGACACCATGATTATGCAGCGATTACCTCATTAATTAACGATTTTAATAAAATGGATGGATAATGTAAATTATAAGAGTTAAATTTTTCCAAATCCTATTGGATGAGTAGATTTAGAACCCTTATCACCTTATCCTCGAAATATATAAGTGTGGGACCTTTAAAATCTGAAACTCATTATTTAATAAAATAACATTTCATTACTTTCCAAGAGTGCCCCTTCTCTCTTATAAAAGGCCCCCACTACTACAACCTTATTCACACTTTCAAAGCCTTTTAGCTCGGCCAACCTCTGTCCAAATACTCTCCCAACTTCCCTCTCTTACTCCTAGATGCCTCACTTTGGGGAGAATTCTTCCCAAGGAAGCCATTGGCTCAAATCAAAAGAGTTATCCGATTTTAAGGTAATGTCTTCTCTTATGTTATTTTGTTTTATTTTGATTATCCAACCCCCTAAACTCTTTTTATTCATTTCTTTTGTAACAACACTAGTATCCTAAATATACTAGGATTTTTTTATAAGAATTATTCGAGCTACACTTACACACACCTATATCTAATGGTTACAGAACATACTGTTTCTGTGGATGGTGATTTTCTGCCTCACAAAACGATGATTGTTCAACACTCATATAACACCTTGAAAGGTGGAAATTAAGATGTCACTATATTTATACATGATATATAATATGTTTATGTTTTACTTAAGGTTCTGTATTTTTCATCTATGGCATACCTTTATAGTTTCCATTATGGGTAAACACGATATTTTCATTTTAGGAAGTGCGGACTACCGCCCCCTCAAAGTGATTTGAACCGTTAATGCCATATGTGGGATGTATAAAGGATGGAGTAAATGATATTATATATGATATTATACTGTAATTATAATATACCTTTATATCATTATGATTTAATTAAATATGAAATATAAATGAAAGTAGCGTTCATGCATACGTACGGATTACCGTCTCCATGAACGGTACATTTCATTTCTTACCTCTAAACGTTATGGAATATTATAAATGAATGTATATACTGGATATATATGAGATATATGATATCTATATCATGAATAGAATTCTGGATATAATGTATATTTCACCACATGAACAACTTGTAATTATAAGAAGTTTATTTTTGACTCAAGTACCAAAGATCGACAAAACGACCGCTATTAACTTAAATAATTACATAATGTTCATAACATGGTAATAATTGATATAAAAGGAATACAAAACTTTAAAAAGGTTATTATGAAATTATAAATTAACTCTATTTTATTATTCAGGAGGTTAAAGAACGGTCTAGTCAAGACATGATGCAAGGTAAGGGAACATCTTAACCCAATTTCCATTCTTTGGGTTAATCTCCTACTTTCAAATTACGTCATGATATTATTATGTCCTGTCTTGTATTTTTACTTTTTTTATGTGTAATTATAGTGAATCCACATAATAGATCTATTTTATTTAAAAAAAATGATCTTTTTATGGGACTTCGTCTCAATCTCCTTTCATTGAGGCATATTTTGTTTTATACACAACCTTCTTTTATACGGTGTATAAACCCCTTTGACTTTTATGTTTATTAAAAAGGAATATTTTTTATACGAATCATTTACTAAACGAAAAAAGGGAATGTTTTTGTCGTACGTATGTGGCGACAATGACTTCTCCGCCACCGTGACCATTATTTGAGTTTCGGATTCCTCTACAAGCCATACCTTTTTTTAAAATGAAAAATAAATATCAAGTTTTAATTTTCTTTTATTTTGGTATTGAAAATGTTTTTGAAAGTGTTTTTATTATATCAATGTGTTTTATTGATATCTTGTGATTGAAATGTGGAAATGTTATGTTTCCTTTATGCATATTTTATGTGATATGATTATGTTATGGTTTATGATATGTTTAAACCTGTTCATATGAGGAATGCATTGGAATTAATAAGTGACAGGTGGAGCCCGCTATAGCTCCTCGATGCATCGGAAGGTCTCATGAGATAAAATAGTGTCTTGGCACGAAGCCTTGACAAAATCATATTTGTGGTCTTGGCACGAGGCCTTGGCTACATGGTTATGATAGTCTGGCATTATGCATTCCATCATTATGAAAGTGGTTATTGATATTGCATGTGATTATTCGACCAGTAGAATTTCCATGTGAATAAGTAAATGTCATTATATCATTTTTCTTTTGCCATATTATGTTGAAGTTCAAGTTTAAAAGGCTTTTGTTTTAGTCATACATTGCCTTAAATGTTTATGTTTATTTATGAAAGCTTTCGCTATATTGTTATCCTTACTGAGCATCTGAGCTCACCCCTTTCAATGTTTTAATTTTTCCAGGTTGTGATGAAGTATTTAAGAATGAACTACAAGGATAGTATGAAGGGGATATGAGTGTGGAAAATTGAGACTATGTTATTGTAGTTTTTCACTTTGTGATGTAATGTAACATTTATAAAGGTATCTAGTGTTTCCAAGGCTACTAAACTAATCAGTCTTTCGAGACTTGATCTTTTGTGATCATGCCAATGTTACGAAGTAATGCACCGACTCTGGGTAACTGGGGTTGGGGTGTTACAGTTGGTATCAGAGGCAGTTTAGTACTAACCTTAGAAGCTAGATTTAGATAAACTCTGATTAGAGCACATATCCCAAAGATAGAATTTGAGGATTAGTATAGAATAAATTCCTAGAATTTTGGTATTATAGATATTTTGTGAGTTTTCTGATAAATACATCCATATCTGGATACGAGCAGGTAGAGGCGGCTCTGGCACAGTTGTACCTAGGTGTAAAACCCGAAAACACCGCTTTGAGCTAGACTCGAATGGGAACTGGTGCACGACAACAGGCCATGTTGCACTCTTGGTTACGACACTCCTGGGGGATATGCTTAGGATAATTCTCATTTTTTTACAAATCACTACGAAGGATTATGAGTATATAATTCCTCACTGAAAACATTTTTATGATTATGGATTATATCCATAAATAGTTCAACTTATGATAAGTGTTTTTCAAGTTTGTTATTATGTATTTCGATTCATAAACTAAACTAGTTTATGCCATTATATAGAAATGGCGCCTAGTAGAAGGAATGTGAACTCCATCAATACGTATGATCCAAAGATTAATAAGGATCATATCTTTCATGGTATTAAGCCAACATTTAGAAGGGAAATACTCTCCCATGTGTTCTCAACATATGAAGAAATAGTATCATATGTTAATAAGATAAGTAGATAATTTTCTGAGTCTTATGGATTTGAAGGGATGAAAGAGAAGAAAATGATGGAAGAGAGAATTATGGATAAAGCGACGAGGGGAAAGAAGAATTTTCCAATATGTGATAACTGTGGGAAGAAACACCTTGGAACTTGCCTGAAGGGATTGGGAGTTTGTTATAAGTGTGGAGAAAAAGGACACCAAGTGCGTGACTGCAAGGGTAAGAAAAAGGTTTCAAATGTACAGTGCTTCATCTGCAAAGAGTGGGGACACTATGCAAACCAATGTCCAAATCATCAGAGTATGCCCCAAATGATGTTATTAGATAGTAATCAAGTTATGATACTACCACAGATGAGGAGGAATGATTAGAGTTCTTATGTTGTTATTAAATAATTTTGTCATTTGAGTGTTGTATCAAGGATGTAATGGTTATAATAATTATGGAGTATATAAGGATTGTACTGCAGTACTATTTCATCAAGGACTTGAGATTGTGTGGAACCAAGAAAAGTGACTCCACAATAGGTTAAATTTTTTGAAAATATATGGTTGAGAGAATGATAAACCATAATATGGTTCTGATACCGAGATAGTGATTTTGGAATAATACATGATTGATTTGGATAAATTATATTGGATATTATTAACTTCCTTGAAACTGATTAATGATGTGTATACATTTTTGGATAGAAGGAGTATATCTATTATTATATAAGGAATAAGGGATCATGGTAATTCAATATGTTGTAGTGTTTTAAAATAATACATGATGAAGATGTTCACATGTTTTTACGTGGAAAAGGGATCTTCAATATGATTACCTTCCTTATAAAATTTGGACTGTGAGTTGGATAGAAGTATTTTGGATAACTATAAAGGTTGGAATGGATTAAGTTGATCTTTGGATAGTATTTTTTAAGGTTAAAACATTTCAGAAGATTATTTTTGGAATATTATAATAATATATTTTTAGGAAAAGTACAACATGTAGGGTGGGGCATAACCTGTCGCATTGGACAAAGCTGCAGGAATCAAACCCACAACCATAGTGCGACAGGCCTTTATTAGCTACCACTAGCCTACAGGAAGTCCCTGGTTATTACAAAATAGTTTTCCTAATCTAAATGGTATGTGGTAATATTTGGAACCTTATACAATTAGGATAAATATAATTTTTTTGAGTTCTGTTACCATTTGGAGTGAAAGATGGGTTCGTGGTAAACATTTATTAAAGAATGAAAGCCTACATGACAAGTAAATATATTTCCATACATTATTAGTAAATCTCTTAAATAAATTCCTCAACTTTACGAAATGTTACTTAAAACAAAAATGTTGTTGGTTAACGTTTCCAATTGGGGATTCAATAACCGTTTAACCAATCACAAGTTTGTGATTTTCTTATGGTTAACTTTCTCCTAATCCAGTGTTCTACAACTCTCCATCATACCTTGATGGTTTGTTTTTCTTCCATATCCATATTTTCATAGAATCCTATTATAGGCTATCTCGAGTGACCTTTGTACATATCTTTCATTATTTTAATGTTATATTTTTATTAACCTTATTTCCGATGTGGGTTTTCCACAAAGGTATTTCCTACCTTCAACCTTTTATTTTCAAAGAAAAATTTCAAATTGTGAGGACGCAATTTATTGAAGTAGGGTAGAATGTAACACCCCAAGCTTCCATGGTATGCTCCTCTTTGAATAATAGAGCAGCGTGTGTTGCACGCAACCTCGAGTTCTAACACACCGCGACCAATAAAAGTAGCAGTTATGAATAGTAATAACCACTTTTTGAAATTATATATATTTTAAATTTCAAAATGGACTTCATTTTTGGATTCTTAATATCAAAATTAGCCTACGTTGAATATTTGGTATTTTTCTGAGAACTTCCAATTTTTTATGAATATTGAAAAATACTTTAAAACAACTTTTTTAATCAAAATAATTTATAGTGATAAATTATAATATTTAGTGTTTTAAAAGTATAATTAGAACATATTTTTACCATTTTATCCAATGGTGTTTATTAGAATTAATTTCACTTTGAAATTGGACATAAACAATTGTCAATCTTCTGATATATATTGTTTCTTAAAAACACGCTATTTGTTGTGACAGCGGGAATTAATTATAAAATTAATTAATGCAACTTATATGTTTGGAATTTTTCAAAATAGACGTCATTTTTGAATTCAGAATATCAATTATATCTTAGGGTAAAATTTTGGCATTGTTCTGAAAAACTTCAATTTTTGATGAATAGTGAAACTACTAAGTGGTAGTTAAAAAACTGCTTTTTTGTTTAAATGAAAAATTATCACTTCTGTGATTTGATTTTCAAAAATCTGACATACATGGTTGTCATTAGGAAGTAAAATGTGGTTCAAAGGGATTAAAATAATTTTTTGGTAAATAGTAACTTTTAAGTTTAATTAATCGCGATTAAAGGTAATTAGTGAAATTTAAGGTAAAAATGGTATTATAAAAATATGAAATGACCTTTACACTTGTCCTACCCCTATTGGATGAGTCATGGACGACCAAAAAAATACATGGGTCAACTTGGGTACCCCATGGAGCCACTTTGTTCGGAAAATGACATAAATAACTTTTATTTAAAGTTAAAATAAAAATGTCACAAACATAAGTTGTTTTACTAAAACAATTTTTAAATGGGGTTATACAAGTCATATTTTTGACTATAAATATTCATTTGAAAGATGAAAATATTTTCTATATCATGATATTTTTTTATAATTTTTAAACATTAAATAAAATAAATTATTTATGACACCATGATGATGCATGGATTACCTCATTAATTAACGATTTTAATAAAATGGATGGATAATGTACAATATAAGAGTTACATTTGTCCAAAGCCTATTGGATAAGTATATTTATAACCCTTATCACCTTATCCTAGAAATATATAATTTTGGGACCTTTAAAATCCGAAACTCATTGTTTAATAAAGTAACATTTCATTACTTTCCAAGAGTACCCCTTCTCTCCTCTTATAAAATGCCCCCACCACTGCCACCTTATTCACACTTTCAAAGCATTTTGGCTCGGCCATCCTCTATCCAAATACTCTCCCAACTTCCCACACTTACTCTTAGAAGCCTCAATTTGGTCATAATGTTTCCCAAGGAAGCCTTTGGCTCAAATCAAAAGAGTTACCCGATTTTAAGGTAATGTCTTCTCTTATGTTATTTTGTTTTGTTTTGATTATCCAACCCCCTAAACTCTTTTTATTAATTTCTTTTGTAACAACACTATTATCCTAAATATACTAGGATGTTTTTATAAGAGGTATTAGAGCTACACTAACACACACCTATATCTAATGGTTAAAGAGCATACTGTTTCTGTGGATGGAGAATTTCTGCCTCACGAAACGATGATTGTTCAACACTCATATAACACCTTAAAAGGTGGCCATTAAAATTTCACTATATTTATACATGATATATAATATGTTTATTTTTTACTTAAGTTTATGTATTTTTAATTTATGGAATACCTTTATTGTTTCCATTATGGATAAACACGATATTTTTATTTTAGGAAGTGCGGACTACCGCCCCCTCAAAGATATTTGAATCGTTAATGCCATATGTGGGATGTATAAAGGATGGAGTAAATGATATTATATATGATATTATACTGGAATTATAATATACCTTTATATCATTATTATTTCATTAAATATGAAATAGAAATGAAAGTATCGTTCATGCGTACGTATGGCTTACCGTCTCCATGAACGGTGCATTTCATTTCTTACCTCTAAACGTTATGGAATATTATAAATGCATGTATATATTGGATATATATGAGATATATGATATCTATATCATGAATATAATTCTGGATATAATGGATATTTCACCACATGAACAACTTTAAATTATAAGAAGTTTATTTTTGACTCAAGTACCAAAGATCGACAAAACGATCATTATTAACTTAAATAATTACATAATGTTCATAACATGGTAATAATTGATATAAAAGGAATAAAAACTTTAAAAATGTTATTAAGAAGTTATAAATTAACTATAGTTTATTATTCAGGAGGTTAAATAATGGTCGAGTCAAGACATGACGCAAGGTAAGGGAACTTCTTAACCCAATTTCCATTCTTTGGGTTAATCTCCTACTTTCAAATTACGTCATGATATTATTATGTACTATCTTGTATTTATACTTTCTTTATGTGTAATTATAGTGAATACACATAATAGATCTATTTTATTTAAAAAAATGATCTTTGTATGGGACTTCGTCTCAATCTCCTTTCATTGAGGCATATTTTGTTTTATACACAACCTTCTTTTATACGGTGTATAAACCCCTTTGACTTTTACGTTTATTCAAAAGGAAAATTTTTTATACGAAGTGTTTACTAAACGAAAAAAGGGAATGTTTTTGTCGTACGTATGTGGCGACAATGACTTCTCCGCCGATGTGACCATTATTTGAGGTTTGGATTCCTCTACAAGCCATACCTTTTTTAAAAATGAAAAATAAATATCAAGTTTTAATTTTCTTTTATTTTGGTATTGAAAATGTTTTTGAAAGTGTTTTTATTATATCAATGTGTTATATTGATATCTTGTGATTGAAATGTGGAAATTTTATGTTTCCATTATGCATATTTTATGTGATATGATTATGTTATGGTTTATAATATGTTTAAACCTGTTCATATGAGGAATGAATTGGACTTAATAAGTGACGGGTGGAGCCCGCTATAGCTCCTCGATGCATCGGCAGGTCTCGTGAGACAAACTAGTGTCTTGGCACGAGGCCTAGACAAAATCTTATTTGTGGTCTTGGAACGAGGCCTTGGCTACGTGGTTATGATAGTCTGGCATTATGCATTCCATCATTATGAAAGTGGTTATTGATATTGCATGTGATTATTCGACCAGTAGAATATCCATGTGAATAATTAAATGGCATTATCTCATTTTTCTTTTGCCATATTATGTTGAATTTCAAGTTTAAAAGGCTTTTGTTTTAGTCATACATTGCCTTAAATGTTTATGTTTATTTATGAAAGCTTCCAATATATTGTTATCCTTACTGAGCATCTTAGCTCACCCCTTTAAATGTTTTAATTTTTCTAGGTTATGATGAAGTATTTTAGGAATGACCTACAAGGATAGTCTTAAGGGGATATGAGTGTGGAAAATAGAGACTATGTTATTGTAGTTTTTTACTTTGTGATGTAATGTAACATTTATGAATGTATCTAGTGTTTCCAAGGCTACTAAACTAATCGGTCTTTTGAGACTTGATCTTTTGTGATCATGCCAATGTTACGAAGTAATGCACCGACTCTGGGTAACTGGGGTCGGGGCGTTACAAAAACAATGAATCATATAAACTAAATATATAAAATCACTATGAATATTATTTATTTGATGAAACTGTTTCCATTATTCAAGGAAAAACATTTGAATTAAAACATGAATGCGAAACGAGACAGTTAACACATTAACATTATTTTTAGAAAACAATTATTAGTAAATGGTTAATAAGAAAATATAAATTAATGTTTTAATGTAATATAAACTGAAATATTAATAAACAATATATTAATAAAAAAATTTATATTTACTATAATGAAGTTAAAAGCATGCCCGACCTTATGGTAATCAATGTATGAGGATTATTAACTCAATTTTCCTTTATTAGTATATCTCAGTTATTCACTGACTATTTTATTCCTTAATTATGTGTAAAATGAATAATTACTGTTTAATATTTTATTTCAAAATTTTATGGGGGTTTTATTTTGGATGATCACAATCACTTCATCGATTTACTCCTAATTTAAATTTTATGATCTTAGTATGTTTTCTTGGTTTCAATTTGAATTTATTGACACAAATTTTATGTTTTGTTCCATGATTTTTTTTTTATTGTGTAATTACTACCCCATGAATGTATCATGACTTATTATTTTAGGAAAATAAGTGTTTTGTTTTAATCATGTCATGTTCCTTTAATATATTTTTGAATCGATCATTACAAATGATTAAAGATTTCTCGTATCAAATCTATTTCATGGATGTATATTATAGAATATGTACATATATTTATTTGTACGTGGAATATAATTTTTTTAAATTATTATATCATGAATATTTTTAAATACATTTTATTTTATGTTCCTTAAATTGTTTTTTAATTTAATTGGGTTTTTATATTCAGTGATGGATTGGGTTTTATTTAAAATCATTTATTTAAAAGTTTTAATGTCTGTTACCAAATATATTTCTCCATTGTATTTATACTCTTAATGTTTTTTCAGGAATTTTATTTTTAAACATAAATTATTTTAATGTTATTATCAATGTTCATTTATATTATTTTATAATATTTTTATTGTAACTTTATCAATTTTTTCATATGGGTTACATGTCACTATCTTTAAAAGGTATGAAATGATTATTTTATTAACATTTACCAATTTCTTTCTTTTTCCAGAAAATATTTCTGTTACTAATTTTTTATCTTTATTTAGAATATTTCATGTTTTTTAGTGAGAAACCAATTACCAATGTATTTTTAATTTTTAATTTTTAATTAGTATCAAATAAAAAGAGTTTTTCTTATTATTTTTCAATGAGAATTTATAATTCATTTTGAAAATTATTTTTATTGTACATCAATATTTTTTTTATTTCATACGATACATAGGGGATACATTTTAATGATACCATCCAATTATTTCTATGGTTATCTCATGATGTTGTTTTAGGGAAATTTTCAAGAAACCCATTTCTTTTCCATATTAGTATTTTGTAATGAAGTTGTGGTGGATGGTTTTATATGTTTCTAATCAAAGTAAATGACTTTATGGGTTTTATTCATGTTATAGTTCTTGATTATTATATATGATGATATTTGGGGAATATTTAAACCTAAAATACATTAGGCTATGAGTTTTTTCTTTAGAATTGATTTAATAGAATTAATGTGTTTTTAAATTATATTTTATGTGTTCTTATAATGGTGATATTAGTTGGATGTACCAAGATACCTTCAAGGTTATTCTATTATTTCTGTGAGATTTACTGATTTTCTTGAGAAAATTATTATTTTACATGGATCTAGATTTTTGAATCATTTGACATTCATCTTATGTTATTAAAAATATTTAAATCATGACACATGATTTTTGAATCTTTTTTTGTGCGAATCTCTAATTCCATTCACTTTGATTATTTTATTAGACACTTATTCTAATTATATATGATCTTGCATTTTCAAATTGATATATTTATAGTTATAGATAGTTTGATCTCACTATTTTTATATTTCCATTTACCCCGGATATGTGGAAGAATATTTTATATGATATATCATGAAAAGTATTATGTGATGAGAACATTGTGGGAAATACATAAAACTTACTATGAAATAACATGTTCAGGATATAATTGAAAAATTTCCCATTTTATGTTAAATTCGTTGTTTTGTTATGTAAGGGATATCTTCTAATTCATCAAATCTCTTAAACCAAATTTCATTGGATTTTTAAGTGAATAATTATTTCTTTTTGATATTATAATTATGAATGGTTAAAAATTAATCCATGTTTGTTAGCATAAAATCTATTAATTGAAGATTATGTCTTCAAGAATGGATCTAGGTGAATACATCTAATTTCAATAGCTTCTTGTATTTAGATAATTTAAATACGGTTTGGGGTAAAATGATAGTTCATCTTAGGTAATCTTATTCTATGGGATCAGTATTAGATAGGGTAAATTTGAAATAGGCTATTGTAAAATCTATTGAAACATATGTTGGTAGAATTCCTCCTTCCAGATATGTTTTACCACTGTTAATGGACTCTAAGTTCAAATAGAATCCTTATAAAGTGGAAAAAAAATTTGACATGAGTGTGATTTTTGCATGGTAGGGTTTCTCATGGTTCTTTTATGAATATGAGTATTATATAATAATATATGATAATTCAAATTTTAGTATTAGTTTAAAATTTAATTTTTCTCTAATTTTTCTTTTTTAGTGTTGAGTTAGGGAATATTAATTGTTCAGTTTTTTTTTCTGAAATATATTTGAAACTCTTTGTCTATTGATGAGAATGTCACCCCATTTATACATTTAAGTTTACATTTTTATAAAAATGAACTCCAATCATGAACAATTTTTATTATTAATAATTATTATTATGTAAATATATTTTAATTATTTTTGAAATAAAAAATATTTTATGATCAATAAATAATATTATTCATTAGTCATTTTTAATGAATTATAAATTATTAGTTACAATTAATTATTAATTATTAATTATCACTAATTAATAATAATTAGTTAATAATCACTAATAATTAAAAATTACTAATAATTATTTATGAAATATGGATTTCTAGATATGAAATTTTAATTAGTAATTAGTGTGATACATAATAGAAAAACAAAAAATAATAAAATAGTTATCATTGAATTCTGAATTATTTGGATAAAAAGAAATTAAATTCATATATCTCCTTTTTATTTCTCTATAAATTTTGAAATCAATAAGACCTTTTCAAATTATAAAAAAATTCATCAGTTTTCCATGCTTTCCTCAACAATATAATTTGATTGGTTTACTATATATTTCTATCCTATTTTTATAACTCCCAATTTTCATCAATTTTATGCAATTAATATTCTTTATGGGATAATAATATTTACACATTATTTGTAGCTTTATTTCACAATTGTTTTATACCTAATAAATAAATATTTCGTTCACAATATAATCCTCAACTATTTAAGGGTTCATCCAATTTTATTGAGGATTCACCAAAATTTAAATTTATTTTACTTTGTCATCCAACATGATTTTCAAATTAATAAACTTATTCATTTTTATATTATTTGTTGATTAATATTATTTATTCTTTCTTCGAAGTCATTTGTAATAGAATCATTACTTATTCAACTTTTATCCTCTATTATGTAGGAGAAGACCAAAAATATTATTTTTGTTTTTCCATATTGGTCTTTACCTAAAACTTATTTTCAATTTTTTATTTTTTAGAAAATTTACATAATTAACATAATATTTAAACACATAAATATTAACCATTTTTTTTAATATATTCCACTAAATAAAAATAGTAATTTAGGGTTTCTATTAATTATTTTGTTTAACATCCATTTTTTATATGGTATCCTCTAACTTATATTTTAAATTATGTAATCATTATTTTTATTTTTAATAATCAGAAAAACGTTTTTTATGTTAATTTATTTAATAAGATAATAATTAGATTTCCAATAACATAATTTTCCATAAATTTCATCAACTATGTATAAGTTAGTAGACCAAACCTCATTTAATAAATTAATTACTTATATTATTTTCACTAATATTATACCAATAGTTTTCCTTATTCAATAAAGGTATTTTTGGTTAATCATTTTCCTTTATCACCCACATGAATTTTTTCTGGGTACATAAAATTGATATTAAAAATCATACCACATTGAAATAATTCATAATAAATTACAAAAAAACTAATTTCCAAATTAATAAAGAGTAAATTAATCATCATTTCTGCTTTCTCATCATTATAATATTCCAAATCTGGTAACATCTCTATAGTGTTGAATTCCATCCCATTAAATTTTATTTTCCATAATAGGTTAGTTTTAACTCATATATATCTTATAATTAACAAACATAACTTATAGATTATGGAGTAAAATAGTTTTGGGATCAATTCCTTAAATTAAAAATAATTTCAGGTTTATATTGGATGGTATAAATTATTATATCCTCTTAAAGAAACACACATTTACATGAACTCACAAATATCAAACACATATGAAAAATAAATTCTATCACTTAGTTAAGGAAAGCATCAGCAGATTTAGTTGTATGAATCCCCAAGAAGTCAAAATTATTATCCAAAACATATTTCTTATCCTTTTAAATTTATGAGTCCTATATATATATATATATTAATTTTCAACCTCTCTATAATTACCTAGAAATATTTTTATCCAATATTTTCTCTATTCAATTTATAAGAAAATTCCACCACAAATGAATTTTTTTTTCTATTTCAATAATATATATATATTAATTATATTTATCAAAATATATCATCCTATTAAATCAATAAAGAATATTACATGTACATATCATTTCGAAATTTTATGAATAATGGTCATATGAAGTGTAAAATAGGTTTTTTTGACTAAAATTAATTTCATAATAAATATATATATATATATATATATATCTCATTAGAGATTCAACAGTAACATTTTTAATATTGAGATTAAATTTACCTCAGATTGTCCCAAACTCTAATATTAGTTATGGGACAAACATGAAATATGTTACAATAAGAGGCAGCTAAATCTGGTTATGAAAAATGTTAACTCATTTAATTCTTATTTCCTTTTATGAAGTTTTCCAATGCTTATTTTGAACGTTATTTTTATTAAAACTCATTTTACATACATATAACATAATGAAATCAGAGTATATGACTATTATTTCTTTTTTTGATCATATTGCATAGTTTAACCTATATAAAAATAATGACTTCGTTATATATAAATGAAATTATTAGTCATAATTTTATGAGTTGACCAAACCAAAATATGAATAAATTTTATACTCATTCAATAATTTTTGCATTACATTTCATAAATAATAAAAAATCCTACAAAAAAATGGTTTAATGTTTTTCATATTATTTATATAAATGTCTTATTACACATTATTTATTCATTATCCCGAACAAAGTTGTCCAAAAATGATATCTCGTTAATCAAATTCCAATATGTATTTCCCTAAGGAAATTGTAAGTGTAGAAATTATTATCTAAAATTATATTTAGGGGAAAATATAGATGTAAAAAAAAATAGTTTATAATATAATGAGAAAACATAAGAAACATATAAATATATGATTAAAAATAGCATGGAATCATTATACATAATACTAAGACATGATACAACAACATAGGTCATGACATGGGAATATAGGACTGTGAAATAGTCATTGTAGAACTATAAAACATATAACATGGCATGGAATCATATTTTAATCATCATAAACCATGAATATATAACATAGAAATTTATCCAAAACATAAGCATGTAAATCATAACATATTTCCTGGATAACTACCAAGACCCTCAAAACAAATCGTATCTATAAAGACGCAGAAATTCCATGTTAATTTTTTTAATTAAATGGGAATTTTATGAGTATGCAAAATTTGACAGTGCGTGATTCCGAGGTGGGGTGTGCCTGGAATGAATTTCTGAACTTTTTTTCGGGTACAGTCAGTAAACGTGCGAGCGGATTTTTGTAACTTTTGAACCAGTGCTTGGAATTGAAATATGAGGGTGTCGTAGAACTCGTAGTGCTGATATTCTCTTAAGAAGACCTTCACCTAGACCGCAGTAGGTTGAGGGTGGAATATAGAATTTGGGTTTTTCATAAAAGAAAGTAATAAAATAAAATTGTGTAACATTTTAATTGTCTTTGGGTGTCCCATGTGGATGTTGAGAGGTGTGGACCACCAGAACTAAACCTCATAGGTGAGGTTATGGAGGTGGGGACCACCAGAATTAACCTCCCATGTTGGTTATGGTGGTGGGGACCACCCAAGACAAAACCCCCTTGAACTCCTCTCTTTATGGGGGAAAACCTCTTGAACTCCCCCAATTTATTTATGCCACCACCTTAATTAATTATACCAACTCATCAATTAAATAATTAAGATAATTTTAAATTATGCCAAGAAGCATAATAGATACCTTATTCTATTTTGTAGGTTACTTTTCATTTTTGTGGAATTGAGAGGAAAGGGTTGGTAAGAGGAAAACTTGGAAGAACGCATCCTCCAACGAAGAGCTCCTCCAACGAAGGATGCCGACACACGACTTCGACTTCTTCATCGGGACATCCTCTAAATGTGGACATCTTTAGCAATGAAGAACCACCTCCATCGAAGAGCGTTTATCCGAAGAGCGAGCTCCAGATCAGAGGCGTGTGGCGGGCACGGAAAACGTCGACAACTTCGACTTCTCTCATCAACGTCCATATAAGAATGAGGTAGGGGTTGTTATTGAATTCATGAAATTTCTCGATTAAATTCCTCATTCTTGGAAAGCATGGTGAACGTGGATCAACCAAAACATGTTGATCCATGAATCGTATAAAATTGTTGAGTTTGAAGTTCTTGATTCATAATTTTGTGAACCACTTGCTACCTCCCTAAAGCGGATATTGCGGGCCAAACAAACATGGCCCAAACTCTTCATTGTTCTTCTTTATTGGTTTGTTCTTCATGATGGTGACTCTGACTGGTGCAGGCGTTTGCCACCAGTGTAACTCGAGAACGGTGGCCAGCACCACCGCTGTCCACGACTAAGGCAACGACGCCACCCCGCGGCATCTGCTGTCTGCGGCCACCGCTGCATGTGGTTTCTCCGTCCTGTGGCCCTACGCCGCTCGGGGCCTCCGTCGTCTTCGGCGCCGCCACTCGCGGCCTCCACCGTCTGTGGCACTGCCGCCCCGCGGCCTCACTACCCATAGCCATCACCATCCTGTGGCATCTCGGCATCTCCACCCAGCCTCTCTGTTCCACCTCGTGACCTCGCCGCCCGCGACCACCGCCGCCCCAAATCACCTACGGCCTTACCGCGTCACCCTGGGGCCTTCAGTGTCGTACCGTGGCCCTCTGCAACCCTTCGCGGCCTCACGACCACACCGTGCCGCCCAGGACGGGCCACCGAGTGCGGGCCAGTCCAGGCCATGCTAGCGGGGCCAGACCCAGTGGGTCGGGCTGCCCTGTGGACCGGGTCGACCCTGACCGAGTCGGCCCATGTCGGGTTGGGCCAGGTCGGTCCGACCGGGTCAGACCAGACTCAGACCCACTTCGACCCATTTACGCTTTTTTTGCCATAAATGTGGCACCGGGTGTCTGTTTGATGAACCGTATATGGTTCCAGAAACCATAGAGAGATACGGTCCCTTTGGTATACCCCAATAGAGATTTGGATTAAGTTTCAGAATGATTGGGTTGGATCGAGCATGAATCCAACCAGGCCATCAGGACTAAAAGGATAATAACTCACAGACTGGGCATCTGATTAACCCACCGTCTCTTGCGTTGAGACCCCAATGATGTGGAGGTCCATTGTGATACATCCTCATGATACTTCATGGAAGTTGGAGTTTCATCTAGAGGCTTGTGGAGCAGACCCTCCCAGAGAAAAGAGATCATAGTATGGGAACCCTATAGCTGGCGGTGGCATGAAGAACGAAGAGAGATCCTATGCAGGTCAGCACTGAGTGATCCTGTGTGGGACAACACCTAGTGATCCTATGTGGGTCATCATTTAGCCATCGCCTAACGATCCTATGTGGGTCAGCACCGAGTGATCCTGTGTGGGTCAGCACCAAGTGATCCTGTGTGGGTCTGCCTCTTTACAGAGTAAGATGATTCAGTAGTTACATCTAATCATCTCTACTATTTTACTTATGTTATACCTGGTGTGATCTGAGTCTGTACTTGTGTGGTACTTTCATTAGTGGTAATACCTTGGTGTAATTCTACTGTGTGGCATACCTGTGTGGTACTTGCCTTTGTGGTATTTCTCCTTTTATGGAATAGTTGAGCTTAGGGATTTGCAGTCGGACTATGTGTTTTCCCCAATATTGAGATGGTTTTACATGATAAATAAGGTATATGTATGGGAATATACCTAAGTAGGGTTTTCAGTTGATTTCATGCCTTTTGGTTTATCCTTTTTATAACATTGTGAGACCTTGAGGGTCTCGGGGTCCCTACTTAGTATTGTTATACTCACCCCTGTATGGGCTATGCCCGCCCCTCGTTTTGTTTGGTGTAGATAATGGACAGCGCTAACTATGGACTAGAGTACAAGGACTGGAGGTATCATGGAGGTGGACCATAGTCAAGGAATATCGCATAGATGACTGTTCAAGAGCTGTACCTACCCTTCAGGTAGGATCCTTGGCGGGTGATCACAGGAGGTGTTCTAGTTTACTTGTACTATCATTTTCTAGTACTTTACTATTGGGATTGTATTCTTACCCCTTTTTACTTTCATCACTCTTTTGTTATACAGTTTACTTTTTGTTCATATCTTATTGTGTGCTTGGTTGTGTGGGTTTACAGGTTTTAAAGGAAATGCCTTCACAGTTTTAGGAAATATGTCTTTCGGTGCTAGTGACTAGCCCCTGGTCTATGGAAGGTGGGATTGGGGTTGTCACAGCACGGGCCCCGGGGGACGGGTCATGACAAATTGGTATCATAGGAGTCGGTTCTATCGTAGAACATAAGACTCTGATATTTCTTTTTAAAAACAATTGTGTTATGTGTAGTGAGTGTGGTTATCTTTTTAGGAAATCCAGTGTTGGTGTGGCAGCTGACGTATCCATACACCAGGAACCAGACTTCTGATTTCTAACTCAGTTCATGAAACACTTATTGCATGTGTGTTTTCAAGAGTTTTCTTTGTGATCTCTTGAGTCAGCTCACCAAGTATAACTTTTTGATATTGGTGCACCTATTTCTTTTCAGGATTCCTCCACAAATACATCCAGTTAGGGTTCCGGATATAGTACACACTGATACCCCCCCGAGCAACGAGGTCTCGTGCAGGGCCCTATTCCAGTAGAGGCACCAACAGTACCATTTCCCATTGGGCCACTAATGCCACCAGACCTAGTAGTAGAGTTTGCACGCTTCTTAAGAACGTTGCACAAGTTCTAGTGCCAGAGGCCACCCAGGTTGAGGGGAGAGACGGACCCACAGGCAGCTGAGGATTTTCTAGAGGCTGTGGTGAGAGTTTTCTGACTCGTAGGGACACTGACTGATCTCATGGTGAACCTTTTTCCAATATTCTACAGGAATTAGCATGTAGATGGAAGATCTTGATGCTATAGGTTAAAGACGAGGTTACACTTCTCTAGGCAGACTTCGAGGTCCTGTTTTGAGTAGAGTTTTTCCTAGCAACTCTTCAAATAGTGCTCATTCAGGAGCTACTTCATCTGCAGAAAGGCAGCATGACTGTGGCTTAGTACTCAGTGAGGTTCATTGACCACTCACGTTACTCAATAGATATGGTGTAAGACCCATGATTCCAGGACCAGATATCCATATAGGGACTCCGGTGGGAGATCAAGGCTTCAGTGATCTCACTCAGCATCTCGACATATGCGGGGGTGTTAGAGTAGGCCTTTTTAGTAAAGAGTTTCCTTGTTAAGCATTAACCAGCAGCGAGACCCACTAACAATTATCACGTTGCAGATTCTTCTGCAGTTGGCAGTATACAGATGGCACAGAGGTCCAAGAGGGCCTGACCTACAGGTGGACGACCACATGACTTAGAGTCGTTTATGAGGGGTACCCGAGGCAGAGCATGTCATGCTTGTATAAGGCAGTGTTACACATGCAGTGGGTAGGGTCACATGGCTTGTGACTGTCCAACCCATCATACGGATTATCAACAGACGGTCGAGGGACCGCCCATGTAGAGATCGTGGTTCGACCGAGGAGGCCCGCAAGGAGCAGGAAGACGTAGCAGAGGAGTTGGTTGTGCAACTAGTGGTGGGTGATGAATCAAGATGTTATTGCCACCACCACCAGGTTGTCCACCCTGACCACAGGGAGTAGGAGGATAGGGGAGATCTCAACTCCAGACAGCTAAGGCCTACGATCATGGTGCTTCGAAGATAATACGAGGTACGATCTATGTCTACTCCACCTTAGTTGTAGTACTTATAGACATAGGTTCCAATAATTCTTTTATCGCCACTGCCCTCGTTCGGATCTTGGAGATTCCGATGGAGCCATTGGCTCGATCATTATGGATAGAGACTCCTACAGGAGCAGATTTGATGATTACACACTGGTTCCAGCAGTGTCAGCTTACACATGGAGGCGATAGCTTCGGCTGGGATCTTCTAGTAGCAGTGTCGAGGCCTTAAGACATCATCTAGGTAATTTAATGGTTATCTACATTCCATGCTCAGATTTACTGTATTAGGCCCAACATGTTGTGTGTCCGTACAGATGGGACCAGGTTTACCTTCACTGGTGAGAAGTGAGCATTTGCAGCAGAGGATGGACTTACCAAGAGGATGGTGTAGCCGATTACACATCAGTTTTCTAGCCTTACCCTCATACCAGTTGGTGTGGAGAGTCCGAGTTGTCTTGTAGTGGTGGACCAGTACACGGATGTCTTCCATGATGATGTTCTAGGTCAACCTTCTCACAGAGAGGTGGACTTTTACAATGACCAGTACCCCGGGATGACACAGATATCTACACCAACATATCGGATGGCTCTTGCGGATCATTGTGAGCTGTGTGTACAACTAGAGAACTTGCAGGGGGAACGGATTCATTCGGACAAGGGTATCTCATTGGGAATCCCCGATTCTATTCTTCAAGAATGTGGATGGGATCTTGGGACTTTTTGTTGACAATCGGCACCTGAACCAAGTGACCATGAAGAAAAAGTACTTGTTTCTGAGTATTGACAACCTCTTTGATCAGCTGAAGGGATCATGGTGGTTCTTGAAGATAGACAGTAGATCAGACTATCACCAGCTCAGAGTACGAGATGAGAATGTGTAGAAGACAACTTTTAGATGTTGGTACAACCATTATGAGTTCTTGGTTATGTCGTTCGGTGTAACCAATTATCTAGTAGTGTTCATTTGACTCATTAACATGATCTTTCAGACATAACTTGATTGTTTTGTAGTAGTCTTCATCTACAAAATTCTGATCTACTCGACTACTGAGGAGGACAATGATTATCGTTTGCGGGTAGTACTGGACAAAATCTGAGAGCACCATCGTTATGGTATTCTATTGAAGTTCTAGTTCTGGATCTGAGAAGTTCACTTTCTGGGACATGTCATATCGTTGGATGGAGTTTCAGTGGATCTAGAAAATATCGAGGCAGTACATGCGTGGGAGCCACCGAGGAGTGTGAAGGAGGTACATAGTTTCATGGGATTGGCTAGATACTACTAGAGATTTGTGCCAGATTTCTCTAGAGTTTCAGCACCACTTTCAGCATTGACAAAGAAGGGGAATCCATTCATGCGGTCTGAGGGATTCCAACAGAGTTTTTAGGATCTTAGGTAGAGGCTGACTAGTGACCTCATCATGAGGCTTCCATAAGAGGGTGTAGGGTAGGTAGTCTACTATGACGCATCAGGGACCAGGCTCGGATTTTTCCTGAGGTAGGAGCAAGCAATGATTGCATATGATTCATGACAGCTGAGACAACATGAACAAAACTATTCATCCCACGACTTGGAGTTAGCGGTAGTGGTCTATGCATTGAAGATGTGGTGACATTAATTGATGGAAGAACACTTTATATTCTACCTAGATCACAAGAGTCACAGGTATATCTTCTCTCAGAAGGACTTGAACTGGAGACAACAACATTGGATTGAGTTCCTCCAGGACTATGACTTCAAGATAGTCTATAATCTTGGGAAGTGGAATGTTGTAGTAGATGCACTCAGCATGAGGTTTGGTATATAGCTGTTACATGAGGCGACTGAGCAGCTAGTCGCTTTGCAGATATCCTTCATGGATCGGGATGGAGCGTATTTTCTTCAGTCTCTTACAGTCACTCCACAACTTTTTCAGTGATTCAGGGAGGTGTAGCATGGGGACATTGACGGAGAGACTCAGCATGCTTAGATATCTACAGGACGGATACCTAATAGATTTTCTGAAGGTGGGGAGAACGTTTCCTCTTCAGAGGATGTACCATGGTACCAGTGTCTCTTCGAGAGGAAGTGTTGAAGGAGTTCCACACATCCCCTCTAGCGGTACATCAAAGAGTGGCGAAAATGTACCAGGATCTCTGACGACAGCACTGGTGGCCGGGAATGAAGATAGTTGTATTAGAGTTCATCTCTCAGTGCCTCATTTTTCAGTAAGTGATGGTAGAGAATCCAGTACCAGCAAGATTGGTTCAGCCCTTGGAGGTCCCAGAGTGCATGTGGTATGGGATATCCATGGACTTCATGATAGTAGTTCCATGTACATCTAGGGGTCATGACTCGATTTGGGTGATCATCGACTAACTCACCATGTCGATGCAAATCCTACCAATCAGAGAGCAGGGTTCAGTAGAGAGCTTGGGATTCCTCCATGTGTAGGAGATTGTGCAGCTACATGGAGTACCCTCAAATATTTTCTCTGATCGTGATACACATTTTACTTGTCGGATATGGATGGGGTTATAGGAGGCTTTTAGGACACAACTTCATTTGAGCACCGCCTTCCATCCTCAGATGGATGGTCAGACTGAGTGGACCATTCAAACCCATGAGGACATGTTGCGTGATTGCATCCTTGAATTCAGTCACATCTGGGAGGATCAATTTCCTTTGGAGGAGTTTGCATACAACAACATCTATCACTTCACCATTGGGATGGCACCTTTTGAAAAATTGTATGGGTGACCTTGCCGATCACCTTTATGTTGGACTGGCCTAGGGGGGTCAGCCCTTGTGGGACTAGAGAAGGAATGGGCTACCATAGATAAGGTTCAGATCATCCAAGAATGGATGAAGACTATACAGAACATGCATAAGTCGTTTGCCGATAGGAGACGAAGACCTCGGGAGTTCGAGGATGGCGACCATGACATTCTGCGGGTGTCACATTGACGAGGTTTGCAGATATTTGTTCGAGGTGGAATGTTATCTACAAGGTTCATCAGAACCATTCAGGTCCTCAGTAGAGTTGGTGCGATGGCTTACCATATAGCTCTTCCACCTTAGTTTCACCGGGTGCATGACGTCTTCCATGTATCCTAGCAGAGGAGATACGCGCATGACACTTCTAACATCGTCGACCATGGCGAGTTGGACGTCGATGATGGGGAGACATTTATATAGGTTCTAGTAGAGATTGAGTATCTATAGGATAAGGTCCTTCGTGGGAGGTCGATACCTCTGGTGCATGTTCGTTGGAAGAATGAGAACCTCCAGGAGAGCACATGGGAGCAGGAGGATCAGATTCGTGCTCAGTACCCCCACTCGTTTTCCTAGTTTTTTGTTATGTCTTACGGGGTCATAAAGCCCTGAGGTCAGGAGAATGTAAAGACTCAGAAATTCCCTGGAATTGTTTTTATTTAAATGGTAATTTTACAAGTCTGTGAAAATTGATGTCGTGTGATTCCAAGGCCCGGTATGCCCGGAATAAATTTCTAAACTTTTTTTCAGGTACGTTCAGTAAACGTACAAGAAGATTTTTGTAGCTTTTGAACCAGTGGTCAGAATTGAAATCTGAGGGCATCATTGACCTCGAAGCGCCACTATTCGTTAAAGGATACTGTCATCTCGACCGTAGTAGTTTGAGGGTGAAATATAGAATTTGGGTTTTTCATAAAAGAATAAAATAAAATAAAATTGTGTAACATTTTTATTTTCTTCGAAACTCCCATCTGGATGTTGAGATGTGGGGACCACCAGAACTAAACCTCCTAGGTGAGGTTATAGAGGTGGGGACCACTAGAATTATTTTCTCTTGTGGGTTATGGTGGTGGGGACCACCCAATACTAAACCCCCTTGAACTCCCCTCTTTATGGGAGAAAAACCTCTTGAACTCCCCCACATTATTTGTGGCACGTGCTTAATTAATTATACCAACTCAACAATTAATTAATTAAGATAATTTGAAATTATTCCAACAAACATAATAGATAACTTGTTCTATTATGTGGGATACTTTTCATTTTTCATGAATTGAGAGGAAAGGGTTGGCAAGAGAAAAACGTGGAAGAACACATCCTCCAATGAAGAGATCCTCCAATGAAGACACAGACACACGACTTCGAAATCTTCCTCGGGACATCCTCCATTGGTGGAAATCTTCAACAATGAAGAAAAAACTCCATCAAAGAGCGTTTATCCGATGAGAAAACTTGGGATTGGATGTGTGTGGTAGGCGCAATGAATGTCCACAACTTCGACTTCTCTCATCGACGTCAACAAACAAACGAGGCAGGGGTTGTTATTGAATTCATGAAATTTATTGATTAAATTCCTCATTCCAGGAAAGCATGGCGAACGCGGATCAACCAAAATGAGTTGATCCATGATTAGTATGAAGTTTTAGAGTTTTACTTTCTTGATTCATGATTTTGTGAACCAATTGCTACCACTGTAACGTGGAGAGTGCGGGCCAAACAAACATGGCCCGACCACTCCGCCATTATTCTGTATTGGTGTGTTCTGTGCGATGGTGATAGTGACCGGTGTTGGAATTTAGCACCGGTGGAACTAGAGAATGGTTGATGGCACCGTCGTTGGCCGTGACGATGAAACGACACTGCCCTGCGGCCTCCGCCGTCCATGGCCCCATGCCACCCGCAGCCTCTGCTGTCTGTGGCACTGCCTTCCACGACACCGCCACCTGAGGCCTCCGCCGTCTGCAGCACCACCGCCCCATGGCCTTGGCGCACTTCCCCACGTCCTCGCTGCTAGCGGCCACCGCCACCCTGTGACCCCCGCTGCCTCGTCGCGCCACCCCGTGAGCAAAGCTTCCCCTCCGCCTCGTCACGTCGTCCAGCGGCTGCCGCCGCCCCGTGTCTACACTGCACTGCCCCACGGCCACTGCCACCCCGCAGCCTCGCCACGCAACCCCGAGGCGGACGCCGCCCCGTGACATCATCGCACCATCGTGCAGCCTCACCGCGCCACCCCGCTGCCTTTTGCACCGCTCCGTGGCCCTCCGTGGCCTCGCACCCCCACCGCACCGCCTAGTTTGGGACTCCCAGCACGGGTCGGACCTAGAGGGTCGGGTCGGGTCAACCCCTACTAGGTCATCCTAAGCAGGGTCAGGCCGGGTCGGTCTGACCTGGTCGGACAAGACCCAGACCCACTTCGACCCATTTATGCTCTCTTGGAAATAACTATGGTACCATACGTCGGTTTGATGAACCATGTATGGTGCCAGAAACCATATACCGAGACGCTCCATTTGGTATACCCCAATGGAGATTTAGATTATGTTGGGGAACATTCGGGATGGATCAAGCACGAATCCAACCGGGACCTCGGGACTAATAGGATAATAACTCACATACCAGGCATCTGATTGACGCATTGTCTATTGCGTTGGGACCCCTAGGACGTGGAAATCCTTTGAGATACTTTTTTGTGAGACTTCATGGAAAATGGAGTATCGACCAGATTCTTGTTTAGCAGACCCTCCCGGAGGCAAGAGAGCATAGTACGGGAACCCTATAGCTGGATGTGACCTAAATAATGAAGAGGGATCCTGTGTGGGTCAGCACTGAGTGATCCTGTGTGGGTTATCACCTCGAGATCCGGTTTGGGTGAGCACCAAGTGATCTGGTGTGGGTCAGCACCTGGCGATCTTGTGTGGGTCAACACCTAGTGATCCTGTGTGGGTCAGCACTGAGCGATCCTGTTTGGGTCAGCACCGTGAAATCCTGTATGGGTCTGCCTCTTAACAGAGTAAGATAATTCTATAGTTACATTTAATCATCTCTACTACTGTACTTAATTTATACCTTGTGTGATATGAGTTTGTACCTGTGTGGTACTTTTTTTCGTGTTAATACCTTGGTGGTATTCTTTTATGTGGCGTACCTATGTGTTACTTACCTTCATGGGTTTTCTTCCTTTGTGAAACAGTGGAGAATGGGGATTTGGAGTTGGATTCTATGTTTTCATCATGATTGAGATGTGGTTACTTGATAACATAGGTATATGTATGGGCATATACCTATGTAGGGTTTTCAGTTGATTTCAGGCCCTGTGGTTTATCCTTGGTGGATTTTGTGAGACCTTGAGGATCTCAGGGTCCCTACAGAGTATCGTTATACTCATCCCTACATGGGCTATGCCCGTACCTCGTTGTGTTTGGTGCAGATGTTGAATAGTGCTGACTGAGGATAATAGTACCAAGATTGGAGGTAGCTCGGAGGTGGACCACAGATGAGGCGTATCGTAGAGACGACCATTCCAGAGCTATACCTACCCTTCAGGTAGGATCTTTGGCGGGTGATCACATGAGCTATTCCAGTTTACATGTAATTTATATTTCTTGTACTTTACTATTGGGCTTGTATTTTGGACCCTTTTTACTTTCAACACTCTTTTTTCATATAATTTACTTTTTTTATATCTTTTTGTGTGATTATTTGTGTGTTTTTATAGGTTATTAAGGAATTTCTTTCCCAGTTTTAGGGAATACGCCTTTCGAGGTTAGTCACTAGCCCCTAGAATATGTAAGGCAGGCTTGGGGAAGTCACGACACAGGCCGCGGGGGACGGGTCATGACTATATCATACGCCACTGACTATATCCCATGACATAGAGGATTATACATTATGGCATGTATCCCACATTAGATCGAGCATCATAAATTATGACCTATAATTATTTGATGAGATGGAGAAAATACCGAATAAATTAAATGGAATTATCAGAGCCACTCATAATATAATGATAAACCAAAAATATGTGTGAAACATTAAATCAATCGTTCTACCCATCATGAAAAATAAATGGAGTGAAGATGTATAAAATAAAATTTTCTATATGTTAACACACATGATGAAGTTAATATTTTATTTGATATATACCACAAATTCAATCACCCAAAATAAAAATATCAGTATATAATTTGTAGGGTGATTCGTAAAACCTAACCCCATAGGATGCATATCTTTTGAAAAGAAACATTATAGTAGATGTATAATATGGAAATAGTTTTTATAAAACATATTTAAATTTTATATAAAATGAAAAAGTATGAAAGTCACTTTTAGAAAACATTTTTGTGAAGGAGATAAAATGAAACTTTGGAAATATTATTTCAAAAATATCCCCAATAATAGAAACCTGAAAAAAAATTAATGTTCTTATAAAAAAAATATATTCGAGGATATAAAATGTATATAATTGTAAGAAATTCCTTTTGAATCATTTTATAAATTTTTAGATAAAAACCAAATTCATAAAAAAAAGTTATAAATTTTATTTTATAAAAGGAGATAATGAGAGGTATATAGAGTACCAAAAATAATACACACTTTTATTTAAATGTTACAAAATAATAAAATTTTGGAAATAAAAAATATGGACATAGATGAGAGTTGTTGAATATGTTGGATTAGATTTTTTATTTACAATATTATATTTATTTATTAATAATGGAAACAATAACAGTTGAATATTTTTATATGATAATATCATTCACCATTGGAGAAAGATATAATTCCCTATTAAATATATAAAATTTAAGAGATAATAATAATAGAATAACATATTAAAATAAGAACTATTATGACATAATGAAATGGAAATTATACCAATAAAACCCATACCTTTTTAGTAACTTTTACCTAAAAGGGTATTAGTTATATGAAAAAGAGAATAAATTACTTTTGTAAATCCATGAAAAATTTCAAAACAATTTTTTTTAAAAAAAATTATATTGTGAGAATATTCTTTGGGAATGTCTAAAAAATGATTATAACTAATTTAATGGGAATTGAATTATCAAAAATGATTACAACACCAGTAATAATAATTTAAAAAAATATGAAGGTGGGATCAGTAAATTTAATTTATAATATCATGAATGAAACTTTAGTAATGATAATAGAAATAGATAGTGAACGATTTACACCATTTTAAAGGACATATGGTTCATTAAATGAAACATACATCTATTATAGGAAATTGGGATAATAATTCATACCTCCCATTATCACTTGGTAGGATGTGATCTAAACTCCCCCAAATTAATTTATGATTATAATTCATCTACATCATGATCAAATTTTTATTAATTTTACTTAAAACCATTCATATATAATTTCCTGTTATGATTTCATAAGTAATTTTTTTTGAAAAGAAAAATAATATTAAGTGGTAAACATTAATTTTTAATCTATCCTACCATTGATGATGCAGTTTGAGTCCGTAATACATGATTATTGTTTCTTCAAGTCTAGAATTATCATAGAGATAAAACTTGTGTGATTGATATATTTATGAAGATAAATGGTGATTTTTTTTGAATTTACAATGATTATTCATAAGAATTATCTAAAATCAAATTTCTTAAATTTTGATTCAATAAAAAATTAATTTTTTATAGAATATAGTAATATATGATATCATTCATGAATTAAAAAACAACATAAAATTGTAATTGTTACATAATATTATAAGTATTTAATTTTTCTTAATCATTCATTATTCATACATTATTCCATCACACATATAGGCGGTTGAAATGACCCATATAATTATTGAATAATGAATTTGTATGAAAATGTAATTGTATAGCTATAATATCACTTATACAAAAGAATTATTATTTTAAAATAATATTATTAAAGTGGTAAATAATATTTTAGAATAGTAATAATATATAAAAAGACAATAAATTTTTACAGAGTAGATGATACTTATATTGAGGACATTATACATTTTTTAGATACCTTCTTATAAATGTTAAATTTTGGGAACATTATTGGGATCAGAGGTCAGAAAATATGATATATGATTCTTTGGTAGATTATATAGGTAGGGATCCAATGAAAAATAAATGTAATGGTGTATGATCATGTAGTTTGATAAGGGGTTCTTCTATAGGTGATATTGAGTGGAATTTTAAAAAATTCCCATTAATTATTTCATATGGAATGTGGATAATAATGAAAGTAGATAAAAAGTTAAAAAATAACCGAGATATGAAATTTTTTGGTTGAACATTCCCTCATAAACCCATGTAGAGATAATTGTTTATAATATTTTGGAACATTAACCCTAATTTAACTTGTTTAAATCATTTTACATTTATTGGGTTAACAATATTTTTACCTAGATAACTTATTTTATGCATAAATATCAAATTTAAAATTTTTATTAATTGGGAAATGATAATTAAAATGTGAAATACATTTAAATATATTAAATTCGAAAATGTGATAAAAAATAATTTAAATTTCACAAGTCATTACTCATAAATAAACATATTTTATAAAAATATAATTTCAATAACAAAATTAATTTATTATTACACCCTTTATAACAACCTAAAATTCTAGAGTAAGATCCTTATATTTGATAGCATGCATGACACACGATACCAAGAGCATAAGGGAATATAATACCCTGATACATAAACATCTATGCATTATTTTCAATAGATTTCATATATTATATATTTTGAAAGTCAGGAAACACTGAGTTAGTGTGTGTTACACGTAAGATATACTTTCTTCGAAAGCTTACATTGCTTGTAAAAACATGTTTCAACCAAATAATAATATATTATTAAAATATTATTATTTAATATAATAAGACATAACTGATCAATTAAATTAGTGGTTATGAATAGAATCAACTATATTATGAAAATATATGGTTTACAAAAATATAATATAAATTCATAGGTCACAAACTAATTATAAATGAATATAAGAACCGATTGAATATAAAGGAAAATATTATTATTTTTATTCTCACAAAGAAGTTTTACCATAATAAATTAAATTAATAATAATTTTTTATTTATATTAATATGATATATATATATATAAATCATGTATCCAATCATATATTTTTTTATTAATTCAATATATTTGATAGTTTTAATATAAAAAACAAACCCAATTTTATGCATAAAATACAATATTTTTATTAAGGGATTTTTACCACCTTTTAATGGGGAACCCATTTTAAATATAATTTTTGACAATTTTATAAAATAAATATGTCCAAATAAACTTATTATATGTAATAGAAAAATAAAAATTATCATAGGATAAATTTTTGGTATTTTTCTTTAAAGAATAATTTTTAGAGAATAGTGAAAAATTGTGAATTTTTGCTGAAACTCCTTTTTATAAAATTTAATTATAAGGATAAATTATATTTTAGATTAGTTTTAAAGATTAATTACATAATATATTTATAAATTAATCTAATATAGGTCACTCGGATCAATTTCACTTTCATATTGACTATAAAAACAAAGAAAACTTTTAGATGTTTTTACCATAAAAACCTACATTGTCGTCCGGACTGCAAGATTAAATTTAAATTAATTTCTGTCGCATATGTGATTTTAATTTTGAAAAATGGATTCAAAATTATTAATTAGATTAATTAATAATTTCTAATAATTTCAACATATATTTTGACGAAAAATATTGTTCAAATTGATTAAAAATAATTACAATGAATAAGTGAAAATTATGCTTAATAAATGACTAAACCTTAAACTTAAGGAATAAATTGCCTATATTCTTGTTAAAAAGCCATTTTATGTCCATATTTATACCCTATAATCACTTTTATTAAATTGGAACAATAATGGGTTCCAATTTTAATGTAAAAAATGTGTATCAAATTCCATTTTGAAAATATTACAAGATGGGCACTCCTCCTCTATTATAAAGGGCCTCCTCTTATCCTCATTCCTCACACCTCTAAAAAATATAGGTTTTCCCATGATCATCCCATATATATTCCCCAAATACCTCACCTATACCTTGAAGACTAAATTTGTTTATAAATCCTTACATGTATTCCTTTTGATATAAACCAAAAGAACTTACCTAATTAAGAGGTAAATTCTTTTCTCAAGCTCTATAGTTTCATATTAATTTTACACGCCCTAAAATCCCTTTATTCGATGATTATATAAAAAACCAGTATCAAAAATTTACAATTATTTGTTTTGTTAAAGGGTTCGGGTTACACATACACACACCTCCGTCTAATGGGTGATGAATATACTATAACTGTGTACGGTGAACTACTAAATCAAGAAACGATGATTGTTCAATTTCATATACCACCTCTAACAGTTCCCATTGTGATGGAAACTATGTTTATATATGATATATATATGATATTTATTATTCATTTATTATTCTTTAATTTTTATTTATAATATAAAATTATTCTTTCAATCTTGTATAAATATGATAATTTCATTTGAGGAATTCTGGACTACCGCCCCCTCATAGTGATATGACTTGTTCATGCCATAAAAGGATTGTATTAAGGATTATTTTAAAAACACAAAGTAACATATATAACATAGATATTATACTATACATATAATATATATTTGTATCCTTTACTTTTAAATCTTTCAATACAAAAAACAAATGAAATTTGTGTTCATGCCTACATATGGAATACAATCTTCATGAACAGTGCATTTCATTTCTTATCTTCAAACATTATAGATTATTATAAAGACATATGCACTGAATAAATAATATAATTATGTCTTGATTAAAAATATTTATATGAATAAATCATGATCTATGTAATATGATAATCAAATAACAAGTCAAAATAAACACGATCAAACTAGGAAAATAATACATGAAATAGTGAAAATAATGAATGATTGTTAAAAAACGATTAATAAGATTATATATGATATTATAAACATTATTATGGTTCTATTATAAGTTAGTAACATATTTTAAACAAATATAAAAAGGTATAACAACCACACAACCAAAAAAGGAAGGTTATAGTAATGGACGTCATCTCAATTTACATTCCATTGAGACTAACTTAAGTCAGTAACCTAGTTTATATTATATTATTTATATAATTCCCTTTAAAAGATATATCCTGAACATATTTATTCAAATTATATTATAAGTTTCATTTAATATAACATATTTCTGGGTATTATTATTTAAATGTTTCAAAGTGTTATGTGACACATTGGGATGATTAAATATTATTCTCCTCAAGAATGGTCTTAATGATTATATTTTCAATCTCACTTGCTTAGGGATTTTCAACTCTCTCTTGAAATAAAAAATTTATTGAAAATAATTCTTCCTTTGAAATTTCTTTGAATATCCATTTTTCTATTTTATGTATATTATTATTTTCCAAAATTGTATATCATTTTTAATACAGTATTTACTATGATATTTATTTGATTAACTATGGAATAATGATTAATCTATATCTTTCAATCAATAAAGATATATGACAAGGCACATTTTTTATTATTTAAATTGATTATTAGATATAAGGAATGATTTTGATATGTATGAAATGGGTGGGGACCCATTATAGATATCCCCTCAATGCATGTGTAGTGTCATGAGATAAAATAGTTGGCCAAAATAGAATGGAAATATCTCGATAGTTAAAAGTCATGTGAAAGGTATTTATGGTACTATTTCAATTTACCTAGGAAACATGGAATGCAATAAATAACATTTACCTCATATAAATTCAATTATTATTCATCAGAGATATTTTAAGTAGATATATCTATGGATACATTTTTTTCTCAGTTTATTGATTTAGATGGATTGATTTCCAGTCTCATTCCTTTATATATTGATATTTCCATATGTATTTATTTTAATGGAATTTGTTAACAGTTATTTACCATTCTTTGTTAATTTACTCATATTTATTTATTATTTCTTCTTCTCTACTTACCCTTAAAAATAATATGAGCTCATCCTTATTATGATTTCTTTCCCTAGATTATAAAGAGGGAATCATTGAATAATAATTCAAGGATGTAGTTTATTTCATTATATTATGTTTAATGTTTGTATTTTCTATACTCCAATATATTATGGGTATTTTTTATGTTATAAGTTATTCCAATAATGGAAAAATGATTTCTTGTAATCATTCCAATATAATTAAGTAATGAAGTGGATTTGGGATTCTGGGGTTAGGGCATTATAGTTGGTATCAGAAGAATTTTATCATAAAACATGGAAACCAGATTTAGGAAAATAAGATTAGGGAATATAAACCTAAGATATACATTGAGGATAATTATATAAGAACACCCTATAATTTTGGTAAGGTTTATATTATGTGTGTATTTATAGAAATATATCGATGTCTAGATAATAAAAGTCGATGTGGTTTTGGAATGGATGTACCTAGGAGTAATAACTTTGACATGGTCTTCTAGAACTGACTCGGTGTATCCTGGTACACGAAAATGGGGCTTACTGTGCACCTAGTTTGACACTCTTTGGGTAAACTCTTTTGATAGTTTACATTTTCTTTTCCTACCATTGTGATGGATTTAGAAGTAATGATATCCCCAAAGAATCCATTTTTATGATTAGGATATTAGTTATGAATAAATATCTTAATTTATGTTACACTATATTTAGATTTATAAAAAATTAATAATCTTATGATATAATACAATATATTCTGCTCTTTATA
Organism: Viscum album; assembly: GCA_963277665.1. Lineage (NCBI taxonomy): Eukaryota > Viridiplantae > Streptophyta > Magnoliopsida > Santalales > Viscaceae > Viscum > Viscum album. The sequence continues at coordinate 573,030,185 of OY728122.1, read as the reverse complement.
AATATAACATGGAAGGTGTAATTATATAATACTCATGGAAAATTTTTAGATTTCTATACTGAATAGACTAATACTGATGGTATTGGGACTATGAATGTCAAGGAAGTATAAGTGTATCTTAGTCAGTTTATGACACATAAAATTTCTGGAAGGAGAAACCAGTTACACATTGACATTCTCTAATATTGTATCGCATTATGAGAGAGAGGACCACATCATTAACTTAGAATACTGATATAATGGAAGAAGAGTAATGGATTAAGTATTTGGAGAAGATATTCATGTTATTAATATGTGGTGAAAAGGAAAATATTAATGTTTCAGTGCATTATCTCTATAGTGATGTTGATCAGTTGTGGTCCTTGATCCTGGATACTAAGAAGGAAGAAGAAATAAAACTCATGGAATGAAGTGAATTTAAGGATACCTAATTTGATAAATAACTCACTCGTGATCATTAAATTTAAATAAAGATAAAGTTTTGTAGCTTAAATCCAAAGGATGATGATAATGTTTTTGATTATGAAGCTATATTTACAAGGTTATCCAGGTATGCTATAGATTATATATGCCACACAAACTATATGATCAACAACATCATTGGGGGTATTAATCCAAATCATCAAAGGTTTCTGGATTCTATGATGTTTTAATTATATGAAGAAATTGTTTTATGTGCCATCATGATGTAGAAGAAATCATAAAAATCCAAGAAATTCCATAGAAACTATAATAAAAGGAGGTGTTATGAGTACCAATAAAAAGGGAATTCATCAAATAAGAATAAATAGTTTGAGAAATTTCCAATGTGTGAGAAATATGGAGTGAATCACCCAGGGAAATTCTTGAAAGGATTGGGAGTTTGTTATAAGTGCAGAAAAAAGGTTCATTATGAAAAAGATCAAAAACCGAAGAATAAAAAGGCTACTATTCAGTGTCACAATGGAAATAAGACAGGTCACTATGCTATTGAATTCCATAAGAGTCAAGGGAATATACCTATGAAGAATATATGGTATCAAGTTCAAGCATATGGTATTAACACAAACGAAGTTGAGTGATTAATGTTCTTCTATATTTGGGAACTATAAAAAATGTTCTAAATGTATTTTATATATGATCGTAGGAATTATGAAATATATAAGGATTGTACTCCAGTACTTTTTCAATAAATATTCTTGACGATTTTTTTAATGGTACCATGTTACAAAATATAAAGTGATGCGTTTTAGAAAAAAAAAATTAAGGTAAATTCATCCCTTAATATGTTCCTAATGTTGAGATAAAGGGGAATTAATTATTGGTTTGGACAAGTGCTGACTACCGTGGAATTGATTAATGACTTGTCATTATGTGGTATATTCCATCACTGTAGGAGGTTAAAACACATTTGTATTTATTGATTATATCCAATTACATGATTCTTATATAAGTAACAAGGAATAATTCATGGTTCAAATAATGTTTTATGATAATTTTAGTTATTACCATATTTTAATAGGATACAGGATGAAGTTATTAAGATGTTTGGAAAGTAAAAATCTATATCTTCTTCATGATGATTAAAGGAAAATTATATGTTCATTTTGAAAATTCTATGACCATAATTCTAATTCATTAGAGCATACTCTTTTGGAAAATTTAACCATTTATGAAATTATTTAAGTTGTAATTTTATGTGGTTTTAGATATTGATATATTGCATCACTATATAATGAATATTTTTCCAAGAGATGAAGTAAAAATAGTTCATGGAATGACCCAAAGGATAATATTGTTCTTATAGAAACATAATAAGAATATATACTTGTATTCTTAGATAGAGAAAGAATTACTCAACTCTATGAAAATTATCTTGAAATAAAAAATTATGTCATAGTACCTTTATTTCTGATGATTCAAATGGTGATTACAACATCACAGATTTAGGGATTTCTGATTGTTAACTATCTTGAAACTGTGTTCTCTAGAAATCTCTATCAGAACTTGATTGTTATATTTTTCATATATACCCATGTTTCTATTTCCAACTAATGTTCTCCTACTATAAAACCTTGTTATGTAAGCATTATAGTTTACATTCTCTCTTATTAAGAATATGTGTTATTAACCCTTTTTACGATGTGGGTATTTCAACAACAGTTTATTTTCAATCCCTCTATCACCGAGATCAGGTATAAATTGTGAAGACATAATTTATTACAGGTGGAAAGAATGTAACACCCCAAGATTCTAATGTAAGAACCTTATATTCGACAGCAAGTATGAAATACGACACAATGCACATAATATGTAATAATACCCAGATACTATAAAATATATTTACTAATTAAAATATTTTTCATATATTCTTTATTTCTAAATTCACCCAAAATTGAGTTAGTGTGTGTTACACATAAGAGATACTTTCTTTGAAAGCATACATTACATACAAGACCATGTTTTAACTGAATAATAATATATTTATAAAATATTATTATTTAATATAATAAGGGATAACCTAGAAAATAAATTAATGGTTATGAATAGAATTAACTATATTATGAAAATATATGGTTTACAAAAATATAAAATGAATTCATAGGTTACAAACTAGTTATAAAAGAATATAATAACCGAATGAATATAAAAGAATATATTATTATATTAAGGTTTAAAAAGATGTTATACCCTAATAATTTAAATTAATTATAATTATTCAGTGATATTTATATGATATATATATCTATATCCAATATAATATTTTTTATATTCATACAATAAATTTGGTATTTATAAGATAAAACACCCCAATTTTATGCATAAAATATTATATTTTTATTAATTCATTTTTACTAAATTTTAATGGGTAATCCATTTTACATAAAATTTGTGTCACTTTTATAAATTTAATATTTCAAAATAAAATTTTTATTAGGAGCAATAAATAACAATTATATTATAGTTATTTTTTTTGTATTTTTCTGTGAAGATTCGTTTCTAAATGAATAAGAAAAAATACAGAATTTTTGTTTGAAATAGAATTTTCATCTGATTAAATTAGAATGGTAAATTAATGTCTAGATTAGTTTTAAAATTTAATTAAATCTTATCATTAAAAATTAATGTAATTTAGTTAATAGGTAAAATTTTCAATTTTAAATTAACTATAAAAACATAGAAAACTTTTTTATGTTTTAACATTAAAAATCGCATTGTTGTTCCGGTTGTGGGATTAAATTTAAATTAATTTCAATGAAATATCTCATTGGAATTCTGAAAAAAAAAAGATTCCATATTTTGAGTCAGGATAATTTATAATTTCTAATATGTTCAAATTATTTTTTCACTAAAAATATTAGTGAATGTGATTAAAATTAATTATTACGTTTATAAGAAAATAAGGCTTCATAACTGACTAAAACATGAAAATAAGGAAATAAATGACTTGTAAAATTGTCCAAAATCCATTAGATGGAAATATTTACACCCTATCCTCCCATATATAGAATTGGGACCCTTATTGGATCCACATTCAACATGGAAACAATGTATGGAATTCCATAGGAAAAATGTTTCAAGACTTCCACTCCTCCTCAACAATAAAGGGAATTCTATTCTCCCCATTCCTCATACCACTTTACACACATAGGATATAATAATATCTACCCATATAAATTAACAACAAATCTACCTTTGACCATTAATCCTAGTGTTGGGTACAAATCCGACAAAGGAATCCCTTTGATATAACCCAAAAGAAGTTTCCTGATTAAGAGGTAATGTCTTCTCTCTTTCTCTCTAGTTTAATTTACATTCAACACCCACTAAAATCATTTTATTCTACAGTCATATAACAAAAAATATCCTATATATAATAGGATGTTATTTGTTAAAGGGTTAGACCTACACTTATACGTGCCTCTATCAAATGGGTAATAAACATACTGTTTCTGTGTACAATTAACTATTGTGTCATGAAACAATGATTGTTAATTTTACATTGTCACCTCTCATGGTGTCCATTATTTTAAAAAACCATCCCCTAAGTCTTGTGTCATTACTACCCCAAGCCCGCCTTCAATAGGCCATGGGTTTGCGACTAGCACCAAAAGGCCATTTCTTGAAAATAGGAAGGAATTGCCTCAAAACCCATACACACACAAGTAGGGTACACTACAAAAAAGTAAAACACAATGTAAGAGTACGGTGAAACCCCAAATAAGTGTAATCGTATGTACTAAAAGCAAAGGGCCAGAATAATAGTCCAACTGAATGGTACAACTACAACTGAAAAATTGAAAATAGCTCTTGGAATCGTCCACTGAGGATCCTACTATAAGGGTTGGTACAACTCATCTCCACTGCTCTCCATGTCAACTAATCTTCTCTATGAACTTCTTGGTCTTGGCTCCCTTAAGACTCAACGATGCTGCTTGTCGTCTGCACAAGAAACAACATGGTGCATGCGAAGACCATGTAGGGATGAGTATAACAATACCCAGTAGGGACTCCGAGACCCCCGAAGGTCTCTCACAATTCCACCAAGGAAAACCAAAAATCATGATCTCAATCACAAAGCACAAATAGAAAGACCCATCTCAAACTAGGTATAATTAAAGAAAAGAAGTACATATGATTAGTCATGAAGCTAGATCATCTTATTCTGTTATGTAGACCTGCTACTGACTATACGGAGTCTGTCCCACACAAGATCGATAAGTACTAACCCCCACAATACCCACATAGGATCCTACAAGCCCGAAGTCTATAGGAACTAACCCCGACTAACCCAAATAAGATCTGACCCACACAAGATCGGTATGAACTGAACCACACAGGATCATTGAGCGCCGAACCCCATTGGATCTAACCCACTCAAGATCAATATGCGTAGAACCACATAAGATCTATGAGCACTGATCTATATAGGATCTGACCCACACATGATCATTAGGTGCTGACCCAGATTGGATTTCTTGGTACTAACCTCCGTATGATCTGTCTCTAACCTCCGCCTCACTACGAACCACTGGATTCCTGCTCGTAGCACGCTTCATTCTGGGAGAACCGCTCCTCAATCCATTAGTTTTATTTCATCCATAATAAACTCCAATGAAGAAGTAACCCGAGGATCTATCACATCATAAGAGTTCCTATGCAATAGATGACGCGTCAACCGGATGCTCAGTCTATATGTTATAGGCTATTTAGTGCAGAGGGCCCAGTTGGATTCAGAGTCGATCCAAACCGATGGTACTCCAAATTTCTCCAAAACTCTGGTGGAGTATCTCAAAAGGACTGTGTCGCTCTAAGGGTCCCAGTGCCGCAAATGATTCATCAAATGATCATCCTTTTCCTGAGATACAGTCACATAAGTTTATATGGGCCCGTGAAGGGTCTAGGTCCGGTCCGGGTCTGACCCGGCCCGGCCTGCCCCAGCTGGGTTGGGCCGTAGCGGCTCGGTCCGCCTGCAGGCATGGCTCGTGGGGGTTGTGGGGTCCACCTAATGAATGGCTAAAAAGATCTGTTCAGCTCCCTGACTGGCGGTGCCTGGTGGAGCCACCTAGTCACCTACAGGACCCAGAGAGAGTGGGTCCCAGCCTTTTCCATGACCAATGCTTCAATGTCATGTCCCTTCAACGTGGCGCACGATGCTACACTCCCTCCACTTCCGCCTCCACTTCCAGCCGGGGGCTAACCGCCTTCTACTGCCACCGAGACATAATGTCGTGGCTCCCCTTCGCGGTGCATGACATTGCGCCGCTGGCGACTGTCACGACCAGTCGATGTCAGTTGTTTCCTTCACCCACCAACGCCAGTTGCCTTTGTCGTGCTGGTGGATCTTTCACGCAGTTCTGATGATGCTCCAGAGCTCCATTTCCACTCTCATCTACGCCTATGGGCCTTCCGGACTACCGCTATCACAACATGACCCTCGATATCATGTTACTATCAAATTGAGAATATCATCCCCAAAGAACGCAATAAAAAACATGTGGTATAGGTTCCGAGACTTGTTTGTTTGGCCCGCGCCCTCCGCGTTAGCATGATAATAGGTAGGAGAATAATTCATCGCTAATAAGCCTTATTAAAATAAACCCACTACCTTGATATCCATTGGAGGTGTCGCTGTTGTAGTGGGAGGAGCATCCACATTGGATAGAGTCTCCGGCATTCATCGATTCAAGATCGTTTCTGCTTGTGCTTTCATCCTATGTTTATTGGATGTTGCCACAGGACTTCTCTAGAGTTTCCTTGCTTGAAGAAGTCGTCCAAAAATTTCATCTCGAGAACCATTTTAAATGGATGTTGGAGGTGATTAACGCATTGAGGAATTAATGAGGTTCATTAAATTAATTAATGAACCTTTTTTAATCCACAACAGTGGAGTTATGGAGTTGATGAGTCAATATATTAATTTTCTTAGCATGTAACAATTCCCCACCACTGCTTCTCATCCGTTGGAGAAAAAGAAATAAAATAACACGTAACGTTATTTTATTATTTTTCTATAAAGTAAAAAATTTTACTTTCTCTCCCATCATACTACGGTGGAAGTGAATCTTCATTTAAGAGAATACTAGAACTATGTATACAATGGTGCCCTTGGATTTTTAATCTGAACCCCAATTAAAAATATTTAAAATAACACCCTCCCATTTACTGAACGTATCTTAAAAAAAGATAAAAAATTCATTTTGGGGACACCGGGCCTCTAAATCACACACCATCAATTTTCGTGGACTCAAAATAATCCCAAATAATTTAAAAAAATTACATGTAATTTTATGGTTATTTATATTCTCCCCACCATAGGGATTTTCATCACTAAAAGCTATAAAAAACTAGGGGAACAAATGGGGGTACTGTGCATGTATCTGAGCCTCCCACTCTCATGTGCTCTCATGATGGTTTTTGTGCTTCCAACGAGCTCGCACTAGAGGAATCGACCACCCACGAAGGACCCTCACCTATTGATCCTCTATCTCTATCGGGAACTCCGCAAATGTCACCCCATCATCGATATCCATCTCTCCCTAGTCAATAACATGTGATGGATCAAGCACGTTCTCCACAACTACAACATGTGGAAAACATTATGCACCAGGTGCTTCCGTGGAGAAAGTTCTAGATGGTACACCACCTCACCTACTTTTTTGAGGATTTATAGAGGTCTGACGAACCTCAAAGATAGCTTGCCACCCATTCCAAACATCTGTAATCCTAATCTGGGTAAGACCCATAGGATGAAATGGTCTCCCTCCTCAAACTCCAAGGGTATCCATTTCCTGTCGGCGTAAGACTTGTGTCGGCTCTGTTCAGTCTTCATCTACTCATGGATGATATGCACCTTCTCTGTGGTAGCCTGTACAATCTCTATACCCATAAGTGAAAACTCCCCTTGGTCTTTCCAGTAAAGAGGTGATCTGCATGGTCATCCATACAGAGCCTCAAACGGAGCCACACTGATAGTGGAGTAGTAACTATTGACGTATGTAAACTCCACTAGTGACAGGTGGTCCTCCCAACTGCTACCGAAATTGAGGACACAAGCATGAAATAGGTCCCCGATTGTCTGTATGGTCTACTCTCTCTGACCATCTTTCTAATGGTGAAAGGTGGTGCTCAAGCATAGATATGTTCTGAATGCCTCCTTCAATAATATCCATAAGAAGGAGGTAAAATGTGTGTCGTGATCTGAGATGATCATCGATGGAACCCTGTGAAGTCTCATAATCACTTACACAAAGAGGCATCCCATGACCTCTACTGATCCCTGCTCTCGGATGGATAAGAAGTGGGATGACATGGTGAGTCGGTCAATGATCACCCATATGGAATCGTGGCCCCTAGATGTATGTAGTAGCCCTATCACAATGTCTATAAGGATACCATCTCAATTCCACTCCGGTACCTCTAGTGGCTGAGCTAAGACAACTAGTACCTACTACTCGGTCTTTACTTGCTGACAAGTGAGGCATCAAGATACAAACTCTTCCACATCTTTCATCATTCCTGTCCACTAGTACTGACGTTAGTGGTCCTGGCACATCTTAACCACTCTAGGATACAAAACTAATGGGTTGTTATGGAACTCCCTAAACACGTCCTCCCATATCATCATTGGTACCATAGTTCATCCTTTGAAGAGAATGGTGTGCTCCCCACCTTTAGAAAATTCTCTGAGGAGACCATACTGAGGATATCCGAGCACGTCAGGCCTCGTAGTCAATGTCCCCATGTTGTGCCTTCGGAACACGCCGTAGAAGTAGGGGAGTGACAATCATAGACTAGAGGTAAGCTGCTCTATCTCTATTCATGAAGGATATCTGCAACATGACTAGCTGCTCAATCAACTCACTCAGTAGATGTAGAATAGAACTCCTACTGAGTGAATCTAATACATTGTTTCCCTTACTAGGAGTATATACTATCTCAAAGTCATAGTCCTGGAGGAACTCTAGCCATCTTCGTTGGCTCAGGTTCAGGTCCTTCTCTGAGAAGATATACCTGAGACTCTTGTGATCAGAGTATACTGTAAAATGTTCTCCCATCATGTAGTGCTACCACATCATCAGCGCAAAGACCACTACTGCTAACTCCAGGTCATGGGTTGCATTATTCTTCTCGTGTTATCTCAAATCTTGTTAGCTATAGGCGATAACCACTAGCTCCTACATCTGGACACAACCTAGTCTGGTCCATGATGTGTCGTAGTGGACTATGTACCCAACTCACTCTTCTGGTATCCTCAAGATGGGGGAACACTACAATTTGTGCCTCATCTCTTGAAAACTGTTCTGACACTTCTTCATCCACAGGAAAATATTACCCTTCTTCATCAATGATGACAAGGGTGCCCCTACCCTAGAGAAGTTGGGTACAAATCTCTTGTAGTACCCAACAAATCCTAGGAAACACCTCACATCAGTCACACACCTGGGTGATTCCTAAGAAAGAACTGCCTCTATCTATACATAATCCACTAAGAACCCAACCTCCAAGATAATGTGCCCCAAGAAGTGGACTTACCATATCTAGATATGGAACTTCGAGGTATTTCCATTAATCTTGTGCTCTCAGAGTTTATCAGGGACTATATGTAGGTGTGTGACATTCTCCTCCTCCGACGCTGAGTATATCAAGATGTCATCCATTAATACAACCACAAAGAGATCGAGGTATTGCTGGAAGATCCTATTCTTGAGCTCCATGAACACTACTGGAGTGTTGGTCATACCGAAAGGCATCCCCAAGAACTCATAATGCCCATACCGACATCTAAAGGTTGTCTTCGATATGTCTTCATCCCGTACTCTGAGCTGATGATAGCCTGATCTGAGGATTATCATCGAAATCCATCGAGCTCCCTTCAGATGGTTGAAGAGATCATCGATACTCGAGAGTGGATATTGTTTTTCATAGTCACCTGGTTCAGGTGCTGATAGTCCACACAAATCCTCATGCTCCCATCCACCTTTTTGGTAAACATGATCGGGGATGCCAATAGAGAAACACCGGGCCTTATAAACCCCTTTCCCTGAAAGTCCTCCAGCAATTCCCACAACTCCCGAAGCTCTATGGGAGCCATCCATTATGATGGTGTAGATATCAGTGTCGTCCAAGGGTACAGGTCGATGTGAAAGTCTACCTCTCTGCGAGGAGGTAGTCCTAGAATATCATTAGGGAAAACATCAGTATACTTGTCCACCACCACATGATATCTCAGACTCTTAAGGTCAACTGCACCATGGGTAAGGCTAGCCAACTGACGTGTGATCGGCTACAACCTCTTCTGAGAAAGTCCATCCTGTGTTGCAAAGGATTCCTTCTCACCGGTGAAAAAAAACTTGATCCCATCCTCGCAGACACACCAAACTTTTTCACTAAAACAATCAATCTGAGGATGAACTATGGATAGACAGTCAATACCGAAGATGGCATCGTAAGGCATCAACTTTACTACTAAGAGATCCCAGCCAATGCTCTCTCCTCCTAGAGTAAACTCACACTACCGGAAACAGTGTGTAATCATCGAATCCTCTCATGTAGGAGTCTTTAATCATAAGGATAGAGAGGATAACTCCATATGAATATGCGGTCTCCGAACGAGTTCTTTGGAAATGAAAGATTTACTAGCACCTCTGTCTATAAGTACTACAACTAGGGTGGAATAGACACAAATCATACCTCTATTCATCTCTGAAGCATCGTGGTCATAGGCCTCTGCAACCTATAGCTATTCTCGCCCATGTCCACCTACTCCATGTGGTCGGGGTGGACCTCCTAGTGGTAGAGGAGGTAGAACATCAAACCACCACCCATCGCCTGCCATACGACCAACTCCTCTTCCTCGTCCGCCACCCTGTGGACATCCTCACTCAGACATCTTCCTCTTCCTCGGCAGTACCTTGACCATCTATGAATTGTTGGTACAGTGGTTCTAGTAGTCACAAGCCATGTGGCCCTGCCTGTCACACATGAAGCACAGTCTTCCTCCTAGCTGACCTTCTCTGCCTTCCGAGCTCCGCACTTCTGACCCTGTGTCTCGGGGTCGTCCCATGGTGGGTCTAGACCGATTGGACCTCTGCTTCTTGTTTCTACTGCCTCCTACAGATTACTCGACTACCTGTTGTCTGGTGGTGGCTCTCACCATCAGTGCCTACTCATCTTTAAAGATCTCCACCAACAATGCTCGCTCGAGCACTCCAGCCTACATCGGGATATTCAGCGATATCATCGATGCTCTGATCTCCCAACAGAGAACCTTCTCAATGGTACGGTCCCTGAAGAATGGGTCATATACCATGTCGGTGGAGTGGCACAAGAGGTCACTGAATCTCTTCGAGAACCAGGATATTGTCCGGCTGCCCTGTTGTATGTGGAGGAGCTCCTAAATACGCACTGAGTATAGTGTGGCTGGAACAAAATCCTCCCTAAAGAGTCTCTTAAAATTTATCTAGGTGAGGGTCACCTCACCATGTGTATGGAGTGTCAGGCTCCACCATCTCTCTATTTTTTCCTAGGAAAGGCTAGCATTGTGGATAACTATCTACTATGATGGTGTCTCAACCACGTGAAAAAATCTAGCAATAGCCTCCAGCCAGTCCTCAGCTTCCTGGGGATCTGTCTATCCTTGAAACATAAAAGGCCTATATCTCTGGAACTCATGTAGTGCGCGTATTCGGTGCACATGTTATGCTGGTGGGGATGGTGGCATCTTATTCCCAATGGGTGGTGGTGATGCTAGTGCACCACCTGAAGGTGCTACCATAGTAAGAGGGACTTGCACCGAAGCCTCGTCGCTCGGGGGGCCATCATCGTGTACACTTTGAGGAATCTAGGCTGGGTTTACATGTGGTGGAATCAAAAAAAGAAACATGTGTTCCATGATTAATAAGTTATACCTGGTGAGCTGACTCAAAATAGATCAAAGTAATAACCTATCCAAAACACATGCAATAAGTGTTTTCATGCACCGAGTCGGAAATCAGAATTCAGGGTCCCAGTGTATGGAGATGTTAGCCGCCGCACCAAAACTGAACTCCCCGAACTGAAAAACACACTCAAAATTCTAAACACTATTGCTATATTAAAAAGATCAGAGTCCTAGTCCTTCAGTAGAACCAACTCCTTTGAAACCAATTTGTCATGCCCTGTGCCCCGAGGCCTGCACTGTGACTAGCGTAAGCCTGCCTTCAATTGGCCAGGGGTTGGTGACTAGCACCGAAAGGAACTTCCCAAAAATGGGAATGCATTGACACAAAACCTGTACACACACAAACATGATTAACTATGAAAAAGTAAAACACAATTCACGAGTAAGGTGAAACCACAAGTAGTAACCACAACTATGTGTAATAGTATGTACTGAAAGTAATGATCTGAAATACAAGCCTAACAGAAAAGGTAAAAATACAACTAAAAAATATAAAACATCTCTTATAATTGTCCACCGAAGATAGTAAATGAAGGGTATGTACAACTCATCTCCACTGCTCTCCATGTCATCCAATATCCTTTGTGTACTTCCTAGTCCTGGCTCCCTCAAGAGTCATCCAAGCTTCTCATCGTCTACAAAAGACACAAAAAGGTGCGGGCGAAGCCCATGAAGGGGTGAGTCTAAAAATACCCAGTAGGGACCCTGAGACCCCAATGGTATCTCGAGATTCCACTAAGGAAAACCACAAAGCATGATCTCAGTCAAAAATCACAAATCAAAGGACTCATCTCAAACCAAGTATAAGTAAAGAACATAAGTAAAAATGATTTTTCAAGAAGCTAGATCATCTTATTATGTAAATATGCACTAATGATAACCACACAGAGTCTGACTCACATAGGATCGATACGTACTAAACTCCGAAAGACCCACACAGGATCCAACCCACCCAGAGTCGATAGGTTCTAACCCTGGCTGAAACACACAGGATCTGACCCACACAAGATCTGTATGCGCTGACCCCCACTGGATCGCTGAGTGAAAACCCACACAGGATCTGACCCACACAGTATCGGTATGCGCTGACCCATATAGGATCATTGAGCACTGGCCCACAAAGGATCTTCCCTACACAAGATCGACAGGTGCTGACCCACACAAGATCACTCGGTACTAACCTTCGTATGATATGTCTCCAACCACCAACTCACTGACAGCCACAAGATTCCCACTCACAGCGTGCTTGATTATTGGAGAAACGCTCCTCAACCCATTGATCATATTTAAACTGGAAAATATTCCCACTAAGAGTAACCCGATGAACTTCACGTTATAAGGCTTCCAACACAACAGATGGCCTGTCAACTGGATGTCCGATCTGTATGTTATATGCATTTTAGTGACAGGGCCTAGTTGGATTTGGAGTTGATCCAACCTGTACATACTCCAAAATTCTCCAAATATCTCATGGAGTATCTTAAAAGGAAGGTATCTATACATGGATCCTAGCACCACAGACATTCCGTCAAACAGATGTCTGATTCGTGTGATACAGTCACTTATGCATATCTGGGCCGAGAGGGGTCCGAGTCTGGTCCGACCCGATCAGACCGACCTAGTACATGTCTGACACAGATCAGTATGGGATTGAACTAGCGCAGACTGAAATGGGCTTGGATGGACTTGTTAGGTAGGTCTGTGGCGGGCTTGGCCCACAGGGCCACGACAGCTCGGCCCGCTAGCTAGTGCGACCCACGTGGGTCGCACGATCCACCTGAAAAATGGCTCAATGGAGCTGTTTGAATCCCTGATTTGCAGTGTTATGTGGCACTACCTCATCACCCATGGGACTCATAGTGATTAGGTCCTAGCCTTCTCCACCACCTTAACTTCAATGTTCCATCCTTTCAACGTGGTGCGTGATAGTGTGTTGCCTCTGCCTCCTCCTCCATGGTAAGGCAAGGGCCGACTACATTCTAAATCCATTGCAGCATGATACCATAACTCCCCTCCACAGTGCGTGATGGTGACTCACTTGCTACCACCACATTCGGCCGATCTTGGCCTCTGCCGTCACCCACTGGCGCTGGTTGCCAGTGTCGCACCGGTAGATCTTCTACAGGGCACCAACGATGCTCTGGAGCTCTTTTTCCACTTTCCTATGCGCCTACGGGCCTCTCGGACTTCTTCCTTCACAGCATGACCCTCTGTCTCACGTTTCCGTAAAATTGGGATAACTGTCCATGAAGAACGCAATGAAAAACAAGCAGTAGAGTGTCTAGGCCTTATTCGTTTAGCCCACACCCCTCGCATTAGCATGATAATAGGTGGGAGAAGAATTCATCAAAGATAAGCTTTATTAAAATAAACCACCTACCTCGAGATCTGTTGGAGGTGTTGCGGTTGAAGCGGGAGGAGCATCCATGATGGATGGAGTCATTGGTGTTAGTCGATCGTGGATCGCTTCCACCCATGCTTCTGTCCTTCTTCGGTGGATGATTCTGTAGGACTTCCCCAGAGTTTCCTCACTTCAAGAAGCTATGTGAAAACCCTAGCCTAAGATCTATTTAAACATGAGAGGGAAATGTGAGTAATGCATTTAAGAATTAATGAAGTTCATTAAATGAATTAATGAACATCTTTTAATTCACAACGGTGGAGTTACACGGTTGATGAGTCAAGCCATTAATTGTCTTGACAAGTCACTGGTCCCCACCACCGCCAATCATCTGCTGGAGAAAAATAAATAAAATAAATTGTTAGGTTATCTTATTATTGTTCTATAAATTCCAAAATTTAACTTTTTCTCCTGACCTAATGAAGTTGAAGTGAAGCTTCCCTTAAGAGAATCTCAGTGCTGCTGATTCAATGGTGCCCTTAGATTTTTAATCTGAACACCAATTCAATAGATATAAAATTCCACCTATACGTTTGCTGAACATACCTTAAAACATTCAGAAATTCATTCAGGGCACACTAGGCCTTATAATCACGTGCCGTCAATTTTCAAAGACTTGTAATAATCCTAAATAATTAAAAAATTACTTGGAATTTTTTTGGTTCATTACTATTATGATGTAAAATATGTTTATATATGATATATATGATATTTATAATTCCTTTATGCATTTGAAATTTTTATTTAATACATACCTTTAAGCTTTAAATCTTGTGTGAATATGATAATTTCGTTTGACGAAGTGTGGACTACCGCCCCCTCATTTCTTTCAAGTTAGAGGAATACATGAGAATATGTATCAATGATCCTTCCCAGGTTTGTATCTATCTAAAAATCACGGTTTGAAGAGTAGTCTGCATCCTTATGCATCATCATTATCCTAATGATGTCCTATTGTTTGTGAAACCCTCTAATAAGACTATTTCTACTGTGATGGTTCTCATTAATCATTATGAGGAAGAAGAAGGAAAGTCAATCAGTTAGAATAAATCTTAAATGGTGTTTGGTGAGGGGATTCTTTTTCATTAAAAAATAGAGTCACAACATCTATTGGGGGGAATATGGGAGCCCTCCCATTCAAAAATCATGGTGTCCCTATATTTAAGGAAAAGATAAAAAGATACCCTCCTAAAGATATATTCTCTAGAGTCATCAATCTACTGGATAAACTCAATGGGATGTCCATGTCCCAAGCTACAAGGATCATCTTAGTAAATATAATGGTCACCTATAAATTTCTAAACTCTTTCTATATTTAATTATGGATTATAATCCATATCAAATATCTTCAAATAATGATCCAAAATTTCATTAGGAATAGATCTTTCAATGATAGTAATTTGATCACTAATTTTTTGAATGATTTTACAAAGCCATATGTGATGGTGGGTCTTGGTATTAAATACCTCAAGATCATTATTGATAGGATTTTGAAAAAATTTACATGGAATAATCTTATATCTAATTATTTTTAAATTGATTATCATTCAAGAAGGTTCAATGTAAATATGATGAACGGATATTCTCTTCATATTACATATTATTTACGGTCGGTAGTAAGGTATTATTTTAATGATATAATAAGTACATCTTCGTGGTTGGTAAGAAAGCATTCCAATATTACCTGCTAAAATTCCACATGGCTAGATAAACCACTTTATGACAACATTGATATCCCTTTTAAAACAAAAATTATATCCATTGATTAATTTATGGCCAATGCTAATATCTGTTTTGATATTGTCTCCAATCAAACCAAAATGATAATTCAGATAAATGATTTTATGAATGTTGACACTGTTGTCTTGAATCCGAACAGTAAGGGATAGTTCAATAATAAATAATAATAGAATATTAAATTTGATATCTCTATTATGGTCCCACCATGGATACTAAATATCATGACACATTTCATTTTTCCATCAAAGCACGCACTCATTTGTATAATATGAAAAAATAGGCCTACAACCAATTGGCATGTATGGAATGCTATTCAATTTTTTTGGCATCATGACACTTTTGTATGAGAGAAGAGGAAACAACAAAAGATAATTTTATGATATATAGGTTTCTGATAAATCTTTAGAGATATGCTGGAAACATTTATGATCTCATAATCTCCATACATGGTCAACTGGAAGAGGTGATGGACTTTATCAGTAAGGCTAATATGGGTGAATAGTTATATAACCTCCTCTATGTGGCTAAAATTTCTATTATAGAATTTTTTTTGGATGGTTTGGAATAATATGTCATTTTTTATCCAACATCTACACATGAGGGTATATTGGAAATTCACAGGGTGGGGTATGCCACTTCAATGGTGAAAAAATGGATCTATAAAAACACTACTAATGATATCAACATTCTAAGGTAGGTAGGTGTGCATGGTAGGTACAAACAACCTCTAGTGATCACATATATCAGTTAGATCTCATTGATGACTTTGGGGATTACAGTTAATGTGGATGGACCAGCCTTTGGTTTTCCAAGAAACATGAGTCATGGAGGTGTATTCCACTCTAACCACAACTTTATAAAATTATGATTTCATAATTTCTTTAGAAATGGAATCATATAAGATGTCAAACTCTGGGAAATTATTTAGGATATTAAATATAAAATGAATCATAATTGGAACGTCCGATGGATTGAATTTAATTTTGAGCATGCAGTTAATGTCTTCAAGAGAATAATCAAGAATTCCCCATAGAGCTTGCCGCCTCATAGGGTAACATACCATAAAAATGTAGACCAATTAATCTGATTCTTTTACTTATTTATAGTGGGGAGAATGATATTTCAGATGACTTTTTGAAAAGATAAATAATGTAAATGAGTACGAAGTTGTCGTCATGGATTCATTATTATTTTGGTCCAGTGGTGGAAAATGAATTCTTTATTGAAACTCATTCCAATGTTTTTAAACCCCTTTATAAGGACTTATTTTCTTTACTTTTTATTAATAATTATGATGAACGTCATTATCTGGATACTAAATCATCTTGGTTTGATGGATTTTGGAGTTGGGCATAAGTGAGATTGTGTGGGATAGTAGGGAAATGGTGTTGGATAAGTCCAGTAAATGATTTAAACATAAGAGACCTATTATGACATGGATGATTAGGTCCCCCTATTATCTTATATGTGAACCATTAATTTTATTGAGACTTCTAAAATTATATCATGTAGTTTTCGAGTATAAACCAAGGAAATTTTCATAAATCATTCTTTTAATTACATTGTTTGAAGTGATTAAACCTTGGGGTAAGATAAAATTTAAATAAATTAATTATTAAATAAATTAATGTAATGTATCACATATTATAGGTTTAAGATTATAATAATTTGTTCTTTTATATAAATGGATCAAGTTTGACATCATCGTCAGGTTCACACCATAGATGATCAACGGGATGTAGGAGTAGATCACTATAGAGTAGATGTCAATAATGATGACACTTAGACGGGGATCCTTCTAGAGTTCCATCACTATATTCTACTAAAGAATTAGGTAACCATTTCGGATTCAGTTACAAGAATTCTAGTTATAGGAGGTTGAGATATCCTTCAATTTGATCCATACATAGAAGAAGCACTGGGTTTCATTGACTATGATGATGCTTTGTAGAGTAGTGAGTAAGTGTTGGATCTTCTTCCTATAGGTTCATGACAATTTGGAAGTCTCATGGGAGATGTTTTTAGACCATTTCTAATAATAGTTTCATTCTTTTTCCATAAAGGCGACCATACACCTCGAGGCTCTAACACTTTTATAGGGTTGTTCAAATGTGTGGGATTTTACGATCAATTTAAAACCCTTATGAAATATAATTTATACATGTTACCAGATGAGGTGGATATTGGATCAATTTTGAGGAGGCTTTATTTCCAAATATATAGCTCTAGGTCACCATGTTTAGGTTGTCAATATATCTTGAGGATATGGTGAGAGAATAGTTTGTTGAGGGGACACTAGCCCAAACCTGACCATTGAAAGAGGGGAGTCTTTGGGATTTATCATGAAGTAGATCTCAGGTCAAGTGTTCCATGTTTCTAGTATATAAATTTTTTTAATCAATCATGGGTAGTTCACTTACCTCGTCATCTTATTTATCCATAGATGGCAGCTCTCAGAACATTATCAAGGGATCCAACACATTCCTTTCTTGTAGAGTCCAAGGTTATTAGTGGAAATAGTGTCTGACCATTATTAGTATATATAATCCTCTAGGTTCCCCACTTAAGGCTCCACCATTGATGAATTTTACTCTAATGTAGTGTTAGTAGGGGTTAATCCATCTTGGGATCAGTAGAGAAGAGATGAGGTCAATAGAGGACTTACCTGAGGTGACACTCATCCTCAATGAAATGTGCACGACTATGGAGGTATTCATTAGTAGGGGTAGATAGGACATAGAGAATGTCATGTCCACCTTCATGATTTAGTTCTTCCAACATCAGGTGATCCATACATCATTTGAGGTACACCATTCTTGTTTTATAGAGGGGTGAATTATTTTTAAGATTTTAAAGATACACACATCATTATAACATGAACCCTTTTTTGTGTATTTGTACATGTAGCACCCCAAGCTTCCATAGTATGCTTCTCTCTGAATAATACAGTAGTGTGTGTTGTACGCAACTTCGACTTCTAACACACCACAACCTATCAAAGTAGCCGTTATGAATAGTAATACCCACTTTTTTAAATTTTATAAATTTTATCTTTCAAAACAGACTTTATTTTTGGATTCGGAATATCAAAATTAGCTTAGGTTGACTTTTTGGTACTTTTCTGATAACATTCATATTTTGATGAATAGTGAAAGTTACTAAATTTTAATTAAAAACAACTTTTTTAATCGAAATAATTAATAGTGATAAATTATGAATTTGAGTGGTTTTAAAGTATATTTAGAATATATTTTTACCATTTAATAAAATGTTGGTCATTGGACGTTATTTCACATTTAAACCGGACATAAGCAAGTGTCAATCTTTTGATAGTTATTATTTCTTAAAAACACACTTTTTGTTTTTAACAATGGTAATTAATTTTAAATTAATTTCTGCCACTTCTTTGTTTTGAATTTAGAAAAATTGATTCCATATTTAGAATCAGGAGGGGAAAATTCTGTAAATAGGTAACTTTTATTTTTAGACATTTTGAATAATTATTTCGGTAAATATTTTATTTACCATGGTTAAAGGTTAAATCCGGTAAATAAGGGTAAAGAAATAATATTATAAAAATATTAAATTACCCTAAAATGTTTCGTAAAACTATTTTATGATACATGTCCTACCATGGTCATCTTTTGGTAAATTTTTGGAAACCATGGATCCACTTGTAAGTGATAATGACACTTTATATTAATTATGTTAACATTAACACAAAAATGACATAAGCATATATCTTTTAGAAAAACAATATTTACATAGGGTTATATATGTTATATTTTCGACTATAAATATTCATTATAAATATAAAAATATTTCCTTCATAATGGTATTTTATTTATAATTTTTATACATTGAATAATTAAATCTATTTATGGCACAATAATGATGCAGTATTTTCCTTATTAATGAAAGAATAAAATAATTAGTATTTTAAATAATTAAATAAATATAATTTGATTGTTTTGATGAAATAAATGAAATTTATTGGTTAATATGACAATTTAGGATTGCTTAAATTAATTTGGTTCAAATTAATAAAGTTGTGAAGACTTTATCAAAAATCAATTATTAAATAGTGTCAAAATTGACATAAAGTTGTTTTAAAAAAAATATAATATTATTAATTGATATTCTATTACTAAAAATCTATTTTTCGGACAGAGGACTAATATAATGATAGTTGTATCATTAATGTACCACTTTGGGGTCTCTTGGATGTATATAGTAAGTTTATTAACCATATAATATAAAAATACAAAGAGACATGGTAAATGTTAAACTATTTAACTAAGAGTTAAATATAAATGAGAAGGTTAATATAGTGATAAAAACCTATCTAAAATATATTGGTTGAAAGGATTTAGACCCATACCCACCTTAGCCTCTACATAAGTCACATTGGAGCTATTATAAACCGAATTTGAATTTATTAAAAAATAATATTTCTAGCTTTTCCTAAGGTGCCCCTCACCCCTCTTATAAAAGGGCACTCACCCTTCCCTATAATTCTCAACATCAATGCCTTTTTTATCTGCAATCCTCTTCCCAAATACCCTCTCCAATATCCTCCCTTCATCCTAGAGGCCTTATTTTAGTCATAAATCCAACATAAGGATCCCTTTTGATCAAATCAAAAGGAAGAACCCGAAGAAGAGGTAATGTTTTCACCACACTCTTTCAAGTTCCTTTCTTCTTAAACTTCTTCATTATTTTTTATTTCCATTATAAAATAATAACTACAGTGTCTTCTATATACATTGATTTTATTATAAATATGGTACTTCCATATTCTGTATTCTATCCATCCTTTGAATGACATGTCACCATAGGTGCGTACGTACGGCCTACCGTCTCCACGTCGTGGTGTAATTGTTATTCAATACATTATTATTTGGATGCGTATGATAATGATTTTTAATTCATGTAAATAATAAATATAACATGATAATAATTATGTATATATGATACACCATCCAATTATATATTATTTAATATCAAAAGAATGATATTGTTGCTCATGTGAACGTACGGACTATCGTCTCCACGAACATGATGAGATTCATTCCCCATTATATCTATTCAAGACTAATTTTCATTTGATGATTAAAAATAATGTTTAAAGTCCTTGATATCATTCTGTATATGAATAATATACAAACTATGAATAAAAAACACGGCTTATGTAACAAAACATATAAGACAAAATGAGTAAGTGAACACCTCAAACGACGATAATACTAAGATATTATTAACAAAGCAATATTAAAAGATCATATATGATATCATATTAATGTATATGATTCTTTTATAATTTAATAAAAATTATTTCACCATTATACAAGAGGTTAACCTACCCTTGACTAAGGAAAAGTACAATGTAAGGGTAAATATCACAATCTCATTATTATCTGAGGTTGTTTTTACGTCAGTATCTACTAGGTCACCTTTATCGTCCACATCCATGTTTCTTAAAAATGTATTTCAATTTTTTTTAATATTTACTAGAAAATGGGTTAATGTAATTTATACACTTATATGTTTTTAAAGGAATCTTTCTGTTATTTTCCAATCAAGGTACTTTTTAAACTTTTCGATAAATTTAAGGTAAGAAGTTTTTTTTAACTTGTACGACAGGTGCGACTATTTTCCACCGTTATTACATCATAAAAGATTCCCTTACAATCTTATAAGAATATTTTCAAAATAAATGTTTTCTTTATAATTATGTTACTCTTAAATGATTTAAAAATAGAGAGATATATTTCTTTAAAAGGGTTTTTGATTTCATCTATGTCAAACATCCTTTGATGGATTTTAAGTTTATTGAAGTTGATTTAGTATGATACAAAACATCCAAATTTTATTGAAGGTTTTGTTATATGATTGACTGTGGATGTTCTAATTCTATACCATTCATGGTTTATGGTTAAAGTATTGACATTTCGTATGCTAGTTTTAATACGAATGTTTATGATATTTTTAATATTTTTCATATGAGGAATGTATTGGACTTAGTAACTGATGGGTGGAGCCTTCTATAGCTCCTCGATGCATCGATAGGTCTCATGAGACAACTAGATGTGTAATTGGGTGAGGCCATTTCACAATTTCATTTATGTTTTTGGCCAAGGCCTTAATCGTTTTTAGACGTCTTGGCTGAGGCCTTGACAAAATGTTTTAGAATGTCCGGCATTATACATTCCCTGATTATGGAAATAAAATTATTGGTTCATGTGGTCATTCAACTAGTAGAATAACCATGATAATGTTTTATTATGGAATTATTTACTCAGATCATATTCTTTCCATAAATGTACTAATGTTTATTATTGGTAAAGGCATGTGGTTTCAATTATTCACCATGACTTATATTTATGTTATCTTCCACTACATTGCTTACCCTTACTGAGCATTTGAGGTCACCCCTTTCTTATGTTTCATTTTCCTAGGATTCGAAGAAGTGTATTATGATTGATATGTAGGGTTAAGATAAAGGTAATAATGGTGTTCTCAAAGAACTATTTATACTATGTTTTATGTTTGAAATTTTAATGTAATGTTTATGTATGTAATCTATTTTCCAATATTTCTAAACTGATCGGTCCTTTGGGACATGATTCCTTGTAATAATGCCAGTGTTTTAAAATAATGCACCGACTCTGGGTAACTTGATTCGGGATGTTACATTTGGTATCAAAAAAAAGTTTAGCAATAACCTTGGAAACTAGATTTAGATAAACTCTGATTAGAGCACATAGCCATAAGATAGACTTTGAGGATTAGTATAGAATACCTTCCTAAAATTTAGGTATAATAGATATTTTGTGAGTTTTCCAAGAAATACATCCATGTCTGGATACAAGAAAGTAGAGGTGGCTCTGGAACAGATGTACCTTGCGGTAAAACCCAAAAACATCGCTTTGAGCTAGAATCAAACGGGAACTTGTACAAAACAACGGTTCTTGCTGCACTCTTGGTTACGCCACTCCCGGGGGATATGATTAAGATAATTTCTCATTTTAATTACAAACCATTATGAAGGGATTATGAGTACATACTTACTCAAAGAAAACCTTTGTTATGAATATGGATTATATCCATAAACTGTTCAATTCATGTAACGTATTTTACATGTTAGGAATTATGTATTTTGACTCATAAACTAATCTAGGGTATGCCATTGTTTAGAAATGGCACCTAGTGGAAGGAATGGAAATCATATCAACCCACGTACTCCATGGATGGATTTTCATCCTACTCAAGAAAATTATAGTGGAGCTGGTGATACAACTGGTGCTAATCACCTTATCACCATACTAGGACAACTCACTCAGGTTATGAATAATAACCTTACTCGTATGGAGCACCTTGATCCACAACACGAAGGATTAATGTTAGATCTCTTCATGAGGGAACAACCACCAAAATTAAATGTGAGTACAAATCCATTGGTAGCTGAGAAATGGATAAGTTCCCTAGAGAAAATATTTCAGGCTTTGGGGAGTAGAGAAAGGGAAAAAGTTGTCATGGTAGTTTATCTCCTCACTGGAGATGCTGATCAATGGTTGTCATTGATTCAAAACATAATGGAGGATAAATAAGTATCAAGTATGGAATGGAGGGAGTTTAAAGAGATTTTATTAGAAAAATAATTTCCTCGTGACCATCTTGCGGATATGGAATGACAATTTCTCAGTCTGAGGAAAAAGGAGGATGATAATGTTGCAATGTATGAGGCTGACATAACAAGGATAGCAAGGCATGATTCAAGTTATATACGTAACCCATGAAGTAAGATTGATCATTTATTTAATGGGTTAAAACCATTTCTTTATCCAGATTTATTATTGCAATCCTACTCATCATACGAATATATAGTCTCATGTGCTATCAAGACAGAAAAGGAATTATTTAAATCTTATGACAATAATGTAAAGAAAGAGAATAATAGAACAGTGGATCAAGAGATAGGTAATGGGAAAAAGGGAAAGAAGTATTTTACATTATGTGATAATTGTGGGAAGAAACACCTTGTTGCCTGGCTCAATGGAATGGGACTCTATTACAAGTGTGGTGAAAATGGTCACCAAGATAATGATTACAAGGGAATGAAAGTTGATGTCAACGTTGAATGCAATAATTATAGAGAAATGGGGCATTATGCAAATAAATTTCTTAATAACCAAGGAAACTTACCTCAGAAAAGTAATAGGGAGAAAGGCCAATATTATGCTATTACTACAGTTGAAGTTGAATAATTATTGTATTTGTGTTTTTGGATTCAAGAACTGTATTCTGGTTATAAGAATAATGTGATATATATAAGTATTTTACTGAATTACTTGTTGTTTTCATTTAGGTTTTAATATTACTATGGTAATCATATTTTCAGTATGTGATAATAAGAAAAACATTACTTTATTTGGGGAATCTGATGTTACAATTGATTTTGGAATTTAGATATTTTTTACAGCGAGTCTGGAAAGAGGTATTTTGGATAACTATAATGTTTGTAATGGATTAAGTTGAACTTGGGATAGTATTGTTTAAGGTTAATATATTTCTTATGATAATTTTTGGAATATTATAATACTATATTCCTGGGAAGAGGACAACCTACGGGTCAGGCGATAACCTGTCGTGTGGGACAAAACTGCAAGAATCTATCCCACAATCATAGTGTGATGGGCCTTTATTACCTACCACTAGCCTAAATTAAGTACCTAGTTGTTAAAAAATAGTTTTCATCATTTAAATGGTATATGTTTGGAACCTTATATGATTATGATAAATAGAGTAATTTTTTAGTTGTATTATATTTTTGAGTGAAAGATGAGTTTGTTGTAGAAATTTATTAATGGAAAAAACTCTAATTATAAATTAAGAATATCTCCTTATGATCTTAGACAATCTGATAAATAAATTCCTCAACATTAAGAAAAGGAACTTAGAACAAAAACTTTGTCCTAGATGGTTCCTTAGATCATCACAAATTTTTGGACTTGTGATTGTTGGATTTTTCCTAGCCATTTTCTCTACCACTATCCATCAGATATTGTTGGTTATATTTCTCTTCCATATCCATGTTTTTCTACATGAAACCCTAGTATGTGTTATTTTATGTAACCTTCATACTTACCACTATTTATTTTAAATAGAGGCCTCATTAATCCATTTTTCGATGTGGGATTTCAACTAATATATTTTGAAATTTCAACCCCAAGTTTCCAATACCGATCATAAATTACGAGGATGAAATTTATTGAATTAGGGGAGAATTTAACACCCCAAGCTTCCACGGTACGAATCTCTTTGGATAATACAGTAGTGTGTGTTGTACACAACTCCGAGTTATAACACGCACCACAACCAATCAAACTATCCGTTATGAATAGTAATACCCACTTCTTAAAATTCTATACATTTTAACGTTAAAAATGAAATTATTTTTTGGATTCGGAATACCAAAATTATCTTAGGGTGAATTTTTGGTACTTTTCTGATAACATTCATATTTTGATGAATATTGAAATTACTAAATTTTAATTAAAAACAAAATTTAAAAAAAATAATTAATAGTGAAAAATTATGAATTTGAGTGGTTTTAAAGTATATTTAGAATATATTTTTACCATTTAAAACAATTTTGTTCATTGGATGTAATTTCACATTTAAACCGGACATAAGAAAGTGTCAATCTTTTGATAGTTATTATTTCATAAAAACATTCTTTTTATTTTGACAACGGGAATTAATTTTAAATTAATTTCTTCCACTTCTATGTTTATGAATTTATAAAAATTGATTCCATATTTAGAATCAGGAGGTACAAATTGTTTAAATTGGTATCTTTTATTTTTAGAAATTTTGAATAATTATTTTGGTAAATATTTTATTTACCATGGTTAAAGGGTTAATCTGGTAAATAAGGGTAAAGAAATAATATTATAATAACATTAAATTACCCTAAAACGTCTTCTAACCCTATTGGATGATACATTTCTGACCATGGGAATCTTTTGGTCAATTTTGGGACCCCATGGAGCCACTTTTATGTGATAATGACACTTTATATTAATTAAGAAAAAGTAAATACAAAAATGACATAATCATATATCTTTTAGAAAAAAAAATTTTACAAAGGGTTATATATGTTATATTTTCGTCTATAAATATTAATTAGAAATATAAACTGATTCCTAAATTATGGTATTTTATTTATAATTTTTAGACATTTAATAATTAAATTTATGTATGACACAATAATGATGCAGTATTTTCCTTATTAATGAAAGAATAAAATAATTGGGATTATAAATATTAAAATAAATATAATTTAATGTTTTTATGCCATCCATGATTTTTATTGGTTAATATGAAATTATAGGATTTCTTAAATGAATTTTCTTCGAATTAATAATGTTGTTAAGACTTTAAAAAAATCAATTATTAAATAGTGTCAAAATTGACATAAAGGAGTTTTTAAAACAAATATTATATTATAAATTGATATTCTATTCCTAAAAATATAATTTACGGCAAAAAGAACTTATATAATGATATTTGTATCATTAATGTACCACGTTTTCATTTCTTGGAAGTATATAGTATGTTTATTAACCATATAATATAAAAATACCCAGAGACATGGTAAATGTTAAACTATTTAACTAAGAGTTAAATATAAATGATAAGGTTAATATAGTGACACAATCCTATCTAAACTCTATTGGTTGAAAGTATTTGGACCAATTCCCATTTTATCCTCCAAATAAGTCACTTTGGATCCATTACAAA
This sequence comes from Viscum album, assembly GCA_963277665.1. Lineage (NCBI taxonomy): Eukaryota > Viridiplantae > Streptophyta > Magnoliopsida > Santalales > Viscaceae > Viscum > Viscum album. Next base: position 573,003,816 of record OY728122.1, on the reverse strand, counting down.
CCGAATATGAATTTGTTATAAAATAATATTTCTAGCTTTTCCTAAGGTTCCCCTCACCCCTCTTATAAAAGGGCACTCCCCTTTCCCTATAATTCACACCTTCAAAGCCTTTTTTCTCATCCAACCTCTTCCCAAATACCTTCTCAACTATCCTCCCTTCATCAAAGAGGCCTTCCTTTAGTCATAAATCCAACCTATGGAGCCTTTTTGATCAAATCAAAAGGAAGAACCCGAAGAAGAGGTAATGTTTTCACCACCCTCTTTCAAGTTCCTTTCTTCTACAACTTCTTATTTCTTTCTTATCTCCATTATAAAATAACAAATCCAGTATATTATATATACTTTGATGTTATTATAAATATGGTAAAACCATATTCAGTATTCTCTCCATCCTTTTAATGACATGTCACCATACGTGTGTACGTACGGCCTACTGTCTCCACGTCATGGAGTAATTGTTATTCAATACATTATTCTTTCAATGGTTAAGATAATGATATGTAATTCATGTAAATAATAAATATAACATGATATATATTCTTTATATATGATACACCATTCAATTATATATTATTTTAATATCTAAAGAATGATATTGTCGCTCGTGCATACATAGGGTCTACCGTCTCCACGAACGCGATGAGATTCATTCTAAATCGTATCCATTCAAGACGTATTTTCATGTTATGATTAAAAATAATGTTTAAAGGACTTGATATCATTCGGTATAAGAATATGATACAACATATGGATAACAAACACGGCTTATGTAACAAAAAATATAAAAGAAAACAAGTAAGTGAACACCTTAAACGACTATAATACTCAGATATTATTAACAAAGAAAAGTTAAAAGATCAAATATGATATCATATTAATGTATTTTATTCTTTTATAATTTAATAAAAATTATTTCACCCTTATAAAGGAGTTTAATCTACCTTCAACCAAGGAAAAGTACAAGGTAAGGGTTAATTTCAAAATCTCTTTATTATCCGAGGTTGTTTTTACATAAGTATCTACTGGGACCCCTTTATCATCCACATCCATGTTTCTTAAAAATGTATTTCAAAACATTTTTACTATTTACTAGTCAATGTGTTAAAGTCATTTATACCCTTATATGTTTTTAATGGAATCATTCTGTCATTTTCCAAACAAGGTACTTTTTGGCCATTTCAAAAAATTTAAAGAAAGAATGTTTTTTTAACTTATACCATGGGTGCGGTTATTTTCCACCGTTATTACATCATCAAAACATCCCTTACAAGATTATAAGAATATATTCAAAATAAATTTTTTCTTTATAATTATGTGACTCTTAAATTATTTAAAAATAAAAAGAGATATTTCTTTAAAAAGTGTTTTTGATTTCATCTATGTAAACATCCTTTGATGGATTTTATGTTTATTTGAAGTTGATTTTTTATGATACAAAACATCCAAATTTTATTGAAGGTTTTGTGATATGATTGACTATGGATGTGCTATTTTTATACCAATAATGGTTTATGGTGAAAGTATTGATATTTCGTATTCTAGTTTTAATACGAATGATTATGATATGTTTAAACCTTTTCATATGAGGAATGTATTGGACTTAGTAAGTGACGGTGGAGCCTGCTATAGCTCCTCGATGCATCGGTAGGTCTAATGAGACAACTAAACGTGGAATTGTCCAAATCCCTTTCCCAATTTGATTTATGGTTTTGGCTGATGCCTTAATCATTTTTAGACGTCTTGGTCGAGGCCTTGACAAAATGTTTCAGAATGACCGAAATTATACATTCCCCCATTATTTAAATAATATTAATGGTTCATGTGGTCATTTGACTAGTAGAATACCCATGATTATGTTCTATTATGGAATTATTTACTCATCTCATATTCTTTCCATAAAAGTATTCATGCTTATTATTGGTAAAGGCATGTGGTTTCAATTATTCACCATGCTTAATATTTATTTTATCTTACGCTATATTGCTTACCCTTACGGAGCATTTGATCTTACCCCTTTCTTATGTTTCATTTTACCTGGATTCCAATATGTGTATTCTGATTGATATTCGGGGTTAAGTTAAAGGGAATAATGGTGTTCTTAAAGAACTGTTTATGCTTTGTTTTATGTTTGAAATTGTAATGTAAAGTTAACTAATGTAATCTATTTTCCAAGACTGTTAAACTGATCGGTCCTTCGCGACTTGATTCCTTGTAATCATGCCAAAGTTTTAAAATAATGCACCGACTCTAGTTAACTGGGGTTTGTGAATTAGTGGTCATGAGTTAGATAGGATTCAAATACACTTGTCTTTTACTACACCACATAGAAGTCAAGTTGACATGTATGGATCATTTAGAGACTTTGAGATAGTACTTGAGAATAACCTCTCTTGGGGAGATTTCATATGTTTTCTGGTACAACTTTATGACATAATCCTTACAGTGAATTTACTATATTAAATATAGGCTATTCTCTATTGATTTAGGGGAATGTTTGTGAAATATGATTCTTATGGAGTGTTAAAAAATTTCATTGGTGAGAATGATCCTCAGTGGGGATGGAGACATATTTTTTCCTCTTCATCTTGGATGGATGATTTGATGATGAGTTCATTAGTGTTTTAGTGTTCGTTGTTTCCTTGTGTTGTTAAAGAGTACACAAATTCACATACACAGTAGGTTGTAGTGTACCCCCCATGATGAGAGACCAATTTTTAGAATTTAATACAACTAGGAATGTCCCCTATCTCTATGTATCTATATACAATGGATCCTTCTTAGTTAGATTCAAGTGCAGATCAATGATCTGTTGTAATGAGGTATATTTTTTCCGAATGTGTCATCTTTGGGTTCCCCAATTTTGTTTTTTAATAATTCTAATGCTATTTTATGGGTTTTTATTGATTATCATAACATGAAGAAAAACACAATGAAGTAAATGTGTCATCTTATGTGTATTGATGAACTATTCCATCATAAAAAGGAGTATGTTAGTTCTCAAAGATTGATTTGTAGTCATGACATAATTAGCTATTGGTGAAACATGATGATATTTGAGAAACAAATTTTATGTATAAAAATGGGTATTATGAGTTTATGTTAATTAATTTTGTTGTTATAAATTCTCCAACCATGTTCACGTGGTTGATGGTTTCCATGTTTATAGAGTTCATGGATACGTTCATTGTGGTTTTTATTGATCACATCCTCATGTACTCCACGTATATGGTGGATCTTGAAGAGAATATACATTCCATTTTGGTAGTTCTTCATCATGAGAATCTACATGGGATGTTTTCAAAGTGTGATTTCTAGTATTGTGAATTCCATTTCATGGGGCATGTCATGTCCATGTAGGGAGTAGTTATGGACCCTTTGATGGTAGAGCATGATGTTTTTTTGGAAGCACCCAGTAATATTTTTTAGGAAATGAGTTTCCTTATTCATTATTTTTATTATAATAGGATTGAAACCTATTACAATTTTGGTTATGTACTCTACATTTCATGACTAGAATGGAGATGGATTTATTTTTCAATGAAAAATTTCAGGTAGCATTTCATTACCTAACTGTGAAATTGGTCAGCACTCTAGTAATTTGTTTTATAGTAGAGGGATTTCAGTTTTAGATTTTATATAATGCATAGAATATTAGTTTGGTAAAAATTAGTATGAATCATATGTTGGTTATTTATTATCGTTATTTTAGGTTATTTAAACATGGGAATAACTATACCACCAATTATCTATAGATGGAAGCAATGGCGTCTTTCATGATGTTATGGTGATATTACTTCCTAAGCAAGAATTTTTTGGTTTTCCTTAATAATAAGTGCCTAAGAAAATTCGTCTCCTAGTTTGACATGATATTTTGGATGGATTAGTGTATTTAATTCTTTTAGGATTATGAAATTACTATTTCATATACACCAACAAAGGTGAATATTTTAGTTGATGTGTTGAGTAGGAATCCATGATGTGATGTCATGGGTCAATTATAAGATTTGTAGAGAGTAAGGAATGAAATCTCATATATGAATCTCAACATGGTATACTTTAGAAACATTTTTTATTTTTTATTGAAGAAAATGTAGTCATATTAAGAAATACATGTATAGGAGACCTAGCTGTGGTATTATAAGGTATAGGTCTAGATAGATTGAGTTTTCTTTATTGATTCCCATGATGTTTTTATTAGGATGAATAACACTTCAGGTTTTAATAGTGGTGGATTTTCAACCCTTTGAAGATATATTAGATGGTTCTCTTTGTGTTCTATCAATCTCCTTTAGTGATACATGAATTCATGAAAATGTTCTACTAAACATAGATATGTTTGTTTTGGAGGCATAGATTAAAGAAGGCATTTGTGAATTTGTGTTTTAATGGTTGGTCAACCAGAAGGTGAAGGCCCATCATTGAGTTATCGTTGGTTTACCCCAGCTCTTAGATGTTCCTAGGTGTAATTGGGAGGACAACTAAATGGACTTCGTTAATGGTTTCTCTCATGTAGAAGGAGTCTATGATGACACACTAGTGATAATAGATCATTTGATTAAATCATCCCACTTTATAGTAACGAATGAGTTGATCTGAGTGTATTTATTATCGAGGAAGTATTTGGAGGAGGTGGTGAGACTCCAATGTGTCTTGAGGATGATCATCTTTGATCCATGTCCTCGTTTTACCTCTAGGTTGTGTAGAGGTCTCCAATATTCTTTTCACCATTAATTATGTCTAATCGGTTATTTTCAACCATAGATGGATGGTCATACAGACAAGACTATCTAGAGTCTTGAATGAATGGTTCATTTTTATTTATAGGATTTTGGAGGTTAGTGGATGAAGAACCTTAATTTGGTTGAGTTTAAATACAAAAATATTCTCTATAACATTATTTTTATGGAGTTTTTTTAATATTTCTACAGGTGACCTTTCCATTCAATATTGTTGTAGACCAGGGTTGGACAGTTTGAAATTCTCGATCCATAGCAAGTATAAAATACAATAATGATGGTTTAGGTGATTCAAAAAAAGGTCGAAGGTAGTCTTGGATAACTAAAAATAATATTTAGATCATAGGATGATACCTCTTCCATTCAATAATGAAGATCATGTGTTATTGAAAGAGACTCCTCATCATGGGTAGCAAGGATTTGGTCACAGGAGTATGATTTATCCCTTGTTTGATGGGATTTTTAAATAATTGGCTCTTGTTGGAGCTATGGAATATAAAATAGAACTCCCCCCCCCCATAGATGATCTTGATACATGACATATTTCGTGGGTCTCAGCTATTTCATAATCTTTATAATTATTCTCAAATCATAAATATGGGACATATCAATGTTGATGATGATGTGGCCATTGAGCAGCAGCCTGTGTAGATTTATGACCTCTAGAATAAGGAGTTTCTCTAGTGTTTTATTACATTCTTTTATTTCTTATGGCATCATTGTGGTGTGGAGGATAACACTTGTGAATTTTATTCCTATATATACCCTCAGAACCCTAAATAATTTTATTATTAGATATTATTTTGAAACATTGTTCGTTTGGAGGATGTCAAACATCTTGTTTAATGAGTTAGATTTATCTTGATGGATTTCATTTCCTTACTCTCATTTCATAGGTTTCTCCCCTAAGTGATTGATTTGTATCATGTTGTTTTTGTTGTGATGATTTGTTATTAATTCCTATGATGAGTTCAGAGTGCCCATGTTAGAGTGAGATCCTTCTGAGGTATATTGCAGTGTTGCAGTTCATATGACCCATTTTTATTTTCACTCTTGGTTTGTTTTAGAATTCTGGATGGGAATAATGTTTTGAGAGGTATTTTATATAAGGGACAATATTTTAGTAGAGCCTTAATTTTTTATTTTTTTAGTTTTGGATGCACTCAAAAGACGTTACATGGAATTATGAGGCTGTTTGGGGTAAATAGGGAGATCCACTACCAAAATAACATTGATCTGGCATCGTGGTTGAAACTATTACATGGTGATGGTTGATGTGATGCAGTTTTCCTTGGCTACAAAATTGGGGTTCTCATGAGGAGATTAAAGGATACCACAAAATTAAGGATAGTTTCACTATGGGTTGTTGGATATGTTGTAGTTCCTTTAATAGTAATTGAGGTCCTACTGAGTGGTTCTTTGGTCTACATTGTAAACCCTAGATTCTCTTTTATTGGATAAAACCTAGATTATAGGAATCACGTTTGATAAGTGGTGGTTATAGAATGGTCCCTCAAGTTGTTTGATTGAATTTCTATTGTCAGACAGTGTTGTGGCATGGTCCATGGGGTTGGTCCATAGTGTTTAGTTTTTTGTTGGTTATATAATTAGTAAAAGACACCAAAATCCAATTATTTCAAAAATATTCCACTTGAACACATGGTGTCCTATCAATTTTTAGGCTCTTTTAATCCCCTTAAAAATGGGATTAATCCTAGATTCATGAGTTCAATTTGTGTTAATTAGATGTGTATTCTACATTTTTTTTCTTGTAGTTTCTATTCCATTGATCTTATTTCCTCACAATTATAATGGATATAATTTTTTTGATCTATGATTTTATAATAGAGTTTCTTTTAGTTTTTCCATCACAAGATATATTTGAGATATCATGGTTCTTCTTAAGAGATTTGATCAGAGATATAGATGTTGGTCTGTTCTATTACGATGAAAATTGATTGCATTATGGTAGGGGATTAATTTCTCCTTTTTATTTATATAAAAACATAAAGTTATAAGAGTTTATCATTTTATCTAGAAATTGAATTAACATAATAAATATTTTACTGGATTAATAAATAATTATTTTTTGATCACTAGTCAAAGTTTTATAACAGGATAATGGGTTAAAAATTAATTCTCTAGATTGTATGCATGTATAGAATGATTATATGATTTTTTAGCATATTTATTTCATTGAAATATTGTAATGAATTAATATTCAATAATTTGTAATTGGATGGTTATTTATTAAAGAATCATATTGTTTAAATGAATCTGATGTTCCTTACAATTTGATGGTTATTCAAATAGATGAAATTTCATATTAGTTGAATATGATATTAAATGTATTAACAGAACATGATAAATAAGACGACGCATGGTAAATATAAATAATGATAAAAATTAAAAGGCGTGTTAAATGATAATGGTACTTAACTAAGTTTGGTTAAAAAAACTAATTCCAAGATAATATTATGTTTTGATAGCTCATTATAGCGTAAATAAATAGGTTTCTAGTCATTGGAATATATGAATAATGAATCAATTAATTCAAGATGTGATAAGAATTGTTTGTTTGATAAAGGTAAATAATTGGGGCTATGAGTTCACCTTTATTATATATGCTAGATTATTTATGTTTGGAGCTGAGTGATACCTTTTTCAAATGTACAACATATTCCTTGATCTATGTCCAAGATTTCCTTATTGACTATGCCTGTTTTTCTACTGCCTTTCGTTATCTTTTGAAATGAGTGTTGTGATATGATCCTAGGATATCAAATGAGATGTTTGTGGGGAGGCCCAGATAATGTGGAACTGGTGGATAACTATGATTGATAGATACTTCGAGGTATACATATTGGTGTTGGGGATGGAATAAGAGATTATAGAATTGGTTGATGTTTTTCATACCCATTGATGTGATTTGTCTAGATGATTTCTTGAAATGATTCTATTAATGGGATAATGTAATAGTGTCTTATTTTATATAAATTCCATTCCCCCACGATTGAGGTAGTTGAATGTGCATGGTTTCATTTCTCTTGGTGGTATAGTAGGATGTCATTCCTTTATTAACATTTATTATGGAATATAATAATTTTTAATAATTCCTAAACCATTGGTTTTCTAAAGTTGTAATAAAAATTTGATGTTATGATTTATAAATCATGGAATAAATTTATAATATGTCTGGTAGGAATGGACATGGATTGAAGGTTAATAAATATTAATGTGTAATAATGTTAAGGCTTAATTATTGGTTAATTAATTAAAAAACATAAGTCAATTATTGAATGAATATAATTTAATTTAATGTATCTCATAAAAAAATCTGTGTTCTTATAAGATATGTAATCCATAATAGTTGAATTAGTTTGTGTGATAAATGATAGATACTATTGAACATTGGAGTAGGTTATTCACATAGAGTGGCTATGAGGTATATTATATCATGTATAATCTTTGATTTCATATTCTACACTACCCATGTCAGTTATGGAGACTAAAACCTATTGGACTATGGGAATGTGTTTTAGCCAACATCATAGTGGTAAGATGGATAGATGAATACACCCTCAAGACCTCCTCTCTTCTCTTGGTAGTTATATGTGCTAGTATGCAATGAATTTATTTTTACCATATTAGTATATAGATGGGTTTGATTGTTTATGGTTATTTCATAAACATGGATCTCTATGTAAACAATCAAAATTGTTTTTATAGATATGATGTATATAAGTTATGGTGGATTCAGGTACATTTCAAAATTCATAGGATGTGATTTCCATATGTATAATACCCAATGTATAATACAAATCCTTCAGGTTGTAGAGGATCTTTAAAATATCTAGGTTACAATACAGATATGATATATGGGATGATTTTTTGATATGATATAAGATGTGAATGTTTTTATACTTCTCTCAAGTGTCTGTGGGCTCGATTATTTTAGTGAGTGATAGATCATAACTTGTGACATTAGGGTAGAGAAAGAACCTAGTTGGAAAGAGGGAGAGGGGTACTCTTGATGTTTAATTACATTATTATATTCTCTCTTAAATGCAGTGCTTGGTGAGAATTTTCCATATTGATACTGGAAACATAGTACACATATTTAAGTGATTAGATAGTTTCACTATTAGTCATTGATCTTAAATATTTAGTCATTGATCTTAAATATTATTTCCTTATCATTTTCATGCGAGCCTCCAAGAAGGATCTTAATGAGTATATTTTTATGATCATCTCTTGTGTATGTATAAAATTCATTTCTGTTAAGTAGAAGTAGTTTGGGGATCATGCTAGATATTAGTAGCATGTGGTTTTGTAGGTTCTGTTTAGACATCACAGTCATTAGTGTATTTACATTTTTGGTTCTTATAACTTACCTTAAAGTTGGTCTTGTGTTGTATGAAATATCATATATGGAATTGGAATTTATTTCATATATATATATATATATATATATGTTTATGTTTGAGCAGGTTTTGATTGGTGTGTCTTTATTATCACTCTTTTTTCATATTCTATTATAGAGTAATTCCTCCCATTTGAATGTTTGTTATACCATAAATGCTAATATCTAATAAGATGCCTTTTTTATGCGGTCCTTGGGTTCTCATCATCCACCCCTCATTACCAATATATTAGGTGTACACTAGGGGGGTCATGAAAAGTAGTAACCATATTACAAACTCAATTTGAGAAATATATTTTTAATAGGTACGGGTGCCGCCTACTTGTTGTTAAGGAAATAATCCATATTATATTAACCAGGTTGAGAGGTAACCCATTACATGACCGGAAGGCCCAATGGCTAGATTGACCATTCCAATATTAATGGTCCAAAGGCTTAGTAGACTAAAGGTTATTACATGGCCTTTTAAGGCCTTGAGTGAGTAGTTAGCATAATTCCATGTTTCTATTCATATGTGACCCCCTTATAAGTAATCATAACAACTTTTCATACATAATCGAAACTATGATGAGTATGGATTGAGAGAAAAAAATTATTGAAGATGTCGAGTCTTGTATAACTCAATATTAAATCAATTCTAGATAAATGAACCCTTGGGGCTTACACTATTAGGTTTTTTACACATAGATATTTTTATAGGTTATGAGCTATTTTTAGTTAGATGTAATTAGTTTATCAACATGTATTTATTATCTATAAGATCAAATTGGTGAATCAATATAAAAGACATTTTTTCATATTTATTTTTTAAATTTTTTACTTATTCATTCATATATTAATTTTAACTTATAAAAATTTTATATTTGAATTTAATATATATAAAAAATAATTTATTATCAATACAATTTATTTTTCCTAACAATAACTAATCATATAGTCGCATTTTTTCTCAATAAAAAGTTTTATAAAAATTATTATTCAGATCCTTATATTTGATTAAAAAATTAAATTAAATTAATAATTTAAAATTTATAAAAATTTCATCATTTCTAAATTGAACATATATAAATTTACTTTATATAAGTTTTTTTATCTTTTGATGATAGGATTTTTTTAGATGAAAATGTAGATTTTATAAAATATATTTTTTTTTACTATATTATTATAACCTAAATTTTTTTAAAAAAACCCCTTTAATGTGCTAAAATATTAAATTATGCAATGAAATTTTTAATTAGAAAATATACTTTGAACTTTTAATCCTATTTCCAACATTATTTTGATTAAAATATAATGTTTCTTAAAAAACTATTTTTGGACTGTTATTTATATATTGATTTTTCATGGTGATAATAGGTATTGTTATTCCATTAAAGAAATATATGTATTGTTTTATTTTTAATAAATAAATTTATTTCATTACGTTTAGTAACTATCAGAAAATAATATTATATATAAATTTATATATAAAATATTCATTTTTCTAAAAACTATTTTTATGTGATTAAGTGTGCTTATTTAAAATTTAAAGTTCACACATTTATAAATATTATATGATAAAATTATTTTACTACATTATATAAAAGGGTTAAATTTAGGTAAGAAGATAATTTTATGTTTATTCCATTAAAATTAAATATTAAAGATAAAATCTAATTATAAAGGTAAAATAAAATCTGGGTAAAATTTAAAAAGCTAAATAAAAAAACCTCAAAAAGGCTCGGTTGCCTTCAAAATGAATGCATGTGGAGAATATAAACCTAATAAAACATTCCCTAATTATTTTCCAATTAATATCCATTTTTATTTTAATTGTACCATTACAGTTTATGAAATTTCTGAGGTTGCTTCCAAAACCACCCTTCCCATTAAATATAAAAGGGTAACACTTACACCAATTCAATACTCATCTATCATTATAATTTATTTTTTATATAATGTAAAATTAAGAATATTATAACAATATAATAAATTCAATTTATTATGTTTTGAATTACATATCATAAGGCCAATATTTCAAATCATAATTCCATGGAAAATTCGATTCACCGACGTGAGTGTTATTAGCTACATAGATTTTCTAATTAGTTATATTCATTTAAATTTATAATATCCAAAATAATATAATGATATAATTATCATTTCTAATGATTAATATTATTATATTATGGTCTTTATAATTATCATTTCACATATCACATCAATTATGAAAAACAAAATCATTGTTTTTGCGTACGCATGGACTCTCACCTCCAAGAACCTACAAGATTCATTTTTTACCCAGCCTATCATGGATTGAAGAAAGTACATATTTTAGGAATATGTATTATATTTAAAAGAATTATGATTCCAAAATAATAAATTTCCATATAGAACCATTTTTTCATTCATTAGAAAATGATATCGTTACTCATTGGTTTGTGGGTACTACCTCCACCAAGAAAAACAAAATTTATTTTTCATCCACACCCTCCAGGAATTGTTAATTTAATTTAATTAATGTGGATATGAAATGTTTTTGAAATTATTAATTTTTTAAAAAATTTATATTATCATTATCAAACTACGTTTCCTTGCTCATTAAATCATTATAACACTCTATTGTTTGAGTCAGTGTTACCACATGTGAGAATGATGTTATAATGTTTATGTAATGGATGGTTATGGATAGTTATATAATTATAATATCATGTAATTATAATTAATAAAATTTATCTTGATTATTCTATAATATTTTTCTTAGTATTTTAAATAATTATTAATATATCACCATTCAATCGTTAAACACGCAGAAACTAGTTTAGCATGATTTCTATTTCACAAATTGTATTCATGTATCTCATATTACAGAAAATGTAAAAAATAAGTAATTTAATTTATAATATTATTATATCATTAATACTCATGGATTTTTTTCATTTGGAAAGACTAAATATAGCTACATCCCATCATCATGATGTTTGTATGTAACAATAAATGAGTGATATATTTATAATATATGATTATAAATATGGTTTGAAGTGGATAATTGTTTACATGGATTGTTAATTTATTTAATAATGTTTCTTATGATTGTCATATAGTAGTTTTTAGAATTATTGAGTAAGCACTAATTCAAGGTATGGGTATTCATTAACTCTATTTACATTCATTGATTTATACTCTTATTTATTGAACCATATTGTTAAAATTTGTTTCCAATATTACATAAAATGATATTATGATATAATCCCTCTTTATTTTTTGGAATTAATTTTCAATATCAACTTATTCTTCCATTATTTATTATTTTTCATAATTTTTTTTATTGGATATAATAACCCTGAACTTCTCTAATGACTATTATCTCCCATGTTAATATTTTCATTTCACAAATACTATCATACACATATGGCATCATAATTATGTTTTTATGTTCATATTTAAAAAACATATTCCAAGAAACTTTTATTAACATCTTAAATGATTTAGATTTTCAATAAAATCATTTTTGGATATTTGTAGTTTTCTTTTAGGATCGCGCCTTACGCCTTCACAACCAAATTTCATTAAAAAATCAAATATAATTATCAACATTATACTATAATATATTTGAAATTTTTTCTTATAGAAAAACATACAAATACTATTTTTTTATTTTTTTATTTTTTTATAAAAAATATACAATGGGGATAAAGATATAATTTTCTTACATTTTTCATATATTTTTATTCAATATATATGTGATTCAATATTATGAAAATAATATTTTCAAAATGTGTCATTGTAGTGATTATGAATACTATACTAGAAAATAATTATTAATCATTTTTTAAAATTTATTAAAATTTATATTAAAACCTTACTTTTTCATAATATTTTTCATCCATTTTCCCCTCAAACATAAACGGTTTTATCTATTACCAAATGGTATTCATGATTATCCTCTATATGATTTTATGATATCCATTAATTTTGTTTATGGACATTTCATCTTTTTTAAGAAATTCAAAAACTTGGTGATACGATTTAATGATTTTATCTACCCTCTATCACTAGACATCCAATGTTGATGTTATGAGGATTTTATATTAAATCTATTCTTCTTATATAAACTATTTTAAGAATTTTTTGGAATGTTATGAAACTCTTTTTACATCCATTGGTTAAATATAATTATAATTTTCATTATACCCATTATTCATTCCATGGGGTTTTTATGATGTGATGACTGTTTTCATGCATCTCATATGTTTATAGAATATGTGATGGTTGGATTTTTTTATAGCCATCCAATAAATTTTGAAAATTTTAATATCTGAAGACATATAAATTTTATTGGTTCTAGTTAGTCCGTATCTACGTTCCCAATGGTGAGTATGATTTCCCTTACCTCTACTCGCAATTTCATGCGTCAATTAGTTGGTAGGATTATATGTTCATATGGATAATAAATATTATGTTCATGATTTGGACACATTATTTACCTTTATTATCTTCCTTGGAATATAATTAATGTTTCATGTTTCCCTAAATTATTCCATGGTATAATTTCAATCATTGTGATTAAATGTTTAATTTTTTTAAAATAAATCACATATTAATTAAAATTTAAATCATATAATTCATTATATGCATGTTACTCACTTGTTTATAAACTATCCAATATGAAAATTGACAATTTATCCCTTAATCAACATTGAAATGTCACCCATTTTTATGTCATCCCCTTAACCATGGTATGACGTTGAAAATATGTTCTAGAATTTTCAAAAGAGGGTTTAGATTAAAGTTAATTTTTCCTAATTGTGTTATTATTTTTTAATGTTCATATTCTCTAAAGACACTAAACAATTATGGTTCTCATGATTTGGGAGAATATTATGAAATGTTATGTCTATTTTATGATGTAATTAAATAAAATAATGTTGCTCTTCTCATGGGATATAGTAGTTTGTATCAAAGTAGGGATTAATTATTTTACAAGATTATTTAATAAATTTTGGGTTTGGGTTATTAAGAAAACAAGGGTAAAACCACATGGATAATACTAATATTAGAGAAACATCCTAAGGTTTTGGTGGAGTAGTGATTATGTAGATTCCCAAGTAAAAAAATCAATGTATTGATACTGGAAAGTGGTTGTGGGAAAGGAACATGTGAACATATGGTCAAAAATATCGTTGAGGTAATGTTTTTTTTAACTAAAATTTTAATTTCTTCCTAAAAAATATTTATTTTCAGTAGATAGATTCTCGTTCTGGTATTCTTGGGAGAAATTATGTGTTAATTATGAAAGACTATAATGTATTTGACCACATTATTAATAAATTTAATGATGATAACCTTATATTAAAATTTCTATGTAACACCAAGGATTGAATGAAGAGAGTCATAAGATAAAGAAAAAGTATAATATGTTAAAAAATCAAAGGTGTCATTATAGAAGATATATTTCGATTGAGGTTTTCAAATTAATATTTTTTTATATTTTCAAAACTATTTTGTATTAAGTTTTTTGTTGAAATTTGATAAAAAACTGACTCTAAAAACATACATATCTAGAAACCCAATATTATATTTCTATATAGGGGATAATATCTAAATGATTAGATCTTAATATATGATTGAAAACTGGGTCTCCTTGAGATAAATATCTTAATAGAAAGGAAATATTGATTATTTTATAAATTGTCATTAGTGGGTGATATTTTTGTGTATTCAAAAAGTTATATGGGATTATATGAAACACCCTAGGATTGTTCTTTAGCAGTTTTACATTAACGGTTTGAAAAAATATGTTAAATAGTATTAATACCCTAAAGTGTGATTTAATTTAATGGTAATATTTTTGGAGAGAACTGTTGAAAACCATATTATAGATGATGGATTTCCCTTAGGATTAATATATGAGTAATTTTGAAGAAATAATTTTCTCAATGATTTTGGAAGAAGTATGTATCACGGTATTTGTAACCATTGGATTTATAATTGATTTATGATAATTTTTAGGTTAATTTCACATTGTGATTATGGTATATATTGTCTAGTAAGTGATGTTATGAACAAGTGGTTTAAAATTTTTTATTCTTGATGATAAAAAAAATTAGAAGATATTTTTCTTCTTTGTTTTTATGCCTTGGAGATGTAGGTTATTATTGGAATAGAATTTTATTAGCATATATGATTTGTGCATGTACATTACTTGGAATAAGATTTTATAATGATTTTTGAGGAAATGATATGTATATTGATCTACAATAATATAGTAAGATAGATATATCATTAGGAGTTATATGTTGATTAATAATATCCCTAACAAAATTCATTTGTAATCAATAATTTCAATTTTGAAGATACTAATTATTTACGGATGTTAGAATGTAACAAACCATGATTTTTGTTTATACATACGTTGAATTTATTATTACTATCGATGAATCATGAAAATCACAACTCCAAACAAAAACAAAAACATTATACATAATTATAATCAAATTATAAAATATGACCATCCTAATTATAGCCATTAAATTTTGCTAGAATAAAAAAAAGTAACTATAATAAAAAACTAATTATAAAAATATGAAATGTTTTATTAATAATTATGACTCTCCCTTATGAATCCCAATTTTTGAGCCTGTGAAAGAGGTTTCATATATGACATTTTCCCTAGTATAGGACTAATAAAATGACTGACTTGTACGACTTGATAGAAATTATTTTCTAGAAAATAATAACCATGTAGACTCACTGAAAAATCCATGACATCAGAATCCACACCTGTGATAGTCTATACTTGTTATATTAAATTTACATCATATGTGAAGGATATAAGGATTTTTGTAACTATAAATTATTATGATATCAATATGTAATTATTATCAATATAATCAAATAAGAAAATCAATATAAAATTCATTTTAAGATTAACACCTTTTTTACATGTTATGAATTAATATATTAAAATGAATTTAAATTAATTTTTGATGAAAATTTATTATAAATAAAAATAATATATCATCCATCCAATATATATTTCATAACATTAAATAAGAATACACGCATATTATAATAAAATATATGTTTTTCTAAAAATTGTTGTTCAGGACCTTATGACATTGTAATGTAAAAAAATTCAATGAATTTTAGAATTTTTACTTAATAAAAAGAACTTAATTTCTGAATTAAAAATTCTAATGTTTACTTATTGTGAATTATTTATATGTTTCTGAATATACTATTTTCTACTAAAAACGTTTTTTATAACAAAATGTATTTTATTACAATATAATTCTGAAAAAGAAGATTACCAAACATTTAAAGTGATCAAATATGAAATTATGGAATAAAATTATGAATTTTAAAATATTATGTTATGATAAAAGTCCTTTATGATATATTTTTAAGGCTAAATTTAAATGTTACATTAATAAAATAAATTTTTGTATTTTCTTTGAATGAAATATTTTTATGGAGAGATTTTGTTTTAGCTATCGGTTAAAAGATAATATATATTTTTAGTTTATAATAAATAAATTTATTTTATTAAAATTACTGAAAATGTTAATTTTAAAATATAGATAAATTAAAATATGAGAAATATTATTTTTCTAAAAATAGTTTTTATATGATTATGTGATTTTAATTTAAAAATAACATTCCATTCATTTGTATATTTTATTTATAGAAATTAATTTAACATTTTAAAACAGATAGTTCAAATTAGTCAATAATTTAAATTATAATTTTTCATTATAATTAAATATTATGACTAAAAAATGATTACCAAGGTAAAGGTAAAATTGTGTAAGAGTAAACAATTTTAGATAAAAATCTATAAAAACTATATCATGTCTCTAAAATTACTATATGAGGTGAATTTAAAACCAAAGTCATTTCACCAACACTTTTTTACATTTCTTATCCATTGTAATTTCAATAGTAACATTATATTGTTGAAAATGTAATGATTGCATCCAAGACTACACTCCCATTAATTTATAAAGAGGTAACACTTCCACAACATCATGAATCACATATATAGAGAATTTATTCCTTTAAATAATCCAAATTAATCCTTCTATTACCCTATCCCACATTATAATGCTTCTATTTACCATTATTCTGGACAGGGACTTCATTTCTATAGATAATTCCAGCAGAAATTAAATTTCTTGAAATGGGTATTATCTACCACGTAGCTTTTCATCTTATTTATCTTTATTAAATATTTTTGAAGGAAAAATAATATAATGATGTAAGTATATTTTTATATTTCAATTCTATTATTGAATGATTATTATCAATAACTATTCACTTGTCACACCCATTATTAAAAATGAAATTGTTGTATATGTGTATGTGCAGACTAATTCCTCTACAAAGAAATGATATTCGTTTTTTTTTTCACTGGATCTCATGGATTTAAATTATATATAATTTCATTATGACATAATATTTTTAATATGTTTTTTTATTTTGATAAAAAAAATTATATGTCATCATTCTGTCCATTCATTGAAAATTTAGATCATTAATCATTCCCACTTACATACTACCTCCACCATGAGAAATGAGTTTCATATACCCTCACTACTGATATCATATGGTCAAGTGAATGGATTTAAGGTTGATAATTTGTCATTTATAATTATATGGTATATTGAAAATTGCTTATAATAATTTTCTAAGAACAATTCCTTACTGATTAAATCAATATAGCATGCTATTGTTTGAGTTGGTTTTACCACCAATGTGAACAATCTTATAATGGATATGTTTTTAATTATTAATTATTGTTATATAATGACAAAACCATATAATATTAATGAATTTAGGATCCATTAATTATTCATTAATTATGATATTAACATTTTAAATATTTTTTAATATATCACCTTTAGACTCTTAAAAATATCAAAATATGTTCAACATGTTCTCAATTATCACAAACCCTATCCATGTACCTCACTTAATGAAAAATATATTCATTTAATAATTTTAAAATAGTCATTATTATATGAAGAATAATATAGTAATGATGAATTTAGAACCAATAAGTTAGTGTTTTTTATGTAAATGTGATGTTTTTATGAAACAATCAATCAAACATTCTTGTAAAGGATGCTAAATGTAAAAATAATTGAGTGATATATTTATAATAGATGATAATTAATAAGGTATATATAGGTTATATAATTTTAATAATATAATTAATTGTGAACATAATTTTTTTAGGTTCATCGTATATGAGGTCAGATAAAGGTCAATATAGCTTTAAATAAGGTTAAGGGTTTTTAGTAACTCGATTTCCATTATATGAGTTATACACCTCCTTATTGTACCTTGTTTTTCAAATATGGTTCCATTATTCCATATATTGATATTATGAAGTAATACCAAATTTATTTTTAAGGAAATTATTTTCTATATAGATTGATTCTTCTATATTGAAATATTTTTCCATAAACATGGGATTGAAATGAATAACCACTACATTTTCAATTGAGAATTTCTCCCCCATATCCATCTTTTCATTCCTACATTATTCTATAATATATTTGTAAATATAATGATAATTTTATCTTCATTATCTTTTGAACCCCTTAATAAAGGAAACTCTTTTGACCTCTTAAATCTTTTGGGTTTTCATCAATGTATTTTTGGACATATATATGTTTTCTTCTAAGGACATACCTTTCACCTAACAAAATATTATTCTTTACACAATAATGGTTTATTTTTAATGATTATTCCATTATATATTTCAATAATAATCTTTATAAATCATTCCAGAAATATTTTTATAAATTTTTTCTTATAATTATTTTATAATTCCATTTTACAGTTAATTTAAAATGGTTTTATAAATATAAGTTTCTAAATTTTATTTGTTACATTTTCTAATCTATATCTGATATTAAATATTTTGAATATAAGTAATAGTATCATATAATGAATTATTTAATGTTCTTTTGGAAATTATTTACAATAATATTTTATAAAAAAATTAAATCGATGTTAAACCATTACTTTTTCTAAATTGTTTCCCTCAATTTTAATTTGTTACTCAATTTATTTTATCTATTAACAATTAATTCTCATTTTTATGCTCTATATGGTTTTATAATACCCATTACTTTAATCAATTTATTTTTGACCAATTTCAACATCTTTTGAATCTTGAGGATACGATTTAATGATTATATCCACCTTATTTCTATATATCACAAATATTTATGTTTTAGAGAATTTTTTAAAACCTAGATCTTATTTCTATGTTAATTAATGAATTTTATGAATTTTTAGGATCCCGTTTTCTTTCTATGGGTTATATATAATTGTAAATTATGTAATACTACAGTTCATTTCCATGGTTATTTTAGGAGGTGTTGATTCATTTCAGGTTGCACAAATTTTCATGGATAATGTGATGGGTGTGTCCCGTAAAGCCCTCCAATTCATTCACTACTGGTTTATATCTCATGATATGGAAATGTTATGTGAAAGGGTTAGTGGGTAGCCAAGTTCACAAGAACGAGTATGATGGTCAATATATCAAATCACAATTTTATGTGTAAAGATGTTAGAAGGAATCTTGGTTCATAATTATTTAATTTTTTCATTGATGGTCCACTTTCCATTAAGATGTTATATTCCATGGCTAATGATTATTGTCTCATGTTTTTCCATATTATTCTATAGTAGAAGTTTGTTCATTAAAGGTTAAATTTTAATATTTATTTTACTTATGGGAAAATCATATTCATTCATGTTTAAATAACGCCATTTCTAAAATTCTCCTTCCTCATATGGTTATGAGATTTCTACAATGGACTTTGATATATTATCCCTTATTGATAATTTCAACTCACCCCTTCGCATTTTTATCATTTTTTAATGGTATGATGATGAAAATTCCTTATGTAATTTCTAGATATGGGTTTATATTATGTATAAATATTGACAATAGTGTAATATGATTTTTAGATATTTAGTCTCTAAAGACACTATATACATACTATTCTTAGGTTTGTTTAGAATATAATGTAATTTTAAATAAATTTTGTCAATGATTTATATAAAATAATTTTTTTAGATTTGGATGGTATATTAATGTTGGTTATAATCATTTCTGTATTGATAGTGTATCATCATATTACGTGAAATTTGATTTCCTTCTTTCAAATAATTTTCCTCTTAAGTATAAGGAATCAAAAAAATTATAAAATTATTGTAACTTTATCTAATTGATGGATAATATAATTTAAAAAAATAAAATTCCAATAAATCATATTATGAGATTAAATAGTCATACCACTGTAATATTTCTCTAATGAATCAACATCAAATCATTATGGTGATTATATTATGTCCCTTGAACAAATTCTATGTATAATAGAGCCAAGTGAATAATATATAAATAAATACGCCATGTCCATGAGTGGATGATCTATGTTCATCATTCCAAATCATTTTTGGGACTCAGTATTTTAGTTTTGGTTATAATGGTTTTTCTTTGTTCCCTTGTGGTCCGATGTTTCATATTAATACATTCAGGTTAGAACATGGATTTAGTTATTGTCATGTATAATTATAAAGATCCTATCATTTAATAAATTTAAATATTATTTATACCTCATGGTGAACTCTTTTTCTAATCAATTTGTCAACTGATATCTTCATTTTTTATTAAAAATTTGTTTCTTTATTCCATCCCTAATAATAGATAAAATAAATTATAGTTTATTTGAATAATTCTTCGTGGATCCTCCTCCCACATTTTTGAAATAAAATAAATTTAATATTACTTCCTTCTCAACCATCATCAATGAATCATTATGATACTTCATACTTCTATAAATTAGTAATTTTTGGAATCCATAAATGTTTGGTTTTTTAATCATAATTCCGGATATTTAGTGTTTCATAATCACAATATTTCTTTCTCCAACCCTTATCTTGTTAGGTTTCTCATTGGGATATTCTCTATGTAATTCATTAAATACATTTTTAATTAATATCCAAATGGATTTAGAAATTATGAAATCTGAAATGGGTTAACTTGAGTGGGGAATAATTAACATCACAATAGAATTATCACAATTGAATTTATGTAACAATCATCGTCAAAATGTTTCAATATTTAAAAAAATCACATAAATATTCATTTCGACCAAAATCACTCTCATTTAACTCTAGGTTTTCATAGGTATGGTTGTATAATAATCTATATCCTAACTCCCAAACATATTAAATCTTTCAATATTTCATATAAATAGAATTTTATTATCCAATTCATATCCCCTGAGAGTTTCTGGATAGTTCTTTAGGCATAGGCCTACTCATCATCCACCAAATAATGATTGAGTGAATACATTTCTAATATTTTTTGGGTGACTACCCCCAGTAATATCAATTAAATAATTGAATCTACTTTATATTATATATATTGGGATTTAATTTCATTGGAATCCAAAAATTCAAACCTTCACCAAAATATTAATATGTTACATACACATAGACCTAAACATAATACTTATTACAATATCACCCTAATCATAAGCACAAAAATAATTAAGATAATCCAAAAATATAAGTAAACCCTCATTTTATATCAAATATAGAAACAAAATCTATGCATACAATTAATTTATCTCATTACCAAAATATAAACAATATAGCTTTTAATAATCACGCAAAATAGGGAGAACCTTTTTATCTAGTGTCTATGAGGACCAATTACATAGGAAACTAATTTTAGAAATATTTTAAATATTTATCTATAATTGAAAACTTCTAGACCCCCTTATTGAATTATTATAGGTTGTATTTATCTCCATATCCAAAGAAAATGTAAAATAAGAAATTGTTATGTAAAAATTCTTAATAAAAGAAAACATATCAACATCCCCTCTAAGGTCTATTATAAGAATTTTCAAAAATATGGAATGGGATAAGCATATTGTAAAAAATAAAATTTAAAAAAGATATTCCCATAAATCATGATAGTAGAAAATTTAATATCAATTAAAAAAATGTTTCATCGGAAAATATTATGAGATAAGTTTCAATAAGATATAAGGAATTTATATAATGAGATCATGGACTCATAAATACTCGTAAACAACATAATTATTGACATCAAAATTATATGTCTAGGATCACTTATAAGGAATTATAATAAAAATTTTATATGTTAATCACCTATTGACCATAAATATAAGTAATGAATCATATATAGGGTAACATAAAATAGTATTCTTAGTCTCACTACACATTCCCCATAAGAACATAGAAATTATCACCGCTAGGAAAACATAACATAGTGTTCTTCAGATAACCGTTTATGCACCTTACATGACATCTAATTGGATAATGGAATTCCCCACTCTATTAGTGTTCTATCAATGGAAACCTTAACTATTCCTTATATTCACATTCATATGTGTTCTACATGTTTAAATTAACGTTACATGATATATATTTATGGAAAAATCCATGATAAGGAAGCAGTTTTAATAATTATTTCTCAAAAAACATCCATCTGAGATAAATTGAAGATTTCCAAGTTAAGAATGAATTAAATTAATTGGGATTTTCATATTTGAAAATTAAGCATAAGACTTTAAATTTTATTTCCAAATTAAAATATATTTTTGGGAAGTATAAAAGATAAGTAAGAATCAACATTATCTACATCAGTGATTCTTTTCGAAATGAATAAAGGATCTTTTATGTAAACTAATTGATTATTATTTCCATATAGATCACAATTTAAATAGGAGTATTTTATCAAAAATAATGATGGTTTCTAGGAACTATTAATTTCCAAAAAACATTTATAGTGGAAGTATCATGGACTAAATAGGAAAATTTATATTCCCTTAAATCATGTTTACTTAAAAGAGAGAACTAAAAAGGAAAATTAAAAATATATTTTATCCACAATAATAGAAAGTATAATAAAATAGTTATATATTTATAAGGAAAATTCATAAATAATTTGGATTAATTACTTGAGAATAATATATTGTAAAAAATGAAGAAGAAACATAATAATTAATCCATATGTTAGATGGGTGGTTTGGAAGATCCCTTTTTATATTTTAAATTACATTTTTTGAAATCCCACGTTATAAAATGTTTAATGAAAAACCTATTGAAATAATGGAAAATGAAGATATGATGTTTTCATTAGATAAAATATAATTTTGTTTCTAAATATAAATATGGAACATTAGTGGTAATTTAAAGTTATAGGCAATAAGGGGAAAACATCATTTTAGATAATAATAATTATTCTAAAGTATAAAATAATTTTTAAGTAGAAATATAATAAAGGAAAAATAATAAAAATTCAATTCAATCTCCTCATTTAGGTGTAGTATTAAACATTAAAAATAATTATATGGTGTTTGAAACAAGTCATGGAAGAACAGAGTTTAATAAAATGTATTTTAGGGGGCTTGAACCTTCCCATGGAATACATCTTAGAAATGAATGGATAAGGATATATTCTAGAGACTGGGGGATTATGGAAGTAAAATTTACTTCAATAATTGGAATATTGGTAATAATTTCAAGAAAAATTTGAAATTAAGATTGATCATGAATGGTTTGTGACATGTACTATTTATATGTGGAGGAAAATGATATTTTAATTAATAAAAATTACATCTTAATTATTTCATGAAAAAAATAAAGGGATAATCGATCCAAATGTGTTTCATAATTGATTTTATAGGGGAATGGTTTGAGTAATACTCAACCATTAATTTACATAGAAGTTATATACATGAAACTTTAGTTATTTACCATTATATTGTGGAACGTTTCCATTTTGATTCATACCTTCATAACAAGTTTTAAACTATGTTATTTGTGATTTTAATAAAATATAAGTTAAATATCTTAAAATTATTTCAGTGAAAAATATAAATTTATACTATATTTATTCTGATTCAATTTATAAATATGTTAATATTAAAATATATATTAAAATATGTATAATATAGAAATACAGTTTCTATAGAATAATAATTGATTAACCATTAAGTGATCTTAATATTATATACCATTATCCCCAAATTAAATGTGTGATAAACTAACTTTCTATATATGTATAACTAATATCAACATCATTATATAAAATATAAAAATCTATTTTTCCTGAAAAAATAGCACAACATTAATAAATAAATTCATTGAAAATAATTCTTTTATTATTAATACTATCATTAACATTAATAATATGAATCATAATTTGTATGACTAAAAATAAAATCTCTCTTACTGTATAATATGAAATTACTGATCTAAAATACGAAATCCATTTTTTATGATTCATTTTTTATAATTTATGAAAACTATATTTTTAACATCATTGAGTAAAAAAAATTCGTGTAAAATATTACTTATGTTTCCAAAACGATAGTAATGGATTTTATAAATAAAAAATAGAATTTTAAAACTATTTTTTTTACATATATATATTTTTTAATCGGAATTTTTTAACAAAAACATTTCATTATTTGTATTATGAAAATAATGTCATAATGTGAAATTTTTAAAAAATCTTTATTTTTCAATTTTCACTTCATATAACATATTTTAGAAAAATACCAACAATACGTCGGTAACTAATATTGATCTGAAAATTATGAAAAATATGTTAATTTTATCACGTTCAAATTGAATAGAATAATTTTTTAACTTTTAAATGATAATATAAAATATATAAAATATATAAAAATTATAAAATTTTGATTTGTAATTCCACCCAAGTTACTAAAATCAATTATAAGGTTAGACAGTAACATTTCCTCAATCTCTCCTCCCTATATGATAGTGGATTTTGACTAGTAGCGAGTTTGTAGGTTTTGATAATGGGGATACTATTAGGTTATATCATAGTACAAAACACACTAAAAACCAATTCATGATAGTAATAATAATAATAATAATAAACTAAAAGTGAAATGAAAGATAAAATTATGATATAATGTAAAAATGGATATGTAGTAGTAAAAAATAAAGACATAGAGGAATTAAAAAACACTTCTTACATGTAACTTGATCCCATATGAGTTAAAAACCCCAGATCATAATTAAAATATCATGTGTCATCCTCTCCTTTCAAAACCTAAATTTATGATATTTTTGGGTACCAAAGTGAAATGGTGTCCTGAGCAGTGTCTGTGTAAAAAACATAGTTTAGAACCACCAATATGGTCCCATACATAGATAGTACATGAATTTTATGTGAATTCTAACTAATCAACTGAATAAGGATACTAATATTTATTTTTTTATAATAAATTATATAGCTATTTTTAGTACCAAGGCATGATGGATACTGTTGTCTTACCATACTTTCTTTGGCCAGTGCCAAAGAAATGTCTGAGAATGTTATATCCCCAATGGTGGATAAAATTACTATCCATGGTATATCCCTTACGTACCTCCACTTAAAATATTGTGGAATTAGTTTTATCAACATTCCATCCTATAATTAATTCATAAAGAAGTATCCTAGGCATCCTAGGTATAAAACTTATATCGTGAGGGGCTACTGGTAACCATACAACTTCTCGGTGTTCTTTAACCCAGTTAGATGTCAGATTCCTAGGTATCGATCTATAGGAAACCAAGAATTTGGAAATTAGAATTAATTAAAAAGTGTATGAAACATAGTAAATATTAATTTAATACTCTTGTGATCCAACAAGATTACTTGTCATCCATAAATCATTATCTTTATGGCATATTCCCAATTAAATCTGCAAAATAAAATCATAGTGCATCCAATCGATCATTGGGAGTATCCTATGCATCAATCCAATTAGAAACCATAATCCTTTGGGATATTATATGGATCATGTCCTCCAGGTAAATATTGTTTTCGGGAAAATTATTTCATTATTTAAATCCTATTATTCTAGGTATCCTAGGTGATACAGTAACTATGAGGGGTTTTTGAGATACACTCGAACACTTCCCATATTTCCATATATATGATGGAATCCCAATCATAGAAGGAATTTAGATAATGGTACCATAGATAATTTGATCATAGTATTGCATAGAATCTAATTATTTATAGTCATTAATTAATTTTAATTCAAATATAAAATTTCAGGAAAAATACCATCTTAATCAATTAAGAGATAGATCCCATTCTATAGGGTATCCATCTTGAAATATAGCATATATTTTTTATCTAGTTAGAAATGTATTTATATTTGTTCGTGTGTGTGTGTGTGTGATTATACACCAATAAAAAATAATGATTTTTCATATTCATGATTCTAGTGTAATTGACATATGATGTAATAGATAAGTATGGTCAAATCCAAGGTGTCACTAGAATGAATCCATTAATTTAGTTGAGGGTGGAATTTCTATAAAAAAACTACATGTTAATTTATATTTATATAATCCCTGTAAATTTAAATTAAATTTATTAATGAATAGATACTTAATTTAATGTTGTACAGTTAAATGAATATCGTATCTTATATTATTATAATGTCATCTATAGTGACCATCATTGATAATCCGTGCATCAGGGGGGATACCCATTGTCACCACTTTCCATAGACCCATGACCTTAATCATTGATTTGGTTTATACGTTCCACCCATAAATATCAATACCCATGGACATACATACCTGCTTAGGGATCGTTTAGTAACGAGGCTCCCCCTAGGTCCCTTCAATCTCAATATAAAAGATTCACCCATTCTTGGGTCCTTTACTTAGTAAAGGTCTCTGAAAAACACTAGAAATTATTTGATTTCAAATCGCAGGACATCAACAGCAGTGTATTTTGGCCCGGTTAGCCACGGAAGGTCTTACTACATTGAAAAGAATTAAGGATAGTACATAATCCATCTCATCCCTAAGTGTCTCTCTTCATATGTCCGCTCACCCAAATTGATCCCAATATTCCTATGGTCTCCCCATATTGGCCTAGTCATATCAGATAGAAGAGGTTCACATGTATCATCCCCATCTATACTACCCTGAATAACTCATGGCACATATGATTACTCAAAATACTACATGGACAAAGGTCACTATCTGATACTTGAATCCGTCTTGGAGGTGTCTCAAGATCCTAATAATTGGTAAATGGGTTTTAGACTGTCATGCCTCACCTACCAAGAGGTATGGAGGCCACACAGTATCATAAGTTCCAAGCCTTTACCATCGACGGTCAAGGCATCTAGCTAGTACATAAGGGATGTTTGTGAGCCATAAAATCCCCCAATTATAATTAACAAATATAATTTCATCCCATTATTTAATTAATATATTCTTTGTAATCATAATTAGTGGAAATCCTAAGAATTCACTTGAAACCATAATAAATCATAAATTCCTTAGACAAAGTACCCAATCCCACCAACCAATTACAAATTCTTTTTCTCATTAACACTACGGCATAACAAAAAAATGAAAGGCATGTCATAGGCCATCCATGTGGCCAGAGATCCTATATGGCAACAAGAAAACAAAAATAATTAATTATAATTAAATTATAATTAATTAATTAATCTCAAAAATTATATTTATTTAAACTATTTTATCTATTTAGACAGAAAATTTACTTCTCCCTAGATGATCTCGTTATAGTTGAATAATGCTAAACTTCTTAACAAAAACCCACAATATACCCAAAGAAAATAATTTGGAAAAATCCCTCACACGCGGTATAGAAAAACATTTCTAATTCAATTAAATTTATGATTTTAATCATTGTATGTTCACTATCAAGAATAAATTATATGAAATGGAACAAAACCAAAATCTGGTGATATCTCGAGATGTCCTTTTCCAAGGCATGGAAGATAAAATGTCATGATTGACCAATTCCACCTAGATTTGGTGGAATTTGAACCGAAATCCTTAACTATTTAAACTAATATTAGAGAAGAATGATGTAATTGATGAGTGTAAACAAACATATGGTTAGACAACCATTATTTCATAGAGGGGTTCCATCAAAGACCTCCACCAAAAGGTGATTTAGTATGTGGATAAAGGGAGAAGAATCCATATCATGTTAGGGAGGAAGAGTCTAAAAAATGGGGATTCCATATTAAAATATTGGTAGGGAAATATTAATTTTACCACATAAAATAATTCACACAATTTTGTTTTGCATATTGTAAAACAATGGGGAAACCATGCACCCCTAGTGATCAATCCACACACCTCGCACGGTTTGGCCACATGACTTTCCACACCATTCCCAAATTGTGTAATAAACTCTACACCATTATTCATTGAGCATCAGGGTGCTAAATGGTTTCCACAAATATGTGTTCCCCAAACCAAGATTCCATTCTAGATTTCCCTAAAACCACTAAAACTTATCTGATGGACTTGATAATTACCTGAACACATGTGGAACCTCCCGAGCCACATTACATGTATAAAAACATAACATTGAGGTGTTATAACATTAAAAATATGTTTTTAATATATGATTACAATTTATCCCATCATGAAAATGAAAATTCAAATTTCATATGATATTTAAATTTTTCACGAATATGGGATCATACAACCTCCCAAACATAACATTTATCATCCCTAAGAAGCATCAATAACCGTCAAACTAATTACCCCAAACTACCATGGCTGTGAATTCTCACATAAATAGTTGTGCTCCCTCAGCAAACACCCATGATACTTCTAGAGATATACATTCCAAATATGGTCCTTAATCCACCAAAAAGGGTTCATTTCTCATAACCACCATTGAAACACCAAGATGGTTCACAATGAATATTTTCCAAATTGTGAAATGGTATTTTAATCATCTCATTCTTCAACTAGCCTATGGTGATCCCCCATAAGACGTATTATGTGAACTAGATATCAAAACCATACTGTCTGCACTATTATAACATTCATCATTAAGAAAAACATGAAATTATATTGATGTGCTAAAAATATTTCAAATCCCACACCCATTCACATATTCTACCACCTCTCTCCGAAAAAAATATATATTATCAATTAAAACTCTATTAGATCATGTTGAAATATTGATTTCTATTTATTTTCATTATAATTCTCCAAAATATCATTAACCCATACTTGTTTAATCCCATAAAACATACTCAATGCAATTCCAATAAAAAATTGTCAAATTATATGTGAGAATTTTAGTTAGGAAATCTCTATCCAACTCATCCTTATAACACTTTACTCCTAATAATGATGCACCACCAAAACCCAATCATGCTCTGATCATATGATAATGATGTTGAGCCTGATGCTAACACAAAAAATCCACCACCTATATGTTTGAACATATAACTAGAATTTATAGATGGATACAACCCTACTCAATTAAATTAATAATGGGAAATTTAAATTCCAAAATAGTCATCCCACAACTGTACCAAATCTCCCATGAGACTTATCACATGTGGTTTACATTCCCTTGTATGACATGTCGCTCCATAGATTTTGAGTATCCTCTTCACCTCATTTCAAAAACAACTCCTAATCACCAAACATGTGTTATACCTCATGATCCATTCTCATATACTATTAAACCCTAACACTGCATCTCCATGACAATATTGTTGAGCAATGTATTGTATTCAATAATACATAATAATGTTATTTAAAGGGGGAGATTATTGAAAATAATACTCTGTCTCTTTATGATAATTTTGATGCTCACAAATACCCTTAGTTATTTTCTAATTATTTTATTTAGTATTTTTTAGGAATTTATTAATTTATTTTACTCTTGAAATAATGAGAATTTATTACTTTTTCGGAATCTACTTTAATCGCATACTGGAATCACTGTTCATACCTTACTTATTCGGAATCTGCATTAAGCGCGTCCTGGAATCACTGTTCATACCCTACATGGATAAACGTAGCGTAAGGATGAAAATCATGTATACTTTTTGATATAAGAGAAAAGTATGGTTAAACAACAATATGTTCTCAGCAAAGTATGGAAAATGAACCTTACGTTAGGAAGGAACCTTAAGTTTTGGTTATCAGAAAGTATGGAAGGATTATCGTTCGTATGTACTAAACGTTAAGTTTGTTTCTAAAAATTATGGTTAATCAACCATACTTTTGTAAAAAACAATACATTCTTGGAAAATGTCGGTTCAAGTAAGAGTACGGATCTTTTACCGTACATTTGAGATTTGAAGAAAAAGTATGGATGATCAACCCTACATTTAAGATCAACCTTACATTTGAAGAAAGTAACATGAACCCTACGTTTATGATTCAACCTTATGTTTTCAACCATACTTTTGAATAATATGTCATCAACCCTACATTTGGAGGCCACGTCATCAACCTTACATTTGGCATTAGAAAGTTTGAAAGACGATATTTTTTATGCAACGGTCAGCAAGAGGATTATTGGGCGGTTTTCAAGCCAGATTTAAAGTCGTTTTTTAAGTACGAATTTGATTGATTCAAAGCTGATTTTTTATTGGATTAAAGATCGAATTAAAAGGATATTTTTATACAGAGTTTTTAGGGAAGTTAAGACTACTCTGTAAGTTCAATTTTCTTGAATATTGGGAATCAGAAGGTGAATTTTGTGGATCTAAATGTGTAGGAGACATGCTCAGCATTATTATATACGTTCTATCTAAAAAACACCATATATGAGTGAGTGGTGATAAATATATTATTAAAAAACGTGGAAAAAAGAGACTGCAAGAAATCACATTGATCTTCTGATTCAAAAAGGAGCGTCAATGCTCTGTTTATTTAAGAAGGAACTCGATAGAAGATTGACTTGTTCTGCATCGAATATCTGTTGTGAATCTACTACTACTGAAGTTGTGAAATGTATCTCTATATCTACTACAACTGGATCGAATCAGAATTTTTTTGTTTTGAAAATCAATATTTCTAGAGACGACGATCTATATGCTATCAATTGTATTCTGTTGCAATTGTGAAGATCCACTAGAAAACTTCTTTCTGAAATTCTTTTTATTCTTGAGTAACTAGCTTCTCGTACTAAGCTGTGTAGGTTCGTGTTTGAACGAGAAGGCTTTGTTTTTCCTTGAATTGTAAAGGTGTCAACTGCTTGAATTCATTTGTGGACCGGTCTTTGAAACGAGGACCAGATAGTGAAAATCACCAAGCTCGTGGAGTTGAGTGTTGGTGGAGTGGACTAGGGGACTTCTGTTCCCCAAACCACTATACATCTTTGTGTCCCTGCTTTTATTTATTTCTGCTGCAGGATCACATCTGATAAAGCATAGAGGACATAACTAGTTTAATTGAAGAGTTAACGATAAATCTAAAAGACACAATTCACCCCCTCTTATGTATAATCTTTATATTCAAGATACAACAATTGGTATTAGAGGAGGATCTTTTGATAGAGCCTTAGCACGCTAGAAGTTTTTAAAATATTATATAATAGAGCATAATAACTTATAAAAGAGAAGGGATGTCAATGGTCAGAGCACCATATTTCAATAGATACAACTATGGCTACTGGAAATCGCGCATGATAATATATCTAAAAAACCTCGGATATAAAAGTCTATTCAAAGATACTGACTCCTTATGTAATTATTGAAAATCATGAGACATGGAGCGCTTATATAGAGGTAGAGTATGATATGAATTCGAAGGCTATGAATGAAATCATCTGCGTTCTAGGACCAGATGAATTTAATAGAATATCTTAGTGCCCGAAAACATATGAGATGTGGAAAACAATAGTTGTGGCATATGAAGGAACATAAAATGTGAGACAAATGAGATATGCAACTGCAATGCTAGAATTTGATACTTTTAGAATGTTTAAAGGAGAAATAATCACCCAAATGAATGGGAGATTGACATAAATTGTCAATAATATAATAGCTCTAGGAGAACCTATCAAACAGGCTAATCAAGCATTAAAATTGTTGAGGGTACTTCCTACTCAATATAATGGTATCTATGCTGCAATCAGACAATAAACTCCTGTCATAAATCTAACCATGAGAGAGTTGATTGGTACACTGATGATGTATGAAGCTGAAATGCAAGATGAGTCTAATGAACATAAAGTTTTTATCAAAATAGAAGATACTGGATTGAAAGTAACTTCACAACAAAAGAATATAATGCTGAAGAACAGAGAATTCAAAGCTAAATCAGAGAGCTCTAACTCATCAAACTCAGATGAAGAGATGGCTTAGCTAGCCAGGAAATTTAAAAAAGTTCTACAACAGAAAAGAGGCATCAAAAAATCTTTTAAGAGAGATGATAAATATGTAAGATGCTATAAATGCAAGAATATGGGGCACATTAGACCAGATTTCCAACAATTGAAACATACAAAGAAGAAGAATTTCTTCAAAAGAAATGACTATGAACTGAAAGACAAGAAAGCTATGAAAGCCACTTTGAGTGTATCTGAAGACTCCATTAGCTCTCCTGAATCAAGCTCAGAGAAAGAAGAAGTCAATCTAAAAGAAAACATGTGTTTTATAGTAGAAACTGATGAGGTATACTCACACTACTCCTCTGAATCAAATTATGAATCAAGATACACAAATGAAAAACTTGAAGCCTACTGCAATATGCTTGAAGAATGATATGACTCACTATTTAAAAAATATAAGTCACTAAAAAACAAACATAAATCTATTTCAGATGAAGGAGATACAATGCTGAAACAACATAAGGAATTAACTGATAAATATAATTCGATTAACACTAACTATATTAATTTTGAATCAAGAATAAAAACACTGTAGGATGAAGTAGAATCTTACAAACATGCTGCATTGGTTTTTACAAAAGGAGAGAACTCATTAAATGAAATTCTTGGAAAAACTGTCATAAAAAAGGAGAGATTTGTAATTGGAAGTAAAGGAGAAAAACCGGAGCTATATAAAAATTAATCTGTTCCTAGATCTAAAAAGGTTAATTGTATCTTTTGTGGGACAAAGGGACATATAGCTAAAAACTATTTCTTAAGACAACCTCAAATTTGTGGTATTAAGAAATCCTATGTTTCAAAAGAATTATATGATTCAGCTGATTTTAAAAGAACAAAGAAAATCTGGATTCCAAGATCATTGCTAGCTAACACCCCTAGACCCAACAAAATATGGGTACCAACGAAATTTGTTTGAATGTATTTGCGGGTAGCAGGCCACCAGAGAAGAAAAGATATATGGTACATGGATAGTGGCTAATCAAGTCATATGAGTGGAAACTCATTTAATTTTTCTTTACTCACTCAAAAGGAAGGAGGAATTGTCACATTTGGTGACAATGCCAAAGGAAAAATCATTGGCATTGGAACTATTAGAGATCCAAAAATAGTCTCAATCAAAAAAGTACTTTATGTACAAAGATTAAAACACAATCTGAAAAGTATCTCTCAACTTTGTGATGATTGATATACTGTTGATTTTACTAACAATTTCTATTCTGTTTTTAAAGATAAACTGTTTAAATTTTAAGCACCAAGAACTGAAAATGTCTATACTTTGGATTTAAATTCCTTGTGTAAAGAACATGTAAACTGCTTGACTGCTAAAGTAAGTGAATCTTGGATCTGGAATAGAATACTTAGACATTACAATATATATATTTTAAATAAGTTATCTAAGAAACATTTAGTTTCTGATTTACCTAGTCTCAAATTTAAAAGTGACAGATTTTGTGATGCATGTCAACTTGGCAAGAAACACAAATCATCCTTCAAATCTGTTAATAACATTGATACATCTAAACCTCTAGAACTTATTCATATGGATTTGTTTGGACCCTAAAGAGTAGAAAACTTAGCTGGTAAATTATATGTATATGTTTTAGTTGACGACTATTCAATATTTACATGGATTTTCATTTTGAAATTTAAAAATGAATCTTTTACTTTATTTGAAAGTTTCTGTAAATCTGTTCAAAATGAAAAAGGATATAATATAATCTCATTGAGAAGTGATCATGGTGGAGAATTTGAAAATTGGTAATTTACTTCCTTTTTCTCAAGCATGGGTATTAAACATACATTTTCTGCACCAAGAACACCTCAACAGAATGGGATTGTAAAAATGAGAAATAGAACAATTCAACAAATGGCTAGAACTATGTTAAATGAATATATCCTACCTATATATTTTTGGGCAGAATCTGTGAATACAACTTGCTATATAATTAATAGAGTTTTAATTAGACCTATTTTGAAAAAGACACCCTATGAACTATGGAATAACAGAAAACCGAAAGTAAATTACTTTAATGTTTTTGGATGAACGGTTTACATCTTGAACACCAAAGATAATCTTGGTAAGTTTGATCCAATATCTGATGAAGGTATTTTCTTAAGATATTCTGCTACCTCCAAAGCTTATAGAGTATATAATAAGAAGTCAAGGATTGTTGAAGAATCATCTCATGTGATATTTGATGAATTTGATCCCTTTGAGAAAAGGATAGATCAAATGGATGAACTTGACTCTAATGATAACATGAGACTTGAGAAGTTAAAGAATGATTTTGAAAATGATATAAAAGAAATTCAGTCCATTTCATAGGAACATGATACTGAAGAACCTTTAAATGTTTTTCCTAGACAATCTAGAACCCTAAATAATTACCCTTTAGAAACTCTGATAGGTGAATTAGATACAAGAATTCAAACTAGAAGAAACATTGGAAGCCTAGTGGAATTCTCTTCCTTCCTATCTCAACAAGAACCGAATACTATAGAAGAAGCTTTAGATTATTGAAGCTGGGTAATATCAATGCAGGATAAATTAAACCAATTTAAAAGAAATGATGTTTGGGAATTAGTGGAAAGACCTAAGAATTATCCAGTAACAGGAACCAAATGGGTCTTTAGAAAGAAATAGGATGAAAAAGGAACAATAACTAGAAATAAAGAAAGATTAGTAGTTAAAGGATACAATCAAGAAGAAGGAATAGATTATGATTAGACTTTTGAACCTGTAGCTAGGTTAGAAGCCATTAGAATCCTTTTAGCCTATGCATATTATTTGAATTTTAAATTATTTCATATGGATGTTAAATATTCCTTTTTAAATGGTTATTTAATAGAGGAAGTTTATGTTGAGCAACCTCCTGGTTTTGAAAATTCTCAAAAACCAGATTCTGATTTTATACTTACTAAATCTCTTTATGGCCTTAAACAACCACCTAGATCTTGGTATGAAAGATTAAGTTCTTTTCTTTTGAAAAATGATTTTACTGTTGGAATGGCAGACCCAACACTCTTTAAAAAAATTGTAAAAAATAATGTTTTATTGGTTCAAATTTATGTTGATGATGTAATTTTTTGATCAACTAATAAAAACCATTGTCATGAGTTTTCAAATTTAATGAAAAAAGAATTTGAAATTAGTATGATGGGAGAACTAAATTTCTTCTTAGGACATCAAATTTATCAAAAAGATTTTGGAAATGGTTTTAATCAAAGAAAATACATTACTAATTTACATAAGATTTTCGGACTTGAAAACAGCAAGACATTTACAACTCCTATGTGTACAAATATAAAACTTGATTTGGATGAAACTGGAAAATCAGTTGACAACAAGTTATATAGAGGTATGATTGGTAGTTTATTATATCTTACTGCTAGCAGGCCAGATATAATGTATTCAGTATGTCTTTGTAGTAGATTTCAATCAAATCCTAAAGAATCTTATCAAACTACTGGTAAAAGAATTTTTAGATTTTTAAAAGGAACTGTTATTCAATCTCTTATTTATCCTAAAACTTTTGATTTTAATATGATTTTATATTCATATTCTGACTTTGGAAGATGTATATTAGATAGAAAAAGCACATCAGGAACATGTCACTTTTTGGGAAAGTCTTTGGTGTCATGGTCTAGTAAGAAACAACATTCAGTTGCCTTATCATCAGCAGAGGTAGAATATGTTTCTGCTTGCAGTTTCTATGCACAAGTGTTGAGGATGAAAAACACTCTTATGGACTTTGGATTGAATTTTAATAATACAAGTATTTTATGTGATAATACAGGTGAAATTAATATTTCAAAAAATCATATTAGTCATTCTAGAAATAAGCACATTGATATAAGGAATCACTTTTTAAGAGATCATGTTATTAAAAAGAATATATTTTTAGAATTTAT
Source organism: Viscum album (assembly GCA_963277665.1). Taxonomy (NCBI): domain Eukaryota; kingdom Viridiplantae; phylum Streptophyta; class Magnoliopsida; order Santalales; family Viscaceae; genus Viscum; species Viscum album. The sequence goes on along the minus strand of OY728122.1, from coordinate 572,967,527 downwards.
AAATACAGAAATTCAATTAGCAGATATTTTTACTTAACTAATTCCCACTGCAAAGTTTGATTTTATTAAGGGGGTGCTAGTTTTATTTGATTTTAAATAAAATTTTATTTCACGATTTTTTTTAATTCCGATTAAAATTTTTTTTTTTTAAACATATTAAGATTATTTTATCCGCATAATCTATTTTATTTATTTTTTAAATATATGTATTGATTATTAAAAACACGGGAATCAAGGTTTTCAGAAACCCTTTCGACATCTAAACCGCTTCATTTCCATCGAAACCTTTTGGAATCTGCAAACCGCGCCTCTGCTTGTAAACCCTAATATTCAAACCTCTAAAACCCTAACCATAAAACCTTCAGAGATTATCACAGAGATGGTAAGGACTAAAAGGGCTAGTGAAGCCAAACCAATAAATGTCAAGAGACAATGCTCAGAAGGAAGAAAAATCTTACAAGGCAAGGTAATCGATCTCGGCTGGTTATTTTAGGCAAATCTACTATTGAAACAAGCGCTCTCATTTCAGAACCTTGAACATACATTTAATAGTGAAAATATGGAATTTCTGTATGAGGTAGAATATATATACTTCTTAAAATCTGTACAATTTAGTTTGGGGGATACTGAGGATAGTATGATGGCTAAAATAGAGGTTATGGATTTCTCTATCTCGTTAGTCGAAATTGGTCATATTCTCAACTGCCCTCATGAGGGATTTTTTCATTTTGATTTGAAGAATATAGGAGATTATGTGAATATATCCGAGGATTTTCTGTCTTTTTTTTGGAACATATACTATTAAGAAAATGATGGTGAAATATTTAGAACCAGATCAGAAGATCCTGGTTAAATTTGTTCAGACAGGAATAACTCCCATAATGGAAGAAATGGAAAATATTTTTACCCTGATATGTACATAATGTAAATTTTTTTAAGTGATATCAATTTAAGCTTCCCAAGTTACATGGTCAGCTACCTCAATTACTGTTGCCAAAGTGACGCCCAGATGAACTTTTATCCTTTCAGTCGGTTTATTTCTAAATTGTTTCTTAAGAAAGACATGGTGAGATTAGTGGATGCCCGAGTACGCTGTCATCAAAGTAATATTTTTAATTCTAAAACTTTAATGAAGATTGGATACTTCTGAAGCACCAATAAAAGAATACTCTTTCCAGTAGGAGCTGAGGAAGATTCAGAGAGTGCTCAGGCTCAACCTGCTAAGTCCAAGGAGGGACAGGATGAATCATGTGTCAGAAATTTAGCAAGAAGGATCCGATTTGAAGTGGAAGATGATGAAGAAGAAAGAAGTCAAGAGGTACTTCATTCTTGAAGAACTAGAGCTGTTAATGAGGAAATTACTTCCCCTCCATTGGCAACAACAACAGAAGCATTATTTTCTTATTATTTTGTAAGAGAAGTTGTTATTGATAAGAACATGGAAGTTGTTAGTGAAAGTAAAACACCAGTAGAGGGATCAGGAGCTCAAGAAGAAGATCAAAGGGAGAATCAAGAATAGATTGTATATGATGTTGAAGTTACAGTTCAACAGAACCAAGATAAAGAGGCAGTTCCTGGTAGGGAAGTGTCCAGACCTCAGGAAACACTTGAAAATGTTTTTCTCAAATATCTAGTGGAAGGACAAGATGCTGATGTTTGTGGTGAGAATGCTTCTAAATATAACACAGAAGTAATTCAAGAGGATTTTTATGTTGAGGAGTTTATGGACTCTAAGGAAAAATATGTGGACCAACCTACTTAGGACAAAGAAAAAGAGAAATCTGATGCTGAATCATTACCTTTAGTACTGCTGCATCATCTAGAGCCTAAGAATGCGAATCTAGCATAGGGTTCCTATGATTCAAGGAAGAAAGAATTTGGGGAACTATATGAAAAGGTGTCTGAGTTAGAATCTGAGAATTTCACTCTGAGAAATGCCTTAACCTTTGAACAATTTTGATTTCAAAAGATAAAAGAGAGTCCAGTATCAAGGCAAGAAGTTGAAATGTTTAAAAAGGATATACTGAATGCAGTCGCAAATTTGAAATTTGAAATGTTTATGAAGACAGATTTATCAGATCTAAAGTTATTTATAGAGAACCAATTTGCATCAGTTGCAAATGGTGTTGTTAGTGAATCGGGTACTTCACCTGATTTAATCCGAAGATTTGAAGCTATCACATCCGTGATGAGCAACATGAATAACAGGTTGCACGATCTTCAATGTAACAATGCTCCATTATCATTGTTGCTAGACAATCAAAAAAAATTAGTGGATCAACTTATATCTAGTGATCTACCAATCATGACTCTGTTAACTCAAATGTCAGAGAAGCTGTCACTATTTATCAAAAAAGAAGAAAGGATGCATGAGTTTTTCAGAGTCAATTTAATCGAGGATATTCATATGACTCAAGATAATAGAGAGCTCATTATCAAACTTAGAGATGGGATGATGAAGAGACTCAGAGAATAGTTCACAAAAATCATGTCTGCAATCCAGAGGAGATAGAACCTATTGCCTATCTTTCCCAAACCTTGATTCATGTGTTTGTCATACATGGTTTTTTTAATGAAAATATGTCTATTTCTTTATATTTGTTTTACTGACTTTATTTTTGATATGCTAGTACTCTAGATTTAATTATTGAGAAATAGTTAATAATAAGCATTTACCTACAGTTCAGTGCAACATTAAATGTGTTAAAATCCATGCTTTATCATTCTTTTTGATATCCCAAAAAGGGGGAGAAATTTGGATAACCACAACATTTTATTTTACAAAACTTAATTAAAATGATTTTCTGTATATTTAATGTTTTGGGTACTTATCCATATTGTTTATTATAAAGGTTATTCAGAAGGAGAAATTTGGATAAAACTAGAAACTTTTATTTGTAAAGAAATTTTTTTTGAAGGGGGAGACCTTTTTATTGAAATAATTTTGCTAAAATTAAATATTGTTTCATCCACTCAAAATTCTAAAACTTTATTTATCTAATTCTTAAAGTTAATTTAGTTTAAAAAATTTTATTATCTTATGGGTTTTATGATCATCAAAAAGGGGGATATTTTTGAGAAAAGTATTATTTTCAACAATACATAATAATGTTATTTAAAGGGGGAGATTATTGAAAATAATAATCTGTCTCTTTGTGATAATTTTGATGCTCACAAATACCCTTAGTTATTTTCTAATGATTTTATTTAGTATTTTTTCAGGAATTTATTAATTTATTTTACTCTTGAAATAACGAGAATTTATTACTTGTTTAGAATCTGCTTTAAGCGCGTCCTGGAATCACTGTTCATACATTACTTATTCGGAATCTGCTTTAAGCACGTCCTGGAATAACTTTTCATACCCTATGTGGATAAATGTAGCGTAAGGATGAAAAGCATGTATACTTTTTGATATAAGAGAAAATTATGGTTAAACAGACATACATTTTCAGCAAAGTATGGAAAAAGAACCTTACGTTAGGAAGGAACCTTACATTTTGGTTATCAGGAAAGTATGGAAGGAGAACTGTACGTAAGGACTAAATGTTATGTTTGTTTCTCAAAAGTATCGTTCATCAACCATACTTTTGTAAACAACCATACGTTCTTGGAAAAGTTTGGTTCAAGTAAAATTATAGATCTTTTACCGTACGTTTGAGATATGAAGAAAAAGTACGGATGATCAACCCTACGTTTAAGATCAACCTTACGTTTGAAGAAAGTAACATGAACCCTACATTTATGATTCCACCTTACATTGTCAACCTTAAGTTTGAAGACTATGTCATCAACCGTATGTTTGGAGGCCACGTCATCAACCTTACATTTGGCTTCGGAATGTTTGAAAGACGATATTTTTTATGCAACGGTCAGCAAGCTGATTATTGGGCAGATTTCAAGTCGGATTTAAAGTCATTTTTAAATTATGACTTTGACCGATTCAAATCTATTTTATTATTGGATTAAATATCAAATTAAAATGAGATTTTTATGCTGAGTTTTTAGGGAAGTTACGACTACTCTGTAAGTTTAAATTTTTTGAATATTGAAAATCAGAAGGCAACTTTTGTGGATCTAAATGTGCAGGAGATATGATCAGCTTTATTATATATGTTCTCTATAAAAAAACACCATATATGAGAGAGTGGTGATCAATATTTTATTAAAAAATGGTGGAAAACAGAGACTTCAGAAAATCACGTTGATCTACTGAATCAAAACGAAGCGTCAAAGCTATGTTTATTTAAGAAGAAGGAACTTGATAGAAGATTCACTTGTTCTACATCGAATATCTATTATGGATCTACTACTAATGAAGTTGTGAACTATATATCTATATCTAATTCAACCAGATCGAATCATAATTTCTTTGTTTTGAAAATCAATAATTCTAGATACAATGATCCATCTGCTGTCAATTGCATTCTATTGCAATTGTGAAGAAAGATTGGAAAAATTCTTTCTGAAATAATTTTTTTTCTTGAGTAACAGCTTCTCATACTAAGATGTGTAGGTTCATGTTTGAACCAGAAGGTTTTGTTTTTCCTTGAATTGTAAAGTTTTCAGCTACCTGTATTCAGTTGTGGACCGGTCTGTTGAAACGAGGACAAGATAGTGAAAATCACCCAACTCGTGGAGTTGAGTGTTGTTGGAGTGGACTAGGGGCCTTCTATTCCCAAAACCACTATACATCTTTGTGTCCCTGCTTTTATTTATTTCCAATGCATGATCACATCTGATAAAGCATAGAGGACAGACTCATTTAATTGAAGAGTTAACGAATAATCTAAAAGACACAATTCTCTCCCCCTCTTGTGTGTAATCTGTATATTCAAGATCCAACAAATCTATTATATGTTATATCCTTGGTTTAACAATCCCACAACACATTATCCCTTTCTAACATCTTCTCCATTTTAATGGGAAATTTTTGAAACCTCATATGATTACAGATTTTTCATAACTATTGGCATCCAATCCACCAATTATAACTCCATATCATGCCTCAGTTTTTGTCAATTTCAAAACCCTACTCATGCTCATGTGATTAATACCACACCATGGTCAAGCTAACCTTTCTCTATGATTCGCCATTATAGATATTCCAAGATCTCTCCTGTAAATCCTCTTCAAAATATGACACATTAACTATGGAATAACTAATTCATGGATCACATATCATAAAACATCATCCTATTATCATAGGTTACATCCCTCATAAAATGTAATTCTAACCACTTCCACACATTTAGTTTTTACTCAATTTCATTACATTCATGGGCATCCAGCATTTCTCTAACCAAAATAAAAATAACATCCATAATACATGGAACGACATCACTTGGTTCCTATCCTCAATACTAATAATACAATTATATAGGGATAGGAATGAACAAAATCATGTGAATTGAATATTTTCTTGATACCAAATACATATGTTCTTCCCCAAGAACTAATGGAATCCACTTTCTTGTACCACAAACCATGAGCACCTCCCATGCATCAGTATCATATCCCAGTGAGCCTACATGTTATTCCCATCAATAAAGAACCAAATACCTAGGCTAAATCCACTCATGGTTGTCCTAAACCATTCTAATCTACAACCCAATAGGGTTTGAGTTGAATTAGGGTATCTTGGTCTACCATGTAGCACTGATAGCCTAGTCTTTGAACAGGGTCACTAGTTCCAATCACTTAACCCAAGGATATAACATCTAGAATATCATGTCTCGTGGGATATTACCTATGATCCCATCATTGAACCCACACCTTCAACATTTCCATCAGAATAATCACATGTTAACTCTCAATGGTATCAAATTCCAAACCATCTTCAATTATGTAACCTTTCATCTATATGAATCTTCACATGAGATAGATCCCTAGTTCATTTAATCCCATAGAGAAATTATATACATACAAAAAATCATTTTATATGATCTATAGTATGAGGAACAACCACTCAAAATTCATTTTTGCAGAGCGTCATTTCAATCTGTGAGAAAAAATTGTATATAGGTTTTTAGTTGTCACAATATATAACTAAACCTGAAAAACAACACCACCAAGGGTTTAATGGAATGGAAATTAATTTCAATGCCAAATCACATGGTTAATTTAACCTCTTGTACCTTAGGATAGAGTCATTGTTTTCACCATCAAGGAGTTTCACTCCATAGATCCCCATAACACACTGTTAGAGGGTAAGTCTACGAACAAGTTTGGCCAACTGAGTGAATCACACCAAATATTGATAGAGGAAAAATATTTATGTGAATTTGATAATAATTTATGAAATTAGGTATCAATCATATGTAAAATGAAACACTTGAAATCCTCAATGTTATGTCAATCCTACATGCCCAGTACGATGCCTGAGACATGTATTTCCCTTACAGGCCATGATACAAAATCAAATCATTCACCTCTCACCAATGTAATAAGAGATAGGAATCAAAAATAAATTGGGAAATAGAAATCAAAAGTTTGTATCTTAAATAGTAATCCATATAAAACCATAACATCACAAACTGATATAGTAATCCTATATCAATTGAAAACATGAATATATACTAGAATAAGTGTTCTTGATGTACCAGTATAATATCCATCACTAGCTCTAACTCATTGGTTATACTCCATTCTACCACGTCATGAATAGTAAAACAATGGTAAAATAAACCTATATGATACCACTTGGTAATTCCCAATACAAGTTACTATAAATAGTAACTATGATTGGTCAACACATGGCATCAAGCGCACTACCCCACATAGAAGAGGATACTGACTTGAAACGAGGGATTAGGGGTGCCCATGGGGGCTGTGTGCTCATATTAGGGTATGCTAAAGAAAATTAAACATGATATAGAATAATAATGAACTAAAATCGAAACATACAATATAAATATACAATTATATAATAAAAGAAATAAATCATTCAAAAATTCAGATATATAAGGATTACCAAATACCCCTTCCCATTCTCCTGACACCATGTGAGCTAACCTTCCAACTCATGAAATAGAGACATCAGGCCTTATGACATCCTATCACTGAATAAAGTGATAGTTTCATGGATACATAAGTATAAAGGTGGTCTAATAATTGTATGAGTACAAAAATCTATAGTGAACCACCATAAATATCCCATAAACAGAAATTATAATTCATGTATGTGCATGTGATCTAAAAAAATGTAATCATAGTAATATTTATACAGTGGAAATAAATTAAAAAAATAATTTCATACCGTATCTACATTGATACATTTGTTCTAACATAACTATTATGTCCAGCATCAGAGATTTTTCTTAGGAATATATGTCCCCAATGTGGGATACTAGTCTTATAACCGGGACCACCCATACTCACTTACACTAAATATATGTTATCATTTCATTTATCTAGTGGACATCATGTATGTAAAGAATCAAATAAGATCATATGAATCTTAGGAATACCACTTAAGAGGTGATATACCAATGGAAACCAAATGACTTCTTGGTGTTCCCTAATCTAGTATGATTTCAAATTCCTAAGTCCCATTCTATAGGAAACTAAGACATTGAAAACTAGATTTTATTTAAAAGGGGATGAACCTTATGTAATATATATTTTATTCTCTCCTGATATGATATTATAACCCTATACCCATCAATTACCGGCTCAATGAAATATTCCCATATAGATATAGTAAATTCATTCATGGTGTATCTACACTATCCAAGATAGTTTCATGGGAATCAATTTGGGAAAAATACATCTTCCCCAGGGATGACACAAACATACAATTCTTAGGGAAAATGTGTCCCCTTAAATCCTCTAGTACATATACCACCTAGAATGCTAGGCATCATTGGTGAAACTCTGTCTTATATGTGTTTTTGAGATGCACTCAGAAACATCCCATGTTTCTCGGTGAAATGATGAATCCAATAGACACTAATATTTATGTTAATGGCAGCATGGAATTTTGGATATTCAGATCATCTGATATCTAATTATATAAAATTGTTAATTGACTTTAATTTTAACATGAAACTACATTAAATAGACCATCTTCATTAATTAAAAGATGAATGACATTCTATCAAGAATCCAAATTGATATATAACTTGTTTCATACATCTAGATTCTTATGTATATATATATTTAAAAATGAATAGAACATATTAATTTATCACAATAAGTATTTTAGTGGAATCAAAATCTAATGTAATAGACAAATAGGGTTGTGTACTAGGTGTCCTTATCACCCAAACCTAAAATTAGTTCTTGAAGGAACATCCCTCAATAAATAGTTGTTAATTTTAAATTACTCTAATTATATTCAATTAAAAAATAACTAAAAAATTAATAGATAATTAACTTGAAACCCATATGTTTTTTGAATTATAAAACCAATCTTATAATGATGTTGGCCTTAGTAGTTATACTGGTTAATCCATGCTTTTGGGGGATTATTTTGGTCATACCTATCCATAACATCATAAAGTTACATCGGTTATAGTTTTAAGTTCCACCGATAACAATTAATAACTATGTATATACATACCCTCTTAGTGTATACCAGTCATTAGGGAACCCATAGGGTACCATTAGTCTATGTACAATATAGATACCCTCACTTTGATCCTCAATTTTTGACTTGGTATCAGGTAAACATATATAACACTATGTGGTTGTATTCAATGAAATTATCATAATGGTATCATGGCCCTACTAGCCACATAGGATCCCACCACATTGTAAACAATCTGGATGTAGAGAACATTCAACCACAGTACTCATGGTCACTATGGGTTAGTCTTCTCCCCCAACCTATTCATGATTTTCACTTGGTCAACCCAACTAGTCTCAATCACATTAGATGGAAGAGTTCCTCTCATCCAATCCTCATCTCCACAAGAACGGACAGCTCAATATATAAAAGGGGTCATAAAAATACTACACAACCAGGGGTCTCTAACCTTCTCTCCCCTCTTATGCAGTTGTGTCTCACGAACCTACACATGGTCTACTAGGTTTTAGAAAATATGGGCTCACCTCACAAGATATTTGGTGTCCATCTAGTATCTTAGTGGTCACAACCTTGACCGTTGGTTAATATGGCATCCAGGCAGCATAGAAGGTTATATGTGACACCTAGCCTCCATAAATTTTAGTTAAAAAATTTAATCAAATATTTAATTTACATAAATTAATTATGGGAATCATAGTCATTACATATTCCAATAATTCTCAAGATAATATAATAAAGTATAAATTCCATAGGGATGGTATATTAGACAACCCATATTTTACTAATGCATCTCTAGTTTGATGTCAATGGTCGTCAATAGCTTCCATGTCCCATCCTATCCCATCCATTACATCTATGGTCTTACTTCATTTATAAAAAACAAGAAATAATTCAATATAATCACATTATAATTGATTAGTTAATATCAAAAAATATAAATAATTACATTATTTTATTTAAATTTTAAAATGTCCCAAATTCTCACCAACCAATCCCATTGCACCATAATAATGACCAACTAGTCTTCTACATTGCATGTCATACAGTCGAAATCAAATTGGTTAAAATCCATTCAATAATTAATGAAAAAAATTTATAATTTAATGTAATCTAATAATTAAATATTTTTAAATTATACATGGATATACATCTTTTAAGAACATTAGGCACCAATACATGAGAAATATATTGGGACATTCATGACATTGGAAGAGAAAACTGCACGACATGGTTGACCGATTCCACCATGCTCTGAGGGAATAAGAAAAAATATCCTATTATGGTGAATTCTAATGTATAGATTAACAAAAGAATATATTTTTAGAAGACCAAAATAGGGTTAAATGTACCTTAATTCACCTTGTAAATCATTCAAAAACATCCTCCTAATGGCTATTCAAGAAGAGGCAGAAGGGGGAAGAAGTTTAGCTCTTATGTCGGTTGAAGTGGGGAGAAGGAGGTGGATACCCTATTAAACAATTTCGAGGGAAAAGTTTAATTTCCATCCTTTAAGTGAGTGAAACTATTAGTTAAACCATTCCTCAAAAATTCACATCCCAATTTCTAATACATAAGCATCCTAAATTTTGGTTTTATGGTCTTCTTAACTATTTAGTAATCATGTAACTATATCTAGGGGCTCACTCAATTTAGCATAACCATTCACCAACCAGGAGAGATAACCTTGATCAACATAAAAGGAACATGATGTTCATTAGGAATCTGGGTGAAACATGGTTTCCCCAACACTATGAACACCAAACCATGTGCCCCTTCCAGGGTTCACCAAATCCTCTGTAATTAACTTTACATCCATTAGGCTCACCCAAACATCAGATTCACCTGCAGAACCTATTTCCATGTCTAAAACATTAATTTGTGTCATTAAAACTCATAAAAATACATTGTGAATCTTGGATTATAGTCACATCAATCCAGTAATTTAATATTCCAATTAATTCTGAAAGTTTCAATTCATTTAGACAAGAGATCATAATGGATTTTTATATATCAAATACAATAATTCTTTTTAACTATAAATTAATTATAAAATTAGATCCATATTGTATATATAATGTATATTATCAATCAATTATGTATGTTTTTTAAAAAAGTTCATAAAAATGATTTTTTTGAAAAGTTACATTAACTTCTCATAATAATTTTATATATGTATTTGAAAATAAGCGTTATTTTTATTGAAAAGTAAAAAAGTATTATTTGTAAAATACATGTGATTAATTACTCACTATATTAACAATTTAATTTTTATATAATCCATTTTTCTAATTAAATCGACCCCCACATTCTCTACATAAGAGATATATATAAGGTATGCTTGGGTGGTAGTTACATGTGGTGATTCCCCTAGCAGGGACCTCAAGAAAATTTAGACAGGATTGAAAATTTATCCAATATTATTTATCTCATACCATAATTTGTTGAGTTATTATTTGGTTTGGTCAAGGGAAATATAAGGCGAAGAAACCTTCTTTCCAATATCGTAAAAATTAGTTTATAGGGGATACTTCTACTAATGGATTCCATTTCATTCCAATTTCTTCTTAGATTTCATAATATTATTACTTAGATTTATACCCAATAATATAATTAATATATTTTAACAGTTAAATTTAATAATTTTTTTTAATTCTCAATTTTTTGATGTAGTTCAGTGTAGCATTTGAAATAAGCTTATAATCTTGTTAGGTTTTAAATAGAAAAACACTAATGTATTTATATGAAAATAATAATTACTGAAATATACTTCAATGTTACCCCTACATATATCAAAAATGATCCAAAAATTATTTTATATGGGTCATTTCTTTATCCTTACAAGAAATAAAACTATGTATTATTTTTAAAGAATTCATAAAAATACTCCAACTCTCTGTCATCCATCATGAATCATCCCATAAACTAATCTAAGTATATAATAAATATGATTATTACCTACACATTTCATGATAAGAGTTTTGAGACATTCCCAAAAACCATTTTCAATGAATCCAAGTGATTGTTAACAACTCCCTATAAATATGGGTCATGTATTCCTACAATGCATCAGTTGTCATAAAAAAAATCCATCAAATTCCCTTTTTTTGAAACAACCAATAATTCCTTTTTTTCATTTTATTAAAATCAATTCTTAATAACAATATTCTTAACCAAAATGACTATAATACAAAAAAATCACATGAATTTATTTTTTTAAATAATTAATTATTATCATTTTATTATATTACATTTTTTAAATAAATTATTTACTCAGAAAATTTATATATTCTAACATCTAAATAATATCTATGTATATTAATTATATAATAGAAATTTTTATCCTGTAAGAAGATTATTATAATTATACCCAATGGAAATATATTATCTAATAGTTGCGATATAATGTCTATATCACCCCCAATAAAACTTATAAACTCATTCGATATTAACTTCATATAAATAAATTCTAATTAGTAAAGTTTCTATTTATATTTTAGAGTATTATCTAACCATTCTTGACCTTCTATGTCATTTTAGTTTTGTTTTTAGTAATTGTGATTCTCAAGATTTAAGATCATCCCATGGATTTCCCATTTATAAATACATTATTATTTTATTTTTATTATCAATTTTTAATTTGTGCACAGTTGAGTGAACTAATCTCCCTTGTTATGTTATAGTCCTAGTAATGAAATACATGGTATCTTATATATTTTGTTCCAATTATCCAATATTTAATGTTTTAGTATTTTAAAATATTCTTAGTGTAATATATAATTTTTTATGTTTGTATTGATTATAATTAGAAATAAAGTACATGTAGAGAAATAAAATACCTAATATACTATGGGATTTAATATTTTATATAAGGATTTAAAGGCTGACATTGTACCTTTATTGTAACCTAATAACCTATTACCTTAAACAACCCTGACCCTAACTTGAATGTCACATGGAAAGAAGTATTCTACAATATCACAAATATATTGGAAGTATTGTTGGGGGAGACATAAATATTTTTAGGGAAAGTTTTTCTATAAATTAGAAAACATAAAAACAGATTGATTTAGAAATTCAGTTTTCATAAAAACCTAAAAAATCCATTAAAAAGTAGTTTAAAATAAATAAATCACTACTAATTCTGAGGAAAAAACATTTGAAAAAATATGACCTATCAAAATAAAATGCAGATTCAATCATTTATCCTTGTTATTTACCCTTATGATTCATCACAAAAAATGAATATTTACTTACTCATATATTATGAAACATTATGTCTACAAACACTACATGTGATTCCAGAAGGGGTGTGTAGCATAATACACATTATTATTTCCCCCTATTTCTCAAATTTATTTCATTTTATGATTTATTCTAAATTATTTTAAATTATAAATGTCTATTTAATAAAAATGCATTACTAAAATATATAATAAAATATAAGGTATTAGATGAAATAAAGTATATTATTTGCAGTTTTTTCCTAAATAAAAAAATCCATTTCCCATATTAGTTGTCAAAATAAATATAAACAATAATAAAAATGGAAAATAATACCAACTTTTATTCATAACATCATCATCCATAGATCATTATTCTTTTTTATATTCACTAATTAATGGACCTTCCCTTTCATACTGTTATATTGACATTACCCATACCTAAAATAGTTAATAAATTTAATAAATCATATTTAATATTCATTAATAATATATGAAATAATTTTCTTTCAAGTATTATTTTCTACACCAAATATTTAATTCCACCATAAATAATATTCCAATCTTATCTATGATAGAAATCCAATATTTTCATTAAATAAACATTGTGTTTTCCAAAAAAATAAATAGTTAATGAATCAAATTCAATGATTTATAAATATAAAATTCCATGATCTCATTTAAAATCTATAATTATATATTTTTAACCACAATAAAAAATTTATGATTTCATAAAATTAGTTTCACACAATTGATTAATATGGTAAAAATTAATGTTTACTAAATTTAAATCATAAAAGTTACATGAAAAGTAATCATAATCAACAGATTATGGAATAGAAGCCACCTAAAATATATATTTTAATTTATATTCTCCCAAATTCCCAAACCAAAGGTCCATTCATGATGAAATACTATGTCATATTATCATAATTACACAATAAACCATAATTGATCAACCAAATGAATAATCTTGTAATTTCAAAAAATCCCTTGATATATATATACTAAACATTTCCCTCACACTCAAATGGTAAGGCCCATATAAAATTGTCACCAGCCCCCTATGTGACTCTCAGGTAGAATTAAAGTACCTTAAGTGGGTGGCATGGGTTTTATTACACATATCACAACACCTATGTAAATCACTATTTTGGTTCTATATAAGAACATGGATCAATGGGTAATAATACAAAATGTGTAATGTCTCATTTTTATAGTTAGTATAGAATTACTATTGTTAACATGTATACAATCCAAATGTTATAAAAACAAATTTAATTCCCCTAAAACAATGAAATCCAAAATGGAAATGTTAAGGCACTATAATATCACCAAACCATAAAATACATATCATTAAATGAAAATATGTAGATTAATTATTTCTATATACCAAAAAATCCTACTAAAATCCAAACTCTAAAATTCATCCTTCCAAAAACATATTAGTAATGGATAACAAAGAGACAGGTCATATAGGATAATATGGTGTGCCACTTATCAAATTTGTAAATCCCACATCTATTATTACCCTCCCACTAAAAATACTCATTTATAATGAATAAATATTCTTTTCATCTCTCCAAATCATATTATTTTCCATTATACACTATGATTATTTACCATTCTCTCCATATAATTCCATAGTATACAAAATTAATTTTTTTTCAAATATATCTCTCATTTCCATTAATTAAACTTATTTTCAGTATATAAATATTAATAGCAGTGCCAATTTCGAATAAACAAATTAATTTTATATTTTTCATTTATATCCATCATTTCATTAACCCCTTATAAAGAATAATGGTAATTAAATAATAAAAATGGAAACAATTGTTTCTAAAAAATACACTTCAACATCTAAACATAATAATAACTCCATATACATTAAATAAACTCTAAAAAATGATGTTAAAAATCTCCCTGTCATAATACTTCTCATTATATGAATGTCATTTGACTATCTATTACTGAAAAAAAATCATCCACTTACAATTGTATATATAATTCTATATTCATGGTTTCCTCTTGAAAAAAAAATTATAGAAAAAGATGAATCAATGGAATACATTTTCCTCAATATATGTGATACTATTTATAAATAATCTACATGGAGATCTAAAAAAAGTTTATGTATAGTTCTATGTAAATATGTTATAAATAAGGAATATTAGATTTTTAAGAGTGGTAATTTATCATTTATATTGAAAAAAAACATACCACCCCATCCCATATAAATTAATGGAAAATAAAAATGGAATGAGACATGCCTAATTCTATAAATCCTTTTAAACAGAAACATATATAAATTTTAAATCATTTCATGATCTAATTCATTGGTGTCCCATACATGGTGTCACTTAAAAATTACACATTCTCTCACTTCAAAATCCAATGGTCATCTTTGATGGCTCATACACGATTTTCACCATGTAATATTTTTCATCATTTGATTAAAGATTAAATGGATATGTTATTTCATCTCTTTTTCAAAATTAGGCCACATAAGAGTTTCCAATCCCATATTAGCTAAACATAATTTTGATTGACATGGACTTCCATACAATACATTAAAAGGAACTATGCAAACAGATTAACAATGAGTATTTTTATAAAAAATAGAATAATGTAAAATGATCAGTCATTAGAATCCAAAAAACCATTACGAAATATCAAAACATATTTTCCAATGTTTATATGTGTTTTTAATTTCCCAATAATATATGGATTATATGATTTATTCATCATCAAAAAAGTAACCATCACTTTATGTAGTCCTTTCCATAACATTAATGTGAATTGTGAAATCTCCACTAATACAATTGATGATGGAAATCCAAAAAATATAAATATTTATTTATTATATAAAATTCACAAATTTACATGTTAAAATATGAATCTAATAGAACTTGTTGGATATCATTTCATTAGTTTTTTAATAATTACAAATATTGTGACACCCCATGTTCATATGAGGTACAAATTCAATCTATATTTTATTGAAAAATTAATTCGTATTTGTACTTTCAATGTATTAGAGGATTGAATGCGGTCTTATGTTCTATCTTGGGAGTTTAGTCCTACTGGTGAGACTACATTCATAGTTGAAAATTGGAACATAACACATAGTAATTTGTTAATGGGTAGTCAGTATGATTAAAAATTATGGGGCTTCCCCTATATATTCCAATAGGATTATAGTGTCTTGTGGTTGATACCTAGTGGGGAACCCATGTACATAGGGAACATGGGGTGTGTACTAGAAATTATTATGGTATATGTGTATATTTAATATAAATTTATTAATAAATTAATTTCTTATCTTATAAATTCATAAAATTATATCTTGTCCCCTATAAATATTTGAAAACCCTCCCTTATTAACCATGGTATCTCATCATATGAAGAGTGAAAATATACCATTTGAGTGTAGAATTGATAGTCGTTCATTACAAGAGAATTCCTGGGTAAAGATATAACTCCTCCCGTATATATTATAATTTATTTCCACTAGATATCAAAGTGTTGAATGCAATACCTTATTCCATGGATTTTATAGAAATATAGTTTTTTTGTTTGGGATAAGATCATAAAGTTGTTTCACATTAGCAGGACCCTAGTAATCCTAGATTTTTGGTCTCATTCATTCTCTATTTTTTTACATTTTCCTTATTAATTATAAGAAATAATGGAAACACCTATTTTTTAATATTCCAAAAAATTAAATTAATTTTTCCACAAATAATTTGATGGTTCTATTATAAGTGTATAACTCATGAGTTTCCTTTGTGATGTTTTTGTTGACACCATTAGTTATAGAACTTTGTATATAGAATTGATTTGGAAATAATTACATTGGATGTGAAATGGTTTCATATAAAAAAGGACCAAAACAAGTGGCCATGTGTATAGCCATACAATATTTCATGGAAATGAATTTCTTGAATAAATTTATATTTTAGTGAAGATATAACTCAGACATGGATCATGATTTCTATATTGTCTTGAGTAAATTACCCTTAACATGTTAGAAAATTGTAAATATTTTAAATTGTTCCTTAATTGATTCATTTCTAACATAAATATATTTATTTATAAATAGTGGTACCCTATCCTAGAATATTTGACCTATGTAGGTGCATCTTCACCCCTTATAATTTTAGTGGTATATCAGCCCCCATATTAGGTTTAGTTATCCATTGTTCACCTGGAGACCAAGAGTAGTGGAACCATTTCCATATTAAGATGTCATACTTAAAAAATAATATCCACATTAGTTTTTATATTGGTTTAATGCTATCAATTATTGAGATCCATATTTATGGTACCTCATTTACATGGGGACCTGGTTAGGTAGTATACATTACATATATGAATAATTTATAGTAGTATAAAAAATACATATTAAGTGATACTAATAGTATTCAATCCAAATTGAAGTGGTGATTAGTCTTGTATCATCTACCTAAGGATGTTGTCTCGATAGTGCATTGTCCCCATGGAGAATAGAAATAGTTCTATGTCTTCCAACTTTGATGTGATATGATAGATATATCATACTCCTATACAGGATGTACTAGGGGTTCTCCTTTCACCATACTATAAATAGATGGTATATCATGCACCATAGCATGAAAATTATTTATTATTGTCTACCTTGGATTTATGATATCACATTCAGTAGTTATGACACATTCACCATCAATATTATTTTTTTCACAACCAGTCTCCAGGGGCTCGTTTCGTGACTACCCCATGCCTGCCTTCCATAGGACAGGGGCTGGAAACTAGCACCGAAAGGAATTTTCCCTAAAATTGGGAAGGAATTGCCTTTATAACCTGCAAATTCACCTAACTAGGCACACATCAAGATACGAACACAAGAAAAATATATAACCAAAAGGCTGTTGAATGTAAAAAATGGGGCCGGAATACAAGCCCAATAGTAAAGGTACAAGTACAATTGAAATAGAAAACAACTTCAGAAAGAGCAAATATATCTACGGGATCATCCTCTGGGGTTCCTACATGAAGGGTAGGTACAAATTGCCTCCTCAGCACTCCACTTCCACCCATCTCCTCTGCATACCGACACGCCGTATGGTCCACCTCCAGGTACTGTCTAGTCCTGGTACACTCAGCCTCAGTTAGAGTTGTTCGTCGTCTACATCCAACGCAATATGGTGAGGGCATAGCCCGTGCTGGGGTGAGTATAACGATACTTAGTAGGGAACCTGAGACCCTCAAGGTGTCAAAAAATTCATCAAGGATAAATCACAAGGTATGAAATCAAGAGATAACCTTACTTACATAAATTCCCATACATAGACCTATGTTATCAAGTAATCCATCTCAACAATGAGGAAAAACACAGTGGTACTGAATCAACTCAAACCAGGATTTATTCTAGGGGTAGTATCAAGTAACATTCCTAGTCACAACGTCAAACACCTCGACTACTGAAGAAATCCTCCACTATCAAGTACGGTGGGCTGGCCACGTCACACAAAGATGCTTCCCACAAACCTTGGACTGCTGAGGTACTCCTCTAGTAGAGTACCATGGTTCTGCCAGGTCACCAAGGTGCTCTCCATCGTGGGTCTTCCGTGTCACCAAGGTGCTTCCCCTCGTGGCCTGCTGAGGTACTCCACCTTTTGTGTATCGTGGGTATATCACATCACCAAGGCGCTCTCCACCGTGGGTCTACCACGTCACCAAGGTTCTACCCATTGGGCCTGTTAAGTAATTCCGAGTCGAAATAGTCAGCAGTCGTCAAGTCTCATCCAGCCACTGGGTTCCCACACTATGCTCGCTTGTCTCTAGGAGGATCAGCTCCACAAGCTAATGGTAGATACTCCAACTATCACTAAGTCCCACAAACAAGTATCTCAAAGTTCTGCCATGTCATAAGGGTCTCAACGCAGCAGACAACACGTCAATCAGACTCTCGGTCTGTGAGTAATTAGCCTTTTTGTCCCAGGGGCCCGGATGGATTCATGATCGATCCAACATGACTATTCTCCATCTTAATCCAAAACTCTAGTGGGGTATACTCAAAGGGACCATCTTGCTCCATGATTTCCAGTGCCACTTAAGGTTCATCAAACGGATGTCTGGTGGCAATGTTGTGGACAAAAAAAGGTAAATGGGTCATAGTGGGCCCGTGTCTGGTCCGACCTGGTCGAACCAACCCGGAATGGCCTGTAGTATGGCCCGGCATGCTGGGTCTGGCCTGGCATGCCACGAGGGGCTGCAGAGGGCCGTGGGTGGTCGCGCGGCCGTGGAGGGTTCCGAGATGGTGCGAGGCCATGGGGCGGCTCGGTCGGGGATGACGGTTCGGCCACTGGGCGGTAGCCAGCCGCGGGGCGGTGGCTCGACCCTGAGGCGGTGCCTCGACTGCGGGGTGGTGCGGAGCTGCGGATGGTAGTGGTGGCCATTTTCGGGGCGGAGGCCGCGGGGCGATGGCAGGGGATGATGTCGGCGCGGAGGCCGCGGTGCGGTGGCGGTGGCCGCGGTGCGGCGCCGTGGCGTAGTCACCTTCGTCGCGGCTAGCGGGGGGTGTCGGCTTCCGTTCTCTTGTGCCAACCATGGATGGTTTCTATCCTCCTCCAATGAAAATAACACCACAAGATTTGAAGAAGGGTCGGTCCATGTTGGTTTGGCCCATACCCTTGGCATTAGGGTGGTAGCATATGGCTCATCAAAAACATGAACATGAACGTCAATTCCAAACCTCCTGAAATGATTGTTCCTAACCTGCAAAAGAAATAGAAGGGTTGTACATGGGAAGTGACAAAAAAATAGAAATAACCCCTAACTAGTTAGCTTGATGTCATCGACGAGGTCGCAAGGAAGAATACAAATCGTTGGGAAAATATGGACGTCAGTTTCTTTGGCATTTTCCTCGATTATCGGTTTGTGCGTCGTTGGAGATCCATTGACGGAGTTTGGAGAAGAAAAAAATCGAAGGAGAGGCGTTCTTTGTTGGAGTTATTCGTTAGAGAGCTTTTCTCCTGAAGCTCCTCCTCTCCCAAGACCACCAAAATGAAATGGTAGCCACGAAATAATAGATTTTGTGATCTATTATGTTTTTTGGCATATAATTCAAATTGGTTTAACTAATCTTATAGGTTGGAATAATTAAAGTGGTGTGATGGCTTAATTATTGTAGAGGAGGGTTGGCACAATTAATAAAGGAGTAGTTGATGTGGATCTACCACATTTAATGTAGGAGTTGAGAGGTTTAGGTCTCGGGTGGTCCCCACCACCATAACCTCTCGTTGGATGTTATGGTATATTGTTCCACACTTCTCAGCTTCCTCTTGGTTGTTTTAACAAATAAAATAAAAATAAAAGCTACACAACATTATTTTTATTTTAATCATTCAAGAAAATCCCAAAAACTAAATTCTTCCCTCGACCAACTACCTTTGAGGTGAATGTCTCTTTAAGAAAAAACGGGTTCTGTGAGTTCAACGGTGCCCTCAGATTTCAATTCCAAGCACTGGTTCAAAAGTTAGAAAAACCTGCTTGCAGGTTTATTGAACGTACCAGAACAAAAGTTTAGAAATTAATTTCAGGGACTTCGTGCCTCAAAATCATGTGCCTTAAATTTTCGAGGACTTGTAAAATTCCCATATATTTAAAAAAAATTACAAGGAAATTTTGGGTCTTTACATTCTCCCCACCTTAGGGATCTACGTCCCCATAAGCCACAACTCAAATTGGGTGAACAAGTGGGGGTACTGAGCACGTATCTGAGCTTCCCACTCCCATGTTCCCTCCTAGATGTTCATGTGTTGCCAACGAATGCACACCATGTGTATCGACCATCAACAAAGGACCCACTCTTATCAATCCTCAATCTTTACTAGAACCTCGGTTAAATTTTCCCCATCATCGACGTTTAGCTTGCCATGGTCGATGATGCGAAAAGGGTCATGCACCTATCTCCTCAGCAGGGACACGTGGAAGATGTCAATCACCTGGTGCAACTGAGGTGGAAGAGATTAGCGGTATTCCTCCTCGCCAACTCTGATGAGGACCTGAAAAGGACTGATGAATCTAATATATAACATGTCGCCTCGACCAAATCCTCGTAGACCTCGTCGGGGTTAGACCTGTAGAAAGACATGGTCGCCAGCCTCGAACTTCATACATCTTCATCTCCTGTCGGTATACGAATTATGCCTCCTATGTACTGTCTTCATCTACTCCTCGATGATCTTCACCTTCTTTGTGGTAGCTCGTACCATCTCTGGCCCCACTAGTGCAGATTCCCCTGGGTCAGTCCAGCACAAAGGTGATCCCTATGGTCGCCTGTACAATTCCTCAAAAGGAGTCATCCATATGTTGGAGTGATAGCTGTTGTTGTATGAAATCTCCACCAAAGGTAAGTGATCCTTTCAATTGTGACTGAAGACGAGGACACAAGTACGCAGCATGTCCCCAAGGGTCTGAATGGTCCACTCAGTCTGGCCATCTGTCTGAGGATGGAAGGCGATGCTCAGACAAAGCTGTGTCACGAAATCCCCTAACAATCCCTTCCATAGACGGGAAGTAAAATGTGCATCACGATCAAAGACAATAATTGATGTTACTCCATGTAACCGTACAATCTCCTACACAGAGAGGCATCCCGAGCTATCTAATTAACCCAGCTCTCTGATCGGTAGGAAGTGGTCCGACTTGGTGAGTCTGTCGACGAACACCCAAATCGAGTCATTACTCCTGTATGTACATGGAAGTCCTATCATGAAGTCCATGGATATCCCATCCCACTTCCACTATGGGACCTCTAAAGGCTGAACCAAGCCTATTGGTACCTGATGATGTACCTTCACTTGCTGGCAAGTTAGGCACCAAGAGACAAACTCTACTACTGTTTTTTTCATTCCTGACCACCTGTGTTGTCGTTAGAGTTCCTGGTATATCTTTTCCACTCTTGTATGTGCCACTATAGGATATGTGTGGAACTCCCTTAAAAATCCTCCTGAAGTGACACGGGTACCATGGTACATCCTCGGAAGAGGATGACGTTCTCCCCACCTTCATAAAATCCATCAATAGCCTGTCATGTGGATATCTAAGCACGTCATGCCTTGCAGTCAGCGTCCCCATGTTGCACCTTACTAACTCGCTGAAGAAGTGGGGGAGTGACTGTAAGAGACTAGAGAAAAGATTCTCCATCTCTATCATCAAAGGGTGTCGGTAAAGTAGCAAGCTGCTCCGTCGCCTCACCTAGAAGATATATACGCGACCTCCTGCTGAGTGCATCTTCTAAAAAGTTTCCCTTCCCAAGATTAGAGACTATCTTGAATTCATAGTCCTATAGGAACTCAATCAAGCATCACCTTCTTAGGTGAAAGTCCTTCTGAGAGAAGTTATACCTGAGACACTTGTGATCAGAGTACACTGTAAAACACTCGCCCATCAAGTAATGTTGCAACATCTTCAAGGAGAAGACCACTGCTGCTAACTACAGGTCATGGGTAGAATAGTTCTGCTCATGTTGTCTTAGCTGTCGAGAACCATACGTGCTCACTGATCTATCATGCATTAGGACACATCTGAGTCCATCCCCTGATGCGTCGCAGTAAACTACATACCTGACGCCCTGATTTGGAGGCCTCAAGATGAGGGCACTAGTCAGCCTCTGCCTCAGCTCCTGAAAACTCCGCAGGCATTTCTATGACCAAATGAAGGGTTGTCCCATATTCATCAATACTTATAGTGGTGCTTAAACTCTGGAGATGTCTGGCACAAACCTTCAGTAGTATCCAGCCAAACCCAAGAAACTTTGTACCTCCATTACACTCCTAGGTGGCTCTCAAGCAAGTACTGCCTCAATATTCTCTGCATCTACTACAAATCCAGCCTTCAATATGACATTTCCCCAGAAGTGAACCTCTCGGATCTAGAAATGGAACTTCTGGATCTTACCATAAAGTTGGTGCTCTCGGGGTGTTTCCAGTACTACCTGCAAATGATAGGCATGCTCCTCCTCAGTAGTCGAGTAGATCAAAATGTCATTGATGAAGACCACTAGAAAGTGATCAAGGTATGGATGAAAAATCCTGTTCATGATTCCCATGAACACTACTGGAGAATTGGTCACACCAAATGGAATAAACAAGAACTCGTAATGGTCGTGTTGACACCTGAAGGTTGTCTTTTGCACATCCTCATATATTACTATGAGCTGGTGATATTCTGATCTGAGGTCTATCTTTGAGAACCATCGTGCTCCCTTCAGCTGATCAACTACGTCATCAATCCTTAGGAGTGGGTACTTGTTCTTCACAGTCACCTGGTTCAGGCGCCGATAGTCAACACTATGCCTCAAGCTCCCACTTTCCTTCTTGGTGAACAGAATTAGAACAGCCCAGGGAGAAACACTAGGTCGAATGAATCCCTTCCCCTACAAGTCCTCTAACTATACCCATATCTCACAATGCTCCGTAGAATCCATACAATATGCTGGTGTAGATATCGGTGTCATCCTAGGGTACAAGTCAATGTAAAAGTCCACCTCTTTATGAGGAGGTAGACTTGGGACATCATCAGGGAAATCATCCGCGTACTGGTCCACCACTACAGGATAACTATGACTCTCCACATCAACAGCTCTGAGGGTAAGGATAGCCAATTGATGAGTGATTGACTGCACTCTCCTCCGGGTAAGTCCATCATGTGTTGCAAAGGCTCCCTTCTCTCTAGTGAAGGTAAAACTAGTCTCATCCGGGAAGACACACCGCACCATGCCCCTAATACAGTATATGTTTACATGGACTGTAGGTAACTATCACATACCCAAGATGACATCGTAAGGCATCGACGCCACTTCGAGGAGATCCTAGACAAATATATCCCCTATAAGAGTAAGCTAGCACTATTGGAACTAGTGCGTAATCGTATAATCTTCTCATGTAGGAGTCTCTAGCCATAAGGATCGAGCCAAAGGATCCATCGGAATCTCCGAACTCTGAACGAGGGCAGTGGAAATGAATGAATGGCCGGAACTTGTGTCTTTAAGTACTGCTGATATGGTGGAGTAGAGACAATTCATTCCACGTATCATCTCTGGAGCACCGTAACTGTAGGCCTCAACTGCCTGGAGCTGAGCTCTCCCCTGTCCACCTACTACCTATGGTCGGTCTTGACATCCTGGTGGTGGTAGCGGTAATATCTCGAATCGTTGCCCACCTCCAGCTGCTCGGCCAGATCCTCTGCCACGTCTGTGTGCTCCTTGCAGACCCCATCGGTTGAATATCTGTCTCTGCCTGGGCAGTCCTTTGACGGTCTTCTCATCATTCGTACAACGGTTCGGACAGTCACGAGCCATGTAACCCTGCCTGCCACATGAGAAACACTGCCTGCCACTGGTTTAAGTGGTTCCACCTCGGGTCCTCCGCACAACCGACCCTAAGTCATGCAATCATCTACCTGTAGGTATGGTCCTCTTGGACCTCTGTGATTTCTTTCTACTGCCAACTACTGAAGACTCCTCTATATGGGTACTAGTAGTGGGTCGCGCTACTGGTGATTGCTCAGTAAGGATACTCTCCACCAAGAGGGCTCCCTCTAACACCCCCACCTACGTCGGGATGCTGAGTGAGATCATTGAAGCCCTAATCTCCCACTTAAGCCCCAGCTTGAAGGTCTGTGCCCTGATGAATGGGTCCCACACCATACCTGTGGAGTAACGTGATAGGTCAGAGAACCTCACTACACACTGATCCATAGTCATGATGCCCTGCTATAGATGAAGTAGCTCTTGAATACACACTGCATGAAGATTCGATGGAACAAACTCTACCTGAAATAGGGTCTCGGCGTTTTCCCAGAGAAGTGTCACCTCATCCGGAACCTAGAGCATCAAGCTCCACCATCTTCCCGCTACTACCTGTAGAAGTCTAGCGGTAAGAATCACAATGAGATCAGCTGGTGTCCCTATTAGTCGAAAGACTCTCACTACAGCCTCTAGCCAATACTCAACCGCATGTGGGTCCATCTCTCCCCTAAACCTGGGTGGCCTCTGGCACTGGAACTCGTGCAACGCGCTCATGTAGAGTTCACCGTCTACTGCAGGGGCTAGTGGAATTGGTGGCCCAACAGGGAGTGGTACCACTAGTGCCTCTGCGGGTGTCTCTATTAGGAAAGGTCCCTACACCGAGATCTCATGGATTTGTGGTCTATCAGTGCATAAAACTGTTGAAACCCTAGACGGCTGTCTGTGTGGAGGAATCCTAAAATGAAACAGATGCGGCATGATTAAATGGTATACTTGGTGAGATAACTCACGAGATTACAAAGAAAGATCTTGGAAACAAACACACAATCAGTGTTTTTGTGCACTGAGTCAGAAATCAGAAGTCAGGGTCCAGGTGTATGGATACGTCGACCATTGCATCAATACTGGACTCCCTAAACTGTAAACTGCACTCACTACACATAGCATTATTTCTGTTAAAAAAAAGAACAATGTCTTAGTTTTTCGGTAGAACTGACTCCTCTAATAACAATTTGTCGCAACCCGTCCCCTAGGGCCCGCGCCGTGACTACCCCAAGCCCACCATCCATAGAACAGGGGCAATAAACTAGCACTGAAAGGCGTTTTCCCTAAAACAGTGAAGGAATTTCCTTTATAACAGGCAAATTTAGGAAACCAAGAACACAACAAGATACGAATACAAGCAAACTGTATAAAAAAAGTACTGAAAGTAAAAAGGGGGCCAGAATACAAGATCAACAGTAGACATACAAGTACAACTGAAATAGAAAACACCAGATGAAAGAGAAAATACAGCTACTCGATCATCCTCCAAGGTTCCTACCTGAATGGTAGGTAAAAATCACCTCCTCATCACTCCACATCCACCCGTCTCCTCAGCGTACCGACACGCCATATGGTCCACCTCTAGGTATTGTCCAGTCCTAATACTCTCAGCCTCAGTTAGCACTGTCTGTCGTCTGCATCCAACACAATAAGGTGCAATCATAGCCCGTTTAAGGGTGAGTATAAAAATACTCAGTAAGGACCCTGATACCCTCCCAGTCTCACAAAATTCATCAAGGAGAAATCACAAGTTATGAAATCAACAGATAACCTTACTTAGGAATAATCCCATACATATACCTAAGTTATCAAATAATCCATCTCAATCATGAGGAAAAACATAGAGGTACTGATTCACCTCACACAAGGATTTATTCTAGGGGTGGTATCAAGCAACATTACCAGTCACAATGTCGAACACCTCGGATTTTGGAGAACTCCTCCTCTATCGAGTACAGTGGGCCTATCTCATCCCACAAAGGCGCTTACCACTAACCATAGACTGCTAAGGTACTCCTCCTATCGAGTATCGTGGGTATGCCACATCACCAAGGAGCTCCCCACCATGGGTATGCCATGTCACCAAGGTTCTCCCATTTAGTCCTGTCACGTCACTCTAAGTCGAAACGGTATGCAGTCATTAAGTCTCATCCAGCCACTATGTTCTTGCACAGTCCTCGCTTGTCTCTGGGATGATCTTCTCCACAAGCTACTGGTATATACTCCAACTATCATGAAGTCCCCTGAATAAGTATCTAAAAGGTATGCCATGTCATAGGGCTCTCAACGCAATAGATAGCGCATCAATCAGACTCCCGGTCTGTTAGTTATTTGCCTTTTAGTCCTCGGAGCCCGATTCGATTCATGCTCGATCTAACCTGACTGTTCCACATCTTAATCCAAAACACCAGTGGGGTATACTCAAAGGGACCGTCTTGCTCCATGATTTCCAGTGCCACTAACGGTTTACCAAATAGTCATTCGGTGCCAAGTTATGGCAAAAAGAAAGTAAATGGGTCGTAGTGGGCCCAGGTCCGATCCGACTCGGTCGGACAGACCCGGCCTGAACCAGTCCGACAAGTTGGGTCTGGCCCAGCACGTAGTGAGGGTCATCCCATTGGGTTCAGCCTAGCCCACTGGGTCCGTCCCATTAGGCCATGAGGGCCCGCAGAGGGTTTTGGGTGGCCGCGAGGCCGCCGAGGGTGCCACGATGGTGCAAGCCCGTGGGGCGACTTAGCCGGGGATGGCGGTTCGGCAACGGGGCAGTGGTCCAGCCGCAGGGTGGAGGTCCCACAATGGGGTGGTGGTCCGACTGTGGGGAGGCGCCATAGCTGCGGGGTGGGGCCTCGGCTGCAGGGAGGTGTAGAGCCGCGGACGGCAAAGGCGGGCGCGGTCGGCACGGAGGCTACGGGGCGGCGGTAGCTGTCGGCGAGGAGGTTGTGGGGCGACGGCAGCGACCATGGGGCGGCGTCGTTGCGCTGTTTCCTTCGTCGGGGTTGGTGGTGGTGCCGACCGCTGTTCTCATTCCCCAACCATGGATGGTTTCCTTTCTCCTCCATTGTAAAGAACACTACAAGATTTATGGAAGGGTCGGGCCATGTTGGTTTGACTTGTACTCTCTACCTTAGGGTGGCAGTGTGTGGCTGATCAAGAATATGAACATGAACGTCAAATCCAAACCTCCCACAATGATTGTTTCCAACCCAAAAAAGAAATAAAAGGGGTGTCCATTGGACGTGATAAACAAATAGAAATAACCCCTACCTCGTTCTATTGATGACATTGACGAGGTCGCAAGGAAGAAGACAAATCGTTGGGAAAATATGGATGTCAGTGTCATCAGTGTTTTCCTCGATTGTCTATTCATGCGTCGTTGGAGATCTATTAACATAGATTGGAGAAGAAAACATTGAAGGAGAGGCATTATTTGTTGATGTTCTTCATTGGATAGATTTTCTCCCAGAGCTCCTCCTCTCCCAAACCCACCAAAATGAAATGGTATCCCCAAAATTAATAGATTTTGTGACATATTATGTTTTTTGGAATATAATTCAAATTTGTTTAATTAATATCATAGGTTGGCACAATTAAAGTGGTGTGTTGGCTTAATTATTGTGGAGGAGGGTGGGAAAAATCAATATTGGAGGAGTTTTAGAGGCTCTCCCACATTTAATTATGAATTTGAGAGGTTTATGCCTCGGTTGGTCCCAACCACCATAACCTCTCATGGGAGGTTAGGCTTGTGTGGTCCCAACCACCATAACCACTCATGGGAGGTTAAGGTATGGTGGTCCCCACTTCTCAACTTCCATATGGAGGTTTTAACAAAGAAAATAAAAATAATAGCTACACAACTTTATATTTATTTTATTAATTCACGAAAAACCCAAAAACAAGCTTCCACCCTCGACCAACTTCCATAGAGTAGAACATCTCTTTAAGGAAAAACTAGCAATGCGAGTTCAACGGTGCCCTCAGATTTCAATTCTGATCACCGGTTTAATAGATTGAAAACCCCGCTCGGACTTTTACTGAATGTACCAAAACAAAAGTTCTGAAATTCATTCTGGTTACTCTGGGCCTCAGAATCACGTTCGGTCAATTTTGACGGACTCATAAAATTCCAATATATTTTAAAAAAAATTACATGGAAATTCTGAGTCCTTACAAGTTTAATTATGAATCATCTACTTATATGGGATATTATTGTGATGCATCAATCACTTAGTGATTCTTGATAGTTATTTCTCATTCACCTTGGTATTCATATGAGTAGTGATATATCATTCATCCATGGTTTTTTGGGTTGTGAGTAATTTTTCCCATTCTATCACTGGATAGAGAAGGTATTATAACACCTAAAAAATTAATATTTACTTATCTTTAAATATGTTTTCTACCAATGATATATTTATTTAAACGTAACATCATGTTTATTTGATCAGTAATATACTTTTGAAATATTATTATTGAATGTGATAGATATATCAAAGCCATTGGATTAGAGGGTATGAACAGGAGAAACTAAATTATTAAATTTTATGTCTTATATAAATATAAATTGAATTCATTATAAATTATAATAAAATACTATGAAGGTAAAAAGAGAAATTTTTCTAAAAAATCATTTTTTATGCAAGAAATGTGTGATTTTATTAAAAAAAATAAATAATATTCATTATTAATTAATTTTAAATATATTTAAATAATACTTACATGTATTCCAATAATTTATTAATATAATTCCATTTATAATTAAATAATTAAAATAAATTAATATGTTTGTTTTTAATGTTTTATTTATTTTGTGAAATTTTTATGAACACTTGATATGTGTTTTAAATCATTTTTAAGGAAAATGTAAGACAACTTAGATGTACCTAAACCAAATGGATCTACAGGAAATATATGTAGCCCCTTATACGGAGGGTCTATATGAAAAAGTGAGCATATGGGTAGGCCTATCAATCATAAGGGTGTGTGGGAGGATCCCAAGCATAATTTGGACTATGGCCCACATGGGACACACATATTTACACAACCTAATAATTTTTATGTGATAGTGTTATGGAAGACGATCACAATTATAATCTTTTGGGTAATGGATGACATGTGATTCATTATAAATGATCATGGAGTGTACTCTCATTTTTGAGGGAGGATGATCATTTTCCGGTACTATTCATATTTACAAAGAAAGATATGTTCCACTATAGTAGCGTGAAACTTTCACCTTAGAAACTCATCACCACCGGTCACTACCATTTTCCACTACCACTAAAAAACATGACATCTCAAAAAACCTATGAATTACAAGGTATCTTCCATGGAACATAAATCTCAAGGCATATATTCATATTGACATTGGAGAATAATATTGATCACATCTGGGAGCCCATGAAACCAACCAGTGCCCCTGATAAAGTGGTGTTCTATCCATCAAGACACTATGAAGCCCATATTGAATTCAAAACATTCCTATATCACTTCCACACAACCACGAACTTCCATCAAAACAAAAAAAATGATGCATTGTGGGAATAATTCCACATCCAAGTTAGAGTCTTCGATGAAAACAGAAAAAATCTTATGTTAATTGAGACCCACATGGGTGTTTATAAAATATATTATACTCAAAATCCAAATTTAAAAATTAAAAAAAATAAATACCCATGGAAAATTCATAGATAAATGAAGTGATGATACAAGACTCTCTTTCTATATAATTAGAGGACATATTCCCACTAGCGAGAGAGCGAGCTGAAGAGGGTTGACAGTCACTGGGAGGATGAATATGGTTTTTGGTTCTTAATTCACTATATTTTTTTAATTCTTATTTTCCTATATCTCTTTAATATTGTTATAGTCTCTTAAAAAATATAACAAATCCATTCTTCATTATTTTTCTATTAAAAGGCTTATTCCACCCCAATTATTTTTCAAATATGTTTCTAATTCTTTTTATTCTTTTTATTTTATTATCCTCTTCCCACCTAGGATATCTTACTCAAATTAGAGGGAGGATGACCTGAGGCTTGTCTAATTGGAGGTTAAGTGTTCTGGAATTCTCAAATTTAATTTTATTATCATTATCCTTTCTGTTTGTAGTGAATTAAAGGTACACGGATGGGTGTGGAGATTTCCAACTATGACTTGGATCAGGACATCACTTATTTTATTTTATTTAATTATTTTCCCTCCCTTATTTTGAAAACAGTCTCATTATATTGTGTATTTGAGCCTTTCAGTTCATGAAATGATATATGATGGATTCGGGTGCTATAAAATGTCACTCTCTTGATTAAGGTGTTCTATAAACCTTAATTAAATGAGGGGGTGGAAATTTTATTACTTCGGAATTTAAAAACCCATAACCAATAAATAAGAGGATACAAGTTCATGAATGAGGTTTCTAATTGAACCATCAGACTGAATTTTAATCAAGAACATTGAATAATTATGTATCATGTAGCTAAACGTAATGGCCATGTACATTAATTCAATTCACCTTTTTCATATCAAGTTAGTATAGCATTATTCATTGATTTTTTTAATTTTAAAAAACCAAAAAAAATTATTTTATAATTTTATAAAAATAATAATTATTATTATTTTATGTGAATTAAAAAATAGTTTGTAGACAATGGTGGATCTCCTCGAGTGAAACGACATTGGTCATCCACTATTCTTCACGAAGAAAACATGAAATCATTTTTTCCATGGCTCACAATAGGTTCTCATCAAAACATGGGACATTTTTGGGGATCCAATATATAGTTTTAAAACGTTTTCATTATCACTTTCATGAAAGATTTGGATTTATTTAATTAAAAATAATATAAAAAATTCCATCATGTTTCAAAAAATAAAATATTTATTTGTGTGGATAAATTACTCTCATGTTCTACAACAAGAATAAGAAGTTCCACTTATTTAGATGAGAATATTCAAAAAATTGAAAGAATGATAGATTTTCTAAGGATCTAAGTTGATGAAATAGAACATAATTACCTCAAACAACATGAACCTAAACTAGTGGATGAAACCTTAGTATTTCTTTTTTGTAATTAAATCCATGATGTTCGGGACACACATGATGAATATCCAGAATCAAACCATTTGAATACCCTGATCCAGGAGAACTATGAAGTGCTGGAGTGTAATGATATGGACTCACATGTTGATGTTAACATGATAGATCAATATGTAACAGAAAAATAATGACTTATTGGTGGGATGATGAAATTAAAAGTTATATCCCAGTTAGAAAAGTTAATGATTGAGAACAAATTTACTAATAACAAGCCTTGGAAGATGATTAATCCACCAAAGTGGTGGAACTTGATGAAAACATGGATGACCCTAAATATCTACCCCCATCCAATAAAATCCAACTTCAAGGGGGACTTACCACTGAAGAAAAAATTTAACAGAAACTAAGAAAGAGACCTTATTTTACATTAAAATATCTATCATTAGATTTTATTCAATATTATTTGAGTATTGACTCACATTGTTTTTTAATTTTCAGAGTTTACCAATCATTGTTTTATCATAGGGGTAATAACATGATGAAGCATGTGTACCTGTAGAGGAACACATGGAACTCCTAAATTTTATTGAGCATGAATTAAGAGAGGACCATTAAGAGATTGATGTACCTGATCCCAGTAATACACAAAGAGAATATTCTTATAATGAAAGGGGTAAATTATATATTTATTGGTCAACTTTAAATTCCATTAAATAAAAAATAAATTTGAAACACACATTTGATCATTCAATCCATGTAACCCATATTGAGAAAGTACTAGAAAATGAAATGTAGGTTATACAAGTTGTAATCCCAAAGGAGGATGATCCATACTTCATCACCCCCTCCATGAAAGTTATACCTATTTATTAAGGGACCTATTTTGTGTTACTATCTATGGAATCCAGACAAAGAGACAATAATTTGAAGCTGAAAAAATCCACATGTTGTGGTTCAAATCTAAGATTATCCACCCACCAAAATACTCTAGATAATATCTAGTTCTATCCTTTAAGGGGATGTAAAAAAACCCAGGGTCCACATTGGGGATTAAACCACGTCTTTTATTTATATATTATTTGTTGGAATTTATATTTAAATTTCATTCTTAGTAATAGGATGCACCAACTCTATCTATCATTTTAATCATTAATTACATTTCCCATGAGTTTTAATGATTGATTATTTTTTAGGTCGATGATGGCATAAAGAATCACCCAAATAGTTGAGGAAGATGACTAAATATTAGTGAGAAAAGGGAGTTCACTTTTAATTTTTATCTTTCAAAATACCATAATTTTTTCCTAAACCCCATTTTCTGATTTAAATTAATATTTTCATAGCCATGTTTTGAATTTATGACTTATATGACTTATCTAAGAGTCGTGAGTTTATTAGGAACCATGTGATACCATGACATTAATTTTAATGATAATTAGATTGAATGATTCAATTTGAGTGTTGAAATATTATAGTGAAGAATACAAATTTAACCAAGGACTCCTGATCTTAGTGAATGGGATAATTCATGTAAATGAAATTTTTCTACAATTCATCATGCTTTGATTTTATGAAATTTATGTGAATTAATTTATTATGATTTTTCATTCTATGAGTTATTTTCTCAAATTATATGTTCCATTCCAAATAGAATTCTCGGACTGAATATTTCTTATTTAATCTTGAACTTATTTAGTTAGTGATCAAGGGGTATCCCACCTTCTATAACATAAATTAGAACATGTTAAATCTATTTATTGTGAAAAAATCACATTTAAAATGATTGAGGTATACTTTTATAAGCCCTTATCCATGATACTACCTTATAAATTTATCATTATTTATCCCATAAAGACCCTAAATTTCATTTTCAGTCATGAGACATATTTGAATCTACTTCTTACCATCCATACAACTCATATTATATTTCTTGATATTTTAATGTTGAAGTTTTGGAGTAAGGTAATTAATAGTTAAATTGATGCACTACATTGTAAGGAAAAAGTATGGTGGTTCTACTTGTGGGAATTGATATGGGTTTATGATTCATTCACTGTATATTATAGTTTTCCCTTTTATTTAAAAAATGAAAAAATATTTATGGGTTGTGACTAGGAGAATAAAAAATCACCATTGATAGTTCAATTATTGTTTATAATATATGGTTAGGTGGTGGATTTGAGATTCATTCTAAGTATATATTTATAAAAATTATAAAAAAAATTAAAAAAATCAAAAAAATAGATAAAATTTAAGAAGCACAAGATCATCCATTATGATTTCATGTATTTCATGAACACTATATTAAGATTTCGCAGTGGTAGTTATCAATTTTTAAGGGGAAAATTACATTGAGAATTTAATTTTGATATCACACCATTTACAATATAGAGGAACCCCCGAATTGAGACCTATTTTTTAACATCAATTCCTATCAACCATATGCATTAGAGTAATTAAAACATTAATTTCAAAGACTTATTGATTTCATGTTCCTTTTTTCGTTAAATTGTTGATAAATTAGTCCTCTTTCAATCCCATGGAAAAGGATATCGTATTCAGGGTATGAGCATAAATACAGTTCTTTTTTTACCTTGAGTAATGAGAAAAATATATTTAAATAGAGGTGCATTATAACCATGCATGATTACTAATAATAAATTAATGAACATGTATTAATGAAATGATAATATATATTAATTCCAAAAGATAAAGTAAAATTCATGGATTTATTTTCTCTTTGAAAATTGATATGTAGAAAAATTATATTATGTGGAACATTAACATTTGGTTTATCATTGATAAATTTTTTAATTTCTTTCTTTGATATTTAAATATTGTTAAATTTTGTTCCCTCTTAAATTCAGTTCTGTTTTGTATTTAGTGAGGACAAGAATAGATAAAGTGTGGGTATATTTGATGCAAATATATTTTCATGAAAAAAATTTAAACAATCAATAATGATTTTAAATTTATTTCACACAAAATTTCCATATATTCCAGTATTTTATTAATATATGGGGAGTTATAATTAAAAAAATTAAATAAATAAAAATGAATGTTATTAATGTGTTTTTTAGGTTTTTTTATTGAAATATTCATAGATGTTTTAATTTATTTTTAGTGAAAAATTAAGACAATCTTGATGGACCTCAACAAATAAGGTTCTCCAAACCACTTATCTTGGCCATCCTATAGAGGGATGACTGGCCAAGTAGGCCGGGTTGGAAGGGCTTCCATGTGGTAGGGTGTGTGAGAGGATCCTGACCATAGTTTAGGACTAGTCCTGTAGGGGTCATAAGATTTAGTGTGGCTAAATAATTTTTGTGTGGTGATGTTATGGGAGACCATCCCAGTAGAAATCTTCTAGGAATTTTATTAAAAGATATTCATTATAATTTAATAAGGAGTGTTGTCTCATTTCTGATGTGGCACATTCATTTTAAAACAGTATAAATATTAACAAAAATGGTGTCTTTACACTCTATACATGTGAAACCTACACCACATAAACTCTTAGCCACAAATAAATTCCATGAATCTATTGAGTGAAATTTCCATCCACCTCTACAACACACATGAAACAATATATATTCCACCAGAAAACCTCGAGATGGATCCATATCTTCATGTTGATTCCTAGGAATAAAATGATTACCTTTGGGTCCCTCGATGAAAACCCATACCACTAATTAAGTGGATTTCAATCTATCTATCTGCCGTGTGGGCCAGATGTAATTTAGGATGTGCCTATCCGACTTCCACATGGAAATGGAACACCATGAAAACAAATCAAAAAAGGTTTCATCACAGTATATTTCCACTTGGTTGTAGGATAATTTGATTTAAATAATAAAAATTATATATTTATATATATTTACATGGGAATTTAAAAAAAATAACATTAAAAGATAAATAATTGATATTGAAATTCAAAAAAATGATAATTTTAACGTTGGAAAAATCCGAGATATTAAATGTGAAGATGTAAGGATTGTTTCCTCTATAAAATGAGGGATCCTTCATAAATATGGGGGAGATATCTAAAGAGGGAGGCCACATGAAAAGATTTTAAATATTATATCTTGTTATTATTAATTTTTTTCTTTATTTGTTTTATATATGATTTATTTTCCTATAAAAAATAGAACCTTCATTTTTTCCTCTTCGTGTAATGTGATTCTTCCACCAATTTTTTTCCATTATGTTTCCCATTATTATTATTATTCATATTCACCATTTTATTTAATGTGTTTATATTATTAATATATTTCTCTTCATCCCACCATTGATATCTTAATCTCAATAATGGGAGTGTTACATGGGGCATGTCTCATGGGACGTAAGATGTTCTATAATTCTATAATCGATTTCATTAACGTTTTTTTTTCTATTTGTGGTTGATTAATGTTACATACATGAGTGTTGTGTTTTTAAACATTATAATGGAAATTAATACCACTTATTTTCTTTAATTAAAATCATTTTCATCCTTTTTTTGGAATATAATATCTTTATACATGGGAGTTGAGTTGTTTAGTGGATGAAATGACGTACAATGTAGCTGGGACCACGATGGTGTCACACTCTCGATTAAGGTGTTTCATCAACCATAATTATATGAGGATGAGATATTTTTAATGCATAGGAATTATAAATTCAAAAACCAATTTATAATATGATATATGTTTATGATGTAAATTTTATGATCGAACTATTGGACCGAGTTTTAAAAAATAACAGTAAAAAATGAATAAAAATGAAACTGAACCTAAATGCCAATTAATTTTTTTTCTACTCTCATTTTTCATTCCATGTTAGAATAATTTTATTTTTTCATTTAATTAATTTACAAAAACTGATTAAAAATATTTTTTTTATTTTATAAGAAAAAAATGAAGTAGTTTAGGTAAATTAGAAAATAGAAAGCAGACAACACTGAAGCTCCTCATGTAAGGTGACATTAGTTGGCCACTATAAATAACTAAGAAAAAAATTTATTTTTCCACACCGCAGGATATGTTTAATTTATATATTCATTAAAATATTTTATCACTCATATTATGGATTTTACCAGGCAATTAATATGTACAAATTCTATTTTAGAATTAAAAATATTTTTTTTAAACTAAATGTTTTTTATTTTATTTTTAATACTTATTTTTAAATTAATTTAGACCACTTATTGAAATTTAATATTGTTAAATAGATTTCATAATTTTTATCAGTATAATTTATGTTATTTTATTATTTCAATATACTTTTTTTGGTCACTACAAATAGTATCCAGGGTAAAAATTCATTACTACTCTAAAGGCTAAAAAGGGTTAATGAGGGGTTAAGCTAAAGGGTAAATGGTTGAAATGACCTAAAAACCTATCTAAATATAATTATATGAATTAATTTTGATCATATTTCATCCTATATTAAATTTTTTCCAAATTTACTTTCCCATAAGGGTGAAATTATAATATTTAAATATTTCTTATAATTTCTAGTATTCCACTCCCCCCAGTTACAAAAGTAAGCCTCCTCTCCTATATTGACCTGAAAATATGAGTCATTTATCTTGACCATTAACAACCAAAATACATTACCATAATAATTACACATGATCGTGAGGTTCTAGTATTTCCATAAAACTCTTTTATAAATCCTTATGGTGACTTTAAATTGAGGATTCCAGAAGAAGAGGTATAAGTTATTACTGATATTTTCATTCTTATATGTTCCGAAAACTCCAAAAAAACTAGGAGACATTCCTAATTCAATAAATAAATTCAAATAGAAACATATATCAATTTTATATCATTCCATGAATCCAAATAATTGATATCCCAGACATAGTTTCACTTGAAAATGACACATTCTCTCACTTCAAAATCCAACGGTCATCTGGATTGTTCATATACGATTTATATCACGTTAGATATTTCATCATTATATTAAATATTAAATGGATATGTTATTTAATATATTTTAAAAAACAATCCCACATGATAGTTTCCTATCCCACATTATCTTAACATAATTTTGATTGACATGACCTTCAAAACCATACATTATAAGGAACCATCTGAATATGTTATTAATGACTATTTTTATAAAAATTAAAATAAATGAAAATGATCACTCAATGGTTTAAAAAAAACCTTTATGTGATATCAAAGTATATTTTGAAATTTTTATGTTGTTTTAATAATTTCCCAATAATACAGTGTTTATATGATTTACACATCATCAACATAGTAACCGTCATTTTATGTAGTATGTTCCATAAATATTTTTTGAATTGAAAAATATCCTCTAATACAATTGATGAAGGAAATCTAAGAAACATAAATATTTATTTATTATATAAAATTTATAATTTTACCTATTAAAATATATCTATAATGGAAATGATTGGAGTAGATTTCATTTTTCTGTTAATAATTACAAAGATTGTGACACCTGATGTCTATATGAGGTATAAATTCAATCTAGATTTTGTATCCAAATTAATTTTTTATCTAATTTCGTGGTGTTAGATGTGTGAATGTGGTATTACGGGAGAACATGGGTGTTGTTTCCTAGTGGCGAGACTACTTTCATAGTTGAAAATAGGCACAAAACACATAATAACTTGTTAATGGGTTCTCAACTGTCTTAGAAAGTAGTGGATTTCCCTTATATAGTCCACTATGATCCTAGTGTCCTTGTGGTGGCCACTTGGTTAGGAACTAAGTACTTGGGGAACAAGGGTTGTGTTCTAGGAGGTACCTTGGTATATTTATATTTTTAATTTAATCATATTAATAAATTAATTATTGTTTATTTTAATTTCATAAAATTGTCTCTTTTCCCCTAGAAATAGTTGAAGACTCGTACCATATTATCATTGGTCTCTCATCCTATGAAGAGTTAAACTCTACCATTTGAGCTTATAATTGATATCCATTCATTAAAATATAGTTTCATGGGAAATTCTATAACTCCTCTCCCATATATTATACATTTTTAACACTAGTTATCTATGTGTTGACTTTAATGCCTTATTCAATGGATTTTATAGAAATCCATTTTTCTGGGAAAAAATCATAAAATTGATTCACATCAGTTGGAATATAGTAATTCCAACTCTATGATCTCATTCATTCTTGGATTTTTACTTTGTTTTCATTCATTATAAGAAATAAAGGAAACACCTCTTTGTTTCATATTCCCTAAGACCAAATTAAGTTTTCTACATAGTATTCAATGGTGCTATTATAACCATATAAGTCATGAGTTTCCAATGTGAGGTTTTTTTGACACCATTAGTCATTCCAATATATATATGAACTTGGTATTGAAATAATTACTTTAGATGTAAAATGGTTACATATAAATAAGTACCAAACCTATAGAAATGTGTATAGTCCTATACTATATCATAACAATTAATATCTTGAATAAATGAGATATTAGTCAATAGATAACTCAAACATGGGATTTTGATTTGTGTATTGGCTTGAGTGAATAACCCCTAATGCGTTAGAACATTGTAAGTATTTTAAATTGTTCCTTAAATTATGCATTCCATTAATAGATATTTTTATTTATATACAGTGTTACCCAATCCATAAATATTTGACACACGTTAGCAAATTTTCCTACTTTATAATTTTAGTGGTATATCATCTCCCTTAATGGGGTCAGTGATCATCTATTCACCTAGAGACTAAGTGTTGTGGAACATTTTTCATTTTATTATTTCATACTTATAAAATGTCATCCACGATAGTTTTTATATTGGTTTACCACTATGAATTATCGAGATCCATCCTAATGGTACCTCATCCACAAGGGGAACTTCTTAGATTGTATACCTTAAATATATGAATTACTTCTAATTGTGTAAAAAATACTTTTGAATTGATAATAATGGTATTCAATCCAATTTGAGGTTTTTATTAGTTGTGTATCATCGACCAATGGATGATGTATTGATAGTGCATTGTCCACATGGTGACTTCAAATGGTGATATGTATTCAACTTAAAAGTGATATGATTGATATATCATACACATATGTGGGATGTACTAGGGGTTCTCCTTTAACCCAACTATAAATAGATGGTATATCATCCACCATATCATTAACATTATTCATTATTAGCTACATTGGATTGGTGATACGATATTCCCCGGTTATGACACATTCACTAACACTATTAGTTTAATGATAGATCGTTCACTAAGATTGGATATTATTGTGACGCATCAATCAACTGATGATTCATGATAGTGATATCAAATTCTCCTTGTTATTAATATTAGCAATTATATATCATTCCTCCATTAGGTTTTTTAGACCATGGGTAATTTTTCCATTCTGTCATTGGATAGAGAAGGTATTGTAACACCTAGATAATATATCATTTGTTTCAATTCAAATATATTTTATGCCCATGATATATTCCTTTACCCATAACATTATTTTTACATAATGAACAATATAATTTTGAAATATTACTATTGAATGTGATAGATATATCAAATCCATTGAATTAGATGGTATGTATATGAAAAACAAAATTATGAAAATTTATTTCTTATACGTATAGAAACTGAATACTTGTGAATAAATTATATATAAATGATACTAAAATAATCTGGAGGTAAAAATGTGATATTTTATCAAAAATATTTTTTTTGGCATGAAATGTGTGATTTTCTAAAAAACCTAAATAATATTAATTATTCATTTATTTTATACAAATTTGATGAAAATATTTTGATGGAAATATATTCTCATGAAAAAATATTAATAATCTCTAATGATATTAAATAAATTTCAAACAATATTTACATTAATTTGAATGTATTATTAATATATGGTGATTTTGAATTAAATAGTTAAAATTAATTAATATGTTGGTTTTTAATGTTTTATTTATTTTAAAAAAAATTAGTAAACACTTGATAGGTGTTTTAAATGATTTTCAATGAAAAATTAAGGCAACCTAGCTATCCCCTAACCAAAAAGGATCTCTAAGAAATATTTCTAGCCCCTTATAGGGAGTTTTGACAGGCCAAAGTGGCCACATGGGATGGCCAAAAAAAGTGTCAAGGTGTCTTGGAGGACCTCGAGCATAATTTGGACTAATGATTTCATGGGAAACACATATTTTCACGACCATTAATTTTTATGTAAAGGTGTTATGGGAGCCCATCACAATTAAAATATTTTTTGAAATAGATAACACAAGATTCAATATAAATGAACATGGAGGGTACTCTCTTTTTTTAGGTAGGACAATAATTTTCCAATTATATTTATATTTTAAAAAAATATTTGTTTCTCTGTAGTAGCATGACAGTTGCACCTCAGAAACTCATCTTCACTAGTCACTACCACTATCCACTACCTTTACCCAACATGAAATCGTAGACAACCTATTAATTAAATGTGATCTTCCATGTTAGTTTCCAAAAAACATCGAACTCATACCATATATTCCAGTTCATAACCGGGAAAACTGTTGATCACATATGAGAGCCCCAACAACCACCCAGTGCCACTGATGAATTGGTTTTCAATCAATCTGGCCACTATTAGGGCCTTTTGTAATTCATGACCTGCCTATATCTCTTCCACACAACCATGAAATTCCATCAAAACATATAAATAAGGATTCATAGAATGAATATTTATACATGAAAGTGGGTGTCTTTGATGAAAACCATAAAAATACTATATCAATGGAGATTCATAGGGTAGTTTATAATATACCTTATACTCTATATACATATTTAAAACATAATGAAATTAATAACCAATGAAAAATCATATATATTGAAAGTGATGATATAAAAATATCTACCTCTATAATTATAGGTTGTATTCCCACTATCAGAAGAGGGAGATGAAGATGGATACCACACATTGGGAGGAAGAATCATCTTTCTTATTATTCCTTCTTAATATTTTTTTATTCTTCGTTTCCTATTTTTATTTAATATTGATTTAGATTCCTAAAAAATATAAATCATTACTTCTTCATTATTATTCTATTAAAACATTTATTCCACCGAAAATATATTTCCAATATGTTTCCCATTCATCGTCTTCTTCTTATTATTTTTCTTTTATTATACATTTTATCCCCTTTCCACCAGTGATATTTTACTTCCATTAATGGGATGATGACCAGAGGGTTGTCTCATGGAAGGTTTTTTGTTCCTAAATTGTCAAATTAAATTATTTTAGTGTTATCCTTTCTGTTTGTGGTGAATTAAAGTTACACAGATGAGTGTAGGTATTTTCCATTACCACTTGGATCTGGACCTCACGTATTTTATTTTATTTAATCATATTCCCTCACTTATTCTGATTGTAGTCTCTTTATATGATGGAGTTGACTCATTCTGTAGGATAAATTATATACGATGGATCTGAGACTTAGAAAGTGTCACACTCTTGATTATGGTGTTCCATAAACCTTGATTAGAGGAGGGGGATAAACTTTAATTTCATAGGAATTTAACATTCCATAACCAATAAATAAGAGGATAGAAGTTCAAGAATGTTATCTAATATTGAACTATCAGACATAATTTTAATCAATAACATTAAATAATGAGTATTCATGAATCTAAAAACATTATGTCCATGTACAATAATTGAAACCACTTATTTAACTTCATGTTAGTATAGCTTTAGTCTTTCATTTTTTTTAATTTCAAAAATCCCAAAAACAAATATTTCATTATTTTTTTAAATAAAATAACAAAAAATAATAAGTATTTTATGTGAATTATAAAATAATGACTATAGAACTATGAATCTTATCTTGTGAGATGAAATTGGGTATCCACTATTCTACCCAAGGAAAACATAAGAACTATCTTTTTTCATGTCTTACAAGAGGTTCTCATCAAAACTGCTTTCATTTTCAGGGATCCAAGTAGTAGTTTTCACACAAATTATTTATCACATTGATGAGATATTAGGATTAATTTTATTTAAAATTATATATAAAATTTTATGATGTATCAAATAATATAATATTTATATGCATGTAACAATTACTCTCCTGTGCTGCAGTATGAATAAGAAAAAGTTACGAATGATTTAAATGATCATTCTCAATGAATTGAAATAATTATAGAGTTGTTGGGGATCCATGTCAATAAAATAGTTCATAATTACCCTATAAAACCAAAACATGAACCAGTGGATGAAACCTTAGTGTTTAAATTTATTTAATGAAATCTAATATATCCAATCCATGCTTGAAAAATATTCACAAACAATAAATTTGAATACCCTGGTCCAGGAGTACCATGAAGTAATAGAGAGAAATGATAGAGACTCATGTGTTGACGTTAAAATGAGAGATCAACAAGTTATTGAAAAATATTGAGTGATTAGGGGGAGGATGAAATTAAAAGTGATCTCCCAA
The DNA here is from genome assembly GCA_963277665.1 of Viscum album. Taxonomy (NCBI): domain Eukaryota; kingdom Viridiplantae; phylum Streptophyta; class Magnoliopsida; order Santalales; family Viscaceae; genus Viscum; species Viscum album. Next base: position 572,924,975 of record OY728122.1, on the reverse strand, counting down.
CTAGAAAAGATAATGATCCAGAACCACAATGCTAATATCTAGCCATGGAAGAGGAGGAATCCACAGATGTGGTGGAATTTGAATAAAATAAATAGGATTCGGACTATCTACCTCCATCCACTAAAATATAGCTTCAAGAGTGACTTACCACTAAAGAAAATATTTATGTGAAACCAAGAAAGGGACTTGATATTATCTTAAAATATCTATAATTAGATTTTATTAAATTATATTTGAGTATTAACACACAATTTTTTCTGAATTTTCAGAATTTACTAATCATTGTTTTATCATGAAGAATAAAATTAAGACACATATATACCTTTTTAGGAACACATAGAACTCCCTAGTTTTTTTGAGCATTAATTATAGGTTGAACAAAATGATATCCAAGTACACGATCCCAGGAAAACTGAGACAAATTATTCTCACAATAAAATGGATAATTTACATATTTTTCATGTTTAAATTCAATGAAATATAAAATAAATTATAAACTCACATTTTATTATTCAATCATTGTAAATCATATAGAGAAAGTAAAATGGAGGTTTCCCAAGTATAAAACCTAAATTAGGATAATCCATACTTCATCCAACCCCCTATATTATAGTTATACCTAATTGAAAAGGGATGTATTTTTTGTTACTATCCATGGAATCATCACAAATAGACAATATTTTTAAGCTGGGAAAATCTACAAGTTTGGGTTCAAACCTAAGGTGCTCCACCCATGAAACAAATCTAGATAATGCCAAGTAATTCGCTTCTTGGGGATATAAAAAACTCAGGGTCCACATGGGGGGTTAAACCATGTCTTTTATTTATAAATTATAAATTGGAATTTAAATTTCAATTTCATTCTAAGTAATTAGATGTAACCCACTCTATCTATAATTTTTATCTTTGATGAAATGTTACATGAGTTTAAACGATTGATTATTTTTTGTAGGTCTATGATGGAATAAGGAATAACCAAAATAATGGATGAAGATGATTAAATATTCAGGTGAAATGAGAGTTCACTTTTAATGTTTATGTTTTAAACTACCATCATTTTTTTCTAAAAATACGTTTTCATCTTTATACTAAAATTTTCAATCTGATGTTTTGAATTTATTTTTTAAATGGAATATCTAAGATTAATTAGTTTATAAGGAACCCCATGACACCATTTTTTACATATGAATGATAATGAGATTCAATGATTAAAATGAATAGTTGAAATATTATAGTGAATCATAGAAATTGAATTGGGGACTCATTAATTGTGGGAATGTTTTGATTCATGTAAATGAAATATTACTAAAAATTTTCATGCATTAATTTTCAGATTTTTTTTGTGAATTAATTTATTATTATTTTTTATTCTATGAGTTATTGTCCAAAATTATATGTTTCATTCCCAAGAGGATTTTTGGACCAACTATTTTCTATTTTTTCTTGAACATATTAAGTTACTAATCTTGGGGCATCCCACCCTCTAGAAAATAGATTATAACATATTAAATCTAATGATTGTGAAAAAAATAACATTTAAACTAATTTAAGCATCATTTTATATATTTGATACCAAATTATAAATTTATCCCTATTTTGTCCATATATCCATGAATATAATTATTAGGATTGAGACATATTTGTATATATATTTTACCATCCAACCCCATCTTAGTATTTTTAAAGAAATTTATATATTGAACTGTAGGGGTAATAAAATATTTGGTCAAATGGATGCTCTACACTGTAAGGGAAAATTATAGTGGTGAAATTTGTGGGTTTTGATAAGGGTTTGCAACTTATTCATTGTAAATTATAATTTTCACTGTATTAAAAAAAATAGGAATTGTTTGGACTAGGAGAATAAAAAATAACCAATAATATAACAATTATTTTTTCATATATGGTTAGGTGGTGGATTTGAGATTCATTCCAAGAATATATTTAAAAAAATTACAAAAAATCTTGGAAATAGTAAAAACAATAGACAAAATTAATGAAGGAGTACATCATTATTTATGTTTTCTTTTATTTTATGTCTACAACATTGATCTTGGAAAGTGGGATTTTTTCAATTTTTAAGGGGAAAATTCTATTACAAATTTAATTTTAATATCACACCCTTTAATTTATTGAGGACCCTCCTCTATAAGACTTTTTTTCAAATAAATTCCTTCCAATAATATGACCCATAGTCAGTACATCATATGTTTCAAAGACTTATTAAATTCATATTCCTTTTTTCGATAAACAGTTGTTAAATTTTTTCCTTTTCAAGCTCATGGATATGAATATTGTATTCAGGGAATGGGCATAAATATAGTTCAATTTTTACATTGATTAACATGAAAAAAAAACTATTAATGAGAGGTACATAATAACATTGCATTATTACTAATAATAAATTAATGAACATGAAAAAATGAAATGAAATCATACATTAATTATAAGAGATAAAGTGAAATTTTGGGATTTGGTTATCTCTTTGAAAAAAGAGTTGTTTAATTATTATATTATATGAAACATGAAAATATGTTTTATCATGGATAATTGTTTAATTTCTTTCCTTGATATTTAGTTATTGGTAAAAGTAATTCCCTCTTAAATTCAGGTCTATTATTTAATTTTTGTGGAAAAGAATAGATAATGTGTGGGGATATTTGATACACATCTATTTTTAGGAAAAAAATGTAAACAATCACTAATGATTTTAAATTATTTTCACACAAAAAATAATTGTATTCCAATGTATTAATAATATATGAAGAGTTACAGTTAAATTATTAAAATAAATAAATATGGGGGTTATTAATGAGTTTTTTTATAGGTATTTTATTGAAATATTCAGAGAGGTTTTAATTATTTTTAGGGAAAAACTAATCCAACCAAGATGGACCTGAACCAACAAAGATCTCACATCCTCATTTCTAGGCCATCATATAGAGTTATGACATGAAATATAGGCTAGGTTGGAATTCCTCCTCTATAGTTGGCTGTATAGGAAGAGCCTGATCATAGTTTGGGAAAAGTCCTCGATGGGTTTCAATTTTCGGTGTGGCTGAATCATTTATGTTTGGTGGTGTTATTAGAGATGACCCCTATTGAAGGCTCATGTGAATCAAATGACATGCTATTCATTATAAATGAATATGGAGTGTTGTCTCATTTTAAATGTGGGAAAAAAATTTACAATAATATTACTATTAAAAAACTGGAATCTTTCTTCTCTATGCATGTGAAACCTATGTCACTAACACTCTTACCAACTACTCAATTCTACTTACCTATTGCTTTAAATTTACATCCACCTCTAAAACACATGTGACGCACTACATAATCCACAATGAAACCTCATGATAAATCCATATATTCATACTGATGCTTGGGAACATTATTGATCAACTTTGGCTCCCTGGATGGCCACTGATGCAACTAATGAAGTGGATTCCAATCTATCTTGTCACCGTGAGGGACATATGTAATTCCTGATGTGCCTATTCCATAGCCACATGGCTATGAACCAACATGAAAATATATTAAAAAGGGCTTCATCAAGACATTATTTTTCACTTGGTAGTAGGGGTATTTAATTCAAATATGAATCATTCTATATATATTTAGATTCACATGGGAATTTATAAAATATATTTAAAAAAATAAATTTCTGAGTTCCAAAATTAGAAAATGTGAAAAATTTAACCCATGAAAAAATCTAAGATATTGAAAGTAATGAAATGAGGATTACTACATCTATAAAAAGAGGGATATTTCATATAGTTGTGAGAGGGATCTGAAGAGGAAGTCCATATAAAAGGAGTTTTAAGATTTTGTCTTTTTATTATATCTATTTTTCTTATTAGTTTTATATTTTATTTATTTTCATAAATAAAAAAGAACCTTCATTTTTTTCCATGTATATTAATGTGTTTCTTCCACAAAAAATTGTTTTCAACTATGTTTCCCATTCTTGTTCTTATTTATATTCATCCTTTTATTTTATTTTTTTAATTTATTAATGTATTTCTATTCATTGAACTAGTTATATATTAATCTCAATAATGGGAGTGTTACATGATTCATGTCTCAGATGAGATCATGTGTTCTATAATTCTACACTCCATTTAATTAAATATTTTTTTTCTGTTTGTGGAAGATTAATGTAACATGATTTAGTTTGGTGTTTTTACACATTCAAATGGATATTAATCTCACTTATTTTATTTTATTAAAATATATTCCCTCCTTTTTTGATAATACAATTTCTTCATATGAAGGATGAATTTTCTTCAATGGATCAAATGACATATGATGTAGGTAGGTCCTAGAAGGTTTCACACTCTTGATTGAGGTCTATCATCAACCTTGATTATATGAGCATGTGGAATTTTGAATGAATAGGAATTATAAATTCAACAACTAATAGATAATATGATAAAAGTTCATGAATGATATTTCAGGATGGAACTATTAGAAATAATATTAAAAAATAATATCAAAAAATTTATAAATAAGAAACTGAACCTAAAAACCAATTAATTTCTTTCTACTCTCATATTGCATTCCATATTAGTAGAGTTTTATTTTTAAATTAAATTAATTTGAAAATTTGAAAAAAAAATATTTTATTTTTTTATAAAATAATAAAAAATACATAAAAATGAAGTATTTTAGGTGAATTAGAAAATAGGATGTAGATAGTTGTGAAGCTCCTCATGTTTGGCGACCTTTGTTAGCCACTATACAATAATAAGAAAAAATAATTTCCACTGCCCATGATAGGTGTGTTTTAAATATTAATTTAAATATTCTATTGCTCATATTATGGATTTTATTATGCAATTAATATGAATAAATTCAGATTTATTCTTAAAAATTACTTTTTCTAATAAATAATTTTATTGTTTTTTTTCAATTATTTTAAAATTAATTTCAACAAATTATTGAAATTGAATTTTTTTAAAAGTATTGAATATTTTTTATCAGTATAATTACTATTATTTGATAATTTAAATATACATTTTCTAGTAAATATAAAGAGCATCCACTGAAAAAATTAATTACTACAAAAACGGTTAAGAGGGGTTCTCAATTGGTTAAACTAATGATACAAGGGTTGAAATGACCTAAAAACCTATCTAAATCCAATTATAATAATTCATTTATATCACATATCATCTCATATAAAAATTATTCCCAATTTAATTTCACATATTGGTGAATTTATAATATTTTAATATTTTTTGTAAATACTAGTGTGACACTCCCCTCAGTTACAAAAGAAAACATCCTCTCCTATATTAACAACTCAATATGAGACCTTTATCTCAACCATTAACTACCAAAATAATCTCCCACCACAATTACAAACAATCATGAGGTTATAGTCTTTCCATAATACTCATCTAAAAATAATTATAGTGATTGTCATTTGAGAATGCATGAAGAAGTGGTGTCAGTTCTTACTAATCCTTTTCATTATTATATGTTCTTAAAACTCAAAAAAAAATGTTATTTAAACCTTCTAAACATATGAAATTGATATATTAACTATATTTATATGTTTTTATTAAATGTTATATCCATTTACCATGAAAATATTTTATCATCAATTAATACCAATTAATAATAAATTTATGAATTATAATTAATTTTATTAAGTAATAAAATTCATCATATAATTCATAATATGGTTATTAACATTTATACCCACCAAACCAATAGTTAGGACATTATATACATATTTATGTAATTACATTGTTTTAGTAAATTTTATTTTTTTAATGTAAAATATTTTGGTTATCACATGATATCTAATATATTATTTATAGAAAATAATTTCTAAAATATTAATTTCTCACATTTTACCCCCCATTAATATATTTTTTCCATGTAATTTTATCTCGTTCCCCATATCAACATATTTGAACCAAATTTTAAAAAAAATAAGTGGGGAAATAAAATATTTGATCTTTAAGGGAATAACTTTCTTTATTTTAAAAATCCCTTTATTGAGAACACACTTTATAAAAATGGATATTTATAAATACTATTGAAATAAAGGGATGAAAATATGAAGGTCACCTAGAATAACACTAAATCATTTTCCTACAAAAGGAGAACATTAGAATATTATTAAAATATGGACATGGAGGTAAAAAATTATCTCTCTAGAATAGTAGAGAGTGATTGAGAACATGATCATGAAAATTATATTTATAAAAAAAACCATAAATAAGTGATAATGAATACCATACATTAATCATAAATGAAGGTAATTAATTTTTTAATTATAAGTAAATTTTTGATAGAGTTGAAAGAATCTATTATAATTATGATAGTGAAAATGATAAACTATTCTAAATTTATTTCCTTGAATATATAATCAAAACTGCATCCCTCGGATGAGAATCGATAAATTTCTACTTATTTTCTATCTTGTACAATAACCAATTAATTTTCAAATTGACATTTTCAATACTAAAGCACTAAAATATATTTCTCTTTAATAATATGACTGCAAAAGTTCTGAAAAGATATTTCTCCTAATTTTATCTATTAATCAAAACATAATTCTTTTAGAACATGTTTATATAATATCCAATATTATTCACCTTTCAAATTATGAAATACTACATTAATATCACAATCCCTAACAATAATACCCAATATTAAATATAAATCATTACATAATCAACAAACTATAAAAATATATAAAATATTCCTCACTAAGATCAAAACTAAAAAATTAGAATTATTTGATTACATATTCATTTAGGATAAATTAATCATTTATCTCTAAATAACATTTATTATTCATAAATTTACATAATAAAAATTTATATACCCTAATCATATAATATATAAAACATATTATTCTTTTTTATAAATAACCTAAACCTCTATAAATCCAAAATAGAAAGACTATATGCTTCTAAATTATAAATCAACATTTATTCCCCGCAAAAAATCCAATTTTATCTAAAAATATATTTCAGTTTACCTTAATCATATAATTTTCACAAAATGTAGTATCCCACTTTTCCAAATTAACTATAAAAACCTCAATATTAATGCTTTAATTTACCCTAATTGTGTTTAGCCCCTTTGAACTTGATTCTAAAATATATTAAATCATTATTCCTCAAATAAACCTATCACAAAAGCACAAGTTAATCATAAATGTATACAAAAATGTTTTATTATAACACAATAAATCTCTCTATGGTATAACCATGGAATAAACATGAATAGAGTATTAATTTTTTAAAACATTTTATCATCCTTAAATATACCAACCATTATATAATATACCACTACATTATTACACATGAAACCCCATATATAGACACTCGAATCATTCAACATTATTAATTACCAATTAACCATGTTTTTTATCTCTTTTAATTAATATATTCATCCTGAAAATAAAAATATGAATCCTATCCAAATATATTCAATATCATGTTTTTCAAGTTTCAAAATTTTAATATAAATTACTAATACCATAGAAAAAAATAACCATGAAAACTAATCCCAATTTTGAAGAAAAATTCCCTATAATCTACTATGCCACATTCATAAATTGTCAGAATGCCTCAAAATTATTCCATATTTATATATTTCCTTTATCCATGAATAATTATTACCTATTGATTTAAATGGATGTAGAAAGATATTTAAATTTTTATTTAATATCATGTTAAATATATATATATCTTTCAGACATCATATCCAGCCTTTTTCCCATAATACATTGGGATATGGTTTTACATGAGTCTTTCAAATACGTGTTAGTGTTTATAAAAACACAAAAAATCATATAAAAAAATAAAAAAAAATATTTTCTCAAAATTTTTTATCCTTTTTAGTCTATTATATGGTTTCAAGTACATTTTCTTTGTCATCCATTATAAGAACTGGGTAAGGAACCATGTGGTATTTTCCAAAGTAATCAAGATGAGATAATTGTTATTATAAAACACTATAAAATTTATTCTATTTTACATCATGATATCGATGTATATAATAGTATTGTGATATATTATAATGTTGTTTGTAGGTATGTTGAATACTAGATAAGGTGTCTATTTCCAATGAGAATTATTTTTAAATTACAAATAATTGTGAATCCACAAGAATATATAGGATGCTTGAGTTTGATTTAAGACCATCCATCATGAAGATGACATTTTACCCTAATGAAATAAATTTTTGAGTGAATAAACTGTATATTCTTTCAAAAATCATAGTAAAGAAATATTAATTTTTTATTCTTCTATCATACAAATGTCTTACCCTAAATCTCACTTCTTTATCCTTGTATACTTTTGATTAACTATAGGTTCACCCTAAGTTACCATATGTTTAGTTCTATAATAATTATTCTCCACTTCCTAAAATAATTAAAATTATTTATATAATAATAACCTTTAAGGATATAAAATAAAATAATATTATCCTAAAAATTTATCTAACAATTTTCTCTAATACCAACTATAATGGAAATAAAATTAAACAACCCATTATCCCTTTTTTTATAACATGGGTCTCACCTTCATTTATTTCAAAGATCATTAATGTATAGAGTTCTTGATAATTAGGAAAATAATTTCTTTAAGATGTGTCCCTTTCCTCAAATAGTTTATTTCTCCCAAAAAATTGATTCTTTATAAAGAAACCCTTGTTTCATTCAACATAACCCAAATATTTAGAACTATAGACTTTTTAACATTTCTAAAAATTTATATTCTCTGTGATATATAATTGGAATATTTAGAGTGATATATTATCACAACCAGTCCCCCAAGGCTCGGGCTATGACAACCCCAAGCCCACCATCCATAAGACAGGGGTTGGTGACTAGCACCGGAAAGGCGTATCCCTGAAATAGGAAGGCATTTCCTTTCAAACTGTAAAAACACACAGCCCAAGAAGACAACAAGTAGAAACCATGAAGTAAATCTGCAATAGTAAAATTGTGTACTGACAGTAAAGGGGCCGAAATAGAAGCCTAACTGAAAGATTAAAATAATATATAAAATAGAAAATAGCCCATGAGATCATCCTCCATGGATCCTACCTGAAGGATGGGTACTACTCGTCTCTACAGATCTCTCCATCAACCAGTCTCCTCCATATACCGCCTGGCCCTAGAACCTAATGTCTCTGCTGAGTTGCTCATCATCTGCACAAGAAACAACAAGGTGCAGGCGAAGTCCATGCAGGGGTGAGTAATACAATACCCAGTAGGGTCCCTAAGACCCCGTAATGTCTCTTATAATTCCACAAAGGAAAACCAAAAAGCATGATCTCAATCACGAAGAAAAAAGAAAAATACTCAACTCAAACTAGGTATACAACTCATAGTTTAGGAATAAAGACGATTAGTCTTAAGCTATATAATTTTATTCTGTTAGTATGTTCCATAATAGAAACATATAGAATTTGATCCTTTGTCGATGCACACAGGTTTATATATCACTGATCCATGATGGGCCACTCTAAGGTCGGTACTTGTCGGGTTGTGAATTGCTGACCCACATTGTGTCTCTCGAATGTGTAGAGTCAATAAGGTTTCCTTATGACTTTTAAATTCCTCTATGTTTTAAAAATCACAATCACTTTATCTTAAGTAAAATTGATTTTTAATAAGGGTTATCTCATATGAAAAATTTATATTCTCTAAGGAAAATTTCCATTCTCTAAGTAAATTTTCTTATTACCTTTTTTTCATTGTTCTCCTTATAATCTTTCGAAATCTAAATCATTTTATTACTAAAGGAAATTTTGGTTTCACTTATAAAACCTAGGAATCCTATAAATACTTAGATATAGAGTATTATGTACTCAGGATCTGAATTATATGAATTCAGGTCTCGAATTCTCTGAAATCCAGGTTCTGAATTCTCTAAATTTAGGTTCCAAATTTTCGGAATTCAGGTTTGAAATTCTCTGAAATTTGTGTTTCGAATTCCCTGAAATTCAGCTTCCAAAATCTCTAAAATTCATGTCCTAAATTCTTAATAATTTAGACTCTGAATTCCTCATAATTCAGACTCTGAATTCATCAAAATTACGAGTCCTAATTTCTCATTATTTAGACTCTGAATTCTTCATAATTCCAACACCAAATTCCCCAGAATTCACACTCCAAATACCTCAGAATTCATAATCCAAATTTCTCAAAATTTAGAATCTAAATTCCTTAGAATTCAGAAACTGAATTCTTAAAAATTTAGATTATGAATTCATTGGAATTCAGTCTTTGAAATATTTGGATTTTAGGTTTCCAATTACTTGTAAAACAAAATCTGAATATATAGGATTTATAGTCTCTGAATGTTTATTTTATTAAAATCCAAATGTTATTTTTCCTTAACTCTGAAAAAATATTTTGATAAGTTTATTCATTTTCCTTACACTTGTTATGAAATGATGTCGTGCAATCTGTTTCTATCTAACAGTTTTAAAGTGACACATGTATATGTACCTCTGAGATTCAAGGAAAATATGACCATAGGATGAGGGAGTTGATTGTTGGAGAAGTGCCTATAAATAGGATCTCATTTGAATGAGCTCACCACTGAGAAATACCACTTGATCACTCTAGATACTACATGTTATTGAAGTAATTTCTAGAGAGGGAGACTCTCATTATTTATGTAGTTCTAAATATATTATTCAGATAGCTTCGTTTGACTCCAATTGTTTCTGAACACATTCATGGGCTTCCAGGGAGAGGAAGATAGAGGTGATGACGACCTTAAAGTTTCAGGACTTCTGGGGATAGGGAGGCAGAGGTTATGAATAACTTAATGTTTGAGGTCTTGTGGGGATAACAAGACAGATTCTGGTATTCTTATCTAGGGATTACCCTGGTGTGTATAATATAGACTTATATTGAAATTATAAATTAATGGACCTTTATCAAAGATTGTTTGATATCCTACTCTTTGGGTTAAAAGATTTCATAGTTTTTACTTATTTTCATTCATGTTTATTTTCATTTTATTTTGATAAAGGATGAATTTGTAACCTTATTATACATTATTTTACTTTTTTATACTCTGATAAGTAATATTTTATACACATTAAGGTAGAATCTTTTCCATGTAAACTTTCCTTATGTTTCATTTTAAGAACCATATTTCTAGAACCTAGTAAACTATCCTTAAGTTTCATTTCTGGAACCATATTTCAAAAACCTAGTATGTTTTTTTCAAAGAACTATTTTAGGGTTTGTGAATTTACGTTTTTTAACATTGTTAAACATTGTTTTCCTTAAGGATAAAAATGAATGTTTTTAAACTTCTAATTCACCCGCTCTTGTTAATTGAGCATCTGCATCATTATTTTGATCCTACAATTAGTATCATATGAAGTATCTAAAATACTTATATTCACATATATTTTTTCTTGGTCAAGTTTTCATTGTTCTATATTTTTTCCTTTCTTAGGTATTTTTATCTCTGTTTACAAAAATTTCTATTAACATGTTTTTTTAACGATATTTTTCATATAGAATGGAGAGAATGAATATTGGTTCGATTGAAAATATAAATCCCAATAGACCACCTATATTTGATGGGAATGATTATTAGTATTTTAGAGATCATATATAGAATTTTTTTAGTAATACAATATTGGAAAATATGGTCATGCTTACTGGATATTACAAGATTACTCATAATGAAGTCATAACCTCTAGCAATAATGAAAATTAAGAATATTAAATAAACTACAAGTCACATAATACTTTGTTATGTTCCATGACCAGGAATATATATAGTCAGATTTATTCTTGTGAAGCTACCAACCTTATTTGTAATTAACTTGAGGTTACTCATTTTGGTACATCCAAAGTGATTAATACTAGAATAGTTATCCTTATAGAAGAATATCCTGGATTTATAATTCCCTATGGAGAACTAGTTTTCAAAGTGGAAGAAAGATTTATTTCTATTGTTAACAGTTTACAATCTTTGGGTGATAAAGGTTAAGATGATGAAGCTCTTGTGGACAAGATTATAGATACCATGCATAATGAGTGGGAATCCAAAAGAACATCTATTGATGAGAATACGAAAGTATCTCAAATTAATCTTGATGAGTTGTTTGGAACTCTTCTTCAACATGAGACACGAATGAAAAGAGATGTTGATATGAATAAGGATATGAATTGAAATGGAAGTGTATCCTTTACTACTACTAAATCCAAGACTCCTGAAAGGGTTACATGATCCAAGATGAAGAATGTTACTATTTTATCTGAATCTAGTCAAAGTGGACATAGTGAGAATGATATAGCTAATATTTCTTGTAGGTTGAACAAGTTATTTGGAAAGAAATAATTTCATTATAGATATATGAAGAATGAAAGAAAAGACTAGAGAGACTCTGATGCCACTTGTTATGAATGAAAAAGAGCAGGGTATATAAGGCCAGAATGTCCTGTGCTTAAGAAAAAGGATAGAATGGAAAAGCATTCTGAGGGGAATAGAAAGAAGTATTTCAAAACTAAAGTTAAGAATGTTTAAAAATCCAGTGTCACCTGGAGTGATAGCGGTGGAAACTCTTTTGATGAATCCATATAGTGTGAATTTTCTGGCCAGAAGAATCTTAGTCTACTTGCCAGATCGCCCATTGAAAATCATTGTTTAATGTATAAGGTACATAATTTTGAATCTATCACTATTGTATCTTTGAATAAAAATAATAGTAATAATATATACTATAAGACTTTAGATGTAGAATATTCTTCTGATAAAGATAATACATTACCTTCTTATGAAAAAGTGTCTAGGTTTTCTAAACTCCTTTGAGATTTAAAATTACAAATTCAAGAAAAAACAAGATAAGGAGAATTATAGATTTTCTATTTTAACCAAATAAGTATCAGATCTTTCTACAGATCTTGATAAGATTTTTTTTTACTTTGAATGTATTTCTAAAAACCTTGAGGAAGTTAATTCTAAAAAAGTTAAAAATTTTAAGGATATAGAAAATGTAACTTCTAAGAAAAATATTTTTGGGACTAACTCTAGTTCTAAAACTAATGTTTTTTAGGATAATATTTTGGTTATAAAACTAAAGTTAGAAATATTTTCCTTAAGGAAGTTTTTGTAAAACTTTACCTCTGGTAATGAAAACTTTGACAAGGTGTATTGGAAAATTCGACCTCTAAAGAATCGTTATAGTTTTGTTTATACCCACTCTAAAATAGTTTTCAATGATAAATATAGTTTTCCTCATTGTGATCCATTCTGCACTAAATGTCAGTGTGGTCGACATTAGGAGAAAAATTGTTCTTTAAATAAAACTCAGTCTTTAGGATTTCATAAATCTTATTTTTATAAGAAAATGTGGATACCTAAAATCTTTTTTTATGAAATTTCTATATCCAATAAAGATTGGATTTGAAAATTAAAACTTTATTATTTTCAATAAAATAAAGAATGTACCCAAAAAAATACATGGTTCATAGATAGTGGATGTTCCCAATATATGACTAGTAACAAAAACTTCTTTGAAAAGATTATCATGATGAAAGGAGGAAAAGTAACTGTAAAGACCCAGAAATTTCAAGGAAAATTTTTTCTTAATTTTATTTGGAATTTTACAAGAACGCAGTTTTTGACGGCACCTGATTTCGAGGCCCAGTGTGCCCGAAATCATTTTCCAAAGTTTGTCTTGGGTACGTTCAGTGAACGAACGAGCGGGAATTCCTATCTTTTGAACCGGTGCTTAGAATCGAATTCCAAGGGCACCGATGGAACCGTAGCACCGGTAATTTCTTAGGAACGCCACTTCTGAAGTTGCGTTTACACGTGGTAAGTTGTTGGAATTTTTGGAAGTTGAAATAAAAATTAAACTACAATTTTTATTTTAACTAAGTGGATTAGGCTTTGGGTAGAATTTGGGTTACTACCCAACTTCCCAAGGGAGGTTATGAAGGTGGTGGGGCCCACACGAACCCTACCCCTTCACCTTCCCTAACCTTCCATAACACTTCACATTATTTAACCCCCCTCAACTCACATTTAATATTTGGAAACTTAAGTGAGTTAAGTGTGATTATTTGAACTTTAAACTCTTGAAATTGAAATATTTGTTATGTTAATAAAATAAGAGGTAAGCTTATTTTATTTTGGGGTTGGAACCTTTGTTGCTTGAAAGGTTTGGGGAGAAAAGCTAAGGAAAGATAGAGTTCTTCAACTTCTTCGTCGAAGAACACGAATAACGTGAAGAACGCATCGTACTCCGTCGAAGAACGCCGAGTCCTCGGAGACCGACTACGCGATGCCTTTTACCGTGACGGTTCATCCGTGACGTCTTCTTCCGCGACGTCTTCTTCCGCGACGTCTTCTTCCGTGACGTCTCCTTCTGCGACGTCTCTTTCTGCGATGAATCCTCATTCGACGAACCTCTATTCAAGCTCGTACGAGGTAGGGGGTTTACGTGATTTTTCCTTACGTGATTCTCTTCCATGTTTTATCCGCGCTTATTTGGAATACATGATATCAGTTAACGGGAGGAGGCCGGACCGCACAAACATGGCCGCCCCCTCCCTATTGTGTTTCTTGTTACTGCGGATCGAATGAAAGTGACGTGGTGCCGTCGCACCGCGTGGGATTGAGCGGCAAGAATGTGCGACGTCGTCACGCCGTGCATTCAATTGTTTTGAACCAATTCCGCGTCGCCGTGGCGTCGTGCCGAAGAACAGGAAAAGAACCGCGGCCGGAGTCAGGCCGCAGTGAAGGGGCGTGGTGCCATCATGTCACACCAGAAAACCACAAAGATGGTACGTTTTGTTAATTGACGTGCGGATTGACGGGCGACGACAAATGGGGCCGCAAAGTATTTTTTGAAGCTTGCGCAGTAAAGTTCGAGACCCGAGATGAACACCGGCTCAGACGGTTTTGAAAACGGACCACCGGAGCAACTCCGGTGGCCCGCGGAAACACCCGGATGTGCAGGTCGTCGGCGCGGCACCACCGGCGACCGGGGGCGGCGGCCGGAGCCGTCCGGCCGCCAGGAGGCGGAGGCGCCCGAGCACGCCGCCAGAAGATTGGCGGCGGCGGATCCGCCGCCGGCCTCAATCAACAGTGAGGGCGGGCCGTGCACCCCCCCCCCCCCCCCCCCCGCTCCGCGACTTTGGCCCGGCCGGGCCCAGCCGAGTCGGACCCGGGTCGTGTCGACCCGGTTCGGGCCGACCCAGGGGGCCTCGGGCCGGGGCGGTCCGGGCCCGAAACCCCCGTTTTCGTACCCTCTTCGGTCTTTTGCGCATATCTTGGGTGAAGGACCGCCGTTTGACGCACTGTCAGCGGCGATACGATCCTTGGATCAAGTCGGTCGTTTCGGTATATCGCACTCAAGGTTTCGGAATACTTTGGATTCGGTCGGGTTGGTTCGGATACGAAACCAGCCGGGCCCTCGGAGCGGAAACGCTTATATCTTGAGTTCCGGACATCCGATTGACGTGTCGTCCACTTTGATGGATTCCTCTAAGTGAGGCAGATCTTTTGGCTTACTCCGCTCGAGGTTTGGATGTCGTCAGAGTGCGGTCGTGTTGGTTCGCTCAAGAAACCAACCGGGCCCCTGGAACGAAAAGGCCAATAACTCACAGACCGGGCGTCCGATTGACGCGCGGTCTGTTTTGTTGAATTTCTCTTGATGAGACGGAACTTTTGGCATAATTCACCCGAGTTTTGGATGCAATTGGACAGTGGCAGGGTTGGATTGTACCCAAAATCCAACTGGGCCCCTAGAACGGAAAAGCTGATATCTTTCAGACAGGACGACCGTTTGACATACCGTCAATGGCGTTGGTGATCACATTGAGAAACGGTCCCTATGAGTATTCCCTATGAGAGTTCGGGGGTACAGTTGAGATACGACCGGGTTGGTTCGTACATGAAACCAATCGGTCCCCTGGGACGAAAAGGCTAATAACTCACAGACTGGGCGTCCGATTGACGTGTCGTCTGTTGCATTGAGACCCCTATGACGAAGCAGTCCTTTGAGATACCTCTTAGTGGGACTTTGAGATACTTGGATTATCGACCTGTAGCTCATGGAGTGGACCCTCCCATAGACGAGTGTGCGGAGTACGGAGACTGTGTAGCCGACTGAGACCTGACAACTGCTTGACCGACTCGACTTGGAGTGAGTCGACTAGCCTAGTGGACGGAGCACTACTTTGTGAGGTGTAGACCCATGGCGGACAGAGCACTACCTATGTGATAGTGCAGACCTGCGAGACTCGTCCGGAGAGTACCTCAGCAGGCTACTAGGGGGTGTGCACTACTGTGTTTGGGTGGCATACCCCGGCGGGAAGCACTATTGTGTTTGGGTGGCTGGCCCGTGGTACTCGATAGGAGGAGTACCTCAGCAGTCTTAGGTTAGTGAGCAGTAACTCGGAGTCGTGACAGGACCACTGTATACTTCAGAGATGGAGCTCTTCAGCAGTTACGGTTTTGATAATGAATATCCTGGTTTGAGATGAGTCTTTTGACCCTTGTGTTTACCTCATGATTGAGATGGGTCACTTGATAACTTAGGTATATGTATGGGAATATACCTGGGTAGTGGTTATCCGTTGATTTCATGATCTTAGTGTTTTCCTCATGATTGAGATGGGTTACTTGATAACTTAGGTATATTCATGGGCATATACCTAAGTAAAGGTTATCTGTTGATATCTTCTTTGTGGTTATCCATTTTGGTTTTAGTGAGACCTTGAGGGTCTCAGGGTCCCTACTGAGTATCGTTATACTCACCCCTGCATGGGCTATGCCCGCACCTCGTTGTGTTGGTTGCAGACGACAGGCAGTACTGACGGAGGCCGAGTGTTCGAGGACTGGACAGTACCTGGAGGTGGACCACACGACGAGTCAGTATCCAGAGGTGGACTTCGCGACGAGACGACACACAGAGGAGGTTGACGGGAGAGAACATTGTCGAGGCTATTTGTACCTACCCTTCAGGTAGGATCCGTGGTGGACGATCCAGGAGTTGCGCCATCTGTACCTACCCATCAGGTAGGATCTGAGGAGGATGACCCAGGAGCCTCTTCCGTTCTTCCAGCTGTTATATTTTTCTGTTTTACTTTGTTCAGTTGTTGTTGTACTTTCATTTGGATTTGTATTCTGGTCCATTTCCCTTTCAGCACTTCTCTTTGTACTTAGTGTTTTACTTCCGCTTATACTCTCTGGTGTTTTGTTTACTTTTATAAAGGCAATTCCTTCCCAGTTATCAGGATTTATGCCTTTGGTGCTAGTCGCCAGCCCCTGGCCTATGGAAGGAGGGCTTGGGGTAGTCACGACACGGGCCCCGAGGATGGGTCGTGAAAAATTGGTATCAGAGGAGTCGGTTCTACCGCAGAACTTATAACTCTGATATTTTCTTTATGTGAAGCAATAGTGTTAAGGGTACCGAGTGTGGTCTTCAGTTCAGGGAGTCCAGTATTGGTGAGGGCAGCCGACGTATCCATACACCAGGACCCTGACAACTGAATTCCGACTTTGTGCATGAAAACACTGATTGCGTGTGTGTTTCCCGATTTTTTTTTTAAATTTCAGCTCAAACCAGGTCAGCTCACCAGGTATAATAGTTTGACCGTGTCACGTTGTTTCTTCAGGATGCCTTTTTACGGACAACCATCTAGAGGCCAGAGGGATGTGCGTACTGACAGCCTGCCGAGCGACGAGGCTTCGTTACAGGGCCCTCTTGGAGTTGAGGCACCAGCGGAGGCACCAGCGGTACTACCATACGTTGGGCCACCGATGCCACCAGCCCCAGCAGTAGGTGATGCACGACACTTGAGTGCACTGCACGAGTTCCAGCACCAGAGGCCACCCAGGTTCCAGGGAGAGACGGACCCGCAGGTAGATGAGGTTTGGCTGGAGGCTGTGGTGAGAGTCTTCAGGCTAGTGGGGACGCCGACAGACTTCATGGTGATCATTGCTGTTAGCCTCCTTCAGGCAGCAGTAGGCAGGTGGTGGAACCACTTGTTCCAGTTTTGCGATGGGATGAACTTCGCATGGGAAGACTTCGAGACCTTCTTTAGGGTGGAGTTTGTGCCAATAGCTCTATACCCCGAGCGTGTACAGGATATTTTTCCTTTTCCGCCTATTTTTTGATCAGTAGCCGAGTCATCTTTGGGTAGTTGATAGATGATGCAGAGGTCCAGGAGGACCAGACCTACAGTTGGGCGATCTCGGGTTTTAGGATAGGTGGTGCGGGGCACCCGGGGTGGGGACAGAGCTAGGCGTGCCAGAAACAGACAATGTTACTCATGCGGCGGAAAGGGTCACCTAGCACGTGACTGTCCGACTCCTCGTACAGTTGATCCGCAGGCTTTGGAGGATCCACCGAGGCAGAAGCAGCGACGAGTGCTTGAGCAACAGCCGAGCAGTGGAAAAGGCAGTAGAGCTCCGGGAGCAGGTGGACAGGAGCGGAACTAGTGGATACGTCCCTTGTACTTCTAGTTTCATGTTGCTGTTGTATTCGTGTCTTTGTACTATGAGCTGCAATAATAAAAAGACACTTATCTTGTGATGTCTGTTTTCCTGTCCTTTTGTTTGGTTGATACTGAGAGGTCCCAGTTAAAACTCTTGACTTGACCCTCACATTCGAGATTTATACTGGAGGAGACCCAGTGACCTCACACTGATGCCGACAGTGTGACTCGACCCTTGGAGGCGAGAGTGACAGTTGGATCTCTTGGTAGTTACGTCGAGGCCTTTCGACGTCATCCATGGCATGAATGCGTCATTCATGTCAGGATTGACTGTATTAGGCAATGGGAGTGGTTCATCCAGGGGATGAGACCGAGTTTCTCTTTTCAGCAAAGGATAAATTTTAGCAGCTCTTTCATATCATATGCAAAGAAGGTACAGATCATCCAGGAGTGGATGAAGACTGCACAATGCAGTAAGAAATAGGAAACTGACTCTAGTCTTAGAGACTTGAGCGTGTTAAATGTTTAAAGAAGAGGAATATTTAAGGAGAGATGAGTCGGCGGAGCAGCAGACATGGAGGCAGATCTAGGAGAGCAGCATGAGGTGGTGTACATATTAACATGCTACAACCACCCGCCTTAGTTATCCCCGCCAGGCTCAGGGAGCTGGAGGGCGGAGGAAGAGTGCGGCTGCATGCGGTCAAGGAGTGTGACCAAATGACTCTAAAAATGATTCAAGGGAGAGTCTGTGTCCACTACTAGCTGTTGTAGTAACAGACGTCGATATGAACCATTCCTTGCTTTCAAAAATCTTGTTCCAGAACTAGAGTTTCAGGAAGCCGTGGACTTGACCCTCACGTCTGGAGATACCTTGGGAGGAGACTCGATAATCACACTTACGCCGACGGTGTGGTCAGACCCTCGAGGTGAGAGTTTCGGTTGGAATCTCTTGGTGGCAGCGTCGAGGCCTTACGAAGTTAGTTTGAGTATGGAATGGGATATAACTGCTCATACTCAAATTGACGATTTTAGGCAAACGTCGGGATGGGTTTTCCTTGGTCGGCGAAAAGGAAACCCCAGGCAGCACAGGATAAACTCTTTCACAGGAGGGTGCGACCGATCACTCTTGAGTCGGTCAACCATACCCTCATGGCAGCAGTCGTTTGAGTTTTAGTTCTAACAGGAATTGGATACCTCTAGAGTTCGAGGATGACGATGACGTCCTTATACGGGTCTCACCTCGATGAGGTTTACAGAGATGTGGCCAGGGCGGAAAGTTATCTCCGAGGTTCAACGGACCTTTCTAGGTCCTCAGCTGGGTAGGAGAGGTGGTTTACTACTTGACCCATCCACCTCAGTTGCACCAGGTGCACGACATTTTCCAGGTATCTCAACTGAGGAGATACATGCTCGAACCTTCGCATATCATCGACCATGAGGAGCAGGACGATGGCGATGGGGTTACTTCCACAGAGGTTCCTGTAGGGATTGAGAATCGACAGGAGCGGATCCTATGAGGACGGTCGATTCCTCGGGTGCACTTTTTTTGTAAGTACGTAATCTCCAGGTAAGCACATGGGAGAGGAAGGCTCAGGTGCGTGCTCAATACCGCTTTTGTGACCCTAGTTTTTGTTGAAGATTTATAGGGACGTAAATCCCTGAGGTGGGAGTACTGTAAAGACCCGGAAATTTCAAGGAAATTTTTTTCTTAATTTTCTTTGGAATTTTACAAGAACGCAGTTTCTGACGGCGCCTGATTCCGAGGCCCGGTATGCCTGGAATCATTTTCCTAAGTTTGGCTCGGGTACGTTCAGTGAACAAACGAGAAGGAATTCCAATCTTTTGAACCGGTGTTCGGAATAGAATTATGAGGGCACCGATGGAACCATAGCGCTGGCAATTGCTTAGGAACGCCACTTCCAAAGTTGCATTTACACGCTGTAAGTTTTTGGAATTTGTGGAAGTTGAAATAAAAATTAAACTACAATTTTTATTTTAACTAAGTGGATTAGGCTTTGGGTGGAAGTTGGGTTACTACCCAACTTCCCAAGGGAGGTTATGAAGGTGGTGGGGTCCACACGAACCCTACCCCTTCACCTTCCCTAACCTTCCATAACTCTTCACATTCTTTATCCCCCCTCAACTCACATTTAATATTTGGCAACTTAAGTGAGTTAAGTGTGATTATTTGAATTTTAAACTCTTGAAATTCAAATATTTGTTATGTTAATAAAATAAGAGATAAGCTTATTTTATTTTGGGGTTGGAACCTTTTTTGCTTGAAAGGTTTGGGGAGAAAAGCTAAGGAAAGCTAGAGTTATTCAGCTTCTTCGTCGAAGAACGTGAAGAATGCGAAGAACGCATCGTACTCCGTCAAAGAACGCCGAGTCCTCGGAGACCGACTACGCGATGCCTTTTTCTGCGACGGTTCTTCCGCGACGTCTTCTTCCGTGACCTCTTCTTTCACAACGTCTTCTTCCGCGACGTCTCCTTTAGAGACGTCTCTTTCCGCGACGAATCCTCGTTCGACGAACCTCTGTTCAATCTCACACTAGGTAGGGGGTGTATGTGATTTTTCCTTACAAGATTCTCTTCCGTCTTTTATTGGCGTTTATTTGGACCGCATGATATCAGTTAACGGGAGGAGGTCGGACCGCAAAAACACGGCCGCCCCCTCCCTATTGTTTTTTTGTTATTGCGGATCGAATGAAAGTGACGCGGTGCCATCGCACCGCGTGGGATTGAGCGGCAAGAATGCGCGATGTCGTCACGCCGCACATTCAATTCTTTTGAACCAATTCTGCGGCGCCGTCGCGACGTGCCGAAGAACTGCAAAAGAACCGCGGCCGGAGTCGGGCCGCGGCGAAGGGGCACGGCGCCATCGCGTCGCCCCGGAAAACCACAAAGACGGTACGTTTTGTTAATTGAAGTGCGGATTGAAGAATGATGAAAAACGGGGACGCAAAGTATTTTTTGAAACTTGCGCAGTAAAGTTCAAGACCCGAGATGAACACCGGCTCAGACGGTTTTGAAAACGGACCACCGGAGCAACTCTGGTGGCCCGCGGAAACACCCAGAGGCGCAAGTCGCCGGCGCGGCGCCGCCGGAAGATTGGCGGCGGTGGATCCGTCGCCGGCCTTAATCAATGGCGAGGGCGGGCCATGCACCCCCCCCCCCCCGCTCCACGACTTCGGCTCAGCCACGCTTGCCGAGCCACGGCCGGCCGGTCGGGCTGGACAGGCCGGGCCAGGCCGGGCCCAGCCGAGTCAGACCCGGGTCGGGTCGACCCGGTTTGGGCCGACCCAGGGGGCCTCGGGCCGGGCCGGGCCAGTCCCGAAACCCCCGTTTTCGGACCCTCTTCGGTCTTTTGCCCACATCTTGGGATACGGACCTCCGTTTGACACACCGTTCGCGGCGATACGATCCTTGTATCGAGGCGGTCGTTTCGGTATATCAAACTAAATTTTTGGGAATAGTTTGGGTTCGGCTGGGTTGGTTCGGATACGAAACCAACCGGGCCCTCAGAGCGGAAACGCTTATATCTTGAGTTCCGGACGTCCGACTGACGTGCCGTTGACTTTGATGGATTCCTCTAAGTGAGACGGATCTTTTGGCTTACTCCGCTCGAGGTTTGGATGTCGTCGCAGTGCGGTCGTGTTGGTTCGCTCACGAAACCAACCGGGCCCCTGGAACGAAAAAGCCAATAACTCACAGACCTGGCGTCCGATTGACGTGCCGTCTGTTCGTTGAATTTCTCTTGATGAGACGGAACTTTTGGCATAATTTGCCTGAGTTTTGGATGCAATTGGACAGTGGACGGGTTGGATTGTACCCGAAATCCAACCGGGCCCCTAGAATGGAAAAGCTGATATCTTTCAGACAGGACGAACGTTTGACGTACCGTCAACGGTGTTGGTGATCACGTTGAGAAACGGTCCCTATGAGTATACCCTATGAGAGTTCGGGGTACAGTTGAGATACTTCCGGGTTGGTTCGTACATGAAACCAACCGGGCCCCTGGGATGAAAAGGCTAATAACTCACAGACCGGGCGTCCGATTGACGCGCCGTCTGTTGCATTGAGACCCCTATGATGAGGAAGTCCTTTGAGATACTTTTTCATGGGACTTTGAGATACTTGGAGTATCGAACTGTAGCTTGTAGAGCAGACCCTCCCAGAGGCGACCGTGCGGAGTACGGAGACCGTGTAGCCGAATGAGACCTGACGACTGCTTGACCGACTCGACTTGGAGTGAGTCAACTAGCCCAGTGGACGGAGCACTACTTTGTGAGGTGCAGACCCATGGCGGACGGAGCACTACTTGTGTGACAGTGCAGACCCACGGTACTCGTCCGGAGAGTACCTCAACAGGCTACTAGGGGGTGTGCACTACTGTGTTTGGGTGGCATACCCCGGCGGGAAGCACTATTGTGTTTGGGTGGCTGGCCTGCGGTACTTGACATGAGGAGTACCTCAGTAGTCTTAGTTTAGTGAGAAGTACCTCAGAGTCGTGACAGGACCACTGTACACTTCAGAGATGGTGCTCTTCAGCAGTTACGGTTTCGATAATGAAAATCATGGTTTGAACTTAGTCTTTTGACCCTTGTGTTTACCTAATGATTGAGATGGGTCACTTGATAACTTAGGTATATGTATGGGCATATACCTGGGTAGTGGTTATCCATTTATTTTATGATCTTGGTGTTTTCCTCATGATTGAGATGGGTTACTTGATAACTTAGGTATATGCATGGGCATATACCTAAGTAAAGGTTATCTGTTGAGATCTGCTTTGTGGTTATCCATGTTGTTTTTAGTGAGACCTTGAGGGTCTCGGGGTCCCTACTAAGTATCGTTATACTCACCCCTACACGGTCTATGCTCGCACCTCGTTGTGTTGGTTGCAGACGACGGGCAGTGCTGACGGAGGCCGAGTGTTCGAGGACTGGACGGTACCCGGAGGTGGGCCACATGACGAGTCAGTTTCCGGAGGTGGACTTCGCGACGAGACGACACACGGAGGAGGTTGACGGGCGAGAGCGTTGTGGAGGCTATCTGTACCTACCCTTCAGGTAGGATCCGTGGTGGACGATCCAGGAGCTGTGCCATCTATACCTACCCTTCAGGTAGGATTTGAGGAGGACGACACAGGAGTCACTTCCGTTCTTCCAGCTGTTATCTTTTTCTATTGTACTTTGTTCAGTTGTTGTTCTACTTTCATTTGGGTTTGTATTTTGGCCCATTTACCTTTCAGCACTTCTCTTTGAACTTAGTGTTTTACTTTCGCTTATACTCTGTGGTGTTTTGTTTACTTTTATAAAGGCAATGCCTTCTAAATTATTGGGATTTATGCCTTTGGTGCTAGTCGCCAGCCCCTGGCCTATGGAAGGCGGGCTTGGGGTAGTCACGACACGGGCCCCGAGGATGGGTCGTGATAGTAACATTCAGTGATAATGCTCATGGATAAATTATTGTTATACGTAAGATTGTTCTTCTAGAAAAAACATTGATTTTCGATGTATTATTTTTTAAAGGTCTTATGCACAATCTCATTAGCATATGTCAATTATGTGATGAAGGTTACCTTATGAATTTTAGGAATGATAATTTATTAGCACACTATTCAAAGGAAGAGTTTATTCTTTCTAACCATTGGCTAGTGAATCTATACACACTAAAATTAGAAGATATTAGGAGCCAAGATCTACCATATCTTAGTGCAATGGAAGATCAATCTTGGTTATGGGATAGAAGGCTAGGGCTCTATAACCTTAAAACCCATTGTAAACTCTTTATGAAAAGACTTGATAAGGATCTACCAGAGATTATATTTGATTATTTGAAAGTCTGCGATCATTGTAAATTTGGAAAGAAACATTAATCAAGTTTTAAATCAATCGGTGTAGTCTCAAAATCTTATGCATTACAGTTAGTGAATATGTATCTTTTTGGTCCAACGTAAATAGGAAGTATTGGAGGCAAATATTATGTATTTTTCTTAGTTGATGATTACACTAGAATCACATGGGTCTATTTTCTAACAAATAAATATGAAGATTTTTCTTATATCAAAAATATTAGAGCCCAAGTTAAAAATATGAAAAACCTTCCATTGATAACTATTCATAGTGATCATGGAAAAGAATTTCAAAATTCTAATTTTGAAACTTTTTGTAGTAAAAAGGGAATTACTCATAACTTCTCAACACTAAGAACTCCTCAAAAAAATAGTGATGTTTAAATAAGAAATATAATTCATCAAGAGATAACTAGAACCAAGTTTAGTGAAAAATATATACAAAAACACTTTTGGGATGAAGCTATATGTATTTCTTTTTATACTATAAATTGAGTATTGATTAGACCTTTTCTTAAAAAAAACTCTCTATGAGTTATGGAATGGTAGAAAACCTAGACTTTCCTACTTCAAGGTATTTGGTTACAAATTATTCATTATGAATATTAAATATAATATATATAAATTTTCTCCCAAATCTGATGAAATAATTTTCCTAGGATACTTCACAAAATCTAAGGGTTATAGAGTTTTTTATAAAAATACATGTACTATTTAAGAAACAGTACATGTTAAATTTGATGAAAATGATCCTTTTTTAAAATCCCTCAAAATACATCTTAGGATTTTGTTTTCAAAAACTGATTATCAACCCTTGATATAAGATCCTACTGATAATGAAACATTTTCAAGAAAATATTTATAAAGCATTTACCTAATGAAATTTCCAACCATATATTGATGAACAAGTTTTACAAAACCCAAAACCAGTTGTTTCATAAGAGTCATCCCAGTGATAGTATAATTGGTGATGTAAATCAACCTATTAGGACTAGAAGTTCCTTAATAAATGATATAGAACATCTAGTGTTCCTTTCCCAATTAGAACAAAAAAGAACTGATGAAGCTTTAGGTGATGATGATTATATTAAAGCTATAAAAGATGAGCTAAATGGATTTGAAAGGAATAAAGTCTGGACCATGGTTGAAAGACCTACGGAAATGTCTATTATTAGAGTAAAATGGGTCTTCAGAAATAAATGTGATGAAAATGGAATCATTTTAAGAAATAAGTATTAATTATTACTAAAGTCAATAATCAACAGGAAGGAATAGACGATGAGGAATACTATTCTCCAATATCTATACTTCAATCTATTCATATTTTACTTTCGTTTGTAGCATTTTTTAATTTCAAACTATTTTAAATAGATGTAAAAAGTTCTTTCCTTAATGGATATGTTCAAGAGGAAGTTTTTGTTGAACAACCTCTAGGTTTTGAACACACAAAACATTCGAAACATGTTTTCAATCTTACCAAAGCATTATAGAGAATTAAACAAGCCCCTAGATCCTTGTATGATAGTCTTACAAGATTTTTGTTAAAAAAACAATTATGTTAAGGGAAATAATAAACCAACCATTTCTATAATCAAAGATAAGAAAAATATTTTGATTGTTCAAATTTATGTTGATTACATTATATTTAGTTCAACTCAACAATCTTTAACTGATTCCTTTGCAAATATAATGAAATCTGAGTTTGAAATAATATGATGGGTGAGTTAACTTTTTTCGCAGGATTCCAAATTTCTCAAAAATCAAAATCGACTTATATATATCAACATAAGTATATTAAATATGTTCTTAAAAAGTATAGATATAAAAACATTAAAAGTATAAGTACTCCCATTGGTACTTCAAATTCACTTAATCTTGATGAAGCTGGGAAACCAGTAGATCAAACATCATTTATATGTATGACAGGAAGTTTACTATACTTGACAGTCAGTCATCCAGACATATTTTCTTCAGTATTTTTGTGAAAGATATCAATCCAATCCAAAGGAATCTCATTTAAAGGAAGTGGATATATTTTATCACTATTTAAAGAGAACCATAGATTTATGACCCTTTTATACTTCTGTAAATGTTTTCATTTTAAAAAGATTTTTGGATGATGAATTTGGTGGTTGTAGAATATATAGAAAATGTACACCTAAAACATGTCATTTCTTAGAAGATTTTTTAGTTTCTTTGTCATGAAAAAAGAAAAACTTAGTAGCACTTTCCCCCGCTGAAGCTGAATATGTAGCAGCAGAACATTATTGTTCCCAAGTGTTGTTGATGCAACACACACTCACAAACTATGGTATGAATTTTACCAAAACAAAAATATATTGTGATAATACTAGTTCCTTTTCCCAAAGAAAAAACAGTGCACATAAGTCTTGTGAAAAACACATAGAAATTAGGCATCACTTTCCTAGGAATCACACAAAAAAAAGAAGATATCATTATTTTATTCATCCGAACAGAAGATCAACTTGCTGATATTTTCAAAAAATATTTACCCTCCAATAGATTTGAATACATTAAACAAAATTAGGAGTGATAAACGTAAGGTAATATTCCATATTAAATTTCTGTTGAAGCCTATTTCCTAACATTAAGAAACTCTTTTTCATAGGGGGAGTACATTTTCTTGTTAATAAAAATTTTTCATTGTCAAAATTACTCATAATCAAAATATTCCTAGTCAAAATTTTTCTTAGTCAAAATTTATCGTAGTCAAAATATATGTAATCAAATATATTTATTAATCAAAATATTTCGTAATATTTTTTTAATGATTTCTATTTTTAAACCAATTTTTTATTCAGAACATAAATTTCTATTATCTTTTTTTCTTATTTGCTAAATTTTCCAGCATAAATATTTTTCCTTCTTTAATAAGATTTTCTGTAATCTAAAGTTCTTCAAGAAGAATTTTCCACATTAAAACTCATTTTCTTGGAAAATCTGTAAGGTATGTTTCCTTACGTAAATTTCCATAATCAATTTTATACTTTTTGGTATTTTCCTATTTTTATGATTTTTTTCAGATTCACATTCCTTAAATATGAAAATGTTACCTTAAAAACCTCAAAGCAAAGGAATCTACCAAAATACTTCTTTAGATTTCATCTCAACCATCAGATTAGTTCAAGATTATTTCAATCATTGGATCTTTTTGGGAATATGAACCATCACCTCAAACACATATATAAATTCCCCTTGATGGTTGTCCCATATCAATTATCAGGCATTGGCATATTGAAACTCTACTACTTTACTTGAGGCCTATTCTGAATTTTCTGGTTTTCCCAATTCTGAATGTCATTGGAATCTTCTCCTAAGAAACGAATTTTTTAGTCAACGAAATATCTAAATGGTTGATCTATAGAGAAATATTAGTAGATCTGAAGTTCATTGCTATAAATGACTCTATTATTTGGAACAAATATTAAGTGGAATGGATGGGAGAGATTTGGTGTATCCAAACTGAAGGCACAAGATCCGGTTTATCCAGATATGTTGGTAGAATTATATGTGTCCTTAAGTTTCTTTAATGAAGGTGTAAGAGACAAGTTTTGGTTTAAGAGTTATGGAAAAACCCATTCCATTTCCTAAAGTAAGGCTTCCAACTGAATTGGAATCCCATGTGAGGGTGAAGATGAGTTCTGTAGCCACAAGCTACTTGATGTATCAGGTTCATTTGATAAGGAGAAGGCTTTTGAGTGCGAAGGGTTGAAATAAGTGAAGACTATGAATATTTTCCATCTCTCTACAATTTTTTGTATTCATGAGTTATGGGTTCATGATTATATTATTTTGAGAAAAGGAGACAATGACTCCTTAAAGAAGAGTGATATCTATATCATGGATTTTCTATTGAACCTCAGGAAGATTAATTTGGAAAAGTGTGTCTTGATTACAATCATGAATATCAATAATGAGACTCTCAAATATCAAATCATCATGTATCCAGTTATTCATTCCAAGATTATAGTTCTTTTCTTAGAGTCATTCAAAACCCAAGTAGTTCTAAGCCATGGAATTTCAAAGCTATGTTGTTGAATGATGATACACTAAGGAGAATGAAGATTTTTTTCCCAAGTCAATCTATAGAATTCTATGGTTTTTCTAGATCAAAAATCAAGCTTTATCAAAGAAACCAGAAGTGGCTGAGACATCCCAGAAAGGTGGAAAGAAGGGAACGGTGAAGGAATCAGAAGTAAAAGAAAAAACCCATGTAGTTCAGGAAACCCAATATGCTCCTCCAAAACTAAAAAAGAAAAAGAATTATCCAGATGAAGTGGTTTCCATGTGGAGCGAAGACCAGAATAATAGGAAGTAAGGGGAGCCTAGTTTTGGCTTGGACCCTGATGAAGATAATGCCTTGAATATTAAGGATTATGAGGATCATGAGAAATAGGAAAATAAATAGTAGAAGCATAAGAAGATTTCGGAGGCCAAAATAGTTCAAGAACTTCTCAAAGTCACCGAGAAAACCTCTGATCAAGTCCATGTACTAGAATAGTTTTTGAAAGAATCACTTCCAGTGACTCTGGGAAAGAAAATGGTGATTCCGAGACTAGAATTAGAATAATAAATAGTTTAGTATGAGTATTTTTAAGGAGAATAAGAGTAAGGAATTGATGAAATAGATGATATGATAAATAAAGTGGAAGAATATCATGAGAAGTAGATTTATTCTAAAATATTGTCAATCCAAACGTCTCAGGATGAATCTACCAAAATTCATTCACAATTAAAAGTGGATGAAGACCAGGATGAAGTGAATAAACCTTCTGGTTATTAAAGCATCAATCATGATTTTGTTCATCTAGAAGATATAGTGGAAAATTCGGAAAAAAGAAAAAGTTGAGGAAGATACAATTATTCAACTATCAGATAGTGGACATGAGTTGTCAAAACAAACTGAGATTATTCCAAGAGCTGATAAGGTAAAAAATAATTTCTTTGATACACCAAGGAATGTCATGGTGGAAAATAAAGTTGTTGGTGGATCTTCAAAGAGAAATGATAAAGAGATAGGTAAGTAATCTTCCCCAAATTTACAATCTGATTCAGAATCATCCGGTCTAAGACATGAATTTGCGGTTTAATCATTGAAGATGTTGGTTGATACTATTCCTTTGTTTCTAAGTATATAATCGAGGTTCCAGATGCTTCATCACCCATTTAACCAGAAATCGAATTCAATTTCCTTGCTTATGGATAAGTTCATCAGGCTTGAGTCTGATTTCAAATATTTTTTCGTTGGATATGAATCTCACAAGAGGTCATTTAAGGAAATTGAAAAGTGGCCATGAATAAAGATTTAAGAGTTGAGAGTTATTCATGACTTTCAAGATAATATAATGGATGCGTTTTATATCTATGATAATAAGATCAAATGTATCACTACATGTTTTGATGAGAAGAACAGTCTCGAACAAACAATCTGGAAGTAGGAAGTCACTGATCTGAATGGGAAGCTTAACTCTGTCACTCTGAATTGGAAAAGGGAAAGAGATATCAAAATTGAGTTTGGAGAAAATCATAGTAAGTAAGAAGATATTTTGAAGACTCAAGAAAAAATTCTTAAGGATTATAAAGAAATGATCAAAGCCTTGGAGATGAAAAGTGAAGATCAGGATCAGCTGCTTAAGTGATTTGAAGAAGATCATAAGGATCATAAGAATATGAAAAACATTTTAAATAAGCTTATATAAAAGGAAAAAAGAAGGATTATTTTTTCCTAAATCTTATATTTTGTTGTATTTGCTTCATGTAAAAATCATTTCAATCTAATTAAAATTTTGGTTGTTCTTCACATATTTTTTTGTATAGTACTAATATTTCAAGTACAATATTTTTTTCCATTCCCTTTATTCCTTTTTGAAAATCACAAAGGGGGGAAAGGACTGATAAAAATAATACTATGTAAAGAAGGGAATTACCTAAGTAAGGGGGATTCTATCTAAGGGGGGGGGGGGTTATCAAATAATATTTCCTTACACAAGAAAAGGAAAAATATATTTAAGGAAGTAAAGAATATGAATCATAGGTATATCAACACCTAAAGGGGGGTTAGTCATATTCATCTTGATTCATAAGTAAAGGAAGATAAGTTTTTCTTTTACTTTCATAAAGAAAAAGTCTAAGTCCTTAAATTCTTTTTCGTAAGAATGTTTGTGCTTTCCAAAAAGAGGGATATTGTTGAGTCAATAAGGTGTCCTTATAAAATTTTCATTCCTCTATGTATTGAATCTAACAAAAAAATTAACTCAAGGAAAATTGATTTTTCATAAGTTTTATTCTCATAAGAAAAAATTCCATTCTCTAAGGAAAAAATCCATTGTCTAAGTAAATTTTATTCTTACCATTTTTTCATTGTTCTCTTTATAACCATTCTAAATTTAACTCATTTTATTACTATGGAAAAATTTTGTTTCACTTCTAAATCCATGGACTCCTATAAATACATAAATATAGAGTATTCTTTTTTAAGGTTCCAAATTCTCTGAATTCGGGTTCTGAATTCTCTGAAATTCAGGTTCCGAATTCTCTGAATTTAGGTTCCAAATTATCTGAATTTAGGTTCTGAATTCTCTGAAAGTTATCTTTCAATTTCTATAATATTCAGCTTCTAAATTATTTAGAATTAAGACTCCAAATTCCTCAAAACGAGTTCACAACTAAGTAAAATCATTCGATCGTCCGACTCTAATTGTGGTTGAGCACAATAGAGGGATTTTTGGTGTAGGAAGATATATGTTCTGACTAACTTAAAGTTCAAGGGATTGGAGGGATAACAAGACAGATTATGATATTCCTATTGATGGATAATACTGTTGTTGGTAAGTCAAAATTTCACGAATGTACAAATAGAGGGGCCTTTATCCAAGGTTGTTGGATATCCTACTCTTTGGGTTAAAAGATTTCATACCAGTTACTTTCATTATTTCAAGTTTATATCCATTGTATATTGATAAAGGAATAATGTATAACCTTCTTATAATTTCTCCTACTTTTTTATACACTGATAAGTAATATTATATATGCTTTAGGTACAATCATTTCCTTGTAAAATTTCCGTAAGATTCATTTCTGAAACCATATTTCCTGAACCTTGTTAACATTCCTTAAGTTTAATTTCTGGAACCATATCTTCAGAACCTAGTATGTTTGTTTCTTAGAACTATTTTAGGGTTTGTTAATTTACATTGTTTAACTTTGTTAAACATAGTTTTACTTATTGTTAAAATTGAATGTTTTTAAACATAAAATTCACCCCCTCTTATAAATTGAGCATATACATCTTTATTTTGAGCCTACATAATGATGATCCACATAGGGTCGCTATGATGTTGATCCACACAAGGTCGCAAGAATTTTGATCCAAACAGGGTCACTAGAATTTTGATCCGCATATTGTCATTATGATGATAATCCACAAAGTGTCTCTATGATAATGATCCACCCAGGGTCTCTCTAATGCCAATCCACAAAGGGTCACTCTTCAATTGACAGTCAGCCACAGGATTCCCTGCACCCAGTGTGCTTGAGATCCATAGTATCTTCTACTCAAGATATAAATCATGCCTCAAATACTATGAATTTTGAAAAAGGAGTAACCCAATGGACCTCCATGTAATAAGGGTTCCAATGTGACTGACGATGCATCAATCAGACATTAGGTCTATTACTTATAGGCATTTTGGTGCTGAGGGCCTGGTTGGATTTGAGTACGATCCAAACCGTCCGTACACCAACATTCTTGAAAACTCATGTGGATTATCAAAAAAGGACCGTCTTGTTCCAAGGATTCCAGCAGTGTAGATGGTTCGTCAAATGGAGGTCTGGTTTGTGAGATATGTCCTTTTAAGTGTATCTGGGCCGAAGAGGGTCCAGGTCTTGTCCGACCTGACCAGCCGGGTCTTGAGTCGACCCGGTTCAGGTTTCACCGACCTGATCTAGGTCCGACCTGGCCTGGCCCAAACCGGATGGGCTGGCGAGGGTGGGTCGGGCTGGCACGTTCTGTCAGTCAGACGACCCGCGTGGAAGGTGTTGCTCACCCTTCTCGAACAGTTGAAAAGCAGTTTGGCTATCTACAAAAGTGGTGCCATGTGGCACCACCTCCCTATCAGTGGGACCCATGGGGCATGGTTCCCCTTCACCTTCCATCATGATTTGAAGCCACGACCACCTCCCTGTGGCATGGTGTGCCACATTCTACCAACATAGTTGGCCAAGATCCGGCCACCATGCTGCTACCATAGCTTGATTCCACGACTTTCCTCCGTAGGGTGAGAGGGAGCACTGCCCACTACCAACATGGCCATCCAATGTCGGCTGTCTCCATCACCTTCCGGCACTGGTGCCACACCGTCGGAACTTTCATGACCCACTAGGTCATCTCAGGTGGTCCTTTTTCCCTTCGGAATGTGCGTACGGGCCTCCTGGGTTACTTTTTTCACTGTGTGGCTCTTGGATTCAAGTTTTCATCGAGTTGTAAATCCTCCCCCAAGAACATATCAAAATCCAAAGCGATGGCAGGTCCAGGTCTTGTTCGTTTGGGCCAAGACCTCTACCTTAGCATTATAACAAGCAGGAGTAATTTATACATCATGTAAAATAATGTTAAACCCCATTCAACACTTTTGCGATTCGTAATGATACTTGAATTTAGAATAAATACCAATATCATGAGTTTAAATATATACATACCCTACCTCAGAATCGGTGAAGACGTTGCGGCATTATGAAGTGAGGTCATTGACGTTCATAGATTCCAGATTGATTCCTCTGATGTTATCATCCAAGACTCTGTTCTTTGTTGGTGGAAGATGTCACGGTACATAGCCCATGGTTCCTCACTATCATTTCAAAAACCCTAAACCAATCCTCATTTAAATATATTGGGAAGGGAGATTAATGGAGTGAGAGATTAACAAGGTTCATTAATGAATGAACCTCTTAATCTCTCAGTAGTGTGTTAACAAGAAACAAAGGGTCAGTCCATTTAATGGCTTGAAAACTCAGTGGTCCTGCCACCGCCGGTCAACTACTTGTAGAATAAAAAAATAAAAATTTTATGACATCTTATTATTCATTAAAAATTACTAAAACTAAATTTTTATCCCGACCTACTACGGTCGATGTTAAGCCTCCCTTAAGTGAATCCGGGCACCACGGAATCAATGGTGCCCTCATATTTTTAATCCGAGAATTATTTCAAAATATAGAAAACTCTGCCCACGTGTTTACTGGACGTACCATAAAAAGTCCAAAAATCCATTCTGGACACACCGGGACGCAGAATCAATCATTTTGAATTTTCATAGAATCGTAATAATCCAAAATTATTTAAAAATATATATATTGGATTTTTGGGTCTTCACATTCTCCCCTCCTAAGGCATTTTCATCCCCAAAAGAAACAACCAAACTAGGGAAACAAATGGGGGTACTGAGCATGTATCAGAGCCTCCTGCTCCGAGGTTCTATCCTGGAGGTTCCCGTGTTTCCAAATAACTCGCACTAGGGGAATCAACCACCCATGAATGACCCGATCCTATCGATCCTCTATCTCCATAGTGAACTCCACAAACATCTCCACATCATCAATGTCCAACTCGCCCTAGTTGATAACATGCGACAGATCATGCATGTACCTCCTCAATTACAACACATGGAAAACATTATGCACCCGATGTATCTACGGGGGATGAGCTTGATGGTACACAACCTCACCTACTATGTTGAGGATCTGGAAATTTTTTAGGAACCTCAGAGATAGATTGTCACCCCAACCAACCCTCTGTAATCCTCATCAGGGTGAGAACCGTAATAATACATGGTCTCCCTCCTCAAAATATAGGGGTCTCCTTCTCCAATCAACATAAGAATTCTACCGGATATGTGAAATCTTCATCCTCTCTTAGATGATCTTCACTTTCTATTTGTATCCTTTACTAACTCTTTACCCATAAGTGATAACTCCCCTATGTTTTTCCGGCATAGTGGTGATCTTCAAGGTCACCCGTACGAGTTCTCAAATGGTACCATGCTGATGGAGGAGTGATAGATGTTGTTGTATGTGAACTTCACCAGTGGAAGATGGTCCTCCCAACTACAACCCAAATTAAGGACTAAAGCACAAATCATGTCCTTGAGTGTCTGTATGGTCTGCTTCGTCTGACCATCTATTTGAGGATGTAAGGAGGTGCTCAAACAATGTTGAGTCCCAAATGACACCTATAATCCCTTCCAAAAAATGGGATGTAAAATGAGAATCTTGATCTAAGACAATCATCAATGGAACCCCATGAAGCCGTAAAATCTCGTATATGTAGAGACGCCCTAAGCTCTCTACTGATACCTGTTCTCAGATGGGTAAGAAGTGGTCTGACATGGTGATTCGGTCAACGATCACCCAGATGGAATCGTGGACCCTGAACATATGTGGTATCCCTTTCAAGAAGTCCATGGATATATCATCCATCTTCCACTGTAGTACCTCAAGTGGATGATCTAAGCCTACAGGTACCTGATGTTCGACCTTTATATGCTGAATAGTGGGGAATTGTGATATAAACTCTGCCACTACATTCATCATCCCTGGACAACAGTACTGACGCTGGGGGTCCTGGTACATCTTTTCCAATATAGGATGTACCGCCAAATGGGATAATGGAACTAAATCAACACATCCTCCCATAGAATCATTGGTACCATAGTGTATCCTCTAAGAGTATGACGTGCTCCCCACCTTTAGAAAATAAATTAGGAGCCTGTCCTTAGAATAAATGATCATGTCAGACCTAAAAGTCTACTTCCACAAGCTCTTCCTCCCTGACTCGCTGATGTAGTGCGGGAGTAACTATTATAGACTATAGTTAATCTACTCCATTACTATCCACATATGATAATGGAAACAAAGCTAGCTGCTCTGTCATTTCACTCAGCATCTGTAGATCAGACCTCCAGCTAAGTGCGTCTACTACTACATTCCCCTTCCCAAGAGTGTAAACTATCTCAAAGATGTAGTCCTAGAGGAAATCTAGCCAATTTTGATGTTTCATGTTTAGTGCCTTCTATGAGAATATATACATGAGTATCTTGTGATCAGATCAGACTATAAAATGTCCGTCCATCAAGTAGTGACACCACTTATTTAGCGCAAAGACCACTGATGCTAAATCTAGGTCATGGGTAGTGTAGTTCTACTCATATTGTCTTAGTTGTTGTGGGCTATAAGTGATCATCGCTCGTTCATTCATCATGAATCAACCTAGTCCTGTCCAGGATCCATCGCAGTAGACTACATACCCAATGCCCTCTTCTGGTAGCCTTAATATGGGGACACTCACCAGTCTCTGGCTCAGTTCTTGAAAACTCTACTGTCATATCTCTGTTCAAACAAAGTTTTGTCCCTTCTTTTTCAAATATTAATAGGGTTTTACAACTCTGGAAATGTCTGGTATGAATCGCATGTAGTACCCATCCAATCCCAGGAAACTCTGCACCTCGATCACACTCCTGAGTGGATCCCAAGAAAGCATTGCCTCTGTCTTCTCCGGATCCACTGCAACTCCAGCCTCTACAATAATGTGCCTGAGGATGTGGACTACCTGTATCTATAATTGGAACTTTGTGATCTTTCCTTAAATATGGTGCTCTCGAAGTTTATCCAAAAAAATCTATAGGTGTGTGGTGTTCTACTCCTCTTACGCTGAGTATATCAAGATGTCATCAATGAATTATACCATGAAGTGATTGAGTTAGGGCTATAAGATCATATTCATGAGCCCCGTGAGCACTAATAGAGTGTTTATTATGCCAAAGGGCATCACCAAGAACTAATAATGGCCATACCGACATCTGAAGGTTGTCTTTGGTACATCCTAGTCCCATACGCCGAGCTGATGATTGTCTGATATGAGGCTTATCTTCAAAAACCATTATGCTCCTTTCAGCTGGTTGAAAAGATCAGCAATCCTTGGTAGTGGATACTTGTTCCTCATAGTCACCTGGATCAGGAACCGATAGTCCACATAAAGCCTCAGACTCCCATCTTCCTTCTTGGAGAACAAAATCGGGGATGCCAATGGAGAAACACTGGGCCTTATGAACCCCTTCCTCTGAAAGTCCTCCAACTGTACCTGCAACTCAATATTCTATGTGGGAGAAATCCTATATGATGTTTTAGATATTGGTTCTGTCCCGGGGTATTGGTTGATGTATAACTCTACCTCTCTATGAGGTGATATTCCTAGAACATCATTAGGAATGACATCAACATACTGGTCCACCACTATAGGATAACTCATAATCTTCATGTCAACTTCCCTAAGGGAAAAGATCACCAACTGATGTGTGATTGACTGGACCTTCCACTGAGTAAGGCCATCCTTTTCTAAAAAGGTTCCATTTTAGCTGATTAAAGAAAACCTGGTCCCATCCCCCTGGACACACTGCACTTTGTACCTAAAACAGTCAATCTGAGCACAGACTGTGGATAACCAGTCCATACCTAAGATGACATTGTAAGGCATCGACGCTACAACTAGGAGGTCATAGACAATGGTATCACCTCCTAGAGTAATCTCACACTACAGGAACCCATGTGAAATCATCATATCCTCTCCCGTTAGAGTATCCAATCGTAAGGATCGAGCCAATGGATCTACCAGACTCTCCGAGATCTGAATGAGAGTTGTGGCAATGAAAGAATGATTGGAACCAGTGTCTATAAATACTACATCTTGTGTGGAGTAGACAAATATCATACCTCGAATCATATGTGGAGCTCTATGGTTTTAGGCCTCAGCTTCCTGAAGCTAAGCTCTTCCATGTCCACCTGCTCTCTGAGGTAGGGGGACTACCAGGAGGTGGTGGCAGAAGAACCACAAATCACTACCCAGCGCTTACAACTTGGCATGATTATCTTCTACGTCTGCCGACCTGAGGACCTATTTGATCAAATCTTTGCTTCTTACTTGAAAGTCCCAAGAATGTCTGCTGATTGTCGGTATGGTGATTCGGGCACTGATGAGCCTTGTGGCCCAGCATGCCGCACGTGATGCACAATCTGCTCCATTACATGCATACTCT
The DNA here is from genome assembly GCA_963277665.1 of Viscum album. NCBI lineage: Eukaryota > Viridiplantae > Streptophyta > Magnoliopsida > Santalales > Viscaceae > Viscum > Viscum album. Next base: position 572,887,552 of record OY728122.1, on the reverse strand, counting down.
ACCTTGTGAGCTCTGCCACTCTGACCCTACATCCTGGGGTCTTCATCCAGAAGGTCTGGCCCGCTTGGACCTCTACATTATCTGTATACTTCCTACAACAAATGACTCGGCTACCTTTCATATGGTGGTGGCTCTCACCATTTGTGTGTGCTCAGCTAAGTATCTCTAAACCAATATTTCTTCCTCGATAACTCCAGCCTCCGCCAGGGTATTGAGCGATATCATCGATGCTCTGATCTCCCTCTAGAGACCCTGGTCAATGGTCCGGGCCCTAAATTAAGGGTCTCGTACCATGTCAGTGTAGTAGCGTGAAATGTCATTGAATCTCGTAGAGTACTGGTCTACTATCATGCTGCCCTGCTGTAAGTGTAGGATCTCTTGAATATGCATAAAGCATAATGTCTCAGAAATGAACTCCACCCTTAAGAGGCTCCCAAAGTTTGTCTATGTGAGGGAATCCTCGTCATGTAACTAGAGTGTTAGGCTCCACCATCTTTCTACCATGCCTTGGAAGAGGCTAGAAGATAGGGTCACCATCTGCTCTGACAGTGTCTCAACCAAGGGAAAAACTAATGCAACATCCCCCAGCCAGTCCTCAGCTGCCTAGGGATCTGTCTCGTAATGAAACCTCAGAGGGCTCCGCCATTGGAACTCATGAAATGTGCTCAGTTAGTGTGCACTGTCCACCATTGGGGCTGGTGGAAACTGCTGCCCAATGGGTAGTGGTACTGCCGGTGCACCACCCGAAGGTGAAATCGCTATAAGAGGGCCCTGCACTAAAGCCTCATCGCTTGGTGGGATGTCATCGTGAACTCTCTCTATAATCCTAGCTGGTTTTCTACATGCATGCATCCTGAAATGAAACAGGTTCTCCACTATCAATAAGTTACACTTGGTGAGCTGACTCAAAAGAGATCAAAAGTTAAACATTTTCGAAGCACACACAATCATTGTTTTTGTGCCTTGGGTCAGAAACCTGAATTCAGGGTCCTGGTTTATGGATACGTTTTCTATCATACCAACAATGGACTCCCCGAACTGTAAACCACACTCAGAAAACATAACACTATTACTTATTAGAAATATCAGAGTACTAGTTCTTAGGTAGAACCGACTCCTCTGATACCACTTTGTGACGACCTGTCTCCCGGGGCCCATGTCATAACTACTCTAATCCCGCCATCTATATGACAGGGGTTGGATAATAGCACCAGAAAATAATATCCCTAAAAATGGAATTCTTTGCCTTTAAAACTGTATAAACACACAATCCAACAACACAAAATGATTCAACCCCAAAGTAAATCTGCAGTAGTAAAAGTTTGTACTAAAAGTAAAGGGCCCAGAATACAATCCCAACTAAAATATACAATACAACATAAAATAGAAAACATCTCCTGAGATCATACACAAAAAATACTACCTAAAGGGTAGGTACTGATCATCTCAACATCTCTCTATGACAACCAGTCACCTCCATGTACCGCCTAGTCCTAGCACCTAAAGTCTCAGCCGAGATGCTTTTCATATGCACAAGAAAAAACAAGGTGTGGGAGAAGCCTGTATAAGGGTGAGTATAAAAATACCCAGTAGGGAACTTGAGACCCCCTGTTGACTCTCATAATTCCACAAAGGAAAAACAAAAAGCATGATGTCAATCACAAAGTACAAAGCAAAAGACTCAGCTCAAACCAGGTATACATTCAAAGTTCGGGAATAAATATGATTAGTCTTAAGCTATATCATTTTAATCCATGTGGAAGTATCAAAATTGAAACACATAGAATTTGTTCCATTTTCGATCCACAAAGGGTCGTATTTTTCTAATCCATGACAAGATGCTCTAAGGCTGGTCCTTGTCGGGTCGCACACTGTTGTTCCACACAGGGTTTCTAGAATACTGATCAACACAGGGTCTCTATGATGCTGATCCACATAGGGTCGCTAGAATTCTAATTTACACAGGGTCTCTAGAATGATGATCCACACAAGGTCTCTATAATTCTGATCCACGTAGGTTCTCTATGTCGCTGATGCACTTAGGGTCACTATAAAGCTGATCCATACAGGGTCTTTATTCAATTAACAGCTAGTAATAGGATCCCCCACACATAGTGCACTCAAGTTCTGTAGTATCATCTCATCAGGATATAAATTTTTCGTCAACTACCATGATATTCAAAAAAATGAGTAACCCAATGGACCACCATGTCGTAAGGGTTCTAATGCGACAGACGACATGTCAATCAGATGTATCGTTTCTGAGTTATAGGCATTTTAGTGCCAAAGGCCCGGTTGTATTTAGGTTCGATCCAACCTAGACATACTTCAAATTTCTCCAAAACACATGTGGAGTATCTCAAAAGGAACGTCTTGTTCCAAGGATTCTATCTCCATAGACGGTTCTTCAAACAGATGTCTTTTTTTCATATATGGCCTTTTAAGCGTATCTGGGCTGAAGAGGGGTCGGGTCGGGTCCGACCCAGTGTGACTGACCTGACACACCTTGTCTTGGACCGACCTGAGTCCGAACCAGCCCAACCCAATGGATTGCGCGGTCCGCCAGCCGGATGACCAACACGGACGAGGTCACTCCCCTTCCCAAATGGCTGAAAATTCGTTTGCCTTTCAGCAGCGGTGGTGCCATTTGACGCTGCCTCCCTGTCAGTGGGACCCAAGGTGCACGAGTCCCATTCACCTTCCACTATATATTTGAAGCTGCAGCCAAATCCCCGTGGAGTGTGACATCGCGCTGCCTTCCACCAATGCGGCCTTCTGATAGACGATTGCCCTACTGCCACATCGACTCCCCTCTGCAGCGCGCGACGACGCGCCGTCTACTGCCACCACCATCGTCCGATGCTGACCGCCACCGGAGGATCATCCGTGGGATACTGGGAGATCTCTGGTTGAAATTTTTTCCTTCCGAACGTTACTACAGGCCTCCCGGGTGACTTCCTTCATGATGTGACAGAACTCTTCCCTCCAATAATGCGTCAAAATTCAAAGTGGAGGAGGGTCTGAGCCTTGTCCGTTTGGCTGGTGCCATCCGTGTTAGAATTATAACATACATGACTAATTAATACATCACATAAATCAATGCTAACCCCTCTTCAACACTTCCATGGTTCATCATGCTTCAAGAACATGGAAAATAAAAAATTATCTTGAATTTAAATATAAATAAACCCTACCTCAGAATCGGTGAAGACGTTGAGGCTTGTGGGAGTGATTCCACCAACATTCGTTGATTCTAGATTTATTCCTCCGACATTACCGTCCAAGCATCCATTCATTGTTGGTGGATGATGTCGTATTACAATGCCAGAGGTTCCTCATAGCTGTGTCAAAAACTCAAACCTGAGCCTCAATTAAATAAAGGGGGAATGGTGATTAATGCATCGATAGATTATTGATATCCATTAATGAATGAACCTCTTAATCACTCAACAGTGTGGTTACAAAAATCAATGGGTTAAGCCATTAAATGTCTTGAAAACTCAGCGGTCCTACCACCGCCTCTCAACCTCTGGTAGAATAATAAAATAAAAATTTTAGGCCATTTTATTATTATTTAAGAAGTCCAAAAACTAACTTTTTCTCTCAACCTACTACGGTTAGTGTTAAGCCTCCCTTAAGTGAATCTTGGTGCTTCGTATTCAATATTACCCTCATATTTTTAATCTAATCACAAATTTAAAATATATAAAATGCCTCACTTGTGTTTACTGAATGCACCATAAAAATTTTCAAAAATCTATTCCTCGCACATCAGGCCTTGGAATCAAGAGCCATCAATTTTTGCAGACTCGTAATAATCCCAAATAATTTAAAAAAATTATATGGAATTTATGGGTCTTTAAATATATATATATGCTACATAATATAAAATAATCCCATTAGTTAATTTTTAAACATAAAAAATCAATAAAAATGTTTATATTTTTACATAAAAATATTTTGACTTCAAATATCAGTTTAAATTTCCCTAAAAAATAATTTTATTTATAGATTTAATAAAAAATTTATTATCTATTCAAAATGGTTAAATTTTAATTATAACTTTTTATTTGATAACATGAAAAATCATGAATTACATTACTTGGAAAAAAATCCATTAACACTTTTTTAAAGAAAATGATTGTAAGAATACGTTGAAAACATTTTTCTATTTTCATAATTTTGAAAATAAAATATTTTCTATAATATTTAAATAATGCCATGTACATTCCCTTGGTATTTATGTTTACCGATATCCTTATGAAAACCCTTAAAATTGAATCATCATACTATATAATTCCCATATCTCTTAGGAGTATCCTTTTCCTGGTAAACTCCATTACATTATCCAATTCATTGGTGATCTATATCATGATCACCCATAATTCATATAAAATCACCAATAAGCATAGGATATATCTATGACAAAAAGAGATTTAACTGTAATAAAAAACCTTTTAATTGGAATTCAAGTCCAAAATAAATAACATTTTCAGCTATCTCATAATAGTGCGAAAATGTTTATATTTTATTATAAAAGTATTATTGAACAATAAATTATCATAATATTGATAAGTTGTGTATGTTAGATATAACAAAATCTATCAACAATTAAGATTTATCTATTTGTCCTTATTACAAGTTTTTTAACTTAATTAAACAAATTTACGCTTTATGGTGACACATTTTAAGTGTGGTGACTATTCATTATATCAAAAAAGAAAGAAAAATGATTTGAAAATTTTTACCTCATAATTAAAAATATTTAATCCATATTTTAACATTATGTTTTTATAGGTGGAAAAAATTACATTTGATTTATGTGGAAAAAATTTAAGGAAAAGTAATGTTTTTTTGACAAATTAATTTTTATGAGGAAAAGAGAACTTATTCCGTTATAAAACGTAATTTAGATTCCTACAGAATTATTTATAATGTTATTAAATAAATTTTTATTTTTTTAAATTAAATCAATATAAAAAATATAATGGTAAATTTTATGTTACATGATTTAATGAAACAAACAATTTTGTAAAAATTAGAAATTTTCACTATTTACTCAAAAATCAATCCTCTCATTAAAATAAAAATAAAATAACCCTAAAACTATTTTGAAATTTTTATTTCAATAATAACTTCCACTTTTTATAATTATGTTTTTAAAATGTGGTATAAATTAATTATAATATTGACATAAATATTTTTGAATTATATAACGTTTTTAGAAAATGTATTTTTCCTAAAGACAACTACCTTATTCTCATTAATTTTCTAAGAACTATAATTAAATGAATATTTACTTGTTTTACTTATTATTTATAAATATTTTCCATTAGAATTGTTTTTATAGTGATATATATATATATATATATGATGACAAAAATACATTGTGCACATAAAATTAATCTTATGATAACATATCATTTACCTTTAGAATATTTGATCCTTATTTCCAACCAACACACAATAAAAGTTTTATTAATTATTCATTTTAGTAAGGAAAAACTGTAAATATGTTTCATAATATAGTTATTCTTATTCATACCCAAAAAACCAATGACAATGATATAATGGTCATTATTAAATAATAATACTTACATATTATATATTGGATTCTTTATGATTAGTGTGGTGTATACCACACACTATAATATATGTTTTATAGAAGAATTGATTTATAAAATCTAGGTGTCTCACAATTATATAGGATTTATGCATTTTTATTAACTAAGATAGTACATTATGTAAGGTCTTATGTTAAAATCAAATTTATTTTCTGAATTATCAACGCTAAATTCAATTTAAAAAAATTATATTGATATTTTATTTGAAAACCCATATATTTTTATATCCACTAGATATTCCTATAATTTTCAGTTAATTGTTCTATTTTCTTCTATTTGGTATTCAACATTATAAAAAATACGGTTTTAAGAAAAAATGAATCTTTTTCCTCTTTAAATGACTTTCTTAATCCATGTCCACGTTGAATAATTTTTATTTCCAAAATGATATTTTATATGATAAAATTTTAGTTATTATCAATTTATGAATTATTATAATTTCTTTTCAAAGCATTACTAATGATTTTTTTACAATGTTTTCCCAAATGGTTATTTATGACATTTTTCACAAAGTGTGGAAGGAATCATTATTTAAATGTTTACCGCACTAATGGATTTTCCCTCCATAATAACTCTTATCTTATTAGAATCTTCCTTTACATGATTATAGTGTTACGTTAAACGAAATTATTTTCATCAATATTCAAGAAGTTTTTTATGAGTTACCAAAAGAAAATGGATGTTTCCCTTGATTTTCAATGAATATTTTAAACAATATTATTATACCTTATGAATATATATCTTTCAAATGAGATATTATCTTTTGTATCTATTAACATTTATAAATGAATTTTTACGTTGATGAAAATATGTTGATTACCTGAAACCCATTCCATTCCCTCTAGTAAATTAGTCTATTATTTGATCTTGAATGCTCTTATTATACCATCAACTTTCTAAGTCAGAATTATTTATGTTTATATGATGATTATATGTTAAAAAACCTATTTATGTTCCTAATTTTTTGATATGATGATTTTATTGATGTTTTATGGAATTATCGAACCATATGTATGGTTTTTATAATTTTATGTGTGGTCCTGAAAATATATAGCCCTAAATTTATTTTTGAAATAATTAATATCCATGGAGGTAGTATTTAATAGATTTTTTGGTAAACATAGTTTAGTATGGCAATTTTTGAACTATACTAGTCATATGGGTGATGCTTGACTAAGGAAATGATTAAAATGGGAGTTAAAAAATCAAGAATGATTGACTTGGTGGTGATATTTGGAAAGGAAATGATTTTATATTTTTATGTGTATTTAAAAAAACTATATCTTATGCATATGATATATTCTTTTGGATCTTGATTAATTATTAATGAATCTACCCAATTACGACGTATATTTTATGTTATAAAAAATCCTTATTCCATGACTGATTATTATGGATTTGTGACTGGTTGGGTATTACTTTTATATATTATGATCAAGTTATTATACCCTTATGCATATGCACACTTATTATCATCAATTGTTATACACTAAGATTACAGTTCAAAAGTAGTTGAGTGAACCATTTATTATTTTTTTCTTTCATATAGTTATCAGGAAAGGTTTTATATATGGTATGAATAGAAAGATTATTATTTAATAAGAAATTTTTTGGAGATATGGATGATCATTTTTGAAATAATTTGATTATGCATCCAATTTACAAATACACTAAACAATTAAATTCCTCAAGATTGTAATTTTTTGAAATTTATTGTATATTCATATAAAGTGATGAAATATTTAGTTATGTTATACTTGGGTAACCTCTATTAGTATTACTCATGGGTTTATTTATTTTTAGATATTAGGATTATATAATTTTTTTGTGAACAAACTAGGGATAATTATATGTTTAAGATAATATCCTGATGTTTTCCTAAAATAGATATTTTATGGATTCCTAGTAATGAAGTCCATATTTTGATAATCTTAAGTGGATATTATTGAGGAACATATCAACCTATTGGTAAACACCATAAAAGGCTAGTTGATTATCAACATGATCTTTACTCAGTGCATGATGAGTGTGCCTAAGACTACACCCTTGGCTACAAAATCCTAGTGGATATTATTTAGTAAATTCAAATTCTCATAATAATCAATTATGAATGATGGGAGGAAAAAATATATGCAAATATTTGATAAATCACGGTTATATAAGACGAACATATTGTGTCAAGGGTTGAAATAAGGTGTCACAGATTATGACATCATAAGAATGATTTTCATAATCATACGACTGATATTGATGTATGATATTAACATAACTTTTTTTGTTTTGATCAATTGATATAACCAAGAGGAATCATGTAATAATTGAATTTTTTTTTCCAATGGAATGGTCATCACCATGAGAAAAAAAATTAAATGAGTGTTAGGATTCTAATTCAGGACATAATTCTTACCTGACCCTCTCAATCTATGGAAATAATCTCAAATCCTATTGAACATACAAATGGATAAAATAATGTAAAAATTACTATTGATTATTTTATAACTAAAAATCCATCTCCCTTCAATGTTTTTTATAATCTAATTATTTTAGAGAAATAGATAAAATATATAGAAAAATTATTTTATATCCAACAAATTTTAAACCATAATACAGTTATTTTGTTGTGTATTAATTTGAAGTTGTTTTCAATCAATACTTGAATCTCTTAATGAATTAGAGATTGGAGGTGAAATTTTTTTTCAGTTATATTGGATGAGGTTATGAAGGTACATTAATATAATTATTTTTCTCAAAATCATCACACTAATATTTACAAATAATTTCTTTTACTAAATGAGAATTATGAGGAATACATTAATAATTATTATGAAATTTTTTATAGATTTTCATGGTTTACTTGTAATTTTATCATCTATCCAGATTGAAAAGATGAATGATCCTTCAGGGTCTTTAGAATAATTCTATGAAAGGATTTTTCTCTATGATAAATTGTTTTCCATCATGAAATCATTTGAGGATCTCTCAAGTTATAAAAAGGGAATGGATAATCTTATTGTTCTTATGGTTTAGGGGAAAGAATATGGAATTTCCTATAAATTAATATAGTAAAACCAATGGAGAAATGAAGATTAATTTTTTTTCCGGACATAAGTGTGGAAGGAAGGATGGATAAAATTTCCTTACGGGGTCTTGTAGAAATTTTATGTGAGGGAAAGATGTAAATAAATATAAAGAATGTCAAAGTTATTTAATGATGATAAAAAATGAATTGAATAGTGATAAATGTCAACCGAATGTTCCACCCACAAACTAATTCAATAATTACAGTGAGTATTGATGTTATCCCAACAAGTTGAAATAATATTGTTAATGATGAAAATCAGTATTAGAGAAAACAATAAGGTTGGTCAGCTCACCTGTTCTTTCACAACACTGATGTAGAGATGATTTTTTGAACATTAGTGATACATAAATAAAGGCACCAAGATGACTCCTCATATAGATCAATATTTGATAATGTATACATCATTCCATTTGAAAATTTATAATCAAAATTACACAACACATGATTTGGGGTTAGTGGTAGTAAATTTTTCATAGTAAATATTGAGGAAGTGTCATTATAGTGAAATATGTGATATATATACTAATTATAAAATATTTATTTATATATTCACACATAAAGTGTTTAATATTAAACAACATAGATTATTGGTGTTGATTAATTATTATGAATTCTCATTACATTACCACCCCGGGAAGGTGAATAATGTAGATTATGATCGATGTTTGAAATATCACACCAGTATTTCCATGATAATGACTGAAAGAAATCCAATACTTATGGATTTATTAAATATATATTTTGAAATCATTATGAAGGTAATGAGATCATATTTAACTCATATAAATATCTGACTAAATGTCCATGTAAGGTTTAATGAGGAGTGGAATGAAGATGTTGAACTATAGAAGAATGTGAGGAATGTTTCTATGCTCAACCATTATTATGATGGAATGATAATGTTCAAGAAACAATATATTTCTTATCTATAGTATATTTTATGGTATTATTGGATTAGTCCAATTTATTTTCATTCACAATTCATCATAGATGTAATATAATGTATAGATATTTGAAAGGGTATTTCTTGTTTGATGGCAGGAGAAGGGATATTTTAGAGTATATATCTTGAGTAATGGTAGGTTAGGATGTTATAAATGATATAAATAAGTCTAAAATTAAGTTTCAATTAGTAACTATGCTGTAATGGAAAATAAAAAACATTTCAATTGATTTCATAAAAGGACTCCCCGAGACATCTATAGGGAACAATGATTTTTGGGTTATAGAAATATTTCTTATAAAATAATAACATATCATATTAAAAAATAATATTTCTCTCCATATTATCTTTCTAGTATATAAATTATGGATGTGTAAGTTTTAATGGACTACTACATTCTATTGTATCTAATCAGGGTCAATGTATTACCATATTGTTCTTGATAATTCTACAATAATCTTTGAATATAGTGTTGAAACATATAACTACATATCATCATCAAAAATATACTCCATTTAGGTGGACTATTCAATCCTTATAAGATATGTTGAGATCATCTAAAATTTATTTTAATGGTTTTTTGTGATAAAATTTTACTTCTAGTTGAGTTATCAAACAACATTATCTTTCACAAATTATTGAAATTCCTCTGTATGAAACCCTAATTAGTAGGATGTGAAGAACTAAAATGTGATGGTTGTAATTTATAGAGTGAATTGTATTTTTATTATCATAAATAAATAAATTTCATAGAATGTTTGAGTAATTTTTTATAATATCTATTTATCATAGAGTCAGATGAAAACTTATGTTACGAATCATCTAAGTGATATAGATTTTGATGTTTTTGAAAAGTTATTCCAATGAATATAAACTTGATGAATGTTATAATTTTTTTAAGAAGTGAAATATTAGTCATAGATATATCAGTGCCTTAAAAATTACAAATATTAACATTTTTAGATATATTTTGGCACTTTAACTAAATCTCACTCAAGTTTATGATGTGTTATATATAATTATTTTGACGATGATTGTATTGAAATAAATGTTTATAATATTGGAGCATGATATTTCTTAATCAGAATATCCTATTTAGATTCTAGATAATAGAATTTTTTTTGAGATATATGACAACTCACCTAGTTAAAGGATTGAGAAAAACTATAAATTTGAGTAAACAATACATGAACTCGAGATTATGTTATTGTGGAAGTGTGAACAATTATTTATATTAGTGTGACTTAATTTGTATGGAAAAATTATTATAAATGATTTATAATGTAACACCCTACGATTTTAGGAAGTATTTATATTTAATTAAGTCTTATTTCTCTGATAGTTTTCTTAACACACAACACTAAGTTTAAATTTTCAACGAAAAACTATTGAAATATTATTATTAAATATGAAAAATTTCACCTATATATTGGATTTGACGAAATTAAAAGCAATATAAAATTTATGAAATAAAATTACTCACACCATTAGAAAATTAATTCATTGGTTATCAATTGGTAATAAATTAAAATAAAAGCATTTTATAGTAAAAATGATATTTTTCAAAAGAAAATTTATATGAATGCATTGTGTTTTCATCTTAATAAATTAAATTATTATCTATTAACTTATTATTTAAAATAAATATGTAGTTAATATATTCATAAAAACATTTAATCAATCATATGACTGTTTTTTGATGAAATTGTATAAGAATACATTGAGATTTATTCGTAAAAATTGAATTTTCAAAAATGGGTTTCCTTGTGGTTTTAAAACTTAATTACAATGAATTAATGAAACTGATTGAAATTGATTCATGTAAAATTTATTACATATTTTTCATCATGATAATAATTATTCTTTTATGAAGATGAATTATTTTTTGGATAGAATAAATAGTAACTGGGGTAAAAAGTTATTATTATTGTAAAGGTTAAAAGGTGGTTAATGAGGGGAAAACTATTGACATAAGGGTTATAATGAATTATGAACTTTAATAGATCCTATTGGAAGAATTTATTTATATATTAAATTATCCTATGTCATTACTTAACATAATTTTGATCCACTTTCCCATGATATTGTCTTTGTTATATTTCAATAATCTTAATAATTACTATTGTACCACTCCCCTTACATATTGAATGTATCCTCTTATTCACTATTATTATCACTAGATGAGCCCTAAATATCTTCCTATAACTACCTAAATACAATTTTATAATATGTATCCATGAAAATTATGTGGTTTTGTTTGAAAAATATCCCTCCAAGATCCCTCCTTATTCTTTTCAAAGGATGACATCTTAAGAATAGGTATATGTTCTTACCGATCATTTTCATGGTTTCTACTTCTTAATCCACAAAAAATATAATATTAAAATATTAAAATTTCTATTAATTATATTAACTATATTGATATTTTTTAGGACAATTATTTCCAAAAAAATTTCTCCTTCATATCCATTGAAATATTATAGTGTCGCTTGTGCGTACGTGTGGACTACCACATTTAAGAAGTGATGCAATTAGTTTTTCATTTCCTATTTTACATGAATATTTATCAGGATATTTTTATCTAATATATATCATACTATTGGAATTATTTTTTATAAATATGTAGTGGATAATTATTATATACCTTTTTTCCAATCTAACGTAAAGTGAAAACAAAACATATGTGTATGTGCAGACTATCACCTCTATGAAGTGATGTAATTCATTTTACATCACCACTTTATAGGAATGGTTATAAAAGTATATTTAAATTATAAAATTTATTCTTATGTATTTATTAGTATTTTTGAGATGATTAAACCATGACCAAGTCGAATGGACCACAACTATTAAAATAAATCATGAATAAAAATGGACTATTTTTCACTCAAATGTTCATTTTAACGACAAATTATTAATCAAAGGATAATGAGAAATTATAAGTGAATAATATATAGTACTATTTCAAGATTAAGGTTATATAATTTATTTATAATAAATCTAAATTTGTTATAGATGATTATAGAACACATATGAATCCTGAAGGTAAATGAGGTAAGGGTTTATGATAAAATCATATTTCTTTTTTTTTATTTTCTAATCTAAATTTCCCTTGAGGGAAATTATATTGACCTTATATTTTAAATCCCACAAATATTATTATACTATTTTTTTCTATATTTTTTAATAAATAGTACCATTTCCCTCACATTGGAAGATAAAATTATTGATATTTTTTTCAAAAAACCGACCTTATTTTATCTTTGGTTGACGATGTTTTTATTACACGCCCAAATTCAGTAAAATGGAATATAGAATTATATTATATATAGTATAATTATTTTTTAAATTCATTTTCAATAACATTTTATTTTTTTAAATTTTTATAAATGATTTTTTATATTTTTTTCTAAATTGGTTATTTTTTCCTTTTTAAAAAAATTGAAAATGAGAATTTTATTTTATTATTAAATAAACAATCTTATTTTCCCAGTATCATGAAAATTATTTATTTATATTCCTTAATTACATGTTTCCATGGGTTTTTTCAAATAAAATTTTTCATAAATATTCTACGAATTTTTTTAAAAATGATACCAAAATAAAATGGTTGTTTTCTCTAGATTTTCATTGCATATTTTATATAAAATAATAAAATTTATTTTACATATATGTAAATATACATTATGATTTTCTATGTTTTATTAGGGATATACACTTAGGATTACATCAACATTCTTAGATGACTTATGCTGATAATTATCTCAAAATGAATGTTGGAATCGTATTTATTTACCACTGGTTAATTAAGATATCATGAAATAATTTATGTTCTATTGATACCATCCACATCCGGTCTCTAGACGACTTATCATAATGTGATGATGTTATGTTTAGAAAACTTTTTTCATTTTATGGGACATATTATTTGATGATATGATTAATTTTTTAGGAACTTTTGGAAACACACACACACACAAACACACACACACACACACACACACATATATATATATATATATATATGTTCTTTTAATTATATGATGTGTGGGTCAATGATTAGATAGCCCTCCAATGAATTGGTTAATGTATGATATCTCATATGATAATATAAAATAGAATATACAGAAAAAAAAATTTATTAAGGGAATATGTCAAATATAATTTTCTTGTAAGAAAATAATGACTAATGAAATGACATATTATTTTGTAGGACAAAGAAAATAAGATAGTGTTATATTTTTTCCTTTGACTAAGGGAATGATTTTATATGCTTCTACATATTCTACCAACCTATTTCATGTCCTTATGATATTTTATCATATATCATGATTAATTATTGATTATTTCACACTGTTATGACTTATGTATTTTGATTTAAAAAATCATTATTCAATAATTTAGGGTTTAAGATATTTTACTTATTTGGTATGACATTCATAAGTTAGTCTCATTTTATCATATTATAATTCTTATGATCACTAATCATTTTAAATTTATATCCACTATGGTTATCCATACATATAATTATATCTAACCCTTTATAACATTTTATTTTTTCCTATGGTTGTGAATAATAGTTTTATGTTGTGTATTTATAATAAGTGTACTATATGAGAGAAACTTTTTTGTAATATACTCATTATTTTTTCGTAAATAAGTTGAGTATATATCTGGTCTCTAAAGACACTAAACCTTTATAGTCTTTGGTAATGTATTAATGTGAAATTTATTAAATATTCTTCTAAATTAATTCAATATATATGTATTTTATTCTCTATATATCTCAAGTATGACTAGATTTTGTTGGGCGGGATCAATCCATGGTTTGACAAGTTGTATCATTTATTATTTATTACATGAATTGAATTCTTTGTTGACCCCAAAGATATAATTACTAGAATTATTTGGGAAACTACTGATGGTGTAATAATAGGTTGTAATCACACAATTATTTAGTGCCATGTTAACTAATAAGTCTTAATTTTCCATATCCTATTTAATATAATGGGAACTATTATATTATTGTCTTTACTAGTTGTGAAGTTTAAGATATTATAGTATTGACATGGCCATGAATAATACTAGTGGTGGTGAACCCATACTTTTTTTTTGATAGTTCAGTCTATGACTTAGCATGGAAGATATAGTTACTAATTATTTAACATGAAAAATATTCATTACAATATATCATGATTTTTTTATTTACTACCGAGAAAATATTAATTATTATATCTTTTTATTACTTATATGTGTTATGTTGAAAATTCCTCTCAATTTCTTCCACAATTTATCGACGGTAATCTATAGTTGAGGGTATTGTCTACCCATTAGTTTATGCCAACCCTTCCAAATAGTTAGAAACCTATTTTATATGCTTAGGTGTGTATGACGTGAATATTATTTCAATTCAATCAAGAAATTGGTTAATATGAAAATATATTTTGTAAAGTGGAATCAAATTTTTTCCCTATTTTCATCGCATTCATTCTATAATAGATATAATATAGTATTTTTTATATATGGTATTTATTTTGATCGTGGGAGTATATAACCCATGAATCAAGAAAGTCCAAGTTACCTATGATGGGGAAACTATTCATTACTTTCTGTGACGTCCGGACCCATGTTCCAAACCCTGGTTCCCAACACATCTAGAAACAAGACCTTAGGAACACCTCCATATATTCCAGAGGCAATCAACTAGAATTTAGGGTCAAATTTATAATAGTAAAAGACTATTTCCACTTTATCAATGAATAAAAACATTGGAATTAAAAAAAATAACAAAATAAAAATAAACAATAATTATAATATTACTATATTCAATAAAAAAACATGTATCATATGATGATCCAAAACATGATCCAAGTTCTCAACTATGAAATAAACAGTTCATGACATAGTACATGTCATGTGTCAAATGAAAACCGCAATATAAATACATAGGGAACTCCATGCGGGTCCAGACACCATGTCTTCTTCCCTCATCCAAGATCCATCCCATTTCAGCTATCGGACATAGGTCTTTATCCCTTATCATGTCCAATGAACATGAATTCTATTGAGATAACTATCATGTAGCCTAAGTAGGCCATGATATCATCTCATTATTCCACCACCAATTATGTTTAAAATAATATGTGGTCCATAATATTGAATGTATTTGTATAAACAATACAGTAAAAATTAGTTTCCATATTTCATTATTCATTAATAGACCATGTAAATTACCCAGGGTTCATGATGAAACACGATCCATCCATACATGCTTCAGTCCATGTTGATCTACAAACCGTTACACATAGAGAATCACAATTTACCTAACTCATGGGTATTCCTTTGTTATTTCATTTCAATTCATATCAAACCCATTTACAACCATAGTAAAATTACAATATCATAGGCATAAAGCCTTATATATTAGATTTGGATCATTATTTCTAACCATTTACCGATGTTATAGAGTCATTCTATATGGATTGATGGTTTTGTACAAAATAATTTTTAGAATAAAAATTTGGTGGGTTCAGTGGTTAGTTTACATAGCTACTGACCCCATGTATCACCTACTCCCAAGACAACAGTTTACATCCATTCATTCATGCCTCCCCAAACATAATCAACTAATGTAATTATATAGTATTAACATGAATGATTAACAAGACAAACACATATTTATAGGATTAGTGTGGAGTGAATTCTCAAATAAATTCTACCACTCTGTGACTCAAGTGAATGGTGTGCAGAATGAGTGGAATTAAACCATGTAACGCCCTGACCTGAGTTACCCAGAGTCGGTGTATTCTCATAAAACATTGGAATGATACAAGAAATCATGTACTGAAAGACCGATCAGTTTAGTATCACTGGAAGTAATATATACATACATAAGTTTTAGATTACATTAAGAAAGGGAAAAATAACAACATTGTGTCCCCTTTAAACACACTCATATCCCTTAACCTATTCCTCTAAGCTAATCATAATATATTTCTTCACATATTGTAAAAAATATTACATAGAACGGGGTGAGATTATATTCTTAGTAAGAATAACAATATAGAGGAAACAATCATAAATAATCATAGACATTTAAGTAAATGTATAAGACAAAAACAAATTTCTGTTAAAATTAAACATCAGCATAATGTGGAAAAGATAAATCAAATCATTCCATTTACTTATTCACATGGATATTCTAATAGTCGAATAATCACATGTAATATCAATAGCCAATTTCATAATAATGGAATGCATAATGTAAGACATCATAACCATATAGTCAAGCCCTCATGCCAAGAATACAAATAAAAGTTTGTCAAGGCATTGTGCCAAGACACTAGTTTGTCTGATGAGACCTATTGATGCATCAAGGAGCTATAGAGAGATCCAAACGTCACTTACTAAGTCCAATGCATTTCTCATATGAAAATATTGAGACAAATCATAAACATTCATATTAAAAATAGAGAACTAAATGGTAATAATTTAACCATAAACCATGAATGGTATTAAAATAAAACATTCACATTCAAACATATCACAAAACCAACAATACAATATTGAAGATTGTATCATAATAAATCAACATCAATCAAGTGTAAAATCCATCAAAATATGTTGACATAGATGAAATAAAAACTATTCTAGAGGAATATATCTTTCTCTTTTGAAATCATTTAAAAGCCACATAATAATAAAAGTAAAAACTTATTGAGAAATTACTCTTTTAATATTTTAAGGGATTCTTAGAAGGTTTTGTAATGGAGGAAAATAGCCGCACTCGTCCTATAAGTTAAAAAAACATTCCTTCCTTAATTTTGTAGAAATGGTCATAGTAGACCTTGTTTAGAAAATGACGGGATGATTCCTTTATAAATTTTTTATAAAAAGAAAAACAAGGGTATAAATGAATTTAACTCATATTCTCGGAAATAGTAAAAAAAATTAAATGCATTTTTAAGAAACATAGATGTGGATGATAAAGAGGATATAGTAGATACTCACATATAAACAACCTCAGATAATGAAGAGATTGTATAATTAACCCTTACCATGTACTTTTCCTTGATCAATGGTATGTTAACCTCCAGTATAATAGTTACATCACTATTATTAAATTATACATGAACCACATACAGAAATATGATATCATATATGATCTTCTAATATTACTTTGTTAACAATATTTTAGAAGT
Organism: Viscum album; assembly: GCA_963277665.1. Classification (NCBI taxonomy): domain Eukaryota; kingdom Viridiplantae; phylum Streptophyta; class Magnoliopsida; order Santalales; family Viscaceae; genus Viscum; species Viscum album. The sequence continues at coordinate 572,869,702 of OY728122.1, read as the reverse complement.
ATCATTGTTTTGGGTGTTAACTAATTTGTTTTCCTTTATATGTTTTGTTATGTAAGTAATTTTTGTAATGGATATGATGTGTTTGATTCATATCTATAATTATATTATGATCTTAAACATTATTTCTAATCATAAAATGAAAATTATTCTTGAATGATTACGATGGGGAATGAATCTCATCGCGTTCATGGAGAGGGTAATCCGTACGTACGCACGAGCAACAATATCATTCTATGGATGGTGAAATAGTATATAATTGGATGGTATATCATATATAAATAATAATTAACATGTTATATTTATTATTTACAACAATTTTACTAATTATTATACTCATCCAAAAAATGAAGTGTTGAATAACAAACTACACCACGACATGGAGACGATAAGTCGTATGTATGCATGTATGGTGACTTTTTCATTCATAGGATGGATAGATTAATGAATTTGGTTTTAAAATATTTATAATAACATCACAGTAAGTATAAGGTGATAGAGTTATTATTTTACTATGGAAACAAAGTAGGAAGTTGAAGGAGAAAATAACTTTGATAGAGGTGATGAAATTATTACCTCTTCTTTAGGTGTTTCCTTTTGATTTGATCAAAAGGGATCCTTAGGTTAGAATATAATTAAATTAAGGCCTATAGGTTTAAGTGAGGGTTGTTGGGAATATATTTTATTAGGGGTTGGCTGATCCAAATGTCTTTGGAGGTGTGATTTTGAGATATGGGGAAGTACCCTTTTATAAGAGAGGTGAGGGTCACTTTAGGAAAAGCTTGAAATATTATTTTATTATACAATAATATTTAGTTTATAATGGCTCCAAAAGGATTTATACCAAGTATAAGGTGGATAGGGGTCTAAAAAATCTCATCCAATAGGTTTAAACGTGTTTATGTCACCATATTAATCTTATCTTTCAGATTAAACTCTTACTTTAATAGTTTAACTTTTACCATGTATTCTTGTATTAATATAATAAATGGTTAATAAACAAACTATAAAAAGCCAAGAGATCCCCAAGGAGTTAATTATTGACATATATAACCTTATTTAAGTCCTTTTGACTAACCTTATATATTTAGGAATATATATCAGTTAATAATATAGTATTTGTTTTCAAAATTCATTTATGTCAATTTTGACACTATTTAGTATATAGTTTTTGTGAATGTAATAAAAACATATCAATTCAAAAAAAAATTATTTAATCAACCCTAACATGTCATATTAATCTAGAAAATTTGTGGGATACATCAAAAGTTCCAATATACATTTATTTGGATTTTTAAAATATCAATTATTTTAATCTTTTATTATTAAGGTAAATATTGCATCATCATTGTGTCATAAATAAATTTAATTATTTAATATCAAAAAATTATAAACAAAATACCATTATTTAGGATATTTCATTAGATTTATAATGAATATTTATAGTCTAATAATTATTACGTATAACCCTATATTAAAAAAAATTATTTATGAAAATTTGAATTTAACACTTTTATTTCTTCATTAAATAAAATAATAATAAATGTCCTAATCAAATCCATGTGGATCATAGAGGATCATATTTTATTCCTATGGTTTATTTTGGTCTAAATTCACTTATCCAATAGAATTAGTACATGTGTTAGGGTAATTATAATATCATTTTTACCTTTAATTACCCTCTTTACTTTTAACTGTGGTAAATAAAATCCAAATGTTACTATTCACCAAAAAAAATATTTTCATCCTATTTAACCACATCTTATTCACTGATGTCAACCGTGTCTCTCAGATTTTTGAAATTCAATTTATATAAGTGGTAAATTTTCATTTTATGCAAATTTGCTAACGTGCCTAGAAGGTGGGTTAAAGATGTTAAAATGTTCAATAAAATTTTATAAATTTAATTTTATTATAAAATGACTCCATTGAAATAAATTGAAAATATATATGTATTATGTATCTATATTGACCTAAAATAAATTAAAATAAAATAAAATATTATTTATAAAAAAGTAGATTTTAAACAATAACGCAGTGTTTTTCACTATTCATCAAAAATTGAATGTTTTTAAAAAAAATACAAAAAATTCACCCTAAGCTAATTTTGATATTCTAAATCCAAAAATGAAGACCATTTTGAAAAATAAAATTTATAAATTCTCAAAACGTTTTTATTACTATTCATAATGGCTAGTTTGATTGGTCATGGTGTGATAGAACACGAAGTTATGTACAGTGTAACCTATTGAAATATTCAAAGAGAAACATACCATGGAAGCTTGGGATGTTACATTATTCACTTAAAATAGTTTCTTCCTTGAAATTTCAGGAATAGTTCTGCATAAAAATATTCGAGTGGTTCTTCATCATAAGTTCCTCGGCATCCCTTGTTACCTCCTCCATCTTATGGTTTATCCATAGAACTTTTACCATAAGAGTTGTTCTGTTTGTCAGCACTTGTTCTCTATTATCAAGAATCTTGACAAGCTCATCACAATAAGATAGATAAGGTTCCAATTCTATTTCTTCATAGGTGAGTACATGCATTGGGTCAGACATGTATTATTTCTATAGTGATACGTGGAACACATCATGAACTTTTAAGAGACTTGGAGACATTTCCAAACTGTAAGCTACAACTCTGATTCGTTCTTGAATTTTGAAAGGTCATATGTACCTGAGACTTAATTTACCCTTCATACCAAATTGTACAACACCTTTCAATGGAGATACATTCAAGAAAACATGATCTCCTACTTGATTTCCAAATCCATCATTTGGATATCGACATATCTCTTTTTCCTACTTTGATCTTCTTTGATATGGGTTTGGATAATCTTCATCTTTTGCATTGATTCCTCAACAAGTTCCGGGCCTACGAGTTTTATTTCACCTACATCATCCCAAAAAATTGATTTGTGACAACGCTTTCCATATAATGCTTCATATGGTGTCATTTGAATACTTTAATGGAAGTTATTGTTATAGGAGAATTATACTTGAGGTAAACATTGATCCCACATATCTTGAAAGTCAAGTGAGAAAGATCTCAAAATGTCTTTTAAGTTTTGAATGATCCATTCGGATTTTCCATCAGTTTGAGGGTGGTAGGCAGTGTCCAAATGAAGTCTAGTATCTAGGGTCTTCTGAAGAGTTTTATAGAATATTGGTGTAAAACGAGGATCAAGATCAGAAACAATTGATAGGGGTACACCATGAAAGCTTACAACTTCATTAATATATAGTCTTTTTAAACGTTCAAGTGGTAAATATTCTCTTATAGTATGAAAATGTGCTGACTTGGTAAGATGATCAACAATGACTCATATTGCATCATTCCTTCTAGGAGTATTTGGTAGTCCCATGAAAAGTCCTTCATAATATCATCACATTTCCACTTAGGTATGAGAAGTGGTTGCATGACTCTTCTAGGATGTTTTCTTCCATCCTTCACTTGTTGACAAACCATACATCATGACACATAATCAAAAATATCCCTCTTCATGTTATCACACCAAAAATGTTCCTTCATATCTCTATACATCATCGTGATACCAGAGTGTATAGGGAAATTGGAGCCATGAGCATCATCCAACCATTCTCTTTCTAGATAAGGTATGTCAGGAACACAATTTCTCCTACCAAATTTCAAAATTCCATCTTCATATACAAATTCAATCAATATCCCATCAATCAGAGCTTTAATTTTCTTATGAAACTCCTCATCATCCATCTGAGAACTTTTTAACCTTTCTAGTAATGAAGGTGTGGAAGACATTTGAAAAATTATTGATGTTTCACCTTAAATGAGTATTCCCATATCCATATTTACTAGATCCATGAACATAGGATCTCTTTTAACTCCCATATTGTTTAAAAATCCATGATCCTCTCTGCTCAAAGCATCTTCCACCTTATTTTCCTTTCCCAGGTGGTAGTGAATAGTGAAATCATAATCCTTGAGTATTTCAAGCCATAATCTTTGCCTCAAGTTGAGTTCTTTGTGCGAGAAAATATACTCTAAACTATTGTGATCGGTATATATCTCACATTTTCACCATAGAGATTGGGTCTCCATATCTTGAAAGAAAATATTACATTTACTATCTCAATATCATGAGTGGGTTAGTGTTGTTCATGATTTTTTAGTTGTCGTGATGCATAGACAATAAATCTATCATTCTACGTAAGTACACAACCATGTACATTATTTGAAGCCTCACTATAAATAACATACCCATCATTCCCAGATTGTAGAGTCAAGATAGAAGTATTGACTAATATTCTCATTAGTTCTTCAAAACATTTTCCACCCTCTTTTGTCCAAACAAATTTAAACCTATTACGTGTGAGTTTGGATAATGGGTTATCCAATTCGGAAACATTATGGACAATAAACCGACAATAACTTACTAAACCAATAAAATTTCATATCTTAGTTATACTCTTTGGTGCTGACCATTCTTGTATAACTCTTGTCTTATAAGGATCAATAGACATTCCATATTTAGAGACAATATGTCCATGAAAATAAATCTCCTCAAGCCAGAATTCACACTTTATAAACTTCCCATATAATCCAGTTCTACTAAGAGTTGTTAGAATAGTGCACAGGTGATTTTCATTATCTTCATAGATTTGGGAGTAAACCAAGATATCATCAACAAATAACACTAAAAAGTCATCAACATATTCCTTGAAAACACTATTCATTATATGCATGTAGATGGGGGTGCATTAGTCAGTCCAAAAGGGATTACTGTAAACTCTAAATGCCCATACCTAGTACGAAATGTTGTCTTCAGAATGTCTTCCTTATTCACACACAACTGATGATATCCAGATCAACGATCAATCTTTGAAAAGTATTGAGCTCCATGAAGTTCATCCAATTAATCATCAATGTGAGGTAGGGGATATTTGTTCTTTATTGTTATAGCATTGATATCCCTGTAGTCAATGAACATCCTCATAGATCCATCATTCTTATTAACAAAAAGAACAGGGGCTCCCCATAGAGTAATACTAGAGAGAATAAATCCTTTATTACTCAATTCCTATAGTTGTTTATTTAGTTTCAATAATTAAACAGTGGCCAATCTATAAGGAGTCTTCTATATGGGCCTTTAATAGGGAATTAAATCAATTGAAAACTCAATTTCTTATTCTTGAGGATGTCCAGGTAAATCCTCCAGAAACACATCAACATATTTTTGCACAATAAGTACATCCTCTATTTGAAAATTCCTTTCCTCAACCATAGTTATTTCATTCTCTATCTCCCCAATAATTTAATTTAGTAGAGCTACTTGGGGTGGATCTAGATAAGAATTAGATGGTGATGTTTCTTATCTAAAGATAAGGTACTCCTTATCATCAACGAAAATTGAAACCTCTTTCTTACAATAAATTTTCGCATCATGGTCCAAAAACCAATCCATACCGAGGATTATGTAAATTAAATCATGGTTATGATGATAAAATTAGTAGATAATGTACAATTATATGCCCTAATGGTAATTGATTCACAAAACATTGTTGCAATGATACTTCCCTTAAGAGTTTTGACATAAAACTACCTTGTTAAATCAAATTGGAAATATCTAATTTTCTTATAAAATTTGGAATATATGAAACATTGCAATGATCTGGAATCAAATAATTAATTGGATAAATTTCAGGAAACCATTAAATTACCTGACACCACGTCATTCGAAGCTTCAAACTCATTAGTAGTGATTACATAAGCTTGGCCTTCCTCCCTTGTCCTTTTCAGAGGTATGCTTCCTTGGCTCTTAGAAAATTCATTTGTATAATTTCCCATTTATCAACAATTTTATAATTCAACATTGATAGCCTCTTTATTTACTTTTCAATCATGAACTTGGTGGTCGTTTTCACAAAACTTGTAATAGACTCTCATTCCCTTTAGGTAAGTACCAGGGTGTTTCTTCCCATATTTACTGTAGAATATAAATTAAACATTTTTACGTCTTTCCTTATTTCAATTTCCATAGTGTTTAGTATATCTCTTATTCTATTTCTTTTCTTTAAAGTCATAAGAATTATAGAATTCATTTTCTATCTTGATAGAACATGATACAATATCTTCGTACAAAGATAAGGACTATGAGAGTAATGATCGACATAGAAATGGTTTTAACCCAAAAAATAATCGATCAATATTACTCCTTGGGTTATGTGTATAATATGCAACATGCCTCGGCAACCTTGTAAAGTTATCCTCATACATTGCGACATTCTCATCCTCCTTTGGCCTCAGACTCAGAAATTGTCTTTCTATATCCGCTCGATTGTCTAGAGGAATGTATTTATCTATAGAAAGTTCTTTAAACTCCCTCCATTCCATATTTGATACTTCTCCATCCTCAAATGTGTTTTTAATTAATGACCACCATTGATCTGCATCTCTCGTGAGGTGATAAACTGCCATGCCATCTTTTTATCTTTCACTACTCCCCAAAGCATGAAATATTTCCTCTAAGGAACTTATCCACCGTGAAACTGCAAATATATTTTTAGTCTCATTGATTGTTGGTGGATGTTTCTTTATGAAGCGGTCAAACATTGATCCTTCACATTGTAGATCAGGGTACTCCATATGGGTAAGGTGTTTTTTTCATAACCTGAGTGAGTTGTCACAGTATGGTTATAATTTATTTAGCATTGATTTCATCACTATCCCCACTATAATTATCTTGAGTAGGAGGTTAATCCCTACATGGATTATATGCGTTGATATAGTTTCAATTCCTTCCCCTAGGTTCCATTTCTAATTAAAGTCATACATTAGATATGTTTATGAATCGCAATACATAATTCCAAACTTGTAGAATACATAACATAAATTGAACAGTTTATGCATATAATCCATAATCATAAAAAAAATGTTTTCTTTAAGGAGGTATTTACACATAAATACTTTATAATGGTTTGTAAAGAAAATGTGAATTATTCTAAGCATATCCCTAGGGAGTGTCGTAACCAGGAGTACAGAAAGGCCCATTTTCATATACCAAGATACCCTGGGTCAGGCATCAAACCCCTTGTTAGAGTTTTCATACCTTTGTACATTTGTGCGAGAGCCGCCTCTACCTGCTCATATCAAGACAGGGATGTATTTCTTGGAAAATTCACAAAATCTCTACATCACCAAAATTCTTGGAAGTTCTTCTATACTAATCCTCAATTTCTATCTTACGATAATGTTATCTAATCAGAGTTTTTCTAAATGTAGTTTGAAAGGTTTACACTAAAATTCCTATGATACCAACTATAACTCTCTGACCCCAGTTAACCATAGTCGGTGCATTATTACATAACATTGGAATGATATAAGGAATCATGTCTCAAAAGACCGATTAGTTTAGTAGCCTTGGAAGTACTTGATACATACATAAGTTTTACATTACATTATGAAATGGAAAAACAAAAAAATTGTGTCCCATTTGAACACACCCATATCCCTTAGCATATTCCTACAGGTAAATACTATGATAATTCTTCGCATCATGGGAATCATAAAACATAGAAAGGGGTGATCTCATATTCGCAATAAGGATTACATTATAGCGGAAACTGTCATAAATAATCATAACCATTTAATGAAATGTATAATACTAAAACATAAGACTTTTAAACCAAAATTAAGCATTTTATGGAAATGATAAATCAATAATTCAATTTACTTATTCACATGGATATTCTACTTGTCGAATAATCAAATGTAATATCAATAGCCAATTTCATAATGATGGAATGCATAATGCTAGACAACGTAACCACATAGTCAAGGCCTTGTGCCAATACCACCAATAATATTTTGTAAAGGACATGTGCCAATACACTAGTTTGTCTCATGATACCTACTGATACATCAAGGAGCTATATATGGCTCCACCCATCACATTCTATGTCCAATTCATTCCTCATATGAGAAGGTTAAAATATAACATAAACATTCATATTAAAACTAGCATAAGATATGTTAATACATTAACAATAAACCATTAATGGTATAAAAATAACACATCCAAAGTAAAACACATCACAAAACCTTCAATAAAATATGTATTATTCTATCATAATAAATCAACTTCAAACAAGAGTAAAATCCATCAAATGATGTTGACATAGATAAAATCAAAACTATTTTAGAGAAATATATCTTTCTATTTTAAAATCATTTAAAAGTAACATAATTAAAAAATAAAACATTTATTATGACAATATTCTTATAATCTTTTAAGGGAAGCTTTGATGGTGTTATAATGGTGGACAATATACATACTCATTGTATAAGTTAAAAAAATATTCTTTTCTTAATTTTGTCGAAAAGGTCGTAAAGGACCTTGTTTGGAAAATGACAGAATGATTCCTTTATAAAAAATTTATAAAAAGTCACAAAAGTGTATAAAATAAATTATCCCATAGTATAGGAAATAATAAAAAAATATTGAAATACATTTTGATGAAACACGGATGTGGATGATAAAGATGTCCTAATAGATACTCAGGTATAAATAGCCTCGGATAATGAAGAGATTTTAGAATTAACTCCTACATTGTACTTCTCCATGATAAACGGTATGTTAACCTCTTGTGTAATAGTTAAACCATTATTATTAAATTATACATGAACCACATAAATAAATATAATGTCATATATGATCTTCTAATTTTTCTTTGTTAATAATATTTCAGTAATATCATTGTTTCAGGTGTTAACTGATTCATTTTTCTTTATATTTTTTGTTATGTAAGTCATGTTTTTTATGAATAGGATGTATTTGATTCATATCCCGAATTATTTTAAGTTCTTAAACATTATTTTTAATAATAAAATGAAAATTATTCTTGAATTATTAAAATGGGGAATGAATCTCATCGCGTTCGTGGAGACGGTAATCTGTACGTACGCACGAGTGACAATATGATTCTATTGATGGTGAAATTGTATGTAATTGGATGGTATATCATATATACAGAATGGTTAACATGTTATATTTTTTATTTACATAAAATATACTCATTATTATACCTATCCAAATAAGGATGTGTTGAATAACAAACTACACCACGACGTGGAGATGGTAAGATGTACGTACACACGTATGGTGACTTTGTCATTCATAGGATGGATAGAATAACGAATATGGTTTTACCATATTTATAATAACATCACGGTATGTATAAGAAACTGAATTTATTATTTTGGTATGGAAACAACAAAAAAGAGGAATTGGAAGAAGAAAAGAACATTGAAAGAGGTGATGAAATTATGACCTCTTATTCAGGTACTTTCTTTTGATTTGATCAAAAGGTCTCCTTAAGTTGGATTGATATCAATGTAAGGCCTCTAGTATGAAGTGAGGGTAGTTGGTAGGGTATTTGGAAAGGGGATGGAAGATCCAAATGGATTTGGAGGTGTGATTTTGAGATAAGGGTAAGTACCCTTTTATAATAGAGGTTATGGTCACTTTAGAAAAAACATGTAATATTATTTTATTATACAATCGTATTTAGTTTATAATGGCTCAAAAAGGATTTATTTCGAGGATAAGGTTGGTGTGGGTCGAAAATATCTCAAAAAATTGGTTTTAGATAGGGTTAGGTCACCATATTAACCTTATCTTTTAGATTTAACTCTTAGTTAAATAGTTTAACTTTTACCATGTATTCTTGTATTATTATAATAAATGGTAAATAAACATACTATAAATTTCTAAGAGAACTGAAAGTGGTTAATTAATGATATATATAACCTTATCTATGACTTTTTTCTGGAAATTATATTCTTAGGAACATAATATCAATTAATAATATAGTATTTGTTTTAAAAACTCATTTGTGTCAATTTTGACACTATTTAGTATTTGGTTTTTGTGGAAGCCATATAAAATTTATCACTTCGAAAAAAAATTATTTAATCAACCTTAAAATGTCATATTAACCTAGAAAATTCTTTTAATACATCAAAAGTCTAAATTTACATTTATTTTTATATTAATGATATGATTTATTTTAATCTTTCATTAATAAGATAATTAATGCATCATCATTATGTCCAATATAAATTTAATTATTTAATGTCTGAAAATTATAAATAAAATACAATTATTTATAAAATATTTTTAGCTTTATAATAAATATTTATAGTCTATTTTATCTCGTGTATAACCCTATATTAAAAAAAATAGTTATGAAAATTTTAATTTAACACTTAACTCTTCTTTAAATAAAATAATAATAAATGTTCTAATCTAATCCAAGTAGATCAAAGAGGATAATATTTTATTCCTAAGGTCTATTTGGTCAAAATACACATATCCAATAAAATTAGGACATGTTATAGGATAATTATAATATCATTTTTACCTTTAATTGCCCTATTTACTTTTAAACGTGGTAAATAAAATCCAAAACATACTATTCACCAGAAATTATTTTTATCCTATTGAACCACATTTTAATTACTAATTTCAACTATGTCTCTCTGATTTTTAAAATTCAATTCATAGATGTTGTAAAATTACATTTTATTCAAATTTGCTAAGGCGCCTAGAAGGCCGGTAAACGACGTTAAAATGTTCAATAAAATTTTATACATTTAATATTATTATAAAATGACTCCAATGAATTAAATTGATCTTATATAGGTATTATGTATCTTTTTTTACCTAAAATAAATTTAAATAAAAATAATAATTATTTAAATAAAAAGTTTGTTTTAAACAATAACATTGTGTTTTTACTATTCATCAAAAAAAATGATTTTTGAAAAATACCAAAATTTCACCATAAGATAATTTAGATATTCCAAATAAAAAAATGAAGTCCATTTTAAAAAATAAAATATAGAAAATTTCAAAAATTGGATATTAATATTCATAACGGCAAGTTTGATTGGTCGTCGTGTTCTAGAAATTGAAGTTCTGTACAGCGCAAACTATTGCATTATTCAAAGAGAAACGTATCGTGGAAGCTTGGGGTGTTACAAACCATCTAGTCCATTAATAATACTATAGAATTCAATATCATGGTGTTGTGACTCCATTATCAAGCCATTACCATGTATAAAAAGGTTATAAAAATGAATCGTGATGGATTATAAATGTTTGTGCTACAGGAATTAGGAATAACAATCCACCGATAATCTCTTATATTGGAGTGAGTGGACGAAGAAAATATGGATTGTCTGGGGAAAGTATATTGGGATGGGAGATAGATTCTTCAACCAAGAATTATTTCTTCAATACTAATTTATAGGGAGTGATAATAGTAACCAAGAACAGAGGGTGAAGGTGTAACTCCCTATGGCGGTTTGTTAGATCATATAGAGCGTGAGGAACCAAATATGACATGGTGGAAATACTAGTTCATGACAATGATTTTTGGTTGAAACCCAAATAATTATCAAAGACCATGTCCCATTTTTCAATAGAAATTTCTTTCACCCTCACTGGGAATGATCATGGCTGGAAAAACTACAAATTACACTTCCAATAAAGACACTAGACAACAAATATGGGTGGGATGGAATCCCTAGAGCAAAGGTTTTAAAGTCAACATTTATGGTTGTTGTATTTTTGAGGTAATGAGGGGGGGGTTCCGTGAACCATAATGTGTAGTGATTATAGATTTTTAGTGATGGATATGGTTAGGGGAATTACCTTATGGAAGAGTTATATGTGATGTTGAAGGCTATTGAGTTGTGCCATTCACATAGAATCATGCTTGAGTTTGTGGAAATGGAATTCAATATTATCCATGGTTCCCTATAATGGAAGATTAAAATTATATAGACCATCACACTCCCCATTTTAAAATTCAAAAGACTTCATGATTCATGAGTGTCTTATGGTCATACCCCTATGCAAGGGGAATAAGGGTTTAGAATTCATTACTTTCGGGGTACCTAACAAAGAAATTTTTTTCTTATTTTCCCATTTTTTGTCTCTCCCATTTTCCAATCGGCGTTTGGTTATCATAGATTCACTTAGTCTCCACTATTTCAGACTACCGTAACATTGTTCTAACTTGGGAATCTCTGAAACAAAAATAAATATTTTAACATTTGTTTTAGAAACCCACTGGTATTTGGGACATTAGTCCCATTCTTAGGCCCCATGGGTATTTGGAGAATCAGTCCTGGTCCCACACAATAGTATTTTAATGGATTAATTTTTTCCTAGAACATCATGGCTAGAACACTGTGGGTATTAGTATCATCAATGGTTGCACAATTCCATATTTATCCATTAATCACATATATCATAGGCGTCACATTTAACAAGTATAATCTTCGTCAACATTTTTATGAACATTTCCCATTATGGTATATAATTTAAATTGTCAATCCAATCAAAATTCATCACACTAATCACATCGAATAATATGATAAATTCATCCTTAAACCATTTTACAGCATTTAAACAAATAACCCATTAATCCTTCATGGTTAATCAAACCATTCGATGAATTCCCATTATCAATCAATTTGATAACTCACTAATTTTACAATTAAAAAATCCCATTAATTAACCAATCTCATAAAAAAAGAGTTCCATCATTTAAATTACGACATCATTCCAATAATTAATTAAAACATTAATTAATCCGATTCAAGATGAGATTTCCAATCTTTGAAATTTCTATTTCAAAATTCAATGCACACATTTGAAATAAAGACTATGGATTTTTTTAATTTAGACCACTACCTCAAGATCATTTTTGAGTTTTCTCCAAAAAAAATCGAAAAATTAAAGTAGAACATCCAATTGAATAATGAGTAATGATATATATATATATATATATCCATAACCTAAAACCAAGTTGAAATATTGGTGGAAATACATCTTACTTCACACCCCCATAATGTAGAAATATTATTGAAACCTTGACTATGATCTCACCCAGTTGCTGATGAAGTATCCCGTCACAACTTTCCTTGATATCCCACTCCTTGTGGTAAAAATAAATTTCACCCTTGAGATATGTAAGATTCATTACCCAATAGTAACAAGCTTTGTGGGCTTAGTATGGTACTGACCAGTCCATTCCCAAAATCAATTCCAAGCCTGTCATATCACTTATTTAAAAATCCCAAAGAATTTGATACACCCCCAACATAGTGGGAACAAATATTGGTAGAAAATAGATGCCTCTTGATCATACCCCCTTTGGTGTATCAATATTCATAACCCTCATCACAAACTCCACTATTATACTATAACTACTGATGGTAAATCCTTGAAATACTATAGTGTAGGCTGAAATGCATGAAATTGTCCTTCCCCTATTCCCTATGATTTCATCTGAGTGATATAAGCTACACCACTCTACTGATATGGGTGCTCTTTCCCATAAGAATCTCTTTCACTACCCCATCCACCAAATACAGGAGAACTCCAACTACTAGACTAATATTGGGTAGAAGACCCCCTTCTAGCACCTTAATACATAGGTCCTCCATCTTTACCTATCTGTCATGAGTTCCTATAGAACCTTTGTAGATATCCCATGTTTTTACATGATCATCACTCAATCGGTGGTCAGGTACAATGTCTATAAAAGTGACCCATCCTACCACACTAGTGGAAGAGCACTCTGGTGAGATCCTGGGTAACTTATCCTTCCCATGTACACTCTTAATTTTACATCTCTGGTCAACAATATCATAAAAATTCTTCTGACTCTTGATATTCAAACCTCTTAATCATCTATAAGAATCCACATGTCTTCCACTGGAAGCCTGCTTTTGGTTCCCCAAAAAGATGAGATACAAATCCACTACCTCATGAAACTTATTTAACTGGAAGATTTCGGCGTTGGACTTAATCTCCCATTTAATACATTCTTCAAAATGTCTTTTCATAGCCGTATCATCCCCTAATTTCATTTCAGCAATGCACATCATGTCTGTGAAGCGACCAAAATAGTCTATCACAATAATATTCCCCTAGGTTGGCCTCAAAAAATCTACTTCTATCTCATATATAAGTTCATTTAGATTAAATTTTCCTAGTAACATCTCTTGGAAGTCCTTTTTCACCATGTTTTATATATTCTCATTCCAAGCCTGAATATTCTAAAATCATTTCAATGTTCCCCACAACATATATGCATCAAATTTTACTATCTTCTTAGAATGAGTCTCTGAGTGGTGTAAAATCTCCCATATAGACATAATCCGAAACTTAGTTTCCTTAGGTCCAACTTGTCCAATAAAATTTAGAGGGTGATGCAACAAAAATTCATGTGTCATGTCAGACATGCTTTTCACAAACCATCTTGGGTCTCTCTCTATAAAATCAATGAACCAATCAATGTTGTCATGGAACTATTCTCTATATCCCCCACCCAACACTTTCAGTGCCTCATGTTCCACCACTAGAGGCACAATTCGATCCATCTACTCCTATTTTCATATCAACAAGGCTCATTGTGCATACATATCTCTATAATTAAAAACACACATCATAGGCTACATAACACATCATGAACTTCACTATGGAGATTCACATAAAATCATAACAAGTCATTCCCCTTAAACATCAACATGGTAAAAACTAAGGTCCTATATCCACCCATAAACATATTATATATAGTTCATGGTTCACATAGGGTAACAAACTTTCAATACTGAAGTTTCACATTAGAAACCAATTTTCCACATTTGAAATCATTTTACAATTTTCAATTTCATATTAAGAACCATTTTCTATCCAATTATAGAAGCATGGAAAAAAATTTCTTATTCAACAAATTACAAAAAACATTCTTTTCTATGCATGCTTAAAATAATACACGTCATAATAATTCTTGAGTTCTTAGAATGATTAATTCATACATAATTCTTAGTCCATACATGGCAATGAGTCAAATATCATAAAATATCATAAAATAATAACATTACACAACACGTGTATCACATGATGTAAAATACCATTCAACATTAATAATATTTATTAATATCAACAATACCACCCTAGATACATAGATTTTACCCCATTACATGGATAAGCTACTCCGATGAATGAGCTCTTAACCAAGGACTGACTCATTGAAATATTCTTTCAACCATTCCCAAATAGTACCACAGATGAAATGAAACGAAAACATGGGATCTAATACAACATTGTGATGTCTGGAGCCAGGTTCTATACACCAGTTCCTAGATCTGATTGACCACATGACCTCAATCATGCCTCCCCATATGCCAGAGGTTGCTGACTGGCAGTGAGGATCAGATATATAACATGCAGATACTATAAAATCTTTATCAAAGAATCACAACTGGAGAAATAAATAAATAATAAACATCTAATAATAACTAATAACCAGAGTCATACTATAATAAATAAATAACCTGGATCACATAATGAATCAAAATACAAACTAAGGTCCGAAAAAAGTACTAAATATGATATTCCATGTTAAATGTCAAATGTCAAATGTAAAACCAAAATATATAAACAATCACTACTCCAATGGGATCTTGACCCCATGCATGGTTCCCTCGTCCATGATCCATCCCAACTCACCCATCCAACATAGGGTTCTTTACATAATCATGTCCTTTAAACATGAATTCTATTCAGGTACCGATCAAGAAACCTATATAGGGTGACAGTATAAATCAGTAGATCACCAATAATGGTGTCCAAAACAATATCTTGTTAACAATAGCATATTAAAATATATAAAGAATAAATTTCAAAAAAAAAATCACATTTCATTATTCATTAATTAAATGAAAAAATTAAACTATTTTCACCAAGACACTTGAAAACATCAATTCATGCAACAGATCATGATGAATTCTAAACATTATCACATAAAAAATTACCATTTACATAAATGTGGCTTTTCATTTTTCATTTAATTTCTATTCATATCATGACCATTTAAAACCATTGTCTATTTCCAATTTCATGGGTGTAGAACATTGTGACTAACATGTGTATTTGGAGCATTAGTCCTTGTCCCACACCTCAAGGGTTTTATTGAATTAGTCATGATCCCATAAAATAATATTAACATGCATGAATTTGGGCCTAGATTATCATGTCTAGTAACCCATGGGTATTTGGAGCATCATTGGGTTCTCCAACAACTCATTTATCCACCAAAAACATATAACACATAACTCATATTTAACAATATTAATCATCATTAGGAATTTTATTAACAGTTCACATTATGTATACAATTTCCATTATCACCACAATCATTGTTCACCAATCTAATCACATAGAAAGATATAAAAAATTCCAAATTAAACCTTTTAACAACATTTAATCAAATAATAAATTTAACCATCATTGATAAACCGTCCATTACCCCTAATTCCCATTATAAATCAATTCAATATCCCATTAATTATCTAATTAAAAAATACCATTAATTATCCAATCTGATAATCCGAAAGATTCATAAATTTCCTTATCACATCAATCCATTACATAAATAAAAAATCAATTAATCCCACTAAAGATGTTATTTCAAAAAATTGGAGTTTCTATTTAAAAATTCCATACATACATTTATAATCAAGACTATGAGATTTGGAATTTATACTACCTTTTTCAAGTTCATCGATGAATATTCACCAAATAAGAATTCACAAATTTGAAGAGGAATGTTCAATTTCACTATGAATAGTGTGATCTAGGTCCAAAACCTAGAATCAAGGTCAATGGAATAATGATATATGACATGAAAAATCTAATCCCATACCAATGATTATTAAAACATTCATATTTATTATAATATAGAGTTGTGAGAGATGGGAATCCAAATGGGAGGTAATTTCTTGAAGGGAGAGGTGTAGATATATCAATCAGGTATTTGATTTTTCAATAATAGTGTTTAGAAGGACTTGGAATCCTACTGGAGGATAAAAAAAAATTTAATGAGTTTAGATTTGAGTGGAGGAATTTAGGAATCAACACTGTTTGGTTTGGGACTTGTAATAAATTTTCAGGGGATAAAAATCTCACATGAATGGTTTCCTTTATGATGCACACAGTTTAGAAAATTGTTCCCCTAACTATGAACATCTTCTGGTGGGTGTAAAATTACTCCTATGAATGTGGAATGTTTTCAAAAAACATGCATCAACCATTAAATTCCCCTATATCTAGTTTTTTCATGGTTTACTTATCTGGGCACACAGATTGAGAAAAATGCGTGACAACTACGCACTATCAAAATGAACAATATCCGATAAAATTGATAAAATTATAGAACTAAAAATATAAGATCCATATATTTTCTGGAGAATAAATTACCTGTTTTCTCAACCAATGCACACAAAATAGAATAAATAGTACAAATAAAATAGGTAATTTATTCTCCAGAAAAGATATGGATCTTATATTTTTAGTTCTATAATTTTATCAATTTTATCGAATATTTTTTCATTTTGATGTTGATTAAGGATATATGATTTTTTAACTCTTGGACTTGGGTGGAAGGAGTTGGGGTTTTCACATATAATCTATTACATGTAGAGATAACATAATAATTGTATTAATGGTTTTGATTAATAATATAGATATGATATAGGGTTGTGTTATTTAAATCTTCAATGCCAACTTATATAAAACTTTCCCATATTTGTTTTTGAGTATTCTAGTAGTCCAACATGTAATCATTAACATACATTGTGATATATTATGACTATTATGTGAAACTGTGGGTGATCATACCTTACACAAAAATTGGTAGGTTATAATATACTGAATACATGTTTTATGATACCATTAAATCATAGAGAATGAGTTTATGGTTGACTTGTGTCCACCAATGGTCGCTTAATCTAAACCATGGAATTTATATTGGTTATAGAAAACTATTTTTACTTATGAGAGATTCTTATTGTGATATAACAAAGATGAGACCTCCCATTATGTATAAAGGGTGATTGGAAGACCATTCCAAAATAGTTGTGGTGTAAGTGCTTCATGTGTCACTTGTTCCTCCAATTGATCAATAAATCATAGAGAGTTATCATTATGTGTTACAATATTTGGGGTATAAGTTACTATGATCTAGTCTAATGAACTATGTCGTGGCTCACAAATTTCACCTCAAAATCCTTCTATCATTGTCGATGGGGGTGGAACAGAAGCTACAATGTTTTGGATTGGGTCTATGGAGTATTTATTTTATAACCTTGTAAGAACTTGTAATGAACTAACCTAGTTTCAATGATCCCATGTGAAGAATTTTTGGATCCTTAGGAGGCATCAATGTTTTCTCAGCTTAATCAAAAATTCTATGAAATTTTCAATCTACTAAATTTCAATTTGGGGGTCACCTACTCATATGAGGCTCTGCTTTCATAGGCTTGGTGTGATATTGTGGATTCTCTCACTATGAATGGGAGTGTTGGGGTCTAAAATAAAATGATCCATGAAAAAGGGGTGCATTTGGATGCAGAAATAGTGATACAACTGGCTCTATTAATTACATTCAATGAAAAAGCGGTGGATGAGGCAGTCTATGAAGTTCAGAGCACTAGTGAGGATTCCTATTGTTTGGCCTTGATGTAAACATCAATGAAATTCTAATTCAGGGGTCGTGGCTTTGTACAACCAAGAGTTTTAGACATGCCGGTATTGGTCTCACAGACTAGTCTTTTTTTATGCTGAGAATGTTAAACTAGTGTCACAAATACTATCTCTCAAAACCATTTTGTAGTGATATGATAAGAATAGTGGATTTCTAGTGAGAAAAGAAAAATAACTAGAGGCTCATGGTGGGGACCCCTCGATGGGATTGGAGGCTTCTCAATAGAAAATGGAATTTTCTTTGGATTCAACTTATTTCTCACACTTTTGAGGGCATGAAGATCTGTCTATTTCAGAGGATGAAGATGTTTGGACTATTTACCTAGAATCCTGCTTTCCAAAGGCTTGTTGCATCCGTCGATTTTTCAGGGACATTTTCTCCATGATCGAAATGGGATGATGGGATGTCTGTTCCTATCCACTGATTCCTCCATGGAACTCATGACCTAATCCTGGTCTCCCATATAGACTAAAGATGTTTTTAATCAAACTCTTCCTGATGCCATATCTTCATGGACGCCAGTTAATTACACTACTTCTGTCAAGACATTCCTTGGGGTCTTGACATGGAAGATACATTCGGTCGGGGGAGTAGTCACGTTTGGAATCACTGGCGTATTTGGATGCCGCAACACTGGTATGTCTGGATTTCATCCCCTTATGGTGGGGCTTCATGAGGATATGGAAGTATAAGGCCTCCCATGTCGAGTGGAGGGAATTATATTCCATGGGCATGTCTCTAAGGTTTTCATCATCTTCTCATGATTAAGATAGGTTATGCAAAGAGTTTAACGTCTATTAGTGATGGATTAGACCGATCAAAACCCTGACTGGAGTGTATTAGATGGGTGCAACCCCTAGAGGGAACACTGATGCAGGGGATAATGCATGGTTCGGTACTTGATTACTACAAGGGGAAATGAAGAGGTGAATTGGCATGATCTCACCAGGATGTGGCAGCCTAGGTAAGAATCGGGATGGATGATGGGGGTTGAATGAAGTAGTGGGGGAATAATATGGAACTATCGTGAAGGTGACAGAAGTTTTGGGATTGAGCCATAAAGAGACTTTCTACGTATCCTCATGGAAGGGAATAAAAGTCAGCGTAGTTCAGTGAGGTAATGGGACACCTAAGGAGGTGACCCATATGAAGGGGGCCCGGGGGAAGTGGAACCTCTGGGTTGGGGAATGACCCTCCCAAAACATATAGACTTGAGGGAAAGACCAGGATGAGAAATGGGTGTTGTGATTAAACCTCAGGGAGGCTTCCTATGTACCTTGCTTTAGAAAGGATCCAAGTACACATAGTTCATGATGTGGGCATTGAATCGGTGTGGACATAGAGGACAACGACCTGATGATATACTGGGGCTTACATATGGTTTGCAGCCTGAGTTGGTCTGATGCCACTAGAGTGGACCTGTGATGAGGATCCTAATGAAAGGGACTAAAATGTATTACCTGTATGTTGGGGTTAAAAACAGCTTACCGCTACATGGGGTTGACAATGGATTACTGTTGCAAGGGTATGACAACGACTTACTGCTAAGTGATTGACTATTTAGTGTCATGTGGGAAAAAATGCAGCGTACAATTTAATGTCATGCTGGATGAGGGTGGACCAATGTGGAGTGGTTAGGACCATTGGTTTTAGGGATTGAACCTCATGGAGGCTTCCTACAGACCTTTCCTTGGCTAGGATCAATGTCCACGTAGTTCAGTAGTGGTGTGGGTGAACCGACATGAAGTGTTCGGGACTAATGGTTGTTGCGCATGAACCTTAGTGAGTCTTCCTACGTACCTTTCATGGGCTAGGATCAATGTCCACATAGCTCCAAGAGAGTTTTCTGAACCGATGTGAAGTGGTATGGACCAATGGGTGTTGGTCTTGAAACTCAGGGAGGCTTCCTATGTACCATTCCTTGGCAAGGGTCAAAGTCTGCGTAGTTCAGATTGGTGTTTGGGGCTTACACTCTAGGCTGCCTAGGAAGGATTCCATGGTCAATGCTTACTCTAAGCCCACATGAGTAATGATTGGTGTGAGAAACAAGAGGCAAAAATGACTTGATGATCACATTTCGAATGGTGCGTCCATAGGAAGTGGAGTGGGGATTACAAGTGGTTTGCCACCCAAAAAGGAAAAGGGGCTTATGCATGGTTAGCAGCCCAAAGAGGAAATATGGACCTAATTGTGGTTATCATCCCATGGAGATGGAAATTGAGACTTACTCCCGGATGGAGGCCCAAGTGGCATCAAAGACCAACGAGAGATGGATTTTTCATGGAAGAGATGAGGGTTCCGATGCTCATCCCCCCCCCCCCTAGTCTTTGTCCAAGAAGAAGTTAGGAGGAGTAGGGATGCTACCTCCTGCAAGAAATTTTGGGGGATTACAACGAGGTTGTTTCCCTTTCCCCACAGACAGATTATTCCCCGGAAAAGAGGATCTTATTCCATGTGAAGAAGATTTCACTCCTGTGGAGACCAGTGGTCGTAGTGAGTGTCCGAGATGGGGCACCCCATGTGCAATGCATGGGGTGAGGTCATAGTTTAACGTCTTGTGGTGAGGATGATGGTGCATGGCAGTTTAACATCCTACTGCTCGGATGAACCGGGTTCACTCCACACCCATTAGAACTTACATAACTGATACCCGTATGCCCTTGAGGAAGGGAAGGCATCAGCAATGCCATGCGTAGGGGGTGATATGAAGTGATCCATTGAGGTTCCCATGTTAGCATGGATTTGCGAAGAAGCAATAGCCATTAGTGTGGATTTGAAAAGAAGCATAAGGCTAAGAATTGCAATGGCAAGCACCACCCAAGGGACATTAAAATCACTTTTTGAATACCTAGAATGACGCATGGGAAAAGGAGTTGCAGAGCAAAGGGGTTCAGAAGTAGAAGCCTCATGAAGATCTGATGCTCCATGTAGTGATGGTGCTACGCAAAGGGGTATGCTTCATGAATTGAAGTGGAATAGCCTAGGAATTGGGCGTAGGTGCATACGGAAGGTGCATTGCGAAGTGGAAAGGATTTCACAGACCAGTGCTTCACAAAGCAAGGGTGCTCTGTGAATCATAGAATTGCGATGAAATGTGCTTCACGAAGCACATTTTCCTTGCCTTAACATCCGGGTAACATGTTCATAGAGGGTACTTCACAAAGCATTAGTGATCCATGAAGACCCAAGTGCCCTTTGGGATCCCCTTAGGGGAGGCCCGCGGGCTCTGCAAAGGGAATCCCCCTTTGAAGAGGGGTTGAATTCAAGTAAAGGGAAAGGCACTACACGATGCTAAAGTACATTGAAGAGATCATGGTTTTCAGAGAAAAAATTTCTTTGTGATTTATGATCTAAGAAGGTGAAAGGACATAGGATCCTTCCTTCACGATCAAGGGGAGGCCGATATTTTTATGTAAGAGGAACTGTGAAGCAGAGATTGTTGGGAGTGAAGACACGTGGCATTTTGTCATAACCGTGAAGCCTCCATACTCATTGCTACACAGCGTCTTCGCAAATGTCAATCTGGTTCATGGAGCCTCCCACCTCCTTGCTCCATAGAGACTTCGCAAATGTCAATCTAATTCGGGTATCCTCTCACCTCCTTGCTCTACAGTAGTTTCACATAGGTGTAGCTTCGTGCTAGTTGTTGTGTTGTGTGGCTCCGTAGGTGACCTTCATGAAGCATCCCTATGGGTCTGGTGTTTGATTCACCTCTTCCCAAATTCTAGCACCAACAAATACCCCCCCTCAGAATTGGAGTTTTGGAGAAAAAGAGGGTCAATGTTTGGGGGTCAATCACCAAAACTCATTGGTCAATCATGAATAAGTCTCATGATGGAGGCTCATGAGGTGGAGAGGCGACACGCGGGCCATGTGCACTGCAAATCTATCTGCGGATGGGCGTGCCACGAAGCACAAAGGGACATTACCTATAAATAGTTGAGGCTGGCCTATATTTTTTCATTTCTCACATCCTCATTTTGGCATTTACAGCTCTTGATTTGCGATGATCTTTAAACTCCACGAATAGATCTTTCTGGTTCCTAGAACACATCAAGTCTTTGGTTCCCTGGAAGTGCACTCTATGGCTTTCACCTAAAGGTTGAGGCATGGCCCCATGATTTCTTAGCTGGGATCGAGTTCTAAAAATGTGATCTTTTAATGAGCTTCACGGATGGTCATCAGGAAGGTGATTCGCGAACCAGAACATAAAACGTCCAAATTTCAAAAATTGAATGGATCACCTGGAGGTTTCCGAGGGGTCCTTATAGATGCTTCCCGATTAGAGGAAATGACATATAGCTCTGGCATATGGAAGTTCGTACAAATCCATTTTGAACATAATTCGATGGTAGAGCTGCTTTCAGAGAGTATGAAGGACTATCCACTTTGCATAAGTCTACCACTTTATGGATATGGCATGAGGGGTGACTTATTCATTCCTGAAGAGAGCAGGGCAAGCTGGCTTATTAGTTCAGGGGCATGTCGTACCAGCTCCAATGGTTTAGGGTGGCTGACGGCCATGCCCATGAGGACTTTACACCTGTCATCACAGGCTATCTATACAATCATGTGAACAAAATTGAAGGTAAGTAGATGTGGCCAGAGACATATCCCACGCTGTACCATACCATTTTGAAGGCATCCATGGGGAACTAAGAGAAGGGGTGGTCTGACGAGTGGGATCTACACTAGGGCGAAAACTTCACAGATGACTGGGACTAGGCCTACTTGGTAGGTTCCTCGTGCGAAGAATTCAGAGAAGTGTTGAGGAGATTGGGCTTGTATGAGGCGGTATGGGCCACCCAATTCCATACATATTAGTCGAAGAATCTGATGTATTAATTTCTTATCATATGGTCATTGAAGACTAATACCTTCCATTTTCACCATAGAGAGGTCAACATCGGTTTATGGGATCAGCATCCGATCTCTGGGGTTCCAATACTAGGAGCAATGTATTATGACTTCCTCTCTACTATGGGTGTGTGGGAGGATCTGGAGAATATTCCACCGATGGCGATGGCATTGATAAACCTAGTGCTGGGAGATGACAAGCAGTCAGTGAGGGAAGTCTATTTCAAATAGTGGTTCAAGCAATTCATGAACTTCTCTGAAAATAGGTAGTTCCCTGTGAGGCCACGGGCTTTCCCAAAGGGTTCTCAATGAGGAAAGGAGCACTCGTACTGGTAGATCATGGAGGATAGACAGTGTAAAACTTGGGAATTTAGTGTCAGCACCATGTAGAAATAGGTAGTCAGGTTGGCTGTATTCATTACTGTGCTCATCTGTGGTTGGATCCTTCCGGTGAGAGACATGAACAAGAGTGTGTGATCGAGAACATTTTTCATGGTTTCCATGTTGGAGATAAGGGGATGAGTCAACCTTGGGATCCCAATGATCACCAGGATGTACAAGATGTTGTGGAATTACATCAACGTGAAGAAGCCACATTGAATATGCGGGCCATTCCACCTCCTGTATGGGTGGATAGCGGCGCATGATAGGGGGATCTACGAATATCCAAACCCTATCTACCCTCAAGGATCGATCTTATGCCCCTCCATTTTGAATGTTGTAGGGAGATTTCCGGCCAATCTGACCATACAAGCGGTACTGAACCATGGGTGGAAGGCAGACAAGTTCAATTTTAACCCATTCCCAATGCCAATTGGTGTGTTCACTGATGATGGCAAGGGAAAAAAAGCACATATGTCCTACCTCATGGCCTTTTGAGGAGGATTCCTAGTGGAATAGGTGGATTTTGAGTCCCTCTATGAACCATACACCCTACAGCGGTTCGCAAGGAAATTTCGGTGCATGCAGCAATAGAACCCATGGGCCTATTTGGTGGTGTGCTATGAGGACCACCCGTGTGTGATGAGGAAGATGTGGCTCATGTTCACACAAGAAGATATGAAGATTCCCAATGATATGGCCTTGAACACAACCGTATTCAGGCTGGTGAAGGAGTACGCCAAGAGATGGTAGGTGGCATACCATGGGGAGATTCTTAAGCAGCCAACTATTTGGGCTAGTAAGGGGATGCCTCCCCAACCTTGAGGCCAAGGCTGGAAGGCAGTGAGGGAATCTCGTGGGGGCAGGGCTGTAATGGAGATGAGGCCCACACCGGTCAAAGGGGAGGTAGTAGTGGATCCAGCAGCGGTAGCAGACCTGGCGATCCTAGAGGTGCAGAGTCATTCGGAGGGGAAGCCACCAATGGGATTCCATAGGATATCCACCCGGGATCTGGGGAAGTGGATGCTCCATATAGACATTCCAGAGAACACTGTCTTCTCAAAATCTTGGGACATATTGGTTGTCAACCTTCAATTCATCAACCCATCCGAGATGTGGAAACACCTGAACCATCTCGCAATGGATTTTTCAGGGATTGGACTTATCAAGGTCGGTTTTCCAATATCCCAGGAAGAGGCATAGAAATACCTGGATGATTAGGAGGACTTCGTGCACTCCCATGGTGCCCCACATCCAATGAAAGACTAGGTAAAGGTGTTGTTGTATCTAATGACCCCTCTGTAGTTATCTACTGTGGAATTGAGGGAGCGCTTTCCTCTACTAGAAAAATCGTATGAATCCTCCTAGTGGGAGGAGGCCAGTAGAGGGAGTCCAATGGAGGAGGGTGAATTTGGGGTTCAGACCCAGAACATGAAGTGTTTTTAGAGGCCCTTGAGGTGAAACTATAATTCCATTCCCTAGTCTACCCTTCCAAGTTACATTGGACCCCTCCCTAATATTTGAACTATTGAGGAGGGCCTCATATTTAGAACATGTTCCCACCCTATAGGAGATGCGTCTGTAGGGCCTTCGGGAACAAAGACTACAGCTATAGCGATTAACACATCCCACGAGGTTGGGACACCATGGGTGGTTCTTTTGGAGATTTATAACATCATAGAAATATAAGGAGGGACATGCCTTGGGGTCCCAATGGCTACAACCCAAGATTGAGACTGACTATTCAATCTCTATATGTATCCTTTATGAATTTCATGATTGCATCCCATTGATCAGGTTAACTGATTTCCTCGCACTTTTTTGTATGCATGGATCATCAAATGGTGTGGGATACATTGGAAAGGATGGTAAGAGTTCCTGGAAGTTCCTTTCCCTAGGAAATGTCGGTGGTCGCGGAAGTAGACACCCAAACTGACAATGTTGTGGTACTCTCGGTCACTGGTGGGGGAGTTAGCTGGACAAACCTTGAGATCCTTGAGGTAGTATCGGACGATGAAGATCGATCAGACAACACATGTCCTACCATACCCAATCAGACACTAAATACAGACCCTTCCAATGAGTTCTTGGGAGAGTTTCCCACATATGAACATTTTGACCCAGCAGATTAGGATGAGATGATCTCTGATGAGGAAGATAGAAAAATCGCCCATTATCGGTCATGGAAGCTGGTAAAGAGAATCATCGATGACACCCCTCAAGCAGAATGACTAGGCCAGATAGAGAGGCTACGATCCTGACTGCGTGAACTGTGTGCTAGAGGAGTGGACACCAAGTGTCCTCACATGATTGTCTAGGATCTCATGGTGGAGAAGATCAAGGTATATGACAGAAGCCTTGGTGTGGGCTGGCAATGGAAAAAATCGGTGAACATAAAGAGGCTCTAGGAGGCTAAAAATGAGATTCAACATATGCAGGTCTATGAAAATGAACAATCCACATTACTCACCACATAATCAGAGATCATATCGCATCTGAAGGACCAGCTGGAAGAAGCTGAAGATAACATGAAGCTATCCTCTGAGGAGATGGCCGTCATCCGAACCAATGTGGAGCATGCCCAGATTGTAGCTTACGAACTGTGCCTCATGTCTTTCGAAGTGGAGCGAGAACTGAACAGGTGATAGTGAATCTTAGATTCCACAAGCTAGAGGGTGGTGGAGCTACAATGTTCTTTTGATAATGTCAAGCCATCCATGGGAGGTGTCAATCCTCGGGTGATGTGATGCATGTACCTTCTGAATATACCATAAAACATTGAATATTTATGATGAACACATGTGTAAGTTCTATGATTCATTTTTGGTCAGTTGCATTCCCGTTACATTTGTGGGATATCCAGTAATCAATCCCTAAGCTCACATGGTTCGCGCCTGATGTGAGAAACAAGGGACGACCACATTGGTATTCCATCAGAATATAAGAGTGAAAAACAAGCTTCAGGGATCCAGGGTTTGAACAACCAATTAGGATTTCAGGGAAGAAAGGGGGAGGCCTAATGGATGATTAAAGATCTCAGAACAATCAACATTCCATCTCCTGAATGTGCTCTGGTGCACGAAGGGGGTAATGCTAGGGGCGTTGGAATTAATCCAAACATAGAGGAGTGTGAAGTGTGAATTACAACACCCATGATTCAGAAAAATGAAGGGATGGCATGGAAATGAAGGATAATTTTGACCATGTTTGAAACATAGTATCCTTATTGCATTATCCTAAAATGAGGATAACAAATGAGGGCCAACCGATGAACATGTTCGAAACACGGGTCTTGACTCGAAATGTCATCCACTTGTCTTCCAGAACGTTATCCCATGGTAGTAGGTGAGCCATAGGCTTAGAATCCATATTGTTAGGGGGGTTTTAGGCATGAAATAGGACAAGGATACAAACAAAGGGGGACGCAAAGAGTGGAGGGCGGAGTTATGGTTTGTTCGAATGTAGTCCAACACTCTCAAGATTATACCACCATGGTGAAGACACATTTGGTGGGCACATTGACCTAATCAGGGATCATACTTACTTTTGAACAAGACCTATTTGAAAAGGAAATGGAATGACAAGCGGTTTTATGTTATACCAATGAGGACAATAGACACGTAGTTTAACGTTGTACGGTGAGGGCGGTGCACATAGTTTAATGGTTATATTTCGTGGACCAAGATCGAGGCTGAGGGGCCAGAAGGGTTAATGACCCTGGGGCTGGGACCAAGGCGAATTTCATGGGAGTTGTTACGTATCCCATGAATATGGGAATCTGTCCAAATGAATTTCTTGAGCACATCATGGAAAATAAGACTAACAAAGATAGAGGAGATCCTCTGTGGCGAGGAATCCGATGCATCCCATAATTATTATGGGGCATCTTGAACATGTTCAAGGTGGAGGTTAGTTTAATGTCATGCATTGAGGACATATGGACTACTGTAGATTAACATCATACTGTATGATGGGGAGTGAAAGGGGAGAAACCAAGAAGGGATTATGTGTTGTAGCAGCTATAAACCCAACATGAATCAGGACATAATAAGTTTTCACCACACAATGTATCCCCAGAAGAATTTTTTTAGGTCAAGGGACCAAAAGTGAAAGAATGTCTAGGCCCAATGCAATGAATTTGGGCATTCCTACATACCCCGCAAGGATGGGAATCAAGTCATACAAAGTTTTGAGAGAACAGTTTAACATCATTTAGGATGATGAATGCAATGTGTGACATGGTTGCGCAGTACATGTCCTACCAAAACTACTAAGACCATGTTAGTCATGCTCGATGTGGGAAACAATGAGTAGTTATGAGACTTTCCTAGTATAGGAAGGCACATGTTAGGGGTGATTTGGCTCTAGGTGAATTATGTCCCAATAATTCTGACCCACCTTCATGACGCACCTAGATGTCTCAAGGGGTAAAGCCGGGTATGTGTGAATTCCACTTGAACATATAGAAGTGGACATATGTGAATCATGATTCTTGAGATCTAGACCACAATGAGGGTGGCGTGATGATAAGGGGTAGTTGTTGACCATGTTAGAAACATAGTATTTGTTTTGCGTTATCCAGGAATGGGGACAAACAAATGTGGGTAGACCACTGACCATGTTTGAAACACAGGACCCGTCGAAAATGTCATCTGAGGTCCTCAGGGACGTTGGACCAAGATGGTAGGTAAGCTAATGTGGAATGAGACCGGGACTTAAAGGGGATCCCTTCATATGTGGAAGAGGACTAGGATCCAAATAATGGGCTTATGAAGCTTGGAAATTGAATGAGGGAATGTTTCAGTGAAAATTCCACACTTTAGGCACTTTTTCAGAATGCATCTGAGTGCAACAATAAGACGTATCAGATTGAGGGAGTCAAGTATCATTCCAAGGAAAAGGGTCCTGGGGTCGCACTATTTTGGATTAAGGTCCTATGGTGTACCATTAAGGGTGTACATGATTTAATGGACTATGTACAGTGCGGTGAAGTATCCAAACCCGATTCATAGTTCCCATAGGGAGATCTTAGTTTAGGGTCATAGAACTCGGACCAGATTGGGAAAAGACAAGGGAGTCACATGGTGTGGCTGTTGAAAAAACCAATGTGAATGAGGAAATTAGGTACTTACCACACCACATGTTCCCAAAAGAGTTCGAGCCAAGGGTCTAAAGAGAGGGGTCATGATTTTAGATTCTTGGGGCTAGACTCGAAGACAAGATGCCTGGGCATTCCTATGTATCCCATGAGGATGGGAATCAAGCCATTCGTAGTTTAGGAAGATTTCATGTAGTTTAATGTCTTGCAACAATGAAATTGGCTGGTCTTAGTTTATGGTCATAGGGCTCAGACCAGATTGAACTGAAGGTGGGAGATGCATGATGAAGTAATTACTAAACCCAATGTGAATGAGGACAATAGGAGTCTGTATCACCATAATGTGATCCCCAGGAAACATTTATGTTGAGGGAACAAAAGAGAAAGTTTGGATGGGCCCAACGCAAAGAACCCATGCATTCTTACGTACCCCATAATAATTGGAATCAATCCATACATAGTTCTAGAGATAGAATGTTAGGATTCCAGTTCCTGGGATAGGTCGAGCGGTTCTGGCCCTCACACTAAAAGAAGCGGTATTTGATAGATCATGATTGTCATTTAGGATAGATATGTGTTTTTTGTCATGTGATAAACCTAGGACAAAAAATCCTAGTATCTCTACAGGAATCAAGCTGCATGTAGGCATGGAAAAATGGTATGGTGGGTGACAAAAACCCAAAATGACGACCCCTTGACTGATGACATCACAATGCAGTGATCTTTTTTGTCGTACGACCAGGAAAATAATGTCACATTTTAGGGATGTTTGATAGGACCAACCATGTCTTTTAGCATTTTAAAATAGACACAACATCTTAAATCCATGTGGTACTATAGGGGTAATGCGAATGACGTGATAAATCATACCTGACGTGAATGAGGATGAGGTCGACATCACACCATGAGTGATTCTGATGAAGAAACCTCGGGCCGAGGGGGCATCAAAGGTTATAAAATATGGCTCTAGACCCATGGATGAAATGTCCAGGTGTTCCTATGTATCCCAGGAGGATGGGAATCAATCTATATGTAGTTCTAGAGAAGGATGTTGTGCAGTTTAAGGTCATCCAACAAGGATGCAAATAGGGGGAAGGTACCCCAACAAGGGATGTGTATGGAATAGTGAGTAGACTAAGGTTAATGAGAGAATTAGCACATACCACATCCTAAAATCTTGAAGGAACACTCAGGCCTAGGGTATTAAAAGGTTGAGGGAATTGAAACAAGAATTACTAGCTAGTTTGCAGTTTAACGTCTTGCGGTAAGGATGACGGTGCTCTTCGTTTAAGGTTATAGGGCTCATACCATATATTCCTAGTTTAATGTCATATGCATGGGGAAAGTGGTAGGATATACTAGCTTCTAGAAGGGATGTACGTGGTGTGGAAACTATAAACCCAATGCGAATGAGGAAAAAAGACCACACACCCCACACTATTCAATCCTATCAGAGTCGGGGCGTAAAATGGTGAACAAAAGTGATAATTAGTGAAATATGAGATGGACCCAAAGATGAGATGTTTGGGAATTCCTACGTATCTCATGAGCATGGGAATCAAGCTAGATTTATTTCTAAGGAGAGGATGTATAAGGAGATCTTAGTTTAAGGTCTCAAAGCTCAGACCATGAAGAAGTGAAACTCTTCCAAGCGAGCACAGACCTCAATCCGATCCCTAAGCTAACATGAGTCAAACTCAGTTTAAGAAACAAGGGAGGAAGAGTTTTTTTTCAACACATGGGATTCATGTAAAGGGAATTTTGGTGCGAAGCCCTGAATGATGCCTTACCATGACTTTTTCCTCCTAACGTGCAAATGTGCACTAAGGGATAGTACCAAGAGTGTCTAAATTACACTTAGACGTGATGGGGTGGAAAATGATGTGAATCATGTAACCGAAATTTAAGTCATGATGGGGCTAGTGTGATGATGGGGGATAACTATAGACTGTGTTTGAAACACCGTATCCATATCGTCTGACCTGTAATGGGAACAAAAAATGAGGGTCAACCACTGACGATATTCACAACGTGGGACTTGTATCAATTTTTTGTTTGAAACCCTCGAGGATGTTGGTCTGTAATGGTAGAAGATCCCCTTGGCCGAGAATCCATGCCATTTGTGGGTCCCTTCAAATGAGAAACTTGAAGAAATCTCAAATGAAGGGGAACAAGAAGCCAGAAAAATGGGTGAAAGCATGTCCAGGTAGAATCCAAAACTCTAGGTTCTGAACCAATGTACTCCTAGGTAGATTGTTGAATCACTAAAGAGGGTCAAGGGACCCAACATAAGAGCATCTGCATCGAAAAGATGAGTTTAGGTAAAGGGAAAGAAGGGTTCTCATGAGAGAGAGGTACATGGTGTGGTTTTTAAAATCCTGACGTGAATGAGGACACAAGCCCATACCATACCGCATACCCCTCCCCGAGAAAGACATAGGATAAGAGACCAGAATGATAAGGAGGTTTCTAAGGGATAGGGATGGACCAAAAGACCAGATGTTTGGGAGTTCTTACGTATCCCATATGGATGGGAATCAAGCCCCACGTAGTTGTAGAGAAGTATGATGTGCAGTTTAACGTCATACAGCAAGGACAAAAATATGGGAAAGGTACCCCAATGAGGGATGTGTATGGAACAACGAGTAGCTTAAGCTGAATGAGGGAATAAGATTATACCATAACATACAATCCCAAATGAACACTCTGGATGACGGGCTGAAAAGGTTGAGGGACCTAAAACAAGAAGCCCCAGCTAGTTCGCAGTTTAACACCTTACGGTAAGGACAATGGTGCTCTTAGTTTAAGGTCATAGGGCTAGAACTGTAGATGTCAAGTTTAATGTCATATGAATTGGATAATTGGGTGGAAAGGGAGAATCTTCATGCCTATGGAAAACCATGAAATTACAACAATGATAGAGGATAACTATTGACTGTGTTCACAACATTGTATCTGCATTTATGCGATCAGAGGTCAGGTACAAAAAATTGAGTGTCGAACATTGATCACATTAAGAACATGGGACTTGTATCAATTTTTTGCTCGAAATCCTTAAGGATGTTGGACTGGAATGGTAGGATAACCCTTGGGAAGAGCATCCATGACATTTGGGGGTCCCTTCATATGTGAAGGATAATGGATTCCCAAGTACATGGAGTGTGTGAAGCATAAATATACACGTGAAATATAACATCATGGAGGACAGTGGAAGAGGTAGAGATTTTCAGGGGCATGGATACATGGTACAGTCATGATGAAATCCACTTGCATGAGGAAAAAATCTTGCACCACACCATGTGTTTTGACCCAATGAGAGATCCTATTGTTTGGGCTGGGCTTATGGACCAAATTTCCAGGCTTTCTGACATATCCTTTAAATATGGGAATCTAGGAATACGTAGTTATGAAAGGGGAATGCAGTTTAACGTCATGTGGTAAGGATGTGGGAGTGTAGAAGAATAAAAAGGAGCACATGGTGCGACCTTCGTAATCTCACCGTGAGTGGGGCCAATTAAGGTTAGGTTGCACCATATGGGATCCTCCAAGGTAACTACACATAGGAGGGGTAGTCAAACGATAATAGCATGGGGCTAGGAATAGGAAGAGGTGTTCGAACATTCCTAGATATCACATGAGGATGGGAATCTTGCCATACGTAGTTCTTTAAATATAGTTTAATGCCATGGGGGATGACATATAGTTTAATGTCATGTGGGACATAATGGTTTATGGTCGTGTGGGACTAGACAGTTTAAGGTCATGTATGACCATTTATAGTTTAACGTTGTCTGGGATGACCCACAGTTTAAGGTCATGTAGGACTATATATAGTCTAAGGTAATGTAGGAATGTCTATATTTCAATGTTACATAGGACCCTATACTGTTTAAGGTCATGTAGGACCCTCTACAGTTTAAGGTCATGTAGGACCCTATACACTTAGGAAAAGTATTTATTGAGGAACTTGGCATTTGTGGGAGAAGTTATACACTCGCCATCCATGGTAACCAGAGAGTATGCGCCATTAGGGTAAACCTTCTGAATAATGTAATGTCCTTCCCATTTGGGCTCCAACTTTGGTGGCTTCCGTCTAGGTATCATTGGTGTTCTCCGGGCCAACAACATGCCTCCTTGAAAGAATGAGTGGTGGAAAACATTCATGTTTAAATCTATATCTATCTTGTTCTGATGCATTTTCAGATTGTGAAGGGAACGAAGCCTGTTCCCATAGAGTGCTTCCACTCAACCCGATGGATTTTAACTACTTTATCTCACGCTTGCTGATCATAGATAGCTGTGTACAATGAGATAAATTGAATATCTATGGGCTAGAAAACCTCCATTCCATACACCATGTAATATGGGGTCACCTGGGTGGAATTACGAGTCATCGTCTGATATGCCCAGAAGACATTAGGGAGCTTGTCCGACCAACTCTTCTTGTTCTGACCAAACATTTTCTGCAGAATGTTAGAGAGGGTTTTGTTGAACACCATGATCTATCCATTCATTTTCCCATGATAATGGGAGGTATAGTTAAAACAGATGTTGTACTTAGCATAAAATTTCTTCAGATCAGTTTCCCGGAAGATCAATCAATTATCGGTGAGGATGGTGTGATGGACTCCAAATCAGTAGATGATGTTAGAGCTCAGAAACATAATGATGGAATGGGACATAAAATCCTTGAGCAGAACTGCTTCTGCACACTTGGAAAATAAATCTTTAGAGGTCAGGATGAACCGGCACGGGCGAGCCATCGCTGGTGGATACAATCCCACGTAATCGAGTCCCTAGACCGCAAAGGTCCAAGAGTACATGGTAGTGTATAGAGGTTATGTTAGCCGATGCATAAAGTTGGCATAAATTTGGAACGCATGGAACCTTTTGGAGAACATGATGCATTCATGGATCATGGAGAGCCATAAATACCCCAATCTCTAGATATGGTGAGATGATTTTGGCCTGGTCTGATATCCTTGCAAGAACCAACATGAACCTCCTGTATGACTTGAAAAATCTCAACTCCTTGTATGCTATGGAAGAGAACCCCATTATATCTGCAATTATAGAGGATCTGATGATGACCAGGACCATCCTGGAGGGTATACTATCACACACGACATCAGATTAGTTCATTCTCGGCCTGATCTGCTGGGAGATTACCATTTTGGAGATACTCGACAAAGGAGGTTCTCCAGTCAATATTTTCCTCAATCACTAAATCTGGGGGACCTGGTGGTCCTGACATAGAGGCGCCGATGGTAAGGTGGCTCACCTGTAGGATGTCATTATCATCTGGAGTTATGGGAGCAATGAATCTTTAGTGTGCCACATGGATAATCAGATAATCCTATTCGGGCTCTTCAAGTGATGTAGCTAGACTGGCCATGGCGACATCTCGACAATTCTGGGATCGAGGGACATGATTAACTTCTTACTATGATGGGAACTAGGAAATCATCTAGAGAGTGCATTCCCATGACAGTACGATCTCTGGATTTCTAATGACATAATCATTGTTGATCTTCTTGATGACTAGTTTAGAGTCCCCTTTCATATGAAAGTGCGGAACTTTAATATTGAGGGCCAGCTCGAGGCCAGTAATGAGAGCCTGATACCCCACCTTATTGTGGGTGCTTCCTTTTGACAATGGGAATGAATATAGTATAATGTCTTATGGTGGGGTAATGAAGAAAATACCTAGGCCTACTATGTTGAGCCTGGGGTCATTGAGCATTATGTCTATAGGGCTCTGGGAAGAACTATCAAAGTGAATTTTCCCACATGGAATAGCTTGGTCTATTGAGAGGACCACGTCATCGGGAAAATCAAGGTCCAACAACTGGTCCACGAGATCTAGATGAGTAGTGAGGAAATTTGATAATGCTTTCTCCTTGATATCCTTTCGGGGAATAAGCCTGATGTCAAACTTTTGAAGGATTAGTGACCACTGAGCTAGATGTCCTATCAACATGGGGTAGTTTAGGATGTACATTAGCGGATCTACCTGAGACACCAATTATACCTCATGGTGCTGTAAATAATGACGTAATTTCTGTACTGCGAATACTAGCTCAAGGAATCTCTTCTCAATAGGGGAGTATCTTGTATCCATATCAAGGAGAATACAGATGAGGTAATATAGGTTGTTCTCAGTTCCCTAGTTGTTATTCTTGGTGAGAAGGGCACCGAGGGATTATTACAAGGCAGTCACATAAAGGACCACAGACTTTCCAGAAATGGGAGGCATTATAACAAGAGTCTAGAGTAGATACTACTTGATTTTCTTGAAAGTAGCTGGAGATTCTTCATCCCACTTATATACAATGCCTTTCTTTGTGATCCGATAAAAGGGTTTACACTTTCCAGACAAATTCTCAATGAATTGGCGTATATAGGAAAAGTGGCATTGGGAACCTTGAAGCTCATAGAGTTTTCTTGGGGGAGACATTTGGATGATGGAATTGATCTTATCTTGGATGATTTTAATGCCCCAGTATCTGATAACAATGCCATGAAACTTTCCAAAGGTGACCCCGAAGATGCACATCAATGGGTTCATCTTCTAGTTATAGGATCGAAGGGAGATGAACACTTTATCAAGGTCATTGAGATGGTCCAGATGCTAGAAAGATTTGACCAACTGATCTTCTACATATAATTCCACCAATGTCCCGAGGATCAGCTTAAATATGAGATACATAGCCCATTGGAAGGTGGCATCTTCATTCTTTAAGCCGAAGGGAATGACATGGTAATATAATGTACCTTATGGTTTCTATGGCCATAGACTCCTCATCCTTTGGAGACATTCGGATATGGTTATACCCAGAGAAGTCGTCCATGGAGGAGAGGGGCTAAAACCTAGTTGTAGCATCGATCAATAATTCTATCACAGGAAGGGGAAAATCATCTTTGAAACACTGACGATTGAGATCTCAGAAGTCGATGCAGACTCAGGTCTTTCTGTTCTTCTTCCTGACTGGTACGATGTTGGCTAGCCATTTAGGGTACTAATCCTCCTTAAAAAAAATGGTTCTGATGAGATTATCAACTTCTGCCTCGACCATGGCATTATGAGAAGGATTCATCCTTCTGGGAGCCAGATTAAACCCATGGTGATTTGTTAGGATACTGAGGTGGTGGATGGCTACCTGAGGATCTAGTCCTAGAGTCTCATAATAACTCAAGGAGAATACATCATGGTGCTATTTCAAGACATCTACGTACTGTCGTTGCTCCTTGATGGGCATAGTGGCACTAATCAATGTGGGTTTCAGGTCCTCCTCGCAACTGAGGTTCACCTGCACTAGTTCATTGACCGTGGTAGAGACACCCTCTTCAAATGCAGGGGGAGCATCCTCTAAATCCTTTTATTCACTTATGGAGGAGGGATCCTAGGCGATAGGTTTGTCCTATAAGTGGACAGATCCTGATGGGAGGCTGGTAGTATCTTGAGCGGTAGTGGACACTGCATCGCCGAACTCCCGTGCTGCCGAAACCATTGCGATGAAGACTGTCAAACTAATCACATCTAGTCTTCAGCCCAAGGGGTCAAGCTTGATGATATCAAAGAAATAATGGTGAATCACTTTGAGCTGATTTATCCCATCCTGACAGAACAAGAATGTATGACATATATCTATCACCATGGGGTGGACATACTGATACCTTATGGGAGTAAGAGGCTCTAGGATCACATTATCCTGATTCATGTTGGAGTACAAGGTTATCCTTCGGCATCACTTAGACTTGGATATGGTTTCCCCCTTCATTCCAAAAACAAAAAAGAGTTATCCCATGTCTGGGGTTGTATCCTCTAATCGGTGGATTGGAAAGATGTAGGCATCATCAAGATCTATCCACGGGTCAGTCGCAGCTGTGGCATGCTCAACCTCATTAGCCTGAATCTGCTTGTCCTTGCTATTGTAATAGTCAGCATCAAGATATAGGGATTCACAAGAAGAAAAGGGAGACACATCCCCTTCATGTATGACCACTCAACCATTAAGGTATTACTTGAGGCATAGATGATCTGAAGAAGGTACCACTGGATACAGGTGGATCTATGGCCTACCCATCAATGGGTTGTAAGCAGTGTCCTGGGAGACAACCATGAACTCAATGCTCACAATTAGGCCACTGAACTAGGTCTTCAGGTAGATATTTCCAATCGGTGTGTGTTCCATCCTATCATAACCTTGAATTATCATGTCATAGGGGTTCATATCATCCTCGAACAATCCTAGTTTTTGCAGTGTTCGAGTCAAGTTTAGGTTGATCTCGGACCCTATATCGACCAGACAGTGGCGAACCTCCACACCACTAAACATGATGATGATGTATAGTGGGAGAATGTGCCCCTGTATGGGGGAACCTTCATCTACTATAGAGAATGAGATGATGGATTGGAATTTATCATGCTCGGTTGTCTCATCATGGAAGGCTTCTACAACTGCTACCTCCGTCATAAATTGGAGGGGGCTTCTTAAAGCCTCAATAGGGGCTTCGCTCATATATGCTGATAAGAGAAGGGTATCAAGGATGGAGAGCCTTTATGGAATATTGTCAAGATGTTTGAGGACATCATAATTCTGTGCCATGCATGAGATACTGCTTACATGAGGCTGCTCGGTTATAGGAGGTATGGCGGGCCTTGTTAACTGGACCAGCGACTAACTGGTGCTGGGAATATCCCGCTGCTCACTAGTAGAAGCATATGGAGTGACCACTAGATGAGGGACTAATGAATGAGACCAGTCCATAGATGAGTCCATATGATCATATCACGATTGAGGTGGCTCTTCCTGATCATGCGACAAAAACAACATCAAAGAAGGATGTGATGACACCAGACGAGAAGGCTGCGCGTGCTGAGCTCTGTGTTGAGCCTGCTGGCTGGTTTCGGTAGCATGAATAGGCTATCTAGAAGTACTATCCGAGGCACTCCAACGAGTCATATTTCCACGGATCTGTCGATGTTGGTGAGAACTAGGGATGTTGGGAGTATCCTCCTGGAGCTCCTCATCATCAGGAATCATATAGGGGTTTACCATCTCTACGGTATTAAATGAGGCATACCATTGACTGTCACTCAAAGAGTCATACAATACTAGATAGATTCTGCGAGGAATCTCCATCTCTGGGGGCATGAATTCATCGAGAGTATGGGATGATGACGACATTGGTTGGGGAATTTTTTTTCCATTGCACCACTGATACTTTCTATTTTGGGTAGAAGATGGATAATCCATTAACACAGAAGTTCTGGTGATGGATGGAATGATGCCTTTTGAAGGATCAGATCAGTATATACATGCACAAATAATACCATGGGCATGGGAAACTGTCTTTCAATCCATTCAATCGTCATAATTTTGGGACCCGTGGTTAGAAACCTGATGCCAATCGCCTTCGTTATCACTGTAGTTGTCTGGATTCATGAAGATACATTCCACCTATGCCAGAGTTAGGCCTAACCAGAATACGTTTTTATTCACCTGGTCTTGAATCCAGTTTTTAAACACATAGCACTATTTGACGGTGTTCCCCATGATCCATTGATAGGGGTAGTAATTAGGGAGATGAGTGGGGTTTACCTCCTCTGGCCTCCTCCATTCAAGAAAACATACAATCCCCAGTTCCAAGGCACTTTGAAAATATTTCTGGATTTGAGCCTTATTGAATGAGTAGGTCCGATTTCACCTATCCGGGAAGGGGGATTTGGGATTCCTTCTCTGACATGGGGATGGAGGAGCCTATAGAGGAGGTGGAACCTTGTTGTCTCACCTGGGTGGTGGCAGCACATTACCTGGGGCACCTTCCGATTCTGAGGAGGGCGTTGTGGGGACAGATGATTTTCCTGAGGTGGAGGTCATCTGAAAGTCTCTGGAGGTTGCTCCACTAGTAATAATTACAGTTGCTTGGGTGCCTCTATTTGGGCCACCACAGTGGGCTCAACCCTAGTCCTTCTCCCGGGAATTGCAGGAGGCAACGCATGTGCCTGCCTGCCCTGCTGTAAGGCTTCCTCATGGAATTCCTTCTTATCAGAGATGTCTCAGAATCCCTTGGGGTAATTCTCATTGATAAGGGAGGGGACAAGTTTTTTCTTGATGTTCCCCACTCACATCGTTAGCAATTTCTCCTTAGTCAATGACAAGTCAGCGGTGTATGTAGTCCCATTCCACTGGGCGACAAAGGCTATGAGATGCTCATCATACCTCTATTTCCACATGAAGAGGTCTACAATTTTCGTCTTCTGAGTGTACGAACATAACTGGTAGAGAAATTGCCTATGGAGGTCTTCTCATCCGGCCACGGATCCGATGGGTAGCTTGTTGTACTAGACAAACATAGGCCCTTCCAATGTCTGCACAAAACATCGGAGTTTGGAAGCATCCTGCTATGCCAGAGTTCCCAACATGGGTCCCAACCTTGAGATAATGTGGGCCAGATGCTGCAGCGGGTCCCCTATCCCGTTGAAAGGGGGAATAGTGGGTTTTGTGAATCTCGGTGGGTGCTAGAATATCATCCACCCATGCTGGATATGGCTTTCCATCAGGCGTGATTTCCTCCTGTCAAGTCTCCAATGCATCGATATGGGCAATCAATGCGGCCACGAGATCATTTGGCTGGGGGTTTCTATCTTGAGGTGGATCCCTGAACACTAGTGCATTGGCAGGTTCTTCCAAATGATATATTTGCCCAGCGGCTCTTGGAGCGGCTAGTGGGATGACCTGTGTAGCGGCTGGGGGAGCCTGAGTTGGGTCCCAAGGATTCTCACGTCTCTCAGGTGGATTTGGTGACACATACCACACCCTCTTGAAGTAAGTTCCCACGTCAACCTTGTCCGTGTCGGCTGGATGTTTAGGGTCACCTGGAGGTAATTCGCTGGGAGGAAGTTTTTCCTACCCCTACTGCCCCAGCCGAAGATCATCGTAGTCTGGTCGTCACTCCAGAGCCCAATCTGCAAGGTGTTCATTGACTATCTTCTTGTGTTCTATGAGTTTCTAATGCTACATGGATTTCTCGGGATTATCTTCCACCTTCTACACTAAACCAGACGTGGTAAATGGTTTGACGACTCTGATGGGTTCCTTCCCTTGTTGGGATTTCGGCTGAGGATCAATGCCTTGGTGGGGATGAGAAGATCTAGTAGATTTCCTTATTGATGAGTAGTCCTTCCCAATGGATCCAATAAGTGTGATACTCCCTCAGTGGATTGGTCATTTCCAATAGGATCTAGCTCATTCTCACTCCTCGGCAGGTCGAACATGTTAACCATGACCCCACCTGGGGGAATATCCTCTATGTCACCCAAAAAAATCAGGATGGCACTGGATAGAACTAAAATGGTGGGTTGCAAACTTCCCCCAACCATGGATTTGAACATGGGGAGAAGCCTCCTTGATTATCCTGCAGAACACTTTAATGCTCTGGACACGTCATTGTTGGGGGGGTCCAATGGAAACCTGGTGACTCAGGGCACTGAGCCACGAGGAGTGTAGCCAAATAAATCAAGTAGAATTGTTGTCCAATGTCTTCGAAGAGTTCCTGACTCATGGGGTCGTCCAATCATTGATGAAAAAGATGGAAATGAGTTGCCTAGAGGGTCTAGCGAAAACATCCAACCTCCTTGTAACAGCCCAAGATTTTATGAAAAATATTCTTTTTAATTTCACTAATGTCTTGTGTTGTACGCAACACAAAAAGGAGCTTGCACAACACGCATCCTTGACTTGCCTTGCATTACACGCAATCGCGACCTTCCTCGATAGCGTGTGTAGTACGCAATACCGAGTTTCACTAAACAACGATATGCTATTAAAATATTATTATAACTAGCCGTTATGAATAGTAATAACCACCTTTTAAAATTTTAGAAATTATAGCTCTCAAAATGGACTTCATTTTTGGATTCGGAGTATCGAATTTAGCCTAAGGTGAAATTTTGGTACTTTTCGGATAACTTTCATATTCTGATGAATAGTGAAAATTACTAAATTATAATTAAAAACAACTTTTTTAATAAAAATAATTAATAGTGATAAATTATTAATTTGAGTTGTTTTAAAGTATATTTAGAATATATTTTTACAATTTAATACAATGTTGGTCATTGGATGTAATTTCACATTTAAACCAGACATAAACAAGTGTCAATCTTTTGATAGATATTGTTTCTTAAAAACACGCTATTTGTTTTAACAACGGGATTTAATTATAAAATTAATTAATGCAACTTCTATGTTATGAATTTGGTAAAATAGACTTCATTTTTGAATTCAGAATATGAAATGTATCTTAGGATGAAATTTTGGCATTGTTCTGAAAAACATCAATTTTTGATAAATAGTGAAACCACTAAGTGGTAGGTTAAAAACTGAATTTTGCATAAAACTTAATTTTACCGCTTCTGTGAATGGAATTTAGAAAATCCGACAGACACGGTTAATATCAAGGACTAAAATGTGGTTCAATGAGATGAAAATAATTTTTGGTGAATAGTAACTTTTTATTTTTTTTACCACGGTTAATAGTAAATAGGGTAACTAAGGGTAAATATGATATTACTATTACCCTAACACATGTCCTAATTCTATTGGATAAGTGTAATTCGACCAAAAACAACCTTATGAATATAATATGACCATTTAGGTCCACTTGGATTAGATTATGACATTTAATATTATTTTATTTAATGAATAGTCAAAATAGTTAAAATCAAAGTTTAATAACTAAAACATTTTTAATATGGGGTTATACATAAGATAAATTCGACTATAAATATTCATTAGAAAGATAAAAAGATTTCCTACATAATGATATTTTATTTATAATTTTTAGACTTTAAATAAATTAATTTATTTATGACACAACGATGATGCAGTAATTACCCTTTTAAGGAAATATTAACATAATTGATGTTATAAATGCTCAAATAAATGTAATTTGAGACTTTTTATGAATTACACTAATTTTATAGGTTACTATGATATATTAGTGTTGATTTAATCAACTTGGTTCGAACATATAATTCCGTTATGACTTTCACAAAAATCATATATCAAATAGTGTCAAAATTGACACAAAATAGTTTTTAAATCAAATATTATATTATTAATTGTTATTTTATTCCTAAAAATCTAAGTTTCGGCCAAAGGACTTAGATAAGGATATATATATTAATAATAAACAATTTGGGGTTCGTTTGGCATGTTATAGTAAGTGTATTAACCATATAGTGAAAGAAAACAAAAAGACACGGTAAAAGTTAAATTATTTAACTTAGAGTTAAATCTAATTGATAAGGTTAAAATAATACCCTAAACTTGTCTAAATCCTATTGGTTGATAGGCTTTCGACCCATCCCCACTTTAGATTCGAAATAAGACCCTTTGGAACCATTATAAACCGATTTTGACTTTAATATAAAATAATATTTTGAGATATTCCTAAGGTGCCCCTCTCCTCCCTTATAAAAGGGCACCTCCTCCCACTCCTCCTCACACCAATTTGAGCACTCAAGCTCGGCCAACCCCTGACATTTTCTCCTCTACACTTCCCTAGAATAATCCTAGAGGTCCTGGTCTTCTTCAAAGACCAATCTTAGTTCCCTAAGTGGAGGATTCAAATAGGCGTTCCAAAGAAGAGGTAATATCCATTACCGATCTTTTCAATTTCTTTCTTCTTCAACTTCTTCTTCTTTAGTTGTTTCATTATAAAGTAATAACATCAGTATTTATCATATACTGATATGTTATTATAAATATGAAACAACTCTAATTAACCTTCTATCCATCCTACGGAAAAATGAAATCACCGCGCGTGCGTACGTACGGAATACCGTCTCCACGCCGTGGTGTAATCTATTTTCCGCCACCACCTTAATTGGATGGGTATAAAGGTGTAATGAGTAACTATATATGATTATTATAAAGTGATATTGATACTGAAATAGTATACATACACTTAAACACAATTCCACGACCATGGGAACGATATCATCGCTCGTGCGTACGTACGGACTACCGTCTCCACGACGCGATGAGATTCATTCTCAATAATTAACCATTAATGAATGATTATAAATTATATATAATATGTACTAATGAAATATATGACCTGATAATGATACTGGATTTATGTATATTTATATGTATGTCATCTACCTAATTTTATTCAATTCAATAAGGAAACGAAAACAGCGTTCATGCGTACGTACGGACTACCGTCTCCATGAACGGTGTATTTCTTTCCATTTACTGATTTATTATATATGTATATTCTGAATATATATATATAAATCATGTTTTATATTCTGGAATTTAGTAATCATGATCTAAGTAATCATATGAATAATTACAAGTTAAAAAGACGAACGATAAATGAAACGATTTTACCCAAAACGCTTCTTTAACATGGAATTTACAAAAGAACGGGTAATATAATGTCATAAGTGAACCATATATGATATCATAACAATGAATATGATTCTTTAATAAGTCAATGACATTATTTAAATCATTATACAGGAGGTTCAGACACATACGAAGCAAATCGGACCTAATGTAAGGGAAATATCACAATCTCATTTTTATCCGAGATTGTTTATTCGTAAGTATTTACTGGGGTTTATTTTATCATCCACATCCATGTTTCATAAATATGTAATATTATTTCCATCCACCTACAATTTTTTAAATCCATTTTTACCCTTCGGTGAGTTTTTAGTAAAATAAATGAAAGGAATCTTTTGTCGTTTTTCGTACGAGGTACTTTTTTGACTTTTCCGACAAAAGTACGAGAAGAATGTTTTTTTTAACTTATACGGCATGAATGGATTTTTAAAACATTATTTCCAAGAATATTCCTTTACAAGTTTTCAAGTTTATTTTTAATCAACTTCTTTTAGTTTAAAGTTTTATGACATGTTAAGAAAGGAAAAATGTTTTTGAAGAAGAAAGGATATTTTCCTCAAGAATGGAGTTCAAGTGTTTTATCAAAATTATTTTCCATCTAAGATAGTAAATGGTTCTGTTTTTATCCCTATTATTACATTTATTTGATTATGTTGTGATGGAATTATTTCTATGAATTCCTTTATCTTATATGAATTGTTTTATGATGTCACGATGTTTAAGATTCCCATTTTTATTACATGG
Organism: Viscum album; assembly: GCA_963277665.1. Taxonomy (NCBI): domain Eukaryota; kingdom Viridiplantae; phylum Streptophyta; class Magnoliopsida; order Santalales; family Viscaceae; genus Viscum; species Viscum album. The sequence goes on along the minus strand of OY728122.1, from coordinate 572,825,596 downwards.
GTTATGCAATGATGTATGTTTTAAGATTTTGTGGCACACATAAGAATGGTATCATTATGAGATGGGTGGGACCTATATCTCCCTCCAATGCATTGGTTAAAGATTTTATATCTCATGAGATAGACAGGGCTAGAACGGTAGGTTATACCGGTTTAGTGAAATAGGACTGAAACGAGGGTTACTCGATTCAGAAAGGGAATTTGTCCACTAAGATAGTCTTGGCAATGAGTCTTGACTAACAAGAAATGATTCTATATGATTATGTGTGAATGCCAGAAAGTTTCATGTTTTAGGTTATGATTATTGTGATTACATTTCACTGCCATGATTTACCCCATGTTATGAAATTATGATCTCTTTTGCAGGTTAAGATTTCCAAAAGTTATGTGCTTATGTATATGATGTGATTGATATTTCTTTTGTTTACCCTTACTGAGCATTTGAGCTCACCCTTTTATGTTTTCTTTTCCCCAGGATATAAAGAAAGGTTTTAGGTAAAAAAAAAAGGAAGATCTTTATGGGAGATTTTGAAGATCTTTCACCACGATTAGAAGATTATATTCCGAGTTTCCAAAGACACTAAACTATTACAATCCTTGTGTGTGTGTTTTTTGTTATGTACTAAGTATTCCGCAAATGTAATGTAATGTCTATGTACACGTCAGGCTTCGGGTCTCTACAGTTGGTATCAGAGGAAAGGTTTAGTCAAGCTTTGGAAACTAGGATGCGAAAACGTTAGTGAGATCCCTAGAGATATTTCTACGGTATGTCTAGGGATGTCCCTAAGGTTAAGTATACGTATAGGTTATAGTACTAGAACTACGCTAACGATCATAGAATTAAACCTAAGATGTTAGATATTGAAGGTACTCCCCCTTTATTATGTTGTTTTCCCTAGCATGATTTTTTCCTCTCACACTATTCTTTTTGGGTTTTAGACGATGGCTGGAACCCGAAGGAACCGTGTTGATCAATGCAATGGACAATGCAATGATTGTCCTCCTGAACAAACAAATGTTATGGGAGATGGAGTGCAAAATCTTATTGCTATACTTACAGAAGCTATGAATCATTCTGGACTTCCAAATGAGCAGAGAAGGGAACAATATTCTATTGAGTCCTTCATGAGGCAACGTCCACCTTCTTTCAGTGGGTCTTCTGATCCACTTGTTGCTGAACAATGGATCAGTACCACTGAAAAGATATTTTCAGTTCTTCAATGTTCTGAACATGATAAAGTCATCTTAGCAGTATATCGTTTGGAAGGTGAAGCTGATCAATGGTGGAATCTTATCAAGAATACAAGGCAAAGAGATGAAATTGAGTCCATGGAATGGGACGAGTTCACGAACTTATTTTTCAATAAGTACTTCCCTCGTATTCTTCGAACAAAGATGGAGAAGGAGTTTCTTGAACTAAAGCAAAAGGATGATGAATCTGTTGGTATATACGAAGCGAATTTTACAAGACTTGCAAGGTATGCATCTGGCATTATCATCCAACCTGAAAGTAAAGTTGATCGATTTTTCAGTGGCTTAAAACCAAGTCTTCGAAGGGCATTAGCTATACGAGACTTCAGTAGCTATGAAGAAATTGTGTGTTGTGCTATGAAGGTAGAAATGGAAGTTGGTGTTACATATCCATCTCATGGTTTTGACAAGAAAAGAAAGATGGAGTTCAAGGAGAAATCTCAGAATAATGGTGAAAAGAAGATGAATGTTTCCTTATGCACAAAGTGTGGAAAGAAGCATGGTGGAGATTGTCTTAAAGGGACTAGAAAATGTTTTAAGTGTGGAAAAGAAGGTCATCGAGCAGCTGAGTGTCGAAGTAATGGAAAAGGGGTTTCTAATGATGTGAATAAAGCAAACACTGCAGAGAACGCACCACCAACACTTCAATGCTTCAAGTGCAAGGAAATGGGGCATTATGCTAATAAATTCCCTAATCCAAGGGTTAGTGATGATCAACATGAGCAACCACTGAAGGCAAAGGACAAAGGGAAGTCACATGCGATCACTATTGGAAATGTTGAATATGACAACGATGTGGTGGAATGATTAAGTGTTTATGTAATGGGATTCCAAAATAATGTTGTATCATTGAGTATTGCAATATTTATTGATGTGGTATTCCAAGTGATTGAGATATTTTTTGGAAATAAGATGATATGCGCATAATGAAGGGAAAACGAGAAAATGAAATGTTTAATAGTATTCATGAGCTCATGATTGATATAAGGACTAAGTGATATCATGGTTTGATTATAAAGAATTTTGAGAATTTTGGTATGTGGAAAGTGTTAACGTTTAACTGCATTCATGTTTTCACTAAGGTTCAATGGGTATTCAAGAGAATACATGATTAAGGACTTTGAATGTTTAGAATGTGACCAACAAGACATATCTTATGATATATGGGGATCAACGATGGTATTAAATCTCTGGTAATTGTTTTCACTATATTATGAGAGTGGACTGCAGTATTATGGGTAAGCCTAAAGATTGGAGTGGATTATGTTGGACATAAGTTAGTATTGTTTAAGGATAGAAGTTTTTTTTAGAAAAAGGACAACCTGCAGGACGGGCGACAGCCCATCGCATCGGACAAGGCTGTGGGAATCGAACCCATAACCGAAATGCGACTGGCCTTTATCGCCTACCACTGGCCTACAGGAAGTCCCTGTTTAGTAGAAACTAGTTTTATTTTATTAAGCGGCATGATATATGAAGTATAAGTTCATTTTTGGAACCATATACGATTAATCTAACCATAAGATGAACTTATAACTTTTCAAACATTTTGTTTGAGACAGATGGAATGACCAATCATTCTATTACATGATCTGCTAACACATCACGAATAACAAATTCAACTTCATTTATTTAAGATATGAAGTGGAAATTGTTCAAGGCACGAACAACAGTGAGATTGTACCAAAATAAAGTAAGTATTTATTCTAATTCAAATTTTCAACTTTAGGGAAATGATCTTGAAAACCAAAAATGTTGTCCTGGTGATCTTATACCTGATGAATCAGATGGTACCTTATATCATCACAAATCTATGGATTTTTGATTACTGGATTTTCCATAGCCATGTTCTCTACCACTCTCCATCAGAACATGATGGTTAGATTTCTCTTCCATATCCATATTTTCACCTATGTGGAAACCCAGTGATTAGTTTATTTGGGTAACTGTTAAGTTTCCTACTTTTGTTTTAAAATATTGGTTTTGGTATTCCTTTTTACGATGTGGGTTTCTATCAAAGAAACTTTCGAATAGTAAACCATTTATAACCCCGATGAATTTCGAGGGCGAAATTCATTTTAAGGGGGGTAGAATGTAACAGCCCAAGATTTTATGAAAAATATTCTTTTTAATTTCACTAATGTCTTGTGTTGTACGCAACACAAAAAGGAGCTTGCACAACACGCATCATTGACTTGCCTTGCATTACACGCAATCGCGACCTTCCTCGATAGCGTGTGTAGTACGCAATACCGAGTTTCACTAAACAACGATATGCTATTAAAATATTATTATAACTAGCCGTTATGAATAGTAATAACCACCTTTTAAAATTTTAGAAATTATAGCTCTCAAAATGGACTTCATTTTTGGATTCGGAGTATCGAATTTAGCCTAAGGTGAAATTTTGGTACTTTTCGGATAACTTTCATATTCTGATGAATAGTGAAAATTACTAAATTATAATAAAAAACAACTTTTTTAATAAAAATAATTAATAGTGATAAATTATTAATTTGAGTCGTTTTAAAGTATATTTAGAATATATTTTTACAATTTAATACAATGTTGGTCATTGGATGTAATTTCACATTTAAACCAGACATAAACAAGTGTCAATCTTTTGATAGATATTGTTTCTTAAAAACACGCTATTTGTTTTAACAACGGGATTTAATTATAAAATTAATTAATGCAACTTCTATGTTATGAATTTGGTAAAATAGACTTCATTTTTGAATTCAGAATATGAAATGTATCTTAGGATGAAATTTTGGCATTGTTCTGAAAAACATCAATTTTTGATGAATAGTGAAACCACTAAGTGGTAGGTTAAAAACTGAATTTTGCATAAAACTTAATTTTACCACTTTTGTGAATGGAATTTCGAAAATCCGACAGACACGGTTAATATCAAGGACTAAAATGTGGTTCAATGAGATGAAAATAATTTTTGGTGAATAGTAACTTTTTATTTTTTTTACCACGGTTAATAGTAAATAGGGTAACTAAGGGTAAATATGATATTACTATTACCCTAACACATGTCCTAATTCTATTGGATAAGTGTAATTCGACCAAAAACAACCTTATGAATATAATATGACCATTTAGGTCCACTTGGATTAGATTATGACATTTAATATTATTTTATTTAATGAATAGTCAAAATAGTTAAAATCAAAATTTAATAACTAAAACATTTTTAATATGGGGTTATACATAAGATAAATTCGACTATAAATATTCATTAGAAAGCTAAAAAGATTTCATACATAATGATATTTTATTTATAATTTTTAGACTTTAAATAAATTAATTTATTTATGACACAACGATGATGCAGTAATTACCCTTTTAAGGAAATATTAACATAATTGATGTTATAAATGCTCAAATAAATGTAATTTGAGACTTTTTATGAATTCCACTAATTTTCTAGGTTACTATGTTGTATTAGTGTTGATTTAATCAACTTGGTTCGAACATCTAATTCTGTTATGACTTTCACAAAAATCATATATCAAATAGTGTCAAAATTGACACAAAATAGTTTTTAAATCAAATATTATATTATTAATTGTTATTTTATTCCTAAAAATCTAAGGTTCGGACAAAGGACTTAGATAAGGATATATATATTAATAATAAACAATTTGGGGTTCGTTTGGCATGTTATAGTAAGTTTATTAACCATATAGTGAAAGAAAACAAAAAGACACGGTAAAAGTTAAATTATTTAACTTAGAGTTAAATCTAATTGATAAGGTTAAAATAATACCCTAAACTTGTCTAAATCCTATTGGTTGATAGGATTTCGACCCATCCCCACTTTAGCTTCGAAATAAGACCATTTGGAACCATTATAAACCGATTTTGACTTTAATATAAAATAATATTTTGAGATATTCCTAAGGTGCCCCTCTCCTCCCTTATAAAAGGGCACCTCCTCCCACTCCTCCTCACACCAATTTGAGCACTCAAGCTCGGCCAACCCCTACCATTTTCTCCTCTCCACTTCCCTAGAATAATCCTAGAGGTCCTGGTCTTCTTCAAAGACCAATCTTAGTTCCCTAAGTGGAGGATTCAAAGAGGCGTTCCAAAGAAGAGGTAATATCCATTACCGATCTTTTCAATTTCTTTCTTCTTCAACTTCTTCTTCTTTAGTTGTTTCATTATAAAGTAATAACATCAGTATTTCTCATATACTGATATGTTATTATAAATATGAAACAAATCTAATTAACCTTCTATCCATCCTACGGAAAAATGAAATCACCGCGCGTGCGTACGTACGGAATACCGTCTCCACGCCGTGGTGTAATCTATTTTCCGCCACCACCTTAATTGGATGGGTATAAAGGTGTAATGAGTAACTATATATGATTATTATAAAGTGATATTGATACTGAAATAGTATACATACACTTAAACACAATTTCACGACCATGGGAACGATATCATCGCTCGTGCGTACGTACGGACTACCGTCTCCACGACGCGATGAGATTCATTCTCAATAATTAAACATTAATGAATGATTATAAAGTATATATAATATGTACTAATGAAATATATGACCTGATAATGATACTGGATTTATGTATATTTATATGTATGTCATCTACCTAATTCCATTCAATTCAATAAGGAAGCGAAAACAGCGTTCATGCGTACGTACGAACTACTGTCTCCATGAACGGTGTATTTCTTTCCATTTACTGATTTATTATATATGTATATTCTGAATATATATATATAAATCATGTTTTATATTCTGGAATTAAGTAATCATGATCTAAGTAATCATATGAATAATTACAAGTTAAAAAGACGAACGATAAATGAAACAATTTTACCCAAAACGCTTCTTTAACATGGAATTTACAAAAGAACGGGTAATATAATGTCATAAGTGAACCATATATGATATCATAACAATGAATATGATTCTGTAATAAGTCAATGACATTATGTAAATCATTATACAGGAGGTTCAGACACATACGAAGCAAATCGGACCTAAGGTAAGGGAAATATCACAATCTCATTTTTATCCGAGATTGTTTATTCGTAAGTATTTACTGGGGTGTATTTTATCATCCACATCCATGTTTCATAAATATTTAATATTATTTCCATCCACCTAAAATTGTTTAAATCCATTTTTACCCTTCGGTGATTTTTTAGTAAAAGAAATGAAAGGAATCTTTTGTCGTTTTTCGTACGAGGTACTTTTTTGACTTTTCCGACAAAAGTACGAGAAGAATGTTTTTTTTAACTTATACAGAATGAATGGATTTTTAAAACATTATTTCCAAGAATCTTCCTTTACAAGTTTTCAAGTTTATTTTTAATCAACTTCTTTTAGTTTAAAGTTTTATGACATGTTAAGAAAGGAAAAATGTTTTTGAAGAAGAAAGGATATTTTCCTCAAGAATGGAGTTCAAGTGTTTTATCAAAATTATTTTCCATCTAAGATAGTAAATGGTTCTGTTTTTATCCCTATTATTACATTGATTTGATTATGTTGTGATGGAATTATTTCTATGAATTCCTTTATCTTATATTAATTGTTTTATGATGTCACGATGTTTAAGATTCCCATTTTTATTACATGGGTTATGCAATGATGTATGTTTTAAGATTTTGTGGCACACATAAGAATGGTATCATTATGAGATGGGTGGGACCTATATCTCCCTCCAATTCATTGGGTAAAGATTTTATATCTCATGAGATAGACATGGCTGGAACGGTAGGTTATACCGGTTCAGTGAAACAGGACTGAAATGAGGGTTACTCGATTCAGAAAGGGACTTTGTCCACTAAGATAGTCTTGGAAATGAGTCTTGACTAACAAGAAATGATTCTCTATGATTATGTGTGAATGCCACAAAGTTTCATGTTTTATGTTATGATTATTGTGATTACATTTCACTACCATGATTTACCCCATGTTATGAAATTATGATCTCTTTTGCAGGTTAAGATTTCCAAAAGTTATGTGCTTATGTATATGATGTGATTGATATTTCTTTTGTTTACCCTTACTGAGCATTTGAGCTCACCCTTTTATGCTTTCTTTTCCCCAGGATATAATGAAATGTTTTAGGTAAAAAAAAAAGATGATCTTTATGGGAGATTTTGAAGATCTTTCACCGCGATTAGAAGATTATATTCCGAGTTTCCAAAGACACTAAACTATTACGATCCTTGTGTGTGTGTTTTTTGTTATGTACTAAGTATTCTGCAAATGTAATGTAATGTCTATGTACACGTCAGGCTTCGGGACTCTACACTCCTCCTGGGTGAGCGCTTCAGGTGCCCTGAAATTGGGTGCAGCAACCAGGAAAAACATCTTCGAGAAATGTTCTGCTGTGAGAATATCCCAAAAGATCCTCAGTCCAGATTCGGGGTCTAACCCTTCATTGCCCCACTCGTAAACTGGGGGCGATTGGGGAACTCGTAGTGGTACTGAAATAGACTGCTGAGGTGGCAGGCTGGCTGGGGGAGATATGATGAGCAGGCTAATAAACCACTGCATCTCAGGGTATCCTCTGAAGAGTGCAGGGACATGGCCACCACGTTACAGTAAGATGGGCTAGTGACCTCAGTTTTAAGCACATGGACTACAGATACTGGCGATGGACCACCCTGCTGATCATCTTCCATTGGTCCCCAAATAGCTTTTCATGATCTTTGGTCAAGATAGAGAGTGATTCTGGTGATGATGGTGGTGATTTCATGGACGAACCATGGGGAGATGCCAAATATTCATCCTCCTAGATGTATATTCATTGGGAGGCAGGGATGTAGTGGACCTTGCATTCTGGAAGTATGAGGCTGATGTGCCTTGTTCCTGCCCCGACCATTTACATGGAGGATATAGGTGAGGGTTCCATAGTTGGGTCATATTCCACCTCATAATATGAGAAATGAACCAGTTTAATCATTATTTGAATCTACCTGTCATTATTTTTATGCTAGAGACGACCGACCCTCCTACCCTAGGATGGTTTTTTGGGATAGGGTAGATTTCTGGATTGAGGAGGGCCTTCCTTCGTACTTGTGCTTGGGTGAAGGGGACTTCCTCCTGGGTGAGATAGGGTATGAGGATCCCTGGATAGATATCAAAGGGAACACGGGGAGGAACACCATATCCACTGACTGATGTGTAAAGGGAATCTATATAGAAAGTGCTGGAGTGGGTAGGAGCTCCACTGGAGCTGGTAAGATCATGGGTAGGACCTTGATGCTTGTTTCCCCTAGTAGTGTTAGCATTAGGAGGGTCCTCATACTGGTCAAGATAAACACAGGGTAGGACCTCCAGGTTGGTTTCCAATGAAGTGAGGCTAACCTTCACTCCTCCGATTTCTGAGGTGACGAGGACCTTTTTCGTCCACTATAAGGACATGGGGGAACCCCCCTCAAGCTACTAATTGATTGGTTGTGTTAACCCCCCACGTCGGTGTCCTGTGGCAGGAGGAATGACCCCATGCCCGATTTTATGAACATGGAAGAGGCTTTTGTACTGAGTGTCACTGCCTTAGGGTGGACCCTCATTCGGATTGGAGGTGAAATGGGGTGGACCTCCACACTGATCATGGAATTAGGGAGGATCGGCGTTCTTAATGGTGGCGGTACGAGGATGATTTCTATACTTGGTTTCATTGTCATGGTTCACTCAGTGGCGGGTGCTCCCTGTGTCGGTGACTAGGAGAGTCGACCCAGCCTGCCTGTGGGGCAGTTGGAGGCTCGAAACGGGTCGGGTATATGAGGTCCCCAACTCAGCATACACTTGGAGATAATGATATGCGTCGGTGGTGGCACGAGCTTTGGTAGTTGATAACATTGACTCCCGACGTGGCTTTATTTTTACATAGTTTTTCCACATCTTTTTATTTAATTTTTATCAATTTATTTAATTATTTTGACACTTTTTAATAAATAATGGCACTTTTGCATTTTAATCACTACATCTTCTAATTAATCATTTATTATAATTAAATATATGTTTTTAGTCCATTTATATATTTTTTATAATTATTTTAATTATATTAAATTAATTTCTAGATTAATCATCTTAATTGGGTTTACTTTTAGATATTTATAAATGTTTATTATTTAATTATTTTTCATTTTTATTTGCATTATTCAAATTTAGTTTTTAATTTTCGACTTTACCATTTCATTCTGATTTATTTGAATATATTATCTTCTTTAATGGGTTCAATTATTCTGCTAATAAAATAAGTTTAAGTGAAAGTTTAATAACGTATTATGTTTTTAATTTTATGATTTCATTTTTTCATCTAACTAATTAATTTTGTCTTTTAATAACTCTAGTTAATTCTAATTAATTTAATTATATGTTTTCATTTAATTATTAGTAGGTGTTCTACATATATTTATACATAAATTAAATTAATTTTAACTTTTATTTTCTTATTAAATAATTAGTCTCTTTTATTTTTAGTTTGTTAAATAATTTTGTTAGTTTTTATTTACAATTGATTATTTAATCTTAAATAGCATAGTTTAATTCCCTTTTGTTATAATTAATTAGTTTTTGTTTATTTTATAATTTGTTATAAATTAATTTTTATAGTTTTCATTTTCATTTGTTCTGTCGGTGAGTGACACATTGATTCTATGATGCACCAATGATTTGTCACACTAATGTATTTTAAATACCGGTGAGTCATAATGTGCTGATCCTTCCATCGGTTTCAGTCTCTGTTTTTAAACTATCAGTGAGACATTGTTTTCTTTCATCGGTGTGTCACTCACCGTTACTTTATTTTATTTTAACTAATGGTTTTTCAAGGCACACCGATTTTATTTGGCACCATTTAATTCCATCTATCGGTGAGTCATTGCCTCACCGATGTTATTTATTTATTTATTTTAACTTACGCCAACTTTTTTTAATTTTACTTCAATCAGTGTGTCGCTGCATATGACCATTATTTTTTATATCGGTGACTCACCCATCCACTTCCTACTATAGGTTTTACAAATATCACAGTGTTTCCAATTTCCTTTTCTCCTGCCGATCCTCATCGGTCTCTCTGCATCTCATCAATCAAATCACCCACTTAACGATAGTTCATTTATATTTATTCAGCCTCTTCGTGATTCATAGATATTGGATTTTTTTTTTTAAATACGTTTTTAAAAAAAAATATTTTTTTAAAAACGCCCAGGTTAAAAATATTTTTAAAATTGCCCCTCAAAGGCGGCAGGTGCGATGCCGCCTTTGCGTTTCGGGGCAAAGGCGGCATCGCGCCTGCCGCCTTTGGCCTTCACCCGAAAGGCGGCATCCGCGATGCCGCCATCCCCCTAAAAAAATTTATTCTTTTTTTGAAAATTTTTATTTTTTGTTTTGTTTTGTTTATATATATATATATATATATATATAACAAAAAATTTCAGCAGAATTTCTCTGCTACTAAATATCCAGCGGTACTGCCATTACAGCAGTCTGGATTCTGACAGAAACCCTCACCCAGACCTTCCTTTTATAAGATGGCTTGCCCTGGAAATCATTCTGCATTTTCGATGTGGGATTCAGGTTCTCTCTTTCCTGCGCAGTACATTCTGCATTTTCGATGTGGGATTCTGTTTCAAATGCGTGACTTTGAAAGACAATAAAATATAAACTATAAGACCAATATAAATGAAATTTTAAATATTGATTAAACATATAATAAATAGTTGAAAACAAAAAGAATTTCCTTAAAAATGATGATGCAAAATAATTTATAAGGTTTCAAAACCGCTTACCTGAAATTTAAAAAAGTTTCAAGTACGTAAATTTGAAAGACTATAAAATATAAAATATAAAACGAATATAATTGAAACATTAAAGATTGATTAAAGATATAAGAAATAGTTTAAAACAAAAGGAATTTCATAAAAAAAGGTTGATAGAAAATAATTTATAACCTCTCAAAACCGCTTACTTGAAATTTAAAAATGTTTTAAGCACGTGAATTTGAGTGACTATAAAATATAAACTATAGAACAAATATAATTGAAACTTTAAACATTGATTAAACATATAATAAATAGTTGAAAACAAGAGGAATTTCATAAAAAATGTTAATGGAAAATAATTTATAAGCTCTCAAAACCGCCTACTTGAAACTTAAAAACGCTTCAAATACGTAAATTTGAACGAGTATAATTATATAAGTAATAATTAATAAGTAATAAGTAATAATTATAATGAATAATAATAATTAATATTTATATTACTTATTAATAATTAATAATTAATAATTAATAATTACTAATTAATTAGTAATAATTATTAATTATATTACCAATTAACTAAATAATTAGTATATATATAATAATTAATAAGTAATAAGTAATAATTATTAATTATTAATTATAATAAATAATAATAATAATTAATATTTATATTACCAATTACTAATTAATAATTAATAATTAATAATTACTAATTAATTACTAATAATTATAATGAATAATAATAATAATTAATTACTAATAATTACAAATTAATTATTAATTAATTACTAATAATTATAATGAATAATAATAATAATTAATATTTATATTACTAATGAACTAATTAATAATTAATTTGTAATTAGTTAATTAGTAATATAAATATTAATTATTAATTAGTTAATTAGTAATATAAATATTAATTATTATTATTTATTATAATTATTAGTAATTAATTAGTTAATTGGTAATATAAATATTAATTATTATTATTCATTATATATGTAATAATTAATAAATAATTAGTTAATTAGTTAATTATTAATTAGTTAATTAATAATGATTAATTAATTACTAATAATTATTAATTAATTACTAATAATGATTAATTAATTACTAATAATTATTAGTTAATTATTATTAGTTAATTATTAATTAGTTAATTAATAATTATTAATTAATTATTAATTAGTTAATTATTAATAATTGTTAATTAGTTAATTATTAATTAATTATTAATTAGTTAATTATTAATTAATTACTAATAATTATTAATTAATTACTAATAATGATTAATTAATTATTAATTAGTTAATTATTAATAATTAATAATTAGTTAATTATTATTAATTACTAATTAATTATTAATTAGTTAATTATTAATTAGTTAATTATTAATTAGTTAATTATTAATTAATTACTAATAATTATTAATTAATTACTAATAATGATTAATTAATTACTAATAATTATTAGTTAATTATTATTAATTAACTAATTAATAATTAACTAATAATAATTAACTAATAATTATTAGTAATAATTAGTAATATAAATATTAATTAACTAATTAATAATTAATTAATAATTATTAATTAACTAATTAATTATTAATTAACTAACTAATAATTAATTAACTAATTAATAATTATTAGTAATATAATTAATAATGATTAATTAATTATTTATTAATAATTATTAATGATTAATTAACTAATTAATAATTATTAATTAACTAATTATTAATTATTAATTAAGTAATTAATAATTATTAGTAATATAATTAATAATGATTAATTAATTATTAATTAATTATTAATTAATAATTACTAATTAACAATTAATAATGATTAATTAATTATTAATTAATAATTATTAGTAATATAATTAATAATCATTTAGTTAATTAGTAATATAATTAATAATTGTAACTAATTAATTAGTAATTAGTAAGTAGTAATTATTAATTATTAATTATTAATTAGTAATTGGTAATATAAATATTAATTATTATTATTATTATTTATTATAATTAATAATTAATAATTATTACTTATTACTTATTAATTATTATATATATAATAATTATTTAGTTAATTGGTAATATAATTAATAATTATTACTAATTAATTAGTAATTATTAATTATTAATTATTAATTATTAATAAGTAATATAAATATTAATTATTATTATTCATTATTTCAACTAACAGTGTCTTTTTTATTATTTAACCATCGATCTCACTCCACTTTACCCTCACCGATCCATCTCTTTTTTTAGTGTCACCCACACACCGATAATTTACAATTTTACACCAGCCTTTCCCTGCCACCGATAGTTTCTTCCTCATCCATGCACTGATGCGTAGCAGACCTTCTCACGATCGGCGTCAAAGCTTGTTCTCTTCATTTTCACAGCAACCACTCACTGATGTTCTTCCTCCATCATGTTTCAATCTCTTTTCCATTGATCATGGAATTTCAGTAGTTTCTCGTGCCTTTACCATAAATCGATTCACCATACCCACAACAAATCAAAACTACAAAGATATATATATATATATATATATAAACTTCAAGTCCTCTAAAATCTTTTTCCACCCAGATATCAAATTTGAACAATCCTCCACAGTTTGTTGAGATCAGGACCTTCGCAAATTGAAACTGCCTTGAAGCTGCCCTGGTCACGTCACCTGGCTGAGTAAAGGAGGAGGGCGAGATGCAAATAATCATCGAACCTGCCACTGGTTGTACCCGCGTATAGGAGGGATGTGTGCTGCAGATCTGGGTTGAAGACTATCTTCCATAGCTTTTCCGGAGATTCTGAGACTGCAACACCACTGCTGTGAAGTAAGGGTAGCCGCTTTACCGTTGTTGTAGGAGTTCGTTCCTCACTGGAATTGGGAGACTGCCACGCCGCATTTGAAGAGAGGATCGGGAAACCGACTGAAGCCGCTGTTCTTCTTGGAAGAAGAACGAAACCCTACCCCCATGGTGCAGTGCTGATTTGGGGGGGAGTAAAAAAAATTAACTAAAAAAACTAATGAATTATAACTAAATTCAAATAAAAACTTATACTAAAAAACACATATAGAAATAAACATTAATAATTATAAATAAATAACTTATATAAGATATTTAGTAAAACAGATTTGTTCTTAAAATGAATAAAATTTTAATTATTTAATTGATAGTTATTTCTAAAATCATGTTAGAAAAGATTGTTAAATAGAACATTAGTTATAATTTAATATTATGTATTAAAAATTATTTAATAATACATTTTGGTTATAAAATAAAATACAAATATTAGTTTTAAAATAAATTAAAGATAAACTAAACTAGTTAATTTAAAATGTTAATAATGTAAAATTTCAAAATAATAATAAACATAAAGTTTATAATTCTAATTAATAATGTTAACTAATTATATAAAAATAACTTATAAACAATTTAGAATCAAAATTAATAATTAACAAAACTTTTTAATAATAATAATAAATCTTTTATTAACAAATTCATTCCACTTATATTACGTAATTTATCAAGGTTTATCTTTTATAAATTCTATTTCATTATAAGTAATTAAAACTTAATTAGTAGTAGCAATAATATAATTTACTTACGAACATTATTTCAATGTTTATTAATTATTTTAAAAAGACATTTAAATATAATAATTTCTTAAACTATAATTCTTTATTTCCTTAGCGTTTTAATTGTTTTGATTGTTTTTCTTATGCAGGTTCATCCAAGGGTCAAAAATATGTGTAGGTGCATTAAACTAACTCAGTGGAAGTTAGTTTCAAGAGAAAAACGAGTGCGATGTGCCTGTCACGGATAAAATGCATGTTTGAGGTGCTTAAGTAGAGGACTTTTGCAGTTAGTGGAACTGACCGGTGACAAGCAGCAGATGACAGATGATATTTTAAGAAGAGCAAGCAGCAAAATTTGGGAGAGACTCTCATTCGGAAGATACTCATTCATATAACAGATCCGGAGCATTGCAGTCCAGGAGTCGAAGGAGCAGAGGAGCAGAGCATCTTCGGGGAGTTCTTTCTCATTTTTTTAAACTCTTATACTCTGTTTCTTTGAAATGTGTTCCTTTACTATAGTGATAATGAAAAATATATTAGTTAGATAAATTTCAAGTTTGGGGAGAGTTCTTGGTCTACTGGTGATTATTTTCATCCTTTTCATTAAACATTTCTTCGGTGATTAGAATTGATTGGTGAGATTGATTCTAATTACACATTTCTGCTTCATACCACAAACACTGAATTTTTCAAAACTCTGTAATCATTTGACGAGTTTGATTATGGAATCATCTTTTATGTAATCAAATCATAATGAAAATGTCATTACTTATGGAGAGTTTGTACTGTTGTTCTTTTAAATCATCTTTCTTACGTTGTACTTCTTTGGAGTGGGGAAATCTAAGTTGTACAATTTTTGCGAATTAACTTCTCATGAGGGAAGAAAGTCACCTATATGCAGTGTACAATGCAGTACTTTTACATGATTATGAGAAAAAATTTAAACTAGTACACTAGAGTAAAAGTATTACATTGTACCACTTCATGTATGTGACTTTCTTCCCTCACTAGGAGTTAAGTTGCAGAAATTGTACAACTTAGAGTTCACCACTCCAATGAAGTACAACTTTAGAAAGATGATTTAAAAGGACAACAATACAAACTCGCCGTAAGTACTGAATATTTCATTATGAGTTGAATACTTAAAATATTATTCCATAATCAAACTCGCCTAATGATTAAATAGTTTTGAAAAATTCAGTATTGGTATGAAGCAGAAATATGTAATTAGAATCAATTTTGCTGATCAATTCTAATCACAAAAGAAATATTTAATGAAAAGGATGAAAACATTCCCCAGTAGACCAAGAACTCTCCCTGAACTAGAAATTTTGCTAACTAATATATTGTTCATTATCACTATAGTAAATGAAAACATTTCAATGAAACAGAGTATAATAGTTAAAACCAAAGGGAGAAAGAACTCCCCGAAGATGCTCTGCTCCTCTACTCCTTCGACTCCAGGACTTCAATGCTCTCGATCCGTTATATGAATGAGTTTCCTCTGAATGAGAGTCTCTCCCAAATTTTTCTTCTTTATCTTCTTAAAATATCATCCATCCTCTGCTGCTTGTCACCAGTCAGTTCCACTAACTCCAAAAGTCCTTTACTTTAGCACCGCACACATGAGTTTTATCCGCGACAGGCACATCAAACTAGTTTTTCTCTTGAAAATAACTTCCACTGAGTTAGTTGAATGCACCTGGACAAATTTTTGACACTTTAATGATCCTGCATAAGAAAAAAAATCAAAACAATTAAAACTCTAAGGAAATAGAGAATTATAGTTCAAGAAATTAGTTTATTTAAAAGTCTTTTTAAAAGAATTAATAAACTTTTAAATAATGTTCTTAAGTAAATTATATTATTTCATATACTAATTATGTTTTAATTACTTATAATGAAATAAAATTTATAAAAGATAAACCATGATAAATTACATAATATAAGTGGAACGAATTTGTTAATAAAAGAGTTATTATTATTATTAAAAAGTTTTGTTAAATATTAATTTTGATGCTAAATTGTTTATAATTTATTTTTATTTAATTAGTTAAAATTATTAATGAGAATTATAAACTTTATGTATACTATTATTTGGAAAGTTTACATTATTAACATTTTAAATTAACTATTTTAGTTTATCATTAGTTTATTTTAAAACTAGTACTAGTATTTTATTTTATAATAAAATGTATTATTAAATAATTATTAATAAATAATATTAGATTATAACTAATTTTCTTTTTAACAATCTTATCTAACATGATTTTAGAAATAAATATCAATTAATTAAATAAAATTATATTCATTTTTAAAAATAATCTATTTTACTCAAAAACATATATAAGTTATTTATTTATAATTATTAATGTTTATTTCAATTTGTGTTTTTTTTTGTTTTTTTTGTTTATGTTTATTTTATTTTATTTATAACTCATTAGTTTTTTTAGTTTATTTTTTTACTCCGCCCACCAAATTGGCGCTGCACCCGGGGGAGTAGGGTTTCGATCTTCATCCTAGCAGAACATCGGCTTCTGTTGTTTTCCTACTCCTCTCTTCAAACGCGGTGTGGCAGCCTCCCATTTCCACTATGGACCGAATTCCTACAACAATGGTGAAGCGGCTACACTTCCTTCACAACAGTGGTGTCAAAATCTCAGAATCTCCATAAAAGCTATGGCGGTCGGTCTTCAACCTAGATCTGCAACGCACATCCCTCCTCTACGTGGGTACAACCAGTGGCGGGTTCGATGATGATTTGCAGCTTGCCCTCCTCCTTTAATTAGCCAGGCAACATGACCAGGGGAGCTTCAAGGCAGCATCAATTTGCGAAGGTCTGGATCTCAAAAAACTGTGGAGGATTCCCAGTCTTCAACAGTGGTGGCTTTGACTTCTTCAAATTTGAAATCTGGGTGGAAATGATTTTAGAGGTGTTGATGTTTTTTTAAATATATATCGTTGTAGTTTTGATTTTCTGTGGGTATGGTGAATCGGTTTATAGTAAAGGTTAGAGAAACTACTACAATGGCATGATCAATGGAAAAGAGATTGAAACGCGATGGAGGCTGAACATCAGTTAGTGTTTGCTGTGAAGACGAAGAGAACAAGCTGTGAAGACGATCGTGAGATGGTCTGCTGCGCATCAGTGCGTAGATGAGGAAGAAACTATAAGTGGTATTGAAAGGCTGGATTAAATTTGTGAACTATCGGTTTGTGGGTGAGTCTAAAAAAAGAGATGGATCAGTGAGTGTAATGTGGAGTGAGATCTAAGTTAAATAATAAACAAGACACCGTTATATGAAATAAAAACGTATTTGTGTCTAACAAACCGATGGAGGGAATATCGGTGAGTCACCAAGAGGCTGAATAAATATAAATGAACTATCGGTAAGTGGGTGATTTGAGGGATGCGATGCAGAGAGACTGATGAGGATCAACAGCAGAAAAATAAATTTGAAACACTGTGAGATTTGTAAAACCTATAGAAGTAAATGGATTGGTGAGTCATTGACTCACCGATATAATAAATAATGATCATATGCTGCGACACACAGATAGAAGTAAAATTAAAACAACTCAGCGTAAGTTAAAATAAATAAATAAAAAACATCAGTGAGTCAATGACTCACCGATAGAAGGAATTAAACGGTGCCAAATAACATCGGTGTGCCTTGAGAAACCGCTAGTTAAAATAAAAAAAGTAACGGTGAGTGACACACCGATAAAATAAAATAATGTCTCAATAATAGTTTAAAAAGAGAGACCGAAACCGATGGAAGGATCGGCACATCGTGACTCACCGATAGTTAAAATACATCTGTTTGACAAAACATTGGTGCGTCATAGAATCGGTGTGTCACTCACCGACAGAACAAATAAAAATGAAAACTATAAAAATTAATTTATGAAAAATAATAAAATAAACAAACACTAATTAATTATAACAAAAGAGAATTAAACTATGCTGTTTAATACTAAATAATTAATTTTAACTAAAAACTAAAAAAATTAGTTAACAAACTAAAAATTAAAGAGACTAATTATTTACTAAGAAAATAAAAGTTAAAATTAATTTAATTTATGTCTAAATAAATGCAGAACACCTACAAATAATTCACTACAGACATATAATTAAATTAATTAGAAATAACTAGAGTTATTAAACAACAAAATTATTTAGTTAGATGACAAAATGAAATCATAAAATAAAAAACATAGTACTTTAATAAACTTTAACATAAACTTATTTACTTAGTAGAATAATTGAACCAGTTAAAAAAAGTTAATTTATTCAAATAAATCAAAATTAAATGGTAAAGTATATAATTAAAAACTAAATTAGAACAATGAAAATAAATATGACAAATAAGTAAATAGTAAACATTTAGAAATATCTTCAAGTAAACCAAATTTAGATTATTAATCTAGAAAGTAATTTAATATAATTAAAATTATTAGAAAGACTATATAAAAGGACGAGAACTACATATTTAATTTTAAAAAATGATTAATTAATAGATGTAGTGATTAAAATACAAAAGTGCCATTATTTATTAAAAAGTGTCAAAATAATTAATCAAATTGATAAATATTAAATAAAAAGATGTGGCAAAACTATGTAAAAATAAACCCACATCAAATTCCCCCACACTTAATCATTGTTTGTCCTGAACCAGTCCCATGTTTTATTTTCTTTGAAAAACAGTAAATTGTATATTATTAAGATCACACAACAACATGTACAGCACTAAAAAACAGAGGACAAAACATAACAATAGGATTTTTTAGAAATTTAATTACTCATATGAATCTTGCATATAACAAATACTCAAGGGTAATTAAGAAAGAAAATACCATCCATTAAAGAAGATGTCATGCCTCATATGTGATAAAATTAGTGACTAAATTCAATCCAAGCTAAAGTTCTAAATTCAAAATTGACATGAGGCAAAATATCAATGGTTGTATGATCTTAACCTAGTAACTTTTTACTTTGACTTTTTCACCTAGGTTCAAAAAATAATTAATTTTTTTTGTTAATCACCTCATTGATACTACCTAAATGACTTCCATATAAACCAATTGTCCCCTTCTTCATTTGGTGTTCATATTTCCCCTTACCCTAATGATCTCATTTTTGACCCTAGTCAATTTATTTATTTTTCCCAAGCCATGTATCATTGTTCCAAGCACTATGAAAATGCACTTATTCAAAGTGTACAGAGGGATTTTAGTAAACAGAAATGCACCTAACATCTAGGGTCTCTGAGACTCACAGTGGGATCCCAAATGTCCAAATTATTCCAATTTTAAAAGATTTATATCAAAAATCATTTACATTGGCTCTTTAAAGCAATTACTTTTAATATTTAATAGTTTAATGAGGCCCCTAGAATCAGAATCAAACTTCTATTTCTAAGGGTCGTGATCATAGCTCCACAAACATGTAACCAAAATCACTTTCCGAAATAGTTCCTAAACAATATTTCCATCAAATCACTATGTAAGATCACTCATCAGTCATCCATTATCATCAATTTCAGAATTTAAGCAGTTATTAAATACCAACAAAGAACTTTTCCTAAGGAAAGACCCAATTCAGTAGAATGTAAAGCCTAAAATTATGCAAGAATTTTGAAAACATTTATATATTTTTTTACAAAAAGTTTGAAGTTGCAGTGGGAATTGATGGTCATTCAATTAAGTACAGTTTAGCATAATCAAGAATTGACCCCCTCCCCCATACTTAAAACCCAACATTGTCCCCAATGTCTACTTATAAATATGGAGAAGAACATTTTGACAATTAAAGTACAAAATAGATTTTCAATTAGGTAGATTGATGACATGTACAAAGGTCATATTGAAGTTCAAAGATATTGTTTTCCAAACAAAACTAAGTTACAGAAGATTCACAAGAAATCACATGTATTATCATTCAAATCTAGGGATAATGTTGTTCCATTAAAGTACTAGAAATAACATGTAACTTGAGGGTACACAGTGAAAAGTGTGAAAGCATTTCAAAGATTGGGTTCAAATGTATTTTCGGTTTAGCAAAAAAAGGCATGCCAAACACCCCATAAATACAAATAGATCCAATGAATCAAATTTGAAACCTACATGTACCCCCCACACACACATGTTCAAGTAGTATTCAAAGATTTTAACAATAAATTTCAATTTCTAGAAATATATACACGCTGATTTTTTAATAAAAACTGACTTTTGTAGTGGAAACAAACATGCAACAGAATTTATTAAGAAAGAAGAAATTATTTTAAAGCCACAAAATATATAGAATATTTTTTTTATGAAATACATGCAGCCAATTTTCAGAAAATATATAATATAAATTCTAAAACAAGCAGAATTTTCCAAGAAAATAAAACATGCAGTAGATTTTTTTTAAAGCATTAAGGAGAAGAAAAATGAAACAAACAATAACAGTAAGATACTTCCCTGACCAAGTTTTCCATTACTACTTCAGCATGAGAATTCCACTCCTTAAATGACATATTAGTATCTTCTACGAAACATAGAGTATGTAAACCACAGAAAATAAATTAGTATAGAGAGTGCATACAGAAGGCAATACAAAATGATTTTATTCTAAGTAAAACAATAACAGAAATAAAAGTAGACACAAAAGAAATAACAAGGGTTGACCCCCATGAAGCACTGAATTTAAAGTCTTCTGTTAGACTTTATTTAACTACAAATTTTTTATTTATTAACAAAACAAAGACCATGGGTTGCCTCCCATGAAATGCTTGGATAAAAGTCCACATTCGGACTTTATTCAAGAACAATTTTCAAGCACATTGAAGGCATCAAAGCCCTTTTACTGTCCCTAAAAATAAAGTTTCAATATCCGCCCATTGACTAACATAGGTTTATTCTATTAACCTAAAATTTCAATAGATCCATTCTTCAAAACACTAACAATTGTAAAAGGTCCATACCACTTGGAATTATGCTTCCCAGGAAAGAGTTTGACTCTAGAATTAAAAAGAAGGTCCTTCTGTCCAGGTTTGAATTCCTTGTTTTGATAAAATCATGAAGTATTTTAGACCTCTATTTATAAATCCATGAATTATCATAAATCTCTCTCCCAATCTCATGAAGATCACTCATCTCAAGTAACCTCTTCTCCCCATCACTATTAAAATCTATGTTTGGAGCCTTAACTGCCCAATATGACTTATGTTGCAAATCCACATGTAAATGATAACATTTACCAAAAAGATGCCTATAAGGAGACATACCTACTAGGGTCTTAAAAGAATTTCTATGTTGACATAATGCTTCATCAAGTTTAAGAGACCAATATTTCCTAGAGTGTGAAATAATCTTTTCATGTATTTGCTTCAAATCCCTGTTTGAAATTTTTACCTATCCACTGGACTGTGGATGATAAGGAGTTATAGTTTTATGAACACAGCCATATTTATCCATCAAATCATTGAACTTTTAATTCATGAAATGTGTTCAATTATCAGTAATGAATTCCTTTGGGAATCCAAATCTTGTAAAAAAAATTCTTCACAAATTTTATTACACTATTTTCTTTATTGTTGGGCAGAGATACTTCCTCACCCCACTTTGAAACATAGTCAATAGAAACTATAATGTACTCATTCCCATGAAATGTTGGAAATGGACCCATGAAATCTAAACCCCAAACATCAATGATCTATACTTCCAAATTACCCTTTTGGGGTAACTCCTGCTTCCTACCGACATTGCCAAACCTTTGGCACCTATCACAACTAACCACTGAGCTCTTAGCATCATTAAAAAGAGTAGGGCAATAAAAACCATATTGTAATAATTTTTGAGGTGTCCTTTCACCGCCATGGTGACCTCCCCAAGGTGAAGAATGACAACTGTCAAGAATCAGGAGCATCTCTTCCTAAGGTACACACCTTATAAGGATTCCATCAGCACAACTTCTAAACAACAAAGGATCATCCCAAAGATATTATTTAAGCTCGAAGATAAATTTCTTTTGTTGGTTGTTGGACAGATTCTTTGGAAAGGATCCTCCTACCAAGAAATTATAAAAATCTGCAAACCATGCAGATTGCTTGACAGAAACAGTAAGCAGCTTCTCATTAGGAAAGGAAGAACTTATCTCCCTTGGATCTTCAGAATGGGTGTGAGGTAGCCTAGATAAATGGTCAACAACTAGATTATCAGCTCCTTGTTTATCCCAAATATCTAAGTCAAACTCTTGTAATAGAAAAATACATCTAATCAGTCTGGATTTTGTTTCCTTTTTAGATAGTAAGTACTTTAAAGCAGAATGATTAGTGAAATTGAAGACTTTAGAACCTAACAGATACTGCCTAAACTTCTCCATAGCAAACACAATAGCTAACAATTATTTTTCAGTGGTGGTAAAATTTTTTTGGGCATCATCTAGCAGTCTACTAGAATAATACACCACATGCAATTTTCTATCCTTCCTCTGTCCAAGGACAGAACCTACAACAATGTCACTAGCATCACACATAAGCTCAAAAGGTAGTTTCTAATCAGGTGCAGTAATGATACGAGATGTAGTGAGTTTTTCTTCAAGAAGAATAAATGATTTCAAAAAGTTTTCATCAAAATTGAAAGGTGAATCCTTGGCCCCAAAAGAACATAAGGGCTTAGTTATTTTAGAAAAATATTTTTTGAATATCCAGTATAAACTGACATGCCCTAAAAAACTTCTAACACCCTTGACATTTACAGGAGGTCAAATTTTTTGAATTACATCAATCTTAGAAGTCTAAACTTCTAAACCTCTCTTGTAAACTTTATGATCAAGCACAATACCTTCTGTAACCATGAATTGAAATTTCTTCCAATTAAGAACAAGGTTGGTTTCAATGCATCTCTCTAAGACCAACACATTATTTTCATGACAAGTATCAAAAGTACTCCCCACAATAGAAAAGTCGTACATGAAAACACTAATAATTTTCTCAATAATATTAGAAAAGATTGCCAAGATTCACCTTTGAAATGTGGCTGGAGCTCCACACAAGCCAAAGGGAATCCACCGGTAAGCAAATGTCCCAAAGGGTCATGTGAATGTGGTCTTCTCCTGATCCTTTTGATCAACATGAATCAGGTTGTAACCAGAATACCCATTTAGAAAATAGAAAAATTCATTTCAATAAATCCTCTCAAGCATTTGATCCATGACGGGCGTTGGAAAATGATCCTTCCTAGTGGATGCATTATGCTTCCTATAATCAATAAAGACTCTCCATTTTGTGGCTTTCCTAACTTGGACTTCTTCATTATTTTCATTTTTAACAACAGTGAAACCTCCCTTCTTGGGGAAAACCTGGACTGGGCTAACCCAAGCACTATCAGAAATAGGATAAATCATTCCAGTGTCTAGCAGTTTGATCACTTCCTCTATCACAACTTCTTTCATATTAGGATTTAATCTTCTTTGACAATCTACTCTAGGCTTATGGTCAGGATCTATAGGAATATTGTGCATACATAATGAGGGACTAACACCCTTGATATCAACTATTGTCCAGCATATGGTAGATTTAAACTTTTTCAAAACATTCAACAATATTTCCTCTTGGGTTAAATTTAGTTCAGTAGAAATTATTACAGGCAAAGTGGAGTTTTCACCTAGAAACGAATATTTAAAAGATAAGGGATTGGATTCAGTTCTTGAACATGTGGTTCTACACTATAAAGAAGACTCTTAGGCCTTGGAGGTCCAAGATCTTCAACATATTTCTTTTAAATAATATTTAAATACGAAATATTTTCAATTTCATGCTCAGATTTGGAGATAGCAGCCCTATTGTCTAAGGTGGACAGCTCACTGTCAGGACATTCCATATCAGAATTCAACATCTCAATGAAAGCATAATCATCAAGTTGTCTCAAAAGTCCTTCCTCATCAATATCAAAGTTCTAAAAAGTGTAGGTGCTTACAGAAACACCCTTAAATTCACTCATAATGATCCTATGTTCAGAAACAGAGTACTCTCCTACAGTAGAAACTGGACAGTTGTCCAGATCTCGATGATTTTTCAGAATAGTTGTTACAAAAGTATTTTCAGTTTCCAAATTAAATTATTCAACTGAGAATTGGTTTTCATTTTATTCAATGTGTTCAACTTGATTTTTATAAGAACATTAATCATCAAGGAACTCAATTTTTGAGCAGTTTTCAGAATATGTTGGTTCTTTAATATTTTTAAAAACATTGAACTCTTCTTCTTGTTCAGCAGTTTTGAAAATCATCTGACCCTTTGACACATCAATAACAGCACCACCTGTGGAAAAAAAGGAACTACCCAAGATGATAGATACCTCTTGATCACACTCCATATCTAAGACAAGAAAGTGAACAGGAAAAAACAACTTCCCAACTCCAACTAAAAAATCATCTACCCTTCCCATAGAATTAATGAAAGATATATCATCCAACTGGAGAATGATCATGGTGGGTTGAAGATCACCCGACCTCAACTGTCGAAATAGTGAGTATGGGAAAAGATTAACGCTAGCACCTATATCACACAGATAGTTGAGCTGACTAGAATTTCTTAGAGTAAAAGGGATGACAAAGCTACCTAAATATTTTAATTTTGGTGGAATTTTTTTAAAGTACAACACTACACTCTTCAGTGAGGCTGTAGGTATCAAATTATTCGAGGGTATTTTTGTTTGAAACAATTTTCTTTAAGGATTTCAGATATGATGGAATTTGAATTAAGTCTTGGATAAATGGGATCTTCACTTGTATCATGGATAGAAGACCAAGGAATTGAAGAAGTTCTGCCTTGGTATTGCTTTGAGGTTTCAGCTTTTCTGGGAAAGGGATGGGTGGGGAAAATTTTCTAAGGACAGTAGGAAAATCCCTCACCTCTTCCACAAATTTTTGTTTTCCTTTATTCATTTGATTTTTCGAAGAAGTTTCAGCATGATTTTCAGGTGACAATTTCCTATTTTTATCATTTTCATTACTTTTCTGTGAATTTCCAGCATGTGTGCAATGCAGATTTTTATTATCAGATTGAACCAATTTCTCATTTTGGGAATTTTCTACATTTTTTTAACAACATCCTGAGTATTAAGACCACTTCTAGTGACAGAAGCCATAGAATTATCCCTAGTATTATGTTCAGTTTTGCTTGGAAGTCTACCTTTTTTCCTAGAGGAAATGTCTCTATCAAGTTGGCCTAGTTGTATTTCCATATTCTGCACTCTCACATCATTTTGCATTTTGTCTGACTCATATTGAATTTGATGTTTATTAAATTGAGCCATGTACTTTTCCTCTTGTGAATTAATTTTATTCAATATTTGATCCAGTTTAGAAGACATTTCATTATCATTATTTCCTTGAGTGTTTTAAGACTCCCCCCTTTGTTGATTTTGAAAGTTGGGTCTTGGTTGGTTCTGATAATTAGGGGTAGTTGGTTGCTTAATAATTCATTGATCTTTCCATGATAGATTTGGATGGTTCCTATAGCCTTGATTGTAATTTTTTGAGAATGTATCTTATTTTGGATGAAACTTAGGACCATAATTAACAGAGTTTAAGGTTTCAGGTTGTTGGGCAGTTAAATCAGCATTAGGAAAAAAAATTCAGAGTGCCCAAACATACCGCATTGAGTGCACTGTTGCCTTAGTGACTGGTACTGATTCTGATTTTCAATTTGATATACATTTTGTTTTGAATTCGTGTTCATTAAATTTTGAAGTTGGTTGGTTCTTTTGGCTAGTTGATATATAGTTTCATTCATTTAACCATTGTTATCACTCATATTCACTCTCTTTCTTCTTGAATTTTTATGTTGATAATTAAGGGCCAGATTGTTAAAAATTTTCCCCAACTCATCATATGTTTTATCATTGTAACTACCCCCAGTAGCTTGATCCACTAAATTTGGACCAGAGGAGGACAACCCTACATAGAAAGTATCCATGAGAAGATGATATGGGAGTTTATGACGAGGAAGCTGCCTAAGCAGGTCCCCAAATCTATCCCAAGCTTCATGAAAAGATTCTCCATCCTCTTGGTAAAAACAAGTGATCTTAGTTCTCAATTATCCTATTAATCATTGGGGATAATATTTCATAATGAATGAGTTGTAATCTTGGTCCCAATTCTCAAAAATGTTTTCATCTAAACATAAAAACCAATTCATAGAATTCCCTTTAAGGCAAAATGTAAAAACTCTCATCCTTAGCTCATTTTCAGTGAGTCCTAATAATGGAAGTTGCTGCACAGTGTTGTAGAAATTTCTAATGAAGGCTAACGAGTCATCATTAGATATCCCATTGAAAGCAGCCAATAGAGAAATATGTAACTGTTTAAATTCATAGTTTTTTTCCCTTGGACCGAATCTTATGGATGATGGGTTTCTTGAAACTTGTGGGAGTTTTAACTCCCTCATCCAAGGGCTTTCATGTTCATATAAGAGTTCTAGATGGTTATTTTTAAAGATATTACACTCGGGCACTATATTATTTATGTTTTCCATTTCAATTTTGTTCTTCTTTCTCAGAGCAGTGAGATGTTTATCATTTTCAAGGTTCAGTGGCTCTAATCTAACAGCAGATTGTCTTGTGCTCATGCAAACAACAGTAACAGACACTACTCAACAGTAACAATTTAGCAAAATGTAACATTTTTTTTACAGTTTTCAAAATTTTCAAATTTTTTAAGATTTTTATATATGTGTTTTTTTAATGTTTTTTGAGTAATGGATTGTGCCTTCCTCGGATAAGACGCCAAAAACATTGACCAGCTTCAACGACAGTTTAGGTCAACTCCCCTCTGTAGGCGTCCTCCTCGCCTCGCGCCCGATGCTGTTAACGGGTCAACCAGACTGGTTCTAGTGGTGTAGGTGCATAGCTTACCTACTCCTCGACTGGTGGGGCTAGGTGGCTGTGTTGGCACATCCTGGAGGGGGCTCTCCTTGGGAACCCTTAAAATGGGATCCCGATCAGGCTTTCCTTGACATCCCTAACCTCATCGGCGTAAGGGAGGGAGTCGTTGAAGTGTTCCAAAGAGAGTATCTTGAAATGGATGTACGTCAGAGTGGGGAGTAGTGTCTCCCTGAGAGACCCTTGGAGGTAGTTGTGATGATGAGGCACAAAGGCCTCTAAATCTTGGTGGGACATATACATAGTCTGGATAATCCCCTCCTCATATCGGTAGATGAGGTCATTTATCAACCTTTTCTGAATGAATTCAAATGGGGAGATGG
This sequence comes from Viscum album, assembly GCA_963277665.1. Lineage (NCBI taxonomy): Eukaryota > Viridiplantae > Streptophyta > Magnoliopsida > Santalales > Viscaceae > Viscum > Viscum album. Next base: position 572,797,735 of record OY728122.1, on the reverse strand, counting down.
GGTGTGGGTTCCCAAGAGTCGTGGATGTGGATACTGTTGCGGAAGTGGTGGATCCATGTAGGAATGTTGCGTTTACGTTTCCCCCACCCCTACGTCGGTGGATGGGAAGTGATTAGTTTCTTGTTATGGCGGTTTGGGTCCTATAAGTCAGGGATATTAACACATTAGTGTTTCAATAAGGAAATCTACGTACAAGACCCCTAACACCATTCTATATCCCTTGGCTAGTAAGAAGGATCCATGCTTACAATATCACAGATCGATATGTCCAACATTCTAACTTCCCCGACCTCTGGATAGTTTAACGTTAGCCCACTATTTTCCTGGCAGGACCTGGTGACCAATAACTAGATTCGGTGAGATGCTAGTCCACTGATGTATCAAACACAACTAATATCCAAATTGAGGAGAGGAATTTCACATATGGTTCACCATTTCTATTTCCCATGCTTTCACTAGTGCGCGCACATCTGTCTATTTCGGAGGACGATGATGAACTAACTGTTTCCCCCCATTGCTTCTATCCCAAGTCTGGTGGCATTCATTTTTTTAAAGGACATTTGATCCTTGATCGAAACGAGATGATGGTATATCGGTTCATCCTTCCATGGATTCCTCCTTGGAACTCTTTACCTATTCCAGGTCCCCCTTATAGACTTAAGACGTTGTTCGTGAAACTCTTCCTAGTGCCATATCTTCATGAATGCCGGTTAATTACACTACTTATGTCAGGACATTCCATGGGGTCATGACATGGAAGCAACATTCGGTCATGAGAGTAGTCACGCTGGACATCACTAGCATGTCTGGACACTGGAACACTAGCATGTCTGAATTTCTTCCCCTTATGATAGTTCTTCTCGAGGGTGCAGAATCCCGAGGCATTCCATGTTGTGTGCAAGGAATTATATGTCATTGGCATGTCTCTGAGGTTTTCCTCAGCTTCCCATGAGTAACACAGGGTATGCCATGAGTTTAACGACTAGAGGAGACAAATTAGACTAACCAGAACACTGCATAGAGTGGATCAGATGGGTGTAACCCCTAGAGGGAACACTGATGCTGGGGATAATGCATGGTTAGGTACCCTATTACTGCTAGGGGAAGTGAAGAAGTGAATTGGAATGATCTCACTAGGATGTGGCGACTCGGGTAAGAATCAGGATAGATGATGGAGAGTTGAATGAAGTGGGTGGGGGATGAAATTGAATCATCCTGAAGCGGATGGTAGTGTGTGGCTTGAGCCTCATAGATACTTTCTATGTATCCCCATGGAAGGGAATCAAAGTCCACGTAGTTCAGTGAGGCAATGTGGCACTTAAGGAGGCGACCCGTATCAAGGGGACCTAGGGGAAGTGGAACCTCCATGTTGGCGAATGAACTTCCCGAAACATATAGGCTTGAGTGAAAGACCAGGATGAGACATGAGTGATGGGCTTGAACATCATGAAGTCTTCCTATGTACCATGCCTTGGAAAGGATCAATGTCCACTTAGTTTAGGATGGCGACATTGAATCTGGGTCTACACCGAGGACAATGACCCGATGACATATTGGGGCTTAAGTGTAGTTAGCAGCCTGAGTTGGTCTGACACCACTAGGGTAGACCAAAGATGTTGGTCCCAATGAAATGGATGACAACGTCTTACCACTGGGTTGGGGTTGACAACAGCTTACCAATGCATGGGTTTGACAACGGCTTATCGCTGCACGAGGTTGGCAAAGGCTTAACGCTAAATAGGGAACAGTTTAGTGTCATGTAAGGAAAAAGGGGAATATAGTTTAACATCATGCATGATGGGGGTGGACTGATGTGGAGTGGTCGAGACCAATGATAGTTGGGCTTGAACCTTATGGAGGCTTCTTACATACCTTTCCTCAGCTAGGATCAAAGTCCACGTAGTTCATGAGTGGTGTGGATGAATTGACTTGAAGTTTTTAGGACCAATGGTTGTTGGGCTTGAACCTCAGGGGGGGCTTCCTACGTAATTTTCCTTGGTTAGGGTCAAATTTTGCGTAGTTCCAGGAGGGTTTGGTGAACCAACGTGAAGTGGTCAGGACCAATGGGTGTTGGGATTGAACCTCATGGAGGATTCCTACGTACCTTTCCCTAGAAAGGGTCAATGTTCACGTAGTTCAAAATGTGTGTTTGGGGATTACACTCTAGGCTTCCATGGTCAATGCTTAATCTAAGCCCATGTGAGTCATGCTCGGTGTGAAAAACAAGAGGCAGTAAAGACTTGACAATCACATCATTAAAGTTACGTCCGTGGGAAGTGGAGTGGGTCTTACACATGGTTAGCCACCAAAAAAGGAAACAGGGGCTTTTGCGTGGTTAGCAGCCCAAAGAGGAAATAGGGGCTTACACATGGTTTGCTGCCCAGGGAGATAGAGATTGCGACTTACTCCAGGATGGAGGCCTGAGTGGCATCAAATCATAATAGGATTTGGATTTGGCATGAATGAGTGGAGGGTTCTGGTTCTCATCCCCCCCTCTGGTCTTTGGCTAGGAAGCAGATAGGAGGAGCAGAGACGATACCTCTCATAATAAAGGTTAGTGGCTTACACCAAGGTGGTTGCCCTTTCCCCATAGACAGATGCGGCTCCGTAAAAGAGGATCTCATTCCATGTGAGGATGATTTCACTCTCATAGACAACAGTGGGTGTTGAGAGTGTCTGAGAAGGGGTACCCCGTGTGCGATGCATGAGGCGAGGTCAATGTTTAACATCACGTGGTGATGAAGATGATGCTTGGAAGTTTAATTTCATGTAGCTCGAATGAAGTGGGCTCACTCCACACCCCTAGGACATACGTAACTAATAGTTTCCCACCCTTAAGGAAGGAAAGCCACCAGAAAATCCATGTGAAGGGGTTGTTATGGAGTGATCCATTTTGGGGACCACTTTAGCATGGCTATGCAATGAATCAATAGCCGTTAGTCTGCCTATGTGAAGAAGAGTAATGCTATGCAACGCAACGGGAAGAACCACCCAAGGGACATTGAAATCACTTCATGCAAACCTGGAGGGTCGCATGATAAAAGGAGTTGCAGAGCAAAGGGGTTCACAGATAGATGACTCATGAAGCTCTGGTGCTCCATGTATTGAAGGGGCATGGAAAAGGTGTATTCTTCACGAAGTGAAGTGTATTAGCCTAGAGATAGGGCATAGGTGAATATGAATAGTGCTTCATGAAGTGGGAAGGCTTTCGCGGAGCAGTGCTTCATGAAGCAAGGGTTATCTGTGAAGCATAGAATTGCGAAGCAATGTGCTTCATGAAGCACAATGTCCCTGTTGTAGCATGTGGGTTACAGGTTCAAGGAGGGTACTTCACAAAACATTACTGCTCTGCAATATCCTGAGTACCCTTGGGGATCCCCTTAATTCATGGAGGCCCATGGGCTCCACCAAGGGAATCCCCCATTGAAGAGGGGTTGAATTCAAGAAAAGGGAGAGGCACTTCGTGATGCTAAAGTACCTTAAAGAGCTCATGATTCATAGAGAAATAATTTATTCATAATTTGATAGATATGAAGGAAAACGTCTAGAGGCTTTGTCCTTCGAGCTAGAGGGAGCCCGATATTTATAGGTAAGAGGCACCGTGAAGCAGAGCTTTCTTGGCATGAATACATGTGGAGTTTTGTCATAATGGTAAAGCCTCCCACCTCATTTCTCCATGAAGGCATCACATTTATCAATCTGGTTCATGGAGCGTCCCACCTCCTTGCCCTATGGAGGCTTCGAAAATGTCAACCGGGTTAGTAGAGCCTCCCGCCTCCTTGCTCCATGGCTGTTTCTTAGAGGGGGAGCTTCGGGACGGCCACAGTACTATGGGGATCCATGGGCGAGCTTCGCGGGGCTGCCCCAAGGGCCTTGCATTTGCTTCTCATCTTCCCAAATTTTGGCGCCAACACACCTTCCAAGTTTATGGAAGTGTCCATTAAAGAGGGTTGTCTTAGATCATCTTCATGGATGGGGAAGAACACCAATATGGATTCTGAAGGTTTTATTAAAATCATCTAAATCATGCAACATAGAATATATTACTCTAACTTACCTAGTCCACTAATTACTATATCTGTTGGAAAATATAAACTACCCATGAATGCTCCTACTATTGTAAGAAACACTTCCATGAGGAAGTTAAATGGCTTTGACAAGTAAATGGTGGAAGACATCTTTAAGGAGTTTGAAACTCAAGAAGGGGAACCACATGCCGATGATCTACTACCTGTAGGATTAGAGTCTTCTGAACCTACTGTCCTCCTGAGTGATAAAGAAATGAAAATGTGAGATGAGTGGGAAACCATCCTTATATGCAACGAAGAATTTTCATAGAAGAACCCAGAAGTCAATTATATGAAAGAAGATTACAACAGGCTTGTCGAGAGGGGTATCCAGGCCTACCTTAACAAGGATAAGGGGTAATGGATCCTTAACTAACACGTCTTATTTGCTTGTTGATTTAAAAGAAGTAATATTAATGTGGAAGAGATCATCTATACTTGGAAAAAGTTGGTATTCGATATTTAAGACCTCCTCAATGATAATCTAGATGGGAAGCGAGTTTCCTTTCAATAGAGTGTTCTCATAGGTAAGGGTTCTAATAGGTTTAAACTAAAAATTATGGATTCTTTCACAACTCATGATGTTGGAAAATTTTTTTTATATGTTCTTGACTGGTTTCCCACTACTTCTCAAAATTACCATTATTAATAAAAATCTTTATTTTGGCTAATAAACTAACATTGCTTGGTCTAAAAAGTCACCAAGTGTGGCTTACAAAAATAAAAAAAATGTGCCTCCCAAAACACTAGAGGATTTTGATTATAAATGATGGATTGGATGATATTGTGGGGATATTATAACCAATGGTCATAGTGAAATAATGGTGGAAATGCTCAAGCTCATATGTAGGGATAAAAATAAAAATATGCATAATCAATAAAATAGAACAAATTAAATCTATAATAAATCTTATGTGGTATATAGGCATACAAAATATAATAAGGAAAACAAAAAACAACTATTTTCCCACTTTAATGAACACATATAAAAATAGAAAAAATGAAAATAAAATATAATAGGATCTATTTCCAACACGGATCTGAACCGCATACCTGATCTCCAAGATGATCAAGCTACTATAACCCATTCTTGAGACACAACATGATAGGATCCACTACATCAAGAAAAACAATTCCTTAAATCCATCAATAATGAATAATCTTCTCAAACACAAAAATATACATTAGGTCTGCATCCACACAAAGTTACATATAAAGTAGATGATAAATAAATCTTAATATATCACCCCAATGGTGAACCTATAATTTTCGGCCATAAGAAGTGCTTGCACATGTGATATTCCTAGAGTAGTTGGAAACTAATCAATAATGGAATAAATAAAAAATTTAAAATAAAGGTAGAAATTAAAAAAAAAATTATCAATATGAAGGTTCCTATTTGACACCCAAGGTAAGAAAATCCCTACTCTGGCACCCACTAGAGGATTTATAATTTATGGATCAACAAGCCACATGAATAATAGTGCATTTTGAAATGTCTATAGGATATAAAATATGTTTAAGTGGATTGGAATGAATCTTATACCCCAGGTCATAACCAATGATTTCCACATGAAAATGCACATCTAAAGGGCTTTAGGACTCTAATAGCACTATTTGAATATGTGATAAGAACATTTTGGTCGATACAACTATAAAATCTATCTATCAATAATATAATTATAAATTAATCATGTGACAGCTATAGACCCATCAATATGTTGGATCCATACATAAATCTTGTATAAAATTGCATCCATGGACCATAGATCTCAATACATGTAAATACCTGGAAATTTCAAGGAATTTTTTTAAATACTTTGGAATTTTACGAGTTTGTGGCTTTTGACGGCGCTTGATTCCGAGGCCCGGTGTGACCGAAATCAATTTATGATGTTTAACTTAGGTACGTTTAGTGAACGAACAAGTGGGTTTTTCTATCTTTTGAACCGGTGCTCAGAATTGAAATCTGAGGGCACCGATGAACATGCAACTCCGGTAATTATTTAATAAGATCCTTACCATAATTGCATTCGCGCTGGAGGAGAAGTTAATTTTGGGGGTTTATATAAGAAGTAAAAAAATTCAGAACAATTTTTATTTTATAAGGTGGTTATTCCCTCCCATGGGTAGTTAAGGATGGGGCCAACAACCACTTAACTACCCAAGTGTGGATTTTAGAGAGGTGGGGATCACACAAGCCCCTCCATTTAATCTCCTCTAATCTCATTAAGAACCCCTCATTAATTTGGAAACCCATTTTTTTTATTTTCCAACACGTGTATTAATGGGGATCTTCCCTCTCCCTTCCTTTAAATCAATGGTCAACACTTTATTAAATGTGGTGATTTAATTCTGGGAGTTTCTTTGCATGTGTAATTAAATAATAGGAGGAACCTATTATTTAATTTGGGGAAGAGCCTTCATTGTGTGAGAGAGATCGGGGGAGCTTTGGATCTTTTGGAAGAGCGTCAGTCTCTAACTAAGAATGAAGAAGAACATCGGCCTCTGACGAAGAACGAATAAGAACGCCGGTTCCTCAGAGATCGACGACACACCACCCTTACTCTTCCCCGCGGAAAGGGAGGAGATGCCGGTTCCTCCTCAGCGCACTCCGACAATGCCTAAGATCCTCTTCCCTACGACTCTGAAATTCGAAATCAATTTTTGAGGTAGGGGAAAATATGCATATTCTATCTTTTATGATAATTATACCCTTGTGCTTGGTGATTAAATTGTTGGGCGACGTTTACACCTCTAACGTGGTGGGTGCGGGTTAACGAACAAGCCAAAACCCACCGCTATTTGGTTCTTGATGAGAGGAATACTTGGAGACGATGAAGCTTGGCCGAAAGGGAGATTGGAGACATTCATAGTGATGTACAGGTCCCGAGACGACCGCAGGCGCAGACGGGAGCAAAATCGGACCACCAGAATGACTTTGGTGGCCAGCGGAAGTCTCCGGCGGCGCGGGTCGCCGGTGTAGCAGTGCTCCAGCGCACTGCCAGTAGGGGCCCGCCATAGCTGAAGCCGCTATGTCGAGGTCTGGATCCCTCGGCTGCGTGGGATCCGGTAGGAAATCGCGGTGCCAGCCTGGCGCCGCGTCCGCGGAACAAAGGGGGGTTCGCGTCCCCCCCGCCCGGCTCGCTGGCCGAGCCAGCGTGCCCCCTCCGTCTGGGCTGGGGCGGGTCACGTGAACCCGGCCGCACCCCGCCGGGCCGAACCCGGACCCGGGTCGGGTCGACCCGGTTCGGGTTGACCCAGGGGGGTGGGCTGGGTCAGACCGGGCCCAGACCCCCACTTCGGACCATTTTCAGTCTTTTGCCCATAACTTGAGCTATGAACCTCCGATTGACGCACCGTCAGTTGCGTAGGAATACTTGGACCGAGATGGTCATTTTAGTATATCAAAAATGAGGTTTCAGTAATGTTTGGGTACATCTGGTTTGGTTCAAACCTGAAACCAACTGGGCCTTTGGAGCAGAAACACTTATATCTTAAGGACTGAACATCCGTTTGATGTGCCGTCAATTGTGTTGAAATCCATTTGATGAGATGGTTATTTTGGCTTACTACACTCATGGTTTGGACCTAGTTAGAGTGCGTCTGCATTGGATTTAGCTTAAAAATCAACCGGGCCCCTGGGATGGAAAAGCCAATAACTCTCAGACCGGGCGTCTAATTGTCGGGTTGTCTGTCACGTTGGGTTTCTTTTGATGAGATGGAACTTTGGGATACATCAACTCAGGACTTCGTGATAGTTGATGTATCTACCCTTGTATTGAGTAATGGACCCTCCCGGAATCGATTGTGTTGTGTGCGGGAACCCCAGAGCTGGCTACGACTACGACGATGATGACTGTACTTGGATCCTCCGTGGGTTCGGCAGCGAGGACGTCTGTACTTGTATCCTTCGTGGGCCAGACAGTGAGGATGAATGAACTTGGATCCTTCATGGGTTCGGCAGTGAGGATGACTATACTTGGATCCTCCATGGGTTCGGCAGTGAGGACGACTGTACTTGGATCCTCCGAGGGTTCGACAGCGATGACCACTATACTGGGATCCTCCATCGGGTCTGACAACGATGACTACTGTTCTTGTATCCTACGTGGGTCCGGAAGTATGACCTCTATACTTTTATCCTGAGTGGGTCCAGTAGAGTATCTGGTCTTGTATACTATGTGGGTCTGATAGCTTAGCTAGTCATGTATCCTATGTGGGTCCAACAACTTAGATGAATCCGTGACTACACCTGATCATCTCAAATGCTATAAAAAAGATGTATACCTGTGTGAGTTGAGTTTTGACTTCAATCTTCATCAACGATGTGTTTGACTTGCTTTCCAGTGTGGACTGGGTTGTGATTTCTTGTTTGGACTAGGTTGTGCTTTCCTGTGTGGACTGGGTTGTGAATTTCCTGTATGGACTGGGTTGTGATTTCCTGTATGGACTGAGATGTGTTTTCCTGTGTGGACTGCATTGTGTTTTCTTGTGTGGATTGGGTTGTGTTTTCCTGTGTGGACTGGTTGAGCATGGGCTCAAGAGTTTGAGGTAAACTGTAATTTATGACTTAGGTATATGTATGGGAATATATCTAAGTAGAGTCGGTTGATACTTCGGGATTGTATCTTTCCCTTGTGGTTTATCGTTCTTGGATTATGAGAGACCTTCAGGGGTCTCAGGGTCCCTACTGAGTATCTTATACTCACCCCTGTACAGGCCATGCCCGCAGTACGTTGTGTTGGATGCAGACGATGGACAACACTGATCGAGTTGGAGGCTTGTGGAGCTGGACGGTACCCGGAGGTGGACCACTTGGTGGGACGTACACAGAGCGGACGACCGGACCCAAGGAGTTGAGGAGACTATCTGTACCCACCCTTCAGGTGGGATTTCCGGAGGATGACTCGGTGTTGCTGTCTTGCTTACTTTTGTTGTAATTTCCATTCAGTTGTACTGTACTTTCTTTTGGGTTTGTATACTGGCCCATTTACTTTTCAGTACTTACCTTGTACCTAGTTTTACATAGTGATTACTTCACTTGTGTACTCTGTTGTGTATGTTACTTCATAAAGGCGATTCCTTCCCTTATTTTTAGGATTTATGCCTTTGGTGCTAGTCGCCATCCCCTGGCCTATGGAAGGAAGGCTTTGGGTAGTCACAACATGGCCCCTGAGGATGGGTCGTGACAAATTGGTATCAGTGGGGTCAGATCTACCGCATAACTCAGGACTCTGATCTTTCCTTTCTATGAAGAAATAGTGTTTAGAGTATTGAGTGTGTTTTTCAGTCTAGGGAGTCCAGTGTTGGTGCGGCGGCTGACATATCCATACACCAGGACCTTTACCTTTGATTTCCGACTCAGTGCAAGAAAACACTGATTTTATGTGTGTTTCCTTTCAAAAGTTTTCTTTGTAATTACTTTGTGTCAGCTCACCGGGTATATTGTTTGACCGTGGCACAACTATTTATTTTTAGGATGGCCCCACGATGGTAGCCAGTCAGGGTTCCTAGTTACGTGTGGGATGGAAGCCCACCAAGCGATGAGGCTTCGGTGCGGGGCCCCATTATAGCGGAGGCACCATCGGTACCTCTACCCACTGGGCCACCGATACCACTAGCCCCAGCAGTGGAGAGTGCACATCGCCTGAGTGCACTGCATGAGTTTCAGTGTTAGAGGCCACCCAGGTTCCATGGAGAGACAGATCCTCAGGCAGCTGAGGATTGGGTAGAGGCTATCATCAGAGTATTCAGATTAGTAGGGACACCAACAGACCTTATGGTGATCATTTCCATGATCCTCCTACATGAAACAGTAGGGAGATGGTGGATCTGGATGCTCCAGGTGCACGACGAGGCATCTCTACTTTGTATGGACTTTGAGAGCCTCTTCCGCTTGGAGTTCATTCCAGCCACCCATAATGCAGTGCACATTCAGGAGTTACTACAGCTGCGACATGGCAACATGATAGTAGCTCAGTACTCGGCGAGGTTTACCGACCTCTCGCACTGCACCACAGACATGGTACATGACCCATTTTTCTAGGCCCATACCTTTGAGTAGAGACTCAGACATGAGATTAGGGCTCAGATGATCTCCCTCAACGTCTCAACGCAAGTGGGGTTATTGGAGAGAGCCATTCTAGTGGAGAGTTTTCTTGCTAAGCAGTCACCAGCGGTGAGACCCTTCACAAGACGACACGTAGCAGAGTCTTCTACATCCGGCAGTAGACAGTTGATGCAGAGTTCCAAGCAGACTAGGATATCATATGAGTGACCTTAGGATAAAACTTTTGCTGTGCGGGGCACATGGCCCAGAGCCAGCCCTATGAGGAGCAGGCAGTGCTATGCATGCGGAGGGCAGGGACACATGACTCGAGACTGCCCGACCTGCCCTGGAGATGAGCAGTAGGTGGTAGAGGGACCTCCCAGGAAGAGGTTCGACTGTGGTGGTCCACTGGGAGTAGGCATACGTGGAATAGGGGATGGCCAAGCAGTAGTTGGTGGACAACGTTTTGAGGCCCTACCACCACCACCAAGAGGAGGAAAACCTCGACCGTAGGGAACATCTGGACAGGGGAGAGCTCAGCTTCAGGCGGCTGAGGCATACGACCATAGAGCTCTGGGAGCAGACGGGCATGAATAGGACTAGCTCCAGACATGGATACCTTTGTTCATGTTGCTTCAAGCTTGATAATGTCGTTGTTGTGGATGCTTTGTGTCTTTGTAATTTGAGCTGCAGTAATAAAATACACTTGTTCTTGTGACGTTTTCTTTCCTGTCCTTTTGGTATGGTTGATGCTGAGAGGTTCCGGTTAAAACCGTTGACTTTACCCTAACTTGTGAGATTCCAACAGGAGGAGACTGAGTAACCACACACTGATGCTGACAGTGTGACTCAACCCTTGGAGGTGAGAGTAACGGTTGGATATCTTAGTAGTAGTGTCGTGGCCTTACGACGTCTTCTATGACATGAAATTGTACCATTCATGTTAGGATTGACTGTATTAGGAAAATAACGTGGTTCATCTAGGGGGTGAGACCAGATTTCCTTTTTCGGCAGAGGAGAAATCTCAACAGCTCTTTGGTAGAACGTAGACAAAGAAGGGTGAAGATGAGTTCTTAGAATTGGCTAGTCTCACCCATTGTTCGTTGAGTGAACAATATACAGTTCTCTCCAACTCAATAGTCTCAGGTGTATCTTCTCTCATAAGGACATGAACATGAGACAACGGTGATGGATTGAATTCCTCCGGGACTATGACTTTGAGATAGTTTATACTCCTAGGGAGGGGATCACGGTAGAAGATGCTCCTAGTAGGAGATCGGGAACTCAGCTGTGAGGAGTAGCGAGATAGCAGCTGGCCGCGTTGTAGATATCATTTGTAGATAATGATGGAATCAACACGTGTAGAACCAGAAGATGGTTCGGGCTATGATGGAGAAGGTGCAGATCATCCAGGAGTAGATGAAGACTACACAGAGCAGGCATAAGTCCTATGCTGGTAGGGGATGAGACCACTGGAGTACGAGTGTGACGAGCATGTCTTATTACGGGTCTCACCTCAATGGGGTCTGCAGAGATTTGTCCGGGGCGGCAAGTTATCTATGCGTTTCATCTGGCCTTTCCACCTCAGATGCACCGGGTGCACGACGTCATCCTCATATCTCAGCTAACGAGATGTGTGCACGACCTATCTATCATCATCCACCACGGGGAGATGGACATTAATGACGGGGTGACTTTTGTGGAGGTCCCAGTGGAGATCGAGGATTGACAGGAGCGGGTCCTATGTGGACCTTCAATTCCTCTGGTGTGCTTTTGTTGGTAGCATGGAAATCTCCATGAGAGCACATGGGAGTGGGAGGCTCAGATGCGTGCTCAGTACCCTCATTTGTTTCCTTAGTTTATAATGCAGCTTTATGGGGATGTAAGCCCTGATGTGGGAGTAATGTAAAGACCCTGAAATTTCAATGAATTTTTTTGTTTAAATACTTTGGAATTTTATGAGTCTGTGGCTTCTAACGGTGCTTGATTTTGTGGCCTGGTGTCCCCGGAATCAATTTTTGAAGTATAACTCGGGTACGTTCAGTGAACGAACGAGTGAGTTTTTCTATCTTTTGAACCGGTGCTCGGAATTGAAATCAGAGAGCACCAATAAAGTCACAAAGCCAGTAATTGCTTAATGGGATCCTTACCATAATTGCATTCGCGTAGGAGGATAAGTTAATTTTGGTGGTTTATTTAAGAAGTAAATAAAAATTTTCGGAAGAATTTTTATTTTATAAGGTGGTTATTCCCTCCCATGGGTAGTTAAGGGTGGGGCCCATAGCCACTTAACTACCCAAGTGTAGATGTTAGAGAGGTGGGGCCCAGACGATCCCCTCCATTTAATTTCCTCTAATCTCATTAAGACCTCCTCATTAATTTGGCAACCCCTTTTTTTATTTTCCAATGCATATATTAATGGGGATCTTCCCTCTCCCTTCCTTTAAAGTAGTGGTGAACACGTTATTAAATGTGGTGATTTAATTCTGGGTGTTTATTTGCATGTGTAATTAAATAATAGGAGGAACCTATTATTTAATTTGGGGAAGAGCCTTTGTTGGGTGAGAGAGATCGGGAGAGCTTTGGAGCTTTTGGATGAACGCTGGTCTCTGATGAAAAACGACGAAGAACGTCGACCTCCGATGAAGAACAACGAAGAACGTCGATTCCTCAGAGATCGATGATGCGCCACCCTTACTCTTCTTTGTGGCAAGAGAGGAGACACAACTTCCTCCTCGGCGTGCTCCGACGATGCCTACGATCCTCTTCCCCGCGATGCCGACGTTCGACATCAATTGTTGAGGTAAGGGAAAATTTGTATATTCTTTCTTTTATGAGAATTATCCACTTGTGCTTGGTGATTAAATTGTTGGGCGACGTTAGAACCTCTAATTCGGTGGGTGTGGGTAAATAGACAAGCCCGAACCCACCGTTATTTTTTTCTTGATGCGCGGAATACTTGGCGATGACGAAGCGAGACAGAAAGGGAGATTGGAGGCCTTCGTAGTGATGTATGGGTCCCGAGGCGACTACAGGCGCATACAGGAGCAAAATCGGACCACTGGAATGACTCTGGTGGCATGCAGAAGTCCCCGCCGGTGCCTCGGCACACCTCCGGCAGGAGCCCACTACGGCCTCAGCCGTAGCGGGGAGGGCCGGAACCCACGACCGCGTGGGATCTAGGAGGAAATCATGGTGCTAGCCTGGAGCAATGTTCGTGGAACAAAGGGGGGGGGGGCATCCCACCGCTCGGCTCGTTGGCTGAGCTTGCGTGCCCCCCTGGTTGGGCCAAGCCGGACCCGGACCTGGGTCGGGTCGACCCGGTTCGGGCCACCCAGGGGGGGTTGGACTGGGTCGGACCGGGCCCATACCCCCACTTAGGACCGCTTTCTGTCATTTTCCCATAACATGAGATACAGACCTCCGATGTATGCACCATCAGTTGAATAGGAATTCATGGACCGAGACCGTTATTTCGGTATATCAAACATGAGGTTTCGACAAAGTTTGGGAACGACCGGGTTGGTTCGAACCCGAAACCAACCAGGCCCTTGGAGTGGAAACACTTATATCATAAGGATCAGACGTCCGTTTGACATGCCGTCAATTGTGTTGAAATCCTTTTTTTGAGATGGTTCTTTTGGCTTACTCCACTCGAGGTTTGGACACAGTTGAAGTGTGGCTAGGTTAGTTTTAGCTTAAAAACCAACCGGGCCCCTGGGACGGAAAAACCAAAAACTTTCAGACCAGGAATCCGATTGACGCGCCGTATGTCACGTTGGGTTTCATTTGACGAGACAAAACTTTGGGATACATAAACACTGAACTTCGTGATAGTTGATGAATTGAACCTTGGTTCGAGGAGCGGACCCTCCTGGAATCGAGCATGCATTGTGTGCGGGAACCCTAGAGCTGGCTGCGACTGCAACGATGACAACTGTACATGGATCCTCCGTGGGTCTAGTAGCGAGGACGACTGTACATGGATCCTCTGTGGGTCCGGCAGGGAGGACGACTGTGCTTGTATCCTCGGTGGGTTCGGTAGCGAGGATGACTGTACTTGGATCCTCCATGTGTTCGGCAGCGAGGATGACTGTACTTGGATCCTCCGTGGGTTCGCCAGCGATGACGACTATACTGGGATCCTCCGAAGGGTCCGACATTGATGACTATTGTTCTTGTATCCTACGTGTGTCCGGAAGTATGAACTCTGTACTTTTATCCTGAGTGGGTCCGGCAGAGTAGCTGGTCATGTATCCTATGTGGGTCCGACATCTTAGCAAGCCATGTATCCTATGTGGGTCCAACAACTTAGATGAATCAGTGATTACATTTGATCATCTCTAACGCTATATGAAATATGTATACCTGTGTGAGCTGAGTTTTGACCTCAATCTTCATCAACGATGTGATTGACTTGCTTTCATGTGTGGACTGAGTTATGCTTTCCTATGTGGACTGAGTTGTTCTTTCATGTGTGGACTGGGTTGTGAATTTCCTGTATGGACTGAGTTGTGTTTTCCTGTGTGGACTGAGTTGTGTTTTCCTGTGTGGACTGAGTTGTGTTTTCCTGTGTGGACTGGGTTGCGTTTTCTTGTGTGGACTGGTTGATCTTGGGCTCGAGAGTTGGAGGTGAACTGTAATTGATGACTTAGGTATAGGTATGGGCATATACCTTAGTAGAGTCGGTTGAAACTTCGTGATTGTATCTTTCCCTTGTGGTTTATCATTCATGGATTTTGAGAGACCTTCGGGGGTCTCAGGGTCCCTACTAAGTATCGTATACTCACCCCGGCACGGGCCATTCCCGCACTACGTTGTGTTGGATGCAGATGACGGACATCACTGATCGAGGTGGAGGCTTGTAGAGCTAGACGGTACCCGAAGGTGGACCACTTGGCAGGACGTACACAGAGCGGACGACCGGACCCGTGGAGCTGAGGAGACTGTTTGTACCCACCCTTCAGGTGGGATTTCCGGAGGATGACTCGATGTTTCTGTCTTACATACTACTGTTTTACATTGCTTTTAGTTGTACTGTACTTTCAGTTGGGTTTGTATACTGGCCAATTTACTTTTCAGCACTTACCTTGTACCCTATTTTACTTAGTGCTTACTTCACTTGCATACTCTATTGTGTATGTTACTTAATAAAGGCAATGCCTTCCCTTCTTTTTGGGATTTACGGCCTTGGTGCTAGTCGCCATCCCCTGGCCTGTAGAAGGTGGGCTTGGGGTAGTCACGGCACGGGCCCTGAGGACGGGTCGTGACAATACCATCCACTATACAAAAAAAAAATTTATGATTGCCTCAACACCTCATGACCATGATGCCACTATAGCAAGGGAGCACACTCAAATTTAGGGGGTTTCAACCATCTAAACTACCTATTTGATCCATAACCCCATCTAACCAAAAATAAAAAAATGGGGGAGAGAACTTGATCAATATTGAGGCCAACAACTGACCACATTATCCCAAAGGTCTCCTCAAACATAATTCCTTAATAGACACTCCCTCAAACATCCTAACTAAAATTCAATAGAACATAAGAGATCCAACCTCAAACCCACCATCTAAATAGTTGAACTATGAGCAATAATCAACTATTGTCCAACAAAGCCTGGGACTTATTGTAATCCCCAAGATCTCAAAAAATAACAAAAAAAACACAATCTGTTATCCAAGATCTATCATAAGGATAAAGAAATACTCGAGATACCACACAACCCATGGTCATAACACAAAGAGACATCCAACTTAAGAATACCCTATTGTAACTAATCTCTTAGGACACAACCATCCAACGATACTCAAATGGCCATGATGTCATAGTAAGATTATGGAACCCCCTGAGTGGTTCATCTATATTATCTAAATATGTGGATCACAACCACTACAAATACATATCATACATCCCTAAATGGCCTCAAACTGACCCACAATCAATAATGTGGACAAGCTGGAATCAAAGAAAAATGGAATTCCAACAATGGAATTCTAAATGGTCCTTAGGGAATCCTCAACAACAAGACCCTACAACGGATCATTTTCACAAGATGAACCTCGAACATAAACACCAACCAATCCATAAAGGGAGACCTTAGGAAACCATAAGTAAGTGGCCTAACATATTTGAGATTTCCCAATATGATCGTCTAAGATGTTTCTCAATCCCAAATTTTGGGATTTTTCCTAGACATCCCAAATTTTGGGATCTATCCTAGAAATCCAAAAGACATCCCCCACAGAATCCCCGGGACAAGGCAACAACCAAATAATGACACTCTTATGGTATCTGTAACTTCCCAAACTCGGATTCCGCCCAATGGTACCCCGAACCTGATTGGACACATTGACTCAAGCACATCTCCCCAAATGATAGAGGCTACCAACTAGAAATGAGGTCCTTTTTGAGTCAATGGGGAGACAATTCCTTCACTACTAGATAATATCACAGTAAAATTCAAACACATACAATAGAGGAAGTGAGTAAATATGCAGTCAACTGAAAGTATGGCAAGACATGAATACATAAATCGTCCAAAAATTTCACATATACAATGATGTCGATGATACATGTATCTAGAAATATCCATAATAGGTACAAGGTGATATAATACAATAAAAGTATCAAAAGAACAAAAGAACCAAAAGTCTTAGTAGCATCACAAGCCTCGTCTTAGCCCTAGGCTCTCATACTCTAAAACCAAATTCAACAACCTAAACTAGGGCGCTTTCCCCTATCATCATCTACAACTATATAGTCTGTTTGGGTCCCCGAGGAGGCCCAAATAGGTTGTGGGGTAAACATCCTAGTAGGAAACAACCGATGGTCTATATAGTTCAAAAATAATATACAATTTTCAAGAAAGAGTAAGTAAAGAATTAATGTAAAATTGAATGCCCATAAAACACTACTACAAAACCGACCTTTAACAGTGCTGGAATTTACCAATTCAAGAAAAATGCGACGAGAAAGTCCATTTTTATCAGCGCTAAAATAAGTGCATATAAAGGTTACCTTTTATCAAGGCATTTTTTTAGCGTTGATAAAAGTTCACCTTAATTAGTGCTTCATTTAAACACTGATAAAGGTTACCATTTATCACTGGTTATTAGCACTGATAAAGGTTACCCTTTATGAGTGAAAAAAATGAAGCGCTGATAAATTTTAACTTTTATCAGTGCTTTATTAGAGCTGATAAAGGTTGGGATAAAAATAAAAAAAATAACAATTTCAATAATTAAATAATTACTATTAAAAAAGAATAAACATATATATATTTTTTAAAAATAATAAATAGTATACATTAAATATATAGATATTTAAAATTAATAAATGAAATAATTAAAAAAATAAAAATTTAAAATGAGTATATTAAGAAAAATATTAAACATTTTAAATTAAATAATTATTGATAAAAATGAAAAACAGTAATATATATATATATATATAGATTATAAATATTGAAAATATCATATATTAAATATAGATATATTAATAAATATATAATAAAAAAAATGAAAAAATGAAAAAATAATTTATACATTAATTAATGAAATAATTCGAAATAAAAACGAATAATTTTAAAAAATATATATATATATATATATAAATTATAAATAGTAATAAATAATATATATTTGATATAAATATATATATAATTAATAAAATTCTAATTGAAAACATATTATTTTATTATTCATTTTTAATGTTGCTTGATTTTTCAATTTAATATATATCAAATTTCATGTGTTACATTTATTTCACAAACATATATATATATATATATATATGTAATTAATGAAATTTATATGAAAAAGTGTAGACAAATATATTTACGCAATATATTGAATGACATACAGCTAAAATTTATGTAATTTATTCAAATTTTAGTATATTTTAGAATTCCATTGTTAACAAGATAAATTTTATATATTATGTTTTTAATTAGTCAATTTTATTTATTCAATTTTAATACTATTATTTTTAGGTATTTCAATTTTAATATTTTTATTGAATTTTTTAGTTTTTTTAATTTGACCAATTTCTATTATATATATATATATTTATATATTATGTTTTAGTATTTTTAACATGTATTCATCTTTACATAACAACAAAAACAATTTTTATTTTATTGAAACGTGGGAGCAAGGTCACACAGAAACAATACAGCAAGAATTCTAAAAGATAGGGAACAAGGGAGGTCTAAAATAGTGCCAACCAAGAGCATCTGCCCGAACATTATTAACAGATTCTGAATAAAGACTACCCATATTAGGTAAAATAATCCTAAAATCATTTTGATCACCCTTATAGGCTAAAAAACCTTCCACTTTATTGCATTCATGTCGTGTATGTTAGAAAGCCACACCATAAAGAATGTATCAGATACACATTCGAATGTAATAATCAATAAACCAGGGGGTACTTGTTTTTAAAATTCATGTATTTAAGATTATATATGCACTACTAATTTTAAATATATATTTATAAATAAATATTTATAAATAAATATTTTTATAAATTGAAATTTAATATATTTAATAAGTTATGTATTTATAATTATTATAAATAAATAATAATAATTTTTTAATTAATTATTTATAATATTTTAAATAAATAAATAAATATATTTAATATTAAACAATTTTAATAAATATATTTAAATAAATATTTTCTCAGTGCTTTATGAATACTGATATATCTTGAGATTTATCATCACTATTTTTGCACTGATAAATATCCCTTTTAGAAGTGCTTATTAATTTAATGCTGGGAAAGGGGATCTTTATCAGTGATTTTCAGAAATCATTATTAAAAGTGTTCTCAATCTAATTAATGAACCTTAACCGGTACTCACTCATCACACTTCTAAATATCTTGCAGAACTCCTCTATTATCAGCATGACACCACTGTGATCCATCAGACAAATGAGGGATATAATCCAATGTTTGTTATTTTATACTTTTCCTCTATCGTTGTTTTATCATTTGGGTTTCACATTTTTTGTTTTTTGTTTTTTTATTAACTTTGATGATCCCAACATCTCATCTCCTCACCGCTGCCAGCACGACTCCTCTAAGCATTTTATTGGATTATTGACAAGACAGATATCTGTAGTTTATCTTCACACAAGACACTATGAAATTTAACTTCCTACTATTAGGATTAGATTGTATAGTTTAATTTCATGCAACCATGATGATAGATGATATGAAGTTTAGCATCTTTCTTCTAGAATAAATTTTTGTAGTTTAACATTCTATACATAGGATGATATACCCTTTACAGTTTAATGCCTTGCTGCGAGGATGAAGGTGTGCAGTTTAACCTTATGAGAATAGGATGAGAGATACTATGCATTTTAACATCTTTCTTCTAGGATGAAAATGTGTAGTTTAACATAATTGAAGCATGATGAGAGATGATTGATGACCATTATGAACAATATTTCTTTATTAATGTTATTTTTGTGCAGGTTTTGACTCGTTCCTCATCCATTGTGGTCAATGTGCATACACTATTTTTTAGATTTTCTTGGATTGTTTTTCCAAAATTATTTTTGGAAACGGAAAAAATGACTTCTAGAATAGGATTCTATTTAATTTTTTTTATTATGCTTTCAAAAAGTTTGAATAAAAGAATGTGGCTTGAAATTAAAAATGGAATAGTGGGTTTCCAAAATTGGATCTCCTCATTTCTTGTACATCTTCTGTGAAAATAAATATTCTCTAGAGGAATTTAATTTTCTTGAGGATGTTGAGCATGTATATAAAGTGTTTGTAACTCCCAATGTTATTAGAGTTCGTGTTGTTATGTGTCTTCTTGGGGGTCCAGCTTTGGAGAATGGGAGTTGTTTCCCCCCAACAATGCAAGATTGGATGACATGGGAAGATTTTAAGCCCATCTTTTCCTAATGGTTTATACCTTAGGAGGAGAAGATGTATAAAATGGGAGAGACCTTGTTTTTCTAGAAAGTTTAAAAGATGGTGAAGACTTATGTTTAACACTTCAAAGATATGGTTTCGTTTTGTTCGAAGGTGGTGTTGTAAGATCTATGGAAAGCTTCTCTTTTCATGAGGGTTCTTTATCCAGAGATCATGGAGTGAATCCTCTTCTTTAATGATCTACATTTTGAGTAGATTGGTATGGAATCATTTTTGTATGAGTTGTTGTAAAATAAGAATAAACACATTGGCTCAGTTTTTGTCTCTCTTATTGGGGTGAAGACATTTTGAGTTTCCTCGTTTTTGTTTTTTGGCTCTTGTAATTTCATATTTCTTTACAAAATTTTGTTTAATTTATCCTTTCGTATTTAAAATGGGTTTTAATGTGAACCTTTAAATGGTTATCCATTCATTAATTAATTCTCCTATTTCTATCGTGCTTATTTGGGGATGTCTATTTTTGTGGAAATTTCTCCTTGTGCCCTGTGTACTAGTTCATTTATATTATGTATTTTGGACATTTTAGCTACTGTTTCTACTAATGTAGTGTGTTGTAAGAATATTGGTGTCTACATGCCTACATTGAAAAATGAATCTAAAATATGGATTGGTTGTGCATCAGTCACACATTTTACAATAAAACTAATGATTCACATTGCACTTCACTACTATTGGGTAACACCAGCTTAACATAGCATTTGATCTGAACATCCTTCCCAACATCCCCATGATTCTCAAATCTCACACAATATATCCACAATATATGTCATATTTCCATTACGCATTCAATATTACTTTTCTTCCTACACCCATTTAGTATATGCATGTGGCAGGATGCATCCACCATCATTACTAGTTGTAAATGAGTGCAAGAATAAAAGGAAAAGTGAATACTGAATAGTGATATGATAGAGATGGTGGTGAGTGTTTGTCGGATGAGATCATCATCAGGTTATAGGGAAGGATGTTCATGTCAGATTCTATACTAAGAGGTTGTTATCCAACTGTAGTGAAGGGCACTAAAAATCCTTAGTTTTGTTATTTTCTTATATTGAGACCAATGAAACCATTTGGAATGATGTAAAGGTAATGTTATGATATAATTTATCTATTTTACTAAAAACAATATTATGAAATTTTGATTTAATTTTCAGTATACCTTGCAGATTTCATTTATTTATGAACATTTTTATCCACGTAAAATGCCTTTGCATGAAGATAAAATATGTTGTCTCTGGTCAATCATAGAGTTAATCTTGATATTTTCATAGTAAAATCATTGTCCAAACAATTAATGAATTGTTTCATATTTATGATAAATTTATTCCTTTTTAGTATTACACACGTAATAATTTTTTTCTTATATATGTGGATTCTTTTATTTGTGTTGGGGTGCTCTATTCAACTACCATGCTTCTTCTCCCTCAGAACCTTTTCACCCCTGCAGGGTTGCATTTATAACTTTTATTCAATTTCTCTCCATTTCATTCACAGGAAGCTCAACGCCACTGCCTATACTCAGTTACAAAAGTAATCTTAATATTTTCACCATAAAATCATTATCCAAAGAATTATTATATTAGTTCATAATTATGATTAATTTATTTTTTTTAGTATTATTCATTGTAATTGTTTTCTCAAACATGTGGAATAATTTATTTAGGTTGACATGGTTTATTAAAAGATACTCATGATGTGTTGGTTTTTAAACAAGGAATGTTAATGGAAATCGTGGGTACATTGATAGTTTGTATTTTTTGGAATTTATGTAATAATTTGTATTTATGTAACTGTATAAACCAATTTTTGAAATGCTTATAATATATTTTTTATGGTATTTGTGTCGTAAATTTCATTTAATTTAAATTATGTATTGGGAGTTCTTTTAGTTGATATCAGGTGTGTTTCTAGTGTGTTTCTGGTGGTTTTATGGTGCTTTTGGTGTTGTGGTGTGTTATTACAGCACACTATAGTATGAACCATTATCAACACTTTTAATAGTGCTGATAAGGGGAAAATTTATCAGTGCCTCTAAAAGGGGTTATAAAGGTATACATTATCAATGCTTCTATAAAAGTGATAAAAAGTCCTTTATCAGCACTTATCAAAGTGAATATAAATGATTAATTTCACAATGCTAAATAAAATCACTGATAAATGGGATCTTTATCAACTCTATTAAAAGTTATGATAAAAGACATGGGATTTTAACATCGCTCACATAGTCAGCACTTTTCTAGGACTAATAAAGGTCATTTATAGCGCTGTCAAAGCCCAATTTTATAGTAGTGTCATGATTATAGTCCAATAAGTAAACCAAACAGCTACTCAACACTCCCTACAACAAGATTCAGCTCCTGACTATGTAGCTATAAGAAAAGTAAACAAGTCACATGGACACATCATAATCCCATCGATATCAAGTAACCCACCACCATGCCATACATAAATCTATATCATGAAACCCATGGCCATGCCATATAATGAAGTGTAGACCCAAAGGGTTTGATCCAAGGTGTCTCGTACCAAGGAATCATTTAGAAAAATCTATTCCATGAAGGCCTAGATCTAAGGAACTCATGCAAGGTATCCACATCGTGTCCCACAGGTGTACCAGTGGAAACTCGGTCTAGGAACTGGTTAGATTCCCAGGAGCATGTATACCGACATGTCTTATGTGATTCCAAGTGTTCTAGATCCATGGGGTAGCAAGGCCCAAGCATCCCATAGAATCAATATTCAAGGGGAAGTGTCAACCCAAGGTGTCCACTATTGCAATCAAAATCCATGGAGAACATTCCATGGAATATATCAAACCATTCATGCAATTCATATAAATTAATAATTTAATTTCTATGTGATTATACCCACTCACATTACCAATTACCAACAATTAGTATATCAACTCATGCATTCCCTTTGTCAATTAAAATACATAAGTGCCTACCCTCCCATATTACCCATTCAAACATTCCATTAAATCAATTCATATAGGTATACCCACCCATATCACTATAATTAACATTTGACATGTCATGTGATAATACCCTCCAACATATCACCAATTATCAACAAACCCTTGGGTAGTTATCATTTATGAAAAACTATAACCACATGTTCATCCAATTTCATTGAAGAACATTTATTAAAATAAAAATTTAATAACATGGAATCGTGAAGAAAGGAGGGAGTATATCTCTTAGGGAATATATTCAACTCATTATAGAATTAACGTGATTCCTCTAATAAGGTAAGAATATGCACACTCCCCTTTGGTGGTTTAAATAGGAATAAACATGATGGAACCTTAAGGAACACCCCATGGATGACCATGAATCAAGAAATGGTTTCCAACATACCTAAACAGAACATAAGGGAATCCTCACTGGGTCTGACTAAGCCCACTACAAGTAGCTCACTCCAAAATGAGGCATCGCAGGAAATTACGAAGGGTGGAAAAGGCCAAATGCCTTAAAATTACTAGAAAATCCAATGAAAATCATAGACCATGTAACTTATCTTGTTAGTAGAGTGCCCGTCTAGTATCAAGTCCATATTGTCCTTGGTTTAGGAGAAAACATAAGAACCGATGAATAAGGAGAAATTAAAGCATATGATCCGAAATCCAAATATCAAAGTCATTGTTTCGAGGAATCATGTTCGGATAAAAAGTAATTTGATATTTACTGATGCAGTTCCAACATGACTGAAATCAAAACAATCGTAGTTTGGAAAACTTTTTTATCAAAAGAACACATTTTATTTATTTTTAGGCTCTCCAAAATGGGAGAAAACAGCCTTGCATAGAAAAATTAGAGGCTGATGCATCTATTTTTTAGAAAACATGGTGAGAAATTACATGATGTGTAATCTTACCACATGATGTGTAATACCTGGTTTTCATATTCTGAATAAAAACACATTCCCATCTTGAATTGTCCTAGACGGACCATTACACGTCGTGACATGGGATTACATGACATTTATCCCTTATTCACGACATATAATTGGCCTGTAGTCGTCCATCTTCTTCTTCCCCCCTTCTTTCCCATGTACAACCCAACCTGCCCATGGACTAGCTTAGGGTTTAAACTAAAAAGGAAATTAAACAACATTCAGCCCAAAATTAAAAGATTTTTTCATCAAGAAAACCCTGATAACATACAATATCAAATTCCTCTCTGATAATTAATATGCCAAATCCAAGTCCTTCAGGGATACCTCTTATCTACCCCAGTTCACTAAAAGGAACTCACTATTTCTCCGAAGATCCTGAAGGCCACATCATTAAATCCATATTGAGTGTTGGCACACTATGTGACCACAAAAATTTTGATAATATGTTCAAATATAAGGAGGAAACCCAAGTTCCTCCCCATAATGGGTAACATGCATTTTTGTTAGGAACACCTAGTTTTTCCAAGGAACCAATCCTAGAACAAGTTTCCTCTAAATAAATATACCATTTCAAGTAACATAATATTATGTTCCTTTCCCAAAACGATACAAAAAACCCCTGAAGGGTTCTAAACCAACCAATTCAATAAATTAATTTAATATTAAATGACCAATAAAGGGGAAGTGAAAAAAATAGAACCCCTCAGACTACATCTTGATGTGACAATTAAAGCATCAAGCCTGAAAACACAATCCACCAATGGATGAATAAACTTATTCATTCCCCACATAGAAATTAATTCAATTAGAAAAATTAAATTAAATTAATCAATTTAATCCCAATAGGTATAAAGCCTTAAAAATCCCCATGGTTTATCAAATAATTAGAACTATGACCTACCTTAAATTGAGGTCCTACATAGGAACTCCTTTAGTAATAAGGGAAAATTATATTACACATGATGCCCAATCATCTTGAAATATCATTCAATAAATTTTAAATTCAAAGAAACATCCACAATAATTGTACATCCATCAAATTTATGTGAGGTTTGTAAAGACACCATCTCTGGGGAATCTATCACCGATCCATGAAAACCCTCATCATCTGTAGTTGATTCCACCATTATTTAGTGGAATTGGATTTGAAACCAAAGGAAAAGACAACCAAAATAATCTTGAATTGATGAGAAATGGGAAAGGTAAAGTAGAGGACAAAACACACCTCAAAATTATTAATAATTCATAAAAAAATATCCCTAAACCGATGGGGATTTTGGAAATAAAAAAATGGGAGAGGGTTTAGTTTGTGCATGGATATGAGAAGGAAGGGGATGGGAAATAATAAAAGTATGAGATGGAATTTTGTAAATTTTCACAACCTAAAAAAGCCTCATGTTTTTCTAAACCATGAAATAGTTGTGTGGTTGTCTATACCTCTTCCAGAAACCTGCCATAGTTTTGGCACATTGTTTTCCATATCGTGCACATACTGTGTAGAATAGAACAAGGCCCCTCTACCACCCATCACACTGTTTTTATAACAATGAACCCTAATTTTAGGAGCCACCCAAATAATAAATTTTCCTTTATTGTATGTATATTTTTACTGTAACTATGCAATGACTATTCACTGAAACCATCCTACATTTTTAATAAACAAGAAATACCTTGAGAATCAGAGGACCACATGGTTTCCACTAAACCATGAAAAAAATGTGTGCTAGCCAAAGACATGAATTTACTTGATCAAAAACATTCAAACCACAATCTTTTAAAGAGAAAATGATTCACCTTATAGGACTAAAACCATGGATGATATTCTTCTATAAAGAGGCTCTAACACTTGGAATTCATAACTAATTCTGAATTCACCCAATAACTCAATATGTGTCCAAAAATTAATATTACCTCAATTGAAACTACACACCATAAATACTCATTTTCCCTGAGAAGAATTACTGTTTAACTAACCAAATATCCCAACATACCTTATATAAAAACATACCGGCAACTATCCACATGAAAATTATAAATTCCCAACACACTCCCACCATATAGCTTCATGTAACATGCCCATGACCATCGATCTCTCACAAAATATCTCTGATTTGGTTTCCTAATCATCTGACACACATCCCAACTGATGTAACACTGTGGTTTTTATCCTTCAACATGAAAAGTATTTGAAAATTCTCCATCCAAACATATTCAGGATAACTCCTTGCAATGTGCATGGTATAAGATTCCATCACTACAACAATCTTACTTACCTCAAATTCCAATAGCCAGGAAAACTAACTCAATATTGGGATGATACTCCCTACTGATAAAGTACACTCATCATTACCTTACTACCCAAAATAGAAAACCACATAGCCCACACTATGACCATTTTAGAACATAATAGATTGATGTTTCCAACCTAGTTTCACCTAAGATCTAGCATGATAAACCACAAAAACCAAATATCATTCGGTGCTTACCATGAATAGAAACCCACACACTCAAAAAACAACTTAAACTTGGTTCCATGACTTCCAATATCCTATCACGAAATCCCAACTATATGTATTTCTTACACCTCTATGATTAAAAAATATTACTCATGCACACACATGATATGTCCTGATGATGTTAGGATAATGTACCTAAATCACTAAAAAATATCCTCACACATTTTATTTCAGAAAAACTATAGGAACATCGACAATCCATTTCAAAATTAGTACATATTCTTCATGCTTTGATCGATAACATGACCACACTACACATAGGTGTCCCTCTAATTCAACAATCATCCAACAACACATACACTGAATTACCCTAATGCACCACCAAAATAAGAAGGAACAGGGGTCCACCCAAACCATACCTCTCAAACTAGCTATAAAATATGGAGCTATCTAAGATCTACAATTCTAAAAATATAGATATACAAATTACTAACTAACTCCTGTTGATAGTAAACCTAATAATACCCATCAAGGATGAAAAATAATTCCTACAAAAGCCATCAATTATAACCGGAACACATGCCCTGCTATATGACCCAATAGATATTATGTGGAAATAATATCTGAATACCAAGGAACATGAACTTTAGATATTAGGGGAACCACCACCACTAGGAAATATGAGCCCAATCTAGTGATTTATTAGGTATCATTTCCACCATTGAATTGCCAATATGGTACTCATATCCCATTTAAAACCCACATGGTTATCTATGTATCGCTTGATGCATGGACTGTATTTTGATCACCATATAACATGTCACCACAACATCCACTTTATCTATCATCAGAGGAAAATATATACTTGTTTTTCAGTTAAGTATAATGTCACTAAGTACATATACTAGAAAAAACCATATGATTAGTTGATGAAGCATTAAACAACATAACGACTATTGTTAAAAAACAACCCATACATGAATATTGAATTTAAACTCTAGTTTCATCTAATGATGCTTGAACCTTGGCATAATTCCCATGATCTATGTTTCATAATTTAGAATTATCCATGATTCTAAATATCCATGTTCATCAAACTATGTTAAATCACATAATCATAAAAGATTCATCGAACAATAGCAATAACATTCCCTAGGAACATAAACAGTTTATCGGTAACGGTTTTAATAAAACACAAGGACGATATCCATTAAATGTTATGAAACATTCATAGATTACCTATCTACTACCTCCCCAAATTATAAAATCAATCCTATACTAATACCCTTTTGTAAATAATCATGTCGACTCGACCTGACACATCACTCAAACTGGATCACCACAAGGCCTCAATAAAGACCCTATGAACTCTAGAGGCTATAGATTATCATTTAGAGTATGAATGATATAGTGAAGAAACTATAACCTTTGGAAAGAGTGAAATAACATTGGAAATAACCAATCTCATGTGTGGGCATAATGATTAGAGTGCGAATAATAAATTAACTAATACAAAGGCATGGTATAAAAAAGAATTTCAATAGAGTATTACATATTTTAACGATGAAAAACATACAAAATTTAGTTTCTATCTAGGCCAACCTCATGTGAAAAATAAATAAACTGGAAATAAAATACCTCAGGTTATACTTAAAACTCTGAGTATAATCACATACTCATTCTCCATAATAGGAAACCTATACGAAAACAATCTTGAGACATAAAAAACATCTCTCTCCTCAATCAATAAACAATAGGACTTGGCCCCATACGTCATGAAACATGTGATACTACTAGAAGATAGATGTAAAGTCATTATGAAAACCAAGTTTCATGTATACGGTGTGAGAAATAAATATTAGTCTTCCCCCACAACTAGTGAAAATATAATTTGTTGTCATAATAAGTGCATGTACACATGATATTCCTAGCATAGTCAAAAACTAATTACACCTTTCATAAAGAAAAAATTAATAAATGCATGGTTATAAAATATCAAATAGAAAACCATGGGTAGTAGTTTGACATCCCAATTTTAATCTACCTTGATTTAGCTCCCACTCGAGGTTTTATTACGCGTGTCTAACTCATTCAAAAAATAACCGACACATTATCTCTATCTTCACAGGATCCCCAAGATGTATAAATGGAAGGGCATTAATTATATACACCATGGTGTATCCATAGGATTTAATATGATAGAAAATATCTATCATGATTTAGAAATCCAATAGAATGATCTAAACTAGCGATAATAATATCTAGGATGAAGTAACTGTGGAACATATCTATCTTGAAGGTGCAAAAGAATGAATCGAGCACTAGTTATAGAATAAAAATATGTTGTATCTATACAGAAATCCCATAACACACATTATCCATATCCCCATGCGAACAATGGAATCCAAAATACACAAAACAACTCCATGAATGCCTCAACACCTCACAAGACTTAATCCACTCTATCCAGGGTGGACACTCAACTATAGTGGGTTATACCCATTCTGATAACCTATTATATCACATATAAAATCTGACCCTAACTAGATAATAATGGAGAAAACTAGATCATAATCAAGGCCAATACATGACAAAAATATTTCAATGGTCTCATTCTCAACGAAATGTCTTGAGCAGACATTTCCATAGACATCACGACTAATGTAAAAAAGAATGTGGGATGATACAAACTCAACCCCACCATACAAATAGAAAAAACCAGTGATAATCAACTGTTATCCCACATATCATAGGTAATCTTATGATATCATAGATATCAACATCCAAAAAACATATACCATGGGAACCCCATGACCCATATCATGGATAAACCAAAACCCATGCTCCCATTAACACCGTGGTTATAGTACAAATTAACGTCAATAATGGGACATCATTGATTACCCAAATATCCTAAAATGGACCAAATGTCATATAATCATTCTAATAAAGTAATTTTCAATGTTCCTCATCACCACCTAAAAATTTTGTCCCATCAAGGGCTCCTTAGTACAAGAAAAAAGATCAAATGGAATCACTAACCCCCCCATCAACCAAAAGTGTAACTTCAAGAGACCACACATAAATGGAATAATGTATATGGTACTTCATAAGTATACCATTCATGAGTCCTCCCATTCTCAACATCTAGGAAATTTCTTGGTGAAAACTAATCCAAACACCTTAGAATTTTAAGGCTAAGGTACCAAGTTTCCCATGACCCTATCATGGAATCATTCTCATCTATCACCAAGAGTCTGCTATGTGTAATTAAATTAAATATACCTCTTGTCCAACCCTGTCTTTCTCAAAAAAACTCACCACAAATCCTATGTTATTTTAAGCAACATTGTTGCATCCCACTTTGGAGGTAGATTACTAGGAGACCAATAAAAACTTTACAATCGTTTTAATGATAATGAGGTAACACATGATCCCCCTCATCATTTCCAATATGAAATGATGTTAGGTACAAGAGGTATTCCTAAAAACATAGTCATGAATAAGGGCCATCCAAATATAGATCAATTGTGAATGAACCTGAAGCCCAAGACAATTATTAGACAAAATAACCCATGTAGTGTTAGAAAAAAATTAAATTATTTTAATTAAATTAAAATACCTATTAAAGGGAAATTTAATAATGCTAAAACCTTGATCTAACTCATGTCATAATCACCAAATCATCTATAATGAACCCATAATCCCCTAATGGATGAATCACCTAACTTATTCCACATAAAAAATAAATCAATTACAACAAAATGAATTGAATTAATCACTTAAATTTTACGAGGCGTAACACATTAGAACTAAATGTGGTACATCCACTCTCTAGAACCATGAAAAACCATATGTTGAATCCACATGATGCACCGCAGACACAATATCCTAAAAAATCCCTATCACATGATGCTCAATTATTATGAAACCACATCCAGTTAAATTGTAATTAAAGGGAGGATACATGGGAATTTTAAATGCACTAAAATTGTGAGTGATTGTTTGAAAAAAAATATCATGAAATCCTCACACCAATACATTATAAAACCCCATCATATTAGCTAATTCCACCATCAATAAATGAAATCTTAAATGAAACAGTAGGCAGAGACAACCAAAATCCACCCTAGTGGAGGTGGTATAAGAAAGGTTCAAAGAGAGGAAGAAAATCACCAAAAAATGATAAATATCACCTAAAAATCCACCAAAAATAATGGTTAATTTTTGTTAATAAATGGAGAGGGATAGTGGATGGTCCTATAATTCATAGGGGAATAATGTATAGGGGAAATGATAAATTTCCAACAGGTAATTTTATTCTTTTACATCTTCTTAACCCAATCGAGCATGCCATACAATTTGTCTACATGGTTTCCCAAACCATGTGCTAGCAGTGTGGTTAGGTTTTTCCAAAATATGAAACCTTTCATGGTTTTTCCACATAATTTTAAAAACTAAGTGGGAACCATTAAAAACAACACTAGGCCCATGTACAACAATTCACTTGGTTATTCTACTATAATGTGTAATCCATATTCCCACAACCTGATACCCACTCACCCAAAATGGTTTCCCCTAGAACATTCATGGTTTGAATTTAACTATGAGAAAACCCAGAACTCAAACCATTCATAGTTTATTATGAACTATAATCACCATTATCATTAGAGGTTCTCATTGATTTTACTTAACTGTGCACACCAAGTAATTCTTCAGATGAATAACAGCCTACATTCTCATACTCACACATTAAACCCCCACGTATCAACTGAGCACTCAGGATACCGCATGTCCTCATACAATGATATAAATACATCTATGAATATTTTATAACACACAAAATTTTAAAATATATAAAAATTCCCCCAACAACTACTCATCAATGAAAAAAATAAAATTTCATTTAAATTTAACAACCCATTTCAATGATGGTTGTTACACCAACTCAAAGAGGATGATGAATCATTCAATGTAAATTCATTAAGGACCCATGAATAACTAGTGTGACATCAAGTTCCAAGCATACTATAATGATAAGTTAAACATGATTCATTTTTATATTTTTTTCATAAAAAGAGGATTTACATGAAATATAATGGTTGATAAAACCTAGGAGTTCATGAATATTGTATAGGGTCATATATGTGATGAATTATGACCCTCAAATTATTCATATACTATGATTTGTAACTATTATAGTGACTAGTGATATTTGATGATCCATGTAATTGGAATATGTCTGAAGGAATTCTATATGGTATGTGGTGAATATATTTTAGAAGATGTCCATATTTGTGGACTTCAATTTGGACTTGATTTGCAAGACTAACCAAGTTAATGGTTGTACCCCTCAGGAGCTAAAATCCTCTACCAGGGCAAGGAGTGGGTCTTCAGAAATTAAAAATTGGTATATTGAAAAATATCACATGGGTAGTTTATGATAGGGTAGTAGAAATTAAGTATTATCCCTTCCTTTAATAGGATTATCCTACTCCATCTATCATCAATTTCATTACATGGGATATATTAATATAGATTATTAGATTTAACAAAACTAGTGATCCTCTTAAGGTTATATAGGGGAATTGAAATTGTATTATGTAATTTCACAATGGATATCCAGTGGACACATATATGGTTATAATGGAGGTTTAATGGAGTATCCATGAGTTCATCATTATTTAGAAATTTGGCGGTCTTCTAGAAATTCTATTCTACAATGAGGGTGATGTACCTGGAGTCAATGTTAGTAGTTCTAGTAGAGCAATTTCCTTTAGGGGAGTCAGGTGATGGGATCTTAGTGAAACGGATCAAGATAGATCCATGTAATTAAGAAGAATATTTTTGTTAATGGGAGATAATATTATATAGTTAGGGGTATGATGATTATAACATTGATCTTTAAATCTATTTTATTTTAAATTATTGAGTTAAAAAATTAATATATCTTATCTATTAAATGATCATGGGGTTTTTAGTCTATTTTTATGGGTTTGATATTTATTTATGGGTGTGGAAATGGATATTTAGAGTGTTAAGGATTGATCTATATTGGTACGTGGATATAGGATATTGTATGCCCTTTTCAATTTGGTTATTTTAAATTTCAGTTTGATCATCAATGTGGACTAGTAAATTCATCAACACATCAACTTCCATTAACGATGGGTATATTTCCAATCATTATAATCTGATTTTTATAAAAATATTTTAATGTTTTATTATGAGGAAGTCCATTCTAGAAATTTCAATCTAGATTTATAGTATTTCATTGTATAGTTGTATAACATTACATTAAGACATGAAGATACATTTCACCAACTTGTTCCGCTAATTATAAATCAGTTATGGGAATTCATTCTTGAAAATTTATCATGATTTCAACTATAGAGTGAGATTGATTTTATTGTCAATATTATTCTTGTAAAAGTGAATATATCTGCTACCCCTTATAGAAAGGATTTAGATGATTTTTTATAACAAAAGGAAAATTTTAAGGATTCAGTGGTGAAGGTGTTTAATCACCCAAGTGTATCCCCTTGGGGTGTGAATATATTATTCATTGAATATATATATATATATATATATATATCTACTTTTATGTGAGGATTAATTGAGGTTGAACTATGTGATTGTTTAGAAAACATATTTCCTTTCTCAAAATAATGTTTTAATTTACTAGATGTTAGGATCCTTGTTGTTCCCTATGATCTATATATTATTTGTCTATCAATAGTTGAGATTTAGTCCATATAATAATTTTTGTAAAGTTTTAGGAGTAAATACATCCTATATAGGTATTTAAGGATTTTGTTAGTTTTAATATACACAATAGAAGTGACCATTCACTTGATGAATTAGGAATTAAATCATTATTTTTATTTTTTTTGGTTTTTCATGAACTATATTTCGGTGTACTCATATTCAAGGGACTATCATTATTTTTATTTACATGTTTTTCTTACTACATTGAGGAAGCATTGGTTGTACACCAGGATCTTAAATTGAAAATTCAGATTTAATAAGGGGTGCTTATCATGACATGCGTATCAAATAATGGAATATCAGTTAACCTAGATAAGGTTGGGGTTATAGTTTCATTGGAGAGTCCCAATTGTGTCTTCAATATTCATTGTTTCTAGGGATTGTATTGTTACTACTTATGGTTTATTATGGACAACCCTTGGATGTATCCATTTATAATAAACCTGATCAAGAAGGAAGTTTATCATTTTTGGTCTAATTTATGTGAGATGTAACTTGATGAACTGAATAGTAGGTTCACATCTAAACTAATCATATTCATACTAGATCTGAGTAAAGAGTTTTCATTGAATAATAATTAATTTGGAGTTGGTTCTGTGATAGTTTTGATACAAGATGAGCGAATAGAGAATTATAGGTCATGTAATATAAGACTGAATGAGTGGAACTACATATAAAATGATCTAGACATGGATATGGTGGTACATACTCTAATATGTTGGAATGAAATCCATTTAAGAATGTGGTTCATAGTGTACACTAACCAAAAAAATTGAAAATATAAATTTTCGAAGAAATACATAAACCTTTAGTTGTGGTGGTTGGATTATTACAATTTATCCTTCAAATTTTCTATATAATAAAAACTATAGAAGGAGAATATTTTTGTTTATCCAATGATAAGGAAGACTCATTTGAAGATAGTTAATGTATCATTTAGTGGGTGGCCTATAATAATACTCTTCAGTGAGATGTGCTATTCTATTCTAGAATATTATAGTAGAACAATACTAGAATCCTTGACAATTACATTATATATCCATGAGAATGATAAATATAATTATATAAAATTATCAGATATATTAGTGATGAGGGATAATATAAATGGTTGGGAGTCACCACCTTATGTGTCCTTGAATGTTGATGATGTTTTATTCATACGAAGTCAGGTTGTTTTCCCTGAAATTATAACTATTAACAATATGTACAGTTCCCATTCCTTTTGTTGCATTGATTAATTTGGGCTTACTAATATGTGTCATGGAATATAATGTTATTATTAATGTCTAGTGTAGAAGAATGGAATTGAGGGATTTTTTTTATAATGACATACAAGTATTTTAGTATGGTTTGAGTATCATTAACATATGAATCTTGGTTTGCTATTACCAATTCATTATTATTAGTGGGATGATGTGACTATAGAAATCATTACATATTATTTGAGTTTTTCTTAGGGTAGTGATGTGGTATAGGTTATAACAGTCATGTTGAGGAAGGTTCAAAAATTCCTATTGTTTCGAGAGGCCTATTCCATCAAAGACCATGTCTAGGTCTCTATCCCATATATAAAAGTTCTTTAGGAGGATCTTAGGATAATTGATTTTTATCAAGATGTATGTTTTATGATTCTATTAATATGAAGTTAAAAAAGGAACTTGAAATTAATTTGATTCTTAGAACTACATTCTCTCCTAATACAAATAATAAGTCTATAAATACAATAAAGGTGTTAGACGACATATTTCAGGTATGAGTTCTTAATTGTAGATGTTTGTTGGGAAAAATATCATTCTTGGAATGTTTCAAAATAATAAAATTTAATATTAAATTTTTAAGAGGGATCCTTATGAGTTTATAAATAATGGAAAAAGATACAATTAATATGTTTTTAGAGGCTACAGAGGCACCATCTATCATGTTGTGACTCATATAGAAGATATTAGAGACTATTTCACTAATTATGAAAAGGTTTTAGACAACTCATAGTAGGAATAGACATCAATACATCGTGAAATCTCATTTAAATGTATTTGAGGTGGGTTATGGGGTATTTCTATATGAGGTATATCCTTTGGGACATACATGGATTCATAGGTAGGTGATGCTGGTGCCTAGGCTGATGGGTCGTCTGATATATTATAGACTATTGGTAGAGTGGTATATTTTTTAAAAATTACTAAAATATATGGTGAAGTTTATAAGTTATTCAATATATATAAACATTGGATATATCCTCTCAACCCTTCTCACAAGCACATGGTTGATGTGGTCAAGATGGAGCCATTTTTCTCATTCAAGCGATGACTAGTTTCAATAGTGGATCCGAGGATGAGGCTTTGTATAAGAATATGGTTCCTGATATATGGTTAAAGTGAAACATAGATATATTGATGAGAAAATATTCACGTAATAGCCATATATGTGAGTGTACTAGAAAATTATTTTCAATGACGATGTTTTTTGATGCTCAATAGTACATCTTTGAAAGAAGTGGCTACATGGAGGTGATCCAACATTCACATTAAATTCAATGGAATAGTAAACTATTTTCTGTTATTTTATATTACAATAGTGGCATATCATAGAACTTGAATTATTTGTTGGTGTAGGACCTGATAGTTCCTAGTTGGGATGATTGTATCACTAAGAGGGGGGGGGGTGAATCACTGATATTTTTTCATTGATGTTTCCTTGAAATAACCTTCACATCCGGTTAAAGATTCATTTTTCTACTGAAAACAAATCAACCACACTTCCAATGGAACATAAGTTTTTACAAGGTTCATTATTCTATTAGAATATCTATGTCATTCATATGGTTTGGAAGGTAATCCAATACCACGAAATCCACAAGAAATCACTCCACAGATTACAACGTGTAGGATATACCCTTTCACTCATGGATCACAATGTAAATAATTCTAATAGTGCATTTGAACCATCATAGCACAAATAGAGTAATAAAAAATTTATGTAACAGATAATATAACATGTGATTCAATTTAAATTTCAAAAATTTATTTAAATTGAGAACACTTATTCAATTTCATACCGACAAGATGGAAATAGAATCCTAAACTATGTTTGGAAAACTCTGTCTAATTTTCCCAGTCTAATTTTCCCAGTTTGATTCCTTCAAATACTATTCTGATTGATATTATTCTTCCAAGTACGACTCTTCCTCAGTATATAGATCTTAGTATGAAAATATTGAATCTAATTATCTATACCAATACGATTATCCGATGCATATTATTGACAATCCGAGTATGATAGTCAGCTTATAATGATTATCCCTGAGTTTGATGAGCATCAAAATGCAATGTTGTGATCTGGTCTCTGGTCCTTTTACTTCAATTCATCAAAACTTCTTCAAAAAAAATTATTATGGAAATTTCATTATCTCTAAAAAGATTATATTTTTTTTAGTGAACAATATATCAATAGTAAATAATTTCAGTGAAGTTCTTCTTCTATAGGTGAACCAAGAGATTTTTTGGTGGGAATCCCAAAATTTTCCCACTTAATCAAATTAATCCTAATCTAAATTTCCCCAAAAATACTGTGTGAATTCTTAGTTGATCCACACTTATTGAAATGTCTCGATTAATTTATGATATTAACATATTCTTCAAATCCTCTTTTCAATTTCCAATCAGATTTCAATTCATGAGTACAATTTTTTGAATCCAAATTCATTAAAACAACACTCTGTATCAATTGATTGTGAATAAAGAAATGCAACTCTGAATACTGAATAAAATATTTCATTTTAATCACATTCTACCCCCTGATAATTCATTAAAAAATATTCTATATGAAACCACTTTTACTTCATCACTTTTTCACTTGGCCTAGTTGGAAATTATTCAATTTTCATACAAAGGATGTTGGCCCAATTTAAATACACATCATCTCCTTCATTTCATCGCTTATTCTCTTGACCCAGTTGAGATAGAAGACTTCTTCTACTCCACTTCTCTTGACCTAGTTGGAATCCTCTAAAGTAATTTATCCCTTTTGAAATGGTTGAATACATTGTTTGTCTCATTCTTCTCCTTCTCTTTTCATTTATCATACTTCAACAATTCCTTCATTAATACAATTGTCCAGAGTACAATCTTTCTAAGTACGATTCGGCTAGAAAAGATCATTTTCTCCCTTATCTTAGGTATAATCATCCTAGGTACAAATGTTTTATTTTGAAAACAATGGATTATCTAATGCTACATTCCTTGTCCATGATCATTCTAGGTATGACCATTTTGATTACGATCCTCAACATCTTCTTTCTTTACTTCTCAAACCAAATCCAATTCCCATGAGTATGATCCCCCGCAACCATTTCTTATCAAAAAACGATTGGCCTAAATATTTTAACTCCTACTTTATTTCACAAAGCATGAATCCTAATTTCTCCAATAAACTTATGATTTATTAAATATGATTTAAAAAATCATCATCACATTTGTTTTATCATAGTCATAGGGACTCTGATTCCCCATCAAACCAACAACCTCTTTTACACCGAATTCAGAGGGAATATGATGACCATTTACATCCAGCCAGTTATTTTAACTTTCATTTAAAACCTTAGGTGAGTTTGATTATATTAAAAAGAACCATCAATAAAATTTTCACCACATAAAAATCGAGTTGATTTTATTTCTTCAAAAACAATTCTTGAAAACAAAAGACAACTTTCGAAAACAAACACCTTCCTCTTCATCTTAGTCCAACAGTCTCTCCCTTTGAACTTTTTTTCAACCATGTTTCATAAAACACTGAACATTGTATCACCAAGAAATCGATTATTTATCAATAATTATATTCCAATGTGAGAAAACTAATTTTATAAAATAAGAATAATTAATATAAAAACCATGTTATCCAAAAATAGTGATTATGAAAACCTTTCCCCTTTTCCTTCTTGAGCACTTATTCAGCCTCATATTTCCTTCAAACCTCATCTTTCCTTAATTCTTCCAGTAATACAGAATAATTTATTTTCATATAACCACTCCAACAAACATTTATAATAGTTCACTCACAAAACAATGTTGAATTCACAACATACCCATAGCTCCCTCTTTTTTACATATGTTATGATAGAATAATGAAAACATTTATTCTCCACCATGAAAACACTATAAAAAGGTAAGATAAGATATTGAAAAAAATACATACCTCAACCTTGATGAAAAAGAGGCTGGATACCCCTGTTCAACCTCAATTTAGAGAATGATTCCTTCAGTAATGTTTTTCTAGATATATCAACAACTTGTTACAATGTTGGAACATATTACAACTTCAATTTGTTTTTCTCCACATGTTGTTTAATGAAGTGATATTTTATATAAATAATATTTGAATGT
This sequence comes from Viscum album, assembly GCA_963277665.1. Lineage (NCBI taxonomy): Eukaryota > Viridiplantae > Streptophyta > Magnoliopsida > Santalales > Viscaceae > Viscum > Viscum album. The sequence goes on along the minus strand of OY728122.1, from coordinate 572,759,159 downwards.
GAATTTTGAACTAGATTCTTAGTGATATTGATTATGCTTTAATTGTCACAATCTAAGAAGAAGGGTAACATCCCTTCGAATAGTAAATATTCCCATTGTGTTTTAATTAAAATATGTTGAGGAGTGGATTGAGAAGATATAACATAATCATCTTCATCTATATAGATAGTTATTGTATTCTATTTATTTAAATTAAAAAAAACAATTCCTTCCCCAAAAGTATACTCCACCCGATGTGGATCTTCTATCATCATAATTTCCTACCTAATTCGCATTTGAATACCCAAATAATCAAAACTATTTGAGCTTCCATACCTAATTCCAAATTCTGATGTGCCCTTTTTGTAAGTGAGAATCCATTTTCTAACAACTAAATGTGATTCTAATGGAGCACTCTAAAATCTTGCACATAATAGAACAGAATAAACCATATCAGGTCTTATGTTATCCAAATACAACAAACTTTTAATAAAAATTTAAAATTCACCCTAATAAACATGATTTCATTTTCCATCATTGGAAAAGATTTTTCCCTCTAATATCTCCATGGAAAAATGTTTTCAGTTTTTCATGCCGAACATCTTAAGAAGCTCTATAGCATACATTCATTGAGAAAGAAAAATTTATTCCTTCTTTTGTTGTATTTGTATCCCAGGAAAGTATTTCATTTCCCCTGACATGGAAATTTCAAATACATTTTGAATTATTTAGCAAACCATTCCCACCTTCTTTTATCATTCCCATAAAATATAATTCCATCAATATAATCAATCACAATGAGGTAATAATCTTGACTTTTTTATATGTAGATATTTCTATCCAATATTCCTTTCATAAACATCATCTTACATATACATGAATCCAATTTTAAATAACATTCCCCTAGGGCATGTTTAATCCCATACATGGCTTCTTTAATCTATGCACATAAATTTCATATTTCCCAACACCAAATTCACAAGGTTGTTCAATGTAAACTTTCTCATCAAGATCATCATTAAAAATGAATATTAGATATCCATTTAAAAGATCTTGTAACTGCATTGTGAAGTAATATTAAGATGGGTTATAATTGTTCTATACCTTGCAATCAGATAAAAGTATTCATAAAAATAAATACCTTCAATATATGAATACCCTTTATAAAATAATCTTACTTTTTTTCTTATCACTTCACCTTCTTCATTTAGAATGTTATGGAAAACACATTTTGTACCAATGCTGTTTTTGTTTCCTAGATTGGGTACGGGTTCCCTTGTATCATTCTTTTCAATTTGATCTAATTCTTCATTCATGGATTAATCCCATTCTAGATACTCAAAATATTCATTTACATCATTCAAATCCACTTTTGAATACAAATAAGTATGTGAAATAGAATTTTTTGATCATCCTATTTGAACCTTTTGATTTTGGTTAGAAATTATATTTTGGGCTGTAACATGCTTCCTCAGGCCAACATAATATTTTTTAGTTTCTTCCTCAACACTAGAAATAGCTGGGTTTTATTATTCTTCTTGAGTATGTATACAATTGTTTGTACCCTTATAAAAACTGTTTTCTTCAACTTGCTCAACTTCCCTGTCTACCTGAATATGCTTTTCCTTCTTGCCTCTTTTAATTACTTTTACATTAAAAGAATAAAAAAATATTTTTTTCTCTTAGTCAAAGCATTTATATCTTCTTCCTACTGAAGCATAGCCAAAAAGGATTCCATGTTCACCTTTTTGCTGAAACATTCCATAGTTTCCACGATTATTCTTTACAATTCATGGACTCCCAAACACATTAAAATGACTAAAACATGGAATTTTGTCATAAAACAATTCATATGGAGTCATATATTATTGAGCCCAATAGAAACAATGGTTCTGGATTTAAATATAGAACACATGGCTTGCCTCCAAAATTAATGAGAAAAACCATGTTTTGGTAACATGGTTCTTCCCATTTCCATTAAACGTCTATTATTTCTTTCACCAACTCCATTTTTTGAGGAGGGCATGGGAAAAAATACTCCTAAAAAATTCCATTCTTCTGAAGATCACATTGAAATTCATCTCGACTGTATTGACAACTAATTTTTGTTGTCAGCTTCTTCAATAAATACTCATATTCATTCTTAGATTTCCTTCGTAAAATTTTTATTATTTTCAAAGAATATGATTTATGTTTCAAATATATAATAGAAGTAATGAAAGTAAAATCATCAAAGATCTTGATGATGTACTTATCTCAATTTGATGATTATTTCTCATCAGCCCACAAATATCGAAATTAATTAGCTCTAAGGGTTTTTTTGAACTGATCTCAACATTCTTATGCACATAATTCATAATATTTATTTTCTAAAAAATTGTGCAACACCAATATCTTCTTCAAGGAAAATTTGGAATGTCTCAAACACACTCTTTCTTTTATGATCATGTTGTATTGGCACATGTGTCCCAAGTTTTTATTCCAAAATTGATTCTCTTCCACCATACTCATTTAACAATAGTTTTTTTTCACCAATCTGAAACAAATTTCATTTTATATACTGGACTCTTGTAAAAATTATTCCATCTTCTTCATTTTTCACAAAAAACCAATATTTTTTAAAGATAGAATTTTTACCCTCATCACACAATTGTGAAACACATATAAAATTTTGTTTCAGCCCATAAAAATTAAAATCATTCAATGATTTCATATTTTTTCCCCATTGATGGAGGTTCTAACACTTTTGATTTTCAAGGATTCATCATTGCAAAATTTCATTGTTCCTTCTTTGAATACATTCAATTTTTTTAAAAATTTCATGTTTCCTATCATATGAGATGAACATCCACTATCACGAATCCATGTTCATTCTCCTTTTTTAAACTTTTATGGTGTTTTACAAAACAAGATCACATTTTTTTCCTTTTCATTATTCATCTTTGGATTCTGAGAATTGTTATGAATATTTTTTTGTGTATATAAAATAATAATAAATCTTTTTTCAATATTTCTAGGTTGTTCTCATCATTTAAAAATATTTTCAAAGGTTAGAACCAAATTTTAGTTTTTACGCCAACTTTTTTAGGTTTCTTCAAAATAAAATTCTCAGGCTTCTCCTTTGTGGGAATTGACTCCCCCTCAACATTTACCATTCAAACCCTATGGCATAATTTTTTTTTGGTTAAACCAACACATGTTTTTCATATGTCCTAATCCACCTCAATACCAACAATATCCATAGATTGATCATTTTCCTTTGAATAATCCATATATGATGGAATTGTGAATGTGTTTATCAACAAAACTTTTGTATTTATTTTCTAATCCATCAAACTTTATATCATCAACTAGATTATTCTTTTTCCTTTCATGCGTAAACAAATCCAAAGTGTTTGAAACTTTTCAGGATCCAGATAAAACTTTTTAAGACTTCGGATATTTTGCGACTTATGAAATATTTACTTTGTCAATCTTTTCAACATACATAACATTCCCATATTTCATAATCAAATATACAATTCCATATTTCTTCAAAACCTTTGAAGGTAACATTGTATGATCCTTCTCAGGTTTCTTATTTTGATAGATTTCACCTACTTCAATGATAGAGATTTGGAAACATTAATGTCTCAATTCAACTTTCGAATTTTTTTTGAACAAGATCCAACTCCTTTATTTTTCCTTCTACTTAAACCCTAGATACTCATTACAATTATTTTCTTCTTAAAAATACGTATTCAAGTCATCAATCACTTTTATCAGTATTACGTTATCATCTTCAAAACATTCATGATTTCTTGATAAAGATAATTCATCTTCCAAAATATTTTTTTTTCTTTTCAAGACTCCTGATATTTCTCAGAAATTCCTTCAACTCTTCATTCATGTGATGTTCCAGTTGTGTTTATTATTATTCTGAATAACTGCTTATGAATTATTCATCACTCAATGTTGCAATAAAAGTATTTACAATACCATATTCAACTTATTTTTTAGATTAAGTATCACTTACATCATTTTCAGCATCTTTAGAAAAGAATCTTCTTATTTTGTATTTGAAGAACTTTCTATATTTCCCTATTGAATTTAATTTTCCTTTATCACCTATTTTTTTCTATGATATTATCGGATTCATATCTTCTTCATTGTCATGTTATTTCTTTCTTCGAGGACAATTGGTAGAAGAGTACGCAAAAAATCCACATTAAAAACATTTCAATGGATGTTTCACTTACTATTCACATGTACCTCCTTTGACACTTTAAAATAAAGATGATATATTATCAATTTTTTACATAACTCATTTTCAGATTAGGATTCACCAGCTTCCTCTTCGGTAAAGTCCATCTTTTAATTTTATCTCTTAGAATCCTTGAAAGATTTTTTTCTATAAAATTATGTTTTTCTCTTCATATCATTCTCCCTTGTCATTTCATATGTGATGAGATTACTATGAAAATTATCAAGAGAAAATGTTTCAATATTTCTATATTGAAAAGAAGAAACATTGTATCAATCATTTAAAGCAGGACACTTAAAATATTTTCGACAACAGTATAGTCATCGAACTTTTCACCAAGATATCTAATAGTACTCACAATTTCATTTACCCTGGTAATGAAGTCCCCAATAGATTCATGCTCACCCATCCTCAAATATTTATATTTCAATATCCATATTTATAACTTTTCCTTCTTCAATTTTGTATTGACATCTTATTTTTTTCAAATTTTCCCATAAAACTTTGGCTGTGGAAACTCATTTCACTCTTAATAACTCACTTTCAGAAAGTGATGACAATATAGCATTCTTGTCACTTCTATCATTCTCAAAATTATTCTTATCCACAGATATTAGAGGAGATTTAAAATAAATATAAGGATAGCCATTTGTGGAAGCTTCAAGAACATCATTTCAAATAAATATATGATAGGAAAACATTCTATCTTTCTAGATATGACATTTCAATACATCGAAGACTTGAATACCTTTACTATTCACATAATTTTGATTATCCATCCGCAAAGAATAAGAAAATGGAACCCTATGATACCAGTTGAATGTTCTCATTTAGGATGATTGTATCACTGAGAGGGGGGGGGGGAGTGAATCAGTGTTACTTTTTCTTTTATGTGTCTTTGAAACAACCTTCACCTCTTGTTAAATATTCAATTTGGTAGTGTAAAAAAATAAACCACACATCCAAAGGAACAGAAGTATTTACAATGTTCACTGTTCAATAAAAATATCTTCCTCCTTGGTATGGTTCGGTAATAATCCAATACCATACAATCCCCTTCAAATAAATCCTTGGATTACAATTTTTAGGATATAACATTTCACTCATGTAGCACTATGTAATAAATTCCAATAGTGCATGTGCACACTCTTAGCACAAATATAGTAATAAAAAATTTATATAACAACTCACGTTACCTGTTCCTCTCTCATATTTCAAAATTTTATTCTATAGAAAATTCTTCTCAAAATTCATTCCCAGAAGATGGTAAGAACTTCATGGACTTTGTTTAGAAAACTCACTCTGATTTTCCAATTCTTATTTTCTATGTATAATTCCTATGAGTATGGTTCTACTCGATACGATTCTTATATGAATGATTCTTCCTTAGTCTGGATGTATCATAATGAGAATCCTAAATAGAATTATCAATCCTGATATGATTATAATCAAAATATTATTTACAAGTCCATTATGATAGTCAGGTGAGTATGATTATCACTGATTATGATTGTCAGCAAAATACATCATTGTGATCTTTTCTCTTCCCCTTTTAATTCATTTTTCAAAACTTCTTCAACACTAATAAAAAAGTAAATTTCATTATCTATCTTAAACTAAGATATTGTATCTCTTCTTTAGTGAAGAGTAAATCATCATTAAGAAAGTATTAAGTACTTATCCTTATATAGGTGACCCAAGAGAGGTTTGGGTTAGAATCCCAAAAATTATCACGAATAATAAAATTCACCCTAATCTCAATTTCCCCTAAAATATCAGGTGAATTTTTACTTCATCAAATCATATCAAAACTTCTCAATTCTTCTACTATCTTCACATATTCTTTATCTTTTCATATAAATTTCCATTCTGATATCAATTCATGAGTCCAATTTTCTAATTTTGAATTCTTCAAAATAATACTCCAAAATAATTTAATATAAAGAAAATAATTCCACTCTAAATGTTAAATAAAATATTTCATGTGAATACCAATCTACCCATTTATAATTGTTTTAGAAATCACCACATTCAAACTAGTTTTATGTATTCAATTATTAACTTGAAAAAATTGGAAAAAATTTAATTTTGATACAATGGATCTTGAACCCATTGAAATACACACCATTTCATTCGTTTCTTCACTTTTTTTATCTTGACTGAGTTAGGATACAAGACATATACTACTCCTCTTATCTTGACCCATTTGGAAGCCTACAAAGTAATTCAACCAATTTGAAATGGTTGACTACATTTTTATTCCATTATCCCCTTCTCATTTCAGTCATCAACCTCAAGAAATTCCTTCTCTAAATAGGATTATCTAGAGTATGATCTTTCTAAGTATGATTGTCCTAGATAAGATCATTTTCATCCAGATCTTGAGTACAATCTTCCTGGGTATGAATGTTTTCTTATGAATATGATGGATGGTCGAATGCTACAGTCCCTAACAATTATCATTCTGGGTAAGATCATTCTAATGAGGATCATCAACATCATTATTAATTCCTTCTCATATAGAATCTAATTTCCATGAGTACGATCCATGTCAAACTCTTCTTCTAATATTACAATTAGCTTAAATATTTTTCACTCCCACATTCTTTCAACAAGATTGAATCATAAGTTATCCAATTAACTTATTATTTATGAAATATGAATCAGAAAACCAACATCACATTTATTTTATCGTAGTTATGGAGACTCTGATTTTTTATATAATCAACCACCTTTTTACCAATAAATTAAGAGTGAATATCATGACCATTTACTTTCAAAAAAATATTTTCTATTTCTTTCTGGACTCGATGAAAGTTTAATTCTTTTGAAAAAAAACCATGAGTAAAATTTTCACCAAATACACATTTATGTGATTTTCTTTCTTCACAAACATTCCACGATAATAAAAGAAAACATTTGAAAATAAAAACCTTCCTCTATGTCTTTTTCCTAAAAAATGATCAATAATTGAGATCCATCTTATTGGTACCCCATCCAATTATGGACAAGTTCTAATGGTATTACTTCAAACATATATAAAATTTTAGTATTGTGTTGACCACACGATATTTGATACTAGTAATATGTCATGAACCATGATCATGGTATCAACTGAGTATCTTCCGCCAATATATGTTTTCTCTATTTTGTATTGTCTACAAATAGACATGAGATAGTGGTTTTTAATGTACCTTGTTGGGCAAAAATCCCTCAAGGCATCATTGAAGTATTTTTGAGGTGATTGTGTTTGTTGACAAAGTGAACACCTGAGTGGTGATTTATTGAGAAAGATGATTTCATGATGGAATGTCGAGTTCAAGAGCTGAGGTCAATGATCCATGTTTGATTCAAGAACTTCGATAAATAGAATGGCTGATCTGGAGGTGGTACAAAAGAACAGATACAAGGTGGTGCCATTTTCCAGTGTTTGCCAAATTTTTGGGCCTGAAAATCATCAAATGACGGAAAGTGGTTTTTGGCAAAGGGAATTGTGCGTCGTGTACTTGAAGGATTGGGAACTTGCACACCATATGTTTTTCAAGATTAGATCATAAAAATGTGGCAAAGGGACAAGTGTCGCGCAAGTATTGGTGGTGTCGCACAAGTGGCTTGCACGCCGTGAAAGAGACATGTGCGCCGATGCCTTAGAAGCTTGAGAACTTAAACTCCTGTGGGTTTTCAAGATCAAAAGATCAAAATATGCTGAAGGAAAGAGGTTCGCACAAGTTTGGAATTAGGTCGCGCAAGTGACTTGCATGAGAAGAGACCAGCGTGCCGAGACTTGCGCGCCAAGGTAACACTTGTGAGCCGTCACACAGGGATGACCAAATGCCTATAAATACCGAACCACCCCTCTTCATTCTAAACTGAAGTTAAACTCTTTGAGAAATATGAGCTCCCGTCGTGCAGGTGTGGTGGTCGCGCAAGTGGTGTTTGGTTGCACATGTGAATTTGCATGCCGGTGGTTGAAGTTGCGTGCCAGTGTGAGAAGTTGTGTGCCGGTTGGCAATTGCGTGCCAATATTGGTTTGGGCGTAAAAGGAAGAGAGTCGTGCAAGTTTGGAGTTGGGGAAGCTTGTGTCACGCAAGTGTCTGAGGTGGACTTGCGTGCCCGTTGTGACTTTTGTGCCGATACTTGAGCACTAGGTTAGACTTGCGTGCCAAGTAAGGTTTAGTTCCGACAGTGATTTTTGGGCTAGGTGGAAGATGGAAGTTTTCTCAAAACTTTCGGTGCAAAGAGATATTCATCTACGGGTGAAAGTTGAACTTCAACAGAGCATCTACATACCGAAGAAGATGCATTCCTACATGAAAATGAAGAGAACTACAGGTCTATAAACTATGTGTGGATTACTTCCAGAGCAGTGAGCAAAGGAACAGAAAGAAGGTGATCCTCTTCACCGGCAGTGAGCAAGAGAGAGAGAAACAGGGAGTGAACCTTGGGAAAGCAGTGAGATAACCCTAAACATTGTAAAGGCAGTGAGCCTTGGCATAGAAGTGATCTAGCCTGAATCCTGTAATCTACATCTAGTGAAGAATAGTGGAATTTTGTACGACCAGAAACTTGTCGGCATACGCTCCTTGGACGTAGCCCTTAGCGGTGAACCAAGTAAAAATTGTTGTGTCCTCTGTATGCTTTACCTTCTGTTTAAATTGTGCAACAGGAAAGAGAGAGAAGAATGTTTTTCTTAACAACAAAAAAAGATCAGAACGGACTTTAATTTTCAATTAGTCATACCCTAATTCACCCCCCCTCTCAGGGTACTCAGACTAGTGGACCTAACATACCTTATATTTATTATCAGTGGTTTATCATTAACATAGTTCAGCTGTCTTTTTATTGCCTCATCGACCTAGTTATGATTTTGTTTTATATATTCAACCCCAACATTACAAATTTAGTTCAATATTTACCCAAGGTTGACAGTTACACATTCAATGATAATGACTCATTTCCCCCCATGTATGGGTTTAGTGATGTATCATTTATCAGGATGGGTTGTGGTGGTGAATAATTGTTTTCCCTTTGATTCTTGATTATTATAGCTCATTCAACATGGATTTTATTGGTGGAGTGATATATTGTTCATCCTTAATGTGTGTTAAGACTATGGATATATTTTCCCACTCTTGAACTGGTCAAAACATGTATGGTCACATGTTGTCATGAAGGATCACTCTATAGTGTAACATGTTATTTATTTTTATTTTTCACATTACTATAATTAAATATTTGGTATTAACATATGATTACACGAATTTTTAGGATTTTGCTGGTTTTTACCTATTATATTATACTAACACCCTTCTCAAGCCTAGTGGTACATGATTATTGTAAAGGGCCACATTGCATTGAAATTATAAGCTAATTGTACATTTTTGGATTTGGGTGTTGGTACAAGAACATCACTTAGGGCCATCAAAATACAACCCAATTACATTATATTTTTCGATTGTTTTTTATATGATCTTCCATAGGATATTTATTTTCATATGGTATGACATGTGTAGTGCCTAGTATGATAAAATAAGAAGTTATTATTTCCAAATGGGAATAAATTATCTATTATATACGAATTTAAGTACTCCATGATTTGATGAACACTCCATTCACAATTCATTACTTTTTCTATGGTTATCATTACCTAAGAGTATATTATCCCCACCAAATTCATCTACCCCCACCACTATTCATCCACCTATGGGATCTAGATATGTATGAATGTGATTTAAATAACTCCAATTTTTTCATGAGGGAGTTAAATGAATTAAGAATGTTAAAAAGTGAGTTTAAGGATTCTAAATTGGTCTCAGAAATCTAATTAAAAAATGTCCAATAATTTCATACCATTCTCACATTAGTATAAATAATTTTCAAAAGTATTTGAATTCATCTATCTTCTTCCATTATATATTGTAATGTAAGGTACAGATTCATGAACATTATTATCATATTATTATTTATCTCCAAAAGGAATTATCATCTGATGTAATTATATAACATTATTAATACAAGTTGAACTATTTGAATAGAAATATGAAATAGTTTTATAAAATTATTTATCAATAACATGGTAATAATAATCTTATCTATAAAACTGGACAATGAAAAATAGGATAAATCTCACATTAATAGAATCCACACAATTTATATCTTCCCTAATATTCTTTTATTAAATTTAAGATGTTTTCCACCATTTATATGATTTGATAGTGTATAAGGGGAATCATTACAATATAATCCCATGTAGCATACCCTATTAGAAGCCATTATACACGTTTTCTAAATAAAATTCATCCACATCCATTAACCTTCAAAATCATTTATCATCGTAAGTCATAACATTCCCCTTTAAAATTTTATAAAAAATTAAAGTAAATTCATTGATGATATTAACCTATCTTCTTTCAATCAAATTTATATCTCATTGGATGAAAATTTTCATAATAATTTCATGATATTAATAACCTACAAACCATTCTCCTAATTGGTTATCCAAATATCTCTTTTTGGTAGGAGAAACTTCAACTAGCTCAAAGTACTATATTTAATAGTTCTTTTAATGTGGTAATTATAATATCCTAACCTTCCACGACCACCTAAACCCAATGTTAGCTGTATTAGAATATCCTTCACCCCAAGCATCTGAAATTTAGTAGGATTAAACAAATATAATCTTGAACTTATACATTTGATACCTAATAGAATTGTGAAAATGAATAAAAATATATATCCAATAAGTATATAAATATGAAAGATAGTATTGATATAAACTTATTAAAATCCTTTTATGTTACTAATAGTAAATCCCCCATCTTTCTCCACTTTTTGTCATATACTATGCGATCTCATTATATAAATCAATATACCAAATAAAATAAAACCAAAATGAAGCATCATATGGATGTGGGTACATATGTACTTATTAGTTGAGAGTATTACAAATTTATTTGATTTTCTAGATGAATTCTAATATAACCCATCCATATGAAAACTATGTAGATCATATATGATTTATTAAAAATTTACCCATCTATGAAAATTAATGTAATAAAAATAAAATATATAAATATTTTTAAATATAATGTGAATTTAAAAATATACAACCAAACAAGAAATTAATCCATCAAATAAATGATAGTACACTCATGCACATAGTTCCCAAAATAAATATAATGTGTTAGTAGCCCCAACAAAAATCATTCATTAACCTCCATTAAATCACATCCTCACCTTCTTAATAAACCTTCTAATCTTAAGTGTTATTATCAACAATTTTTTTCAAACCATCATGTATTCCCCCACCCCCAAACTTAAGGTTGATCACTAGACCATGTTTACCCATAAAATATTCCAACATGTAAAAAAATAATTTATATATATAAGAAATTGTAAAATATTACATACATCATAATCCAAACAAAAAATCATTCAAAAATCTAAAATATACTTATTTAAAATTTTCTAGATAACACTCACACACCCAAAATAAAGAATTTTATTCTATTAAAATTTATACATTATCATAAGTTATATTTAATAAATCATATACAACATTTATAAATACATTTAAAACCCTTAAAAGGATATAAAATATAAAAAATGTGAATGCATAATAAACCAGAAGAAAATGCTGTATCTTATTTCACATATATTTTTTCATTCAAATGAATTATATACATCAATAAGCATGTATCAAAATTCCCTATAAAAATTCATAGTTTCTATCATTGGGATTTTCGAAAAACCCATAAATTTCAAAAATAATGGATAAATATGCAATAAGATTAATAATAATAGAAATCAATGATGTAATAAGTGAAACACTGCACATTAATTTATACTCTATAATCCATAAAAAATGACCTATCTAGAATGTGATATTCCTTAATACATTATGAAAAAATAGAATCAAACCCCTTGATCAAACAAATTGAGGAATGAACATGAAAATTAGAATCAAAAGATTCATTATATCATCAATTCAATGTCCTAATAATTTTAAAAAAATGATGATATTTATTGAGGAAGAAACGTCTTATATAGCCCAAAAAATTCTATACTGAGGATAAGGGAGAGTATGAGTCAAAATATCCATTTTTAGGATAATTTTTTATGACACACTAAATTATTTCATGATCTCTCAGACCTAAAATTGGTCATTAATTCATTTTCCACGATTTTTATATTTTATTTTTGTCATCAATCGTCCATATGGTAATTCACATAACAAATCCTTCTATACTACCAAAATCATGGGCCCACATGGTTGTCTTTAATAATTCCATGGACCATCCATTTGATTTTATATTTCCTTATATACTCCCAATTTCTCCTCCAAACATATAATATAATCTGGAAAATCTACAACTCCTCCAAATGACATCATAAATGGTTTAAACCAACTAAATTGATATGTTTTACATTTTATCTGATAAAAAATTCTTATAGTTCAACGATATTTAAAAATATTTCTTCTTGGAAAAAATAGGTGAAATAACATATATGGTTGACCATAGAAAATCCATGTAAAAAACTCTCATCACTACTGTTCTTTTGAATATATTAAATCCTTTACCTTGTTTGGTTGATTGTTTGAAAATCCTAGGGATGATTATTTTATAAGCACTGACCACAAAAAAAGAATCATCATTCACAACCTATGATAATTTAATACTATTAAATCTATACATTTTTTATATCATAACTACCAAAATAATAATAAATTAATTTAGTTACATAGTGATAATCAAACGTCAAAAATTTTACCTAGGTTTATATAAACTTGAACAAAATTCCAAAGTATAATTCATAATGGTCCAACCAAAAGATGTATTGAACCGAGACATCATCCTAAACAAAAAATTATCCTCTAATACAACAACTAATAAAAAAATATATAAATGAATCTCAACCCTCTAACCACTTTTTTGTAAAATCATACACACCAACACCAAGAAGACCTCCTTTCATGGGTATTAAATTTTAATCATTAAATAAATATAGAACCCACATCCAATATTACACCTCCCTGAAAATAGTTTTATGTAATTCATTATCAAAAGTTTCATAGTTTATTCAAATTTCCTATCTCAGTCACCCTATTAATTGACCCATATATATAATTATCACCTAAAACTCAACCAAGAATAGTCCTAACAAAAATAACCACCTAATCAAGATAATTTAAATCCATTATATGAATCACACATCAATTGTTTTTGTCACACCATAAGATTCTACATACAATGATGAGAAATTATCGAAAACTACAACAAAGCAGACTAAGTGACCACTATGTCTGTTATAAAAAAAAATTAACATATACTAGTATAAAAAATTGTTATCCCAATCAACACTTTTAATATATCCCAGGTACCCAGAGCTTGAAATTCAATATATACCAACTAACCATGCAAAAAACCATTATTCATGGGTAATATAATATTCTATTATACGTAATCTATTTTATATTCCCCATATATCCAACGATTTTTTTAACATAATGGTAACATACAATATAACCCAGGATTGTGTAATAAAAATCATTAACATGATTATTACATGTTATCCTTCCAATATAAAAAAATATATTCTATAACCATTCCAAAAAGTTACTTTTTACAAAATATAAATAATTATATAACATTAATACTATCATTATTATGACACTCTCATTCAGAGTAAACTACTTATATATATATATATATAATCCACTATAAAATTATATTATGTCAACATGTACATATAGAAAAAAATATGACAACATTAAGTGCCCACTATAATGAAATAATCATAGTTCCATCATGAAACATTACATGAATATCAAAAAAAATGATGGCCAATTATAATGTAATCATCCAATACATCCAAATTATTCAATATATTGGAAAAAAAAAGTAGGATAATGTTAATCTTCCTCAAAGAATAATTTGAAACAAAAATCACAATCATTCAAAACCCATTTTTGGATGTATAAATAATGAAAATAAAATATTTGATGGCAAATAATCTAGCAACATTCACCAACTATTCAAAGTAAAATCACGATTTTCACTCAATAATTTACTACAAATATCCCCTCCAACTCTAATGGAGATCCAAAATTAATCAATTAGGCCTTCTCACTTGAATATCCTTATCCAATTTACAAATAGTATTTTTATAGTCGGTTCAGAATTACATTCCTATTATTAAATGAAATCATATTCTCATAGAGTAAGATCACACATATCTCATGAATCCCCCAACTAAGCACAATGTGTCATGCCCTACCAGATAAAGGAAGGTACCCTTATCCCTCATTTATCCCCGAGGTTACATATTCCAAATGATAAATCTATGATTATTTTAAAAAATTATACCATAAGAATTTTTATGTAACAAATAAATACATTTTATTCATGTTCATGACAAAACCATAACCTATCATCACTGTAATGTATTTACAAAAAAAGGACAACTAACTAATCGTATAACTATAAAAGATATAACCTAGGTTAACCCATGCATTTTTAAATAACATTTTTTAAATTAAGAATTCACTATCAAAAAAATATTTCTAGTAAATATCATCTATTACAATAAAACATGAGAATCCCATTGAAAATAAAATTTCATAACAAACACATTTTTTTCTGCCCTTCATACCACACCATCTTACTATCATTCCATCCTTTAAAAAACAACCCAATTGAAATAATTAATCTCATTTTTAATCAAATGTTTCCATCAACTTTGTAAATAATATATATATATATATATATATATTAGTTAGTTTTTTATAAACCACTGACTAGATTTAAAAAACAAAACCATTGAACAATGTTAATTTTAACATAATTATACAAAATTGATACATGAGTAACCATCCTAGAAAATAAATCCTTAAATAAAATTAAAAAATTCATCATAATTAACTATAATTGAATCTATAATTGGAAAAAATTATAATTCAAAACCCTTTAATATATTCAAAACACTTATATAAAAATTCTATATTTCCCATAAATCATCCTTTACTAATAAATTCATTCATTATAAACAATCCATTATCTAAAAAAAAACTCATAAATATAACCACTTTTAAAACAATGTAAAATTCCTCTCAAAAAATAAAAACAAACATTCCCTCAATAGTGATCGAAAGAGAAAATGTGTTAAAAATTACCTTTTTTGGAATAATATGTATTTTATAAATCCATTAACATATCTTCGATGAAAACATGTTATCAAAAATAAAATTTTCACCATAAAAAATAAAATTGAACCGCTTGATAATATCGGAAATAGACCTTCAAAACTCCTATGAGAAACAATGATCAAATTGTATTAAAAAATTCATAAATCAATAAATTTTTCAAACATAATTAATAATAATATATTTAATATCAAAATTTGAGTTTCCATGAAACGTTATAGGAATAAAAAACATTTTATTAAAACACAATATTTTTAATAGTTTTATTTAACCCTTTTAAAACCAATAAATATATTTATAAAATTTATATAAAGGGTTTTATAATTTTTTATAACACAATCATCTAAAATAATAATACTAATCAAATAAATTTGGATTGTTTATCCAAAAAAAATGTTTATCCATAATGTTTTCTCCCTTTATAGTATTTTCAAAAGTTTGATTATTGATTTAATTTTATAAAATTATAACATCAACAACTAAGGATAAAAAATTGTGATAAAAAAACATTAAGAAAAATCTATAAGTATATCGAGAATATTATAGAAAACAATCAATCATGGTAAAAAAATAATGTGAAAAATATATAGTAAATTTTGATATCCATGAAAAAAAATAAAAAATATTTTTTCCATCTTGTTAAAAGAATATAAATTATTAATAACACAGATCAAACCCCATTTGAAAATAAAAAAAAATGGAATTCCATTCCCCCTTAGAAAATTCATGTGTATTTTTAAAAAAAAATCACATATCACACATATATTGATATATATTATGAATACTTATTAATATACATAGGGATATATAAAATATAAATCCTATATAAATCTACTATGGACACAAAAATTCACCGTAAAAATATGAAAAAATCATATTGAAACATCCAATACCACACACTTTCCAAAAAAATGAATTTTACATGAAATTTATTAATTTAGAATTTTTATGAGTTATCTATAAAGTACCACGAAATACAATATTCATGATTATCAACCAATTAATGAAATAAAATAATGCCAATTAAAATATAAAAACTCAAACTAATAAATATAATACAACAATAAGTTGAATTTGAATGTTACATGGATGTTGGCATTGTCCTTAGAATTCTAAAGGAATGATAATTAAAACATAACATATAAATCATATCATGTGGAATGGTTTAACCCCCCAATAAATAAACAAAAAATATGTAGAATCAATAAAAAAGCATAAAAAATCATCTAATTTAAAAAATTGTATAATAATGTATTAATAAATCATTGTACGAAAAATTCCTTATTTGATAAATAACGTCCACTAGACCCTAAATATTGTCCTCCACTACCTTGTATTATCAGATGATGTATAGAATCCAAAATATAGTAACTTTAATCAAACATTATATTTATTTATATCTTGATGTACATAAATTGTGTGAGTATAATAACTCAAATGGAATTTACATATTACTTCCTTTCATTGTAACCCAATGATAAAAAGAAACTCATTTTTTCATTTGATTCCAAACTCATCAATATTTATAAAATCAAAAAATATATATTTAAATCATAAGAAACATAAATTTATTTCCATAATTAATAAACCATTAAATCCAAATAATAATCAATGTTTGGATAATGAACAAATATAATCTTTCCTACATTATGAGTGACTTAATTATAATCACAAGATAATACCATTTGAAGCTCCCAACCTTGTCCCATATTATCTTTCAAATAAATCCCTCATAAAAAAGTGGGTTTCCTAACCTTCCTTGAGGAATCCAATAGTAATTATCATACCCCATTATTATTATGGGGTATTACATAACCATTCATAACCCTTAACCACAAAACAATTACAAACATTCTACCTATTCCATCAGCAATAACGTGTAAAAATATTTTTATAATTTTAATGAAATAACATATAAATAAAATAATCCCTAATTTCAAAAAAAAAATTATTAAAAATATTCACACTCGAAAAGATAATAATTTTACTTTACAATTAAATGATAACTTTGATGAAAATATATTTTTATAAATAATAATTCACATTGATAAATTTATTTCAAATCCATTAAAAATATTTATTTTTTACTCCAGCATTGAATTTAACTAATTAATCATATAATTATGAGATTTTAAATTATGTTCCATATTATAGCTTCCATATATTTCTTCATATACATTTATATCATCAAAAATCTTATATGATAATGAGATAAGAAAAATTCTAGATTTATATTAAATTATTTTGAAGAATCTAAAAAAAAATCGATATAAAAAATACAAGCAATGAGGCACTTATAATACCCAATTATAATGTGTAAATATTTTATATTATTTCTATGATGTATGTATTACATCAAAAAAATAAACACACAGTTAATGATTCAAATTGTTCTGAGCCATTAGATATTATCTACCTAAATTTCTTATTCCACATAACATTATCTACATCCCCCTCAAATTACATTCTCACTTTCGATCCTTCAAGACACATCGTACTTAACAGTCTCCATAATAACTAGATTAATGATATAATAAGAAATATATGAACCAAATACTCAGTAATAGAAAATCATATTAATGATCCATAAATAGTTAAATCATGAGCTTGAGATAAAACATAAATATGGGTGAAATAACTTATTAATGAGAAAATGAATCAGATGGGTTGTTCAAAAGGAATGATTTTTTAATATATAACATCCAGGAATAGAAAAAATATCTAGATATTATAATATAATGACATGATAAAATAATATTGACCCATAGAGAATAACATAATCATGTGAAAAAATATAGATATTTGGAACTAGCATAAGAATTTGATATCATAATATCGTTAACATTTAAAACTAAAAAAATGTCCAAAAATAATGTTGTGAACATAGATAAATAGAACCAGGTCCATTAAAATCGTTAATAACATAGAATAAAATAAATCAGGTCCTTTCATAGAGTTATAAATATGGATAAGAATCATTCATTTTCACACATATAGTTGTGTTAATTGATATAAATAAATATTTCTATGCATATAGTTATAAAAAATTCTAAAAAAATAATGTATATGTAGAAAATATTTATATAATGATAAATAAAACATTTCCCAATGAATTTAATGGCTATATTGAAACCACCCACAATATAATTATATACCATACATATTTGTGATAAAACAAATCAACTGTTCATTTTTTCTTGAAAAACATGAAAGGAAGATGTGGTTTATAACATTTCAAATGGAATCATATAAAATGATACCAAAAATAGGATTGGTTGATTAAATAACTCAAAAACCCAAAAATAAATATATCGTATGATAATTTTTTGGGTTATAATAAATATTAAAAATATGACATATGGAGTAAAATTATAGATATATCATAAAATGAGTTTTATTAATAAAATTTTAAAATTATTAAAAAATGTTACAATAACATTTATAAATCATTTTTTAAAGGTGATAATAATTATTTTTAAAACATTATTTTAAAATAATCTTCAATAATGGAAAATAGAAAAAAATAAAGTATTGGTAAATAAATGTGAATTATATAATAAAAATATATGGAAGTCCTAAGAAATTACTTTCAGAGTGTTCTAAGTAATTCGAAAGAAAACCAATTTTAGTAAATGGTTTATGAAAATTTCATTTTGTGAAGAGATACATAGAAATTTGATGATGTAACGTCTCTTGTTTTATTGGTTTGGTTATTTGAATATTTCTATATATATCTATTGATTTTTCAACTATGTAATTACTGCGTTTGGATTTTATAGGACCTATATATTAATTTATTTAGAATATTAATATATATTAATTCATGTACACACATCATTTCAGAATTATTTGTTTTTACAATTATATTTATATGGGAAATCTATAGAAAAACTTATCTCTAAAATGTGCGGTTTACCATAGGGGCAACATAAAATTGGCCGACGATGGGAATTTAGTTGAAGTGTTAGTTAGAATGTGCATTGAGTTACTTCATTAATTAATTATATTAATTCATATAATATATTAAAACCCTAAAATCCCAATATAATAATGTAATTATGTCAATCCTCTATGGATATCAGTATATGCCTAGGGGTTGGAGAGGAGGTGGAGGAAATCTTTATTGATATAAGGGATATGGGAACACGGATTGGTGATTGGAGATCATGGAGAAATGTTATATGAATGAAAAAACAATTGGATCTTCAACTTAATCTCTAGTAGACATGTTCTCCCCCAATGATCATTCCAATATTAATATAAGAAACACTATTTATTAGGATTATACCCTTTGATTTATTTAATAAACATGGATTTTCATATCTATTATATTGTTATGTGATTACCTATTCATCACATGAGACTAGATTTGTTTTATATCCTTGATCCAATTTTTTCATTGATCTTATATTCCACCAATGGTTCAATATTTTAATCGTCATTTTCTAGGATCACATTATCCAATGAAAATGTTATCTTTTTTTAATTATCTTCCCAACACAGTTCTCCATTTTCTTAATCGTTGGCCCATGGAATCAGTGAATTGAAATTTCCAAGTCATATTTGAGCTTGATCTGACCCCAATATTCAAGGAAGATTCCTGAAATACATACAGATCAATTTTTTCTAGATAAATTGAAACATTTTTCAAGATTAATCTAATCTAATCAACGAATGAAACCCTTTTCATTAATGGCATGAATGGAGGCTACGATTCAAAAAAAATTACGATAAGATTTAAAGCTTGTATAGACTATAAATAAACAAGCTGACACAATATAACTCAAATTTATAGGGTTTTTGAACGTAAAATGTTGGAGGTTATAGAAAAAATAAAATATATGGTGTCCATTAGAAGAATGGATTCACTTTCTCTGAAATTCGAGGAGACATGTTCTGTCTTATGAAGTAACACATGCTATGTAGTCCTTATTTCTAGGTTGGTTAGGTTTTTCTAATATTTAAATACCCCACATCATGTGGTAGGTCCCACACACCATGTGATACTACCCATCCAACCAATCCTTGTGTTGTAGGTACATGCCTATGCCCCTGGGTGAGTATACACACTATGTAGCTTGATGGACATTCCATGTGAATCTAAATGGATAGTATGTCTTTGTACCAAATGTACATGGCCAGAACACCTGGTCATAACTAGTATACATGGGAAAGGTTTAGAGGACATGTGTATATTTGATCTAGAAAATACAAGTTATGTATCCCCTAGACACTTAATTTAGTGTCACATGAAGTTCCACACCTTGTCTAGGTGATGAAACGCCCATTTGAATAGGTGGTATCACATTCCTTGTGACCCCCTTTACATGAGATGTACATATTACACAAAAAATATACCTTATATATCTCATTCTTCATAACTCTAATTTAGTATCTTGATTAGCACATCTAATTTTATGTTCCATATAGAACACATTGGTGAAATTTGTTTTAGTAACAGAGATATAATGTGAGGTGTTTCTAGTAAGATTATTCTATTATAACTACATAGTTGGTATAACAGATCATGTGTTATTATCATAGTTTTTTCGTTTTTGGTACCACCCTATTTCTCTCCAAGTGAGGGATAACCAATACACATTTATACATAGATATGGAACTGCTAAACAATATAGAAGGTATAGGTCCTCTATCTATAGAGTGAAATCCCTGTAGTTAAGCTCTTATAGTATGAAAGTCCTCAATTAGAGTAGTTATCCCTTGACCATGATATGACTTTTTGAGTGACGGTACCTCTATATTCTATAAAAGTTAAATTAAAATTTTTTCAATGAGATTTATCTCCCTCACCTCTCATACAAATTGGAAGCGATTAGGTGCTCAACTTTTCATCTTATGTGGTTTTATGAGGTGTTTCAAATAAATTTAGAGACCATTGGTGTTGAGAATAGAAACCTCATTCCTAGAGTGATAATATAATATTTATCCCCTTTCTATTATCAATTATGTTTCTTTGTGTGTATCATATATTTGGTTTCCTAACACTTTTTCATTATTGGTTGAGTTAAAAGTTTTTTATATTATTTTGTCCCTATCATGGTTAATTGGGAAACCTTCTATGTATGTATTCAGTTATCCCTAAATGGTATTTTCCCACACATTCTATGTCAAAAGTAGTTAATATAATGATTGTACCTAAATTTGATTGACCCAGTATTGGAGTATCATAGTATACAAAATGTAGATTTCCACGTTCAGTGGTTAGCCAGGGAGATTGTGAGTCAAACCCTCTTCATGTTCCCTTTTTTTATTATTTTTGTAAATTCAGTACAATACTAATATTTTGCCATGGATTTTTCCCTATTATGTATTTTACATTACGTTTATTTACATTAATGTATTTCTAATTGGTTTTTTATACATGTCCCATAATCTTAATGTTTAATCTTTCATTATATCAATGCACTATTTCATATGGTTTCTTGTTGGTGTGTGTATAAGTACATAAGCTATGTAATCCTACATCATTGATATGACTACAAAGAACTAGTCTATATCCCCCATCTTATTGGAGTCAATCTTGGGATGTCACATTGTTTACTTCAGACCATTGAGGGGTCCCTTTGGGTGAGGTCCTGAAATTGTGGTATCAAAGTTTGTTTTTCCATAGGGTTGGTGTTTTGATTTTTACATATTGTGAGGATTTGTTTTAGAACATGTGGAAATGATTTTTAATTTTATCTTGTATTGATCTCAAGCTAGGGAATCTAGAATTTGTTTGGTAGTAGACGAATCCATATAATAAGACATTGATGACCTCTATATTGATATAGTAAGTCATGAAATTTGTTATGGGGAATTAAATGGTACATGTGTCATATACTATTGGATAATTTTATTTTCATTTCCATTGTACGTCATCATCCCATATAATCACCTAATTGTGGTATATCTTATTAATCGTCATGATGTATCTATAGTGAAATCGATCTTTGATACTGATACATGGTCTTGATGATGACCAGTTGTTTGATAACACCATAGTATACGGTCACCCTGATAGCAAGTGTATTATTGAGGCTCTGATTTTGGGTTTAGTGTGTGAGTTTGTTTAAAAAATTGGGCAGTGTGCAGTTTTCACAACCATTTTTTAGTGAAAGGTCCCACCCTCGTGGGTCTGTATGATTATTCACATCAAATTTAGTGGCCCTTTATTCGAGTTTTTAGGATGATTATTATCATAGAATGAGCATGCATTGGGAGTTTTATGGTCAGGGGATATGTAGATTATAGGAGGAGATAAAACCTTAGTTAGTATAGGTATATGTGGATTCAATAGTTTGAACATTCCCTTTTATGTGACATCCACCCCAAGAAATGGTCACCATTGAAACCTATCTCTTTTGTAGGATTGAGAGGAGTTTATGGAGTTTCATTACCTGGGTGTATATTGAGACAACACTCTATTGGGAATATTTTAACAATATGATCAAAATGAGTATTACACCTCTATTAGACCTTCAATTCAAGATCAAGAGATTCTTGAGCTTGCATGGAAAATAGAGAGAGTCCCTAGAAGGGAGTGCATCTGAACTGGAGTTAGAAGTGGACATCATAGAGGTGAGATTTATAGAGTATCTAGCTTGTGTTAGTTGTTAGGGTTGTGGCATATGAGGTTTATGCATGCTGTCACATTGAAATAGATATCTACAAAAAACCTAAGAACAATGCATTGAATCAGCTAATAAGTTCATTAACATTTTTTCTTTTGAAAATAATCAATCAGTCAAGGAATGGGTGATTCTATTACTTTTATGGAAAATTCATTATGCTTATAAAATACTGAACCATCATGATGAAGGAAATACATTTGAAGATTCCAATCTAAGTACTCTACATATATTATGGTGTACAGTCTATATCCCCCTTTTTGTTTTATTCATTTCATTTTTGAACATATTCCTTCTTCTATGTTGTATCTCAATGTTGATGATATGTGATTTGTCTTTGAGCATAAAAGTAATATGTATGCTTCCTCTTCCATGGAACCATATCTTGTTACTCAATTTAAATCAATGTGGGTGAGTCATAGGATGTTATGTTGGAATATGTGATCTCGATAAATGCCTCACCATAGGATTTTCATTGGATGGATGATTGACTTTTACATGAGGAAACCAATAAAGATGAGAAGGAGTGGGTAAAAATTAAGAGCATATTTTGGTAATAGGTTTTAACGTAGGAAAAATTACACTAGAGTAGTATATCCAAGAATGGGAGAAGATAGCTTAACTGTTTGAAGATCTTATCAAAGATGATCCAGCTACAGAGGTACGTAACATCTACTATATGTTATTTAAGGAGAACATTTAAAATAGATTAAAATTATATTTTAATAGATCATCCATCTCATATGGATATTGATGGTTGTATCTTGTACTTTTAGGTTATCATTTTTTCATAATAGTGTTAAATAATAAAAAAGTATCATTTAGACTTCCAAAAAAGTTATAGTGTTGAGGTGTGGTAGATGAGTTCCTTTGATGTGAATGTTTTCAGAATCCTTGAGTGTGTAATGTTTTTGGTATGAACACTAGTTTTGAGGAACCTCTTGGAAAATAGAATTATAAATATTGGAAGAGGAAGATTATAACATGGATTCATTAGAGTGATCCATTGTATGAACAATAACTTATCTATTTAGAATATACATTGGTCTAGGTCAATAGTATCTCTCCACAAACATTTTTATGACATAGAGGTTCCAATAGAACCTTTATCTCATACATTGCTTCTAAAAACTCTTACTAAGTGAGTTTTTATTTTTTGAAATTCACTTTTTTAGTGTTTATTTAATCATTAAGGATTTAAATTCCATTGGGATATTCATGTGGGGGCAATGAGATCCTATAATGTTTTTCCTGTGTGCCCATGTGGGTAAGAGTTTTGACTTCTGCATCAAATTACATCTCAATACCACGTCATTTTCTTCTGTGGCATATTGAGTAGCCCCTAATGAGATCTGGGAGCTGACGATGAAGTTATAAGACCTTTCTTAGAATGTTTCTTTTAGATCCACTTTTTCCCCATAGGAATATATTGTGATACTCATGTAACGTCCTTGGACAGAAAACCACAATATCATTTCCCAAAGTTGGGACACCACATGACCTCAAGCATGCCTTCCCATACACCAGATGCTATTGACTAGGAGTGAGGGACTAGCGGATAATGTGGAGAGACTATACCCTATTTACTATATTAATCCACAATATAAAATTTAATACATTAAAGAAACAATAATAATCATCCCCAAAATATGCACTATAACCCATTCCCCAAAAAAGGTACCAATAGTAACCAAATAATAAATATGTCATATCATGATAGAAGTTAAAAAGTTAAGGAAACACCAATATAATTAAAAAATGTTGAATCCCCAAACTGGGTCCTGACTCAGTGTTTAGATCCTCATCCACACATATCCCAAACACAACTCAATTACAAAGAATATGTTCTTTACCATTGTACAAACCCACAACCATGAAATCTGATTAGGTACCCAAGGGTTGTCCATGCACGGTGTGAGTACAACTCAGTAGGCCACCACCAATGGTGTCTAATAAATATCCATTCTAAATAGTTTGTTCTTTAATGTACTAAATAAAATTCAAGATAAACCAATGTTATCAAGGGTTACATTGGATTATAATATTTAATTTGTGTATTTAAATCATTATTTCCATTTTCATCACGTAGTCCATTTCTGCTACTTAATCAGTGGGTTAGACATTTAAAACATTTTCACTAAAAAAATAGTTAGTCAATTAATATGTATAAGGGAGTAAGTCATTATCCCTATATCACTAGGAACTAATATTTAATAGACAAATACATCCCACATAACTTGAAACCTCGGTCCAAGTAGTCTCATCAAATGAAAACATTATGGGAATAAAGCAATGGTCCCCTTCCCTAACATGTGAATTATAGGGGTGGGGTTTAGAGACTCAGTTTAACCTTACCCATATGAAAATATTCTCAAGTTCAATACCCCACAAATTCTAAGCCATCATTCTTATTTATCCTCTAACCATATATACCATATCAAAAAGCATACATACTCAACACACATAACATTCATAACTCATATTCATTCACATATTACCCAATATAACACCTTAAACCATTAAAACATTTATGATATATAATGCATAGATCATTTTACCAACTTACTATATCATACACACACCCATTTAAAATATTCATCAATTATCACACATTAAACCAATTCCCATAAGATATAAATTCACATTCTGTATAACATTTACACAATTAAATTAAAAACTCATGATTCATTTGAAACATTCAATTTATTTTATTTAACCCATTTTTATATTTTCCCAAACAACCCCTTATTCTAGTTTCCACAACTAGATAGAAATTCCATTAGATAATTTTTATAAATCTAACTATCATGTAAATTTTTTTATCATGGGCCCTATTTCAACACAATTGAACTATAGTCTTAACATTACAATTATCAATGTTCAAAAATATCAGCACACATCATGGGTGGCTAAAAAAGGTTTAACCAATATAAATACATCCCATAGAGATCATGAGGGGTCTAAATCATCATTTAGCCAAACATTTTACTAAATCAAACTAAATGAATCAAGTAAAAATTTATAGGGGAGAAATATCATAACCACCCATGAAAAATTGACGACAAGACTATGAGGTACATCATGTACACCTCATACCGCGATTCTGATGATTAACGCATGCTTTAACTAAAATTTTTACTAGGATTCAAACACCGTTTGAATTCAAAACATAATATCCACTGGAAAAAGAGGGTTTTTTGGATTTGGAATATGAAAAATGAAACCACAATCCATAGTCTTGAATATAGAAGAAAGAGAATCATTAGACTCACCTAATGCTTGGATCTACACACAATGACACTCCAAATAGACTTGAAATTAAGGAGATCAGTCCTTGGTAAGATTTGGGAGCATAGAATCGTTACTAGGGATATTGGAGAAGAAATGGGGGAAGAAATCGGGTAGAATACCTAAAATACATAAGGGGTAAATATAAAATATCACTTTTAATGAGGTTCATAGTTTGGACTCACTATTTTCCAAACCGTGTTCCAACCTCTTTCCTAGAGGGGTCCATATCACATTATTACCTAGGGATTCAACAAGGCTTGATAAAATATGTTCCAACCATGAAAAATTACCCTTTTCAAGGTTTCATGGTTTGGATTTCCCACATGCGTTGTTTACGATAACTGGGTGTCAATAGTGAAACATGCACCAGATGGCCCGATTTCCCATTCTTTTTTGTCCAACACCCCTATAATGCCACTGATATTCCTTAGACAACTGGTAAACATTTATTTAAAAAAAATTTAAAAATTAAAACCAAAATTTAAACAATTACATACCTATGTAATTTCTGGGATCTTATAACCCCCACACCTTAACATGGTTCTTCCTCAAGATACTCTCCCAAGCATTACTATGCTTATGAAGAAAAGAGGTTGGGCCACTGAGCCTGCATATTTAACTCCATCTCCCAAGTTTCATCCTGAAAATTACTTTTTTTCCAAAAAAACTACAACCAATGGAGCATTCTTTCCTTGTAGGACTTTCTCAATATGATCCATAATATGAACCAGATGCTCCTCAATGGACACATCGTCCCCAAGCTCAACATCCCTAAAAAATCACATTAGATGGGTCATGGTGAAACTGTCAAAGATATGACACATGAAAAACATCTTTCATACCAATATACCACTATAGTAGAGCCTATCCATAATCCATTTATCCGACCATCTCCAAAATCTAAGAAGACCCCATGTATTTGGGAACCAACCTACCTTTTTTCTGAATCTGATAGAGACCCAAACGTAGTGACACCTGACGAAACACATGATCACCCACCCTAACCACAATAGGTCCATGATTCATATCTGTATATGAATTATTCAATCACAGAGTAATACCCATACCTTTATAAATCAATTGAATTTTTTCCAACTTCTCCTACATGAGACTCGGTCCCAACAACTCTGATTCACCAGGCTCTATTCAAGACAACATAGATCTATATAATATACCATAGAGTTCCTTAAGTGGTTCAACCTAAATCCTATCCTAGAAAATATTTTTATAGGAGAAAACAACAACAAAAACGTTATTTTCCCATGATCCACTCAAATCTAAGATACCTTTCCTCAACATGTCCTTGTACACCTTAATAGTATTCTCTGATAGCATGTCAATCTATGGGTGGAAAGCTATATTCAAAAACACCAAGCTACCAAGTGCCATTTGTAATCCCGGGTAGAAGCATGAATTGAATCATGGATTAAGATCCAAAACTATATTTCACATTTTGTGATACGACATCACTATCTCTTAAACATATAACTCACCTAAATGGTCAACAATGAAAAAGTCTCATTTTTTCATGCAATAGGATACCTTAGTCCACCGAGCGACAACTACTCATGCCACACCATTCTATTGAGGAAAACTCAGGGGAACCAACATGAAATCCATCATCAAGATATCCCATTCCACATATATAATGGGGAATGGTTGCATCAATCAAACTAGCCATTGATTCTTATCCTTCCCCAACTAGAAGGTAAGGCTGCACACCATGAAAAATTTAACTTCTCTCTTCATCCCTATTCACCATCAATTCATATGTAGATCATGATACATTTTTGTAAAACCAGGATGCACTTACAACTTTATTGCATGAGCATTGAGAATAGACACTTCCCCCAAAAAAGTTTTCACAACAACACAATCATGAATACAAATTATCCCATCATCACCAGTTGTCCAATAAGAAGGTGACTCCACAACATTAAGACATTCCCTTAAAATTAAAAATTCCATATTATCACACTTTATATTCTTAATTAGTTTCAGATGCAAGTAATTAACTTCCAAGAATGGAGGTTCCATCAAACCTTGTCCATTCTGCACATCCCGATGTATCTCACCAAACAACACCATCATTCTCCACTTGGATATGGATTCTTGAATAGCCTGGTTTTGAGTCTTTTGACTCAAAACATCTACAACAAAATTTCCCTTTATCAGTGTGTGAACCAGATCAAAATCAAATTACTTCATATACTCAACCCATATTCACTGCTTATGATTCTATGAATGTTGGGAGAATAAATACATAAGTATTTTATTATAATTATACACCATAAGAAATTCTTCCAACAAGGAATTATTCCAAAAAATTGAAGCAAAAACTACTGTAGCTCTCTTGAGATCACACATAGGGTAATTTCATTCTTGAGGCCTCAAACCTCATGAACTATATGTGACAACCTAGTCAACCTTCATCAATAGAACCGTTAAAACAATGTCAAACTCCTAACAAAACCAGGTATACTCTTCACCAGTTTTGGTTAAGATTAGAAATCGTGTAGTAGTCAACCACTACATTAACTATTGGAAATAATTCTCACATTCCCCATACCATTAAAACTAAATTACATTCTTGGTCAAACTAAAATGTGGTGCTTTCAAATGAGTAAAGTATTTAATAAACCATTCAGTGATAACCTACCTACCCCAAAAAAATCAGTATTGAGTAAAATTTTGGGTTTCTCCAAAGACAAAAATTCATGAACTTGTTTAGGGTCAACTAAAAAACCGTACTCAAAGATGATGTGACCCATGAAAATCATCATATCTATCCATAAATGAAATTTGGATAGCTCAACGTATAGTCTATGCTCCCTTAGTGTACTCAGAACATTGTCAAGATGTTTTACATTATCTTCATGATTCTTAGAGTACACCAAGATGTCATCAACAAAGACAACTACAAACTAATCTAGCCAAGGGTGAAATATTTTTTTTCATTAGGGATATAAACACTATTATTGAATTGGTCAACCCAAACAGTATCACAAAAAACTCATAAAACCTATACCTACTCATGAATGTAGTATGCTGTAAATCAAAAGGCCTATAACTAATTTGATGATATCCCAACTTCAATTAAATCATGGAGAAAAATGAAGTAACAAAAAACTGGTTAAAAGGATCATAAATTCAAGGATGAGGGAATATATTCCTAACATTCATCAGATTCAGCTTCCTCTAATTGACACATAATGGCACCAATCCACTGAACTTCATGGAAAATAACATTGGATATCCCCAAGTTAACAAACTAGGATGAATAAAACATTAATTTTCAAACTCCCCAACTAATTTTTTTGCTCATTGAGTTATGTTTGTTCTATTCTATATAGTGGAATAGAAACTGGTTCTTCTCCTAGTAGAAACTCTATAATGAGCTCTAAATCCCTCTAGGAGGAATCACTGAGAAGTCCTAAAAAATAACATCCAGAAACTGATCCACCATAATGGGAAAAACAAGAATATCTAATTCCTCATGATCATGCATGATACAATCCACTTGGGCTATGAGATCACCCGACTACTGACAGACTAGCCTAATATGGCCTTCCCCGACATACCATTCACTAAAATGGTCATATGTTTCTCCCGCAAGAGATGTGAATGTTACTATATGATGGTAATAGTCAATACAAACTTCGTACAACACTGAATCAACCATACCAAAAATCAAATCAAAACTTATCATCTCAAGAAAAAACAAGTCGCACAAAAAATGGCACCCACGAACCTCAAGAGAACATCCCTTATATTGATGGATGGTTTCTGGTAGTACCCCTAATAGTGTATCAATTGACATAACCCATCACATATGTTCCACTACATACCATAAAAAACCAAAAGTAGATAAAAAAGAGTTTGTAGAACCAATGTCAAATAATGAATTAGAATTTGAGGAATATACGAGGATCATACATAAAACATTTTATGGTCCATCCTTGCCACCTCCAAGGGCATACTGAACAACATGAAGATAACCTCCTCATCCACCCTAGTATCTGATCTAATTTCCTAGTGCTTCACTACCCTGCTGATAAGGATGCTCTCCCCCCATATAACCATGTCTACCACCCCATTAGATATGACTAGTTGAGCTCACATTGCAAAACTAATAACGGTTAACCAACCCCCTGTCTTAAGTCACCATCATCCTAAATCATCCATCCATGCCCAATGGTTTCTAGTTCCAACAGAACCTATGCAATGCCTCATTCTTTTGTACACTAATCACTCAACTGGTGGTCATGATAACTTTCCTCACACAATCCCAATCCTTCCACACTGATAAAAAATCACATTGTCACCACTTTGAGAGTCTGGCCCCATCTTCTAACCACTCTTCACACTATCACCCCGGTGAAGATTTATATAATTACACGTTGTGACCTCAGAATTCACATAATTGGAGCATCAAACTAGGACTAAAAACCCATTTTTTGAAGCATCCCTTCACATTCTTTCATAAATAAGGGTTTGATCCACCACCTATGTAAATCTATTTAAATGGATGTTGTTCATCAAGGACATAATATCATGTTTATGTCCATCATGAAAATGTATTTATATAGATACCTTTCCCCCTAATAATGGTACAAAAAAGAATTGCATGTTTGTAAAACAACATGAATAATACATAACTATAATGGTTCCTGAAATAAACATCATAAACATCGTATTATTCTCCTATATCAAGGTATCTAGATAGAATTGATTCAAAAACAGCTCATATAAGTATTTCCATAAAACACTGTCAACTTACTATGTCTGAACCAAAATATACCACAAACTCTTTGCCGGTCTCCACAACATATAGGATATGAATTTGACTCCCCTATCCATAGGAGTCTCCAAATGAACCAAAATCATATGGATGGAATCTGTATAGAACTTTGATAGTTTTGGTCCACCCTCTCCTATGGTCCTTGGACAGTCTTGCAACTGAAACTCTCAGGTCAGATCGAACATACATGGCATGACCCACCTTGGGTCCCATTCCATAATCTGAATAAAATGAAAAACGTATTCATTGAACTACTCCTCTATTTAGTTATATTTATCCAATAGGTTTTCTTACACTACTACTAGTGGAGTATTCTCAATGATATATTCTTATCTACCAACTGGTACACACATTCGTAGTGAAATTCCTCTATAATTCCAAACACCAGTCATATATCACATTACATAAATATTCCACAAATTAAATAATATAAATCCATACACTATCAATAAACAACCTATTTCACATAAACTATCCCAACAAGCATCATATCATCTTGAACTATACCCTCGACAATCCCTACCATGTTTTATGGCTATCCTGGGGTAAACTAACCTACATAGTATCATGTTATTCATTAGAAACCCATTTTAATCCATTTTCACATTCATATCATAAACTGTTCCTCTTAGGAAAATTCCCTATTTCACAACTTCTTACGAACAACATTCCAACTCCTTTATAACCATTCATCGAGTATAACTATTTAACCATTCATTCACATTATTTAAATTTTTCCAATTTTATCATCTTTATAATACATCATTTTCATAAATTTTTCATGAATGTAAAATGAATCCTACCCTTCATGACCCATATATCCATATTGTGTGTTCCTATCATGATGTTTTCTACCTATATCCATAGGATCCCGCAATGATGCGTCAATTAAAATCCTCATGACATTCTGGCCGTGTGAAAAATAATATAAAATAGTCACATAAAACAATAATTAAACCACAAAATGGTAAAATATCATTCAACTGTAAAAAAACACATCATGAAAAACAATTCCAACCATGGGCACCGAGGTTTTCCCTCACACATGGGTTAGCTAATCCCATGGACGACCTCATTTGCATGGCCCTACAATTCTTAATATCCTTTCTACCATTCCAAAATAGTAATTCATAGAAAATATCATCTCTTATAACTCTTTTTAATGTCACTGAATAAGAATACATTAAACCTATTCCTTGATCCGAGTCCCCACATGACCTCAAGTACACCTCCCCATATTATAGAGGTTTTCAAGTAGAAGTGAGGGTATAATGGTTCCGGTGGGTAGAATATACCCTATTTAAATGAGTGAACCATAACATATAAAATATTAGATAATGGATGTAATAAACAACAACCCAAAACATGAATTACTATCCATTTCCCAAATAGGTTACAAACCACAAATATCAAAAAAAATTAATATCATGACTATAGTTCCAAAATTTACGGAAAACCCAAAATAATGAAAAAAATGAATCCCTAAAAAGTTTTGAAATCCAATTCAGGATTCTCATCCATACACATGAAAACCCAACTCAATTCCCTAAAATAGGTCCTTTTCCTTTTCCCTTGACTACAACAATAAAATATACCTGGGTACCCAATGGTAGCGCAAGCATGGTGTGAGTAAAACTCATTAGGCTACAACCAATGGTGTCTGTGAAATATCTAGACTAAACAGATAGTGCATATCTGTAGTAAATAAATGGTGAGATAATAAGAAGGTAACCCATGTAATTTTTTTTAGCAATATTCACTTTTACCATTTACATTATTATTTCCATTTTCATCACTTAAGCATTTCTACTACTTAATCCATGGGTAAGAAAATTACATAATTTTATTTATTGCCTAATACAAACAATTACTATGCATAAGGGAGTAATTCATGTTCCCTATCTCAATAGGGATAAACATTTCATAAAAAAATACATCACACTTACCTTGGTGTATTGGTCCACATAGTGTCATCAAATGGAACTATAAGGGGCACATAGCCTTTGCCCGCTTCCCCCAACCATGAATCATATGGGTGAGGTTTCAACCATCAGTCCAACCTGACCCATGGGCTTAGATCCTCAAGTCCAATACCCAAAAATAACAAGACTTGTGTAGATACTTAGTAATAAATTAACCACATATACCATATCACAAACCATACATATTCAACACACATAATATTCAAAATTAAAATTCACTCATGTATAATTCAATATTATTCCTTAATATATTAGAACATTTACCATTTATAATTCATAACCCATTTTAACCATTTACCTTCTCATAGTTGAACCCAATTAACAAATTAAAAAATACTCATACATTAACCCATTACACATAATTCATCAATTCCCATAATTATCCCATTTATGAAATTCATTTACGAACTCATGATCAATTTGACACATTAACTTTATTCCATTTAACCCTTTTTCAAAATTTTCCAACTAATCCCTTATTTAATTACCAATTTCTTAATAGAAATACCATTAGTATATTTTTATAATTCAAAAAAACATATCAATGCATTTATCATGGCCTCCATTTCAACACAAATGAACATTAGTTATAACATTACAATTTTCCATGTTTGAGAATATTAGTGCACCTAAAGGGTGGGCCTAAATGGTCTAATCAATCTTAATGAATCACACTAGGATTATGAGTGGTCTAAATCATCATTTAGCTAAACATTTTATCAAATCATATTAAAGGAATAAATTACACATCAATATAGATACAATATCAAAACCACCCATGAAAAAAATCTACTATAAGAATATGGGATATAACTTGTACACCACCTACCATGATTCAGGAGATGAAATCATGATTAACCATGGAGTTTAACGCATATTCAAACACCCATTGAAGATCTAAACTATGACCTGCAGGAAAGAGAGTGTTTTAGGAATTCAGAAGAAGATAAAAGAAACCACAATCCCAAATTATAAAAAGAGAGGCATCAGAAGTGTTAGACTAACCCAAAGCTTCAACCCGCACCAAAAGAAACTCAAAATGGAATAAAAAAGGAAGGAGATAGATACATGGGATTATATGGGAGCTTAGGTTAATTACTAGTACAGTTGGATAAAAATGGGGGAAGAAATTGGGTAGAATTATTAAAATCATGAGCTAGAAAAGACATAACATCCCACTTCTAATGTGGTGCACAATTTAGCCGCATGGTTTTCCAAACCATATGCCAATTGTGCGCCATCCTCTTTACAAGAAGGGATCATTTTTAAAAGTTACATGAGGATCCCACATTGGTTGAAAAAATGTTCAACATCCATGAAAAATGCCTCTATCCATGGGCACATGATTTGGCATTCCCCATGCATAGTTTACTCTAACCATGCACCAATTGTGCACCATCCACTAAATGGCCCAATTTCCATTTATTTTGTTTCCTAGGACCCCAGAACACTCCTGAGATTTATTATTCACATAGTAATCATTTAATTATCAAAAATTAAGTGATTCAACCCAACATTTAAACAATAATGTGCCTCTATAATGTCTAGGATCATACAATTCATGAAAAAGGATGATCACAGTTTGAAACATCACACTATTTATGTTCACCTGAATTAAGAAATGATAAAGAAAAAGTACCCATTGTTTGGGGTTAAAAAACCATTATACCATTTTAAATATGAATGTTGGTTTTAAGATATCAATATGATTTTTGGATACCATTATTTTATATATTACAATGATTATAATTCGATGATTTCCTTATGATGTTTTTACGGACACTACAAATTCTTAGTGATACCTTTCAATATGACTAATTCCACCATTTTGTTCATACATATTATAAAAAAAATATTCTATCCATACATGGACCGATTCATAGTTCTCTTTATCAATTAAATTCATAGAATTTTATTCAAGGGAGAGGGTTCCCGACTATCTTCAATCCATGGTAGTAGATTTGACTCTTCCATAGCATGTGAGGGATACTCAATTGGGAGATGTCAACTACAAAGTTTTGTATGACCATATATCCTTAGGGGATTAACTAAATGGATTTTTAATGATTGGATCACGTCATCCATTTCCATGGATAGATAGTGGATCTTGTCATGGTTCAATATGAGGTATTGAGGGAGTTTCATACTTCCCAATAGTATTCCCATTTGGGTTTGTAAAGGAAGTACAAGGAAATTTACTAGATGTTTTCTGAGGATGAAATGTGGTGGAGGATTTCATTGTTTGTCTCTCGAAGCCTCACATTCCATTAGGTAATAGATGAAAATAATGTTGTATTAGTTTTTATTAAAGGATTCACATTATAAAATGGATGTGGGGTGGAATATCGATGGATTTTCCTAATGGATATTATATAGAGATCAAGATAAGATGTTATTGTCTAGGATACTATAAAATAACTCACCATGTTGGCACACATTCTTTCCATCTCGGATCTATGTTCAATTGAAGGTTTTTTATGTCCACATGCGTGATACAATAAATATTCATGGGGTACCCATGATGATCATCTCTAACTGGGATGTTCTGTTTAGGTCACCATTGTTGAGGGGTTTGTATGAGTATTTTGCGACCCAGTTATGGATAGACACAACATTTAAACCCCAAACAAACATGCATATTGAGGGTGCCATCCATGTTTTGGATGATATATTTAGGTTCCAAATGTTATTTATCATCTAGGTATATTTTTATCACTTACCATTTTGGTTGATTATTATTTTAATTATAGCTATTAACCACTATTAGTGTGGAATAAAGGAAGGCACTTCATGAGATAACCAATAGGACACCCTTTTTCTAGACTCTAGTTGGAATAATTCTCATTATTGGTTAGAATTAGTTAAAGTAAATATTAATATGTCTCAGGTAAGTCATGATCATATGAGAATGGACAAGTGTCAATATAAATATTTTGTGTATTGATTTTTTTAAATCATTATAAATATAGTATAGAGACCATGTACTCTTTAGAGATTCCCCGAAACATGGACTATGATGTTTTGTCTTGGGAGAACACTTTTCCCCAGGGTTCATCTAGACATATGAGTTTCTGTAAGGGGTTGGGGAGGTTTTCTAAAACATTTCCATAACAATATTCTGAGAAAAATAACACAATGTCTCCAATATGTCACAATTGAATAGATATATTCTCAAAAATCTATGAGGTTATCTACTATAGAAAGCTAGGAATTGAAAATTGAGTCACATTCTTGGAGTACGCTATGGAAATTGGGGACTAATGGGAGAATATGCTTAATGGATAGTCTATTAATTTGGTTTATCTTATTTAACATTGTGAGAGAATATATGATAAATCATTGGAGTATGGGAGTCAAATTTGGGATTATTACCCCCACAATTTTATGTAGCTTATGATTTTTAGAAAGAAAATCTTGTATGATGGGGAGAATGTAATGAATTTCGATTCCATTGTTATGATACATTTAATATTTCTATATATATCATTGGATTTTTCATGGGATATAATGATTTTTTTGGTTGTCAAGGGACCCATGAATTAATATATTGAAAATGTTAATATATATTGAACATGAGAACTCATAATTTTGTAATAAATGGTTCTCCTATTAATCAAGATGTAGGATGGAAAATAAAATGCCATAGTTTTCTCTGTAATATGAGGTTTTCCATAAGAACTATATAAATTTTGTCGACATTAGTCTTTCACTTTATGATGGTCATTAATAGGTGCATTATGTAAAATAATTAATTATTTTATTTACATTAATTAAATTCTAAAAACCCTAAACACCCTATATAGGTTTTGAATTATAGAAAATATCTAGGGCTAGCCTCATAAAAATTGAGAAATAGAGTTGGGGAGGAGTAAATATCTGTTGACATAAGAAACCTTGGAACAGGGATTAATGTTGGGAGATTGTGGAGAAACGTGTGACAAAGAACTAACAAATCAGGGTCTTCACCTTCACCAATAGAGGATGGGGTCTTCAGAAATTATTTCTTTATTCTTATTATAAGGATCATTATATCATATATTTCCACAATATTATTTAATTGATAAAAATTGATTTCATTATCTACTATATTGTTCTATAATTTCCCATTCTTTGTACAATTCCATATTTGATTGATATCCTTGATCATATTTATTCTTTTTACGGTGCCAATATCAAACCAAAGGTTTACTCAATTTAATGGATGTTATAATATATCACATTAGTTAATATGATCCTAAATTTTTCTTGTGCATTAACAACCACTAGTTTTTCTTCTTCTTTATTTTCCAATGGGGGTGCTGATTTGAAATTTTCATATCAGATTCGAGTGCCATCAAAACCCCAGATTAATAGTATTTGTGTGAGAGTTGTAGGTATTTAGTTTTTACACATAGACGTAGATGTGTTGTGGGATAAAGGTTATAGAATCATGGATAAACCCTTGTATGGTGAAAATAATCATAGAATCTATGGATTTGATGATCAATGATTCCTTTTACAACAACCGAAGCATAGAAATCCTTAAAAAGAGATTGTTGTCCACATATTTTCACCTTTTGGGTGTATCATATGGTGGAGGATATGTTGGAAATGGTGAAGTTATATATCATGTTGAGGAAGACTTCAATTGTTTTTGAAATATATTACTATGCACTATGATTTACATAGGAGCACATGTTGAATAGTCTAGGATATTTCAACAGCTAGGTTTTTTAATGAGTAAAATATCATACATCATGTAGTCAGGCCCACATGTTGTGTGATAAAACTTATGATGTAAAACCATATACTGAAGGAATATGCCATATACTCCATGTGATTATATAATAAGTTAACCAGAAAGAACATACCATAGGGATTTATATAGTCAGTCTAACTACGTATTGTGTGTACACATCTAGAAAACCCTAAAATAACATGGTCACATGAGAAAGGGATGGAGGAAATAAGGATACACCATCTAGAAAATAGAAATTTTTTATCCCCTATAAATTCCATTAAGTGTCACATGGATGTAAATTATATATCTAGGAGAGGGAATGCCCATGTTTCCTAACAGAATCACATGTTGTGTGACCCATTTTACATGATGTGTAATTCTTATAGAAACTTATACCCTACGTATCACCATCATTAGAACTCGTATTTGACTATGTGAGTAGCCTATAATGAGTATTTTTCAATTTATAAATTGATGGTGGCCTTAAATGTTGATTCAGGGATATGAAATGATGTATTTCTAGTAAGACACTTCTCTTAAAGATGTTTATCCTATATAAGTGATTGATTGTTATTATTGGAGTGTTAACATGGGCATTACTCCCATATCTCTCAATTTTTTATGGGTCCCCCATATTTATATACAATAGATATTGAAATCACCCACATTATCGAGTGTTTGGGTCCTCAATTATTAGATTTAAATCACCATCATGGAGTTCTAGTGGTGGGATGGTCCACTTTTAGATCAGTGATTCTTTTTTAAGTTATATAGTGACAAGGTGAGGGAACATTATATTCAAGAGTTTTTACACTATATTCTAGGGTATTATATAATAATAAAATTACGATGATATAAAAAATCTAGGAAAATTACCTCCACATTTCATTTTATAAGGTTACAAGATGTGTTTGGAATCATTTATGGGACCTTTGGATATAATGGATAACTCTTCATTCATAGCCATCTTGGATGATGGAGATCTTGTTTCACTCTTAATATTGGTTTCTTTTAAAATATTAGATAATGTGTTTCCCCTATTTCATTATGAGGTGAGATATGTTTTATTATTATTTCCTCAACTTCATGGTTTTCATTGCGTCCTAATTGGTATCTATAGACTCACACCTAAATGTGCTTTTTCTAGAAGGGTTATATCCTATGTAGTCGACTAGTAGATTGGAAGTGACTCTAATCGACATAATATGGGATGATAATAGTCATACTAATAGGTGTTATACATGTTCAGTTCATAATAATTGTTTTTTTAGTTTGGAGCTCTTAAATTTTAAAATTGTTTCTAGTTTTTTCCATGTTCGGAATTAATTTCTTGTTGGGAATGAATTTTACCCTTCATATCATTTAAATTAAATTTTTGTAAATTGATAAATTTATTAGTGTTTGTTTCATGTATGATTTAAATTCGAGATATTTCCATAATTTATTATATTTGTAACTATTTCATAGGGTTTTTTGTTTCTGTTTCTGTGTAGATACTTAGGATGTAGCCTCTTATTTTAGTGATATACCTACTCGGTGAAATTGTTATCCCCTATATTATTATAGGTTGGCTTCACGTGTAACCCTAATCTTACTGTTATCCTAGAAGGGGTCTTGTGGGGTTCTTTCTTGATATATTTGTATAGTTGGTTTCCATATTTAGATATCACAACAGAGAAATAAAACATCAATGGAAAGAATATTTACCTAGAGGATAAGAAACTAATAGATATGATGAGAACCATTCTTATTAATATTATAATTTTATGAAGACTAAAATCCATCAAAGAAAATATTAGGATATAAAAAATTAATTTCAATTATGGGAGATAAAATAGAAAACAAATAATGGAATGGAATAGTTTTATAACCATTGTTTAACATAGTCAAGTGTGGAATATTATGACGAAATGAAATGGAAATTGCTTTTAAAAAACACATAAATTTATAATAAATTCAATTTGAAAAAGAAACAATTTAAAAAACATATGGATATAAATAAAATAGGAAACCCATTAATAATTTTCATGTAAGTTTTATATAGATAACTAATGTTGTTGGTAGGAAAATGTGATCACAAAGAATGTTTTAAAAAAATATTATAACACAAGGAAACATAAGTATGGTAATAAAAACCCTTATCTAGTGGGTAAAAATGAAACAAAAGAATATATAAGAGGATAATAAAATAGAAAATTAAATAACATTGAAAACATTGTTAATTATAATAGAATTCATTGGGGTATTAAATACACCATATAAAATAAACTTTTATAAAAAATATAAATCCTTCCACGATGAATGCAAATTTATATGAAAACCCTTACTACAGATTCTCACTCGATCAAAAATGATGTAAACATTTATATAATAAATTTAGGGTTTATATTTATAAAATAAATATATTAATATTTATATTACAAGATATATTAATTTATAAAATCTTTCACACTTTAAAATAATTATTTTATCAAATTTACAACCGTTTTTCAATATCCCCTCACATTTTATGCTAGATATAATATAGAGGTTCGAGTAGGTAGACCATTATAATGTTTTCATCAACGCCATAATAGATATGAGGGTATCAAAGGTGTTTTTCATATATTTTATAGTACAATATTCATTATATATAAGTTATTGGGATATTTTGTAAGGAGTTTTTGAAATATCAATTTTCTACAAATTTTAATTCAATAAAAAGGACAATTATATTAATGAATATAAGAATTTATATTAACAATATGGAATAATATAAAATATAATATTAATACGTACTAAATCAGATTTAATTTATTTAATTAATATTAATCATTCATAATTTTATGGTTATAGAGTTATTCTTTTATTTGGTAGGACAAACACGAACATGAATGTGTAATAACAGATAAATCAGTAAGGATATAGAGTTATATTAGGAAAATTTTGTTTTTACTAAATAATAGTGAAGGTTAAATAGAATAATGGGATTGGTGAATCAAATTTATTATGATTGTATTTGAGTGTTTAAATTAAAGGAATGAATAATATCTTTTTACTAACATTGGGAGCATCGTTACTTCTTGCCACATTTACCTTCTTTATGAATGAATTAGACCCAA
Organism: Viscum album; assembly: GCA_963277665.1. NCBI lineage: Eukaryota > Viridiplantae > Streptophyta > Magnoliopsida > Santalales > Viscaceae > Viscum > Viscum album. The sequence continues at coordinate 572,718,208 of OY728122.1, read as the reverse complement.
TGATTATAAAAAAAATATAATTATAAGTATAATAATAATTTAAGACAAGAAGGAAGGGCTGGGTAGTCAAAATATAAATTATGAGCATTAGTGGATTTATAGGGGTGGATGGGACCTCCCTTTACAGGTGAAAATGAGGGACGTTGCAATGGAAAATTAAGTTAAGAGATTGGTAAGGAAAGAATCTCGTGGATGTTATGTAATTTAGTTAAATAAATATTGGTGAAAATTGTAGAATAAAATAAAACACATAAATATGGAAGTATAAATTTTATATTTTTGATTTTAATTATATAAAATTCTATCATTTTATATTACAAACATTTACCCCTTTTAGCATGTCAAATATTTTCCACAGTAACTATTATTTTCTAAAAATTTTAATTGACCCTTACAAAAAAATTAATTTTATGAATCAAAATTAATATCTCATTTAATTTAATTTAATATGAAATTTTGATAAATTTAACATTTAAATTAAAATAAAAAATATATCTAACATACGGTTTACAATTGAAAATGTCTTTTTAAACATTAATTTTTCATATTTTTTAATATGAACCTCTAATCCGTAAATGAGTGGTAACCAATTATTTATAATTATAAATTTCATATTTTAATGAAATTATCCGTTAAACAAGATATATTTTAATTGTTAAAACAAAAATACATAACACATTAAAAATTAATTTTTAATAAAATTAATTTTTATATGTTTTAGTCCTTTTATTTTCATTCTTTAACATGTCATAATAATCAGATTGATTATAATTTTTATTTTTATTTATATACCCAAAACATTTAATAAAATTTAATAATACAAAAATGGGGAATATACCTTTTAAAAAAAAATAATACATAATATAAACCATGTGTTTAAAAAATAATTTTTATTTTGTGATGGGTAATTAAAATATTATTTCATATACCTAAATAATTCTTTCTGATATGTTATTAAATTATTTTACTGATACATAGTTTTATTATATGTATAAAATTTAGTGGTCTCAATTTTTAAATGGTAATTAATTTACTCAAGATTAAAAATAAAAACTATTGAATATGAATCAATTGTATTTCCACTATTGAATTAGTTTATATTAACTCTATGAAAACATTTTTAATTTAAAAAACAATTATTTATCATGAAATTATATTTATTTTACATCCAAAATAATCTATATAAGTATTAACCATATACCAAAAATTTACAAAGGATAACATTCTTAATGGTATTATACCAAACAAATATATACCTTTTATAATGCTTATATAATTACAATATTACCCACATTACATCTTATAAGTTCATTCCATTATATATTAATAATGAACCCTTCTCATTCATACATTTTCATTTTTTATTTTACAACATGATTTTTTTATTAATTATGTCTTCTAAAATTGTTGATTTTTTTTACTAATAATGATTCTAGGGTAATTATTATCCACGTGATTAAATATTTTTAAAAATATTATTATTTTATATTTATTTTCCCATTTTTAATTATTCACATTTCATGAATCTAAAAAATATATGATTTGTAACAGTCAATAGTATCATAAACATTTTGTTCTAATTCCCCGATATTGGTTAATAAAATGTCAATAATTTTTAGATTTTATTAATTACTTAATATTAAAGAACAACTCTTTTTTTTAAAAATATAAATAAAAATAAATGATAGAAATATATTTTAAGGAAAATATTGTTTCCTAAAACTTGATGTGTTACATTGTACCTTCCTTAAATTAAGTGAGTCTTAAAATTTTTTATTATCTCTAACTAATGAGAATATTTGAGGGTTTATAAAAGATAAAAATGGAACAATAGAGAATTTATAATGATAAATAAACATCAATATTGTAACATCCATGCTGGGGTACCACACTCTAGTGCCCTGAACTGGTTGGTAACATGACCTCAAAAATGCCTCCCCATAAGCTAGAGGCTGCTAACTAGTAGAAAGAGTCTAATATAAGTCATGGGGAGACTATACACGATTTATCAGAGTAATTTACCAGAGTAAATAAATAATGAATAATTAAATGAAATTTAATCATAACCAAGATAATACTAGTACAACAAGGTGACCAAAACATTGATGTACAATATCACAATGAATAGTAAAATATGTCATGCTAATGTATGTGTCAAGTGTCAAAATGAATATCAGAAGTAAAGAAAATAAAATCTCCCAATAAGGTTCCCAACCATCTCTAGGTTCCTTATCTATTATCCATACCAACTTAGCCATCTAGTACATGAAATTTTCATTTATCATGTCCAAAAGCCCTGAAATCTATTTAGGTACCGATTAGGAAGCCTATGTAAGGTGTGAGTAAAACTCAGTAGGCCACCACCAATGGATTATAAAAAAATATCTATTAAAATAAAAGTGCATGTTATTCTATAAATAAAAATGAAAAATTCATAAATAAATAGTTATCACATTATCAATTATTCTTTATTTAACCACATAATCCCCTAGGTTCCCATAGACACGTATACCTCATCACATGCTTCAGCCCGTATGGGAGACCGAATCATCCCCATAAGACATCATATCATATAATTCCCTCATTAACATTCCTCATATCAGTCATCACATTAATTCTATTGTAACCAATAATTATCTCAGTTAATAGACGAATTTCATTACTACCATTCATTGTCTCAGTCAATAAATGAATTTCATTTTTACTATTTATTTTCTCAATCGACACATTAATGCCAATGTTACCATTTTTTTATCTCAATAAACACATGAATTCCATTATTACCATTTATTATATCGATTCTCTTATGAATTAAACTATTACGAATCATCATTCTAATTCACTCATGAATACCATTATTACTATTCCTTATATCAAATTCATATCATTAATTAATTAATCAATAATTTAATAATCTCAACCTCATTACCAATTCAACAATTGGTTCATCACCTAAATCCCCTTAATTAATTTCCCAATTTTTTAAGAACATAAATCCTATTTAATTAATTAAACAAGTAATTAATCACATATATCTCATTACATATTCAACAAATATTTTATCACATCAATAACATTTTTAAATTCCTAATCCATTAAGCACATCAATACCATTTAATTATTTCACCCATTAATTAACCACATGTATCTGATTACAAATTCAATAATTAGATTATCAAATCAATCCGTGTAATCATTATAAGAATCCGCGACAATCAATTCTATAATTATATATCCCAATTTAACAACATCAACCTACAAATAATTAATTCCATAATTAATTATTCAATTAACAATCCAAATATCCCATAATTAATTAAATAATCTATTTTTCAATTCAACAACCCAATATTGTGATAATTATCTCAAAAATTAGTTTTCCCCAAATCCAAATTCAATATAATAAAAATTAACTCAATAATTAACTAGTTATCCCCAAATCCAAATTCAATATTCCAATGATTAATTCAATAATAAATTATCCCCAAAACCCGATTCATTATTTTGATAATTTGATCAATAATTAAATATCCCAAAATTCCAATCCATTTTTTCTGATAATTAACTAAATAATTAAATAACCCCAAATCCCAACTCAAGATTCTGATAATGAACTCAATAATTAATTATCCTAATTTAACAATTAATTAATTAATTAATTCCCCAAATTAGTTAATTTTATTGGTATAAAAATTGTAAATTATATAATTGAAATCGTGTAATTGGTATTGTGAATATGTGAGTTGAATAACAGACCACCAACCACAATTTGTTGATAATAAATCACAGAAAGGAGAACCCCAATTTGAATCGAATCATTCATAAATTCAACGATGAACATTGTAAAGACCTAAAACCTAAATACTTATTAAAAAAAATATATATCAAAAAATAGATCTAGATCCCATAATCCTATAAATAAATTCAATAATCCTAGGTCTAGATAAGAAAACAACAATAAAAAACTACCAAATAAATGGGAGAAGAACAAGAGGGAGGGAGATGAGAAACCAATCACTAAGAATCCACATACTTGAGGTGGTGGAGATATTCCAATCGAGCTTCAAATCACAATGAATGGTGGTCATAGGGCATTAAAATTCCTCCACTAGGCTCTAAAATTTATAGGAAATGATAATGTGTTGAGATCGGGTGTTTGGGTTATAGAATGAGGGTTCAATAATTTTTCAAATAAAATTCAGGGGATTAAAATATTGTATGAATAGATTTCTGCTTAGGGTGCATGGTTTACCCTAACCTTGTTCCTTTAATGTGCACCTCATCTTAGGGGTTTATAGATTCTCTTAAGAGGTCACACTATAAGAAAATTTGTGCGACATCTATGAAAAATCCATCAGTCTAGGGTTGCACAGTTTTCTAGGGCAGGTCACACGGTTAGGGAAAACCATGAGCCAACCTTGCACTTCCCACTTTCTACAATTTTTCTCAAATTTTCACCAAAAACCACCCCAAGGTAAAACCCAAATGAAAATTACTCAACACAAGGAGAAAGAGTACCTATAAATGTTACTGATAAATATCCCAGAAATCTCGAGGTTTTACAATCTACCCACCTTATAATTGTTAAATGCTGAGCTATACTCTTAATCATCACTATGATTTTGAATCATAAATATTAGGGCACTAAACCTTTATATCTCCCTCCCTCTCCTATTTTCTTCAAAACATGGCCATGTTTCCACAACACATGAACTATCAGCGCAGTCATTCCCCGCAACAATTTCTCACTACGATCCAACACGAGTATCAAGTGCTCCTCAAAGGATGCATTTATCTCAATATCAACATCATCCACTTTCATCACATGATAATGGTCTAGGTTATAATAAAACAGTTTTGACACATTGAAAATATAATTAATTGAACTATATTTTAGTTGAAGAGTCAATTTGTATGCCATCGACTTGATTCCCTCTACCGCCTGAAATTATAAAAAAAACATGGATACCAACTTGCACTATCTATGTATCCTGTGGTGACCCAATTAATGTGACACCTGAAGGAATAAATGAACACCCCCAGTAAAATATTTGGACCATTGATATCTATAAGAATATGACAATTGTCTATTATGAGCTATATCGATATGTTTTAGAATCAACTGAACATGCTCCAATATCTCCAATATGAAACTCGGTCCCAACAACTCTGACTCACCCATGTCCTCAAGAATTTTTATAGTATGATCTATCTTCCCATCTATATATGGGTAAAATTTCCTACTAAAAAAACTATATAACAAGAATATTCTTTTATAACTTCTAGAAGGATGCGTTAGAACACAAATCTTGATCAGAAACAATAATCCATGCCACCACATGTAGAATTACTACCTCACAAACATAAAACTATCCCAACTACTCCATTGAGATGGTTTAATGTATAGGAATTAATTGTTCCTCCTTGATCATTCTATCCATAATAACCATAATAGCATCATTATTCTATAGAATCCTTAGTAGACCCACCAACAAATCCATGATCATGTAATCCCACATACCTTTCAGATTGGGAAATAGCTGTAGAAAACCATTAGGTCTTTGATGATCAAATTTCACTGGATGATAAGTGTACTATCCTATCACAAACCATACTATCTCCTTTTTAATTACCAACCACAAAAAATATCATCACTGGTCACCATACGTTTTCTCACACCTATATGTACATCCCTCTTTAGGGCTTGAAACTCACACATCAGCTCCTCCCACATTATCGTTAGCACATAAAAATAATTCCATGAATAGATGATATCATCTTCCTGAACTCTCTAATCAGAAGGTGAATCCCTAACATTCATGTAATTACCTCAAGGGAAAACACTTCAGATCCTCATATTTCCTATCTCTAATCGGGCTCAATAGTTGATACTCCACTGAAACTAATAAAAGATTATTCTTCACATGACTCTCCTGAAACACAAAATTCATATCATCCAGAAGAATCATCATATCCCTTTCAACAATATACTTTGGAACTGCATGAGTTTGAGATTTATTACTAAAAGTATCAGCCACACTTTTTCCCTTCTCAGTAGTATATTCTAGCTTAAAATAAAATTACTTCTTATACACAACCTATTTACATTTCCAAATATTAAAATATTGATTTGAAAAGATATAATTTAAGATCTTGTGATCTTTATACAAAGTAAAAATTTCACCCAACAGATAATGTCTCCAACACTTCAAAGAATAAACAACTTCTACTAACTTGATGTCATCTATAGGAGAGTTCTATTCATGTAGGATCAATGGTTTAGATCTTTATTCTATAACTAAATATCTATATATCTAATTTCTCTATATCTAATCCCATAAATGTAATAAAATAACATAAAGTACTCTACTAGATTAGGTAGGATCCTGATCATTGTCGATGTGAAGTGCAACATTAACTCCAAGAAGGCAATTGCACTTGATTCCATCCATTCAAACATTATACCTTTTTTAGTAAATACTAAAAGTGGTGCTAAAAATTGGGAAAAATCATAGATTATTCTATGATATTATCCAGCTAACCCTATAAATCTTTGGATATCAAACACATTCTTTGGATGATCCCAAAAAACCACTTCATGAACTTTCTATAGCTATACCAAAACACCTTCCTCTGAGATGATGTGACATAATAAATGTACCTGATAAATATAGAAATGAAAATTAGATATCCCGGTGTAGAGATAATGCTCTCTCATTACACTCAGGATGTTTTCAAGGTGTTGGGACTTATCATCACGAGTCTTAGAGTACACCAAAATGTAGTCCACCAATACCAAAAAACTATTCCGAGTATGGATGAAATATTTTGTTCATCATTCCATAACAATTTTTTGTGTATTCATTAACCCAAATGACATGAAAAAAAACTCATATTTCCCATATCTTCTTCAGAATGAAGTCCTTAGTATATAATAAGTCTAAACTCTCAACAGATGAGAACCTAATCTCAAGTATACCAGGGAAAATACATAATATCCCCTCAATTGGTAAAAAAGATAATCAATTTGTGGAAGAGTATATGTGTTCTTAACTTTCATCAAGATTAACATATATTAATCTACACATAAGAATAAAATCCCATCCTTCTTTTGGGGAAAAAATTAGTGAACCCCATCATGACATAACCATTCAGATAAACCCCTTATCCTCCAACTCCTACATCCGAGTCTTGAGCTCTTGAAGCTATGTTGTTCCAATATTTATGGTGGAATTTAAATTGGATTGGACACTAACATGAGATCAATTGTAAATTCCATATCTCTAGTAGGTGGTATCCCAAATAAATTTTAGGAAACATAACCTAAAATAAGTAAACTACATGTGGAAATAAATCCTGTATCATACCCCCATCATCCAACAACAAACTAGAGGCATGGTCTGTGTGCACTCCCAATTGCTGAGTAATATTCCATGTACTATCTTCGTAGATTTATTACTCTCCATGATGAATGTAACTATCACCCATAAGAGATGTAAAGGTCACTATCCTTTGGTAACAATCTATATGGGATTAGTATTCTACTAACCCTTCCATAACCAACATTAGGTTAAGGCATTATATGTCACAAATACTAAGACCTGACAGAAAAAGATACTCCCCATCTTCTAGAGAACACCCCTTCCATAAATAGATATCTATCGATCATACTCCCAACAGTGTACCTATAATCATAAACCCACTAACAAACTCCACTTATAGGCTTAAACAACATAAATGTTTTTTAGAAATAAAGGAATGTGACGAACCAGTATCAAATAAGGTACTGGATAATGTAGACGATACCAGAATAGTAACTCTCACTATCAATTTTCCAAACTCATTATCCACAAGAGTAGGCTAGATTTCATGAAACTATCCTTCCCATTTTACCTAAGATGAAACATGAGTCCCATGTGCTGCACCACTCTGCTGATTCAAGAAATCATTCCTAGAAGAACCACATCCACTCTATCTATAGCCTCAGTTAATAGAACACTATCTCCCATATTGATATGGTGCTAAAGATTCCCTCCATGCATCTTGGTTCTGTCTAGCTCCTCTATCTCTACTTTTCTATCATGATCTCTTTCAAAACATTTGCTGATGTACCATCCTATCACAAGATCAACACACTACTAGTGCTTAGGGATCATATCAAAAAAAGGGTCCTTACCAACTGCACTCATGAAATATGATCTAGGTAAGGTCATATGTGACTAACCCTTTCCCCTAGACACTCATCCAACTATCTCACTAGCTAACACCCTCATAATGACACTTCTTTCTCTGGGAAGATATACCACCTAATCATCCAATTATAACCACATTTCCTTCACTGGAAGCCACTTTTAGGTTCCCCTCTGTAATAAGAGCTTCATCCAAAATTTTTAAAAACATATTTTTCCAAAATAGGTTATCCTTAGACTTAATATCATATTTAAGTAAATCCTTGAAATGCCTCACTCTGGTTGTATCATCCCTAACTAATATTGGAGAAAAGTGTTTCATGTATGTAAGGAATCCATCATATTCCATCGTGATCATACATCCCTACGTCAACATTATTAACTTTACAGTTATCTCCATACTCAGTGTCTATGGATAGAATTCCTCCAAGGGAATCTCCAGCAAGTCCATTCATAGCATAAAATCATTATGTTTAGTTTGGGCCTGAATGTCCCACCACTACTTGTCTAATACTCATAGAATATAAACAGCCAACATGAACCTCCTCTTGGAATGACTCTCTTAATTGTCAATTATTGTCTCAATGGACTCAATCTAGAACTCATCTCCCTCAGGTCCACCCCTAAGTTAAAATTTGGTGGGTGTTTTAATGGAAAATCATGCATGAGGTCAGACATACTCCTCACAAAATACACTAGTTTTCATTCCATGAATTTAAGGATGTGAGAAATGTTCACATTGAACTTCTCCTTGACTTCCTCACCTATCACTATGGGTGCCTCATATTCCTCTACCGGTTGATAATATCCAACCATTTCCTCTTATCATTCTCTCAGCAAGCATCATCATAGAGGGATATCTCTATAATTCGAAACAAAATTCATATGATAGATAACTCAATTTCATAAAATTTATGTATGAGGAAAACACAACAAGGAACAAAAAGTCTTTTTCCCAAACCCTTCCACAGTATCAAAACTGTGGTGCTGTCACTAATCTGAACCATCGTATATCTAGATCATGGTTAAAAAGGGTAAACTCATTCATATCATTCGTTATCATTATAAAAAATTTATTCACATCATACATCATTTTTTATAGTTTTCATGTTTATATTATGCTCTTCTATAATTTAAAATAGACAATGGAAGAAAAATAGACCATTTTCAAAAACATACCCAATAAACGTTTTCCATGGGTGACTAAAATGATTCATGTAAGAAAATAATATTGAGTTCCTAGAATGTTGAAAGGAATTAAAATATAATTCCATACTAGGCCAGGAGTCAAATATTAGAAAATCTCAGAAATATTATTCACACTGCATAGTTAATTCATCACCCAAGGTGAAATAATATTCAACTTTTACAGAAAATATAAATAAAAACAATCCCACCTTGGGTACATAGGCTCTTTCCCATACATGGGTCACCTAATCTCATGCATGAGTTCATAACTAAGGCCTGAATCTTTATAGTATCCTTTGTACCTACACCAAAAAGCATGAAAAATGAAAATAAATAATGAACTACTCTGATACCACTTCTTAGAAACCCGAACTGGGAGACACACATTGATTCCATGAACTGGTTGGTCACATGACCTCAAGCGCACCATTCCATTCACCATAGGCTGGTGACTAGAAAGGAGGGTATAATATTAGTCATGGGGATACTATAGCTTCTTTATCAGAGTAATACACTGATGGAATTAAATAATGAACCAAAAATGACATATAATCCTAGCCAAGACAATATGATAATCCCATGATGAAAAAAATGGAAGTACAATATCAAACTGAAGAGTAAAATATCTCATGCTAATGTAAATTCCAATTATTAAAATACAACACAAAATTAAATTCACTAAAAAATCCTTTGCTGGTTCTTAATGACGTTCAGTTCCCTCATCTATGCTCCATTCCAACTCATCCATCTAACATAGGTCTTTTTCCCTTATAAGGTTATGTAACCATGAAATCTATTTGGTTACCAATTTGGAGACCCTGGTAGGATGTGAGTTTTATTATGTAGGACACTATTAATGTAATCTAAAATAATATCCAGTCAAATAACGTTTTATGTAGTTTTATAAAGAATAAAAAAAATCAAAAATAAACTGTTATCACAATATCAAATATTATTTATTTAACCACATAAACCCTTGGGATCAAAAAGACACCTGTACCACAATAGCTTCTTTGGCCGATGTTAGAGTCTGAACCGTCCACAAGGGATATCATATCTCAGAATGCCACTGTTCAATAAAAACAATTTCAATATTGTTAACACTATTCATCTAATTAAAAACACCCAATCCATTGTTACCATTCTTCATATCAATAAAAAAATCAATTCCATTGATACCACTCATTTTCTCAGAATTCACCCGAATTTAATTGTTACCATTCATTATCTTAGCGAGTACATGAATTCAATTGTTACCATTCACTGTCTCAATAAAAAAATTATTTCCATCATTACTATACATTTCCTCACTTAAAACATGAATGCTATTGTTATCATTCATTATCTCTATTATATTAACAAATCTACTATTACAATTCATCATTCAAATTCACTCATGAATTCCATTGTTACCATTAATTTTTTGAAATTAAACCCATTAATTAATTAAAAAATTAAATAATCATCTCAATCTGAATACTAATTGTACAATTAGTTCATCACACCAATCACCTGAATTAATTACATGATTAATTAACCACATCAATCCCATTTAATTAATTCACCAATTAATTAATCACATTAAACTAATAAAGAATTCAAAATTGGTTTATCACATAAATCCCCTTAATTAATACCCCAATTAATTAATAATATTAATACAATTTAATTAAATAAACAATTAACTAATCAAATTTATCTCATTACTAATCCAATAATTATCTTATCACATAAATTAGCTCAATGATCATAAGAATAACCAATAATCAATTTTAAAATTAATCATCCTAATTTAACAATATCAATGTAATAATAATTTATTTTATAATTATATATTCAGTTCATAATAGAAATATCCCATAATTAATTCAAAAATGAATTATTCAATTGAACAACCCAATATTATGATAATTAACTCAAAAATTAATTATCCCAAAACCTAAATTACATATTTTGATAATTAACTCAAAAATTAATTTTACCCAAATTCTAATTCAATATTCTGATAAATAATTCATCATTTAATTATCCTAAAATCCCAATTCATTATTCTGGTAATTAACTCAACAATTAATTACCCCTAAAAATTCAATTAAATATTCTAATAATTAACTCAACAATTAATTATCCTGAAATACCAATTCATTATTATGATAATTTACTCGATAATTAATTGTCCCAATTTCACAATTAATTAATTAATTAATTCAATTAGGAAAATAAATTGCTAAAAATACTCTTGTAATTCGATATATACATACACATATTTGAAATCCAGAATATGGTATTTGAATAATAGACCTCCTACCTCAATTTGTTCCTAAATGTTCACCCAAAGAAGAACAACAATTTGAACAAAATAAATCATGAATGAAATGATGAACACGTTATAGATCCAAGAGCTAAATCAGTGATGAAACAAAATAAGATCTCCTAAATTTGGATCGAGATTCAAAAAACCTATATATAAATTCAAAAGGCATATATCTAGATCAACCAAAATATATAATAAAAATAATCCAAAATAATAGTCGAAGAATAGGAGAGTGATGAGAAATCATTTAGGAAGAAACTATATACCTACGGAGGTGAAAATCTACCAACCGGGCTTCAGATTGCAACGAATGGAGGCCATATGGACTTGGAACCCCTCTGGAAGTCTCTGAAATTTAGGGAAAGAAATTATATGTCATTATAAGTCGTTCAGGGGAATATGTTAGGGGTTCAATTTTTTTTACTAAATGGGAATTAAAATACAATACCCAAGGTTTGCGACTCATGGCACACAGTTTCCCATTATTGTGATCCACTTCTAGGTGATGCATATTTTTTCCTAAGAGGGAACAAGGTTTAAAAAACCATGAATCAGCCATTCAAAACCCTTTTTGAAGGGTTTGACAGTTTTCTTGGATAGGGTGCACAGTTATAGGAAACCTTTAGACAACCATATAATGTCTGCTTTCATCCAATTTTCTCAATTTTTCACACAAACACACACTAAGGTATAACCCGAACAAACAATACTCTATTGATGGAAAAAGTGTAACTGTAAAATATCAAATGATATCTCTAGAAAAGTGTGGGGTGTTACAAATATATTAATTACCAGAAGGAAACACTTCTCTATATATATATATCAATTTATACATTAACCATTAGAATTTCATCAATGGGGTGTTTTTTCCAACCATTTGAGTTAAATACAGATCATGAAAAATAATTAATACATATAAATTAAATGTAATTTTCATATGTATATCATCATAAAACATACACTAATAGATGGTCTTGGGATTATTTAGTATAAAAAAATTGATTACCCTATTCAAAACATTAATTTTTCATTTTTAGGGAATCATCAAAGACAACAATGAAATAAAATTCATCTAAAGTAAGATTAAAAATATTTACAGGAAGAAAATTACCATAATCTTATATTAGAGAGGATTAATTAATATTTAAGGAAACAATCATTCCATAAAAAACCATTGATAATTTTAAACATAATCATTAGGGTGGTGTTTTGATTATACTACCTAATATACTAGATATAATAGAGTGTGTATAACTAGAATAAGTTAATTTTAGTTCTTAAGTGGATGACGATTACACCATTTATCTTCATTTTTAGGCCTAACTTCAACAATTATGATTTAAAATTTGTTCATATTATCCCTTGTTTTTAGAGGATACTAATGTATACTATATTCACAAAACATTAGGTTATAGAATTAATTTGAATAATGTATAAATTCATTGGATTTTAAGTATAAAAGAGAATTAATCACATCATTTCCAAAAATAATTTCTTGAGAAATTTCATGGTCACGACATGAATATTAAATAACAACTATCCTTTTCTTCTCAATTTTTAATTTCTAAAATTATTGGAACAATAGTAATATAACATCCTCAGGATAACTATGATACTTAAATGATATTAAAATTTTGAAAACCCCATTATTTATTCCTTTTAATAAACTTAGAAAAACCAAAGAATATAGATGCTAAGTTTCCGCATACTACTATTTCATAGAATTATTTTTTGGTTAATCATATTACTTTTAATTATTTATCAAATGGTTTTGAAATATGTCTGAAAAACTTTAAATTTTAAATAATATCATTACTCTTATTTTATAATTAAATTCTTTAAAAATAAATAATTTCTTAACAACAATCACCCATCAAATTATGATACCTTTATCTTTAGGCCGACTTAACCACCGACATGAACATTGTAATAAAACACTATTATGAGTGACTATGGGATATTATATACTTATATAATTTCATTAATTATAATATAAGTAAAATATATTAAGATATTTGTGATTGATTTATGGTTCTGGAATGGTTTTATTTTGTATTTATCATGTTATTAAAATATAATCTTCAATCAGAAAACTTATTGAAATAAACCTATACCGATTATATTATCTCTAAAAAAGATAAAAAATAATTTAATGAGTTAAATAATTAAAAATAATTTTTTATCTATTACATTATATTAAATGATCTTTGATTGGTGAAATTTGGGTAAATAATGATGAACAAAATTTCAATTATGAAGCATGTTTGAAATGAACAATATTACTAAGACCTGATATAAAAAATATAATAACCTAATTGATTTAAATGAAGAGAATAATTTTAAATAATGTTTTTAAAAGGTAATTTTCATTATTATAGTTATAAAATAATATATTATGGTATATATGTCTACTATATAAGATCTCAGATTGCATTTGACTATTTAGGAAAAAATATTAGAGTTTCATGACACAAATTTAAATTCTGGAGACTTATTTACTATTTTACAATATAATTTATTCATAACGGTGTATATACATCACAATTGATACTTTTTCATTTTCATTTTTTATTCATGTTATTTAATTTTCATTTCAAATCATTTCATTCAATGAGGTTTAATGGGAAAGTTTCTAATTTCATATGTGTTTATTAATCTCATTTTCAAATCCACGATATATGTTTCCAATTAAAAACCACAATTTATATTATTTTTGTATATTCACTACACTATTATCATAAATTATAATGAACATATTCACTTTCATGGTATTTTAATGTCCATTTCATGGTAACAATAGTTTTTGATGTTACCATTACAATATTTTTTTTAGGAAACTATATTTTCATTCATTGAGTTATGATGGTTCATCATGAAATTATTTCAAATAAGTATATCTCATTCTACTCATTGATTATTTATTTGGATCATTATATTGGTTTTATATGGATTTTCATACATACCTCATAAAACCCATTCTATATGTCTCATGCCTCATGAATTATGGTATTTTTAAAGGATTTAGTTTAATCAAATTTACATTCATTATGAAAAAATGTTATTCCTTGAGAAAAAATATTCTAATTTTTATATATACTTAAATTTAATATTTATTAAGATATTTACTCTACTATGTAATGGTAAAATCATTCTATAATGTCAAATATTCTTTCCTATTCAATTTCTTTCTCATAAAAATACAGTGTTTTTATGAAAAAAACGTCATCTATTTTAATGATATTTTTTCATCCATTTTTATGTAAAATAATAAAAAAATCCTTTAAAAATATCAAACACAGATATGTGTAAACTCATTAGAACTCAAAATTTTCCTTCTATTTGAAAAAGGTATTTTTACAACCACTTTTTTTTATGTGATTTTACAAAAAATGTGTTTTTAAATATTTACAATGTTTCCCATCCATTAAAAATAAATTTTGTTATCCTCATCCACGTGTTACATTTAATTAAATATTTTTTTTAAATTAACAATTATTGAAAGTTATTTTTACTTTTTTTCCCATGTTTTTTCACATAAAATATTGTGTACCATTCTATCCTTTTCACTGCCCCACTATTTTATGTAACCTTTAAATGTAATAATTTTATGGAAAACATAACCTCCTCTTTTAAATAATTATTTTTTAATATAATTATAAATTCCACATTTAATACATAATAAAGGATTTTTTAAAACTAAATATTTTTAATGTTTTTAACCTCCACAATATGATATATATATATATATACATATATTTGTATGCACAATTGATATTTCCTTTTAAAAGTAATTTTTTTCAATGTTTTTCACTTCACCATTTAAAAATGTATTTCCATGCGGTTGTAACATCATCATTATGACAGAGATAAAATATTATTCTAAAAAAACTATTTTATGATTTCACTACCTTTTGACTAGGATCATTGAAGGATATTTTTTATTGTAAATTATTTTTCATGGATAAGACATTAAATTTACATAAAAAATAATCTTTTGTTGTGATGTATTGTTAGTTATCAACTATTTAAATTTCTGAGATGAATTTTAGTGAGAGAATTTTAAAATTATCTGAAACATATTTTCCTACCATGTGATCTTCAAGTTATGTTATTGGACTGATTATATGCATTTCTCACATGTGTGTGGGTTTTTTATGAGATAGTTTGGGACAGATAAAACAATATTACTATTTATATCTGCTAAATCCTTCAGATGGAATTTGTATGAAAATGTCCTAATATTTTTTGTTTCCTCTAAAACAATGAGAGATATTAGGTGTGATAAATCCATGACAAGGGTTGGGATTGAAAAATCTATCACATGGTTTTGGATCTGAAAAATCCATGATATGGTTTGGGCTTGATAAATAAATGAAATAGTATTTTTTCTATTAAAACCCTTAAACTATTTTTTTAAATTTAATATGTCATGATTTTTGGATTTTAGGAATAAAAAAATTGTTCATAATAAGAAATCCAGGTATTTTTTCGCAACATGAAGCATGGATTATTTTGTTCACAATTTTTTTATTTCCATTTATTATTATTTTTACAATGTCCATTGTTATTCTATGTTTCATAGTCAAGGTGAATATCTATGCTAGATACCAATGATTATTCTTCATGTCACATATTTATTATCTCTTGATTACACTCCCTCAACCCATGGTATAATTTTTTTTTTGAAAATTGAATTTCCTTCAATCATTATGTGGGAAAACACATACTTTACCATGATAAAATTAATAATACCTTCCTCAATTATCATGTCTCATATAAATAATATTATTAATCCCATGTTTAAAACATGATGTGTTATTTTCATTTACTCGGAATTTGTGGTCTCCAATTATTTATATTTTCTTTCACGAAATTTTAAAAATTTGTCTAACATAGGATATTTTTAATAGTGATTAATGTATTGTTAAATTATGGAAATTTTTTCAATTTTTGTAAAAATGTTTTTCAATATAAATATTCCTCTAATACAATAAGAAAAAAGGTTCTCCATTTATTTTTTGAATTTTTGGAGATCTATTAAAAATTTGATATCATTTCTATTTTAGTTTATATAATATGACTTATTATTAATGGTAATTTTTAAAATTATGTGTCTTAGCACCAAACATGGGACTATGGGTCATTGAATCCTTATTCTGTATCAAAGTAGTGTTTCATTATTTTCTAGGATTAGTTTTTTAATTTGTGGTATTATGGTGGGGGGAAAATAATGAAAATCAAAATGATAAGTTTACAATAAAAGTTCAGGTGGTGCATAACATCCCAAAATTTTGGTGTTGTTTTTGGTATGTGGTTTCCCCTAAAAAATATTCCTTTTTAGATAACACATGGGGATAAAAACACTGGCATAATGTACATGGGAATTAAAACCCTTAATAGGGAAGATTGGATATAAAATTGAGAAATGTATAACTATACACCTAGTTTCCCACAACAATGGTGTAAAAAATAAGGTATTTTGAATAATAAATCAACTTTAGGGATTATAAATATTCATTTTTGTCTCTTATACATTCATACTAACTATTATATTATTATTAATTTTTCAAATAAGAAAAAATATATATTTATTCTTACTTAAGTGATCTATAAGTTTTATATTTATTCATTAAAAAGATAAATGTTCATTTCATAGAAATTGAATTTGAAAAAATATAATTTATTTTTATTTTTATCATATCAAATATAATGGAAGATATATTTTTGATATTTTCCTAAAATAGTTTATTTTTTCATGAATAGTGAAAATACGGATTTTTAAAATTCTATCACTTTAATGATATTATTATGACATTAGAATAACATAATATATTATGAATCTTTTTTTCTACCCAAGATATATTATGGGAGATAAATAATGTATTATAAAGCATTATTTTGAATTTGGGAGTTCAATATTTACTTTTATGAATAGAATATATATTTTATACTAATTAAAAACAATTTTGGGGTGTATACATTAAATGGTGTGGTTGGAAAGTTCCATTTTATTTTGGAATTACCTTAATGTCTGAAAACCTACTATTTTTAATTATTTAAATAAAAAAGGCATGGAAGTCAGCTTCTTACATGATGTCAAAACCTTTTTATTTTTACACTTAAAATGTGTGTTTTCCTAAAAGCAATTTCTCATGTTGTATGATATGGATTTTTTAAAAGGAAGCACTATGTTCGATAGAATAGAAGATATGCCACATTGAGCTTAAGCGATCAAATTAATGTAATTTTTTAATTGTTAATGTTATTACTTGGCCGTTAGAATGGAGGTAATGAACAATATTAATTGAATTAAAAAAAATGGTTTACACATATATATTTAATTAGTTCTTTGAAGAAAAAATAATATATATGAATATAAAAAACTTTTTAATATAATATGAAATCATTTTATTAAAATCTATTTAAATGTACACTAGTATATTTTATACCAATATAATAACAAATCACTCTTGTTGGATTATTTTAATGATATTTATATATAATATATTCAATAAAACATTTAAAAATCATCCTATTTTTTTTCTAAAAATTATATTCCAGACATTATATAAGAACAAATCCAATTTTATGTATAAAAGAATAATTTTTAAAAAATTTAGTTTCCCTACCTTTTGTTGACTTATTTTTTATAAATCATGTTTTTGAAAATTTTACATATTATATTTAAAAAATGAACATATTCTTTTATAGTGTAATATCGAAATTTACTTTAGTAAATTTTTTATATTTTTTTATAAGTTTTTTATTTTGATGAATAGTGAAAAAATACTACATTTTAATTGAAAAGGTTTTTTCATCCGAATTACATATAATGATAAATTATATATTTTAATGTCTCTAAATTATAATTAGGTAATTTGTTTTATCATTTAATCCATTTTAGGTCATTGGATTCATTTTCACATTTAATTTGGATATAAAAAAATTTCAATCATTAGAAAAGTTCTACTTTAAAAACTCTTTTTCTAGTTTCGACAATGGGATTAATTTCTCAAATTACTATATTGTTAATTTTGAAGTTTTTTTCATGTTTTTAATCAGAAGGTCCAAATTTAGTAAATAAGTCTATTTCATTTTTGGGCAATATGAATAGTAAATTTTGTAATTTTTTTATTATCATGATTAAGGGTAAATCTATAAATTGAGGGTACAAATAATATTATAAATATTATAAAATTAACCTAAAACCAGTACTAATTTTATTTGATGAATATGTTTCAGCCTTATGCATTAAATGATCAGTTCTGGGACAATTTATGGCCTTTTGGATGAGAATATAATATTTATAATACTGTTTTCAAAGGTATGTCAATTTTTTCATACATTGGATTTTGACATGTAAAATATTTTTAACATGGGGTTATATAGGGGATATTAAATTCAATGAATAATTATTTTGAATGATAAAAATTTTATCTTCATCATGAGATTTTAGTTTTAATTTTTTGGGGATAAAAACATTAAATTAATGGATTTCACAATGACGATGTATTAATTTGTAAATTAAATGAAATATAAAATTAATAATATTAATAATATTAAAATAAATGTAATTTCTGAGAGATAATTCCATACATGAATTTTTTGTAAGAATTTAATATGATATTAAAATTTTAAAATAGTGTTTTTCAATGATATCATTTTTATGATGTTCATAAAAAGTCATGTAAATAATAGCGTCAAAATTTATAGTAATGATATTATAATATAAATTATATTTTTTTAAAATATATACAATTGAAAAAGATATAAAATTTTTAGAACTATCTGTGATAAGTCCAAAAAATTTATAAATTACACATGTATTGATCAATTATCATTTTATTGTAATTCTACTAATAATTGAGGAGTAAATTACATTATATCACAGTAAGAATTAAAAAGGTTAAATAAGGGATAAATATAAACGATAATGATTATAAAATAGTCAAAACATATCTAATTTTCATTGGATGAATGGATTTCTACCCATAATTTTCTTATATTAGAAATAAGTCAATTTGTAGCCATTTGGAATATAAAATTAATTTATATTAATTTAATATTTTGAATAATTACAATAGTTACCCACACATCCTAAAAAATGGTACCTATTATTCTCTTTTCTTCACACTTAATAACATATTTTCTTTGTCTAAGATCCACCCTAATACCTTTCTTAAAGACCTACCCACATTATATATCTCTTAGTTTAGGAATAACACCCACTATATAAGTGTAGATGTGTAAATAAAAAAATATTATCTAAAAAATGATGGTAAATATTGAACCTGATGAGTTTGACTCAAGAAAAGAGAAATTAAATTAAAAACCATTTTTAAGGTTACACATTAAAATACTTTTACAAAATCCAAAGGGAATATTTTTTTTACATATATGAAATAAACAAAATTTCAATCTTTTAAGTCACTTTAATTTTTTTATGTTTCCTTTACATGTTTACATTTATATTTTCAAATAATTTGTTTTTATTTATGAGTGTGTGACATTGTAAAAATGAAAACTGATTTCAAAATAGAAATAGTATTTTTCTTTTATGAATGATTTATGTGTTTTTCTTATGTTATTGTTCATGGGAATTTTTTATGTGTATGGGTGGTTCCATGATTGACTGTATGTTGATCCGATTATAGTTCTCCAATGCATTGGGGAATGATATTGAATTAATTATTAGGGTTTCTCCTATGATATTAATGGAATATTATGCGGTGGTTTTCCTAAATGTTACTATGAATGTTTCACCCTATGTAGTTATGATAGATATAGTAACTATAAGAGTGATATAGAATTGATGACACAAGATTCTTTTATGATTTATGTTCTCAATAAAGTATTATAGGAATCTTATTATTTCATTAGGTAAGATAAAGTGATTATATTTTAGGGGTGACAAGTATAACTTTTTGAAAAAAATTCATGGTTTAAGAATATTTATTAACTACTGGTTTCTTTCATTCGTTTATTCCCCTTAATGATATTTTTTTTCACCTTAAAAGTTTTAAGAAACAAATCACATTGTAAAATGATTGGTTAGAGAAAGTAAAAAGTCAATATGAAATTGATCGTGATTTTTTTATGAAAAACAATGTTGTTTTATTTTTAAATATTTATATCATGGAAAATGGATATTATTTTAGTAGTATCCAAATTTTTTTCACATGGGATGTTATGTATTTATGAATTAATAATTATTTAAATCTCTAAAAATTAATATATCCTCAATGAAAAAGAAATTAAATTCATGAAAAATACCAAAGTACATGTAATGTTTAAGCTTGGGTCCTTACAGTTTGTATCAAAGGATGGTTTAGAAAAATATGGAGAATTTTATGTTTTCATAATAGTTAGTTATATCATAATGAGATTAAAAATTTAAGATTTATCAAAAGTTAAATTTCTTATAAACCCTATTTGAGGCATTAAGTTATGATATTTTAATGTGAATAACTGCAATTTTGGAGATATTCATTTTTGAGGTACTTATGAGTCATTAATTTTTAGGATATAAAATGTAATGTTTGAGATAAAAATGAGATTACAACATGTTAGGGATATTTATGAAGAATTTATCTTATTTTAGGATTTTTTAAATAATTATATAGTTTTAGAGAATGGATAACACATAATATGGGTGACAACCCATCACGTCTGGAAATGCTGCAGGAATCAAACCCACATCCGAAGGGAAAAAAGTATGCATCTACTACCACTTTCCTACATGAAGTCCAAGGACAATATGGATTTTATTAGTTAAATTATTTTATTGGATAATAATAATTTGATTTGGGAACATTTTTTATCAAATACATAATTGTGGGATTAGAAAATTATTTGGTAATTAAGTTATTAATGTAATTTGGGAATACATTCACTATTTTGGGAACCCTATATGATCAAGGTAATCAGAGTACTTTGAGATTTTATTTGACAAGTAAAGGGTGATTTATATTTTGGATGAATGTGTTATTATATTGTGGAAATATAATGATTTGGGTTATTTATGGTAAATATTATCATATCTTTGATATTATGTGATTTCGTAAACTTCTTTTTTGTATGAAACATCTAGAGTGATTGATGTTATTTAGAGATAAAAATTAATTTTTTTTATGGGAGACTATATGATCAAATCCTTATGAATTTTTTGGTTTCAATCATAGTATGGATTGTCTTGAGTATCTTTAAGGACAATTATTTCTTGAATGGACAATTTTGAACTTTGGGTATTACTGTTTAATTTTGAAGATTGGTGTAGATTTTCATCATATACAGTTTATTATTTTTGGGGAATTATCATATTATTTTTGAACCATTTTTGTAGGATAATTTATAAAGACAATAGAAATATACAGTTAATCATTTTTTCAATTATTTTATTATCTAAAAGATTATTATAGTTATTTGGGATAGAAAAATTCAACTTTGATATTAATCATTTGGAGAAAAGGATGATTTTGTGGTGGATGTTTATTAAAGGATGTAACTATACTTTTTATGTATGTATGTTTCATGATGTTATTATTCCATGTATTAAAGTAAGTCCACAACTATAAGGAAATTTTTTTGAAATAAAAATGCTATCCATTTACTATTATTACTAAGGAATAATTGACCATTTAACTCATCTTAGATTTATGTTTTTTTATTTTTTACTTTTGCATGACCATCTTTTGATCACTCTCAATTATAACTTGATAGTTTGGTTTCTCTTCATTTCCCATGTTTTTCAATATCGAACTCTGATAGGTGTTATATAAGGTGATCATCATACTTCCCTTTATTTCATTTAATGAGGATGTTTAATTAATATATTTTCCACGGTTATATTTCAATAGATGAAATTTGAAAGGAAAATCCATAGATAATGATCCTGAATTGAAAATTATGAGGACATGGTTTGAAAAATACTGGGGGTTTAACATACACACTTTTTAAATGAAAACACTGTTTGATTATATAGAATATACACCCCATTGAGTTTAAGCAAACAACTAAATATTATTAATTAAATGTTAACATTATAACCTAGTCGTTAGAATAGTGAGAATGAACATTATTAAATGAACTATAAAAATATGGTTTGAATATGTATATATAATTTACTATTTGGTTTAAATTAATTATTAAAAATCCATTTTAATATAAATGGAACTTTTTTCAGAGCGACTCTATAAATGTGCACAAGTGAATTTTATTCAAATAAATAAAAAAATCACTCTTGTTGGATTATATTAATGATATATATATAAAATATTAAATATAATGTTTAAAATTCCGATTATTTTATTTTTTCAAGACATTATATTCTGGACATTATATTAAAGAAAATCTAATTTTATGCATAGAAGAATTATTTTTCAAAAAATGTTTTTTTTACAGCCTTTTGATTGTACAATTTTTTTAAATCTAGTTTTTGAAACATTTCAGAAAATATATTAGATAAAATAAATTTCTTTATTGAAAGAAGAATATCAAAATGTACTTTTGTTTAATTTTTTTATATTTTTCTAAAAAGGTTCATGTTTTGAATAATATGAAAAAATACTGCATATTAATTAAAAAACACTTCTTCGAAAAAATTTTTATAATGAAAAGTTATACACATGAATGATTTCAAAGTATAATTAGATTAATGTTTTATAATTTAATCCTATTTTGTTTATTTTAATAAATTTCACTTTAAATTTGGATATAAAAATATTTCATTCCCTTGAAGGGTTTTACTTTAAAAACCCATTTTATCGTTCCACAAAAGTCATTAATTTTTTATTAATTATTAAATTTATGTTTTATGAATTTTGAAAAAATAGATTTCATATTTTGAATCATAATTCCAAATATTCTTAAATTCCACCATTTTAGTTTGAGATAATATGAATAGTAACATTAGTAATTTTTTTATTATCACGGTTAAGGGAAAATTTGGTAATTAAGGTTAAAAAAATATTATACATATTATAAAATTATCATAACACTTGTAATAATTTTATTGATTCCTATTTTAATCCCATGTTATTAATATACGAGTTATGAAAACAATTATGGCCTTTTGGATGAGAATATTTATAATAACCCAATATTTTATCAATGAAATTTATCTTTTATTAGAGTAATTCCATAATGTATAAATCACAGATAATCAAATATGGACCATAATAAAAATTTATAAATGAATAATTAATTAAATAATAATTAGTTCTATAAGTTAAGGAACTAATAATGATAAAGTAGTAACATGACCTTAGGAATATTAATATGACCCTTATGAATAGTAAACCAACAAAATGAATATTTAACTCACACATGAATGTATAAATAATATATTGGAATATTATAGGTTAAAATTTGATATAATTATTTCATAGTATAAGTAAGTAAATATTTTAAGACAAATTAATTATGTTTTGTTATTTTTATAATTCAAAAATATTTAATTATAATTTTATGATTAATTTAGTAATTTAAAAGAAAATTTATTTTCATAAAATGTATTCATAAATAAATATATTCATGTCTTAAAATTTCACAATAATTTTTTGAGTCCTTATTTAAATTTTCACTCTCTTATAAAATCATTTATAATTTTAAAATCTGTATTTTCCATGTAAATCATTATTTTTATTACAAATTAGATTACTCATATATAGAAAATTATTTTCATAAAACGGAGTTCATTTTTGAATTCTAAAATTTAAAAAATGGTTACTATTAATTTTTAAGAATTTTAAAAAATAATTGATTTTTTTGGTGAATAGTAAAATTTGACAATTTGTGATAAATGGTAAAAACCTGAATTATGGAGTCATTGGTGATGTAATGGTTATTTAATACCATTACCTTGACTAACATGATCTAATTACTGTATTTAGTCTCAATAATCTCCATTATTTCTTGTATGGAGAAAAATAATATAATAATGATAAAAATATTAAAAAAACTCCCCCTCCCTCAACTATAAATACCACCCCTCACACCCTCTTCTAATCACACCTCTAAAGCTTTTATCCTTACCCAAGTTCTTACCAAAACTCTTCAATTTTCCATTCCCCATATCCGGGATCTCTTGGTCCCATCAAATAATAAAGCCTAGGTGCCTTGAGGAAGATATCAAGAGGAGAATTCAAGAGGTAAATCCTATCTCTTTTTCATTTAATTTACATTGATTGTCATTACTTTTCTTATTCACTCCTCACCAATATTCATACAATTGAAATGATAACTCCATTAACCTACACATATAGATATTTTATAATGTTAACATATGACCCATCATTCAACTCCTCACTCTCACACTTTTATTATAAAAATGAGATCATCTCCCATGATGTGTCAATTTACAAACATCATGGAAGAGACACTTTTATTTTCCATAAACACCTTTAAGGAGGTTGATAAAAATATTAAATGGTATAAAAAATAATTTAATGTTTATTATACCACCCTATTTACATTATTAAACTAACATTATACACAATACGATATGATAAAACAAAATGAGTTCGTTATGATCGAAAATATACCAAAATTAAACAAAAATGATTTTCATTAACTAATAATTCATCATCATGATATATAACTAAAATATTTATAAGATAATTTAAAATTATTTAATACCAATAATAACATATAAAATCAATTATGTATATTTATACTCAATTTACATGAACTTCAATTCATGAATACAAGTGAAGAAATCGTGAAAATGAAGGAAAAAAAGCTCCAGAACGATAAAATTAAACTCTATAATTCATAAAAAGCCTATAAAAGAACATAATAAAATCATAATGAATCATATTCATGTATTAAATTTTCTTTAATTGTTAATTAATTAATATAATGCGATTATAAAGGTTGTTAAAGTGAAGAAAATATCAGGCACAAGGTAAGGGGAATTCTCGAACCCAAATCTCTTTCTTTGGTTTTTCCCTCTTTGACTCCATTTTCAGTATTTTAATTACATAAAATTTATTTATGCATCATTAGATTAATTTTTCCGAGATATAAGTTTTTTCTACATGAGTTTATGGAAAACACATTGCTTTCTAAAATTACTCTTCTTTAAAAAAACACACATTTTAATTCACAAGATTGTTTCTTCCTCACTCAAGGTTGACGATTCTTATATAAAGTATGTTATTTCCTCATTAATTTGGGATCCCAATGATTATGAATAAATTATTATGAAACGAAACCCATTCCTTTCCATGTTTTCTTTTATGTTCACTATTGATATATGTTTTACGTGGAATTCATGAGAATGTAAATGTTGTGATGTGACGAGTGAGCCTAGATCTATATAGGACAATGTAAATGTGATGATGTGATGGGCGTGTGTAGATTTACTTAGTTCTCCATTTCATTTTCTAATCGGATGTGTCTCATGAGAAATGTTAAATATGTGTGAAAATTATGCTAGATTTCTTTACAACTGTGTTTGGTAGTTTTCCACTAATGCATGATGTTTCTTGTTTATGAATTTACACATTACATGATACTATCTAATGCTTCCTATCATTATTATGATGATGATGTTATGATTATTCTCACTTTATATTATATAGTTTCATGTTCTTACATGTCCTCTTATTAGGATTATAGCATAGCCCTTTTTTATTTATATTCTTAGGTGACTACTTATACTAAGGATAATTAAATGGGAAATAAAAAGCAATAGAAGAAGGAATTAAATAAATGATAATTTTTTATTTTTTAAATCTCATGTATTGTCTTATTTTTCCCATGATAGTAAAAGATTATATCCTCACTGTGTAATTATTTAATGTTTTTTGATTAAAATGGTTTAATAGTAATGTATGAAAATCTAGGGGTCATATAGTTGATATCAGAGGATGGTTTAGTTAATTTGGGAATTAGGATTAATGAACCTCATTGAAATCCCATAGTACGAGACTATGTATAAGTTATCACCCAAGAATAATTATTTTGGTAAATTATAATCATAGGGATCCAACAATATAATACTTTAGACTAATTTTCATAATGAAATAAATTTTTTATTCATGTCTTGTTGACTTATCGTTTGTTCTAACAATTTCAATTTTAGAAAATGGTAGGAACTAGGAGAAACCAGGCAAAAAACCCATGTGAGAGAAAATGAATCGATTACCTAGTTGAAATCCCCCATGGTTTGAGAGGTGGAGTACAAAATTTCATTATGGTTTTTACCTATATGTCTCAGGTTATGAACAATAACCTGAATAATGTGGAATGTAATCCTCCACCTGAGAGGGAGAAATGGGCTATCAAATGTTTTATGTGGCATTGACCACTGATGTTTAGTGGATCTTCTGATCCACTAGTTTTGGAATAGTGGGTTAACTCAATGGAGAAGATATTTTATGTTCTCAAATATTCTAAGATAGATATGGTCAATCTTTCTTTTTTATCATCTTAATGGAGAGGTTGATCAATGGTGGGCCTTGATTAAGAACACCAAAAAAAAGGAAAATATTGAAGAGATAAAATGGTAAGACATTAAGATAATGTTTTTTAACTAGTATTTCCCTTGAACTCGTAATACAAATATAGAGAGTCAATTCATAGAGCTGAAGAAAAAAGAAGGTGAATTTTTCATGGCCTATGAAGAAAGATTCCCAAAGAATTAAAAGTATGCTTTGGGTTTTGTTATCAACAATGATAGTAAAGTGATAGTTTTTTTGGTGTTTTAAAACTATACCTTTTAAAGGATCTTAAAATTCATTACTTTGGGAATTATAAATAAGTTGTTCAATGTTCTCTGAAAGTGTAAATGGAGTTTAGAGAATGATTCTATTGATACGGTGATAAGAAAATAAAGATGGTATTTCAAGTTAGAGGATCTAATGATAATGGTGGAAGGAAAACTCAACCTCCCACATGTCAAAAATATGGGAATAGGCATCATGGGAACTGTCTCAAAGGAACTGAGAAATGATTCATGTGTGGAAGAGAATGCCACTAAACTCATGAATGTCCAAAATACGTGAGGAAGTAGGGAAATTCAGGAGAGGATAGGAGAGAACCACCCATGGTCTAATGCTACAACTATAGGGATACAAAGAACTATACAACCCAGTGCACTAAAAATCAAGTTTTCAAGGGTAATTAGCATCCTCATCAATGAAATCCAAATGATAAAGAGAAATATTTTTCCATCACTACTATAGAAGTGGAGTGAGAAAATGAAGTCTTACAAGGTTAATTTCATATTTACTCAAGAATAGAAAAATTGTTATTTGATTTTAGTTCTATGCATTCCTTTATATCTGGCATGTTTTCTATAACTATTGAATTAAATCCCCAAAACCTTTTAGTAGACATATCTATAAAAACAACTAGTGGTTCAATAATTTCAACACATGTGTTGTACTCTTATCTTGTAGGAATATGTTGTAATATTTTTCTGATTGATTCTCAGAATACATCCCATGGTAAAATTCAACATTGTACTGGGGATGGAATAGATCTCATTATATAGAGCACATATCAACTATCAGGAAAAGGATATATATTTTCATATACCAAATCACTGCATGATCCTATATAAATTCAAGGAATATCATGAATCACCTTTGGAAAATCCTTCAACGGTGCGGGTGTTGATTCCCTATGATGAATCATACCTTTCTCAAATGGTTCAGTCAATGGAAGGTTTCAACCTTGCAGAAATTACCTTCATGGGGGAATATGGTGATGTATTTATAATAGAGTTTCCTAGACTTCCCCTATATCATGAGGTAGAGTTCTTAATAGAAATGATAACCATAGCTACTCCTATCTCAAATTATCCCTGTAGGATGGCTCCGATGAAACTGTATGAGTTAAAGAAGTATCTACAATAGCATTTGGACTAAGGGTTTATATACCCTAGTGTGTCACTTTGGGGTGAACCAGTGACCATTATCAAGAAGAAGGATGGATCAATGTGGCTATGTATCGATTATCAAGAACTCATTATGATCTCCTTAAAGAACATGTATCCTCTTCAAATGATTGAAAACATGGTCAATCAGCTACAAGGAGCTTAATACGTCTCAATAGTGGATCTTCATTATGGATGTCATTAGCTAAAGATGAAGATGGAAGATATTTAGAAGAATTCCTTCAATACAATATATGGTCACTATGAGTTTTTGGTTATTCCCATCAGACATACTAATTCCCCTTCAATCATCATGTATTTTATGATTATAGTATTTAGACATTACCTCAACATATTTTTGGTAGTTTTTATTAATTTTATTCTCATCTGCTCCATGAGAAAGTAGGAACATGGATTTGATCTAAGGATTGTGTTGGTGACATAAAGGAAGGAGAATATGTATATTGAGCTTATGAAGTATGAATTTTGGATGCAACAAGTCACATTCATGGGACATGTGATCACAAGTGATGGAATTTTGTGGACTCTTAAAAAAAGCAATTTAGGAATGGATAGGACCCACTAATGTCATAGAAATATGATGTTTTCTTATATTAGATTGTTACTACTTTCGTTTTGTGAGAAATGTCTTATTATTATCATTCCCACTAACTATGTTAATAAGGAACGGGGTAATGTATGTCTAGAATGAAGAATATGAGTAAATATTCAATGATCTAATGATAAAAAAATTCACTTCAACTGTACTCAAATTACCAAAATGTGGAGAATGTTTTGGTATATAAAATGATGGTTCCAAGAAAAGGATGAGTTTTTGACTCTATAAAATGATAAAGTGAATTCAGATTCCTCCCTACAGTTGATGATCCATGAGAAGAACTACCCGTCACATGATCTGGAGTTCACTGCTGTGATTTAGGCCTTGAAAATCATCTAGCACGACCTCTATAGTTAGAAGTGCGACATATATACCAATCAAAAGAGTCTAAATTAAAAATTCACATAAAAGTAGATCCAATTTAATTAAAGGAGGTGGTTAGATCTAATCCAAGACTATTATTTCTCTATTCACGATCATCCTAGAAAGGAATACAAGGTATTTGATGCACTTTTTAGGAAAAAATCTACTACTCTATCCATGTTTCGGAATGAGAAAGACCCTATCCTCAAAACATGAAAAAGATGGATTAGGAAATCATAATGGTAGTGAATACATCCTGACATTCACATATTATTTCCCAGACCTCTATCCATGATAAGACTAAGGGGGAAGAAAGGGATGATTTAGAGTTACAAAAGAGGGTGAATGTAGTAATTGAAGGGAAGATGCAAGAGTTTCATATCAATGATGATAGTATAATTTTTTTTAAAAGATGATTTTTCTGCCTTCATCTCCTGGGCTAAATAAGGAGCTATTGGAAAATATACATGGATCAAAATTATCTATCTATCGTGGGAGTACCAACATGTATTGTGATCATCGGTAACACTTTTGGGGGGAAAATGAAGAAAAAGATTATAGAGAAAATCTCAATGTGTGTTATAAATTATAACGTTAAATCTATGTTATAGAAGTCCAATGGGTTGATGAAACCATTTAATATAACCATGTGGAAATAAATGGAAAATTTTACTATAGAATTTATCCCAGGTCTCGTGAAAACATCCATGGCAAATAATGCAAAATAGGTTGTAGTGTGATGACTCACCAAAACTACCCACATTATCTTTATTCTGGAAGATCTATCACTTAAAAAAAAACAAATATATATCTGAAGGATGTGTTGAGAATACATGGGGATCCACTCTCTATTATATCTAATTGTGATCCCATGTTCACATTGAATTTTTAGAGGAGTGTTCAATGTCCTTTGAGTGCTGAATTAAATTTTATCATTGTATATCTCCCCAAACTAATGGGTAATCTAAAATAACCAATTAGATGCTCAAAATATATGCTATGATCTTGCTATTTATAATTTAATGGTGGATGGGATCATTATATCCCATTGGTTGAGTTAGAATAAAATAATATCTTCCACTCAAGTATTTAGATGGCTCCATATGAAGCACTATATGGAAAATGATGTTGAAATCCAACCTGATGGGATGAAGTTTGTGAAATAAAGCTACATGGACCTAATCTAGTAAAAGAGATGCCCTAGAAGGTTTAACCCATCCGAAAGCATATCAAAGCTACATAGAGTAGTAAAAATATCTATGTTGACAATCATTGAAGGGTCTTGGAGGTTGACGTTGGAGATAAAATCTTCAATCATATATCACCACGGTAGAGAGTGATGTGGTTTGGAAATGAAGGGAAGCCAAGCCCAAGGAAACCTAGACACTTTGATATCCTTGACCGCATCGGACTTATGGCCTATCATCTTGAACTTCCACCAAATATGGATAATTTTCATGATTTGTTCCACATATCATGACTCTGAAAGTACATACCCAATCTCTCAGATGTTCTGAACTCTGAGGTGGTACTATAGGAAGATTAATTCTCTTATGAGAGGTAGCAAGTAATGATTCTAGACAAGAAAGATATGGTTCTATGCAATAATATAACCAAACTTTTCTAACAGTTGTGGAGGAACCATAAGTATGAAGAAGTAACTTGGGAACTGGAGGAGGCAATGAAAGAGATGTACCCTCCCCTGTTTATGTAAAATGAAATTTCAAGGTCAAAATTTCAAAAAGGGGGAAGAATGTAACAACCCAAACATTTATCAATGAATTTTTTCCCTTCTTATAATAATTTCATATATTATAAATCACATATAATCAATAATAGACCATAAAAAAAATGATATAAATGAACAATTAATGAAATAAGAATTATTTTTTGAAGTTAAAGAACTAATACTAATGAAATAGTTACTTGAACTTAGGAATAGTACTATGACCTTTATGAATAGTTAACCAGACAAATAAATAGTTGCATCACCCATGGATGTATAAATCAAATTTTTTATTCTCATAAGTGAAAATATCATATAATTATATCATAGTATAGGAAATAAAATATTTTAAAAATTATCAATTAAGTGTTGGTGTTTTTATATGACAAAATTTTACAATTATAATTTGATGATTAATTTAATAATTTTAACAAAATTTTATTTTTATAAAATGTATTAAAAAATTAATATTTTTGATTTTTTTTATTTTAAGATAATTTTATGAGACTTTAATTAACATTTAAAGGTTCTATAAAATCAATTATAATTTTAAAATCTTTATTTTCCTAGTAAATGATGATTTTAATAAATAATTAGATTATTCTAATTTAGAATTTTTTCCCTAAAATATAGATCAATATTTAATTCTAGACCATAATAAATGGTTGGGGTTAAATTTTTTTTTGATTTTTTTAAAATACATTATTTTTCAGTAAATTGTAAAATATGATAATTGACGATATATACAAAATACATGAATTATGGAGTCATATGTGATGTGTAGAGTCCATTGTTTTTAACCAGGATAGAATATGAATGTTTTTATCATTTTAATTCAATGGATGTGTCTCTTTCAACAACAATAATCAGGATGATGTTTTGTGAGTTAGAACCATTGAAGTGCTGATATCTAGCTTGGGTAAAGACTTGATGAGTTTCCTAGGTGGCTCGAAGGGTTCTTGGAGCACCAGAATTGGAAACTCAGTTTTTAAAGAGGTAACCAAGGGGGAAAAATTTTTCTGAATGATCATGTATCCCATATAAGTTACTGTACGACTTTATAATATTGAGGCTGAGTCCTTTTTGTTGGTTGCGTACGGTTAGTTAAATCTTGTGGGTCATCCATGAAGTATAACCAATGTATCCAATAGTGGACATGTTAGCTACGCAAGTTCGGCCATAAATTTGATGTTAAACTGTGTATTCTACCAACTTTTAAAATTGGGGGTTATTATTTAATTAAATTTAAATTTGAAATGAGTTTAATTAAGTGATGTTGAAATAAAGAATTTATTTAATAAAATTTATTTTAAAAGAATTTAATTAAATGATTTTCAAATAGGGAGTAATGGGGTTTTCAATGAACTATCTTAATAAATAATAATAATAATAATAATAATATAATTTTATTATTATCATTATATTGACAAGTAATATTAATTTGTGGGAGAAGAAAATCGAGACGTGTACCCCTCGTCCTTCCTATGTGTGGTGCAAACCGCACTAGGCAGCACCCCCTCAAATGGCATGACCCACCCCTACCACGAACACCTATTTCATGGTCAGTTTTTCCTGGATCCTTCATAGATATTTTCTATCTTGGTAAGGTAATACCTTATCCATGTGTCTACTCCTTCGCATCGTCCATTTCAGCTTCTCTATTTCTCAATTTCCATTAGGTAAAAACCATACACTAGGGTTTAATATTGATATCATTTTTCTTATTGTTCTAGGTTATGCAGAAGAAGTCTTGGGACTTGTTGGTCTATATTTGAATTCCCGCTACTGATGGTGAGACTGTTCTGCTCAATCTGGTTAACCACCATCAAATTTGGGTAAGGTTATACACCAGTTAAGTGGTTTTGTACCCTTTAAATTAGGTTATTATTGTTTATATGAGTTCTGAGTAGTTAATTATATGTTCTTTTATCCATACCACATGAATTCTGGGTGATGGATATTGTTGTAGAGTGTTGCAATAAATTCCTAGTGCGCACATGCATTTTTTGTTGAAGTGTGTGTACAATAACAGACTGTTGTTTGAGTTAAAATGTGTGTCTTCGAAAATTCTAGGAATTAGGGTCCTCAACCATTTGTAAGTTAGAAAAATAAAGTTTTTATTGATTTATTAATTTTAATAAATCTGACGACAATGTTGGAAACAATTGTTTATTCATGTTAAGTGATTGGTTAGATTACAAAATCACGTTTTTGTAAAAAAAAACCTCCAACGGAGGTGTGCTACTTTCAAGATAAAATCATTGTGATTATACTAATATTTTTTTTAGATTTCTTCTATTGGTTTTCCTATGATTTCCTAGTTAGAGTAAGCTGTTTAAATTATATTAATTTGGTTTAATTAACATGGAGCTGAATTGCCTCGTTTACATGTTGACGCACTTGGATAAATTGGTTCTTATGAAATATAGTTTGATTAAATCGATGGGTAAACCCATGTAAAATGAAATAATATGAATGGTAATAGTGGATGAAAAGGACATGTGATAGTAATGTATGTTAATAGAAACAACGAGTGGGTATACATCTGGGTTGCATGTGTTATGAATGGGGAGATTGGTTATGAGACTAAGGGAATACATTGTGAACCATGATTGGGAAATTAAGATAATTAATTAGGGGACTAATTAAGAGTATTAAGTGGGATGAGATGAGTTAATTAATTTTGAATTAATTATGTCCTTTGATATTGTCATAAAGATAAATAATTAGGAGATAAATTATAAGTTATTCGATTGGATAAGTTGAGATAATTTATTTTTGATTTAATTATGTGCCTTGGATAATTTTATCTACATAATTAATTATGGAATTAAGGAAATTTGAGATTTATAATGAGATAATTAAATAAGAAAAACTAATTATGGGATGTATATTGGGTTGTTCATTAATTAATTTATTATTTAATTAATTGAAATTGGGTACTTAGTTAATTGTTGAGTTAAATAATGGATTTTATGTGTTTAAATAATTGTGGAATTAGTAATGAGATTGATGATGAATAATTATTTGATGAATTAATTATGGGTAAATATAATGAGAACACAGTCATTCTGTTAAGAAGTATACATGGTAACATGGTCATTATGCTTATAAGTAAAGAGAATGGGAACAAGGTCATTCTAAATTGAGAATCATATATAGTAACATGGCCATTATGCTTATGAGTAATGAGAATAGGGACACAACCATTCTATTGAGGAGAATGGATGGTAAAATGGATTTCTTACTTAAGATTTTGATAATGGTATCTTTGGAATTAATGTGTGAATTTATAGAATGAAAATAAAGGTACACCATGATACAACCTCACTTGAGAATATTTTGATCTCTATAATGAGTTGAAACATGTATTGAGATATGATAGCACCATTGAATACTTCTGACTCATTCATGAGCCAGAGAAGCCATTATGACATAACATCATATTTACATACTTCATACCCAGGCATGAGATGAAGAAAACATTGAGATATAATGTCAAATTAAATATTTCAGAAACTATTAGGAGACGTAGCAGGTATTACGATATCATATTTCCTAGGGAACTCTTCAGGATCCGGTACAATGAGAAGTTATTATTGAGATAAATGTATCCATAGAAACCCTGGAGTTATGAAATGAGTAAATAAATAATATTAGATGATGTGATAAACAATTCATTATAAATTATATATATATAGTCCCAATATAGAGTCTTATTTCGGGTAGGACCCGAAGAAGGTATCACCTTCAAGTGTCCCTTTAGTACCTGGATGGGTTGTGGCTATTTATTCAATTCTTATATTGATTTGATATACCTGCACACTATTTAATTGTATTGAATTTTATAGATTGAGATAGACACTAGAATTCCCAGACTACCCATATTTATATCTCACACCCTATTAAGTCCTCCATTGCACTGGGGTACCCGAGTAGACTCTACTTATTTGCAGGACCTCAGGCCTTTATTGTTGCTATTTTCTTGCGCCTAGGAGTTTCCAACAGGGGATTGAGTGGGATATCAGCATGCTTGTGGAGATCACATTTGGTGCTTTGTGTCTTTTCAATATTTATATACTAATATGAAAATCATGGTGTTTTCTTAACTTCTTTCAGATATGTATCACCATGACTCTCATGCATTCTATAAACTGGAATTGGCCATTTTCATTATACAGTTGATATTACAATTGTCTCCTATTGTTTTGATAATTGATTTATATATGCTTATATTGTATTCATATGTTTATATATGGTTATACTACTATGAAAACATGATATGAGGGTATAGTATCCCCACTAACCATCCTTATACACTCACTGCCTGTCGGAAGCCTCTAAAGTATGGGGAAGTGCGCTTGGGGTCATGTTCTGACCGGTCTGGATACCGATTCGATGGTAAATCGTGTTAGGACGTTACAAATTTGAATTAGATGTTTTGTTTTATTTCGTTTTTCAATTTTATTTATGTTTTGGGTTGGTAGACAGGAGACTAGGAAAGTGTCGGGACTCAGTTAATAGCCATTCTTATGACTGGTCACCCTACGTACAGGAATTGACCATGTCTCCATGGTTGGGAATTTATGTTTATACTATTTTCTATTATAGTTGATTTGATTTCACATTGAGTGACTTGTGTATTTTCCATTTCTTATTGATTTTGAAATTTTGGAAATTTTTATAGGCCTGATATATCAATGATGTTTCATTACATGCATCATATAGTCACTTATAAGTTCACATTCCATGCATATTACATACCATGTAGTTTCATTAGTAGGATTCCTGTTAATTTTGATTGTGTTCCTTGGGTGGAATTCCATATGTTTATCTGATTTATCATGCCTATTTTTATGACATTTTTATGGGATAATATTTCATGATGGACCTATTATCAGCAAGATTTTTTGTTATGACATGGTTCTATGTTATAACATGTTTCTGTGTTAATACTTAATATTACATACTATAGAATTTTTGATGCTTAAATAACTTCCTGGGTGGAAAATATTTGATTGAATTTACGATGGGAGATAGAATCAGTTTTATGGTGTATGGGAACCTTATAAATGGGAAAAAGGGTATCCAAAGTATTCAAATAACTGAAAAAGTGGATGGTAATGTTAAAATGCTAAAAAATAATCTATTTTCTTAAATGGGAGCAAAATGCCACTTTTAAAGTGTACGATCGATTTATGGATTGGTAGATGGCCACTCATATAACTTGTGGGGTTGGTTTTAGAAGAATTTGAATTTAAATAAGATGGACCCCCAAAGTTCACCATCTAATTTAAAGGAATTTAGATTCTAAATTTCATTGTTATGATGAATTGACACTAAATGTAAAATGTTTAGGAGAACGTTGGATATAGCTTTCCTGTTTTTTCATGGGACGTTCATTAAAACCAAGTGCACTATTTTTGAAATGGTACATGATGTTAGTTGATATTCCTTAAAATGTATAAAGGTTGAAATAAATTAATTAAATGGATTAAAATTGGACCATGAAGTAGTGTCCTCTGTTTTAACCTTAATGGAAGTGTAGATTGGAATGTTTTAATGATATTCCTTGGAACAAATACATTAGTGTTATTTATAGGTTTTTTCATATTATGAATGGATAAAATAAAAGGGGGATATTGAGCCTAGTGAAAGTATCTTTGTGTGAGTAAGAGATAGGGTCAATGCTTATGATTTTTAAGGGACTAGCCCACGGTAGGTAGCACCCATAGAGCTTGTGATGCATTTTTTACACTATGTGATTTTGAAGTTGGTGGCATTTGGGTGTCGTTGTCTCGAGTCATACTTTTTGTATTTAAAATACACCCATTTTCAGATGGGTTTTCATTGTAATTTGACCATTGTTATGGGAATAATCATTGGGGAATTCTTCGTTTAGTATGCTATAGGACTCAGGATGTCATCATCTGAGTTATGGTTGTTTGTGATGTTTTTATGTTGTTTTTTGTGAACATGGAGTTGTATGTGTTGACATTCATGGTACCATAGTTTGTTTAGTAATGTAACAAACCGGGGGATTTTGGTGTGATCATTGAAGCTTGTGATGTTATGAAATTATCAGGTTTAATATGAAGTAGAGTGATTAGGGTGTTGGGGTAAGTTCATCCCACTACTGAGGAGGACTTTTGAGGACTTGGGTGTTTTGACACATCAGTGAGTTTAAATTTTTATCTTTAATTCCATATCTGTTGACATGGTGATCTTGGTTCATGGAATGTCACACATGAATCTAAGGTATTTCTAAACTAGTTAACTTTTGAGCGACATGTATTTTATTTCAATAACATGGACACTCCTAAGGTGGGTATTGTCACATCAGTTTTGGTGTACGTGTTGGTGATTTCTTAGCAGCATGACATTGATAATTTTTTCGTTATGTGAAAGCCATCATAAAAAATTTAGTTTTTGGAATAATTTTAGTGGTATGATTTGAAAGAACATGGATGCCCAGGGTGTTATAGGCATTGAGGTTTAGTTGATGGCACGTCAGCAGGTGAATTTGAGCTTTTTGAAAGGCGTTGACTGGTAATAGTTCCACTAATATTTTTTTTGATATGGGGTTACTCTTAGTCTACTCTTTTGAAAGAGACAAGAATGTCCCCAATCTTGAATGAATCTTGGAGGCACCTAGATAGCGTCGGTCTTACGCCACCCTAATGTTTAAAAATCATTTGGATGGATAAGTGGTTGTTATTTGGGTTGTAAGTGGGATGTGTGGTTCTTTGGGTTACACCTTTATTTGTGTTGGGGAATTATAGTTTTTAAATGGCCTATCAATTTCTAGACATGTGAATGTCTCTAGAGGTCATGTATGGTCTTTGGTGTACATGTGGATGGATATGGAATCATTTTAAAGGCATGTCACCATTTTAAGGGTGAGTGTGGGTTTATGGAGTGAGATGTCTTTCAAGGAAACAATCATGGTTTGGGAATTTGATGTATAATACTAATACCCCAGGTGGAAAGAAACAATGGGAATATAGTTGAAGAAATGATGATGGGATCATGTTTCTAATTACATGGGTTCAGTTAACTGTTGCTTTGATGTTTGGGTAAGATTTAGAGCCATGGATTGGGTTTTAAAGGCTCAAGCCATTGGTCTTGTGAAATGGTTAAGGGAGTGTTTTTTGTTTGGAAATGAAATGTGATCATTTAAATGAGTCTTCATGACCATGGTGGATTGTGTGATATTTTCCTAGTTCCCAATGGCTTCTCAGGAATGATAATTTTTAAGGTGGGTAGATTGTAAGGTACTGTGTTTTTAACCGAGCTAAAATATGAATGTTTTTGAAAATTTTCATTAAATGGATGAGTTTGGTTTAAATCAAAGACTCAAGATGAAGTTCGATGAGCTGGGACCATTAAATTAATGATATCGGGCTTGGGAAAAGGCATGATGTTTTTCTTGAGCGGCTCGATGGGTTTCAGCAGCACAAGTCATAGAAACTCTGTTTTAATGGGGTTACAGAGGGCACACAGTTTATATAAAAAACTGTGTGGCCCATAATAATGACCATGTGGTTTACTACAGTATAGGAATATACATTTAAATTGGTTTTTAATAGTATGTTAAACCATATGGGTTAGCCATGATGGATACACCAAGTATCCAGTAGCTGATGAACAAGCTGTGCAAGGGCTTTCAGACCGTGCGATTCTAACCGTACGGTTTCCCCATTTTTAAAATTGGGGGTTATTATTTAATTAAATTTAAAGTTAAAATTAATTTAATTAAATGATGTCGAAATATAGAATATATTTAATTAAATTGCATTGAAAATATTTTAATTAATTGATTTGTAAATGGGGACTTTGGGGTTTATCAAAGATGTTTTTTTATTAAATTATAGTAAATACAATGTAATTATTATTATTATTATATTAATATCTTATATTAATTTGAGGGAGAAAAAAAGCGGGAGGCACACCCCTCCCCCCTATGTGAGGCATTCACCACATCGGGAATCTTCCCCCTCCCATGGAACAACACACCCCACCTACATCCTCCTCTTCCATGACCAGTTTCTCCCAGCTCCTTCATGAATCTTGTCTTCCTCGGCAAGGTATGACCTTCTCCATGTGCCTCCTCCATTGAATTAGCCATTTTTTATTCTCAGTTTCCCAATATTTTTTGGCCAAAACCCTACCATATGGTTTAATATGTATTTTTTGTTTCATTCGGTTCATGGTGGTACAAAAGATGTCTTAGGACCCACTGGTCTATATTCTGACGACAGTCACCGATGTTGAGGCATTTTGGCTAATCTGGTTCAACACCATAAAATTCGGGTAAGATCATACATTTGTTAAGTGGTTTCACACCTTTTAAATTATGTTCTTATGGTTTATATGAGTTTGGTGTAATTAATTAGACGTGTGTTGGTCCTTTCCACTCTGATTTTTTTTTCAAGAAATTGTTTTTGGGTGTTGGGATCAATTCCAAGTGCACTCACACATTTTTTTGTTGAAGTGTGTTTGTGCGAACAGACTGTTTTTGAGTAAGAAGTCATATATTAGAAAATTATTTTTGGTTGGGTCCTCAACCGTGCATAAATTAGAAAAATGTAGATTTTTTATTTACTAGTTTTGATAAATTTGACTACAATGTTGGAATGAATTGTTTATTGGTGTTAAATAATTGGTTAGATTACAAAATCAAATTTATGTAAAAAAAACACTCCAACAGAGGTACGCTTCTTTCAATCTAGAAACAGAGTGATTAGACTGATATGTTTTCTTATCTTTCTAATTACTGTTTTCTTATGCATTCCTAGTT
The DNA here is from genome assembly GCA_963277665.1 of Viscum album. NCBI lineage: Eukaryota > Viridiplantae > Streptophyta > Magnoliopsida > Santalales > Viscaceae > Viscum > Viscum album. Next base: position 572,678,127 of record OY728122.1, on the reverse strand, counting down.
AGAAAAAGTTATTTAAATTATAGAAATATTGTTTGTTTATCTAGGATAAATATTTCCTCCTTTTCATGTTGAAATACATTGGTCAATTGGTTCTTATGAATTAGAGTGTGATTAAATGGGTGGGAAACCCCCTCTGAAATGAAATAATTTCAATAGTATTAATTTTCTATTAGGATATGTGATAAGAATGGATGTGAACTACAACAAATATTGGGTGTACTTCTTGGTTTAATGGATAGTGAATGGGGATATTTATTATGATACCAAGGGATTGAATTGTGAGATCATGAATGGGAAATTGAGGTATTTATTTATGTGAATAATTATGAGTATTGAGTAGGATATGTTGATTTAATTAATTGTGAATTAATTATGTTCTTTATGATTTTAATATTGATAATTAATTAGAGGATTAATTATTAGATATTGGAATTTCTATGTTGAGATAATTATTTGTTATTTAATTGTGGTCCTTGGATAATATGATCTAGATAATTAATTGTGTTATTAATAAGGGAATTTTGGGATTTAGAATTAGATAATTAATTCTATAAAATTGATAATGGGATGTAAATAGTGTTATTGATTAATTAATTTATGATTCAATTAATGTAAATCATGTATATAGTTAATTGTTGAGATAACTAATAGATTTTATGTATTTAACTAATTATTTAATTAGTAATGATATTGATGATGAATAATTAATTGATGAATTTTTTATGGGTAAATATAATGTTAATATGGTCATTCTATTAAGAATTATACATGGTAACCTGATGATTATGCTTATGAGTAAAGATAATGGGACAATGGTAATTCTAAATTGAGAATCATATATAGAATCATGGTAATTTAGCTTGTGAGTAATGAGAATGGGAACATTGTTAATCTATTGAAGAGTAATCATGGTAACATGGTCATATTACTTATGTTTGTGATAATGGTGACTTTGTATTTACTGTGTGGATTCAATGAATGAAAATAATGGTACTCCAAGATACGTCCTCACATGAAAATATTTTTATTTACATCATGAGTTAAAACATGTATTGTGATATGATATTACCTTTAAATAATTCAGACTCTGGAGGGAGATGAAGAAGGTTTTAAGGTTTTATATCATCTTTACATACATCAGACTATTTAATTAGATGAAGTAGGTATTGAGATATGATATCACCATCAATATTTCAAACACTAGAAGGATACAAATAAGGTATTAATATATCATATTACTTAGGGAACACTTCAGGGTCCTTGATGACAAGAACATAGTATTGAGGTATGGGTATCCACGAGAACCCTAGAGTTAAGAAATGAGTAAATAAAAAAAATTAAAAAATTTGACAAGAATTTCATTATAAATTATATATATATATATATATATATATATAGTTCTAATAAAGAATCTTATTCTAGCTATGAGATGATGTAGGTATCGCCGTTAGGTGTCCCTTTAGAAAATGGACTGGTTGTTGGTTATTTATTCAATTAGGGTATTTCCTTGATATAACTCCACACTGTTTAATTATATTACATTGTCTATATTGAGATAGACAGTAGTGGTCCCAACCTAATATTATTTATAAGTCACACCCTATTCGGTCCTCCATTTCACTAGGGTACCTGAGTAGACTCTACTTGTTTGGAGGACCACGGGCCTTGCTTGTTGTTGTTATCATGTACCTTGGAGTTATGGTTAAGGGACCGAGCAGGATCTCATGATGCTTGTGGAGATCACCAATGGGGCCTTAATTCTTTTCATTATTTTGGTACGGATATGGAAAGCATATTGTTTTGTTTATTATCTTTCAAATTTTTATCACCATGAAATGAATTCATTGTATAAACTAGAATTGACCATTTTCATTATTTAGTTGATATTGGAGTTGTCTTTTAATGTTTTGAATATTTCTCAATATTTTCTTCCATTGTCATAATCTATTTATATATAGTTATACTACTATGAAAACTATAATACAAGGCTATAGTCTCCCTACTAACTATCCTTACACCCTCGCTACTAGTTGGTAGCCTCTAGAGTATAGGGAGGCACGCTTGAGGCTAATTGGAATCTGTTTAGGCTCCCTATTTGATGGTAAACCGGGCCCAGACATTACAAACCAATATCAAAGGAACAATTTTATTTTTTTATTGTTTCTCTATTTTGGGTAGGTAGATAGGAGACCAGTAATGTCTCATCACTCAGTTTATAGTTGTGCCTAGGACTGATCAACCCTTGTATAGAAAATGGCCTAGTGTTCATGGTTGGGAATTGATGTTTAGGTTGTTTTCTGTTATAGTTGATGTGATTTCACCTTGGGTGACTTGAATATTTCTACTACTTATTCATTTTGGAATTTGGGAAATTTACCTTGGCCTGATATGGCATGGAAGAGGCATTACATTCATTATATATGCACATAGAAATTCACATGTCATGCATATTATATTCCATGTAGTTGCATTAGTATGATGCTTACTAACATTGATTGTGTGCGTTGGGTAAAATGAAATATGTTGATGTTGTTTAGTAAAATTTTTCATATAACATGATTTTATGATTATATTCTATGATACCACTTTTATTAGCATGTTTAACTGTTATTCCATACTTTTGTGTTATAGCATGTTTATGTGTTACTACATATGAAAACATACTAGAGATGTTTTTGATATGTAAATAACTGCGTAGGTGGAAAATTTGTTAATTGTGTTTACGATGGGAGCTAGTTTTAGTTATATGATATTTGGGCACCTTATAACGTGGAAAAAGGGTAATCTGGGTATTCCAACAACTAAAAAACCGATTATTAAATATAAAATGTTAAAAAGGAATTGATTTGATTAAATAGGAGCCAAATGCCACCTATAAAGTTTATAGGTACATTATGGATTTGTAGTTTTCAACTCATATCAATTGTGGGGTAGTTTTTTAAAGACAATAGATTTGAATAAATGGGACACTAGAAAGTCACCTTCTAATTATAATGAATTTAGATTCTAAATTTCATGTTTTTGTTGAATTTACCCTAAATTCAAAGTGTTAAAGAAGAAGTGTGATATAGATTTCCAGTTTTTCCGTGGGGAATTTTTTAAAAGAATGTTACTTGTTTGTGAAATGGTACTAATGGTTTGTTGAAATTCCCACAAATGTTTAAATGTTTAAATGAATTAATAAAATTGATTAAAATTGGAACCTGAAGTGTTGTCCTTTGTTTGAACCTTCCTGGAAGGGTAGTTATGATTGTTTTGATGGTATGCCTCGGAATAGAGACATAATTGTTATTTGTAGGTTGTTTCTTATTATCAATTGATAAAATAATAATGGATTCCTTGAGCCTAGTAAAATTTTCATTGACAGACCATGACATATGGTCGATGCTTATGCTTCATAAGGGACTAGCCTGCGGTAGGTATCACCCCATGAGCATGAGATGTGTTATTTCTGATGTGATCTTTTGATGTAGGTGTTTTTGTCTCTATTATGAATTTTTCGTTTTAAATGACACCCTTTTTGGATGGATGGTCATTGTACTTTGACTCTTTTTATTAGAATAAGCATTAAGGAATGCTCGGTTCACCAGGTTAGACAAATCCAGATGTCCTCAACAGAGCTATGGTTGTTCGAGATGTAGTGATATTAGTTTTTTTTAAATAAAGGTAGTATGTGTTTACATTCATGGTACCATTTACTATATAGTGATTTAATGAAACAATTCAGTTCGATGTGATCGTGGAAGCTTGTGATGTTAAGGATGTTGTTAGGTTAACTACGAAGTTGAGTGATAGGGGTGTTAGGGTATGTTCGTATGATTTCTTGGGATGAATATTTGGGACATGGGTGTGTTGAGATGCTAGCCAGTTTAATGTTTCTGAATTCAAGACATATGTGTTGATTTGGGGATTTTGGTTCATGGAACTTTATATGTTCCTTTACAGTGATTCTAAACTAGTTCCCTTATGTGCGACTGGCCTTTTCTTTCGACAACATGGACACTCTTAATGTGGGTGGTGTCTCATCAATTCAGGTGTACGTCTCAGTGATTTCATGGAATAATGAATTCAATAATGTTGGATGTATGTGAAAACCTTTATAAACAATGTTTGTTTTTGGAAGAGTTTCAGTGGTATGCTATGAAAGAACACTGATGCCTTGGGTGATATAGGCATCGACATTTGGTTGATGGAAGGTCGGTAGGAGAAGAATATATTTTTGAATGCAGCCAATCGGTAGTAGTTTAATTGATTATATGGTGACCTAGGATTACTCTTAGTGTACTCTTTTGAATGAGATTAGCATGACCCCTATGTTGATCTCGTCTTGGAGGCACCAATATAGAATCGGTCTTACATTGTGTAAAACTTTTAAAAGTCGTTTGGTTGGATAAGTGGTTATTATCTCGGTTGTACGCTGGATGCGTGGTTGTTTGGGTTATGCCATTATTCATGATGGGGAAAGACATTATTAAAATTTCATAGTGATTTCTTGACTAAGTAATGATACTGAAGATCATGTAATGAATTCTGTGTACATGTGGTTGGATATGGAATCATTTTAATTGTACGTATCCGGTTTAAGAGTGAATGTGGCTTTATGGGGAGGAGATGAATTTCAAGGAATGATATATGTTTTGGGAATTTGATGTTAAATTGTAATATCCCTGGTGGAAAGTATGAATAGGTGTATGGTTGAAGAGATGATGATGGGATCTTTTCATTGGACATGTGGGTTTAGTTAACTATCGGTTCGATGTTAGGGTTGGATTTTGATAAATGCCTCGGGTTTTAAAGGCATAGTTGTTGGGATTGTTAAATGGTTAATGGTGCATTTAGAACTTGAAAGGCAGCATAATCATTAAAATGAAACTTGATGACCTCATTGGATTGGTTGGTGTTTCCGTAGTTTCTGATGGATTCTTGGGGAGGAGAATTTTTAATGTTAGTAGATTGTAGAGTCATGTGTTTTTTATTCGGCTAAACTATGAATGTTTCTTAACCTTTTCAATTATTGGAAAATTTTGTTTAAAAAAACACATCAGGATAAAGTTTCATGATTTGGGAGTTCTGGGAGTTGGGACCAATAATGTGGTTATATCAGGCTTGGGTAAGGGATTGTGGAGTTTCCTGGGTGTCTTGCTGGGTTTTGGGGGCAGCAAACCCAGAAACTGAATTTTTGAATGGGTTACAGAGGGAGTACGATTTTTCTAAAGACATGTGGGGATGATATAAGTGATCATGTGTCTTGAAACTTTCAAGGAATAAGAGTTTAAACGGGCTGTTCATGGTTAGTTAAACAATGCGGGTCAGTAATGCAGGATACCCCAGGTATCCCGCAATGGGCGCACGGGCTGTGCACAGTCAGTCAGTCCGTGTGCGTCAAACCATGTTGTTTATATAGTTTTAAAATTGGGTGTTATTTTTTAATTAAATTTAATGTTAAAATAATTTAATTAAATGATATTTAAATGTATTTTTTAATTACACTGAGTTGAAAAGAATTTAAATAAATAAAGTATAAATGGGGAGTTTGGGGTTTATCAAAGAATTGTTTTATTAAATTATAATAATAATAATAATGAAATTTATATTATTATTATTGTTATTATTATATTAATTAGTTATTATAATTTTAGGGAGAATAAAAGAGGGAGGGGAACCCCTCTTTCCCCAATATGAGGCATGAACCTCCGTTGGTAGCATTCACATCCCATAGCGTGATTCACCCCCTCCCCAACATACTCTTCCATAGATGGTTTCTCCCTGATCCTTGACAAAAATGTTCCATCTCAGAAAGTTAAGAACTTCTACATGTGTGTCCTCCTTTTCATCATCCATTTCGGCTTCTTAGTCGCTAGGTTTCTATTAGGTCGAAACCCTACCCTAGTGTTTAATATGGATTTATTGTTTCTTCCTGTTCTATGTGGTGTACATGTTTTCTTGGGACACATTGGTCCATATTCTGATGACCTCCACCAACAGTGAGGCAATTCAGCTCAATTTGGTTCATTGGCATCAAAATCGGGTAAAGTCATACACCCGGTAAGTGGTTTCTCACCCTATAAATTAGGTGCATATTGTTTATATGAGTTTTGAGTAATTAAGTAGAAGTGATTTGGTCCTTACTACTCTAATTTTCGGAGCCATATATTATTTTAGGGTGTTGAGATCAATTCCAAGTGCGTGCATGAATTTTTTTGAAGGGAATGTATGTTGGTGGACTGTTGTTTGAGTTACAAAGCATGTCTTGGACAAATTCTTGATGTTGGGTCCTCAACCTTGTTTAAAATAAAAAAATTCAGTTATTATTGATTTACTACTTTTGATAAATTTGACTAAAATTTTGGAATGAATTTTTATTTATTGTAAATCGATTGATTTGATAACAAAATTACATTTTTTAATAAAAACCCTCCAACGGAGGTGCGCTGCCTTCAAGATAAAAACATAGTGACTATAATAATATGTTGTCATAGCTTGATGATTAGTATTTTCCTATGATTTTAGAGTTAGAGGAATCTATTTAAATTTTAGTAATATGGTTTTCTTAGCTTGGAGATGTATTTCCTCCTTTACATGTTGATACACATTGGTTAATTGGTTCTTATGAATTAGAGTGGGATTAAATGGGTGGGTAATCCCATGTGAAATGAAATAATGTGAATGGTATTAATTGATTGGTAGTCCATGTGATAGTAATGGACGTGAACTACATCAACAAGTTGGTATACTTCTGGGTTTCTTGGGTTGTGAATGGAGAGATTTATTATGAGACCAGGGGATTGTATTGTGAGACCATGAATGTGAAATTGAGATAATTAATCATGGGAATAATTCTGAGAATTGAATGTGATGAGTAGAGTTAATTAATTACAAATTAAGTATTTTTCTTTGATATTGTAATATATATAGTTAATCAGTGGATTAATTATGATATATTCTATCGGCTATGTTGAGATAATTATTTTTTATTTAATTACGTTCCTTGGATAATATGATCTAGATAATTAATTATGGAATTAGTAATGGATGGTTGAGATTTAGAATGAGATAATTAATTTTGTAAAATTAATAATGGGATGTAAATTGTGTTTTTGATTTACTAATTTATGAATTAATTAATGGAAATTTTTTACGAAGTTAATTATTTAGTTAACTAATATATTTTATGTTTTTAACTAATTTTTTAATTAGTAATGCAGCTTATGATGAACAATTAATCGATAAATTAATTATGGGTTATAAAAATGTGAACACGGTAATTCTATAAAAAGTATACATGGTAACATGGTTATTATGCTTATGAGTATATATAATGAGAACATGGTCCTTATAAATTGAGAAGCATACATTTTAACATTATCGTTATGATTATGAGTAAAGAGAATGGGAATATGGTCATTTTATTGAGGAGTAAGAATGGTAACATGGTCATCTTACTTACGATTGTGGTAATGGTAACTAGGGATTTAATGTGTGAATTTAAAGAATGAAAATTAAGGTACTCTGAGATGTTTCCTCACTGGAGAATATTTCAATCTCTGTCATTAGTTGAAATATGTATTGAGTTATGATATCACCTTTGATTACATCGGGCTCTGGCATGAGCCGAAGAAGGAACTAAGATATAATATCTTCCTTTTATACATCAGACTCAGGAATGATCTGAAGAATTTATTTAGATATGATATCACCTTAAATATTTTAGAATCTATCAGGAGTCAATGTATGTATTAAGACATAATATTAACTAGCGAATGCTTTTGGATCTGGTTCGAGGAGATTTTAGTACTGAGCTATGTATATCCCTGGAAACCATAGAGTTATGAAATGAGTAAATAAGGAATATTAAATAATGTGATAATCAGTTCACTATACATTATATATATAGTCACTTTATAGAATCTTATTCCGGTTCCAAGCTAAAGCAGGTATCACCATCAGGTGTCCCTTTGGAACTTAGAAGGGTTAATGTTTATTTATTCAGTTCTATATTTCATTGATATACCTGACCACTATTTAATTATATTATATTATTTTGATTGATCTATACACTGGTGGTCCTGGCCTACTAGGATTTATACCTCGTATCCTATTTGATCTTCCATTGCATTGGGGTACCTGAGTATACACTACTTTTTTGTTGGACCATGGGCATTTCTTTTAGAAATTTTCTTGTACCTGGGAGTTAGGAGCATGTGAATGAGATGGAGCTCGAGATTCTCATGTAGATCTCCCTTTAGGATTTGAGTCTTTTCGTTATCTCTTTACTAAGATGTAGAGTATGATATTTTTTTTACTTGATTCATATATGTATCACCATGACATGAATGCATTGTATAAACAATCATTGTCCATTTTAATTATATAGTTGATATTGCTATTTTCTACCACATATTTGATTACAGCTTTATATCTACTACCACTATCATCATCTATTTATATATGGTTATATTTCTATGAAAACTCTGATATGAGGGTGTTGTCTACCCATAGACTATCCATACACCATTTCTGCTAGTCAGCATCCTCTACCGTACTGGGAGGCATGCTTGAGGACATATGAAGACATGTCCGGCTACCGGTTCAATGGGAAACTATGCCAATATGTTTCAAAGATGTATCATAGGTTTAGTTTTATTTAATTTTCCATTGTATTTCTATTTTTGGTTGGTAGATAGGATAGTAGGAAATTGTTTTCAATCAGTTAATATCCATTCCTAGGACAGACCGCCCCATGTATGGGAAATAACCATGTGTTCGGGGTTGGTAATTGATGTTTATGTTGTTTTTTTGTTATATTTGATGTGATTTCACCTTGGGTGACTAGTGTATTATCCGCTTCTAATTAATTTTTGGAATTTTGTAAATTTTCCTTGGCCTTATATGGGAAGTAAGATTCATTACAGTCATCATATATGCACAGTGAAACTCACATTCCATGAATTTGACATGCCTTGTAGTTTCACTATTAATATTCTTGATAATTTTGATTATGGTCCATGGGTGGAATTCCATATGTTGATATTCTTTATCTTTATTGATTGTAAAACATTTGTAGATGATTATATGCATTGCTGCCTATGCTATTAGCATGTTTTTCTTTTATTCCATGCTTCTATGTTATATCATGTTTCTATGTTACGACTTATGATATCATGTGAGAGATGTTTTTATGAAAATATAATAACACAGGTGGAAAATTGTTGATTTCATTTATGATGTTGTCCAGTTGCAGTTATAAGCTGCATGGGTTCCTTAGAACAAAAAAATTGTAACTCGAGTATTCGATCATTTGAAAAAGATGTTGATAAAGTTAAAATGTTAAAAAGGAATTGATTTTGTTAAATGGGATCCAAATTCCACTTATAAAGTGTATCAGTGTTTTTTTGCATTGGTAGATGGACACTCATATCACATGTGCAGTTTCATTTTAAAGAACCTAGATTTTAAAAAATGGGACCCTCAAAGGTCTCCATCTATTTAAAATGAATTCAAATGATAAATTTTATGTTTATGATGAATTGACAACCAATGTTAAATATTAAAGAGGATGTTCGATATGCATTCTTTTTTTTCTAGGGGATGTTGCTTAAAACAACGTCCATTGTTAGTGAAATGTTACATGGGGTTGGTTGAAAATCCTTCAAATGTTTAAAGGATGAAATGAAATAAAAAAATGGATAAAAATTTGAACTTGAAGTGGCGTCATTTTTTTGAACCATTGCGAAAGGATAGTTTTGAATATTTTGATGATTTTCCTTGGAATGGTGGTATGAGTGATATCTGTAGGTTGTTTCTTATTAGAAATGGTTAAAATATAAAGGTTCTCTTGACCATAGTTAAAATATCATTACATGACCAAGAGATAGGGTCGATGGTTATGTTTTGTAAGGGTGTATCCCATGGTAGGTATCACCCTTAGAGCTTGAGATTCCTTGTTTTCACCGTGAGGTTTTGATGTTGGTGTTGTTTGGGTGTCTTTGTCTCCAGTAGGGATTTTTTTTTTCAAAAGACATCCCTGTTCAGATGGATGGTAATTTATCATTGACTCTTATTAGGGGAATAAGCATTGAGGAATTATTACGTCAACGGATTAGATGCCTCTGGATTTCATCATTTGAGTTATGTTTGTTTGAGATGTTGTTCTATTGGTTTTTGTGTACTCTGGGTAGTATGTGTTGACATGTGCGGTACCATCGATTGTTTAGTTATGTAATAAACTAATTATGTTCAGTGTGTTCATGGAATCTTGAGATAATATAGGAATTATCAGGTTAAATCTTTTGTAGAGTGACTAGGGCATTGGGGTAATTTCATCCCACAACACATGAGGGCTTTTTGGGACATGGGTGTTTTGACATGCCGGTCAGCCTAAATTTTTGACACTCACGATAGATTTGTTGATGTGGTGATCGTGGTATGTGGAATTTCACATGTGTATCTAAGGTGTTTCTCAACTAGTGTGCATGTTCATGACTGGTCTTTTCTTCCAACAACATGGACACTCCTAAGGTGGGTTATGTCACATTGGTTCTTGTGTATGCGTCGGTTCTTGCTTCACTTCATGACTTCAATAAAGTTGGTCGTATGCACAAACCGTGGGAAAATACATCAGTTTTCTGAAGAATTTTAGGGGTAAAATTATAAAGAACTTGGATTCCTTGGGTTATATATACATCAAGATTTGGTTTATGGTGCGTTGATAGGTGAAGCCAATATTTTTTAATGGAGTCAACCAGTAATATTTAGAAAAATATTTTTTTGACCCAGGTTTACCCTTAGTGTATAGTTATAAATGTGACTATCATGTCCCCATTATGACGTCGTCCTGGAGGCACAATGATAGGGTCTATCTTATGCAACACTAAAGATTCAAATGTTGTTTTGTTTGAAATTGGTTGTTATCAAGGTTGTATGTGGGGTGCGTGTTTCTTTAGGTTATGCCTTTATTCGTGCTGGGGAATGATAGTTTTTATATATCCTAGTGATGGATTGACTTGGGAATTTCATCGGATGTCTTGTAAGGAATTTGGTGTAGATGTGGATGGAGATGGAATCATCTTAAAGGCATGTCACTAGTTTAAGGTTGAGTGTGGGTTTATAGGTCAGATATGTCTTTCAAGGAAAGATTCATGGTTTGGAAATTCAATGTTAAATTCTAATACCCCTGAGGGAAATCATCAATGGGAGAATGGTTGATGAGACAATGACATGATCATGTCTCTGGTTATGTGGGTTCAATTAACTATCTCTCATATTTTTGGTTGGATTTAGAGCATTGTCTCAGGTTTTAATGTCTTAAGTCATTAGGCTTGTGAATTAGTTAAGGGTGTGTTGGGATTTTTGAAATGTAACACGATTGTTCAAATAAAGCTTCATGACCTTGTTGGATTGGGTGGTGTTTTCATTGTCCTCAATGGATTCATGGGGATGAAGAGTTTTAAGGTTGGTATATTTTATAGTATCTTGTTTTTAACCAGGCTAAAATAAAAAAGTTCTTTTAACTTTTTCTTTTACAGGATGCGTCAGTTTTAAAACCGAAAATTGGGATGAAGATCTATTAGTTGGGACCATTAATGTGCTAATATCAGGCTTGGGTAAATGCATGAGGCATTTCCTGAGTGGAACAATGGGTATTGGGAGCAGTAGACCCAAAAACATAGTTTCTAAAGGGGTTATAGAGGGAACATGATTTTTCTAAAAAATTGTGTTTCCCATTACGATGATTGTGAAACATGATACTGGCAAGGGAGAGTCAATCTCATGGGTAGCACACTGTTAGTTAAACCATGTGAATTAGCCATGTAGGATAACCTAGGTATCCAGTGGTGGATGCATGGGTTGCACATGGTCTATTATACTATTCGAGTAAAATCATGTGGTTTACAGAGTTTTAAATTGGGTGATTTTATTTTGATAAACCTATAGTTAAAAATAATTTAATTAAATGATGTTGAATTGTTGAGTTAATTTAATTAAATTGAGTAGAATGTAATTTAATTAAATGATGTGTAAATGGGGAGTTTGGGTTTTATCAAAGAAGTTTTTAATTAAAGGAAAATAATAATAATTATAATAATATTATTATTATCATATTAAAATGTTATATTAATTTTAGTGAGAAAAAAATAAGAAGGTGCACCACTCATCCCCCCTATGTGATGTGCAACCCATACTAGGTAGTATCCCCCAATAATGGAACGATAAACCCCCTCATATGACCTCTTATTCCATAGCCGGGTTCTCCTAACTCCATGGAATTTTTCCATCTCGGCAAGGTAAGAACTGATACATGTGCCGCCTCCTACACACCGTCCATTTCACATTCTCCATCACCCGGTTTCCATTAGGCCGAAACCCTACAATAGTGTTTAGTATGGATTTATTGTTCCTTCCACTTCTAGGTGATGTGGATGAGGTATCATGTCTATTTGGTCCATATTTCGATGAGCATCTACAAAGATGAGGCAGTTCGGATAAATCTAGTTCACTGCCCTCAAATTATGGTAAGGTCATACTCCCGTTAAGTGGTTTTGCACCCATTAAGTTTGGTCCTTATGGTTTATATGAGTTTTGGGTAATTAATTTGATGCGTGTTGGTCCTTTCTACACTAATTTTGGGTTTCAAATATTGTTTTTGGGTGTTGCGATCAATTCCATGTGCACACACACAATTTTTGTTGAACTGTCTATACATGAAAAGACTATTGTTTGACTTAAAAATGGTGGCAAGGAAAATTATTTGAGGAATGGTACTCTACCTTTCTTATATTAGAAAAATGTAGTTGATGTTGATTTAATACTTTTGATAAATTTTATTTCAATTTTGGAACAAATAATTTATTTATTTTAAATGACTGGTTAGATAACAAAATCACATTTATGTATTAAAACCCTACGTTGGAGGTGCTTTTCCTTCAAGAAAAAAACATTGTGATTAGACTTATATGTGTTCTTAGCTTTCTGATGTGTGTTTTACCATTATTACCTAGTTATAGGAAGCTGTTTAAATTACATTAACAAGGGTTTCATAGCTAAGAGATATATTTCCACCTTTACATGTTGAAGAACTTGGGATAATTGGTTCTTCCTAGTTAAAGTGGTATTAAATGGGTGTGTAAACCCATGTGAAATTAAATAATTTGAATTGTATTAATTGGAGGGTAGGCCATGTGATATTAATGGATTTAAACTGTAATAACGAGTGGGTATACTTCTAGGTTGTGTTGGTTGTGAATGATGAGATTTATTATTAGACCAAGGGATTGTATTGTGAGACCTTCAATGGGAAATTGAGTCAATTAATTAGTGAATTAATTATGAGTATTGAGAGATATAATTTGAGTTAATTAAATGTGATTTAATTATGTGTTTTGATATTTTAATATAGAAAATTAATTGGGGGATTAGTAATGCGATATTTGATTCGCTAAGTTGAGATGATTGTTTGTGATTTAATTATCTTACTTGGATAATATAATCTTGATAATTAATTTTGGAATTAATTATGCTATGTTGAGATTTAGAATGAGATAATTAATTCTGGAAAATTAATTATGGGATGTAAATTGTGTTTTTATTAATTATTTGATTAATTAATTAATGTAAATTATGTACTTAGTTGATTGTTGAGTTAAATAATGGTTTTTATTTGTTAAACAAATTTTGGAATTAGTAATGATATTTATGATGCATAAATAATTGATAAATAAATTATGGGAAAAGAGAATGAGAACCTGGTTATTCTATTATGAAGTATACAAAGTAACTTGGTCATTATGCTTATGAGTAACGAGAATGGGAACATGGTCATCCTAAATTGAGAAGTATATATAATAACATGGTGATTATGATAATGAGTAAAGACAGTTAGAACATGGTAATTATATTAAAGAGTAATCCTGGTGACATGGTCATCTTACTTACATTCGTGATAATGTTATCTTTAGTATTAATGTATGAATTTATAGAATGAAAATTGAGGCACTCTGAGATATGACCTCACTAGAGAATATTTCAATCTCCGACATGAGTGTTAAAAGTTATTGATATATGATATGACCATTTAATACTTATAACTATATAATGAAAAGATGAAGGCATTAATATATAATATCATCTTTACATACCTTTGAATCAGGAATGTTCCGAAGAAAGTATTGGCATATGATATTACCTTCAATATTTTAGACTCTAGCCAGATCTGAAGAAGGTATTAAGATACCATATTACCTAGGGAATACTTTAATCCCCGGTATGAGAAGAAGTTAGTATCGATGTACGAGTTTCCATTAGAACCCTATAGTTATGAAATGTGTAAATAATGAATATTAAATAATGTGATAAATTATTAATTATACATTATTTATATTTATATTGTCAATGTATAGACTCTTATTCTAGCTATGAGATGATGTAGGTATTTCCTTGAGGTGCCCATTTGGAACATGGATGGGTTTTTGATTATTTATTCAATTATGAAATCTCTTTGATATACTTACACACTATTTAATTATATTGCATTTACTAGATTTATCTAGAAACATGTAATCCCAATATACTATGATTTATAACTACAACCATATTTAGTCCACCGTTTCACTATGGATCCTTAGTAGACTCTAGATATTTATGGGACCTTGGGCCTTTTATATTGTTGTTTTCCTGTACTTAGGAGTTTGGAGCAGGGGACTGAGCGGGATCTCGGGATGCTCATGGAGATCACCCTTGGGGATTTGTGAATTTTATTTATTTCTATATTAATATATAAAGAATGATTTTTTTTTAATTATTTTTGATATATATCACACTAACATGCATGCATTATATAAAATGGCATTGTCCATTTTCTTTATTCAGTTGAAATTTCAATTATCCACCGCTATTTTGATGATTGTTTTATATCTTCATTCACTACCATAATCTATTTATATGTTGATATACTGGTGTGAAACCTCTTATATGAGGGTAAATTCTCCCCTCTGACTATCCTTACACCCTCATTGCTAGTCGGTAGCCTTTGGCATATGAGTTTGCACTCTTGGGGTTAGGTGGTGATCGTTCCGGCTGCCGGTTCGATGGTAATTCAGTTCAGAACGTTACATGATGTAGTACAGATATAAGACTATTATATATAACTAACACGATCTAGTTAATTTGTTTAGTCTCAATAATAAACAGTATTTATAATCTTGAGAAAAATAATAAAATAATGATTAAAATATTCAAAAAAAACACCCATATCCTCCACTATAAATACCACCACACACACCTTGTTCTCCTGAAACCTCTAATAAATTGTTCTATGCCCAAATTATGTATCAAACCTTTCCCAAGACCCTCCCCACTTCAATGATCTTTTTTTATCATCAAAATATCATGATTAGGTTACTTGAGGAGGATATCAAGAGGATAATTAAAGTAGAAAGTCTTATCTATTTTCCTTTTAATTTCCATTCTATTTTATTCCATTTATAATGATATCCCCACTACCACTAATACAAATGGAATGGAAACAATAGTAAATTTAATATACTATAATAATATATTTCTAATAGAATATCCAACATTAAACTCCTCTCTCTCTCACTCATTTATTATAAAAATGAAATCATCGCCTATGATGTTTTAATTTACTAACATCATGGGTGATAGAAATTCATTATACTTAAATTCCATCACAGATGTTAATAAAAAAAATACATGATTTAAAAAATATTTCAATATGTATGATACAACCCAATTTATGTTTTATAACAAACATTTATAAACAATAAAAATAATAAAAAAAACAAGTTCATTGTGACAGAAAAACTACAAAAAATAACCTAAAAGGAACATCATTAACTAATGATTCATCCTCAGGATATATAGCTAAATTATTTATAAGATCATTTAAAATTATGTAAAATAATTAATAACATATAATTACAATTCAAGATATTTATCTTTATTTTACACAAACATCCATTCATCAATACAAGTGAACCAATCGTGAAAAATAAAAAACATGAATGCTCCCGAATGATGGAATTATACTTTATAACACATCCAAAGGTCCATAAAAGAACATAATAAAACTGTAATGAATCAAATTAATGTATAAAAGGTTCTGTAAACGTTAATTAATGAATATAATGTGATTATATAGGATGTTAAAGTTATGAAAGCATTAGGACACAAGGTAAGGGGAATTTTCGAACCAAACTCTATTTCTTTGGGTTTTCCCTCTTTCACTCCATTTTATGTATGATTATTCCTTAAAAATAATTTCTTCATCAATTAATTAAATTTATTTTGATATAAATGCTTTCTAAATAAGTTTATTACAAACACAATGTTTTCGAAATGAAATATTATTTCAAAAAAACACACCTTTTACTTCTCGAGATTGATTCTTCTTCACTCAAGATTTATAATTCTTATAATAAGTATGTTATTCACTAATTCATTTGGAAACCCAATGTTTATGAATTTATTCTTATTAATTGAAACAAATTCTTTTCTAGGGGTTATTTCATGTATAATATTGATATTTATTCTGTGTGGCATGCATGATAAATTAAACGTTGTGATGTGATGGGTGCACCGAGATTTATATATCGTAATGTAAATGTTATTATGTGAGGAGTATTGAAATAATTATATAGTGCTCTAATGTATTGGGTAATGAGTTGTATCTCATTAGAAAAGATAAACATGTGTGATCATGAAGCTATATTTTCTCACAACTATGTGTGGTAGTTTACCACTAAGACTTGATGTTTCATTTTTATGCGTTGCCACATTTTATGCCCTTATCTAATGCTTTCTCTTATGATTATTTTGATGATGTTATGATTGTTCTCACACCATGTTATATATATTTTTATTTTCTATCCTATTAAAGTTATTTTATCTCACCCCATTTGATGTATATCATAAGGTGACTACTTGTACTAAGTAGAAGTAAAGGGCCGATAAGAAAGCAGAGAAGAAAGTATAAAACAAATTTTTATGTTTTAGTTTCTAAATGTTATGTATGGTACTAATTTTCCCAAGATAGAAAACTTTGGATCCACATAGTTTAATTATTTTATATTTTTTTCATTAAAATGATTTAATCGTAATGTAAGAAAATTTCAGGTCGCTATAATATTTTACATATAATATTGTATTAAATGGAAAATTAATTTTGTCATAGTTTCATTAAAAAGAAAACTATTTCTTATATGGGGTCATATATGGGATATATTTGACTATAAATAATTATTTTTAAATAAAATTTGTTTATCTTCATCATGATATATTATTTTTAATTTTTATGGATGAAATAATTAAATTAATGGCATTCATGATGATGATGATACAATAAAATTTAAATTGAAGAGTATAAAAAATAAAGGATATTAAAAATATTAAAATAAAAAGGGTTTTATAAAATTCATGTCTTCGAAAAGTTTTATGGATTAATTTGACATGTTAGTGAATAGAAAAATGAGTTTTTTTAGAGATATCATGTAATAAGTATTTTTTTAAAAAGTCACGTAATGAATAGTGTCAAAATTCACAGTAATGATAATTTAAAATAAATGATATAAAATTTAAAAAAATTTAATATTTGTCCAAATTGATGGGTTTAGTCTCATCATTTCATAACTAGCTCATTTATTTTTCATTTATCATTTTATTGTAATTATATTAACCCTCAACGTGTATATTACATTATATCACAGTAATAATTAAAAAGTTTAAAAAAGTGTTAAATCTAATAGATAAGGATTAAAAAATAGTAAAAACACATCTAATTTTCATTGGATGAAAATTTTTCTACTCATAATTTTCCTATCATAAAAATAAATTATTTTGGATCCATTGGGAATATAAAATTAATTTCAATTAATTTAATATTTTGATGAATTCCAATTGTTCCCCTCCCCTATCTTATAAAATAAAACCCATTCTTCTCTTCTATTTACACTTAATAACCAATTTGGTTTGTCGAAGATCTAACCTAATAATTTTATTGAATTTGTAACAACATTATGGATCTCATAGTTTTGGAATAACATCAACCATAGAGGTGTTAAACGGTTAATCAATGGATATTTTTAGAAAAAGGAAGTTAAATATTGTACATTATGATTCTGAATCAAGGTATGGGAAATTATTTTAAAAACTTCTTTTAAAGCTACAATTTTAACTATTTTTAAAAAATCCAAAAGGAATGTTTTTTTCATGACCGGGTTTAAATTTTCCTTTGGTTTTGACTCCCGGGGTTTAAATTTTCCTTTGGTTATGACTCCCCGGGTTTAAATTTTCCCTTGGTTAGGACTCGGGTTGTGTTTTTGGGTGAGTAGTGGTTAAAACTTAGTTTTTGGGAAAATCACGCATATGTGTGTTTGGAGGCATCTGCACTCGAGTAGAACATGGTCATGGGGTTGTGTAGCGACACCCTATTCGCCACAAGACCATCCCGATTTGCGGGGCGTACTAAGATTTTGAAGGAATATTAAAATTGAATTTGTAAACATTATTGTAGAAATAATAATAATATTATCATTATTAATAAATCATTGTTTTTATTATTAAAGAAATACTTATTATTGTTGGAATTATTTTATCCTTATTATATTTATATTAGAGTAATTATTATTATTACTATTATTATTATCATGTGTATTACTATAATTATTATTATAACTTTTAATATTATTATTATTTTGTTAATAAATTTATTTAAATTATTTCTTTCTTTTTTTTAAAAAAAGTGGGCGGAGGGTTTAGGGTTCGGCACAACAGGCCACCCCACCTATCTGCTTGGCCTTTTTCCTCCCTACCCCCTTCAAGCAGGCCGACTGCGACTCTGGCTATCCCCTCCGCTGCGACGACCTCAAACCGGTCCAAACCGCATGCCGCATGTTATCCGACCTCACCCCTTACTACGCGTCGACTTCCTCCTCCACCCATCCGATTTATTTTTTCCACTACCCATCACCCCTGTGTTCCAACCACCTTCGACTGGGCGAACTCTCCAGTGGCTCCACTTATGGACACAGTCTCCTTCGGTCGGCCATCTTCGGCACGTCTCCCTGCCGCCACACCTCCCGTCCGACAGGTGGAACTTCTCCCGGCTAACCTTTCCTATCGGCGTCCCTTCGGCCAGCACGACCCCCCCTTTGCCGACGTATCCTATTCCTGCATTCCTCCCTCTGGCAACCAGTCTTGCTGGCACAAATCCCCCTACGCACTGACTCACCGACAGCGGAGGTTTCCCCTTCGGTATTGACATTCATTATCATTTTGGATTAAGGTACATACATAATTAGGGTTTGAAGCCTTTTGGTTGAAGCCCTAAAATTGTGAGTCCAATTTGATGATTAGGGTTTGTTCTTGACCCGAAAAGTGCGATTGAGGTGCGAACGAAGCTTCGTAGTGGATTCAAGTGGTTTTTTAACGATTGAGGTAGGA
This sequence comes from Viscum album, assembly GCA_963277665.1. NCBI lineage: Eukaryota > Viridiplantae > Streptophyta > Magnoliopsida > Santalales > Viscaceae > Viscum > Viscum album. The sequence goes on along the minus strand of OY728122.1, from coordinate 572,658,672 downwards.
TCCCTTAACATGCCCTTTAAATTTATAAATACTTTTATGGCTTGTATTTTTCACATCTGCTAAGAATTAATTAGTTATTATTATTATTATTATTTAGAAATTTTTTTTGAGAATATTATTTTCCTTAATAGATAGTCATTGTTTGGATAATTAATTTACTTGCTCAGTTGTTTTGACGTGCTTAGCGATTAATTAATTTGGTGAAAAACAGTTCTTTTTTTATTTAGTTGTGTTCACTATTTTTTAGTGAATTATAAACTATGTTGTTGGTTTATTAAAATGTGCAAGGGTTGCAGTTGTGTTTTGGTGTGACATCAATGCACGTTTAATTATAAAATATGTTTTGAGTGAGTTTCTGATATTTTGAGTCGTGCGACACATTTTGAAGTTGTTTAATAAACTTTTATTAGTGGTTTTTTTAATTGTGAAAATGTTTATTATATTATCTGAATGGTGCAAATGTGTTTTATAAATGATGTAAGGGTTATATAACACTGTTTATATGGTTTTGAGTTTGTTTTGTCTATGAAAAATTATGGTATACTACTCAAAATAGTTGTATGATTTTTTAGATAATTTATTAAATAATTTTGATACTGCGAGATTGGTTTTGAAATTTCATTTAGGCACACGTGCTTTTAAATGTAGATTTTAGAATATCATGCGATTTTGTCTGGTTTTTCACTCTAGTGTTATCTTGAAATGGCCCTGAGGATCTTTAAAACGATCTGTTTATTATTATGGCGTGGTGTGGTTTTTGTAAACACGTTGCGGATTTTATTGTGGTTTAGTAAATAGTGTCAGTGGTGCAAGTTGTGATTTGAAAACATTTTGAGGTGGTTATTTCACGTTGTTTTCTCATTTGAATTGTCTTAAGTCAGTGGTTATAAGTTTTTAGTTGTTGTGCATTTATCATAGTGTGTTGGCGAGGTGACTTTGCAACACCCCGATCATCGGCTTGTATGTGCTTGTACATTGGTGTGAGGCATGTCACATCACCGTGTTCGAGCTACGTGTTGAGGTAGGTCCCCTACTGTACTAACCTTAAAATTTAGAATTTATTAATTTCTTGATTTTTTATTAATTTTAATGAATGAGAAATAATATAAGATAATTAATTTTTAAATGATTATTTGGTGTGAAAAGAGCCGTTTATTTTATACCAAACACTTGAATCATTTTCATGATGAGTGGACACCCAGGATTGAAAGAATGTCCGTTTAGACTCTAAACATAATTCAAGGAATTTAAAATGTACTTCTAGTTTTAATGATAAATGATTTCTTCTGAACAAGTGTTTTGGGTTTTCTCGAGAAATGATGTTTTACTTTAAAATTTTTGAAGGCCCATTTGGAACTTTAATAAAATAAATTATTTTGGAAAAACTATTCGGGGGTGATATTTGGTGTGCATTTATTGCGTGAGTTTTATGTGATGTTTTTCCATCATGACTGATTGATTTACCATGTGGATGTACCCCTTTTTATTGCTTGTGTTGAGATGGGAACCTGACATAGTGAGTGAATCTTCTGAGAATGATTGCTACACTAGTTTAGATTATGCACTGGCTAGTGGCCCCATAGTAGGGGAATACTGAGTTATTGATTCTATAGGGATTGAACCCCTCGGTTAGGCCATGTAGGGATATGCTGAGAGTTAGGGCGTTCTGACGTCATCGAGTTAGGGAATTCCTTCAGGATGAGTCAGATGTATAGTACAATATGGATTGTTCATGATCTCCTAGGATTAACCCATGTATCTTTTGGTGTTTATTTGTATGTGGCAGACGATTGATAGGTCTAGTACGGTAGCTGACCCCGTGTTCCACTTTTTCCATTTCCCTTAGTGTGTGTTGTGTGTTGTTTTTCCATTTGACCAACAAATAAAATTTGGATTTCTAAATTGTTTGAAAAAATGTTTTAAAATGCAATGCACCTATTTCTATCAAACACTGAACTTGTTTTTATATTAAAAAGGGAAATGGTCTGATACTTGTTTTAAAAATGAAAGTGTCTGTGGAAACCAATATTTTACATAATTCAGTCCAAACCTGGAAATGATAAATTCATTATTTAATGGTATGTGAATTGGGAATATAATTATTCGGGCCTACCTACTAAGTTTTAATACTCACTCCTATTGTTTTTTCCTATTTTTAGTTTTGCTGCAGGTTTGGTTCGATCTTGCTCGCCATGGGAGAGAGTTGGTTGTTGAATGGTGAGCGACTCTCAGAGTCATTAGGAGTTTTGGTTGAGACTAGGTTAGTGTACACTATTGGTTGTTTATTCCTTTCAGAGTCATTGTTTTACTTTGTGTTATTCTACTTTTACGCTGCTTTATTTATTTTTGCTGTGTAAAATCATTCTCATATTTCATCTATTGTTGCCCTGGCACTTTTCGCTAGACTGGGAGGATCAGTAATGCCTCTCGGGCCATGCCGTGGACTGTCTCGGGTGACCAGTTCAGGGTCGACCCGGGTTGGTTCGTGAAAAAATGGTATTAGAGCAGGTTGGCTCTTGAGAGGACCTTGTTTTTCAGAGCTCCCATTGTTATTTGGGTTTTTCATGGTAGAAGGAGTATAATTGTCAGGACTTGACATGTATGGATGAGAGGGACTTCATGAACCCCTACTCGTTCTGAACCTCGGGTAAAAATGAAATGTCTGGATTGTTGGTGTCATTTTGGTTCCTTTGACTTGTTTTCTATTTGGAAATGAAATGGGAGTCGGGCAAGTGACCTCCATGAGCTCACATGGTCTAGAAATCCATGTGAATCTGGGGAATTCTCCCTATAATTCTCTAAGTGACGATGGTGTTACTGACGTATGGCCGCCAACCATATGTTCGAGTTACCCATCATCACTAGTTTCCCCCTAGCGAATCGTTTGTGTTTTCCTTCATTCTAAAAATTGTTTTGTAAAGTTTTATTTTGGAGATTATGAAAATATGAATTTGAAATGACAATGACCATGTTTTTATTATTTTCTTTGTTTCCTTATTCCGTAGTGTTCACCCCCATGACGGTTTGATGGATCTTCGAAGTGAAACTTCAGGTGGTGCGCCCCTAGCAAATCCTCCAGTTGATTAGCCTATAGACTATGTTCAAGAATTCCAGAAGTTGATCCCTCTTCTCTTTTATGGAAAAGAAGATCCTCTTGAGGTAGAGGAGTGGTTTCATATAATTGAGAGGAAGTTCATATTCATTGGGTTTTCTAAGTTGTTAAATTTTAAGTTGGTTATCTTTATGCTTGAAGGCCCAACTTGGAAATAGTGGAAGTCCATGTCCTGGAATAAGCCTCGAGAAGATCTAACATGGTATTTTTTCATGTCATTGTTCATCCAACTACACTTCTCTGAGTTGACGAAGCTGAAGAAGATAATTGAGTTGTGTTTTCTTCAGCAGGGCGTTGAATTAGTACTGGAATTCTATCGACGTTTCATAGACCTAGTTCCGTATGATCAGTGGTTTGTTGCGAATGATTCCGGGAAGGTTTGACAATTTGAGTCTGGACTGCGACATGAACTGCGATCAAAAGTGGAAGAGATCAACCTAACCACCTTCTCGGATGTGGTCAGGCAAGCCATTCTTGCTGAATCTGAGCTAGTAGGAGGACTTGAGATGGAGAATCCTCCCACAGCCTTGGGAAGCAGTGCAGAGGATGGAGAGAGGAAGAATGAGAAGCACCTTGAGGAGAGTGGCTCTAATAGAGGAATCAAGAGGCCTTCAGAACATCAATCTTCTTCTCCACAGCGCAATGCTGTGAATTATCACCAGTGTGGTAGGAAGGGTCAGAAGAGGCCGACATGTACGAGTTCTCTGAGACCCTGCCACACCTGTGCACATTGGGGTACTTGCAGCGATTCTGCCACGATGTTTCCAAGAAGTGCACTGGAGCTAGATGAGGTTCGTCGAAGGTCACCTTAACCCATCAGTAGGAGGAGGGAGATGTTTTGATCTTATAGTCTTTCTTGGATGTAGTAGTTGTCTCTTGTAGCGTTTTTCAGTGATTCTTTTCATTCAGTTGTAAGAATGGATGTGGTTTAACCTCTTTGAAACTTTTATTTTATTGGAAGTGTTTTTGGTGAAAATTATGGTTTGTGTGTTATGTTTGGGAATTTATGAAGCCTGACTGCGAGGAAGGAGATGCTTCAATCATCGGTACCCCAGCCATATGCCTCGGAGTGAAGTTGGTGCATAGTCAAGAAAACCCCTACGGTGAGGAAAGGCCTCGGTTTAATGACTGTCTTTAGTACATCATGGTTCGTGTTCTTTCGAGGGTGTGAAGTTGTTGGTATATCGATGGAGGTAGTTTTGATACTCAATCAGTTCGGCCCTCCCCTTCCTGCCTCTCCCCCTGTGGTGGAGTCTCTGGTCTGTGTGGGAAGTCACCGAGTTCGATTAATCTCAACAGCCCTTATGGTGGGGAGACCTATCATGGGTCTCATTGACATCAATTTATCTTGTTTCCTACGGTGGGGAGTCCATTCGGACATCTTGTGTCAATATCCCAGTTTTGTTCCAGGTTTTGGATTGGTGGTGTGTGGTCTCGTGCAGAATCACCAAGTTCTATAATCTCTTTTTTAGAAAAGAGTTGGGGAGTGAGAGTTCCAGTGTCAATTTGGAGTATGGTTTTAAGAGGTACTTTTTAGATGTGGTTTTAACTTGTTTTTTGGTTTCAAGAGGGTCATTGTGTTTTTTTGGTGTTGATCCAGATGTTGTGTTTTAAGGTTGAATTGAGTATGGAGGAATTGGTTCAGTTCTGTTTAATGGGTTTTAAGGTATGTATATGTTGGTCCTGGTTTTACCGTTGTGTGTGTTATATGTCCTTTGAAGCGATCAACTGGAGGTGATCACACTTTTGGGGGAGGGTGACACTTATCAGGAAGTTCGTCTCTGTTGTATGAGTTCTTCTAGTTTATCTCTCCCTTTTTGGGAGTGTTTCAGGATCTCCTTGTGGTAGTTCTTTAGAGATCTCATTGAATTGTAAAGTAATGTTGGTTATCGTTTTGGGTTTTGATATTGTTATGGCTTTCCTGGGGCGGAAAGCATTATGGTGGAGATAATTGTCATGCCCAGGTTTAAATTTTCCTTTTGTTATGACTCCCCAGGTTTAAATTTTCCTCTGGTTATGACTTCCTGGGTTTAAATTTTCCATTAGTTATGACTCAGGTTGAGTTTTTGGGTGATCCGTGTTTAAAACATAGTTTTTGGGAAAAGCGTGTGTATGTGTGTTTGGCGGCGTTTGCGCTCAAGTAGAACATAGTCAAGGAGCTATGCGGCGACACCCTATTCACTGCACGACCTTCCCGATTTGTGGGGTGAACTAAGATGTTGATGGAATATTAAAATTGAAGTTGAAAACATTGTTTTAGAAATAATCATAATATCATCTTTATTATTAAATCATTACTTTTATTATTAAAGAAATACTTATTATTGTTGGAATTATTTTTTACTTATTATATTTTTATTAGAGTAATTATTAGTATTACAATTATTATTAACATGTTTATTACTATAATTATTATTATTACTTTTAATGTTATTATTATTATGTTAATAATTTGATTTAAAATATTTCTTTTTTAAAAAATGGGGCGGAGGGTTTAGGGTTCGGCACAACAGGCCCCCCCTATCCGCTTGGACTTTTTCCTCCATACCCCCTTCGAGCAGGCCGACCGAGACTCGGGCCATCCCCTCCTCCGCAACGAACTCCAACTGGTCCATGCCACATGCTGCACGTTAGCCGAACTCACTCCTTTCTGCGCGTTGACTTCCTCCTCCACCCATCCCATTTATTTTTTTTCCGTTTTCCATCACCCCTGTGCTCCAACCACCTTCGACTGGGATACCTCTTTGGTGGCTCCATTTCTGGCCACCGTCTCCTCTAGCCGGCCATCTTCGGCGCATCTCGCTACCGCCGCACCTCCCGTCTGACAGGAAGGACTTCTCATGTCGAAGCATTCCTATTGGCGTCCCTTTGGCCAGAACGACCCCCTTTGTCGACACATCCTATTCTGGCATTCCTCCCTCCAGTGACTAGTCTTATTGGCGCAAATCCCCCTACACATTGCCCCACCGGCAGCGGCAGTTTCCCCTTTGGTATTGACATTATTTCTCCTTTTGGATAAAGGTTCTTACATAGTTATGGTTTTAAGCCTTATGGTTAAACTCCTAAAATCATGAGTCCAATTGGATGATTAGGGTTTGTTCTTGACCCAAAAAGTGTGATTTAGGTGTGAACGAATCTTTTCAGTGGTTTCAGGAGGTTTTTCAATGATTGAGGTAGGATCCCTTGACATTCCCTTTAAATTTAGAAATACATTGATTTCTTGAATTTTTCACATTCACTGAGTATTAATTAGTTTTTATTATTATAATTATTTTTATTTTTTTTAGAAAAATTGTATCTTAGAAAATTATTTTCCTTAATAGATAGTCCTGGTTTTGAAAATTAATTTACTTGCTCGGTTGTTTTGACGTGCTTAGCGATTAATTAGTTTGTTGAAAAATAGTTCTTTTTTTTATTTAGTCATGTTCACTATTTTGTAGTGCTTTATAAACTTTATTGTTGGTTTATTAAAATGTGCAAGGGTTGTAGTTGTGTTTTGGTGTGACTTCAATGTGAGATTAATTATAAAATAAGTTTTGAGTGAGTTTTTGATATTTTGAGTCGTGTGACACATTTTGAAATTGTTTAATAAACTTTTCTTAGTGGTTTTTTTTAATTTTGAAAATGGTTTATTATATTATCTGAATGGTGAAAAGGTGTTTTATAAATGATGTAAGGGTTATATAAAACTGTTTATGTGGTTTTGAGTTTGTTTTGTCTGTGAAAAATTGTGGTATACTACTCAAAATAGTTTTATGAATTTTTAGATAATTTATTAAATAATTTTGATGCTAAGACCTTGGTTTTGAAAATGTGTTTAGGCGCACGTGCTTTTAAATGTAGATTTCATCATATCGTGTGATTTTGTCTGGTTTTGCACTCTAGTGTTTTCTTAAAATGCCCATGTGGCTCTTTAAAATGATCAGTGAATTATTATGGTGTGGTGTGGTTTTTGTAAACACATTGCGGATTTTAATGTGGTTTAGTAAATAGTGTAAATGTTGTGAGTTGTGATTTGAAAACGTTTTGAGGTGGTTTTTTAAAGTGGTTTTCTTGTTTTAATTGTCTTATATCATTGGTTATATTTTTTTAGTTGTTGTGCGTTTATTACACCGTGTTGGCGAGGTGACTTCGTGACACCCCGGTCATCGGCTTGCACGTGCTTCTACATTTGTGCAAGGTGTGTCGCGTTTCCATGTTCGAGCTGCGAGTTGAGGTAGGTCCCCCACTACACTCACCATTAAATTTAGAATTTATTAAATGATTGATGTTTTATTAATTTTAATGAATGATAAATAATATACGACAATTAATTTTCAAATGATTATTTGGTGTGAAAAGAGTCGTTTATTTTATACCGAACACTTGAAACATTTTCTTGACGAGCAGACACCCAGTATTGAAAGAATGCATGTTTGTAATTTAAACATAATTCACGGAATTGCAAATGTACTTCTAGTTTTAAAGATAAATGATTTCTTCTGAACAAGTGTTTTGGGTTATATTGAGAAATGATGTTTTTCGTTAAAATTTGCAAAGGCCCATTTGGAACTTTAATAAAATAAATTATTTTGGAAAACCCATTCAGGGGTGATCTTTGGTGTGCATTGATTGCATGAGCTCTATGTAATGTTTGTGCATTGTGACTGATTGATTTACAATGTGGAAGCACCCCTTTTTATTGCTTGTGTTGAAATGGGAACCCGGAATAGTGGGTGAATCTTCTGTGAACGATTACTGCACTAGTTTAGATTACGCACTAGCTAGTTTCCCCACAGTAGGGGAATACTGAGTTATTGCTGCTATGGGGATTGGGCCCCTTAGTTAGGCCATGTTGGGATATATCGAGTGTTAGGGAGTTATGACGTCATCGAGTTAGGGAATGCCTTTAGGATAAGTCATATGTATAGTACGTTCTCGATTTTTCACAATCTCTTAGGTTCGACACATGTATCTTTTAGTCTTTATTTGTATGTGGAAGGTGATTGAGAGGTCTAGTTCGGTTGCTGGCACCATGTGCCACTTTTTCCATTTCCCTTAGTGTGTGTTGTGTGTTGTGTATGGTTTTCCATTTGAACAACAACTAAAATTTTGATTTATAAATTTTTCGCAAAATGGTGTTAAAATGAAATGCACCTGTTTATTTCAAACACTGAACTTGTTTTTATATTAAAAAGGTCAAGGGTCTATTACTTGTTTTAAGAATGAAAGTGTTTTTGGAAACCAATATTTTATATAATCTAGTCCAAACCTGGAATTGATAAATTCTTTACTTAATGGTATGTTCATTGGGAATTGAATTAGTCGGGCCTACCTACTGAGTTTTAATACTCACACCTATAGTCTTTTCTTTTTTTTAGTTTTGATATAGGTTTGGTTCGAGCTTACTCGCCGTGGGTGAGGGTTGGTTGGGGAATGGTGAGTGACTCTCAGAGTCACGAGGAGTTTTGTTCAAGACCAGGTTAGTGTACTTTGTTGGTTGTTTATTCCTTTCAGAGTCATTGATTTACTTTGTGTTATTCTACTTTTCTATTACTTTATTTATTTCTACTGGGCGAAATCATTCCCATTTGCCCTCTATTGATTCCCTGGCGCTTGTCACTAGCACGGGAGGATCAAGAATGCCTCTCGGCCCATGTCATGGACTAGCTCGGGTGACTCGTTCAGGGTCGACCCGGGTTGGTCTGTGACAGTTTTTAACATATACAATATATAAAAAATTTCCCTCTTTCAATTTTCATTAATGTTTTTGTGTTTCCTTTACAGGTTTATAATTTAATTTTTCAAAAAAAGTGTTCTCATTTATGAGTTCATATATTTTTTAAAATGAAATGTGATTTCAAATTGGAACCATTGATTTTCTTTTATGGATGATTTATATGTTGTAAATAATTTTGGGTTATTGGTAAATTTATATGAGTATGGGTGGTTTTGTGATAAAATGGGGGTGGGTGAGACCATTATATCTCTCCTATGCATTGTGCAATGAGAAAAAGTTAATTTCTAGGATTTCTCCTAAGATATTTGGGGAATATAATGCGGTGGGTATTCCAAATTTAACCATGAAGGATACTATCTATTTAGACATATTAGATATAGTAATTTTAATAGTGATTTTTAATTGATTCTATAAGTTAACATTATAATTTATGTTTTTTATAGATTTTAATTAGAATCTTATGATTTTATGATGTAATCTAAGTAGCTTATGTTTTATTGGTGGAAAGTATAACATTGTGAAAATAATTATAAGGGATTAAATTATTCATGGAATAATGGTTTCATTAATTATCTTATGCCCATTAATGATATTTTTGTGCTTATCCAATGTTTTAAAATGTTTTTCACAAGGTAAAAGGATGGGTAAGAGAATAGAGGAATCTATGTTTAATGTAATGAATATTTTTTTTGAAAAATAATAAATTTAAAATTTTAAAGATTTATATCATGTAATAAACGGACAATGTTTGACCAGTATTAAATTTAAAGGAATATTGTATGTTATGTATTAATGTTTTCATAATTATATAATTTTATAACCCTGAAAATATCCTCACTGAGAAGGAAATTTAATTCATGACTAAAACTCAAATTGTGTAATGATTATTGTCGGGGCCTTACATATTTTTTTAGAATATTTAAATAATATAAAAATTCTACCCCCTATGGATTTTGAATCATATCATTTTTTTTGTCCAAATTGGATTTATAATGACCACAAATTTTTATAAGTATCCATTTATTTTTTAAATAATTTGATCATTAAGGTAAAAATGTTACGTTATCATAGTTAACATTACATTGGATTTAACGACCATTTTACAAGATGATATAGATTAAAATATCAATATAAAATTTTTAAATTTGTTTTTTTGAATATATTTTGACCTTATACCATCATATATATTAATATTTGGTACTTCAATTCCACTTGACCAAGAATAAGACCTTATATTATTTTAAATCATTAAAACATTACAAAATTTCCTCTTACCCTCACTTATAATAGGCCACAAACGATTATCTCTTCACGCTACCTCTTTAGTCGCTTTACTAATACAAGAACTAAGAAAATAAAATCCTAAACATACACCCCTTTACCTTTATGATTTGGTGTTATAAATAATATAACCTAGCAGGCTTAATGCGTAATCCCGTGGTAGTTTTTCAAAGAAGAGATATAACTCTTAATCGAGATTGTTCATATTATATTTTCTTCTGGATCCATAAAATAATATGGAACCATGATGATAAATTAATTAGTATCTCTAACACAATAAAATTTTATTACATTTTTTTTAAAACATTCATCTCCTTTTCCTTCATATAGTGAACGAAAACACTGTATGTGGAAACATGTGGACTACAACCTCCAAAAAAAGGTTTAATTTTCCATCCTCACCTTTTATTGATGTTTATAATTATAAAATTAATGTATATATGTGATATTAATTCCATAGTTATGATTCTGATGTGATAAAATATCATCTTTTTTCATAGCCATTAATATGTTAATAAAAATACAGTTTCATTCTTGTATATGTATGGATAACCACCTCTATGAAGCATTGTGATTAATTTTGTTGTATTATTTTTGTAGATGGAACTAATATTGAACATAATATAAAATTATTATAATAATATTTGGTTTAATGTTCTATATAATATCGAATAATGACACGTTTAACCTTGGGAAACCCACCAAAGAAGTTTTAGGATTATGAATAGAATATTCACAAAATGATTTTCATGAAATTGTCTAATTTAAAAAATATGCAATGAAATTTTGTAAATGAAAAAAATAGATAATAATAATTTAAAATAAAATAAAAATATTATTAATAAGGTTATAAATTTTTATATGTTTATTATATATGAGTTAATTTTTGTATATGGTGTGTCAGAATCGAGGTAAGGGATATTTTTTTTAAACCTTATTCTAAATGTGGTAATGATTTTTATTAAAATTTTTCTTCAAAATATGTTCTTTCCAAAAAAAATTATTGTATCTTATTAGTTACTAGAATTTTTTTTTCATTTTAAAATTTTACCACGATTGAAATGTTTTTTTAATATTTTAAAATAACAATTTTACAATTTTATAAAATGGTAATTTTTTAAAGTTATGATAAAGATTAAATGAAATAGTTTTTGTAACATATAAAACATGAGAAGTATTTCTTAATGTCATGAATATTAATATTTAAGAATATTCCTCTCAAATAGTTCAAGGATTTTCAAATCAATATCGTATTTCTCTATTTTTTAGAAATTTTATTAAATTGTTTTCAAAGTAATGGATTATTATCCTTATTTTTATGAAAATCATGAATATGATTAATTATATGTGTCAAATAGAATAATTTATGATATTTTACATTATAAATTCAATATATTTTGTTTTTTTTGTATTCTATAGTCTATGGAAAATTTTCATTATTATGGGTGAACCTCATTCTTCTCAAAATGGCATTGGGTAGTGATTATGTTCTTTGGGGAAATATGATGTAATTAATTATGTGTGTTATTCCATATGTAAGTGTTCTTATAAGAGTGATTATAATACTAATATAAAATTATGTTCTAAGTTATGCATATGAATTTTAGAAGCTTGAGAATTAGTTTTAATGAATGCATTATGACTTGATATGGTCTTACAATGACCTCCTATTTACAATAGATTTTATACTACTTTTTTTTGTGAAGAGTATGTCTTTCAATAATATGTATTCATGAGTACCCATGTTTTAAAATAAACTGTCATTATTATTATTTTCATTTATTATTTATTATGATATATTTTAGGAATATATTTTTGTAGTAAATTATTTTCATGTGTAAGAAAATGTAAATTTGATATATTGTTTAGAATGAAAAGAATTAAAAAAGTATTATGTTCTAACATTATTTTCAAAATGGACTAAAAGGATTTATTATTTATAAATCCCTTACATAGTTTTTTTCTCATCTAATGTTATCAAAAATAATATAGGGCCAAGTAATGAATGAAAACTATTTAAAATTTTAAAATCCCTCTATATGGATTCAACATTAAATAAATGAACATGTTAGAAATGAAGAGTCATTAAATTTATGTATCTTTTAATTTTTTGAAAAAAATTTAATATTTAGTGGAAGTCTCCAAATTTAATTGTAACAGTCGAATATATAAGCATTTTTCTTAATTCTATAAAATTGTAAACAAAAAATATATTCATGAGGTAAGATGTTATAGTCCTTAATATATGTCATGTAAATGTGTTTTATTTATGTCATGTGGTGTTATATTTACTATAAAGGAAAAGTATTATAAAATAATAGATGTTAGGATTTTATTAAGAAAATACATTTAAGGGGTTTAAATATATTCATTATACTATTATTGGAAAATTTATTTGGATTCAATGTTTCTTCATATAATTGAATCATATTTCAGAATGGGTTTCCTTTGAGGAAAAATATCATTGATGTGGAAGGGATTTATGAGGATAATTTATTTTATATTTAAAAACAATGAATGATTTTAATTGGAATATAAAATCATCTATATTTTTTAAATAAATTGGAACATGCTATTAACAGTGGTAGCCATTCGAGAGAGTGAACAAAATCTATGAAGAGGAACACATATCTAATGTGGAATTTCATGAAACTAAAAATTATGTAATTTAATGAAACCTCATATATAGTTTTAGTAGAAGGATTTATTAATTATATGAAAATTATTTGTGGTTTTGGGACATTCTAAATTTTAAATAGTAATTCTTTGCAGTTATCATTTTAAGGGTAAATATAATCTGTGGTGGAATATGATTAAGAATACCATGAAACAATATGTGATTGATGACCTGTGGTAAATAGTATATTAATATCCTTTCATTGAGAAGTATTTTTATGAATCTTTTCTACATAAGATGAAAATGATTTTTTTTTAATTTGAGTCAAAAGATGGGTAGATATTTTTACACCTTTGAAACTATTTTTTCTATATTGGTAACGTATACATCAAATTAAATTATAGACCATGATAGAACAATTAATAGGTATTACTTAGGGATGATACCATGTTTCTATAGAGATATTTCCTTTAATTATTTTAAAATATATTTGAATGTTATATAAGTTGATGATAAGATTGGAATCTAGTTTTCTATATTTTACACCAACAAGGATAAGAAGCGGTGTGGGTGGCGGGAAATAGGAATGTATCCATGAATGAAACGCAAAGGTAAATAGTATCAATATCCCACTTTTTATATGTGTGGTAAGAAGAATAATTGGTAGTTCCTTATGAAATTTGGAAACTATTTTCAATGTGTTTTGGTGGTACATTTTGTTATTTATTAAAAAGTAAAGAATCAAGATAATAGTAAGTACAAATATGATAAGAAATGCATGAGATGTATTAAATGAAATTAGTTTTAACATATTGTTGATATGTTTTAGAATAAAATTACTACTGATGTGAATCCTAAAATCTATAAGAATAATGATGTGGAAAAGTCATATTTTACTACATCCTAAATTAAAGGACCATTTAATGAAGTGGTTATAAATAGATTGCTTGTTTACCTAGATTATAACAATGTCCTGTTCGCATCAGGTCGAGAAATAATTTAACTTTATATGGTTTTCAGGTAAAATAAAAATAATACCTTAATAAATGGTTACAGATGTTTTATTAAAATCTCATGGCATATTTATTATGGTAAGAAATATTTATAAGAATGTTCCAATGATTAGTTTTTTAATTTTGTTCATGATAATCTTGTTTTCTTTCCCATGATCGATATTGATATTATTATTGAAATGAAATGGATTTTAGATTACCATGATAAAATATATTAAAGAGAAAAATGAATTTATACTCAATATTCGATAAGAGTTTGAGCTTGTAAGTATGAATGATACCATACCTATCATAATATATCAAAAATAGAAGAATCTAAATAATTATGGAAATGAATGTTATATTTTTCATATTGTAGGAAATAGGGAAGTGGTTTAGATTAGTGATGCGCTTATATTAAATGAATATGTTTATGTATTCAATACTTATTTATCTTCAGATATTCTATATTGAAATGATGATGTTTATGTTGATAGAGAGCCTGATACTAAGACAATTTCAAAACCACCCTATTAAATAAATCCATTCAGGATATTGAAATTGAAAAATACTTTAAAATATTTTTTTTAAAATGGTTTTATTCATCATAGAACATCTCTATAGAATAATTGTATTTTTTATAAAAAGACAATGGTTCAATGAGTCATTGAATTTATTATATAGAACTCTCTATCATTAATATTAAGAAAAACAATTTTTTGCCTCATATAGATGAATTTTTTTTATCATCTTTAGTGAGTAAAATAATTTTTAAAGATCATTTTTTTGTCCAAATATCATTAACTAAATTTAAAGTATAATGAAATTAAAGAAATATAATTTCATACTACATATGGGATATATTTGATTTATTTTAATTCCTTTATGGTTGAAAAATGAACCCATTGTATTCATAGATCTTATGAATATAGTTTTCCATGAGTATTTAGAGAAATATTTTTGTTTTTTGATAAATTTTGTCTTGTTATAAAATTTATGAATAAAATGAGAGACCTCTATGGATTTTTTATAGACTACTAAATAAAAATAATTATACAAAATTTAGTAAATTTGATTTTTGGATACAATAAATTTCTTTATTTCGGGATATTATCTATAACTATGGCATAACAATTAATTATAATAAACATTAATGTAATGGAAGAGTGTAGATGTTGGTAAATGTCACTAGGAATAAATGTTTTCTGGGTTTTATTGTTTAATAATGATTATTTATTGAGAATTTTTGTCAGTTATATTTCCCACTAACTAAGTTAACTCAGAAAGAAGTTAATTTATTTTAGAGAAACGAATGCGAGTACTATTTTCATGAATTAAAAACATTATTTGTTAATGATATTGTGTTGTGAATTCCAAATATTAATGGTTAGATTATTATGTATAGTGATTCTTCATTTAAGGTACATGATTATGTTATGATTCAATGTGAATTTTTAATTTTGTATGCACTATTCTCATAGAAAATCCACGAACAATATTACCAAATGTTTAAATTCTAATGAATATAGTAGTTTTTTATTTATCAATATAATGATAGCTATCATATGGGTTAAAATGTGTAATATATAATTTCCATAAATGTATAAAGTATATATTAACTTAAAAGGAGATTAAAATGATATAGATAAGTTAATTTGAAATGATAAAGACTATTACTGCACAATTTTCTATCATCATAGTAATGTAAACATGGTATTTTGTGTCTTATCCCAAAAATATGATGCATATTTAAAAATTATACATTTGGAACATAAAAAATTGTTTAATTATTTACCACATACTATCAATGAAATTGTTCTTCTAGGAACTCCTAGACATTTAGATCTAGTGTCAATGAATTTGGCCTTATCAAAAATAGTTAAGCATAATCAATATTAATATTCATTATTGAAAGAAAGAGTATAGTTATTTAATAATGGTATGTTACCTAAATATAATTTTAACAAAAAAGGTTTTGTAACATTTGAAAAGAGGTTGTGTGGTCCATGTGATCTGTAGTTGATGAAGGAACTGTTAGGTGAAGACCATAACTCATTATGTATTATTAATCCTAGAGGCCCTAATATTTATAGATACATTCATGAATGATATTTTTGAGAAGGAATAAAGAATGATATTTTAGATTTTATCATGACATGTTTGCTATTTTAATTGGTTTTTTCAAAGTGAAAACCACTTAAGGTGATGTATCACTCGTTTCCATTTCCAAAATGTAAATGAGAGAATATATCCATATATGTTAGTCTAGGATTACCAAATAAATCTCAATTAAATAATAAGATATGTTTTATTGATTATTTTTTTACTAAATATATGCACTGTATATAATTTTGCAAAATTATTTATTTGGATAAACATGTTATATTTAATGTTAAATAGATATATAGATTAAGTGGAGTCTCTCTCTATATTTTATATCACATTGATCCCATATTTATATAAAATTTCATGAAATGAGTTCATATAACATTGGGTAATCTGATAAATTTTATTATATATTTTCTTCCTTAATCTCATTCAAATAATAAATAAACAATTAAAAAATTAGGATATGCATCAAGATTTATCACTATATTACCTATGAAAATGGGATAAACATAATTTTTTAGTGTAATTTTCTTATAATTATGGTTTTATTTTAATTATACAGATGAAACCTTTTGATTAATTATATGGAATAATGTTTTAGAATCTATCATGTTTGGATGAAGTCATTGAAAGAATGATGTTCAATCCTGAATTGGTATAAGAAATGGAAGAGAAGGTAAATATAATTCATGATCACATTAGGGATAATGAAAATTGGAAGATAATATTTATAGATAATATGAGGATAGACTTTCTGTTTAGTGTAAGCAGTCATATCTTTCATTAAATATCACATTTTTTAAGGGTTATGAATTTCCAAAAGAAGAAAAAGTAAAGCCCCTAGATTATTGGTCCATAAGAAATTCTATAAATGGTGGGATCATTTTCATAGATATTTGACTTACTCTATGTTTGTATCATGTACATTATGTGTTTCATGATTCATTATTAGGTAATTATGTAGTTTATACATTTCTGTTTTGAACCCCGAGGTAGTATAGCTAGAAGAGAATATTTCTTATGAGGAAAATCTAGTGTAAATTATAGATCATAGATAAATTGTGCTATGTAATAATTTAAATAACATAATTAATGAATATTGGGTAAACCACATGATTTAGAATGAATCATGGGTACCTGAAAAATCTATTAGGGGAAAATATCACCACCTATTTAAATGATGAATAAAATTGAGAGGAGATAATTTCATTAAGATAGTTTGAATGTGAAAACATGGGTATTATTAATAATAAATCAATTTCAATTCATACTAATATTCATTATAATATTTTTTAGATTCATTTTAAAAATAACAATTCCATGTAATTTTTCAATCAAAAAATAATTAGTTTTATTCAATCTAAATGTTTTTAATGTATTATATGGTTTTAGTTAAAAATTAAATTTATAAATTTCAGAAATAAAATTTATTAAAAAGCAAATTGTATTTTTATTTAAGATATGTATTCTACATAATAGTAATTTTTGAGATATTTCTAAAATTGTTGATATTTTTTTGAATAGTGAAAATATATATTTTTAAAAGAATATCACATTTAATAGATTATTGTGATGTTATAATGAAGTAATTTTTTTAAAAAATTTAGTTCAAGAAATGATATTTTGAGGTAGTAGAATATATATTTTAGAAATTATTATGAATTTAGGAACCTAAGACAGACTTTTATGAATATAGGTTATATTTTATTCAAATTGAGAACATTTTTTTGGGTCTTCTCATTTAGTGATATCATTGACAGGTTCGGTTCATTTTTTTCTTGAATTAAATGTCTATAAAACCCTTGTTATTTTTTTCACATGAAAATTTCTTAAAAATTTTATTTTTTAATTGATTTCAATGTGAACTGATTTTTATGCTTAAATTTGGTTTTTTCCAAACTATTTTTTCCAAATTTATATAAAATGTAATTTATGAAATATATATTTTTTATATGGTAAAATGGGTTCCAAATTTTAAATTTTTTATCTATATTTAGTAATATGGGCCTTTTTATTTTTGTACATATATTTATGGTTTCGTAGTAAAATTTTTAGTTTTATCTCTAATGGTTAAAATGGGTTTAAAGAGGGTTCAACATGCGGATAAGGATAAG
Source organism: Viscum album (assembly GCA_963277665.1). NCBI lineage: Eukaryota > Viridiplantae > Streptophyta > Magnoliopsida > Santalales > Viscaceae > Viscum > Viscum album. The sequence goes on along the minus strand of OY728122.1, from coordinate 572,640,728 downwards.
AATATCTCTATCACCTCTATAAATGTTATTTTGTGAGTTTATTTCATCCATGTATCATTTTATCATTGAATTTTCTGTTACTTTGATCCCCTTTATAGTGAATATGGCCTAATATTACTTTAAAACATTGAACAAATACAATTGTGTCACTCCCCTAAATTATGAAGTGGTACTAATTCTCCATTATTAATTGGACAACTTGAGCCACTTATATTAACCAATAAATATCCAAATACCTTCCCAAACATCATCCACACAACTTAGAAGTTATTTTCTCAAGAAAATACCAACATAGATTGCTTTATGTGCAAGCCAATGGATTTTTTAAAAAGAATATGTACAATTATTAACTGATTGTGTTTTTTATTTCATATTATACATCTATAAAATATTCTTAAAAATGAATAAATAATATAATCAAAATCTATACTATACATATATATTTTATTTTTTAGATATCAGCCCCTATTCTTCTCATTTTCCATTATATGTGGAAAGAAAAAATATTTTCTGAATACATTTGGAATGCCACCTCCAGAAAGTGTTGTGTTATGTTTAACATCACCGCCACTCATTTGAATTTATAAATATTGATTGAATGTATTTATATGAATTAGTAATATAATTTTAATTCATTCAAAATAATATATTATCTTTTTTCTTACCCTTACAACAATTGAAAAATGAAAATATCATTTGTGCGTATGTTTGGATTACCACCCTAATGAAGTGAAGCGAGTCTTTCCTTATATGCCATGAGTTAATGGTTAATTTTTTTTTAATTTAAAATATGATAATTATTTCATGATAAATACCTTATGTATGATTGAATAATGAGGCCTTGGAACATGGCCAAATAATAAAATTGTTTTTCAATTATAAACTAAACATTTGACCTAAACCCAACAGGTATAATAACTATAAAAGTCAAGGCATTAAATAAAATAAAAGTGAATAAAATAAGGAAAGAAATCAGAAAATTTTTATTAATAAATTATATGATAAATATATTTTTATTTAATATTATTTAAAATATTAATGTAGCGAGTCTAATTAGAAATATGGGATTTTTATTCTAAACATTATTTTAATTATTGTATAGATTTTCTCAATTATTCCTCCATATCCATTTTCAATAAGATGTTCAATGGATGTTACTAATATATCAATTTTATTCAATTTAATTTTAAAAAATGTTATACTTTTTTATAATGGTTTTAAATTTAGACTACTCTACATTTTATACAATCTTTATTTAATATATATTTTACTAAAGTTTTAATATAACCATTTTTATATTGTGTACAACATTAGAAGAATATCCAACTTTTACGATTTTATTTATTTTATAATATTCCAATATATGGTTTGATAATATCTCAAAATAATATCCTACATCCCATTCATCTTGAATTTTTCATTATATTTTATTTCAACGAAAAATGATTTTAATCCTCATTTTTAGATAAATCCCAAAAGTGCTTCTCCAAATGTTTCAAAAAGAATAATTTATTTGACATTATGTTTGAAATAAAAAGTTCTATTTGTTTTATATATTTTATGATTCATTCACATTTTTATGATGGTGGATGATACCTATATATAACTCCAATGCATTGGGTAATGATTATGATATTTGGGGAATTATATTGGAATTTACTGAGTATGTTATTTCTTTTGTCTGTGTTCCTAAAAGAGTGATTGTGAAATTCATATGATGCTAATTTCCCCAAGTGTCTAAATTTAATACTTTTGAAAATTATGCTTCATAGATTTATATTTAAATCATAAGTTAATAAATTAAATTTATGCTTGTTGGAATTTTTATGGAACATTTAAGTGTGAAATGTGTTTTCTTCGAGAAATTTTTTTCATGATTACCCATTTTTTACAATAAACCCTCCTGATAAATATTTTTACTTTATCATTTAATATGATATATTTTGTGAAAATATTTGATAGTGATGATTATTTCATGTGTGGGGAAATTATTATTTTAGATCAATGTTTAATATATAAAAATGTCTAATAAATTTAGGTAATTGTATGATTTTCAAAATAGAATAACGAGGTTCTATCTTTTTTATCAAGGGTTAATATTTTTGTGTTCACACCATGTTTTGAAATGTGTTTAACTAGGACCAACTATGATTAATAACTATAGAAATTTCAATTATTCCTCTATATGGATTCATATTTAATGTAATGAACATGATTTTAATGGGACAAAAGTCTAAAATTAACATCATTTTTACATTAAAATATAAATATAGTATAATTAAAAACATTGTATTTAATCCTATGATGTGTATCTAGATTCCCTATTTCATTAAAATTATAATACAAAAAATCCTCAAAATAAAAGAAACTGCAACTTTTGTTTTAAATTAGGAAATTAGGGTTTTTAAGATATAGAATGTTATAGTTAGTATCAAAAGAAATTTTTAGATACAACTATAGGTGTATAGACACAAACTTAATACCCTAAAGCGAGTTTCAACTTTTCTAAATTGGTATAATATAAATAGAATCACATCCTAAAGGACTTAATATTTTTTTAGTCTTAGTAAACTAGATACATACAAGAAATTTTCATTAAATTTTAAAACATAAAAATCAAAATGTATTTTCATGGAGAATCCCATTATCCCATTTATCATATCCCTACATATCAATCATAAATAACTTCCTAGTATAGTTGGGAAACAATACATAATAATGGGGTGATCAAAGATTCTTTGTAAGTGTATGTGTGTAGGAGAAGCTAGAAATAAAAAATACATAAACAACTATGAAAGGAAAATAACAGAAACATGTTCCATTTAGTCAATAACATGAGCATAATATCATAGGAATAAATGATGATAAAATAATTACAGATAAAAAATCACATGAGATTTAAGAGTTAACCAAGTATATTCTAATTAATTCAAAATCACAAGGAATATCAATATCTAAATTTATAACGATAGAATGCATAATGATGTACCTCTAAAACATATATGTGAGGCCCCATGTGAAAACATCTAATATGACCAGGGAATTGTTCCATGAATAAGTATGATTTAAATAAAAAAACCCTTCACATATCTTTTATAAACTAAAGCTTTCATATCATTGATGAATAGAAATATCATAGAAATGTCAATAAACATATTTTAGGGAGGTAACCTTTTCCATTTAAAAGTATATCTTTTAGAAAAAGTTCATAGAAAATTTTGTAAATACATTTCATTGAAAAAGACATTTTAAAACGTGTAAAATATTTTTTAATGCATTTATTACTCATTATTTTTGATAATTATATTCATGTTGTACCTGCTAAAATAATGATTCCATCCACAGTTTTTGGTAAAAGCTAAGCAGAAATTGTTTTAAAAACAACATGAATATTTCTTACAATTTTTTTTAAAATAAAAATGTTTATAAATTTATTTATTTAATCATTTTTAAATGGTTATATAAACATTACTTAAATCAATTTTTTAAAAAAATATTAGTTTTCATGAAAAGGGATTTCTAACTAAAGAGAGAAATAAAGTCATATTATCTGAAAAACATTTTTTGAATCATTATAACTACCAAAGTGTGGGAACATGGTACTATTAATTGAAAACGTTCATAAATAAATGGATGTTATGAAAATATTTTTTTTAAGATAGTAATATCAAATAATTTCCTCAATGGAGGTGTAAACCTAAAATTCCTAAATAATGATGTGATTGTGAAATAAACCCTTACTAATTTGGTAAAATCTAAATCCTAATCCCCATGAAATAAATAACATTAAATGAAAAAAATAAATACCATGAATAAAATTTTATCCTATAAATAAAATAAAAAATTTAATTATTTACACCACATTAATTAAATAAGTGGTGAATATGGCATATGTCTCATGAATGTAAAAGTGGGACAAGAAACCCTTATATCAGTTCTGATTTCCTTCATACATTTTTGTACATATTTTATAACAATTGTAATAATGTTATTAATGTATTAAATATTCAAATTAATAATAAGAATACAATATATGAAACTATTATAATATTTCACCACCTTATTGTTAGTAATATTTTAATTTTTTCACTGTTTTGTGTGTTAATTGACTTGTTTTCTCATGTACATTTTGTTATCAATATTCCAGTTATTGAAAATTTAATATATATTTATAAATATATAAATATATATATACCATATCAAGAATGATAATAATTTGATAAATATCATTTTTAATCTACAGATACATCTTTATAACTATATATAAATGTTGGATGTTGAAAATAAATTGAATCTCTTCACGGGGATAGTCAGTCATTTATACACAAAATCGATTAATCATTCCTTTTACATGTAAAATGGTAAGGAATAGATTGATTTATTAATTTTAAAAAATAAATATAATCTAATATAAATAAAATATGTTCATAAATTTTATCCATATTATATTCCTTGTAATGTGACTATGAAAAACAAATCACTTTGCTTTACGGAGTGGTAATCAACCCTACACATGAGTGACAATATCGTATTTCAAACGAAATGGTACATATGAAGGTATATGTCATATTAAATATTAAAAAGTATAATAACATCATAAATATCACATACATGTGGTAAATACATAATTGTATCTTGTTTTTAAATGAGGTGATTGAAAATGAACTACTTTGATTCGGGAGGTGGTAGTCTGTCATACACATGATCGATGATTTTGTTTCCCATTTTAGAGAATTTTTATTGGATAAATGTTATTCTATAAACATAATATTATCAAATAATATTTGAGATAATAATTTTATTATATTTAAATTCTTAAGTTATAATTTAAGGTGGATAAATAGTAAATAAAATAAAAGGGAATTTTAATGATAATTACATTCCCAAAGAGAAGCCTCCATTGAATCTCTTCTTAAGGACCCTATGGTTGGTCTTTATGGGGGAACAATAGCTCTAGAAAATTTATAATAATGATGGGGAGGGATTTTTGTTGGGTTTAGTATATTTAATTAGTCTTGGGAGGAGATATTAAGTGAGGGGTGGGAGATCCTTTTTTAAAATAGGGAAAGGGAACCCTCAAGGAAATTATAGGAAAACATTCAAAAGACAGAAGCTTCCAAATAGTCCAAGATAATAACATGTGAAAGAGATAGTGTAAATATTCCAATAAAATATTATATTTTAAAGGTTTTAAGTCATTTTATCCCTTAACTTTTAGATTAAACCCCTAGAATACTCATTTCAACCATAATTGTTGTAAATAATTTTTAATGTTTTCACTATTCATTTGGGCATAAAAATATTTTTACACTATTTTATAATATAAATTATTGTTATTAAAAATTTTATAAACAAATTTTTTAAATTCTATTTATTTATATGAAGAAATTAAATTTAAAATTAATCCCATAGATGTAACGAGACATCAATTTTCCAAAGAGAAAATGATAATAAGTTTAAAATAGATTTATATGAAAATTTAATATAAAAATGATTAAAATGGCCTAAATTTAATTTATATATATATATAATTTAACTAATTTTTCCATGAAAAAACTAAAATATAATTTATCTTCATAAATTATTTATACAAAAATGAAACTTTCAATTAAAATTCAGTATTTTCACTATTCATCAAAAAATAAAACTATTAAGTAAAACCCCAAAAATTCATGCTATAATAATTCTAAAGTGATAATTTAAAAATATAAGTTTATTTTATCAAATATATGTTCTAATAATTTTAAAAATTATTTAAAATTTATATTTTCCAAGCACAACTAAATATCCTTTTAGAGAAATAATGTTTTTCAGAAAATATTTCTTTTTTTCTTTCACGAGGTTCAAATTTTACCCGTAATTAATAGAAATCCATTTTATTTATTATGTGGATTTTTAAAATAAATAATGATAATAATAAATTTAGTAATATTCATATCCACCAATTTTATGGCTAAGTTATAATAGTATACTATATTACGATTTATAGAAACTCAGGGTTGCATGTTCTATAAGCTATCAATTAGATTAAATTTAAAAAGATATATTTCTTAGGATGTTTAATATCATTGTTACATGTATAATGAGATATCTAATATAGCTTTATTTATCTAAAATTTCCTGGTATTACATTTTCTTGAACATAAATAAATTAAATCCACAAAAATTAATTTTTATCTCAGTAATATGGGTGTTGACATTTGAAAATAGCTTCATAGAAATCCCACATCATGAGAAAGGTTAATTAAACATCTTCATGACCAGAGAAAATTGTAATTACATAGGTCATCTAGATTATAAAAAAATGTTTCTATGTAGGAGAACATTGATCATAAGTGAGGATGTGGAAATATATGAAAAGTATAAATAATTATAGAGAATGATATAGGTTATTTATCATTGGACGATAAATGATAAATGGATATTATGGACCTAAAAAGCATAAATCTATTATTATTTAAAATTCTATCTTATTAATCAGATATAATGGTATTATGATTTTTTCAATCTCATTTTCTTAATGATAAGGAATTATTTTAGAATCTATGAATAGAGATAAATATATATACTTGATATCTTTATATTTTAAAAGGGAAAATTAAATCATTAGTTTGGATAATATCAATTACCAAATAATTTCTTAATCCATGAAATGAGTATCCCAAAATGAATATTTTTTTGAATAATGAACTAAACATTACTTATAATGGATCATATAAGACATAATATAATGATAATACATTCCATTGATCTTTAGTTATTATTATAACATAATGGATAGAAAATTTTATCCAATATATTAAATCATCATATAGTTAAGTAATAGAATAATTTATAATACCTGATCAAAAATTAAAATTAAACCATTTCATACATGGTTTACCTAATGACGCTTCCAAAATATTAAGATCAATAACATTTCAAAGAAGGTCACTAAATTTACAAAATTAAAATATCATTAGTCCTATAAAAATATGAAGTATCTCTAAATAATCTTGTACCAAACATGTGAATAACTTCATCATGTATACTGTTTAATCACAATAATATCCTAAATTACCATAAAAACATATCTATTAAATTCATTCTTCCTTATTTATAAAATAAAAAAGGATTGTTAGATATATTATTTGGAGCCTAAAGACCAGTTATGTTCCAATGGGGGTTAATCAGTGGTACCATTGTGTTTTGAATTATGATCCCATTAAATTTGACCACTAGAAATTTTTAATATTCTTGATCCCCTAAATATTTGATCTTGATGTGACCTTTTGTGAAACATCAAAATAATCAGGGGTAACGCAACATATTTACAAGGTTTGGAAATGAACAGCCTACTCCATACCTTTTTGGTTGTAGATTCCAACATGGATTCTACTCACTATCTATACTAGGTAATAAAGAAGGTTAGACACCTCAATTACACAAGTATTTAGACACCCGAATTACTATTTCCATACTTGGTCACACAACAAAACTATTGTTGTTATCTGATTGGTAAGACAACTAATCTACATACTTCCTCTTCTATTTATCCAGTGTTTGATTGATCTTCAATGATATTCCTTCATCACAAGAACATTGGATGTCTCTTACTTGCATACAAATATTAATGGTCTTAAATAGAATATTTGATCCATATTATTGGTCCTTGAAACTCCTTTCGAATCGTGAATGATCTGAATTATTTTTCTTCAAATAATTGTGTACATTGAGTTACATTCTTCAATAATTTACCTACATTTCATCACCTGTAAAATTTTTTCTTTAAATGTTGATGAAAGGATTATAAAAATTATATTTTGATTAGGTACATTAGAGGGGGTAGATCGACATACAGCCAATAGATTCATCTCCCCCACTTCTCTTCCATACTTCATTCTCCTCTCCCTTTCTCGTTCCTCCTCGTTCTCTTTTTTTTCTTTTTCCAGATTCGACACACCTTCTCTCCCATTTTTGGGGAGTTTCACCTATTAAATCCCTCATTTATCTTCATATTCCCTTTCTGACCCCATTCTAGTCTGGTGCGATGACATTCTTGGGGAGATTTGGGATGTTCTAGTTAAGAATCATTGGTCACCTAGGTGATCGACTTACATTCGGTCTCTCACCTCTAGGTGGCTTCTTCCTAGTGGAATTCATCATTTGGTGTAGTTTAAGGTGTGATGTTTGCATGATGGGTAGTCTCGGTGGTCAGGATTGGTGGTCATTCCGGAAAAGCTTCACTATTTAAGACCTATGCCATTTAAAATACAAATCTAGATTCTAGTTACTTTTTCTTTCTCCCAGTTCGCCAGATATGGTGGTTTTATAGAGGATTTAAGAAGTACATTTGACTAGTTGATAGTGGTTCAAGAGGATCATCCATTTCTGGATTATTCTGAAATGTAGTTTTCCTCTTTTGAAGTTTTTTGTTTGTGTTGAATCCCATGTTCAGAGTTTGAGGGTCCTTGGTTTGGTTTAGACTTCATAGAATTGGGTGTGGCCCGTTTTTGAGGTCTATTTCACTCCAATCTTTCATATATTCATAATTCTATATCTCCTCTCCCAGTTGGCCAAGAGTTTTGATTTTTAGGAAGATCGATGAGGTGATCATTAAGAGGTTGATAGGTATTGAGGTATCTTGACTTCATTTCTGGGATCATGGTGTTGGATGGTGGTTCCAATGATGGTGATTTGACATTGGCAAGGTTGAACAATTTGTTGCCTGAATTTTTTCTGGTTGCCTTTTTCGGGTTGACAGTTGTAAGGTGATGTGGATGATGGTGATTTCATATTGAATTTTTAATCGCGAATGGAATTTTGAGGACCAATATGGTATCACATATTTTCACGTGATGTTTTCTCCTGAGGTTGTGTGACAGTTCATGGTGCTTTGTTTGAATCTGTAATTTGAATTTTGAATCTTGATGGGTGGTTTCTTACATGTTCTATTCATTTTTATTTGGATGATTTTTTATGTTATTGATTTTTAATTTTGTATTTGACTTTCTTGGTATGGTGTTTTTTAACTTGGGTTGGATCCTATCAGGAATTTTGTTTTTGAGGTTCCCACTAGACCAAAAAGTTGTTTATTTTGTAAATGGAAAAAATGTATTTAGAGGTATGAACATATTTATACACAAAAATAAAATTGTTAATGGCTCTCAAAAATTTCCATTAATAAAATTATGTAATATATATATTTAATTTTTTCTGTTAATAAATTAGACACCATTAATGTATTCTTCCATAAAATAATGATACCCCAACAAGGTTATCATGTTTATCTCATCAATTAAAACACCCCCTAATTTAGGGCTATTTATTTCTCATCATTGACTAAAATATAAACCATTGGTATTATGTTCTTCCTTTCAAAAATCCTAAATACATGTGTATTTAATGTCACATTAAAATTAATATCAAATTTTATTTATTTTTTGTTCAGAGAGGTTTCATTTTCACTTATTGATCACATGGAGCAGTACCCATTTCTCATTCTAAATGCCCATAATATATGAATTCAGGCATGAAAATCAATCTTATTTAATATTGTATATAGAACTGGATATCGGAAGACTTGAGTATTATATTCATTACATGTATTCACCAATAATTAATGTAGTATAATAAATACTAAAAGGACTTAGGTTTAATTTTCTTCATGATGTAAATAAATACTACATCCCATATAACGGCTTGAGATGTTGACGTCTTCATTATTAATATAGTATAAAAATTCACTATAGCCTCATGATCACCCATGAATCAACTCATTTAAACACCTTATGATTTAGATTCACTTTTCTTCACATGGGGAATTCATTTGGAATACTGGTGTCTTCAGATCATGTTTTATTTTTAAATATTCAATTAATTTTCATTGATTGAATGTAGAGAAACATGTATAACAAATTTCTATCATACATGTTCTTAAATATCATTTATTTAAATGTCTTATATCTGGTCTTCCTCAGTATATGAGATTACTTCTGTACATTCTTGTTTTTAAGTGAAAATTTAATAGATATTCTTATTGAATCTCTCCTAGATCATAAGACATAAGTGTGGCCATATAAATTTGATCATGGCCTGCTATTTGTTATATGTAAACTCATACATGGATCACCTATAGTAGAGGAACCCATGCTAAAAACATCGTCGAAGTTTGTGGATTGCGAAAATTTCTCTGGGGGATCAGAACCTCAAAATAAGAATGATTGGACATACAGTATTATATGTGTATATATTTAGTAGAGGAACAGTACAACAACTCTCATCATCCCACACTATTATCATTAGAGTTTGGGGATTTGTTTTATCAATCTGCCACTCCCATAAGTGGCCATAAATATTGAACCCTCTATTGTTGTGCCCCCACCCACACAATAGTACCACATCACATCCCATATTCTCTATGTAGCACACTCCTATGGCCCATGCTGGTACCCTTGGGCGTGGTTGACCTCAGGGTCTTGTATAAGCTCATGGTTGAGCTGGTTGTGGTAATACAATTGGTTGGATATATTTTATGTTAAATGAAAATAATCGTTTCATAAAACTCTTGTTCCAAAAATTTATTCATCAAATAATATTTCCAAAAAAACAACTCCCCTCTCTATATTATTCTCTCAGTCATCATGTAAAATATATATTCATATTTTTTTATGGACATATATTTACATCCTCTTTCATTGAAACACAATTCATGGGAATATTCAATTCTTCTTCATGAAATTACTCTTTTCATGGTCATCACTTGTCGTAAAAAATGTGGGAACTCCTAATCACTTGTTATAAAAATTTTAGTTCACTTTTGACATCATCATTATTAACAAGGATAATTGTCCACGTGTGACAGAGAATGCTATAAAATGAATACATAACAATTCTACAGGCTTCACCACCTCATCTCCACTCACATATTGACATCTTGAAAACAAATTCAACACTTAGGAACAATAATATACCCATTTAACTTAGTTTTAAATATCGTATTACATCATAAAATTCTATATGTTGAAATATCATTTCATTTACCCCTTATTAAAAATAAAAGTCATAGGAAATGTGGGGGGTTTCCCCATATCATATTTCTTTTCAAAAATCTATTCCCATATTTTAAATGTCAGGGAAGATATCACATGATACATAATAATGATTTTTCAGATAATCAATTATATGACTACGTGGTCTAACTCGGTGTAGATCCCAAGGAAATCATAGATTTTACTAACTAGGGGGTTTGAATTATTGGTACTTTTATTTATAAATTTTTATCCTTTTTTAATTCAACCACTTGAACTTGTTAAGGTTCTCGATACACTCAATAGTTCCTACTAATATCACGTCATGTGTAGTAGAAAAATAAGAGAGGTAAGAAAAAAATATTTACATTATTAAAAAGTGCATGGAATATTACATACCTTATTGGTTAGACACCACAATATTGAATCTATTCTCTATATCAACAAGTGAAAAAAACATGTTATACATCCTTTTTCCCCAATTAGTTAGACACCCAAATTTTTATTTCTACATTTTTATACACACCATATTCTGTTATTTTTTGAATATATAGGCACCCCAATAATAACGACGAGTAGATAGTTAGATACCCATGCTTCAAGCATCCTCTTCAGTTTATCAATTTATAGATTGATATTAAAATTTTTTCATTACTCCAAAAGAAAGATGGATGTCCATCCATTTTGTACAAATCTACTTGGTCATCAACATATGACTTGATCAATCTTGTCGGTCCTCAAAATACCATTATAATATTTAATTATTTTAATTATTCTTCTCAAAATTAATCTTTACATGGAATCACATTCATCATGAATTACATAGTATTTTATCATCCATAAAATTATTCTTTAAGGATTAATGAATGGATTTTAAAAATGATTTTTTAATTTTGTATAGTTTCCATCAATAGTATGCATATTTTTATAATCAAATCAATATGGTTCAAGGGTTTCAATAAATTTCATAGTTAAAATCTCTCATTTAAATCCTTAATGAAATCTATTATGACTTTAAACACATTTTATTTACTCTTCCTTCAAATAATGATACTTTAATTTTTGTATTTTTTTATTTACTCAATTGAAAAAACCCAATATTTATGTTACTTATTTCTCATCATTGAATCCCCTATAAACTATGGGAATTGTTTTATTCTTTTTCAATATCCTAAAAACATGTGTATTTTAATTCAAATTAAAATGAATACCCAAATGTATCAATTCTTAATTTGTTGATGTTTCATGTTATCTTCTTCTTCACATGGATCAGTACCCATAGATAATTCTATAAGCCCATCAATAATGCATGAATTCATGAAAATAAAACATGTTTGAAACTGTATCCCAAAAATAAATACTCTAAGACTCAAGTATCATCTTCTTCATGTTGCATCACCTATCATTAATGTAGAATAAAAAATACATGAAAGATGCTTGTCCCATTTTATTCACATTGTAACTAAATATAACATATTATTTGAAATCCCAATGACTTAGAACCTCTATTTATCACATGGTTTACATATGAACTACTTCCTCATGGTCTCTCTTGACTCACCTCATTTAAACACTTGATAGTTTTGGGTTTGCTTTTCTTTACATCAGGTATTAATTTTTAATACTTATGTCTTAACATCAAGACATATCATGATATATTTATTTAGTTTTCATGCATGAAATACATATCTTAATTCCTGAACAATTTAAATCATTCTAATGATTAAATATAATAGTTTTATAATTCATCCTAGTGGGACTCATTAGATTACATGATCACTTCTATTCATGAATTTTTATGCATTAATATTGAACATAAAATATCCTTATATCTCTCATGGATCATAGAACATATATGGGACCACATAAATTCATCATGGTATTCTTTGTCATATAAGGAATCTCGATCACGACTCATCAATAGAAGAGGAACCCATGCTTCCGCCACTGTTGAACACGGGAGGACGAAATCAGTTTTTTGGTGTAATCAGATGGTCCAAAACAAAACAATCATATGAACACACTTATATGTTTTTATTTATAAATTATTAATATTTCACCACCTCTCACTTTTACACATTGATCTTATTAGTGGTTGGGGACATTGTTTATCGGTCAACTTCTCCCACAAATAGCCAGAAATACTAAAACCACATGTCATTGTGCTGCCCCACATGATGGCACTACCTCTCTTCCCATGTGCCATGTGTGGTGCACTGTTATGGGACCATGCTAGTTCACCTTGGAATGATTAACCATTAGGCCGGACATATACCCACAGTTGAGCTGGTTAACGTTGGGCAGTGGGTTGGCCATATTTTATTTAAAGGCAAGTAATTTCATTCATCAAAATATTCTTCAAAAGATATCGTCTTTAAATTATAATTCTAACCAATCCAAATCACCTCTTCATCTTCTTCTCTCAATTATCATGAAAAATACATATTAATATTTTTGCGTGGTCGTATCATCACATCCTAGTAAATTTAAACACATTTCATGATATTATTTCATTATTATTAATGAAATTAAAATTTTCATGGTATTATCATATGGTAAACTACATGAAAACTCTTAAGAACATGTTATTAATATTTAATATCACATTTAAAATTAGAAGATTTAACAAGGAGAATTTTTTATCCATTTTATTCAATGAAATAAAATGAATCTATAACCATTCTCCTTACATCACATCCTCATCTTCAATCACCTTTTGAATCCATGAAGACAAATACAACACCTAGTCACACCATATTCCTTTAATCAGAAAATATTGTTAGCAACATCGTGAATAGCACAAAACGGGTTTTTAATGAAACATTAATCATTTAAAATGTAGTCAATACAATCAAATTTACATTATCCATATTAATATTATACTTATCCCAAAATCATTATATCAACGTCAAGAAAAGATTAAGGGTTATATTTCCTTTAGTCATCAGTTTTCCAAGATGTTCAAATTTCCAAAGGAATATTTTTCTTGGTCATTAGTATCATTCATCATATGCTATAAAATCCTTAATGAAATAGTACTATTACAAAATACTTATACATTTCAAATTCTTATAAATAGGATATCATTGAAAAAATTATCAAATTTCATAATTCATTAATCCAAACATAATAACATTAACCAATCAATCTTGTCTGTAGTTATATGTTAAGCTTAACTAAGATCCATAAGTTACTTCTATGGAATAATCCATTTATTATTGGTGAATTCATCTTTGTAGTTCCCCGTCTCCTTAAAATTTAATCATTGAATATTGGGAAAAGATTATATCCCATTAAATCATGAGAATGGTGGCCATTATCTCAATATATGTAGAAAAATCCCAATATATTTAATCACATAACATGTTGTTTCTTTCCATAATTATCACATGTTAGAAAATACTTCATTCCTTTATTCCCTTTATCCAAATATTTCTGGTTCTTCCTCTACATCTCATTCTTCCCTTCAATTCCATAATACATAGATAATTCTTCCTCTATATTCTTAGCATATGATACAATGTCCTAAAATTATTAAATATTTTCAAAGACTAGATTCCTTCAAAATATTTTCTTAATCAAATCAATAGAACAATAGTTATTACTCTTTAGATTACATGAAGTGATGTGGATTCCATTCCTTCTCCTATAAAAAATTTCTAAATGATGGTATACACTATATTAAATCATATTATTATGAAATATAATAAATAATCCCAAAACTATTGAAATAAATAATGTAAATTGATAATTTCATACGTAATTAATCTCAAAATCATTGAAATGGTTTCATTGGGGGTATATTTATTTTCAAATCCTTCATAATGGGTTGTATATAAAATATGCGTTATCGTATGAATATCACTCAGGAGTGCCAAAATTAGTGTACAGTAAGGACTATTTTCATGCATAAGGTGATGATCAGGTCAAGTCCAGTGCACTATTTTCAGAGTTATTCCTCTATGTACATTTGTGCTAGAATTACGTCCACTTATAGTATATGAGAAGGAATGCATTATCTAGAATGAAACAGTATAATATCCTCTTTATGAGAACATTAGGATGTTCATATATACATATCGTCAAAGTCTATAATATGGTTTATCCCAAATCTATTTCTCCATAAATCTAGATCCCAAGGATTTTACTAAACTTTATTTTATACAAACTATATTGAAGAAACCCCAATAGCTTGAAGCTATTGTATTCATTGTTATATTAGCATAATATACAAGGAATTACTTCCTGAATGACTGAATAGTTTAGTATTATTGGTAATCTAGATAAATACTTCGTATAAAAATTCCATTTTAAAATAGAAAAAACACAATGTATTTTTTATAGAATTTCAATATTTTTGTTAGTATAGCCATGTATATCAATAAAAATAAACATTATGATATCCTAAGGAAAACTAATTTAGAAATGGGTGATCATATATGCTCAGTATGGGTAAGCATAGAATAGAAACTATGAAAGAATAATTTATTATCAAATGGTATGAAAAATAACTAAAATACATACAATTTAATCAATTAAATGAGCATAATATTGAAGGAATGACTAATGATCATATAATTACTTATAAATAATCTCATTATATTGAAATATTTACAATTTATAATATAAATAAGGGAATAATCATCTGGAATATCATTAATTGAATTAATAATGATGAATGAATAATGATGGACATTTAAAACATTCCATTGAGGCATTGTTCCAAGATATATAATACCATTACGGTCTTATGTGAAGACATCTATATAAATGGGAAAAGTCTCTTCCAAAACCAAATATAGATTGACTCGTGAGACCTATTGATTCATTGAGTGGATATTCTGGGCCTGATCCATCACTTATAAAGTCTAATGATTTCATCATATAAAAGGTGGAATCTAAATACATATAAAAATTCAAATTGAAAAAATGGCATATAAAATGTTGATACCTTCCACAATCAATAAAAATAATTATAAAAAATCTAGAGTAATATAGTGAATAGTAATAAAATTTTACATCATATATCATACTAATCATAATATATAAAAATATAAAATAATGATGATATCAATACAACATCTCCCATGCGGATCATAAATAAAATAATATTTAATGTCATTGATGAATATAAGTACCATAGATATTTTATTACAAATATTTTTAATGAAAATTAACTACTAACATTAAGATATTATTAAAATGTATAGATAAAAAACATTTTGAAAAAATATTTCTGATAAAATGGCCTTCAAAAACTAGTAAAATAAGATATAAATCATTGAATTTTCATTAAGGAATAAAATCGTGTTCATTATGTACCAATTAAAACAATGATTTCTTTCATATATTTTGTAAAATCCAAACATGCATTATTTTAAAAATGAATTGATGATTCCTTTGAAAGTATTTTTTTTCAGAAGTAGAAATTGTTTAAAATTTCATTATTAAATAATTTTTAAAAGTTAACAAACAAAATTTATTTTTTTAAAAAAAATGTTTTTTTTTGAAAAAGGCTTTCCTAGGGAAGGGAGTTATAATGTTAAATTTTCTTAAAAATTATTCTCAGTAATTTTAAGTAGAAATATGTTGAAAATGTTTAAATTATTTAATGAAGTTCATGAATAAATAAATTCGAAGGAAATAAATTTATATTATTATATAAATATCATATAATTCCCTCAAGGTATATATAAACATATAAAAAACCAAATAATAATGATATTGTGGAATAAATACGCACCACTTTGGTAAAATATGAATCATAAACCCAATGAAATAAATAACAATAACTGAATCATTAAGTACCATGGATATAAATTAATTCAATATATACCATACAAAAATTTCATCATATACACTAAATAAAATATGTATGTGTTGAATATGGTATATGTATCATGAAAGTAAATGTTAGAGGAGAAAAACATACCCCGAGACTGATTTCCTTCGTACATGTTTGTATCTATTTTATAATTTTTTTTAATCATGTTATTAAATTATTGAATAATAATAATAATATTTATAATATCATATATTAACCTCATATAACATTTTACCAACATTTATTTATTTTTATTTTTTGTTGCGTTAATTTCCTTATTTTCCAATTCATGTTTTTTAATGAAAGTTGTTATTCTTGTTGATAGGATATATATAGATATATAATCAAAATAATTAAAACAATTTTATAATCATCATATTTACTCTATAGATGTTTTTTTATAACTATTTTTGAATGTTACGTAGGGAAAACGAATCACATCTCTTCGTGGAGATGATAGGTCATACATACACATGACTGACAATATCATTCCCTTAACATGTGTAAGGGTAAGGAATGTTGTGATATATTCATTTCAATTAATAATTATCATCTCATAAATATCATATATATTCATTGATTTTATCCCTATTACATTCCATTTAAATCGTAAGTGAAAAATGAATCATATCCCATTATGAAGCGGTAGTCCACTATACACATGAGCGACCTTATTGTATTAGAAACGGAACGGAAAATAAAAAGGCGTACGTGATAGTAAATTTTAATAAGTATAAAAATATCTTAAAAATTAAATACTTCTAGTAAATCGTTCATTATATCCTATTTTGAATAATGGTTTTGGAAAAATAATAGCATCAGTTCACGGGGCTGTAGTCCACCGTACACATGATCGATGATTTTGTTTCCCAATTTATAGAAGTGGGGATGGATAAATATTATGAAATAAACATAATAATATCAAATTATAATGTATATAATTTTTTATTATATTTTATGAGTTAACAAAATCTTTAAGGTGCTAAATTTTAATTAAAATAAAGTAGATTTGTTTAGATAATAAAATTATTTAATAGAAACCTCCTTTGGATCTACTTTTAATGACCCTAGAGATTGTATTTTTATAATAAAAGTACAACTATAACATATTGAAGGATATTATGGATGTATTTTTGCATGATTTGGTTTATCCAAACATGCATGGGAGGTGTTATGAAGTGAGGGGAGGGTGTTCCCTTTTATAAGTGGGGAAACAGAACACTCTTGAAAAATATTTGAAAATTTCACAAAAGAATCCAAAATTATAAAGTCACTCAAATGATTAATACCCTTAATAAAATTAGTTTAGAAAATTGGATTTATAAGGAGTAAATATTGACATTAAAAACTATTTTTAGAATTTTTAGGTGGTTTTTATCCAACAAATTCTTGGTTTAACACCCAGTAAACCCATTTTTACCTTAACCACAATACATAATTTATATTGTTCTCACTATTAATTTTTTTCTAAAATTATAATTCACTTATTAGATAATTTAAATTATTCTACTTCCAAATATTTTATACATTTTTTCAAATTCAATACACAAATTGAAAAAAAATAATTAATATTAATCTCAAGGGAACGATTAGAATGTTGGGTTTTAAAGAAAAAATGTTCAAAAGTATACAAAGGTTTTATATGCATAATTAAAATCAAAATGATTCAAATGAACTAATATATTTTAATGAGATATTATTTTGAACTAGTGACACTTTAAAATACTATTTAACTGTATATATAATTTATAAGGAGAGTTCTCAGTTATAATTCAGTATTTTTCAGTATTCATATCAATTTAGAACATTTTAGAAAAAGAATCACCTTTAAATAATTTTTTTATTTATATTTAAAATCTGAATTTTATTCTTTCAAATAAATTTTATTAATGTGGTAAAATATATATATTATTTATGTTTTCAAAGTATGACTAAACTATTGGGACCAATTTTTGTATTAAGATTGTATTTGTTGTCAACAATTGTCAATATTGGTCAAAATAAATAAGGAATCCAATGTTAATAGAGATCAGCTGAAGCGATGATGCTTGGAAAATTGTTTTGAAATCATATCATTTAATTTCATACTTGGGTAATTCTCTATGAAGTAAATTCAGACAATTGTTGAGCTGATCCTATGTTTAAAGAACATGTATCAAAAGTGATACATTATCTACAACAATGAAGATTGATGATCAAACCGGATGATGTTTTGTTGATATGTATACAAAAATATCATAAGTTATAAGAACTTGTGATGCAAGCCTCATGAAGGAATGTGGGGGAAATGATGATTCCATTCATATAAAATTTTGATTGGAAGGAATGATGCTGTTGGAAGATAAGGAAGTTTAAGTAGTTTCCATTGTAATTCTGACGATGCTAAATCTAATCTATCAAAGGATATATATCACGATATTGGAGTTTGTGATGAAAGCTGAGTAATGATTATGGTAATCATTGAAGAGATAAATGAAAAGGGAATGGACAATCTGGAGCCAACACAAAAGAACATTTTATGGTTGGGCCATTTTCCAGTGTTTGCCAAATTTTAGTGCTTGAAAATTGGGAGATGAAGAAATTTGTTTTTGGAAATGTATGTTGTTCACCAGATTGAAGATGGATTAGATTTGTGTGCACAAGGCGTGATTCAATGTCAGAACATCCAAAAATGGCAAAGTCATGAAGTGCACAGAAATATAGGCAAAGTGCGTGAAAAATAAAGGATGCGTGAAATATTAGCGGGATGCGTGAAATATCAGCAAGTTTCGTGAAAAATAATGCGGTGAACAAAATAGTAGCGGGATGTGAAAAATATCAGTGGGATTCATGAAAAATAAAGGCTGCATGAAATATTAGTTGTATTCATGAAAAATAAAGCATTGTGTGAAATATTAGTGGGATGTGTGAAAAATAATGTAGCACATGAAAAATAATGCAGTGCACAAAATATTAGAATGGTGCGTGAAATATAGGAATGAAGTTTTTCATGAAAGAGGTGTTTCATGATCAGAAGCTCGAAAATGGGCAATGGAATGAGGTGTGAGAAATATTGGAGCATTGCGTGAAATATGAAGTTGCATGAAAGAGTTTTTACACACATGAAGAGAGTTTTATGCGCGGAATAGTGTTTTACACGTCGGGTAAAAAATGCCTATAAATAAGAGGTGAACCCCTCTAACTTTTTAAGGCTCGACACATAGACAAATCCTGAGCTCTGACTCATAGAAAAAATTTTGTATTGAGTAGCGCGCAAAAAAGAAAAAGTGGCGCGCGAAAAAGAAAGCAATTCTTGAAAAATCTAGTGTTGTGTGAAAAAGGGAGTGCTGCACAAAAAATCCAGTGTTGTGAAATAAAGAGAGTGTTGTGAGAAAAAGGGATTTCTATTTGAAAAAGGGATATGATGTGCGAAAGGCCAGTGTTGTGAGAAAAAGTAGAGTTGCGTGAAAATCCTTTTTCTCACCAAAAGATGGTTTTGTGGACAAGGTTTGAATTTTATGTGCAAGTCATTTAGAAGGGTGCACAAAAAATTGGAGGGTACCGCAGGACTTTAACAAGTGCTATGCACTCTTGAAGTTTCCTACAAAGAAGGAGAACTACACACTTTATGTGAAGAAGAAGGAACAAATAAGCGATTGGTTTTCTCATTACCTCGCGGTGTTTCGTGAAGGAGATCCTATGAGTAAAAAACCATTGAATACTTACCCATGTAGTGATTCATGAAGATAGATCCACAAAATCATCCCTGGTTCTATAAAGAAGAATCATTCTTCCTTTGCGTGAAGAAGAAGACTCGTGGAGCTATCTACTATCACGAAGGTTAACACACTCTGGTTGCACAATTTAACTATTTGCAGGGGTGTTGTTACTTGTGTGATGATGAGATATATGTGCAACTAAAATCATATCTGCACAAAAGAAGAACAAAGTATACCAATACACTCATGTATTGGTATTGATAATTGAACAAAGAGATTAAGACACTGTAGTACTATTCCTTATTGTATTGTGTCAATGAGAACAAAGAGAAGAAGAAGAACATAGTATGCCCAGCTTAGTGCAGACAATTATTAAGGGTAGTTTGATTCAAATGATGCCTAGTGAGACGATCTTCACTGCCTGAATAATCACACTGATATATGTGATTCTAGCCAAGAAGAGAGAAGATGTTTTTGTGCAACTGGTTGGTGCACTAAGAAGAACAAAGAATAAGTCTAGTGTTGTTGGCGTTGCATTAGAGAAGAAGAGAAATAACAAAGGAAGAATTTATTTCATACTGATTTGCAATTAATCTAGTGAATAGAACTAAAGAAGACCAAGAGGAAATCCTACCACATCAAGAAGTAAGAAGACTGTCTCTATAGGTAGCATAAAAAACCAGCAAATAGAAGCATGTTGGACCTTGCTATAACCAGTCCAGGGAAGAGGATTGTTTCCCACTCCCCTTTAAAGTGTTGGGACTCACATTAGCTAGAGGATTTCTTTCCTATCCACTCCATTATAATATAATATCACATTATATTTGAGAATACATTCATTGGTTATATCCATGAATGGCAAGGACGTAGCTACTCTTATTGAGTTCTGAACCTTGTAAAAATATCATGTGCATATTTTTACTGCTATCTATTACTGCATGCGATAGGGAAATGAGAATAAGTGAATCAATATCCTAACAGTTCAAGAGGTACATGGAGAAAAGTTAGAATTGGTTTAATTTCCTAGGCACAATGAGAATTTTGGGTTTTAATGCTTAAAAGTTCAAAAGTATACAGATGTTTCATATCCATAATTAATATGAAAATGATTCAAATGACCTAATATAGATTAATGAGATATATTATTGAACTAGTGATACTTTAAAACAAATTTAAAATATTATTTAACATTATCTTTAATTTATAATAACACTTAGTTTTTAGTTATTTTTCAGTATTTTTCACTATAGATAAAATTTTGAAACATTTTTGAAAAGAAATCATCTGTATATAATTTTGATATTTATGTTTAAAAACTGAATTTTAATCTTTCAAAAAAAATTTAATGTGATAAAATATAATTATTATTTATGTGTTTAAATCATGACTAAACCACCTTTTAGAAAAATATATTTTTCCATAAAGCATTTTTTTTACCATTCAAATGGTTTTAATGTTATATTTAACAAATAAATTTCCATTATTTTATTTTATAAAGTTTAAACCTTATAATTTACATAATTTAGATATTATTATTCATACTCACTAATTCAGTTGCTAGTTTATAACAATATACTATATTATTGTTCATTTAGACACATGGTTTCGTGTTCCAAAAGATAATGAAGTGATTAAATTTTACAAAACATATTTAATGGGTTGTTTAAGCATGGTGATTCATGTCATATATGATAAAAATAAAATATTATTATTTTCATGTTTTAGGGTGTTAAAATCAGTTAGTATGTAATATTTAAAATAATTTTAATGGATATTAATCTATTGATTATATTATCATTCAATAACATTGCGGGTTATGATGTTTCTTCATAAAATTTGTCCATAATTCTTAATGGTATTCTAAATAGGAAGTATTGTTAATAAATTTGAAAGTAATTCGGAATATAATATTATTATAGATATGAAACCTAAAATGGTTATACTATGAAAATCATAGTTTTTTTCTATAATAACTCAATTGATACAGACTACTACAAGTGATACCTATACCATATAAATATTTAACTCTATGTAAAGAAACATATCTATAGTGTAAATTCCTTGAAACCACACTGTTATAATTCTTTTCAAACCTCATGTCTCATGTTATATTGATAATGGTTTAATTATCTTGAAATTATATCCATTGTATTGTGTTGTTTTGAACATCAACCATTAAATTTATACCATTTATTATTTTTAAGGTGAAGTCGATTAGTTATGGTCTAAGATTAAGAATACCATGAAGAACCATGGTATTGATTCCATGGAGTGTATAGTATTTAAATATCTTTTTTTGAAATTATTTTCCTGTATTTATTCAAAATATGATGGAAGAAATTTTTTTTCTTATGTAAAAGTATAGGATTGTAAAACACTAACATTTTAAGAGACCGATATTTTCGATAGTGGATACAACACACAATAATGAGATGAAATGAATGAAGAAAAATTATAATTTTTCGATCATTATAAAATAGTTATTTATTTTGAGAGAATGTATAGAACACATGAAATTTTTGAAATAAAAAAATTTGATAGTAAATATAATTTTATTGATAATGTCTTATGAATTTTGTACTAAAAATATGTTAGAACCATTATATTTTTTTGAAATATATTCATTTCAAAAACAAATTATTGAGTGCATATTATAATTAATTTTCTAAATATTTATAAATTTTATTTAGTAAAAACAATAAATTTTTTGATGTCAAAATATTAATATTAACATAGGGTTATTATTCTATATTCTTTTGGGAATTTTTATTTTCTAGTGAGTAGTGAAAAATGCCAATCATTATTATAGAAATATATTTAATTCAAGAGTGTACAAAGCTACATTTTTAATAAAATGGTATCAAAATTAATTCAGTTCTATAATATTATATATAATAAAATTTAGTTCATTTGAATCAATATTATGGATTTATTATTTATATACAATTTTTTAATTTATGAAATCCATTTTTTGGGAAAAACTTTCTTTCATTATATTATGTGCCCTTATATAGAATTAATTTCTTCCACTTCTTGAGGTAGAATAAAAAAAGGATACTTTATTTGTAATTAATAGGTTAAAAAAGATTAAATAGATCGTTTTTATTATTCATTAACATGAATACTAACTGTAGTAATTTTACTTTACCATAGTTAGAGTAAAATGTGAAAAATATACTTTTAAATTTTGGATACGGCCGTAATTTCATATAAAACATACCATTATTCTTTTTGGATGAGTATAATTAAGATTTTAACTTAAATTTATCTCATATATGGTCACTTAGTTCAACATTTCAAGGAACATGTCCTCTATATTAATTTTAGAAATTAATTAATATAAAACGGAAATATCTTTTCAATAATGTTTCTAAAAATATTTTTAGGGATAAAAATAGTATATGTTATGTTTAAAAAGTATATATTTAATATGAATAATCTTTTTTATCCTGGTAATTAATTTTTAATTTTTATTGAATGGATAATTTTGGTAACTAACTATGCAACCCCGACGGAGTATTCATTAAGATAATAGAAAAATATAATAAATAATTTTAAAAAATATTAACGGAAAAAATTGCAAGGAATTTTTATGTTCCATTAAATTTTATATAAATAAAACAATAATTGTGATTTTTTAAATTATTATATTAAAAATATCCTCTTTTTCATGATTTATTTACAGTAAAATTAAATTTAGAGTGTCAAAAAATTTTAGCAATGATATTTTTTGAAAATAATATTTTATTCAATTTTTAAAAACCCATAAATGACATTAAAAATAAATGGGTGGATAATATATAGAAATTAATGTCATCCAATGGCCATTTAAGTGTAAATTTAGAACTTAAGAGTAAAATTATTTCCCTTTAATATTAAAATGGTTTTAACCACCATTAATGAAAACATTTTTGACCAGGAAATTGAACTATAAGATGAGGATTAAAATGATAACAAAACCATTCTAAATTTCATTGGATGATGATATTTTGACTATTGAAACTTTTTATTCTAATCTCATTCCATTTTTTATATATTTATCTTGATAATTAATTGATTAATGATTAATAATTTTTTGTAATTGCAAGTGTGTCCTTTATCTCTATTGTAAAAGGACACCCCTTATATCTTTTAATTACAACATATCGAGACCTATAGCTTGACCAATACCAATATAATTATCCTATAGAAATACTTATCTAGATTCATGAGATTCTAGTCCTCCAAAATGACCAAACCTATGATCATTTGGTGGAAATCTACAAGGGTTTATTCAAAGAAGTGGTAGTAACCATAACCAATCACATTCATTTTACATCTTCTTTTACATATAAAAAATGTTTTTTAATTATCCAAAATTAATTTAATCATTGTCATAAATATAATTAAATGTTATTATAATTACTAGTCAGACACTCTACACCACCATTCCCATCAAATGTGTTGGGAATATATCGCTCAAATGTACCCATGACATACCATCTCCACGTAGAGATACAAATAGTTTTTCGTCAAAATAATTTTTGGATTGGAATTATGGTGGTATTATTGTTTAAATATAGTATTTATGACATAATTATACTTATATAATGATAATATTATATCTAAAATCTAACATTCCAATCCATTGGAAAATGATAATGTCACTCAAGCATTGGTGTGGACTACCACCTCCATCAACTGATGTGATTTTTTTTACAATTTAAATGAATAATAATAAGGATGTATTTTAAAAATTGAAAGGTATGAGAAAACCAAAAAGGATAAATTATTTCATTAATGTTTGATATGTTAAGGTTATTTTTGGAGGATTTTTATCATGTTTATTTAATTTTTTAAAGATTATATTAAATATATTTTTATAATTGAAAACCCCTAGGATGGGTTACAATCCATAGTATGGGTGAAAACCCATCATGTTTGGAAAGTACATGGGGATTAAACCCACAACTGATTTGTCACAAGGGAGAATCACATACCATTAGAATATGTGATATCCCATTTATTATTTAATTTTCATTTTAGTAAAATAATCTGATGAATAATGTTTATGTTCATTTTATAAATATAATTTATATCATATAGACAATCATGGGAATTGAAATTGATTTGTTCTGAAGTGATTAATGTAATTTTAGAAGGATTTCACCATTTTTTAAACCCTATATGATTAAGGTAAATAGAAAACAATGGGATTTTATTTGAGTAATAATTCAAGAATTATATTTTCAAAAAATATATGATTTTATTGGGGATTTATGTTTTTCAGGTTATTTATGAAAATATTTAGCATAACTTGTGTATTATTAGTGAAATTAATTTTGGAATGGGACATTAAGAGTGAATGATGTTATTTTGATATAAATGTTAAATAATTTTAGGGAATAATATGTGATCAAATAATTCTTATTTTGAGGTTTCAATATTAGTTTATAACTTTTTTCTGTAATTTTAAAGTTATTTATTTTTTGAATGGTAAAAGTTTAAATTTTAGTATTACTTTTGAATTATGGTGAATAATATAGCTTTTCCTCTTTAATGGTTTAATATTTTTGTAAAATTATATTATCTTATACTAACCGTTATGTTTTGGGTTGTTATTCAAGATGGTAGAAATAGGTAGTTAATGTTTTGTAGATTATGTGATTCATTAGAAGTTATTTATACTGCTTTAGTCATGAAAAATTAATTTTTGAATACTCATAGTTTAGATAAAAACATGAGTTTGTGGTGGAGATTTATTAATGGATGAAACACTAATTTTTATGTAAGCATGTTTCCTTATATTCTTAGTTCATATGTTAAACTAATTATTAAACAATAAGAAATATATATTTAAATAAAAACATTATCTGTTTTTTTTTCTTACTATAAAATAAGTCCCATTTCGAACCTTCATAGATTAATGGGTTTGCGTTGGTTTAGATCATAATGACCATGTACTACTGTCCATCAAAACATGATACCTAATTTTCTCTTCAATTTTCATGTATTCAAAAATTGAATCCTAGAATGTGTTATCTCAGGTGAACTTTGAACATTCATTTCACTCTTTTCAAATGGATATTTTATTAACCCTTTTTCAGATTTGGGATATCTATATATGTATTTTGAAAAGTAAAAACCTCGGTTGTTGAGAATAATTTAAAAATGTGAGGGTTAAATTTTTTAAATGGGGATAATGTAATATCCAAATATTTATGTAGAAGTACTATGTTTTATAGTGTATGAGATATATAATAATGAGCTTAAACAAACTATCGAATATTATTATGTGACTATTATAACCTAGCCACTAAATTGGTGAGAATGAATAGTTTAAATGGAATTAATAAATATTAAATGGTAATATGCATTGATAATGTATTAATTAATTCTTTTTAAAAAAGTAATATATTTTTATTAACTTAATTTTATTCATAAAAAACATATTTTATCCAAAAATGATATCTATTATTTTTCTTTAAGAAAAATAAAATAATACAAATATTTTCTAGAAATTATAGAATATTTCATTTATAAAAATAACTTCTATTTTTAAATCATCATATCAAAATATTCCTATGGTAAAATTTTGACAATATTCTGAAATGATTGATTTTTCGTTGAATAGTTAAAAATCCTGATTATTTTTATATTTTTCAAGTTTTTTCCAGGTCAAATTATATTTTTAATTATTTTTAAAATATATTTATTTTTAATATATTTAAAATATATAAATTATAGTTTTTAAATATATTTTATTCTTGAAATAATTGTAAAACCATTTTATATATTAAAAGCACATTTTTCTGTAAAAACGAGTATTGGTAGCGCTTAACCAGTTTAATGTTAAATAAAATTATGTAAATTTAGAATTTATAATTTTTGAAAAATAATTCCACATTTGGATTCATATGGTCCAAATTAATATATTTTCACCTTTAATTTTTAGTAAATGTGAATTTTATCCTTGGTAATTTTTGTTACCATGGTAAATGATAAATTGGGTAATTAAGATTAAAAATAAAAATTTGATTACTATAAAATGAACCTATCACATGAAACTATTTTATTTTATGGGTTATGATCAAACATAATAATCCAAGGGTCAAAATTATGACCATTTTAATCTATTTGGAAGGGATTATGAAAATTATAATTTTTTATTTAATGAAAAGTCAAAGATGTTATACTCATAATTTTAGTAACTATCCCATTTTTAATGTTGGGTTATCCAAAATATATCATCCAATATAAATAATAATTTTAAATATAAAATTTTTACCAACATCATGATAATTTAATTTTATTTTTTAGTGAAAATGTAATTACATTAAAATCTCACACGACACTGATGTGGTAATTATTTTATTATTAGAAATATCAAATAAATGATAATAGGAATGTTAAAATAAATATAATATCGAATAATTAATTTCATCCACTTATGTTTTAGATTCCCTTGACCGGTTATATTTATAATAAAATATATTTTTCAAATTATAAGTTTAATCTTGATATTATTAATGTTAATATAATTAATAGTCCTTAAAATTGACATTATGAATATATAATTTGAAATAATATTTCATAAAATGATGTAAAATTCCTAAAAATATAAAACTTGGTAAAATGATGGGTATAAGTATGAAAATTTCATCAATTATCAGTTTATTAGTCGTTTTTCATTTTATAGTATCAATATGAACCCTCAAAGAGTAAAAACCAGTGTTGTCACGGTAAGAGATAAATGCATTAAATAATTGTTACAATAAAAAATATTAGGGTATAACCATCATATAAACATGTAATTTTTTTTATTAAATTAATAAAATTCTACCCTTATAACCATAGGCTCTATTTTTAGTGTTTTAATGAGAAATGTTCCATTAAAATTACTTATATATTATTTAAATCAAATATACTTAAAAAATGTCACCCTCTTTGTATTTAAAATATTTCATATATCCACATCGTGAAAAAATAAAGACAAAAATAAAAAAAATATAAAATTTTAAAATAATTTAATTAGTTTCATTATCTAATATTATTGTTAATTTTTATAAATTATAAAATTACTTTAAATACTTTATAAATGATAATACAATATTTATTTATTTGCAAGAAAACTATGATAAATAGCATTGAAAATAGTAATTTTTATAATATTTGAATGAGTTAATGTGTGGAATAAATTATATAGATATATATGACATATTTGAGAGGTTTGAAATATTTATATTTCAATTTATCCTTTTTATAGATGTTTTTGAAATCAAAGTAAGTGAATTGGATAAAAAATGTCATTAATGATTTTAATCAAAATAATATTTTAGAGATTATAAAAAAATTCAAATATTTAATATATTAAAACTAATTATAATAGTTTTAAAATATCATAATTTAATCATTTATGTGAAATTTACACAATATAAGTATAATGTAAAAAAATTATTATTAAAAAAAATTATTATCGTTATTGAAATTAAAATGGGTTAACTGAGGGTTAATTAAAATGATATGGTGAAAAATAAAACCAAGAGACTCTAAATTTTTCTGGGTGATATTATTACAAACATATAAAATCATAGATTCAAATTCATCGACATTTGGTGGTGTTTGTAATGATATTTAATTTATTACAAATTTATCATTTCAAAAATTCTAAAAGTGTACCTCACCTCAATTATAAAAGGGAACCTCCTCCCTCACTTATTCTCATCACATTGACCCGAATAGCTCAAAAATACCCTGAAAATTATTCTTTTAAACTTCCCTATATAGCTTCTACAGGTTATGGTCTTCTCAAAATTCTATCCCTAGAGCCATTTTGAAGAGATTTATATAAGACGTTTTGAAGAAGCGGTAATTGCTCTAACGGATCACTTTCTTATTATACTCTTCTTTATCATCTATAAATATAATTTATTTACAATTATATAATATCATCATTATAATAAATATTCATAAACTTCAGTTGGACTATATAAACATCATTATTCACCCCTTCCCTATCAATTATGAAGTGAAAGTATCACTTGTATGTATGTATGACTTACCGATTCCACATAGTGATACAATTACTTTTTCATCGCCATTTTTTATGGATTGGAATTTTTGATGGGTTAAAATATTATATATGATATATATGAAACAATTCAACTTCTTGAATGATAATATGATTTCTACCTTATCATCATCCAATATTTTGAGAAACGATAGCATCTGTCATGCTTTTATATGGACTACAATCTCTACGATGCAACGTAATTCATTTTTCACTTATATTTCACATGGATGGTAATAAGGATAGTTTTTATGATCTTATATGATATATAAAACATAAAAATGATTTTATAAAGTTGTATTATTATAGAAAAATCTTTTATTCCATTAGATTAATAATGGAAAAAAACGTTTATGTGTACATATGGCCTACCGTCTCAATGAAAAGAGATATTTATTTCTATATCTCTAATTTTTTTGAATGATTATGAATATTTATATAATAAATATATATTATTTCTAAACCATTATTAAAATTATTTAAATTATGGTACCATGATCAATGTATAATGAACAAGACTACCAAACTGAAACATTCTTGGAAAACAAAACAGTTATTACCTGGAACAGTGATTTCAAAAACAAATTATTAATAAACATGTTATAAGATCCTATAAATAAATAATAAAAGGTGTGATAAATATAATGTTATTTAATACATGTATAAAAAATACTTTTTTATTATATAGTAGGTTTCAACATGAAAAAAGTATTTCTGGACTTGAGGTAAGGGAATTCAAAACTAAATTTCAATTAACATGGTTAAATTACTAATTTCTTGATTATGTCATTATTTGATTTTGTGTCAAATTTCATTTAATTGTATTTTATATTTTTCCAATTTTTTATTTTTTTTACCATGAATAAACTCATTCAATTCATTTTTTAATGCTCAATTTAATTATATAATATTTTTAAGAGTTTATTTCACAATATTATTTTTATTTAAGGATGTTTGTGTTCAGTCATCCAGTAAGAAATATTTATCTTTCAAGTTAATGTTTTATAAAAAATCAAATAACGTTTTAATTTTTATTTTATGAATGTTTGAATCCATTTTTACCATTGATTTAATTTTAATATAATGGTTTTAGATTGATATTTTTTCATTTTCTTAATTAGGTACATTGGCAAATCTCCGGAAAAAATTGAAATGATTTTTTTTAATATATTTGGCATGGGAAGATTTTCTAAATGTCATGACACCATAATTCCCCGAAGATTACTTTATAATCATAAATGGTTATTTTTAATGATTTTTTTTTTCAAATTATCGACTCTTTAAAAATGATTTTACAAATGGAAATGTGGGTTTTCTAGAATTATTTCTAGTGATCTTTCAAAATTATTTTCATTATAAGATAACATTATTTTTTGTAAATAATTATTTATTGGGTTTATGGTTTGTGGATAAAATTATTATTCCTTATATAGTTGGTTTATCTTTATGAATGAATAATAATTAAGAAACCCATTTGTATTTCATGGGTTATGTTAGGATTAAATGATGATGAAACAAATTTATTTTTATGGATTCTAATATGGTGAATTATTTATATTCTTTTGGAACACATTTCCATGTTTTTCATTAAGTGATGGGTGAGAAAAATAGATCTATCACATTCATTGGTTAATGATTTAAATCTCATGAGATATATAGAACTTGAATGGGTACTGATCTCATTTCACTATGGGAATTTGTACACTATTATAATCATAGTTGTGAACCTTGGCTACTTTGATGGTTTGCGATGTGAACGAATTATACAGTAATAATCCTAATAATGGCCCTTGATTACTAATAAAATGATTTTCTAGGCTTACATGTTTTCCACAATTCCACGTTTTATGTCAATTATATTTTATCATGGATCATGGTCCTTTATGACTTCTGTCATATGAATTTTCAAGATTTATTCAATGACATAAGATTATTATTTTTTTTATGCAGGGAATAATTTTTAGTTGTTATGTTTATGCTCATAAACCCTTATTCTCATGTTATTTGTACATAAACATTCATATCTCCTATAATAACCCTTAGTGAGCATATGATCTCACCTTTTCTTATATTTAAATTTCCGCAGGTTTTGGAGAAATATTTTATGTAAAATATATCTAATAATGGTGCTATAAATAATTAGATTTTTGAATATAATATTTTTTTTTATGTTCTTGTTTTTTATTTTTCTAAATTTTATATATTTTTTTTCCTTATTCTATAAAACTCTAGGACAAAATGGTCCCTTGGAATGTACATGATCCATTATTTTTGTGGGATTTTCTAATATTTTTGGAATTTTTTTTGTAAAATTGGAAAACATTTTTTCATTAGCATTGTACCTGTATTTTATTTTGGGTTATTATAGATAAGGAAAATATTATCTTGGGTGTGTAGTTATTATTGTGTTTCTATAGTTGGATTGTATTTTTTGTTTTACATTGATAACATTATTTAATTTCAATGGTATTTTATAAATTTTAGATATTTGGGTTAATAAAAATTATTCTCAAATTAAGTTGTTTTGTGTTTGATATCCTATATCCTGGTCCAACTTTGCATTCAATTGGGTGAAATTCTTCCCCTATGAGTGACCTTATTTATACCTTATGTGTTATTATCCAACTTAGGGACTATTGGAGTTGGAAATACAGTTTCATTGTCTCCCTTTATCAAAGATAGGAAAGGGGGTATTATTAGTGGAAAGGGGGTTGTAAAAAAGTGGAATCTAATGTTTAGGATATGAGATAGAATTGAATTTTTAAGTTGATACTCTGAGGACTTCATGGGTTTGAAATAAAATTATTCAAGTACACTTTGGTTCATGGAGAATGCTAGAGATAATTTCTAGGACATTTTATTTTTTATCCTCATGTAATACAATGTAAGGATTCATAGCCTACCAAATGACCAAGTAACGGTGCATTAATTGCATGTTAGAGACCTAGGAGATGAATACAGGCTAAGATTGATTATTCTTATGATAGGAAATAGTGTTTTTTGGAAGATGAGGAATTTAATTAAACAAATCATGATATTTTAGGATTGTTTCTCAGACTATTCTCATGATTTGGATTATAATGAACTATAATTTTTGGGATAGATTAATCTTACAACAAAAAAATTATTGAAAACAATTGTGATTGACTAGAAAAATACATTTATTTATAACATTTTTGAGGCATGGATGTGTTATTTACTTCCCTATTATAGAATTATTTTTGTGAATATGATTTTGTCTCTATTTTTTAAATGTATAACATGAAATATTATTTTCTTAATTTTTCAAATAAATATATAAGAATTCAATGTATATTATCATGGGAATAACTATTATTTTTCTAAAACTCTTATGAATCATTTTACCTTTAGTAGATTTTTAATTCCTATAAAGATACATTTGTTTTTAATATCATGAAAAGATGTATTTTGGTTTATATGAGTGTTAATATTCCATGAATAGAATTAAATTTTTATATTATCATGAGAAATTATTGGTAATTTATTACAAAACTGTATTTTGATTATTATTTTAAAAATTAATGTAAAATAATATTTTTTATTTGTGATAACGTATTAAGAATCAATAATATTTAAATGATTGGACTTATTCATTATAGGATTTATAAAATAGTTTATATATTTAAAGGACTATTCCATTAATGATAATTCATTTGTAATTTTTTATCTAATGAATTTATAAATTTGAAAACATGTTTTCTATGACTATAAAACTTATACATTATAATTTTTTTGGCATTTATCTTGTTTATTAGGAATAATTTTGAATATCAAAGAATTTAATGTACCACTCATGTTGTATTTATATGTTGAGGTAAAATCATCCTTCCCTTATTCTAGTGTATAATCTTTTATTCCCAATTAATGAGATGTTTAAAAAATATTTAGTTCAAGAATTATAATCATGAAACATAATAATTTAACATGGGAAATTATAATTTTTTGGTCTAAGAGAATGTATTATTTTAAGAATTCTAAAATAATTTTGTATATGTAATAGTCTATTTGAATTTAGTAGCATATACAAATATTCAAAGGAATTTAGAATTCGGCTTCCTCAGTAACATGATGAACCAAGAATGAATTGTTTAATCTTGATATGAATGATGAATGAGATAACACATGATAAAAATTTCTATTAACTTGGATGTATAATAGGGATATTTAAATAAATGGAAGGATGTTTCCTTGAGAATGAATTGGAATATTAATTTTTGGTTTTGGTGGAAATATTTATTTAATATTGTGTTTATTTGTTTATATTCCTCATTTAAAAATCATTTGAAATTATAATATGTTTTTAAATGATATTTAAGAATAATATATTACTTAATATAAGAAAATACATGGACCCATTGTATTCTATAAGATGGAAAACTGTGTAACCATTGAGATGATATTCCAGACAATTGGGAACATGTCCCCTTGATGTGACTATGTGTATTGTGTATGTAATCACCAATATTTAAAAATGAATATTTATATAATACCCAAAAGTGGGTTTTACAGGGAATTAGTGTGGAATTTTTATTTAGTCTATTATTTATTATAATTTGATTGAAATAAACTGATTTTTGATGCATGATTAATTAAATGATACATCAATATGTTAATTGGATTGGCTAAAGAACATGAGGATAGAAATACTTACTATTGGAAATAATAAATGGGCAAGTTAATGAGAATCTTCATCCTTAATGTTTGTTGAAGTTGGAAGTTATGAATGAGAGATTGTATAAATAATTTTTTGGCACTACATAACTGATTCTATAGGTAAACTGTGGTGGGGACCTTTGATTAATTAATTGTTTAATCCATTATGGTAAATGAAGTGGTTTTTTGATTAAGGGTAAATGACCGAGGTTGAGTGAGAATGTTTACTTATTTAGTCTCGAGTTCTTTTTTAGGGATTAATTTACCTATTGACTATGTATATTTTTTCTACCTTATATGTTTTATCTGGATGTGATCCTTTCTATATTACATTTTGTTAGAATAGGTTGACTATTGGTCGATGAGTTATGGGTGGGCCTTCAAGAGGTTGTGGTGGCGGAACAGGGTCCCTGTTATGATGATGATGATGATGGCATGGGAAGATAGGTATGTTGTTATATAGAGTAGTGTCAGGGATAGAAATAATACTAATATAATGTATTGAAGGAAGGATATTCCATAGTTTTTTTGAATACCATGATGCTAACTTAAATATAAATATGCTTCTTTAGTGGATATAACCCGGTGTGATTACATCCTTGATGGTATTTCCCTCATGTTTTTATATATGTTATGGACTTGAGAATATGAATCAATGGGAAACATCAAATATAATGATCTATACTATTCTAAATTTAAATACCCAAATTTTCCATGGATTTTTTTTAATTATATGAAATTATTACGAGTCTGTAAAATTGACGGTGCATGATCCCGAGGCCCGGTGTGCCCAGAATAAATTTCTGAACTTTTTTATAGTCTGTTCAATAAATGCATGAACATAATTTTCTATCTTTTGAACCGGTGCTTAGATAAAAAATTGGAGGGCACCGTGGAATATGTAGTGTTGGGATTTGCTTAAGGGAGGCTTCAATCCAACTATAGTAGGTCTATATAAAAAGATAGATTTTGTAACTTTTAAATTAATAAAAAATAAATTCTTTATTTTATTTCATTCTTTTTTTCCTCCAACAGAAAAATGGAAACATGGGACCTATGGCGTGTCAAGCCATTAAATTGATTGACCCTTCAAATCCTATGTAACTATGTTGTTAGAATTTGGGAAGGTTCATATTAAAGGAACCCTCATAAATTCCCTGAGCACTGCCAGCCTCCACAGCTCCTATTTATATGGAGCTTGGGGAGATGTATCGGACATGCTTCACTAAGTGACGATGTGATGATAGAGTGTCACGACACCCACCTTGGAGGATGGAGCCAGTTCCAATAGGTAGTGACGAGGGCCAAATGATGAACACTGACTCTTCCTCAAGTGCATAGGCTCTACAATAATCACGAGGTAAGGATTTATTTTGTTATAATTCTAATTTATTGTTCAATCTTACCCTCTCGCTATCAAGCTAACATGGAGGGTGAGAGCCAAACAAACATGTCCCAGACTCTCTGCCTTTATTGGAATTTTGGTGCATTCATCAAAAACATTATCTTCGGGTTGGGTGAGATCTCAGACGTCATATGATGGTGGCGACAAGCACAGATAGACTGCGATGGAGGCGGTGCGCCATCGCGCACTGTAGGAGGAGGTCCCAACAATATGATACAACAGTCAGCAGAGCGGAAAGCACCGGTCGACTGCAGAGGTGATGCGTTGTGACATCACGTGCCACCGATAGTGAAGGGACTCAACTTTCTAGCCATAGTAAAGGGACCCGCAATGGGTCCCGAATGTGACCTAGCATTTCAAAAAGGCGTTTCTGCTTCCACTTCAAAATGGGGGAATCCCTCGTCCTAGCTCGGCGGACACCACATCAGCGGGCCGTGCGAGCCTAGCGGGTCAGCCCATACGAGCCCAACTGGACATGCCTCTGCAGGTCTGGCCGCGCGAGCCCTGCAGGCTACACTATTGTGGGCCATACATTGCCCCTTGCTTGCAGGGTTGGACCGCATACTAGTCGTCCGAGCCCTCTGCGGTCCAACCTATCCCGGTCGGTCCTAGAATGGGTCGGGTCGGCCTTGACCTGGTCGGGCCCGGTTGGGTTTTACCCTGACCCAACTAGGCCCAGATTCGCTTAAAGGTCCATAATTTGATAATTGGGCATCCATTTGATGAACCGTTTTGGGTGTTGAGACCCCTGGAGTGAGAAAGTCCTTTTGGTATACATCACATGAGTTTTGGAGATAGTTAGACTATGGCTAGGTTGGATCGAACCCAAATCCAATCGAGCCCTCAGAACTAAATCTGTTATAACTCACAGACCAGGCGGCTGATTAACGCACTGTCTCTTGTGTTGGAACCCTTATGACATGGAGGTACTTTGGGTTACTCCATTGTGGATCTTAGTGGTAGTCGAGGTATGGACAATATCTCGAGGGGTAGATTCTATGGAACTCAAGCTCACTGGGTGTAGGGAATCCTGTGGCTAGCTATAACATGAAAAATGTACATTGATCCTATGTAGGTCAACATCTATCGATCCTGTGTGGGTCCAAATCTATCAGATCCTGTGTGGGTTGGCACTAAACAATCCTATGAGGGTCAGCGCATACCGATCTTGTGTGGTTCAGATCCTGTATGGGTCAATGGGGGTTATTAACTATCGATCATGTGTGAGTCAGCAGTTGTGCCTCATAATAGAATAAGATGATCTTGCTTAAAATTAATCATCTGTACTTCTGTACTTATGTTATTCTTGGTGTGAGTTGAGTATTCTACATTCGTGGTGTTGCCTGTGTGGTACTTCTACCTTTTTGGTGTTGTCTTCGTGTTGTTACCTATGTGGTACATCTATCTTCTCCGTGTTACTTATGTGGTACTTATACCATCGTGGTGTTACCATTGTGGAATTCTTTCCTCATGTATGGGATGAGTATATCTTGATAACTTAGGTATATGTATGGGAATATACCAAAGTATAGTTGTGGTCTTGCACTTTGTGCTTTAAGATGGAGGTATTGCTTTGTTGTTTTTCATTTGAGGAACTCTAGGAGACCTACATGGGTCTAGGGGTCCCTACTAAGTATCCTTATACTCACCCCTGCATTGGCTACGCCCGCACCTTGTTGTGTCTTGTGTAGATTATGTACATCATTGATCGAGGCTAAGGGATCTAGGACTGGTCAATTCTCAGAGTTGAACCATTTGGCGTGACGTGATGCAGGGACAACGGCTCATGAGCTGTACCTACCCTTCATGTAGGATCCTAGGTGGATGATCTAGAAGATTGTTTTCTCTTTTCAGTCATTCTTTTACTTTTCACTTGGGCTTGTATTCTGTCCCTTTAGATTCAACCCTCTTTTTATTACATTATATTGTCTTTGTGGTTCCATATTATTGCATTCTAGTCTATGTGTTTGTATAGGATTAAAGGAAATTCCTTCCTGTTATAAGGATACGCCTCTCCGGTGCTACTCTTCATCCCCTAGCCTATGGAAGGTGGGCTTAGGGTAGTGACGACACCAGCCTCGGGTTATGGGTCATGGAAAAGTGGTATCAGATGAGTCGGTTCTACCAAAATTCTAGGACTCTGATCTTTTATATGTGGAAATAGTGTTAAGTTTTATGAGTGTGGTTTTCAGTTTGGGGAATCTAGTGATGGTGCGGAGGCCGACGTATCCCCACACCATGACCCTAAATTCTTATTTTCGACCTAGTATATGGAAACAATGATTCCATGTGTTTTTGAAAATAATCTCTTGTGATATCTTTGGGTCAACTCACCCGGTATACCTTATTGACCATGGAACTCCTTTTTTTCAGGATGAAACCACGTAGACAGGCATCCGAGATTTTTTAGAGAGTACGTGATAGCGATGAGGCCTCTATGCAGGGCCCGCTTACGATGTTAGCACCTTCAGGTAGAGTAACAGCCGCACCAGTACATGTTGGGAAACTATATCCACCAACCCCATAAACAGAGGGTGCTCTCCAAATGATCGTGTTGCACGAGTATCGATGGTAGAGGCCACCTGGGTTCTGAGGCAAGACTGATCCACAGGTGGTTGAGGACTGGATGAAGGCCGTGGGAAGAGTTTTTCTCTTAGTTGGGACACTAGCTGATCTAATGGTTATCGAAGCTGCCAGTCTCTTCCAAGGGGAAGTTGAGAGATGGTGGAGTCTGAAACTCCAGATACACGATGAGGCAACCCTCCCCTAGGAAGACATCAAGGGACTTTTAAAGGCAGAGTTCATCCCAGTGACTCTACTCTCAGTGCCTATACAAGATCTGATGCACTTACAGAAGATAAACATGACTATGGGCCAATACTCAACGACATTCACTGATCTCTCCCACTACTCTACCGACATGGTACAAGACCCTTTTTTCAGGGCCCGATCATTTGAGTGGGGTCTCTGATAGGAGATCAGAGCATCAATGATATCGATTAGACTTCTGATGTTGGAAGGGGTGCTAGAGTGGGTGCTTTTTGTGGTGATCTACTCAGATGAGCAGGCACCGATAGCAATATACACCACCAGACATTAGGTAGTAGAGTCATCTACAACGTCCAGTAGACAAATGATGCAGGGCACCAAGCGGGCTGGACCGTTTGGTGGATGAACTCAGGATACAGGGTCAGTGATGTGGGGCTCACGGGACCGAGGAGGACAGATTAGGAGTATGAAGTGCTACTCATGAGGGGGGTAGGGTCACATGGCTCGTGACTTCCTGACTCGTTGTACGGATGACCATCAGACGGTTGAGGGACCACTGAGGTAGAGGTAGAGATTCGACCAGGGAGGTCCGCAAGCAGAAGACAAACATGGAAGAGGAGCATCATGTTGAGCAGGCAGTGGGTGGAAATTCAATGTTCTACCACCACAACCTCCAAGGGGTCCACCCCGACCATAGGAAGCAGGTGGACAGGGATGAGATCATCACCAGGAAGCTGAGGCCTATGACTACGACACTCTAGAGATGATTAGAGGTATGATCTGTGTCTACTCCCCCTTATCTGGAGTACTTATAGACACAGGTTTCTATCACTCTTATATTACTACAACCCTCATTAAGAGTTTGGAAATTTTGGTGGAATTGTTAGCTTGATCCTTATGGCTAGAGATTCCTACAGGAGGGGATTCAACGATTACACACTGGTGCCGGTAGTGTGAGCTTACTATAATAGGTGAGAACATCAGCTGGGATCTTCTAGTAGTGGAATCGAGGCCTTACAAGGTCATCTTGGTTTTGTAATGGTTATCCACAGTCAATACCCAAATTGATTGTAATAGGTGCAATGTGTGGTGTGTCCACAAGGATGGGACCAAGGTTTCCTTCACCTATGAGAAAGGAACCTTTGCAACATAGTATGGACTTACCCCAAGGAGGGTGCAACCAATCACACATTATTTTTCTATCATAACCCTATGAGTAGTAAATGTTGAGAGTCCGAGCTATCATATTGTGGTGGACCAGTATGCTGATGTCTTTCCTAATGATTTTCTAAGACTAACTCCACAAAGATAGGTAGTCATTTACATCGACCTGTAACCCGGGGCGACACCGATATCTATGCCTGCATATCGGATGGCTCTCGCGTAGCTTCGTGAGTTACTGGTACAGTTGGAAGATTTGTAGAGGAAGGTGTTCATAAGACCTAGTGTTTCTCCATGGGTACCCCCGATTGTATTTTACCCGAAGGTAGAAGGGAGTTTGAACCTCCGTGTGGACTACCAGATCCAAAACTAAGTTACCCTGAAGAACAATCATCCACTTCTGAGGATTAATGATATTTCCAATCAACTGAAGGGAGCTTATTGGTTTTCAAATATAGACCTCAAATCAGGCTATCATCAGCTCAGGGTATGAGATGAGGATGTGCAGAATATGGCCTTCATATGTCGGTATGGCCACTATGAGTTCTAGTTTATACCATTCAGCATCACAAATTCCTCAATAGTTTTCATGGGACTCATGAACAGGATCTTCCAACTATCCCTAAATTGATTTGTCATGTTTCTAAATGACGACATCTTGATATACTATGTGACAGAGGAGGATCATTCCTATCATCTGAAAATATTTCTAGATACACTCTGAGTGAACCATCTTTATGTTAATATATCAATGTTCTAGTTCTAGATATGAGAGGTGCACTTTCTAGAACACATTATCTTGGAGGCTGGAGTTGTAGTAGATCCAGGAAATATATAGGTTGTTCTTTCTTAGGATACATCTAGGAGTGTGAACGAGGTGTAGAGTTTCCTAGGGTTGGATGGATACTACCAGAGATTTGTGTCTATTTTTTACAGAGTTGTGACACCTATATCAGCTTTAACAAAGAAAGGACAAGCCTTCATATGGAAAGAGAGATTCCGACAAGGTTTTCAAGAGATGAGGCAGACACTGATGAGTTCCCCCATCTTGAGGAAACTAGAAGAGGGTGT
Organism: Viscum album; assembly: GCA_963277665.1. NCBI lineage: Eukaryota > Viridiplantae > Streptophyta > Magnoliopsida > Santalales > Viscaceae > Viscum > Viscum album. Next base: position 572,600,068 of record OY728122.1, on the reverse strand, counting down.
TGGGTATGTATTCTACAGTGACACATAAAGGATGTGACTTGGGTGTGTCTTAATGCCGGAGCGAGTAGTGGTCGCCTACAACTCACGATAGCTTAGGAAACATGGGAAGAAATACACTTCCCATGACATTGATTTAACGACAGTGGTATTCTCCCTGAAGATGTTGCGACATTACGTGATGGGCGAATGATTTATAGTCTACTCTCATCACAAGAGTCTTAGGTATATCTTCTCTCAAAAGGTTATCCAACTGAGATTGTGGCGATGATTAGAGTTACTTTAGGACTATGACTTTGAGATATTCTATACTTATGGGAAGGGGAACGTGGTAGCAGATTCCCTCCGAAAGAGATTTGATCTATAGTTGCCATGTGAGGTGATAGGTCAGCTAGCCACATTGTAGATATCCTTCATGGATGGAGATGGATCATCTTAACTCCTTTCTATGAATATAATTTCCTCACTCATTCTGCGAGTTAGGGAGGTGCAACTTTTGGACAGTGACTGTGAGGCTCGACGTGCTCAGATATCCTTAGGACGGGAACTTGAAGTATTTTCATATGGTGGGGAGCATGTCATCCTCTTTAGAGGGAGTACCATGGTACTAGTGTTGCTACAGGAGGAGGTGTTGAGGGAGTTCCATATGTCCCCTCTAGCGGTACATCAAGGTGTGGAGAAGATGTACCAAGACCTACTACGTCAGCACTGGTGCCCAGGGAAGGAAAAAGTAGTGGCAGAGTTTGTTTCTCGATCCCATACTTGTCAGCAAATAAAGGTCCAACATCAGGTTCCCGTAGGGTTAACCCAACCCCTATAGGTAAGAGAGTGGAAGTGGGATGGAATCACCATGGATATTGTAACAGAGCTTTCACCTACATCCAGGAGTCAAGATTACATCTGGGGGATCATTGATCGACTCTCCATGTTTTCCCACTTCTTACCCATCCGTGAGTAGGGATCAGTAGAGGGCTTGGGACGCCTCTACGTATAGCAGTTCTTGTGACTTCATGGGGTGCCATCGATGATCGTCTATGAATGTGACACATGTTTTACATCCCGATTGTGGAAGGGATTACAGGAGGCATTTGGGAATCAGCTACATTTGAGCACTGCCTTTCAGGAACAGATAGATGGTCAGATGGATCAGACCATTCAGACACTAGAGGATAGGCTTTGTGCATGCGTCCTAGATTTTGGTCGCAGTTGGGAGGATCATTTTACCTTCGTGGATTTCTCATACAATAACAGCTATCACTCCACCATCGGTATAGAACCATTTGAGGACCTATATGATCAACCTTGCATATCACCTCTATGTTGGACAAACCTATAGGAATCAACTCATATGTGTCGAGAGTTGTTACGGGCTACCACTGAGAAGGAGCAGATCATCCGGGAGCAGATAAAGACTGCATAGGGTAGAGAAAAGTCTTATGATGACAGGAGGTGGATACATTTGGAGTTCAAGGAGGGAGATCATGTCTTCCAACAGGTCTAATATCGATGAAGGTTATGGAGATTTGGCCAAGGTGGAATGTCATGACTGAGGTTTATCAAAAAATTTCAGATAATTCGGAGGATAGGCAAGGTTCCATACCTCTTGGAACTTCCACTGTAGTTGGAGAGGCTGTATGACTTCTTCCAGGTATCCTATCTAAAGAGATACGTGAATGACCCATCTCACATCATCGACCATGGAGAGCTGCAGTTCGATGATGGGGAGACATTTACAGAGGTTCTAGTAGAGATTGACGATCGATAGGGGTGAGTCCTTCATGGGTGCTCAATACCTCGGGTGCACATTCGCTGGCAGTACGGTATCCTCTAGGAGAAAACTTTGGAGCGGTAGGCTCAGATTTGTGCTCAGTATCCCCATTTATTTTGTTATTCTATGTTATGGATTTTAGGGATTAAAGGCCCTAAGGAGGGGAGAATTTACAAACCCAGATTATCAATGTAATGTTTATCATTATATGGAATTATTACGAGTCTGAGAAAATTTACAGCACATGATTTTGAGGCACGATGTGCTCAGAATGAATTTCTGAATTTTTTTTTGAGGTATGTTCTGTAAACACGCAAGTTGCATTTTCTAGCTTTTAAACTGGTGTTCAGATTAAAAATATAAGGGAACCGTTTAATCCCCTGGGCATGGATTCACATAAGTGAGGCTTCACTTCAACCGTAGTAGGTATGAAAAAAAAGATAGATTTTGGGACATTTAAGAGAATAAATAAATTAAATTTGTTATTTTTTTCATTATTTTTTTTCCACCAACGGACAAGCGGCAGGGTTGGACTAACGGCATGTCAAGACATTAAATGGCTTGACCCTTAAAATAATATGTAATAATGATGTTAGAATTTAGGAAGGTTCATATTAAATTAACGCTCATGAATTCTACAAGTGTTGTCACCCTCCCCCCTCTACTAGTTATATGGAGCTTTGGGTGAGGTATCAACACAGCCTCACCAAGTGAAAAATTGTTGATAGAGTGATGCAACGCCCACCTTGGAGGATGGAGATGGTTCAAAAAAGTTGTTATGAGCACCACCGAACGACGAACACCGATCCTTCCTCACACACGGAGGTTGTACAAAAATCTCTAGGTAGGGATTTTTTTGTAATAAATCTATTTTATTGTTTAATCCTACCCTATTGCTATCAAGAAAATGTAGAGGGAACATGCCAAATGAACAAGGCTCGAACTGTATCACACCAAACATTTCATGGTATGTTTCTCTTAAATACATTCTAATTATAGCCTATACATCATGAATCACTAAGCCTATATGGAACAAAACATGGTTACTTATTTGAGATATCCATAACCTAGCCATTGAACATAAATTATCCAACTCTACGATTTGAATTTTAAAAATCTGACATACACAATTGTTTTAAAGATGATATTTAGAGTTTGATAGGATTAACGTAATTTTCTGTGAATAGTAACCCAACCTTATGAATAGTAACCTACCCTTAGTAATAGTAACATTCTCTTATGAATAGTAATATGACTTTTATGAATGGTATCCATGAACTTGAATGTTTAAATGAATTTAGGCACCTTAAAAATGATGATGAATATTTTAAGTGTTATATTTTTCGGTTAAATAATTATTTTAATAAAATATTTAATTAATCAATTTTAGAAAATTATTTTTGAAAAATGGACATCATTTTTGGATTCTACAATTTTAAAAATGGTTAGGGTAATTTTTTTTTGGATTTTTCTGAAATACTTAAATTTTTGATGAATAGTAAAATTCGATAATTTATGATAAATGATATATAAGAAATTTATTGAGTAATAGATGATGATCTGTAGATGTAAGAAAAATTGGTGCTAAGTCACATGCATATATTTCTGTTCTTGGTCATGGAATACTCACTATTGGTTGTCTTGAGAAGAAATAATAAATTAATGATTATAATATTAAGAAAACTCATCTCCCCTCCACTATATAAACCACCCTCACCCCTCCTCCTCCCACACCTCTCAAGCTTCAAGAAATTCCTAAATTCTGCCATACACTCTCTCTAAGCCCTTTCCCCACGTCCAAGACCTTATTTCTCACAAAAAATCCAAAAACAAAGGTCGTAAGGAGATTCCCAAGGAGGAGTACTCAAGAGGTGAACCTTCTTCTCTTTTCATTCAATTTCTTTTAAAAAGTTCCATTCTTTTGTTCTCCCTTCTGACCTCCCCTCATCCAAAATTATATTATTATTACAATACCATACATGTATGGTATTTTAATTGGGATAATGGAATATTTCACCATAATCTCTCTTTTCCCCTCCTTTTATACCATAAATGCAAACACCGTCCGAGATGTGTAAATTTATCACAATCAAGGAAGACATGTTTTCAATTTTCATTACTATATTCAATACAAGTCATGAATCTTTTTAAATGGTTTAAACAGGTAATAATATATATATCTTATCTTGATTAATTTTATGGAATCTTTACACTCATTAAATAATGTAATAAAACCAAACAAGTTCATTATGAACAAAACGGCCTAGTTAATCCGAATATTTGTAATAAACTTTTGAATAATGAATCATAATCATGTTATATAACCCAAAAATAATTATAATATCATTTATATATCCTTAATTTAATTAATAAGATATATTAATAATTTTGTATGTTTATCCACAATTCAAATGAACATCCATTCATGAAAACAAGTAAATGAATCATGAAAACCAAGGAAGAAAATGCTTCCAAAACAAGAAAATAGAACCTATTAAACCCATAAAAAGGGCCATGAATGAACCTAATAAGGTTATAATAAATCAATTAAATGTATAGGTGGTTGTTGAGTTATAAATTAATTAATCTAAATTTAATTATTCTGTTCATTATAACAATCTAGGAACACACTCGATCATTAGGTAAGGGGTTTCTCATCTCACTTTCATTTCTGTGAGATTTTCATTGTTTTCCAATTATTTCTTGTATGTGGTATATCTATAATTCCCCTTGATATATAATAACATTATAATATTTATATTCATGGTCTTAAATGACTCATTTTAGGGTTATTATTTTTTGGTCATATGATTTGACCGATTACATTGTGGTAAGAGACTTTGTCTCAACTACTATTTTGTTGTGACTAACTTTGTATTGTGGACCTAACAATCCTTATGTGGTGTACCTACTACCCAATTGAGATCAATTTTCATTTTAAATTATATTCATATTAAATATCCAGAATCTCATATCGTGAATATGTTTGTTGTCTAAATCATATATCATTTTAAATATATTGTTTATTTGGAAAGTAATTTTAACTATGGAAATATTGATGAATATATATACTCTACACCATAAGTATATTGAAAAGGCATATTTATTTTTTATTGAATCAATGTATAAAGAATTATTTAGACATGTTGTGGTAGGTGGGGCCCTCTATAGTCCCTCGATGCATCAGTAGGTCTCATGAGACAAATCAGTTGGCGAAAAACCCTTCGAGTTTGTTTCCGAAAAAATAAGACGGGTTTATACCCACAAAAAAAACCATTTTAATGGTAATATGTTCTCATGTTCTAGATACATGATGTCCAATTAATAAGAATTCTATTTATTCATTTTTAGTCATTATTATCATGATGTTTTCACTATGATAAAATCTATTGATGCATGCCCTTTCTCAGTTTATTAATGGCGTGTGTTTTTCATTTATTCACCATGCCAAACTTTTTTATGATTCAATTATTATTTATTCATGATTTGTCTATTTTTAACCCTTAAAGAGCATTTTAGCTCACCCCTTTCATTGTCTACCTTCAACAGTTGATGAAGAGTAGAGCATTTATTGAGTTCCTATGGATGTAGTTTTTAGTTTTTGTTAGGTATTGTATTCTGTAACCTTATCCATGTAATTTGAGTTGCATTTATGTATCTAGTTTCTTCAAGACTACTAAACTAATCATTCCATCGGGATTTTCATTCCTTCTAACGATTCCAATATAACAACTAATGCCCCGGTTCCTGTCTAGAGTGTTTGGGGTGTTACAGTTGGTATCAGAGGATGTTTTGTAGAAAACATGGAAACTAGATTATGAAATGTATAGTAGGGAAAAAAGAACTAAGGTAGTATTAGAGGATAAATGTACATTAACATCCTGGTATGTTGTTATGGAATAGATTATGTGGGTATTTAAAGCAAAACATCCATTTCTAGATAAGAGTAGGTAGAGGCAGATCTGTCACAGATGTATCTAGGGGTAAAACCCAAAAACACCGCTTTGACCTAGACTCGAATGGGAACTAGGGCATGAAAACGGGCCTTGCTTCACTCTTGGTTACAAAACTCCTGGGGTATTTTCTTTGGATAATTCACATTTTCATTACAATGAATTATGAAGACGTTTAATGTAAATTTTTCCTCAGAGAATCCATGTTTATAAGATTAGATATGCATATAATTTCAATATATATTGAGTGATTTTCTATTTGAGATTCATTAACTAATCTAGTGTATCCCATTATTTTAAAATTGAATCTAATGGAAGAAGGGTAATCAATACTGATGGGAACGGTAACAATCTCCCTACCGAGCAAGTCAACAAAATCAATGTGGAAGCAGATTAGATCATGACCATATTGGGACAACATACTCAGGTTGCAATGAATAACAATTCCACACCTGTTTTGGATCATTTCATGTGGCAAAAGCCACCATATGTCAGCGGGACAACCAACCTAGTGGTTTTTGGTAAGTGAATCAAATCCCTTGAAAATATATTCATGACATTAAGATGTTATGAAAATGAAACGGTAGTACTTGAAGTATATTGTCTCATGGGTGGTGCTGATTAATGGTTGTCCTTGATTTAGAATACCACAACGGAAGAATAAATAGATTATATGTAATGGATGAATTTTAATGAAATATTCTTCAAAAAATATTTCCCTCAAGAGAAATGTACCTAAATTAAGAGGAAATTTCTTGGATAAAAACAAAGGGAAGAAGACAATGTTGCAGAGTATGAGGATACCTTCACAAGGCTAGCCAGGTATGCCATAGACTACGTTTGTGACTCGGTATACATGATTGATCATTTCTTTGAAGGTATTAAGCCATGACTTCGAAGGGCAGTGGCTTCTCAAACATTTTTATCATATGATGAAATTGTATCAAGTCCCATCAAAACAGAGAAAGAATTTTCTAGATCAATTTTGTTCAAGGGGAACCAAGATAAGAAGAGGTACTCTGATAACCATGGGAAAGGTAAATCACCAAATAAGAACAAGGGAATGAATAAATTCCCATTATGCAAAAACTTTGAAAAGAATCACCTCGGGAAATGCATAAAAGTCATGGGCGTATGCTATAAGTATGATGAAAAGTGTCATATATCTCACAAATGCAAGGGGAAGAAACAATTTGTTGATGTTCAATGGTTCAATTGTAGAGATATTGGACACTATTCAAATTAGGGTCCTAAGATCCCTAGAAATATACCTCATAAAAATCCAAGAGAATAAGGGAGAGAATATGCGATTACAACCATTGAAGTTGATGTTCTAAATAGTGTAGTGGAAGGTACAATAATTTCTTCATCAAACATAGCCAACAATTTATTTTATTCTGGATCATCGAATTCATTTATATCTTCCTAGTTTTCCAATAAAATTAGATACATACAATTTTATTTAATAAAGGAGTTATCAGTCAATACTCCTAGGGGATGCATCATTGCAACAAAGGCATGCCAACTAGTCCCCCTCGAGACACATAAATGTGCTTTAGTTTCTAACCTTATCATCATACCAATGACTGACTTTGATATAATTCTATGAATGAATTAGCTGTCAAACTATGACGCGAATATTTATTGTATGAAAAGGGAAGTTTTAAATTTTGAAAATGGTGTAGAATCTCTTATCTTTAGAATGGAGACCTCACCAACTGATTCTTATCTAGATCCACCCCCAGTAGCTCTATTGAATGGAATTATTAGAGAAAAAGATAACCCAATATCTATGGGGGAGGAAATAAATCTTCAAATTGAAGATACACATATAGTGCAAGAATACGTTGATGTGATTCTAGAAGATTTACCTGTACATCCTCCAGAGCGTGAAATTGTGTTTTATATTGAATTCATTCCTAGTACATGACCTATATCAAATACCCCCCATATAATGGCCACTATGGAGTTAGTAGATCAAAACAAACAACTAGGGGAGTTGAGTGACAAAGGATAAATTCAACCTAGTGTTTCTCCATGGGTAGCCCCGATCTAGTTTGTCAGCAAGTGAAGGCAGAGAGGAAACATCCAAGATGGGTGATGCAACCTCTAAATATTCCAATGTGGAAGTTGTAAAACATTATGATGGATTTTTTCGCCAGACTACCGAGGACATCTAGAAGGAAGGATTCAATTTTGGTAATTGTTGATCGTCTCACAAAATCATCACATTTCCTTCCTATAAGAGAGGATTTACCACTTGAGTGCCTAAAAAGTCTTTATATTAATGATGTTTAAGACTTCAGTGTGAACCTCTATCGATTTTTTCTGATCAATATCCCTGGTGTACATAAAAATTCTTGAAAAGGAACTAGAAGGCTTTGAATAATGAGCTTCATGTGAGTAATGCTAATCACCCCCAAACCGAAGTACAGTCTGAAAGGACTATTCAAATTCTAGAAGACAGGTTCATGTCATTCTCTCATAACTTCCAAGGTCTGTGGGATCGATACTTGACCTTGGTGGAATTTTAATTATACAATACTTTCCATTCTAGTATTTAAATGGCTCCATATGAAGCATTATATGGAATGATATTTCAAACTCTAGCTTGTTGGGATGAATTTTGTGAGAGGAAACTTATAGGACCACAACTTATTGAATAGACCATGAAAAATGTGAAGACAATCCAAGACCATATTAATGAAGCCCAAAATATGTAGAAGAGTTTTTCTGACAATCAGAGAAATTATTTGGAATTCCAAGTGGTAGATCATGTCTTTCTGAATGTATCTCCCTCGAAGGGTGTCTTAATGTTCGGTAAGAAAGGGAAATTGAGCCCTAGGTACATCAGACAGTTTAAAATTCTAGAAAGAATCGGAGCTTTAGTTTACCGTTTAGCGATGTATCCAAATATCTCAAGATTTCATGAAGTGTTCCACATGTCGTTGTTAAAGAAATACATGCCAGACCCAACACATGTACTCACATATGAAGAAACTGAACTGGAACATGATTTTTGATACTGTGAAAAGCCTATCAGGATTCTTGACACAAGGGAGAAGGTATTGAGAAATCGGACACCTCATCTAGTAATGGTTCTTTGGAGAAACTAGAATATGGAGGTAAAAACATGGGAATGTAAGGATGTTATTAAAAATGAATCACCCACATCTTTTTGGTGAGTTTCATACATGAAATTTCGAGGACGAAATTTCCAAAGAAAGGAATAATATAGCACCCCAAACACTTCATGGTATGTTTTTATTAGATACATTCTAATTATAGCATATATTTAATGATTCCCTCAGCCTATATGGAACAAAACGGGGTTACTTATATGAGATATCCATAACCTATCCATTAAACATAAATTTTTCTACTCCATGATTTGAATTATAAAAATTAGACATACACGGTTGTGTTCAAGATGATATTTAGAGTCTGATTGAATTAACACAATTTTTTGTGAATAGTAACCTACCCTTATGAATAGTAACCTTCCCTTATAAATAGTGACTTACCCTTATGAATAGTAATATGTCTTTTATGAATGGTATCCATGCCCTTGAATGTATAAATGAATTTAGGCACCTTAAAAATGAAGATGGATATTTTAAGTGTTATATTTTTTGATTAAATCATTATTTTAATTAAATAATTAATTAATCATATTTAGAAAATTATATTTTAAAAATGGAAATCATTTTTGGATTCTATACATCAAAAAATGGTTACGGTGAATTTTTGGTATTTTCGGAAATACTTACATTTTTTATGAATAGTAAAATGCGATAATTTACGATAAATGCTAAATAAAGATTTTATTGAGTCGTTGATGAATATATGCTAATGTAAGCCCAATTGTTTCGAAGTCACATGCATATATTACTATTATTGGTTATGGAATACTCACTATTGGTTGTCTTGAGAGAAAATAATATATTAATGATTATAATATTAAGAAAACTCTTCTCCCCTACACTATATAAACCACCCTCACCCCCTCTACCTCCCACACCACTCAAGCTTCAAGACTTGCCTAAATTATAAAAAATACTCTCCCCAAGACCTCTCCCCACGTCCAAGACCTTCTGGTCCCACCACAAGGCCAAAAACAAATGCCTTAAAAAGATTCTCAAGGAGGAGCACTCAAGAGGTGAACCTTCTTCTCTTTTCTTTCAAGTTCTTTTACAAAGTTGCATTCTATTGTTCTCCCTTCTCACCTACCCTCATCCAAAATGTCATGATAATTCCATTTTCCTACATGTACTGTATTTTCATTGGGATAATGGATTATTTCATCATAATCTCTCTTTTCCCCTCCTTTTATACAATGAATGAAAACACCGTTCGAGATGTGTAAATTTATCACACTCAAGGAAGACGAGTTTTCAATTTGCATTACAATATTTAATGCTAGTCCTGAAAACTTTTCAATGGTTGAACCATGTCCTAATATATGATTCTTATCTTGATTAATATTCTGGAATTTTTAACCTCATAATATAAAATAATAATACAAAACAAGTTCATTATGAACAAAACGGCCATGTTAATCAGAATATTTGTGATAAAATTTTATCTAATGAATCATCATCATGGTATATAACCCAAAATCATTATATAAATCATTTATATCTCCATAATTTCATTAATAATATATATTATCAATTATGTATTCTTAACAACATTTCAAATGAACTTCTATTCATGAAAACAAGTAAACGAATCATGAAATCCAAGGAAGAAAATGCTTCCAAAACAAGAAAATTGATCCTCTTAAACCCATAAAAGGGCCCTGAATGAACCTAATAAGGTTATAATAAATAAATTAAATGTATAGGATTTTCTGGAGTTATTAATTAATGAAGTTAAATTTTATTATTCTGGTGACTAAAACAAAAGAAGAACACACTCGAGCATAAGGTAAGTGGTTTCTCATCTCACTTTCATTTCCATGATATTTCCAATATTTGCACATTATTTCCTATCTGTGGTATATGTGTACATCCACATGATATATAATAACATTATAAAATTTATATTCATGGTATTATATGACTCATTTGAGGGTTATTAAGTTCTGGTCATTAGATTTGACCGATTACATTGTGGTAAGAGACTATGTCTCAACTACTATTTTGTGGTGACTATCTTTTTATAGGGAACCTAATAATCCGTATATGGTGTAAATAATGCCCATTTTATTTACCTTTTCTTTTTAAATTATATTTCTATTAAATATTTATAATGTCATATCATGTATATGTTTGTTTTCTAAACCCTATACCATTTTACACACATAGTTTATTTGGAAAGTTATTTTAACTATGAGAATATTGATGAATCTGTATACTCTATTCTATTTGGATATTGAGAAGGCATATTGATCATGTATTGAATCAAATTATAATGAATTATATTGAAATAAAGTGGAGGGTGGGGCTTTCTATATCCTTTCGATGCATCGGTAGGTCTCATGAGACAAATCAATTGACAACAAACCCTTCGAGTTTGTTTCTAAAAAAATAAGACAGGTTTCTACCCACAGAACTAAACCGTTTTAATGGTATTATGGTACCATGTTCTTGTAAAGACCCGCAAATTTCAAGGAATTTTTTTTCTTAATTTTCCTTGGAATTTTACAAGAGCGCAGCTTCAGACGGCACCTAATTCTGAGGCCCGGTGTGCCCGGAATCAATTTCCGAAGTTTGGCTCGGGTACGTTCAGTGAACGGACGAGCGGGTTTTTCTATCTTTTGAACCGGTGCCCGGAATCGAATTCTGAGGGCACCGATGAAATCGCAGCGCCGGTATTTGCTTAGAAACGCCTCTTCCGGAGTTGCGTTTTCTCAGACGTGGTTTTTAAATTTTGCGGCTTTAAGTCAGAAATAAAATAAAGTTTGTGCGACAACTTTATTTTATTTCACTTAAGCTGCTTGGAAGCCACTTGAAGCCACTTAAAGGCGGCTTGAACTGAGTTGAACTGGATAGGATTCTATCCAGAAATATCCTACCCCCTTGGTAGGATATTTGTGAGGCAGGGCCCGCACGAGCCCCGCCGTTTCTTTCGCTAAGTAACGCACCTGCGAAAACCCGTCAAGGTAACTGAAAAGTCAACCGACGCATTTTCTTTAATTCTTAACAGACCATTTAATTGGGCGGTTTATTTCGTGAATTAAATGGACTGTTTCTTTCGTGAATTAAATGGGTCGTTTCTTTCGAATTGATGGATCGTTTCTTAACCGGTTTCGTGTGTTGGCATGTTTATAAAATAAGACCAACCTAAAAATCCTTTGAAAGGATTTGAGAGGATCTTGTTTCTTCATCTCCCCGCGAAGAACGCGAAGAACGCGAAGAACGCGAAGAACGCGAAGAACGCGAAGAACGCGAAGAACGCCGGTGACCGAAATTCGACGACGCACACCGAGATCTGCGACGTCGACGAGCCTTACCCGCGACGTTCTTCGGCGACGCCCCTACCCCCGCAGCCGATCTTCGTTCGACAACTAAGGTGAGAAACGAATCGTTTGAATTCTCCCTTTTTAATTTCAATATCAACGGATTTAAATTAATTAAATCCGTTTGATCTTGATCCGGAGATTGGCGACGCGACGCCGGATACCGCGACGACGCGACGATCCCCCTTCTTCCGCGACGAGCAATCCCGCGACGATCCCTCGTTCGGCAACGACAGCTGCGAAGTAAGGGTTGATTTGAAATATTTTCCTTTCTCGTGATTTTTTATTTCTTTTAAAATAAGGAACCGATCATGGAACAATTTTAAATTTATTTAAAATTGTTGATTTGGTCGTTTCTTGTTTCTCCCGTTGTTTATGACTAACGCGGAGGGTGCGGGTCTAACGAACAAGACCCGGCAACCCTCCGCCGATCTTCCTTTTTGTGCGGATTTGGCGGGCGACGGCAAAAGCACGATGCAAGGGCCATTTGTTGATTCCGCAGTGGAGGACGCGTCCCGGGAGGAACAATGGCGTAGACGGGAGGCAAAACGGGCCACCGGAGCAGCTCCGGCGGCCCGCGGAAGGCGGCGGCGGCGCGGGTCGCCGGCGCGGCGGCGCCGGCGACCGGAGGCGGCGGCGCCCGGCGCGCCGCCGGAGGAGTCCGCCGCGACCGAGCCGCGGCGGCAGAGAACCGCCGGACCGCGTCCGCGGTCCGGCCACCCAGCACGCGGCCCGCGCGGGCCGCGTTTCTCCAAAGCCGCGGGTTTGACCCGCGGCGGCTCACTCGGCCGCTCGGCCGAGGCCGAGCCGGCCGGTCCGGTCGGCCGGGCCGCGCCCAGGCCGGACCGGACCCGGTTCGGGCCGACCCGGTTCGGCCGACCCAGGGGGGGGTTCGGGCCGGGTCGCCCCGGGCCCAGAACCCCCGTTTCGGGCCCTCTTCGGTCTTTGCCCATATCTTGGGCCTGGGACCTCCGATTGACGAACCGTCAGCGGCTACGCGATCCTTGGATCGAGGCGGTCGTTTCGGTATATTATACTCAAGGTTTCGGAAAACTTTGGGTTCGGCCGGGTTGGTTCGTACACGAAACCAACCGGGCCCTCTGAGCGGAAACGCTCATAACATGAGCTATGGACGTCCGATCGACGTACCGTCAGCTGTGGTAGTTTCCTCTAAGTGAGACAGAACTTTTGGCATACTCCGCCCGAGGATCGGATACAGGCGGAGTACGGTCGGGTTGGTTTTTCCCTAAAAACCAACCGGGCCCCTGGGAAGAAAATGCCAATAACTCTCAGACCGGGCGTCCGATTGACGCGCCGTCTGTTGCGTTGAGATCCTGTTGTCGATACGGAACTTTTGGATACATCAACTTCGGACTACGTGTCAGTTGATGTATCAGCCTCTCGGCTCGTGGAGCGGACGCTCCTAAACGAGCTCCCTAAGTGCGGGAACCCTAGTGCTGGCTGTGGCTTCGACGACAGAGCAGAGATCCTCCGTGGACTGCGACGACGACAGAGCAGAGATCCTCCGTGGACTGCGACGACGGCAGAGCAGAGATCCTTCGTGGACTGCGGCGACGACTGTGCAGAGATCCTCAGTGGACTGCGTCGACTACTGCACTCAGCGATCCTACGTGGAACAGTGCTACCGAACCTGTGTGAGCTGAATCTTCTTTTTACCTTGAGCGGTGGAGCGCTTGGGTGTAGCGGCGGACCCGTGGTACTTGACAGTGGTGGTGCGCTTGGATGCAGCAGCAGACCCTTGGCGGTGGAGCGCTTGGTTGTAGCGGCGGACCCGCGATACTCTACGGAGTGTGTGCGCTTGGTTGTAGCGACAGACCCGCGACGGTGGAGACGCGCGTGCGGAGTACGGAGACCGTGTAGATGACTGAGACCTGACGACTGCTTGACCGACTCGACTTGGAGTGAGTCGACTAGCCCAGTGGACGAAGCGCCCAGTAGTTGGCAGCAGACCCACGGCGGACGGAGCGCCTGGTAGTTGGCGGCAAACCCGCGGTACTCGACAGGAGGAGTACCTCAGTAGGCTATCTGGGTGAGCGCCCGGTATTTGGCAGCAGACCCTCAGCGGACGGAGCGCCCGGTAGTTGGCAGCAGACCCGCGGTACTCGACAGGAGGAGTACTTCAGCAGTCTTAGGTTAGTGAGCAGTACCTCGGAGTCATGACAGGACCACTGTACACTTCAGAGATGGGGCTCTTCAACTTTTACGGTTTCGATAATGAAAATCCTGGTTGAGCTGAATCTTATGTTACTCTCCTTTGTGGATTGTGTTGAACTATCCTATGTGGATTTACTGTTTATTCTCCTTGTGGATTTGAGTCTTGCTTTCCTTTGTGGATTGAGTTGTTCTTGAGCTCGTGAGAAGAGATGGAATTGGGGACTTAGGTATATGTATGGGCATATACCTAAGTCGAGTCAGATGTTACTTCGTGATTGCATCTTTCCTTTGTGCTATATCCTTTGTGGATTTCGGGAGACCTTCGGGGTTCTCGGGGTCCTTACTGAGTAGCTTATACTCACCCCTGCACGGGCTATGCCCGCACCTTGTTGTGTTGGATGCAGAAGACGGACAGCGCTGATCGCGGTTGGGGCGTGGAGCAGTACGGTACCTGGAGGTGGACCACTGGGCGGGACGTGCTCGGAGCAGACGTGGGACCCGAGGATCCTGGAGGCTATCTGTACCCACCCTTCAGGTGGGATTGCCAGTGGACGACACGAGGCCGCCGTCTTTTCTTCAGTTGCTGTTCTTTACTTTTTCAGTTGTACTTTACAGTTGGGCTTGTATTCCGGCCCCCTTTACTTTTCTGCACTTTACTTTCCGCTTGCTGACTCTGTGTGGTTGTTACTTATAAAGGCAATGCCTTCCCTGTTTACCGGGATTTTACGCCTTGGTGCTAGTCGCCAGCCCCTGGCCTATGGAAGGCGGGCTTGGGGTAGTCACGGCACGGGCCCCGAGGACGGGTCGTGACAAATTGGTATCAAAGGTGGTCGGTTCTACCGCAAACTCTGATCGTCTTTTCTTTCTATATGAAGCAATAGTGTTTAGTGTATTGAGTGTGGTTATCAGTTCAGGGAGCCCAGTGTTGGTGCGGCGGCCGACGTATCCGTACACCAGGACCCTGACTCCTGATTTCCGACTTAATGCATGAAAACATTGATTGCGTGTGTGTTTCAAGTTTCTTTGTGATTACTTGTGTCAGATCACCGGGTATACTGATCTGCTTTATGAAAGTCTCATGTTTTCCTTGTGATTACTTGTGTCAGCTCACCAGGTATACTGTTCTGACTGTGGTGCTCTTGTTCTCCTTTTCAGGATGGCCCCGCGACGACAGCCAGCTAGGGTTCCGAGTGTAGGGCGCGACGGCAGCCCACCGAGCGACGAGGCCTCGGTGCAGGGCCCTTTTCCAGCAGTGGTACCGGCGGTAGCTTTACCCGCCGAGCCACCGATGCTACCAGTACCAGACGCTGATGATGCACGTCGCCTCAGGGCACTGCATGAGTTTCAGAGCCAGCGACCGCCCAGGTTTCGCGGTGAGGCGGACCCCCAGGCCGCCGAGGACTGGCTAGAGGCGGTGGTACGGATCTTTAGGCTAGTGAGGACACCAGCGGATCTCATGGTGATTCTCGCGGCGAGCCTCCTGCAGGCGGCGGCAGGACGATGGTGGAGCTTGATGCTCCAGGTGCACGATGAGGCATCTCTTCTTTGGACGGACTTTGAGAGCCTCTTCCGCTCGGAGTTCGTCCCGGCCACCCTTCATGCGGTGCGTATCCAGGAGCTTCTACAGCTGCGGCAGGGCAGCATGACGGTCGCTCAGTACGCGGCGAGGTTCACCGACCTTTCTCGGTACTCGACAGACATGGTACGGGACCCCTTCTTCCGGGCCCGGACCTTCGAGCAGGGTTTGAGACACGAGATCAGGGCATCGCTGATCTCCCTCAGCATACCGACTCAGACAGGAGTACTAGAGCGGGCCCTTCGGATCGAGAGCTTCCTTGCTGAGTCTACACCAGCACAAAGACCCACCGCAGGGCGGCATGTAGCAGAGTCTTCGGTAGCAGGTAGCCGACAGATGACTCAGGGTTCCAGGCAGACCAGACCTACCAGTGGCCGACTACACGACTCAGGCTCAGTTGTGCGGGGAAGCCGGGGTGGAGTCAGAGCCAGGCGTGCCGAGAGTGGGCAGTGTTACTCCTATGGCGGAATTGGTCACATGGCTCGTGACTGCCCGACCCGCCATGCGGGGGAGCAGCAGACGGTTGAGGAACCACCTAGGCAGAGGCAGAGGTTCGACCGTGGCGGTCTGCAGGGAGGAGACGGACGAGGTAGAGGAGCTGGCCGAGCAGCAGGTGGTGGACGACGCTTTGAGGCTCTACCACCACCACCACCAGGAGGTCCACCCCGACCGCAGGGGAGAGCTCAGCTTCAGGAAGCCGAGGCCTTCGATCATGGAGCCCTGGGAGCTGATGGACAGGAGCAGAACTAGTGGATACATCCTTTGTACTTCTGGTTCCTTGTTGCTTTTGTGTAGCGTCTTGTAATATGAGCTGCAATAATAAAAGACGCATACCTTTGTGATATTTTCGTTCCTGTCCTCTTTCGTGATGTTACTAGGAGATTCCAGTTTTGGCTGTTGACTTGACCCTCACTTGTGAGACGTCTACTGGAGGAGACCCAGTTACCACACACTGATGCCGACAGTGTGACTCAACCCTTGGAGGCGAGAGTAACGGTTGAATCTCTTAGTAGTAGCGTCGAGGCCTTACGACGTCATCCTTGGTATGGATTATTATCATCCATGTTAGGATTGACTGTTTTAGGCAAAGAATGTGGTTCATCCAGGGGATGAGACCAGATTTCTCTTTTCGGCAAAGAAGAAATCTTGCAGCTCTTGTGGGACCTGTGATGGTCCAGGCCACGACAAAGAAGGTCCAGGTCATCCAGGAGCGGATGAGTACAGCTCAGATCCGACAGAAATCATATGCTGACAGGAGGCGGAGGCCACTGGAGTTCGAGGATGGCGACCACATCTTCTTGCGGGTCTCACCTCGACGTGGTATTCAGAGATTTGGCCGAGGCGGCAAGTTATCTCCGCGCTTCATCGGACCCTTCCAGTTTCTTAGCAGGATTGGCGAGGTGGCTTATCGCCTGGCTCTACCACCTCAGTTGCACCGGGTGCACGACGTCTTCCACGTGTCTCAGCTGAGGAGATACGTGCACGACCCGACGCACATCATCGACTTTGGGGAGCTGGACGTGGACGATGGGGCGACTTTTGCGGAGGTCCCAGTGGAGATCGAGGATCGACAGGAGCGGGTCCTACGTGGGCGGTCGATTCCTCTTGTGCGCGTCAGATGGCAGCACGGGAACCTCCAGGAGAGCACTTGGGAGCGGGAGGCTCAAATGCGTGCTCAGTACCCCCATTTGTTCCCCTAGTTTTTGATGTATCTTTACGGGGACGTAAATCCCTGAGGTGGGAGTAATGTAAAGACCCTCAAATTTCAAGGAAATTTTTTTCTTAATTTTCCTTGGAATTTTACAAGAGCGCAGCTTCAAACAGCACCTGATTCCGAGGCCCGGTGTGCCCGGAATCAATTTCCGAAGTTTGGCTCGGGTACGTTCAGTGAACGGACGAGCGGGTTTTTCTATCTTTTGAACCGGTGCCCGGAATCGAATTCTGAGGGCACCGATGAAATCGCAGCGCCGGTATTTGTTTAGAAACGCCTCTTCCGGAGTTGCGTTTGCTCATACGTGGTTTTTAAATTTTGCGGCTTTAAGTCAGAAATAAAATAAAGTTTGTGCGACAACTTTATTTTATTTCACTTAAGCTGCTTGGAAGCCACTTGAAGCCACTTAAAGGCGGCTTGAACTGAGTTGAACTGGATAGGATGCTATCCAGAAATATCCTACCCCCTTGGTAGGATATCTGTGAGGCAGAGCCCGCACGAGCCCCGCCGTTTCTTTCGCTAAGTAACGCACCCGCGAAAACCCGTCAAGGTAACTGAAAAGTCAACCGACGCGTTTTCTTTAATTCTTAACAGACCATTTAATTGGGCGGTTTATTTCGTGAATTAAATGGACTGTTTCTTTCGTGAATTAAATGGGTCGTTTCTTTCGAATTGATGGATCGTTTCTTAACCGGTTTCGTGTGTTGGCATGTTTATAAAATAAGACCAACCTAAAAATCCTTTGAAAGGATTTGAGAGGATCTTGTTTCTTCATCTCCCCGCGAAGAACGCGAAGAACGCGAAGAACGCGAAGAACGCGAAGAACGCGGAGAACGCGAAGAACGCCGGTGACCGAAATTCGACGACGCACACCGAGATCTGCGACGTCGACGAGCCTTACCCGCGACGTTCTTCGGCGACGCCCCTACCTCCGCAGCCGATCTTCGTTCGACAACTAAGGTGAGAAACGAATCGTTTGAATTCTCCCTTTTTAATTTCGATATCAACGGATTTAAATTAATTAAATCCGTTTGATCTTGATCCGGAGATTGGAGACGCGACGCCGGATACCGCGACGATGCGACGATCCCCCTTCTTCCGCGACGAGCAATCCCGTGACGATCCCTCGTTCGGCAACGACAGCTGCGAAGTAAGGGTTGATTTGAAATATTTTCCTTTCCCGTGATTTTTTATTTCTTTTAAAATAAGGAACCGATCACGGAACAATTTTAAATTTATTTAAAATTGTTGATTTGGTCGTTTCTTGTTTCTCCCGTTGTTTATGACTAACGCGGAGGGTGCGGGTCTAACGAACAAGACCCGGCAACCCTCCGTCGATCTTCCTTTTTGTGCGGATTTGGCGGGCGACGGCAAAAGCACGACGCAAGGGCCATTTGTTGATTCCGCAGTGGAGGACGCGTCCTGGGAGGAACAATGGCGTAGACGGGAGGCAAAACGGGCCACCGGAGCAGCTCCGGCGGCCCGCGGAAGGGGGCGGCGGCGCGGGTCGCCGGCGCGGCGGCGCCGGCGACCGGAGGCGGCGGCGCCCGGCGCGCCGCCGGAGGAGTCCGCCGCGACCGAGCCGCGGCGGCGGCGAACCGCCGGACCGCGTCCGCGGTCCGGCCACCCAGCACGCGGCCCGCGCGGGCCGCGTTTCTCCAAAGCCGCGGGTTTGACCCGCGGCGGCTCACTCGGCCGCTCGGCCGAGGCCGAGCCGGCCTGTCCGGTCGGCCGGGCCGCGCCGAGGCCGGACCGGACCCGGCCTAGCCGGTTTGGGCCGGGTCGGGCCGACCCGGTTCGGGCCGACCCAGGGGGGGGGGGGGGGGGGGGTTCGGGCCGGGTCGCCCCGGGCCCAGAACCCCCGTTTCGGGCCCTCTTCGGTCTTTCGCCCATATCTTGGGCCTGTGACCTCCGATTGACGAACCGTCAGCGGCTACGTGATCCTTGGATCGAGACGGTCGTTTCGGTATATTATACTCAAGGTTTCGGAAAACTTTGGGTTCGGCCGGGTTGGTTCGTACACGAAACCAACCGGGCCCTCGGAGCGGAAACGCTCATAACATGAGCTACGGACGTCCGATCGACGTACCGTCAGCTGTGGTAGTTTCTTCTAAGTGAGACGGAACTTTTGGCATACTCCGCCCGAGGATCGGATACAGGAGGAGTACGGTCGGGTTGGTTTTGCCCTAAAAACCAACCGGGCCCCTGGGACGAAAATGCCAATAACTCTCAGACCGGGCGTCCGATTGACGCGCCGTCTGTTGCGTTGAGATCCTGTTGTCGATACGGAACTTTTGGATACATCAACTTCGGACTACGTGTCAGTTGATGTATCAGCCTCTCGGATCGTGGAGCGGACCCTCCTAAACGAGCTCCCTAAGTGCGGGAACCCTAGTGCTGGCTGTGGCTTCGACGACAGAGCAGAGATCCTCCGTGGACTGCGACGACGACAGAGCAGAGATCCTCCGTGGACTGCGACGACGGCAGAGCAGAGATCCTTCGTGGACTGCGGTGACGACTGTGCAGAGATCCTCAGTGGACTGCGTCGACTACTGCACTCAGCGATCCTACGTGGAACAGTGCTACCGAACCTGTGTGAGCTGAATCTTCTTTTTACCTTGAGCGGTGGAGCGCTTGGGTGTAGCGGCGGACCCGTGGTACTTGACAGTGGTGGTGCGCTTGGATGCAGCAGCAGACCCTTGGCGGTGGAGCGCTTGGTTGTAGCGGCGGACCCGCGATACTCTACGGAGTGTGTGCGCTTGGTTGTAGCGACAGACCTGCGACGGTGGAGACGCGCGTGCGGAGTACGGAGACCGTGTAGTTGACTGAGACCTGACGACTGCTTGACCGACTCGACTTGGAGTGAGTCGACTAGCCCAGTGGACGGAGCGCCCAATAGTTGGCAGCAGACCCACGGCGGACGGAGCGCCTGGTAGTTGGCGGCAAACCCGCGGTACTCGACAGGAGGAGTACCTCAGTAGGCTATCTGGGTGAGCGCCCGGTATTTGGCAGCAGACCCTCAGCGGACGGAGCGCCCGGTAGTTGGCAGCAGACCCGCGGTACTCGACAGGAGGAGTACTTCAGCAGTCTTAGGTTAGTGAGCAGTACCTCGGAGTCGTGACAGGACCACTGTACACTTCAGAGATGGGGCTCTTCAACTTTTACGGTTTCGATAATGAAAATCCTGGTTGAGCTGAATCTTATGTTACTCTCCTTTGTGGATTGTGTTGAACTATCCTATGTGGATTTACTGTTTACTCTCCTTGTGGATTTGATTCTTGCTTTCCATTATGGATTGAGTTGTTCTTGAGCTCGTGAGCAGAGCTGGAATTGGGGACTTAGGTATATGTATGGGAATATACCTAAGTCGAGTCAGATGTTACTTCGTGATTGCATCTTTCCTTTGTGCTATATCCTTTGTGGATTTCGGGAGACCTTCGGGGGTCTCGGGGTCCTTACTGAGTAGCTTATACTCACCCCTGCACGGGCTATGCCCGCACCTTGTTGTGTTGGATGCAGACGACGGACAGCGCTGATCGCGGTTGGGGCGTGGAGCAGGACGGTACCTGGAGGTGGACCACTGGGCGGGACGTGCTCGGAGCAGACGTGGGACCCGAGGATCCTGGAGGCTATCTGTACCCACCCTTCAGGTGGGATTGCCAGTGGACGACACGAGGCCGCCGTCTTTTCTTCAGTTGCTGTTCTTTACTTTTTCAGTTGTACTTTACAGTTGGGCTTGTATTCCGGCCCCCTTTACTTTTCTGCACTTTACTTTCCGCTTGCTGACTCTGTGTGGTTGTTACTTATAAAGGCAATGCCTTCCCTGTTTACCGGGATTTTACGCCTTGGTGCTAGTCGCCAGCCCCTGGACTATGGAAGGCGGGCTTGGGGTAGTCACGGCACGGGCCCCGAGGACGGGTCGTGACAGTTCTAGATACATAATGTACAATTAATATGAATTATCTTTATTCATTTTCAGACATTACTATCCACTAGGTTTTTACTATGACAATATCTATGGATGCATGCCATTTCTTAGTTTATTAATGGTGTGTGTTTTTAATTTTTTCACCATGCCATATTTGTTTATGTTTCAGTTATTATTGATTCATGCTTCCACTATTTTTTACCCTTATTGAGCATTAGATCTCACCACTTTCATATTTTACCTTCAACAGGTGATGAACAAGTGATCGTTTAGTGAGTTCCAGTGGATGCAGTTTTGAGTTTCTGTTATGTATTGTATTTTGTAACCTTCTCCAATGTAATTTGAGTTACATTTATGTATCTAGTTTCTTAAAGACTACTAAACTTATCATTCCTTCAGGTTTCTCATTCCCTCTAACCATACAAATATAACATGTAATGCACTGGATCTGGTCTAGAGGGGATGGGGTGTTACATAGACCCTCACCCTTTGTTAGAATAGTGGTGCGTTGATTGCAAACATTATCTTCCGGTTAGGAGTGATCTAGAACGGTAGATTATGGTAGCATCCGGCACCAGCCGACCATGATGGAGGTGGTGCACTATCGCACACAACCGGATGAGGCTACAACACTATATTGTGGTGGTCAACAGAGCTGCCGACCGCGGAGGGGATGTGGCACGCCATCGCACACCACTCGCGGAGAAGGGCTGTGGCTTTCCCATAGCGGCGCGGTCAAGCAGGGTGGCCGGCAACGGCCGACTGTAGGTGGAGGCAGCGACGCACCACCAGAGGATCCGCTACCCCAACTCAATGATGGAAGGATCCGAATCAGGTCCCGCGGGTGACCTGGAAGTTCCAAAATTTGTTGCCTCTTAACCTTCCAAATGGGGGAACCCCCTGTGCCAGTTCGGTGGACCCCGCATCTACGGGCCACGCTCCGCCGGCCGGGCCACGCGAGCACAGGGGTCCATGCCCTTGGGGGCTGAGCCAAAACCCCTTACATGGTAGGCTAGACCACGGCCTAGTGGGCCGAGCCTTCCGTAGTTCGGCCCAGCTGGGTCGGACCCGAATCAGGTCGGGTTGACCTGGACACAACTAGGCCTATATTTTCTTAAAGGGCCATAACATGATAACCAAGTGTCCGTTGGATGAACCGTTTATGGCACTGTGACCCTTGGAGCAAGATGGTCTATTTGGTATTCTTCCCTTGAGTTTTCGAGACAGTTGGTCTACAACCAGGTTGGATTGAACCCGAATCCAACCGTGCCCTCGGAACTAAAACACTTATAACTCAATGACCGACATCCGATTGACACACCATCTGTCGTGTTGGAAACCTAACCACATTTTGGTCCTCTGGGTTAGTCATTATTGTAGCTTAGTGGTGGTCTATGTATGGCCTGTATCATGAGGCGTAGATTCTACATCACTCGAGCGCACCAGGTGCGAGGAATCCTATGGCTAGCTATAACATAAAGAAGGAAAATTGATCATAAGTGGGTCAACATCTATCGATCATGTGTGGGTTCGCATGTATCAGATCCAGTGTGGGTCAGCGCTCTACAATCCTCTCTGGGTTAGCACATATCAATCCTATGTGGGTCAGATCCTGTGTGGGTTAGTGGGGGTTATTACCAATCGATCCTGTGTGGGTCAGCAGCAGTACCTCTTAACTGAATAAGATGATTTTTCTTATGACTAATCATATGTACTTCTGTACTTAAGTTATTCCTGGTGTGAGTTGAGTCCTCTACCTTCATGGTGTTATCTTCGTGGTGTTATCTTCATGGTGTTACTTGTATGGTACTTTTAACTTCATGGTGTCATATTCGTGGTGTTACCTGTGTGGTAATTCTACATTTGGGGTGTTAACTTTGTGGTATTCTTTCCTCATATATGGGATGAGTATTTCCTGATAACATAGGTATATGTATGGCCATATACCTAAGTAGAGTTGATGTCTATCGCTTCGTGCTTTGAGATGGAGGTCTTGCTTTGTGGGTTTTCCTTTGTGGAACTCTGGCTGACCTACATGGGTCTTGGGGTCCCTAATGAGTATTGTTATATTCACCCCTTCATGGGATACGCCTAAACATTGTTGTGTCTTTTGTGGATGACATAAAACATTGATCAAGGTTGAGGGAGCCAGGACTGGACGGTGCTCAGAGATAGACAATTTGGCGGGATGTGACGTAGGGGCTACTGCTCCTGAGCTGTACCTACCCTTCAGGTAGGATCCTTAGTGGACTATCTAGGAGCTATTTTTCACTTTTCAGTTGTACTTGTACTTTTAATTTGGGCTTGTATTCCAGCCCCTTTATATTCATCACTCCTTTTAACTACATCAGTTTTTCTTCGTGGTTTCATCTTGCAGCGCTCTAGTCTGTGTGTATGTACAGGCTTAAAGGTAATGCCTTCCTTTTATAGGGATATGTGTTTTCGGTCCCAGTCACCAGCTCTTGGCCCATGGAAGGTAGGCTTGGGGTAGTCTTAGCACGGGCCTTGAGGGATGGCTCATGACAATAAATCATTTGAAAACATTATTTGAGATTCAATGTTTCCCACTATTGATAATATCATGTTATGTTTGATGGGACCCTTTGATTTTTATGTCTATGGATGCTTTATTAATCTTGGTGGATGTGAATATGGCAGAATTTTATGTGACATTGAAAAGGTTTTTCTTTAATTTAATGTCTTGCTTGTGTGGAGAATGGGACATTGTAGCCTTTGTATAATTTTAAAGAGTGTACCCATTTTGAATAAGGATTTGTTAAAAAATATGAACAAAATTAGGCTGGATAAAGTGTATTTTTTTTAATTTTTCTTTTTTTGTAAAGAAAGTATCATCTTAAATTATAGGTTATGTTTTTTTATATTAATAGTAATGTTCTAAAGATCCTTCTATAGTTTTGATTAATAGTAAAATAATTTAATGAAATATTGTTTTAAATTCATCCTAGATATTAAATGGTTAAAAATTTTATAGAAGGTGGATAATGATAAATTATATATTCAAAATAAAATAAATTTGAAAAACTATTAACATGTTTAAATTTTTTGATTCTAAATGAAATTGTTTTGGAAAAATTAATTTTTGTGTGAACATGATTTAATAAATAAGTAATTATAGATTTTCATGAGACAAGAATTTATTTTGAAAGTAGATTAACAATATTTTTTATACATTCTTTCACTAGTATCTTCGTTAATTTTGGTTTTCATTTTGTTTTTGTACATAACATGTTTTATATGATGTTTTGTGTTAAGTGACTATCATTTTACTATCTTTCAAAAATTATTTTTTAATCTCCCAGACTAGCCTTAGTTTTTTTAAAAAAATTATTACATTATCTATGTTTGTTAAAAAAAAATTATAGATGGATGATAATCTACATTGTTGATGACATGATAACAAAAAATATTTTTTACGATTTGAAATTTAATTGTATGGAATTTTATGTCTAGTTAAAGAATTCAGATATTTATATTCTCTAGAATTCCTAGATAAACCTATCGAGACTCCAAAAATAATAATTTTCTTAACATATATTATGTCATATGATTTCACTTTAAACCATTTTATGTGATAGTTTTTGAAAGTGTTTCCTTTTTTATTTTTTTTATCAATGTGTATTAATAAATGGATTTATTATGGCCATATTTGTGGACTTGTTCATGTTTGAGAGGTATCACCCCTAAGATAATTTTTTATTCTTTTTTTTGTTCCAAATATAGTGGGATCTTTGGGAGGTATCTCATGGGGTGGTTAAAAAATCCCATCTTCCTTTCCTCTCTCTATATTAGTTTTGTTTTAAATTATTGATGATGATAATTTTTTGAGAAGTATTAATGATAAAGGTCCATAATCTTCTATAACGTTCCTTTTCCACTCTAGGATGTCCAGTTTTTTGAGATAAATTTTTCAATATTTAAATGATTTTAAATTTTTTTATAAATTATAAATACATTATGAAATGGTTTTCTATTAATTTCAATGTTTATAAGTGATTATAATTTTTCTATAAACTATTAAATTTAACATGGAATATTATAAACTAATTATAATGATTTTAATTATTTTTTGGGTTTTGAATGTGATTGGAAATAATTTTAATAAATTTTTATATAATTTTATATATGTTAAAAAATATTATTTATGATTATTCATATAACCATGCATGAACAAGCTTCTGTGTAAGGATACATCATTTATTTAACATGGTGGAAGAGGGTATCCTCCCAATTTCATGTGATGAGTAAGGTTACACAATGTATCAAATAATCCATGAATGGGTATCTCAATTTTTGTGCCTAAATGTCAGTGGGTATAGGTAGCAAGTGATAATGTAAATGCGGAAAAGAAACTAAGAGTACACAAAGGTAAAAAATCCTGCAGTTTCCATTTACATTTATTAACATACACTGATCAACATTTCATCATGTAAGTATCACAAGAATGTATCTCATAATACTACCTAGAAGTACTGAATCCAATCTTTTTTAATAGCTTGGAAGACACGTGAGAATCACTCAATATTTACATTGACCCTCTTGGTAGTTCACACAGTCTATCCCCTTTGGCCATGTAATGAAACAAAAAAAGGAAAGACACACTAATGAAGCAATCACCATCAAATCCAACTATGATATTTACAAAATAACTACAAAATCTCTAGGGAAGCACTCAACACCAATTCCCCATGTTGTCTTGTAATGTAAAATAAAGATACTCTTATGGAGCACTCACCTTCAACCCCCTATGTGGCCATGTATCATGAAATATAATAGAAACTATGATAAAACACTCAACCTAAATTCCCCCTATGGTATCACTACACTTGGTTCTAACAATCCAATTTAATTCAATATTTCATATACGATATGAAATATCCAAAAGTAATCACCCAAAATACATGCCTAAACAATTCCAATGCATACCGAAAGCATTTAACAAGAAAAAAAAGACAATCAGTTCAATCCTATCGAACAATGCATGGAAAAAGGTCTTCCTCATAAGAAACATGGACCAGACATCCCTAAACATTCAAACTTGTAAACACACCCATGAGGTGTTCCTTAAACATATAATTTCAAATAAAATCACATCAAAAATCCCTTAATCCAAGAATCAGTCCAAAGAAGATAAAACAATGTTAAATTATCTTAACTGAAAATACCCGAATCATGGGCAACTAGCACATAGGCATATAAAACTCAATGAAAAACTAGGAAAAGAAAAACCCACCTACCTTGATGTTGTACGATGAACACTCTAGGAAGCCGAACCTTGAATTGACGTAGAACTATGTAGATATACAATAATTTCAAAATGTTCAATCATAAAAAACTCTAGGATAAGGAAGAATCCAGAAAAAGGGTTCCAGAAGGCAGAACTCACCGATGATATTCCAATGAAACTAATGGTGTATGATTCGTAGAAACGATGATGGATCAGTGGATTAGATAAGAATTGGTTATTATGTACACTCCTGTATGGGGTACAGGTAGAAGAAGATGAATGTGAGGATTGGACACAACCTTGGTCTGATATTTCAAATAAAAGAAAAATACAAGGTGTGTACTATTAATGAACAAACTGTGTATTTTCCTAAATCTCCCCCTGACATTAGTAGTCTGCCACATCACCCCACACGACCATGTCTCGGTTGTTATACTCCCAATACAAGGATATATGTGGTAACATGGTAGAAATATTGTACCTAGAAGTACATAGCATATACATAGAAAATTTCCAATTCTTACCATTTTCATCAAAAACATACTGAAAGAAAATTCATAAATGAAAAGAAGATCCAGGTTCATAAAAAATTCCCCCCATAAAGATATTAATCCACGAATTTCCCTAAAAAGTTTCCAATGAATAATCCTTGAACAACTCCGACCATTGCGATCGCACATCGGTCTCCCTCTCCCAAGTCTCATCCTATACTTTCTCATGATGCCATAATGCCCATAACAGAGGAACATACCAACAACAGATAACCTTCATTATGAAATCCAAAATCTGTATAGGGTACTCCTCAAATGATTATTCCACATACAACTCAACATCCTCGTGTTGAAGACATGAGATGAGTGTTAAAAGTAATTCCATAGCAGAGAAACGTGGAAGACATCGTGAATAGCACAGTACCTCTATGGTAACTACAACCAATAGGAAAACGACCTGACTATCTCCAAAACCTCATATGGACTGACATATCTTGGTGAAATATTTCCCTACATCCCAATCCTCTAGTGTACCAACCTCAATGTAACATGAAAGACAACCTAATCACCGAACATGAACACTAGAGGTTGTCTACGTTGATCAATATATGATTTTGGGTGAGAATTTGTAGTATCCATCCTCTTCGGAATCAATTCCACCAGCTCAGTGTTCTCTTCGACAAGACGATGTCCCAACATATCCACCTCTCTTGCCTCCAGCCAACATAGGGGTGATTGACATGTCCTACTGTACAAATCGATATAAGGAATCATTTGAATCATTTCTTGAAAACAATTATTGTATGAATACTCTACTAGTGGTATATTCTTCTCATAAGAGACCATGAAATCCAGGATTAATGCTCGAAGCATGTCCTCCAAAACCTAGATCATGCACTCAGATTGGCCATCTATCGGGGGATGGTAGACCATACTCAAAATAACCTATACACCCAATCCCATGTATAGTCCCTTCTAGACACAAGAAGTAAAACATGCATCTTAGTCTGAAATGATAGATTGCGGAACCCCAAGAAACCATACAATATATTGTATGTACAAACTTCAAAACTCTTCAACACTAATGGTATCCTTGATTGGTAATAAGTGTGAATCCTTTGTGAGTATGCCAATGACAACCAAAACTACATCATTCCTTCAAGGATATCATGGAGACCCTGTCACTAAATCCATTACAACTTCATTCCAGTTCCATTTGAGAATGAGTAACTATTGTAAAATCCCTATTGGTCATTGATGATATGCCTTCTCCTAATGATAGGTGAAACATCACATCACAAAACCACCAATATCTCTTTTCATACCTGGCTAACAATACTGATGGTGTAGATATTGATACATCTTGGTGACAACAAGATGAACTTCCCTAATCGAGGAATGAAAATCGTGTATCATATCCTCACATGTGTCTGCTGATACCCATATGAACCCATGAAAACACATGATTTCATCATCCCCTATGGTCCACCCAGGAGTAGGGTCATCTCCTGACACACACTCATATAGGACTAGGACTTCATAATATGATAGCTTCCTCATTGGAACTCAATCCAAAAGAGTAGAGGTAACTGCTATAGATGAATGAAAAGTCTACCCCTATCTACTGTGAACTTCTAAATGCATCTTAGAGAAAAGAGGCATATGCTACCACTCATTGCTGGCCTCTTAAACTGCCTATATTTGATTCCTAATACTCAATGCATTAGCCACTGTGTTCCCCTTCCCAAGTGTGTAGGAAAGATCAAAGTCAAAAGACTCAAGGTAGACAACCCACCTTAACTATCTCAAATTCAGATCACACTGAGTAAAGATATAGTTGAGAATTTTTTGGTCAGTGAAAACCATAAAATTCTCTCCTAAAAGATAGAGTATGAAACAACATAAAGCATGAACAAATACAGATAACTCAAGATCTTATGTCATGCAATTCCTCTCATGTGCCCTAAACTTTAGGTAGCTGCATAAAACTTCTCCTTCCAACTGCATCTGTACTAATCCCAATCTGATACCTGATGCATCACAGTAAATGATGTTACTATTACCTAGTTTTGGAAAACTAGTACCGACACTAAAGTCAACCTCCCTTTTTCTCCTAAAAGGTTGACTCATAAGAATCTATCTGCATGTACGTCACACCCTTCTTAGTTTGGCCTCTCAGTGGTGCTTCTAAGAGAAAAAAATAAAGTATAAAATGACTGTAGTAACCATTCAGCACCAAAAAATTCCATACCTCAAAGAAGTTCATCTTATGATCCTAGGATACGACCACTCTCATCTTCTCTGGGTCTACATGTACTCGTATCTCTGTGATGACATGAAAAATGAAGTGAACTTGATCCCTACAAAAGTGGTATTTTTAGAGCTTAGAATACAACTAATGCTCTCATAGTGTACTCAAAATGATCCCAATATGGGTGGAATGGTCTTGTCGAGTGTGAGCATACACCAAGATATCATCCCCAAAAATAACCAAAAAATAATCCAAATAAGGATGGGAAACATGGTTCATTAGTTCCATAAAATTGGTATGCCCATTCGTGATACTGAACGACATAACCACATACTCATATAGACCATTCCTACCGTGAATGGTTGTAATAGGTATATTTGATGGTCTAATGCACAATTGAAGATAACCAGGCTAAAACTAAATATTTGAGAACACCTAGGCTCCTCAAAGCTAATCAAAGAGATCATCAATCCTCATAAAGGGATATCAGTTAATGATCGTAAACTTTTTCAACTTCTAATAATCCATACAATGACCTTGGGTACCGTCTACCTTCTTCACAAAAAGGACATGTGATCCCCATGTGGATGTACTGTGTCGGATGAAATACTTTTCCCGTAACTCATCTAACTGCTTCTTGAGCCCATGTATCTCTGGTTTAGCCATCCAATACGGAGTAATGGACTCCAATGCCACTCCTAGAACATGGTCAATAGAGAAATATACATCTCACTCCAGAGGTAAACTTGAAAATTCATCTGGAAAGACATCTATGAAACGATCCACCACTGGAAGAAAGTACATATGTGATGTACCCAAATTATCTAGATATAAAATAGAAATTTGGGTTGTAATTCCTTCCAACCCATGATTCTTGGGTCCTACTCTGCTTGAATAGACATCCAACTCTCCCTTGTGTATAAAGGACCCACCCTCTAGTGACGTGAAACTCACCATACCACGATATTAGTCAACAAAGGCCTATAAGGATACTAACCAGTCCATTTTGAGAATTACATCAAACCCCGTCATCTTTAGGAAATAGAGGTCCCATAAGAAGTGAAACCCACCAACCTCAAGAGGACCCTCCTTGCACTGACATACACTAGTTGTTCTAATCCCCAATGGAGTGTCTAGAATCATAACATACTTATATGTAAAGATAAATATCCCATGTTCTCTCCACAACAGAAACATATATAAAACTATGGGAAGCCCCTGTATTGAAAGGAGAAGAATCTAAAACTGAAGAAACTATAATTGTACAACTAACCATAGAGTGTCCAGGATCATGCTCCGGATGGGAATACTCCACTGCAAAAGTCTGACATGTACCGCAACCATGTGACCCTTCCTGACCACCCTTAGCTGATCCACCCTGTTGTCACTGAAAGACTACCAACTGGCTACCAGGGCCATGACCTACACCTCATCCTCAATAGCTGAAAAAACTCTAGTTCCCAATTGAAGGAGAATCTAGTGGTACTCCTCCTATTCATGGAGTCATAGATAAACCCCCATCAGAAGCTTCAGGTGAGAAAAACTGGAAAAAAACACTGAAGATGTCCCATCTTGTCGCAATATTCGCACTCGACTGAGTCTCTCAGGAACCAAGTTTTCATTTGACCACTCTTACCACACTTTTAGCATACCACTTGAATTCCTGAAAAAGTATCCCATCTACTGGGATCTCCGCACGTAGGCTCCCTATGGTATTTCCTACTATCAATTGGAGAAATGCCATCTCTAGATGCCAAACCGCCCAGGCTCACAGTTCCACGCTCCCTCAGATTACACATAGTGATCAACACCTGGTTGACAATAGAAGATATGGAAATCAACCGAGAGATGTTCACCGGGGAAAAGATGTCATTTCTGAGACCATATTCAAATTTTTGGGCCAGAAATAAATTACCACCCTCCAGAATGTGTGTGAAGCACTGAAACTCTATGAAGTGAGAAGAATACTCCATGACTAAAAGAGTACCATGTTATAGACCCACGAACTCTTGAGCTCGTTTGGTCATCAAGGTATTTTGGTAGAAATATTCATAGAATGTCCACTATAACACATCCCAACCCGTAACTTGTTGGCATCGTACATGTGATATCACATCCCACCATATCTTGACAGAATGTCAAATCATGTAAGTAGAATGGTTCAACATCCTCTCTGGAGGTGTCTTGATATGCTTGATGATATAAAAATTAGCTTCCAACCATTACTCCATAGACCAAGGTCTTCCATCCCCTATGAAATTGGGGGGATTCTGCTACTGAAAAACCCGCCTCAACTCTTCCATTGTTGGGGTAGGATAAAATGACCCCTGATAGGTCTGTATCAACCCCATAATACCTTCTCCAAAAAATAAATCATTACCTATTACTGGTAAAATAGCTGGTGCAAAGACAAGCATGACATGGGGATCTACTAGTAGTCCCTAATCTACCACTTATAGTTTCTAAACGTTTCCGTATATCTAGCATAAAAGTAGAGGTCGTCTCGGTGGCATGCCTCTATATGGTCAAGAATACACCTCAGGTCAATTTTATCAAGGACTGAAACATAGAAGTGAAATAAAGGAACCAAATAAAGAAAACAATCATGTTTTACGAGAAGGGTTACATGGCGTGTATACCCTCCACACGACGTGTTCCCTTAGGTTCCAACTTGGGTGAGTTCCCCTGCCAATACTTTTCATGTAACACCCCTACACATGGCATGAAAATCCTGTGACAGGGAATGTACTTGAATCTTCCCTCCTTCTAGAGTTATTCTACAAGGCTAAACCACACGGTTCTCTCCTAGGTAACACTAAATGGTGTTTTTACCCAAGGCAAATGTTTTAACCCTTCGGTTATAACAACCCATTTCATTTTTCACATGGTCAAAGACACGATCAACTATACACGACGTCTAAGAATAGGGCACAACATGTATAGCCTATGCTTCATTCGCTCATGCCTTTAGTCACACAATCAGATACACAGTATCTATAACACGACATGTACTCTCCGTACATGGTGCATTCTAAAAAACATTACCCAACCCCGTGTCTCTACCCACATAGTCATTCACATGGTTATAGACTACACAGAGTATACATAATATACCTAGCATGTACTATCAATAAAATTTGTTTCTTCCAGAATAGGAGATCACATGGCGTGTGTTCATAACACAACATGGCGTGTTGTCTAGGTTTCAAGAATGTAAGCCTCTGAACCTTCTTCAGAACCCTTAAAAACTAATTTTTTTTCAATGAAGGACAAATTTCGACTTGTGAGAGCCCATAATCCCCCGAATCAATGCTTGGAATTTTTATTCAAATCATAAGTAGTCAAAATTAAATTAAAGTTCAATATGATCCTCCAAATTTCAATCCAAGAGGAATCATAACACCTCAGGGACCAAAATTTGGTGTCCCTCTAAATGAAACATTAAAAATCCCAATACCCAATCAATATTGAATGTATTCTATCTAGGAATCTATAACAATATCATGAATATCTAGTAAAACATCTTTCACAACAATATGAAATCATTAATGTACCCTAAATTGCATGACACGAATGAAAACATGTGATCCCAATCAATTGCCTATATGATGCATGAGATGGAATACCATCATCTCATCAGGTTTCAATAGAAATAGAACCACAATGATATAAATCATAACTGCACAAACATGTGAATCACACAACAGTGAAATCAAATCAACAATAACAATTGAAAAACTATAAATATTGCAATATTAGAGGTAACATAGATTTTCCCTGTAAAGGGGTTATCTTCTCCCAGAAAAAACATACTACTAACTACCTATTCGTTCCAATCCATGTCTATAGTCTCCAAACAATAAGACACGAAGAAAAGAAACACCTTTGATACAACTTTGTAACGTCATGGGCCTGATTGCCTCCCAAAGGTGCCATGTACCCCATTGGTCTCATGGCCTCAAGCACCTTTCCCCAAATTCCAGAGGCTACTGACTAGCAGTGGGGGCCTTGGGTGTGATAGTGAAGAAACTATGCCTCAAATGGAAGAGTAACACAGAAGAAACAAACAGTAAAAAGTATAAAAAGCAGTTATAGTAAATAAACAACTAGAGAACATATAAAAATGATGAATGTAAAATATGTATATGAAATTATCCAAACAAGTCACAATGCTGTAAATATAGTACTAAGTCAAAGTAAAAAAAAGTAAAAAGTTAAACTCTAATAGCATCGTAAGCCTCATCTTGGTCACATGCACTCCAGCTCCACAACAATCATGTTCTTGAAGTAGAAGGGTGATTTCCATTATCTATACCTGAAACCATATAATCAATTTTGGTCCAAAAACATGACCCAAATAGGGTGTAAGATGAATCCTAGTAGGAAAACACCACAAGATTTGTGCCTAACTATTAGTGTATATATACAACAATCAATAATGGAAATGAATCAAAGAAACTAGGGGCACAGAAAATTCAGAAATCATACAGTTTCTATTTACATTCATCAGCATATACTCTTCAACAATTAATCTACTAACTATCACAATATGTGTCTTAGAAGACCACATAGAGGGACCGAATCCATGATTCTGCTTTTCCTTTCTAGAGGTGTCACAAACACTCAATATTTAAAAAAACCCTCTGGGTAGCTCACATAGTCATACCCCACTAGCCAAGTAATGAAATAAAAAGGAAAATACACTCTGAGGAAGCACTCACCGTTAATTCCCCCAATGGTATTTCTACAATAACTATAGAATCATTGTGGAAGTAGTCAATGTCAATTCCCCCTATGGTCTCATAAAAAAAACTAAATACACTCCGTTGGAGCACTCACTGTCAATCCCCCCTATGGTCACGTAGCGTCAAATATAATAAACACTCTGAGGAATCACTCATCATCAATTATCCATGTGGTCTTACTACACCAGGTTCTCAAATAACTATAAAATTCTATCATTTATATACGATATAAAATATCCCAAAGTAATCTCCCAAATAAATGGATAGAAAATTCCAATGCTTACCAATAGAATTTAACAAACAGAAAAAGACAATCAGTTCCATCCTATCAAGCATAGAATGGAAGCAAGGCCTGCCTCATAGGAATCCTAAACCAAATGACCCGAATCATTCAAACAAGGAAACACCCCCATGGGGTGTTCATTAAACATGAAATTTCACATAAAATTACATCAAAAAATCCTTAATACAACAATCATTCCATGGAAGATAACACATGGTTCAATTTACATAACCATAAATTCCCAAATCATGGGTAATCGACACTAAGGCATATAAAATTCATAGACAAACTATGAAAGGAAAAAAACCACCTACCTTAACGTTGTATGAGAAACACTCTTGAACTTAAGAACTTGAATCGGCTTAGAATGATGTATATCTATAAATACATCTAAAAATTTCAGCATCTAATAACACTCATATGATGAATAATTATGTAAAAGGGATTAAGAAGAACGAGGAACTCATGTAGGGGATTCCAACACAACCAACAATGTTTGATTCAAAAAATGATTGATAGATCAGTGTATTAGTGAAGAATCGCCAATTCTGTATGCACCTTCATGAGTTATATCTAGAAGAAGATGAATGTACGGGTTATACATGACCCCGATCTGATATTTTGAATAAAATAAAAAGTACACGACATGTACTGTTAATGAACACATTGTGTATTTAACTCAACCGACCCCCAACATTAGCAGTCTTCCACATCACCCCACATAGCTATGTATCAGCCATTACATGCCCAATACATAGCTATATGCGGTAACATGGTACATGGTGTGCACTCAGATTCACACGGTGTGTACTCAGAAGTATATGGCATGTGGAAAGAAAATTTTAAATTCATCCCTTTTTCCTAAAAAACTACTGGAAGAAAGATCCATACCAGAAAATATGATCCATTGTCTTTCAATGTAACTACACCAAAAAATTTCTTGAGTGTTTTTTCAAACATCCAGATGGTGATGAAGGATGGTTGGTTACCCACAAACCCCCGCTATCTCTTCCAAGAATGTTTATTTACAAATTCTTTGATGCCAGAAGTCAAAATTTACGTAGTTGTGATATTTTATGAGATTTATGAGGTTGTTCATATTGGGAATTGTGTTTGGTAGCTTTAGTATTCTAGGTTGATATATTTTTTCTCTAGAATACCCTAATATCCATATTACATCCATGATGGGTATTTGATGTGATTGTACATGTGTCATCAGGTGATATGTATTGCGATCGATGAGTCTTCATTAGGTGGTATTTGATGGGATGCCCCGGCTGACTTCTAACAAGATGTGATGTGAATTCCTAGGTGTCTTCATGAATGATTTTGTTTTATTTCAATATGTATTAAGACAAGATTTTATGGATGTGATGGTAATTTTCATACCTATGGAGTTGGGGTTTGATAGTGTAAAATTAGTGTCAATATATTGATTGGTACCATTATGGAGAGTATTATTCATATTATGTGACTAAAATTTGAATTATTATTTAGTGAATGTGCCTTGGTTAATATCGTATTGGTTAGTTGATATGTTTTTTTGGTTTATTTATTTTATCACAAGTGAATTATAATTCTCTTTTCACATGTTCATGAGAAAATTTGGTTTTGATCCAACAATGTATACATATTCTGTGCACACTGCATATATATAAACAATTTATTAGGTTTCTATGTGTACATTGATGATCGAGCTACACATTACTATCTTGGGTTTTATGATTTTTTGTTGGTTTCCTAGAAATGTATTATTATTGATGTATTACTTAGTGAACTTCGTTATAATAATATGAGATTATAATATTTCTGAAAATTAATTTTTTTCTCTCTTATGTGAAACAAATTTTTAGTGATTGATATCCTATCTCTTAGTCCATATTTTATTAGGTATGTGTAATTCCTCTTATATGGGATAACTTATTTAAAGCCTTGGTTTTAGTTTCCAACTTGAGGCCTATAGGAAGAGGGACTCGATGGGTCATTATATTCCTTTCTTGTTGAGAAAGTATTATTTTCAACAATACATAATGTTTTGTTTAAAGGGGGAGTGTGTTGAGAACAATACTCTGTCTCTTTATGACAATTTTTATGCCTCACAAATACCCTTAATTATTTTATAATGATTTTATTAGTTAATTATTTTTTAGTAATTTATTATTCATTATATTTTTATTTCTGGATGAAATATTTACGTTCTTGAATAACGAGCATTAATTTCTAAGTTATTCACATTTAGCGTGTTCTGGAAACACTGTTCATACCCTACTTATTCAGGATCTAATTTAGTGTGTTCTAGAAACACTATACATATCCTACGTGGAGAAACATAGAGTAAGGATAAAATTCAGCATATTCTTTTTGAGATAATTGAAAAGTATGGTTAATTAACCATACGTTATCAACAATGTATGAAAAATAACCATATGTTAGAAAGGAACCCTATGTTTGGGATATCAGAGAAGTATGGAAGGAGAACTGTATGTAAGTATTAAACGTTATGTTTGTTTCTCAAAATTATGTTTCATCAACCTTACTTTTGTAAACAACTATACATTCTGGGAAAAGTATGGATCAAGTAAAAATATGGATCTTTTACCATATGTTTGAAAGTTGAAGATAAAAGTATGGATGACCAACCCTACTTTTATGATAAACCCTACTTTTAGAGAAAGTGACATAAACCTTATGGTTGTAAACAACCATATGTTATAAACCCTATGTTTGAATACTATGTCATCAACATTACCTTCAAGGGATGAATACAGTACAACTCAGCCTTACGTTTGGCGTCAGAGAATTTAAAGTTCATATATTTATGCAACGGTCAGTAAGAAGATTATTATGCGGATTTCAAGATAGATTTAAAGCTGAATTTAAAGTGCGACATTGACTATTTCAAAGATTTTTTATAAATGGTTTAAAGATCTAATTAAAAGGATATTTTTATGCCGAGTCTTCAGGGATGTTACTTCTTCTCTATAAATTCAAATGTTTAAATTTCAAGAATCAAAAGGTGAATTTTGTGTACATAAATTTTCATGATAAGTATTTATCGTTTAAATATTTATATGAGTTTTATTTTTAATGGTCTTATCTGATCTCTCGATCATTCTAGAAAAAGGTAAGAAAAACAGAGACTATCAAAAAATTCAGATCTGCTGATTTGAGAGAATGCCAAAGCTCTGTTTTCTGAAGAAGAAAAATCATGATAGAAGATTCATTTGTTCTACATTGAAAATAATTTATAAATCTTCTACTGTTGAAGTTGTGAGTTATATTTCTATATCTACTGCCTCAGGATCGACTCAAAATGACTCTTTTGTGAAGCTCATTATTTCTGAAGACAACGATTCATCTACTATCAATTGCATGCTGTTGCAATTGTGAAGAACATCTAGAAATAATTTTCAGAATATAGAAATATTTCTATTCTTGAGTGACCGACTTCTCGTACTATGTTGTGTTGGTTCTGGAGTGAACCATAAGGCTTCGTTATTACTTATATTGTAAAGATATCAACTTCCTGAACTCAGTTGTTGAAACGGTCTGTTGAAATGAGGACCAGTTAGTGAAAATCACCATGCTCATGGAGTAGAGCATTGGTGGAGTGGACTAGGGGCTTTTTGTTCCCCAAAACACTACATATCTTGTGTCTCTGCTAAATTTCCACTACATTAATTAATTTTATTAGAGTTAAAGGTCAGAACACAATCTCGCAATGATTTTTGAAAAGACACAATTCACCCCCTCTTGTGTATATTTTGTATAATCTAATCCAACAATTGGTATTAGAGGTTAATCTTTATGATTAAGCCTTAACAGGATGAAAGTGATTATAAACAGATATTGATGACTGGTACAAGAGAGGTAATGTCTATGGTTAGAGAACCTTACTTCAATGGAGAAAAGCACGGATACTGGAATTGAAGAATGATTATCTATCGGAAAAACCTTGGATACAGAGTATATTCTAAGATTCTGACTCCATATGAAATACCAAAAAAAATGAAACATGGAGTGTAGCTACTGAATCATGTTATGATATGAAATCAAAGGCAATGAATTAAATTATATGTGGTCTAGGACCTAATGAATTTAAAAGAGTATCTCAATGCTCGAAATAATATGAAATGTGGGAAACTATTGTTGTTGCTTATGAAGGAACTAAAAATATCTGGGAAATGAGATATGAAACTACTAAGATTAAATTTGATAATTTCAGAATTATTAAAGGATAAATATTATTCAAATGAATGGAAGATTGACAGATATTGTCAATAACATAACCGCTTTGGGAGATCCCATTAAACAATAATATAATGCTTTAAGATTACTGAGAGTACTTCCTACAAAATGGAATGGAATCTCTGCAGCAATCAGACATCTAACACCTATCAAAGACTTAACCATGAGATAGAAGATTGAAATATTAATGATGTATGAAGCTGTGATGGAAGATGAACCTAATGAACATAAAGTTCTTATCAAAAGAGATGACACTACCTTGAAAGTATCATCCCAGATCAAAAATAGAAAGATGAGGAAAAGTGTAAAAGAGAAATTAGAAAGTTCTAATTTATCTAATTCTGATGTGGAATTGGCTCAGGTAGACATAAGATTCACTAAATTTTATATAAAGAAGAAGGGATTTAGAAAATCCTTCAAAAAGGATGAAAAGGAAGTCAGATGTTATGAATGCAAGAAAATGGGGCATATCAGACCTGACTGTCCTCAGCTAAAAGAAGACAAGAAAAAGATATTCTTCAAAATAAATGATTACAAGCATTAAGAAAAAAGGATATTAAATCCACATGGAGTGTATATGAAGACCCCAGTAGAACTTTTGAATAATACTCAGATAAGGAAGAAGTAAATCTGAAAGCCAACATGTGTGTTATGGAAGAAACAGATGAGGTACAATCTTACTGCTCTTCTGACTCTAGTTCTGAATCGAGTTTCTCTAATGAAAAACTTGCAGCCTACTGCAATATGATTGAAAATAATATGATTATCTATTTAAAAAGTATAAGCCTTTCAAGAACATTCATAAGGCTATTACTGATTAAAGAAATAAAATTCTGAAACAAGATAAGGAGTTAACTAAAAAATTTGACTCAATTAACACTAACAACACAATTTATGAATCAAAGATAAAATCACTGCAAACTAAAGTGGAAAATTATAAAAATGTATCCCGTGTTTTCACTAAATGAGAAAATACATTAAATTAAATTCAAGGGAAAATGTCATTTAAAAGGAATGATTTGTAATTTCCAGTAAAGGAGAAAAACCCAAGCTGTATAAGAATTATTTTATTCGATGTGAGAAAGACTAGAATGTAATTAAGGTGGAATAAGAGAACTAATTTAAAAAAATGTTTCTTAAGACAATCCAAAATAAGTTTTATTAAGAATGAATATTAATCAAATGATTTATTTGAATCTTATGAAATTAGAAAAACTAATCAAGTCTGGATTCCAAGATCCTTGCTAGCTAACACCACCGGACCCAACCAAATATGGGTACCAAAGAAAATTGTGTAAATACCTTTGTAGGGAGCATGTCATAAAATAAAAAGGAAAATGTGGTATATGGAAATTGGCGGCTCAAGGAATATGAGTGGAAACTCATAGAATTTCTCTACACTCACTCAAAAAGATGGTGGACATGTCACTTTTTGGTGACAATGCCAATGGGAAAATCATTGATATTAGAACAATTGGAGATCTAGAAGCTGTCTCAATCAACAAAGTAATTCTTATACAAGGATTGAAACATAATCTGATAAGTATATCTAAACATTGTGATAATGGTTATTCACTTTATTTTTCTAATAATTGATGTTCTGTTTTCAAAAATAATTTTCTTAAATTAAGAGCACCTAGAACTAACAATGTGTATAGCCTGGATTTAAATTCCTTTTGTAAACAACAATTAAAATGCTTAACTGATAAAGTAAATGAATATTGGATCTCTCATAGGATACTTGGACATTGTAATGTATATGTTTTACATAAATTATCTAAGAAATGATTAGTTTCTGATTTTCCTAGTCTCAGATTTGAAAGTGACAGATTCTATGATTCATGTCAACATGGAAAGCAACACAAATCATCCTTCAAATATGTTAACAAAATTGCTACATCTAAACCTCTAGAACTTATCCATATGGATTTGTTTGGACATTCAATAGTAGCAAGCTTGGCTGGTAAATTATATGTATATGTTTTAGTTGATGATTATTCTACATTTACATGGATTTTCTTTTTAAAATTTAAAAATAAAGCTTTTAATTTATTTGAATGTTTTTGAAAAGCTGTTCAAAATGAAAATGGTTTAAAAATAATTTCATTAAGAAGTGATCACAATGGAAAATTTTAGAATTAGGAATTTAATTCTTTTTGATCAAATGTGGGTATTAAACACACCTTCTATGCACCAAGAACACCTCAAGAAAATGGAATTGTTGAAAGAAGAAATAGAACTATTCAGGAAATGGCTAGGACTATGCTAAAAGAATACAGTCTTCCAACCTATTTTTGGGTAGAAGTTGTAAGCACAGCCTGCTATATAATGAATAGGGTTTTAATTAGAACAATTTTGAAATAGAAACCTTATGAACTTTAAAATAACAGAAAACCTAAAGTAAATTACATTAATGTTTTTGGATGAAAAGTTTTCATATTGAACAATAAGGGAAATCGTTGGTAAGTTCGATACAAAATCTAATGAAGGCATTTTCTTAGGATATTCAGCTACCTCCAAATCTTATAGAGGCTCTAATAAGAAATCAAGGATTTTGGAAGAATCAGTTAATGTGAAATTTGATGAATATGATCCCTTTGAGAAAAGGAGAAATCAAATGGATGAATCTGACTCTGATGATAACATGTGACTTGAGAACATGAAAAATGATTTTGAAAAAGATATAAAAGAAATTCAGTCCAGTTCAGAAGAAAATGATATTTAATAACCCATGAGTGTGTTGCTTAGACAAACTAGAACCCTATGGGATCATTCTTTAGAGACTATAATAGGTTAATTAGACACATGAATAAAAACAAGAAGAAATATAGGAAATATTGTAGAATTTTTTGCCTTTATATCCCAATTAGAACCCATGTCCATAGAAGAAGCTTTAGATGATGAAGGCTGGATGATAGCAATGAAGGAAGAATTAAACTAGTTCAAAAGGAATGATGTCTCGAAGTTAGTTGAAAGACCCCAAAACTATCCAGTGATAGGAAACCAAATGGGTCTTTAGAAACAAGCAAGATGATCAAGGAATAATAAATATAAATAAAGCTAGACCTGTAGTTAATGGATATAATCAGTAAGATGGTATAGATTTTGATGAGACCTTTGCACCAGTAGATAGATTAAAATCCATTAGAATCCTTCTAGCCTATGCATCTCATATGAACATTAAATTATTTTAGATGGATGTTAAGTCTGCCTTTTAGATGGTTATTTAATGGAGGAAGTTTATGCTGAGTAACCTCCTAGTTTTGAAAATTCTCAAAAACCAGATTCTATTTTTAAACATAATAAATCTTCTTTATGGACTTAAACAAGCACCTAGAGCTTAGTATTAAAGATTAATCTATTTTCTATTGAAAAATGATTTTACTGTTGGAATGGAATATCCAACCCTTTTTATGAAAACTGTAAATTCTAATATTTTATTAGTTCAAAATTATGTTGATGATGTAATTTTTGGATCAAATAATAAATCCCTTTGTCATGTGTTTTCAAAGTTAATGCAAAAATAATTTGAAATGAGTATGATGGGAGAAT
Organism: Viscum album; assembly: GCA_963277665.1. Classification (NCBI taxonomy): domain Eukaryota; kingdom Viridiplantae; phylum Streptophyta; class Magnoliopsida; order Santalales; family Viscaceae; genus Viscum; species Viscum album. The sequence goes on along the minus strand of OY728122.1, from coordinate 572,557,682 downwards.
TAAATTACTACGAAGGACTTCAAATTTATAAAAAATATTTTTGAAATGTTTTCAATCAAAGAAAATACATTATTGATTTCTTAAAAAAAACTCGACTTGAAAACAACAAGATATATACAAATCCTATGGGTACTAATGTAAAAAATGATTTGAATGAAACTGGAAAATCAGTTGACTACAAGTTGTATAGAGGTATGATTGGTAGTTTATTATATCTTATTGCTAGAAGGCTAGATATAATGTATTTAGTTTGTCATTGTGCAAGATTTCAATCAAATCCTAAAGAATCCCATTTGAATACAGTTAAAAAAAATTATATATTTAAAAATAACAATTTTACAATCTCTTCTTTATCCCAAAACTTCTGATTTTAATTTAATTTCATATTCAAATGAAGACTTTGGAAGTTGTAGATTAGATAGAAAATGCACTTCAGAAACTTTTCACTTTTTAGGGAAATCCTTAGTGTCATGGTCAAGTAAAAAGCAATATTCAGTTGCTCTGTCAACAGCTAAGAAAGAATATGTTTATGTTGGCAGTTTCTCTATATAAGTGTTGTGGATGAAAAACACTCTTATGTAATTTGGACTAAATTTTAATAATACGCCTATTTTATGTGATAATACTGGTTCTATAAATATATCAAAAAATCCTATTAATCATTCTTGAACTAAGCATATTGATGTCAACCATCATTTTCTTAGAGATCATGTTCATAAAAAGGATATATCATTGGAATTTGTATGTACTGAAATTCAATTAGCTAATATTTATACTAAACCACTTCCCACTGTAAGGTTTGATTTTATTATGGGGGATCTTGGTTTATTTATTTTTAAATAATTTTTTATTTTACTATGCTGATTCATTATTTTAATACTATTCAAACTAATTTGGTTATTTGTTCTTCAAAAAGTATAAGGTTCTTTTCTCCATATAATCAATTTTAATTTTCATTTATAAATCTATGTAATGATTAATGAAATCACGGGAATAAAAGATGTCAGAAACCCTTTCAACTTCTAAATCATTTCATTTCTACCAAAACCTTTCCGAACCTGAGAATCTTCACCACTTCTCATCAACCCTAATTTTTGAACTGCTGAAACCCTAACCTTTAAAGCTTCTACGATTCTCACAGAGATGGCTAAGACTAAGAGAGTTAATAAGGTTGAGACCAGAAATTCAATGAAACAGCACTCCGAAGGAAGTAAAATCTTATAGGGAAAGGTGATTGATCTCGAATGGATTTTTCAAATGAATCTCCTCTTAAAACAAGCACTGTCGTTTCAGATTCTAGAATATAATTTCAACAGTGAGAATACTGAATTTTTGTATGAGGTAGAACTTCAATATTTCTTCAAGTACGTACAATTTTGTCTAGGAGACAATGAGGACCCAATGCTGTCTAAGATAGAGGATAGGGATTTTTTGATATCATCAGTTGAAATTGGTCAGATTTTGAATTGCCCTCATGAGAGAGTCTTTCATTTTGATTTAAAAAATACAGGATATTATGTGCATAAATCTGTGGAAATTATGTCTTTTCATTTTGGTTATACTTCTATAAAGAAGATGTTTATTATGTATATAGAGCCAGATCAGAAAATCCTTGTGAAATTTGTCTAAACAGGGATTGCACTGAGAATGTCAGTGATGGAAAATATATTGCATCCAGGCATGTATATAATTTATCTTCTGTTCAGTGATATAAAATTAATGTTTCATAGGTACATGGTGAGGTACCTGTGTTACTACTGTCATAGTGAAGCCAGAATGAACTTCTACCCTTTTGGTAGATTCATTTCCAAACTATTGTTCGAAAAGTATATGGTGAGACTGGTGGATACCAGAGTAAAATTTCATCATAGTAATGCTTTCAATGCTGGAACATTTAGAAAAATTGGCTATTTCTGGAGCACTAGAAAAGGAAAAAAATTTCCAGTAGGTGCTAAGGAAGAAACAGATAGTGATCGAGTTAAATCTGCTCAGTCCAAAGAAGGACACGCTGAATCCCGAGTAAGAACTGCTGGAAGGAGAATTATATTTGACATGGAAGACACTATGGAAGAAATAAGTCAGTTGGGACTTCAGACTCAGAGAAAAATAATTGACAATGAGGAACTTGCATCCCCTGTACTAAAAGTAAGAGATTTACTCTCTTATAGTTTTGTATGAGAAGATGATACTGAAAACCAATGTAAGCCATTGTTGAGAGCTCAGAACCAGTGGAAAGGCCTCATATTCAATCTGAAAATCAATAATTAGGTAAATGAGAGACTCAGGATCAGGTTGTAACTGATGTTGAAGTTAAAATTAAAAAGGAAAAGGAGGCAGAGCCTGGTGAGGAAGTGGATAGACCTCAGGAAACTCTATAAGATATTATCTTAGAAAATCCATTTTAAGAACAAGTTATTGATGTTCATGATGAACATGTTTCTGAAGCTCAAACAGAGGTACTTCATGAGATTTTTTTTTGGAAGATTCTGTAAAAAACATTAAGGAATAATTTGTGGATCAACTAGCTTAGGAAAGGGAACAATAAAAATCTAATGCAGATTCACTACCTTTAGTATTGATGCATCACACTGGCACTGAGAATGAGAATCAAGCATAGGGTGCATCTACTTTAGGGAATAAGGAAATTGAAGAGCTATACAGAAATGTGTCTCAATTGGAATCTGAAAATGATACTCTCAAGAGAGCCTTAAAATCAGAACAACTCAAATTTCAGAGATATAAGGATAGTATAGTTTCAAGGCAAGAGGTTGAAATTTTTAAGAAGGATATGCTGAATGCTGTTGCAAAATTAATGTCTGAAATGGTTCGGAAATCAGATTTATCAGATCTCAAATTATTTATGGAGACACAGTTTGCATCTGTCAAAACTAGTGTTGCTAGTGGGTCAGGTACTTTACCTGATTTACTCAGAAATATTCAGGATATCATAGCTACCATGAGAAATATGAGTGATATATTGCATGATCTTAATTGCAGTAGTGCTCCTTTATCAGTCCTATTGGACAATTAGAAATTCTTGGTTGATTAGTTTACATCAAGTGAACCATCTCTTAGACTTGTGCTGACTCAGTTCACAGAGAATTTGTCTTTGTTTATAGAGAAGGAAGAAATAATTCATGAGTTTTTGAGAGTCAATCTCATAGAAGACATTCATATGACTCAAGAAGCCAGAGAACGTATTAATAAGCTTGGTGATAGAATGATGCAAATACTCAGGGAGAAGTTGACAGAAATAAGCTCTGCAGCTCAGAGGAGATAGATCCTAATTTATACCCCGACCAAACCTTTATTACTTTGTTCATCATAATTTTATCTATTCCAACAAATCAATGGAAATTATTTTGATTCCTCTATTTATCAATTATTTTCCTTTAAATGAAATTATGTTTCTTTAAATTTCTTTTGTTTTACTATCTTTGTTTCGATATGCCAGTATTCCGGATTTAATTTTTTCCAAACACTTAGTTATTTCATTTACATAAGTTCAGTGCAACATTAATTGTGTTTTATTCCATCTATTTTCATTCATTTTGATATCATAAAAGGGGGATAAATTTGGATAAACAAAAAATTTTTGTTTGTTTTATTTTATTGGGGGAGAAATTGAGTTAAATTTAATATTTTATTTATATTTTTAAAATTCAAAACTATATGTAATTAATTAATTTTTGTGTAATTTCATTAATTATTTTATGGGTTTTGTGATCATCAAAAAGGGGGAGATTGTTTAGAAAGTGTTGTTTTCAACAATACATAATGTTTTGTTTAAAGGGGGAGTGTATTGAGAACAATACTCTATCTCTTTATGACAATTTTGATTCCTCACAAATACCCTTAATTATTTTCCAATGATTTTATTTGTTAATTATTTTCAAGGAATTTATAATTTATTATATTTTTATTTCTGGATGAAATATTTATGTTCTTGAATAACGATAAATAATTTCTAAGGTATTCGCATTTAGCGTGTTTTGGAAATAGTGTTCATACCCTACCTATTCGGAATCTACATTATCATGTTCTGGAAAAAATTTTCATATCCTATATGGAGAAATGTCTCATAAGGATAAAATGCAGCGTATTATTTTTGAGATAAGTGAAAAGTATGGTTAATCAACAATACGATTTCGGAAAAGTATGAAAAATAACCCTACATTAGAAAGGAACCCTATGTTCGGGATATCAGAGAAGTATGGAAGGAGAACTGTACTTACGTATTAAACATTATGTTTGTTTCTCAAAAGTATGGTTCATCAACCTTACTTTTGTAAACAACCTTACGTTCTTGGAAATGTATGGATCACGTTAAAGTATGGATCTTTTACCATACGTTTGAAAGATGAAGAGAAAAGTATGGATGATCAACCCTACATTTATGATCAACCATAAGTTTGGAGAAAGTGACATAAACTTTATGTTTTTTAAAAACCATATATTATCAACCCTACGTTTGAAGACTACATCATCAATCTTACGTTCAGGGGATGAATACAGTTTAACTCAACCTTACGTTTGGCATCGGAGAATTTAAAGTCGATATTTTTATGCAACGGTCAGTAAGCTGATTATTATGAAGATTTCATGCCAGATTTAAAGCTGAGTTTAAAGTGTGACTTTGACTATTTGAAATCCATTTTATCACTGGTTTAAAAATCGAATTAAAAGGATATTTTTTATACCGAGTCTTCAGGGAAGTTACGATTTCCCTGTAAATTCAAATGTTTGAATGTTGCGAATCAAAAGGAAAATTTTGTGGATCTAAATTTGCAGGATAAGTAATTATCATTTATATATTTATATGAGTTTTATTTTTAATGGTATTATGTGGTCTCTTGATCATTCTGGAAAAAGGTAAGAAAAATAGAGACTATCCAAAAATTCAGATCTGTTGATTCAAGAGAACAACAATGCTCTATTTTCTGAAGAAGAAAAATCCCGATATAATATTCATTTGTTCTACATAGAATATCATATTTAAATCTTCTACTGCTGAATTTGTGAGTTATATTTATATATCTACTAAAACAGGATGGACTCAGAATGACTCTTTTGTAAAGATCATTATTTCTGAAGACAACTATTCATCTACTGTCAATTGTATGATGTTGAAATTGTGAAGAACATATGGAAATAATTTTCAGAATACAAAAATATTTCTATTCATGAGTGATCAACTTCTTGTACTAAGATGTGTAGGTTCTGGAGTGAACTATAAGGCTTTGTTTTGACTTAGATTGTAAAGGTATCAACTGCCTGTACTCAGTTGTTGAAACGGTCTATTGAAATGAGGACCAGTTAGTGAAAATCACCAAGCTCATGGAGTAGAGCGTTGGTGGAGTGGACTAGGGGCTTTATGTTCCCCGAACCACTCTATATATTGTGTGTCTACTAAATTTATACTACATTAATTCATATGATTAGTGTTAAATGGCATGAAAAAATCTCACAATGATTTTTGAAAAGACACAATTCACCCCCCTCTTGTGTATATTTTTTATAATCTGATCCAACATTTCTATATTACCACCTTAAGAGGGGTACATTTGTGAGAAGGGTGTTGAGATAATAAATTTCATTAAGATCAGATTTCTATTTCCTGAAGTTGTTAATTTCAATGTCTTGATGATAATGTTCCTTGTTTATATATCCAACTAACTAAGATAAATTAATATTGATATAAATTCATTTAGATAAAGGATTGTGATGGATGTTTTAAAAATTTACAAAAAAGATTAGTTAATGATCTAGTGATGGCCTTCCTATTTACAAAAATTTAATTTGATATCTATAGAGATTCTTCTATGAAGGTAATTGCTTTCGTTTTAACTCATGGTAAACACATAATTTCAAATGCATGACAGAAAATTTTAATCCATGAAAAAAATTACTTCATGAAGGATCATGAATTTTTTAGCATAGTTTTTGTTTTTATAAAATACTGAAATAATTTATATATAGTTAAATTTGTAATATATAGTAACCATAAACATTGAAGGTATATATTAACTAAAAAAGTGTTGAACATTTGGAAAATAATATGGTTCAAACTATTGTAATTTTGGTTTCCATATCCCCAAAATGAATAGTACATTTTTATTAACATATCATATATAGAGTGTGTTATGTATTATTTTCAGCTACAATAATAGTGTTTTATCATCCAATATTTTAATGCTAATGTCCATATGTTATTTTCCATATCAAAATGTTATATAAGTTTCCGGACTGTAATGAGAACCATTGGATCCTATGACATTGATCATAAAAAATAAGTCATATGGTGTAGATATATCATATTTCTGGATATAGTACCAATCTAACTGTCAGCTTTTGGGAGTTCATAATCATTGATACATCTTCACATGAAGTTATCACTTGTTAATATATTGAATGTAAGGCCATATGTACAATCCTTCCAATAGGAACATTTCATGATTCATGTGTCATTGGTTATTCATATGTATAAACATGTTTATTAGTCTCATGATTTTAGTTCATTATCATTGTGTACCATTTTATTATGTACATTGATGAATGAAAAAACCCTAAAATTAAATTCATGGTGACCTTGATTTTATTTGGGTGTGTCTTTAGTGGTATAACATTGGTTAAATAGTCATTATAAAACTAGTCACTTTTGAATCAATTAATTGATATCTCAGACATAGTTTATCATGATGGTAGTACCCTCATTAAATCCATGTCCATTGAATTTGGAGGTAAGTTCATCTTGATAGATCAAAAATTAATAAATCAGTAATGGACGATGACAACGGTTGTTCATCCTGCTTTATGAGATATCATAAGAAAACAACATTCTATTAAACAATGTAATAATGTTTGATAGTTATCATTTCTATAATAATTACTTATATCATTAGGTTCCTGAATGGGTTTGTAGACTCTTTACATAGTCTATGAATGTTATTGTATACTCTCGAGATTAGGGCCAATAGGTTCACACATAATAGCATATTCATGATCCTGTCATATTCTATTGATTATGTGTTTATACATAGTGGCTCCAACCATAGGGAATGAGTGTTTCCCATGTATTAATGATCATTAATGAATAAATTAATTCATTATTATACATTAATGTTATAATTTATTTTCAATTTATTTAATTTAAATATTTAAATGTATTAAATTAAATACATTGAAAAATTTTATATGAATGAATATTATTGTAATGTTCATCATTCACATAAAATTGTTGGAATTAAAAGTCAAGTTAATGGCCTGTATTTTTCCCATAATATATTTAATATATATTAAAATAATTTGATAAAAATATAAATGAAATTATGACATAGATAGTTCTCTATAATGTGTTATTCATAGCTTATTTTCTTGGCGTTGGATATATGGGTGTCAGATAAAACTTTCAGGGTATTTTTGTTTCCCACTATATAAGCATAGGTGAATATATTTTATAACTATAAATTTATTCCCATGGATTGAGAGATCTTATCCCCTCTTTGTTGTCCCAACTAATGGCTTACTGAATTACTCAAGAGGGGGTGAATTGAGTTCTTAAAATTTCTTTTTCATAAAACCACCCTCTTTAGGTTTGTTCATTAAAAATATTTTCCTCAAAGAGGATGAATTGGAAAATAAAAATAATTTAAAGGAAATATATTGTACACATGAGATTTATAATGGTTTTTTTGAAAAGAAATACCCTATTCCATTCCACAAACTCACTACTCCACTAGTTTTGTTATTATCACTATAACATCCCTTTTACCTGGGGAACCCATTTGACTACAAGTACCTTTCCCTTAATAGAATGGTGTAAGAAATTTCAAACAAGATCTCCCAAAACATGGTCTATCCAAAATATTAAAAACACTCTTATAATGAGTATTAACATGACAGAATGATCTTAATATTTTATAGGAATGTATGTAGCACATAGTAGCAAGAAACAACTAATAATAGATGAAGATTCATCCTAAATGAATGATATACTCCAAGGTACAGATTACGATGATCTTTAGTCCAACTAATAGAATTGATAAGCACAACATGAATGTTTGGTTTCAACTATGTATAAATCTCTGTATTTTTTTATAACCAATGAAATCAACTATCTCTCCTATTATTATTTTTACAGAGGCTAACAAATATTTGTTTGTACTTTTTAAACATGAGTGAGATATAATTATAATGGTTGGATGATATTTTATAGTAGTCTTAATGATACATCATATTAATGATATACATCCATATTTACTATGTATAGGAATTTATTTTGTAGCAACTATGGCCGAATTATTCTAGTTCTTTAAATTTTCATATTCCTGGTAAGTGTTGTGCAGAAATTTCACTCCTTAAATGGATAATATCCTTTTTATTTTCTCTAAAAGAATGATGATATTTATTTAGAGATTATAAATGTAATCGTGAAATTCTAAAAAACTAGATCCTCTTAAGATATCAACTGTATGCATTGTACATTATAAGAAATCATTCATAAGAAAAAGTAAATATTCCCCATTAGATAGGCTAACTTCAAATTAATGTATGATAATTATTAATTGTAAGATAAAATATTTCTATGTTGTAAAAAATAGCTTCTTTGACATTATAAACCATTGAATATTCATTTTAAAGGATAATTTCTTTTCATATTTTCACTCTGACTAAAGAATCTATCTTTAAAACATAGTCACAATTCGTAAGATAATTTCACGCATAGTTAATAAAACATTGGCACTTTCTAATTTTCAGAAACTAAATATTCTCTTCAATTATAATAAGATGAAATTAATTCATATAATATATTAAACACTAGGAACCAAATTTTAAGATAAATATAATCTAAAACACTTATTATAGACATGTTAGTTTAAATGTAGGGATTTAGTGAACCATCAAAACCCATAACACCAACATATATTGGAATAACATATTCTTTCTTACAATATACTATTTTTGATGTTCAAAAAAACTATTATATGGAAAAAAAATCATACATTAATTTTAAACATTCATAAAAAATATGTTTTCTTTTCTTTTTATCATTTTCGAAAATAAAATTATTTTTGTATCCTTTCCCCTTTTTAAAAGACAAGATAATTTTTTAATATTTTCATTTCCTTCTCCACATTTTTGTGATTCAAAAAAGAAGTAGAATAATTAATACACATTATATTGCACAGAAAACATATGAATAAATTAGTTCTACTATTGATAAATAAGATTTGGTATTAAATAGATTTCATAATGAAACATTAAAAATATATGGTATAAAAGGTTGATAAAATAATAAATTTAAAAGAAATAAATAAAAAGAATATTGAATGGTTAAAAAATATTGGGGTATATAAAAATGATTATAGAAAAGGCATGAAATAATTAATATCATTCAATGAGATTTTATCATAAATATATACAAATGTTTTTAAGAATTCCATAATTTAGGAATGATTTAAATATTTTTTTAGAGTACCCATCCACTAGACAAAAAATTCCCTGATCTAAATAATAATAGTGTATCAACCGCTGGTCATGAAAGGATTTTTTGGAAGAGTATTCTTGAAATATAAAAAGTTATCATGAGTTAATTAGGATGAAGGGAGTGGAACATAAGTTATCATACCAACAACATAACCCAACATCAATATGAATTTTCCAGGACTTTCCTATACATTGGATCAAACCTTAATGGTGTCAAATGGATGTTGATATTTCTATCCATAACTTCACAAAATAAATTTTATCTAAATGGGTAAAGAATAATTTATATGATGGTTTATGTATTGATAAATACACTACTTTAGAAAACCAATTATTCTCCCTTTAAGTGAAACTATACTTTTCATGATGAAATTTTTTAATATTTAAGTAGGGTTGTAAAACAATTCCACACATATTTAGCGAAAATAACAAAAAACATTTCTTGTATCCCTTCCTAGTGCAATTTGATACCAATTTTTTTGAAACATTAAACTGGTTTTATGTGATACTAATGAAATATTCACAATAATTTTATATTTAAGACACATTTAATTTTAAATATACTAATATCCACCAGCTTATACATCATTATACTCTATGAAATCTAGATTTATATTGTTAAAAACTAGTTGATGCAACTCTTTAACATTTTTTTTAATAACTTCATTGTAGTTTGATAAGGCTTCATCCATCATTTTTATACCTATTATATTGAAGCAAACATATTTCATCACATGAATTGAATTTTCTTGGGCTTCCAGAAACATCTACATTAGTATAGAAATAATTAACATTGTTGATTAATCAATATATTCAATAGCTTCTATAGTAGGAACTAGTATCCTTCTAACATCATCTTCCACATTTTTCAGAAGATCTTGAAAAATATCCCTTGATGTGATTTCACGCTGTATATACTCAACATTTGCATTCATCGTATCAATAGAATGAGAAAATTACATTTGATTTTTCCATTAATTGGAATCATTTTTCATTCCTATAGTATATTCGATTTATAACACTTCTATCACAGAATTATTCTATAGATTTAACTAGTAAATCTATGACATTGATGTCATTTAACTATAAATTTTTCATAATTATTTTTTATATTAAAATAACTAAGACACTATTTGTTCTATTATAGACAAAAACATAGAGTATTTCAGTTGATCTCTTTTATAAAATCTACTTCCAATTTATGGTAATTCTATATTTCTTCCATCACGAATAATAGGATAATTCCTTTAACAGTGTAATTCTACACTTTCTTTATCATGTGTTTTTTTTTCAGAAAAAACTTGTACATCTTCCACATCACATGATTATTGTCATTGTGTTCTACCAAGTATTTTTTCCACCAGCTATTTGAATTCATTATAATGAGACTCGATTATGGGGGGATTCCTTATTGATCTTATAAAAATTGTCTTCTCCTAAACAAATTATAACATGCGAGTGATTTCCCAAGATAACATTTCTCTATAAAACTGCATTTGTACAAATATAGGGGGAGGAGGGGTGTTTCCCTGTAATCTAATTTTTTTACTTGATTGAATGAAAATTCACACTCTATTTAATCATTTTTTCTAGTTTTTTTATCATAATTTTTTTATTATTTCAGATTTATGATAGGATATATTTACCAAAACTGGTATCTTTTGAAAATGATATAAACTTTCCTTACTCGATGCAGTTTCTTCCCAATAAATTGAGTTTAAGGGAACCAAAATATTTAATGAAAAGTGAAAAAATAAAAAAAATAGAAAACATTCGCTTATGGTCATCAAAACATTTTATATATTTTCATTACTATCATTCACCGCAACACTAGTGTTTCAAAAAACAAGGATTAAGATTCATCCAAAAGGATTTAAATTCATAGAATTGTTTTGAACATGACACATATATTTCTGAATATAATGTGGCATATTCAATAGTTTTTATATTATAAACAGATAAAAAAATGGTATCTCTTGAAAAATAATTTTATAAAACTCACAATTTCATTGTTCTATTCTTGACTATTTGAACATGTTCGAAAATTCTTTCAGGGTATAGATTCATTACTTTATTCTTATTATGAATTCTATTCTGAATATTGAATTCATTATCTCTGGATGGGTGACTCTATCCATGGTATCAAAGGAGGTATTGAACACCAGGTATCCTTCATGAGGTATTTTTAGGGATTCAGTTAACTGAACTGTGTTTATCGATAGATTTTTATTTTTAACTGTTGAAGTAACCAAGTCTTCATAATCCCTAAAATAATAAACTATTGATTCATAAAACTCAGGACATCCTTATTGAATAAATATTTTGTTCACATTTCATTTAAAACATATTCCCAACATTGAAGGCTAATTACATTCTTCAACAACCTATCAATCTTGTCCATCCATTGAAAATAAATTGCCCATACACATACAAATTTCCTTGTGATCCTTTGTATTTTCATTAATCTAGATGATGGACCATTGGTTATAAACATTTAATCTATTTATATATGGTTTGGAAGGTTGGAATCTTATGGTAATGGTGGTTTGGGCAGAGATAAAATTATAGATATATAAGGGTTCCAATTATTTTCAAGGCATTTCACATGTAGAGTTGATACCCAGTATTTTTCATTCATGGTAGTCGAGGGGTTACAGAGTGATGTCCTGGGTAAATATTACTAAAACTTGGTAACCTAGAATATCTAACATGACCATTATGAAAAATAGTGGCACAAAAAAAGAGAATAATGTAATTACGTTTAATTTGAAAAAATATTTTATAAATATTATTTAGTAAAGTTAAACATTCCTAATTTTTACATTGTAAAAATGAATCTTTTAGTGGGGGAATATTTTGTAAAAATGTTTTCTAATTTATTTTAGGGAAAAATGAATTCTAAAGTGATATAATTCTTTTATATATGATTTCTTAAATAGTTGTTCTTCTTGATTGAATAGTTTATCATCATCATCATCTTTGATATATTGATAGATCTTCTGTTATCATATATGACTGGAACATAACTAAAATAAAATTTAAAAATCCATTATAGTGTATGTCATCTACAACACATGTTCAAACAAATTCCTATAGAAATATATTCATCTATAGTAGTTGATAATGTTATAGAGTGTTTCTTCATACATGACCAAGGCACTAGTGATTTTCTAATAAATTGACAGGTTCTTGTAGTTATTTTTCTATCTAATATACATCTAGAAAAATCAGTATTGAAGTATAAAATTAATTTTATAATAAAGTGGTTTTATTAAAAATGAAGAGATAAAGACATAGTTACATTTAGATATCTTATTATTATTTTGGAAGCATGAAAATGTGATTAATTTGTAATATATATAAATCTTTCACAAACGAATACTGAAAAATTAATTTCTTGTCTACTTCTTGTAAGGTAAAATAATATTACAATGATTCATCTATATAACTTGTTATCAATTGGTTTTCATACTTTATCCACGTCATGTTAGATATTGGAACTCATTGGAGTTGATTAGGTCTTACTCTTTTCATGTCCAAACATATTAAGTAAATCATGAATACGATTTATTTGATTTAAAATATTTCCCAAATCATTTTTATAAACATGATATCCCATAAAATACTTTAGTTCTCCCATTTTACACATTTCAAATTAATTCTTCATAATTTTTGAAAATTAATTGCATGAATTTTTATTTCTAGAAATAATAATGACATCATATATTTATATGTGTACCAAAAAAATTTATGAGGATGATGTTTTCTTAAATAATATTGGATATTCCATTCCTACAATAAAACTATTTGATTAATGAAAAGACTGTAACATTTTATTGCATGCCCTTGTAGCATATTTAAGTCCATATAGTTATTTAGTGTGTTTAAATACAGAATTTTGAAAACATGAATCTTAAAAACCACGAGGTTCATCTACATAAGGATCCTCAATTAAAAAACCATTTAGAAAATCACACATAACATCCATATGATATAATTTAAAATTAATTGATGACGCATATGGTAGAAGGATTCTAATAGAATCTAATATATCTAAAAGATAAAATTTTTCTTAAAAATCTATTCTTTATTGTTATTTATATCCTTTGAAAACTAACATAGATTTATTTATATTTATTATACCATGGTCATCTAGTTAGATTCTAAAAAACCATTTGGTTCCCAAAACCTGAGAGTCTAATGGTCTATCATGTAATTCCTTCATTTTGTTTCTTTTGAGTTTATATAAATCTTATTTCATAGTTAAAGAACATATTTCATCTGGTAAATATTATTCTATAGGTTAAGGTTATTATTGATGTAGAAATGTGGCTGATTTTTCTCGATTTGTTATGTTTCTTCTAGTTCTTACTCCTTTATCAAGGACCCAAATAATTGTTCCTAAAGGAAGGTCCTTAGGGGTACTAGTTATTCTAGGAAGCATAACTTCTAGCTCACTAGTGTCTACCCTTCCAATATTTTTTAAAATTAATCAAGTTCCAAATCATAATCCTCTTTTCATTAAAGAGAGGTCCAGATCTCATCTTTTTTACTGAATTAGTTGGATCATTAATTTGAATCATTTTTTACCCAAAGGGGTCACTTTCATCAAACGTCACATTAGTTTAATCTACAACTGTAATTTATTTTTTTATTTGAAACTATATAATTCATGGAATTAGTAGTGTATCCTAGCGATATACTTTTATTGGCCTTTGGATCAAACATTCCATGATTATCCTTTGTATTGGTGATATAAACCTTAAATCCAAATGCATTGATGTATCCTACCTTGGGTTTCATATTATTCCATAATTCATATGGATTTATTCTTTGAAATATCTCTTATTACAATTCCTTTTAATGATATAACACTCTATGTTAATAGCTTCAGCACAAAAATGAATTGTCATATTATATTCATATAACATAGTTTTATAAATTACTTGCAAATTCATATTCCTTATTTTTAGAAATCCATTTGGTTCAGGTATCCTAGTGACATAAAATGTATGTTTAATTCCTTTCTTAGAGAAATAATAATTAAATTTTTTATTTTCATATTAACCTCCTTTATAACTTCATAAAAACATTTTTTTAAATTTTCATTTAGCAAATTATTATATAAATCAATAAAAATTAATGATACCTCAATTTTGATCATTTAAAAGTAAAACCATGTAAATCTTGAAAAACCATTAACTTACAGATAAAAAAAATACTTACTGACAAGGAATGTCGTTCTTTTAGTCCTTAAAAGATCCATATGTATAAGACCAGTGGATCAAGACGTAACAACTTATTTAATTGGTTTGAAAGATGACTTATGTTGCTTACCCATTTTCTATAAATCACATATCTTATTTACATCAAATTTTAGATTAGTAAAGTAATATATTAAATGTAATTTTGATAGTATTCTTAAATAATGAACATTTTAATATCCAAGGATGCTATGCCAAATCCCAAATTTTTCATTTATATCATTAAAACAATTTAAATAATCTTTACAAAAATGAATTATGTTCTGATATGTAAAAAATTTATATTCATGTTCTTTAAATATGATACAAATATATTTCAAAATTATGAATTCATGGTTAGAAAAATCCTTAGAATAATCGCCATCCGAAATCTGAGAGATACTTATCATATTTTTCTTCAAGCCTTCAATATAAAGTACATTGTTGATGATAAACTACTAATGTTTTCCAAATGATCCAGTTCCAACTATCTTTCATTTTTCATTTTCAGGAAACATGATATATCATCTTTTTATTTTGGATAGAGAGAAAATGATATATTAATATCCACTTATAATCCTTGAACAAACACTATCCATAATCCAAAATATAGCACTATTCACACAAACAATTCCCTATAATGATTGATCAAAAAATAGTTTTCTTTGGTAGCCAAATTCATTTGATCCCTGAAATGTTAGCTATAAGAGGTATAGGCATCCAAACATAATTTTTTTCAATACACTTTTCAACTTATTTTAGAAAATATTTAGTAAGAAATTCAATATTTATTCCAAATAGTTGATATTTCTCAAATAAAAAATATTGGGAAAAATATTATTCCACCATAATGAAAAAATTAACTTTGGGTAGGATTTTATTTTTAGTACAAAGAACAAATGGGTTTCTATAAAATTTATGTCATTCCACTTGACTTTCAATTACACAGTTTTCTTTTAAGAGTTGATGTAGACCATGGATTTTGATTAAATAATCATCCCCTTTATTAAAGACACTTCTTATATCATTGAAAATTTGAGCCTCCCCCTACAGGTTCTACATCATTTTTTCATGTTTCATATTTAATGAAGTAGATTTTTCCAATGGGCCTTTTACATCTAAAATCTAATTGTTCAGATTTTCCACTTCACTAGAATATTTCTTATAAGAATTTTGAATGGTTTTATTTTAAATTTCCTTAATTTAATACTTCATATCTATAATGTTTTACTACTAATATAATTATTTTTCTGAGAAACATTCATTTTTTGATTCATGTTCATTCCATAAAGTGTAATAAAAATGTACCTCACCTGACTTTCTAATAAAACATAGGTTGGCTTCCGGATTGATATCTTCAGTTTATGATTATAATGAGTCTCATTTTATATAATCTTCATAAGTAATGTATGTGGACATAATAGATTTATTATATTTATTATATTCATTATTCAGTAAGTATTTATTTTTTATTTCATTATCATCTTTAATATTCAGATTGTTGAGCCTGATGTTTCCCAATTTTTTTCACCCATAACATCTCCAATATTTAGAGTTTTCACCATAATTATTGTTCTTGATGAAGGACCTTATGAAACCATGCCTATTATTATAGAATATATTTAACTTTTGATAAAATTGATATAGCTCATAATTTGAATCAGATTTTATTGAATAATCATCTTCTTAAGATGCTTCAGAGATTTGTATGATTTATCACTTGCTATCTTCTTTGGATGTGGAAACCTTTAAGGTAGCATTTTCTTTCTTGATCATCATCTGATATTCAATTATTGTTTTTATTTCAAATTCATACCTCGTGATATTCCCCATTATATATTTTATTTTAATTTTTATTTACTTAAATAGACTGTTTAATAAAAGATGAGATTCCACTCCACATATATGGTAAAATGATGAGAACATTCAATTCTTATTCTAGATAAATGGATGGTGTTCTTAGTGCCACAATGTTGATCAAAATCATAGTGAGTCTCCAATTTATTTATGCCATTATATATCCTTCATAAATTTTGATTATTTTAAACATTGGTTTAGTTGTATCAAATATATGAGATTTCATGTTGTTAGTTCCTTCATATGAAACTGTTATAGTGTTCCACATTTCATGATCTATTTTTCAATGAGATATTCAATTAAATTCATCTCATATTAACCTTCACATGATAGCATCCATATCATTGTAGTTTAGATTATAATTTTATTCATCTATAGCATCCAATGTATTAGGTTCTATCTCTGAAATTTCACAGGTAATAACTGGTTTGAGATAGACTTTTAGGGCATGATTTTTTTGATAGATGATCATAAGAGCATTATAGCAACCATAGTTTCCACCATTGAATTATGTAGGTATAACCATTAACACACAATCTTGATTATCATCCATAGAATCCATTTGAAAAAATATTTTTAATATAACCTTGGACAGTTTTGAAATCAAGATTCATAAGATCTGATGACAATTTTTTCCCACATGATGTCATAATGAATAAATCAATAGGGGGTGAATTGAGTTCTTAAAATATCTCTTAAAGAGAACCACCACTTTTAGGTATGATAATTAAAAATCATTTCCTTAAATAATATGTTGTTAAAATAAATAATTTGAAGGAATTTGTTTGAAGACATGATATTTATAGTGGTTCAGGGATCAATAATACCTTAGTCCATCCACCAACACTCTACTACATGAGTTTGTTCATTTTTACTATAACAGTCCTTTTACCGAAGGCTACTAGCTGAGTATAAGTGGCCTTCTCTTAAAACAAATGTCCAAATGCTTACAACCAGGATATCCCATTACAATACCTATCAATAGTCTCAAACAAATTGTTACACTGATTGTAAACAACATAGAATGAACATAATCTTTAATATGAATGTATGTAGAAAAAAGTTACAAGAAGAAATAGACAATAGAGGAATATTCATCATTGGAGAATAATAGACAACAAGTTATATCTCAAGATGATATTCAGTGTAAAATATATAACTAAAAATCAAAACATGAACATTTGGTTTCAACTATATACATGACTTTGGTGTTTTTCTTTTTATTTTACCAAATGAAATCAATTATCTCTCATATTGTGGTTTTTTGTAGAGGCTAACTGGTCTTTTTTATATATTGTTTAAACTTTAGAAGAAGATAAATGAGATGGCAGGGAGATCTTGTATATTAATCTTGACGAGGAAATATTTTTATGTTATCCATACAAATATTCTAAATATTGTAATTTCTTTTGAAACATTTATGAAAAAAATCATCTCAGTTTTTGGATCGTCCTATTCATGGAAATTATTGTACATACTAATCATTCCATAAATGGATAATCTGATTTTGATGTTCTTTAATGGATTGAAATATCTTATCGAGAGATTAGAAAGTTAATCATTACATTATACAATACTAGATACTAACTATAATGACTAATCCTCATAGGATAAATTTCATTAGATAATGTATATCTTTCTTATAAGATGGGATACATTCAGTATAGATTAATATAATTCATTAGTGTATGATAAAATGTTGTTATGATATATCAATTAAATTATTTAATATGTTTTGGAAGAAAATTTTCCTTTCATAGGAAAATGTATTTTCATATTTTAACTCCATCTACAACAACTGTCTTTTTTCAACTCTACCATACTTCAAAAGATAATTTCATTTATAGTATACAAAACATCAGCACATTCTTATTCTGAGATACTGAAGTTGTTCATGAATTTTCATAATATAAAATTCTTTCATATCAAAAAATAAACCCTTGTACAGACAGAAAAAGATAAATATAATCTAAAACACATTGAATAAACATGTAAGAATAAATGTAAGAGTTTTAAAATTTATCAAAACACATAACATTAAGGTATATTGGAACAACATATTCTTTCCAACAATCTTCCCACATCCATGAGAGAGAAATATCTTTTATGAGATTTTGGTATTCGATATCCTTTAGAGATCAAAGGGACGAAGTCATTATGATCGTTGTGATGTTGAAAGAATTATTAGATCTCTACACTAGCACCTGCAATGTGAATATCATCATCTGTGCAGATAATTGAATCATGTGTAGATGACTTAGAGGGGTCCATGTTCTGATTCATTTAGAAATGATCACCAGTGATAACTGATAGTTGAACATACCACTGATTCAAATGAGGTATCTTTTCATTTGTTTTTGTTCATATTAAATTAATTATAGATCATTAGAACTCTATTTGGGTTTGGATAACTGAGTCTAACAAATCTATGTCACTCTGGTGATGAAAAATATATAATCCCCAACCCATTGTCTACCGCCGTGTGCTCTTGTACCTTCAATTGGAAATTGAGGGATAGTGTCAATAATTTAGGAAAGAAAATTTAATAATAATTTAATTTATTATAGGAATTTAATTTCTTCCCATCTAAATAGACCATGTATCATTTTGATTTTGAATAGCCATGTTATGACCATCTGAAAATTTTAATACGTATTGAAAATGCATCTTTGCAGTGGTTTTTTTCTTCCAATGGATAATTTATAAGAAATAATGACTCATAAGCCTATAGGAAATATTTTTTCAAAATTTGAAACAAACGTTAAATGGAGTATATGAAAAATTGGTGGGTTTAAGATTAGGGAAACATTTTTGAAAATAAATGTCAAATCATCATTTCATAGAAAAATTTTAAAATAAAAAAAAATAAAAAATAAAATAAATGATAAAAGAGGATGTAGCTTCTCCATGACACCCATCTGGCCACCTCCTAGGCAATTGACCCCTCCTTCCACTCATAATATTATAGTCAATAACCCACTCCCTCCATCGTGGTCTCAACATCAAAACACTATCATGTTTTATAGGTGGAGACTACATACCATGTCATCGAGAACCTTCAGTGTTGCACTGACCTCAATAGATTGATACTAAGGAAACACCTCATGGATCCAACTTCCATCGACAACACTAAATCACACCATGAACCATTTCACTGACCACCTAAATCCTCCACCTTTCTCACATCGCTTCCTCTATGACCAAGTCAAACCACGATCCCCCTCCTTCGTTCACCACTTGTCTGCTTCAGCTCAAACCCATCGGCAAAAAGCTACACATCCAGCTAAACCCCACACCACCATTAGTCTTCTTCCATCCTATAGTAGGGTCATCCTGACCAGAATGGGTTAGAATGGTCTTTCAAATCCATTATAACCATGAAAGTGGTCTTCCCGACCCACAACAACTTTAGGTGGTTTATTCATTGCCCAAAATGATCCTGTTTGGTTTTATCCTGACCCATAATGAGACTAGGTGGGGTTCTACTGCTCTATAATGTTTCAATGTAATCAAAAATTAATTTAAATATTTTTATGTTTAAAATTTATAAATTTATTTTAACAAAATTAACTTCATTTTGATACTAAAATAAAATAAATTATTTATTTAATTTCAGAATAAATTTTTTAATTAATATCAAGACTAAATAAAATAAATTATTTGAATTGAATAATTCAATAAATTAGTTTTTAAAATCCAATCATTCTAAATTTATTGCATTTAAATTTTATCACACTCTTGATTTTCTCACCAACTTATCTTAAAAATTGGTCAACCCCTTGTTTTTCATGGTTTATATTATGAAATTATTGATTAGATCTTCACGCGATGTTTGTAAAATTTAAGTAATTTTTTTGAATGTATTCTAATTGGATTTTTCATTTTAATATTTATAATATCATTCACATCCTTTGGTTTCATTTATATATTTATTTTTAACTCCATTGACCCCACACCTACGTGAAATTGTGCTTGTATTATTTGATGATCATTAAGTAAGATATAGATGACACCATGATGAGGTGAAATTCAATTAGAAATTTTGAAACAATGTATTTTGGGGAGAAGATGTGATATGATTCAGTATTAAACTTATCTATGATAACCTTGGGCCATGGTCGATCAATTAAGATTGAATGGATCGACCATTATTATATTCTCAAGACCATCCAGACAATAAATTTCCATTATGCATTGTTTATTATTTTATGCATTTCCATGTACTTAGAAAATATATAAAATATTAATTTAAAAAATGCATAAAGGTGAAACAAATGTTTTTCTATTAATGTAAGTTTATATGTGACTATGAAAATAGTAAATGAAAAAATTTAATATAAATAGATTACAATCATCCGAAATTTTAAGAAAATCCCCTTAATGAAATATTATATCATAAACACCTTATTTTATTAGAATTTGAACAAAAATATGCTGTACATTATGCTCATTAACACTAGTTTAATGTGAATCCCACTACAAGAGAATTATTATTATTGAGGTTGTTCAACAAAATATAATTTGGAAGAAAATAATTACACATTGAAAAATTGTTGCAACATTGGAGGAAAACATTGGGTAAATATTTTTTATGATTTCAAAGGCTAGGACTTCACTCAAATGTTCAAGGAATTATAAGTTAATATTGTTGGTTAGTGAAATTCCTACCATTAAATCTCTAAATATTTAAATAGTCATATCTTATAGACAATGTGGGGAAGCTTCAAGGATCTTTCACACAATAAAACTCAAATAAAAATAGTATTCCAAGTCTATTTTTGAGACAACTAGAATTTAACAAAATAGTTGGAGACATTTAATTATTTAATTAATCAGTTTTTTATAATTGGTAATCAAAATAAATGTAATAATAAGATAGTGTTTTTTAAAAAAT
This sequence comes from Viscum album, assembly GCA_963277665.1. NCBI lineage: Eukaryota > Viridiplantae > Streptophyta > Magnoliopsida > Santalales > Viscaceae > Viscum > Viscum album. The sequence continues at coordinate 572,536,202 of OY728122.1, read as the reverse complement.
TTCAAGTTATACCATATGATATACTCTGATAATTATTGGAAAAAGTCAATTTCCTCTCCGGTATTAGATTCAAATAATAATATAGGAAGTTGTAGAAAGTACTTTGATATAAGAAATTCAAGGTGCTTGTGTCCTCGATACAATTTATGCCTCCTCATAAATAAGGGATGAGAGTAATACTTATAATAGCCTCATGTATATTTCATATGATGATTATTTTAAAATGTTATCATCAATATTTAATGTGTAATTCAAATAGAATATCAGGACATATATGATTTTACATGTTGTCACATCTCTGAGAAGCTTGTGAGGGAAAAGTGAAGAAAGATTTGAATGATATCATGATTACACTGGATACATATAATTATGAAACATGTTTCATTATCTTTTAATATATCCCATTCTTATATCTTTATCAACAATATACAACAATATCGCTTAAAATTACAAAATGAACAGTATGGAGAAACTCTTTTTTACCATTTAGGTATGTTTCACAGGGTACTTAAAAATGTAAAGAATTTATGAAGTTCTTATGGTGAAAAAGTTAAATAAATGGTGAAAAATACTATGTAATGTGTGACGCCAGAGGAACCATTGAGACATCTTTCAGTGAAAAGAGTATTTCTATCCTAAATGAGGAAATTTTCTTGACATAAGTCTATGGAAGGTTTAATTCTATGAACTAATATTGAGAAATAATTACTCACTTTTTCATTAGATAATATTCAAGATTTTATATAATGTCTCTATAATAGTACGTAGGTATTAAATAAAATATTCTTATGGAATATTTTTGTAAAAATATGCTGACCGAATTTGAAAAGAATCATTGTAGGAAGTAAGATATTTTCTCTATGATGCTATGAACATGTAATTCCTATATCAACAGTGACATGACCACAACATCTAATTTCCATGTAAATAGTTTTAGTTAAAATTTTGTTATGTATTACCCATAAAAGTTTCTCATATGTCCATTGGACATAAGGAAACATTATTATTTTTTGAATAAATATTTTTTGTGGTTTATCATACTCAACCTATATTTTAGTTGTACATGAATCATAGGCATCAAATGATTAATATAATATGTAGGATTTATATACCTAATTGTCTAAATATAATAATTCAATAAGAAAAACAATGTAGTTATCACTGATATAACTAGAATGAATTTAAAATCATTCGAGTTAATGATATTAGGTATTATTAATAATCTTATTTACAATGTTTTGGACAATTAATCCATTATAGAAAAAGGAAAGTCACAAAGATTTCGAGATTAATCTAGACAGAGAGAGTGAACTATTCCAAGGGTAAGATAGTGGAAACTATACATCATAATATTCCATCAAGTATTTTATGGAATGCAGAACTGATGTTTGTAAAAATAATGTTTAGAAGATATGAATAAATCGATGCCTATGTACTAAAAAATATATTGACCGATCTTGCATCGATCACTAAAACGAAGAATGTGGTATTTACTAATTGCACATTACCTTATACACATCTGATTCAGGATGTTACTAAGGTGGATTAAAGATGAGTATTATGTGTATACATTGATAAATAAAATATAGTCTTGAGTATTTGATAAATTTAAATTTCTATAGACACATCAAAGTCATGATGTTCGTAAAAGGAGAATCAATGTTTACACATATATGCATTACAATGACTTCCCATTTTTTTTTGAGAAATGCAACACAAATAGAAGAATTATCCAATAAACATATGTCAAATATAATGATAAATGGATTTCATATTACATATAGTATGATATAAATCTGTGATGTCATAATGAAATCTATTTAGATGTATATAGGTTTTTAGGAATTGAAAAAAAAATTCATTAAGAAAAACCAATTATCCGTAAAAAGTAATTATCTTAAATGTTTCTTAGGGAATTAAAAAATACCTATGTTAGAAAATTTATAGTCATGTTATAGAATATATTTCTAGAAAATGGTGAAAATATCTATTTGATATAGTGGGAGAAAAAGTGATGTGGGTTTTTCAATATTGTAAAAGAAAAATAGTTGTCAAATGAACATGTTCCAAAAGAAAATGTGGAATATGAATGTTCCTAACATATATACTATGCAGGAAGGATTAAACCAGGGAAATGGTTTTCCATTGACTATGGAAAGTGGTACTTTATTCATCAAGAAAAACGAATCCTATAATAAATAAGTACATCAAAATATGTTAAGTTGGAAAACATGAATTAAACTTCAAATAATGGATTCTTTGTATAAAATTATAGGGGTGTTATTTTTTTAAATACTGTGTTGCACATTCAAGTGACACTGTACATGTATGGTAAAAGGGTGGTACCCATAAGTCTTGATTTTTAATACCATATATTTCCACTTAAATCCATTATAATTTTAGTTGGGATAGATATTTTCAATGATCATTTTATTTTACCTTGGTTGTCAAGACCACAAATAATTGAAGGTATCTGTTTGACACAACATGAAATAGATGGTGACATTATATAATTCAAATAAAAGGTGATGAATTCTAAAATTATGTTTGGGATTTAAATTAGAAATAAAAAAATATAATATTCATGAAGAATTATTTTTTTCTATGTATCTATATGAGGTAAGTGTGAGTGAAAATATTTTCCATGAAAAATGTTTTGAATAACATTTAATAAAAACTATTGGTCTTGCAGTTAGTTAAGACAATGATGAAAGTAACTCTCTATATATTGAGATAACATAAAAACATATGTTATATGGAATAATATGTATGGAAGTTGATATATCTATTCCTTAGACCCATTCAATAATATATATTTTGAAAAGTCATTGAATAAAAAATTCCGAACAATTGAATAGAGATTTTTTTTTAAATTTCACATGAATTAAATCTCTACAAGAAGACATGTGTGGGACATATGAAGTGATTAATGGGCTGAGTAAAATAATATAGACATCTATGATGGATCAATCACATAATCCATGTTATGTATTATATCTGAAATTGGGAACATATACATTATGTTAATAAAATATCCGTTATATTGAAGAGAAATGCAAGGGATGCAGTTAGAACCATCAAAATTTACTAGATAATGATTAAAGGATATAAAACTGGTATGTAGAGTAAAGGGAAACTAGTTATAATGGGATAAAATTGGGCTTCTTATATATCTTTATGATCTATGATTTTAGTAAATCTATGGTAATGGGAAAGAGAGTCTTATTCAATTCTAGTGGTTGCCTTATCCACAAATATCCAGTGTGTTTCAGCTTCAGTAGTAGCTAATGATGTGGTAAATGATATGGAATTATTTTTTCTACTTACTAAAATCATACCTACTATGAAATGTTTTATCATAATAAATATTTTCACAATTCTAGTACTTTTACAACATAAAAATTTATAATTTGATAGTGAAAAAATGGATATACTCAGGGATATCATCTCTTGAGAAGTCTTACCCGAGGAGGTACAATGGATGATAATAGAATTTCCATGTAGAGGAAACATGGAAGGTGCGGGACTATATACATAAATTGGAATAAATATTATCTGTGAATGTGATAGCTAAACAAGATTGTAAAAAAGGTGTGTCTAGTGAAAAAGGAGTTTTGTAATAGTAGTTTCCCAAGACATAAATTGAATATAACTTTTTGATCACAATATCGTGTGTATAGTGAGTTATGTATGATGTTCAGTTAATATAATATTTTTGGTATTTCCATGATAACTATTACAATGTTAATTTCAATAGATTATTTTTTATAAAAAATATTTATAAATGTTCCAATGTGATAATTAGAATCTTAATGTTCTGTGACTGAAATCATAAATATTTTTCATATGATCATGATACATCATAGTGACTAGTCAAAGTTAATTTTTGACTATCAAGAATCAGTGACTCATAAGAATTAAGAAATCTTCGGACAATGTTTTAGTGATATTTTTTAGGTGAGTTCAAGAGGATATACCTTCCAATATGAACAACTGATGTTTTAGGTTTCATTGGTTGATACTATCTATGAACAAGTAAATTGATCTCCTAAATTGATATCATTATCAATATGTTCCATTTGATCACGTAGGTTGATAATATAAAAATACCATGACATTGAAGTCTTAGTAAAGTATCTTGTATTGGGTGCGGGTTTGGTGGTATGGAATTGGTATAATGATCAGGTGATAATTTTTTGCTTCCATGTTTTGAAAGAAATATCTCAAGAATAGTTTATCAAGACTGTATTACCATCATTAAATACATTGAAGTAGTTGTTAGAGGTAAGTCTATATAGGTAGATCACAAAATTATAAACCAATAATGGATGATAAAAAAATCCTTTCACCCAACATTATGAGATATCATGAGACATAGAGATTTTGTTACAATGTGTTTTTGGTGGATTATTATCATTTATATGACTATTATTTATCAATTTAGGGTCTTCAATGGAATTATAAAATTCACTACTGATGTATGAATGATATTAAATTACATCAATAAAAGGTCATATATTGTCACACACAATAGTATATTCAATAATCTACCAAATTTTGGTGAACAAATGTATAGAAAATAATGGGCCCCACTATGGAGTTTTAGTTTTGTCCATGTTTTAAAAATCACCAATGAATAAATGAATAAATCAATATTTGAGTATAGAATAATTTCATATAATTTATTTATTAAAAGTATTTATGATTATTCTTGTAACTACATTGATCAATATTATTTGAATGAATATTATTTTAATATTCAATGTTCTCTTAATATTATAGGAATTTCTAGTAGAGTAAATGGATTAATATTATCATTTAATATATTTATCCTATATTACAAGTATGTGAAAAAAATACAATTGAATTTTTTATGCAGTTAGTCCATTATAATGTTTCATTTATATCTTACTAAGTGGTTTTTTGAAATATTGTGGTGGGGGAACCCTTTCTAGGTATTTTTCTCTCCCACCATAAAAGTAACAAATATTTTATTTCCAATAATTATTCAATAAAATGGATTTAAAGATCCTATATCTTCTTCTTACATGTAATAGATTGAAAAATCTCATTCGAGATTTTGATCCTCAATCTCTTTCATAAATCAAATGGATGAGATCATGTTGATCTAAGGGACATTGTAGGAATCATCTGTGCACCGGGATAGAAATTTCAATTCGATGATTGGAATATGCATTGATTATTGATGTGTGTGTTGGAGATCTAGTGTTATTTAAGTTCTGATTCATTAATAAACCCTCTCTTATGATGACCAGTAATCAAACACATCGTTGATGAAATTGAGGTATTCATTATAATATTTTTTTCTTATTAAATTCAAAAAATATCATAGGATCTATACAAGGGCTTGGATCACCAAACATGAAGAGGCTATGTCATTCCAGGGAAGAAAAATTTTAAATCATTGTCCCACTATCTATTGTAAACACCACATTACCTTCCTAATCTAATATAATATTATGATTACATAATTGACTATAGTCTAGGAAATGTAAAAATTGTAGCTGCTACCATTACCAAAAAAGATAATGAATCATTAGCTATGATATATTTAAGACATGATCCTTTTATTAATTATTTTTATTATTATTGTCTTAGAAATAATGAATTTAGGAACTCATTCTATTTTTGTTCAGGTGTAATTATAGTGATCCTTGTTACATTGTATTATGAATGATTGTAAGGATTGTCATAGTTTTCAATACAGAGTACAGTTGGTTACGATGGGTATATTTCCTTGAATAATTTTTTATAGACTATTTTATAAGATTTGTAAGGAGTTTGTGTATTCCATTTGACCCCTAGTTGAAAATTGAAATGGTAACTAAAGGTCACAATACTCTATTTTTGGTTCAACATAGAATAAATATGGTTTATAGAGTAATTGTGAGATATTATTAGTGGGAAGCAATGTAGAAGGAATTTTTTTTAAAATTAAATGTTTTACTTATAATCTATTTAAGGATGAGAAAAAATACCAAATCTTATGTTTTATCCTTTTCCTATACATTAATAAAAATGAAATAGCATATTTATGTATTTTATAGTGGGAAAACCAAATAAATATAATGTTAAATAAGCCATTTGGTTGATAATTGTTTTTTTACTAAATTTTGTTCATTTACCCTTATTTGAGATCCAATGTATTTAGAAAAAATTGATAAAATTTATCTTAAAGAGATAGTTAGTTTTCATAGATTCACTCTCTATATTATAACTGATCAAGATCCCATATTTTTATAATTTTTTGGAAAGGAAATATGTAGTCATTGGGAATTGAATAAAATTTTATTATAGATTTTCATCCCTAATATAATTGATAGTTGTTGCGAAGGATTCAGAATTTTGAGGATATGTTTCTGGATTTATCACTAGATTATATGGGGATTTCGGACTAAGAACTTTCATTAATTAAATTTTCATATAATTATAGTTTTCATTATAGTTTACTAATGAAACCTTTTGACATATTATAGGAAAACTAGTTTTGACTCCTAAATTTTCATGCCTCAACCCACTAGGCCTACATAGTCAAAATTAAACTGAGAATGAAACCCCAATCCAACCTCTAATTGAATATAAGTTATTGACAAGAATAATGTACACATATCACCCACATGGGGGCATTATCATAATGTACCACTTGTATAGAAAGTGTTTTTTCACATTAGTTTTTATTATTTTCTAACATCAATTAGTTTGGGACGTTATTATTGGTGACATTTTAAATAACTTTTTAAATTATGTTAAATATAAATGATATTTCAATTGAATTATTTTTTGGTTTTTCCTTGATGATATCACAAAACATATGTGAAAACCCCATATTTCAAGTTGGTAATCAATTAACAGATGTGAAAAACCAATCTTAATGGGGTTTTCATGTCGATTATGTGATAACAGTCATGAACAATCATCATGATTAAGGGTCATCCATGTCTGTTATGTGATAAACACCCTAAAAAATATCGTGATTATGTTTTTTCCATGCCATTTATCCCATAATCGCTATGAAAAACCATTCGTAATGGGTTTTTCATGTCGGTGATCCCATAACTAATGTAGAAAACCAATCGTATTGGGATTTTCATGTCAGTTATTTTATAACAGATGTGAAACCATTTAAAAAAAAATATTTTCATCCCTCCTCAGTAGTTCCGAAAATATGTGCAAAAGACAAAAATATCAGTTGAAACCAAGCAACTAATGTGGCATCAAAATAGAAAAAAAAACCCATTTACAATTACCACTTTCAAAATTACAATAAATAGTAAAAAAAAACTAAAATCGAACAAAAACTATAAAATTATTTTCAAATATAAACAAATTTACATTTACATCTTCCAAAAATTAAAAATTTATTACAAACATATTAAAATCCAACCACACCTATAAAATTATTTTCCCATTCAATTTTTAAGTGTCTCAAATCCTGTGCACTATAAGGACAATGGTCATAAAAAATAATTAAATTAAAATGAAATCAGTTAACTTGAATTATGAATAAAATGAATAAAATATAAAGGAAATGGTTATTATGAAATACAACCTGGTGTATCTTCATAACTGTCCCAATTGAAATTATTACATACATAAATAATAATACATAATTTCAGAATTCTTTTATGACTTATTATTTATAAAAAATTATGTTTAAATGATTTTTTTCATTTCTAAATTACATTATTATTTAATATATTAAAATTTTAATAATTTTAAATAGAAATTCACCATTTCATTTACATATTTGGTCTTAGAACTCTTTATTCATGTGGTCTCTTGAAATAAATTCCAAGCCATGTTTTAAAATATTTTTAATGAAATAAATTTAAAATTCATTATAATTTAAACTTTTATTAAAAAAAATTCAAACTCATGTGCCTAATAAATTCAAAAAAATTCGTCTCACTTTTCAATGGATAGAGAATAACTAGTAAAGTTACATCTCCCATGGACAAAAAATAATAAACATCCTATAGACACTAATATTATGGAAAATTTAACATTAGTGGGTATTTTGTTAAATGATATATAAAAAATTATGAGATATATGTTTCATACTCTTGAAGAGAAGGAAACATTAGACATGAAATAATTGAATTCTTTTGAAATAATTCCGCAATATGAACTGTTTTTTCTATATCATTCCTTGTCAACACTCTAGTTGAAATAAAATGATTTCTATAAATACATATACATGTATCTTTTTCATGCTCCTTACACATTGTATAATGATAAAAAATAAAAAAACATAATTATAAATTTTCAATAAATTAAACTTATTAAATTATTTTTAAGATATTCATGGAAGAGATTGCATCTTACAATTCCCAAATAGTCTTCAGTTACGAGCTCCTAGATATCATTTTTCAAAGGTGACATAGTCATTGGACACCCACAAATATCATCCTTAATTTGAATCTCATAAACAAATAACTAAAAATTTGAATATGTTGATAATATATCGGGAATAAAATAATTTTTATATTAAGTCATCTAACATTGTATTTTTTGTTTTCTATACAATATTTATTATCCTTTAATGTATTTAGGTTAGAAAATAGATAAATATATACAAATTAAAATGTAAAAAAAATTAATACCAAAATGAAATAAAATATAAAATATACACATACCACTATGGTAATATATTAAAGATGTATTGATGGAAAAACTAAAAAGTTTCCAATACTTTCTCCAACTGTATTTCCCTCATCTGTTGGATATGGTACTCAAGCTGGTCAATCTATAACATCCTATATTGTGACCCTATAATTTTCTATCTCTATTTTTCTATGATGAATGATATATAAAAAGAAAATTTTCATCTCATATGAAACAATATGATGCATAGGATCATCCACATATTACTTAAAAGAATTGGATATATATGGAGGAGGGGTGTAATAGTATGATAAGGAGTGGGGTATGTTGGAAGAGATGAATGAGTGGGAGTTGAAATCTGAGGTCGATGAGTGGGACCTATATTATAATAGTGTCCTTGACTATTTGAATAACATCAACTATACTAAAGATCTGATCATATCATCTATATTCACAAAAATATCCTGAACATCAGCTTCTAAATATTATATTTTTATTTATAAACACCCTCCATTGATGAAGTTTTAGACCATGAAAATGAATTTTTCACCATTCCACCAGACGTGTATCCATGCACACGACTCGTGTGTTAAGAATTTCCCAATATTATAGCCAACATGTCCCAACTTCTATTAGGTAAAAAGAACCCTTGTTTTCTCATCTCCTAATGAAAATCTTGTATGAAATTTTTGATAAAATATTTAATTAATCACAATATTTAATGGATTGAATTAACCTAAATAAATAAATAATGTAATCATCTTAAATGACACTCAGCTACAACTCTCGAATCTTCCATAAGATATTTTCCTTTTTTCATTTGATCCCTCTTCCATTTTTTTGGTCTAGCCAGGGGGTGGTGGAAGGGGAACCATTGTACAGCCAAAAGAATTATCTATCTGTTTCTGAAAAACTTTCAACCGTCCTTTGTTCTTCTAATAATTTATACCCACCCTAACATAAAGTATATGGGTATACATTTCTATATTGGATCTCCTAGATTACTATAAATTTACAATAAATAAAACATTAGAAAATCATTAATAAGATCATTAATATAAAAAACATCCAAAAGATAAAATTTCACTTGCTTAAAATTCTTATTGTACTTTACTTTCAAAACATTTCGTCCATGTATCCTGATCTATAAAGGGATATATAACACATGGATTATGATGTTTCCTATTCCCAGAAAGGAAATCAGATGTGAGGGTTGATTTAAAATTTCCCCATCACCTATAATCTAATTGAAATAATTTCTTTCTAATTATATCAATATATGGTATATAACATGTCATCATATAAGAAGTTGAAAAAGATATATTACTATAAAAATTTCAATTTATGTAAAATAATAACCAATGGGATTACCAAAATGGCCTCCAATAAGTGAGATAATGTGATTTTTTTGACACTTATCCAGTCATTAATAGAAATAATAAATTTTATTTTATCTAGAATGTATATAAATTTATTCAATTATTTTTAATTTGAACCTCTTGGAGTGTCTTTTTCATCAATTTCGATCAGTATCATCTGGTCCTGGCTACAAGAAATTGATAGTTTTAGTAAACTTTGTGCTTCCTTGTGTACCAACCCTTGAACTCTTCTTTGGCTATGTGGGGGTAAATGTATCCTGTAAATAAAGATGATGCTCATCAATATTAAAATGTAAACATTCCTCTCAAGTGGTTTGAGTACGATCATCCCAAGGAGTATTAGTTGGATCAGTTGATTAATCTCTCAATATCTTAAAAATCAGAAAAACAAATAATTTGCATAAAAAATATAAAAATTCTTCTATTAGAATAATAATGTATATAAAAATTGAAAAACTATCAGTAAAAAAGTAAACCAAATTAAAATTAACAGTTTTATATTCATATATATGATAGTTAACTAGAATTATAACAATAGTAATGATATTTGAAATGATCTATAACTAAATGAAAAAAAATCCAAAATGGTGTGTGAATAGGAAAAATGTTCCATCGTAATAATCCATTTTTAACACCATAAATTGTTATTTTTCAATATACTATTATACAAATGTTTTGGTTTAATTTAGTATATTACATTTAATATAATTTTTTTCCAACAAAATCAATTAACAAATCAGTTACATAATGGTAAACATGGTAAAATAGACAAAATTAAAATAATATAAACAAAAAATTTAACCTATTAGTTATAAAAAATGTTTTAATAAATAAAAAGAAATTTAAAAATATTACATTTATTATAATTTAAAAAAGTAAATGAGAAATAAACATATGTTACCTGTAATATTAGGATTGTACTAAAGGATTGTTTTAAAAAAAATTAAACATTATCATTCTATATAGAATAAACTATTTCTATGATGTGGCCATCAATATTATCTATTTATATTTCCATAGAATTAGAGATCTCAAATAAATCATCATATTTTTCAAGTTTATTATCAAAAACATATATTTTAGAAATTTTAAAAGAATAGACAACTTCTTATTTGATTGATCAAGAACATAGAAAATTTTATTTTCTTATATTTCCATTATTAAAGGATCAACTATGTATTCAAAGTTTCCTTCAAAATTGATAATCTTTGACATTGTTGTTATTGATAAACCATTTTCATTTAAACACTATAACTTCAAATTTAATTTAATAAACCTCCCATATTTTATCAATGATTCCATTCTATGCACTTTATGTAGAAATTGTATTTTTTTCTTTGAAACACAAAAACTGCATTCCTACCATGAACAATAATACAATTATAATCTGAACTGAATTTATGTTGTCTTGGCCTTTCATAAAAATTTCATAGCCATTAATTTCATACATGGACCATGATATCAAATTTTAACATAGGCTTCCCAATAACCATCTCAATATTTCCAACTTATTTTATCTAACAAACACAATCTCTTTAAACCATGGAAAAAAATGTTTTGTTATATTCATTAAAAATTAAAAAATATTTCTTCTTTTGATAAAATTATTTTATCACATTAATAGGAAATGTTAGATATTTTTGGGAAACATCTATGTTATTCACAATTTATAAATGTATCTTCTTTATTAGTTCACCCTTTCAACAATTTCGCTTTAAATCTATGGATCCCCTTTCCCCCATATTTAACTCATTCATTGCGAGGTGTAGGAAAACTAATGTGATCCACTCTAAATATAGAATCTACTTCATTATCCAAACTATTCAAAGTATTATGATCAATCAACTTATTAAAAATTGAATTGAAATAATAACACACCTTCATAATTGCCATTCTGAAAAGGATGTGAACTATTTCACTCAATGAAATCGATATGACTTGATAAAACATGACATGAAAATCATGATATTTCATACCATTAAACATCAAATAATTTAAATAGACAAAATGATTTACATTTTAGGAAAAATGATTTACATTTTAGGAATAAACCTACAACACATCGTTATAGTGAATACACTGACCATTGTGAATTTTCTCCCTCTTGGAAAATGTAAGAAAATATGGGGGTAGGAATGTTTACCTTTCATCCAGAGTAGGAGATAACTCTAAACATATTCTCATTGAGAGTAAGTCCAATATTTCATTCAACCCATCTTTAGTATTTACATCAATATCAAATAATTTACCAATTAGTATTTTATAGATATTCTTCTCTACATGCATGAGATCAATGTTATCTTCAATCTCATGATATCTCTAATATGGTAGGTCCAAAAATATTGACTATTTTTTCCCAATATCTCTTTCATTACCAGATCGTCGTGTCTTTCCATATTCCACATGAATATTTTTTACCCTCTCAAAATATTGATTAGTGGATAGAGGTTTCAGATAAATATCCAATTAATGTGAACCACTGAATTTATCTTTTAGTCTTCTATAAGAGTAATCCGTAGGCAAAATATTTTGACAGACCATGTATAATATTTTTCTCCCATGATGAAGTTGATTATATAAAGTCAGTTTCCCAGAAATTGGTCACGCATTATGCCCCTTAATAGTATATCTAGAAAAATTTTCATAGGTTGATAAGTCGTTAATAGTGTAAATAATCTTTTTTATGCAGTTTAAAATATTCCATATTATAATAAGCATACACCCTAATACTATTCTACCATTAAAGATTAAAATCATAAATTAATGTTGAAAATAAAAAAACAATATAATTTAGAGGGTCTTTTTGTTTAGAGGTTATTAAACTCAACTTGACATATATTCTGTACCTATAAATTCTGAAGATAACTTGTACATTAGCAATAAAACATTCAATGAACTATGTGTACAACTAATTCATTGATATGGATTCATTCAATCTCTGAAGAGTCCATGTATAATATTTCTAGATTCATTTCTAAATGTAGGAAATTACTAAATAATTTTCTTCAACTATGGAAAATCAGATGGAGGTCATATTTTTTCATAACACATCTGCAAGTCGGCATGCCACCTTATCATTTTCTTGTAATGTGAATTTGAAAATAAATGATTTAAAAAAGGAGTTATTGGAGGATACGAAAATTATTTTTTTAGGGTATTTGTACCTTCTAAATAAGTATGTAATGTTTCATTAAACTTATACCAGGATGTTCCACATTTATGACACATTGACATAAATTCAAATTCTCCCCTATATAACACACATTCATTTAAGAACACAATTGTGTTATTATAACTTAATCTCATTAGGAATTTGTTTTGAATCATACTTTTAATAGGGAATATAATTTCATTTAGGAATATTATCATTAAAATAATTTAGTGAATCAGTAAAACTATTTTCACTCAAAGAATGCTTCCCCATCAAATTGATCAATAATAACACCAATGATAAAACCATAAATTCCATAAAAGAGGAATTCAATGGATTTTTAGCAGCAACATATTGAAACTCAATTGTTGGTTCTTTCTTAATTGTCTCAAATTCAATATCAAAAATCATTTCTTCAATTTCATTTCAGTTATGATCTGGAAAAGCATCATCACAAATAGATAAGAAATTCTACCTAGTTTCACCTTGCCAAATCCTAGGATTGTAACTTGGATAAATAAAATGAAAAATTGAATTATTTTTTATATATATACTTTTAAATATATTCGCATTTAACATTAAATCCATAGAAATATAATATGTTATTTTTTTGGAACATTTAGTTTAAAAAATTTCCAGAAAAATCATCAACATCTTCCTCATGTTCATCAGTAATTCATTGTTCTATGATCCAACGCTGATTCACTGATATATATAACATATATAAAAATTAAATATATTTTCAAAATAATATATTGGTGATAAAAATGAGAATAAATTATTCCAGTCAAACCATAATTAATTTTATATCAAAGATTTTAAAATTTAAATGTAATACAACATTGAATTTTTTTAAAAAAATATGCCGAGTTTATATATATAATTATTAATTCTAGAAAAAAAGGAATATAAGCATAAATACAATTGATATATCATAAAAACAAAATATTATTAGTGTAATCCCTCATTTTTCATTTTCATAAAAATTAAATTAGAAAAAACTTGAAATTGAATATTATGGACCATAATCCAAATATGGTGCACAATTTCCATTTTGATTTTAATATTTATCATTATCATTTAAAACATAATTTTTGCCTGAAAAACAAAAAATTATTAGAAGAAACATTAATTCATATTATAATATAATCATATAATATAATTCAAACAACACAACGATGAATTTTTAATTTATTTCATATATATTTATACAAATAAATATTATATACTATTTATGACTAGTGTATTATGAAAATTGTACAAAGCGTATTACATACTTTGTATTATATGGAATCATGTTTTATTTTAACATACACCACTAATAACCCATATTTTGAATATTTCATTCTATGTCCTCAAATTGAAATAAAATACAAATTTTTTGGTTGAAATTTCTTTTATTTTGAATTCCATGTGATTCATGTGTATTTCCATGAAAATATAACATATAAAAACACTAATAATATTATGGGAAAATCCACTGAATTTTAAAATTAATGTAACCTAAATTATTAATGGGGATAATGTATGAATGGGGATAATGTATTACTAGGGATAGTCGGCCCATCAATCTCTATTTTAATTTGTACCAAAGTGGTTAATTAGTCCAAATATAGTCAAAAACTAATATATATCTATTGGAATGATACAAATTTATGTAAATAAACCAATTGATAGTTAATATTGTGTATTCACGAATAATATAAATATTATATTGGGAGTAACTCATAATATGAAGATCACATATTTAATATCTTCTGTTTCAAGAAAAAAATATGGTTACTTCACAAGAAAATTGTTGTTTTGAATAAACACTACTTATAGGATATTTCTTAGTGAACTGTACAAAAATTACAGTGTATGTATACATTACATTTTAAGATTACTAATTCACCAAAAAATTTATATTTCTAATTGATATTTATGCACATAAATGGAAATGTATGCATAAATAATCAATGATTTAAAAACATCATCAAAATTATAAACATTTTGATATTTAATGTTGAAAGTTACGATGAGGATCAGTATAAATATATTTGAAACAATATAGTAAAAATTTCCTTCCATATAGTAGAAGCACCAAAATATTAATATATAATTCCTCAATTTATGATTTATCATATAAAAATATGATATAATGAAATCCATACTATTTCACTTAAATTAGTGGATAACTAATGTATATGATAATGTTAATCGAATATTTGTGATGAGAATATCTAAATTCAGACATGAAATGATGGTTGTGATGAAACTTGAGGGTTTCTAAATATGGTAATGTTATTTTTGTGTAAACATACTAAAAAATAAAAGTTATGTTGTCCGTGACATTGAAGGACCAAAAGCGGGGATCAATGTGTGAGGCTTACATCAGAGTAGAGAGATAAGCAGATCAAAAGGCCGATAATGAGGCTGAAAAAACCTAAGGATGTATGAAAATGTAAAACTGTTATTAGAGGCCTCTTAACGTAGGAAAATAGGTTAGGAATTGAATAAGATAAAAATGAGTTTTCTTACAAGAAATCGAATAACACCAAAATGATTAAAAATGAAAATTCGTAAAATTTTAAATTGTATAACACATTGATTATTTAATTACCATACCCATAAAGATTTTTTTTTCACATCATTTGTTATATAGTAACTGATGTGAAAAATATGATTTATCACATCGGTTATAAATTAACTAGCTTTATACCCCTCTTTATCATAGAGGATATATAAAAACCAATGTGATAAATTATGATGCTGGTTTCTTCATATTTTTTATCAGATAACTGATATGAAAAATAAATTTACATGGATTTTTCACATCCTTTATAAATAGACAATGTGAAAAATCCAATGTGATAAATAATTTTTTTGTAATATTTTACCATTATGAAGACACACATCCCTAACCACCAATAAAATGAAAAAGGAAAAAATAAAACTGATTGATAAATTCTTGGTAACAACTACATCCTACAATTTAATTATGGAAAAATAAGGATAATTTTTAAAGGTAAAAATATAATCCCCCCAAAAAAAAATAGTCTAACCTACTAAACAGGGGACTGTTATTAATTGAAACTTCTAGAACAAACCATTTTCTTTCTACCTAAAAAATAGTCCTTACATTCTTGGTTTACCTAATACATTATTGTAAGGAATGTCTACCAATTATATCTTGACCTTTTGTTGATATTGTTAAACATATAGCATAACTATTTTTCATTCTAATAGAGTTAGTGACTCCTATTGGGAATAAGAAAGAGTATGGGTTTCTTTTTCCCCATTGTGTGCTATCGACAATTGATGAGGATTCAACATAAGATTTTATTATTCATGACCTAGATATATTTTACATCATCATTGGGATGGGTTTACCTATTATTCAACATGCATTGTATTATTTTTATCATCAATGTGTCTCATATCTTGCATTCGAAGTAAGATCACTGGTGCTTCTATGGGAGTGGGATTTGGGGTCTTATCATGTAAATCTTCCAACCCATAGATCAAGAGTTTGTTTTCTTCAATAGTTTTTGAGCTCGATAACGATTCTTCAATTATTGATCTTCCCATAGTTGGTAAATATTTTCCAAACAATTTCCCATATCATTTCTATAAGCTTCCTCCATAGAGGGAGGTGGATTTTATGGGTTACATGGTGCTAGGTACATAGATAATTTCAATACCTTCTAATTGTATGACACCAGGGAATATAAAAGAGCTCAAGATTCAGTGGGATGACATGATGAAAAAGGGATTCTTTCACCATATATTTTCATATTGGGAATAAGTCCCAATTCTCTTTTCAAATAAGAAAGATTGTTCCATCAAATGTTTAGAGGATTATCGGATGTGGAATAAAAAATTGGTTATGAAAATGTATCATTTTACTCAAGTGGGTGATTTTTTAAATCAAATAATGTGGTTAAATTTGTTCTAAAATAATGATCTTCAAGAAGATTATTAGGGGATTATGGTTCGAGAGTCTAATAAACTGAAGATGGTTGTAAAGTGCAGTTATATCCATTTAGAATATCTTGTCATGTCATTTTGTCAAAATAACACTCCTAAATTTTTTAAAGAATTTTTGAATTAGATATTCTATCAGTATGTTGACACTTTTTTGGTAGTTATCATGGATGATATTTGGGTTTACTTAAGATCAATGAATTAGCATATGTACAATTTTTCTATATTTTAAATACCGATGATTAACAACTTCTTTGGGAAAAATTCAAAATGAAATTTCTGGATCCTAGAAGTAAAATTCATAGGGAATTTAATTTCTATGCATGAATTATTAGTTGATCCATATATATTTAATTATGGATATTATTTGGAAGAAATCCAAAATTTCCTTAAGATTCAAAGCTATTTTGGCCTTATTGGATTCTACTAATGGTTTTTATCTATATTTCTCATAGATGGTGTCACAATTGATTACTTGTACTAGGAAATGGTTGAGATTCATGTAGAATGAAAAATGAATGTCTTATTTCAATGAAAATAATTGACTTCTAAATTCATCTCATATTTTGATCTTACAAGATCCTAGTAAGTGTTGTGTGGTATTTTTATGATTATTCTGGAATTGGTTTGGGTTGTGTGATATTTCATGATGATCATGTGGTAACGTACAAATTTCATCTAGTTTTACCACATGACAATATGTGTCCCACTCATGATTTACATATTTTTGTTGTTAGGCATGCTCTTATGTGTTGGTGACATTATCTATTTAGTTATAGGTGCATAGTATTTTATGACTATAAGAGTTTGATCTATAACTTTTCTCATAAAGAAAAGAATATTAGATATATGTGGTATGTTTTATACCTTGTAAAATTGGATTTTGACATTGGATAGACCTTGGGGAAGGCTAGTTTATTTGAAGACGCTCATAGTTAGAATTTTCAAACGAAATGTTTTCTACAATTGAAGGAAGAGTATAACCTTATGGGGATTTTCACTCAGTTGTATGTGGATTATCAAGAGGATTTTTTTTGGTATGGCTATAATCTGTGTTAAATCATATTATACCTCCATAATTATATTTTATAGTGTTAGTAGTATGATATTGAGTTCAAAGGAAATTCAGAGACCCTATATGGTGTGAAAACCATTTCTTCTTGGTCTCTCTCTTCAAAAGTTATTCACTATTTTTGGAATTGGTTTTTTACTAAACCCCATGAGGTTCTTATTTTTTTTTCTAATTTTCAAAATTCATTATGTTCTATCCATTTGAAAAAAATTATTATATTATGACATGATATGGTAATTATAGTCATTGGGTATGAATTGTGACATCTCTAATTAGGTGTCCCACTATCACACATTCCAATATACAATGGAAGTGCATTATAAACATTTTGGTTTTCATTAGCCTCTTATGGTGCTAGTTTATAAATGAGATGAAATATCCATAGACATTATTGTTGGACAAACAAAAACTCACTAATGGTTGAATTTTATCAATGTGGTGATTGAATAGTTTAGAAAGTCATCTAATTTAATTCTGATCAGGCTTTCAAAAAAAGTAGAAGATCATGGTATGATGTATATGAAGAAGAATGTGAGGTTTCAAATTGTTACTTCTAAATATGTATTAGACAGAGACCCTTGGATTAATTTTAGTTTCTTGTATGAGTCTCCGTGAGGAAATTGGGACTTAGGTTAAATTGATTAAGACTTATCATCTACAGATAGACAGTCATACGATGCATGCTATTTAGAAATTAAAGGAGATTCTGTGTGTATAACATTGAATTTTTTAGATATTGGCATTTCCACCTAGGAATGGTTGAGTTTTCATATTTAATTATTTATAAATAATTGATTACAACGGATCCTTTTTTGTATTTTTATGGGCTCCCATTCATGTCACCACTTTCTGGCATAGAGGTGGTAAAATAATATTTGGTGAGACCAATATTGGTTCAGGAGATATATGTGAGGATTCTATATAAAGATTTGAATCTGTTTACAACTAAAAGTTGAAAACAATATTATGTGGATCAACGATGTCATCCTTTTGTGTTTTCCATATTTGAATGGGTTTTCTGGAATGTTTCATCTCATTTAGGTAAAAGTTGTCTTAGAAAACTAGACATGTTGGCTTTATGATATGTTATACCATTTGAGGTCACCGAATGTCATGGGAAGGTTTATTATCTGTTGGAATTAATGTTTCATTTGATGATAATCATTGATGTTTTCCAAATATCACTACTCTTGTTATAGAATCCCCATACCTCTAACATTTTGAATTGGGAAGAGATTGAGTTATAGCGATATTTTTATATTATAGAATTGTTAGTAGACATCACTTACAATCAAGTGAATGTATTTCAAGGGTAGTTTATTTCATTGGTAAGAGTGTTATGGTTTCACAAATCAGATTCTCATGTGATGTGGGAGTTTGAGTCATTGATGAGGAAGAAATGGTCTCACCAATTTTCTCAACTTTATTTTTCCACATGACATCATGAGGATGGAAATTCTTATAGTGGCCAGTTTGTAACACCACATTACCCACCTTCTAGTAATTCCCTTACACTTACTTGATTTCCTATTTAATTTGATGCATCTTGGGACTCCAAATGATGTAGAGTTTTTGTTGAAGAAAATTACATAAAGTTTTATGATCTATGTTTAATTTAATTCATAGAGTTCAGGTATAAACAATTACTTGATTTATGAGGTTCTCCATATGTTTTGTAAAAAAGTGAGGTTGTTTGGGTTTTCATGTAATATTCTATTTTTTTGTTATCTACAAGGAATTTAAATATCATGTAATGGGAGTACATGACATGAAATTTTCTACAGGCTTATTTTGTTAGATGAGTACACAACATGAATGATTATGTATCATGGAAATATTATGCACCATGGAATGTTAAAAATCGGTTTTTTAATATAATGGTGACATGTTTTTTATTATGTATGGACCCTGTGGATTACACTTTGTGTAAAGGGATTATACTCCATGTAATTCTCATAAGGATGTATTTTATGGTGTTACTCAGATGATTTATTTCAATTCAACCACATCTACCATTTCTCCCATCCTAGATCTCTTCTCCGTTGATTTTAGAAAGTTTTAACCCTTCTAAATCATATCATTTAGCAATTTATCATTGTTGGGGTTGCAGTGAGTTTCTATGGGTGAGTAATTATTTATACTTCTTTTTTTCCTTTGATCGCAATAACATCATTATATTGCATTTTTATATCCTTTGATCTATTTTAGTGATTCCTATTAATTTTTATAGAGCTATCACGTGATCTTGTTTTAAGGGATGAATCATTGACGGTTTTCATGTTTTTTATTTGATTTCTTGAGGTATGTTTTTATCATTACTCTTAATTGAAAATTTTGTTAAATTGAATTTAATATGAGATGTGTAGATTGATTCGTGGGGCTCCATTTTCATTTTGTTTTCATCCAGTTGGTGGATCCTATTCTAGGAGTGTGAAGCCCATGTTTTGAGGTACGTAGTTCCATCACTTGTGGAAGTTGGTGAACTACATTGCTTTGGTTTATTATAAATTATTTTATAACTAAATTGGAATGATTGACTGATTTGATTTGTGTGTGTGGTAATTTTTTTGATAAAATATTATATTACTCTTTTTTAGGTAATGAAACATGTTTTTTAGAGAATATTGAAATGGCTTTAAGAAATAGTATTTAGAGAATTGTTTTTATTAATAATTTTTTGAAATGGTTTTGAAAATATATTACATAAGAAGCCTCAGGTACATAAGTAGAAGATATTGTAATAAAAGTCATCCACTGTCAGGGGGTTAATCATAGGGATTTCATATTCCTTCTTGGATTATTGTTATCATGCATTATTAGACCTGTTGGGGGTTGACTTTATTGGGTGTTCCTCGACTCTCTATATTCGAGGCATATTTCTATAGGCTTGATGAACAAATGATTTTATATGTTATGTATGAGTGTTCTATAAATCCTATCCTAGTGTGACCTTTGGCGTTATTTTTTGTGTACATTGGACTGAACTATTTCAAATATACTTACATGGATTTGAGATAAAAAGAGATAACTACTTTGATATGATTTTATGCACATGTTTATATATATATATATGTATATATTTGAATCCGATTTATCTTTGTTATTTGGAAATGTGTGAAATGGGTAAATAAATTTTTCCCCATGACATTGATATAAAAAATGTTAAACTATTATCATTCCTTGTTTTGTTTAATGTTGATCATGCATTCATAGTGAGATTATGGGAAATTTACAATGATATGACATGAATACATTTTGAGTTTCTTTTTTATCTTTTTTATCCTTTGTAATTGGACTAGTATGTTGGAGATTTTTTTCTCCCATTTTAATTTTCACACATTCATTGTTCTAATTCTATTATGACATATATGTGTGTGTGTGTGTGTGTTTGTGTGTGTGTGTTCATGTTTCCTTCCATTGTTTTATCTGATACATGTGTATATATACCATGTAGTTATTTCGGGTTGGGTGAAATTGTTTGATCTAGTTTTTCTGTTTCTCAGGTGTCAATCCCTTTCCCATGGAAAACATGTAATCCCTTCGAGTATGTCGAAATTTTTGGTGGGTACAAAATTGAGAGGGTATTCAGGTTAGTTTATTCATAGTAACTCACATAGAAAATATTTTTGGATGATCCTCATGATTGGTGTAGAAACATGGGAACCTAAAAAGGTTGTGATGGAAAAATATCCCTACAAATTAAATTTGGAATAAAATTTTGAGGATATAATTTTATCATGACAGGAAGAATGTGACAAAAAAGTTAATGGGGATAATAACACAAATTTCATGTCTTATTAATATATATGATTATATATAAAGGATCTTTATTCACTAAAATTATATTATTTAATTTTTAAATAAAAATTAAAATCAATTCTAAATAAAATATTTACCATTAATATTATTTTTTAGTAGTTATATATCTATTTGTTAAAATTTTACAAATAAGAATTTATTAGTGGTTTTAACACATGAAATTTCCCCGATTGATAATTTTTGGGATTTTTCTAAAGTATTTTATTTTTAGGTGAATATTAAAAGCAGTGATTATTCAATTACATTAAATTTTATATAATTATTATGATTCAAAAATGAATTAATAAATTTTTTAAAACATATTCTCCACCAATGGTATCTTAACGGTGTAGTGTAATATATTTTAAGACACTATTTTTAATTTGAGAACCCAATATTTACTTTTATTGAATATAATTTATATTTTATTCAAATATAAAATAATTTTTTAGTATTCTTATTTAATGGTTTGGTTGAAAGGTTTCATTTAATTTTTTAAGGATTTAAAATATAAATAACATTATTTTTTATTACTTAAAAACTAATTGACTTGAATTGACATCTTACTTGATTTTAAGGTGATGTGTTTTTTACACCAAAATCAAGTATTTTCCTAAAAACTATTTCCATTTGTTTTGAATACTTGTATTAAACATATATTATATAATATTTATATTTTTATACATAATTTTAAAATTTTGATAGAATTTATACTTTATATATATAAATATAATTAGGTAATCATTTTTGAAAGATAATTTATTACGGTTAAGGTTAAATTTAGTTTATATGGGGTTTAACTATGATATAAACCTTAAAATATCTCCAAAACATTTCTAACTACGATTATTTTTGTTTTTTATACACTAAAAAATATTTTAAACGAATTTTGGGTTCCTTTTTTCACTTTATCATGAATTAGATGTTATATTATTTTAAAACCTTGAATAATAACATAAATTTCACTTCCCTCACATTTAAAATTGATACAATTATCCTCTCTTAATCTCATATCTAGAGCCTATTTTCTTGAACAATTCATTCCCAATTACCTTCATTACAATCCACAACAACAACTAGATTCTCTGGTCTCATTAAAAGTCCATCCTATAAGTCATAAGTTATAGTTAAATGTTGGTTTCCAGGAAGTGGTATTTCTCATAACCACGAATTTTAATTTTATTTCGTCTTCTAAATAATTAAAATCATCTTATTAGACGACGATATAAAATATAAAGTATATAAAATATAAATAAATTTATTTATCTATATATTAAATCCCATATTGATCACATTTTTCATCATATGGTGAAAAAAAACAATGTTTCTGTGTATATTTTGAGAAGTACCACCATGAATCAGCATGTTTCATTTTCCATCAAATCCTCCCAAATAATATTATAATTATTTATTTAAAATATATATATTATATTAACTACATAATTATATTTCTTTTAAATATAATTTATCATCAATTTTCTGACCCCTTTATGCATTCAAGAAATGATGACATCTTTCATGCGTAAGTATGGATTACCACAACTATAAAGTGATGTGATTCAATTTCCATTTACAAAATTCATGGATGCTTTAGAAATTTAATTTAATGTATAAATAGGATAATTATTTATTTATTAATAATTTATAAATGATTTAAAAATTCCCCCTTTTACTATGGTCATCCTAGTGATGATGTTTTTCGGTTATGAATCGAACAACCCGAATGAATTGGACATAAATTTAGCTTATTTAATATCTAATTAATAAATTTTAATAAATGTAATTAAATTAATAATTATTAATTAATACTCCATAAAAAATATCTTAAGAGAGTAAAATTAATATATTTTTATTATGATGGACATAAAGAAAGCATTTGGTGATCTGAGTTCGATGTAATTTATTTATAAAACATTATTTTAAATGTTTTAATGATTTTTCATCCGTCTTCCCTCTATATTCATTTTATTTAAAATTTTATAGTTATGCTATTTTAATTATTAAATTTATGTTCAGTTTTTTTAAAACATGTTTTAATTTTTTAATTATATTATAAAAAGAATAAAATTAGTCACATTCCTAATAAGTTATTTTTAAATTTTTTTAAAGTATGAAATGAAACATTTTAAAAACTTCTAGTACATGATAAAAATTTACTGTAGTCTCATAAATTATTATCTAAGAAGATTAAACTTCACATTTTCATGCTTATTCAAAATACTTACATATTTCCCAATGATCTGGGAATTGTTTTAATGAGTTTTCATATAAAATTGATTTTTATCCTTCTTTTTATGTATAGTCTGAAAGTTCTCTTTCATATATGTGAAATGATATTATTTATGATAAACTATATTTAAAATATAATATTCTAAGTGTTTATGTATTTTATGGTCCATTTACATTTTTCATTAAGAAGTTTTAGCCTTATATAGCTCTCTACTATATTGTATAATGATTATGTTCCATATTGATTTTTTTTGGAATTAATCAATTATTTTCTTCCATTTATAAGATTTCATGTAAGAGTGATTGTAAGAGTGATATGAAGATGATGAACTAAGTTCAATACATGAATCTTCTATGAATTTAAAATAAATTTCATGGTGGTATTTTAATTTAATATGATAATCTATTGAGCTTACATTTAGAGGATATTTTGCGATTATTTTAATAGAGGAAGGAATGTTTTAAATAAATACATTTCAAATTAAAATTATTTTATATAATACACTCATGATTATTTTTTTTAATTCATGATTTCTGTAAATATTTTAAAAAAATATATTTGATTAGTTAAATTCATTTAATAAGTGATAAAAAATTGTATTTTAGATCAAACTTTAGTATGTAAAAAAGGGGGAATATTATATGTGATTAAATGATTTTCCAAATGAAATAAAATGTATTTTTTTTATCATGTATTGTTTTTTTAATCCCAAGATTTATAATGTTCTTCACATGTCATAAGGGTGATGATAATGTATAAAAAATTATAACTATCCACTATGGGGATCCAATATTAATGAATTTCACATGTTTTTAATGAATATAATTTTACGATTAAGTATCCTATTGTGTGGGAATAATGGTTATTGAGTGGAAGTTGAAACTCTTCACTCATAGAGAATGATATGTAAGTGTTTCTTCTATCTATATAAAACTATAAAGAAAAAAGATTCACAAAATCTAATGAAATAAAATCATTGATATAAATAATGTCATTACAAATTATTTATGTAACATGGTGTTATATATGGGATATGATATAGTTAATTAAAATTCTCTCTAATAAATCATTATGAATGACCTTTGTATAATGATAATTAATTTTTTTTTGAAAAACTAATAGAATAATGGCAATGGATAATTGAGGGTTTTAGAAAGACAATCATTATTTGAATTAAAAGTATTGTTTGTTGAAAATAAATGGTTCATAATGGAACACATCATCATATTCATGTTTTCAAATTCATATTTTGGATATTAACATAACAAATTCTGTTTTGGTATTTGATTAAAACAGGATCACACAAATAATGATGAAAATGTATATATCTAGAAAAAGCTATTTATATTTTCCTAATAAGGTATCATGATTAAAATTTTGAGATTATTAATATATGATAATTATGATTGAAATTTTTAGTTTATGAGTCATACAAATTTTGTTGAGGTTTTTATATTAAAATAAATTAAATCCTGATAATCATAGATGTTTTCATTTCTGAGTAATATTTATTGATGGGATTCTTTTATATTCCAATTTTTTAGGATTGTGAGTGAAATCTAATGATATTACATAAGTAGATTTTTTTTTACATTTTGTACATATATATTTAATGTTATAAATAACATTATAAGGTTTTATTATGAAAAAATTATATTTTTGGGGATAATAAATGATGCACACATTATTTAGGGTTAGATAAAAATTTAGTATAAAAGGATGATTGATATTAAGAAATGTGATTTAGGTAGTAGTGATAATACTGGATGTGAAAGTTGATGTAATTATAAATGTTATCCATGAATTTTTTGGTAATGATTATCTCACTTTTTGGATTATTATATATATTGACCAGTTTTTGACCATATTAACAAGTGGATAAAACCATTTGTTGGTTAATGATATAAATAATTCTCTACAATAATATATTTTTTCATTATGGTCTATCATCTAAGTGATTGATATGGATTTTGGAAATTTGTATTTTGGAGAATATATTGTTAGTGTATATTCAAACATTAGTATATGATTTCATAAATTATTTATATTGTTTTAGTAATGTTATGTAACATGATATATCCATAGATATTAATGAATATGGAATATTAGAAGTCATATATAAAATTATAAATATTTTATTAATACCCTCACATATGTTTATCAATGAGTAATAACTAATCATATGGGGAATAAATTTATTTAAGAGTGTACAATTTAATGATTCATGGTTTTGGAATAATTTTTTTTTGAATTTAATACTATATTTGATAGATTACACCAATCAAAAAACCGAACTAATAGAGGCCATGACATTTTTATTATTATAAAAATTGAAGAATCATAAAACTTTTAGTAAATAAATAACATTTTATCAATTTTAAAAATAATACAAAAATATGATTAATAACTCCTAATTAATTTAAAAATAATTATTATGAAAGGTAGTTTTTATTTATATATATATATATATATTAAATTTAATATTTTAAGATAAATTTCTAAATTTTATATTTTTAATATTAAATGATATTTTTTTAATTTAAAAAATCAAAATTAGCATTTTGCGGATTTTTATGATTTCTCTAAAAAAATTATAATTTTGTTGAAGACTAAAACATTATAATTTTTCTTATACTCTCCCTTTTATGAAATTACCATAATGAAAGAGTGACATAAAATTATTTTAAAATATTTAAATATATATATATATATATATATATATATATAAATCATTAAGAAATGTATAGAATTTATAAAAAGAATGTTTAATATTTTGGTAACTTCTGTGATATTTTACTTTTAAATTTTTTTTAATATAATACTAAAACTTATTTTTCATCACTAGTAGATATTATATATAAAAAAGTATTTCACCTATTTTGTCTACATTATCATAATATGTAATAATATCAATTTATTTTTTTCGCAAAACATGATGACTACCGTGGATAAAGTAAATTACTAGGATAATTTTAAAATTGTATTTATCAATGATTTTTATATTAACATAGTGTAATTTTTATCTTATAAAATATATTAATACGTTCTAAAAATTAAATTAATTTAAATTTTGACCCATATATAAAACAATTATCACAAATTTTATTGGTTATCTATACTAAAAAAGATTAATAAAATTTAATGTCAAAAAACCACATTTTATCTACAATTTTTTTCTATATATTAAACTTTTAAATTTAAATGATACATTTCAATTAATTTTAAATGTAATTGGATTAATTATAGGATAAATTTCGTTTCATCATGCCCAAATTTGGTAATATTTATAATTTTATATTTTTAGTAAAACATAAATTACTTAGTTAAAAAACGTGTTTCTGAGGAATAAACAAATATATGAAAAATGAAACCATGAATTATTAAAGGCACTAATAATGTTAAAATCATGTGATAATTTTTTTAATGTACTTATAGAACTTATATACCAATAAAATCAATTTGTTTCACATTTGGAACCATTATCCATTGAATTGGGTAATTAAATTACTAAAAAAAATATGTGTTCACAAACGTGAAACTGTCTTTACTTATAAAATTGGCACACTTAAACCTATTAATGATAAACTAATTCATTTTAATTTCATCCTAAAAATCTTAAATATTAATCATTATAAACACATATTTAATTTTCATAAGACTCTAGTATAAATTTTATATCCAAATCCATTTATTTCCATGGGGACGATCAGGAGAATGTTCAAGGTCACATTTTTAGTATTACATTAGCCTTATCCCTTCTATATTAATTTCCCACATCCAAAAATATTTTTACTATTCTAAGAAAATGAACTTGATATAATTAGTATTCTAAATTTTTATTATTTAAATTGAATTATGATTATTTATTTCATTCTATATAATTTTAAAAAAAATATAACATCTATCATGCTTTTCTATGGACTGTCACTTCCATGAAGTAAATGTTTCTATTCTTAAAATTGAAATTAATTTATTTTACAAAACCCATAAAAATTAATTAAACAACATTAAAAAATATAAATAATATCAATCTTACTATGATATATTTATATTATATCAAAATAATAAATTTATAGACTATAATCACACATCAAATTATGTTATGTTTATGTTTGGGTCATTATATTCACAAACATGAACAATATTATAACACTATATCACATATGAATATGATAACATACATACTAATATAATGTAAATATAACATTCAAATAATTATTTCTTATGTTTCTTGAATTTTTATACAATTTATTTAACTTATTGTTAGTATTTGAACTTCGAGGGATAAAATTACTGATATAAGCAAACAATAATTCCATTTTCACACAACATAACTAAAACAATATTGGAATGTGGTAAGATAAATTTAAATATATGATAATAATCTATTATACTTCAATAAAATATATATTAATGATAAAATGTTTATGTAAAATTATGAACAAAACAACAATTTCGAAACAACTTCAAAACAATTAAGATTACTCACATCTAATTTAGAAAATTAATATATTTTAATATACATGTATGAAAATAATAAAAAATTAATTTTATCAAATATAATGTATATCAATTTGACTATAAATTAGTGTATTAAGATACAATTTTTTATTATACTTGATCTTATAGTTCATTTGACAAATTGGGGATGTATGATAAGGGTTTCTTATCTCAAATTTAATCCCTCAAGAAATATTTCTTAATATAAACAATGATTTAATTAGAGTGGTGTATTTAGTATTCCTTAAATTTTTTATTGATCCTCAAAAAATTTAGGTTCTTTAAGGTTTAATATTTAATCATATCGTTCTATAGGTTGTCACTCAAAAAAATTTAATGTCGTCTGGCTTTTATTATATAATTTCTAATTCCATGAGACATGGTTGATATTATGAATTATAATTTCACCTTTATTGGGTATTCACTTACCCATTGAATTTATTTATAATTTATATATTTCCATTAATGATATATAAACATCCATTTTATGGTAAAAGTTTTATAATTATGTGACCATTACAATCAGATTTTTTGGAAACTGAATTCTCATTCATTTTGTTATGAAGGTTATTCTCGAATTTATTTCATATAAGTTTTACACCTTAATCTATTGTATTTTTATGTAGTGTTTTATATTTTTTATATGGAATTTCTTTTAAAACATAATCACTTTTATAAATGTATATTTTTTCATAAATTATAGTACCCATAAGTGATTTGGTAAACTCAAATATCATTTATATGATTTAAAATTACATCTATTAAATATAATTCATAAAATACTGATAAATGTTTTAATATATAATTTCATAAGATATTTCATATTTTTTATCTGGGTAAAATGATGTTTTAGATAAAAACATATTTCAAAATGTGGTTTTTTCTCGTTAATGTGTAATGTTTTTATGAAAAAAATATCATCTCATTTAATGATGGGATATACCATATTCCCATATTCATTATTAAAATGAAATATTTCCCTCAATATTTTGAAACCCAAATATGTGTTTACCCATGAAGACAATTTATTTTCAACATTCACTATTTAATTGGGTGTTTTAAAATCTTTTTTATGTGGGATTCAATGAAGGTATTTCAAAAAAATTAACTTTTTTCCAAAATTTATTAATTTAATGATTTATATACCACTCCACATTTATTTTTGATTAACATTTTTATTTTTTTATAACGTATTTATTGATATTTTTTTTAAATATTTAATTTTTTTAAATGATTATTTAGTTAATATTTTTAAAATATTTATATATTTTTCAAGAATCCACTTCTGAAATATAATTTTAAAAGTAATGTGATTAAGAAGTTTTCACTTCCCCATTTAAAAAATGACTTTTCAAGGTGATATCAATATTATCATTTAAACCATGAAGAAAATAATTTTCTAAAAAAACTTATTTATGATTTTTTACCATTTAAGATTGATTACTTAGGAATTAGTTTTCATGGATGTTATTTTTCATGAATCAACATAAAAATTTTCAGATAAAATTCTATTTTGGGGGATTAAATTTCTGGTACAAACCATTTACAATTTGGAGATCAATTTGGGTGATTCAATTGTAAAATTATGAGAAATTAATTTTCCTTCCTTGGTTTATTCATGTCATAATATTGGATTTATTTTATAATAATCATGTTTGACTGGATTTTAATTTTGAGATAGTTTGTTTTCGATTAAACCATGTGATATTTTTAGTCGGGTAAAGCCTAATATTGTCTTGGTTTGATAAAGCCCGTAGATGGGTTAGGGAAGATAAAACATAATATTTATTTGTTCTAAAAAATCCCATGGATGCTTTAAGATTTAAAAATCCTTGAGAGTATTTAGGTATGAGAAATTCAAAAAATAGATTTGGTTTGGTAGATCAATGTGGCAGTATGGGCCAAAAAAATCCCCATGATTGGTTTAATCTGATAAATACTTCAGATGGATAAGGCTTATTAAATCCCTCCAATTTTTTTTTTACATTTACATCTCCAGATATATGTTTTTTAAGCATTAAAATATTTTTTGTTCACAACTAGAAGTGTGTAATTTATTATTCACAATATGAAGTATGGACATTTTGTTTGTTCGCAATGTTTTAGTTCCCACATTATAATGTTTGTTCCATTGTTATTTATTATGATATGAGTCAAGTACATTGCGTATTTCCATTCATATACCTATAAATATTCTTCATCGATCATACTTGTTATTCGTTGATTCAACACCCTTCATAATTGTATATGATTTTTTATTTGAGGTCACATGTCGTTCTATCTTGTCTTGTGAAAAACTATTATTGTTCAAAGATAATTTAAATAACAAATATTTCTGTGGTCATGTTTTCACTCTTGATTATTTTGAAACCCATAATTATATTTTGATGATTTATTTACCCCTAATAAGTGTTCAATCTCTCCAATTTTTATTTTCTCCTTCCCACAGTTATGATGATCAGTGTAAACTATGAGAAGTTTATAGGGGAGTATATTATGGCTTGATAATTTATAATTGTTAATATGTTTTTTTAAAATATGTTACTTTTGTAACTAGACCTCTATTACACTCAACCATATACGTTATTTTATTAATGTGGGAATATTTTGAGATGTAATACAGATATCAAAATTTTTAAATATTAGCTTCAATCATCTCACTTGGTATCAATGTTAATTTTTAAAATTTTGTGTTTTTGAAAGGATTACTAAGTGTGGGTATAGGGTTCATTAGTAATAAAATATAATATATTAAGAATGATAAATTAAACAATAACTTTAATATAAAAATTTACTCATAATAGGTCTTACTCTATAACAAGTAAGTTTTAGCATATGAATCATTTAGTTCAACTAATGTTTATTTAATATGAGTTTTATATTCTTCTTAACATAACCCCAAAAATAAATAAACCGCCTCAATAATATACTATGTTTTTAGAAACATAAAAAACATATATTTCACATAATTTCATTAATTTAAAAATTACAAATAAAAAATAAATACATAATTCCAGAACCCAATGTTTTAGTGTTTTTAGAGATTAGCAACATAAATCCCTAATTTCATATAATTTTTTCAATATCACCTACAAATAACATTCTAAAATGAAAATCATGTAAATAATTTTGTAATTAACACTATAATTCAAAATATAAGGAATTGAATATTAAAATCATCGAACTAAAATCCTTATATGGGGCGAAACATACAAATGAGTCATAAATTGTAATATCATAATCATTGGAGGAAACATGAACATTCGAAATATTTGTTTGAAAATAACATGGAATCCTAAGTGTTATCCATAAGGCATGTTATAAGGTCAAATTATATCAAAGGGTAACACATATACCATGGAATAATAATATAGACACATGAGACAATACAAACTATCCATGTTGAATAACTGTCCATGTTGAATAACCTAAGAATGTGGGATAATATAGAAATTTAGATTAAGAATTTTAATCTTAAATAAAAATAATTTAACCTATAGAAGAAAAATTATGTAAATAAACAAGGATTCAATCTAAGATAAATTATATCATATCCACAAAAATTGTTGTGAACATAACTAAATGAAAATTATATCCAGACTCAATGTTTTGAAAGGGATACCACTAAATTTTAAAATATGATCATCATATTCGATAGACTGTATGACACACATCACCAAGAATTGATTGGAAAAGAATATAATGATAACTTGTGATATATTTACTATTTTAAATAAATTAAATATATTATATATCTTTCTATGAATTTAATACAGTGTTTTAATTAATTACATGTAACAATGACTTTATTTGATGGATTACATTAGACATAACATAATGTTTTACCAAATAAAATTAATATTATTATTAAAAATATAAATTATTTATAAGAGGAGAAATTAGTTGTTAATAATAGGAATAACTAACTTATGAAAATATATTATTGAAATCATTTTTACAAATTAAGTAAAAATTAATATAAATATAAATTCAATATTAGGGAACAATTTTTATAAAAAACTATTTTTATACACCAAAGGAGTATTATATTAATAAATTAAATTAGTTAAAATTAATGTATTTTCATAATTAAATTTATAAATTATATATTCAGCTGTATGTTTTATCATTTATCAAAAATATTTTATAGGAATATTATTTGAACAAATCTAATTTCACACATAAAAAGAAATATTTTTCAAAAGAAAGTTTTATCACCTTTTAAGGGTGAACTTGTTTTAAAACAGAATTTTGGAACATTTATAAATTTTATTTGTAAAAAATAAACATAAATTTTAAAATTTAATGTCAAAATTTTTTAAGGGATATTTGGGTTTCTAAGAGGTTTCATTTTTTTGAATTGTAAAAAATACTAAATTTTAATTGAAAACTTCATTTTCATATAAATAAATTATAATGCTGAAATATATATCAAATTAGTTTTGGATATATAATAGTAAAATTATACATATATTATTCCAATTTAGTTAATTAAAATCAATTAAATATTGTGATATAATATAAAAATATTGTAAACTTTTGATCCTTTTCTCTTTAAAGATCCATTTTCTCGACATGTTTATTAGATTAATTTTAAATTAATTTCTTCAACCTCTGTGATATGAATATGGATAAATGGATTCCGTATTTGGGAACATAATAATTTATAGTGTCTTATAATGATAATATAATTTTTGAACAATGTTATTAGTGAAATTATTTAATATTAATAATAGTTATTAAGGTAAAAAATAGTTTACTTTATGGTTAAACTTGGAATAAAAGCTCTAATATGACCTAAAACTTTTCCAAAACTCATTGTATGGACATATTTAGACCCTTAAAATAATAAGAAATATTTTTATGAGTTAGTGGGATAATATTCCATGATACACACCCATATAATATGTTTCATAAAGAAAAATATAAAAAAGATTCTTTTCATACTTTTAATTTCTATAGTGCATTAGGATAAGAGAAAATATAACATATGTTTGGTTATATAATTATTTTTGAAATATAAATGTGTTTCTTCTATCATTATAATTTTTTTTTATTTTTTTTACAGATGAATCAATTACTCCAAATTCTTAAGAAATGTCAACATATTAATTGTTTAGTTTATAATGAACTAAAATAAATGATATTGAAAATATTAAAATTTAGTAATTTGAATTAATTAATATCATCCATAAATTTTTAGATGATTAAATCATGATAAACTATTTTGGAAACAATATATTTTATTTCTCTAATTTTATTGATATTTTTAAATTCAATCTAAATAAATAACGTCAAAATTGACATTTATTTTATTTTATTATAAATGATAATTTATGAAATGATTTAAAATAACTAAAAATCTTATATTCTTCCATGATATTTAAAAATGTTAATAAATTTAGAATATGGTACATTTTTTTAAATTTTCCAAGTATAATGATCATATTCACCACTAAGTAGTAATAAATTGGTTAGCAATTTAATGGATAGAGAAAAGTTTTTGGGCACTATATAAAATTTTGTTAAAATTAATTTATAACACACATGAGGTGTTTATTTTATAAATAAGATATCAAATTTATAATTATTTGGTTTAAATTATCTATTAGTCTCAGTTCAAAATTCAACTTATTCTCTAATATAAAATAGAACTCACTATAATCCCTTATTCACATCTCCCAAACCATATGTATAAGGACCCGACCTTAAAAAATTCCCTAATCTTGAATTAAGATAATAATTTACATTGAGGATCTATTCAGGTTTATATTTTTTGATAATTAGGTCATAACTGTTACATTACATCCCAAAAGATACAAAGAAGACACTTCTACTCAGTTCACACTATTTTTCACAAAATAAAAATTCTTGAAAAAAGGATTCAGGTCTAGTTCCATGTTTTAGATAGCATGACTTTTTCTGTATCCCATCCTTGACCCTATTCCACATTATGTCCTATGAAAATAATTTCAAAAACCTGGGATGAGCATAAAAATCTCAGTAGAGGATACACAAAGAAGGAAAACTATTATTTTTTCAAAACAAAAAGTAAACCATTAATAATTTTTCATAAGTAATACTTTTCACCTTTTTAAAGTAGTAAATACTCTTCACTGAATAAAAGATCATTGTGTACACTTTTGTATCCAACAAATTACCATGAAACCGATATAATGAACACATCACATATTACGGTAACATGGGACCTAAACATACTTAAAAGGAATAACCATATGGTCGACTTCCACAAATATCACTAAATGGAATAGTCATATGGCTAACATCCATACCCAATGAATTGGAGGTTATAACATTACCACCCGTCATGTAGTATCTATTCCCCACCCGTCATTTGGTTTATCACGTAACCACCCGTAAAATGTCAATGTACCATTATAAAAACATAACACATACAACAAATATAAAGGGAAGAAAAAAAATCCAACTTTCAATGAAACTATATCACTTAAATATATTGAAATAACAAATCCATTATAAAAACCATTTTCCTTACCAAAATACATAATATAGTATATGGTATTTATTTTCCTTTTAAAAACATTACGGCTTGTTTTGGAAGCCAAATATCAAATAATACTCGCGGCGGCGAAATGGTCATTGGCACTGCTTACGTTAAAAAAATTATTTTTTTTCATTTAGTAAAATGCTTTGTAGAAAAATATTACCATTGAATGGAATGAAATGTCAAAGGGGTTTATACAGCATATAAAACAAAGTCATGTATTAAAGCAAAATATTCCTCAATGAATGGAGATTGAGACGAAGTCCTATACCTCATGTCTGACTTGACCAGTTCATTCTTTAATCTCCTGAATAATAAACTAAATTTAATTTATACTTTCTTAAGAACATTTTTCATGTTTATTATTCCTTTAATATCAATTATTAAAATGTTATAAACATTATCTAGTCATTTATGTCAATAATGGTCATTTTGTTGATATTTGGTAATTGAGTCAAAAATGGACGTCTTATAATTACAAGTTGTTCAAGTGGAAAAAATTTCATTATATCCATAATGATATTCATGATATAGATATCATATATATCTTATATATCCAGTATATATATGTATTTATAATAGTATAAAATATTTGGAGATAAGAAATGAAATTCACCGTTCATGGAGACGGTAAGCCGTACGTACGCATGAACGCAACTTCCATTTTTATTTTGTATAGTAATGGTATGAAAATATAATGATAAAAA
This sequence comes from Viscum album, assembly GCA_963277665.1. Taxonomy (NCBI): domain Eukaryota; kingdom Viridiplantae; phylum Streptophyta; class Magnoliopsida; order Santalales; family Viscaceae; genus Viscum; species Viscum album. Next base: position 572,500,248 of record OY728122.1, on the reverse strand, counting down.
TATATAATATAATTCCAGTATAATATCATATATAATTTCATTAACTCTAACCTTTATATGTTCCATATAAGGCATGAACGAGTCATATCACTTTGAGGGGGCGGTAGTCCGCACTTCCTCAAATGAGATTATCATATTTACCCATAATAGAAACCGTAAGGGTATTCTATAAATGAAATATAGAGAAGAATATAAAAAATATAAGTATAATATATATCATATATAAATAAAGTTCCATCATAATGGCCACCATGAGAGGTGGTTTGAGATATTTGAACTATCATCATTTCGTGCGGTAGTAGTGCGTCATCCATAGAAATAGAATGTTATTTACCCATTAGATGGTGGTGTTTGAAAGAGTAGTTAGAATACATCTCATAACAACATACTAATATATTCAGGATACAGGTGTTTTTATAAAATAAAGGAATAAAAATTGTTTATGTGGTTGGCGAAGTAAAATATTACTGATGAACATAAGCGAAGACGATACATTTAATTTGGGTAACTCCGCTTTGTTTGAACCAAAAGGGTTTGTTGAAGAGACTTATGCCTATCTTAAGGCTTATAGGAGTAGTATAGGTGTGTATGGAGCTTAAATGGGCAGATGTTGGATGATCCAAGGGTCTTTAGAGGTGTGAGGAATGGGAAAGAGGTGAGGGATTTTTATAATGGAGAGGAGGGTCTCTTAAGAAATGTTTAAAAAACTTATTTTATTAAAAACCTATCTTCGGTTTCAAAAGGTCCAAAAATCATTAAACCCTAATATAACATGGCCTGTGGTTGAGATAAAATCATCCAATAAAAATTGGATAGGTATTGGAGATTATTTTAATCTTTATAATCTTATTTATTTAAATCATTTATTAATGAGGTAAACACTGCATCATTATTGTGTTATAAATAATTTATTTTTTTAATGTCAAAATATTATTAAAAAATACCATAATGTATGAAATATTGTTATATTTCCAATCAATATTTATAGTCGAAAGGATAATGTATATTAATCTGTGTAAAAATTAATTTACTAAAAAATATTTGTTCATGGAATTTTTGTCTTTACTTTAAGTTAATTAAAATAAAGTGTCATTAACACTCCAATGTGGCCCCATGGGGTCCTAAAATCGACACAAGGATGCTCATGGTTGGAAGTGTATGAAAAAATAGGATTATGACACATGTTAGGGTAATTTTATATTCTTATAGTAATATTTTTTTACCCATATTAACCAAATTTACCCTTTAACAATGGTAAATCAAATTTTTACTGAAGTATATATTCATAATGTATAAAAATAAAAGTTACCAATTTATAATATTTGGACCTCTTGATACCAAATAAGAAATCCATTTTTCAAATTCAAAACACAGAAGTGGAAAAAATAATTTAAAATTAATTCCTGATGTTAAAACAAATAACATGTTTTTAAGAAACATTAACTATCAAAAGATTTACACTTGTTTAAGTCCAATTTCAAAGTGAAATTAATTCCAATGACAAACATTGGATTAAATGGTAAAAATATAATCTATTTTCAATTTAAAACTAATTAAAAAGATAATCTATCCCTATTAATAAATTAGATTAAAATATAGTTTTTAATTAAAATACATTATTTTACATTATTCATTAAAAATGAATATTATTAGAAAAATATAAAAAATTTACCCAAAGTAAATTTTGATATCCAAATTCTAAATAAGAATTTAGTTGGTCAAATAGAACATATACAAGTTACTAGAACCATATTTAAAGATATTTCCCCATTAAAAGGTGGTAAATCGACCTATTAATGAATATTTGATTATTTATGCTTAAAATCAGATTATTTCTTATTTTAAGTCTCTAATATTTATTGGATAAATGTAAAAAAAAAATTAATAAACATGTATAATAATATTATAGTTAGTTCTATTAATTTACACTAATACAACATCTAGGCATTAACTACCATTTAAAATATTAATATTATATTATTAGTGTGCAATGTAAGATTTCAAAGAAACTCGTTGATGCGTATCAGGTACACCATCAAACATTGCAATCCAATTTAAAGTAAAATTAATATTTAATTCACAAATGTTAATAAATATTAAAATGTCATATTTCTTTATTTACCTGAGATGTTATATCCTTCCCCCGTTTTGGAAATTGCATCCTCATAATTTTATTTACATATCAAATAAATGGTGGGATTTGTCCCTCATTAAATTTTTAGATTCCCACATTGCCTCTTCAACCATATTGTTTTTCCACAAAACCATTACATGGTTAATTGAATTATTCCACAATACTTAATCTCTTCGGTCAGGAATATGGACTAGTTGTTCCTCATAAGAGAGATTCTCATCCACATGAACTACCTCTAGGCTCAAAACACAAGAGGGATATGGAATATACTTTCTCAACATTGAAACATGAAACCAATTGTCTAACTGGGACTAAATGGAGGTAAAGCCACTCTATAAGAAACATATCCTACTTTATCAAGAATTTCACAATGTCCAATGAACCTCGGACTCATATTTCCTTTCTTACCAAAACACATCACACTTTTCCTTGGAGAATCTTTGAGAAAGACATGATCACCTACCTCGAAAGAGAGATTCTTCCCCCAGTTATCTGCATAAAATTTCTGCATACTCTGAGTTGTTCTCATATGCTTTTGAATCAACTGAACTTTCTATTACATCTCTTCTACCAACTCTGGTCCCATCAGATTCCTTTCACCTACATTATCTCAATAGATGGAGTTCGACAACACTTTCCATATAATGATTCAAATAGAGCCATCTGTATACAGCAATGAAAACCATTATTATAAGAAAATCCAACCAAAGAAAGTTGTTGTTCCCAACTTCCTGGGTAATCCATTAAACAAGCACATAACATATCATCCAATGTGTGAATTGTTCATTCTGACTACCCATCTGATGGGAGATGAAAAGTTTTACTAATATTTAATTTAGTACCAAATGACTTCTGAAGGCCAGTCCAAAATTTATAAGTAAACTTGGGAACACAATCCAATAAAATGGAGAGGGGAACCCCATGTAACCTGAAAATATCTTTAATATACAACCGAGATAGTTTATTTAGAGACAATGTATCTCGAATAGGAAGGAAATGATTAGATTTAGTTAATCGATCAACAATAACGCAGATTTCATTGTTACCTCGAGATGTATTTGGTAATCCCACAATGAATTCTATAGATATATTTTCCCACTTCCACTCTGGCACTGGTAAAGAATGAAGCATCCCTTTTGTTAACTGCCGCTATACTTTAACCGGATAAAAATCCAAACACTTCATAGTAAAACCAGAAATATCTCTTTTCATTCCATCCCACCAGTAATACTCCCATAGATCTATGTACAACATAGAACTACCATAATGAACTGAAAACAGAGAACTAGGAGCTTCACATAACAACTCATTCTTCACATATGAATCACATGTTACATATAATCTCATTCCAAATCTCAAAAAACAATCACTATCAATGTTAAAATTAGGAAACTTACTCTTCTGAACCAACTCCACCTTTTCCTACAACTCACTGTCTTCCTTCTGTGCTTTCATAATTATTTTTGATAGAGATGATCTCACTGACACCTGAAACAATACAGAAGAATTTCCTACACCAAAAAGTCTTATTCCAAAGTTCATCAAATCAAAAACCAAGGGATCTCATTCCAAATGTAGCATGGTTAATGAAGCATTATTTTTTTTTGACTCAAAGCATCATCCACTTTATTTGATTTTTTTGGATGGTAAAGGATCGTGCAATCATAATACTTAATTAATTCCCACCATATACTCTATATCATTTTCAAATCTTTCTGAGTGAATATATACTTAAAAGTTTTTTGGTCAGTATATATTTCACATTTTACTCCAGACAAATGATGCCACCAAATTTTTAAAGAAAAAACAACAACAGACAATTCCAAATAATGTGTATGGTAATTTAACTCATGAGGTTTCAACTGATGTGATGTGTAAGAAATTACTTAATCATTCTACATAAGGACACATCCAAGTCCATTCAATGAAGCATCACTATAAACAAAAAACTCACCATTTCTGGATGGAATTGACAAAACTGGATCATTCACCAATCTTCTTTACAATTCCAGAAAACAATCATCACATTCTTTTGTCCAAATGAACTTATAACATTTTCTATTTTACTTCATCATTTGACTAGAAAAACTTGAAAAGTTCTCAACAAACCTTTGATAATAGCATGCCAAACTAAGAAATCTGTGGATCTCGGTTATATTTGTGGTTCTCGACCATTCTTCAAAAACTTTTTTAGTAGGATTACCAGTTATTCCATTTTATGAAACAATGTGACCAAGGAAAGAAATCTGTTATAACTAAAACTCACACTTTCTGAATTTATTGAATAGTTTATTTCCAGTTAAGGTTTGAAGACATCCCTTAAATTACTTTCATGGTTCTATTTTCTTTTAGAATATACCAAAATATCATGAATTAACACAACCACAAACTTATCAAAAAGTTCACAGAAAATTCTGTTCATAAGATCAATGAATAGAATAGGTGCATTGGTTAAACCAAATGGCACAACTACACATTCATAATGGCCATATCTAGTACGAAATTCGTTCTTCGGAAAGTCTTCTTCCTTTAATTTCAACTGATGGTACCCCGAACTCAAGTCAATCATCAAGAAATAATGAGATTTATGGAGCAAATCAAATAAATCATCGATATTAGGCGAAGGATACATGTTCTTAACAGTGATGTTATTCAATACTCTATTATCAATGCATAGTCTCATTGAACCATCATTATTTTTAACAAAAAATATACGATCACCCCGTGGTGATTTGCCAAGTCGAATGAAACCTTTATCTAATAACTCATGTAATTTCTTATTTAACTCAAAAAGTTCAATTTGAGCCATTTGATAAGAAGGTTCTGAAATTGGCATAACATTATGGACTAAGTGAACGGTAAATTAAACATCCTGATCAGGTATAATACAAGGGAACTCACCAAGAAAAACATCAAGACACTCATTTACCACCGGAACATCATTAATATGAATAGTTCCTTTGTTTTCAATAATATATGCAAGGTAACATTCATTTCCATATTTTACTAGTTTCTCAGCTTCCTAATATGTTATCAAATGTAAGGGTTCATTTTTGTACACAAACTGAAAAACATTCTGAAAATAAAACTATTTAGCTCTACAGTCAATCTTAGCATGATAAACAGACAACCAATCCATTCCAAAAATAACATCAAACTCTACTAGATAAAAAACAATAAGGTATGTAGGAAGATTTTTTTCAAACACAAGGACAAGAAGGTTCTTATAATTTCATTTTGTTTCAAACTTTCCTGTAGGTGTTTTTACCATATGTTCTGGATTAATATCTTGAGATGAAATTCCCAATTTACTAGAAAATGTCTCAGAAATGAACGGATGTGTAGAACCTGAATCAAACAACACATTTTCATAATCAGAACAAACAAACAGTATACCTGATACTACATCATTTTATGGCCCAACATCTAAGGAAGTAGTTTCAAAGGATTTCACCAGCCCTTTCTTCTTGTAGTTTGGTTGCTTTCCCTCAGTTGAGTTCTTTGCTGGACACTCATATTCATAATGGCCTATTTCATTGAACTTAAAACATCTTAAGGATAGAATTGCATTGCTTTCTTGGTCACATTCCTTACACTTACGAGAAATATGAACAGACTTACCACACTATAAGAACTTTCATGAATTTAATAAACATTCTCCATTATTATTTTTACTAGTCTTCTCATGTGATGGATATTTAGTTTTCATATCTCTAGGCTTGTTCGATGAATTGTATCCCTCTTCCTACCAACTGGACCTCTTATTCTGTTTTTTGGTCAAAGAACACATGTTCATATGAAAACTTCATTTCCACCTTATTCTCACATCAAACAAGTTTTCCATATCATTTGAACTCACAAGATGATAATTCTCTTCTATACCACGACTTCAGTCCAATGTAAAATCAATTTATCTTAGTAACAAGATCTCAGATGAAATTTGGAGCATACCTTGCCATTCGAGTGAACATTCCTTAGAAAATAGCCACTGAGTCATCCTCATACATCAATTCCAATATTTTTTTTCCATCCTAAGTCGAACCACAATAGGAAAACATTTCTCATGAAAAATTCCTTTGAATTCATCCCAATAAAGATCATTAATCTCCTTACTATCACTGATATTTTTCATCATCGACCACCACTGATCAACTTAACCTTCAAAATGGTAAACAATGAGACTAACCTTTTGATGTTCTGAACACCCTATAACATCAACAAATTTCTCCAGTGCTTTAATCCTCCCTTATGCTAGCACAGGTTCAGATGATTCTCTGAATGACGGGTGGTGTTGACTCATGAAATGCTCCACTACTAACATGTTCCTCTATGGTCGATCTAGGTGAACTCGTGCATGGATACCACCACCATTTATAGCCAAAGTCAACTGTTCCATCACTACAAAAAACTATTTATTTCTGATTCTGACCATCTCAGGTTGATGATTTGGATTGTTTTCTTCCTTCTCATGTTATCCCAACATAGCTACCAAGTTTCCTTTATGGAAAACCATTATTAAAATAAAAATATCTTAGGCGAAGCGACATGGTAATTTTTAAATGCTATCATTTCTATATTAACGTATATTAATTTATTGACATTAATTTAACAATACCCTAACTCATAAATTCATCTAAACTAACCTTTGATACTAAAAAATAAGGGGAAAACCTTAAAACATTACATAATCATGAATTATGTTAATAATTCACATTGAGGATATTTTTAGGTTTAGAGAATTAGAGAATTAGGTCATAACATATACATAACAACATGAATATTACATACATTTACAGAGTTTCAATTTTTTTCTCAAAATAAAAATTCTGGAAAAAATGTATCCTATCTAGTTCCATGTATTAGACAGCATAACCTTTTTATGGTCCCATACATGACCCTATTCCACATTATGTCGTCTGAAAACCCTTTAAAAACATGGGAAGTACATTAAAATCTCAGTCAGGGATGCACAATAAAGGAAAACCGTTAGTTTTTCCAAAATACAAGTAAACCAAGAATATTTTATCAAAAGTAATACTTTTCACCTTTATGAAGTAGTAAATACTCTTCCTTAGAAAAAGATCATTGCTTACCCTTTTGTAACCAAAATATTACCATAAAACCCATATAAAGAACACATAACATATAAAGGTATCTTGGGACATAAACATATTTAAATGGAATAACCATAAGGTCGACTTCCACACATATCACTTAATAAAATAGCCATACGACCGACTTCCATTACCAATGCATTGGAGGTTTTAATATAACCACCCATCCTTGTTTATCACGGCAGCACCCGTCATTTGTTTTATCTTGTAATCACCCGTCAAATGTCTACGAACCATATTAAAATAATAACTCTTAAAAAAATATAAAGGAAAGAAAACATTTCCACATTTCAATCAAAATATATCACATAAATATATTTACATAACAAATCCATTATAAAAACAAATTTCAATACCAAAATTCATAAATATGTATATGGTATTTATTTTCCTTTTAAAAAAATATGACTTTTTAAGGAATCCAAAGATCAAATAATACTCGCGGCGGAAGAAATGTCGTTGTCACCACTTACATTAAAAGAAACATTCCATTTTTTCCTTCAGTAAAATGATTCGTAGAAAAATATTCCCTTTGAATGTAATGAAAGAAAAAGGACTTTTTATAGCATATAAAATAAATTCGTGTCTTAAAACAAAATATGCCTCAATGAAAGGAGATTGAGACGAAGTCCCTTAACTCGTGTCCAAAATGACTCTTTCGTTCTTTAATCTCTTGAATAATAAACCTAAAATAACATATAATTTCATAAGAACATTTTTAAAGTTTATTATTCCTTTTATATCAATTATTACCATGTTATAAATATTATGTAATTATTTAAGTTAATAATGGTCATTTTGACGATATTTGGTATTTGAGTAAAAAATGGACTTCTTATAATTACAATTTGTTGATGTGGTCAAAATTTAATTATATACATAATGATATTCATGATTTGGATATCATATATATCATATATATCCATTTTATACATTTATTTATAATATTACATAACATTTGGAGAGAAGAAATGAAATTCACCGTTCATGGAAACGGTAAGACGTACGTATGCATGAACGATACTTCCTTTTCTATTTCATATTATAATGGAATGAAAACTTAATGATACATAAGTATATTACAATTCCATTATAATATCATATATAATTTCATTAACTCTGCCATTAATATGTTCCACATAAGGCATGAACGAGTCATATCACTTTGAGGGGGTGGTAGTCTGCACTTCCTCAAATGAGATTATCCTATTTACCCATTATGGAAACCATTATGGTATTATATAAATGAAATATAGTGATGCATAGAAAAAATATAAATTTAATATATATCATATATAAATATAGTTCCATCATAATGGCCACCATGAGAAGCAGTTGGAGATATTTGAACAATCATCATTTCGTGAGGTAGTAATTCACCATCCACCGAAACAGTATATTCATTACCAATTAGACAGAGGCGTGTGTAAATTTAGTTCGAATAATTCATAGAAAAACAACCTAGTATATTGAGGATACTTGTTTTTCTATAAAATAAAGTATAAAAAATAGTTATGGTGTTGGAGAAGTGAAGTAATACAAAATAACTTTAGAGATGATGATACCTTTAATTCAAGTATCTCCCTTTGGTTTAAACCAAAAGGGGTTGTTGAGGTGACATCTGCATATGTTAAAGATTCTAGGAGGAGGAAAGGGATGTAAGGAGATTAATTTGGTATAGTTTCGATGATCCAAGGGTCTTAATATGTGTGAGGAATGGGATAGAGTATAAGGCTTTTTATAAGGGGGAGGAGGGGCTCTTTAAGAATGTTTGAAGAAATTATTCTATTATATACTAATCTTCAGTTTCAAAAGGTCAGAAAATAATTAATGTAAAATATAAGATGACTCATGGTCTAAATAATATCATCCAATTATAATTTTATTGGTTTTGGATACTATTGTAATTTTTATAATCTTATTTATTTAAATCATTTATTAATGATGTAATCACTACATCATTATTGTGTCTTAAAAAATTTAATTTATTTCATGTCAAAAAACTATAAAACAAATACTATAATGTAGTAAATCGTGTTAGATTTCCAAAGAATATTTGTTTATGTCATTTTTTTCTTTATTTTAAGTAAATTAAAATAACGTGTCATTATCAATACCATTTGGCCCCATGGGGTCCCAAAATCGACCCAAGTATTGTCAGGGAAGGAATTGTATCATCAAATTGGATTAGTAGACATTTTAGGGTAATTTTATACTATTATAGTAATATTTTTTTGCCCTTATTAACCAGATTTACCCTTTAACCATGGTAAATAAATAGTTTACATAAGTAAATATTCATAATGTCTAAAAATAAAAGTACCCTATTTACAAAATTTGGGCATCCTTATTTAAAATATGAAATCCATTTTTACATATAAAAAACACAAAAGTGGTATAAATTAATTTAAAATTATTTTCAGCTGTTAAAACAAAAAGTGTGTTTTTAGAAATATTAACTATGAGATGATTGACACTTGTTTATGTCCAATTTCAATGTGAAATTAATTCTAATGAAAAAAATTAGAATAAATGGTAATAATATAATATAATTAAAATTTAAAACCAACTAAAATGATAATCTATACATTTAATTAAATTATATTAAAAGGCAGTTTGGAATTAAAATACATTATCTTCCACTATTCATTAAAAAAATATGTTTTATCAGAAAAATACCAAAAAATTACCTAAAGTAAATTTTGATATCCCGATTCTTAATAATATTTTTATTTGGTAAAATATAACATATAAAAGTTACCAAAAAAATATTTAAAGAGAGTTCTCCATTAAAAGGTGGTAAATCGACCATTTAATGAATATTTGAGTATTTATGCTTAAAATCATATTCGTTCTTTTTTTAAGCCTCTAATATTTATTGGATAAAAGTATAAACATTTAAAAAACATGTATAATCATATTTTAGTTTGTTATATTCATTCTTGTCAATACAATGGCCTAGCATTAACTACCATTTAAAATAATAATATTACATTATTAGTATGCGACATAATATTACAATGAAACTCGTTATTGCATATCAGGTACGTCATTGAACATATCAATCCCCTTTAAATTAAAATTAATATTTAATTTAGAAATATTAATAAATATGAAAATTTAATATTTATTTATTTACCTTGTATGCTATAATATGTCCTAACCAATCCCATAAAAATCCCTTCAAACATACCTACCCTCATCATAGAAGCATTAAATTGGGCATACATCCAACTAATGATGTCCTTTGGTGAAAACAAAAATAAGATACATGAAAATGAGGTAACGTTTATCAATGAAATTTTTATTTATTTATTCATCAAACCCCCTAAATAAGATCATGATTAACAAGTCAAAACATATATGATAAATAAAGCAGGATAATACCCAAAACATAACAGTAACATTGAGTTGTTAATAAATGGGTAATATAAAGTCACAAAAAAATATTATATGGTATTGGATATAATAATATGATTCTTCAATATATTTATAACAAAAATATATTTATTATACACAAGGGTTGAATGTGCACCATGAAAGTCAAGACTAAAGGTTAGATAATTTCATCTCAATTTTTATTTCTGTGAGAAACTTATCTTAATCATCAGTAATTTCATTTGTATGGTGTGTATAGTACCCTTGTATGAATTCTTGGATTATTATAATTAAATTTATGTGTATTCACATATCCATTTTATTAACTTTCATTCATGGTGTTTATGTTTCAAATGTTACTAAACTAGTAATATAATTTAATCTCAATTTACATTCTTTGAGACAGATGCGAAGTTATGAACCAATATTTTTATTTGAGGTGTATATAACACCTTTTTCAATATTTTATAATAAATTTCATTATTTTAATGATATTTTTTGTTTCATGTAATTTTATTATATCCATTTTATTATTAATTATTGTTTCTAATGTGGTAATAGTTTATAGCTTCAATCTCATCGTTTATCGAGAATGGTTATGATTACGCTACCATTGATGAAATATTATGATCCATCACTCAATAAAAATGATTAATATTCATGAAACATTGATTTTCATGTTATATTTATGTAATCTTACCATTTTTACACATTGGTACTTAATATAAATATGGATTTTTTAAGGAAAATATGGAATTATTTCACCTTTCGATCATGAATCTATGTTATTTCAAATCATTGTTTTCAAAAAATGTTTTACTGTTTATTCTATTATCATATGTTGTTCAATGGAAATTTTTACCTATGTATTATCTTTTTTCAAAATAAAATTAAAAGGTAGACTCATTTTGTTTTCTGATTTGGGAACTTTTTATAAAATTTATGGTGAAGAAGGAATGTACGTCATGTATGGACCTACCCTACAACATGACCGAAATTTCCATGAATCTTATTTATTATGTATACAAGGTTTTTTTAAAATAAAATAATCCTAATACACTAGATATTTTTAAATTCTTTTTTTTAAAATAAACAGATTTTCAAAAATGTTTTTACGCTCAAAATGTGTTTTAAATGATTTTCAAAAATTCATTTATTTGTTTTCAAAAGTATGTTTTCATAGAAAATTAAATTAATGATATGAAGGATTATTTTATATGTTTTCATTGAAATTTCAAGGAAAATAGTTTTCAATATTATTTCAAGCTACTTTATTAAATTTTCATGGAAAATTAATTTCAAAAATGTTTTCATGATTATTTTATAAGTTTTCAAAGTAAAAGGTTTTAAAAATTATTTGAAGCCTTCTTTATATGTTTGGAATTTAATTTCAAAGAATATGGTTTTATAAAGGTTTTTTATATTAAAAATCAATTTTAAAACAAGAAATGATATTTTACTCAAAAAATGTTTGTAAAAGATATCTCAAAATTATTTTTCAGCTAATAGGCAATCTGTTGATATTACTCATTCCTTTATGGGAAATGATCCAAAAGTTCGAATCATATTCTATAATTTAATGGTTTATGTTATGATGGAATGATGTTTATGAAAAACTGTTTCTATTCCCCATGTTATATGTTTATGAAAGTCATTCATCATTCATGGGTTATATGTTTATGGAAACATGATTATTATTCAAGGGTTATATATGTGTAAATTAAATTTTATATAATAACCATTAATATATAATAAAAATATGTTTTAAAAAACATTATCTTTGAATAGTGATATTATAATTTATTTACCAACATAAATACATCATCCTAGTAATTGAATAACTTTACTAATCATTAATTTTATTTTATGAACCCATTTTTTTGTTATTTATATTTAAAGTGTAATAACATTTACTAAAATAAATAATAAAAATAATTTCATGTGAATCAATGGTACTTTCTGAAGTGAATTAGTATTTATTAATTCTATTAAAAATTATTTTAACATTTTAAATAGATAATCTATATTGACAATGTGTATTTATGACATCTAAATATCTTTTTTAATTTTAACTATAAACCAACAATTCCAAACAGAATATATGATTAATGGTTTTAAAACCAAGAGGTATATTAACTTTAAAACATTTATATAATCTATTTATTACCCAGAATTAAATCATATAAATTAGTTCCATTACAGATAGAGAAGCAATACTTCTCATTCCAATATATTTTCTATTGAATTTTAGAAAATGACTCAACTGTTTATATTTTTTTTAATATTTTATGTTTAGTTCTACAAATAATGATACATAGTGGTGTATTTCATCTAGGGTATTTTGAATTCGTACAAATTATTTTTTCCAAATTTATTTTCTTATTTCAATTCTTGCACATTTGAGTAAATTATTCACCCCTGATATATAATAATCCATCATTTCATGTAAATTTTATTATAAATCTTCATTATGGGTGGGTATAACGTTTTTATTTTCATTCTTGTGTTACTAACTTCATACTCAAGATAAAATCATTTATCTAAAGAGAAAAAATATGAATGATACAAATATATTATTAGTATAGAAAATCTGTTAAAAACATTAGAAGTCACATGCATTATTATATTAATCAATTTTATAATGATATAAGAAACCCTCATTAAATCATCTTTTATCGCCCCTTGGAAGTACCCAATCAAAATAAAGGTACCTTAAATTATATAAAGAAACCAAAAAAACCAATTAATATAACATATAATGAATAGAAATATTTAAAAAATGGAATGTATAAATGATATCATATCTATTATTAAAGGTCACATTTATTAATTAGGGAAAAAATTTAGATCTAGTGCAAAATGATCCTAAAAAATCACCTAATGAACGCCTTATATCATAATTGATGTGGAAATATAGTATAAGTGTGTTTGTTAGGTGTTTAATAGTAAAATTTTATGCATTATTTTTAATGATATAAATAATGAATGAATTATCTCTTAGAATATGTATAACACAATTTATATTTTTGCTACATGATTACAGTATTGTATTGTTATCGTTAATATTGTCTTAGAACATAATGAAAATTATTTTTCCCTATTGTAATAAGACCCTACAAGCATAGTTCACCTTCATAGTGTCTCATATAATGTGTCATTGAATTCATTTCTCATTGGACACTTTATTCCACCTTTAAACACCTATAACATATCTAATAAATAAATAACACCTATAAATAAATCCCACAACACCCCAACCCAATTAATAAAACTTAGTAGTTACATTTTACCCCCAAAAATTGGAATTATATTCATAATATTCTCTATCAATACACCACAAAATTCTTACCTTTTTTCAAAAAAATAATAAACAATATCCCAGTCAATATATATTAAAACCTAATTACTAGATTAAATAAATATTTATTTATTAGTAGTGATTAACTTTTAATTTTTTTCTGTTGTATCTCTTTAGACATTTTGATCCATTTACATGTCACATCATTTTGAGTCAATTTCCTCATAGATGATTTTATCTTTGTGTAGACTTAAATAAAACATCAATAATATATTTCCAACTTGAAAATACATTGTATTATAAAGATGTAATGGGTCGATCCAAATACCTCACGAGAGTAAAATTTCATTTATTAATAGAAAAAACATTACCAATTTGAATATTACATAATAATGTCACCATATGAATCCTGACCTCACATTTAGATCATTTTTCCTGAAATTAAAATGATCTCAATATTTTAGGAATGATCCTAAAATGCCTACCATATTCTTTCTTCGAACTAATATATGTCATGATATCATCCAAAAAAATTTAGATTGATTCAAATGAATTGTGAAATAATGAAAAAAAGTTTTTACCATCCCTTTGATGTTATCTATAGAATATACTCACCATTGTCCCTCAATAAATAATACCCTGACTGTAGGTAGATCACTAAAAATCATAAAACATATTTTAATTTTTCTATTAGTCAATTAATGGGAGGTAAATGTTACATATAATTTTTTTTTCATGGAAAATTTGTAATATTCATTGGAAAATCTTATGCTACCATCATCATATTTGAAAATAGAATTTATGCCTTCCTTAGTGACACAATTAGTTAGATAAATTCCTTTATCAAAAAATATTTTAGTGTAATATTTTTTACTCATATATATAATGATGAGTAGTTATTTGAATGAAATCTTGTTACAGTTATTCTTGGTATCAAATCAATTGAGAAAATTTCATCTCTCTCTAGTATATAGCATGAAAATTATATTGTAAACACATTTTTTAACTATTATACTTCAATAAATAATTTTTCATTATCCTTTAACTGATAAAAACCAAAATATAATCATATATATAGAATTTATATGTTATATAGACATGAGAAACAACGTTATTCTCAACATTCATGAATATCCCACCCTCAATAAAATGAACTAGAACTCCAATCATGAGAATTTAAGGGAAAAAATGACATAATAATAAATATAATCCATAAACCACACCATCAAGCACATTGAAAATATGAGATAATATATTTTTATATATAGGTCTCAAAATTCCCATAATAATTTTGTATCCCTAAATTGATGAGATTTCATTTCACTATTACACCAAATGTAATTATAATCATTTTAGAATATAGCCTCGCTTTTTAGGAATATTAAAATATCCATCTTTCAATACAAATATGAGTGAATTATATTTTCCATTAATAAATTTAGGAGAGGCCATAATAGATTAAAAAATCATGGTTTTTATCATGTCCGAACCTAGTTAACACCATTGTAAATGAATCAGAGTAAAAACACACCATTGGTTTACCTCTCTATAAGACCATGACTTCATAAAATCACTCAGTGTCTATGGAATGATATTTTTCTGACCAAACCCTCTATGCATAAAAAATAACAAGATGAAATAATAAATTAATAAAAAATTTATTAGAAGAATAAAAAAAAACTCTAATATTCATATGATCAGCCATTTAATCATCTACAATACCGTTTCATTCAAAGAGTTTGTAAAGATCACCCATACAATGATCATGTATGAAAAACACATGTATCCAAAATATATTACTTTACTAACACCAATAAACCACATTACTTGTAAGGCTGTGACATAATAAATTAATAATATTGTATGCAATAGATCATATGACACAAAACACCATGCACATAAGGGAATATAATATCCCCATACATTATAATATATTTAAAATTTTAAATAAATTTAATAAATTATATATAATTAATTTCACACAACATTAATTAAGCTTGTGTCTTAGGAAATTATTACTTTTTGAAATTCTTACTTTACACGCAAGGCCATGTTTTACCAAACAACAATATATTTTGAAAATATTATTTTTTTAATATAATAATACTTAACCAAGACAATCTATTAGTTATTATAAATAACATTAACAAAATTTTAAAAATATGTGGTTTATAAAAATATAAAACTAAATTAATGGTTAGAAATTAATTATAAATTAATATAATAACCATGTACATAGAGAGTGAATAATTTTATAGAAACTACATGTATGCTCACAAAACTGTTTTATCCTATCAATTAAAGTAATTACAATTAGTGAGTGATATTAATATAACAAAAAAACACAAACACACACACAAATATTTACATATAATTCAATAAAATATTTCTGATATTCTTCTAATAGATTTTATATTTATAAGATAAGAACAAACCCAGTATTTCACATAAAAATCAATATTTTTTTAAAGGCACTTTTATGTCCGTTTAATATAGAACCTATTTTAAATAAATTTGTTTAAAATTTTATAAATATTATATTTCAAAATATTTATAATTTTTTAATGTGAAAAAGAAAAATTATTTTTGGGTGAATATTTGGAATTTTTCTGTGAGGGTTTAATTTTTGATAAATAGTAAAAAATACTGAAATGTAATTCAAAACATCTTTTTATTATAATTTATTAAAATGGTTAAATTATATTTATATTCGTTTTAAAGTGAAATAATATAAATAATATATAAATTAATTTAACTTAATTCATTATTATTAATTTCACAATGTTATTTGGTATAAAAACATAGAATATGTTTGAACTTTTTTACTTTAAAAATATTTATTGTCGACCCGTCGGTGGGATTAAGCATAAATTAATTTATACCACTAATGTGATAGGAATTTTAAGAAATGGATTAAATAGTTTTAATCACAATGATTTATAATGAATAATTATTTCAACATAGTTTTTTACTAAAACCATTAGTTAAAGTAATTATAATTAATTACAAGGAGTAAGATAGATATTATATTCACAAAGGACTAAACCATGAAGTTAAGGATAAAATGAACAACAAACTTGTGAAAAATACATTGAATGTACATATTTAGACCCTATAGTATCTTGTATATAATTTGGAAAATTATTTGAGAAACTTTATAGGGGAACATTTTTTTGGAACTCCCTTTCAAAAAATTTACATGAGTTCAACTCTTGTCCATTATAAAAGGAACTCACCCCTCACACTTCATCAAACATCTCAAGGAAATTTGTATTGACAAATATATGGTCAAATATATACTAAAAATACATCCCAAGATCCTATAATACTATTCTTAGGAATTAATCCATCCATGGAATCCCTTTGGTGGAAACCAAAAGTAGTTACTCGAATAAGAGGTAACATCTTTCCTCAAGCATTTTAATTCAATTTTCATTATAGAACCACTCGTATATTATTTTAAAATTATTATATAATAACATTATTATCATAAATATAATGATTTGATATAATGTTATGGTTTATACCTACACTTACACCCACATCCATATAATAGGAAATGAACATATTGTTCATGTACGGTGAACTACTGCCTCGCGACATGATGATTATTCATTATTCCTTTAACACCTGTCATTGTAGGAAATTCAATGGAGACATTATTTATATATTATAATTTTGATATTTATATTTTATTTAATCTTCTGTTAATTATATATAGAACATAAAATTATTCATTCCATCATGTGGGAATATGAAAATATCGTTTATGGAAGTGTGGACCACCTCATTCTCAATTTGATGTGATTCATTCACACTATTAATGGAATGTATAAAATATTGTTTTAGAAACAAATGTGAAACATATGTCATTAAATTATTAATATAATTATAATATATATTTTTATTATTTAATTTTCATTCAATTAATAAGACAATGAAATGGATCTAGCATTCATGTGTACATACAACATGTGTTCTTCCTGAACGGTGCATTTAATTTCATATCTCAAAATATTAAGGATAATTATAAATAAATATTGGATATATGTTATTTAAATCATTATATATATTATGGAGATGAAGAAACCATGATCTTGTAAATAAGAACAATAAATAACAAGTCAAAACGTACTAAAAAAACTAGTCAATTAACACCAAAAATAGTTAAAATAATGAAATGTTGTTAACAAAAATGAAATAATATATTAAAAGAAGAATATATATGATAATATAAATGCGAGTATTGTTATTTTATAAGTTTTAAACATGATTAATCCCATTATACCTAAGGTCAAAAGACATTAACTTGAAAGGAATCACATTATGAGGGATTTTCATCTCACTTTTTTACATCTGTGATATAAATGCCGTATTAAAATCTTACTTATTAGTGTGGTGTATCTATATTCCATTTTTGATATATATTATCATGAATTATTCCATCTTCATTGTATTAAAAAATGACATATAATGTTATTCCTTCATTATTTTTATGATTTGAAATTATTCAAAGTGGAATGGGGAACTTTCGATTGTTTAATGATTATTTTACTTTGGAATAATTTTAATGATCATTCAATGGTATTTCCACTCTAATAAATTATACAACCTTTTTTAAATAAATGATTTCATATTCTTCCACAATTTCAATTAATGATAATTTTCAATTATTAGTACCAGTAAGAACCCAGGTTTTGGGACTCTGAGACTTTGAAAAATTTCTTGATGTTATTCCAGAGCAGGCCGTTCAAACAGCGTACAATTCCGAAGCCTGGTGTTCCTGTAATTAATTATATAAAAATGTTTAGTGTTTTTATATTACCCATTCGTGGTTAACTAAATAAAATGTGATATCCCTTAGACGGTTGAACATATTAAAAATATGAGACCATGGTTGGGTCCGAAACTAGGTGTTTACCCTAGGAGTGACATAAAATGAGTCGGCGTGGGACGTTCTTACCCCTCGCTCATTGGCGGATTGTTATATGGATAATTAAATTTTCAAATTAATCTTTTAATATCTCAAACCTTAATAACTCCTAAAACTTTTCTCATATGGGAAAACCAAGGGAATCGTTGAGTCCGGAGTGGGCCGTTTACCCTAGGCGGGGTGTAAAAGTTGCTCGTACAGGCCTACTGTGAGAGATGTCACCCAGGGGTAAAATAGTCGTTAAAAATTAATGACATAGTGATATTTATTACTGGAGTTATTTTCCAATAACATTCAAACTGAGTCTCATAATGGAAATCTGAGACTTTTTTTTGAGTTAGAAATGGAGCGTTTTTCCTAGGAGTGATATAAAATGAGCAGGTACGGAGGTGTCGGAATCCACATCCATCAGTGGAGTTTCCGAGAGTTATAAATTCCAATTGTTGGAAATAAGTGGGGGTGGGGGATTTTCTCTTCTCTATCTCTCTCTCCCACTCTCTCTCTCATCCATTCTTTTGTTTTCTTCCTCGTTCTTCATCGGATTGAGGAGTGATCTTCACCGAGACCTCGGTGGATCGAAGGTGGTGCGCAACGAAGGCATCACCAACGACGAACGGATCTAACGAGGTAATATTTAATCTACTTTTACGTTCCAATTCATGTTTTTAAATTGAATATCATTTTTTGTCCATTTGTTTCATCATTTTAATTATCGTCATTGATGGCTGCACGATCACGGCCATCGATCTATGTTTGGAACCATATTCTTGATTCTGTTCTTTTTGAACACCTGCTATAATTTTTCGGATGCGCCAACCAACTGTCGAATCATCGATCAGATGTATGCGCTGTGAAGGTCTAATTGTAGGGATCACAAAGACAACCTGGGATCTGGATTCGGGTGTCTGATCAAGTCGTGGGGATCCGTCGAAGGGGCCGACCGATGGTTTGGCTCAAGAGAGGGGCGGTGGCCAGAGGTTGGGCCGTAGGCTGATGCGGAGCTCGGAGGGTGTTCGATGCAGTGGTGTCGGGTGCGGCAGGAGGAGCCGGACAGGTCGGCCGGAGCTGGCTGTGTCAACGACGGAGCATGTGGCTTCAACGGAGGCAGCGGAGCGTGAGGCTTTGAGCGGGATGAGGTAGCTTGGGAAGCTGTGGTGGTCGGCGGATGAGGTGGTGGCACTGGGGGTCGGTCAAAGAAGCAGGCCGCTGCGGTGGAGCAGTGAGCAGAGGAGTGGCGTCAGGCAGGGTGGGCCGCGACGTGCTGCGGCGGTGCCATGGTAGGTGGAGCCACTGGTGTCCGGTGGCAGTGTACTGCAGGGGACGTCGGCCTGTCGCGCTCGGCATAAGTGCCTGAGGCCGGTCCTCGGGCTTGCAGAGGAAGCAAGGACCTGCACTCCATGGTTACTGCTGGCACGTCAAGGAAGACAAGCCAAATCCTGCTGGGAGACGAGGACCCGCACTTCGCGGGTCCTGTTGGGCGATGCTGCGGTGACATGCCAACAGGCTGGTCTGTTTATTTTTAATAATAAAAATGTAAAAAAAAGAAAACTGGACCCGAGGTGGGTCCAGTGCGGCTGGAGCAGGCCACTGAGGTTTCGACCGGGCCGGCCGGGGTGAACCGGCCCGGTTGGCCCCCTTGCGTTCGGGGGGGGGGGGAGTAACTTCTAAACAATGCTTTTGTTTGATGTGTAGTCTGCGGTAGCAAGACCATGTCAGCGAGACAGAATATTTGAAGTGTGTTTCTGGTTTTTCATGTTCTGTGCCTGAGGGTGGGTGACCTGAGATTCCGTAGTTTAATAATATTAAATTATTATTAAAGTTGAGACAGACGTGACTCATGAGCCGGACGTCCTTTTGACGTGCCGTCAGAGGCGCGGTGGCCTCAGAGCTGAGACAGTCCTTCCAAAGTTGGTTCAGAACTATTGCGGTGTGATTTCGTTACTCGGTGGCACAAAACTCTAAATGTGAATGATTAATTAATTAATTATTATGACGGACCTAACTCCTACTTGGGATGTTCGATTGACACACTATCAATGGCAGCGTAACCCCAGTCCCCATGCAGACCTTTTGAGATTCTTCCTGAAGCGTTTGGGTTGAGGAAAAGGTGCAGGCCCCGTGGGGCCTAGTTCGCACGTTTTACGGTGAAACGCCACTATTTCACCCGATATCTATTAGGGGTGTTTGAGAACTCGTTTTTGAGTGTTTTTCCGAGGAGATTGCAATGGCGCAATCTTCCCGCCTAAATTGGGGCCCGTAGCAAGGGCCCCACGAGTTGACTTTCAGATGTATGAAACATTTTTATGACTTATGCTTCATAGTTCTATTAAGGGAAAATGATTAGCCTACGACGCGTGGTTATCTGAAAGTAATGCAATGGTACAATCTGTATGATGTGTTTTGGGGTCGAGGTGTGGGCCCCCACGGCCCCATTTGCATATAACGCAGGGGGTTACAGCTTCTGCATCCAGACTCCATTTTAGGCGTCGTCAGCGGCATTTTGACCCTAACATCGAGGCGAAGTTTACCAGGGTGGTTTCAGTCATTGATGGTAGAGTTGAGGCATTGGCCCCATGGGACGTATTTTAAGCTGTGTGCAAAGTTTTGAGACTTTTTCATCAGGCGTCCGTTTGGGGCGTATGAATAGTCATTTCGGCATGTTTTTCCGAGAACCTCGCGATGGAATAGTCTTCCGGACCTCTTTTAGGACCGAGGTATGGGCACCATGATAAACCATGTGGGCATAAAGCGGGGTTGAATAAAGTTTCCACCGGGAGCTCGTTTCCAGTGAGTAAATAGACTTTCTCGCGAGTTTTTTCATGAGGATTGCAACAGTGTGATCTGTTTGGGTGTGTGGAGACTCTATTGAGATCTATTTAAAAGTCAAAATATTAAAGGTAATTGGTCGGAGGCTACTTTGACAAACTCTGAACCTACACACAGTAGCGGTGTTTGTGACACCCCGTGATGGCGTGGGTAGTGCGGAGATATCAGACCATTTCCGGGTTTACCCTCCAGCGAGGCTAGGCAGTGGGATACCCATTGGCCATAGGGTTTACCCTCCCTCAAGGTTGGGCAGTGGGATACCCATTGACCTTTCGGTTTACCCTCCAGCGGGGTAGGGAAGTGGGTCACCATCAACTTATTTAGGGTTTACCCTCCAGTAAGGCTGGGAAATGGGTCGCTTGATGTTTTATTACATTATACCCTCTATCAGGGATGGGCAGTGGGTCAACGTCGACTTACTTATGGTTTACCCTCTAGTGGGGCTGGTCGGTGGGTCAATATTGACTTATTTAGGGTTTACCCTCCAGTAGGGCTGGGCAGTGGGTCACCCGATGATTTATTACGGTCTACCCTCCAGAGGGGCTGGGCAGTGGGTCACCATTGACTTATTCAGATTTACCCATCAGCGGGGCTAGGCAGTGGGTTACCCGCCGACTTATTTCATACTTAGTACTTCCTATTAGGCTAGTCGGTGAATTTTCTCTGTGTTTACCGGTGCGGGATCCTTGGATGTTCTGTTTAGCAATGAGGCAGCTTTGGTGTGCGGGATGGTTGGGTATCAGTGACGAACATCCTTTTGAATTGTTGGGGACTCTTCTTGGGTTGATCTCGGAGATAGAGATCCAATTACACACTCGTTCGGGTTTCTTCTTGAGCATATATATATATACCCTACTTTTGTTCCCACTCCTTGGGTTCAGTTACTCTCCTTACAGTAGGGGAAATGACGCGCGGGGTATGCCACGTGCTTTCCCTGTCTAGATCCTATTGGATTGGATGAGTCTACATCATTCCTTTTGTTGGGATGAGCTGCACTCTCTCTATCATACTCTTAAACTGTTCTTGATCTGTCTAATGCTCACTGTTTTAGTAGCTTCTTTGTTTCTCCCTCGAGCTTTCGGGGCATCCTATAGAGTATCTTTATACTCACCCATGCTTGGGCTTCGCCCTCACTTTGTGTGCCCTTGCAGATGATGGATAGGTCGATTGAGACTACAGAGGAGTGTAGAGGACACAGGATCATGGGATGAATTCATTGGACATAGGAGGATTTCCAGGTGTGAGACTCTCCAACTGTTTACTTTCATTTACCGATTGTCGGTTTGTGGCACCTTTCTTGCCGGGAGCGTGTTTTTCCTCTTTTACTATTTAGTTTACTTTTCAGTCTAATTTTCAGCACTTTGATTGTACTGGTTAGAGTTCGATGACTGCATGTTGTTTTCCAATTTTGTAGAAGTTTTGTATCATTCTTTCCTTTCTATTAACTTTTGCATTTAGTTGGTTGTGTGTGTGTGTATAGTTTCATAGGAAAAGGCCTCCCCTAGTTTGTTGTGCCTTCAGCGCTGGTCGCCATCCCCTGGCCTATGGAGTCGGGATTGGGGTAGTTGCGGCTGGAGCCTCGGTACGGGTCGGGTCGTGAAAAAGTGGTATCAAAGGTGGTTCATTTCTTGGGGCATTGTTCGGATGTCCCTAAAAAGTAATTGGTTGAGTTTTGGGGTAATAGTGTCATCGTGTCTCGAGAGCGGTTCTCAAGTCAGGGAGTCATGTGATGGTGCGGCAGCCGACGTATCCATTCACCCGGACCCTGATAACCTGCTTGTCGACTCGACAGACTAAGACACTTGTTGCAGGGAATTTGGTTCATGCATCATATAAGATTGAGTCTTGGACTGCCCTTCTCGAGTCATCTCCCCATCGTTGTTGATATATATATATATTCTAATCTGACCACTGTACTTCTTTATCGAATTCAGGATGTCTTTGTGATGATATCCAGATAGGATAATATCTTCGGTTCGTGATGAAGATTCCGTGAGTGATGAGTCCTCAGTTCGAGGTCCATCATATGATTACCCTTTCTCCAGGAGGACAAGCAGTAGCACCTCCACCTATGGAGTCGAAAATAGTACCGGAAGTGAGGGATGATGGAAAGCACGGGCTGGCCATGCTACATGAGTTCCAGCACCAGAGATCGCTAAGGTCCCACGTTGATCCATACCCTCAGATAGTGAAGGGTTGGCTCGATTCGGTGGTTCGCCTCTTTATACTTGTTCGGACACTGACAGGTTGGATGGTGCCCTTGACAGCCATTTTTTCCACCGAGCAGTTTGGCGCAAGTAGAGTTAGGGTTACGTAAATACATGATGAGTTGGTACTCTCATGGGATGGCATCTAGCAGTTGTTTCGTGAAGATTAATACCCCTCCTACTTACGATTTTTATGGTTTCGGGAGCTACTAGAACTTCAGCGGGGAGTGATGGTAGTGTCTGAGTATGTGACTAGGTTTGCAGACCTTAATCGGTACTCTTTGGATGTGGTATATGATGAAAACTTCTGAGAAAAAAAGTTTTAGATTGATCTCTGTAGAGGAGATTTGTGCTAGTGTAGTGCCCTTGTGCATCCTCACCCATCTCAGAGTGTTGGAGTAGGCACTGGTGATAGAGAAATTTCTGGCAGAGGGACATCGATTGGAAGGGCCTCGACGATGAAGGTCTCCCCTTGATGAGACTTAGGAACGTGGTCGGGGGGCAGCGTAGAGCCCCGAGATAGCCCAGGGAGGCCTAGTGCTATGGATGAGATTTTCGAGGTCATGTGGCAAGAGACTACTCGACCGAATATGCTGAGTCTTATAGTCAGTTGATAGATGTACCTCCACGACCGAGGCAATTTCATGATACGAAAACTCCCAGGTGAGGATAGGGTGGTCCCCAAAGAGGCGGTTTTGGTTGAAATGAAGGAAGATCTATGGTTGTGGGACGATGTTTCGAGGTCCTTCCACCACCACTAGGAGGCCCATGTCATACTTAGGGAGCAGACAGACATGGTTGCAGGGTGCTGTGTGCTAAGGATGTCTACAATCCCGTAGCACAAGAGATGATAAGAGGTACACTCTTTTCCTTTTCTACTTTTCTTAGTAGAACGTGTTAGACACTGCGTGAGTTACTCTTTTTGACTAACTCTTTGTTCAAGGGGTTACCAAGGTTGACGTAGGGCGTCGGTGTAACCCTGTATTGGTGTTGTCCGGTGTAGCATTGAATTCACAGGAAATAGGGGTTCTTCCCCCACTGAGATTCATTTTTGAGATCTGATAAAAACCATGAGGGAGAGTCAGTACCACCCAAAGCGGATAGTATTGAGGTGTGATGGATCAGTCCCTTTGACATGTGCATTCATGGCAGAGTTGTGTGGTGGAGCATCCTATTAGGTTCTGGTTTTTCCCGTGGGGATTTTTTGCTTGACCTCCCTTTGCATGAGGTTCCACTAGTGGGTTGGGCATAGTTCCTGATTTGGAGATTTCTCTCCTTCCATGATGGGAAAAGACACATGGGGTATTCCACATGCTTTCTATGTCTTTCCTCTGGCGGTTGGATGAGTTTTCTCACCTGACCTATTCGTTGGTACCTCGCGTGCTCAACGTCAGCCTTGAAATTTTTATCAAGTACAGGTCGAGGTGATGGAAACCCCATAAACAGAACTACACAATTCACAATGTGTTGCTGGTAGTGGTGGCCTTTTCCCTGAGAATTTTGAGACAACATCTTCAGGGAGAGTGGTTTGTGGTTTTCTCAAACCACCAGTGTCTCGGGTGCATCCTCACCCAAAAAGTATCAGTTGTGATGCACCGAATGTGAAAACGTGGGTGACTAGATATCCTTTGGTGATTCACCAGATGACTATTCTGAAGGAAGGAATCATGAGACCATGTTCTAGGAACAAACAGTGATTTTGGTCATGACGTTGAATGTAGAGGTTCAGCCGGGGGAAACCCCTGAGTTTCTTTGGGCCATTCGGGGATCGTGCAAGCAGTTGAGAGCTTGACTACCATCTTGCCCTACCCTCCAAATATTAGGAGTGATCTCACGACGCCTTCCATGTGTTGTAGCTTATGAGGTGTGTGTGTATTCCTTAGCATGACCTCAAGAGTAGAAGACCTTATGAATACGAAGCATCTCTTTGGATCGTGTGAATTGCCAACTTGGTGTTGTGCAATTTTCTTTGGGAGTGGGAGAGCTATGTGTGAGCTATGTATCCCAAGTTGTTTTTCCTAGTTTTTATTTTCGGAGATGAAAATCTTGAAGAAGGTAATGATGTAAGAACCTAGGTTTTGGGACTCTGAGACTTTGAAAAATTTCTTGATGTCATTCCAGAGCAGGGTGTTCAGACGGCGTGCAATTATGAGGCCCAGTGTGCCCAGAACTATTTATATAAAAATGTTAAGTGGTTTTATATTATGCATGAGTGGTTAAATAAAGAAAATGTGATATCTCTTAGATGGTTGACCGGATTGGAAAGCTGAGACCACGGTTGGGTCCATACACAGTTTTTATCTAGACGCGACTTAAAATGAGACGGCGTGGGATGTTTGGACCCCTTGCTCGTTGTAAGTGTGTTAAATGGATAATTAAATTATCTAATTAGACATTTAATAGATCAATCCTGAATAAATCCTAAATGGTTTCTCATATGGGATAACAGAGGGCATTGTTGAGTCTGGAGTGAGCCGTTTACCCTAGGTGAGGTGTAAAAGTATCGGGCATGGGCCTGCTATGAGAGATGTCACCCAGTGGAAAAATAGTCATTTTAAATTAATGTCTTTGTTATTTTTATCACCAGTGTTATTTTCAAATAACATTCAAACAGAGTCTCATAATGTAAATCCGAGACATCCGTTGAGTTCTAAATGGGGTGTTTTTCCGAGGCGTGATATAAAATGAGCGGGTGCGAAAATTTCAGATTCTGCACCCATCGGCCAAGTATCCAAGAGTTATAAATGCCAAGAGTTGAAATTAGGGGGGGGGGATTTTCCCCTTCTCTCCCCCTCTCTCTCCCTCTCTCTCATCCATTCTTCGGTGTTCTTCCTCATTCTTCATCGGATCGAGGATCGATCTTCGCCGAGAACTTAGTGGATCGATGGTGGAGCACAAAGAAGGCATCACCAATGAAGAACAGATCCAATGAGGTATGATTTATTATACTTTTATGTTTTAATTCATGTTTTTAAATTGAATATCCTTCATTGTACAGTTATTTCATCATTTTAATTATTGTCATCAATGGCTGCATGAACATGGCCATCGATCAATGTTTGGAACCTTGTTCATGGTTTCGTTCTTCATGAACACCAGCTATAATTTTTAAGATGTGTCAACCGAAAGTCGAAACATCAATCAGATTTAGGCTCCGTGAAGGTCTCATTGCAGGGATCACAAAAGCATCCTCAGATCTTGAATTGGGTGTCTGATTGAGTCACAGTGATCCACCGAAGGGAACGGCCGATGGTTCGGATCCAGCGTGGGGCAGTGACTAGAGGATGGGCCATAGGCCGAGGCGGAGCACGAAGGGTGTCCAGGGTGGCGGTGTCGGGTGTGGTCGAAGGAGCCGGGTAGGCTGGACGGAGCCGGCTGTGTCGGCGGCAGAGCACGAGGCTTTAGCGAAGGTGGAGAAGTGAGGGGCTTCGAGTGGGATGAGGCGGCTAGGGCGGCTGTGGCAGTTGGCGAACGAGGTGGTGTCACCGTGGGTCGGTCGAAGAGCCAGGTGGATGCGGCTGCCACTACAGCGGAGCAGCAACCGGAGGAGCGGCATCAGGTAGGGTGGGCTGCGGCGTGTCACGATGGTGATGTGGGAGGCGGAGCCGCCGGTGTCCGGTGGTGGCGTGCGGCTGGTTGTGCCGGCCTATCATGCTCGGCATAGGATCCCGAGGCCTAGCCTTGGGCATGTGTACGAAGAAAGGACCCACACATCACGGGTCCTAATGGCACGTCACCAAAGACTGGCCAAAGCTGGTGTACTAGGAGAAGAGAACTCGCGCTTCGTGGGTCCTGCTGGGTGACGTGGCGGAGACCGGCCAACAGGCAGGTTTGTTTTTTTTAAAATGAAAAAATATATAACCGAACCCGAGGCAGGTCCGGTGCGGCTAGTGCAGGCCACGACCAGTGGGTTGCGGTAGTTCGGAATGGGCCTGCCGGGGTGAACCGGCCCAGTTGGCCCCCTTTCGTTCGGGGGGACGTAACTTCTAAAGGGTGCGTCTGTTTGACGTGTCGTCTGGGGATGTAGGACCGTGTCAGCGAGACAAAATTTTTGAAGTTTGTTTCGGTGTTTTTGAGTTCTGTTCCTAAGGGTGGGTGACCCGAGATGCCTTAGTTTAATAATAATAAATTATTATTAAAGTTCTGAAAGACGTGGCTCAGAGCCGGACGTCCGTTTGAAGTGTTGTCAGAGGCGTGGTGGACTCGAAGCTGAGACAGTCCTTCTAAAGTTGGTTCAGAACCTTTGTGGGTTGGTTTCTTTGATCGGTGGCACGAAATAATAATGTGATTAATTAATTAATTAATTAATTGTTGTGTCAGACCTAACTCATGCTTGGGATGTCTGATTGATGTATCATCAGCGGGATTGTAACCCCAATCCTCATGCGGACTTTTTGAGACACTTTCTGAAGCGTTCCATTTGGAGACAAGGTGTGGGCCCACAACGCTTAGTTCGCACATTTTATGGTGAAACGCCACATTTTCACCCAACATCTGTTTGAGGTGTTTGAGCACTCATTTTTGAGCGTTTTTCCGAGGAGATTGCAATGGACCAATCCGCCCGCCTAAATTCGAGCCCGAAGCATGGGCCCCACGATGTGGCTTTCGGACGTATGCTGTAATTTTATGATGTACGCTTTATAAGTTCATTCAGGGAAAATTAATAGCCTACGAAACATGGTTATATGTAAGGAACACAATGGTACGATCTGCGTGACGTGTTTCGGGGTCGAGGTGTGGGCCCCACTGGGCCCCATTTGCATATAACGCTGAGAGTTGCAGCTTCTACATCCAGACTCCATTTTAGGAGATGTCATCAGCATTATGACCCTAACATCGAGGTGAAGATTAATAGTGTGGTTTCAGGCGTTGAAGATGGAGTTGAGGTGTGGGCCCCACTGGCAGTCTTTTAAGCTGCGTGTAGTGTTTTGTGAGTTTTTCATCAGGCGTTCGTTTGGGGCATATAAATAGTCTTTTTGGCATGTTTTTCTGAGAGCATTGCGATGGCGTAGTTCACCTGACCACTTTTTGGACAGAGGTACGGGCCCCATGAGACGCCATGTGGGCATAAAGCGGTGTTGAATAACTCTTTCACTGGGAGATCATTTCCAGCGAGTAAATAGACTATCTCACTTGATTTTATGCGAGGATTGAAATGGTGTGATCTATTTGGGCATGAAGATCCTCTTTCGTTATCTATTTAAATGTGGAAATATGAAAGGGTATTTTTCAGAGGCTTCTGTGACGCACTCCAAACCAACGCATAGTAGCGGTGTTTGTAAAACCCACTGATGGCACAGGTAGTGCGGAGATATCGGTCAAGTTCCGGGTTTACCCTCCAGCAAGTATGGGTAGTAGGATACTTGTTGGCCTTAGGGTTTACCCTCTAGTGAGGTTGGCCACCTTACGGTTTACCCTCCAGCGAGGCTGGGTAGTGGGTCACCGTCGACTTATTTAAGGGTTTACCCTTTAGCTAGGCTGAGCAGTGGGTCGCCTAATGTTTTATTATGGTTTACCCTCCAACGGGGCTGGGCAGTGGGTCACCGTCGACTTATTTACAATTTACCCTCTAGCAGGGCTGGTTAGTGGGTCATCGTCGTCTTATTTATAGTTTAACCTCCATCAGGGCTATGTAGTGGGTCACCCAATGATTTATTACGGTCTACCCTCTAGCGGGGCTAGGCCACGGGTCACCATTGACATATTGGGGTTTACCCTCAAGCGGGGCTGGGCAGTGGGTTATCTGATGACTTATTTCAGACCCAGTCCTTTCTATGAGGCTAGTTAGTAACTTTTCTTCGTGTTTACTAGAGCGGGACCCTTGGTTGTACGGTTTATCAATGAGGTAGCTTTGGCGTGCAGGATGGTTGGGTATCAATGATGGACATCCATTGAATTGTTGGAGACTCTTCCTGGGATGAGCTTGGAGATAGAGATCCCCTTACACACTCGTTCAGGTTTCTTTTTGAGAATATATGTATACACCTTACTTTTGTTCCCACTCCTTAGGTTCAGTTACTCTCCTTCCAGCATGGGCGATGACGCGCGAGGTATGCCACGTGCTTTCCGTGTCTAGCTCCTATTAGATTAGATTAGTCTACTTATTTCCATTTATTGGGTGGAGATGCACTCTCTTTATCGTACAATTACACTATTCTTGTTCTGTCTACTACTCACCATTTTAGTTCCTCCTTTGTTGCTCCATCAAGATTTCGGTGTATCCTACTGAGTAACTTTATACTCGCCCCTGCTTGGGCTTTGCCCACACATGGTGTGCCCTTACAGATGACAGACATGTCGATCAAGACTATGGAAGAGCGTAGAGGACACATGAGCTTGGGCTGTGTATAGTGGACGTAAGAGGATTTTCGGGTATGAGACTCACCAGCAGTTTACTTTCATTTACATGTTGTTGGGTTTTGGAACCTTTCTAGCCGGGCGCTTGTTTTTCCCCTTTTAATGTTCAGTTTACTTGTCAGTCTAATTTTCAGCACTTCACTTGTACTGGTTAGAGGTCGATGCAAGTATGTTGGTTTCCCTTTTTTAGTAGTTTCTTATATTGCTTTCCTTTCTCTGCACTTTTGCATTGAGTTGGTTTTGTGTGTGTATACAGTTTCTCAGGAAAAGTCCTCCACTAGTTTTTTGGGCCTTCAACGCTGGTCGCTAGCCCCTGGCCTATGGAGGATGGATTTGGGTAGTTTTGGCTAGAGCCCCGATATGGTCCGGCTCGTGACAGTACAAATTTTCCATTATTTTATACTAAAACTATTTTATTATTTTTTCTATAAAAAACCATCATAATTTATTTCTTTATCTACAAAACCTGTTTCATTTTAAAAACCCCATATTCTAAAAAGGATTTAATTTTTTTTATTCTTTATAAAATGTTTTTTCAAAGCCATTTTTACCTTTTTTTCTTTTCAATTTTATTCAGAGGAATCTTCTCTTCTCTTTCCAAATAGGGAACTTTTCCCTCTTTTTTATTGTGTTAAAGTAATTTTCCTTTTACCTCATATATCATGTATGAATTTACCTATAATTATATAATTTAATTTTACATTTCATATTCAAATAGTTTATTTTGTTTGAAAATTTTATCAAAATTTATTCTAACAGAATGTATTTTCACACACGTTTTTCAAAATAAAAATTATATTTTCCGAAATAAATTTTTTTAAAAGTTATTTTTGTGGAATTTCTATTATTTATTCATAAAAACACTTTATTCTTACTCCACTTTTGATATTTGTTATTCATACCATCCTTATTCTTCCTCTGGATAGTTTATAATTGATTTGACCAATGATTGTATTGATATTCACTTCACTGATTCCTTTGTTTGCCCCTTGAAAAATTCAATTCCCTATGATCATTGAACATTGAATCTACCCTAATTATCCATATAATTTATTTGAGATATTTATATTTCCTAAACCATATACAATTCTTCTTATGGTGTATACCGTGAAATTTATTCGATTATTTGGGGACATATGGATAACTTTTTATCCTTTAATCAATACATATATTTGACGAGTGATATTATATTTTAAATATAATAAATTCATTTGATAGGAAACACACAACTTAGGGACTAGTTACTTTAATCCCCTCATGGAATTATTAGTCTCATGGGATGAAAATTTTTTATGGCAATCACTTATTGTTTGTTCCGAAATAAGAGTAGTTTAAATTTTCTTGTGAAAGGAATTTACCGTAGTGTCAAGGTTGGATAAAACCAATTTATTTGTAACTAGTATGTTTTCAACCTTCTTGTTAAAGGTATCAATTGTAATGGTTCCATGTATATAAGAAATATAGAATTCAAAAAGAAATAATATCTTTAATTGAAACTCAGTTATTATTATCCATTATATTTTTTATCGACATATCAATAGAGTCATTTCAGTATCATTTCATTGATTAAAGAACATGTGTTTTAGTTTCTTACCTTGTAATATTGATATTTCATTATATAGTTATTTTAATATCATGTATTTACAATTATTACCTTTCTGCATTACTTATAAAATTCTTTCTTAGTTTTTTTAATTTTATGGTATGTGTTTCCAGTTATTTACAATGACATAATTATTATTTTCACTGATTAATTATTGATTCATCTATATTTTACCCTTACAAATCATTTGAGGTCACCCTTATTATTTTTCCTTTCCCCAATAATTTGATAAGCATACTATGATAGATATACAGGGATATACTAGAGTGAATAATGTCATCCCTGAAAGAAAAACATTATATTGAAATTTCTTTAGTAAATTAAAATACAAGAATCATGTATATATATGTGTCACATAGACTACTACTGTCTTTAGTAATTTGGTATTTTCTTCCTTGTAATAATTAAACTATAAGGTTAGTAGACATAGGCTCTAGGATCTCTATGTTCAGGTCACTATAGACGGCATCAAAGGATGATTCAAAGAAATCATGGGAACTAGATTTTGGGAAATTTAAATTTGAGAACATAGACTTATAGTATATTTTGAGGAAAATTATAGAAGAACATTTGAATATTTCAGTTATATAGAGATTATGTAGTTTTCGAAGAAATACATCCCTGTCTAGATAATACAAGTTGATGTAGTTCTAGAAAAAATATACATTTTTTGTAAAAACTCTAACATGATGTGTGTGGACTTACTTGACATAACCTGGTACAAAAAAAATAGTTCTTACTATGCACATGGTTTGACACTCTTAGGGGATATAAATAGGATAATTCACATATAATATATAAACCATTATGATTTATTTTAATAGATAATGAAAATGAATGACCTAGGTTAAACTTGAGGTGTCTTATATTGAAAATAATGTGCCAAGATTTAAACACCCTAAAAATGATTATATGGTTTTTCCAATATGGTAATTAATGTTCACATAATGGTTTTTTGGTTTTAGGAAATTACCTATTCTAGAGGAAAAACTCTAAACTAAGGAAGAACCTGCTTGGAAATAATTGGATTATTTATTTATGTGTTGAATTTTTATTGAAACCGTTAGCTAAATGACTATTTAGTGATTAACCATATTTATGGATGTAAATAATATTTATTAAGGAAATAATATTAATATTGTTTTAAAAAAGGACGACCTATATACAAGGTGACAATCCATCGATTCTAGAAAGCCCATAATACTTGATCTCAAAACCAAAGTATAATAAGGTTTTATCACCTACCATTGATCTACGAAAAGTCATAGTAAAAATTTCATCTTTTAGTTAAATAATTTAATGAATAAATATTAGTGATGAACCAATGGTGTTTATTAGTTGGTTTAGATATTAATATGTTAATTATATTGTAATTGA
This sequence comes from Viscum album, assembly GCA_963277665.1. NCBI lineage: Eukaryota > Viridiplantae > Streptophyta > Magnoliopsida > Santalales > Viscaceae > Viscum > Viscum album. Next base: position 572,467,021 of record OY728122.1, on the reverse strand, counting down.
TGAATAGTTAAAGACAAATTGAAATAATTTTCCCTCTATTATGTGCCTTACGGTATGTTAAATGTTTATTTAGTGCTTTAGACATCAATGTTAATTTATGGATATCCATTTGTAAATATAACTGATGAATCAGAAATTTATCAAAGTACAAATAAAGGATTGAATTATATTTATATAAATATATTGTGAATTATATTCTTTTATATACTTTATATGTTAAAAGATTACTCAACATTAGGAAAATAATAAGCAAACAAAAAAATTTATCATAATACGTTAATTTTTATTGAACCAATGGTCTTCTAAATCATCATAGATTTATGGATTTGAGGACCTCAACATTTCATTTCTTATTCACATGTTTCTAATTTTTAACCTTAATTACTCCATATATATATTTATTCTTTTGATCTATAATCTTATCTCTACTTTCCATTAATTTTATTATTCTTAGATACCTAGTTATGTGTTATTCCATGCGAACTTTGTAATTACCATTCTCTATTTTCAATAAGATATTTTATGAACCCTTCTAATAATGTCGGATTAAAAAATTACATATATAAAAAAATTTATTTCCAAGTCTTTATTTAAATAGTGAGGATGCAAGTTAATTAAGGTGAGTTGAATGTAACACCCCAAAATTAGATTTTAATTACATTGTACGCAATAATTTTTATAACACACAACACCAAGAAAATAAGGGAACGTTAGATACCAATAAATTATAATATATATTCTATTTAAGAAAATAATATATTAAATAACTTTTGATTCCTGAAACCATGATTTACATTGCATCACACGCCACAATGATTTTCTTCTAAAGCTTCCAATACATGTATGACCATGTTTAATAGAAAAAATTATATTATTAAAATATTAATATTTAATATAAAAATACTTAAACATGTGTTTCAATTAGTATTTTTAAATTTTATTATCTATGTTATAAAATTATATAGTTTATAATAATATAACATGAATTAATTATTTACAAATTAATTATAAATTAATATAGGAACCAATTAAAAATAATTAGAATATTTTTATAGAAATCTGTTTTTAAGATTGAAAATGTGTTTTAACATAATAAATTAAACTAATTACAATTATTGATTGATATTAAAATAATATATTTATTTTACACTCAATAATAATATTTCTATTCATTTAATCGATTTGATAGGAATAATATATGAACAAACCCAATATTTCACATAAAAATAACTATTTTTCTAAAGGCACTTTGACCGCTATTTAATTGAAAACCTATTTTTAGTCCAATTTATATCAATTTAATATATTTTAAATGCCAAAATTAAAATAAATTTAAAAAAACATCAAAATAATTACTGGGTTATTTTTTTTTATTTTTCTGTGAGGTTTCTTTTTTTACTGAATAGAGAAAATGCTGAATTTTATTTCAAAAATTCTTTTTTATATAATTTATGTATAAGGTTAAATTATGTTTTTAATTGGTTTAAAAGAAAAATTATATCAATTATAAATCAAATAATCCAATTTAGGTCATTTTAGTCATTTTCACTTTTAAATTGGATATAAAAACATTACAAAATTTTAAATGTTTTTAATTTAAAAATTTGCATTGTTGTCCCATCTACAAGATTAAACATATTTTAATTTATGCCACTTTTGTGATTGGAATTTAGAAAAATATATTCCTTATTTTAAATTATAGAAATTTGTAATTTATAATTAGGTCGACATAATTATTTACAAAAAAGATTATTGAAATTAATGAAAATCGATTACAACAATTAAAAGATAAATGTGTCCTAACATTGGACTCAACCTTGATCTTAAGGGAAAAATGATCTTTAAAATGTATAAAAGTACATTGGATGGAAAAATATTGACCCTATCCTATATTGGTTGAAATTGGGTCCTTTTTTGGAGCCAATGGACATGGGATAAATGTGGTAGGAATTCCATTTCTAAATAATTACACGAGTGTCACTCTTCTCCACTATAAAAAGGAACTCATCCCTCCCACTCCCTCATGTATCTCAAGAAACAGTAGATCGACCAAGATATGATCAAATTATCCTTAAAATACCTCCTATAATCCCAGAATATTCACCTAGTGAATAAATCCTTTCATGTAATTCCTTTGGTGTAATCCAAATTGAGTTACCCAAATAAGAGGAAACATCCTCTATAAAGCTATTTAGATGAATTTACAAAATCCAGCCCCTATAATCTACTTATATAATTTTTATATAATAAAAAAATTATACTAAATATATTGATATGTTTTTATTTAAATGGTTAAAAAAATATTTAAATATAAAACCATCTAATGTGCAATGAACATGCAATTCATGTATGGTGAACTACAACCTTGCGATATGATGATTGTTTGTTATTACATTACCACCTCTCATGGTGGTAATTATGATGGAAACTATATTTATATATTATATATATGATATTTATAATGTTTTTATGATTCTTAAAATTTAATATAGAACATACATTTATTCTTTCCATCTTTTGGAAACACAATAACATCATTTGTGGAAGTGTGGATTACCACCACCTCAAAGTGATGTGATTCGTACACACTTTACGTGGAACATAGAAAATATGTTTTTAAATACCCTATATTAATCCAATGAAATTTATATTATAATATATTTATAATAGAATTATGTTTTATTTACATCAAATTATTTGAATATGATAAAGAAATAGAAGTAGAGTGCATGCGTACGCATGACCTACTATCTCTATTAAGAGTGCATTTCATTTATTATCTCCAAATAATATATATTATTATAAATGAATATATACTATATATATATGTTATTTAAGTCATGGATTATGTTTTAGATATTATGAAACCAAGATATATTTAATTTTAACAACAAATAGAAAGTCAAAAAATTCTTGGAAAACTAAAAAATTAATACTAGATTGTTAATATAATGAAAGGTTATAAACAAATGGGTAATGAGATATTGAAATAAGATGATATATGATATTACAAATAGTATATTTTTTATTTTATATGTTAATAACTTGTTTAAAACCCTTATATAGGATTATAAATGATGTTCATGTGAAATGAAAGACATGGTAAGGGATTTTCATCTCACTTTTTACATCTGTGAGACAAATTTCATATTCAAAAATTTATTCTTTATGTGGTTTTATATTATACATTTTGATATATTATATCCCGATTTATTTTATCAAAATTTTATTTAAACTTTAATTTAATGTTATTCCTTCATGAGGCTTATGATTTAAAATGTATCAATATGTTATGGTGCACTTTGGAATGTTTAATGGTTATTTCCTCATGATTAATGTCAGTTATCATTAAATGGTATTTTAATTTGAGGAAACTATGTGAACATTGATCAATAAACTATTAATTTTATTCTACTCTGGTTATTCATGACCATTTTTAATTATTAGTAACATTTTTCTATTTTGTGGTATTCAAAATATTTGGGAATTTTTTTTAAGAAAATCCAACTTCATTTCTTTCTTTAGTCATAGAAACTGTTTCCATATAAAACCATATTTTTTAAAGAGATTGAAAAAAATATTCTTCACCTTTACAAATTAAATTATTAAATTATATTTCACCATTTTTTCTTTTTATATGTTTTCAAAGGAATATTTTTGTCTCTTTCCAAACAAGGTAGTTTTCTAACCTTTTACCATAAAAAAGGAATGATCTTTTTACCTCATATGGCACATATTGATTTACCTGACTTAATTTTATTGAGGATTCCTATTCAGGTTTAAATGTTTTAATATGAAAAATATTTTCCAAAGTGATTTACAAATAAAATTATATTCAAATTCCTTTTCAAAATAAAACTATACATTCCACTAGAATATTTTAAAAACGTATTTTTATAGTATTTCTATCCTTAAACTAAAAAAAACATTTAATTTTACTCCTCTTTGGATATGTTATATTAATACCATAGATATCATTGTTATATATGGTTTATGATTTATTTGATAGAGGATAATTTTGACATTCACTTCCTTGATTCATTTTTTAGCCCTATAGAAATATTAAATTTTCTATGATCATTAAATATTAAACAATTTCTGAATTTTCCATATCATTTATCAAGGATATGTACATTGACTAAACCATATAACATTTTTCATATGATGTTTACTTTTAATGTTATTTTATTATTTTTGGAAATGGTTATAAATTTTTATACTTTATTTTTTTACATATATTTGATATGGAATATTTTTTATTCAATACAATGTATGGTTTGTATAGGATAGACATGGGTTGGAGACTAGTTAATGTATGCACCTCGATGCATCGATAGTCTCATGGGATGAAATCAGTTTGCAAAAAAACATTTGAGTTCATTTCCAAAACATAGTAGTTTAAACTTTCTTTTGAATGGTATAGATAGTGTAATAATGGTTGGAAACAAATTAGTAGATGACTAGTTTGTTTTAAACTGTATTATGGAAGGCCATGATGGTAATGATTAAATGTACTTATGAATAAATGCATCTAATAATTAATAATTTTCATAATTTATATTTAGTTATTATTATCGATGATATTTTTTATCAATATATCTATAGATTAATTTAATTCTGACATCATTGAATAATGGTATGTGTTTTAGTGTCCTACATTACCATATTGATTTTTCATTATCTATTTATTTTAATGGAATATATTTTTAGTTATTATATATCCACATAGTATATGAACATCTTTTTTCTATTTTTTGATTTCATGGTATGTGTTTCTAATTATTTACCATGCCATAATTATTTTTATGATTTATTTATGATTAATTATTCTATATTATACCCTTAATCAGCATCTAATATCTCCATTATTATACATATTTTCTCTAGGAATCTAATAAGTATATGATGAATGATATACAGGGATATACTGGATAGAGTAAAGTTATCCTCAGAACCAAAAAATTGTATTGTAATTAGTGTAATGATTTTTATTACAAGACTCATGTATGTATTTATTTTACCAAAACTACTAAACTCATCAGTCCTTTAGGATTATATTCTATATATTCATGCTAATATAATCTTCATAGACATCAAGTCTAGGAACTCTAGGATTGTGTCATTAAATTGCCCATTTGAAAACCTATATATCAAACATGTTCACCATATGCAATCTTTTATCTAGTTTTATCCAAACAATGTTCCCTTACCACTACCTATATAATGTATCATAAACTATATACATGTCTTAGAGGGCCAATGATGGATGTGAGTATGAATATAATAGTATTCCATTAAAAAAATCCCTATCCATACAACTACCAGCATACATAAAATAACAATAAACAACTAATTTATCAAACCACCCATTCTTCTCCCACATTCACATCTAACAATGAGTTATCCTTTGCCTACAACATCTAAATTCGGAGTGGAACAATGTATCTAAAAATAATCATACTACAATGTTCCACAACCTTATAACTAATTCCATGCCTCATTAAGTCACATGTTAACCATAATTGATATAACCAAATTATGTCAACTATAATTACCCAAATACATGTTCACATATCATACCATATGTTATATAGTCACCTAACCCCATTACTAAACAATGTATTAATATCCTAAAATATATATCTTATATGGAGACTACCCTACTTCTATAATGTGGTCTCACACACCTCTATCCATAGTGATCTACTATGTATTCTCCTCGGTATCAATGAATCTCCTCATCATCCCCCATATGCTTCTTAACTATAAAGGATTCCAATAACCAAGTAATGGTGAAAACAATATCATGACCCATTTTTTATGTGGAAATGACCCCAAAAACTATTAATCCTTAGTGGGAATCATTGATAACATATAAATTCATAGAGGCATATATGGTATGGTTTTAATTCCAATTAGTTGAAAAATAGACACTGATACCAAACATGACATAATATCATTCCATCTATTAAAATTTTATTTGGGTATTTTTTTTCCTTATTTTAATAAATTGATACCCATAGGGGATTATATGGTATGTGTTTCATTACACAAAACTAATAAATATTCATCCTTTATAAATGAACACTGGGTCATGGAAAAATAAATTTGAGCCATGTTGTAAATAGTGCAGGTGTGCTTCCATTCACTAATTTATCATAGTATTCAACTTTTTATTAAAATATGTTGGAGAATAATCATACATTAAAATTGTCATATCCAAATATTCAAATCAAAAGAAAGACTATGAGAATTTAATTTTATATAGTCCATGTGTCATATTTTTATGTTGATGTTATTTTATATGTATTTTATAGAATTTTTAGACCTATTATATCATTCTAATGATTTTAATATGATATTATATCATAGAGATTTAGTTTCATAGGAATTATATATTATATTATAACTATTTTATATCAATTTTTTATTATGAATTGTACATTTTTTTGTAGAATCAAATGTTGTATTTTGGTGAGTAGAAATATGTGACAAAATTCATGATATACGTATATTACTTTTCAATCTTACAATATTGATTTAGATTTTAAAGGCTTATAAAAAAATTGATTAAAAGTTTTTAGATTCAGAGGAAATAGATTAGGTACACATTTTTGGTGCGTAGTTAGTGAAAACCATGTGAAAATTGTGAGACGTGGAACTAAGGACTCTATTTTTCTCATAGTTTTTGCGTGGTTGGTAAAACTATATAAATAACAATAAAACCAAGTGCATATATGGTTATTTGTAAACAAGTGAAACATAACATAAGAACATTTTTTGAAAATTTTCACCAACCCTAGGAAACTATATACCACTATATTCCAAGAGTATATGGCACTGTATGGCCATAAAAATATTCTAATACTATGCTACCTAACCTTTCACCCAAATCAAAAAAACATAAGAGCTTGATTTTACTATAATTACCTTGGTCAATTTTATATTTATTCTTCACCCACTCCCAAGAATGAACTATCATATACTCAATAATCTAGAAAGTCTTCCCAATGGATACTTTTTGTATCTCCATCGATCTATATGGATATCTTTAACGTATGTGTTTTTTATGGTTTTTATCATATCCTCATCCTAGATCTACTTATGATTTCACATCATCTCCATGTTTTACAAACATATATGGGGTATTATAAACAGATATATAGATTTTATAGAGAATTAATGGTGTTTTTCTTGGATATAGTCTTTTGATGACATAATCTATTATTATATAATCACCTATTTCAAATGTCACATTTTTCTATTTATTATCGAGGTGGGTGTCTCTATATAGTAGTTGAAACATATGAATTAAATAATGTGTCATTGGATTTTTATTGAAATTTATTGGTTTGATATCAGATATGAATTGTTTTTTTAAATCCTTCTTTGGTTGAATAATGCACTTATAAGGGGTTCTCTTTTAAAATAGATTTTTTATATTATATGCTTAATGAAATTCCTTAAATATGATCTAAAATTAAAATTGTATTTTACAGAACATGACTAGAGACATAATACTATTAAAATAATTTATAAATTTTTATCATGGGTTTTCAAATGGTTTGAAAAAAATAGCACATTTGGAAGATTTTGTGTGTTGGGTTATGGGAATATACCAATCATTGTTAGTTTAGAACTGTTGGGGGGATATTCTTATGATATAGATATAATTTTGTTAGAATTTATACCTATAGGATTCATGGTATTACATTTTAGTGTTCCTTCATGTGTCAAATTTTTTATTCTTATTGGATGGATCCAACTTATTCTATTGTTTTTTAATTATTGTGTTATATCATGTTTGATTTCTCAAATGTTTATAGAATGGTATTTACATAAATATTGATGATATTTCTTCCTATTAGTATTTCATATATTCATCATATTCCTAGTCTATGGGACTATGAAATTCCTTAAGGGAAACGAAGGAATTCATTACAAAAGGGGTTTCATTTTTAATTGTTTACACAATTATCTATTGAGATACTGTGGATTTGATTTTTGTCCTATATTTATTTCTCATGGTTATATTATTATTATTGTGACATTGAATATGGATTGTTTTAAATATAATGGAAGGTTGTTTTTTGAAAACAAATTCAGTGGTAATATCTTTATAAATATGTTTTTTAAGGCATTAACTAATGGTTTTGTAGTGATATAAAATGTATAGATTCTTTGTAATATCCTTCTATGTTTAGTTCTCATACATTACTATTTTCATTTTGGATTATACAGATATGGTTTCATATGATATAGTTAAGGGTAGGGATTTCATGAGGCATTACATATAATCTCATTTTCATCAACATCATTGAGGATTAGGATGACGGTGAGGGATTTTTGCATGGAGACATTGTTTTGGTCATGGATGTGGGTTATTCCCCAACATTTGTGTTTATCTTTGATTTTTTATCTCTCGGCCATTTACCTTCTCTTCTAGGTTGTAATTTTTTCCTTTTCCTACTACACATAAGACATATCATATTAGCATTAAGGGTGATATCGTCACCCCAATTTTTAATATAGATACCATAAAATCTCATTATTTTAAAATAATTTTTTTTTTCGATAGTGTATACAACATGAAACATCGAACTCAACTGAACCATGAAATATAGTGATTTAAATATTATTAATAAAAAATTTCAATTTAATTTATGTACATGACTAGTATTAAACGAATTATGATATATATATATATATATTTAAGTGCTACACAAAAATTAATTATTTAATTCTTAATAAATAAGTACTAAATATTTAGTAATGTTGTTTTATGTTTCTGAAACATATTTTCATAAAAATTATTTTTAATGATTTTTCTGAGATAATATTATAATTAATTTTTGAATGTTATATATTATTTAATTTAAATTTTTTCTTTTGAAATTATTATATGAAATTATCATAGAGTCAAATATTTGGATTTTTATAGAAGGATTGATTTTCTAGTGAATAGAAAAAAATACAACATTTATTTCTAGAAAATTTAATTTTGTTTTAAGAATTCAGAAATTTCTATTTTTAAATTGATTTATTACTAAAAATGTATTTATTAAATTATTAATAATTTTATTATGTTACTTATAATAAATTTTATGATTGGATTTCGAATTAAATCATATTTATACATAGAAATTCATTTTTTAGAAAAATAGATTTTTTGCAATTTGTGTTTGGATCTTAAATTACAATATTCTAAATAAGGGTATTAAATTTTATAATAATGAATAACTATTTTCTTTGGATGATTTAATTTGATAAATACCCCCTTTTATTTTTTATCAATATAAATCGTAATTGTGGAAAACATTACTACAAAGGTAAAATATAAATTTAGTTAATCTAGGTTAAAAGTAAGTAATAAGGTCATAATATTTCAACTTTCTTTTATTCGATGAATTAAATTGTAACCTTATATGGCTAATCATTAAATTGATATTTTTTATTGGATAATTTTCTATTAATATAACTAATATAGTATTTAAATCAACAAAACATACAAAATGTCTCTCTCTTACTTTAAAATATCTATTCTATGTCTACATATTGAAAAAATAATGTTATAAATGAATATAAATTTATTTTTTTTGATAATAATATTCTATTAGTTATGATAACACATTGATTATTTTTAGTGATTTGGTAATTACCATAAATTATGGAACAATTTTAATAAAATATTAATTCAATTAATTGAAAAATAAAATAAATGATTTTGAAAATATTAAAAGTGAAATAATTTTAGTAATTTATTGTTTTATATGAATCTTTAATATTACTATGAAAAGTTAATGATGTTTAATTGAATTATATTTTAAATTAAACTTTTTCTAGATATATTTTAAGTCATATTAAATGAATTGATTCAAAACTTATATTAAAGATATTTTATAAAAAATATTATTTTATTATACTATTTAAAAATTCTAAAGACAATTAAATAGAATAAAGGGGGTATTATGTGGTTGGAAATGTCACCGTTTTTTCCATTTTTTAGACAATAATTACCTTATAAGTGACTTTATAACCCTTTAAGAGTGAAATATACCATATCACGGTTAATGTTACAAAGTCTTACTAACGGGTTTAAACAAAACATAGGGTTCAAAAAACAACTTGAATAAGTAAAAAATTTATTTGTTGGTGATATTTCCCCCATATACTACCCTAGGTTCTGATCCCTATCCCATTGGATGAATTTTTTTAGAATTGATTTATTATAACATAATCATTTATGAAATTAAATCTTACCCTTCACCTAAACTATAAAAAGAAACCTCGTCCATCACTTTTTTGTGCCTTATTGAGCTTTATAAATCAAAAAAACCCTAGAAAAATACCTCATCAACATCCTTATCCAAATATATTATAGGTTCATTGTATTCCAAAATATCTACCTTGTCACCCTTTTGTGATTATTTTAAGGAGTCCATTCAAAGGAGGGATAATTTCTTTAATCAATCACATTATGTTTTACTTCTTATTTACCTAATATAAATATATGGTATTATTATAAAATAATAATTTTATTATCATAAATATAAGGAAATATTATTATGATTGTTAATTAACCATTATCCACACTCTCCCATATCAAATAAGAAGTGAATGTATTACTCGTGTGTAGATAAGATATATTATATCCACATATAGATGTAAATCATTAACAACCACCATATTTAATGGATTTTTATAATGATGGGTTTCATATTTATATTAAATAAAAATTACACAATTATACATGTGGAATTACATGATCACATCTAACTGCTTACATTCCAATCTATTGGACTATAATAATGCCTATTATACATACATGGGGACTACCACCTCCAAAAGTTATGTGATTTTTTATCACTTCTATTGTAAATGATGGTAATAAATATGGATTTGAGGAATATATAATATTTATATTATAAAATAATTATTCTATAAATTATAATTATTATTTAAATTTCTTTTATTCAATCCATCGAAAAATGAAAACAATGTTAATGAACCTGAATGACCTACTATCTACATGAATGATTTAATTATTTTTCATTTATATAAATTTAACTAATGACGATAAATATGAGTTTTATTAATATAAACCATATTATGAGATTATTAAAATTATTTATATGATATAATCATGATCAATTTATATGGACCAAAATTACAAACCAAAAAAAACTAAAAAATAAAGTATTTGATACTCCGAAAAATGATGTCAATAAATAATTATTAATAAATTGGTGATAAATGGTTATAAGTAAAAAAAATACTGGATGATATAGATGAATATTGTTTTGGAAAAAAATTATAATAAATCTTTATTTATTATATATTAGGATAAAATAGATATGATGGACGTCAGACCGTATATAAGGGGTTCCTGTCTCAATTTTACTTTTGCGAGACATTAGCCATATACACAAATAATTTTTGTGGTTGGTGTACATAAATCCCATTTTATATGTTATATCATTAATATATTTTTATCCATTGTATTTAAAATTTTCATTTGAAGTTATTTATTTCATTGGTCTTATGATTCAAAAGTTACAAAATTGAAAGAGTTATCTCAACATTATTCCCGAATGTTTACGTTTAAGTATCCATTGGGTGAATTATTTAATATTAATATATTTAACAAATTATATATTATTATCCTATGATTATTCATTAACATATCAATTAATACAACAATTTACCTCTCTTTGGTACTTATTATTGTACAGAATTTTTTTAAAGAAATGATGATATAATTTATCTCTTTAGTGAGATATCATTTCTCATCCCTATACATATATTCTAAAAATGATCTCGATAATTTTATTATTATTTTAATGTGATTTTTTAAATTCATTGTTAACCACATTTTACATTTACAAATATGTCTTAAGATAAATTGTTTTTACGAATGTAGTAGTTTTTTATATTTTTACAAAAGCGTGAAAGTAATTTTTTTAAAAAAATTCAACATGAATTGAATTTCCCATTATCATAACTAAGCATTTGATTGAATATTACATTACATGTTTAAGAATTTATTTCAAAATTATATATATTCCTTAAAAATTGGGTTTTTTTTATATTTTTAATAAGATTTATCATTCATAAAAAAGTTTATTTTCCTAAAGAATTTTTAGTAACCTTTGGAATTTATTTTACTATATATCAAAATCATTTTTGGAATATTCTAATTAACTATGGTTAAACTCAAAATATACCATACAAATTTTTTCTCTAGATAGTTTATGGTCTGATTGACTAGGGATTCAATATATTGATATAATTATCCATATTACTATAGAAGGTTTATGATTATAAGAAATATTAAAAAATAATATATGGTACTTTTTCAATATGAAGGATTACATTGATTATATTTCACCCCATTCATATTAGGAATTCAATGGACATAGTATATGATGTTTGGGGACCATTATAGCCCCCGAGGAATCATTATGTCTGATGATACAAACTAACTTGGGCTTTAGCTAAGACGTTACCCATTTATGTAGATGTCGTAGAAAAAGACCTGGAATGCTTTTTTAGGTGTCATGGCCAAGGCCTCAATAGTAAATTTCTGATTTTTGAAATTATTAATTATATAATTATAAAATTCTTTATTAATTTACATGTTATTATTATATTAGTAATGATTTCAAAATATTTGTTTCAAAATCATGTGAATATTTTTACGAAATTTCATGATTATTAATTATCGTGTCTATATTTTTCATTCATGTTCTTATTACTATTAAATATGGAATATGTTTTTATATATTTACCTCTTCATATTGATTATCCACTATTTAGTCATGATATAATCCACTGTACTCATACAACTACTGATAATATCTTATATCTATTTTATTTTTTTCTTTTTGTCATGAATTGAAGATGGGTATTTGAAATAATATTAATGAATAAAAAAGTTATTTTATTATATTTATTATATATATAAAATGTAAAATGGGAATCATTTATGTTTAATCATTTTCAATATTATCAAACTATTCAGTCCCTTAGGATGTGATACATGTATCAATATCTAATGAAATAATGTAACTAAGAGATTTGGGAAACAGTGGTCATGGTATTTACAGCAGGTATTTGAAGACGTTTAGTAGAAACCATGAGGACTAGATTTAATAAAAAATATATTTGGGTACTTTACCCTATGAGAAACATTTATTATAATCCCAACAAAACAAATGTTGTGATTTTGAGATTAGTTATAATGATATTTTAAATTTATGTTATGTTTTTCACTAGTTTTGAAATTTAAAATTATGGTTCATAATGTTGTGATATAATCTAATATATTCCATTATTTAGTAATGGAACCTAGGTGAAAGATTTTAAATAATATCAATTCACATAATCCATATAGTAATGTCCCCCCTTAGAAATATTATTAATCTAAAGATGGATCTGGAGTTGGAGATGGAGATATAATGATAGTTAAATAAATTATAACAATTTTGGGGTAGTTTACTCAATATATGACCAATATACTAAATTTAATGGATCAACTTACTATTCCACAACAATGTGCATCCATTTTATACTACCTCATGCTTCACCAAATTCCATCATTAAATGGGACTATGACCCCATTTTTTTTTATGAAATTGATATGTTCCCTAGAGAAAATATTTCACTCTCTGAGATATAATGAATGGGAGAGTTGTTTGACTTCATTTTATCATCCCTTGAGGGAAGTGAATAAATTGTGTTCATTGATTACAAACACATAGGATGTGGTAGAAATATTAATCATGGAGTGGATGGAATTTATTGAATTTTCCTTGGAAAAAAATTTCCCCATACACAAAAAGTTGATATAGAAATGAAATATCTGAGTCTAAGACCAAAGGATGTGAAAACTTTTATTAAGTTCAATGATAACATTGTGAGGATACATAAGGAATGCAGAAAACTGTATTCATAATCTATTGGAGAAACATTGTCTTTTTTCTTTTATGGGATAAAAACAATATTTTAAGGACACTACTCTCTAAAACATTCTAATCATATGCGCATACAATATAATATTCTATAAATACATTGAAATAATTATCTAATTATTATTTCATCAGATAAAATAATGTCAATAAGACTATAGAATGGAAAAAATAGATATGTTGATGAAGGTAATGTAGTATTTTCGCACATGAGAAAATTATTGAAGGAAACACCCTGGTACCTACATGGAGGGGATTAAAGTTTGCTTCAATTTTGGGGAGAAGTAATATGAATCACATGGATTCAATGGTAAGAAAGATAACTAAAATTTTTAGTGTTTAAACTATTTAGATACGGGTCACTAGGAAAATTAATCCCCCATGCATCAAGGGAATATGCCTCAAAGCAAATAATGGGATAACAATAATTATTATGGTATTATAACTACCAAAGTTGAATGATTAAAGTACATGTATATTTGGATTCAAGATTTATGTTTTGTATTAATGAATTAATCTATATAAGTACATTATCAAAGAAATTTGTGTTATAAGAATCATAAAACAATAAAGGATTGATCTGTAGTGATTTTCATTATGGATTTTAAATAACATTTCAAATCGTATCGGTAAGCATAAAAAGTGATTTTGTGGTAAGGAAATATTTTTGGATAATTCTTGGATAAGGTATAGATAACTGTCAATGTCTTCTTAATGCCTAGTCAAATAATTTTTAGTTTGGATAAAGAGAATATTTACAGTGAAAACGTTAAGGGTTTTGTGTTGGCAACTTTGAATATGGTTAGTGATTTGAATACAAATATATTAATGGTATAGTTTACATCATTTTTGGAAATATTAAATATATTCGACAATATTAGAATTTATTCTTGGAATAATACATGTTTTAATTTTTTTATAATGATTTCAGATATTACCATAATATATATTCAAATATAATATTAAGAGATAATTTATGGGGAATTAATGAATACTAGATTTTCAAAATTTAGTATCATTATTCTGAAATTATAGGATGATTCTTAAGGATAACTATTTATAGAATGTATTATAATGAAATTTGGTTATTATTGGATAACTTGTGATAACTAAAATAGTTTTCATACATATTTAGAGTCTGAATGAATAGCGTCTGGACCTCATTATTCATTAAATATTCTTTAGGTATAATAATATTTCCAATCGAATATCCAATTAATTGAAAATTAGAGGAAGAGAAAATTGATCAAACCCAAACCAAAGGATGAGATTATGATTATGTAATAAAAAGAAATCAAATAAGTTTATATTCTCATGCAATTCACCTGGATAGTCAAATAATCTCCCCCCTTTAAAAAAGAAACACTAAAAAAATTTCATGTTTACATTTTTCACTGGGAATCCATGACCTCTTAACTCATCATGAATTTATAGATTTTTTATGGTTATCTTTCACATAACCAGGTTATATATCACTATCTATTAATCCATGGGCATTAGTTTTCTCTTCCATGTCCACATTTCAATTACCACTGGTTTTGTTCTATTTTGAAACTTAGTTTTATGGTTACATCCATACTTCTCATTCCTTATTTTTAAGAGGATTTTTTTATTAAACCTTTTTATGATGTGATTTTTTAACAAATAAATTTTTTATTTAAAAAACCATGATTTTCATGAATAAATTAAAATTTAAATAATTAAAGTTATTTAATGGGGTAGGATGTGAAACCAAAATATTTTAAAATAACTCTATATTTTATAATGTACACAACCTGCAACATCGAGCCTAAATGAACCATGGAATATTATTATTTAAATATAATGGTTATTATATAGACATATAATTACTCTGTTTGACTTATATTAATTAAATTATAATATATATATATATATAAATATAATATTCATTAAAAATGAATTGATTTATTCTCAAGAAATAAGTACACAATTTTCAGTAATAATTTTTTATTTGTCAAAAATATATTTTCTTTAAATATGTTTATTATTTTTTATGAAGAATTGTTATAAATAATTTTTGGATAATTTATATTTTTTATTTTATAATTATAATAAATTTTTTATAAAAACATATCATTTTGAGCTTAGGGATAAATTTATTAATTATTTTGAATTGGTTCACTTCCCAGAGAATACAGAAAAATATCAATTTTTATTTTGTTTTATAAATTATTTTAAAGAAATAAATAAAATTAACTATTTATTAATTTTATTTGGAACTAAAATAATTTAAATAATAAAATTAATTATTATTAAATTATGTTCATTGGAATCAATTTTCTGATTTGATTTGAAATAATACATTTTTATATATAAAAATTCATTTTTCTAAACAAATGCCTTTCCTTTCATTTTCTGTTTTTATTTAAAATAAAATTATTCCATTAAAATTAATTGAATTTGATAATATTAATTCAATATTTAGAATTATTATCTTTAAATTTATTCAATATAAACCTTTTTTTGTCTATATTAATATTAATTGTGGTAAAATTGATCACCTTGGTAAAAGATAAATTGGGATAATCTAGGATAAAATAAATGAAATTATCGTAATATTTAATATTACTTATTATTTGATAAATTAAATTACACCCTTGTAATTTTAGGGACTAAATTAGTGTGTTTAATGGATAATTTTCCCTTATATGTTATAGTATAATATTTAAATTGAGTAACGTTAAAAAAATGAGATACCCATAGTTTTAAGTACCTATTATGTGTCCATATAGGGGAAAAATGTTAGGATGAATATAAATGTCAAATTTTCCATAATAATATTATATTTAAGTTTATAATTTATTTATAATTACTATTTTTAAATCATTAACAAAAATTCGTACGCAACACTAATACGTTATTTATTCAATTAATAGAAAAATAAAATAAATCATATTAAAAATATGAAAAGTGAGGTGATTTGAATAATTGTTAGTGTTCCCTTAATTTTTTATAAATAAATACATATTTTTTATGTTGAAATTAATTATATTTTATTTCAATATTTTTATTGATGTATGTGAACTCAAATTAAAGGAATACTGACTAAAATGAAAAAATGATAATTTTTCAAAATAATATTTTTTAATTATTTAAAAATGATTAAAATGTTTGAATATGATAATGGGGATAATTTATTGCCTAAAATATCTCTCATTTTCCATTAATGAATCAATAATTACCATATATATAAAATTGTAACCCCTGAAAAGTGAAAAATTCATTGCCACAATTAATGTCAAAAGAAGTTAACTAAGGGATTAAACTTAAAGATATGGTTTATAACACCAAGAAAACCTTTTAAAATATAATTCAATTATAATATTTAAACAATAACCTAATCTATGTTAAAATACTTGGCACTTTTGATTCAATTTTATTTGGAATGAATTTATTATAATTTACAATTTTATGAAAGTTAAAATGTGCCCCTCTCCTCAATTACAAAATGGAACCTCCTCCCTCAATTTTTGGGAAAAAAATAATATTTAAATAACAATAAAAACAAGAAAAATACCATAAAATTTCTTTATAAAAATTCTATAGGTTCAGTTCAACCCAAAAGACCAAACATTGGACCCTTAGGTGAAAACTTAAAGAAGTTCAATCAAATGAGAGGTAATTTCCTCAAACGGACACTTTCTTTTTTACTCATTCATTACCTCATAAAAATAAATTTTATTTATAATAAAGTTATAAAAATTCATCCAAAATATAATGTAATTTTATTATGATTCTTAAACCCCACTTTATCCACCCTCATTCCCATCAAATGGGAAGTTAAGGTATCACTCGTGCCTACATATGGCTTACCATCTACCCATAGCGGCCCAACTCATTTTGCTGCATCATATTACATGGATATTTATTATGATGGGTTTAATTTTTATATATAAAAATTATTAAATAATTATACTAATGTAAATATAATATCAAATTATTACTCCTACCATCCAATTCTTCTTAATAATGTAACATTCCTCATGCAAACATATGGACTACCACCCCCACAAACTGATGTGTTTTTATTCATTTATATATTACATGGATTATAATAAGGATGGATTTTATGAATGTATATTATTTATATAATAAAATACCAATGCATAAAATTAAATATATGATTTCAATTTCATTTTATCCATTCATCGATAAATGAAAACAATGTTCATTCGTATGTATATTCTCACTTTTTCATCATTAGTGTGATTCATTTTTCAATATGTAACATTTATGGATATCAAAAAATATTAATATAATTAACATAAATGATAATAATTTAATTATTTATAATATACTGATAAAAAACCATGATAAAATTACAAGCACTGAAACTATCAAAATAAAACCTACATGAGAAACTAATGAGTTATCACCCAAAAGGAGTAATTTTGTAAACAAATTATTAATAAATTTTTGATAAAAGATTAATATTAAATAATATATTGGAATATATATACGAATATAGTTGTGTAATAAATTTATAATAAATTCATATTTATTATATCAGTGTTTTAAAAACAAAAATTGGTATCTGTGCCATATGTAAGGGTTTATCGTCTCAATTTTACTTCTATGAGAGATATTCCATATCCAGCACACAGTTCATTTGTGTGGTGTATATACTTATCCTATGGTAAGTTATTTAATTAGTCTATACTTCTTGATGGTATTTAAAACTTCCCTTTTAATATTTTTATTCTAGGAGGATTATCATTTGAAATTTACCAATGGTGTAATGGTTTATTTCCCAATCTCATAATTATCTAGGATTGTTTTTGTTTGGGTATCCCTTTAGTAATTATAAGATTTTAATATCTTAAACTCAATATAAATTATTATCCTAAGGTTATTCAGGAAATTTTCAACTAATATTACCATTTACCACTAGTCAGTACGTATAAGGATTTTGAAAATGATTTTTAAATAATATAGCATTATTTCTCCCTTTGGTTGAATATCATTTATCTTCCATACCATGTATTCAATAAAATGTCAAGATTTTTTTTTACTATTAACCAATTATTTTTTAAAGATATTTTTAACCATTTATATATTTTTAAAAAATTGTTTTAGAGAAATATTCTTGTCACTTTTTGAATGAATTACTTTTTGACATTTTAAAAATAGTTTCAAAGCAATTTTTTTAACTTATATGATATGAACAGAATTTCCCACCATCCTAAATTCTCATTTAAATGATGATTACACTAAAATTATAGAAATTAAATTTAAAATTAAAATTTTTTCCTCAATATTTTGTAATTTTTTTATATTTAAAATATTGTTTTCAATGTGAAAATGGAATTTCAAGCCAAAAAATGGTGAATTTTTTATAGTATTTTCATCTTTTTCAACATCCATTATTGATTCTCATTATTTAATGACTTTAAACTCTTACTATAAAATCCACCATATATATTTGTATAGTTTAAGATCAGTTAGAATAGTTATTTATAATTTTTATACTATTATGAATATTACTCTGGATGGTTTCTGAATATGGGACAGTATTATCATTTCAAATACTGGGTTTTCAAAAAATATATATTTATCATGTGTATCCCATTTATTATGATGAATTAATGGGAGATATCATGTGTTGTGAAGGTACCAACAAAACCACATGATGCATAGGCTAGTATCATAAGACAAACTAGATTGGGTATTGATCAAGGCCTTACCCATTAATGTATATTTCATGGAACAACACATTGACGTTATTTTCAAATTCCCTAGTTGAGGCTCGATTAAAATTTATCTTGTATGACATCATGAATTCCATCATTGTGAAATTATTTATTTAACTCTATGCAATTTGTTTTGTTATAAATGATATACGTGGATAATTTTTGAGATCTTGTTATAACTTATACGCAAGTAATTTATCATCATTTGTTCATTATATATTATTTTTCATGGTCAAGTTATTTATTAAATGGATTTTTTTAGATATTTACCTTTTCATGTTGATTATCCCTTATTTACTCATGATAGAATCTATTGAATTCATTCCCTTACTGAGAATCTGATATCACGATTTTACTTGTTTTCATTTCCCCATGATATGAATAAGGGGTTTATAAATATTATCAAGGGTGAATGAATGATTTTATGCTATGTATTCTATATTTCTAATATACTATATGAATCATGTATGTCTCTAGTTCCTCAAGGATACTAAACTATTTGGTCCTTTGAGATGTTATTGATTTTATCTATTATCAATATAAAAATTTAAAAAAAGTCTTTGGGATTCTATAAGTGGGGTAGTTATAGACACCCTGGTTTCTATTTTCATCCCAAGATGATCATGAATGAACTTTAGCCCTTGTGGTAGGCCATCTCGAGTAACATGTCATGTTGATCTGAGGTATTTTCTTGAAAAATTGAAACAAAACCTTTTATATCTAGAAATATGTTTATAATTCCTTGGATTTATTTTGGTTCTACTATACTTTAATTATGAACTTTCAATGAGGAAGGGGTATATTACGATTAGTTTCTTTATTTCCACCATTCCTGATTCCAATTGAGTGACAATCAGAAGTCTATATTTAATTTCTATTTGATAATTTCTATAAGTCATAGTTTTAAATAAAGACCGGTGTTTCTAATTAGAATGTGATGGTTTCCCTGATGGTTGTTCTGAAATTTTGGGTGTATAAAAAAGAGGAATCATATTCATTTATTAACATAAAAATAATAAAAACCCTATATATTGATAATAATTTTTTTTGGAAATGTTTGGGTGGATCTGAGACTTTTCCCCCATGGTATTCATCCCTATGGATGGGTCTATCACAATAATACATACTGCATATTTTTTTATAACCAATGATTCATGGATAATTTGAGTAACTCCAATTGATGGGAAAAGATTCATGGTAATTCTTAAGATATGTTGATATCATTTACTAGTATGATTGAATATTATGACATTATTTTCATAATACATGTACAATATGATTGGTTTATGTCTATAATATTGATTTTTGGGAAAATTATTCAATTTTTAAAAGTGAATCTATAATACTTTCATTTAAAATGATTTTTGGGTTTCAATATCATGTATTTTAAAATGGTTTTTTATTCAAAAAACTATGTAAAAAGTTTTTTTTTCATATATAGTTGTTGATATACAAGGATGAATTTTATTCCCCTTAAAACATTTCCTGAATATGTAAAAAGTGTTTTAAAAGAAATCATTGTTCAACATAATGTTGTAAAGGTAATGGTTTTTGTTTTTATGAAATAACCCATACCTATTTTTATAATTTTATTTGTAATACCATGTGGGTTTTGAAATAGTAATTACAAATAAAAAGAATAATATTACTATTATGTAATAAAAGTTTTAATACATAAATAGTTCAAGAGAATTATTTGGTAATTAATTATTGGTTTCTATTAAAAATATTTTCAAAAAATAAAAATAAAATAAAAAATGAAAATTTATTGAGTTTTAATTTTTTTATTAAAAGTTAATAGGTTTAATATTTCTAAAGAAGATTTCAATAACATTTCCCTATTGAGTTTTCTATAATTTAATTGGAGGTTAATACTTTTGGAAGGGGTTTCTATATAACTCATTGTTTTCTAAACTGTATCTTTCTCTTTTAGTGGAATTCGTGTGAAACCTCTCCCATGTTGTTTTCATTCACTGTTATTTTGGTAATTAATTAGTGGTTTCTTTTAAAAGGTTTTTAAAACACGAAAAATAAAATTAAAAATTCAAATTGGATAATGTTTGTTAGATTTCGTTGAATGTTAATAGGTTTTATTTTTCTAATGAGTGTTTCAAAAAAATTTACCTTTTTAAATTTTCTCTAATTTATGGGGAGTTATATAATTATGTAATGGGTTTACAATATTACCCATAGTTTTAGAAACTAGTTTATTCTATATTAGAGGGAATTTTCATTCTTACATTTTATATTTTTTATGAACCTTTCATCTATTTAGGGTTATTTAATGTGCTTTTAAGTACATGAACAAATGTATTTGTCATCTAAAATGGATTCAATGAGTTTCATAGAGATTTCATGAGTTTATGTGTAATGATTTTATCAAAAGTGAAATTTTTATTTATCATGATATAAATAGAGTGTAATGGTCTATAATATATCATTATGTTATTTTATGGCATTAAAATAGAACTGTACTTGATCATCTATGAAGTCTAATCAGGATGGACTGGTTTACATTGATTCTATTTGTTCCCTAAGGAGAGTATATTCTTTGTTGAATATGAAGATCTAGTTATTTATCGTTGTAATTTATTTATCTATAATTTTATTTTTGTGTTTGATTTCGGATAGAGTTTTCCTGACATTTAATATCCTTTTCAGATGCTCAATTTTGACAAGTTGACATATGGAGTTTCATTATGCCTTGTTTCATCATATAACTCTATGAACCTTATTTTATAGGATGGATATGTAGAAAAATATATTCCAAGAGTTTTTTATTTTCATTCTAATAATTTTTATCATTTGGAATGTTCTTCGGTAAATATGTTTTTTTATCATACATACTATAGAATATATCAAGGGAATGTTTGTTTTTGGTTGGATTGAGAAAGAATCTTGGTTGTTTTCCATAATCCAGAGTTACCTTCACTGATGTGTCATTATCCAATATAATATCCATGCCATTTCATCCTGATTCTTGTCTCTATTTGAAGAATATCATGGTTATTAGAGCTGTGGGGTATCTGGTGATCATTTTTGAGACTTCCTTGTGGATTTGGGGTGGTTCAACATGTAGTTCTTTTGAATATTTCCTTGGGATGGTTCCCTTATATTTTATTTATCCCATTCCCTCTATGTTTTAAGAATCATTTAAAAGATTTTTTAGTATCCATTATTTAGGTATGGGATCATAGGGGTTCCTTGGATTATTATATGATTTTATGGTTATCATGTCGAAGTTATCTTTCAATGAACTAGTTTCACATTATTTTTCAATTTTAGATTGAATCTAAATGGTCGGTAGACCCGTGTCAGGTCCTTATTTCCCATGGAGTCATTTTTTGGGGAATATTGAACCTGTGAATATATTTAATGGAAAAAAATTAATGTGAACTCTAGTTATAATATTTTTTCCTTCTATGATGATTTGGGTCTTCAAAAAGTTATTTTGAAATCTCCAACATGGAGTGTGGAAGGTATTTATGTCAAGATGAAGGCTTGACTGATTATCTATTTCACCAATGAAATCATCATGGAATGAATACATCTCAAATTTAGAATTTGTTGGTAGAATATGTAAACGATATCATAACGTGGTTACACTCTAACCTTATAGAATATTTGAGGATATCTTAACACCAATTTATACATAAGAATAATTTTATAATTAAGAATCTAATCCAATAATTAATATACTGGGATAAGTTAAATAATACCTTGGATCATCATATTACATAATCTCCCAGAAATGGTTTATTTTCATGGATTCCTTGAGTGGGGAATTACTGAAATAGGTAGTAAATGAATCGAATTTTGTAAGAATCCAAATTTACCATATTAGTAGAAATGATCATTCTTGAGAATACATATTTATTTGATTTTTATAATAATACTTTGTAAAGGATGGTTCTACCTTATAGTGAACATGATTGGAGCAAGTTGATTCTTCTTATTTATCTAAGAACAGGTATTGACAGAACATGAATATAATTCAAGTTGGTCCTATGCACTATATGGTATCTAGGATGTGTCATAATCTAATATATTTATGTTATAAACCCAAAATGATTTAGTTGATTGTAGAAATTTTTTCCATGATTCCCTTATTGTAAAAATTGGGAAGTATTACACAAATGACCAACCAATTTTATGTGGCCATATCCATTACATTATGGTGGGTTGATGAATTACCCATAGACCTCTTAATTAAACTTTAATATACACTTAGTGAAGTCAAAGATACAATTTTGAGTTTTCATTATCTGATTCATTAAATTGGTTCATGTATTTCCTACCATGTAATGGATTATGGTAAAATAAATTAAATATTTTTATTAAGAATTTTTTGTGAATATCCTTGGTGTATATGTGTTTATAATATATAGAAGATACACATGAATTGAATTAAAATTATATAAGGTATTTCTTAGTGTGATGGATTCTCAGTTGAAGTAGTGAGATAAATTTAATCTTTTAATGGTATGTTGGATAAGATGAATAAAAATATTTTTGTTGTTATGATTTATGTGTTCATGCATGATCTCAATGGTTTTTTGGTATGGTATATTCCCTAGTTATTGATAATTATAAGAATATTAATGTTTAATAATAGTGGACTTGTAGATCTCATTGATATCGAGAAATTTTAAAACATGATTTTCCCATAGTTTGTGTTATGCACTTGACTCATACTACTTCATAATGTTGGTTGACTTTGGGTTAAATTTCTACAGGATTTTTGTAGAAACAATATAAGGGAAAATGGGGTTTGGAAACATATAATTATTCATGTTGTGAATGGTTATTCAACACATGAATAGTTCTTAGTGGATTCCCTGATTTCATTTCAAAGAATGAGTGGTTCCATGGGTAGATTCAATTCATTATGTGATTTTACATTCATGACATGGATGGATTTTTTCTAGAAATATTATATATCTCATGTTCCATTTGTTTCTCTAAATAAAAAGTTTTTATTATAACTCGTGTCCCCCTTAGGTGATTGTTGGAGTTCACATGGACCTAAATGTTGATTTTGTGGGATCATGGTGTACTAAAACATAAAATTGAAGGTAAGACTCTTGGAAATTCTTGTCCTTCCTAAATAATTGGATTTCCATTAAGGGTAACCCTATATATAGTAATTCATTCCCAGATCTAGTATTGATAACATGTGATAATAGAGATTTTATAGTTTTAATTGATGGAGATAAAGGAGGAACTGAGATCTTCCTTGGCCATTATGCAATTTATTCATCTTATCTTAATTTACAATGAGTGGACATGAACAACTCTCTAATGTATTTTTTTATTTCTAGAGTCTATGAATCTAGTTGAGCTACACCAGAACATCATTTGTTTGACCTAATAAGATCGGTTACACATTAAATTTGGTGAATTAATATGATTATTTCTCCCCTCAATTCGACTTGGTTTTTTGGCACTGAGACTGAGGCATATGGACACATTTTAGGTGTCCTTACACTTTTTCCTATGATAATTTTGAAATTGTTAATGTGGGAATTGACATAACATTGATTTGGAATAAAATGGTAATTGTGATAAATGTCTTGGTAATGTAACACTTGTAATGAATGTGAATATATTGAAATGTAAATTACTTTATTATAATAATTTAATTAAATATTTCTATCATGTAATTAGAATGTTAATTGGGATGAATTATTTATGAAAAATAGAATTTTTACAATTACTGTGATAATTTCCTACATGGATTAATAGAATGTAAATATTAGTAATTATTAAACTGGGTAATTTATCCAATATAGGGTATGAATATATAGCTAACTTGTTTGATGAATTTTAATTCATATACTCTTGCTTCATTTTTTGAGAGTTGAAAATAATCCATATTATTGGAATTCGCAAAAGTTCTAGTGTCCTATCAGCATGTATGTGTCCCTAGCATGGGAATTTGGAATCTATCATACTATACATTCTCCATTGGTATGTAATTTTTCCACGGTAACATGTAAGAATATATATAATGATAATTTATATAGATTAAATAACTACATGATTACATCTTCACATGTCATAGTAATTCTCCAAGGGAACACATTAGAGGATGTTGAATAGGAATTCATATAGAACCGGATATGACATGGTTACTTTTTCCACTCTAATGGTATTGAGAACATAGAACATGTAAGAGATACTAGAATTGGAATTCTTATAAATCTTTGTTTTTCATGGTCACTTTATTCCAAAAGGAGATATGATTGATTACAAGACATGATATAGGTTATTCACCCTTCTTTGTAGAATCTTCTAGAATTATGAGAGATTCTTGATAAGTAATACAATCTTCCCCTAGAATGTGAAATATGTAATATTTCTTAAGAATGTTTGCATAAACATGGATATCAACCCAATGCATGAGGGTTTGAAGTGTTAGTTGATGTTATTTATTTGTTTATTAATTGATTCCTAGATTTATCATTCCATTTAATGAACTATTTATTTAGGATGAATTTTATTTATGTCATTGGGGTCAACCTATTTACTTTTACTCACAACCTCTTTAGGCACTGTTTTTTACTTAGGAAGAGATCATGGATATAGTTATGGAAACAGGAAAGGGTCCCTATACATGATTTGTTACATGTGAGATTGGAATGAATCTTGGATATTGGATTGATCATGTGTTTCTAGGATGCGGTTTTGGTGTCTTTAATTTTTAGTATATTTCAGTTTATACATATAACTTCATCATGAAATTTAGATTGAATTATATATATAGAAAAATGTTTTATTTTTATTATTTTGATAATTTTAATTATTTTATAATCTACTTGGGTAATACAACGTTATTGGTAAAATTTTATTCTATAGAAGATTATACTATATTCTATATGGTATAGCCTCCCCACTATATTCCAAGACCGTGCATACTAATCTCTAACCTCTAGAATACGGAGAGGAATGCTTGAGGTCATGTAACTAACCATATTAGTAATGTGAGGGAGAACATATATGATCAAATTACTAGGTGGTATGAGAGCCCATGTATTATATATTGTCTTTATTTTAGGGAATGGTAGAAAATAGAATAGGTTGTGTCAATGTCTAGTAATGAGATCACTCATGGAAGTAGTAATCCCATGAATGAGTGAGAACCCAAGTATCTATTGAAGTGATCAATGTTTTTAATGTTCTATTTTTGTAGTTGTGATTTTATTTTACCTTCTATGATTATATTATTTTGTGATGTTACTTTTTTATGAGATTTTACTTATGGGTCAGTATAATATGATATTTTTATTCATGCATCCTGATAGTCTCAAAAGGATACATTTTGATATGAATTGTTCATGATAGGGACATATTCATTTCATATATCTACATATATAAATAAAAAATTTAATCCATTGATTTAAATAATGTAAAAGGAATGAATGAAACCTCTATAACATGTGAATTCCCTTGTGTAGACATGGTTTTGAGTAACCATATATCAGCGGTTCCATATAGTTTTCTTATCCTTTTGAGGGTTGATTATGTTATATATCATGTGATCAGAGGAGATCATAACTATTTTGTAACATCCTGTGGCTGCAAGGATACGAATTGATGATCTTTGGTGGTATGAACTAGGATAGTCATAGTGTAGGTGGATGTTCAAGGGCCTGAATGGACACCCCCATTTTGGATAGTGTGCTGTGAATTTTGATATAAAGAATATTCCCTTTATAAGGTATGGCATTGTGAGTTCTCATGTTGGTGGTTCTTACTCCTTATTGTGTTGACAAAAAAATGGAGAGTGGTTATGGGCTCTGAACATGGTGACACATGTTTAAAAACCTATTTTGAGTAAAATTAGTGTTTATATAAAATTATTAAAGGATTTATGTGTGAATGATCATACATGGGTTGTGTGAGGTCAGTTTAACTAGTGGATATAGATAACTGATCTAGCCCTTGGGAATGTTTCCTGTTTGGTGGATGATCCCAAAAAATCTGCTGACATTAGTATATTGATGAGTTCTGGTCAGAGTCACCCCTGGAGTTTGAAACCCAAATTTTTTCTGATGATCACAATGATTTGTATCCTAAAACATTATTTTGGAAGATATATCTCCATAGTGGGAGATGATGACATCTTTGGTTCAGGGTAACTATTTTCTATCAACATGAGTTTATCATCTAATGGAAATGTTGTGGTTTGATTTACTGTATTGTGTGAGGGGAGTATACCAATCTAGGATGGAAGAAATAACCCAAGCCAATTCTTCTAAATTGTATTCATCACAACATAATTGGATCCAAAAATTAATTATATAACTATGGAAAGATTATTATTCATTCTTAACAATCATATATGAATGAATGATCATGGTTTTTCATTGCCTTAGGAAATGGAATATTTTGGGGTTAGGAAGGCCGATGTATGAACTGTAATTTGAAAATGAAGATAAATATATAGTTTGGGGCATTGACTTGGTCTCATGTGAAATATCCTTTATCAATGGAAGGTTCATGGCCTTTTTTATACCGATCAAAGTGAAATACTTTTATACTGTATTTATCAAATAGATATTCATCTTACAGCATCAGTGGGAGATTGAATTCACCGTTGAGTTGGTTCTGGGAGCTGAACTTATTTCTATTCCACCATACATGGTAGCACAGGTATAACATTGAGTGTTTAATGTGAATTTTAATGATTGGGATGCTAAGTGATTTTTATGTCCTAATACTTCATCATGGGGTTCTTTTATTCCCATTTATAGGAATATTTTTAATAATTTGAGATTATATGTAGATTATTAGAGACAAAACTAGATGAGGGTCGATAATAAGTATCAATTTCAAAACATATATTTTCTATTCTATCAATTTACAGGTTCCTATATTTTAATTAATATTTACATGAGAGTAGAGTACCATTAGCTAAATGTGGGACCATCTAACATACCCTAAAATTATATTAGGACAAAATATGTCTCATATACATTTTTGGTGTGGTCATTAAGTTTAATGAAAATATATAATATATTCATGGACTTAAATAATCAGACCATTCTTACATTTATACTTTATTTTTTGGTTTTCCATTGATGACATCTTGGGGTACTACCAATCTATTGATGATCCTTCATAATATCTGGACAGAATCCTATGTACACTTATATAGTATCAAATTTACACTAATTTATTTAATTATTGTTTTGGGATTGAAAAATTAACATTCATAGGATTTTTATCTTATAGGATGGTATGTCAGTGGACTCATAGAAGGTTATAGTTGTGTGATCTTGGGAGGGACACAATAATGTCTTTGAGATTTAGAAATTTTTTTGGAATACCTTCATTTATTCTAGGAAATATTTATTCTTGAATCATCAAAGTTCTCGATGACTATGAAACTGTTTATTTTTCTTTGGTAAGATGATGGAATGTGGTAACTATATGAGTTTAAGATTATTTTAACCTCATAACCGATATTCACAATACATAAGCTTGGTAAGGAATATAAAGTGTACTGCGATGCATTAAAAGTCTATCTTAGATCATTTATGATACTGTTGGACCGATTGGTTGCTTTTGGTATCATAGAGTTGATTCTACTCAATAAGAATTATTGAAATCATGATCTATGGTTTATGGTGGTGGTAAACACCCTGAGATATTTTTAGCACTCTCATAAGTGTGATAGGTTCGTAGTATACACATATGAAAAGAGACTAAAGTACATATTTTCGTAGTGGGACTAGAATATTTGGCATATGAGGTTAGTCAAGTAACTACATCCTTTTAATGTATAGTATATATAAACACTATGAGAGGGAAAACTAGAAACCCTAACTCTAGTAACCTATATTTTCTGTCTACATTATGAAATTTATATAAGAAATAAGGGTTCACAACCTCAAGGATAGATCAGTTTAAAGTAATTGAAGAAACAGATAAATGAATGATTCCAATATTATATTGGAAATATATAATAAATCAAATAAAGAACATTCCTAGAACATTTTTATTATTCATAATATCCTTCATCATATAATTCGAAATGGATAAAAAAATTAAGGGTGATCTAAAATACATAGGAACAATTACATACAGTAGGAGATAGCTTGAGTATATAAGGCATAATCAATACGGAAAAGGTAAATTATTGAAATCCAATCCATTCATTCAATAAAATAATCACAACATGTATTCATAGATAATATCAACCCATTAATATCTTGCATAACAAAAATTGAATTTTCCATGAAAGAAATGGTTAATATTGGACTTCTTGATTTAGACATCAGGATATCAATATCATAAAATCCTTATGCCAAGGTAGTTTAATTAGTGGGTTGTCATTCAAAATCAAATAAATTATTTTTTTTCCAATTTCTT
Organism: Viscum album; assembly: GCA_963277665.1. Lineage (NCBI taxonomy): Eukaryota > Viridiplantae > Streptophyta > Magnoliopsida > Santalales > Viscaceae > Viscum > Viscum album. The sequence continues at coordinate 572,436,966 of OY728122.1, read as the reverse complement.
TGTTTTATAATACATATTAATGCTTTTAGGGGCCATCTAAAATTGGACCACACCCGCCACTACATGTCCAATGCATTAATCATATTTTTAATGACTAATTTATATCAAAAACAAAAATCCTTATTGACTAATTCATATATTGAGTAAATAATACAAAATAAAAATAAATCCATGCCAATAATGTAACATTAAATTTAAAGAGCCTCATGTATAAATTGAACACATATTAACCAATAATCATATCCTTAATATAATGAATATAGTGATTTACGAGAAATGTAATGTCAAATAAATAATGATCAAAAGAAAGTGAATGTTTATTAACAATTTAATGACTATAAAATTAACCAAGAGATGATATAAGTCCATAAAATCACATGGAATTTTTATTTTTTGGTAATATGATTTTATTTAGGAAATTGGAAAAAACTAAACCGAAACATTTCAAATTAGTTCTCAAAAGTGTATTTTCATTGTAAAATAATTGGAATATTGTAGAAAAGATAAAGTATATAATATTATTATGGTGGTGGGAAATTCCCTGATTGTTTTATATTTTAAAAATAAAAAATTCCTTTTGACTTTATGTAACGATAGTTGAGAATGAAACTATCAGAAAAAAATTGAAAGATTAATTCAAACCACTGAAAAAATTCAAAGGTAACATAAAATTATATGAATGAATAATTTGACTAATAAAAAGGAATTTTGAGAAAATATTTTGAAAATTTTGGATACTGATAAAAATTACACCGAATAAAAAAGATAAATAAGATCAACGTTTCTTTCAAATGTGACATTTCCTGATTCAAGTGTCAAACAAATAAAAAGATGGAAGAAAATATGAAAACTCATAAAAATAATAAATAAGAATTCTGAGATCAATCATCATGCATAAATTGATGTTAATGTTAACTAAATAATAATGGTGGTGTATACACCATATTAAAATTAATAGGTTCATAATACCAAATATGCCTAAATAAAGTGGAAATATAGATGAAATTCTTTATGATGATCATAAAGTTGAAGTGAGAATTAATAAATTAAGTTATTATGTATATAAAATGTAAATACACACAAATAAATGTTTAGATATTAAATAAATGAAAATAAATTTCATTTCAAAAATAATATTGTCATAATATAGTGAATAAAGAAGAAATTTAATCAACTGAAAGGAGATTGAGTTAAGAAACCCCATACCTTAAATTTGAACTGCCTCATATGATATTTAAACAACCTTTATAATAATTTTAGTTTTATTATATAAAAATAAGAGAAACATGTACATATATTTAATATCATATATGACATATTTTTATTATCTTGTCTCTCATTTTTTTGATAATCTTATATATTTATTATTGTATCAATTGTTATCATCATTGTTTTCATATTTGATTGGATTTGATAGTTATGGACCTCATACATTAATTATAATTACAACATCTTCATAATTTTATTCAAGATATAAATATCTTATATATTATATATATATTGCCACTCATATATAAATTTTATACATAGAAAAATGAATTACACCCTTCGGGGACAATGTATGTCTTACATACACAAGATTTATTCTTTCATTTTTTAATGAATGAAGTGGAGGAAAACTAAATAATAATTGACCATTATATAATTATTATTTTTATATAATATATGTCATATATTTTCATTAAATATTATTTTTTTACCATCCATGTATGTTCAAAATGAAAAATAAATCACATTGTTTTGTGGAGGCGGTAATCAACACATAAGCATGAGTGATGCTATCATTTTCCAATGGATTGGAAGGTAAAAAGAAGGGAAAAATATTACAAATCTATAAAACCATTTATGCCATAAATATCATATATATTATTTATCTTCATCTTAATAACCATCTAAGTAGTGTTGATGAAAAAACATTACATTTCCACACGATGATGGTAGGTCATAACTATGACAAAGTGATGTTTTCTAATTTCATAGCTTTCAAAATAGCAAGAATATGATTTTCCTATAAGGAAAATATCATATCTAATTTTTTTAATTCATTTATTATTTTATAATGTTTAAATTTTTTTATATTAAGTAGAAGAATACTAGTCCTGAATGTGTTGGTAATGATGTTTACCTCTTCTTTGGAGACATTATTTTCATCCCCTCTTAAAGGATTATGGTTTTTTCATTAAGAAGAAGAGAACCCCTAGAACAAGTCAATGTATTCTTAGAAGATAAATGTTAAGGGATTAGTCAATCTAGGATTCTTAATGTGGTTTAAAGGAAATTGATAAGGGGTGTCTGTTTATAAGTGACGAGAGGGGAATTCGTGGAATTTATTAATTAATTAAATTAATACAAATTATTTTAATTTTATAAATTTATCGAAATATATTTAATCTGAATATATGTTGAGGATTAATCTAAATATTGTCATTAAATAAAATTTTTACAATTTTTGGATACCTTTTCACCCTTTTTTTAGTTTTACATCCCTAATAAGAATACTCATAATTACAACAATATCAACATTTTCCACCCATTAAAAGTGAATAATGTTTCCATAAAAGAAAAAACAACCCATAATTAGAACCTTATTTATGTTTTCCACCATGTCAAAATAATAATTTATAATATAATATTTTTATGAATTTTAAATCATTTAATAAAATATCATTAATTTCATTTTATACACTATTCAATTAATTTGGATTTAAATAAATAAAGACAAAAATAAAATTAAAATATAATCATTTAAAAAACACTTAACATGTCATATGAATTTATAAAAAATCATATATCATAAAAATTAATCTAATTTATTTCAAATTTTATATTTTAAATATAATTTTTTAATATTATTTGAATAAATATTATATTGGTGATATGTGGTCATTTTATAAAATCAGTCAATCATAAAAAAATTAAAAATATATTATTATGAAAAAATAGTAATTGATATTTCAAGTGAACATTTATATCTAAACATAAATTTTTTTTTACCATATATATAAATATTAGAGATACTTAGGTCAGGAGTATACCATTCCTGACTCTTTATTTACATAAAATAATATAAGTATTATATTCGATGGAAAGTGGAAATGAATTTCCAAATTTTGGAATATGGAATTGTCAGGGATGGGAAAAACTTATCCAATAAGAAAAATACAATTATCAAGGATAAATAAAGAATTATCAAATTAGGTTTAACCTTAATAACATATTTATCCTTTACCGATGTGATAAATTTTCCACAGTTACTATGCATAATGCCTTAAAATAAGAGGACACTAGTTACCACATTTGAACATCATGATTCAAAATATGGAATTAATTTCTCATGATTCAATTTTTATAAGTGGTTTAAATTAAATATAATATAAATTTTTAAAATTCAATGAATTGTTTTTAGAAAAATTTATTTTTAGGCATAAAAATTAACTTTAAGAAAATCATGATATTATTTATTCAAATTAAAATATTATTAAAAAATATACCATACGTTACATTAAAACCAAAACCAAAATATAACGGAACTACATAATTACTTTATTTAACGAAAATATGTCATAGTATTTGAAAAATAGGGTATTTTTCAATATTCACTAAAAAATAAATTATTAGTGAAATTTTTCAAAAATTCACTCTCGGATAATTTCAAAATAATTATTTAAATGTTAATTTTATTTTTTTTCAAATTATATATTAATTATTTTAGTAAATTGATTTTATTATTTATACACAAAAAGAAATAATAAATATTTTTTTGATGAAAATGTATTTTAAAAGCATATTATAATTTTACTAAGAATAAAGTACCTATTTATCAATATATTTTCATTATATAAATAATTTGCAGATAATATTTACTCTGTGGTTATTATTATTCACTCTAACAATATTAGTGTCTAGTTTATAATGAAAAAATTAAATGTTTAAATTTAAATAGTATATCTCTTTTCATATAAAATCAGTGATGCATGTAATGCATGATATCTAATAAAATAAATTTATTTTAGGAGAAATATATTATGAATTCTTATAATGTTACATTCTACCCCCCCCCCCACAAATTAAATTACACCCTATAATTTTTATCTCATTCATAAAAGGATCAACCATTGTTGAAATGCCACACTGATCATAGGGATAATAAAGCTTCTTTTGAAAAGGGAATGTGGTAAACATAATGTTTAATTGAGATATCATAAATAACCACTGAATGAAAAAACTTAATATGATTTTATTCTATAATATTATCCCCAAAGTCAACTTATTTTTTATCCTTAAAACCATTAAAATAATTAAACATCTAACATGTATGAAAATATTTTTGGTTTACGGGAAGGCGATGCACCCTTATTGGCCTTCAGTGGTGGGTTTATGCCTCACAACAATGCCTGATGCGATAGGTTACTGAACAAAATATGAGTTATGATTTTACTAACAATATATTTATATAATTACTATGATTTTTCTAGTAATATGATAAACATTCTAAAAATTATTATTATGATTGAAATCACTTTTTTCTACTATATTTTTCTATTAATCTCATTGTATCCGCAAATATAAAATAATTATAGTTGATATTATTATATTAACATCAACGAGAATTTAAACCCTACTAATTATAAATAAAATTTAAATTATGTTCATAAAATAATAAATTATTTATCATTAAATATCCTTCTCACTAATAATTATATTAAACTAAATGTTTGTATTCCCATAATTACCTCCCAAAATATCCTTTATCATGTTAAATTCCTATTACATATACCCTCAAAATGGATATCTATTTATTTAAATATATGATCAGACTTATACATATCAACCAAAGAAACATTAGGATTGTCCCATATCATTAAGGAAAATCATAGTCCTACATATGTTTTATTCTCTCATTTATCATATTGGTTCATAATAAATTTGTGAATTAACCATATCATATCCCCTGGGAGTGTCGAACAAGGTGCATAGTGAAGGAACACTTACCATGCCTCAAAATAACTACAGAACTACGTATGACAAATTATTTTCTATGTTATTACCCCTTGGTGCATTTGTGCAAATAACACGTCCACCTATAGTATCCAGAAGGGGACTCATTTCTAGAAAAACCACACAATCTCTACACTACTTGAAATTTATTATGTAATTATTTACATAGAGATATCATAAATTTTTATAATAGTGTTATATTTCCCTAATATTAGTTTTACTAAATATAGTTCCCATATTTTAGAATAAATTATTTATGATTCCAACTGTAGAAACCCCAACTACAGTAACTAAGGGCCAGTGTCTACTTTATTGCATTTACATAAGAAACAATCAATGTCATCCAGAAGGATTGATCTATTTTGTAGTCTTGATAAACCACATACATTCATGAATAAATTATTGTATTGGAAATATAGAATACATATCATAAATAAACATTATCTCATGCATGATAATAATAAAAATATCCTTCATCATATACATGGGATAGATAAAATAACAATGGGTTAGATGAGGTGAACACTAAGAGTTATATACAATAAAATCTATCATGAGTAAATATGGTATCATCAATTTATTATGGTGGTTAACTGAAATCACTTCATTTTAATAGATAACATGATCAGGAAATGTATCCATGGATATTATCAAGGTAGTAATTTCCAGGATAATAATAAATGAATTCACAATGAAGGAAATTAGTAATATTGAACATCGTGATTTTAGTAGTCTTGAAATATATATAATCAAATCCTTATTAAAAAATAATTTAATTGATGGGCAGGTATACACTATAAACCCTTTTCTTTTTGAAAACTAATTTAACTCATAATACTTTTCAATGCATTGAGGGTCTATCTAAAATTGGTCCCCACCTGTCACAACATGTCCAATGCATTACTTATATATTGTTTGATCAATTTAATTCATAAACAACATGACTTATCAATAATTTTTCTTATAGATTAAGGAATATGGAATATTAATATTTCTACATACAATGAAATAAATTTCAAAGAAAAACACCATATGAATATATGTTTTATAGTTCATGAAATAATCATATCTATTATATAAATAATATGGATATTTAAGTGAAATGTATTGTCTAATGAAAAATGATTTTAGTTTAGTGGATTTTTCAAGATAATGATAATGAACACAAATTTATTCAAGAGGTGAGAGATAACCCTCAATTTTGCGAGAGAGGAGATTTCTTAGTAAAATCATGTCTTTAAAATAATATATGAAAAAAATCACAATATATTTTCATTAAAGATATTTCATTCCAAAATAATTGAAATGTTTTATAAGGATATAATGGTTATAAAATTATTATGTTGTTATGAATATTAGTTAACACATTATACATTAAAAAGAAATCATTCCATTCAACTTTTTGTAATGATATTTGATAACAATACGTTCCAAAAATATTAGAAATGTTACATTGAAACTATAAAATAAGTTAAAGATAACATAAATTCCCAAAATTAGTCATTTTAGTAATTAAAATTAATCTTTTAGAAAAAAACAAAATATATGGAAATGGAAGAAAAATACAACTGATCAAAAAGAGATATAAAATCAGATTTTCGGTTAAAAATATTTTTTCATTATTCAAGTAGAAAATAGTGGAATGGTTTGAAGAAAATAATGAAATTACTTAAATGTGTAATCATGAATTGAATCTGAAATCATCATTAATAAATAGATATTTAGGTTTAATACCACAAATGGGTAGTTTATAAACCACATAAAAATAAATAGGTTCATAATACCAAATATATCTGAGTAGAGTGGAAATTGAGATGATGTCCCACAAAACAATAAAAAAATGAAGTAAAAATTAATCAATAATGTGATTATGGGTATAAAATGTAAAATAAAACCATTAGAAGTTGAAATTAAACATAATTCCCACAATGATAATTTCTCACAATGTCATGTCATAATATATTCGAATAAGATGTGATTTAACCCAATAATGGATATTTAGTTAAGAAATCCCTTACAACGATTTTTACGTACCGTGAAATTACTTTAAACGTATTATATAATAAATTAAGTATTATTATAATTATATAATGAAACACTTTTCATATAAAAAATATCATATATGACCTTTTTATAACATCTTATCACCTTTTTGTTAACAATATTTTAATATCATAGTTGATTCAAGTGTTAACTATTTTGTTTTTCATGTATATTTTAATTTGGTAATTCTGGTCCATGAAAATTGAATATAGTTCCATGATATCCAAAATTTTAATAACAATATAAGTATAATATATATAAAATATATTTCAATTTTGATTTATTTATCAAATATGTAGATAAAAAAATTAATTACACCATTCTTATAGATGGTATATCATACGTATGCCTGAACATTGTTGTCATTATTCAGTTGTTTGATTGGAAGAAAGGTAGATGATGATTTTCCGTTTAAAAGTTATAATTATATAATATATATTAAATATATTTATTAATATATCCTTATTAACAACCACATTAATTAAAAATTAAAAACTAATCACACCTCTTTATGGTAATCGCGGTACACACGTACACATGATCAACATTATCATTTTCAGGTTTATTAGATTTGAAGATGGTAGTTATGATATTATAAGATTGAAAATATAATTTGACAAAAATATAATATATATTTATTACATATATCTTTATAATTTTTAGATTAAACTTTTGATGGGAAAAATGTTGTAGCTACATGGAGATGTTAATCCACATATACGCCCAAGCGATGTTTTCCTTTTTCATAGGATGGAAATGTTTTATAAAATGGTTCTCCAATAATAATAATAATTTATTTGTGTATTTATTGTATTAGATTTATTATTTTAGTATGTGTACAATATATTTATTGGATGTAGAAGATAAAATATATTTTAATTTGTCGGTATAGAAAATTTCCTCTTCTTTGATAACTTCCTTTAGATCTAATGTTAATGGAAATAGGGTTGGTATTTTGGAAATACTATAACTCCTCTAACAAAGATATGTATTTTTAGAAGATAAATTCAAATAATATGTTCATCATAGGATGCATAATGTAGTTTAATGAAAATAGAGAAGGGGTTTCATTTTATAAGTGATGGGACAGACATTCGTAGAATTTTTAAAAGTATTATTGTAATATAAATCATTTTTCATGAAATAATGGTTCCAAATTTATATAATTTGAAGAATATTTTTCTAAGAGTTGAGATAATATCATAAAATACAATTTGAGCTATTTTTATTAAATTTTCACCCTTATCGATGAGTTTTCACCTAACATTAACACATTAAACAAATACTAGAATACTAATGTTTTCAAAACTTTACGTGATAATAAAGATACAATAAAAGTTCAAAAGACGCAGAAATAGAATACAGATTCTGTTTTGAACCATGAAAAAATAATTTGGATATATATAATTTTTTATAAATTTTAAATAATTTGATACGACATTATTTTAAAAAAGATATCACTAATTGCAGTCAGGACATGAATCAATTATTTTTTTTGATAATATATCAAAAAAGTTATTGAATTATGTTAGATAACTTTCACACATCCCTAAAATTTCAAATATATCTACTAAAACTTTTCGAACACTTTATTTCATCCAAAAAATATATTATTTTTAATACTTATAAAATCATATATTATTTTATATTAATTGAATAAAAAATTAATTAGTGTTCCATAAGAACTTGCGGTAATTGTTATAACACAAATAAATTAACATGCTAAAAATTTAAATTTATATTTAAAATGAATATTTAGAACTGGACACTACTTATTTCTTCCCTTATGGAAACATATTACAAATATTAATATCAAGACTCAGAAATTTTTGACTTTATAATTAAATAGAATAACATAACTATTATGATCAAACAATTATGTAAATAAAATTAAAAAATTCATAATAATGAATTGTCAAATTAGAAAAACAAACAATCCAAATACGGTAAATTCTTGTTTTATGGAGTTTTTTAGGCCTTGTCATATTATTTTGAACCATAATTTTCTAAATTTTCCATGTTATAAATTTTATAATAGTTATTATTCATAAATCCAAAAAATAAATGTGGCGTATTTAACAAATATGAATCTCATAATTATAAATTGTGAATCAATTTTTCTAGATTCTATTTCCTTACGAATCTTAAAATGAATTTAATAAAAACAATTAAAAATCATTTTATTTTAATAGAAAAATGGATTTTTATGAATAAAAATTAACTTATATAAATATCATGAAAATAGATTATTAAAAATAAATTGTTTTATTTCAAATCGATCAAATGTTGTTTTAATGAAAATTCAAAAATAGTGTTACTTTTAAGTAAATTTATTTAAGGATAAGATTTTATTATATTCTAAAAATCAAATTTATTCATTATTCACTATAAAATCAATCATTTCATGAAATAATCAAATAATCACTCTATGATAATTATGAAATGATGAATTTTAAAATGAATTAATTTTTTTCAAATAAATTCTATAAATGTTGTAGAAATTAATTATGTTAATTAATCAAAAAAAATATTTGAGGAAAAATTTAATATTAAATACTATAATGATATAAAAAAATTGTATACTTATTTGTCAATATATTTTGTTTATCAAAAAAATTTATAGACAATTTTTAAATTTTTTTTATTCCTATTTACATTCCTAAAATTTATTTCAAGTTTATATGGGTAACATTTAATTATAACTATTTAAATTTTATATTGTGGTTCTTTTAAAATCAGTGTTGCATGTAATGATTTATATAAACGAAATTAAGATTATTTAAATACCAGAATATTATAATATATCATAGTGTAAAATTATACCCCATTAAATAAATTTATAACTCATTATTTTATGTTAAACCTCAACTATTCAACTCTTTTTGAAATTCCACATCGTGCATAGGGATAAAAAACATCTATTAAAAAGTGAAATTTTAAAAAATATGAATTACCTAACATTCCATTAATAAGGTAATATTTTTAATAAAAATTTATTTGATCTCATATTATACTTCCCCAAAATAAAATAATATATATCTATCAAATCATTTAAAATAAAAATTGTATAAAAACTAGGATAAAACATATTCCAGTGGTAGGTGACGCATCGTTATTTCCCATTAGTTGTGGCTTTAGGCCCATAACCATTTCAATATGAAACATGATATTTACCGACCAATGGGTTTTAATTTTTCTGAAAAATATTAACATAAGTCATATATAATTCCCAAAAATTTGATAAAGACCCTCAATGGTAACATTAATCTTCAGATAACCTTTTAATCACTCTAGTTTTCTATAAAACATTTTTTCCACGAAATCAAATAATCTCAATAGGCTTTTATTACCTTTACATAATGTAATATTTTAGGCCTTATGTTTATCAATATAATTAAACTTATATCCACAAAATATAAAATAAATTATCCTGAACTTATCATCTCAATTAGACAAATACTAAATAAAATGATTTTATTAAAATTAACTGGCCACAAAATATCCTCAATAAAATTAAACTACCATCACATAAAGCATACAAATGTGTATATATGGTTTTGAACATAGTTAAACCATTTAATAATCAACCTATGACTCATTATGTAAATAATATATCACTATAAAGTATCATTTGTTTTCATTGGATCTATTCTCTTGTTAATTATAATGTATCTTAAATAAAATGTGAATTAACCCTAGAATATCCTTTGGGAGTATCAAACAAGGTTCATAATATGGAACCACTCCCTATGAACCATAATTAAGACCAATATATATGTTATAAAAGATTTGTAGGGTTATTACCCCAAGGTTATTCATTTCAAAAACCACACCCACTTATAGTATATGTACATGTATGTGTTTCTAGGAAATCAATATAATCTCCAACTTACCAAAAATTTAGGATGACAATATTAACATAGACTTATTCCCACTATCTTTCATAGGGTTGTGTTCACTAATCTATCATTTTATAAATCTATTCAAAGGTTTCTACTAAACATCTTATAAGACTAACTGTAGAAACTCTGACACTAGTAACATAGAGCTAGTGTTTACTTTATTGTATTTGCATAAGATACAATGGATCTCATCCTGAAGTACCGATCAGTTTATTTTTTTGGAGTACCATATAAATGGATGTTTAAAATATTAAATTGAAAATATAAATTACAATGCATAAAAAATATCACGTCCTTGATGTTACTGAAAATATCCTACTCCATATATTTTGGAATAGAAAAAAATAAAATGGTAATCTCATGTTATTAGTAAGATTTAAGTACAATTGAATTTTTCATAGGGATATAAGGAATAATAAATACTAAAATGTAAATAACTAAAACACATTCCATTTAATCAAAAAATTATCATGAAATGCAAACATTGATAATGTCAATTTAGTAACCTCGTTGATAATAATGAATAGAATCACAATGAAGTATATGCTTTATATTGGATGATAGGACTTCATACATCATGATATCAGTAATTTCAATGACTTGTGTCAAGATAATTTAATCATTGGAATAGTAGTAAAAACCCTTCTAATTTGGACAACTGATTTAACTCATTCGACATATCTATGCATCAGATGATATATAAAATTATTCATCACTCACCATAACTTGTATAATTTGTTTCAAATATATTTAGTGATCATTTTATTTCATAAAAAATATTCCATATTAGAAAACTTTTACATGATGTAAATAATGTTGAATATCAATATTTCTCTAGAAAATCTAGTAACATTCAAAGTAAAACACTATAATGGAAATGTAATACTATTTACGTAATAATCATATCCATGATACAATGAATATGGATATTTAAGAGATAAATAATGTCCAATGAAAAATTATCAAATGAAGGTTAATATTTCAAGAGAAATTTAATGACATAAAAAATAATCAATATATGATTATTGATCAACAATACATTGGGAAAATAAATTTTATAGTAAAATAAACTATTTTAAATAATATAATATAATGAAATAGAAAATTTTGAAATATATGTTTTCATAAAATACTTTTAATTGTAAAATAATATAAACATTGTAGTAAAAGTTAATGTATGTTAAATGGTTACGGTAACGGGAATGTATTTTTATGTTATATACATTAAAAAAATCATTCCTTTTTATATTTTATAAATAATGTTCAGATCAAAAAATTCAGAAAACAAAAGAAGGGAATCTTTGAAACCTCTTAGAAAAATTCAAGGATAACAAAAAAATTCAATAAAAATATTTTGAGTAATATAATGGAATTTTATAAAATAATTTTAAAAAATATAAACATTGAATAAAAATATGACTTATCAAAAAGTGAAATAATATTAATATTTATTTTAAATATTACTTTTCTTGATTCTATTGTAAAATAGAGGAAAACATAGAATGTAATATGAATAATAAATAAAAGAGAAAACTTTATTTGAAACAAATATCATCATGAATAAATATATAATCATTTTAAATACACCAAATGGTATTTTTATGCCCACATAAAAATAAGATGGTGCATAATCCCAAGTATGACATAATAGAGTAGAAATTGAGATAAAATTCCTTACAATGATAATAATTTGAAGTGAAAATTATTCTATGAAGTGATTATGTGAGTAAATTTGAAACCTATACAATGGGAAGTGGTAATAAAACATAAATAAATAAATTCCCATTATACAAATAATTTCATTATAATATAGTCAATTAAAGAGTGATTGACCCAATGAAATGATATTGAGATAAGAAACTCCTTACCTCATGTTTGAATTTCCTATAAAGTGATTATAACCTAATATTTAATAAATTTAGGTTTAATATACATATATAAATCAACGTAAATATATCTACAATATCATATTTGATCTATTTATAACATCTTATCCATTTTTTGTTAATAATAATTTATGATTATCATTATTTAAGTTGTTTACTGTTTTATTTTTCAAGTATGTTTTGATTCGATAGTTATAGTACTTATACATTTAGTGTTGTTAAATTATATATTGAATTTTAATCATGATATTAATATTTTATATTTTATATATAAATATATTTTTACACATCTATAAAATATAGAGATATTAAAATAAATTATACCATTTATGGTGGATGTATGACATGCATATGCGTACATTCCATTTTCACATTTCTATGGATGGAATGAATGAAATAAAAATAATAATTCACATATTCATAATTATTATTATACAATATAAATCATATATATTCACTAAATATTTCCTTATTACCATCCATATAAATTACAAACAAAAATAATAATCACATCACTTCATGGTGTTGGTAGTCAACATGAACACATGAGGTACATTATTGTTTTCCAATGGATTTGAAGGTATGAAAGTAGATATGATATTATAATTTCAATAAATTAATTATGAGATAAATACCATATATATTCATTACTACCATATTTATAACCATATATGTTATGTGGTGACAGAGAATAAATAGCTCAGCTATGTTGATATGGAAAGTCGTACATACACATGATAGATGTTTTCCCTCTTCTTATAATGGAATTGAGATGGTATTTGGATGTCCAACAATCATAACTAAATATAAGTATATTTATGAAATTGTATGTATTATTTTATAAATTGTATAATATATTTAAAAAAAGCATTAGAATAATTAAGCATGAATGAGTCTGTAAAGACAGTTGCATATTTTTTCAGTAGACTTCTTTTAGATCTTCTCTTAAGAGGCATAAGGATTCTCTCTTAGGAATACCCGAACATCTAGACCCTAGTTATGGTTTGTTATGGGGGGGAATTTTATGTTTTTGTAGATCTAGGATTCTAAATGTGTTGTAAATAGAGGATAAGAGGGGTGTCCTTTTATAAACTAGGGGAGGGGTGATCACAGAATTTTTTAAATTATAAAATTAATTTAAGTTATTTTTCACAAATAAATAGATCCAAATTTATATAATTATAATTTAAGTATATTAAGAGTCTAAATCATCGGGTAAAATTAAAATTTGATATTTTTTGGTTATGCCCTAACCCTTATCATTTATTTTTATCCCTCATTAACACTTTCTATAATTAGTATAATATTATTATTTTTACCAATTATTAGTCAATAATATAATAATAAATAGATAAATAACACCAAAATAGGCCATTTATGATGTTTTAAACTATATATAAAACATATTTCCTAACATAATATTTTCACAAATATTGATAAATTTAATAAAATATTATTTTCATAATGAATCATTAATGTAATTTTTCACACTATTAATTAAATTTAATATTAAATAAATCATGAAAATGAATTAACTAAAATTTAATCCCTTCACATATCCATAGTGTATCATATTTATATATAAAAATTAAAGTAACACTCTAATGAATCCAAATTATATTACATTTACTATTTTTAATGTAATGTTTTTGTATTTTTCTATTAATTGAATAAATATTGAATCGGTGCTGGGTAATTATATAAGGTAATTATTCAATCACTAAGAATTAAATATAAATTACCAAGAAATAAGATTAATTTATATTTTAATTTAATATTTAAATAAATACATAAATTAATTTTATTCCTTATGGAATTTTTAATTTATATTGAAGTAAAGCGTGTTACATTTTTTATAATATATTTACTAAAATTAATATAAATGTCATATTCAATGTAATGTGGAATGAAATTGATATATTTTTTAATATAGAATTTTTATAGTGTAATAACACTTATAAAATATTATAAATACTATTTATAGGGATATTTTTAGCCCTTATCATATTATTTTAAACATCAATTAACTTTCTAACCATTATCAATGTGATATGTTTTACCATTGTTACTATTAATAAAGCTTAAAATAAGAAATATTTATCCAAATTTGAACATTGGGAATCAAAAAATGTCATAATTTTTTCATTATTCTATTTCTACCACTACTAGAAATTTGTTCTTTTGTGACGGGTCATTTGCGCCCGTCAGATGGCCAATTATAAATAGTGGCCTTTCTACTATTTTTACGACAAAGTATTAGTTTCATAATTTTTTTTGAAATTGAATTAATAATCCATCGAAAATAGTTTTGGAGGGCATTACTACACCCACCGCCAATATTAATCAAAATTATTATATTCAATGGATAAAATTATCCATCACAAATGCTCGTCAGTTCAGTATTATTTGAGACAAAAATTAGTATATGTTGGAAATAATTTTGGTGAAAAAATATTTTCAACAAAATTAATGTTTCTTGCAAAAAAACAATCATTTTAACATAGCACACCTCTACTTTATTCCTCCTATCCTTCCTCCCAATGTATCTTGAATGATGCAATGAACCCCTACCCAGCCGCCCCATTACTTGCACCTCCATGAACACCCATTCATCCCGATTTCAGTACATTTTGGATCAGATCTTCAAGGTATGGACTCTTCTTATGTTCTCCATCAATTGTTTTGTATATTATTTTTCAATTTTAAATATACTTGTTTGGTAAAACCCTTGGATTAAAATTTTATCAGATTTTCATGCTTTATTTGATATTTAGGATTGAAATAATTTTATTAATCTCTATTTTTGTTTCAATATGTTTTGGTTTTTATATGTATTTTGATTCAATTTAAAATATATTGGTTTGGTCAATCCCTAGGTTTATATAATTATCTTATTTTCAAGGTTTATTGGGTATTCTGGATTGACGTAATTTTATTAATCTCTATTATGATTTTAATATGGTTCCTCAAATTTATTTAAATAGATTTTTAGGTATTACAATTTGTTAATTTTGATATTTATATGTTTTTTATTTATATTAGTATATATATAAGTATGTGTGTTTACCATTATATTATGATATATGTCTGTATATATATATATATTAATATGTTTTTATTTAATTTTGATATTTGTCTTTGTTTATATATATATATATATATTATTTTGAAATAATGTTTATGGTTATATATATATACATATATATATATCTTTATATATATTTGAATATATGTATATATAAAATTGATATGTGTATCTACTTTAAAAAAAGTATCCAAAATATATTTGATATATATATATATATATTTGTTTTGAAATCTATTTATATAAATACATATAAATATATTATTATTAATTAGGAAATTTTTTAATATAAATTTATGTTAACAATACATTCTATGTATACATATATAAACATTTTTAAAAAGTGTAATTATTTAATATATATATATATACGTTTATTTACAAAACAAATGTGTAATTTTTTTAATATATATATATAAATACATATATTTATACTAAAATGTGAATATATATATATATATAAGCTTTAAAGAAATTTGTAATGTTTATGATATTTATATGTATATACATATAGACTCATTTATATAAATGTTTTAAAAAATGTATATGGTTTTTAATACATATAAATATATGTTTTATCAAAAAATGAAATTATATATATATATATATGTATAGATATAAATATATATAAACATTAAAAACATAAAATATTTTTGATATATATATATACATATGTTTGTATATATATATTAAATTAATATATGTATCTTTTGAAAAAACAGGTAAAAATATATTTTATATTGAAATTGTGTAATATATATTATAATCTAAATATGTGTATATATATATATATATAATTTTCAAAAATAAATGTATGGTTATATATATATATACCTGGGAAAGTCCATTTAGAGGTAGAAACCTCTGACATTTTATTAAAGGGAAAAAAGTACAGAATGCAAGGAAATGGATGATGGTGGACATAATGCCCACATCGAACCAACAATCCCAACTAGAAATAGAAAACTACATATCATAAAATTCACACACCTCACCACATCCATATTAGGGTGCTTCCTCCATAGTATGTGATTCCCACACTGAATTCATTTCTTACTACAAAAATAATGGCGTACTTCTTTATAATTTTAAATTTCTTAAAAGAGAGATTCTCTTTATAGGAATACTTATCAACATGGCCCATTTTAGGATCAGGGACATCCCCACATTCATTCTTGGAAGAGGACCCGAATGACACTATCTTCTCCAGGTTAAAAAAGTCTTTTCTCAGCCTTCCCCTTGGTGAAGTAGTCAAAAATATTTCACTTTCGCACATCTTATTATTTAAACCATGAAAAATATCACTATAGGATGGTCTGGAAATACTTCTATAATTTTCATTATCATTATCAGAGACATTTCCCCATTTTCCTGGATTTTCATAGAGATATAATGTTGGAATACATCATTCGATCCCAACAATGCACCCTATGATGCAAATAGTTTCCCTCCTCCTCCCAACTGGGAGTGCCTATTAGTATCAAACAGGTCTATACATTGGGAGTACACCTTAGTGCGTTGAACATCATAAAACTCCTTCCCCATTGCATCCTCTCCAATCACTTCATGTTGAGTGGTGGGGTCTAGTTTCATGCTCACATCATCATTCACTTGAGGTCCTTTCTTAACATGGGGTATCCCCTCATTCTTTAGTCCTTCAAATCGATTTAAAGTAGGGAAACTGACTTACAACTGCATCAAATTGTCCTGAAAGTCCCTCTATTCTAGCCCTTTCTAGTTTTCAATGTTATCAACATGATCCCCCAAGAGTGATGGGTCTACACCACCACCTGAAGCTTGTGTATCTATGATCATTGAACCATCTTCACAAACCAAATTCTTAAAAGGATCCTTACCAATTGATTCTACCACAACATATTCTAATAAAGTCACTTTCTCAACACAATGATCATGATTAATTGGATCAAAAACCAGACACACTATCAGATCTAGTGGCATCCAGTGCATCTCCTTCAGTACATTATCATCTGTAGTGACCATTTTGTGATCTACTTACTTCACCTCTTGCTCTTCGCTTGATTGACATTGCTCCTCAACAACTGCTTGGTTAATTTAATTCTCCACCACTCAGGATCCTTGCTCATTAGGGACTCCCAGATCAGATAGTCCATGACCTCTCAACCCTAAAAAATCTTTCTTTAGCAGAACACCCTCATGATGATTCCCCAAAAAATGTTGAGCCAAAACAATAGTATCACATCCACTAGTACAGATCATCTCTACCACCTATGAGATCCCATTCTTGTTTCTACGTGACATACAAACTCATGGTGACCAAAATGATGTAAATAAACAAATATGAATAACAATGACTCAAAAATGGCTTCATGTTTCAACAAAAAATCCTCCCCATCTATGATCCAATCCCAGTTCAAAAGTTTCCATGGAAAATTAACCTCAATAAAAATTCATGGATAGATGGGGTGACACACTACCTCCATTCAGAGATTATTGGAGAGATACCATCCTACCATATTCAATAGATCGCACAAAATTCGGGTATTTTTAAAGGAATGTGGAATATTAGGATGATATACCTATGTTGTAATTATCGATGTATCTTTTCGCAAATAAAACTAAAGGCTCCATCATAACATATTAAAGAGAGAACCATTTATTCTTCGAGGAGCCCCGAACCAGGTAGTGATCAATTCATTATCTGACCCAAACTAGATAATGACGTTCCTTTGATCAAGTAGTCCGACAACCACACGCACCTGTAGATCCCAATAAACAAAGATTAACCTATCGAACTCATCAAACTATGGGAGGTGAAGACCAAACTGAGGCACCAATGTGAAAATAAATAATAGTTCTAATTAAAAAATATTATTAATAATTCGAAAAATTGACAAAATATATGAAAAAAGGGCCTTTCTGCATGTCTATATGTTTATAGATTTAATATGTTAATTTTTTTCAAAAGATGTGTAAAAATTAATTTGATGTAAATAGATTTGTTGATTTTTTATATTTATATAATGTATGAAATAAATAGATATTTTTGTTTTTAAGAATGATTAGAAAATTAATTGAAAGAAAACATTTTAACTAAATGTTATTTATAAGAATTTTTTATATTAAAAATCATTAGAATGGTTGTTTAATGGATAGAAAATAATTTATTATAATAAATAATTAATTTTTAAATATCATTAATACATAGAAATTATTATTTTTAATTTCCAAATATTCTTCATAATTTGAAAAATGAGGAAATTACGTTTTATTTAATTTTGTTTGTAAACAAATATGAGTAATTGTTAAATATTACTAATATTTATCCTAAATTCAAATTTTATGTCATGTCTAAGGTACACCCCACAACACCACATCCTGAACCAAATGATGGTCTTTAATTTTTCATATGATACATTGTTTGGAAGATAATTTATATTTTTATAAAAAATTTTAATAAAAATATTAAATGAATTTCTCATGGGTTAATTGTATTTAAACACCTAACACACACAAATGTAATGTCGCATCATGGATAACCCCACATATCATTTGTAACAGTTGTATTAGATTTCCCACAAGAGATAATGTTCGAGAGATAATCTATAATTTTCAAAAAAATACTGTGTGTCTTATATTATATATTTAATATAATTATTTTATCTACACAGAGCCTATACAGGCCCTAAAATCCAGTGCTAACCCAGTTCCTCACTCTGATGATATTCCATAGAATATCACAAGGATGAAAAATGTAATAATAATATAGAGTTACTCAAAATTATTACTGGTTATTATATTTACTGTTTTGTTTTAAGATAATTATATACTCAGAAAGTCAACACTAGTATATATTACGTGATCAATTTTTTATAAATAATCACAATAATCACAATGGATCTAGGTTAAATATTTTATACAATGAAGTTATTGTAGCCTTTATATAATTTTAATTATCAAATTCAGAATTTTTTTCTGAAGGAATAATTAAATTTCTATGTTAAAAATGTGATCTTAGGACATTAGAAACATTTGACAACATTGGACTTCATCTATTAAATTCTAGTTTTTATAAATTCAAATTAATAGTATAAACATGGTGAAAAAGTGTTCTGTATAAAAAAATTGGTTCTGGATGCATCATTTCAGAATTTAATACATGAGGTTGGTGGTCCATCTATTCATGAAAGATCAACTCAAAATAATATTCCAAATCCTAACTCATAACCTACTCAGTTTTATAATTTTAAAAATTATGATGAAGAGGCCTTATATCTGGGAATCCAAATGAGTAAACATGATGTTTTTATAAAATTTATATCTATTAAAACAAATTTTGGAATGTTTAATAGTAGTTATGGTCAGATTTTATCTTTGGTTAAGTCATTGTTTCCTAATGTTGATACATTACATGCAGGTTTCTGTGAAAGTAAAAGGATGGTTCATAATCTAGGTCTAAGTTATCAAATGATCCATGTATGTTAAAATGACTGCATCTTATATTATTGTGATTATGAATATTTGGTTTATTTTTATATTATATGGAGAATCTATTTATAAAGAGGAAAAACAAGGAAATTCCAAAGTTCCCATGAAACATTTGAGTTATTTTACAATTACTCCTTGTTTACAGAGTTTATTTATGTTTTACAGCGCAAGTGGATTGATGAAATTGAATAAATCAAATTTTTCCATCACAGAATGGTCAAATCATCAATGTAATAGTGATTCATGGAAAAATTCTGATCAGAGACTTTATTTTTTTGGTTCACAACCACATAACATACGACTACACTATTATACTAAGGGTTTTTTTATCATTTTGGTTATTATTATAGTCAACATTCTTGTTATCCTACTTTCATTACTCCTTATAACATTCCTCCTAGGATGTTTATGAAGGCACCGTATATCTATTTGACATTGATAATTATAGGACATCCAAAGAATAATGTTGATATTTATTTGAAACAATTATTTGGTGAGGTAATTTCATTATGGAACAATGGTGTGAATACATTTGATATTACTCCATATCCGAATTTTCTATTGAAGGTAGTATTAGTATGGATGATCAATGACTTTCTGGTGTATGGTATGTTAAATGGATGGAGCACACATGGTCTAAAATCATGTCTGTACATTATGGCAGAGAAAAAAGTGGATATACATTTTTATTGGAGAAAGGTTAGTTATTTTCATTATCATAATGGAATTCTTAATGTGGATCACCCTTTTTGAAGAAATATGATTAATTTTACAAAAGGTCGAAATGAAACAGACAAACCTCTAGCAGTGATCTCAAGTAATCAGGTGAAATCTATTGTCTCTTTATTGCCTCATGTTACTTTTGGGACCACCATAAATGAGAAAAAAGATATATGGTTTTGGGATAGGTCATAATTGGATAAAGTGATGTGTTTTTTGGGACCATCAATATTGGTCGGATTTGTTGGTTCATAACTTGATAGATGTAATGTATACTGAGATGAATATTTTTGGTAACATGTTTTAAACCATGTTGGACACACATGGTAAGACTAAATAAAATGTAAAGTAATAGTTAGATATTGTACAGATCTGCAGATGTCGCAAACTTGAATTATTTTAAGATTAAATATCACAAAAGTTAATGAAGTCAAAAGCAGCTTACACGCATAGAAAATAAAACCATTTAATATACTATCAATGGATTTGAGATTTGATGTTACCATATGGTTATGATTTTAATTTGTCTCATTTCATCAGAAATTTTCATATTACTGGGTTAAAATGTCATGACTTTCATATAATAATTGAAAAAATACTACATGTTGGTTTTAGAGGGATGTTGAATTATTCAATATAGAATGCTTGGACTGAAATATTATTTTTATTAGATATTTATATAGAAACACTCTATTATAATGCATTGAGTTTTCTTGAATTTTTTTTTTGATTTTATGTCAATTTTTGAAAATATTCTCATTAATCTTCTTTAATTCCATTGAACATTTAATATTGATTCTTTTTTATGATGCTAAATGTGGAGGTCTATTCCAATTCTGGTGGATGTTTCTGTTTGAGAGGTGTATGAAAAAATTAATGAATAATTTATGTAAAAAAGAATCTATTTAAGGGTCAATTATTGAAGCATACTTGCAGGAGGAAATTTCAAGTTTCTATACTTGTTATATTCAATTGAAATGTCCTTCAAAACATAATTTCATCGGTCTCAATGAGAAAAATGTTGATGATGTGACATACCATCAATTGTCTATTTTTAATCTGCCTAGTCTTGGGTTCGGTGGTAATCAATCGTGATGGATTACAGATGAAGAACTACATAGATATCATACTTATGTTCTACTGAATTGTGAAGAAATGACACTATTTGTGCAGTAATTATTACTTTTTTATTATTTCAATAAATATTTCAAAAATATATCTTTATTTACATAAGAAATTTTTTAGACTATAAGATGAACATATAGAAAATTAATTTATAAAAATTACATCTATTTCTTTTGAGGACCACCATAATTTTTTTCATATTAGATTCAATTACTAGTAAGTTATGTTTCTTTCGATGGAATAATAAATCCATTTCTTAGAGATATCTATTATTGAGATTTTTTATTGTTTATAGGTAACACTACATGGAAATAAAATTCATATTTGATTATGTGTGATAAAAAAACCCTCAATCAATATTGGTAAAATATTATAATGGGTATGTGTTTAATGGATTTAGATTCTATAGATTCATATATGGGGACTCAAGGAATCAATGAATAGTGGTGTTCATCTGAAAGGATATAATCATAAGGAATGTGAATTTTACACTTATGGTATGCTAAATGAAATAATTATATTATGTTATCTAGGACCAAATTGTGTTACAATATTTAAATAACATTGCATTGATACTGATTGTGGGTAGCAAGTTCATCTACGACATTGAGTCATAGAAATTAAATATAATAGTCTTCTAGAATCAAATAAACCATTTATGTTTGAACTTCAAGAACATCACGTTTATTATGAAATTTAAAATGATGTTTTGAGAGATTTGAAGGACTGGTGGAGTGTTGCAAAAATAAAATCATGTGACAATTAGTTTATTGAAAATAAAAATGGTTCTGTGAATGTGAATCATATTCATAATTTTCAAGAAACATACCAAAATATATCTCATACCTGACGTGGTATAAATATCAATGATGACCCCCCTTTAATTAAGGGCTAATGATATCAATATTGTGGATAAAGTAATAAAGGATGATGAAACTGGAAGTCATATAGAAGTTGACAACGCTTAATATGAAGATGAAGACATTGATGTTGAAGAAAATGGTGATAAAGATGAAAATTTGTGTATTATATTTAGGTATTTAGTTACAAGTAATTAATATATTTTTATATTTCTTATTTTTTAAAATTTTATATTTGTATTAAAAATCTGTTATAGGTAACATTATTTTATTTTGAAATTTATTTTTTTTATATTTCATATATTTATTAGAATATTTTACCGATGAGAGTATTTGTTTTAGATGTATAGAGATGATCCTGACGATCTATTATTCTCTCCCACTGATGTTAGACATCCTAATGATGAGCCAGATTTAGCAGCTGCTCCTTAGGCAGGTGTGCCTACTCGGAGGGGAGTGGTTACGCTCAGTTACTAATTTTGGATACTATTCTAGAGAGAAGAACATCTATTTATTTTGATTCTATTTTATAGAGGTATTATTAATTGTTTATGATATTTATTTTATATTAAATAAGTGTCTTAGTTTTTATAATAATTTTACCATTGTATATTTGTTTCAATTTGCACATTTTTTTATATTTACCCATTGGGAATACTTGTGTGGTTATGAAAAATTAATTTTCTCAGTCATGGGTGTCATGGGACCTAATACCCTTCTATGTTCTTGACCATATGTTTGACCACTAGATTTTTGTAACACCCCAAGATTTCATAGTACGATATTTCTTCAAAGTAATTCAATATCTTTCACTACATGCAACACTAAGTTCTAACGCACCATGACTTACCAAACAAGATGTTCAAAAGTAGTTATGAATAGTATTAACTGAATTTTGAACATTATATAATCCTTATAATATTAGAATCTATATTATGAGTTTTTAATAAATAATTTAAGAACAAATACAATTTTTCAGATAAAAGAAGTATTTTTTCAAAAATTGCAATTTTACCGCCTTTTAATGGTGAAGCCTTTTTAAATCCAATATTTGAAACTTTTATAAATTTGAAAAAATAAAATTCTTTCTTTAGAATAATGACAAAAGAATTTAGTTTCATTAATTTTTTGATGTTTTTATGTTAACTTTCATATTTGGGTGAATAGTGAAAAATACTATATTTTACCTGAAAACAACTTTTTTAATCAAAATAATTTATATTGTTAAATTATAAATTTTATTGGTATGGAAGTATAAATAGATTATATTTTTACCATTTAATCTAATGATGGTAATTGTAAGTAATTTAACGTTGAAATTGGACATAATCAAGTGTTAAACTTTTCATAGTTATTATTTCTTAAAAATACGTCTTTTGGTTTTAATAGTGGGAATTAATTTTAAATTAATAAATGAAACTTTTATGTTTTGAATTTGGTAAAATATACTTCATTTTTTGATTCATAATATCAAAATTTTTTTAGGGTGAAATTTTGTTACTTTTCTGATAACTTTTATATTTTGATTAATAGTGAAAATTACTAAATTTTAATTAAAAACATCTTTTTTAATGGAAATAATTAATAGTGATATATTATTAATTTGAGTGATTTTAAGTACAATTATATTATAATTTTACAATTTAATCCAATTTTGGTCATTAGACATAATTTTATATTTAAAATGGACATAAGAAATTGTCAATCTTTTGATAGTTATTATTTGTTAAAAACACGCTTTTTGTTTCGACAACAACAATTAATTTTAAATTAATTTCTACCACTTATGTGTTTGGAATTTAGAAAAATGGATTCTATATTTATAACCATGAGGTAAATGTTTTTTAAATAGGTAACTTTTATTTTTAGACATTTTGAATAATTACTTCAATAAATATTTTATTTACCATGGTTAAAGGGTAAATCCGGTAAATAAGGGTCAAATAATAATATTATAATAATACAATATTATGCTAAAACATGTCCTAACATTATTGGTTTATACATTTTCGACAAGGTGAATATTTGGGTCGATTTTGGGACCCCATGGAGCCACTTGTAGGTGATAAGGACACTTTATATTAATTACGTTAAAGAAAATACAAAAATGACATAGGCATATATCTTTTAGAAAAACAATTTTTACATAGGGTTATATAAGTTATATTTTCGAATAAAAATATTAATTATAAAGATAAAAATATTTTTAAATAATGGTATTTTATTTATAATTTTTATATATTTAATAATTAAATTTATTGATGACATAATAATGATGAAGTATTTCCCGAATTAACGAAGGAATCAAATAATTGGAATTATAAAAGTTAAAATAAATATAATTTGAATGTTTTGATGCCATAAACGAATTTTATTGGTTTATATTACTTGTTATTATTTCTTAAATTAATTTTATTCAAATTAATAAAGGTGTTATGACTAAAAAAGTCAATTATTGAATAGTTTCAAAATTGACATAAATGAGTTTTTAAAACAAATATTATATTATTAATTGATTTTATTTTCTTAAAAATCTAAGGTTCGCCCAAAGTAATTATATCATGATATTTTTATCATTAATGGACCACTTCTGGGTCTCTTGGATGTGTATAGTATGTTTATAAACTATATAATATAAAAATACATAGTGACATTATAAATGTCAAACTAATTAACTAAGAGTTAAAACTAAAAGATAAGTTTAATATAGTGACCCAAACCTGTCTAAAATATATTGGTTGAAAGGATATCGACCCCTCCCTACTATAGACTTTTAATAATAAACTTTGTAGCCACTCGAAACCGAATATGAATTTATTATTAATTAATACTTTAATTTTTTTTTCTAAAGAGCCCCTCCTCACCCTTATAAAAGGACACCACTTCTAACCAATTACTCACACCTCTAAAGCCATTTTGCTCATCCATCCTCTGCCCAATTAAGCTCCCTACATCCCTATACTCCTCCTAGAAACCTTACCTTAGGATGAAGGAACATCAAGAGTTATTTTTGGTTCAAACAAAATGGAGATACCCAAATTAAGGTAACAATTTCTCTTAGTTTCTTTTCTTTTATTTTACTTCTAAAATCCCTAAACTCTTCTTATTAATTTATTTTGTAATAAATTAAGTATCCAAAATATATTAGGATATTTTTATGAGATTTATTCGAACTACACTTACAGACACCTCCATCTAATGGGTGAAGAACATAATGTTTCTGTGGATGGCAACCAAACGCCTCACGAAATGAGGATTGTTCAATTATCTCCTACCATCTCTCATGGTGGCCATTATGTTGGAACTATAATTAAATTTGATATTAATGATATTTAGTTTATATTTAAGCTTCTAAAATTCCATTTTATATCATACCATTATTCGTTTCATGTAGTATATATATACGATAATTTCATTTGAGGAAGTGTGGACTACCGCCCCCTCAAAGTGATATGACTCGTTCATACAATACATGGAAAGTATAAAAGATGGTGTTAATGAATATAAGTAAAATATATAAGATATTATATTATACTGGAATAATAATGTACCTATGTATCATTTGGTTTTTAATCCTTTTAAAATGAAAAATGAAATGGAAGTAGCGTTTGTGCGTAAGAACGGATTACCGTGTCCACGAACGCGATGAGATTCATTTCCCCATAATATCCATTCAAGACTAATTCTCATTTTATGGTTAAAATTAATGTTTAAGGACTTGATATCATTATGGATATGAATAAGGTACAACCTATCCATAACAAACATGGCTTACGTAACAAAGCATATAAAGGAAAACGAATCGGTTAACACCCGAAACGACAATAATACTATATTATTATTAACAAAACAATATTAAAAGATCATATATGATATCATATTTATATATATGATTATTGTATAATTTAATAACAATTATTTTACTATTATAAAGGAGGTTATCCTACACTCTATCAAGGAAAAGTACAAGGTAAGGGTTTGTTTCACAATCTCTTCATTATCCGAGATTGATTATATGTAATTATCTACTGGGACCTCTTTATCATCCACACCCATGTATCACAAAAATGAATTTCAAAAAATTATTACTATTTTACATAATAGGGGTTAAATTCATTTATACCCTTGTTTTTCTTTTTATAAGAAGTTTACAAAGGAATCTTTACGTCATTTTCCTAACAAGCTCTTTTTTAACCTTTTCGAAAAAAATTAAGGTAAGAATGTCATTTTTTTAACTTATACGGAGGCTGTGGCTATTTTCCACTATTGTAAAATCTTCTAAGATTCCCTTACAATATTATAATAATATTTTCAAAGTAAATGTTTTATTTTATAACTATGTGACTCCTAAATTATTACAAAAATATAGAAATTTCTCTCAAAATGTTTGGTTTTCATCTATGTCAACATCCTTTGATGGATTTTAAGCATATTAGAAGTTTATTTATTATGATACAAAACATCCATATTTTATTGAAGGTTTTGTGATATGTTTTAATGTGGATGTGTTATTTTTACACCATTCATGGTTTATGGAGAACGTATTAACAATATGTATGCTAGTTTTAATACGAATGATTATGTTATGATTAAACCTATTCATATGTGGAATGCATTGGACTTAGTAAGTGACATTTGGGTCCTGCTATAGAACCTCTATGCATCGGTAGGTCTCATTAGACAAACTAGTGGCTTGGCACGAGGCCTTGACAAAATCTTATTTGTAGTCTTAGCATGAGGCCTTGGCTACGTGGTTATGATAGTATGACATTATGAATTCCATCCTTATAAAAGTGGTTATTGATATTGCATGTGATTATTCTACTAGTTGAATATCTAGGTGAATAAGTAAATTGAATTATTTCATTTCATTTCTTCCATATTATGCTGAAGTTCATGTTTAAAATACTTTTTTTAGTTATTCATTGCCTTAAATGTTTATTCTTATTTATGAATGTTTCCTCTATATGCTTATCCTCACTGGGTATTTGAGCTCACCACTTTTTATGTTTTATTTTTCCTAGGATGTGAAGAAGTATTTTATGAATGACCAGTAGGGATAGTATAAGGGGATATGAGTGTGGAGACAATATGTTGTTGTAGTTTTCACTTTATGATGTAATTTAAACATTATGAATGTATCTAGTTATTCTAAGGATACTAAACTAATCAGACTTTCGAGACTTGATCTTTTGTGATCATGTCAATGTTATGTAATAATGCACTGACTCTGGGTAACTGGGGATGGGGCGTTACAATTGGTATCATATGAAGTTTAGTACAAACCTTGGAAGCTAGATTTAGCTAAACTCTGATTAGAGCACATAGACCTAAGATGGACTTTGAGGATTAGTATAAAAGAACTTCCTAGAATTTTGGTATTGTAAAGATTTTGTGAGTTTTTCGAGCTATACATCCATGTCTAGATACAAGTAGGTAGAGGCGGATCTGGCATAGATGTACCTAGGGGTTAATCCAGAAAACCCCTCATTGAGCTAGACTCGAACGGGAACTGGTACACGACAATGGGCCTTGCTGTACTCTTGGTTACGACACTCCCAGGGGATATTCTTAGGATAATTCTTATTTTCATTACAAACCATTATGAAGGGATTATGAGTATATACTTACTCAAAGAAAACATTTTTATGATTACGGATTATATCCATAAACTGTTCCATTTATGTTAGGTATTTTACAAGTTTGGAATTATTCATTACAATTCATAAACTGATCTAGTTTATCCTGTTGTATAGAAATGGTGCCCAGTAGAAGGAATGTGAACCCCAGCAATACATATGATCCAAAGAGTAAGAAGAATCATATCATTCATGGTATTAAGAAAACATTTAGAAGGGAAATAGTCTCCCATATATTCTCAACATATGAAGAAATAGTATCATGTGATAATAAGATAAGTAAATAATTCTTCGAATCCAAAGGCTTTGAAGGGAAGCAAGAGTAGAAAAGGATGGAAGGGAGAAAGATGGATAAAGTGAAGAGGGAAAAGAATAATTTTCCCATATGTGATAATTGTGGGATGAAATACCCTGGAACTTTCCTGAATGGAATGGAATTTTATTATAAGTGTAGAGAAAAAGGACACCATGTACGTAACTTCTAGTGTAAGAAAAAGGTTTCAAATGTACAATGCTTCATCTGTAAGGAGTTGGGACACTACGCGAACCAATGTCCAAATCATCAGAGTATGACCCAAATGATGCAATTGGATAATAATAAAGTTATGATACTACCACAGATGGGGATGAATGATTAGATTTCTTATGTTGTTATTAGAGAATTATGTCATTTCAGTGTTTAATCAACAATGTACTGGTTATAATAATTATAGAGTATATAAGGATTGTACTGTAGTACTATTTAATTAAGGAATTTAGATTGTGTGGAACAAATAAAAGTGACTCAATAGTAGGTTAAATTTTTGTAAAATATATTTTTGAGAGAATGATAAACCATAATATGGTTCTGATACCGAGGTAGTGCTTTTGGAATAATACAAGATTGATTTGGATAAATTATATTAGATATTCTTGAGTACCTTGAAACTAATTAATGATTTGTATATTCCATCATTGATGGAGTTTACAACATTTTTGGATAGAAGGAGTATATCCAATATTCTATAAGTAATAAGGTATCATGAATGTAATCAATAAGGTTTTATGGTATTTTATGATGTTGCAGTGTTTTAAAAGTATACATGATGAAGGTGTTCACAGGATATTATGTGGATAAATGGATCTTCATTATGTTTTCCTACCTTATAAATTATTGACATTGAGTTTGGAGAAGAGTATTTTGGATAAGTCTAGTTTGAGATTATTTTTGGATTTCCATAAAAAGGATAACCCGGAGGTCGGGCGGCAACCCGTCAGGTCCGACAAGGCCGCGAGACTTGAACCCACAACTGAAGGGCGACAAAGGTGTATCACCTACCCGGACCCATGTGATTTCCTGGATTGAATAATTTATTTATTTTAATGGTTCTTCTAGATGAATTATAAATTCATTTTTTTAACCCTATAGGAATAGGATAAATAGAATATTATTTTTATATTATATAATCTTATAGAGTGAAAGATGGGTTTGTGGTAGAACTCAGTTAAAGGATGTGATTCTACTTGTCAAGTATATATTTTTCTTATTCTCTTATTCAATGAAGATATTAATTCTTATACTTTAGTGAAGGGATCTTAAAAAAAAATGTGTTATCCTAATACCATATGTTTTGTTGAACCGATGGTATTTTAAATCATCATAGATTGATGAATTTAAGGCCCTCAATTTTACAATTGTTTGTGATTGATGACCACAATCACTACCTATAAATATTTACGTATTTTTCTCTATTTATATGTCTCTAATTTCCACCAATTCTCTCCTAATCGAGTTCATAATTTGATAGAGACCCTTTCATTTCCCTTTTCCTCTTATTAAGACTAAATTTAATTAACATAATTTCCGATGTGGGTTTTCCCAAAGGTATTTTCTATTTTAAACCATTTATTTTTTGAAAAATTATTTCAAATTGTGAGGACTCAATTTATTGAAGGAGGTAAGAATGTATCACCCCAAGATTTCATAGTACTTTATTTCTTCAAAGTAATTCAATATCATTCACTACACAATGACTTACCAAACAAGCCGTTCGAAAGCCGTTCTAATGCACAATGACTTACCAAACAAGCCGTTCGAAAGCAGTTATGAATAGTATTAACTGAATTTTGAACATTATAGAATCCTTATAATTTTAGAATCCATATTATGATTTTCTTAGAAATAATGTAAGAACTTATACATTTTTTCAGATAAAAGAAGTGTTTTTGAAAAAAATGCAATTTTACAGCCTTTTAATGGTGAATCCTTTTTGAATCCAATTTTTGAAACTTCTATATATTTAATTTGACAAAATAATCTTCTTCTTTAGAATCAGGACATAATTATTTAGTTTCAATAATGTTTTTATGTTTTTATGATAACTTTCATATATGGATGAATAGTGAAAAATACTATATTTTAACTGAAGACAACTTTTTTAATCAAAATAATTTATATTGTTAAATTTTAATTTTAATGGTATGGAAGTAAAAATTGATTATATTTTTTCCACTTAATCCCATTATTTTCATTGTATGTAATTTCACATTGAAATTTGACATAATCAAGTGTAAAACTTTTGATAGTTATTATTTCTTAAAAATATGCCTTTTGGGTTTAATAGCTGGAATTAATTTTAAATTAATAAATTCAACATTTATGTTTTGAAACTGGTAAAATAGACTTCATTTTTGGATTCAAAATATCGGAATTATCTTAGGGTGAAATTTTGGTAGTTTTCTGATAACTTTCATATTTTGATGAATAGTGAAAATTACTAAATTTTAATTAAAAACAACTTTTTTAATAGAAATAATTAATAGTGATAAATTATGAATTTGAGTGATTTTAAAGTATAATTAGATTATAATTTACCATTTGATCCAATTTTGGTCATTGTAAATAATTTCTTATTTAAACTGGACATAAGAATGTGTCAATCTTTTGATAGTTATTATTTGTTAAACAAGTATATTGTTTCGACAACAGGAATTAATTTTAAATTAATTTCATCCACTTATGTGTTTTTTATTTAGAAAAATGGATTCCATATTTAGAAATTGGTGAAGGGTTCCACCAGCGATGATGTGCTGTTTCTCATCGCCGGCGCGGGTGATTGCATGATGATAGGCGTCGGGGAAGCTCACCGGCGTTCTGGTGTTGGGATGATGTCTGAATGGTGTAGATCCATTGTTGTTTGATGACGTCGATGGATGAAGATGGCCGGGTTCTCTCACCAGTGAAATTCTATTTTTTTGGTGAAGTTTCCCAGGGACGACCACGATGGTCGCCGGTGATAACGACGACGGGAGCCGGTGCATCTCGCCGGTGTTTGGGTGAATGTGTGGCGCACGACGGTGGTTCGATTTGCGTGTGGGTTGTTGGATTGATGTTCGGTGTGCGACGTGAGGTATGCCAGTGCTATCGCGGGATTTGTTGACAGGCTTGATACGATCGTGGGCGCGTGATGATGATACGGGTTCGAAGATCGAGGCGGCTGGTGGTGACCTGATTTTGAAATTTGTAATGTGTTTTTTGTCCGGATGTGGAGAAGTAGTTTAAGGGATGTATGGGTACCGACAACCCCTTAAACTGGCTTCAGAAAATGAAAAAAAAATTGATTTCCAGGCTAGGCCAGGGTTAAAGGGTAAATCTAGTAAATAAGGGTAAACAAATAATATTTTAATAATATTAAATTACACTAAAACGTGTCCTGAACATATTGGTTGATACATTTCTGACCATGGGAATCTTTGGGTCGATTTTGGGACCCCATGGAGCCACTTGTAGGTGATAAGGACACTTTATATTAATTAAGTTAAAGTAAATACAAAAATGACATAACCATATATCTTTTAGAAAAATATATTTTACGTAGGGTAATATATATTATATTTTCAACTATAAATATTCATTAGAAAGATAAACATATTTCCTACATAATGGTATTTTATTTATAATTTTTAGACATTTAAAAAATAAATTTATTCATGCTACAATAATGATGCATTATTTTCCTTATTAATGAATGAATCAAATAATTGGTATTATAAAAGTTAAAATAAATATAATTTGATAGTTTTTATGCCTTACAAGAATTTTATTGGTTAATATTAAATGATTCATTTTTATTAAAAGTATTTTATTCGAATTAATAAAGTTATTATGATTTAAAAAAAATCAATTATTAAATAGTGTCAAAATTGACATAAATGAGTTTTTAAAACAAATATTATATTACTAATTGATATTTTATTCCTAAAAATATAAGTCTCAGCTAAAGGACTTATATCATGATAGTTTTATCCCTAATGGACCCCTTGGGGTTCTCTTGGATGTATATAGTATGTTCATTAACTATATAATATAAAAATACAAAGTGACATTGTAAATGTCAAACTAATTAACTAAGAGTTAAAACTAAAAGATAAGGCTAATATAGTGAACCAAACCTGTCTAAAATATATTGGTTGAAAGGATTTAGACCCATCCTCACCTTAGACTTTTAATAATACACTTTTGAGCCATTATAAATAGAATATTTATTTATTATAAATTAATACTTTAAGGTTTTCCTAAAGAGCCCCTCCTCCACCTTATAAAAGGAAACCACTTCTAACCAATTCCTCAAACCATTAAAGCCTTTTGGCTCGTCCAACATCTTCCAAATTAAGCTACCTAAATCCCCCTAATCCTCCTATAATCCTTCCCTTAGTAATAAGTTACTTCAAGAGTCCTTTTTTGGTTCAAACCCAAGGGAGTTACCCAAATTAAAGGTAACGATTTCTCTTAGCTTCTTTTCATTTATTTTACTTCTCTAACCCCTAAACTCTTCTTATTATTTTCTTTTGTAACAAAAACAGTATCCTATATATAGTAGGATATTTTTATGAGAATTATTCGAACTACACTTACACACACCTCCATCTAATGGGTGAAGAACATAATGTTTCTGTGGATGGAAACCAAACGCCTCACGAAACGATGATTGCCAATTATCTCCAACCACCTCTCATGGTGGACATTATGATGGAGCTGTAATTAAATATGATATGAATGATATTTATTTTATATATAATCTTCTTTAATTACATTATATATCATACCAAAATTCGTTTCATGTTGTATATATATACGATAATTTCATTTGGGGAAGTGCGGACTACCGCCCCCTAAAAGTGATATGACTCATTCCTACCATACATGGAACGTATAAAGTATGGTGTTAATGAACATAAGTAAAATATATAAGATATTATATTATATTGGAATAATAATATACCTATTTATCATTTGTATTTTATTTCTTTTAAAATGAAAAATGAAATGGAAGTAGCGTTCCTGCGTACGTAAGGATTTCCGTCTCCACGAACGTGATGAGATTCATTTCCCCATAATATCCATTCAAGAATAATTCTAATTTGGTGATTGAAATTAATGTTTAAGTACTTGATATAATTCACTATATGAATAAGATACAACCTATTTATAACAAACACGGCTTACGTAACAAAGCATATAAATGAAAACGAATCAGTTAACACCCGAAACGACGATAATAATAAAATATTATTAACAAAACAATATTAAAAGATCATATATGATATCATATTTATATATTTAATTCTTGTATAATTTAATAACAATGATTTAACTATTATACAGGAGGTTAACCTACACTCTATCCAGGAAAAGTACAAGGTAAGGGTTTATTTCACAATCTCTTCCTTATCTGAGGTTGTTTATACATAATTATCTACTGGGACCTCTTTATCATCCACATCCATGTATCTTAAAAATGTATTCCAAAAAATTCTTAATATTTTACATAATATGGGTTAAAGTCATTTATATCCTTGTTTTACTTTTTATAAGATGTTTATAAAGGAATCTTTACATCATTTTCCAAACAATGTCCTTTTTAACCTTTTCAACAAAATTAAGGTAAGAATATATTTTTTTAACTTAAATGGTGGGTGTGGCTATTTTACACCATTTTAAAATCTTCAAAACGTCCCTTACAAGATAATAAGAATATTTTCAAAGTAACTGTTTTATTTTATAGTTATGTGACTCTTAAATGATTTCAAAAAAAGAGATATTTATCTCAAATAGTTTTGATTTCATCTATGTCAACATCCTTTGATGGATTTAAAGCATATTTGAAGTTGATTTATTATGATAAAAAACTTCCAAATTTTTTTGAAGGTTTTGTGATATGTTTGACTATGGATGTGTTATTTTTACACCATTCATGGTTTATGGAGAAAGTATTTACATTTCGTATGATAGTTTTAATATGAATGTTTATGTTATGTTTAAACCTGTTCATTTGATGAATGCATTAGAGTTAGTAAGTGAAAGGTGGAGCCCTCTATAGCTCCTCGATGCATCGGTAGGTATCATGAGGAAAACTAGTGTCTTGGCATGCGGCCTTGACAAAATCTTATTTGTAGTCTTCACACTAGGCCTTGGCTACGTGGTTATGATAATCTGGCATTATGCAGTCCATCATTATGAAAGTGGTTATTGATATTGCATGTGATTATTTGACTAGTAGAATATCCATGTGAATATGTAAATGGCATTATTTCATTTTATTTTGGCCATATTATGTTGAATTTCATGTTTATAAGGCTTTTTTTAGTTATACATTTTTTTAAATGTTAATGCTTATTTATGAAAGATTCCGCTATATTTTTATCCTTACTGGGCATTTGAGTTCACCCCTTTCTATGTTTTATTATTCCCAATATGTGAAGAAGTATTTTATGAATGACTTATAAGGATAGTATAAGGGGATATGAGTGTGGAGACAAGATTTTTTTTAGTTTTCACTTTATGATGTAATGTAAACTTTATGAATGTATGGAGTTATTCCATGGCTACAAAACTAATCGGTCTTTTGAGACTTGATATTTTGGGATCATGCCAATATTATGTTATAATGCACCGAATCTTGATAAATGGTGTTGGGGCATTACAATTGTACATTATTAAATGATATATAATTTTTTCTTTTTATTTAATTACTAACTTATTTTTTTTAAATTATTGTGCATAATTTATTTTTCTTAGATTTCTAATAACTTGAGAGGTCATATCCAAAAGGCACATAATAAATTTATACATGAGATATTTCATCAGTTTCTACACAACATCAGAAAACGAGCTATGGATAATGCTTGTGATGTCATCTTCGATCACTCTTATTCCTCATGTCCCCCTTAATATATAAAAGATTAGGTATGGGATGGGTTGTTCTCCTTCTGGCTACGAGATACTTTTAGGAGGATAAAACCAGCTGGATGTTAGAGCCAGTTTAGGCAAGAGGTCACCCATAGGGACGGGAGTCATACATTTTGCATACATCATCAACATGTGGTAAGTGATATTATATATTAATGTATATTTATTTCAACTATAACATGTTTATTATATTATATAGGCAACTACTGACCTATCTATTAGAAAATTTTAGGTTTATTATAATATGTATATTAATCCCCATACATGATATGTTGTAAGAGAACTGGTACTCCATATCATGGTTTGTGATATTGTTGAAAAATGTCATGAATATTAATTTTATTGTTATTATAATTTTTTGTTATATTTAATGGAAGCATGTGTGGTTGTCAATTCTCATTTATGAGGGAGTCAAGATAATACCAAACAATATGTCACTAGTAATTTGGTTTTTGATGAGGGGGATTGGATATAGGTGACATCGGTGGGTGTCGAGAAAGGTCGAGTGATTAGTATTGGATCTTGACTGGTTGTTATGAGTGATTACAATACTTCTGTGATGGCATCAGTGAGAGTGAAGGGAGATTGCAGAGAGTCTTCATCAATGCCATCATTTTCTACACATTATAGGGAGCTGTTGAGAGCTCAGGATGAGATGATACAGTAGATGCAGAATCATAGGGAGGAGAATCATGAGAAGCATCGTCTAAGATATGAGGGGATGATGGATTATATGAGGTATCTTGCGTGTGGCATTGGTATGAATTTTCCTCCCCCAGGTCCTTCGAGTGATCCTCCACCACCTGATGTCATTTGATGATTTATAATGAATTTATAGATATTTTGAAATTTGGTATGATAGACGTATTATATTTGAAGTGATGCATTATTTTTATGTGTGTTTTAATTTTTTAATATTTTAATAGTTTTTAAATATTTTTAATTTTATTAATTTTTATTATTTCGTTTTTTTAAAAAAATGTTATTTCTGACTGATGGAAATTTCTTACCAAAGAACCTTTTGCGGAATATTATCACAAAATGGTATTTTTAATATTATTTTGTGAATTGTTTTCAATGGGTTGTGTATCCTTCACAAAAAAAACTTTTCTGCAACGGACCGTCGTAAATACTCACATTTGTGACACCTTCTTCCAAGAAGGATTATTTGTGACGAACACATATCACAACTGACTTTGTGGGATGAGAATACATCAAAAATATCCCATTTCAATTATCTAAAATTCAAGTTGTGTATAACTGAAGTAAATTATATTTAATATAAATTCTTAATATGTAATGAAAATGGTTTTAAAAAACATTATTTTTAAGAATAAAAATTAAATTGTATCAACATAATGAAAATTATTGATTACCATTAAATTATTCAAAATAAAATGGATCATATGTTACTCTAATAACAAATAAAAAATATCTTAGGGATTTTAAATTATGATATTTAATGAAAATAAATGACAGAATTCATATAATGGGAATTGTTCATTATTGAGTGAAAAATAAATTACTTCAAAAAATTATAAACAATTCAATCACAGAAAATTATGGAAACATGATTTCAAAAATTAATTTAATTTTATAATATTAATATAAAAAATAGGTATAATTTAATTTATTATTTACACATATAATTTAGAAAAGAAGTCTAATTGAAAAATATATTTTTAAATGATATTAATATGTTTCAATAAATTGACTACTTATTAATAAAAAAATTATCGTTATCTAAAACCACATTAGGTAATTTTAAATATTTTTTAATTTTTATTTTTCCATTAAATATTAATTCATATTTTATAGTAGTAACATTTAAATTTTATTATTTTAATAGTATATGGTGGTTTGTTTAAAATCTTTATTGCATGTTGCACAGGATATCAATGATATTAAATATATTTCAAGAGAAATGTGTAAAAAATCCCTCGGTGTTACATTCTACCCCAATGAACTAAATTTATCCGTTGAAATTTTAACTTGACCATCATTGGAATAACATTTATTTAAATCCCAAATTGTACATTTGGATAATAAAATAACTTTTGAAAGGGGAAAGTTTGAATCATAAAGGATACTTTAAAAATAATTAATCACTCGAAAATTCCAAAAGCTCATTATGATTTGGTAATATAATATGATTCTAGAAATCAAAAAAAATCAATGAAATAATTTACTTAATTTTTTATAAAAACATGGGCATCATAAAGTCCAGTGATTAGCATTTCACCATTGTTATCCTTTGGTTGTATGTCCGCAAATCATAGCTTTAATAGATGTTGCATATTGTCACCCATCCAACTGGTTGTCCTTTTTATTAAAAAATATCAATATAATTGAAATACAATCCAAAATATATGATGGAGATCCTAAAAAATAATTGTAATCCTCAAATAACATTGTAAATTCTATGTTTTTCTATACAACTTATTTTTTTTCAAAATCACCAAAATAATCATAATCGAATATTATTACATTAACAAAAATGAAAATTTTATCTCTAAATGTTATAAATAACTTAAATGTCCCCCCCTAATATAACACCATTATTCCTCAAATAGTCTTCTCACTAATACATATTCAAAACTAAAGGGTTGTATTCTCCTAAATATCAACAGAAATATTGCTATTCAAGTTAAAATACACTCATAAAAGACCGAAAAATGGTTATCAATGACATTAAAACTATGCTTATCCTAAGACTTATCAAACAATGACACTTTATGTTTATCCCATATTAATATGGAATATTATTTTTTTCCATAGGTTCTATTCTCTCATGCATCATTGTGTTTCATAAAAAACTATAAAATTTCCTTAACATATATCCCACAAGTTTCAAACTGGGGGCACCGTTATTTAACACTCAACATGCACTAGAATTATGGTTTAGATATATTCAACCAACAATTTTTTGGATTATTACCTCTAGGTGTATCTGTATCAAAAAATTACACATGTAATATCCAGGTAGGGAAATGATTCTAGGAAAATCATATAATATCTACCTTTAAAAATCTAGGATGTTATTATTTTAACATATAATTACCTTGAAGAAGTAATTTT
This sequence comes from Viscum album, assembly GCA_963277665.1. Taxonomy (NCBI): domain Eukaryota; kingdom Viridiplantae; phylum Streptophyta; class Magnoliopsida; order Santalales; family Viscaceae; genus Viscum; species Viscum album. Next base: position 572,397,935 of record OY728122.1, on the reverse strand, counting down.
ACAATTTTCCTATGTCCCTATTTAGTTAAAAATACATAAAAATAGTTTTCTAGAATTTTTTTCTAGTTTTAGGATAGGCACACATCCTATACCTAAAGTACACGTCATATGCTTGGGGATGGATTCATGTAATGAAGTGAGGTATTTTCCATGAGATGGTACACATCGTGTTCCTGAGGTATACATTGTGTTGTGTTTAAATATTGAATTTGTAGCTCGAGGTGATGGTTATTTTGGAATACTTATCCTTTGTGGCCTACACGTTGTCACCCAAAGGTATACGTCATGAATCAGGCCGCATCGAGCTTAAATTCACGTGTTTGGATATTTCATTCAGTCCGTTTCATTCCAATCATAATGGATCTTGACATAGAGAAGATCTGGTGCATTTTTGAAAGACTCAACTCCTTCCGGATAAAACCATGCGGCTTGAGATCTTCATTCTTCTTGTTGTTCGATTCCTCAGTAAGTGTTCCCCCTCATTATTTACATTTTTCTCTTCCTCCCATCTTGGGTTTTCAATGGATCAAATTGGGTTTAATGGATCCATGTATTGTGGTGTTGGATATTTCTACTAGGTAGAATTTCAAGGTCTTCTACACCTTCTTCCTCATTCTAGGGTGTTGTTACAAGTGTTCTTCTTCATTAAAGTGGTAGGTGGTTCCGTCTAAATTTTTCTAATTGATTACCATCACATTTCTTGATTTATTTCAATTACTGATATAAATTAAATTGCTTAATCTTTCTTTAAATTGATGTAATAAAACACAATTACAATGAATTGGGATATTTTAAATGGTTTTGGCATAGAAACATGGAAAACCCCCAATTCCATTGATTTGGGGTGGGTTTATGGAAAATGGATGATTCAAATTATAGAATTTAATTTATTGATTGATGGAAACGTTTCATAATTAAATTGTTGGATTTAATTTTGGAAACTAATTACAAAAATGATGTAATTTATATTTATTTGATTTAACACTCTAGAAAATAGATTAAAATATTTGATAGAAACTCAATGATTTTATCTTGTGAGAAAGGAATGTTTTTTAATAAAACCTGATTTTGTTTTAAATTGAATGAAATTGACTACTTTTGAAAATGGAAGAATGGGATTGATCATATTTTGAGAAGTCTTAAAATTTTCCTCTCATCATGTAAGAGCACCTGAAAGCCATTGGTAGTTAGTTAGTTATTTGGAAATATTTTATATTACGACAATGTTCTAAAAAATAATTGTGGAGGGTTACATTTCCAACAAGTTGGTGATGAGTCTCCATTGGTCAGTGTCATAGGGTCATGGGTATAAACACTTTTCTAAGTTCACATAGAGTGTGTGGAATCCTATTTCTGGTTTATACTATCATACATTTTAGGAGATTATCATGTTTCTCTCTTGTTTATTTATATTTCATATATAAATGTATGCCAATGTTTGTTGGAACTTCTTTTCATTCCTTATGAATATATACAAACTATTTTATATAAATGTTTTACTTAATCCATTGTTTTATAAATATTCAATATCTTATAATGTAAATCCTCTACTTTAAATGTATATTCTATCATAACAAAACTATTTAGCATGTTTTTTTATATAAGATTTTGAATTTCCAAACCTATTTATTTTGAAAATTGAAATTTATTATTTGAATAATCTATATTTGTAAGCTGTTATGGAATCATTGGTTGTATCCTACTAGGCATAGGCTCACACCCTACTTTTTTCTTTTGGGTGTTTGTAGACATTCTCCTTCCAGGCTCCAGAAAATGGATGAGATATCTTTGAGGTAGATCTATATTTTTAGCTTTGTACATGCTAAGTTCTATCCTTATGGATTTTGGGGTAGGTTCCTTATTTAGTACATTTGGTTGTAGTACTTTGGATTTTTTGCCTCTTGGTATTATGGTAATATTACTCATAGTGGAGTTTTTCTATTAATATGAATACTATATTTTCTCTTTCGCTTCCACATTCTTGTGAAAAAACATTCCCACTTGTATGTTGTAGGATTCATGGTGCTAGTTTCCACCCCATGTGTATTGGGAACACTCTTTAGGTTATGTCAGGGCAGGCTCAGTTATCTGGTTACCTGGGTACTCAGGCTGGTTTGTGACAATTTTCTATCAAAAGAGGATGTCGATCTTCCTTTTTCTTGAAGTCAGTTTGCATTTTGAAATATTTTTATTACATATGTGGTAGTTGTGATTGAGTTCCTAGACATCTCTCACCACAATTAACCCTATGTCACCAATGGTGGTTAAGGAAAGATTACTTATGAATTTGTTCTAGTCTTTTTTCTATGGATACTTTGATAGGTTGAAATCCAAATCTTGGTTATCCCTTCTGTTCAGAATATTATCTCTTTGTAATCAGTTGATCGTTAATCTAATGTAATCCTTTTATCTGCTGATGTTGTGTAGCATAATGCCTCCTAGGAGATGTGTGAATTAGATATAGGAAAATTATACTTCTGAAACTCATTAGTAAAATCATTTTTTCGACCCGAATCTGGTTGAGGTAATTGTGTGCACTATCCATGCTCTGTGATAGGAACCACCTCCAGTCCCCTCTTAGTCATCAGTTGTGGATTCTCAGGGGGATAATCTTCAGAATCATTATAATGATTTTCATTTTCAAAAGCCACCAGTCTATAGAGGCTCCACTTGTCCTCAACAAGTTGAGGAATGGTTGGGAAATATAGAACATCTATTTGAGTTCATGCAGACTCCAGAAGTGATTAGGGTGAAGAGTGTCACCTTTTTTGCTGGAGGGAAAATTAAGGAGATGGTGGGATTATATCGTGACATTATGGAAACACGAGGGCTTAGAATGGAAGGAAATAATGGTTCCTTTCTCCAATCATTTCTATCCAAATTTGAAGGTGATGGATAAGGCTATAGAGTTTTTCAAGCATAAGAATACTGAAAAAATCATGACTGAGTATTCAAATTGCTTTTTTGATATGGTGTAGTTTTCTCTAGAGATTGTATCTAATGATAGGATGAAGGCTCAATGGCTTGAGTGTGGACTTTGATCAGATATCCATTCTCATGTTTTCTTACTAATTCTTCCCATATATGCTGATGTGCTGGATAGGTCGTTGATGGTTTAGATGGACTTGGTTGGCAAGTCAGGGTGGATTGGAATTATTTTTTCTCATAATGGTTGTGTAAGTTCATTTAATGGAATATAAAAGCGTGGTGATCTTTGTGTATGTTTTCGATGGAGATTTCATTCCAAAACTCCTACAACACTAGGGGGATATTCATTGACTTGCTACTAGTGTGGAATGATAGGAAAATATAGAATGGTTTGCACAAAGGCACCTATGAACTATAGCTCATGTGGACATTCCTGACAATTACTGAGGTTCTTCCATCACTTCTCTACCCCATATAGTGGGACAAGATCATAATCAACTCTTAACACTATAGGGAAATAAAATTCTTTACATTCAAAAGGGTTCTATCCACATGCATCAGGAACTAAGCTTCTTCACATATTGAAAGAGTCTCCATAGAAAGCAGAAACATGTCTAACCACTGTGAGAGGTACAATTACCATTTCATCTTCATTAGTGACTGCTCTTTTTGATATGAGGGAATATCACTTCTTTTATTGCAACACACATTTATAACCTACTTAATATTCTTATAGATAAACTATCTTGTGCAAAGGATATTGCTATACACCTTGGTACGAAGAGATATTAGGGTCTCTGTAGTCCTGCCTGTGTCTTCTCTCTCTCAGGATTCGAGCTATCTTGGAGTTTTCTGGTTCTTGATATGAAATTTCTTGACGCCATATTTGGGATGGATTGGCTCATTACCAAAAAAATCATGAATTGAATGGTATCTTTGACAGGTCTACATTACTAAACCTAGTGGTTTTCCCTCTAGTATTTCAAGGAGAATGGGACCCATGGTTGAGTAGTGCCGGACCATCTTATCTAGTGTTGTTGAATGTGATATTAGTTTTTTCTTTTGAAAAGGAGTGAGACTTGATGGGTTGTGATCTTCCCCCAGTTTTCACTGGGTTTTATGATGTATTCCCTTTGGATTTGTCTTGTCTGCCACCGGTGATATAGGATAACTTTTCTATTGACTAAATTTCATACACTCAATTGATCTATATCCCTTCTTACTGCATGGAACCAGCTGAGCTCAAAGAGATGATGTTTTAGTTGGAATAACTTCTTCAGAGTGGATTTATTTGTCCATGTGTGTCGCCTTGGGAAGCACCATTTTTCTTTTCGATAAAGTCTAATGGCTCTCTTCAGTTATGTTTTGATTACCGAAAGCTCAACTGAGATACAATGAAGAATGAATATCAATTTCCATAGATTGATGATATGATTGATCTGCTAAATGGGTTGAAGTGGTTTTCAAATTTTGACCTTTGATCCGGTTACCATCAGTTGAGGATAAATGAATCTAACATTACAAAAACTTCCTTTCAGAGCAGGTATGAGCACATTGAGTACCTTGTTATGCCCTTTGGTTTGACAAATGCTCCTGAAGTTTTCATGGAATTAATGAACATGATTTTCTATAATTATTTGGATACATTTGAGGTAGTCTTTGTGGATGAAATTTTTTTTATAATCCATGTCTGAGGAGGATCGTGTGAAACATATGAGAATAGTTTTTAGCCTTCTATGAAATCACTGCATCTAAGTCATGATTTCAAAGAGTGATTATTGGAATCGAGAAGGGAAATTATTGGGACATGATTTTTCTTAATAGGGTGTATCAGTTGATCCTAAGAAGGTGGAGGCTACTATGATGTGGGAGCAACCACGAAATTCCTTCATGGTCCGAAGATTCTTGGGATTAGTTGGATATTACCATAGGTCCGTAAATAACTTCTCATTGTTGCCTTCTCTAATGACTACAATGACTCAAAAGGGGGTGAAGATTGTGTGGGATGAAAAATTTCAGAATTCTTTTTTGGAGATAAAACATATATTAACTATTACAATGGTGTTAACTCTTCAAAAAGTAGGGTAGGGATATGTGTTCTTTTGTGATGCATCATGTTCTAGCTTGGGATGAATTCTTATGAAGGGTGATCATGTAGTAGTATATGGATCTCGTCAGCTTAGGCCACATGAGAATAATTATCCTACCCTTGATCTAGAACTTACAGCTGTGATGAAATCACTAAGAATTTGGTGGCATTACCATTTTGGAGAAAGGATTATCATGTATTCAGACCACAAACTCTTAAGATATATCTTCTACAAAAAATATTTGAATCTTCAACAGAGGCATTGGGTGGAGTAGCTATAGTCTTTTGACTTTGACATCGCCTATACACTGAGAAAAGGGAATGTCATTGCTAATTTTTTGAGCATGAAACTTCCAAACCATGTAGTGGAGGATTCTTTGAAAGAGTGTAATTTGGTGGAAATGTTTTGAAAGTTTCATATTGGAGTTCATATGGAGTGGGATGATGTTTCTTTATCCAATGTGCAGTTGATATCCACTATTCTTGAGTTGCTTCTTCAAGACCATGAGTTTGATGATGTGTTTAATATTATTAGAGAGTCCCTTTATGGTGGGGACACAATTTCCCAGTGGTCGTTCTCCAAAGAGGATGTTATGTTCTATCATAACCACTTCGTTGTGCCGTTAATGTCAAGAAAGACAGTGATGGGGGATTTTTGAAATTCTTAGTGGGATGTGCACCCTTGAACCACTAAAATGTTCTATGACATGAGGCGGATGTTCTAGTGGCCAAGTACGGGACAAGACATTGTAGAGTGTGTCTCTCATTGCTTTACATGAAAATATATGAAATGAGAGCACCAGAAACCTTTGGGTTTGCTTCAACCTCTTCCAGTTCCTACATATAAATGTGTTGAGATCTCCATGGACATTATGGTTGGGTTTCCACATACACATTGAAATAAGAATGCAATATGGGTTGTCACTGAAAGGATAACCATGTCGGCACACACTATAGCCATTCGTGATACGACCAAAGTTGAGGAGTTATGAAATCTCTATATGGTATTGGTTATTCGTTTTCATGGAGTTTCATTTTCTATAGTCTCTGATAGTGATCCCCGGTTCACTAATTGCTTTTTGAGAGGCCTTCAGGAGGCACTGGAATCCCAGGTCTATTTGAGCATAGCCTACCATCCATAGTCAAATGGACAGGTAGAATGAGCTATACAAATTCAAGAGGATATGATTTTTTACATGTGTTCTTGACTTCGACCGGTCTTGGGATGATCACATGTGGTTGGTTGAGTTCCCATTATAACAACAGTTACTAGTCAGCGATCATAATTTCATCTTTAAGGCCTTGTATGGTCGGCCTTGTAAATATCCATTGGTTTGGTTGGAGGTCGGTGAATGTTCTTTGGTTAGGCCATGATTGGTGTACGAGATGACAAAAAAATTATTATTTTTCTTTAGAAGATTTTGACATCAAAGAAATGATATAAGTATTATGTTGATCGACATTATAGACCATTAGAGTTATCAGTTTGTGACCATGTGTTCCTGAATATTTTTCCCTGGTTGTTTCATCGATGGATTGGGAATCAAGGTAATATTTCTCTTCACTTTGTGGGACCTTTTTAAGTAATCAACCAGGAGGGGAAATTTACGTCCTGTTTTTCCCAACCACTATAGCTGACATTGATACATATGTGTTCCATGTGTTGCAGTTGAGGAAGTATCTATCAGATACATATCACATTTTGAGCTAGTGTAATCTTGAGATCGAGCCTGATTTATCTTAAACTGAGCAACCAGTTAGGATAGTTGATTATGAGACCATGGTTCTTCGTAAGAAGACTATACCTTGGTACATGTATAATTGAAAAAATGGCTCAACCAATCTTGATATTTGGGAACATGAGGCAGTCATGAGAGAGTAGTGAGAAAATCTTATTGGCATGGAAGCTTCTACAAAGGATTTTTGGGGAATAGTGTTTTTATGGTAGGAAAGTTGTAGCATCTTGTTACCTTGAACAAGTAATATTTCAATTTTTCAACATCCACATTCAGTTAAAAATCCTTTAAAATAGGTTTATAGTATTTTCTGTAGGTTTCAGGATAGGCACACATTGTGTTCCTAAAGTCCACAAAGTGTACTTGGGGATGGATTTATGATGTGAAGTGGGGTTCACTCCCTGAAATGGTACACATCATGTACGTACGGTACACGTCAAGTATTGTTTAAATAACAACTTTTCAACCCAAGGAAACGGGTTTTCAGTGTACTTATCCTACGGGGCCTGCTCATCGTGACCTTAAGGTACACGTCATGACTCGGCCCACACATTGCTTAAAGTCTCACAATTTGGATATTTCTCTTCATCCTTTTTATTCTAATTTTTGTGGATCTCTGCTTAGAGAAGATATGGTGTGATTTTGAGAGACGCTACTCTTTCTAGATCGAACCATGTGGCTTGGGATTTTCATTCTTCTTATGGTGCGATTCCCAAGTAAGTGGTCCCCCTCGTTGTAGAGGTTTCTCAATCCCTCTCATCTTGGTTTTTCAATTGATCATATTGGGATTGATGGATCCATGTCTTGTGGTGTTGGATCATTCTACTAGATAGAGTTTCAAGGTCTTCTACTCATACGTCCTCATTAACAGGTGTCATTGCGAGTGTCGTTCTTCAGAAAAGAGGTAGGTGGTTCCATCTTGATTTCCAAAATTTCTTTAAATCGAATTTCTTTATTTATTTCAATTTTTGATTTCATTTTAATTGCATAATCATACATTCAATTGTTCTAATAAAATCCAATTCTGATGAATTGGAAGATTTGAAATATTTTTTCATAGAAACATGGAAACCACCCAATTCCATTGAATTGCGGTGGGTTTATGGAAATTATATGATTTAAATTATTGAATTTAAATTATGGATTAAATGGAAAATTTTGTTAATAAAATCGATGAATTTAATTTTTGAAATTAAATGAAAAATGATGGAATTAGTTTTTAATGGATTTTATACTCCTGAAAATGGATTAAATTATTTAACAGATTCCTAGTGGTTTTATCTTGTGTAAAAGGTATGTTTTTAAATAAAACCTATTACGGTTTAAAATGGAATGAAATTGGTATTTTCTTGAAAATGTAAGAATGGGATTGATCTTATTTAAGAATTATTAAAATAGTTCTCCCTTCCTGTAAGAGTGCTTACAATCCTTGGGTAGTTAGTGATTTATTTGGATACACTCTACTCTATGACAATATTCTAAAACATACATGTGGTGAGTCACTTCCCTGAAATGTTGGTGATGAGTTTCCTTTGGACAGTGTCATAGGGACGTGTGTATACCCATTTTGTGGAGTTCTCAAATTGAGTGAAGAATCATATAACTGGTTAATACTATCGAACATTTTGCAGATGGCCATTTTTCTCTCATGTTTATGTATATTCGAGATATAAATGTATGCCAATATTGGTTGAAACATCATTAAATAGATTTAGAATTTATATATAATGTTTAATATATATCATTTAAATAATCCATTATTTTAGAACTATTACATCTCTTGTAAAGTAAATCATGTGATTTTAATAAACATTCCATCACATCAAAACCATTTAGAATGTTTTGTTTAAATATGACTTTGAATTTTCAAAATGGTTAATTTTGAAAATTGAATGCTATTGTTTGGATAATATATATATGGAATCTATTATAAAATATTTGGTGGTATCCTACATGGCTTAGTCTCACACCATAAGTTTTCCTTTGGGTGCTTTTAAACATTCTCCTTCCAGGTTCGAGCAAAAGGAACAGATATTTTGGAGGTGGATCAAACTGTTGATCTTTGGACAAGGATAGTTGTGTCCTTAGGGTCCTTAGTGATGTTTTCCTATTTAGTACATTGTGTTATAGTACTTTTCCTTTTATGCCTCTCTGTATTCTAGTACTTTTACTCCATGTAGATTTTTTTATTGATATGAATACATTCTTTTATCTTTCACTTCCTCATTCTTGTGGAAAAATCATTCCCAATTTGATGTTGTATGGTGCCAGGTGCTAGTAGTTAACCCGTGGGGATTGGGAACACCCATCAGGTTATGTCAGGGCCCACTCCATTATCGAGTTACTAGGGTACCCAAGCTGGTTTGTGATAGTTATTTATATATAATTTTCCTAAATGTCTATATTAGTGTTTTGTTAACAAATTTATTAGTTCTTAAATATAGTTCCCACAGAATATAATAATCTTCCTATGATAACATCTATAGATACCTCAACTATATTAACCTAGATTCGGTGTCTTATTTATTCTCTATCATAGAATACAATAGATTTCATCCCACAATACTAATCAGTATAGTAGTCGTAGATTACAAGATACATACATGATTCCAATATAACATTGCAAATATATAATTCATTGCATAAAAAATCCAACAACCTTGATATTATTAAAAATATTCTTCATCCAATCCTTTGGAGAACAAAATAAATAATTTATGACCTCATATTCTTAGCAAGAGTTATGTATAAAAAATATATTCTAACTAAATAAGGCATAATAAATATACAATGGTAAATAACTAAAATTCATGAAATTAAATTCATTACATGATAATGAAAGGAATCCATGGATAACTTCAATGTAGTAATCTCATGTATAATAACCACTGAATTATCAATGAAGGAAACACTTAATATTAGACCCATGATTTCATTCATCATTATATTAATATTATAAAAGCCTATTGTGAATTATGTTTAAATTATTGGTAGGTATACACCAGAGAACCATTAATTAGGCCAATTAAGTTTTCTCATGAGAGCTATCAATGCATATAGCGGATATCTATATCCATTCCCCATCAGTCATTGTCTGTTCAATGAATTTATTATATATTTAATGACCAATTTAATTCTTAAAGAATATTTCATATCCAAAAAATTCATTACACTAGAAATAAAATGGAATATTAGTATTTACCGTGTCAATAAAATAACATTACAAGTAGGACACCATATATAGAAATGTTACATGATTTAAGAAATAATAATATCCATGATACTATTGAATGTATTTAGATAATTATAATAACCCATAAATTATTTAATATCTGATAGATTACCATAAAATCACTAGGAGAGTATATTTTGTAGAAAAATCGTATCTTTTAATCAATGGAAGAAAATAAAAGTATAATATTTCAAATATTTTTTCATAAAATAATTGTAATATTGTTGAATATGTTATGAAACGTAAAAAGGGTATAGAGGTGGGATATTCTTTTAACATCATATACATCAAATAGAAAAAATTCATTTTTATTGTTTTTAATAAATTTCAAAAAATATATTTCATAATAGATTAAAGATATTCAATTCAAAACATTAAAAAAGTAAATTATAATACAAATTTTCATTAAAAGTCAATTGATTAATAAAATAAATTAAAATAGTTTAGAAAATATTTACATTGAAGTAAAATATGTTTGTTCAAAATGTAAAATATGTTCATATTTTATTTTAAATATTACTTTAATTGATTCAAGTGACAAAAGTAATAAATTTGAATCGATAATTTAGAAAATGAACAAATGGTTAAAATTGATCAGTATATTAAATAATCATGAATAAATAAATATTTATGTTAAATAACTCAATGGGTCATTATATATAGAAAAACAATTGGTACAAAATATCAAATATGTCTTAATGGAGTAAAAATTAAGATGAAATCCCTTCATATAATCATAAAGATGAAGTGAGAATTGATCAATAAAGTGATTATGTGTATCAAATTTAAATACACAAAAATAAAAGTGTGAATATAACATAAATCTAATAACGTTAACATCACACATTATCATGGCATAATAAAATCAATGAAAAATGGAATCAACCCAATTAAAGAAGATTTAAATAATAAACTCCTTACCTCATGTTCGACATACCTCATAAGTGATTTTATCATCTTATATAATAAATTTAGGTTTATTATAGATATATAAAAGAAACATATAAATATATAAAATATAATATATGATCTATTTATAAAATCTTAGCCCTGTTTTGTTTAAAATAAATTATTATTTCCCTTGATTCGGGTGTTAACTGCTTTTTTTTTTCTTGTATGTTTTGATTTTATAGTTCTAGTACATGTATGTTGAAAATGGTTACATAATATTCAGAATGTTATTTGTGAATTAAATACCATATTGATTCAATATAAGGATATGTATATTCATACAAAATTTATATCAAGATAATAATGAATTACACCAATCACGAAGATGGTAGGTCATATGTACACATGAATAATGTTTTCACATTTTGAAGGATGTAACAAAGTAAAGGTAAAAAAATTAAAAATTAATGAATTATGATTATATAATATTTTTAATAATTATTAAGTAAATATATCATTTTTACCCTCTGTATAAAATGAAAATGAAAAATGAACCACATCACTTCATGGAGGTGGTAGTCCACACGTACACACGAGTGACGTTATAATTTTCCAATAGATTGGAAGGTAAGAATATATATATTATATTAAAAGATCCAAAATGTAACTATGTCATAAATATAATATATATTCAGTGAATACATACATATAATGATTCATGTTAATTTTTAATGAAATATAAATTTTACTACAACATATAAGATGTTATTCCGTATGTACGCACGAGCGGTGTTTTTCATTTTTTATATGATTGAAAAGAGATTAAATATGGTTTTCCCATAATAAAAATAACACCCCAATATATTTAATATTTTTGAGTTGTTACTTTTCTAGGGTAAAATCATGTTTATAGGAATTATAAGAAGAAATAAACCTGAATGAGTCCGTAAACATGATTACCTCTTCTTTCATAGAATTTATTTAGATCTCCTCTTAATTAAATTAGGATTAGTCTTCTTGGAAGATCAGAACCTCTTAAATATTGATAAGTATAATTGTATGGGAAATTGGTAGGTTTTTATAAATCCGTTATTCTAAATTTGGATTAATGAAAATAGAGACGTTGATTCCTTTTTTACGTGAGGGTAGGGGCATTCTTGGAATTAGATAAATTATTCAATTAATATAAATTATTTTTCATGTCCAAAGGGCCCAAAATTTGATGTAAGTAGAAGATAATTTTATGATTAGTTGAAATACTCTCATAAAACAAAATATAAACTGGTTTTGGTTAATTTTTCACCCTTATCTCTTTTTACCCCTACAACATTTACCCATTTGACAATTATCATAACATTATAACATTATACACATTAAGAGGCAAGAATATTACCATAAAAAAAGTAAAATACCCATAAATGGACCATGTTGGATGTGTTAAACCATATACCATTTTTTTGGGCCATGATAATATTTTTATGAATTTTAAATCAATTAGTAAAATAATATTTCAATAAAATAACGTTAATTTATTTTTACACTATTCTTTTAATTTGGATTTAAACACATCATTAAAAATATTAAATTGAAATATAATCCATAAAAACATACATAAAATTTCAAACATATCTATAATAATTTGAGTAAAATATTAATTCATCCAATTTATAATACTTTTAATATTTTTAAAATCTCTTATTTTATTTTTTATTAATTGAATTATTACAATATCGGTTTTACGTGAGAATTAAAGGTAATTATTAATTTAAAAATAAAATAAATTATAAATTAATATGATGAAAAATTATTTTATCACCATAATATTAATTCAAAAAAAATAATATCCTCTTTTTGACCTCATGGAAAAATATTTGTGATATTAATGTCAATATTGTGACATTTTTGACTTTATATTTACATAAAATAATATAAAATTTTAAATCAATGTAACGTCTCAAGAAGTTGAAATTTTTATTTACTAAATTTTAATGGTGAAAAAAATGATCTAATAATATAAATAAAATTTTTAGTTAGAGATTTAGGCCTTATCAATTCATTTTTAACCTTAATTACATGATTTACCCTTAATTTATTTGATAAACATTACCATGATTTCTATTAATAATGGCTAAAATAATAGAGTCATATTTAAAAAAATTTAAAATCATAATTCAAAAGATGGCATCCATTTTTCAATATTATATTTTTTTTTGAAAAATTATAAATTTTAATATATATTTTTAAAACATATCAAAATATATTTTTATAAAGAGGCATTTTTATGCATTAAAATTGAAATATATCATAATCTAGGAATTTATTGATTGTCATAGAATTATTACAATAAAATTTATCATATGTTACATTAATACTAAATCTAAAATATAATTGTACTTTTATGTTAATCGTTTAAATGAAAATAATTTACATATTCGGAAAATTCATTATTTTTCGCTATTCCATGAAAAAAATAGGTGAAAATTATTAAAAATTCACTCCATGATAGAAATAATGATTAAAAAATTGAGGTTATTTTTAAAAGATAATTATTCTAAATTATTAATTATATAATTATTTAATTGAATTAAATAAATAAATAAATAATCATTTTGTGGAGAAATCTATTTTTATAGCATATCAAAATATTACTAAAAAATTGGAAAATATTTATCAAAATATTTTATTATCTAAAACCCTTAAAGATAAATTTTAATATGTTTTTATTCCTATTCACTCTTCTAATCAAAACAAATTGGTTATATTGATCACATTTATATATTAATATTTTAAAATTATATCACGTTTTATTTATAATCAATGTTTCTTGTAACCAAAGATATTGAAGTAATTAAATTTATATATAAATATAAATTATTCTCAAATCTTGAGGTGTTATAGGACACCTAATTTTTTATTCCATGAGTGTGAATATGCATAAAAATTGTGGGGGTCTGCTAATGGACACTTTCCCAATATGCATCTGGGTGTTCAGGAGTCCCGTGGGCGAGCGACTAGGACTTCGACATCTATTATTTCCATGTTTCTTAAAATGGTAAGAAGAGGGAAATTATTTAACATTGAGGTATTATATCTTATGGAGAGCTTACATTGTGGGGATCCACCATATGGTATGTTTATTGGAAGCGATGAGGTCCTTTTTTCTATTATTATATATGGGTTCCTACTAGACTGTGTGAGGAGGTGATAATGGAATTAAATTCTTTAAAATGGGAGGTACATCCAATTATAAGAAATAAGTGTCATGATATTCTTATGTAGTACTTGTTTCTAGGTATCAAAAGAGATATATATGGATTATTGGCATGTTTCATCATATTCCATTAGATTATGGTCAAGAATTTGAGGAATGCTGGGTTAATGAAACCCTTTCCCATTCTGTAATGGAAGTGTTATTATGTCACTATAGACATATGATATGAATACCCATGATTGTTTAAAAAAATTATGTAGTGTGGGTGATCATGGATCAATTTATGGGGGAAACCCACTTCTTTCATATTATGATTACATTAACTATATATTATTTTTGTAATGTATATATATCACAGATAGTATAATTATGTAACGTTTCAAAGTGAATAGTATCTAAAAATTAACCACTTCAAATCAAGACTATTATTGGGTCTTCTAAAGGATTTGGTATCTTAAATTCTTTGGAGTATGATTTAGCATACTCATACTTATGGACAATCAGAAAGGATGATTCATATTTTGGAGCATATGTTGTAATGCATTGTTTTAGATTTTGGGGGTTATTTGGATAATAATATAGAAACCATGTTGATAAATTATATTAAAATATTCTTGGAGTCGACCAAAAATACTCCTTTTTGATTATTTTTATGGATGGTTGGGTCCTTCCCCATTTTTCTAGATAAAGGTGTGTGAGTCTCCATTTATTGGACTTAGTCTCATACATGTGACATCATTGCAGGTCCAGTTTTAATAAAAGGAGTTGTTAAACATTTAGAAATGACATAAATCAAATGATGGCCATCAAATATAACCTATATATTTCATGGTTAGTCTTATGTTTTTTCTCTCTATGTCACCTTGTATGTGGTAATGTTGTATCTGGATGCATGGAAATTTTTCACCTTGGTAAGTTAGATCATTTTTTATAGAGGACAGGTAAATTCTAATAGCATACTAATTGGCCCATCCAAAATGATATAATTCCATGCTTGACATATTTCATGTGTTTCACAATTAGTTAAATGACATTGACTATTCTCACATGATATATGGTGATGATGTCAAGAGTCATACCACTATGTCCTTTGGGAGTGTAAGATCGGTAGTGTTGACATTATTAATAAGAATCCTTGAGGGAATACCATTAAAATTTATGTGAATGAAATGGTATCATGAATGAGTTAAGTAAAAGACATGGGATATGAGGTATGATGTGCGGGAATAGTTTACCATGTTGTTTAGTGATAAATCTCAACGATAATTCTGAGAAGAACATAGATATGTGTTGTTAGATGGTGGAGAAGATATAAAATCCCACTTTTCCTAAAATTTGAGGTACATGATAGTTTATTTCGGATTCTATATGTATTATGAGTTTTCATAAAAAAGTTTGAGAAATTGGAATGGAAAAAATATACGGGAAATGAAGCTTCTATATAGAATCTAATTAATTATATGAAATGTTACATGATGTGAATGGTTCTAAATATATTTCATAATTCACTTTCAATGCAAGAATTTTGTTCTATTCATAATCTGTTCACAACATGAGATTACATTCATGAAGTGAAAGGATTATTTGGATCTTAATATAAGGTGACATTTTTCCATTGTATTGGGAATCATGAAGTTTTTGGAAATAATTCGCTGATTCACATCCAAAATGGGATTGTTTCATGAAATTAAATTTATTTCATGTTAAATTATTTTATCTCAAAATTTTATCATATTTCTCTCAAAATCTACCCCTAAGTGATTTTTTGAGTTCTCGTTGATTCAAATTAAAATTTCACTAGATCGTGTTTTAACAAACCATTAAATTTAAGGAAAGCATCTTGGTCTATAATGTCCTCCATGCTCCATCCAATTTCGAATTGGGAGAACCAAAATTGAGACTACCATCACCAGATCTAGAATTGGTAACTTGTTCTAACATATTTTACTTGGTTGTCATTGAGGGTGAGGAATGAGGAATCTAACTCTACCTTGTTTATTCAGTAATTTCAACATCTTCATTGATTTGGAAGTGGGTGGTCTAGAATAAATCCCTAAATTCCTTATTTATTTATCCAGTATGTCTATCCCATGATGTCGCCTAATAAATCCATGTGCGAGGCCTAATTTTATTAGTAACTAGATACAATTGATCAATACATATGTTTATACCTCACTAATATCATATTGTGTATGTTTTCATTGAGACTTGGACTTATGGCCACTTTAGAGGTGCATTTAACTTTAATCTTTTGATATAATAGAAGTTTTTAATACTGGAATTAGATTAACATGGAATTTTCAAAACATGGTAATTACAATAATTGGACTGAGAAATTAATTTTTTTCATGAATTTGAATATATTATCGTGTAATTGGCTTAGCATGATAATAAGATAAAATAGGCATATATGAGAATGTGAATTGTAATTGGGATAAATTTATTAAGTAAAATTTAATTGTTAAAATTATTTTGCTAGTTGGTAACATGGATTAATTGAATGTAAATTTTGATAATGAAAATTTTGGGAAAATAAGAAATTATGGGATATGATTACATGACGGGAATGTTTCATGAATTTTAATTCATTGATTTATATTACATTTTTTATGAATTATAAAATCAAACACATCCTTGGAATTCTCACTTGGTCAGATTTACTATTATCAAGTAAGTGGCCATATCATGGGAATTCATAATAAGTCATGTGATATGTTTTCCTATGGTATAATATTACACCATAGGAACAATAAAGGTGATATATCATATGAATTATTAGTGAAAACAAAATTAAAAGATTATATTTTACATTATTATGGTAGTACACAATGTGAAAACATAAGAATCTATAGTAGGGTATGGCTTATATAGTCGTGTAGGACATGGTTATTTTTTCCATGGCATGGTTTTGAACCATAAGAACATTTAAGTGACTCCAGCATGGGAATTCACATCGATCACAATATTTCTTTTTCAATTGAATCCTAAGGGTGTGATTATTTATTACTTAAAATGATATGAATGAATAATCCTCAGTATCATAGGCATAATCCATTTTTTTGTATTTTCAAATTACACTTTTAAAGGTTATGTGTGAACATTATCAACTTCCGAAAATAAAACCGTTAAAAGGAAAGTCATATCAGATAAAGACTATAAGAAACACCCCTACCCAGTGACTACATCATAATGTCAAGCCTCCACCATCACATGACCGCTCAGCTAGCTGTCCCGTGCAGGGTTTCATGGTCATGGTACCAATAACCAAAGTCATACCCTCTCGTTCATCCAAATCTGAATGTCCAAACTCCAATGAATGCTTCCTACTATAGAAACTCATTTGAAGCTATTCCTTGTAGAATTTATAGAAGCTTTCACATTCCAAAATAAAAATATCAGCAATGATCAATCATGATATCCTTGAAGAGCCATGCATAGGAAAGCTCTAAAATCAAAATTACAAATCAGTTGATTTTTCATTAAAACTATAATATCATCTAAATGAGTGCCCAAATTATAAATCTGAAGCCACTATTGTGTACAGAATGAATACTCTACCTTAGGTGAGGCATCACATCGACATTCATGGGTCAACCATGAATGTTAACTTTTGGACATAAAAATAATTAAAATATTTAATAAAAATATATTATTTTGATGAATTTGTAGATTTATTTTTAATGTTTCTTATTTTTAGGATTCCAGGGTTATAAAAAACCCCAAGAAATCCTCAAAGTTAAGGAAAAGGAGCTCCCTCCAATGAACATTTATGGATTGGGGAATCTAGATCGGTGAACCTCAAATTTGATGGATTGAAGAACCACAACAACATAGCTTCACCCTTCATCAAAAACTGGTCCAAATTATAGGTAGGGTGTTTTTTATTTGTGATTTGTTCCACATTCTTATCTTTGATCATATACATGGACCAACCCATGAATAGGTTGATCGGCTACTCGAACATTCTTGTGGGATTTATAATTTATATGGGAAGATTATTGGGGTTGATTCTGTTATAGATTCATTTTTTCCTCTATGTTCTTTATTATAACATTAACGGATCGAGGCTGACATGAAAAAGGACAAGATCTATTCTTTGGCAATTCTTATGCATTTATCTCTTTCCCCCAATCTTTATGCATACCCCGTTCTTCAGGAAATATGAACAGTGGATCATTACACCTTTGATAAATGGAGAAACTATCTATGAGAGGGGGTATGATAGTGCAACGACATCACAAAGGTGAGATGGAAAAGGCGCGACATGATCCACCCATGGCATCGGTTTATAGTGGCATAATGTGACTCCCCAAGTAGTGGCTCTGTCTAGGTTCAGGTGAAGTGAGAGGTTGACAGAGGACCATTTATAGGGCGGCTGACAGTGGAGGTGGCATGCTTCTCAAAGGGGGGCCGACCTGGTGGAGTGCAAGGAGGACATGATGTTGTTGGGGTGCTCCGCGGTAGAGCGTGAGTCCACAGTCTAGGTGGGATCACATGGGAACCTACAGTGGCAGAGGCCATGGGCGACGATCTGTGACGTGATAGCGAGGGGCCGCTTATGCGGCTTGGTTCAGGTGGGTCCCCAGATGGAAGAGGTTGTATGGGAGATTGAGGATGTTGTTGTTTTCCATGTTGACTGAGGCAGTGCTGCGTTGAACTAGAGTACATAGCTTGGTTGGCTGCATGAAGGAGAAGGGGATGAACCAGCACACATTGGGATGGTTTGGACAGACCAGGCTGCTCCAGCAGCACGGTGGGATTGGTCCAGAGGTCTAGTAATATCAAACCTCGTAGATAGGCCCAACAGGCTTGGATGCCTTGGATTTGTTGGGCAGAGAAGAGTTAGGTCAGCTAGACCGGGCTAGGGCAGACCCAGACCAGCCCCATGTTATAAATGTTTTCTAAAATCATCATAACATTCAAACAGATGGTCTATTTGATGATCTATCTGCAACGTAGGGACCATTGCAATGACACAATACTTTTTAGATAGCTTGGTGGGTTTCCTAGGTTGTACTATTATAGGTGGAGAGTTTCCCTTGGATCTTTCCTCAAGGGTTTAGTTCAGTACTACATCCATATCCCAAGAGAGTAGTCACCTAAAGGCCATGTCCCAGATAGAGTTATGGGGTCCCTTCTTGGAACATGAGGGGTCCTCTGTCACCCCCTTATGGATTTTATGGGAATTTACATGACCTTCGGGAATAGGGTGATAGTTCTCCATCAAGTAGGCCGTATCGATAAGGTTGTTGGTGTTCTTAGAGAAGGACCCCCTACATTACAAGCCGCATCGGTAGGGTTTTAGATATTCTCTGAGAAGGATCCTATGTGTTTTGGGTAAATATAGATTTATATGTTGGTATTATTTTGTAAGGATCCCACTCTATATATTATGATCATTGAATATTGTATTTTCTCATTGGGTGGGGCCCAAATTAGCAGGACCACATTACAAGAGTCTCGAATGACATTATGGCTCAAAGAGTGAGTACTACTAGAATTAGTGTGCCTCATGAAAAATCATATGGATGATGATTGGTATCAACTTACCTCTTTACCATGTGGTTGTTTATGAGTGTACCTGGATATCCTTGGTATTTGTGTTATAGACATATACCTGTGTTGACCTGACTATACTATTCACTTGTAGAATCTCATTTGAGGTATTTTTATGTGGTTTTGGGGTATCCTATTGAGTGTTAATTTACTCATCCCTATATGTGATTTTCCTGCATGTTTCCTATCTAGTGAAGAAGATCAATGCTTTGAGTGAGTCCTTGGAGGATCTGGACTAGGTGGTTCTTAGAGAGATCAAATAGACGTGGTGTGTTTCTATGGATTTAGATAGTTTTATAACACCTTCCCTTCAGGTCGGGTTTTCTACAAATGAGTTTGAATAACATGTCATTCAATTTTATAGACTCTTACTTTGGTGGTCTTGTATTCTAGAACTTTTTACATTCTAGTTTCCTACTTTCGTACTATTTTATTGGTATCATAGTGTATGCATGCGTTGTATACTTATTATTTTTACATTTCGTCATTTTGGTCTTGGATATGATTGTGTGATTTAAGGTACATAGTAAAATTCCTTCCATTTTTGGGATAGGCCTACTCAGTTCTAGTCTCTAGCCCCTGAACAATCGGAGGCAAACTTGGGTTAGCCATGGAATAGTCCCATTTGGTATGGGTCATGAAATAGTGTTATCAGAGGAGGTCATTTCATCTTTTGGACTATAAGTCTATGTGGTTGGTTTGGGGAAACAATGTTGAGTGTTTCGAGTTCAGAATTTAGGATTGGGAATCCAGGGTTTGTGCATCGACCAATATATCCATACACCGGGACACTTGACACTTGCTTCCTAACTAGGTACATAAAAAACATTTCAAGAAATGTAATTGTACATGAATCATATAGGATTTGGCTATGTTCTCATGTCCTTCTTGAGTTAGATCACCATGTATACTCTATTGAATGTGGTACATCATGTATTATTTCAGGATGCCTCCACAAAAAATCCATCCATAATTCTGTAGCGTGATCATGAGGAATATGAACCTAGTGATGAGGCATCAGTACAGGGACATGTGCGAGAGATAACACATTCGGGTTGTTTACAAGTGATACCAGACACATCGAGAAACAATTACTCATAGCACTACCCGTTTAGGATGCACATAGGTTGAGTTAATTTCATGAGATCAATAAGTAGCGACCTTCCATGTTTCAGGGAATGAAATACACCCATGTAGGTGAGGATAGGATTTAGGTAGTCAGATGTGTCTCTCTCCTTTTCAGGATACCTTCTGATCACATGGTGGCCCTAGCCGAGAGCCTTCTTCAGGGATCAGTGGGGTGAATGTAGAGCACTGTTACTCAGAAACATGATGAGGTGACTCTCTCATAGGAATACATAGAACAACTCTTTAAAAAGGATCTCTTTATATCTATGTTTTGATTAGTGCGCATCCATGAGCTGTTGTATTTGCAGTCGGGCAGTCAGACCATGGCAGAGTACTCAGTGAGGCTTACTGTTCCTTCTCCATAATCCACATATACGGTGTGGAGAACATTTTTTAGGGATCAGACCTTCGACCATGGGTTACACTGGGAGAGAATGGAATCCATTATATCCATTAGCATTTGTACCTATGAAAGAATACTAGAGACATATCTACTATTGGAGAGATTTTTAGTAGAGCACACACTAGCTGTTGGAGCTACCTAGAGGCTCGAGGTATTTGAGTCTTTGGTAGTAGGTAGCCGAAGACTATCGTAGGTACCCAAGTGGACCAGACGCCTCTAGAGACTACCCCAAGATATTGGTTCAATGGTGCAAGGTTCCCAAGAAGGCTCGAGTCATCCTAGGGAAATACAGTGTTACGTATGTGCCAGTTAAGAGTATCTGGCATGAGATTTCTTGACCAGACATACAACTAATAGAGATATGGGCAAGGGGATATATATGAAGTCGTATAAAAATGATCAAGGTGGTCCACAGGGAGGCATACGTGGAAGATATGTTAGTAGAGAAGTAGTAAGTGGGTGGTGGTACAACGAGTTTCCACCAACACCCACAGGTGGTCCACATCAGCATCAGGTAGCAGGTGAATAAGGATGAGGAAAACTCCATGAAATGGAGAATTATGACCCTAGTTCTCTAGGGATGATTATAAGTATAATATGTTTCTTTTCTAACCTAGTGATAGTTTTTATAGACACATGTGTCGGCCATTCTTTATTTCAACAAACATTATTTAGGGCTCAAATATTCTGGTTCAACCATTTACTTGTAACAACATGAGATTTTATGAGAATTATTCTTGATGTCTTGTGTTAAATGCTACAAAAAAATTATCTTGTTCTATATACAACACCGTATTAGCTTGCAGTATATGCAACACTATTCTTGGCTTGTGTTACACACAATTTCAAGTTTGTTTTGTAGAAATTATTTTATGGAACAATAAGTATAGATTTTGTTTAATGAATAAAGGAAATAAGTTTTGATTATGTTATACGCAACATAAAAGGGAGCTTGAACTATCTGCAACCTTGACATGGCTTGCGTTACACGCAATCATGACCTTCCTCGATAGTGTGTGTAGTACACAATACCGGGTTTCACTAAACAATAATATATTATTATAATATTATTATCGACTAGCTGTTATGAATAGTATTAATTACATTTTGAATTTTATAACATTATTATTCATTTTACACATTTTCTAGAACACTTTATGAGAACAAAATAAATTTTTCAGGTAAAATAATTATTTTTCAAAAAATGCAGTTTTGCCGCCTTTTGAAGACGCACCCAAATTAAATCTTGTTTTTAATATGTATATAAGTTCAATTTGAAGAAATAAAATTTTTCCCTGGAATCAGGATATAAAAATTTAATTTGGATAAATTTTTCATATTATTATGATAACATTCATATTTTAATGAATTGTAAAAACACGCTATATTTTAATTAAAAAAACCTTTTTTCATAGAAATAATTTATATGGTTAGATTATCTTTTTAATTGGTTTTAAAGTGTAATTATAATATATTTTTACCTTTTAATTCAATTTTGGTCATTGGAATTAATTTCACTTTGAAATTGGACATAAACAAGTGTCGATCTTTTGATAGTAATTGTTTCTTAAAAACACGCTATTTGTTTTTATAACGGGAATTACTTTTAAAATTAATTAATGTAACTTCTATGTTTTGAATTTGAAAAAATATAAATCATATTTAAATTCAGAATATCAAATATATCTTTGGCTGAATTTTTGTTATTTTTCTGAAAAACTTCAATTTTTGATTAATAGTGAAACCACATAGTGGTAGTTAAAAAAAGTGACTCTTTCATTTAAATGAAATTTTACCACTTCTATGAATTGAATTCCAAAAATCATACATACATGGTTGTTATCAAGAAGTGAAATGTTTTTCAATAAAATGAAAATAATTTTTCTTGAATAGTAACTTTTGACTATTATTTACCGCGGTTAAAGGTAAATAGGGTAATTCAAGGTTAAAAGAATATTATAATAATTCCAAATTACCTTAACACTTGTCCTACCTTTATTGGATGAGTCGTGGCCAACCATGGGCATCCATGGGTCGATATTGGGACCCCATTGAGCCACTTGGAAGTGGTAATGACATTTTGGATTAATTAATTTAGCGTAAAGACAAAATTGACATTAACAAAAATCTTTTAGTAATTACTTTTTATAAGAGTGATATAAATTATATTTTCAACTATAAATATTCATTGGATATTTAAAAATATTTCCCAAATGATGGTATTTTTTTATAAATATTAGATATCAAATAAATTAAATTATTTATGATGCAATAATGATGCAGTATTTACCTCATTAAAAAATAATTTAAATAAATAAGATTATAATGATTAAAATATTATCCAAAACATGTCCAATTCTGATTGGATGATTTTATTTCGACCATTAGAAAAATTAACTTTATGTTTAATGATTTTTGGACCTTTTGAAACTGAAGATAATTTTATAATAAAATAATATTTTCACACTTTCTGAAGATGCCCCTATCCTCTCTTATAAAAGGGCATCTCCTCCCTCTCCTCTTTACACCCTTTTGAGCCTTAAATCTCGGAAAAACCCTACCAATTACCTTTATCAACCTCCCTAGTCATATCATAGAGGTTCTGGTCATCTCAAAAGACTAACTCTAGTTATCTAAGAAGAAGTATAAAGGAGGTGGGTCGAAGAGGAGGTAATCTCTTCTTCCGACTCTTTCAAGTTTCTTTCTTCTTCTACATCCTATTATTTAGTTTTTTCATTATAAAGTAATAACATCAGTATTACTTGTATAATGATATGTTATTATAAATATTAAACAACCATATTTCACCTTCTATCCATCCTATGGAAAACGAAATCACCGCGCGTGCGTACGTATGGAATACCGTCTCCACACCATGGTGTAATCAGTTTTTCTACCACCACCTTACTTGTATGGGTATAATGGTGTAAAGAATAAATATATATTATTATTATAACATTATACAAATTCTATGATATTATATTATCCACTCCAATTCCATTCAACAAATATGGGAATGATATCATTGCTCGTGTGCACGTATGGATTACCATCTCCACGATGCAATGAGATTCATTTTCCATGTTAATAATTCAAGAATGATTATAAATTATATATAATAAGTAATCATAAAATGTATGAAATAATAATGCTACTGGATTTATGTATATATATATATATTTCATCTAATTAATTCAATTCAATTCAATAACGAAACGAAAAATAGCGTTCATGCGTACGTACGACATACCATCTCCATGAACGGTGTGTTTCATTTCATTTATCTATCTATTATATATATATACTGAATATATATGATATATAAATCATTTTTTACATTCTGGAAGTAATTAAATCATGATATAAGTAATAATAATTTCAAGAACAACCAGTCAAAACACGTATGATAAATGAAACGATTTTACCAAAAATGTTGCTTTAACATGGAATTTACAAAAGAATGGGTAATATAAAGGCACATGTGAATAATATATGATATCATAAATGTTATTATGGTTCCATTACAAGTTAATAATATGTTTAAACCCACTATACAGAATTTTCGGACACGTACAGAAGAAATTGGACCTAAGGTAATGGATAACTTTTCCAATCTCATTCTTATCCGAGATTGTTTATTCATAAGTATTTACTGGGGTAATGTTTATTATCCATGTCCATATGTTCTAAAAATGTTTTCCTAAAATGTTTACTTTTATTCCACGTATGTTTAAAGTCATTTTTACCCTTTTTTTACATTTACCACATCGTATGGAAGGAATCTTTATTTTGTTTAAAACACGAGGTTCTTTTTGACTTTTCTGGAAAAAGTATGAGAAGAATGTTTTTTAACTTATACTACATGAACATATTTTTACGGTTTCATAAGTCCTTATTTTCATGAATCTAACTCTACAAGATTTAATGACTATTTTCAACAAAATTATTTTCATTTAAAATTATCTGGCATTTTTTGAAAAGAAAATGATTTTGAAGAAGAAATGATATTTTCCTCAAGAATTCATTTCATGTGTTTTATCAAAACCATTTTCCATATAAGATGAAATTATTTCATATGTGTATGTTTCAAGTATAATGTCTCTATGATTTACATGGATTCACTTTTCTTATGATGAAATGATATCCATCTGTTTTATATGTATTATGTTATGATGGGATGATGTTTGTGAATCCCATTTTATTCATTGGGTTACGATGAATGATTTATGTTTATGTTGTGGCACACTTAAGAATGATTTCATTATGGGATTTGTGGGATATATATCTCCCTCTAATTCATTTGGTAAGGATTTATATCTTATGAGATAGACATGGCTAGAACGGAAAGTTAATATGGTTTAGTGTTACAGGACTGGAATGAGGAGTGAACTCGATTCAGAAAGGGACTTTGTCCACTAAGATGGTCCTGGAAGCAATACCTTGGCTACTATGTAAATCATATCATGTGCTTAATGGTTTTACACAATAACATGTTTTCTTCACATTATATTTTATCATGATTTATGTTCCATTATGATATATGCCTTACGTACTTCCACGATTTATATCTTTGATCAAGATTTTGATATCTGGATTTTATGTTCACATTTTTTCATTCAAATGTTTAAGGATTGTTTAAGGACTATTTTATGTTCATTATGTTTACCCTTACTGAGCATTTGAGCTCACCCTTTTTATGTTTTCTTTTCCCTGGGATATAAAGAAAGGTTTTAGGTAAGAAAACAAAAGGGGAAGATTTTTATGGGTGATGTTAAAGATCTTTCACCAAGATTAGAAGATTATATCCCGAGTTTCCAGAGACACTAAACAATTACGGTCCTTTGGTGTCTGTTTTTTGTTATGTATTAGATGTTCCACAAAAGTAATGTAATGCCTATGTACATCATGATTGGTTCTCTACAGTTGGTATCAGAGGAAAGGTTTAGTCAACCTTTGGAAACTGGGATGCGAGAACTTTAGTGAGATCCCTAGAGATATTTATAAGGTATGTCTAGGGATGTCCCTAAGGTTTAGTATAACTATATGTTATAGTCCTATAATTATTTTTAAGATCATGAATAACCTAGGGTGAACCTAGGGTGTCCTGGATTAAAGAATGTGTGATAATTTATACATCCCATAAGTGACTTTTTATGATTATGTGGTTCCTTGTTATTTTAACGGTTTCTTACACCATGGTTTTTTGTTTTAGTCAATGGAAGGAACTAGAAGGAATTGGGTCAACATTGAATCCAATGGACAAATTGGTGACTATGAGAAACGAAATTGTGTAATTCCTTGAAATAATGATTTTTTTATTATGCCGAATCATTCATCGCGATACATGATTAACATGGTGAACATTAGTGGTATTCCTAATTCATCAAATAAGAGAATGATGGACTTTTATGGATATTCGCATGGTGAGGAGCATAGAGAAAGGAAGATTGAGATTTCTAAAGAAGGTAAGAAGAACCTTGATGTATACCTAAAGTGGAGGGGAATATGTTATCTGTGTGGAGATAAGGGTCACAGGGTGACAGGCTATTATGGAGTTCAATGTATTATCTGTGGAGAACATGGGCATTACCCAACTGAATATCCCAACTTAAGAGGTTACTTATAAATCATGGAAGGACTTATTCCATGAAAAACATTGAAATCGATGGATTGAAGTGTTTATGTATTAGTATTCAAGAATAATGTTGTTGAGTTACTTTTATGGTATATTGGAATATCTACGTATTGGTCCATTGTGGTTTTAAATAATTTTATTGTACCAACAACCATGAAAAGTGATTGAAATATTTTTGTAAAGAAGATGAAATATGCACAATGAAGGGATAATGAGAAAATAATATGTATGATAGTATTCATGAGCTCATGACTGATATAAGGACAATGTGATATCATGTTTTGAGGATATCAAAATTTTAGGATTTTGGTATGTGGAATGAGTTAAATTTTGACAACATTTATGTTTTCACTAGGGTTAAAAGGGTATTCATTTTTCAAGAGAATACATGATTAAGGTATTCACATGTCTGGAATGTTACCAAAAAAATATATTTTATGATATATGGGGGATAAATGATGTTATTCACATGATCAGAAGATGAAATTTATAGTAATTGTTTTCCTTATACTACGATCTTGGACAGAAGTATTTTGGATAAGCCTATAGATTGGAATGAATTTAGTTAGACATAATATAGTATTGTTTAAGGCTTGAACTTTTTTTGATATAATTGCACGAATGTTATAATAGTGTAGTTTTAGAAAAAGGACAACCCATAGGATGGGCGACAACCCATCTCGTCGGACAAGGCTGTGGGAATCGAACCCACAAACGAAGTTCAACAGGCCTTTATCGCCTACCACTGGCCTACAGGAAGTCCATGGTTAGTAGAAACTAGTTTTATTTTATTAAGCGGTTTGATAGGTAAAGTATAAGTCCATTTTTGGAATAATATACGATTAATCTTAGCATAGATGGACTAATGTATATTTAATAAATTGTGCTAAACTTTCTGTGATAGAAACAGATGGAATGACCTATCATTTTATCGCATGATCTGCTAACACTTCATGAATGACAAATTGAACTTCTTTTCTTTAAGAGATGAAGTGGAAATTTTTCAAGGCACAAACAATAATTAGACTGTACCAAGATCAAGTAAGTATTCAACAATTTTTCTACATTAGGGAAATGATCTTGAGAACTAAAAATGTTGTCCTAGCGTCCTTATATCTAATTAATCATATGGTACCTTAAATCATCACAAATTTATGGCTCTGTGATTGTCAGATTTTTCATAGCCATGTCCTCTACCACTCTCCATCAGAACATGATGGTTAGATTTTTATTCCATATCCATATTTCCAACTATGTTCTCCAATGTGGAAACCTAGTGAGGATCTAATTTGGGTAACCCTTATGTTTCATACTTCACTTTTTAAAATTAAGTTTTAGTAATCCTTTTTACGATGCGGGTTTTATGAAAGAAACTTCCAAGTAGTAAACCATTTACAACCTGGACAAATTTTGAGGGTGAAATGCATTTCAAGGGGGGTAGAATGTAACAACGCAAGATTTTATGAGAATTATTCTCGATGCCTTATGTTGAATGCTGCACCAAAATTATCTTGTTCTATATGCAACACTGTATTATCTTGCAGTATACACAACAATATTCTTGGCTTGTGTTACACACAATTTCAAGGTCATTTTGTATAAATTATTCTACGCACCATTAATTATAGATTTTGTTTAATGTATAAATGAAATATGTTTTGATTATTTTATATGCAACAAAAAAGGGATCTTGCACTACCCGCAACCTTGACTTGGCTCGTGTTACACGCAATCACGACCTTCCTCGATAGCGTGTGTAGTACGCAATACCGGGTTTCACAAAACAACGACATATTGTTATAATATTATTATGGGATATTTTTTAGGAAAATTATTTACTAAATATTTAATTTTATAACATTATTATTCATCTTAAACATTTTCTAGAACCTTTTATGATAAAAAAAGAAAATTTTCAGATAAAATAAGTATTTTTCAAAAAATACAGTTTTGTCGCCTTTTGATGGCGCACCCACATTAAATCTAATTTTTAACATATTTATAAGTTCCATTTGACAAAATAAATTTCTTCCTTGGAATCAGGATATAAAAATTTAATTTGGATAAATTTTTCATATTATTCTGATAACTTTCATAATTTAATGAATAGTAAAAACACGCTATATTTTAATTAAAAACAACTTTTTTCATCCTATTTTTTATATGGTTAGATTATCATTTTTATTAGTTTTAAAGTGTAATTAGAATATATTTCTACAATTTAATCCAATGTTGGTCATTGGAATTAATTTTACTTTGAAATTGGACATAAACAAGTGTCGATCTTTTGATAGTTATTGTTTTTTAAAAACACGCTATTTGTTTTGATAACGGCAATTAATTTTAAACTTAATTAATTCCACTTATATGTTTTGAATTTGGAAAAATAGACATCATTTATGAATTTGGAATATCAATTATAGCTTAAAATTAATTTTTGGTATTTTCCTGAAAAACATCAATTTTTGATGAATAGTGAAACCACTTAATGGTAGTTAAAAACACTGTCTCTTTCATTTAAATGAAATTTTACCACTTCTGTGATTTAACTTTCAAAAATACTACATACATGGTTTTCATCATGAAGTAAAATTTGGTTCAATAGGATGAAAATAATTTTTGGAGAATAGTAACTTTTGACTTTTATTTACCACAGTTAAAGGTAAATAGGTTAATTCAAGGTTAAAAAATATTTTAATAATTCAAAATTAGCTTAACACTTGTCCTACCATTATTGGATGAGTAGTGGAAGACCCTGGGTATCCGTTGGTAGATTTTGGGACCCCATTGAGCCACTTGGTAGTGATAATAACAATTGGGATTAATTAATTTAATGTAAATACAAAATTGACATTAACAAAAACATTTTAGTAATTAATTTTTATAAGGGGTTATATAAATTTTATTTTTGACTATAAATATTAATTGTAAAGCTGAAAAAATTTCCTAAATGATGGTATTTGTTTTATAATTTGTAGACATCAAATAAATTAAATTAGTTATGACACAATAATGATGCAGTATTTGCCGCATTTAAAAATGATTTAAATAAATAAGATTATAATGATTAAAATAATATCCAAAAAATGTCCAATTCTGATTTTATGACTTTATTTCGACCATGATCCATCTTATCTTTATCTTTAATTATTTTTGGGCCTTTTGAAACAGAATATAAGTTTTTAATAAAATAATATTTTCACACTTTCCAAAGGTTCCCCTCTCCTCTATTATAAAATGGCACCTCCTCCCTCTCCCTTTTACACCCTTTTGATCCTTGAAGCTTGTCCAAAACATTCCAATTAATCTTCTCAACCACTCTAGTTATATAATATAGGTTCTGGTCTTCTCAAAAGACAAACTCTAGTGCCCTATGAAAAAGTTTAAATGAGGTGCGTCGAGGAAGAGGTAATCTCTTCTACCGACTCTTTCAAGTTTCTTTCTTCTTCTACTTCTTCTTCGTTAGTTGTTTCATTATAAAGTAATAATATCATTATTACATATATACTGATATGTTATTATAAATTTGAAACAACACCATTTCACCTTCTTTCCATCCTACGGAAAACAAAATCACTGCGCGTGCATACGGACGAAATATCATCTCCACGCCGTGGTGTAATCCGTTTTTCCACCACCACCTTACTTGGATGGGTATAATGGTGTAAAGAATAACTATATATGATTATTATAACATCATACTGATTATAAGATATTATATCATCCTGTAATGTCCCGGACCTCTCCGACCCATTCCTTTGTCCAAAAGAAGGTCACGAAGTGTTTTGGATGGTAAAATGGACTTTTCCCACACTTTTCAGATTTTTGAAACTACACGCCGTGTAGTGTGAGTACACGCCATGTACCACCTCGCCAGTTATACCCAGTGTGGAAGGACGTGTCCTTGCCGTGTGAAATAAATGGGTACACGCCATTTACCTCATACTACATGTCGTGTAGTCTCTCCCCACGTACGCCTTACCGTGTGTTGACCAATCAACGACCGTGTGCCGTGTTGGAGTCGTGTCCTTGCCGTGTGAAATAAATGGGTACACACCGTGTATCCAATACTACATGTCGTGCAGCCTCTCCCCGCGTACGCGTTACCATGTGTTGACCAGTCAACGGTCGTGTGCCATGTTAGAGTCGTGTCCTTGTTGTGTGAAAAAAATGGGTACACGCCGTGTATCCCATACTACACTCCATGTAGTCCCTCCCTGCATATGTGTTACCCTCAAGCCGTGTGTTGACCAGTCAATGGCCGCGTTCCACGTTGAATGCCATGTTGGAAGCCGTGTGGTGACCGTGTGAAACGACCGAGTACACGCCGTGTACCATAAAGTACATGATGTGTACTTTTTCTTTTCTCGTCTATAAAAGGAGGGGTCCCCGCCTCCTTTTCAACTCACCCCTCTCCACCCCATTCCTCTGAGAAGAGCTCTCCCAAGAGACTCGAAGGCTCCTTTTCTTCCATAACTTCTTCGTCCATGCTCTGATTTACGATCCGTCAGCGACCATGGGATCGTAACGACGAGTCAGAACTTCTGAGTTTGGATCCGTTGTATTTCATTTGGCCTTTCCTTTCCAACTTCCACCCTAGGATGTTTTTCCGGGACTTGACAGAAGTGACGGACGCCGAAGGACGTCATCTAATGTTGATCCGGGGAAGCGTTGTGATCAGAACCTATTGAGGTAGGGATCTTACCTTTGTCTCTCTAAATTGTGCATCATGCAGGGTGAGTCTCCTCTTGTTTTCATGAGAAACGGTTGAACCAATAAACGAAGATAATAACCGGTTAAAGAACGGGGATGGGGAAGTTGTTATGTTTATCTTTATATCCTATGATATTATGTTGTGAATTGAATAGGACTATGCCTACTGAAAAACACGGTTGTTGGGGGCCTTTGCTTACACAATTAAATGTTTCCCTATCTTATAGACCATTTTTGTGAATGGAACCTTGTGGAAAATGGAATTTGGTTAATGACATAATGTTGGATATTTTAAAATCGGGAACCCTTGTGTGATCACCCCGGTTGAACAAAATGGAATAATGAACATGTGGGTGTTGGCTTGGATGCATGGCATGTGATGGGGGTGTTTCTTTGGTTATTGTGGATCAAGTGAGAAGCAGGGCTGCGGTTGGCTTGTTTGTGGGTTGATGTGAATTCTATGTTAGTGATGGGAAGAGGGGCTATGATAAAATGGTAAGAAGGGGTGATGATGTATGGTGTGGTTGTGGTTATGGTAGTTGGAAGCGGGCTATAGGGATGGGCTTGAGTGTGAACGAACTATGGGTTGAGAATAATAAATAAGAAGTGGAAGAGTTAATGAATGGTGGGGCATGGTAATGGAACGGGATTAATAATCAATGGGTTGGTTGGTTAATAAGAAGGGACTTGTTGTGATGCTTTTGTTTTCCTAACTTGATTTTTGGATCGCAGGGATATGTTTCACGAACGATTGATGTGGTTGGTTGTGGATAGTTTCCCAGTAGTTAAGGAACTAAATAAACTAATTCTGCTAAAACCTAAAAACCTAAATGGATTTGGGGTTGTTTGTTGTATGCATTCTTTGTAGTAGTAGTGCCGAGGCACATGCTCATTTCTCTGATTAGAATCCATAGGTTGGGCTGAGTGTTTGGTATATATATATATATATATGTATGTATCTGTATCTTTTGTGTTTTATCGCAACACACCCATGTTAAGAACTTAGTGTCGAACACTCCAATTTCATGGGAGAGGGTGTTTTCCCCTTAGTTACTAGCTCCTTCCTGCTCCTTCTTCCCAAGGTTGTGATGGATTGAGGTGACCCTACACCTAAGACCCTTCAGGTAGGTTTCGATTGGGGTGGCATTAGCCCAAGACTATTTGGGCAGGTTTTACTGTTTCCGAAGAATCTTCGGGATGTGGCCTAGGTGTGTGCGGGCCGGATACGTGGTTGTGAGGCCCAGGTGTGTGCGGGCAGCAGACGTGGTTGTGAGGCCCATGTGTTTGCGGGCGGGATACATGGTTGTGAGGCCCAGGTGTGTGCAGGAGGGATACGTGGTTGTGAGGCCCAGGTGTGTGCAGGTGGGATACGTGGTTGCGAGGCCAAGGTGTGTGCGGGTGGGGAGAGTGTGGCAGCGTCAGGGCATTCTCCATTAGGAAGAGTAGATAACTAAAGGGAAATGGTGTGGGGTACCCAATACTCTTGTTCTTATATACTAGTACCTATTGTGATTGAGTTTTTGGTGAGTGTGGCTGGTGAGGTTGGGTGGATAGAATTCATTACTAGGTTTCTTCTATTGTTCTCATCGTACATTAGGATGTCTCCCCACTTGTGCACGAGAGCTTTAGGTTTCCTTACTGAGTATACTTGTATGCTCACCCTGCATTTAATTTCAAGTTTCCAGGAGGACTACCAGGGCCGTGCGGGACCCTACTAGTTAGGACAGTTGGATTTGTTGGAGTTGTTGTACTCTTGTTTTCTTTTGGTATTGTATTTTGAGATTTTTTTTACTTGTACCTTGTTATAAACTATTTAAACATTCATGTGGGATTGGTTTGGGTTTATTTCTATACACTTGTTCTTCTCCTTTTTGTTGGTTGACTTGTCCTATTTCCCGATCATAAATAATAAAAGGATAATTCCTCCCATATTTGTGAAAACTCAGACCCTTGGTGCTAGTCACCACTCTGGGGCCTACTGGAAGCGGGACTCGGGGTTCATTATCTCCCTTTCACCATTTCCAGCTCAGGAGGGGCATCTTTGGTGGGAGGGGTAGTAACTAAGGGAGTTCTCTGTGAGTTCCGGATGTGTGGGGCAAGGAAAAAACCTAACCCTTAATCGAGACGCATTAATGTGGATGCGATTGAACCCATGCGGGCGAGTCAGTGCCACCTAAAGCGGATAATATCTCGACCTAGGAGAAGAAATTTTTTCCCAAAACACATGTTCGGGCAGTGGGTTGGTTGTGGGGTGTTGGGGGTAGTGGAAGTTGGAAAATATTGATATATGGAAGTGGGAAGGCCCAATCCATAATCGAGACACATTAATGAGGATGCGATTAAACCCGTGTAGGCGAGTTAGTGCTACCTAGAGAGGATAATATCTTGACATAGGAGGTGGAATTCCTTACACCAATGATTAGGGTTGTTGGTTGGGTTCCTGTTATAACGTGAACCCTAAGAGGTATCTTGTTGGGTTCCTCTGGGTTGGTTTTTGAATTTTCGGGGACGAGAATGTTTCAAGAGGTATCTCATGTAATGTCTCGGACATCTCCAGCCCATTCCTTTGTCAAAATGAAGGTCACGAAGTGTTCTGGAGGGTAAATGGGATTTTCCCACACTATTCAGAATTTTGAAACTACACGCCGTGTAGTGTGAGTACACGTCTTGTACCTCCTATCCTGGTATACCACGTGTTGAAGGCCGTGTCCTTGCCGTGTGAAATAAATGGGTACATGCCATGTAGTCTCTCCCCGCGTACGGGTTACAGTGTGTTGACCAGTCAATGGCCATGTACCGTGTTGGAGTCATGTCCTTGTCGTGTGAAAAAAATGGGTACACGCCAAGTATCCAATACTACATGCCGTGTAGTCTCTCCCCACCTACGCGTTACCATGTGTTGACCAGTCAACGGCCATGTGCCAGGTTTGAGGAGTGTCCTTGTCGTGTGAAATAAATGGGTACTCGCCATGTATCCAATACTACACGTCGTGTAGTCCCTCCCTACGTATGCGTTACCCTCAAGCCATGTGTTGACCAGTCAACGGCCGCGTTCTGCGTTGAAGGCCGTGTTGGAAGTCGTGTCGTGACTATGTGAAACGGCTGAGTACACACCGTGTACCATAAAGTACACGCCGTGTAATTTTTCTTTTCTTTCCTATAAAATGAGGGGTCCCCTACTTCTTTTCAACTGACCCCTCTCCTCCCCATTCCTCTAAGCAGAGCTCCCCCAAGAGACTCGAAGGCTCCTTTTCTTCCATAACTTCTTCGTCCGAGCTCTGATTTATGATCCATCAGCGGCCACAGGATCATAACGATGAGGAGGAACTTCTGAACTTGCATCTGTTGTCTTTACTTTGGCCTTTCCGTTCCAACTTCCACTCGAGGAGGTTTTTCCAAACTCGACAGAAGCAACAGATGTTGACAGAGGTCTTCTATAGTTGATCCGGGGAAGCGTTGTGATCAGAACCTTTTGAGGTAGAGATCATACCCTAGTCTCTCTAAATTTTGCATCATGAGGGGTGAGTGTCCTCTTGTTTTCATGAGAAACGGTTGAACCAATAAACGAAGATAATAACTGGTTAAAGAATGAATATGGGGAAGTTTTTATGTTTACCTTTATATCCTTTGATATTATGTTTTGAATTGAATAGGCTTATGCCTACTGAACATCACGGTCGTTGGGGGCCTTTGCTTGTGAAATTAAATGTTGCCCTATATTCTAGACTGTTTTTGTGAATGGAACCTTGTGGAAAGTGGAATTTGGTTAATCACGTAAAGTTGGCTGTTTTAAAATCTAGAACCCTTGTGTGATCACCCCAGTTGAAAAAAATGGAATAATGAACATGTGGGTGTTGGATTGGATGCATTAAATGTGATGTGGATGTTTTGTGGGTTGTTGTGGATCGGGTGAGCAGTAGGTCTGCAGTTGGATTGTTTGTGGGTTGGTGTGAATTCTATGTTAGTGATGGGAAGCGGGGATGTGATAAAATGGTATCAAGGGGTGATGATGTATGGCGTGGTTGTGGTTATGGTGGTTGGCAGCGGGCTACTGGGATGGGCTTTAGTGTGAACGAACTATGGGTTATGAATAATAAATACTAAGTGGAAGAGTTAATTAATGGTGGGTCATGGTAATGGAATGAGATTAATAATCAATGGGTTGGTTGGTAAATATGAAGGGACATGATGTGCTGCTTGTGTTTTCCTTACTTGATTTGTGGATGGCAGGGAGATGTTTCATGAATGATTGATGTGGTTGGTTGTGGATTGTTTCCTAGTAGTTAAGGAACTAAATAAACTAATTCTGGTGAAACATGAAAACCAAAATGGGGTTTGGGTTGTTTTTTGTATGCATGCTTCGTAGTAGCAGTGCCGAGGCACGTGCTCAGTTCTATGATTAGAAGACATAGGTTGGGCTGAGTGTTTGGTATATATGTATATGTATATGTATATTTTGTGTTTTATCGCACCACACCCATTTTGAGCACTTAGTGCTGAACACTCCCATTTCATGGGAGAGGGTGTTTTCCCCTTAGTAACTACCTCCTTCCTGCTCCTTCTTCCCTAGGCTGTGATGGCTTGAGGTGACCTTACACTTAAGATCCTTTAGGTAGGTTCTGATTGGGGTGGCATTATCCCAAGACTCTTCGGATAGGTTTTACTGTTTCCTAAGAATATTCGGGATGAGGCCCAGGTGTGTGCGGGAGGGATACGTGGTTGTGAGGCCCAAGTGTGTGCGGGAAGGATACGTGGTTGTGAGGCCCAGGTGTGTGCGGGCGGGATACGTGGTTGTGAGGCCCAGGTGTTTGTGGGTGGGATACGTGGTTGAGAGGCCTAGGTGTGTGCGGGCGGGGAGAGTGTGGCAGCATCAAGAAATTCACCATTAGGAAGAGCAACTAACTAAATGGAAATGGTGCGGGGTACCCAATACTCTTGTTCTTATATAATAATACCTGTTGTGATTGTGTTTTTTGTGAGTGCAGCTGGTGAGGTTGGGTGGAAGGAATTCTTTGCTAGGTTTCTTCTGTTGTTATCACGGGACATTAGGATGTCTCCCAATTGTGCACGAGATCTTTAGGTTTCCCTGCTGAGTATACTTGTATTCTCACCCAACGTTTACTTTCAGGTTTCCAGGAGGACTACCAGGGCCATACAGGACCCTACTAGTCGGGATAGTTGGAGTTGTTTCAGTTTTTCTACTCTTGTTTTCTTTTGGTATTGTATTTTGATCTTTCTTCTACTTGTACATTGTTATAAACTATTTAAACATGCATGTTGGATTGGTTTGTGTTTATTTCTATACACTTTCTCTTCTCCTTTTTGGTGTTTGACTTGTCATATTTCCTGATCCTAAATAATAAAAAGGTAATGCCTCCCATATTTGTGAAAACTCATACCCTTGGTGCTAGTCGCCACTCTGGGGCCTACTGGAGATGGGACTCGGGGGTCATTATCTCCCTTTCACCATTTCCAGCTCAAGAGGGGCATCATTGGTGAGAGGGGGTAGTAACTAAGGGAGTTCTCCGTGAGTTCTGAATTTGTGAGGAAATGGAAAAACCTAACCCTTAATCGAGACACATTAATGAGGATGCGATTGAACCCGTGTGGGTGTTTCAGTTCCGCCTAAAGAGGATAATATCTCGACAAAGGAGAAGGAATTTTTTCCCAGACAACATGTTCGGGCAGTGTGTTGTTTGTGTGGTGTTGGGGGTAGTGCAAGTTGGAAAATCCTGATATATGGAAGTGGGAAGGCCCAATCCTTAATCGAGACGCATTAATGCGGATGCGATTAAACCTGTTCAGGCGAGTCAATGCCGCCTAGAGCGGATAATATCTCGACATAGGAGGGGAAATTCCTAACACATATGATTAGGATTGTTGGTTGGGTTCCTGTTATAACGAGAACCCTAAGAGGTATCTTACTGGGTTCCTCTGGGATGGTTTCTGAATTCTCGGGGACGAGAATGTGTTTAGTGGTATCTGATGTAATGGCCCAAACCTCTCCGGCCCATTCCTTTGTCAAAAATAAGGTCATGAAGTGTTATGGAGGGTAAAATGGACTTTTCCCACAGTTTTCATAATTTTGAAACTACATGTTGTGTAGTGTGAGTACACGCCGTGTACCCCTCTCTAGGTATACCACGTGTTGAAGGTCATGTCCTTGCCATGTGAAATAAATGGGTACGCGTCGTGTTCCTCATACTACATGTTGTGTAGTCTCTCCCTGCGTACGCGTTACCGTGTGTTGACCAGTCAATGGCCGTGTTCCCTGTTAGAGCCGTGTCCTTGCCATGTGAAAAAATGGGTACACGTCGTGTATCCAATACTACATGCTGTGTAGTCTGTCCCCGTGTACGCGTTACTGTGTGTTGACCAGTCAACGGCTGTGTGCCATGTTGGGGTCGTGTCCTTGACATGTGAAATAAATGCGTACACGCTGTGTATCCAATACTACATGTCGTGTAATCCCTCCCTGCGTATGCGTTACACTCAAGCCGTGTGTTGACCAGTCAACAGCCGCGTTCCACGTTGAAGGCCATGTAGGAAGCCGCGTGGTGACCGTGTGAAATGTCCGAGTACCCACCGTGTACCATAAAGTACACGCCGTGTACTTTTTCTTTTCTCGCCTATAAAAGGAGGGGTCCCCTCCTCCATTTCAACTCACCCCTCTCCTCCCCATTCCCATGAGTAGATCTCTCCCAAGAGACTCGAAGGATTCTTTTCTTCCATAACATCTTCGTCCGAGCTCCGATTTATGATCCGTCAGTGGCCACGGGATCGTAACGACAAGGAGGAACTTCTGAGCTTAGATCCTTTGTCTTTCCATTGGATTTTCCTTTCCAACTTCTACCTGAGGAGGTTTTTCCGGGACTCGACAGAAGTGACGGACGCCGACAGACGTCTTCTAAAGTTGATCCGGGGAAGGGTTGTGATCAAAACCTATTGAGGTAGGGATCTTACCTTAGTCTCTCTATATTGTGAATCATGCAGGGTGAGTACCCTCTTAGTTTCAGGAGAAACGGTTGAAACAATAAACGAAGATAATAACTAGTTAAAGAACGGGGATGGGGAAGTTTTTATATTTATCTTTATATCCTGTGATATTATGTTGTGAATTGAATTGGCTTATGCCAAATGAAAATCACGTTCGTTGGGGGCCTTTACTTGCGCAATTAAATGTTTCCCTATCTTCTAGACCACTTTTTTGAATGTATCCTTGTGGATAGTGGAATTTGGTTAATCACATAATGATGGCTATTTTTAAATCTGGAACCCTTGTGTGATCTCTCCGGTTGAACAAAATGGAATAATGAACATGTGGGTGCTGGCTTGGATGCATGGCATGTGATGGGGGTGTTTTGTGGGTTGTTGTGGATCGGGTGAGCAGTAGGGCTGCGATTGGATTGTTTGTGGTTTGGTGTGAATACAATGTTAGTGATGGGCAACGGGGCTATGATAAAATGGTATCAAGGGGTGATGATGTACGGTGTGGTTGTGGTTATGGTGGTTGGCAGTGGGCTGTAGGGATGGGCTTGAGTGTGAACGAACTATGGGTTGTGAATAATAAATAAGAAGTAGAAGAGTTAATGAATGGTGGGGCATGGTAATGGAATGATATTAATAATAAATGGGTTGGTTGGTTAATAATAAGGGACTTGCTGTGCTACTTGTGTTTTCCTAACTTGATTTGTGGATGTCAAGGATATGTTTCACGAATGATTGATGTGGTTGGTTGTGGATAGTTGCCCAGTAGTTAAGGAACTAAATAAACAAATTCTGCTGAAACGTGAAAACCTAAATGGGGTTGGGGTTGTTTGTTGTATGCATGCTTCGTAGTAGCAGTGCCGAGGCATGTTATCAGTTCTATTATTAGAAACCATAGGTTGGGCTGAGTGTTTGATATATATATATATATATATGTATCTATATCTTTTGTGTTTTATCGCACCACACCCATGTTGAGATCTTAGTGCCAAACACTCCCATTTCATGGGAGATGGTGTTTTCTCCTTAGTTACTAGATCCTTCCTACTCCTTCTTCCCTAGGCTGTGATGGATTGAGGCTACCTTACACCTAAGACCCTTCAAGTAGGTTTCGATTGGGGTGGATTTATCCCAAGACTCTTCGGGAAGGTTTTACTGTTTCCCAAGAATCTTCGAGATGAGGCCCAGTTGTGTGTGTGCGGGATATGTTGTTGTGAGGCCCAGGTGTGTGCGGGCGGGATAAGTGGTTGTGAGGCCTAGGTGTTTTCTGGTGGGATATGTGGTTGTGAGGCCTAGGTGTGTGCGGGAGGGATACGTGGTTGTGAGGCCCAGGTGTTTGCGGGCAGGATACGTGGTTGAGAAGCCCAGGTGTGTGCAGGCGGGGAGAGTGTGGTAGTGTCAGGACATTCGCCATTAGGAAGAGCAGCTAACTAAAGGGAAATGGTGCGGGGTACCCAATACTATTTTTATTATATACGACTACATGTTGTGATTGTGTTTTTGGTGAGTGTAGCTGGTAAGGTTGGGTGGATAGAATTCCTTACTAGGTTTATTCTGTTGTTCTTAAAGGACATTAGGATGTCTCCCCACTTGTGCATGGGAGATTTAGTTTTCTCTACTAAGTATACCTGTATGCTCACCCTATTTTTACATTTAGGTTTCCAGGAGGACTACCAGGGCTGTGTGGGACCCTACTAGTCGGGACAGTTGGAGTTGTTGTAGTTGTTGTACTCCTGTTTTCTTTTGGTATTGTATTTTGAGCTTTCTTTTACTTGTACCTTGTTATAAACTATTTAAACATGCATGTGGGATTGGTTAGGGTTTATTTATATACACTTGTTCTTTTCCATTTTGGTGGTTGACTTGTCCTATTTCGCGATCTTAAATAATAAAAGGGTAATGCCTCCCATATTTGTGAAAACTCCTACCCTTGGTGCTAGTCGCCACTCCGGGGCCTACTGGAGGCAGGACTTGGGGGTCATTATCTCCCTTTCATAATTTCCATCTAAGGAGGGGAATCTTTGGTGGGAGGGGGTCGTTACACATCCACTCCAATTCTATTCAATAAATATGGGAGCGATATCATCGCTCCAGTGTATGTACGGATTACCGTCTCCATGAAGCGATGAGATTCATTTTCCATGTTAACAATTCAAGAATGATTATAAAGTAAATATAATAAGTAATCATGAAATATATGACATAATAATGCTACTGGATTTATTTATATATATATCTATGTCATCTACTTAATTCTATTCAATACTATAAGGAAATGAAAAATAGTGTTCATGCGTACGTACGGCCTACCGTCTCCATGAAAAGTGTGTTTCATTTCATTTATATATCTATTATATATATATATAATGAATATATATGATATATAAATCATGTTTTACATTCTTTTAGTAAGTAAATAATGATATATGTAATAATAATATCACAAATAACAAGTCCAAACAAGTACGATAAATGAAACGATTTTACCGAAAACACTGCTTTAACATGGAATTGACAAAATAACGGGTAATATAAAGGAATACGTGAATCATATATGATATCATAAAAATTATTATGGTTTTGTTACAAGTTAATAATAAATTTAAACCAACTATAAAGGATTTTTGAACATGTACGGAAGAAATTGGACCTAAGGTAAGGGATAATTATTCCAATCTCATTCTTATCCGATATTGTTTATTCGTAAGTAGTTACTGGGTTTATGTTTATTATCCATTTCCATATGTTCTCAAAATGCTTTCATAAAATGTTTAATTTTCATAAATGTATGTTTAAAGTCATTTTTACTGTTTTTTTACATTTACCACATCGTATGGAAAGAATCTTTCTTTTGTTTACCATACGAGGTACTTTTTGACTTTTCCGGAAAAAGTACGAGAAGTAGGTTTTTTAACTTATATGGAATGAACCAATTCTTACGGTTTCATAACGCCTTATTTTCATGAAGTTTAATCTACAATATTTAATAAATATTTTCAAAAAAATCCTTTCCTTTTAAAATTTCATGGCATTTTGTTAAAAGAAAATGATTTTGAAGAAGAAATGATATTTTCCTCAAGAATTCATTTCAAGTGTTTCATCAAAACCATTTTCCATATATGATGAAATTATTTCATATGTGTATGTTTCAAGTATAATGTATCTATAATTTACATGGATTCACTTCTCTTATGATGAAATGATATCCATTTATTTTATATGGATTATGTTATGATGGGATGATGTTTATGAAACCCATTTTATTCTTTGGTTTATGATGAGTGATCTGTGTTTATGTTGTGGAACATGTAAGAATGATTACATTATGCGATGTGTGGGACCTATATCTCCCTCCAATGCATTGGGTATAGGTTTTTATCTCTTGAGATAGACATGTATGGAACGGTAAGTTAATCCAGTTTAGTGTTACAGGACTAGAACGAGGAGTGAACTCGATTCCGAAAGGGACTTTGTCTACTAAGATGGTCTTGGCTGCAACGCCTTAGATACTATGGAAATCATATCATGTACTTAATATTTTTCCACAATTACATGTTTTCTTCCCATGCTATTTTATAATGATTGATGTTCCATTATGATATATGCCTTACATACTTCCAAGATTTATGTCTTTGCTCAATATTTTGATGCTTTGATTTTATGTTCAATTTTTTGCATTCAAATGTTTATGGATTGTTTTATGTTATATATGTTTAACCTTACTAAGAATTTGAGATCACCCTTTTTATGTTTTATTTTCCACAGGATATATAGAAAGGTTTTAGGTAAGAAAACAAATGGGGAAGATCTTTATGGGTGATGTTGAAGATCTGTCACCAAGATTTGAAGATTATATTCTGAGTTTCTAATTACACTAAACTAGTGAAGTCCTTTTGTGTCAGTTTTTGTTATGTATTATATATTCCAAAAAAGTAATGTAATTCCTATGTACATCAAGCTTGGGTCTCTACATTACTCAACCCTTACGCTTAGAGACACAAATGGGATGGGATTTGATTA
Source organism: Viscum album (assembly GCA_963277665.1). NCBI lineage: Eukaryota > Viridiplantae > Streptophyta > Magnoliopsida > Santalales > Viscaceae > Viscum > Viscum album. The sequence goes on along the minus strand of OY728122.1, from coordinate 572,355,406 downwards.
TTACACAATAGTGTTGAAAGTGTGACATTACTCTTGGAGGTGAGTGTTTAGGTTGGGATCTCTTAATAGAAGCATCGAGGCCTTATGGCTTCATTCTCGGTATGGACTGGTTATCTACAGCTCATGATTAGATTGACTATTTTTTGTGTAGAGTACGGTGTGTCCATGGTGATGGTACCATGTTTTCCTTTTTTGATGAAAAGGAAATGTATAAAGTGAAAGAAGGACTCCCTCATAGGAGGGTGATCCAAATTACTCATCAGTTGGCTAGCCTCATCCACGATGTAGTGGATGGTAGGATTCCTCAGTTTCCATGAGTAGTGGTCGAGTATGAGGACATATTACTTGAAGACGTAGTCAGATTACCTCCATGTAGGGAGGTATACTTTTTCATTTCTATGTACCCCACGATGGAACTGATATCTACACTGCCATATCAGATGGCTCCCACAGAGCTTCATGAGATGAGGGAAGATAGCAATGTCCTACAAAGGAAGAGCTTTGTGAGTCCCAGAATTTTTCTCTGGGAGGCCAAAATTTTTATTCCCAAGATGGTAGATACAAACATCAGGATATGTGTGGTCTTTTGGAACCTGAATCAGGTGACTATGAAGATCAAATACCAACTACTAAGGATCGATGTCCACATTGATCAGAAGAAGGTAGTGGGGTGGTTCTTCATGATTCACCACAGATATAGCTATCACAAATATTGTGTATGGGATGAGGATGTATCAAATACAGTCTTCAGATGTTGGTATAGACACTACGCATACTTGGTGATTCCATTTTTCATGACAAATTCCACAGATGGTTTCATGGGACTCATGAACAAGATCTTCCATCCATACTTAGACGGGTTCATAATGGTCTTCATTGATGACATCCCAGTGTACTATGTGTCTGTTGAGGATCAAACAACACACATGAGGATGGTTAAATACACACTCCAATAAAACAAGTATTATGGCATGTGGTCGATGTGTCAGTTAAAGATTTGAGATGTCCACTTTCTCAGACACGTCATTTCCGAGGCTGGAGTTACCGTGGATCTAGCGATGAGTGAGGCAGTTCTTGCTTAGGAGCCACTGAAGAGTTTTGTTGTGGTGTGTATATTATTAGGATTGAATGGGTACTATCTAAGGTTTTTACATGTCTTTTCTAGAGTATAATTTCCTTTGATGACTTTAACATTGAAGGGAAAACCTTTTATGTGGACATAGAAGTGCCAACAATGCTTTTAAGAGCTGAGGTAGTGGTTGACATGCACTCCCATCATTAGATTTACAGAGGATGGAGTCAGGCATATAGTGTTTTGTCATTCATCAGGGAACATTATTGGTTGGGTCCAAATGCATGGTCAAGCTATGATTCCATATGGTTTTCACCTGTTGACGACGCATGAGAAGAACTACGTGACACATGATCTTGAGATAGAGGCAGAAGTATTTGTATTGAATATGTGGTGACACTACGAGATGGTCTAGCAGTTTATCATCTACTCTAACCATAAGAGTATCAAGTGTATATTCTCCTAGAAGGACCTGATCTTTATACATAGGTGATTGTTAGATTTTCTCCAAGATTACGAATTCGAGATTGAATATACTACTATGAAGGGGAACATTGTTGCAAATGCTCATACAAGGAGATCCATCTTGCAATTTTTTAATGAGGCTTCAGAGTGGTAGAATGCATTACAGATATCATTTGTGGATGGAGATAGAGTAACTTACCTCCAGTTGATGGTTTTCACCCACCCTCTTACAGAGATTTAGGTGGGCACAACTTGGGGATATCGATTATGAGAACTGATGTTCTTATTTATCAATAGGACATTAAAATAATGGATATTAGATAGGTGGGGATCACTTCATTCTTTTCAGAGGGAGCACTATTGTACTATAGATGTTGTGGGAGGAGGTTCTGATGGAGTTCCACACATCCACTTTCGTGGTACATTCTATTATTGAAAAATGTACCATGGCCTCTGACGTTTGTCCTAGTGATTAGGGATGAAGAAGTTCATCACTATGTTTGTTTCTCAATCCCTTTATTTTTAGTAAGGGAAGGCAGAACACCAGGTTCCAGTGGTATTGACCTAATCACTTGAGGTTCCAGATTGGAAGTGGGATGGGATATCGATGGACGTCATGACCGGTTTACCACACATTTTCTCAGGACTTGATAGCATTAGGGGTATTGTTGACCATATCACCATGTCATCCAACTTCCTACCGATCAAGGAGTAGAGTTCAGTAGAGAGCATGGAATGCCTTTACATGAAAGAGATAGTTTGTCGTCCTGGAGTACTATTGATGATCAATTCCAATCGTGATTCTAACTTCACATCCTGGTTTTTGAAGGGATTATAGGAGGCATTTATGACTTCACTATGCATGAGCAAGAAATTTCATCCCTAAATGAATGGCCAGATGGAGGGGACCATTCAGGTTCTAAAGGAAATGTTTTGGGCCTACATCAAGAACATTGATCATAGTTAGGAGTGTCACCTACCACTAGTGGAGTTTACATACAACAATATCTACAACTCCACCATTGATATTGAACCATTTTAGGCACTATATAGGCGACCATGAAGGTCACCACTTTGCTGGACAATCCTAGGAGAGTCAACACTCATAGGGACAATGTTGGTAAAATATACCATGTAGAAGGTGAAGATCATCCAAAAGTGGTTGAGGAATACAAAGGGTAGGCAGAAGTCATATGCTGACAAGATACTGAGGTATCTCAAGTTCATGGAGGGAGACCACGTGTTCATTTAGGCCTCACACATATGGGGATTCTGGAGATTTGGAAAATGATGGAAGTTATATCTAAGATACATCATACCTTTTTAGACTCTGCATAGAGTTGGAAAGGTGATGTACCACCTATCTCTACCCCCTCAGTTTCACTAGGTGCATTATGTCTTCTATGTGTTTCATATAAGGAGGTAAGTGCATGATCCATCACACGTCATCGACTGGGGAGAGAATTACATTGATGATGGTGAGACTTTTACTGAATACCCAGTAGAGATAGGGGATCGAAATGAGAGGATCCATCATGGGTTGTTGATTCATCTAGTGTGCATTTTGTGGTAGCATATAAATCTTCTTGAGAGAACTTGGGAGCGGGTGGCTCAGATTCACGCATAGTACCCTCATCTTTTTGTTGAGTAATTCATGTTTTGGATTTTGGGGGCCTAAATTCCTAAGGTGGGTAGAATTTAATGACTTTTATTTTCTCTGGATTTATTTTTATAAATTATTTGATAAAATTATTAGATCATGAAATGAGACGACGTGTGATTCCGAGGCCCGGTGTGCCTGATACAATTATTGGAAATGAGTTATCTTATTAATAAATCACACAGTGATTTTTTCATTAAAAATAGAATAACATTTGAATGATTTACCAAATCAAATACCTGAGGGCACATTGGCATTAGAAATGAAGACTTTACCTTCAGTGGGTCCTAACATCGACTGGCGTGGGTCAACCGTGATAGTTATCATTTGGACGTAAAATTCATTAAAATATTTAATAAAAATATTTTATTTTGATACCGTATTAATTTTAATTTTATATGTTGCCTTTTTTTAGGAATATGGGGTTATGACATAACAATTGAATTCCTCTGAGGCTAGGAGATAGAGCTCCCTCCAACAAAAATCAACTGATTGGTGAATCAAGATCGAAAAAACTCAAATTTGAGGGATTAGATAACAATGATGACAAAGATTCACCTTTAATCCACAACCGATCCAAATTATAGGTAGGTTGTTGTTTCTTTTTTATTAATTTTATATTCTTAAATTAGATGAAGAATAGGGAGAAATCCACAAATAGGTTGATCTATGGTTCGACGATTCTTTTGGGATGGATAATTTATGCCGGTAGATTTTCGTGGATGATTCAATTAGAGATTTGTTTTATTTATTCATAGTTAGTCATTTTATCATAATCGGATCAGGACCAAAATGAATAAGGCCAATATACATTCTCTGGGAATTCCTGTGCATTTATCTCTTTCCCCCAATCTTTTTTTGTTCTCCATTTGTTGTGAAATATGAATAGTGTATCGTTGTGCCTTCGATCCATGGTGAAACAATATGAGGTAAAGGATCTGACAACACAATGAAATTATATAGGCTTGATAGTGAAGGTGTGATGTAAATCCTCTGAGGTAGTGGTTTATACCTATTAAAGGAAATTCCTTAAGCAGCGGATCTGGCTGAGTTCAAGTGGAGCATGAGGCAGATAGTGGGCGGCTGATAGGGTGGGCGGTGGCAGAGGCGGACTAGTGCCCGGTGGGGGCATGGCTAGGAGGATTGCGAGGCGAACGTGCCACCATGAGGTCATTTTTAGAAGGAGGATGAAGGCGGTGATTGATGATGCAGTGGTGATGGGCCATGAACACATTTGGGTCTATATAGAGATCGTGATGGCGGAGGAATCCAGGGAGGATAGGGGGGCTGGGGACGTGGTGGTCATCCATATTGACCATGGTGGTGCTGAATTGACTGGTATTATGAATATGGGATGGAAGATTATGGAATATGGGGCCCGGTCTCCACGAAACAGGCTGGGTCGGGTCAGGTCGGACGTGGGTAGGACTTTTTCAATAAAATGGCCTTAACATTCCAACTAAATGTTTGTTTCATGAGATCTCCACATCGTAGGGACCCATTCAATGAGGTGGCCCTTTGGAGATAACATTGTGGTTTTTTAGCTTGGACCAGTATAGGTGGAGAGTGTCCCTTAGTTCTTTCCTCAAGGGTTCCGTACGGTGTTATGTGCATATCACTAGATAATAGACCCCTCTAGGGGCCAATTCCAAAATATAGGTAAGGTGTCCCATCTAAGTACTAGAATGATACTATCTCACTCCCTCATGTATTTTTGTGAGAATTCACATGACCTTAGAGCATAGGGAATTTTTCCTCCACCTAGTGGGTTATACCGATAAGGTTATTGGTGTTCTATGAGATGGATCCCCTACATTACGCGCTGCATCAGTAGAGATATTGGTATTCCTTGAGAAGGATCCCCTACGTTGTGGGTTAGTATAGATTGGTATTTTTGTATTCTCTAGGAAGGATCTCCTATCTATAAATTATGATGTTTTAAAAGTGTATTTTCTCATTGGGTAGGTCCCAAATTAGCAGGAACTCTTTTCAAGAGTCTCTGATGACATCATGGATCAAGGAGTGAGTTCTCCGTGAAAGAGTGTTCCTTGAGTAGAGTCATGTGTTTGAGGATTGGATGTGACTTTCCACTTTACCTTGTGGCTCGTTATGAGTATACCAAGATATCCATGGTATATGTGTTAAAATTATACACATGTGTTGAGATGACTATACTATTCACTTGTAGTATCACCTTTGTGGTCATTCATTTGTAATTGGTGGGGTCATATTTATTATTTTTTTAATCACCCCTATATGGGATTTTACCACAAATGTAATCTCTTGTGTTGATGATTGATGCTTCGATAGAGTCCTAGGTTGACCATGGCCATATGGTTCCTAGAGAGATCAGACAGACGTGGTGGGTTTCTATAGATTCAGGAAGCTGTCCTAAACCTACCCTTAAGGTAGGGTTTTTCTACAGATGTGTTTCAGGAACTTCTATATTCACTTTTATAGATTCTTTCTTTTGGCGAGATTATATTCTGGAGATGTTCACTTTCAGTTAATAACAGTTGAACATTGTGGTTGGTATCTTAGTGCATACAATCATTTTCCACTTACAGTTTTTACATTTCCTCATTTTGGAATTGGAGATAAGGGAAAATAAAAAGGTACATAGGAAAATGACACCTATTTGGGTGATATTCATACTTGGTCCTAGTCTCCATCCCTTGGCCTATCATAAGCGGGCTTGGGGATGTCCCAGAAAGGGCCCCTATGGGATAATTTTTGAAAAAGAAATTACATAAATGGTGGATGAATGGTCATAATTTGGATTGATTATTTCCTTGGGGTGATAGAGAAAGATAAATTATCTCACCAATAGTTTCTTATATTTATGAGCAACCAAATTTTTTTATACATTACAAAATCATTTTCCATTGAAGGTTCTACTAGGGGATTGGGTTTTTCTCTGGTTTCCACTTCATTGGTACTTCATAATTTGGGTAATAAGGGTGTTTAGACATGATGTATTTTAACACATTTCATGATAACAAATTACTTGGAAAGGAGATTTATCAGTTAGAATTTCCATCTCATTTCACATCAATTCATGATGTGGTTCAAGAATTATAAATGTGGAAGTATCAGCTAGAACCTTATTTTGTGATTGAATGGGAGCATATTGGTCTTGATCCCAGTACCACATTGGTTGAAAAACCATCCAAGGTTATAGATTGCAAGGGTAAAATGATTCATGGTAAAAATATTCCCTTGGTCTTTGTACAATGGTATTATGAACGAGATGTCCATGAGAAGTGGTAGAAGAAATATTTGATGAGGTAGTAGTGGAAATCTATTTTTGAAATTCCTATACCTTATCCACATTCATAGAGAATAAAGTATTTATAGTCTAGAGAATTGGGACGTCCACTTGGTTACAATTTCATTATTTTTCACTCATGGTCTATCTATTTAAGGGCTTTAAATATTTTTGGGAATTGAGGTATAAATGTTTTGAGATTTGGATAATATAGTACAAACACACTGTTTAGGTGCATAGTCACTATAATCCATGTGGTAACCATCCAACAAGGAACTGAACGATCAAGTGGTGTTTTAAATTATTTGAGAAGAAGTTATTAAACCGTGTGACTCACGTAGAAACTGTACGGGTTTCTAGGTGTTAGTATAGAGGTGTCACAGAACTTCAGAATGGTTTTTAAAACATTTTGAATCTACTAAGGTATATAGGAACCACTATTTTTAAAAACAGTAGGGAAACTCATGGTTGGTCCACTATTTGTTAAAATGAGAGAAATAACCGTTTGTCGGATCCAAACCACTTAAAAGATGGACTTTGTCCTAACTCCATTGGTAATTTTTAAATATAATCACCTCATAATATCTCTTGGGATTTAAGAAACATCTCCCCAATGATTTATGGAATCTTCTCCTTAGATTTTTGGTGAATCTACATCAATATAAATGGATATATTTGATTCATGTGCATTTTTTCTTTTTTATTCTTTGATTTTAGTAGATCTAGCTTCAATATATCATGTTCTCCATATCATGAGAACCTATACGTGGACTGATAACCCAATATATTAATTATATGGATAATTTATAGAATTTTTCATGAATCATGGATTATATGTACTTGATCTATTAATTTCCCATTATAATATTAGAATTGGACACCATCCACTTTTTCTGAAGCATGTGTCTCCATATTGTGGTACTAACTCATAAATTTCTTAATATTATTGTACATTCCTTTGGTTTGGCTAGTGAAATTACATAATTTAATGTCAATAATGATTTTTAATTCCTCATTTGTGGCATGAAACAGTGGTTTAGAAAAGGGTTTTATTTAAAAGTATATTTATGCCCTTTATGTGTTCAAAAAAATTCGTCTGAAATTATTTTAACGTGAAAATTGATTTTAAAGGCCATGAGGGGAGATTATGTTTTCTAAAAATATTTTATCAATTATTTTCATGGATTTTCAAATGTTTTGTAAAACAATGCACCTTGGGAAATAGGGTTATATCAAGTTACCGACATATGAAAACCATATTGGGTGTGGAAACACTGGCGTTTAATGTTGTGATGTTAATAGACTACTCTAGGAATCAATATCAGATATATTCAAAATATTTTTGCATTAGTATTCCATTGTGTGTCTTATAACATATTCCAATAGGTAAGATCCCACTTCAACTTTGTTTTATACATGATGGTGTTATCTCACATTTTATTTATCACATATTTATCAATGGTATTTCTATTGATGTTTCAACTATTCAAAAATTTATATCATTCATTAACTCATCATATTCATATTTTAAGCGACTATACAATTCTTTAATTGAAACCATGAAAATATTTTCATAAAATGGGTTTCCTTTGCAATTTAATTTTTTTTTCTTTTATGATATGATGGATTTGATTAAATTCATCTATTTATCACTCATTTATATATTTATGTTCATGTAATATTGATTACTGACTTCTTTAAAGGCATATAGAGGATTATTTATGATTTTTATAAATTAAATTTCTTTATAATATATTTTTTAATTTAAATCTTGAACGAATATATTCACGGGGATATATATTTTATACATTATTATTGGTAACAAGTTTTGATTTAGTGAACACACCCTAATTTTTCATTTTGTAAATTGTACCCATTTTTTTAGGATACATGTAATAGGAGGTGTGTCATTTGTCATGGAGGATACTGATCATTCCAAATTGATACAATCCATATGGACAATGAGTGGTGAATCACTTCTCTCTTTCTGGTCTGGGGTTTCCCTTTGACTAAGGATTATAGAGGGGATGAATGAGCAATTCTTATCAAGAATCATCTCCCCATCTCCTCCCTTTCCCTTTTGCATCTTCCCTTTGGTGTACTTCTTTAAATCTTCATCTTAAGGGTGATATCCCTATTCATCATTCCCTTCACCACTTCCCCCAGTTGTGTGGTGGTATATGGGTTATCACCTATTAGTCATCGTTCCTAGATTGTTACTTCTACAGTTTGGCGTGGCTTTACTCCCTCTAATCTTCCCCTTTTATTTTCCATTTTCAAATCATTCCTCATTTTTTCTCTCTCTTACTTTTTCAAGAGTTCATTTTTGATAATGACCCCTTGGGTTGGTTCTTCCTTGTCTTCAATCGGTTTATATTCCAACCCAGAGTGGTGCTTAAAGAACAAATCGACATGGCCCCTCCTCGGTGGCATATCTTTTTTTTATAACTGAGTCTTCTATTCCTAAGTATAATTTACCTGATCAAATTCCTAGAGATTTTAGGCTCATTGGTTTCACTCTTTGGAGTGGCTTTTGAGTGATTTCATCTTGGGGTGTGTCGATAGTACTGGATATTGTTTTCCCTTTGAATAATTATTAGGTGATGTTGTGGACGATGTCCCAGGTTCATTTTGATTCATAAGGCAGAAGGTCTTTGGTTTGGATTCAAGTTGTTCTGGTGCTAGAGAAATGATTATTTTTTTGTATTTTCTTTAGGACGATATTTCATTGGATCCGTGATCTTATCTAATGTGTTGGCTTCAATGACATATTTTAGTGGATTTATTATTAGTGGAGTTTTATTTTGTCCTTATTTCAAACTAATTATGTTTAAGGAGGTATTGATAAAATGTGGGTAGGACACATATGATTCATGTAGTGACTCCTGATGATGATAGATGTTGAAGGGGACTACGACTGATGCTAGGGATTCTCATATTCTAGTTGTGTATTCAATTTTTTTTTTGTGTTTTTAATTTTTATACTTGAATGCATATATTTTTTATACAATTTCATGTGTTGGTTAATACTCAACCACAAAGTGGTTATTTTGAAAAACAAATATTAATTGAATTTTCAGTCATTCAGTCATAGAGGCTACTCACATTGTTGTTGCCTTTATTTTTTATTGAAATGGATATGATGGATTTTAACATCACATATATTTATATAATAATAATTTTTCATATCTATTAATAATTTTTAATTTAATATTAATTTTTGTTTAAATGGGAAACTATGTATGAAAGCGTACTCGGAATGGAACAACATGTTTCTTCGAAATCGTACATTGAACACAACGTTGAGTTATACTGAAAGGTTTTACAATAATAATATTAATATTGTAAATGGTAGTTAACCCCCAACAGTTGTTTTAACAGTAATGAATAGAATTATCTATATTGTGATTTTACATACTTGTTAAAAAAATTTACATTATACAATAAATTTTAGAGTCTTGAAATAAGAATGAATCTAATTTTAAGCATAAAATAATATAATATTTTTAAAAGGTAATTTTTTTATCTTTTGAAGGAGAACCCTTTTTAAAACTGGGTTTATTCACATTTATATGTTCTATTTTGAAAAATAAACTTCTTATTTTGAATATGGTCCTCAAAATTAACTTTGGATGAAATTTTGGTATTTTTCTAATAAAATTCATATTTTAATGAACAGTGAGAAAAACTTCATTTAAATTGAAAATGGAATTTTCATCTCATTTATTTATATTTCTATATTGTCCTTTTAATTGTTTTAAAAGTGTAATTGGAATAATTTTTTTATCATTTAATTCAATTATGGTAATTGGATGTATTTTCATATTTAAATTGGAAATAAATTCATGTCAAACTTTTGATAGTTTTTATTTCCAAAAAACCATCACTCTAGTTTTGACAGTGAGAATTGATTTTAAATTAATTTTTTCCACTTATATGTTTTGAAATTGGAAAAAAGGATTCAATATTTGGAATAATAATGTTAAAATATTGTAAATATGATCCTTTTATTTTAGGACATTATGAATATTAGTGTTAGTAATTATTTTTATTTACCATGGTAAAAGTGTAAATCTAGTAAATAAGGGTAAACAATAATATTGAAATAATTTAAAACTATCTTGAAACATGTATAAATCATATTGTATGAGATATTTTAGACCATTATCATTCTTGGGACGATTTTAGGACCTCATGGAGCCACTTGGGTATAGTAAGGACCTTTAATAATATTTATTTTAGTTAAAAGGATAATATAACATAAACATGTACCTCCCAACTAAATAAATTTAAAATTGATTTATATAAATGATATCTTCGACTATAAATAGTAATTTGAAAGATAAAACTACTACATACATCATGGTGTTTTATTTATAATTTTTATACATTAAATAAATAAATTTATTTATGACGCAATGTGGATGTAGAGATTACCTTATTAATGAAATATTTAAATAAATGATATTATAAATATTACAATAAATGTAATTTTAATATTTGTATGCCAAAAAAAATATAGATTATATTGACATATTATCGTCATATTAATGACATTTTTATGGAATCATGTTTTTATGACTTTTAAAAAATAAATTACTAAATAGTGTCAAAATTTACATAAATGATTTCTTAAAACAAATAATATTTTATTAAAGGATATTATAGTCAAATAAATCTATAAATCCTCCAAATGACATATATAATTTTATAAATTTCATTAATTATCAACTTTTTTTTATAATGTAATTTTATAGTAAATATAGGAAACTCATAATTTGAAGATACATGAAGGAATTGTAAGAGTTAATGTATTTAACTAAAGGTTAATGCTAAATGATAAGGTTAATTTTGTAACCGAAACATTTATAAGACCTATTTTATGAGATTATTTCAACCCATAATCATCCTATCCTAGAAATATATAACTTTGGAGCCATTATAATTCAAAAATCAATTTTAAATAAAAAATTCAATACGTTCCAAAAGTTTGCCTCCTCGCTCTAATAAGAGTCCACAACATCTACCAAATTACTCACAAATCTCAAGCCATTTGGATCTTCAAAATTATACTCAAATAATCGCCCAACATCCGTCCCTTCCACATTGAATCCTTACTTGGGAATAAGGGAATTCCAGAATGTATTTTGGATCAAATCAAAAGAAGTAACCTGATTTAGAGATAACGTGTTCTCTCAAGTTCCTTTCCTTTACATTCCTTGTAAACTACCTATGATATTTTTATTATATTATTACATAAAAACACCAGTATCATAAATATACTAGTATGTTTCAATTATATTCATTCAAATTAAACATACACACACCTCTATCTAATGTATACAAATATATTGTTTATCTGTATGGTGATCTTCGATCTCACAAAAGATGATTGTTCAATATCATCCAACCACCTCTCATGGAGGAAATAATGATAGAACTATATTTATATATGATATATATTATATTTATTATTACTCTATTCTTCTTTAATTTTTATATACAACTTACCTTTATGCTTTCCATAATGAGAAATATGATAATTTTTTTGAGGAAGTGCAGACTATCTCCCCATGAAAATGATATGACTCGTTCATGCCATACATGAATCATATAAAGGATGGTTTTAATGAAAATATAAAACATATATAAAATATTTATTATAATTTAATTATAATATAACTATGTATCATTTAGTTTTCATTCCATTAACATTAAAATGAAATGAAAGTAGCGTTCATGTGTACGTACAAACTATTGTCTCGATGAACAGTGCATTTCATTTCATATCTCCAATTTTTATGGACTATTATAAATACATATATAATGGATATTTATAATATTTAAATCATTAATAATATTCTGTAGATGATGGAATTTTTACCACATGGACATTTTACATCATACAAGTTCATTTTCAACTACAGTACCCAATATCGACAAAACAACAAATATGATCTTAAATAATTATGTACTGTTTATAACATGGTAATAAGTGATATAAATGGAATAATAAACTTTAAAAATGTTCTAAATAATATATAAATTAACATATGTTTATTATTCTGGAATATAATCAATGAATTAGACAAATCGTATCCATGGTAAGGGAACTTCTCAATCTAATTTTCATTCATTGGGTTAATCTTCTACTCCTTGATTATGTCGTTCTATGATTATGTGAGAAATAATATTTGATATCCTATGTTATATTTATAATTTATTAATCTGAATTTATATTAAATAAACTTAACTTATCTATCTTATTAAAATATGATCTTTTTAATGAACTTTCTAAACTCAATTCCCCCTTATTGGGTTTTATGAAAACTTCGTTGATTATATTATTCCAAGACTATGTGTGGAATAAATTTTTATTATTTATTTTTTAATTTCCATTTCACTTTTTATGGATATATTTTTTCAACACATAATCACTCCATTGATAAATTTATACGCCATTTATAAGATCTTTGTAAGGGAAATCATACCTCTATATCTATTCATTGAGTTAAATATCCATGTCATTAGTTTTGTTTTTCCAAGAGTATGTTTGAATTACCTATGATTGTTTTACACTGAATATATTATTACAGTGACTATATTAATAATTTTCACTCATAATTATGTCATTCATTTATCATTAATCTAATGATATGATCTTTGTAAGGGATTTCACCTAAATCTGCTTTCATTGAGAAATATCTTGTTTTCATGCACCTTGTTTATCATATAATGTGTATATATAACCCTTTTGACTATTGATATCATGAATTAGTATATTCTCATGATATTTTTCATTCGTTTTAATTTTATTACCTAAATAACTATTATTCAATTGTTTCTCAATTTGAGAGCTACTATTTAATTAAAACATCTTTTTAAAAGTTTAAAATATATTTTCATTTATAACCATCTATTTCATGTCCAGGTTTTAAAAGTGGTTTTTAAGAATTTATTTATATGGACATGAATGTTTTATATTGAAAAACTATTTCAAATGTTTTAAAGTTGTATGGGATAATTTTATTCAAAATTCTAAATATTAAATGTTTTAAATGGTTTTGGAAAGCGGTTGAATATTTCTATATATTAAAATGAACTCTTGTGGTTATAGTGTGGAAAAGTTATTTTCCCTTTATTCTTGTTTTATGTGTTTGTATTGTTAAATGGTACTTGTACCTTTTATGGTTAGTTATGTGATAAAAAAAATATGGGTGGTTCTGTGATAAACCAAATATGGGTGGATCTGTGATAAACCAAGGTCATATGGATACATTATAACCTCCAATGATTTGGGTAAGAAAGTAGGCCATATAGCTATTCCAATTAGTGATATGTGTGGAAGTCAACCATATGGTTATTCCATTTTAGTATGTATATTTACCAATATAACATTATATGTTATATGATTATTTCAATATTTTTATGGTAATATTTTGGTTATGAAAACGGAAAGAAATGATCTTATATTCATTTAAATATATTTACTAATTCTTAAATGTGAAAAGTATTAATTTATGAAAAAGTATTCGTGGTTTTAATGTTATCCTTAGACTAACAATTTTTATTCCTTCTATATCCCTTATGGATATTTTAATTGTCATACCATGTTTTTAATTGTTTTTCATAGGACTTAAAACAGAATATAGTCCTGGATGGGATTAATAAAATGTCATGTTGTCTAAAAATGAAATGATGCCATGTTTCTTTTTAAAGAGCTTTTGTTTTCTGGAAAAAATGGATTGTTAGTAAAATTTTATAATTTTAATATTTATGTTTTTATGTATGAGTTAGGACCTAATTATCTAAATCCCCAAACCCAAAATGATCATAGATTTTAATTAATGTCAAAATTGTTGACTTATCTCAATATTATGTAATTTTTTAAGGCATGGCCCTTACAGTTACTATCAGAGGATAGTTTAGATAACAATAGAGGTTAGGATTTTATCTGGGTGTAGGTTAAGAATCCTATTTAACAAATAGGTTTATTATCATATGGAAACATTTTGAGGGTTATGGTATAATTGGTTGAATGGATAAAAAACATGAAAATGGAGATATAATGAGGTTGATCGATCAAAGTAATATAAAAGTTCTTATTTTATATATACCCTATAGGTGATTGTTTTTTAAAAATTCTTTTCATGTTTACCTAATGATTATTTTCTACAGATTATGGATAATTTGTCAAGATATAAGGAAATAGATCTTTCACAACCGTCTTATCCCTCTCGGATGATTTTATCTTCACTATTATGAAAAAAACTTGTTTGAATGATTTTTAAATCTTCTTGAGTATTAAAATAATATTTAAGAAAATGTTTGAGTTATCCAACACCTACTCATTTCTAAAACAATTTTATGGGTCACAATATCATTATTTCAATAATTTAATATTATTAACTTTTCCAAGTCGATCAAGTAGTGAAACGAAATAAGTGGAGTGAACATTTACATTTTGAATGTAGGAAAACATGCTGAAAGAGAAGGGGAACCTCATGTAAATAATGATATCTGGATTCGAGGTATGATTTATTTTATTATCCACAAATAATGAGTCATCTTTGGATTAATATTTATAAATTATGATCATATTTTATCCAAATAAATGATGTATTTAGAAATAAGGTGGAAATGTATAGTTAATTATATATGAAGAATGATAAATTTATAATATGCATACATTTCTGAAATTCAATATTTATGTTATATCTTGGTGTTATGAAATGATTAAAAGTATTAATTCAATTTTTTATGGGATTACATGGGACGACACTTCTCCAATATATGTAACTCTGATGTTTGTTATATGAAAATTCTATTTTAGGAATAATTTCCTTTTCTTAGGTGGATATAATTATAATGATTATTTCGGGTTTATATGATCCATGATTTTCATGTAATTATGGTTTATTACATTTTGTGATGAAAATTTAAAGGCATGATATAAAATTTAGGTTAAATTATGTTAGGATGAATTTATAACATTTTGTAATGGTTTTACAGATTATATAGTTTTATAAAAAGGACAACACGCAATCCAGGTGACAACCTATCACATCAGAAAAAGATATAAGAATTGTCTCCATAACTGAAGTATGACTAGGATTTATGCCTTACCGCTGGCCTACGTGATGTCTTTGGTTAGTATGACTTATTCTTTTTAATTAAATGATTTTATAGAAAAAGAATAAGTTTCTTTTCGAAACATATTTTTTATCAAATGGATATCCTTAGTATTTGAAAATGATTTGATTATTATGTGATAAATATTGTTTTGGAAGATGTTATCTCTTTTGGGAACACTATATGTCTAAGGAAAATAGAATAATTTGGTATTTCATTTGAGGAGTAATGGTTGAATTTTATTTTTTTAGAATATATGTTTTTATTTTGGAGATTTGGTAATATGGATTCTTTAGGGAAATGATTAACCAATCATGGAGAAAGTTTGATTAGGTTAATTAATTTTTGGTATGATATATTAATAGCGGGTGATGTTATTTAGAAATAAATGATATGATTTATCAGGGATGACTATGTGATCAAATCTTTCTGAATTTTGGGTTTCAATATTAGTTTGGATTATTTTGAGAAATTTTAAGGACTTTTGTTTTGTTGAATTTTCTATATATAAAATGGGAACTACTGTTGTATTTTATAGATTAAAAGTAGTCATTCTTCTTATAATAGATTATTATTTTTGGGGGATTATCTGATCTTGTAATAACCATTTTGGTTTTGGTTAATGTCTAAAGATGGGGGAAATATATAGTTCATTTTTTTAAATTATGAGATTCTCAAAAAGTTTATTCTAGTACTTCAGGTGTGACCAAGTCATCTTGAATACTCATCATTTGGAGAAAAGATGTGTTTTTGGATGAAATTTATTAAAGGACGAGACACAACTTAACAAGTAAGTATGTTTCCTTAACCTCTCAGTCAAGCTTATAAATAAATTCCTCATCATTATGAAATGGAACTTAAAACAAAAATGTTGTCTGTTTACTTTTCCTACTATAGAATCAAACACAGTTTAACTGGTCATAAGTTTGAGTTTTTCAAATTGTTATCTTTCTCATGATCATGTTTTCTATAACTATCCATCAGAACAATATTGTTAGTTTTTCTTGCATATCAATTTTTTCCTACATGGAATACTAGTATGTGTTATCTCAGGTCAGATTTGTACTTCTCTTTCTTTCTTTTAAAGTGTCAATTTTATTTAATCATTTCCAAGGTGGGATTTTCAATGATGTTATCATGCCAAATATTAAATTTAATGGGACATAATTTCTGGAAGTGGGGAATGATATAACATCCCAGGTATTTATATAATAATAATTTTTCATATCTATAAATATTTTATTATTTATTATTAATTTTGTTTAAAGGGGACACTTTTTACGGATTTTTACTCGACACACAACAATGAGTTTTTCCAAAATATTGCGTTTCCTATAATGTTGAGTTATAATGAAAAATAATTCAATAATAATAATAATATATTAAATGGTAAATAAGACCAAGATTTTTTATTCACATTAATGAAAATAATTTTCTATATTATGATTTTACAATCTTATTAAATGTTTTAGAATTATCTAAAAAAAATTAGAGGCTTAAAATGAGATTGAATTAAATTTTCATAAAAAAAACACAAATAATTTTAAAAGGTAGTTTGAAAGTCTTCTAATAGAGAACCCTTTTTAAATATAATTCTTGATACTTTTATATGTTCTATTTGAAAAGAAATATTCTTATTCATTTGAATCGAGACATTAAAATTTTCTTTGGATAAAATATGTGTATTTTTCGGTTAAAATTCATATTTTAATGAATAGTGAAAATACTACATTTTATTTCAAAACTGCATTTTTGTCTCATTTATTTATATTTTTATGTTGTGTTTTTAATTTTTTATAATGTATAATTGGATTATTTTTAATAATTTAATCCAATTATTTTCATTTGATGTATTTTTACATTTAAATTGGACATAAACACAAGTCAACATTTTGATAGTTTTTACTTATGAAAAACCTAATCTCTAGTTTTGATAATAGGAATTAATTTTAAATTAATGTATAAAAGTTTTTTATTTTGAATGAGGAAAAATATATTCCATATTTGGAATCAAAATATTAAAATTGTGTAAATATGTACTTTTTATTTTTGGACATTATGAAAATTAACTTCAGTAATTATTTTTATTTTCCATGGTAAATGGCGAAATCTGGTAAATAAAGGTAAAAATAATATTATAACAATATAAAACTACCCTAAAACCCGTGATAATACTATTGGATGAGATATTTCCGACCATGTGAATCTTTGTGTCAACTTTAGGACCCCATGGATCCACTTGGGTGGGATAATGAACTTTTATAATATTTATTTTAATGAAAAGAGAAATATATCATAAACATGTATCAACTAAATAAAACATTTTTAATTAGTATTATACAAATAATATATTTGAAAATAAATAGAATTATATATTAAAAAATATTCCCTAAATCATGGTATATTATTTAATATTTTTCTACATTATATGTATAATTTTATTTTATGACACAATGATGATGTAGTGATTAACTTATTAATTAATGATTCAAATAAATGATATTATAAATATTAAATTAAATATTATTTTAATATTTAAATGCTATAAAAAAAATTTATGGATGGTATTTACATATTATATTTTATTTAATGCATTTTTTCGAATAAATCATGTTGTTATTACTTTAAAACAATCAATTTCTAAATTGTGCTAAAATTACCATGAATGTGTGTTTAAAGAAAATACTATTTTATTAAATATTATATTCGTCCTAAAAATATTAGATTCCGAAAATTAAATTTATTATGTTAAAATTTTCATTAGTGACCCACTTTTGGTTTGATTGGAATTTTATAGTAACTATAGTAACCATATATTGTGAAAATACAAGAAGGCAAGTTAGGAGATAATTTTTTAAACTAATGGTTGAAGCGAAGAGATAATGATACTTTTTTAACTTAAACATGTATAAAATATTTTATTTTGAGAAAATTTAGTCCTGTAAATATAGTATCATAGATATATATCATTATGGAGAAATTATTAATAAAAAATAAAATTATAACAAAATAATATTTCAAGACCTTCAAAAAGTGCCCCTCATCCCTCTTCTAAAAGGCCACGAAATCTACCCACGTAGTAACACCCCTCAAGCCCATTGTCTCTACAAAATTATACTCAAATAATCTCCCAACTTCCCTCACTTCCTCATAGAATCATCACCTTGGGCATAAGGAAATTCAAGAAAGCCTTTTGGCTCAAAAGCAAAGAAGTTACCCGATTTAGAAGTAACATCTTCTCTCAAGTTCCTTTCCTTTATTTTCCTTCTTCACTCCATATATTATTATTATTATATTATTAGAAAAAAAAACAAGTAACTTAAATATACTAGGATGTTTTTATGATATTTATTCAAACTAAACTTATACACAACTCCATCTTATAGATAAAAACATATTGTTTCTATGTATGGTGAACTACTCCCTCACGAAACAATGATTGTTCAATTTTTATCTACCACCTATAATGGTGGCCATTATGATGGAACATTAGTTATATATAATATATATTATATATATATATTTTCTACATTATTCTTTTATTTATATTTAAAACATTCCTTTATACTTACAATAATGTGTAAAAATGATAATTTCATCTGAAGAAGTGCGGAGTACCATCCCCTCAATGTGATATAACTCTTCCTGAAATACATGGAACAAATAAAGGATGGAGTTAATGAACTTATGTAACATATATAAAACACATATTATATTGGAATTATAATATACCTTTGTAAAATTTAGTTTTCATTCCTTTAATATGACAAAGAAATGAAAGTTGTGTTCATGTGTATGTACGACCTACCGTATCCATGAATGAAACATTTGATTTATTATATAAAAATTTCATGGACTATTAATAATACATAAATAATAGAAATATATGATATTTATATCATGAATAACATTCTTGATATGATGTACATTTTAATACGAGGTCAATTTACCTCAAACAAATTCATTTTCGACTCAAGTACCAAATATCGACAAAACAACCAGTATGAATTTAAATAATTATGTACCTTTTATAACATGGTAATAAGTGATATAAAATGAATAATAAACATGAAAAATTTTATAATTAATGTATAAATTAGGATATTCTTTTTATTTAAGAATATAATGAAGGAATGAAACAAGTTTGATTTGAGGTATGGGAACTTCTTATACCAATTCCCATTCTTTGGGTCAATCTTCTACTTATTGATTATTCCATGATATGATTATGTGAGAAGTAAATTTTGGTATCCAATATTTTATTTATAATTGAAATATTTTTATTTTTATTAAATACACAAAATATATCTATTTTATTAGTAAAATTATCTTTGTAAGGTAATTTCTAAACTCAATTTCCACTCATTGGGTTTTACACATAGTTTGTTGATTATATTATGCCATTATTATTTGTGGAATCAATTTATATTTATTTATGTTTTAATTTAAACTTCCATTTTTGGGGATATATTATTTCTACACATAATCACCCCATTAATAAATTCATAAGCCATCTATACAAACATTGAAAGGGAAATCTCCACTCAATCCCCATTCATTGATTTAAATATCCATGCCATTGTTGCTGTTTTTCTAAGAATATATGTGAATGACCTAAGATTGTTTAACACTAAATATCAACTTATATTGAGTGTATTTATATTTTTCACACATAATTATGTCGTTGATGCATCCTTAATATAATTATACGATCTTTGTAAAGTATTTCGTCTCAATATCCATTCAACGAGGCATATAATTAGGTCATGCACATTTATTATCCTATAATGTGTATATAAAACCCTTTTGAATCTTTATATCATGAATTAGTATATTCTAATTATATTTAATGTCAGTTTAATTTTATTTCTTAATTATTTTTTATTCAAGTGTTTCTCAAATGGTAAGGGATTCTTTAACAAAAATGTCATTTTAAATGTTTTAATGTTTTATTCATTTAAATACATCTGTTTCATGTCCATGTTTTAAAAATGGGTTTAATGAATTTATTTATATGTTCATGAATGTTTAAAAATGATAATTTGTTTTAAATTTTTTTTCATGGAACACCTTCACCATGACGAGGGAAGCGACCGCAAACTTCCAGACCCTTCCTTCTTCAAGTTAAAGGAGAGATAATGAACCTTGAGTCCCACCTTCAATATACCCCGGAGTGGTGACTAGAACCAGGGGTATGGGATCTCATGTAAAATAGAAGGAAATACCCTTTTTGATTAATAAATTCAGTAGATAAGAGCATAAATACCAAACGACTCCAAAAGTTGAGTATAAAAGTAAAGCACAACAATCCATTCTGACATGCCTGTCTAAAATAAGTTGATAAAAAGTACAAGAAACTCCAAAGGAAGGTACCAAAAGGAAAGGAAAATCACAAAAAACAACTCCCATCTCCCATTCTAGAAAGGTCTGATATGTTTCCCAAGGACCTCCAAATAACCAAAATAAAATTTTATATATAAAGGGTGAGTATACAGGTATACTCAGTAGGGGAAACTAAAAGATCTTGTGAACATTTGGGGAGGTATTCTAATGGCCCGTGAGAAATAGAGATAACCAAAGGACCGAGCAAGGAAACTATCCACCCAGCCTCACCACAAAACACTTCCCAAATAACATAATTGATGTAATGCTATATTAATAGCACATGGATATTAGGGTACCCTACTTCACTATCCAAATGGTTATTTAGGAAATCATATGCATCCAACCTCCCACAAAAGTTACACTGTAGTCCCACTTCCACCCCAACAACAACCTTATGGGTTATTAAAACCACACATCCCTCCCGCAGACACCTAGTCCACCAAAATCACACACATCCCCACCCACAGACACCTAGTCCTGAATAACCATGACCACTCCTGACAAAACCTTGGCCTCATTCCTAAGACACTTGGGAAAAAAACCTTCCCAACACACCTGGGATAACCACTACAACACATCCTTCCCAAAAATTCATGGGCCATAATGAACCCTAGGACATCACAGCCTACCCAAAGAGTCTTGGGATTCCAAGGAGAGGGAGTAGAAAGGAACTAATAACCAGGTACTCATAATAATGTTGGAAAAATCATCCTCCCCCTTGAAATGGGGGTGTTTGAAAAAAACTGCTCATCATGGGTGGGGTGCTTATAAGAAACACATGAACTACATTTTATACATATATGTAATCAATAACTCATCCCAACCTAAGGTCCCTAAAGTAGAAAAAAACCAATTCAAAACCACTCTTGCTGATATCCCTGCAAGAAGAATTGAACTGCATCCTGAATAAGAACAAATCTCATTCCAGAAAGGTAGTCTCCTCATCTAACCCATTATTGTAATCATGTTCAACTGGTTCCCTCGAAAATATTTCTTCACTATTGGGTAACTGATAGGCACATCCAAAAGTCATAATAACAGTAGATTGAAGAAGAAAATGTCCATACAATTATTTAATCCATCACACACAGTTCTTTTGTAATGTTACAACAACAAAAAGGATATGTGAGATCCCTAAATGTACTAGAACCAATCCAAGCCCCAACATATGGCCAAACACGGCCTCAGATCCAAAAAAACATCTGAACAGTAGGAGATCCCATCACTATCCATGTCACCCAAAAAGAATCAATGAGAGTAACCATGAATACCACCAGAACAGAGAGATAATCTTTTATGATTTAGTCATCACTATTTATTATGTCTCTTCAGTCTATTGGTTTAGCTGGGGTGATCACACATGGATTATTATTTATCATACATCCATTTTATCAACCATGTTTACATGATTTACTAGTATCCATGTTATAAACATTCAATTAGAAGATTATCCAGAAAACAAATGTTTATAAGTGCAATAAAATGGACATCCAACAGCCACTATATTCAGTGTGCATAATCCCATACAATTCACAACATAAAAATGATTATAAAAGAGTATAGAAGCATCATCATAATTCACACCCCTTCATTATTTAAAAGTATGTTTATCATCTTCGCTTAGGTTTGGATGCATTGATGTCTCGAGGGAAACATTATCATACCGGCCCTGTATGATACATAATAAAAAGAGACGATGGAAAACCCTACATGGATGATCAATGATCGAAGTTTTATCCTTTTTTCAAGAATAGTGGATGCATGACTAGCAGGAACTGAAAACATGAGGGATTTCAGAATGAGTGGGACGATTTCTAGCATAGATGCACGGTTCGTCTCCAAAATAAGTCTCTAGGTGTACTTAGAGAACATAAAGGAATTATGATGTGGGGATCTAAACATAAAAAGAGGCCAGGTCCTAAAATTATGGAGATGATTTCGATGTACTTGAAGTCAGATAATGGCGTGACCATGCGGTTGTCCTGTTTCACACATCAAGATCATTTTTTATTTAATAATTCTCTTCAAAGATGGTTGATATAATATCTATGATTTAATAGTTATCTTATAAAAATAAAAAACCACATAACCAAGGAAAAGATAGAAATCACCGGGAAGGGTGTGAAACAAAGGAAAAAGGCCACAAATTTTGGTAACTGATGGGTCTCCACACTATTAGGTGTTTAAAATATATTTTACTCATTTTAAATGGTTTTGTACGGGGTATTAAAACACTTTTACGTCATATGATATGTTACTAGGTGCAGAATTAGAAAAACTAGAGAAACCTAAAAAATTATAAAAAGGTGTGACATCATTTGGTGATACACCATAACGGCGCCACCATTTCGGTGTGAGACTGTAAAAGTGCTACCATTTCAGTGGAACCAATTTATAGGACTGAGATTCGGAAAAATCTATAATGAGTCATTGATGGTCTCTAGGATTCCCCAGTCACCAAAAATTTGGAAAAGTAATGGGCCAGGAGGGTCTAGGCCATTACATCATATACTTATTTAACCATTATTTACCTTGATAATTCATGAGTAAACCCAAATAAATAAGAGGGGTCTGAACAACCACCTCATTAGATACCTCTTAAGGATATCCCACACCGATTTGTTCCATGGTTGGAACAAAACATCAACTTCTCAGAACACCTCTCCCTCATTTATCTCTTGAACAAAAACCTGTACACTACCACCCTTCTCCCCCAAGGAAACACACAAATGTATAAAGGTCATGCCTTATATAATCATAGATTAGGGAATCTATTTTCCCATGTCAAGATATTATCATCTTAGGGAGTCACTGACTCGCTCGCATGGGATTAATTAAATCCACATTAACGCATCTTGATTATGGATTAGGTCCTCCCCTCCCCATATTATGAACTTTTCTCACACATTTAGAGAAAGGAAAATAGCCCATATCATTGTTAACAGGGTAAAGAATTAACTCACAGCAAATCACATGGGAAATTCAAGATCTAAACTCAAAACAGTTATGGGTACCAGGCACCCATTTGTGCCTCCCATTACCAGTTACTCTCCTCAAGGACATCATGCCTCCAAGAATCACAAACCAATAGAATAGATCATCCACGAAGAAACTTCCCCTCAAAATCCCCAATCCTCACAGGTCTCTCCATGAACGTCGCATCTTACTCGATCTCCAACTCTCCCCCCACAGAGATACCTGCACATGTTGTACCAAGGAAGACTACACCACCATCTGGAATATAAAGACTCTACCATCCTCCACTCTCATGCTCAGATGTAAATAAACCAACTCCTCCAGTGATTTACAAGTATCTGCTAACTCCCAAACCATATCCTCCTATTACATCATACTAAAGCAATTGCACACAACATTCCCCTTTCCTAAGGTGCAGGAGATATCAAAGTCGTAGTCCTAAAGAAACTCAATCCACCATTGCTACTGTATGTTCAGGTCTCACTGGGAGAAGACATACCTCAAGACCTTATGATATGTGAAGAGCACAAAGTGTTCTCTGATGATGTAACAGTGCAATAAATTCGATGTGAACAGAACCACTGCATGCTGTAGGTCGTGGGTGGCATAGTTATATTCGTGAGGAAATAATTTCATAGAACCATAAGATATCACTCCTCGCTACTACATTAGCACAAACCCCAAGAATAGATCGAATGCATCACAGAACACTTCAAACACTACCCCTTCCTCTAAAAACCTTACTACCAGGGTATTGGCTAGTTTCCCCTTTAGATAACTAAAGGATTCTTGGCACTGCTCACTACAAACGAAATCTTAGTCTTTCTTGGTCAAGGATGTCAAAGATGTTGCAACTCGAGAGATGTCTGGAACGAACCACTAATAGTAACCTACTATACCCAGAAAACTACGAATCTACGAAAAATTCTTGGGCACTACCTATAAAACAATCACATCAACCATCAACTAGTCCACTGCTATTCCTTGGTGGAAGACCATGTGTCAAAGGATGTTCACCTCTCGTGTCTAGAACATGCACTTAGAAAAATTCCGATAGAGCTAGTGGTGTCAGAGGATATCCAAAAACATCCTCAAATTCTTGGTGTGATCCTATTTTGACCTTGAGTAGATCAAGATTTCATCAAAAAAAATATGTACCAGTCCTGATATTCATGGAAAACTGAGTTTATGAGCCCCATAAACATGGTTAGAGTGTTTGTAATGATAAACGACATGACCATGAAATCAAAGTGCCCATATCTACACCTGAATGCAGTCTTAGATATTTCACCCTCTTTCACCCTCAACTAGTGATATCCTGACCCCAGATTGATCATAGAGAACCGACATTATCTCGTCAACTGGTTAAAATGGTCGTCGATCCTCATGATAGGGTAACCGTTCTTGACTATTACCCGATTCAGTCTCCAATAGTCTATGCACAGCCCAAGACCACTGTCCTCTGTCTTCGTGAACAATACTAGAGAAAATCATGGTGACGTACTCATTTAGATAATACCCTTCTTTATCAGGTCAACAACTTAGATCCATAACCCCCACAACTCAAAATGTTCCATATGATTGGGAGCCATCGAAATCAGATGGGCACCGGGTTGCACATCTATCCCAAACTCAACATCACGTCAAGGAGGTAGAGTCACCACCTCTCTAGGGAATACATCCACGAAATCACTAACGATCCCGATGAATTCCACCATGTCTGTGTCTGCTGACTCTACTGAAAGCTCAACTACAATGAAAGAAGGGGCTCCATTCATCAGTTTCCCTCCTGGAAACCCCACTCACCAATGAAAGATACACATTGGATACCCATATCGAAAAACACGACCCTAATCTCGAAGAAGTTAATAACATCATGTATGGAAAATATCAAGTTAGAGCCTAGGATGACATCGTATGGCTGAATTTGAAGCAGAAAGAGATCCCCACTAGACTGATGCAGCCCCAACATAAATATGCAACCCCAAAAAACATCAAACATGTTGGTCTAACCTCCAAATGGTATAATAAACACCAATTTAATGGAGAGTCTCTCTACATATAGGCCAAGTCATGGGATATACTGTGTGAAAAAAAGAGTGATAAGATCCAAAAATAAACAAGGCACATGCAAGAGTACTAAACAAGCTGGTCATACCTCGAATGACCTATGGTCCTGCCGGAACTACTGGCTCTATAGTGTGAATCACCCCATGCCCAGCTCCCCGTCCGTTGGGCTGTCGACTGCCTCCCTAACCACACCCTGATCAAGGCCCATGATATGTTCCCTATGGTCAACCACCTCTGGCACCATACACCTTCAGTGGAGTAGGAGATCGCTGCCCCTGCTGTAACTTCTTCTGAAAAAGTCTGGCAGGAAACTGTTATTTTTGAGGTTGTTTCTAAACCTACCCAACTCCATTATACTACACTCAGTATAGGCACCCATTTCGGAGATTACCATAGCTTCCATAGATAATGAACCTCATTCCTGGGCATGGAGAGAACGGGTGAGGACCTGGAGATCGAAACTCAAACTATGGGGGCCTGCTCCCCATCAACTAAAACCTGGAAGGCCCTGATGTTGGAAGCCTGATACTAATGGCCTTCCCCTTTGACAACCTCAACTGGATCCCCTCTTGTGGCGAACCTCCCAGCATGTGCATCCTATCCACCACCTCAACCTTATTCTGATACTCCATGTACATCGGTATAGTGAAGGGCATTACAACATACTAAAGGGAAGGTCATAGTGCCTCCTCTAAGAATAATTCCTGTGACTCCTCATCCATGAAGAGGTCTGGTGGAAAATGAAGGGGATCCTTGAACCTGAGCCCCAACTCCCTCACTAACATACTTCCCTACTAGAGGGAGAGTAACTCAATCCTCTTTTAATCCTTCATTGTAGAAGAATGGAATTCCACCTTGAACAACCTCACGAATTCAGCCCATGAAACCTCAGCTTCCTTCTTCCCCCCGAGATAGAGTGTCCACCATTGACGCACCGCTCCCCGCATATGGCTCATTTCCAGAGGAACCCAATACTCTAAATGAGCCTATATCCAGTTGGAATCTATCACCAGCTCCTCAAACTAGCTCTCTATCTCTATGTCTAAGATGTTGCACTCGTAATTCTAGAGGGGATTCTTCTAAAAGGCACATAGAATATTCTTCCACCAGTCGTCGTACTACTATCACTCTTCTCTCTTCTGATCTTCCAAATCAACCTCCAGGGTCTCGATCACCCGCACTACTTGTGAATGTTTCCCGATGCCATAGATTAAAGGTAAAAAAGGAATTCCTAAGCCTGAGAAGTGTAGAAGATTCCATTCAAATTTTTCTCAAATTTTTATTTATTTTAAATTACTAAATCAGCGAATACATTCAAGAACTCAATTCATTATGATGCATGTACCTTTCCTAGGTTCTCTAACCTACTATTAGTGTAGCCTCACCTGGCTGTTTGGTAGGTCCAGTGTCCTTGCATCAGATCATGGGGGCCCCTAAAATCTAATTTCCTAGACAGTCTTCTCTGGCATATTTCGCACACCAAGATTTCCTAACACTATTTCCCCAACATCCCATTCAATCCTCAATGTGACTAACCTCAATCTCCATCATATTTCTCATCCATCACCTCTGATAACATTATGTCATGATGTACCTTCACCATGATGAGGAAAGGGACATAAAACTTCCTGACCCTTCCTTCTTCATGTTTAAGGTGAGATAATGACCACGTAGTCCCACCTCCAATAGGCCCCAGAGTGGCGAATAGCACCATGGGTATATGATTTATTGAAAAATGTATGTCATTACCATTTTTGATTAATAAGATCATGAGATAAGATTGTAAATCCTAAACAACTCCAAAATATGAGAATAAAAGATATGCCCAACAATCAATTCCAACATGCATGCCTAGAATAAGCTGATACAAAGTACACAAAACACCAAAGGAAGGTACCAAATGGAAAGGAAAAGAAGAAATAATAACTCCAAATTCCCAAGCTAGTAAGGTCAGAAATAATTCTCAAGGTCCTCTTGGAAGCCTGAAGGCAGTTTTATATATGTAGGGTGAGTGTACAGGTATACACAGTAGGGAAACCAAAAGCTATCTTGAACTAGTGGGGAGGAAATCTAATTCCCAATGAGAAATATAGATAAATAAATCACCTATCAAAAAAACTATCCACCCAGCCTCACCAGGGAACACTACAAAAATAACTCATGGTAGGTAATGTAATAGTAATACAACATCGATATTTTGGTACCAAGATCCACTTTCCCATTGGTTATTCTAGATATCATATGCATCAGCCCCCCACCTGTTCCACTTCAGTCCCACTAGCTCCCCAAAAACAACCTTATGGGATATCAAATCCATGCATCCCACCTGCTAACACATAGGCCACCATAACCACACACATCCCCGCCCGCAGACACCTGGGCCACAACAACCACTTCCATGCTTGAAGACACCTGGGCCTCTTCCCAAAGACACATAGGAAACAAACCTACCGACACACACCTGGTCCAACCACCACAACACACCCTACCCAAAGAGTTTTGGGAAATAAAATAACTTATACCATCACATCCTACCCAACAATTCTTGGGATACCTGGGTGAGGGAGCTGAAAAATTATAATAACAAGCCACTCATAGGAATGTTTGAAAAAACCATCCCCAATGAAATTGTAGTGTTTGGCACGATGTGATCTACATGGGTAGGGTATGTTCAAGAAATACATGAAATACATGTTATAAAATATGTAACTAAGCACTCATACCAACCAAAGGGTCCCGAAGTATACAAACATCCCATACACAACCACTCTTTTTGTTATCCCTACATGAACAGATGCACCACAACCTCAACCAGAAAACTACCAATTCTTGGAAAATATTCTCCCAACCAAACCCATTATAGTTATCATGTTCATTTTATTCTCTTGAAAATAATTCTCCACTGCCAAGAAACTAACAAGCACAACCACAATCAAAACAACATCAGAGTAAAGAAGAAAATGGCCAAGCAACAATTTAAGCATTCACACCTGGTTCTTTTGTAATGTCACAACTACAAAAGGGATCCTTGAGATACCTAGAAGTTATCGAACCAAACCAAGACCCCACATAAATCTTCACACATCCTCAGATACAAAAACCAACAACTGAATAATAAGATATCACATCACCACCCACGTCACCCCACATGCATCAATAAGAGAAACAGTTCATACCACCAGAACGGAGCAAGGATGATTTCAGATCTAGAAATCACCATTTATTAAGTATGTTCATTCTCTTTGGTTATCCAGGGTGATCACATAGGTATTCTTATTTATCAATCATCCATTTTATCAACCTAGTTAATGTGATTAACCAGTTTCCATATTACATCCATTCAATCACATGATCAACCAGAAAACAGAGGTTCATTAGTTTACAAGAAAGGATCTCCAATGGCCACTATTTTCATCTTTTATACCATACAATTAACAACATAAAGATGAATATAAAGGAGTTTATAAACATCATCATCATTCAAACCCATTAATTCTTTAAAGTCCATTTATAATCTTCGTTAAGGTTTTGCTGCATCTACGGCCTGAGGGAAATAATATCATATTTTTTGCTCATGATACACAGAAATGGAAGACAATGTAAAACCCTACCTGGATGATCAAAGATCTATGTTTTATCCCCACATCAAGAAATGATGATGTGTGACTTGCATTAAATAATAACTATAGGGCTTTAAATCTGAGTGGGGTGAGCTCCATCACAGGCGCACAATTCTTCTCTAGAGTAATACTATAGGAGTACTTATAAAATGGAAAGTAATTATGATGAGATGATCTCGTCATAAGAAAAGAATGGATCAAAAAAATAGGGATATTATTTCAAAGTCCATGATGTTGGATCATAGATTGACCACGTGTTTGGGCAGTTTCGCAAATCAGGATTGTTTGTTATTTAATTATTATCCTCATGGATGGTGGAGATTATTGCTATGAGTAAATATATATCTTCTAAATATAAAAAATCCACATAATAGGGGAGATGTTGGAAAGCACAGGTAAGGGTGTGACACCGAAGAAAAAGGCAACATGATTTGGAAACTTATTGGTCCCCACCTCTTGGGGGATTAAAAAATCTTTTTTTGGCTTTAAATGTCTTTGAAAAGGGTATTAAAACACTTTTAAGTCAAAAGTTATATTACCTGGGGCGGAAGTAAAAACACTATTGAAATTGAAAAAAAAATTGTAATGGGAGGGACACCATATGGTGAGACACCGTAATGGTGCCACCATAACGGTGCAACTGGCTCGGTGAGAGACTGTAATCAATTCCACCTTTTCATTGTAAGACCGTGATAAAGCGACCGTGATAGTGCCACCATTTTTGTGGAACTGTTTGGTGTGACCGAGTTTTTGGAAAAATCCTTAACAAGTTACTGATGTACCCAGGTTTTCCTAGTCTCAAAAAAATTTCAAATGTAATGAACTATAAGGATTTAGTCCATTACTATTTGTAAGGGGTATGGGACAATTTGATTAAATATCCTTTTTATTAAATGTTTCAAATGGTTTTGGAAATGGGTTGAATATTTTTATATCATAAAATGAACTATTCTTCTTAAAGTGTTGAAATTTTATTTTTCAATTATGATTGTTTTACGTGTTATGATTAATAAATTGTAATTGGTCATTTTATGGGTGCTTACATGATAAACAAAAGATGATTGGTAACATGATAAACTAAATATGGGTTGTTCCATGATAAACCAAGGATGGGTGGTTACATTATATCCTCCAATGCATTTGGAATGGAAGTGGGTCGAATGCCTATTCAATTTCATGATATATTTGTAATTCGACCATATGGTTATTCAATTTATGTATGATTATGTCCCATGTTACCTTTATCTGTTATATGTTTCTGTCTAATGGTTTATGGTAATCTTTTTGTTACATAAAGGGAAAGGAATGATATTATATTCAGTGAAGTAAATTTACTAATTCTTAAATGTGAAAATTACTACATTATGATAATGTATTAATAGTTTTCATGTTATCCCATGACTAATAATTTTCCTTCCTTGTGTATCCATTACTGATCTTTTTATGCTCATCCCATGTTTTTAAATTTTTTTCACAGGACCTAAAGAAGAATATATTCATTGATGGGGTCAAGTAAATTTCAAGCTATTTAAGCATGAAATGATATGATGTTTCTTTTTAAATGGATCTGTATTTATAAAAAAATTAGATTGTGAGTAGAAGTGTCAACTTGTAATATATATGTTTCTATGTATGAGTTATGATTTATTATATAAATCTATAAACCTGAAAATATCCTCAATTTGAATTAATTTCAAAATTTTTGACTCGTATCAAGATTATGTAATGTTTTATGGATGGGGACTTACATGGATAGTCGAATGGGGAATTCGTTTTTTCTGAAATTTTGGTTCTCCTCATGAAATATCCTTTATCTTGGTAATTATATATCATGTTTGTTTACAATATCTCCCATCATGTACTATATTTTTATATATTTTCTTGGTGTACTTGGAATATTTCGAGTTGAATTTCAGGGTGACTTTTCTCTATGTTATTTCATGTCGGTACCTAGGATATTGTCACTAGTTTGTGGTGATAGAGAACACTCCTAAGAACTTTTGGTATGTCATATCTATCACCAACAAGGTCAAGATGCCATCCGACCAGACACCCGACCCTTTTTAGGAATTAACTAAAGATAATTCCCAACCCCCCCCCCCCCCCAGCCGGAAACTAGCTACGAGCATCAAATAAAATCTAATTTCAAAAAAAATCATCCTAATAAACCATGATTAAATTAATAAACTAAAAAACATAAAATTCAACAATAACCACCAAATAATAACAAATAAATACATGAACTGATCTGGATAAAAATATAACTGAATAATGAACAAAAACTTGAATACAATGTAAAACTAGACTACACCAACCGAATCTCCTTGTGGTCTCTTGGCCACCACAAACCGCAAAACCAAACAGCTCCACTATGAGCAGTTGAACCAAGAACCTGATCCTTCAAAACAACGATTGTCTATCGACACTTGATGGTACAAGTAGGGTAGTGGTCTGATAGTTATATAGGTAACCACCAGATAATGCATATGTTTCCTTTCCCAAAAAATAGTCCATTAACATTTGTTTGAATTACATATACAAAATAATCATTTTGTTCATTTAAATAAAACAAAGACAAATTTCAAGATATTCTTATTTTTAAAACAACACAAACATTATATATCTTTGGAAATAAATTTCATCATCCACTACCATGTTTATTTAAAAACAAACCCACCACCAAATACATTCATGTAACCAAAACAGGGCTGTGTAGAATATAATGTGGGACAATACATTAGATAAAACTAGTAATCCTAATTTTTAACATGATGTATAAAAATAAAAAAAATATATTTATCAACCATAGACATTTCTTAATAATCCCTAGAGTGATCCCTAGACGTACTAAGTTTGGAAGTATCTACAGTTGTATGGTGAAACTCCATGGTCTATAACCAACTGGCCACCCTCAACTAGCCAATACAGTGGAACTACAAACATGGCCCTTAAATGAAACCAAGGGGTGCCAAGTAATTTAAACAATGTTGATAATAAACCATCAATCAACCCTGTAAAGACACCCTATAATCCAATGGTAATAGTATACAATGTATGTAGGAGGCCCTCACATATGTGACTCACCTCACCTATCGTCGCTGAACTTACAAACCATAAACACTATCCCCACCTATATGATAAGCCATATAGTAAAGTCCTTCAATATTGGCTTCAAACATATAAAAATTCATTCACAGGTGGAAATGAAGCATTCACATCATATAATATTTAAAAATATTTCTCAAAACATTCTAATATGCTAATTGGGAAATTGTATTCCCAAAACCTCTTTCATTTCCAAAATAATATAAAGTTCCAATTGGTACTTAAAGTCCATCAATTTAAAAAACATTTACAAGACCATTTATAATCTAAATTAAAATATGAATCATTAAGAAATGTATCAAATGGGACCTTACCCTTCATGTTCAATCTCGTTTCTCGTTCCATTTAAAACCTAGATGAAAACAAATAACATGTTTAAAAGTGCCAAACCGGATTTACCTCCATTTTAAAACAAATCATGTTCCCAAATACCAAATGTACCAAATTTAAATAACACATTGGAATCCAATTTCAGGAATAAATGCATACCGAAATTTCATTTAGAAATAAAGGGGCCATTTAAGCAACCAAGGTTCACATAAAACACTATTTTAAAGTTCCATTGTCATTTAAATTCCAATCCATGTGTGCTCATTATGCAGACATTAATGTGCCAATATCTAATATAACACCATAAAAATCCATATAAGTACACAAAAATATTTTTATAAGAACACAACATATTTTAAATCCAACACAATAAAATAGATATATGATTCAATCTATATAAAATCAAAAATTTTCAAATACAATGCCAAAAAAACAATCCAAACATTGTTACCATAAGACAATCAAGGTTCAACAACATTCAAAATGAGAAATTATACTATAAAAAAACAGTTAACATTTTAAAAAACAACTTGTGTGCGTACCATGTTCTAAAATTTTAGAACCCATTTTAAAAACCACTTGCACTACTTTTTTCCAACATAAAAACATTTTACCAAGCATGGAAAACAAAACAAAATAATGTGAAAAATATTTTCCTATTATTTAATAATATAAAAGAATCAATGGAATGAGTCAAAAAAGAAACTAATCGTATCACCTACCTCAATTGTGTGAAAAAGGGATAAGACTTCGAATGGAGGAAGAATACACCCTACGCGAAAATCAACACACCCTAACAACCAAGAAAAATGACACAATCATAAAACATAGATTATAGGGTTCATACAATGTGAACCCCAACCAGTAAAATCTAATTTATATTTAGAGGTAAGATATGATAAGATTAAAGGTAATGATATGGTGAATAAATCATGAAGAATCACTTGCCTTTGGTGAGAAATCACCCAAAAAGTCTCCCAAAAATGAAGGAGAATAAAGGGGGAGCCCTCTTGTCGATACCCGACTAGTAGGGATTAAAATGGGAGGTGAAATAATTTAAATGATGATTTTAAACTAAATGTTATTTAGGTTATAATGGGATGAACTGTTTTACTGCATGGTTTTGTAAACTGTGCGCAAAATGTGTGAATGAAACAGGAAAATATCTAAAATTTTGTAGGTTTATATAGAACTATTTGGTAAAATTGTTCTCAAACTGTGTGGGCTAGTTTTTGTTTTCAAAAACCTCAAATGGCTTCTCAAACACTGGGACAGTACTCCTAAATATCTTTGATATATTTATACAAAATTTAGTGACACCATGGTTGTCACAAACTTCCCACTATTCCGCGTTATCCCAATGCATTTCACAATGACCATGCACTGAGAAGAAGCACGACAAAACCACCAAAAGTCATAAAATGTTTTCAGAAAAACAACTTAAAACTCAATAAAAATATCTAACATTGAGAAATAAGTAAAAATAAATGAAACATGAGGTTGGGGTATGGAAATTACACACACAAAAAACCATTCTTTCCCTAGAAGGTAAGCTAGATAAATGGTATAAAGAACTTGATCCTGAACTCAAAATAAGAAAAAAAAACCATGAACCTTAGAGTGACCTTTCTGCTAAAAAGTCACATGCAAACCACTCTAATATAATCAATAAAATGATGAACAATGGTAGAACATGAGAGGGTTCTCCCCACTATAATAACATGACTAAGAACATGGCACAACTTCCGAATATTCAGATACCAAAACTATTGAAACAGACCAAGAACCCTTGGAACAAGGCAAAACCAGAATAAGGGTTAGAACATTATAGGGGAAAACTATGAATTTCATATTTTTAATGATCTGGGTAAGACACATAGTTTGACAACATTTTATTAAAAACCATTCAATAACTGTGTGATACACCACTTTCTGATTATAGAACCATACTGCATGCTTGTTGCACAGTTACTCTAACCATGCCCATGACGAGCTCAAAGCCCAATCACCATACATAAGTCCCATGATTTCCTTGGAAAACCCACACAGATTCCCCTAACTATGCGCTAAAAGTGCACCACTCGCTTCCAAGAACCATAATTATAATTTTCTCAAAATAACTCACTCGATGGCTCCCAAAACGTAAAATTTCAAGATAGGACTACAATAAAATAGGATCAACCCACTTCTTATGCATATAAATGGAACTCACAATAGGAATGAAATTACAAGAAGAAATGTAAACTCTCTCTACTCCAACTACAGAGACAAAACTGGGCCATAGTATCATGCAACCTTAATTATCTCCAGACTATGCGGGAGCTTAACTCCAAGACCTATGGATACAGATCTGATGTCTGAATCATATCCTACCTCAGATTCATGTTCTGAAATCCACAATTCAATTATTTGTATATTACCAATTAATCCTATAAAACATCTCTAGATGACCCAAATAGACACAATGCTGGCAGTCTTTATAGAATTATGATAGGATAACATTGAATGCCTAACCATTCCACATTAGAAACAAAAAATGCTGTAGTTTGAGGAATGAGAATATATAGCCGTCAAGAGAGACATATCGGGTAAAAGTACCTCCAACACACCATTACCAGATGGGGAACTATCACGGGAAACAAGAGACACCAGGTTTCTAACTACGTATGTTCTAGAAACCAACTTGGATAAAAATTCATTGAACACCATCTTCTTGAAATGAATATCATTGGAGGAGAGGACATTCCTTTTGATATTAGGATGAATAGCCCTAATGATAAGATAATACTTCATCAGATCACTCGACACTACCTATAATGAAAAGTAGACCATCTATTTGAAGCGGTGAACATAGGCCATCACCATCTGCTAGTCTTGTTGAATATACATGAGATCTTCCCTTTTCATCAGCTTCAACTCCTCAGGTATAAATAATTAGATGAATATAGACATAAAACATTCCCACGTCATTGGAAATTATATTGAAGGTGGGGAAAAAACTCCCATTCATCCAAGGTTAGACCTTCAAACAAACCTATAATATTTCAAACTCGAAGAGATTTGCGTGTTCTCCACAATATAAAGACAAAATCATGCTCTTGAAGTAAATTCACTACTTCTAGAGAACCATGATCACCCAGAAAGATAACAAAAACCATGGAGAATCAGAAACTAGGTATGACTCATCAGAGACTAGATAGACCTTTATGGGCTTCATATTCTGAATAAAACTAAAAACACAAACCCAAAACAAATTTTTAACAAAAGAAAAATTGAAAAGAATTCTTCAATCCAAAATAGTAGGTTTGTAGGCCAATCATATATAATCACGACCATCATTTTTCTTTTTAAAAATCAATTTTTCTTTTTAATTTTCAGAACTAGCCTATTTTGAGGCCACTTTCTTAACACAAAATCCAATCATCCCAAAACAAAACGCACATTATAAAACAAAAATGAAATTTAAAAATCATTTTACACTTTGAAAATCACTTTGGTAAATTAAGGCTAACTCATTGATTTTAAATACACACCCATGGAATCCTATGAACAACCCCATATGTGCTAATCCATTTCCATCCATATGTTCCAACATTAACATTATACAAATACCTGCACATATGCGTACGTCCATATGGAATACCAAGGGTTACCCTCATGCCACTCCTTTATCAATTCCAAAAAAATATTTAATTTTAAAACCAGAACCATTTCTCTTTTAAAACCTATTTTCTGACCCAAATTTTTTTTACGAAAATAAAATCCATTTCAAAATAATGTTTCCTTTTAAAAGAATACTCACATCAACCATGAAGGAAATAAAGCATGAATCACACCGAAACCACCAGAATGAGGAACCATTGTCTCTGATTAACTTGGAAATATGGTTTTGGGACATTCCCTAAGTAAGAATCAATAACTATGAGAAGAATAAACCATGTATTCATAACCCACTTGGGTCACTAATCCATGTGAGATCATGACATAACACAATATTACCTCCATTTTCAACTTTCAATCCGAAACAAACCAAAATAGGATAAAGACTCAATATGTGATCCACCCCTAGAAACATTGGTCTCGTCACAAGTGGTGGTGATCAGGAACATACCCTTGACTTACCTCATGAGCCCTTAAAATCCTATTCTCAAGTCTACATAACACCCAGTATAACAAGTACCTCATTTGATACCATTTTTTCAGTAACCAGGCTGGGGTGTCGTCTGACCCGACACCTGACCCAGTCTGAGACATAACCCAAAGGGATGTCTTGATCCCCACATACTGGACACTTGTTCCATGCATAAAATACAATCTATGTGGTAATTAATTCATCCCATAAAAGAGGGTTAAATAAACAAACAAAAAAATATAAAAACATATAAATAACTTCCAATTTATCATAAATAAATACATGAACTGGTCGGGATACAAATATGATTGAATAAAAAACTAAAAACTGAATAAAAGGTAAACCTGTACTACACCAATGGAATCTACACGTGACTTCTTGGTCACCTCCAACCACAAAACCTATCTTCTCCACAATGAGAACTCAAACCTAGAACCTTCAGAAAAACTCACGTATGTAGACACTAAATGGTACAACTAGGGTATCAGCTTCATAGCTTAGTAGGTAATCACCATAGAATCTGTATGATTCTATTCCTGAAAACAATACATTAACACTTGTTTGAAATTCATATTAAAAATATTCTTTTAGTTCATTTTAATAAAAAAACACTGCATTCAATAAGTTCCTATTTTTAAAACAACAAATGAAGTTTTCCTCTTTAGAAATCCGTTTGACTTTCCTCTACCTTTTTTTCTTAAAAAACCATTCCAGTAACCAAATCCATTCATTTAGAAGAATAATGTCCCTATAGAAAATTAAGTGGACTAGTACAAGAAAATAAAACTACTAAGACTAATGTCAAACATGTAGTATAAAAATAAAAAACAAATATAGTTAGTGACCATGGGAATTTCTTAAAAATCCCTAGAGTGATCCCTAGACATACTTAGTCCGGAACCACCTGTCGGTATATTGTGAATCTCTATGGTTTATAACCACCATTCCAACCTAAACTATCCAATTTAGTGGCCCTACCCACCTAGCCATTAAATCAATCCAATTGTTGCCAACTCATCTAATTGGGGTAGATAATAAATGATCACTAAACCCTATATAGATTCCCCAGGAACCCATGGTAATTGTATGTTGTAAATGTAGGCAGTCCTCTCTTGCATGACTCACCTCACATTCCATAAACGCACTTGTATATCTCAAACACCAGCACCACCTATATGATAACACACTTATGGAATTCCCAATATAGGGGATCTCGTTATATAACATGACATTCATAGGTTCCAACCAGGCTGTCACATCATATAATATTTCAAAACATTTATCAAAACATTCTAAATTCCCACTAGGAAATTATATTTACAAAATATCCTTTATTTCCAAAACAATATAAAGTGATAATCCGGCCTAAAAGGCTATCAATTTCAAAAACAATTACAAATCCTATTATAAACTAATGTAAAATATGAATAATTATGAAATGATTCAAATAAGACCTCACCATTCATGTTTGATCCCATTTCTCATTCCATTTAATACCAATATGAAAACACCTAACATATTTAAAGGTTCCAAACATGATTTCCCACCATTTTAAAACCAATCATGTTTCGAAATACCAAACAGAAAAAATTTAATGAACACATTCGAAACCAATTTTAGGACTCATAACATACTAATATATCATTTATTAATCAATGGACCATTTAACAAACCAAGTATCAAAGAAAAAACTATTTTAATGTTCCATATTCCATTAAATGCACATCCACATGTGAACCTTGTGAACACATGGATGTCACAACATCCAATGGCACACCCTAAAAATCTATAGAAGCAAAAAAAAATATTTTTAGAGGAGCACCACATTATTTTCAACCAACACAAAAACCACATATATGAGTTAATCTATATGAAATCACCAATTCACATTTACAATGCCAAAAAAATCAAACAATGTTACCATAATATAATCAAGGTCTAACACTATTAAAATTAAACAATTTCTTCTTAGTGAAATGGTTATAATTTTATCAAACAACTAGTGTGCATACCATGAACTAAAATTAGGTAACCCTTTTCAAAAACAAAATATAATAATTTGTGCCTACATAAAATCGTTATACCAAGCAAGAAAAACATGCCAAAAGTATGAAAAAATAATTATCATTTTATTTAAAAATTCAAAAGTATCAATGGAATGATTTGGAAAGGTAATTAATGGATACAACTACCTCAAATGATTTTGAAAGTGAGAAGACTTTGGAAAAAGGAAGAATACATCCCATGGTCGAATTCACAAACATTAATAAAAAAAGAAAAATGATCCATTCATCAACCATAACATCTAAAATTTAGCCAAGGTGAAACCCCACCAATATAATCTAATTAATCAAGATATGGAAGAGAGGAGAGGAAGAAAGGGGAGAATTTGATGAAAAATCATGAAGATTCCCTGAACATTAGGGAGAAATCTCAAATAAAGTTTCCTATGATGAAAGAGAATGAGGGGGTGCCCTCTGGTTGAAACCCAACTATTAGGGCTTCAAATGGGAGGTTGAATCACTTAAATTTGGTTTTAAAAATGAATTTTATTTAGGTCATAATGGGATGCATGGTTTTTGTAAACCATGCACAAACTATGAAAATGATACTCAAAAAGTTATGCAACTTTTATGCTTAGGTTTCCGGGTTTTAGAATACCATCATCAAACCATGTGACCTTAAAATTGGCCAAAACCCTAAAATGACACCCCCACACTATGATATTCCACCCAATGATCCTTGAAATATTTAAACACAATATAGTGATATTGTGGGTGTCATAAACTCCCCTATATGAAACATTCTCCCAATACCTTTCACAATAACCACGCACTGGGAAAAAATCAAAAAAAAACACAAAATCTCAAATACTATTTTTGGAAACTCAACTAAAACCTCAACCAAAAGATCCATGATTGCAAAATAATTAAAAATAAATGAAACATGTGGTCATGGTCTAACTTGATTTGTTTATGAGTCAGGTTGAACTACGTTGGATTGTTATTATACAAGTGTTTTATTATAGAGGGTTGAAGTTATAGGCCATGCCTCACATAAATTTCTATTCATATATTTTTAGAGTACATGCGAGTTTAATAATTAATTTATTACTCCCAGGTATCTAGTTACAATAGATATTAATTGCTGATGATTAATATGTTTCATGTAATAATATATGGAAAAATTTTACATAGTTTTTCATTATATCAATGTGGAAAAAAATTATAAAATTAAGGGGATTGATATTTTTATAAAAATTAGTTTTTCCATAGGTGCATAATATTTGTGACACTATTCATTTAATAACCACAGCCTATGTTGGGGTCATGCGTGACAATACATCAATGTAATTTTTGATGGTTGATACACTACTAGAAAAACAGGTATTTGCGACGGGGCATTTGCGACGGGATCCCGTCGCAAATGTCTTTTTGTGACGGGGTCCCGTCGCAAATAGCCCGTTGCTGAAAACGGCGTCGCAACAACACTTATTTGCGACGGGCCCGTCGCTAAAGCCTTTTTTGCGACGTTCATTCTCCCCGTCGCAAATAGTATTCCGTATTTTTGTAAAAAACTTTTAAAATAGTTTTTGCGACGGTGCCATCGCAAAAACTATTTAAAAAAAAAATAAAAAACTATTAATAATACTAGTATTTGCGACGGGCATAGTATCCCTTCGCAAATACTATAAAAAAAATAAAAAAAATAAATTATTAATAAATTATTTTAATTAATATAATAATAGAATTATAATTCAAAAATAAAAATAATTAATTATTTTAATTAATATAATAATAATAGAATTATAAATCAAAAATAAAAAATAATAGAATATTAATAAATGATTTAATTAATATAATAATATTAGAATTATAATTCATAAATAAAAAAAATATGAATAAGTTATTTTAATTAATATAAAAATAATAGAATTATTTTACATTCAAATATTAAAATAATTCAAGTATTACAAAAAATATAATTAAATTATAATATTATAAAATTTTAATATATATATATATTTTAATATTATAAAATATAAATAATTTTATTATTCATATTAATATTGTTATTTAAAAATATAATATTATTAATATTTTATAATGAGACAAAAACTAAGAATAGAAAAAAATATTTTGATTTCCCAAATTTTATAACATAAATACAAACTCTAATCTGAAGGAGGGGGGAGGTGGGGGATCTGCAGATGGTGGTGGAGGAAACTTCATCCCTAAAGCATGAGTGAGTCGGCGCATGTACTCCATCTGCTCATGATGCTGCTACTGCCACCGACTCGTCTGCTCCTCGTACAACTGCTGCTGGCGTCGACGCTCCTCCTCATGCTGCTGACGCATCTGCTCCTGCTCCTGTCGGAGACTCTCTATCTGTGCAGTCTGAGATCGCAACTGATCCTCATACTGTGTAGTAGAAGAAGATGCACGAGATCCTCTCGAGATGGACACCGACATCGCAGCACTACCATAATAATCTCCGGGAGTCAGTCGAGAGCCGATACCAACTACCCGGCCCTTCTTGAAGGCATACTAGGTGGCCTGCATCCATGCCGCCTCATCAAACTGACGGGCAGTTGTCTGATCTGATGACTCGGCCTAACTCTCAGGCCGGGCCTGTGACGCTGCGGCCTCATATGACTCCTATAGTTGCAATTTAAAATTAAAATTGTGAATATATTATATGAAGTTAATTTTTAAACTCGAAAACAAATAATACTGACCATGATGTGATGCTGACGATCACCTCTGAGCTCCCCAGTAGCAGGATCACTATACATCCTCCGATATACGTCGTACTCTGTAATATCGGGGTGCTCGACAGCCTATAAGAATAAAAAATAAACTGTTAATATTTATAGTTATATAAAATATTTATAAATAATGTACGTACCAGATGCTGTCTATGTGTACTGAAAGAACGACTCCCAGCTCGATGAGTCACCTCCTGTCTCCCCCGATTCTGCCTCCCCACTGATGATCTCCTCTGAAAGGCACCACTCAACCAGTGCGCACATAATCCATCCCATACATGGGATGAAATATACTCTGGTCGGTGTGCTCTACATGACTCCTCAAAATCTGACACTCCTTCTTTCTTCATCGCAGCTTTTCTTAAATTGTGCAAAAACTGACGAAGGCGATCACGCATGGCCACCTCCCATGCCTCGTGGATGGCGTCACGCATGGTATCCTCGATCGGATACCATAAACCCTACAAATAAATCAAAATATCATGTTAGAAATGAAATAATTTTCAAAATAAAAATTATTTATTTACGTACGTACCAACCAATGGACGAACATGTCCTGCTGCACATCAATGGGAATCTGCTCCCATGTGGTCCACGGCTGAGAGAAATAGTTTCGAAAAATAGCGCTGCCCTGTCTGACTTCTATATGCGGAAAACTGAAAAAATAATAAACATTTATTATGTGAATAGATTAATGAAATCTTAGTCAAATCCACAGGTTATCACACAGGTTATCACACCTTCGTGTGTGTGGATCAAACCCAAGACGTGGACGTCGCTCGAGGACGGGGTCAGGAATCATCAATCGTGCAAGACCGCGCCCCCTCCACGTACTCCCTGGAGCGCCTGCAGGCTGAGGGTCATCTGTCAGCAACGCATCCGCATCGAAAGTCAGGTCATTATCCGCCAACTCACGAAATGTGGCCTCATCCATCTGAAACAGAAAATGTTAATGTTAGCGAATAATTGATAATTACTATTATATATACATATATACATATATACATATTATGATTGTATATAAATACCATGGAATGCTATCAGTGTTCATCTTCATCATCATCTTCATATATGTCAATGTCATCTTCATATTCCTCCTCAACATCATCGATATCCATTCGAGTTACAGTTGCTTCATCTCTTACCATTTCAAATTCATATGTGACATCAGTAACATCATCGTCATCACCGACTCTTAAATGTGGGGTGTCGTCATCGATACTCATGTCTCTTTGTAAAAAAGATTGATTTTGAGTACTCTCTTGAAAAACTTCAATTCTTTGCACATCAGTGAAAGCACATTCACTTTCTTTCCATGAATGAGCATAAATGCTTTGTTCTCTCCCATACAGTAAGGACATGATTTCTGACCATGTGTACTCCAGCCAGATAACATCCCATAAGTCGTGAAGTCACTTATTGTCCACATCAATGCTGCTCTCAGTATGAAATTCTATTTCATTGCAACATCATATGTACTGACACCAGTACTCCACAATAAATTTAATTCATCAATCAATGGCTTCAAATAAACATCAATATTTTTCTTCGGATGTCCTGGAATTAGTAAAATCAAAAAGATATATGGCTCCTTCATCAACATCCATGGAGGTAAATTGTACGGAGTTAAAAAAACAGGCCAACATGAATATTGACTACCATAAGATCCAAACGGACAAAAACCATCAGTGGAAAGGCCCAGTCGAACATTTCTAGCTTCTAAAGCAAAGGATGGATGCACTCTATCAAAATGTTTCCATGAATCACCATCGGCTGTATGATTTAAGATTTTATCGGTTGAAATATTTTCTTTATGCCATGACATCATTGTCGCTGTATTCTTAGACATGAATAAACGCTGAAGTCTGGATGTAAGCGGAAAATATCTCAACTGTTTTACAGGAATCAAACCAGACTTCCCGTGTTGTCCTTCTTTATATGTCAGTTTCCAACATGTAGGACAACTATCCAATGACTCATTTTCCCCAGAATATAAAATGCAGTCATTTGAACATGCATGAATCTTCGGACAAGTAAGTCCCAAATTTCGAACCAGCCTCTTACTCTCATAGTAATTTGTAGGTAAACCATTTCCTTTGGGTAAC
The DNA here is from genome assembly GCA_963277665.1 of Viscum album. Taxonomy (NCBI): domain Eukaryota; kingdom Viridiplantae; phylum Streptophyta; class Magnoliopsida; order Santalales; family Viscaceae; genus Viscum; species Viscum album. The sequence goes on along the minus strand of OY728122.1, from coordinate 572,311,318 downwards.
ATTGTTTTCAGCAAAGAAAATATCTGGTCAAAACAGGTGTTTGACATTCCGTTATCTGATTTGATAGCCATAAATTTTGCAACTGCTTCTAATTTTCTCATCTTACAGCCATGATATAATGCATCCTCAGCAGATTTCAACAACTCATAAAATTCAGACGGTGCCAACTCAGGATTTGAAGCTATATCAGCCAGAGATTCTGTGTGTTGAACAGATGAACCTGCAACATCATGTACTAAATCTTGAAACTGGGATGGATCCGGAATCAAGTTGGTATCACCTGCTCGGGAACTGCGTTCACCGTGTTGATACCAAAAAACATAATCTGGTTGAAATCCAAAACGCAAGAGATGTTCTCCCACTTTGTCAAACGTGTCAAACGTTCTCAATGCACATTTTCTGCAAGGGCATTTTATTTTTCCTTCTGAAACAAATTCTGAATTTGATTCCGCAAATGATAAAAAAGTCTCCACACCCTCAACATATACTGGATTTAAACCAGAACCGTTTGGATTTCTACGTTGATTTATCCATATGCGGTCACCTAATAATGATTGTTGACGACCTCGTTGTTCTATATTTCTCTATAAAATATAAAATCATTACTGGTTTTGAATAATTTGTTAGAAAAAACACTTAAGTAAAGATTGAATATATTGAGAATAAAGCAAAACATGTTACAAATATTGATAATTTTAATATTATATTTATTTTTTATTATTTTAATAATACTAATATAATTTTTTCATAAACATTAATAATATAATAATAACATTTTTACATTATTAGTATATTTTATTATTAATATTAAAATAACATAATTTTTTATATTATATACAATTCTCCTTTCATCTGTGTGTTTAACATTCTGTCTCCACATGTAATATTTTCATTCACTTTCACCTCTCCATTGGCGAGTAGGTTGATAATTTTGAAAAAGAATGCGAATATTACATGTGGAGATAGAAAACACACAGATGAAAAGAGAATTGTGTATAATATAGAAAATTATATTATTTTAACATTAATAATAAAATATACAAATAATGTACTAATTATTGGTAATTATTACTAATTATTACTAATTATTGGTAATTATTACTAATTATTACTAATTATTGGTAATTATTACTAATTATTACTAATTATTGGTAATTATTACTAATTATTGGTAATTATTACTAATTATTACTAATTATTACTAATTACAGGTAATTATTACTAATTACTGGTAATTATTCCTAATTATTACTAATTGTTACTATTTATTACTAATTATTACTAATTATTACTATTTACCGGTAATTATTCCTAATTATTGGTAATTATTAATAATTATTGGTAATTATTACTAATTATTGGTAATTATTACTAATTGTTACTATTTATTACTAATTATTACAATTTATTACTATTTACCGGTAATTATTCCTAATTATTGGTAATTATTACTAATTATTGGTAATTATTACTAATTATTGGTAATTATTACTAATTATTGGTAATTATTACTAATTATTGGTAATTATTACTAATTATTGGTAATTATTACTAAGTATTAGTAATTAATACTAATTATTGGTAATTATTGATAATTAATGTTAATTATTGGTAATTATTACTCATTATTGGTAATTATTGGTAATTATTGCTAATTATTACTAATTATTGGTAATTATTATTAATTTTTGGTAATTATTACTAATTATTGGTAATTAATACTAATTAGTGGTAATTAATACTAATTATTACTAATTATTGTTAATTATTACTAATTATTACTAATTATTGGTAATTATTGTTAATTATTACTAATTATTGGTAATTATCCCTAATTATTGGTAATTATTACGAATTATTGGTAATTATTACTAATTATTGGTAATTATTACTAATTATTGGTAATTATTCCTAATTATTGGTAATTATTACTAATTATTGGTAATTATTACTAATTATTCCAAATTATTGGTAATTATTAATAATTATTGGCAATTATTACTAATTATTACTAATTATTTGTAATTATTACTAATTATTGCTAATTAATACTAATTATTGGTAATTAATACTAATTATTGGTAATTAATACTAATTATTGGTAATTAATACTAATTATTGGTAATTAATACTAATTATTGGAAATTAATACTAATTATTACTAATTATTGGTAATTACTGGTAATTATTACTAATTACTGGTAATTATTACTAATTACTGGTAATTATTACTAATTACTGGTAATTATTACTAATTACTGGTAATTATTACTAATTACTGGTAATTATTACTAATTACTGGTAATTATTACTAATTATTACTAATTATTACTAATTACTGGTAATTATTACTAATTACTGGTAATTATTCCTAATTATTACTAATTATTACTAATTATTACTATTTATTACTATTTACCTGTAATTATTCCTAATTATTGGTAATTATTCCTAATTATTGGTAATTATTACTAATTATTGGTAATTATTACTAATTATTGGTAATTATTACTAATTATTGGTAATTATTACTAATTATTGGTAATTATTACTAATTATTGGTATTTAATACTAATTATTGGTAATTAATACTAATTATTGGTAATTAATACTAATTGTTACTAATTATTGGTAATTATTACTAATTATTGGTAATTATTACTAATTTTTGGTAATTATTCCTAATTATTGGTAATTATTACTAATTATTGGTAATTATTACTAATTATTCCTAATTATTGGTAATTATTAATAATTATTGGTAATTATTACTAATTATTACTAATTATTGGTAATTATTACTAATTATTGGTAATTAATACTAATTATTGGTAATTAATACTAATTATTGGTAATTAATACTAATTATTGGTAATTAATACTAATTATTGGTAATTAATACTAATTATTGGTAATTAATACTAATTATTACTAATTATTGGTAATTACTGGTAATTATTACTAATTACTGGTAATTATTACTAATTACTGGTAATTATTACTAATTATTTGTAATTATTACTAATTATTGGTAATTATTACTAATTATTACTAATTATTACTAATTACTGGTAATTATTACTAATTACTGGTAATTATTCCTAATTATTACTAATTGTTACTATTTATTACTAATTATTACTATTTATTACTATTTACCGGTAATTATTCCTAATTATTGGTAATTATTACTAATTGTTGGTAATTATTACTAATTATTGGTAATTATTACTAATTATTGGTAATTATTACTAATTATTGGTAATTATTACTAATTATTGGTAATTATTACTAATTATTGGTAATTATTACGAATTATTGGTAATTATTACTAATTATTGATAATTAATACTAATTATTGGTAATTAATACTAATTATTGGTAATTAATACTAATTATTACTAATTATTGGTAATTATTGGTAATTATTACTAATTATTGGTAATTATTACTAATTATTGGTAATTATTACTAATTATTGGTAATTATTACTAATTATTGGTAATTATTACTAATTATTCCTAATTATTGATAATTATTGGTAATTGTTCCTAATTATTAGTAATTAAATGAATAATTACTAATAATTAGGAATAATTACCAATAATTACAAATAATAACATTATTAGTATATTTCATTATTAATATTAAAATAATATAATTTTCTAATTTATATACAGTTCTCCTTTCATCTGTGCGTTTTCTATCTCCACATACAAATAATACATCTGAAGACAGCAAACACACAGATGAAAAGAGAACTGTATATATATAAAAAATTATATTATTTTAATATTAATAATAAAATAGACTAATAATGTAATAATGTTATTATCCCTAATTATTGGTATTTATTACTAATTATTAATATTTATTCTTAATTATTAAAAATTATTACTAATTATTCCTAATTACTATTAACTATGAACAATACTAATAATTTAAATTTATTAAGTAATAAAACAATATAAACATAATTAAATTACAACTAATTAAGAATAATTGAAACTAATAAAAAATTAAAAATAAATATTAAATTAAATTGAACATAAATACCTTGAAAATTGATCTGCTCTGATCGTTCTTCAAAACATTAATATCAGCTCCGGAGAAAAAAATTAAACTGAAGAAAAACTGAACTTTAGAAATATAACTTTGAGAGAAGAAGAAGATGGAATTTGAGAATGTTTTGAAAAAAACGGATGGGGGTATTTATAGGTTAGATTATTTGCGACGGGACCCGTCGCAAATACCTTAGCCGACATTTATTACGGTCAACGGGTAAATAGTTATTTGCGACGGGACCCGTCGCAAATAACCACCTGCCGACATACTATTTGCGACGAGGGAATATTCCCGTCGCAAATACCTTTTACCGCCGCCGGTTATTTGCGACGGGAATATTCCCCCGTCGCAAATAGTTTTCCCGCGATTTGGCGCGCAACGTGCGCCAGTTATTTTGCGACGGGGAAAGAAATCCCGTCGCAAAAGCCTACTTATTTGCGACGGGATTTATTCCCGTCGCAAATAACCCGTCGCAATTGCTCATTTTAACCGTAGTGATAATTGTTCCCACAATAACATATCTAATGATAATAATATCATTTGAGAATTCATGGATTATCTTATTAATATAAATTTTGGAATTTATTGTACGTGCAATATTTTACAATTAGTTTTTTGTGGCCTTTTATATACATAATTATATCATTTTGTTTTATAAGATATAAATATACTTGGCATATTTAGTGATTGTGATTGATATGAGACAGGGGATAGTTTTCTATATTGATCCTTTTTTGGGGATGTTTTGGTACCATTACTTATTATATATACATATATGTATTATTTTGATCAAAATAGTTAAGAAGTTGATTTTTAGAGGTGGAAAATTATAAACATGTTTATAGTTATTCTAGAATTATAAACATTTTTCTGGTTTACAGGATTGAGTTATTTGAGGTGATAGGAAATTTTAATATTCTCAAATTTAAATGGTGTTAGTGTTTCTGAATTTTATATTTTTTAAGTTATATTTGAGTTGATAGTTTGTTGTTATTCTATAATTATTAATCTATTTTATGTTTGGTAATTGATATATATTATTCCTTATAATTTTGTTTCATCAATTATTATAAATTTTTATGCTCTTGATTGTCTCAAATTATGGGGGTTTATATATCATATTCAATGAGGATAATGCATTCTAAAATATTTCTTATACCCTAATTGTTTCTCACCATCATTGGGCCTATAGAATATAGTCTTTATGTGATATTAGCAATATTTAAATCGGATTAGGAAGAACCTTTTTAGGATCAAGTTGTAATATAGTTCTTTAAACCAATAGGGTAAGACAATATTTTTTGTAATAAAATTTGAATATTTCTATAGGGGTGTTATGTTAGTAGAATTATTAACTCCAGTATGTAATTAAGGATAATGAAATAATTTGGTCCTCATGGATTATACATAAGTAAATAGATTCCTTGAACTGTTATTTAATGGAATTATGTTATATATACTGTATGGAGTAAAATGTTTTTCATATATCATATAGCTTCATTATATGTTCATATTCTTATGTATTATGAGTAGACTATGATTTTTTACATTATTAAAACTAGGAAGACTCTTTAAATGTTTTCATAACCATTATATATGGTTTAATTAAAAAATTTAAAAGAATACTATCAAAATTAATTTTGATTACCAATCATTATGAGATGTTTGAGTGTCATATTCAAAATATAGAGTTTTTAATTCCTAAATGGTTTTTAATTATATTTATATGTATATTTTAAAATATAATTATTCCTTTCAGTAATTCCATAATATTAGAAAATGTTCCATTAAGATATAGGATAGTCCAATATTTTTTGGATTTATGGGAATTATTTAAATATACTATCATATTATAAAATATGGGGATGAATTTATGTAGAGTTTATTATAACTTTTGAAACATGTATTTTTATTTTAAGGGTTTTCCTTCAATTTTATTTATTTTTCAATGCATATCAATCAGTTATAGAAAATTAATAACTAATGATATTTCTTTTTTAAATTTTTTCACAAATATATATTCCAAGGTATATTTTTCTTATTCTAAAATAATCATTCATGAAATCCTTGTGAAATTTGTAATTATTGAGAGATATCTTGATGATTATGGTTTTCATGTTTTTTAAATAACAAAAATATATAATAATAACCATCTCTAGAAAACCGCATTCCTAAAAATCAATCTAATTACATATATCATACTCACATTATCCCTTTAAACATCATTAATAGTCTTTCCATTGAAATTATCAATGTAATCCCCATAATATCCATATCACCACCTACGAGTCCTAATGAATAATGTCTCAATTTAGTAATGCTATTAATCATAACAATACCCAAAAACTATGTACAAACTATAACAACCCTGTTCTCGCACCCCTAGACCATCTACTAAAACATGTCCATTTCAATTATGGCTTTTATACGAATAACCAAGAAAAAATAACCTATTAGAATATATGACATGCAACTAAAATATTGGATCAATTATATACCCATGTAACTTTTAGGTATAATTTTTTTGTAAATTTGAAAGAATAATTATATAATATCTTGGTTTCATAAAAAAAATGTTCATAAAAATCTATATCATCTCTATCTAGGTTATTCACATATAGTAACTGTCCTTGGAATAACAAACATTATATCATTCCTTATTATTAGGGGAAAATGAAAAATAAGAAGGGTGAGCTAAAACACTGCATAAGGGTAGACATTAGCATTAACAATTATATGTCATCAGTGGGAATAATATGATCATAAGGTCATGATGACATAATCTAAGTGTATAAGAATAACATGGGGGAATTTATTCCAATAAAAAAACTAGATAAAAAATATGATACATGACATAAAACATTAACATAAAAAAATATTAATATAATTTAGTAATCGTGACCCATGATAATATAATACGAAGATAGGTATCGTTTAAAACCTGATAAATGGATAAACAAAGCATCTTGGTTATTTGGATCATCATTTTTATATCACACTTACAATGTATCATACATATGGAATTACATATTAGGTAAAATCATACATTATATTAAGGGGAATCTATATCCGATTAAATCCATTTCTTTAACTAATGAATTATAGAGCTATATTAGACCGACCCATCATCATGATCCATTTCAGGCCATCCAATAATCATTAACTTATTTAGGAACCATTAAATAAACATAACACATGACATATTTCATTTTCCAATATAATAATTACCATTATCCAATTATATAATGATTATCACAATGAGAAAAATAGGTTTAATGAAAGCATATTTTAGATAATCATAATATATTTAAGAAAAGTATAAGTATGGTATCATTACAACATATTCCTAATGATGTATAAGAAACATAAAGGGTTTTTTGTGATAAAAAGAAATACCAAGAAAATATATTAAAATATATTCTTGAGGAAATTGTCCTTTCCACTTTTAAATATATATTTTAAAACTAAAATTTCAAAGAATATAGTGAAAATAATTTATTTGAATATAAAATTAGAAAATTATAATGGAGGATTAGTAGTAAATATTTTTTATGATTGTGGGAAAATAAGATCATGTCATGAAATGTAAAAGTAAACATTCATTTCAATATTTCTTTAAAGAGTGTCAAAAGTGACCCACATGTGAAATGATAAGGAATTTAATTTGAAATGATTTTAAAATTATTTAAATGATCATGTAATATAAATTAATGAATCCATGAATGTTTGTAAAATAAAATTTTAAAAAATAATTTAGAAAACATGAATATAGAAGAGAATGATTTTCAGTCTGAAGGATTATAAATGAAGGAGTATTTACATAAAAAAAAATTCAACCATTCTGAGTACCAAACAAAGAAATCTTTTATTAATAAATAGTTATCTAGAAAAATCTTGAGAAATAGAAAAATAAAAATATATTATCAATTACTAACTTTTGGCACCAAAATGTTTGACGAAAAGAATGAAGAAAGAGAGGCCACGCGACCTACCTCATGATGCAACGGCATGGAGTCCCCCCAAGCAACGCAGCCACCGTGATACAAAGGAGGTGGTGCCCATTGTGAATGCCCCTGACATTTGCGAGCCCGCCACAAAGAAAAGGAGGTGGTACCCTCTACGAACGCCCCTGACGTTCGTGAGCCCGCCGCGAAGCAAAGGAGGCAGTATGCTTTACCAACACCCTTGACGTTCGCGAACCTCCGCGAAGAAACCGAAGCCCGATTCATGCCACGTTGTATTTTCTCCGCGGTACCTCTTGCCTATAAATACCGAACTCCCTCTGATCCCAAGGGACGGACAATATGACCTTTCACCTGCCTAGCTCTCAAATCGCGAAGCACCCTTTTCTCTGCGAACCACGAGCTACGCGAGGTATTTTTTCTTCTCGAGGTGCCTCCAAATTTTCTTGTTTTGATCCCCTATTCTGAGAGGGATTCCCTTTGTGAAGCCTAAGGTAATTCACGAAGGAAGGGGATCCCCAAGGGGACCCGGGTTGTCACGGAGCGTTTATTCTTTGCAAAACACCCTTCACGTACACATGATCCACATTCCAAGGTGGGGTCACTATACTTCGCGAAGCATATTTCTTTATGAAACTTCACTTCGTGAGGCTCCTGTGCTCCGTGAGGCAGTGCTCTGTGATCCCCCTTCCACTTCGCGAAGCACCTCAAATTTGTACCTCCGCCCCAGGCTAAGGATAAGGCACCACACTTCGTGAAGCACACCCCTTCGCCAGTTCCCTCCACCGTGTAGAGAAACCGAGCATTACAAGGCCCCTGCCTATGGGCCCCAATGCTTGGCAATTCCTTTTTCCGTGTGACCCTCCAGGTTTTCAAGATGTGATTTAAAAGTACCCTAGACTATAACACCCATGGCATTGCTTCACCTAATGTTTCTTTACATAGGCATGCTAATAGCTATTTATTCTTTGCAAATCCATGCTAAGGTAGAACCCTCGATGGTTCGTTCTACGACCCCCCTTCATTATGACATTGCCAAAACCTTCCCACCCACAAGGAGAAGAGGGTACCGGTTATGTAAGTCTTAAAGGTGAGGAGTAAACTCACCTTGTCTAAGCTGTAGGATGTTAAACTACCATGTACCATCATCCTCAACACATGAAATTAAACTGTGACATCGCCCCATGCCTCTCATGCAGGGTTCCTCCACCTTGGACATTCTATACACCCCCTGTTATCCACAGGTGATGATATCCTCCTTCTGGGAGTGGCTTTTGTCTACGTGGGGAGGGATGCCTCCTTGGTGTAAGCCCCTAGCCTTTATTGCAGGAGGTAGCACCCATGCACCTATGTTTTTCCCCTCTCCGTCTATGCTTCATCACCCTCAGGCCTCCATCCTGGAGTAAGTCCCAACACCATGGGCCGCCCAACACGCAGTCCCCTATTCACTTCCCACGGAAACACCCTTCGCGAAGTGATCATCAGGTCCCTGCAACCTCTTGTTTGTCACACCGAGCATTACTCCTATGGGATTAGAGTAAGCATCGTCCATGACACACCATAGGCCGCCTCATAGCGTAAGCCCCAAATGCCCACCGTCCTCCATGACGTTAAACTACATTCCAATCCAGCGGTAAACTGTTGTGACCCACCCGAACTACATGGACTTTGATCCATGTAAAGGCATGGTACATAGGAAGCCTCAAGATGTTCAAGCACGCCATCCAGTTGTTCTAACACCCCTTCATCTCGGTTCAACAGCCCCTTTCCAAACCGAACTATGTGGACTTTGATCCATGTCAAGGCAAGGTACGTAGGAATCCTCACGAGGTTCAATCCCACCACATGGTCGTTCCGACCCCAATCACGTCGGTTCACCCTCATCCCGCTTTACATTAAACTGCATTCCAATCCAGCGGTAAGCCTTTGTAATCAACCCGAACTACGTGGACATTGATCCATGTCAAGGAACAATACGTAAGAAGCCTCCCTGAGGTTCAAGGCCGACACCCATCAGTCCCCGGTCCATCTTCACGTCGGTTCACCGACATCCCACCCGAACTACGAGGACATTGATCCATTCCATGGAACGGTACATAGGAAGCTTCCCTGAGGTTCAAGACCACCATCCACATGGACCAAGGTCCTTATTCACGTCAGTTCCCTGACACGCCCCTGTCCTGCATGATGTTAAACTACATCCCAATCTAGTGGTAAGCTGTTGTGATCCCACTAACCATTGGTCCCAACCGCCTCAGTGTCGTTGTGCCAAGCCCCCATTGTGAACTATGTGGTCTTTGATCAATGTAAAGGAATGGTATGTAGGGAGCCTCACTGAGGTTCAAGCCCGCAATCCATCTCAACCAACGTCCTTCTTCACGTCAGTTCACCCGCCCCCATTTTGAACTACATGGACTTTGATCCATGTCAAGGCATTGTACATGGGAAGCCTCCACGAGGTTCAATCCCACCACCCATTGGTCTCTACAACCCCATTCACGTCAGCTCTCACCAGCCGAACTATGCAGACATTGATTCCATTCCACGGGGATACGTAGGAGGTCTCTTCGAGGCTCAATCCCATCTCTACCGTCATCTCCATGACGGTCCCATCTCATTCCTCCTCTACTCCATTCAACATTCCATCACCCATCCTGATTCTTACCCGGGCCGCCACATCCTGGTGGGATCATGCCACCCCATTCCCCTCCACATAGTTCAGGAAGCTGCCCTCGTGCTGATCCCAGTATCGGTGTTCCCTCAATGGGGATCCTCAATATGATCCAACTTCATCGGTGTTCTGATCAGTCTGATCCGTCTCTGCTGGACGTTAAACTTGCGGCATACCCTGTGTCAAACATGGGAAGCTGAGGAAAACCTCAGATACATGCCTATGGAAAATGATTCCCTGTGATCGATGTGGGATTCCTCGGGCTTCCGTGCCCTCGAGGATCCCTATGATAAGAGGAAAAATACAGACACGCCAATTACCCATCGTACAGACACGCCAGTGATGCCTCGGTGTGACTACTCCCCCAATTGAAGGTTACTGCTCTGACCAGACCCCTTGGAATGCTCTGAAAGAATCAATGTAATTAACCGGAATCCATGGAAACATGACACTGGGAAGAGTTTCACGAAAAACGTATTAAATCTATAATAGAGACCCAGACTAGCTGATGAGTTTCGAGGAGGAATCCACGGAAGGAAGAACCAACATCCCATCATCCTGTTTCGATCAAGGAGCAGGCGTCCCTGAATACGGAGAGAATTCCGCCCGCCTACGAAAAGTGGGAATGTGGGGAAACAGAGCCCCGTTGACGTCCCCCGAACGTGACAGATGCGTGCACCCCGGTGAAAGCATCAGAAACAGAAATGGTGAACCCGACATGAATTTCTTCTTCTAAATGTGGAGATTAGTAGCGCTCGAGAAATCAGTAGAGTGACATGTCACTAGATCCAGATATCGTGCACCAGGTCCCGCCAAGAAAAAAGTGGGCCTAGTGTGAAACTCACCCGAAGTTGGGGTAGTAGAACGTTGGTCATCCCGTTGTCCGACGTTGTCAGCGTGGATCCCTCTTACCGGCCACAAAAGACGGAATGATGTTAGGGAACTGGTTGCCGATTTCTTTTCCTAGTAGTGCTGATTAGTTAATCTCCCTGCTTCTCAAGAATCAAGTTTCTGCCACCAGAACACGATCACCACCCACCCACCTATGCAGGGGAAGGGGAAATGCTAGAAGACCCACTCCGTGTGCCTCCACTACTACCATAACGGCGTCTGTGTCAGCGAACGTGGGGCGCCCATGTCCCATCTCCCAATCGGAATTCATCCAACAAAGGGTGATTAATGACCTCATACGTCATTACGAGGAGGAGGGAATAATCCCAAGCAGGGATATGGCCCACCTAGACCTTGATGCGTTCAGGCCCCACTATCAACGTTGCCCCCGAGGGCCGTGCAGGGAGCCGTTGCTCCCTACTACGACCTTCAACCGTTTCAGGAGCCTCTCCCCGGAACACCTCAAGGACTCCTTACCCTACGCTGATGAGTTAGAGGATGTTTGGGCCAACCCAACAAGAGTTTCATCCCAAGGGTTACAAGGGAGGGCCCCCACAAGGCTGCTCCAGCACTGCCACCCAGTTCCCGGAGTAGAAGAGTAGGTTGACTACCTACCTGCACCTCCGGCACCGACCCAACTGACCCGACGCCAACGTTGGGCATATGATGAGAAGGGAGCACATCAAGGGGCGTTGACGTCAGCGGTTACTACGGCCCGAGCCACCGCCAACGTACATCATCACCCTTTAATACTCTGAGCAGGGGTAGTTGTATGCCCGATCCAGATCGAGCCCCTAACCACCCTGCACGGGCAGGCTGGGTCGACTCTCCTAGTCGCAAGCGTAGGCGGTGGTCACAACGGCTAACCCGCAGTAATGCCACTCACTATGGGGGGACCTCCCTGTGAAACCACCATGGAGGACGCAGTCCTTTCCCGCTCCCAATCCCGGCTCAGAGGTATGCCCTATGCCATCTTCGACCCGAATGAGGGCCTTCCCCGTGGTAGCAACACCTCATATGGAATCCTCTCCCACACTCATTACACTGGGTATGGAGCCTTCCCTCCTGCCATGGACCGCCGGGGTAGTGACACTATACATCCAGTCACTCTATGATGTGAGGACCTTACTCACGTCATTGTATCAGCTGAAGGATGTCATATTATTCCTATCAACCAGAGGGGTGGAGATCAACTTCACTTCAACAACACCCAGCACGGAGGTCCTACACGTGTTCGGTCTGATAAGTAAAGGGACCTGCCTCACACTGACGTCACCAAGGGAACCATGAGTGGAGGTCCTACCCGTGCTCCCGTTAGTTCTATTGGGGGTCTTACCCACACCATAGTCCATCATGGAGGTCCTCCCCATGTCCCCTTTGACATCTTATTTGGTGCTCCTCGCACCCCGTCCCACTCGAGCGGAAGCAATCCCTGCCCCAACACTAATACAGTCAAAGGAACTTCTTGTGCTGGGAATTGTCCCTTCCCTGAAGAGACATCCTGGGGTAGGAAGGCGGGTTTTCGCTGCTCCAAGAAGAATACCAAAAACCTTCCGACTGATATCAAATCAGTCTGTTTCTCGGATTCTGAAGTAGAGTACGACTCAGTGGTGGAACCCTCCCCTCGGTCTTCTGTGTCAAGGAACATGGCAAGAATAAGGGTTATCAGCCTCATCCTTCTAGAGTGTGAAGTACACCAGATTCCCACCTCTCTTAGAAGGTACATCCAGGAGGAGGAAATCATTGGAGTCCCACAGGCCTTGACCATGAATTCACCACCATCATCACTAGAAGCACCCTCTACCTCGACCAGAGATCATGGAGAGTTATTTTGGGGACCGATGGAAGTTGAGAAACAATGTGACCAATCACCGGTAACTGTGATCCCTACAACAGAAGCTGTGGCTATCAGCCCGTCATATCGTGACATCGTGGTCAGGTCACCGCACTCCTCAGAGGATGACCTGGAATTCGGTGGACAGTCGGCTCGTTCGCCGTATTCTCTGTCGCCCAGTCTACTGCCTTAATGGTCCGCTTCAGTACTACTACTAGTTCCTCAGCCACCTTTGGTTGACGAGTGGGGAAATATGGGGCTAGACCCTGAATCCGAGCCCAGGAACTTATGGAACATTCTTGTGGTAGATCACTTCCAGGAGAAGTTCTGGCCGGGGGCAGAGTCAAACATCTGTGCGCCAGAAAACCTCACCCTAGAGGAAGTTGAGTGCTTCTGTCAAACCCTATGGGAGACGTACATCTGTCTTCATTATCATCGGGTGGTGTACCCCAAGAGCCAAGTGCACTTTGAGGAAATCTGCGAGCAATGTCGTATGGTCGATTTGGCCACACTCCCTGTGGCCTAGTGCCCTAAGTCACCAGGTCGCCAGAGGAACCTCCAACAAAGATGCGTTCAGTGCTTCAGGGTACTCCGTAAAATCATTAGGGATACTACCCCCATGTTCAAGTACATGGATGTGGTAAGTATGCTTCCCTCCTCTTCATACATATTCGATGACAGCCCGACTCGATATGAGATATTGAGGAAGTGCCCCCGAGAAAGGTCGCGGTCCATATGGCCGATGTCGTGGAATAAGAGGATGAGATGGAATGTCTTGATCGAGACTTCCCGACTGAGGGTGCACCACCATTGTTGGACACTTCAGAAAGGATTACTCATCAGCAGAGGAGCCTCATGGGCCTCCTTATGCCCACCGAGTCACTGGTACTTAGTCGGAATTCCGGTAAGGGTAAAGAGCAAGTCGGAGTTGTCATGCACTCTGACCCGTCTGCCTCAGTGCTGAAGATGGAGGAAGACCACGAGAAGGCCGCGTTGTGCCAACAACATGTGGACCCGAAGAGGATGGTCGACGAACTCCTAGTCGTGCGCGCTATAGAGTGGTGACCTGACTAGGGTGATCCTAGACCGGGGCAGTGGGGGCAGTAACAACTTCCCCCAGAAAGATACATCTGGGCAACCCTGATCATACTGCTCTTGTGGACAGGGTTGAAGCTAAAAATCATAGCAATAGGGAGTGATACGTCTCAAAAAACCCTCCTGAATGGCGCGACAATCCATGGTATCCATCCTGGGTTCCCCCATCTGCCCCACAGGCTACTCCGCCAGTCGCTCCACGAGCTGCTGAACCCATCTATCATGTCAAAGATCCTGAAAAATCACACGTTGTTAGGGATCCCTGCCAATACAGGGACCCCTACACGGATGATCCTATAGCGGCACTCACTGCCCGCCTCGAGGCGTTGGAAACACGACAGGTGGAAGTCCCACTAGATGGAATGCCATATCCCGCGTGGGTGGATGATATGCCTGCACCCCCTGGTTTTGGAAATCCTACTTTCTCACCCTTTAATGGGACATCAGATCTGCCAAAGCACCTGGCCCACTTTTCCTCAAGGTGTGGACCCATGTTGGGGACCCCAGCATAGCAGGAAGCCGCCAAGCTCTGATTTTTTGTGCAGACATTGGAAGGCCCTGTGTTTGTATGGTATAGCCAACTCCCCATTAGATCGGTGACTGACTACGAGGATCTTCGTCGAAAATTCCTATATCAGTTTAGTTCCACCACACGAAAGACCAAAATCTCAGACCTCTTCAAAGGAAAACAAAGGCCCGATGAGTGAGTCGTAGACATCATCGCTTAGTGGAAGGGGCTCACATACTCCCTCGACATGCCACTGACTCAGGAGAAATTACTGACGATGTGCATAGGGAATGTCAAAATAGAACCGCTTCCTTCATTGATCACTCAGAACAACCCTGGAGGGTTCTGAAACTTCTCATATAAGGCCCAGCACCTCGAGGAAGCTCTGCAACAGGGTAGTCGGGCACGTCTGCTACCCCCTATGATCCCAAAAAGGAGGGATGCCAGAGCCGAGCCCGCCGCGGTGGACAAAATAGAAGCCCCCAAGTAGCTGGAGTTGCTACCAGTAGAACCCGCTCTGCAACCTCGCAGAGGCCCGCCACCGCAGGCACAACCTCCTGCCCAGCGGTGACCACCTCAGAATTGGTAGGTTCCCCCACACAACGCGCCACCGCTACCTAGGAGGGATAATCCGGCACCGCATCCTCGGTAGGCTCCTCCAACCCCTCCTTAGGGCCAGGCTCATAGAGCCCCCTATTTGGAAAAAGGCACCAGACTTTCTCATTCAGTGAGGATCAGGTCCCTGGTTACTTTTTTAGTGCCCTAGAACATGGGATTGTGCGCCTCCCTGAGTGCAGAAGGCCGGCAGAGGGGAATCTCACTGATCTCCCCAACTACTACCCCTATCATCAGATTTTGGGGCACACCCTCAAGAAGTTATATGTGTTTAATGATTATATCAAATACCAGGTCGATAACAACATTGTCAGGATGTGCCCGACCTTGGCACAACTGGCGGGTGTCTTTGTGAGTTCAGATAGCGGTAGTGATGTTGAAGGTGAGTGGCAGTAGGTTCCCAGCTGAGGATCCTAGATGTATGATGACTGGATGGATCGTAAAACAGTCTCCCACACCCATGGTATTATTCAGGCACGTCTGAACCAACCATATCCTTAAGAGGCTTAAGCCAGCACCTCGGTTTCATCATCTCAGCTGGACTCTTCCCAGAAGAGCAAGCATCAGTGGCGCAAGAAGAAGCAACGTGCTCCACCAATGTCGTCATCATCCTGCACTCTCAGTGACTTCATGCCCCCTGATATTGGGATCCCTCCCAGAGTCCGCTCAGTGGTTAATTTTTCTTCAATCCACAGTTTGGGGTACACTTCGGTTAATACCGTTGAGTTGGTAAATCCCTATATGACTCCCGACAAGGGGGAATTCCAGGAGAACCTCCCCAACGTCCCCAACTGACGTCAACGTCGGAAAAACCGTGGCCACATGTGACGTCAAGTCACGTAAACTGGCTCATTCAGCTAGGCCATGCATGCTACTAAGACCAAACAGCAGGCCCATCGTAGAGCTCAGCACACACAACTTCCTCATCTGGAATCCTCAGATGTACCTCCGTCATCGTTCATGCTACTAGATCAGGTAGAGCTACCTCGTCTGTACCACAGCCAGTCTTGCTCTATTATAGGCCGATCTCAGTTGTCTGGTCCTCATCCGGAAGCTACCCTTCAGGCCGTGACTAGTGAGCAACGAGGCGTATCTAGCACTATTCATCCACTGGTCTAGCCAACGCGGCCCCTCATGCCTCTAATCGCGGAGCGACCTCGTGTAAGCAGAAGTTCGCACTTGGCACAAAAGAATGATGTTATGAAGAAAATTTCCAGCATCCCAGTGAGGCTTTCTATCCTCGAGGCTCTTGGCCTCCCATCAGACATGTGTGAGGCTTTCACCGAGGCCCAAAGGAGCGCCCTCTAATTTGAGACATAGGTAGCAGCTTCAGAAGCCTTCCATGCTGAGGAAGTTGAGAATGCCGAATGCCAGGAAGTTATCTCATTATATGGTGAAGATGAAGACCCTCCCATATAGTGGCACATCTGTCCACTATACATCACTAGTCAGTTCAAGGGCGTGGAAGTACACCGCTGTCTTGTTGACATGGGTTCTGGGATTAACCTAGTCCCGACTCGGTCGTTGCAAAGTCTGGGGTTGTCTGTGGATGATCTAACTCCCTCAGACCTCAGAATCTAGGGATACAATAGGACCGAGCAGACCCGGTCTGCATGATCCGTTTGAAGACCCAATTCGGTGTCATAGTTGCTAGTACCGAATTCATGGTTGTCTCCCAGGACACCGTGTACAACGCATTGATGGGAAGGACATGGATCCACCTGCATGCAGCGGTCCCTTCATCATATCACCAATTCCTCAAATACTCACTCAATGATTGAGTAGGAATGCTCCAATGAGATGTGTATCTTTTGGCTTCTTGTGAAGCCCGCTATCTAGATGCTGACTATTACATGATCAAGGATATGCAGATCTTGGCAAGTGAGAATGAACCCGCCACTATCACAAGTGATCCCTGGGCAGGTCTGGATGATGCCTACATCATCCTGATCAATCAGTTGGAGGACATGACCCTCAATATAGGGAAATTATTTGTCGTTTTGGGTGTGAGAAGAAGGCATATTCCCAGGTCCATGCGTCGGCAAAAAATCACATTGTACTTCTACACAAACCAGGATCGGGTGATCCCCGAACCTCCTACCCCTATACGGTATCAGGACGTCAGGCTCTTGGAAACGGCGGTATGTCATACGTGTCTATTTATCCTATCTTGAATTAATTGGTTCAAGCTACCACACCACTACTTCTTTGATGTTATCAAGTTAGGCCCCATGGGCTGAAGACTAGATGGGATTGGATTGACTGCCTTTATTGCTATGGTCTCAGTGGTGCATAAATCTCCCTATATGATGACCACTGCTACTCAAGCCGGCACCAGCCTCCCATCAGATTCTGGTTTCTCAAAGACAACTCCCCCAGCAGAAGATCCCTCCACAAGTGGAGAAGGGGATCTAGAGGATGCTACCCTTGCCTTTGAAGAAGGAATCTCTACCACGGTCGATGAACTGGTACAGGTGAACCATGGTAGCGAGGCAGATATGAGGCCCACATTGATCAGTGCTGCCAGGTACCTCGAGGAGCAGAAATGATACATGAACTTCCTTAAGCAGCACCGTGATGTATTCACATGGAGTTATTGTGTGATTCCCAGACTAGATCCCCAGGTAGTCGTCCACTACCTTGGCCACCCGACAAACCATCACAGGTTCAAGCAGACTCCTAGAAAGATGGACCCTTCTCATGGTTCCATGGTTGAGGGAAAAGTTGACAATCTTATCAAATCCAACATCATCAAGGAGGTCCAGTACCCCAAGGGGCCGACCAACATTGTTCTAGTCAAGAAGAAGAACGAGCAGATCAGAGTCTGTATCGACTTCTGTGATCTCAACTGCCACTGTACGAAGGATGATTTTCCATTCCCATTGACAGAGTTGTTGATTGATGCTATGACCAGGTTCCAAGCCCTCTCCTTCATGGATGGGTATTCTGGGTAAAACCAGATCTGGATGGCCCATGAAGATGAGAAGTCCACCACTTTCAGGGCCCCACAAGGTACTTTCTGTTACCAGGTTATGCCCTTCGGCATGAAAATTGCAGGTTCTACCTATCAAGGGGCCATGCACCGCATATTCAAGACAATCCTAGGAACATTGGTGGAGTGCTATGTGGACTATCTGGTGGTCAAATATCACTAGCACCAGGACCATTTCGAGGAACTTGAGAAAGTATTCGGCTTCCTCTGTTCCTATCACTTGAAGATGAACCCATTGAAGTGTACCTTTGGGGTCACCTCCGGGATGTTTCTCGACTTTGTTTTCAGATATCAGGGCATCGAGGTCGACCTAGAGAAGATCAAAGCCATCAGCCAGATGCCTCCCCCGAGTAATATTCGGGAGCTTCGAGGTCTTCATGGATACTTAGCCTACATATGCCGATTCATTTTGAATCTGGTTGGAAAGGGTAAGCCCTTTTCCTAGATCATGAAGAAACGATCTTCCTATGAATGGGATGAAGAGTGCCAAACTGCTTTCAAGGAAATCTAGCAGGATCTGCTCCAGCCTCTAGTCTTGATGCCACCTGTCTCCAGAAAGCTGTTGGTCCTTTATGTGACCACCCTAGAACGGTCTCTCGATTCCCTGCACGCCCAGAAGAACAATGAGGGGACACAGAACGTACTATAAAACCTCAACCGCATGATCCTTGATACAAAGACCATATACTCCCCCATAGAAAAGTGTTTCCTTGCACTCATGTTTTCCATACAGAAATTGTGACATTACCTGCAACAGCATGAGATACAGTTTGTCTCTCGGGTAGACCCACTTAAGTACATTCTGAACCGCCCCATGCTGACCGGTTGCCTAGCGCGGTGGGTGGTAATTCTCCAGTAGTTTAACATCAGGGTTTTACCTCATAAGGCTATTAAGGGGAAGGGATTGGAAGACTTCCTAGCTGCCCATTCAACCTCCACGGATCAATCCCTAGACCTAGATTTTCCTGATGAGCCAATCCTCTCATTCGATCATGCCATCCCATGCTGGAAAATGCACTTCGACGGTGCCTCCCAGAGCCCCACTAGTAGGAGGCTCAACGATCATAGGCACAAAAGAGTGGGTTTGGGTATCATCTTCATCACTCTGGTGCAATCCATTCTTCCGTACTCATTCCTATTGTTAGAAGGCTGGACCAATAACAAGGCAGAGTATTAGGCTCTCATCACTGGCCTTGAGCTGTCCCTTGAGATCGATGTGCACCATTTTCACATGAAAGAGGATTCTGAATTAGTCATCACGTAGTTCAATGGAAACTATGTTGTCAAGAAGCCAGAGTGAGTTCCATTGTTGCAGTGCACCCTCCATCTAATGGCCTAGTTTCCTTCTCAACCAGAGGTTACCCATGTCCCTCAATCATATAATGGTCAAGCAGACTCTTTGACCATTTTAGATGCGTCACTTGCAGAACCCAAGCAGGATGATCTTATTATATATGTGGCACAGCAAAGAGTCATTTCTCCTATCATCTCATAGAATGATGACGGCCCGCAGGTAATCCATCTTACTATCGGATCCTCCAAATCATGATCCCCAGGTTATTCAGATGCAATGGTTGAGAAGACTCCTGACTAGAGAGCACCTTTTTTCGACTATCTCCAAAATGGCTGCCTCCCAGATGATCGGGCCGAGTGCGAGCGAATCCTACACCGCGCAATGCAGTTTACCCTCCAGAGTGGTCCCAGTCTTAAGAAGATCTTCTATAAGTGTGGTTTCAATGGTGTTCTCCTCCATTGCATTCAAGGAGTCGAGACATCTTAGGTCATGCAAGAGGTTCATGCTGGTTCTTGTGGATCCCACCAGGCTCGGCTGATGCTGTCCCATAGGATTCGAAGAATGGGGTACTTTTGGCCCTCTATGATCCATGATATTATCGAGTTCAGCAAAAGATGTCATGCGTACCATGTTCATGCTAATTTCCTGCATCGGCTGCCAGAACCTCTCCACTACACCAAGTACTCTTGGCCCTTCGCAGTATGGGATCTTGATGTCGTAGGACTGTATCCACTGGCGACAACTCGCTAGTGCAGGTTCATCCTGGCCGCTACATATTTCTTCTCAAAATGGGTAGAGGAAGTCCCACTCAAGGATTTCAAGGCTCGATCCATTATCGATTTTTCTAAGCTCCAACATCATCTACCGATTTGGAGTCCCTCACGCCGTTCTCATTGATAATGTCACAAACTTACGAGCAGTTGATCCGAAGAAATTTTATGCTAAGTACAATATCCATTCGAACCATACCTCTCGCTATCAAGAATATGCAAATGGATAAATCGATGCATTGAACAAAACTCTCTCAAAAATTTTGTAGAAAATGGTTGGTCAGAACCAGAAGAGTTGGTCGAACAAGATCCCCAATTCCCTCTGCTCTTATCGGAAGATTACTCGCAATTCCACCTAGGTGACCCCATATTCCCTAGTGTATGGGGGTGAGGCCATCCTTCCCATTGAGATCCAGCTGCCATTGTAATGCACTGTAGTTTATGACCTGGAGATGCTAGATAAGGTGGCCTAAATTTGTCTAGCTGAATTGGAAGCACTTGACGATATTAGGCTCTGTGCCCTGCACAATCTGGAAAGGTATTAGAATAAAATATCTAGAGACTTCAACAAGAAGGTTCGCCTTTGATCTGTTATACAAGGCGACTTGGTGTTGTCCCTCTGAGCGCCAATGATCCCTGGCAAGAAACCACCCAAGTTAGAGCCCAAATGGGAGGGACCTTACATCATTGATAAGGTTAACTCCAATGGAGCATACTCGTTGGTGACCATGGATGGTGAGCGCATAACTCCTCCCACCAATGCCATGTTACTCAAGAAATACATTGCATGATCCCCTCGGTCCTGCACGACCTTAAACTGTACAGTCATGTACGACCATAAACTGTACGGTCCCGCGTGACCTTAAACTGGATGGTCCCGCATGACCCTAAACTGCATGACGGTCCTGCATGACCATAAAATGTCCCAGTCCTACATGACATTAAACTGCCCATCATCCTGCATGACGTCAAACTACATCTTTAGAACTACGTATGGCTTGATTCTCATCCTCATGGGATATGTAGGAATTCTCAGACACCTCATATCGAGCCCAGCCCTGAGCTCTTCTCTTTGACTGCCCCTGGCTATAGTCTCCATAGAGGGTCTATGCATGATGTGGAGTAGGCTTCCTTAGCCCCACTCATACAAGGATTATAATGGTCACACCATATTCCCACTCCCATTCTTCTATCCTCCTGTGTCTTCACCGCATGATGTTAAAATGCATGGCCTTCAAGAACTATGTATAGCTTGATTCCCATCATCATGGGATATGTAGGAATGCCCAAACATTTAGTCTGTTGGCCAAGACCAAAAGCCAGAATCTTCCCCTCAGGTCAAGGCATATGGTAGGGTGCATAACATTTCCCCAATTCATGTCGAGCTTGTCTCAATCCAGCTATACGCCCCCCCTCCCTGGAGATGTTTTCATCTATCGTAGATGGGTACAACTATGCTTCACCCACTCCTTGACAGGGATTCAATCACCTTCCTCGTCCGAAAGGGACCCTAAATGCTATGGATTCTTGGCCTAAGGGCCCTCTTACAACTTTGGTCCAACACCCTCGAGGATGTCGAGCAACAAATAGATACAAGTCCCACGTTTTGAATGTGGTCAGCGGTCGATTATCATATTTTGCTCCTATTTAATGTCACTATAGGGAGGCTGTGTTTCGAACATGGTTAACAGTTGTCCTGGATCGTTAGGCCCACCCCAAGTTGTCGCAAACATTGAGTGTAGTGGTTCATTCTGCCCCGACATATTTAAGTGACGAACTCCCCTTAGGTGATGCCAGCTATCTGGCCCCTTTTCATTTCGGGCCCCCGACCCAGGTTCTCTCTGATAGTATTGTACGGCATGGTGTTGGATTATGTACTCATTCACATAAGGTTACTCACCGTGCTGTACATATACCTGGATTTTCACGTCACCTTTTCCCTCGTCCTCACTATAAGACATTAAACTGCAAGCTGGTCATGCCACCCTAATCGAGGCCAGCCTCAAGCCCCTTGGCCCTTTCGGTTCCCCAGCCCTCGTCCTCACTACAAGATGTTAAACTACAAGCATGTTAGGCCTCCATGAATGAGGCCCAGTGTCAGCCCCCTTGGCCTTTTTGGGCCCCCGACCCTCATTCTCACTATAAGAAATTAAACTACAAGCTGGTCAGGAATCTCTAACTAAGGCCCAACCTCAGGCCTCTTGTCCTTTTTGGGCCCAGGCCCTCATCCTTAATATAAGATGTTAAACTGCAAGCTGGTCAGGCCTCTCTGACCGAGGCCCAGCCTCAGACCCCTTGGTCTTTTCGGGCCCCCGACCCTCATCCATATTGTAAGACGTTAAATCGAATGTCAGTCAGGCCTTCCTGACCGAATCCCAACTATCATGACCCTTGGCCTTTTCGGCCCCCCAGACCAGGTCCTCTCTTATGGGAGTATACGGTGTGGTGGGGATTATGTCCTCATTCACGTCAGTTTATTATACACACCATACACCCCCTTGTTTGGGAGTATCCTACTCCCCTCCTCGTCCAGCATGACGTTAAACTTCATCTTTATAACTACGTGTGTCTTGATTCCTATCCTTATGGGATACGTAGGACCACCTGGACGTCTCATTTTTGGGTCCAGCTTAGCTGGGAGCTAGTTTCTCTGGCCCCTTTCACTCTCACCACTATTTGGGCCCCTTGGCTCGAGATTCCTCTCTCGGAATTACGTACAGTGTGAGGTGGGATCATGTCCCTGTTCACGTCGGTAATGTTTTATAGCAACGTACACATTCCCCACCTAGCATCATCTCTACTACATATGTGTTTCATGGTGTTAAAATGCATGCTTGGTCCTATCACATGACCCTCAACTGTGGTATTATTGTTTTGGCTGCACGACGAAAAACAAAACTGCATTTTGATGACGTCATCATAGAGGATGTCACGTTGGTTATTGGTCATATGCCATTCCATTTGTCAACACCTACTACGGCTTGATTCTTGTGGCGACGCTAGGGCTTGCTACCTTAGTCCTGTCGCTTCAAAAAAAAACCACTCACCTTAAACGACAAACATGATTTATCAAATTCCTCTTCTCTTGGTGTGAGGGCTAGACCCCCATGCCCCTATCATCATTTGCACTAGTACCTAATCGTGCCATTCCACCTTTCAAGAACTACGTATCGCTTGATTTTCATCCTCATGAGATATGTAGGAGCGCCTAGGCACTTCCCTGTGGGCCCATCCTAACTTTCGTGTTCAGTTCCTCGACTCGAGAACTTCCCCAAACATGGTATGTAGGGCTTATACCCTCATTCACGTTGGGTTTTGTAACCAAATTACCATGTGTCTCCTACTATCCTTACCCATTCATGGTCCGAGTTCTAAGACCTTAAACTAAGACCATCTCAAGAACTATGTGAAACTTGATCCCCATCCCCATAGGGTACATAGGAATACCTTTTAAATTTGCTTCAAGCCCAACTCAACTCTCGTTTTTGGTCCCTATACCTAAAACCTCTCCCTGGGAACACATGGTGGTCGGAACCCCCAGTCCCCATTCACGTCAGATATTTGAGTTAGCCCAACACGTGCCTCATATGTTTCCTCCCATCCATGGTCTGAACTCTACGACCGTAATATAAGGTCTCTCTATGGGAAGGGACTTGAATCCCTCTATCTAATACATCTCATTAACATATTCAGATGCGTTTTGAAAAAGAGCCCGAAGTGTGGAGTTTTCATGGATACATTCCTCTTGTTCCATGACCAAGCTTCATGAGCGCGACACTTGGATCCTTAACCTCTTCCACATCCTAAAGGACCCTCGGACGACATGGATGATATGATTAAGGACTCTCCATGGATGATGGTCCTAAGGGATCTCCAACTGTTTCGGGCCAACGTCTCTAAGGATCTCGGACGACATCTGCGATAGGTCCCGTTTTTCGAACATGGTCAACGGTCGACCCTCATTTGTCCGTCACCATTCCAGGATAATGCGATGTGGATGCGGCATTTCCTCCATGGTCAATAGATATCCCCCATCGTCATGCCGCCATCATTGTGGTCCCAATTTCAAGCATCGTGATTCACCCATTTCCCCTTCCTCATGTTCAAGTGGAATTCCAACATAGTCGGCTTTATCTCTTGGCGCATCTAGCTGTGCTACATAGACAGGTTAGCATCATTGGGCCGGTATTCACCGAGCATCCCTTTCCCAACCATGTCCCTTCCTGTGTCGGGAAATTCCCACCACTACTTCATGTGTCCCACTCCAATCATGACTCAAGTGGGCTTAGTAGTGTTGGTAGGATGCATACGGGTGCAACCAGGCTTCTCATCATCCTACATGATGTTAAAATGTACCTCAAGAACTATGTACTTCTTGATTCCCATCCTTATGGGATACATAGTGACACCCCAGTATTTCACCTAGGGTCTATCCCCAAGAATTGTAAAGTCATGATCCTCCACATTTCCGGCCTCCTAGAATGTCTCCTCTTGGGAACCATGTAACTGTAATTTTTTCCCGAACAAGTTCTGGATGCCCCAAGATGACATTTGGAAGTGAAAAATCCCTCGCCAGAGAGGCTCTGTCTGAAAGAAAGAATGATCCATGGTCAAACTGATGCGTCCATCTAGTGTGCTTCCACAACTATGGGTTAACCTAAAGAGTGTTGGATTTTGTTCGAAAAAACACTCACTCCACAGTCCACGCTTTGTGTGCCCTCCTTATTCGGACCCTCATCCTCTTTCATGTATGGAGGAGCCCCCTAACAGTATGGATTCTCCTCCCATGGTCCACCTATTTTCATGGGCCAACATTCTGGATGACTAATGGGTAACATTTTGAGTTAGGCCCCGTATTTCAAACATGGTCAACAGTTGACCCTCATTTGTTATCCCCATTTTTGGTTGACGCAATAAGGATACCGTGTTTCAAACATTGTCGACAATTATCCTTCGTTGTCATGCCACCCCCCATAGTGTTCCTGATTTTGGGTATCGTGATCCACACCTCCCACATCCCTATGTTCAGACTTATCCCAACGCCCCTGGAGTTACCCCACTCGTGCACCAGAGCATGTCAGAAGAACTGCTCATCGATTGTTCTGAGGTCCTAATCCTCCGATTGAGCCTTTCTCATGCCTTCCCGGAAGATCCAGATTGGTTACTTAAACCCCAGATACCCAAAGCTTGGTCGGCACATTATGTTCAGATGGAATATCAAGGTGATCACCCATTGTTCCTCACATTGGGCTCGACCCGTGTGATCTTAGGGGCTGACCACTGGACATTTCACGAATATAACAAATGTGTATGAATCCAACCTTGATTACAAGACTCATGCATGATACGAAATCAAATAGATCAAAACATGAAAGTACGTTTGAGAGTTTGTGATCCTTACAATACTTGGGGGTTTATTCCTCCCATGGATGGGTTGACCCTGTCAAAAAAGAGTTGTAGTTCCGCCACCCTTCGACTTGTGGAATCCAGGAGTTTCTACCGCTGGCTCAACTCTTGATCCTCTTAAATAGCGATGGGGTGCAATTCATCACCCTCAGTTTGGGCCCACTCTATGTCAGCCTGAATGATGGCCATTTCTTTGGAAGAATTCCTTAGACGCTCTTCCGCCTCTTCCAGTTGGGCCTTCAATTGCAAGATCAGCTCTGATTGTACATTAAGAGAGGCTGAGTGCTCATCTTCCCAGATCCATAGCCATTGGATCTCATCTTCAGCCTCCCGGAGCTTCTTGATGTTCATCACCTTCCTCCGCTGCCAGCCCATGTTGATGTCGCGATTATACTCCCAAATATTTTCTACCATTAGATCATGGATGAGTCGATGAGGGAACTGGGCATCCACTCCCCTATATCATAGTTAGCGCAGCCATGAGCGAAGTCTATCCATATCATCCAGCCATAGTGTCTGTGGGGTCTTTTCGATAAAGTGCATGATCGGCTTCCATGATCAGTGGTGGACTATGTCACTGTCCTCTTCGTCAGAGGTCGTCTCGTCCCAGTACACGCTGTTGGAAGGCTCATATGTGGGGTACACCCTCATGAATTCTTCACCAGGATCTGCATCTGGTGTGGGATCAGGCGCGAAATCTGGAGTTGGATCAGACGTGGCGGGACTTGAGTTGTCCGGCAGATCCTCATCATTAGACCCCACCTCAATGACCGCAGGCACAACCCTGCTGGTGTTCTCACCAATGATGGGGGGAGCTGCAGCTCAGGTGGGCTGAGTAAGTATCTCCACAATTACTGGCATGCCTCTAGGAGGGGCACAACCAGAAATCCTAAACAGCCTCGACACAACGGCCCATTCCAGTCGAAGAACTATACGTGATAGAGAACAGAATAGATGTTAGTTGGCACGTTCAACGTGTGGCAGTAATGAATTAAGTGGAGAGGACATATAGATATTAAACTCCTATTATTTCTCCTGGGTTGATGTTGATGGGACCCCAAAGTATGGCCCTCCGTATATTGTCGGGTGGTCTGGAGACTATAGAGAAGCCACCTCGGGTGTCCTAGCCCCACCAGAAACAAAACTAGATGTGGCCACAGGTGTGGGGTCTGAGGGCCCTACATCATCACCCACCGAGGGGCGAGAGAGAGGTCTGTGTACAAGGTCCTCCTGTATGGTGCAGACATTGGTAAGAAGTACATAATGTCATGTGAGCAGACACTTAGTAAAGAAACATGGATTGTTACCTCGAGAGCCTCCGTGAAATCATTGAGACCTGAGTCTTGTTCGTCGACTTCACCTTCCTCCAACGGGCTCCCTCCACCGGCCTTATCCTCCCAAGAGGATTCATCTGATTCTTCTAGTAGGGGGAAGTGCTCTCTCAGCTCAATGGCCAACAGCTGTGGGGGAACCGTCTGATCCAGCGGTACCCTCACCCGATCCTTCATTTGATGCGGGGCACCCTTGGAATGCACAAAGACCTCCAGCTCAGCTAGATATTGCTCCACCTCTGCCGGAAACACTACGAAACCGGTTCGCATAGGGCCTATAGCCAGAAATTCCATACCGATATGTTCCAGGTGTTGCATCATCTCGGGCAGGCTGAGGAATTGCCGGTTGACACCCCAAATGTCTCAGGCCTCTGGGAAAACAACATTTTCTAGCATGTCGATATGGCCCAGCCGTTTCCCTGGAGCTTGAAAAGATATCTTGTGAAACCCAATCACTGGCCACCCCTCCAAATGGATCTACTCTCCTGGGGAAATTAGATCTGATTCTGGTGTTGGATCCACCACTGCTGCCTCACCCTCAGCTGGTGTATGTCTCGCTGCCAAGGCATCCCCGCCACTGCGAGAGGGCATTGCCACCCTCCGACCCCGACCTCAGGATGGGGAAGGCCCACCATCACTAAATCGAACAGTTGATTACTTCATCATTTCCCCTGGATAAGTTGTCTCCCAGCTAATGGCATACTCCTTCACCAGTCCAAAGGCGGCAGTAGGTGGAGGCAATGTGTTCCACATTTTTACGTCTTCCCACTGAACATGAGCCACAATTTCCTCATCACACACGGGTTCTCCTCCTGGTGAACCTCCCATTAGACCTGAGGGGTCAGCCGCTGTAGGCACCAGAATGGCCATACAAACTGGTGCGGGGTGTACGACTCGTAGAGAGGCTCGCGGTCCACCCTTTCCACCAAGACTCCACCCCAAAAGCCGAAGAGATATGCCATGTGCTCTTCCATACACTTACCATCATCGGTGAGTACCCCCGTCGGCAAGGCAAACTGGTGGCAATTATACTCTCCCACCTTACACACACAGTTTTGTACCAATGGTATTGTTAACTTTGCTGGAAATATCCCGACAGTATTCATAATGGATGGGTGGAATATTGACCCCGGAAGCGAGGTGGGGTTTGGATATTCGTAAACCCCCCTGATGTGCTCTGCGATCCACCCATAAAGAAAATGGAATGGCCCGCATATCCTCAGCAGCCTCTTTCCCTCGCCAACATGTCGTAGCATCTTGTACAATTTGGAGAGCATCAGAATCCCTAGATTGACCCGCCCTCATGTGGCCAGCATGGACGCCATGATGAATGAGCTAGGCTACACGCCCATGTTGTTATCCCTCACTGGTAGGATCCAACCATAGATAAGTTTCGCGATAAAAGCCACCAGTTTGACTATTGGCTGCTGCTCGGTATTGACACTGAAGCCTCAGGTCTTCTATTGGCTCTCCTCCAAGAGCCACCAATATGAATTCTCCTTGCCCTGTTGAGCCCCCTTTGGGAATGTTCGAGGCCTCGCAGAAAACTCATGATCTTCGGGGATGTTCAAGAACTACTTGAACCACTTCTTGAAGTGGAAATCCCTCACCGCTTCTTTTTCTTCTCTGGGGACCAGCCCCATCAGTGCCAACGCCAGCCGTGGAATATGCTCCGGATTCCTGCCATGCGCTCATTACTGGGAAGAACACATCATACGTAGCCCCCAAGATCGGGATCATAGAAATATGATGGACATCCCACAGATTGAGGTCGATCTCCCCATGGTGTAGGCGAAACGTGTTGTTCCTAGATGACCATCTGCTCAACAGCTCTGTCATCAGCTGTTTTGGTTGATATATGTGGAATTGGGAGGCCCAGGCCACCTCATACAAACCCATTCTCCTCAGATCAGCTCCAAATTCCTCGCATGAGGCACCTACCCAGTAGGCCCATGCCCAATCGTTTGTTAATTTTCCACCTTGGAACTAGTCCCACTCATCGGACCACCCCTTCTTAAAATCCCTCAAGGTTGCCTTCAGTATTGTTCGGTACATGGGAGGGGACGTCTCCGGCTATAATGGATTCCCATCAACATTGTTCATAAGATTTTATAGGCAGTCAGCGGTGACAAGTGTGGAGTCTTCCCATGCGTGACCTTCAACTGTCACGAACCATAGGCGTTGGCACGATGTGCTTCTGAACCAGCAAGCTGGTTCGTACCTACTCACCTTAGGAATGAAGATGTCTTCCCTCAGCCCGAAGCAATAAAAGGGAAGCCTCTTTCACAATGGGTAATTCTTATGGCTCTCCGACAATAGCTCCATCGATGAATTATGGTCCGAGTGGCTACGGACCGACTCCCCCAAATGCATACAATTTTCCATCTCTTCCCTCCGGGCGGCGTTTGCAAGAACCTCCTGGGTAGCTTCTCAATGGGAAATTGGGTTTCAAGGCTCATAAAATTTTCAGCTCGGATCATGAAGACTATTCACAATGCTTGTTCGCGAAGCCAAATATCAGAGCCTGGCCTTGGACTGTAGGCGCACGGTTGTGTAGTGCTGTCGCGGAGTCAAAGACTCGTGGTTCGCCGTGAATATCGATTCGTGGTGAGAAGTCACGGAGTACACAGAGCATCGTGAATCGAGTCCAAAAAAGGAAAAATTAGTGGAGGAGGGAAATGAAAAAAGAGAGGTCAGCCCCCTATTTATAGGTGGCGGCCCTCGGAATTTTGCGGTGCGTCCTTCCCACGTGGCCCCATTCCCCCTCACGCACCCTCTTCGCGAGTCAGCACCGCGAACGACTGAGGATTTTGGTGATTTCCCTCTGACTTCATCCCTAGATCCATCTGCGGCTCCATGTCTGAGGGGAAGGGGCATTTGTTGGTGCCAAAATTCTAGATGAAATGAATGAAGAAAAATAGGATCTGTGACCTGCCTTGCGAAGCTACGATGCAGAGTCCCCCCAAGAAACGTGGCCGCCGTGAAGCAAAGGAAGTGGTACCCTCATCGAATGCCCATGACGTTCGCGAGCCCACCACAAAGAAAACGATGCGGTACCCTCCAAGAGTTCCCATGATGTTCGGGAGCCCTCCGGGAAGCAAAAGAGGCGGTATGCTCTGCCAACACCCTTGACATTCGCGACCCGCCGTGAAGAAAGCGAATCCCGCTTCACGGTGTGTTGGCTCTTCTTAGCGGTGCCTCTTGCCTATAAATATTGGACTGCCTCTGAGCCCATGGGATGAACAATCCGACCTTTCACCTTCCTTTCTCCCAAATCATGATGCACCCTTTTCTATGTGAACCATGAGCTACGCAAGGTATTTTTTCTTCGTGAGGTGCCTCCGCATTGTCTTGTTTTGATCCAATCTTCCAAGAGGGATACCCTTCGCGAAGCCTAAGGGGATTCGTGAAGAAAGGTGATCCCCAAGGGGACCCGAGTTGTTGTGGAGAATTTATGCTTCATGAAACACCATTCATGTACACGTTATCCACATGCCAAGGCGGGGTCACTATACTTTGCGAATCATATTTCTTCATGACACTTTGCTTCGCGAGGCTCCAGTGCTCCGCGAGGCAGTGCTCCGCAAACCCATTTCCACTTCGCGAAGCACCTCCCATTTGCACCTCTGCCCCATGCTAAGGCTAAGGCACCCCACTTCGCAAAGCACACCACTTCTCCAGTTCCCTCCATGATGCAAAGGAACCGATATCCACAAGGCCCCTTCCTATGGGCCCCTCTGCTTGGTGAATCCTTTTTCCGTGCAACCCTCTAGGTTTGCACAATGAGATTTCAAAGTCCCCTGGATGATACTGCCCGTGGAAATACATCACCTAATGCTTCTTCGCATATACACGCTAATGGATATTTCTTCTTTGCATATCCATGCTAACATAGACCTCTCGATGGTTCGTTGTATGACCCCCCTTTAGGATGGCATTGCCGGTACCTTCCCTCCCACAAGGTGCAGATGGTACCAGTTATGTAAGTCCTAAGGGTGTGGAGCAAACCCACCTTGTCCAAGCTACAGGATGTTAAACTGCCAAGTACCCTCATCCTCAACACACGACGTTAAATTGTTACATCACCCCATGCCTCTCAAGCGGGGTTCCCCCACCTTGGACATTCTCCACATGCCCTTGTTCTCCACAGGGGATGATAATCTCTTTCTGGGAGTGGCGTTTGTCTGCGGGGGGAGGGCACCCTTCTTGGTGTAATCCCCTAGCATTTCTTATAGGAGGTAGCACTCATGCACCTCCTAACGTCCCCTCTTCCTCTGTTCTTTGTTGCCCTCGGGCCTCCATCCTAGAGTAAGTCCCAACACCATGGGCCGCCCAACATGTAAGCCCCTCCTCTCTTCCCATGGACGCACCCTTCGTGATGTGATCATCAGGTCCCTGAAACCTCGTGTTGCTCAAACTGAGCATGACTCCCGTGGACTTAGAGTAAGAATTGGCCATGAAACACCTTGGGCTGCTGCAAAGCATAAGCTCCAAATTCCCCCATCCCGCATGTCATTAAACTACATTCCAATCCAGTAGTAAGCCGTTTTGAGTCACCTGACCTATGTGGACTTTGATCCATGTCATGGCATGGTATGTAGGAAGCCTCACGAGGTTCAAGCCCACCATCCAGTTGTTTCGACACCCCTTCACATCGGTTCAACAGCCTATTTCAGACCCGAACTATGTGGACTTTGATCCATGTCAAGGCATGGTACATAGGAAGCCTCACGAGGTTCAATCCCACCACCTGGTCGTTCTGACCCCATTCATGTCGGTTCACCCCCATCCCGCATGTTGTTAAACTGCATTCCTATTCAGCAGTAAGCCATTGTAACCAACCCGAACTACATATTCGTTGATCCGTGTCAAGGCATGGTACGTAGGAAGCATCCCTGAGGTTCAAGCCCAAAAACCATTATACCTCGATCCATCTTCACATCGATTCACCGGAATCCCACCCAAACTACATGGACTTTGATCCATGATAAGAAATGGTACGTAGGAAGCATCCCTGAGGTTCCATCCCACCATCCACATGGACCAAGGTCCTTATTCACGCTGTTTACCCGATACGCCCCTGTACCACATGATGTTAAAATTCATCCCAATCCAGCAGTAAGCTGTTGTGATCCCACTAAAAATTGGTCCCGACCACCTCAAAGTCGGTGTGCCAAGCCCCCATTCTGAACAATGTGGTCTTTGATCCATGTCAAGGCATTGTACATAGGATGTCTCCCTGAGGTTCAAGACCACCATCCATTTTGACCAAGGTACTTCTTCACGTTGGTTCACCGGAACCCATTTTGAACTACGTGGACATTGATCCATGTCGTGGCATGGTACGTGGGAATCCTCCACGAGGTTCCTTCCCCCCACCCATTGGTTGCTTCGACCCCATTCACGTCGGCTCTCACCAACTGAACTACATGGATTTGTTTCCCTACCAAGAGGATACATAGGATGTCTCTTCGAGGATCAAGCCCATCTATAACATCATCTCCATGATGGTCCCATCTCATTCCTCCTCCACTCCATTCAACTTTCCATCACCCATCCTGATTCTTACCAGGGCCGCCACATCTCGGTGGGATCATTCCACCACATTCCCCTCCAAATAGTTCAGGAATCTACCCATGTGATGATGCTAGTATCGGTGTTCCCTCAAGGGGGTTCCTCCAAATGATCCACCTTCATCGTTGTTCTGTTCAGTCTGATCCGTCTCCGCTGGAAATTAATCTTGCTGCATACCCTATGTTAAACATGGGAAGCTGGGGAAAAACTTAGATACAAACCTATGGAATATGATTCCCTGCGCTCAATGTGGGATGCCTCGGGATTCCATGCCCTTGAGAAGCCCTATGATAAGGGAAAAAAGACAGACATGCCAATTCCCTAGTGTCCAGACACACCAGTGATTCCTCGACGTGACTACTCCCCCAACTGAAGGTTGCTGCTCTGACCAGACCCCTTGAAATGTCCTGACAGAAGTAGTGTAATTAACCGGAGTCCATGGAAACATGGCACTTGGAAGAGTTTCATGAACAATGTATTAAATCTATAAGGGAGACCCGGACTATGTGACGAGTTCCGAGGAGGAATCCACAGAAGGAAGAACCGATATCCCATCATCCCATTTCGATCAAGGAGCAGATGTCCCTGAATAATGAGCGAATGACACCCGTCTTTAGAAAGCAGGAATGCGGGGCAACAGAACCGCGCCAACGTCCCCCGAATGTGAAAAACATGTGCACCCTGACGAAAGCGTCTGAAACACTTACCATATTATTTCTTCAATGGAAATTCAAGAATAAAAAATATTCATTAAACTGGGATTCAAATAAAAACCACTTAATTTTTTTAACATTAGAATGATAAGCCTCATGATATAATAATATAAGTTATATCATTAAATTACATGAACATAATGATATTTGCGATATAAGATTCCAAAGAAGATATATATACTAGTTATAAAATAAATATGGAACATAAAATAATTTTTTCCCCAAATAATGTTAATTTCATTTTAATAACCCTTATAGAGATCATATCATTGAATTGAAAATTAATAAATGGAATAGATTGTGGTTAAAAATGTAATTTAAAAAAAACATTAAATATAGATCAAATCTCTGAAATTTCATTTCAAAAATTATATTGAAATAATATAATCATTTATGATATTATTTAATCCAGTCAAATAAAATTGTGTTATGAAACCCCACAAAACATTGTAACATTCAAGTCAAATACCCTGGATGGAAGTTATTTTAAATAAAATATAAAATACTATGAATACTTTTTTGATAATTATATAAAATTTATAAGGAGTATTATATACACCATATAAAATAAATTTAGGTTCATTACATTAAAACATGCCTCTGTGAATGGAAATTCAGATGAAATCCCTTACATTGTGTCTAGACATCCTATGTATATCCTTTAAATCCTATATAATAAAGCTATTTTAAAACACTAATTTTATATAACCATAAACTATATAAATAACTTATCCTTAGAACAATTATTTCATTTAATTTAATATTATAATTAATTAATTAATCAGTTATGTCCACATTGTGTGTTTTGAGGATGTTTGGTTTCTATTCACAAAATGACTCTGTTATGTTGGAATTGGTAAAAATATTAGTGATTATATATTCTCATGAATAATAATTCATACATAATTATCAATTTTACAAATTAAATTTCATTTTAATACTAACCATTATTTTTTTTATGAGAAATTAATTATGTTACAATGGTTGAGATGGTCCGTCATATGTATATATGAGTAATGTTTCCTTTTTTAAAGAGAATAAGAGGAAGAAGGTGATTATTATATTATATTTATTTAATGATTATTATATTAAAAATATATTGTTTTATCATTAGGTAAACTAATATATACTATCCATTTGATGTGGTGATGAAAAATTAATTTCATGCTTTGTGGAGGTTATAATCCACATGCACGCACAAACGATGTTAACATTTTTTGATTGAGATAATGGTATGAAAATAGATTGTATAATATGTTTTGACAAATATAAATATTTAATTAATATACACACACACACACACACACATATATATATTTATATATATATTACATCCATCGTTATTACTAGTTGTGAAAGGAGGTTTTAGAGAACAAATTACATCAGTTCTAGAGGTAGTAGTCTGTCGCACACATGAACGACTATTTAATATATTATTTAATAGAATAAGAGATAGATATAGGTATTAAGATTAAATAATAACATAATAGTATATTTTATATAATTATTTTTTAATTTCATCTTTTTTAATAAGATTTGGAATATATATATAAGAGGAAATATGGAAAAAGAATTATGTAAAATATATACCTCTTCTTTGGAATTTTTTTATTTGCACCTTAATCCCTATTAATATTCTATAATAGAAAATATATGACCCCAAGTACATAGGGAATAATTGTAGTAATATAATTTGGTAGGGATTGGATAATATATACTGCTCCAAATATTTGAGGAAGAGAGGAGAGTGGGTCATCTTCTATAAGTGAGGGGCATGGTAATTTAAAAAAAACAATAAATATTATAATATAATTCATATATTAATCACATTTAATGGTTCTAAATTGATATTTATTCAATTATATGTAGGATATGATCATAATAATCATCTAAACATATTTTTATAGGTTTATATATCATTTCAAACACCATATTTGTTATTAACCATCCCATTAACTATTTTTAACCATAAATGAGGTAAAAAACATTTTCAATATAAAATGTTTGTAAATTAAAATCTATGTCACAAATGGGATAAAATATTAAAATAGGTTGAATTTTTTAACTATTTATCACTCGACTTTTCATCTTGTAATTTGTTTATGATTTTTAATTAATTTAATTAAATATATTTATCATAGAGTACTATTAATTTCATTTAAAGAACTATTCAAATTATTTTACTATGAAATAATAATGAAAGAAATGGAATTTAGATATAATCTATTCTACCATAAATAATATATTATCATTAACTAAACTATTCATTTGACACTATGTCATCTAAAAAATAATATTTTTCATGTTTTCTAAAATCATTTAACTTAATCTTATACTTCTTGCACAAGCACTATATCATCATTGCATGAGCATCCTAGGTAATTATTTGATCTATAAAATTTCAAAAATATCAACATAAAATATATTTTTTCTTAATATATAATAATATATTAATTTATAACTTATTTTTTTTATAAAACTAGACATATAATCTATTTTAAAAATTAAGAAGAGTGGATTTTTTTAATTTTCATTACCTAAAATATTATATAACTCATTTTCAAAGAATGAAGGAAAAAATATCATATCATAGAATATTTTATGTTTATGGGGGAACCCAAAACATCCATTATATTGAAGGTATTTTTATGGTCATTTTTGATACATATCATATTTTTTGACCTCAACTACCCAATTTTCCCATAAAGATACGAATATTATTTACTAAGATTACTACACGTAATGACAAAAAAATAGAATTAATTTTAATATTTTAACCTACTGATTAAAAATATGTGATCCTTATTATTAGGTAAAATTAAAATAAGATTAATGATGTAATTTAAAATTAAAACCAAAAAACATGATGAAAAATGATGTCTTATAAAAATTCATTTTTAAGTACAAAAATTTATGTATACCAAATTTAGGTAAAATATTGATACCTTAAAAGTTATTTAATTTTATATAATTAAAATAAACTAATATAATTTTAAAATTAATCCAAAATAACTTTTCACTATAAAATCACATGAAACTAAAAGATTATTTTCAATAATAATAAGTAATTTCTATTATTCCCTAAAAATCAAATGTATCAATATACTCTCAAAAATTCATCCCGGAATAATTTTTACATATTTAATTTTATTATTTCAATTAATTTCTCCAAATAAAAATTATTTAATTTTGAAATAAATTTTTTAAATGAAATAATATATTTCATGGAAACAGATTTTGGATATAAATATTTTCTTTTACATTATACATAAAAATTATATAATATTCATATAATGAATATAACTCTATAAACTATTTTTAATGAATATTAATCATAGGTTCAAATGATTCATATAAACATTACCTGGGTTTTTACATTATCTTCCCTTTTGGGTAATTTCATCCATGCAAATTTATCTCATGCCCAAGAGACGGGTTTGGAAATATATTTAAATCAATTACATTGAGTTTGAAATAAAACATAATGTCATGAATTGAAAACCTTTTTTATATTTAAAAATGCATTTTTTGAAAGTGTAAATAAAAATATGGTTAATAAATAATCCTTATGAAAATAGTTAAAAATAAATATGATGTTCATCTTGAATATCACAAAGAACTAGGTTTCGAAAGGGGAGAATTTTAGTTAAATGGGAAAATATGGGCATGATGGAAAAACATAATGTCAAAATAATGAGAGAGAATGATAGAGAACATTGAGAAAAATAATTTTAATGATAATGAAAAAATTGATTACTAGAATACCATTAACTAATAATTTTTTAAAAATACAATTGATTTATCCAAAATAAATGTTAAAGGATAACACAAATTTTGTCGAGATCCTTCTCTTAGAGATGAGGAATTAAATCACCATCAAGATGAAAGAATTAGGAAATATAATATCTTGATTTTATTAAAATACATAAATGAAATTATATTTTTTGGTATTGTGTTAAATTACATTCCATATTTATCTTATCATTTACTCCAAATGATGTGTATTCTTGATGAATATTACAGTTCTCGAGCACAAAAATCAACTTCAAAGAGATCACATAATCCAAAAAAAGATAAATATCTATTCATCTAGTATTTAGATAATATATTAAACATAAATGGTAATAAAAAAGGCTAGATAATATCAAAAATATATAATCCCTTATATGAATAAATAATATATTTAACTCAAAACATCAATAATATCACAAAATGTTCATCTTAGGTCATTCCATAAATAAATAATGGAATTTCCCAATTAACCT
This sequence comes from Viscum album, assembly GCA_963277665.1. Lineage (NCBI taxonomy): Eukaryota > Viridiplantae > Streptophyta > Magnoliopsida > Santalales > Viscaceae > Viscum > Viscum album. Next base: position 572,273,332 of record OY728122.1, on the reverse strand, counting down.
CAATAACCTAAATATTAATTAGTGTTTAATCATAAATGGGTAACTCATACCTTTTAGTATACATCCAAAAAAAATTAATAGTATTATTTAAAAAATAGTACCTCATGTTAAACCTAAGGTTTAAATATAACTCAAACCAATAAAATGTCCTCCAAGATATCATTAATCACAATAATATCAAATCAGTTAAAACCTAAAAAGATCATGTCTATGCTATTAATTTTATAAAAAAAATTCAAAAATATAATATAATAATTTTTCCATAACTATTGTGATAAAATCCCAAAAAAATAATAATCTCAATGTTTATCTAAACCATATCTCTGATTCCATGTATAATAGCCCCGATCATCCTATAACAACACTAATTGTTTTAAATGGAGGCCACTTTATGATTTAATTAAATTTATTATTATATAATAAGGTTTTAGAAAACACTTGACCTTAATTGGGTTTATATTTTAATTTAAAATACAATTATGAATATTACTATTTTTAAAATATCCATTAAATATTGATCACATAAATAATATAAATACAGGGCTTTAACAAATACATTTGTCACAGAAAAAGGATGTGATGTCCTCATTTACTAGGATTTGATCCTATAAAGCCCCTTTATTAGAGATTCTAAGGGATTTATCATCAAAAGGATTTTCATATGACCAATCCCATGCTAATATCCAACAACTTAAGCATGAGTGAAACCCTTTAAGGGAGAATCACAAGCTCATCGACATCACGACTCAAACCATATTTATCGAACGCCCCAATGAAAGTATCACCGTCTCACACCTTAATCATAAGGTGTACATCCGTTTAATAAAGGGATATGTATAAAGACATTTATAATATGAAAATTTATATTGGATAGAATAATGAATTTTATTTCATTTTTATTATTAAATTATAAACTATTTTGATATTGATTCAATTAAAAACAAAATGTATTATCAAGTAATATTAAAATTAAATTAGCTGATTTATTTTAATGAATTAATAGATTTTTTAAATTAATAGTATTTTTAAATAATGATACTATTAAATAATTTATATTAATTATAAATTTTCAAATAATTTTTGGGAAGCTAAATGTACTTTTTATAAGGGTTAAAAAACTATTATTGTCAAAAACCCAACATTGTTTCAATAACATTGAAATTTTATTTCAGATGTGAAAATTAACATAATAAAAAAATTATTTATATAATAAGAATATTATTTTTGGAATAAAAATTTCAAAATTATCCAATGCTAATTTTTTTTATATTTTTTAGAGACAGTCATGTTTTTCGGTAAAAATTAAATTCAGTATAAATATATGGTGTATTTCATGACATCCTAATGACCCAAAATGTGACACACCTAAACCTAGGAAATGGAAATATTTTATTAATTTATTCCTTTTACATAAAAACATAATTAAAATATCTCCAATTCTGTCAATAAATTGTGTGCAAAAACCTTATGGAGGGTTGTGGTTTGAAATATTTTATTTTGTAGTGTCCAAAACCAAAATATTAAATAAATCCATCTCTTTTAATATAAACCCCCCAAGACCCCACTTATATTCAGTAAAAATTATTTTAGAATGATCTTACTATGACCTCATCCCTCTATAATCCTCCCAAAGTTCCCCCAAGCTCTCAAGAATCCCCTTACAAGTTTTTGGTGTCAAACTCTTGAGGTAAGGGATCATATCTTTCACAAAATTATTTAAGAATATCTTCTAGATTATACCGTTTAATTTTTTTATGAATTACGAGGTACATTTTTTCACCCCTCCCCCACCCATAATTCACTTATTTTGTCTAAATTAGGAGATTATCTTTTCTCTGGAATTAATCTCTCCTAAGAAGACTAGTTACGATGCAAAATTTCATAAGTGCAATTTCCGTTCTAGTTTTTTTGACAATGTTTTTTTATCAAGTTATGCCATTTTATATTCAATTACTAATAATGGGGTATGATTTTTTAACTCCCCCATACTTCTCTTATTCATTAAAAATTATGAGATACCCCTTTGTCTCTCATTAAGAACTCATAGGAACACCGATTACCATGTTTATATGTCGTAAGGGTTATTTACTTTCTCATTTATTTATCAAAGTTTATTTTTCTGGTTATTCAATTTTATTTTCAATTAAAAATGATGCAGCTTAACTTAACTACTTCCCCATACATCCCTTATTATTTTAAAATAATGAAACACACATTTCACTCTCATTTAGACTGCCTATGTATAACCATTATCACGCCATAATATTATAATCATCATTTACTTTCCCTTTTTCTTTAGGATTATTTATTATCATATGCCCAATTTTTATAATTAAAATTTCTGGACATGCACTTCCATGTACCTATTACTATATACTTCATATCCATATAATAATAGACCTACTTGTATCTCATACACTCGTTTTATGAATTTTTAACAGACATTATTATGTTGCCGAATTTTCACCGTAATTTTCCATGCCAAACCAATTGTGCAATGAATACCGTACCCATTTACTATCATGGGTTTTCACTTTTTTTTTCACATATACCTTTTCCTTGGCGACATACATGTATTTATTCTACTCTAATTTATCATGTAATAAATTATAATGATTAATGAATCCATTTTTTATGATGTATATAGAACACTTAAGCATGTGAATTGAATGAAAGTGATAGGTGTGCCTAGAACTATATAGCTCTCCAAATAATTTGGTAATGTATAGTATTAGGATCATGTTGGGATGGGGGTGTACCTGATTCCAAAATTGGTTATTTTCCACCATGATGTCTTAGTGGTTTAGCTGTGACCAATGATGTACTCTTTTATGTTGATTCTATATTTCCCATGTTATGATTATCATTATATATCACGCCTTATTATTAATATTTTTTATGTGTAATTTATATTTCTTATGAAACATGTATTGTTATCTTCATGTTATTTCATATTTATTCCCTTACTTATCTTTATTTATAACACCTTTCTTATGTATTTTCCCCAGGTTATCCAATGTAGTTTTAAGCTTAATCATGTTAAAGAAGTTTTTAATTATTATTTTGTAATTCATGTTTAATGTTTCAATGATATGTACCTAATTCACAAATACACCATAATTATCAATCATTTAGGTTAAATTTAGTGTACTTTTATGTAATTAAATAATTTATTAATTTTTGATAAAAATATGAGTTGTTATAGGTGGTATTAGAGGAAAAGTTTAGTTATTTTTGGGATTAGTATTTAAAACTATAGAAAAATTCATAGAGATAAGAATAAGTATAACAAAACATCCCTAAAATTTTAGTGAATATATATTAAGTTCTTTATCATAAAAATACATCACTATATGTATACTATAAGTAGATGTGGTTCTGGAACAAATGTACCTAGGAGTGACAACTCCAACAAGGTATTCATGGCCTAGCTCAGGGTAACCTGGTACCCGACAACATGACTTTCTACACACATGGTTTGAAACTCCCAGGGGATATTATTCGGTACACCATAATCTCATTAAGATCCATTATTAAGGGAGAAAAAAATCCCATAAGAATATATGTTATGAAATAGAACATGTATAACATAGATTGAAGAATGGACATTCATAAGTTAAAGAAATACAAGTAATTTATAATTTATCCCATTAATTTCATTGGATTATCCCTTATGTTTTTATTAGTTTGAAAATAATGATCAATAATTTTATTTTTATACTAAAAATTTCAAAAATATGAGTAATTGGGTAAATAATCAATGTGAAGAGAAATGTGAGGACTTCCCTAATGAGATGCCCAACCCGATGGGAGAAGGAATCACACACTTGATGATTATAGTCACTTAGAAAAATCAGGTTATAAATAGAAACATGGATAATGTGGAGAGTGAAATACCCCCTAAGAGAGAACAAGCCTCAATCGATACATTCATGCATCAAAGGTATCCTACTTTCAGTTGATGATATGATCCCTTAATCACTAAACAATGGATGAACTCCATTGAAAAGATATACTCCATCCTACAGTGCTCCAAAAATGAGAAGGATCATTGGGTTATTTATCGTATGGAGGGTGAATTTGATCAATAGTTAACATTGATAAAAAATATAAAGCCTGAGGAAGATATAGAAGAAATGTTATGGATGGATTTCTATAAAAATATTTTTGATAAATATTTTCCCTAAAACCTCTAACATAAAATGGAATGTTATTTCCTTACCCTCGAGTAGAAAGATGAAGAATCTATAAAGGTGTACAAGAAAAACATAACAAGACTTTCACGGTATGCCTCTGACTTTTTCATTCCTCACAAATTCATGGTTAACAGGTTCTTTCGTATGATGAAACCTAGTATATGGAATTCCATGAAAATCCATGACCATAATAACTATGTGTAAATTGTATGATATTCTATCAAATTTGAAATAGAGGTTGAATAATCTTAGGGGTATCATATGGATAATAAGTGGAATGGTGATATAAATTCTCGTGGTCAGATAGAGAGATTTAATAGTGAATAAAAATTTAGCATCCGACATTCCAAAGGTGCAGAAAGGAGCCCCCAAAAATTTTCCTGAAGGTGTTGATGAAATACTTTAGGTGTGGGAAGGAAGGGAACCTAGCCTGTGATTGTCGATATGAGAAATCCTCTATGGAGTAATGGAACACTCTGGTTAACCATCGGTGTATTTTTAATTTCTACAATTGTAAGGAAACTAGTGTTTTTCCAACCAATGATCAGAGTCGATGGTTTTCAAAGACAAGAAAAAACCACCAAGGTAGTAAGGGTGAAATTTTTTCATCAATACCACCGAAGCGAATATATTAAACAAAGTGATGATAGGTATGATAGTTATTAATTAAAAATTAGTGAACTTACTTATTGATTTTGGTTCTATGTATTCATTCATATCACGAATGTTTAATTGAACTATTCAAACACCACAAAAAATCATAAGAGTAGAGATGTCGATGAATATCATAAATAGGGAAATTATTGCATCCCATGTATATAACTCCTACCCTATCAAATTTTGCAGGAGGAATTTCCCATTAAACCTTTTCATATATCTTTAGAATAATTTTATGCAATTATTATCAAGGATAGAATTACATACATAGAGATAACATAAATTTCTGTGAGAAGTATATCACTCTCCATATTGAGAATTGTCATCTATAAATTCAAGGAGAAGGATGAATATTCTTTAGAACCATCATCTCAAAAATGGATACTATTTCCTTATGAGAAATATTATGTAGATTAAATAATTGAGTCTGAGGAAAGAATCACCCTTAAATACATGCCCTTTTTTGGGGAATACGCTGATGTGTTTCAAGAGGAATTGTCAGGTCTCCCTACTTGCTGAGATTTTTGATATTCGACCGATATTATAATTAGTATTTTACCATTATCCAAAACTCTTTATTGAATGGATATTATGGAACATGAGGAGTTAAAGAAACAAATACATAAGAATCTAGATAAATGTTTCATACACCCAAGTGATTCTCCCAAGGGTGCACATGTCTACTTCATCAAGAATACAGATGGTTCAATGCGCCTTTGCATCAATTATTGTGATCTCAATAAGATAATGACAAAGAACAAGTATCCTATACCTAAAATTTATGACTTGTCTGATTAGATATGTGGAGAATAGTAATTTTCCAAGGTGGATCTGTGGTCTTGATATTAACAAGTTAGGGTGAAGAAGGTATATATCCCCAAAACTGATTTTCATACAAGGTACGAACACTATGAATTTATATTAATTCATTTCAGACATACTAATTATACATCAATATTCATGGACATGATGAATAGATTCTTTAGAGATTATATAGGAAAACATGTGGTTTTATTTATAGATTATATTCTAATATAATCCAAACGTTAAAAGTTTCATGAAGTTAATTTTAATACTGTGCTGAAGGCCTTGCAAATAGAAAAGATTTATGCAATGTATAAAAAATATAAGTTCTTTTTTAAGGAAGTATGTTTCTTAGGTAATATCATTAGAAGCAATGGGATATCTATATACCCTTAAAATATAGAAGAAATTGAAGAGTGGACATGACCTAAAGCTTTGATGGATATCTATAATTTCATTAGGTTAGTTGGGTATTATTGCTGATTTGTGAGAAATTTATCGTGATTGTCAACCCTTGTTACCAAGATAACACGAAATGGAGTAATGGATTCAAGGAGTTATGAATGTGAAGAAATATTCATGGAGTTGAAAATGAATATTATCATTGCACATGTGCTCATAGTACCCCTGAGTTGAGTGTTTTTACGGTATTTAGTGATGCTTCAAAGAAGGGTCTAGGATTTGTGTTGATGAAAATCGAAAACATCATTGCCTATGATTCTAGTGAGTTGAATGTTCATGAACAGAACAACCCAACACATGATTTGGAGTGGTCTATTGTGATTTTCACTTTAAAATATTGGTCGCATTTTCTCTTTGTGGAGAATGTGAAATATATATAGATCACAAAAGGCTCAAGTATATATATTCACACAAAAAGAGATGAATATGCACCACAAATATGGTTATATCTGAAGAATGACTATGAATTCTCTATCCACTACCATACTAGGAAATAAAAAAAATATTCATACTCTCTCAGACGAATGTATCTAGAAATTAAATAATTGATCATAATTTAAAGGGATTAAATCTTATTAGATTTGGAATGGATGTACATGGGAATCCTAAAGGAAGTAACATCACAAATCCTTTCAAAAATGATTTCTCAACCATCTCTTCTGTAGATGATAAAGGATCCTCAATGGGTGGATGTGGTAAGTCAAAAAAATGTGGATGATATAAGGAATGATAAATCCTCAGAGTTCAATGTTAATGGTGAAGGTGTTCTGTGATTTGGGTTGAGACATGTTTATATGATTAATTAAAAATTAAAAGAAGGAGATGTTGAATGATTTATATAGATCAACCTTCTCTATCGACCTAAGAATCTCAATGATATATCAAGATCCCTATGAACATTATTGGTGGGACAATATGAAGATATAAATCGGAAAATATACATCAAGATGTCTTTTATGTTATCATGTGAAAGAGGATAGGAAAAAATCCAAGGGGATAATGAAACCATTACCCAAACCATCATGGAAATGGGAAAACACCACCACAGTCTTTTTCACTAATCTTCCAAATATATCAAGAGGGAATAATTCTATATGGGTTGTGGTGGATCATCTTATAAAGATTTCACACTTCATTGAGATACGATATGAATTCTCACTGGATCTACTTGTACGAATATATATCTGGGAAGTGGTCAGGCTATATGGAGTACCACTATCAATTGTATCTGATCAAGTCCAAGAATCACCTCTATGATCTGTACGATTATCCTCCATGCTTTGAAGATATTGTTGAAATTAATTATTACATATTACCATCAAACTAATTTCCAATCTGAGCATACTATCTTGACAGTTGAGGGCATGCTAAAATCTTGCCCAATGGACATCAATGGAGTGTGGGATCAACAGCTTCCTTTGGTCGAGTTCTCTCACCAAAACAGTTTCCACTTGATCATCAAAATGACTCCCTATGTAGCCATTTTTTGGAAGAGGTGTAGGAAACCTACATGATGGGATGAATTTGGGGAACTAAATCTTATAGGCCACAAAATGGTCAAGGAAATGGTTGAAAAGGTTAAGAACATTCAGTATAACATCATGACTGTTTAGAGTCAGAAAATGATCTATGATGAAAATCATTAATGAGACCTATATTTTGATGTTGGAGTCAAGGTATTTTTCCACATATATCTAAGGATGAATGTGATGAGATATGGGAAGAAGGAAATTCATAGTCTAGGATACAATGGCCCCATTGAGATCCTTGATCGCATAAGAGTAGTGGAATATAGACTGAACTCCCAACTAACTTATCTCGAGTTCATGAAGTATTCCATGTATCTCTATTGAGTAATTACATACCTGACCCCCCACATGTACTTAATATATATGTGGTACCAATATAGAATGATCATTCCGATGAGGAGAAGTATGTGAATATCATAGATCTCAGAGAAAAGTTCTATGAAATAAGGCATTGCACCTTCTCATAGTGTTGTTGATAAACCAAAAGTATGGAGAAGAAACATGGGAGTAAGAGGATGTGATGAAACAGAATTACCCTCATCTGTTTTAGTGGAGTGAAATGAAAATTTCGAGTGTGAAATTTCTCAAGGGTGAATATTGTAACTACCTAAACTATTATAAATGGAGTTTCTAATAGTAATTTAAGTAAATATATTATTATGTAATATTGTTATAGAAAACACATGAACTACCATGATTATATCTTTGGATTTAAAACTTAGCTAATAATATTACAATTATTAATATAGCCATTAGATAGTGAGCACATGATTAATATAAATGTTGGTCTTTTTCAAATCAAGTTGACAAAGACAAAGGAAGTGATGACCTTATCTAGTATGATTATAACCAATAAATACCATTTATTAGAGCTTCTGATGGAAATAAAATCTCCTAATTTTCCCTCTATGAAGGCAAATCTATTATCAAATAACTTAATAATGAGTGAAACTATTTATGGGAGAAGTTTAAGCTCACCGAGATCAGGAACCAAATCCATGTTTGTTGAATGCCACCATGAAAGTCTCACCATCACACACCTTACTCTTAGGTCGTATGCCTGTGTGATAAAGGGATATATATCAAGATCCTAAAAATATTAATATGTATGTTTTATATTATAATTATTTTTTCCCCTTTTATTGTTACTTTATAAATTATTTTAATTTCCCTTCAATTAATGACAAATTATATTTTTTCAGTAATATTAAAATTTAATTAGGGGATTTATTATAATAAAATAATAGATTTTAGAAATAAGTATTATTATAATATAATATTATTATTAAATATGGTTTAATAATAATAAATTTTATTATAATTATTATGAAGTGTAATGTACTTTTTATAAGTGTTCAAAATCTATTATTGTCAAAAACCGATCAATTTTTCAATTAATGTCGAATATTATTTTAAATGTAGAAATTAAAATATTTTAAAAAAAAATTATTTAGATAAAATGAATATTATTTTTGGAATCATAATGTGTAAATAATCAAATGGTGAAATTTTCATTATTTTTTGAGATCGTCAAATTTTTGTTTAAAAATTAAATATCATATAAATATATGGTGTGCTTCATGACAGCATAATGACCCAAAATTAAATAAAAAAATACTATAATGTGTATCCTAGTCCAAATATATATTTTTCATATAAAATAATTTGATTTTATGTATACGTTATTAATTTAATTAAGCCTTTATGAATCCACCGAAATATATAATTTATTTTATGATTTTAAATTAATTTCTTTTAATTTGTGACCCTCCCCCTCATATGAAATGGTGAGATTTTAATATGTTCATACATTTTAATAATAAAATAATTAAAACCACTCCACTTTGGAAAAAACCTTGCGCAATAATCATGTAAAGGTTTGAGTTTTGAAGTATTTTATTTTGTAGAGTCCCAAACCTAAATATTAAGGAATTCTCTCCAATTTATAATATAAACCCAACCAAGATCCCACTTATCTTAACTCAAAATCGTTAAAAAATTACCATGCTCTGACCTCTTACCTCTAAAATCCCCCGAAGGTTCCCCCAATCCCTCAATAAGCCCCTGTCATGCTTTTGGTGACATACTCTTCGGATAAAGGATCTTCTCTTCCTCTCTTTTATTAAATAATCTCTTCTATGTTATTCAATTTTTTCATTTTATATTGATGTGTTATGTTTTATCAAATCCCCCATACTTCCCTTATTATTTATAAACGACTATGGACCCCTTTCTCTCTCATCAGGCTCTCTTAATAACACCTGGTACCTTGAAAAAATGTCATGAGTGTTCATTCTTTTCTCATGTTTTATCAATGTTTCTTTAAAATGTTATGCCATTTTATTTTAAAATAATAATGATGTGGTATTATTTCACACATCCCCCATACTTCCGTTATTATTTATAAATTATTATATACCACTTTTTCTCTCATTAATTTCTATTAAGAATACTCGTTACCATGCCAATTTATTAAGGGTTCTTTCCTTTCACATTTTTTACTAATGATTATTTATATTATTATGACCTTTTATTTTCAATTAATAATCATATTTTATGGTTCAAAATATCCCCCATACTTCCCTTAATAATTATAAATGATGATATGCCCCATTATTTCTCACTAAGACCACTATTGTACAACTGTTACCATGGAGAAATTTCATATGCATCATTTCCTTTCCCTTTTTCATCAATATTTTTTAATATCATATGCATTATTTTATTAATTATAAATGTGTGGAAAATTCCATCAATGTTCCTATTACATTGCACATAATTTCCAAATAATTAGTGACAAATATTTACTCATCAACCCATTTTATTAATTTTTAAGTGACATCATTATGCTACTGAATGTTCACATCAATTTTTCTTACCGAACAAATTATGTAGTGCATATCGTACCCATTTCCTATCAAGGATATTCAATTTTATTCACATAAAAAATTTTATTGGGGACAAAAATGTATGTATTCCACTATCCATGATCATATAATAAATTATGATGACAAATGAATCCACATTTTAAGTTCTATGTGGAACACATATGCATAAGAATGAAATAAAAGTGATGGGTGTGCCCAAAATTATATAGAACTCTAATAAATTGGGTAATTTTTAGTATTATGATATTTCATGTTGGTACAATGGTATACCTATTTATTTTTTGGGAATTTTTCCTTCATGATGTCTTGGTTGTTTAGTCATGACCAATGATGCAGTTTTTTAAGTTCTTTCCACATTTCCCATGTTTGATTATAATTCTATATAATGAAATAATATTAATGTTCATTTATGCATCATTGATATTCATTATATTACATCTAATTTTATCTTCATGTTATTCTATTTTTATTCCCTTTTTGAGATTTATGGCTCATCACTTTCTTATTTATTTTCCCAAGGTTATCCAATGTAGTTTAAGCTCAATCATGATAAATAAGTTTTCAATAAAAATATTTAAATTTGTGTTTAAAGTTTTAATGAAATGAACCTAATTTCCAAAGACACCATACTTCTCAAAATTTTTGTTTGTATTAAGTGAAATTTTATGTCTTTAAATAATTTTTCAATGTATCATAAAAATTAGGCTTCTCATATATCCAGTATGGCAACCCTGCTTTTTATTACAACTTAAACATGCTTTATTACATAAAACTTCACTTGATACAACAAAGAAGATCGAGAGGTTTAGTGTCTTTGGGGCTTAGGATCATTACATAAAAACTTTAAACATGAAATACAACATCCTTATTGAAAACTTCCTTTACATGACCACTACATTCCTTCGTACTTAGCATTGCATGGGATAACCTGAGGACATGCATAAGAAAAGGGTGAGCTATAAAGCCCAATAAGGGAGTACACAATGAATAACATGAGGAGTACAATACATGTTAGGCAATAGGAATATCAATAGAGCATAAGAGAAACATGAACATAAAGGCATGATAAAGCATGATAATCATAACATGGAAATGTGGCAACAACACTTAACATTGAATTAGCATGAGCCAAGGCTCATTGCACATGGAGCATGAGTAAACCCTCATTGCACTTGAAGAACGAGTAAACCCTCGTTGCACTTGAATTAGCATGAGTCAACACTCATTGCACATGACGTATCATGATACTATACTTTACCCAATGCATTGGAGCGCTATCAGGGCGCACCCTTCTTAAACATTTCATTTCATGCATAAGTGTGCCACATGGATCATAAAACATGGATTCATAAAACATAATCATTTATTCCACGATAAAGGAATGTGGAATTCATACATGAAACTTTAAAATCAATAAGTAAATGTGCATAAAGGTGAATACCCTTGATGGAGTAATGGGCATGGTATTCACTACACAATGATATTGGCTTAGAAAATCGGTGTGATTTCGGCAGCGTAACGACGTGACATAAGAATTCATAAAAAAGGTTGATGAGAGAGAAAGGGGTTCCTCATCATATTTACATGTAATGGACAGTAAGGATATCATATATATACATGTCCCAACAATAGAAATGGAATTTAGATTCATGATACAAAAGTATTGCTTGAATGTAAAAGAAGAGAGAGAAGTTCCTTTCGGAATTTCGGCATAGTAACAGGTGTACATGGGAGGCATTTAATGAGAGAGAAAGGGTTCTCCCATCATTCAAACAATAAGAGGGCAGTATGGGAGATGTGCGAAACCATACCCCAACATTCATAAATGAAATTAAAAGGGCAATACAACTTAAAGAAAATTGACAAAAATGAGAAAGGAAGAAAAACCCTTACTTGGAAGTGTGCTTCCAAAGGCTAGAGAGAGGCTTGTGAGAGGATTCTTGGGAGCTTGGGGCACCTTGAGAGTATTCTAGAGAGAGTAGGGCAGAGTTTGGACGAACTTAAAGGGCTTTGGGTGAGGAGGAAGTGGGAGCTTGGGTGGGTTTATATAGGAAAGGTGAGAGAATTCTTTATTATTTAGGTTTGGGACCCCTTATATTAAAATAATCCAAACCACAAACCATCCCATGGTATTTGCCCATGGTTTCTGGAAAAGGGAAGAGGAAAACAATATTTTACAAGGCCAAGGTCCGAACTTATTAAAAAATTAGGGTTGCTTATGTGGAGGTGAGTCACACTCCCAAGGAAATTAATTTAAAAAGGCAAAGTGTTGAATAAGTCTTGAGGGCTCCATTAATGCTTTGAAAAGTGAGTCAAACAAACCCAAAACCTCATTATTTTATTGATAAAACACATATTGGCCGAACATAAGGATTATGGTATTTTATTACATCACCATTGGGTCATTATGATGTCATAAAACACATTATATATTTAAATGGTATTTAATTTTTACCCAAAAATTTGACTGTCTCAGAAAATTATGAAAAATTCACCGTTGGATAATTTCGACGTCCTGATTCCAAAAATAATATTTATTTTATCTAAATAATTTTCTAAATATGTGAATTTTCACTTTTAAAATAAAAACCGACATTTATAAAAAAAATTCACGGGTTTTGACAGAAATGGCTTTCAAACCTTAATAAAAATTTTAATTGCATTCATAAAATTATAAGATCATTTATATTTAATAAAAATTATTAATAATAATATTTTATTAAAATATTATTTAATTCAAAAATCCTTTAATTTAATAAAATATAATTCTTAATTAAATAATAACTAAAAACATCATTTGTACTTTAAAAACTAATTACAATGCATCAAAAATGACTAGAAATTATATTCATTATTATATATAAAAAAAATAATGTACATGAACATGGTTCTACTTATTTGTTACATAACCCCTTAAAATAGCCGCATAAGACCTAAGGGTAAGGTGTGCGATGGTGACAGACTCTTGGGGTTGCTCGGATAACATCGCTCGAGTGGTAATTTCAATCAACTTCCACTTTTCCCGTAGACGATCACGTTCGAGCTTGACTTGATGAAGCTCAGCTTGGGCTTGGTCAAGGGAAAAGCCCAAAGACGCCACCTCCTTTCCGAGCTCCGACAAATGGGCTTCGTAAGGGGCAATTCTACTGGATGAGGCCATCGCTTCCTTTGTCTGAGTAGAAAATTGGTTCGTTAAAGCCTTATATTTAAACTACCCAGATGATCACTGTTCAACGACTATAAAAGTAACGGTCACAAATCTTAACGTAAAACTTAAAGAAGTTGACATCTTATAAAAACATTTTTCATAAAGAAACATTTAACTGGATCAAGAGGGATTTTCCATTAATGAAACTTTGGGTCGTTACAACATTCCCCCCTTAAGAAATTTCGCCCTCGAAATTTTCCTTTTCCCACACTAAAACAAATGTGGGTAACTTAGCTTCATCATATCCTCTGACTCCCAAGTTGCTTCTTCAAACTTGTGGTTTCTCCACAACACCTTGACGAGGGGCATTGTCTTATTTCGTAGAACTTTTTCTCTACGATCTAAGATCTTCACTGGTTGCTCCTCATAAGATAGATCGTCTTCTAATTGTACCACCTCAGAAGAGAGTACATGTGAAGGGTCTGGTATGTACTTCCTTAAGAGGGATACATGGAAGACATCATGCACCTTGGCCATAGTAGGTGGAAGTGCTAGTCGATAGGCCACAGCCCCAACACGATCAAGAATCTCGAAGGGGCCAATGTACCTTGGACTTAACTTCCCTTTCTTTCCAAACCTCATGACCTTCTTCCACGGAGATATGCGTAAAAACACCATGTCTCCGACTTTAAACTCAAGGTCTCGTCGACGATTATCTGCATAACTCTTCTGTCGACTTTGGGCTGCCTTGATATGCTGCTGAATGGTTTTCACGTTCTCCACCATTTCTTCGACCATTTCTGGTCCAAGCAGCTTACGTTCACCGACCTCATCCCAACATGCCGGTGTTCTACACCTTTTCCCATACAGGGCTTCATATGGTGCCATTTGGATGCTTGAGTGGAAACTATTATTATAAGAGAACTCAACCAGAGGAAGATGTTGATCCCATCCTCCTTTAAAGTCCATTGAGCACGCTCTCAACATATCCTCAAGTGTTTGGATAGTCCGCTCGGATTGGCCATCAGTTTGAGGATGATAGGCCGTACTGAAGTTCAGTTCAGTATTCAGAGCATGTTGAAGACTCTTCCAAAACTTAGAGGTAAATCTTGGATCTCGGTCAGACACAATAGATAGTGGTACTCCATGCAACCGTACCACTTCCCTGATATATATCCGTGCCAGTTGATCCAAAGAGAAATCCTCTCGAATAGCAATGAAGTGTGCAGTCTTTGTAAGACGATCCACAATAACCCAGATTGCATTGTTGCTTTTGGATGTCCTTGGAAGTCCAGTGACGAAGTCCATGGTGATGTTCTCCCATTTCCATTCTGGTATGGGCAATGGTTGCATCATCCCCTTAGACTTCTGCCTTTCTGCCTTCACTTGCTGACACACAAGGCACTTTGATGTATATTCGGCGATCTCCTTCTTCATATTATCCCACCAAAAGTTTTCTCGGAGATCTCGATACATCTTTGTGCTCCCTGGGTGAATAGAGAAATTTGAACTATGTGCATCATCCAAAAGTTCCTTCTTCAGCTCCGAACTTGATGGGACACATAGTCTTTTCCCAAACCGCACAATTCCTTCTTCATTAACATTAAACTCTGAGGATTTTCCCTTTTTGATAGCTTCCACTTTTTCTTGGATTCTCGCATCATCCTTTTGAGCATCCTTTAACCTTTCCAAAAGAGATGGTTGAGCAATCATTTGTGAAAGGATTGATGATGTTCCCTTCTTTATGATTCCCAAGTCCATCTTCATCAAGTCTAAGAAGATTGGATCCTTCTCAATTCTCATCATTGATAGAATTGCTGGATCCTTTCTACTTAGGGCATCTGCCACCTTGTTCGCCTTCCCAGGGTGGTAATGTATTGAACAGTCATAATCCTTTATGAGCTCTATCCATCTTCTCTGGCGCATATTAAGCTCTTTCTGTGTGAATATATATTTAAGACTCTTGTGGTCAGTATATATCTCACATTTCTCTCCATAGAGATAATGCCGCCAGATTTTCAAGGCAAAGATCACCGCCGCCAACTCCAGATCATGCGTTGGATAGTTCCGCTCATGGATTTTCAACTGTCTTGAGGCATAGGATATCACTTTATCATTCTGCATCAGCACACATCCTAAGCCCTTCTTCGAAGCATCACTGAATACCACAAAAAGCTCCCCACTTGTGGGTAAAGTGAGCACAGGTGCAGTGATAAGCCTCCTTTTCAACTCCTTGAAGCTTTCTTCACATTCATCACTCCAAGCAAACTTTACTCCCTTTCGAGTTATCTTGGTAAGAGGGTTGGAAAATCGTGAGAAGTTTCTCACAAATCGTCGATAATATCCAGCTAACCCCAAGAAGCTACGGATATCAGTTACCGATGTTGGCCTCGGCCATCCCTCAATTGCATCTGTTTTGGAGGGGTCCACAGATATCCCATTGCTTGTGATGATATGGCCCAAGAATGAGACCTCCTTCAACCAGAACTCACACTTGCTGTACTTGGCATAGAGCTTCTCCTTGCGCAAAGTCTCCAGTACAGTTCTTAAATGCTCCTCATGGTCCTCCTTGGTTTTGGAGTATATTAGAATATCATCTATAAAGACTACCACAAATTTATCTAGGTAATCTCTAAAGACTCTATTCATCAAGTCCATGAATATTGCTGGAGCATTGGTGAGTCCAAAAGGCATTACTATGAATTCATAGTGCCCGTACCTTGTACGAAAAGCAGTCTTGGGGATATCTTCCTTCTTCACCCTTACTTGATAATATCCCGACCGCAAGTCGACCTTGGAGAAGTATTGAGCTCCACGCAGCTGATCAAACAAGTCATCGATTCTTGGGAGAGGATACTTGTTCTTTATCGTGATTTTGTTAAGTTCACGATAATCGATGCAAAGCCGCATTGACCCATCCTTCTTCTTGACGAAGAGGACTGGTGCACCCCATGGTGATGCACTTGGGCGTATAAACCCTTTATCCAGATTCTCCTGTAGTTGTTTCTTCAGTTCTTCAAGCTCAACCACAGCCATTCTATATGGAGTCTTGGATATTGGTAGCGCCCCAGGTATAAGTTCAATTGAGAACTCAACATCTCTTCTTGGAGGAAGACCAGGAAGTTCCTCGGGAAATACTTCAGCGAATTCCCTCACAATAGGCATTTCTTCAAGGGTGGTTTCTTCCTTGGACTCAATCATCTGAGCCAGATATGCGTGCTCATAAGGTAGTAATATCCATGCTTGAGATGATGGAGCTAAAGGAGATTCATCTTCCTCCTGACACTTGTAAAGAATCGGGGGTCGATTCTCCATATGGAGTGTGATTTCCCTCTCCCGACAATTTATGTTGGCTCTATATAAGGAAAGCCAATCCATGCCAAGAATTGCATCAAATTCCACCAAAGGGAGTATGACGAGGTTCGCCGGGAAATTCAATCCACAGATTATAACAGGGGAGGACTTATACTCATGGGATGCAATGATTGCCCCATTTTCCGTACTCACCGACATCTTTACTTCCATGATTTGTGGTGGTGCAGGGATTGTTCTACTAAACTTTTGAGATATAAAAGAATGCGTAGAACCTGAATCAAAAAGTACGTTCGCTATTCTTGAATGAATAACTAGCGTACCTGTCACCACTTCGTTGTCGGGGTTCACTTCGGCAGAAGTGATGGCAAAAGCTCTTCCTTGCTGTCTTGGAGGTTGTTGATTGCCTCCGATAACCCTTGGATTAGGGAACTGATTTGCAAAATGACCCGGTTCTTTGCATTTGAAGCATTGAACAACGCGTTGAGGTTCGAACGGAGCGTTCCTCCCCTCCGTCGCAGCCGCGAGTCCTTCTTGCTGACAGTTAACAGCTAGGTGCCCTTCTCTTCCACACTTGAAGCATTTTCTTGTCCCCCTAAGGCAATTTCCAGGGTGCTTCTTTCCACACTTTTGGAAAGTGGGGTGCTGGAATTTCTTAGCGCCGTTGGATTTATCCATCGGACCACCAGCATTGAAGTCCACCTTCCGCTTCTTGTCCCCATGATACCCCTGTGATTCTCCGATCTCCATTTCAACCTTGAGGGCACATCGGACAATTTCCTCATAGCTGTCAAAGTCACGGATCGCTAATGCTTTCCGCAAGCTAGGCTTCAGCCCACCAAAGAAGCGGTCAACCATGCATTCGGGGGTAACGACAAAGCCAGAAGCGTATCGTGCAAGCCTTGTGAAGTTTGCCTCATACGCTCCCACAGATTCCTCATCTTTCTGCTTGAGGGAAAGGAAGTCCCTTTCCATCTTAAGACGGAGGGTGCGTGGAAAATATTTATCGAAAAACATCTTCCGGAAAACCTTCCATTCCAAAGCCTCGATCTCCTCCTCAGGCTTCGTATTTTTGATCAACGTCCACCATTGATCAGCTTCACCCTCCATACGATAAGCCGCCAGGAGAACCTTCTCTTTTTCAGAGCATTGGAGGATGGAGAATATCTTTTCAATGGAGTTGATCCATTGTTCAGCAATCGTGGGATCGGATGATCCACTAAAAGTAGGAGGCCTTTGTCTCATGATGCTTTCAATAGCGACTTGTTCTTTCTTAGGGGGGGTTGAACGTTCCTCTTGACCAGTGTTTCTATTCAAAACATGAGTTAACTGAGAGAGAAGCGTGACAAAGTTCGCGATTCCCGCTCCCATTGGATTGGGCATCTCATTGGTACAATCATCACACTGATCTTCACAACGGTTGTTAGCCCGAGTTCTCCTATTACCGGCCATTGGCTGGAATAAAAGGAAAGTTAGGGGTAACACATAAAGGGTAATCCAAAGACAAAAGTTGACAACTTATAAATAAACTTTAATCTCTTTAACTCATGAGTCTATAGGATTCAATCCAGGCTTTTCATGATCTTCCTTCTAACATATATTCTTAGGGGCATTTTTCCCTTAATAAGGGTTCATACTAAGATTGTGAATTTATCAAAACATATCCCCCGGGAGTGTCGTAACCAAGAGTGCAGCAAGGCCCATTGTCGTGCACCAGTTCCCGTTCGAGTCTAGCTCAAAGCGGTGTTTTCGGGTTTTACCCCTAGGATACATCTGTGCCAGAGCCGCCTCTACCTGCTCGTATCCAGACAGGGATGTATTTGTTTGATAAACCACTTACTTAGTATTTACCAAAACGTAGGGATGTTTTTATTATGCTTAGTCTTGTAGCTAAGGCTTTACTAGGGTTTCCTAATCCCAAAAATAACTAAACCTCCCTTTGATACCAACTATGGCAACCCTGCTTTTTATTACAACTTAAACATGCTTTATTACATAAAACTTCACTTGATACAACAAAGAAGATCGAGAGGTTTAGTGTCTTTGGGGCTTAGGATCATTACATAAAAACTTTAAACATGAAATACAACATCCTTATTGAAAACTTCCTTTACATGACCACTACATTCCTTCGTACTTAGCATTGCATGGGATAACCTGAGGACATGCATAAGAAAAGGGTGAGCTATAAAGCCCAGTAAGGGAGTACACAATGAATAACATGAGGAGTACAATACATGTTAGGCAATAGGCATATCAATAGAGCATAAGAGAAACATGAACATAAAGGCATGATAAAGCATGATAATCATAACATGGAAATGTGGCAACAACACTTAACATTGAATTAGCATGAGCCAAGGCTCATTGCACATGGAGCATGAGTAAACCCTCATTGCACTTGAAGCACGAGTAAACCCTCGTTGCACTTGAATTAGCATGATTCAACACTCATTGCACATGACGTATCATGATACTATACTTTACCCAATGCATTGGAGCGCTATCAGGGCGCACCCTTCTTAAACATTTCATTTCATGCATAAGTGTGCCACATGGATCATAAAACATGGATTCATAAAACATAATCATTTATTCCACGATAAAGGAATGTGGAATTCATACATGAAACTTTAAAATCAATAAGTAAATGTGCATAAAGGTGAATACCCTTGATTGAGTAATGGGCATGGTATTCACTACACAATGATATTGGCTTAGAAAATCGGTGTGATTTCGGCAGCGTAACGACGTGACATAAGAATTCATAAAAAAGGTTGATGAGAGAGAAAGGGGTTCCTCATCATATTTACATGTAATGGACAGTAAGGATATCATATATATACATGTCCCAACAATAGAAATTGAATTTAGATTCATGATACAAAAGTATTGCTTGAATGTAAAAGAAGAGAGAGAAGTTCCTTTCGGAATTTCGGAATAGTAACGGGTGTACATGGGAGGCATTTAATGAGAGAGAAAGGGTTCTCCCATCATTCAAAAAATAAGAGGGTAGTATGGGAGATGTGCGAAACCATACCCCAACATTCATAAATGAAATTAAAAGGGCAATACAACTTAAAGAAAATTGACAAAAATGAGAAAGGAAGAAAAACCCTTACTTGGAAGTGTGCTTCCAAAGGCTAGAGAGAGGCTTGTGAGAGGCTTCTTGGGAGATTGGGGCACCTTGAGAGGATTCTAGAGAGAGTAGGGCAGAGTTTGGACGAACTTCAAGGGCTTTGGGTGAGGAGGAAGTGGGAGCTTGGGTGGGTTTATATAGGAAAGGTGAGAGAATTATTTATTATTTAGGTTTGGGACCCCTTATATTAAAATAATCCAAACCACAAACCATCCCATGGTATTTGCCCATGGTTTCTGGAAAAGGGAAGAGGAAAACAATATTTTACAAGGCCAAGGTCCGAACTTATTAAAAAATTAGGGTTGCTTATGTGGAGGTGAGTCACACTCCCAAGGAAATTAATTTAAAAAGGCAAAGTGTTGAATAAGTCTTGAGGGCTCCATTAATGCTTTGAAAAGTGAGTCAAACAAACCCAAAACCTCATTATTTTATTGATAAAACACATATTGGCCGAACATAAGGATTATGGTATTTTATTACATCACCATTGGGTCATTATGATGTCATAAAACACATTATATATTTAAATGGTATTTAATTTTTACCCAAAAATTTGACTGTCTCAGAAAATTATGAAAAATTCACCGTTGGATAATTTCGACGTCCTGATTCCAAAAATAATATTTATTTTATCTAAATAATTTTCTAAATATGTGAATTTTCACTTTTAAAATAAAAACCGACATTTATAAAAAAAATTCACGGGTTTTGACAGAAATAGATTTCAAACCTTAATAAAAATTTTAATTGCATTCATAAAATTATAAGATCATTTATATTTAATAAAAATTATTAATAATAATATTTTATTAAAATATTATTTAATTCAAAAATCCTTTAATTTAATAAAATATAATTCTTAATTAAATAATAACTAAAAACATCATTTGTACTTTAAAAACTAATTACAATGCATCAAAAATGACTAGAAATTATATTCATTATTATATATAAAAAAAATAATGTACATGAACATGGTTCTACTTATTTGTTACATAACCCCTTAAAATAGCCGCATAAGACCTAAGGGTAAGGTGTGCGATGGTGACAGACTCTTGGGGTTGCTCGGATAACATCGCTCGAGTGGTAATTTCAATCAACTTCCACTTTTCCCGTAGACGATCACGTTCGAGCTTGACTTGATGAAGCTCAGCTTGGGCTTGGTCAAGGGCAAAGCCCAAAGACGCCACCTCCTTTCCGAGCTCCGACAAATGGGCTTCGTAAGGGGCAATTCTACTGGATGAGGCCATCGCTTCCTTTGTCTGAGTAGAAAATTGGTTCGTTAAAGCCTTATATTTAAACTACCCAGATGATCACTGTTCAACGGCTATAAAAGTAACGGTCACAAATCTTAACGTAAAACTTAAAGAAGTTGACATCTTATAAAAACATTTTTCATAAAGAAACATTTAACTGGATCAAGAGGGATTTTCCATTAATGAAACTTTGGGTCGTTACATCCAGTCCAATATATTATTTTAAAACATAATATTTACATTTCTGGATGTGATACCAAAAATAATAACCCGATTTTCATTTTTCAAATGAAATAAAATCAAACTGAAATATTATATAACTCCCCGAACAATGTTCCTTCAATATTTAGAATTTTAGAGAATTAGAAAAATCTCTTTTATAACGTCACAGATACATAAACAGCTGGTTGATAAAATTTTTCTTCATCTCTAGCTATGTTCATCCCATCTAGTAACCATCTTAGAAAAAGCATACATAAAATAGTTCCTCCTAACCAAGGGGAATAGAAACATGAGAATAATCTGATGAAATTTATAATAAATGTAAACATAAAAATTATCAATTTAATGCAATCAATGATAATAATATGAGAATAAGGTTATGATGATATAATCAAAATTCATCAGAATTGATATATATAATGTTTTAATTATTTATCATATTTGTTTTAATGATTTAACCACTTAAAATTAATCAATTTGAGATGATTTGTATCATTTTATTGTTTTGGGGAATTATGGGCTTAATTTTGGAAATTTCTTAACTCTGAAAATTTAGAAGTTTTATAGAAATTTTATTTTTCAAGAATATATATTAATATATTTATCCAAATTGAGTGATTCCTTTTTTTAGGATTTTATTTTTTCTGAGAAACAACTTTTTCTTCTGTAACAAGGTCCAGTTGGACACACAATGGCCTAGAAAAATTAATCCATTGTAAAACGTTTGCTGGCAGAAAGAATTGACCCCACCTTAGTGATTGAGTCCTATCCTAGCCTAAATAACTCCAAATGATTTGATTATAGATGGAATAGAAATAGGACTCCGAGGTTCATGCATCCAATAAATTTGACGAAGAAATTATATCATTAAGACTTCCTTAGAATGCATCTAAAAGGGGAAATATGAAGAGTATCCTCAGGAAGAAATAGGTCACATTATTCCTTCAAGTATAATGTTTTCTACACATGTCCAATCGCATTTAAATTTTGAGATTCAATACATAACTCAACTTTAAACAACATTGAAAAAGATAAATTGGTTATTTTTGGGGGGTTAGTTGGCAGAACATGAGAAATCTTTTGTTGGAAGGATTCTATAAGAGAAGTTTTTATTTTTTTATTTTCCCATATTTACTTATTTTTATTTTCTAATTTATTCTTATCACCCTTCATCATGGATTCCCATCACATGAAAGGGTAATTCAATGATTTATTGGGGATGTATATATTTTCACTTTTGTAATGTTTGAGTTCATTCACATCATGTTATGAAATCATTTCTCCCTTTTCGAAGTTGGTTATAATTTCTAAAAACAGTTTTTACTAACAAGTAAAACCATATTTGGTTTTTGATTATGTTATTGTTTTTATTTTGGACAATGATAAGTTTATCCCTCCAATAGGTTTTGGTTTATATATGATGGAGTAGATTATGGCTTATTATTAAAGTACATGGAAATTGTCGGTATGTGTAGGAGGGTCAGTGGATATTCTTGATTGTTCGAGATAAACAGGACCTGATCAGTGATTCCCTATGTCAATTGAAGATATTCGATGAAACTCATTCTCACATAGAAAAGAGAGTATACAAATATGAGATCTTAGCAAGGTTTACTCTCACCATCACCATTTGACCAAGGGAGTGAGAAGAAGCGTTTATGGAAACTCAATTTAATTAGAATAGTAGAAAAGGATTGGATAAATTGGAACTATGATAAAATTGAAATTAGAAAACTCATCCCGACCTAATCACCGAATTTTTATCACTGTTTTCAATATCTTTATTTTACTATTTGTTTTAAGTAATTTTCTTCATTTTTTTCACATCAGTACCTTTTCAAAATCAAATAATTTCGAAATCAAACTACATTTCTTTCTAAATTTTGATGTGAGAGATTGATTTCTGTGGGCTCCAATTTGGAGGCATCCTAGGTTTCCCATATCATTACATTTTAACTTTTTTAATATTTATTTTTTTCACACCCCACGAAAGTCACATGTCAAAATTTGGAGTTGTTTCCAGGGAGGTAGTGCCAAGAGTCTAATTCTAACATTTCATAAATAATTTTCATTGCTTCCATTAAAAAAATTAAAATATATATTTTCCCAGATGTATTCCATCTGTAATTATTCTTGTTGGATTGATTACTCATGGTTGCAGAAAAAAATGATTTATAATTATAAGGAACCCCTCTTTCAAAAGCATGATGAAATCACTATTTTGGACATGAAAATGATGAATGTCCATGTCACTGGAATCTTGCTTCAAGAACTGATGGACATGGTGAACCAAGTAAACACTGATTATCAAACACTGATGTCCATGAAGAAAGTTACATTGGATCAAGGACCTCAACCTTAACCAAAATCAGAACCAATGGTAGAAGTGAATTCACCACTAATATTTCAAACATAAGAGCCTGAATACCTTCCATTACCCAATGAAATTCAACTAAATGGGGATATTTGTACTATATAATCCATTGATATCGATTCATAGAAAGGAAATAATTCTTTTTTGAACTCTCTTCATTCTGATTTTAGATAAGATGAATTGAGTATTACTTCCCCTATATTGAAATTTTCATATTTGAATAACTATTGTATAGCCTTGGTGGATGAGGAAGAAAAATATTACTCCCCCATTGAAGAACATATGGATCTCCTAGAACATGTTAACCATTTATTGGAGGGAGTAAATGAGATGATTCAAGTGGATTTCCCTATGTAAAATGAGACAGAAGATTCTTATTTTAAGAGGGATGTGTTTGATATGGATTCTTCATTTTTTATTTTATTCAAATAGAATTACACTTTTAAATTCACTTTTTTTATTCCCTTAATGTAGCACACTTTGAGAAATCACTGAAGAATGAAGAAGAGGCTGTGAAATTGGAATCCAAGAAAGATGAGGACCCGTTCTTTGTCCTATCCCCACCAAGAAAGTTGTATCTTATTATACTAGGGGTGGATTTGGTGTACTATACCCATGCTTTCCTCATAAAAAAGGATGAAGAACATGATATAAAGAAGATTTTTTGTTGTTTCATCATAAAGAAACTCAACCGGCCATTATATTGGGGATAACAAACTATAACTTCTCATCTGGAGGCATCCAAAACACAGGGCCAACTTAGGGGATTAAACCAAGATTTATCCTTCTTTTTTCATCCAATTTCTTGTTTCATTTCATTCTATAAATATATTATGTTTTCTTGTATTCATTTTCTTATAGTTTTTTAGTGTGAATCACTTAGGAGATTAACTCAATGTTGCACTACCTAAAAATCTCATTGTACATCTCCTTTACAATTACTTTCTTACTGTGATTCATTTTAAATTTTTTATAAATGTCAAATACACTAGAATAAATTGAGGAAATTGCACCATTTAATTGGAGGGGGGATGCTTTATAGTTTACGATTTTCAATTTTTGATTGTTTTTCAAAATAAATGTGTTTTCAAATTTTGTGTGTGTTTATTTTTCAGTTTTTGTGTGTTTTATTAATCTTTAGAGGTGAAATGATTATCATAGCCATTATTGAAACCCATTTAATTGATTGAACAAATTTATTCCATGAAACTAATCTTAAATAAATTCTGAAAATGGATTTTTTGAAGTTTAATTATTTGGGAATTTCATGAAAAGTTCACTAATTTTTGAATCCCATGCTGCTTCACACTATATTTATATTGGAAATAACCTTCCAAGGAGAAATTTCAACCCTTTTCACATATTATTTTCATTCACCACACTTCTTGAGAGAAACATACCTTTCTTGTTTTAACAAGAATTTGATTTATTCCCTTCAAAACTAGAGGGTCTGAGGTATATGTGTTTTAAATGATTGAGGAACTTCTTTGCTTATAAATCCCCCTTATCTAGTGAATCCTTTTCATTATGTCCTACCTTGTACATTTAATCCTTTTATTCCTTATAAACCCTGGAAAACCTCTTAGTTAATCCACATTACAAGCCTATTTTCCCTATCCATCCTTCTCGATAAGTGAAGTTGCATGATCTAGTTTATCTTAATTATGGGGGGTGCTGTCTTGTGTTGTGCTGCCTTATTTGGTGAAACATTGTGTGGAAAATAAAATTTTTAAGAGAAGTTTATGCTTCAAAAAATTTCATCTAGTAGAAATATGTGTCTTTCATGGAGCAATCACGATAAAAGAAGTTGTGCCTTTCTAGAGCTTCTAATGGAAGAAGAAAGTTGTGCCTTTTCTAGAGATTTCATGAAAACTAATGATGGAGAAGATTGATATTTTTATGTTGAAATTATTAATAGTGAGAACATTCCTAGATTTTTCAAGATGATACTGCTGAATTTCTACTAAGGGGAGTGAGAAAGATACCATACATTAGTGAAAATTTGAATTTTGAAATTTTTCTTCAAAAATACCCTAGCCCTCCTCATTCGGCATTAGAATTTTTCACATGAAAAAACAACTAACTGAATGCCACAGAACAACCCCGAAAATACCTCATGATAAACACATTTCCCTGAATCATATCGGGTGATGAGGTAGGATGTTTTTATTCATATGGTAACCCTTAATTTGGTTTGGATGAGAAAAACATTGTGAAAAAATTATATTTGTGAGATGAGAGAAAATTCATGTGGGGTAGGTGTATTATGTGCATGGGAGGAGAGGAAAACATTGAATGATCTGATTTGAGATCATGGAATAATGTTTATTTAGTAGGCATGATATCTTTTATTTCTAGGTTTGGAATTGGTCGATCTCATAAGTATGTGTTTGGAAATTTCATTGATTTTTTATTGTTGACATGTATTGGAGTCCACGTACTAAGTGTGGGGGAATTAATAGATATAAAATCTTAATTATATTTTTATGTTTATTAATGATTTAACCCCTTATAATTAATCAATTTGAGTGGATTTGTATCATTTTATTATTTTGAAGGATGATGGGATTAATTGTGGAAATTAGATAATTATAGAAATTTTTCAGTATTGTGGAGATACTATTTTTCAGGAATAAATAATTAAATATTGTTCCAATTTGAGTGATTATTTTTTTATGTATTTTCTTATTTGTGGGATACAACTTTGTCTTCTGGACCGTGGTCCAATTTGACCCACAATGGCCCAAAAAAATTAACCATGTGTAAAAATATAGTTGGCTGACTGAATGGATCCCACCATAGTGATCAAATCATATCTCGGTATACATAACTCCAAATAAAGTGATTCCAGCTAGAATAAAATAGGATCTTTAGATACATGCTTCTAATAAATTCGATAGAATAATTTTACCAGTAACACTTCTTTTGAATGCGTTTAAAATGGGAAGGTGAAGTGTCTCCTTGGGAAGGAAAAGTTCACTTCATTCAGTCTAGTATAATGTTTTATAAACATTGAAAATAACATTGAAATTTTTGAGATCCGATATCCAACCCATCAATGAAAAACACTAACGAAGGTACTTTTGTGATTTCTGGGAAGCTAGTTGGAAGAACATGAGAAAAATTTTGGTGGATGGATTCATGTGGAGAAATTTTTCTGTTCTTCCTTTCCTGTCTTCTCATTTTTTTATTTTTGTAGTGAATGATTCTTCCCCAAGTTCATGGATTCCATTCACATGGAGAGTTAATCCTATTAGTGATTGTTTATGTATATGTTTTCCCTTTTTTAATTTTTATATTCATGTGTAGAATGTTATGAAATATTTTATCTCATTTATGAAGTTGTTTTTAATTTATAATAACGGTTTTACTATCAAATACAATCGTATTTAGTTTTAGATTCTATTGTTGTTGTTTCTTTGATCATTTTTAATTTTCTCCCTCCATTAGGTTATGGTATATATACGATGAAATATATAAGGTCTTATTGGTGAACTACATAGCGATCACTGGTAGTGTGGGAGGGGTAGTTGTTATTCATGGTTGTTTGGGATAAACAATAACCAATTGGAAATTTCCTAAGTCAATTGAGGATATTTGCTGCAACTCATTCAAACATAGAAAGGATAGTAGAAGCAATTTGAGATTTTAGAAAGGTTCTCTATCACCATCACCATTTTTCCAAGGGATTGAGGGGAAATGATTGTGGAAACTCACTTTAATCAGCTTAGTAGAAGAGTATTGGATAAATTGGAACTATAATAAAATAGTAATTGGAAAACTGATCTTAACCTGATCACTCAATTCATATCACTGTTTTCAATCTCTTTATTTTACAATTTGTTTTCAGTATTTTTCTTCCATTATTTTTTTTTTCACATCAGTTCCTTTTCAAAATCAAACAATTTCTAAAATACTCTATACTTATTTGTCAATTTTAAGGTGACATCTTGATTGTTGTATGCTCCTCTCTGGAGACAGCATAGGTTGACCACATTACTACATTTTAAAATAGGTAATATTTTTTTCTCACACCTCATGATAGGAACATGTAAAAACATGTCGTTGTTGCTAGGGAGGCAATGCCAATAGTCTAATTCTAACATTTCATAAATAAGTATCTATGATTCCATTAAAAAACAAAAAAAATCCCTAATGTATTCCAACTATAATTATTCTTATTGGATTGAATACTCACAATTTTAGGGAAAAATGGTTCATAATGATGAGTAAGACCTCTTTCAAAATCTTGATGAACTCACTATTTTTTCTAGGAAAATGATGAATTTCCTTGTCACAGGTATCTCTCTTCAAGAATTGATAGACATGGTGAACCAAGTCCACACTGATTATAAAATATTGATGTCCCTGGAGAATGTTACATTGGATCAAGGATTTCAACCTAAACCATAATCAGAACCCGTGGTGGAAGAGAATTCTCAACTCATCATTCTAATAATGGAGTCTGACTACCTACCTCTAACTAATTAATTTCAACTCAATGAGGACGTCTCCACTAAAGAACCAATTGAAATCAATCCACTTAAAGGAGTTAATATTTTTCTAAACACTCTTCTTTCTTAAAATATAGAAAATGTATTGTATACAATATCCACTTGCATTTAATTTTTAGATACGAATAACACTTTTATTTCCTTGGTGGATGAGGAAGAAAAACATGATGCACCCAATGATGACCATATGGAGCTCCCAGAATATGTTAACCAATTATTTGCAGGATTATATGAGATGATTCAATTTTATTTGCCTGAGGAAAAAGAGGCACAATATGATTACATTTAAATGGATGAATTTGATATTGATTCTTCATGTTTTAATTTTGTTCAAATATAATTACACATTGAAATTAACTTTAATTGTTCCCTTCAAGTAGCGTACATTGAGAAGTCACTGAAGAATGAAGAGGTGGCTGTGAAATTGGAAACCAAGAAAGATGAGGA
The DNA here is from genome assembly GCA_963277665.1 of Viscum album. Lineage (NCBI taxonomy): Eukaryota > Viridiplantae > Streptophyta > Magnoliopsida > Santalales > Viscaceae > Viscum > Viscum album. Next base: position 572,244,384 of record OY728122.1, on the reverse strand, counting down.
CTCATTCTTTGTCATACCCCCACCAATAAGTTTTTATCTTATTTTCGTAGTGATGGATTTGGTTTAATATACCCATGTTGTCCTCAATAAAAATGATGAAGCACATGATTTAAAGTAGAATTTTTGTTAGTTCATCACAAAGAAATTGAACCCACCATTATATTGGGGGAAACCAACATGAAATATGCATTTGGAGGTAGTAGAAACCCATGGCCCAGATGTGGGATTAAACAAAGACATATACTTCTTTTTATCATCTTATTTATATTTTCCTTTCATTCAATAAATATCTTATGTTTTCATTTATTCTTTTTCCTATTTGGTTTCAGTGTTCAATACATATGAGTTTAACTCAATGTTTCACTACCCATAAGTTAATTTGTACCTCTCCTATAAACATACGTTCTTTTTGTGATACATTTTAATATTTATTTATAATGTAAATCTATTTTAATTAATTTAAGACAGTGCACCTTTTGTGTTTGGGGGATGGAACTTTTATAGTTTAGGATTTTCATTTTTTTAAAAAAATGTGCTTTCAAATTTTTGTGTGTTTATTTTTTAGTTTACATTTGTTTTCTTGAAATTTTTAGCTAAAATGATTATCATATCCATTTTGGAAACCCATTTCACTAAGTGGGAAAATTTATTCCAAGAAACAGATCTTAAATGAATACTTAAAATGACATTGTTTCAAGTTCAATTCTATGGAAATTTCATGAAATATACTCTGATTTTTGAATCCCCTGCCAAATATCACTCTATTTATAGGTTAAATAACTATATCATGACGATTTAAAACCATTTTTCATATTCTTTTCATTCACCTCACTTTATGAGAGAACTAGACCATTCATTTTTTGACCAGAATTTGATTTATTCATTTAAAAACTTGAGGGTTTGAGGTATATATGTTTTAAAGGAATGAGGAATTTCTTTGGTCCTAAAACCACCTTTTCATGAGACTCCTCTTCATTATGTCCTACCTTGTACATTTAATCCTTATAGACATTATAAGCCCTGAAAAACATATTTGGTTTTCCACATTACAAACCAAATCTCCCCATCCCACCAGCCCTTGAAGTGAAATTGCATGATCTTGTTGAACTTTGGTGTGGGGGAAGCTATCTTGTGGTGTGCCACATTATTTGGTGAATATTTTGGAGGAAAATAAAATGTATATGAGATGTGTGTTATTATAAAAAATTTATTATGTGAAATCTATGCCTTTTCTAGAGCATTCATGTTAATAGAATTTCTGCCGTTATGAAGTTTCTAATGGAGGAAGAAAGGTGTTCCTTTTCTGGAGCTTTTATGAAAAGTCATTTTTGAGAACATTGAAGTTATAGCTACTTAAATGATTAATGGTGTGAACATTCATATATTTTTTCATGATTATGGAGATTAATTTCTACTAAGCGGAGTGGGGAGGATACCATACTTGTGTGAAAATTATAATTGTGAAATTATTCTTCAAAATGATCCAATACCACCTCATGTGGCATTATATTTATTCACATAAAAATCCTTCCATACAAATTTTAATGAACAACCGTAAAATTTCCTCATGATAAACACATGTACTTGACTCACATTGGGTGGATAAGTATGAGTTTTTCAAACCTATGGTGACCCTTATATTGTTTTGGATGAGAAAAAACATTGTGTAAAATTGATATTTGAGAGATGAGAAAAAATTCACGTGAGGTAGGTGTCTTTTGTTCATGGGAGGAGAAATGATGCTGAAAAATATTTAATTATATTATTTGAAAATGTGTAATAATGGTTATTAATGAGGCATGATATCTTTTAATTATTTGTATAGAATTAGTGAATCTCATGGGCATGTGTTTGGAATTTTTTGATTTGATTTTGATGTAGAATTTTATAGGAGTCCTTGTGCTATGTGTGGGGAAATTGAAAGATATAATATTTCCTTTTATTTTTAATACGTGTTTTAATGATTTAAACCATTCCAATTAATCAATTTGATCAAATTTTTATTATTTCACTGTTTTGATGAATTATGAGACTAATTGTGGAAATTGGTTAATTATGGAAATTTACCAATTTTTTGGAGCTTTGGTTTTTTGAGAATAATTGTTACAATTTTGATCAATATTTAGTTATTCCTTTTTAGGATTTTATTATTTGTGGGATACAAAATTGTGTTCTAGACCAAGGTCCAATTCGACACATAATCTCCCAGAAAAATTAATCAATTGCAAAACGTTTGATGGCCGATAGAATGGAACCCACCATAGTGATTGAGTCATATCTATGCCTAAATAACTGCAAATGAAGTGATTATAGCTGGAATAGAAAGAGGACTCTGAGACACATGCTTTAATTAAATTTTATGAAGATGTTATGTCATCGATTCTTGCTTTGGATGCGTCTAAATGGGGAAATGTGAAGAGTCAACTCAGAAAAAAAGGTCACTTCAATCATTCGAGTATAACTTTTTAATCACTTTTCTAATCACAATGATATTTTGAGATCTGAAAGCCCAATCAATTTTTAACAACTTTGAAGAATATACATTAACAATTTTTTGGGTTTTGGGTGGGAAAAGTATCAAAAAACATTACGTGGAAGGATTCTGGAGGAGAAATTTTTCTGTTCTTTCATTCCCCTCTTTTATTTCTTATTATTTTCCTAATGTCTTCATTATACCCCTTATTCATGGATTACCTTAACATGGAGGGGTAATCATATGAGTGATTAGGGAAGGATATATTTTCCCTTTTGTAATGTTGGATTTCATGCACTTAATGTTATGAAATATTTTCTCACTTTTCTAATGTTGGTTTCAATTTCAAATAACAGTTTTTACTATCACGTATGATCATATTTGGTTTTAGATTATGTTCTATTTATTTATTTTGTTAATTATAATTCTATACCTATATAAGTTTATAATATATATATAAATATGATGGAATTGATTAGCTCTTATTGGTGAAGTACTTGGGTATATTCGGGACATGTGGGAGGGGTAGTGTATATTCTAGGTTGTTAGGGATAAACAAGACCCGATCAAGAATTGCTTAGGTCAATTGTGAATATTTTCTGCAACTCCTTCACACATAGGATGGAGAGTAGACCAAGCTGAGATATTATCATGGTTTACTATCACTATCACTATTTTACAATGAGAGTGAGAGGAAGAGATATCTGAAACTCACTATAATCATATTAGTAGAAGATAAATGGATAAATTGAAACTATGATAACATTGTAGTATGAAAACTCGCCCTGACCTGATCACTTGATTCATATCAGTATTTTAAATCTCTTTCTTCGTCAATTTATTTCATTATTTTTCTTCATTTATTTGTTTTGTTTTGTCACTTTAGTTCCTTTTCAAAATCAAACTATTTTAGAAACAATCTACACTTCTTTCTCAAATATAAGGTGACAACTTGATTGTTGTGTGCTCCTTTCTAGAGATAGACTAGGTTGACCAATTTACTATATTTTAACTTAGGTAATATTTTTTTTTCACACCCCATGACAGGCTTATGTCAATAACACCATAAAAAAGTTCATACCCATCAATACAGATAACATAATACTTGAAAAATGGTATACTAATTTATCCTTAATCAAGATTCATATAAATCAACAATTATGGAACATGTGAAAAACCTGTATGAGATTGATCTATTTAAAATTGATGTAATTATAAAAAAACATCTTGGAGAATTAGAACACCATTTTAATATGACTCCTATAATCAACCATACATATCTAATATCCAACTTGTTAAATACCAACATTCTATTAGGAGAAACCTATTATTGGTAAAAAAAATCTCTTTTCTCAATTAATTGGAGATAATATTTCATGATCACCCATTATAATGAGACATATCAAGCTCACACATCATTATATAAAATTTCCCTGAACCATTACATAAATAATGCATGAAAGACATTATTTTTCAATATAGCATTATCCATTGTTCTTTAAAATATCAATTTAACTATTGAAAATAAATGGGATTATTAAAATGATTTATTATGAAATAACAATACAAAAATAAAAATAAAAAGAGTTTTATTTGTAACACATTCACTTTTTTTTGAAATAATTCTCTTTATATAATTTTAATTCATTTATAGATTGTGTTATAAGAAACAATGAGTTCAGAAAAAAAATTATTAAATTATTATGTGTTTTTCATCACCTAGAAATTATATAGAAATGAATGAGTAGTAATAATGAAATTAAAAAAATATAATGTCTGTAGATATATTAAATTAATTAATTAGTTATCAAATGATTAGCATTAAAAATAAAAATTATATTAAAATAAAAGTGATGTTTTTTCTTAAAAATTTATTTTTATTCATTCCATGAATTTTATATCAATAAATAAAATTAAACCCCATTGGATGAAGATTTTACTAAAATCCATAAACTATTTACTTGATCTGATGTTTTAAAAATTCAAAATATATTTTTCTAAACAAATGAAATGAATAAATCTTGTTTTTTGATTAAAAATTTATTTTTTGTAAAAATGTTTTTTTAATTACGTGAAATTACATTTGAAATAATTTATTTATATTTTATAAATTAAATTTGGTAAATTATATTCCTTTTTTGGAATTAGGGGATCCAAAATTTTTGACTAGGTACCTTTAATTTTAGACATTATGAATAGTTACCATGGAAAAATTTGTCTCCTCTTTAAAGGGTAAATCATGATTTAAAATAAGCTACATGGCCATAAATATTTATCATAATTCTTACTGGATAAATATAATTTGACCCTAAAAAACATTATCGTCAATATTAATTTTTTATTAGACACATTTCCATTACAATGACTAATGTTTTATTTAAATCAATGAAAGTAACAAAATGTCACTCTATTTATTTTTAATATCTCATATGTGTCCACAAAAGAAAAATAGTATGTTCTGAATGTAATTAAGTTTAAATTGTGAGATTAAAAAAATATCTTCATGAACTAAACTGATTTTTAATTTTTTCTCATTATACAATGGCATGAATTACTTATGTGGCATTGATACCATATTTTTTTAATTAATAAAAATCTATAATAAATTATTTAAAAATAATAAAAGATATATAATTTTAATGAAATAATTTTTATTATGAATTTTTTAGATACATATATAATATTAATGATGATTTCAGTTTTTATATTTAAATTCTTACTTTTTGTTAATGTATTAAAATTTAAATTAAATAAATACTATCAAAATTGACAACAATGAAGTTTTATCAAATTAATATTTTATTAAATTATTTAGAAAACAAAAAAATTTTGAATTATTATATAGTGGTTAATATACTGTCTAATATTCCATTAATTTTCTATCTATGTTCTAATTTTCACCTTATAAGTAAAAATTATAGCCATTAATTATTGGAAAAGTAGTTACTTAGTTAAAATTAAAATATGTTTACCAAGGGTTAATCAAAATAATAAGGTCTAAAATCACACCGAAACATGTGTTGATATTATTTTTTTATTATATTATAATAATTTCCCACCATAGAAGCTAATAAATTTAATTTTTTAGTTATTTGTATTGATAATAAATTTATTATAATTTTATCATTTTATAAATTCCAAATGTTCCCCTCACCTCAATCATAAAATAGAACCTCCCCTTATCACTTCATTAAACTACATTAATTCTTCAATATTGACTAGAATGTAAAATTTTCGCTTCTAAACTTTTATAGAAACATTATACTAGTTGAGGTATTCCAAAAAACCAACCCTAGAGCCCATTAGAAGAGATCTAAAGGAGTCATTTTGGAAAAAATGTAGTCTCCCTAACGAATCACTTACATTTTCAACTCTTCCATAATTCATCCAAATCTATGGAATTTATTATAAAATAATTTCTTAAGAATCCTAAATATTATGAAATGAAATTATATTATTATTATTAAAATACCATTCTACAACCTCTTTCCCATCAACCGAGGAGTGAATGATTTGGTTGTGCGTGTGTAAGGATTACCATCTCAACATAGCAATACAATTCATCTTTCATAACATTTTTTTACGGATGGGTATTTTTATGGGTTTAATGTTTTTATATTATATTAACGAAATATTTAAACTTATTTAACAATTATACCATTTTTACCTTATTATAATCAATTTCTTTAGGAAATGAAAACATCATTAAGGGGTATGTGTAGACTACAACCTTCATTGTTTGATGTGAATTTTTTTTCACGTATATATTATTTTGACGGTAAAAAAGGATGAGTTTAATGAATATATAAGATATATATGATTTAATACTGATTATATAAAGGTTAATGTTTGTTTACGATTGTTTCATTCAGTCATAAAAACCAAAATATTCATTGAAAATGAAGATGTTATCAACTAGAATTGTGATTTTATTAAAAAAAATTATTAATAAATGGGTGATATGATTTCATAAATAACTCTTAAATAATATGGCAGATGTGAATATTTTTATGTAATAAATTTATATTGAGTCGATATTTATTATACAGTAGGTTTTAAGGTGAATGAGGAAAGGTGAGACTTGAGGTAATGTTTAAATTTCTCAATCTAATCACTATTTAGGATTATTTATGTTAACTCCCTATTGGGGGAATACATTTCACCAATATCAATATTTTCCTAAAAATTATTTAAAAGAATATTTATTTAACTCTCAAAATACCTAGTAAATAAATTCTTATCAATTTTTTACTTTTTTATAAAATAGATTTGAAGGATTATTTTTTCTATTTTCCGAATGAGGTACTTGTTGATAGTTATACAAATGTGTGGGTGGAATGTTTTTTACATATATAACATGCATATATTTTCCTATGTTAATGAAAAAATTTAATTTAATCATACATTACATTCTTATGTTGTTCATTTCAATTAATATTTTCCCCTTTGTTTGTGTTTAGATATAAAATAATATTAAGTGATTTCATTATTGAAAATCGATCTTCCAAAAGAACTATTCCATGTGTTTTTTCAAAATAATTTTCCACCTAATTTGAAAATCATTGATGTTATCAATTACTTAATATGGATATAATCCAATGAATCCATTATTTATCATTATTTGTATTTTGAAAATTTATGTGGAACCTATTTATTTTTCATGGGTTATGAATTGATGAATAATTGATGATACATGTTTTATTTATACGTGGTATGATATGATGATGAGATAAATATTTGATATTATAGAAAAAATATATATAATTTTGATTTTGAAATGACTGATACCTATACCCATTAGAATTAAATGTGTAAAGTATTATATCTCATGATACATTAATGTAAAACAAGTAGAATTGATTGACCTATTATGAGAAACAAGTTGATGTTCTGAGTCTGTTATGGGAAGAAGGTTGATGTGATTCATCCACAATGATAAATATGAGATTATTCTTTATCTAGTGGTCTATGTGGTTAAACATGACAAATCAAATTGTATCTATAGTTATGCTGGTTTCAAACATATTTATGACATGAACATTTGGTTCATGATTGAGTATGATGATATTTATTTCTTTTCATTTATGTCTTTTCAAATGCTATACTTTTATTCCATAACTAATGTTTATTATATTTATCAGTTTATGTATGAATGTTTTATGTTATTTTCAGGATATCATAACCTTATTCTCATCGTATACTTTCATATGATCATTAGTTGATATCTCTAATGTTTACCATTATAGATTATCTAAGATCACCCATTTCATATGTATCATTTGTCAAATATATGAAAAACAAAATTATTAGAATATTACAATAAAGGGTACTATGAGTGATAATATTTATTTGAGATTCTCAATAAAATTAAAATAATAATAATATTATATATTTAGTCTCAAAATACTCTAAACTGACATGTGTTCTCCATGGATCACACTGTTACATATAAAATATTCTTTTGAATAGATTTAATATTTATATAAAAAATATCCAGTTGTTGTTGGTTCCAAAGCAGGGTCTTGTAAATAATTGGATATTAGGGTTAGAAAACATTTATTAAAATCCTAGGGATTGGTCTATGTATAATATAAATCAATAATGTTCTAGTAACAAAAATTAATGAACATGGTTAAACATATGATTTAATAGAAGGTAACATCTTGGTATAGAAATTATATAAATGATTTTTCAGAATTATGTGGTCTTCCATAATGATTGTTATTCATAAAACTATGATTTTTGGTTTTATTCAATGTATATAACCTGAAGGAATTGTTTCAATGATTAATGTGATGGAAAATGAAATGAATTTCCCCCGAAAAAACAAATGTTACGGGACCATTAGTGAATAATATTACTATTATGCTCACAAAACATTATTATAAAATGAATCAATGAAATTTTCAAAATTTTAAAAGGAGGGAACAATGTACTATTGAATAATTCATGAGGAAACATCCAAATTCTTTTACATGATCCAATGATCCACTTGTGGCTATGTAATAGATCAACACTATTGAGAAAATATTTTCCTTTCTTCAATTCTCTGGATAAGAAATTTTTTTCAAGATTTTTATTGACTAAAAGGAAAATAATATCAATAGATAAATCCTATCAATAATACATGGCAATAAGAATAAATTTAATCCATGTAATGGGATGAGTTTAAGGGTATATTCTTCACCAATTACATCCCTATTATTATATATTCAAATTTAGATAAGGAATTTCATGATCCGGCAAAAAAGGATAATGAATCCATTGTTACATAGAAAGAATATTTTACAAGTCTTACAAGGTATACCTATAGTTAAATTATCATCCATGAAATGAAAATTGATTGGTTAATTGGTGTATTAAAACAATTATCCAAAAGTAAATTTTTATATGAATCTTTAGTAGCTATAAATAAATTGTTTGATATTCACATAATGTAGAAATGGAAATTGCATATTCCAACCATTCACATGGATTTAACAAGAGAATTAATATTGAGTCTAATAAAATCCTAGTAAATCAAATATAGGAAAGAAATATTATCCTTATACATTCCATAATTGTGGGAAAACACAGAAGGGGATGTGTTTGAATTGAATTAAAAGGTTTTATAAATTTGGAATGGTATGTCACAACGCCCATGAATGTAGAAAGGTGATTAATTGGATGATTAATAAAATAGATGAAAAGTGGATTTCAACTAATAAATCACCCATTCTACAATTCATAAAATTAAATGATTATAGTCATTTTTCATCCCCATGAATTATTCTAAATTTTATTTATGATAATCATTAATAACCACTTAAGCCTAATGATAATGGAAAATATCATGTGATCACGACTGTTGATGTGGGTTATTCAAATGATGCGATTAAAGGTTCTATTATCATTCACTATAGAGTAGTTAGTGTTTTATTTTATTCTATATCACCCATCTCTTTTATTTCTAAATAATTATGTAAGGGTATTACGGTATCTCCCCAAATATTTTTGTTGTGTTAACTATGAAAACTCCAAATGGATCAACGAATACATATCATGTCTATGGTTCTTCTTTTATTGAATATTTAGGGAATGTTCTTCTTTTAGATCATAGGATTCTACCTTTTTTGAATTTAATGTTATTATTTTCATGGATTGGATTTCTATATATGGAGAACATACCAATTTTTGAGGAAGGGAAGTCACTTTTCTTATTCTGAATGAAACTATTATCATTTATTGAATCATATATGAATATTTACATCCAATAGAAATATCATCCATCTTATGGGTATTAGTTTTTATAGATGATGGATAACTATCTTATATGGTTGGATATAAACTCATCATTATTGATACACCAATTATAAATGCGTTTTTTTGTCTTTTCAGAAGAAATGATGAGCATTCCACCAAATTTTATAGTAGAATTTTTAATAGAATGAATACCTGATGCTATGACTATTTCAAGGAATCCTTATAGAATGGATCAAATTGAGTTTTAGGAATTGAAGAATAAAATCTATAAGAATCTTGATAATGGATTTATATATCCATGTGTGTCACAATGGGGAACACCTATTCTATTTTTCAAGAAGGAATATGGTTCAATGAATCTTTTCATTAATTATTGGTAGCATAGAAAAATCACAATTTAAATAAAATTTTGCCTCCCCATATTGATGGATTATTTTATGAATTCTATAGATATCAATATATTTCCTCGATTGAGAACCATTCTAGATATCATCAATTTAGGATCATTAAATAATATATAACCAATAAGTCAATCCATACAAAGTAAGTACACTATGAACTTATATTTATTTCTTTTGGTCTTAATAATTCCACCACTATGTTCATGGATTTAACCAATAGATTCATTATAGGCAATCAAGATTAGTTTTTTGTAGTCTATATAGATGATATTATTGTATAATAAAAGATTAGGGAAGAGTATGGTGATAACATTATGGTTTTACTAAAGACCTCAATGAAGGATAATATTTTAAAAAAATTATATATTCTTAATTTTGGATTTAGAATGATTCATGTTCAGGTCATATAATCACATGTCTGGTTATATCAATATATCTTTTAAAGAATGAATTTATTGATAAATTTCCTAGAACAAATAAAGTAACTTAAATAAATAGTTTTATTAAGTTGGTATGATATTATAATGGGTTTGAGAAATATTTCAAAAAATAATCTATCCCACTAACCATGTTGACCCCGTAATGATTTATGTTTATATGGATGGTGTAATGTAATGATAATTTCCAGAGATGACAAGATTGTTAGTCAGTGCAAATGTACTCACAATTAATTATAGTGGAGAAAGTATTTTGATCAATATTTATGAAACAATGAAGGGATTGGGATTTTTTCACTTACAAAATAATATCTTGATATCTTATTCTTAATCCAAATGAATCTCCGTTTGAAAAATTACCCAAATTATGATTTCTTGTTAGGTATGGTAATTTTTTAATTAATGGTATGTACATATTATGTATATGGATAAAGGTGATACATATATATCGATCAAGATAATTTAATTTATATTTTAAATCCAAAATATTTGAATGTGCACCAAGGAAGAACGTTGGAGCTGATTAATTATTACGACCACATAATCTGTTACCACCCGGGGAAAACGAACATGTTGTCAGATTCTTTGAGATGAAAGGATCATGATATATTACCCATGTTTTGGATTGCAAGATATAGGATATTTATGGATTTAACAATTAATGATATAGAAAAATTAATGTGATGGGATAAATCATATCAGGCTCAAATAATGTTAAAAAATATATCAAAGCGAATATTAAAAAATTAATGAAGGGTGATATATAGAAAAAAATGATGATAATATTATAGACTTTAACCTTGATTTTGATGGATTAATATGTTCTATGAACGATTTTTATTTCCCTTTTGAAATATATTTGAAGATGGAGTTTATGGATAAAGAACAAGGTTCATCATTCCCTATTAATATTGGATGTAAAAACATATATATGGATTTGAAAGAGAATTTATAGAGTTATTTAATGATGAGATATATCAAAGAGTAATTTTCATGGTACTTGGTATGTCATAATGTTAAGGATTATGGAGATATATCTATAGAGATATTACAAAAATTACTCATTATAGAATGCAAATAGGAAAACATCACAATGTATTTTGTTATTAGACCTCCCAAATCATCTAAAATCAATCATGCTATATAGGATACAATTAGTCACCTTAAAATCCTAGAAAAAATAATTTCTATAAAACATGTTTTCTAAGTTAATCATATTTCAAGAATATATATTAACGTAGTGGTAATATTTCATGGTGTCTCACTATCAATTTTTTCATATCAGGATCTGAGGTTTACCATGAATTTTGGGAGATGTATTCAACAAAATATAGATACAGAGTTATGTTCTAGAAGATATTATCATCCATATAATGATGGATAATTTTAAAGGACCATTAAAACTCTATAATAAATGTTCATATTTTTCTCTATTTGATTTCAATGAATATTGGGATCATAAACATTGGTGGAATTTTCTTATAAAAATAATATTCACTTGAGAATTCAGATGGATCATTTTAAATACCAATATAATATGAAGTGCATAAGTACAATATGATATAATGAAGTTGGAGAAAAATATTTATTAGGACATAATAAATAATATTAAATGTTATCAATTTTAGAACCATTCAACAACACATATGTGATGTTCAATGTCGAAAAACAATGCTACTCCCACAATCATAGGAAATATATTGAGTTTGAATATAGTAATAATATATTAAAATGAATATATCCCTATAAGAGAGTGATGATATTTAGAAATCTTGGAAACATATTCCATAGTATAACATCCATTTTGAAATTCATGATCGTAGCATGTTCATACATTATTGATTGGATCTTCTACTGAATATCTCCAAATTTCATAATGTGTTTTATGTATCTCTATATTTGAAGAACAAATATGGTATTTTACTTGTTATAACATAATAGTTAACACCAGTAGTGTAATATATTTCATATGAATAATAACTGCTAGTGATTCTGGATCATAAGTAGATACTTCTATAATACAATCAAACTCGCATGGTTTATGTTTTATGGTGATACCACTGGTTTGAGAAAGCTTTGTAGGAACCAAATGGTTTGATGAGGCAGACATATCCTTAGTGATATGTTTTAGAATATATAATTTCAAGGTAGAAATTATTTTTATTGGGTGTATATTTCAACACCTATATTTTTTTGTGAAATATTTCTCATTAAATAATTTTATTTCTCTTACAGCTTCTGTTATTAGAAAAGAGTGTTTAGGAAAAACATGTAACATTATAAAAATAGTATGTTTCCCATAACACATAGACATTGGACTAGTAGGTATGAATAATAATAACTAAATTATAAAAAAATATGGTCTGCACATTAATAATATTAAATCATAAGTTAAAAAATGATTATAATTAAAAAAAATATTTGAAAAATAATGTGATGTTTTCTTCTATAATTTTTAAAATCGTGAAATTTATTTTATAGAATTAAATTAAATTAAACCCTATTGGTAGTTGATTTTAATAAAATTCAAATATTATTAACTTTATGTAATTTTATAATTATTTATCATATATATTTCTAGTCAATGGAAAATAATAAATTCTTTGATAAAATTTGTGAGAAGTTATAGATAATAAGGGGGGATGAGCCTGTAAGGGGCTTCACAACTCTAGGGTTCCCCCTGTCGTCACCATCAACACCACCGACTTATGTTGGCTATAGTTCTCCCATATGTGATCAAGTGGGTTTCATCACTGTGATTGGTGTCAGATATCAGTGGGTTGGAAGGATTTGGTCTCCATATGCGGTTTTGAAGGCAATGATGGGATATGCCGTTGGCTTGTGGAGAGATCTTCCTCCAACATTCTGGCGTTTGAGAGGTCATATTTTTAGTGGTGGTATTCTGATTTTTTATCTTTTTACTAAACTAAATGGTTTTGGATGTGAGGTGGTTTTTATTTCAGATGTGGCTTGAGGTGTTAGGGTCATTGGGAAGACCTTCCTTGGTTCTCGTTGGATTCTCTGTGAAGGGTGGATCGTGGGTTTGGTGTGGTCATGATCTATCTGGTGAAGGTTCTAACACTCTCACTCTTTTTATTTTATATTTTCTATGGATTTAAATGATGGAGGATCTTACATGAAGGGTCTGTGTTGTTTCTGTGCCAGTTGATTTTGGGTTTTGTTTTCTGGATAGTAATTATAGATCTTTTTTGTTTTACTAAAGTTTAATGTTGTGTTTGGGATGTAGAAGGCAGAGGAGCAGCATCTCTGGCTGGGTGAAGGAGAAATGGTCTTGTGACAGTTTTTGGTTTGATGTTTCTGAATTTCTAATTTTTTTGAATGTAGTCTATGGATGTGTTTTCTTTCTGTCAAGCGGTTCACATTTAAGGGAATTTTCAACTAGTTCGTCTATAAGGTTCTTCTCTAGAGGAGTCTCAGAGCAGTGAGTTTCACCTGGTCAATGCTTTTTCAATTCATACATTTGAGAGGGTATAAAATTTGCATAAGTACCAGGCTCTTGCATCCATGTACGTGATAGCTTTCCAAGTAGTAATGAGTAGGTGGAATTGGTCGTAATGGTATTGATGTTTAGTAGGGACTTAATTTATAGTATTGAAAGTTTTGATTTTTTCCTTGAATTAAATGTGGTGGATTGGGGTTGTTTAACTCATTGTCGCCATGTTGGGATCCCCTTCATCTTTAAAAAGGGGATTTGTGATTATAAATAATTAATTTTATGTCAATGGATAAGAATATATCATTTTTATGCTTAAAATTTAGTTTTTCTAGAGATATGTTTATGTCGCATTTTGTGAAAAAAAATTAAAATTATTTTCATCCACTTATAGAAATTTAATTTATAAAAATTTATTTCATATTTTTAATTATGATGTCTAAATTGGGTAAATAATTCATTTTTATGTTGTTCATTATGAATGATAATAGTAGTAAAATCTATCCCCATGGTAAAAGGTAAATCAGGTTCATCTTGATTAAAAATAAGTGATATTACCATAAATTTTGAACCTAATTCATTTTGGATGAATTTAATTCTTCCATTAATACCTAAGGTTCAAAATTGATCTGTTTAATAGAATATATTCCAAGAAAATTACTCATGCATTATTTTAATTAAATAAAGATTAATAATGTCACTCTTTATGTTTTTAATATATTCTATGTATCATCATAGAGACAAAGTATGTTATCAATGAAAATATCTTTTTATAAAGTGAATAATAAATAATATTACATGATTTAAATTTATTTATATTTTTTAGAAATTATATAATGACCTAAATTTCCTATGCAACACTAATGGAGTATTTTTCTAGAAAATAAAAATAATAAATGATTTTATTAATATTTAAAGTGATATAATATTAATGAGTCAATATCTCCCATAAATTTTCAATATTGATAAGAAATACCAAGGTGTTGATAAGGTATTATATTCCATTTCTCCCTTTTAATTGATTTTGTTAATGTTAAATTAAATAAAAAATGTCAAAATTGACAATAATGCTATTTTACCAACAAATATATCATTAAATTATTTAAAAATAATAAATATATTGAAATAATACCAGGTGGTTATGATATGGTCCAACATGTCATTAATTGGTTATTTAGGGTCTAAGTTTCCATTTATATGAAAAAAATATAACCATCTAATGTTCAAAAAGTTATTACTGTTTTCAAAATTAAAATAGTTTAACTATGGATTATATAAAATTCTAAGGTTTAAAATTAAACCAAAAAAATTCTAAATTCTATTTTATTATGTTATTACAACCAGATCCCACCATATCTTATAATACCTTAAAATTTAGAGATATTTTTATTGAAAATGAATTTATTTTTATTTAATGTTCTGACATATTCCAAAAATTTTCCCTCACCACTATTATAAAAGGAAACCTAATCCCTGTCATGATTAAAAAAAATTGATTCTTCTAATACTTAAAGGATATAAAAATATCTCTCCTAATAATCCCTATCTAGGTTTTAGAATTTTTTTTCTTCCAAAAAGAACAACCCTAGAGCCCTTTATATGAGTTTTGATGAAGTATTTTCAATGAAATGGTAATCCCCCTAATTGATCACGTTCTTTTTCAAATATTTTTTAAATATTTTAAATCTATGCAATTTATCATCACATAATAGCTTCAAAAAAATATTATTAAATTTTATAATGATTTAAAAAAAATATTATACGCCCAATATCCTATAAAATTATAATTGAAATTAACCCTCATATTTACATATGGCTTACCATCTCCACATAGTGATACAATTAATTTTTCACAACCATATTTTATGTATATGTGTTATGGTAGGAATAATTTTTTATATGATATTAATGAAATAATTTCACATAAATAATAAAAATATCATGTATACCTTCTTACCATCCAATCATTTTTTAGGAATGATAATGGTGTTCATACATATTTGTGGACTATAACCTCCATGATATTACGTGACTTATTTTTCATTAATATTTTAATAGTATCATAATAAGGATTAATTTTATAAATAGATATTATTTATATTTTTTAAAAATTATTTTTTAATGTTTAAATATTATTTACCTTTCTATAATTCCATTAGTCGAAAAATGGAAACATCATTCATGAATATGTGTGACCTACCATCTCCTAGAACTTTGTAGTTTATTTTTATGTATCTACTTTTAGTGAATGATAATAAATAGGTATATAAGGAATATAAATTATTTTTATTCAATTATTATCATTTAATAAATTATTGAGCAATTATCAATGTATATGTGTCGAGACCTCTAAACCAAAACATGCTTGAAAAATGAAGCAGTTATCACACAAAACACTGATTTGAAAAAAATATTTTTAATAAATGGGTGATCAGATGTCATAAATAAATCATAAATGGTATGTTACTTATGAATATTTTTATGTAATTCCTTTATTAAAAAGTATATTTATTATACAATATTATTTAATTTCAACAGTGAAATGAAATACATGAGGTTGTGGTATTATTTCACTATTTCATCACTATTCCGGATTATTTAGGTTAAGTCCCCATAGGGGAAATATTATTCTTAAATGTCTATATTTTCAAAAAAATATTTCTATTACTCTCCAATTATCTAGTAAACACATTTTTACACATGTTTCCCTTTTTTATAAAAGGGAATGAAAGGAATCTTGTTATCATTTTTTGAATGTGGTAATTTTTAAAAATTTTCCAAAAGTGTGAATAGAATTTTTATTTAAATTATAAATGATTAATTTATTTTACCACTATTAGGATTTAATTTTTCATTAAATCTTATTGTATTTATTTGTGGTATTATTAAATAAAACTTTTTCCTTTATACCTGTAGAATGTTTTTCAACAATATGTGATTTCAAAGATGAATGGATATTTTCTCCAAGAAGTGATCTAAGTGATTTTTTTTAAAACAAAATATATCTAATATGACATTATTTTATATTTATAATTATTTACATGTTTTATGATCCAATTATGAAATCCTAACTATTTATTTGGATGGTTAATATAACACCCCATAAATGTTAAAAGAAAAACATTTTCATCAATTACATGCACAACACACAACACCAAGTGTAGAAAAGAATATACCATCACATGAAATTGAAATATATTTACTATTTTAAATAAAATAATTATATAATATATCTTACAATTCACACAAAATTTATTTAGTTTCCATTGTAAAAAATAATGACTTTCTTAGATAACTTGAGTTACATGTAATCCAAAGTACTACCCAATACTATTAATATTTTAATTTAAAATTAGAATTATATCCTACAAATTAAATTTTAGTAATGAATTCGATAAACTTATGAAAATATGTGGTCTAATAATTTGGTTTCTAATTAATTATAAATGAAAATAAAAACAAATTTTATATAAAATAAATATTTTTTATAAAAACAATTATTATGGGATAATGTAATTTTATCATAATAAATAAAAGTAATTTTTATTAGTCAGTGATATTATTGAAATTTATATATTATATATTCAATAAAATGGTATTATAGTCAACTAATAAATTTTACCAGCATAAGATAAGAAGAAATCCAATTTTACAAAAAACTATATATTTTTAAAGGCAATTTTCCCTCACTTTAATGATGCACTTGTGGTAAAACATAATTTTCATGAATTTATATTTTATAATTGAAAAGAATCTTCGTATTTTTAAAAATAATAATTTAAATTTCAGAATTGGAAAAAAAATTATATTTTTCTGAGAAGTCTCATATTTTGATGAATATGGAAAATACAGATTTTAACTCGAATCTGACTTTTCATCAAAATAATTTATAATGTAAAATTATATTTTAAATTGGTTTTAAAGATAAATTAGATAACTAATAATATAATTAATCCTATTTAGTTTATTTTAGTCAATGTTGTAGTGAATATGTATTTAAAAAAATTCATATTTTGAACATTTTAATTTTATAACTCTAGTTTGTTGTGACATTGGAAAGATATATTTACAATTAAATTATTCAAACTTTTTTCGTTAAATTTTGAATATTGATTGAATATTTTGAATAATAATATTTTATAACTTATAATAATTCCAATTTAATTATTTTACGAAATTGATAAGATAAAATAGTTAATCATAATTCCAATGGTGAAGGTAAAATTGAGTTTACGTTGTGGTTAATCATAAACGTTAATGTGACAAAATGTCCCAAAACTTGTCTTAAACCTATAATATGACCATGTTTCTATCATATACAATATTGGATCTAAAATGGTTCATTATTTTAGTCACATGAGGTAATTTAGACATCCCAATAATGTTTAATTTTTGGTATTAACAAGAATTCCCCTCTTCAAATATAAAAGGGAACTCACTCCCCTAACATATTAATAGCAACCAAACTATTTTTCACTAAAAAAGTATCAAAATTAACTAGAAAAATTCTTCCACTCATCATAGATTCATTATATTTCAATATATTTATCTTATTAAGGAATTAGGGAAAGCATATAGAGGATACCTGAAAAACAGCTAATGTTTTTATAAACGTGTTTTTATTATCTTTTAATATTCACCTCCTCCCATTAATTTAATAACATGTAATATAATAAACTAATTAGATTAAATATACTGATATATTTTATGTTATGGGTAATCCCTAAAACATCACAAACATCATTCAAATGGGTTACAAAATCGTTAGTCATGTTTATGGTGGACTACTACCTACTAGACTAATTTCATTCATTTTTTCATTACCACCAATCATGTTTGGGAATAGTTATGAGACAAAAAATTATAAATGATACTTCATATATTTATGGTTACATTAAGATTATTTAAATATTATATTTCCAATTACTTCATTTTTCCACTTTTGTGTAATAAGATAACGTCATTCCTTTGTACTGAAGATTACTGCCTCACGAAGCATCGTTATTCATTAAAACATTACATGTAATGTCTTAGTTATTTTTTTAATAAAAATATGAAATATATATGAAATAAATATGATAATATATTGATAATATAAATATATATCATTTATTTATTTTGTTTAATATGAAAAAAAAAATAGAATTAGTGTTCAGGCATACGTTCGAGCTACTGTCCCAATTAATTGTGCATTTCGTTTCCTATCACCAAATTTTATAGATTACTCCAAATACATATATAATAAATATATATGAAATATATATAATTATTTATATTATGAATATGATAATATCTTTATCTATGTATGATTAACAAAAAAATAACTAGTTAAACCATTTAATAACCATGGCAACTAAGACCTGAAATAGTGGAAATAATGAAAATTTATTAACAAATGGGTTATATGATTTAAAAAATAACAATGTATGATGTGATTAATATTAATATTGATTTGGGAATATTAATAACACTCTCAAAACCAATATACATGTGTTTAAATATCATTAAAACAAATGGGAGCACAATGTAAGAGATTTCCGATCAATTTTAATTCTAACAAGATGTTGTTGTTATTATAAACTTATTAAAATTTATATGGGGTATATAATTACCCTATTAAATGTAATATAAATAATAAATTATGAATAATTTTATTTTATTTTTAAATTTCAATAATTTCTCCCAATGGGATTTTACATATAAATTACAAAGTGGTACAATTTATTGTCAAATCTCATTTTATTTTGTGATTATTACCATTCTCCTAAAAAAATTACTTCATTATAATTACATTACATTGAATATTAATTTTTTTAATATTAATGTTCTTTTGTAATAGATATTATTATTTATTACACCATATACCATTTTTACAAACGAGTTTCACTTTTAATGATATATAAAAATCTAGGAATTATTGAAAAATTCTTAACCTTTAATCAATATGGATATTTGATGTTGCACATTATTTATGAATCAAATTGATAATACGATATATGATTAATTACTTGGATTAGTATAACATGGGTTGGTAATATTTAATTTAATTCCCTTTATGTATTCGTAGTGTCATGAGATGAATCATTTGGCCAAATAAGATTGGATTATAACCTTTATGTTTTAACAATATTGGGAAAGTTCTTGATGGTAAATAATCAATGTGCCTATGAAACATGACATCGAAAACATAATAAACTCATTCATTGATAATTATATTATTACTTTTATCTATGATAAAATTAATATGTTATTATGTATGGATGAATTTTAATTTTCATTTATTGATTAAATTGTATGTGTTTTAGTTAAATATCGTATTATATTAATTATTCCATATCAGGTTATTTATATCGAATGTGTTTCCTGTTATCTACCTTGATAATTTAATTAGGATTATTGACTTATGATTAATTCTATTATACTTAAACCTTACTAATTATCTGATATCACCCTTATTTTTCCCCGAAAATAGGTTATGAAGTGAAACACTTTGAATGATTTTTCATGGATGGTGGGAATTTTTATCTATTGTTTTTCATTATATACATGTAGTACCATTTTAAAAATATTTTAAATTGTTTAGTACATTAGGATTTTTGTTTCTTATATATTACAATTTAATAATGTATGGTACTAGCTCAAGGAAACTATAGTTTTGATCTTTACAGTTTTTATTAGATAAATTTTAGTAGAAAACATGATAACTAGATTTTGTAAAACAAAGATTAAGAAAAATAACCCTCTGATAGAATTTGATGATAATTATATAAGAAAATACAATTTTTTTGGTAAATAAGACATTAATTTCATATTATTATAAATACATATCTCTTTGGATAATAGAACTGGATGTAGTTATGACATAGGTGTACCTAGTGATCTTAACTCCAAAAAGGGTCTATAGGGATTTACTCAAGTGTAACCAGGTATATGAAAACAAACCTTACTATGAAACAGGTGTGACACTCCTATGGGATATTTATAAGATGATTTAGGGTTTCTTTAGAATCCATTATAAAGGATTTTAATGTAATGACATCCCCAAATATACATTTATTATGATTATGAGATTAGTTATAGAATTTTTTTTCATATTACGATAATTATTTCACTAGTTTTTGAATTAAAGATTATGTTTCAAAATGTTATCATATAATCTAATTTATTCTATTGTTTTGAAATGGAACCTATAATTTATAGGGGTATCAATATTCTTGAAAAATATAGATGGTTCCTTTATGAGAACGTTGATGGCACATTTATTATAATTGAGAATCCTATAGATATATTTAGACATATAATTCATGTTATTGAATTATCCCATGATCCAATAGAGCAAGATATTCCATTGGGAGATTCTCCAATAATAGGTTTCTTTATGAAATAGAACACCTCATCATTTGGGGGGGACTATATATATGATTATAGATGAGCAATGGATTAAGTCTTTTGAGATTATGGTTATATCCTTGAGATGGAGTGGAAAGGAAAAAGTTACACTTTTAGTGTGTTGTCTCGATGTCGATGCTGATCAATAGTGGTTTTTGATTTAGCATACATGGGAGGAAAAATAAATAGATCTGATGGAATGGAAAACATTTAAGGATAAATTATTTGATAAATATTCCCCTCTTTGGAAACAAATTGAGATAATGAAAATTTTTAGTATCTTAAAGATAGAGGAAGAGAAATGTTTCATTAATTATGCTGAAAATTTATAAGTTTATCTAGGTATTCTATGGATTACAAATTCAATACAAAGTGAATGATTGATCTCTTAATTGAACTTATTATGCCATGTTTAAAAAATGCACTAGTCTCTCATATTTTTCATCATATGATGAAATATTATTTCATTTAATGTGGAAAGAGAGTTAAATATCCAAAACAAATATGGCTTCAAAGGGGTGAAATATAAGAATATGGTAGAATAGAAAGTAACAGATATAAGGAAAAATGGAACTAAGGATTTTCTTATAGGTGATAACTATAAAATGAATAACCATGGGAATGTTTTTAATGGAATGGGAATTTTTTATGTGTAGAGAAAAGGGTCACAAGAAAAGAGAATGAAAAGGAAAAAAGTAAAAAAATTAATATTCAGTTTTACAACATCATCATGATAGTTCCCTATGAAGATAACATCCCCAAGAATCAAGGGAATATACCTCAAATGATGTTAAGGTACTATGGTCAATCTTATACTGATGATACAACTGAAGTGGAATGATTATTACGATTCGATATATAGTTCCATGAAATATGTTTTAAATTTATTTTATTTATGACATTATAATCATTATAATTATAAAATATTTAAGTATTCTACTGTAGCACTATTTCATAATGTATTTTAAATCATCTATTGAATGGTACCAAGAAAAGTGATTCAATTGAAAGTTGAACCTCTTGGAAAACACATTATTGAAAACCTTAATATGTTTCTAATGTTTAGATAATATTGGTTGGAGAAAATGGTTATAAATATGGTTAAAATGGATAGTAATGAATACCTTGAAACAAATTAATGATTTATGGGTAAATTGGTAATTTTTAGTCAGACATAATTTTTGGATATATTGAATATATCCATTTATCTATGTTTTAAATACGGGATGTGGAATCATGAATGTTTTCAACAAGGTATTATGGTTGTTAAAGTCAATACCACAGTTTAATAGAATACATGATAATGGTATTCAAATTTTTGGTATGTGACTATATATAAAAAATTTGTGTTGTTTTAATTAATGATAAGCAGATTTTTAAAATTTAATGACCATATAAATATATTTTTTGCAATATTTTGTTTAGGTCCATAAGGCTAACAATCCATGAAATGGATTATATTTAAATTTGTACAAGGTTTTATAGATTAATGTTTTACTTCACTATATGATGAAACATATTATATGATATGAGGTAGAAATAGTTCTTAGAAAACCAAAAAGATAATATTTTTCTTATAAAATATTAATTTATCATATATTTATATTTCCTTATATTTTTTTGCTATGAAAGAATTGCTCCAAATTTGTAAAAATTATCTTGAATTTTATTAATCCATTTACAATCATAATTGATTAATGAAATGGTGATTTAGATCATCCTAGATTTATGGAATTGAGTCCCCTACCTTTCAACTTATTGTTCAATTTATTTTTATAAATAACTATAGTAACATCCTATAATTATTTATTATTTTCCTCTATGTGAATATCTCCACACTCCATTAATTTTCTCTGACATTGAAACCAAGTTATATGTGACCTTTATAGCACTCATTATCTATTATTAAGTGGATACTTTATTTACCCTTTAATGATGTTGGATTTTCATCAAATGGATTTTTAAATAAAAACCCTTGATTAGCATGATCATGTTTAAATTGGGAGGAAACAATTCATTTATGGTGGGGAGAATGTAACACCCCCAAAATTTCTAAAAGAATAACATTTTATTCAATAGAGTGTATGAAATGAAACTCAATGTTCCGAAATTAATATACCATCCCTTGAATTTAAATTAAATTAACTATTTTAAATAAATTTAATCTATGATATATCTTTTAATTCACACAATACTATGTTGGTTTTTTACACGCATCAACAACTTTCTTCGATAACAAATGTTACAAGCAAGATTGATTTTATAAAATCATGTTAATGTTATTATTTAAAATTTAAAATTTTATCATTGTCATTAAATTGAATGTTATGAATTTGATTAAATAAATTATTAAAATATATGGTTGAATTAATTATTTACTAATTATTTAAAAAGGAATATAAAAAACATCTGAATATATTAGAAATGTTTTTTATAAGAAACATTTAATATATGACAATGGTGTTTTAAAATTAAAAAGTAAATTAATTAACGTTATTTAATTATAGTAATGAAATTTTTATATTATATATTCTTTCAATAAATTTTAAATTCATCCAACTCATTTTATTGGAATAAGATAATATCATATATAATTTTATGCATACCAAGATATATATTTTTAAAGGTCGTTTTGCAGCCTTATAAAAGAGCACATATTTCAAAACTAAATTTTGATATTTTTATAAATCATAATTGACAAATTATACATAATTATGGAATTTTTAATGTCAAAATTTTCTTACAATAGATTTTTGGATTCTTATGTGAAGATATTTTTGATGAGTGGTAAAAATACTAAATTTAATTGGAAATTGCATTTCATAAACATAATTTATAATTATAAATTATATTATAAAATGGATTTAAAGTTAGAAAAGATATATTATATATATATTAATCCTTTTTAGGTATTTTAAGGAAAATTCATAGGGAATTGTGATATAAAAACAATTCAAACTTGTGAACATTTTCACTTTAAAAGCCCTCTTTTTCTCAAGTTTGCAATAAAATATTTAATTAAATTATTCCAATTATATGAGTTAAATTTGTTTATATGGACTATATATTTGGAATAAAAATAATTTATAATGTATAATATGATAAACACAATTTTTTTCAAATGTTAATCGCGAGAAAAGTTAATGTTAATCATAGAGAATAATGTAAAAAAGAGTTGACTTATTAGTTGATCTTAAATGATAAGGAGTGTAAATGACCCAACCCATGTAAAAATCTATTCTAATGAAATATTTCAACAATATAACCTCTTATATCGAAATTTGTTCATTATCATAGTATCTTAAGTTATGGGAGACCTCCCAATATTTTTTAATTTTTGTTATTTATGAGATTCTCACTTCTCCGCTAAAAAAGAGAACTCAATCATCTCACTTATTCAAATCTCTCAATCCATTTGGATCATACCAAATCCACCCAATACACTTCCAAACATCCCTATCCTAATCATAAAATCTTTTTTTGGCATAATTTCAACTCATGAATGAATTAGTTAAATCCAATAAATAATTCCTGATGTAGATGTAATGTTTTTATAAAAGAATTTTCATTTTATTTCTTTATACCACTGCTTAAATTAATATTATATCATGATTATATAATATCCTTATTGTAATAAATACACATTAATGTTTATATGTTATGGGTATAACCTAAAAATTCACACACTTACATCAAATGGGATATGAAATCATCATTCATTTGTATAGTAGAGTACTGCCTTGTGAATCGATGTCATCCGTTTTCCATTACCATCTATAAATTTTGTTAGTAATTCTTTAATACTATTAATATATTATATTTATGATATATTCTTCCTTATATAAATATTATAAAATTAATAGCTTTAATATTTACAATGTATTTTCTCGGACATAACTGGTCCATTCCTTTTTGAAAATATAGCGTTTACAGTGTTCTTAATGGTCAATGTGGCACGTTTCAACTGTTTAATAAAATCCAATTTCCAATAATATCTAATCTGATGATAGGTCAATGAATTTTTATTCAACGAACGGTAGGTCACCGAATCATTACTAGTCGAACGTGGTCTCTCTAAATGGTGACTTGCTGAAGGTTGATTTATTGAATGAATACTCTCTTAATGGTGACTCATCGGACATGGAATCATTAAATAATGACTCACCATATAGTAAGTCACCAATTGGTTGGTCCCAGACTAGTGATTCAGCTAATAGTGACTCGTTGAATGGTGACTCTCCGAATAGTGACTCGCTGAATGGAAACGTGCCGAGCGGTGACTCAACAAACGATGACTCACCCTGACGGACTCACCCAACGACGGGTCATTTCCAACATTCTTGTGTTTTTTTTCAATTTATACATTCTTTAGTATTTTAATCATTAAACTAGGAACATATCATTGTTTGATAATTTATTCCAACATCTCCAAGGGAATTATTGTATCTTAAATATCCTAAAATGGCAAAACTATGTAGTTAAAACACAATCCCAAATTTATGAACATTGAATATATTCTCCCTGGTTCTAGGATCTAGCATTTTGTTAAACCAATATACTCTCTTCCTTGAACACTGAAATTTTTTCATAGTGTTCACAGATCCTTTCTTTCGGAAGAGTCATGCGCCTATGTTTTACCACCCTATTTAGTTTTTCTTTAATGTCTCATGCTCGTGCAATCCTCTATTTTGATAGATGAAAGGATCGTTGGTCACCTATTATTCCATGAAGCAATACCCTATGAATCTCCTTTTTATGTATCATACGGGGTGTTTACACTCATATCACCTCTTGATCATAGTTTTAAACAATCATTTAGGGTGTTACATTATAATCTTCATATTACCATTGTCATAAATAGGGACTTAGTAGATGATGATGATCTTGTGTTATTATCTATTATCGTTGTTCTTTAATGTGATTTGTATGGGTTGTATCATATGAAAATCATGGTCATTGGTGGTCTTTTCTTTTTCACCATGTATCCTCTATTGAATTGACTATAAATATGAAATCTGATTACCCATGTACATCTGGTTAAATAAAATGGACGCCCTATGATTTAACATATTGTAAGATCACCCCTAAATTTATAAAATCTGTAATAAAGAACAGTGTTAATAAAATATGAATTCCCTTGGATTGTTTGTGTGGATGTTTACTATGTGTGGTTTTGTTGGTATTTGTGCCTTGTGTGGGTTGTATGGTTATGTCTTCCGTAGAATCATTGTGGGTATAGGGGTGGATAGAGGGGTTGGATTCATGAGTATGGTGTAGTATGTGTGTGCATCGGGGTTTTGGTTCTAGTGGGGGTTATTGTGGGATTTGTGTATGAGGTGACCTAAGAGGTGTGATGGAATCTCAAGATGAGAGATTGATTGATTGTGGAATTGATTAACTTGTATAGTTGTTGAACTGCTTCTGGATTGTGTTATGGTTATTGAGAAGTGTTGTTCAGTGGGAATGCAATCTGGTTTTTTGTTGTTTGTGCTGCTGAATGTGATGTCTATGGATGTGGTTTGTATTATTCCGAGTAGTGTTCGGATAAAATAAGTTAACTTCTTGATAAATAATGATAACTTGTTAAATTTATGGTGTGGGTTTATATTTTTGAATTGGTTGTTTGTGTGGTTGTGCATATAGGGGTAGCATTAAGGGCGGTTTTGTGTGGGATGGTTGTTTGTGTGGAAACCCATAGTTTGGGATGATTTTTTTCACCAATATATATAAAATTGTATTTCTTGGAGATTTCTATATGATCCCCACCCATGATGATTACTATATTCTAAACTCTCCCATTGTAATGGGGGAGGGTGTTTTTTCCAACATCACCTTGGGAGGATGGATGGATGGGTATTTTCTTCCTTTCTCCTCATCTAGGCATTTAACACCCAAGACTCATCTGGTAGGTAGTAATAGATTGAGGTTCATTAGAAGTTTTATGGTACTGATTTTCTGAGAGGTTTTTTGATTCCCATGAATATTCGAAATGAGGCCCATGTGTTTTCGGGAAAGATGTCTGGTAGTTGGGGCCCATGTGTATACGGGCAGGAAGTGATGTGGTCGTGGCGAAGGTTTCTATGGGCAGGATGGGATATGGTTTGTGTCATAGGTGTGTATGGTTAGTTAGTGATAGTGGGGAATGTAGAAGAGTAGTATTTGCAGGATGTTTTCTATTAGGGGGGAGCAGTTAGCCAGTGGGATGTTGTGCGGGATACCCTGTCATCCATGTGCTTATATTATTACTTTACTCAATAAGCATGATTTGGTCAGGGTTCCTTGGTGAGGTTGGGGTGGAAAATATTCCTTGTTTGGTGCTCTTTAGGTTCTTCTATTTTCTCATTGGGACATTAGTATATTCCCCCAATTATTCACGAGTGAATTGTATTTTCTTATAGATAATAATTGTATGCTCACCCTATGTATATAAAACTATTTTCAGGTTACTAGGAGGACTTTGAGTACCATAATGTACCTTACTAGATTTGGAAATGGTATAGTTGTTGTGTTTCTTCTTAGAATTGTTCTTGGTATATAAATTTTGAGTTTTATTGTTGTTTGAGGCATTCTGTTTGTTTAAACATGCATTGGGGGGGGGGTCCAATTTCTTCTTCTTATAAATGTTTTTGAAGTTGTTTTCAATTTACCATCATATATATCAATATTGTTTTCCATTAAAAGGTCAATTCCTCCCATATTGTGTGAATGTTTACCAACCCATGGTGCTAGTATCCACCCTAGTGCCTATAAGATGTGGGACTCCAAGTTCATTATCTATCCTTCATCTTGAGCAAGGATGCCCTGTGCATTTTTCTATCCCATCCATCATCATGAAGAATGTGGGTTGTAATATAATGGTATCAGAGGTGATGGTTGATATATAATATGGAGTTAATAGTGAGGCATATTGAAAACTGCGTAGGATGGTAGGGAAACAATGTTCGGTGATCCTAGTGTGTGACATAGGCTAGGTAAGAACATATACGACACAAGATTATAGCCCCCTCCCCCCTTGATCCGATGCAAGGACTCCGATCCTATTGAACTACCATGTGAGGCAACACTGATTATAGGGTAGAGACCCTGGGAAGGGTGAATGAATCATAATGACATGTGTTATTGTTTTCTTTGGGATGTTTAAGTAATTTAAAAGAAATAATGAGTTAAAATGAATCCTACATGAAATTCCATACTACCTAGGCGAAGGAGTTCCCTATTTTTCATTCATCAATGGCTCCCAGACGTCACCGACCTGTGGTATGAGTAGTGTAGGATAATAAAGTAGACCTAGTTAACTGAAGGAGGATTTACTGAGTTGGAGAGGATGATTTTTGGAAGAATACCCATTGTTCTTTCCAACGATAGTATCGAGGAATGTATGAAGGCATCATTTCAGACAAAGATATGAAGTGTTTTCTTGAGGAGCTGGTGATCTCCTGCACCTTGATCCATGATCCAAATGAGTATTGGGTTCTTCTGGATGCGATCCAGATGAGGGGAACTACATGTAAATAGTGAATGATTTGCCTCTGGGAGAGGAAGAAGAACAATGTTTCGTGGGATGATTTTAGGAAGGAGTTCTGGGTGGAATTCCATTCTCCGATGATGAAGGCTGAGAAGAGGAAGTAAAAAATCCCCCTAATGCAGGGGGAATACCAGTGAGGGAACTAGGGATCATATTCAAGGATCTCCATTTTTTTCTGAAGATATATTTCTGGGTGAGGAGTCTCAGGTGAGTTTCATAAAGGAGGCCCTTTGTGCTTCTCTTTATTATGTGGTTAGTCCCTTCACCCAGCTGACATACATGGAGGTTTAGAAGAAGGATTATGTAGTTGAGATGATTCACTTAAGAGGAGTTTTATGATAGGTGGTGATCCATCTATGTTCATTAAATGGGAATGTTGTCAACAATAGGTCTTGAGTCTCAAGGGCTTCTAGGTTTTGACTAGCATGGATAAGACCCTACCAATTTTAGTTTCAACCTTATCGTCATCATCCTTTACATGTGCACTTGGGGACATGGTTTAATTATTGTGGGGTTCATGGTCTCCATCAATGTCTATTCCCAGTTCGAGACCAATATTCTGTAGGTGGGAAGGTTCAATTCCCACATCAATATTAGTTTCCAATCATGGCCTTCCAGCAGCACAGACAGTAAGCTCCTGCTCCACCAAGGGGAGACGGGGTAGGTGGGAGATGATCCCATATTACTGTATAGGGACCTCGACCATGGCATGGATGAGGAGGAAGTTGAAAACCAATGGGTAGGGGAGCGGGGCATGGAAAATTACATACCATAGAGGTAGTAGTTCTAGCAGGTCCAAGGAAAATCTTAGGTACGAACAACTTGTTCTATACTCTTTCTTGTGCATTGTTTGACTCAAGAGCTCCATACCCAATCATTGATCTTAGTTCGGCCCATGAAATTGGAATATATAGGGAGATACTATCTTTTAACATGGTTTTGAGTATTCTAGTGGGATTTCAGACACACATTCTACAAGTTTTCGAGGGATGTAGACTAATGATAGGGCCCTATCATTCTAATGGGGATCTCATTCTATTTAAGACGCAGCTGTATGATGTCATCATTGGCATCGATTGGTTGTTTCCCATGCATGAAACTATCCACTGTTTCTAGAGAAGATTCACATTTTTTGACATCAATAGCCAGCATGTGGCTTTGTTTGATGACCAGCATTGTCAGTTGGGAAGTCGATGTGTGGATAACCTTATTTATTTGTATGTTTAGTTTTCAATGGGATCGATGGATTATGATATGGTGGAGGATTATTGAGTTTTTAGAGATTTTATGAATTCTTTCACCATGGAGGTTGTGACTCTACCCACTCGATGTGACATTGTTTTCGGGATAGACTTACAACCTGGTGCTCATCCGATTTCAATGGATCCTTTTCAGATTATGCCTTATGAGTTGTAGGTGTTCTGGATAGATATTGTTGATATGATGAAGTGGGGATTTATATATCCTAGTGTTTCACTATTGGCAGCTACAGTCTTGATTTTGAAGAGGGCAGATGGTGTTCTGAGGCTGTGCTTGACTACCGAAGGCTAAATCAGGTGTTAGTCAAGAGTCATTACCCTCTCTCGAGGATAGATGACCTTTTTGACCTGCGTATGGGAATAGGTTGGTTCTCTAAGATTACTCTATGGTGATGGAATCACCAGTTAAGTGTGTAGAAGGGTGATATTATGAAGTCTGCTTTCATGTGCAGGTATGGGCCCTTCGAGTATGCGTTCATACCATTCGGTGTTATGAATGAGCCAACAGTGTTTATGGGGATCATGAAATATGTCTTCCATGACTATTATAATGGCTCATCATTGTGTTCATCAATGATATCCTTAATTAATTGAAGCCATAGGAGGATCATGTCAAGCATCTCAGGGATGTCTTTGAGATGCTTTGATGCCACAAGCTCTATGGGATGTTGTCCAAGTGTAGGTTCTAGAAATGATAAGTGAACTTCGTTGGGCATTTGTTGTACAAATAGGGGATAGTTGTGGATCTATCATTGGTTATAGAAGTTGTTTCATGAGAGGATTTAAAGAATGTGTTATAGGTTCATATATTTCTGCACCCGGTAGGCTATTTCAAGAGATTCATTCACGACTTCTATCAAGTTATAGATTCTTTGACATATTTGACGTGGAAATATTTGGCCTTTGTGTGGATTGAGAAATGTTAGGAATATTTCAGCTATCTAAAAAGGAATTTGTTCAAGGATAAAGTATTTATGTTTCCAGTGGAAGGGGTGTTTTTTGAGGTGGTCTGTGACACTTCCAGTCTAGGATTGGGATGTGTGATAATGATTCAAAAAGGAGTGATATCTTATGGGTCTAGGTAGTTGTTACCCAATGAAAACAACTATGCCACCCTAGATATGGAACATTCCGCAGCCATGTTAGTTTTGATGTTTTGGTGACAGTATCTCCTTGGGGAGCGCTTTTTGGTTTCCAAAGATCATAAGAGACTGAGGTACATCTTTTTCCATAGATGCATGATCTTATGGAAGTAGTGGTGGATAGATTTTCTATAGGACTACAACATCAAGATCTCTTACACCATAGTAAAGGGGAACATTGTGGTAGATGCATTCAATAGGAAGTCATAGAGGGTGGTAGTTTGGGAATTTTCAGATGCTTGGAACGAAATGGAAGAGATAGATACCATTCACATGGATAGAGGGATGGATAGTGGTAGATTCTATTTATTTCAGATGATATTATGGTCTTATATAATCCCAAAGGTGGATGATTCATAGTGGTGAGACATAGAGGATGAGGTGATACGCGATCACATTGACCAGGGTGAAGTTCCAGCGGAATTGTTGGAGGATGGTCTGAATCTAATGTTGTTTTGTGGGAAGTTATGGGCCCAGTTGTGATGCATTATGGAGATATATTATAGTTTCATAGATCACCCCTATAATAACACCCAAAAAATTACAAGATGTAATGAGGCTTGATAGAGTAGTTTTGGTGTCCTCGGGTGAAGTGGACAGTGTCATAGTTTGTGGAAAAGTGCCCACTGTGTCAGCAGGTGAAGGATGGGCATCGAATTCCTGATAGTTTGTTACATCCCTTGGATGTCCCCGAGTAGAAGTGGGATGAAATATCAATGGATTTCATCACATGGATACCTTGGTATGAGGGAGGATATGATGCTATCTTATTAGTGGTGGATCGGCTAATGAAATCAGCTCACTTCTTAGCAATCAAGGAGTCGATCGCAGTGGGTTCCTTAGTAAGGTGACTTGTTGATATGGTGGTGTGGCTAAATGGGGTTCTAAAATCCATCATCTCATATTGGGATTCCCAATTAACTACATGGGACTTGAGGGGATTACAACATGATTTTGGATCTTAGTTGTGCCCTAGCATTTCTTCCCACCATTAGGTGGAGAGGCAGATGGATTGGACCATCCATACATCAGAGGATATGTGGCGGGCATGTGTTCTAGATTTAGGAGGATCATGAGTTTGAAATTTTACCTATTTATAGTTTTCTTACAATAATAGCTATCACTCTATCATTAACATGTCACTATTCAATGTTGTATATGGGAGTCTGTGTCATTCAAACTACTGTTGCATGAGGTTTGGAGAGACAACTGTTTTTGGTCTAGTGGTAGTGTAGAGCATGAAGAAGAAGGTTCAGATAATGCATGAGAGGATAAAGGTGGAAAAAGACTAGAAGAAGTCATATTCCAATCCTTGGAGGAGGTCCTTAGAGTTCGAGGTTGATGATCACAAGTTATTGATGGTTTCCACTTGACATGTGCTGTGGAGGTTCGGTAGGGGGACCAATCTCTCTCCCATATTTATCGAAACTTTTGAGGCATTGTGACGTTTTAGTGAGGTGTAATACCAACAAGAACTACCACCGTAGTTGGAGATTGTCCGTGATGTCTTCCACATCTCGCAACTTCATCGGTATCTACATGATGACACCCACTTCATTGACTAGGGAGAGTAGGATATCGAAGATAATGAAAAATTCATGGAATGGATTGTAGAGATGCAAGATCATTAGGAGAGGGTGCTACGTGGATGTACTATTCCCTTGGTAAGTGTGTTGTGGAGGCATAATTTCCTTGAGAAGAGTAAATGGGAGAAAGAGGTGAAGATGTGTTCCCAGTACCCCATGAAATTTTGAGAGTAGACTTGTGCATGGATTTATGATGTAATGCTTGATCATTATTTTCTATAATTTTATATGTTTTACTTATTCTCTAATTCATGAAAAAGATTCTCGATTTGTGGGAAGAGGAGGACCGGATCGCTAATAAAAATGCATTAACACAGATGCAATTAAACACATGCGGGTGAGATAGTTCCCCAAAAGAAGATTGTATCTCGAAACAGAGGAAGGAATTCCTGAATCCATGCTTCCATACAATTTTACCATTGTTGTTTGTGTGGTTGTTTAGGGCAGCAGATGTCAGGGGAGGTGTTCTTGGATGAGGAGGATTCACTTAAGCTTTCGAAAAACATAATGTGGTTTTTCCTTGAGAGGTATCTTATGAGGTGGTTGTTTGGACCCCTCTTTCTTCTCGGTTTGGTTCAAAATTATCTAGGGTGATAATATTTTGAGTGGAATCTAATGTAACGTCCGAGACCACTCCAGTCCATTCATTTTGGGAAATAACATTTTTATTGTGTTATTGCAGGACATCATGGCATGATTCAAGAGTTTTCCAAAAATCCTGTTTCCAATAGTAGATCATCTAACATTAGGTCACCGAATGGTGTCTCACTGAATGGGAGGTAACTGAATAGTGACTCTTCAAAAGTGGACTCACTGAATGGTGACTCCCAGAACATCGAATCTCAGAATGGTGACTCCTTGAATGGTGACTCCCTGAAACAGAGACTCCATGAATGGAGAATTGTCGAATGTAGACTATCCAAACAGTGACTCACCGAATAATGACTCAACAAATGGTATGTCCCCAAATGGTGACTCACCAAATGATGACTCTTGGAAGGGTGACTCATTGAACATAAACTCACTGTGCTCACTGAATAGTAGGTCACCAAATGGTGACTCACTAAATGATGACTCTCTGAGTGGTGACTCTCCATATAGTGACTCACCAGTGGTGACTCGCCAATGGTTACTCACCCCATGATTGGTCATTTCTAAACTTCCCGAGTTTTTTTCTAGTTAATCCCCCTTACATACTTTCATTAATAAATGATTAACCTATCAATTTTTGACCATATATTCCACTATATCCAATGGAATTATTGTGTCTTAAATATCATGAAATGGCGAAACCACGTGGTCAAACTATGACCTAAAATTTATGTTCTTTGAATTTATTCTCCCTGATTTTAGGATATAGAATTTTCTTCAAACAAGATACTCTATTCCTTGAAACCATTATTTTTCTCTTGGTTTTCCCAGAACCGTTATTCTAGAGGATTCATGTGCCTATTTAGTACTATCCTATTTTATTTTTCCCTTTATGTATCCTTCTCACATGGCCCTTTTATGGCATAAGAAAGGATCGTTGGTCGCATGTTGTTCAATGCAGGTATTTTCTTCATATAATCTTTGTTTGTGTATCATGTGGGGTGGGTATTCTTATTTCACCTCTTGATCATAGTTGAATCCAATTTTTATCTGTGTTATATTTTAATTTTCTTTTTACCTTAGTCATAAATGGGTATGGGTATGTGGGTGATGATCACTTGTGTTTTCTGTTATCTTTGATCTAAATGTAATCTTTTTGGGTTATATCATTATGAAAATCATTTTAGTTGGTGGTATTCACTTGCACACCCATTATGATTTATTATTATTGTGGATCCTCAGTTGAAATTAATGTACATGTAAAATATGGTTAACCACTTACATCTAACTAAATAAAATGGATTCCCCAAGATTGAACCTTTTTTGATATCACTTTTGAATTTATGAATGCAGAATTAGTGAACTAGGAATATCAAATATGAATACAGTTTGATAATTATTTCGGTTTTGTTTTGTGTGGGTTTTTTTTTGGTATTTTTAACTTGTGTGGTTTTTGTGGTTCTATTATTATATAATGGTTTTGGGTATAGGGTTTGACAGAGGGGTTAGATATTTGAGTAGGGTGTGGTATATGTGTTCAGCGAGGTTGTGGTTTTGGTGGCAGTTTCCATGGGCTTTATATATGAGGTGGTGAAGGGGGTGTGATGGAATATCAGGTTTAGATATTTATTTAATATGGAATGGATGAACTTTTAGAGTAGTGGAAATAATTCTAGGTTTCGTTATAGTTGTTGAGTAGTGTTATGCAGTGGGACTACAATCTAGTTGTGTGATGTATGTGATTCTAAATGTGATGGGTATGGTTGAGGTTGGTAGTTTCATGGGTAGGGTTGGAATGAAATAAGTGAACATATTTATAAAAAACTATATTTTTTTATATTAAAGGTGTTGTTTTATGTTTTGTATGTGGCTGTTTCTGTGGCTATGCATGTACGGGTAGCTATAAGGGATTTTTCTGTGTGTTGTGTTTCTTTGAAACCTATAGGTTGAGATGAGTGTTTATTTACATATATGTATAATCTTTAAGTTCCTTGTGATTTCTATATAAACACCACTCATGTTAATCACTATGTGTTGAACACCCTCACTGTTATGGGGGAGGGGTTTTTCTCCCAACATCCCAGTGGGAGGATGGATGGGTGATTATTGGCTCCCTTACTCCCTCTTCAAGGAATTTATTACCAATACTTTTTAGGTAGGCTGTAATGGCTTGAGGATTATTACAATATTTATGGTACTAATTGTGTGAGAGGTGGTTAGTTTCCAAAGTGACTTCAGGATGAGGCCAAGTTCTTTTCATGCGAGACATGGTGTGATTGTGTCAAGGTGTCTGTGGGAAGGAAGTGACATGGTTGTGGTCCTGGTATTTGCGGGTAGGATGTGATGTGGTTTCTGGCCCAGTTGTGTGTGTGTAGGTTCAGACAATTGGTATTGTGTAAGAGTGGAAGTCCTGAGACGTTCTCTATTAGGGATGGGCAATTAACCAGTGGGAAGTGGTGGAGGGTACATTATCATCTATGTTCTTATATTATTACATTACTCAACATGCATTATTTGGTGAGTGTTCCTTGGTTAAAAAGGGTTGGTTAGTATTCCTTGTTAGGTTCTTTTGAGGTTATCATGTTTTATTATAGGGAAATTAGTATTTTTCCCCATGCTTTGGATGAGTAACTTTGGTTCTCCTACTGAATATACTTTTATTCTCACCCTATGTATATAGAAATATTTTTAGGTTTCATTGAGGACTTTGAGATCCATGTTGGGCCTTTGTAGCTTATGCTCCATGACAATTGCTGTGTTGATTCATAGACATGTTTTTGGTAACTTAAGTTGTATTTTTGTTGTACTTTGTGTCATTTATTATGTTTCAAAATGCATGGAGTGGTTTCTAGTTTCTTACTATTACAAAAATATTTTGGAGTTGTTTCGGATTTTCCATCCTTTCTCCCGGTACTGTTTTCCTTAAAAAGGGTTATGCCTCCCATCTTGTGTTAATGTTTTCCTACCCTTGGTACTACTATCCACCCTGGGGCCAATAAGAGGTGGAACTTGGGGGGGGGGGGGGGTCATTATCTGTCCTTCATCTAAAGGAAGGATGGGTGTGGCATTTTTCTATCGCTACCCTCATCATGAAGAAAGAAGGTTGGTACATCTAATTTTTAGCAATATATTAACGGCATTCATGTGTACGATGAACTACTTCCACACAAAATGATGTGATTAATTCACACATTACATAGAACGATGAATGTATGGTTTAAATAAACATATTTAATATATATGAAACAAATATGATACTATAATTATAATACAGATATATGTCATTTACTTTTTTTCATTAGTGATTGGTGCACTTCATTTCATATTACTAAATTTTGTAGATTAATATAAATACTTATATATTTAACATATCTAATTTTTTAATATAATTTATATTTTTCATATTAAAAATTAATTTTTTATATCAAAAGAATAAAGAAATAAAATTTTGAAGCATAGTAGAAACAAGGCAGTTAACAATTGAAATTGTGAAAATAATGAAAAATTATTACCCATAGAGTGATAATTTTTTATTTCAGAATAATACATGATATTATGAATATTAATATGGTTATTTTTGAAATTAATAAAATACATAAAACCATTATACATTTTGTTTAAGATCATTCAAACAAAAGGAATCATATCATAAGGGATTTCATCTCAAGTTACATTCCATTGATATTTAATTGTTATTATCCACCAATTAACTTTTATGTGGTATATATACATCATCATTTACATGTAATAAAATGAATGAATTATCAGTATTTGTATTTTAAGTTTCATTTTGTATTATATCACCATAGTTGATTTGGATTGTAAATTACCATGTGGTAATTTTTTTTGTGAAATCTCACTTTCTTTTTTGATTGTTAAATTTCACTTAAAGAAATCACTTTATTACTATTATTTTTCTTTCGAAATTACATATCTCTATAATAACCATATTCTTGTTATATATATATGTATATTATTCCCTAAACCTTAATGAATTTTTATATATGCTCTTTACATTAAAATGTTTTTATTAATTTGGTAAATAATGATAAATCTATATCCTTTGCTGAATATAGATATTTTATAAGGTAGAATATTAATGAATTAAACCAATTATATTGTATATGTGGAATTATTTGGAGAGGTATTACATGGGTTGGTCACCATGTAATGAAAAGCCAATGATACATCAATAGTATCATGATAAAAATATTTTTTCCAAATCAGATGAGATTATACCAAATATTTTTATGTTGTATTGTGAAACATCTAGATGGTATAGTTTCCATGTTCTTGGAAAACATGAATCCAAATATTTAAGAATTATATTTTTTGGGAGTTATATTTTTATTTTTATACATAATAATTTTTCTTGGACATTATCTATGGATGGATTTCATTCTTAGTTTATTGATTAATTGTCATATGTTTTATTTATCTACCCATTTAAATTGACTATGCCTTATCTAGATATTTATGTGTAATATTTGTTAAGATATACACCTTTTCATATTGATTAGGATTATTGACTCATTATTTCTCCCCATGTACATAAACATACTAGGAAATTGATCTCACCCTAATTTTTTTTCTTTTCCGTGCTTATGAAGATGAATCCATTAAATTAATTTTTAAGGATACTAAGAATTTAATTTTGTTATGTATTATTTCTCATTTTCTATTTTCCATTTAAATTGGGTATCATAAATGAAACCTGGTTTTCAGAAACTAATAAACTATTTGGTCTTTTGGGATTTCAATGTTGTATCTTTGACAATTTAATAAAGATTGGCACTGGATTTGGGATAATGAGTTTAGGGTCATTATAAATTACATTTTTTGAACCCATTTATTATTAATTGGTTATTAATTGATGAAATATTTATGATACACATTTTCATTATATGGGTTGTGATTTGATGATGTGACGACTAGTTTATATTATAGAACACATATGTAAGATTTTTATTATGTGATGGGTGAGACCTAAATCCCCCTCCAATTAATTGGGTGAAGTATTATATCTCATGAGATTGTATTGGGAAACAAGTTGAAGTTTTTGATCTCTTATGGGAAATAAGTTGATATTCTTGGTCCATTATGGGAAAAAAGTCAACATTTAGAAAACATAGTGAGAAATATGCATTGATTCAAAATATGATTGTATTGATAGTTAATATTAACATATGATATGTTTTATATACATAAGATGGTTCCATACATATTTCTGACAAGAATGTATGGTACATGATTGAATTTTGAAGAGTTCCCATTCTTATAGTTAATAAATTTTTAAATGATAATGTTTTATTCTACAACTCATGTTTATGATATTTTTCAGACTTGGTAGGAACATTTTCTATTATCTTCATGATCTCGTACAATTATTAATTTATTATGATGGAATCTGATCATAAATTGATATATAATATGTTTACCCATACAGATTAACTATGATCACTCTTTTTTTGTGGTTTCCTTTCCCTGTGTTATAAAGAACCTTTTTATAAGGGAATTAAAATGAAGGTTAATATTAGGTAATATATTTATGGGAGATGATTGATATTTTAACTAAAATAATTATATTGTATATCAAGTTTCTAGAGACTCTAAACCCTTATTGTTATAGAGTGGATCATATTGATATGTATTGAATATTCATATAAATGGATGTAATATTATTTCACTAAAATTATTTGTCATTGTATTATTAATTAAATATATCCCCATAGGATAATGATTAAGATCAAATTTTTTGTTATTAGTGAATATAAATACCTTTAAAATTTCCTTAAAAATAATCATGAGGAAAATAACCATTCCAAATTTAAAATCAAATATTAAAAAGGAAAATTAATAAACTATATTGAAAATAATTTCAATTTAAAATAATAATGTAATATTATAATAATTGGTAAAATAAAAATATTATTCGTGGTAGTGGGATAATCTGTTCATATAAAAAAATTTCAAAATAGGCATTCTTTTCAA
Organism: Viscum album; assembly: GCA_963277665.1. NCBI lineage: Eukaryota > Viridiplantae > Streptophyta > Magnoliopsida > Santalales > Viscaceae > Viscum > Viscum album. The sequence continues at coordinate 572,204,894 of OY728122.1, read as the reverse complement.
ATATTTGTTATCATTGTTAAAAGTGACCCACGCAAAAAACATTGAAAATTTTTCTTAAAAAACCTATTAAAAGATAGTCTAATGTCATATAAATTACATTATTAAATCAGTTATATTTATAAAATAACATTATCAATCATATTTTATTAAAAAATTATCTATAACATAATTATTTCCAATCAACAAAGGAGAAATAAGGTGACATTTTCTGTAAATAATATTTTGGGATCATTCTGACTACCAAAGTGAAAAAGATGCAACTAAAACATCTAAATTACATAAATATATAGATTATAAAGAAAATGAAATAATTTTATCAAATAAGAATCATATAATTTTATTAATTAAAATTTATGCATAAACTCTCCTAATTAAAATGGTATTAACACATAAACACCAGATCAATTTGGTAACAATTAAATTATATGACCCATGAAATAGTAACATTAATTGAATCCCAAAATACCATTATAATAATCATATTCATGATATAACATATAAAAGGGTAAATAAATACACCTCATAAAATAGTAGGTTCATAACAAAATCATTTTTCCCAATGACATATAATTTGAGATGAATAACCCTTATAAAGGTCACACCATTGAATTAAGAATTAATCAATGGAGAGATTATTAGAAAATTTTAAATTTTTTCACAAATTGTGTAAATAAAACCAAAATCAAGAAAAATGTATTTGAATTAAAATCTTCACATAATAAAATCAATATAGTATATATAAAATAATGAATGTAATTAGAGTTAAGAAACCCCTAACCACTTGAAAAAATACATGTAAAATAACCATGAAAAAATTAATATAGATTGTAACATAAAAACATGATTTAAGAATAAATATTGATAAAAAATTTAAAAGTGTCAGTATATACACCATATAAATGAAACTAGTCACATAATATAAAACATGCCTCAATAAAAATAAATTTAGATGAGATCCATCACATCGAGTCCATATATACTATACATATCCTTTAACACAAGTTTAATAAACTTGTATCAGTTATTATATTTTGGAATAAACCTTTCTAGGATTAATCACTAATAGTTAGACTATTTATTTAGTTGGTTTTGTTATCCTATTTAATTAATTAAATAGTTATGTCCAAAACATATGTTTTGAGGACATTTGTTATGTAGTTGATAAAAAATTAGTATATTGACTGGTGAAAAAAGGTAGTTTTTAAATTATATATTAAATAATAGTCATGTAATAATTATAATTTGTATATACTAATTGTACATTTTATTCAAACAATGAATGATGGTTTTCAAAAATGAATTACATTACAAACTTGGTTAATGTAGCTCATACATACACATGAGTAATGATTACATTTTTTAATCAACATGTCATAAAGAAGGTAAGTATCATATTTTCTATAAATAAATATGAATATATCATAAATATTTAATTATATCTATAAAAATACATATATATACTAACAATGTTATGTAGGGATCAAAAATGAATCACATTGATTTATGGATATTGTAATATAAACATACCCACGAATGATGTTATTGATATTTAATTGATGAAAAGGTAAGAAAATATATGATATATTATCAATTAATAATCTTAATTATTTCATCAATATAACATATAAACATAAAATACATCATTATAAAAAGAGAAAAAAGGTGGTGACAGAAAACAAATTACATTGGCTCGCGAGGCGTTAATATGTCCTAAACAAGAATGATAATTTATTATTACATTTGATGTAAGTGTATATGGATATAGGTTATTCTATTGAGATAAACTCATTATATTTTAAAGGTAATAATTTAATTTTTTCATCATGATTAATGAATTTTTTACAGGGGTATAAGAAGAAATAAAACAAAAACATTCCATAAAATGTTATGCCTCTACTTTGGAACACATCCTTTTCTTTACACATTTATCAACCTAATGTCGATATTTTTACCAAAATTATAAATAAATGTCATATTAGGGATTATAATAAGAAATTATGTCATGGATTTTCTAAGAAATATTTATCAAAATCTATGATGAGGAGAGGAGAGGTGGTGTCCTTTTATAAATTATGGGGTACACATTTTGGAAAACATAAATTAATTTAATATAATATGTGTCTAATACATGTAAAATAGATCCAAAATGATATAGATTCATATATAATTATGGAATGGTCATAATATAATTATCAAACCAAATTTTTATAGTAATACATGTCTTTTAAAACATTATCATTTAGAAAAAACCATTCGATAAACCTTTTCTGTCATTAACTACGATAATAAGTTTTTCCAATATAAATGTTTTCAAAATATACATACAACATAAAAATTTTCTCATAAGTGTAAAAGGGGATATATTTAGAAACAACGATTCTCCTTAATTTCCTCTTGAAACACATTCTATAATTTTGAAAAAATTAATTAAAATATATTTAACATATGATACTATTAACATTACATTATAAACTATTCACAAGATATGACTTTGAAGAAATCATTGAAATAATAGAATTAATATTTTATTAATTTTATTGTCGGAATCACCTTTTTTGATAATCCCAAATCATGTTTTTATAACCCCAAATCATGCTTTGATAATCCCAAATCATGTTTTGATAATCCCAAATCATGTTTTGATAATCCCAAATCATGTTTTTTTGTTTCTATAGAGTAATATTCATATACTCTCATTATCAATGCTTGATTGGTTAGGCATACAGTGCAGAATTTATCTTAGTAAAAAGGTCACTGATACAAGGTCACCAATACAAAGGTCATCGATACAAGGTCACCGATACGTAGGTCACCGATACAAGTTCACCGATACAAAGGTCACTAATACAAGGTCACCAATAAAAAGTTCAGCGTTACAAGGCTACATATACATGGTCACTGTTACAAGGTTGTTGTTTCCGGCCTACTGTTGAAGGTCACCGCTGAAGGTTACCTTTGGAAGGATACACTTGTAGGTTGCCGATGTGAACCTGTTTTTGAATCCAACCTATGCGAAGGCTATAGTTACCAATCTACCGATACCCTTACTTTGTCAAATTCTGATAATTTTATAACAGTCATATTTTCTAACTTTATTACTTCTAACTAAATTAAAAGTTTTTGTAGAAACATCTGGAGACCATGTCTTGACAGTGCGAGGTACGAGAAATATTTCACATTGTGTACGTACTCCTATTGTCGGAGCTCAAATACAAAAGAAAAAGACTGAAGAAAATGATGATATATATAGAGACATAGAGAAAACCAAAACCACAAAGTGAAGTTCACAAGTTGAATGCATAAGGAAGAAACTACTAAAGAAAAAGGAAGAACCTTTTTTGAGAACCAAAATTGTGAACCCCTCAAACTACAAGAAGTTCATTTCGGAAAAAACAACTTGAGTCTACATTTTGTGTTTCATAAACGTTCAACCAACTCAAGAAGGAAAACAATCAATTTCTAAAATCCAGTACCTAGAGTTGCGACACTCTGTTTTGAAGAAAACTTCTAGAGATAGACTCATGCTTCAAATTCTTCAAGGAGTCAAGAGCTGAACTGCAAACACATAGTGCCTTCTATACTCTATTGCATCATAATTGTTGTATTGTGTTTCTTTCTTTATTTTACAATACTGAGAAGAGTTTCAGCATGCTTCACACACTATCTCCTATGATAGAACTGTAGGATATTGAATATCCTTACATCAAACCTCACTTATATATTGGTCCCACGTAAAACTGTGGAAGAGACCTTGTGTGGTCTGTGTTGTTTGTCCTTACCACTAAGAATAGTGGTAGAGGGTGTGAACCTTGGACAGTTTGTGAAAACTATTGTAATGACTGATATTGGCAGTGTATCAATTTTATTGCTAACATAAATTATTTGGTGGCAAGTGATCACCAAGTAGAGAGGATTAGGTCTCATATTGAGAATGAAACTCTTGTTTATATTGTGTTTTAATCCTCATATACACTATTTTATTTTATCCGTTTATTATATTTTTCAAAGAAAGAATACTGTTTTTACATTCACTATGATAGTTATTTTTGGTTAATGTGTTTATATGTATAATTCAATAAACCTGTTTCAAAAGATGAATTAGTGATTGCATTGATTCAACTAAGGACTAATCAATCATAGATAAAATTTTTGAGAAATTAAACATTTATATCTCTACTACCTTAATTTAATCGGCTATTTTAAATTGGGTGATTTTTATCATAATTTTTTGAATAGAAATTTTAATTTGAACTCAATTCACCCTCCTCTTGAGTAGCCACCCCGACCAAAATTTTCTATCAGAGGATTTTATTTTCAATTGTTCAAATTCGTTTCAACTGTGATTATTGTTGAATCATAAAGATCATAAAATTTCTATCATATCTAAATTTTCAGTTCATAAAATTCTATGTAACATTGGAAACTAGAGTTGAGGGTGCTGCTAATAACAAGCCTCCTTTATTTAATGGTAATAAATTTTCTCAGATGAAATTAAAAATGAAAACGTAACTAGAGGGAAATGGACATGAAATCTAGGACACAATTTAAGAACACCATGTATTTCTTGCTAATCATAGGGACACATGGTCTTAGTTGACTAAAGCCACATATAATAATAACTGTAAAGCAATGAATGCATTGTACAATTCTCTATTTGATGATGAATTCAATAGAATATATGCTTGTAAAACTGAATATGAAATTTTGGATAATTTATCTTTTTCTCATGAGGTAACTTATAATGTTAAAGATATGAGATTAAATACATAGACAATTAAATATGATAATTCTAAAATGAAGCCTTATGAACTTATTTCTGAAATTTATCTTAGGCTCAATGAAATAGTGAAAACTATAATTCTAATAGGAAGACCAGTGGATAATAAGGACAAAATAATGAGACTGCTTCAATGCCTACCTGACAGATGGAGGGGAGCTTCTGTTTATATTTGAGAATCTTGTTTCATGGGCAAACATCAAGTGAAAGAACTAATGGGAAAGATTATGATCTATGAAGAAGAACATAAAGTGAATCATGTCGTAGGAGAAGAACCAAGGAAGAAGTCAATAGCATTCAATACATCTACCTCAAAGAGCAAAGGCAAAGAAAATGTTCATGTTCTTGTAGAGAGTTCCCCCAATGAAGAGTCATATTTTGACAGTGATGAGGAGATGACTCGGCTTGCTAGAAGGTTCAAAAAGTTGAACCGAAAGAAGAAATTCTTTAGGATGTCAATCTAAAAGGGAAAGTATGATAGTAAGGGACAATGTAAGAAAGACATATAATGGAATGAATAATCAAATGAAATAATCTACTATGAGTGAAAATGAAAAGTTCATGTGAAGGAATAATTCCCCAAGATGAAATTTAAGAAGAAATATGAAGATAAGGGAAGGGGTTATAAAAAGACTATGAAAGCTACTTGGAGTGCTTCAAAAGACAGCTCTAATGGATCTAATGATTTTGATAGAGAACAGAACAATAATTCTAACTTATGATTCATGATAGAAACATCTGAGGTAACACTTAATTCTCCTATACATAATTCATATTATTCTGGTAATAATAGAAAGTCACATAATGATGAAGATATGATTAACGATCAACTATTTGAATACTGTGACATGATTGAGGATACCATTATTGAGCTCAATGAAAAATAAAAATCATTGAAGATAAAGAATTCTTTAAATGCAAATTATATGTCTAATTAGGATATTGAAAATGAAAAATGTGCTTATCTGTTAAAATAAAATAATGAACTCAATTTATCAAATGAGCAATTAAAGAGTGATCTTGATACATTTTCTACTAGTAGAGATACCTTAAATTAGTTTTTAGGGAAATATATTGCCCCAAAATATATAACTGCTCTAGGATAATAACCATGATATAGAAAAATTAGCAAAACCAAATTTATTCCAAAATCTGGACAATTCACAACTAGTGGATGTTCTGGACCATTTCTAGAAAAACAATTATTTAAAGGACCAAACAAGGTGTTTATGTCTCAATATATATCTGCTAATTATAGGAAATATGTGATACAATTATGGGTTACAAATTTTTACTTCATATCTTCTCTATAACCAAGAAAATATGGGTACCAAAGTTACACTACACTTAATCTGTTTTGTAGGGAAATTGTCTAAAGAGTTCCTTTAAAAATCTGTAGTACTTGGATAGCTTATGTTCAAGAAATATGACATATGACTACTTAGGATTCAGGAGTCTAATCAAAGTTGTTGCTAGAAATGTAACTTTTGGTGATAATGTTAAAGGGTATATCGTTGGATAAGTCCAGATTAGTAACCCTAATACAATATTAATTTTAAATTATTTTTTGTTGATGGGTTAAAATACAATCAGCAGAGTATCTCTCAGTTGTGTGATGATGGGTTTAATGTCATGTTTGAAAATTATCCATGTAATGTTTTTAATTCTAAATGTGATTTAATATTTACTCCTCTTAAAAATGAGATTATATGTGATGTTTATATAGATTCTATATCTAGGAAATTTTTTTTTTATTGAAATGCGTTTCATAAGGAATCCTGGTTGTGGAATAGAAGATTAGGACACTACAATGTGCACTCACTTAGGAAACTTACTCGGAAAGGTTTAGTTAGAGACCTATGTAAATTGGAGTTCCCTCTAAACAAAGTGTGTAATCCTTTTCAGTAGAGGAAACAACACAATGTTTCATTCAAACCAATGAAAGAAGTTTCTACTTCTCAACCGCTTGAGTTGTTTTACATGGACTTGTTTAGACCATCAAGAGTTTCAAGTTTAAATGGGAATAACTATGTTTATGTTCTTGTAGATTATCTTTCTAGGAATACTTTGGTATACTTTCTGGCTCATAAAATTTAATCTTGTTCTTATTTTATTAAATACTCCATGTCTGTCTAAAATCTCAGTGGACCTATAATTAAATCCTTGGGTAGTGATCATGGCCGTGAGTTTGAAAATCATGAGTTTGAATCTTATTGCTCACACAATGGCTATAGTCACAATTTATCTGCTCCTAGAACACCTCAAAAAATGGATTCGTAGAAAGGCGAAATAAGACATGTCAAGATATTTCCTGAACTATGCTTAATGAGTATAATCTTCCTATTTTATTTTGGGCTGAAGCTGTAAATACAACTTGTTATACCATAAACAGAGTCCTAATTAGACCATTCTTAAGGAGACCTCATACGAAATTTAGAACAATAGGATGCTTAAGGTTAACTGTTTCAGAGTTTTTGACTGTAAATTCTTTATTCTTAACCCTAAGGAAAATCATGACAAGTTTGCCTCAAAAAGTGATGAAGTGATTTTACTACGTTACTAAATATTGAGTAAAGACTATAAGGTATTCATTAAGAAAACCAAATGTGTGGAAGAGTTAGTTCATGTCAAATTTGATGAGACTGATCCACATGATCCCAAATCCTATCATGAATATCATGAGGATGATATGTCAATTCTGGATCTTAATGATAATGATAGTGAACACCATATAAAAGTAACATGTTCTAGGAAAATTCTAGAATCTTCAGCTGTTGAGTCTAAACCTATAAAAAACCCTTAGGAGTCTAGTTCAATTCTTTCTAGGGGTATTATAACTCTAAAGAATCATCCTTTATATGTTGTTGTAGGTTATTTAAATAGAGGGACACAAACTAGAGCTTGTCTGAGAAACCAGGTTGAACATCAATCTTTTCTTTCATAGCTTGAACCCAAAATTATTAATGATGCTATCAATGTTGAATTTTTGGTGATGGATATTCATGAGGAATTAAATAAAATTCAAAGAAACAAAGTTTGGGTACAAGTTGATAGACCTAAGGACACGTTTACAATAGGCACTAAATGGGTTTTTAGGAACAATGTTGGCGAGTATTTAAATATAGTTAGAAATAAAGATAGGTTAGTTTCACAAGGATATATTAAAGGGGAAGTAATAGACTATGAGGAGAACTTCTCACCTTCATCTAGGTTAGAGTCCATTAGGATATTACTTTCTTATGCAGCTCATCTGAATTTTAAACTTTATCAAATGGATTTTAAAAGTTATTTTCAAAATGGGTACATAGTTTAGGATGTGTTTGTTAAACAACCCATGGTTATATAAATCCCCATTTTCCAAATCATGTTTTCGAACATTCAAATGATTTATACAGTTTAATGAAGGCTCCTATAGCATGGTATGATATGCTCAACTCTTTTCTTTTTTCAAAAAATTTTACTAAAGGAATAGCTGATCCTATTATCTTCATTAAAAGAATTTAAAACGATGTTTTGATTGTACAAATTTATATATATGATATAATTTTTAGATATTATAAAAATTATTTATGTGTTGATTTTTCAAAAATAATGCAAAATGAATTTGAAATGAGTTTAATGGGAGAACTTAAATTTTTCCTTGGATTTCATATTTTTCAAAATAAAGATGTCATTGTTTTAAATCAAATAAATATATTAATTATCTTTTAAAATGGTTTGCTTTGGATGGTAGTAAAGGTGGTGATACAACTATGAGTACCACTTGTATGTTGGATGTGGATGAATCTGGAGAACCAGTGGATCAAACCAACTATCGAGGTATGATTGGGAGTCTGCTCTACCTTACAGCTACCAGACCTGACATTATGTTTAGTGTATGCATGTGTGCTCACATTCAAGATAATTGCAATGAATATCATTTAAATGTTGTTAAACTGATTTTCAAATATCTCAAATATACTCCCTACTTAGGACTATTTTATCCAAGAATAAAATTGTTTGATTTAATAAGTTATTCAGATGCTGTCTTTGGAGGTTTCATGTTAGACAGAAAAATCACCTCTTGAACATGTCACATTTTAGGCGATTCACTAGTATCATGGTGTAGTAAGAAACAGAATTCTGTTGCATTATCTGCTGCCGATGCAGAATATATAGCTGTTGGTAGTTTTTGTGCTCAAATTTTTTGGATGAATCACACTTTACTAAACTATGGATATCAATTCAAGCTTGTCTCTATAAAATGTGACAAAAAAGTTCTATTAACATTTCTAAAAATCCTGTATCTCATGCTAGGACAATGTTTATTGATTTAAGACATCACATCTTGAGAGATCATTATCAAAGATGTGATATCACTCCTGAATTCAATGGAACTGAACATCAGTTGGCTGATATACTCATAAAGACATTGAATTCGGAAAGGTTAAACTACATCAATCATGAATTAGGGATTATTAATTTCAGTATAGGGAAGATCACCATTGAACCTCACTATTATAACATCACCGTTGAACATCACTATTAGAACATCACTATTTAACCTCACTATCAGAACCTCGCCATTGAACCTCACTGTTTGGACCTCACCACTGAACCTCACTATTCGGACCTCACCGTTAGAACTTACAGATAGGACCTCACCTTTACACCATACTGATAGGACCTCACTGTTAGACCATATCGATAGTGCCTTACCATTATACCTTACCAATATGACCTCGCGATTAGACCTTACTGATACTTACTTAACGATAAATGACTTGAATCAGGGACTTTATATTTTTGTGCTCTCAGCCGAAATCTGAAACATTTTCTGCATATTACATATTCATTTAATCTGTTTTATTTTTTAATCCCTAAATGATAAAATTAAAACACTGATGGCTTCACAATCCACATCAAACCCTCTCCAAAACAGTTTTCTCCCCAGTCTCAGAACCTAAACCTCTTCTGAAACCTTCAACCTTTCTATATTAATGGCAAGAGTCAAAAGGCCATCAGTTGCGGATGAAGGAGACATGCCTTATCCTAAGAGACCTAGAGCTGAGTCGAGTAGTCCAAGACAAATAGTGGAAAAGGGAATGAACCCACATTTATCCAATAGGGAAATATTAGTTTAGAAGGGGCTAAGTTCAGAGTGGTTCTTTTCGAGCTAGTCGTTAGAACATAAGGCACTAAAAGATTAGGGATGGGTTGAATGTTTTGAAAATAATAATGGACACTATTACATGATGTTAGTGAAGTAATATTATGAGTACCTCATGTTAGAGCAGTCTGAGGTTGAGTGTTGAATTATTTCCAGAGTAAATGGAGTAAGTGTGAGATTCTCCACTACTGAATGGGCCAAATACTTGATATTATCACATGAAGGGATTTTTGATTTTTACTCAAAAGTGGTGCGTCCCACAAGTGAGTTCTTCTGATATGAAGAAGCATTAGCTAAACTGATAGGGAATGGAATTCCTAGGTAAGTTGCTGCTCCTGAAATGGTAATAGAAGATATGTTTCTTTTCATGTTTATTCAACATGTTCTATGTCCCATGAGAGGGGACTTTGCAACATTAATGTATCATGATTTATTTCAATTGTATCTCTTATGGCATGAACAGATGATCAACATATATAGGTTGTTGATGATTCAACAAGAAGATATGACCAATCCAAGTTCCAAATCCAATTCTCAATTCCACGTTTAGCAAATATCCCTTATGTTTAAAGTGAAAGGAGTAGCTGGAGATAAAGAGGAAACTATTGTTGGTAAAGATAACCATTGCATCACCAATGTGATTTGCAAACTGATGAAGATTAACTGTAATACATGGATAATAAGATGGGTGAATGATGAGGCTAAGTTGTATGAAGTGTTTAATCTTGTGAATCATCCTAATAGACCTATGAATATGAGAGACTACAATCTTATACATGATGAAGTAGATCCTGCATATTCAAATGAAGAAGTAGAATAAGTTGTTTCTATGCAAGAAAGAGAGGATTCTCTTATAGATGAAAAGAATGACCCTAAACTTCCCCCCAATCCTCACGTGAATACTGTATCATTTGGAGAGCCTATACCACCAAAGAGATTTCCTAGAAGGGAAGCTGTCCTAAGGGACAGTGATAAAGAAACCAGTGCAGAAGAAGGTGATAAAATTGTCTTAAGAGATGTTAGAGATACCTCAAATGAGGATGAGGACTCTGAATCAAGTCATGCAGACATTGAGATAGCTGGTGCTAATGATGAAGAGAAATGTCTAAGTCTTAGTCCATTAATAGGACATATAGAAAGGGTATAAAGTATATATGACGAAGTTGTTGATTCAGTCAAAGATGGACTTGTTCCTGAAGTTGTTGATGATTCTGTGGAGGATGTGGAAGGTAACTTTCCTATTGGTGAAGATGATCAAGGAGGTCATATAGAGATATATGTGGTTGTTCAGGAGAATACTCCAAGTGAGGGGGAGGAACCTGTTGCTACCGGATTAGTTTCTATTGCTTATGAGATAGAGGACAAGACAATAGCTCCTGGTTTTGTGTTTTTTGGCCTCGATTATGGAGACTCTGAAGATGACCAGCCTATCAGAAGCCCGCCAATTCATACAGTCTCCGAAACTACAATTGTGCATCCAGTAGTTTTTCTACATTGATACTATGCAAAGAAGTATGAATTGGATTCATTGAAATCAGAACTGAGGAGATATATTGTTGAGAAAAACACTGAGATAGGAAGAAAAATAGCTCCCAATCAATAACTCATGACATCTACAATGGAAAGGATAGTCTCTACCACTCACTCATCTATGTTACATGAGGTCAAGGAATGTCATAATTAGGTAAGAGATTTAGAAAAGTCTATAGAATAAATTAAATAGTCTATTTATAGCTAAGATGCATATATGGCTTCAAGAGCTCAGGTGTACAGAGACTTATATATGTTAAACGTGTGGTTCAGAAAATTTTCACTGTGTTTGAGGATTTTAATAAGTCTATGAAAAAACATGTGAAAGGATAAGATGATGATGTAAAAAGGCTGATCAGTGGGCAGACCAAATCATTTAAGGAGATTGTAGATTTAACTATGGAACCTCTGGGTGCATCTACTTCCACTTAAGCCTCTCCTCCAATTGACATTGAATCTTTCAAGACCTTTGTTAGAGAAGAAGTGGAAAAGTTCTCTAGTACTAATACCTTAGAATCTCGGGGCATTTCCATCAATAAGGAAATTCATAACCTTATTTGAAATTATTTAAGGGAAGATTCTCAAGATCAGAAGGCCATCAAGGTTCAAGTTGACTTCTATTAAAAACGGGTTTACACTAAGCATCAGATGGATGGATACTTCATGTTGCTATTGGAGAACATGAGGATTACACTTGTCACATAGGCATTTAAAGATAAAGTGAGCAAGAATATAGAGTTTACTACTGCTTTGGAAAAATTAATAGAGAATAAGGATGATTTTATTTCAACTACATAAATAGGGGGAAGCATTATTATGGACTTCAAGAATATTCTCTTGCCTTTCCTCCATGTGGAATGCACTACCATCTTTGTTCCTCCTACATGGCCTGCTTCTTCAGCTGTCTGAGGTTCCACCAGTACTGCTCCGTTGATGACTCCTGCCGAGTCCATCAGAAGTTTGAACCTAATGATTGATTAGATATCTAGTCACTACAGGTCTACTAATGCATCATGGGATTCCCCTTCTATACTACTTACCGCCATCCCTCGTCTTATCCCTCCACCTTCAAAACCTGCCTCCTCAGCTTCCAAGTCCAAAGCTCCAATGGACATCTCTTATGTGGATTGAGTGTGGACTGTCTTAACTAATATGGATTGGTGTATCTCTTTTTGTATAGTGTGATTTTTTATTAATAAAGACCCTCTCTTTTCACTATTTTTGTTCTGCATGATTTTTTTAATCACATAGGTGGAGAAGATATTCAAGGGGGAGACAATATTCAAAACTTGCATTCCCTCAGGTAAAGAATTATTTATATGATTTGTATATTTCCTAACCTAAATACAGTGTTCTCCATAATATTTTTTTATGCAAACTTCACCGATAACATTAGCATATGTGTTTAACCTTGATTCAAATCTATTAAATCTAATGATTCAATTACATAATTTGTGATTATCAAAAACAGGGACATTGTCATACTCACCTGTTTTGAAAATCCCAAATCATGTTTTGATAATCCCAAATCATGTTTTGATAATCAAAAATCTTTTTTGATAATCCCAAATCATGTTTTCTATTTCTATGGAGAAATATTCATATACTCTTAGTCTCATAGCCTAATTGGTTAAGCTTACAGTGCATGATTTATCTATGTACAAAGGTCACCGATACGAGGTCATTGGTATAAAGGTCACCGATACATGGTCACCAGTACAAAGGACATCAGTACAGGGTCACCAGTACAAAGGTCACTGATACAAGGTCATTGATACAAATTTCACTGATACACGGTTACTGATACATGGTCACCGTTACAAGGTCATCGATTCAAGCCTAAATTTGAAGGTCACTACTGAAGGTTACCGATGGAAGATTAAAGTTATAGGATACTGATGTGAACCTGCTGTTGAAGCCCAACGATGCGAAGGCTACCGTTACCAGTCTACTAATATCCTTACATTGTCAAATTCATAATTTTTTTTCTGACGGTCATATTTGCTAACTTGAATTCTTCTGACTTAATTAATATTTATTATATAAATATCTAGAGACCATACCATGACAATACGAGGTACAAGAAAGATTTCACGTGATGTACATACTCCTATTTTCGGACCTCAAATACAAAAGAAAAAGACCGATGAAAATGAAGATATACAGAGTCACAGAGAAAAACAAAACCATGAAGTGAATATCACAAGTTGAATGCATAAGAAATAAACTACTAAAGAACAAAGAAGAACCTTTTTTGAGCATCTTCACTGCAAACCCCTGGAACTACAAGAAGATCATTCCGTAAAAAAACAACTTGAGGCTACCTTCTCTGTTTCATAAACATTCAATCAACTCAAGAAGTAGAAGACCCAATTTCTAAAAGCCATTACTTGGAGATGCGACACTCTATTTTGAATACAACTTTCCGAGATTGACTCATTCTTCTAATTCATCAAGGAGTCAAGAGCTGAACTACAAACACATACAACCTTCTAAACCCTATAACATCACAATTTCTCTATTGTGTTTCTTTCTTTCTTTTACATTTCTGAGAAGTGTGTCTGCATGATTTACACACTGTCTCATATGATAGAACTAGAGTATATTGAATATCTATACATCAAATCTCACTTAAATTTTGATCCCACATAAAACTGTGGAGGAAACCATGTGTGGTCTGTGTTGTTTGTTTTTTCCACAAAGAATAGTGGTAGAGGGTGTGAACCCTGGACAGTTTGTGAAAACTATTGTAAAGCCTGATACAGGCTGTGTATCATGTTTATTGGTAATATAAAATACATGGTGGCAGGTGATCAAAAAGTGGAGAGGATTATGTATCATCTTGAGACTAAATCTCTTGTTTATATTATTGTGCTAATTCTCAAATACTCTATTTTATTTTATCCGCTCCTTATATTTTTAAAAGACAAAAAGCAGTTTTTACATTCACTCTGATAGTTAGTTTTGGTTAGTTTGTATATATACTTAATTCAGTAAACCTATTTCAAAAATGGATTAGTGATTGCATTGATTCATCTGAGGACTAATCAACCATAGTGAAACTTGGTGAGAAATTGAACATTTATATCACTAATTCCTTAATTGAATGGTCTGTTTTGAGTTGGGGTATTTTTATCATAACATTTTTAAGAGAAATTTTAAATAGAACTCAATTAACACCCCTATTCAGTATCCACTCTGACCAACATTTATAATATATAATAAATTTTTATTAACTATAAAATTAATTTTATTCCCTATGAAATCACAATAAAAATCTTTTTGTGTTTTCTAAAATAATTTACTTTAATTTTCTCAAACTCTCAGATGCACTATATCAACACTGAATAAGAATTTACATTCAAGTTTTTTTCTCTCTAAAAATGAAAAATAAATTACCATCACAAAAATAAATTTGTTTTGATTAAAATATCCTTCAATATTTTATCACAAACAATTTATAACACTCATTTAACATATGATAGAAATTTAAAATTAGGATATTGGGATTTCTAATTTTATTTTCTTAAAAAATATTTAACTCATATTCAAAAAAATGAACCAGAAATGTCACAATTTAATGTCCTAGATAAAGGTAATACTTCCACACTCATAAAAAATATTTAATTCTGGGTTTATGGTCATTTGAGTCTTTAAATTGAAAAATGTTTTAGAAATTAATTTAAAATAATCCTTTAAAATATTATGAAAAACATTTTTATAGGAATATGAATTTTTATGTATAAAGATGTTTAATTTCGGAATTCATATATAATATTGATTCCAATAAGATTTATTGGCTTATGTTTAACAAGAATTGACAAATGATGTATTAAAACAAGTCCAAAAAATAATTTAACTTTGTAAATACTTGAAATGAAAAGGCAGTATTAAATAAAAATAAATATTTTTTACTATTTATTAAAAATTTAATCTTTTTAAAATAATATCAAAAATTCATACTAAAAGAATTTGTTTTATTTCAATTTCAAAAATTAATTTCATTTTTGAAATTAAAATTCTATAATTTCAACATAAATCTAATAAATAGAACCATATAATGCCTGAAATCCCAATTTGGTTAGAAATAAACCTTCCCTTTTTGATAAAAATTTACCTAGTATTTTCATAATGAATATAAATATATATTATATTATTAATGATTGTTAATAAGTCATAAAAATGATTTTATTTAATATTACCAGAGTTTTTATAGGAACAAAAAGGGAATCAAATTTCATCATTAAAAGTAATTAAAATCATGTTACAAAGAAAATAAAACTCTCTAAGTAAGCCATATATAATTACACTAGATGATCATTGGAACATTAAACTATTTTTATACATAATAAGTTTTTTTATGATTACAAAAAAAATCCTTTAAATAATCTAACTCTTATCTATGGACCTCACTTCAACTACCCTAATATCATATAAAAAAGTGAAGGGGATGATAATAAAATTATAATTATCATTATTATGCAGATCCACATTGACATATAGAGTCAACATAATGATACATCATATCACAAATGAATTATATCAATATTTTAATATTAATTATTTTTATAATATTCTCAAATAATATCTATAATTGTCTATATTATCTGTATTTTGAGAACAAAAATATCATGCCATAAATTATTCATGTAAAAAAACTAATTTTCTCAAAAAATTCACAATAATTTATCTTCACAACATACACATAAATGGTTTTTCATATCTAACTATGAAAATAAATATTTTTAAATCTATATACCATTATAAATCACTGATTGATATGTGTTATTATAATTATACTCTTGGTCATAGGTGTCACTAAAATCTATTTTTCATTATGATTATTAAAATGTTCACTAGAATGGTTGGGTGAACATTTTTATACAATGTTTCACTAATTCATTCCATTTTCATATGAGCTAAAAAGAACTGAACATAGAGAAACATTAATTTATTATCATTAAAATGATACTAATAGGTATATTAAAAAAATTTAGGGTTTTTGTTAATAATGATTCTAATGTTAAACAAGTTTAAATGACAAATAAATATTTAAATGATATTCATTGGTTACAAAATTATCATAATCATGATCATTGTGGAAGAAAATAATAAGTTTCTACATATCTTATTTGGTAAATCTAGTAGAAATATGTGTGAGATAATGAAATCATACTTATCGATTTCATATTAAAAAAAATTGTATTTTTTAATTGGTAATAAACTAAAATATATATAAAGCATTATAAAACTGAGGATCTTTTTTGAGGTTTTGGAGGACTATAAAAATCCATTTCCTAATATCAATGTTTACACAAAATTATCAAATAACTAATTAGTTTCACTCATAATTATTAATTAATTAAATTTTCTAACATTGATTATTAGAAATACCTAATGAAAAATCATTTCAAAAACATAGGATGAGAAAAAGATTACCCACTAAGGGGTTTTAAAAATAGGTAAAAAATCCATTTACATACATTCAAATTACATTAATATCATTTTATATTTGGTACAAATATATTATATTAGATATATGTTATTAAAAAATAATAAGAAAGGATTTTCAAGAATATACTATCCGAACCTTCAAAATAAATATATACTTCATTGAATGCACATTTATTTCAAAAAATATATCCTTTAATACTATTCCTGGTTTTTTCCTTTTAAAATATATTGAATATTATAATTCTATTAGGTAAAAAAATGATACTTTAAAGACCATTAAAAACCATGAGGCCACTAGATGTATCAATATTAAATAAATGTCATACTGGGGACATAAGATCACCCAAATCCTCATTAAATTATTCAATTCCCATGTACCGAGATGAATTTTAAGAAAAAATGTTCATTCAGGTTTTCTGTTCAAAATTACAATATAATATAAAACTTTCCCAATATACCATAATTACTTCAAAGTACAAAATAAATTTATTTATTCTACTCCTTGAAAAAGTTTTATTTTTTATAAAATCTATAACAATAGTGGGAAATCCACATATCCTTAAAAATGACATAATTTTTAATGTATTAATCTTTAAAAAAATAGCTTGTTTTAAAATGAATGAAATTTATATAATATTTATAGACTAAAAGAAAAAATTATTTTATGAATGAAATTTATTAAAACTAAGAGACATGATTAACATAAAATTATAGATTTTAAAAATTGAAATTTTAAAAAACCAAATTCCCTTAAAAAAATAAGATCATAAAATTTGAATAAAAAAATTGTGTAATAGTTTACATTTTGGAATAAATAATAGAATTTATTAATCCTTTACAAATAAAAATAGATTCATTGTTTTAAAACAAATAATTTACTTTTTAAAATTATATCATCTTTAACTATAATATCATATTGAATATATATATATATTAGAGAAATAATTAAATCACTTTTATGGATTTTATAATAAAAACAAAATCCCTATTTAATAATTTAACATCCCTTGTAGACTTAATGAAATCATTATTATTTTTCTAAAAATAATACTCTATCTTCCTCTCTTCTATCTATATCAGATTCTTTAAAACAAATTGGACAAAACATGGAATAGATAACCATCGGGAGTTAAGGCTACTTATATAGCCGACTCTTAAAGGTTTTATCCTATTTTATTTTCAAAAATACATTTATTTTATCTTGAAGTTTCTATATGTTTAATAATAGAGTTAAAATGGTTTTTTTCTTAAATTTGATGATCCAAAGACAAATTTATGTGGATGTAACTATTAGGATGAAGTGGATATCAACATGAGAATTTATATAGATATTTGATTAAAGAAACTAACCATAACTTCTAAATTAGAAAAAAAACATATTCATAGTGTTTGATTGAATTAAAAGGTTATAATCCATTATATATATATTATTCATCTAGTTTTGATTTGGTTTTAATCAAGAATATTCATGAAGATTCATTGATCTAAGACAAGCCCACTGAATTCATTGACATATAATACACAAATATTTTCAATATAAAACATGCATTAAGAATAACCATTATGTAAAACAAAGACATAATGAGTAATAAAATCTATAATGTTGACAAATATGGACTATTGACACCAAATAAGTGAGAAATAACTAATGAAAATGATGAAGAGGTAATTAATAATTCCAAAAAGATCCTAGAAATGGGATTTTCAAGAATATTCAGACATCTTAAAATAAATACAAATACATGTACTTATAAATACCATTAATTCACAATGACGGAGGTTGAAGATGATGTGATCATATTATGAACATCTCTCACTTTATTTTTACCCCTTTCAATTTGACTTCCCTTCTATAAGTCGCTCAATCTGCTCTAGAAATCCCTTAAAACCCATTGGCCAGATTTCCCCTTATCCAATTGTTTTTTATTTAAAATATTTTATTTAATATTAAAATTTAAGAAATAAAAATTATAATTGTCATAATTACACATATTTATAATAAAATATATTTCTATTAATTTTTATAAATTTAATAATTCTATTTATTTCAAAAAGTTTATAATGATAAAATATTAATTAATAGTTATTATACTAAATTTTAAATTTGAGAATACATATAAATTTCATTACATATATGGGTATGTTCTTTTTTAAAAAAATTTATAACCTCGTAGTTATCATTTTTTAATGCTATATCATAATTATTTTAATATAAAAATAACCAGTTGATATAATTAATAAAAATTGTTTATTAAAAGAAATAGTTCTACAAAAAAAATATTTTCCTCATATATATATAAATAAAAAATAGAAATATGGTTAAAATAGTACTTTTTTAATTATAACTACAAAAACCCATAGTTTTGTGCATTAATAACATTTTAAAACCACCATGTACTATCTTATTTCAACTATAAATAAAGATTTTCTAAATTATTAAAAAATTAAAAATTTAGCTAATAAATTTATCTAGTAACATAAATATATTTTCATTAAAATACATTTTAAGAAAAAAAAATAACATTCATGGAAACAGATTATTTATTTATAATTTTAAATATTAATTTAAAATCAAATCATATATATTTAAATAATATTTTTTTCAATAATATAATAATGTAACATTTTATAGAGTATATATTTTTCTTAATAACATAAAATAATTTTAATTATTAGTCCCTTGTATAAATACTTGATGAAATAATTTCATATATTTTTCAAAAATTGAATATATATATTTATATTTATAATTAAAAATACCACCATATATATTCTTAAGTTAATGTATTGTTTATTGAAAAATTATACAATGTGATATTTTAATAATTATTAATCTATAATTTTTAATATTCGACTTAATATATTTATGTAAAATTATTCTAATTAAATTGAATTACATAATTTCATAAAGTATTTTCATTACCTGATTTTTTTAAATTAAAAAAAATCATTTAACAATAACTTATTAAAAGGAAAATATCCAAAAATTTCTAGGATGTTACATCCTCTCCTCCCCTTATAAAAATTGTGCCCTTTGAATTAATTATTCATTCTGAAGAAAACTCAAAATTTCCATCATTAGAATTATGTAAAACTTGAATGTAGGAAGATATATCTTCTTATGGGTACTTATTTACCTTGAATATGAAAATAAAATATTAAAACTTGTATATTTACGAAAAAATACTTATCTCCAAACTTGTCTAGGCCATTCTCCTGATACAATTATAAGAGAATGAACATCTACTTCGAGATTTGGTACTAAAAACTATATGTGTATTTTTTTATTAAAAATTAATTGAAATATACATAGTCCATTATAATACCAAGAATATTCTAGTTTCTATGCTTTGGTTAATTAGGAATAATTATTTACAAAATATTAGAGATTATAAAAAAATTGAAATAAATATTTTGATTCACTATATCTATTTTTTTAATTGAAACAATTCACCTTGGATTCTTCTAAAGAACCTATAAAATTTCATTTTAAAAACATATGGGGAACATTAAATTTCCTAGTAAGGGGTTTTAAAAACAATTTTAAAATACTTTTAAATTATTTGAAATCCCTTTAAAATCATTTTATATCAAATTATAAAATATTTAATATTAGATATAATTTTTCCAAAAAATAAAAAACCAGGGTCTTCAAGTAGTTACACTTAAAAACAATAAAATTAATACATACTTCATTGAAAACTATGATATTTTGAAATAATTATCTTTGAAAATATTTTAGGATATCACCTTTTAAATTATTTTTAAAACAATCATTTATTTACGGATTAAAATAATTCTTGGGAGGCTATGAGAAAACCATAAGGCCAATATAGACATCACTATTAGGATAATGTCCAATTGATGTCACGGGATCACACTAGTCCTCACAAACTCATTCGATACCCATGTTCAATGTTTACTTTTATGAAATTATTATTCTATTATGTTTTCCTTCTTATAAAAAATCCAATTAAAATGATTTAAAATATAGTACAATTATTTCCAAATTGAAAAATAATTTAATCACTTCTAATATTTGGAATGAAATTTAATTTTAATTAAATCCATATGAATTTGGTGAAATGGATAAAAAATGAATAATTAATTAAATTTAATATATATATATATATATATATAATTTTATTAAAATTCATAAAATGACAATAGCAATTAGATAATACGCCCACATATAAAATTATAAATTACATTTACAAAAATTAAGGAACATATTACACATTAAATGATAGATTTTAAAAATAGATATTTTACAAAATCAAATTCCCTTGAAAATATGTTATTCAAATTTATATAATAAAATATTATTATAGTTTAAATTTTGGAATAAAACCTAGAAAAAATTCCTTTATAAAAAATAGAATATTTTATTTAAAATACATAATTGAGTATTGAATAAAAATAAAATCTCTTACTCTAATGAAATTTTGAAGATATATACATTAGAAAATAATTACTTCCCTTTAAAGGGGTTATTAATAACAATAAAATTTTTATAAAATATATTCCCATAAGTTATATGTTTTATTTAAACATTATTATTTTCTTATAAAGATGACTCTCTCTTCCCCTCTTATATTTATATCACTTCTTCTCACACATGGTATGCAACACTTAGAATAGATAACCACAGAGAGGAAAGGAAGATTATATAGCTGACTCATGAGGCTTTATAAAATTTTTTATTCATATATATATATATATATATACTTATCTCACAGTTGCATTAAGAGTAATTTGAGTGGGAAAATGATATGTTAATTTTAAGTGCATGATACAAATAATAATTTATGACGATCCAACTATTTTGATGAAAATAATGTCAATGTGTATATATATATATATATATATATATATCATTATAGAAACTGTACATAACCAATTAATTGGAAATGAAATAAAAATGAATTATCTTTTAATAATTTATTGGGTTACATTCCCTTAGATATGTATTATTTATCTTATTTTTATTTGGTTTATATGTGTCTTCTTCATGAAGCATCATTGAACTAAGACAAAGCCCACTGAAATCATGGATTTCCGATACTCAAATTTTTTTAAATTAAAACATGTCATTTAAGTAACTAATTTTTCAAAAAAGTTCATATGGAGGATGAAATTATAAAATGATGACAAATATAGACTACTGACATTGACCACGAGGGAAATAATTGACGAAAATGATAACCAAGTAATTAATAAGTTGAAAAAAAATCATAAAATTTTAATTTTCAAGAATATTTGGAAACAAAAAGAAATACACACACACATACTTTTAATGATTTTTAAATTTCCATTAAAGAGGTTAAAGATAATGGAATCATCTTCTCAACAAATTGCACCCTATTTTTACCCCTTTCATAATTTAATCTTTTTTAGAAAATCGATCAATCTATGCTCGAAATACCTTTATGAAAATGAAACCCTCAATTATATTTCCACATTATCCAATAATTTTTAATTTAATAAAAATTATCTAATTTTAATATTATCTAAAAAAAGTAAAATTGTCTTAATTTATTATATTTTTAAGAAAAAATAATTCCTTTAATCTTTATGTATATCATAATTTTATTTATTTAGAATATTATATAATGATAATATCTCATTTATAGTTATTTTCCTAAATTTGAAATTAGATAGTTAATATTCATTTCATTACATATAAATGTATATTCTATTTTAAAAGTCTAATTTATAACCTCATAGATGTCATTTTTTATGTCATATCATAATTATTTTACATTTCAAATAACCTATTGATTTAAGTTGAAATAATTTATTATTCCAATATATGTTATTTAAAAAATAATCATTCATTCATATATAATTATATATGATAACGAAAATAAATTGTAATATATTTTAAATTGTACTTTTATAAGATGAACTATTAAAACACATAGTTTTGTACAATAATAAAATTTCAATTCCACATGTAATAAAATAGTATAATAATAATTTAAAATATTATAAAGTATTTATAAATTATAGATTTAGATTTTATTCTTGTATTAAAATATATATATTTACATTTAAATATTCTTTTAAAAAAACAATACCACGATTTTAAAAATTGGTTTTTGTTTATAATTTTGTTTATTAATTTAAAATAAAATATTATATCTTGAAAAATAATAATGTATCTAAAAATATTATAACATAATATTTGAAGAAATTGTATTTTTCATATTAACATAAAACTAATTTAAGAAATAATCACCTGTTTTTAGAACTGATTAAATATGTTATTTTCTTTTCCAAAATATGAATATATTTTAAAAATTTAATATATCAACATATATATTATTCTCTAAAAATATTTTTCTATGGAAAATATTACAATGTAATATTTTTTATTATTATTAAACAATATTTTAGATTATTTCACTTATCTTAACAGCAAAAAATATTTTAACTAAATAAAATCATTTAATTTAAAAAAATATTTTCATAAAAACGTTTATTCAAATTATAAGACAAGTCATTTAATAATTAGTTATTAAAATAAAAATATTATAACATTCATGGGATGTTACAATATGAATTTTTAATAAAAACCAACTATTTAAATAATAATAATAATAATTTCTTTTTTAATACAATTATTATTATTATTAAAAGAATAGATTTTGAAAATTATTTACTAATAGAATATCTATAACATTTTGCTTCAAGTTTATGTTCCCAAATATGTATTGGGGAATATTTTTCTCATAGTTTAAAATTGCATATGTCTTGATATAATAAAAATTAAAATATTAATGACATTGAAAATACAATAAAATTTATTTAAATTATTACTATTAATAAAAATTTAATATTCAACCAATATATTACAAGTTAATATAAATTCATTGGATACACACTCATATGTTTTTATATATTGATATACTTAAATAATAATTTTTATTATAATTTTTATTCGCTTCGTTCCTTTTGTTATTGTTCAATATAGTAATGGTTGGCCAACCTTGAGTGGGGTGATAATGGCGTATACTAGTTGGGAATTATGGGTTTTTGTGTAGTTTAGTTTTATTATACCCCCAAAAAATATTAATAGTTATTATCT
Organism: Viscum album; assembly: GCA_963277665.1. Classification (NCBI taxonomy): domain Eukaryota; kingdom Viridiplantae; phylum Streptophyta; class Magnoliopsida; order Santalales; family Viscaceae; genus Viscum; species Viscum album. The sequence goes on along the minus strand of OY728122.1, from coordinate 572,180,894 downwards.
TCTACCTTACTCACTAACCTAATCATACTCCCCATAATCATCTTTAGAAATATTTATTTGAATAAAAATTAGGAGTCCAATTATCTCATACACATCCATTGCCTAAAATGATGTGGACCATTGTAACCATATCCCTTTCCCATAATCTCCTCCACTACAATTTATAGCTTCGAAAATAGCATATATTGTTCCCATTTTTACTCCCAATAAACATTTTTCTACCCATGGTGAACTCCACTCACAGTTTCCCCTCCCCTAAGTCTAGTGCCTCTAAACTAGATCATGAAAAATTTCACCTCCAAGCCTATCCTACTCAACCAATCTCACTAACTTTACCGTCTAATTCAGTATGATAGTCCCCGATGTAATTTTCCACAAGAACTAGCCACTACACACACATGAACACACATTGATTAATAACACTAATTCTATGAAGTTTTGGAACAAAGATCATGGATTGGTCATGCACATTGAAATACCATCAGTCTAATCCTTTCCATATTTATTAATCAATAAAAGATAAAAATGATAATAGATTAAAAACAATTTAATTTAATCTGTCTATGACTTCCCTCCTTCTCACTATCCATGAATTTGTAGATGCACAATTATTTTTGAATAGTATATTAATATATGTGTGTAACCTTACAATGACAAGGTAATAGTAATGTAGACCTTAGTGTGAATACAATGATCATATAAATAAATTACTATATCTAAATTCTCCTAGACCACAATATCTCTCAATGACGAAGTACATGGGTTGTTAAAACCAATTTGGCCCCCATGAATAATGGGGGGTAATGTTATTTATTTTAAATAAATACTAATGGAAAATATGATTTTTAAAATTTCGAAATAAGGTGAATTTTTTAATTTTATTGGTTAATTAGAATTATAGAATAACATTTATAATTATTTCTAGTTTCAACATTAGAGGACATTTTAATCCATACTCTCTAAGAGATTTAGACATTTTAATCTCCGAGATATTTATAGATTATAAAAGTAAACCCATCAGTTCCTAGAAAAAAGGTCCCAAATAAATTCAAAATCATTCTATGAAATTACATTAGAAAATAAAAAAATACATTAAACATACATAGGAAATTATTTAATCCAAATATAAGAATCAATTTTAGAGGTAATTAAAATATTTTCTGCTAAATAATATTAAAATATATAATTTACTTTATCAATTTAATTAAATATACAACAGATTTAAAAATAATATAAGTCATAGAATAGGTCCTTAAAAAGGTAATCATTTAGATTAATGATTAATAGTAGTGCAATTAATATTTACTAGAATCTTTACACATTTTGACTAAAAAATTATTCTAAAAAATAAAAAATATTCACATATAATTTTAAATAATTATATTTTTTTTAAATTATTAATTATTCAAAACTCTTATCCTTCATGTAAAAACAATTCCAAATGTTTAAATCCCTATTATGATATTAATATAAGGATAAAAAATTTAGGGATCATTAACTATGTCATATATAAATTTTATCCTTTAGTTGTAAATTAAAAAAATTATATAATCTTTTCCACTCTCAATTAAAAATATTAACAAATTTATAGTAGAAGAAAAGAAATTCCATAATTCTTGAATAATTTTTTTTTATATTATATAACCCCAAAAGATATATATATGATCACTTCTGAATTCTTATATTATGTATCATCTCATAAAAAAACTTAGATCAAGGAGGGAAACCCAACTAGAAATAAGAATCATGGATGTAGGGGCAGTGCCCTTACTCCTTATTATTGACCATAATAACATTACATTATAACAAGAAATTTAATTTTAAAATAGATATTATTCTCCGGGGTGATCCATTTTTTAATCATTAATTATTGATTCTTATGTTCATTTCATAATCTAAGAGATGTTAATAGTAATCCATATACACTTAAACTTAATAGGTTAATAGATGATTCAACATTTAGGGTTAACTATCATAATAAAGAAATTAATATAATCGATTTCATATAGATTTAATAATGAAATGAAAATGTTAAGGATATGGGAAAAAATATTTTAAAATCATTTATGCATGAATTTGGAATCCTGAAAATGAGAAAAAAAAAATAACCCACTAGAGGATAAGGAATTAAATATTTTTTTGGAATATTGTTCTAATCATACCATAACAATGAAAAGCCACCCAAAATTTTAAGATAGATTCTCAAATAGAAATTATTTATTAAAACCACCATAATTAAATGATATATTTGTTATGAGATATTCAAATTAAATTAAAATAGTTTTCGAACTCTATAATTGACATTAAATTTTTCGTTTATTCTAATATGATAAATAAACACATTATGAAATTACTAAAAATTAAGATAAAGGATAATAATCACATCACTAAAACATATATTTATGCATCAACAGGGATTGCAAGGAAGGATTGTAATATTAGACATCTGAAGTAAATAGGAGGAATATGTGACATTTTGAGTCATATAATATGGCCTCTATGAATCCTCAAGAGAAATATTACACTATTGAATAAACTATGTAGTAGTGGATATCAAGGAAATGGGTTGGGAAATTATAAATCTAATAATACAATGAGAGGTGACTTTTGAAATATTGAAATTACTAAAAAAAGTTGTTTAAATGAAAAATACATTATAAATAAATAATAATTAAGAACCAATTTTTTTATTAATGGAACCTGATATTTGTTATCCGATTCAGGTGATAATCATCTATGTAGAGATAGATAATATTTACATATGACCAATGAAATAATCCACTATATACCTTCCCCATGTAACTCCAAATCCTCAATCCCAAAATAAAATTACTACTAAACCATAATAATGTATCATGATATCTAAATATTGGTTAAAATTCCAAAGGATAAATTAAATTATACAAGAAACAATTATCCCTCTTTTTTGACCTTTGTTATCATGTATTTTTATATAAATATGGAATGATATATCCATATGTTTGATAATCCAATATTATATAAACTATCATCCACTTTTACTTATTATACCTTTATAAAAAATATAAATATTATTCGATAAGTATACAGAACCAAATTGGAATTTATAACAACCCAAAAAATATAGAAAGTGTTATCTTGATGCGATAATGAAAAATTAGCTTTCCAAAACTCCATATATTTGTGATATAACCCTCATATGTTCTAAAATTTCCAACTATACACTTATAACCAAGTATTATATATGCTCTTTCAATTTTTTGATCCCTTTATATGAATAATTGAAAATAATGTCTATGAAACACCCATGGGACATGTGTATACTCTGTGTTCGTCATACGAAGTCGGTAGTCACCGCCCAATTCCAATATATCTATACCCAGACCAAGTTCATGTAACAGTAGTATACAACATTCAAATAAGAATTAAATGAAAAAAATAATTCTTAATATACAAGTTCTAATAATAAATAAATTGATTTAAAGTAGGAATAAATTTCTAAATTTTGTATTCATTATAGTGTAAACTTACCATTCCTTTATTTATTATGTCTTTTCATTTAATAATATGGAATAATACCTAAATAGTGAATCAAAGAGGGAAGATAAATAATTAATCTGAATCCTCCAAAATGAATGAAACGTATTTGGGAATATGGAATTATATTATCCATTAATAGGGAATAATTTCTAAAGAGGGGGAATATAGGATATATTTAGGGTTCTCCTAAGAAATTAATTTAATGACTTATTTAACAAAGATAAGAAGGAATTATAAACAATATATAGTAATATATACAAAAAAGTAACCATTTATAAACATAGGATATAATATATATAGGATGAATTATTGTAACAAGGTTAATATATATAAATATATCAATCCATAAAAATTGAAACCAATGGATTGTAGGGAAGAAAGGAAAACCATTTCCAATAGTAATTACAACATAATTATGAAAAGATCATATTAGGACATAGTTGAAAAAAATATTTGTTTCAATGAGAATTCATTTTAAAGGTTTAGGTTTACACTCAGCTATGTTTTGACTAACCAACACAATTCAATAATTTGTGATGGATGAGGGGTTATCTACTGATTTACTTGAAGAGTCTCAATTTAATAATGGTTTTAAATGGTGTTTCCAATAATGAAAGGGTTTAGGAAACTTATAAAATGACATTTTTATATCCAATATGATTTTAAATAAAGTATAATGAAATAAATATAGAAAATATTTAAGAAACATTACCCTCAAAATTGAATATCAACGATAAATCTTAGTAGTGAACCTGGTGAAAAGATTAGGAAGATCAAGCATAGTAGTTGATAAAATGGATGAGTGAACACTTGGGAAAATCTACAGTGGGTAAAGAGTGACATGATAAACCTAATGGGTTAATATGGTTTTGAAAGTTGACGAAAATTGATTATTTCAAAACTCATTGAAAACATGGTGTTTTATTAAGTTACAAATAATGGACCACATGACACGTATTGGACTATTGGTTGTATACTATCAAAATGTTAATAAAACAATGCAGTTATAGTTTGTTATTTAATAGTTTTGGTTTAATGATCTTCTGAATGATTTACAATTTTTCTAAAATAACTTTTGTTTACTTCTCTCACTAATCTATTAATAGGTAAATTTGTTTCATGAAACAATTTTTAGAGGTGGATGTTAATATATATTATGTGAAATTTTTTATTCCCCGTCAAACACAGCACAACCTAGACTACCCTCATCTATCCCACTCATCTAATCCCACTTGATAGGCCTGACCAACCTGATCCAAACTTATTGTCCACCAAATCAATCTACCTATATTGAACTAAAAATTGCATTGCAAATATAATCTAGATAGCATTAGAAATGCTCACTTCATAGTTATTCTAGATTTTCATTACCACTCATACATTTTCTTTATCAATAGATTAAACATACATTAATATTAATATATATATATTGTTATATACATGTAAATAAATTTATATTCTTATAAAAAGATATAATTAAATATTAATTAACATAAATTAATAAGAATATAATTATATATATATATATAAACAATTAATTATAAATATTAATAAATAAAAAATATAATTATATATAAATATAAATATCTATATATTAATATATATATATATATATATATATTTAAAACCAGAGGCTCATAATCCCCGTTGTTAAATAAAAAATAAGTGTAGAAGAAGAACGTGTAGAATATATAAATTCCATGACATAAAAGTTCCAAAAAAAACTAATTAAGTGACTAGAGATTGAGTACTTATATAATGGTGAGAGGAGTGTCCACCACATACCTAAGGTTTTATTCCTCTTGTACATGGTTTTATCAATAACCATGGGCCACCTATATCACCAAGAATTTCAACATCAACAAAATATGTCACATTATTTTCTCCAAATATCTAATCATTATTTTCTACATCCTCTCTGCTACATCATGATGAAAACACTCAATGGAATTATGAGTTCAAACCTTCAGGGTTGATATATCCTATACATGGTTTCCAAGGTCAACCACTCTATTGAATAAGTGGTTTTAATTTTATCCACAATTGGAATGATCAAATTTGAATCCACATTTTCCTCTCTTTTAGAAGAAATATTAGCACTAACATGATGCCTATAATATGATCACACAGTTTTTGTTGCCCCGTTTTCATAGTCTATCCAAGAAGTAGGGAGCATGCCCTCAATTAGGATCCTGGAATAACCATCCACTTAAATACACCTTGATTTATATGTTTTCACAAAAATATGATTCTATGGGATAATTCACCCAATAATATTCATGGGACCTTCAGTAGTCCTAGAGGAAGATTGTTTAACCTCAATACTTGACTTATCCTTTCCATTAGATCACAATAAAACTAGTCCAGGGATGTAGATAAGTAATATATATGTCTTCGTAGAATCCTTGGGATTTAAACAGTCAAGAATATTTAAATATGAATTTAGAAAAACAAAATATGATGGTTATCTACTATAAATAGGTTTTTGGTCTAATATAGGACCCTTTTATGTCCCTATTTTAGTAACTAATGAAGCTATGGTGGGTTATAGACCACAATATTCAGTATTTAGATGGTCCATCCAATTCATTATCCCATTAAGTAATAAATATTTTTTCTAATCAAGATAATCTAATTAATTTGAAAAATATTAATTAGAAACATGATTTTTATCTGATGAAACCTTTTACATTACAATTGTAGAAGACAATTTCAAATCTGAATTAGAGAAAGAATTATTATTTTTAATTAGGCCTCAATGATGTAACAACATCTAATTTAGCTTTTACTTTATATATTTTTAATTTAATCATCGTCTAATCCTTAAAAAAGATGAAATCCAAATCATCTTATACATTAATCTTCATGGCACCTTGATTTTCATAAGAATCTTCTCCAACATGATATTCAGTTATTACCCTAGAAAAGGAATATTTAAAAGATAATCCATAAAAAAATAAGTGGATCTCCTCCAAAAAATTATCCCATGATAATGGTGCCCTATCCCTTACCTGAGTAGTATAAAAAATCCAAACACATCACTGAGAGAATAATGAGATCTATGGATAGGAAAAATAAGTAGTCATCATTCCGAGGACGCTTTGGATGAGGCTTTTGGGTTATCTTAGAATATAATTCATCAACATGGATCTATTATATTTTAGAATTTGATGTCATAAAATAGAGTTTTGTCCATCATTATCTACAGCATGGTTCCTTCTCTGATAATTTGTCCATTGGAATGACCCATTATATAATTTATTTTGACCGTGCTTTACGTCATGACTATTAATCTAATAATTAGATCAATCAAGATCTCCTCTACTCATAGACATTGAATGCATAATAATTCTTCAAGAATCAAAAACCATGGGTGTTTTATCAATCCAAAATTTGAGATTAATAATCTCATTCATAGTGGAAATAACAACCATATCAATCAATTTATAAAATAAAACAACTTCACCCAATACTCATCATAATGACCAAAACAAACCTATTTAGTAGAATTTCCTATCCTGATTAAAATTCCAATCATAGATGCACTGTCATACAATAATTATGGACTCCATGATACCTAATTAAGTCCATGAGTCTATTACAAACATGTGCACAAGATTCCCTAAAATCACTAAGATTTAATTTTATATTCTATTAATTAACCCATAGGGTTACCTACAATATATTTATCGATCATGTGCTCTAGGATCTCCATTCTAGTACCATGGAAGGGAATAAAATGTTTCAAAAGCCGTATCCTAGTGATACACACACCCAAAATATAGGAATTCCCAAATAAGGGCTAAATCTGAAACTAGATCAGTTACATTACCAGGATTCATACCTATCATCTATGTAAAATGATAAATGAATGAATTTTTTCATAGATCAATCCTTTCTGAGATGGCATCATCTAAGGCTGATCCATTCGTGGTAGAACCTTTTTGTATGATTAGTGGTGAAGCAATATTCATAAGCATGGAAAATATTCTTCCTGAAAAATATATAAACATGTAAAAATATACAAAAATATAAATTTATAGTCATATTTATATATACTAATATTTAAAATTAAATTTAAAATATTTAAATACATTTAATTATACAAATTTCTTTACATTATCAAACAAATATACACACACACACATATATATATATATATATACAATTATATATATTAATATATAATCATATTCCCACACATATATATATATACATATGTATGTAGTTACATATATATAATTTATATAATCATAAAATTATAGAACTATATATATCTATATATTAATATTTTGATATACACTCGTTTAAGTGTTTATATAATCATATATACTTATATCTAATTTTATATTTTTATGTTGTTAATTATATTATGTTATATTATTTATTTATTTATATACTGATTATATAACATATGTTATTAATATATATTTTCAAATTTAAATTATAATATTGTTACTTATAATTCCAAAAATACTCTAAATCCTATTTATTTAATAACTAATAAGTTTTATTTAATATTAAATATTGACTAATTGTTAACAAATAATAATAATATTTAATTTTAAAAAAATTAAATCTTTATTCATTATTTAATATGTATTATTTATAAAAAATTAATAATTTTTAGAAATATATATAAATTAATTTGTATTAACTGTTATACTATATTTTTTTGGGTTGAGTCGGCCGGGATGGGTTATAAAAAATAAAATATAAAAAATGTTAAAAAATATATATATATTTGAATAAAATTACCACCATTTTATTAGTGAGGATTCAAACCATCATTAGAGAATCACTATGAAATAATAACCCTTGATAATAAATAATTAATTTTATTATAGTTTTAAAAAAACTAGAGGCGATTTATTATTTGTTTTAAAAAAACTACTATAAAATTTTAAAGTAAAACATTTTTATTATTTTTCAAAACATAATCTAAAAAATGCTTCTTTAATGCTATTTTTTGAAGTGTTTCAGAATAATAGGTGCATTTTATCTTAATCTAGGGTTTTTTAATCCCCATTAGGTTCTACTTTGTAGTTGTTACTCTGCCACTAGGTAACTAGTGCGGCCTCTATTAATAATTTTAGCATCATTCCTCCTTCTTCCATTTATTTCACCTGAAAACATATAGAAACCTAATTCTTAATAGTTTAATAATTAATGGATTGAAAATAAATAAAACATAATATCTATAGTTGTTGAACATCATTAAAATATCACCACTAATTAGTTTGTCTTCCACATGTTATGCTAATGGGAATTACAGGGGAATAATCACAACCTATGGTATTTATCATTTGCATTTCATTATCATATTTAATGAAAAAGTATTATAATGTTCCATTTTACAAATAATGAAGAATTTTTTCCCATATAGAATATTTTCACTATGGTCAGTGATTATTATCATTTTTTCTATATAGATAAAATCAACTTCTATCACTATATCATACATCTTAATTATATGAGTTTGATCATGAATGTTTCTCCTTAGTAGAGGAATATAGTTTAAATTACTAATTGGGATCAAATATATAAGTAATTAAAATTTATAGGAATCTTATCTAATTCAATATATGATTTAAAATGCTCTAATGAAAAAAGGATTCAATTTTCCTTCAAATATAATCTTATAGAATCCAATTATTAAGAGAATTAATAAAATACAAGATCATTAATGCAATATTCCAAATTTCATCACATATAAATTGTATTTACCTTTCAGTACCATTGAATAGTGTTTAAATATTTAAGATATAATTTTCAGTCTTGATACTAATGTGACCCAATATACCGTAGAGTATCATTGATCCTACTATATTATAGAAATCCACTAATCTCATAAAGCCTTTATGCTATAATGAGGAGGTATTTAACCAACTGTGTGAAGTTACCATACCCATTGTCAAACCTACCATAATGTAACAAGCTACCATTCATATCTTAATATATTCATCCTAGAGCACGATGACACAGAAATTACTATGAGTGGGAATAGATTCTACTTGAGTATTTCAGATATAGTGAAGAAGCTCAAGCAATATATTAACTCTCCTCACTGATGGCACGATCTAGTATCATGATATGAAGTGTGTTTGTTTTATAAGAACTCATCCTTTTTATTTAGCTGACAACCAATGTCTAAAATTTTAATATCACATTTATATGATTAAATTCAATAAAAACTATATATTATATTACAAGATAATGTTTTTCTACAGTTGAAGTTATTATATGCTATATCATGATCTATTTATATAAGAGTGCCCCACATTCTATAAAACCATGTCGGACCATCATCCATTTTGAATATAAAAACTCATTTCCTGTAATGAAGTAACATGTAGAATATGATACATGTATACATGTTGATCTGTGTGTGATTTACAAGAAACTTTTATTATTTGATAAAAATAACCAAACACTATAATATTTGGTCCGAGATTATGATAAACATTACAGATCACTGAATTTTGATATACTAGACATTCAACATGACTATTTCACCAGGTGAATGATATTTTCTTTTAGTATTTAGATTTAAGAACCCTGTTCTTATTTTTTAGCTTCTAGTTTCTTCTTTTCTCTTTTCCTTAATTGTTTTTGAGAAAAATAAGGAATATGGGGGAAAATCCTAACTTTTGGGACTAAATTCCATGTACTATTCCACACGCCGTGTACTTTGGCCATGTGGGATGAGTACACAAGGTGTGTAGCCATGTTGGTGACGAAAGGTGTAAAAACTGACTACACGCAGTGTAGTGGATATTTACACGCCGTGTAGTCAGTCGATAAGAAAATAGTAAGGTGGTGGAAGTAGCCACCAGCTTCACGACAGTACACACTGTTTAATCAGGAATACATGTCGTGTACTCATGTCGATAGATGAACAGTGCGGCGGTGCCGCCAGAGGAACAATTAATTGAGAAAAGTACACGCTGTGTAGTAAATAATACACACTGTGTTGTTTGTTTTCTTGCTTAAATGGGAAGTAGCCTCCCCTATTCACAGGAAAGTCATAGAACCAGAGGAAGGAGTCGGGAGAGGAGGTCATACCTTCGAAGATCTCCAGATCAAGCATCGGGAATCCGTTTTTTCCTCTGACGATCTCGTTGGAACTGCACGGGTATGCCCTCCAATCTCCTTAAGCCATTCATGCCAATTATTCCTATAAGGAAATCTATTTGAGTTTGAAAGGGGATTTATTTCACCTCATATCTACATTATTCTTGGAAGATTCGAGGATCGTCGTTCCCGTATACCGTTAAGGGGCATTTACGGTAGGTGGCTTGGTGTTTAAATTTCCAAATGATGTGCATTTTGTGTATCGTTGAGCTATGAACCCATGTTGGGGTGTCGTGTGGCTGAGGCCCTAGATTTTTTTAATACCATGGATTGTATAGGTAATTAAATGTGATAATAAACTGCTATTTGGGATCACTTCTTGGATCAAGGACCACCCCAGGGGTGCGTTCCTCTGTTTAGCCGTTTGTCCAGGATACCTGAGGGTTTGACATTATAATAATCATTATAGAATTTCCTTGAGAGGAATTGCTTATTTATTTCTTATTTACATGTTGGCCATTCCTTGGTTACTTGTTTAGCATGAGGGCAGTGCATCTCCTAGCCCGAGGGAAACTTCTTCCGTGCCTATGGGAAATAGACTCTGTTCTTGAGAGAGACACATTGTACACTTGAGGGAAATATCTTTTATGCATGTGGGAAATTACCTACGGGTTGCGATTCTGATTACCTGAGGGTAAGGGTTTGCGTGCCTGAGTAAACTGACTGTTTATATGGAAATTTATTGTGGTGGATCCCTTATAATGAATGATTAAATGAATAATAAAATGTCAATACAACTGGTAAGGTTTTTTTACTTTTTAGTACTGCTTAGTTTATTACATTTTACTACTGCACACTGTTGTTTCATATTTTCACATAGTTTGGCACAAGCCTTTGGTGGATGCATATTGGGAATTATTTCTCACACCCTGTTTGGGTCATGACTTTGGCCCAAGAAGATTACATTTCTGCAGGTGTGGATAAGGTCAAGGGTCCCTATACAGGTACTTGATTGCTGATGAGGAGTAGGGGAGTATGGGACCAGGATTAGGCTCGTGATGATACCTTCTGTTTTGTTCTGGTTTTGTTGTACTCTATATTGTATTGTACTGTATTGTTGTGGAACATGTTCTGGATGTTTTCTTAGAAATTGATACATGTTGCATCATCATCTATATAACTGTGGTTATCTTTTACTGCAGCTCTTTATTTTAAAGGTCTATGGTTTTTTGCTTCCGTTATTGTTGTATGATTTTTATTTTATTACACTTCTCTACACTTTGACAAATGAGTGAATGGTTTCCCCACTATCAGACCTGGGCCCTCGATTCTAGTCGGCAGCCTCTGGAGTTTTGGGAAATGCACTTGAGGTCACATGGAGAACAGGGTTCGGGACACACGTTGAGTGGCACCCGGATTTGGGACGTTAAAAAGTGGTATCAGAGGAGTTCTTTTCTTTGACTAACTATTTGGAGCCTTAGTCAGGGATTGGATGGGAACTGCAGTTGGTAATAAGCTGTGCTCAGGCATAGCTAACCCGTGTATAGGTAAAAGCTAGTCTACCTCGTATTTTTTCAATTTATATGATTTTGAAAATCTTACAGTTGATTTTATTTTCACCATTGGGTGACGCACTTGTTATTGTGCTATTTATATTTTATCCATGGGTTCTATTTAGTTGCAACTCGATGAGATGAGGGTAAGCCATCTCATGCAAAATTTAGGCACATGCTAGAAATCACATTTCATGCATAGTTCCATGCAACATAGGTGCATTATCAATTGCATGTTATTGTGATAGTTGTTGTGATAGAGAAATAATGCTATTGTGATAGCGGTTTTGATAAAATACCTGCTATGTGATAGGGTATTGTTTTATAATCTTGTTGATATGATGGATGCCAATCTTTGGTTTTTTTGGCGTATGAGCCCTCTTTGACTGGAATTTGGTGGATCATTGACTGTTTATATTTTATAACATAGATAAGATGAAAAAACTGATTCCTGGATAGTATGGGCCCTCACGGATCTAAATTTGGCACTTTGGTGTTGTTTTCAGTAGTTTTATGGGTTTTGGAGTAGTATATGATCCCTACTGTCCAAAAAACCTAGGATACACACTGTGTAGTTCCTCGGACACACCCTGTGTGTTATTCTGTTCAGGAAGAAAAGAAAACTTTTTAAGTACATGTCTTGTACCCTAAGTAAATGTCGTGTAGTCTCTTCCCGTTTCATAGACCATGTGGGCAGGGACACGGGGAATGCAAATTATTGGGGCGAACACACCGTGTACTGATTGTACACACAGTGTAGTGTTGACCCAGAGTCCGCCCATTTAATTAAAAAAAACTGATGGGGGAGACCTTAAGACAAACATGTCGTGTCCACTATGGAACACGTTGTGTAGTCTGACCTAGGATGTAGCCGTGTAGCTAACAACACGGGTCGGTGTAATCCTTTCGTGTACACGCCGTGTGTCTATGGAAAATTCTGTGTAGTGTGAGCCATGTATCCGGCCGTGTAACTGACAATATGGGTCAGTGAAGCTCATCTACTACACGTCGTGTAACTCTCGGACACGCCGTCTAGTCTTATCTGAGGATGGACCTTGTGGACCTAACCGTGTGGATGGGAAATAGGGTAGTGTACACACCGTGTTTGGGTGTAACACGTCGTGTACTATCAAGCCGAGTAGTCGGCCGTGTCACAAACGACATGGGAAGTTGTAAAATTACACCATACACACCGTGTAGATTATATACACGTCGTGTATTTTTCTTCAATGGGAGCCATGTGGAAGGACCCGGGCAGGGGAACAGAAGTCAGGAACACCCCATGTAGTCAGTATACACACCGTGTAGTCTTGTTTTTCAATTTGTTAAATGCCTTCTTCCTCCTATTCCCCTTTTGGTCCCTTCGTTTTCAGTCTTAATAATCTGGATCTAAGGTGTGCTTTTTACCTTGTAGAGTCATGCCGCTGAGATGACCACACGTTGAACGCCAGGAGAGAGGAAACGATTATAATCCAGAGATAGTGGGCCATGGGCTACCGGTGGATCCTCCAGAAGAGCTAGATGCGGCGCCAGCCATTATACCGGACACAGGCGCAGAGGTGCAGTTCTATGAAGGCTTTATACAGTTCATGCAGACCTTTCCGGGAGCACTACCGGCTGCCACATCTAGGGCTGAGATGACTCATATATTCTAGCTGCAGCATCCGCCTACGTTCTCAGGGGATGGCGGACCACATGCTGCAGATCCTTGGCTGGGGTCTATCCAGACTATTGTTGAGCATCTTGAGACGCCTCCAGGGTGGAGGGTCAAGCTCGAGACTTATATGATGTGTGATTCTTCCAAGAGGTGGTGGGATGTTACCACCTATTCAGAGCACCACAGAGACATGGCCTGGGAAGAGTTTCAGGCATTCCTCTATGAATTATTCTTTCCAAAGACACTGAGGGAAGATATAGATTGAGAGTTCATGAATCTTCCGCAGAGTTCTATGTCGGTGATGGATTATTCTTATTGTTTCACCGAGATTCAGTGTTTTTCACCCGTTCAGTTGGCGGATGAGACGTTGAGGGACAGACACTTTGAAGATGATCTTCAATATGACATCCGAGAACTGCTGACCATTTTCAGGTTGCCTACAGTCCATTATATTTTGAAACAAGCGCTGATTACAGAGACGATCCTTCGGGAAGCTAGTGGTGCGGTCCAGGGCGGTTCAACACTAGTTTCTGGTACTATTTATACTGGCAAGAGGAAGAGATAGAGGGACTTCTCTCAGGGTGGTAGTACCATCTAGAAGGATGTTTCAGGTGGCGAAGTCAGGTGCTAAAAATGTGGTAAAGAGGGGAACAAGAGACCTTAGTTTCCACGAGACCCAGTGGAGTGCTGAGCATGCGGAAAAATGGGTCATCTTTAGCGCTTTTTCAGGGCGTTTCCACCAGTGGCTAGTGAGAGGGGTTCTGTGGAGACTCCGCGTGCGGGAGCAGGACCAGCAGCTTCTTACCACCCGGAAAACTAGAATACGTCAGGGAATGCAGGTAGAGATGGTGGTCATGGACATGGTAGTCAGACTCCAGGATCTCAGAGGCAGTAGGGCGGTACAGCTTAGGGTAGCCAGGCTGTGTCGTAGGGCGGTGGCACTGGGTAGGCTTATGCAGTGCAACAGTCCCAATAAGAGCAGGATCCTGGACCATCTACTATCAGAGGTACTATTCTAGAAGCTTATGTCTTATCATTAGTACTTTTTGATACAAGTGGTATGCATAGTTTCATATCTTTACCTGTTGTGGAGAGCCTTGGGATCTGTGTTTCTTCTTCTTCTTCTGCTATTATGACACTAGACACTCCTTTGGGAACTAGTATGACCGGTGTGTGTCAGTGCAAGGACTACCCCGTTGAGGTTGGAGGGTGTCACTTTCTATGGGACCTCTATGTCTTAGAGATGATGAGATATGATTTCATTCTTGGGATGGACTGGTTGGTTCCCTTTCGAACCGTTTTAGATTGCTATCGTCGCAGGCTGAGTTTCACGTCACCAGAGGGCGGAGAGATTATATACAAAGGTGAATTGGATGTTCAGGCGAGTCGAGCTGGACCAGAGCATCTTGGGAGAGGTGGAGTCATAGCCCAGATTGCAAGTGTATATCTGGATGATCATGGGACATGTCAGCAGGATTTCCCTACAGTGGTTGATCTTCAGGGATGTCTTCTCAGACGAATTTTCAGGTCTACCTTCAGAGCGTGAGGTGGATTTCTCTATTGAGCTTATGCCATTAGTGGAACTGGTTTCCATTCCTCCTTATAGGATGGCTACACCTGAGATACATGATCTCAAGAGGCAGTTAGAGGAGTTACAGGAAAATGGTTTTATCTGACCTAGTAATTCTCCTTGGGGTTTTCTTGTCCTTTTTGCGAAGAAGGCAGATGGTACCCTCAGACTCGGTGTGGATTATCGAAAGCTGAACCAGTTGACGGTCAAGAAACGATATCCCTTTCCACGGATTGATGATGTTTTTGATCAACTTGGTGGAGAACGAGTGTTCTAAAAGATTGACATGAGGACATGATATCATCATCTTCGCGTGAGACCATCGGATATACCGCTTATAGCTTTTCAGAGCAGATATGGTTTGTACGAGTACGTGGTTATGTTGTTCGGACTCACGAACGCACCAGCTGTTTTTAGGGCTCTGATTAATCGTGTGTTCCATCCTTATATGGATTCTTTCGTTGTAGTATTCGTGGACAATGTCTTGGCGTACTCTCACACTCGACACAACCATGCCACCCATCTTGAGATCATATTGAGTACACTAAGAGAGCATAATCTATATGCTAAGCTCTCATAATGCCACTTTTGGATGGACCCGATTCACTTCTTGGGTCATATGTTCTCAGAGGAAGGAGTTGCAGTAGACCCAGAGAAGGTGAGAGAAGTAGTTTCCAGGGAGAATCACAAAAACATGTTTGAGATACAGAGTTTCTTCGGGCTGGCTGGTTACTACAGATGATTCATACATGACTTCTCTCACTTAGTAGCGCCGTTGACAGGTTTGACTAAGAAGGGTGTGATGTTCATTTGGTCAGAAGCTTGTGAGACAACCTTTTAGGACTTGAAAGGAATGTTGACATCAGCACTAGTCCTGATACTTCCAGAGAAAGGGAAGAGCAATACAGTTTACTGTGATGCATCAGGTATTGGGCTGGGAGCAGTGTTGATGCAGGGCAATCGAGTAGTTGCATACGGGTCTCGGCTGATGAGGCCACATGAGTGGAATTACCCGATGCATGATCTCAAGTTGGCTGAAGTTATTCATGTGTTATGTTGTTGGAGAAATTATCTCATGGGAAAACATTTTGTGGTTTTCACCGACCACAAAATTCTCAAATATATCTTTACTCAGCCTGACTGGAATCTGAGGCAGTGAAGTTGGGTCGGATACCTTCAGTGATTTGACTTTGAGCTTGCATGTACACCTGGTAATGGTAATGTAGTAGCTGATGCACTGAGCAGAAGGACTCAGATACAGGCTGTGCAGGAGGCCAGTGATGTGTGGCAGCTTATGGAATTGTTTTCTGAGATGCATTTGTAGGTGCCTGACAGTCCTGGTAAGACCTATATTTAATATTTAGTTGTGACTCCTACCCACCTGGATAGAGTGAGGATGAGATAATTATTTGATACAGAAGGCCTAGTTCTACAGGAGTCAGTGGGAAGTGAGGACCCTACTCCTAGTTGGACAATAGGCGATGACGAAATTCTGAATTTCCATGGAAGAATGTGGGTTCCAGGGGATATATGTGAGGAGCTAATGTGGGAGTTTCATGGTTCATCTTGGGCGGTTCATCCCGGGGTTACGAAGATGTACTGTGACTTGAGACGTCAGTATTGGTGGCCGGGTATGAAGAGGGAGATAGATGGTTTTGTTACAAGATGTTCCACCTGTCAGCAAGTGAAGGCAGAGCATCAGAGGCTAGCCATACTGTTACAGTAGTTACACATCCCTGAGTGGAAATGGGATGATGTCGTGATGGACTTCGTGACTGGGTTTCCGAGGTTACCTCGAGGAAAGGATGCATTATGGGTTTTTGTAGACAGATTCATAAAGGTAGCTCATTTTTTTCCGATCAAGGAGACCTTCGGAGTTGATGAGATTGGAAAGATGTATATTCAAGAGATCGTACGTCTTCATGGGGTCCCTCGTTCTATCATTTTAGATAGGGACCCCCATTTTACGTCTCGTTTCTGGAAGATTTTTCAGAGGTCACAGGGTACATAGGTGATTCTGAGCATAGCTTACCACCCTCAGACCGATGGCTAGTCAGAGTGTTCAATAAAGGTGATGGAGGACATGTTGCGTGAATGCGTCCTATACTTTAGGGGCACTTGGGATAAGTACATACCCCTTGTAGAGTTTCCCTACAATAATAGTTTTCAGGAATCTATTGAGATGGAACCTTACGAGACTTTATATGGCATTCCATGCTGATCACCTTTGTGCTGGTTGGAGGTAGGTGAGGCAGCTTCACTGGGACCGCAGCTCGTGCAGGTGACTTCTGAGTAGGTCTAGTTGATTCAAAAGTGGATGGCTACTGTGCAGTCTAGACAAAAATATTATTCTTATCATCGTAGAAGACCTTTTGGAGTTTGTGGTTGGGGATCATGTTTTCTTGCATGTTTCAATGAGGTTGGGACACAGGAGGATCGGGAAATAGGCTAAACATTCACCAAGGTATGTGGGGCCATTTGAGATTCTAGAGAGATTCAGTCCGGTTGCCTATCAGTTGCAGTTACCGCAGAGGTATCGGGCCATGCATGACATCTTCCATGTGTCTCAGTTGCGCCGTTATCATTCAGACCCATCTCACGTTTTTCATCCTGAGGAGGATCACCATGAGTTAGATGCATCCATTGAGGAGCATTTTATTCGTATCATTGATAGGAGCACGAAGGTTCTCTGAGGTTGGTCAGTTCCTCTCGTACGGGTGCTATGGCAGCATGGCCGAGTGTAGGACGAAACCTTGGAGCAGGAGATGGACGCACGTGATCAGTGGCCAGAGCTATTCTGAGCTTGATATTCGCCACCCTTGAAAGGGAAATTTGGGGAAAAATTTCTTTAAGGGGGGATGTTTGTAAGAACCCAGTTCTTACTTTTGAGGTACGAGTTTCTTCTTTTCTCTTTTCCTTATGTTTTTTTGAGATAAATAAGGAAAATGGTGAAAAATCCTAAATTTTGGGACTACACGCCATGTAATATTCCACACACCGTGTAATTTGGCCATGTGGGATGAGTACATAGGGTTTGTAGCCATGTTGGTGACGAAACAGGTAAAAACCGACTACATGCCGTGAAGTGGATATTTACATACCGTGTAGTCAGTCGGCGGGAAAATAGTAAGGATGTGGAAGTAGCCGCCAACTACGTGACAATACACGCTATGTAATCAGGAATACATGCTGTGTACTCATGTCGATAGATGAACAGTGCGACAGTGCCACCAGAGGAATATTTACATGAGAAAAGTACACGACGTTTAGTCAATAGTACACTCCGTGTAGTTTTTTTCGCTTAAATGGGCAGTAGCCTCCTCTGTTCCTAGGGAAAGCATAGAACCGGAGGAAGGAGTCGGGAGAGGTGACCAGACCTTCGAAAATCTCCAGATCAAGAATCGGGAATCCATTTTCACATCTGATGATCTTGTTGGAACCTCACGGGTAAGCCCTCCCCTCTAATTAATCCATTCATAACAATTATTCCTCTAAGGGACGTTATTTGAATTTGATCAGGGATTTCATTCACCTCATATATACATTGTTCTTGGACGATTCGAGGATCTTCATTCGCGTATACCATTCAGGGGCGTTTAAGGTAGGTGGCTTGGGGTTTAAATTTTCAACTTCTATCTGTTTTGTGTATTATTGACCTACGAACCCATGTTAGGGTGTCGTGTGGATGAGGCCCCAGCTATTTTAAATACCTAGGATTGTATAGGTAATTAAATGTGATAATAAACTACTGTTTGGGATCGCTGCATGGATCCAGGACCACCCTGGCGGTGCGTTCCTCTATTTAGCCATTTGGCCAGGAAACCTGAGGGTATGACTTTATATTAATGATTATAGAATTTTCATGAGAGGAATTCCATGTTTATTGCTTATTTACATGTTGGGCATGGCCCGGTTACATGTTCAGCCCTATGGCAGTATTTTACTTAGCTTGAGGGCAGTGCATCTCTTTGCCTGAGGGAAAATTCTTTCGTGCCTATGGGCAATATACTATGTGCCTGAGGGAGACACTTTGTATGCCTGAGGGAAATATCTGTTATTCTTGTGGGAAATTACATATGGGTTACATTTCGAATTACCTATGGGTAAGGGTTTGCGTGCCTGAGGACACTTACTGTTTACATAGAAATTCACTGTGGTGGTTTCCTTATAATGAACGATTAAATGAATAATAAAATGGCAATACAAATGGTAAGGTTAGTTACATTCAAGTACTACTTAGATTATTTCATTTTACTACTACACACTATTATTTCATATTTTCACACAGTTGGGCACGAGCCTTTGGTGGATTCCTACTGGGAATTATTTCTCACACCCTATTTGGGTCATGTCTTCGGCCCATGAAGATTACATATCTGTAGGTGTGGATAAGGGAAAGGGTCCCTATAATGGTACTTGATTGCTTCTGAGGAGTATGGGAGCATGGGACCAGGCATAGGCTCACAAAGCTACCGGCTATTTTGTTTTGGTTTTGCTGTACTCTGTATTGTACTGTACTGTATTGTTGTGTAACTTGTTCTGGCTGTTTTCTTAGAACTTGAGACATGTTGAACCATCATATATATAACTGTTGGTTATCTTTTACTGTAGTGGTTTATTTTAAATATTTATGGTTTATTGTTTCCGCTTTTTTTGTATGATTTTTATTTTACTTATCTACAATACACTTTGATAAATGAGGGCATAATTTCCCCACTATCAGACCTGGGCCCTCGCTGCTAGTCGAAAGCCTCTGAATTTTGGGGAAATGTGCTTGAGGTCACATGGTGAACTGGGTTCAGGGCACCCATTGAGTGGCACCTGAATCTGGGACGTTATATTAGATCTACCACACACACCCTTCATGCATTATTTTTATCTACTTTTCACACAATCTGTAGACCTACCGCCCACATCATACTCTATTTTTCTTATTTTTTTAGTTTTATATTTGTTGAAAAATTATATATATTATTTTTTGTTGTTTATTATATCCTAAAATTTAGATAAATCAAATCAAAACATTTATTATTATTATTTTTTGAAACATTATTAGTAAATAAAACTTCTCTATGAATTACAATACTCTGTTTTAGAATTATTTTACAAATTTATGCAATTGTATTTTTTTTAATATATTCCAAAAAAATATTACTAATCGTAGAATACATATATGTCTTATTGATTATATTGAAAGTGTTTTAGATCATTTTCATATAGTAATAAAATTGATGATGAATTCTTTGAAAATGTGTCTAATATATCAAATAATAGTTAAAAGACCTATTCTCATGTATATTATTTTATAATGTGGCATTATCTGATTAATTATCCAGAAACTCCCACATTCTTGAGAATAATGTGGTGTGGGATTACATATTAGAATATGTTTAAGGGTGAACATGGTTTTCTGTCATAAACATAGTTTATTCGAGAAATTCACATAGAAATATAACATTTTTATGTGAATTGAGAAGTGAGGAATTCCTTTAGTGATTATTGATTCATTGGTGAAATCAGGGTGAAACGTCATTATTTTATCATCTACTTCTAATTTGATCAATGTTCTTGAGATACATCAACATTCGTCTCTATATTCTCTAGTGATATTCCTAATTTATTTTGAGTTTTCATTATTTTATTTTTTTATTCATTAGATTGTGATTTTCATATCTGTTTAATATTTTACCAAATCATTCTATCATATTGATTCATCATATTCAAAATAATGTTAGTTTTTGACTTCCAAAAAAATTATGTAGACAATGGGATGTGACTCATATAAAATTAAGTTGGGTTATACCACAAGGTGAGAAAATAGCACACACCTAACCAAGTTATCACTCCCTATCAAAAGTGAGTTATATAGTGAATTGAATTATTTTAACTGATTAGAGATTATTTATGTGTAGATGTATGATCTTGGTGATCTAAACCTCTAAATAATGTCATGCTTTCCATGATTTACATTCTTTTGCATTATTTTTTTCAACATTTTCTTATTTATTTCTCTAATGATTTTAATTTTATTCAATATTTAAAAGGACTATTCATCGTTTCTCTATTCTATATATTCATCCCACTCAATCATAAAAACATAAACATGGTCATGATTTGATCATCTGAAAAATATTAATCAATAAATAAGTATCATTTTTATTTTATTTCATACAATTTTATAATTTTGAATATAATGTGGTGAAGAAAATGGAATCACATCACTTCATAGAGGTGGGATTACACTTGTACACACACATGTTGTTATCTTTTTCTAGATGATATAAATGATATAATGTAGAAAATAGATCATAATACAAATAAAATAATTATGCAATATGTATCATATATGAATATTAAATCCATTATAATATTAAATACATCACTTCATGTGGTGTAAGTCCATATATAATCATTCATTTACCATTTGATGGAGAAGATGATGAATAAATGGTCGTTCCAGTGACATTAGAAAACTATAAGAATAAATGAGGTATTTATTTTATTATATCATCATTGTTAGAATATAATTTATATAGGTATAAGAAGAAATAATATGAAAACACATAATTAAGAACTATAACTATTTTTCTGGAAAACCTCCTCCATCAAAAACCTAAAGCCTCTTATGGTTGGTATTATATTCAAACATGGAATTGTAGATCTTTGGGAGAGACTTTATGAAGGTATTTGGGTGGGTATTGGCTATGGTAAAAGGCTTATGATGTGTGGGGAATAGAGGTGGGGTGTGTCCTTTTATAAGGTACATATAGGACACACATAGAATTTTTAAAAATATTAAAATATTTTAATTTGTTATTTAGGTAAATGGATTTAAATTAAAAATAACCAAATATAATATCTATAAGGCTGAAATCCCATAAATCAATAAAAATAAATATTTTTTTTGGGATATTTTAACTGTCATCTCTTAGCTGGACCCCTGCTTTAAACCAACTGTACATGTTTCATGATAATAATGTTTTTATTCAGGGAATAGTTCATTTTAGGAAAAAAATTATCAACCCTTATTAAATTATAATAATTATTGTGATAAAAAAAATATAATAAATGTTATAATATTGAATTTATGTAAAAGTTTGATTTAAATTTTAAAATAATTGAATGAAACGTATCAAATATATTTTTTACAAAATTCATTTTTAAGAAGAAAACGAGTATATCTTCATTCATTGATGTAATCCTTTTTCTAATTGAAGACTTGAAATCAATAATCTCATGTTCATTAATAATTATTCATATTAATGATTATCTTAGAATATTCTAAATAATAAATCAATGGATCTCAATTTTCTTATTGGAATATTTCTAGAAAAATTGAAGAAAGAAATCTTTCACTATATAGACTCTAATTTTTTGTGAAACATTAAATATTATTTTTTTGAATATGTTTTAAAAATCTAGATGGAACATTAAAATAGATGCTTTTAATTTTTTTGTATAGATGGACTCATTATTCCCTTATTTCCATTGTTGATCCCCTGTACTTATCTGTTGATAATCACATTTCTATTAATGATTTTTGAACTCACATTGATGAATTTACCAACTGATATTAACAACATGTTATGTAATTAATTTTTTATTAATAATAAGTTTTAATTTTTTTGTTAACCTTTTTGATATGGAATTATGTTTCCTATGTCTTTGTAGAGTCACAATTTTAATGGAATAAATTATTATTTCTCTTGGGTGAAATTTTTTGATAAGACATGGATTCGCCATACTAGATTCACTCCAGTTTGGAGGATTTTAGATAAATTAATCCCTATTAATTCTTGTCCATAAGATTTTGGTATCCAATTATGCTCAAAATTTTGTTTTTGAAATCAACATGAAGAAGATGTTGACCAATATTTCTTGTCATGTTCTACTTCTACATAAATTTTAAAATATATGAATGTAATCGTTGATTTGAGGTTGATAGTGGTTGATATTATCCATTATTAGCTATAAAAATGTTTTGATGCTTATATTTCCCCATAGCTATAGAATCTATTCAACCATACTATGGATGAACCCATTCAAAATATCTATTATTATAGAAACTCTTTCTGGTAAAACAATATTGATTTCAAACTTCATTCAATACAGGTGATGATTCATACTGCTATTAATGTTTTCCTCCCACTATATTAAGATAGATTCCAAAACACTATCTAGGACATCACTATTTTTCACCGTCTGAGATTTTGTAGTAATTAAAACCATCCTTGGAGTACATTTGATTGTTTTGGAAATCCCAACATTCAGGGTGGATCAAAATCCATTTAGATGGTCAATCAAAAGTAAATTTGGTTCCTTCAGGTTATGAAACTTATAAAATGAACCATAATGGGTATATTCTTGGATATTTTAATAGAACCTAGGGCATTTCATCCACATTATATGCTGAAATATATAGTGTATCCAATGAGGTTTATTATTCATGGAAAAAATAATGGTCTAACATATGACTTGAATGTTACTCTACCAATATTATTCAAGCCATCTATAATGGAATGACTCATATTTCATAGAACATCATAGCTAGATGGATATATTTCTTACATTCTCTATTAGGGACCAGACATATTTTCTCCCATGTTTTTTTGAGGTAAAATCATGGGTAGATAGGCTTTCCAACAAAAGAGTCAATAAAAACCTCACCTGGTTAAATGTTCTTACATCAAAGTTGATTCCAATTCATGTTAAATATTGTAATAAAATAATCTTTCATACTTTTCTTTTTCTTTTCATCAATAAATATTATTTAGAAATATTCCCCAAGGCACTAACTTTTAAAAAAAGACCTCATTTATGGAAGGTTTATTTTAACACAAATATATCGTAAAATTTATTTTTGTTATAAGTGGGAGTATAAATTCACTTCCCATCCTTTGTGATCAGTGAATATGACCAATTAGATTAGATTGTGTGGACGAAAAATAGGCCTTCCAATAGGGGTTATAACATTGGAAAAATTCTTTTAGTGTCATTGTAATACCAAATGACATCACCTCGGAATTGAGGATGAATGATTTATGGAAAAAATTTATATTAAATTTTATAGCCACACGATTTTTACTAATCAAGATATAATATATTTATTGATCATAATTTCATCATGGGATTCCAAAATTTATATAATGACTCATTCTGCTTATTCATATTCAATTTAGTCATATATGGTTATTCTATGTGATTGAACATGATCCTTTCTTGTATACACATCTTTTTAATACACTAGTGTGTATGGTGTCACCTAGGTGGAGGTTTGAGTTAGAAAATGATACAAAAAAAGGAATGTGTGATAATTTGAGGATAGTTCATATTGTTTTGATGAAAAACATTCTATAGAATGATAAAAATAATTTTTTTAAATTCCTATAAAAGACTTTTCATTATAGATTACAGTCAGATGTACTGTTAGATCTGATAAGATACATAGAGAAAATGGTATTCTACCAAGAGGTGAATAATTTAGTACTATTATATGTGAGAATTATTTTCCGGATCATGAAATGATAAATATTTGGGGACTTTAAAAACTATTTCACATACCCTATCCTAAATTTCCCTTAGAGGATGAAATTTACCAATCTAGAAATGAAATAAATAGTACTAATAATAATCAAGAATATTCATGTTTTCACTTTAATTTATCGTCATTTAGCAATAATTCCCCAAAAAATAATTTGAAAATAATAAATTATTTTTTAGAACAACTCTGAAGGATGATGTATGATGTGGTAATGGACAATAAATATAGGAAACTTCTTGGAAATCTCATTGTAGTCATGAATCAGGGTTTTATAAAAATAATCTATCCTCTTTATATTGTAGATGAGCTTCAATCATGTCTGATATACATCACATGCATGCAAATGAATCTATTATAAGAAATGATAAATTTAAATCACCTTGATTCAATGAAGATGGATTTTTTAAAATTTTAGATAATGGGGTATTTTCTTTATTTTGGGTGTGTTATTGGTGTTTGAATTCACTATATTCTAGAGAATATATTTTTCTCCTCCCGATATAGTGGTAAAATAAACTTTTACATGTATTGAAATAATGGAATCATCACATAATATGATTCATTCATATTGGAAGCTATGTATGTCACATATTGTGAATTTGTGGTGTGGATATTATTGAAATATAGATCTTCTACCATCATTAATATAGTGCATATCACAATCTAATTCACAACATGGATTAACATACCTTTATGATCAGTTTTATTAAAGGATGCCTCCATGTTTTCTAGAGGATCCAATTATTCTTTTTTAGACAATTTGATATGATACACCTTTAGTTTTAGGAAACATATTTTAATTAACACATTATAATTATTTAGAAAAAGCGATTCACTGATTCCTATTGATACAATAGTCACAATTAAATTAATGGATTACTAGCTCAGAGTCTCCATTAACATAATGGAATAAAAAATTGATCTAGAGGGACAATTGGTGTAGATAACCCAAACATGAAGTACATGGAAATTAAATTACTTTTTTGGAATACTTAATACATAACAAAAACAATCACATAAGGCTATAATAGTTTAGTGTCTTTGGGAAGTCGGAACATAATCTTCTAATCATCGTGAAAGATCTTCAACATTTCCCACAAAGTTCTTCCCCTTTTGTTTTCATATATAAAACCTATCTTTATATCGTGGGGAAAATAAAAAATATAAAGGGTGAGAACAAATGACCAGTAAGGGTATGTATGGAGAAAATAAAACAAACCATATACATTTGAACTTCAAAACATGAACATAATGTTTACACATCAAAATCATGAGTTGTAAAACAAATCATGGAAGTACGTAAGGCATAGGTCATAAAGGGACATTAATCATGATAAATTAGCATGGTAATAAAACATTTAATTATGGAAAACAACTAAGCACATGATATGATTTCCATAGTAGCCAAGGCATTGCTGCCAAGACCATCTTAGTGGTCAACGTCCCTTTCTGAATTGAGTTCGCTCCTCGTTTCAGTCCTGAAACACTGAACTGGATTAACTTACTGTTCCATACATGTTTATCTCATGAGATATAAATCATTACCAAATGAATTGGAGGGAGATATAGGTTCCACCCATCACATAATGGAATCATTCTTACTTGTTCCATTACATGAACAATAATCATTCATCATTACCCAAGGTATAAAATGGATTTCATAAACATCATCCCATCATAACATAATACATACAAAAAATGGATATCATTTCATCATAAGAAAAGTGAAACCATGTAAATCATAGAGAAATTATACTTGAAACATTAACATATGAAATAATGCCGTCTTATATAGAAAATGGATTGATTAAACACATGAAATAAATTCTTGAGGAAAATATCCTTTCTTCTTCAAAATAATTTTCTTTTCACCAAATGCCATTCAATTTTAAAAGAAAATTATTTTGTTGAAAATATTAATTAAATCATGTAGAGTAATATTCATGAAAATAAAGTGTTATGAAACTGTAAAAATCTGTTCATGGCGTATAAGATAAAAAATCATTTTTCTCGTACTTTTGCTGGAAAAGTCAAAAAGTACTTCGTATGGTAAACAAAAGAATGATTCCATCCATATGATGTGGTAAAAGTAAAAAATGGTAAAAATGACTTAAAAAACATTAAAGAAAAGTAAACATTTTATGAAAACATTTTGAGAACATATATACATGGATAATAAACATAACCCCAGTAAATACTTACAAATAAACAATCTCGGATAAAAATGAGATTGTAATAATTATCCCTTACATTATGTCCAATTTCTTCCATATGTGTCTAAGACTCTTGTATAATGGGTTTAAACATACTATTAACTTGTAACAGAACCATAATAATATTTATGATATCATATATGATTCACTTAAGACTTCATATTATCCGTCCATTTGTCAATTCCATGTTAAAGCATCGTTTTGGGTAAAATTGATTCATTTATCATTCGTGTTTTGACTTGTAATTAGTAATATGATTACATAGATGAGGATTGATTAATTCCGGAATATAAAACATGATTTATATATAATATATATTCTGAAAATACATATATATAATAGACCGATAAATGGAATGAAATATACCATTCATGGAGACGGTAGGTCGTACATACACATGAACGCTGTATTTTTTTCCTTAATGAATTGAATGGAATTAAGTAGATGACATAAATTTATATATACAAATCTAGTAGCATTATTATGTCATATATTTATTTATTACTTATTATATATACTTTATAATCATTCTTGAATTATTAACATGGAAAATGAATCTCATCGCGTCGTGGAGACGACAATCCGTACGTATGCATGAGCGATGATATCGTTCCAATATTTATTGAATGGAATTGGAGTGGATGATATATTATATTAGAATCAGTATGATGTTTTAATAATCACATATAGTGGAAAAACTGATTACACCACGACGTGGAGACGGTATTCCGTATGTACGAACGTGCGGTGATTTCGTTTTCCATAGGATGGATAGAAGGTGAAATAGGGTTTTTTCATATGTATTATAACATATCAGTATATAAGTAATACTGATGTTATTAATTCATAATGAAACAACTAAAAAAGAGGATGTAGAAGAAGAAAGAAACTTGAAAGTGTCAGTAGAAGAGATTACCTCTTCCTCGACTCACCTCCTTTAAACTTCTTCTTAGGGCACTAGAGTTGGTCTTTTAAGAAGACCAGAACCTCTATGATATAACTAGAGTGGTTCAGAAGAGAAATTGGCAGGGTTTGGCTAATCTTCAAGTCTCAGAAGGGTGTAAAGAGGAGAGGGAGGAGGTGCCCTTTTATAAGGGAGGTGAGGGGCACCTTTAGAAAGTGTGAAAATATTATTTTATTATAAACATATCATCGGTTTAAAAAGGTCCAAAAATCATTAATGATGAAGATAAGATGAATCATGGTCGAAATAAAATCCTCCAATCAGAATTGGACTTGTTTTGGACAATATTTCTATCATTAAAATCTTCTTTATTTAAGTAATTTTTTAATGAGGTAAATACTGCATCATTATTGTGTCATAAATAATTTAATTTATTGGATGTCTACAAATTATAAAAAAATACCATCATGTAAGAAATATTTTTATATTTCCATTTAATATTTATTTTCATAAATATAATTTATATATCCCCATATAAAAATTAATTACTAAAAGATTTTTGTTAATGTTAATTTTGTCTTTACATTAAATTAATTCATCCAAATTGTCATTATCACTACCAAGTGGCTCAATGGGGCCCTAAAATCGACCCAAGGATGCCCATGGTTGGAAAATACTCATCCAATAAGGTTAGGACAAGTGTTAAGGTAATTTTGAATTATTATAATATTCTTTTAATCTTGAATTACCCTATCTACCTTTAACCGCGGTAAATAAAAGTCAAAAGTGACTACTCACCAAATATTATCTTCATCTTATTGAACCACATTTAACTTCTTGATAACAACCATGTATGTTGGATTTTTTTAATTTCAATTCACTGAAGTGGTAAAATTTCATTTAAATAAAAGAGTCAGTTTTTTAACTACCACTAAGTGGTTTCACTATTCATCAAAAATTGATGTTTTTCAGAAAAATACCAAAAATTCTGCCTAAGCTATATTTGATATTCCGAATTCAAAAATGATGTATATTTTTCCAAATTCAAAACATATAAGTGGAATTAAATAATTTTAAAAGTAATTCATGTTATCAAAACAAATAGCGTGTTTTTAAGAAACAATAACTATCAAAAGATCGACACTTGTTTATGTCAAATTTCAAGGTGAAATTAATTCCAATGACCAAAATTGGATTAAATGGTAAAAATATATTATAATTACAGTTTAAAACCAATTATAATGATAATCTATTTATATAAATTATTGCGATGAAAAAAGTTGTTTTTAATTAAAATATAGCGTGTTTTTACTATTAAAATATGAAAGTTATCAGAAAAATATGAAAATTTTATCCAAACTAAATTTTTATATCCTGATTCAAGGAAGAATTTTATTTTGTCAAATTTAACTTATAAACATGTTAAAAACTAGATTTTATGTGGGTGATCCATTAAAAGGTGATAAAACTTCATTTTTTTAAAAATACTTATTTTACCCAAAAAATTTATTTTATTCTCATAAAATATTCTAGAAAATGTGTAAGATGAATAATAATGTTATAAAATTCAAAATTTAGTTAATAATATGAATAAAGACCACTCCATGATAATATTATAACAAAATATTGTTTTTAGTGAAACCCGGTATTGGGTACTACACACGCTATCGAGGAAGGTCGTGATTGCGTGTAATGCATGCCAATAATAGTGTTGTGTATACTTCAAGCAAATACAGTTTTGTGTATAGTACAAGATAATATTGGTATAGTGTAAAACACAGGAAATCAAATAAATATAAAAATAATATTAATAATTTTTCTCATAAAATCTCAGGGTGGTACATTCTACCCCCGTTAAAATGAATTTCGCCCTTGATATTCGTCAGGGTTATAAATGGTTTTCTACTTGAAATTTTCATTCATATAAACCCAAATCATAACAGGTAATACTAAACCATAATTTTAAAAAGTAATGAATGGAAAATAATGGTTACCCAAATTAACTCATCACTAGGTTTCCACATTGGAGAACATAGGTGAAAATATGGATATGGAAGAGAAACCTAACCATAAAATTATGATGGAGAGTGGTAGAGAATATGGCTATGAAAAATCCATTATTCAAAAAGCCATAAAATTGTGAATATTTAAGGTACCATCTAATTCATAGGATATAAGGACACTAGGACAACATTTTTTTGTTTTCAAGATCATTTCCCTAAAGTAGAAGAATTGTTGAATTACTAGAAATACATACATGATTTTGGTACAATCTTACTGATGTTTGTGCCTTGAAAAATTTCCACTTCATCTCTTAAAGAAATTAAGTTGAAATTGTCTTCCATAACGTGTTAGCAGATCATGTGATAGAATGATAGGTCATTCCATCTATCTCAAACAAAAGGATAGAAAAAGTTATTAAATATAAATAAGTCCATCTATAGTGAGATTAATCGTATATGGTTCTTTAAAAGGACTTATACTTCATATATTATACCACTTAATATAATAAAACTAAATTCTACGAACTAGGGACTTACTGTAGGCCAGTGGTAGGTGATAAAGGCATGTCGCACTTCGGTTGTTAGTTCGATTCCACAGCTTTGTCCGATGTGACGGATTGTCACCCGTCCTGCAGGTTGTCCTTTTTCTAATACTAAATTTTTATAACATTCCATAAATAATATCAAAAAAAGTTCTAGCCTTAAACAATGATGAATTGTTTCTAACATAATCCATTCTAATCATTAGGATTATCCAAAATACTTCTGTCCAAAATCATAATATAAAGAAAACAATTACTAGAAATGTCATCTGTTGAGCATGTGAATACCATCATTCACCCCCCATATATCAAACAATATATCTTTTTGGTCAAATTAAAAACATGTGAATACCTAAATCATGTTTTATCTTAAAAAATGAATACCCATTGACCCTTAGTGAAAACATGAATTCTATCAAAATTTAACACTTTCCACATACCAAAATCCCAAAATTTCTATATACTCAAACCATGATATAACTTATTCCATATATCATTCATGAGCACATATAATTTTTTTCTTTATCGCTTCGTTATGTTCATATCATCTTCTTTCCAAAAATATTTCAATCACTTTTCTTGGTAACGGGTACCATATAGTTGTTTAAAACCAATACATAGATATTCCAAAATTCCACGATGCCATAAATGAGTTTCCACGATACTATTTTGAAATCACAATACATAAACACTTAATCATTACACAACATCATTTTCATAATAAACATCACAAATAGTGATCACATATGACTACCCTTTATCCTTTTCCTTAAGATGTTTCTCATTTTGATCATCATTAACCCTTGGATTAGGCATTGATTAGCATAATTCCACATTTCCTTGTACTTGAAGCATTGAAGTGTTGGTGGTGTGTTCTCTGCAGTCTTTTCTTTATTCACATCATTAGTAACCCCTTTTCCATTACTTTGAAACTTAGATACTCGATGACCTTATTTTCCACACATAATACATTTTCTAGTCCCTTTAAGGCAATCTCCACCATTCTTCTTTCCACACTTTTAGCATAAAGAAACATTAATCTTATTTTCACCATTATTCTGAGATTTCTCCTTGAACTCCATATTTCGTTTCTTGTCAAGACCATGAGATGGATATGTAACACCAACTTCTATTTCTACCTTGATAGCATAATGCATAATTTCTTCATATATACTGAAGTATTTTATAGCTAATTCCCTTCGAAGACTTGGTTTTAAGCCACTGAAGAATCGATCAACTTTACTTTCATGTTGGACGATAAAGCCATATGCATACCTTTCAAACCTTATAAAATTTTCTTCGTATATATGAACAGATTCATCATCTTTTTTCTTAAGCTCAAGTAAATCCTTTTCCATCTTTGTTTGAAGAATATGAGGGAAGTACATAATGAAAAATAATTTCTTGAAATCATCCCATTCCATGGATTCAATTTCATCTCGGGGCCTCGTATTCATAATTAGAATCCACTAATGATCTGCTTTTCCTTCTAAATGGTAAATAGCCAGAATGAATTTTTCATGTTCTGAACAACAATGTATGGAAAATATCTTTTCAATGGTACTGATCCATTGTTCAACAACAAGTGGATTAGAATACCCAATGAAAGAATGTGAATGTTGCCTCCTGAAGGACTCAATAGAATATTGTTCCCTTCTATTCTCATTTAGATGTCCACAATGATTCATAGCTTGAGTAAGTATAACAATATGATTTTTCACTCCATCTCCCATAACATTGGTTTGTTCTGGAGGACAATCATTGCATTGTATATTACATTGATCAACACGGTTCCATTGGGCTCCAGCCATCATCTAAAACCCAAAAAGAATAGTGTGAGAGGAAAAAATCATGCTAGGGAAAAAACATTATATAGGGGGAGTACCTTCAATATATAACATCTTAGGGTTAATTCTAAGATTTTTACCCTAATTCTAGGACTATAACCTATACTTATACTTAACCGTAGATACATCCCTAGACATACTTTAGAAATATCTCTAGGGACATCACTAATGTTTTCACATCCTAGTTTCCAAAGGTTATCAAAACCTTTCCTCTGATACCAACTGTAGAGACCGCAAACATGATGTACATGGACATTACATTACTTTTGTGGAATACATAATAAATAACAAAAGCAAATACACAAGGATCGTAATAGTTTAGTGTATTTAGAAACTCGGAACATAATCTTCTAATTGATGTGAAAGATCTTCAATATCTCCCATAAAGATCTTCCCCTTTTGTTTTCATACATAAAACCTTTCTTTATATCCTAGGGAAAAAACATATAATGGGTGGGTTCACTTGCTCATTAAGGGTAAGCATGGAGAAAATAAAACAAACGATATACATTTGAACTTCAAAACATGAACATAATGTTTACACATCAAAATCTTGAGTTGGTAAATAAATATTGGTAGTACGTAAGGCATAGGTCATAAAGGAACATTAATCATGATAAAATTGAATTTTAATAAAACATTTAATTGTGTAAAGAAATTAAGCACATGATATGATTTCCATATTAGCTAAGGCATTGCTTCTAAGACCATCTTAGTGGAAAAAGTCCCGTTCTGAATCGAGTTTACTCCTTGTTTTAGTCTTGTAACACTGAACTGAATTAACATTCCATTCCATCCATGTATATATCATGAGATATAAATCTTTACCCAATGCATTGGAGGTAGATATAGGTCCCACCCATCTCATAATGGAATCATTCTTACTTGTGCCACAACATGAACACAAATCATTCTTCATTACCCAAGGTATAAAATGGGTTTTATAAACATCATCCCATCATAACATAATCCATAAAAAAATGGATATCATTTCATCATAAGAAAACTGAAACCATGTAAATCATATATAAATTATAATTGAAACATACACATATAAAATAATGTTGTCTTATATGAAAATTGTCCGATAAAACACTAGAAAAGAATTTTTGTGGAAAATATCCTTTCTTCTTCAAAATCATTATCTTTTCAAAAAATTCCATGAAATTATCAAAGAAAATGATTTTGATGAAAATATTCATTAAATATTCTAGAGAAATTTTCAAGAAAATAAGGCATTATGAAACTGTAAAAATCTATTCAAGCCGTATAATATAAAAAAACATTCTTCTCGTACTTTTGCTGGAAAAGTCAAAAAGTACTTTGTATGGTAATCAAAAGAATGATTCCTTCCATATGATGTGGTCAAATTAAAAAAACTGAAAAAGACTTTAAACATACATGGAGGAAAAGTAAACATTTTATGAAATCATTTTTAGAACATATGGTCATGGATAACAAACATAATCCTAGTAAATACTTACGAATAAACAATCTCGGATAATAATGAGATTGGAATAATTATCCCTTACCATATGTCAAATTTCTTCCAAATGTGTCCAAGACTCCTGTATAGTGGGTTTAAGCATATTATTAACTTGTAATAGAACCATAATAACATTTATGATATCATATAGGACTCACTTAAGACATTATATTATCCGTTAATTTGTCAGTTCCATTTTAAATCGGCGTTTTGGGTAAAATTGTTTCATTTATTGTCTGTGTTTTGACTTGGAATTAGTAATATGATTACTTAGATCATGATTACTTAATTTCATAATATAAAACATGATATATATATAATATATATTCAGAATATAGATATATATAATAGATCGATAAATGGAAAGAAATACACTGTTCCTAGAGACGGTAGACCGTACGTACGCTCGAACGTTGTTTTTCGTTCCTTATTGAATTGAATGGAATTCAGTATATGACATACATATATATATAAATAAATATAGTATAATTATTATATAATTTATTTCATTATTACTTATTATATATAAATTATAATCATTCTTAAATTGTTAACAGGGAAAATGAACTGCATCGCATCATGGAGACGGTAATCTGTACGTACGCACGAGGGATGATATCGTTCCCATATTTATTGAATGGAATTGGAGTGGATGATATATTATCATAGAATCAGTATGATGTGATAATAATAATATATAGTTGTTATTTACACCATTATAACCATACAAGTAAGGCGGTGGTGGAAAAACAGATTACACCACGGTGTGGAGACGGTATTCCGTACGTACGCACGCGTGGTGATTTCGTTTTTCGTAGGATGGATAGAAGGTGAAATAGTGTTTTATCATATGTATAATAACATATCAGTATATAAGTAACACTGATGTTATTAATTTATAATGAAGTAACTAAAGAATAGTAAGTAGAAGAAGAAAAAAGATTGAAAGATTCGGTAGAAGAGATTACCTCTTCCTCGACGCACCTCCTTTATACTTCATCTTAGGGCACTAGATTTGGTCTTTTGAGAAGACCATAACCTCTATAATATAAATAGAGAGGTTGAGAAGATAAATTTTTAGGGTTTGGCCGATATTCAAGGCTCACAAGGGTGTAAAGAGGAGAGGGAGGGGTTTCCCTTTTATAAGGGAGGAGAGGGGCACCTTTGGAAAGTGTGAAAATATTATTTTATATTAAACATATCTTCGGTTTCAAATGGTAAAAAAATAATTAATTATGACGATAAGATGACTCATGGTTAAAATAAAATCGTCCAATAATAATTTGACATGTTTTGGATAATATTTATTTCATTATAATCTTATTTATTTAATACATTTTTTAATGAGGTAAATATTGCATAATTATTGTGTTATAAATAATTTAATTTATCTAATGTATCAAAATTATAAAACAAATACCATAATGTAAGAAATATATCTATATTTCCAATTAATATTTATAGTATTAAATATAATTTATATAACCCCTTATAAAAATTAATTACTAAAAGGTTTTTGTAAATGTCAATTTTGTCTTTACATTAAATTAATTTATCCAAATTGTCATTATCACTACCAAGTAGCTCAATGGAGTCCCTAAATCGACCCAAGGATTCCCATGGTCGGTCAATACTCATCCAATAGTCTTAGGACAAGTGTTAAGGTAATTTTTAATTATTATAATATTCTTTTAACCTAGAATTACCCTATTTACCTTTAACTACAGTAAATAAAAGTCAAAAGATACTATTCAACAAAAATTATTTTCATCTTATTGAATCACATTTTACTTATTGATAAAAACCATGTATGTTAGAGTTTTTAAATTCAATTCACAGAATATGTAAAATTTCATTTAAATGAAAGAGTCAGTTTTTAACTACCAATACGTGGTTTCACTATTCATCAAAAATTGATGTTTTTCAGAAAAATACCAAAAATTAAGCCTAAGCTATATTTGATATTCCGAATTCAAAAATGATGTCTATTTTTCCAAATTCAAAACATATAATTGGAATTAATTAATTTTAAATGTAATTCCCATTATGAAAACAAATAGCGTGTTTTTAAGAAACAATAACTATCAAAAGTTCGACACTTCGTTATGTTCAATTTCAAAGTGAAATTAATTATAATGACCAAAATTGGATTAAAATATAAAAATATATTATAATTAAACATTAAACTCAATTCAAAAAATAATCTAACCAAATAAATTATTGCGATGAAAAAATTTGTTTTTAATTAAAATATAGCGTGTTTTTACTATTAAAATATTAGAGTTATCAGAATAATATGAAAATTTTATCCAAATTAAATTTTTAGATCCAGATTTCAAGGTATAACTTTATTTTGTAAAATTGAACTTATAAACATGTTAAAAAGTAGATTTAATGTGGGTGTTCCAATCAAAAGGATGCAAAACTGCATTTTTTGAAAAATTCTTATTTTACCTGAAAAATGTATTTTGTTCTCATAAAATGTTCTAGAAAATGTGTAAGATGAATAATAATGTTGTAAAATTTAAAACATTGTTAATACTATTCATAAATTCTAGTCCATAATTATATTATAACAATATATCGTTGTTTAGTGAAACCTGGTATTGTGTACTACACATGCTATCGAGGAAGGTCACGATTGTGTGTAATGAAAGCCAAGAATAGTGTTGTGTATACTTCAAGATATTACAGTGTTGCGTATATTGAAAGCTAATCTTGGTGTAGCATACAACACAAGACATCAAAGAAATTAAATAATAATAATAATAATTTTTCTCATCAAATCTCGGGGTGTTACAATTTGAGCCTAGTAATGATGGATTGGTATCAAAATAATTAATTGGGAAGCTATCCAAAAGAAATAATGAGTAAACCATTACGGAATTTGAGGGAAAAACACAGAAAATAACATGGTATAACTCATTGATATTAGGGGTTCTGGCCACATCCTAGTTTCAAATAAAGAAGAACTATCAAAATAAATTTTGTATGATGGAAACTCTTCATTAGTAGAGATAACATGGCCATTAGGAAAATTTAAAAAACCGGTAATTTTTATAAGGGATGGTTGTTTTGATGAAGAAATATTTTAACTCTTTCTCATTCATATAGTTCTCCATAATGATTATAATGTTAAATTTCTGGTGGAGTATAGCACATCAAGATAATAATCTAGGTAGAATGTGTCGATAAGGGGTTTAAATTAATGGATATATATTTTATATTACAAATACATCATGATTTTCTAGAAAAAGTAAAAAAAAAATTCATAGTCCAAGGTTATGAAATTCTTATAAATTTGTTAATATCCAACCTCATCATATAACACACTTCAACTATTGATGTATATACTATTCTCATTATCCATATTGTTTTCCCGAAGTTGAAATGTGAAAAATCAAATGGTTGATAGTGACCTAATAATGGGCCCATTACATCTCCATGTGGTTCAATTGAAATACATTATGGTGTTTCTTTAGGAATGGAATTTATTTCTTCTATTCATAATAAAACTAAACACAATTAATCAATGTCAACCAAATGTTATGAATAGTGTTTAGGATAACATGTTTATTATAATCAATGATGATGGAAAATACCAAATTCAAGGTAAGAGTATCTTCATCTATCTTTTTATCATGAAAAGTGTATGGGTAAGGGATCACATTCATCTTCCCTGGTATACCCTGTTACATGGATGTATCATCTTATTCAGAAATTATGGAAGCCATTCACTAACTCCATCATGACCGTACTTGTGGATATCAATATCTCTCATCCAATTGATCATTATCCTTGTCATATACACATCATGTATAAAAGAAAGAGTTCATTCAAACATTAGTTTTCAATCCTACTCTCTAATATTCATGATTGAGATACTAATTAAGAGTTATAAGGTGAACTATTATATGTACGATTGAAGAGCACTCATCTAGTTTTTAACTCAATCATCCCTCTAATGAGAATATTTTTATTTAAAAGTAATTATTTTCATTTAAAACAATGAATTTGTGTCTCAGTTATACACATTATTATTTTAGATGTCTTATTGGTATTAAAATATAATCTTTAGGTGATCCCAATGGTTCTTTAAAGTGGTTGTTCAATCAATGGGTTCATTTGAATACTCATCTCACTCAATCTGGGGAAACATTACCTAGTATTTTGAAAGTTCCCAGTTAGTGTATTGTATCTCCGATAGGGGGAGGGTGTGAATCAATTATACTCTTTTACTTTTATATTTTTTTCCAAATTGAAACAACCATCACCATTGTAAAGGATTTCAATTATCTAATAAGAAACTAATCAACACACATCCAAAGGAACACAAAGATTTAAAAGGCTCATTATTCAATAATAATAGATACATCCTTTGTATGTCTTGGAAATGATCCAATACCAAAAAATCCACCAAGAAAACAATCCTTGGATTAAAAAAAATAGGATGTACCCTTACACGGATGTAGAACTATGAAAAAATCCCTCCAATGTGTGTGCACCCTCGTAGAACCATAGGGTAATAAAATTTATTTGAAATAACTCATGCTACCTATTCTTCTTTTCAATTCAACAAATGAAGACAAAATGTAATATAATTCATCAATTCCTTACAATGAAATATGCTAAGAACTACTTGGACATTGTTATAAATTACTGAGTATGATTCCTTCGACTACAGTTCTTTCAAAAAAAATCCCCCTGTCTGATTCTTTCAATACAGAGCTTCTAGTCTTGATTCATTCAATACAATGCTCCCATTCACGATTCCTTCAGTACAATACTCTCTGTACCGATTCATTCAGAACAATGCTACCATTCTGATTTTCTGATAGAAAACAATATAGTGTAATTAAAACCACTTTAATTACCAAATACAATTGTTTAGCCGAAGAGAATATGATTGAATCAGCACCACCCAAAACAATTTTCAATTCGAACAGAATTTACCTCTTCTTCTCTACAGAATTTTGGATCTTCTCTTTGTTCTGCTAGTAACACGTCTACAATGTACATCACACCTTTTATAGGTGACCCAAAACATGATTAGGAGGGAATCCCAAAACACTTTTCCACTCACTTAAATTCACCAACATATGAATCTCTTCTGAAATTTCGGATCAATTATGATTTTTTCAGCAATTCATAATTCTTCTCAAAACATCTACAATCTTCATCAATTATTTTCCAGACTCCCATTTCTATTGTCAATACCATTACAATTGATGAGAAATAAATGTGTTTAAAACTGATTCTCTCATACTTATTTCAAAAAAAAACAATGCATGACACTATTCCAATTGAATGTATTTGAATAAATGCACTTATCCACTTGAGAAATAATCATTCTTTTAAAGGAAAGGCTCCCCTTTTGACAATTCAATCATCAATATCCACATTATTTTGTTTTCTATTTAACCACATGGGAAAACAAATTTCATTCACCAACATGTTCTTGTATCATGACTACCTACATGACATTAAAATCATTGAGAATCAGCTTTAGCATCGTCTTACATCAATTGGAATGCATTTTAATATTCCATTCATTTATTCTTCATTAAATTTATCTCAACCACGAATGATATTTTCTAAATAAAAATTGTTTGGATACTATTATCTTGAATTCAATCATATCTGGTTATGATCATTCTAGATATGATCATCTGGATAACGATCATTCTGGATATGATCATCTTGGATACAATCATTCTTGTTACGATAATGCTGGATACGATCATTTGGGATATGATCATTCTGGTTACAATCATTCTGGACATGATAATCGTGGTTATGATTTCTAGACATTGTCAAACACAATCTGAAGACAAAGGTATTCCCGGATATGATACAATTCAATCTGATAAGGGTGATCTTCCCAAATAGGATACAAAACAATCGGAATATAATTCATTCTCAATCGACACCATCTCATTTTTTTCTTGTACCCGAATACGATTATTTTGAAAAAAATCGATGTCTCATCATCCCTCATCACCTCTTCGATTGACACCACTTATCATAAACAACACCTTTCCGATCATCATCACCCTTTTCAATTAGAATCACCTATTCAATCGGTATCACTTTTCATATCCACTCGGTATCAAATTATTTTTAAAAAAAATGATAAAATATGGATATGATTTCTTTCTGATTGTTTTGAAAAAAAATATGCACCACTTCTTTCTTTTCTGGTTGTTTTGAAAAACAATAGGCACCATGACTTTATTTTATGATTATTATGAATAAAATCAAAATACAATTATTTTTAGATTGGTTGAATCTCTTTCACTCTCCATTTTTTCAACAAGATTGCATCATATGTTCTCAAACTAACAGACGATTTATATGAAATACAAACCAACAAATCATCATCACAATTGATTCAGTCATTGTCATAATGACTCTGAATCTCTATAAAAACAATAACCACTTTCGTATCATATTTAGTTTGAATCCAATCACCTTATCCTTCCATCATGATGTCTTCACATTCATATCCACTTATTCCCATTAAAATAGACTTTCATAGCAATTCACATTTCTTTTAAAAAAAGATCCAATTTTTCAAAACATGGATCCGATTTTT
Organism: Viscum album; assembly: GCA_963277665.1. Lineage (NCBI taxonomy): Eukaryota > Viridiplantae > Streptophyta > Magnoliopsida > Santalales > Viscaceae > Viscum > Viscum album. Next base: position 572,140,390 of record OY728122.1, on the reverse strand, counting down.
TTTGAATACATGATTATGATTACATTCAAAACAACATGGATTTGATTCCTCTCAAAACAATGATATGATTGTTTTTGAAAACATGAATACGATTCCTTTCAAAATAACGTGGATATGATTCCTTTCAAAACAAAATGGATATGATTCCTTTCAAAACAATCCTGAATATGATTTTTAAAATCAATACAATTCTTGCTGAAAACAAAATGAGTCATAAAATCTTCCTTCTTTTTTTCAATAACTTTCAATCCGAATTCCCATTCCTAATCATTCTTAACATCCATTATTTTTTCTTCTTTCAATCCATTTCAATAAAAACTCCCATTCATCATCATTCTCGAAATCCATTCATTATTCAGTATACTGATCAATTGAAAACAAATACAACCAAACACAACATTGTCCTTACAATATCCCCCATTGAATTTGTTTTCAATACCCACTTTAATCAGAGAAACCACATGAAATCAATATGTGGTATTGTTTCATTTCAGGCCCATTTAATTTTTCTTCTCCTCCCCCTTCCTCTTTTCTCTCCCCCTTATTGAAAATAAAATTCAATGGGGCCATCATGCTATGTTTCTACATTATTTGTGAATGATATATATTTCTAAAGGATGTTACTTTTCTTTGACAAGGGTATCACATGATTTTATTAACAAAGATACATTAAATAAACAACGCTATGTCAATGTTGGAGATCCCGATATAGAAAACAAGAGTTTATAATCAACGTGATCAATGTTTTCCTTAACAAAACATTAATGTAATTTCTTTACATACATCATTCAACCTTCTCATGACTAGGGGAAAACCTTGAAGGAATTTTTCTAAGACAAAGGTATCATGCACCCATCTCTACAACAACATCTGAAAGTTTATTTATATAAAAACACAACTTATCAAAACCAAATTTTCTCATCCTAGTTACATTATTTTGCATGAAAAGTAAGAGACTCATCAAATCCATATTCCTTATTTACACTCCTTAAATTACCTACAAGTTAGCATAAGTATACAAAGACATTGGGAATAAGGCGTTACCCAAATTGTTTATTAGAAACTGAAATCAGAATGAGAATCATCCCTCAGTCTTACCTTATTTTTATTTTTCTTGGTTTTTTTCATTTTATGTTATTTTTTCCATCAACTTTTCCTTCATGGGTTTTATATTTTTTTTCCTCTTATCTATAAAATATTCTAATGAGGATGACAAATTTTTTCAACTTTTGGAACATCCTTGTTGCAATCAGTTTGTTCCATGTTGTCAATTACAATATTTTTCTCTATAAAGATTGTTTAGAATCTCTTAATATCATCCACTTATTTTTCATATTCAACATTTGTGGGTAAATGTTCTTAATTTTTCTCATATCTTTATAAGTCATATTATTCCTTTATTCTTTCAAATTCTTCTACAATTTCTCCAATTTCCTGGATAGTTCAATGTGTTCTGGCCATACCACCAACCACTCTTTCTTATGAAGTTTAGAAGATCTGGTTTTCCTGACAACCAAAAATATACAGCTTCTGAGAATTGTTAGTAATCTTTTGTTGTGCCGGTAACAAAACAAGACATCCTTTTTCAAGGTGTCTAGGTTTCTCAAACCTTTTATAAATATTTTCCAATAGTTGGAACCTATTTTAAATCATTACATCATTCTTCCTATATTTATTCAACATAATCATCTCAGGATTATTTTTTGAGAGAATTAATGACCAATCAAACCATGACTTCCATAACTTGTGGAATAATAGTCGTGTTGTTGGATGAACCAACACAAAATCTCAGTATGTCCAAATCCATCAAAATACCAGAAATATCCATAAAATGGGTATTTTCCTCTAAAACATTCATATTGTCTTGAAGTTTGAATGTCTTTATCATCTAACTTCTTCTTTTTATTTTATAATCTACCAACCATTCTGTTATAAATTGAACTCATCATTTTCTATTCTTAATTATCAGATACATAATTAATGGAAACATTTCTAGATTCAGAATGTTTCAAAACATTTTCAACATTGTTTGTCTTGACAACATACCTAACATCCCCTTTTTTCATCTTTTCAAAAAACATTCCATTGTACATTTCACCATATTAAGGTATATTTTGTTGAGCCTTCCCTAGATTCTTATTATGAGAACATTCACTAACTTCAATGATATACTTTTCAAAACATTGACTTATCATTTCAGCTTTAGAATGTTTTTGTTATACAAGTTCAAAATCTTCTTCATTTAATTTCAATTTCATTTCCTAATGCACATTATTATTATATTCTTTTTAAAAAGACTTCTTCAAATCATCAATACCTTTAGTCATCTTTTTTTCTCACCAAAAAAACATTTTTGGTTTCTTGAGCATTCATCTTCCACCTTTTTGTTTTTCATTTCATGTCTTCTAATATTTTTCAGACATTCTTTTAACTCTTCTTCCAAAAGCATTTCAAGAAAAGTTTCTTTTTCATCGGAAAAACTATGTCTATATTCATAATCATTCATTGTTAGAATAAAAGTATTTTTCCCTGTATGATCAATGGAATTTTTGGATTTCGCTTTATTTTCTTCTTCTTCTTTAGTGAAAATTCTTTAATTACTGTTGGAAAATTCTTTATTAACTATTGAAATGAAAGTGTTGTGTTCTCCATAATTTGTAACATCCTCACTATCATCTTTCTTATAATAATAGCTTCTCCTTTTGGATTTTGAGAACAACTTATCTTCCCTCTTGGAATTGAATTTTTCATTATCACCATTTTTCATTCAAGATATTCTTGGCCTTCTTTCTTTATCTTCCCATTCTTCTTCATCACTGCCTTATTAATTTCCTCTTTGAAGAAAATTGGAAATAAAATCCCAATGGATCCATATCCAAAACAATTTAACGGAAGATTCCTTTTATACCTTCGTATACCTCTTTTCACATTCTTAGAAAACAAGGGAAAACTTGAATCATTATTATTACATTCCTCTTTTTTAGGAGTCAGAATCACCAGCTTCATCTTCAATAACAATATTATTTGTCTTTTCTTTCATCATATCATTGAAAGACATTTATATATCATCCTATCCTCTCATTTCATAAGTTATAAGAGTACTATGTAAATCATCAAGGGATAATCTTTTAGGATCTCTGTCTTCTAATGAAGAAACTTTTTCATCGAATTTGTCAGGTTGGATTCCCAAGATCTTTTCAACAACCATTGAGTCTTTTAGAATTTTCCCAAGACATCTAAAAGTAATCACATTTTCATTCACCCTTGTAAATAATTCCACAATAGATTCATGCTCACCCATCTTTAAATCATCAAACATTCATCTCCAAATTTGTAACTTTTCCTTCTTCACATTTGTATTGACTTTATATATGTTTTTTAACATATCCTATACACCATTAGATGTGGAAAAAACTTTCAATATAATGAATTTACTTTCTGAAAATGATGATAATATATAATTCCTGACCATTCCATCATTCTCAAGAAACTTCTTGTCAACGTGTGTAAGAGGGGCACTAACATCAATGGAAGGAAATCCAACAGTTGCAGCTTCAAGAACATCATAGCTGATATATATAAGATATGGAAGCATTATATATTTTCAAATATGATAGTTCATTACACTAATGACCATAATACTTTATTGTTTACACAACTCACGTTCTCTATCAGGAAAGAATAGCGAAGGACACCTTGGAATTGATACCAATTGAAAGTGCCCAGTCGGAGTATTGTAACCCCGGGAGGGGGAGGGGATGAATCAGTGATACTATTTTCTTTTTATGTTTCTTTTAAATTTTAAAAACCTTCTCCACCTGTTATGTATTTCAATTCCCTATTGAGAAGAATATCTACACACATCCAAATGAACAAATGATTTACAAGGTTCACTATTCTGTAAGAATAGCTACGTCCTTGGTATGGTTTGGAAATGATCCAATACCATTTAATCCACTAAGAAAACAATCCTTGGATTATAATGAGTAGGATATACCCTTACACTCTAGTAGTACTGTGAAACAATCCATCTAGTGCATATCAACCCACCTAGAACAATAGGGTAATACAATTGCTTTTGTAACAACTCATGTTACATGTTCTTCTTTTCAATTCAACAACTGTTTTAAAATTGAAAAACAATTCATCAATTAAAAACCTAGAAGAAAGGTAAGAACTTCCTGGAAATTTTTATGAAACACTGATTATCATTCCTTCGAGGACAGTTCATTTAAAACAAAGCTCCTAGTCCGATTCCTTCAATACAAAGCTCCGAGTCCAGCTTCATTCAATACAAAGTTCCCATTCATGATTCTTTCAATACAAATCTAGAAGTCCCGATTGATTCAAAACAAATATCCCATTCTTATTTTATAATGGAAAACAATAGAGTATAATTGGGACCACTTCAATTACCTAATACAATTTTTGAGCCTAAGAGAATATGAATGAATCAGCACCACCCAAAAAAATTGTAAATTTGACTGGAATTGATCTCTTCTTCTCTCTAGAAACCTAGAGCTTCCCTCTCTTCTTCCAGTCACACATATAAAATGTAATTCACACCATTTATAGGTGACCCTAAACATGATTAGGTGGGAATCCCAAAACACTTTATTGCTCGATTAAATTCACCCAAATATGGTTCTCTCTTGAAATCTCAGAGTGATTATGAATTTTTCAACACTTCTAAATTATTCTCGAAACATCGACAATATTCATTTCTTATTTTGCAAAATCCCATTTATGTAGTCAATACAATTAAAATTGATGAAAAATACACAGGTCTAAAACTTACTCTCTCATTTTGATTTCTTTAAAACAATGCATGGCATCATTCCAATTGATTGTGTTTGATGAAATGAACTTCCCTACTTGAGTTACAATAATTATTTTAAATGAAAGGCTCCCCTTTGAAAATTCATTTATAAATATACACTTTATTTTTTTATCTTTACCATCATGAGAAAACACAAATCATTCACCAACATGTGCTTTTATTATGACTACCTTCATGACTTAAAATCATTGATGAATAGCTTTAGCATCATCTTACTTCAATTAGAAAGTATTATATCTTTCCATTCATTCCTACTTATTTCTTTTCATCTCATACCAAGCATGATCATTTCTAAATAAAAATGGTCTGGCTACTATAATCCAGAATATGATCATATCTTGGTATGATCATTCGAGAAATGATCATTCTGATTATGATAATTCTAGATATGATCATCTTGGTCGCACTCATTCTTATTATGATCATGTTGGATACAAACATCCTGGATATGAAAATTTTGGTTACGATAATGTAGGATATGATCATCCTGGTTACGGTTGTTGGACATGATCAAATAAAATCGTAGCTCAATGATCTTCTCGAATAGGATATAATAAAATCTGACAAGGATTATATTCCCAGATATGGTACAAAACAATCTAAATATGATTCTTTTTCAATTGACACAATCTCATTCCTTTTCTTCTACCTGAATGTAACGACCTGAAATTTTGAATAAATCTTGTTTCCCAATTTTGTGTGTTGTTTTATTTTATTTTATTTTTATACTCAACAAGATTGTTTCATTTGATAACATGGGTATAATTAAAATGAGACCATTGGGTTTTGATAGTTATATGACCATTGGTCAATATGACCGCTGTAAACTAAACATTTCGATTATTGTCTCTAAATTCAAGTAATCTTGGTTAATTAATATAGAAAGAAGATTCGATGGCCTCACCCAGTAGTCTTGGACCGATCTAAGCCCATCTAACAAAACTTGGGAAGGAGGTAGCACCACTAGGCTTTGCTCTGGATCAAACCCAAGATGAACTTCATCGTGTGAAGCTGTAACAAGATCACCTTTGTGATAAGTTCAAATTGATAGAAATTACTACTCGTGCGATGTTGGCCGAGGCTCCCTCAGATTCTCTCACCTTAGCACACCTTACACTTAGGTCCTATGCTGGTGTGATAAGGGGCTATGCAAAGAGACCATAACTTCCTTGTGTAGTCCTTTGTTTTAAATAAAAAAACTGGGATTTCTTCTTATGATGAAGTTTATGAATTTTCAAATGTCCGGATTAATGTAGTATGCATATTTTTGGTGAATTTTAGAGAAAGAATATTTTTTAAAAAAAATTTATGTAAACCTAAAATAATTAAAAATTTGTAATTATTTTCAAAAAATGTTCTTCTATAATTATGTTCAGTACAAAATTTAGAGTCTAATAAGATCAACTTGATTTTTGATGAATAGTAAATTATGAATAGTGATTTTATGATTAGGATTAGTAATGTGTCCAAATGGATTAGTAATCTCACTTAAATTAAGTATTAATATAATCCAGGCACCTTGATTAAGTAATGTGATTCAACAAAATGGTTAAATAACGGTTTCATAAATTATTATTCAAGTATTAGTTTTTTCGGGTGAATAGTGTTTTTTATTTAAAAAATAAATTAAAAATATTTAGAAAATTATTTTTATAAAATGGGGTTCATTTTTGAAATCAGAGCATTGATATTTGGTTAAGGTGGAATTTTGGGATTTTTCTGAGAAAGTCGAATAATTAGTGAATAGTAAAAATACAGTTTTAGGGTTTCAGTATGTTTAATGACATCATAAATGTGTCATGATAATGTCATGAGATATTTTACGGGTTGGCTGACCAAAGGTGATGAATTATTGTATTGGGGGCCCCATTTGGCTTAACTTCATGGGAAATATCTTGGGAGAGCACATGGTTTTGAGAAACCCACTTATGAGGTGTCCCTTGGCCATTAATGCCTTGTCCCCTCACTTTGCTTATAAATACCAAGCCATACTCTCATCCTTTGGACTCCAAAATCATTCTCAACAAAGTTATGGTCTCCTTACCTTTCATGTAGTCCTCCCAAGGTGCCCCCAAGCCCTCAAGGACCAATCCTTTGAGTTTTAAGAGTTACATTTTAAGGTAAGGGATCTGACCTCTCTCTTTCTATTCAAGTAATCTCTTTTATATCACTTATTTTATGATCCATGTTCTTATGTTGGAGGATGTTATTTTATATTTATCTTACTGACCTTTTCATGTTCATATGATGAGAGATCCCATATTACTCTCATCATTTCATTTTATAAATGTTTAAGTGGTGTCGTTAGGCTGCCGAAATTTTTGTAACGGATTCTTTAACCCTTCTAATTTTCAAGTTCTATTTCCTTGTCATGTATTTCAAGTTCCTTTTTATGTTGGGGTATTATCCTTATATATATCATACTGATATTTTATGATCATATGATGACAGACCCCGTTTGATCTCTTCAATTTAGTATTTTGAAGTTTCAAGTGATGCCGTTAGGCTGCCGAATTTTTAAGTGGTTCTTTCACCCTTCTCGTTTTGAAGTTCCACTTTCATGTCAAGTCTTTCAAGATACTTTTTATTATGTTGGAGTATGATCTCAATATCTATCATACTGAACTCTAATGTTCACATGATCAGAGACCCTATTGGATCTTTTCAAATCATTTTTTTTGAAGTGTAAGTGACGCTGTTAGGCTGCCGAATTTTCATAAGAGAAATCTAATTTTTTGGCTCCCTTCCATGTTTTTCATTTCAAATTTTATGTCCTTAAAATTTCATTACCATGTTCATATATCCTTCTTATTATATCCCTCTACTATTTTATGGGTCATTTATGAATGTTTGACCCATGTACCCTCTCTTTTCAATGTTTTCTAAAACCCCGAAACATAGTCGTTATGCTGTAGAATTTTCATCTCAAAATGCCTCTCTTTTTTCTCAAAATCATTTATGTTATAAGGTGAATACTCAAAGAACTTATTTCTACAGGGGTATTCACATATATATATTTATCAAAATGTTCTAGTTTAAATTCTGGGATTTACATACATCAGACCCGCTCTCCCCTTCCGTGGGTTTAAAGTGACGTAAAGATCAGGTCTTTAAAGCAGTTTTTGAAACATTATGATTATGAAATGAAACCCATTTATTTTATGATATATGGGTTATTTATGAAATGTTTGATGATGATATATCTGTCTCACATGATAATAAATGAAAATTTAAGGGTGCACCCTGATAGTGCTCCAATTCATTGGGTAATGTTGTAACCACTAGAGATTAAAATTTTCACGATACCTTGGTGAATAACCTTGGTAATTTTCAAATGACACCTTGGGGATGGACCTTGGTTATATTCTCATGATTTTCTATGTTAAATGATGTATCCACATCTTAAAGTTATGAAAAAAGTTATTTTTATTATGATATGCCTCATGATTTATTTCTCATGCCTTAATGTTCTTTTTCATGACATTGTTGATGTATCTCAAGTTCACATGATAAATGTTTCCTCTTTTTTCCCTTACTGGGCCTTCTTCTCACCCTTTCTTTTGATGTATGTCCCTAGTTTATGAGATGCAGTAATGAATCTAGGATGAACATAAGGAGAAGCCTTTCAATTGTTTAAGAAGAATGTTTTTTTTGTTTCATGTATTAAGTTCCTGGTTTCCAAGACACTAAACCTTAAAGATCCTCAGTTTTGTATAATGTAATGAAATTTTATGTGACAAAAAGGTGGGATTCTATAGTTGGTATCAAAGGATGGTTTAGTTATTTGGGGAAATTAGGATATGAAAACCCTAGGAATAACCCTATAGAAAAGTTTAAATATAGGAAATTTACCTGGGATTTTGGTGAGTATTGAGTAAGGGTTTCCAAGAAAATACATCCCTATCTGGATACAAGCAGGTAGAGGTGGATCTGGCACAGATGTACATAGGGGTAAAACCCAAAAACACCGCTTTGAGATGGACTCAAATGGGAACCGGTACACGACAACAGGCCTTTCTGCACTCTTGGTTACGACACTCATGGGGGATATTCTTTGGTAAATTCATAAGCTTAGTATGAACCATTGTTAAAGGAACAAAGATAAAATAAAATAACGATTCACATAAGAATATATGATCATGGATAACCTAGATGGGAACCTAGGGGATCACAAGTTTGGGTATAATTTTCTTCTACAAGTTATCCTTATATTCTTTCAGTTCCTTTTCCTGATTATTGGCTAAGTACTTAATCCCATAATTATACTTTCTATTCTTAGTTAATGGTGGGAAATGGAAGAACATGTCCCAACAACCAATGTGATAGGAAATGCGACGATTGTCGCATTAATATGACAGGGATGATTAGGGGATTAAAAGATGATTATTTTTTTGTAAGACGTTCACTATTTTGGGGACCCTATATGATAGAGGTAAATAGATTACTATGGTATTTTCATTGAGGAGTAAGGTTGACTTATATTTTGAAGAATCGATGAATTTAAGGTGGACTTATAGTAATTTCGGTTACTTATGGGAATGATTAACCTATATTGAGTAAAATATGTTTTGGTTAGCTACTTTTGTTATAAGATGTTAGGAGTGGTTGATTTTGTTTGGAGATGGACAATGAAGTTTATTTTTGAAGACTATGTTATCAAATCCTTCTTGTATTTGGGTTTCAATCTTAGTTTGGTTTATTTTGAGGAATTTTAAGGACCGTTATTTATGTAGTGGTCTATGAAGAACTTTGGGTAGTACCATGGAACTTTGAAGATTTAAAAGTAGTATCCATTCCTATGTGATTATTTCTTTTTGAAGAGTTTTTTTACTTTAACATTTCTATTTTTGGGATAATGTTTAAAGATAGAAGAAATAGATAGTTAATCTTTTGTGGATTATGTGATTCTCTAGAAGATGATTCTTGTGCTTTTGATGAGACCAAGTGTTTTTGTATTTTTATCATTTGGAGAAAAGATTAGTTTTGGTAGAGACTTATTAAAGGATGAAACTCTACTTGAAGGTAGATGTAATTTCTTATATTTTTATTCTATATAGTAAATGAATTCCTCAAAATTATGAATAGGAACGTAAAACAAAAACATTGTTGGTTTACGTTTCCTACTAGGTAATCAATGACTGTTTACACAAATCATATGTTTTGGATTTTCTCATGGTTAACTTTCTCATAATCATGTTTTCAATCACTCTCCCTTAGAATGTGACCATTGGTTTTTTCCTCCATGTCCATTTTTCCTACATGGGATCCTAGTATGGGTTAACTCGGGTTACCTTTGTACTTCCCTTTCTTTCTTTTAAAGTAATAGTTTTACTAACTCCTTTTCCGATGTGGGACTTTCAATAAAATTTCAAAACCCAATTTTAAGGACGCAATTTCTTAAGGGGGAAGATTGTAACGACCCGAAATTTTGAATAAATCTTATTTCCTAATTTTTTGTGTTGTTTTATTTTATTTTATTTTTATACTCAACAAGAATGTTTCATTTTATCACATGAGTATAATTAAAATGAGGCCGTTGGGTTTTGACTGTTATATGACCATTGGTCAATATGACCGATGTAAACTAAACGTTTCAATTATTGTCTCTAAATACAAGTAATCATGGTTAATTAATATATAAAGAATATTATGTGGCCTCACCCAGTAGTATTGGAATGATCGAAGCCCATCTAACAGAACATGGGAAGGAGGTAGCACCACTGGGCTTTTCTCTAGACCAAACCGAAGATAAACATCATCGTGTGAAGCTAGAATGGGATCGCCTTCGCGAGAAGTTCAAACTGATAGAAATTACTACTCATGCAATGTTGGCTGAGCCTCCCTCAGATTCTATCACCTTAGCACACCTTACACTTAGGTCCTAAGCTGGTGTGATAAGGGGATATGTATGGAGACTGTAACTACCTTGTGTAATCCTTTGTTTTAAATAAGATAATTGTGATTTCTTCTTATGATGAAGTTTATGAATTTTAAAATTTCCGGATAAATATAGTATGCATATTTTTGGTGAATTTTAGAGAAAGGATATTTTAAAAAAAAATTATGTAAACCTTAAATAATTAAAAATGTGTAATGATTTTCAAAAAATATTCTTCTACAATTATGTTCAGTATGAAATTTAGAGTCTAATAAGATCAACTTGATTTTTGATGAATAGTAAATTATGAATAGTGATTTTATGATTAGGATTAGCAATGTGTCCAAATGGTTTAGTAATCTCACTTAAATAAAGTATTAATATAATCTAGGCACCTTGATTAAGTAATGTGATTCAATAAAATGGTTAAATAACAGTTTCATAAATTATTAATCAAGTATTAGTTTTTTCGGGTGAATAGTGTTTCTTATTTAAAAAATAATTTAAAAATAATTAGAAAATTATTTTTATAAAATGGAGTTCATTTTTGAAATTAGAGCATTGTTATTTGGTTAAGGGGAAATTTTGGGATTTTTCTGAGAAAGTTGAATTTTCAGTGAATAGTAAAAATACAAATTTAGGGCTTCAGTATGTTTAATGACATCATAACTGTGTCATGATGATGTCATGAGATATTTTATGGGTTGGCATACCAAAGGTGATGAATTATTGTATTGGGGGCCCCATTTTGCCGAACTTCATGGGAAATATCTTAAGAGAGCACATGGTTTTGAGAAACCCACTTATGAGGTGTCCCTTGGCCATTAATGCCTCATCCCCTCACATTCCCTATAAATACCAAGCCATGCTCTCATAATTTGGACTCCAAAATCATTATCAACCAATTTATGGTCTCCTTACCTACCATGGAGTCCTCCCAAGGTTCCCCCAAGCCCTCAATGTACAAACCTTGGAGTTTTAGGAGTTACGTTTTAAGGTAAGGGATCTGACCTCTCTCTTTCTTTTCAAGTAATCTCTTTTATGTCACTTATTTTATGCTCCATGTTCTTATGTTGGAGGATGTTCTTTTATATTCCTCTTACTTCCCTTTTAATTTTCATATTATGAGAGATCCCCTCTTACTCTCATCATTTCATTTTATAAATGTTTAAGTGGTGCTGTTAGGCTACCGAATTTTTTTAACGGATTATTTCAACCTTCTCATTTTCAAGTTCTATTTCCTTGTCATGTCTTTCAAGTTCATTTTTATGTTGGGGTATTATCACTATATCTATCATAATGATCTTTTATGATAATATTATTAGAGACCCCATTTGATCTCTTCAATTCAGTATTTTGATGTTTCAAGTGACGCTGTTAGGCTGCCGAATTTTTAAGTGGTTCTTTCACCCTTCTCGTTTTGAAGTTATACTTTCATGTCAAGTCTTTCAAGATCGTTTTTATTATGTCTGGGTATGATATCTATATCTATCATACTGAACTCTAATGTTCACATGATGAGAGACCCTATTTGATCTTTTCAAATCATTTTTGTTGAAATTTAAGTGACGCCGTTAGGATGCCGAATTTTCATAAGAGAAATCTAATTTTTGTCTTCCTTCCATGTTTTTCATTTCAAATTGTATGTCCTTAATTTTTCATTACCATGTTCATATATCCTTCTTATTCTGTCCCTCTACTGTTTTATGGGTCATTCATGAATGTTTGACCCATGTCCCCTCTCTTTTCAATGTTTTCTAAAACCCCGAAACATAGCCGTTATGCTGCAGAATTTTCGTCTCAAAATGTCTCTCTCTTTTCTCAAAATTATTTATGTTATAAGGTGAATACTCAAAGATCATATTTCTACAGGGATATTCACACATATATATATATATCAAAATTTTCTAGTTTAAATTCTTGGATTTACATACATGATACCCGCTCTCCCCTTCCGTGGGTTTAAAGTGACGTAAAGATTATGTCATTAAAATAGTTTTTAAAACGTTATGATTATGAAATGAAACCCATTTATTTTAGGCTATATGGGTTATTTATGAAATTTTTGATGATGATATATGTGGCTCACATAATAATAATATCAAATTTGAGGGTGCGCCCTGATAGCGCTCCAATGCATTGGGTAATTATGTAACCACTAGAGATTACAATTTTCATGATACCTTGGTGAATAACCTTGGTAATTTTCAAATGACACCTTGGGGATGAACCTTAGTGATATGTTCCTGATTTTCTATGTTAAATGATGTATACACATCATAAAGTTATGAAAAAGGTAATTTTTATTATGATATGCCTCATGATTTCTTTCTCATGCCATAAAGTTCTTTTTCATGACATTGTTGATGTATCTCAAGTTCACATGTTAAATGTTTCCCCTTGTTTCCCTTATTGGGCCTTCTGCACACCTTTTCTTTTGATTTATGTCCCCAGGGTATGAGATGCAGTAATGAACCTAGAATGAACAAATGGAGAATCCTTTCAAGTGTTTAAGAAGAATGTTTTTTTGTTTCATGTATTAAGTTCCTGGTTTCCAAGACACTAAACCTTAAAGATCCTCAGTTTTGTATAATGTAATGAAAGTTTATGTGAAAAAAAAGGCGGGATGCTATACTGAATATGATTGTTTTGAAAAACATTCGGTGTCTCATCTTCCATCATCACCACATTTATTGGCACCGCTTACCATCTGCATCACCTTTCCCATCAATATCACATTTCCCTTCAACATCACCCTTTTATGTCAGTATCACCTATTTAATCGATATCACTTTTCACTTCCACTCAGAATCCAATTTCTTTCAAGGACAATATATATAATCTGGTTACGATTGTTTTCTGATTGTTTTAAAAAACAATTCGCACCAACTCTTTCTTCTCTAATTGTTTTGAAAAGAAATAGGCTCCACTAAATTCTTTTATGATTATTTTGAAAAACAATATCAAGACAATTCTTTTTAAATTGGTATATTATACTTCAATCGCCCTTTTATTAAACTAGATTTCATCATAAGTTCTCAAACCAACATATGATTTGTATGAAATAAAATCCAACAAAGCATCTTCAATGTTGATACAATCATAGTTATAATGACTCTGATTCTCTAACAAAACAAAAACCTCTTTCTCATCATATTCAAAGTGAATATGATGACCATCTACTTCCTACAAGATGTTTTCACTTACATAGACACTTATTCCCATTATAACTGAATTTTACAGTGACTCTTATTTCTTTTAAAAGATGGATCTTATTCTTTTCAAAACATGGATACAATTGTTTTAGAAAACATGAATCTGATTCCTTTCAAAACCACATGGATCTAATTCCTTTAAAAACATAGATCAGAATGTTTTTTACAACATGTATATGATTCCTTTCAAAACATCATGGATCTGATTGCTTTCAAAAAAAATCCTCAATATGATTTTTTAAAATCAAAAAAACATCTTGCTAAAAACCAGAAGAGTCATAATACATTTCTTATTTTTTCCAATCCCATTTAGTCTAAATTACCATTTATCACCATTCTAAACATACTTTCTTTATTCATCTATTGTTCAATCAGTTTCAATCTGAATTCATATTCATCGTCTTTCATAACATCCTTTCTTTCTTCAGCAATACCAATTAATTGACCTAAAATACAACCAAAACACAAATTGGTCCTAAAACATATTAAATACCTTACATAAATGGGATTGTTTTCAAGTTATTAAATGGGATAAGAATCACAATTTATCACCTATAATAAATAGTTGATGTTGTATTTGAATTTCCGATGATAGGATGACGAACATACAAGTGTAATTTTAGCCAGTCTCTCCAGTAAGATATTGTAAATCATGTATTTTGAGTGTAAGATGAACTCGATATTAGATTTAAAATCACTAAACCTTGTAATTAAATTAATCTTAGTGATTAAAGTTTTCTCACTTTTATTATATCCTTTCATTTCCAAGTTTGATAGGACTAGATTGACGTCCATTTATCCCAGCTTTTGGAAAGAAAATACTAGGAAATAATTTATCTTTGAACCAGTTTCTATCATAAATATGTGAAAATCAACATCATTGAACTTGATTGAATCATAGATTTTGTATATATTTAAATGTGTGAAAAAACTCTTATCATTCATAGAAAATAAGATAGTGATCATACATTCTTTGTTATTGCATTTTTTAAATTATATGATTTAGTGGGAACCACATCGATCTAATGATCTATGAGTCTCTCTAGGGAGTTGTTGGTGGCCTCAAAATGTGAATTTGGAAAACAGTATCAACAAGGATTGATGGGTGATATGGAATATAGAGTGGTTATTGAGAATATTTTACATACATTCTAGGGTCATATATCAAATCCCATTGGTACAGATTCTGTCAATATGTATGGAGGGTATAATTGATTAAGGAATATATTCTTTGATAGAACCAATATAGTTATTATAATATATTGATAGTTGTGGAATTTCTAGGTGGTAAAATATATAAATGGGACATGGAGATATATTTGATGTCCTTATAGTGTTGTAATGTTATCTTTATTCAAATTGAAATGATTTCCATCTTGACTTAGTGGCATTAATAATTGTCTTGGTATATCACCCTCTGAACCATGTGTATCTGATTAACTTCATTTAACAAGGGAAGATAAAAGACTTCATCACTATAATTATAATAATGGTGTACAATATAATGATATTGAACGGGGAAAACTAATATTCATTTATATAGGATTCTAATAGCACTGAATGAGAAAAGGAATTTCCATCCAATTAATGTTGATTAAAATATTTGACAATTCTTATTGGAAATATAACTATAATATAACCATTTTTATCCATGTGATTATAACACTAAAAAGAATAATTTAATAATGGAAATGAAGAAAATAGTGTTAGTTAAGAGGGTGAACTTTTCGGCAAGGGTACGTGATGACTTAACTACAAAAAAATTATACAATTGATTGATGAAGTAAAAATTCAAAATAGTATTTCATAATTTTTTTTGTCTGAAT
This sequence comes from Viscum album, assembly GCA_963277665.1. Classification (NCBI taxonomy): domain Eukaryota; kingdom Viridiplantae; phylum Streptophyta; class Magnoliopsida; order Santalales; family Viscaceae; genus Viscum; species Viscum album. The sequence continues at coordinate 572,124,631 of OY728122.1, read as the reverse complement.
GTGAAGTTGAATTCCAATAATGAGTTTATTAAACACCATTTGGGGTGGATTAAAAAAATGCATCATCAGCATGATGGTCACCAAATTTCAATATTACAGGTTCTATGATCTTTCAGAACCATTATATAATGATGACATTGTGTTGTATAGTTTATCCAAGAAAATATTTTATGGGAAATTTTTTATGATAGTATTTCATTAGAGCCACATATAGATTCTTTATTATTAGATGTTTGGGTGACATCTTTTTTATATATCATATGAAGAATCCATGAATTTATTCAGCCATAATGGAGTAGTCCTTATTATATTGATTATAAAAGGTTGTAACAATATACCCTAGTGGGAGCCCAATGAATAATTCCTCAAACAAAATTTTTCATTAAGAGGGTTATTCAATGAGACCACGAAATAATAACTTAGATGAGGGTCTGAAGACTATATCACTATATACAAATCTTCTCTTCCAAATATTCACCAAAGTGAGGGATGTGGTAGTTGAGATATTTGTATATTTCCCTAGTTCACCGCATTTAGAGGTTTTTACACCATATAAACACCTGATATCCAAATAGATAGTTCATAGAGATCAATCCTGGGGTGATATTATCCAATTAATTTTGTATGCTTATCAATTACAACTACTAATGTTGGAGTAGAATCAGGGCAGTACATCATAACCTTATATAGTGTAATGAAATTATTAACATTATCATTATCTTAATATTTTTAATTAGATAATACTTAAATTATAATCTTGTGTATGTTCTATCCAAATTATCCAAGGAACTATGGACAATGATCCTCCAGAAATGAAATAGACCCACACACCAGATTTCCAAAATAAAAAATGAATGTACTTCTAATCTCTGAATGAAGTAATGATGTTTCTCTACCCACTAAATTCATAAAGTCCCTTATATAGGAACACACTAAGAATTAATGTATATGAGGTGTTTGTATATGTCACCCGTGCCATTAAATATTCAAATATTGAATTTCCAAATTTCAGCATCATGAGATCTTGGTCTTCCCATTATGGGTAGGACATATTTTCTTTCTAAATATAAGATTGTTATATCTCAATTTTCACCATTAAAGTAATAATTTAATAATTTGGATCATTATGGTAGACATTGTCAGGTGTATGCACCATTCCTGGCCAATATGCATATGAAGTTGAGTGGCCATTGTCTAGAATTATGAAATAACCCAGATCCATCAGAGGGGACATAATAAGTCATTTAAATCCAACATATGGTTGAAAGGGTACCTAGACTATGTTATATTTGATCAAACTAGTAACTTAAATTTATTAACACAATGGGTGGTCCAAACATGGTCATCTTAAACATCATTAATGTTAGTACAGTATCCCATAAGGATCGTAGAATTGTGTAATCAATGGTTTTTAAGATCCTAGTCCATCACATTAATCATGTTATAATAATATAACAAAAAATACAAAAGCTAACATTCTGAGTATTAGGGTTTTTTTCAAAGTAATCTAAAATCTTAGATAGCTTGTGAGACATGCAACAATGAGTTTATTTGATAATGTTCATGACACATGACACCGAGCATCATGAAACCATGAAATAATATTATTATAACATAGTCAGTAATTAGGCAGCTATTAATTGTATGGAATACATTGTGAAATATATGTATAATTTTTCTACTCAGAATATATTAAATTATAAATTCTTATTAAAAAATCCATTAAATTTTAGTAAATTATTTATATTCATCAAAAATATGTTTTTCTCCAATGTTTTTTTTTTCTAAAAATCATTGTAATTATTTTATGGAAATTTTATAAAATTTACTTGTTATTTTAAATAATTCTTTAATAACTGTATTATAGTAAAATTTTTGGATTTTTTCATAAAATATTGAAATTTTTGTGAATAGTGAAAATACTAATTTCTGTAAAACATTCTTTTCTTCTAAATATTTTATGTAATTTAAATTTCAAATATTATTTAATGTAACATAATTGATATTTATTAATATTAAATGAATTTATTTATTTTTATAAAAAATTATTTTATATTTTAGTATATGTTTTTTTTGTTTTTAAAAAAGGATTCTTTTGTAAAATAGTTTTAGTGTGCACAATGATTCTTTATTTTAATTAATTACAATATTTCATATTGAGTAGTATTATAAATTAAATATAATGAGTATGTATTAATATATTTTAATTAATAAAATAACTAATGTTATATATAGTGTTAATATAAAATCATATTTTGCTTGAAAAAAATTGCACATCTAAAAAATCCGCCTTTTCACTATGTTTACTGTTTTTTTAAATTATTTTTTAAACAAAATTGGAACATTAATTTTAAAAAATAAACATAATTTTTAAAATCAAAATATAAAAATTATATTCTTGTTAATATTTGAGGATACTTGGAAAATAATAATTTTTTTGAAGAATTGTGAGAAATATATAATTTTATGTGAAAAATCCATTTTTTGTAAATTATTTATAATTTTAAAATATATTTTAATTTGGTTATAAATGAAAATTATTTTGAAAATATATTAATTATTACCATTTAGGTCATTAGAATCAATTTATTATTGAATTTTGATTTAAAAACATTATAAATTTTTTAACATTTTCTTTATAAAATCGTGCTTTCTCAATGTGCAGGTGATATTAATTTTAAATTAAAATTTTCCAATTATATTAATGTAATTTTCCAAAAATTTATTATATATTTTGAATTAGAATAGTTTATATTGTCTAATTATCTCAAAATGATATTTTCCCAAAATTAATAGTTAAAAAGTTACAAATTAATTATCATGGTAACAATAAAAATGAGTTTACTATAGGTTAAACTAAAATATTGGGATTTAAATGAATTATAAAATTTTATGAAATATTTTTTAAATATATATTTATGTCTTATTTTGTGTGAGGTTTTAATTTGATCCATTTTGGACCCTAATGTCATGTTAATTTTTTTAATATATTTATTTTTCCAAAAAAATAAAATTTCTCCTCACCTCACATATAAAAGGTCACCACCTCTCCTCTCCTCTTGATACACTAGTGCAAAAAACGTTGTTTAGTTCAGTTATTTTTCATTTTTTACGTTGGTATTTAGCCGACGTTAATATCAAAAATTTTATAAATATAGTTTGTTACGTTGGTTATTTAAAACCGTCATAAAAACCATAACATCGAGGTGTTTTTCACGTCGGTTATTTAATATCAGACGTGAAAAACCAGTGGCAGAGTGTTTATCACGTCGGTTATTAAATAAACGACGTGATAAACCATTTCCTAGGGGTTATCACGTCGGTTATTCAAATAACTAATATTATAATACCTTACCAATACTTTATCACATCGGTTATTTTATAACTAACATGAAAAAATAGTTGGGGAAGGGTTTATCATGCCGGCTATTTAATAACCGACGTGATAAACCAGTGCGGGGGGTGTTTATCATGTCAGTTAATAAATAACCGATGTGATAAACCCCTATGGAATGGGTTTTCACGTCGGTTGTTTAATAAACGACATGGTAAACCACTTAATAGGCCTTTATCACGTCAGTTTATAAATTAACGATGTGAAACCCATTCCACAGGGGTTTATCACATCAGTTATTCAAATAACCAACGTGATAAACCCTCCCCCAACTATTTTTTCACGTTGGTTATAAAATAACCGAAGTGGAAAACCAATTTATTTTAAAAAAAAAATTGAAAGCAGTCCTTTTCTCTCCCCAGAAACAACCAGAAACCAAACCAATAATTCGTACCAGAAAAACAGAAGTAGACCGAAACAAGAACTAAATAAAAAAATAAGGATTTACATCGAAAACATTTAAAACATACAATGTCAACTAAAAAGAACTTAAATCCAACCAAAAAAATCACCAAATACAAAATTAAAATTGCAAATTTCAAAATTACATTTTACCTTTCAAACAAACAAAAATCTAATCAAGCCGATAAAATAATTTGACCATTCCAATTGTAAGTGTTTGACCTCTTGAGCACCATACAGATTAGGGTCATCAAATAGATACAATGTTAACAGAAAATAGTTATCATGAAAAATGAATAAATCAACTAAAATATTATGGAAATTTTCATAAGAAAATATTACCTGGTCAAACAACAAAAGTCTTCTCGTTGTAATTATTTCATACATAAATCATAACATATAATATCTGCATTCGATTGCGCCTTGTTTTTTTTATGACATTTCTCATTAAATGACTGCCAAATAAATATAAATTTTTATGTAATACATCAAAAAGTACAAATTATAAATTGATATTTATGTTCACTTGTACATATTTGATCTTGGCACCCCTTTTGTTTGGGGTTCTTTGAAATTTGTTCCATCCCATATTAGAAAATAATATGAATGAGATAAATTTAAAATTCATTATAATATAAAAAACTATTAGGAAATTGAAACATACTTATCCAACAAATTCTTAAAACTTTTCCGCCCATCCCCATTGACAGAGCATATCCAATAAAGTGTTTTCTCCCGTGGACAAAAAACACCCAACATCCAAATATCACGGGTATAAAGGAAAGTTTTAGGTTATTAGGTTTTTTAAAAAGTGATAGAACACTATCAAATATATGTTTCATACCTCTCAAAATAAGGCATCATCCACAACTGTGTGATAATATTTTGATGAAATTTTTCAACAACATAAATTGCTCTTTCTTCCTCATCCAATGAATGTGCAACAGGGGAATGAAAATGTGGGTCCATTAACCCACATATATCTGTCTGGTCATTCCTCTCATACATTTTATAAAAATACCAAGTACAAAACAGAAATAAGTACTAATTTTTTATAAATTTAACACAGGGAAAAAATTGTTTTAAGACTTAAATGGAAAAAAATGCACCACGTTGACGCCCAACTTTTCTCCAGTAACATGCTCCCTGATAGAATTTTTCAAAATTACCACATTTATTGCACATCCAAAAACATGGCCTTATAATGGAATTGAATAATTATCAGCTAATACATTTGAATATCTTGACAATCTATCAAGACTAATAGAATCTGTATCTGATTTCATAGCCATTTTTCATTATTGTTGTCTATAAAGTATTTCTTTACCATTAAAGTATCCCTGTAAATAAATTGATAAATATATTAGCTTTAAAATTATTAAACAACTATATTAATAAATAAAATATAAGATATAACACACATACCTCCACGGTAATGACTCGTAGAAGTATGGATGGCCAAATTAAAAATTGGCCGATACTATGTCCTATTTTCATCACCTCATCTGTAGGTACTGGAACTCGAGCTGATATATCTATAATATCCTATACAGTGACCCTATGCTTCTCTATCTCTAACTGCTGATGATGAATCGTATCTCCTATACAATATACCACCCTATATGCCACTATATGACAGTGAGGATCATCAACATACAACTCACAATAAGTAGGAAGATGTGGTGAAGGAGTATGATAAGAAATGGGATACACAAGTTTAGGTGGTGCAATGGAGGCCTCAGGCTAAGGTGGAGGAGTGGGAGCTGCTACCGGAGGTGGGTGAGTGGGATCTACTTCTGGAGGTGGAGGATAAAAAATGGGGTCTGCATGGGGATCTAGAGAAGTGGAAGCTACAGTCTGAAATTGACTTTTCATGTCTGTAAACATAGATTGTACTGATGCTCTGATTTTTTCCTCCATCGTCGCATTAATATTTTGAACTTCAACCTCCAAAGAATCTATTTTTTTACACACCATCAATGGAAGATGTTGAAGAACATGGAATCACTTTTCATATCGATACACCTGTCGGGTATCCTCATACATGACCGGGGTGTTCGAGCTTTCCCAATGATTCAGATTAAATATCATGCCTCCCAGCAGCTATAAATGCCCCCTATGTTCTCTTCTCCTCATGATAATCATGTATTAATTAATTGAAAAAAATTATTTATTCATAGTATATAATTCATAGAAAAAAATTTTAATAAATAAAATAAATATCTTAGAATCCTCTTAGCTACGATCCTCAATTCATCTGAAATATATTGCCCATTTTTTCCCATCTGAGCCCTCATCCATTTTTCATGCCTAGATGGAGGGGACGAAGGAACAACCTCTCCTGAGCTTGAAGACTTAGTTGTATGTTTTTCTAATTTTTCTTCCATAAATTTTTCTTCTAATAATGTACACCCTCCCTGAGATAAGCTATGAGGGTATACATCTTTATCTTGGATCTCGTGATGAGAATTCCTTGTTTTCTGTAAATTGACAATAAGTAATCATTAAAACATTATTAATAAGTTCAGTTATATAAGAAAACTTATAAAATTTTCCATTGCTCATACCAAAAATGATTCTTGTCTCCTACTTTGAACAAATTTTCTCCATGTGTCTTTATCTATGAAAGGATATATACAACATGGATTGTCATGATTTCTTTGACCATAAATGAAATCAGATGTGAGGGTCGATTTGAAATCCCTCCATTTTCTAGCTGCCATCGATAAACATTTCTTCTTGAGTCCTCTAGTGTTAGGAATATCAAATGTCATCTGATAAAGAAGAGAGTGTTTATATTATACTATATTTGTTTTAAAGATAAGTCAAACAGTAGAAAAATATCTTACCAATATAGTCTCCCACAACTGATCTTTTATCATTTCGTCCTCACTTTTCCAATCATTTAAAAAAATTATTACTTTTCTTTTTTACTTGTGTTGATACAAAACTCTAATAATATTTTGCATTTTGACCTCCTGGAATATTCTTGTCATAAAATTAAACTACTATCCTCTGGTCCTAGGCATAATCTACTGATAATTTTGTTCAACATGTGCTTCCACATTTACCAACTCTTGAAATCTTAGTTGTTACGGGATCACATGAAGAGGACTGGGTAACATCAATGGTATCATGTAAATGTTCCCCCCAGAGGAATCATCATGTTTCTCACCTTCAGAATCATGTGGTTGATCAATTTATTGATCTTTCATTATCCTTGAAATCAAAAAAGGAATCATTATTTCACAAATAAAAAAATTTAACTATCATAATGGTAAACATGGAAATATTGTTTATCATGATAAACAATGGTAAAGATGGTAAACATGGTAAACATGGTAGTGTAATGGGAATTTCAACAAAATAAATAAATATTTATCTTATGTAAAGGAAAACATGATAAACTATGATAAAATATGGTAAACATATTAAACATGGTAAACTATGGTAAACTATGGTAAACCTGGTAAACATGGTAAACATGGTAAACATGGTAAACATGGTAAACATGGTAAACATGGTAAACATGCGTTTCATACATGTAATATTAGGAATGTACAAATGGATTGTTTTCCCAAATTCATTCGTCATGATCATTCCTTATGGCACAAACCATGTCTACAAGATCCTCATCATTAATTTCTGCTAATAATTCTATGGAAGTAGGGATATCACATAAATCATCATCTACATTAGGTTGACCCTCACCAAAATATTTTTTTTCCTTGTAAAACAATAGACCACTGCATATCTGATTGATCAACAACATAGAAACTCTATTTTTCATGTGTTTCCAGTATAAAATAATCTGTTGTGTCTTCTGATCTATTCAGATTAACAATTGTCATTCCAAATTCATCGTGTCTCACACTGTTGATACCAATAAATCATTTGTAATTAAAAACAGGAAAATTAATTTTAAAGTAATCAACCTCCCATATTTCTTCAATGACTCCATAATATGCACTTGATGCATAAATTGGACTTCTATCATTAGAAGTCAAAAATTGTATTGCCTCTTCAAACTCTAATACACCACTATTCTGAACTGCACTCTTGTTTTCCTGAGATTTCATATGAAATGTATAGCCGTTAATGTCATACCCCGACCATGTTATCAAATCTCAACTTAGACCACCCACTAACTATCTTAATGTCTCTGAGATATCTGATCTACCAAGTAGGGTCTTTTTAAACCATGTAATTTTTGTTGTTGTGCTCATTTGAAATCCACATTTCATTTTTTTGGATGACATTATTTAAACTCCTTAATATGCAATGTGATATACGGTTGATCATCAGCGATGTTGTTCAAGATGTATAAATGTACCATCTTCATCGGTTCAGCTGACAACGATTTTACTTTCAAGACACTAATCCCCTTTACCTCAGTTTTAACTCGTTGATGATCTGATATACGCAAACCTATGTGCTCCACTGCAGAATATTATCTCGTACAAAACTATCCAACCTCCTCAAAATTATAATTTTCAATAACGGAGGATTCAGGTTGATTAATATTTTTAACATACCCCTTAAATATTTTCTTATAACTTTCAAAAGGATACATCCAATGAAGATATACAAGTCAAAAAATCCTTATTTCTCAAACCAGATGAACCATTAAATGCACCATTATATCAAAAAAAGATGGATGGAAATACATTTCCAATTGACTAAGTATATATATTGCATCTGTTTCCAAAATGTTCAATGAATTCAAATCAATCACCTTATTTCAAATTGAATTGAAAATATAACCCACCAACATTATAGTCTTTCTGGAATAGATGGGTAATATTACATGCAATGAAACCAGTAGATGTTGTTGCATCATGACGTAACAATCATGAGATTTCATACCTATCAAATTCATAACCATCAGAGAGACAAAGTTTTTTACATTTTAAGAATAACCTTGAGACACTTTGATATCATGAAGACACTAACAGAAGCTAATTTTCTCCCTCTTGGATAATGAGTGACAAGCTGGAAGAAGAAATGTTCATCTTCCATCAGATGTCGAAGATAACTCCAAACATAATCCCATTGATAGTATGTCTAATCTTGCATTCAATCAATCTTTAGTCTTTCCATTAACATTTAACAATGTTCCAATCAAACTATCACATATATTCTTCTCCACATGTAAGACATCAATATTATTCTTCACTTCATGATATCTCCAATATGTTAGCTCAAAATATATTGACATTTTCTTCCAAACATGTCTATCATTACCAGATTTATTTGTCATTCCCAATGTCACATCAAGGTTTTTCACCCTCTCAAAATACCAATCAAGGGATAAATGTTTCAGAGAAATATCTAATTCTTGTGACCCATTGTATGGATTTTTTAGTCTTCTATATGAGTGATCCATAGGTAAAAACGTTCAATGACCCATGTAGAATATTTTCCTACCATGATGAAATTGACAATATGATGCCTACTATTCTCAAATTGGATATGCTTTATGCCCCTTAACAATGTATCCAGACAAATTTCCATACACTGGGAAGCTATTTATAGTGAACATAAGCACTGCCTGCAGTTGAAAATAATTCATTTTATAAGAATCATACACTCTCATACCATCATCCCATAAAAGTTTCAAATCATCAATCAATGGTGATAAGAAAACATCAATACCATTTATGGGTTGCTTTGGACTAGAGATCATTTTATTCAACATGACATATTTGTGCTTCATACAAACTTCAGGAGAGAGGTTGTAAATTACAAATAAAATTGGCCATGAACTGTGTGTTCTATTGAGACTTCGATATGAATTCATTCCATTTGTAGACAATCAAAGTACAAAATTTATAATTTCATTTCTGAATGTTGGATACAGCTCATCAATTTTCATCCATTGTGGACAATCACATGGATAATGAATTTCTACCTTACATATCCTCTCATAAGTATGTCATCTTAATATTTTTTCATCATGTGATTTAGAAAATAAACATTTCAAACGAGAAATTATAGGAAGATACAAAAATACTTTGGCTGGGATCTTTGTAATCTCTACATCAGCCTATTATTTTTCTTTCAACTTATACCGTGATGTCCCTCATTTAGGACACTCTATCAGAAATTCATATTCCTTTTTATATGTTATACAATCATTTGGACATACATGTATTTTCTTTTATCCCATTCCTATCAGGAATAATATTTTTTCTCCTTATAATGTTATTCTGGAAGATTTTTGTCTTTTGGAAGAATATTTTCCAACAATTGTAGAAGCTCCGTAAAACATTCGTCACTCCATCCATGTTTCTCCTTCAGGCTAATCAATCTTAACACAGCCGAAAAAACAGTTAAATATGTAAAACTAGGGTACAATGTTTTTTCTGCATCACCATATAGATGCAGAACTATCATTTCTATCTCAATTTGTTTTGTTGTAATATCATGAATCATTTCTTTAATTCCATCTGAGGTATCATCTTACAAATCACCATCATCAATAGATTTGACATTATGCCCAATTTCACCATGCTAAATCCTAGGGTTGTAACTTGGATTAAAACCATGAAAAATCAGATGATCTTTGATCTCTCTACTTTTCAACTTCTTTATATTCAAACATTTCAGGAATAGACAGAAAAATGTCAGTTCTTGGAACATTTAGTTTATCAAATTCCAAAAACAAATCTACACCTGCCTCATATTCATTACTCATTCGATGTGTCTTAATCCAAATTCAAATATTTATTCCCTATAACAAATATCAAAATTATACGTCTTGTAAAGAAAATAAAATTTTATATTTATATGAAAAATATCACAATTTGAATCCAAAAAAATTTTGAAAGATAAAAAATTGAAATCAAACATGTGTAAAAGTTATTATTTTTAATAACAAGATAAACAATTGATAAGACAAAAAAGAAAAACCACAAACATGTAATTTTACAAAACCCTTGTTGGAAAAACCCATAATGAAAAAATGATGAAAAAAACCCCTCAATGGATCAACCCATATTGAAAAAATGTTGTCAAACCTATACATTATTGACCAAAATTTTCAAAATAGAAAACCCTTGTTCATTTGAAAAAAATCAATTTGATTCTATCAACATATTAACTATCAAGATGAATTGAAAACCTACACAAATAAGTCAGAAACTAGATTATAAACATGATCTTTAGAATCAAAGCAAACGAAATAAAAAAAATTAATTTAGGGCATCCTAAAAAAATAAGAAATGAAATCGGGGTGGGTTGAGAGTCTTACATAGGTATTGTGAGTCGATCTGAGTGATTTTATAATAATAAAGATGATTAAGGATCCAGAAAAACTGATGTCGAAGGAAAGAGTTCTAGGTGGGTTTCTAGGTTTTCCGCGTGAGAGAGATGAGCCACAAGTTGCAGATCAAAGAAAACAGATATGCATACGGTTCCTGATAAATAATTTAAATGGTTTATCATGTCGATTATTTTATAAGTGATGTGATAAACCACTGATAATTGACTTATCACGTCAGTAATTTTATAACTGATGTGATAAATCATTGGCACTCAGTTTATCACGTCAGTTATAAAATAATCGATGTGATAAATCATTTTTTAGGTTTATCACATTGGTTATTTTATATGCGACGTGATAAACCCCTGATCCTCGGTTTATAACATCGATTATTTTATAACCGATGTGATAAAATTATTTTTTTATGTTTATCAAATCAGTTATAAAATAACCGACGTTATAAACTATTTTTAAGGATTATCACATCTGTTATTTTATAACCGACATGATAAACCACGTTTTTTTTAATTTTTTCATGTCAGTTATAATATTATCGACATGATAAATACATGATTTATAGTTTATCACTTCGATTATTTTATAACCGATGTGATAATCCTTCGTGATTTCATTTATCAGGTCCGTTATTTTATAACCATCGTGATAAATACAATCTTGGAGATTTATCATGTCAGTTAAAAAATAACCGACGTGATGAAAGAAAAATATATATTTATCATGTTGGTTATAAAATAACCGACGTAAAACATACAGTTTCATGGGTTTCCAGGTCGGTTATATATAACCGACATAAAAAATCCCACCGTGATAAATGTTTTCTACACTAGTGACAACTTCAAATGAATTTGGGTTTGCAATGACCATCCAAAATAACTTCCCAAATTTAATCATATCATCCTATAATCCCCAATGTAGATATAACGGAATCTGATGAATGACGCTGTTGAAAACATAAGGACAATACAAGAATAAAAGGATGTTAAAATGAGTTTAAAGGTAGTTAAGACTTATGGTAAGGGATTTCTTGTCGAGCTTTTATTTCTGAAAGAAATATGAAAATTCAAAACTTCTTTCCTTTCATTTTAATAATATAATTCCCCTTTTACATGTTATTGATTTAATCTCTTCCATTTCCTGATATTTAAGTTTAAATTCATTGTTATTCTTTATTAGAGATTACAATTCCAATGATTACAAAAGTGGTAAGGTATCTTTTTCTCAATTTTTATTTTTTTGAGAAAAATTTTATGTTCTACACTAATATTATTTTATGATATTTATATATATACCTTACAACATCAAATATCAAAAATTTATTTGTCCTCGTGATATTTTAATATTTAAATAATTTATCTTCATCATGGGGATTATGATTCAAACGTAATAATGTTGTAAAAAATATTTATTTACAATCTCATTGGTTGTCAGGATTGATAATGATAATGTGTCTAATAAAAAAATATTATAACCCATCACTCAAGACACTCATGAATTTATTATCATCTAGTTATTTCATGAGAATATATGTTTCCCTCCATTTCCTCCCTTTACGTTCTCAAGATATCGAAAATAATTTTCTTAAGAATAAATGAATTTTTGGTCGAAATCAATTTTTCTTCCAAAACCATTTTTTCCAAAAATTATTTCCAAAATGTATTTAATTTTTTTATAATGATTTTATTAATGAAAATTTTACCCTTGATTTACTTTTTAAAAATTATTTTAAATGGAATGGTCATATCATTTACAAAAACAATTCCAATTTGGATTCTAATGAAAATTTAATGGAATATTTATTTTAACATGTAAGGCTTGGCTGAAACAACTTTTCATCATTATAATTATTTTATTTGAAGCCTCCTTTTAAATTTTTCATTAGTATTTTCAAATAAAAGTATTTTCAAATTTTTTCATTTAAAAATATTATTACAATGTTAAAATGATATTTTCCTCAATTATATTATTAATTTATTTCTAAAGGAATACATTATAAGAATTACAACCAATTTTAAAAAAAATGGATTTTAAAAAATGTTTTATGTTTCAAAAATGATTTCCAAATAGAATATATTTTCATCAAAATATGTTTTAAATTATCTTTAAAAATCATTTTGTATCTAATATGTCATCCATTTATGTAACATATTATTTACATGGGATATGAACCAATTATACCATTATTATTTTTCTTTGAATGGTTTATTATGGGAAAATGTTTATAAGTTCTCTTATCTTCCAGTGTTTTTAACATGATAAGATTATAATGAAACTTGATTCCTTTTCTTGGGTTATTCGATGATGAAGTAATGAAATGATGATAAAACCTATATCTTTTTCAAATTGTATGATATGAAGAAATTTTTATGAAACACATTTCATTTTATGGGTTATTATATAATGAATATGATATGTTCTTTTGGCACACACATATATGATTTTCATTTTTTGAATGGTGGGACCTATTTATTCATCTAATGAATTGGGTTAAAATAATTTTTCTATAATCATAGAGGGTAAATAGTTTTTTACCCAAATCCCAAAGAAGAGGGTACAAAGGTGGAAGTCTATGCTTGAAAAATATTGTTCCCTAATGGTTATCCAAGTCTTGATGTAGGTATACAAGTGGTTCAAAAAAGAATAATAGGTTATGAATATTTTGGTGGGTAGTTTGACATAATATTTTCTATGATTATTTATATGACACAATTATTAGTATTATGGAAATATTATTCTCTCTAGGTAAGTGTTCTTTTATTCCCTTATAGTTAATGTCACGTCAACATCAAATCTTTAGGTCGTTACTCAAGATTACAATATTTGGTATATAGGGTATGGTTTTAAAATGTTATTATCATGCTATAATAGCCTTATATTAATATTATTCTTATATATATCCCTTGTTTACCCTTACTTAGAATCTAATCTCACCCTTTCTTATGTTTTCTTACCCCAAATTTTGAGAATGGTTTTAATTTCCAATTCAAAATGGGATAGAATTTATTATAGAAATTGAAGAGAATTCATGAATTAGAATATTTTGTACCATATCTTCAATAGTAATAATATATTTCCATCCTCTAGTATGTCTTTGTATGATGTAATGAATATTTATCTAAAAGGATGTAATATCAAAGTATGAGAATCTTGGGTCACTATAGTTTGTTTTAGAGGATTGGTTTTGTTAAACACTGGAAACCATGATGAGAAACATTTAGTGACATCCATAGGGATACTAATAAGGATATATGCAGGTATGTCTCTAAATATAATTATAAAGATCAGTGAAAGTATAGGAAAATGTCTTCAGATTATGGTAATGGATTGAGTGTGTGGATTAATAAAATTAAATCTTTTTTGGAAACTAAATATGGATGTTGAACTAGAATAGAGGCACCTAAGGGTAATATCTCGAAAAATGGAGACCTGATATGGACTCCATCATTATTTGGTGCATCAAAAAAGGACTTTCTAGATATCTATTTTGACACACCTTAGGGATATTTTATGGAAATTCAAAAACACATAACCATACATAATGAAGGATTTAAATGGATGATGAATTTTAATGATCTAATATAATAAAACAGTGTAATATATTAAATATATGGTGTAATGTTTGAGACACCCTATAAGTGAATTATATGTGGTTTCTAGTATGATTATTATTTCTCACATTGTGCTCTTTGGTTTTATACAATTAAGGGATCTAGAAGGAACATAGTTAACATGGAATAAGAAAGAATTTGTTAAGAAAAATAAAATTGGGATGATGGATAGAATAAATGAAGTTGTGACTATTCCAAATCTATAATCATGATATATGATTTACAATTGGAACCATAACCAACTATAGGACACACCAAATTAGATAAGGATAGAGTTTTCAAAAGAGTTTGTGTAATGGAGACCATAGAGGAATGAAGATTAATATTCTTATATGCCACGAATGTGGGAAGTATCACTCATGATAATGTCTACAAATATAATAATATATGTTGGGTATAGAGAAGAATAAAAAATGCATGTTTTATGAAAACCATGAAACAAGGATTTCTTTGGGATAAACGAAATTTATGTGGCGTTTTCCTAGTTTTCCAAATCGTGTAGCCTAAATGTGCGACAAGACCATAAAAAGAGAATAATTTAATCTAATATTTTTCACTCGAAAAATCCCTTTAAATCATTAGTTTCCACCAATTTTCATAGAATATCGACCTTGGTACCTTCCCATGGAAATATTTAAGATATTCCTCATTCCATTACTCAAATTTAATGGAATTTAGAGCATTTGATCATATGTATTAATAGTTATATTCTCACCCCCTGCTCTCTCTCTATTTTAATATCCCAATTTCTCTAAGGAGGAACCCTCTAATGGTGTTTTTATACATAGATATATGGTTTTAAGTGTGATTTTATATGTCTTACTTCTTATTTTTCCATTCCTTTAGTCATTAAAATCACAAACATGATCTTAAATAAATGTTTACTAACATTTATATTTCAAAATTATTTTATTATGTTTTGATGAAAACAATACTTTTTACTATATGTAGAAATGTTTATTTTGTATTAAATATATTAAAAAATTATCGTTATTTAATATAATCCATAGGATAAAATTTCAATTTCGCCCATTAGATTGACCTTTGTTCTAAATAATTTTTAGTCTTATGCCTTAATAATAAAAGACTTCACTATCAGATGGACCATATTTTCAATTCATCAGACTATCAATCATTATGATTATTTGATTTACAATAAATTCATATGTTTATTATACTATCCAAATGTTTATAATTAGAGTATATAGATTTATCTCTATAAAAAAATATAACATATCATCATCATGCTACTAAAAAAATGACATCATACCTTCAGTTATTTCCAGTCTATCACATGCAAGATGCATGAGGTTGTTGCAAATAACTCAAAAATATGATCATCAGTGATATGACTATAAATTGGAGTTAATTTGAAGAGTTTTGAGTTTATCAAAATCTCAACTCAGGTATTCTAATTTTTAATCAATGTGAACATCTTCATAAAATTTCCTTATAATAATTTAGATAGTTATATTAATATGGAATCCCTGTATGGATTTTAATTCATATATAACTCTCTTTACCTTGAAATAAATTATAATATCATGGTAAATATTGAGGGATTCATAGGATAGGAATATGGTGAATCCTAACCAGCATATCTATATCTTATGAGTTTTGGAAGACAGACAATGATCATCATATCGGGGGATTCTGAAGTTAGAAAGATAGAGTTGATTCTGTTTATCGTATCAAGGTATTTCCTAGTTAAGAAATATTGGATTTTATAGGAGGTATAAAACTCTAGAATTGTTTAGTTAGTGTTTTTGAATAACTAATATCCTAGTGTTAATAGAGAGATTTATTATAATTTTGATTATAATACATTATTACGTTCATAAGTTGTGTATTTATTGTTAGTAAAAGATCTAAATTTATGTTGTGCATTAAATCATAAAATTATTTGTAATATTTACCATTCCAATAGTCCGTTTTATCATTTTTTTAAAATAGACCAATATAAAATACTCTATTATAATCATAATATGTTTATTTATTATTCAAATACACTCATCATCAGGAAATCTCAAATTGTGATGATTTTTACTTAAAGAGGAATTGTGTTTTGTTTTTGTTTTAATTATTTTCTAAAATAATTGAACCCCCTCTCGTATGATATTTTAAACTCCTTCCATCTTATAATTGGTATCAGAGAATTTTCTACTACTTATACTTGTTGAGTTTTAAAAAAAATTTATGTATTAGATGTTTTTTATGTTTTTAAACTTCATTATTATAAATTGTTTTAAAATAATGTGGTTATACAAAAATATTCTCTATTTTTATAAATATAGAAGTTCTAAAAGTTATCAGTTTCGAAAATATAAATCCTAAAATACCACCCATCCTTAGTGGTGCTTATTATGCATACATGAGAGATATGATGAATTCTTTTGTTATCAATTCTAGAGTTAATGATTTTGAAATTATTATTGTAGACTTAAATATTCTTAAAAAGAAGGCAACTACCTTTAAAAATCAAGATAAATAATAATATCAACTAAATTTCAGACTAAAGAGTACATATTTTTCTCAATGAACATGAACATATAAAACCAGATATATTTGGGTTATGTTGATAATAACATAGAAAAAAATTTATAACATACACCTTTTGGTAATTATAATGTTGTTGAGACTAGATGTGTGATGATGAGAGAAGATTATGAATAATTTTATTTTCAACCAAAATAATCTATTACCAAAAATCCTTAATTATACATGAAAATTTTGAACAGTTTTGATTCCCATGGTATAAATAAACTTATAGGTAATTCCTCAGTGGAAAATAATATAGAGATAATTCCAAATGAGGGTAAATACAAAATAACTACCTTCAATTACATATGAATGATAATAAATCATACATTGGATGATCTCATTAGAACCCTCATGCTGTGTGAAGGAAGATTAAATTGAGATGTTGAAAAAATTGAAAAATAATATCAATGGTGTAGAATTTGAAACTAACTATACGGTTTGCACTAAATATTAGTCTTCAAAGAAAATAGAGAACTCCTCAAATAAATTAATAGTTATATATTATTTTTTTCCTTAAACACATTCTAAAAATTAGTTTTCTAATATTTCTAGAAGGATGGAAAACATTTTGGGAGATAAATATTTTCATTTCACATAAAATAACATTCATAAGGAAAAGAATGAAAATAAAGATACAAAAGTTATTTTCTATGAAAGAATAATTATAGGAAATAATAGACTTCATTTTTAAAGTTGGATGGAAAGGAAAGGGAAGAGGGAAATTCTGAATGAAATATAATGATTTATTAGAAGTCGTAAACCATAAAAATTATAAAATCATTTGACACTTGTAGTTCCAATGGTGGTGATATCTCTTCAAAAGTTATTTGGAAAAAAATAATCCTTGATAGATGAATAATATAATTTTTTCTTAAATAATGTTTTAAAAAAATTTCTAACAGATAAGGTATAGACTATTTAATCCCTTACAAATCATTCATTAAATGAAAATTATCCTAGGGATGATAAAAATTATACATCTTCTTATGAAGAATATTCCTCATCTAATTGGGGTAATTAATTAGCTAGATTCAAAGATGTATCTTGGTTTTAAAATATTTTAGAAAATTAAAACTATAATGTTTATAAAAAACATGATAAATAAAAAGTTAAAATTGAAAATATGACTCAAGAATATCTATTTTAACTAAAAAAATATCATATAATTATCAATATTATGATAAACAAATTAAAAAAACAGATACTTTTTAAGAATAAAATATGAAATTAATTGCGAGAAAAATAATTTATAAAACTTTATTGATAAACTTAGTTCTAGTACTATTTATAATAAAGAAAAATGTAGTTATCAAACTAAAATATGAAATATCTAGTCTTATGAAACATCTTACTAATTTTACCACTATTAAGGAAAACATTGAAAAAATGTATATACAAATTATACCTCATGGTAAAAATTTTGGAGTGGGTTATAAAAATCAAAAAACTATTTTTTGTAATAATTATTTCTTCCAAGAAAAGGGCACTATTTTGTAGAAAATTCCAAAGAGGTGGACATTGGAGAAACATTTATTCTTTGAATAGATCATAGTATCTTGTTTTCATAAATATAATATTTCTAAGGAAATGAAATTTTCTAAATGAAGTAATGTTGGTGAAAATTGGCTTTTTTAAATTTTGTTTTTGGATAATACCAGGCCCATGAGGCTTTGGGTTTTGAGAAATTAAATATATCATTTTTAGGAAATTAAATATTTTACAAAAAACAAGAATATTTGGAATAATAATGTAGTTTCTCAAGACAAATTAAAGGAAAACAATATTTCTTTTAAGAATATTTTGAAGATTAAATGTGGAAAAGTAACATTCATAGATAATTATCAAAGAGAAATCATTAGTATATGTGATATTTTCCTAATAGTAAAGGCTATTATTTAAAATGTTATATGTATTTGTTATACTTAAGAACAAACTTACAAGCATAATTCCATTATGTGATGATGGTTATATTTTTCTCTTTATAAATGGTAAGTGTTTATCACACAATTAAAAATATGAATTTATTGTATCCTCCAATTAGAAAGAGAATGTTTGAATGCAAATCATAGTAGACCTTTAGAGCTATTAATTACCATTAGATTGTTTAATGGAACACCAATCATGGTTATGAAATATATGCTTATGTCACTATAACCTTATAAACATATCCATATTTTCTATGGACAGATTTGTTAAGGTTCTACTAGAACTTATGTTCGATTCATAAAACGTTTCTTACACTTTTCAATATCGTAATAAAAATAAGTCCAATTTTAAATCTATTAATAATTTTTCTTATTATGATAATTTATAGTTAGTGAAATTTTAATTACATAGGCCTAAACAAAATGAGCTTATTTTTCGAAAATATTATGTATATTTCATAGTTGATGACTACACTATATATCCATGGGTGAATTTTTATATATGAAAATATAATGTCTTTAGTTATTTTAAATCATTTATATCCATGGTTGAAAATGAGTAAACCCCCTCCTTAAAAAAAATCATATAGATCATGGTGTATAATTTTAAAATTATGAGATTCAAACTTGATGTAGTAAGAATGGTATTATCTATAAATTTTCAACACATAGAAACCCATAGAAAAATAGTATTGTTGAATGAAAAAATACAGTTCTTTTAGATATTTATATAACCTTGATGAGTCAATACTCAGATGCTAAACATTTCTGGGCCAAAGCAGTTAATACAGCCTATAATAATATAAATGTAATTATAATTAGAACTTATATAAAAAAAATCCTTATGAGTTGTGGACAAGAGGAAATTTTTTTATTACTTCATATTTTTTCAATGAAATCAATTCATACTAAATACTAAAAAAAATTATATATTTTCTCCAAAATATGATGAATGAATATTCATAAGTAAATCTAGAACTAGAAAGCCTTATATAATTTTTAATAAAAATTATTATAACATTGAGGATGTTGTGCATGTTATGTTTGATGAAACCAATCCCTTTATTCTCAAACAACCCCAACCAACATCATCAGATTTGTTTTCAAAAAAACTGATTTTCATCCTATTGTACAAAATATATATGATAAGGAGATAACTCAAGAATATGTTTCTGAAGTAATTCCTTAGGAATATATTCAAATTATTCTATAAGATATTATTTTTTATGCTATGATAAATTATTTGTTTCTTAAGAATTATCCTACTGATAATATCATTGGTGATGTAGATCAAATAGTTTTGACTACAAGATTCATGAGAAATGATAGTGAAGATCTAGCATTTTTACACCAATTTTAACCTATGAATCCCAATGAGACTTTAGGTAATTGGAATTTGATAAATTATATACATGATTAACAAATAGAGTTTTAATGGAATCACATCTGGACATTAGTTGAACTTCCTCATGATACTTCCGTAATTGGAGTGAAATGCACTTTTCATAATAAATGTGATGAAAATTGAGTAATTTTTAGAAATAAATCTAGGATTGTTAATAAGGGTTATTACCAACAATATGAAATAGACAATGAATAATAATATGCTCCGGTAGAAATAAATGATGCTACACAAATCCTTTACAGTTTTGTAGAATTTTTTAATTTCAAACTATTTGAAATTGAAATTAGTGTTCTTTCCTTAATGGATTTGTTTGGGAAGAAGTTTATATTGAACAACCCCTTGGTTTTTAAAATAAAATAGCATACAGAACATGTTTTTAAATATACCAAGACACTTTACGGATATGAAAAATCAGATGGATCTTGGTATGATTGATTAACAAGACTATTGTTGAAAAAAAATTGTTGAAAAATATAAATATCAAACTATATTTATAATATAAGTTAATAAAAATATTACTATTATAAAATTTTATGTATATAAAACTATATTTAGTTAAACTCAAAAATAATTAACAGATTACTTTACAGATATTATGTAGTCTGGGTTTGAATTGATTATGATGGGTGAGTTAACATACATTCATGGTTTTCAAATTTCACAATAACCATAAGGAACTTTCATATCTCTGCATAATTATATAAAATATTTAAGTATGAAAAATTGATATAAAAAACTAAAAGTGTTGGAACTACCATTGGTTCTTCAAGTACATTATATCTTTACTAGACAGTGAGTTCATTTGATCAAGATACATTTATTTGTATTATTGTAACCACACAATACTTAATTGACCGCCATTTGAATTTAATTTCATAAGTTTTATTATGGGGTACATATCTAGTCAATAAAAAATAATATCATATTAATGTTGTTAAATTAATTTTTATTTTCGTAAGGTATCCTAGGATACATGATTAATCTATTCTTTTGGAAATATTTTTGAACTAAAATGTTTTTCGGACACTGACTTTGGGGGTGGAGAATGGCTAGAAGAAGTAGATAAAAAACATTTCATTTCATAAGGGACTCTTTAGATTACTAGTTATGTATAAAACAATACTCTTTATTAAATTCCACTTTTAAGGATGAATATAAAGGATATGGATGTTGTTGTCATCATGTGTTATGGATGCAACACACCCTCACAGACTATGCATGAGTTTTACCAAAACAAAAATATTATGTGATAACACAAATTCAATACATTAAGTAAAATCCTATAATATCACCCACGTGCTATGTATATAGATATCAGGAATCATTAATTCAGGATCACAAACATATAGGATATATAATTTTTCAATTCATCAAAATGAAAGAACAACATTCAAATATTTTTAATAATCCCCTTTATTCTGATATATTTGAATACATTAAATAGAATATAAGAATAATCAATATCAAGTGATTACCAATATCTATTTATAGTTTACAATCAACTTACATTAATATACTCCTCTTTATAGGGGTAGTACATAGTTTTTTTTCTAAAACTTTTATTTTATAAAATTTAATGTTTCTAATATGTTTAAATCTCAATGAATTTTCTGTACTCAAATTTCATTAAAAAAATTTCCATAATTTATATTATTTATATATTTAATCATGAAAAAATTATTTTAATAGTTTTTTGAACACAAAATTTTTTCCTGTAAATAAAGCTATCATAATCTTGTTTTATTATAAAACTATCATAATCAGTTATTTAGATCAGTTTTTATTATAAAACTATAATTATCTATTTATGTTACAAAACTAGGAAGAACAATTTTCTCATACCATTAAAATATTCAATACCAAATGGTATAATGATTTTAGTATATACAATTATCTTATAATTTATTTTATATTCAATGTTGATTACAAAATATTTTAGTTTTAATAATTTAATATGCTTGAAATGTTTATGGGTTTCTAATCAGTCTAATATATAATCTCATGAAATTTTTTCATAAAACCTTTATAGTTAAAATATTACATTACAAATTATCTTTAATTAAAAATCATCCTTAAAATCAGTTAAGGTTTTAATATTAACCACATAAAAATTTTATAATATGAACCTTCTCTTATGCATGCGTAAATAAAGGTGGGACACCAAATTTCAAAAAATAGGTTTTAGAATAATCAGATTTGAGTGTCATAAATTATTTAAGTTGGCAGTCGATTTATTTTTGGATTTTTTTTGATCTCCAAATTGAATCCCACTGCCATGGAAACTAGGGAGTATTACTCAAATATGAATTTTATCCAGCACATATAGTAGTTATATTTTGGTTGGATATTATGATTCTATTATAATAATAAATATTTCATTATATGGATGGGAAAATATATGTATAGAAAAATTGAACAATAAATTTATTTTTACTATACTATTATTGTAAAAGTGATTTATGAATATTCTAATTGTAAAAATTTAGGTGATAATTACCTTCTGTATTTACTATGTTTTCAAAGAAATATAACCTTTCATAGAAAAGATTATCTGATTTGGAAGGTTTTCCTTTAGGAGTGGAATCATATCTTCCACCATAAAAATTACCTGATAAATTTTGATCTCTGAAAAATAGTATGATGGAAGATTCTTTATTTAGATTTTATGAAAAATTCAGAATGTTTTCTCATTTATCACTTAATGTTAGGGTTGTGGCATGGTCGATGTAGGGGTATTTAATACCTAAGAAGGGTGGTAGGGACTCCCTTAATTTATCATAAATTTTACTAATTTATTGATATAGATGAGGTGTGATTCCGTTATTATGTTTTTATAAATTATATAATAAGCTATCAAGAGTGCCTCAACTATTTGAATATCATTTTGTTTCTTTATTTCATCAATAAATTGATTTTCAAGGTTATGAAGCTTTTCAATGTCGAGAACCACAAATCCCTAATGCAAGAAAAAATGTTTTTTATTAGTGTATATACTATATGGATAATGAATCTCACCATATATTATATGTAATTGAAATTAGTTAATTAGTTTTATGGAACTATTTTTGAATATCAACCATCTAAAAATATTGAGATTATTGAGAATAAAATAAAATCGGAATAGTCTCTTTATGTGTAGATACAAAATAAATAAAAGAAAATGTTAGATGATGTTTTTAAAATGATCATGAACATTGAAAAAAGTAAACTATAGGATACATAGTATAGAATTTATCTAACAGAGGTCTAATCCATTAATATCCATTCTGATTTAGAACTGAAAAAGGATGAAAATAAAAAGAATCAAAAAAGGTTAATGAGATAAAATTCTAAGAATTTTTATTGGAGGTTTTAAAAATTACTTCATAAAATAAAAATCTATTAGTTTCTCAAACTAATAAAATCAATATAAATGGTGGTCTTGAGTTTTTTGAAGGGTCTATTACAAATTATGTTCCCTATTATGTAGCTGATAGAGGAAATGGAAATGAAATACTTGAAGATGTGACGCCGAAAGCTGTTTTGAAAAATTATGGGAAGGAAAAAAGAATAAATTTATGAATTTGATGGAATAGTATTAATCAAAACAACAACACATCTTGATAAATAACATGAGGAATTTAGAGAAGAAGAAGACAATGAATAATAGGAAAAGAAAGGAACAGTGAAATAAGAAGAAGAAAACGAAGAAAAAGATATTGGTGGCGAAGAAATAGAGTATGACGAAAATATAAAGGAAAAGAAATCATTAGAATTTTCTCCATTATCATAATATTTTCGTTTGTTCTATGATAAGAATGTATACATAGAAATTTCTTAGTAAAAAACATCATCATAATAAGAAAATATTCCATCAATAAAACATAAATAAAAAACAATCAAAATTGAATTTGAATAGAAATATCTACAATCTGAAAAACCCATTCAAAAAATATTGAATCAAATAAGAATGTGGATGTTAAAAATGTTTTAGATGACAATACTAATTCATGTAAAAGGAAATAAAAAGATGATGATGTTTCAAAAACTAATGCTGAATAACCAAAATTGAAAGCTCCCAAACCATTAGTTGGATCATTGAATTTATAGGAAACTATTTCATAGAATTGTTTTGATTTAATTTTATAAAATTTGAGAAGGTTAAAGGATATTGTTCTGTATTTTTCAAATAATGAGGAAATTTATAATCTTATTCAATGATAATTAAAAGAGAAATCATATTCACTGAATGTTTTATTTGAATCAACTACACATATTGATGTGATATGAAAAATTTTCAAGAGAAAGATAGGACGTAGAAAAGATCATATTAACAGATGGTGAAGTTGTCTAATAATATAGACGGTGAGCTTAGAGAACCTGAGGACTAGTTTGAAAATATGATGAAACATACTCAAGAAATGTAATAATCCTTTAACATGTTTTTCATTAGATGTTTCCAAAAGAGTGATTTTTATGGAACAATTTAGAGACACAAATAATGACTAGACTAATGTTGTGAAATCACATAAAAAGAGGGTTTATAGTTTATATTAAGAGAATAATAGGCTCATATTGTGTGAATATTAATTAATCCTTGTAATGTAAGAGAATAAAATTATTATTGAGGTGGTTTTAAATTTTATAATTGATTTCTGAAAGCAAGTATTGATGGTAGAACAAATCATGAAGTAGAGAAGTATCAAGATGAGTTAAAAAGCTGAAGTCCATTATAAAAAAACTACTAAAGAATGAATTGAAAAACTTTCTTTTAACTTTTAATGTATATTTTCTAATATTTTAATGGTTGAATTTGAATGATAATTTTAGACAAATACTTATACATGAATATTTTCCAATAATTTTTTATATGTGTTATTTTTATTATTTCTATGATTATTAGTTAGTTCATAGATTATTGTTTAATATATTATTACTCATATGAAATTTTAGGAAATTATGGTTACATTCGCATTGATTTTTAAAATCAGAAAGGGGGATACTATTTTTGAGATATATTATAATGAGAATTGTTTTATTATGATTATTTTAAAAAGGGGAATAATTTTTATGGAGAAATATCAAGAATCTTTGAGGGAACATTTGTTTTCAAGGAAGGGGGGACACTATCTTTAGGGGAGAAGAATAAATACTTTCCATCATATCATAAAGTATTTATAAACTCAAGGCAGTTATGCAGTATAACATTAATGATAATAAAAGAATAAATAGTTGTAAGTGTTTCAGGGTAATTATTTTCATTTATGTACAATGTTTTGTGCATAAAAAAATGGATTGATTTTTGAGATAGAAGTCTTCCATATTATATTTCCATAACTGTTGTTTTGAAAATAAAAAACACCTTATTAATAAAGTGTTTACTAACATTTATATTAGACAAATATTTAGTATGATGTTTTATAAAACATTAATTTTTACGATACATGAAAGTTTTTCTAATTTATTATAAATAATAAATTGTGTCTTTATTTAATCAAATCCATCAGACTGAATGTCTATACGATCCATCAGACAAACCTTTGTTCTAAACGGTTGTTAGACATATGTCTTACAGGAAAAAGACTTAACTATTAGACTGATCATGGTATCTATATATTGCACTAACACTCATTATGATTACTGTATAGAAAATAAATTAGGAAGTATATATGTATTTCCAAAAGTTCATAACCATAATATATTGGTTTTTATCTATCATACAAAATACAATATAGAATATTCATGGTTTGAAACAAAATAAGATCAGACATTTAGTTATTTCTAGGCTATCAGTTTCAAGCTTTTTGAGGCCATTACAACTGACTCAAAAATATTACCATCATATATATTCCTATAAATAGGATGTCATTTTAAGATTAAGGTGTGTATTACATTCAAAACTCAATTAATCCATTTTTACACAGTTTGAACATTTTTTGAAGACATTATAATACATTAGAGAGTTGAAGTTCTAAGGAATCTGTGTGTTGATTTTAATTCCTTTAGAACCGTTTTTATTTTGTAATCACTTATCCAATCATTATAAATATTGAGAGATTATGAGGATAAAAAATGATAAATATGGTCTATTGGATCAAGGGATTTTTGGTATAGTAATACCAACATCGATCATCTAATCCGGGACTTCTAAGGATAGAAAGATAGAGCTTATTCCAATCATCATTTCGAGGGATCTCCTGGTAAGGAAATACAATCCTTTACATGTGGTATAAAACAATAAATACATTTAGTTAGAGTTTCTGACTTCTGTTTATATTAAGTATAAATGAGTGACTTATTTTAATATAGCTATTATGTCATTCTTACAATTAAAATCTATGTATTTCTTATTTGTACATGTTCTATTTTTCTATATTGCATTATATTATAATGTTTTTTGTAATACATATCTCTCTAATAAACCATTGTATTAGTGTTTATATGATACTAATAAAACATACTTAGATATAATTATACAAGTTTTATTTCAGATTCTAATACTCTTATCATTATAAAATTATTGAGTCCAATCATTTTTATTTAATGAGGTATTGTGTTTTGTGTTTAGTTTCTATTTTTAATTGTAATTCACCACCCCTCTTATATTCCATTATAAACTCATTTGATCCAACGTAAATATATGTTTAATAAAACATGTTTTTAATTCAATATAATAAATATTAAATTATAGATTTCTGTTTACATGATTCAATTCTTTGTTTTGAAGTCATTGTAGGAAGGTTTCATCTCCTCTTTTTTCACTTTCTCCTAAAACACAAAGACTCTTTATTTTATAAATAAATATATTGATCTATTATTGGTCAAAATATTATGAAATATCTAGTTAGGATCCCATTTTATTGGGAATTATAAAATCTATAACTGTGGGTAACACCCATAATGTGTTTGATTAAATTATTTGATGGATTTTGTATTTAAAATAATGGGTTTTTGTGCGAGAACATGTCTTAAAATTCACCTGTGTGTGTTCATTTTCATGTGGAATGGATTATTTAGAAGAAGAATTATCATGATTTCTAATCTTATAAAACATTGGATTATTCCATTGAGTGACCACTTGGGACTCGATGGATGAATACTACATTCGAGTTAGACTATTTTAAAATGGACCTTTTGTTAGTGGTTTCATTGGTGGGTGTTCATCATGTGAAAGTGGGTTCATGTGATGCATGTATTTTTTTTAATGGTTTCACAACCATAAATATAAGTTTATAAAATTCTCCCTATGTTGAATGCATTCATCTACAATTATATTTAAAATGAAACATGATTTAACCTGTTTTTGATTTTAGTTCCATTTGTGGGAAGTATCATATTTTTCGTTCTAGGTTGTGCACTAACCATATTTATATTCACCATGGACAACATTAATACATTGTTAATTATGATATAGGTAAAGGTAAGGTTTAATATTTTACTAGTGGATCATCAAGATGATATGGTTTTTGATGTCTAGAGTTGGATCTTGGGGTGGAATTCATGTCTTGGAGTACAGTTTGGTTCCACATTGGTTCCTTGAGTCTTATTTTCCAAGAGTTAGATTTTTCATTGGTCTTATTTTCCTTGAGTTTGTTATACTTGAGTATATTTTTCATTGATTATTATTGGTCTTGTGAGTTTATAAATTTGTATTATTATCTATTTTAATGTTAAAATAAGGACCATTTCATTATGCAATTATATTTTAGTCTAGTTTTTAATCATATATAATATTATTTCTCTTATTTATAGATTTCGTGTATATTTTCATATAAAATTTCATGAGGGATTTATTAAATCCTTTGAAATTTATTTTTAGACATTGGTTACATTGGGATGTCACCTTGGGTTAATGGAATTTTAGTCCAACCCCAGGCAATAATCTATGTCAGGATGTCACATGAGAAAGAAGGAAAACTTGATCATGGGAATATAAAACTAGTGGTTCCTATTTTATAGGTATAGTTAAGGATATTTATATGGGTCAAAAAATTATGCATCAGTATATGTAGTAAAAGATTTATTTTTTGTTGACTAATGATTTGGAGTATAAATTATTTTAATATTAATTGAAAAGGAAGGAGTTATTTTTTGGAGTTGATGATGATGGTGGAAATAAAGTCATTAACTTTTTAAATGACCGTGGATATCACATACATCACTTAGGTGGGGAAGAAATTACAAAAAAATCAAATTTTTATTTTATAGTGGGGTTTGATAGTGGTATGAGATAAATGTTTATATATGTGTTAAATGGTTTTTGGTAGAAGAAATGTGTGAATTTTACTAAAATTATATTACATTATGGATTCTTGCCAACATTGGGGTAGTTCTAAATATTATTGATTTAGTGGATTTTAAAAATGATTTTGTTAATATGATTTTAAAATTTTATTATAGTGATTTATAATTGGGAAGCACTGTGGATAAAAAAATTGATACAAATATTCTTGAATGAAATATGAGGTATAAGATCACACGAAAAATCTTTATGGGTGGACCTATGGACCCTTATAAAGGAAGAAACATGATTGGGTCATTGATTATAATAAATTTAAATTAATTTTATGGGACTGAAAATATTATATATTTCTGTAAATTTAGTGATATATACATTTTATATCATTGTTATTAAAATGGAAAGATTATTTTATGATAATTTAATCAAAGGATTGACATGCTTGAAGGGTTATTGTATTAGAATATTGTAATTAATGGTTATGGGGAAGGAATAATGATTTTTTGAATGAATATCATTAGATACCATGTGTCTAGAACCATAATTTTGTTCTAAGTTATCATTAAAGGAAATAATTTGATAAGATTTAGTGTAGGAAAGAAACTATAGTTTTTATTCACCTATCTAGACATTTTATGTTATCTATGTACTAATCACCAATGATATATGAAATGGTTGAGTATATATTAAATGTTCCAAATTCAATTATTATCTTTATCATTATTCATTCCATTATTTGTATAAGACTTGGTATTTCTAATATTGTGGTATTAATTCGATAGTCCATGCTAAAATCTATTATAATCATTGGTAAGATATGAGGTAGATACTAATATATAAAATGGTGTTAATCCTAGACAAATGTGATAGTGAAATAGAGGGTAGTGAATCAGGGTATCATAAATTCATCTCTCAAACATTTATAATGATCTTGATACCTTTTATATGGAATGAATCTTTACATCCATATTTTATTATAATGTAATAATCTTGTAGAGAAGGAACAAATGGCTTGTTACCTTGTTCTCTAAAATGGTATGTTTTAAGGAGAAAGCTAAGGAAAAATTCATATTCAAATAAATTACTATGCTCCATAATTTGGCTATAAACTAAAAGCACCTAAACTGACCCTCTATGTTTAAAACTATCACTAGATAATTGTTCACACCTTACAAGTACTAAGGGAAGATGCACCTCCTTCATGTATTGAATCCTCTATTTTCATAAACATAAATATAATGTTTCATAAAAAATTGTGTGTTAATATATTAAAATTTCATCCACATGATGAATTCTAATATTTTTCTAGTGAAAATGTATCCTAGGATAACTTCATGAATTTATAGATATATAAATAATTAATAATGTTTTCTCTTTAAGGATATTTGTTTTGTATCTTCCTTTTTTATACATGATCAAATTAAATTTTGGGTTCATAAAAATATCCAACCCTGAATTTAATGACATAGATTATTTATCATTTAAAAAATCATCCGTGATCATAAAAAGTTCCCAAAATAGTATAATTTGACCAATATATTCATATTACAATTATTAAACATCTAGAATTTATTTCTATTTAATTAATCATTAATTTAAGATATATTTGTAAAATTAATTTACTAGGTTTTGCGACCTTTCACGACGGTGATGTATTTCATAGTTCCATTGTTTTTATATCTGAATTACCTTCTATGGGTTGTGATTGGTCAAATAAATAAATAAATAAAATCAAACAAATAAAATTTATGTGATTCTCCCTTGATCAATTTTATTTTCTCAATCTCTTATGATCTCTAATCTGGTAATGGAAACCACCCATCATTCTTACCAAACAGGTTCCAAATTATCTATTACCACTAAAACTCATCTTCACATCCTCTATGAAAGAACACTTATCTTGTGATATGAACTATATATTGAATGAAACTACTATAGTATGGATATACAGTGCAATTTGAACACCAAAACATCAAAAACAAAAATACCTCTGTAGTAGGAATTTATGGTGTGGTTCCTCCACAATAACATGGCTGTAATTAATTTGTCTCGGCTAGTAAAATTAACCTCGATATTTTTGTGGGGTACCTAATACATGTACATTAAAAACCCATAATCACCATGAAATGGTATGTAATTGAACGTTATAAAGTTTATAAATAACAATATGGTGACCTTGATGACCCTTATGAAGTACTAAAGAAAAAACAATAGGTTTCCCCGTTTAGAAAACCATCCCATGAGGCCACACAAAAGAACTCATTTCCATCTCAACCATTTCATCCCATAACATTGATAATTATAGTGTGGATTCATTCCAATTAATGATACTAATATATTTTATTTCAATTCCATCTTGTCATTCATTATTATGTTGAAAACTTATATTCAATTCCATTAAACAGCCTTTAAAAAAACAAAAACAAAAAATAATTTCTATCCAATCCTCCTAACTTTAATGGAGAGAATAAATTACTCACTAATCACTAAATAAAATCCAACAAAAGTAGATATCAATGTAAAAAATAATAATGTAATTAATATATCCTCAATAAAACCTCCTTATTCTTTATAAACATTATTCTTCATATATAAAACATAGAAAACGATTTAATTAATCATCATCTATCCCCCATTATAAAATAACATTTCATCCCATTTTAAAGTGTTTATAACATTAAAAATTAAACTAATTGATTCTCCCCTTTACAAAAAAATCTCTATCATTGTTAATGATCCCAGAGAGAACATCATTGAATGCTCACAAAATAGAGTAGGATAATCAGAGATTAAAAATAAGAGAGGCTTAATAAGAATTACAGTAGAATTAATTTCTTTTGGGGAATGGTGTTCCCTTTCACACACTATCTTTGTTGATAGAGTTTGATAGAGTATAAGTTTCAACATATTTTACTCAGAATTGGATTTGGTTTGTCCCCCATTCATGATATGTACAACTTAATACTGTATTAAATAATACTATAACTTCAAAAAATCCTTATTCCACCATCCTTGTAATTAAATAATAATTGATCACTATTTCATATTTTATTCAATGGTAATAAATATTTTTACTATGATTAAAACAACTTGTTTAATTGCAAATGAATAAAATAGACAATTTCCCATCCATTGGAGCATGCTCTAGTAATTTATTTTTTCATATCAGCTAACTACATACTTTATTTTCCAATATATATTTATCCTTAATGGTACACAATAAAATTTAGTCCGATTTTTTACTCTATAAGAAATTATGTAATTTATATGAGAAAATTACCTTCAAATTTCCACTTTTTGTCACCATTATAACCTAACTAGTCTATATTACTCTATATAAATTACTCATACTATGATGATCAATGATAGACCAACCTAAATTTCCATGTATCATTGAAATACTAGATTATTTTCTTCACTTATTTCACATGTCTCCTTATTATTTCATTTGTAACATGAATTCTGGTATGTGGAAAAAATATATCCAACCACTTGGTAGTTAAGTACAATATGTTCCTAATAATATACTAGTACTCTATCACATCAACCTTCCTTCTATATACATACTATGAAAATATTTTTCATTTATCCATTTCATATTTCATTATCTTGAAATCATAAATTTCATGCTATTAGAGATCATTCATAGAAGCCTTCATTTCAGAAATGAATTATTAATTTTCTCAATGGATTACCTCTGGTATAATTAAAATTTTCAACTCTAATATTATTGAAATTTCATATTCACACAAACATTATTTTGAAAAACATTCATTGAGAATTATTTAATAAAATAATAATAAAATCATCTATAAAATTTAACATCAACATTAATTTATTTAATATACATATTGATATATAGGTTTTGATCAAAACATACTCCTTTGAAACTATTCATATTTAGATATTGATCAAGCCAAAAGTGATATGATAATTATGAATGCTTCCACCCATATTCTTTAATATTTAAATGGAACACCTTCATCTCAAAATAATTAATAAAAAATAATATGTTTTCACAGTTAACATTTCGTATTTAAGAAACCAATTGAGGATAGATGATTTTATATCCATTTGATAGATTCTACACCCACTTTTCACTACCATAACTAAGAATTACCATATAGTCTATAACAAAACAACTATTGAAAATGTCTCATTGGTATCAATACCTCCTATTTAGGATTATCTCTTTGACAACATACATGTTTTATTCGCTTTTACCTTTCTATCTATATTTAGTTTATTCTGGAATATCTACATTTTTTTGATGATGTTCTCATCCACTAGACATGGGAAACCTTCCCATTATTAGTTCTTTTCTATTTGATTTATAACTTCAATAATTAATTTTATCCAATTGTCATATTTATTATCATCTCCAAAATTTTTTCCTCTATTGGGGTTAATAGTGTAGTATTTTTGTAATCCTTGTATTGAGTTTGAACTGGAGGTATATTTTACCAACAATATTTCTATCATAGATTTTAGCTCTTCTAATATTTATCTTTTCAATTTTTGACCATGATATGATTTATTCTATGTCAGAATTATATTATGATTCTTTACACTCCTCTGATCTACCTTAATGCTAGTCACCTCAGTATCACTTCACTCATTGATTTTACCATTACTTTAATAAGAATTTTCTCACCAATTTTAAAAATCTTCTCATTCACTATAAAAATTACATACTCTCTTTAAAAAACATCCCATATCATTTTAAATTATCATTTGAAGGAACATATTTTTTATAAATAATCAATGAATATTCATTCATCACCATAAACATATAACTTCATACTTTTTTCTCTTTATTGAGAATATAACACATTCTTATTAAAAATAATAATTATTTAAATTTTATTTTCCTCTATACGAAATCCCATACAAGGACTAATCATCATTCAAACATATATAATATATATTTTTAATGTATACTGATGTAATCATATCCTCATTCTAATAATTATTTTTTATATTGATCTTCATGAGAATTTTTTGTGACATGTTGTTGATAATCAAGTTCATCCTTTCAATTACATTGTCGTTTTGTTGATTTATTAAAAAAATACATTACTGTATTATATAATTTTTAAAATACACATCAACATATAAAATAGTTATTTTTGTACCATTATCAATCCAAAACATAGTAATTTTAAGTCCAATAATCTTATTTTCTAATGATCAGTACTGGGAAATTCCATTTAATACCTCATATATATAATTAATATCAACAATTCATCCCACATATATATAATCATGAATAAAAAATATGTTACCTTTTTTCATCCATATATTTTGGAATCATGGGCCCAAAAAAATCCACATGCACTAGTTCAAGTAACCTTATTATTATCTCCTTCTATAAATTTATAGGTATTTTGAATAATCTGTACCTTTTTATAACTATCGGAACTGCGAGTTTGATTATATGTGACCTTTGGGATGTCATAATATCCATCATTCGACACCATCCCACATAGGATTTCAAGATCATTTATACATTTTTTTTCCATAATTTGTTTTCTTCTACTTTGGACTAAAAACATTTATCTTATTCACTAATGAGGTAATGATTTCCCTTAGAGAAACATCCTTAGAAAACAATTGATTAATTTCATCGTTCAATAATACATGACTTATTGTTAAACATCCCCTCTTGTATTGAGTCATATAATTAACCCACATTAAGAATATTTTTATTGAGAACATCAACAAGAATGACCACCTTTATCTATAAATAATTTCCAAAAAAATTGCATTATTGGGACTAATAATCATTATTTCCTCATTGTTTTCATATTTTTTTGATAATATTTTAATTTTATATCTTGTGGGGTGAACAACCACTCTCTTTTTTCTAGGTTTTTGGAACAATCCATTTAATTAAAGGGAACTTATGTATCATTCACCTATTTATATTTTCTCTTATTAGTCCTTGTTTGACTATTAGTTTCCATTATTAGTGGAAAAACTTGTTTCATATACCAATCCACAACTTCTTCCTCAAATAGCATGGATGTAATTTTTTTAGTTTTTCTCGTGTATGATGATGTCACCATCTTGTGAAATATATTTCATTAGGTCTTATTTTTTCATAGTACATTATACATATGATATAAAATTATCTACTTTGTGTCTATATCCCCCAAGACAAAGTAATATCCATAAAAAATATTATGTATATTAAATTGTTCTATTTTTTGGTTTACTATAATGGTTATTGTGAATTTTTTCCAAGGAACACACAAGTTTTCTATGATATTTATTTTTCAAAAATTGGGTAATTGATAATTATAATATATCTTACATTTTCATATATGTATATTTTTGTATTTTGAGAGTTACCTAAATCAATATCCTTCAGTGGTGTTGGTTCTTCTGGTTTGGGGTTAACTACCACTTCATTTTTTCCGTTAAATGTCCCATTTAAATGAAATTTGTTATCTATGAACCACTAAGCTAAAATAAAACTATCCAACCTCTACATATATTTCCTACTCACCTCCTTAGATTTCTTTATATCTTATAAATTATATCTTTAAGATTTCATATTGGATGTTAAAATATTTTCTTGATTACTAAGAACTCATCACAATTTTTGGACATCATATTTGAGTTACTCGATTATTTTGAAATGATATTTCAATAAATTGTAAAATCCATATTGGATGTGATCTTCCTCTTCAGAATTGAGATTTTACTCAATCAAATTTTATTAATCGATTATAATTATTTATTTTATTTATTTATTCTACACATTTATTTTGTAAATATTTTCTTCTAACTGTTTAATGTAAACCTATATTCTTATAAAATGTCATTAATTTTCTTGTTTTTGTTCCCTAAATGTATCTTTCAAAAAGAGATTCATTGACTTCAGCTGCATGTTTAGATCTACCCATGACTTCAATACTTTTTAGAGTTATCATCTACTTGTGTAAGTTCTACAAAAAACGTATGTACTTCTTCACTGAGGTTAATATAGTCCTTGACCTCCTCAACTTATGTTCCTTAGATATATCATCATCTCTTGAAAGTAAATAAAAACTATTAATGAATTTAAAATATGAATTTCTCCCACCATTTATATCCTCCAAATACTTATTCAAATATAAGTCATTTTCATTTTCATCTTGTAATTTCATAGTATACCTAGATGAATCATTTTTTCACCCATAAAAAATCAAGGGGATTCCTTCCATCAATTTAATTTATCACTTTTTAGTTAAATGTAATGGAAATTTCGTACAACAACAACTTATTATTCATCAATACCCTCAAATAATGATATTTTATTCATTTCATTGAATGAATTATTCTATGAATTCACCTTTTTCCATGACCCACAATCATTATTCCTCATCTCATATGAAATTAGAGTGAAATGGAAGCTATCTAATATCTTCATCGTTCCATCATTATCAGCATGAATTGACATATTGAGTCTGAATTAGTAATTTAGTATTATTTTGGAATCCTTTAAGAAATTTACTTCATCAAGGATTTATCTGTGCTTGTTCATATTATCTATAAGAATGGTCACCAAATTAATGAATGAATCTACTTCTGCTTCAAAATAATGCTTTATTTTTTAATAATTATACCAAAAAACCAACATTAAATAATATGAAGCATTAAAATCACTTTAAATATTCAGACGTTTCTCTCACATAACAAATAATATTTTTCATGAAATCACCATTGTGTCGATAATATTGTTCAATGCTCCCACTAATGCATTAATCTACTTGGAATCATCATCCTAATATTTTTTATCTATATATTATAATGCTTCAATATGAATTACACTATGGATTATATTCATAAAATCTACATATTTAGCTATACCTAGCAAACCAAATTATTGTTACAATATGTTTTTTCATAGTTGGAAATTACATCAATAAAAATAAGTATTACAATATGATTAAAGTTTTCATCTATCAATTATCATAGGGAGATATTTTTTTAAGAAGCATTAGATGTAATACAAATTGTTGTTACTAAAAAATGGTGATACACTGAGAGAGGGTATGGTGAATCAAGGTGTTATAAATTATTTTATAATCCCGTTACCATAGTGTTCTCCCCTATTAAAAGGATCACCTCTTTGTTTCCATCGGTCATTATAAGGAATTAAAATACTGAAAAATGAACACATAGTTTTTAATATAGTTAACTCATTATGAAATATCCAATAATAATTTTATATTACTATGTAATTGAATAACTATGATATCTACATTGATATAAATTTCAATGCAGCTGCACTAACAATTCTTGTTTACAACACCCATAGAATGACTATCCTTTAATATAAACACAATTGGTATAGAATTATCCTACACTGATTACAACTTTTATTGTAATATACATAGAAATAAAATTACACAAAAATGGTGTTTCAATCTACTACACCTTTTTCAACCCAATCAATTTGAAAATTCCTCTTATGAGAATTTATACCGGATCAACATCCATAATTTTAAACAATTACTACAATTTACACATTTTACTTTGATAAATATTCTCTTCATGTATACTAATTTATTTTAATACTAGTATTTTATTTATTTACATTCATACAAAATTTATATAATTAGTATAATTAATAGGATTAATTATACTTTCAAAAATCAGGTGAAATAATTACATGTTTGAAACATAGTTAATTGGGTTCATTATATTCAAATTATACTGTGTCAACTATTGAAATTTCATCCACTTGATTTATCAATAATTCCATCAACTATATCAAAATAAGTTAATATATACATTAAATGCTTTATGAAAACATGGAATATCTTAGCTTCTGTTTTTCTTCAATTTGGATTCCTTTTTTGTGGCATAGTTACTGGTCAAAAACAAAATCCTAAAAACATATTGAATATATAAAATTTAATTATACTGAAATATTTCCATGATTTTATCAATATCAAATGGTCGAAAATATCATTGTGGTTCAACCCGTTCACTATTTAATTGAGATCCCCAAACATCAAATTACCCTAATAGTCTTCTTAATATCCTCCATATAACAAAATTTGTTTTCCATTGTGAATGATGTACTGAATTATACTATAGAGGCATGAATTTCTCATGTGTATGAACAAATTTACCTAAAAACCCATCTATAAATAGAAATTATTAAATGGTTTCTTCACATTGGTGTTGAGGTATTCGATTGGGAAGACC
The DNA here is from genome assembly GCA_963277665.1 of Viscum album. Taxonomy (NCBI): domain Eukaryota; kingdom Viridiplantae; phylum Streptophyta; class Magnoliopsida; order Santalales; family Viscaceae; genus Viscum; species Viscum album. Next base: position 572,086,652 of record OY728122.1, on the reverse strand, counting down.
CAAAAAAAATTCCTCAGAACAATTTTGTTGTGACTAGAATTTCCAAGGTGCAAACAAAAATTCACCATGAAATGGTAAGGTATTGAAATAATAAATTTTATGTAGGATCCATAAGAATACCCTGGGAAAACATTTTAATTCTCCACAGTGGTAAAATATTTTAATCGAGGAAAAAAACCTCCACATGGGTCCTTGTTCCAAATACTCACTATAGTACATTGTATCCATGTCATGGTGAAATAAGGAATATTACAAAATATTTTTATCCTATATTTTAAACCACATAAATTGGTTCAAATTTCCCATAGTCCCTCTTTATAACCTCCAAATATTATTAGATGAAAATTTGATAGTCATGGAAATTAACATAACTGTAAATACATTAAAGTATTTGTTTTTTGAATAATGGGAATTTGAGGAAATATCACCATTATTTGGGAAATGAAATTCCGTAAAGGTGAATATAGATATTGAGATCATATTTTTTTTTAAAAATACTAATACTAATTATATGTTAACATATACATAAACTATTTTATGTTCTGTATCATAATTTTATATGGATATAGAACTCTCTAGTACAGCGGTGGAGATTTATAATGTAATAGAGAAAAAAATTAAAAGGTTTTAATAGAGGAATTATTATAGGAACTCAATAAAAATGGAGTGTAAATATAATTTAATGTATCAAGTTGAGTAAAATACATCGTATGAGGAACCCAGTGTTTCATTCATGTAATCATTATATTCACCTAATGTTTAATTTTTACAAAAATATTGAAATAAGAGGGTCTAGTATTATATCAAATGATTTGAGGAGAAATAATTTGTGAGATATATTATTGAATTTAATGGATATAGAGATATAGAGACACTTTTTTGCCATAGTTTACTTCAATTGTAAATTAATTTTGTGACGAATGATATGAAATTTACACTATCAGAGTATTGAATGAGGTCTATTATAGGATTTATATCTAAGTGTGATGTAATTAAAATTGATTATATTTTTTAGTTGGATGGAATTAAATTAATCTATACGACCATAATGAATAGAATTAACCAAAACCTATAGGACTCTGCCTATGGTGGAAATAATATTAGGCATGAAAACTATACGTCAACTTGAATTGTACTTTAGTCAATAACAAGTATCTAATGTATCAATCATTCATAATTGAATGCATTAAAATATTTATTTGAATAAAACAAGGTGTAATAATTAAATTTAAATCCAAACTGATATTTTTTTTACCAAAATTCATAACAATTTCCCACTACTAGGAAATATTACAATGAAATTGTGAATGGGAAACCATATAGCATCGTAGTGATTTCCCATGGGATTAATTAAAAAATTTACCAAAAAACAACACAAAGGATCTTGAGATATAATATAATTAATTTAACAACCAAAACTAATAGAATCTTAGTAATAATAGAAACTATATATATAATATAAATGATAATAAAAGTAATTAGAATGTTCCTATCCTTGAACAATATGTGTCAATGTGAATAGCTCATACTATCACATTAGTGAGATAATGAGATAAATAAAATAACCATTGATAATGTTTCTAGGGATATTCCAAATCATTCCATAAGTAAAATCCAAAATAAATATTAAAATATAAATACATATAACTCACACATCGATAAGATAAAAAACAATAATGGTTCCTTCATCCCAACACCCACAAACTATCTCACCATAGCTGCCAACATCTATAGTACTGTCTCTAAAGCTTTATTCTATTCATGGATGTGGGGGAAAAAGAAATACATTAACTAGACATATAGTGCCCTACAAATCCCACTAAATTTTAGTCATGCATGGAATCATATATCGGGTGGTAGTAGTGTAGTAATTTATGGGCATACATTATTTAATCTATTATATTAACATTAAATATTTTTAGGCAAATATAATCCAATTAATCTCTAAAATACATCAGTATACTCCCCATGATTATGAACCATTGGTAATCATAAATATTAACAATTAGCACAATTGGATGTTAACATGGGTAATTATTGGTAAATAACTAAAATTCATCCATATAGAATGGTCGATAATTACATGGAATCATTATTAATTATTAAATAGTTAATGTCATTAAAATTACCAGATAATAATAATTTTTAAATACCTAAATTCACCACATGAAATTAATCCCGAACAATATCAATAATTTACAAACACACCATTTATAAATAACTGAAATCATTATTAATAATTTATTAGTATTAGACCCTATCACACATCTCACATAAATACCTCATCATAAATCCATATTTTGATCTATATCCCTGACTACATGCATAGTCAAAACTGTCATTGTTTCTATAATTTCACCCACATTATCAATTAAGCCTATAATAATTTCTATATTCTTATCCACATAAATTTAAACATCAATATCAAATCACAACTATAAGTATTTTTATCACTCTTTTAAGAATTAAATAGAATTAATTAACTTTTAGTAAATATAACTCACTTATATAAACTATAAATTTAACTATAGTGATAGATAAATACACTATAGAAGATAACCTAAGTATAATATATCTACATATTATTTTATATACTCTTTAATATAAACATTTATACATTATTTATTTTAAGGGAAATATATTTGAAACTAGTATTCTTCAGGACATTCTTGTTCAATTAAACATGAACCTTGTAATGTTGGAAATACCTATTATCCCAACTCCACCCCATGTAACACACTAACAAAATGAACATTAATTCTATAAAATGGAACAACCTAATGAAATGGTGGAATGAACCATGTGTAAATACCTTCCACATTAACCTATGATATAAAAATACTTATGGGAAAAAAATTTAAAGAGTACCATGAATCTATACCAAATAGGATCTTACCATTATGACACACATAAATCAACACTTCTCACCACATATTGTATTTCTGGATAAATAACCTAATTAATGATAAAATATCAATAAATAGACTCCATAATGTAATTAATATATCAATATAAAATATATTTCAAAACTAAAATAATCATCGAATCTTGAATGACGATAATAATTATTAGAGGTTTTTATAAAACCTGAATAAAAATTATTTAAACATATATTTACAATTATTTTTAAATTAAATAATTCCCCACCTTATATCACTATTATTTAGAGAAATAGACACCATTGAATTCAATAATGGAATTACGAAACCCATTTTTCCTGACAAATAATTGTCAATTTTATTTTTAAAAATTCATCAATAAATAATAAAAATCATAATTTAACCGCTATAAATTCAAAAAGGAGAGCAGTGGTCTAGAATGACCTTCCACAAGTACGTGATGATCATTTTTTTCTATTCCATTGATGATAATATCTAAAAAATTATCTAATTTTATTCTTTTTAGCCCCACTTTTACTCCCCACAATACACCTACACGAAATTGTTTTCAATATAGTAGAATAATGTAGAGGATATATGATAATTTTCTCTATGGAAGTATCTACCCTTAATATTTAATCCATTAATTTAATTATACCATGTCACAACTCTTTGTATTACCTTTTTTCTCGATACTATTAATTCACTGGTTCAAAAAAAATTAAACATTTTGAATTAACATAATGAAATGTTTTCTAATTTATCCTCTAATATTCCCTTCCATTGTCACCATATATAATTCTCAAAAATTTCAAAAAAATTATTAATGATAATTTTCCAAAAAAAATAATTTCCATTAAATTCAAATTTTATTCATTATATTTATACAATACTCCATAAATGTAATATATTTTTATCCACCTTAAAAATTATAAAAACCACCCTTGGTAAAGATTTAATAATTTGATGCCAATTGAGAACTCCAAATTTTATTTAAAGAAATATATTATTATGTTACACATTACAACCAAAAATTATAAATATTTTATAATCTCTAGATATAGAAATTTTATGTCTCCACCCTAAATAGTAGTTTGAATCATTTCTTATTTTAGATTTCATAGGGACATTATTGGGGGTTATATAGAGAAAATCACATCTACTCTAGTTGTGTGGGTTAAAAACACAAAACCTTATTTTAGGATTCTATAATAAGCATATTTACTAGACAATAGTTTAATACAATCATTGATATAGGATACTATATACCTATGAACCAATATATGGATTTAAATACCATTGTAATGTGTGGTACTACATGTATATCATGTAATATAACTTATTATTACGATTTATGAGAACAAGTTGTTATATGGTTTCAATAGTGCTTCATTATTATATGTTTTTTTAGCTCATGATATTGTAAATTATGTTTTTCTAACTCTATGGAATTAGTCATTACTCAAAACAATTCAAATTAATGTGTTATTTTTCCTTTATTTTTTCTTTTTGATATTTATGAAAACATTAAATGTCAAATAATTCGTTTTAGTCACATGTATTATTGTAATACATGAATACCCATTATATATAGTACTATAATAAGATGAAATAATATCACAAAGAAAAAATATTTAAAAAAGATTTCATAAATTAATATTATAATGTTAATAACCTTAAATAAATTTTATAATCATAATGTTAAAATTATTAATAATTAAATAAATATCTCATTAAGGAACAATGATCAAAAATTGTTCGGCATAAATTCAAATGGTTTTACATCAAATTATTATATATTATGTGGAAAATAAAAGTAGTCATATAAATTTATGATATATTGATTCTACCAAAATCGATTCATACAATTTGATTTTGACATATAAAAAATTAAGATATATAAAAAATTAATTAAAAAAATAAATTACATTTTTTTACGCTGTAGTTATAAAACATTTATCGTTCTAATTTATTGGTCCAAATTATTAATCTAATTAAAAATTTTAATTCTCTGAACAAAATTCAATGTATGATACAATCACATATTTGAATATATTTTATGATTATTTTTTTTTAAATTTTTTATGATCATGAGACATTGATCATGTAAAATTAAAACTAAAAAATTAATATATATATATATATATAAATCTTATACTATTTATTAAACTCAATACGTCAATACATAAAATATATTATGTATAGATATGAAAATATTTATTTATATTAATTGAGAATCATGATGTGACAACCATAAAAAGGGGGGGAAACATAAAAATACATCAAATTTTGTTTTACCCATGACCAATATCCCAATAGATGATCTATTTCATCTAGAAATATAGAATAACAATTGATAGAAACCTAATAAGGAATTTTTTACCAATTATATATAATAAAATATATTCTTATCATCCCCGATGTGGTACATTGATGATAATAATGGGAATACCAATTTGGGGTATATCAAGCTAGGTAATATTATGTTTAAGGAGATTTAGTTATAGCCAAATCGTGATATTTACCAAGATAGATTTATTCATGAATTATTAATTCTATCAATACATCAATATATTTCTTATGTGATGTTTTTCCATTGATAGATATTTATGTATTAAACTACCGTTTATATTGCTATCATGATAAAATTAATTAAATTAATAAAATTGTAATTATATGGGGAATAATGTTCATTTTTTAGTAAATAATGAATACATGATATAAAAATTATCTCAAAACATCATATTATTAGTATACTCTAGAGAATTATGTTTGAAAATAAAATAAAAAAATGAACTAATTAATCATATATTTAGAACCTATATATTACACATATCCCACTTGATTATAATATAATAGTTATTTATTCAGATGATATTATTCATTATCATATTTGTAAACATGTCTTATTAATGTACCACTAGGGTCATTGATCACATTGATGAGATGTAGTCTTTAAAGAATTTGTTTACATGTTATGTTATATTATGTTTCCCTAATGTTTTCTATATCCATGTTATTATTATAGAAGATCTCATAGTGATCCATAATTATTGTAAAAACTTTATATTTTTTTAAAAATAATTCTAATCCAAAATAGTCTCCCACAATTATTGAAAATATAAATATTAGGATTTAAAATTATACTTGTTTATTTATAATTATTATTTAATTAAGGATTTTCATTGATTTTTAATTAACAAAAAAATATATAGAATATAACATTATATATTCACAAATTATTTAGTAAATTATTAATAGTGAATAAGTATTACTCACATGGATCATATTTTTATATTTTTTCATTATAAATGTTATGACATGTCCAAAAATGTACATAATATGTCATATTCAATTGAATCAGTAATTAATGCATAAATTAATTATTTTTTTAATATAAATATATAAATATTAAAAATGTTCCTTTTATTTTTTTTTCATTTTCTAATGCTATGATCACCCTATTGAATTTAATTATCATGTGAAAATTGAATATTTTTTGAACATTTCTATGTTGACTTAGTTTGAGAATCCCCACTGATACATCACTTGAAAATTTTATACATAAATGGTATGTTTATTCTTATATATATTTTATGAATAGTAATTTTTAAAGAAGAAACATTATATGTTTTGAGTAGGAATTTCAATTTAAATTAGTAATTATTCATCGACATAGTAATAAAATAATTTATTCATAATTTGATTATGTTTGAACATAAAATAATTATATTATTTTTAATAAATAAAAACTATTTAATTAATTTTTCAAAATAAGAATATCCCATATGGGAAACCGAATTGCCCTTTAAAATTTACCTTTTAAATTTCTAAACCATTTTATCACTCATTGGATTGAAAAAATCATTAGGTTCCTTAGGAAACAAATACATAATTAATCCAAATATATAAAATGAATTGTAAATTACATATGACCGATCTGATAATAAATGAGTGATAAAATATATATAATGATTTTTATGAACTAAAAAATCAAAATATTATATAATATTCTTTATAGTCAATTCACTAGTTTTTTCAAAACCATTTATAATTAAAGATAATTAATGGATAGATACTCTATCACCAATGCCATTTTTTCTGTTGAAGATTCATTTGAACACTATATGTCATGATCTATAAGATAAATCTATGAAATTAATATAATTTTTTTCTTCAATCATTATATATTATCTATTATTTCTCACATATAATTCTATTAAAATAAAATTATAATAAATTCTTATAAGGTTGTATATTGATCAACAATGACCACAATATCTCTATAATTTTCCATTTCAAATATATATCGATCCAACTGCAGATAAATATTAATAAGTCATATTACAAAAACTGTATATTAATATAAATATTCATAAAAATATTTTACAAAATAAATTCATCCATATTTATTATTATGTAATATTGTTACCTCGAAGCACTGGGACATTATGTTTTCTTTATGTTATATTTCATGGGAAATGAATCACCTCAACCATAATTATGTTCAATTTTATGCCTAGTTGGGTAGAATAATTAATAAAACCTCATTTCCATAAGATAATCCATAAAGTGACATTTATTTGATTTTGGTGTTATATTAATTGAATCCAGTCATATTAATTGGTCATAAAAACCGCAAATATTTGTGAACTTTTTAAGTAATAAACCCACCCTATATCTAATAATATTTATTTCTGATATCAAAATAAACCACTGAATTATGGTCTTATATGATAATTTAAGAATGATATTATTCATTATTTGTTCAAATAGTTATCAAAAACTTAAATTATGTATTCACATCCATAATTCCAGTGATGGGGTTTTTTATGATTTTAAATATTCACTGATTAATATGTTATTAAACTCATTTAATATAAAAAATGATTCATAATTTTTATTTATAAGGAAAACATATTGATATCAACTGTAAAAACTGATAAATATTACCTTGTATAGATATCCACATCGATCATAGACACCACATTTCCACATATATATATATATATATTAATGTAATAGGCTCTATAATAGTATTTCTCTAACTCCTTTTCCATAAAATCAGTATTTTCTAACTATTACCCTTAACATGGATGATTAGTATTAAATAATATTAGAAAAAATTATAATAAGAGAATACTTCATGATTTATTTAAATATTAATGTAATAATTGTATCAAAAGAGACAATTTTAATGGTTTAGGGAATTATAATTCTTTTTATTAACTTATTTCACATACCCATTATAAATAGAATTTTTAGAATATAATTAATATAATTAATTTCCTATATAAATAAATAAAATATATTATATTAGTTTATATATAATTATGGTTTTCATATATTTAATGAAAAACACTATATTTTAAGTGTATGACAAATAAATAATGTAAATATTAATTATTTATAAAAAATAATAGTTTCATTTACTGAGATTTGTTTCATTTTCTGGGGAAACAACCCTAGTCCAAACAAATTCAAAATAATCCAATAAAGTGTATGTCATTATTATAGTAAAATTTATTTTAATTAAATAAAAAATAATTAATTTATATACATTTATATATATAATTTTACCTACCCAAGAGATTTTACATGAGATTGGTGGAAATCCATACATAGAAAAAATATACCACATCCAAGGCTAATCCTTGAGTTTTTTTGGAATCACTCCATGATTGGGTAGGATTTATCTTCAACATATGAAAATAGAATCATTGTAGTAAATGATGATGGGATGAGATATTTGACTCCTTAAGTTATGTGGATAAATATTCACACCTCCATCCTTGTTTTCTTTATCATTATATAAAAATAAATGATTTCCTATACAAGATCCATCATATTTTTCATTGAATCATGAATATTCTACTTATAAACTATTTCTTCATTCAAAATGACACTTAATTATTAAAAATTTGAAAAAAAATATATATTATTTAACGCATTTATTAAACCCATGAATGAAAATGATTAACAAGTGATTATTTCATATGCTTCTCAAAATTTCATCCATTTTTGTTTAAAATCCATTGAGATCAATTTTGCTGAGACAGGACAACATAGTTAACAATAATTATGATATAACTCTTACAATGAAATTTAAATTATGATAACATGATTTCCTTCTCTTTGATGTTGCATTATTAAATTAAAATAATGATATGGATAATATTGTGAAACTATGTTTTAGTTTTTTTGCATATTTCTATCAATCCTTCAATTTTACTACTAACTCATAGTATATATAATCTTTTTAATTTATATTATAATATATTTAACAAGATGTGAAAACATATATAAATTTCTTTTGGATATCAATAAAAATTCATTTAAAAAAAATTATCATTCATTTTTACTTTATACAGTATAACAAAAAAATTCTAAAAGAACATCTAAAAATTATTTTGGGATATCCTTCAAAATAATTTTTAAATAACATCATAAATATCAAAGAAAAAATTTGAATCAAAGAAAAATAATTTTTTTAAATAACAAAATGTGATCCCAATATGATTTTTTTTAATTGAAAATAATTATGAATTATGTAACCTTTAATAATAAGATAATAATATCCCCTAACAGACAATATGTCCAACTCGTGCTACGAATGGGTTGGACAAGATTTACATTATTTACATGTATCATAATAGAATTTTCCACTAAAAACATCATATATAATTTACATAATCATATAATAACTTTTTCATGATGAATTTTGTTTCCATGAGACATAATGTAATTCAATATCCAATAGATTGTTCCTATGTTATGGATTCATTAATTAAATATTAACCATATGTTTCAAAAAAACACAAATTTTTTACACATAATGATATCACATCACATTCTCCTCATACAAATAGATAAGGAAAATAATTTCCTCATACATTTATATGGTTACAGACATCCTCAATCTGTCATAGTAGGGGTCAGAAATTTCATACTCATCATATAAAAACATAACAATATCATGGATAAACAATAGTTGTTAATATGTTTAACTATGTACAAATCCTTCCCTCTAATTACCTCAACCTCATATTTGGAATAAGAACGTTATTATTTTTTATGGTATAATTCTATAAATAATTCCACCCTCTGGTAATAATGATTCAATATGAAACATGCACCTTGATTTTACAAATGAAAGAGTAGATTCCACTCCATGTGGGATAGGAAATATATTAACAATCATAGAGAAATAATTTTTGAATATATGAGTGAATTTTATAACATAATCTGAAACCCATCCCATGGTAATATTCTCATATCATCCCTACCATTAATTCCAAATGATGACCATCAGTTAGGGAAGGCTCAAAATTTTTCATTAAGAGGTTAATTATAATTTCACATCATGTAATATATATTGACATTATGAATGAATGTAAAAGTGGATAATTTTAGTTTTATAAAATTATGTATTTATATATTCTTAACTATCTTTATAAATAATATCCAATATATACATAAGTTCCACAATAATCAATTCCCCTATTACATGATAATAGATTGGCCACATGTTTATTGATCTTTTAAATTACTCTATATCATATAACATCACTTCTTAGTTCTGAAAATGTATCTTTCTATCCATATGATAAATCCTACCCTTATGGTCCTTTAAAGAGTAAAAAGCATCAATGAAATATTTCAGGTATAATGGTTATATTAGGTATCAAAACATTCATGTTCTGATCATTGATTAAAATATCCTCTATTATTTACATTTATCTTGTAATAATATGGTTTTAATAATTATTTATTGAATATAAAAAACTATATATATTTTGATTAAAATCATTAGATCATTTCAGTTTAAAAATTCCTTTTTGATAATTTGGTAAATATTTTAAATTTAAATGATTACAATAAAATTTTTCTTCGAATAAATTTCTTAATCATCTGTAATATATATATAAATTTAAAAATAATTAAACACTTTCAATTTTTTATTTCTTACGTAATAAAGATTTAAATGTCAAAATATACATCTATTAGCCTCTTAGAAACTATGTTTTCTCAAAAATCTATATTTCAAAGTCACAAACTCTATCATTTTAGGAAATAATACTTATTTTCTTCATTATAATATTTAAAAAATATTATATAATCAATAATATATTATATGGTTTTCATAGTGTTTAGAGATTTATTATGAAATAACGATTTTATTCTAAAAAATATACAATTGTTGTGTTTTTTTAACACTACCCTTATATCATATAAAATTAGTTGAACAAGATTCTTTTTTCATGATTAAATAAAATTTTACCATTAACTTATTTTTAAACACGTTGTAAAATTGGATCAACATCTTTCCCTTTATTTCAATATATACCATCTTGTTTAATTTAAACCATTTCATTAAATATAAAAAATAATTTATCTTAAATAAAAAATAAAATGAGATACAATAAATATAATTTGTTCCATTATATTATATATTTTAGGTAATCCATTTTATATAAATCCCAGATACATCAGACCTTTTCATAATAATAATTATGAATATTTAATACTATAACTATCAACTCTAATTCAATTTTGTATACCAATATATTAATTTTATTTAAAAAATATATTTTCAGGTTTCATATACTCTAAAAGGTAGAAATATTCTATTATATATGATTAATATGCGATGTATAATATTCATAAAATTTAATACCCCACCATCATATATTCTAGAAAATTATATCTTAAATTTATATGATTTAAATAATTAAAACGCATCCATTACTTATAACTGTGGCTCATTTTTTTTAAAACATATATCATGGACAACATGATACCTCTATTTTTTCATTCTAGAAAAAATTATTGCCCTTTAAATTTGGTTTTTTCAATATTGCACTTGATCACACAACTACATAGTACCTCTATTTAATTATAATAAAATAATGTAGAACATGTAAACTATTATTAAAATCATTCATTTTATAGTTTAAAATTAATTTTAAAAATTTTAATGTTTTTAATAGTTTTTTTATCTAGATATAGCCTTTAACATTTCCCTACCTATTTAATTATTCAAATTACCAAAAAATGATGAGTAAATTGAGAATAGGGATGTTACAATAGAAATATTATATTTAATAGATTCTATTATAACTTCCCACCTGTAATGAATGGATCATTTTAGATAGTTCATTTTTCAGATATCTATCAATCTTGAATTTAATAATGTTATCATGTTTCATTTACATAATAGTTACTGTAGAAAAAAATTGATTATATAGATAAAAAATAATGGTTATTATTCTTATAATAATCCCATGATTTTTTTTAAAAAATGATCACTAGATAATTTCATAGGAATGATTTTCTCTATCAAATAAAGATCTCTTTCTTATTTAATGAAAGTAATTTTATTGTCCACCAATCAATATTTTTTTTTAATTTTATTTATTTTTAATTATTGAAATGAATTTCATGTTTGATGATGATGATATATTATTATATAAAATATGTTTTTATCCTATGAATATACTGTTTTGTAATATTTTAATATTTTTTTTTAAAACAAACGATTTTATTAAAATGATGATATGTAATTAAATTACATCATATATATTAGTGTTCTATGATACAAATTATGATAATTATTTTACTCCTAAATACTTTTCTTGAATCATTTATCTATTTTCATTTACTATTATGCCAACTATATCATCTATAACTTTTTTATAACTAAGTAAACAACTCCTTTGATAAATTATAGTACAATCATATCTAAAATTTAATGTATTGTTGTATTATATTTTTGAGTTTGTAATGTATGTGAAACCCAACAATCAAAATGGTATTTTCTTACCTAAAATTTAGAATGAAAATTTTCCCTTATTTATTTAACAATACTATCTATGGTTACCTTGGTTTGGTAGAACCGAACAACTTTTAGAATCATGATTTTAGATGTTCTATATTTGGATGGAATCTAAAACATATTAATTTTAATGTGTTTTGTCAACTTACCATCCTATCTCATGTATTCCATGTGTATATGCATGATTATAATTATTTACTTATTTTATCATAGACCATCAATAAAATTAAAACATTTTAAAAATAATGATTTTCAAAACCACATAAAAATCAAGGATTGGGTTTCCTAATTAAAATAAAATTATATTCAATCATATATTAATCCGTACCATATTAAATGTTTTTGAAACCATTTAATTTAATTATATAGATGAATATGAAACAGGAATACACAATAGATATTGTATTGCAAGACATGTGACAAACCTCGATTTTCAAAAAAGACCAAATCTCCTAGGATTATGGGAAATAAGAACCAAATTACCAATATTCATTGATCAAAACAAAAGAGATGTATCTATTTTGACAGACTCCTATCTTCTAACAAGTATAGCTTATAACTACTCATTTACATCATGTTTATAACCCATAAAGATCCTAATTTCCTAAATTTTAACAAAATATTATATCATACCATGCATATAAATCATAATATAAATGGTATTGAATCCATGATAATTTATTTAACAATTTAGAATACATTATACAATCATTCATAATACCAACATAATTTATTATTGAACAAAATAATGAATGGAATACACTAAATAAATCTCCAATTCATAAATTTATATATCATATATATATTTGTATGTATTGAATAAAAAATAATTAGAAATAGTTGTTAATGAAAAAACATTATGGTATGTCCATAAGAAAATAATAATGAAATTTTCATATTTATTTTAATATTATCTTTTTCATGACAGTATATTACTGGTCATTTAATATGAACTTATTAATATGTCAAATATATTAAATAATTAAAAATATAAATCATTTATATCTCATTAGAATATTAAGAATTTTATATAAAAAATTCATATAAACTAAATATAACTTAATTTTGCCTAATTTTAATCATGATTATATCCATCAAAATTAAATTTCACATGGTTATAAATAATATCCAAATAAATAATTTTAATATTAATATTAATACTATTATTTTTAAATGTTTCATAAATTAATAAATCATTTTTTATTTATACCAAATTCATAATTTAATTAAAATTCATAAATTAATCCACCAGGTAAATTCACAATGAACATATATTACAATGAATTTCTTTATTGAACTAGCCAAATACTCCTTCATATTTCAAATGAAATTCCACAATAGAAACTATTTCTAATAATTATAAAAAAAATATTTAAAGATAATAAATCTATGGAAATTTTATAATAAACTACAACCTTGTTTTCCCATGTGAATAAAGTTGGAAAAGGAACAACATAATTTTTAACTGGGAAAATTCTATTAGTAATATCCTTCAAAATAATACTGTTTAAAACCACACTGGGTGTTTTTACCTGTATCATTTTTTTAATTATTAAAATATAAATTCCTTATAATAAATTTATATTATTAAGTGCAATCCAATACATATAAAATACATATTTTTTGATTCCAAATTTTATATAAAAAATTTAAATAGATTTGTGTCCATATACTTAATATAATTCAATAATTCTTATAAACCATGAGAATTTTTTAAATAATCTCTTTAATGGTTATAAAAACAATTGTGAATCAAAATAAATTATCCTAAAATAATACATGGTTCTAGAAAAAAATCAATTTCAATGATTATTCTTCAATTATGAATTTTAATCCAAATATAATGAATTTTACTATAAAAACATTTTTTATTTAGTAGGAATAACATTTGAGCAGTGAAAATGAAAATAAATTCTCAAACCCCATTTTTCAATTGGGTTTTGACATGAGAAATTACTTTAATTTGTTGTGTTACAACAAAAAAACATGAATTCACAAAGTACACTCATGGAAAAATACATAGGAAGCTCACCCTCATAAGTATCATTCAAAAGTGGAAGAATAAGAAAGTTAAAAAGTTGATGTTTATAAACAAGATGATGTTTCAAATGTAGTATTGATTTCAAAAGGAACTAATTAATTTATTCAAATTGAACTAATTATAGTAAATTATGAGGGAAATATAAGTTTAACATGGACAAAAATATGAATAAGGATTTGTGATCAATTGTGGAATTTAAGTATTAGTATCAGGAAGCATATACCAATATAATAAAAACAAATAATATATATATATATATATATCAATATTCATATTATTTATTAGTTGAGTTCCTGGTGGTATTCTAGTATCCTTGATCATGTGGCGGGACTAATTAAATAATAAAAAGGAAATGTGACTTATGGAACCAACTAGCTTATAAAAATTTTATATATGAAATGATGGGTCATGGTAAATATTTTGGTGTGATATATGGTAATGAAACCAAGTTCCAATGGCAGTGATACGAGATTTATGAGGTTCATACTCTGAATGTGATGTTTTCTTAAAGGAACCTATAAAGTGAAAGGGGTTACACCAGAGGAACATAAGATCCTCAATGATCCTTATTATACGATATATTTTTAAATATTTTAGGTGAACTTATTCTATGAGTATATCATTTTTATCATTTTTATCATGTTTATATATTTATTCATATTAGGGTATGGAGTAAGGAAATTGAGATCTAATAACTTTAAACCCTGGTAGGGTTATCAGGATAATTTATTCCCTTATAAATCAGATATTATATTTATTATTTTTTATTTAATATCTAATTATAAGTGTTTACCCAATAAATATGATAATGTTACGAACTAAGTTTTTCATTATGATCAATTAGTGTTCAATAAAATCTTATTTGAAGTAAAAATTGAGAAAAGCTTTTCTGTAGTGTTGGGGAATAAATATATTGACTGGGGATAAAAAAATCAGAGCTTCTAAATATTAACTTCATATTTTCATTCCATTCCACACATTTTGGGACATGTTTCATATTATAGTATTCAACAGAGAATCTTCTTGATCATTGGATTTATTAAAAAACAAGTGGAATTATTTCTTTGAATCAATGTTTTTTAATATAGACAATGGTATGGTTTTTCAAATGTCATTGAAGAGTGAAATTTTGAATCAAGAATCTTATGGGAATTTAGAAACCAATTTATTTATTTTCTATTTTTTATTTTTGTGGGAGTTTAGTTATGGATTGATATTTTTTAATGGCGAGGTATTTATTTATAGAGCATAAATTTAAGAATATGAATGAATGAATATGAAGAGTCTATAATTAGGAACCACAGTTGATTTTTATAGCTGTCGGCCCATGAGATTGTATTCATAACCTGATGGTGAAAACAATAGTGAAGATTGATTCAATATTAGGAAAACTATTTAAGTAAAATGTGTTCATGATAATTAGATAATCATGGTTATTTTCCATGAATTATGGAATTATAGTCCTAGTTCACCATTGAGCCACCCTAATAGGGGTGGGAATCAGGAGTGGCCAATAATTAAAAAATTAATTCAACATAACCTTTTTCTTCATTTATATTGATCAATACTATGTAATAAGTTTTGATAAAAGGATTTTGGGATTCTACCCTCTGAACATAATCACTCATGGAATGTGGATAATGTAAAGGACATAAAAAATATGGATTTTATAAGGTTTGGACAATGTGTTGGAAACCCACTACATACTACGGTTTTTTATTTTCCTAGTGTGTATATTTTTACTATTTCCATGTGTGTTTTACAATGAAGAAATTAATTTTTCATTACCTAAGGGTAGAAATCAACCTAACCTACAATATAAAAATATTATGCATTTAGTAAATATAACATATAAATATATCTCCCTCATTCCTAGTAATAATGGAATTTCCCATACCAGATCATCCATCCTTCTAGGGTTCTTTGAATACTTCCTCATAGATGGATATTCAAATTCCAATTTATCATATCCTATAATCACATGTAGGTTGGTATATCCACTTATTCCAGGGAACAATATTTATATAGGACTATAACTACCACAAAATTTGACATCAAAATCATCAACAGGTTTGTTCTTACTGTTTTCCCAGATCAAAAATTCCAATTTCCAATAATGGGTGACCCAAATCAACTTCTTCAGAATTATATGTTTCAATTTTTTAAAATATTTTACCCAAAAAAACAATTTATTTATTTATGTTGGAACTCCTGATATAATTATTCTCTCCATAGTTGTGTTACTCTATCTATTTTTCTCTTCATTAATTTGAAATATCTTGACTTATTTTATATTTCAAACCTATTCTAATCATTTTAGTGATTTGAAATCTAAAAACAGTATAGTATTTCACCATTCCTCTTGGAAATCGTAAAAAAACTATTTTAAAATATATGAGTAAATTTAAATATATACAATGTAAAAATATCAAATATCATTTGAAATAGTCCTCAAATTTTTATGGAATGACAATCTTATCTTAGTGAATATGTATCCTTGAACTTCCATTTTTGTATCTTCACAATGTATATACAATTTTATGAATTAATTTCCCTCAACATATTCCAATAAAAAAACATCAATTAGTTTCAATCACCACATTATTTTCTAGAATGTTCTTCTACATAGACTTACCTATGATTCAATACATTTATCAAATATATCAGGATTATTATGATTCAATTGGACAAAATCCATTTCACTTAATCTTTGTTAAACATCATCTTATATTATGAAATTGTGATTAAATAAACTATTTATCAACATATCATTCAATAAAATCAACCTCTTGAATCAGGTGCTTTCTATTTTCATCCACTACATAAGTTCTTAGATAAATTTGAATCACAATACTATCAACACATATGTTCATCAATATGATTTCATCTTGAATGTCTTGTACATATATTCATCATTTTTCTTCAATATATTAGAATATGCGTCAATATTATAGAGAACCCACTCATATTTTAGTCGTATCAAATATTGATTTTCATTATTTTAATCATTTATATCCTTCATCCATCCCTCATTATTCCTTTTTCTTATTTACCAACTCAGTTTATCAACTCAACTTGAATCCTTTTTCATTATAAAAATAATTGAATCTATTTTGATGAAAACCAACATGTGCATCCCCAAACATAACTTTTGATAATTTATGATAGTTCTATCTTCTGAACATTTTTTATAGATTTATAATCTATGTATCATATTGTGATTAAACTTTTATAGGTGTAGTATATATTACACTGTAGTTTATGTCCTCTCCAAATTCCTTGGTAGAAACTCAGATTAAAATTTTACATTCATCTTAAATTTTTTATGGATCAATATCAAGAACATTGTCAATTATTTAGTGTGGTTTTTACTCTCGACTAAGATTGATTCATAATTAATTGATGATTGACTACCATTCATCTCAACATTCCATTATCCATATTCACAACGTCAGAATAACTCATATTTCTGCCCAACTAAATTTCATAACTACTTATAGAATTACATTTTATAGATATAATTTAGAAATTCAATAACATAATTTGGGTTATTAAAATCTCTATATTCCATATTTATCATTTAGTTGGGTAATATTAAAACTTACAATGGTTTTCCATTCAATTCAATTATTTTAGACAGTTCCCCTAAAACCTTAAATATAACATTTATCACATAAATAATAATTTATAAGTCATAAAATTTCTTCTATCATTCGTATATCCAGAAATAATACACTTTCTCATTAAACTAAATATGTAGTTAACATTTCTTCATTATACTTAAATAGTTATCATGAATATTGTTATGATTAGTTATCCAATCATCTTATATAGGAGTTCCTCATATCATATTGTCAAAATACTCAGTCTTTTTTAGGGTCATCATCTATTAGTTGATATTTCATCTAAATTATTTTTACATCTAATAGTTAAATAATACAAGGTGAGGAAGATTAGTGGGATAACATTCAGAAAACCTATAGTTAGTTCTACGTAATCTATCTTCTTTGACACTAAATATCATTGATAGTCATTAACATTCACCATTAAAAAATATATCATCAATGCATCATTTTCATTATCTGATACATTTTGAAATCTCAAACAATTTATTTTCTAACAATACCCCTTCAAAAATATTTTCAATGATATTTATCTTATATATAAATATAAATTATAGTGTTAATTTTATGTCCAACATACATGAACTTTAAATGATGTAAAATCATCATTTTTAACTCACTATTTAATATAAATTTTATTCCCCATTATTGAAACACGAGTAGAGGAGGAATTCATATCATTTTCATCATATACCATTTTATTCCATAGAACAAAAGTAATTCTTGAATTCCATTTTACACGTATGGATTCACTTTTCTAAATATGGTGAGACACAAATCAACTAACTCTATGTGATCTATTCTCAGTATAGAAATCATGAGAGAATAATCATGAAAAAGAAAGTTTTCTACAAAATTATCAAGTGATATTATCATGAAAAATGATTATTTCTCGAATATATTTAATAGATATTAATATTAAATATTGAATCCATCTAATAAAATGGATTAAAAAATTCAAACAGTTATTATCTATTTTCTCTTATTTAAAAATATGATTTATTCTTTGTCATTAAAGATAAATATTCACCATTTTTAATTAAACTTATTTTTTTCAAATGGGGAAGGAATGGTGTAAAAAATGATCTTTATAAATGAAAAAAGATTCTTTAGTCAAGTTATAAAAATATAGAGCTTTATTATTATCATCATCATCAGGATATATTTACCTCTACGAACATCAAATCATCAATTCACTAGATCTTTAGTGTCTGGTGACTCACATCCTAGGTTGTCATGATTTTCAATCTGTATTTCAACAGAATTATTCATTCTAAAACTATCATATTTTATTATGTCATTATTAGTATTAAAATCATGAAGTTATATGATGAAACCAAATTCATACACTACAGCTTATTTGTTCCCCATAACTGCCAATATTTGATTTACTAACCCAAAATGGGAGACCTATGTCATCATATACCAAAATTGTTTTTTTAGAGGTTGAGTACACCATGATGGATAAAACTTTCCATCCTATATTTTTTAAAATAAAAAAATTAGTCCAATTATCCACCTAGATTTATTATAATGAATTTCATTTTTATATGGAAATTATTTTTTTTGGGCAGGAATTAGATGTGAATTTCATTTATTTTAATTATAGAAAATGTGATGAGAGATCATTCTTAACCTAAAAACCCAATTAAATTTAATTTCAATTTTCTTCATTCCATAATCCTTATTCATCCCATTATTATACTTTATAATAATCTTGTACTATTAAATTTCATTCTTTTACTTTCACATTGAGAGGTGATTCCTTTTTAAATTACACTCACAAGGAACTTGTATCTTATTTTTCATTTCATTTAACTCTCTATTTACATTATATATGTCTGTTTATAAACTCATAAAAACCACTAAAAATGATTCACATTCTATTTAATTTGGGAGCAATTCTTCAGAAAAAACATTAGGAGAACCCATATTTTATGATTTATACTTCCTTTTGTTCATGAAAATCTATTTTCCATGATTTATTGTCTTTAATTTTACATGAGTGTTATCAAAAAATTTACAACTTCTACCAAAATTAATATCTTTTTATAGGTTACCTATATGTGGAGAATTGTATTAATCCTAAAGTTCCTCAGCGATGATGGATTCTAACATTCCGATATGCCTAAGCAATTTTCAAATTCATTAACTTCATTTCTTTGGATTTTGTCTATGAATTTTAACATACATTTCATATTGGAAACATTACATGTAATGATAATTACTTACATAAAATAATAATAGTTTACTTTGTATGACATAATCATATAAATAATGATTGGGTATATTCTATATGGTGTCATAAAATCCCCCCCCCCAAATTAAGATATATAGTCTATATTTTATTATCTTATCTCTAGTTGTTGTGGTCATAAACCATTAATTTCAATTTCGTTTTTCTAGAAAGTGTTAAAACAACACTCTTTATCACTATGTAAACATTTGTCACACCATTCATTAAAGTATTCTAGATAATTTAAACTCTTCAATGTAAAAAATATTCTCTTTCTTCTATAAGTTTAGGTTGTTCTTATGTGAAAGCCTTCTAACATCAATGGTATTCCCACATTATACAGTATTTTTCTCTAATCTTACCACTGAAAAGATGGTTGATCAATTAATTTCTTGGAGGGGTCTTGATATTCCAAAACACAAGTAGTAGCAATGAAATTTACTCCTTTTATATTGAGAGTAATGGGATTGGTGGAGGTTTAAACATATTTTTTGATATTAGCATCTTCCTTTTGTACACATTATGGGTAACTACTTCAATTTATTATTTCTTATATTTTCTCAAATATGGTTGGGGTTTCATATATTTCCATCACCGAATTTTTATTGGATCTGAAAAATTAACTATTAAAAATATATAAATTATTCTTACAAATCATATAAACCATAGAATAACTTATTTTATTTATTATAATTTTTTACTTTTGATAAATTTACATTATTTCTATAACTATATTGAGTATTTCAATAATTTGTATTTTCCTTTTTCACATTCATTCTAGTGGAACTACAATCCTTTTCTAGAATAATTCATCTTTTATAACTTTAATTCCATTTAATTTTATAACTATCTCAAGACATAGTTGATTCAAATTGTTTTTATAATTTTGGAAGATTTTAATTTGTCTTTATATTTATTTTTTATATTTTAAACTATTTCTACTTTAATACTATTTTTTCCAACAATGATATTTTATTCCATTTTATTATTTTGAATTTGAACTCCAAATAAGAGTTATTGACATTCACTATAATTCTTTATGCATGAATTAGTTATTATAAAACATTCTAAAAACCAACATTATAAAAATATAATATATTCAATTCCTATTAATAGAGGGAAAATTGTTAATTTAATTTTATGGGTATTGTTCCTTCACATCAACATGTTTAGTGAGTGTTCTTATCTTTCATTACTTTTTTCTAATGCATACTCTATCACATTGGTTTATGATTTTATTTGTGTTAATTATTCCTTTATTCATTAATAATTGCATGTATATATCCCAAAACAACAACAATAAATGAAATAATTTTGTTTAATGTAAGTGTATTTAACAATTTCAACATGCTAAGACTCACCAAAACATTAATATGAACCCTCAAAAGGATTATTCCTACTAGAATTAAAATAATTATGTCACCTAATTTTATCTCAAGATAGTGGTATATCATCCTTCCAATATGTTTGGGAGGGAAATTTTATTTTAATTTTTTCTTGCTTCTCTTTCAGTTTTATTGTAACGCCCTAACACCCGAATCCTAGAGTCGGTGCATTATTACATATCATTAGCATTATCACAAAAGATCAAGTCTCGAATGACAGATTAGTTTAGTAGCCTTGGATGTTCTAGATAAGTTCATAAGGTTTACATTACATCATGAAATGGAAAACTACAACTACATTGTTTCCATAGACAACACTGAAATCCCATAGACTATCCCTGCAGGAAAGTCATAATATACTTTTTTGCATCCTGGGAAAAATAAAACATAGAAATGGGTGAGGTCAAATGCTCAGTAAGGATAACAGTATATCAGAAACTATTATAAATAGGCATAAACATTTAAGGTAAAGTATAAGACTAAAAAATTCCATTTATACTTGAACTTTAGCATAATATGGAAAAGATAAAAATAAAATAATTCTATTTACTTATTCACATTGATATTCTACAAGTCGAACAATCACATGCGATATCAATAGCCACATTCATAATGATGGAATGCATAATGCCTGACTTTCATAACCACATAGTCAAGGCCTTATTCCAAGATAACAAATAAGATTTTGTCAAGGCCCTGTGCCAAGACTCTACTTTGTCTCATGAGACCTACCGATGCATCGAAGAGCTATAGCGGGCTCCACCTGTCACTTACTAAGTCCAATGCATTACTCATATATAAATATTTAAACATAACATTAAAATTCGTATTAAAACTAGCATACGAAATGTCAATAATTTATCCATAAACCAATAATGGTATAATAATAACACATCCAAAGTCAAACATATCACAAAACCTTCAATACAATATGGATGTTTTGTATCATAATAAATCAACCTCAAATAAGCATAAAATCCATCAAAATATGTTCACATAGATGAAATAAAAATCTATTTTTAGAGAAATATCTCTTTCTATTTGGATATCATTTAATAAAACATTAATTCTGAAAATATTCTTATAATATTGTATGGGAAGCTTCGATGATGTCATAACGGTGGAAAAGAGTCTCACCCACTGTATAAGTTACAAAAAATCATAGCGTAACTTTGTCGAAAGGGATATAAAGGACCATGTTTGGAAAATTATGGAAATATTCCTTTATAAACATCTTATAAAATTCAAACAATGGAATAAATGACTTTAACCAACATGGATGTGGATGATAAAGAGGTCCTAGTAGATACTTACGTAAAAACAACCTTGGATAATAAACAGATTGTGAAATTAACCCTTACCATGTACTTTTCCTTGGTCGAGGGTAGCTTAACCTCCTGTATAGTGGTGAAATAATTTTCATTAAATTATAAAATAATCATATACATTATATTATATCATATATTATCTTTTAATATTGCATTGTTAATAATATTATTTTATTATCGTCGTTTAAGGTGTTAACCGATTCGTTTTCTTTTTAATGGTTTGTTACGTAAGTAATGTTTGTTATGAATAGGATGTATCTTATTCATATTAAGAATTATATTAAGTCTTTAATCATTATTTTTAATCATCTAATGAAAATTAGTCTTGAATGGATACGATGGGGAATGAATCTCATCTCATTCATGGAGACGATAATATGTACGTACGCACAAGAGACAATATCATTCTTCTGAAATTAAAATAAAATATAATTGTATGATATATAAAATATAAAGAATAATTATCGTGTTATATTTATTATTTAAATCAATTGAGCAACATTATTATACCCATCCAAATAATAATGTATTGAATAACAATTACACCACGACGTGGAGACGGTAAGCCGTACGTAAGCACGTATGGTGACATGTAATTAAATGATGGATAGAATAATGAATATTGTTGTACCATATTTATAATAACATCACATTATTTAGAATATTCTGGAGTTATTATTTTATAATCGAAACAACAAAGAAAGTGGAAGTGGAAGAAGAAAGGAACTTGAAATAGGTGATGAAATATTTACCTCTTTTTCAAGTTCATCCTTTTGATTTGATCAAAAGGGCTCCATAGGATGGATTCTTAAGTAATTAAAGGCCTCTAAGAAGAATTGAGTTCAGTTGAGAGGGTATTTGGGAAGCGGTTGGCTGATCCAAATGGATTTGAAGGTGTAAATTAGAGAAAAGTGGGAGTGCCCTTTTATAAGAGGGGGGGCACCTTAGGAAAAGCTATAAATATTATTTTATAATAATATAATTTTCTGTTTATAATGTCTCAAAAATGGATTATTTAAATTATAAGGTGGTTATGGGTCTAAAACAACTCAACCAATATGTTTTAGATAGTTTTGGGTCACTATATTAACATTGTATTTTAGATTAAATTCTTAGTTTAATAGTTTGACAAATACCATGTCTTTTTGTATTTTTATATTATATGGTTAATAAAAATACTATATACTTTCTATACGAACCCCAAGTGGATCATTAATGAAATAACTATCATTAAATAAGTCTTTTAGATGAGCATTAGATTTTTTGGAATATAATATCAATTAATAATAAAGTATTTGTTTTAAAAACTCTTTTATGTCAATTTTGGCACCATTTGGTATTTTGTTTTGGTAAATTCATAATGGAATTATTACATCAAAAAAATTAATCTAATCAACCCTAGTATGTCATATGAACCTATAAAGTTAGTGTAATTCATAAAAAGTCTAAAATTTTATTTATTTGGATATTTATAATATCAATTATTTTAAAATTTAATTAATTAGGTAATTACCGCATCATCATTGTGTCATAAATATATCAAATTAATTAAAGTATAAAAAATATAAATAAAACACAATTATGTATAAAATTATTTTATCTTTATATTGAATATTTATAGTCGAATTTATCTTATGTGTAACCATATATTAAAAATATTTTACTTATTAAACATCGATTTTAACTCTTTTAACTCTTCTTTGAATTAAATAATAATAAATGTACTAATCTAATACATGTGGACCAAAGTGGTTCATATTTTATTACTAAGGTTGTTTTTGGTCGAATTATACTTATAAAATAGAATTAGGACATGTGTAATGGTAATAATAATATCATTTTTACCATTAATTACCTTATTTACTTTTAACCGTGGTAAATAAAAGTAAAACGTTTCTATTCGCCAAATATTATTTCCATCTTATTGAACCACATTTTACATTTTGATATCATCCGTGTCTCTCGGAGTTTTGAAATTCAACTCACCAAAGTGGTAGAATTATGTTTTATATAAAGTTGCAAATGCTCCTAGGAGGTTGGTAAAAGACGATAAAAAGTTCAATAAAATTTTTATATATCTAAAATTATTATAAACTTACTTAAATGAATTACAATGAAATTATATAAGTATTATGTTTCTATTTTGACCTAAAATACAATTAAATAATATAAATAATTATTTAAATAAAAATTCAGTTTTAAACTATAACTTAGTGTTTTTCACTATTCATCAAAAATTAAAAGTTTTCAGAAAAATACCAAAAATTCACTCTAAGATAATTTAGATATTCATAATCCTAAAATGAAGTCCATTATGAAATAAAAAATTTATAAAATTTAAAAAATTGGGTATTACTATTCAAAATTGCTAGTTTGATAGGTTGTGGCGTGTTAGAACTCGAAGTTGCTTACAACACACACTACTGTATTATTCAAAGAGAACCATACTGTGGAATCTTGGGGTGTTACATTCTCCCCTCCTTCAAAAAATATCATCCTCAAAATAACTAGAATATTACTACATAAAAAGACTCGGGTGGTTCTTTATCATCAGTTCCTCTTTTTCCCATGTTGCCTCTTTCATCTTATGGTTTCTCCATAAATCTTTTACCAAACGAGTTGTCTGGTTTCTCAGAACTTGTTCTCTTGTATCAAGAATATTGATAGGCTATTCGCAATAACATATATCATGTTTTTGTTCGAATTCCTCATGTGTGAGTACATGCATTGGTTCAGGCATGTATTTTCTCAATAGTGATACGTGGAACACATCGTGAACCTTGGAGAGACTTGGCGGCATTTCCAAATGGTAAGCTACATCCCCAATTCGTTCTATAATTTTGAAAGTTCTGATGTACCTAGGACACAATTTACCCTTCTTACTAAAACATATATCACCCTTCCATAGAGATATCTTAAAGAAAACATGATCTCGTACATGAAATTCCAAATCCTTCCTTATGTTATCAGCATAGTTCTTTTTCTACTTTGAGATTCCTTGATGTGGTTTTGGATTACCATCACCTTTTCCATCGTTTCCTCCACATAACTTGGTCCTATGAGTTTTCGTTAACCAAAATTATCCCAACAGGTTGGTGTGTGAAATATCTTTCCATATAATGCTTCATATGGTGACATCTAAATACTTCAGTGGATGCTATTATTATAATAAAATTCTACTAGAGGTAAACATTGATCTCCCATACCTTGAATGTCAAATGTGCATGATCTCAATATTTCTTCTAAGGTTTGAATAGTCCGTTCTGATTGTCCATCAGTTTGGGGGTGGTAGGCAGTGCTCAAATGAAGTTCAATATCCAGGGCTTTCTGACGACTTTTCCAAAATCTTGATGTAAAATAGGGACCATGATCAGAAATAATCGATAGGGGTACCCCATGAAGTATTACAACTTCATTAACAGATAGTCTTGCTAAACGTTCAAGTAGTAAAGCTTCTCAAATATCATGAAAATGTGCTGACTTGGTAAGACAATCAATAATGACCCATATTGCATCATTCCTTCTTGGAGTCTTTGGTAGTTCCATGAGAAATTCCATCGTGATATCATCTCATTTCAACTTTGGTATAGAAAGTGGATGCCAGACTTCTCCAGGCTGTTGCCTTTTAGCTTTCACATTTTGACAAACCATACATCTTGACACAAAATTTGAAATCTCCCTCTTCATGTTGTCCCACCAGAAATGTTCCTTCAAATATCAATAAATTTTTGTGCTCATAGGGTGTATAGGGAAATTGGAGATGTTAGAATCATCCAACAATTATCTTTTTAGATCAGGTATATCAGGAACACAAAGTCTCTTCCAAAATTTCAAAATTTCATCTTCATATACAAAGTCACACAATCTCCTTTTATTCACAGCTTTAATCTTATTTTGAAACTCCTCTTCATTATCCTGATAACTTTTTATCCTTTCTAGTATAGATTGTTTAGCCACCATTTGAAAAATCATTGATGTTTCACCTTCCATGGTTATTCCCATATCCATCATTACTAGATCAATGTATATAGGATCATTTTCCACTCTCATCTTGTTCAAAACTCCATGATCTTTTCTGCTCAAAGCATATACCACCTTATTTGGCTTCCTCGGGTTGTAGTGTATCGTGCAATTATAATCCATGAGTAGTTCAATCCATCTCCTTTGCCTCATGTTGAGTTCTTTCTGTGAGAAAATATACTTCAAACTCTTGTGATCATTATAAATCTCACATTTTTCACCATAGAGATAGTGTCTCTAAATCTTCAAAGCAATGATTACAGCTTCAAACACAAGATCACAAGTAGGATATTTTTTCTCATGAATTATCAGCTGTCGTGATGCACTGGAAAAAACACTATCATTCTACATAAGGAAATAACCAAATCCTTTTTTTCAATGCGTCACTATAAATAACAAACCCATCATTCACCAATGGTAGAGTCAAGATAGGATCATTGACTAATCTTCTCTTCAATTATTCAAAACATTCTTCACAATCTTTTGTCCAAACTAATTTAACCCCTTTTCGTGTGAGCTTTGTCAATGGGTTAGCCAACTGGGACACATTATGGACAAACCATCGATAATAACCTGCTAAATCAATAAAACATCGTACCTCAATTATACTCATCGGTGCTGGCCATTATTGGATTTCCTTGGTCTTTTAAGGATCAACATAGATTACATCGTTAGAGACAATATGGCCATGAAAAGAAATCTCTTGATGCCAGAATTGACACTTGCTAAACATCCCATATAATTCATGTCTTTTAAGAGTCTTGAGGATAATGCACAAGTGATTTTCAGGATCTTTGTAACTTTTGGATTATACCAAGATATCATCAAAAATACCACTAAAAATTAATAAAGATATTCCTTGAAAACTGTAATCATTAGATCCATGAAGATAGAGGGTGTATTATTCAATCCAAAAGGAATTACTGTAAACTCGTAATGCCCGTACGTGGTTAGAAATGTTGTTTTCGGAATAACTTCCTTCTTCACACACAACTGGTGATATTCAGATCTAAGATCAATCGTTGAAAAGTATTGAGCTCCATGAACTTGGTCGAATAAATCATATATGTGAGGTAGGGGATATATGTTTTTTGTTGTTATAGCATTGATCTCCCTGTAGTTAATGCATAACCTCATAGATCCATCTTTCTTCCTAATACAAAGGACAGGGGATCTCCATGGAGAAACACTAGGGAGAATAAATCCATTATTACTCAATTCCTCTAGTTGTTTCTTTAGTTCCACTAATTCCACAGTGGTCATTCTATAAGGGGACTTCGATATAGGCCTTGATCTAGGAATTAAATAAATGGATACCTCAATTTCTAGTTCTAGAGGATGTCCAGCTAAATATTCTGGAAACACATCAACATATTATTTCACAATAGGTTGATCCTCTATTTAAACATTCTTTTCCTCTCCCACAATTATTTCATTCACTTCCTCCCAAATAATTGAATTTAGTTGAGATACTGAAGGTGGATCTACATAAGTATTAAGTGGTGACAATTCTACTATAAAGATATGGTGTTATTTATCATTGTAATCAAAAATAATAACCTCCTTCTTCATATAATAAATTGTTTCATCATGGTATGAAATCCAATCCATACTGAGGATTAAATAAAATTCAATCATGGGTATGATGATGAGATCAGCATATAAACAACATTTATATACCCTAATGGGGACTGATTCACAAAATATTATTGCAATGATACTTCCCTTAGGAGTTTTGACTGATAACTCCCTTGTTAAATCAAATTTTAAATTTCTTATTTCTTAGAAAACTAGGAAGATATGTAACAATGAAATGATCTAGAATCAAATAATGCATTTCCTAAACTTGAAGAAACCATTGAATTACCTTCCACCACATATTTCGAAGCTTCAACCTCAGCAGTAGTGATAGCATATGCATGGCCTTGATCCCATGGCCTTTTCTGAGGTAAGTTCCCCTGACTCTTAGTTCATTCTCAAAATTCCCCCTTTCTCTACAATTGTATCATTTAACATCAACAACCACTTTTGTCCCCTTGAAATCATGAGCTTGGTGGCCTTTTTCACCACACTTGTAACAGACTCCCATTCCCTTAAGGCAAGTACTGGGGTGTTTCATCCCACATTTACTGTGTGATGGATATTCAACATTTTCCTTCTTCCCCTTATTTCCATTTCTAGAGTGTTTGGTAGATCTCTTCTTCTCTTGCTTTGTTTTAAATTCGTATGACATAGAGAATTATTTTTCTGTCTTGATAGCACGTGAGACAATATCTTCGTACGACGAGAAGGATTGTGAGACTAATTATTGACGAAGAAATGGTTTTATCCCATCAAAAAAATGATCAATCTTACTTATTGGGTTACGTATATAATCTACAGCATGAATATCTAACCTTTTAATGTTTTCCTCATACTTTGTGACATTCTTATCATCCTTTTTCCTCTGACTTGGAAATTTCCTTTCCATATCTGCTCGATGGTCACTAGGAAATTATTTTTCTAATAAAATAACATTAAACTCTCTCCAATATATATTTTATGCTTAATCATCTTTCTTTTTGTTTTGAATCAATGACCACCATTAATCAGCATCACCAGTGTGGTGATAAACGGCCATGAAAACGTTTTTCCTTTTCACTACTCACCAAGGCATGGAATATTTTTTCTAAGGAATTAATCCTTTGCATAGAAACTAATGGTTGTGTAATCCCATTGAATGTTTCTGGTTGTTTCCTCATGAATTGGTCTAACATTGATCCTCCATGCTGTGGATCAGGGTGCCCCATAAGGGTAAGGTTATTATTCATAACCTGAGTGAGTTGTCCCAATATGGTGATAAACTGATCAGCACCAGTTGTATCACCAGATCTACTATAATTATCTTGAGTAGGAGGTAAATCCCTACATGGAGTGTGTGCATTGATACAGTTTCCATTCCTTCCACTAGGAACCATTTATAAACAATGGCATAATCTAGATTAGTTTATGAATCTAAATACATAATTCTAAACTTTTAAAACACCTAACATAAATTGAACAGTTTATGGATATAATCCATAATCATAAAAAATGTTTTCTTTGGGGAGGTATATACTCATTAACCATTCATTATGGTTTCTAAATAAAATGAGTATTATCCTAAGCATATCCATCAGGAGTTTCATAACCAAGAGTACAGAAAGGCCTGTTGTCATGCTCGAGTTCCTGTTTGAGTCTAGATCATCAAAGTAGGGTTTTTAGGTTTTAAACCTAGGTACATCTGTGCTAGATCTGCCTCTACCTGATCATATCTAGACAAGGATTTATTTCTTGGAAAACACACAAAATCTATATAATACCAAAATTCTAGAATGTTCTTCTATACAAATCCTCAAATTCTATCTTAGGGAAATGTGCTCTAATTAGATTTTATCTAAGTATTGTTTCCAAGATTTCTACTAAACATCCTCAGATACCAACTATAACTCCCTATCAATATAATCTCATAGTTTTTTCATTATTATGTATCCTTGGCATGATCACGAAATATCAAGTCTCGAAAGACCGATTAGTTTAGTAGCCTTGGAAGTGCTAGATACATTCATAAGGTTTACATTACATCATGAAATAGAAAACTAAAACAAAATTGTTTCCACAGACAACACCGAGATCCTATAGACTGTCCCTGTAGGTCAGTCATAATATAATTTTTCACATCCTAGGAAAAATTAAACATAGAAAGGGGTGATCTCAAATGCTAAGTAAGTATAACAATATAGCAGAAGTTTTGATAAATAAGCATAATCATTTAAGGAAATGTATAAGACTAAAACAAAATCCATTTAAACTTGAACTTCAGAATAATATGGAAAAGATAAAAATCAAATAATTCCATTTACTTATTCACATGGATATTCTACTAGTCGAATAATAAAATTCAATATCAATATCCACTTTCATAATGATAGAATGCATAATGCCAGACTTTAATAACCAGATAGTCAAGGCCTTGTGCCATGACTACAAATAAGAATTTGTCAAGGCCTTTTTCCAAGACACTAGTTTGTCTCATGAGACCTACCGATGCATCGAGAGGCTATATAGAGCTCCACCTGCCACTTACTATGTCCAATGCATTCCTCATAGGAAAATGATTAAACCTAACATTAACATTAGTATTAAAACTAGCATACAAAATGTAAATATTTATCCAAAAACCATGAATGGTATAAAAATAACACATCCACAGTAAAAATATAACAAAAAATTAAATACAATATGTAATTTTTGTATCATATTAAATCAAAATCATATAAACTTAAAATACAACAAGGGATGTTGACATAGAAGAAATCAAATACCCTTTTTTAGAGAAATATCTCGTTCTATTTTGAAATAATTTAAGAAAACATTTATTTTTAAAACATTATTAAAATCTTTTAAGGGAAGCATGTATGATGTCATAATGGCGGGAAATATCTGCATCCGTTGTATATGTTAAAAAAAGGCATTCTTACCATAACATTGTTGAAATGGTTATAAAGGACCTTGATTGGAAAATGATGGAAAGATTCCTTTATAAAAATATTTTAAAAGTCAAAAATGTTTATAAATGACTTTACCCCATACTCTATAAAATAGTAAGAATGTATTGAAATACATTTTTAAAAAATATGGATGTGGATGATAAAGAGGTCCCAGTCGATACTTACGTAAAAACAAACTCGGATAATAAAAAGATTGTGAAATCAACCCTTACTTTGTACTTTTCCATGGTCGAGGGTAGGTTAACCTCTTGTATACTGGTGAAATAATTGTTATTAAATTATACAAGAATCATATACATTATATTATGTCATGTATGATCTTTTAATATTGATTTGTTAAAAATGTTTTAGTATTATTGTCATTTCAGGGGTTAACTGATTCGTTTTATTTTATATGCTTTGTTACGTAAGTAATATTTGTTATGGATAGAATTTATATTATTCATATTCAGAATGATATTAGGTCTTTAAAAAATATTTTTAATCATCTAATTAAAATTAGTCTTGATTGGATATGATGGGAAATGAATCTCATCGCGTTCGTGGAGATGGTAATCTGTACATACGCATGAGAGACAATATCATTCCTTTGATATTAAAATAATATATAATTTGATAGTATATCATATATATAGAATCATTATCATAGTATATTTATTATCTACATCAATTACACATCATTATTATACCCATCCAAATAATAATGTATTGAATAACAATTACACCACGACGTGGAGATGGTAAGCTGTACGTATGCACGTATGGTGACATGTTATTTTAAGGACGAATAGAATAATGAATATGGTTGTACCATATTTATAATAACATCATAGTATATAGAAGATACTGGAGTTATTATTTTATAATGGAAGCAACAAGGAAAGATGAAGTGGAAGAAGAAAGGAACTTGAAAGAGGTGATGAAATATTTATCTCTATTTCGGGTTCTTCCTTTTGATTTGATCAAAAGGGATCCTTAGGTTGGCTTTCTGAATAATGTAAGGCCTCACAGATGAAGGTAGGACAGTTTATAGGGTATTTGGGGTGGTTTTGGCTGATCCAAATGGCTATGAAGGAGTTTATTAGAGAGAATGGAGAGTGCCCTTTTATAAGTGGGGTGAGGGGCACCTTAGGAAAAGATAGAAATGTTATTTTATAATAAAATAATTTTAGGATTTAAATGGCTCCAAAACGGAATATTTAAATGGAAATGTGGGGATGGGTCGCAAACCACTCAACCAATAGGTTTTAGACATGTTGGGGTCGCCATATTAACCTTATCATTTAGATTTTAATCTTAGTTAAATAGTTTGACATATACCATGTCTCTTTGTATTTTTATATTATATGGTAAATAAACATACTATATACATCAAAGAGAACCCCAGGTGGTTCATTAATGATACACCTATTATTATATAAGACTTTTGGCCGAACCATATATTTTTATGAATACAATATCAATTTATAATATAATATTTTTTAAAAAACTCTTTTAAGTCAAATTTGAAACTATTTGGTATTTTGTTTTTTCTAAATTCATAACTGCATTATTAATTCGAAAAAAATTCTTCTTTCTGACCCTAATATGTCATATTAACATATAAAATTATTATAATTCATATAAAGTATCAAATTTTATTTATTTGGATATTTATAATATCAATTATTTTAATATTTCATTAATTAGTTATTTACTGCATCATCACTGTGTCATAAATAAATTAAATTATTTAATGTCTAAAAAATAAAAATAAAATACAATTATGTAGAAAATCGTTATATATTTATAAAGAATATTTATAGTCTAATTTATCTTATGTGTAACCATATATTAAAAATGATGTACTTATTAAACATTGATTTTAACTCTTTTAACTCTTCTTTGAATTATATAATAATACATGTCCTAATCTAATCCAACTGGACCAAATTGGTTCATATTTTATTCCTAAGGTAGTTTTTTAGTCTAATTATAGTTATCCAATAGAATTAGGACATGTTTTCGGGTAATAATAAAATCATTTTTACCCTTAATTACCCTATTTACTTTTAACCGTGGTAAATGAAATTAAAAAAGTTATTATTCACCAATTATTATTTTCATCTTGTTGATCAACATTTTGCTTAATTATATCAACCGTGTCTCTTGGAGTTTTTAAATTCAACTCACAGAAATGGTAAAATTATGTTTCATGTAAAGTGGCAAATGCTCCTAGGAGGTGGGTAAAAGACGGTAAATTGTTCAATAAAATATTTATATATCTAAAATTATTATAATCTGACTCCAATGAATTATATTGAAATTTTCTAATTATTATGTATCTATTTTTACCTAAGATAAATTTAAATAAAATAAATAATTATTTAAATAAAAACTCGGTTTTAAACTATAACTTAGTGTTTTTCACTATTCATAAAATTTTTTATGTTTTCAGAAAAATTCAAAAAATTATCCCTAAGATAATTTCAATAATCCGAATCCAAAAATGAAGTCCATTTGGAAAGATAAAATTTATAAAATTTAAAAAAGTGGGTATTACTATTTTTAATGGCTAGTTTGATTGGTTGTGGTGTGTTAGAACTCGAAGTTGCGTACAACACAGGCTACAGTATTATTCAAAGAGAAGCGTATCATGGAAGCTTGGGGTGTTACATTTATAATATTCTAACTGAAACCCCCATGTCTCCACCACCACACTTATATTATTTATTTTTATATTAGGAATACCTTTATTATCCTCTAGTAGTTCAATCTATATATCTTCTAATAATTTTATAAACATGTGAATCGTTGAATAAAACTATGAACAAAAAACATTAAATACAAATAGATGAAGCCTTGTTTTCTCTGCAAATTATAGTGATCCGGGGTGGACCATGCAATCATCATGGATTGTGAGTCACTTTTTACCTACAATTATCAATTTATTTTAAAATTAAATTTTTATTACTATATATTTAATATATATCTATTATTTATTAGGATGTATGGATATTTCATATTCTCCTTCAACACTTACAACTTATTTCAGGAAAAATAAACCAAAGGGTAAATCACAAATAAATAATTAAAATATTTTCACCTACTTTAGAAACCTAGTCCTTATTATATATGATTATATTCATAATAAAATTATTTTCACTATTCTTATAATTGTTACAAGGTGTTAGGTTATTATCCGTTAAAAATGTGTCAGGGCCAACGCATAATCCTAATCCACAATATTACGCATATGGTTGATTTTTCTCCATTTTTTTTCTATCACATGGTATGATGATTTAATTTTTTTATAATAGAACCAATATTATTAATGTTCTTAAAAAGTAAATACCCCAAGATAAATTTTAGAATACCTCCATTAAACCCCTAGATTCACATGAATGTATGCTATTCATGTACCTACAATAATCTATATTTTCATAGCCATCAAATTACCTCACACATCAATGTCTAAAATTTCTAATGGATGGTAGTTGATAATAGCTTGTATTTAATCTTGTTAACCTATATTATGTAAACTTTATCAAATTCCATGAAAATATATATTCTAGTATTTTTAGATCATTGACAAAAATTATTTTTTTTGTAATATCATATTATAACTCCTTCCCCCCTTAGTCTATTCTTCCCATTGATGCTCTATAACATTTTCTCAAATTCACTATGAATAAGCATATCTCCTTTTATATTCCAATCCTTTCTCATTTAGTAGAGAAATTTTAAATACGTAAGCAATATGTATATACACAAATATACTATAAATTAATCAAAAAATATTTTTAAACAGTATTGTTAAATCAAATCTCTACAAAATCCAATATCAACTCTCCTTTTCATATTTTCCAAAAATTATGGTTTTATTAAAGAAAATACCTTAATGAATATCCATATATTACCTTATAGATTATTATTAACACAATTCACATGAATTTTAATGAATTTAGATTCCCTTAGAATCCTTAATTCATTTAAATTCAATAGAATTCATTTAACACACCCAAAGGACACTGTTAAATCCTCCAACCAAATCAATTTAGTGATTTTTTATAATCTGATCTACACCAATTACTAAAATAGAGAATAGTTGTAAGAAAGTGTAAATACCATGAATAAAATGGTTATTTAATATAATATCATGTTTATTATCAATATTTAATAAAATTTGGTTATCTGTATAATATAAAGGATAAAATAGGACTTATCAAAAAATCAAAATATAGGATGACGTGGAATGAGAGTGAATTTAATGTTACCATTTCATTAAAGGTTACTCAATTTCACTAATGATAATATTTATATAAATTAGAAAATAATACATTTTGTAATATCTATCCCATCCTATTAGAATGATCTAGGTTTACCTAGGATGACTAAACTCCCTCTTAATGTAATTATATTACAACCGTATATGTATTAATATTAATCACTAAAGTGAAGGTGAATGTATTATCCATTATCACCCACTCAACTCCACTAATTTACAATGATATTCATTCCCTGGGAGAATAAATCTCACTAGATTCCTAGAGAATGAGATAAGGAATAAATCACAATCTAACACAAATTTTATTTTGAAAGCAAAAAATTAATGATGAATTAAAAAATTTAGCTAAACATATCTGTTATCAAACTCACCCCATCCTACATTTCTAAGCCACTCGTACAATCTATCACAAACATGATATAATTATAATTTTATTAATTAGGAATATGGAAGTAAAATATAAAATAATCATGTCTTTCATCCATGTGAATTTACATTAATTACATCCAGATCCCAAATATGAATTCAGGGCTACAAATAAAAATGATAAAAAATGAAAATCCTTACTACAAAACCTGATGGATAAAAACCACACTCCTTCCCTAGAGTATAATACGAATTATAATAAAAATATTCCAAATTTCCTTCTAAAAAATCATATTACTCTACTTCCAAATCCCATCCCTTCGGATTCAATAATGTCTAGGGCCCCTATACACAACAACCTCCTCCTACTATATTAGATATAATTTTCTAGAAACTATTTTCAATTACCCATAATCCCCTCTAATTGAATTCCTTTATAATTATCCATATATGAACCTTTTATCTTCCCACATTTCAATTAACTCATGTGGTAATACTCCATTATATTTCTTTTGAAAAAAAAAATTATATATTAAAGGGATTGTGTGTTGGTCGAGTGTTCTCTTTATCATATATTTGTTTAACACTATGAATTATCTTATATCCCAGTTTTTTTTCTAGACTGTCTTTAATCTTTATTCATTGTCTAGGCACCCACATGTGTGATCATATTTATTTTTCCATGAAAATTTTCATGTAGCATGTCTAATGACTAAAAATAATAGGTATTTGAATTTTTGTGAGAAAATACATCTACTTCATGGGAAAAATCATGGGTTTTAGCCATTACAATGTGTTTGGGGAACTATACAATCTATGATGTAATGTAGCACCAATGGTGTAGAATCTGTCATCCACTCATTTATTTTCACTAAAATTATGATACCATCAACGATATAGTGAAAAAACATCTATTATTTTCATGATATTCCTCCATTCTCATTATTACAAATGGCATACCAATATCACATTCCCTACACCCTCTTCTCAAGAAACACAAGACATTACACCACATTATGAATGATGGAGAAACTCTTAATTCAGAATCGTAACATATATTGTGGGTGAGGAATATCATACATACCACCCTTTATCCCTTCATCTTTGTATCGAGGATGCTCAATGATCTAGTGGAACCCAATTATCCCTTCGGATTCCATGGAGGTGATATGAAATAGTAATATAGTATATAGCACAAAAACAATTTATGGGGGAGGAAACATAGGGATATTGCAAGACAACACTAATTTTGTATGTTGGAATAGTACTAGTGTGAAACTGTGTCTCGCATCGATCCTCCCACTCTCCAAAATTTTCTATACAATAAATTATTGTCCATGATGTGGAATTAATGTTAATGGGGATCAAAGGATCCCTACTTTTGTCATGTTCCATGTCACACTTGTGAACCCTTCATCCCGCTATATAATGGAACCTCCTCCCATGAGATGGGGTTCTCATGTTCCCTTTCATGTGTGATAAATGAGTTATACAATCCTACTTTCATATGTGGGTGGACCTCTCTATGAGATTATTTTCTAGGTAAATATTCCAGAGACACCATGTGGATGGATTCCATTGGTTTATTGATGGACTATGTTGGACCAACATTTTTTACCTAAACAAACATCAAAAAATTTAGAAAATAATTTGATTTAGTAAGTCATAACAAGTACTCTTCCATTTATTTTTCTATATAAATCATTCAAAAATATTTTTTCACCTAAATTTAGGATTTCAAAATAAATTTTTTTTATAAAAAATTGTATAAAAATGAAAATTATCAATTATAATGTCCTAAATTATTCATAATCATTTGGATCACCACATCCCAATACTACAAACATGATTTACCTCAAGCATGTATCTACACTAAATTTTTTAAGGAAAACTCATTTATACCACTAATTAAAATTCAATATTAATATAAAACATTTATCAATGGTGGATAGAGAATATTCCAGGTCCACATAAGAAAAAGGGAACAAATTCAATAGTAAAAAACATTGTATTTGATAATTTATTCTAAAACATGATGGAACTTGTAATTTATATCATTTAAGCCTCTAATGTTATCATTTTTAAACATTACAAAAAATTAAGTAACTGAAATTGATTTTTCTTCACACCACTCAAGGTAAACATTTATATGGAGATTTTCTCATAAATTAAGTTCATGCACCATACTGATGAACTTGAATTGAACCAACATTATCCACATATTGTGAAAAATATCAATAAAAATAATGATGGCATGAAAATATGATCAATTGGATATGAGTCTTAAGGATGGTAATAAATTTATAAAATAATTAAACTGAAATGGATTTTTATCACTAATGTGTAATGAATTATAGTCAAAGTAAAGTCCAATGACATTATCCTCTTCAAAAAGTAATAACATCCACTTCCCCAATGTTAAAATGTGTCTATGATCATTAAATTCATAATAAATGATTTCCCACTTGATATATTTCTTCGTATATATTATTATCAGTTATAAATAATTGAATATTGGGATAGGGAAGTCCCCATATCTACCACCAAACCCCAAATTACAAAAAACATTGGTTATGTGATGGTGATTTTTAACCCACCAAAACTAAAACAAATTGTTATTTTTTAGATGGGCATCGACAAATAAAATGAATAATTACATGATCCTATTCCAAAAACCCTATGAAATAATCCCAAAATATTTCCTATCAATAAATAACATTGTATTTTACTTCTATGTCCCTCTACAACTACACATGAATGAGAAAGTTTTGGTCTAGAAAATTATATACAAAAGGAGAATATGATAGTGAATAAAATAACTCATATCCTGTTTTATAATTAAAAAGTAATCAATATAAAAATATGAAACTAAAACTATCGAAAATGTAAGGTAATGTTCAATCTACATGTGACTAAAAAGAAAAATCACGATGTGTTGATTCCTAATACCTATGATTTCCACTTTCCATACAATAATCTCGTCATAATTATTCAGTCCCACTATCACCATCATTATAATTAAATCATTTCATCATGGGGTTCATGAAAAATCATTGTACAATGGATTAATCAAAATAAAAAAATAAATTCCTATTATGAATCTTCTCTCTTTATAATAAAAAAATGAAAAACTGGGAGAAAAATTAATATGGATTGAAATGAAAAATCCCATTTTACATTGAATCACTTTATATATTTTCATTTTTGTCTTTATGCTTTAGGACTTATAAAATAAGTCAAAATAGTAACTGTATAAGGTCTATGTAATTAATGATAAAAAATAATAGGTGGGGGAGGTTTCAATATTTCCTAAATCTGTGTCATAATAATGAAAATAGATAATAATTTGTGTTACCTCCAAAATAGATAAATATATTTTTTTAATTATTCTCATATTTACCCCTTTAAGTCACAGAATTGGATAAGGTAATAAAGATCTAATTGTATCGTATTGAACCAATTTACACATTGGTGTTATTTTGGTGTGGTTATCCTATGTTTAATCCTCTTTATGATCAGTTTTTTACTTGATAGTGACATCTAAGTGGTGAAAAATGACAATAATTAGGTAGTAAGTTGTAAATTCATGGTTCCACTCATATTTTTCCTATATTGATTAATGATCTTCATAAAATTATAAACATATATTCTCTAGTTTAGTATCCACCATGTCATCATCATTATCACCTTCTTTTTTAATTGGGTTTCTCCTCCATAAGATCCAAATTTATGTCACCAATTTT
Organism: Viscum album; assembly: GCA_963277665.1. Classification (NCBI taxonomy): domain Eukaryota; kingdom Viridiplantae; phylum Streptophyta; class Magnoliopsida; order Santalales; family Viscaceae; genus Viscum; species Viscum album. The sequence continues at coordinate 572,046,400 of OY728122.1, read as the reverse complement.
AGTACAAGGAAAATATATATCCTCATCATTGAGGGATTATTATTATTCTTGTTCAACAATAGTTATGTAGGATTCCTCCATTTAATATTTAGAACAAACATCGAAACATGGACTTACCCTTAATTACGCATTAGGTTCATTCGTGATTCAGAATAGATATTCGATTCCTTTGTCCATATGGGCCTCATCCTTGTCCAAATCATTCATATCCTATGATTCATTATCATTATTATTTTGGAGTTATATTTATTCATTAAATGTACGTTCTATGCTTCAGATAGAATTTTTTGGACATGGGACTTGTTGTGGAACATCCGGTTTGTCTAGATTACATTATCCTCAAATTTTTATTTACCCTTTTTTATTTTTTTATTTTTTAAGTGGATTGGTGATTCTATTTCTAATTATATTTATGAGTTCATATCACTTATACCTAGTAACAAAAACAAGAAAAGGCAATGTGCATAAAAAATCTAAAAAGGAAAATGAAATATTATATTCTAAAATCAAAAAAAGTTGGGGAGAGAATAGTAATTGTATAAATGTTGAATTTATAAGATTATTTTCAACATAAATGGAGAAAAAATTTATTGTTCATAGAGGATGTTGTTAAATCCTTCATCCAAATGAATATATAAATTTAGAATAACCCAAACTACATGGATAACTAAAAAATATAATAATAGTAGGATATGGTTTATCCCATTTGGGAAAGGGTTTTCTAATCAAATAGTTTTTATTTTTTTCATTGTTATATTAACCAAAATATCTTAAATATTTAATGGATTGATATGTAATGATAGAAAAATAAAATTATATGATGGATGAGAAATATTGTGAATTCATCATTGGTTGTTCAGGAAAGGAAACTCAATTAAACTAATGAGAATTATCATATAATTTATCCTTAGAACCTCCTAGAGTATCTAGACTAACCTCTTATAAAATAATAGATATAAATATAATGATTAAAACCTCCTTCAAGGTATGTATTTATCAATTAAAAGTTTGTTATCATTAATAATCAAAATTTTAGTTGATGTATTGGTATACTAGGACTCCCACAATCACCTCATTTTGAATGGGTTTATAAATCTAGGATCATAATTCTTTTTAGAATCCTAGGGAAAGAGATAAGAATAACTCACAATATAATTATATATTAAATTGGAACACTCATGATTAAAACATAATTAATAAAATTAAGTTCACATCCCACTCTTCAAATACACCCCTCCTACAACTCTTAAATACTCATACCCGGTCTCATGACTAAGAAATCTTGATATGCATGGGAAGATGGATCTGATAATATTGATATAAAATAAACGTTCCATGAAATAGTGAAATTAGAAATTCATTTCATATACATAAAACATATGAATTCAGAGTTACAAAGATGAAAGATAAAATGAAAGGAAAATGCTAATTACACATCATGATGGTTAAACATGTCCCTCCTCCTCCACTCTCTATTTGGTGGTCAAATATAAATAGTATAGTTTATACACTATGTTACTATTCTATTCTAGTATTCATTCTTCCCCCTCAAAATTATATAAATTTCTTGGTACATTTTCATAGCATCCTCCTCCTCCTTTTATTTAATGAATTCACTTCTACATTTTTACAAATCACCCTCACCTCCTCCAATTGAAATTTCATATCATTATCTATCATTGAACCCCTAATATAACCATTAATTAATATCCTCATGTAATAGTAAAATCTTATATTCATTTAAAAATATCATTATCTAATAAAGAGAGAGGGTGTTCATAGAGTCTTTTCTTATGATTAATTTTTTTTAAGAGTCATGATTTTCAATACCCCTCCATTTCTGCTGATGTATAATGGATTGTTGTGACTCATAATTTGTAGTAGAGGTACTAAAAACCTAATAATCATTGATTTTATCAAAGCCTCAACCAATATAGATTTAAAAATATGAAAAAATCAACAATTTGAATTTTCAAATGCAAGACCCTCTATAGGATGGAAATCATTCTTGCGATGCACACTTTTTTATTTGTGGATATCCATGCATAGATTACAGTGTAGGATAGAAACTATGGTTTATAATTATTTTTTTCTAAATACATACCTCTATTATTACAACCCGTCCTAGTAGAGCTCATTCCCAGAATCCCCACACCCGCCTCCAAAAGGTCATAGACTTGTGTCTAGAACCGAGTTGGTATATCAATAGCATGGGTGGAATTTCTTATGTACATGTATGAAAAAACACATATCCAAGCCCAGAAAATACTAAAATTTACAAACAACTAATTAAACAACGAATGCAGACCACTAGGATCTCATAGCAGAGTACATAAGTAAAAGTGCAGGAAAGTATGTTGTACCATATACAACCCACAAAAAAGTGTCTATAACACATGTCCCATATATAAGTAAAGGTACTAGGACTACTATTTAAAAGGTGAAGGAATAACTCGGTCTGTCTGGAATCACTAAGCATCATCTGGTCCTAGTCTGCCTAGGTCTCTATAAAAGGGTCGATCGTTTTCAAAAGTCATAAAATATGTGAGAAAATCCCATGCAAGGGTGAGTATAACAATACTCATTAGGACACCTAGAAACCACAGTGTAAAAAAAACAGGGGAATACCACAAAGGAATACCAATAATTAATGCGACAATCGAATACCATGAAGGAATACCACAATGGAATACCACACAGTATAAGAACAATGGATTACCACAAAGGAACACCAAACTGGATTACCCTAAAAGAATACCACACAAGATTACCATGAAGGGACACCACAAATTATTACCACAAAAGAATACCACACAAGATCACAATAGAGGATTACAACAAAATAATACCACACAACATTACCACAATGTAATTCCACATAGTATTACCATGAAAGAATACCAAATAGGAATACTATAAATGGAAAACAAAAAGTATTACCACACAGTATTACCACAAAGGATTACAAAAAAGTAATACCACAAAATATTACCACAAATGAATACCATACAGTATTACCACATTGGATTACCTTAAATTAATACCATAAAAGAATATACAATCAGCTCTAGACAGGTATATTTCAATAGCACATATAACAAGGATACCCAGATATAATAAATCCAAGACACAATGTCTTGAGATAAACCACATCTAATTACCAAGTAGAGGATTCTTCTTGAAGCACGCTTGTTCTGGGAGAACCCACTCCTCGGGCCATGATATCATCGGAGACACTCACGAAGAGGTCTAGCTCATTTGGACCCCACCCAAAGAGAACACATTGGTTATGGAATACATTGGTACATATTTAGGGTATCCAACCTAGAAAAATAGGGGAATAACAAGTACATAATACGAGTTAACCAAAAACATTGAGGATCATTCCTAGACACATTGGGGAATACCAGTGTCCCTTTTCATGTGGTCCTTTAGATGGAGGACCAATGCCCATATCTCAATGGTTATGTCGATTCAAAAAAACTCCACTAGGGGTGATGGAGGATCCGACTCCAGTATAAATGTGGGTTAAAATACTATATCAGGGAGTTGGACTCTAGAGAGGTTTACAATCCAATGATGAGGACATAATACCGTATGGAACCCTCATGGGGATCACTAAGGAAAGGTTCTAATCCTATATTGGACCCAAAAAAAATTCACCACTTTTCTGAAAATGACAGTATCAATATTAGGGTCTTGATTCCAATGATGGATCATTGATTGGGAACTTCGTTTAAGAGATATGCTCATTTCAACAAAACTTCCATGTAGGCCTACTATGGTTTATAGACCTACCACTATGGTCGGTCGACTGATCGTGGGGTCGGTCGCATAGTCACTACACCCGTGCTTGTTCATCATGGTCAACCGCCACAATTTACTATGGTCGGTCTCAATCCCAACCAGTCTACACATCGGCCACCTCGGATCCCATTGGGGTCCACCCTGAATCTAACCTGGATTTGACCATAGTCCAACCTGACCCACCATCTTGACCCAACACGAATCGCTCTGGCCCGTTACATCACCACTAGGTCTACCTCTTCCACCACCTCCATTTCCAAAACCCATGGCCTGCCACTATCGCTGCATCATTCTGTCACTTCCATCTCTTGTATCCATCACTACGGTTTCCATCAGACACACAGGATGTACATGGATCCACTTCTGGTCACTAGAGTTAAGCCAGTGGTCCCTTCCATGAACCATTTCACCTCCTATGATGCCCGAAAAAATGAACAGTCACAGATCTGAGTATGTCGAGTCATCCATTACCAGATCAACACTTTTTTTCTTCCAATATTCATTAAAAATGTATCAAATAATCATTATTCATTGTGTTCCAAAGCATGTGAAGTTATGAATAATCCATAATCTGGTCCACTCTGTCTCAATGGTCACACCTCCATCATGTCGTGCCTATCCCAGATCAATGATATTTAATCATTTCTTCAATATTCTGGTAAAAAATGATTGATCCATTGGGTTATGTTGTGTTAGAGGCCCAACAGGGAACACCCACAAAGAATGATGAATTGAGGGAGAAAATAACAAGATAAAGGTAGATGAAGGAAACTCAATTGATGTACATGTCGATCTCAATCTATCACTCATAAAATAAAGACCTAATAAAAAATAATCATAAAGAATAATATTCTATTAAAACCCTAAAAAGATAATTTCCTTCCCACAATACACACAATCCATGAATCATGTCATTTTTCAATCAATTCAAATTCATTTTAGAAATGAAGAACTAGGAAATAAACAATTGAAACACATTACCTACATAAATTCAGATCACTCACTGATAAAGAATGGTCGTCATATCATCGTAGTAGTCATGATCCTTTGAATTCGACGTGCTTCGGTCATGGATCCAAAATCCATCACCATTTTTTGAGAGAAAATACTAAAAGATATCTACCATAGTTCTCCATGGTTTCCAGGGGTATGCGTCTATCCCAACAAATTCGGCATAGAACGTTTTCAAATATTTTCAGTAGCTGCCTCTAAAAAATAATTTTCTTAAATTTTTTTTATTATCATTACTTAATGGGAAATTTTTTTCATAAATGACCCAGGATGACTAAGGTCATATCATGCATAGGTAAAACACGACATTAGGAACTCAACGATGGTATTAAATTTCTAATCTGATTCACCATTCTTGTTTTTTTATTTAAAAATAAAGTTATATTATATAAATATTTTATTTACAGCTACGTCCTTGGTGACATTTTCTAGAGGGGACACACGCCGACCAATGTTAGGTCACACCGATGGTAAATTACCTATTTTCAGCTCAACGGTGCCCTCAGATTTATGATTTAGGCACCAGTTCGGGTTTTATTCCACATTTTTAGTAAAACCATGTGCATGTGCTATTAAAAAGTTTGATATTTTTCAAACAATTTTTCTGGTAACACCGGGCCATGGAATTTCACTCCATCTTAGATCTTGGTCTAAAAATCAATCTAAATAATATTTTGTAATAGTACATGTAAAATCTAAGACGTTATATTCTCCCAACCTTGTGGATTTACATCCCTAAAATCCAATACAATAGATACACAAAAATATGAGGTTAATGATCATGAATCATAACCTCCCGCTCCAATGTGCTCTCCTAGAGATTCAGATGCATCCACCGGACATGCATAAATGGAATTGATCACCCTTGATGTATCATCTCCTACCAATTATCGATCTCTATTGGGTACTCATCATCAGTCACACCATCCTCAATATCCAGTTCAACCTAATCTATGAAACTTGATGGGTCATGCACGTATGTACTCAGATGAGACATTTGGAAGAAATCATTTACCAAATCTTATTGTGGTGGTAGAGCCCAGTAGTATGCCACCACGCAAAATTTATGCATAATCTAGAAATGGATGATGAATCTCGGTGATAGCTATGAAGTGGGATGACTTGGTGAGTTGGTCAACGATCACCCAGATGGCATCATGTCACCAATATTTATGTTGTATACCTATCACTAATTCCATAAATATCCCTTTCCACATCCATTTTGGCACCTCGAAGGGTTGAGGCAAACCCGGTGGACCTGGTGCACTACATTACATGATGCCCTGGAAGGCATGAATAAAAAATATACAAATACCTTCTTCATTCCTATCCACCAAGACTGTCATCCGAGGTCTTGGTACATCTTGTTCACACATGGATGTACTACCAAAGGGGATATATGAATCTCACTTAGAACCCCTTCTCACAATGCCACTAGTACTACTATAAATCCTCTGAAAATTACATTGTTCTCATCCCCTTTTGAATATCTATCAGGAGTATTCCCTTTAGAAATATGATTACGTAATGTGTCAAAGTCGGTGTCCCCAAGTTGTGCCTCCCTGGATCCATGTAAGAGAGAATGGGTGAAAACCATCAACTGGGGGTAAATATATCTATCTCCATCCACAAAATATAACTATATTGTGTCTAACTACTCTGAATCCTCATTCAACAAATACAAACTAGATATCCTTATGAGAAAATTATTCACCATGTTCCCCTTCCAAGATGTATCCAAAATATAAATGACATAGTCCTATTGGATCTCTAAAGAAATTCTCTATCTAAACCTTTTCTAGATCCACTCCAACTCCTTCACCAATACAGGAAATGGAGGACTCGTAAAATCCACTACACTGAGGGTTGTGATATACAATGGACAAGTAATTGGTGCTACCCTCCTATGTGTGAGTCCATCTAGTTATTCTTTGGTTTTATTTTTAGCAAAAAGAATAACCTCATTCCACCACTACAGAAGTAGCACATGGGGATTTTTTATAAATCATAATGAAGGGAGACAAGCTAGAAAACCGAGAGGCACAGTAAAGGGGGCTTGAAAAAATGCAATCCAAGGGCGTCTGCCCAAACAAAATCCACACACTAATGGGGTAATGAACCCAAGGAGGAATAAATAATAGAAGGATCAATGAGGTTTCCATTTTTAGCTAGGAAATCCACAAGAGCATTACCATCCTTCCATGAGTGTGTCAAGAAAGCTCGACCGATTATGTTCAATCATCTTCGGATAATATAAACAATGGATCAAGGGAGTTCATTCCTTCCCTGTAAGGAGTTACAAATAACTGAGGAGTCAGTTTCAATATTTACTATAGATGAAATTCTTTGCATGAAAAATCTAAATCCCCTTAAACATCTTATTTTCTTATTCAATAAGCAAGTCACCATGAACATAGTAACTACTAAAAGCGATAATGACAGAGCTGATGGAATTGTGAACAATGCCTCTACATCTCATGATGACATAGTTACCAGATCCTTCAATGTTCAGTTTGAGGCCATGTCTTGGGGGATTCCAGCGAACCCATCAGCTCAGTGCCGATAAGTCCCTAGAATTTTGTGCAGATCTTTGACCATTAAATAACAACATCATGTAAGAAGCAACATCCAAGCCTTTTAAAAGATACCCCAAGTCCACCGCTAAGCTTATGGAATGAGAAAATAGTGTTATATCTGAGGATGCCACACCATCGACCTGAGCCTTATTCCTAGATCATCAAATTGACCTGAAACTAACCAATATCAGGCTGGTTGTCATATTCCTCTCCACGCTACTATCTGCAGTCCCATGGAACCAAGTATGAGAAAAATTCCCATTGTTAACATTTGACATATTAACATAGACGATATTTCCAAAACCGAACCACACCGCCTTCGCCCATTCGCCCTCAAAAAAGTATGCACATGATCAATTCCACCTTAGAACATTGACAACAAAAACATTTAGACACCAAGGAGATACCTTTTCATTGAATCATATTATCCATCGGAATAGAATGGTTACAAATACACCAAGCATGGAAAATATATTTGATCAAAACCTCCTTGGACCATCTAATATGGCCCGCACCTGCATCTGGTAAAATCTGAGTAGCCTGAAAAAATGTCTTAGCAGATAGAACTCCCAAAGAATCGCCAGTGAACACAAGCTTATTCAGATCAATATAATGTTTAATGTTGTTGAGAATTTCCAGTTGATGTGAGTCAAGTGTGGTATGAATGAACATGATAATGTTACCATCTTGAGAAAAGGTTATATCAGGGGTTGGGAAAACTAGGAAGCTGAGGATCTCTCCCACCCAATTATGATGACCAAAGCTAGTATCACGACATCCAACAAGCCATCTGGACAAGTGTTGAAATTCTATAATATGACAATATAACATCTGCCACATGGAGGAACCATTCCCTCTAGGTTCACATATGTTTATATGTACTATCTAGTCAAAAAATTTCTCTATAGGGAATTTCCTTCTAGAGCACTCCAAACCATCTTAGCTTGAAGGCTATCTATAGTAACAGTCACACTTCGAAGGCCAGCACTGCTTGTATACACTAATTTGGCTATCCTAGCCCAAGACGCCTAGTGGAAATGACCATCTCCATGTGCATCCAAAACAAATACATCCATGGTGTTTTAAATATTCTAAATAAATACTTTAGGTTATTTAAGAACTGAGAGGAAATGCATAAGAATAGATGAAAGAACATAGTTAATCAGTGTAATACGACCCCCAAATGATAAGAAATGACTATTCCAATTGTTGATATGCCCTGTGATTTTTGTATTCATGCTATCAAAGTGGTGGATGCGAAAAATACCAGGGGAAATCGCCCCCCCCCCACAAATATTTCAATGGAAAAGGTTTCTAGATAACCCTTTTCAAGTCCTAAATAAGTTTGATACGTCACAGAGAAAAAGATTTGGAGATATAAAAGCTGCTCTTCTCATCATTGATACATTATCCAATCCACTTTCAGTATTCATGCATGACTTTAATCACCCCCGAATTGGTCTCTTGCATATGTTCATGAAATGAATCAAGTCATCAGCACAGAGAATGTGATATATTCCATTTAAATGAGACATGCATCTAAAAGGCAGTATATTTATTTTATGAATGCAATTGGATAAGAAATTGATAAAGGAGTCTTGAGCCAAAATGAAAATTCATCAAGAGATAGGATATCCCTGTCTTAAACCTCGAACAGATTTGAAAACCCCACATCTCCTACACATGAACATAACGGAGAACTAGGGAGAGCTGAATCACCTAAATAATAAGTCCGACACACAATTAGAGAAACCCATGAAGTCTAGGAATTTCAAAATGAAACCCCATTAAATTCAATCATAGGCTTTGTCCATGTAAATTTTAATTTCCATGTTGGATCCCATGGTTTTCATGTTGATGTCTTCAACCAGATCTTGAGCAAGACCAATGGCTTCCTGAGTTGACCTCCCTCTAACAAAACCATGTTGTTCCTCTGAAATCCATTTTTGGAGGTGAGGGCCAATCCTCTTTTTGATGATACTAGCCAGAACATTATAAGAGAAGTTATGCAGAACAATTGTCCTATAATTCCTAATAGGGGAGGGGTCCATAACCTTTGGAATAAGAATTAAGGTTGTAGAAAAATCCACATGAGGAAAGTTTCCCCTACGAAAGTAGTCCTAAATAATGTTAACCAAATCCTTTTTAACAACTTTCCAAGAAGCCACATGAAAGGATCCTGAAATTCCATCTGGCCTACGAGGGAATTATTGATTAAGATAGTTCACTGCATCTCAAACCTCCTTCTTTTCAGGGATCTTTCCCATCTCAGAATTAATACCATCAGACACCATATTTGGAATAGCATCACATAAGGAAGACTAACAATTCAGATAACCCTCTACCATCTCAGGATTACTACCCGAAAGTATGGATTTAAAATGAACTTCCACCATATCACCTACTTCATCAAGATTTCTTGTGACAGAACCACCACCTTGTGATGGTTGGGGGCCAGGAGACACTTTCACTCTTTGATGCATGCATGAATAAATGTGGAATTTTTGTTTCCAGAGTTAAGCCATTAATGATTGGATATCTCATGAGAAGAATGTTCTTGTGATAGTAGAATATCCTCCAATATCTTCATTTTGTAATTGAAATCTTGGAGCTAATCATCATCCCTATTTTCTTCAAGACTGTATTCAACCTCCTCGAGTTCCCTCTTGACTATATACAACTCTTGAAAGCGAGTGGGATGGTTTCTAATCAAAGTAAGAAGGTCCCCTTTTATCCTTTTGAGATTTTTATGGAACCCAAACCACAAATTGTATTTCATAGGATTTCTCTAGAAAGAATGCACTGTAGACAAAAAATCATGATCAGAATTCCACTATTTAGAGATGAAAAACATGGAACCTGAATCCAGACTAGAAGACATATGAACTATCAAATGGGAGTGGATAGATATAGCACGAACAAGTTGAGAAACATGGATCCCTAGATACTCATAAATTTCTTGAATTTTTTCCAAACACCAGTCCAATCTACTCCACATGTGACGATCACCATTTTTGTTATTGCACCATTTAAACTTGTCCCCATTGAAACCTAAATCAAAGAGTCCTTTTCAGGCCACGAATGACATGAAGGCATGAATTTCCTTTTGATGATAAATTCCACCTCCATTTTTTAGAATTGTACAAGATAACAATGAAATAACCACCAATAATCCATGTGATATTCCCCAGATTGAATATTTCAAGATCGTGCCATAGTTGATCCCTCATCCTCGGCTCATATTTGTCATAGATAGAGTTTGAAAAACACTGAGAAGCACCATTATCAACAAAAACAATGACATACTGATTACAAATATCATGAAGATTAATTGAAACAGAATAATTCATGAAAATCTTGATGTGGTGGTTTGTAGATTCTCTATGCATAAAATGATGAAGTCCTAATCTAAATCCAATGTCTGCAATATTAGACATAGATTTTTTTGGTTTAGGCACTACTACAATAGAAGACTGGCTCATGGATAATTCATTGGAATAAAAATTAGTCTTCACCTAGGCCCCGAGGCTATGGGCATTCCAAACTATGGAATAAATCATAGGAATAAGTTGCGCCTGGTTTTGGCCCCTAGTGAAACACAGTAGTTCGGGTGAAAATTTCATCATTATAAGCTCCTCTTGTATCAGGACATCTTAAAAAATACAAAAGGCTCAAAAGATGGGTACATAGATAGATTTTATCCCTCCTCTATATCACATGACAACATAATTAAAGAGTTATAGGTGCTTACCTGTGGTGATCGACTGAGATTCCGTAGCACGAGAAACAACCATATGAGGAACATCTTTGTGAAAAATATAGTGCAAACTAGGCTCACTCATGTGGGGATGAGAAACCGATGGTAGAAGACCCGGATCTTTGATGAGAATGGATTCTGTTAGGGGGATATCAATGATCTGACGCTGAAGAACTGTGTGAAAAAAATAATCGACAAGGAATTCACTGTCCGGAGGGGAAAAGGGGACACTCGGCATAATTGGAACCAAATCCAAGTATGGGATGGGATTTTAAGGGCTAGAAAAGATTACAAGGGGAGGAGATGGTTGGGGCTGGAGAGTGGAGGAATTGGAAGCTTCTTTGGAGGGGATGAGTAACTCTAGAGGAACAGAAACCTCAGCGGGCCGATCAACCGAAGGCGAGATGCGCGACTCTGAAGCGAATTCTGGATCCAGTTGCTAATCTTAGATGTGTGCTGCATGCAGATGCCTACAATCTGACACCTCATTCACATGAATGTGACAGGATGAGTAGAACCTAGGGGGTTGGAAAAAATAAGACACATCCTCCACTCTGAAGAACCTTCAATCTACAGAAGGATATGAGATGGAAGCCCATGAGAGACGTCCATAGCCACACATATCTGGCTGACCGATGCCTCACAGAGATGAACTGATCTATCATCAACACAAAGGAATTCACCAAGATGATCAAAAATGATTCGTAGAAAAGCCAGATTGAAGAAGGGGAGCGGGAGGCCATATAAGAGAATCCAAACCACCACTTGAGGAGACTCCCATACATGGTGGAAGTCCAAGGTCTATAGAAGAAGTATGAAGTTCCATTGACTGACATAATTGGGGGAAAAGCCTAAGCCTTGATTAAGTCATCCCTTGAAGCGACAAAAATCATAATGGAGCAGTGGTTGATCATAGAGACGGAGACAGGAGCTTTTAAGCCCCATGAGGCAACAAAATATTGGAACCCAAGAAGAAGAGGCTTATCCTTGCCGAATCTAGCCACGAGAGTCCATCTGGGCATATCTAATGCCTCCTTGAAGGATGACTCCAGGAAGACGAAGACTAGTTCCCCCTTCTTCAAGATGAAAGAAGTCTAGAAATGAATCTCTGGAAACTAAGTAAGATGCGACACATGCACTGGTGGCTCTAATCTAGGAATAATTTCCTTAAATGATATACCAGAAGATGATGATGCCCCTAGACCTCTAGAAAGATTGATAAGTGGGAAAAAAATACCACCAGAGAGAGGGTGGGGAGTGTAGGGGAAAAACATTAGAGGACGGAGATGAACTGAAGACACCATAGGAGCAGTTGTGGAGAAAGAAACGGGCAAGAAAATTTGAAATTAGGGAGGCACGTTCAGCACATTCGATCTCATGACCGATTTATTTATCAAAGTTTTCACCAGTACAGACACACCACGCTATTCACCTAAAAGAGTCAATCTGAGTATGTACTTTGGATTACCAGTCCTTACCAAGAATTATGTCGTAAGGCCTCGATGTAGGTACCAAGATATCCCAACTAAAACTCTCACATCAAATATTTATATCACACAGTCTGCACCAGTGTGTGATCATTGGGTCTTCACAAGTAAGAGTCTCCAAGCGTGAGGCATGAGTGAATGAATCAATTGGAATCTCCGAGTTCTAAAAAAGATCATTTGCAAGAAAATATGACAAGCACATGTATCTATCAATTCCAAATGTAAATTAGAAAAGACATATATTATGCCTTAATATCATTCTGGGATCCCTTTGATTATATGCATTGACCGCATGTAGTTATCTCCTCCCTTGTCCTCTAGCTCTCTAAGTCCAGTGTGGGCCACCTAGAGGTGGTGGGGGTAACATGTCAAAACATCACCCACCTCCTGCTCATCTCTCAACTCCTTTACCACATCTCTCACCATAGAGAAAAATCTCTTCCTCTCATTGTCTCTATGTCGAGGGTCCATCTATAGTCTCCCTCTTAGCAGTATGATGGTTGGATAATCCCGGGTGAGATGTCCCCTGCCATCACATGAATAACACCACCTCTCTCTAGGATTAGTGGACCCACCTAGTGGTCCCCAAACTATAGATCCTGTGTCTTGGTCCCTCCTCCTGAAACATCTCATATGTCCAAGTCTTAGAGACTAATGTCATCTCCCTAATACCAAGGTATCTTTTCCTGGTATTATACTGTATACAATCATGGGTTGTAAACTATAATATAAGAAACTTTAGACCACCAAATCTTGCTCAAGTACCACCTCATAAGTAGGAATTCAAATAGGGATAAAATAGGCTCAAATTTCCCAATACATACCAATCTCGAAGCTCTTATACATGAAGAATGGATTGTGTATCATATCCATTGAGTACTTGGAAATGTTTTTATGTATTGATGAATACCAAAATACCAACATCTAATTATTTCAGAGCTATAGAATGTCATAGATTTGCATATACCTTAGATTAAAATATAAGAGTTCTTCTCTAAAATGGATCTCAAATTCTTCCTATAGAAGATTCATCTCATCATAAGATTGGGTAATCAAACCCCACAATTTCCCTGTGGAGATGTATAGAAGGATCACTTCCAGAACCACCATCTAATCTATGGGTGTCCTTATTAGAAAGAAAAATTGGGTTACCACCTCAATACAGTCCCCATCCACCTGTATGTTGGGCTCACCTTGGATTCTAAGGGGTCATTATTGCTGAAACTTTTGAAGTGTCCTCACCTTGTACACTGTATTCGCTGGTACATTGGGTACCATGTGCTACTCTATAGGTTTTTTATGGCTGGTGGACAACAAGGTGGTGTTATCTTTGATAAAAATATTTATATTGTTGCCCCATCACCCAGTTGATCATCCTCGTGGTTTCATATTGGAATCCAAGCTGGATATCCACATGGAGACATCCTAAAATAATAAAAGTTGTACCAAGGTAAACTGAGTATATTAGGAGATATGACTCAGAAGGTCCGGTAAAATTCAATCATTCCTATATGATGCATGTACAGTTGTTTTCTATTTAACCAATATTATCATGCACCGAGTTAGAAAGTAGTTGATCAAAGTCCTGGTGTATGGATATATCAGTCCCCACACCAACACTATATTCCATGACCTAAAAGCCACACTAGAAACACACAAAACTATTTCCCCAACCCAATCTCATAGAAAAATGGTCCTAAAGTAGAACCAACCTACTCTTATACCATTCTCTCAAGACCCATCCTAGTGGGGATCATACCTCGACTCCCCACGCCCGCCTCCAATAGGCTAGTGGATAGTGACTAGCACCAAGTATGAATTTCACAAACATTGGAGGAATTTCTATGTATTTGTATGCACACACATCTCCATGCCAAAAAAATGATGAATTGTGAAAACCACTAAGTAAATAGTGCACGCATACCACTATGATCTCACAACTGAGTACGCTAGTAAACGTAATAGATAGTAAAAATTTCCAAATACAAGCCCACCACAAAGAGTCTACAACACAATTCCTTCCATGAAGTAGAGGTAGTAAGAATGAAATCTAAAAGCTACAAGAACACCATGATCTTTCCAGTATAACAAAGCATCATCGGGTCCTTGTCTTCCTAGGACTCCATAAAAGGTTCGATCATCTACACAAGACATGACACATAAAAGAAAATCCCAGTTAAGTGTGAGTATAACAATACTCAGTTAGACACCCCAAAAATACAAAAAACCAAAAAGTAATACCATAAAGGAATACCACAAAGGAATTCCCCAAAAGAATACAACTATGGAATACCACAAGAGAATACTAGAAATAATTACCATAAAGGATTACCACATAGGATTACCACAAATTTATACCACAGAAGATTACCATAAAAGAATGACACATAGGATTACCACGAAGGCAAACTACAAAGGATTACCATAAAAGAATACCACACAGGATTACCATAGAGGATTACCATAAAGGAATACCACATAAGATTACCACAAAGTAATTCCACAAAGGATTACCATGAAGGAATACCATAAAGGATTACAATGAAGGGATACCACAAAGGATTACCACACAAGATTACCAAAACGGATTATCACAAAGGTATACCGCATAGGAAACCACAATGGATTACCACACAGGATTTCCATAAAGCAATAACACACCAAAATATACCGACACTTCTACCCATGTATATGTCTAAATCAAATATAACAAGGACATATAGATATAGTCAATCCAGGACACAGTTTCTAGAGGTAACCCAAAACAAATTTCTAGCACCATGAATATCCTCACAGCACGCTCTATCTAAGAGAACTCAATCCTCGAGCCATGATATCATTAGAGACACTCATGAAAAGTTCTATATCATTTGGGCTCTACCTACGGATAATGAATTGTTCAAGGAATACTATGATACAAAAATTGGGGATACTTCCCAAATAGATGGAGTAATACCACATACCCAATCTGGATCAGCCAATATTGTTGAGTATCTTACCTAGTCACACTAGAGAATAGAAATGACCCTAATAATGTGGCCTGCTAGATGGAGGACCAACACCCATTTCTCAGTGGTGACAGAGATTAAACAAAACTCTACTGTGGTTGATAGAGGATATCAATCCATTACTATGGAGGGATACCCTACTCTATTTGGGACTCATCCTCTAAAGGGTATTACAATCCTGTGATGTGGACATAATACGATACTAAATCCTCTAGTGATGGACCAAGGGAATGATCTTAGCCTATACTATTCTAAAATAAAATTTCACCAGTTGTCCGAAAATGACCATCTTACTGTCAGGGTATTAACATCATAGATATCTCATCGATTGGGCCCCCAATTAGAAGATATGATCATTTTAGAAAAAAACCGTAGGCCTACTGGTGCCTGCAAACCTTCCGACGTGGTCGACCTCTATGGTCGGTCGACTGGTCATGTGCTTGGTCGACTGACCATGTGGTCAGTCACTTGGTTATTGCACCCACATTCTATCCTCATGGTCAACCACCATGGTCGGCCCTAACCTGTCTCCACCTAGTCTACCCCAGATCCAACCTGGTCTGACCCAAGTCCATTTCATTCAACCCCTCCCATCAGCCCGACCCGACCCACGAGTCTGACCCGACCAAGCCCAGCCCATGGGTATAACCCAACCCACTGGTTGAACCCTCCCCACCCCATTCCTTCACAAACTGTAGGACACCGCCGGTCACCGGGGCCACATTGGGAGTCCCTTCAGTGTACCACCACACCTCCTCTGATGGCTAAAAAATAAAATGGTCACTGATCCAATCTTGTCAAGTCTTTTTGTTTCCTTATCAACATGCTTTATGTTATGATCTTCTTATAAAACATATCAAATAAATGTTCTCCATTTTATGCCGAAGAACATGAATTCTGGAACAATCCATCATCATAATCACTCTATCTCCATATTCACACCTCTATCTTACCATTCATATTCTATATCTAAAGTATTCGACCGTTGTGCTAAGAATCATGTGCGCAACAATCGATCTATTAGGGTGTGTCGAGTCGTAGGAAAACTGAATAATTCCAGTGATGAATGTAGATTCTGGGGAGAAAATCAAATGAAACAAAGGGAAGAATGAACTTAAATTGATGTTTGTTCCAATCTCTATCTGTCTCCAGTATAACTAAAACCAAATAAAAAAATAATCAAAAATATTAATCTCCTGTAAAAACCAAAAAAAAATTAATTCATATCCCATAATAAACACAATCCATGAATCAATCTGTTTGATGATTGATTTAAATTCATTATAGAAAATAATATCATGGAAATTAACAATTAAAAAACATTCCTTAACTCAATTCAGATCGTTTGCTGATAAGGAATGGACATTGCATCGTTGCCTTAGGAAAGATCCTTTGAATTTGAGGCATTTCCATTAACGATCCATTATCCGTCATCATTTATTAAGAGATAATCCTCAATGATATTTCCAATGTCTTCCCATTGTGTCCAGTATTATGTGACTAACCCTATAAATTCTCCTCAATGATATTTTAAAATATTGTAAGTGGTTGCATCAACCAAATAATTTTTATTAAATTACTTTATTCCTGTTACATCCTCAGATAGCATTTTAAAAAATGACCCGTGCCGACTAAAGTTAATGTCCACCTATCTAAATCACCAATCTATGAACTCTATGGTGGTATCCAATTTCTAATCCAAGTAATCATTAATGAATTTTTAGGATTTAAAATTAAAATAATTTTATTTAATTATTTTATTTATGAGTACGTCCTTGGTAACATTTTTTATAGGTGACTTGTATCGACCAATGTTAGGTCACCATAGGTTATGGATTCCATTATGATCTCAATGGTTCCCTTATATTTATAATCCATAAAACCATTCAAGAATTATTCATCTATTCTTAGAGGACTACATACACATGTTGTTAAACAGTTTAATAATTTTCAAACAATTGTTCTGGGGACACCGGGCCTCAGAATCTCAAGCAGGCTCATTGCCTGTTCCCAAAATCAATCTATATAATATCTAAAAATAGTTCATGGAAAATCTGAGATGTTATATCTAATATGTCATTTCCTTCCGTGAAATATATTTAACTGCATGGTGTATCAGTGATCATCATCTACACCTCTTTCTTACCTATAGTGCAACCAAATATCTTATAACATGATCAAATCTCATGTAACACTGACAACATAAACTCACAACACATGAAATTGAAACTATTCAATAATGATTATTTGATCTATAGGGGATATGGTATATCTATGTAATAAGGTACACCATTTTTTATTTTTAAAAATGTTTTCTCATGTTCTAAGGCCATTTAAGTTCATTTCAGAGATTTTTGATGGACTGGAACTATGCCCTGTCTTTGTACACAATCACATCATGAACTAGTGACATGATGAGAATTAGATATCAGGAAAATGTAGTGAGTTTAATTAATACTGTGAAAACTTAAATCCTTTTGAACTGGTTGACATTACAAAAAATAAATTAGTATTCATTCAACCTATGGTGATACCTTTTTCAATATATTATGTATGTCTTTGAATTCTGACTAAGAAAGGGTTTGTCATATGAGTTGTTTGGTACCATTAGTTTTATCACACATTACATATGATAATTTTCACATTCGATTTATAGGATCCTCTCTTGAAATGTTTTTGTTATGCTACACAATTTTTTTTATCTCCACTCCTTCCAAATAAAACCATTCGGTTCTTGATCTCCATGAGGGTTTCACAGTGTCTCTCCTAGTAAATGATAATCCTTCATATTCAATTCAGTTTTTCACAATAGTACTATAAGGATATATTATTTCGACCCATTGAACATGTGGTGATATTATACTTTATCCTTTCTATAACATCTATAAGATCTTCTTCTAGGGGTTAGTCATTTGTTTGTTGTAGTGTGGAAGGTGCATGTTCTAGGCGTTATATTGTGATCTCCCCTCTCTACAATATGTTCTGGTTTTTCAATTTGATTCTAAAGTGTGATAATCATGGGTAAAGCCTCTACTTATTATCTCGTGATACTTCCAGTGTTTTTGGATCTCGTTGCTTTCGATGTGTTCCCTAAATTTGGGGTTGGTGGTTCTGTATCTATATTAATCAGGATAAACCTTGAATTCTCAAGATTTAAAAATACTTTTATAAACAAATTATCATGATTTGTGGATTTCTTCATGTAGAAATTGGTTTTTAGGGAAAGGTTCCATCCCCTAGGTATTTTAAAAAGAATAGTTATTTTCAAATCACTATATAATGGATTTATGAAACGGTTTGGAACACATGGTTTGGTAGAAATGATTTGGGAAAATATAGTACATGGGAATCCTTTTGTACTTAGCTATAATGCATAAAAATCTTCCGTGTCCATTCATACTATCAAGGGGTTCACTCTTTGGGTGTTCCTCTGCTTCCTAGGCCAATATTTCTGGGGACTAGTTAGACACTTGGGTGAGTTAAATTAAAGAGAATTACTATGCTCTCTAGATTTGATGCATATGTCTTGGGACCATATGCACAAAATAATCTATATTTGGATATGAGTGTTCTAGATGGTCTTACCAGTAGTAAACCTTCGCAAAATGTTACCTGTTCAATTAGTTAGTACTATTTGGATTTCCTTAACATATTTGATATATATAGATGATATTCTTTGAAACTGCCTTGAATAAATTATTTAGAACACTGAAAAAGGTTAATGTTTTACATTTATTTTGACAACTAGAACTGTTCAAATAATTATCATTCTTTATTTTATATAATGTTGAGAATGATTGTATTGTTAAACAGATAATATTTATGGAACACCTATTTGGGATCCAAATGAACCTATATAGATCACATCTTGTAGACCCCTTTAGCAGTGTCTAAACATAGTTACATTTTTTGTAGTGAAATAAATGGAGATTGGGTGAGGTAGTGAGGTTAATATTAGCTATATTTGGGTAGCTAGTGGTGAGATTATGGGATTCTTCCAATTTTATCACAATGTGTAGTCAGTTTAACTTTTATTTTTCCTTTAGCGTTGGCCTTGTACTTTGGGTATTTCTGAATTCTTGAGTTTTATTATTTTTTGTATCTTCTTCCAGTAATATCTTATATTTTCCTTATTTTATCTTCTAATGTTTATCTCCAATTTTTATATATGTTTCATGTATCCTAATTTATGTTGGGAGAAAATATTCCCTCTGTTTTTCATTTGATGATCGGGAGTCAGTCAGTATCCTGTGGGGATATGGAATTCCATTAGGCATGTCACACACCGGGTCAGATGTTAGATCATAAGGGTATAACAAGGTAGTTCATAAAAAAAATTATTAGAGCATGGTTATACTCAGTCTTTGAGTTTTTTAGATGAGAGGTAGGATTATCGAGACATTAGAGGTAGTTGTTTGTGAGTTCATAGACATCTCTTTCCATGAAGAGACATGGGCTACCAAGGTATGTTATGGAATGTGTCTCTTGTGTTATGATTTTCTCTTAATCTCAATTTTTTGTTTTGGTTTTCATTCTTGAAATTAAATTTTACTATATTATGATCATTTATCCTTTTAGCAGTGTACATTAATATGACATAGATACATAATACATGGGATCTATTTGACGGTGTAGTGGATAATCATAATTGGAATCAGCCTTTGGATCAGAATATTATAAAGCATATCTTATAAGATTTTTTTCATGGTAAAAATGTACTGATAGTCCAAGACGTATTTTTCGGAGGTACATCTACGTTCTATGTGAGAAAGGGATCGATCATGAGAGTTCATACATAAAAAACAACCATAGTTCATACATAATAAACAACCATAGCATTGGAAAGTTATCTGATTCATTGACTTATCTGACTGGGTGTTCATTGAGGTTACATTATCCTAATCCCTAAAATATAAAAAAATTCCCACACATAACCTTAAGTGTCTTCTATACCTTTTAAAATTTTACCATACATAACTTATCAATATTTCATTACCATTATAACTATTAATTATCCCGGAACTAGTAAAATCAATATCTACAATTTATTTAAACCTTGATCTGATAATAACTGTAATACCCAAGAATTTCACTACAAGATCTAATGCACACAAATGAATTCGTTACATACATTCATTTATACCAACTATAGATTTAAAAACGTAACTATAACATAACACCACGACTAAAAAAATATTAGAGTATGTACATCCCAAATATCATTAATGTTTAGATCTTTTGAGAATTAGGATAAATCATAAACTAATAAATCATATTCTATTTTCAACAAATAGACATTTTTTCATACAATATAAAAAACTATTTAATGCATTTCATTTCTTCAACGTATCCCCCAAATCCCTTAACAATCTATTCTATTATGAATTTCATGGTCAATAATTTACTTCAAAACCTAGTAAAATAAAAAATATGAACGAGTGAGATTAAACACTCAATATGGGAAAACATTAATCTAAGGAAATAATATAATAAATACAGAATAATTTTTTTTGAATAATTATTCTTAATAATTCCATAATAAACTGAAATCTATATATTTATATATATATTAGTTGAAATAAATCTAAATAAATTGAATCTATATTAATATATTTAATTTTTTGGTATAGAACACATATATTTGGACCTATTTATTATAACGACCCATAATTTACATACATTGTTAATACTTCAAAATTGAAGCATACTTATTACAACATATAAAAAAACCATGGAAGGCCCGTATAGGTATAGGGTCTTTAGAAACTGGGAAACATAAACAACTGGTTCATAAAGCATCTACTTTGCCTCCCACTTATTTCATCATATCTAGAGTCCCTTTTTGGCATATCCTACTTAATAACCTTCTTCCTGACCTGGGGAAACAAAACATACAAAAGGGTGAGCTCAAATTCTCAGTAAGGGTAAACAAAAGAAAAATCAATCACATCATGAACATAACATTTTGAAAATCTTAACCTGTAAAAGAAATCATAATTTCATACCATGGGATAAATCATAGAAGTGAAATGTAATCCCAATAATCATAACATAAAAAATGGAACTTTGTGTCATACACACATAATCATAGAGAATAATTTTTTATTAGTCAAGACTCGTTTCCAAGACTATCTTAGTGGACAAAGTCCATTTCTGAACCGAGTTCACTCCTCATTTCAGTCCTGTTTCACTGAACCGATTTAACCTGCCGTTCCAGCCATGTCTATCTCATGAGATATAAAATCTTTACCCAATGCATTTTAGGAAGATATAGGTCCCACCCATCTCATATTGATACCATTATTATGTGTGCCACAAAATCATAAACCATACACCATAGCATAACCCATGTAATAAAAATGGGAATCTTAAACATCGTGACATCATAAAACAATTCATATAATATAAAGGAATTCATAAAAATATTTCCATCACAACATAATCAAATCCATGTAATAATAGGGATAGAAACAGAACCCTATATTATATTAGATGGAAAATAATTTTGATAAAACTCTTGAACTCCATTCTTGAGAAAAATATCCTTTCTACATCAAAAACATTTTTCCTTTCTTAACATGTCATACAATTTTAAACTAAAATAAGTTGATTAAAAATAAACTTGAAAAATTTTAAAAGAAGCTTCTTGGAAATAATTTTTTTAAAAATCCATTCATGTCGTATAAGTTAAAAAAACATTCTTCTCGTAATTTTGTCGGAAAAGTCAAAAAGTACCTCGTACGAAAAACAACAAAAGATTCCTTTCATATCATTTACTAAAAACTCACCGAAGTGTAAAATTGGATTTAAACAATTGTAGGTGGAAGGAAATAATATTACATATTGAGGAAACATGGATGTGGATGATAAAATACACCCCAGTAAATTTCAAAGTATAAACAATCTCAGATAAAAATGAGATTGTGATATTTCCCTTACCTTAGGTCCGATTTTCTTCGTAAGTGTCCGAACCTCCTGTATAATGATTTAAATAATGTTATTGACTTAATCCAGAATCAAAATGATTGTTATTATATCATATATGGTCATATTATTAGCTTCTTATTAGTAATATTTCATTACTACTTGTTATTCGGGTGTTTATTACTTTTTGTTCTTATGCCTGTTTTGTCGAATAAATTCTTATTCTTCTCTTTAGGTTATAGACACCTCATTTCCAGAATGGTATTAGTGTAATATATATCATATTCATTCATTCAATTAATTTATATAATCATTATTCAATTAAGATCATGTAGAACGAATCGCATCACATCGTGGAGATGGTATTCCGTACGTACGCACGAGCGATGATATCATTCCCATGATCTTGGAATTGTAATGGAGTGTATGTATACTATTTCAGAATCAATTCCACTTTACAATAATCATATATATTCATTACTTTCACCCTTATACCCATCCAAGTAATGTGGTGGTGGAAAATAGATTACACCACAGTGTGGAGACGGTATTCCGTACGTACGCACACACGGTGATTTCGTTTTCCGTAGGATGGATAAGAGGTGAAATAGGGTTGTTTCATATTTATAATAACATATAATTATATGAGTGATACTGATGTTATTACCTCATAATGAAACAACTAAAGAAGATGGAGAAGAAGAAGAATGGAACTTGAAGAAAACGGTAGAAGGTATTACCTCTTTCTCGAAGTGCCTCCTTTAAACTCTCTCTTAAGGCACTAGAGTTGGTCTTTTGATAAGACCAGTACCTCTAGTAGGTTTCTAAGGAAGTGGGGAAGTGAAATGGGCAGGGGTTGGCCGAGCTTTAAGGCTAAAATGGGTGTGAGGAAAAGAGGGAAGAGGTGCCCTTTTATAAGGGAGGAGAGGGGCACCTTTAGAAATATAAGAAATTTAGTTTATATTAAATCCCAACCCCACTTAAAAACATCCAAAATGACTCATATCCGAAGCTAAGATGAGATAGGGTTGTAATCTCATCAACAAATAAAATTTATAGATGTTAGGAATTTATTTTAAACATTATCATCTTGATTTATCCTTATTTATCAATTTAATTTTATTTTTGGTAATAATATTCTAAATTTTAAATTATTATAAATACTTACATATGATTTGTGAATTTTCTTTAATTTGACACTTTATTTCATTTTAGACCATATAAATTTTAATTTATAATTTTTAAATGTTTTTGTGATTTTTAAACAATTTTATAATATGTTATTTTTAAAAAATAACAATTGTGTCAATTTTCACACTATTCATTTATTTGAATTTAAATAAAATATATACAGAAGATATGTTCGAACTAAAAGATTTAATATATTTATAAGATGTCATATGTTTCTATAAAATTAGTTTAGAACATCAAATAGTTCATATAATATTTATTTTAATATTTTTAAAACCATTTATTTGATATTTTAATTAATAAAATAATTTCAACATCACTATTGAGTCATAATTAATTATAGTTATTTAATCCCTAAAAATTATAAATAAATTCCTATGATGTAGATAATTATATTAGATTACTGTAGACTATTCATGTTTGAAGTTTCATTAAGTTTATCACCAAATTTAAATTATTATACTTATAAGATTTAAGAAAGTTACATGTTGTCACAATCTTTGGTTTTAATAATAATTAAATTATTTTCATGGAAAAAAGTCCATTAAATTAATCTAATCCGACCCTTAGGTGATATGGGTCTACTTTTAGTCATCCAATAGGATTTTGTCAGGTGTTAGGGTAATTTTATAATCTTATATTTACCCTTAATTACCCGATTTACCTTTAACTATGGTAAATAAAATTTACCGTAGTTACTATTCATAATGCCCAAAAATAAAAAGCATCCTATTAACATAATTTGGACCCACTAATTCCAAATATGGAATCCATTTTTTTGAAATTCAATACATATAAGTTGTAGTAATTAATTTAAAATAAATCCCGTTGTCAAGAAAACGAGTTTTAAAAGTTAAAACATTGCCAAAGATTGAAATGTTTTTACCTATGAATTCAATGTGAAATTAATGGTAATGACATAAATTATATTAAATGGTAAAAATATATTCTATCTATACTTTAGAACCATTAAATATTATAATTTAACCATATAAATTATCTCAATGAAAAAAGTTGTTTTTAATTAAAAATTAGCGTATTTTTACTATTCATCAAAATATGAAAATTATCAGAAAAATATCAAAAATTTATGCAAAGTAAATTTTTATATCCTGATTCAAAAGAAGAATTTTATTTTGTCAAATTGAACTTATAAATGTGTCAAAAACTAGATTTAATGTGGGTGCTCCATCAAAAGGCCGTAAAACTGCATTTTTTTATAAATACTTATTTTACCCAAAAAAATTTATTTTGTTCTCTTACCATGTTCTAGAAAATGTGTAAGATGAATAATAATGTTGTAAAATTTAAAATTCAGTTAATACTATTCATAACGGCTAGTTTATAATATTATAATAATATATCATTTTTTAGTGGAACTCGATATTGCGTACTACACACGCTATCGAGGAAGGTCGCGATTGCATGTAGCAAAAGATTCCTTTGATGATTTATATTACATAAAAACAAAATATTTCTCATAAAAGTATCGGGTGTTACATTCTACCCCCCTTAGAATGAATTTCGCCCTCGAAATTCGTCACTTTGTAACAAACAGATGAGGATACCTCTCCCTCATCTTATCCTCAAGATCCCATGTAACTTATTCTAATTGATGGTTCCTCCATAAAAATTTCACCGAGCGAGTGGTCTTGTTTCATAGGACTTTTTCTCTCCGATCTAGAATCTCTATCGGTTGTTCTTCATAATAAAGATCCCACTCTAGTGGTACAACTTCAGAGCTGAGTAAATGTGAAGGATCAGGTATGTACTTTCTCAGGAGATATACATGGAACACATCATGAACTTGAGAGAGATTCGGTGGAAGTGAAAATCGGTAAGCTACCTTCCCAACACGATCCAGTATTTCGAAAGGACCGATATATCTAGGGCTCAATATCCCCTTCTTTCCAAATCACATGACCCTCTTCCAGGGAGATATTCGTAAGAACACTTTATCACCCACTTCAAACTCTAGGTCTTTTCTTCGGTTGTCGGCATAACTTTTCTGTCGACTCTGAGCTACTCTTATGTGTTGTTGAATAGATCGGACCTTTTCTGCCATCTCATCAATAATATCAGGTCCTAATAGCTTTCTTTCCCCAACTTCATCCCAGCAAGTTGGAGTCCTGTATTTCTTTCCATAGAGAGCTTCATAAGGAGCCATCTGAATACTGGAGTTAAAGCTATTATTATAAGAAAATTCCACCAAAGGTAGGTGTTGATCCCAACCAACTTTGAAATCTATAGAGAATTCTCTCAACATATCTTCTATAGTTTGAATTTTCCTCTCAGACTGACCGTCTGTCTGAGGATGATAAGCAGTTCTGAAACTCTACTCTATATCTAGAGTATGTTGAAGACTTCGCCAGAACATTGAGGTAGACCTTGGATCCCTATCAGATATAATAGAAATTGGTACTCCATGCAATCATACCACTTCCTTTATATATATCCTGGCAAGCTGATCCAGTGAGAAATCCTCTCTAATAGCAATGAAGTGTGCCGACTTTGTAAGACGATCAACTATGACCCATATAGCATTATTGCCTTTGGATGCTTTAGGAAGTCCGGTGACAAAGTCCATAGTGATGTTTTCCCATTTCCATTCTGGTATGGGTAATGGTTGTAACATCCCCTTAAACATTTGTCTCTCAGTTTTAACTTGCTGAAAAACCAATCATTGAGAGACATATTCAGCAACATCTCTTTTCATGCCATCTCACCAGAAGTACTTTTTCAGGTCCCAATACATCTTTGTGCTTCCAGGATGAATAGAGAATGAAGAACTATGAGCCTCATCGAGCAGCTCCTTCTTTAATTCGGGGAGGGTAGGAACACAAACCCGATTTCTAAACTTTATTATCCCATCACAATCAAGGTTGAATTCAGGAACATTTCTCACCTTTTTTTGTAACTCGACATCTTCTTTCTGTGCCTCTTTAGTCTTCACATGTATAGATGGTTGAACATTCATTTAGGAAAGATACGATTTCCCCCTCCATTATAATTCCAAGATCCATCCTTCGTAAATCCATAAATATTGGATCTTTTGTGATCCTCATCATGGATAAGCTATCATGGTCTTGTCGGCTTAATGCATCTTCCACCTTCTTTGCTTTCCCAAGGTGGTAATGGATTGAGCAGTCGTAATCCTTAATCAGTTCCAACCATCTTCTTTGGCACATATTCAGCTCCTTTTGTGTGAAAATATACTTTAAACTTTTATGATCAGAATAAATATCACACCTTTCACTATAAAGGTAATGCCTCAAAATCTTTAATGCAAAGATTACCGCAGCTAACTCCAAATCATGAGTTGGGTAATTTTGCTCATGGATTTTCAACTGTCATGAGGCATAATCTATCACCGTATCATTTTTCATAATAACAATCCCAATCCCTTCTTGGAAGCATCACTATAGATCACAAACCTTTCTCCACTAGAAGGTAGTGTGAGCACAGGTGCACTGGATAACCTTCTTTTCAACTCCTTGAAATTCTCTTCACATTCTTCCGTCCAAACAAACTTAACTCCTTTCCAAGTCAACCTGGTGAGTGGATTAGATAATCATGAAATAACATTCACAAAACATCGATAATATCCTTCCAAACCATGAAAACTTCAGATCTCAGTTACTCTTGTTGGTCTCGACCATCTTTCGATAACCTCTGTTTTTGCTGGATCCACAGATATCCCCTCTTTTGAGATTATGTGACCCAAAAATGAAACTCTTTGAATCCAAAATTTACACTTGGTAAATTTGGAATAAAGCATATCCTTTCTCAGGGTCTTCAATACAATTCTCAAGTGTTCTTCATATTCTTCCTTGCTCTTTGAATATACAATAATATCATCTATAAAGACTACCACAAACTGATCCAGATAGTCTCTAAAGACTCTATTCATCAGATCCATGAAGATTGCAGGGGAATTAGGAAGACCAAATGGCATCACTATAAATTCATAGTGTCCGTACCTTGTACGGAAAGTCGTCTTTGTTATATCCTCCCTTTTGACCTTTAATTGGTTATACCCTGAATGAAGATCAATCTTGGAAAAGTATTGAGCTCCTCGTAGTTGGTCAAATAAGTCATCAAAGCGTGGGAGAGGATATTTGTTCTTGATAGTGATCTTGTTATGTTCTTGATAATCAATGCAGAGTCTCATTGATCCATCTTTCTTTTAAAAAACAGAACAGGTGCTCCCCAAGGTGATGCACTAGGGCGTATGAACCCCTTATAAAGATTCTCTTGGAGTTTATTCTTCAATTCCTGCAACTCAATTGGGGCCATTCTATAAGGTGTCTTTGAAATAGGTAAAGCACCCGGTATGAGTTCTATTGAAAACTCAACTTCATGATTTGGTGGAAGACCCATAAATTCCTCTGGAAATACATCATCAAACTCCCGTACAATGGGTATATTCTTAATTGTGAGTTTCTCACCAACCATTTGAGATAAATAACCTTCATTTAGTGGAATCAAGACCCATAATATGGAATAAATTTCCACTGGAAGGTTATGTTCATCCTTGCATCGATAGACGATCATAGATTCATCTGGAATATGAAATGTGACTTCCCTTCTTTGGAAATTGATATGAGCTCCATATAAAGAAATCCAATCCATGCCAAGAATCACATCAAATTCCACTATAGGAAGGATCGCAAGATTTTCAAGAATCACTTTCCCACAAACTTCAATCGGAGAAGAATTATAAACTTTTGATGCGACTGTTGTGCCATTAGGGGTTGTCACAGCTAACTCAACATCTAATTGTTGAGGTAATACGGTGATATCCTTAGAAAATTATTCAGGAATAAAGGAGTGGGTGGATCCAGAATCAAATAAATCATTTTCTACTTTAGAGTGGATGGTAAGTGTACCTTTAACCACATCATTATCATACTCCACATCGCTGATAGAAATTTCATGTGACTTTCCTTTATCTTTAGCCTTAAGAGTATGTTGACGTCGACCATTATCATTAACCCTTGTATTTGGGCATTGATTGGCATAATGCCCCATCTCCTTGCACTTGAAACATTGAAGTGTAGTAGGTTTATTATGTGTATCCCTTCCTTTGTTTGCATCATTAGACATCTTCTTCCAATTATTGTGGCATTCAAATGCCCGATGACCTTCCTTTCCACATTTGAAACATTTACTTGTCCCTTTAAGACAACTCCCTCCATGTTTCTTTCCACACTTTGAGCATAAGGGAAATCTCATCTTCTTTTCAGTGTGCTCTTTAGATTTTCCTTTGAATTCCATTTTCCTCTTCTTATCAAACCCATATGACTGATGGGTTACTCCAATCTCCATCTCGACTTTGAGAGAACATCGAACGATTTCCTTGTAGCTATTGAAGTCCCTTATGTCTAACGCCCTTCTAATACTTGGTTTTAAGCCACTAAAGAATCGATCGATATTACTCTCAGGTTGGATAATAATCCCAGAAGCATACCTTTCAAGTCATGTAAAATTTGCTTCGTAGGTACCAACAGATTCATCATCCTTTTGATTCAGTTAAAGAAACACCTTCTCCATCTTTGTTCGAAGAATACGAGGGAAATACATATTGAAAAATAAGTTCTTGAACTCGCCCCATTCCATGGACTCAATTTCATCTCTTTTCCTCGTATTCTTGATAAGATTCCACTATTGATCAGCATCACCTTCCAAACGATACACTGCTAAGATGACTTTATCATGTTAAGAACATTGAAGAACTGAAAATATCTTTTCAGTAGTACAAATCCATTGTTCAGCAACTAATGGATCAGTAGACCCACTGAATGAAGGTGGACGCTGCCTAATGAAGGATTCAACAGAATGTTGCTCCTTCCTTTGCTCATTTGGAAGCCTTGCATGATTCATAGCTTGAGAAAATTGTGTGATCATGGCTACAAGATTTTTCATTCCATCTCCCATAACTTTTGTTTGCTCAGGGGGACAATCATTGCATTGCCTGTCGCATTCCGCATTAACACGATTCCTTCGGGTTCCAGCCATTGAGTGAAACCAAGAAGAATAGTGTGAGAAACACTAATTATAATAGGAAAACCACATAATCAAGAATAAAATTTCACAGTTAAGGTCTTATCATAGGTTGTTCATGGCCATTTCTAAAACACTGAGATTGTGTTCTATTCTTAGACTTATCCTAAGGGTTCTTACTAACGCTTTCACATCCTAGTTTCCAATGGTTGACTATACCTTTCCTCTGATAACAACTATAACGACCCATACTTTACATACATTTTTAATAAATCAAAATTGAAGCATACTTATTATAATATAAAACAAAACCATGGAAGGACCGTATAGGTATAGTGTCTTTAGAAACTGGCAAACATAAACAACTGGTTCATAAAGCATCTACTTTGCCTCCCACTTATTGCATCATATCTGGAGTCTCTTTTTGGCAAATCCTACTTAATAACCTTCTTCCTGACCTGGGGAAATAAAACACACAAAAGGGTGAGCTCAAATGCTCAGTAAGGGTAAACAAAAGAAAAATCAATCACATCATGAACATTACATTTTCGAAATCTTAACCTGCAAAAGAAATCATAATTTCATACCATGGGATAAATCATAGAAGTGAAATGTAATCCCAATAATCATAACATAAAACATGGAACTTTGTGGAATACACACATAATCATAGAGAACCATTTCTTATTAGTCAAGACTTATTTCAAAGACTATCTTAGTGGACAATGTCCATTTCTGAATCGAGTTCACTCCTCGTTTCAGTCCTATTTCACTGTACTGGTTTAACCTACCATTCCGGCCATGTCTATCTCATGAGATTTGAAATCTTTACCCAATGCATTGGAGGGAGATATAGTTCCCACCCATATAATAATGATACCATTCTTATGTGTGCCACAAAATCATAAACCATACATTATAGCATAACCCATGTAATAAAAATGGGAATCTTAAACATCGTGACATCATAAAACAATTCTTATAATATAAAGGAATTCATAAAAATATTTCCATCACAACATAATCAAATCCATGTAATCATAGGGATAGAAACAGAACCCTATATTATCTTAGATGGAAAATAATTTTGATAAAACTCTTGAACTCCATTCTTGAGGAAAATATCTTTTCTACTTCAAAAACATTTTTCCTTTCTTAACATGTCATGCAATTTTAAACTAAAAGAATTTGATTAAAAATAAACATGAAAACTTGTAAAGGAAGATTCTTGGAAATAATTTTTTTAAAAATCCATTCATGCCGGATAAGTTAAAAACAACATTCAAAAAGTACCTCGTACGAAAAACGACAAAAGATTCCTTTCCTATATTTTACTAAAAACTCACTGAAGGGTAAAATTGGATTTAAAAAATTGTATGTGGAAGGAAATAAAATTACATTTTGAGGAAACAAGGATGTGGATGATAAAATACACCCCAGTAAATTTCAAAGTACAAACAATCTCAGATAAAAATGAGATTGTGATATTTCCCTTACCTTAAGTCCAATTTGCTTCGTAAGTGTCTGAACCTCCTGTATAATGATTTAAATAATGTTATTGACTTATTCCAGAATCATAATTATTGTTATTATGTCATAAATGGTCATATTATTAGCTTCTTATTAGTAATATTTCATTACTACTTGTTATTCAGGTGTTTATTACTTTTTGTTCTTATGCGTGTTTTATCGAATAAATTATTATTCTTCTCTTTAGGTTATAGCCACCTCATTTCCAGAATGGTATTAGTGTAATATATATCATATTAATTTATTCAATTCATTTATATAATCATTATGTAATGAAGATCATGTAGAACGAATCGCATCACATCGTGGAGACGGTATTCCGTACGTACGCACGAGCGATGATATCATTCCCATGATCATGGAATTGTATTGGAGTGTATGTATACTACTTCAAAATCAATACCACTTTACAATAATCATATATATTCATTACTTTCACCCTTATACCCATCCAAGTAAGGTGGTGGTGGAAAATAGATTACACCATGGCGTGGAGACGATATTCCGTACGTACGCACGCGCGGTGATTTAGTTTTCCGTAGGATGGATAAGAGGTGAAATAGGGTTGTTTCATATTTATAATAACATATCAGTATATGAGTGATACTGATGTTATTACCTCATAATGAAACAACTAAATAAGATGGAGTAGAAGAAGAATGGAACTTGAAGAAAACGGAAGAAGGTATTACCTCTTTCTCGAAGTGCCTCCTTTAAACTCTCTCTTAAGGCACTAGAGTTGGTCTTTTGATAAGACCAGTACCTCTAGTAGGTTTCTAAGGAAGTGGGGAAGTGAAATGGGCTGGGTTTGGCCGATATTGAAGGCACAAATTGGTGTGAGGAAGAGAGGGAGGAGGTGCCCTTTTATAAGGGATGAGAGGGGCACCTTTGGAAATATAATAAATATTAGTTTATATTAAATCCCAACCCCACTTAAAAACTTCCAAAATGACTCATATCAGAATATTAGATGAGATAGGGCTGTAATATCATCAACCAATAATATTTATACTTGTTAGGAATTTATTTTAAACATTATCAACTTGATTTATCCTTATTTATCAATTTAATTTTATTTGTGGTAAAAATATTCTAAATTTTAAATTATTATAAATAATTACATATGTGTTGTGAATTTCCCATAATTTTACACTTTATTACATTGTAGACCATGTAAATTTTAATTTATAATTTTTAAATATTTTCATGATTTTTAAACAATTTTATAATATGTTATTTTTATAGAATAACAATAGTGTCAATTCTGACACTATTCATTTATTTGAATTTAAATAAAATATATACAGAAGATATTTTCTAAATAAAAGATTTAATAGATTCATAAGATGTCATATGTATCTATAAACTTATTTTAGCATATCAAATAGTTCATATAATATTTATTTTAATATTTTTAAAACCATGTATTTGATATTTTATTTAATAAAATAATTTCAACATCACTATTGTGTCATAATTAATGATAATTATTTAATCCATAAAAATTATAAATAAATTCCTATGATGTAGATAATTGTATTATATTACTGTAGACTATTCATGTTCGAAGATTCATTATGTTTATCAACAAATTATAATTATTATACTTATAAGATTTAAGAAAGTGACATTTGTCACATTCTTTGGTTTTAATAATAATTTAATTATTTTCATGGACCAAACTCCATAAAATGAATCTAATCCGACCCTTAGGTGATATGGGTCGACTTTTAGTCATCTAATAGGATTTTGGTAGGTGTTAGGGTAATTCTATAATCTTATATTTTCCCTTTATTTACCCGATTTACCTTTAACTATGGTAAATAAAATTTACCGTAGTTACTATTCATAATGCCCAAAAATAAAAAGTAGCATATTAACATCATTTGGACCCACTGATTCCAAATATGAAATCCATTTTTTTAAAATTCAAAACATAAAAGTTGCAGTAATAAATTTTAAATAAATCTCGTTGTTCAGAAAACGGGTTTTAAAAGTTTAAACATTGCCAAAGATTGAAATGTTTTTACCTATGAATTCAATGTGAAATTAATGGTAATGACATACATTATATTAAATGGTAAAAATATATTATATCTATACTTTAATCCCATTAAATATTATAATTTAAACATATAAATTATCTCAATGAAAATAGTTGTTTTTAATTAAAAATTAGCGTATTTTTACTATTCATCAAAATATGAAAATTATCAGAAAAATATCAAAAATTTATCCAAAGTAAAATTTTATATCCTGATTCAAAAGAAGAATTTTATTTTGTCAAATTCAACTTATAAACATGTCAAAACTAGATTTAATGTCGGTGCGCCATCAAAAGGCGGCAAAACTGCATTTTTTGATAAATACTTATTTTACAAAAAACAATTATTTTGTTCTCCTACCATGTTCTAGAAAATGTGTAAGATGATTAAAAATGTTGTAAAATTTAAAATTCAGTTAATACAATTCATAACGGCTAGTTTATAATATTATAATATTATATCGTTGTTTAGTGGAACTCGGTATTGCGTTCTACACACGCTATCGAGGAAGGTCACGATTGCGTGTAGAGAAAGATTCCTTTGATGATTTATATTACCTAAAAACAAAATATTTCTCATAAAAGTCTCGGGTGTTACATTTATCTCACCTTCAACTCTTCATCCAATACACCATTCTTGTCTTCATGGTTATATAAAAGTCATTATTTTTTTCATCACATTTGTATTTAACACATCATTATAAATTGCTAATGCATACCCCAAATACTAAAAAAATGTTTGTATCATGAGTCCTAGCAATGCATCAAGGGGATATATAATTTCGGCCCCTTCTGGAGACATTTTAATGTCTAATGAGTTCATTATATTAGATAATTAGTAAACAATAACAAATAAATTTTTCTAAAAACAATCATAATTGAATAAAACCATTCAAAACACCAATAATTTTTCCAATGTTAATAAAAGGGGTATAATTACTATAACTATTCTAAGGAATAGAGGTGGGTGGTTAAAAAATACAAGGTAAACATTCCTGACTAATCAGTAAAAATCTGTATCAGAATAAACAATATGAGGCTATAAAATATTTATAAAATAAATAAATTGAACATCTTTCTATGTAGGAATCTATCAACCTAACACCACATAGGGTAATGAGTATATGTTTATGTTAATAATTTACCCAAAAAATATTATCTTTGGAATCTCCTCGAACACCTTTCAATAAAAGAAATAGAAGATATAGTATTCAAAAAGTATAGTAATTAGATAAAAAAGTTATGAATATTCACGGTGGATGGTAAGGCATGAAAAATGAGGTAATGGAATATATATTTGATAAATATGAACATTATACAATCTATCTAGATAAATAATGAGTATAGTTTCGAAATAGTATACCACTATTACAATAACGGAATCTCATAAGGACATTGAAATTGATGAACATAATCATTGTAAAAGAATTTTGGGAACATTCTCCAACATGTAGGGATTAGTAATAAAATTGATTGATACCATGAGTAAAATCCCAAAAATTAAAAATATATATATATATTATTTACTGTATAAATCATTAAACATAAATATTGTGAGGTTAAATCCTTTTGAATATCAGAACAAAAATTCATATAAAAATATAAATATGATTTTAGAAAAAAATATTATCATTTATGTAAAATTAAAACATACATTGAACATTCAAAGTAACATTTGACAAGGTGAAGTGAGTGATTAAAAAAATGATAATTTTAAATAGAATCTCTAATAATATATCCTTGAATATGTATTAAATATTTCTATATTGAAAATTTATTCAATGAAAACATTTTTTTATGAGAGGATACTTTTCCATTAATTAAAATTACCTTGAATCTATAATTGTAAATATAGTAATCAAAACATTCATTTTATTAAAATATAATTTTACTAAAGTAGATTATAAAAACCCGTAAAATATAATATTATTCTACTAAAAACAAATCATGGAAGAAAAATGTTTAAGAAAAAACCTTATTACTTAAAGAAAGGTGATAAAACAAATCAATATCCCTTACATGTAAGCTACGTCATAAGTAAAGAAATATTCAATAATGATTTATGTGATAGTATTGTAAATCCTTATAAAACATTTATTGAATAAAAAAGAGTGTAATAACTGGTATATTTTATCCAAATTATATGAAATATGTTCAACATAATTAACAAAACTAAATGAAAAAATGTGGAGTTACCATAAATCTAAACTACTGGGATAAAAAATGATCCCATTGGAATTCATGGATGGAATTAATATTTTTCATAGTATATCCAATGTAAAAAAAATTAAAATACATTCATCATATGTAAATAAACTATATAATGAAAACATGGTGTATAAAATATATTGGGTCATAATGAATAATATATGATACCACAAAATCCATTAAGTCATTAATTTTATTGAATGGAAACCCCTTGACAGAAATGATATCTAATGGAAAAAAAATGATCATAAGAAATAATAGAATCATGAACTAAGATATTAAGGGGTATTGGATACATTGGGGAACCCCATTATAAACCTCCAATATCTAAATCCACAATGAAATAATTTATATACTCACTTTTATACCCATTGAAATACCCTAGATATAACTATCCATAATTAAAAAATAAAATAAAATAATTTATTATCTTACATCCCATTGATATTTTCAGGATTAAAACAATATATAGTTAGGAAAAAAACTACAAATACCATGTTATTGATATCCAAATACCATTTTTTAAAACATATAAAATTTATTATCCATAATGAATCTTCAACATCCCATAAAAAATCATTCACGAGTCACATCCTTCAAGAAATGTTACAAATATAATTTTGGTTTACATGATAGTTAATAGAAAAATTATAAAAGAATGAGATCAAATGCTTGTAAAATGAAATATATAACTGAAGTAGTCAAAAACAACAACATGGTATATATATAATGGAAAATAATAAATTGAATGAAAATGTCCATAATTATTTCAAATTTATGACATGCTATATCCATTAAAATAAATTAAAAATGATATAAATATTATATAACCCATACTAATAGAATTTATAATTCCAAATATAATAAAAATGTTATCAAGGCCTTATTACAAGAATTTGAATGACTTGGGGATATGTATACACCAAAACCGAAGCTGTTTTATCTTATGATACCATTATATGTATCGGGGGGGATTCAATTTTTAGAACCACACATAACATGTTTAATTATAATTTACTCACATTAATAGTCAATAAGGCATTTCATATCATTACATAGGGATCCTCTACTTGAATAAAAATAAATTTATCCTTATAATGAAAAATAAAATACTACAATACATAATAATCCCTAATTAGTAGAAAATAATCATCAAGAATTTAAATATTTTCCTTATATAAATAAAAGGGATAATATGAGAATAAAAAATCCAGAGAAATAATGTTGATGGGAAGACAATGAATTGTTAAATTTACATTAATAATAAATATTGTAATAATAAAATACAAAATTCAAATATATTCTCCAATTTTAATAAAACATAATTCTTTCAAGGTTAGCATTGTCTATTTTGAATTATGATAAATGTGATGTTTTTTATGTATAGACAAATGAGTTTTAAAATTTCAAATACTAGAATAAAATTGATCATTATTCATGAAAATAAAGATTGTTGATGGTTTAGAAGGTTCATATCCCTATTTTAATTTGGGAAACTCGAATGGATGTTGAAAAATATTAAAGACATCATGGTTGAAGAATACTTTTAATTTTATCACACAAGATAGAATGTAGAATAAAATTCATTGATACCATGAATTTAATCGCCCCAAACAATAGATATATATTTATTATATGATAAATATATTATCATAAAACTCATGAGATTATATCCTTTTTAATATAACTTGAAGAATATAGGTGGAAACTTAAAAGAGCTTCCAAAAAACATTTTCTTCATTGGCGTAAAATACAATCATATGTATCAAATTAAAATAATAATTTTTAAAATATGATGTTAAATATTTTGAAAATTTCTAATTTTAAAAATAATCTCCTTTAATGAATCCGTGAAAAATAAATAAATTTTTCTATTGGAAATACCAATCCCATGATAAATCATTCGATCATAAAAAGAACATTTTTAAAACATTGAAACATATTTTGTTGAAAAAACCTTTTACAATGAATAATAAAATGTGATTTTATTAAAAAATTATTTTACCAATTAGTATTAGAAAATGAAAAAAAATGAAAAATGAAATTTGTATAACCTATATTGGGAAGAACAACGTTTAATATAAAATCCTATAACTCAAAGAAATGATATCTGAGCTGTCAATATCTATTATGGGAGTCATACTCTATAATGTAATATGTATTCCACTAGGATTTCTATGGTAACAATGTGAATCCATAGGAAACAAATAATCATAACCAAAAAAACAATAAAGGGTCTAATGTGACTATATTATATAAAATACGTTCCAGAGAACAATCATCACTAAATTAGTGAATGTTGAGATGCCAGAAACACTTATGACTAGGGTAACAATTCAGTCAAAACAAATTGATTAAAATAACTTGATTTAGATTAGTATATCAAATATAATTCAATAAAATAATGTATCAAACTTTTATGGGATAACAAATAAATATAAAACCATAAAATAAAACTTGGTTATAACATCTCATATGTCTCAAAGAATCACAATTGAGTCCAAGAGAATCCTTGTGAATTGAGTAGAATTTTGATCAAAACCCCATGAAATATATTGATTGTAATTGAACATAAGATAAAAATATTAAAATATAATTCATAATATGATATCTCAAATAGGTTGTATATACACCACTTAAATTAAATTATGTTCATAAAAAAACCACATCCCCAAGAGAGGATTTTGAGATAAAAAAGGCCACCTCCGTCAAGATTCATTATGCACTTTACCGAAATTTCTGAAATAATTAAATATAGATCATTAAATTCAAAACCAATAACCATATTAATAACTATAACCATTTATACTCCTCATTTTTAATCATTATATATATATATATATAATTCTATTTTTTCCTATTTTAAACACCATGTGAAAGTAACCTTTATTTAAACTTGTGTCGAAAAAGTGGGGTTGGAATATATTTTTCAAAAAGTACATCATTATTAGATCATATAATGTACATTAATATTATTTTAAATATATTTTTGAAGAATATAAATTTATTCCATGTGTTTTTTATGATACATGACTTAGAAATTGACGATGAGCATATTTCAATAATTCTCAATGAATGAAGGGTGATTTCTTAGTTAATGATTTAATTTTTATATGACCTTAGACAAACAAAAATAAAATTACTATAAAAATATTTAAATCATATTATATTGGTACCTAGGTTATTGAATTCATCAATGATATAAATTCATAAAAATGGTAAAGTTATTAGTTAAAGTAGCCTATATAAGAACATGTCATTATTAATGGATGATTATGATATGATTTAGTTTCAATATTATTATTACCAGAGAATAAAGGCATTATTTATTTTCTATTATTTTGATATATAATAATTTCAATGAATTGAAAACATAATATAAACTATATTACATCATTATGTAATTGTAATAAATCATTTATTTTCTTAGAACAATCTTTTTTATATTAGAATTTACCACAATAGTTTAAGGATATTATTTTTTTATTTTTAAAAAAAATTTCCACTAAATAAATTTATTAATTTCCTAAAAATGAAATTTATGTATTAAAAAAGTTAATGAACATTTACTTAAGGTGGGGATCAAATTTAAAATGGAAATTAATTATCCCATTGTGGAGGTTGTGTACACATACACATGTATGATGATTTCATTTTCAACAGAATCAGAAGAAAAAGTATCATAGTTTATCATTTAAGAATATAAAATAGGTAGAATTATTGCATGAAAATATTAAATTCCCTACTATAAACATTCTTTTAATGTGATTATGGAAAAATTGCTTTGCATCATATTTGAGTTGATGCATGAGAACAATTTAATTTTTATTAATAAAAAATGGTAATGTAGTTAATGGTTGTAATATATTTATAATAGAGTAATAATGTTCTAATTATATTGATATTATAAATTTATTATGGTGAAATGAATTTGGAGTATCAAAAACTTTACATAGTTGAATAGAAATGTAAAACATAGGTGTGGAACTTATACCACACTTCTTATATTCCCCTTTTGAAAAGGGGGTTAATCACTAGAAGGTTTGTATTTGAGAAAATAAGAAACACTTTTAGTTGTCAATATGTTTGGAGGAATTTATTGGGAATATTTTGGGCTAACCTAATGTGGTATTTGTTAAAGGTTATGTGAGGAGATGATATCCCCTTTTACATGGGATAATGGATGGAATTTTTGTAAATATAAAAAATATTTCAATAATGGGATGTTTCTCTCAATGTTAGTGCGTCAAAAATTTATTGTTAATGGATAGGGGATGGGTTAATAAAAATAAAGTTCTCTGAAATCCATTTGCACACATGTTTAAAACAATTTTTAGGTCTTTTACTCTTATATTTTTTACTGTTATTATTCTATCTTTAACAATAATGACTAGATTTTACAAAATTTCTCTTATCATTTATTACCAGACAAAAAATATACCCTACTAAATTATATGTATATATTAATTGAAATTTATAAATCCATTTAATTTTATTTA
Source organism: Viscum album (assembly GCA_963277665.1). Lineage (NCBI taxonomy): Eukaryota > Viridiplantae > Streptophyta > Magnoliopsida > Santalales > Viscaceae > Viscum > Viscum album. Next base: position 572,006,355 of record OY728122.1, on the reverse strand, counting down.
TTTTATAAAAATTAGGGAAAATAATTTTAATATAAATAATTATATAGTATTAATTTTATAAAAGTATAAATTATGTTCTAAACTGGAAAATATGGTTTAATATTGTTTTTTTTAAATTGACTTACAAATTCCATTATAAAAATATGTTTTATAAAAAGGTTTCGATAATTTATAATTAATACTTATATACTAATATTTTCATAAATTTCATGTTATTTATAAAAATGATATTTTTTGATATTTGACTAAAAATCATTTCTTGAAAAATAACCAAAACTCGTCAAAAGATAATTGTACTGTGTTGAATGAAAAAATAATGTCAATATTCAAAAATTAAAATAATAATATTTATGAATTAAACTTTTTAACAAATGATGAGACATAATGAAAACATTTTTTAGTAGATTTATTTTTTATTATATTAACTATTCTCATTCATACATACTATAATTTATTAGTCAAACTAGTGTTAATAAATTATTTATATAAAATATTTTTTATAATCATTATTCACAAGTTTTTTGAAATTGAATCACCCCATGTTTCCACAGTACACTTCCTTTTAAATAATTCAATAACTTCCTCAACACACAACATCGAGTTCGAGCGCATCATGACCTTTCAAACTAGCCATATAAAAAAAATTCATGAATAGTATTAACCAAATTATGAAATTCAAAAAATTTATTTTTCAATATAGACATCATTTTTGAATTCATAATAGAAAAATTATCATAGGATGAAATTTTGGTAATTTTTTGAAAAGTTTCGATTATTGATGAATACTGAAAAAATTGCAATATTGTTGAAAACCTACATGTTCATTTAAATTAATATTATAAATTAAATTTATTTTAATTTCATAATAGATACATTATATATATATATATATATATTACTTAAATGTAGTTCTTTGGAATCATTTTTATAAAATAGTTAGTTATAAATAATTTATTGAACTTGTGAACGCCTCTTTGGCCAACCTTATAAGCACGACTGTGATTTAGCATTAAATTTTTTAACTAATTTTTTGAATTAAAATTTGAAAAATGAACATAATTGTTTGTAATAATTATGAAAAATGAGAACTAAAAATATTAAAATAATATTTGGTGAATGGAAACTTTGGGATTTTTATTACCATGGTTAAAGGTAACTAAGGTAATTAATGGTAAAATTAATATTGTAAAACAATAATATTACCCTAACACTTGTCCTAATTTCATTGGATAAGTTTCTTTCAGAAAAAATTCATAATTATGTTGAAATTATAATTTTTTGAAGACAATTTTGTAAGATTAAGACATTTATTATATTTTATTAAAAGTAGTGTTTAAAATGTCATATTGAAATTTTAATAACTAAACCATTTTTTATAAAGTGTTATATATAAAATAAATTAGACTGTAAATATTATTTAGTAATATCATATTTTTATCTACATATGGTTATTTTTTTATAGTTTTATGAAATAAAAAATTAAATTAAATGGTGATATAAAAATGATGTAGTAATTGAATTATTAAATGAAGAATCAATTAAATGATATTAAAAATATTAAAATAAATATATTTTGGTTTAATTAATGACTTAAAATAATTTTATAGAACACATTGACATGTTGTTTAAAAATTAAAGGAATATATTATAATTTATCATTTTGGTTTGATATTCTTAAAATTGAAATTTTTTTATAGTTTCAAATTGACAAAAATGATACTTTAAAATAAATTATATTTAATTAAATGTTATAAAATTCACAAAAATCTTATTTTTATGAAACTAATTATTTATGTTTTAACTATATCATAAATAATCCAATTTTGGTTCTTTTTGAATTGTATAGAAATTATTTTTCCCTATAGTGTAAAAATTCATGAAGACATAGTAAGAGTTAAAATATTTAACTAAGGGTTAAACACAAAAGATAAGGTTACTTTCATGACCTGATGTTTTCTAGAAACCAATGGATAAAATTATTTATACCCATAATCATATTATCATCAAAATTAATCATTGTTGATCTATTTTAAAACTAAAAAAATTTATAAGAATATAATATTTTAGAATCTCCCAAAAGTTCCCCTCACCTCTCTTATAAAAGGGAACTAATCCTTCTCATTGATTCACTCATATAAATACCTTTAGATTGTCCAAACCAGGCCCATTTCTTCATAAATATTCCCTAACATTATCCTAGAGGCCACAATTTGGGTTGAGAGAAAACCTAAGGATTCCTTTGGTGAAATCCATGACAAGGCGCTGAAAAAGAGGTAATTGTGTTGTCACCACTTTGAAAGTTAATTTCTTATTCTACTTCCTATTTATATGTATTTTCCATATAAAAATAATAAATCTAGTGTCATCCATATAAATAGATATTATTATATTCAGGGGACAACCATATTCCTCGTTTATCCATCATAAGATTAACAATATCACTATGTGTGCGTACGTATGGCTTAGAGTATCCTCGTTGGGTTGTAAATTGTTATTCAACACTAATTTATTTAGATGGGTTTAAGGATGAATATAATTGAATTGAATAATGTGTATAACATGATAATGACTATGTTTAATTAATATATCATTCAATTACATATCATTTAACCATCAAGTGAATGATATCATTGCCTGGGTGTACGTACAACCTACCATCACCATGACACGATAAGATTCAATATCCATGCTAACCATCCAATAATGATTATAAAAATATATATTATGAACTAGTATGAAATATATGACATAATAATTCTACTATAATAATACATATATATTTATATAAAAATATATTATTTACTTACATCCATTAAATACGATAAGAAAACAGAAAAAACATTTATGTATTTGTACGGCCTACTATCTCCCTAAATGGTGTATTCCATTTCATTTATCTATCTATTATATATATTTAAATTCATAATATATATTATTTATAAATAATTTTATACATTATTTATGTATTTAAATTATGATAATATTTATAGGATCAAGAATATCAAGTTAAAACACATATGATAAACAAAGCGATTATAACCCGAATTTTTTCTTTGACATGGGAATTATTAATAAATGTATAAAATAAAGTCATAAACAAACCACATATGATATTATAAATAATATTATGATTATTTAAGAAGTTAATAATATGTTTAAAACCATTTTACATTATTTTCATAAATGTAAGGAGAGTATCGGACCTACGGTAAGGGAATTATGTCCCAATTTTAATCTTCCTGAGTTATAAGCGAGTTCCCCACCTATTTTTTGTGCGTGGTGTATGTATTTACCCTATTATATTTCATATTATGAATAAATTTTATTCATGGTATTTAAATATTCATTTGATGAAATCTAACTCATGATTTACATGTCCAAAGTGGTATGGAACGTTTTGAATGTTTTAAGGAATTAATCTTTCTCCATTTCAATATTCATGATATTATTTTACTTAACTATTTATATGGATACAAAAAGAAAATAAACGAAATTTTATATTTATTTTTATGTATATTAAAAACATATAAAAAATAAATATTTTAACGTATTTATATAAGGGTTAATTTCATAATCTTTTTATTATCAATAATTGTTTATAAATTAGTATCTACTATGACAACCTTATCATTCATGTACATGTTTAATTAGATGTATTTCAAAATATTATCGACATTTGTTTAAATAAATTTTTACCAATGTTTTAATTTTTCAAATACATGTTGAAATTAATATTTCCATCACTTTCCAAATTATGTGTTTTATGATCATTTCGAAAAAAATATGGAAGTGATTTTTTTTACTTATACGACAGGAGTAACTATTTTTTGATTTTATGACACTATATCATTTTAAAACATATTTCACAAGATTATAGGGTTATTTCCATAGAAAATGATTTATTTTATAATTGTGTAGCATTTATATTATTTCAAATTAAAAAAAATATATTTCTCTCAAATAGTTTTAATGTATTTCATTGATTATTGTCATATTTTTTCAACATCTATTGTTGGATTTTATTCTTGATTGAGGTTGATTTATTATGATAAAATATTCCAAATTGAAATGATGGTTTTATGATATTTTTGACTATGGATGTACTATTTTTATACCATTCATTTTTTTGGGTAAATTATTCCCATTTTGTAAGCTAGTTTTAATACAAATGTTAATGTCATTTTTCACCCATTTCATAAAAAGAAATAAATTTGACTTATTAAGTGATGGTCATGGAACTCTAGAGCCCCTCAATGAATTGGTAGGTCTCATGATACAAACTACTGTGTTGGTCCAAATCCAGGATAGTATGGTAATGGTCTTGGCACAAGGCCTTGATTATATGGTTATGATGTCTGACATTATGCATTCCCTCATCATGAGATTAGTTATTGATATTTTATGTGATTATTAGAATACTAGAATATCCATGTGAATGTTTAAATGTAATTATTTGATTTATTGTTTTCATATTATTCTGAATATTATGCTTAAATGAATTTTGTTTCAATTTTATACCATTCCGTAAATGTTTATGCTAATTAATGATAACTTTTGAAAGATTGTTTATCCTTATTGATCATTTTAGCTCAACCATTTCATTGGTTTGAGTTTCCCTAGGATGTGAGTAAATATATTACGATTGACCAATTGGGATAGTATAAGGAATTTGGGTGTTTATGAAGTAGACAATATTTTGTTTTTTAATTCAATATGTAACATAAAACTTATGTTTATATCTAGTATTTCCAAGGCTACTAAATCAATTGGTCCTACAGGATTTGTTTTTATTATTATCATGCCAATGAAATAAAATAATGCACCGACATTAAGAAACTAGGGTATGGGCATTACAGATGGTATTAGAGGAAATTTATTACAATCCTTGGAAACTATATTTTGAAGATCCTTGATTAGGAATCATCACCCTAATATATAATTTGAGGATAATTATTGAAGAACAACTTAAAATTTTGGTAAAATAGATATAATGTGGGTATTCCTAGAAAATACATCTATTTCTTGATAGTACAAGTGGATGTGGTTCTGGCACAGATATACCTAATGTTGAAAACATTGACAAGGTGTTCTGAGTATGACTCAGGGAAACCTGATACATGACAATGGGCCTTTCTTCTCACCTTGTTTGACACTCCCGAGGGGATATGTGTATGATAATTCATGTTATAATTACAAACCAATATGAAGGGTTTTAATATAAGATATGTATGAATAAACTTTCTCAATCCTAAGTTGTTTTATATTGAAAATAATGTGTCATTGTATTCTTTAAATTATTTTACAATTACTGTCACTCAAACATTAAATTCTGGTTTTAGTCAATGAATGGATCCCAAAGAAGTCATATTAACATCGAACATGATTGACATGCTGGACATGGTCATGGTTTTGTGAATCCAAATGGAATGTTGAAAGGCATGAATGATATTGTTATTATTCCTAATTATTTATCCAAAAATATATTTAACGACATATACATTAACCAACTCCCTAAATCACCAAAGAAGTGAAAGGTGGAGGAAGCTATGAGATATAGTGGTGGAAAGTAAGGAGAAAAGAAAGCTCAATTTCCATAATTCAGGAAGTATGGACATAGACACCTAAGAAAGTGACTCAATAGAACGAATAAATTATTTCTGTTGGGAAGGAAGGACCTAATGCAATGGATTGATAAAGAAAATTTATGAGAACATTGGAAGAAAATAATAATGAATCTTAAGAATCCATTTAGAGTCATTTTCCGTAAATGCAGGGGACCTAGGAATTACCTGAGTAGATTCCATATTCAATATGATAATCACTAGGCCAAGGAAGGACCTATATTAAAATAAATGGAGGATAAAATGTTTGATAGTATTAATGGTCTTTTGATGATGTGAATAATTTGGAATACACTTTTTTAATTTTTGTAACCATGATGTATGTTATGTGAAAGTGTTATTCAAGGAAAAGATTATATTTTCTAATACAGACATAATTATAACGGTATAAATAACCATTAGGGTTTGTATTATTTTGAGGTAATTATGGATTATTACATTTTAGGATAAAAAATGAAAGATATTAAAATATGTTGTGAATTTTTTTACATATTATCTCAATTGTTAAATTTTATAATAAATATACAAATTTAGAAAAAGAAAAAACCGAAGGAAGGGTGAAACCCCGTCATTTACGGCAAGGCCGTGGGACATGAACCCACAACCGAAGGGTGAAAAGGGTGCAGTGCCTACCACTATCCAACGTGAAGTCACTAGTTAGAATGAATTTTTATTGTTTGTTAAAAAATTCTATGGAATAAGAATAAGTTTATTTTTGTAACTTATGTTTTTTCAAATGGATATCTTTGGTAACGGAAAATGATTTTGGAATTAAGTGATAAATATTTTTTGGAAGTCCATTCACTGTTTTGGTTTCTTAATATGATTAAGGTAAATATTATTCTATGGGATTTTATTAGAGGAGTAATGGTTGAATTTTTTTTGGAAGAATCTATGATTTTCTTGTGGACATGTAGGGATTTAGGTTATTTATTGAAATGATTAACCTGTCATAGAAAATATGTAATTGGGTTATTTAATATTTGGTATGAGATACTAAAAGTGAATATGTTATTTAGAGATAAATATTAAAATTTATCCAAGAGAACAATGTTGTGAAATCCTTCGGAATTTTGGGTTTTAATCTTAGTCTATAATGTTTTAAGGAATATTAATTTATTATTGAAAGATCAAGGATGAGCTTTTGGGGTCTTAATTTAGATTTTGTTTGAGATTTATTTAGGAAATTATCTTATATTGAACTAAAATATTGGTTAATAACATATGATATTATCTAGAAAATGAATCTAGTTCTTCAAGTGTGAAAAATTCATCTTGAACACTCATCGTTTGGAAAAAAAATATGTCTATGGTGCAGATTGATTAAAGGTGGAAACTCTACACATTAAGTAAGTATGTTTGATTATGTTTTTAGTATATAAAGTTATTAAATTCTTCAACTCTAAGGGAAGGATCGTAAAACCAAAAAAAATTTCCTAGTACTTTCTTTTGTGATGAATCAAATGGTCCCTTGGATCATCGTCACATTATTGCTTTCATATTGTTAACTTTCTCCGAATGAAGAACTCTATAACTCTCCATCAGAACATGATGGTTAAATTTTATTTCATTTACATGTTTTCCAACATGGAACCCTAGTATTTGATATCTCTGGTGACCTTTATAATTTCTATTCTCTATTATAAAAAGGAGGTCTCATTAATCCTCTTCCGATTTGGGATTTCAATAAAGATATTTTGAAATGTCCAACCCATATTTTTCAATATCGAGTTTAAATTGAGAGGAGTAAATTTATTAGAGGAGTGATGAATTTAACACCCCATGCTTTCACATTACACTCCCTTTTAAATAATTCAATAGCTTGTGTTACACGCAACATCCAGATCGAGCACACCATAACTTTTCAAACTAGCCATTTAAAAGTAAGTTGTGAATAATATAAAACAATTTATGAAATTAAAGAATTTTATTTTTACAAGTAGAATTAATTTTTTAATTCAGAATACCAGAATTATCTTAGTGAGTTATTTTGGTAATTTTCTAAAAAATTTGATTTTTTAATTAATAGGGAAAAATACAACATTATTATTAAAAACTGACTTTGTCAATTAAATTATTATTTTAATTTAAATTAATTTTTATGTCACGATTGATAAATTATACGTATATTAGTCCAAATTAGTTAATTGGAATCATTTTAATAGTATAATTAGTTATAGAATTTTTATTGGACTTTTGAACGTCTCTTTTACCCGCCTTTTAAGCACAACTACAATTTAGCATTAAATTTAATTTTATAGCTTCTGTGAATTGAATTTTAGAAAATTAAAATACATGGTTGTAATAAATATGAAAAATATGGTTTAACATGATCAAAATAATTTTTGGTTAATAGTGTCTTTTGGCTTTTAATTAACATGGTTAAAGGTAAATAAGGCAATTAATGGTAACATTAATATTATAATAATATAATATTACCCTAACACTTTTCCTAATTTCATTTGATAAGTATGTTTCGACCATAATCAACCTTAGGTAAAAAGTGTGATTTTTTAAACCACTTCTGTTAGATTATAACATTTATTATATTTTATTTAAAGTAGAGTTAAAAATGTCATATTCAAATTTTAATAAATCGCATGTTTTTAATTAAGGGTTATACAAAAGATAAATTTGAATATAAAGACCCTTAATAAATTAAAAAAATTCTACAAAAAAAATTTCATAAATTTTATGAAAATGAAATTAAATTAAATGGTGACATAATAATGATGTAGTAGTTGAATTATTGAAGGAATAATCAATTAAATTATATAAAAAAAATTAAAATAAATTTTTTTTTATTAAATTAATGGAATGCAATAATTTTATAGATAAAATAGATATTTTATTGACATATTAGACGTATTGATTCGATTTTATTTTGTTATATTGAAATATTTTGAAATAAATTTAATGAATAGTATCAAAATTGACAAAAACGACACGTTAAAATATATAAAATTTTATTAAATGTTATAAAATTTATAAAAATATCATGTTCATCCAAATGGATAATATTGTGTAAAATATGTTATCAATGTTCCAATTGGGTTTCGTTTGGAAATTATATAGTAACTATATTAAACATATAGTATAAAATTAAAATAAGACCAGGAAAGAGGTAAAGTATTTAACTAAGGGTTAAACCCAATGGTTAATATCATGACCTAAACATGTCTAAAAATCATTTTATAAAAGTATTTCTACACATCCCCATCTTATCTTCGAAATAAATCTCTTTGAATCTATATGAAACTCAAATTCAATTTATAATAAATTAATATTTTTTATCATCTAAAAGCTCCCCTCACCTATCTTATAAAAGGGAACTTCTCATTATCCCTAATTCATTTAACTATAGATCATTATTTTATCCAAACCCTACCAATTTCCCCATTGAAATTCCCTCAACTAATTCAATAGGCTACACTTTGGGCAGAAATTGAACATAAGGATTCTTTTTATGAAAACCAAAATGAGGCAACTGAAACAGATGTAATTGATTTATCACATCTTTCAATGTTCTTTTCTTATTATACTTACTATTAATATGTTGTTTCCATATAAAAATAATAAATCATGTATCATCCATATATATTGATTTTATTAAAATCATGTAACAATCATTTTCTTCATTTTAACTATCATACAAAAAACAATATCACCATGCGTGTGAATAGACAACTTTCCGTCTCCACATTGTGGTGTAATTTTTAATTCAACACTAATTTATTTAGATTGATAGAATGATGAGAATAATGGATATAAATAAATAATATAAAATTATAATTATTCTGTTTAATTAATATACCATCCAATTACAAACCATTTATCGATCAAGGGAATGATACCATCCCTCAGGCGAACGTACAACCTACCATCTCCATTATGCGATGAGATTCGTCTTCCATGCTCACCACACAAGAATGATTATAAAAATTTATATTATGAATAAGTAAGAAATATATGAAAAAATAATTCTACTAAAATAATCAATATGTTTATAAATACATTTATTTCATTCACTTACTTCAATTCAATAAGATAGGAATACGGAAACAACATTCATGCGTACGTACGACCTACTATTTCCATAAACAGTGTATTCCATTTCATTCATCTATCTATTATATGTATTTAAATTGTGAATATATATTACATATAAATAATATTTTAAATTATGGAATTATGTTAATTATGATCTAAGTAATAATATCATGATTAACAAGTCAAAACACGTATGATAAACAAAGCGTTTATTACCCGAAATGTTGCTTTAACCTGGGAATTATTAATAAATGGGTAATATAAAGTCATAAATGAATCATATATTATATAAAAAATACAATTATGATTATTTTAGAAGTTAATAATATATTTAAAACCATTATACATGAGTTTTATACATGTAAGGAGAGTATAATCCCTAAGGTAAGGGAATTCTGTATCACTTTTAATATTCATGAGATATAATCCATGTTCACTGGTTATTTATTATGTGTGGTGTATTTATTTCAATGATTATATTTCATGTCATGAATTAATTTTCATCATCGTATTGAAATATTCATTTTAAGATATTAGACTCATTATTAAAAATTTCAATGTGGTATGGGATGTTTAGGATGTTTTAATGGATTAATCATTCTCTTTTTCAATATTCATGTTATAATTTTACATAACTATTTATATAGATACTAAAGGATTATAAAGAAAATATTATTTATATTTTTTTGTCCATTTAAATTTTTTCAAAATGGAATAATTTAAATTATTTTTGTAAGGGTTAATTTCAAAATTTATTTATTATCCAAGATTGTTTATCCATAAGTATCTAATGGGACATCCTTATCATCCATGTCCATGTTTCATTAAATGTATTTCAAAATATTATCGAAACTTTTTTAAATACACTTTTACCCATGTTTAAATTTTTATAAATTTTTTGGAAAGGAATCTTTACATCACTTTATAAATGATGTAATTTATGATATTTTCAACAAATAAAAGAAATAATATTTTTATAACTTATACAGTACGATCTGATCTTTTCTGTCATTATGATATGTTATCATTTTGAAGCTTCCTATACAATATTTCATGGTTACAATCAATGGAAATTTTATCTTTATAATTTTCTAGCTTTTAAATAATTTCAAAGTTGAAAAAGATATTTCTCTCAAATATTTTTAATGAATTTATTAGATTATTTTCATCTGTGTCAATGTCCACTTTTGGATTTTATAATTGATTGAGGTTGACTTATTTTGATACAATATTCTAAATTTTATTGAAAAATTTATGATATGATTGACTATTGATATGATATTTTTATACCATTCATATTTTATTGTTAATGTATTAACATTTTGTATGCATGTTTTAATACGAATGTTTATGTCATGTTTTATCCTTTTCATAAGATGTAAGCATTAGAAATGGTAAGTGAAAGGAGTGTCCCACTAAATCCCCTCGATGCATTGGTTAGCCTCCTAAGGAAAACTAGTGTCTTCTAATAAGGCCTTGATGGTGTGGTAATGGTTTTGGAATGAGGCCTTGCTGATAGAGTTTTGATGTCTGACATTATGCATTTCCTCATTATGAGAGTAGTTATTGATATTGCATGTGATTATTAGACTACTAGAAAATTCATGTGAATGTTTAAATGTATTTATTTGATTTATTGTAGCCATATTATTCTGAATATTATGTTTAAAATTCTTGTGTTTTAGTTTTATACCATGCCCAAAATTTTTATTCTTATTTATGATAGCTTCTGCTATAGTTTTTATCCTTCCAACGCATCTAAGCTCACCCACTTTTGGTGTTTGATTTTTCTATAGTATGTGAAGAAGTATATTACAATTTACCTACACTAATTGTCTAAAGAATATGGGTTTTTATGAAGGATACATTGTTTTGTTTTTCAATTCAATATTTAATGTAAAACATATGTTTAAATTTAGTATTTCTAAGGCTACTATACTCATCAGTCCTTCGATACTAGACTCTATTGTGATCATGCCAATGCAAAAAAATAATCTACAAACTCTAGGAAACTAGGGTTGGGGTTTTACTACAATATCAATTCATATCGCATAAAAATGAGGTGTTTGGGAAAATACATTTCTATGTAGAAAATGATCATATAAGTTACTTTAGGAATTCCAATTGAATTACATTAATATTAAAAGAATAATTTATTTAATTTTAATTATTATTTAATAAGCCCTTTAATACTATTTATTCTTTTAAATATGATGACTTTGTTTAAATAGAGATTCATAAATATTTACCTTATATCTAAATATATCATAGTATATTTTTTGTTAAATGTTTCATGTGGTTCAATCTATCAATAACATTGACTTAATTAAAGGAAATAATATATTAAAATATTATGGTGTTACATTCTACCCCGATAAAAATATACATCAACAGAATTTTAGCTATTGTCTTCTCATAAATGTATGTGTGGTTATTGTTGTTATATTTACCATTCAAGATTTAAATTCTAAAATTACATCTACCCAAATATATTATGGTAGAATTTTTTTTATAATTCCAACAAAATTAACATTCTATACAATAACAAACTATGTTATATATATTCAATTACACTAAATTTTATAATTTATTCCTTTCCTAAAACAATGTAAATTTCTATTTAATTAGACAATTGTGAAACCATAAATTATTCTAGAGATTTAAACATTATTTAAACCTGAAATGATATTGACCACTACTTCATAAGGTAACACACTATTAAATATATATAATAATACCAAAAATTAAGTCAAACGTTTCTAAAATTATCATGGATCATATTTTCATTAAAGTGGTAATAAATTCCAAGGTTATTAGTTCTATTTTTATCACTTTAATCAAAAACCATAAATCCTTTTAAACCTCAATATCATGATTATTTGAATCCTAATAGTTATCCATTCTTCAATCATGTTTTCTTAAACATTCATCAGGAAAAGTAAAACCTTGTCATAAAATCACTTTTCAAGGTTATTAATAACATTTAATATATGTTTATAATCCTTTTAACTAGAACTATTGATGAATAATCAACATAAATTTCACATAATAATTATAAATTATTTAATATACTGGAATATAATCAATAAATGTCACTCTCTAATTAAAATAATTTAGAGTATCATGAATTAGTTTTTATTAATATATGGTCTTCCCTACTATAGGTAAGAAAATAAAACTCATCTATTCTTATCATCATGATTTATATCAATCATAGATTATATTTTAAGATATTTTTTCTATATACAATACCTAAATTTATTAAGTTAATTTCTTATATATGAATGTGAAAACATCAATCAAAATATGTAATCCCTTATGAAAGAATTTTTTTTAAATATATGATACTTTCATTTCCTCCCGTGACTCTCTTTTTTCAATACTTAATTACCCATGGTAATTTTTATCTTAGGTTCTCTAACATAATTACTTAACATCATTTTCAATTCCCATAAAATAATTCATAAACATAATGCGATTAAACAAAGAATATCCATTGAGTATTTGAAACTAGGTGTGCATTAGGTCCTCTTTTTCATAAACTAGGTGACCATTTATTTAATATATAATCCTTCATTTTCGGTGTTATTACCCCTACATAAATTTGTACAAGAAACACCATCAACATGTAGTATCGCAATAAGGACTGAATTCCTTGAACAACCATATACTAAATATTATACAGTAATATTAGGATGTCATTTTATACATAGACTTATTCCTTGGATTTTCCCTAAAATACATTTATCCTAATCAAAAAAATATTCAATATCACATCAGTTAACATATAATTTTTTTATACCCTTGAAATTAAGATCAACTATATCTTATCAACCCTTAAGTTGTACTCTACACACTTCAATGTCACCAAACATATCTAAACCCTCTTTTAATACCAACTATGATTCCCCATACTCACATGTCTAGATCAAGTTCCATAAACACAAACATTACATACTCTCTTTGATTAAAGGTCTAATAACATATATGTCATCATCCTTAATTAAAAAATAAGACATAATGATTTTATCTCCTACATACTAAGAACATTTTCATGTTTTGTGGTTTCGAAAAATATTAAAAATTGAAAATTTGTATATCTATTTTTTTATGTCAAATGAGTATTTTTTTAATTAAATATTAATCTAATTATTTTATAATCTGTATTAAGTATGTGAATAAAAATATTTCACACTTGATTCACTTATAAACAAGCATTTATATAACATTTTATTAAATTATGGATAATGGAAACATAAGAAATGGTTGATCTCATGTTCTACATATAAGATATATAAAATTGACTTTATCAAAAACAGAAGCACGGTTAACATAATATGTAAGTAATAAATTATCAAAATTATTTCTCAATCAATTGAAATTAATGAAATAATATATCCATTTTAATAAATAAAATAATGGATATTAGTAATACTAATATCATAATAATGGAATGCATAATTTGGGACATTAAAAACATGTCATTAGGGCTGTATTCCAAGAAATTATTCTGATATATTGAATGTGTACACTAAAACAACAATAGTTGTGTCACATAATATAAGTACACATATAGATGTGCTATATAATTTTAGGAACCACCATTCTCTTGTTTAAGTCCACTGAATTCACTATAATAGTTAACAAGTCATTTTATATCATTACCAAAGAAACCTATAGCTAAATAAAAACATGTCTGTCCATATAATGAAAAAATAATTATCAATACATAATTATCTCATGTTACCAATAAATAATAATAAATAATGTAAAAAAAGATACTCATGTAAATAAAAGGGAATACATGATTATAACCCCTCCTCAGAAAGAACACAGATAGTCAAAATATACCAAGTCATGTTTATAAAAAATATTATTTTTTGAATAAAAATAGATATAACACAAAGAATATACCGAATTTAAATGAATAACATTTTTTGTAGGTGAAAAGTATATAATCTAAATTATTTAAAAAAATTACATTCAAACTATAATGAGAAATGAGTATAAGACCATGTCAATGCAAGAATAACATAATCTTAAGGCATATAAACAAATAATTAGGATGGTTTTAAAAGAACATATCCCCAGTGTAATAAAGTAAAAAATAGTTATGTTGATGTAGATTAAAAACAACCTTGAAAAATAGTTTATCGAACGATATTCCCTTAAATGGAATCAGGAATCGAATTGATTGATTCCACGAATTCCATCCCCCAAAAAAACCTATTAAAGGATTAACTGTATAACATAAATTCACATAGTTTAAAACCTTATCTATAACAATAAATGATTTATAAAAAATAATTAATGCTCGATATCATATAAGAAACATAACACCGAACTATAACAATCAATGAAACAATATTACTCAAAATATGACTATTAGAACTGAGCCATTAAATTGGAAGGTGTGAATAGTTTTAATTAATTTATTTTCAATATTTGTAAATTTATTAATAAATATAAATTCATTTATAAAATATTAGTAAATAATAAATAAATTTTATTAAGGTAATTTTATTCATCATAAATATGTTTTCTTTGAAAGTTATTATTTTTTTATGAGAAAAAGTTATAATTAATCTATAGAAATTGTTAAGAAAGTATGTTTAAAATATATATAATTTTTTAAATAATAAAATATAAACTATCTTATGGTCTAGTTTTCTTAATTTGTTTTGAAAAATAATGATTTTTTTATGAATAGTGAAAAATAATGATTTTTTATGAAAATCCTTTCTATTTAATAAATTAGGAAATTAAAAAAATATCATTTTATTTTGAATATTATTTAATGTAAAATAAGTATTATTTAATATTATTAAATATAATTAATTAGTTTTTAACCAAATATATATTATATTTTAGTAGATGTTTATTTTTGGTTTTAAACATGAGATGTTTTTGTAATCTATTTTAAAGTATATAATTTTTTTCTAGTTTAATCAATTAATGAAAAGAATAATGAGTAATGATTAAACTGAAATTTATTGACTATATAAAATTTATTAATTAAAATTTATATAATTTTTTTTACTAATCTTTGATTTAATATGAATCAAATTTTTTCTATATAAATACACTTCTTGAAAACCCATTTTTTCATCTTGTTTGAAGGATTAATATTAAATAAAATTATTCCAATTAGGTGAATTTAATTTGGTAAAAATGATTCCATATTTTTAATCTGAATAATTTATATTATCTAATAAGTTAAACATTTTTTTCATAATAAATAGATAAAATATTAAAAATCATTTAACATTGATAGGGTAAAAAACAGATTTACCATGCATTAAACTAAAAAAATAAGGGTCAAAATGGCATAAAAATGTTTATAAAAATTAATTTATGGATGTATTTAGACATTATATTTTCTATTTCTAGATAATATTCAATGTTTTAGCCTTTATTCATGTGAAAAAAACTTTTTCATCACTTTTTCGTCTCTAAAATTACAAGTGTGGCACTCACCTCAATTATTAATGGCTACACCCTCTCATATCCTCTACAATTCACACTATAAAACCCTTTTTATCAAAAAATAACCAATAAATTTATTTAATTAAATAACCAAATCTTATAATATTTTTTATAATAAATATATCTTAATAATACTTTTGATACTAACCTACATTGGTATTCCAATGAAGAGGTAGTGCATGTAACAAAGCATTTTAATTTTATTTCTTCTTCCACCTCTCCAAAATATTTTCCAATTTTGATCTGGTAGTAGCTCTATAATATTACATATAATTATAGGTTATTTTATTATGTAAAAAAAATAATTCCATATCCTATTCCATCAAATGGGTAATGAAACCATCATTTGTGTGTCTAGCGGACTACTACATCGCGATCAGATGTAATTCATTATTCATAATCATATTTAATGGATTATTATAATGATGTATTTATGGGATATATATATATATAATATTTTACACATAATTATACTCCTATATTTATTATGTAACATATAACTTCTTAATTAGTATTCATTTGGGGATACGATAGCTCCACTCAAGTGTATGGAGGACTACCACATCAAAAAGCATTGTGGTTCATTTTTCACTAATTATTTTCATGAATGGTAAAAAGAATACATTTTATTAATATATGTACTATTTATTTTATATAATTATTATATATATGGTATATTTATCATTCTTCATTTATAATGCATCATTTACTTTTTAGCTTTTCATTCACCGAGAATTAATAATGTAGTTCACGCATACGTGTCGAATACTGCCTCCACGAAGCGATGTGATTCTTTATTCATCACCAAAAAATATGGATTATATAAATAATTTTATTTTTTAGAAATATGGTGATATTAATTTTATGATAATTGTTTATTGATAAAATGATAATTACCATATTTCAGTGATGATCATGAAAAAAGGAAACCATACTCATGTGTGTGTATGACCTACCATCTCCATGATCGTAACATAGTTAATTTTTAATAACAATTTTTCATGGATTATTATAAAAGTATAATTAGATTATAAATTTTATATTTATTTCCTGATTTTTTTTCTTTGGAATATTTTACAAAGGCCTCTTTGAACTTTTTCAACATAATGAATTCATTTTGAAAAATTGAACTGCATGTCCTCAAAACAGTCAACATGGAATGAACTAATTATGTATTTAAATATGTCATAAAATTAAATAAAACAAATGAATTAAATATTTTATAATAAATCTATAAGCTATTCTTATTAAAAAAATAATTTATTTAAACTTAATATATATGTGTTAAAGGACATATATTCAAAAAATTTAATGAAGGGAAGGGAATTCATTTTAATTTCCATTCCATGAGGCATATTATAGTGCTATAAACCTAATTTAAAATATATAGTGTATATAATGACCCTTTTATATATAATGACCATAATAATATTTTATTAATTGTATTATATTTTTTAATTTGTATTATTTCATTTAGGGTTATTTGACTTTAAAGTCACCAAGTGGTATATCATTTCATAACACAATATCTTTTCATTTGGTTATATTTCATCATTAATTTCATTGATATTATAAAATAATGTGTGTAATTAATTTTTATTATATTATTTTTTAATTCCAATTATTTATTTTGGTTTTTAATTTGTTATAGATAATCAATTCATTGACTAATTCTCACTTGAAGGTTATGATCATTAAAATGGCTTATATTCTCAAATTTTCTTCTTAGGGAAATATTTTATGTTATAAACCCACCATCCATTATAAGGTGTGTCTATTGTACCTTTTATTTGTTATATAATGAATCTCTTCATATCATGATTTTTAAATTTTAGCTAATTTTATTTTTCATGAGGCTTACAATTAGGGAGTTACCAATGTGGAAAATGCTTTATAAGAAATCCTAATTTCTTATGAGTATTATTTATGATAAAGGTTCATTGGGAGTATATAATATGTTTTTTTTTCATGAACCACATATATATTATCTTATTTTTTATATTCATGAAATTTGTAAATAATATTACCATTTTCCATTTGTTTGAAATTAAATTGAATGAGATAATATTTTTAAGAAAATTCAACATTTTTTTCTCTATTCTATTAAAAATAGTTTTCATCAAAATCCATGTTTTAAATTAATTTTTTACTGATTTTTCTCATATTATCACATGATTAATTAATTTAATATTTTTTCATGATTTATTTTTTTTAAATATTAAATTAATCATCGTATCATTTTCCAAAAATGGTACATTTTGACTATTCTAAAAAAATTTGATGAAATATTTATTTTAACATAATTGGCATGAATGTAATTTCCCACCATCATGAAAACATATTTTTTTAAATATTAAATTTTAATTTTAAGAGTTTATGTTCAATAAAAATAATTTTATAAATATTTTTTTTTAAATTATTTTCAAAGGGGAAATGTTATTTTCCTCATCAATATTATGAATAATATTTTAATATTTTTTCTATTATTCAATATAAAAAAACATTTATATTACTTATGATACACTAGGTATAATTTTTAATGATAAAAATATAACACTTTTATTAAATGCATTGTGAATATTTCATGTTGATTTTCATCGAATCTATTCCTTTTCCACTAGTTAATCAAGTTATGAAAGGGATAATGGTTTTTGTATGAGTTTTATGATGAAATTATAGCATCCAAATTTTTAGATTTTGTTATGGTCATT
Organism: Viscum album; assembly: GCA_963277665.1. Classification (NCBI taxonomy): domain Eukaryota; kingdom Viridiplantae; phylum Streptophyta; class Magnoliopsida; order Santalales; family Viscaceae; genus Viscum; species Viscum album. Next base: position 571,987,487 of record OY728122.1, on the reverse strand, counting down.
AAAATTTATTATATTTAACAGTGGTTCAGTTATAAACCATGTATGGTTGATTATGATTTTAACCAAATATTTTCAGTTCTGTGATAAATACAGGATGGGTGGTTATGCCAAATCCTATTAATGAACTGGGAATGTAAGTCGACCGCATGGTTATTCCATTAGTAACCTTGTTTTTAATGGTTATAGGGAAATGATTACCCAAATACACCTACACGATTAATTATGCTTAGTATATATTTTTAATTATTACTTTGATCAATATTGGAAACACATGGCTTATGATTATTGATTCCTATGACTCTTATGATTAGTAAAGCTTTATGAAATGTTTCATGATTGATGGGTATGAATTTTTTTTGTTCTCATACACATTTTTTATGTCATCGTATCTTTATTCTCTTCTAAATCTCTATTATGGAATTTAACTTTTTAATTCTTATGTTAAAATCACTAGTAATTTCATCACTTTTATTATGTTTCATATTACCCATGTTATAATGTATTATTAGTAAATGATTTATCTTTCAAAATGTTTCTAATGTAATTAATTTTGTGGGATATGATTAATCTTTAATTTGAAATTTTAAAATAAATTTATATTTTGAAAAATTACCTCTCAAATTCATGGGTATTATTATGAAATATTTTTTCTTAATTATATAGAACTATAATCCTAAAATTTCATTAGTTGTGTAATTTATTTGTTATTTCCATTAGATATTTTATGTTTTGGATGGGAAAAATTAGATCACCTTCATCGATATCAAATAAATATATGTACAAATTATTATTTTTTCACCAGATCCTTGCGTGAGGATTCAGGGAAGTTATACTTTGTATTATGAGGAGGTTTAGAAAAAATTGGACATTATGATTTTTCAATGTGATATTATCTTAATGGATAGGGATACCAACATTTTTTTACAAAGTGTAAAGTATGATCATAAGATTAATGGTATCAATAATCAATTTTAGATAATCCTTGATGTGTAATTCCAATCATATGGATGTTCATCAAATATTTAGTAATTTTATAAGAATATAAATTTTTAAAAAAATAAAACCTGATGGTTGGGTGAAAACTCATCGCATCTATCATGGAAATAGTTCTGGAACCCACAACTGAAGGTAGAAATGGATAAAACACCTACTAATAGCCTACTGGACTTACAATTTAGCAAGAAATAATTTATATATATATTTTTTATATTAATTTTATTTTTAAAACATTAATTTTAGAGTATAGATAATAATAAGATGGAAATGTTATTTGGTGATTAGATCATTACGGTATTTCGAAGGAATATCACCACACTTTTGGGCTTATAAGATAAAAGGTCTGAGATAAACTTTGAGGTGAAAACACAATTTAATGTTGAGGATATGAGGTTATTCGGTTACTCATTTGTGGAATGATTTAGTTTTAACATTTGGTATTAATTTTTTTTATTAATTTATTATTTCATTATATGAAGGTTTATTTATTTTTGAAATTTCTTAACATATGATAACAATTTTGGATGTGGTTAATGCTTAAATAAGGAATATCTTGTTATCCTTTTGGATATTATTTAATATTTTTGAATTAAATTTTAATTATTTAAGAATAAGACAATTTATCATCAATACTCATAGTTTGGAAAAAATATAATATTATTGTGGAAATTGATTAAAGGATGAAATTAAAATTGTTTAGTATATATATTTTCTCTATGTTCTTATTCATTATGGTATGTTATTCCTACACATTGTAAAAAGGTTCTTGAAAAAAACAATGTCTTGTTTCCATCATTTATTATGAAATTGATGGTCTTTTTCAAATTTATTTATTTTATGGTTTTTAGGGATGTTGACTTTCTCATGACCATTCACTCTCCTGTGATTAAATCCATCTATCACTCTACATCATTATTTTGGAATTAATCATGTATTCTATGTCCAAATCATTTCTACTCATGAATTTTCTCTTATTTGGAAACATATTTATGTGTTATTCTACAATAACTTCATACTTCTCTTTCTCTTTTATGAAGAGGATGTTTTATTAATGCTTTTTAGGTTATGGTTTTCTAACAAAGGTATTTTCAAATGTCCAACAATTTATTAAAATGATAATTCTAAAATTATGAGAATATTTTTTTAATAAATGGTGTATAATTTTACACCCATTATTTTGGAAAAATGATTCTATGCTCAATTTCATAAAAGAGAGGGAACACAGAGTTTTAACGAACCATTAAATAGTATTGTTTAATATATTAATATTATAATATAGTCTTTAAATTGGAGGATATGAATAATTTTAAAAATTTTATGAAATATATATATTAATTTACTAATTAATATAAATCAATTGGTAAATTCTTAATAAATATTCAATTTTTTAGCTAAGTAATTTTATTCATAAAAAAATTCATTCAAAAAGATTATTATTGATTCTTTTGATAAAAAATTATAAATAGTTAATATAAAGTAGAAAATTTTAATTTTGAAAATTGAACAGTATTATTTAAATCATAATTTTTAAAATAATTTCTGTTGAAATTTTTGGATTTTTTGGAACATATTGATTTTTCAGGGAATAATAAAAAAAATTATAAAAAAATTATTTTTTTCCAAATTAATTAAATTTAAAGGAATAATATTTTTTCAATATGATTTAATTATTTAGTTTTTTTAATATACTTAATTAATATTATATCAAAATATTACTCGAAATATTTATATGTTTGTTTTTAGGGATAAAAAATTGGAATTTTCTAAAAACTATTTAATGTACATAATGATTCTAAATATTAATTACTTTAAAAACCTATATGGGTAATGATATAAATTAAACATATAGATTGTATATCTATTTATATTAATTTAAATCAATATAATTATTATTACTTGTAATGATGTTAAAATAGAAGTATCTTTTTATTGAAAATACACTTCTTGAAAACACGCTTTTTCATTGCATGTGTAGGTTTAATTTTAAATAAAATTATTCAACAAATGTAAATTAAATTTTGTAAAATTGATAAAATATTTTAAATAATCATAATTTATATTATCTAATTTGATCAACTTAATTTTTTGGAATATTTAATAGTGAAAATAGTAAAAATATTTTAACATGACAAAAAAAAATATTTACCTAGGGTTAAACCAAAAAAATAAAGGCAAATGACCTAGAAATATGGTAAAATATATTTTATAGATATATTTAAACCTTATATTGTATAAATTTTCATAATGGCTCATTTTTGAGCCCTTTGGAATGTGAAAAAATTGGGTATCACTTCTACTTTTCAAATATTAAAAGCATGCCACTCACCTCTCTTACAAAAGGCCACCTGGTCTTCTCTCCAAATCACACATTCAAAACCTTAGGGTTTGGCCAATAGCCATTTAAATTAAATATTTACTTCCATCCCCAAATCCTAATATAAGAATGGGGGTCTTCATTTTAGGTATGCATCTTGATTTATGGTGTTTTTTAGAAAGAGAAGTGTTTTAGAAATTTAAGGAGTACAAGTTGTGTACCTAGTTGTCATGGGTAGCCATGTACTAGCCGTGTAACAGATGAGTAGACGGTCATGTAATTTTACTTGGAGACCTCCTAAAGAGGGGCACGGTAAAGGCATATACTTGTCGCATATCTTTAAATAACACACTGTGTATTTTTATTTTTTAACTGATAAATCATACCGGGGTCATGTATAATTGACATAACCTCATTATTCTAGCATCTTCTCATCAAAGAGCAACAGATATCACCAATACTTCTATAATCCCCTAATCAACTGTATGTGCTCTGAATCAAACTATATTAATTGCGTTGGAATCACATCAGTGAGTCCTTCCTTGTTTTAGAGCCTCTTCTCTTCATTTATCCTCTTTCGTGAAATATCCTTGGTTGATCATTTTTGATGTTTTTGTAGATATACCACATTCTAGGTCAATTCAAGTGATGAGTTTCAACTATATATATCACACAATATTGAGGTAGGTGGGATTTTCTTTTACATAGATTTCACTGACTTATTCATGAAAAAAGATCCCAATTCCAAAGATTAGAGTATTTTATTTTTAAGGAATTTAACCATGTTAATGCCTTCCATGACATTTTTTCTTGAGTATGTTTTTTTGATTGGAAATAGGGTGATTTACATTTATATGGATGTGTTTGACCATGTTTCTGATATTTGTCGTTGGCTCTAGAGTTTCTAGTTAGGATACTCTTTTTTTCAGTGCGTAGTTCTATTAGGATGGAGTGATATTATCTGATATGCTTGAGTCATACTTTGTAGCCATTTACCCAAGTACTATTTTTTGATTTACAATGGCTGTTAAAAATAATTTGTGCCCGATTTCTATACACAGGGTAGTGAGAACCTGATGTAGTGAGACCATAGAGGGAATTGGCATTGAGGGATTCCCCAAAATTTCTATTGTACTTTTCACGCTGCGAGACCATAGGGGAGATTGACATTGAGTTATCCCTCAGAATGTCTATAGTTATTGTTATGAGACCACAGGGGGAATTGACATTGTGTGCCTTCTTAGAGAGTATGTAGTTTATTGTTAAAAGACAATAGTGGGAATTGATGGTGATTTCTTCCTCATAGAGTCTCAGTTTTCATGAGACTAAATGTGTTAGACTATGTTAGATATCAAAGGGGATCGTTATATCATTATTTTTAAATGATTAGTCGAACCATAGGGGTTAGGTTATTAGAAAATTCTCAGATGGTTACTTGAGAATTATTTTGTGAATAATTAATAAATTTTAACAAATATAGTTGAAATTGTATGATTGTTTACTTTTGAGTACTTCCTTGTTTATTAATTCATTTTTCATATTTTCCAGTTATATAGATTCACTAAGAGTTAGGCACAGATCCTTGGGTCATTTTTTACTGGGAATTGTCACACAAACAGTTTCGGTTAGGTGTTTGGCCCTAAACATATTATATTGTTGTCGGTACAGATAAGGGATAGTGCCCTTCTAATTCAGGTACTTGACTATTGTGGAGTTAGGGAGAATGGGATGAAGCTGAGGCTTGCGATGTTTTTATATTTTACTTATTTTCTGTGTACTTTGGTTCTGTACTATATTCCAGCATTGTGAGTGGTTAGGCCAGATTCTTAGATACTTGTGACATGTATCATTATTTACATATATATATGCTTCAGTTGTTTAATTACTTTCATTATTCCACTGTTTACATATTGTATGGAATTATTGTTTCCACTTCTATTATATGTTTTCTTATGATGTGTTACTCTATCAATGAGGGAATTGTTACCCCACTATCACACCCAAGGCCCTCACTATTAGTCGGCATCCTCTGGCATACAGGGAAATGTGCTTGAGTCCATGGGACCAACTGGGTATGGGGAACCTTTGGGAGACAACCAGAACTAGAACGTTACAAAGTGGTATCAAATGGAGGTTTTGAACCTATAACCTATGGGTTATGGGCCCACATGGATCAAAATTTGGTGGATCATGTATTTATCGCACTATTATACCTTGTGATATAAATAATGATGACTCCAAACATTGATTTACGGGGAGTATGGGCCACCACAGATTGGAATTTGGCACTTTAATGTTCATTTCAATGTTTTTATGGGGTTTCAGAGTAATTTTTAATGCCTACTATATCGAAAACCCCAAAATACATGGTTTGTATTCATGAATACACACCATATATCATTATGTTCGAGAGGTAACATATTTTCTTATTTACATGCCATGTACCGTATGCACATGCCTAGTAGTCCAAAACTGTGTTACTGGATGTGTGGGTAGAGACACAGGGTTGGGAAATGTTGGGTGACACACACCGTGTACTTGGAGTACATGTCATGTTCTAAGATCTATGTACCCAGCCATGTGACCAATGACATGAGTGTATGAAACTCATGTTGTACACGTTGTTTTCTATTCTTACACATTCTGTAGAGTTGACCGTGTCGCCGACTGTGTGACTAACGACACAGATGGTTAAGAATAAAGGGATGCACACTGTGTCTAGGGCGCACACACCCTGTAGTGTTACCCAAGTAAGAGTCATGTGTATAGCCATGTATAATAACTTGGATAGAGGTGAAATGATTCAATTACAGAGCATTTCGCAATAAGAACATTCTGTGTGTAAGGGTGTGACACAACCAATTTGGAAGATGAACACACCCAAGTAAAGGCATAAGGGAACAAGATTTGTAGTGGTTATACAAGTCATGTATCCATTTTTTAGAAATCTTGAATGGATTTGTTATCCTGTTCATTTTGTGAAATTATATAATTTAGCCCACAATAATATTGAACTGATGTGTGCTCTTGACGTTGAAGAGTCATGCCACTAATACATGCTCTGATTTTATAGATGATACATGGAAACGATCAAACACTAGACATGGTAGATCATGGACTACTAGCGTATCCTCTAGTTGTTCCTATCTTGGAACCAGATTTTATTCTGGATATAGGTGTTGATGCGCAGTTCGAGGAAGGCTTCATGAGGTTTATGCAGACCTTCTAGGGAGCACCACATCTTTCCCCATTTATGATAGAGTTGAAAGGTGTTTTTGAGCATCATCATCCTCCCACTTTCTCAGGGGATGGAGGACCTCAGGATACAGAGTCATGGTTAGAATCCATGCTATCAATCATCAAACATCGGGAGACGCCTCTAGAATGGATGGTTAATGTCACTACTTACATGCTTCGGGATTCTTCCAAGAGATGGTGGGATGTGATACCCCCAGCGGGTCTCCATAAGGTAATGGATTGGAATGAGTTCCAACATACCATATATGACTACTTATTCCCATGTACATTAAGGGTCGATTGAGCCCGATATTTCTTGAGTTTGGGCATGGTACTGTCTCAGTTATGGAGTATTCTTCTCACTTCACAGAGCTACAGTGCTTCACACCCATTCTAGATGGGTGATGAGTTATTCCTTGTAAGGATGTTTAGGGATGGGTTCAGCCATCACATCTGAGATATGGTGAATATTTTATGGAAGAAAACTATATATTCCATAGTCAAATAGTCACAGATCACAGAGTGCAACCTGAGGGATTCTGGAGCTGTGTGCTAGGGCGGTTCAGTATCGAGAGTTGGAACTTCTCCGGATGATAGTAGGAAGCGTCATAGTGAGTCTACAGGTTGATATCTAAGTAGTTGGGATACAACATCAGGTCTCCATGTGGTATTCTACTTGTGTGGTAAGGGAAGGAATATAAGGCCACATTGCCCGAGAGACCCATTTGAGTGCCAATCTTGCAGCAAGATGGGTCATCTTCAATATTTCCATCAGTTCTTATCACAAGTAGATGGTTACAGAAGTTCTTCTATGAATCATAATTCATGAGAAGGAAAATTATTATAACATCTGTCTAGGAATAAGAATTTTTTTGGCCATTCAGGCTGATAGGGAGGTCTTGGATGCGGTATCATGTCTCTAGGCTTTCAGTGAGAACATGGTGGATCAGCTCAATATGGTCACGTAGGATCTGGGAGTCGTGGTACAAGTCATAATTTTGGCAGTGGATCAGACCTAGAAGGAGCAAGATCTTAGACCCTCTACAGTTAGAGGTACGACTTTTATGGATTTAGTTTTAGCTTCTACTTTTTTCGATACAGGTATTTCCCACAGTTTCATATATATTGCTTCTGTAGAGATCCCTGGGCTATGTATCCTTACATATACTTATATCTTGATTCTATATATTCTTTTGGGGACTTGAATGGCTAGTATAAGTTAGTGCAAGGATTTCCCCCTTGAGGTTGGTTGGTGTCACTTCTTGCGGGACCTTTATGTCTTATAGATAACATGCTACGACGTCATTCTTGGAATGGAATTGTTAGCTTCCATCCAAAATGTTGTCAATTTCTGTTGTCATAGGGCGAGTTTCACATCACGAGAGGGTGGATCATTCCTTCATAAGAGTAAAAGTGATTTCTAGGCATGTAGAGAAAGACCTGAGCATCATGGGTTGGGAGGCATTACATCTGAGATTACTAGTCTGTATATGGATATCCAGGGGAATTCACAGATGGACTTTCCTCTAGTGGTGGATCGTTTTATAGATGTTTTAACTGATTAATTTCCATGTTTTTCTAATTGAGAGGGAGGTAGAATTTTCAATTGATCTTGTTCAATGAGAGGAACTGGTGTCATTTCTTCATTGGATTGATACACTATAGATACATGCGCTCAAAAAGCAGTTAGAGGAGTTACAAAAATAGGGTTTCATTTGACCAGGTACTTCTCCTTGGCGTTCTCCTGTCCTGTTTGTGAAGAAGGTGGATTGTACCATCAGACATTTTTTGGATTATTAGAATCTAAACTAGTTTATTGTTAAGAACCGATACCCAATGCCAAGTATTGATGATCTCTTTGATCATCTTTGAGGTACTCTGGTGTTCTTAATGATTGACAAGAGATCTAGTTATCATCGGTATCAAGTTAGAACATCTAATATACCTCTTACAGCCTTTCAAAGATGGTATGGTCTATACAAGTATATGGTTATATCGTTCGTTTTCATGAACGAACCGGTAGTTTTGATGGAACTGATGAACTAATTGTTCCATCCTTACATGGATTCCTTCATGGTTGTTTTCATGGATGATATCTTGGTGTACTCTCACACTCAACATGATTGTGCTACCCATCATGAGATGATTTTCAGTACACTGAGGGAGAATCAGTTATATGATATGCTATCAAAATGAGACTTTCAGATAGACCAGATTAACTTCTTGGGTCATGTTATCTAAAATACAAGAGTATCAGTAGACCCAGATAAAGATTGAGGAGTATTTTCATGGGAGAATCCAAAGAATATATTTGAGGTATGAAGTTTTCTAGGATTGGCTGGTTACTACATATGTTTTATACAAGAATTTTCACACTTAGTAGCACCACTGACTGGCGTGAATAAAAGGGTGGTAAGTACTTGTGGACAAATTCTTGTGAGTCAGCCTTTCAGGAGATGAAAGGGAGGTTGAATTCAGCACCTATACTAGTTTTTCTAGTGCCGAGAAAGAGTTATACAATTTACTATGATCCATCAGGTATCTAGTTGAGAGTATACTTTTTTAGTGAGAAGTAGTAGTTTCATATGGGTCTCAACAACTGAGTCCACATGTGAGGAATTACCCGAAACCTGATCCTGAGTTGGCTACAGTTGTTCATGCTTTATGCTGTTGGAGACATTATCTATTGGGGGAGAATTTTGTGGTTTTTACCAACCAAAAATGTTTCAAGTATATTTTCACTCAGCGCGATCTGAATTTGAGACATTGAATCTGGGTTGAATACCTTCAGTCTAATGATTTTGAGCTTTCCTACATGTCTGGGAAAATAAATGCAGTGGCTGATGCATTGAGCAGGAGGACTCAAAAATAAGTAGTTTAGGAGGCCAACAGTGAGTGACAACTTATGGCTATGTTCTCTGAGATGAATTTGGAGGTGCACTCCAGACAAGGACAGGAGTTTCATTCTTCTACATCTATTACCACTACTCTACTTGAGCCAGTTTGAAATTGGCAGCTATCAGATGCTGAAGGCCTAGTCCTATGATAGAGTGTGTTATGAGTGAACCTATTCCAATATGGACTGTAGGTGAGGGGGAGATTGTTCACTTTCATGGGAGAATATGGGTGTAATCACACATACGCAAGGAGGTGATGTGAGATTTCCATTCATTGGTATGGGAAGTTCATCCTAGTGTCACCAAGATGTATAGATATCTACAGCATTAGTATTGGTGGCTATGAATGAAGAGCGAGGTCTCTGGTTTTGTTATGAGGTGTTCCAGCTGTCAGCAGGTGAAGGTAGAGAATCATCAAACAGTAGGGTGTTTCCAGAAATTACCCATTCCTGACTGGAAGTATAATTATCTCATTATGGACATCATGATAGGGTTCCCGAGGTCACCTTGAGGGAATGATGCAGTTTGGTTTATCATTGATAGACTCTCGAAGGAATCACATTTCTTATCGATCAGGGAGAACTTCAGTGCTGATGAGTTGAAATGTCGTTCATAGGGGAGATTGTGCATTTTCATGGGGTTCATCACTCTATCATTTTAGAAAGGGAAACTCATTTTAATTCAGTATTCATGTAGGGACTACATAGGGATTTGGTTATACAGCAAATTGGGAGAACATCTTACCCTCCCCAGACTGTTGGCCAGTCTGAGCATATGATACATAGGGTGTAGGATATTCTTCAAGCATGCGTACTAGATTTAGAGGTTTATGGGAGAAGCACATACCTCTGGTAGAGTTTTCCTACAATAAGAGTTTTCAAGCAACTACTAATATGGAACCTTATGAGGCTTTGTATGGTAGGTCATGCTGATCACCCTTGTGTGGGATAAAAACAGGAGAGGCAACTATGCTGGGACATCGTCTAGTCCAGGAGACCATAGAGCGGGTTCAGTTGATTTATAAGTGGATGCATACTACACAATCATGTCATAATTTTTATGATGACCGATGATGACGAACTCTGGAGTACGACGTCGGAGATCATTTTTTCCTGCATGTCACACGAACGTTGGGACATTGTTGGATTAGGAGACATAGAAAGCCTTCACTAAGATATGTCGGGTCGTTCAAGGATTTGGAGTGAGTCGGTACAGTTGCATATAGATTTCAGTTACCTCAGAGTAATCTAGCTATGCATGACGTCCTATAGGTTTCTCAGCATCGGCATTACTTCTCAGACTCATCTCATGTTTTTCCACGTAAGGAGGTTGAGTTGGTGGTGGATGGATCGTTCAAAGAGCATCCTACCAGAATCATTGATCACAGCATGTAGGGTCTCTGTTTCCAGTCTGTTCCTACGGTACGGGTGATATGGCAGCATGGGTGAGTACAGGATGAGAAATGGGAGAGGGAGGCCGATGTGTGATCATAGTGGCTAGAGATGTTTGAGGATTCTTCCTCTACGCTTCCCTGTTAGGGAAATTCAAGGACTAATTTATTTATGGGGGGAGGTTTGTAAGAACCAGGGTCTTCATTTCATGTATGGATCTTGATTTCTGGTTTTTTTAGAAATGGAGGAGTTTCTAGAAATTTATTGAGTACACTCTATGTACTTCAGAGTAAACGATGTGTACCTAGTTTCCACAGGTTGTCGTGTATTGGCCGTGTAACAGATGAGTACATGGTCGTGTGAGGTGACCTAGATACCACATAAAGTGGGGCCCGGTAAAATCAAATACATGTCATGTATCTTTAAAAAACATTCCATGTATTTTAATTTTTTAATTGTAAAATTGGACTACGGTCGCATCTAATCAATAGAACCTCTTCCATCTAGTTTCATCTCGTCCAGGAGTGACAAATATTGTCGATTATACTCTAAGCCCTTGATCAACCATCTATGCTCCAAATTGAACATCATTGATTGTGTTGGAATCACATTAGTGAGTTAATTATTCTTCTAGAGCCTCTTCTCTTGATTTCTCATATTTCATGAGATATCATCGGTTGATATTTTTTGATGTCTTTGTAGATCTAATGCATTTTATGTCAATTCAAATGACGAAGTTATACTATATCGATCACACAACATCAAGGTAGGTGTTTTTTTCCCTTCTGTAGATTGTCTTTGAGTTATATGGGAAAAAATTTCCCAATTTCTTAGTGGAGGGTATTGAATGGTTAGAGAATTAACCCCTATTAATTCCTATCACACTTGTTTTCTTCTTTATGGTTTATTGAATCGATATAGGGTTATTTACCTTGTTTTGGATGTGTTTGACCATGTTAGATATGATATTGGCTATTGGATCTAGAGTTTCTTATTAGGATACTCAGTTTTCCATGCCTAGTGTTGTTAGGATGGAGTGATATTATCTGACAAGATTATGTTACGCTTTGTATAATTTTAACCAAGTAGTATTTTTTGCTTTAAATTGGCTGAAAAATATTTTTTGTGCATGCTTTCTTTACACATGGATGTGGGAGCCTAGGGCTATGAGACCTTAGTGGGAAATGACGTTGAGGGATTCCCCAGAGTGTATGTTGTACATTTCACTCCACGAGACCATAGGGGCGATTGACGTTGAATGCTCTCTCAGAGAGACTATAGTAATCATTACGAGACCATAGGGGGAATTGACAATGAGTGCTTCATTAGAGATTCTGTAGTTTTTTTTAAAAGACAATAGGAGGAATTGATGGTGAGTGCATCCTTAGAGATGATTAGTTTGTATGAGACCAAAAGTGTTAGACTATGTGAGGCTTCTCAGGGGGGCCATTTTATCATTATTGTTAAATGATAAGTTGAACTAGAGGGGTAAGGCTGTGAGAACTTTCTAATAGGTTTTATTGTGACTGATTGGTTTAATAATTAATAAATATAAATGAATGTAGTTGAAACTGTAGGATTGTTTACTTTTGAGTACTTGCTTTCTTTTACTTCATTTTTCATATTTTTCTATTATATGTATTCGCTAACAATTAGGAACAAATCATTGGGTGATTGCATATTGGGAGTCATCTTAGACCCTGTTTGGGTCATGCTTTTAGGCCCAAATAGATAATATTGTTGTAGGTATAATTAAGGGTAAGAACCATTCTATATTAGTTACTTGACTACTATGGAGATAGGGAGCATGGGACCAAGATGAGACTTGAGATGCTATTGGATTTTACTTGTTTTCTTGGTACTCTGGTTTAGTGTTGTATTCTAGCATTGTGACTTGTTTGGATGCATTCCAAGATACCTGTGACATGCATCATTATTTAAATATATATATATATATATGTATGTGTCTTCCAGTTGTTTAATTACTTTCAGTCACTCGTTTTTACTTAATTTATGGAATTAATGTTTCTGCTACTATTATATGTTTGTTTTTGTAGTGTTACTCTGCCAATGAGAGAATAGTTTCCCCACTATCACACCCAAGAACCTCCCTGCTAGTCGATAGCCTCTGGCATTTGAGGAAATAATCTTGATGCCATGTCAATAACCGGGTATGGGGTACCTTTTGGCGACACCTGCAATTGGTACGTTGCACTTATAATTATATATTTATCAGAAAACAAACCTATGAATTCATTTAGTGTTAACCAATAGAGGATTTCTAATGATAAGGTAGTGTGCTTAAGCGAACATTTTTATTTTATTTATTCTTCTACAACCATAAATTATTATATAATTTTAATGTTTTAGTAGCATCATAATATAGCATATACTATGGTTTTATATTTTAATGTACTACCATCTATCTATATCCTCTTACAAAAAATGGTAAATAAAACCATCATTTGTCTTTATGACAGACTACCGCCTCATGAATCGATGTAATCAATTTTTCATAATTATCTATAAAGTATTATTATAAGGAGGGAATTAATGTATAAATATGACTTTTTTGACATTATTTTTCTATTTGTATTATTATATCACTTATACCTTCAAAATCTCAATTCTGTGGGGGATACAATATTGTCCCTCCCATGTATGGTGGACTATCACCTCACAAAGCGATGTGATTTTAATTCATTAACACTTTTCATGGAAGTTAATAAATAATATTTTAATGAATATATGTGATATATAATAGATAATTATAATATTAATAGAAAATTTATCATTATTAAAATATAATTTATCATTTAATTATTTCCATTTCATTCACTAAAAAATGATAATGGTATTCATACGGACATATGGACTACTAACTCCATGAAGTGATGTGATTATTTTATTGTCACAAAATCACATAGATTGTATATGTTAGTTTATATAGATAAATAATATGATATTTACATTTTCATACTTCTATATAGATAAAATAATACTTATATTCTATCAACAATGATCATTGAAAATTGGTAATGTTTCTCATTCGTACATATGACATATCATCTCCACGATCATAACGTAGTTCATTTTTGATAACCATTATTAATGTATGATTTAAAAAGTATAACTATTTTTTAAAATGATAATTATTTCATTATTATTATTCTGTAGATTTTGGAATAATGGCTTCATTTACAATAGAAAACAAATACAATCCATTTAAAATAATAAACATAATGTCCTCAAAACATACAACGTTCACTTAACTGATTACGTATTTAAAAATGTCATTAAAATAAAAATAAAAATGATTTAACAATAATTAATAAAACCTATAATGGATTCATTATAAATATAAAAATTTATTTAAGATTATTATATACGAGTTAAAGGACACACATAGGATGTTTCGACTTAAGGCAATGGATTTTTTCTCAATTTTCATATATTTTAATGTTATATAGCTTACTTATTGTATATATTTTATATGATAACCCTTTTAAATTTAATATAATGAAAATTTCTTAAATAATGGTATTTTATCATTTAATTTTAATTATATCATCCAAGGATATTTTACTTAAATACTTTATTATGGTAAATAATTTTAAAACTCAATTTTTTTTTCATAGGGTTATATTAATTTTTTCATTTTCATAGATATTCTAATATTATGTGTGTAATGAATATTTTTTATACTATATTTAATTTCCATGTTTTATATGTGTATTTAAATTTGATACATATAATATATTCATCGATTAATTCTCACTTCAATGTTTTGGTTATTATAAGGGTTTCTTGTCTCACATTTTCTTCATTGGGACATATGTTATGTTACAAAAATATCTTCCTTTATGAGGTGTGTTTACTAACCCATGGTATGTCTTATTCAAAATATCCTTATATTCATGATATTTTTATTCTAACAGATTTTATTCTTTCATAAGGCCTACGATTGAGGAGTTACCTATCTGGAAAATGACCTATGATACAATCTCCATTCTTTTTGGGGTTTTTTGTGTTTAAGGTTCTTTGGGAGAAAGTATTTTGATACTATTTTAATAAACAAAATCTCTTTTCAACTAAATAGGTTATAAATGAAATTTTCAAGAAATTATACTATCGTAGACACTTTGGTATATAAAAAAATGTGAAAATATTTTTCTGAAAATCATAGTTTATTTCTCTTTTCAGATGGAAATATGTTTCCTTCAAAATACCTATTTTTAAGAAAAATAAAAAATGTATTAATATCTTAATATGATAATATTAATTCATTTTTTCTCATGATTGTAATTTTGAAACAATTTTATAATGTAATATTCCTATCATTTTCAAAAAAGATCAATTCTTTACTTTTCATAAAAAAACATTTAAAAGAATAATTTTTTTTAACATACTCGGCATGAATGGAATTTTCTACCATCACGATTAATAATTTATTTTACAATTTATTTTTAATTATAAAAGAATATTTTAAATTAAAATTATTTTCATTGTATTTTGGAAATTTTAAATTTTTAAAAGTGATTTTAATTGGGAAAATATTATTTTCCTTGAGAATGTGTTTAATAATATTTTATTGTTATTTACATTACTCAACCTCAATAAAATATGAGATTTGTTATTCTATATTAGGGATAACATTTATTTATACTATCTACATTCTTTATGAATGTGGATTATGATTTTTTTCAAATATATTTTCATATAAATCCTTCATTTTCATGTGTTAATAAAGTTATTAAAGATACAATGGATGTCTTTAGAGTTTTATGAATAAATGAGAGCTTTCATGGGTTATGATTATTTTACAGTATGTGGTAATTGTTTATATTGACGTGTGTTTTTATTATAAACCAAAGATGGGAGGTAACATTATTGACAAGATATTTTTTGTTCAATGATAAATCAATGATAGGTGGGTCTACAATATCCCTAAAATAAATTTGGTATGGATGTAGAGAATATGATTACTAAATTTGTATGTGGTTTTTTAAGAGTGATATAGAATTGATATCTCAGAGATACCTACAATATTTATTATTATTTAAATGTATTTTTAATTATTCCTTTGATTATGATTGAATTCACATGGCTTTTGATTATTGATTATTATTATAGTTTCAATTGATAAAGTTTTATGAAATGTTTAATAGTTGATAATCAAAGTATTAATAGGAATGGACATTATTATGTTAATAAAATTCAATTTTAATATTTCATCACACTCTTATGTTATTAATTAGCTAACTAATTAGATTTAATTATTAATTCTTATTTTTTACTTTTACTGAGAATTTGAAACCACCATCCTTATGTTTAAAATTCACTAAGTTGTGAGGAATTATGATTAAATTAAATGTTTTTAGAAATTTTTCAGACAAGATTAAGTTTTTTAGAGATTTAAATGTATTATTATGAAAGTTGAAATACTAGGAATTGTGGGTAAAATTCTCTATTGAATTCATGAATATTGGTTAATATTTTATCCTAATTCAACAAAACTCTAAACCTAAAAGTTCCATGGGTATGTAAGTTATCCAATATTTTCTTTTTTATGTTATAAATTTTAATCGAAGATGATTGGTTATCCTTCATTGATATCAAATAAAAAAAGGTAATGATTATGATTACAACGCTAGATCATTGAGTTCAGTTTTAGAGTTATTATATTTTGAATTAGAAAATTAAAAAGATTGTGAAAATGTAAAATATATTTTAGAAAACATTATTATCATTGATGTAAAATAAAAACATACATATTAACTTCAAAATTAACTTTTGTAAAAGGGGTGTAAATAATTTTGAAAACTTGTTCATCTAAAAATATTCTCTGATAATATATACTTTAAAAAGAAATATGGGTTCAGATAAGAAATATATATCGAATGATAATACATTTTTTTTACTAAAGGATATATTTTTATAATTTTCGGTTTCTTTTGATGAAACCCACAATGTAAAAAAAATAAAAACCTATTTATTTTAAAAATTATATTTACAAAGTGGGATATAATATATCATATATTAAAATATCACATTTTTATTTCCCAATAATGAAAGAAAAAAGTTTTGGATAAATCGTTACAAGTCAATCAAATTATAATTTACCTATCAATATCCCATATGGGCAACATAATCCCTTTGGTAATATTGTTTAAACAAGGATTTATATTATAGAATTTTGAATATAAAAACAAATGAGAGAATACCACATCCTATAATCAAGTATAGAGAGAAACAACATATATCAAATAAGTTCTTGAGAATTGTCATAACACATTGAATGAATGTTTAATTACAAAATCTCTTTCAAATTGGGTGAAACTTATGTAAAAATACCATTGAATAATAAATCATCATTTTTTAGTATATACCAATAAATAAAATTAAATAAATTAGATAAAATTCATGGGATATAAATTAATAAAAAACTATATAAATTAAATATCATCACAACATGTAACATGTCTAAAATAATAATTATTAAGACAAAAAATACATAATTCATGAGTAACATTTTGATAAAAAATGATTGAAACAGAAGGATTTTAATTGAACTAAAAATATTAATATCAAAATAAAAGTAATGATATGATATCTCAAATGGGTAGCATATGCACCACATAAATGAAATTATGTGAATAATATGAGACATATCGCAAATAGAGGAAGTTGAGATGAAAACCCTTACCTCGAACAAGCTCCTTCTGAAACAACACCAAATTATCAGAATAAATCAATAAAGATAATTAAATAAATAATGAAGAATAAATTTCATTAATATATCCAGTTATACTCCTTATTTATAATAATTATATATATATTTTAGTTCATACCAATTTTCAACACCGTGTGTATGCAATATATAACTCTATGAACTAGATTCATAAAAGTAGTGTTTTTATATGTTATTTCCCCAAAATTAAATCATTATTAGATCATAAAATTTACTATAAAATGTGTCTTAATATATTTAATAATCAAATTATCACATATAATGGTGGACATGGTTATAATCATTGAGATCTAAATCGGTGATGGGAATTTTTATTTGAGTCTTAATAAACAAATGCTAAATTATTAATTAATGAGTTAAATATTCATATAAAATATCAAAAATATAAAAAAATTCTTATATAAATATTTATATCATATTAAACTATTTATTATGTTCTCATATTTATCCATGATATAAATTTGTCACAATTTTTATATTGGTGGTTAAATAGACCCAAGAAAGAAGTGGGAAACTTTAATCAATGATTATGAATTGATTTAGTAGTAATACAACAATACAAAATTCATAATGAAATTACGATGTGTCTCTTAGTGTGATATATCAAAATTTGAACATTTTATAAATATAAAATAACCTTTAAAAATAATAATTAATAAAAAGAAATATTTTTTTCTCTTAGAATGTTGTTTTAGACTTTCAAATTTTCCACAATTGATTATTAATTATATTTTCAATTAGTTTCCCAATATGTATTTAATAAAATTAATAATTTTAAAAAATAACATATATCAACTAAAATCATTACCATGAACATCAATGTAAGGTAATTATGTAATTCAATATGAAAATCAGTCATTCCATGGAGGCAGTAATCCACATGTATGCATGGATAATGATTTCATTTTCCATAGATTGTGATAAATGAGTAATATGGTTCATCATTAAATAATATTAAATAATTCATATATATAAGAAATATATGTTATACTCTATAATAGGAACATTCTTTTCATGTTATTAACTAATACAAAATGCGTTGAATCTTAAGGGTGATGACGCATAGATAATGGTTTCATTTTTATTAAGTGAAATGATAAAGGTTGTTAATGATTGTACCATAATTATAATAGCCTAAAATTTTAATAATTATACTAATGTTATAATTTAATTTTTTTATAATAATTTTTATAAAGAATAAATTCACATAATGATGTACAATGGAGAACATGTGGTTTGGAACTTATATGCCACTTTATGGATT
The DNA here is from genome assembly GCA_963277665.1 of Viscum album. Taxonomy (NCBI): domain Eukaryota; kingdom Viridiplantae; phylum Streptophyta; class Magnoliopsida; order Santalales; family Viscaceae; genus Viscum; species Viscum album. The sequence continues at coordinate 571,968,637 of OY728122.1, read as the reverse complement.
ATCTCCATCTCAAAGGTGGTTAATCCCTTGGGAGGTGGTCTTTTAAAAAGAAAATATCTTTTTTAAAGTGTCATGGAGTGTTTATGAGTGGATTTTATCGTTTTTGGAATCATATAATTGGTCTATGTTTAGAGGGGACTTGGTGATATGATATCCCCTTTTATAAGTGGAAAGGAATGAATTTTGGTTAGTACCTAAATAATTTATATAATAGTAAGTAAACCACTGGTATTTGGACCAACAATTTATATATAATGGAGAGGGTAAGAAATAATATCTTCAATTCCATCAATCATCTAATCTCACACAATTTTTAAACATTTTTTAGGTCTTTTACTCTATGAATATTTACTTTTACCATTGTATCTTTTACAATGGAAGAAAGGTTTTACCTATATTAATTTTTTTTATTTTTACAAAAAATTGGAGCATTTTCTTAATTGGGACCTACTGATTCAATGTTTTGAAAACTTTTATTATATTTATTTTTTAAAAGTGATAAAAATTTATTTTAAAATATTTAATGTATAATCTATAAAAAACTAGTTTTGAAACATATTTTTATGTTCTACAGAGTTAAATATTGGTTTTTATATTAAAAAATATTTATAAACATATAAATAAACACAATTAAAAAATATAGTGTCCTTGAAAATTTATTCATGAATTTATAATGAATAATTATAAACTAATAATTTAGTGAAAGACAAGTTATTTATAAAAATAGATTTCTTTCACTATTCATAATAAAAATATTTTTGATAGAAAAATACTAAAAATTTATCATTATATAGAATTACTATGACTAATCCAAAAATATTGATCATATTTTCAAATTAAAATTATAAAATATTAATGTTTAACATTTATATAAAATGATCACATATAATGAAAAATGATTTTTTTATAAAGATATCTTTTTATGAATATTTACCATTCTCATTTATATTTTTTATAATTAAATAATTAAATAAATGATAGAAATTATTAATATAAAATAAATTTTATAATAATTAGTTATATGTTTCATTAAATATAAATTCATATCTAATAAAAATTAAAAATGTATGTAAGTAAAATTTTAATGATAAAAGATCATATTAATATTTTTAGATATAAAAGATGAATTTCATTAATATTAAAATTATGATATTTTATTTAAAATAATATATCATAAGTAGGCTCTATTATTCATTCCTTCTACTTTAATAGCTATGTTATTACAATAATTCCAAAATGTATATATATTTGATCTAATTATTTCATTGTTTCGTTTAAATTTGGTGTTTTTTAGAGAAAGATATCAATAAAATTGAATAAAATACAAATAATAATATATTAAAATATCAGAGTGTTACATACAATATTACAAAAATAACATGCTCGACAATAAGAATTTTATCTCAATGAGTGAAAAAATGAGATAAGAAACCCTTTCCTTGATCAAGAATCATTATATGTGTGTGCCTAAAATAATAAAAAATAAGATTATGTTTATTAAATTACTCATTGTGATTATTATTATACTAATTATAATTCAATTTAAACCATTTATGATCCAATTATAATTATTTATTATCTTTTTATTTTTTTTATGGTTTTATTAAATTTGAATCTGTTTTAGTTAATTTCTGTAATTTTTTGTATTATAATATGTTATTTAAATTATAATTAAATATGTAATATAAACATTATGTAACTATAAAATAATGATGATATATTTTATAACATTCAGTAATGTTTTCATTTATGTTTCTATATTCATCCATGATGGAATTTTAGAGCATTGATCAAGTAGGTGCTTAAATAAACCCAAACATAAACAAGAAATATATTGATGAAAAAAGAAAAATGCCACATCGTGTAGGGGTGGTCCACACAACACAAGGTTAACACTATGTGGATTGAAGGTAATAAATTTTTGATATTAAATTATTATTATAATAATTATTTATAATAATTATATTGATATTATTATATATCCATATTTATGGTAGGTTAGGACGAGAAATATTAAAAAGAAATGGTACAGATAAAGTAATCCTCACTTTGGACCTTGACATTTATCTTGAAAGTATCCTTAGAAATAAATTGATGTGCAAAACTAATTAATACCAAAGGTTTACTTTAATTTGAGAGGATCCTATGAGGATAAAAATGGAATTGTTTTTTTTAATGAGATTCATTAATTATTTTGGCATGAATGGTAGAATGTATTCCCAGTTATCAGTGAAAGAAAAGGGAATTTTTATAAACACATATTACATTACAAATACAAAATGTCAATATTCAAGTGTCATTGAATGTAAAATTGATACATAATTAATATTGTAGTGATGTTATGTTTATAAATCCTCATCCATGTATTTAAGCACAATTTTCAAACAAGTTGGAAGTCATTTGTTCTTATATTATTAATTGTATTTTCTTTTATTGGGGTTTCTTGGTTTTACCAAAGTAACATACATTTTACTAAAAACTCTATTTACCCGCGTAACCAAATATAAATGTTATTAATATAAGTTTAATCTCTATTTAATCTAATTAAATTTATAAATAATGATAAATATTATTTTAATTAAAATATTTTTATATTGAAAATATATTTTTAATAAGAATATTTTCCCCATAAATTGGTAATAAGATTATTTAATATGATTAAAAATTGAATAAGTGAAAATTTATTTAAATATATGATTAATAATTATATTAACTTCACTATTGACAATAAATTAATTATTTTATTACATAAAAATTTAACACCATTCTCAAAAAAATTCATTGAAAATAATAGGCTTCTCTTTATAAAATTCATTAAATTTAATATTCATAATCATATAATATTGATAAAAAATGAAATTTTCATTAATAAAAAATATGATCATGTTGGAGGAAATTCTTTATATTGCATTACATTCTTAGGGAATTAGTGAAGTTATTTTAAAGAAACATACTTTGGTTGATGAAAAGGGATATATATTATTTATCTTGAGTGAATGTGGAATTTGGTTACTTTACAAAATATTAATGATGTGATTCCAAAAACATGAAAAAATATAGAAAAATAAGTAGTGGATATTAATCACAAAATATTCACCAAATGGACTAGTTAAGGTTATGGTGCGCAGTCTGTGTCCTTGATCATGTGGAAGTGTTTTTACAATGATTGTATGGATATTTATAAAACATATTCAACTTGATACCATAAATATCATCTACTGATGTATATTATTGGAACACTTCATTGGTAATAATTGTGTAAGATAAACCATGTTCTAATTTTTTTAATGTCAGAGGTACGATGGTGACAATATATAATAGTGGTTGAACCAGAGGAGAAAAATAAGTGTAATGTGGAATTACTAAAAGATCAAAGATGTTTGAAAGAACCTTAATCTATCATGTTTATGTCATCAAAAATATACCACATTCAATATGAGTTTTCCATGGATTTTGTTGAAAAGATTTTTTCTGTATCTATATATGTTTTTAGTAATAAAATCAACATTTTTACTCAGAGTTTATGTTTTGATATCTATGTTATGGATTCCCTATATTTCAAATATTTTGTTTGTTTTTATATACTTAATATATATAGGGAACTGTTCCACTATTTAATAATTATTAATAACTAACCATGTTATTCATGAAGTCTTATTTTCATTATGTGGGTTATTTATATTCATTATTCATGGAAGATGATTTAATTACCATGGTGGCGATTTTATGTGATATGACGATCGAATAGACTTATCAGTTTTGGAACATATTTTTCATGGTTAAATTTTATTATAAATACTAAAAAACATTCTCCTTGTACGATGTTCTAGAGGAGATTCTTAAAAATTTCATGTTCATTTCATTTCATTTTCCAAAAAATCCAACCATTCATTTTATGTTAATTGGACACATGCTCACAAGGACTTAGGGCTATGCAATGGGTCTCCCAATACACAGTTAAAAGTGGTCTTTTTATTTTCTTTAATAATAAAATGAGTCTTCGACCCCAAAAGTTTATAAAACTAACAATGGAAGGATCTATTATTATTTCAAATGTTCTAAAAATGTTCTTACTATAATAAATTTCACCATTACAATCAGTTTAAAATGTTAATTATATGAATAACATTAAATATGGTTCATAAAATTTCTCCAAGCATTAGAATAAATGTTTAAAACTAAAATATTTCAAAAAGATCTCAAAACAATTTTAATGATTTATATAATCAATCAAAATACATTTTTCATAAATACAATTCGCTATTTGAAATAAATTGTTATATAAATCATTAACTACAATTAATTGATCAAAAACATTTTGATAGTAAAAAAGATTTGGTTTATACTATAACAAAACAAAATATATTTAATACCCCCATTCCATGGATTTTATGTAGCTCGTGATTTTATTACAAATATAAAACAAATAATGAACAACTAGATACCTATAAGTACGGTTTTAACACTTATGATTCAAATTTACAACTATCCATTATAAAATAAAACTCTACATTAAAAAAATTTCTCATTTTATAAAAATAAATATTCAATCCTAATATATAATATACAAAATGTTGTTTCATAGAAATTGACTGTTATAATAAAAATATCTAGTTTATGTACTACACTTCTATCGATATTAATATGATAATAAATAATCTTCCTTAACCAACATTTAAAATATTCATATTTTTCTATAATGGAAGGAATTATCTAATGTAGATAAATTTTATGAGGATTCAATCCAATTAAATAATTCTCCTCATATAAATCTCTATTTTTCATATTATATTTGTCTTTGAAATTTCTATTCCTAATTAGAGGTATAGATTCTAGATGAGGAATTTTTAAATTATCCTCTATATTATTTAAAAATATTATTTCTTATAGAATGAATTTCAGATCACAATATTTTAAATGTGAACAAAAATTAATTTAATAATTCATTCAAAAATTGTTGTATTATTGAAACCAGTAATTACATTTTGAGTGATAATTATACCCCCTCTAAAATACAAATATATCCAATTATCTTTAGTAGAAGAGGTGATAATGTAATACCACTATTATTTAACTAAAATAATAATTAATTTTACATCAAATCACCAACACATATCCAAATTTTAATAAATCATATTTAAAATTTTAATTATGTTGAAAAAAATGATTTGTTCTACATTTGGGGATCAAAATTCCTGGTCATGAGATTTTGGTATTTATTATGAAGGGAAAATACTCATTTAAATTACACTCATCCTTATGTAACCGTGTAGAGTGAATATTTTATTTATTTTGTATATATTTAATTTAAAAAATTAACTTCATTTTATAGCCATGGAAACTACATAGGCATTAAAACCAATTAATGAAATTTATATCATTAAAATTTTAATTATAAAGGATATGACTAAATTGTATTATTAAGTGTATATAACATTTTTTATTTAAATTTATTTGATGGGATTATTTATTTATTCACTCCAAATAATTTGGATATTAAATAATTTATTCATAAAAAATATTAACTCCAACTCAAAAATTATTATGTTTAGTGGGAAAAGATTAATTTTCTTTTCTAATATTGGGTTTTGAGATATTTTTCTCCCCATCCATGTTTAATATATATAAGTAAATTTGTTAATAGTTTACATTTTTTGTATTAGTTTCTTATAATGTATATCTCATTAAAAGAAGTTAGAACATATTCCCAAGACATACTTTAACCAAACATAACGAAAATAAGAATTCATAGTGTTTACATTCAATGGGTCAATATCCCCATATCTTTTCAGGGATATTTTCAATAGTGACATTAGAGATTACATTGAAACTTTTGTGTAAATATTTATTTTGGATATTGTCATGTATTCAAGGATAATTTGTGACAAGGAATTTAGTTTAAGGATTTTGATAAAGTCCATACAGAATGATATATATTACACCATGTTTAGAACATATGAGTTTTTTAAAAAAAATTATCCTTATTAAAACATACTACAAAAACATGGGGTACATTATTTATATTTTTTTGGAACATTTTCATGATTTTCAAATTGATTTTATATTTAAATGAAAATGGGTGTGAAGTTACAAAATATTAGAGAATGTGAATATATCTTTGTTGTTCATAAGATGTTGTTTTTCATTACACCAGTACATACACATCCCAATAATGGGGAAGGGTTGGGATATACAGTCATACTACAAAGAAGGAATCAATATGTGTCCTTATGTAAAATCACATTATCGATGTTTACGTATCATTTCAATAAATAGTCCACTATGAAATATTATTTGATTTAAGATATGGATCTTCCAAAAAAATATTTTAATTAAAACTTTTGTGGCATTAGATTTCTTGTGAAATTTGTTGTATATAAATAGATAACTTGGTATTTAATTATAAATTCACATATTACCTTTTTAATATGATCTTAAGTATATTACTAAAACCTATGGAATTTAAATATATTTCATATAAATGAATTTTAAATTGTTTACCATTTTTTAAACAGAACCCTGAGTCTAAATGGAACATGGTATATTTTAACCTGTAAACATAGTCATTGAATTGGTGGGTATAGATAAGATTAACTGAATTAAGAAATATATATGTAAATTATTTCCTTATTTAAAATTTAATTATCAAGTCATTGATGAGGAAACATAAACCATTATATACTAGAAATACTAATCCAAAAATTTATGATAAGTTGTTTAGTAACATAGATGTTTGGTTATCAATTATCATGATATTTGAACAAGAAAATGTTAATTTGTTCATTTAACATTTGGAATGAGAGGTATATTAATGGTTAAAAATTATCCAGAACACAATGAAATGTGATGAAATTAACTTAGTGGAATGGGATGAGTTTAGAAGGATATGTTTCGACAACTGCTTTCCACTTATTATTCCAATGAAAATTTGGAAGGAATTCCTTATGCTAAAGATAAATGATGCGGAATCCACGAGTTCCTATGGGGACAATATTGAAATACATGTGATATATGCTTCTAGAATAATAATTGAAGTTGAATGAAATATTGATTCATTCATTGATATCTTTAAACTAGATATTAGAATAGAATTATCCATAACAAAATTCATTATTTATGAATAAATTTTTTGTTCCTCTCTCAATGTGTAAATGGATACAACATTCATCCCAAAATCTAATGTTTTTTATAAGACGTGGAAGATGGAAATAAAAGGAAATTAAAAAAACAAAACCTTAGAGGGAAGATGTTGAATATTATTTTATTCAAGATGTGCGTAAATAAACAAGGAGGAATTATCTTAATGGTGACTATTATATTATTTTTTTGTAAAAATATGGTCATCATTGAAATGAATATTGATGTGATAAGCAGTGTTAACATAATGATTTGAATTTATAAAAAGATCATTGAAATTATCCACCCACACTATAATGTTCAAAATTTGTGGAATATATGAATTATACATGTCTGTGCTCGAATATAATGGTTTATAGTGATTACTAATGTCAAAACCCTCTTAATCCAAGAGAAAAAAGAAAATATCATGTGATCGTCACTTTCTATGTGGATTATGATAATGAAGTACTGAAAGGAAACATACCATTCACTGATAATGTCTTCTTTGAATATAGTTTTTTTACTCTCTTTTATTTTATATATTTGGTAGGGATACCACATTACCATATCATTTATTAGATGATGAATTAATATTAAAAAATATTAATGGTATGATGATTGCATCTGAAGTCTATAAATATTATCTGATTGATTTTGTGATAATGTGTTCCTTAAAAATATTTTTATTCTCTCTATAGTTGATTTTAATTTATTTTGGGAATGGATATGATCTCCATAAATAGATATAATGTCAATTTTAAAGAATGGGTAGTCACATTTCATATTCCAAAGGAACCTATGATAATTTATCAATGAAGGAATGATACAAGAATAAAATAATCATTCCATCAATTTTTATGTCTTGATTCTAATTCATAAGGGGTATTTATATTAGTTGTCATAGGGGAAACTCATAATAAATTATATGACTACTATAGGGGATTTCAATGCTGTATTTATAAAATATGTTCATAGCCTTCCTTGAAATATTTATATCGAGTTTTCAATATAAATCACGCCTAATGTTATGGATATATCAATGAATCATTATTTAATTATCCCAAATGATTTTTAGAAATTGAAGAAGAAACATTAGGAAAATATAAAAAAAGGATTCAACCATATTTTTGATTCACTATACAGTGGAATATTTCGTTTTGCTAAAAATATTTTGGATCAATGAAACTCTTAATTGATTATATGGAACTCAACCAAAACATGATGTAGAATAAATATCATTTACCTTGTATTTATTTTTTCGTTGATAAAATTCATAGAGATCAATAATTTTTCAAGATTGACATTATTTCTAGATATTATAAACTGATAATGAAAAGGGAATACATATAAAGGAATATTTATGTGGGAGGTATGGGAAAAATGAATTTCTTGTCATTACATTTGGTTGTACTAATTCTCCCCTATCATAATGGATATAATGAATAGAATATTTGTAATTTACCTTGATCATTTTTTAGTAGTCTTTGTACATGATATTCTTATAAGCTATAATAATATGGAATATAATGATAATCACTTGAGAATTTTGTTGAATAACCAGATGAAGGAGAAACTATTTTTCAAATTCATCAATTGTGAATTTGATTACATAATATACCATTAACTGTGTATTTTATTAAAAGTTAGGGTATGTATGTAGATCCTTTTATGAATAAATTATTTTAATATTGGTTATCCCCAACCACTATGATGGATATACATTGTTTTCTTGGATTGGAGGGATATTATCGGCACTTTTTGAATTTTTATCATAGATGTCCAATATACTCCCTATGTAATCATGAAAGGATATCATGTTTTTTGGGGTGATTAATATGAAAAAATTTAATAAAAAAAATATAGTTCTGGTCAATTAACATGTACTCACATACTCTATAGTAGAGAAATGTCATTAATTTTAGTAATGTATTAAATAACATACTAGGATGTGTTTTTAAAAATAATTCCACAGTGGTGGATTATGGATCTCATCAATTAAAGGTTAGTTAGAAAAAATACCTAATGTAGGACATGATTTTTGTAGTGGAAACTCTTCAAATAATGATTTAAATACATTATATTTATATATAATGGTGTGATATATATATACTTATCATAATTGTTTAAAAATATATTCTCCCATAATGAGTTGAATATATTCCCAAGAATGTGGTTTTTTTTAATGAATGATTATTACTACTCAATAAATTACCACCATGGGAAGGTTAATATAACAACTATCACATTACATACATTAACATTTCATAACTTTGTTGGAATAATAGATACATTACACAAACAAACACATAAAGACTATATTAGTTTTGTTCTGTTGGAAACAGGGAACATAAATCTTAAAACGTAGTAAAATATTTTCAATGTTTCCCACTAAGTTATTTACCTTATCAATTATATTTAAAAATAATTCTATATAACTTAGGGAAAGGAAACATAAGAAATAGGTGATTTGAAATTCTTCGTAAGGGTAAATAAAGATAATATGTAAGCATAACATGAACATAAGGATATGATAACATGATTGTATCCATATAAGATCATAACATTTATATCAAAGATCATAAACATGAATAATGTCATAATGATTAGCATTTCATAAGATATGAATCACAAGATAATTAGGAACATAATCCAAGAATTCATAACATATGATTAAGTCATGGAATTGTTGCATACACATCGGTGTATAACATCATGAACATATATAATTAAAAACATGTTTACTCATTATCTTAAGGACATGAAATCAGGCCCCCTAATAAACATAAGGAAATGAAATAAGGTACTCACATAACTTCTTGAATATATAATCTGGTTTACACATAATATTGGGAAAATTTAATTAGATTCACACATAAACTTATGGATGTTCGACTAGGTCAATGAAAAAAATAAACCTGTATTCATGTTCACTGATAACATTATGAACACATAATAAGGTTCACTCTAGCATTGTTAACACGTAATCAGGTTCATGCATAAACTTATGGACATTCAACCAGGTCCATGCATAAAATTTTGAATATGAAATCAAGTTTACACATTACATTTATACTCATGAGTCATCCATCATTACCCAATGCATTGGAGGGAGATAGTGGCACCACCTTTCACATAATAACTCATATATACATGTGCCTAAAAATATTTGAAATCGTATCATATCACATCCCATAAAAAGAGATAATATCAAAACCTATGTACGTGGTATCATTAAACATTAACCATATCATAACCTATGGAAAATATATAGGTTTAATAATCATTTCAACCATGAATAACCTCATAAAATATGTGTGTTTCAATATCATTTATCATGGTATAACACATTTATGAGAAACATGTTTTGAAATCATATAACCCATGGAATATGAATTAGTTTCATAAACATATAAACCTTGAAAGATAAATTGGTTTTCATAAATGTCATTCCATCAAAATAAAAACTATTTAAATAAATAATATGAATGGAACATTTAGATAATTTACTAGAAAGGATTGCTTAACATAAATTGATGTCATCTTATATGGAAAATAATTTTGAGATATCTCTTAAAACATTTATTGATAAAATGTTCTTTCTTAATTGAAAATTGATTTAAAAACATAAAAAATTTTAAAAACCATTTTATTTGAAAATACATTGACTATTTATAAATAATTATTCTAAATGTTTTTAAAACCATTACTTGGATAATACATTGAATCCTTTCAAAAGATGCTTTGAAAGTAACTTAAAATAATAAAACTATTTTAATACCATTTTCATTGAAAATAACATTAAAACAATGAGTTTCTAGAATACTAGAAATACATTTTCTTTTAAAAAAATAACATTTTAATATTATAAAATAAGTATAAAGGTAAACATTTTCATGATGGTGGGTATATCAAAACATGCCTAACATTACTTTAATGCCATAAAATATTTATAAAATTTCCTTCACTGGAAAACAAAAGAAAGATTCCTTTTTAAGAAAACTTTCATCTAAGGACATAAAACATGGGGAAAAATGCATTTTAAATTTCATAGGAGAGTAGTTGAATATTTTTTTAAATATTTTTAGAAAACATTGATTTGAAGGAACAAATATTTATGACCAAAGAGAGAGGTTTAGTTAGATTTTATTAGAAGAAAATTACTGATCAACTAATATACTAATGAGTAGAAAACAATTGTACCATTTCATTGATATAACACGAATAACTAGAGGTTAGGAATGTTCATGATAGTTATTGATATCTGGATAATAATATTTAATCAATGGGAGCATATTCATAAACACTATCAATAAACAGTGAGATTGTAGCTATAAGTTGTTTCCAATTTGGAAACATTGAATCATAAGGAAATGGAAAGAATAATGTACCATTATGATTAAAATATCATGAAAATAAGTAGATTCATGATATAACAAGTCAAAGGAATTATATACACATAATGGAATAATATAGGTTCATAACATAGTGTGTGACTCAATGAAGGAAATTTGAGACAAAATTACTTTACAGATTTGTTAACTTTTGAAACACAAAACCCATGAAATTTAGATCATAAAATGGATATTTGAATTGACATAAATTTAATTATAATTATAATATAATTCATCCATGGTCATTATGCACACTATATAATGTATTGGGTGGTTAATAAAGAATATTTCTCACTTAAATAGAAAGTGAGATGATATTCCCATTCCTTATGTCTTGAATCTCATCATACATATACAAACATCATGTGTAATAAATATAATTTTATTCTAAATATATAAATGAACCATATTAATATATATAATACCATATATTGTTTTATAATGACTTAATATTACCCTCTTGTTAACAATTTTATTTTAAGGTTTCACTTTTGCTAATATCCTCTTTGTTCTTCACTTGTGTCTTCATTTATTATATATTTAGTCCTTATAATAATATCATGATATCCATAATTTAAAATGTGATAAAAATATCATTTATATTCATTAAATTTTTATTATAATATTCTATAATATATTGAATTATGAAATGAAATACACTATCCATTGAGACTGTCGGATGTATGTACGCTTGAACATTGTTTCCATTTTATAGTCATATTGAAAGAAAGAAAATTAAATTTTTGTATATATGTATATAATATCATTAAAATAGAATTATTATTTCATATATATCATATAATATTACAAAACAGATCCTTAATAAATTCCATGTATTGTGTGAATGAATCACATCACTTTGAGGTGGCGGTAGTCCACACATCCTCAAATGAAATTATCATATTTACACAAAACGGAAAATGTAAAGATATCTATTGTAAAAGAATTAAATAATTGTAAAGAAATAATAATTATCACATATATAATATAAAAGAATCAATTCAATCATAATTTACTACCATTAAAGGTGTTAACAGGAAAATGAACAATCATCATTTTGTGAGATGGTAGTTCACTGTACACATAAATAATATGTTCGTTACCCGGTAGATGGAAGTCTCTGTAAGTATTTTTCAAAACCATATCATTAAAAATTATCAGTATATTGAGAAAAATTTTATTTTTAATAATAATGTAATATGTAGATAGGAGGGAGTGCATAAAAAATAAAATAAAGGATCTTGATGGAGGTTGTTGCCTCTTCTTTGGGTAACTGCTTTTGGTTTTCAGCAAAGGGATTCTTTGGATTTGTTAATGAAAAAAGAGTGGATTAAATGAGGAAATTATGGATGTTTTGATGTTTATTGTGTTAATATTGGTATATCCTATGTTCTTTTATAAGTGTGATGAATGAGGAAAGGTGGTGGCCTTTTATAGGGGAGGAAGAGGACTCATTTGGTATTTTGAAAAAAAATTTGGTGTACCCACGTTTTTACCCAAAAAACATATCCAAAACCCGAAATAATCAATAATGAAAGGTTAATATCTAAATAATGGGCGTCCAGTGGATTTTCGACAAGTTTTTAGGTCAATTTGGCCCTTAATTTTGATGTTTATTCCCTTGTTAATATTAATTTTACCCTAATTATTGTAAATACTTTTAACTGCATTAACTAATATTTTTGGTAAAAAACTAAATTAAAAATATTAGAAATTATATATTATGCTGATTAAAAATATGGAATATTTTGTTCTACTTATAAAAATATAAGGGGTATAAATTAATTTAAAATTAATCATGTACTCAGATAACACTGCGGGTCATTAAAGAAAAAAATGAACAAAATTTTGCTATGTTTTTTAATTCAACTTCATTGTAAAATTGGTTCCAATAAAATAAATTTGATAAATATATGTATATTAAAATAAATTATAATTTAAAACCAAATTTAAATATAATTTTATTATATAAATTAATTATCTAAAATATAGGTTTTGAATTAACATTTAGTATTTTCACTATTCAACCAAAAAATGATGTTTCTAGGAAATATCACAAAAACTAACTGCAAAATAAACTAGAAATTATAAACTAAAAAAATTATTTAATCAAATTAAATTTCTAAATGTTTCTAAAATTAATTTTATTATTTTTCCAAGAACGTCATGAAAAGAAGTTCATTTGAGAACATGATATTTTTTAAACATAAAATGGCATTATGAAAAATTATATTTTTCATAAACCATGAGTTTTATTTATATAAAAACAATATAAAATATATTTTAAAATAATTTATTTCTATTCATATTTCTATTTGTAACAGAAAGTTTAGAACTATCATGTTTAAATAATTATAAAAATAAAATGATGTTTTATATAAACTCAGTGTTTTGTGTAACGAATGCCTAGTCGGTGTTTCATATAACATACACCAAGTAGATGTTGTATGTAGTGCATGCTAATTTGGTTTTATGTGTATGGAATGTTTGACATAGTGAAATATAATAAAATAATGGAAATAAATTTATTCGAACAAATATAATTCATAATATCATGTGGTGTTACATCATACCCCCTTAGAATGAAATTTTCCCTCATAATTCATTTGGTTTATTAATGGTTTAATAATTTTAAATTACTTTAACATAACCCACATACTAAAAATTGACTCATAAAAATTAATTAAAAAATAAATTTGAGAAAATAACGTTCATTCAATGTTACTCATAACTAGTATCCCACATAAGAGAACATATGTGGGAAGTGAAAAATTTTAATTAGAAAAGTTATTTAACTATTATGTCCTAAAAGATATTGATATATAACATGGTTAAGAAAAAGTTAAAAATAAAAAATCCATAAATCCCCAACGATCTAAGGGACCATTTGAATCATTGGAAACAATGTTAATAGGATAACATTATTGGTTTGAAGATAAATTTTCTTAATGTTGGAGAACCTTAACATGAAAATATACATAAATTTATTATTCCTTTTCATATACACAAGATCACACATCATTGTTTCCATGATTGATTTCTAATTCATCTATTTCTCTAATAAATGATAGATAATTTTACGTTCCTATAGAACAAACATATGATGAGATCCATGATAATACATCCCATCATTCTTCAGTAAACATCAACACAAAGTCGTTAGAACATGTTATCTGATACGCATATTTCCTCATGTGGTGAGTTAATACTTTAGAAAAAAAATTATTCAAATATTAATTTAAATATTCCATAAATGGTAAACCTTATACCCCTTAAAAAATATAATTCACACTCTCTTCCTTAAATATGGTTGTATCTTATACCAAAAACATTTTTCTTGGATACATGGGTTTATCCTTGCCCTGATATAACTTTTAATGTGATTTTATTATTCCAAAATCCATGTAGATTGATATTATAACATGAAACATTAATAAAGGATGAAAAATAATTTTTTCATAGGGATTATTAATACAAAATTAAACATGAACATTACAACTAAAGGGTTGAATAATAAGTTTTTTCCTAATTATTAACAATCACTTCATCCATTATGGTTTTATAAGAATGCCCTTTGTAATTTTCCCCATTGATTTTTATGTGTTAACATCGATAATTTTCCATGTATTGTGGAATTGATTCACATAATTACCAAATTTAACACACATGAAATACAAAAGTATGGGTGGTTATTTTTTTTGATCTTTCTCTCCATTAATTTCATTTAATTTCCCCTTCACATCACATATAAATTCTTTTTCTTGGTGGAAAAGATTCCCACACATGAAAAAACTTATTATTCCATTATGTATCTATCATAATTTCTATTATTGATAGTTTTGGTATGTAGAATTTTGATACATTTTCTTATCTCTGTGGTTTATTTAATTTCATTTTAACGTTATATTTGTTTTCACATTAAAACCATTATATTGATACATAACTACATCCTCTAATTGAACTCAATTGAAAAACACAAAATATATTCATATGTAAAATATTATATTATTGAAAATGATCTTCTAAGACATGGATTTATGCTACTGAATAACCAATCAATGTTACTTTTTATATTGGAAGCTAGTACCATAAGTGTACCTCGCAAGTCTCGAGAAATTATCCTCAGAGGTACAATTGGGATCATCATCCTTTTTCTTAATATGAAGGAACTCATTTTCCATCTTCTAATGGATAACAGGATGAATGTAATTATTGAAGGATAAATTCTTGAACTCATCTAGATTCATGGATTCAATTTCATCATGATTTCATGTATTCTTTGTTAGATTCCACCACTAGTCTGCTTCACCTTTTAATCGATGAAAAGCCAGAATGACTTTCTCATGATCTAATCACATGATAATAGATAATATCTTTCCAATGGAACTTATCCAATTATCATCTTCAATTAGATCTGAATACTCATCAAAAGAAGGTGGAATTTGTATCATGAAGGTATCAGCAAAACATTGTTCCCTCCTTTTCCCTTTTAAAATCTCATCAGGATTCATAGCTTGAGAATGTTATGTTACCATAAAATGCAGTTTTCCATTACATCACCCATAGAATTTGTATACTAAGGTAGTTAATCATTGATTTTTTATAGTCACCATTATTGTGTTTTTAGGTTCAATCCATTAACTAAAACCAAAAAAATCATCTCTGAAACATTTTCCTTAGTTAGGAACCACATAATCATGAAAAGCCATTTACATGATGTCTGAATTATAAAACATTCCTTAATCTATGACTCCCTAGGATTATTATAGGTTATTTATAGCTTGATTATTATTTTTTCAATGATTCATGATGGTTTGTGATGTGTTTTTGAATTCCAAAAGCATATCCCCCTTGAGTTTTTAACTAGGCGTGTAGTAACGACCGTTGTCGTGTACCAGGTTACACCAAGTCAGGACCAACATATCTTTTCAGAGTTGTAACTCCTAGGTATATCTCTGTCATAGCCACATCCACTTATAGTATCCAGACATGGATGTATTTCTTTAAAACCACTCTCTCTATTCCATAATAGTATTTTTGGACATTTTCCTTAATTTTAACTTATCCTAATACATATCCCCACATACATACTGAGAAATATACATATAAATATACCTAGTAATCTCACTAAAGTTTTACCTTCCTAGTTTTCAAAGGTTTACTAACTCGTTACTATAATACTAACTATAACAACCCTCACATTTCATACATTAAGATTTCATATCTTTTTTGGAATAATTAATACATTACACAAATAGAAACCCAAAGACTATATTAGTTTTGTGCCTTTAGAAACGTTGAAAAAAATATATTCTAACATATTTAATGATATTCAATGTTCCCCATCAAGATGTTCTCTTTAATAATACTACTTAAAACCCATTCTTTATAACATTGGGAATGTAAACACAACTATGGTATGAGATAGAATGCTGAGTAAGGGTAAATAATTATATATATAAAAATAACAGGAACATAAGGGTATGAGAACATGATAGTATCCTTTGAATATATTACCCTATATATCAAAAATTGTAAACATGAATCATGGCATAAGGATTAGCCGTTCATAAAACATAAATCATAAGATAACTTGGAACATAATACATGAACAGATAACATATGTTTAAGAGATTAAATTTTGGATTCCACAACAGCATATACAATTATGAATATGTATCAGTAGAAATAAGTTCACTCTATATCTTTAGGACATGAATTTAGACCCTTGCATAAATATATGGACATAAAACCAGGTCAACACATAACCTAGGGAATATGAAATCATATTAAGACATAACATTGATAACATGTAATCAAGTTCACACATAAACTTATAGAAATTAAACCATGTCCATGAATAACTTTGATAACATGTAATCTGGATCACACATAACATTGTTAACACATAATAATGCTCACTCATAAAATTTTGAACATGTAATTAGGTTCACTCATAAAATTATGGACATGAAACCATGTCCATAAATAACATTTTTAATATGAAATATGGTTTATTCCAAACATTTTTACTCATTATTCATCCATAAATACCCAATTCATTGGAGGGATATGTAGGTCACACCTTTCATGTAATAACTCATACGTACATGTGCCACATGATAATAAACTCACATAATATCATTACCCCTAAAAAGAGAACATATCATGACCTACATAATGGGTATCATAAATATTTAATCATATCATAAACTACGGAAAATATATAGGTTTTATAATCATTTCATATTTTAATAACCCATGAAAGGAATAGTTTTTCACAAGCCTTTATCATTGAAAACTAGTTGAAGAGAATCACATTCTCTAATCATATAATCCATTGATGATTAAAAAGTTTCATAAAAATGTATCCCATCAAAGATTAATAGGTTTTAATAAACATCATGTCATTAAAACATATACCATTCAGAGAAATAATATGAAGGTAACATTTGGATAATTTCCTAGAAAGTCCTGAGTAACATCTACTGATGTTACCGTAGATGGAAAATATTTTTTAGTTATCTTTAAAAAACCTTTCATGGGAAAATATCCTTTACTATTTGAAAAATCATTGTCAAAACATAACAGCTTTTGAACACCATTTTCCTAGAAAATAATTTTTTACTTATAAAGAATGATTATAAATGTTTCTAAATACATTTCATTTAAAATACTTTGAATACATATAAAATAATCTTTTACAATCATTACAAATAATAAAACATTTTGAACAAACATTTTCATTGAAAATAGGTTTTAAAAAATAAATTCTAGAATATTTGGGCAAATTATTTTTTAAACAAATTACTTTATAATATTGTAAAGGAAGATTAAAAGGATGTATATCCATGACGGTGGGTAAATCCATACATGTAAAACATTCATTTTATAGGGTAAACTGTTTAGAATAGTTCCTCAGTATAAAAACCAAAAGAAGAGTCCATTTCAAAAAAACATTTTGATTAAAATAGAAAAATGTATAAAATATTATTTTAATGATCAAATAATAATACTATAATACTTTTCGAAACCTTTTTATAAAACATAGTTTTTTCGGAACATATATTTCTAACTGAAGAGAGAGGTAATGTCGAACATCTTTAACAATAGATTGTTGATCATATTATGTACCAAATATTTGAAAAAAATGATACCATTACATGGATATAAAATTAAAAACTAGAGGATAAGAAATATCATGATATTTATCAACATATGGATCGTAATATTTCATCAATTGGAGTATAATCATAAACAATCTCAATAAATAGTGACAGTGTGGGAATTAACTTTTACTAATTTGGTAACATTAAACCATAATGAAATGGAAATAATAATGTTACATGAAGATTAAAATATCATAAAAATATGGAAATTCAATATTTAACATGTCAAAGAATGTATATACCCCTCATAGAAAAATTATGAATTATAACATGGCATGTGTCTCAACGAATGAAAATTGAGACAAATTTACATTACGGATTTGGTAACTTGTGAAACATAAACCCCATGAATTATATATCAATAAATGGATATGTAAATAAAAATAAATATAATTATAATATTAATAGAATATATCTATAGTCATTATAAAAATAACACAAAATTATTGGGTTTTGAATAAAGCATTTATCTCATGGAAATAAAAAGTGATATGAAATTCCCTTACCCTGTGTCTTGACTCTCAACGTACCTGTACAAAATTAATGTATAATAAATTAATTTTATAATAAATCTATCGAATAACTATATTATTGAATATAATACCATATATGGTTTTATTATGACTTTATATTACCCGTTTGTTAACAATTTTATTTTAAGGATTATATTAGGGTAATATATGCTTTTTTATAGGCTTGTGTCTTAATTTGTTATATATTTAGTCCTTATACGTTTTTCATGATATAAAAAATATAAATCGTGATGGATATTTAATTTTAATTAATTATATTATTATTATAATAATCTATATAATATAGATGTAGGAAATGGAAAACACTGTTCATGGAGACCGTTATCCATATATACGATTGAACATTGTTTCTATTTTATTATCGTATTGAAAGAAAAAAAAAATTAAACAATTGTATATATTAATATAATATCATTAGAGTATAATTTTTATATCATATATATCATATAAGTTCACTAACACATCCTTCATAAATTCCATGTAGTGTGTGAAATAATCACATCGGCTTGAGGGAGAGGTAGTCCACATTTCCTTAAATAAAATTATCATTTTTACATTAATTGGGAAGTACAAATTTTTGTAATGTATAATAATTAAATATTTTTAAGTAAATAATATTATTATAATATATCATATATAAGTAGTTTTTTCATAATAATTCTGAACCTTGAAAGGAGTTAATGGAAAAATGAACAATCAACTTCTTGTGAGGCGGTAGTTCAAAGTACACATAATCAGTATTTTTATTACGCATTAAATGGGAGAGTCTCAAAACGTCGATATAAACAATAGCATAAAAAAATATCAGTTTTATGAGGAAATTGTTTTTAAAATAATGGTATTATTATAGTGGATTAGTTGATAATGAGAATATATGAAAGGAGCTTAAGGATGGTTGTTACCTCTCCTTTGGGTAACTCCTTTTGGTTTTCACCAAATGGATTCCTTGGAATTCATAATGCGGATAATTAGTGTTCTATGATGAAGGGATAGATATAGGGATGTATATTTGTTATATATTTTCTGATCCTAAGTTGTTTGAGAGTTGTAATGAATAGGGAGAGATTGCGGCCTTTTATAGTGGAGGAAAAGGACTCATTCAGTATTTCTGAAAATAGGTATCGTGACCCACATTTTTACCTAAAAAAGTCATTAAAAAACTCAATAATGTAAGGTTTATGGTGTAATAATAGATATTATATTGGTTTTTGACAAGTGGATAGGTTCTTTGGGCCCTAAAGTTAAATGTTTAATCCCTTGTTATGTTTAATTTTACCTTAATCGTTGTTATTAATCTAACAGCACTAACAAATAGTTTTGATCATAAACCAAGTTGAAATTATTAAAAATTATAAATTATTCATATTAAAAATATGTAATAAATTTTTATAAATTATCAAAAAATAAGCGGATGATGTTAATTTAAAATTAATCTCATAATCGCGGTGACACTTCTGGTTTTTAATGTAAAAAGGATCAAAAGATTGCAAATTTTTTATATCGAATTTCAATGTCAAATTAGATCCAATGAACTAAATTGAACTAATTTACATATATATTATCTAATTATAATTTAAAACCAAATTAAATTATATTTTAATTTTATAAATAAAATATATGAAAAATAGTTTTTAATTAAATTGTTTTATTGTTTACTATTCTTCCAAAAATGAAGATTCTCAGAAAAATCCAAAAAAAGTCAACCTAAGATAAATTATAAATTATAAATTCAGAAATTATGCGTATTTAATCATATAAAATTTCTAAATTTGTCTAAATTTAATTTAATTTTTTGAAATAATGACTTGAAAAGTAGTTCATTTGAGAATATAGTATTTTTAAAAATTTTAAAGACATTACACAAAATTATATTTTTATTAATAAATATTTTTTATTTTACAGAAAAAAAATATAAATAATATTTGAAATGTACTTATTAAAATTCATATTACATTGTTTAATGGCGAGGTTATAACTATATTGTTTAGATAATTATAAGAATAAAATGTTGTGGCATAGAAACTCAATATTGCATGTAATGTACACCATGTTGGTGTTGCATATAATGTAAGCCAAGTTGGTTTTGTATGTTTAGAAAGCCATGTTAGTTCCACTTGAATGTTATGTTTGAATTAGTGCAATAAAATACATCAATGAAAATTAATTTATTCCAGGAAATATATATTTCATAAAACTTCAGGGAGTTATAGTGAATTAAAGGGAAATTATTTTATTCAAAAGGAACATGATAGCTTATCAATTAAGAGGTCTAAAAAAAGATATAATATTTATGGATTTTTAAAATAAGGACCATTAAATATTTAAGTAAGGGATGAAATATTATCTTATTCAAATGAGTGTTATATAATCTATCCATATGAAGATTAATGATGCATTGAAAGAATATATAGAGTTTGAAAATAAGGTGAGAAATGGTCTAATGTTCAACCCTGATTATGATAGAATGATATGGTTTTGGAAAAGAGAATATGTACCAATTATACAATAATTAAATTATTCTCTATTTTATGCAGATCATATCTCATCACTCTCTACTGAAACCTGAAATTTTAATATGTATAGATTCTTTTGAGAAAATTTTTGGCAGGATAAAATAGTAAAAATATTGTGGATTGTGTATCTCAGTTCTTGGTATTCCAATATGTTATAGATCAGTTGAATAATTCTATGGGTATGTTATAACAATTACCCAAACCTATATGTAAATTTTTAAATAACACCATGGATTTCAACCTATAATCCCCTAAAAAAACTAAAGGGAATAATGGAATTTTGGGTGTTTTATATCACCTTTTGAATTCATCACATTACACTACTACCAGTAAATATTTCTATCTTTATCATCTTTGAAAAATAAATATTATGGAAATAGAAAAGTTTTCTAGAGTACGATATTTTTTCATATCTAATCAAGATCCAATTTTTACATCAATGTTTGGGAAATTTTTCATTGATATATGGATATATATTTTTTAGCAGTTCATATCATCCATAAAAAGAGGATCAGTCTAAGAGAATCAGTCATACCCCAGACGGTATGATAAGATCCTACTCTCTTGATTTCAAATGTGGTTTGTATCGACACCTTCCTCTAATAAAAATCTATTATTATAATATTTTTCACATGATTTTTGGGACAGATCATTATAAATCCTTTTATGGTAGGAAGTGAATAATTATAACAATTTTGGATATAGTTTTAGAATGTATGTTTTGGGACTTATAATAACTGGTTAAATGGAAGAGAAGGTTGTAGTAAATTATTAGCACATAAATGCCTCTAAGAGTCAAAAAATAATTTGTATTGATAATCATTAGATATATCTATAATTAAATGTTAGTGAGAAGTATTTCCAATGAACTTCTCCAAATAATAATATTATGTGATTCAGAAAGAAGGGAAATATTATTCCTTATTATATTAGACTTTTTGATATTCATGATTGATTAGAGATGTTATCTTATCACATCAAAATTCAATAAAAACCTCTCTCATGATCATGATGTGTTCTATAATGACCCATACTTTACATACATTGTTATTAATTTAGAATAGAAGCATATTTATTACAACATACAACAAAACCTTGATAGGACCATATAGGTACACAGTCTTTAGATACTGGGAAACATAAACAACTGGTTCATAAAGAATCTATATTTTCCCCCGTTTATTTCATCATATCTAGAGTCCCTTTGGAATATCCTACTTAATACCCTTTCTTCCTGGCTTGGGGAAAAGAAAACAAAAAAACGGTGTTCTCAAATTCTCAGTAAGGGTAAACAAAGGAAACATCAATCATGTCATATTCATAAGAACATAACATTGTGAAAATATTAACCTGCAAAAGAGATCATAATATCATATCATGGGATAAATCATATTAGTGAAATTTAATTGCAATGATCATAACATATAACATGAAACTTTGTGGAACAAATACATAATCATAGAAAATAATTTCTTATTAGTCAAGACTCATTTCCAAGACTATCTTAGTTGACAAAGTCCATATCTGAACCGAGTTCAATCCTTGTTCTAGTCCTGTATCACTGAACCAGATTTACATGCCATTCTAGGAATGTATATTTCATGAGATATAAATTGTTACCCAATGCATTGGAGGGAGATATAGGTCCCACCCATCTCATAATGAAACCATTCTTATGTGTGCCACAAAACATAAATCATATATCCTAACATAACCCATGTAATAAAAATGGGATTCTTAAACCTCATGAATTCATAAAAAAAATTCCATCATAACATAATCAAATCAATGTAGGAATAGGGATAGAAACAGAACCCTGTATTATCTTAGATGAAAAATAATTTTGATAAAACACTAGAACTCCATTCTTGAGGAAAATATCCATTCTACTTCAAAAAAAATTCCTTTATAAACATGTAATACAATTTTAAACTAAAATAATTTAATTAAAATGTAACTTGGAAGCTTCATGGAAATAATGTTCTATCAAATAATAAAAATCCATTCATTCCGTATAAGTTAAAAAAACATTCTTCTCGTACTTTGGCAGGAAAAGTCAAAAACTAACTCATACTAAAAACGAAAAAACATTCCTTTCATATCATTTACCAAAAATTCATCAATAAGTAAAATTGGATTTAAAAAATTGTAAGAGGGTAGAAATTATATTACATATTGAGGAAACATGGATGTGGATGATAAATATGCCCCTGTAAATTCAGAAGTATAAACAATCTCGGATAAAAAATGAGATTGTGAGATCTTCCCTTACCTTAGGTCTGATATGCTTTGTACATATCCGAACCACATATATAATGATTTAAATAATTTTATTGAATTATACATAATCAAATTCATTGTTATTATGTAGTATATGGTTATATTCTTATATTCTTATTAGTAATATTTCCACTTGTTATTCGGGTGTTCATCCTTTATGTTCTTACACATGTTTTATTGAATAAATTCTTATTCCTCTTTTTATGTTATAGATACCCCTTTTACATAATGGTATTAGTGTAATATATATCATATTTATTAATTCAATTCATTTATATAATCATTATTCAATGAAGATCATGTAGAACGAGTCGCATCACATCATGGAGATGGTAGGCCGTATGTACGCACGAGTGATTATATCATTCTCATGATTGTGGAATTGTTTTGAAGTATATGGTGTATAATATTTCAGAATCAATATTAATTTACAATAATCATATATAGTTATTTCTTGTATCATATACCCATCCAAGTATGTTAGTGATGAAATAAAAGATTACACCCCGGCGTGGAGACGGTAGGTCGTATGTACGCACGCGTGGTGATTTCGTTTTTTTCATAGGATGGATAGAAGATAGAACATGGTTGTTTCATATTAACAATACCTTATAAGTATAAATTTTATACTGGATTTATTACTTAATATTGAAACAACTCATATAGAGGAAGTATAATAAGAAATAAGTTTGAAAGAATCGGTAAAGGATATTACCTCTTCTTCGACACATGTCTTCTTAACCTCCTCTTAGGGAACTAAAGTTGGTATTTCAAGAAAACCTGGACCTCTTGTATGTTTCTATGGAAGTGTAGAAGATAATTTTGTATGGGCTTTCCGATATTGAAAACTCAAAATTGGTGTGAGGAGGAGAGGGAAAAGGTGCCCTTTTATAAGGGAGGAGAGGGTCACCTTTGGAAACATAAGAAATATTAATTTATAATAATTTAAAAACCCATATAATAACCTCCATAAATAACTTAAATTAGATGATGATATGATATAGGGTTGTAATCTCTTCAGAAAACAAAATTTTGACATGTTGGTAATTTATTTTAAACCTTATCAACTTGATTTATCCTTATTTAATCTATTTAATTTTATTTGTGGTAATAATATTCTAAATTTTAAATTGTTATAAATAATTACTTATGTGATTTGAATTGTCAATAATTCGATACACTATGACATTTTAGACCATATAAATTTCAATTTATAATTTTTAAATATTTTTTTAATTTTTAAACAATTTAATAATATGTTATTAAATAAAATAACTATAGTGTCAATTTTGACACTATTAATTTTTTTGAATTTAAATAAAATCCACACAAAAGAAATGTTCGATCCAAAATATTTAATAGATACCTAACTTGTAATATTTATCTAGAAAATTAATGG
The DNA here is from genome assembly GCA_963277665.1 of Viscum album. Lineage (NCBI taxonomy): Eukaryota > Viridiplantae > Streptophyta > Magnoliopsida > Santalales > Viscaceae > Viscum > Viscum album. The sequence continues at coordinate 571,943,233 of OY728122.1, read as the reverse complement.
AGCACATTAATTAGTTCATATATTATTTATTTTCTTATTTTTAAAACCTTTTATTTGATATTTCAATCAAAAAAATAATTTCTACATCACTATTGTGTCCTCATTAATGATAATTATTTTATCCCTAAAAATTATAAATAAATACTCATGATGTAGATAATTTCATTATATTTTAATATTCTATTTATATTCGATGTTATATGAAGTTTATCACTGAATTCAATTTATTACACATATAAGATATAAAAGAGTGACATGTTTCCACTTTCTTTGGTTTTAATAATAATTATTTCATTTTCATGGTAAAAAGTCCAAGAAACAAATATATTCCCACCCTTAGGTGATATGGGTAGACTTTTAATCATCCAATAGAATTTTTCAATGTGTTAGGTTAATTTTATAATCTTAGGTTTACCCTTAATTACCCGATTAACCTTTAACTATTGTAAATAAAAATTACCATAGTTACTATTCATAATATGAAAAAAAATAAAAGTAACCTATTATCATAATTTGGGACCACTAAATCCAAATATGGAATACTTTTTTCAAAATTCAAAACACAGAAGTTGCAGTAATTAATTTACAATTTTTCCTGTTGTTAAGAAAACAGGTTTTAAAAGTTAAAACATTGACAATGATTGAAATGTTTTTACCTATGAATTTAATGTAAAATTAATGGTAATGACATGAATAACATTAAATGATAAATAAATATTCTATTTATACTTAAAAACCATTAAATATTATAATTTTCCAAATAAATTATCTTGATGAAAAAAGTTGTTTTTAAATAAAATTTAGTGTATTTTTACTATTTATCAAAATATGAAACTTATCAGAAAAATACAAAAAATTTATACAATGTAAATTTTTATAGAATTATTAAATAGAAGATGTTTATTATGTAAAATTTAACTTATAAACTTGTCAAAGATTATATTTATAAAGGGTGCGCCATCAAAAGGCGGTAAAACTACATTTTTTTTGGAAAAATACTTCGTTTATCCAAAAAATTGATTTTGTTTTCATACATCATTCTGTAAAATATGTAAGATGAATTTTAATTCAAAATTTAGTTAAAAATATTCATAACAGATAGTTCATAATATTATAATAACATATCAATGATTAGTGAAACTCAGCATTGCGTGTAATGCAAGCTATCGAGGAAGGATTCTCTTATGCGTAACGCAATCCAAACTAGTGTTGTGTATAGTAAAAGATTCTATTCATGTTGCATATAACATAAGGCATAAAAAATATTTCTCATAAAATCTTAGGGTGTTACATTATACCCCCCTTAAAATGAATTTCGCCCCCGAAATTTGTCATTTCGTAACAAACAGATGAGGATACCTCTCCGTCATTATATCCTTAAGTTCCCATGTAGCTTATTTTATTTGGTGTTTCCTACATAAAAAATTAATCAAGTGAGTGGTATTGTTTCATAGAACATTTTCGCTACGATCCAGAATCACTATCTGCTAATGTTTATAAGAAATATCTTGCGCCAGCGGTACATCTTCTGAGCTTAGTGCATGTGAAAGATCAGGTATGTACTTTCTCAGGAGAGATACATGGAACACATCATTAACAAGAGATAGATTCGGTGGAAGCACCAATAGGTAAGCTACCTTCCCAACAAGATCCAATATTTCAAAAGAACCAATATACCTAGGGCTCAGCTTGACCTTCATTCCAAATCTCATTACTCTCTTCCAAGGAGATATTCATAAGAACACATTACCACCCACTTCAAACTGTAGGTCTTTTCTTCGGTTTTCGACATAAATTTTTTTTCAACTCTGAGATGCTCATATGTGTTGTTGAATAGATCAGACCTTTTAATACATCTCATCAACAAGATCAGGTCCTAATAGATTTCTTTCCCCAACATCATCCTAGAAAGTTGGAGTTAGACATTTCTTCCCATAGAGAGATTCATAAGGGCCATTTGAATACTGGAGGGAAAGCTATTATTATAAGAAAATTCCACCAAAGTAGGTGTTGATCCCAACCACCTTTGAAATCCATAGAGAAAGATCTCAACATGCCTTCTAGAGTTTGAATTGTCCTCTCATACTGACCATCTATCTGAGGATGATAAGTAGTGCTGAAACTCAACTCTATATCTAGAGCATGCCGAAGACTTCTCCAGAACTTCGAGGTAAACCTTGGATCCCTATCATATATAATGGAAAGTGGTAATCCATGAAATCTTACCACTTCCTTCACATATATCCTAGAAAGATGATCAAGAGAGAAATATTCTCTCATAGTAATGAAGTGTGTCAACTTCGTAAGATGATAAACTATAACCCAGATAGCATTATTGCCTTTGGATGTTTTAGGAAGTCCAGTGACAAATTCCATAGTGATGTTTTCACATTTTCATTTTGTTATGGGTAATGGTTGTTACATCCCCTTAGACTTCTGTCTCTCAACATTAACTTGTTGACAAACCAAGCATCGAGAGACTCATTCAGCAACATCACTTTTCATGACATCCCACCAGAAGTACTCTTTTAGATCCCTATATATCTTTGTGCTTACAGGGTGAATTGAGAATGAATAAGTTTGAGATTTATCCAATATTTCCTTCTTTAATTATGGGATGGGAGGAATAGAAACCCGAGTCCAGAACATTATTATTTCATCACAATCAATGTGGAATTCAGGAATATTTCTGACATTCATTTGTGACTCTATATCTTCTTTCTGTGCCTCTTTAATCATCACATGTATAGATGGTTGAACATTAATTTGTGAAAGATATGATTTTCCCCTTCCGTTATAATTCCAATATCCATCCTTCGTAAATCCATATATATTGGATCATTTGTGATCCTCATCATGGATAAACTAGCATGGTCTTGTCGACTTAATGTGTCTGCCACCATGTTTTCTTTCCTAGGGTGGTAATAAATTGAGCAGTCATAATCTTTAATTAGCTCCAACCATCTTCTTTGGCGCATATTTAGCTTCTTTTGTGTGAAAATGTACATTTTGATTTTATGATCAGTATAAATTTCACACCTTTCACCATAAAGATAATGCCTCCAAATCTTTAATGCAAAGATTACTATAGCTAACTCCAAATCATGAGTTGGGTAATTTTTCTCATGGATTTTCAACTGTATTGAGGAATAAGCTATCACTATATCATTTTTAATGAGAACACACCCTGATCCCTTCTTGGATGCATCACTATAGATCATAAACCTTTCTCCACTACATGGCAGTGTGAGCATAGATGCACTGGATAACCTTCTTTTTAACTACTTGAAATTCTCTTCACACTCCTCTGTCCAAAAAAACATAAATCCTTTTTGAGTAAACCTGGTGACTGGATTAGATAATCATGAAAAATCATTGAAAAAACATCGATAATATCCATGCAAACAAAGAAAACTTTGGGTCTCAATTATCATTTTTGGTCTCGACTATCTTTCAATAACCTCTGTTTTTGCTAGATCGAGAGATATCCCCTCGTTTGAGATTATGTGACCAAAAAATGAAACTTTTGGATGCCAAAATTCAGAATTGGTAAATTTGGCATAAAGATTCTCTTTTCTCAGGGTCATTAATATATTTCTCAAGTGATCTTCATTTTTATCCATTCTCTTTGAATAGATAAGAATATTGTCTATAAATAAAACCACAAACTGATCAAGATAGTCTATAAAGACTCTATTCATTAGATCCATGAAGATAGTAGGGGCATTAGTAAGACCGAATGGAATCACTATAAATTCATTGTGTCTATACCTTGTACGAAAAGTCGTCTTTGGTATATCCTCCCTTTTGACCTTAATTGATGATACCCTGAACGAAGATCACTCTTGTAAAAGTGTTGAGCTCCGTGTATTTGGTCAAATAAGTCATCAATGCATGTGAGAGGATATTTGTTCTTGATATTGATATTGTTATGTTCTCAATAATCAATGCAGAGTCTCATTGATCCATCTTTCATCTTAACAAACAGAACATGTGCTCCCCAAGGTCATGCACTAGGGATTATGAATCCTTTATCAAGATTCTCTTGGAGTTGTTTCATCAATTTGTGCAACTCAATTGGGGCCATTCTATATAGTGTCTTTGAAATGGGAATATCACCAAGCATGAGAACTATTGAAAACTCAACTTCACAATTTGGTGGAAGACCTGACAATTCCTCAGGAAAGACATCATCAAACTCTCATACAATGGGAATATTCTTATTCTCGAGCTTCTCTCCAACCATTTTAGATAAATAACCATCATTTATTGGAATCATGACCCATAAGATGGAATAAATTTCCATTGGAATGTTATATTCATTCTTGCATTGATAGCTGATCATAGATTGATCAGGAATATGAAATATGACTTCCCTTCTTTGGAAATCGATATTAGCTCCATATAAGGAAATACAATCCTTGCCAAGAATCACATCAAATTATAATATAGTAAGGATCACATGATTTTCAGGAAGCACTTTACCACAAATTTCAACTGGAGAAGAATTATAAACTTTTGATGCAATTGTTGTGCCATTAGAAGTTGTCACAGCTAACTTAACAGCTAATTGTTGAGGTAGTACAGAAATACCCTTAGAAAATTCATCAAAAATAAAAGAGTGGGTTGATCCAGAATCAAATAAAACATTATCTACTTTAGAGTGGATGGTAAGTGTACCTTTCACCACATTGTTATCGTACTCCACATCACTGATAGAAATTACCTGTGACATTCCTTTTTCTTTAGAACTAAGTGATTCTTGACGTCGATCATCATCAGCAACCCTTGGATTAGGGCATTGATTAGCATAATTCCCCATTTCTTTTCACTTGTAACATTAAAGTGTAGGAGGTGAATTTTGTGTAGCCTTTTCTTTGTTCGCATCACTAGACATCTTTTTCCCATCATTTCAGCATTCAAATTCCTGATGACCTTCTTTTCCACATTTGAAACATTTACATGTCCCTTTATGAAAATTATCTCCATGTTTCTTTCCTCACATTGAGCATAAGGTAAAACTCATCTTCTTTTCAGTGTGGCCTTTAGATTTCCCTTTTAATTCCATTTTCCTCTTCTTATCAAACCCATATGACTGATGGGTTACTCCAATCACCATCTTAACCTTGAGATCACATCGAAGAATTTCCTCGTAGCTATTGAAGTCCCTTATGGATAACGCCCTTAGAAGACTTGGTTTTACGCAACTAAAGAATCAATCGATCTTACTCTCATGTTGAATAATAATCCCATAAGAGTACCGTGCAAGACTTGTAAAATTTTCTTCATAGGTACCAAAAAATTCATCATCATTTTTCTTTAGTTCAAGAAACTCCTTCTCTATAATTGTTTGAAGAATACGAGAGAAGTACTTATTGAAAAATATGTTCTTTAACTCGTCCCATTTCATGGACTCAATTTCATCTCTTTGTCTCACATTATAGATATGATTCCACCATTGATCAGATTCACCTTCCAAACGATATACTACAAAGATGACTTAATCATGTTCAAAACATTGAAGAACTGAAAATATCTTTTCTGTGGAACTGATCCATTTTTTAGTCACTAATGGATCAGTAGACCCACTGAATGAGGGTGAATGATGCCTCATAAAGGATTCAACAGAATGTAGCTCATTCCTTTGCTCGTTCGGAAGTCCTGCATGATTCATATCTCGAGAATGTTGTGTGAGCATGGCTACAAGATTTTTCATTCCAGCTCCCATAACGTTTGGTTTCTTAGGGGGACAATCATTGCATTTCCTATCGCATTCAACATTAACACATATCATTCGGGTTCCATCCGTTGAATAAAACCAATAAGCATAGTGTGAGAAACACTAATCATAATAGGAAAACATCATAATCAAGAATAAATTTTCACAGTTAAGGTCTTATCATATGTTATTCATGGCCATTTCTAAAACACTAATATTGTGTTCTATGCTTAGACATATCCTTAGGGTTCTTTCTAAGGCTTTCACATCCTAGTTTCCATAGGTTGACTACACCTTCCTCAGATACCAACTATAATGACCCATACTTTAAATACATTGTTATTACTTCATAATTGAATCATACTTATTACAACATATAACAAAACCCCAATATGACCGTATAGATATAGTGTCTTTAGAAACTGGGAAACATAAACAACTGATTCATAAAGCATCTACATTGTCTCCCATTTATTTATTCATATCTAGAGTCCCTTTTGGCATATCCTACTTAATACCCTTCTTCCTGACGTGGGAAAAAAGAAATCATACAAAAAAAGGGTGAGTGAAAATGCACAGTAAGGGTAAACAAAGGAAATAGCAATCATATCATATTCATAAGAACATAAGATTTTGTAAATATTAACCTAAAAAAGAGATCATAATATCATAACATGGGATAAATCATAGTATTGAAATGTAATTCAAATGATCATAACATACAACATGAAACTTTTTGGGATACACACATAATCATAGAAAATCATTTCCTATTAGTCAAGACTCATTTCCAAGACTATCTTAGTGGACAAAGTCCATTTCTGAACCGAGTTCATTCCTCATTCCAGTCTTGTATCACTGAACCAGATTAACATGTCATTCCAGTCATGTCAATCTCATGAGATATAAATCATTACCCAATGCATTGGAGGGATATATAGGTCCCTCCCATCTCATAATGAAACCATTCTTATTTGTGCCACAAAATCATAAATCATATATCATAGCATAAACCATGTAATAAAAACGGGATTCCTAAACATCATGTCATCATAACATAATCCATATAAGATATAAGGACGTCATAAAAATAATTCCATCATAAAATAATCAAATCAATGTAAAAATGGGATAGGAACAGAACCCTATATTATCTTAGATGGAAAATAATTTTGATAAAACACTTAAACTCCATTCTTGAGGAAAATATCCTTTCTACTTCAAAAATGTTTTCCTTTCTTAATATGTAATAAAATATTAAACTAAAAGAATTTAATTAAAAATAAACCTGGAAGATTCATGGAAAAAAATTTCTATGAAATCATAAAAATCCATTCATGCCGTATAAGTTAAAAAACATTCTTCTCGTACTTTGGAAAGAAACGTCAAAAAGTAACACGTACTGAAAACGATAAAAGATTCCTTTCATATATTTTACCAAAAATTTACCAATAGGTAAAATTGGATTTAAACAATTTTAGGAGGATAGAAATAATATAACTTATTGAGTAAACATGGATGTGGATGATAAATATTCCCTTTTAAATTCAGAAGTATGAACAATCTCAGATAAAAATGAGATTGTGAGATCTTCTCTTACCATAAGTCTGATATGATTTGTACGTATTTGAACCTCCTGTATAATGATTTAAATAATGACATTTACTTATTATAGAATCATATTCATTTTTATGATATAATATATTGTTATATTCTTATCTTCTTATTTGTAATATTATTACTTGTTATTCAGGTGTTCATTGCTTTATGATCTTATGCATGTTTTTAACGAATAAATTATTAATCTTCTCTTTAGGTTATAGAAACCTCATTTACTAATGGTATTAGTGTAGTATATATCATGTTTATTAATTAAATTCAATTATATAATCATTATTCAATGAAGATCATGTAGAAGGAGTCACATCACATCATGGAGACGGTAGGAAGTATGTATGCATGAGCGATGATAACATTCCCATGATTGTGGAATTGTATTGACGTGTATGGTGTATAATATTTCAGAATAAATATTAATTTAAAATAATCAAATATAGTTATTTCTTACATCATATACCCATCCAAGTATGTAAGTGACGAAATAAAATATTACACCTTGGCGTGGAGACGGTAGGTCGTACGTACACACGCCTGGTGATTTCGTTTTTTTCGTAGGATGGATAGAAGATAGAACATGTTTGTTTCATATTCAGAATAACATATAATTATAAAATTGATACTGGAATTATTACTTAATTATGAAACAACTCATATAGAGGATTTATAAGAATAAATAAGTTTGAAATAATCGGTAAAGGATATTACCTCTTCTTCGATGTGCGTCTTCTTAACCTCCTTTTAGGGAACTAAAGTTGGTATTTGAAGAATACAAGGACCTCTATTATGTTTCTAGGAAAGTGGAGAAGAGAAATTGGTAGGGGTCGGCTGATCATGAAGACTCAAAATGGTGTGAGGAGTAGAGGGAGGATGTGCCCTTTTATAAGGAGGAGACGAGCACCTTTGGAATCATAAGAAATAATTATTTATAATAAATTAAAACACCACATAAAAATATCCAAAAATGTATTAAATCTGAAGATGAGATGAGATAGGGTTGTAATCTCATCATCCAATAAAATTCAGTCATGTTGGTAATTTATTTTAAACCTTATCAACTTGATTTATCATTATTTAATCAATATAATTTTATTTGTGGTAATAATATTCTAAATTTTAAATTGTTATAAATAATTACTTATGTGTTTTGAATTTTACATAATTGGATACATTATTATATTTTCTACCATATAAATTTCAATTTATAATTTTTTAATATTTTTTTATTTTTAAACCCTTTAATAATATGTTATTTTTATAAAATAACAATACTGTCAATTTTGAAACAATTCATTTATTTGAATTTAAATTAAATCCAAACAAGAATATATGTTCAAAAAAAATATATAATACATTCCTAACATGTTATATTTATCTATAAAATTAATGGAGCACATTAATTAGTTCATATAATATATATTTTAATATTTTTAAAACCATTTATTTGATATTTCAATCAATAAAATAATTTCTACATCACTAGTGTGTCCTCATTAATGATAATTATTTTATCCCTAAAAATTCTAAATAAATATTGATGATGTAGATAATTTTATTATATTTCTTGAGACTATTTATATTCTATGTTATATGATGTTTATCACTAATTTAAAATTATTACACTTATTAGATATAAGAGAGTGACATGTTGTCACTTTCTTTGGTTTTAATAATTATTATTTCATTTTCAGGTTCAAAAGTCCATGAAACGAATCTATTATTACCATTAGGTGATATGGGTAGACTTTTATTTATACAAAAAAAAATTGGCATGAATTATGGTGATATTATAATCTTAGGTTTACCCTTAATTACCCGATTTACCATTAACTGTAGTAAATAAAAATTACTGTAGTTATTATACATAATATAAAAAAAGTAACCTGTTAACATAATTTGGACCCAGTGAATCCAAATATGGAATCCATTTATTAAAATTCAAAACACAAAAGTTGCAGTAATTAATTTAAAATTTATCCCATAGCTAAGAAAATGAGTTTTAAAAGTTAAAACATTGCCAAAGATTGAAATGTTTTTACCATTGAATTTAATGTAAAATTAATGGTAATCACATAAATTATATTAAATGGTAAAAATATATTCTATTTATACTTTAAAAACATTAATTAATAAAATTTAACCATATAAATTATCTTGATGGAAAAAGTTTTTTGTAATTAAAATTTATCGTATTTTTACTATTCATCAAAATGATAAACTTATCAGAAAAATACCAAAAATTTATCCAATGTAAATTTTTATATAATGATTCAAAAAAAGAAGTTTATTTTGTAAAATTGAACTTATAAACATGTCAAAAAATATATTTATAAAGGGTGTGCCATCAAAAGTTGGTAAAACTGCATTTTTTTTTGAAAAATAATTCTTTTTTCCCAAAATTTGATTTTGTTTTGATACCTCATTCTTGAAAATATGTAAGATGAATTATAATTCAAAATTTATTTAATACTATTCATAATGTCTAGTTCATAATATTATAATAATATATCATTGTTTAGTGAAACTTGGAATTGCGTGTAACACAAGCTATCGAGGAAGGTTTCTCTTGCGTGTAATGCAAGACAAGCCAGTGTTGTGTGTAGTGAATGATTCTCTTGGTGTTGCATAAAACATAAGAAATAAAAAAAAAATCTCATAAAATCTCAAGGTGTTACATGTTCCCTCGATATCTTTTGATGAAGTATAAACATGGTCCTTCACATGTATTGAACATAATGTCTTGATCACTGGATAATGAACTTCATTATAATGAAAACCCAGTATAAGCCAAGGATCTAATCAATAAATTCCTATAAAAGAAGACTAAAAACTATGTTAATGTTATTTTGGGGAATCATAAATTTTTTGAAGATCCATGGGAACTAGAGGATTTGACGAGGTTGAAGAATCCTCATATATTTACATTAGAGTGATATAATATAGATGAAATAACTCATTTTAAGGGTTTTAGAATGTAGCACCCTAAGATTTTATAATAATTCCATATAAATAAATATGATGTGTTTGATAGATTTCATTTTATGAAACCCCAAGTCAAAATGAATCGTGATATATTGTAAACCATATAACCTATAAATTTTGTTATAGGGTATGAACATGATTTTCTACATCGTAAAATATATATATATATTATTTTAATAATTCAAAATTATTTATAAATTCATAAAATATAATCATTAAATTTTAATAGAATGATTTCATGATTAAAAGGAAAATTTTTCTAAAGAAAAAATATTTTTATAGGTTTAATTAAAATTTATATAATAAATATTTTAGGTACAATTTAAAATTTCATTTAATAAAAATTATTTTCAATTAATTAATAGTCAATAAAACATTATTTATCTAAATATTAAGAAGGAAAATAAAATCATTTGTTGGTAAAATAGATATTTTTATAAAAGTGTTTTTTAATTTGTTTTCAACCTTAATTAGTTAGATAAATATCTATTTATTTATTATGTTACTGAAATATGAATATTTATATAGAGTAAAATATTTTAATATTCATTAATTAGTTTTGAAATGGAACTAAAAAATTTAGATGTCATCTTATTCTTTAAAAAATATTTTTATAAAAAAAAATTGTTTCATTTTGCACAGTTTTTTAAGTTAAATTAAGAAAATTATTGAATTTAATTTCATAAAATGGAATCCATGTTTTTAATCATAATTCATAAATTTATTACTCTGAAATATTTCGTTTTTCATAATGAATAGTGAAGTGGTAAAAACAAGTTTTACTACATCTAGGGTTTAAATGACTTTGCAAGGTGTTAGACTAAGAAATAAGCATAAAAATGAAACATAAACTTGTATAAATCATATTTGTTGAGGATATTAAGACCACATAATATCATTCATTCAAATTATTATCCACTTTCTTCCACTTTCTAAAGAAAATAACATTATATTATTGAAATTTATTAAGTAATTCAATGTGTGTCCCATCCCTCACTTATAATAGGGCCCCTCTTGTCCTACCTTATTCAAAAAACAATTATCCATCAGGATCAGAAAATACCTACTCAAAAACAATCCTATAATACTTCATTTTTTCAAGAGATTCTGGTCTTTTCCTATGGCCAACTGGTGAAGGTTTAATGTGTATCCCAATGGAGGACTCACAAATAAGATGTAGTCATCATACTCAAAACATTCAAGTTTTATTTATCATTGTAGATACACTAAATATATTGTTTCCAACCAAATATTATAAATCATGTATAATATATATATATATATACATATTATTAATAAGGTAATACCATTTTACTCCTCAATTATATCAATTCGGAAATGAATATATCACTTATGTGAATATAGGGACTATTGTATCCACATAGCAATAAGATACATTTTCGATTTCCACCTCAAATTAATAGATATAAGTATTGATTAAATAAATTAATTTTATATTTATGATATTAATATGATCTTTTAATTATTAAATATTAATTTTCTTCCTTTCCATCTTCTTATTATTAATTTAAACATCTATTTCTATGTATGTAATACAATCTCTTTTAATGTAGTAATTCAATTTTCTATCTCTTAATTTTATCGGTGGTTATAAATATGTGTATAATGAATACTTAAGATATATATATAAATATTATTAATAAACATGTATAGATGATAGAATAATGTTCATGATTCAAGGGAAATAACTACCGAACTGAAACATAAATTGAAAACAAAGTCTTCAACACATAAAACAATGATGATAATACAAGAATGATAATGAATGGATAATTAGTGGTTATAATTATTTCATTTATGGTTTTATATAAATAAATAATATTTTTAACAATAATTTGAAAAATATTTAATTTATTATATAGGAGGTTGAAATCACATAACACACAAGCCTAGCCTAGGATAATTTATTATATTACAATCTCACTTTTTACCAAGATTGATTTTTATTAAATTTTATATTGTGAAATTAGATGTTATATCAAAAAAAATTTGAATTCTCCCATTCTATTGTTATTTTTTAAAGTTATATTTTTTCCTTCTATTTTATTCTATGTAGAATCTCAAATGTACAAATATATATTTTTAGGAAAAACAAGTTTGTTTTTTAGTCATTATGATAAAAAATTCTTCCATGGGAAAATTTTCATTAAAATTTTTTCAAGACTATTTTTATAATTCCCTAAATATTTATTAAATCAAGTTATACCCATGTTTTATTTTATAAATGTTTTCTAAATGTAATATTTTTTTCCATCTTACGAAAAAATTTCTTTTTAGTAATGATGTAAAAATAATTTTTCTTATTATGTATTACATAGGAACAACCATTACCATCATTATTATTATTATGTTCAAATAATATTCCTTTATAATTCTACTTGTATCTTTTAAAAAAAAAAATTTCGTCATATTTCGTCTATTTTTAGATTTTAAATATTCAATTTACAAATGAAAAGTGTTTTTCCTCAATGAATGTACCAATTATTTTTTAAATGTAGTTTCAGGTATGATAGAATCAATTATTGTTGCGTATGATTCATTACAGATATGATCCAATGATACACTATTTTTTAATTCTCTATATGGTTTATGATTATAGTAATGAAAAATTGTTGAAACCCATATTCATTAACATGGTTTAATCAATGATGATATGAAAACGACATTCATGATAATATGAAATACATATAAATGGATTATGAATATGTAAAGTTTGGTCCTTTTATATACCTCCAATTAATTGTTAAATTATTAATGTTTTATGAGGTCAAAGGGTACACTAGCTTTCAGCCCAAGCCTAAAATAGGGTATACTAGTAGTTTTCTCCTGATAAAAGTAGGTATATGGGTTGGTGTCCCAAGCCTAACATTTGAATAAGTCCTTTATGGGTAGTTTTTAAATAAAATTTCCATTATTATGATTATTGAAAAATAATTATTTCACTCTATATGGGATGTTCTTCTATTTAGAAGATGATCTCGTGAATCATGATCTTTGATTAATCAACAATTCATGTCTTATGATCAGTTCAAGCTTTATTCCATAATTTTTATATATGAATTATTGGGATTTATTATCAAATGTTATGGTCATATTATCATATAATTATTCTCATGTTATTCCTATGAATGATCATTCACTGATATTACACATTTTTAACCTTACTAAGAATCTGATATCACCCTTTATTATTGTTCCTTTCCCCAGGATATAATGAATTAATTTATGTAGGTTATGTCCAAAAAGAATAATATGTGATGATAAATATTTGGTAAATTTTGAATATATTTAATGAAATAAAATGATTGTGTATATAGTCTTTAAAGACACTAAAAATTTATCGTTTGAGGGAATGCATTGTTAATATTTTTATTGAATAATAAAAAATGATGTTATATTTATGTATGTAATGTTTGGGTTACCTCATTTAGAGTTGATCAAAGACATTGATTTTTCTATACATTGAAATACTCACATGGAAAAAAGTGTTATATTAACATAATAGAAATGATCATGATACCCCATCCTTCATAAAGATTGAATGTGTCCCAATATTTTTAGATATTCAACAAATTAATATCGAAACCATAAAGGATGGGATGAAAGCATACATTTCCAAAATTATTTCTCAACCCTATATATATTTGATTATTAAGGAGTCCAAAAAAGATAATATATAGGTAATAAATTATTTTTTATGTTTATAATTAATAGAGAGTGGAGTTATAGGATTTTTAACCATATTATATGACCCGTGAATGCCAGAGATGAAAAATGATTGTTTAGAAATATATTGTTTCATATTCCAGGTTGACTACTAGGATTGGGTGAATTAGTGGTATAAATGCATTTAGAATTCAATATTTTGAATCTATTATTGTTCTTTATACACTCAATAATTTATATTAGTCTAACATCATATGTTGTAATATTACGAGAGAAAATGACATAAGTTATGTACATAGTTCAATATAAAATCATGTTCCTTTCCATATTGATTATATACCCCAACTTTCATTCTCCACCAAATATCTAAGTGTATATAATAGGAAATTTTTATACAAGCCAATCCAAAAAAATAGTTGGTTATACAGCCCCGCTATAATTTTTTTAAAACTAGTATTGCACCCCAGTTTCAAAATCCATCAATTTTGATCTAGATATAGAATTACCTTGAAATATTCTATGATTATTTTTTTTAAAATGATTTGATCTTATTTCATTTCAAGTTGGATCAAAATTTGTGATTGCGTATCATATTTAAGAACAAAAAAGTGATAATTTCATGATTCTACACTAGAAATTGAGATATATAATTTCTTATCTTCCTTCTTTGTAATGACTCGACCCAAGTTACTAAGATTTGATGCATTATTACCTAACATTAGCTTAATAGAAGGAATCATGTCTCGAATGACCGATCAGTTTAGTAGCCTTGGATGTACTAGATACATACATAATTTTTACATCACATCATGAAAAACAACAACATTGTGTCCCATTTGAACACTCTTATATCCCTTATCCAATTCATATGGGTTAATCATAACATAAATATTCACATCCAGGGAAAAATAAAACAAAAGAAAGCGGTGATCTTAGATTCTCGTTAAGGATAAACATAAGACTAAACATTTAAGGCAATGTATCAGACTAAAACACAAGCCTTTTAAACATAAATTTCAGCATAATATGGAAAAGATAAATCAAATAATACCATTTACTTATTCAAATGGATATTATACTAGTCTAATAATCACATGTAATATCAATTGACACTTTAATAATAATGGAATGCATAATGTGAGAAATCATAATGAATAGTCAAGGCCTCAGGCCAAGACTACAAATATGATTTTTTCAAGGCCTTATGCCAAGACACCAATTTGTCTCATCAGCCCTACCCGTGCATCGAGGAGCTATAGAGGGCTCCACCTATCACTTACTATGTCCAATTCATTTCTCATATGAAAATATATAAACATATCATAAAAAATTGTATTAAAATTAGCATATGAAATGTCAATACTTTAACCATAATCCATGAATGGTATTAAAACAACACATCCAGGGTCAAACATATAATAACTCATTCAATAGAATATTGAACATTGTATTATTATAAATAAACCACAGTCATGGATAATAAAAAGTAAAGGATGTTGAAATAGTTCAAAATGATCTATAAAACTCATTGATAGAAATATCCCTTTTTCTTGAAATAATTTAAAAGTCAAACAATTTAGAAAGTAAGATATTTAAAATAAATTTTTGAATCAAAGTGTCCCATTCCAAATTGAAACTTTTGAAATGAGTTATCATTTTAAAACATTCTTGTCCATATAAATAAACACTTAAAAACATTTTGAAGACAAGGAAATTAATGAGAATGATTTAGAAGAATAGATATTTAAACTCTTTAAAATGATGTTTTAGTTAAATATACCCTTAAATATAATCCTTTTGGAAACTCTTTTATGAAACATGGACATGGATAATAAATATGTACCAGTAGATACTTACATATAATCAATCTCGGATAAAAGTGATTTTAAAATTAACCCTTACCTTGTAGTTTTCCTTGATTAAGGTTAAATTAACCTACATTATAATAGTTAAAACATTGTTATTAAATTATAAAAGAACCACATACATACATATGATATCATGTATGATCTTCTAATATAGAATTTCTAATAATATTTCAGTAGTATACTTGTTTCGGTTGTTAACTATTTCATTTTCCTTTATATGGTATATTACATAAGAAATTTTAGTTATGGATAAGATGTATTTGATTTATATCCAGAATAATATTATGTTCTTAGATGTTATTTTTAATCATAAAATTATTATTATTCTTGAATGGTTATTATGGGGAATGAATCTCATTGCATTCATGGAGACGGTAATTCATATATACGCACGAGATACAATATCATTCTATTGATTGTGAAATCATATTCAATTGGTTGGTATATCATATATAAATAATAATTAACATGTTATATTTATTATTTACATCTGTTATTCTCACTATTATAATGATCCAAATAATGAAGTGTTTAATAACAAACTACACCACGGCGTGGATACGGTAAACCATACATATGCCCGTATGGTGACTTTTCATTCATATAATGGATACAATAATGAATATGGTTGTAACATATTTATAATGAAATCACAGTATGAGTAAGGTATTAGAGATATTATTTTGTTATATAAACAATAATGAAAGTGAAAGTGGAAGAAGAAAAGTACATTGAAATGTGTAGTGAATTTATTACCTCTTCTTCAGGTGTATCCTTTTGATTTGATCAAAATGGATCTTTAGGTTGGATCATTATAAAATTAAGGCCTCTATGATTAATTTAGGGTATTTGGGAGGATAATGGAGCTAGGTTTTCTGAGAAAAAATTCCTTTGGTCGTGTTATTTTGAGAGAAGGGTATATACCCTTTTATAAGAGAGGTGACAGTCACTTTAGAAAAAGCATGAAATATTATTTTAGTTTACAATCATATTCAGTTTATAATAGCTCCAAAATAATTTATTTTGAATCTAAGGTGGGGATGGGTCTAAAAACACTCAACCAAAATATTTTAGAGAGGTTTTGGTCACCATATTAACCTTATTTTTAGACCTAACTCTTAGTTAAATAGTTTAACTTTAAGAAAGTCTTCTTGTATTTTTATATTACATGGTTGATGAACATACAATAAAATTACAAGAGAACACAAATTAGATTATTAATGACATATATATTATTATATATTTCATTTGGTATAACCTTATATTTTTATGAATATTCTATCAATTAATAATATAGAATTTTTTTTTAAAACTCATTTATGTCAATTTTGACACTATTTAGTATTTGGTTTTTGTGAAAGTCTTAAAAAACAATATCACTTAGAAAAAATTTTATTCAATCAACCCTAACATGTCATATTAACCTACAAAATTCGTGGAATATGACAAAAGTCTCAATTTTTAATTACATTAATAATTATAATATCAATTATTTTAATCTATCAATAATAATTACTTACTACCTCATCATCATGTCAAAAATAAATTTGATAATATAAAGTATAAAAATATTAAATAAAATATTATTATGATTGAAATATTTTTATCTTTCTAATGAATAATTATAGTCCAATTTTTTTTATGTATAACCATACATTAAAAAAATTATTTATTAAAGATTGAATTTAACACTTTTAACTCTTCTTTAAATAAAATAATATTAAATGCCATTATCTAATCCAAGTGGACCAAAAGGATCATATATTATTCCTAATGTTGATTTTGGTTCAAATAAACTTATTAATCTGATTTAGGATATGTGTTAGGGTAATTATAATATCATATTTACCTTTAATTACTCTATTTACTTTTTAGTGTGGTAAATAAAAATCGAAAGTTACTATTGCCCAAAAATAATTTTCATCATATTAAACCACATTTTACATATTTATTTCAACCGTGTCTCTTGAATTTTTGAAATTCAATTCACAGAAGCGGTAAAATTACGTTTTATGCAAATTTTCTAACATGCCTAGATGGTGGGTAAAAGATGTTAAAAAAATTCAATAAAATTTTATACAAAAAATTTGATTACAAAATTACATCAATGAATTAAATAGAACTAATATATGAATTATGTATCTATTTTTACATAAAATAAATTTAAATAAAATAAATAATATTTAAATAAGAAGTAGGTTTTAAAAATAACGCAGTGTTTTTCTCTGTTCATAAAAATTTAATGTTTTCAGAAAAATACAAAAAATTAACCCTAGGCTAATTTTGATATTCTGAATCCAAAAATCATGTCCATTTGGTTTAAAAAAAAATTTAAATTTTCAAAAAGTGGGTATTACTATTCTATATGATTAGTTTGGATGGTCATGGTGTGTTAGAACTCAAAGTTGCGTACAACACAAGATATTGTATTATTCAAAGATAAGCGTATCGTGGAAGCTTGGGGTGTCACATTCTTCAATACCTAAAATAATTTCATCCAAAAAAATTCTAGAATATTAATGGATAAAATGATTAAGGTGGTTCTTCATCATAATTTCCTCACATTCCGATGTTGCCTCTTCCATCTTATTGTTTCTCTATAGGACATTTTCCAAACGAGTCGTCGGGTTTCTCAAAACTAGTTCTATGATTTCTATATCTCGAAAGTCTCTTCAAAATAAGACAGATTATGTTCCAGTTCTATTTCTTCATTAGTGATTACATGAATTATGTTAGGCATATATTTTCTCATCAGTGATACGTGGAACACATCATAAACTTTGGAGAGACATGGCGGCATTTCTAAACTATAAGCTACTACTGCAATTAGTTCTAGAACATAAAAAGGTCCGATGTACATGGGACCTAATTTACCCTTCATACCAAAACATATAACACCCTTCCATGGAGATACCTTCAATAAATCATGATCTCTTACTTGAAATTCACATTCCTTCGGTTATCAGCATATCTCTTATTCCAACATTGAGCTACTTTGATGTTGGTTTTGATAATCTTCACATTTTACATTATTTCTTCAAAATATTCTAGGACTATGAGTTTTCATTCGCCAACACCATCCCAACATGTTGGTGTGCAACATCTCGTTCCATATAATGCTTAATATGGTGCCATCCGAATACTTGAATAGAATATATTGTTATAGAAAAATTATACCAGAGGAAAATGTTGATACCACATACCTTGAAGTTCATGTGAGAATGATTTCAACATGTCTTCTAAGGTTTGAAAATTGTGTTATGATTTTCCATCAGTTTTAGGGTACTAGGCAGTGCTCAAATGAATATCAGTATCCAGGTCGTTCTAAAGACTTTTCCAGAAACTTGATGTAAAACGAGGATCACTATTAGAAAAAATTGATATGGGTATTCCATGAAGTCTTACAACAAAATTAATATATAGTCTTGCTAAACAATAAAGTGGTAAATATTCTCTTATATGATGAAAATGTGATTACATGGTAAGACGATAAACAATGACCCCTATTGCATCTTTCCGTTTATGAGTCTTTGTTAGTCCTATGACAAAATCCATCGTAATATAATCCCATTTACACTCAGGTATGGGAAGAGGTTACACGAATCCTCGAGGATGTTTTCTTCCATCAATAACATGTTGAAAAAACATACATCTTGATACATAATCAGAAATCTCCCTCTTCATGTTATCCCACCCAAAATGTTCCTTCAATCCCTATACATCATAGTGCTACCAGATTGTATAGAAAAATTGGAGCTTTGAGCATAATCCAAAAATTAACTTTTCGAACCAGGTATGTCAGGAACACAATTTCTCTTCCCAAATTTCAAAATTCCATCTTTATAAATGATGTAAATCAATATTCCATCATTCATAGATTTAATTTTCTTTTGAAACTCCTCATCATAAGTCTGAGAAATTTTTCTCCATTCTTGTAATTATTTTTGGGAAACCAATTGAAAAAGTATTGATGTTTCACCATCCAGGATTATTCCCATATCAATATTTAAAATATATATCTTCCTTCTTAACAAAAATAACAGGGGCTCCCCATGGACAAACACTACGGTGAATAAATCCATTATTACTCAATTCCTCTAGGTTTTTCTTTAGTTCCCCTAATTCCACAGTGGCCATTCTATAAGGGGTATTCAATATGGGCCTTGAACTAGGAATTAAATCAATGGAATACTCATCTTCTCATTCTGAATTATATGTACGAAAATCCTCTATAAACACTTCAACATATTCTTGTACAATAGTTACATCATCTATTTGAACATTCCATTCCCCACCCATAGTTATTTCTCACTCTTTCTCTGAAATAATTGAATTTATTAGAGCTACTGGGGGTGGATCTTGATAAGAATCTAGTGGTGACGTTTCTTCTCTAAAGATAAGGTACTCTTTATCATCATCGAAAATTGTAACCTCCTTCTTCTTATAATAAATTTTCACATCAGGGTCCAAAATCCAGCCCATACTAAGGATTATATAAAATTCAATCATGGTTATGACTATGAGATCAACATTTAAAGAACAATTATATGTCCTAATGGGAACTGATTCACAAAACATTATTGTAATGATACATAACTTAGGAGTTTTGACTGAAAACCCCTTGTTAAATCAAATTTTAAATAATTAATTGTCTTAGAAAACATGGAAGATATGAAACAATGTGATGATACAAAATCAAATAATTCATTGTCTAAATTTGAGGAATCCATTAAATTACCTGCCACCACGTCATTTAGAGCTTCAACCTTAGCAGTAGTGATCGCATAAGATTAGCCTTTCTCCCTTGTCTTTTTCTGAGGTAATATTCCATGACACTTAGGATATTCATTTGTATAATGCCCCATTTCTCAGAAATTGTATAATTCAACATTTATACCATCTTTCTTCCCCTTACAATTACGAGTTTGGTGGAATTTTCACAACACTTATAACAGACTCCCATTCCCTTCAACAAAGTACCAGGGTGTTTCTTCTCACATTTATTATTTTATGGAAATAAAATTTTCCCTCATTCCCCTTATTTCCATTTCTAGAGTGTTCATAAGATATATTCTTCTCTTTCTTTTCTTTAAAGTCATAAGACATAGTGAATTTCTTTTCTATCTTGATAGCACATGAGACAATATATTCATACGATGATAAGGATTGTGAGAATAATGCTCGACAAAGAAATGGTTTTAACCCATCGAAGAATCGATTATTATTACTCCTTTCATTATGTATATAATTGGTTTCATGTCATGTTAACCTTGTAATGTTAGCCTCATACTTTGAAAAATTATCATCCTCCATTTTCATTAGACTCAGAAATTGTCATTCAATATAAGCTCGATGGTCACGAGGAATGTATTTTTCTTATAAAATCAATTTAAACACCCTCTATTCCATATTTCATAATTCATCAACCTCTATTTTGTTTTGAATTATTCACCATGATTGATCTGCATCTATCATGAGTCAATAAACTACCATGACAACGTTTTCCCTTTTTCTATGCCACAATGAATGAAATATTTTATCCAAGGAACTTATCTATTTCTCACCTACAATTAGATTGGTAGTCCCATTGAATATTAGTGGTTGTTTCCTCTTGAATCGGTCTATCATTGATCCTCTATGTTGTGGACCAGGGTTCTCTATATAGGTAAGTTTATTATTCATAACCTGAGTGAGTTGTCCTAGTGTGGTTATAAGTTGTTCAGCACCGTTTTCATCAACAGCTCCACCGTAATTATCTTGAGTGGGAGGGAAATACCTACATGAATTATATGCATTGATATTGTTTCTATTCCTTCCCCTAGGCACCATTTCAAAACAATGGCATACACTAGATTAGTTTATGAATCACAATACATAATTCCAAACTAGTAAAATATCTAAAATAAATGGAACAGTTTATGAATATAACCCATAATCATAAAAAATGTTTTCTTTGAGGTTGTATTTTCCCATAAATCCTTTATAATGGTTTTTAAAGAAATTGTAAATTATCATAAACATATCCTCTAGGAGTTTCATAACCAAAATGGCAGCAAGGCATATAGGCGTGTACTAGGATACCCCGGGTAAATATTGAAACTTCTTGTCAGAGTTTTCCCTCCAAGGTACATCTGTGCTAGAGTTTCCTCTACCTACTCGTATCAAGAACGAAATGTATTTCTTGGAAAATACAAAATATCTATATATAAACAAAATTCTAGGAATTTTTTCTCTAATAATCTTCAAAGTCCATCTTAGGGTAATGTTCTCTAGTATGAGATTTTCTAAGCACAGATTTCACGGTTTTTACAAAAATTCTTCTAATAACAATCGTAACGCCCCAACCACAGTTACCCAGAGACTGTTCATTATTACATAACATTGGAATGATACAAGAAATCATGTCCCAAAAGGCCAATCAGTTTAGTAGCCTTATAAGTACAAGATATATACATAAGTTTTACATTACATAATGAAATAAAAAAACAACATTTTGTCCCCTTTGAGCACTCTTATATCCTGTAGGTTAATCGTAATATACTTTTTCGCATCTTGGGAAAAATAAAACATAAGAAAGGGGTGTGCTTAGATACTCATTAATGATAAAAATATATTGTAAATTATTATAAATAACAAAAAAAAAATTAGTCAATGAATAATACTAAAAAACTAGTATTTTTAACATAATCTTCAGTATAATATGGAAAATATAAATCAAATAATTCCATTTACTTATTCATATGGATATTCTACTAGACGAATAATCACATGTAATATCAATATCCAATTTCATAATGATAGAACGCAAAATGTCGGACATCATAACCACATTGTCAAGGCCTCATGCCAAGACTAAAAATAATATTTTTTCAAGGCTTTGTTCCAACAAACCAGTTTGTCTCATGAGACCTACCGATGAATTGAGGAGCAATAATAGGCTCCACCCATCTATTACTAAGTCCAATCTATTCCTCATATGAAAACAGTGAAACATAACATAATCATTCGTATCAATTATAGCATATAAAATGTCAATTATTTAAACATAAACCATGAATGGTATACAAAACATTAATAATCAATAATATCATAACTCATTACAAAAAATATAGAACATTACATTATAATAAATAAACCTCAATAATTAATAATATCTAGTAAAGTATGTTGAAATAGTTAAAAATGATCTGTAAAACCCTTTGAGAGAAGTATCCTTTTTTCCTGAAATAATTTAAAACTAATATAACTTAGAAATGAATACATTTAAAAATATTTTTTGAATCAATGTGTCCCATACCACAATGAATATTTTGAAAGGAATTACCATTTTAAAACATTCATGTCTATATAAATAAATTGTTAAACCCAGTTTGAAAATATCGACATTAATGAGAATGATATAGAAGAATAAATTTTTAAACCATTGAAAATAATGTTTTAGTTAAATAGACCCATAAAAATAATCCTTTTGGAAACTCTTTTATGAAACATAGACATGGATAGTAAATATGTCCCAATATATACTTACATATAAACAACCTCAGATAAAAGTGATTGTTAAATTAACCATTACCCTCTACTTTTCCTTGATCTAGTGTACATTTAACTCATGTATAATAGTTAAATCATAGTTATTTAATTATTAAATAACCACATACATAAATATGATATCATATATGATCTTCTAATATTTCTTTGTTAATAATATTTCAGTAGTATCATTTTTTCAGGTGTTAACAAATTCATTTTCCTTTATATGCATTGTTACATAAGACATGTCTGTTAAGGATAGGATTTATTTGATTCATATCTAGAATTATATTATGTTCTCAAACATTATTTTTAATCATAAAATGAAAATATTTGTTGAATGGTTATGATGGAGAATGAATCTCATTGTGTTCATGGAGACGGTAATCCGTACGTGTGCACAAACAACAATATCATTGTATTGATGGTGCAATCGTATATAATTGTACATCATATCATATATACCAAATCATTCACATGTTATATTTATTATTTACTTCATTTATACTCATTATTATACCCATCCAAATAATTAAGTGTTCAATAACAAACTACATCACGATGTGGAGACAGTAATTTGTATGTACACACATATGGTGACATGCCATTCATAGGATGGATAGAATAATGAATATAGTTGTCACATATTTATAATAACATCATAGTATGTAAAAGGAACTAGTGTTATTACTTTGGTATGGAAACAACAAATAAAGAGGAAGTGGAAGAAGAAAAGAACTTTGAAAGAGGTAGTGAAATTATTACCTCTTCTTCAGGTGCTTCCATTTGATTTGATAAAATGGGACCCTTAGGTTGTCTTATGATCAATGTAAGGCCCCTAGGTTGAAGTGAGGATAGTTGGGAGGATATTTTAGTTGGTTTGGGCCGATAAAAATGGCTTTGGATGTGGGATATTTAGTTAAGGGGAAGTACCCTATTATAAGAGAGGTGAGGGTCACTTTAGGAAAAGATTGAAATATTATTTTATTATAAAATCATATTCAATTTATAATGGATCCAAAAGGATTTACTTTGAGGTTAAGGTTGGACTAGGTTTAAATCCTCTCAACCAATAGGTTTTAGATAGGTTCAGTTCATCGTATTAACATTTTCTGTTAGATTTAACTCTTAGTTATATAGTTTATCTTTTACAATGTCTTCTTGTATATTTATATTACATGGTTAGTAAACAAACTATAAAATTCCAAGAGAACCCCAAGTGGTTCATTAATGATATATATTATTATATAATTCCATTGACTGAACCATTGATTTTAATGAATATTATATCAATTAATAATATAGAATTGTTTTTTATAACTCATTTATGTTAACATTGACACTATTTAGTATTTGGTTTTTTGGAAAGTCATAACAAATTTATCACAATGAAAAAAAATATTTAATCAACCCTAAAAATTCACATTAACCATAAAAATTATTGTAATACATAAATAGTCTCAATTTAAAATTATATTAATATTTATAATTTCAATTATTTTTATCCTTTAATATTAAGGTAAATACTGCATCATCATTGTGTCATAAACAAATTGAATAATTTAAGGTATAAAATTTATAAATAAAATAATTTTATGGTGGATATATTTTTATAATTTTAAATAATATTTATAGTAAAATTTATCTTCGGTATAACCCTATATATAAAATGTTTTGATTATTAATCTTTGAATTCAACACGTTTAACTATTCTTTAAATAAAATAATAATAAATGTCCTAATCAAATACAAGTGGACCAAAAGGATCATATTTTATTCCTAATGTTGATTTTGGTCTAAATACACTTATCTAATTACATTAAGATATGTGTTAGGGTAATTATAATATCATTTTACAATTAATTACCCTATTTACTTTTAACAGTGGAAAATAAAATTCAAAAGTTACTATTAACCAAAAATTATTTTAATCATATTGAGACACTTTTTACATAATTATTTCAACTATTTCTCTCATATTTTTGAAATTCAATTCATGAATGTGGTAAAATTTTGTTTTATGAAAATTTTTTAACGTGCCTATAAGGCGGGTAAAATAAGTTAAAAAATTCAATAAAATTGTATACATCAAATTTTATTATAAAATGACATAAATGAATTAAATTTAACTAATATAGGTATTATGTATATATTTTTACTTAAAATAAATTTAAATAAAATAAACAATTATTGAAATAAAAAGTAGTTTTTAAATAATAACGCATTGGTTTTCACTATTCATAAAAATTAAATATTTTTATAAAAATACAAAAAATTCACCCTAAGCTAATTTTAATATTCCTAATCAAAAAATGAAGTCCATTTTGTTAAATAAAATTTATAAAATTTTAAAATGTGGGTATTGATATCATAACTTCTAGATTGGTTGGTTGTGGTGTGTTAGAACTCGAAGATGCGTACAAAAAATGATATTGTATTTCTTGAAGAGAGGTATACCATGGATATTTAAGGTGTTACATTATCTATCCATAATACAAATTTTATATCCACTCTCTTTATTCTTGAAATTTTTTTAGAGCGATCTCTCATAAATATTATAAAAGCTTAAACACACTACCTTGATAAAATCATATATGAAGAAATATATATTTTATATATACAGTTATTCTAAATCATTAAAACCCAAAATAAGATATTTTGAATATTTTAAATTATGTTCGAACATATTTATATTAGTATTCCCATGATTACTTATTAATAATTTCATATACTGAAAGTAGTTAAATTTTTCAATGGATCTTGAATTATCTCCCCATTATTTATTTATATTATGTTCTATTTAATACCACATAATAATACCTCAAATAATCTCATCATCAATTATTGAAATCTTTAAGAAATTTTATTTCTTCAAATGTCACCATTATATCATGCGTGGTGGGACATATGTCACAGGAAATGAATAATTCTAGATGAACCATTAATATCAATGACTAATTCTATTTTTTATTCTTCAGTTCTATATGAAATTCATATCTTATAGATAAAATTTCATGAATTTAATGATTATCATAAAATGTAATGTGAACACTTGCATTCCATGTTTTCTTGTTTCTCAGATTCAATTTACATGTATGCAATTGTAAGCTACATGCATGTATCATCATTTTTCTCCCACCCATTAACGTATTATGAATTTATCAATAGAGAATGTGGTATTAACATCTTAAAAGACAAATTTAATTATGTTGATTGGATCTTGGACTCACCTTATTCTTGTATATAATATATATCTTCATCATTTTTTCTAAACTAGAGGCATCATCATTAAACCACTAGAAATAAAAAACACCCAAATGTCGACCCTTATATACATGGAAGGCCCTTGATTAATATACAAGACTCAATATATCATGTATGATATATTAATTCATTACTAATGTAATATTAAAGGATGATTAGTGGAAACCAAATTTATGTAGAAGTGTTTTCCTAAAATAAATAAAATCATGGAAGATCTATATTATTCATCTCTCATATGGATCTCATAGAAGGTATGTTAACTTCTTCATGGAATATTAGTGTTATTCTTCTCACAAAAGGATATCATGGAAGGTGTGTGTTGTTCTATATATACGATCTATATTTTTTGTATCACAGAAGGATATCAAGGATGTTTCATGACCCTGTGGACATAATATTCTGGCTCACAGAAGCACATTATACACACAGAAGAGCCATGCCTCACAAAAGGTCTTTTCTCTACCACATATATTCTCATAGAAGAAATGTGATACTTGTGGAGGATCTCTAAAAAATCAAAAAATAAATAATCCTCAAAATTAATTTTCTATATAACATGGTAGTATATAAATAATGTTATGGGATTTTGTTGGGAAAAATCCCTCAAGGTATCATTTAAGCATTTTCGAGGTGATTTTGTTTGTTGACAATGTGGACAGTTGTGTTGTGTTTGTTGACAAAGCAATCCATGACATACAAATTTGTTGAAAAAGGGGATTTCATGGTGGCATATCGAGTTCAAGGGTTGTGGTTAGCAATCCAAGTTTGATTCAAGAATTTTGACAATGGAATGGATGATTTTTAGGTGGTACAAAAAGAGAAGATACATAGTGGCGCCGTTTTTCAGTGTTTTCCAAATTTTTGGGCCTGAAAATAGACAAATGGAGAAAAGCAGTTTTGGAAAAGGGATATGTGAGTCATTGAATTGAAGGAGACAAAACCTGTGTGCCCTATGTTTTTCAAGATAAGATCACAAAAATAAGGCCATGGGAAAAGGGGTTCCCATGTTTTAGGTTTGGTCGTGCAAGTGACTTGCATGGCAGAGACTTGCGCGCCGAAACATGCGTGCAAAGGGGAGACTTGCACGCCACCACGCAGGGTGTCCAAATGACTATAAATAGAGGTTGACCCCTCCTCATTCGGTGAAGAGTTCAACACATAGAAAAATCATAGATCCCGTCGTGTAGGTGTGGTGGTTATGCAAGAGGTGTGTGGTCGAACAAGTAGAAGTTGTGTTCCAGGTGATAGTTGTGTACCTAATGTGGTTTGGGCGAGGAAGGAATTGAGTCACCCACGTCTTGAGTTGAAGAAGGGGGTGTCGGGAATGTTGTTTAGGTGAACTTGCGTGCCAGTTTTGAAGAAGCACGAGAGTTGTTGGTTGTGTGCCAATATTGGTTTGGGCGTAAAAGGGTGTGAGTCGTGCAAGTTTGGAGTTGCAGAAGATTGTGTCACGCAAGTGATTGAGGTGGACTTGCGCGCCAGTTATAACTTATGCGCCGATACTTGTGTTCCATCATAGATATGGGTTCCAGTTAATGTTGATTCATGGCAGTCTTTCAAGGTTGTGTGAAAACTGGAAGATTTCCTTATACCTTCGGTCCAAAGTGAGATTCATCTACAGGTGAAAGGTGGACTTCAACAAAGCATCTATATACAATATATGATGTATTGATTAGTGATAATGAAGAGACCTATAGTTCTATCAACTGTGAGTGGATCCTTTCTAGAGAAGTGAGGAAAAGAAGAGAAAGAAAGTGATTCTCTCCACCGACAGCAAGCCAGAGAGAGAGAAACAGGGAGTGACCCTTGGGAAAGAAGTGAGCTGACCCTAAACCTTGTAAAGGCAGCGAGCTTGGGCATAGAAGTGATCTAGCCTGAACCTTGTAAACAGAAGTGTGCTTTAGTGGATTTGGTACCTTGGAACATCACCGTTGTATGCTCCTTGGACGTAGACCAGTGAGGGTGATCCAAGAAAAAATCTATGTGTCTTCCGGCTTACTTCCCTGCATTGCATTTAAAGCATCATCATCAGATAAAGTAGAAAAGAAGTGGTCATAATAAAAACACAAGTAAAAACAAACTGACCCTTATCATAAATAGGTCATGATCCAATGGGGCAGGAAGAATTTTGAAAAATAATATCCATACATTGATTCACCCCCACCCTCTTAGGATATATAGGCCCCTATTGGTCCAAACAGATTACATGAGAGCTTTATCAAGAATGAAATCCAACTCATTTATCTTGAATCAATATTTATCTATCCTGAATAACAATAAACTAAATTAAAAACATATTTAACCATTGAATGATAATTAATTACCTTTATAGGCACATAAATATGAAAATTTAATTTCTTTAGAAATATTTTAAATCATCCACATTAAATTTTAGTGAATTTATGGATTAATTATTCTACGCCATATTAGAAATAAATTCAAAGGTAATTGTAAGGAGGGTATAATCCCAATTTTATTCTCAAAACACATTTCCAAGACTTATAATAATAATTATGATACAACATTGTCCCCTTTGAAAAGAACCTATAGGAAAAGAATACATTTTATATATGGAGTAACACTGTGAAGAGAACAATATAGATATAACCAATATGATTAGTATTGTCCGTAATAACTCACATATGTGATACCTTGATCCAAAAAATTCTCATTCCAAAAATAGGGGAAGTATAAAATAGCTTTAATAATAAGATACTTGTTTCCTCCATACTTGCAATAACCCCAAGAAAAATTTGTTAATGTAAATAAAATGTAACTCAACCTTTATTTCATATTCTAATAAAACAAAACTTTACCTATATTGGTGAACATAATATAATAAAGAGTTGATGTAACTTTTTTTGGGTAACTCATTCCTCTGGGTATGAAATCTATCATAACCTTCCATATTCACTAGAAATTTAGTGAAATAATATATTATTTTCAAATTTACTCCCCCTAAATGTTTTGAATACTCTTCTTCCATTTCATGGTAACCACTAGACTAAATTAGAGAATATCTATTTATGTTGTCCTGTAGTGACAACATGAAACATCTGTTAAAATTTTCTGAAATTTAAATTTAAACACAAAATATAATTGGGAATAGGGTATCCCAAAATTGACTCGTTAGATATAGATCTTAGGGTGAAATTTTCCTCTCAAACTAATACATTCTCTCCTAATTTAAGTACCTCTTTTCCTAAAACCAAATATTAACTGATTGTAAAATAATTTTTAATCCATGATAAGATTTCATTTGAGGATCATTATTCATTTCATTATAAATTAATGCAAAATTATCTTCCTATATTTTCAATGAAAATTTCATCAAATATTTTACACAAGGTATAGTTTTCATACAATTATCCATATCACGACAATTCAACTCAAATGTCTTATATATCACCATTTTTATTGTTAAATACCACATACTGGTGACATCTCAATATATTCAATCTTCTATTCTTAAAAAACATGATTTCCATTAGAATAAAAAAAAATTGTCCATCCTCTATCAATTTAACTTGGGAAAATTGACTTTTCTAAAAAAATAATGAATTATTTCATGACTGTATTACTTTTCATAGGATTATTTTTAACCACAAAAAAACATTGTTAAACATATTTTATTTTCTAATTATTTATATATATCATATAGTGTAAAATTTCCCTAGAAAGTATAGTAATGTATTCCTTTACTTGGGGACCCTCCAATCTATTTCTTCCATACTCTACTTCCAACAAGTCAATTTTCGTTTCAATGGAAATATTTTGTGTATACATAATATAATTCATCTTTTGAGTATTTAATCTAATTTTTTAGTAACACACAACCTCATTTCATGCCTCATTACTCGAATAGACATTATATACCCACAAGAATATGAGTTATTACCATACATTCAAAAACTCTAGTAGGGTCCTCCGAATTATGATCTTCTAGATTGATTCTGAATATCCCCAATATTAGTTTATTCATGTCCTTCATAATAAGCAATATTATTCTAAAGGATTTGATCTCTTCTTGGATTTCATAATTCCTTTGGTGTTTATCTCTTAGAATAATTCTTTATATAACTATGTGTCAAACTATTTTTTTCCTAAATTTTTAGTAAAAATATATCTACCTTATGACTCATATGTTCCATATTTTACCTTTTTATTTGAATACAACATATCCTTATATTCAGAAGATTCAACAATAACCCCTATTAATTTTATTATGTATTCTCTTATGGTGAACCTTTATTTTCATACATATATATTAAAATTTTATTAGTTGAATGTTTAGTTTATTTTAAAAATATATTGATAATGAAAATAATGTTCTTTGTGTGTTTGGAAACTAGATAATAATTATTCTAATTTCATAAAAAAATCTTCATCATTTGCCACAAATATCTTCACATATAGTAATCTTATTAAAAATACCATTAATAACCCAATTATTTATAAACTAGGGAATGGAAATATAAGAATGAGTTAGATTAGCTGATCCTTAAGGGAAAATAATGGTTATTTCAATAATTACATAATACAATCATGATAAAAAGGGCATGACAACATGAAAATAGAATTTTAAAATCTATAACCAGCATTTTGATTCATTCTATAATTATTTTGGATGTTTGAATAACATAAATCAAAATGGAATAAAATTTAATGATCTCTGAGAGGATAATATTGAACTAATATTTCACTATACACATAATCATAGAAAATCATTTACTTTTTCAAGGATCAAAACCAAAACAATCATAAAAGACTAATTTCACTCACCATTCCATAATATCTATAGTCAAGCATCACCCCATGGACTTTAATAATTGAAAACGTCTCTTATTGAACTACTTTAACTCTATAAAATATAATTTATTATCTCATGACATATATATTTATCTGCTACATTAAAAGGATATATAATTCTAGGCTCACCCATCACATAATAGAAATCCAGTTATATTTGAACCAAAAGTCATAAATAATAAATCACATATCATAACCCATGGGAAGTAAACTAGTTTCAAAAGTATTTCAAAACATCAGAGTAACATATCCTATGAAAAATAAACTAGTTTCATAAAATCTCATTATTATAATCATTAAATATATATAGAATGATTTAGGATCGTATCATTATATCTTATCCCCATTAAATAATAAGTTACATAAAAGGATGTTTTCATAGATTAAAAAATTCATTAAAATATAACTGGGAAATTTATTTAGTAAAATTCCATTTTCATCTTGAAATAACTTTTGGATAATTAAAAAATTTCCAAAATATTCTGGAAATGGTTTTATATGAAATGAACCATGGAAATATTTATTGGAATCATAAAATATTTGAGTGTACATGATGGCAAAAAAATTTGATTTGGTTTTCTGTGTTAAAATAATGATTCCTTTCAAAATTTTGGTAAAAAATCAATATTACCACAATTGGAAAATGACAATAATATGAAATTTAACATAGTTTTAAATTTTTAAACACATGAAAAAAAATCGATTTCAATAATCCTATTACAGTATAAAAATTTATCAAAAATATTTATGCAAAACAAAGACAAGGAAGAAAGATATTTCATACAAAATAAGAAATAACTTATGTATTCATTAAAATTTTATCAATATTTTATAGTAACAAATAGACTATAATTATTTTATTGGTTGAAAATTACATGAATAATAATTTTAGAAGAAAACTATGGGATTCTTGAATAGTAGATCATGAAATTTTATCATAAAAACAATAACATTAACAATCCTTGTAGAAAATGATATTGTTGCATAAAACCCCCTTAAACATTGGTAACAATTGAATCATAATTCCATTGAAAGTATAAAATCAAATAAAACATTAAATATAATGAAAAAAATGATTTATAGTGAACAAAAACTTATTAACATAGAGATGGTGTATACATTATTGAAGTGGAAAAAGATATATGTAATCGCATTCTGGAGGACCGAATAGTTTAGTAGTATTGGTAAACATGATACATACTATAAATTAAAATTAATATTTATAACATAAAATTAATAATGAATTTTATTTTAGGATTTCATTACAATACATTGCATATCCCTATATAGAAATCACAAAATACGTCCTCATATCCTAGTGAAAATAAAACATATGAAAGGAATGAGCATAGATGCTCAGTAAGGGTAAGTGTATACTAAAAGAAATGAATAAAAAATGAATAATTAATAATGAAATGTAAAAAAAGATAAACAAAATGAAATTTAATATATAACAAGATCATAATATTTTAAGAATAAAATATAATGAAATAATTCCATAAAAATAATCTCTCAAGATTGAAACATGAGCATGGATATTCTAAATAATAGAATAATTATATGGAATATAAAGAAATTAATTCATAATCAGGGAAGTTATTATTATAGACATCTAAAAATAGAATCTAGGACATTTTAAAGACATCTAATGTCCTAAACAATTATTCCAAGACATCTAATATCATTTAGACATGTACCAAAAAATATGTACAATGGGTAAGGCCTTGGCCAAAAAAATATATTATGTCTCATGAGAACTATGTATTTATTGAGGATATAGAGTAGGACCCACCCATAACATACAAAGTATAATTAATTTTTCATATTAAATTTGTGAAACATAATCATAATAAACATTATTATTGAGAAACTGACATAAGAAATGTTAGTACATACCCCAATAAAAAAATATATTCCTAAACAATTCAATGTAAAATGTTGAAGGGTAATAAAATTGTATATCCCCAATTCAAATGGTAATAAATATTCCAAATAAAAAAGTTTGTATGATATCAGTACAACATAAACCAAGTGGATCATAATTATATTAAAGGGATGAATATATTGATGAATTTAAATTCCATATATATATCTTTAAAACATTCTTGAAAAAAATAACATTTTAAATTTGTTAATCACCTTTTAAAACTAAAATTTAAAACAAATCATAAAAAATTACTTCATAAAAAATAACCATTATAACATATAAAGGATGATTTGAAAAGTTGACTAGTAATGATGTATGGAAATTCTAAACACGTTGAGTATTATAAAATGAAGACCCCATTCAAATTTTCTATAAAAAACAAATGAGAATTTCATTGAAAAGGACATGAAGATTCATTTAAAAACATTTTTGAAAAATTAAAAATGTGTAATAACGTCTTCAATAAATTATTTTTAAATGTCTAAAAATTTTCAAAAAACCTTTTTATATGACATGGGTTTTGTTAAAACCTGTTTTCCGACCGAAGAGAGAAATAAAGTAGTATTTTCTTAAAAAATTTCTAAATAATTTTAAGTAATAAATAGTGGTAAATATGAAATATTAAATAAAAAATTATTTAATAAAAATTTTATAAAAAATAAATTTATTTTAAGATAGAAATATCTTATAATTTCCCCAAGGGAGACTAAAACAAATAAAATTCTAAATAACGATGAGACTGTAAAATTAACTCTATCCACATTGGTATCTTTTCATTCATAATACACATAAAAGAAATAAATTTTAATCAAAAAATAAATACAATGATGAAATATTAATACATGATATAACATATAAAATGAAAGTATATACACCGCCCAAAATAAAGAAGTGGTGAATGTGTCGTATGTCTCACAGAAGTAAAAGTGTTACGAGAAACCATTACCTTATGTATGACTCATCATGTAGGTTCTTTATATTCCTGAACAACAAATTTATGTAAATTATTTATAGTAATAGATACATTTTAATGTTTATTACTCCTTTTATTTCACTATTTATGATGTTATATATGATTAATTAGTTTAATATGTTTGTATTGGATTGTTTGAGGATATTTGGATTATTTTTAAAAAATAACTTCGGTAAGCTAACAATGGTCATTGTGGTTATTATTTAATAATCTCCAGAAAAATTATCATGAAATAAATATCATATTTTTTTGTAAATTATATTTTTTAAAACAATCCTTAATGATAGTTTTGAAAAATAAACTGTGTTAAAATAATTAAGATGGCGGGTCATAGATATGCAAGGATAAAGGTTCAATTTTTCAAGAATAATTTTAAAAACAAGTTAAGTAATATTTTATAATTATTTAATAATAATTATTTTAGGGATAACATATTATATGCTTATATATATATCATCCTTCTGTTGTGGTTATGAAATGAGAGTCACATCTTTTCTTAAAGACGGTAGTCCAGACGTCCACGAATGACGTTATCATCATTCATTGAGTAAATAGATTGGGAAAAAATGATATATATATATATATATATATTATTTTTGTAATTATAAGTATGTCATATATATTATAAAAAAATAATGTTTATCAAATATATTCATTAACATTATCCTCATCACCTTCCATTTTAATCATTAGATAAAGGCGAATCGCATTACTTTCCGATGAAGTAATCTACCGTACACATGAGAAACAATATCATATCTCATATAGAATTGAAAATAAAAAATAATATATTATATAGTGGATATTGATGTATAATTATTTTTAAATTTCATATATATAATTTATATCATTCACTATACCCATCCATGATAGGTAAAAATAGAAAAACAAATTACATTAGTTCCTAAGGTGGAACTCTGATGTACATGCGACTAATGGATTCAAACCCCATTTGATGGTAGTGGTGATGGTTTTAGGTCTCTAATATAACATAAAAAATATCCATATATTTAGGATAATAATTTTATTATATAATCATGGTTTAATCGAAATTCATTGATGTCATGGAATAAATCAAATAAAAATTCTAGTTGAATAATGATACCTTTTATCCAGGTATCCTCCATTGGTTTCCACCAAAATCCTTCCAAAGCTGGATTCCAACCCCAAATAATTATTTTAGGATGAGAGTAGGAATTGTTTCATGGGATTTGGAGAGGTTTGGTCAATCTGAATGGCTTTGGAGTTTTAGAGAAGTTATTGGAGTGAGTTCCCTTTTATAATTTAGGAGGATAAATATTTTTCTAAATATCAATAATTAATAAATATTGGGAGGTCACTCTCACCTAAAATGGATCCAAAATTGAAAAATAATTTTTGATAGATATTATATGGTTATCTTACACCACTACCACAAAACAATGTTTTGATCATTTCATTCCTTCAACTTTATGGTTTACTCACTTTTACCATTTTAATTTTCTCCACGATAACTTGTTTTTTTTATGATTGGAAGCTTACCATTTATAAATAAAATAAAATTCACCTAATTAGATATTTTTCCTATTGATTATAAATATAAAATAATATTTATCAAATAAAAACCCTACATATTCATAAAATATTATTAAACAAAAGATAATATTTTTATGTCAAATACAACATCAAATATAATATTATGCTTTTATAATAATATATTGTTACATTATCCCCTACATAAATAAATTTAATCCTTAAAATCTGAACTTTATATTAAAAATAAAGTGTTAGACATTTGGAAATAATTTTTTTGAAAAACAGACATTATAAAAGGGATAATAAAATAACATCTAAATAATGAAAAAAGAGAAATAAAAATGTCATAAAAAATAACACATAACTAGGATTAAAATTTGGGGAACATTAATGGCATGTGAAGCTATGGGAATTGAAGAAAAACATAAATAATTATAGATAGTGAATGAATTTATTGATCGCAATCAAGTGCAAGATCAGTTGAAAGTTAATGGCCTCAAAACCACAAATATCTGATGATTTAATAGACTATCTGATTCATAAATTATGAATGTATTTGGAGAGTATTTTTTTAAGACCATTTATCTAAAGATGAAGAATTATTTTTCTATGTACTAATATAAGTAAATATTTTTACTTTATATGTTTATATTTTAAAATAACAATTTCATCCTTTGGAATTGCTTCAATAAAATTATAATTCATCACTTACTCTAATAAATGAATACACAAAAATGATTTTTTAATCATGAAGTACTAAAATTCACTTTTAATATATCTTAATATCCATAATATAATGATATTTAATTCCTTTTATGTATAGTATTTATTATGAAAAAATGGTCATCACAAGTTATACAATATGCATAAATCTCCATATTGTGATGGAAAACATTAATACCTAAAACCTAATCCAATGTTCACATAAAAAATCCCAAGCGGTTATGTTTTTTCCCTTGTAAAATTTTATGACCTGTAACACTAGAAATAAGGTCACTATGTTTAAAAAATGAACTTCTCATTGATCCCCTGAACAATATGGAGTAGAAATTAATCATCCCATACAATAAATTTTAATACCTTCATCATTTATTCTCATAAAACATTGTAGTAATGAAAATGATTATAAATTTTTTTTGAAAACAACAATTATTTTTTATTCCTTATTTAAAATATATATTTTGGATATATTTTATAAATAAAAAAATATTTTAAACTCCATCTATGATAGCATAAAGTACTTTTTCAACAAATTATTAATCAGTCCCAAGGTATTTAGTGCTATAAAATTTATTATATCAATATAAATTATAATTTCGACCCAAACATCAATATCTCAAAAAAAAAAATATTAAGTTTTATCTTTCCCCCAATCATTTGTTTTCCAATATTTTCAACATTCCCCCGAATCATCTTTGATTGTAATCTGTTCCATTTAACATATGCATTCAAATCATTAATGAAAAAAGTGTTGTAGTACAATCATTACAAAATTCTTATTACTATGACATCATTGATAAAATAATAAAATAAAATATTTATTAAATCCAAACACAATAAAGTTAATTATTATAAATTTTATATCGTAATATTATATTAATGACAACAATCCATTAGCCACTTTTGAGGTATGATGCTTGGGGAATTTGTTTTCATAATTATCAATCTCCTTACTATTGAAGCATTGAACAATGGAAATTTTTTTTTCTTTAAATCATTATCATGGTATCCTTTATCATTACACTTTTATAAAACTGTCATTACATTCAAAAAAAGTACCATGATTTTTCATTCTAGAACTATCACTAGGGGAAATAACCTTATCTCCCTTATCCCCCTTATAATTTTTTTGTCTACTATGTTTTTCTTCTCCTCCATCCCTTCAAAATTCCAATTATTAGAGAATTTTTTCTCTATCATGGTATAACATGATACCAAATTTTTTTAGGATAATTATATTTTAAATAGTAGTTCCATTCAAAATATTGGTTTAATACTATCAAATAAATTGTCATTCATAATTTTTGAATTATGTGCATTGATGTGGTTCGAATTCCTTCTAATAGGATCTATTTATATATGATGTCGTAAATTATATTAGATCATATCATTATGAAAAATAATAAAAAATATCAAATTTATTGAAATACTTAACTTGAATCTGAATATTTATGCATAGATAACATCATAATCATAAACTTGGTTACTTTTAGGAATCTAATATTTCATATCCATTAGAATTATTTGGAATGAAAATGAGAATTATCTTCAAAATATCCAACTAGAGTGTCAAAAATAGTGATCATTAGGGATCGATATTGTGAAACAGGTGATAATCAAGTTATGCACAATGTGCCAATTCTGGAGTTATTACACAAAGGTACATCGATTCTAGAACAATTTCCAATTGCAGAATCCATACACAGATATATTTTCAAAGAAGAACAAAAACATATCTTCATTAAAAAAAACTTTTTTAATGTCTCAAAATTTTCTTGTACATTTCTTTAATTATATTTAATTATTTTGAGACTACAGGCTCTGAAATCACATGATTTCGAGGCCTAGTGGGTCCGAAATAGAATTCTGATTTTTTTAATGTACGTTCTGTAAACGTATGAGAAGGTTCATTAAAATTCAAATTGTTGCTTGGATTAAAAATTACAGGGCACCATTGAAATAAGAAAGATGGGATTCACCTACAAAGGACTTAAATTCGGCTAGGAAGGGGCAAACAGAAAATTTAGTTTTTAGACATTTCAGAAAAAAATAATAAGATAACATTAAGGAGATATTTTATTTCTTTTTGTAGTGGAATTGTGGTGTATTAATGAGTGAAATTAATGGATATAATAAATGGATAGTTAAAATGCCACATAACGATGCTTTAATAACTTGTAACATCATTGCAATTTCTAAAATAAAACAACATAATGACGTGATGTCGATGCGTAACAGAACCGTGACAACAAGTTTTTTAAATTGTTTGATGCATTAGTGTAATAAGGATTAAATTGTGTCAATTATCTTAAAAACCTATGATGTATTTCATTCCCAATTAATAATTATGTATACTGATCTGATTTCATCGACTTTGATGTACCTCCAAGAACAAATAACGCCATTAACCACATGGACCATCAAGGATGAAGGGTGGCGACAACAAATGTCAACGAGGTAGGGGTTTTGTTTATGTTTGTTTTTCTCCATTATTTAATTCAAGGAAGAACGTATATCAACCAATGAATAGGTTGATCCATAGATCCTGAGTTCTTTCGGGATGGTGGATTTTTAGGATTTCTATATCTGGGTTTAAACTATCACTTGTTTGATTGAACTGAAATTCTCAGAAATTCCCCTACTCTAAGACACTACCGTGGAGGGCGCAGGTCGACACGAATGAGGCCTGAGCACCCCTATCACGAGTCTTCATTTTCTCCGCATCATCAAGTCAATGGAAAGATGAATTTCGGACTAGGGTAGGGATTGAGATAAACCATGAGGCCCATAGGTGCAGGTGGATCAAGAAACGAACCCCTAGGGCAACGACGGTGGCCCGTAAAAGTATCCTTTTGCACGCCGGCACTGGAAGTAGTGGCCCGTGGATGTGTCCAAACAAGAAGGGAGAAGGAACTATCCGGTGAAGTCAGATATGGTTGTCTGGCTGCGGTGGCATGGGAGTGCGGTGCAGACCGGCGCCGCGTGGTGGAGGCAGCACGTGACTGAGTCACCCGGGCGAGCTGGAAATCTTTTGTCGCTCGATTGTGGTAGGAGGGAGGCCCTACATCCGTGGGTCAGTATGGTAGTCCAGAAGCGGAAACCCGCCACATCTTGCCTTGGAGGACCACCATCGGCCCGCACATGTTGGCTGGTCTCTGGCTAGCAGCCCACACACCCATCTAGCGTGCCGAGTTGGACCCGCACTGGCCGGCCGATCCAGACGAGACTGGGTCACTGGGCAACCCGATGGGCTGGACCCCTATCCAAACCAGGTCAGTCCTAGATTTTATCATTCAGAATTTCCCACTATCTTGTCTAGAATAGACCTACCCTGACCTGAACTAGGTCAGGATGGGTTAGTCAAATCAAATCGGGGTATATGGGACCCTCGGCCCGGGTTGGTCAGGTTGGTCTGACCGGGCCTAGACGCAAGCATCCCATGGTTACTAAAAAACAAATAACATACAAACTAGGTGCTTGATTGACGATATGTTTGCAGACCTGGGACCCTCTCGACAATACAGATCTTTGGTATGATCTAAGGAGACTTCCAATGAAGTTGAATTTCAACGTATGTATTGGGGGAGCTATTCTCCCTGGATGAAGAGTGCATAAGAGAAACGGTCATGTGGACCTCAGTGGCCTAGAAGACCAGTAGCCATGTAGACTTCATTGGTCTGGTAGTTAATAATTCTTATGGAACATAGTGGCCCGGATGACTAGCAGATGTGTGGACCTAAGTGGATTGATAGAGCCATGTGGACCATAGAGGCATGGCAGACGAGAAATATCCATGTGGACCTTAGTGTCCTGGAAGACATTAATGACTCGTATTATATGAGTCCCTCAAAAGTAAAAAAATGTTATTCACTATATTTGATGAACCTATCATACTCTAAAATGTACATGGTGTGACGCTTCTTTGCTTTGTGGTTGCTTTGTGGTATTTCTCCTTAGTAGACTGGTTTCCCAAACTAAGTACTATGTTACTCACCCGTGCACGGGCTTTGACCGCACATGTTTTCTGTTGCATAGACGATGGAAATTTTGACGAAGGCCCTGGTGTCTAGGGAGCAGGTGGGGCCCAGTAGGATCAGGGAGACATGACATAAAACTTCGGCATCAAGTAGCTACACTACTCTTACCGCAAGGTGGGGTTTTCAGCGGATGGATACCTGATTCCCATTGTACTTCTCTATATTGGGTTCTTTTATTGGGTTTATATTCTGGACCACTCATTTTCAGATAAACTTTTACACATCACTTGATTCTGTATACTTGTTTTCCCCTTTCAGTTCAAGGTAACTAGTTGGGTGTGAGTGTGACTTCAAGTACTTAGGAAAATTCCTCCCACTTGTAGGCTGACTCCTTCATTGCTAGTCACCAACCCCTTTACATTGGGAGGTGGTCTTTTGGTATGTCACATTATGGTCTCCGAAGTACGGTTCGTGACAAAGTGGTATCAAAGTTTATCAGTTCTACCTCAGAGACCAAGAGTCTATTGTTTTTGTTTTGGGGCTAAATATTTATATGTTGCGAGTCTGACATTCAGATTCTGGGAGTCTAGTGTTGTAGTGGCAGTCGATGTATCCATACACCAAGACCTTGAATTATGCTTTTCGGCTCTAAACATGAAAACATTGATTACATAAGTGTCTCTTAATGTTATTTTTGAATAAGAGTTAGCTAACCGGGTATAACCTTTTGACTGTGGTACGTCAGGATCTATCATGGGATGTCTCCAAGTGGATTACCCACTAGGATTCTGATATGTGGTTTATAGGACAACCCACTTGGTGACGAGGCATCCGTTTATGGACCGGTTCATGAGATGGACCCACCGGGTAGTGCACCACTTCTACCACCATGCAATGGTCAGGATATACTATCAGCGATATCGGTATAGGACATACATAGACATAGTGCCTTTCATGAGTTTCAGATATAGGGACCTCCCTGGTTTAGGATAGTAATGGATCCTCATGTCACTGATTATTGGCTACAAGTGGAGATGCGGGTCTTCCAATTAGTCTGGACGACACCTAACCAGATTTTTATCCTAGCTAGGAGCCTTTTACTGGTCTTGGCAGGCAGAAAGTGGAGCATGACCATGTAGACCTATGATGAGGTGACCCTCACCGAGACGGACATTGAGCGGCTTTTCTGGGATGATTTCTTCCCTGTGACATTGTGCTCGGTGTGCATACAAGAGCTACTTCACCTTCAGCAGGGCAGTATGACGGTAGCTATGTACTAAGCGGGGTTCACCGGTCATTCTTGTTACTCTACAGACATGGTGCAAGACACTTTATTTAGGGCTCGAGCTTTTAAGAAGAGTCTACAGTGGGATATTAGGGTGCTCGTGTTGTCTCTCAACATCCCCATGTAAGATGGAGTGCTAGAAAAAGCTATACTGGTAGAGAGATTCCTCACAGAGAAGGCACCAATAGTGGGTTCCACCACCGGGTGACAGGTAGCCGAGCCATCCAATGAAGTTGGCCAAAAGATGGCACATCCGTTCAAATGAACCAGATCATATAGTGGTTGAACCCATGACTCGAGATCGGTGGTGTGAGGCCACTAGGATAGCATGAGACAGTAGATGAGCTTGGTGTTCTACTCGTGCGACATTTAAGGACACATGGCTCATGCCTCCCTGCCTACCATACAGATGATCCACATATGTTCGATGAACCACTGAGGAATAGGAAGAGGTTAAAGCATGGAGGGCTTCATGGAGGTAGACGTGGAAGGGGAGATGAATGAATAGTAGCCAGTGGTAGCCGATTCGTGGTAATACCACCACCACCTCTTGGTGGTCCACCCTGAACATAGGGAGTAGGCGGACAGGGGTGAGCTCAGCTTTATGTAGTGGAAGATTATTACCATAGTTCTTCGGAGTTGATTTTAGGTATGATCATTCTATTCTCCACTCAATCTGAAATTCTTTTAGACATAGGTTCCAATCACTCTTTCCATGTTGTCTCTCTCATTTGGAACTCGGAGATTCTGGTGGAGTAATTGGATTGATCTTTACAGCAAGAGACTCATACGGTAGAGGATTAAACAATTACACCCTAGATCTAGCAATGTAACCTTACTCTAAGAGGAGAGATATTTGGTTGGGATATCCTAACAGTAGCATCGAGTCCTTACGATTCCATCTTGGGTATGGACAGGTTATCTACAGTCCATTCTCAAATCGACTGTTTTAGGTGCATTGTGTGTATTTTTTGTGGATATGGGTCCAGATTTTCCGTCACCAGTGAGAAGGAAACCCTTGAAGCATAGGGTGGAATTTCATGGATCAAGGTTTATCCAATCACTCATTAGTTGGCTAGCCTCATCCTCAGTGTAGTAGAAGACAAGAGTTAAATCATTCTTGTAGTGGTGGATGAGTACAAGGATGTTATTTCTTGAGGATGTTCTAGGACTACCTCCTCATTAGGACATAGATTTTTACATAAATCTATACCCTATAACTGCATGTATATCCACCTTAGCGTATTAGATAGCTCCCATGGATCTTTGGGAGCAGAAAGTATAGCTAGGGGACTTCCATGATAAATGGTTCATATGGCCCACTATTTCCCCATGGGCAGCCCCAGTGTTGTTTTCCAAGAATACAGGTGGAAACTTGAGGCTATGTGTGGATTTGTAGTTCTTGAACTTGGGGACCATGAAGAAAAAGCATCAACATCCAATTATTGATTACTTTTTCGGTCAACCGAATAAAGCGATGTGTTTCTCAATGATCGAACTCAGATTAGGCCATAACCAGATTCAGGTATGGGATGAGGACATGACAGAGAAAACTTTTATGTGTCATTATGGGCACTATGAGTTCTTGGTTAAGCCTTTTTTCATGACCAATTAAATATAAGTGTTCATGGGACTCATGAATAGGATTTCATATCC
The DNA here is from genome assembly GCA_963277665.1 of Viscum album. Taxonomy (NCBI): domain Eukaryota; kingdom Viridiplantae; phylum Streptophyta; class Magnoliopsida; order Santalales; family Viscaceae; genus Viscum; species Viscum album. The sequence continues at coordinate 571,899,704 of OY728122.1, read as the reverse complement.
TTACCTTGACCAGTTTTCGTGGTATTCATTGAAGATATCTTTGTGTAATCGGTGTCGGAGGAGGAGCACACTACACAGCTGTAGATAGTCTTGGATACACTCCCAGAGCACCAGCTTTATGGTAAGATTTCAAAGTTTCAGTTCTACATTTGGGATGTCCTCTTTTTGGGACATGTAATCTCAACGGATAGAGTTGTAATGGATCCAACAAAGATAGAAGCAATACGTACTTGGGATCCACCCAAAAGCATGACAAAGGTCTGGAGAATCTTGGGGATGTCTAGTTACAATCGAAGGTTCGTACCCAAATGTTCTAGAGTGGAATCACCCTTATAATATTTGACATCGAAGGGACATCACTTCTTATTAATGGAGAAGTTCCAGTAGAGTTTCTAGGAGCTAAGGCAGAGATTGACTAGTTCCCCCCTTCTTGAGACTACCAAAGGAAGGCGTTGAGTACGTAGTTTTCTATGACGCATCAAGGAAAAGTCTAGGTCGTGTCATAATGTAAGACTGAGCGGTGATCCCGTAAAGCTCCTCGAAGTTGAGTCAGCATTAGGAGAACTATGCTACCCATGACCTAGAGTTATTAGTAATGGTATTTCCCTTGAAGATGGGGCAACACTACATGATGAGTAAACAATTTATAGTTTACTATGCCCACAAAATTCTTAGGTATATCTTCTCCCTGAGGGACCTAAACCTAAGATAGTGGTGATGGATACAGTTCCTCTAGAAACATGACTTTGGGATAGTCTATAATCCTTGGATGGGGAATGTGAAAGCTAAGACCATTAGAAGGAGGACCGGTTTGCAGCTACTAAGTGAGGCAACAGATCAACTCAACACAACAATGATATCCGTCATGGATGATGATGGAGTTGCGTACCTTTAGACGATGACTGTTACTCTCCCACTCTTATAGCGATTCAGGGAGGCATAGTTGGAGGTCGTTGACAATAAGGCCCTACATTATCATTTATCCTTCGGACGTGATCCAAATGGATTTTCGATAGATGGGGAGAACATATTCCTTTTCAGAGGGTGCACCATAGTACCAGTGGCATTACTGGAGAATTCATTGAGGGAGTTCCATAAATCAACTTTGAAGGTAAATCCTATAGTGGGGAATATGTACCATGACCTCCGACATCAGTACTAGTTGCCATGGATGATGAAATCAGTGGTTGAGTTCATCTCATGATGCCCCACCAGTCATCAAGTGAAGGCAGAGCATCATGTTCTTTTAGTCTTGGCTCAGCCACATGAGGTACTAGAGTATATATGGTATGGTATTTTTATGGAATTTGTGATGGGGTTACCAAATACATCCAGAGGCCATGATTCAATCTGGGTGATCGTTGACCGATACACCACGTCGGCTCACATCCAACCCATTCAAAATCAAGGACCGGTAGAGGTCTTGGGGTGCATCTATATCCCAGTGATAGTGCAGATTCATAGGGTTACTTTGACGATCATCTCAAACCATGATTCATGCGTTGCATCCCATTTGTGGAAGGGATTATAGGAGGTGTTTGGGACCCAACTATGTGTGGGCATAACCTTTCATCCCTAGAATGTTGTTCAAATAGAGAAAACCATACAAACCTTGTCAGAAAATATTCATGCTTATGTCATTGATTTTGGTTGTATTTGGGAGGTTCATCTACCACTATAAATGTATTCATACAAAAATAGTTATCACTCCAACAATGGTAGAGAACCACCCGAGTCCTTGTATGGGCGGCCTTGCAGATCACCTCTATGCTAGAAAGACCTAGGGGAGTCGGTAGTCATGGGTCCAGAGTTTGCACAAGCTACAACTAAGAAGGCGTAGGTCATCTAGGAGTAGATGAGAATAGCGCTGAGTAGGTATAATTCTTATATGGAAACGAGACAGAGACACTTGGCCTTCATGGTGGGAGACCATGTTTTCCTTCGGGTCTCTCCCTGACAAGGATTGCAGAGATTTGGCTGGGGAAGAATGTTATCTTTGAGATTCATTGGACCGTTTTAGATCCTGAGCAGAGTTGGAGAGGTGGCATATCTACTGACTCTTCCCCCACAGATTCAATGGGTGGATGGTTTTTTCCACATGTCAGAGTTGAGGATATACATGTATGATCCATTGTACATCATCGACTTAGGTAAGCTAGACAATGATGATGGGGTGTATTTTTCATAGTTCATAGTGGAGATAGAGGATCAAGATGAGCCGGTCAATTATGTATAGTCAATTCCTCCTATGTGAGTTTGGCAGTTGCATGTGAACCTCTAGGAGACTAAATGGGAGGGGGGCTTAGATTCGTGCTCAGTACCCCAACTTGTTTGATTTTCCCTTATTTTTTATTTTAGGGATGTAAAGACCTGTGTTGGGGAGACTATAACATCATGGAATTTCATTGTAATTTTTTTAATTATATGGAATTATTTCAAGACTACACACTCTAATGACACATGATTATGAGGGCTAGTGACCCCATAACGAAATTTTGAACATTTTTAAGGTTCGTTCAGTAAATGTGTGAGTAGGTTTTTCTAAATTTTTAAATTGTGCTCAGATTGAAAATCAAAAGGCACCATAGAAATTGGAACACCAAGATTCACCTAGAGATGACTCAACTTCAGCCAGAAAGGGCGAATATAAATATTAATTTTTAGACTATCTAGAATAAAATAATAAAATAAAATTAAAATGTTATTTTATTTCTTATCTCACCGATGAGGGGAAACATAATGATGCTTCGGTGTAGTGGTGAGGGAAATTAATAGATCTCATTAATGGCTCGTTAACAAGAATTGTAGTGACTTTTTAAGGACACGAAACATCAATGTTGTTTCATAGATAAAATATCTTAATGACTCGACGTCACAGCATAACAGAAACACTTGGGCATGTTTTCTTTTTACTAGTTTTATGTGTTGGTGGAATGAGGATTAAAATGTGATGATTATATAGTGAATCTCTGATAGATTACCTCCCCAATGAAGAACAATGAATGCTGGTAGGATGTCATCAACTTCGACCTAACTCGAATAACGATGAATGCCATCGACCTCTTAGCCCCTTGAGGACGAAGCTCTTTGGAAATGAACATCAACGAGGTAGGGGTTTGTTTATGTTTTTTTCTTGATTTTAAAATTCAAAAATGAACGTCGATCAACCAGTGAACAGGTTGATTCGTAGATCATGCGTTCTTGTGGGAGGGTGTTTATTGGGGAATTCTTATCTGGGTTTAAACTATCACTTGTTTGATTGACCTAATGTCCCAAAACATTCCCCTTCTTCAAACCTCTAATGTGGAGGCTGTGGGCCAACACAAACAATGCTTGTGCACCTCTACCTTGTGCATTATTTGTGGTTGCATCCTCAAATTAGTGGAAAGATGGATCTATGGCCAGGCCAGTGATGGAAGTGACCCAACTAGACCCTATGCACAGGCGGATCGAGAAATAGACCACATGAGCAACTCTGGTGGCCCATAGAAGGAATCGCCGAGGCACTAGCAGGAGCGATGGTGATCATGGGATGTGGGAGGGATTTCACCCGTTGGCATGCAGCGGCAGCATAGAGCTATGGAGAAGTGGTGGTCTGGCATCAAGAAGTACTAGGTGGCGGAGGCAGCCTGCGTTTGGGCTGCCTGGGCGAGCTGGCGATCTGCAGTCACAGGAACATGGTAGGAGGGAGGCCTCGTGTTCACAGGGCAGTGAGGGGAGCCAGATGCGGCAATTGGCCACATCCTGGCCAAGACAAATTCCACCAGTCAGCACGTACGGGATTGGCTCATGTAGTTTGGCCATCCCCGGCCAGTGGGAAGGGTTGGACCCACCCACAAAAGGCTGGACCCCTTCCCTTTGGGCCTACCCATTCTAGAATGGATAACTGGAAGAGACCAGGTCACTAGGTGACCCGACATGCTGGACCCTCAACCAAACTGGGTTTGGCCAAGTGAGGCCCATTGGGCTTGAACCACAATCCAGACCGGACCGGACCTACCCAGACCCAAACTAGGTCAGGTCGAGTCAGTCGAATTAGAAAAGAGTATGTGCTGCCCCATGGGTTGGGTTGGCTAGGTCAGTCCGACCGGGTCAGACTGGGCCCAAATGCAACTGGCCCCTTGTATCTAAAACACTAATAACATGCGAACTGGGTGTTCGATAGTTGAGCCATTTGCGGTGTTCCATCACTCTCGACGAGGCATACATTTTGGTATTATCTATGGATACATCCAAGGAATTTCAATTTAAATATATGACTTAGAGGAGAAGTTCTCTTAGGAATAAGTGTGCAGACGAACAGAAACTGTGTGCACCTCAATGGCTGACAAACAAGCAGCTGTGCAGACCTTAGTGGCCCTGAAGACCAGTAGCCATGTGGACCTCAGTGTTCTGATAGCTTTTAGAAACTCTCTATGGATGAGTCCCTCTATACTATGAAACATTATTCAATATTAATAATTATCCATTCCTACTCTAGACTATACCTTGTGTGAGTTATCTTTGCTTTGTGGCTGCTTTCTGGTATTTCTCCATAACAGACTATGGTCCCCTACTGAGTACTATGTTACTCATCCCATGCATGAGCTTCACCAGCATGTGTTGTTTCTTATGCAGAAGATGGACATTTTGACGGAGGACGTGGTGGCCTAGGAGTCGGTAGGGCCCAGTAGGATCAGGCAGACATGATATACTACTTCATCTTTCAATAGCTACACTACTCTTACCATCATGTGGGGTTTTTAGTGTATGGATACTCGAGTCCCCTTGCACATTTTTTTCAGTTCTTTTGTTGGGTCTGTATTCTGGCCCACTAATTTTCAGTTTTTCTTTTACTCATCACTTGTTTTAATATAATTGTTTCCCTTTCAAATTATGGGGTGTGGATTGGTGTGTGATTGCATACAGGTACTTAGGAAAATTCCTCCCACATTCATGATTATGTCTTCGGCACTAGTCACCATCCGCTGGCCTTCGTGAGGCGGGTATTGGTTATTTCATGACATGGGCCCTGAGGTATTAGTCATGAAAACTTTTATAGGTTCTCATATACTTTTATTAAATTTCTACTATAGGGTTCTGTTCAATTATATAAACTTTCAAAAATATAGTTCTCATGATTTCTATTAAACCTCCTTGGATACAAATAGTAGGGACCCTAACTGTAGTATCATGAAGATGGTTTCCACATTATTATATTTGAAATAGATATAAGAAATATCATCTTTAAGGAATGAACAATTTATTATTAATGGTAAAAATGTTACATACATAAAATTCACATTATATTGTAAAACATAAAATTCAGAAAAAAATTTATTGAGAATTCCATTACTCTCCTTGATGTATCCACAAATTTCAATCACAATATACTTCATCAAATCATGGGTAAAATAAAACATCGTAAATGGGTGAGAGAAGATTCTTTGTAAGGATAATTGTATAATGAATTTTATGAATAAATGAGAAAAAGTCAATATGGAAAATAAATTTCTCAAACACATTCTATTTAATCAATAACATGATAATAAAATTACCTGAATAAATGAAAACCGCATAATTATATATCATGATTTAAATGGGATTAATACAAGACCATGTATATTCTAACTAGTAGAATGAACATACAGAATATCAATAAGTGAATTATTAATTATGGAATGCACAATGCTGGACATTTAAACCATATTTTTTAGGCTTCTTCCATGATATCTAATACCATAAAGTCTTGTTCAAAGTCATCAAAACCAATTAAATCATATTCCAATACCTCTATACAAATGGGTAAGGCCTCAACCAAAACCATATGTATTTTTCCTCATGGTACCTACCGATGCATCGAGGGGATATAATAGGACACTTCCATCATGTACATTGTCCAATGCATTCCTAATATGAATGTGGTGAAACATAACCATAATGACTACTTTAATTGAAAATGAAACATATAAAATTTTAATACATACCCCAATCAATAAATATAATTATAAAATAATTGGAGTAAAATCATGAATGGTAATTAAAAAGTACATCCTCAATTAAACTGACCGTAAATAATCCAAATAAAAAATGAGAATTATATCAATGAAATATATCCCCAATATATCATCTTTACATTAAATGGTTGATGTTATTGAGGAACAAAAATACCCTAAAAATATCATTAAAAGAATTCTTGAGGAAAATATAATTTTCATTTTAAAAATGACCTTTTAAATGTAAAATTTCACAAAACATTTTGGAAACGATGTAAATTGACATTAAACTTTGAAACATGTAGTAGATTCTTTAAAACATTGAATATCTATGATAGTACGAAATTTAATAACTGATGAGTACATTAAAACAAATATTCCTTTCACATTTTAGTAAAATACAAATGAACATTAATTTTAAAATGACATAATGTTTTCTTTGAAAAATTTTGGTAGAAATAAAAAATGATTACCAATACATCTAATAAATAATTTTTTAGAAAGGTGAAAAAATAAATCAACAAACATTTCTAGAAAATATTGATTTTTGAAAAAAATGATTTTTGATCATAGAGAGAAATGAAGTAAAATTTGTTAAAAAAATCTTAATCATTTTACGTACAAAATAGTGTGAAAATGGTTCTATTGCATCAAATATTTTTTAAATAATCCTATGAAAATAAAATATATTTATCTTAATATAAAAACATCAAATAATTCCTCTAATGTATACTTAAACAAAAATAATCCTGAATAATGGTGATATTATAAAATAAATGCATACCACTTTCATAAATTTTGTATCATAATTCCAATGATATAAATAAGACTAAATGAAAACTTAAATTACATTATTTTAAAAAATGTTTGGATATTGCATGAAAAATGATATTATATACATCACACAAAATAAATAATGGTTAGATATGATGTATGTCTTAATTATGTAAAAGTGTGATGAGAATCCCTTACCTTGATTCTGACTCATCAAGTACATTATATGTCTTCCTAAAAATAAACTTATAGTAATTATTTAATTTTTTTAGAACTTTTTCAATTTTATTATTCAAATTATTTATGATATTTGTTTGTTATTTATGATTACATAGTCTGTAATGTTTACGTACGATGTTTCTATGATCTCTGTCTTATGTGTTAAAAATGGGTTTAGTAGGTTGACTATTCTCAAAGTGATTATTATTTAAACCTATCAATAATAATAATACAGAAATAAAAATCATAAATAAAAATCAATTAATCTTTTATAAAAATCATGATGTATGGTTATGGAAAATGAAGTATGATAAAAACATAGAGACGGTGGGTCATACATACACATTATTAATGCTTCCATTTTACAAATATCATTATGGAAAGAAGTTATATAATATTTGCTCATTAAAAATATACTATATTCTATATTCTATATTTATATATATCATATATTTGGTTTTTTTATGAAATAATGTTAACATTTTTTTCATGAAGGTGGTATTCCACACATACATGAACAATGTTGTTTTATTTTATTGAGTGAAAATGTAACAAATAAAATGATTTATATATATATATTATCCTTTTAAATTGATAAATAAGTCATTAATGTCATAATTTTTTAATTTATATCATATATATTCATTAAAATTATCCTTATCACCATCCATGTTAATCATTATTAAAAAATGTATCATGTCTCTTCATGAAGCGGTTATCCGCCATACACACGGTGGACATTATGGTATCATATAAAAAATGGAAATTAAAATTTTATATATGATATAATTACTCAAAATTAATAATAATGTTATAAATATAATATCTATACTTTAGATAGTTCTTCATCCCCCACAGTGAGAGGTGGTAATTGAAAAATTAATGACATCAGTTCGTGATATGGTAGTTCACTATACACATGAGTAGTGATTTCATAACCCATTTGGTAGAATTTGAGAATGATATATATATTGAAATTAACATAACAATATATAATTTAAATTAATACACTATTTTTATAATATATTATTTTTTAACATGAATTGATAGAAGAGGAAGAATATGTTAAATAAAAACGCACTTTGAAAAATGTTACCTTTTCTCTAGTTATCCTCCCAAGGTTTTCCCCAAAAGGCTTATTAGGATGGATTAATGCCAAAATTAAGGATTATTAGATTACATGATGTAATTTTTATATTATTTTGGAAGGTTTTGGTTGATCCAAAATTCATGGGAAGTGTGAATAATCGAGGTTAGTGAGTGACTTTTATAATTGATGAAGAGTGGCATTTTTTTAAATACCCAAAATTATTCAACAATGGGAGGTAAATCTCACATCATGCAGCTCCAAAATTGATATATAATTTAATGGATAGAATATATGGCTGATACACACCTATAACACACATATAAACTTAGGGTAGAAAAATAAACTTCCTTATCCTTTATGTTTTACTCAATTTTACCATTTTATTTTTCACTGCAATAACTAGTTCTTTTTACTTATGTAATTTATGTGTATAGACTAAATTAAAATGGTACATATCAGATTATTTCAACCGAATTATTCTAAATATTTAATCCAATTTTTTAAATAAAAATCCATTTTTTAGAATGTTAATTTTAATGCTTGTGCTTGTATTGCACAGAACCCTATTTTAACCATAATTGTGGTAACCAATTTTTAACACTTTTGGATAATTATAATGAATAAAAATTAATCTGAACTCATTGATAAATATTTATTATTATTATTCAAAATAAGGAATCCATTTTACGAAAATAAATTCATAAAGTTTCATAATTTAATTTAAAATTAGTCCCCTAGATGTGATGACAAAGAATGTTTTAAAAGAGAAACTGTTCAAGTGTTTTTAATTTTTTATCATATTTCTAAATAAATATGTTTCCAATAACCTCTATTATTTAATTGATATATTATTTAAATATTTTGACATTAAAACCTATTCAAAAAATAATTTATCATAATGAATAATTTGAAAAAATTGGATATTTTCAATTAAAAATCAATGTTTTTCACTATTCTTTAAAAAATTAGAGTTCTAAAAAAGTTACATCACTATTTTTTAGAGGAAAAAAATATTTTCGATAGGTTACGAAATATAATACCCCAAGCTTTAATGAAAAGTTAGATTTTTTTATTTAAATTATACTTTTTTTACTCAATCATTATAATAGTGGGTGTGAATGGGATAAATGGAATTATGAAAATACGGTTTAAAATATTATATATATTTAATTCTTTTATGAAAAATTTATTATTAAAGAAAATAAACCATTTTTATAAGTAAATGTTTTGGTTTTGGAAAAAACTATTTAAATATTCACAAGTGTGTTTTATACCATTAAATAAAGAATATCACACTTTTTGGATTATATTAAATATATATATATAATATTCAATATAATGTTTAAAATTTATCTTAATAGTTTTCTAGACACGGTATATAAATAAAACCAATTTTACACATAAAAGAAGTATTTTTCTAAAAAGAATGATTCGATATATAGTAATGGGGAAGAAATATTAAATATATTTTGACACTCTTATAATTTTTTTTAAAATAAAATTAATATTTTAAATTAGAATATCAAAATTTACTGTTGTTTATTTTTTGTTATTTTAATGACAACTATCATGTTTTGATGAATGGTGTAAAATATGGCATTTTAATTGAGAACAAGTTTTTCATCAAATTTATTTATTGTGTTGAAATATATATAAGAATTATTTTAAGGCATATTTAGATCCTGTATAGGTCATTTAATCCAATTTAGGTCATTGGAATAAATATCACACTGAAATTGGATATAAAAACATTGTGACCTATAAAATATTTTTACTTTAAAAACTCGTTTTCCCATTACGTCAAGAGGATTAATTTTTAATTAATTTTTATTTTTTATGTTTTTTCAATTTTGAAAAATGGATTTCATATTTTTAATAATAGTGATTATCTATGAAAAATTGGTCTCTTTAATTTGTTGACATTATTAATAGTAACATTTGTAATTTTTTATTACTGCAGTTAAGGGTAAATTGGGTAATTAATAGTAAAAATAGTATTATAAATATTTTAAAATTAACTTATACCAAGTAATAATTTAATTTCATGAGTATTTTCCTACATAATAATCAAATTATTAATCAGGATACCATTTATTGTATTTTGGATGAGAATATAACATTTATACCATTATATTCCCTGGAATGTTAATTTTAACATACATTTTTGTAAAATATGAAATATTTTAAATATGGAATTATATAGGGGATATATTAGAATATAAACATTACTTTGAAATATAAAATATTTATATACATAATGATATTTTATTTATAATTTTTTGTAAAAATTGAATCACCTTAAATTGTTACACAATGATGATGTAGTAATTGTCTAATTAATTAAAGAATAAAATAAATGATATTAAATATATTGAAATATAAATAATTTGATATAATTAATACCATAAAATAATTTTATGGATTCTGTTGACATGATAGTGATGATTTAAAAGATTTTTTTTTCAAATATATTATTATGTAATCATATTTTAAAAAATAACATGATGGATATTTTCAAAATTCACACTACTGGTATTTTAAAATAAATGATATTTTATTAAATTATAAAAAATTCATTAAAATATATTATTTAGTAAAATTATTGGGTTAATTATTATAATGTCAAAAATTACTCATTTATTGGTATTTTTTCATTTTAAATAAATCATTATAACCCTCAAAGTGTAAATTACATGATGTCACATTAAGAGTCAAAAGAGTTATTTAAGTGTTAAAACAAAAGGACAAGGATAAATGATCATTAAAAACATGTGAATTTTTAATTGGATAAATTTATTTCACCCATTAAAATAAAATATTTTAAATAAATCATTTTTGGGCCATTTTTTATTTAAAATTAATTTATATTAATTTAATATTTTGAAGAATTCCAAGAGTGCCCCACCCCTATCATATAAAATAGAACCAATTATTCTCATTTCTGTAAACATAAAAAACTATTTGGATCTGGAAAAATCCTCAAAAATAACTTCCAAGAGTCCCTCCCCATATTCTATATGCGTTAGTATAGTCATAACACCATCCTTAGAGTTGTTAAGTTTTTAATTAGAGGAGTTCTTATAAAAGAGATGTATCCTTTTTCATTATGTGTTTCTATTTTATTTCTTCTTCCACTTCATTAAATCATTATTCAAACATGATGAAATAACAAATTTAGTATCCCCAATATTCTAGGATGTTATTATGTTAATATCATCACCCAAATCCATCTCCACATCCATCAAATGAAAAATTAATTAATTGTCCTTGTGGGTGGAGAACTACCACCTCGTGTACCGATATAATTCGTTTTCCATCACCTTATATCAATAATGGTTATAATGATAGAATTAAAGTTCAAATATGATGTTTATTGAAAATTTATTATTATTATAATAAATTATATCATTTTTGTTGTTATGATTCAATGCACATGAAAATGGTACCATCTTTTTTGTGTACGTGTGAACTATCATATCCGTGAAGTAATGTATTAGTTTTTCATCACCTCATCAAATGGATAATATAAATAAGTATATTTAAATGATTGATATGATATTTATGATATTATTATCATTATTTAAATATAAAAAAATTAATTATATCCTTTTCATAATGTTCATTGAAAAATTGAAATGTTACTTATCCATATGTATGACCTATTTTCTCCATGATTACAATGTAATTACTTTTTCATAACCATACATAAATGGTAAGATTTAAAATAAAAATTGAGGTATAATTTTTTTTATTATTTTATGAATATTATTTTTGACATGATTGAATAATGACCATTTCATTAATGGACATTGTACCAAAGTCATTTTGGACTCAGGTGTCGAATATCATCAAAACGTCCAAACTAAACTTAAATAATTACATAATTGTTATAAAATGATAATAAGTCATATTAAAGGATTAATAAACATGAAAAATCCCTCAATAAAGTATATAATTAACATAATTTTCTTATTAAGGTAGATAATGATTTTATAAGATGAGTAAGACTCAAAATAAGGGATTTTGTAACAATCTCTTTTCATTAAGGCATTTACTAATTATACCCACCTTTATTATTTTATGAGTTGTATATATAGCCCCATATAAAATAAAATATCATTAATTTATATAACTTGTGTTGTCTAATGTTTTTTAAAAACATTATTCTTTCATGGGGTATATGATTTAAATAATTATGGTGGTATGAGACACTTTGAATATTTAAAGATTTAATATAAAAATAATTTTTTCCCTTAAAATATTCATGATATTAAATATATAAATATAAAAGGATTATGAAGGAAATTTTAATTCTATTTTTAATTTAATACAATTATTTTCAAAAAGGAAAATTTTTAAGAGTTTTATACAAAAAAATTTGAAAATAGAAAGTTGAATGTTTTATTGTTAATGTAAGAAGAGAGAATGACTTTTCCACCGCTGTAACTATTATTTAATTTATAGCCACCTTTACAAGAATACATGTTTTCATAATTGAATAACCCCCTTTCATTCTATTGGGGTCTTTTGTGATTGAAAAGTATTTTCTAATAAAATGGTATTTTAACATGAAATTTTTATTCAAATCATACTAAATGAATTTTTCCATGGTATTTATGATGGAAACGTTTTATTCATGAAATGGTAATTTAACATTAAACGAAAAGGGTGAGATTGATACAGCTTAAAGGAAGGGATGATCCCCATTTTAGATCGTCTATGATCCCTATAAAACAAATAGAATTGGATGAGCCCCATTATAGCTCATTGGTGACCAGATATACCTTATATGAAGGGATGATCCTCATTATAGATCATGGGTGAGCCATATATAGATTATAAGAAGGATCATACCCATTATAGATCTCAAATAAATTAAGTAATATTAATATTGGAATATGGTAACATGATTATTCTAATTGAATGTTTCTGAAAAGGGTTTTATTATTATGATATTTCAAGTCACCAAAATGAGTTTTAATATTTTTATATAGGATTTAATGATTTTATTTGGGAAACAATATGTGTTTCTTTTATAGGAAAATGTTATTTTTATTTTATTGAAGAAAAATATATGGGATTTCATGTTTTTCACTTGATTAATGATTTTAATTTTTTTTATGTCGCTTGAAAAGATTTTTTTTCTCATTCCATTTTTTGAAACGTATATCACATGGTTAAATGATTAGTAGATATAATGATGAGTAAAAGATAAATATTGTGATATTATATCTTTGAAAGAAACCATGTTTTATTTTAAAATGTTTTGTTTGGTGAAAAAATAGACAATGAGTGAATGTATTCATTTTTAATGTATGGGTTTACTATGTAATTGTTTTTCAAAATTCATTAAAACTCTAAAATTAAAAGATCCAAATTGTAAATTCTAGATAAAAATACTATAATATTTTATTATAAAGGTAGGGTCTTTGTAGTTGGTGTCTCAGGAAAGTTTTAGACAACTTTAGGGATTAATACTTTTGGCTAAAGATGGGATAAGTTTCTATGTATATACTTTTAGTTAATATATGTTCTATAAGTTTTCAAGATGAAGAATATTCAGTTACAAATGGAAAGTGGAGAATATAAAACAACATTTTTATCTCTTCCTGATTAATTTCTTTCAATAATTATGGTAAATTAATCTCCTAATGACTCAAAAACTCCTTCTAACTTAAGACTCTCTTGAAAACAGTTGTATGAAATATCAAACACCTTCTCTATAAATTGATAAAACCGTGGTTCATTGGTTTTTTAATTAAACCATATTTTTTAGATTTTCTCATATTTTTTAAAAATGAAAATATTATTAAATAATTTTTAGATATTTTACTTTATAAAAATATTTTGAATCATATTTTGATATTAATGTAGTTTTTGAAGAATTATAATATTTCAAAAACTATTTATATTTGTTTTTATGACATAGACATTAAGAAAATACATACCATATTAAAAAAGGATCCTTTATTGAATGTTTTAGAAAAAACCTAGTCTGAATGTTTTATAAAAATCATTTTTTATCACATTTTTTAGTATTATGTGGTAGACACAATTATTTTCCAAAACTATTTCTCTTCTAACACCCATTCAAACTATGTGGTACAATGTGTATTTGGACATAGGAAGTGGGGGAATTTGATGAATAAATAAATCATTATTGCAATGCACATACCATATATCTATGTTAACAAAATATTGATGAAATATGGTGGACACCATAATCATAGTATGATATTTTTCTTCTTATAATATTTTTATTAAATCATAGAGATATGATGTGTAAAATTTCAAGATATAAAAGAATTAATATTTTGAGGTAATTAAAGGTATAAGATAACCATTAATGTTAAATAATTATAATAACATATGAAACTATACTTGTCATATAAGTGTATTTCCCAATGTTTTCAAACCAATTAGTGAAATAATTCCTCAAATCTATGAAAAGGATCTTGAAACAAAGATTTAATCCATTTAATTTTCATATTGAGAAATCAATGACCTTCTAACCAATCATAGATTTATGGTTTTATTTTTTTAACAATGTCCTAACAAGGTTATCTATCACACCCCAAAATATCTTGATAGATAGTTTTATATTCCCAATCCATGAGGTCTTAAATTAATCCCTAATATGACTTATCACTGGTGACCTTCATATTTCTCTTTTTTTAATATGGAAGTTTCATTAATCCTCTTTCAAATGTGTTCTTTGAATAAAGTATTTTGGAAAAGTAAATCCTTAATTACCAACCCTAAATTCAAAATTATTAGGACACAATTTCAACTGGCATAGAATGTAACATGACTCTATTTTAAAGGAAAACATATGTTCGATAACGTACCAAATACCTCACATCATGCTTAAAAAACAATTAAATATTGTTATTTAAATGTTAACGTTATACTCTAGAAATTAAAATGGATTGTATGAATAGGGTATAATTAATTAAAAAAGTATTTTTTATAAATTTTCAAATAATTACTTATTTTTTTACTAATTAATAATAAATGAAAATAAAACATTTTTTAAGGAATTCTATTTCCTCGAAAAACTATTTAAATGTGCACAACTTTGTTTTATACCAGTAAAGAAACAAATAAATATTGGTGGATTATATTAATTAATTATATATATAATTTATTCAAAATAATGTTTAGAAATCATTTTATCTATTTTATTTACATTATATAAGAATAAATCTAATTTTATGAATAAAAGAAATTTTTTTCTAAAAATAAATATTTAGCACCTTTTAATGGAACACCTCTTTAAAATATCAATTTTACACATTTATAAATTATATTTTTAAAAATTAAATTATTATTTTTATTAATAATATCAACATTTTTTTTGATTTTTTGTTTATTTTTTTGAAAAGTTTCATATTTTAATGAACAGTGAAAAATACAGCATTTTAATTGCAAACTACTTTTCATAAAATTTATTTATAGTGATAAATTATATATATGAATGGCGTTAATGTATAATTAAATCAATTATATTTCATTTAATCGAATTTATGTCATTGTAATCAATTTTACAATGAAATTCAATATAAAACATTAGAAACTTTCAAAAGTTTTTCCTTTAAAACATGTTTTCTTTTTTCCATCAAATAGGATTAATTTCTAATTAATTTTTAAATTTTCTATGATATGGTTTTTGGAGACATGATTTGATATTAGGAACCACAATGTCCAAATTTTTTAAATATTTCCCTTTTATTTTTGTTGTGTATGATTAAAAACTTCAATAATTTTTTTTATTACCACGGTTAAGTGTAAATCGAATAATTAAGGGTAAATTTAATATTATAAATGTCATAAAATTACCCTAACACTTGCTTTAATTTTATTTAATGTGTATATTTAGTCACTAAGAATTAAATTATCAATTATGATGCCATTTATGGCCTTTTAATGTGAATATAACTTTTATAATATTATATTCCAATGAAATTCAATTTTCATACATATTATTAACAACTAAAATATTTTTGAAATATGGTTTTATAAATGTTATGTTAGACTATAAATAGTATTTTTTAAAAGAAAATGTTTAAATATATTATGAAAGATTATTTATAATTTTTAGTGATAACATAATTACATTAAATTGTGACTCAATGATGATGAAACAATTGTTCGATTAATAGAAGAATAAAATAAATGATATTACATGTATTAAAATAAATTTAATATAAAATAATTAATATCATCTAAGAATTTTATGGATGAATATGAAATTTTAATGATTATTTAAGTGATTTTCTTCAAAAATATCTTATTCGTGTGATATTTTTAATATTTTTTGTGTTAAATAGTGTCAAAATTAACACTAATGATATTTTAAAATAAATGATATTTTCTTAAATTATATAATGTTCATAAAAATATAAAATTCAAAAAACAATATTGGTATATGTATTAAAATTTCATCAATTATTTATTTATTTTCCATTTTACATTTTATGGTAGTTATAGTATCCGTCAAATTATAAATTACATGATATCATTGTAAGAGATAAAAGGGTTAAATAAGGGATAAAACAAAAAAAGATAAAGATTAAAAAATAATGAAAACTGGACTAAATTTAATTTTATGAATTTATTTCTACCCATAATTATCCTATATTAAAAATAAATCATTTTATATTCATTTGAAATAGATGATTGATTTATATTAATTTAATATTTTGATGAATTCCAAGTGTGCCCATCCCATGTCATTTAAAAGGGAACCAATTCTACTCATTTAAATACACTTAAAAACCTATTTTATTTGTCCAATATCTACCCCCAATAACTTCATAAAATCCCTCCCCAAATTTTATAGGCCTTATTTTTGACATAAAACCCTCCATAGAACTGTTAAGATAGTTATAAAAGGAGGTTGTCTGAAAGGGTGGTATCATCTTTAATTAAGTGTTTCCGTTTTATTTCTTCTTTCACTTCCATAAAATATTCTTCAACCGGGTTGAAAAAAATAAATCAAGTATCCTTAGTATATAAATATTTTATTATGTTAATATAATCACCAAAATCGATCTCTATTTCCATCATATTGGAATTGAATTAATAGTTCGTCTGTATGGAAAACTACCATCACGTGAACCGATACAATTCATTTTCCATCCCCGTATCTCAAGATTAGTAATAATGATGGAATGAAAATTTAAATGTTATATTAATGGAATTTTTATCATTATGAAAATATTATATATCATTTATTTTGTTAACTTTATATGAACAAGAAAATTTTATTGTAGTTTGTGTGTACGTGTGAACAACAACCTCCATAAAGTGATGTGATTCATTTTTCAGCACAATATATCATGTATAATATATATATGAATATTTAAATTATTAATATGTTATTTATTATATTACTAAAATTATATAGTGATAAAATAATAATTAGCATCTTTATATAATGATCATTGATAAATGAAACATTACTCAAGGGTATGTATGGACTACTATCACCCTCCTTATAACATTGTTCATTTTCATAAAAATATATAAATTATTTTATTTAAAATTATAATTTACATATAAAAGAGATTATTATTTCATTACAATTATTTTTTATATGATGTACTAATGACAACTTTGACTATCGGAATTATACAAATTTTAATTTGGACTCATATACCCAATATCATCGAAAAGAAAAATGTGAACTTAAATAATTATGTAATTTTTATAACAAGATAATAAGTGATAAAATTGGAATAATAAAATATAGAATATAATCAATAAATTAAATAATTTACCTATTTGTATTATACATAATGATAAATATTGTACAGGATGGGTCAGCCTTATGGTAATGGATTTCATCTCCATTTACTATCATTGAGTAATTTCTTGATGACGGGAACCATTAATCATTTATGTGGTGTATATACATCACCCTTTGACACATAATATCATGAATTTATTTATTTTCATTTAACTATATGTTTTGCTAAAAATATTTCTTTCAAGGGGTTTGTGATTTAAATGTTCAAACTGGTATGGGACACTTTGATTGTTTAAATATTTAATTTCGATATATTTTTCTCCATGTGAAAATTATTGAAATTATTTAGATAGATATAAAATTATTATAAATGAAATTATATTTCTATTTTTAAACTAATTAAAATGTTTTCAAATTGAATATTTTTAGTTGTTTTTTATGGAACATTTTGATAAGTGAAAAAATAATTTTTTATTATTAACATACATGGAATGAATGACATTCATGATGTCATAATATTATTTAATTTATATGTTTCTATGAAATATTACAGGTTTTATTAAATAAATAAACCCTTTTAATAATTTTGGATTTTTTGGAATTTGAAATTATGTTTTTAATGGAATGGTTATCTCAATACAAAAGTTTCTTTTATATGGGATTAAAATAGTTTCTCAATGGGTTTTAAGATGGAAATTTTTTATTCATGAAATGTTACATGAGAAATATATGAAATGGGTGAGCCAAATATAACTTATATGAAAGTTTGAGCCCAATTATAGCTCATGGGTGAGGCCAATACATCTTATAGAATGGTTTTACCATCATTATTTCTCACAAGTGATCCTAATGTAGCTTATACGATGAGATGATCCCCATTATATCTCACATGTGATTCTGATATATATTATAGAATGGGAGATACCCATTATAGGTATTCAAATAATTGGTTATTAATAATATTGAATGTTATATACATGTCTAATCAAATTGAAAAGGTTTTCAAAGGGTTTTATGTATATGATTCTCTAAGCCACCTAAAAGTTTTTTAATTATATTCAATTATTTTTAATGATTTTCATTGTGAAAACATATGTGTATTTTTCGAATTAAAGCGTTTTTGTTTCATTATCTCCATGAAAATGAAATCCGTTTTCATATTTGTCATCAGATTAATGGTTTTATTAATTTTATGTCCCTTAGTGAGCTTTTTTCTCATCACATTTTTTAAAAAGCAATTCATAGGGTTGAAAGATGAGTAGTGATAAGTATGAGTAAAATATAAAAATTGTGATATTATATCATGAAAAAAATTATTTATTTTAGAATGTTTTTTTATGAAAAAATGGACAATGAGTAAAAGTGACCACTTTTAATGTATGGGTTTACTTTGTTAGATTTTTTCCTAATTCCCCAAAACTCTAAATTAAAGTGATCCTATAATGTGAATTCATGATAAAAAAACACTAGAATATGTAATGTTAATGGTTTATTCCTTACAAAAATCCAATAAAATCACCATATGATATTCTTTATTATCCATTTTGAAAAATTAAGTTCATTTTATAATATAATTTTTCAAAAAAATTAACATTTATTTAAATCATGCCCATAAAACATGGCTAATTATCTTTTATAAAAAATACAGTATTTCTGAAAATATTTCTTTTTGAAATAAATGATTCTAATTTTTTTACTAATAAATATATATCCATGATTTTTGTTATTTGGTTTTTACTATTCATATCCATAAATTAACTAATAAGTGGTACCTATTATATTAAATAATATTATTTTAATAACAATTCATATTTCTATTAAACTTGGTATTGTGTGTCACACTAGCTAATCTCAGTGGTGTGTGTAACAAAAGATAAACTCAGTGGTCAATGTACCACAAGGTGAAATATTTATTGTTTGTAATGAATTATATTAATGATATTTAATTTATTTAATAATAAATATATCATAAAATCTAGGGGTGATATTTTTTATTCTAATCTGTATGTTTCATACCTTATACACCGTCAAATATAATGTTATTCTTATTGAATTTATGTTTTTAATTGAATAATTATGTAACATGAAAAAATGAAAGTATATCCATCTAATAAATATAAATAGGTTCGTAACATAAAACATATGTCAATGAAACAACATTATGTTGAAGAACACTTATTCTCTTGGTAATCTATGATTTAAAACCCCATGAATATGAGAAACATATATAGATTTTAAAATTGACCAATGTTTTCTGAAAATAATAATAAAATTAAATCATAAGGATTATATAGACCATATATCCGAAAAAAAAGTGGTGAAAATAGAATATATCTCAATGAAATAAAAGTGATATGAGAAACCCTTACCTCAAGTTCGACATACTTCAAATGAAATCTAACAATCTTTATAATATATTTAAATTATATAAATTTATATTCCAAAATAATTTATATAATAATTATGACCCATATTATCCAATTATAAAATTTTGTCACCCATTATTTAATAACATCTTTTAAATATCATTTTCTCTTTCTGTTAAATATTTTATATTTCAAGGAAGATTTAGTTTTGCAGTTTTTTCCCCTATATATTCATCATGGTTACATAATCCAAATAATTTTAATCATTACATAGATAACATATATATATATATATATTAATTATGTATATATTTATATCCATCAATTAATGATATTTATAAAAAAAATAGACTTTTTATGAAGAAGGTAGGTTGTTTGTACCCATAAACAATGTTGTGATTTTCTAATGAAAATAATGAAATAAAGACAGATAAAATATTATCATTAAATAAACATGATGATATCATAAATATCATATATAAACATTATTTATATATTTATAACTATCCAAATAAAATGATAACTAAAAATGAATTACATTCCTATGTCAAGACGATATGTCGTATGTACGTGCGAGTGATGTCTTCATTTTCGATAAGATGTGAAGGAGGTGGATAATGGTTGTTACATGATCATAAAAATTTTATTATATTAAAAATAAATAAAAAATTATTTTATAATGGATACCACATATTTAAAGGATGTATAAGAATAAATAAGATTGAAAGCACTCAATAAAGATTTACACCTCTTCGTTTCTGCTTTTGGCGGACAAAATAACCCTTCAAAGGATGGTGTTTTTGGAAATAAAAAAAAGAACTTTCACTTGGGCAAGGAATCTATGAAGGTATAATAGTATATATTTAATGACATAGAAATATCATTAAATTTGGAGAAGATAAGTTATGTTGTCTCCTTTAACATGGGGGAAAGGACAAACATGTAACTAATTAAATGATTGAATTATATATATATATAAATATTGAAAATTAGAACCAAGTAACAAAAATATATATATTAAAATATTATATAATGTCTAAATAGACTCATTCAATCACATTTTGATAGGGTTTGGATACATTTTATAACATATCTTCTAGTTAAACAGCAATAAACTCATTTTAACCTTAACTATGATGACACATCTTTTAATCATGATAACATAATAATATGACTAGATCTAAAATGGGAACATGTAAATAAATTAATAATTATGAATAAAAACTTGGAAACCAATTTATGTTATTTTTTGGGTGTGGTATAAATTACATTTTATATAATAATGAATCATATGAAAATAGTTTTAAGGAAAATACTTGATTTAAGAGTAAAAAACATTTCACTATGAAATGAAGCAAGAAATTATTTTACCTAATTTTTGTAGTTAAAAAAATTAATGGATATGTTTTTTGTAGTTTATATGCAAGTAAAATATGAATTTAAAATTCATACCATATTATAAAATACAAACACCAAAAAATGTTTTTTATTTGAATATATTATAACTTATCTTCAGAAAATTTAATATTAGGTTACTAAATTCAAAAAAATATGTTCAATATATTATTTAACTCCTAAAACTAATATTTTTCTAAAACAAACCCATTAAATAATATAAAGGTATATTTTACAGAGATTTTAATACATTACATAACATTTTTAAACTAATTTTAAATATTTTACATTGGTGATAAGTATTTAATATTGTTACTAATCATAATTAAAAAATGATAAGTTTACCTCATTAAATTATATTTATTTTACAACATAAAAATATATAATCCATTTAATCATATTCAATTTATATAAAATAAATTATTTAATTAAAAACTAATCCACTAAAAAATGACAGAAACCATTTTTCTAGAAAACAATATATATTATTGTAAGAATAAAATGTATTAATTTTAAAAAACACATAAAAAATTATTCCAATGAGCTTAAATCGATTATTCATTATATAAATGGAATTATTTTCCATTCAAACCATTTTTTACACAAAATATAAAATTATAAAATCATGAAAATAAAATAATTTCTTCGATAAAAATAAGCATTTTTCACTATTTACTGTATAATAAATCATCTCATAAAAATATAAAAAATTATTCCTAAAAAATTTTGATTCATTTTTTGAAACAATTATATCATTTTTTGAAATAATATATTTAAAAGGTAGAGAAATTAAAATTAATAATTTCTCATAACTTTCATTAAAAACAGTATTTTGATGAAAAAATAGTTTTTAGGAAAAATAATTAACAGAAAATGTAGTAGTTAATTATTAATTAATTTACATTATACAAAATCATAATTAATATTTTTTATAATTTGATTATTCGTATTCATACATCCAATTTTAACCACTATGTCATAATGGTCACACTAGAATAATATTATTTTTGACATTGTTTATTTAATCTTGGGTTTGTGTGTATCGCAAGATATCAAAGAAATTAAATTTATATTCATGAAAATAAATCATAATATCTTAGGGTGCAACATTACTTTTCTTATTCAACATATATTGAACTATGAAACTTATGTCCTGTTTCATTCACAACACTTCTTCTTTCTGAGTTGAAATTTCTTTATGATTTCACAAAATTTTATTACTCAACATCCTTAAACATGTAATATATGATCTTATTAACCAAGGTCAGTTTTATTTTATTAGATATTCCTTTTCTTAATGATTCATTTTTTTATCCTTTTTAACTATTTTCTCTTCTGTCCAAATCCTTTTAGTTTCCTTACTACATTCTTTGAACATAATCTACATTTTCTATTCAAATTCTATCCTATATTATTTATCGACATCATCGTGTAATGACTCAACACAATTTTCAAATTTAGTAAATAAATATACCTCATCACCTGATGTTATAATTTAATATGAATTATGTTTCTCTATATTAATCATTAAATTCTTATTTATTATTATATTATGCTTAATTTCCTTCTTACCCTTATTATATTATCCAATATTCTCACATTTTTCATCTAATTCTGATTATAGGGACTATTTCTCTGTACAATAACTAGAAAAATTCCCAATGCCTTAAAAATACCATTATTTTAGTAACTGTGTATCTTTTTATTTCTACTTTCCATTGTTCAACCCTCATGATATAAGATAAACAATATACTTAATCCCTTCATAACCCTTAGTGTTTGAATATTTTTTCTAGTAACATGTTTTACTTTCACATTATCATTTTATATTGATTCAAAATTTATTTCATCAATCCCATTCATCTAAAAAGTGGTACTTTTCCTCATATCCTATGATATCACAATGTTGTGTAAATTATCAAGTGTAAAATATTCTAATTCTACTAAGGATGAATTGTTTTTAATAAAATCAATATGAAAGATTCATCATAAATATTTTTATAATAATCAAATCTCCACGATTCTCCCCAAAACCCCATATGTTTCTCACAATATCATTGAGCCTTATATATTATTCCTAAACTGTCTCATAATTATTCATTTTTTATATCCTTGATTTGGATCCTACGGACTATTATCTTGCCTTCATTGACTTTGATATTACTTCCATAACTATTTATCATTTTTTCTCATATTTCATGTATTGTTTCAAGAAACGTGACATTGATATACACCTATTGTGAGAGATAAATTATAATGGAATTTTTAACCTTAAAATTTAGCTCAGTATTTCTCTTTTATTTAATAATTTCAATAGCTCCATCAATAATGGGTGGGAACCTGAATTTCAATGTATATCTCACTTCCAAGCTGACCGATAAGAGATATTGTAGAATTATATTCCCCCAACTATAATAATTATCCCCATTGAACTTGTTAACACCTTTTCTACTGACTATATTGATATTTAAAATTTCACGAAATTCTAACTGTATTTTTAGTGGATATTATCCATTTAATTACCATTTTGGATAACGATGCTAGATTGAAAAAAGGGGTTAATTACTAGTAAGATATTATGAATTAAGATCCTTTTGAATTCATCATATTGAACTCCATATAATTCTAAATCAACAAAATATTATCTCTTAGTATCACATCATACGTAGCATTATTAATTGATAATAAATCACATAATATTTACAATGTTTTGAAAAGAATATTAATCCTTCACATGTGGGATGTAAATCCTAGAATGGATCATCCACTAAATCTATATGTACCTACAAGAGGAACTAATTATACTTCCAAATCCCACATCAGTAAATGTTGTTTATATAGCGTGATGACAACTCTTCATAAACATTCCATAAACCAAACTTACAAGTCCATTCAATTTTGATCCAACGATATAAAGTCCAAGATATTTTTTTTGTTCCTTATACACCAGTTTTGAATTGATATTATCCTATTAGTAGTCTAGATGAACAATTTTACTCATGTATAACATTCACAGACATTATCAATAGTACTAGTTTTGAAAATCATCACAATATATTGTGTAATCCGTGTTCTTATCACCCTTTATATATCCTCGATTAAAATGTTCTATCATCTCTCAATATTTACGCTAAGTAATTTTTTATTTTTATGAAAAATATTATCAATTTTAAGACACTTAGTATCTTCATCACTTATTGTATGAAAATATATTTCACATGTATTTGAAGATATTATAAATCATCAAAAAACATAATAAAATATTTATAACAATTTGGATATAAAACCAAGATGATTTAGATTAGGTATCTGAAATGCACGGCCGATTGTCACCTATCGACCAGTCAAAGTTCTGGTGCTCTGCTATTGTGTATAGCATCTCTTGGGTCTAATACTCATCGATGAA
Organism: Viscum album; assembly: GCA_963277665.1. Lineage (NCBI taxonomy): Eukaryota > Viridiplantae > Streptophyta > Magnoliopsida > Santalales > Viscaceae > Viscum > Viscum album. The sequence goes on along the minus strand of OY728122.1, from coordinate 571,874,728 downwards.
ACTTTGTAATAGTCATTTGTTTTTAGTTGATAGTATTTTGATTAGGGGGTTTGTTTTCAAAACTTAGTTGAAATTATTGATTGATGATTGATTTAACAATTTGATAAATATTGGGATTAGTACATCATTAGGTAGTTAAGCTTGTGATATCCTTGATCTTTTCTTTATATTGCATTTAAATTAACACCCATGTCACAAGTTGACGTTGATTAGAATTACCAAGTGTTAAGGATTTAATCCAAGACTTAACTTAACTTTGGTTTCTAATCATGATCATATCTTGTTTATGGTAGTATATTTATGGATCCAGTAATCATGGAAACCATGTGTTAAACAAAACAATTCATTAATCCATGACATGATAAGTCCAACATACACAATGTTAATTCAACGAATACTCATCGAGAAAAAGCTCTCAGTCTCTTAACATACCTAAATTATAACTTCCCCCATTGAAATATTTACTGATCCATTAAGTGGTTTATTAATCTAATAATATATATTTATGGCGATTAATTATAAATAGAAGAAAAAGAAAGGGACAATATAAGAGTAGTGCGCCGAACACACACACAAATGATGAAGAAATTGTTTAATATAGAATTTATATTGAATGAGGAAGAAAAATAAGAGAATGTATTTTTACTTTATTTAGGATATTTTAAGAACATTATTATTAAACAACAGAAGTTGGGTTAGAGTAAGTGATTTTGAATAAGAAAAATTCATTAAAACAGATTTACAAAACATACACTTACAAGATTTCAAATAAAAAAGAACACAAAAGTAAATGAAATGAAAGAGAAGAGGAAGGGTATATCAAGTGAAAAAATGAGTTTGGAAATTCCTCCCATGACATTGGAAGAACCTTGGTCATTCTAATTGATCCTCCTTTATTCTAAAATTCCAACCCTTTTGAAAGGAGAGAAGGGGATGTATTAATAGCCCAAGGTGGTGGACTGTTTGCATTCTAGAATTACCCCTCCACTTGGCTCGCCGATTTGAACATTCATAAAGACGAATCATGAAATATCACCTTCTTCAATGTTGTATATATAAAAGCCCTATTTCAACTGTGAAAAGTTGGCATCCATTGGACTTATTTAACAAAGGTTATGGCGGTTTTAATAAACAATTCTGATCTGTCCATTTCAATCCTGACCTTTTCAAAGACCATAATGTGAATGTGTTTTGGAAGAGGAAGAAGCCTCAAATAAAAATAATTTCTCCAAAAGAGTTTTCCGAACATACCTCATATTTCACACTGAAAAATCACAACTCTAATGGATTTCCACATCAGGAGAAATGTCCACATTTGTGTGCTGTATTTATTTCTCGACCAGAATGGTGGTCTGGATTTCAATGCCTCATTTGGGCCCATTGTTGTTATTATTAGGCCTTGAAATTTTTATCTTGGACTAATTACATAATCCCCCGAACTATGTATGAGAATAATGGAATTTGGACTTCTTTATTTGTTCCATTAAATCAATCTTCATGAATAGTCCAGTTTCTTCACAGATTCATTAGTCTTGTTTGTGAGGACCATATGACCCTTCAAATGGAAGAATTGGCTCATGGTACCTTCTAATGAAATGTTGTGTATTTAAATTAGAATCCTAAAAAATAATAACCACAAAATTTGGATTAGTATAGTGATGTTTATTATGAAAACAGTAAACTAATTCAATTGAACTACTTCTAAAAATGCTCAAAAATTATACTTAATATTAAAACATTAATATTTCACACAAATTATGCACATTTCATATAAAATAAGTAAAGGGGTTATATAATAAGTCATGAAAATATTAATAACATCAACTCACCCACACATAGTTTTGTGCATTTCCTCATGTGCAACAAATATAAAAACATGAAAAAATCATTTTCACTCACAAAAAATTATTAAAATTTTGTTTTCTCCCATTAGGGGAGGTTTAGACTATTTCACTAATCCATTTTGAATTCCACCACAAGTTGTTACAGAAAAAATGTTCAAAAACTAATTCATTTTTTATGCTCAAATTTAGAAATAGAAATTTTGGACACTCAAAACCCACACCTCTCAAGATGATAAAATTCAATTGAGGAGGTTCACTCTGTCACCAACCAAAAGTGAAAATCATAGAGTTTGAAAGAGATATAACCTTCCAATAAATATCCAAAGTGAAAAAGAATCAAGAAGACTTTTTGAGGGGGTTTTCTATGGCTATGGGATGGTAGGAATATAATTTCAAAGAGGGAGAAGAAGAGGGTTAAAACACCATCATAGAAAAAGTAATGCACATTTTTTTGAAATAAAAAATGAATGAAAACGAAAACACATATTTACAAGGGAATGATTGTGTGAAGAAAGCCACAATAGAGGAAGAAAATATGAATGTAATGAGAATATGGAATATCTACAAACCACAAAACTTCCCCAAATTACATAAGAACATAATGCAAGTGTTTTTTGTTACTTTTTTCGAAAGTTGAACATGTAAAAGATCTCACACTCATATCCTAACCCATGATTGATCTCCTCAAAACAATAATTGTAATTGTTATAACAATATCAATGGTTGTGGAAGAGTGATTTTTGACCTACCAAAGAAACAAACCAAATTTGTTTTCTCTTTTTTTATTTTTCCTTTTTGAATTTTTTTATTTTTTTTGAACACATAAACTTGTTAATAACATTTACAAAATTACATAAATGAAAGTACATTACATTCCCCAAAAAAACTGAATGACAACCTATCCCCCACACTGAAATGGATGCTTTCCCTCAAGAAGATGATAACTCTTTGAAAATCAATAATAGGGTACCCAAACAATGAAATCGATTCCCCCCACACTTAAATTTCAAAAAATTATGCAATGAAAAACCATGTTGATATGGGGTGGTAAATGGTATTGGGATTGTAATTTGGCTATCAAAGAAAAGGTTTTCATAGTCTCGAATGGGCATTCAAAATGAGGATTAATGAAGGGAATTGGGAGGCTATTTGGCTATTGTGATTCTCATGTGGTTTAGAAAATGCATCTATCATATTAAGGCACACTAAGGTAGGAAATTCAGCTTGAAGGTCCACAAACTCAAGACTCCCAAATGGGGGTAAAAACAAACATTTTGAAAAGATGGCCACAGGTGGCCTTGCCATGAAAGCAAATGTTATTCCTCACGGTTTGGGAAAATAATTTTCCAAATAAAAAATTGAGCATTCAAAATTTGTTAATTTTGACACTGTACACCTTTTCGAATGTCATAATGAAAATACAATATTTTTTATTTGAAAACATGTATGTTGACTCCCCAAAAAGGTTGGACAAAATTTATAAATTGGAAGGTGAGTAATCATGAATGGTGATTTTTTTGTATATATTTTTTTTATGATTCTTTTTTTGTTTGTTTTTATATTTTTTTAGTTTTTAATAAAGAAACACTCACACAAAAGAGAAAAAGAAAAATAAAGGGTTTGAAAAAGAAAGTGGTACAAATGAATGAGAGAGGAAGAAAAAGAAATAGGTAGAGATAGTAAGGTATAGAGAGAGAGTTAAATGGAAATAGGTGCCTCTTCGTTTTGATTTGGCGGGTCTCCATCTCCATCTAGGGGTAGGTCTACTGGATAAGTTGGTGATCCAGTGAAAGTCGATTTTGATCCAGGATTGTGCATCCTCTCATGGTGATGCTTTAACCGATGTCCATTAACCATGAATGTCCTTTTGGAAGAGGGTTCTTGGACTTGCACTGCACCAAATGGGTAAACCTTTTTAATAACAAACGGACTTTCCCAATGAGAATTAAGCATACCTGGGTGAAGATGAAATTGACAATTGAAGAGCATTACATTTTCACCTTCATGAAATACCTTTCTCATGATGTGTTTATCATGGAGTGACATGGATTTTTCTTTGTTGAGAATAGAATTCTCATAATAATAAAGTCGAAGCTCCTCCAGTTCATCCAATTGCAACAATATTTCTTCACCGGATTTTTCTCAATCAAAATTACAGGTTTTCACAGCCAAAAAATACTTATATTTGATTTCAACTGGTAGATGACATGATTTACCAAAAATAAGATGAAAAGGAGACATCCAAATGGGTGTTTTATTGGCAGTTTGATAAGCCCAAAGTGCTTCACCATGTCTTTCAGGCAATTCTTTTCTGGTGGGTTTTACAATTATCTCAAGAACTATTTTCACTTATCTATTAGAAATTTCAGCCCTTCCATTTGTTATGAGTGATATTCAGTTGATGTTTTATGTACTACCCCATTCTTTTTTAAAATAAATCACAAGGTTCTATTACAAAAATGGGTTCTTAAGTCACTTATCAAGGCAATTGGTGTGCCAAATCGGTGGAAGATATGTGTATTTAGGAAATCACTAATAGTATGTGAATCATCCTTTCTAGTGGGTTTATAGTTGACCCACCTAGAAACATAATCAACCACAAGAATGATGTTTGAGAATCGATTGGAAGGGGGAAATAGTCCCATGAAATCGATACCCCAAACATCAAAGATCTCATAGAAAACTAAAGGCTTTTGGGTCATTTCATTTCTCTTGAAAATTGTGACAAACTTTTGGCAAGAGGTACATGGTTGACAGAACTCATTGAGTCCTTGAATAGTGAAGGCAGGAATAATATAGAGTCTAGGACCTTTCAGGAGGTCCTTTGTGGTCCAAAGTGGCCACCACCAGGCATTGAGTGATAGAATTATAAGATGGAAGAATTTTCATTTTCATCGACACATCTCCTTATTACCATGTTTTCCCCTGTTTTCCAAAGTTTATTTTCTCCCCAAAATTGTATTTTGAATCACTTTTCAACATCATTTTTTGTTCTTTTGAAAAATATATAGGAAAAACACCTGAAACCAAGTAATAAAAAATTGTGGCATACCACGGTATTTTCGAAGACACAGATGAAAGGTGCTCAGTGCGAAATTCAGGATCGATAATTTCAGAATGAGATGAATTAGAAATTCTACTCAAGTGATCATCCACATGGTTTTCTTTTCCTGGTCTATATTTTATTTCAAGGTCAAACTCTTGGAACATTAGGATCTATCTTATTAGCCTCGGTTTGGAATCACTTTTATTGAGTTGGAAAATTGTAGTAGAATGATCTGTGAAGATTAGGATTTCGGAACCTAAGAGATAGGGCTAGAATTTATCTGAGGCAAAAACAACTACTAAAAGTTCCTTTTCAATGACAGTGTAGTGATTTTGAATTTCATCCAATGTTTTTCAGGAATAATCGATGAAATGAGAAATTATTTCTCTTCTTTGAACAAGAACATCCCCAACAGCTCTATCAGAATCATCAAACATCAATTCAAAGGGTATGGACCAATCTGGGGAATGGATTATCGGGGCAGATGTGAGAGTAGTTTTGAGTTCAATGAAGGATCTCTTACAAAACTCATCAAAATGGAAAGTGACATCATTTTTTAGTAATTGAGTTAGTGGGAGGGAAATCCTACTAAATCCATGGATGAGTCCCTAATAGAAGCCGGCATGATTGAGAAATAAATGGATGTCTCGAACAGAAATGGGTAGAAAAAGTGATTTGATCACTTCAATTTTGGTATGATCGACTTCAATACCATATTTTGAAACTATGTTCCCTAGAACAATCCCATTTTCGACCATGAAGTGAAATTTTTCAAAATTTAACACAAGTTTACACTTGACACACGTTTGGAGAACTAGAGAGAGTGAATTCAAACAAGATTCAAATGAATCACCATAAATGGTGAAGTCGTCCATGATGACATCCATGTAGTCTTCAATGAATTTGGAAAAGATACTCATCATACACCTCTGAAATGTTCCAGAAGCATTGTAAAGACCAAAAGTCATTCTTCAATATGCATATGTTCCAAATGGACATGTGAAAGTAGTCTTTTCATGGTCCTGAGGTGCGATTGGGGTTTGGAAGTAGCCGGTGAATCCATCAAGAAAGCAATACTGTTACTTTCCAGCTACTCGTTCCAGCATTTGATCAAGGAATGGAAGAGGGTAGTTATCTTTTCTTGTTTCGACATTCAAATTCCTATAGTCGATGTACACACGCCATTTGTTCTTTACACGAGTTGTGACTACCTCTCCATGTTCATTTGTGATAATAATTATCCCACCCTTCTTAGGTACAAATTGAATTGGATTAACCCATTAACTATCAGAAATTGGGTAGATAATACCATCTTGAAGAAGCTTGGTGATCTCTTCCCTAACTACCTCAAGGATGAGTGGATTGAGTCTTCTTTGTGGTTGTCTAGTTGGTTTGGATGATTCCTCAAGATGTATGTGATGCATGCAAAGAGCAGGGTTGATTCCTAGTATGTCATCTAGGGTCCACCCTAAGGCCTTTTTTTCCTCTAACACCTGTACAAGTTTGGACTCCTCAGTTTCGGTAAGTGAAGAAGAGATAATGACAGGATAAGAGTGATTATGGGAGAGGAATGGATATTTCAGGTGTTCCGGAAGAGGTTTCAGATCAGTCTCATCTTTCATTTTTGGGTAAGACAAATCAGGAATAGAAGAGGAGACTTTAGTTGCTTCAGATTCATTTTCCTTAATACAGTCTAAGGTGGAGTAGTAAAGATCAGAGTTGATACGGGATTCAAGTGAGTTTTCAAGTTCCTCTAGATTTATGGAGTCAATGAATGAGAGTTCCACATCAACATCACCATTTATGACGTTGTTAATCATTGCGCAGATTTCACAAGATCCTTTGTCATTAGAACATGATGAACATGGTGGATTGGGGTTCTATTGACTCATATAAGTGTCTTCATATGCATGGATTGAGAATGTAGAGTGATCCTCAGATGGTTATCGCATGGCTTGGAAAATGTTGAACATGACTAGTTGGTCACCGAATTCTATGGATAAGATGCCTGAATGGACATCAATCTTGGTTCTCGCAGTCATGGGGAATGGTCTTCCTAGAATTAGGGTAGATCGAGAAGAGTTCTTCTCACCTTCCATGTCAAGGACAAAGAAATCAGCAGGGAAGATATGATCATTGTCTCAGAAAAGGACATCTTCAATTATTCTCTTAGGAATGGCTGTGCATCGATTGGCTAATTGAATGACTACACCCGTTGGATGTAAGGGACCTAGACCAAGGTTTGAGAAAATGGATTTGGGCATGAAATTAATTGAGGCTCCTAGGTCTATGAGTGCATTGTCAATGTTGGAACTTCCAATTTTGCATGGAACCGTAAAGTTCCTTGGATCTTTTCACTTAATGGGTATGGACTCCTGGGTTGAAACTATTTCTAAGGTCCTAAGTTGCCTCTTTTGGGTACAAAACTTGTTGAGAAACTAGGAATACGTAGGAATTTGTTTTATTGCATCGAAGAGGGGAATGTTGAATTCAACACATCTAAACATGTTGATAATTTCAAGATCGGGTTCAAAGGGCTTCATTGGCTTAGAAATGGCTTAAGGAAAAGGAATTGTGTTCCTATGTGGAATAGAAGGAGATGAGGTAATGGTTTCATGTTCCTTTTTAGAGTTTCTTTTTATTTTCATTTTCAAGGTCAACATTCGAAGGATGGTTGGAGGACTTATATTGAGGTATAACTATTTTATTTCCCAATATATGTGAAATTGCACTTACATTACCATTGGGGTTAGGTAATGGTTGAGCTGGAATTTTGGAATAATTGTATGGTTGGTGATGACTAAGGTGGGATGCGAGTTGACCAATTTGGGTTTCAATGTTCTTGAAGCTAGAACAGGTGAAAGAGGCAAGATCTTCCACTGCACTTTCCCATGATTTCATAGAAGAAAAGTCTTGTCCCTAATTGGGATTATCTTGATTTTGGTTCTTGGGAAAGAGGTTGCATTGGTTTTGGAATTGGGAAGGCTCACTAGGATAATGGAATCCAAGAGGAGGATTCTTTATTTGAGGTTGAGGAAGAAAAGCATAAGGTTGTTGGAAGTTACCAACACCATGAACATATTGAAATTGGTTTGGGTTTTGAGGAGGGAATTGAGGGGGATGAGTGATGGGATTACTATGCCTCAGGCCTTGGTTATAGAAATAATAGAAGGGCTAAGAGTGAGGTTGGTGGAAGTTTCTAACAAACCGAACTGATAGTTGAGGGTTGGTGTTCCGCTGAGTATATGTTACATTAAGCTCCATTGGTCCAGATGAATCATATTGATACTCTTGAATTTGTGGACATGTGTCTGTTGGATGAGATGGAGAGTTGCAGATTCCATAGTTTTTGATAGGTCCAGGAAACATTGATTGTGGAATAGACAAGGATGAGGATTTGGATTCCACAGCTAGTTGCCGCATAAGATTGGTATGTTCACTCATCTACTCGGTTATCTTGTTCGGCTCTATGGAATGATTTTTGTGGGATTTTTTTACTTGAGCATGTGCTCGAGTATGGAATTGTTGTGTGTTTGTAGCCATGTTTCTTATAAGATCTCTTGCAGCTACATGAGTTTTATCCACAAGAAAACCACCAATTGAGGTATCAATGAGATTTCACTCTATAGCCAATTACCCCACATTGAATTATTGGATCAAGAGTTGGTCAGGAAATTGGTGATGTGGGAAGGTTGAAAAAAGCTTTTTGAACCTCTCCCAGTATTCGTGGAGTGATTCACTTGGGAACCGATGGATACCACTTATTTCCTTTCGGATAGAAGCAGTACGAGAAGCACGAATGAATTTTTTTAAGAAGAGTCGCTTCATTTCATTCCATGTGGTTATGGAACCCGGAGGAAGGTAGTAGATCCAAGACTTAGCATTGTTAGTTAGAGAGAAAGGGAATGCTCAGAGTTAGATTTGTTCCTCAAAAACCCCTTGAGGCTTCAGGGTAGAGAACACTACTTGAAACTCTTTAAGGTGGAGATGTGGATCCTCACCAGCTAGCCCGTGGAAATGAAGGAGCAGATGAATCAAACCTGATTTGAGTTCAAAGTCATACTCTATGTTAGGATAGTGAATACCAAGGGTTTGGTAATTCATATCATGGGAAGTGAGTTCTTTAAGTGTTTGTTCCCTAGGATTGGCCATATCTAATTCAATTGGTTGGACAAGGACTGGTTCTTTATTTATTTGATTATCTCTTATGTTCCTCCTAAGTTGGCGAACTGTTTGCTCAATTTCAGGGTCAAAAAAATCCGAGGGATTGTTTGGGATGACATGGGGCTTTTAGAGTGATGTTGGAAGGAAAATTAAGATGGTTTTTCTTTGTGTTTTTTCCTTTTTATGATTTTTATGTGAAGACGGGTTTTTCTTTGTTTTTTTATTCAATTATTTTTTAAATTGGGTTTTTTGTTTTTTTTACAATAACAAGAAACTAATGACTACATAAAGCACCATCCTCGGCAACGATGCCATTTGAAATGCACATCTGATTATCACCTATCGACGGGTCAAAGTTCTGGTGTTCTGCTAATGTGTATATCAGCACTCGGGTCGAATCCTCGGTGATGATACTTTGTAATAGTCGTTTGTTCTTAGTTGATTGTATTTTGATTAGGGGGTTTTTTTGTTGAGATTAATTGAAATGATTTATTGATGTTTGATTTAAAAATTTGATAAATATTGGGTTGAGTTCATCATTAGGTAGTTAAGATTGTGATATCTTTGATCTTGGCTTTATATTGCATTTAAATTAACACCCATGTCACAAGTTGACATCGATTGGAATACCCAAGTGTTAAGGCTTTAATCCAAGCCTTAACATAACATAGGGTTCTAATATTGACATATCTCGTTTATGGTAGTATATTTATGGTTCCAATAATCCAAGGAAACCACACATTAAAAAACAAGTCATTAATCCATGACATGCTAAGTCCAACATACACAACGTTAATTCAACGAATACTCATCGAGCAAAATTTCTCAATCGCTTAACATACCAATATTATAACTTCCCCCAATGAGATATTTAATAATACATTAATATTTTTATTAATATGGTAATATATTTTTATGGTGATGAATTATAAAGAGAAGAAAAAGAAAGGGACATGATAGAAGTAGTGCGCCGAACACACACACAAACGATGAAGAAATTGTTAAATATAGAATTTAGATTGAATGAGGAAGTGAAATAAGATAATGGATTTTAACTTGATTTAGTCTATTTTCAGAACATTAATATTAACCTACAAAAGATAGGTTAGATTAAGAGATATTGAAGAAGAAATATTCGTTAAAACAGAATTACAAAACAAACACTTACAAGATTTCAAATGAAAAAGAACACAAAAGTAAATGAAATGAAAGAGAAGAGGATGGATATCTCAAGTGAAAACATGAGTTTGGCATGTCCTCCCAGGCCTTTTTCAGATCCTTGGTTGTGCCAATTGATCTTACTCTATTCTGAAATGCCAACTCTTTTGAATGGAGAGGAGGGGATGTATTAATAGCCCAAGGTGGTGGACTGTTTCATTCCAGAATTACCCTTCCATTTGGCTGGCCGATTTGAACATTCATACAGCCGAATCATGTAAGGACACTTAAATTTCAAGGAAATGTTTTTCATAATTTCTTTGAGATTTTATGATTATGCAGTTTCTGACGGCACCTGATTCTGAGGCCCGGTGTGCCCAGAATCAATTTCCGAATTTTAGCTCGGGTACGTTCATTGAACGGACATGCGGGTTTTCCTAAATATTGAACCGGTGCTCGGAATTGAAATCTAAGGGCACTAAAGAAACCAAAGTTCTTGTAATTTATTAGGAAGACCTTTTCTGGGGTTGTGTTTTCTCGGGAGAAGTTGTTAAGAAAAATGGGTTAACTGATGAGTGAAATAAAATTTGTGCTACAATTTTATTTCTATTCAAAGTAGTTATAACCTATGAATGGAAGTTGGGGTTGGACCCACTACATCCTAACTCCACTTGGTAGGATATTAGTGAGGTGGGGCCCACACAAGCCCCATCCCTTTAATTCCCCTAAACCCCCTCTTTGTTATGGAAACCCCCCCCCCCCCGCTTACATTTGTAACTCTTCCGCATTTATGCATGCCAATTAACCACGTATTTAATTTTAAAACACAAGTTTAATTAATTAGGTGAATTCAAGTTTTGAATTTTGAAAAATGTTGGCATGAGTAATAAAATTAGGCTAAAGCCTTATTTTATTATTTTTTTATCGTTGTGTGGAAATTTTGGGAGAAAATACTCTATGTTTGAAGAATTCCAAGGCTTCGACAAAGAATGTTGTCACTGTAAAGACAGATCGACGAGCCATCTCTTCTTATCTTTAGAATCAGCGTATGACGATGTTCCCTTATTAGACGCATGTCGTTACATCTTCTCTCCACGTCAATGAAAGTGACACGCCACTTACTCCTCAGACGTTCTCCATCGACGTATACGGACCTTCATCCTGCGATGTCGTTTTCCACGATGTTAGCTTCTGCGATATTCTTCGAGGAAGGGGATAAGTTCAAATTTAATTAATTAAATTTGTGCTCTGTTTTTTGTTGAGTTTAATCGTTCTGGGATGCATGCTATCGGTATAACGGGATGAGGTCGGGCCGCACGAACACGGCCGACCCTCCTCCCCTTTGTTGTTGTTTTTCTTCGTGGCTTGGAGTAGAGGCGACGCGGTGCAACATCACCGCGCGAGAATGAGGAAAACTGTGGTGAAGGAGCGCGGTGCCATCGCGCCACACCGGAGAACCCGAAGGAAGCTACGGCCAAGGGTGGGTCGTGAAAGTGGGGTGCGGCGGCGTCGCGCCGCACCGGAGCACAGTGGAGAGCCGCAGGAGAGGGGCGCGGCGCCATCGAGCTGCCCCGGTCAGATAGGGGCCACGGCTTAAAGCCGCAGTGGTGTAGAGGAGGGCGGCCGGACCTCTGGCTGTCGGCGCTTTAGGGGGGAGGGACCAGCAGGTCCCGCAGCAGCAACCGGCCGGCCATTACGGCCAGCCGGATTCTGGAAGTCTGGGGGTCGTAACCCCCGACTGGTGGCATAGGAATCGCCCCCAAAAGGGGGACGTTTTCTTTAATCAAGTGGGTAAGTCCCCCCCCCCTTCCGCACCACTCGGTCACGGACCGAGCGCCCAACCGAGCCGGGACGCTCGCGCTGGGCCAGGCCGCCCGCGCTGGGTCCGGCTGCCCGCGCTGGGTCGGGCCGCGACCGTTGGGTCGGGCCACGCCCAAGTGGGCCGAACCCAGACCCGGGTCGGGTCGTCCTGGTTTGGGCTGACCCAGGGGTCTTGGATCAGGCCTGTCCGGGCCCAAAACCCCCTAAAATTGGACAACTGCGTTCAAAGGCCCATAACGTGGGCTACATACCTCCGATTGATGCACCGTCAGTTGCGATGCGATTCTTGGATAGAGAATGTCATTTAGGTATATTACACTCAAGGAGTCAGTGAACATTGGGTATGGCCGGGTTGGTTCGAACACGAAACCAACCAGGCCCTCGGAGCGGAAATGTTTATAACTTGTGCTCCAGACGTCTGATTGACGTGCCGATGACTTTTCTGGATTCCTCTTAGTGGGAAGGTTCTTTTGGATTACTCTGATTGAGGTTTGGATACAGTTAGAGTTCGTTCGGGTTGGTTTTGACTTAAAAACCAACCGTTCCCCAGGAACAAAAAAGCCAATAACTCTCAGACCGGGCGTCCGATTGATGCGTTGTCAGTCATGTTGAGTTCATTTTGACGAGACAGAACTTTGGGATACATCAACTCGAGAATTCGTGTCAGTTGATGTATCGACCCCCTTGGCTCGTGGAGCGGACCCTCCCAGAATCGAGCTTGCTGTGTGCGGGAACCCTAGAGCTGGCTGCGACTGTACTGGAATCCTCTGTGGGTCCGACAACAATGAAAACTATACTGAAATCCTTCGTGGGTTCGATAGCGACGACTACCGTACTGGAATCCTCCGTGGGTTCGATGGCGATGACTACTTTTTTTGTATCCTATGTGGGTCCGACAGTATTCGACTACTGTTCTTGTATCCTGTGTGGGTCTGGCAGTATTGACCTTTGTACTTGTATCCTGTGTGGGTCTGACAGAGTAGCTAGTCTTGTATCCTATGTGGGTACGACAGCTTGGCTGGTCTTGTATCCTGTGTGGGTCCGACAGCCTGGATGAATCAGTGGCATACATCTGATAATCACTATCTCATTATGAAGAGTATACCTGTGTGATCTGAGTCTTGACATTCAATCAATATCTTTGATATGATTGACATGCTTTCCTGTGTGGATTGGGTTGTGCATTCCTGTGTGGATTGGGTTGTACTTTCCTGTGTGGACTAGTTTGAACATAGGCTCGGATGTTGGAGCCGAACTGGAATTGATGACTTAGGTATATGTATGGGAATATACCTATGTAAGGTTGGTTGTTACTTCGTGATTGTAACTTTCCCTTGTGTTTTATCCTTCATGGATTCAGGGAGACCTTTGGGGGTCTCGGGGTCCCTAATGAGTAGCGTATACTCACCCCTGCACGGGCTATGCTCGCACTACGTTGTGTTTGTTGTAGACGATGGACAGCGCTGATCGCGTTGGAGGCTCGTGGAGCTGGATGGTATCTGGTCGTGGGTCACTGGACGAGATGTACACGGAGCAGACGGCTAGAGCCGAGGAGAATAGGAGGCTACATGTACCCACCCTTCAGGTCTGATTTCCAGAGGACGGCTCGGAGTTTCTACTTTACCTTTCTGCTGCTGTACTTTCTTTTCAGTTGTACTTTACTTTCAGTTGGGTTTGTATTCTGGCCCATTTACATCCCATCATTTATTTTTGTATACAGTTTACTTAGTGTTTAATTCCGCTTTCATACTCGGTGGTGTTTTGTTTTCTGACATAAAGGCAATGCCTTCCCTTATATCGGGATTTATGCCTTTGGTGCTAGTCGTCATCCCCTGGCCTATGGAAGGCAGGCTTGGGGTAGTCATGGCATGGGTCCCGAGGACGGGTCGTGACAAATTGGTAGCAGGGGAGTTCGGTTCTACCGTAGAACTCAAGAATCTTATATTTCTTCTAAGTGAAGCAATAGTGTTGAGGGTATTGAGTGTGGTTATTAGTCCAGGGAGTGCAGTGTTGGTGTGGCGGCCGATGTATCCATACACCAAGACTCTGACTTCTAATTTCCAACTCAGTGCATAAAAACATTGATTTCATTGTGTTTCAAAAAATTTCTTTGTGATTACTTTGTGTCAGCTAACCAGGTATACTATTTTGACTGTGGCTCACCTGTCTCTTTTCAAGATGGCCCCATGACGACAGCCAGCTAGGGTTCCGAGCTTTGTACGAGATGACATCCCACCAAGCGACGAGACCTCGGGGCAGGGCCCTTTTACAGCGGAGGCACTGGAGGTACCTCTACCCGTCGAGCAACCGATGCCACCACCCCCAGCCGCTGAAAGTTCACGTCGCCTTATTGCACTGCACGAGTTTCAGCGTCAGTGACCGCCCTGGTTCCGTGGGGAGATGGACCCTCAGGCAGCCGAGGATTGGATGGAGGGTGTTGTTTGAGTTTTCTGGTTAGTAGGGACACCAACAGACCTCATGGTGATCCTTGTAGTGAGTCTCATGCACGATGCAGCAGGAAGATAGTGGAGCCTGATGCTCCAGGTGCACGATGAGGCATCTCTCCTTTGGTTGGACATCGAGAGCCTCTTTTTCTCGGAGTTCGTCCCAGCCACCCTCCGTGCAGTGCGCATTCCGGAGCTACTACAGCTACGGTAGGGAAGAATGACGGTATCCCAGTACTCGGTGAGATTTACCGATCTCACGAACTATTCCATGGACATGGTACAAGACCCCTTTATCTAGGCCCGGACCTTTGAGCAGGGACTGAGGCATGAGATCAGGGCATCTATGATCTCCCCAAGCATTCTGATGTAGGCAGGAGTACTGGAGCGAGTGTTTCTCGTAGAGAGCATTCTTGCTGAGACTACACCAGCAGCGAGACCTACCGTAGGGCGGCATGTATTTGAGTCTTCTGCAGCTGGCAGTCGACAGATGTCACAGGGGTCCAAGCAAACTGGACCATCAAGAAGACGACCTCAGGATACTGGCTCAGAGGTGTGGGGCACACATAGTAGAGCCTGCCTTTCGAGGAGCAGACAATGCTATGCATGCGGTGGGCAGGGCCACATGGCTCGTGAATGCCCGACCCGTAGTGTAGAGGAGCAGTAGACGGTTGAGGGACCACCCAGGCAGAGGTAGAGGTTTGACTATGGCAGTCCACAGGGAGCAGGAGGATGGGGCAGAGGAGCTGGACGAGCAGCAGGTGGTGGGTGACGCTTTGAGGCTCTACCACCACCACCACCACCAGGAGGTCTACCCCGACCACAGGGAGCTGGCGAACAGAGACAGGCTCAGTTTCAGGCAGTGGAGGCCTACAACCATGGTGCACCAGAGATGATTCAAGGTACTATCTATGTCTACTCCACCCTTGTTGCAGTTCTTATAGACACAGGATAGAGTCATTATTTTATTTCCGATGACCTTGCTCGGAGCTCAGAGATTCCGATGGAGCCGTTGGCTCGATCCTTACAGCTAGAGACTCCTACGAGAGTAGACTCAATGATTACACAATGGTTCTGGTGGTATGATACTACTCTAGGAGGCGAGAGCTTCGGCTGGGATCTTCTGGTAGTGGCGTTGAGGCCTTACAACAACATCTTGGGTATGGATTGGTTATCTAAAGTACATGCTCGGATCGACTGTATTAGGTGCAAGGTGCAGTGTGTCCTCACCGAGGAGAGCAGGATCACCTTCACCGGTGAGAAGGGAGCCTTTTCAGCGCAGGATGGACTCACGCAGAGGAGAGGACAACCGATCACACATCAGTTGGATAGAATCATCCTAGGAGCAGTTGATGTACGGAGTCCAAGTTTTCCTGTAGTGGTGGATCAGTATGCAGACATTTTTTCTGACGACATTCCAGGACTTCCTCCTCATAGAGAGGTAGACTTCTATATTGACCTGTACCCCGGGACATCTCTGATATCTACACCAGCATATCGGATGGCTCCCACTGAGCTTCGAGAGCTACGGGTACAGCTGGAGGACTTGCAGGGCTTGGGATTTATCCGACCTAGTGTTTCACCCTGGGCTTCCCCGATTTTGTTCGCCACGAAGGCGGACAGGAGATTGCGACTGTGTTTCGACTACCGTCGCCTGAACCAGGTGACCGTGAGGAACGAGTATCAGCTACCGATGACTGACGACCTCTTCGATCAGCTCAAGGGAGCACGGTGGTACTCGAAGATAGACCTCGGGTCAGGCTATCATCAGCTCAGAGTTCGAGATGAGGATATGAAAAAGGCAACCTTCAGATGTCGGTATGGCCACTATGTGTTCTTGGTTATGCCTTTCAGCATAACCAATGCTCCAGAAGTGTTCATGAGTCTCATGAACAGGATCTTCCAGCCTTACCTCGATCGATTTCTCATGATCTTCATCAGCGACATTTTGATATACATGACCACTGAGGAGGAGCATGCCTACCACTTACAGGTTGTACTGGACACACTCTGAGAGCACCAGATTTGTAGTAATATCTCGAAGTGTCAGTTTTGGATATGTGAGGTCTACTTCTTGGGGCACGTCATCTCTGAGGCGGGAGTTGCAGTGGATCCGATGAAGATCGAGGCAGTGCTAGCTTGAGAGCCACCCAGGAGCGTGACAAAGGTGTGGAGTTTCTTGGGTCTAGCTGGTTACTATCGGAGGTTTGTGCCGGAGTTCTCCAGAGATGCAACACCACATTAAGCTTTGAGGGAGAATGGTAAACCCTTCGTGTGGTCAGATAGATGTCAGTAGAGATTCCAGGAGCTGAGACAGAGATTGACCAGTGCACCCATCTTGAGGCTACCTAAGTAGGGAGTTGGGTAAGTATTCTACTGCCATGCATCAAGGACTGAGCATGGGTGCGTCCTGATTCAAGAGTGTGCAGTGATCGCCTATGGATCACGATAGTTGAGGCAGCATGAACAGAACTACACTACCCATGACCTGGAGTTAGCAGTAGTGGTATTCGCTCTGAAAATGTGGTGGCACTATCTGATGGGTGAGCACTTTACATTCTATTCTAACCACCAGAGTATCAGGTACATCTTCTCGCATAAGGACCTGAACATGAGACCGCGGCGATGGCTTGAGTTCCTCCAGGACTATGACTTTGAGATAGTATATACTCCTGGAAAGGGGAACATAGTAGCTGATTCTCTATGCAGGAGGATGGCCATTCAGCTACCTGGTGAGGCGACAGAGCAGCTAGCCACTTTTCAGATATCCTTCATGGATAGATATGGAGTGGCCATTTTTTAGTCACTCACAATCACTCCTCCACTTATTCAGTGGGTTAGAGAGGCACAATGTGGGGAAGTAGACTGTAAGATGAGGTGTGCACAGATTTCCATAGGACAGGCACCTGATGGGTTCTCTATAGGAGGGGAGCACGTCATCCTTTTCATAGGGCATACCATGGTACATGCAGTATTATAGGAGGATGTTATGAGAGAGTTTCACACTTCCCCTTTAGCGGTACATCCAGGGGTAGCAAAGATGTACCCGGATCTCAGACGACAACACTGGTGGCCGGGTATGAAGAAGGTTGTGGCAGTGTTCGTTTCTCGATGTCTCACCTCTCAGCAAGTGAAGGTGGAGTACCATGTACCAGCAGACTTGGTACAACCCTTGGAGGTCCCGGAGTGGAAGTGGGACTGGATATCTATGGATTTCGTGACTGGAATTCCACGTATTTCCAGAGGTCACGACTCCATTTGGGAGATTGTCGACTGACTCACCAAGTCGGCCCACTTTTTACCCATCAGAGAGCAGGGCTCAGTGGAGCTCTTAGAATGCCTCTATGTTTAGAAGATTGTATGGCTTCATGGTGTGCCATCATATATCGTCTCCAATCGAGATACTTGCTTTACTTCCCGGCTTTGGAAGGGGTTGCATGAGGCATTCGGGACGCAGCTACATCTGAGCACCGCCTTTCACCCTCAGACGGATGGTCAGATAGGGAGGACCATTCAGACACTCGAGGACATGATCTATGCATGTGTCCTCGACTTTGTTCATAGCTAGGATGATCACCAACCCCTGGAGGAGTTTTCATACAACAACATCTACCACTCCACCATCGGGATGGCACCATACGAGTCATTGTATGGCCGACCTTGCAGATCACCTGTGTGCTGGACAGACCCTAGGGAGTCAGCCCTTGTGGGACCAGAGATGGTCCAGGCCATGATAGAGAAGGTCCAGGACATTCAGGAGTGGATGAGGATAGCTCAGAGCTGACATGAGTCTTATGCTGACAGGAGGCGGAGACCACTAGAGTTCGAGGATGGTGACCATGTTTTCTTGCGGGTCTCACCACGACGTGGATTACAGAGATTTGGCCGGGGCGGTATGTTATCTCTGCACTTCATAGGACAATTCCAGGTTCTCAGCAGGATAAGCGAGGTGGCATATCTCCTAGCTCTACCACCTCAGTTGCAATGGGTGCACAACGTCTTCCAAGTATCCTAGCTGAGGAGATACGTGGACGACCCGAAACATATCATCGACCATGGGGATATGGACATTGATGACGGGGCGACTTTTGCAGAGGTCTCGGTGGAGATCGAAGATCGATAGAAGCGGGTCCTATGTGGGTGGTCGATTCCTCTAGTGCACATCTGGTGGTAGCACGGGAACCCCCAGGAGAGCACTTGGGAGCGGGAGGCTTAGATGCCTGCTCAGTACCCTCATTTGTTCCAATAGATTGTGATGTATCTTTACGGGGACGTAAAGCCCTGAGGTGGGAGTAATGTAAATACCTGTAAATTTTGAGGAATTTTTTTTCTTAATTTCTTTGGGATTTTTCGAGTACGCAGTTTCTGAAGGCACCTGATTTCGAGGCCTGGTGTGCCCAAAATCAATTTCCGAAGTTTAGCTCGGGTAAGTTCACTGAACGAACGAGCTGGTTTTCCTAACATTTGAACCAGTGCTTGGAATTGAAATCCTAGGGCACCAATGAAACCGAAGTGCTGATAATTTCTTAGGAAGACCTTTTCTGAAGTTTCATTTTCTCGAGAGGTGTTGTTAAAAAAAGGGTTAACTAAGGAGTGAAATAATATTTTCACTATAATTATATTTCTATTCTAAGTAGTTATATCCTATGCATGAATGTTTGGGTGGGACCCACTACATACTAACTCCACTTGGTAGGATATTAGTGAGGTGGGGCCAACATGAGCCCCACCCCTTCAATTCCCCTAAAAATCCTCTTGATTTTTGAAACCCCCCCCTTTAATTTGTAACTCTTCCATATTTATGCATGCCAATTAAAAACCTAAATAATTTGATAACAAAAGTTTAATTAATTAGGTGAATTCAAGTTTTGAATTTTGAAAAATTCTGGCATTAGGAATAAAATAAGGCTAAAGACATATTTTATTATTTTTGTATCTTTGTGTGGAGATTTTGGGAGAGAATACTTTAAGTTTGAAGAACGCGGAGAACGCCAAGGCTTCGAAGAAGAACGCCGTCACCAAAAGGAGAGATCGATGAGCCATCTCTTCTTCTCTCCGCAGTCCCTGTGTGACGCCGTTCCCTTCTTGGACACACGTCGTTCCATCTTCTCTCCATGTCAAAGAAAGGGAGATGCCGCTTCCTCCTCGGATGATCTCCATCGACGTATATGGAGCTTCATCCAGCGAAGCCGTTTTCCCCGACTCTATCATCAGCAATCTTCTTCGAGGTAGGGGATAAGTTCTAATTTAATTAATTAAATTTTCTCTTTGTTTGTCATTGAGTTTACTCGTTCTTGGATGCCTCCTATCGGTATAATGGGAGGAGGTTGGACCGCACGAATACAGTCGACCCTCCTCCCCTTTGTTGTTGTTTTTCTTTTTGTCTTGGAGCAGAGGCGACGCGGTGCAACGACACCGCACGGGAACGAGGAAAACTACGGCGAAGGAGCACGGTGTCGTCGCACCATGTCGGAGAACCCGAAAGAAGCCACGGACAACGGCAGGTCGTGTCAGAGGGGTGTGGTTCCGTCGCGCCCCGCCGGAGCACCATGGAGGGTCGTGGCCAGGGCAGGCTATGGTGGAGGGGCGCGGCGTCACCGCACCGCGCCGGTCGGACAAGTTCCACAGCCTTAGGCAGCGGCGGTGCAGAGGAGTGCGACCGGACCTCCGGTCGCCGGTGCTTCAGGGGGGCGGGACCAGTAGGTCCTACGACAGAAACTGTCCGGCCATTACGGCCGGCTGGATTCTAGATGTCCGGGGGTCGTAACCCCCAGAAAATGGTATAGGCGGGGCCCCCCAAAAGGGGGTCGTTTTCTTCAATCAAGGGGGGCAGCGACACCACACCCCCTACCGCGCTCCTTGGTCACGGACCGAGCGCCCAGCTGAGCCAAGCCCCATGCGCTGGGCCGGGACGCACCCATGTGGGCCGGACCCGGACCCGGTTAGGGCCGACCCAGGGGGTCTTGGTACTGGTCGTTCCGGGCCCAAAACCCCCTAAAATCGGACAACTACGTTCAAAGGCCCATAACTTGGGCTACAGAATTTTGATCGACACACCGTGAGTTGCGATGCTATGCTTGGATTGAGACGGTCGTTCTGGTTTATTACACTCAAGGTTTCGGTGAACTTTGGGCATAGCCAGGTTGGTTCGAACACGAAACCAACCAGGCCCTCGGAGCGGAAATGCTTATAACTTGAGCTCCGGACGTCTGATTGATGTGTCGTCGACTTTTTTGGATTCATCTTAGTGAGACGGTTCTTTTGGCTTACTCCGCTCGAGGTTTGGACACAGTAGGAGTACGGTTTGGTTGGTTTTGACTTAAAAACCAACCGGGCCCCTGGAATGAAAAAGCTAATAACTCTCAGACCGGGCGTCCGATTGACGCACCTTCTGTCACGTTGAGTTCCTTTAGACGAGACAGAACTTTGGGATACATCAACTTCGGACTTCTTGGTAGTTGATGTATCAACCCCTTGGCTCGTGTAGCGGACCCTTCTAAAATCGATCTTGCTTTGTGCAGGAACCCTAGAGCTGGCTACGACTATACTGGAATCCTCCGTGGGTCCGACAGTGACGATGACTGTACTAAAATCCTCCGTGGGTTCGACAGCGAAGACTACCGTACTGGATTCTTCTGTGGGTTTGATAGTGACGACTAGTGTTCTTCTATAATATGTGGGTCCGGTAGTATTCAACTACTGTTCTTGTATCCTGTGTGGGTTTAGTAGGATTTACCTCTGTACTTGTATCCTGTGTGGGTCTGGCAGAGTAGTTGGTCTTTTATCTTGTGTGGGTCTGACAGATTGGCTGGTCTTGTATCCTGTGTGGATCCGACAGCCTAGATGAATCAGTGGCATACATCTGATCATCTCTATCGCCTTACGAAGATTATACCTATGTGATATGAATCTGGAATATCAATCAATATCTTCAATATGATTGACTTGCTTTCCTGTTTGGATTGGGTTGTGATTTTTTATGTGTAGTGGGTTGTACTATCCTGTGTGTACTGGATCGAACATGGGCTCAGATGATGGATCCGAACTGGAATTGATGACTTAGGTATATGTATGGGAATTTACCTAAGTAGGATTGGTTGTTACTTCATGATTGTAACTTTCCCTTGTGGTTTATCCTTAGAGAATTCTAGGAGACCTTTGGGGGTCACAGGGTCCCTACTGAGTAGTGTATACTCACCCCTGCCTGGGCTATGCCCACACTACGTTGTGTTGGTTGCAGACGACGGACAGCGCTGATCGCGGTGGAGGCTCGTGGAGCTAGATGATACCTGGTGGTGGATCACTGGACAGTATGTACACGGAGTGGACGGCTAGAGCCGATGAGCAGAGGAGGATATCTGTACCCACCCTTCAGGTGGGATTTCTAGAGGACGGATCAGAGTTGCTGCTTTACCTTTCTACTGATGTACTTTCTTTTTAGTTGTACTTTACTTTCAGTTGGGTTTGTATTCTGGCCCATTTACATTCCAGCATTTATTTGTGTATACAGTTTACTTAGTGTTTACTTCTTCTTGCATACTCTGTTGTGTTTTGTTTTCTGAGATAAAGGCAATGCCTTCCCTTATATCTGGATTTATGCCATTAGTGTTAGTCGCCAGCCCCTGGCCTACGGAAGGCGGGCTTGGGGTAGTCACGACACGGGTCCCGAGGACGGATCGTGACAAATCATGAAATACAGCTTTCTTTAATGTTGTAGATATAAAAGTCCACTATCTATTGTGAAATTTGGCATCCATCGGACTTTTGTAGTAATGGTTATGGCGGTTTTACTAAACAATTATAATATTTCCATTTCAATCCAGACTTTTTCAAACACCATAATGTGAATGGGTTTTGGAATAGGAAGATTCCCTCAAATAAAAATAATTTCCTCAAAAGAGTTTTCAGGACATATCTCCTCTTTGTCACTGAAAAATATCAGCTCAAATGGATGTCCACATCTGGATAAATGTCAATATTTGTGTGTTGCTTTTATTTCTAGGCCAGAATGGTGGGCTGGATTTCAATGCATCATTTGGGACCATTTTTGTTATTATTAGGCCTTGAAATTTTTAACCTGGACTCCTTAAATTTTCCCCAAAACATTTGTTGGGAATAATGGAATTTTAATTCTATATTTATCCCATTAAATCAATTTTCATGTATATTCCAGTTTTTACACAGATTCATAAGTCTTGTTTGTGAGGACCATATGACCCTTCAAATGGAAGAATTTGATCATGGTACCTTCTATGAAAATGTTTTGTATTTAAAGGAGAATTCTAAAAAAGAAGAACCACACAATTTGGATTAGTATAGTGATGGTTATTATTAAAACCGTAAACTAACTCAATTGAACTACTTCAAAAAATGCTCAAAAATTATACTTAATATTAAAACCTTATTATTTCACACAAATTATGCACATTTCATATAAAATCATTAAAGGGAGTATATAATAAGTCATGAAAATATTAATAACATATGTATCCCATGTTTTAGCTTTCAAAACTACATATAACAACATGTAATTAATTCTATTTTTGGATCTTGATTTATCTGCCCATTTATTTTTTGTATTATTTTATATTTAACAACATAGATTATTAAAAAAATTAATCTGGCATTAAATACCCAAAATCCTTGAGACATTTTATTTATCCACATGACATCTTTATATCATTCTTGGTAGTGTAAGTGTCATATAACATGAATATATCAGCATAGAAAAAAAATTATTTGGTCATCATCTATTGATTCTTCATAAAAAATACCTGACATTTACATCTTCTTCCTTAATGTTCACGCATGTTTTCCTTCCCTCAAAATATCATAAAAAAATCACAAGCCACATTTCTCTACCTCGCAGTCTACATAAATACATGAATTTGTTAAATTTATGCATTCATTATCAACTATATTGAATCAATGTGTGTACTAATCATTTAATAATAGATAACATGGGCTCAAATTTGAAGAACACGGATGACAATAAAGGTTTTCGTGTAGTAGAAGAACCATTAGGGAATTCCCAACATATTTTTCACTAATAATCATTGATTATTCTGATACATACATGATTTAAAACATTATTACCAATGAAACTAATTCTTTTATTAATTTAGGAAAGCATGTTTTAACTAATACACATGATCATCACACAATAATTTAGAAATAATTTAAGTAGTTAAAACATCTTGGGGGAATTATTTCTATTTTGATGAATTTTAAAGCATCTCATCATCATAAAATTATTATTTCATTGGAATCAAGTGTTTATTCCCTCTAGAATTGATCTAAATGTGAACCATGAACCTCCATGAAACACTATAAGAATATTCGAGTACTACCACATAAGATCATAATTCATGTGTCGTTCTTTATTGATTAGTACAAATATCACCAAATGTAACACCCTAATATTTCAAAATAAAACATTATGTATGAATGTGTATATTACATGCAACACAAGGCATAAATGTACAATGAAATACTGTTATTTAAATTTTATTCTTACAAATAAATCATTAAGTGTTTGGGTACTAATAATATTATACACTTTAGGAAACATAAATAAATTTCTATATAAATATAATTATGTTTATAAATTCTTTGTAAATATTCATTAAATTTTTTAGGGAAAACATTTTTTCATCAACAAAAAACTACTTCAAAAATGGATTCTATTTATTTTCGTAAGAAAATATTAGATTTATTTTCAATAACTTCTGAATTTTTTTTGATAAAAAGGATATATTTTTTGAAATTAGCATATAATAATTATCTTATGTTGATGTTTTGATATTTTTCTGAAATATTTGATTTCTCATTGAATAGTGACAAATAGTAATTTTTATTGAGAATATATTTTCATTAAAACTGATTAATTATTCATATTCTATTCTAGATTTGTAACATCCCATTAAAAGTTTATCCAGTACACCCTATACCTAATCGTGTTTTCCCCACCATTGAGATTGGGAAGATACTTATAATGGTGGAGTTAGATATTCGTTGGACTATCATTTTTAGAAAGCTTTTTCTATTGGATGCAGAATGATTCAATGCGATGTAATTGGGTTAAACGTTGTGTATATTTTTTTGGGTACAATCCCTGAAAGGGGATTCATGGTGTGAAATTTTCAGTTCATCAAGACTAGCTTCACGTCATGGATTATTTAAAAATGGATTTTAAATCCTAGGCAATGTATTTTTCAGTGTATTTTTTCATAGTGGATTTCACAGCATGTAACTATGATACACATCATGAAACGACCTGCGTACAATTTTTAAAATTGTAGAATGGTTGTTTTTGCTTCAGTTCATTTCTCTAGGACCTTACCTCTCAACCCATATCTATTCTAGGTTATTTAGGGAGGAAATTCTCTATCTAGATCAATCTGTTTAATATTGGATCATCATTGCAGTTGTGGTGCATATTTCCAGATCCATTGGCAGATCTCTTTCTGTAGTCTATTCTTTGGTTATTTGTGGTGCGGTAGAAATTTTGTTCTAGAGGAATGTGGTGTTTTTATCTTTTCCTAACCATTTTTTTTCTAAGTAGGATCAATAATAAGTTTTGGATATAATTCTAAGGTATTTTTTGGTTTCATTATGTTTTTGTTGTTGGTGGATCCCGTTGCGTGCGGGTGTAACCTGAGTCTTGTAGTGGGTGGTACTGTCACTGTCCAATGATAATTTTCATAATTTATATTAATTTATAAATATTGATCAAATTGCAATGACTGTTTTTGTGTGTCGACAACTGTTTTTATAGATAAATTTTTTCCTAGAGTTTTTGATAAATAAAAACAAAATGGGTTCTTTTGAAACATTGAAATTGATTTTTGAAAATGATCACATCGTTTACCTTGGGTACATAGGTGGAAGGTTTAGCTTGAGTCCATAATCCATGTAATATGATTATTAAGTGGTATTCTCATGGGTATTTCCTCTATCTATAAGACATATTATTCTGGGGGACATATATTGACATTTTCTTGGGGTTTTCTCTAGAGGTATTTCTATTCTTCGTAGGCCTATGTTCTAAAAACTAGCTTGTGCACTTGATTTATTACAGTATGAGTCGTCTTCTAGTCTAACCTACAGTGTTCCTTTGTTCTAATACATGTGTTGCTACTTCTGTTTTGTAACTATTGGATTTATGAGTTATCCATGATATGCATGTCGTGACATATTTTTTTTATAACTCTAAAAAAGGTAATTTTTTACTATGTTTTCTATGAACATGTTTTTCTACTGATCACCCTATGTTTTATTTAAAAATAGCTTCAAGTAATTTTTATATAGAGACTCGATATGGAACTCCTGTATGGGATCCTACTGATCCTATTAGCTCACACACTATTCACCTCATTAGTAGTGTGTAGACATTTGTATGATGTCCAATATAGGGAATTTGTAACACCCCAAGATTTCATAGTATGTACTTCTTCAAAAAAAATTCAATAACTTGCACTACACGCAACACTGAGTTCAAGCGCACCATGACTTACCAAACAAGCCGTTCAAAAGAGGTTATGAATAGTATTAACTAAATTTTGAACTTTATATAATAATTATAATTTTAGAACCCATATTATGATTTTCATAGACATAATTAACGAACAAATCCAATTTTTTTAGATAAAAGATGTGTTTTTTAAAAATGCACTTTTACCAACTTTTAATAGTGAACGCTTTTTAAATCCAATATTTTAAACATTTATATATTTGACTAAATAAATTTATTCTTTACAATGGGGACATAAAAAATTTACAATGTAACACCCCAACCTTCTATGGTATGCTTCTCTTTGAATAATTCAATAGCATGTGTTGTACGCAACATCGAGTTCTAACACACACCACAACCAATCAAACTAGCCGTTATGAATAGTAATACCAAATTTTTAAAATTTTATAAATTTTATCTCTCAAAATGGACTTCATTTTTGGATTCTTAGCATCGAATTTATCCTAAGGTGAAATTTTGGTACTTTTCAGATAACTTTCATATTTTGATGAATAGTGAAAATTACTAAATTATAATTAAAAACAACTTTTTTAATTGAAATAATTAATAGTGATGAATTATGAATTCGAGTGGTTTTAAAGTATATTTATTATATATTTTTACCATTTAATACAATTTTGGTCATTGGACATAATTTCACAATTAAACCGGACAAAAACAAGTTTCAATGTTTTGATAGTTATTATATATTAAAAACACGTTTTTGGTTTTGACCGCAGGATTTAATTTTAAATTAATTTCTTCCACTTCTGTGTTTTGAATTTGGAAAAATGGATTCAATATTTGGAATCAGTATTTTCAAAATTGTTTAAATAGGTATCTTTTATTTTTAGACATTTTGAATAATTAGTTCGGTAAATATTTTATTTACCATGGTTAAAGGATAAATCCAGTAAATAAGGGTTAAAAAATAATATTATAATAATATAAAATTACCCTAAAATGTGTCATAACTAGATTGGTGGATAAATTTCCGACCATGGGAATATTTAGGTCGATTTTTGGGTCCCCATGGAGCCACTTGTAGGTGATAGGGACACTTTATATTAATTAAGTTAAAGTGAATACAAAAATGACATAAGCATATATCTTTTAGAAAAAAAATTTTTACATAGGGTTATATATGTTATATTTTAGATTATAAATATTCATTATAAATCTAGAAATATTTCCTACGTAATAATATTTTATTTATAATTTTTAGACATTATATAATTTAATTTATTAATGACACAATGATGATGTAGTAATTACCATAATAGTGAAACATTAAAATAATGGATATTATAAATAGACAAATAAATATAATTTGAAACTTTTTATGATTTAAAATAATTTTATAGGTTAATATGGCATGTTAGGAATTCTTTAATTAACTTTTTTCGAAGTAATCATTCTGTAATGAGTTTCACAAAAAAGAATTTTCTAAATAGTGTCAAAATTGTCATAAAAGAGTTTTTGAAAAAAATATTATATTATTAATTGATATTAAATTCCTAAAAATCTAAGGTTCGGAAAAGAGACTATTATAATGATAGGTTTATCATTAATGGACCACTTGGGGGTCTCTTGGATGTATATAGTATGTTTATTAACCATAAAATATAAAAATACAAAGAGACATTGTAAGAGTGAAACTAATTAACTTATAGTTAATACTTAAAGATACGGTTAATAAATTAACCAAAACCTGTCTAAATTCTACTGGTTTAGTGTTTTTTGACCAATACCCACCTTAAACGTTAAATAATTCACTTTTGAGCCATTATAAACTGAATATGAATTTATTATAAAATAATATTTCTAGCTTTTCCAAAGGTTCCCCTCACCCCTCTTATAAAAGGGCACTCCCCCTTCTCATTGATTCACACCTTCAATGCCTTTTGGTTCGGCAATAACCTGCCCAAATACTCTCTCAAATTCCCTAACTACAACCTAGTGGCCTTATTTTGATCAGAAAGCCAACCTAAGGATCCCTTTTGATAAAATCAAAAGGAAGAACCCGAAGAAGAGGCAATGTTTTCACCACCCTCTTTCAAGTTCCTTTCTTCTAGAACTTCTTCTTTCTTTGTTATTTCTATTCTAAAATAATAAATCCAGTATATTATATATACTTTGATGTTATTATAAATATTGTACAACCATATTCAGTATTCTATCCATCCTATGAATGGCATGACACCATACGTGCGTACATACGGCTTACCGTCTCCACGTCGTGGTGTAATTGTCATTCAATAAATTATTATTTGGAAGGGTATAATAAAGATGTGTAATTCATTTAATAATAAATATAACATGATAATTATTCTGTCTATATGATATACAATCCAATTATATATTATTTTAATATCAAAATAATGATATTTTCGCTCGTGCGTACGTACGGATTACCGTCTTCACGAACTCGATGAGATTCATTCTTCATCGTATCCATTCATGTATAATTATCATTTGATGATTTAAAAATAATGTTTAAGGACATGATATCATTCTGGATATGAATAAGATACAACCTATCCATGACAAACATGGCTTACGTAACAAAACATTTAAAATAAAACGAGTAAGTTAACACCCAAAACGACGATAATACTAAGATATTATTAACAAAGCAATGTTAAAAGATCATATATGATAACATAATAATGTATATGATTCTTGTATAATTAAATAAAAATTATTTCACCACTATACATGAGGTTAACGTATCCTCATCCAAGGAAAATTACAAGGTAAGGGGTGTTCATCTCACTCCTTATTCCCGTGAGATTCATGCCATATTGCCACTATTACCTTTTGTGTGGTGTATGTACTGCCCATAATTGTATTCTTTCTGTAATACACTTTAATTTATGTGTATTTACATATTCATTGTATGATACCTCTTTCATGGGGTGTATGTTTTGTAAGATACCAAATTGTTAAGGGTTAATTTCACAATCTCTTTATTATCTGAGGTTGTTTTTACATAAGTATCTACTGGGAATTATTTATTATCAGTGTCCATGTTTTATGAAAGAGTTTTCAAAGGGATTATTTTAAGGTAATTTTTAATAAAACACCATTTAAAAGTTTTACATATTTATTCTTCTAAATATTTCTCATTAATGTCCATGTCTTCAAAATGGTTTTTAAGGATTTATTTATATGGACTTGAATGTTTTTAAAATGATAATTTTTTTCAAAAGTTTCAAAGTGGTATGGGACACTTTGATTAAAAAATGTCACTAAATGACTTATTTTATAAATTTGTGACTTTCTAATGTTTTCATGAAAAGGGTTATTTCCCTCAAAGAGTTTTACAAATCATTTTCATCCATGACAAAATTCTTTAATGGATTTTAAACTTGTTTTGAAGTTGATTTATCATGATAAAAATATTCCCTATTTTTTTGAAGGTTTTTTTGATATGCATGATTGTGGATGTGTTATTTTTATACCATTTATGGTGTATGGGTAAAGTATTGACATTTCTTATGATTGTTTTAATATGAATGTTTATGTTATGTATAGACCTTTTCATATCAGGAATGTATTGGACTTAATAAGTGACGGGTAGAGCCCGGTATAGCTCCTCGATGCCTCGGTAGGTCTCATGAGACAAACTAGTGTCTTGGCATGAGGCCTTGACAAAATCTTACTTGTAGTCTTGGAACGAGGCCTTGGATACGTGGTTATGATAGTATGGCATTATGCATTACATCGTTATGAAAGTGGTTATTGATATTTCATGTGATTATTTGACTAGTAGAATATCCATGTGAATAAGTAAATAGAATTATTTCATTTTATCTTTTCCATATTATGCTTAAGTTCATGTTTAAAAGGCTTTTGTTTTAGTTATACATTGCCTTAAATGTTTATGCTTATTTATGAATGTTTCTGCAGTATTTCTTACCCTTACTGAGCATCTGATCTCACCCCTTTCTAGGTTTTATTTTTCCTAGGATTCCAAAAAGTGTATTGTGATTGATATGCAGGGATAAGCTAGGGGAATAATGTCGTTCATAAAGATTATTTATGTTTTTTTGTATGTCTTAAAGTGTAATGTAACATTCATGTATGTAATGTAATTTCCAAGACTGCTAGACTAATCCGTCCTTCGGGACATGATTTCCTTGTAATCATGCCAATGTACTAAAATAATGCACTGACTCTGGGTAACTGGGGTCGGGGCGTTACAAATGGTATCAGAGGAAGTTTAGCAATAAACATGGAAACTAGATTTAGATAAACTCTGATTAGAGCATATAGACCTAAGATAGACTTTGAGGATTAGTATAGAAGAACTACCTAGAATTTTGGTTTTGTAGAGATTTTGTGAGTTTTCCGAACAATACATCCTTATCTGGATACGAGCACGTAGAGGTGGCTCTGCCATAGATACACCTAGGGGTAAAACCCGAAAACACCGCTTTGAGCTAGACTCGAACGAGAACTGGTGCATGACAACGTGCCTTGCTGCACTCTTGGTTACGACACTCCCGGGGGATATGCTTAGGATAATTTTCATTTTCTTTACAAACCGCTATGAAGGGTTTATGAGTATATACATCCTCAAAGAAAACATTTTTGTGATTATGGATTATATCCATAAACTATTCAATTTATGTTAGGTATTTTACATGTTTGGAATTATTTATTGCAATTTATAAACTGACATAGTTTATGCTATTGTATAGAAATGTCGCCCAGTAGAAGGAATGTGAACTCCAGCAATATGTATGATCCAACGTGTAAGAAGGATCATATCTTTAAAGGTATTAAGCCATCATTTAGAAGGGAAGTAGTCTCCCACACATTATCATCATATGAAGAAATAGTATCGCATGTTGATATGATAAGTAAAGAGTTTACTGAGTCTTATGGATTTGAAGGGAAGAATAAGAAGAAAAGGATGGAAGGGAGAAAGATGGATAAAGGGAAGAGGGAAAAGAATAATTTCCACATATGTGATAACTATGGGAAGAAACATCCTGGAAATTTCCTGAAAGGAATGGGAGTTTGTTATAAGTGTGGAGGAAAAGGGAACCAAGTACGTGGCTGCAAGGGTAAGAAAATGTTTTCAAATGTACAATGCTTTATCTGCAAGGAGATTGGACCCTACGCAAACCAATGTCTCAGTCATCATACTATTATGCAAATGATTCTATTGGATAAAAATAATGTTATGATACTACCACAGATGAAGAGGAATGAATAGTGTCCTTATGTTGTTATTTTGGAATTATTTCATTGAAGTGTTGTATCAATGATGTACTGGAAATAAATAAGGATTCTACGATAGTCCTATTTCATTTAGGATTTGAGATTTTATGGTACTATGAAAAGTGACACTACAGTGAGTTAAATGTTTTTGAAATTACATGGTTGAAGGAATGATAAACCTTAGTATGGTCCTAATATTGAGGTACTAATTTTGGAATAAGATATGGTTGATTTGGGTAAATTATATTGGATATTCTTGACTACCTTGAAACTGATTAATGATTTATATTCCCATCATTGTTGGAGTTTACAACATTTTTGGATAGAAGGAGTATATCCATTATTCTATAAGGAATAAGGGATCATTATTGTAATTAATAAGGTTTTATGGTAATTTAGGATGTCGTAGTGTTTTAAAAGAATACAAGATAAAGGTGTTCACATGGTATTACGCGGAAAAAAGGATCTTCACTCTGTTTACCTTCCTTATAAATTTTGGACTGTGAGTTTGGACAAAAGTATTTTGGATAATTCTAGTTTCGGATAAATTTTGGATTGCCATAAAAGGACAACCCGGAGGTCAGGCGGAAACCCTTCGCGACTGGCAAGGCCGCGAGACATGAACTCGCAACCGAAGGGAGACAAGGGTGTATCACCTACCACTGGACCACGAGATGTCCAAGAATAAGTAATGTAGTTTATTTTAAAAAGGTCTAGTAGATGAATTATAAATTCATTTTATTAACCCCAAATTAATAGGATAAATAGAATATATATTTTTAAGTTCTATTATCTTTTAGAGTGAAAGATGAGATTGTTGTAGAAATTAGTTAAAGGATGGAACTCTACTTGTCAAGTATATATTTTTCTAATCCTATTATTCTATAAATAAATTAATTCTTATACTTTATTGAAAGAATCTTAAAACCAAAAATGTGTTATCCTAATACCTTATGTTTTGTTGAACCGATGGTATTTTAAGTCATTATAGATTGATGAATTTAAGGACCTGAATTTTAAAATTGTTTTTGATTAATGACCTCAATCACTACCTATAAATATTTACATTTTTCCGCCAATTATAAGTCTCTAATTTTCACCGATTTTCTCCTAATAGAGATCATAATTTGGTGTTGACCCATTCATTTCACTTTTCATCTTATTAAGACTATATTTTATTAACCAAATTTCCAATATGGGTTTTCCCACAAAGATATTTTCTATTTTCAACCTTTCTTTTCAAAGAAAAATATCAAAATTGCGATGAAATAATTTATTGAAGGAGGGAAGAATCTAACACCCCAATATTTCATAGTATTTACTTCTTCAAAACAATTCAATAGCTTTCACTATATGCAACACCGAGTTCAAGCACACCATGACGTACAAAACAAGTCGTTCAAAAGAGGTTATGAATAGTATTAACTAAAATTTGAACAATACATAATCCTTATAATTTTTGAATCCAAATTATGAGTTTCATAGACATAATGTAAGAACAAATACATTTTTTCAGATAAAAGATGTATTTTTCAAAAATGCACTTTTACCAACTTTTAATAGTTAATGCTTTTTAAATCCAATATTTAAAACATTTATATATTTGAAAAAATAAATTTATTCTTTAAAATGGGGACATCAAAAATATAAAATGTAACACCCCAATCTTCTACGGTACGCTTCTCTTTGAATAATACAATAGCATGTGTTGTACGCAACATCGAGTTCTAACACACACCACAACTAATCAAACAAGCCGTTATGAATAGTATTACCTATTTTTTAAAATTTTATAAATTTTATCTCCCAAAAAGGACTTAATTTTTGGATTTGGAGTATCAAATTTAGCCTAAGGTGAAATTTTGGTACTTTTCGGATTACTTTCATATTTTTATGAATAGTGGAAATTACTAAATTTTAATTAAAAAGAACTTTTTTAATCGAAATAATTAATAGTGATAAATTATGAATTTGAGTGGTTTTAAAGTATATTTAGAATATATTTTTACCATTTAATACAATGTTGGTCATTGGACATAATTTCAAAATTAAACCAGACATAAACAAGTTTCAATCTTTTGATAGTTATTATATATTAAAAAAACGCTTTTTGTTTTGACAGCGGGAATTAATTTTAAATTAATTTCTGCCACTTCTGTGTTTTGAATTTGGAAAAATGGATTCCATATTTGGAATCAGGATTTCCAAATTGGGTAAAAAGGTAACTTTTATTTTTATTCATTTTGAATAATTACTTGGGAAAATATTTTATTTACCATGGTTAAAGGGTAAATTCGGTAAATAAGGGTTAAAAAATAATATTATAATAATATAATATTACCCTAAAACTTGTCCAAACCTTATTTGTGGATAAATTGCCGACCATGGGTATCTTTGGGTCCATTTTTGGGACCCGATGGGGCCACATGTAGGTGATAGGGACACTTTATATTAATTAAGTTAAAGTGAATACAAAAATGACATAAGCTTATATATTTTAGAGAAATAATTTTTACATAGGGTTATATATGTTGGATTTTAGATTATAAATATTCATTAGAAATATTAAATGATTTCCTACATAATGATATTTTATTTATAATTTTTTGACGTTAAATAAATTAATTTATTTATAACACAATGATTATGAAGTAATTACCATAATAGTGAAAAATTGAAATAATTGATATTATAAATACACAAATAAATATAATTTGAGACTTTTAATGAATTAAACTAATTTTATAGGTTAATATGAAATGTTATTAGTGATTTAATTAACTTTTTTCTAATTAATAATTCTGTTATGATTTTCACAAAAATAAATTTTCCAAATAGTGTCGAAATTGACATAAAAGTGTTTTTAAAACAAATATTATATTATTAATTTATATTAAATTCCTAAAAATTTAAGGATCAGGAAAGAGACTTATATCATGATAGGTGTATCATTTATGGACCACTTGGGGGTCTCTAGGATGTATATAGTAAGTTTATCAACCATATAATATAAAAATACAAAGAGACATTGTAAAAGTGAAACTAATTAACTAAGAGTTAATACTTAAAGATAAGGTTAATATAGTAACCCAAACCTATCTAAATTCTATTGGTTGAGTGGTTTTAGACCAATAACCACCTTAAACTTTAAATAATCCACTTTGTAGCCATTAAAAACCTAATATTAATTTATTATAAAATAATATTTCTAGCTTTTCCAAAGGTGCCCCTCACCCCTCTTATAAAAGGGAACTCCCACTTCTCATTGATTAACACCTTCAATGAATTTTGGGTCGGCCAAACCCTACCCAAATACTATCTCAACTTCCCTCACTACAAAGTAGAGGCCTTATTTTGATCAGAAATCCAACCTACGGAGCCCTTTTGATCAAATCAAAAGGAAGAACCCGAAGAAGAGGTAATGTTTTCACCAACCTCTTTCAAGTTCCTTTCTTCTTCAACTTCTTCTTTCTTTGTTATTTCTATTATAAAATAATAACTCCAGTATCTTCTATATACTTTGATGTTATTATAAATATGGTACAACCATATTCTGTATTCTATCCATCCTTTGAATGACATGTCACCATATGTGCGTACGTACAGCTTACCATCTCCACGTCGTGGTGTAATTGTCATTCAATAAATTATTATTTGGATGGGTATAATAATGATGTGTAATTAATGTAAATAATAAATATAACATGATAATTATTCTGTCTATATGATATACCATCCAATTATATATTATTTTAATATCAAAAGAATGATATGTTCGCTCGTGTGTACGTACGGTCTACCGTCTCCACGAACGCGATGAGATTCATTCTCCATCGTATCCATTCAAGTATAATTATCATTTGACTATTTAAAAATAATTTTTAAGGAATTGATATCGTTCTGTATATGAATAAGATACAAACTATCCCTGAAAAACATGGCTTACATAACAAAACATATAAAATAAAATGAGTATGTTAACACCCAAAACGACGATAATACTAAGATATTATTAACAAAGCAATGTTAAAAGATCATATATGATAAAATAATAATGTATATGATTCTTTTATAATTTAATAAAAATTATTTCACCATTATACAGGATGTTAACCTACCCTCAACCAAGGAAAATTACAAGGTAAGGGGTTTTCATCTCACTCCTTATTCTCGTGAGATTCAAGCCATATTGCCACTATTACCTTTTGTGTTGTGTATGTACTTCCCATAATTGTATTCTTTATATAATACACTTTAATTTATGTGTATTTACATATTCATTGTATGATACCTCTTTCATGGGGTGTATGTTTCGTAAGATACCAAATTGGTAAGTGTTAATTTCACAATCTCTTTATTATCCAAGGTTGTTTTTACATAAGTATCTACTAGGAAGTATTTATTATCCATGTCCATGTTTTATGAAAGAGTTTTCAAAGGAATTATTTTAAGGTAATTTTTAATAAAACACCATTTCAAATGTTTTAAATATTTATTCTTCTAAATCATTCTCATTAATGTCCATGTCTTCAAAATGGTTTTTAAGGATTTATTTATATGGACATGAATGTTTTTAAAATGATAATTTTTTTCAAAAGTTTAAAAGTGGTATGGGACACTTTGATTCAAAAATGTCTTTAAATGACTTCTTTTATAAATTGTGTGACTGTTTAATGTTTTTATGAAAAAGGGGTATTTCTCTCAAAGAGTTTTACAAATAATTTTCATCCAAGACAAAATTCATTAATTGATTTTAAACTTGTTTTGAAGTTGATTTATCATGATACAAATATTCCATATATTGTTGACGGGTTTTTGATATGTTTGAATGTGGATGTGTTATTTTTATACCATTCATGGTTTATTGGTAAATTATTGACATTTCGTATGCTAGTTTTAATATGAATGTTTATGTTATGTTTAGACCTTTTCATATAAGGAATGCATTGGACGTAATAAGTGACTGGTGGAGCCCGCTATAGCTCCTCGATGCACCGGTAGTTCTCAGGAGACAAACTAGTGTCTTGGCACGAGGCCTTGACAAAATCTTATTTGTAGTCTTGGCATGAGGCCTTGGATACGTTGTTATGATAGTCTGGTATTATGCATTCCATCGTTATGAAAGTGGTTATTAATATTGCATGTGATTATTCGACTAGTAGAATATCCATGTGAATAAGTAAATATAATTATTTCATTTTATCTTTTCCATATTATGATTATGTTCAAGTTTAAAAGTCTTTTGTTTTAGTTATACATTGCCTTAAATGTTTATGCATATTTATAAAAGTTTCCACTGTATTGCTTACCCTTAATGAGCATTTGAGCTCACCCCTTTCTATGTTTCATTTTTCTCAGGATTCGAAAAAGTGTATTGTGATTGATATGCAGGGTTAAGCTAAGGGAATAATGGAGTTCATTAATATTATTTATGTGGTTTTTATGTCATAAAGTGCAATGTAGAATTCATGTATGTAATATAATTTCCAAGACTGCTAAACTAATCGGTCCTTCGGGACTTGATTTCCTTGTAAACATGCCAACATATTAAAATAATGCACCGAATATGGGTAACTGGGGTCAGGGCGTTACAGAATGTCAAAGCGACATAGTGTGGCATTGGGGATCATGTCAGTTGGTTTTGGGTAGCGGGTGGGAGTTCATCCACGCCATTGCATGGAGTATATGTTTGAATTTTGTTTCCTGGAAGTAAGACATGTTTTTTGGGATTTGATTACTTTTTGATTTGTTTAATTCTTATGTATATTGAAAATTATGTCATATATATATTCATTTAGTCTTGTAATGTCTTTTTCATTATTTCTATACATATATGACAAGTGTTTTATTAGTCTGGGAAACACTTCTCCCTCTATTGTGTTGTGTTCTATGCCCATGTTCTAATTGTTCTCCCATGGGGATTGGGAACACACATTGTGTGTTTAATGGGACGGGTCGGGTGCCAGGTTTGAGGATTACCCATGCCAGTTCACTATAATTTTTTTATTAGAGGTGGTCTTTCCTCAATATTCCTTGTCCTCGTACATCTTTTAGACTAGAGATATGATTATCGGGACTTGATAGGCATACTGATAAATGTTCCTGGTCCACTCTGGTTGAAATGAGACTCATGTTTCCATGGGAAGTCGGGATACCTGTCTTTAGTGTTGGGTTTTGTTTTAGAAATCCTAGTTTATGTTTATTGTTATTCTATTTTTAATTGATATTTGTTCTATTTTATGATCGTTCTTAAGTTTCGGTGTATAGTAGTATGCCTCGGAGACATCATCGATGAGTTCCTCAAAAGGGTGAAGCTGATTCATCTCAAAGGAATCCACCTATAGATAAGAATATCGTTGACGCTATAGTAGTATTTGTTCATATTGTTGATCAGGTTGTACCACATGTTCGGAACACTGTTGTTAAGGTACAACTATAAACTATAAAATAGAGGGATCAATCACATGAGTTCTTGCATGATAATTTATCTTCCTTTAATGGAATGGTTGAACATCAAGAGGTGGAGGATTGGTTGGATAAGATCAATATTATATCTGACTTTTTGGATACACCAATGAATATCATGTTGGGACCGCATTGTGTTTAAGGATGTATTTGTGGTTAACAGTTGTCAATAAAGATAAAAATAAAGAAGGAGATGAAGATGAAATCCCGTGTTATTGAAAGTGATAAATTTAGAAATTTTTTCAATTGATCCTATGATCAAAATACAAGTATCAAAGGATAAACTTTATATACAATAATAAATCCATCTCATATAGTGTTGAAGGTATTCAAGTCATAAATTGGTAATGCAACATCTCACAGTTCAAAGAGACCATGCAAGATCCTACCTGAAGAGACTTACATCATCGCATGAGGGATTATGTGGAGATTTGAAAATTTAAAAATGATCATATAAAGTAGAAAAGATGATTCCAGTCATATTCAGTGTTGATTAGAAAGACTGATGTTTCTGGAAGGAAAAGAAGTTGTCGTACTTTCCAGGGAAAAATCTAACGATGCGGAAATTGATCGATCAAAGACTATATATCATGACAAATAAGTTTTATGATTAAAGAAGAAGATTTTTGAAGAAGAAAGATGACAATGAATTAGAAAGGGTGATCTTGTGGATGAAGATATTAAAGGGTTTCTTCATAGGAGTGAATGAGATACGGTATAATGAAGGAAATTGAAAAAGAAGAAAATCGCGTACGTTAGAGCATGTACCGCGTACCATGTCTGGGAACTGTTTGTGGATGCATACCATGTAGTGGGAAAGGTACACAGAATAGTTTTTAGAATGGGCTATCGTACTTAATATGGTTTTCCGCATAAGTATTTTCGGTACATGGAATGTATCATCGTTGGTAGAAGGGATGAAGTACGTAGACAGGAAAACACACGATAAATGGTGAAGGTATGTAGTTCGCATGAGAGTCGTAGTACATTGTGAAGGCTTACCGTATGTAGATGCAGTTCATTATACGGTGATGTTTTTCCCCCACTGATAATTATGGTAAAGAGGATTAGAAAAATTTACAGAGTTATAGGCCGATATAAGAAGTGTTAATACCATCATTAAGTAAGAGATAATTCCATAAGAAATTATCATCATTGTGGATGAACTTAGCTAAGTCCAAAAGTGGTATGCAAGAGGGATTCTATATAGTAAAATGTGCTACATGAAATATGAAACAGTTTGTGAAATTTGAAGGAGTAGTCCATGGAATAGATTTTGAATAAGAAAAAATAGTATGTGGGAGATGAAATATTTCACAGAATTTGAAGAAATATTATGTGAAATGAAGATATAGAATACCATGGTACGTAGAGGCAGTACGTGAAGTTAGTATGCATAGCTAGTACATAGAGGTCGTACACGGAGCTGGTATGTAAATACGGTGCATGGAGAAGGCATGGTCCATGGAGCAAGCACGATGTGCAGAGCTGGCACGTTACATGGAACAGGCACGATACACAGAGCAGAGGAAGTATAAGGGGAAGAGGCAATACGTAGAGCTGACACAGTACGCAGAGCAGGTGTGGTATGTAGAGCAGGCACAATACGGGGACCAGGCATGGTACGTAGAGTTGGAGTGGTATGTATATCATAGAAATTCTACATAAATAAGGATTTTTGTGGAAATGAAAATATTATAACGATAGTTTATGATTCTAGTGAATAAAAAGTGATGAAGTTCTATTGAATTCAGTTATTTAACTAAATGAGAAAACTGAATATAAAAAATAATCAATTTGTGACTTTGATGCAAGAAGTGTATCATGCTGAATAGAGACAAATAATTTTCATTTTAAACTGTTTAAGTGGCCTTCAAGTCAATAAATTGAGTGATACCCCTCCTAAGTAAATGAGATAGGTGGAGTCAACAGAAGCTAGGTGAAATAGTGACTGATCACAAACCATTATAAAGGTAGTGTTCCTGGGATAAAGTGACTGATCCAGAACCTTTGTAATCCAAAGCCAGTGATGATTAGTGGAATCTATTATGACCGAAAACATGTCCTCATATTCTCCTTGGATGTATCCTTTAGTGGTGAACCAAGTAAAAAGTGACATTTTTCCCTTCTATAGGTGAATGTTTTAATTATTTCACATATCCATCATACAGGTTTAATAATGTTCCTACCAATGATGGAACAAGATCCATTAAATAAGAGAAAAAGTTGGCACCCTGATTCACCCCCCCCCCCCTCAGGGTGGTCTAGGGTTTTTCAATTAGTATCAGAGTGCAAAGGGTAACGTATGTTTGATAGTATTCAGTAATTCTATTTAGAATAGGATTTGAGTATTCTTCCATGTGTAAATAAAAAAGAGAAGTCATGATGAAAGCTTAGTTATCTATATGCTGATGTCTATAACCTTCAAGACTATGGAAAACCAGAAAAACAAAGAGAAAAGATAGTTGAAGAAGTCCCTCTTATCTAATAGAGATGATGTTTCTGGTTCTCCATACCTTTCCAATAATGATGAAATATCAGTCATGGAATGTAAAGAGTAGGTGGCTTAGGTTTCCACAAAACATGTGGATTCCAACACAAGTGTAAATGTTGATCAAATTTTTCCTCACATGAGCTTGTAAGTGATTAGAAGAATTTATGAACATATCTACATGATATTCATGAAGAAAGAGTTGTTGTTATTTTTAGAATATTTCAATTCATGTATGTTGAGATCACCTGACTTGAAATAGAAGTTGGAATTATGGAAAAATGATTAGTAGAAAGATTTTCATAATGTTATAAACATTCCAGAAAGATTGAGGGATTTGAAAGGAAAGGAATCAATAAGAATCTAGAAGAAAGGATCCATGCACTTGAAGATGAGCTGAAGAAGAGAAATAAATAAAATGGTTTATATTTGAATTAAACTTCCAATAAGATCAAGGAACTCAGATATTATTTTCAAAACAAAGTTTAGATGCATCAAGATGAGGTTGAAAGATTGAAGAATATTTTTAAAGATAATATGATCATGATTGAAGATCAAAATGGCTTCTTCAAAATTAAAAGTCTAAATTGGAAGCTCAGATGACCAATATTGAAAAGACACATATTGAGCCTTTAAAAAATAAGGAAATAGTTGTTATCGGTACATAGTTTCCACTATAATATTATAAAGTTGAAGGACCTTCAACATGTGATAAGAAGATCATGACCTCTGTTGGTGATATATTTCAATAAATAGTGTATGTTGATACTCAATTCTCACTAGAAGAACCGGAATTTTAAATACCTCATACATGTGATAAGAAGATCATGAAATATTTCAGTGGTATACCACAAGAAGATGAGAGGAATAAGGTACAAACAAAACCATCATGTACTCATGTTTTTAAATATGTTTCCAAATGCAGGGCAGACTGGAAGAGAAATTCAAAACAATAATGGATGAGGAAAGGTGAGGTGTTACCTACCACCATGGCTAGGGTGGATAGGAAGAACAAAAACTTGGTAGATGATTCCACCTAGATATTATAATAAATAATGATGAAGACCCAACAAAATTATCCAGAAGATATCATGAAGTCATGATTTTTGGGCCAATGTTGGTGCTGCAAAAAATTTGAGAACATTTCAACAACATGTTGGTACAATCATCATAATGTAAAAGAAAAAAATAATCCCTCCTCATTGTGAAGAAATCATGATAAGAATAAGAAACATCTATAGGTTCAAAAGCCTCTATTTACCAAAATTAGTTTAGGAATTCTTAATAACATCTGTGATGTATGCAATGGATGTGGTCACAAGGTAGGTACATGACCATCTGAACATGCATTCATCACTCATAGGAAAAGAAGGCCTCTGATTATAGTTGAGTATGATGCACCTTTGTTGGGATGAAGTAATAAGAATATTATGAATATAAATTTCCCCATTACAATATTGAGTAGGAAATCTAAATGGACCCCAGATTTAAGATCCATGAAATTGAAGTGAAATTCATCTAAGGGAGAAACTAAGAGGGATAACACTCAAATGAACTCTCATCGAAGATCCAGACCTACTTCAATAATTCCAAATGACATGTTGGTCATCTGGATAGAAGATTTGTATTGAATGAGGAAACATGAAAATGAAATGGCAAAGGTTGGTGCTAAATAAAAAGAAAAACTTTCATGTTTTGAAGATAAAGTTATTAAGAGATTGAAAACCAATG
The DNA here is from genome assembly GCA_963277665.1 of Viscum album. Classification (NCBI taxonomy): domain Eukaryota; kingdom Viridiplantae; phylum Streptophyta; class Magnoliopsida; order Santalales; family Viscaceae; genus Viscum; species Viscum album. Next base: position 571,832,817 of record OY728122.1, on the reverse strand, counting down.
GAAACACATGTGTTAAAAAAATTAGTGTGAAAGATGTATGATATCTAGTAACATTAAAAATGATTTTCTATCCTTTATACCATAGAAATAAGCAGTCCATAAATGGAGATATAATGTATCATTCATTATGGATGTTGAGAAGAAACAATCTATACACAAAGCATAAGAGAATGGGAAGAGATCTATACCATAACAACATAGATCATAAAAGATGTTCGAATGTTTGAGAATGAAGACAAGAGAAAATGGAGCAACTTGGTTTATAAAACCATCTTATCCATTCTTCTCATACTGAGGAAGTAAGGAGGAACCACCTTATTCCATTAATAATTTTTATATTGTATTTGTGCTGATTTTATAGATAATTGAAGGTGAAGCATGCTCTCTGGAGGTGACCCTAAGAAGTATTGAAGGATGTCAACTCATGATTTCTAAGATGAAATATGTTTCCATCCATGGAAGATTATTCAATTGATAATACAATTTTAAAATGAAGAAGAATCACCCATGATGAAGATGAGGAGGAGTGTTTCCTTTGTGGGGGAGTAAAATGATGAATCTTCTAGAATTATTATTTCAATCAGTTTCAAATTTAGTTAGTATTAAATTCAATTACTCTCGTAATTTCCAGTAGAACGTGTTATTGGAAAAGGTATGTCATTTTTATATCTCTCATCCTTGGTTACTCATAATTAATCTCATTTATAAAGGGGGAGTAACAGAAATAATCAGTGACATAAGAATAATGGATGTTCCCCAAGGAAACTTATCCAACTATTTGAACTCGAATGTGTTTGATATGTCTGTTTAAGTGAGTGTTGGATTTCTAGGTCGATTATTCCCTATCACATTCAATTTCATCAGCCGGGAATGAAAATAGAATACCCTTAAAGACAAGGTACATGAGTTCTCATCTCATGTGGTATCATGATCAGTGAATAATGGGAAGCATTGTTATCTAAATCGAATTCTCTGTTTTTCTACACCAAGCACTAATCATGAAAAAATATAGTGAAATGATTGATGGCAGATTTCATAAGAAAGGATGGAAACCCTTTTCCTAAGAACATTGTATTTCTTGACAATAATGGGGAGAGAATGTGAAATGAATGTTTGAAAGGTGGAGATAAGGAAAAAGAAAAGGGGAGAGACAATATTCTCATTTTGATTTTGCCTCATTAAATTGAGGATAACTTTAAGGTATTGAAAAAAAAAAAGTGTGGATTTTTGGTAACACATTGTGTATATGGTTTTAGTTTTTGTCAACTGTTTTCAATAAAGATCAAAATGAAGATGGAGATGAATAAAAACTCCCAATTTATTAAAAGTTATAAATTATAATGATTTTTGAATTGATATTAAGTCAAAAATACATGTATCAATGGTTATACATTGTATATAATAATGTTACCATCTCTACGAGTGTGGATGAGATTCATTTTATAAATTGATCATGCAACATCTCATTGTTCAAAGAGACCATGAAATAACCAACCAGAAGAGACATGGATCATTTCATGAGAGAAGATGTGGAGATTTGAAAACATAAGAATGATCATACAAAGTCGAAAATATGATGCGAGTTTTATCCAGTGTTGACTGGAAAGACTGGTGTTGCTAGAAGATAGAGAAGCTACAGTACTTTCTCTAGACAAATTTGATGATTCTAAAGGTGATCGATCAATGACTATATATCATGGGTGTTCATTCCAAAGTAGATATTTAAGGTTTTCTGTATAGGAGTGAATATGATACATAATATTGAAGGAAATTAGAAAAAGAAGAAAACCAATTACATCAGAGCATGGACCTTGTATCTTGTTCAGGAACAGTCCACGGTCACGTACCAGGTAGTGTGAAAGGTATGTAGAATGATTTTTGGAATGGGTCGCAGTATTGAAAATGGTTCTCCATGGACGGAGTTGTGGTACACGGAATGACACATAGTTCACGGAAGAGATGCAGTATATATACCAACAGACACGTGGTATGTGTTGAAGGTTCGTAGTTTGTAGGAGGGTTGGAGTATGTTGTGCAGGATTACCATGCGTAGATGAAGTTTAGTATGCGGTGATTATTGTCCCAAATTTAAAATTTGGGTAAAATGGATTACTGAAATTTAAAGAGTTATTTTCATATATAAGGAGTGCTAATCCCATTATTATGTAAGAGTGAAATCGATAAGAAAATATCATCACAGTTGAAGAACTCATATAGTTCTGAAAGGGGTATGTAGGAGAGATTTTTCATAGGATAATGTGGTCTGCGAAAGAGGAAGAAGTTCACAAAATTAGAAGGAGTAGTCCATGAAAGAGACTTTTCAGAAGAAAAAGTGGTATGCGGGAGATGAAATAATTCACAAAAATTGACGAAGAAGTATAAAGAAGGAAGAAATGGTACTCTAATGCTGTATTCAGATGTGGTACATGAAGGTGTTACGTGAATTATATATGCATAGTTGGTGTGAAAATTCCATGCACGGAGACTGTATGTGAAGGATGTGGGTGGAGTAGGCGCGGTGCGCGGAGCATGCGCAGTGTGCTAAGTAGGAGCGTTCTGCTGAGCTGATGTTGTATGCAAAACTGAGGCAGTAAGCAGAGTTGCAAAGGTACAAAAATCAAATGTAGTATACTGAGTGGGCATAGTACATGGAGTATTCATAGTACATCGACCATGAGTGTTATATAGAGCATGTGTGGTACAAATATAAGAGATAGTCCAAAGAATTAGGTACAATTTGAAGAAATTAAAACATCATAAATGCAGTTTTTGATTCTAGTGAATTTAAAGGGATGAATTTATAGTGCGTTAAGCAATTTCACTAAAAAAGAAAACTAAATATAAAAGTTCATCCATTCAATACATCGATGAAAGAATTGTCTCAACTTGAAAATAGACAAAGGCTTTTCATTCCAATCTATTGAAGTGACATTGATGTCTATAAACTAATTGAGACCCCTCCTAAGGTTGTGAGCTAGGGGATTCAATGGAAGTGGTCTAAGGGAAGCAATGGGATATACCGAAACCTTTTTAAAGGCAGTGTTCCAAGGGTAGAGTGATTGTTTCGGAACCATTGTAGTCCACAACCAGTAAATAATAGTGGAATATGGTATGACCGGAAACATGTAGTCGTATGCTCCATGGACATAGCCCATAGTGGTGAACCTTGTAAAAAAGTTTCATGTTGTCCTACATCATGTGAATATTTTAATTACAACACATATCAATCATACAGGTTTATGCAAGTTCCGACCAACATGGGAACAAGATCCAGTAAAGAAGAGAAAAAATTGACACCTTGATTCACCCTCCCCCCTCAAGGTAGTCTAGGTTCCATCTATACTGGTACCTCCCAAACTTTAATATATTCATGTTTCATTGATATTCATTAACGTCCAATAGAACTACGATCTTTACCATGGAGTTAGAGACACCTCTTGATATGAGGAAAGAGTAGGGGTTTTAGTGTCCCTCTTAATAGTTAATGAATTAGGATACAGAGTTGGTCTGAAACATTCCAATTCTTGATCTAGATCTATTTTACACCATTACCAGTATGGATTGGATTTACACTCATCAATAAGAGTTTTATTGATATCATCAACATGTATCATTTATTTTTTTCAATGGGATCTCTCATGTGTTTGTGGGGGGAGACACAAGGTCTAGTCATGTAGGACCTTCCCACCTAGAGCTCCACATTTTATTGTTTGTTGTTGTGTTTTATCCCAATGAAATATCTACTTTCATTGATCTTACCATCGCCATTCAGTAATTTCCTAATGTTTTGTCATATGACTTATTATGTATTCCTCTAGAGATAGAGGTATATTTTACAATTAACCTCATTCCAAGTATGTAGCTGATATCAATACCTTATAATCACAAGGAACCAAAGGAGCTGAAAGAGCTCAAGGTTTATTTAGAAGTCTTGATGGAAAAGTATTTTGTTCCCCCAAGCGTTTTGCCTTGGGAAACCCTGATTCCCATTGCTAAGAAAGAACATGGTTCACTTTGGTTATGTGTGGACTATCTAATTTCAAAACAGGTGACCTTAAAAAACAGATATCATTTACCTCTTATGGATGATTTGTTTACTCAGTTAAAGGGGGAAAAGTGGTTCTCAATAATTGATCTTCGGTCAGGTTATAATCAGATTAGATTTAGGTAGTATTATATAATGAAAATAACTTTCAAGAGTTTGTATGGAAATTATGAATATCTTGTGATGCCTATTAGTCTAGGTAATAATAATTTTTTTAGTTTTCATGTATTTGATGAATTGAATTTTCCATCAATATCTCTGCAATTTCATGGTTGTATTTTAGGATGTTATTCGGATTAATTTTAAATCTGAGTGTGATAATGAACACCATATTATCATGATTCTGGAAATTTTCAGAATTCACCATTTTTATGGAAGGATTTCATAGTGTATTTTTAGGATTCATGAAATGATGATCATAGGGAACAATTTTTCTAAACATTGATTCTCTGTTGACCTAGAGAAGGTGAAGGCTATTTTTTCTTGGAAGGAACCAAAAATATATTTGAGATATGAGGATTCATTGGTATTGCTAGATACTACCAACAATTAGTTATGGATTTATACTATCTGGAATCACCTTTGACTACTAATACTAGTAAAGCAGATAAATTTATATGGGATGAAAAGTTTGATTCCTCCACTGATGAATTGAAATTAATTCTGACATCGCCCTCAATTATGATCTTACCAAAGCTCGGTAATGGATATGTGGTGTTTTGTGATGATTTATGTGCTAGTTTGGTATGTGTGCTTATGTTAGTTGATCATACGGTATATTACGGCTCATGTAAACATTATCCACATGAGAAGAATTACCCATCTCTTGATTTAATTGTACTATTGTTACGAATTTGATTAAATGTTAGTGGAACTATCTTTTTGGGGAGCGGATCACACAATTTTTCTATCATAAAATTATACAGTATATATTTTCTCAAAAGGATGTGAAACTCAGAAAAATATTCTTGATAGAATATATTCCGACATTTCTATTTGAAATCACCTACACCCTGGGAAAGGTAAATGTAATTTCGGACACTCTTACTAGGATAGTATCATTACAGACTGCTCTAGAATCGAAGGAGGAGTGGAACCTTATGGGGATTTTCACTCAGTTCCACTTGAATGCTCAGGAGGATATTTCAAGAATGTTTATGAATAGTGTTCACAAATAATCTTCATTCCTGAAGTATATTTTACAGAGTCAGTATAAAGATGATGAGTTTCAGAAGACTCTAGAAAGTCATTATGGTGGGGAGACTATTTTTGGCTGGTCTCTTTCTACAGATTGTATGCCCCACTTTGGGAATCATTTTTCCCTGTCGACATGTATAAGAATTTTAACTTGTTTTATTGTAACATATATTCATGGGTTGTTTATCTAGGCACTACGATGATGTATTATGACATGAGCCGGTGATTCTTGGAGCCTCATATGAAGCGTGAAATCAAAAATTTTGTGTCCTGATATTACCCCTACAAATAGATAAAATTAGAGAACATAAAACCTTCTTGTTAACTTCATCGTCTTTTGGTGCCGATTTGGAAATGGGACGAGGTGTCCATGGATTTCTCAGGGGTTTAAAATGGGTTACCCATGGGAAGAATTATATTTTGGTGGTTGTTGATTTTTTGAAGAAGTATGATCATTTTATTCCAATAAAATACACCATTAAATTTGAAGATTTGGATATGCTGTATGAGAAAGACATTGTGAGGTACATGGGAGTCCTTATGAAAATTTTTCAAATAGGGATCATAGGTTTACATAGAGATTCCTGTGTAGTCCTTAAGAGGAAATGGTAACTCAGGTATTGTTGAGCACAACATACCATCAACATACTAGGGATGATATGGAGCGTGTGATTCATATCATGAAGGATGTGCTAGACACCCATTTCATGGATTTCAGAGGATCGTAGAAATTCATATAGGACTGTTTGATTTTTTTATAACCACAGTTATCAATCTTCAATCAAAATTGATTCCTTTGAGGCGTTGTATGGTCTCCCATGTAGATCACCTCTTTGTTGGGATGAGGTGGGTGAGGCATATTTAGTTGGACAAGGTTTGTTTTAAGAGATGTTGAGGAAGATTTTCGATGTACATCAATGCCTAACAATATCCAAGGCTTGAAAGAAGTCATATGAGGATCGACAACGTTATCCTTTGGATTTTTTATAGGTGAATGGGTTTTCATGAATATTTCTCCTCAGTTGGGTCAGCAACAACTTGGAACGTATGGGATGATGGTTTTGAGATATGTTGAATCGTTTGAGGTTACTAAGTTTCTCAGACAAGTTTCTTATCAGTTAGCATTACCAATTTAGTTGATGGGTATTCATGATGTTTTCCACATTTCTCTACTTAGCGAATGCTGTCCTGATCCATCTCACGTTATGAGATGGGTAGAAATTGATTTAGATCTAGATGTATTTATTTTGGAGAAACCAGTTAAGATCATTGACTCTCATGTGAAATTATTGTGTGAGAAGACAATTTTGTGGGTTAGAGTTCTATGGACACAAATATCATATTCTTAAGAGAATTGGGAATTGGAGATGCTAATCAGGGACAAGTGGCCTCATATCTTTCTAGGGATTACGTATTCCACACGACTTCATGAGGATAGAATGTCATTATGGAGATAATTTTGTAACATCCCATTACTGTTTTATTAGGTACACCATTAATATCATCATGGTCTTCCCCTCCTTTAAGATTTGAAGGATACCTTCTGTAACACCCCGTGATTTTATGATAAATATTCTTTTAATTTCATTGATGTATTGTGTTGTATGCTACACCATGATTAGCTTACACTATATGCAACATCGTATTAACTTGTAGTATATGCAAACACTATTCTTGGTTTGTGTTGCACATAAGAGCGAACTTCCTCGATAGCGTGTGTTGTACGCAATACCGAGATTCACTAAAAAATGATATATTGTTATGAACTAGCCGTCTTGAATAGTATTATCTATGTTTTGAATTTTATTACATAATAATTCGTCTTACACATATTCTTGAACATGGTATGAGAATAGAATAATTTTTTTGGGTAAAATAAATTTTTTTTTTCAAAAAATGCAGTTTTGCAGCCTTTTGGTGGTGCACCCACATTAAATAAATTTTTTGACATGGTTAAAATTTCAATTAGACAAAATAAACTTACTCATTTCAATAAGGATATAAAAATTTTATTTGGGTAAATTTTTTATATCTTCCTGTTATCTTTCATATTTTGGTGAATAGTAAAAATACGCTAAATTTTTCTTAAAAACAAATTTATTCATCAGATAACTTACCTGGTTACATAATAAAATTTAATTCTTTTAAACTATGAATAGAATATATGTTTACCCTTTTATATAATGTAATTCATTATCATTAATTTTACATTGAATTCATAGGTAATAAAATTTCAATCTTTGGAAATGTTTTAACTTTTAAAACCTCATTTCTTAAAAACAAGATTAATTTTAAATTAATTACTGCAACTTCTATGTTTTGAATTTTGAAAAATTGATTTCATATTTTAATTCAGTGGGTCCAAATTATGTTAATAGGATGATTTTTTTATATTATTAATAGTAACTACAGTAATTTTTATTTTCTACAGTTAAATGTAAATCGGATAATTAAGGGTAAAAATAAGATTATAAAATTACCATAACACCTGCCAAAATTATATTGGATTAATAAAAGTCCACCCATATCACTTATGGGTTGTAATAGATTCATTTCATGTACTTTTGACCATGAAAATGATGTAATTATTATTAATACCCAAGAAAGTAACAACGTGTCACCCTGTTATATCTTATAAGTGTAATAATTTTAACTTAGTAATAAACTTCATAAAACATCGAACATAAATAGTTAACAGAAGTATAATAAAATTATCCATATCATTTTAATTTATTTAAAATTTTTAGGGATTAAATAATTATAATTAATGGTGACACAATAGTGATGTAGAAATTATTTTGTTGATTGAAATATCAAATAAGTGGTATTAAAAAATTTAAAATAAATATTATATGAACTTTTTAATGATCTAAACGAATTTTTAAGATTAATATTTCATGTTATGTATCTATTTAATATTTTTGTTCGAATATATATTCTGTTTGGATTTTATTTAAATTCAAATAATTTAATAGTGTCAAAATTGACACTATTGATATTTTATAAAAATAACATATTGTTAAATTGTTTAAAAATCACAAAAATATTTAAAAATTATAAATTGAACTTTATATTGTCTAAAATGTCATACAATATCCAATTATGGACAATTCACCTCACATAAGTAAGTATTTATAACAATTTATAATTTATAATCTTATTACCACAAATAAAATAAAATAGATTAAATATGGATAAATCAAGATGATATGGTATAAAATAAAATTAAAACTTTTCTAAATTTTATTGGATGATGATATTAAAACCCTATCTAATATAATATTCTAATTGAGTCATTTTTTTTGGTTTTTAGTTGGGCTCTGAATTTATTATAAATTAATATTTTTGAGGTTTCCAAAAGTGAACCTCTCCACTCTTATAAAAGGGAACCTCCACCCTCTCCTCTTAACAACATTTTGAGCCTTCATGATCGTCCAAAAACTTCCAATTACTCTTCTAAATTTACCTAGTAACATTTTTTAGGTGCTGATATTCTCAAATGACAAACTCTACTGCCCTATTAGAAATTTTAAAAGTGACACGTTGAGGAAGAGGTAATCTCCTCTATCGATTCCTTCAAGTTTATTTCTTCTTCTACTTCCTATTAATTAGTTGTTTCATCATAATGTAATAACATATGTATCACTAATATACTGATATGTTATTTTAAATATGAAACAACCCGTATTTCACCATCTATCCATCCTACGAAAAAGAAATCACTGCGTGTGCGTACGTACGGAATACCGTCTCCACACCGTGGTTTTATCTCTTTTCAACTACCACCTTACATGGATGGGTATAATGGTGTAAAGAATAACTATATATGAGTATAATAACAAGATACTAATTCTGAGATATTCTATCATCCATTACAATACCATTCAATAATTATGGGAATGATATCATCGCTCGTCCATACGTACGGATTACCGTCTCCACAATGCGATGAGATTCATTATTCATGTTAACCATTAAAAAATGATTATAATGTATATATATTGAATAATAATGAAATATATGAAATAATAATTCTATTGGGATTATGTATATATATATATATCTATCATCTACTTACAATCACGTCAATAAGGAAAGGAAAATAGTGTTCATGCGTACGTACGACCTACCATCTCCAGGAAAGTGTATTTCATTCCATTTATCGATATATAATATTCTGAATATATATAAATCATGTTTTTCATTATGTAAGTAAGAAATCATTATCTAAGTAATCATATGAATAATTACAAGTCAAAACACGGACGATAAATGAAACGATTTTACCCAAAACGTTGCTTTTACATGGAATTGACAAATGAACGTGCAATATAAAGTCGTAAGTGAATAATACATGAAATCATAAATATTATTATGGTTATGTTACAAGTTAATAATATGTTTAAACCCACTATAATGGAGTCTCAGACACATACAAAAGAAATTGGACATAAGGTAAGGGATAATTATTCCAATCTCGTTCTTAAGTGAGATTGTTTATTCGTAAGTACTTACTATGGTTATATTTATCATCCATTTCCATGTTTTATAAAAATATTTTCATGTATATTTAAAGTCCTTTTTACCAATTTTTGACTTTTACAACATGGTATATAAGGAATCATTCTTTTTTTTTCCATATGAGGTACTTTTTGACTTTTCCAAAAAAGTACCAAGAGAATATTTTTTTAACTTATACGGCATGAACAGATTTTTACAGTTTCATAACCCCTTAATTTCATAAAGCTTCCTATACAAAATTTTATGATTATTTTAAATTAAATCCTTTTATTTTAAAATTTCCTGGAATTCTGTGAAAATAAAATGATTTTTAAGAAGAAAGGATATTTTTCTCATGAATTTATTTCATGTGTTTTATCAAAACTATTTTCCATCTAAGATGATATTACATAGTATCATTATGTTTCATGTATAATGTCTCTATTATTTACATGGTTGGTGTTTCTTATGAAGAAATGATATCCATGTTTTTTATATTGATTATGTTATGATGAGATGATGTTTATGAAAACCATTTTATTCATTGGGTTATGATGAATTATTTATGATTGTTTTGTGGCACATGTAAGAATGATTTCAATATGAGATGGGTGGGGCTTATATCTCTCTCTCTAATGAATTGGGTAAAGATTTATAACTCATGAGATAGATATGGCTGGAAAGATATGTAAAATCCGGTTCAATAATACAGGGATGGAACAGAAAGTAAACCTGGTTCAGTAATTGACTTTGTCCACTATGAAGGTCTTGGAAGCAATGACTTAGCTACTATGGAAATCATAACATGTGCATAATGGTTTTACACAAATAAATGTTTTATTAAAATGCTATTTTATCATGATTAATGTTCCTTTATGATTTATGCCTTATGTACAACCAAAATTTATGTCATTACTCATGATTTTGATGTTTTATGATCATGTTTTTATGTTCAAATGTTTATGGGTTGGTTTATGTTCTCCATGTTTGTCCTTATTGACCATTTGAGCTGACACTTTTTATGTTTTCTTTTCCCCAAGATATAAAGAATGGTTTTATGTAAGAAAGAAAAAGGGGAAGATCTTTATGTGAGATGTTGAAGATCTTTCACCATGATTAGAAGATTATGTTCCGAGTTTCCAAACACCCTAAACTAATATGGTCTTTGGGCATATGTTTTTGTCATGTATTATGTATTCTGAAAAAGTAATGTAATTTCTTTGTATGTAAAGCATGGGTATCTACACCTATAATGGCGAAGTAAGATATTTGTTTGAATTTCAACGAATCCATCATTTCCTTCATGATGAAAAAGGATTTCACACCGTTTAACTGGGTTAAAAGCCATGTAACTATTACTAGTTACAATACGTTAAAGGGTATTCACCCTATCATATTTTACACATCATGAAGAGTGGTTTCACATCATGAATTATTTAATTAAAATATTTTCAATTAGTGTTGACTGATATTCTGTCTTACTTATACACCATGGATTTCACAGTGTGTAAATATATTACACTTCATGAAACGGCCTGCGTACAGATTTGAAAATAGCTGAGTGGCTATTTGGGAATAATTTCCTTTATCCGGGCCCTTGGATCTCATCCTAGTGATCTTCCAGGTGATTTTGGGAGACAGTTGTCCATATAGATCAATATTTTTGATATTATATCTTTATTTCAATTGTGGTGTGACTCTCTAGATCGTTTGGGAGATATCATTCTGGAGACCATTCTTTTGTTATTTGTCATTCGACGGAAATCTATTCTTGATATATGTGGTATTTTTCTTTTCCCACAACCCCTTTTTCAATTTTGGATCCTTATTGGGGCGTGGATTGTATTCTATGTTCTCTTCAAGTGTTTTTAGGTTTTCATTGTTGGTGGATCTCATTGTGGTCATGTGCGACCCGAGTCTTTAGGTGGGTGGTTACATATCTAGCCTATAATAATTAGCCTCATTTTCCATTTTCTACTAATAAAATGTTAATATAGGAATGATATTTCATTGGTGTTGGAAAAATGGTGTTAAAAGATAAATAGTTTTTCCTTGTTATTGATAATTGAAAAAGAAATGGGTGATTTTGAAAAATTGAAATTTATTTGTGAAAATGAGCACATGGGTAACCTTGGGTACTTAGGTGGAAATTTTAGCTTGAGGACATTGTCTATAGTTTTTGATTATGAGTAGGTATGATTATGGGGATTTCCTCTGTCTCTTAGGCCCGTTTTTCTAGGGGACAAATATCGACATCGTCGGGGGGTTTACTCCTAGGGTGTTCCCCAACTTCATATGCTTGTGTTCTAGGAACTAGATTGTGCACATTATTGATTGTTGTAACACCCCGAGCTTCCACGATACACTTCTCTTTCAATAATTCAATAGCTTGCATTGTACGCAAGTTCGAGATTCTAACACACCGCGACCAATCAAAATAGCCATTAAGAATAATAATACCAACTTTTTGAAATTATATATATTTTATATTTCAAAATGGACATCATTTTTGGATTCAGAATATCAAAATTATCTATTGTTGAATTTTTGGTATTTTTCTGAGAACTTCCAATTTTTTATGAATAGTGAAAAATACTCAAAAAAAACTTTTAAAAAAATAATTTATAGTGATAAATTATACTATTTAGTGGTTATAAAGTGTAATTATAATATATTTTTACCATTTTAACCAATGGTGGTCAATAGAATTAATTTCACATTGAAATTGGACATAAACAATTGTCAATATTTCAATACATATTGTTTCTTAAAAACACGTTATTTGTTGTAACAGTGGGAATTAATTATAAAATTAATTAATGAAACTTAAATTCTGGGAATTTTGTAAAATATACATCATTTTTGAATTCGGAATATCAATCATAGCTTAGGGTGAAATTTTGGCATTGTTCTGAAAAACTTCAATTTTTATGAATAGTGAAACCACTAAGTGGTAGTTAAAAAACTGATTTTTCGTTTAAATGAAACATTACCACTTCTGTGATTTGATTTTCAAAAATCCGACATATATGGTTGTCATTAGGAAGTAAAATATGGTTCAATGGGATTAAAATAAATTTTTTGGTGAATAGTAACTTTTATGTTTAATTAATCGTGATTAAAGGTAATTAGTGAAATTTTAGGTAAAAGTGATATTATAAAAATTGGAAAATACCTTTACACTTGTCCTACCCCTATTGTATGAGTCATGTAAAACCAAGACAATCCATGGGTCAACTTGGGGACCCCATGGAGGCACTTTGGTAGGAAAATGACATTAAAAGGTTTTTATTTAATGTTAAAATAAAAATGTCACAAACATGAGTTCGTTTACTAAAACAATTTTTAAATGGGGTTATAAAAGTCATATTTTTTACTATAAATATTCATTAGAAATATAAAAATATTTCCTACACCATGATATTTTTTTATAATTTTTAGACATTAATTAAATTAAATTATTTATGACATCATGATGGTACAGCGATTACCTCATTAATTAACGATTTAAATAAAATGGAATGATAATGTAAACTCTAAGGCTTAAACGTTTCTAAAACCTATTGGATGGTCATATTTCGAACCATTATCACCTTATCCTCGAAATATATAATTGTGGGACCTTTCAAATCCGAAACTCACTATATAATAAAGTAACATTTCATTACCTTCCAAGAGTGCCCCTCCTCTCCTCTTATAAAAGGCCCCCACCACTGCCACCTTATTTAAATATTCCAAGACATTTAGCTCAGAAAACCTCTGCCCAAATACTCTCTCAAATTCCCTCTATTACTCCTAGAAGCCTCACATAGGGCAGAAGTCTTCCCAAGGAAGCCTTTGAGCTCAAATAAAAAAGAGTTACACGTTTTAAAGGTGGTGTTTTCTCTTGTGTTCTTAGGTTTTATTTTTCTTCTCCGACCCCCTAAAATCTTTTTATTAATTTATTTTGTAACAACAACAGTATCCTCAACATACTAGGATGTTTTTATAAGAATTTTTAGAGCAAAAAATACAAACACCTTCGTCTAATGGTTAAAGAACATACTGTTTCTGTGGGTGGCGAAATACTGCCTCACGAAATGTTGATTGTTCAATATTATTTTAACACCTCTAATGGTGGAAATTATGATGAAACTATTTTTATATATGATATATATTTTGTTTTTGTTTTCCTCATGATTCTGTATTTTTCATTTATGTCATACCTTTACGATTTCCATTATGGGTAAACACGATAATTTCATTTTAGGAAGTGTGGACTACCGCCCCCTCAAAGTGATTTGAATCGTTAATTCCATATGTGGGATGTATAAAGGATGAAGTAAATGGTATTATACATTATATTATACTGGAATTATATTATAGATTTATATAATTATAATTTCATTCCATTAAATATGAAATAGAAATGAAAGTAGCGTTCATGCGTACGTACGGCTTACCGTCTCCATGGATGGTGCATTTCATTTCTTAACTATAAATGATATGTAATGTTATAAATGAATGTATATACTGGATATATATGATATATATGATATCTAAATATTGAATATAATTCTGGATATAATGGATATTCTACCACATAAACAACTTGTAATTATAAGAAGTTTATTGTTGACTGAAGTACCAAAGATCGACAAAACGACAGTTATTAACTCAAATGACTACGTAATTTTCGTAACATTATAATAAGTGATATAAAAGGGATAATGAACTTGAAAATGGCTCTTAAGAAAGTAGAGATTAACTCTATTTTATTATTCAGGAGGTTAAAGAGCGGTCGAGTCATGTCGGACACGAGGTAAGGGAACTTCTTAACCCAATTTCTATTCTTTGGGTTAATCTCCTACTTTCAAATTATGTCATGATATTATTATGTCCTATATTATATTTGTACTTTCTTTATGTGTAATTATATTGAATACACATAATAGATTTATTTTATTTTAAAAAAATGATCTTTGTAAGGGAACTTCTTAACCCAAATTCTGTTCTTTGGGTTAATCTCCTACTTTCAAATTATGTCATGATATTATTATATCCTATCTTGTATTTTTACTTTAATTATGTGTACTTATATTGAATACACATAATAGATCTATTTTATTTTAACAAAAATGATCTTTGTAAGGTACTTTGTCTCAATCTCCATTCATTGAGGCATATTTTGTTTTATACACAAATTTATTTCACACACTGTATAAACCCCTTTGACTTTTAAGTTTATTCAAAAGGAATATTTTTATACGAAGCGTTTTACTAAACGACAAAAATGAATTTTTTTCTTGTTGTACATATGCGGCGACATATACTTCTCCGCCTCCGTGACAATTATTTGAGTTTCAGCTTCCTCTACAAGCCATAACCTTTTTTTAATGAAAAACAATTACAAAGTATTAATTTTCTTTTTTTTGTATTGAAAATGGTTTTGAAAATGTTTTCATTATATCAATGTGTAGTATTGATATCTTGTAATTGAAATGTGGAAATGTTATGTTTCCTTTATACATGTTTTATGTGATACGATTATGTTATGGTTTATGATATCTTTAAACCTATTCATTTGAGGAATGCATTGGAGTTAATAAGTGACAGGTGGAGCCCGCTATAGCCTCTCGATGCATCGGCAGGTCTCATGAGACAAACTAGTGTCTTGGCATGAGGCCTTGACAAAATATTATTTGTATTCTTGGCACGAGGCCTTTGCTACGTGGTTATGATAGTCTGGTGTTATGCATTCCATCATTGTGAAATTGGTTATTGATATTGCATGTGATTATTCGACCAGTAGAATATCCATGTGAATAAGTAAATGGAATTATTTCATTTTACTTTTTCCATTTTATGTTGAAGTTTAAGTTTAAAAAGCTTTTTTAGTTATACATTGCCTAAAATGTTTATGGTTATTTATGAAAGCTTCCGCTATATTGTTATCCATACTGAGCATCTGAGCTCACCCCTTCCAATGTTTTAATTTTTCCAGGATGTGAAGAAGTATATTATGAATGACCTGTAGGGATAGTATGAGGGGATATGAAGACAAGATGTTTTTGTAGTTTTGTTTTACTTTATGATGTAATGTAACATTTATGAATGTATCTAGTGTTTCCAAGGCTACTAAACTACACGGTTTTTTGAGACTTGATCGTTTGTGATCATGCCAATGTTACGCAATAATGCACCGACTCTAGGTAACTGGGGTCAGGGCGTTACAGTTGGTATCAGAGGCAGTTTAGTACTAACCTTGGAAGCTAGATTTAGATAAACTCTGATTAGAGCACATAGCCCTAAGATACACTTTGAGGATTAGTATAGAATATCTTCCTAGAATTTTGGTATTATAGAGATTTTATGAGTTTTCCGAGAAATACATCCCTGTATGGATACGAGTAGGTAGAGGTGGCTCTGGCACAGAAGTACCTAGGGGTAAAACTCGAAAACACCGCTTTGAGCTAGACTCGAACGGGAACTGGTGCATGACAACGGGCCTTGCTGCACTCTTGTTTACGACACTCCCATGGGATATGATTAGGATAATTATCATTTTCTTTACAAACCATTATGAAGGGATTATGAGTACATACTTCCTCAAAGAAAACATTCTTATGATTATGGATTATATCCATAAATAGTTCAATTTATGTTAAGTGTTTTACAAGTATGGAATTTTATACTTTAATTCATAAACTAATCTAGTTTATGCATTGTTTAGAAATGGCGCCTAGTGGGAGGAATGGAAACCATATCAATGCACGCACTCCGTGTAGGGATTTCCCTCATGCTCAAGATAATTATTTTGGAGCTGGAGATACAACTGGTGCTGATCAACTTATCACCATACTGGGACAACTCACTCAGGTTATGAATAGTAACCTTACTCGTATGGAGCACCCTGATCCGCAACGTGGAGGATCAATTTTAGACTGCTTCATGAGGCAACAACCGAAAACATTTAATGGGGGTACAAATCCATTAGAAGCTGAACAATGGATAAACTCCTTAGAGAAAATATTCAACACCTTGTGGAGTAGCGAAAGGGAGAAAGATGTCATGGAAGTTAACCAGCTCACTGGAGATGTCGATCAATGGTTGTTGCTGATTCAAAACACAAAGGAAGATGAAGAAGTGTCAAGTATGGAATGGAGAGAGTTTAAGGAAATTTTCTTAGAAAAATACTTTCCACATGACCATCGAGCAGATACGGAAAGACAATTTCTGAGTCTGAGGCAGAAGGAGGATGAGAATGTCGTAAAGTATGAGGCTAACTTTAAAAGGTTAGCGAGGCATGCTATAGATTATATAATTAACCCAAGAAGTTATATTGATCGTTTCTTTGATGGGTTAAAACCATTTCTCTGTCGAGCTTTAGTATCACAATCTTTCTCAACAGACGATGATATAGTCTCGTGTGCTATCAAGATAGAAAAGGAATTCTCTAAATCTTATGATAATAAAGTAAATCAAGAGAAGAAGAGAACGGTGGAACAAGAGACAGATAAAGGGAAAAAGGGAAATAAGTATTTTCCGTTATGCGATAATTGTGGGAAGAATCAGCCTAGTAAATTCCTAAAGGGAATGGGAGTTTGTTACAAATGTGGAGAAAAAGGTAACCATGCTCGTGATTGTAAGGGACAGTAAGAGGCTATCAATTTTGAATGCTACAGTTGTAGGGAAATGGGGAATTATGCCAATTAATGTCCTAAGCGTCCGGGAAACTTACCTCAGAAATGGAAAAGGGATCAAGGACAATCTTATGATGTCACTACAGTTGAAGTAGAATAATTAATGTATTGGTGCTTTTGGACTCAAGGAATATATTCTGGTTATAAGAATAATGTGATATATATAAGGATTTTACTACAGTACTTTTTGTTTTAATATGATGAAGGTAATCATATTTTTAGTATGTGACAATAAGAGAAACTTTACATTGTTTGGGGAATCTGATGTTACAATTGATTTTGGAATTTAAGGACCTTTTAGAGAAAGTCTGGACGGAGGTATTTTGGATAACTATAAAGGTTGGAATGGATTAAGTTGAACTTTGGATATTATTGTTTAAGGTTAAAACATTTATGAAGATTATTTTTGGAATATTATAATACTATAGTTTTAGGAAAAGGACAACCTGCAGGTTGGGGGATAACCCGTCGCGTCGGACAATGCTGCAGGAATTGAACCCCAACCATAGTGTAACAAGCCTTTATTACTGTCACGACCAGTCCTCGGGGCCCGTGCCATGACTACCCCAAGCCCGCCTTCCATAGGCCAGGGGCTGGCGACTAGCACCAAGGCGTAAATCCCGGTAAAAAGGGAAGGCATTTCCTTTGTAAAGTAAACAAGCACCACAGACTAAGCAAGCGGAAATAGTAAACACTAAGTAAAAACTGGTACAACAGTAAGTGCAGAAAATTAAGTGGGCCAGTATACAAACCCAAACTGAAAGTAAAGTACAACTCGAAAGGGGAAAACAACAACTGAAAAGTAAAAGCCGCTATGCCGAGCTGTCCTCTGGAAATCCCACCTGAAGGGTGGGTACAGATAGCTCCACTGCACATCGGGTCCCGCCGTCCGCTCTGAGTATGTTCCGCCCAGTGGTCCACCTCCAGGTACCGTCCTGCTCTACAAGCCTCAACCACGATCAACGCTGTCCGTCGTCTGCAACCAACACAACATAGTGCGGGCATAGCCCGTGCAGGGGTTAGTATAAGATACTCAGTAGGGACCCTGAGACCCATGAAGGTCTCCCAAAATCCATAAAGGATAAACCAAAAAGGAAAGATACAATCACGAAGTAACAACCGACACTGCTTAGGTATATGCCCATACATATACCTAAGTCATCAATTCTCATTCGGCTCCAACATCCAAGCCCAAGTACAACCCAGTCCACACAGGAAAGCAACGTGTTCCACATAAGAAGCAAAACGTAATCCATAAAGGAAAGAACAACTTAATCCACATAGGAAAGCAAAACATAAATCCACATAGGATAGCACAACACAGTCCACACAGGAAAGTAAAACATGATTCACCTCACACAGGTATATTTCTTCGAAAGACGATAGGGATGATCACTGATCCATCTAATTCGTCGGACCCACAAAGGATCGATAGGTACTAACCCCGCAATGACCCACACATGATTGGTAGGAAACTAACCCCCGCAATGACCGACACAGGATTGGACCCACATAGGATCTGTAGGCGCTGGCTCATATAGAACCACTAAGCGCTAACCCACACAGGATCGGACCAACACAGGATCAGTAGCACTGATCCACATAGGATCGCTGAGTGTTGTAGTCATCGCCGTTGAATCCACTGAGGATCTCTGTACAGTCGTCGTCGCAGTCACAGTAGCAGTCGCAGCCAGCACTAGGGTTCCCGCACACAGCAAGCTCATTTGGGAGGGTCCGCTCCATGAGCCAAGAGGCCGATACATCAACTAACACATAGTCCAGAGTTGATGTATCCAAAAGTTCTGTATCTTCAACAGGAAATCAACATCGCAGACAGTGTGTCGATCGGATGCCCGGTTTGAGAGTTATTGGCTTTTTCATCCTAGGGGCCCGGTTGGTTTTTAAGGAAAAACCAACTCGACCGTACTCCACCTGCGTCCAGACCTCGGTTGGAGTAAGCCAAAAGATTCGTCTCACTAAGAGGAAAACAACAATGTCGACGGAACGTCAATCGGACGTCCGTAGCTCAAGATATGAGCGTTTTCACTCCGAGGGCCCGGTTGGTTTCGTGTACGAACCAACCCGGCCAAACTCAAAGTAATCTAAAACATTGAATGCGATGTACATAAACGACCGTCTCGTTCCAAGGATCGATTTTCCACTGACGGCGCGTCGATCGGAGATTCGTAGCCCGAGTAATGGGAAATTGAACCCAAACAGTCCGAAAACGGGGGTTTCGGGCCCGGACCGACCCGGCCCGAGACCCCCTGGGTCGGCCCGAACCGGGTCGACCCGCCCCGGGTCCGGGTCGACCCGGTGCGGCGCGGCCCGGCCTGGAGGCCCGGTCCGGCGACCCGTGCGCTGGGCGCGCTGGTCGGTGCTCGGACAAAACGGCTGAGCCGTTTTGCCGGCTCACACGGGGGGGGGGGGGGATGCCCCTCCATTTTCTTGTAACTACGGCCCCTTAATTGGGGCCGCTTTGAAGTCCGACTGGGGGAATTAATTCCCCCAGCTCCTCCCTATCCGGCCGGCCTGACCTGGCCGGCCGGTTCCTGCTCAACGGGACCGGCGATGGCCGGTGCCCTTCCAGCTCCGACGCCGCCGGCCAGGTCTGGCCGCCGGTCACCTTGCTCCGCCGCGGCCCAGAACCGGCCGCTGCCCTTGTCGTCCGGTGCGGTGCGACGGTGCCGAGCCCATCCGCCGCGGCCCCGGTACAGGCTGCGGTGTTTTTGGGTTTTCTTCGACGCGGCGCGACGGCGTCGCGTCCTTGATCTTCCTTCCATGGCACGACACGACGGCGCTGCGCATTTCCTTTCGCATGATACCACGTGGTGCGACAGCACCACGCCTTCCCGAACCAAACCACAAAGGAACCAACATGAAAATGAGGAGGAGGGTCGGCCGTGTTTGTGTGGTCCGGACCCCTCGTGTTATTCGATAACAATTTGTTTTAATCCACAAAGATCGTCAAGTTGGTATTCATGAAAAAAGTAAATAAATAAAACCCCTACCTCGGTTTCAAGAACGGTGCACGTCAACGAGCCGTGGAAGACGAGCATCGCAGAGGTCGGGCGTCGCGGAAAACGAACGTCGATTCCGTGAAGAGAGGATTCAAAGACGTTGACGGAGATTTCGTCATGGAAAACCGTCGTGGAAGATACGACGCGGAAGAAGAACGTCGTGGAAGAAGACATCGTGTCGCGGGTCGGTGTCGCAGAAGACTGTCTCCGAGGGCTCGGCGCTCCACGTCGGAGATCGTTCGTTCTTCGCGTTCTTCGTCGAAGATGTTCTTCGTTGGAGATAAAGAAGATCTTTACACTTCCCAAATCCTCTCAACGTGGCATAAACTCTAACATTAATAAAATAAGCCTAATCCTTAATTTATTAACAGAACTTAACCTTTTGAATTTCAAGAGTTTGAAATTCAATTAACCACACATAACTCACCCCATTAAATTTCACAAGTTATCTTAATTTAATGGGAGTTGAGAGGGGTTAGAGGATATGAAGGGGTGGGGTTCGTGTTGGCCCCACCACCCTCATAACCTCCCAAGGGAGGTTGGGTGGTTACCCATCTTCCATCAAGAACTAAACCCTTAGAGTAAAATAATAATAAAAATTGTAGAATAACAATAAATTAACTTCCACAATTTTTATCATCCACACCCGTGATAACGCAACTCCGGAACAATAGTTCCTAAGAAAATATCGGCGCTGCGGTTCCATCAGTGCCCTCATAATTTGATTTCGGGCAACGGTTCAAAAGTTAGAAATTCCCGCTCGTTTGTTCACTGAACGTACCCGAGCTAAACTTCGGATAGAAATTCTGGGCACTCCGGGCCTCGGAATCAAGTGCCGTCTGAAACCACATTCATGTAAAATTCCAAAGAAAATTATGAAAAAATGTCCCTTGAATTTTACGGGTCTTTACATTACTCCCACCTCAGGGATTTACGTCCCTGTAAAGATACATCGAAAACTAGGGAAACAAATGTGGGTACTGAGCACGCATCTAAGCCTCCCGCTCCAAAGTGCTCTCCTGGAGGTTCTCGTGCTGCCATCTGATGCGCACTAAAGGAATCGACCGTCCACGTAGGACCTGATCATGTCGATCCTTGATCTCAACTGGAACCTCTGTAAAAGTCACCCCATCATCAATGTCTAGCTCCGCATGGTCAATGATGTGCGTCGGGTCGTGCACGTATCTCCTCAGCTGAGATACGTGGAAGATGTCGTGCATCTGGTGCAACTGAGGTGGTAGAGCCAGGCGATAATCCACCTCGCCAATCCTACTAAGGACCTAGAATGGTCCGATGAAGCGTGGAGACAACATTCCACCTCGGCCAAATCTCTGTAATCCACGTCGAGGTGAGACACGCAAAAACACGTGGTCACCATCCTCGAACTTTAGTGGCCTCCGCCTCCTACAATCCCTTCCATAGTCGGGAAGTAAAACGATCATCTCGATCGGAGATGATAGATGATGGCACACCGTGAAGCCGAACAATCTCCTGAACGTAAAGACGTCCCAAGCTCTCCACTCAGCCCTGATCTATGATGGGTTAGACGTGAGCCGACTTGGTGAGTCGGTAGACAATCACCCAGATGGAGTCTTGACCTCTGGAAGTGCATGGAAGTCCAGTCATGAAGTCCATAGATATCTCGTCCCACGTCCACTCTGGGACCTCCAAGGGCTATACCAAGCCTGCTAGTACCTGATGCTCTTCCTTCACCTACTGGCAGGTGAGGCATCGAGAAACGAACTCTGCCACAGCCTTCATCATGCCTGGCCACCAGTGCTGTCATCTGAGATCCTGGTACATCTTCTCCACTCCGGGATATACCACCAAGGGAGAAGTGTGAAACTCTCTCAGCACCTCCTCCCGTAAAGAAACTGGTACCAAGGTACGTCCTCTGAAAAGGATGTCGTGCTCTGCTCCAAAGGAGAAACCATCAGGTTCCTGTCCTGAGGATATTTGTGCATGCCGCGTCTCACAGTCAGCGTCCCCACGCTGTGCCTCTCTGACCTGCTATAGTAGTGGAGGAGTGACTATGAGAGACTGAAGGAAGGCTGCTCCATCTCTATCCACAAAGGATATCTGCAAAGAGGCTAGCTGCTCTGTCGCCTCCTCAAGTAGCTGAATGCCCGTCCTCCGGCTGAGGGCATCAGCTACCACGTTCCCCTTTCCAGGAGTATAGACTATCTCAAAGTCATAGTCCTGGAGGAACTCGAGCCATTTCCGCTGTCTCAGATTCAGATCCTTCTGAGAGAAGATGTATCTGAGACTCTGATGGTCAGAAAATACTGTAAAGCACTCGCCCATCAAATAGTGTCGCCATGTCTTCAGAGCGAAGACTACTGCTACTAACTCCAGGTCATGGGTAGCGTAGTTCTGCTAATGCGGCCCCAACTGTCGTGATCCATAGGTGATCATTTCCTGCTCCTGCATCAGGACACAACCGAGTCTGGTCCCTGATGCATCACAGTAGACTACATACCCTAATCCCTCCTCAAGCAACCTCAAGATAGGTGCGCTGGTCAATCCATGTCTCAGCTCCTGTAATCTCTACTGACATCTGTCTGACCACACGAAGGGTTTCCCCTTCTTCGTCAAAGCTGAGAGTGGTGCCAAAACTTTGGAGATGTCTGGTACAAATCTCCAGTAGTATCCAGCTAGTCCCAAGAAACTCCACACCTCTGTCACGCTCCTGGGTGGCTCCCAAGCTAGCACTACCTCGATCATCATAGGATCCACTTAAAATCCCACCTCAGAGATGACGTGTCCCAAGAAGTGGACCTCACATATCCAGAACTGGCACTTAGAGAGCTTACAATAAATCTGGAGCTCTCGGAGTGTGTCTAGTACAACCCGCAAGTGGTAGGTGTGCTCCTCCTTAGTCGTCCAGTATATCAAAATGTCATCGATGAAGACCACGACAAATCGATCGAAGTATGGCTGAATGATCCTGTTCATAAGGGCCATGAACACTGCTAGAGCATTGGTTATGCCAAAGGGAATAACCAAGAACTCATAGTGGGCACACCGACACCTGAAGGACATCTTCTGCACATCCTCGTCTCGAACTCTGAGCTGGTGATAGCCTGACCTGAGGTCTATCTTCGATAACCACCGTGATCCCTTGAGCTGATCAAAGTGGTCATCAATACTCGGTAGCGGATACTTGTTCCTCATTGTCACCTCGTTCAGGAGACGATAGTCGACACAGAGTCGCAAGCTCCCGTCCGCCTTCTTGTCGAACAATATCGGGGAATCCCAGGGTGAGACACTGGGTCAGATAAACCCCTTTCCATGCAAGTCCTCCAAATGTACCCGTTGCTGTCGAAGCTCAGCGGGGGCCATCCGATACGCTGGAGTCGATATCGGGGATGTCCCGGGGTACAGGTCAATATAAAAGTCTACCTCTCTACGAGGAGGTAAACCTGGAACTTCGTCGGGAAAAACGTCCGCATACTGATCCACCACTGCAGGAAAACCAGGACTATGCAGGTCAACTGCTCCTAGGATGAGGCTAGCCAAATGATGAGTGATGGGCTGTCCTCTCCACTACGAGAGTCCATCCTATGCTTCAAAGGCTATCTTCTCGCCGGTGAAGGTGAACCTACTCCCGTCGGTGCGTACACATCGCACCTTGCGCATAATACAGTCAATATGTCAATGGACCGTAGACAACCAATCCATGCCCAATATGACATCGTAAGGCCTCGACGCCGCTACAAGAAGATCCCAGCCAAAGCTCTCACCTCCTAGAGTAAGCTCACACTTCCGGCACCAGTGCGTAATCGTCGAGTCTGCTCCCGTAGGAGTCTCTAGTCATAAGGATCGAGCCTACGGCTCTGTCAGAATCTCCGAGCTCCAAACAAGGGCAGCGGCTATGAAAGAGTGACTCGCTCCTGTGTCTATAAGTACTACAGCAAGGGTGGAATAGACACAGATATTACCTCGAATCATCTCGGGCACGCCGGGGTCATAGGCCTCTACTGCCTGGAGTTGTGCCTGTCTCTACCCGCCAGCTCCCTGTGGTCAGGGTGGTCCTCCTGGTGGGGGTGGTGGTAGAGACTCAAAGCGTCGCCCACCACCTGCTGCCCGGCCAGCTCCCCTGCCTCGTCCGCCTCCTCCCTGCGGACCGCCACGGTCGACCCTCTGCCTCTGCCTTGGTGGTCCCTCAATCGTCTGCTGCTCCTCGGCACGGCGGGTCGAGCACTCACGATCCATGTGGCCCTGCCCGCCACACGAGTAGCACTGTCTGCCTCTCGAATGACTGGCTCCGCGCTGTGTGCCCCGTACTGCTGAGCTAGTGTCTTGAGGTCATCTGTCTGAGGGTCTGGTCTGCCTGGACCCAAGAGTCATCCGTCGACTGCCTGCTACAGAAGACTCTACAACGTGCCGCCCTGTGGTGGGTCTCGGCGCTGGTGTAGACTCAGCAAGAAAGCTATGGATCAAAAGGGCCCGCTCCATTTCTCCTGTTTGAGTCGGAATGCTGAGGGAGATCAGTGATGCCCTGATCTCATGTCTCAATCCCTGATCAAAGGTCCAGGCCCGGAAGAATGGGTCTCGTACCATGTCGGTCGAGTAGCGCGAGAGATCGGTAAATCTTGCCGAGTACTGGGCGACCGTTATGCTGCCCTGCCGCAGCTGAAGAAGCTCTTGAATGCGCACCGCACGGAGGGTGGCTGGGACGAACTCTGAGCGGAAGAGGCTGTCAAAGTCCGTCCAAAGTAGAGATGCTTCATCGTGGACCTGGAGCATCAAGATCCACCATCGGCCCGCTGGTGCGTGTAGTATTCTCGCAGCGAGGATCACCATGAGGTCTGCTGGTGTCCTCACTAGCCTGAAAACTCGTACCACTGCCTCCAGCAAGTCCTCGACTGCCTGGGGGTCTATCTCCCCAAGGAACCTGGGTGGTCGCTGGTGCTGGAACTCATGCAGTGCACTAAGGAGACGTGCATCGTCATCGGCTGGGGCTAGAAGCATCGGTGGCTCGGCGGGTAGAGCTACTGCCGGTGCCACTGCTGACAAAGGGCCCTACACCGAGGCCTCGTCGCTCGGTGGGCTGTCGTCAATGCTCGACTCTCGGAACCCTAGCTAGATGCCATCGTGGGGCCATCCTAAAAAAGGAAAGAGGTGTGCCACGGTCAGAACAGTATACCTGGTGAGCTGACATAAGTAATCACAAAGAAAACCTGAAACACACATGAAATCAATGTTTTCATCCATTAAGTCAGAAATCAGAAGTCAGGGTCCTAGTGTACTGATACGTCGGCCGCCGCACCAACACTGGACTCCCTGGACTGATAACCACACCCAATACGCTAAACATTATTGCTTCACATAGAAAATATCAGAGTCCCAAGTTCTGCGGTGGAACCGAACTCCTCTGATACCAATTTGTCATGACCCGTCCTCGGGACCCGTGCCGTGACTACCCCAAGAGCGCCTTCCATAGGTCAAGGGCTCCCGACTAGCACCAAGGCGTAAATCCTGACAAAAAGGGAAGGCATTGCCTTTGTAAAGTAAACAATCACCACAGAGTAAGCAAGTGGAAAAAGTAAACACTAAGAAAAAACTAGTACAACAGTAAGTGCGGAAAAGTAAGTGGGCCAGTATACAAACCCAAACTGAAAGTAATGTACAACTCGAAAGGGGAAACCAGCAACTGAAAAGTAAAATCTGTTATGCCGAGCTATCCTCTAGAAATCCCACCTGAAGGGTGGGTACAGATAGCTCCATTGCACCTCGGGTCCCGCCGTCCGCTCCGAGTATGTTCCGCCCAGAGGTCCACCTCCAGGTATTGTCCTGCTCTGCAAGCCTCAACCACGATCATTGTTGTCTCTCGTCTACAACAAACACAACGTAGTGCGGGCATAGACCATGCAGGGGTGAGTATAAGCTACTCAGTAGGGACCCCGAGACCCCCGAAGGTCTCCCAAAATCCACAAAGGATAAACCACAAAGGAAAGATAAAATCACGAAGTAACAACCGACACTGCTTAGGTATACTCCCATACATATACCTAAGTCATCAATTCTCATTCGGCTCCAACATCCAAGCCCACGTACAACCCAGTCCACACAGGAAAGCAACGTGTTCCACACAGGAAGCAAAACGTAATCCACATAGGAAAGAACAACTCAATCCACATAGGAAAGCAAAACGTAAATCCACACAGGATAGCACAACACAGTCCACACAGGTAAGTAAAACAGGATTCAGCTCACATAGGAATACTTCTTCGAAAGATTATAGAGATGATCACTGATCCATCTAAGTAGTCGGACCCACAACGGATCGATAGGTACTAACCCCGCAATGATCCACACAGGATCAGTAGGAAACTAACCCCCGAAAAGACCCACAAAGGATCAGACCCCCACAGGATCTGTAGGCGCTGGCTCACACAGAACCGCTGAGTGCTGACCCACACAGGATCGGACCCACACAAGAATGGTAGCACAGATCCACATAGGATTGCTGAGTGTTGTATTCGTCGTCGTCGAATCCACTGAGGATCTCTGTACAGTCGTCGTCGCAGTCATAGTAGCAGTCGCAGCCAGCACTAGGGTTCTCGCACATAGCAAGCTCGTTAGGGAGGGTCCGCTCCACGAGCCGAGAGGCTGATACCTCAACTGACACATATTCCAGATTTGATGTATCCAAAAGTTCCGTATCTTCAACAGGAACTCAATTTCGCAGACGGCGCGTCGATCGGACGCCCGGTCTGAGAGTTATTGGCTTTTTCATCCGAGGGCCCCAATTAGTTTTTAAAGCAAAACCAACCCGACCCTACTCCACCTTCATCCAGACCATGGGTGGAGTAAGCCAATAGATCCGTCTCACTAAGAGGAAAACAACAAAGTCAACGACACGTCAATCGGACGTCCGTAGCTCAAGATATGAGCGTTTTCGCTCTGAGGGCCCGGTTGGTTTCGTGTATGAACCAACCCAGCAAAAATCAAACTAACCCGAAACTTTGAGTGCAATATACCTAAACGACCGTCTCGTTGCAAGGATCGTGTTGCCGCTGACGGCGCGTCGATCAGAGATCTGTAGCCCGAGTTATGGGCAATTGAACCCAAACCGTCCGAAAATGGGGGTTTCTGGCCCGGACCGACCCGGCCCGAGACCCACTGGGTCGGCCCGAACCGGGGCGACCCGCCCCGGGTCCGGGTCAGCCCGTCTAGGCGGGGCCCGGTCCGACGACCCGCGCGCTGGGTGCGCAGGTCGGTGCTCGGCCAAAACGGCCGAGCCGTTTTGCCGGCTCGCACGGGGGGGGGGGGGGGGGGTGCCCCTCCCTTTTCTTGTAACCACGACCCCTTAATTGGGGCCGCTTTTAAGTCCGGCCAGGGGAATTAATTCCCCCGGCTCCTCCCTGGCCGGCCGGTTCCTGCTCAACGGGACCGGCGATGGTCGGTCCCCTTCCAGCTCCGACGCCGGCGGCCCGGTCCGGCCGCCGGTCACCTTGCTCTGTCGCGGCCCAGAACCGGCCGCGACCCTTGTCATCCGGCGCAGCGAGACAGCGTCGCGCCCCTCTGTCGCGGCCCCGGTACGAGCTTCGGTATTTTCGGGTTTTCTTTGACGTGGCGCGACGACATCGCGTCCTTGATCTTCCTTCCATGGAGCAGCGCGACGGCGCCGCGCATTTCCTTTCGCATGATACCGCGTGGTGCGACGACACGACGCCTTCCTGAACCAAACCAGAAAGGAACCAACATGAAAATAAGTAGGAGGGTCGGCCGTGTTTGTGCGGTCTGGCCCCCTCACATTATTCGATAACAATTGGTTTTAATCCACGAAGATTGTCAAGTTTTTATTCACGAACAAAATAAATAAATAAAACCCCTACCTTGGTTTCAAGAACGGTGCACGTCAACGAGCCGTGGAAGACGAGCATCGCGGAGGTCGGGCGTCGCGGAAAATGAACCTCGATTCTGCGAAGTGAGGATTCGAAGACGTTGAAAATGATTTCGTCGCGAAAACCCTTCGTGGAAGAGACGACGCGGAAGAAGAACGTCGTGGAAGAAGACGTCGCGTCGCGGGTCGGTGTCGCGGAAGACGGTCTCCGAGGGCTCGACGCTCCATGTTGGAGATCGTTCGTTCTTCACGTTCTTCGTCGAAGATATTCTTCATTGGAGATGATGAAGATCTTCACGCTTCCCAAATCCTCTCAACGTGGCCTAAACACTAACATTAATAAAATAAGCCTAAGCCTTAATTTATTAACACAACTTGACCTTTTGAATTTCAAGAGTTTGAAATTCAATTAACCACACATAACTCACCCCAATAAATTTCACAAGTTATCTTAATTTAATGGGAGTTGAGAGGGGTTAGAGGATATGAAGGGGTGGGGTTCGTGTGGGCCCCACCACCTTCATAACCTCCCAAGGGAGGATGGGTGGTTACCCAACTTCCATCAAGAACTAAACACTTAGAGTAAAAAAATAATAAAAATTATAGAATAATAATAAATTAACTTCCACAATTTTTATCATCCACACCCGTGATAACGCAACTCCGGAAGAGGAGTTCCTAAGCAAATATCGGCGTTGCGGTTCCATCGGTTCCCTCAGAATTTGATTCCAGGCACCGGTTCAAAAGTTAGAAATTCCCGCTCTTTCGTTCACTGAACATACCCAAGCTAAACTTCAGATAGAAATTCCGGGCACTCCGGGCCTCAGAATCAAGTGTCGTCTGAAACTGCGTTCTTGTAAAATTTCAAAGAAAATTAAGAAAAAATTTCCCTTGAATTTTACAGGTCTTTACAATTACCTACAACTAGCTTACATGAAGTCCTTGGTTATTACAAAATACTATTCCTAATATAAATGGTATGTGTTAATACTTTGAAACTTGTACGATTAGGATAAATATAATATGTTTGAGTTCCATTATCATTTTTAGTGAAAGATGAGTTTGTAGTAGAAATTAGTTGAAGCTTGAATCTATACTTGTCAAGCATATATATATATACATATCTCTTATTCTATGAATAAATTAATTCTTAAACTTTAGTAAAGAGATATTAAAACAAAAAAATGTGTTAACCTAATACCTTATGTCTTGTTGAACTAAAAATATTTTAAATCAACATAGAATGATGGCTTTGAGGCCCTCAATTTTACACTTGCTTGTGATTGATGAACTCAATCACTCCATACAAATATTTATGTTTTTCCTCCAATTATATGTCTCTAATTTCCACCAATATTCTCCTTATCGAGATCATAATTTGGTGGTGACTTTTTCATTTCCATTTCCCTCTTATTAAGGCTAAATTTTATTAACCTTATTTTCGATGTGGGTTTTCCACAATGGTATTTTATATTTTCAACCTTTTATTTTCAAAGAAAATATCAAATTGCGAGGACGCAATTTATTGAAGTAGGGGGGAATGTAACACCCCGAGCTTCCACAATACCCTTCTCTTTCAATAATGCAATAGCTTGCATTGTATGCAAGTTCGAGATTCTAACACACCGCGACCAATAAAAATAGCCATTATGAATAGTAATATACACTTTTTGAAATTATATATATTTTATATTTCAAAATGGACTTCATTTTTGGATTCAGAATATCGAAATTAGCCTATGTTGAATTTTTGTTATTTTTCTATGAACCTCCAATTTTTTATGAATAGTGAAAAATACTTAAAAACAACTTTTTTAATCAAAATAATTTATAGTGATAAATTATACTATTGAGTGGTTATAAATTGTAATTAGAATATATTTTTATGATTTTATCCAATTATGGTCATTATAATTAATTTCACATTGAAATTGGACATAAACAATTGTCAATCTTTTGATATATATTGTTTCTTAAAAACATGATATTTGTTGTGACAACGGGAATTAATTATAAAATTAATTAATGCAACTTATATTTTTGGAATTTTTTAAAATAGAATTCATTTTTTAATTTGGAATATCAATCATATCTTCGGGTGAAATTTTGGCATTGTTCTGAAAAACTTCAATTTTTGATGAATAGTGAAACCACTAAGTGGTAGTTAAAAACTGCTTTTTCGTTTAAATGAAACATTACCACTTCTGTGATTTGATTTTCAAAAATCCGACATACATGGTTGTCATTAGAAATTAAAATTTGATTCAATGGGATTAAAATAATTTTTTGGTGAATAGTAACTTTTATGTTTAATTAATCGCGATTAAAGGTAATTAGTGAAATTTAAGGTAAAAATGATATAATAAAAATATGAAAATACCATTACACTTGTCCTAACCCCTATTTTATGATTCATGGACGAACAAGACAATCAATGGTTCAACTTGGGGACCCAATGGAGCCACTTTGGTAGGAAAATTACATTAAAAACTTTTTATTTAATGTTAAAATAAAAATGTCACAAACATGAGTTCGTTTACTAAAACAATTTTTAAATGGGGTTATACAAGTCATATTATCTACTATAAATATTCATTAGAAAGATAAAATTAATTAATACATCATGATATTTTTTTATAATTTTTATACATTAAATAAATTAAATTATTTATGACACCATGATGATGTAGCGATTACCTCATTAATTAACGATTTAAATAAAATGGAAATATAATGTAAACTATAAGGCATAAACTTGTCTAAAACCTATTTTATGGGCATATTTCAAACCCTTACCACCGTATCCTAGAAATATATTAGTGAGGAACCTTTAAAATCCGAAACTCATTATATAATAAAGTAACATTTCATTACTTTCCAAGAGTGCCCCTCCTCTCCTCTTATAAAAGGCCCCCACCACTACCACCATATTTACATCTTCCAAGCCATTTGGCTCGGCTAACCTCTTCCCAAATACTCTCTCAACTTCCCTCTCTTACTCCTAGAAACCTCACTTTGGGCGGAAGTCTTCCCAAGGAAGCCTTTGATCACAAATCAAAAAGAGTTACCCATTTTAAATGTAGTGTTTTCTCTTGTATTCTTATGTTTTATTTTGCTTCTACAACCCCCTAAAATATTTTTATTCATTTCTTTTGTAACAAAAAAAGTATCCTAAATATACTAGTATGTTGTTATAAGAATTATTCAAGCTAAAATTACACACAACTTCGTCTAATGTTTAAAGAACATACTGTTTCTGTGGGTGGCGAAATACTGCCTCACGAAACGATGATTGTTCAATATTCTTTTAACACCTCTAATGGTGGCCATTATGATGACACTATTTTTATATATGATATATATTATGTTTTTGTTTTCCTCATGACTCTTTATATTTCATTTATGGCATACCTTTACGATTTCCATTATGGGTAAACACGATAATTTCATTTTAGGAAGTACGGACTACCGCCCCCTCAAAGTGATTTGAATCGTTAATGCCATATGTGAGATGTATAAAGGATGGAGTAAATGGTATTATAAATTATATTATACTGGAATTATATTATAAATTTATATAATTATAATTTCATTCCATTAAATATGAAATATAAATGAAAGTAGTTTTCATGCGTACGTACGGCTTACCGTCTCCATGAACGATGCATTTCATTTCTTACCTCTAAATGTTATGTAATATTATAAATGAATGTATATACGGTATATATATGATATATATGATATCTACATCTTGAATATAGTTCTGGAGATAATGGATATTCTACCACATAAACAACTTGTAATTATAAGAAGTTTATTGTTGACTGAAGTACCAAAGATCGACAAAGAAACTGTAATTAACATAAATGACTACATAATTTTCGTAACATTGTAATAAGTGATATAAAAGGAATAATGAACTTGAAAAAGGTTCTTAAGATAGTAGAGATTAACTCTAGTTTATTATTCAGGCGGTTATAGAGCGATCGAGTCATGTCGGACACGAGGTAAGGGAACTTCTTAACCCAATTTCTATTCTTTGGGATAATCTCCTAATTTCCAATTATGTCATGATATTATTATGTCCTATATTATATTTGTACTTTATTTATGTGTACTTATATTGAATACACATAATAGATTTATTTTATTTTAAAAAAATTATATTTGTAAGGGAACTTCTTAACCCAAATTTCGTTCTTTGGGTTAATCTCCTACTTTCAAATTATGTCATGATATTATTATATCCTATCTTGTATTTGTACTTTCATTATGTGTACTTATAGTGAATACACATAATAGATCTATTTTATTTTAAAAAAGTGATCTTTTTACGGTACTTTGTCTCAATCTCCATTCATTGAGGCATATTTTGTTTTATACACAAATTTCTTTTATACGGTGTATAAACCCCTTTGACTTTTATGTTTATTCAAAAGGAATCTTTTTATACGAAGCGTTTTACTAAACGAAAAAACGGAATGTTTTTCTTGATGTACGTATGTGGCGACCACGAATTCTCCGTCGTCGTGACCATTATTTGAGTTTCGGCTTCCTCTACAAGCTATAACCTTTTTTTAATGAAAAACAATTACAATGTTTTAATTTTCTTTTATTTTGGTATTGAAAATGGTATTGAAAATGTTTTTATTATGTCAATGTGTTGTACAGATATCTTGTTATTGAAATGTGGAAATGTCATGTTTCCTTTATGCATGTTTTATGTGATACGATTATGTTATAGTTTATGATATCTTTAAACATATTCATATGAGGAATGTATTGGACTTAATAAGTGACGGGTGGAGGCCGCTATAGCTCCTCGATGCATCGGAATGTCTAATGAGACAAACTAGTGTCTTGGAACGAGGCCTTGACAAAATATTATTTGTAGTCATGACACGAGGCCTTGGCTACGTGGTTATGATAGTCTGGAATTATGCATTCCATCATTGTGAAATTGGTTATTGATATTGCATGTGATTATTTGACCAGTAGAATATCCATGTGAATAAGTAAATGGCATTATTTAATTTTACTTTTTCCATTTTATGTTGAAGTTTAAGTTTAAAAGGCTTTTGTTTTAGTTATACATTGCCTTAACTGTTTATGGTTATCTATGAAAGCTTCCGCTATATTGTTATCCTTACTGAGCATCTGAGCTCACCCCTTCCAATGTTTTAATTTTTCCAGGATGTGAAGAAGTATATTATGAATGACCTACAGGGATAGTATGAGGGGATATGAAGACAAGATTTTGTTGTAGTTCTGTTTTACTTTATGATGTAATGTAACATTTATGAATGTATCTAGTGTTTCCAAGGCTACTAAACTAAATAGTCTTTCGAGACTTGATATTTTGTGATCATGCCAATGTTACGCAATAATGATCCCTGTAACAGCCCGAGATTTTATGAAAAATATTCTTTTTATTTTATTAATGTCTTGTGTTGTACGCTACACCAAAAGGAGCTTGCACAACACACATCCTTGACTTGCCTTGCATTACACGCAATCACGACCTTCCTCGATAGCGTGTGTAATACGCAATACCGAGTTTCACTAAACAACGATATGCTATTAAAATGTTATTAAAACTAGCCGTTATGAATAGTAATAACCACTTTTTGAAATTTTGTAAATTTTATTTTTCAAAATGGATTTCATTTTTGGATTCGGAGTATCGAATTTAGCCTAAGGTCAAATTTTGGTACATTTCGGATAACTTTCATATTCTGATGAATAGTGAAAATTACTAAATTTTAATTAAAAACAACTTTTTAATCGAAATTATTAATAGTGATAAATTATTAATTTGAGTGGTTTTAAAGTATATTTAGAATATATTTTTACAATTTAATACAATGTTGGTCATTGGTTGTAATTTCACATTTAAACCAGACATAATCAAGTGTCAATCTTTTGATAGATATTGTTTCTTAAAAACACGCTATTTGTTTTAACAGCGGGATTTAATTATAAAATTAATTAATGCAACTTTTGTGTTATGAATTTGGTAAAATAGACTTCATTTTTGAATTCGGAATATGAAATATAGCTTAGGATGAAATTTTGGCATTGTTCTGAAAAACATCAATTTTTGATGAATAGTGAAACTACTAAGTGGTAGGTTAAAAACTGAATTTTGCATAAAACATAATTTTACCGCTTCTGTGAATGGAATTTCGAAAATCCGAGAGACACGGTTAATATCAAGGACTAAAATGTGGTTCAATGAGATGGAAATAATTTTTTGGTGAATAGTAACTTTTTACTTTTTTTACCGCGGTTAATAGTAAATAGGGTAACTAAGGGTAAATATGATATTAATATTACCCTAACACATGTCCTAATCCTATTGGACAAGTGTATTTCGACCAAAAACAAACTTAGGAATAAAATATGACCATTTAGGCCCACTTGGATTAGATTAGGACATTTATTATTAATTTACTTAAAGAAAGGTTAAAATAGTTAAAATCAAAGTTTAATAAGTAAATCATTTTTAATATGGGGTTATACATAAGATAAATTCAATTGTAAATATTCATTAGAAAGATAAAAAGATTTCCTACATGATGGTATTTTATTTGTAATTTTTAGACATCAAATAATTTAATTTATTTATGACACAACGATGATGTAGTAATTATCTTATTAATGAAATATTGACATAATTGATGTTATAAACACCAAAATAAATGTAATTTGAGATTTTTTATGAATTCCACTAATTTTCTAGGTTATTATGATATATTAATGTTGATTTAATCAACTTGGTTCGAACATTTAATTCTGTTATGACTTTCAAAAAAATCATATATCAAATAGTGTCAAAATTGACACAAAATAGTTTTTAAATCAAATATTATATTATTAATTGTTATTTTATTCCTAAAAATCTATGGTTCGGCCAAATGACTTATATAAGGATATATTTATTAATAATATACAATTTTGGGTTCGTTTGGCATGTTATAGTAAGTGTATTAACCATATAGTGAAAGAAAACAAAAAGACACGGTAAAAGTTAAATTATTTATCTTAGAGTTAAATCTAATTGATAAGGTTAAAATAATATCCTAAACTTGTCTAAATTTGATTGTTTGATGAGATTACAACCCTATCTAATCTAATCTTCGAATATGAGTCATTTTTGGAGGTTTTTATGTGGGGTTAGATTTATTATAAATTAATATTTTTAAGAATTCCTAAGGTGCCCCTCTCCTCCCCTATAAAAGGACACCTCCTCCCCCTCCTCCTCACACCAATTTGAGCACTCAAGCTCGGCCAACCCCTGCCAAAATCTCTTCTCCACTTCCCTAGAAACATCCTAGAGGTTCTGGTCTTACTCAAAGACCAATTTTAGTTCCCTAAGAGGAGGTCTCCAAAAGGCGCTTCAAAGAAGAGGTAATTACCGTTACCAATTCTTTCATCTTTATTTCTTCTTCCACTTCTTCTTCTTAGGTTGTTTCATTATGAAGTAATAACATCAGTATCACTCATATACTGATATGTTATTATAAGTATGAAACAACCCTATTTCACCATCTATCCATCCTACGGAAAAAGAAATCACCGCGCGTGCGTACGTACGGAATACCGTCTCCACGCCGTGGTGTAATCTATTTTCCACCACCACCTTACATGGATGGGTATAATGGTGTAAAAAAATAACTATACATAGTTATTACAACATCATATTGATTCTGATATATTGTATAATTCACTCCAATTCAATTCAATATTTATAGAAATGATATCATCGTTCGTGCGTACGTACGGACTACCGTCTCCACGACGCGATGAGATTCATTCTCCATGTTAACCATTTAAGAATGATTATAATGTATATATAAGAAATAATAATGAAATATATGACATTATAAAGCTACTGGATTTATGTATATATATACATATGTATGTAATCTACTTACTTCCATTTCAAGACAATAAGGAAAGGAAAACAGCGTTCATGCGTACGTACGGACTACCGTCTCCATGAACGGTGTTTTTCATTTTATTTATCTACCTATTATATATATATATATATACTGAATATATATGATATATAAATCATATTTTATATTCTGGAAGTAAGTAAATCATGATATAAGTAATAATGATGTCAAGAACAACAAGTCAAAACACCTACGATAAATGAAACGATTTTACCCAAAACGCTTCTTTAACATGGAGTTTACAAAAGAACGGGTAATATAATGTCATAAGTGAACCATATATGATATCATAACAATGAATATGATTCTGTAATAAGTCAATAACATGATTTAAATCATTATACAGAAGGTTCGGACACTTACAAAGCAAGTCGGACCTAAGGATATAAAGAAAGGTTTTAGGTAAAAAAAAAGGAAGATCTTTATGGGAGATGTTGAAGATCTTTCACCACGATTAGAAGATTATAGTCCGAGTTTCCAAAGAAACTAAACTATTACGGTCCTTGTGTGTGTGTTTTTGTAATGTACTAAGTATTCCGCAAAAGTAATGTAAAGTCCATGTACGTCAGGCTTCGGGTCTCTACAGTTGGTATCAGAGGAAAGGTTTAGTCAACCTTTGGAAACTAGGATGCGAAAACGTTAGTGAGATCCCTAGAGATATTTCTAAGGTATGTCTAGGGATGTCCCTAAGGTTAAGTATACGTATAGGTTATAGTACTAGAACTACGCTAACGATCATAGAATTAAACCTAAGATGTTAGATGTTCAAGGTAGTCCCCCTTTATTATGTTGTTTTCCCTAGCATGATTTTTGCCTCTCACGCTATTCTTTTTGGGTTTTAGAAAATGGCTGGAAACAAGGTGATTCACGATAATGGAGGAAATGATGGACAATGGAATGATATTCTTTATGAGCAACCAAATGAAATAGGATTTGGAAGTCCCAACATCATTATTATGCCCAATCAGCAATCTCATAATATGATCAATAAAGTAAAATTTGGTAAGTTTCCTGACTCGGCTAATAAGAGAAAGATGGAGTTTCATGATGATCATAGAGGAAAGAAAGTTCAATTTCCCCTATGTAAATCATGTGGGAAGAGGCATCAAGGAGAATGTTTCAAAGGAACTGGAAGATGCTTTGGGTGTGGAAAAGAAGGACACAAAGCCAGTAAGTGCAAAGGAAAAGGTTCAGTTAATACCAGGGATGAGGATAATGGTATTGCTACGACATCAAAAATGGTTAAGTGTTTTAAATGTGGAATGTATGGGCATTATGCAAACAAATGCCCTAAGGGAAAGACTCATGAAGAGAATCAGTATGGTCATATGGGAAGTATTTATGTGGATGATGATGAAGAGACTACCAATGGTATGTGAGATGAAAGAATTGTTGAAGCTCGGTCAATGGTTTAAGAATGCAGTGGAATGATTATATGTTTATCATGTGTAATGTTGTATAAGTAATCTCATGGTACTATGGAATAAAGAGACATGTAAGGATTGTAACATTGTTGTCTGATTAATGTTACCAGTATCCATGAAAGGTTATTCAGATATTTTTGGAATGAAGATGATATGCGCATAATGAAGGGATAAGGGGAAAATGAAATGTTTGACAGTATTCATGAGCTCATGATTGATATAAGGACTAAGTGATATCATGGTTTGAGTATATAGAATTTTGAGGATTTTGGTAACTTTTAACAGCACTCATGTTTTCACTAAGGTATTCAAGAGAATACACGATTAAGGACTTTGAATGTTTGGAATGTGACCAACAAGACATATCTTATGATATGTGGGGATCAACGACAGTATTAAATCTCTGGTAATCGTTGTCACTATATTATGAGAGTGGACTACAGTATTATGTATAAGCCTAAAGATTAGACTAGATTATGTTGGACATAAGTTAGTATTGTTTAAGGATAGAAGTTTTTTTTCGATATTATTGATGGGATGTAGTTCTAGAAAAAGGGACAACCTGCAGGACGGGCGACAGCCCATCGCTTCGGACAAGGCTGTAGGAATCGAACCCACAACCGAAGTGCGACTGGCCTTTATCGCCTACCACTGACCTACAGGAAGTCCCTGTTTAGTAGAAACTAGTTTTAATAAGCAGTATGATATATGAAGTATAAGTCCATTTTAGGAACCATATGTGATTAATCTCACTATAGAATGACTTATGTATATTTAATAACTTTTTCTAACCTTTTGTTTGAGACAGATGGAATGACCCATCATTCTATCACATAATCTGCTAACACTTCACAAATAACAAATTCAACTTCATTTATTTAAGAGATGAAGTAGAAATTGTTCAAGGCACGAACAAAAGTGAGATTGTACCAAAATAAAGTAAGTATTTATTCTAAGCAAATTTTCAACTTTAGGGAAATGATCTTGAAAACCAAAAATGATTGTCCTAGTGATCTTATACCTGATGAATCAGATGGTACCTTATATCATCACAAATCTATGGATTTGTGATTACTGGCTTTTCCATAGCCATGTTCTCTACCACTCTCCATCAGAACATGATGGTTAGATTTCTCTTCCATATCCATATTTTCACCTATGTGGAAACCCAGTGATTAGTTTATTTGGGTAATCGTTACATTTCATACTTTAGTTTTTAAAGCCAAGTTTTGATATTCCCTTTTACGATGTGGGTTTCTATTAAAGAAACTTTCGAATAGTAAACCATTTATAACCCCGACGAATTTCGAGGGCGAAATTCATTTTAAGGGGGGTAGAATGTAACAGCCCAAGATTTTATGAAAAATATTCTTTTTATTTTATTAATGTCTTGTGTTGTACGCTACACCAAAAGGAGCTTGCACAACACACATCCTTGACTTGCCTTGCATTACACGCAATCACGACCTTCCTCGATAGCGTGTGTAATACGCAATACCGAGTTTCACTAAACAACGATATGCTATTAAAATGTTATTAAAACTAGCCGTTATGAATAGTAATAACCACTTTTTGAAATTTTGTAAATTTTATTTTTCAAAATGGATTTCATTTTTGGATTCGGAGTATCGAATTTAGCCTAAGGTGAAATTTTGGTACATTTCGGATAACTTTCATATTCTGATGAATAGTGAAAATTACTAAATTTTAATTAAAAACAACTTTTTAATCGAAATTATTAATAGTGATAAATTATTAATTTGAGTGGTTTTAAAGTATATTTAGAATATATTTTTACAATTTAATACAATGTTGGTCATTGGTTGTAATTTCACATTTAAACCAGACATAATCAAGTGTCAATCTTTTGATAGATATTGTTTCTTAAAAACACGCTATTTGTTTTAACAGCGGGATTTAATTATAAAATTAATTAATGCAACTTTTGTGTTATGAATTTGGTAAAATAGACTTCATTTTTGAATTCGGAATATGAAATATAGCTTAGGATGAAATTTTGGCATTGTTCTCAAAAACATCAATTTTTGATGAATAGTGAAACTACTAAGTGGTAGGTTAAAAACTGAATTTTGCATAAAACATAATTTTACCGCTTCTGTGAATGGAATTTCGAAAATCCGAGAGACACGGTTAATATCAAGGACTAAAATGTGGTTCAATGAGATGGAAATAATTTTTTGGTGAATAGTAACTTTTTACTTTTTTTACCGCGGTTAATAGTAAATAGGGTAACTAAGGGTAAATATGATATTAATATTACCCTAACACATGTCCTAATCCTATTGGACAAGTGTATTTCGACCAAAAACAAACTTAGGAATAAAATATGACCATTTAGGCCCACTTGGATTAGATTAGGACATTTATTATTAATTTACTTAAAGAAAGGTTAAAATAGTTAAAATCAAAGTTTAATAAGTAAATCATTTTTAATATGGGGTTATACATAAGATAAATTCAATTGTAAATATTCATTAGAAAGATAAAAAGATTTCCTACATGATGGTATTTTATTTGTAATTTTTAGACATCAAATAATTTAATTTATTTATGACACAACGATGATGTAGTAATTATCTTATTAATGAAATATTGACATAATTGATGTTATAAACACCAAAATAAATGTAATTTGAGATTTTTTATGAATTCCACTAATTTTCTAGGTTATTATGATATATTAATGTTGATTTAAGCAACTTGGTTCGAACATTTAATTCTGTTATGACTTTCACAAAAATCATATATCAAATAGTGTCAAAATTGACACAAAATAGTTTTTAAATCAAATATTATATTATTAATTGTTATTTTATTCCTAAAAATCTAAGGTTCGGCCAAATGACTTAGATAAGGATATATTTATTAATAATATACAATTTTGGGTTCGTTTGGCATGTTTTAGTAAGTGTATTAACCATATAGTGAAAGAAAACAAAAAGACACGGTAAAAGTTAAATTATTTATCTTAGAGTTAAATCTAATTGATAAGGTTAAAATAATATCCTAAACTTGTCTAAATTTGATTGTTTGATGAGATTACAACCCTATCTAATCTAATCTTCGAATATGAGTCATTTTTGGAGGTTTTTATGTGGGGTTAGATTTATTATAAATTAATATTTTTAAGAATTCCTAAGGTGCCCCTCTCCTCCCCTATAAAAGGACACCTCCTCCCCCTCCTCCTCACACCAATTTGAGCACTCAAGCTCGGCCAACCCCTGCCAAAATCTCTTCTCCACTTCCCTAGAAACATCCTAGAGGTTCTGTTCTTACTCAAAGACCAATTTTAGTTCCCTAAGAGGAGGTCTCCAAAAGGCGCTTCAAAGAAGAGGTAATTACCGTTACCAATTCTTTCATCTTTATTTCTTCTTCCACTTCTTCTTCTTATGTTGTTTCATTATGAAGTAATAACATCAGTATCACTCATATACTGATATGTTATTATAAGTATGAAACAACCCTATTTCACCATCTATCCATCCTACGGAAAAAGAAATCACCGCGCGTGCGTACGTACGGAATACCGTCTCCACGCCGTGGTGTAATCTATTTTCCACCACCACCTTACATGGATGGGTATAATGGTGTAAAAAAATAACTATACATAGTTATTACAACATCATATTAATTCTGATATATTGTATAATTCACTCCAATTCAATTCAATATTTATAGAAATGATATCATCGTTCGTGCGTACGTACGGACTACCGTCTCCACGACGCGATGAGATTCATTCTCCATGTTAACCATTTAAGAATGATTATAATGTATATATAAGAAATAATAATGAAATATATGACATTATAAAGCTACTGGATTTATGTATATATATACATATGTATGTAATCTACTTACTTCCATTTCAAGACAATAAGGAAAGGAAAACAGCGTTCATGCGTACGTACGGACTACCGTCTCCATGAACGGTGTTTTTCATTTTATTTATCTACCTATTATATATATATATACTGAATATATATGATATATAAATCATATTTTATATTCTGGAAGTAAGTAAATCATGATATAAGTAATAATGATGTCAAGAACAACAAGTCAAAACACCTACGATAAATGAAACGATTTTACCCAAAACGCTTCTTTAACATGGAGTTTACAAAAGAACGGGTAATATAATGTCATAAGTGAACCATATATGATATCATAACAATGAATATGATTCTGTAATAAGTCAATAACATGATTTAAATCATTATACAGGAGGTTCGGACACTTACAAAGCAAGTCGGACCTAAGGATATAAAGAAAGGTTTTAGGTAAAAAAAAAGGAAGATCTTTATGGGAGATGTTGAAGATCTTTCACCACGATTAGAAGATTATAGTCCGAGTTTCCAAAGACACTAAACTATTACGGTCCTTGTGTGTGTGTTTTTGTAATGTACTAAGTATTCCGCAAAAGTAATGTAAAGTCCATGTACGTCAGGCTTCGGGTCTCTACAATCCCACTCTAGGTAACTAGTGTCGGGGAGTTACAGTTGGTATCAGAGGCAGTTTAGTACTAACCTTGGAAGCTAGATTTAGATAAACTCTGATTAGAGCACATAGCCCTAAGATAGACTTTGAGGATTTGTATAGAATAACTTCCTAGAATTTTGTTATTATAGAGATTTTATGAGTTTTCCGAGCAATACATCCCTATCTGGATACGAGCAGGTAGAGGTGGCTTTGGCACAGATGTACCTAGGGGTAAAACCCGAAAACACCTCTTTGAGCTAGACTCGAACGGGAACTGGTGCATGAAAAAGGGCCTTACTGCACTCTTGTTTACGACACTCCCGGGGGATATGCTTAGGATAATTATCTTTTTCTTTACAAACCATTATGAAGGGATTATGAGTACATACATCCTCAAAGAAAACATTTTTATGATTATGGATTATATCCATAAGTAGTTCAATTTATGTTAAGTGTTTTACAAGTATGGAATTATGTATTTTAATTCATAAACTAATCTAGTTTATGCATTGTTTAGAAATGGCGCCTAGTGGGAAGAATGGAAACCGTATTAATGCACGCACTCCATGTAGGGATTGCCCTCATGCTCATGATAATTATTGTGGAGCTGGAGATACAATTGGTGCTAATCAACTTATCACCGTACTAGGAAAACTCACTCAGGTTATGAATAGTAACCTTACTCGTATGAAGAACCCTGCTCCGCAACGTGGAGGATCAATTTTAGACCGCTTCATGA
Source organism: Viscum album (assembly GCA_963277665.1). Lineage (NCBI taxonomy): Eukaryota > Viridiplantae > Streptophyta > Magnoliopsida > Santalales > Viscaceae > Viscum > Viscum album. Next base: position 571,789,894 of record OY728122.1, on the reverse strand, counting down.
GGCAACAACCGCCAACATTTAATGGGGGTACAAATCCATTAGTAGCTGAGCAATGGATAAACTCCTTAGAGAAAATATTCAACACCTTGGGGAGTAGTGAAAGGGAGAAAGTTGTCATGGCAGTTAACCGCCTCACTGGATATGCCGATCAATGGTGGTCACTGATTCAAAACACAAAGGAAGATGAAGAAGTATCAAGTATGTAATGGAGGGAGTTTAAGAAAATTTTCTTAGAAAAATACTTTCCACATGACCATCGAGCAGATATGGAAAGGCAATTTCTGATTCTTAGGCAGAAGGAGGATGAGAATGTCACAATGTATGAGGATAACTTTACATGGTTTGCGAGGCATGCTGCAGATTATATACGTAACCCAAGAAGTTAGATTGACCATTTATATGATGGGTTAAAACCATTTCACCATTGAGCTTTAGTATCACAATCTTTCTCAACATACGAAGATATAGTCTCGTGTGCTATCAAGAAAGAAAATGAATTCTCTAAATCTTATGATAATAAAGTAAAGCAAGAGAAGAAGAGAACGGTGGAACAAGAGACAGATAAAGAGAAAAAGGGAAAGAAGGATTTTCCATTATGCGATAATTGTGGGAAGAATCACCTTGGTACATGCCTAAAGGGAATGGGAGTTTGTTAAAAATGTGGAGAAAAAGGTCACCAGGATCGTGATTGTAAGGGAAAGTAGGAGGCTATCAATGTTGAATGCTACAATTGTGTGGAAATGGGGCATTATGCCAATGAATGTCCTAATCATCAGGGAAACATACCTCAGAAATGGCCAAGGGATCAAGGACAATCTTATGTTGTTACTACAGTTGAAGTGGAATAATTAATGTATTGGTGCTTTTGGACTCAAGGAATATATTCTGGTTATAAGAATAATGTGATATATATAAGGATTTTTCTGCAGTACTTGTTGTTTTAATATGATGAAGGTAACAATATTTTTCATATGTGACAATAAGAAAAACATTACATTGTTTGGGGAATCTGATGTTACAATTGATTTTGGAATTTAAGGACCTTTTAGAGAAAGTCTGGATGGAGATATTTTGGATAAATATAAAGGATGGAATGGATTAATTTGAACTTTGGATAGTATTGTTTAAGGTTAAAACATTTATGAAGATTGTTTTTGGAATATTATAATACTATAGTTTTAGGAAAAGGACAACCTACAGGTTGGGGAAAACCCGTCACATCAGACAAAGCTGTAGGAATCGAACCCACAACTATAGTGAAACAGGCCTTTATTACCTACCACTAGCTTACAGGAAGTCCCTGGTTATTACAAAATATTTTTCCTAATATTAATGGTATGTGTTAATACTTTTAAGCTTCTACGATTAAGATAAATATAATATTTTTGAGTTCCATTATCTTTTTGAGTGAAAGATGATTTTGTGGTAGAAATTAGTTGAAGGATGAATCTCTACTTGTCAAGCATATATATATATACCTATCTATTATTCAATGAATAAATTAATTCTTAAACTTTAGTAAAGGGATATTGAAACAAAAAAATGTGTTATCCTAATACCTTATGTCTTGTTGAACTGATAATATTTTAAATCAACATAGATTGAAGGCTTTGAGGCCCTCAATTTTACACTTGTTTGTGATTGATAACCTCAATCACTCCCTACAAATATTTATTTTTTTCCTCCAATTATATGTCTATAATTTCCACCAATGTTATCCTTATCATGATCATAATTTGGTGGTGACTTTTTCATTTCCATTTCCCTCTTATTACTACTAAATTTTATTATCCTTATTTCCGATGTGGGTTTTCCATGAAGGTATTTTATATTTTCAACCTTTTATTTTCAAAGAAAATTTCAAATTGCGAGGAAGCAATTTATTGAAGTAGGGGAGAATGTAACACCCTGAGCTTCCATGATACGCTTCTCTTTCAATAATGCAATAGCTTGCATTGTACGCAAGTTCAAGATTCTAACACACCGCAACCAATCAAAATAGCCATTATGAATAGTAATACCCACCTTTTGAAATTATTTATATTTTATATTTCAAAATGGACTTCATTTTTGGATTCTGAATATCGAAATTATCTTATGTTGAATTTTTGGTATTTTTCTGAGGACTTCCAATTTTTTATGAATAGTGAAAAATACTTAAAAACAAGTTTTTTAATCAAAATAATTTATAGTGATAAATTATACAATTAAGTGGTTATAAAGTGTAATTAGAATATATTTTCACCATTTTATCCAATGGTGGTCATTAGAATTAATTTCACATTGAAATTGGACATAAACAATTGTCAATCTTTTGATACATATTGTTTTTTAAAAACACGCTATTTGTTGTGACAGCGGGAATTAATTATAAAATGAATTAATGCAACTTATATTCTTGGAATTTTGTAAAATAGAAATCATTTTTGAATTCCGAATATCAATCATAGCTTAGGGTGAAATTTTGGCATTGTTCTGAAAAACTTCAATTTTTGATGAATAGTGAAACCACTAAGTGGTAGTTAAAAAATGATTTTTCGTTTAAATGAAACATTACCACTTCTGTGATTTGATTTTCAAAAATATGACTTACATGCTTGTAATTAGGAAGTAAAATGTGGTTCAATGTGATTAAAATAATTTTTTGGTGAATAATAACTTTTAAGTTTAATTAATCGCGATTAAAGGTAATTAGTGAAATTTAAGGTAAAAATGATATTATAAAAAAGTGAAAATACCTTTACACTTGTTCTACCACTATTGGATGAGTCATGAACGACCCAGAAAATCCATGGGTCAACTTGGGGACCCCATGGAGCCACTTTGGTAGGAAAATGACATTAAAAACCTTTTATTTAATGTTAAAATAAAAATGTCACAAACATGAGTTCGTTTACTAAAACAATTTTTAAATGGGGTTATACAAGTCAAATTTTTGACTATAAATATTCATTAGAAATATAAATATATTTCCTACATCATGATATTTTTTTCATAATTTTTAGACATTAAATAAATTAATTTACTTATGACACCATGATGATGCAGCGATTACCTCATTAATTAATGATTTAAAAAAATGGCCAAATAATGTAAACTCTAAGGCTTACACTTGTCTAAAACCTATTGGATGGGCATATTTTGAACCCTTACCACCTTATCCTAGAAATATATAAGTGTGGGACATTTAAAATCCGAAACTCATTATATAATAAAGTAACATTTCATTACATTCCAAGAGTGCCCCTCCTCTCCTCTTATAAAAGGCCCCCGCCACTACCACCTCATTTACATCTTCCAAGCCATTTGGCTCGGACAAACTCTACCGAAATACTCTCTCAACTTCCCTCTCTTACTCCTATGAGCCTAACTTTGGGCAGAAGTCTTCCCAAGGAAGCCTTTGAGCTCAATTCAAAAATAGTTACCCATTTTAAAGGTAGTGTTTTCTCTTGTGTTCTTATGTTTTAGTTTGCTTCTCCAACCCCCTAAAATATTTTTATTCATTTATTTTGTAACAACACCAGTTTCCGAAATATACTATGATGTTTTTGTAAGAAACATTCAAGCTACAATTACACACACCTTCGTCTAATGGTTAAATAACATACTGTTTCTGTGGGTGGCGAAATACTGCCTCACGAAACGATGATTGGTCAATATTCTTTTAACGCCTCTAATGGTGGCAATTATGATGAAAATATTTTTATATATGATATATATTTTGTTTTTGTTTTCCTTATGATTCTGTATTTTTCATTTATGGAATACCTTTACGATTTCCATTATGGGTAAACACGATAATTTAATTTTAGGAAGTGCGGACTACCGCCCTCAAAGTGATTTGAATCGTTAATGCCATATGTGGGATGTATAAAGGATGAGGTAAATGATATTATACATTATATTATACTGGAATTATATAATAAATTTATATAATTATAATTTCATTCCTTTAAATATGAAATAGAAATGAAAGTAGCGTTCATGCGTACGTACGGCTTACCGTCTCCATGAGCGGTACATTTCATTTCTTACCTCTAAATGTTATGTAATATTATAAATGAATGTATATACTGGATATATATGATATATATGATATCTACATCTTGAATATAATTCTAGAGATAATGGATATTCTACCACATAAACAACTTGTAATTATAAGAAGTTTATTGTTGACTGAAGTACCAAAGATCGACAAAGCGACCGTTATTAATTTAAATGACTACATAATTTTCGTAACATTGTAATAAGTGATATAAAAGGGATAATGAACTTGAAAAAGCGTCTTAAGAATGTAGAGATTAACTCTAGTTTATTATTCAGGGGCTTAAAGAGCGGTCGAGTCATGTCGGACACGAGGTAAGGGAACTTCTTAACCCAATTTCTATTCTTTGGGTTAATCTCCTACTTTCAAATTATGTCATGATATTATTATGTCCTATATTATATTTTTACATTCTTTATGTGTACTTATATTGAATACACATAATATATTTATTTTATTTTAAAAAAATGATCTTTGTAAGGGAACTTCTTAACCCAAATTCCGTTCTTTGGGTTAATATCCTACTTTCAAATTATTTCATGATATTATTATATCATATCTTGTATTTGTACTTTCATTATGTGTACTTATAGTGAATACACATAATAGATCTATTTTATTTAAAAAAAATGATTTTTGTAAGGTACTTTTTCTCAGTCTTCATTCATTGAGGCATATTTTTTTTATACACAAATTTCTTTTATACGGTGTATAAACCCCTTTGACTTTTATGTTTATTCAAAAGGAATATTTTTATACGAAGCATTTTACTAAACAACAAAAAGAGTGTTTTTCTTGTTGTACGTATGCGGCGACAACAACTTCTCCACCGCCATGACAATTATTTGAGTTTCGGCTTCCTCTACAAGCCAAAACCTTTTTTTAATGAAAGACAATTACAAAGTTTTAATTTTCTTTTATTTTGGTATTGAAAATGGTTTTGAAAATGTTTTTATTATATCAATGTGTTGTATTGATATCTTGTAATTGAAAAGTGGAAATGTTATGCTTCCTTTATGCATGTATTATGTGATACGATTATGTTATGGTTTATGATATATTTAAACCTATTCATACGAGGAATGCATTGGACTTACTAAGTGACCGGAGGAGCCCGCTATAGCTCCTCGATGAATCGACAGGTCTCATGAGACAAACTAGTGTCTTGGCACGAGGCCTTGACAAAATATTCTTTGTAGTCTTGGATGGAGGCCTTGGCTACGTGGTTATGATAGTCTAGAATTATGCATTCCATAATTGTGAAATTGGTTATTGATATTACATGTGATTATTCGACCAGTAGAATATCCATGTGAATAAGTAAATGGCATTATTTCATTTTATTTTTTCCATTTTATGTTGAAGTTTAAGTTTAAAAGTCTTTTGTTTTAGTTATACATCGCCCTAAATGTTTATGGTTATTTATTAAAGCTTCTGCTATATTGTTATCCTTACTGAGCATCTGATCTCACCCCTTCCAATGTTTTAATTTTTCCAGGATGTGAAGAAGTATATTATGAATGACCTGCAGGGATACTATGAGGGGATATGAAGACAAGATGTTGTTGTAGTTTTGTTTTTCTATATGATGCAATGTAACATTTATGAATGTATCTAGTGTTTCCAAGGCTACTAAAATAAACGGTCTTTCGAGACTTGATCTTTTGTGGTCATGCCAATGTTACGCAATAATGCACCGACTCTATGTAACTGGGGTCGGGGCGTTACAATTGTGGTATGAGTATTCTTATAGACTAACCTATAGTTTTACTTGATTCTAATTCTGATGATTCTATATGTTTTTTTTGTATTGATTTTCTTTATGAGTTATCCTAGATATGCATGTTGTAATTACTTTTGTTTAGAACTATGTAAAAGGGAATTGTTTACCTCATTTTTTATAAAACTGTGTTGCATCTTATCATGCAATGTTTTGTTTAAAATAATAATACAAGAATTTTTATACATATACATGATATGGAACACCTAGGTGGGACTATACAGATCCTTTTAACTCACACCCTTCGCACCTTCAAGGTGATTCATAGACCATTGTATGTATTCCAATGAAGGGAAAGGCTAGGCATCACAGTGAGGAAACGAGGTTTGTGTTAGATGGTTTTTCATAGCTAGTGGTGAGATAGTGGGAGTTCATCCAAACTATCATAGAGATTATATATTTGATTTTGTTCCTTACAGCTGGACTTGTTTTTGGAGCTTTGACTTCCTTTTCATTTGTTTGTTTCATCGGTATTTTGACTGTTATTGAATATATATATATATATATAGTCTATAACTATCTTTTTTCTTCTATGTATACATATAAACCATGTGTTTGACCAGGTTGGGAGAAATGTTTCCCTCTATTGTCTTTTGTTTGATGCCCAGTTTCTTGTTGCCAGACCGTGGAGATTAGGAATTCTTTTTGTGTATGTAACGGACCTGGTCGGGTTCAAGGTTTGAAGGTTACACAAGTCGGTTCATTACAATATTTTTATTAAATTTTATTTTGTTTCATGAAATTAAATATAATTAAATAATATTCCTTCGAAGGAATTTTATACTTTCATTTGGTATAAATCATTTTTTACTTAAAAGGTATTTTGCTACAAATCTTCATTTCATCGTGTTTTGTGGGAATAATTTTTAAATAAAATATTCCAATTCTGTGAATTGAATATTCAAAAATAAATTTCTTATTTTGAATCAAGAGGCCCAATATTTTTAAATAGACCCCTTTTATTTTTTTTCATTATGAAAAATAACAATGGTTTATATTTATTACCATAGTAAGGGTAAAATGAGTAAATAAGGTTATAAATAATACAATTGAGACTAACAATTTTCCCTAAAACATTACATTATCCTATTGGAATATTTTATTTCATCCATTTCCATCCAAGCCTCAAATATATGTCCACCTAGTTCCATATACCATTGATTTTTGCCTCTTTAATATTTATGTTATGGATAAAGACAAAAGTGACACTTTTAGCTATTAATAACATTAATATTTTGTGACTGGGAAAGATAACATATTTTTAGTTCAATATATTCATTTGAAATATAAATTATTTTTTATAACAATAATTATTTCCAATTTTTAGTAATTAAATAATTACCTTAAATTCTTATCCAATGTTGAAATGTTATTTATTCAATTAATGGAAAAAATAAAATAAATGAGATTGAAAAGTTTAAAATTAATAAAAATTAAATAATTGTCATGTTCCACTAAAATTGTTGATTAATATAACGTAGTAGTTCTTTTCAATGGATTATATTTGAGATCTATTATTTTCATGTTTTTATTAATTCTATGTTAAATTAATTGTTCCAAAAAATATATTAGTGATATTTTATAATAAATTATATTTTATAAAATGATTTAAATTTCATAAAAATACATTATACATACATGTTATTTATATATGGTTTAAAATATCAACCATGTTCTATTTTTTATCAAATTTTTCATTTATAGAAACTATCTTGACCCATAAAGAGTGAAAACTTTGTTTTCACGGTAATTATCAAAAAGGGTTAATTCAGGTTAAAATATAGAGATATGTGTAAAAAAATAGAAATTTATAAAAACAATTATTAAATTATATTTTTTAAACCCAAACTCATAAAAGTTTATAATTATATTATTTTGGTGCCTTTTACATGAAAATGAATTTTTATTAATTTATTATTTTATGACATCCCAAAATATCCCTTCCAATAATTTATAAAATGGTTCCTCCTGTACTATTTTATTCATACTTCAAAAAAAAATTGGTTCATCTAATCTGCACCAAAATACCATAATTATATTAATTCCATTTTCTAGATTCATTTTTTTATTAGAAACCCATCTGAGGAGTGATGTTGTTTTAAACCTATAGAGGGTCTTTGAAGAAGAGGTGTTGTTCTTAAATGTGCATTTTTTGTATTATTTATTCTCCCCCCTCCATATAACATTTTAAACCATTATAATAAAAACATTTAGTATCACACATATCCTGAGATGTTATTATTTGAGGGTAATTACCCATATCCATATCCTCTTCCATTAAGTGGGAAATAAAACCATTATTCATATGTATGGAGGACTAATGCCTCACAAACTTATATAATTATGTTTACATGATCACCTATAATGGGTGTTTCTGTTAATGGATTTATGGTATATATAATATATTAATAAAATATCTATCATGTTGAAAATTTATAATATCAGGTATTTTCTAAAATATTCATTCACTGAAACTCGATAATGTTGTTCGTATGTACATGTTTTTTACAACCTCTACAAAGTGACGTGAATTGATTTTCATTAACTCATATCATGGATTATATATATAAGTTTATTTATTGAAATTTTATTATATATAAGAAATTATTTTCATTATTTAAATATATAATTATACATACCTTCATTCCAATGTGATTGTTGAAAAATGGAAATGTTACTCATGCATATATATGACCTACCGTCTCCATGATTGTAATGTAGATTATTTTCTCATAACTATATTTAAATGTTGTTTTTAAATGGAAAATTTATTTATAAAATTGATAATTATTTCATGATTATGATTTTTGATATGATGAAATAATTACCTCATTTACCATAATCCACCTATTGATTTCATTTTACACTCATGAGGTTCATATAATTAAAATGTCTAACGTGAAAATAAAAGATTATGTAATTGAATATAACATTATAAGAAAAAAATAAATAGATAATATAATCTAAAATGGTTCTTATGAAATTAAATTATTAAACAAGGTTTATTATTTATTATAATAAAGAACATATGTTATGTTGTATATGGGTTACAACACTGTAAATTTTTTTAAAATCATATTCTAATGTTTCCCTTCGAACTCTATTTCTTACACGTCTATATTCATCTAAATGATTCTAGAAAATCATTATCTATGATTCAATATATGATAAACTTCATTTTTTCAAATTCAACATTATTTAAATTGTTTTAAAAATGAATCTATTTATGGTTTTAAAAAGCGGGTCCTTTACATTAAAAAAATCATTTTAAAATTTTTAATGAATTTTTTCCAAATATTTCAATTGATTTCCTTGTTCATAAAATTATTACATTAATTTATCTATAGGTACATAAATTAAATAATAAATATTATTTTATTAAAATATTTTTAATTTATTTTTAATGTTTTATAAATGATTATTTTATTTTATTTTTTAGAGAAGGTTTGATTTTATTAAAAAAAATAAAAAAGTATTGTTTTATTTTAGTGAATATAGTTTCAGGGTATTTTCTTGTCACCTAAACCATTATTTGTAATAATATTCTTTATTTTCATAAATGAAAAGCCCACTTTCCTTTTTTCTAATTATTTTTAATTTTTTTCTAAAATTAATGTATATTTTCATATTTGGAAAAACAATCTTATGTGTGTAAGGTATCTCTCCAAACCACATGTTTCATTAGTCTGTGACCTTTCATTCAATATCTTAGTTTCCCTACTTATTTAATGTTATTTAATAGTTATAAATTGTATTAATATATCTCTATTATATACCTAACTTATTCACACTTTCATTTATGGGTTAATACATGCCATATGATCATTTATCTAATGAATCCATTTTGAAATTTTCTTTACACATGATATGAGGAAATATTATGTAACCCTTTTCATTCCATGGGTATTTATTTTGATTATGGACTATAATTTATTTCCTTTTTTAGAAAATATAATAATTAACATGTTATGATGGGTGTTCCTATATTTCAGACCAATTCATTCGGTAATGATTTTTTCTGACTAGACATCATGTATGAGATTATGGAGTAAAACAAATCCACTATGGGATATTGTCCTAGTAGTTATCTTTGACAAAAGATTATTCCATGTTTTTTGTTACTATTACATTCACTATTTTTCCATGAATTTGTTTAGCTTATTATTTAGGTTATGATCCCATGTGATTACTCAGGTTCATAGGTTTAAAGGAAATTTTATGTTACGTCATGAGGGTGAAATGTGTAAATTTTTAGAAATATTTTCTTCATGAATTAATGAGAACTTTTATGAGTTTTTCCATTATAATTTCTTATAAAATTCTTTATGAAACTATTTGGGGAAAAAATTCATTTCTTTATGAATAAAATTTTTATTTTCATTCCTATGAATAATTTTAAATACTAAAAAACATGTATAAGTATTCATAAACAAACATGTTTCGTTATTTCTTTTCATATTCCCCTTACTGATTGTATTGTTCCCATACCAGGTTGTAAAATGTTTTTCATAGGGATTTAAGGATTAGTATGTATTTGGATGAGGTGAAGATGAATATTGTGAATATACATCATAAGAATAAAACCTTCTATGTTATTAAAAATTTGTTGAAAAATGGATTTGAAGTCAATGTGTCCACTTTTTCATGTAATATTTATTTATATAAGGGTGAGTTCCAAATAATTTATAACTCTAAACTGTAAATATATTAAAATGTATGAAAATAAATTCCTCAATTAACAGTAATGATTGTTTAGTGTTTATGGATGGGAAATTATATTTTTTATCAGAATAATGATTTGGATAAATTGACAGAATGTGATGTTTTAATGTGATGTTAAATTAACAGTTATGGATACAATCATGGGTATATAATTATAATGTTGATAATAAGTCCAAAAGAATAAACACCATTTTTTAGGTTTTAAGTGACATATTTTAAAATAAAAAATGATGTTTAGGAGATGTTTTACTGGGATGAGGTTATATAATCGTTAGGTTTATCATGAGGGATTATTTTTTAATAATACTATTACATTTTTGGGTATGTAAGTTGAAAGGTATGAGAGAACCTTTGAGGATAAAAAACTCTTCAATGTAAACGATATAAAGATTATTTTGGTGGATGTTCTTATTATTTTGGGAGAATTTTAATAATAATATTCATATTATTTTATTAAAGGTAGTATACAACCCATCACCTCTGGTAAGGCCACGAGGATTAAAGACACAACCAAAGGGAAAAAAGGATGAAATTGATACCACTGGAATATCGAATTTTATGGATAGCATGCCATTTAAAAAATGACAAAAAAAATAGTAAAAATATTTTGAGAACATATATTTTTCAAATATGTAATCATGGAATTGAAAAGTAATTTGGTGATTATGTGATTAATGTGATTTTGGAAGAAGTTCATTATAATTTTGAGGAATATTTAATGACTAAGTGATTTTAATTAAAGAATAAATTTTTAATTTTCTTTTGGAAGAAATTATGATTTTAATATGTATTTATTGTGATATAGGTTATTTATGGAAATAATTATCATATTTTTAAAAATTATGTTTATTTATCGTGATATAGGTTATTTATAGAAATAATTATCATATTATTGAATTTATATGATTATAGAGTATGAATTTTGTGTATATAAATTTATGGGTAACTAATATTGATTGGGGATAAATTTTAAAACAATAATGGAAGAATATGTGAAAAAATCCTCTTGATTATTAGGTTTTAAACATTGATTGGAACAATTTTTTTGACATAATGTTTATTTATTTAACAAATTCGCTTTGTAGAAACTTGGGTATTATTTTAGTGTCTTTAGATATTAATGTTTCATTTCTTCATATGAAGTTCTATTATTATGGGGAACTATCTTACCTTATGCTAATAATTTTTTGTTGTAGTAGTCATATAAATATATTAAGAATTTATTTTTATCCTTTTTTGGATTATGTGATCTATTAAAGGTGGAATTTAGTGAATCAAGCATGACACATTTATATTGAATACTCATAGTTTTTTTAAAATATGTGATTGTGGTGGAAATTTAATAAAGGTTGAAATTTTAATTTTCAGGTAAGAATATTCTTTTTTATTCTAGGTATATATGATAATGGAATTATAAACTATAAGAAAAGGTTCTTTAAAAAAATTATCCTATTAAATTCATTTATTTTGAATCAATTAACCTTTTTATACCTCTTGATTTTATGGTTTTATGTTTATTTACTTTCTCTTGATCACTCACTTTTTTGTGATCAGGTCTCTTTGTTACTCCTTATGATTTTGAGAAATTACACTTTTCCCTCATGTCATAATTTTAAATTCCCACAAAGTTTCTCTTATTTGGTAAATGTAGTATTTCTTTATTTAAGAGGAATTTCATATTTCCATTTTCCATGTTTTAAGATAAATTTTATTATCCATTTTTTAAGATGTGGAATTTCAATGAAGGTTTTATCAGATGTCAAACCCTTGATGGGTGAGATCAAGATAAAATTGTGTGAAAACAATTAAATTAATAGAGGGATGAAGTACGATATATAAATTTTAAATTAATAAAATTATCTTCGACAGTGAATAGGACATTCAACACCAACCCTAAATAAATCATCAAATAATATTATTTAAATTTAGTTATGGTATACTAGAAGTTAAATTACAATTTTATTAATATTATTAACCAATTTATGAAATAAATATAAATTATATACTAAATATAAATTTACTACTAAATTAACAGTGATTATAAATCAATTTTGATGTATAATCATTTTCTTCTTCAAAAAAACAGTTTCCTCAAAAATAGATTCGATATTTTTTTTGAGAAATATTATAAATAATTTATTCTAATTTTAAAAACATTATTAGATAATAAGGAAATTATTTTTTAAAATCATTCTATCAATCTTATCTTATGGATAAAGGTGTATATTTACTTGAAAATTTTGATTTCTTAATGAATATAAATATATACTGATTTTTATTGAAACCTCTATTTTCATTTGAATATTTAAATTTCTTTTTCTATTTCCATATTTTTTTAAAACTTAATTATATAATTTTTATATAATATAATATATTTATATTCCTTGTAATTATTTTTATACATGAATTGGGTATATTGAAAATTTTATACATAAAATCATATCATTAAAAAATCACTTTTTATTGTGTTTTTCTAGTTTAATTTAAAATTAAATTTACCACCTGTGGGAATTTAATCCAGAAAAACAATTTAGAAATTTCAAATCAAGAGGCCAAATTTTGAAAAATATTCCTCTTTTATTTTTACTCATTATGAATTGTAACTATAGTAAATAATTATCACTATGGTAAGGGTAAAGCTGAAATTAGTGTTAAAAATAATATTATATGGATAAACAATTATCCCTAAAACATTCCATTCTCCAATTTTATGATTTTATTTTGAACATTTACATCTATTTCTTTAATATATGGCCACTTGGTTTAATATTTCATTGATTTTTACATTTATAATATTTAAGTAAAACGTCAAGACAAATGCCACTATCTTACTCTTAATAAAAATATTATCTTATGATAGGGATAAAAATAAATTTTGTTTTGTTAAGAATATTAATTTAAAATATAATTTATTTTTTATCATGGTAATTTATTTGAAGTTATTTTTATCTAAATAATTAACATAAATTCTTATGCAACAACGACACAATATCTCTTCAACAAATTAAAAAATAAACTAAATTATTTGAAAATACTAAAAGTAAAATAAATTGAATGATTTATTGTGTTTATAAAATTCTTTAGAAAAATATATCATTTTATTGAGGTGTTGAATTATTACATTTCAATTACAATGATTTTTTTTCAATTCCAAATTAAATGAATATTTCTAAAAATGACATTAATGATATTTAATAATAAATAATATTTTATTAAAGGATTTGAGATACATAAAATTATTATCATCATCCAATACATTTGGATATGGATTAAAATCTAAATCATATCCCTTTTTTCAAAAATCCCTTTTATTGTAACTATATTGTCCCCTAAAGAGTGAAGTCATCATTATGATGATAATTTCCAATTAGGGTTAATGTGGGTTATGACAAGAGAAAATGAAAAAAAATCATAATCAAATGTTTTGAAGGAATTTATTGGGTGATATTATTTTGACCCATAGTCATCCTATATTCAAATTATATCATTTAGATACTTTTTACAAATAACATTAATTAATATTAATTTAATATAATAAAAAATTACAAAACGGGCCACAACCATCACTTATAAAAGGGAACCTCCTCTCCCATGTTCATAAGACATAAAAATACATTTGGCTCATCCAAGACCTATAAAGAACGTTAAATTATTATCTTCCCACTTCCTATAGGCCTTTTAATTCATTATAAAACCATATTAGGAAATCTATTCATGTATACCTAAAGTGGGTTTCTAAAGAAGATGTATCAATATTAATTAGGTGTTTTTTAATAATTTCTTCTTCAACCAAAATAAAATAATATTTTTCCATAATGATATTATAAAATTAGTAACTCTAAAATAATAGTATCTTATTTTTTTATTTTTAAAACCACTATACATTTCTCATTCCCTCAAATAGGAAATCAGCCCATCATTCTTGTGTACAGAGTAAAACCATCTCGCAAAACGATGTAATTTGTTATCCACCATCGCTTCTCATAGATATTTATAATGATTGATTTAATTTTTAAATATAATATTAAGGAAATATTATTCATTATATAAATTTAATATATGATATATTTTCATTCCATTCTATTCATTGAATGATGATAACGTTATTCAGGAGTAGGTGTGGATTACCACCTCCACCAAGTGAAGGGATTCGATTTTCATTACCTCCTATAATGTATGGAATATATATTTGTATTTAAGGATATAATTTTATATTTAGGATTTAATAATAATTTTTAAAATATAAAATGACACTTATCATGTCTCCATCATGATAATTGTAAAATGGAAACATTACTCATGTGAACAAATGACAGAATGGATCCCACATACGCGCCCCACGCACCGTCGGGGTTTTCAAAATTTATACCCATTGCACCTTCGTATGCTAGGTATCGGTTTGGTCCATCCACCTTCGATCGTGCCTCCTCTTTGGCCCCTCTCCTCTCTGGCCCCTGGCAGATCCCACCTTGTCCCATGGCCCCCAGCCCCCGGTGGATCCTCCCCCTCTCTAGGGTCGGGCAATCACTCATGATGCCTTTGTGGCCAAGAAGACCCCATCAGTTGCGCCCCCTTGTGGAAGCTATGTTGGGATCCTTCATGGACAACCTATGTGGATCATCGTGCATCTCAGTGCAGGATTTCATCCCAGGGATTGGCTTTGCTAATTTGAAGGCTTCGAGGGAAAGATGATGTCTCTCTCTAGAGTTCCCTACTGCGGCCTTTGCCGATGCTGAAGCGCTCCTTATGTGGACCCTTGTGGCCCGTTTTGGGCAATCATCCCCTCTTCTCGGTGTCTTCCAATGTTTCGTTTCCTCACGGGGGATCTGTGGCCCTGCCTAGATCTCGCCGGTCCATATGTACTCCTTTAGTCTAATTTTCTCCTCAGAGGATGACTTTGTTCACGCGTGGTGCAAGGATACTGTTCTTTTGGTAGGTGGTGCTTCAGCCTATCTCTATGGTCCTTGGAGGACCACAGGGGAAACGAAAGTTAGTTCGCCACTGTTTGTATTTCTCTCCTAGGGCTCCCCTTCCATTTCAGAATAGAAATCTCCTCATAGCGATTGGAGACTCTCTTGGTGGGTTTCCCTGATCGGATGATTAGATGAGAGGCTTTGTAGATGTTTCGACAACCCGAATTTATGTGGAGATGGACATGACCCTTCCCCCACTAGATCGCCTCTCTCTCAGGGTGTCGGGTGCTCTCCCCTGGAACCAAGAAATCATCATCCCAGTCTTCCCCAGGTACTGCTCCCACTGCCATCATCAAGGTAACTCTCTTCAGGTTTGCAGAAGGAAGCGATGTAGCGTTAGCCAACCTTCTCCTAAGGTTGTTAGTGCCTAAGGAAGGCATCCATCCTTTCCCCTCCTTGCATCCTTCTCCCCACAAGGGAACCAGTTTGCGAAGTCTTCTCTTGTGGAGCATCTCCATGCCTCCCCTTTTCCCACTCCTGAGCTGCCTCCCCTTTTCCCTCTCTAGAGCTCCCTCCATTGCCTCCGCTAGTCTCCTAAGGCAGTGGTTAGACCTTATTCGGTTCGACCCCCCTTGCTCACCCTCCTTTTCTAGTCTTGTCCTACATCCCCTCCACCATTCTCTGGTGTTCCAGAAGCCTCGCCCAAATGAGCTCATGCCTAGCTGCCCTCCCAGTTTCAATGGTTGGCTAGATTTACCCCTGTACCTCTCTCTCCGTGATTCTAGTCCCCTAGTTTCCCCTGGATCTCCTTTACCTTCCCTCCCCTCACAAGACGTTTCCTTGGGTGGGCTTCCTCCCTTACTATTTTCCTTAGCTTCTACTTCCCCTTCCTTGGTTGTTCCCCCTGGGGGGTTAGCCTCTCCGACCTCTCCCTGGAGTCCATCTGCAGGCTACCAATCCAATTACCTCAGCATCTCTGGTTTCGCCCCCCGGTCCACCCAATGATCTATGATTATCTCCTTATTCCCCCCTGTGCCACATTATTCTGGATTCCTTGCTGTTTCAAAGAATGGTGGGGTGTGGACACGATCAAGTTCAAAGCTATAAAAGGAGTGATCATACTCTTTTCCCAAGAAGGCTGAAATTTTTGGATCCAACCCCAGAACCATGTTCACCTATTATTATCTCTAATAATTTAGAATGGTTGTGGCCTTGAAGCTCGGTTTAAGGCATATTTCCTTTCCTCCAATGGCGGGAAACACAAATCCTCCACTGATTCCATCCTGTAGCACAAGAAAAATTCTAGAAAGATAAAGGATTTCTCTTGGAGAATCATTCTGCACAACTCCATTCATGATGACAAAATCAACAAGAACATCTATATTTTCTTGCATAGGGACATCTTAGTTGATCTATTTCAAGAAAGCATCCAATTCATCACGATGAAGGTGTCAGGAGATGACATGTCATTCTTCGTTTCCTTAATCTATGGAAGCTGTGAAGCTGGTCAAAGGGAATCTCTCTAGAAAGACCATAACAACATAGATTCTGGATCCTCCCATGGATCTGGTGGGGGGGGGACTACAACATCATTTCCAATCCAGATGTGATAAAGGTAAGGGGCCCTTTCAACAGGAAGGCTAGCCTGGATTTCATGTAGTTCATGTCCAGGACAGGTCTCATTGATCTAGGATACACTGGTGACCGCTTCACCTGGTGAAACAACAAGAAAGGATATCACCGCACATAGAGACGCCTACATCGCCTTTTGGATAATATGTAGGTCCTAACCTCTTCCCTATATCCAAGGTCAGTCATCTTACTCATGGAATATCAGACCACTCTCGTCTTCTGTTCTCCCTATCTGCAGGGCAACACTCCCAGGGAAGATTCCGGTTTTATCAGTAATGGGAAATATCCCTTGGGTTTCTTGTTCTACTGAGAGATGTCTGGAACAACTGCTCCCAAGGGTATGTGTGGGTGGAAATCCCCAATAAACTACAAATACTCGAGACGAAACTCAGGCTTGGGCAACTGGGCATCTCCCCATTGAGGGACACATCAACTTTTCTATTCAAGTGGTCAAGGGTCTAGAGATTAATTTGGAGAACTCTTGGGATAATTATCTCTTCAAGGTCCTATCCAGGAAGAAAGAATCTCTATCAGAGGTGATCCTCATCCATGAACGCCTGGTACAAGAAATGTCCAAGATCAAATGGCTCTCTATGGGTGACCGAAACACAACATTATTTCATGCGTGTATCAAAGAGAGGAAGTGCATTATGAGACTAAATATTCTCCTCAACGACGGATCCTTCTCAGATGACAGACATACTGTAGGAGATATGGCTCACACCTTCTTCAGGGACCTCCTAGCTGGGAAAAACCAATGGATGGTGGCCGGATATCCAAAATTGAATAGTGAGTTCTCCGATGTGATACCCACCCATCTCTTGCATCAGGAAAATGAGGGCCTTAGTTCTGTACCAGATGAAATAGAGATTCATGGTTCATTGATGATACTGAATCCAGAAAGGTCCCCTAGTCTGGACAGCCTCCCATGATCTTTCTACATTTCTTCGAGGGATGTAGTGAAAGAGGATTCTATCGTGGCCATCCAATACTTCTTCTGGGGGGTTCCCTACCTCGGGTCACAAGTGCCACTACCATATTCCTCCTTCCTAAAACAAAGAACAATCCCACCCTCTCGTACGATTGACTAGTGAATCTTTTCAATTTCCCTTACAAGATCCTATCCAGTCTTATAAACAACAAGCTATGTCTTAAAATTCCTTAATGGATCTCCTTGGAGCGACATGGGGTTATGAAGCGGCGCTCAATCCTGGGCGCCATTGCTCTGACTCAAGAAATGATTCTGGATATCAACCTTAAAACCCATGGCTCTAATTTATCCATTAAAATAGGCATGGGCAAAGCTTATGACTGCATTGCGTGGGGTTTTATTAATAAGGTGTTGGAAATAATCAGCTTCTCCACTGGGAATGTTGATATCTTGTTTAGATGTTTCAGTTGTTCTTAGTTAGAAATCACCTCTATGGGGAAGACCTACACTTTCTTTAAGGCCACCTGCAAGCTATGTTAAGGTGTCCCCATATCTCCTAGCCGCTTAATAATCACCCAAGAAATCATAAACCGCCTCCTTAATAGGAGCATCAACAACGGTTTGATCTATCCATTTTGAAGACGTCAGAGGTCTCCCTCTATTTTCCACCTTATGTTCACGGACAATACTTTCATCATCATGAATTCCAAAAAATGATCTATCAAAGACATTAATGGGATGATGGAAGGGTACTGCCACTAGAGCGGTCGGGTCACCAATAAGTCTAAAATCACTTTCTTCATATCCAATAACTGCTTGCCTAGCTGGATTCCCTCTATCCAATAGAGCCTCGACATGAAACGAGGGTCATTACCTATGGAGTATTTGGGGGCCCCTATCTCCTTATTTCGGACCCGAATTAGGGATTTTGATTAATATTTTAATATAATCACCGACCAGATCCTCATCTAGTAGAACAGGTTCCTATCTTTCGGGGGCTAGATCACACTGGTTAACAAATACCTCCTTGTCACCCTTGCCCATGATCTTTCATCCATCAATTCCTATAAAGGCATCATTAATAGGATTGAGAATATCCTGGCCATATTCATTTGGGATCCAACTGCGGAAGGGAGGCACCACTAGTCTTCCTCGAGTATGGTGGAAAGGCCAGCAGGGGAAGGTATTACTAATGTTCGTAACCACTTTGATACCCTTGAATGCATGCATAGAAATATTTCATGGGAAGTTCATGAACAAAGAACGCTTGGTGGGATTACCATGCATAAATACCTTTTAGGACTTCCCTCCCAGCTTATGGGTCATGCCACCCTGCTCTGGTCCATGATCTCCCCTCTGATCATGGCCCTCCAGCCTCTTACTCGGTAGATCATTGGAAAGGGAGACATATCCTTCTAGAATCACAATTGGGCTGGACTTATCCTTGGCTTCCTGAGATTCCTTTTCACTTCAATCTCTATTAGGGAGGCTTGCTTCCACCCCACCATTATCAAGGTTGCCTTGGATGAGGACCAACTGGACACCTTCAATCTTATTGAACTCGGTTCGGAGCAGGACATGTGTTTCTTCTCTCCCTCTTCCTTGAGGGCTTTCATGGCCAAAGAATACCTCCATTCATAGGTGATGCATGATCAAACAGAGAGTATGAATGATACCCATTGTCTCTAAGGAATCCATATTAAGTACAACCTCCTCACCTGGAGGATTAGGAACAAATCTGTTCTTTCTGAGGATAATGTCAAAGGTTGTGGCATTCCCCTGGCATCGAGATTCCCATGATACAGACTCCATAGGGAAGAGACAGTGACTCAAAATTTCTTAGAATGGGAATGGGGGAGCCCCGTTTGGGTGTACTTTGGTAAATTTACTACTCTTCATGCTTAGAACATGATAGAAATATATTTCTTGGCTTGATGGTTCCATGGAGAGGGTGAGAAAGGCATGAAAAAACTTGCCCGATCGCTGGTCCTGCATGCAGGCTTCTAGTGTATTTCCCAGGTGAGGAACTAGTGCATGCTTGGTGAAGGTCAAGCCTTAGGCAGAACCATCATTTCTAGTATGATGTACATTATCCTCGATTGGGTTTGTCTCTTATTCAACTAGCGTGAAGTGCCTACCCTTCATTAGCTTCAACCCCTAGTCCCTCATAACCTCGGGAGCAGTTTTAATAGAGGCCACTAGGTGTCCTAGTCCCCCCATCCAGGGGCCTAAAAATGTATACGGATCGCGCCTGTGCAGTGGGGATTCTTCATGGTGGTGGGGTCGTTCCAATTTTTTTTGGCTTGGTCCTTCTAGATTTTTCTGGGCATATGGGGTGCAGCTCTTCCCTTCATGCTGAAGCCAGGGCGATGCTTCTTGGTCTCTCTCACTGCCAGCAGAGGTGCTTTGAGCGGTTAAAGGTTGAAACAAATTCTATGATTTTCCCTAATTACCTACATGGAATTGGCTCCACCCCATGGTTTATCCTATATATCATCAAAAAGTGTCAGGCCATGCTTGGAATCAACACCGTAGTTCTTCATTCTTGGCAGGAAGGAAACCAGGTGGCTGATCACCCTGCTTCCTTTTCTATTCCTAGATATGATCCTATTTTTCTCCACAATTAATGTATCTCATCTCTAGTGGGGGTCAATATGATTTGGGGTGATGCCCTGGGTCATCATTTTTTCAGGACCCCTTAGGTTCTCTCAGCCTTGGTTGTTTGGGTATTCCATTTCCCCATTCCCTTTCCTAATAAAAATATTTACATTGGATGGATGTGAACAAATGGCATACTGTCTCTGTGATTGTAACATACTAATTTTAATCAGAAGCATATTTTTTATTTGTTTATAAAAAAATAAAAATTTGAGAATAAAAATGATAATTATTTCATGATAATGATTTTAAATAAGATGATATAATCACTTTTTAAATCATAATCAACCTGTTGAAGTCATTTTGGTCCTATGAGTTGAACATCATCAAAATATATGACATGAACATAAATGATTATTTAATTCAATATAATATAATGAAAAATAATATAACATGAATCAAAATAAATAAAAATAATATTAATTGATTAAATAATGAGAGAAATTTTATTATTAATGAATATAATGAATTTATTGATGTGTTGGACTCAAGGTAAGAGGATTTTTTTAAAAAAAATAAACTTTTAATGTTTTTCTTCCAGCTATTTTTATTGAATTTCATTATTCTTATAAATGTTCCTTGAAAATTAATATTTTTTATTCAATAGATCTTGGAATTAGTTTTTGAGAATATATAACATTATTTTCATATATTTTTACAAATAAATAATTTTATCGTTTTAGGTAATGAACCTTTTACATTGAAACCCTTTTTAAATGTTTTAATAATTTATTTTCAAAATATTTATCTTCAACGTCCATATTCTTAAAAATATTTTATTGATGAATTCATATGTAAATAGATTAATAATAAATTATATTTAATATATCCTTTTAAGATCATTCTAAAGAAACACAAAAGTATTATTTTAACATATTTTTTAAGGAATATTTTTTTACTCTTTACAAATGGAAAAACGGAATATTTTATTTCAATGTATACAGAATCAATGTATTTTCTAGCCACTAAATTTTTTTTGTTAAATGAATTATTGTTTTATTAAATTAAAAACCCCTTCCGATTTATTATATTCATTTCAAAAAATGGTTTTAAATATATTGGATATTTTGGTATCTTGACATTTTTGTCTTATGTATGTAAGGGGTGTCCCTAAGCTAGCCTTTTTATTAGGTCATAACTGTTCTCCCTCCATCTCACTTTCACTCCCTTTTTGAGGTTATGGAGTTCTTCAAAATCATGTATGTATGTCGCTCACATATATACCTAAATCATTCACCCTACATTTGATGGGGTAATCTATGCCTTATTTTCATTTAATAAGTGCCTTTATTATGTATTTTCATTTGATAATAATATGAGTCAGTATTATGAAACTCATTTCTCTCCATCTCCAATTATTATTATTATGCATTATAATTAATTTCCATTTTTGGTAAACATATTCATGAAAATGTAATGATGAGTAAGTATATATACCACTTCATTTAATTGGGTAAATGTTTTATCGCCTGAGACATTATATATGGGATTAGGGTGTAAACCTAATCTACTATGGGAATCTTTCCACCATGTCATATTATCTTGGAAGTTATCGTTGACATATACTTATATAATGTTTTTCTTACTTCCACATTTCCTATGTTTCCATTATCTTTTGATAATATGTTCCTTATTTTTCACCAATGATATTATTCATGAGGTTATGTTTATAGGAATGTATATTATACTTCATAAAGGCGAAACATAAGAAATTTTTTTAGAAAATTTTTACATGATTTTTCATGATTGAAAAGGATACATTATGAGATTTATTGTTCAACTGATATTTCTTAGGAAATGTTTTATAAAAATATTTGGGTAGAAAAATTGATTTCATGGGAAAAAATGTTCATTTTGAACCCAATGTTTAATTTTGAAAAAGACAAATCATGTCTAAGTAGTAATGAACTAATATGTTTCATGAACTCCTTTTAAATGTCCCTTACTGATCATTTTAGTTATCATCCAATGTTTTAAATTTTTTTCATAAGTTTTAATGATGAGGTCAAGATCAAAATTGTGAATATATTTTATGAGAATAAAACATTTTATATCATAAAATCATCTTTTTTATAAATAAATGATACTATATGGAAGTGTCTAATTTGTGATCTAATATATATTTATGTATCCGTGATCACATAATTCTCTAAAAATAATACTTAATAATAATAAAATATAAAAAATGAAATATTGACTCAAAACTCGGGATTATTTAGGGCTTAAGGTTAGGTCCTTACACTTCAAATAATGACTCTCCTGGTTCTCTCTAGAGTTGAGAGGGTGGTGGAAGAGGGTTTATCTTTATTTATAAGATAGTTCTTGGAGAGAAACTCTCTTAGTATTGAGTGGATCCTCTATATTTATTTGTATATAGGAAAACATTGACCACATTGAGAATGGAAACAATTATATTTGGGTTTTAATAGTTCTTGGGTTAGATAAAAATAATTTCACATAGGCCCTTATAGTTTCATAATCCATAGGGAAACTCATGTCCATAAAAGAATACTAATATTATTATTTTCTAAAAATGAATGAAATTCATGAATTAATTAAAAATTATTTCTGGTATAATTCTTTATATTTTTATTTCAAAATAATATATAATTAGTTATTTCTACCAGGTCCTTTAAAACATGGACTTATGTCCCACCCCCAAAAATTATTGGTCCTTTAATAATTACCATTTATTTAAAAAAAATATCACTAAATTATTTTCAAATAATTAAATGACTAAATATTATATTTACTGAATATAAAATAAATATTTAATTAATATTATTCTCAAAAATATCCTCTTAAATAAATTGTAACTACATTCACGTGATCAAGAAAAAATGAATAATTAATCAACTATATATGGTATTTATATTTATATTAATAATAATAATATTTAACAAATTTTTTGGATATATTAAGTGTGCGACCCTTTAGATCTCTTTCTCAAATGAATTAGCTAGAGCCACCCAAAGTCTAAGATTAGAATCTAAAAAACAAAATGATGGACTCAAAATGTTTTAATCCTCACAAATCTTGTAAATCATGTTTAGCCTATCATAAATCATGTCTGGAGATTGTTGGTTTCCTTATGTTTTAATTCTTACAACCCATGGTTTAAACTCTCACAAGATCCTAATTCAGAATCTCACAAATCATGTTTAAATCTGGTAAACTATGCTTGATCTTTTTATTTTATGTTTTATTATACTTTTAATTAAGTATAATCTATTCTTTGAGTAATACTTCTTATGATAGTTTATAGATATTTGGCTAAGACTGAGAAATCGTAAGTCTGCCATCGGTTCCATATTTGGTAAATGTCCCTGACACCATAACCCTAACATTGTAACCCTGACACCATAAACCTAACACTATAACCCTAAATCCATAATCCAGACATAGAGAATCTGACACTGTAACTAGTTATATATTTCATAAAGATTATGAAATCATTTCCTTGCAACCATATCCAAGACATCGTAACAATACAGAGTTCATAATTTTTCTCAATGGACTAGACATCGTTACCTGAGATGCTTTGATCCTGACAATGCATATATGATAATAGTTCTAGATCTCAATGAAAATATGGCACCATGACTCTCTCACTGTGAATGTATAACCACTCAAAGGAAAAGGAGAAGAACCAGTTTCCAGTGACACTATTTAATGACATATTGTGACACTGTTCCTTAAGTTTTTTTTCTTTTCCAATTTTGTTTAAAATTTATTTCTAACAGTCGTATTTGAGTCATTTAATGAAATTGACATAATTAATGGGTATTTTCAGACTTTTAACCAAAAAGCATGTGGTGTGAGGTGTAGATATTTTTATCCCTATCATCTATAACCATGAAACCCCAAGGATAAAATATGAGGATATGAATGAGCTATGGAGATAATGAGAACATGAAAGCATGCGAGTAGAGTAGAAAATATATACTTGAGAACACATTAAGAACACTCAATTATGGGTGTCTAAATTACTATAGTTCTAAACATCAAATATTATCACAACGACATCTCTATGAAGAAAAAGATCTTCAAATAACATCACATCGATCTGGGAACTAGAACAAGAGACTCATGAGCTCTATTTCTACGAGATGACTGCAAATTCACATCTTCTACATCGTACAAGTCCAGATTTGCATACATCAACACTCAGAGCATTTATAATCCTTTCACGTTACTTTTTATATGTTGGGTAGTATTTATATTACATTTCGAGCAGTGTGTGTATATTTATTAAAACACAATCTATCTACTATATTAAACTGGATGATATAAGATATCCTCAATCAAATATCTTTTTACACTTTCTATACCGCACATATAACTATGAAAGAGATCATGTGTGTCCTGCTTGTTTTTATTCCCATGAAGAATAGTGGAAGAGGTCTTGTGACCTGGATAGTTCTGTGTAATGTTGTTAACCCTAATACATGGTGTGAATCATATATATATATATATATATATATTGATGGTGTGTGATCACTAAGTGGAGTGGATTAGGTATTGTATTGAGACTAAACATCTTATTTTATCCACTGTACGATTCAATTTAGTCTTTCACTGTTATAACCACTATTTCAGAAAACTAAATTCTACTTTGATAGTTTGTCTTGGATAGTAGTTATAACTATTTCCCCTAATTATAGTAGTTTAAAAAGTGGTATCGATATATCATAGGTATATTACTAAGAATTTATCAATTATTTAGAGGCTATTTTAATACTCAAACTATAATAATTTTATTACCTTGATTAACTGGGATGTTTTATTTTAAATTGGGGGAATCTTTTAAATAATATTTTTAACCGAATTTTTTATAGGAACTCAATTCACCCCCCTCTTGAGTGTCCTACTCTGAGAAACACACAAATTCACCAATAGTGAATGATTTTAATATCAAAATGACCTAAAACCTCATTTAAAAACATATACTATATCATATTCTCTTTATCATGATATCTCTAATCCGGAAGGCTTATTATTGGTTTCATCACCCTATAAGATGGATGCATATTTTTTTACTTTATGAAAATATAAATTTACACAGAACACCATGGACATAGATTTATTTTGGTTTATTAATTTAAATCAATAGGATTGAGATATTTATTTCCATTAAAAAATTGATGGAAACAATCCGTTTTCAAATTAATTAATAATTAAGTATATCCTATGACACGCCGAACACATCGTACTTTTATAAGGACATATGAAATACTGATTTAAATCTATACATTAATGTAAGTTACAAATAATATCAATTAATAAAAATATTAATTTCTAAGGACTAATACATGCACAAGATCATTGTAACATTCAATGAACCATATAAAGTTGGATTTCCTATAGGTGGTTCATGTTCTCAAAATCAACTATATTAGGAAATACCAAGGGTGAATACCATGAGAATATTTATAAAATTATGATGAGTCACTAACCCAACTAACCTATATCATTTTCTCAATATCATTAATTTTTTTATAATAATATAACCATATATGTAGATATTTATTTATTGTTTTTATGTGAAATATTTTATTTTCCTATAAAACTCACGTTATAAATGATTTCTTATGAGGTGACTTCATGTTATTATAAAAACCATATTAAAACCTTGGAATATTTTAAGGATTATTTTCAGAGTTAGTTGTTATCTCGACATGAGAATATGGGGCCTATATAGCTTGGTAATTAGTATAATATAAATATTAAATATATTATATCATACATCAGAAGTTTTTCCATAAAAATGTAATATATCCATGATAATGTCTTGAATGGGATATTTGACACCTTCATAAAATAACAAAATCATTTTTTCCCTATTCGTGATATAATCATAGTATACATTGGGAGTTTGGTTAGATAACACTTGATGATAAATATACTATTTTACACTCATTTGATTTTTCGGAAATAACTTAATATCTCCTAAACAATATTTTAGATGGGATATCTGAGACCTCAATTTGGTTTTAAATGACCATTTTAAACCAAAAATGAGATAACCATTATGTGTTCTAGGGTATTTTTAGTATCACAGATTAGGGTAATTTATTTTACCACTTTATAATATTTAATTATTATTCTTATATTTATTTTTCTCCACCTTGTTCAATCTCCCACACCACATGACTCTTTCCACCATTACTTCACATGGATTCTTCTTTAAATCCTTTAAATAAATTATTTTCACTCGTTTAATGCTAAACACCATAAAATGTTGAAATTGAAAGCTTGTTGTTAAATTTTTATGTTACTCATAGAGTGAAATCAGGGGTTTGATTTTGTGGTATAATAAACTACATAATGTGTACAAGGTGGGTGTTCTTAAATCATCAAACCTTGGATCCTTTATTATTGGTTGATCTTATTAAGTCTTATTGATCCTGAGACTCACTTATGAGTATTTGGTAGAAGCTTCATTGATAAATTTGGGGATTCATGAGTGCCATCTCATTCCCAAGTGGGTAGTCTGTACATGGTGAGAAAAATGATATTTATTCAGTTATTTTATTTTATTCATCCCTTAAATCCTTCTTAAATAATGGAAAAATAAAATTCATTATTAATTAATAAAAAAAATTTCTTACATAGGGATAATTCCAGAAATCATCAAGGATGATTTATTTATTATCAAAGGATAAATTAAAAAAATAAGAAGATAAAAATAATTAATTTTCGAAACATAATTAGATTAGGTTATCAAAGTAAAATCATTAAAGATTATAAAAACATTTTTTTATAAAATTATCAAAATATACTTATTAGAATTGTAAATTGATAATTTTATTGAATTAACTGCAGATAAATATGAAAAGAAAGCCACATTTGATATCAAATACATAATTTATTAAAAATATCAAATGATAATTATTTTGGATTATCAAATGCTAATCGTGATAGATTATTAAATGATATTTTTAGGGATTAAAAAAATATGATTATATTGAATTATATAAGGATAATTTTTGATGATATTAATATAGGATAATTATGAATGAATAATTTATAACAAAAGGATAATTATTAAAATTATCAATGTAAAATTATTTATATTAATAAATAATAATTATAAAGGACTTCCAACTATGTTCTATAATTAATTCATAGTTTTTATGATATCAAATTTTGAATTATAATTTTTATTGAGAATATTATGAGTTCATGAACATGGATAAAATGATAATTCAGAAACAATCTACGAGAGAGTGTATCTTTTCATGTAATATACTATTTCTTCATAAAATATTAACGAATTTTTGATTTTTAGGATCATTTGATGAACCACGAGAAATGATGTGTCGATGACTATAATAATGAGTCCTTAGGTCTAATATTCATGACTTTGGAGTTTTATGCTCTAACATTCGAACCATACATGGTGGTTTATTCTTTCCTATCATGTCGATGAGTTTATGGTAGGATGTTTTATAACTTATTTGGATCATTCTTATACATGTTTCCCTAATATGTTTATTTTGGTTTTTATAATTGATTACCATGAATAATTATGGCCGCACACTGGTGTGTGTGTGTGTGTATTATTTGGAAATGGATGTGACATTGATTCGATTATTGGTACTACAGTTACATCATTCCATTTCTGATTTTGATCACATTTTGTTATGCATTGTTGAAATATTGACTCATTTTTGGCATACATTACAAATACATATATTTTTTTGGAATACTTAATCACATTTTACATACGGAAAACAAATGACCATATTATTTAAGCACCTTTGGAAACAATTAAATATAAAAAATAGTAAATAAGAGAGTGACATTTTCTCCCACTCAGTTCTCCAAGACTACCACCCCTCTTATAAAAATCATACCTAAAATATATCTTCATAACATGGAGAAGTAAACATAAAAATTTATGATCGCATATGCTCAGTAAGGGTAAGAAATGGATATATGTAAGCTTAAACATGAACATTGGGGTATAAGAACATAGTTATAACATTGAAAGATCAAACCCTACATATCAAGGATCATAAAAATGGGTTATGGGATAAATCATGTCAGTTCATAAGACATGAATAATAGGGAAATAAAAAACACAATCCATGAAATCATAACTTAGGAAAAATTATTAGAATTCATATAATGTATATAAGAATATAAAATATTTCTTCAAGCCTACCTACCAAGAGCATCATAATGCGTTAAAATTGGTCTATGGCTTGTGTACATGCTTCAGTCTTGGGTTAACAACCCATGTACCCTCATACTTTTAGGCTTTGGATAAAACCATTTACATTTTTGTTTTAGAGCATAGGCTACAACCCATATAACTTCTTGTTTTCAGGATTGTGTTATAACCCCTATACCGACTTACTATTAGTATTGGGATAAAACACATATACATTATTATTTTTATTAATGTGATACAACCAATGTACCTTCATATTTTTGGTCTTGGGCTACAAGCCATGTACCTAATTATTTTCATTCTTGGGCTCCAACCCGTGTACACTCTAACATTTAGGCTTGGGATACAACCCATGTACGTTCATGTTTTTGAGTGTGGACAACAAACTATGTACCCTTTGACCTCATATACAACTTATCGTTACCCAATCCATTGTATGGAGATATAGGTCCCATGCATCTCATAAAAGAATCATTCATTCATGTTCCATATGATAATAAAACGTTCCTCATATCATGACCCCTAAAAAGAGATAGATTTTATAAAAAACAATTCATAAACCATTAAATGAAATGGGTATCATTAAAATTTCGTCACATCATAACCTATGAAAATATATAGGTTCCATAATCACTTCAGGAACGCATAACCCTTGAAATTAAATGGGTTTCAAAAACATAAAACCCGTGGAAGAGAAATGGGTGTCTTAAGAATCATTCCATAAAAACATAAACTATTAAATAAATAATATGAATGGAACCTTTGGATGATTTTTTAGAGGGGAATGAATTACATCATCAGATTTTATAATAGTTTTAATATTTCATGGACGGATAATTTTGAAAACATTTCTTGAGGTAAACATCTTTTATTCATTGAAAAAGGCTCTTTAAAACAAAACCAAAATTGAAATCCATTTTCCTTAAAAACATATAAAAGATTCTCGGAATCCATTTAAAAAGAATTCATTGAAAATATATTTTAAAACCATTTTATTAAACATAATACTCTTAATTATGAAAATAAATCATCAAATAATTAATGATAAGTAAATCATTATGTGGCGTATATGTTAAAAAAGAACATTCAATTTTCATGATAAAAATATTTAAAAAATGAATAATTCAAAAAGGTATAAGAATATTTTTTTATAAAAATCAATAATAGAAAAAAGGGTAAAAATGTATTTGAAATATTTCAGGATAATAGTATAGTATTCTTGAAACCCTTTTTAGAAAACATTGTTTTTAAGGAAGACAAATTTTCGACTGAATGGAGGGTAAAGTTGGGATGTCATAGAAACATTTTCTTAACTATATTATGTACTAAAGAGTGGTAAAATGGTACCAATATATGAATATAAATTGAATAACCAGAGTATGAGTAATTTTTTATTTTTCGTATGATATGGATCATAAAGTAGGAATAGACATAAAAAATCTTGAAAATCGATGAGATTGTTTCAATAAACTCTTATCACTTGGTAAATTGGGATAATACACTACATGTAAGAAAATGAAATTATATGGAGAATAATATATCATGAAAATAAGTATATTAACGATATAACATGTAAAATGGAAGTATATACACCTCAAAAATGAATGTAGGTGTATAATAAAACCTGTGTATAAATAAAGTCAAATTCTGATAAAATTGTCAGATTGATATGTTAGCTTTTGAAACATTTTCCCCCTTAAATAAATATCATAAAATTGATTTATAAATACCCATATATTTATTTATATTAATATTTTAATAAATACTTTGGAATTATACACACCACACAAAAATAACACTTTGTGAATAAACCACGTATCTCATGAAAATTGTGAGATGAAATCCCATTACCTTATGTCGTAACTCTTGTCGTACTCATTAAAAACACCTATATAAGATATATATATATATATATATTATAAATATTTTATGTAACTATATTATTATATATAATAACATATATTGTTTTATCATGACCTTATATTACACACTTTTAAACCATATTATATTATGCTTTTTCTTCGGGTAATATTCACTTTGTTCTTCACATGTGTCTTAATTTTTTAAATATTTACTACTTAAACATAAATAATTATATAAATAATGTAAAAAATGTAATAAATATCATGTATATTCCTTGTATTTTTATTATAATTATCTATAGAATATGGAATAATTAAATAAAAACATCGTTCATGGAGATGGTAAGTCGAACTTATGAAATAATGTTGTTTCCTTTTTTATTATCATATTGAAAGAAAGAAAGAAAATAATATATATATATATATATATAATATCATTATATTTTTATTATAATGTTATATATATCATATAATTTCACTAAAACCATCCTTAACACATTCCATGTATTCTTTGAACAGATCGCATTGCTTTGAGGGGGCGGTAGTCCACACTTCCTCAAAAGAAATTATCTTATTTACACCAAATGGAAAGTTGTAATATATATGTTGTAAAAATAATAAATCATATTAATGGCATAAAACATATAATATATGATATATATATGTATATAAACATATTTTCCGTCATAATTTCCACCTAGATAGGAGTTAATGGAAAAAATGAACAATCAACATTTATTGAGGAAGTAGTTCGCCGCACACATAAACAATATCGTTGTTTCCCATTAGATGAATGTGAGTCTATGTGAATGTGTAAACCATATAATAATAAATTCTTAGCATATTAAATATATAAATGTTTTCATAAAATCATGTAATAATGAGAGTGGATGGGTGGAGAATGAAAATTAAAGAAAGGAGATTGAGAGACAATGTTACCTCTTAATCGGGTAAATGATTTCGGTTTGTTCCAAAAGGCTTCCTTGGATTGTTTTATAATAAAAGAGAGGATTCTAGGATGAATGTATGTATTTTTTTATGTGGTTTGGCATGATATTTCTTGATCCTATGTAGTTTGAGAGGTGTGAAGAAGAGGGGGGGTGGGGGCCTTTACGGGGAAGGGAAAGGACACATTTCTCATTTTTGAAAAGATGTATAGATTACCCACATTTTTACCTAAAACATGTCATAATAAAGAAAAAAACTAAACAATTATAGTTCAATGGCCTAATAATTTCCATCTAATGGGGTTTTTATGAGTTTATAGGTTTCTTTGGTTCTTAAATTTAAGGTTAGCCTAAATTTTCTAGTAATCATTGTAATTAATTTCAATGACATTTACTTCTATTTTTGGTAAAAAATCATGGTGAATTTTATAAACATTATAGATTATTCTGATTCAAAATTTGGAATTCATTTTTCCAAATTATAATCCCATAATAGGAAAAAATAATAATTTTAAATTAATCTCATAGTTGGGTCGACAATGCAGGTTTTTAAAGTAAAACCACTCAAATGTATTCTAGGTTTTTATACCCAAGTTTAATGATAAATTTATCTAAATGACCTAAATTTTATTAATTTATAAAAATATTATCTAATTAAACTTTTAAACCATTTTAAATAATAATTTAATCTTATAAATAAATTAGATGAAAAAACATCTTTTGAATTAAAATATGATATATTTACTATTCATTCAAAAAGGAAGTTTCTCATAAAGATCCCAAAAATTACCCCTAATATAATTTTATCATTTTAACTTTACAAATGAATTATATTTTATCATATTTATTTGACAAATGTTTCTAAAATTAGTTTTATTTTTCTCATATAAGTATATTAAAAAACTATTTTAATACATATAAGGACTTTAAAAAACTTATATCATTCTCTCTCTATTTTAATTTTTTTAAAAAGTTATAAAAAATAATTGAAAAGTAGTTATTACTATTCATATTAATATTTCTAATATCTTGGATCAAATTATATCATGTAAATAATTATGATAATAAAATAATTCTTCTTAGAAACTTGGAGTTGCATTTAATGTATGCCATGTCATTTTTGTGTGTAATGAAATCCAAGTCGATTCTATTTTAAAATAATTTTTTACATAATTATTTAATAATAAAAAACTATTTTTAGTGTTCCATGAAATTTAAAATAAAAAAAATATTAAATTAATTCAAGAAACAATATTTCACAAAATCTCAGGGTGTTAAATTCTACCCCCCATAAAACTAATTTCAACCACAAAATTCATCTAGGTTATCAAAGTTTTAATACTTGAAATTTAATTTCATAGAAACCCAAATTGTAAAAATATATTCTAAAAATTCGCATAAAAATGGAATGCTTTAACTGTATCAGTAACGCAATGTAACATATAACTAGGTTTCTCTATAGGATAACATATGTTGTTAGTGATGTTTTGACATGGAGGAAAAGTGTAGATATTTATAGAGAGAGATTGAGGTCATCAATCACATACAATTTAATGATCAATTAAACAATTCGTGCCTCAAATTTAGAAATATATAATGATTTTAAAGGCTATCAACTCAACAAAATTATGGTATTAGGAGAACACATTTTCTTTTAATCATTTTAATGACATTATGTAATACTTTAATTGTACAAGAATATAACAAAATATTCTTACATTATATATTTATATAAACAAAATTTCGTTCGTTAGTTTTGATTTTATAAATTTCTAATTTATCCATTACATTGTATATTGGACATTTGGAAATTTTCATTGATACCTGCAGTGCTATAATACACTTTTACCAGATCTTAAGGCCCATAGATGAATAAAAAGTATAACTAATTATCTACAACTATTAATTAAAATCTATATTGATAATACATTAATATCTAAAAACAAAAAGTAACAATACATTTATATCATAAGTAATTATTCCTCAAAAATAATTATACATTAACCCGGACATTGCATAGGTCAGTGGTAAGAATGAAACCCTTATATTCCTTCGATTAGGGTTTCAAGAACCATGGCTTTATCAGACATGATCAGTTCTCACTTATTATAAATGATGCCTTTTTCTAGAACTTTGCCAATATAATTTACAAAAAATTATCAAAATCATTCAAAAAAATTTAATCACAAAATAAACTTTTAGTTAAGATTTCAAATATGACCTTTAAACTCAAATAATTCATCTAAAGTTTAACTTAAACTTTTATTGAATGCATTCACATATAAACCTTATGAAAGATGAAAATACAAAATAATAGAAATATGGTAATGATATCAGCTTAACATTGATCCCCCATCTGTCATCACATACTAAACATGTAAATTCCATCATCATATTATCTATTGAAAAAAAAATTATAATAAAAAATTCTCTAAAACCATTTTGAAAACATACATGCTTTAAAAATATAATTCACCCTTTATTCCTTAAATATGTTCTTTTCTTAAAAAAACTTTTTTATATGAATCATGGTTTCATCCTTGTAAATATAGAAAATAAACATTATTTTATTAATTCAAAATTCATGTATAGTAATATAATCAATACATATACTCAAAAGAAGTTCCACTAAAGGATCAATAATATTTTTATAGATCTTTTTTTAATCGCATAGGAAATTCACCACTATAGAGTTTTCCAATTATTAAGGGTGACTTTATTAATTGTGATTGAATATATTTTCACCTTTTCCATTGTCTTTAGAAGCTTTTGGCATTGATAAACATTATTAACCCTAGGAGTTGGGCATTTTTCTATGAAAATCCCAAAACTCCCTACAATTTAAAAACTAAAGTGTGGGAGGTGCATTCGGTGGATATTTCTCATTATTATCATCATTATATAATTTTTTCCAATCGCATAGGCAATCATCCAGACTAGGTCCATCCATTTAACAATTACAAATTTTAATAGTCACATTATGAAAATTCCCACCATGCTTCTTTTCAAACATAAATAAAAAAAGAAGGATCATCTTCTTATATCGGTGGTTTTCTGATTATCATTTAAACCCCATTAGCCACTAATTTTTAAATCCATGAGATTTATAATTAATCCAACCTCCATTTCTATATTGATTTCACAATGTAAAATCTATTTATATCTACCAATGTCTTTTATGTCCAATTACCTTATATGACTTTGCCTTATTCCACTAAATAACCTATAAACCCTAATTTCTGGATGGATGATAATTCCTGATGTGTACCTCACAAGTCATGTGAAATTATCCTCATAAGCATCGATGGATTCATCATCCATTTACATCAACTCAAGGAACTCTTTTTTCCATATTTATATGAAGAAAACAAGGAATGTACTTATTTAGGATGCTGTTCTTGAACACATCCTAATATACGGATTCAATTTCATCTTTATTCCTCACATTCTTAATTAGATTCCACTACTGATCTACTTCTCCTTCTAACCGATAAACATCCAGAATGATATTCTCCTAATCCGAACATTATAGAACAGAGAATATATTTTTGTTGGCACTAATCCGATGCTAAAAAATGTGGATCCGAAGACCCACTTAAATAATGTGTACATTGCCTCATGAAGGACTCAATATAATGTTGTTACCACCTTTGATTATTTGGATGTTCATTATAATTCATAGCATGAGAAATATATGTGGCCATAAAAATTAGGTTTTATTCCAACTCCAAATGAATTTGGATCCTCAGGAGAAAAATAGTTGAATTATCTATCAAAATCACCATTAATGTGGTTCCTTTAGGTTCTATCCATTGGCCAGATCCAAAAAGGATAGAGTAAGAAATAATTTTCATAGAGAGGATCTACATAATCAAGAAATGTCACTTATAGGAGATCTAAATAATGAAAACATTTTTATCTGTAATACCTTAGGTTTATCAAATGTTTTTCATAACCAAATTATATTTCAATCCTTTATGATGGTTTTTGAAATGTTTGTGAATTCCAAATGCATATCCACTAGGACAGTCAAACTAGGAGTGAATTAAGGCATGTTTTCATGAACCAAATTACCCTAACATAGCCTGGAACATCTTGTCAGAGTTTTTACACCTAGTTACATTTTTTCTAGGGAAGCATCCAGTTGTAGTATCTAGACTTAGATGTATTTCTAGGAAACCACTCACTCAATCCTTTACCAAAATTCCAGGACATTTTCCTATATTTTTATTTATCTTTAATCATAACCCTAGACATTTCTTTAGGGTTATCACTAACGTATTCTTATCTTAGATTCTGAAGGTTAACTAAAAATATCCACTAATACCAACTATAGAGTCCTATTCGTGACATATATTAACATTACATAACTTTTGTGAAATACATAAAAACATTTTACAAATTAAGGTGCAAGGACCATAATATTTTAGTGCCTCTGGAAACATTGTAGCCAAAAAACTAGAACATAATAATCCAACATTTTATCCCACTAGCTACTCCAAGACTGGAACCACTCCTAGACATATCATACATGAAATATATATTCCTGACCTGGGGAAGTACACATGAAAAGGGGTGACCTCATATGCTCAGTAAGGTTAAACAATGGAGACATGCTAGAAGAAACATGAACATAGTGGTATGAGTACATGATCACAACATTAGAAGATCATACCATGTATATCAATCTTCATAAAAAGTGTTATAGGATAAATCATGGAAGTTCATAAGACATGAATCGTAAGGAAATAAATATAAAGACCCATTAAATTGTAACTAAGGAATAAGACATAGAATTTATAGAATGTATATAAGAATAGAAAATATTATGTCAAGGATACCTACCAAATAAATTTTAACATGTTATTCTTGGTATAATAACCTATGTACCTAATTATGGATTTTACTAACAACCTATGTACCCTCAACATTTTAGGCTTGGTCTACAAACCATATAGCTTCTTATTTTTGAGCTTGGGCTATAACCCATGTACCTTTTTGTTTTTGGGCTTGGGATACATTTTGTGTGCCCTATTAATTTTAGTATAATCCTACAAATAATTTCCATTATTGTTTTTAGGCTTAGGCTACAACCCTTTTACCTTCTTTTTTTCAAGGTTGGGAAACAAATAGTGTACCATCTTTTTTTCGGGCTTGGCCAACAATACGTGTACCGTCTTACTTTTCAGCATGGGCTATAACCCATGTACATTATTATTTTTAGGCTTGGGGTAGAATCCATGAACAATTTGAGATCTTATAAAACATATTAGTTCCCAATGAATTTCACATAGATATATGTCTCACCCATCTCATAATAAAATCAATCATACATGTTCCAAAAGATAATAAAATGTTTATCATATCACAACCCAAAAAAGAGAAACATTTTATAAACCTGAAATCATAAATGATGAAATGAAACAGGTATCATTGTAATTTCATCACATAATAACCTATGAAAAGTGATATGTTTCATAATAACATTAGGAAATATTAATTAGTGATAATAAGTGGGTTTGAAGAGAATAAAACTCATGGAAAAATAATCAGGGTCTTAAGAGTCATTCCCTCAAAACATAAGCCATTAAAAAAATAATATGAATGGAACCTTTGTATAAATTCATATAAGAGAATGAGTAACAATAATGGGAGTTATCTTATATTGGAAATAACATGGAATGAAATTTTGAAAACATTACTTGAGGTAAATATCCTTTCTTATTTGAAAACTATCTTTTAAATATAAAATATTTTGAAAACCATTTTCTATAAAAGCTTATAAATGATGATTTAAAACCTTATGAAAATCATTTCTGTGAAAATATATTTTCAAAAAATTCATAAAAATTATCCTTTTAAACATGAAAATAAATCATCAAATAATTGATGGTGGGTAAATCAGTACATCTCGTATGAGGTAAAAAAGAACATTCCTTTTTCAAGGAAAAAACATTAGAAAAATGCCTCATTCCAGATGAAACAAAGAGATTACATTGAAAACAATGGTAAAATAGAAAAGGGTAAAATTTTTCATTTAAATATTTTAAGATAATAGTATAATATTCTTGGAATCCCTTTTTATGAAACATTATTTTGGAGGAACACATATTTCTGACCAATGAGAGGGTAAAGTTGGGAATTCTTAAAAACACTTTTTAACGATATTATATACCAAAGAATGAATAAATGTAATAATAAATGAATATATCATGAATAACCTGAGGATAATAAAATTAATTAAGTTTCTTATGATATGGATAATATGATTTATCAAAGGAATCATAAACCTAAACAATCTTAAAAATAGATGAGATTGTTTCAATAAACTCTTATAACACGGTAACATGGGATCATACAGACCACGTAAGAAAATGAAATTATATGAAGTTTAAAATAACATGAAAATAAATATATTTATGATATAACAAGTAATATTTAATTATAGACATCTCGAAAAATAATGTAGGTGTATAATAACACATGTGTCTTAAAGAAGTCAAATTGAGAAAAAACAGTCTTACTGATTTGGTAGCTTTTGGATAATTAAACCCATGAAATAAATATATTATAATGGATATGTAAATACCCATAAATTTAATTACATTAATAATTAAATACATACTTGTTAATTAAATAAACAACACAAATGGAATGGGTGGGAAATAAAGCATGTAACTCCCAAAAATAAAACATGAGATGAAATCCTCTTACCTTGTGTCTTAAATCTCATGGTACACGATCAAACCACTAGTATAATAAATATAAATTTATTATAAATTATCTAAAAATCATATTATTATTTATAATTCCATATAATTTTTTATTAGGGCCTTATATTACCCTGTTTTTTACAATTTTATGTTACGATTTCACTTTTGGTAATATTCTCTTTGGTCTTCCCATGTGTCTTAATTTGTTATAAATTTGGTCCTTAAACTTGTTTCATGATTTATTGAGTGTAAAAATGATATAAATATAATTTATATTCATTATATTATTATTATAATAATCTATAGAATATTGTATAATGAAATGGAATACATCATTCATGGAGACGGCAAGCCATACATATGAGTAAACGATGCTTCCGTTTTTATTGAAATATTGAAAGAAATAAAAAAATGAAATATATTTATATGTATATAATATTATTAAATCACTATTATAATTATATATATATATAATTTATTTTCAATAAATCCATCCTTAATACATTCAATGTAGTGTGTGAACGAATCACATTGTTTTGAGGGGGCGGTACTGCACACTTACTCAAAAAAAATATCATATTCACAACAAGTTTATATTAAACAATATATATGTTTTAAAAGGATTAAATAATATTAAAGACATTATAAATATAATATATGAAATTTATAAACATATTTTATATCATAATTTCCACCTTGAGAGGTGTTAAAGGTAAAATGAACAATAATCCTTTACTCTGGGGTAGTTCGTCGTACACTTTAACAGTTTGTTCATTACGCATTAGATGTATGTGTGTGTGTATAGGTAGTTTCTACACCCAAAAGAAAAAAATAATAGTATATTTAATATACCTATGTTGTTATAATATCATAGAATAAGGAGAGTGGAGGGGCTGGAGAATGAAAATAAATGAAATGAGCATGAGAGAAGATGTTACATCTTAATCAGGTAACTCCTTTTCGTTTGTGTCAAAAGGTTTCCTTGGATTACTTATTAAAAAATATAGGAATCTGAGAATAATTTCGGGATGTTTTGAAGTTTATTCGGCAGATCATGGCCTAACCTAGGTGGTTTGAGAGGTGCGAAGAAGAGATATAGGTGGTGGCCTTTATAGGGAAGGGAAAGGACACACTCGTCATTTTTGAAAACAAGTTAGGTGTACCAATGTTTTTAACTAAAAAAAGATATATAAAACCAAAAAAACTCAAAAATTGAAGTATCATGGTTTAATAATGTCCATGAACGGGTTTTTTACAAGTTTCTATGTCTTTGGGGTCTTAAATTTATGGTTAACTAAATTTTTCTCTTAATTGTTGTAATTAATTTTAATCACCTTCACTGATCTTTTTTGTCAAAAACAATGCTGACCTGATAAAAAATTATAAATTATTCTGATTAAAAATATTTAATCTATTTCAACAAATTCTAATCACATATTTTGGATATATTAATTTAAATTGATCATGTTGTCGGGTCGACAATACGGGTTTTTAAAGTAAAAACATTCTAAATTTTGCTATATTTTTATACATATTTTTAAAACGAAATTGATCTCAATAACCTAAATAATATTAATTTATAATAATATTATATAATTACTCTTTTAATCCAATTTATAATATAATTTAACCTTAACAAAAAATTATATGGAAATGCAGTTTTGAAATAAAATCCGGTTCTTTTCACTATTCAACCAAAAAATGATGTTTTTCAAAAAAATACCAAAAATTCCCTCTAATATATTTTAAACATTCTAAATTAAAAAATTAATTTTATTTAGTAAAATTAAATTTCCAAAATTTTCTAAAATTAACATTGTGGTTTTTCACCAAAGGACATTGTAGTAGTATTTTTAAATATTTGAGGACTTTACCAAAAATTATCTCTTCGATTTTCAACCTGTTTATTTATATAAAAATTATGGAAAATAATTGAAAATTAGTTATTACTATTTATAATACAATGTTTTATTTATAAGTTATAATTATCTTAATTAAATAATTATAACAATAAATATATACTTTATAGAAACTTGGTGATGTATGTAATGTACGCCAAGTAGGTTTTGTGAGTAGTGAAATAAGAGTTAGTTCCATGTGAAAAGAATGTTTTAAATAGTGATTTAATAATAAATACTATTTTAAGATTCACATGAATTGAAAAATATCAAATGTTCAAATTAATTCAAAAAATATATTTGACAAAATCTAAGTGTGTTAATGTTGATGTATTTCTCATGATGATATATTATTTCTACCTTGTAGTCATAAATTGTGATGTGTGATACCATTTCCATAATGGTTTTGTGCGATAACTAGGATAGGTGTATTTTTTTGTGATTTTAATCCCTTATATAGGAAATTTTAATGGCTTTCAGGGATTTTGATGAAGGACTTAGGCAATGGGTAAGGGGAATTAAAGCCTAAGAACCTCACCTGAGGTAGTATTTTATGGGTATAATGTCTTGGGGAATGACCTGATGGTTATTACGACATTGGGGATTGACCTAAGGCATTTATGGGGTGTGAAATCCTGGGTATCTAACCTATGGGGCATGAAATCTTTGGGGGTCATCCTATGATAGATTCAGGATACAATGGCCTTGGGGCTTGATCGAACTCAATGCTTTATGATTACTGAGATGTGTATTTCATGTTTAGTACTGGGACTTTCATTTCATGACATATCATAACTACTTTTCTGGAACAGATCAAAAGTATCTATAGTCTAGAGTTCATGGTGTGTTGGTTATTGAACAACCATTTGGTAATGAATTGTATATTGTTATACATGTTATTAATTTTTTTCATTTTATTTAATACTCATTTATATATTATCACACTCAGTTAATGATGCAACACCTTGATTTTTATGGACCCTTTTTTTCAAAAATGTGAAATTGTATTTTATTTATTTCATTTAACTAATTCATAAATTCCTTTCATATGGATCCAACTCAGCATACATTACACACAACACCGACATATCAAATGTTACACGCAACAATAAGTGTCTACAATTCATCATTTTTTTATTAAATTTTTTTAACTGAGATGCTTATAACCTATCAATTAAACATAGTAATATGAATATTAATAACTTATTTTCGAATAATATTTATGATGGTTTTATATCAATTGAACAACTTGATAATAAAAAATTTAATATTCACTATAGTCTTTATATGTTTAAATATACTATTTTCTCGAATGAAATGTTATTCATGTAATTCTGTAAAAAATAATAAATTTAATTTTAGACACATTTAGAAATTTAATTTAATAAAATAAAATTAACTTTTTTAATTTATAATTTCTATATTATAATAGGGTGAATTTTCGACATTTTTCTCAAGAACAACATTTTTTATAAATAGTGAAAAATACTAATTTTTAATTCAAAATTACTTTTCTTATAAATTATTTATAAGGAAAATTATATTTTTAAATTATTTTAATGTGTAATTATTTTAATTCTCTATCAATTATTCAAATATTGGTAATTATAACCAATTTCACATTGAAATTGGATATAAAAAATTAACAAACATTTAACCATTTTTTACTTTAAAAAACACGTAGTGTTGTCCCGTCAACGGGATTAAGTTTAAATTAATTTATGACACTTTTGTTATTATAATTTAAAAAAATGGAATCAATATTTTGAATCAAAATGTTTTATATTTTTTAATAATGTCATATTAGTTTTTTTACCAAATAAAATAGTGAATTTCATTAAAACTATTTACAACTATTTAGGTAGAATTTAGCCTAACAAGGGAATAAACCATTAATATAAGGCCCAAAATTACCTATAAATAAATAAAAATCCCATTTTATGGCCATTTAGTTTCCATTAATCATACATTATTTTTTTTTTATTTTAAAGACTTTTGTTAGGTAAAAAAGTTGGTACACCAAAATTGGTTTCAGAAATACCAAGTGACTGCTTCTCACCCCCAATAAAAGTCCACAAACTCCCCCCCTCCAACTCACATTAATAAAACATATTAGTTTAGTCCAATATCTTCAAAATTAACATCACAAAAAACCTCCCTTACTCCTTTAATCCATCCTTTCGGAAGAAAGCAATCCAAGGAATACCTTTGGTGAAATCCAAAAGGAGTTACCCAAAAAGGAGTTAACATCCTCCATCGTGATCCTTTATTTTATTTCCATTATACACCCCTAAAATATAGTTCATCAATTATTAGATGAGAAAAATTTATCTAAATATAATGAGAATTTTTTATTCTATGGTTTCAACCTACAATTACACAAACATCCATTTATTGGGTAATGAACATATTGTTTACGTGTACGATGAAATACAACCTCATAAAATGATGATTGTTCAATTTTCCATTACCACCTCTCATTGTGGGAATTATGATGAAACATATATTTATATATGATATATATTATACATTTTATCTATTTAATATTCTTTAATTGTTTTAAAACATATATATTTCTACTTTCCATTTTGTGTAAATACGATAATTTTGTTTGAGGAAGTGTGGATTACCTCCCCCTCGTAGCAGTGTGATTCATTCACAGACTACATGGAAGGAATTAAAGATGGGTTCAGTGAACATATATGATATATATAACATGGTAATTATACTATAATTATATTATATACAAATATACATATATTTAATTTTCTTTCTTTCTTTTAGTGCGACAATAAAAACTGAAACAACGTTCATGTGTACGTATGGCCTACCGTCTCCATGAACAGTGTATTTCCTTTCATAATTGTGAATTATATGGATTATTATAATTAAAATATAATTAATATACATTATATTTATATAATGGTTTAAATTATTTAAATCAAGATATAATTATAAGGATCAATAATATAACAAATTAAGAGACATGCGAAAAATGGAGAAGTTGTTACCCGACGTGAAAGCATAACATAGAATTTCTAACAAGAATGTAATAAATATTCATTATTAAACCATATATGGTATTATTTATAATAATAATATTCTTTAAAATATTTATTATTAATTTACATTTACTATATAGGAAGCTTGTATGAGTACAAATACTGTCAAGACATAATGTAAGGGAATTTTATCTGACTTTTTATTTCTGTGAGATACATGCCATGTTCACCTCATATTTAATATATTTTGTGTGTATACTACCAATGGATGTATTATATTATTAATATATTTAAATTTATGGGTATATAAATATCCATTTGATGATCTTTCTTTCATGGGATTTATCATTCAAAAGACACCAAATCTATAATGTTATTTTGTCTTAATTTTCATTCTTTAAGATACAATCCATGTTATTCCCCTATATTTTTCGATGTGGTGTATGTATTTACATTTAAATATTATATCCTCAATCTAAATATTTTGATGGTATTTAAATATTCATTTAATTTTATCATATGGAGCGTATGGTTCAATGTTACCACATTGTAAGAGTACATTGAGACAATCTAATCGCTTTTTGAGATTATTTATCTTTTTTATTCCATTAATGAAATATTATGATCCATTTCTTCAAAAATATCATGAATTTTATTATCATTTTTTTTCAGGATATTTTCATGTTTTTGGAACATTATCCACTCTTTTTTATATACAATAGTTAAGAAAGTGTTTTTAAGAAAGCCGCACATTACCCTCTCTTAGGTCTGAAATCTATGTTCCTTCAAAACCATATTT
The DNA here is from genome assembly GCA_963277665.1 of Viscum album. Taxonomy (NCBI): domain Eukaryota; kingdom Viridiplantae; phylum Streptophyta; class Magnoliopsida; order Santalales; family Viscaceae; genus Viscum; species Viscum album. The sequence continues at coordinate 571,745,810 of OY728122.1, read as the reverse complement.
TCTAAGAAGAAAAGTCTCCAAAAATATTTTAATTTTATACTATTATATTAAAATTATATTTTACCCATTTAAACCTTTGAAACAAATTTTTTTTTAGAATATTAGTATTTTTGTTATTTTCTTGTTGAGGTACTATTACAAACTTTTTACTACGAAAAATGAATTTTTGTTATGTACCGATTTAAACACAATATATTCCTGTAATCTTCCTCTAAAATATTAAAATGTTTATTTTTCTAGAATTTTATTTATAATATTCTATAGATTAATTTTTTTTAAAATACTTTCAATTAAAATGTTTTTTAAAAAAAGTTTTTTAATGTTTTTTAAAATATATTCAATGAACCCTTCGTATATTATTAAACGGCGGTTTTCAACAAAAATTATTTCAAGGATTTAAATGATTACTTTCTTATTTCTCAATGGATTTTAATGTAAAATTTTATTCACAATGTTTTCATGATTCTTTTATAATCATTCAAGGAAAATATTTATGAAAATATTTTCAATATTTTTTATAAGTGTTCAAAGAAAATGATTTCCAAATGATTTCAAGGTTATTTTATGGGTTTTTAAGGAAAATGGGTTTCAAATTTTCATCAATATTTTTTTTAGACTTTTTCAAATTTATTTTCTAGTAAATGGTCGTCAATGGGATTTGTGTTTTTAAAATCTTTTTTTTCCAAATATGATAGGATATTTTCCTCTAGACTTGTCTTTAGAAGATATTTCCAAATTATTTTCCATCTAAGATGAAATCCATTGTTGTTACTCATTCCTTTGTGGGAAAATTATTCAATGTTTCCATTCATATTATATCTATGAATTGTTTCTTTTTCGATGGAATTATGTTTATAAGACCAATTTCTATTTTACCAGTTATATACTTTTGAAAACCTGCTTGTTTTCATGGGATATGATTTTGATGAAATTATAATGAAACATGTATATTTTTTCACCAGTTATGATATTATTTTATGTTTATGAAATCCATTTCATTTAATGGACTGTGATATAATTATTTAGGATTTTTTGGCATGTGGATGTATGATTTCATTATCGGATCAGTGGGACATATTCCTCCCTCCAATGCATTTGGTAAAGATTTATATATCATGAGATTGACTAAGATGGTATTTGCAGTAAAACATGACTACTATAATGACCATGGGAGTGGACCATGACTACCATGCTGGAATGAAGAGTAAGCTCATGCTACTATGATAGCCATGGTAGTGAACCATGAATACCAATATAGTATGTAGAGTGAACCCACACTACCAAGATATACATGGTTGTGATTCCTTAACTACTATGGAAGGAATATTATATTCTAATGTGTTTTCCATAATTCCATGTTTTATTCTTAATTTATGCATTCATGGCCTATGTTCTTTATTTACTTTTTATTAATTTCTTATGAACTAATAATATTTATACCATGATTAATGTATATAATCTTTGATATGAAGGTTATGATCTATAATTTTCATGATCTTGTTCGCATACCCTTATGATCATGATTATTCTTACAAATATCCCTTTTTAACCCTTACTAACCGTCAAATATCACCCCATTTTTATGTTTCCTTCCCCATGTTATAAATATTTGTATTATGTTTGATGTGTATTAGAAGTGTTCTAGTAAAGAAATCCAAGTAGGAGATAGTCTATCTCACTTTTTTACCAATGTTTATGTTTCCATGTTTACAAAGGCACTAGGCTAGTAAGGTGCTTGGGAATATGTTTGTACAATGTTTTATATATTCTGACAAATTTATGTAATGTTATTATATAAAAAGTGAGGGTCTCTATAGTTATTATCAGAGAAAAGGTTTAGTTAGCCTTTTAAAGATATGACAAGAAGACCTTAGTGAGAACCCAAAAGAAATATATAAAGACATGTCAAAGGATAATGAAAAATATAAGAAAATTTATTTCAAATTTAGTAAATCATAGAGTTAATATTTTCCTAGAAATAAATATTTTCATGGATACTACAAGGGGATTTGTCTCTGATGGAGTTGTAAGATGATGTAAAAAATCTGATAAGGTGTGTCTGGCTTAACTTTATGTGACTTGGTACATGAAACTAGTTAGTGCTTCAAACATGGTTTGGTAATACATGGGGATATACTTTGGGAATTAAATAAATCTTCATGAACCATAATTAATTATTTAAAAAGAATTTCTCTATTAATAACCTAGGACAAAACTAAAGTGTCATATATTAAAAAGTTTTAATGATTTAGACATATTATAAGTATTTACTTTTCATTTTTATGTATCTCTACATTATGATAAGTGTTCCCCACTCTATGATTTATGTTTTAGTCAATGGATGGAACCTGAAGGAACCACATTAATGGTGATTTTAATAGGGAATGTAATGATTTTCCTTCTAGGAAAATGAACGTTGTGGGCGCTGGAATGAAAAATATTTCTCTATGCTCACCCGAATCTCTCAATCTATGAATCATGGTGGACTTAAAAATGAGAAAAGGATGGGACAAAATTCTATTTGGTTTTTCATGAGGCAACATCCACCTTCTATAAGAGGGTTTTCTAATCTAATTGTTTTTAAAAAATTGAACAGTATTACTGAAAAGATATTCTACGTTGTCCAGTATTTAGAGCATGAGAAACTCATTCTAGTTGTTTATTAGTTAAAAGGAGAATATGACCAATAGTGGACTCTAATAATGAATATAAAGAAACAATATGAAATTTAATCACAAGATATGTGAAGTACGCATCAGGAATTTTCATTCAACCCTAAAATAATGTTGATTGGTTCTTCTATTTCCAAAATCTATGTCTCGCAAGGGAGTTTTTTAAGAGACTTTAGCAACAACAAATAAATTGTTCATTGTGAAATCAAGGTTGAAATGGAGGTTACAGTTATATACCAATCTCATGGTATTAACAAGAAATAGAATATAGTGTTTAAATGAAAATAAAAAACCATGAAGAGAAGAATATGAGTTTTACATTATGCTCTATGTATGGGAAAAATCATGGAGGGAACAACCTGAAGGGGTCTAATAAATGTTTTCAGTGTAGAAGGGAAGGATATCAAGCATTTTATTTTTGATGTGATGTGAAGAATTTATCCAATGGTGTGAATGGAGAAATATTTGCACAAAATCCACATCTCAACCTTCAGTTCTACAAGTGTAAGAATAATGGGAAAAATACTAAATAGTTCCTAAATTCAAGGGATGGTGATGATGATCGATGCCAACAAACTCTTAAGCTGAGAGAAATGGGGAACTCTCTTGTAATAACTATTTTTGATGAGGGGTATTCTAATGATGCTATAAAATGTACACTTACCCTCCACTCTAAAACTACTCATGTATTCTTTATTTTACATCTACCCAATATTTCATATCTAAATAAATTTGTAAGGGTTTTATGATTCCACAAAAATAATTAGATGTGAAATTAGTAGTGAAATTACCTAACGGTATGAATATTGCATCCCAAGTCTATGATTCCTCTACAGTTGATGTTTATGGTAATGTGATTCCGATAAATATTTTCATTCATACATTGGTTTAATTTGACGTCCTCTTATGCATGGATTGGATTTCTCTGCATAAATCTTACAAAAAAATTTGAGTAAGGGAACTTTGGTTGATATTTCAAACTGACCTACGTTCATCCATAAATGGGATGATAAGTATAAAATTCTTTTGGGGATTACCACTACTATATAGATCATAATTCCCATTCATAAGGGTAGTTTATCTCAATGTGTTGGGAAAAATGGGTATTGGTGAACTGATATTTGTTCAAAAATTTGGGGTTGATTTTTCAGAAGAGTTTCCTAGCCTTCAAAAAATACATGTATTTGAATTCTAAATAGAATTCATACATGGTTCCCCATAGAAATTAAAATATCCTTATAGAATGATCCCAATGTATTTACAATAATAAAAGAATAAACTGCATGAAAAACATGATAAAGGATTTATTCTACCAGGTGAGTCACCTTGGGGTACACCTGTTCTTTTTTTTAAAAAAAAATAATGATAGTCCAATGTGGAACTACATTAATTGTCAGAAGTAGAACAAGATCACAATCAAGAACAAGTGTCACCTTACTCATATTGATTACATGTTTGATAAAATACACAAATATCAATATTTTTCCATGATTAAACTTTATTGTGGTTTTCAAAAATTTGGATTCTAGAAGGAGGATATTCCCATGGTAGAATTATTTATAATGGATGAACACTATGAATATATATTAATTCCTTTTGGTCGTATTAATTACCCTCATATAATCAGAGATTTAAATAATAGTGTCTTTAGATATTAACTTTGTAACACCCAAGACTTTTATGAGAAATATTTTGTTTTTATGTAATATAAATCATCAAAGGAATCTTTTGCTACACGCAATCGCTACCTTCCTCGATAACGTGTGTAGTATGCAATACCGAGTTCCACTAAACAACGATATATTATTATCATATTATAAACTAACCGTTATGAATAGTATTAACTGAATTTTAAATTTTACTACATTATTAATCATCTTACACATTTTCTAGAACATGGTAAGAGAACAAAATAAATTTTATTTCGGGTAAAATAAGTATTTATAAAAAAAATGTTGTTTTGTCGCCTTTTGATGGCGCACCCACATTAAATCTAGTTTTTCACACGTTTATAAGTTCAATTTGAAAAAATAAAATTCTTCTTTTGAGTCAGGATATAAAAATTTACTTTGGATAAATTTTTGATATTTTTCTGATAATTTTCATATTTTGATGAATAGAGAAAATACGCTAATTTTTAATTAAAAACAACATTTTTCAATGAGATAATTTATATGGTTAAATTATAATATTGAATGGTTTTAAAGTATAGATAGAATACATTTTTTTACCATTTAATATAATTTATGCCATTACCATTAATTTCCCATTGAATTCATAGGTAAAAACATTTCAATCTTTGGCAATGTTTTAACTTTTAAAACCTGTTTTCTTAACAACAGGATTTATTTTAAATTAATTACTGCAACTTATATGATTTCAATTTAAAAAAAATGGATTCCATATTTGGAATCAGTGGGTCCAAATTATGTTAATATGTTACTTTTTTTGGGGGCATTATGAATAGTAACTGCTGTAAATTTTATTTACCGTAGTTAAAGGTAAATCAGGTAATTAAGGGTAAATATAAGATTATAAAATTACCCTAACACCTGACAAAATCCTATTGGATTACTAAAAGTCGACCCATATCACCTAAGGGTCGGATTAGACTCATTTAATGGACTTTTTTCCATGAAAATAATTTAATTATTATTAAAACCAAAGAATGTGACAACATGTCACTTTCTTGAATCTTGTAAGTATAATAATTTTAATTTGGTGATAAACTTAATGAAACATCAAACATGAATAGTCTCCAATAATCTAATACAATTATATACATAATAGGAATTTATTTAGAATTTTTAGGGATTAAATAATTATCATTAATTATGACACAATAGTGATGTTGAAATTATTTTATTAATTAAAATATCAAATAAATGGTTTTAAAAATATTAAAATAAATATTATATAAACAATTTGATGTGATATAATAATTTTCTAGATACACATGATATCTTATGAATCTATTAAAGATTTTCGTTCGAACATATCTTCTGTATATATTTTATTTAAATTCAAATAAATGAATAGTGTCAAAATTGACATTATTGTTATTTTATAAAAATAACATATTATAAAATTGTTTTAAAATCACAAAAATATTTAAAAATTATAAATTAAAATTTATATGGTCTACATTGTAATAAATTGTCAAATTATGGAAAATTCACAACTCATATGTAATTATTTATAATAATTTGAAATTTAGAATATTATTACCACAAATAAAATTAAATTGATAAATAAGGATAAATCAAGTTGATATTGTTTAAAATAAATTCCTTACATGTCTAAATTTTATTGGTTGATGAGATTATAACCCTATATCATATAATATTTGGATATGAGTCATTTTGGAAGTTTTTATGTGGGGTTGGGATTTAATATAAACTAATATTTCTTATATTTCCAATGGTGCCCCTCTCCTCCCTTATAAAAGGGCACCTCCTCCCTCTCTTCCTCACACCAATTTGAGCCTTAATGCTCGGCCAACCCCTACCCATTTCACTTCCCCACTTCCTTAGAAACCTACTAGAGGTACTGGTCTTATCAAAAGACCAACTCTAGTGCCTTAAGAGAAAGTTTAAAGGAGGCAATTCGAGAAAAAGGTAATACCTTCTACAGTTTTCTTCAAGTTCCATTCTTCTTCTACTCTGTCTTCTTTATTTGTTTCATTATGAGGTAATAACATCAGTATCACTCACATACTTATATGTTATTATAAATATGAAACAACCCTATTTCACCTCTTATCCATCCTACGGAAAACGAAATCACCGTGCGTGCGTACGTATGGAATACAGTCTCCACGCCGTGGTGTAATCTATTTTCCACCACCACCTTACTTGGATGGGTATAAGGGTGAAATTAATGAATATATATGATTATTGTAAAGTGTTATTGATTCTGAAATATTATACATACACTCCAATACAATTCCACGATCATGGGAATGATATCATCGCTCGTGCGTACGTACGGAATACCGTCTCCACGATGTGATGCGATTCGTTCTACATGATCTTCATTGCATAATGATTATATAAATAAATTTAATGAATGAATATGATATATATTACACTAATACGATTCTGGAAATGAGGATTCTATAACCTAAAGAGAAGAATAAGAAGTTATTCGATAAAACACGCATAAGAACAAAAAGTAATAAACACCCGAATAACAAGCAGTAATGAAGTATTACTAATAAGAAGCTAAGAATATGACCATATATGATATCATAACAATAACTATGATTCTAGAATAAGTCAATAACATTATTTAAATCATTATACAGGAGGTTCGGATACTTACGAAGCAAATCGGACCTAAGGTAAGGGAAATATCACAATCTCATTTTTATCCGAGTTTGTTTATACATTGAAATTTATTGGGGTGTATTTTATCATCCACATACATGTTTCCTAAATATGTAATATTATTTCCTCCCACCTACAATTTTTTAAATCCAATTTTACCCTTCAGTGAGTTTTTAGTAAAATATATGAAAGTAATCTTTTTTCGTTTATCATACGAGGTACTTTTTGACTTTTCCGACAAAAGGACGAGAAGAATGTTTTTTTTAACTTATACGGCATGAAAGGATTTTTTAAAAAATTATTTCCAAGAAGCCTCCTTTACAAGTTTTCACATTTATTTTTAATCAACTTCTTATAGTTTAAAAATGTATGACATCTTAATAAAGGAAAAATGTTTTTGAAGTAGAAAGGATATTTTCCTCAAGAATGTAGTTCAAGAGTTTTATCAAAATTATTTTCCATCTAAGATAATATAGGGTTCTGTTTCTATCCCTATTATTACATGGATTTGATTATGTAGTGATGGAAATATTTTTATGAATTCCTTTGTCTAATATGAATTGTTTTATGATGTCACGATGTTTAAGATTCCCATTTTTATTACATGGTTTATGCTATGATGTATAGTTTATGATTTTATGGAACACATAAGAATGGTATCATTATGATATGGGAGGGAAATTTATCTCCCTCCAATTCATTGGGTAAATATTTTATATCTCATGAGATAGACATGGCTGGAACGGCAGGTTAAACCGGTTTAGTGAAACAGGACTGAAACGAGGAGTGAACTCGGTTAAAAAATAGACTTTGTCCACTAAGATATTCTTGGCAATGAGTCTTGACTAATAAGAAATGATTCTCTATGATTATGTGTGTATGCCACAAAGTTCCATGTTTTATGTTATGATTATTGGGATTACATTTCACTTCTATGATTTATCTCATGGTATGAAATTATGATTTCTTTTGTAGGATAAGATTTCCAAAATGTTATGTTCATGATGTGATTGATTTTTCTTTTGATTAACCTTTCTGAGCATTTGAGCTCACCCTTTTGTATGTTTTATTTCCCCAGGTCAAAAAGAAGGTTATTAAGTAGGATTTTCCAAAAAGGGACTCTAGATATGATGAAATATCTGGGAGGCAAAGTAGATGCTTTATGAACCAGTTGTTTATGTTTCCCAGTTTCTAATGACACTATACCTATACGGTCCTTCCATGGTTTTGTTATATGTTTTAATAAGTATGCTTCAATTTTGATGTATTAACAATGTATGTAAAGTATGGGTCGTTATAGTTGGTATCAGAGGAAAGGTATAGTCAACCTTTGGAAACTAGGATGTGAAAGCGTTAGTAAGAACCCTAAGGATAAGTCTTAGCATAGAACACAATCTTATTGTTTTAGAAATGTCCATGAACAACCTATGATAAGACCTTAAGTGTGAAATTTTATTCTTGATTATCTGGTTTTCCTATTATAATTAGTGTTGCTCACACTATTCTTAATTGTTTTAGTTAATGGCTGGAACCCGAAGGAACCGTGTTAATGCAGAATGTGACGGGCAATGCAATGATTGTCCCCCCTGAGCAACCAAACATTATGGGAGCTGGAATTAAAATTCTTGTAGCCATGCTCACACAACTTTCTCAAGCTATAAATCATAGAGGACTTCCAAACGAGCAAAGGAAGGAACAACATTCTATTGAATCCTTCATGAGGCAACATCCACCTTCATTCAGCGAGTCTACTGATCCATTAGTTTTTGAACAATGGATTAGTACTACTGAAAAGATATTTTCAGTTCTTCAATGTTCTGAACACGATAAAGTCATCTTAGCAGTGTATCGTTTGGAAGGTGATGCTGATCAATGGTGGAATCTTATCAAGAATATGAGGCAAATAGATGAAATTGAGTCAATGGAATGGGACGAGTTCAAGAACTTATTTTTCAATATGTATTTCCCTCATATTCTTCAAACAAAGATGGAGAAAGAGTTTCTTGAACTGAAGCAAAAGGATGATGAATATGTTGGTACCTACGAAGCAAATTTTACAAGACTTGCAAGGAATGCTTCTAGGATTATTATCCAACCTGAGAGTAAGATCGATTGATTCTTTAGTGGCTTAAACCAAGTCTTTGAAGGGCGTTATCCATAAGGGACTTCAATAGCTATGAGGAAATCGTTCGATGTGCTCTCAAAGTTGAGATGGAGATTGGAGTAACCCATCAGTCATATGGGTTTGATAAGAAGAGGAAAATGGAATTCAAAGGAAAATCTAAAGAGCACACTGAAAATAATATGAGCTTTCCCTTATACTCAAAGTGTGGAAAGAAACATGGAGGGAGTTGTCTTAAAGGGACAAGTAAATGTTTCAAATGTGGAAAGGAAGGTCATCGGGCATTTGAATGCCGCAATGATGGGAAGAAGATGTCTAATGATGCAAACAAAGGAAAGTATACACAGAATGAACCTACTACACTTCAATGTTTCAAGTGCAAGGATATGGGGCATTATTCCAATCAATACCCAAATCCAAGGGTTGATGATTATGGTCGACGTCAACAAACTCTTAAGGCTAAAGACAAAGGAAAGTCACATGCAATTTCTATCAACGATGTGGAGTACAATAACGATGTGGTGAAAGGTACACTTACCATCCACTCTAAAGTACAAAATTTTTTATTTGATTCTGGATCCACCCACTCCTTTATTTCTGAAGAATTTTCTACGGATATCACCATATTACCTCAACAATTAGATTTTTAGTTAGATGTGACAACCCCTAATGTCACAACAGTCGCATCAAAAGTTTAAAATTCTTCTCCGATTGAAGTTTGTGGGAAAGTGCTTCCTTCAAATCTTGTGATCCTTCCTATAGTGGAATTTGATGTGATTCATGGCATGGATTGGCTTTCTTTATATGGAGCTCATATCAACTGCCAAAGAAGGGAAGTCACATTTCATATTCCAGATCAATCTATGATCGTCTATCGATGCAAGGATGAACATAACCTTCCAGTGGAAATTTATTCCATCTTATGGGTCTTGATTCCACTAAATGAAGGTTATTTATCTCAAATGGTTGGTGAGAAACTCACAATTAAGAATATGCCAATTGTACGGGAGTTTGACGATGTATTTCTGAAGGAATTGCCGGGTCTTCCACCAAATCGTGAAGTTGAGTTTTCAATAGAACTCGTACCGGGTGCTTTACCTATTTCGAAGACACCTTATAGAATGGCCCCAATTGAGTTGCAGGAATTAAAGAAGCAACTCCAAGAGAATCTTGATAAGGGGATCATATTCCCTAGTGCGTCACCTTGGGGAGCACCTGTTCTGTTTGTTAAGAAGAAAGATGGATCAATGAGACTCTACATTGATTATCGAGAACTTAACAAGATCACTATCAAGAACAAGTATCATATCCCATGCATTGATGACTTATTTGACCAACTACGAGGAGTTAAATACTTTTCCAAGATTGATCTTTGTTCAGGGTATCACCAATTAAGGGTCAAAGGGGAGGATGTACCAAAGACGGCTTTCCATACAAGGTATGGACACTATGAATTTATAGTGATGCCATTTGGTCTTTCTAATGCCCCTGCTATCTTCATGGATCTGATGAATAGAGTCTTTAGAGACTATCTTGATCAGTTTGTGGTAGTATTTATAGACGATATTCTTGTATATTCAATGGGCAAGGAAGAACATGAAGATCACTTGAGAATTATATTGAAGACCCTGAGAAAGGAGAAGCTTTATGCCAAATTTACCAAGGGTGAATTTTTGCTTCAAATCGTTTCATTTTTGGGTCACATAATCTCAAAAGAGGGGATATCTGTGGATCCAACAAAAACAGAGGTTATCGAAAAATGGTCGAGACCAACAACAGTAACTGAGATCTGATGTTTTCTTGGTTTGGGTGGATATTATCGACGTTTTGTGAAAGATTTTTCATGATTATCTAATCCACTCACCAGGTTGACTCGGAAAGGAGTTAAGTTTGTTTGGATGGAAGAATGTGAAGAGAATTTCAAGGAGTTGAAAAGAAGGTTATCCAGTGCACCTGTGCTCACACTGCCTTGTAGTGGAGAAAGGATTGTGATCTATAGTGATGAATCCAAGAAGGTATTGGGGTGTGTTCTTATGCAAAATGATATGGTGATAGCTTATGCCTCACGATAGTTGAAAATGCATGAGCAAAATTACCCAACTCATGATTTGGAGTTAGCTGCAGTAATCATTGCATTAAAGATTTAGAGGCATTACCTTTATGGTGAAAGGTGTGATATTTATACTGATCATAAAATTCTAAAGTATATTTTCACACAAAAGGAGCTGAATATGCACCAAAGAAGATGGTTGGAGATGATTAAGGATTACGACTGCTCAATCCATTACCACCATGGGAAATCAAACAAGGTGGCAGATGCATTAAGTCGACAAGACCATGCTAGCTTATCCATGATGAGGATCACAAAAGATCAAATATTTATGGATTTACAAAGGATGGATCTTGGAATTATAATGGAAGGGGAAAATCGTATCTTTCTTAACTGAATGTTCAACCATCTATACATGTGAAGATTAAAGAGGCACAGAAAGAAGATATCGAGTTACAAAAGAAGGTGAGAAATGTTCCTGAATTCAACCTTGATTGTGATGGGATAATAAAGTTTAGGAATCGTGTTTGTGTTCCTCCCCTCCCCGAATTAAAGAAGGAGATGCTGGATGAGGCTCATAGTTCTTCATTCTCTATTCATCCTGGAAGCACGAAGATGTATAGGAACCTGAAAGAGTACTTCTGGTGGGATGCCATGAAAAGAGATGTTGCTGAATATGCCTCTCGATGCTTGGTTTGTTAGCAAGTTAATTCTGAGAGACAGAAGTCTAAGGGGATGTTACAACCATTACCCATACGAGAATGGAAATGGGAAAACATCACTATGGACTTTGTCACCGGACTTCCTAAAACATCCAAAGGCAATAATGCTATCTGGGTCGTAGTTGATCGTCGTACAAAGTCGGCAAACTTCATTGCTATTAGAGAGGATTTCACACTAGATCAGCTTGCTAGTATATATGTAAAGGAAGTGGTAATATTTCATGGAGTACCACTTTATATTATATCTGATCGGGATCCAAGGTTTACCTCAAAGTTCTGGTGAAGTATTCAGCATACTCTGGATACAGAGTTGAGTTTCAGCACTACTTATCATCCTCATACAGACGGTCAGTCTGAGAGGAAAATTCAAACTCCAGAAGAAATGTTGAGATCTTGCTCTATAGATTTCAATGGTGGTTGGGATCAACACCTACCTTTGGTAGAATTTTCTTATAATAATAGCTTTCACTATAGTATTTAGATGGCTCCTTATGAAGCTCTCTATGGAAAGAAATGCAGGAATCCAACTTGCTGGGATGAAGTTGGGGAAAGAAAGCTATTAGGACCTGATATTGTTGATAAGATGGCAGAAAAGGTCTGATCTATTCAACAACACGTAAGAGCAGCTCAGAGTCAACAGGAAAGTTATGCCGACAACCGAAGAAAAGACCTAGAGTTTGAAGTGGGTGATAAAGTGTTCTTACGAATATCTCCCTGGAAGAGGGTCATGATATTTGGAAATAAGGGGAAGTTGTCCCTAGATATATCGGTCCTTTCGAAATACTGGATCGTTTTGGGAAGGTAGCTTACCGATTGGCACTTCCACCGAATCTCTCTCAAGTTCACAATGTGTTCCATGCATCTCTCCTGAGAAATTACATACCGGATCCTTCACATGTACTCAGCTCAGAAGTTGTACTGCTGGAGAAAGATCTTTCTTATGAAGAACATCCGATAGAGATTCTGGATCGTAGCGAAAAAGTCCTATGAAACAAGACCACTCGCATGGTGAAAGTTTTATGGAGGAACCACCAATTAGAATAAGCTGCATGGGAGCTTGAGGATATGATGAGGGAGAGGTATCCTCATATATTTGTTACAAAGTGACGAATTTCGAGGGAGCAATTCATTTTAAGGGGGGGTAGAATGTAACACCCAATAATTTTATGAGAAATATTTTGTTTTTATGTAATATAAATCATCAAAGGAATCCTTCTCTACACGCAATCACGACCTTCCTCGATAGCATGTGTAGTACGCAATACCGAGTTCCACTAAACAACGATATATTATTATAATATTATAAACTAGCCGTTATGAATAGTATTAACTGAATTTTATATTTTACAAAATTATTATTAATCTTACACATTTTCTAGAACATGGTAAGAGAACAAAATAAATTTTTTTGGGTAAAATAAGTATTTATAAAAAAAAGCAGTTTTTTCGCCTTTTGATGGCGCACCCACATTAAATCTAGTTTTTGACACGTTAATAAGTTCAATTTGACAAAATAAAATTCTTCTTCTGAATCAGGATATAAAAATTTACTTTGGATAAACTTTTGATATTTTTCTGATAATTTTCGTATTTTGATGAATAGTAAATATAGGCTAATTTTTAATTAAAATCAACTTTTTTCATTGAGATAATTTACATGGTTAAATTATAATATTGAATGGTTTTAAAGTATAGATAGAATATATTTTTACCATTTAATATAATTTATGTCATTACCATTAATTTCACATTGAATTCATAGGTAAAAACATTTCAATCTTTGGCAATGTTATAACTTTTAAAACCCGTTTTATTAACAACGAGATTTATTTTAAATTAATTACTGTAACTTATATGTTTTGAATTTTAAAAAAATGGATTCCATATTTGGAATAATTGGGTCCAAATTATGTTAATAGGCTATATTTTATTTTTGGGCATTATGAATAGTAATCACAGTAAATTTTATTTACCATAGTTAAAGGTAAATCGGGTAATTAAGGGTAAATATAAGATTATAAAATTACCCTAACTCCTGCCAAAATCCTATTGGATGACTAAAAGTAGACCCATATCACCTATTGTTCAGATTAGATTCAATTAATGGACTTTTTTCCATGAAAATAATTTAATTATTATTAAAACCAAAGAATGTGACAACATGTCACTTTCTTAAATCTTATAAGTATAATAATTTTAATTTGGTGATCAACTTAATGAAACATAGAACATGAATAGTCACCAGTAAGCTAATACAATTATCTACATCATAGGAATTTATTTAGAATTTTTAGGGATTAAATAATTATCATTAATTATGACACAATAGTGATGTTGAAGTTATTTTATTAATTAAAATATCAAATAAATGGTTTTAAAAATATTAAAAAAAATTTATATGAACTATTTGATGTTCTACACTAATTTTCTAGATACATATTACATATTATAAATCTATTAAAGATTTTATTTCGAACATATCTTCTGTATATATTTTATTTAAATTCAAATAAATGAATAGTGTCAAAATTGATAGTATTGTTATTTTATAACAATAACATATTATAAAATTGTTTAAAATTCACAAAATTATTTAAAAATTATAAATTCAATTTTATATGGTCTAAAATGTAATAAAGTGTCAAATTATATAAAATTCACAACACATATGTAATTATTTATAATAATTTAAAATTTATAATATTATTACCACAAATAAAAATTAAATTGATAAATAAGGATAAATCAAGTTGATAATGTTTAAAATAAATTCCTAACATGTCTAAATTTTATTGGTTGATTATATTACAACCCTATCTCATCTAAGATTAGGATATGAGTTCTTTTGGATGTTTTTAAGTGGGGTTGGGATTTAATATAAACTAATATTTCTTATATTTTCAAAGGTGTCCCTCTCCTCCCTTATAAAAGGGAATCTCCTCCATCTCTTCCTCACACCAATTTTTGCCTTAAAGCTCGGCCAAACCCTGCCCATTTCACTTCCCCACTTTCTTAGAAACCTACTAGAGGTACTGGTCTTATCAAAATACCAACTCTAGTGCCTTAAGAGAAAGTATAAAGGAGGCACTTTGAGAAAGAGGTAATACCTTCTACCGTTTTCTTCAAGGTCCATTCTTCTTCTAATCCATCTTATTTAGTTGTTTCATTATGAGGTAATAACATCAGTATCACTCATATACTGATATGTTATTATAAATATGAAACAACCCTATTTCACCTCTTATCCATCCTACGGAAAACGAAATCACCGCGTGTGCGTACGTACGGAATACCGTCTCCAAGCCATGGTGTAATCTATTTTCCACCACCACCTTACTTGGATGGGTATAAGGGTTAAATTAATGAATATATATGATTATTGTAAATTGGTATTGATTCTGAAATAGTATACATACACTCCAATACAATTCCACAATCGTGGGAACGATATCATCGCTCGTGCATACGTATGGAATACCGTCTCCACGATGTGATGTGATTCGTTCTACATGATCTTCATTGCATAATGATTATATAAATGAATTGAAGGAATTAATATGATATATATTACACTAATACCATTCTATAAATGAGTTGTCTATAACCGAAAGATAAGAATAAGAATTCATTCGACAAACCACGCATAAGAACAAAAGGTAATGAACACCCGAATAACAAGTAGTAATGAAATATTACTAATAAAAAACTAATAATATGACCATATATGATATCATAACAATAATTATGATTCTGGAATAAGTCAATAACATTATTTAAATCAATATACAGGAGGTTCGGACACTTACGAAGAAAATCGGAACTAAGGTAAGGGAAATATCACAATCTCATTTTTATTCGAGATTGTTTATACTTTGAAATTTACTAGGGTGTATTTTATCATCCACATCCATGATTCCTCGATATTTAATATTATTTCCTTCCACCTACAATTGTTTAAATCCAATTTTACCCTTCGGTGAGTTTTTAGTAAAATATATGAAAGGAATATTTTTTCGTTTTTCGTACGATGTACTTTTTGACTTTTCCGACAAAAGGACGAGAAGAATTTTTTTTAACTTATACGGCATGAATGGATTTTTTAAAAAATTATTTCCAAGAAGCTTCCTTTAAAAGTTTTTATGTTTATTTTTAATCAACTTCTTTTAGTTTAAAATTGTATGACATGTTACGAAAGGAAAAATGTTTTTGAAGTAGAAAGGACATTTTCCTCAAGAATGGAGTTCAAGAGTTTTATCAAAATTATTTTCCATCTAAGATAATATAGGGTTCTATTTCTATCCCTATTATTACATGGATTTGATTATGTTGTGATAGAAATATTTTTATGAATCCCTTTATCTTATATGAATTGTTTTATGATGTCACGATGTTTAAGATTCCCATTTTTATTACATGGGTTATGCTATGATGTATGGTTTATGATTTTGTGGCACACATAAGAATGGTATCATTATGAGATTGGTGGGACCTATATATACCTCCAATTCATTGGGTAAAGATTTTATATCTCATGAGATAGACATGGCTAGAACGGTAGGTTTAACCGGTTCAGTGAAACAGGACTGAAACGAGGAGTGAACTCGGTTCAGAAATGGACTTTGTCCACTAAGATAGTCTTGGCAATTAGTCTTGACTAATAAGAAATGATTCTCTATGATTATATGTGTATGCCACAAAGTTCCATATTTTATGTTATGATTATTGGTATTACATTTCACTTCTATGATTTATCCCATGGTATGAAATTATGATTTCTTTTATAGGTTAAGATTTCCAAAATGTTATGTTCATGATGTGATTGATTTTTCTTTTGTTTACCCTTACTGAGAATTTGAGCTCACCCTTTTGTATGTTTTATTTCCCCAGGTCAGGAAGAAGGTTATTAAGTAGGATATTCCAAAAAGGGACTCTAGATATGATGAAATAAGTGGGAGGCAAAGTAGATGCTTTATGAACCAGTTGTTTATGTTTCCCAGTTTCTAAAGACACTATACCTATATGGTCCTTCCATGGTTTTGTTATATGTTTTAATAAGTATGCTTCAATTTTGAAGTATTAACAATGTATGTAAAGTATGGGTCGCTATAAACTTGATCATTCAGTGGTAGTCTGTATATATGATATTCTTATATAGTCAAAGAGTAAGGAAGAGAATTAAAATCACTAGAGAATTCTACTAATGAAACCATGGAAGGAGAAGTTGTATGCTAATTTTATAAAGTGTTATTTTTTTTGAAAAATGGGTTTTTTTTTGGTCAAATAATATCAATAAATGGTACAATATTATATCCATCAAATGAAAAGGCTATTGAATATTGTCCTAGACCAACCTTGGTGACTAAGATAAATATCATTCATGGTTTAGTAGGATATTATCGATGGTTTCTGGAGAATGTGTCATGAATATCTAATATTATAGTCATGTTAACATGAAAGGGTGTCGAGTTCCTCGGGATAGATGGATGTGAGTAAAATATCAATGATAAAAGTAGAAGGTTAGTCAGTACACCTATGCTAACATTCCCTTGTAGTGTAGAAGGGTTTTTAATCTTTATTGATGCACCCAATAGGTTATTGGGATTTTTTCTTATGACTAATAGCATTATTACATCTTATTCCTCATGAAAGGTGAATATTCATGATAAAAATTACCCAAATCATGATTTGGATTTGGTTGTAGTTATTTTTTTCTTTAATGATATGGAGGAAATATCATTACGGAGAAAAGTGTGACATATATACCTATCATAAAAATATAAAATATATGTTCACATAGAGGGATCTGAACAAGAAATAGATTAGATTTTTAGAGAAGAAAAAGGATTATTAATGCTCAATATATTACTATACTAGGAAATCTAATATTGTGGTCGATGATTTGAGTCAAAGTGATCATTCTAGCCTATCTAGGATAAGGATAAAAATGATCCAATATTTATATATATACAATGGATAGTCCTATAAATCCTGATGGAAGGGAATTTTTTTATCTTTCTCATATTACTGTTCAAGCCTCTATCCAATTGATAATTGAGGCATATACAGAAGATTCAGAGCTGCAAAAGATGGCTATAGATGATCTTGACTTTAACCCTGATCAAGATGGAATGATATGGTTCAGGAACTATATATCTGTTACTTCCACTCCGAATTTTAAGAAGGAGATATTAATGGAATCTCATAGTTCATCATTCTTTATTAATCTATGATTTATGAACATCTATTGGGATTTCAAAGAATACTTCTGTTGGGATGGTATGAAGAGAGATATCTTAGAGTTTGTATCTCAGTGCTCAGTATGCTAGTAAGTTAAGGGTGAAAGATAGATATATAAGGGGATGTTGCATCCATTACCTATAAACCAAATGGGAATGGGAGAATATCACTATGTATTTTTTCATTAGACAACCCAAAACCTCTAAAGGGATTAATGCTATTTGGGTGGTAGTCGATCTCTTTACTAATTCAGTACACTTCATCGCTATTAGAGAAGACATATATCTACATCAAATTTCTTGGATATACATTATCGAAGTGGTAAGGTTTCATAGTGTACCAAATTCCAATGTATCATATAAGGATCATCAGATTATCTATATGTTCTAAAAAAGTCATTAGCAAGAACATCATATAGAATTCAGTTTCAACATTGCTTATCATCCTCAGACAGATGGTCTGTCTAAAAGAACATTTCATACCCAAGAGGATATATTGAGAACTTGTTCTTTGTAATTCCAATGTGGTTGGGAATGAAAACTTACTCTATTATTGTTCACTTACAACAATAGATTTCACTCAATCATTCGGATGACACCTTATGAAGCCCTTTATGGGAAGAAATGTAGAGTTCTAAAATGTTGGGATGAATTTGGACAATGAAACATATTGGGACCTGATATCGTTGAAGAAATGGAATATAAAGTTAGAAACATTTATTAGCATATTATTTCATATCAAAGTCGATAGAAAATTTATGCTGATAACCATTGGCGTGATCTAGAATTTTATGTTGGTGAAAAGGTGTTTCAACAAATCTCACCATCAAATAAATTTAAGAGATTAAAGAATAAAGTAAAACTAAGAACTATTTGTATTGGAACATTTGTGATTATTTATCACATCGTGATGGAATCCTATCACTTAGACCATCCTCAAAATAACATGGACTTGAGAGCAGTTTTGAGGATGGTCTAAGTGAAAGGATACCATCCCGATGTGATAAATAATCACAAATGGTCCAATATAAATAGTTCATAGTTTTCCTTTATTCCTGAATCTCTTAAATTTATTTGATGGTGAGATTCGTTGAAACATCTTTTCACCATTCAAACAAGGAATAAATAGTTAACCTATTTAACATTGAAATTGGATAAGAAAAAAAGGAAAATATTTGGTCATTGTTTACATTAAAACCCACAGTGTTGTCATATCAATGTGTTTAAATTTATATTAATTTCTGCCAATTTTATCAATAGACTTTTGAAATATGGAATCCATATTTTTAATCGGAGTAATTTTGAATGTATAATATGGTCAACTTTGTTTTTGACCCAAAACATTAGTGAAAGTAATTAAAATTATTTACAATGATTAAGGTAAAATTAAGCTTAATGAGGGAATAAACCTTTATCTAAAGTACCCAAATGTCCTAGACGCATTTAAAACACCCATTTGATGGAAATAATTTTTCCAATAACCTTGAATAATTTATTTTAGTTGGTTTTGGATGACTTTTTTTAGTTAAAAACATGGGTGTACCTAACTTTTTTTCCAAAACACCAAGAGAGTCCTTTTCCTCCCATATAAAATCCCACAAACTCTCTGCCTTCCTCAAACTTGTAATGTAACTTAGTTAATCCAAGATCTACCTAATACACATACCAAAATCTCTACTTTACTCATTGAATTCTCTCATTGGGAAAAATTCAATCAAATCAATCCCTTTGATGAAAACCAAAAGGAGTTACCCAAAGAAGAGGTAATATCCTCCTTCAAACGCCTTTTTTTATTTTCTCTATCGACCCAATAATATCTATTTATTACAATATTATATAAAAACACCAATATAATCAATATAAATATATGTTTTTATTCAAATTGGTTGACCTATACTTACATAGACTACCATCTAGTGGGTGACGAACATACTGTTTACATGTTTGGGAAACTACCGCCTCACAGAACGATGATTGTACATTTTTACCTTACCGCATCTCATATATGGAATTACTATAGAAGATAATTATATATGATATATATTATAAACATTATTTCATTACGATTTCTTAATTCTTATACGACACATATCTTTTTACATTTCATTTTGTGTAAATATGAAAATATCATTTGTGGATGGGTGGACTAAAACCCCCTCAAAGCTATGTGATTCATTCACACACTACCTGTAACGTTTTAAGGATGATTTTAGTGGACTTATATAGTATATATGTAATTATAGAGATACTATAATGATACAATATACATATATACATATAATATAGATCATTTATTTCTTTCAATATGACAATAAAAACATAACCAACATTTATGTGTACACATGGCCTACCGTCTCCTTGAATAATGTATTCCATTTCATAATTATATATTATATGGATTATTAGAAAAACCATATAATTATTATACAAGATATTTATATCAAGGATTAAATTATTTAAATCATGACATATGTATAAGGACAAAAGATATAAAAAATTAAGACTAATGCAAAAATCAATGAAGATATTACCCGAAGTGAAACTGTAACATAGAATTTTTAACAAGTTGGTTATATCAAGAATTAATCATTAAATATATTTTATTATATATAAGAATACTATTATTTTAAAAATTTATAATAAAAATAAAATTACTATATATGAATATTGTATGCATATGATGAGATTCAAGACATAAGGTAAGGTAATTTTGTCTCACATTTTATTTCCTTGAGACAGATGCCATGTGAACCTAGTATTTCTTATATGTGGTGCGTATACTGCCCATGGATGTATTATATAATAATTATACTTAACTTTATGGGTATTTACGCATCCACATGAGGATATTTCTTTCATGGGGTTTTGGTTTCAAAAGACACCAAACCGGTAATGTAATTTTGTATCAATTTTCCTTCTATGAGACACATTCCATGCAATAAACCTATATTTTTCAATGGGGTGTATATACTTCATTTTAAATGTTACAAATTCAGTCTAATTATTTTAATGGTTTTTTATGATTCATATAACTTCATATAATTACATGGGGAGTATGATTCATCGTTACCAAGTGGTAAGAGTTTATTGAATCAATCTCATTACTTTTAGAGATTGTTTACGATTATGATTCTGTTGATAAAATATTATGATCAATATCTTAATAACACTCATGAATTTTATTATACTCTATCTTCAAGATATTTTCATGCAATGTTTCCATTTTTTCTCTCTTTGGAAGATAATATAATTATGAATGTTTTTTAAGAAAGATAAACATTACCCTCTCTTTGGCCAGAAATCTATGTTCCATAAAAAGCATGATTTCTAAAAATAAAAGATTCAAAAAATATTGTAATATTATCCTATAATATTTTTGAAAAAAAATATCCATTTTTACCTTTTAATCTAAAGGGTTTTTATGAAATAATTATTTTTCCTATGTTCCAGTCGATGCACTTTTTTAAACATTTTACAGTGCAAAAGGAATGTTTAGAATGTATAGATTTACCCACCAACATTCCCTAGAAACTTACATTAGAAGAATACAATGTTTTCGAAATGAAAATTCCATCCTTGTATTATTGAAATTAATTTTTATATATTTTTTAAATGAAAATGGTTTTCAAAACAAATTTATTTTTAAAAATCATTTTTAATTATTTTCAAAGAATCCATTACTTGTTTTCAAAAGTTTGTTTTCAAAGAAAATGAATTCAAGGATTATTTTATAATTTACCAAAAAAAAATTTAAAGCATAATGGATTTCAAAAAATTTCAATCTCTTTTTAAATTATTTCATGGAAAATTGGTTTCAAAATGTTTTCAAGCATGTTTTATATGATTGCAAGGACAATGGTTTCAAATTTTTTTTCAATATTCCTTTAGATTTTTTAAAGGAAAATGCCCTTCAAAAGTTTTTATCTTTTTAAAAATCATTTTTACAATGAAGAATGAATTTTCTACTCAATAAATGTAACTATAATATATTTAAAAATTATTTTTCATCATATATGACTACAGATATTGTTACTCATTTCTATATATAGAATTATTCACAGTTTCCATTCATATTATTTATATGAATAGTTTATATTATGATGTAATGATGTTTATGAAACCTATTTTTCTTTTATAGGATGTATTCTTTTAAAAACTACTCTTATTTTCATGGGTTTTGATTCTGATGAATTTATTATGAAACCTGTATATTTTTTCTCAGATTATTCTGTGATTACATGTTTATATTACTCATTTCATTTCATGGGTTATGATATGATTATTTATGATTTGTTTATGAGATTTTTGGGACCTATATCTCTATCAAATTCATTTGGTAATGATTTATATCTCCTGAGATAGACTAGGATGGCCTTGGGAGTGAACGATGACTACTAAGATAGCCATAGGAGTTACCCAAGACTACAAAGATGGTATGAGATGTGAAATAATGTAACTAAGATGGCCATGAGTGTGAACCATGACTACCAATATGATATAGGGAGTGAACCCAAACTACCAAGGTAGCCTTGGAAGTGATTCATTAACTACTAACTGATGCATATTAAATTCTGATTTGTTTGCCACAATTCAATGTTTTATTATTATAGGAGGATTTCAAAGATTATGTCATTACGTAAAGACCTAGAATTCCTGTGGAATTTTTTTTAAAATACATGGGAATTTTACGAGTCCGAAGAAACTGACTGCGCTTGATTTCGAGGCCCGGTGTTCCTAGATTTAATTTATGATGTTCTGTTCGGATGCGTTCAGTAAACGTAAGAGTGGGATTTTATAACATTCGAACCAGTTCTCGGAATTGAAATCTTAGGGCACCATATAACTCACAGCGCTGGTATTCGCTTAAGAAGACTTTCACCTCGACGGAAGTTGGTCGATAATGAAAGTTATGTTTTGTTTTATTATGAATAAATTTAATAAAAATAAATTTGTGAATTTATTTTTATTCTCTTTGGTTAAAACCTCCAAGAGGAAGTTGGAGGTGGGGACCACCACACAATAACCTTCCTTGAGAGGTTATAGAGGTGGGATCCACCCGAGGTCTAAACTCCTATTGCTGTTAAATGTGTTGGGGACCACCCGGGCTTGTATCCACTTGAAACATCCCATTTATGGAGGAAAAACTCTTCAAATACCTTTGATTAATTTTTTATTCCAACACTTCTTCATTTAATGGTGAAATTCAAATTAAAATGTTAAAAAATAATTTAATTTAAATTGGTCATTCCTTAGCTGGGAGAGTGGTTGGAAGATCATGGAGAAACTTATTCTCCCAATGAAGATCACAACATCTGCCAATGAAGAATATCCTCATCTTTGATCTTCAACCGAAACCAGGGGATGCACCGTCCATGAAGAACGTCGACTACGCCATCCTTGGATTCTTCTTTCTCGACAAAATCAAAACGACATTCACATTCTGCAACTTCGTCAACAATCAAAGAACCCGAGGTAGGGGTTTTGAGTTTTAATTTGTTCCCATTCTACATCATTCAATCATGGGTTATGTTAAGCTAATTGTTATCACCATAATTCGGAGGGTGCATGCCACATGAACATGGCCCGACCACCCTCCGTTTTTCCTCAAATGTTGATGATAGTGGCGGCACAATGAAACCGTTGGAGTAGTGGTTCGCGGATGACGGGCCACGGTGGAGCAACAGCGGCCTCCATTGTGCTGGTCATGAAGGAAACCGGCAGCGTAGGGCCTCCGGGTCGCCGGAATGGCGCGGTGCCGTCGCGGCACGCGAAAGAACAGGTCGCAGCCCCTGGCTGCGGCGATGCAAATGGGCGGCCACCAGGCTGCCGGAGGGGCGCGCCGCCATCGCGCCGCACAGAAGAAGAACTTGCAGCTGATGGGCAGCGACAGAGGAGAAAAGGAGGCCAGCTAGGCTAGCTGCCGGTTGAGCAAAAGTGGCTGGCCTTTTGGCCAGCTGGGAGGAGTGGGACCCAGCGGGTCTCGTGTGACATGGACAGGTGCCACCTTGCACCGGTTTGGCTCCCACCGGAATGGAATAGACATTTAGGATTTCTAGGGGTGCATGACCTCCCCCCTGGACGTGACTTAGTCGGACCCCTGCGGGCCACCAGGCCAGACCCAGCAAGGGTCATCGGGTTGGAACCAGTGCGGGATGGGCCGTAAGCGTGGTTCGGGCCACCTTCGCGGGCTGGTCCACCAAAATGGGATGGGCTTCCCCCTCGGGCTGGGTTGGACCTGCAGACCAGGTCAGACCCATGGACCGGGTCTGTCCAACTGGGTCGGACCGGACCCAGAACCGTTTTTTGCCTCTTTTCACCTTTTCACCCATATCATGGGATACAGGTTTCTGTTTAGGGAACCATCTATGGTGAAGTTAATATTGGATCATGATGGTTCTTTTTGAATACCCCACATGATGTTTGGACACAGTTGGGATATGGTTGTGTTGGATTGAACCTAAATCTAACCAGGCCCTCTGAATGAAAATGGCAAGAACTCTCAGACCAAGCATTCAATTGACACACCATCTGTCGCGTTTTGTTCCTTTTGACAAGCCTGAACTACATGATACATAAAAATAGGATTTCAAGGATGTTTATGTATCAAAACATTTTTTGAGGATCTGACCCTCCCAGAATCAAGCGTGCTTTGTGGAAACCATGTGGCTTGCTGTGCTCTGCTGACTGTTCCCGGATCATGTGTTGGTCCAAAAATTTTGAGGACTTTTCATGGATCATGTGTTGGTCCGACAGTTCTAACGTCTATTCATGGATCATGTGTTGGTTTGACAGAATAGTTGTTCATGGATCATGTGTTGGTCTGACAGCTCAAACGAATTTTCCTGGATCATGTGTTGGTCTGAAAGTTCCAACTTCTGTTCATGGATCATGTGTTGGTCTGACAAAATAGTTGGTCCTAGATCATGTGTTGGTCCAAAAACATATATGATTCAGTGGCTATATCTAATCATCACTATCCGTCTACATAAGTTGTATACCTGTGTTAGCTGAGTCAGTAACTCTTGTGTATCCTTGTGATCGAGATGGATTACTAGATAACTTTTCTATATGTATGGGCGTATACATAAGTGGGGTTATCTATTGATTTCATACATTGTGGATTATCCTTGTCGGATTTTGTGAGACCTTGACTGTCTCGGGTTCCATACTGAGTATCATTATATACTCACCACTGCATGGGTTATCACCGCACCTCATTGTGTGGGATGAAGATGATAGACAGTGTTGATTGAGGCTGAGTTGCAGGACTGGACAGTACCCAGAGGTGGACCTTACGATGAGTCGGTACACAGAGGAGACTAACAGTTGTGGAGTGCTAAAAAGGCCATCTGTACCTACCCTTCAGGTAGGAACCCTAGAGGACAACCCATTAGCTACTTTTCTTTTACAGTTGTACTTGTTTTTCAGTTGTACATGGACTTTCCAGTTGGGGTTGTATTTCCATCCCCTTTACCTTTCAACACTCTTTTGTATACAGCATTACATAGTGTTTACTTCAATCTCATACTGTTTTGTGTGTGTGTTTTTAGTTTATAAAGGCAATACCTTCCCTATTTTAGGGATTTACGCATTTGGTACTAGTCGCCAGCCCCTAGCCTATGGAAGGTGTGCTTGGGGTAGTCACGACATGGGCCTCAGGGGACGGGTCATGACAAATTGGTATCAAAAGAGTATGTTATACCGCGGAACATTAGACTCTGATATTTATTTTCTGTGAAGCAATAGTGTTAAGTGTACTGAGTGTGGTTTTTAGTCCCGGGAGTCCTGTGTTTGTCTAGCGATGGACGTATCCATACACCAGGACCCTGACATCTGATTTCGACTCAGTTTCCAAAAACACTAATTGCGTGTATGCTTCAAGGGTTTTCATTGTGATCTCTTTGAGTCATCTCACCAAGTATAACTTATTGACCGTGTCACACATATTTATTTTCTAGAATCCTCCATACATAGATCCATCCAGGGATCCGAGAGTTGTACGAGATGACCAACCACCGAGTGACGAGGCCCCAGTGCAGGGCCCTATTAAAGTGGATGCACTAGTGGTACCACTAATGGTTGGTCCACTGATACCACCAGCCCCAGAAGTAGAGAGTGCATGCCGCTTGAGCGCGTTGCATGAGTTCAAATGCCAAAGGCTACCTAGGATCAGGGGAGGGAAAGACCCACAGGCATATAAGGATTGGCTGGAGGCTATGGTGAGAGTCTTCATACTGGTAGGGACACAAGTAGTCCTTATGATGATCCTTTCTACGAGTCTCCTTTAGGAAATAGCAGGAAGATGGTGGATCCTGATGCTCCAAGTGCATGACGAGGCGACAATTCTATGGGTAATCTTTGAGAGCCTATTTTGCAGGTATTTTTTCCCAACCTCCCTACGTGCAGTACGGTTATTGGAGACACTGCATCTATAGAAGTGTATCATGACAGCGGCACAATACTATGTGAGTTTCACTGACCTCTCGTGTTACTCCATAGATATGGTACACGACCCATTATTCAGGGCCCGGACCATTGAGCAGGGGCTCAGGAGAGAGATCAGAGCTTCGAAGATCTCCCATAGCATCTCGACGTAGGCAGCGGTGCTAGAGAGATCCCTCCTAGTGGAGAGTTTCCTTGCTGAGCAGTCACCATTAGTGAGACCCATCACTAGTTGACATGTGTCGGAGTCTTCTATAGATGGAAATATACATATGTCGTAGAGGTATAGGTGGACCAGACCATCCGGTGGATGACCTCAGGATACAGGTTCAATTGTGCAGGGAACATGAGACAGAGCCAATCATTCCAAGAGTGGGCAATGTTACACCTGTGGCGGGTAGGTTCACATAGCTCGTGATTGTCCAACCCACCATACTGATGATCAACAAATAGTTTAGGTACCTCCCAGGAAGAGGTAGAGGTTCGATCTTGGTGGGCATGGTAGAGGACTTGACCGTGCAGCAGGTGGTGGATGAAGATTTGAGGTGTTACTACCACCATCACTAGGAAGTCCACCCCGGCCACAAGGAGCAGGTGGACAGGGGAGTGCTTAGCATCAGGTAGCTGAGGCATACAATCATGGTGCTCTGGAGATGATTTGAGGTATGATATGTGTCTACTCCACCTTAGTTGCAGTTCTTATAGACACAGGTGCTAGTCACTCTTTCATTGCCACTGCCCTCGTTCGTATCTCAGAGATTCTGATGGAGCCATTGGCTCTATCCTTACATATATATACTCCTATGGGAGCATAATCAATGATTACACACCGGTTCCAGTAGTGTTAGCTTACTCTAGAAGGCGAGAGCTTTGACTAGGATCTCCCCATAGCAGCATCGATGCCTTACGACGTCATCTTGGGTATGGACAGATTATCTACAGTCCATGATCAGATTAACCATATTAGGAACAAAGTGTGGTGTGTCCGCATGGATGGGACAAGTTTTAGCTTTACCAGCTAGAAGGGAGCCTTTATAGCACAGTACAGACTTACTCGGAGGTGGGTGTAGCTGATCAGTCATTTGTTGCCTGCCTTACCCTCGAAGCAGTAGATGTGGAGATTCTGAGCAATCCTGCAATGGTGGACCAGTACACAGATGTTTTCTCTAATGATGTCCTAGGTCTATCTACTCATGGAGGGGTGGAATTATACATTGACTTGTACCCTAGTACGACACCGATATCTATACCAGCATATCGGATGGCACCCGCTGAGCTTCGTGAGCTGCTGGTATAGCTGGAGGACTTGCAGGGGAAGGGATTAATCTGGCCTAGTGTTTCCCCCTGGGAAACCCCGATTCTATTTTTCAAGAATGAAGATGGGTTCTTGAGGCTTTGTGTCAACTACCATCACCTGAAATAGGTGACCGTGATGAACAAGTACCCACTCCCAAGGATTGACGACCTCTTTGATTAGCTGAAGGGAGCGTCGTGGTTCTTGAAGATAGATCGCAGATCTGGCTATCACCAGCTCAATGTTCGAGAAGAGGATGTGTAGAAGACGACCTTCAGGTGTCCGTAAGACCACTATGAGTTATTGGTTACGCCCTTCGGCATAACCAATGCTCCAGCATTGTTCATGGAACTCATGAACTGGATATTCCAGCCATACCTCGATCGCTTTGTCGTAGTTTTCATCGATGACATTCTGATCTACTCGACTACTGAGGAGGAGCATGCCTACCATTTGAGGGTAGTACTGGACACACTCCTTGAGCACCAGCTCTATGGTATGCTCTCGAAGTACGAGTTTTGGATTCGAGATATTAACTTCTTGTGGAATTTAATCTCAGAGGATGGAGTTGCAGTAGATCCAGTGAAAATTGAAGTGGTAAATGCTTTGGAGCCACCCAGGAGTGTGACGGTGGTATGGAGTTTCCAGGGTTTGGCTGGATATTACCGAAGGTTCATGCCATACTTTTCCATATTTGCAGCACCACTATCTGCATTGACGAAGAAGGGGCAACCCTTCATGTGGTCAGAGAGATTCCAGTAGAACTTTCAGGATCTGAGGAAGAGGTTGGCTAGTTTCCCCATATTGAGGCTTCTAGAGAAAGGTGTCGGGTACGTAGTTTACTGTGTCACATCAGGGACTGGACTCAGGTGTGTCATGTTATTGGAGCGAGCAGTGATCGCGTATGGTTCCCAATATCTCAGACAACATGAGAAGAACTACACTACCCATGACTTGGAGTTAGTAGCAGTGGTCTTCACCTTGAATATGTGGTGACACTATCTAATGGGTGAATGTTTTACCGTGTACTCCGATCAAAAGAGTCTCAGCTAAATCTTCTCTAAGAAGGACATGAACTTGAGACAACGATGTTGGAATGAGTTCCTATAGGACTATGACTTCGAGATAGCCTATACTCCTAGGAAGGCGAACATTGTTGCAGATGCACTCATCATGAGATCTGGTGTACAGCTGCTAGGAGAGGTGATAGAGCATCTTTCTACCTTACAGATAGAGTTTGTAGATAGAGACGGGCATCCTTTCTACAGTCTCTTACAGTCACTCCCCTACTCCATCAGCGAGTCAGGGAAGCACAACATGGGGACACTGACTGTGAGGAACGACGTGCTCAGATTTCCATAGGGCATGCACCTGATAGATTTTTTGAAGGTGGAGAGCCTGTCATCCTCTTCAGAGGACGTACTATGGTACCAATGTCACTTCAGGAGGAAGTTTTTAGGGAGTTCCACACTTATCCTCTAACACTACATCCAAGAGTGGTGAAGATATACCAGGACCTTCGACGACAACACTGGTGGCCAGGTATGAAGAAGCATGTAGCATAGTTTGTCTCTCGGTGCCTCACTTGTCAGCAAATGAAGATGGAGCACTAGGTACCAGCTGGCTTGGTCCAGCCTTTAGAGGTCCCAGATTGGAAGTGGGATGGGATATCCATGTTCTTCGTGAAGGGTCTTCCACATAAATCCAGGGGACATGACTCGATTTTGGTGATCGTTGAATGAATCACCAAGTCTGCCCACTTCCTACAGATCAAAAAGCAGGGCTCAGTAGAGAGCATGGGACACATCTATGTGCAGGAGATTGTGGGGATACATGGAGTACCTTCTTCTACTGTCTCTGAACGTTACACACTATTTACTTCCCCACTATGAAAGGGGTGGAATGAGGCTTTTGGGATACAACTACAACTGAGAAATACCTTCCATCCTCAAATGGATGGCCAGACTGAGAGGAAAATTCAGACCCTCGAGGGCATGTTGCGTTCTTGTTTCCTCGACTTTGGTCGTAGTAGGGAGCATCACTTTCCATTGGTGGAGTTTTCGCACAACAACAACTATCACTCCACCATAGGGATGGAACCTTTTGAGGCATTGTATGGATGACCATGTAAATCACCCTTGTGTTGGACTGACCCAGGGGAGTCGGCACTAATTGGACCAAAGATGGTACGGGCTACCACAGAGAAGGTGCAGATCATCCAAGAGCAGATGAAGATTGCACAGAGCAGGCATAAGTCATATGTTGATTTGAGATGGAGGCCTTTGTAGTTTGAGGATGGTGACCATGTCTTTCTACGGGGTCTCACCTCGACGAGGTCTATGGAGATTTGTACCAGGAGGCAAGTTATATCCACAATTCATCAGACCTTTCCAGGTCCTTAGCAGAGTAGGTGAGGTGGCTTACCTCCTGGCACGTCCTCCTCAGTTGCACTGGGTGCACGATGTCTTCCACGTATCTCAGCTGAGAAGATACGTGCACAATACTTCCCACATCATCGAACATGGAGAGATGTACTTCGATGATGGGGATAATTTTACGGAGGTTCCTGTGGAGATTGAGGATCTACTGGAGAAGGTGCTACGTGGATGGTCGATACCTCTGGTGCATGCTCGCTGGCAGCACGAGAACCTCCAGGAGGGCACATGTGAGCGAGAGGCCCAAATGCGTGCTCAATATCCCCATTTTTTCCCTAGTTCGAGTTTTATCTTACAGGGACATAAAGACCTGAGGGGGGGGGAGAGAATGTAAAGACTGTAATTTCCGTGGATTTTTTTTAAATACATGTGAATTTTACGAGTCCATGGAAACTGACAGTGCTTGATTATGAGGCCTAGTGTGCCTAGAATCAATTTCTAAAGTTTTGTTTGGGTATGTTCAGTAAATGTACAAGTGGGATTTTATAACTTTTGAGCCGGTGCTTAGAATTGAAATCCAAGGGAACCGTTGAACTCACAGAACCAGTATTCACTTAAAAAGACTTTCACCTCGATGGAAGTTGGTCAAGAATGAATGTTAGTTTTTGGGTTTTTATGAATAAATTTAATAAAAATGAAGTTGTGGCTTTATTTTTATTCTTGTTGGTTTAAAACTCTAAGATGAGGTTGGAGGTAGTGACCGCCACACTTTAACCTCCCTTGATAGGTTATAGAGGTGAGACCCACCCGAGGTCTAAACTCCTCTTCTTGTTAAATGTGGTGGGGACCACCCAGGCTTGTAACCCCTTGGAACTCCCCATTTAAAGTGGAGAAACTCTTTAACTCCTTTTAATTAATTTTTGATGCCAATACATCTTCATTTAATGGTGCATTTCAAATAAAAATGTTAAAACATAATTTAATTTAAATTGGTCATTCCTTAGTTGGGATAGGGGTTGGAAGAGCTTGGAGAAACTTATTCTCCCAACAAAGATCACAACATCTTCCAACAATGAACATCCTCATCTTTTGATCTTCAACCGGAACAAGGGAGGAAGCGCCATCCTGGAAAAACACTGAGGATACCATCCTTGGCTTCTTCTTTCTCGACAATATTGAAACGAAATTAGGTTTCCGTGTCTTTTCAAATGATTAAAGAACACGAGGTAGGGGTTTTGAGTTTGAATTTTTTCTCGTTCTACATCATTCAATCTTGGGTTATGTTTAGCTGATTGTAATCACCATAACATGGAGGGTGTAGGCCGCACGAACACGGCACAAACGCCCTCTGGTTTTTCTCAGTTGTTGATGACTATGGCAGCGCAAAGGCACCCCAGAGGAGTGGGCCGTGGTCGGCATGCCATGGTGGAGCAATGGCAGCCAGCGTCGAGCCAGCAGTGAAAGAAACCAGCGACGCAGGGTTACCGGGTCACCAGAAGGGTGCGACGTCATCGTGCCGCACTGAATAATAGGTCTTGGCCCCTGTCCGCGGCGGTGCACACAGGTGGCCACTAGGATTCCGGAGGGGCGCAGCGCCATTTCACCACGCAGAGGAAGAAGCCTCGGCCGATGGGCTGTAGCGGTGGAGCAAAGGTGGCCAGCTGGGCGAGCCACTAGCGGAGCGGGAGCGGCCGGCCGTTCGGCCCGTCCGGAGAAGCGGCACCCAGCGTGTCCTGCGTGGCTTGGACTGGCGCCACCTGGCACCAGTTTGGATCCCACAAGAACAACATATCAATTAGGGATTTCTAAGGGGCACCCAGCCTCCCCCTAGATACGGATTAGACATACCCCCGCGGGCCACCGTGCTAGACCCAGCACGGGTCGGGCTGCCAGCGTGGGTCGGGCCGCCAACGTGGGTCGGGCCGCCATCGCGGGTCGAGCCGCCCATGTAGGTCGGGCCATCCCCCCAGGCTGGGTCGGACCCACAGACTGAGTCAGTCCCGTGGACCGGGTTGGACCCCAGTCCGGACCCGGGTCGGGCCGGGTCGGCCCGACTGGGTCGGACCGAACCCGGACCCGTTTTTGCCTATCATCACCTCTTCGCCCATAACATGGGCTACGCGTGTCTATTTGAAAAACCGTCTGCGGAAACAGAAAACTTGGAGTGTGACAGTTCTTTTCGCATAACCCACTCAAGTTTTGGACTCAGTTGGGGTATGGCCGGGTTGGATTGAACATAAATCTGACCGGGCCCTCAGAATGGAAATGCCAATAACTCTCAGACCGGGCGTCTGATTGACACACCGTTTATAGCGTTGTGTTCCTTTTAATTAGACGGAACATCGGTACACATCAATATGGGACTTCATGGATGTTGATGTATCGACACTTGGCTTTAGGAGAGGACCCTCCTGGAATCAAGTGTGCTTTGAGTAAACCCTGTGGATGGCTGTGCACTATTGTCTGTTCCTAGATCATGTGTTGGTCCACCAGTTCTGATGACTGTTCTTGGATCATGTGTTGGTCTGACAGTTCTAAATTCTTTTCCTAGATAATTTGTTGGTTTGACAGAATAGCTAGTCCTAGATCATGCATTGGTTCGACAACTCTAATGACTATTCTTGGATCATGTGTTGGACCAACAGTTCTGACTTTTTTTCCTGGATCATGTGTTGGTCTGACCGAATAGCTGTTCCTAGATCATGTGTCGGTACGACAACTTAGATGATATAGTGGATATATCTGATCATCTCTATCTCTCTACATAAGTTGTATACCTGTGTGAGCTGAGTGAGAAAATCTTGTGTTTCTTCATGGTCAATATGGATTACTAGATTACATAGGTATATGTATAGGCATACACATAAGTGGGGTTATATATTGATTTCATACATTGTGGATTATCCTTGTCTAGTTTTGTGGGACCTTCAGGGTCGTGGGGTCCCTATTGAGTATCGTTACACTCACCCCTACATGGGTTATGCCCGAACCTCGTTGTGTTGGATGGAGACGACGGACAGTACTGATTGAGGCTGAGTATCAGGTCTAGACGGTACCCTGAGGTAGACCTTACGACGAGTCAGTACACGGAGGATACTGACAGTCGTGGAGTGATGAGGAGGCCATATGTACCTACCATTCAGGTAGGAACACCGGAGGACAACCTAGTAGCTACTTTTCTTTTTCAGTTGTACTTGTTTTTCAGTTGTACTTGTACTTTCCAGTTGGGCTTGTATTTTTGGCCCCTTTACATTTTATCACTCTTTTGTATATAGATTTACATAGAGTTTCCTTCCAGCTTGTACATTGTTGTGTGTGTGTTTTTAGTTTATAAAGGCAATGCCTTCCCAGTTTTAGGAATTTACGCCTTTGGTGCTGGTCACCACCACCAAGCCTATGGAAGGCGGTCTTGGGTTGTCACGGCAGGGTCCTCAGGGGACAGGTCGTGACACATTATTTACTTATGACTAAAGACTTATGAACTGCCAATGTTTATAACATGATTAAAGTATTTGATATTTTATAATCACGGTATGATCTTCTATTTTCATAATCCTATTCTCATACCCTCATGATCATGATTATGTTTTCAGATCACCCTTGTTTACCATTATCGAGAATCTGAGATCAACACTTTTTATATTTCCTTCCCCTATTTATGAATCTAAGTATTATGTTTAATGTTTATAAGAAGGGTGATAGTCAATAATAACCTATTAAGAGATAATATATCTCACTTATGCACCAGTGTCTACGTTTCCTTATTTCCAAAGGCACTAGACAAGTATAGTCATTGGGCATCTATTTGTATAATGTTTTAAGTCTTACCCAAAATTTATGTAATTTTCTTTTATGAGAAGATTTTTTTTATATAAACAGCACATTTGTGCGGAGATATTTAGTATTTTAGTGACACCATACTCAGGTATTTCAGTGATTCGCTAGAATTCATGACCATAGATTCGGGAAAGGGAAAGGGAACTGTGGTTGATGGATGAGAAGTGGATCACGGAGCTAATATAATTACATGATGGAAACTAGGGGAACTAACTATTTTCTTATCTATTAATCTACTTCTTTATATTATGTATAGTCTTACCTCTACATGAGCAGGTTATCAATGTTATATTTATATTCCATCCTCTTAGTTTCTGCAAATGTACTCTGATTATTTATTTATTTATTTTATTATTATAATTTCTCATATCATGCCATGATATAGTGGGAATAGTCTCCCCACTTGTGTAATTATACCACCATTACTATTTGTAAGGATCTACTATATAGGAAGATTCACATTAGCTTATGTGCCTTATCATCTTGGACTTAGTGATTTGGGTCGAGGTGTAATAAAAAGTTATTAGGGAACCAGATCTCACTAACATACTGGTTATATTTTCCATTATTTGGGATATGTTTGATAGAATATAGTATGGTTGGGACTTTAGAATGAGATATATGGTAGTATTTGTACATCATAGTATAGGGGACCTCAAATTTTCCATAATTAGGGGGAAATTATATTTTGTTGTCAGAATTGATAAAATTGACCCTAGTTGAAGCCCATGATGTTGATTTGTGATCTATGAGAACATGTGTTCATTAATTCATCATGTATCTGAAAAAAGGTTAACATTCC
Organism: Viscum album; assembly: GCA_963277665.1. Taxonomy (NCBI): domain Eukaryota; kingdom Viridiplantae; phylum Streptophyta; class Magnoliopsida; order Santalales; family Viscaceae; genus Viscum; species Viscum album. The sequence continues at coordinate 571,710,930 of OY728122.1, read as the reverse complement.
CTATATATACCTATTGTTGTGAAACATAGTAGTTCTTTTACTAATTATTTTTTATTTTTTCTATGTATTCGAGATTGTTCCACATTGTGTGATATATCTATGACACCATGTTGTTATGATACATATTTATTAGAATTAATTAGATGAGCTTCAAATGTTTTTTTGTTTGAATATATATATTGAAAATGATTAATGTTATGGGATGAAGGCCAAGATTAGTGTTACGAGTATTATACCATGGTTTTTGGTTCGAATCTTAGGAGAACCTAATGTGAACCCATATACTGGTTAGGGTTTCCCACAATGACTTGGTTTGTCTTTTAAAGTGTTATCATTATGTTATAGGAAAAATTTTGTTGTTATAGTATTATGGGACTAGATGGGATGATGGATGAAATACTCATGAAAGGGAGGGGGAGTCAACATTACCACTTGAGGTATAAGAGAATGTAGTTGAGAATCCCCTTGCACCTACTATGTGTTTTGGGTAGCATGGTTGCTTCAACCTCAAGTCATCTTCTCAGTGATTTTAATTTTAATAGGAGTTCAAAAATAAAGTAAAATTTAACTTTGATCACTCTAAAATTATTCATCATCCCATGTCACTGATGGTCCTCATGGTGAAGATGAATGATTTGAAATCACTGTAGGAATTTCCGACCTAGTAGAGGCATAATAGGATTAATAAGATAGTATAATATTCATATCATTCTTGTTTTGGATCCCATTTAGATACCACCCATATCATATGAATCGAAATAATTTGATAGATATCGATGTAAATATTGAAAACTTGGGGTATAAAGACTTTTACAGGATGAGTAATTCAATGTGATGTGCACCTGTACTGTTTACCAAAAGGAAAATGGTAGTCTCCAAATTTAAGTTTATTATTGGATATTCAACCAAGTGTTAGTGAATAATAGATACCCCTTTTATAGAATCGATGATCTTCTTCAATAGTTATGAGGATCTTGGTGGTTCTCTATGATTTATCTTCGATTTGGATATCATCAATTACAAGTTAAATGGAAGGCATTCTCAATATGGCATTAAAGTGTAAGAATGGGATGTGGAAGTACTTGGTGATGTTTTTTAGAATAAAAAACATGCCATCAGTGTTTATGGTCTTAGTGAACAATATATTCCACCCATATCAGGACTCATTAAACATGTTTTTATTGAATACATCCTCGAATACTCACCCACACTATAGAAACATTGATTAAACCATGACCTTGTACTTAGTATGTTTTGATCACATCACATTTAGGTCATTCTTCTAAAGTGAGATATTAAAAAATGAGTTCATGTTCCATGGAAAAGTGTTATATGAGATATGAAATATATGGACATAGATAAATTAGAGTCGTTTATGTCCTTGACATGTACTCATATTTTTTTTGTGATTTGGAGCATCCTAGGCCTAGAAATATTTTACCAATAATTTATCTAGGATTTTTCCTGACAATCAGTACCAATGAAATATATTATGAATATGGGAGTGAAATTCTACTGGTGAGCCATATCTTAAGGAGATATCATTTAATTAAAAATGAAATTCACGATAACCCGAGTAATGAGACTCTATGAGCGTGGGACTGGTTATGTAGTATACTATGATACATCTTGAATTGGTCTTGAAGTGTTACATATATAGAGAGATAATTTAGTATCCTATGGGTTTTATTAACTATTGAACCATGAGTGGGAATACCCTACACATGATCCAGTGCTAGTAGCTATGGTCCAAACACTAAAGTGTTGGTGATACTATCTCATAGGTGAGATATTTTTAGATTATAAAGAATTAAATATTATTTTATATATATTCAAAAAGTGACGTGAATTAGGGATTGTGGCATTAGGAGGAGTATATTCTAATGTTTTAAATTTATATTTATTCTACATTAGATAAAGTTAATGTCATTTTATATTCACTTAGTTGTAAGTCACAAGCTGAGAAATAGATATGTGTGAGGCCTTCACATGGTTAGTGGAACTTGATGATCTTGTTGGATGATAGGAGGATGGATTCATTGGAGGATCATGGATCTAAGAATTATGCACTGATACTGATAAAATCATCTCTAGTGGTTCGGGTGAAGATTGGTCAAGATATAAAACCAGATTGTATTTTTATGATGTAATTGTTAGTTTGGGATGGAAAAATTCCCATGTGGACTTTGGGTGACGACGATGTGATTGTTGTGCATGGGAGGATAGTAGTCCCTACTCCAATCAGAGATTATTCAATAAGGGATTACTATTCCTCAAGATGTGTAGTACATACTAGATAAATAAATATGTACAATGAAATCATGTGTTAATTCTGATAGATAGGGATGAAGAGGGATATTTCTAGTTTTTTCTCATAAGACCTTACCTATTAGAGGGTGAAGGTCAAGCACTAGGGACCTGGTCATTTTCTCTATCCACATCCTATTCATATGTGGAATTGGAAGGATATCTTAATATAATTTATTTATGGGTTTCCAAGGATATCGTGCATTTTTTATGTAGTCTAGTTGATTATTGATCAGCTGAAAAGGTCTTCTCCCTTCTTACTGATCAGAGAGACTCACTCATTATAGGAGCTCGGAAAGCTTCATTTCTATAAGATCGTATTACTACAAGGAGTTCCCTTGATAATTTTTTCAGATGAAGATGCATGATTCACATCACATTTCCGGTAGTTTCTGGACCTCACCGTTTCATTAATTATGTGTGGGTGTAGATCTAATTAAATTTATATTTCCTATAGTACACTCAGCTACCAGGGCATGGTAAAGTTTATGTCCAAGATCCAACCAATATATAATTCTTGTTCGAAAGTAACCTTGTAGTATGAATCCCTTTTTGATTATTCCACACGATTCCTTTATTTGGATTTTTTTTCCAAAACTACGTATATTACGATTATTTGAAATTGAAAGGAAGAGTTCTGGGTTAATTTATATGTATCAAGAAAAGACTTTCCATAAATCAATATTGTTATAAACCTATATGATTGGTTTGAAAATGGTGTAAAATTATCAAATTTACCTTGGCCCAACCAATTATATCTACTTAATATGTCAACTTCTCCTTGGTCTACAGATAGTTGACAACCTAAGCACATGAAGTTTGGATTCTAAGCAGAACGAATCATAAGTTATTTGTGATATTTTTCTTAAATTCAAATTGTTCAAGGAAACATATAAATCCAACTACAACAACCAAAATTGGTTAAAAATATATATAGATATATTGTCCTAATTACAATTCATAGGGTTACAGAGTTTTTCTTTAGATACTAATTATGCTTAATCCATCCCTACCGTCAACCCATAACCCTTATTGGATTATCCATTCTAGACAGAGTTTAATAAAATTAGGGAATTAATTCACAACATTATTGAAAAAAATGTAAAACTTAAATGAATTAAATCCACAATTTAAATGATTTAATATCAATTAAATGCCAACTTGAATAGAGGAACAACATAAAATATAGTTGTAAATCAAGTTGAATGACATTTCATATGGGATTTAGACATAAAAAAATCAATATTCATGTCTTCGATGGGAGAGTGTCATAAATTGATTTTTTTAAAAATAAAATAAATAATTATAATTATACGTGAATGAAAATAGTAAATAATCATAATATAACTAAAGAAAACAGTTTGATTTTTTGATTCTTCATTGCATGTCAGGGTTATAAAAATATATATTCCTCGAGCACTATGTGGTGTATAAATGGTTCATGTCATGTAGGTTCCCTAAATGTATTATTCATCGAGTCCTTCATAGAACATTCATTTATTTCATTCCATGAAATTTTTATCTATATTATTCTATGAATATTTTGGATCTTGTAAATTTCATAGCTTGAATATTTAGTGGAAATTTGGTTTCGACCATTGCACATACTGTATTAAGTTCGAAATGTATATCTCATCAGATTAGAAATTCAAGTTTCTCATGACATGTAATTTGATTTCACATCACGTACCTTCTTCGCACCTTTTATTTGGAATTTATGGATTCACCTTCATCTGGAAGGTGCTCTTCTTGGGGAGTACACATAATGTAATTTGGTTTCAAAATTTGTAAGGATTATTTTTATAATTTATCATAATATTATCCTATAAATCATGAAATCCTATTCCTTTTAAAAATAAACGAATAAAAAATTAATTATTGAATAAAGAATTATTGAACATGAAATAAATACATCCAAAAATTTATATGAATTCGTCTTATCAAATTCCCTTACAATTGAACAATTGCTTTTCCTCAAGTAAAAAATAATCTAAATAATATTCTAAAAAATAATCAAGAAATAGGAATCACAACCTGGATAATAAAACATAGTGTTTGTAGAAAGATCAAGTCCTATTAAATCAGTTCTATAGAGAAAATCAGTCAGGCTTCATAGTTATGTTATTTATTTAGATTATTTCATTTTTAATTACAATTCAATAACTATTACACATAATATATATCTATTTTTTAATTTATATAATAATAAATTTTCCTTCATTACACAAGGTAAAATAAAATTATATCTATGGGAATACACTTGGTATATGTTCCTAACTATAGGCTAGCATTGGTTCTATCATCTCAACATTGTAATGAAAAATAAATAGTTAATCATGAGGGGATAATAAATAAGGTTCAAATTACTCTAATGATGGGTGAAGGTGGGTAGAAGATAAAAATCAATGTAAAAAAAGATGGTAAATTCTACAATATAATGGGTAATAGTCTTTAATAGTGAAATAAAGTAACAGCTAAAAGTAAAATTGGGTCCATTCTCCAAACAACTAAATGTGGGTCCATGAGTATGTCAAAAAATAATAAATAAAATTTCTTATACATTTATGTTTTCATTTTTTTTATTTTTCCAACATCATGTTTAGGAAAAATATCACATCCATAACCATACCAATTATCATCCTTCATAAGATTCATCTATCATATAATTGTGATTTTTGGACATCCTAATACAGAACCCATTTAATATATTTATTTTTTTCCAAGTAAAAAACGTATTCTTAGAATAGTCAAAATTAAATCATAAACCATGTCATATAATTTCACTTTTTTGATATCCCTGGCCCGGTTGTCACTTAACGGGATCCCCAAGCCTGGTGGGACACATGGCCTCAAGCTCTTATCCCCAAGCCTCAGAAGATGCTGACTAGTTTCAAGGGCCTAGGGTGTGATCATGGGAAGAATATTCCTTCATTAGTAGTGTGAATCATAGTGGAAGTATATAAATAGTAATAAATAGTGGAAGCAATATAAATAAATAGTACAATAAAACTAATGCAATAGATAAATGATACTAACAATAACTGTATCAATAGGAACAATGGTGATGTAATGTCATGTGACCAGAAAAATAGAAAACATGGATACAAGACAATAAGAAAGACATGTTCCATAATTTAAAATACAAGAAGGGCTACTCCAAGCATCCTAAGATCCAATTCGGTTATACCCTATCAATATCTACCGTATTTTCATGCAATCAAGTTGTTGAAGTCGTACGATTCCCTTGGTCAACACCTACAACAATGTAATCAACTCCAGGTACCAAACAGAACCCAGATAGGGTGTGAGATAAATCTCAGTGGGCCACCACCAATGGTGTCTATAAACATTGGCCCATCTCATGGAATATCGCAGTGTGCGGGCATGCATATATAAATTTAAGCAAGTAGTAAAATATAACTAAATACCCAAATACCTACTTCAATCCTCAACTGGTCTCTGAAAATGTAACAAATCCATTAATTAAGTAATTACAATTTAATATTAATAGTTCACAAGAGTCATAGCGAGCAACGACATCACCTCATGATAGTATATATAGTGAAGGTCCCAAGACATAACAATCCATCCTAAAAAATATATCCAGTCAGAGTGTTCCTGGGTAATAACTAGGGTAACATAAATCTCACGGAATGCTAACTCAGTAGTATATGAGTCTATATAAGGGGTTTTAGTTTAATACAAGGAGCTTAATCCAAGTCATTCCACAATAAGGCGCGTACTATGTCCAAGGTGATCAGCCATGGTAAAATGGGGCTAAGCATGGACATGGCACTATAGGATTTCACTATGGAACTTACTAGCCAATGTTGGATCCAAGGAGTGTATCGTAGGTATCCTATAATGATGAAAACCCCCCTATGGCAGTATACTGCGCATCCATGTAATAGATAAGAACCAGAGTCTAGGTGGGTATCAACCTAAGAAGACTTCTTCCTTGAATCAAAATGTGGTTCTTGAGTCCTAATATATTCTCCTCTCAGAATCCAAGGTGATCCTGAGTCAATCCATTATTATTTGTTATTGTAATAATGTAATCATTCATTAGGTTCAATAATTTTCTTCCATTAGGGTGGATTGGCCATATAGAGTTGAAACATTTAATCATGTTTTAATTAACCATTAAGGAATATTAAATTATTGAGGTTCACTCTGCTAAATTCTATCAATATAGAAAGGGGTCCTATGGACATTTAACCTTTATTCAAACTCATCTGATAATGACAAGTTATATACTAGGTATATTTTCCATTTCACATTTTACATTTTATAATCAATTTGAATAACTCCCCTAAGGCGGGTCAAGTGGTCAGCATACATGTTACATTCCATTACGCAATTCTTATTAATAAAAAATCCTTTATTCCAGAAAGGCTATAAATTTGGAAGCTCAAGCAATGGCACACCTAAACGGTGGATCTAATGTGCCAAAATACTGAAACCCAAATATGGAATAACCTCCTATATGGGGTGGATTGACTTGTGGGTATAACTGCTAACAACTAATCACATATTTGGAAAGATCCTAACCTTACGATTCTAATAAGTATTATCATGAAATCAAAATTTGAGAAATAGATTCTGATGGAATCGGTGAGCCCCACACAAATATTCCAAAATAAATGAACTTTAAGGATGAGTTATAGACCAAGAACCTAAGGGTTTTATGACTTACCTCTTCTGGTATTAGCCCTTGATTTGGCTCATATTGGAGTAGATCTAAGAAAAGGTGAAAACGCTCACATGACAATATCTAGGTCGAGAGAAAGAGAGAATAAGATTGGCTAAAGTGGACTCGAGTGCATACCTTTTCTCATCCAACATGATGAAAAGAAGCTCTATTGTATATCAGAAAAATGATATCAATTGATCCCTACATTTGGACTACAAAAATATCCAAATTGAGAGGAAAAGTGTTTAATACCGCTGGTTCTCGGATTAAGGAGGAAGAGGGGGATGAATAGATCATTAAAGAAATTTTGGATACATTACCCATAATTTTTTCATGCGCATAGTTTGTCTTCATGTTTTTTCAGACCATGCAAAAACTGTGTGGGACTGTTCTGCCTAAAATAACATCCTCGACACATTTTGATCAAACTATCTGCAAGCCATGCATGGGTACCAGGGAAAAGGGTCGTTCTTATGGTTTGGTTGAATGGCAGTGCACCAACAGTACAAGGTGGATCTGTTCAAAAAAACACAATACTCATGGTTTTCCAAACCATGTAGAATTCATGCATAGTTTACTCTAAAGCGTGCACCAAGCCTATATTCCCCAAAAAATGGCTTTCTGGCTCAAAACAAGCCCCAGACACCATCAGAACCTTTACGAAATCATTATTCACCTAAATATGGTCCATTTAAAATAATTAGAAAAAAAATTAAAGGATCCATACCTAAGTAAAAAAACCAAGTTCTTACAGTCTTACCCCTAAAAAAATCAACCTTGAGCTCTCCTTCCAAGGGTATAGAAAGACTTTCTGAGAAAACATCTGGCCATTGGGAATATACATCTGCTTCCCTCTCCCAAGTCTCATCATGTACACGTCTGTGCTACCATAGAACCTATAAAAGAGGGACAAAATTTCCTCAGATAGCCTTCATTCTTAGGTCAATTATGTGTATGGGATACTCCTCACATGTAGCATCGACATCTAAATCAACTTCCTCATGATCAAATGTATGAGACAGGTCAGCATGATATTGGTGAAGCTAGGAGACATGAATGATGTCGTGCATGGAACGGTACCTCTGGGTTAGTATTAACCGATAGGATACCGGCCTTACTCTCTATAGTATTTCAAATGGCCTGACGTAATGAGGTGACAACTTTCCCTACTTCATTAACAATTTATCCCCTAGCCGGGGAAATACCCAAAGGAAAACATGATCCCCAACATCAAACTCTATAAGTATTTGATAGTGATTGACATAAGATTTCTATCTAGATTGATTAGTATTCATACACTTCCAGATCATGTGAACCAGTTCTGATGTCCCCTAAACAAGACAATGACCTAGTAGGGTTTCCTCACCTACCTCTATAAAAGCACAAGGGTGAACAACAAATCCTACCATATAAGGCCTAAAAAGAAACCATCTAGAGCATCGCATGAAAAAAGTTATTATAAGAAAATTCAATGAGAGGGATGTGCATATCCCATAAACCATTGAAATCAAAGAACCATGCTCGGAACATATCCTCTATAAACTATATTTTCTGTTCTGATTTTCAATTAGATTGTAGGTGAAAATCTATTCTTAGAAACACCTGAGTCCCCATAGCATTTTTCAAACCCTAATAGAACCATGTAGTGAAACAAGAATCCCTATCAGAAATGATAGTTTGAGGAACCGCATTTGTTATATGATCTGACAAACAAATAGTCTTCCAAACTCAGCTACTGAGAAAGTCTCCTAAATAGGAATGAAGTGGGATGATTTCTTTAGTCAGTAAATGACTTCCCAGATAGAATCGCTACCCTCAGTAACCTAGGTAAGACAAATAAGAAATCCATAGGAACATATCCCCATTTCCATTTAGGTAATGAAACCAGTTGTAACAATCCTATAGGTATCTGGTGCTTTTATTTCACCTACTATCATGTAAAACACCTAGTGATGAATCCTGCAATATGAAATTTCATTCTATGACACTAATACTGGAATCACATATCTCGATACATCATTGAGATTCCTTGATGATATTACCACTGAGAAGTTTGGTACAATTTCATCAACTCCGCTCTCATATCTGCAGGAACCTAGATTCATCCAAATATATGCAGTACATCATCCCTATCCACATACCAATACATAGGTGGGTTATATATTGATATAATCTCACAAAGAACCAAACCATTGGGATTTGGAAACTACCGACTCTTCCCCTTCTCAAGTATGGAAGATGTAACTATTAAGGATAAGAGGCAAGACTACTTTTGATTTCCATGAAACTATAGATGATGTTTAGAAAAAAAGGTCCAATAACCTGCATTCATCACTAGATTCTTGTACGGCCTATGTTTTAGTTTTCCGACTCAGGGCATCAGCGACCACATTGCCCCTTCCAGGCATATAGAAAATCTCAAAATCAAAGGATTGTAGATATTTCACCAATATCTATTTTCTAAGGTTCTAGTCATGTTGAGAAAAGATATACTTGAACCACTTGTGATATATATGCACCACAATGTTCTCACATAATATATAATGTCTCCTACAACGTAAGGCATGGAAAATTGCTGCTAGCTCAAGGTCGTGTGTCAGTTAATTTAAATCATGAGGCCTCATATGCTGTGATCTGTATGTAAATACATTGTCTTACTACATCAAAACTAATCTCAAGACAATGCTTGATGTATCACAAAATATGATATAACCTTTACCTAGTTTTTGATTAATCATAATCGGTGTTGATAGAATCCTCCTATTTAGTTCATGAATGGATTTATCACATTCTTCTGACCACATGAACATATCACCCTTATTTGTAAGTCTGGTAAGAGGTAAAGTTATACATGTGAAGTCATGCATGAAACTATTTTAATATCCCATGAGCACTAAGAAACTTCGGATAACAAGCACATTCATGGGATGCTCCTAGGAAACTACAACACTAACCCTTTCAAGATCAATATATACTCTTGATTATGAATAAATATGACCTAATAAGTGGACCTTTTCAATCTAGAAGTCTTAGTTAGAAAGATGGGAATAAAAAGGATGCTCTCTCAGTGTACTCATAAAGATCTCAACATATTCGGCATGGTCTTTACATGATTGAGAATACACTAAGATGTCATCCACAAATACCACGACAAAAGAGTTCAAATAGCAGTGGAAAACCCTATTCATCCATGCAATGAAATCGGCCTACATGTTTGTAAGACCGAACAGTATAACGAGATACTTATACATACCATACTGATTACAGAAATCTATATGAGTTATATCTGATGGTCTGACTAGCACCAGATGATAACTAGATCTTAGATCGATCTTATAGAACACCTTTGTTCCTCAGAGCAGGTAAAAAATATCATCTATTCGAGGATGTGGGTACCGATTCATGACCATAAGCTGGTTCAACCATCTGTAATCTATGCATAGATGAATGTTTCCAAACCCCTTCTTGGTGAAATGCATAGAGGAACCCCCAATTGGATGTACTAGTCCATATAAATACAATGGACTCTAGGTCCTCTATCTTCCTCATCAACTCCTGAAGCTCGGTAGGTGCCATTCTGTTTGGATGAATGGACACTGGGGTTTGTCCTGAAATAATCTCTATTGTAAACTCTACCCTCTCTTAGAAGATAATCTAGAAAAATCATTGAGAAATAATTCCTTGAAATGATCAACTAATGTAGTCGATTCAGTTTGAGGAAAACCCAAATCCTCCATGAAATGATTTTCAATTTGGGCGGTCACTTTACCTAGCCCATGATGCTTCATTCCAACTCTCCCAGCCTGGACATCCGACTCACCTTTGAAAATATAACCGTTACCTTCTAGTGATATAAAAGAGAACCTACAGCAATAGCAGTCTAAAAAGTGGTGATAGTGGACTAACCATTCAATCCTGATAAAAAAAATTGAATCCCATAATCTCCAGAACAAATAGGTTACACAACAAAGGGTTACTTCCTACCATAAGTGGAAAGTCCCTGAACTGGCATATTCCCTCCATCTGTATTCCCAATGGCATAATGAGTGTAATGACACCATAGTGATACTATATATATAGTCTAAAACATTCCATGATAGATATAGAAATAAAATAGTTTTAAGCACCTATATCAAACAAGGTATCGACAATAATAGAGGCTACTAGAATATTACCTCGAACTGTAGATGGTGTTGTATCTTGATCCTATGGTATCAGATGTAATGAATGCAACTGACCTAATCCACGACCCTGTGCAATAGATGGACTACAATGATCATGATTTCTCTATTGTCACTGCTGGTGATCAGGGGTCGGACTACCATGGCCACGACCTTCTTTTGGATAGACCTTTCGGTGTTATTCGAACTCCCCACCCAATGTGATGCAAAAGAACTTTCTCTTATAGGTGGAGTGGATTCTAGTACTTATTCCACTTATCACTGGTGGAAAGGTCCTGCAGAAACACTGAATATGTCCCATACGACAGTAATCCTCACACTCCATAGGGTCTATATCAAATTGGTGATTCTTATAACCTAGTCATCCATGCTAATCAAACATAAAAGAGATATAAAACTAGATACTCTAGCTTCCATATCCATGAAGAGAAACCTTGAGAGAACGTTTCCTACCACTGAAAGAACTATTTTCCTACCACGACACTAATATATTAGACCAGATACTCATTCCTTCCCTAAAGTTATATTAAGTGATAAGGGCATGGTAAAATATTGACGATACTTTAGTAAGGTGAAATAAATTCATTTGAGTTCAGATGGTGTACTGGAGCTCGTCCTCAAAATGTCTACCATGCAAAATCCCATAATAGGCTAGATGTATTGAAAAGAAATGAAAATAAATGAAGCGTGATGAATATTCCATAACTAAAATAGAACCCTTCTCGAGATTCATAAACTCTCTGGATCTGTAATCTCTCAGTGCTTGAGGAATGAAATGATCATAAAAGGCAATCTAGAAATCAACCCATAACATACCTTGATGACTACTAGCCTTGGTAAGCACATCCCACCAAATCTTGGATGAATCCCAAATAATGTATTTAGAAATACTGAATATTCACTCTAGATTAATTTCAATATGCTCAAAGATAGACATCGTTTCCTTTAGCCATGACTTAGCAACCTGAGATCCACCATCCCCTGAAAAAGTAGGAGGATGCCGCTGCTGAAAATCATGGGTTAGAGCAGCCACCGTAGGTGCAACCAATGAAGCACCGAGCATGGACTACATCAAACATACAAAACTATAACAGACTTAGGAATTAGTGCCCAGATCTGATATAGCAGGTGGTGCCTCATGTGGCACTCTTGGAGGTAAGACTGGCAGCTCAGGGCCCACCACATCTAAAGCGTGATAGTTACCACCTTCCTGGAAAAAAACATGAGGAAATACTAGTGGTATTGGTCTACAAATGCTAATAACACACCTCAGAACAATATTAGAAGCAATGAGATAACAAAACTTTCAGAAAATGAATGTAATAAAACATAATACCACATCCATACTACCCAAACTGCCTGCTTAAATGGCAAGGTATCGGTAAGTGCTCAGGTATATGTTTCATGACATTTCTCTTTTAATTTCTAGGATCACTCCATTACCTTTCATATACATGACAAGGAAGTATAATAATGTGAAAAAAATTCATTTTAGATTCCAAGATTCACTTTATAATGGAAATCCATTTCCGATGAATCAGTTCCCATACACATATTACTAGAAATGGAAACCACTTACTTATAGCATAATGTCCCGACTCAGTAAATTACTCATCCCAAACCATGAGGGCCTACACACCTCATAAATTGAGATAAGAAGTCACTCTATCACATCCAAAGTAAGACAAGTGCAAGTAAACTACCACAACATCACTCAACACTCACATGTATATCATGAATTGTAAAGTAGTGAAATGAACCTATATGACATGGTAATATTCTTTACATGTGAACTCTAAGTTCCTATAATGATGCATGTAAAAGTACTCATTGCCCTCATATCATCAGGATAAGGATGAAATAAACTATATAACAGAGTAATAATCAACAAAACCACACAACATGCGTGTCACCCAATGGTGAAATAATATCAAAATTAATAGGAAAAAAGCATAATAACAATTATAATTTAGTCAACTTGGTTTTTACGCCGAACATCGGTTCATGAATCCCTATAATTACTTATGACCAATTATTAATCATTAATATTCTCAAATATATTATATATAAATAGTAAATCAAGAAATGAAACCACCTCTGATACCACTTTCTGACATACTAGACATGGATGCCACATAACGGTTTCCCAAGCTCGATGGGCCACATGGCCTCATGTGAATCTCCCCAAATGCTAGAGGCCTCAAAATAGTAGCGAGGGACTAGGGTGTGTCTGTGGGAAGACTATTCCCTCATTATCATAGTGTATCATAGTGGAATCATATAAATACTAATAAACAGTGGATGAAGTATAAATAAACAGCTAATGAAAACTGATGTAATAGATAAACGAAGCTAACAATAACTATATGAATGGGAACAAAGGTGATGTAATTTCAGGTGACTGGAAAACTGGAAAACATGGATACAAAAAAATAATCATAACATGTTCAACAATTTTAATGAAAAATATGGTTACTCCAAGATTTCGGAGATCCAACTTAGTCATCTTCTTTCAAGATCCATCCTATCTGCAAGAAATAAAGTGTTTGGTCTCTTATGCTTCCCATTGTCAACACCTGCAACCATGTAATATAATCTAGGAACCGAATGGTTCCCAGATAGGGTGTGAGATAAATCTCATTGTTCCACTACCAATGGTGTTTATAACCTCCATCATGTGTAATGGAAAATATTAGGGTTCAATCAAGAATATATAATGTAATTCAAGAAGTAAAATATATCTTAATACCCAAATACTTACTTCAACCCTTGTCTAGTGTCTAAGAATTTAACCAATTAATTAATTATGTAATTACCATTTAATGTTAATAGGTCACATGAAGCATAGCTAGAACTGACATTAACTCATAAAAGTATATGTAGTGAAAGTCCCAAGTTATAATAACGCAACCTGAAAAAGATATCTAGTGAGGGAGTTCTTGGGTAATAACCATGGAAACATAAATTACAGGGAATGATAACTCAGAAGTACGTGATTCTTTCTAAAGGGTAAGAGAGTAATACTTAGAGTTTAGTCCAAGGTATTCCACAATATGGCCCCTACTGTGTCCTAGGTGATCGACCAAGGTAAAATGGGTCTAAATAAGGACAGGGCCCTATGGTATTTTACCAAGGAACCTACTAGCCAAAGCTAGATCCAAGGGCTGTTTCTGAGGTATACTAAAATTATGTAAAGGTCCTTATGGAAGTATACTAGGCATCTATGGAATATATATGAACCATTTTCTAGGTGGATATCAACAAAATAAAACTATATCCTTGAATCAAAATGGGGTTCCCAAGTCCCAAGGGATTCTCATCTTTGAATCCAAGGAGATCATTAGTCACTCCATTCTTATTTGATATGGTAATCATGTAGTCATTAAATATGTTCAATCCTTTTCGTCCATTAGAGTTTATAGTCTATGTAGCATTTCAACAATTTAATCATGTCTTAATTAACCATTAAGGCATATTCATTTGTTGAGGTTCACATTTCTACCTTCTATCAATATACAAAGGGGTGCTACAAACTTGTAACCATTATTCAAAATCATTTGATAACGCCATGTCATGTAATTGATATACTTTCTATTTCAAATTTAACATTTAATAGTAAATTTGAACCAATTGCATTGGGTGGATCAAGTGGTGAGAATACATGGTACCTTCCATTATGTAATTCTATTTAATAAAAAACCCCTTATAATAGGATGGCTCACCATTAGGAAGGTTAAGCGAAGGCACACCCAAACGGTGGATCAAAAGTTCCAAAACACTAAAACCCAAATATTTCATAACCTTTGACATGGGGTGGATTGAGTTATGGGTGTTACCACTAACAACTAATCACATATTTGAAAAGAGCATAACCATAAGATTATAACAAGTATAATCTTGATATGTGAATTTGAGAAATGGATTCTGATAGAATCGGTGGGCCACACATGAATATTCTAAATTAATGAACTTTAGGTATGAGTTATAGACTACCCACTTTAGGATTATAAGACCCTCCTCCTCTGGTATAGGCCCTTGATTTAGCACGAATTAAAATAGATCTATGAAAACCTGAAAAATGTTCACATGATAATATGTTGGTCGGGAGAAAGAGAGAGGAAGAAAAACTAAATGGGACTCGATTACATACTGTTATGCATCCAATATGTTAAACAGAAGCTCAATTAGATACCGGACAAATGAGATCTCTTGATCCCTATCATTGTCCTTTAAAAAGCTCAAAATAGAGAGAAAAAAGGGATTAACCTCACTAGTTCTGAGTTTATAGAGGGAGAGTGGGTAAAGAGATCATTAATAACATTTTGGAAATTTTTCCTAGAATTTTATCCTAGGCACGATTTTTGGAACCTTGCACAAACCCTGCACAAACCATGTGAGACGGTTCTACCTCATATAACACCTTCCACAAAGTTTGATCAAATCGTGCATAATCCATGCCCAGGTACCTGGGTAAATGAGGAATTTACATGGTTAGGCCGCACCAACTTGTGCCAACCATGCGAGGAGGCTCTGTCCAAAAAAACAAACTCTGCATGGTTTTCCAAACCATGTAAAATTCTTGCACAATTTACTCTAAACTGTGCACCAAGATTTTCTTACCCAAAATGATGGGTTATGGGCCCCTAACTGCCCTGAAAACCCTCATAACCTTTACTAACTCATTAGAAATCTAAAATAGGTCCAAGGTAATGATTTAGAAAAAATATTAAAGGATCCATACTGGATTGAAAAATTTGGGTTCATACAATTTTGGTGAAAGTGCCATCAAACATCTCCTCAGTATCAACATCCCATGTATGCAAGAAGTGAAAAACCCCCCATAATTGTTCAAAGATGAATCATGAATAGTAATAATTGTAATTTTTTAAGGGATAATAGGCATTAAATGGATACATCATAACATGGTTACTCATGGATACTATATGCTAAGGAAATATAGATTACGACTTGGTCTCTAGAGAACTAGCTCAAAAATTATTTCCTCAATAATTTTAATAGTTTATTTTTTCAATCATCTCCTCAATAATTTTCCAATAATGGTTATAATAATTATTTTTTAAGTATCTCTCATTAAATATGACCGAAATTGAAAATTATAATGTAGTCTTAGATTCCTCTTTAGAGTAAGAGTAAAAAATAATAGGAAATCAGTCAAGGAATAACATCCTATATGAATTCAATGAAAATAAATTTCAAGAATATAGAACAATAATTAAAATAATAAAATATTCAATAATTCTAATAATATAAAAAATAATAAAAAATATATTTCAATAATCTCCTGAAAAATATTACTTTTATTAAAATGATTGTTATGTGATTTCAGTTTTGAAGCATTATTTCAATAAATAATGACTCCTAGACAAGTAAAAAGATGAAACAATCCAAGGCTATCAACAATAAATATCTTTAATGACTCCCCCAAAAATAAAATGATATTGCATCTACATTATTATGGAATTCGTTTTTGGAGATAATGTAAGTATGTAAAAGATAAAAAATGAAATGAGAACATTTTTATTTTAAATAGGGATTGGAGAGCTACCTATAGTAAAAATAATCCCCTGAAGAATCTTTTTTGATGGTGATAGGATATTAAAGATAGGAAAAAAAAATTTTAAACAAAATAATAGTAATAGTGAAACCATTAGTGTAAAGGGGTTAACCAATATGTAAGAAGAAATATAGAAGGTGTACATAGTCAGTTATAAGAGAAAACAACTTAAATAAATTCATTAACTACCGACATAGATTTTTAGGATGACTAATTGATAAAAAATTCAAGAAACTTTAATTCAAAGTTCCTAATACCTCAACTGATATAAAGGAAACTAGAAATATGGATTTAATACCATAATGTTCTAACAATGATATCGTCGACCAGATGGACGAACATAAGAATTAGTATGTGTCATCTATTGGAATAGAGGTACCCTTTCACTATCAAGAACTAGTGGTTGTATGTCAGCAATATGATGGAACATATGATATAGAAGGTTAGATAATGGCATTAAATTATCACTAATGAATGTAAAATAAGAAAAATATCTAGAAATTACTAAATAAATGCCGAAGTAAAATGAAAATAAGAAAGAAAGAAGTGTTGTCAGAAGTGTGTCTCATCCATAAATATGAAAAATGGTTCATTAGGGAATATGGAATACATTGAGAATAAAAAATAGACACCCATAACAACATACAAAAGGGAAAGGTACTTGGACATAAATAAATTTTATAAGCAATGTTCTCACTAGACACATCAGGAGTCCCCTCCTGAATAGTAGGGATCTAGAACAGATCTTCCCCAATGAAAACATCTAATGGGGATGGGGAAGGAGGATAGACCATGGTGGTGGCTATCGTGGTGCTAGAAGTTGGCAAGGTCGAGGATGTATAATATGTGGAGGTGTTGATGCATACTAGAGTCATACATTAGGTAGCTAGATTAATTATATGTACTGTGGATGAAGATGGGAGGGTGGGGCCATTTCCACATTTGGCCTACTCATTTTTATACTACTATATGGTAGCACTATTAGTGATCATGAGGGGGAGATCGATATGGGTGGTAATAGAAGAAATTTTGGGGTTAGCATGTGGCTGTGGTTGGAGAAAAAATAGGATTTGGTTGGGGTGGGTGGTGAAATGGATTCAAAGATAAAGGGAAATTTGGCATTGGTTCTCTAAAATAAACTAAACAACCAACCATATGTCAGATAGAATGGATGGGGTTGGTGTAGTAGTGGAATGTGGTGAAACTGTGGTGGTAGTGGATGGTGCAGATGGAGAAGAGGTGGAAGTGGGGTATGAGGTGGTTGTAGGGGTTGATGTGGAAGCAGGGGATGTTGGATCAGTAGGGGTAGGGTGATCCTGAGCTGAGTAATGGGCTAGGGTATTTGATGTTTGATCTTATTTTGTATTGGCGATGTACATCGGGTCCCACTAGTATAAACCCTCGATCTTCTTGATTATCCCTATCCTATAGAGCATGAGTAGATCAATCAAATATATGGTCCCAATGCATGTTTGGGGATGATGGATTTCATAGACACTGATATGTTGGTCCAAATGCATGATGAAACTAACACCAATGAGAGTACTCTACTCCCTCCATACTAGGGTCAAAATAATAGTGTGTGAACTATCTGGACATGTTGATGGAAGGGAAAAACATGGGTGAGTAAGAACGAGTACATCAATCTAATTGATCCTCTCATGAGAATCTCCTAAGTCATGAAAATCTTTATCTAGTGCCCTGTGAAGAATCCACATGGAAGCACCCTGAATATGTGTTCTCTTTATTGCAAATGGAACGTTAATTATTTATGTATCCTGTTTGATCTGTTACCAAAAAATCATTGTGTTTTCCTTGTCGAAGTGTATCCACATGTAAGAGATGGTAGGATAGGCGATAGAATCCATAGTTTAGATATTGAGTTTGTCTCTAAATTCACCCAAAGTGTCCTCCTAGGGCCTACCACTGAGTTGGATGATAACATGGAAATCATCAATATAAAATGTAGATAAGAACATATGGAAGAGTTATCAAAATGTATCCTCACTCACATTGGTGATGCATGAGAGGTCTATCTGGTATAAGAGATCAAGTTCCTCCTCATGTCTGTGAATTTGATAAATAATGGAAAGGTCTAACATCTTGTTGTCCCACATCAGCATATCCTTGAAATGGACCAAGCATAGCCGATGCTCTAGAGTAGGAAGGTAGAGGATTGGAAGAATCTGTGGCTGTAGAGCTTCGACCTAGGAGGAGTAAAAAGATGATTTGAAAAAAGAATAAGTCAAGGGATTGGAAGAAGCTAATGTGGAGAATGAGGGGAAAAGATCATTAGGTGGTGGTGAAGGTGAAACGATGGGGTGCTAGGGTGGTGGAGGATTTTTTCCCTGTTGGATCGCACACTTCACATTTTTTTCAAGCCATGGAAAATGGTGGAACTGAGAAAGGAGGGAATGAAAAAAGGTTTACCAATGTGTGTGAAGAAAAATATGAGGTGATACATGGGTGGCCAATAGACACGCGAGAGGTGAGGTAGGTTGACAGTCAGTAGGAGGGTAGTGGGCCATGAGATAGGAAATGACGGGGGGTGGGTGATTCTGTTAACCTATGGGTCACATCTATTAAATCCACCTCAATAATTTTTTGGTTTGTCTTCATTACATGATATGTAATTATTTTGTATTTAATTTTTCACATACCAACACTTCCACATAGTGTATATTTTTACACGAAATGATTTTTGTTTTCACGTTATAATTTATTTTGAAAACAATATTTTTTTAAATTATTTTTCAATATCATGACTTCTAAAAATCTCAAATATTATTAAACTTATTTACTCTCTTTTATAACCTTTCTATGGTTTCCTCATATTCAGTACTTCATTTATTTTTTTGAGTTAAAAATTATTCCGTTTAGATGATTTTAAATGTAAGGGAATACCACTCTTGGGATGGTTCTTGAAAATTTAGTGTATGAAAAGTCGGATGAAGTAGCTCATTGTAGGTGATGTGAAATTCAAATTATTTTGTCTATTGTGTCCATTTTTAGTAGAATATAATTACCTTCATCCATACCTATTATTCATACCATAAACATTATTTTTAAGGAGGAATATGGTTTGACAATATGTTTACTGACCTATTTTCTAGGTATCTATAACTAAGTCAAAAACAACATGTTCTTCATGCACTCTGAAAATAAACCTTCCTTGATTTCCATCTATTATTTCCTTACAAATGGAGATAAATGGTCTACCTAGATTTATGGTGACATATCCTTCTTCATCCATAACTAGGACATGGATATCTATATGATCATTTAATTTTCCCACTTCAACTAGAACATCATTGAGTAGTCCAAAAGTGTTCTTAGTTAGGATATAATCTAGTTGTAGTGCCATTGTTGTTGTTTTTAATTATCCAAGACCTATATTTTTGAATAAAAACTCATAGGAATGAGATTGATACCTGTTACAATATTTCACAGGGCTCTGTTAAAATTATATGTCCCTATAGTGCATGGAATTGGGAAGCATCTCAGGTCTAACATCATTGGATTTAGCTTACACTAAATTTTTTTATAGAATTCATCATTTCTATAGATGAATAATAGGTCCTCCATTTTATTATATCCGGATATAATGTTTTTGAATAATTTTTCATAAGAATGAACTTGAGTAATTTTCACTATAAAAGAAATATTGATTTGTAATTATTTAAATATCTCAAGAAACATTTTATATTGACCCTCTGTAATGAATCAGAACTATATCAATTAAATTTCCCTTGTTATGTTTGTTTCTTATAGTACATATCACATAAAATCACATAGAGAAAATAATATAAACATCATAAATGACAAATTAATTAAATATGGGGTATTTCTATATGCTAAGGAACCTATTCCAATAAAATATTAACTTGACCTCAAGAATAGTAATATAACCTTTATGAGTAGTAAATCAAACTAGTTAATAGTAAACTAACCCAAGAATGTATAAATAAATTTAGGAATCTTATAAATGAAGGCATGCTATAATTATTTCATAGTATTAGTAAGTGGATATTTTAAAATTTAATATTTAAGTGTTTGTATTTTTTTAATTCATAAATATATAATTATTATTTTTTAAATAAAAAATGAATTAAAAAAACATTTTCATAAAATTTATTCACAAATAAATATTTTTTTCTTATGATCTATGTATAATTTAATGACACCTTAGAAATTTTTTCATAGTGTCATTAAATCAATAAAAATTTTAAAAACAATATTTTCGAGTAAATGATGAATTTAATTGGAAATTAAATTTCTCATATTTTAAAAATTATTTTCATAAATTATAGTTAATTTTTGAATTCAACATGTCAAAAATTAGTTAGGGTGAAGTTTTTAGTTTTTTCAAAAATAGAAGAATTTTTTGTGAATAGTAAAATATGATAATTTACGATAACTACTAATTACATGATTTATTATGTCAGAATTGATGTACGGATAATGTAAAAACATAATCTCAAACTATCATTCATTATTTTAATATAATTTAGGATAATTATCAAACTAATCAGAGTGATGAGCCAAAATAATAAAAAAAGGAATAAAATATTCAAAAATCACCACTCTCCTCCAATTTAAATACAACCCCTCACCACCTCTTCTTCTCACACCGTAAAAGATTGTCTCATTGTCAAATTTCTACCAATTAATCTTCCCAGGTACCTCCCCCATGTCTAGTATCTCTAGGTCTTAAAAAAGGACCAAAACCCATCCCCTTAATGAGTTTCTAAAGGAGGAGTATTCAAGTTCTAATATCCTCTCCCTTTTCATTTTAATTTCATTTTATGTTCTTTTCTTTTATTATAATTTCCTTACCTAACCTCATCCAAATATCATGATGACTCCATTACATTACATATATTAGAATTTTATTATTCTAATGGAATAATCCATCATCAATCCCTTTCCCCCACTCCCTTTTATTCTAAAATGGTAATGTTGTCCATGAGGTGTTGTTTCATGACCATTAAGGATGAAAGGTTTTTTTTTCTTTCACCATATTCAAAGGTATTTATAAAACCATTTTAATTCTCTAAATATATATATATATATATATTATAACCCTTTTTATGATCTATATGTAACATATTAACCTTATATTATATAATAAAATAAAATGAGATTGTTGTTATATAAACCCTCTAAAATTAATCTAAACAAATATCGTTAACATGTTATCTAATGATTCATCCTCATAATATATATAAAAATAAGATATATAATCATTTAAACTACTATATTTTCATTAATAACATATAATTCCAATTCTGTAGAATTATACCCATTTAACAAGAACTCTTTTACTCATAAACAGCAGAACTAATCAAGGAATTCAAAAAGACGAATGCTCTTCAATGATGAAATTAAACTCTATGAATCATAAGTAAGGACATAAATTAACATAATAAAACAATAATGAATAAAATAAATTTTGTGAAGGTTCTGGATTAATTAATTAATGGATTTAATTTAATTTTCCAGGGATTTAAGGTCATGTAAAGAACACATTCAGATATAAGGTAAGGGTTTTCTTCCCATAACTTCATTTTCATTCAGAAAATATTTCTTCTTCTATACACCAATGTAATTCTCCATTATTATTATAAAATTATTCTAAATTATGTGTATATATACCAACTGCATGTATCCAGATCAATTCACCTTTCTTTTATTATAATTACTTTTTTACAAAGGATTGCTTCTCAATCCTTCCAAATACACAAGCCAGATTAAAGGGAACATCTTGATTAGGTACCCATTTTCAGGTAACATATATAATATATTTTAAGATAGAATTATTTTTATACAATTTATATTTTTAATGAAAAACTATTTTATTTTATTCTTGGTTTTATACAATGATTTTTTTAAATGAATTCTTCTTTGAATAGTAAAAAAGTGCATTTCTCTCAAGGATTCATCGATGATTTTATAAAATAATTTTCATCTATTTCCAATCCATTGTTTATTATGATGTTTAATAGGTATTAATAGTTTATTATATCATTTATGATATTTTATTGAAGGTATTATTATTAATTTTATCGTGGATGTGCTATCTACATATAATTATCCAGATTAATCTGAATATTTAGTGGTTACGTTTATTAATTTGGGAAAGTTATATAAATTTCATATGTTATTTTAAATATTAATGTATAAGTTGATTATGTTTCAACCCCTTCATATGAGTAATTCATTGGATTTTTATATTTTGGTAGGAGACGGCTATAGAAACTTGGTGCATTGGTAGGTCTCATGAGATAAACACATTTATTTATGGGAAAACGTCTTACCAAATTATGTATGGTGTCTTGGTCAAAGACTTGACGGTATGTTTATGATGTCTCAAATTACTCATTCCCCCGATATGATATTAGTATTTGATATTCCATGTGATTATTACACCAATACAATGTCCATGTATATGTATCATTTTCATGTGATTATTTATATTGTATTATTTATTCATTTTTTATTCCTTCCATATTATAATCATGTTTTTATTTAAAGATAATTTTTTTAGTTATTTACCCCGCCTTATTGTTTATTTTTAGCTTATGATAAATTCATACACTAGTTTATTATTACTGATCACCCATTTCTTATTTTTATTTTCCCCATGATGCTAAAATGAATTTTATAAATGACATGAAAAGATAATACTGAGGAATAAGAGTGTTTCAAAAGGAGTTTCTATGATGTATTTCATTTTATGTTTTAATGTTGAACATATTAATGTATCATGTTTCCAAATATACAAAACTATTTGGCCCTTCTGGATGTGTCTTCCTTGTTTATATGAAAATTTCATTAAGTAAGGAACCATCTTTTTTCTACTGGGGTCGGGGTCCTTATAGTTGCAATCAGATGAAGTTTAGTAGAAACATTGTAAACTAGATTTAGAAATTGTATATTAGGGAACAAAACCCTTATATAGACGTTTAGGATAATCATATAATAATATCCTAGAATTTTGGTAAGGTTGAGATTATTTGTATATTTCTAGAAATACATACCTATCTAGATACTACATGTGGGAATGGTTCTAGAAGAGATGTACCTAGGGGTAAAATCTCTAAAAAGGTTTCACAAGACTGACTTAGGGTAACATGGTACACAATAATGGGCCTTACTGTGAACCTATTTTGACACACCTGGGGGATATTCTTATGATGATTCACATTTTCTATACAAACCATTATGATGGATTTAAAATTAATTATGTCCCCATAGAACCCATGTTTTTGATTATGAGAATAACTATAAATATAATTTTAATATATGTAATTTATTTTTCTAGTTTGATATTATAAATTAAGATTAATATCCTAATCTAGTTTATTCTATTATTTAGAAATGAAACCTTGTGAAAGGAATGGAAACTTTATTAATACGTGTATACCGTATAGGGATTTCCCTCATATGCAAGATAATGATACTGGTACTAGATCTATTATTGGTTCTTATAAACATATTACTATATTGGGACAGTTGAATCAGGTCATAAAGAATAAACACACCCATATATATAATCCTATCCCACAACGTGTAAGAGAAATGATAGACTTCTTTATGTGACAACAATATACATTATTCAATGGGACTAAAAACCCATTCATAGCAGGGTAGTGGATAACTTCCATATAGAAGACATTTCTTACTTTTAGAAGAAATGAAAGGGAGATGATTATCATGGAAGTGTATCATCTCTCAGGTGATGTTGATCAATAGTTCTTATTAATTCAAAACACCAAAGAAGGGGATGAAATTGAATATATGGAGTGGATGCTTTTTAAGTTATTTTTCCTAGAAAAATATTCTCCTCAGAAACATGGAACAGATATGGGGATACTATTCTTGAGTCTAATATAGAAATAGGATGAAAATTTTGTTATCTATAAAGACAACTTTACAAGGTCAGTAAGGCAGGCCACAGACTACATACAAAATAAAATATATATCGATTCTTTAATGGCTTAAATCCATTCCTCTAAAGGGAATGGGTCCCCAAAACATCACATAATATGAATATATAGTCTCATGTGATGTTAAGAAATGTAAATAATTCTCTAAGTATTATAACTTTAAATGGAAGCAATAGAATAAAAGGTTTTCTGAAAACTAAGGAAAATGAAATATGGAATGGTTGAAGAAGGGAATATTTTACAATCCACCTTGTAGTAGTTGTGGGAAGAAAAACCCTAGTACTTCCCTGAAGGGAATTGGAGCCTATTATATGTGTAGATAAAAAAGGCCACCCAACCCATGATTAAAAGGGAAAGAAATAATATTACAATGTTCAATGCTATAATTGTAAAGATATGGGAAGTTATGAACAATAATATCCAATACGTCAAGGAAACCTTCCACAAAGAAGGCCAAGTGAGAATTTATAAGCTTATGTGGTCACAGATACTAAGGTTTAAGTTCATAATGATGTCATGGTAGGTACTTTCATAATTGCCTCAAACTTATGAAATTATTTATTAAATTCTTGATCATCGTATTCTTTTATAACATCCTAATTTTCCCAGAAAATTAAGAATTTTCCATTTGATTTAATAAAGGAGTTATTATTCAAATCTCTTTAGGGAATTATGACTGCAATAAATATGTGTCAATCATTCCCCTTTTTTAGATATAATCATTCTTTAGTAGACAACCATATCATCAATCCTATAATTGAATTTTATATAATTCTTGGTATGGATTGGATTTCAAATTATGATTTGAAAATATATTGTAAGTGGAAATGTTATAATATTTTAGAATGATATAGAAATCCTCATTATTAGAGCAGAAACCTCATCATTGGATTATTATGTATATCCACACCCATGATCTCTACTGAATGTAACTCTTTGGATGAAATAAAAAACAATATCTATGGGTAAGAAAAGAAATCATCAAACTGAGGACATACCTATTGTAAAATAATACATTGTTGTATTTCAAGTGGATTTACCATGAAATCCTTTGAAGCGAAAAATTTTGT
This sequence comes from Viscum album, assembly GCA_963277665.1. Lineage (NCBI taxonomy): Eukaryota > Viridiplantae > Streptophyta > Magnoliopsida > Santalales > Viscaceae > Viscum > Viscum album. The sequence continues at coordinate 571,685,155 of OY728122.1, read as the reverse complement.
TTTCTATTTATTTAATTCTTGGTGCAAGGATTATATCAAAGACTCCTTATAGAATGGACAAAGTGAAATTAGTGGAGATGAAGAAATAACTAGATGAGATGAATAGAAAGTTTTCTATTTCCCTTGTGTTCCTCCATGGGGAGGTCATGTTCTTTTTTAAGAATAATTATCAATCAATGAGGATATGCATTGACTATAGGGAGATCAATGCTATTTCGATAAACAACAAGTGTCTTATAACTCACATTGATGGTTTATTTGATCAACTTCATAGAGCCCAATATTTTTCAAAGATTTATCTTCGATGTGGATATCATTAATTATGTGTTTTGAAGGAATATATTATAAATATAGGATTTCGAACTAGGTATGGGCATTATGAGTTTACAGTATTTCATTTGGATTGAATAATGTACCCTATATTTTCAGTGATCTAATGTATAGAGTTTTCAAGGAATATAATAATGATTTTTTGTGGAATTTATTTATGATATATTTTTGTACTCTGAAAGCTATAAATATCATGTGTATAACTTGTGCATTATTCTAAAGACTCTTATAAGAAATGAGTTATATAGGAATTTTAGAAAGTGTGAATTTTGGCTTTAAACAATTTCATTTCTTTTCCATATTTTCTTTAATGATTGAATTATTATTGATTATATGAAGAAAAATGATGTTTAGGGATGGCCTACTCTAATAAACATAACCAAAGAACGTAGTTTCATTAGTTTATTAGGTTATTATTGGTGTTTCATTTAGAATTTTTCCTGGTTAGCTAACTCATTAACCAAACATACATGTAAAAGGGTTATGTTTATATGGGAAAAATAATGTGAAGAATGTTTTGGATAATTTAAAAAGATATTAGAAAATTATTTAATTTTGACTCTACCATTGAGAAATTATAGATTTGTTATTTATAGTGTTGAATCAAAGTAATGGTGTTGATGTGTCCTTATACAAAATGATAGAGTTATTTTATATGAATCAAGTAATTTAAAAACTCGTGAATAGAACTATCTAACTCATGATATTTAGTTATCATCTTTCATATTTAATATGATGATATTGAGAAAAACCCTCTATGGTGAAATATGTGAGATATATATGGATAAAAAGAGTTTAAAATATATCTTCTCATATAAAGAACTCAACCTATGGAAAAAGGTGACAGTTAGAGCTACTCAAGGATTATTATTATTCCATACACTACCACCCAGGGTAGAGAAATAATGTGGAAGATGCATTGAGCATGATGGATCATTGTGTAATGAAAACAATGAGGATTGACAGGGATCATTTGTGAATGGAACTAGTTAGTATAGATATGTGAACTATCAATGAAGGTGAAACATCACTACTTTTTCAATTTGTTCCCCAACCATATTTATTGAGAAAAATTAAAAGTTCTTATACTGATGATGAGAATCATCAGAAGAAAATTAAAGCCGTGAATGATTTTATGTTTCCAAAATTCATGTGTGAGGATAGAATTCTGAAATTTGGGAGGAGGCTATGTGTTACCTCTATACTCAAGATAAAAAGGGAGTTTTTGGATGATAGTCATAGTTAAATTTTCTATTTACAATAAGGTATAAATAAGATGTATATATATTTGAAGGAAAATTTCTGGTGGGATAACATGAAGTAGGAATTTGATGATTATGTATCAAAATTTTCATTCTATCAAAAGTTGAAGGCTGAAAGGCAGCATTCTAGAGGAATTATTCAACCTCTACATATTTCTACATGAAAATGGGATGACATCACCTTGTATCTTGTTTCACTGGATTACCAAAAACACCAATAAAGTATGATGCAATATGGGTAATTGTTCATAAAATTACCAAATCTACAAATTTCATCATTGTAAGGGAGGCTTTTCCAAAGGATCACCTTGCACAACTCTATATAACTGAATTTTTTAGACTTCACAGAACACGTCTGTCAATTGTGTCGCATCATGATCCACAATTTATATAGCAACCCTGCTTTATCTAAAATATCTTATTAAATCATTTTAAAGTCAAAAAACATAAAATCATTACATAATCACAACCCAAAGGATTAATGTCTTGGGATAATTATGACCATATATAACATTTACCAAATAAAACATAAACTGTTGTTTAATTCCTTCTTCTATGACGTCTTATTGGCCCTTGAATTCTTCATAGTACATATAGTCATGTATGAATATATACCAAAAAGGGGTGATCCAAAAGCCTAGTTATAGGATAGATAAGATCATGAAAAAATAAAACATGGGGTGAGCATAATCAATATCATAATAACATAAGAAAAGGTTAATTTCCCTGAGATAGAAAATTAGATGATGGCATGAAATGCGGTAATACATAAAAATGATACATAATCTCTTAGTGGTTACCTACCACACATAGTTTTGAACAAATCTAGGATCATGATAATTAATATTTCACTTTAGTAATGAGTTTATTCGCATTACCCAATTCATTGAAGTTATATATAATTATTGGCACACCCATAACATCATAACATTTACACTACACTATGTAATTCTGGTCGCACCCATCACATCACAACATTTGCATTATCTTAAATTCCACATAAAACGTATATAAATATTGAACATATAATAACACATGGAAAGGAATGGGTTTAATTTCACAAGAATAAATTCATAAAATTTTGGGTTCCCAAATTAAATATGGAATAACATACTTGATATAAAAATCATCAACCTTGAGTGAAGGAAAGAGTCTTGAGAAGTAACATGTGTGTTCCTTTTTTTAAATAATAATTATTTTAGAAGACAGTGCGTTTGTCATAAACTCTTGTAAGAAACATGTATATTCCATAAATGTAATATAATGATGGAGAATTTTTTTTAAGGAACAACCATTATGAATACGTCGTGAAAGATGGAAAACTGAAGAAAGAGAGTTGGGTTTGATAATTCTCCCAACCTTTTGTCTGAAAGATTCCTTCACATTAATATCATGTATAACAACATTAAATTCCTTAATTAGAAATTAATGAACCCATTAATCATGAATATTATTCATTATGTTTTAATTATGTTCTTTTATGGTCATTTGGATGAGTTATAGTGTTTAATTTCATCGTTAGGGAACATTCATTTTCATGGTTTTCATGATCAGTTCACTAATATTAATGGATGGAAGTTAGTTTTAATGAGTATTGTCATACAAAATTTCTATTATTTGTGATTAATGATCCTTTTGAAGCCTAAAATACCATACAATGTATTTTGATATCAACCATGAGGATGATTCATTAGATAGATGTTAATGACGATCATTTTAGGATAATTTTGGCGGTTTTTCGAACACAGCAAACATGTTTAGTTTTATCATTTTGTATTATGAGTATTAGTTGTCTCATAAATATAAAAAAGGTTATAAAATGAACTTTAAAATATTATTTAAAAAAATTAATGGTCTTATTATTATCCTTGATGGTTTTTATGGGAAATGAATGTGCATCTCCCACGATGTTAGTAAATTGGCACATCAAGGATGACGATTCCATTTTTAATATAAAATAGAGAGAGAGAGGAGTTTAGTTTTTGATCTTCCATTAACATGGTATATTATAGCACATTTACTTTTTTGGAGTTTTCATTGCATTTTTATTAATTTAGGTGATTAGAAAATTAGAAAATAAATTGAAATTGGAAAGACATTAAATTAAAAAGAGAGAGGATTAACCTCTTGAAATCTCCTCTTGAGATACTCCTCAAGGATCCTAAGAATGGTATTTTTATGATACGTAGAGATTCTGGAATGGGTTAGGATCTATGGAAGATTATTGGTCATAATTTAGTCAATGCACAAATCTTGGGAGGGGTAAGGAGAATAAGGTGTGAGGGGTAATATTTATAGTGGAAGATATGGGTGTTTTCTCAATATATTATACATTAGTTTATTATTTTGGCTCAAGAAAATAAATATTTTGATAATTTACTCTAGATATTTTAAAATAATTGTGTATGGTTCTATATAAAGGTGATTACATCATCCTTACATCAATGATGACTCAAAAATTCATGCATTTCACATCTTTTGAAAATTGTCATATTTGACTATTCTTAAAAAATTCATGTATTTCAAAAAAAATAAATAAAATTCACTCTAAACATTTTTAATTTGATTTTTTTAATTTTTAATTAAAATCATCATTTACATGAATAATAAATATTTTAAAATAACAACTTACTTTATAGAAATTTCATAAATTAATTAAGGTATCATAAAATTAAATTAAACTCATAAGACATAAATATATTAATTTTTGAATACATTTTATGAAAATAAAAGTTCTTTAAATTATTTAATTAATCATAAAATTTTAATTATTTATTATTTATTTTTAAGAAATACCCACACTTAATAATTTTTATAATATTTATTTACTTATACTATGCTATAATTATACAATAATTTTATTTATAGGATGCATATATTTTATTTATACTTTCATGAGTGTGGTTACTATTCAAGTTTCTGGTTTACTATTCAAAAGTGTCATATTACATTTCGTAATGTTAGGATACTATTTCGTTGGTATTGGGTTTTTAACTTCTAGAAATACATTTAATTTTTTAATTCATCATTTATAAAGCTTTTACTATGGTCTCTAAGTTATTTTATGTGTTTTTTAAAATATATTAAATTACTATAAGAAGGAATAAATTCCATTGATGAATGTTTTGGTTGTAATAATTTACATAGAAATTCTAGTAAAGTCTTAAAAAGGTTTTGGATATTGTGTTTCATTTGAGTACAAGTTATCACACTCAAACCATCAGGGAGTCAGAAAAGAAGATCAAAACTTTTGAAGACATGCTGAGATCATGCCCATGTGATTTTTATGGTATGTGGGATAATTATTTACCTTTGGTTGAGTTTTCCTACAGTAATAGTTTCCATTTTAGTATTCATATGGCACCTTATGATGCATTGTACATAAAGGGTTGTCGTGCACCAACTTGTAGGGATGAAGTTGAAAAGAGGAAGCTTATAGGACAAGATCTTATGGTAGAAACAATAGTGAATGTAAAAACTATTAAAACCCATATCAAATTATATCAATGAAGTCGAAATATCTCTGCCAATAATCAATTTAAGGATTTTGAATTTCTAGTGGGAGGTCACATTTTCATGAATGTATCTCCATGGAAGGGTGTTATAAGATTTGTGAATAAATGGAAATGATCTTCTGGTACATTAGACCTTTTAAAATAATGGAGAAAATTAAAGATATGTATTATAATTTTTTAATGCCTCCTAACCATTTTTATGTACAGAATGTGTTCGATATCTCTTTTTAAAGAAGTACATGCCAGACCCGATAGATGTACTCACATTTGAAGGAATATAATTAGAACCTAACTTATCTTAATGTGAAGAGCCTATCTCGATTATGGACACTAAAGCACATGTGTTAAAGGGAATGTATGACTCATTTAGTAAAGTTAAATTTAAAAAATAATAAAATTTAAGAGTCGATGTGGTTTCTTGAGGAGCTTCTGATAACGAACAACCTAATTCTTTTTGTGGGGTGATAATCTGGAAATTTTGGAGGATGAAATTTTTGTAGAAAGGGATAATGTAATGACCAAGAACACTATCAATGAAATTTCCTTTCATATTCTTTTTTCATATAGTATAGATCACATATAATCACATAGATAACATAATAAAAACATCATAAATGAATAAAGAATGAGATAAGAAGTATTTCTAGAAGTTAAGCAACTTATACCGATGAAATAGTAACTTGACCTTAGGAACAGTGATATGACCCTTATGAATAGTAAATCAGACTAAGGAATATTAAAATAACCCATTAATGTATTAATAATATTTAATCATATTATAAATGAAGTTATAATATAATAATATCACTGAATATGTATGTAAAAATTTAAAAAATTAATATTTAAGTGTTAGTAATTTTGTAAGTCATAAATGTTTAATTACAATTTTATAATTAATAAAATGGTTTCAATGAAATTCATTTTCATAAAATGAATTTATAAATCGATTTTTTTGTCTTATGATCTTAGAATATTTTAATTAGACCTTAGTTAATTTTTCACTGTGTTATAAAATCAGTTATAATATTAAAAGCTGTATTTTTGAGTAAATCATGAATTTAATTATAAAATAAATTTTTCATTTTTATAAAATTATTTTCTTAAAATGGAGTTCCATTTTTAATTATGAATTTTTTAAAATGGTTAAATTTAATTTTTTTTATTTTTCTAAAATACTTGATTTTTTTGATGAATAGTAAAATATGATAATTTACGATAAATGTTAAATACCTGATTTATCAAGTCATGGGTGATTTATGAATTAGGTTATCCCATAATCTCAAAATATCCTCCATTATGTTAAAATATTTGATGATAATACTCAAACTATTCATAGTCTTGAGCCAAAATAACAAACAAATGAATATAATATTATAAAACACTAATATCGTCCACTATAAATTCCACCCCTCACCACCACTTCTCCTCACACCTTAAAATCATTGAGACATGTAAAATTTCTACCCAATACACTTCATAGGTCCGTCCCCCATGATCAGGATCTCATGTTCTTAATAGAAGTCAAAAACCCATCCCCCAAAAGAGGTTCTCATGTAGGAGTATTAATGAGGTAAAATCATATACCCTTTACTTTTAATTTCATTTTAGGACGTTTTATTTTAATATTCATTCCTCACCTACCCTCATAAAAATAGAATTATGAATCTATTTCCATACATATAATTGAATATTTTTATGCTAATGTAATAATCTAGCATCAATACCCATTCTTATATCACATTTATTCTAAAAAGGGAAACATCGTTCGTGTGGTGATGTTTCATTGCCTAAAAGGAAAAAACTCATTTTCATTCACCAAATTCAAATATATTAATAAAACCATTTAATGGTTCAAATAGATATTAAAATGTATATGAAACTCCTTTTTATGTTTTGGATGTAACATATTTATATATTACATAATGATAAAACAAAATGAGTTAGTTGTGATCTAAAACAACTTAAATTAATTCAAACGAATATCATTAACATGTTATCTAATGATTCATCATCACACTAAATTGAAAAATTATATATATAACCATTTAAAATTATTAATGTTCATTAATAACATATAATTCGAATTCTGGTGGATTATACGTATTTTACATGAACTTCATTACTCATAAACAAGTGAACCAATCAAGTAAATCAAGAAAAAAAATTCTCTTAAATGATTAAATTAAACTCTATAGCTCATAAATATGGCCAATATGAACTTAATAAAACATTAATTAATAAAATACATGTAAATAAGGTTATTAATGAATTTATTTATTTATTTATTTTGATTATCGAGGACATTAAGGTCAAGTGTAGAACACATTCACACAAAAGGTAATGGTTTTCTTCCTGAAGCTTTGTTTTCATTCAGGTTAGGATTTCATCATATACATTCCAATTAGATTATTAATTAATTTTAAATAATTGTTATAAATTAAGTTTATATATTCCAACATAATATATTCATATCATTTTTTCTATCGTTTAGGAGAATTACATGTTTTACAAATGTTCCTTTCTCAATCATTCCCATTACACAAGCTCGATTTAGGGTAATGTCTCGATTTCGTATGCATTTTCAAGTACAATTTATAATATTTCATAGGAAACAATTATTCTTCTATAATTACTAATTTATCCCATGAATAACTAACTTATATCATTTTTGGTTTTATATAAATATTTTACCAAAACAACCCTTCTTTCAAAAGTAAAAATAGTATTTATCTCAAGGATTCCTCAATACTTTTATAAATGTATTTTCATCTATTTCAACACACTTATTGATTCAGCTGTTTGTTTTGGATGAATATTCTATGTTATCATCTACCATATTTTATTTAACTGTTTATGATTAGTTTAACTATGGATGTTCTATCTTCATACTATTTACTATATTACTCTGGATGGTTAGTGATTTTGTTTAATGATTGGGAAATGTTATTTACATATCATATGTTAGATCTAATATGAATATATATGTGTATTATTTTTCTCTAGTTTCATATAATGAATTAATTGGAAATTAAAATGTTGGGTGTTTCCCTCTATAGCCTCATTGTGCATTAGAAGTTCTCATGAGAAAAACTAGTTTGGGTATGGGCTAAAATCTTACTCGATTATGTGTGGTGTCTTGGTCAAAGTCTGGACGGTATGTTTATGAAGTCCCAAATTATGAATTCCCAAATTAATATATTAGTATTTGATATTACATGTGATTAGTCAACTATTATAATATCCATGGATATGTATCATTTTCATGTGATTATTTATGTAGTATTATTTATTCAGTTTTTATTCAAAGCATATTATTCTCATGTTTTGGTTTTAATAGAAAGTGTTTTTAGGTATCCACCTTGAATTTTTATTTATATTTATCATTCTCTAAATTATTACCCTTACTAAGCATTCTATCCCATCCCTTTCATCTGATTTTGTACCCCAAGATGCCAAGAAGAATTTTATGAATTACATGAAAAGATAGTCTAGAATAATAAGAGTTTTTACAAAGGAGTATCTATGGTGTATTTCATTTCATGTTGTAATGTTGAACTTATGTATGTATCTTATTTAAAATTATACTAAACAATTCGGTCCTTTTGGATGCATCTTCATTTTTTATATTACAATGTAATAATGTAATACACCAGCTCTGGGAAACTAGGGTCGGGATCCTTACATACACTCTTGTAGAGTGTGTAATCATATCTGGAAAGGGGATAGGGAGATTATATGGTTCCAGTGACACATGGATAACATCAATTATTAGATACTCCATAACTTGTGATTTTTTAGTCGATTATATCTCTTGAGTTTTATCCCGACTATCTTTATCAGATTTTTTTACGTTTTATTCAAATATGAACAGTTACTGAATGTCCAATATCTTTTCGCTCATAAAAACTATATTCTTAGACACCTATATTTGATTTGTTTTAGTGTTACCAATAATCATACCCAGTAATCAATCAGATAGGGTTTTTGGGATTTACCAAACATAGTGTTCTAGGTTTCATAGGGAAACCATTTGGTTTTTCATTTTGATTTCATGGGTTTTAGTTTTCTGGTTTTCTTTTATCATGAAATAGGTGAGTAGTTTTTCAAGATTGGGTTAAATATTTTGTGTTTGTTTTTTTGGTATTAATGAATATTTCTAGAATTATTGTAGATGAGTAGGTGGAAACTTCTGAGTTATAGAGGAGTTTTTTTATATTGATGATGGGGTCGAGAAGCTGGACAATGAGGATGGGACCGAGGTGGTCCCCAATACCATAGTGGTACTCTTCCAGTCCTTCATTGATATTAACCTTTGTTTTGTTTTTTGTGGATATTGTGTCAACATTTTCTGATAGTACTATTGTTGAAGTTTTTGGGGTTGTTGGTACTGCTGAATTCATTGATTTCAATTAACATAACAACTATCTTAGATTTTAGGCTCCTCTATTCCCTATGTAACAGGGTCTCTTAAATTATATTGACCCCTAGTTCTATACAACATATAAATTTTTCATGTTGTGTTTGTTCTTTTAGGGGATTCTACATCAATTTTATCATAGCATGTACATTTCTATCAAACCCGGAAATTCAGATATGAATTAATCTATGAATATTTAAATCATGAGACTTTTATAGATTTAATCATTAATGGAATGCAGGTTTCAATCTTTTCACATTGTATTTTTAGTTTACATCGTGTACCTCATTTGATTTGAAATATGATTCCTTTAATATATATAAGAAGGATTCACATTGTAAACTTGTTTCAATCCTTATATTTGGGATTCATGGATTGGCATTTCATTATATGTTTTTTCTTCATGAGTAGTACATATCTTTTACGTGGGACTAACGATGAGCAAGGTTTAATTTTTTGATTTTCCAACACCTTCTCCCCGGAGTATTGAATTCCAATTCCTTGAAAACAGCAAACACCCAGTTAATTATCGAAAAAATAATGGATAAAAATTTATTAAATGTATCCAAATAGATGTATATGAATTTATCTTAACATGAAGGGATTGTAGAAGTCTGTAGGGAATCAGCTAAGGTTTCGAAAAACACATCATCCCCAGACAGACTGAAACTCTTAAAAGGTGATAGAATATTGGAGGGTATGATTATAACGACCCATACTTTACATAAATCGTTATTAATGCAGAATTTAAGCTTACTTATTACAACATATAACAAAACCCTGATAGGACCGTATAGGTATATTGTCTTTAGAAATTGGGAAACATAAACAACTAGTTCATAAATCATCTAAATTTTCTCCCATTTATTTCATAACATCTAGAGTCCCTTTTGGAATATCCTACTTAATACCCTTATTTATGACTTGGGGAAAAGAAAACATACAGAAAAAGGGTGAGCTCATATGCTGAGTAAGGGTAAAAAAAGGAAATATCAATCATATCATATTCATAAGAACATAACATTTTGAAAATCTTAACCTACAAAAGTGATAAAAATATCATAACATGGGATAAATCATAGTAGTGAAATGTAATCCCAATGATAATAACATATAACATGAAACTTTGTGAAATACACACATAATCATAGAAAATCATTTCTTATTAGTCAAGACTCATTTCCAATACTATCTTAGTGGACAAAGTCCATTTCTGAACCGAGTTCATTCCTCATTCCAGTCCTGTATCATTGAACCAGATTAACATGCCATTCCTGCCATGTATATCTAATGAGATATAAATCTTTATCCAATGCATTGGAGGGAGATATAGGTCCCAACCATCTCATATTGATACCATTCTTATGTGTTCCACAAAATCATAAATCATATATCATAGAAAAACCCATGTAACAAAAATTGGATTCTTAAACATCATGCCATCATAACATAAACCATATAAGATAAAAGGACTTCATATAAATAATTCCATTATAACATAATCAACTCAATGTAAACATAGTGATAGAAATTGAACCGTATATTATCTTAGATGGAAAATAATTTTGATAATACACTTGAACTCCATTCTTGAGGAAAATATCCTTTATACTTCAAAAACATGTTTCCTTTCTTATTTTGTAATACAATTTTAAATGAAAAGAAGTTAATTAATAATAATCTTCTAAGCTTCATGTAAATAATGTTCCATGAAATCATACAAATCCATTCATGCCGTATATTTTAAAAAAACATTCTTTTTGTACATTGGCCGGAAAAGTCAAAAAGTAACTCACACGGAAAACGACAAAAGATTCCTTTCATATCTTTTACCAAAACATCACCAATATGCAAAATTAGATTTAAAAAATTGTAGGAGGATAGAAATAATATTAAATATTTAGGAAACATGGATGTGGATGATAAATATTCCCTAGTAAATTCATAAGTATAAACAATCTCGGATAAAAATGATATTGTAAGATCTTACCTTACCTTAGGTCCGATATGCTTTGTACTTATCTGAACCTCCTATATAATGACTTCAATAATGTCAATGACATATTATAAAATCATATTCGTTGTTATGATATCATATATGGTTATATTATTATCTTCTTATTAGTAATTTTTCTACTTGTTATTCGGGTGTTCATTACTTTATGTTCTTATGCATGTTTTGTTGAATAAATTCTTATTCCTATTTTTAGGTTATAGAGAACTCATTTACAGAATGGTATTAGTGTAATATATATCATATTTATTAATTCATTTCATTTATATAATCATTATTCAATGAATATCATGTAGAACTAGTCGCATCAAATCATGGAGACGGTAGACCGTACGTACGCACGAGCAATGATATCATTCCCATGATTGTGGAATTGTATTGAAGTGTATGGTGTATAATATTTCAGAATAAATATTACATTACAATAATCATATATAGTTATTTCTTCCATAATATACCCATCCATGTATTCTAGTGATGAAATAAAATATTACACCATGGTGTGGAGATGGTAGGCCATACGTACACACACATTGTGATTTCGTTTTTTTTCATAGGATAGATAGAAGATAGAACATGGTTGACACTATTCATTTATTTGAATTTAAATAATATCCACACAGAAGATATGTTCGAACCAAAATATTTAATATATTCCTAACTTGTCATATTTATCTTGAAAATTAATGGGGCACATTAATTAGTACATATAATATTTATTTTAATATTTTTAAAACCATTTATTTGATATTTCAATCAATAAAATAATTTCTACATCACTATTTTTTCCACATTAATGTTAATTATTTTATCCCTAAAAATTTTAAATAAATACTCATGATGTATATAATTTTATTATCTTTCTGTAGGCTATTTATATTCTATGTTTTATGAATATTATCACAAAATTAAAATTATTACACTGATAAGATATAAGAGAGTTACATGTTGTCACTTTCTTTGGTATTAATAATAATTATTTCATTTTCATGGTCAAAAGTCCATGAAGCGAATCTATTCCTTCCCTTAGTTGATATGGGTCAACTTTTATTCATCCAATATAATTTTTACATGTGTTAGGTTAATTTTATAATCATAGGTTTACCCTTAATTACCCGATTTACATTTAACTGTAGTAAATAAAAATTACAGTAGTTATTATTCATAAAATGAAAAAAACTAAAAGTAACCTATTAACATAATTTGGACCAACTGAATCTAAATATGGAATCCATTTTTCATAATTAATAACACATAACTTACAGTAATTAATTTAAAAAGTATCCCATAGTTAAGAAAACAAGTTTTAAAAGTTAAAACATTGCCAAAGATTGAAATGTTTTTACCTATAAATATAATGTAAAATTAATGGTAATGACATACATTATATTAAATGGTAAAAATATATTATATTTATACCTTAAAACCATTAAATATTATAATTTAACCATATAAATTATCTTTATGAAAAAAGTTGTTTTTATATAAAATATAGCGTATTTTTAATATTCATCAAAATAAGAAACTTATCATAAAATTACCAAAAATTTATCCAATGTAAACTTTTTATAGCATGATTCAAAAGAAGTTTATTTTGTAAAATTGAACTTATAAACTTTCCAAAAATTATATTTATAAAGGGTGCGCCATCAAAAGGCGATAAAACTGCATTTTTTTATAAAAATACTTTTTTTATACGAAAAATTGATTTTGCTTTCATACCTCATTCATGAAAATATGTAAGATGAATTATAATTCAAAATTCAGTTAATAATATTCATAACTTCTAGTTCATAATACTATTATAATATATCATTTTTTAGTGAAACTTGGCATTGCGGGCAACACAAGCTATCGAGGCAGGTTGCTCTTGTGCGTAACACAAGCCAAGACAGTGTTGTGTGTAGTGAATTATTATCTTGGTGTTGCGTATAACATAAGACATAAAAATAGTATTTCTCATAAAATCTCAGGGTGTTACATTCAACCCAGCTTAAAATGAATTTCGCCCTCAAAAATCTTCATTTCGTAACAAACAGATGAGGATAACTCTCCCTCATAATATCATCATGTTCCCATGTAGCTTATTCTAATTGGTGGTTCCTCCAAAAACAATTAACCAATCGAGTGGTCTGGTTTCGTTGAACTTTTTCACTATGATCCAGAATATCTATCTGTTTTTCATAATAAAAAAGATCTTCCTCCAACAGTACAGCTTTCGAGCTTAGCACATGTGAAGGATCAGGTATATACTTTCTCCGGAGAGAAACATGGAACACATCATGAACTTGAGAGAGATTCGGTGGAAGCTCCAATCGGTAATCTACCTTCCCAACACGATCTAGTATTTCAAAAGGACCAATATACCTAGGGCTAAACTTTCCCTTCATTCCTAATCTCATTACTCTCTTCCAAGGAGATATTCATAAGAACATTTTATCACCCACTTAAAACTCTAGGTCTTTTCTTCAGTTATTGGAATAACATTTTTTTTCTACTCTGAGCTGCTCTTATGTGTTGTTGAATAGATCAGACCTTTTTTGCCATCTCATCAACAAGATTAGGTCCTAATATCTTTCTTTCCCCAACTTCATCCCAGCAAGTTGGAGTTCGGCATTTCTTTCCATAGAGAGCTTCATAAGGATCCATTTGAATACTGGAGTGAGAGCTATTATTATAAGAAAATTCCACCAAATGTAGTTGTTGATCCCAAAAACAATTGAAATCCATAGAGCAGGCTCTCGACATGACTTCTAGAGTTTTAATTGTCCTCTCAGACTGACCATCTTTTTGAAGATGATAAGCAGCGCTGAAACTCAACCCTATATCTAGAGCATGCTGAAGACTTCGCAAGAACCTCGAGGTAAACCACGGATCCTGATCAGAAATTATGGAAATTGGTACTCCATGCAATCTTACCACTTCCTTCACATATATCCTGGCAAGATGATCAAGTGAGAAATCTTCTCTAATAGAAATGAAGTGTGCCGACTTCGTAAGACAATCAAATATAACCCATATAACATTATTGCCTTTGGATTTTTTAGGAAGTCCGGTGACAAAGTCCACAGTGATGTTTTCCCTTTTCCATTCTGGTATGGGTAATGGTTGAAAAATCTCCTTAGACTTCTGTCTCTCAGCATTAACATGTTGAGAAACCAAGCATCGAGAGACACATTCAACAACAACTCTTTTCATTCCATCCCACCAGAAGTACTCTTTTATATCCCTATACTTCTTCGTGCTTCCAGGGTGAATAGAGAATGAATAACTCTGAGCATCATCCAATATTTCCTTCATTAATTCTGGTATGGGAGGAACACAAACCCGATTCCTGAACATTATTATTTCATTACAATTAATGTGGAATTCATGACCATTTATCACCTTCTTTTGTAACTCTACAGCTTCTTTATGTGCCTATATAATCTTCACATGTATAGATCGTAGAAAATTCATTTGAGAAAGATATGATTTTCCCCTAGCATTATAATTTTAAGATCCATCCTTTGAAAATCAATAAATATTGGATCTTTTGTGATCCTCTTCATGGATAAGCTAAATGGTCTTGTCGACTTAATGCGTCTGCCACCTTGTTTTCTTTCCCATGGGGGTAATGAATTGAGCAGTCGTAATCCTTAATCAGCTCCAACCATCTTCTTTGCCACATATTCAGCTCCTTATGTGTGAAAATATACTTTAAACTTTTATGATCAGTATAAATATCACATGTTTCACCATAAATATAATACCTCCAAATCTTAAATGAAAATATTACCACATCTAACTCTAAATCATGAGTTGGGTAATTTTTCTCATAGATTTTCAACTTTAGTGATGCATAAGCTATCACCATATTATTTTTCAGGAGAACACACCCCAATCCCTTCTTTGATGCATCACTATAGATCACAAACCTTTCTCCACTACTACGTTGTGTGATCACAGGTTCACTGGATAACCTTCCTTTTAACTCCTTGAAATTCTCTTAAAACTCCTCTATCCAAACGAACTTAACTCCTTTTCTAGTCAACATGGTGAGTGGATTAGATAATTGTGAAAAATCATTGAAAAAACATCAATAATATCCAGCCAAAACATGAAAAATCGGATCTCAGTTACTGTTGTTGGTTTTGACCATCTTTCGATAACCTCTATTATTGTTGGATCCAGAGATATCCCCTCTTTTGAGATTATGAGAGCCAAAAATGAAACTTTTTGATGCCAAAATTATCACTTGGTAATTTTTGCATAAATCTTCTCCTTTCACAGGGTCTTTCATACAATTTTCAAGATATCTTCATGTTCTTCCTTTCTCTTTGAATAGACAAGAATATCTTCTATAAATACTACCACAAACTGATCATGATAGTCTCTAAAGACTCTATTCATTAGATCCATGAAGATAACAGGAGCCTTATTAAGACCAAATGGCATCACTATAAATTCATAGTGTCCATACCTTGTACGGAAAGTTGTCTTTGGTATATCCTCCCGTTTGACCCTTAATTGATGATACCGTAAATGAAGATCAATATTGGAAAAGTATTGAGCTCCGTGTAGTTGGTTAAATAATTCATCAATGTGTGGGAGAGGATATTTGTTTTTGATATTGACCTTGTTAAGTTCTCGATAATCAATGTAGAGTCTCATTGATCCATATTTCTTCTTAACAAACAGAACATGTGCTCCCCAAGGTGATGCACTAGGGCATATGATTCCCTTATCAAGATTCTCTTGGAGGTGCTTCTTCAATTCCTATAACTCAATTGGGGACATTATATAAGGTGTCTTTGAAATGGGCATAACAACCGGTATGGGCTCTATTGAAAACTCAACATCATGATTTGGTGGAAGACCTGGCAATTCCTCTGGAAATACATCATCAAACTCTCGTACAATGGGCATATTCTTAATCGTGAGTTTCTCTCCTACCATTTGAGATGAATAACCATCATTTATTCGAATCAAGACCCATAAGATGGAATAAATTTCCAATGGAATTTTATATTCATCCTTGCATCGATATATGATCATAGATTGGTCGGGAATATGAAATGTGACTTACCTTCTTTGGAAATCGATATGACCTCCATATAAGGAAAGCCAATCCATGCCGAGAATCACATAAAATTCTACTATAGGAAGGATCACAACATTTTTAGGAAGAACTTTCCCACAAATTTCAACTGTAGAAGAATTATAAACTTTTTATGAAACCGTTGTTCCATTAGGAATTGTCACAGCTAACTCAATCGCCAATTTTTTAGGTAGTATGACAATACCCTTAGAAACTTCTTCCCAAATAAAAGAGTGGGTGGATCCAGAATCAAATAAAACATTTGCAACTTTAGAGTGGAAGGTAAGTGTACCTTTCACCACTTCGTTGTCATAATCCACATCGTCGATAGAAATTGCATGTGTCATTCTTTTATCTTTGGCCCTAAGAGTTTGTTGATGTTGATCATCATCAACAACCCTCGGAATAGGACATTGATTAGAATAATTCCCCATTTCCTTTCACTTGTAACATTGAAGTGTAAGAGGTGCATTATGTGTATCCTTTTCTTTGTTCGCATCACTGGACATCTTTTCCCATCATTGAGGCATTCAAATTTCTGATGAAATTTTTTCCACATTTGAAACATTTACTGGCCCCTTTAAGACAATTCCCCCCATGTATCTTTCCACACTTTGAGCATAAGGGAAAACTCATCTTCTTTTCAGTGCGGTCTTTATATTTCCCATTGGATTCCATTTTCCCCTTCTTATGAATCCCATATGACTGATGGGTTACTCTAATCTCCATTTCAACCTTGAGTTCAGATAGAACAATTTCCACATAGCTATTGAAGTCCCTTATGTATAACGACCTTCAAAGACTTTTTTTTAATCCACTAAAGAATTGATCAATATTACTCTCAGGATGGATAATAATCCTAGAAGCATATGTTGAAAGACTTGTAAAATTTTCTTCATAGGTACCAACAAATTCATCATCCTTTTTCTTTAGATCAAGAAACTCATTCTCCATATTTGTTTGAAGAATATGAGGTATGTACTTATTGAAAAATATATTCTTGAACTCCTCCCATTCCATGGACTAAATTTCATCTATTTTCCTTATATTCTTGATAAGATTACACCATTGATCAGATTCACCTTCCAAACGATATACTACCAAGTTGAATATATCATGTTCAAAACATTGTAGAACTGAAAATATCTTTTCAGTGGTACTGATCCATTGTTCAGCCACTAATGGATCTGTAGACCCACTAAATGAGGTTGGACACTACCTCATGAAGGATTTTATAGAATGTTGCTCCTTCCTTTTCTCATTTGGAAGTCCTGCATTATTCATAGCTTGAGAAAGTTGTGTGAGCATGGATACCAGTTTTTTCATTCTAGTTCCTATAACATTTAGTTTCTCAGGGGGACAATCATTGCATCGGCCATCACATTCAGCATTAACATGGGTCCTTTGGGTTCCAGCCACTGACTAAAACCAATAAGCATAGTGTGAGAAACACTAATCCTAATAGGAAAACCACATAATCAAAAATAAAATTTCAGACTTAAGGTCTTATCATAGGTTATTCATGGCCATTTCTAAAACACTAATATTATTTTCTATGTTTAGACATATCCTTAGGGTTCTTACAAAGGCCTTCACAATTTAGTTTACAAAGGTTGACTATACCTTTCCTCTGATACCAACTATAATGGCACATACTTTAAATACATTGTTAATACTTCATAATTGAATCATACTTATTACAACATATAACAAAACCCTGATAGAACTGTATAGGTATATTGTCTATAGAAATTGGGAAACATAAACAACTGGTTCATAAATCATCTACATTTTATCATGTTTATTTCATCACATCTAGAGTCCCTTTTGGCATATCCTACTTAATACCCTTATTTATGACCTGGGGAAAAGAAAACATACAAAAAAAGGGTGATCTCATATTCTCAGTAAGGGTAAACAAATGAAATATCAATCATATCATATTCATAAGAACATAACATTTTGAAAATTATAACCTGCAAAAGAGATCATAATATCATAACATGGGATAAATCATAGTAGTGAAATGTAATCCCAATCATCATAACATCTAACATGAAACTTTGTGGAATACACACATAATCGTAGAAAATAATTTCTTATTAGTCAAGACTCATTTCCTAGACTATCTTAGTGGAAAAAGCCCAGTTCTGAACAGAGTTAATTCCTCATTCTAGTCCTGTATCACAAAACCGGATTAACATGCCGTTACAGCCATGTCTATCTCATGATATATAAATCTATACCCAATGCATTGGAGGGAGATATTGTTCCCACCCATCTCATAATGAAACCATTATTATGTGTGCCACAAAATCATATATCATATATCATAGCATAACCCATGTAATAAAAATGGGATTCTTAAACATCATGCCATCATAATATAAACCATATTAGATAAAAGGACTTTATAAAAATAATTCCATCATAACATAATCAAATCAATGTAAAAATAGGGATAGAAACAAAACCCTATATTATCTTAGATGGAAAATAATTTTAATAAAACACTTGAACTCCATTCTTGAGGAAAATATCATTTCTACTTCAAAAACATGTTTCCTTTCATAACATGTAATAAAATTTTAAACTAAAAGAATCTAATTAAAAATAATCTTGGAAGCTTCATGTAAATAATTCTATGTGAAATCATAAAAATCCATTCTTTCCTTATAAGTTAAAAAAACATTCTTCTCGTTCTTTGGCCAGAAATGTCAAAAAGCAACACGTACTAAAAACAACAAAAGATTCCTTTCATATTTTTTACCAAAAATTCACCCATAGGTGAAATTTGATTTAAACAGTTGTAGGAGGATAGAAATAATATTACATATTATGGAAACATGGATGCAGATGATAAATATTCCCCAGTTAATTTAGAAGTATAAACAATCTAGGATAAAAATGGGATTGTGAGATCTTCCCTTACCCTAGGTATGATATGCTTCGTACATATCTGAACCTCTTGTATAATGATTGAAATAATGTCATTGACTTATTAGAGAATCATATTCATTTTTATGATATCATATATGGTTATATTCTTATCTTCTTATTAGTAATATTTCTACTTGTTATTCGGGTGTTCATTGCTTTATGTTCTTATGCATGTTTTGTCTAATAAATTCTTATTCCTCTTCTTAGGTTATAGAGACCTCATTTACAGATTGGTATTAGTGTAATATATATCATATTTATTAATTCAATTCATTTATATAATAATTATTCAATGAATATCATGTAGAATGAGTCGCATCACATCGTGGAGATGGTATGCCTTACGTACGCATGAGCGATGATATCATTCCCATGATTGTGGAATTGTATTGAAGTGTAATATTTCAGAATCAATATTAATTTACAATAATCATATATAGATATTTCTTCCATCATATACCCATCCATGTATGTTAGTGATTAAATTAATGATTACACCACGGCGTGGATAAGTTATGCCGTACGTACGCACGCATTGTAATTTCATTTTTTTCATAGGTTTGATAGAAGATAGAACATGGTTGTTCAATATTCATAAAAACATATCACTATACAATTTATACTAGAGTTATTACTTATTAATGAAAAAAATCATACAGAAGAAGTAGAAGAAGAAATAATTTTGAATGAATCGGTAAAGGATATTGTAACACCCCAGGTAAATAAAGAATATGACATTTTCATATTTATCCATATTTATGAATGAAATATTAATATGACTTTAAAGGGGACGCTATGATCAATGGCGTACCCAACACGCAACAACGAGTTTCTTTGGAATCTTACGCTGCTCTCTAATAATAAAATAATACTATTTTAAATGGTAGTTAACATGTAGCCATTGTATTGGCAGGAATGGATAGAAATAACTAAAATACGATTATATATGTTTTTTAAATGTTTTTACATTTATCCAATAAAAGATAAAGGCTTCAAATACGGAAAGAATTCAATTTTAGGCTTTTATACCATAATTTTCACTAAAGGTTCACTTATCGCCTTTTGATGGAGAACTGTCATTAAATATAGTTTTGGTCACTCTTATACATTCTTTCGGACCAAATAAAACTCTTCTTTCAAATCGGGACATAAAATTTTACTTTGTGTAAATTTTTGGTATTTTTCCGATAAAGTTCATTTTTTAATGAATAGTGTAAAATGTTGTATTTTAATTCAAAACCTCTTTTTAATATAATTTATTTATATGACTAGATTATCTTTTGAATTGGTTTTAAAGTGAAATTTGAATATATTTTTACCATTAAATCCAATATTGGTCGTTGGAATTAATTTCACTTTGAAATCGGACATAAACTAGTGTCAATCTTTTGATACTTATTGTTTCATAAAAACACGCTATTTGTTATGACAGCGGGAATTAATTATTAAATTAATTAGTTTGACTTATATGTCTTGAATTTTTTAAAATAGACTTCATTTTTGAATTTTGAATATCAAATATAGCTTAGGGTGAATTTTTGGTATTTTTCTGAAAAACATCAATTTTTGATGAATAGTGAAACCACTATGTGGTACTTATAAAAACTGATTTTTCGTTTAAATGAAATTTTACCACTTCTGTGTTTTGAATTTCAAAAATCCGATGTACATGGTTGTCATTAAGAAGTAAAATGTGGTTCAATGAGATTAAAATAATTTTTTGGTGAATAGTAACTTATTAAGTTTTTAATCGCGATTAGAGGTAATTAGTGGAATTTAAGGAAAAAATTATATTATAATAAAATGAAAATATCTTGACACATTTTCTACCCTTATTGGATGTGTCATGACCGACCAAGACAAGCCATGGGTCAACTTGGGGACCCCATGGAGCCACTTTGGTTGGGAAATGACATAAATAACTTTTTATTTATTGTTAAAGTAAAAATGACACGCACATGAGATGTTTTACTAAAACAATTTTTACATGGGGTTATACAATTAAAATTTTTGAATATAAATATTCATTATAAATATAAAATGATTTCCTACATCATAGTATTTGTTTTATAATTTTTTTACATTAAATAAATTAAATTATTTATGACATCATGATGATGCAACGATGACCTCCTTATTTAACGATTTAAATAAAATGGAAAGATAATGTAATATCTAAGACCTACACATGTCCAAAGCCTATTGGATGAGTGGATTTAGAACCCTTATCACCTTATCCTAGAAATACATCAATGTGGGACCTTTAAAATCCGAAACTCTTTTGAAAATAAAGTAACATTTTGTATCATTACAAGAGTGCCCCTCCTCTTCTCTTATAAAAGGCCCCCACCTCTACCTCCTTACCCACACTCCCAAAGCCTTTGGCTCGGCCAACCTCTGCCCATTTTGTCTCTCCACTTCCCTATTTTACTCCTTGAAGCCTCACTTTGGGCAGAAGTCTTCCCAAGGAATCCTTTGATCTCAAACCAAAGGGAGTTACCCGATTTTAAGGTAATGTCTTCTTTTGAGTCCTTTTGTTTGATTTTGCTTCTCCAACCCCCTAAACTCTTTTTATTCTTTTCTTTTGTAACAACTACAGTATCCTCAATATACTATGATTTTGTTATAAGAAGTATTCGAGCTACACTTACACACACCTACATCTAATGGTTAAAGAACATACTGTTTCCGTGGATGGCGAATTTCTGCCTCCCGAAACGATGATTGTTCAACATTATTTTAACACCTTCAATGGTGTCCATTAAGATGACACAATATTTATATATGATATATAATATGTTTATGCTTTCATTAAGATTCTGTATTTTTTATTTTGGGCATACCTTTATGGTTTCCATTATCGTTAAACACGATATCTTCATTTAAGGAAGTGCGGACTACCTCCCCCTCAAAGTGATGTGATTCGTTAATGCAATATGTGGGACGTATAAAGGATGGATTTAAAGTTATTATATATGATTTTATACTGGAATTATAATATACCTATATATCATTATTATTTCTTTCCATTAAAGTATGAGATAGAAATGAAAGTAGCGTTCATGTGTACGTACGACTTACCGTCTCCATGAACAGTGCATTTCATTTCTTATCCCCAAATGTAATGTACTATTAAAAGTACATGTATATAATGGATATAAATGATGAATGATACATCTAAATGATGAATATAATTCTGGAATTAAAATATACATACCTCTCATTTAGTTCCATTAATATGACAAAGAAATGAAAGTAGCGTTCAGGCGTACGTACGGCTTATCGTCTCCATGAACGGTGAATTTCATTTCTTACCTCTAAACGATTATGTGATATTATAAATACATGTATATTATAGATAGATATGATATATATGATATCAAAATCAGGAATGTCATTCTGGATATAAAGAACCTTTGACCACATGAACAACATGTAATTGTAAAAAGTCCATTTTCGACCTAAGAACCAAATATCGACAAAACAAACATTATTAACTTAAATGGTTACATAATGTTTATAACATGGAAATAAGTTATATAAAAGGAATAATTATCTTGAAAAAGGTTCTTAAGAAAATATAAATTAACTCAATTTTATTATCCAGGATGTTATAGAATGATCGAGTCAAGTCGGACCCGAGGTAAGGGATCCTACTCCACTCTTTCTTTTTAAGTACACTCTTTTATGTCATTACTTTTAAAGCTCATATTTCATGTTATTGGGATGTTATTTTATATTAATATTACTGTAATTTTTATGTTCATGTGATAAGAGACCCTATTCTCTCTCATCAATCCATTTTTGATGTTTTGAGTGGCGCCGTTAGGCTGCCGAATTTTCGTAAGAGATCTAACCTCTCTCTTTCTTTTTAAGTACTCTCCTTTATGTCACTTCTTTTATGCTCCTCTTTGTTATGTTGGGGAATGTTCTTTTATATTCCTATATCTATAAACTTTATGTTAATATGATGAGATACCCTATTTGATCTCATCAACCCATTTTTGTATGTTTTATGTGGCGTCGTTAGGCTGCCGAGTTTTCGTAAGAGATTTTTCATCTCACTTTTATTCCCCTGAGATTTATTCTACATTTGCCACAATTTATTTTGAGTGGTGTATGTACTTCCCATTATTCTACTCATTGTGTAATATAATTTCTTTTATGATTATTTATATCAATTTTTTATTGTCCTTCTTTCACGAGGTGTATGTTTCGAATGATACCCATGTTGGTAAGGGAACCTTTCACCCTCCTCTTTTTAAAAGACTTATTTTGTTGGGTCTTTTAATTTAAATATTGTTATGTTGGGATATGTTCTCATATATCCTTATTTATGTAAATTTTATGTCCAAGTGATGAGATACCCTTTTTTTATCTCTAATCAACTCATTTTGATGTGACGCCGTTAGGCTGTCAAGGGAACTTCTTAACCCAATTTCGATTTCTTTGGGTTCAACTTGTAGTTATTGAATATGTAATCCTTTAAATATGTGTGAATGGCCTTTGATTATTTTACACTTAATATCCACTTATATTTGGTGTATTCGTTTGTCACACATAATTATTTAATTGATTTATCATTAAACCAAGGATACCGTCTTTGTAAGGGACTTCGTCTCAATCTCCATTCATTGAAGCATATTTTGTTTTATACACAACCTTATTTTATACGGTGTATAAACCCCTTTTACTTTTACATTTATTCAAAAGGAATCTTTTTTCTACGAAGCATTTTACTAAAAAAAAGGAATGTTTCTTTTACGTACGCAGTGACAACGACCTTTTCTGCTGCCGTGAGTATTATTTGATCTTTGGCTTCCTCAACAAGCCATAATGTTTTTAAAATAAAATAAATACCATATACTTTTTTTTTGTATTTTGGTATTGAAATTTTTTTGATAAAGGATTATATTATGTCAATATATTTAAATGATATATTGTGATTGAAATGTGGAAATTTTATCATTCCTTTATGTTGGTTTTATGTGTTATAATTTTATAATGGTACTTGGACATTTTACGGGTGGTTACGTGATAAACCATATGACGGGTGGTGTCGTGAATACCAGGACAGGTGGTTACATTATAACCTCCAATGCATTGAGTATGGAAGTCGGACGTATGGCTATTCCATTAAGTATGTATGGAAATTGGCCGTATGGCTATTCCATTAAGTGATATGTGTGGAAGTCGACCGTATGGTTATGCCACTTAAGTATGTTTATGTCCAAAGTTACCTTTATATATGTTATGTGTTCCTTATATGGGTTTTATGGTAATACTTTGGTTACAAAAAGGTAAGTAATGATATTTTATTCAGTGAAGAGTTTTTTTACTACTTCATGAAGGTGAAGGTATTACTTTGATAAAGTATACATGGTTTACTTGATGTTTGAAAAACTAACAGTTTTCATTCTTTGTGTATACCTTACTGAGCTTTTTATGCTCATCCCAAGTTTTTGAAATGTTTTTCATAGATCAAGGGAAAGGTATAGGATTTGATGATAATGTCAAGGATGTTTCAAGAAAGAATCCATGTTTTATTTTAACTATGTTTCCGTTGATGGGAAGAATGAATACTGTCTTTTATGTAACCACTTTGTTTAAATGTGGAATGTAATGCAAGTTTCATGATCTAATTCTCTAAAACTCTAAACCTGAAAATATCATAAATGTGTAATCTTTTAATAACTCAAGATTAAGTATGTTTTAAGGCTGGGGCCTTATAGTTGGTATCAAAGGTTGGTTTAGATAACATTAGAGGTTAGGGTATTCTTTAAGCATAAGTGACATTACCATAATGGTTAGGATATCAGAAAGAGTCCTAGTTTTAGATAAAGTGAATGAGTAAGAATACCTTAGTGTTTATCTTCCTCATTAGTATATGATGTTTTTTTTTATATACTCACACTGACCTTTTTGGTTTTAGTAAATGGCTGGATCTAGTAGGCACCAAAGTAACGGTGGATGTGAAGGAAACTGTGATAGTTTTTTGAGCAAGCAACTTAATGATATGGGAGATGCAATGAGAACTCTTGTGATTATCCTCAACAAAATATCTAGAGTCATGATTGACCACCTAATCCTTGGTTATTTCTCTAAGGCATCATATATGCGAGAAACAAATCCCTACGGAAGTACAGGTAATAATCATAATGGTAAGTGTGTTCAAAAACCTATGTGTCAAAGATGTGGAAAGAAACACCTAGGAAAATGTTTCAAAGGGATAGAAATATGCTATATATGTGGAAATGAAGGTTATAAATCAAGAACCTTCCATGGAAAAAGGAAGAATCCAGTTGACTCGAGGAAAGGGAAAGAAGTTCTTTCTGAGGGATCAATTGAATATTTTAAATGTGTTGTGCATGGTCATTATGAAAACACATGTCCTATGAAGAAGTTTTGTGAATGGGGTCACCAAGAGCGTACAAATGTTCGTTTACCAATACCTAATTCCATTCCGATTGAGGATGAAGAAACTGACAATGACCAATCAAAGGTATGTATTATTTCATGACTTTTGTTTTCCTATTTTGGAATCTTAGGATATGATTCATGATTTTGTTTGTAGGAAAGAGGTATTTTGGAATAAGTTGGTAAGGAATGGTTAATGGATCATGAAGAATGTTGAATGAGTAATATGTCAACATATGAGGGCTTCAAGAGTTATGGTGAAATTCTTAAGAGTATTAAGTCTCTTTTATTGATGGGGTTACATTGGAAGACTTTTTATATTATGTGTAACCCTTATGTTTAATATAGGGAAATTTTATTCAAGGAATAGTTATCTTTTAATTTGTGGACATAGTTATAAAGAACCATTTGGGTTTATATGATCCTTACTTTTGAGGTAATTATGGGTTACTATATGTTATGATTGAAGTGAAAGGCATGAGATAAAATTGAGGTTAAATTATGTTATGGTTATTTTTGATGATTTTACCCCTTTTTGGGGAATGATTTAAGAATTATATAGTTTTGGAAAAAGGACAACACGCAGACCATGTGACAACCCGTCGCATCGGACAAAGCTGTGGGAATCGAACCCATAACCAAAGTGCGACTGGTATTTATCACCTACCACTGGACTACGTGAAGTCCCTGGTTAGTTTGACTGATTCTTTTTAGTTATATGATTTATGAATTAAGAGTAAGTTGATTTTGGGTTATTTAGGAAAATGATTAACCTATCATGGAGGATATGTGATTAGGTTAATTACTTTTCAATGCGAGAATTTAGGAGCAACTGATGTTGTTTGGAGATAAATGCTGCGATTTATCTTGGAATACTATGTGACTAAATCCTTAAAATGTTTGGGTTTCAATCTTAGATTGGTTTACTTTGAATAATTTTATGGACAAATTGTTTATCGGATGGTCCTCATTGATCTTTGGGTTTTGTTGGACAAATTTTGGAGATTAAGAATAGATTTTCTTTTTAATGGGTTATCCTTTTCTAGATTATCTGACCTTGTACTAACCTTTTTGGTTTTGGTTTTGGTTAAAGCCTAAAGACATGGGAGGTATATAGTTCTCTTTGGTGGATTAGGTGATTCTCTAGAAGTTGATTATAGTACTCTTTATGCGAACAAGCCTCCCTAAATACTCGTCTTTTGGAAAAAAAAATATGAGTTTGATTAAGGAATCTAGTAAAAGTTGAAAGTCAACATGATAAGTGATTATGTTTCCTTATGAATAAATTCCTCAATAAGAAGTAACTTAAAATAAAAATTTTGTCTATTAACTTTTCCTACTGGGGAATTGAATACCGTTTAACCCATCACATGTTTGTGATTTTCTTGTGGTTAACTTTCTACTAAGCATGTTTTCTATCACTCTCCATCAGAACATGACCCTATGTTTTCTCCTCCATGTCCATGTTTTCATACTTAGAATCCTAGTATGGGTTAACTCGGGTGACCTTTGTACTTATCTTTCTTTATTTTAAAGTGATTGTTTTACAGACTCTTGTTCCGATGTGGGACTTTCAAGGATGTTTCCATGCTCAATTTTAAAAATTGCGAGGATGCAATTCCCAAAAGGGGGGAAGGATGTAATACCCCAGGTAAATAAAGAATATGACATTTTCATATTTATCCATATTTGGGAATGAAATATTAATATTACTTTAAAGGGGACGATATTCTCAATGGCGTACCCAACACGCAACAACGAGTTTCTTGGGAATCTTACGTTTCACTCTAATAATAAAATAATATTATTTTAAATGGTAGTTAACATGTAGCCGTTGTATTGGCCGGAATGGATAGAAATAACTAAAATATTATTATATATGTTTTTTAATTGTTTTTACATTTATCCAATAAAAGATAAAGGCTTAAAATACGGAAAGAATTCAATTTTAGGCTTTTATACCCTAATTTTCACTAAAGGTTCACTTATCGCCTTTTGATGGAGAACTGTCATTAAATATAGTTTTGATAACTCTTATAAATTCTTTTGGACCAAATAAAACTCTTCTTTAGAATCGGGACATCAAATTTTACTTTGTGTAAATTTTTTGTATTTTTCCGATAAAGTTCATTTTTTAATGAATAGTGTAAAATGTTGTATTTTAATTCAAAAACTCTTTTTAATATAATATATTTATATGACTAGATTATCATTTGAATTGGTTTTAAAGTGAAATTTGAATATATTTTTACCATTAAATCCAATAGTGGTCGTTGGAATTAATTTCACTTTGAAATCAGACTTAAACTAGTGTCAATCTTTTGATACTTATTGTTTCATAAAAACACGCTATTTGTTATGACAGCAGGAATTAATTATTAAATTAATTAATTTGACTTATATGTTTTGAATTTTGTAATATATACTTCATTTTTGAATTCTTAATACCAAATATAGCTTAGGGAGAATTTTTGGTATTTTTCTGAAAAACTTCAATTTTTGATGAATAGTGAAACCACTAAGTGGTACTTATAAAAACTGATTTTTCATTTAAATGAAATTTTTCCACTTCTGTGTTTTGAATTTCAAAAATCCGACATACATGGTGTTCATTAAGAAGTAAAATTTTGTTCAATGAGATTAAAATAATTTTTTGGTGAATAGTAACTTATTAAGTTTTTAATCGCGATTAGAGGTAATTAATGTAATTTAAGGAAAAAATGATATTATAATAAAATGATAATACCTTGAAACATGTCCTACCCTTATTTTATGTGTCATGGCCGACCAAGAAAAGCCATGGGTCAACTTGGGGACCCCATGGAGCCACTTTGGTTGGGAAATGACATAAATAACTTTTTATTTAATGTTAAAGTAAAAATGACACACACAAGAGATGTTTTACTAAAACAATTTTTACATGGGGTTATACAAGTCAGCTTTTTTACTATAAATATTCATTAGAAAGCTAAAAATATTTCCTACATCATAGTATTTGTTTTATAATTTTTTGACATTAAATAAATTAAATTATTTATGACATCATGATGATGCAGCGATGACCTCATTATTTAACAATTTAAATAAAATGGAAATATAATGTAATATATAAGACCTAAACATGTCCAAAGCCTATTGGATGAGTGGATTTCGAACCCTTATCACCTTATACTCTAAATACATCAATGTGAGACCTTTAAAATACGAAACTCTTTTGAAAAAAAAGTAACATTTTGTAACTTTACAAAAGTGCCCCTCCTCTTCTCTTATAAAAGGCCCCCAACTCTACCTCCTTACCCACACACCCAAAGCCTTTGGCTCGGCCAAACTCTGCCCATTTTGTCTCTCCACTTCTCTCTATTACTCCTTGAATCCTCACATTGGGAAGAAGGCTTCCCAAGGAAAACTTTGAGCTCAAACCAAATGGGGTTACCCGATTTTAAGGTAATGTCTTCTTTTGAGTTCTTTTGTTTGATTTTGCTTCTCCAACCCCCTAAACTCTTTTTATTATTTTCTTTTGTAACAACTACAGTATCCTAAATATACTATGATGTTGTTATAAGAAGGATTCTAGCTACACTTACACACACCTACATCTAATGGTTAAAGAACATACTGTTTCTGTGGATGGCGAATTTCTGCCTCCCGAAACGATGATTGTTCAACATTATTTTAACACCTTCAAAGGTGGCCATTAAGATGACACTATATTTATATATGATATATAATATTTTTATGATTTCCTCAAGCTTCTGTATTTTTCATTTTGGGCATACCTTTATGGTTTCCATTATGGGTAAACGTGATATCTTCATTTAAGGAAGTGCGGACTACCACCCCTTCAAAGTGATGTGATTCGTTAATGAAATATGTGGGACGTATAAAGGATGAATTTAAAGTTATTATATATTATTTTATAATGGAATTATAATATACCTATATATCATTATTATTTCTTTCCATTAAAGTGTGATATAGAAATGAAAGTAGCGTTCATGCGTACGTACGATTTACCGTCTCCATGAACGGTGCATTTCATTTCTTATCCCCAAATGTAATGTACTATTAAAAGTACATGTATATAATGGATATATATGATGAATGATACATCTAAATGATGAATATAATTCTGGAATTAAAATATACATACCTCTCATTTAGTTCCATTAATATGACAAAGAAATGAAAGTAGCGTTCATGCGTACGTACGACTTACCGTCTCCATGAACGGTGCATTTCATTTCATACCTCTAAATGATTATGTGATATTATAAATACATGTATATTAATGATATATATGATATATATGATATCAAAATCAGGAATTTCATTCTAGATATAAATAACCTTTGACCACACGAACAACATGTAATTGTAAAAAGTCCACTTTCGACTTAAGAACCAAATATCGACAAAACAAACATTATTAACTTAAATGGTTACATAATGTTTATAACATGGAAATAAGTGATATAAAAGGAATAATGAACTTGAAAAATGTTCTTAAGAAAATATAAATTAACTCAAGTTTATTATCCAGGACGTTAAAGAACGATCGAGTCAAGTCGGACCCGAGGTAAGGGATCCTACTCCACTCTTTCTTTTTAAGTACACTCTTTTATTTCATTCCTTTAAAAGCTCATCTTTCTTGTTATTGGGATGTTATTTTATATTAATCTTATAGTAATTTTTATGTTCATGTGATGAGATACCCTATTCTCTCTCATAAATCCATTTTTGATGTTTTGAGTGGCGTTGTTAGGCTGCCGAATTTCCGTAAGAGATCTAACCTCTCGCTTTCTTTTTAAGTACTCTCCTTTATGTCACTTCTTTTAAGATCCTATTTGTTATGTTGGGGGATGTTATTTTATATTCCTCTTTCTATAAACTTTATGTTAATATGATGAGATACCCTATTTGATCTCATCAACCCATTTTTGTAAGTTTTATGTGGCACCGTTAGGCTGCCGAGTTTTCGTAAAAGAATTTTCATATCACTTGTATTCTCATGAGATTTATTCTACATTTTCCACAATTTCCTTTGAGTGGTGTATGTACTGCCCATTATTCTACTCATTGTGTAATATAATTTCTTTTATGAGTATTTACATCAATGTTTTATTGTCCTTCTTTCACGAGGTGTATGTTTCGAAAGATACCCATGTCGGTAAGGGAACCTTTCACCCTCCTCTTTTTAAAAGACTTATTTTCTTGGGTATTTTAATTTACATATTTTTATGTTGGGATATGTTCTCATATATCCTTATTGATGTAAATTTTATGTCCAAGTGATGAGATACCCTTTATTATCTCTCATCAACTCATTTTGATGTGACTTCGTTAGGCAGTCAAGGGAACTTCTTAACCCAATTTTGATTTCTTTGGGTTCAACATGTAGTTATTGAATATGTCATCCTTTAAATATGTTTGAATGACCTTTGATTATTTTACACTTAATATCCACTTATATTTGGTGTATTCGTTTGTCACACATAATTATGCAATTGATTTTTCCTTAAACCAAGGATACTGTCTTTGTAAGGGACTTCGTCTCAATCTCCATTCATTGAAGCATATTTTTTTTATACACAACCTTCTTTTATACGGAGTATAAACCCCTTTGACTTTTACGTTTATTCAAATGGAATCTTTTTTCTACGAATCGTTTTACTAAACGACAAAAAGGAATGTTTCTTTTACGTACGTGGTGACAATGTCCTTTTCCACCGCTGCGAGTGTTATTTGATCTTTGGCTTCCTCAACAAGCCATAATGTTTTTAAAATAAAATAAATACCATATACTTTTTTTGTATTTTGGTATTGAAAATGTTTTTGATAAAGGATTATATTATGTCAATATATTTAAATGATATATTGTGATTGAAATGTGGAAATTTTATCATTCCTTTATGTTGGTTTTATGTGTTATAATTTTATAATGGTACTTGGACATTTTACGGGTGGTTACGTGATAAACCATATGACAGGTGGTGCCGTGAATACCAGGATAGGTGGTTACGTTATAACCTCTAATGCATTGGGTATGGAAGTCGGCCGTATGGATATTCCATTAAGTATATATGGAAATTGGCCATATGGCTATTCCATTAAGTGATATGTGTGGAAGTAGACCATATGGTTATTCCACATAAGTATGTTTATGTCCCAAGTTACCTTTATATATGTTATGTGTTCCTTATATGGGTTTTATGGTAATCCTTTTGTTACAAAAAGGTAAGTAATGATATTTTATTCAGTGAATAGTTTTTTTACTACTTCATGAAGGTGAAGGTATTACTTTGATAAAGTATACATGGTTTACTTGATGTTTGAAAAACTAACAGTTTTCATTCTTTGTGTATACCTTACTGAGATTTTTATGCTCATCCCAAGTTTTTGAAATGTTTTTCACAGGTCAAGGGAAAGGCACAGGATGTGATGATAGTTTCAAGGATGTGTCAAGAAATAATCCATGTTTTATTTTAAATATGTTTCCATTGATGGGAAGAATGAATACTGTCTTTTATGTAACCACTTTGTTTAAATGTGGAATGTAATGAAAGTTTCATGATCTAATTCTCTAAAACTCTAAACCTGAAAAGATCCTCAATGTGTAATCTTCTAATAACTCAATATTAAGTAAGGTTTAAGGCTGGTGCCTTATAGATATTACCTCTTCTTCGACGCACGTCTTCTTTACCTCCTCTTGGGGAACTAAAGATGGTCTTTGAAAAATACCAGGACCTATATTATTTTCTAGGGAAGTAGAGAAGATAAATTGGCAGGGGTTGTCCGATCTTGAAGACTAAAAATGGTGTGATGAAGAGAGGGAGGAGGTTCCCTTTTATAAGGGAGGAGAGGGGCACCTTTGGAAACTTAAGAAATATTAATTTATAATAAATTCAAATCCCACATAAAAACCTCCAAAAATGACATAAATTCTAAGATTAGATGATATATGCTTGTAATATGATCATCCAACAAAATTTATACATGTTGAGAATTTATTTTAAACTTTATCAACTTGATTTATCCTTATTTAATCTATTTAATTTTATTTGTGGTAATAATATTCTAAATTTTAAATTGTTATAAATAATTACTTATCTATTTTTAGTTGTCTATAATTGCATACATTATGAAATTTTCGACCATATAAATTTCAATATATAATTTTTAAATATTTTTGTGATTTTTAAACCATTTAATAATATGATATTTTTATAAAATAACAATAGTGTCAATTTTGACACTATACAATTATTTGATTTTAAATAAAATCCACACAGAAGATATTTTCAAACCAAAATATTTAATAGATTATTAACATTCCATATTTATCTATAAAATTAATTAATCACATTAATTATTTCATATAATATTTATTTTAATATTTTTAAACCCATTTATTTTGTATTTCAATCAATAAAATAATTTTTACATCACTATTGTGTCCTCATTAATGATAATTATTTTATCACTAATAATTCTAAATAAATACTCAAGATGTAGATAATTTTATTATCTTTCTGTAGACTATTTATATTCTAATTTTTATGAAGTTTATCAGTAAATTAAAATTATTATACTTATAAGATATAACAGAGTGACATGTTGTCACTTTCTTTGGATTTAATAATAATTAATTCATTTTCATGGTCAAAAGACAATGAAACGAATCTATTCCAACACATAAGTGATATGGGTCGATTTTTATTTATACAATATAATTTTATCAAGTTTTGGGGTAATTTTATAATCTTAGATTTACCCTTAATTACCTGATTTACCTTTAACTGTAGTAAATAAAAATTCTCATAGTTACAATTCAAAATATGAAAAATATAAAAGTAACCTATTAACATAATTTGGACCCAATGAATCCAAATATGGAATCCTTTTTTCGAAGTTCAAAATATAGAAGTTGCAGTAATTAATTTAATATTTATCCCATTGTTAAGAAAATGGGTTTTAAAAGTTAAAACATTGTCAAAGATTGAAATGTTTTTACCTATGATTTTAATGTAAAATTAATGGTAATGACATACATTATATTATATTGTAAAAATATATTCTATTTATACATTAAAACCATTCAATACTATAATTTAACCATATAATCTATCTTGATGAAAAAAGTTGTTTTTAATTAAAATTTAGCGTATTTTTACTATTCATCAAAATAAGAAACTTATCCGAAAAATACCAAAAAATTATCCAATTTAAATTTTTATAGCATGATTCAAAATAAAAAGTTTATTTTTTAAAATTGAAATTATAAATTTTCAAAAATTATATTTAAAAAGGGTGTGCCATCAAAAGGTGGTAAAACTGTATTTTTTTTAAAAATACTTCTTTTATCTGAAAAATTGATTTTGTTTTCATACCTAATTCTTGAAAATTTGTAAGATTAATTATAATTAAAAATTCAGTTAATACTATTAATAATGGATATTTCATAATATTATAATAATATATCATTATTTAGTGAAACTCGGTATTGCGTGTAATAAAAGCTATCGAGGAAGGTTGCTCTTGCGTTTAACATAAGCCAAGCCAGTGTTGTGTGTAGTGAAAGATTCTATTTGTGTTTCATATAACATAAGACAATAGAAAAAAAATATTTCTCATAAAATCTCACGGTGTTACAATGTTGAGATATTGTGTTCTTGAATTTGGTGGATCAATATATTATATTCTACCACTGGTTGAGATCATATATATAAATAGTTACCAAGATTCAATTCAGATTGAACTTTTTGAGGCTCTTTGTGGGAGACCATATCGATCAACTATTTATTGGCATGAGGTGGGAGAGGTAGCAGTATTGGGAAACATTTTGGTTCAAGAGACATCCGAGAGGCTGAACCTTATTCAAAATAGGTAGATCAATGTTTACAGGATGTAGTTATCATCTGCCGACCATATGAGGATACCTTTGGATTTTTTGTGGTTGATTAGGATTCCTTGAGTGTGACTCCTCGGTTAGGCCATCAATTTCTAAGCGAGAAAAAATAATCTATCAGTATTCATTGTTATACATTTCTTGATCACCAAATGTATTCGGATAATAGAATACAATTTAGACCTTCCACCACACTGTTGAGTTCTCTGTGATGTGTTTCAAGTGTCTCAACTATAGAGGTGTGTACCTCATCTTACAAATAGAATTTAATGCGAGGATGTAGAGTTTGAGCTTGAAATATCCTATGAGGATAATCTGGTACATATTCTTTATTAGAGTGAGAAAGTCCAATGAGGGAAAACTATTCCACTTTTCATGAATTAGTGGTAACACTGAAGGATCCAAGAGGATATGTGGGAGTGCGAGTCTGATGTATTAGATTAGTGGCATAATTTTTTCAATCAAGAGAGCTAGAGTAATATTTAAATGACAAGAACTTGATAGATGGGGATAATTTTAATATCCTCAACTTCTAAATGATAATGAAACACTGTTTTTAAATAATTGTTGTGTTATTTTGTGCGAATAATGTAAATTTTAAATAAAAATAACCATATAAATTATTTATTTTGATGTTAATTTACATAGGGGAAAATCCTTGTCAATAATTTAGAGGATTCTATTTAATATTTTCGGATTTACGCATTCTGTTGGAGTGAGATAATGAGGCCCATAATTTCTTTGTATGGATATAATAAAAATATTGAATATATTATGTCAGGTGTGTATAGTTTTTTAGAAAAATCGAATATCATCCCAATGATGTCTCTGATGGAAAATCTAAAACCACCGTTAAATCCGGAACCTAGGATTACCCTAGTCAAGATATAACCATGGTATTGTGTGGTTATATCATACATGAATGAAAATATAATATATTAAACTGATTTGATTTTTCTAAAATAATTTAAAATCTCTCAAACAATATTTTTGTACAGAAATATGGGACCACCATTAGGTATGGAATTTAGGTTTTATCCTAGACATGACATAACCTTTGTGCGTATTGAGTCTCTGGTTAATTCACCCAGGAGGTTACTTTATCTTACCAATTTTTTATATATTATTACAGTTTGTATTAATATTTAATTTTTCTTTCTCTCTATTCATCCTCCACCCATATCTCATTCCTCTATCCACCATTCTTTACACGTATTCCTCCCAAAATAATTGACTTCTATAGTTTTGATATGTTTAAAGTTAAAAAAAATATAATAATTGAAATTTAAGTCTCAATATTTATATATTTTTTCAATCGATGAATCAAATCGACAATTTTGTATTGTGGTATAATAAATAGGAGAATGTGTATGTAGTGTGTGTTCTAAAATCGATGGAACTTGTGGCCAACATTCATTGATGATCTTATTTAGTCTGGGTGACCACGATACTCTATTGTGTGTGTTTGCTGAATATGTCGTTGATTGATATGGGGGTGGAAGGTATCCTTCTCCTAACTTAGTGGGTGCTTCACACATTGTGAGAAATTGGATGTTTTTTTTGTTTTATTTTATTCACCCATTATTTCATTCTTAAATTATAGAAAAATAAAAGGTTTTATTAGACAATTGAAAAAAACATATGTTTACCTTGGGATAATTCTACTTATTTTAAAGGATAATTTAAAAATTATTGAGGGGTAAATAGTTAAAATTATTATGGAAGATAAAAATAATTATTTATGGAAATATAATTAGATCCTAGTATCCATGATAAATCAATAATAATTATCAATAGATAGTTTCTGTGAAATTATCATTAATTATTATAATAATTAAAAATTAATAGTTTCTAATAATTATGTGATGATAAATATAAAATTATTATCGCATATAATTTCCATGGGATAATTTATTAAAATTGATATATGATAATTATTTGAGATTATCTAATTATAATTATAAAAAAATTGTAAAAAGATAATTGTGAAAGAATATCAAATTATAATTATTGGAATTATCAAATGATAATTTTATCAAATTATAAAAAAATAATTTATGATGAAATTATCATAATATAATTATGTAAGTATAATTTATTATGAAAAAATAATAATGAAAATAATCGATGTATAATTATTTAGATGATAAAATAATAATTATAAAGTAATACTACCTGTTTAATAACTTTAATTTAGAGAGATTATGTTATAAAATGTTGTTAAATAATTAATATTGAGGAGAATATTTTGAGAACATGCATTAACTAAAACTATAATTCAAAAAAAATTCATGAGGTTAAAAATAACATCGCATGTAATATTTTGTTTTTTATTGAAATAAGATAGCTGGTTTTGGTTTTAGGAGATATTTATTAATCATGAGTATTGACTTTTCGATGAATGTAATAATAAGGCTCAATAATAAATGTTCTGGACTTTTGAGCTTTCCAGAATAGAATTTGGACCACACATGGTGGTGAATTCATGCTGAAGACATTGATAAATTTGATGTGTGAAGTTCAGTACTATATTAGGCTCTCATTTACACATTCTAACATGATATAATAATTCATGTTTGAATAAATAAGGAAAATACTTGTTTCTGATCACATGTGGGTGTGTGTAACCCATTGAATATTATGTGATATTGACTAAATGATTGGTACTATAGTATCTTTATTAATTTTTTATTGTGAGAACATGTTGTTAAATATTGTTTCTTTAATACTATTGATGATAAATTATTCCTTCTATGTATGCATAAAGTGTAATGTTTGACAGTATTTCCTTATAGTTTTTGTTTGGTACTTGAGATAGTTGGACCTCTATGTGATGTGAATCTCTTAGATGGAGAGTGTGTGGGGCATGTGATGATGATGATGATCTAGCAGAGAAAATGTTTTGGTGGATGAAATTATTGGGGCCTGACCCAAGGCAGGGCTTTAGGGTCCTAACATTCTTAGGGACTAAGGGGCATGATAGACTTAGGACCTGACTCAAGGCATCAAAAATGTGTTATGGTCCTGGAGCCTCACCCAATAGACAATATGACCTTGGTTCCAACCCTTGATTGAGTCAGAATACAAAGGCCTTGGGACATGAACTAACTTGATGCCTTATAATTTTTTAGATGTGTATTTCAATTTTATTAATTTTACTTTATTTTCAAGACATACCATGATTAACCTTCTACCATAAATCCAAAACAGTTATAAATAGGGGTTCACATAAACATGTATAGCACAGGACCCCTAGATTCTTGATTGTATTTAGTTATGCTTGTTATGAATTTATTATTATTATGGAAGAAACTTGTACAAATTATCATGTATAGTTAAGGAAACACCTATAGGGTCCTCCTAAGTCTTCTACTTAGACCATACATAGGCATTTCAGTGCACTAGTAGACTAAATGACATGATATCCAAAAAAGTGAACGATCCCTATGATGGATGGCTGAGCAGTGGAGCATGGGGATCATTTCAAATCATAATGGACACCATGGGACCCCAATATTTTCTTATTTATCTATATTCATATTTAAACACTATAAAGGCTCTCCACTTCGGGATCTAGTTATTAATTTATGACTTGTATAACATCCTCTCAAATTACTCATATATACTATGATTATTTATTTTTATTATTGATTATTTGTATTGTTATTATCATTACATGTATCAGGGCCTGATAATGAGGGTATTGTCTCCCCACAAAGAGACTCAAACCCATACTAATTGTTGGAAACCTCTAGAATGTAGGGAGGTACTCATGAGGTCATGTGGCCGTACAAATTGGACCTAGTGGTTTGGGTCGGGGTGTCATAATTAGTTTCATATAAAATGATATTGTCAAACAATAGTATATATATATATGGAATAATATCATCTAACTTCTAGTCTCTCGTTATTGTAGAGAACCTCTACGACTTTTCAATGCAATATTTATTCTTTCGAAAATATCACATACTATGACATATAAATTATCTATCTTGGTTTGATAGAAAAATAATATTTAAAACTAGGAATATAAGTAATCATAATTTACATAGAATTTAGTTTTAGAAAATCAAACCCAAAATACCTCCACATTAAATAGATATAACTACTAACAACATTGAATATTCTTTATCTCACATAATATAAATGCATCTATAGAAATTAGGCTTTATTCAGGGGTCACACCATATTTTATTACCTATAAACATAACTCTCTATATCATAAACATATTGAGGAGTCTTTTTAAAAAGTTGATACATCTAGTGTATGTGTATGTCTGTTAGTGTGGCCTTGGATCCATTGTCAGAGAACTAATTAAAATATTATCACAATATAATTTTGTAGTGTCTTTACAAAGAAATACCTCATCAATGAATTTTATAATGATTCATTTATAGATCTATTATTTTGATGAATCATTAAACATTACATACTCAAACACCATAATGGAGTGAGTGCCAATTGGCTACATTGAATAGTTCCAGTTTACTACACCTTTGTTGAGAATTCATACATATCTAAGTTGGGATATTAGATCATTATTATCTTTTTTCAAGATTAATTGGAAAAAACCCCGATGAGTATCTCCTTATCTCATCCATACAAAATTAAAATATACTTATTATATGACATATACTAGAGGATATCCTTGATTAAAAGCAAATGGTGTTAAAAAGGATCATCTGGTTGTCTTCTTACCATGATCAAGACATAGGAAACATCTATATTATAAAATAACATGACATACATGATTAGTCCAATTGTAGATGTGTATATGATCTTAATCTGGTTCTTCTCTCCTCAGGATTGTATGGAAAAATATTCTTGGACATATTTATACCATGTGACATTAGAACCAATCTGTTTTAAGATTGTTCAATATTAAATATATTTAGTTTCTAGTCAATGTATATACCTTGACATAATTCAATAATCCTCTTATATTTATCACAAATTATATTGATCCCTGTAATTTAGGCTTCTTCACCAAATTACCACATGGATAATCACTTTTTAGTAAACCTTTAATTGACTTT
Organism: Viscum album; assembly: GCA_963277665.1. NCBI lineage: Eukaryota > Viridiplantae > Streptophyta > Magnoliopsida > Santalales > Viscaceae > Viscum > Viscum album. The sequence goes on along the minus strand of OY728122.1, from coordinate 571,645,238 downwards.
AAGACTATTAAATCATTTGTAGTAAACAATTTTTCATCAATATATACTCATAGGACGACAAATGAACACTCACAAATACTATTATAAACACATGGTAAACATTCCAAATTAATGAACCCATATTATTTTATATCATCAGTGAACTAAATTTTCTAGGACATGGAGCATATAATAGTCTATATATGGATCTATACAACTTGTTCTAATTTTTGAATTACTTGGAGTCACAAAACCTTATGGTTGTGTAATATTAAAAAAATTCATAAAGTTTCATGTTATATAAATGTAATTTGACTTACATATATAAAATTTCATTTTCATGGAATGATTCTATATAAATAATAATTTTTATGAATTTAAACCTCTAAACCAAAGAAAATGATTCATCATTATTAATTCCATAACATTATTTAAAATATTTATCCATTTATCATTATTTTATTTTATTTAAAATACCTTTCATGTCCATATTTCACTTGAATACGCACTAACACCCAGCAAGAATTACATCTACAAGTGGATCGACCAAAACCTAATCTTATTATTGATTCATTGAATCATTCTCATAATTCATAGATTCATTCAATATTGAAGTTCTCACCTCTGTACTACCTCTTCATTGGAGGGTGTTTTGTTATTTTCAATTAATTTATGATTCACAATATTTAGGGACTAGAAAACAATATATTTTGAGTTCCCTTACCTCTTAGGTGCTCAGAAATAGTATTTTTTAGGAATAAAGTTTTCTATAGGGACATATAGAATCTATTCATGTACCTACTCTTGTATATATTTTATAATTATATTCATGAAAGTAAATCTCACTACCCATATCCCTCTTGAGCAATTTTTCCATCTTAAGAAAAATGGATTGGCTTGTGAAAATCAATTTCCTATCTAAGGGGTTATGTATATGGTACCCCTTTATTTCATTGGGATACCATATAATGATTCAATTCATTCCTTGGGTTGATAGTTTATTTCCAGAGGTGGCCTCTAATTTTTTTACATCTCCATACATGTGTTTGGAGAAAATGAGCACCTATCCACTCCAAAATTCGGAATTAATAAAATTTTTACTTTATTTGGTACTTAGTTTAGGGTTTCTGACAGATCTTTTTATGCTTATCACCAAAAGGATATTGGAATATCCATGTGAAAAATCTTTAACCAAACCATTTAAAGAAAGGTTTGGAACATCCATTTAGTAACATCATTTCATATTATTTGGTATGTGGAATTTGTTGTGTTAGAATCCCAAATTCCACTATAATTTCTATAAACACTAGGTTAAGATATTTCAGACTATGATCATATATAATCTTCTATATTTTCAAACTATGTTTACAATCTAAATCATTCTATCTTTGGATTTATTAATGAATGTGATCATATAAATCAACATGTAGATATATCCATATCAACTAAAGTAATAAGTATGATTTATAAAATAAGAATACGTACCTCATTATTATACTAGATAATAAAAATATACATTAGTTTTTACCAATAATAGAATATCTATGGTCCTTTAACCACATACCCCAAATCGGGGATTTGACATTTTTTCTTGTGAATAAGAATGAAATAATTCATGTGGTCTTAACACAAAAGAGTATAAGTTTATAGCACCAATTTTTTGGTTCATATCCCCTTATTCATTTATTTTAGGTCTATATTGTTCTTCCTTTTCATTTTTGGAGGTTATTATGGGTTTTGAAATGTTTTAGAGTCTTGTTTGGAGGTTCATGGTATTTTCACAGTTTGTAGAAACCATGCGACATCTCTAAGAAACAGTGAAAGAGAATTTAGTGGACACTATAGTGGCACACATTTGTCACATGATATGTTGAAACCGGGTTAATTACCATGAGAAAACACACATATTTAAACAAAGAGAAATACAGAGTCAATAAATATTTTATCTGACTGTGCGATCCAACCATGTTAGGTGTGGACTTAAGATAGTAGAACCACACAGTTGGTGTATATTTTTCCCAAATGTATGGATTAACCATGATTTATATATATGGACCTCTATAAAAGTTTAATTAAATATTAATTAACCCTTTAATCCCACATTTTTTTCAATAATCCTCCCAAAGCTCAAATTCCTTTTTCTACCAATGTATTAAATATGAACCCCTTCCATCTGGGAATATTCTGTTAGTGAACCAAAGTGAATTAGAGGCCTATATTTTTTGTTATGTGCCTATTATTCCACATTAATATTTTATTAAAGGTTCATATCTCTCCCATAAACATAGATCTAGTCTGTTATGGGTATATCTATGTGTTATTAATGGTTTTATGATGAAATATTATTGGATCCAGTGATGTTAATGTGGATTGTGTTCAGATCTTAATATTTGGTAGTTCCATTATTCATTTTAGTTAATATATTAGTGGTTGGTGGAATATCTCCCAACTAAACTAGATTAAGAACATGATGTGTTATTTTTAATTGAATTATTTTAATGAAAATCTTTTTGAAGTATTTGTGTGATTCATAATGGAAATATTTTTTTGGTATTGTTTTTGATGTTGTGGAAAGTGATTAATTTTTGTAAAACCCTGTTGTTTAAAATTTTAAAATGATGACTTTAATTTTATCATTTGTTTTGATTAATGTAAAGCATTTTTTAAAATTCTTAAAATAGAAAAAAATGGTTGAAATTAAATTTATAGATTTTTTCATAAATATTTGGGCATGAATTGAATGGTATGTATAATGGTCATGAAGTTCTAGTGTCAAATGGGATAGAGTTTGGACATTATGTTCCACCATAACTATTGACACCATGCTTTTGTGTGTGTGTGGTCATGGAATGTAATATTCCAAATAAATTAGAAATGGTTTAAAGTATTTATTAATTCCATACATTTAAGAAATCAAGTATAGTTTTGATATAAATTGTCTAAACTACTTCTGAACTCTTTTACTAAATATGCTACCATGTTTTGTCCTAGAGTCTTGAGTTGAAAAGTTATTTTTGAAATCCTACTAATTTTATTCTCACCCCTTACGTGTTAACTATAGTGCATTTTCAGGGGTCATCTATTGAGACACAGGGAAATGAATGTTATATCCGTTCTTTAGTGATGCTTCTTGATACAGTGGCTTGGTATGTGCTGTTGGAACATGGAGTCATTGGGGTGTTTCTAGATGTTTTCTCATTGTTGTTTTCTTTTTTGTGTATTTTTTTACTCTTAAGTTTATCTTTTGGAATCTGATTATACTCGGATCCAGTTTCTTGGGTTGATTATATTTTCTGTTGTATTTTTACTCAGGCATCATTTAGAGGTTTGTATAGTTTTTTTGGTTTGTATGTTTTATCATTAAAATTGGAAATCATCCACCAAATAGTATTGAGTCCATTTGAATTTACTACCATCTTTTGGTGTATTCGGGATATCACCTATGGCCTAGTAGCTCCCCATCACTCATTAATCCTATTAAGATAAGTATGATGATACAAATGTTATCAGTTTTTTTGTCCTTTCACATCATAAATGGAATCATTTTGTGATATCTGAAACATAAAAAATGGTATTAGTCTTGGTTGGTCAATATATCTTGTAGAAAAAAATCAAATCATCTAGCTTCTATCCAATATTATTTTTGGGGAAAATGGTAACCCCATTCTTCAGGCTGTGACATAGGAAATACTTCCTATTTTATGTGATACTAGAGTATGAATTAGTATCAGTAACTCTATTGGGATGACATTGATGATTATGACTATCATAACATGAAATATAGTGCATGAAATTTCATTACTAAACTCTTTATGTTGTACTTCAAGTTAATAGGGGGTTTCAGTACATGAGTGTTTTAAGACACTAATAGTTGTGTTATGACGTCACATAATGGGTTTAGTAGATGACAGTTTCATGAAATTCATTGATAATAAGGCTTCCCAATAATACTACATTGTTCATTTGGGTAAAAAATTTATGAAATTAATTAAAATATTTATTTTTTAAAATAGTTAAAATTGTCTATTTTGAAAATCATGGTTATAGTATTTTCAAAAATGATTAAAATTTTGACTATGGATGAATTGTGGAATGAAATGTTGTAAAAATTGATGATGTGGAAAATTTTAATTTCAAGGCCTTAGGTTTAAAATGAGTTTGATTAAATAATGCTTTTCAAGATATATTGAATGGATCCTAGTAGGCATCCTAGAAACCAACGATAAGATTCAGTAGAAAATGTTGTTGCACTTATTACCTAGGTTAACAAATAATTTGTTCAAATCATTGTTCATGATTGTAATTCCATGCCTAAGAGTAATAGGAAATATGAACTATGGAAATTGGATCATTTAATTTAGTTAAATAATCAAAATCCATCCATCTTTCGGGTATATTACAATCTAGAAAAATAAGATGTCTAGTGGAAAATTATGAATAAATTTCCAATTTCCTTGGGACACCACTGATACTAAAATTAAATAATGAAATACATATGTTGGAGAATATTTCATTCCAATGGTGGGAATTAGAAGTTCAAGATAAATTGGACCATGTATCGGCATGGGATGATTTTGAAGAATTTCTAAACAGTAAATTATATCCTCAACCCTTTCCTGTTTATATAATAATATGCTTCTTTAGTTTGAAGCAAGGGAATCTCTTAGTGATAGTGTATGTCGCTAAATTTAGGAATTTAGTCCACTTTTCCAAAAAAAATTGCTGCACATGTGTCTTTAAGGCATGAATTTGTTATTCGGGATTGTGGCTAGATATTCCCTCAGATATTTTTGTGCTTTATATAACAAATTTTATTGAGATGTTTAATAGAACTAATGTAGACGAAATGGATATATTAGGAAATATAGTTATAGGTAACATGTTTTTTCATATAAGAAAATTTGGGATCTATAATTCATGGAATAATAGGATGTGGTACACCTACATCCATAGTGGTGGGAATTCTTAGAATTAGGCCATGGGATCAGTAAATCAACCTCCAAAACCTAAATGAAATATAGAATGTTTTTATTGTGGTTCAATATATCATATGAAGTGATATTTTATAGAACCACATAGGGAATTTAACATTTTCAATAAGAGGGGACATCTTTACTGCTATTGTCACAGTTCCTCATGTTAGTCTGCTATATACTATAACACCGTAAAATTTTGGAAAAAAAATTGTTCTAATTAATTTATATCATTTGGATATTTTTCATTTCATGCAACCCTAAATATAGTTTTTTTATATGAAATCACTATGTGTGGTTTGTGTTATACGTACCACTAAGTCAATTTTTCCCTACACATAACACATATATTAGGTTATGATGGACTAATAACTATGTTTGGAATGTATTACCCATAACACAGAGTCGCTTCAGTATCTTTTTTTACATGTAAGGATGAGTTTTATAGAACTAAAATATACTATTATTTTATTATTAAAATATTATTTTATTTACAACATAGCCATTGGAATGGAAGTTATGAAAAAAATTATCTAAATTGTAAAAATATAATCTACACATGTATAAAATATGAGTTATTTGGTTTTCAATTAGTTATAAATTAATGTATGAACTATTTGAGAATGAAGAAATTATATTTTTATGAAAACTAATTTTCTTTGAATAAACCTAATTTTATCTCAATAAATTACACAAACCACTTTGGATTACTGTTTTAAATAAAACTTATATATTCTATATTCTATCAATAATTTTGATACTGATGAAATATTTTTGATAGGTATAAGATAATAATAAATCCAAATTTATGAATAATAAGATGTGTTTTTGATAAAGGAAATTTTTCCACCATTTAATTGAGAATCCATTTTAAATATTCTTTTTGAGACTTTTAAAGAAAAATAAAAAAAATCATTTTTGAAATTGTAATATCAACATTTAATTTGGTTTAATTTTTGCTAATTTTCAAAGAAGTTTCTTTTTTTGATTATTAGTGAAAAATACTTCATTTAAATTCAAAACAATTATTTTGTCTAATTTTTTTAAAAACTAACATTGTATTTTAGTATCATTTTAAAGTTTAATTCGATAAATTTTACATAAAATATTATAATTTATTTCATTTTAAAAAATTTCAAATTGAAATTGTATATAAATACATTTCAATATTTTGACCATATTTACTTTAAAAATTTTCTTTGGAATCCTATTTATGATAATAAATTTAAATTAATTTCTACCACATAGGACATTAGTATTTGGAAAAATGGATTCCATTTATAGAATATGAATAATTTATAATTTATAATAATTTCAGATTAGCTTTCCACAAAAAAATATTATCGGAAGTGATTAAAATTAATTACAGTGATCAAGAGAAATATCAGCTTAACAATGAACTAATGCAAATACTTACGAGAACAAAATAACCTAGACAGTTCTAAGAAAGCAATTATATTTCAATATTTCGAACTTATCCTCCATTTACTATAATTATTACCAGTATTGGTGCCATTGTACATGCGAAAATGTCGGAGGAACTCCCTTTTTAAAAATTTACAAGAATGTCACTCCCCCTCCACTATAAAAGTAAACTCACCCCTCCCACTTATTCACACCTATCAAGAAACTTTACACCCCAAAAATGAACTAAAATAATCTCCCAAAATTTCTACATTAATCTTATAGTCCTCCATTTGGTCATAATTCCAACCAAGGAATCCATTTGATGCAAACCAACAAGTGCTACCCAAAGAAGAGGTAACATCGTTCTTCAACATCCTTTATTTTATTTTCATTTCCTACACACAAAACTCTTAATTTTAATTGAATATATAATAAAATAATTATTCACAGAATAATGAGATGTTTTTATTATAATTTTTATACCTACACTTTTACAAAATTCCATCTAATGGTTAATAAAGTTATCGTTCTTGTGTACGATGAACTACCTCCCCATGAAACGATGATGTCACCATTTCCTTTTCCACATCTCATGGTTGGGAATTATGATGGAAACTAACTATATATATGGTTATAATGATATTAATGATTTAATTATTATTATTTATTTATTATATAAAACATTCCTTTGAGATTGTTTTTGTAAATACGATAACTTATTTTTTGGACATGTGGACTACCACCTCCTCAAAGTGATGTGATTCGTTCACACTTTCCATAGAATGCATTAAGGATGGGATTTGTGAAATTATATTATATATATGGAATAATAATTTTATTATAATTTTATTTTAAATATATACATATATTTCTTTTACTTACTTTTATTTAGTTTGATAATAAAATGGAAGAAGCTTTCATGCAAACATACGACATACTGTCTCCAAGAATAGTTTAATCCATTTCCTATTTCTATATTATATAATATTATAAATACTTTTATACTGAATATATATGATATATATTTATATTATTACATTATTTATATATGTAAATCATGATCTAAGTATGAGGATCATGAATAACAAGTCAACACTTATACATAAAATAAACCGGATATTACCTGAAACATAACATTAACATGGAATTGTTAACAAATGGGTAATATGAAGTCATAAAAAAATTAAAATATGGTATTATATATAATAATATGTTTCTATTCTATATTTATAAGAATTATATATTTATTATACGGGAGGTTTGAACATGAAAAAATAATGTGAGGCTTTAAGGTAAGGGAATTTCATCACAGATTTTATTTCTGTGAGATACATTCCATATTCACAAATAAATAATTTTGTACAGTGTTTATACTTCCATATGTAATTTTATATCATTAATTTAATTTATTTAATTATATTAAAAACCTTAATTTATGTTATTGTTTCATGGGGATCACAATTCTAAAGATACTCCATTATTAATGGGATTTCTTATCTCACTTTTCATTATGTGAGAGTTGTGTTTTATTCACCAGTCATTTATTTTTTGTGGTGTATATATTTCCTATGAATACATTATAATATTATGTTTACATAACATTATTTTTGTTTACATATCAATTTGATGATATCTATTTTATGGGGTGTTATGGTCCAAAAGTTACCAATGTTGTCATGTAGTTTTATCTAAAGTTTCCTTCTTTGACTCAAGCTATTTTATGCAATAATATTCTCTTACAAGGTGTATATACTAAAATTTGACATTTTATATTATTAATATCATTATCTGAATTATATTGTTTTCTCCATTTAATTTCATTATCTTACATGGGTTGTATGATACGAAGATACCATGTGGTAAGAGTTTACGGTGGTGATCTCATCGTTTGTCGAGATTGTTTAGGATAATTCTTTCATTGGTGAAATATTATGATTTATATCTCAATTAAACTCACTAATTTTCTTCTTCTATGGTTATTTATGATATATTCATACATTATTACCATGTTCTACTCTTTTCTATTCAAGATAATTAAGAATTTGTTTTATGAGAATATGACATTATTTCTCATTTTTCTCAGAAATTCATTTTCCTTCCAATGTGTATTTTCTATATATGTTTTCAAAAAATGTTGTATAATTATCATATGACTTTTAATGTAAAATATTTCCGATTTTTTAAATTTCTAAAAAAATGATTTTAAAATGAATCTTCATTTAATTTTCTGATTGAGGAACATTTCAAAACATTTATAGTGAAAAAGTAATGTTCAGAACATATGAATTAATCTATCTTCATGAACATTCTTCAATTGAATCTTCATTTGTAAGATTACCTGATATCATTTTTTGAAAAATATTGTTTGTAATATTCATGGAATTAATTTTTTTAAAGTGTCTTCTCATGAAAATGTATTTCCAATTTTTTTATGATTCCTCAAGTTTATCAAATGATATTCAAATATTCCTTTAGAAATAATAAAATATATTTTCAAACAAAATGGTTATAAATGATGTTTTACATTTAAAAATATTTTTTAATTTTTTCAATCTTCTATTATAACTTTTCATGGAATACAATTTTTAAATTTTTTTCTAACTTCCATTATATGATTTCATGTTTATTTCCAAATTAAATGGTTCTCAAAATAATTTATGTTTTAAAAATAATTTCTCATTGAATAAAGTATATATTTGTCTATAATTTTTTTAAAAGAAATAGTAAATATTTATTTTTAAGAAAATGATTTTTGAAATGGTTTTATGAAAAGGATTTTCATAGAAAGTATATTTAACTTAGGAAATGTTCCAAGTGATATTTAAAATTAATTCTCCATCTATGATGACATAATTTATAACAGTGAATTATTTACAAGGTATTTGATCCAAGAATACCATTAATATTAATTATTTAATGGTTTATTTGTTGATATAATGATTTTGTGAGACCTATTTCACTTTCATCAGAAATATAATCTTTAAAACTGATTCTTTTCATTGGTTTTTATTTAATGAAATTATTATGAGACCTATATATTTTCCATTGGTAATTATATAATGAAAATTTTATTATACCCATTTCATTCCATGGGTTATGATATGATGTTTATGAAGCTCATATCCATTTATGGGTAATGATATGATGAATGTTTTATTATCTTGTGTTACATGTATGTATTATATTTCTATGTGGAAGGTGAGATATTTATCTCCCTAAAATTCATTGGATAAAGATTTATATCTCAGGATATAATGATGGGAAATAATTTGATGGGATTGAACCAAAATAGGAAAGATGTTTCTCATGGTCCACTATAGGAAGATTGGGAAATCTAATCCGTTATGGGTAGAGGGGGAAACCAAGTCCACTATAAGAATATGGGGAATGTAGATCTAATATGGGAATATTGGGAAACCTGATCCCTTATAAATAAGTGATTAAAACTAGGGATGGTGGTGTTTCCTACACAGTAGGTGTAGTCCTAATGATGTTCCCTAATATATTTAGGCAGTGAACCTTGACTTACAGGGAATTTTTTTATATTCATATGTGTTTACTAAAAATTTAATGTCTTATTCCATTGAAATTATCACATGATTCTTTTTATTTATTATCTAATAATTCATGTCTTATGAACTAGAAATATTTTTTCCATGTCTCATGTTTTTAATCATTAATATACAGGTTGTGATCTTTAAATGTTATTATCATGTTGTTGTATACATATTTTCATGATATGCATCGGAATTTCCATTATTTATCATTACTAGTCATTCGACCTCACCCCTTTTATAGCATCCCACCTTTTTATAACATAAATTTTCATTACATTTTTCAAAACCGAGGATCTTTATGGGTTAGTGTCTTGGAAACTAGGAACTTAAAAGATGAAAAAATAAAACATTCTTCTTAAAAACTTGAAAGTATTATCCTTATGTTCATCCTAGGTTCATTACTGAATCTCATTACTGGGGGACATAAATCAAAATAAAGGGTTAACATAAGGCCTATTAAGATAAATAAGGGGAAACATTTAACATGTGAACTTGAGATACATCAACAATATCATGAAAAATAACTTTAAGGCATAAGAAAGAAATAATGAGGCATATAATAATAAAAATAATGTATTTCATAACATTAAGATGTGGCTACAACATTTAAAAAAGAAAATCATTTCCATTTTACTGAGGTCCATCCCCAAGGTGGCAATAAAACTTACCAAGGATATTCACCAAGGTATCAGTCAAAATGGTCATCTCTAGAGATTAAGTCTTTACCCAATACATTGGAGTGGTATGGGGGCACCCCCTTAAATTTTCCTTCATTATCATGTGTATAACGACCCATACTTTACATACATTTTTAATACTTCAAAATTGAAGCACACTTATTACAACATATGACAAAACCACAAAGGACCGTATATGTATAGTGTCTTTAGAAACTGGGAAACATAAACAACTGGTTCATAAATCTTCTACAGTGTCTCCCATTTATTTCATCATATCTAGGGTCCCTTTTAGCATATTCTACTTAATATCCATCTTCCTGACCTGGGGAAAAGAAAACATAAAAGGGTGAGCTCAAATGCTCAGCAAGGGAAAATAAAGGAAATAAAAATCATATCATATCTTTTTGAAAATCAAAACCTGCAAAAGAGATCATAATATCTTAACATGGAATAAATCATAGAAGTGAAAATGAGATCCCCATAATCATAACATAAAACTTGAAACTTTGTGGCATGCACACATAATCATGGAAAATCATTTCTTGTTAGTCATGACTCATTTCCAAGACTATCTTAGTGGACAAAGTCCCTTTCTGAACCGAGTTCACTCCTCGTTTCAGTCCTGTATCACTGAACCGAAATAACCTTCCGTTCCAGCCATGTCTATCTCATGAGATATAAAATCTTTACCCAATGCATTTGAGGGAGATATAGGTCCCACCCATCTTATAATGAATCCTTTCTTATGTGTGCCACATAATCATAAAACATACATCATCGCATAACACATGAAACAAAAATGGGATTCTTGAAACATCATGACATCATAAATCAATTCATATAAGATAAAGGAATTCATAAAAATAATTCCATCACAACATGATCAAATCAATGTAATAATAGGGATAAAAACAGAACAATTTATTATCTTAGATGGAAAATAATTTTGAAAATCACTTGAACTCCATTCTTGAGGAAAATATCCTTTCTTCTTCAAAAACATTTTTCCTTTCATAACATGTCATACAACTTTAAAATAAAAGAAGTTGATTAAAAATAAACTTGAAAAATTGTAAAGGAAGCTTCTTGGAAACAATGTTTTAAAAATCCATTCATGTCGTATAAGTTAAAAAAAACATTCTTCGTACTTTTGTCGGAAAAGTCAAAAAGTACCTCGTACGGAAAAACGAAAAAAGATTCCTTTCATATTCTTTACTAAAAACTCACCTAAGGGTAAAATTGGATTTAAACTATTGCAAGTGGATGGAAACAATATTTCATATTGAGGGAACATGGATGTGGATGATAAAATACACCCTAGTAAATACTTACGAATAAACAATCTCGGATAAAAATGAGATTGTGATATTTCCCTTACCTTAGGTCCGATTAGCTTTGTACGTGTCTGAAGCTCCTGTATAATGGTTTAAATAATGTTATTGACTTATTCCAGAATCATACATATTTATATGATATCATATATGGTCATATTATTAGCTTCTTGTTAGTCATATTTCATTGTTACTTGTTACTCGGGTCTTTATAACTTTTTGTTCTTATGCGTGTTTTGTCGAATAAATTATTATTCTTATCTTTAGGTTATAGATAATTCATTTCCAGAATGGTATTAGTGTATTATATACCATATTCATTCATTCAATTCATTTATATAATCATTACGAAATGAAGATCATGTAGAACGAGTCGCATCACATCGTGGAGACGGTATTCCGTACGTACGCACGAGTGATGATATCATTCCTATGATCGTGGAATTGTATTGGAGTATATATATATTATTTAAGTATCAATATTACTTCATAATAATCATATTTAGTTACTCATTACACCATTATACCCATCCTTGTAAGGTGATGGTGGAAAATAGATTACACCACGGCGTGGAGACGGTATTCCGTACGTACGCACGCGCGGTGATTTCATTTTTCCGTAGGATGGATAGAAGGTGAATTAGGGTTGTTTCATATTTATAATAACATATCAGTATGTAAGTAATGCTGATGTTATTACTTTATCATGAAACAACTAAAGAATAATAAGTTGAAGAAGAAAGAAATTGAAAAGATCGGTAATGGATATTACCTCTTCTTTGGAACGCTTCTTTGAATCCTCCACTTAAGGAACTAAGATTGGTCTTTGGAGAAGACCAGGACCTCTAGGATTATTCTAGGGAAGTGTAGAGGAGAAAATGGCAGGGGTTGTCCGAGCTTGAGTGCTCAATTTGGTGTGAGGAGGAGGGGGAGGAGGTGCCCTTTTATAAGGGAGGAGAGGGGCACCTTAGGAATATCTCAAAATATTATTTTATATTAAAGTAAAAATCGGTTTATAATGGTTCCAAAGGGTCTTATTTCGGAGATAAAGTGGTGAAGGGTCGAAATCCTATCAACCAATAGGATTTAGACAAGTTTAGGTTATTATTTTAACCTTATCAATTAGATTTAACTCTAAGTTAAACAATTTAACTTTTACCGTGTCTTTTTGTTTTCTTCCACTATATGGTTAATACACTTACTATAACATGCCAAACGAACCCCAAATTGTTTATTATTAATATATATATCCTTATCTAAGTCATTTGGCCGAACCTTAGATTTTTAGGAATAAAATAACAATTAATAATATAATATTTGATTTAAAAACTATTTTCTGTCAATTTTGACACTATTTGATATATGATTTTTGTGAAAGTCATAACAGAATTATATGTTCGAACCAAGTTGATTAAATCAACAATAATATATCATAGTAACCTAGAAAATTAGGTGAATTCATAAAAAGTCTTAAATTACATTTATTTTGGTATTTATATTATCAATTTTTTCAATATTTCATTAATAAGATAATTACTGCATCATCTTTGTGTCATAAATAAATTAAATTATTTGATGTCTAAAAATTACAAATAAAATACCATCATGTAGGAAATCTTTTTATCTTTCTAATGAATATTTACAATCGAATTTATCTTATATATAACCCCATATTAAAAATGATTTACTTATTAAACTTTGATTTTAACTATTTTAACCCTTCTTTAAATAAATTAATAATAATTGTCCTAATCTAATCCAAGTGGGCCTAAATGGTCATATTTTATTCCTAAGTTTGTTTTTGGTCGAATTACACTTGTCCAATAGAATTAGGACATGTGTTAGGGTAATATTAATATCATATTTACCCTTAGTTACCCTATTTACTATTAACCAAAAAATTATTTTCATCTCATTGAACCACATTTTAGTCCTTGATATTAACCGTGTCTCTCAGATTTTTGAAATTCCATTCACAGAAGCGGTAAAATTATGTTTTATGCAAAATTTAGTTTTTAACCTACCACTTAGTGGTTTCACTATTCATCAAAAATTGAATGTTTTCAGAAAAATACCAAAATTTCACCCTAGGCTAATTTCGATATTCTAAGTCCAAAAATGAAGTCCATTTTGAAAAATAAAATTTATAAAATTTCAAAAAGTGGTTATTACTATTCATAACGGCTAGTTTTAATAGCATAATGTTGTTAAGTGAAACTCGGTATTGCGTACGACGCAAGCTATCGAGGAAGGTCGCGATTGCGTGTAAAGCAAGCCAAGCAAGTGTTGTGTAAAAAAAAATTCCTTTGATGATTTATATAACATAAAAGTCTCGGGTGTTACATTCTACCCCCCTTAAAAAGAATTTCTCCCTCGAAATTCGTCACTTTGCAACAAACAAATGAGGATACTTCTCCCTCATCATATCCTCAAGCTCCCATGTAGCTTCTTCAAGTTGATGGTTTCTCCATAAAACTTTCACCAAGCGAGTGGTCTTGTTTCGTAGGACTTTTTCGCTACGATCCAGAATCTCTATCGGCTGTTCTTCATAAGAAAGATCTTTCTCCAGCGGTACAACTTCTGAGCTGAGTACATGTGAAGGATCTGGTATGTACTTTCTCAGGAGAGATACATGGAACACATCGTGAACTTGAGAGAGATTCGGTGGAAGCGCCAATCGGTAAGATACCTTCCCAACACGATCCAATATTTCGAAAGGACCGATATATCTAGGGCTCAACTTCCCCTTCTTTCCAAATCTCATAACCCTCTTCCAGGGAGATATTCGTAAGAACACTTTATCACCCACTTCAAACTCTAGGTCTTTTCTTCGGTTGTCGGCATAGCTTTTCTGTCGACTCTGAGCTGCTCTTATGTGTTGTTGAATAGATCTGACCTTTTCTGCCATTTCATCAACGAGATCAGGTCCTAATAGCTTTCTTTCCCCAACTTTATCCCAGCAAGTTGGAGTCCTGCATTTCTTTCCATAGAGAGCTTCATAAGGAGCCATTTGAATACTGGAGTGAAAGCTATTATTATAAGAAAATTCCACCAAAGGTAGGTGTTGATCCCAACCTCCTTTGAAATCCATAGAGCAAGCTCTCAACATATCTTCTAGGGTTTGAATTGTTCTCTCAGACTGACCGTCTGTCTGGGGATGATAAGCAGTGCTGAAACTCAACTCTGTATCCAGAGTATGCTGAAGACTTCGCCAGAACTTCGAGGTAAATCTCGGATCTCGATCAGATATAATAGAAAGTGGTACTCCATGCAATCTTACCACTTCCTTTACATATATCCTGGCAAGCTGATCTAGAGAGAAATCCTCTCTAATAGGAATGGAGTGTGCAGACTTTGTAAGACGATCAACTATGACCCAAATAGCATTATTGCCTTTGGATGTTTTAGGAAGTCCTGTGACAAAGTCCATAGTGATGTTTTCCCATTTCCATTCGGGTATGGGTAATGGTTGTAACATCCCCTTAGACTTCTGTCTCTCAGCTTTAACTTGTTGACAAACCAAGCATCGAGAGACAAATTCAGCAACATCTCTTTTCATGCCATCCCACCAGAAGTACTCTTTCAGGTCCCTATACATCTTCGTGCTTCCAGGATGAATAGAGAATGAAGAACTATGAGCCTCATCCAGCAGCTCCTTCTTTAATTCGGGGATGGGAGGAACACAAACCCGATTCCTGAACTTTATTATCCCATCACAATCAAGGTTGAATTCAGGAACATTTCTCACCTTCTTTTGTAACTCGACATCTTCTTTCTGTGCCTCTTTAATCTTCACATGTATAGATGGTTGAACATTCATTTGAGAAAGATAAGATTTTTACCCTTCCATTATAATTCCAAGATCCATCCTTTGTAAATCCATAAATATTGGATCTTTTGTGATCCTCATCATGGATAAACTAGCATGGTCTTGTCGACTTAATGCATCTGCCACCTTTTTTGCTTTCCCAGGGTGGTAATGGATTGAGCAGTCATAATCCTTAATCAGCTCCAACCATCTTCTTTGGCGCATATTCAGCTCCTTTTGTGTGAAAATATACTTTAAACTTTTATGATCAGTATAAATATCACACCTTTCACCATAAAGGTAATGCCTCCAAATCTTTAATGCAAAGATTACCGCAGCCAACTCCAAATCATGTGTTGGGTAATTTTGCTCATGGATTTTCAACTGTCGTGAGGCATAAGCTATCACCATATCATTTTTCATAAGAACACACCCCAATCCCTTCTTGGATGCATCACTGTAGATCACAAACCTTTCTCCACTACAAGGCAGTGTGAGCACAGGTGCACTGGATAACCTTCTTTTCAACTCCTTGAAATTCTCTTCACATTCCTCTGTCCAGACAAACTTAACTCCTTTCCGAGTCAACTTGGTGAGTGGATTAGATAATCTTGAAAAATCTTTTACAAAACGTCGATAATATCCAGCCAAACCAAGAAAACTTCGGATCTCAGTTACTGTTGTTGGTCTTGACCATCTTTCGATAACCTCTGTTTTTGCTGGATCCACAGATATCCCCTCTTTTGAGATTATATGACCCAAAAATGCAACTTTTTGAAGCCAAAATTCACACTTGGTAAATTTGGCATAAAGCTTCTCCTTTCTCAGGGTCTTCAATATAATTCTCAAGTGATCTTCATGCTCTTCCTTTCTCTTTGAATAGACAAGAATATCGTCTATAAAGACTACCACAAATTGATCAAGATAGTCTCTAAATACTCTATTCATTAGATCCATGAAGATAGCAGGGGCATTAGTAAGACCAAATGGCATCACTATAAATTCATAGTGTCCATACCTTGTACGGAAAGCCGTCTTTGGTATATCCTCCCTTTTGACCCTTAATTGATGATACCCTGAACGAAGATCAATCTTGGAAAAGTATTGAGCTCCGCCTAGTTGGTCAAATAAGTCATCAATGCGTGGGAGAGGATATTTGTTCTTGATAGTGATCTTGTTAAGTTCTCGATAATCAATGAAGAGTCTCATTGATCCATCTTTCTTCTTAACAAATAGAACAGGTGCTCCCCAAGGTGACGCACTACGGCGTATGAATCCCTTATCAAGATTCTCTTGGAGTTTCTTCTTCAATTCCTGCAACTCAATTGGGTCCATTCTATAAGGTGTCTTTGAAATAGGCAAAGCACCCGGTACGAGTTCTATTGAAAACTCAACTTCACGATTTGGTGGAAGACCCGGCAATTCCTCCGGAAAGACATCATCAAACTCCCGTACAATGGGCATATTCTTAATCGTGAGTTTCTCACCAACCATTTGAGATAAATAACCTTCATTTAGTGGAATCAATACCCATAATATGGAAGAAATTTCCACTGGAAGGTTATGTTCATCCTTGCATTGGTATACGATCGTAGATTGATCTGGAATATGAAATGTGACTTCCCTTCTTTGGAAATTGATATGAGCTCCATGTAGAGAAAGCCAATCCATGCCAAGAATCACATCAAATTCCACTAAAGGAAGGATCACAAGATTTGCAGGAAGCACTTTCCCACAAACTTCGATTGGAGAAGAATTATAAACTTTTGATGCGATTGATGTGCCATTAGGTGTTGTCACGGCTAACTCAACATCTAATTGTTGAGGTAATATGGTGATACCCTTAGAAAAGTCTTCAGAAATAAAAGAGTGGGTGGATCCAGAATCAAATAAAACATTTGCTACTTTAGAGTGGATGGTAAGTGTACCTTTCACCACATCGTTATCGTACTCCACATCGCTGATAGAAATTGCATGTGACTTTCCTTTGTCTTTAGCCTTAAGATTTTGTTGACGTCGACCATCATCATCAACCCTTGGATTTGGGCATTGATTGGCATAATGCCCCATCTCCTTGCACTTGAAACATTGAAGTGTAGTAGGTTCATTCTGTGTATCCCTTCCTTTGTTTGCATCATTAGACATCTTCTTCCCATTATCACGGCATTCAAATGCCCGATGACCTTCCTTTCCACATTTAAAACATTTACTTGTCCCTTTAAGACAACTCCCTCCATGTTTCATTCCACACTTTGAGCATAATGGAAAGTTCATCTTCTTTTCAATGTGCTCTTTAGAGTTTCCTTTGAATTCCATCTTCCTCTTCTTATCAAACCCATGTGACTGATGGGTTACTCCAATCTCCATCACATCGAACGATTTCCTCGTAGCTATTGAAGTCCCTTATGGCTAACGCCCTTCGAAGACTTGGTTTTAAGCCACTAAAGAATCGATCGATCTTACTCTCAGGTTGGATAATAATACCAGAAGCGTACCTTGCAAGTCTTGTAAAATTTGCTTCATAGGTACCAACAGATTCATCATCCCTTTGCTTCAGTTCAAGAAACTCTTTCTCCATTTTGTTCGGAGAATACGAGGGAAGTACTTATTGAAAAATAAGTTCTTGAAATTGTCCCATTCCATAGACTCAATTTCATCCCTTTGCCTCGTATTCTTAACAAGATTCCACCATTGATCCGCATCTCCTTCCAAATGGTACACTGCTAGGATGACTTTATCATGTTCAGAACATTGAAGAACTGAAAATATCTTTTCAGTAGTACTAATCCATTGTTCAGCAACTAATGGATCCGTAGACCCGCTGAAAGAAGGTGGACGCTGCCTCATGAAGGATTCAACAGAATGTTGCTCCCTCCTTTGCTCGTTTGGAAATCCTGCATGATTCATAGCTTGAGAAAGTTGTGTGAGCATGGCTACCAGATTTTGCATTCCAGCTCCCATATCATTTGGTTGCTCAGGGGGACAATCATTGCATTGCCCATCGCATTCCGCATTAACACGGTTCCTTCGGGTTCCAGCCATTGACTAAAACCAAGAAGAATAGTGTGAGCAACACTAATTATAATAGGAAACCACATAATTCAAGAATAAAATTTTCATGCTTATGGTCTTATCCTAGGTTATTCATGGCCATTTCTAAAACACTAAGATTGTGTTCTATACTTAGACTTATCCTTAGGGTTCTTACTAAGGCTTTCACATCCTAGTTTCCAAAGGTTGACTATACCTTTCCTCTGATACCATCTATAACGACCCATACTTTACATACATTTTTAATACTTCAAAATTGAAGCACACTTATTAAAACATATGACAAAACCACAAAGGACCGTATAGGTATAGTGTCTTTAGAAACTGGGAAACATAAACAACTGGTTCATAAATCTTCTACAGTGTCTCCCATTTATTTCATCATATCTAGGGTCCCTTTTAGCATATTCTACTTAATATCCATCTTCCTGACCTGGGGAAAAGAAAACATAAAAGGGTGAGCTCAAATGCTCAGCAAGGGCAAATAAAGGAAATAAAAATCATATCATATCTTTTTGAAAATCAAAACCTGCAAAAGAGATCATAATATCTTA
Source organism: Viscum album (assembly GCA_963277665.1). Classification (NCBI taxonomy): domain Eukaryota; kingdom Viridiplantae; phylum Streptophyta; class Magnoliopsida; order Santalales; family Viscaceae; genus Viscum; species Viscum album. The sequence continues at coordinate 571,625,898 of OY728122.1, read as the reverse complement.
ACATGGAATAAATCATAGAAGTGAAAATGAGATCCCCATAATCATAACATAAAACTTGAAACTTTGTGGCATGCACACATAATCATGGAAAATCATTTCTTGTTAGTCATGACTCATTGCCAAGACTATCTTAGTGGACAAAGTCCCTTTCTGAACCGAGTTCACTCCTCGTTTCAGTCCTGTATCACTGAACCGAAATAACCTTCCATTCCAGCCATGTCTATCTCATGAGATATAAAATCTTTACCCAATGCATTGTAGGGAGATATAGGTCCCACCCATCTTATAATGAATCCTTTCTTATGTGTGCCACATAATCATAAAACATACATCATCGCATAACACATGAAAGAAAAATGGGATTCTTGAAACATCATGACATCATAAATCAATTCATATAAGATAAAGGAATTCATAAAAATAATTCCATCACAACATGATCAAATCAATGTAATAATAGGGATAAAAACAGAACCATTTATTATCTTAGATGGAAAATAATTTTGAAAATCACTTGAACTCCATTCTTGAGGAAAATATCTTTTCTTCTTCAAAAACATTTTTCCTTTCATAACATGTCATACAACTTTAAAATAAAAGAAGTTGATTAAAAATAAACTTGAAAACTTGTAAAGGAAGCTTCTTGGAAACAATGTTTTAAAAATCCATTCATGCCGTATAAGTTAAAAAAAACAGTCTTCGTACTTTTGTCGGAAAAGTCAAAAAGTACCTCGTACGGAAAAACGACAAAAGATTCCTTTCATATTCTTTAATAAAAACTCACCTAAGGGTAAAATTGGATTTAAACTATTTCAAGTGGATGGAAACAATATTTCATATTGAGGGAACATGGATGTGGATGATAAAATACACCCCAGTAAATACTTACGAATAAACAATCTCGGATAAAAATGAGATTGTGATATTTCCCTTACCTTAGGTCCGATTAGCTTTGTACGTGTCCGAAGCTCCTGTATAATGGTTTAAATAATGTAATTGACTTATTCCAGAATCATACATATTTATATGATATCATATATGGTCATATTATTAGCTTCTTGTTAGTAATATTTCATTGTTACTTGTTACTCGGGTCTTTATAACTTTTTGTTCTTATGCGTGTTTTGTCGAATAAATTCTTATTCTTATCTTTAGGTTATAGATAATTCATTTCCAGAATGGTATTAGTGTATTATATACCATATTCATTCATTCAATTCATTTATATAATCATTACGAAATGAAGATCATGTAGAACGAGTCGCATCACATCGTGGAGACGGTATTCCGTACGTACGCACGAGTGATGATATCATTCCTATGATCGTGGAATTGTATTGGAGTATATATATATTATTTCAGTATCAATATTACTTCATAATAATCATATTTAGTTACTCATTACACCATTATACCCATCCTTGTAAGGTGATGGTGGAAAATAGATTACACCACGGCGTGGAGACGGTATTCCGTACGTACGCACGCGCGGTGATTTCATTTTTCTGTAGGATGGATAGAAGGTGAATTAGGGTTGTTTCATATTTATAATAACATATCAGTATGTAAGTAATACTGATGTTATTACTTTACCATGAAACAACTAAAGAATAAGAAGTTGAAGAAGAAAGAAATTGAAAAGATCGGTAATGGATATTACCTCTTCTTTGGAACGCTTCTTTGAATCCTCCACTTAAGGAACTAAGATTGGTCTTTGGAGAAGACCAGGACCTCTAGAATTATTCTAGGGAAGTGTAGAGGAGAAAATGGCAGGGGTTGGACGAGCTTGAGTGCTCAATTTGGTGTGAGGAGGAGGGGGAGGAGGTGCCCTTTTATAAGGGAGGAGAGGGGCACCTTAGGAATATCTCAAAATATTATTTTATATTAAAGTCAAAATCGGTTTATAATGGTTCCAAAGGGTCTTATTTCGAAGATAAAGTGGGGAAGGGTAGAAATACTATCAACCAATAGGATTTAGACAAGTTTAGGTTATTATTTTAACCTTATCAATTAGATTTAACTCTAAGTTAAATAATTTAACTTTTACCGTGTCTTTTTGTTTTCTTTCACTATAAGGTTAATACACTTACTATAACAAGCCAAAAGAACCCCAAATTGTTTATTATTAATATATATATCCTTATCTAAGTCATTTGGCCGAACCTTAGATTTTTAGGAATAAAATGACAATTAATAATATAATATTTGATTTAAAAACTATTTTGTGTCAATTTTGACACTATTTGATATATGATTTTTTTGAAAGTCATAACAGAATTATATGTTCGCACCAAGTTGCTTAAATCAAAAATAATATATCATAGTAACCTAGAAAATTATTGGAATTCATAAAAAGTCTTAAATTACATTTATTTTGGTATTTATATTATCAATTTTGTCAATATTTCATTAATAAGATAATTACTGCATCATCTTTGTGTCATAAATAAATTAACTTATTTGATGTCTAAAAATTACAAATAAAATACCATCATGTAGGAAATCGTTTTAGCTTTCTAATGAATATTTACAATCGAATTTATCTTATGTATAACCCCATATTAAGAATGATTTACTTATTAAACTTTGATTTTAACTATTTTAACCCTTCTTTAAATAAATTAATAATAATTGTCCTAATCTAATCCAAGTGGGCCTAAATGGTCATATTTTATTCCTAAGTTTGTTTTTGGTCGAATTACACTTGTCCAATAGAATTAGGACATGTGTTAGGGTAATATTAATATCATATTTACCCTTAGTTACCCTATTTACTATTAACCAAAAAATTATTTTCATCTCATTGAACCACATTTTAGTCCTTGATATTAACCGTGTCTCTTGGATTTTTGAAATTCCATTCACAGAAGCGGTAAAATTAAGTTTTATGCAAAATTCAGTTTTTAACCTACCACTTAGTGGTTTCACTATTCATCAAAAATTGAAAGTTTTCAGAAAAATACCAAAATTTCACCCTAGGCTAATTTCGATATTCTGAGTCCAAAAATGAAGTCCATTTTGAAAAATAAAATTTATAAAATTTCAAAAAGTGGTTATTACTATTCATAACGGCTAGTTTTAATAGCATAATGTTGTTTAGTGAAACTCGGTATTGTGTACGACGCAAGCTATCGAGGAAGGTCACGATTGCGTGTAAAGCAAGCCAAGCAAGTGTTGTGTAAAAAAAATTCCTTTGATGATTTATATAACATAAAAGTCTCGGGTGTTACAATGTGACCCACATATATCATCATAAATCAATTAAAAAACAACCCATATAGCAAAAAATAAATGGGTTTCATTTCATAATCATAACGTTTTGAAAACTACTTTAAAGACACGATCTTTGGGTCACTTTATAAGCCACATAAAAGTAAGGTGGGTCTCATGAATGTAAATCCCTGAATTTAAAATAGAACATTTTGTTAAATATGTGAATACCCATTTATAATGAATATCTTTGAGTAATCACTTAATAAAATAACATAATTTGAGAAAAAGAGAGAGACATTTGAGACGTAAATTCTGCAGCATAACGACTATGTTTCAGGGTTTTAGAAAACATTGAAAAGAGAGGGACATGGGTCAAACATTCATAAATGACCCATAAAACAGTATAGGGACAGAATATGAAGGATATAATAACATGGAAATGAAATTTTTAGGACATACCATTTGAAATTAGAAACATGGAAGGAAGACAGAAATTAGATTTCTCTTATGAAAATTCGGCAGACTAACTACGTCACTTAAACATCAACTAAAATGAATTGATGAGATCAAATAGGGTCTCTAATAATATGAACATAAAATTTCAGTATGATAGATATATATATATCATACCCGAACATAATAAAAAGGAACTTGAAAGACTTGACATGAAAGTAGAACTTTAAAAAATGAGAAAGGTGAAAGAATCCCTTAAAAATTCGGCAGCCTAACGGCGCCACTTAAAACATAAAAATACTTGAATTGAAGAGATAAAATATGGTATCTCATAATATAAACATAAAAGATCATTATTATATATATATATATATATCATACCCCAACATAATAAAAAGAAACTTGAAAGACTTGACATGAAAGTAGAACTTTGAAAAATGAGAAAGGTGAAAGAATCCCTTAAAAATTCAGTAGCCTAACCTCGCCATTTAAAAAGTCAAAATACTTGAATTGAAGAGATAAAATAGGGTATCTCATCATATTAACATAAAATATCAGTATGATAGATATATAAATCATACCCCAACATAATAAAAAGGAACATGAAAGGCTTGACATGAAAATAGATCTTGAAAACGAAAGGGTGAAAGAATCCCATAAATATTCTTCAGCCTAACGGCGCCACATAAACAATCCTAAAACGAATTGATGAGAGAAAGAGGGGGTCTCTCATAATATGAACATGAAAATGGAAGTAAGAGGAATATAAAAGAACATCCTCCAACATAAGATCATGGATCATAAATTAAATGACATAAAAGAGATTACTTGAAAAGAAAGAGAGAGGTAGGATCCCTTACCTTAAAACCTAACTCTTAAAACTCAAAGGTTTGGACCTTGAGGGCATGGGGAAACTTGGGATGACTCCTTGTGGGGTAATGAAACCATATCTTCATTGGGAATGATTTTTTAGTCGAAAGGATGAAATAATGGCTTGTTATTTATATGGAAAGTGAGGTGATACTTTAATAATTTCAAGGGACACCTCACAAGTGGTTTTCTAAAAATTGTGGGCTCTCCCATGGTATTTCCCATGGAGTTAGGCCACATGGGTCCCCCAACATAATACTTCATCACCTTTGGTCGTCCAACCCTTAAAATATCTCATGAAATCATCATGAAATAGTTATGATGTCATTAAACATACTGAAACCCTAAAACTGTATTTTTACTATTCACTGAAAATTCAACTTTCTCAGAAAAATCCCATAATTTCACCTTATCCAAATATCAATGTTCTCCTAAAAACACCATATACTATATTTTTTGGTCACCCTAATAATGAATTGATGGGATTTTTTTTCCTTTAATTTGATTAGAAAAAATGATCACATCCTCCCTTAATTTATGTAGAAGAATGATAATTTAGAACCCATCATCATTCAATCCACTATTGTGCCCACTGTCGCACCTCTATCAAGTCATCAGAATTGTATATCTACATTTTTGGATCCTTGTGTCAAGAATCAAAGGTGTGATAATCTATTATTAACAAAGGGTTTCAAATACAGTGATGAATGATGAACACTTAATGAAGAATTCCAGAATCAGTGGATAAGAGAACAATCAAATCTATATGAATGAACCATGATCAATTTTCAGGTCAATATTAGTTCATAGTCATTATAATGGTAATCATAACAATAAATATTTCTAATAAAAACATTAATCATCCCGATAATCCCAGATAATAATCCCATCCCACAAATACAATCGAACCATAGACTAATCTATCCCAGGATTATTCTGTGTTCTCTTAAGTAATCAAAAATAGGAAATAAAATAAAAATAAAACATCTTATCTCTATTCATATCATCTAATGATGAAGAAAGGTCATCATGTCATTGTCGTTGGCATGATATTCCAAGATTGGTGTGCACTAATCGTCGGTCGGAGGGCTCATCGTGGTTTTTCAGAAGCTTCCTCTAGAGTTTCTCTATCAAACATCTACAGATAATCTAGGATTATGAGGCTTACACTAAATTTTTTATAAAAGGGATTATTTAAGGAAAAATAACCTCACTACATCACAACTTGAAAAAAAAATTAATTTAATTTATTCACTAAAATTTCTATGATGACTTTTACAAAACCAACCTGTTCCTACCAATTTTAGGTCACTCATTGGGTAAAGATGATATTATGAACTCAAAGGTTACATTACATTTCTAATTTGGGAACCCATTTATATGTTCTTTCACATTTTTATGAATACCTCACTCACATTCTACTTAATATTTTAATATTTTTTATAGCATTTATTCTAGGAACACTGACCCAGAGAATTGCACTCCGTCTTGGCACCTGGTCTTGAAAATAATACATAATATATTTAAAAATAATAAATGAAAAAATATGGGTCATTACATTCTCCCTACATTGGGGATTTATTGTCCCAAAAATAAAAAATAAAGTATATTAAAAAATTTGAGGGCACTGAGAAAAATTCTGAGCCTCCCCCTCCCATGTTCTCCCCTTGATATTCTTGTGCTACCACCGGACACACACCAAATAAATTGATCGACCACAATGGATCTTATCCTACAAATAATCTATTTCCATTTTGTACTCATTGAAATTCTCTATATCCTTGATGTCCAGCTTTCCCTAGTTGATAAGGTACAATGGGTCATGCACATACCATATTATATGTGACATTTAGAATATTCAATGTACCCAATTGAACATGGGGGGTTGATCTATGTGGTAATCCACCTCACCAATTCTTCTCAGTTTTTGGGAAGGTTAAATTAACCTTGGAGATAGCTTGTCACCCCAACCAAATCTCTATAATCCACATCAAGGTGAAACCTATAAGAACACATGGTCACCTTCATCGAACTCCAAATAACTTCACTACCTATCATAATAACACATGTGGCAGCTTTATGTAGTCTATGTATGCTCCTAGATGATCTCTACCTTCTCTTTTGTATCTCGCACCAACTCTGGGCCCATGACTGTTGACTCTCCTAGTTCAATCAAACAATGTTGTGACCTATAAGGTCCCCCGTACAAAGCCTAAAATTTTGTTTTACCAATGGTGGAATGGTAAGTTTTATTGTACAAAAAATCAATTAATTATAGGTTATCCCTCCAACTATGGACAAAATCTAGCATGAAAGCTCACAACATTTCCTCCAGAACCTAAATGGTCCGCTTCATCTAGATGTATGTCTGTTGGTGAAATAATTTTCTCAATGGTATGTAGGTCCCAAATGAATCCTTTATTACTTTCCTTAAATTGGATATAAGTCAAGCATCATGATTTGAAATAATCATCAACAGAAATCCATGGAGTCAAACAATCTCTTATACAAAGATGCATCCCATGATTTCTGTTGAACTCTTCTCTCTAATAGCTAGGTAGTGAGATGAATTGGTGATTCGGTCAATGACCACACATATAGAGTCATGTCCCCTAGGAATACATGGTAATCCCATCATGAATTCCATATACATCCCATACCACTTCCATTTTTCACCTCAATGGGTTGAGCTAAACTTGCTAGAACCTGGTGCTCATCCTTCACTTTCTTATAAGTTAGGCATCAAGAGGCAAACTCTGCAACTCCTTTCATTATCTTTGGCCACCCAAATTAACATTAGAGTCCTGGTAAATCCTTAACACCTTTGGAAATATCTCCAAAGGGGTAATATTAAACTCCCTCAGAACCACCTCACTCAACATCACTGGTAGTACTGTAAGTCCTCTGAAAAGGACAACATGCTCCCCACCTTTTGAATATCCATCAGGGCAGTGTCCTATGTAGGTATGATCCCATGGGGTCTCATAGTTGGTATCCCCAAGATTTTCCTCCCTGAATCATTGTAAGAGTGGACGGTTGACAACCATCAACTGGAGGCATGCTTCTCCATCTCCATCTACTAATGTTAACTACAACGAGGCCAACTGCTCTAACGTCTCATCCAGTAATTGTGATCTATATCTCATATTATCATCCTCTAATACCACATTCCACATCCTAAGAGTATAGACAGTCTCGAAGTCATAATCCTATAATAACTCTATCAATCACATTTGTCTCATGATGTGATACTTCTAAGAGAATATATACTTGAGAATATTATGGTTATATTATATGAAAAACATCTCACCCATCAGGTTGTGTCACTGCATCTTTAATGTGAATAAAATTGAAGCTAACTCAAGATCATGGGTCATGTAGTTCTACTCATATGATTTTAGTATCCATGAACCAAGGCAATCATCGCATGCCTCTACATTATGACACAAACATGTCTGGTTCCAGACACATCACAGAACACTATGTAGTTGACACCCACCTCTGGAAATCTCATGATGGGGGAACTAATCAAACAATGCATGAACTGTTGAAAGGACTATTGAAATTTCTCTATCCACATGAAAGGATACCCATTCCGAATCCAATCTATCATAGGTGCTGATTAAAGGACCTTGAAACACCCTGAGAGGGGATGGGTGAATCATTGTGACAATTTTTTTTAAAGTTGTGGATCTTGTTCCCATATTGGTATGAACATGTTAAACTTATCAGTCAAATGAAAGCAAGGAGTTGACAAAACACTTTTACATGGTTCACTGCAAATGGCTACATACAAGGTGCATACGCCGATAGCGTATCAGTCGTACCTAAATCCATTAATCTTCACCAGTTTTGGAGTACAATAGATTGGTCACAGTCACTCAGTGACATGAAAACTAACCATAAAAAAGTTCATCAATGGCATACTGATTCCATCAGAACACCTCTATAAACTCCCCTAAACTCAGTATTATGAGAGAGTTCAATCTCAGTTTATCGACTTGATGGACACATCAAAATATTACCTTTGGAGTGTTTGTATCTATCTAGAATGAGACAATTCTTGCATCAAAGACCTGAATATATGATCAATGAAAGCCCTGAGCACTCAACATGGATACTCGAAACAACCATTCTCAAAGCCCCTTCATAGAGCTTAACCCTTCACAGTTCTCTCTAACTCACATAGAACAATCCTTCATGGGGCACACATCCTCGCAGAGAAACACCCTTCATAGAGCTTAATGCCTCGCAGAGAAACACCCTTCGTGGAGCTCACTGGCTCTCAGAGCAACATACTTCTTGAAGCTCATTGAGCCAATGTGGAGAACCACAAAATATTGAATCTCTCATGGCTTAGAATCATTGACATCCTTGAAGACATTAAAATTCACTTCATAAAGCTCAAGTTCGCAAAGAACAATGTGCTTTGCGGTGCACCACTAGCTTTGTGAAGTAAATGTGATCCCAAATTTTTTCTCTTCAAATCAAGAATAATGAAAATGATTTGCCTCTTATTTATAGGAATGGTCAAACGTATACATCTACTTCTTCACGCATGAAATTTGGATCATTCAAAATTTCTCTGTGGCACTTCCTCTATTTCGCAATGCTCAGCTGAAATGTATGGTTCGTAGAGCTTGTCGTAACCACAATGAAGCTCCATATCAAATCATAGAGCTTCATTTATTTGAAATCCTCATTCCATTATTTGCGAAAACCATGCCTCTTCCATATAAATGAAATGTTGATTATTGAATTATACCTTTCATGAAACTCAGAGATCAAATACTCGTAATCGCAGAGCACACCGTCACAATCTTCATTGTCTTCGTGAAACACACTTCTTGAATCCCATATTCTCGAAACACATGCCTTGGACATATTTTCTTGATAAATTCATGAAAACCACTTTTCTCAATTCATGATATTCACCAAATTTTGGGGCCCAAAAATATGAAAAACACTTGGAAATGATGTCACCTTCAAAATTGTTTTTGGCTTGAACTGTTGGACCCCTTTCCTTGCAAACTCCCTAATCATCCATTAGAGGATTGACAACAAAAAATAAACCATGCTTCCTTTTCAAAAAAGAATATCAGTAGTTACAAAATTGATATCTTTGATAAATCATGTAGGAATCTCGATTAATAGCCTGGTAGCCCAAGGAATCTCCACAACTCTTTCATGCTATTAGCTTTCTCTCATGTTAACACTGCCTCGACCATGGCCAGGTCCACTTCTACTCTATCTGATGAGATAATGTATCCTCAAAAGTGGATCACCTGAATCCAGAACATAAAAAAATAGTGTTTCCCATAATGTTGGTGCTCTTGGAGTGTGCCTTGAACCATCCTTAAGTTTCATGAATTCTCCGCCTCGAACAATGAGTACATAAGGATTTCCTTGATGAAGACTACCATGAAACGATCTATGTAAGGCTGAATGATTTGGGTTTAGGGTCCCATGAACAATGTGGGGGAGTTCGCCACACCAAAGAGCATCCCCAAGCACTCATAATGACCATAACAACATCTGAATGCTATCTTTGGTATATCCTCATCTCGTACTTGTAGCTAGTGATAACAGGATTAGAGTTCTAAATTTAATAACCATAGTTCCCCTATCAACTAATTAAACAATTAATCGATGTTTAGTAGTAAATAGTTCTTCTTCATAGTTTCCTGATTCAAAATTCAATAGTCCACATAAAACCTCATGCTCTTGTCTATATTATTGTAATGTAAAATTGGGGATGCCTAGGGTGAAACATTGGGTCTCATGAATCCCCTCCTCAACAATTCATTGAACTATACCCCCTTATCACGAATATCTTCAGGATCCATCTGATATGATGGTGAAGAAATCAGTGTTGTCCCAGGGTGTACATCAATTCATAATCATATCTCTCGATGGGGAGGTAAAATTGGAACATACTTAGGAAAGGCTTCCTAATAATCTAACTCCACTTTAGGAAACTAGAAACTCATAGTACCCACTAAACCAAGGGTCATTATAGAAAACTAAAGAGTAATTGGATACACCCTCCAATGCACAAGTCCATCTTGCACTTCCTGATCTTCCTATTAACTTAGAATGTGAACCCTCATTCAATCACTACATACTCAAAACACCCTTTTCCAAAATTAGAAAAGATGGGATTGAACTGTAGATAACCAATCCATAGTAATAATAATGTTGTAAGGACCTGACTTTTCTACCAAGATATTCCAATAGAAACTCTAACCTTCATGATTTAGGTCTCACTACGGACACAAGTGTGTGACCTCTAAGTCATCTCCTGTATGAGCCTCCAAGCAAAAGGCTAGAGTCAAAGGTTCAATCAGAATATCTAGTTACCATAATTGATATGTGGTAAGAAAGGAATGACTAGAACCTATGAGATTTATTCGTACAACTAAAGTAGAAAAGACACAGATCATACCTTGAATCATTACTAGAACCCCTAGGTCATAAACATAGACCATATGTGGTTTTATCTCTGATATACTCCAGATCCCTAAGCCTGGAATTGACCTCTTAAGGGGTGGTGGTTATAATATGTAGAAATATATTCCATCTTTAACTACCCTCCCAACTCCACTGCCACATCCTCTACCCTATGGATATACTTTCTCTTTCTGTTGTCTCTACCTTAGTGGTCCATTCCCAATCTCCATGTCAACAGAACGGCGGGTTGGACAATTTCAAGAGAGATGTCCCCATCCTCCACATGAATAGAATTTCCTCTGTCTAGGATGGTCGGACCCACCCTATGATCCCTAAACTACATATCCTCTATCTTGGGACCTCCACCTAAAATTTCTCCCATTTTTGGGTCCCTACGATTGATGTTGTTTTCTCGCTACCTAGGTCTCTACGCCTGCTTATCGAATGGTGACTATCATCAGTGGTATCTGCTCCACTATGAAGCTTTTAATGACAAAAATCCACTCAAGAACCCTAAAAAATAAGAGTTAATATAGGGATAACCCTCACTCATTTGTCTTTATGCATAACATGATCAAAGCTCCAAGCCCTGAATAACTGATCTGAAAACATATCCACGGAGTACTTGGAAGGGTTGTTGATCTTGATGAATAATCATCCACTAAATTGATACCCTACTGGACCCGAAGAAGCTTCTAAATATGCATATCCTGCATCATAACTAGTGATAACTCCTCTATGAAGAGGTGATCAAGATCTGTCCATGAAATAGTCACCTGATCATAAGTATAGATATCTAAAATCCACCATTTTCCTACGGAGTGGTATTGAAGACTCAATTCCAAGACCACCATCTGATCTGTTGGTCTATAGAATAGACAGAAAACTCGAGTCACTACCTTATGATAGTCCTAAACATACAATGGGTCGAGCACTACTAAAAAACTAAGAGGTATGTATCGCTAAAACACATGAAGTGCGATCAGCCTACACTCCTCATTCCCTAGTAATGTGGGTACCACATGATTCTCTATATGTGATAGTATGGATGGTGCACCTCCTGGAGGTAACATCTGGGGAACTAGTCCCTATATCTAAGCATCATTATTAATGGGGTTATCATTTTGATCAAGTTATTGAATCCAAGATGGTGTACATCACATAAGAAACCTAAAACAAACTAGATGTACCACGATCAACGAGTATATCTTGATAGACGACACAACAAGTACATTGAAATGGCAAACCATTCCCATATGATACATATACCATTACTACCCTACAACCAATGTTCTCATATACTGAGTCAAAAATCTAGTTATCAATGTCCTAGTGTATTGATACATCAGTCGTCGCACCACCACTGGAGTCCCTAGCCTGAAATCCGTGTTGTGAACACTTAACAATGTTCCCCAAACCAAACCACTGAATCTCAGTCCAATATTAGAACTGACCTAGCCTCTAATACCACTATTTCACAACCCGTCCCTGTAGGGACCATGTTGCGACACCCCAAGCCCTCCTTAATTAGGCTAGTCAATGGTGAATATCACTGAGTATTCATATAACTATCATGGGATAAATTTACTAAGTACCTGTACACACTCACACATATCCAAGCCCAAAAAATACCGAAATATAAAAACCACTAAGAAACCAATGAATTCATACATCTATATCGCACAACAAAAGTATGATATGATGTAAATTAATTTAAAATTTGTGAAATACAAGCCCAACATAAAGAATATATAACATCATGTATAACCTATGTACAAAATGTACTGGGACAACTATATGAAATTCATAGGAACACATATAAGTCTGTATAAACTCACTAAGCATTGTCTAGTCCTAGACCACCTAGGACACCATCAAAAGGTTGATCAATTGCACAAGATACGACAGATGCGGGAAAATCTCATGCTTGGGTGAGTATAATAATACTCAGTAGGGCACCCCAAAACGACGAATCAGTTAAAAAAGGATATTATTGTCATCTCTTCCTAGGTATTTGTATACATTACATATACCAAGAATATCTAGGTATAGTTAAAAGAAGAAACACATTTTAGAGGTATGTAACCACTACTATATACCAAAATTAAGAATTAATCTTGAAGATTTTACAAAACACTCTATGGTAAAACATACTCCAGATTCTGATAGTACTGATAACGTACATCTAATATGTACTCCTCTTCGTGTCTCTCCATGAGAAAGACACTCTGACAGTCTAAAGATAATATCATACAACAGATAAGGATCAAATCCATGTCCATGGTTTCATGCCATCAAATAAATATGGATTAACTAGTTAACTAGATGATTGGTGCACTAATAGTGTTGGTCATGTCAATACCAAGAATTCCATCTAGGGCCTAAATATTGAATATAGTATCCCACACTGAACATCATGGGGGATTCTAAAAACCCTATCTAGGAAGTCCTATTGAAGTGATTATAGTCCTAAGAGTAGAAAATGACCTATACCAACCCCCAAGGAAACAATATAGGGAACATACCATGATGAAACTTGTCCATGATACGTATGAAAAGAGAATAAAGCCATGTTATAAGGGGTAAAAAACTTGTAGTAGCTTCACATGCCATGTCCCTTGACCCTGGGTACTACCCTTCTACAATGACCCATGTCATTTAAACCATGTCATGTAGGAGAGTGGTAAAAGTCATGCAGGAATGGTCACATACTTTTTCCTTTGATCTGGTGTCTACCTATGTATCCCAGCCATGTTCCAGTATATGGCATCAAACAGTGCATCTATACCCATATACCAGTGCACATGGTAGGCCATGTAGCTGGTCCAGGATAAGCCTTGTTGGGGATTACACACCATGTAGGAAACTTGTGTATTAGACCCCATATCTATGTGCATCCCTTGTACATGAAATGTTTTTCAACTGGGGACTACAATCCGTGTAGTCAGAGACTACATTCCTTGTGTATTGGGTTTTCTAGAAACCCATATTCTTGTTATCCCTTGCAATGTCAATCACTAGAATTCCATTCTGGTGATTCTTTAACCTCAAAACTCCATATCCATGCCCATGTGGTCACCCTAACTCCAAATTAACAATATTATGTCCTTTAATTGGCTCGAAAAACATGATTTTATTCGTCCTTAATTTCCACCGAAGAATGAAAATTCATCACCCACTGTTGTTCAATATGTTGATGCACCCACCATCTCACCAATATTGAGTCATCCTGATGCCCAATCTTTGGTTATTGATCATTTCATTAAGAATCTATGGAGGAACGATTGATTGTTCACAAAGGGTTTCAAATACGAGGAAGAATGAATAATGCGTAATGAAGAACTACCAAATGGGGGGAGAGAAGAACAATCAAATTGAGAGTGACAAACCTCAATCGAGGTTCATGACAATATTGGTTCTTCTCTATATGAATATTATAAAAATCAATCAACAGTTATAATAAAAAATATTTTATTATCATAATAATCCTGTTGAAAAATACCATTCTGAAAATACTGTCGAACCGCGGGCTAATCTATTCGTGGATTAGTGTATGTTCATCATAAGAATGAAGAACGGAAAATAAAATCACAATAACACATCTTACCTCAATTTTGATTAGCTGCTTATGAAGAATAGTTTTCGTATCATTGTTATTGGTGAGGTCTGCCAGGATTGGTGTGCCTCGATCGCAGATCCATGGTCTCATCATCATTCATTATAAGGATCCTCCATAGGTTCTCTCTCTAATTTCACCATATAATTCCATGCTTATGAGGATAAACCTGAATTTTTTTAAAAAGGGATTATTTAAGGATAAACATTCTTATTATGTCAACAATTGAAATAAAATAAATCTTCTTAATTTATTTTAATCATTTAGACATCAATAATGAATTTTCCATGACCGAACCACACTAATAAATTTTAGGTCATGCCTAGGTTAAAGCTTCTATTCTTAACCCCATTGTGCCCTTGGATATCTAACCTGGGCACCCGTTTAGATATTATTCCTCTTTTTCAACAAAATTACTCATGCATGATATTTAATAATTTCAATATTTTTCAAGAATTTATTCTATGCATGAAAGTCCTTGAAATCGCAAGTTGTCTTGGTAACTATTCTCAAAATTAATACATTTAATATTTTAAAATAATACATAGAAAAATACAAGACATTACATTGAGAAAAGTTAGTTTAACATGGATAAAGTGATGATTTATATGGATAAAGTAAATTGGATAGTACTGATAACCCTATTACTATTTATTTATTTAATTTCAAATGATTTCGATGTCTTTTGGATTAATTTTAAAGATTCTTATATTTAAGGAATATATCTGATATTCATTGTAAAATGGAATAATTCATGTTTTCCAAATGGATTTATGGTAATTATGGTTATTACAAGGTTTCAAGAGAATATATTATTAGGGTATTCACATGTTCGAAATGTGACAACCAAGAGACACTTTTTAATATATATATATATATAGGGGATTAATGTTAAGGTGATTTCAGGACCTTTCTAAACATTTGAATTTTCATATTTTAGGATGGTTATAAGGTTAACCTTTTATGGAATGTTTATGTTAAACATTGGATGATTTTTATGAGATTATAGTATTATCATACCATATGAGGATTTATACATATTGGATAACCTATTCTATCCTCTTTTTATTGATTGTAATTGAAGACATATGGGGTTACATATCATGGATCTCATGATCTGTTAGTTCATAAAGAATAAAAAATTCACCTTCCTTTTTTGAGAAAGTAGTGAATTATAAATTGGTCAAGTCTAGAACAAAGGGTGAGATTTTACTAATGAAAGGGAGTGAAATAAAGTATTAATATCTTCTTGTGAAAAAAATATTCAACATTATGAAATGGTTCTTAAAACAAAATTTTGTACTAATATCATCATTTTTTATTATATCACTGATGACTTTCATTCTTCTTCACCATATATTTTTTTGATTTTTGAATTTATCTAGATCACCCACTTTCTTGTGATTGGCTATATTTCATAATATCGTTGATTATTTTAACTTTTAATCCATGTTAATATTTCACATCCCACCTATGTTATTTTATGAGGATACTTGGATATTTGTTACTTTGGGTAACGGTTGGGCTTCCAATTTTACCTTTTTAAAGGAAGTTTTAGTATTAATTTTCAAAATGTGTGTTTTTAAGAATATAAATTTCAAGTTATAAACATTTGGTAACCCATATTAATTTTATGGAAAAAATTATTTTATTGCGGTATATTGTGAGTCCCTGATATTTTGTGAAATATTTGTTTTCGAATTAATTTAATATTTTTGATATTTTTTATTTCACAGAACACTGAATATAACTTTGTTATATGAAAGCACTAAGTATTTCTTATGTTATATACAACACAAGTTCAATATTTTACAACAGGAAACCGTTATACTAGCTTGTGGTAGACACAAAACTATGAATTTCTTATATTATACACAATAATGAGTACCTTCAATTTCTTGTGTTAAACGCAAGGTTGATTTTTATCACACTATAATATACAATTTACATTATTATTAAAATATTATTATTGTTACCCCCTAGCCGTTGGAATATAGTCTATGATTAATATTAAAGAAATTGTGAAAATATGATCTAAACATGTATATAAAATTAACCCTATGGTTTTCATTTATATAGAAATGAAAGTAAGAACTATTTAAGAACGAATAAATTATTTTTCTAAGAATATAATTTTTCTAAGTAAAAAAACAATTTTATATCAATTAATTAAAATAACCACTTTTGACTAACATTTTCAATAAAACATAAATATTATATATTAATCCAATATATATTATATTAATCCAATATATTTTATAGGTACAATATTATCATAAATCAAAAATTATGAATAAAAATATGTATTTTTGTAAAAGGTAATTTTACCACCATTCAATAGAGAAACCATTTTAAATTTTATTTGTAAAACATTTATAAATTTTAATTTAAAAAATAAACTTCATTTTTAGAATATGAATATCAAAATTTATTTCAAGGTAATTTTTTGTATTTTTCTGAGAAATTTCATTCTTGGATGAATATTGAAAATCACATAATTTTATTTAAAAAATTATTTTCCATGAAATATATTTATATAGTTAAATTACATTTTATTTACAGTTTTAAAGCATCATTAGATCAATTATGTATAAATTAATCCAATTTTGCTCATTTGAATCAATTTCTATACGAAATTTGTTATAAAATCATTTCAAATATTTTGAAGATTGTTACTTTTAAAACCCACTTTGTCATCTCGTCTATGGGATGAATTTTAAATTAATTTCTAAATCTTCTATGATTAGAATAAGGAAAAATGGATTCCATTTTTGGAATAAAAATAAATTCTAATTTCTAAAATTCTCAACATAGTTTTCTACCAAAAATATTTGTGAATGTGATTAAAATTAATTACAGCGATTTAGAGAAATATTAGCTTAACAAATATCTAAACCATAATCATAAGGGACCAAATGACCTAGAAACATGTAAAAAACAATTATAGACATATATAAACACAATAATCCATTTCATCTAATTTTTTTATCATTATTGGTGCCACTGGACATGGGAAAAAATGGGTGGAATTCCAGTTTCAAACATTTACTAGAATGTCACTCCTCTTCTATAAAAAGGAACTCCCCACTCCCACATATTCACACCACTCAACAAATTATTATCAGAATAACTATGCTCATATAACCTCAAAAAATCCCTATATTTATCTAAGAATCCTCGTGATGGGAATAAATCCATCCAAGGAAGTCTTTTGCTGCAAACAAGTAGAGTACCCAAAGAAGAGGTAACATCCTTCTTCAAGCTCCATTGTTTTATTTTAATTCTACTTCCCATAAAATATTTATATCCAATTGTTATATAATATCATCTGTATAATAAATATACAGATATGATATTATTATAATTTTTAGACCTAAAATTCCACACACTTCCTTCTAATGGGTAACAAACTTTTAGTTCTTATGTACCGAAAACTATCATCTCACGAAACTATGTTGTTTATTTTTTCATTACCACCACTCATGGTTCATATTATGTTATACAAACAATTGTATATGATATATCTGATATTTATTATTATTTTATTATTATTTATTTATTATATTAAATATTCCTTAATTCTTTCCTTTTGTGTAAATATGATAACTTCATTTGTGGATATATGTACTACTGCCTCCTCAAAGTGATGTGATTCTTTCGTACATTAGAAGGAATTTTTAATGGAAGGGTTTACTGAACATATATGATATATATGAAAAACTTATTCTAATTTAATGATATTATATGTACATATACATATACTTATTCTTTTTACTTTCTTCCTTTCAATATATAAAAATAATAGAAATAATTTTTAGGCTTACGTATGATCTATCATCTCCATGAACAATGTATTCCCTTTCATATTCCAATTTTTTATAGATTTTTATAAATACATAAATAATGAATATATCTATCATTTATATCATTTTTCACATTCATTAATTAATTAAATCATGATATAATTAATAGGATCAAGAATAACAACTCAAAACACATAAAAAAAGAGGATATTACCCGAAGCATAACATTAACATAGAGTTGTTAACAAAACGTTAATATAAACTCATAAACAAATAATATATGGTATTATATATAATTATATGGTTCTTTGGTGTATTAATAATAAAAATATATTCATTATACTATAGGTTTTAAAATTGTAAAATAATGTCAAGTCTTAAGGTAAGGGAATTTTATCCCACTTTTTTTTCTGGGAGATACATTTCATATTCACCACTTTATTATTATTTTTGGGTTATATACTTCACTATGAAATATTATATAATTATTTTCAATTTTCTAATAATATTTAAATCTTTAATTTATGTTATTATTTAATGGGGATCATGATTCTAAAGGTACTGAAGTAGTATGGGGATTTCTCATCTAACATGTATTCCTGTGAGACTTATGCTTTATTCACCACTCATTTGATTTGTGTGGTGTATATACACCACATGATTTTAGTATATTATTATTATAAAAAAAATTTATGGGTATTTACATATCCATTTTACAATCTCTATTTCATGTTGTTTTATAGTTTATAAGTTACCATGGCAGTAAAGTACGTTTGTCTCAATTTTCCTATTCATTGACACATGTTTTGTTATGCACCAATATTTTATTACAAGGGGTTTATAATTCCATTTGAAATTTTTTAACAAGAATACCATTATTTTCATGAAAATTTAATCTCCATTTAATTTAATTATCTTATATGGGAATTATTATTCAAAGTTACCAACTGGTAAGAGTTTTTGCAACAATCTCATCGCTTATCGAGACTATTTAGGGTTATGATTTCATTGATGAAATATTATGATATTCCAATCAATAAAACTCATTAATTTTATTATACTCTGCATAATAATGATATATTTATGCATTATTACAATTTCCACTCTTTTTAGTGAAGATAATAAATAATTTTTTATTAAAATATGACTTTATTTATCCATTTGGTCGGAAATCAATGTTCTTTCAAAACTGTTTTTTCAAAAAATGTTTTCAATAATTATTTATTATTATCCTATTATGTTTAAAATATATTTTTATCCATGTTTTACATTTTTAAAAAATTATTTTAAAGCATATTCTTCTGTTTATTTTTTGATTGAGGAACTAATCTAATCTTTTAAGGTGCAGAGGGAATGTTTGACATGTACAGATTTATCTGCCATTATTACCATACTTTATTTGAATCCTCCTTTTCATTTTTACATGATTTAATTTTATGAAATATGATATTCAAAATATTCTTCACATTAATTCTTTTTAAATTTGGTTTTGAAGAATTTTTTTACAAAATGATTTTCAATCCATGAAGTGTTTTAAATGATTTTAAAAGGGTCATTTATGTGATTTAATATATATTTTCAAAGGATTTTTTTTTCAATTATGTTTTCTAATTAGTTTTTTAAAATTTTTTCAATCATATTTCATATGTCTTTATGTAAAAAAATTTTAATATTTTTTTCAAGATCCTTTATATTTATTAATGTTATATTTAAACGAATGGTTTTCAAAAGTATTTGTGTTTTACAAATAATATATCCAAGAATAAAAGATCTTTTCCTCAATAAATGTTTTAAATTAAATGTTAAATAATTTTTTTACAAAAAATATTTTTGAAATGATTTTATAAAATTTATTTTCAAAGAAAGGATATTTTTTAAGAAATATTCTTTGTGACCTTTGAAAATAATTCTCCATCTATGTGGAAATAATTTGTGATATTGTATTTTCTTTAATTGGGATATGATCCAATTATAAAATTATTAATTATTATTTAATGGATTATGTTTTTGTGGAAGGAGGTTTGTGGAACCTGTTTCTCTCCCACGAGTTATATTTTATTGAAACCCACTTCTTTTTGATGGCTTATACAATAATGAATTGATTATGAAACCAATCTATTTTCCTTAGGTAATGAAATGATTAATTTATTATGATACCTGTTTCATTTCATGGGTTACATTATGATGTTTATGAAACCCATCCCTTTTTATGGGTCATGATGTGATGAATGTTTTAATATATCATGGAAAATGTATGTTTGATGATATTATGTGTCATGTGGGACTTATATATCTCCCTAAATTTAATTGGGTGAAAATTTATATCTCATGATATAATGATGGGAAATAAGTTGACATGATTGATCAAAAATAGGAAGTAGTTGTGTCCTGATCCACTATCTAAATAGGGGGAAACCTAATCATATATGGGAAATGAGGAAACCCAATCCACTATGGGAAGATAGGGAAAACTGATCCACTATGGGAAGATGTGGAAACATAATACCATATAATGAAATGACTGAAATTATGGATGTTGGTTTGTTCCACCCAGTAGGTGTTTCCCTCATGAAGTTCCATG
This sequence comes from Viscum album, assembly GCA_963277665.1. Taxonomy (NCBI): domain Eukaryota; kingdom Viridiplantae; phylum Streptophyta; class Magnoliopsida; order Santalales; family Viscaceae; genus Viscum; species Viscum album. Next base: position 571,604,912 of record OY728122.1, on the reverse strand, counting down.
GTAAATTTTTGCAATTACCCTTGAATTATATGGAATGGTTTTTATATGATTATGTGTTTGTAAATAATTATATGTATTACCCCTATGTTATTATCACATATTTCTTGTTCTCGATTATCATACAATTCATGTCATTTGAACTACCAATATTTATAACATGTCTCATGTTTCTGGTCTTTGATATGCATGGTATGATATTCATTTGTTATTCTCTTGTTCTCATACCCTTATGTTAATTATATGATTATGTATTTACATTATTTACCCTTACTGAGATTTCAAGATAAAACATTTCTTATATTTCCATTCCCCAAACTATGAAGAATGATTTTAAGTCCAAAAATTAAAGGGGAATATATTTAATGGATATGTTGATGTTATTTCACAAAATAAGAATAATTTGTTTCATTATTTCAAAGAAAATAACCTATTATGATACTAGGAAATGTACTTTTTTAATATTTGAAATTTTAATGTAAATTGATTTAATATCTATGTAAGTTAATCCTAGTTCACTATAGACACACATCCCATGTTTTTCATGAATTTTATGATTCAATGGGACAAGTGTAGTAGAATAAATTTCATCATCATAGTAGAGTGAGATAAGGTGATTGTAGCAACATCATTACTCCTAAGATAGTGTAATATCGTCACAGTAATAATGAATAATGTACAATGGGTAAGGCATTTTTTATATATTGGAAAATGATAATGGTTGATCAATCTGGTCCTTTAATGGTGAGAGTTACAGTTATTTATAATTCTAACCTTATAGATGCTTTGTTCGATACGGTCATGTCCCAATCACTTATTTCCTCTCATGATGTAGATAATGTGGGTTTATTTGTTGAGAAGATGTATACAATTCTATAACTACAATCTTATATATGATATTGATAGTGATGTTTGATTATAGGTAATTATTTTTCTATAACTGTCTATAGGTATAGTATGATTGGTAATTACACTATACATGAGATTGATGTCTAGGAATTGATATTGGTTATAGATTGGATTGCATAATTCATGGTCCAAATCTATTTCTATACCCTAGAGGATAGATATACATCTTTGGATGGCATCGAGATTCTCATTAGAGAAGATTGAAGTATAAAAGAAAATAAAGCATTACTTTTGAAACCAATAGTTGTAACCATCTCTTATCAATTAATAGTTCTTACATTGGAACTATGAGTTATATTTTTAAGGATTATTTTCCATCTATTTTTGAACTTTTTCCTGATATTTTCCATGATAATTTCCTGGGGTGTCCACCTAAAAGAGAAGTGGAGTTTAGTATTGATCACCTGTGAGTGAAGATTCCTGTCTCACATACATTATTTCATATAGTATTAATAAAATTTAGGTAATTTAATGTTCCATTTAAAGATTTTATAAATTTAAGTGTTCATCAAACCAATTAAATCACTATGGGTACCATTGGTTCAATTTGTGAAGAAGGTAGATGGAACTCTCATACTTTGTTTGAATTATCGTATTCTTTACCATTATATGATAAAGCATAGGAATCCACTCCCATTGATTGATGATTTTTTTATCAATTGAAAGAATCCTAGTGGTTCTATAAAAACTAAATTATGTTTGGGATATAACCAATTTCTATTTTATAATTATTATATTTTAAATACCAATTTCAAAAGTAGATATGGACATTAAGAATATGATGTTATACCTTTTGGACTTATGAAAGCACCAATCATATTTACATAATTGATTAATTGAATAATTTATTGATATATAGATTAATTTTTAGTGATGTTTTTATGACATATTGGGGTATTATATGAAAAAATTGGATATTGAGATACCCTTGACGATAGTGTTGGGTATCTTGAAGGAAACACTTTTTTATGACAAGTTATTAATGTTTATTTTCTAGATAAAATAGGTACATTTTTTTAGGCAATGTCATTTATAAAAAATGTGTTTCTATGAATCTATAAAATATAAAATATCTAAACTATTGGTAAACATTATATAATGACTTTTATATATTGATTTTCTTTATATTAACATGATCATACATATTCATTGTACATGATTTCTTATTTCTGGAATCACCAATGATAGCTTTGATGAGAAAACGATTCCATTTTAAATAGAATAATTTATGTTAGAGATATTTTATAGAACATAATTTTATACATTCACTAGTAGGTATCCTGACATTTTTAGATTCTGTAAAGGGATATGTAGTATATTATAATGTATCAGGATCTTGGGTGGGATTTTTTCTCATACAAGGATATCATGTTGTCTCTTATAGTTCATTATGGGTAAAATTGCATGGAACGATCTACTAGACACACGACATGGACTTATCTATTATCTTCCGGGCATTAAATACTTGGTTTCATTAAATATTTGGTGAGAATTTCATAGTGCTTATGGAACATATGAATTTGATACATATTTTCTCATAATGATATTTGAATTTATGGTTGTAAAAATGGATGGACTTTTCCTAGATAGTTGACTTTGAATAGATGTATACACCATTTAAATGGAACTCTATAGTGGATTCATATAGAAGGATGTAATATTCTCAATTGGATAAAGTGTATTTAGACCAATGGTAACTAATATCATTAATAGAGGAAATGAATCTAGATATATTGAAATAAGCAGATGCAGATGTTTTATTTATAGTATAGTTTGTTCCTAATTTTGTAGAGATGGAAAGAGTTTCTCATATTTCAGATCTTAATTGTGTTTTTATGAGGTAAAAACAAAATTTTGGGGAGACTAATGAGTGATGTAACCTAGATAGGAATTTAGTGTCATGATTTAGAGATTATATTGACATATCACTGGATTGTCTGGAATAACATCTTAATTCCTACAACCATTCAATATGGTTTGGTAATTATGGGATTCATAAAATGTATAATGTGTTGAAAGCATAATTTTTGTGGTTTGAAAAAAAAATAGATGTAGGAGAGTAATTCTTTAGATGCCTCACTTATCAGTAGGAAAAGTCATTACACTAATGACTAGTAGGAATTTACTATATTTAGTGATTCTCATGTGGAAATGGGATTAGATATCCATGGATTTTATAGTAGGTCTAATAAGGATGGATAGTAAACATGAAACCATATGGGAAAATGTGGATAAACTCACAAGGTTGGCTCATTTCATCATTCTTTGTGAAACTAAATCATTTACAATACTTTCCAAAATCTATATTCATGAAATTATAAATTATCATGAAATTCCATTATTTAATTTCTCTAATAGATATCCCAGGTTTATGTATAATATTTATAAATCCTTATAGTATGACCTTAGATCATGGTTGAATCTAGGTATGGATTATAATCCTCAAATGGATGGATAGTCTTAATAGAAAATCCAAAAATTAAAGGACATTCTTTGGGATTCTGTAATGGATTTTTTTGCTCATTGTAATTAAATTTACTATTAGTTGAAATATTGTATAATAAAATTTCACATGATTCTATATATATAGATCCTTTTGAATCATTGTATGAAAATCCTTATTGTTCTTTACTTTTTTGGGGGAGACAAGTGAGACTTCACTAATTTGGCCCTTCCTTATGAAATAGAAAATAGAGAATATTTAGTTTACCACAAAGAGAATGGAGATGGATCAAAGTCAATTGAAATCATATGTAGGTCATTGTTGATGACCATTTTCATTTGAGGATAGTTATCATGTATTCTTGAGAACCCGTACATGGAATGAGAATCACCATTTTGGTAATAAATTCAAGTTATCTCCTTAATACATAGGTCTTTTTAGATCCAAGAATGAGTTTGTGAAGTGGCATATCAGTTGGATTTTCCAAAAATTATCTATTATGTACATTATTTGTTTCATGTTTCTTAATTAATGAAAAACCTTCCTAGTTTCGAAAATGTGATTTGTTGGGATCACCTAGACCAAGATCCATATTCTACATTGGTTCAGGTGCCTCTATGGTTTTTTGATGCATAAGATAAGATCTTGTGAGGGAAAATAATGATTCTAGTGTGGGTTTTATGAAAAAATGGATGAATTATTAAAGAAACATGGGAGCATGATAAAGAAATGGTAGTCTAACGACCCAAACACTCTCAGGAAAAAAATGGTTTCAACTTTCTGAAGACAGACATTCCAATTTTCAGGAGAATGTATCACCTCAGTTTTTTGGTAAATTACACTTCATTCATTTATTTTGTGACTATATAATAATTGGGTTGTTTTTTCGGAGGTTTTAGGGGATATGTATTGTCTTGGAGGATTTTATGGGGGTGTATGGTCACTGCATCATTAGTAGAACTTGTGATGTATCTCCCGAAAACCATGTAAGGGAAGACATTGGACACTTGAAAAGTTCACATTTGGCACACACTTTGACTAAACCATAATAATTTCCTAGAAAACCGATGAATCAAGAAATAGAGGTAAAATAATGATTGGAATATTATTTTTCTTATTGTGTCATCCAATCGTAAGAGGTGTAGCTTTATGATAGTTGCACCATACATTTGTTGCATGGTTTTGAAAACACTATTTTCTAACCATGCTATGTACTGTTAGAACTCCTTAATAATTGGATCGAATATGAATTATCCCCTTAATTCCTTAAATTCAAACTAATAATCCCATGACTGAAATTAATTTTTCTCCCAATGTGTGTTATATGATCCCATTAGATCAAGAGTGATTCATAGGCAAATCAAAGTGTGTTGGGGGCTATAATTCACTGGTAGGTTCCAATTCATACTTTTTTCTCTTAGATAAAAAGTTTTTATCTATATAATAACCATATATATGATTGGTTATGGATGGATATATGGCTTATTATTGTTTTTATGAGGTAATCTGGTTGGATCTAGTTAGTTGAAAATGGGTTCAGTTCAGATCTCAAAATTTTTTTATGTCTTTCATCATTTTCATCAACATTTGGTTGGTTGGAGGACACTCAATCAACTCTAATTTATTTAGAATATAATGGGTTAGTTCTAATATAATTTTTTTAAATTAATTTTGAAATATTTTATAGATTCTTGGAATAAATAATTTTTCTGTTTTGTTTAGGAAATTTTGTAAAGTAATTGGTTTTTGGAAAACCCTAATATTTTTAATTTTAAATTTATTATTTTAAATTATGGGTTGGTTATATGCATGAAATTTATTTGTTAAAATTATTTGAATGAAATTAATTTTTTTATTTAAATTAATTTTCATGGTGTTGGCTTAAATAGTTTAGACGGAGTTGAATGGGATGGATAGTGGTTGTGAAGTACCACCAACAAATTAGATTGTGTATGGATGTGAAGTTCTGCAATAAATAGTGATACCAAACTTGTGTGTGTATTTTTGTGTATATTCTTGTGTATGTGGTCATGTAAGAGAATATTCCTAATAAAATTAAGAATGGTTTAGAGTCTTTATTGATGCTTTACAAGGAAAAACAAGTTCATATTTTTAATATAAATGGATTAAACTACTTTTAAACTATTTTAATAAATACGATAGTAATTTTTTTCCTTGTTGAATGAGTATGGAAGTAGTTGGGGGGAACTATTGATTTTGGACTCACCTCATCATTATGAAATATTGTCAATTTACATGGGTAATCTATTGAGAAACAGTTAAAGGTATGATATATGGGTTCTCTAACTATGCTTCTTGATACCACAGCTTGTCATGTGGAGTTGGATCATGGAGAAAGTGGGGTGTTAATAGTTGTTTTCAGTTTTTATTTTTTAGATTCTTGTACTTTTTCTTCCTATTTAGTGTGTCATTTGGATTTTTCTAGTACTTTGATTTGGTTTGTTTGTTTTATTATGTTTTGAGTTTTAATTTTTACTCATGCATCATATAGAGGATTTTTTGTTTCTATTTTTTTTTGTTTTTTTATTTAATATTTAAATTTGAAAATCATCCCCAAAATTCTCTTGAATCACATGGAATTTATTTCTAGCCATTGGTGTATTTTGGATGTAATCTAAGGTTTACTAGCACCCATGTCACTCAGAAAGCCAATTAATATGGGTGAGATGTTAAAAAATAACCATCACGACTAATATTTGTCAGAAATTTCTGATTTACATAACCAATGAATTAATGGAACAACGGGGTGTTAAATGAATCAGGAAAATGATATTTTGTATCAAATAAATATATATGGTTTTAATACATTAATACATAAATTGTTTTTTAGTTGTTTCATACAATAAAAGGAGTTCTCTTTATAAAAGTGTAATTATTTATTTCCAAATTTTAAAATAAATCCATCAATGAAAAGGTAATAAATAGACATGATGTTCTTAGTAACATGTGGAATAAAATAAGAGTTCGTTAATAGAAAAATCATTCTATTTGGAAATAGAAGGTGGTAGTCTCTAATAGCCAAAGATGCAAGTCATTCCCTATTTGTTAATCAAAGAAAAACTTTTCTAAAAATAGTTCTAAAACAATATGGTTCTTATGTTTGTAAATAAAAATTGAGAACCACAAGATGTATCAACTAACTAATTTGTGGAAACAAAACCATTTCACTCAATAAATAAGGATCCTTTTTATTCTGCATCCATATGGATTTTTTTCTTTTTCTTAGGGCCAAACATTCCATATTATAAATAGACTACATTTATTCCTTTTACATCCATAGAATATTTTTCTTCTTGGGAAAATTTTGATATGGAGAATTAGTCATGGAATGTGTCTTGGGAAATTTTTCTATATTATTTCTTTTCTTTTTCACCATGTGTACTATGGGTTTTTTACACCATGTGTCCTTATAAACTTTTTCAATGATTTTACGATTTTATAAAATAGTCTTCTCAATATATCTCATATCTTAATTAATAATAAAAAAGGATTATGATTTTTTAAGTTATAGTATAATTAGATATATGTATATACCATTATGGAATTTAAAACTTATTATTTATAAGAACTCTATATATGTATTTATCACAACTACATGAGGGCCAACCAGCACCGACTCTCCAAGATTGGATATGAATATTTTATTAAAGATCCCTTATCTTTCTTTTATCACCTTTTCTAGATAGAGATTAGGTAGGAGGGATATCATTATATACATTTCCATATCCTCATATTCCATTTGAAGAACATTTGTAATGACATATGATTTTACAATATATACATACATATATATATATATATATATCTTTAAATCAAAATATGTTCTATAGAATTCTTTGAATGCAACATTGTACCAAAATGAACTACCAATCATTATATAATAGTTAAAAAATTCATTGAATTATCAAGTAAATTTAGATGTAAATTAATTAATATATATATATATATATTCTATTATTAATACTAATTAATTGATACAATTCAAATAGTATATCTAAACAAAAAAGTTAAGTTAGTTTAAGAATGAAAATATTTTTTCCTAAAAACAATATTTTTCATATGCTATAATGTTTTTTATATATAATTTAAATAATTGTTTAAATGTAAATTATTGATGTTATATATTGTATAATTAGTTAACATTTATTCAATACTAATTACTAGGTATTTAATAAATTTATTTTACTACAAAAATATATATGTTTCTTAAAAATAATAATGTCTTATGTGAACATTTTTTGGATTTGATTTTATCAATTTTAGAAAAAAATTGTATAAAATGATTTGAATATTTTTTATTAAAAGTCATATAGTATAAGTAGCAATAATTTTAATTTTTATGGATAAAATTAAGTATACAACATAAATGTTTTTGTTACTAAAGCAAAACAATTATTTTTCAAGGAATGATACTTTTCAAAATATAATTATTTTAAATTAAATAGATCAATTTATAGTTTAAAGACCCAAATATGATGTTTCTTAATTTATATATATAAATTAGCATTCATTTAATTTTTCTTCAATATTAAATAAGATTAATAATTCTTAATGATTGAAACATCACTCAATAGAAAATAACTTATTATTCCAAAATCTATGGAACTCAGGGGGTCTGATCTAATGAAGCGCAAAGGAATCATTACATACAATGAGATTACAATAATTTCAAAGGGGGACTATGGTATGATAATGAATAAGGGTCTCTATATGAATTCTCTTGATTTAAAAATTACCCAAAAAATTTTTATCCTCCCTCCAATTTTGATTGATCTGTATATCATGACCAATGAGGGACCTACACTTCCTGATATGATAGAATAAGAACCACAAGAAACTACCATTATAACTAAGGAAATAGTTATAAATATTTGTGTCGAAATTAACTAAAGAAATTTGGTTATTTTACAACATTCGTAGAGAAAATCTATAAAGTAGGGACCTTTCTTCCACCCTATTATATTTTCTCAATAAAAAAATGAATTGAAACCAAAAAACATTGACCCCTTTTCATCCCAGACAAGGCCTCCTCCTATCATAAAACCCTAGAAATAAAACCCTTCTATACTAAGAATAAGAAAAACACTGGAGGGATTCCTCTTGACCAACTCCCCTTGCGGAGCACTACTAATACCTTCATAATTATACAAAACCCTTTGAAGGAGCCCTCTAGGGACATCCAAAGTCTCATATCATAGAAAGAGGGAACCAATTTCTATAAAAAATGAAAAAACATGAACCTCCACGTAGAGACATGAGTATCTTTTACTATCAAGATTCATGTTATGAGCCTCCTAGATCACCCATCACACAACAGTACTTCATTGAGATGTACCTCAATAATATTCTTCTTGGGCCCTAGAAACCATTTGGTTAGAAATTCCAAGATTCCACCCCCTACATTAGAATACGCATCTATTTACCAATATGATCCTAGTTGAAGTAGACTTATTCTCCCTCAAATAATAACTTCCATGACATATTGATATTGGGCCTCCCATAAAACATAAAACTTGAATCCATATGGATTCCCTTCTGCTGAATGTTATCATCAGTAGGAATGTCCCTAATAAATAACCTCAAAAAAAGATAATTCATTTTTCCATGTTCTCCATTCAAAATAGTTTGTTTTCTCTCTAATCATTATCCTTCTCTGATCACATCAATGAACTGTAATCCCAAGTCAAAAAGGATCCAAAATCTAATTTTGGGAACGTACACATATCTCATTCATAAACAATAATTGTAAATTCATGAAAAGGATTATTTTCCTCATCGAATTTTGATGAAATAATCCATGGGTGTGAACATTCCTACTTGATGGTGATTTCTAGGACTACACATCTAGGAGGGATGTGTAAACTAATTTCATTATTCACTATAATGTAACTCATATCCCCTAATTTTACCACCCATCACACTTTGTCCTCTAGAACCTCAATATAACTAATCATGCAATGATCCAGGCTCGACCACCAACCCAAATGATTTTCCCAGAAACCCTAGTTGTCACTATATCTTTCCTTCATAAAATTCACCCACATAGATTTCCCTTAAATGATATCCTAATCTAATTTTTCTTGTATTCCCAACCCATTATCCTCCAAACATCTCATGTTGACACATCCCTCTGCAATGGGCCTCGTCATTCATTTCCATGAACCCCAATGACATTTCCCCTCCAACTTATTTTCCTATATGAAAGTGTTAATAATTTATTCCAATACAAATATGATACCTTTGGGACCTTTAATGACTTAGAAAACATTATTGTGAGTGTACATAAATATACTTTCAACCATTGTGATCCAATCCTTAAATGAGAGTAATCTATTTTTTAGTTACAGATAAGAGCATTAATATGGATGAAATGGTTCTTGAACAACACCTTTTTTATTTTCCAATTTGAAATGATGTAACCTATATAATACACTAAAAGTTGTCTTCTTTGAATTTTTGGATTCTTTTAGATGAAATTTCCACATTGATTTGAAGAGGATATCCAAATATGAAGACAAATCATTGAAAACTTGACCTCTTTCCTACTCTAATATTGACAAGTTTGATTGTTATTATTAAAGACATCAATGTATTCTAACATTCTATTTACAAAAATTGATAATTTATAAGCCTACATAAGGTGAGAAAAATTGTTGTATGGGACATATTATTTAATAGAATAATGTTCCTTCTAGATATTTAACATTAGATATTCCTTGTAAGAACCTCTTGAGCCAATATAAACAGGTTGGGTGAGACCATATCAACCTAACAAAGACCATGAAATGATTTGAGGATCCTATAACATATAACCATAAGAGAGAGACTAATATCCATGAAGATGTATTGAATTTAAATAATAGATCACATACCCACTACTTGATACCAAATTATACCATGAACTTCAAAATGTATCCCTACTCCATCCTTTATTAAGTCGTATCTATATACACCATGATAATGATGTTTGAGTAGAGCGGTTTCTTTATGAAATCATACACTATCACCCCCATAGTCATAATCACCCCCTGGATGCTCTAACCCAACATGAACCCATGATGCTCTTTCAAAATGATCTGAGGAAGAGAATATACCATCCCTTTATTAATGATTCTGGTCAGGATCTTATATGGAAATTTAATCATAAAAATCCATCTACATTGGTTGATGATCATCATTTCTTCAATATTATATCAGGACCAGCTTAGAGATAGAAACCTCTCCATAGAGAGGACCACCTAGGAAGAACTCATGAACCATGTTAATCAACTATAATTGTATAACATCCCTTCCAGTAAAAAAAACATCCCTTGGTAATCCATATAACCTCATTTCACTTTTACCATTTAGGGAGAAGATAGATTTCCTGATCACCTTCCCATACGTGATGGAACCCATCTCATCATTATCTTGGATATACACTAGCCTAAAAATGTTGTATAATAAGTTATCATCTATGTGACCCCTCATGGGATTACCACCGACTGATATTAATAGACTTGATAGAATCCCCTCAATGTGTCTCCCTTCTAGCATGTTGGTAACTTCCACATACCCTTTTTGCATGTCAGCATCATGAAAAATATTTACTATGCTCATTTACACTATAAACATATCATAATAATTAATTAATACTATATTTATATCCACTAACCTATCTATAAACCTATTTAAATTATCCTTTCCACTCACTCTATCTCATAAATTTTTATCAAATGTATGATTTTCTTTCCAACCATCTTGGAAAATGAATCATCATCCCAGTTCTCATATAGATACTATTTCATCACTCTAATATCATAAATAGATCCTATAAAGTGGAGTTATTATTATTTATATTGGTGTTACACTCAGTAAACTATCCTCTAATCCTCTTAAAGTGGCCAATGAAGCTACTAAATTATGATCCCCTCAGAGCTTGTTTTGAAACAGAACTAAAAAGTTAAAGGAATCCTTTCTCCCCATAATAGTTTTTTAAGTATAAAAAAGGATTTTTCATTCTATCAAACCTATTAAGATTAAAAAGGTGTGGTGATTGTTCTCAAATAAAATGAGGAAGGTATATAAATTCAATAAGGGGATAGGATTTGATTCGTTGAATGTTGAAAAAACATCAATCTAATCTACTCTTTATTATACGATTACATTTATTATTGTTTCACCATGTAAGTTGTTTCCCTAGATTACCAACGTCCATTAGACTATAAGAATCAAAAAAATCTGTGATTTATTTCATGTATCTAGAAGATTAATATTCAACTCCCTTATTCTTATACAAGTTGGTTATATAATTTAAATTTCATCCCAGAAACAAAGCGTGGTTCCATGGTTAGAATGAGCATTATTGTTTCCATAGTTCCAACCTCTATGTGGAATATAATTATTTATAAATGATTGTAAATAAAACACAATAACATCCAAGGGTCGCCATTAATGTATTTTTATGAGGATATGTCGACAGTATATCAACTGTAGTGTTGTGCCTCCAAAATATTAAAATATGGTTATTGCATGGACTCCCATGCACGAAATCCACAAATCCATGATTTATCAGATATTTTGAAAACAAATTCTCCTTTGGTTTGGATTATGTGATAAACAAGATGATATACTAGTGTTTTTTATCCATGGTTTTGATTAAGGAATAATTATCCTATCCCCCATGCCCTTGGTGTTCCAAAAACTAATATAGGTCATTTGGATGGCAGAGAATTGGCCTTTTGACCATGAGACTCATTGTGAAGAATTTTTGAGATCAGGGGCATAGATTCTACTCTTTCCCTTTCATGGGTATGACTATAGAAGATATCTAGAATTTGGAATGATTACCATTCTATAACTCTAGAAGATAAGTCCCTTTATGTTCTCCATCTGAATCAAAGATAACCAAAAAATTATTGGGAGTACAAAGAATATTTATCGAAGACACCATCACACTACCCTCTGATGGATCAATTAGGGGATGAGAAACATAAAAAGTACCTTCCTTTAAAGTAATTTGAAAAAAAGTAACATTAAATCAACCTATAGGCTTAAATGAAATCTCAACATCTAAATAGATGATATGAGATGATATAAGATTATTAGTGTTCCTCTCTAGATCCAGACCTTATGGACCAGCCCCGACCACTGATTGATTCCCAATAAGACCTGGGCCCTGGTTATAAACATTATCAAATATGGGTATTTATACCTCCATCTAGGGGTATATAGCAATCAAAATAAGAGGGAAATCCATATCCAATGAATAATGAGAATTCCCATAAAATTGAGAGCATACAAACATCCTAAACTATGAAGAAGTTCAAACATCTTGAACATTTCCTTCACAAGACTCAAGAGAAGACCTACCATAGTGACAACCAGCCCTAGGGAATACCATTTGTCTAAAAACCTGAAAATCAATATAGTATCCAAATTACCATGCATATTAAAAACTTCATAGAATTTAGGTCGCAACTGGTAGAAGACCCACTGCCCCCAAGAGAAGTCATCTCTTTCTCAATGAGTATGTGTGGTGGGATAGGTGATGCAATATCCACTTCTATTCATATTTTATGCATTTAATATAACAAAAAACTTATAGTATCCTCATCATCCCATAAGAAACCACCCAATTCATTACTAACGATTTAATGGTTCAATGGGATTAACAATGAAGGGGGGAAACCATGAAGCTTTTACCAGAATGCTTCCAATATTATTTTCTTCCCAACATGATTATCCTAAGTCCACTTGAATACTGAGAAAAATTTTCCTTCACACACATAAACCTCCCTCATCCACTACTTTACAAAATTACGACGAGATAATTATTAAATAAAAAAAGGCATATAGTGAGACTCAGGACACCACTTATGAGTGGAAGAGACCCCAGTATCCCACAAAATCTGGAAAAAAGTTAATTTATGGACAATTGTGACCAAAACTCACCACTAAGGACTACTGATTGTAATTTTCATCTTCATCATGCTCCACAATAGACAAATCCATTGTTAGGAAACCAACCACCCTCATTAGTCATCTAGGCAGAACCCTAGTTTATAATTACTATGAAACTCATCCAGATATAATTTTTATAGATTCCCTATAAAAATTTCATATCCCTTATCCTCTGAAAACTACCTCAAGCCCTTTATTTCAAAAGGATACCTCAAGGGATGTTTTAAAATTCCAATATAATTTTTACTTACCCTTTTACTTCATTTTATTATCCTTCTCATCCTACCCCTTCCAAAAAATTATAAACATATATATATATTGACATGTGTAAATAATAAACATAAATTTTATTATATTCATTGAAAAAAATTATATATTTACCTCCATTTCAAATAAACAAATTGAAATGTCTCTCAAATGCATGTGCGTATTATCGCCTCCATGAATGATATGTTTCATTTTTCATCCCCACCATTGAAGGATCATTCTAGAAATGGTTTTTGATTAATGGATATGTCACATAGGTCATTATTTATTTTCAATAAATATATATATTAGTCATTTTTTAAATATTATTTCCAACAAGTGATCATTCAAAAACTAACCATCTAAAAGAAATATTCCTAGATGAGAAGTAGTTTAATTAAAAGTAAAATAAACATCATTATTTTTTATCTTCTTCTTATGAATATTAAAAATTATGATTCAACACCACAATAAAATGTAGATAATTTTATTATTCTATTTTAATAACGATATTATAACTAATGGATCTCTTCCATATCAAAACTCACACATACATTGTAGCATACTCTTGTTGTGTCAGTTTAATAACTAACAAGAGAAATGTTATAAATTTCTATCATGTAAGGAATTGGAAACATAATATAGGTCATTATTATGTAAAAAAATACTAGTTTATGTATTCGTAATATAATAATTTAACTCAATAATTAAGATACCTCCTTTCAATTTTTTTAAATCACTAAAACTTGTTTGTCTATAATTTCACCTCTATATACCTTGAGTAAAACACTCTGAGAATGAAAATATAACATTATAAAATTCCAAAAAAACATCAATTAAATTACTTTTTTGATATTTTAATGATTATCTTTGGGATATGGTGGAATAAAAATATCATTGTTAGAAAAGTAGTTCAAAACAATCAAGATTACTCACCCCTGATATTGAAAACATATAATAACTAACTAATATAAATATAGATATTAATTATAAAATATGTTTATAAAATTTATTGGATATGAATATGGTTCTAATATAGGTTATTAAAATATTTATGTTCTATATACTTAATGTTAGGGGGAAATCAACCAAGCATGAATTCACGGTATGCATTTTGTGTATCCAATTTCACTCATTGAGTCATATTTTTTACTATACACAATTCATTCTTGGGAAAGGTGTATATTATACCATTTATTATTTTTGAATCATTATTTTTTTATAAATAATTTAATTTAATGTTTTTTAAAATATCATTCACTAATGGGGTTTAAAATTAAAAATTTCAAAATTTATAAGGGGTTTTCTAGAATTAACTAATTTTTGAGTCATACTGATTTCCTTTTTACTAGAGTTTTACACAGTGGATTTCTTTAATTTTTGGGTAATATTATAATATATCTCTCTAATTAAATTGTAATATTTAATTAAAATAATTACCAAAATTAATTTATTTTGTAAATATTATAACATTATTGAAAATTATTTTCTTACCCTTTAACGATGTTTCCTCTTCAATATCCGTGATTTATTTTTGATAAACATTGTCCTCTAAATTTGGAGAATTTTTTTTTATCTCAGGTGATATTAATATTTACCTTATCAAATATTTGAAGTATTTTTTTGGTTGCTCTTTTTATGATTTGGGTTTTCATCATGGTTATTTCAAAATGATCAAATGATTTTTCCAGCCTTTCAAAATAAAAATATTTATCATCAACTCCACATTCCATTTTGGTAACATTTATTTCTATTAAAAACTCTATTATTGGTCAATATTTTTTAATTTAAATATTTTATAGGTTT
Organism: Viscum album; assembly: GCA_963277665.1. Taxonomy (NCBI): domain Eukaryota; kingdom Viridiplantae; phylum Streptophyta; class Magnoliopsida; order Santalales; family Viscaceae; genus Viscum; species Viscum album. Next base: position 571,589,548 of record OY728122.1, on the reverse strand, counting down.
ATTTAATTATCCTTTTTAAAACCTTTTTTCATTTTAATGGCTAAATTATTTATTATTCTTATTAAAGTAAAAGTTTTCATCATTTATTTACATCATGTTTTTCAAGATATTATGAATTTTTGAAGGGTTCACTATAGAATGTTCATATATAAAAAATAATTCATTTTTAAAATATTAAACCTCACCGTTTCTAAAATTAACATCTCAATGTGATCATATTTTCTTCATTACTGAAAAACATAACTGTATTTTCAAAAACCAATTTTATGATTTCACCATAAATTTTAGTTTATCTATAAAGGATTTATTTTTTTGTTATTTAAATTTGATGAATAAAATTCTAAATATTCTTATAAAAAATGTTTTTTTGATGATTTAATTTGTTGGATAATCTATTTACATAGTTGGGGATAATTTTGTTAATACAATATTAATATGTTTTGAAACCCATTTTACCTATCCATTTGTTATTTATGAAGTGATTAATGAAACCCAAATTCTTTCATAAATATTTTAATGATATTCTGAATGATTGGTGTCTTATGGCACACATATGTATGGATTATTAAAGGTGGGGTCATGTATCACTCTCTAAGGCATTGGTTAAAAGTGTTATACCTTAGGAGGTAATGATATTTTCATTTAGAACTATATAGATAAGCTATGTTGACAATATTAAGTTTGAACCCAATACTTATTATCTTTTATAAAAATTTAATCATTAACATTATTGGGATTATCTATTTTCCCATGAATAAAAATGAAGTCATAGTTGTTAGCTATGTTACAAATATTAATAATTGCTATGATTATGTATATGCTAGAATTCTTTATTATATGCCTATGTCACACACTATGGAACATATTGATTATATATTTTTTAGATGATATTTTTTCATGTCATGATTTATTCTTTTAATGTTACTTGATCTTCCATCATAGCATGTAGATAACTATTTTTTTCCATGTTAATTTGAATAAGATATTTCTCCAATTATTGTGTTCTCCTATAATCTTATGATCTAAAACTGTTTGACATGTTGATAGGCATTCCCATACTGATCATTTGAGATCACCCCTTTCTTATGTTTTCCTTCCCCATGTAATGATGTTCAATATATATTGTGGGAAATATTGATGTGGTTCTTGTATTTATTGATTATGGAGAAATTTTTACATGTTTTTTAAAATATGTTACCTATTTAACTGGTCCTAAAAATTAATAAACCTATCATTAATTTGGTTGTTTTACCATTTGTGTGATTTATTATTTAAATATTCTAATTAATTTATTATTTAAATTATATTATAATAGGATTCTATATATTGTATCAAATATATGTTTAGTTATTTTTTATGAATAGTTTAGTTATTTATCTAGACTAGGATTAGAGAGAAATAGTGAAACCCAAGCGATAAGTATAATGGATAAGTATAGTTATTTTTTAATCATATGATATTTTGGTAAGATTTATATTTTGTGTTTCTATTAGAAATTAAATCCATATTTGGATACTATAAGAGGATTGATGAACTATAATAGATGTCATGATGTGTAATAATCCTTAAAACGTTTTTTGGTGTATTATGTTAGTCATCACCTGTTGTAAGACCATGATTCCTAGTTGCACAACTGGTTTGATAGTCCTAAGGGATAAGATTTGATTATTTACATTCTATTCATAAATTATTTTGAATTATTTTAATATATTTCTAGATCAATTTAAAAAATAAGAATGGATAACCAAAATTAATTTACTAGAGACTGATATGCTAGGATAAAGAAGTCATTTATGTGTTACTTCATGATCTTTTTAATGAAAATATTAATTTTCTTGTATTTAAACTTTTCATTATTTATGTAATGGCTTGAGAAAGGATAAACACAGTTAATATTGAATGAAATGGATAATTAAATCATTTCCACAATGATAAACCTAATGAAACAGAAAATGGAGTGTAAATAATTTGGAAATTATAGCCAAATTTATCAGAAACAACACAAAATGAATTTAGAACTTGAATGCACCAAGTAAGTAATCACTTACTATGAGGTATTTCATGTGAAAATGAGAACCCTTTTTTAGTTGGTCTTCCAAACAACTAATTTTTTAAAAATGGTACACTGTGATATAGAAGATATTTTTAGACTTCAAATTCTCAAGAATTTAGAAATTAATATTAATTTTTTTACACATAATGGAATGATAAGAGTAAAAGAAATTATTTTTTTACAAAATATTTTCCCTAAAGTCTTCATAAAAATGGCAGATAATTACTAGAGAGGAAACAAAATGAGGATGAATCAATTGGAACCGACGAAGAATGATTTAAGATAATAGTAATGTTTTCCTCAAGTTTTATTACATAACAATATTGTAGGTTAAAATAATTCATTAGTTTCCTAAAACAAAATCATCAAAATGAATTATAAATAAGTGAATTTGATAGCTAGGAAGTTTTGGTTTAAGGCTCACTTATGGAGGAAATAGAAGATTTGAATTTATTTATTTTTTATAAAAGAAAATAACTATGAAAATTACAAAAATCTAAAATGAAAAATATCAAGGAGAAAATAAATTCCTATTTCATACATGATAAAAAATGGTTGAGGAACAACCATGGAAATTGTGTTAAAGGGGCCAGGATATATTTATAGTTTGAAAAGGTTGACCATCATGATATTTATTTTCAAAAATTTTAATAAGTCTAGAAAATAAAATGGATGAGTTTATTGTCCTGTGTTTTGAAATCATGGGTATGGTTTATTATAAAAATTAATGCCTTCACCTAAAGGATATGGAAGAAGATATAAAACCCAGACCATCATGACCCATGGAATAAGGAAGAATATATGAAATAACTATCACTAAAGTGGGTCATGATAATTAATTCAAAATAACCCCTACTCCTTAATTTTTAATATCTTGTTGGTTTTATGTTCAAATGAACCTTTTATATCATGGAAGTTTTCCAAGAGAATTAAATTACCACCCCCAATGAATTGATTATTAAAGAAAACATCATATTTAATTGTATCCCATGATGAAGATTATTGGAATTCACCTAGTTAAAATTATATTTTACTTCCAATAGAATAATTTAATAAAGGATTGATTCTCTCAACTCTTTGGAAAAACAATTTATGTAAATAAGGAAATCACAACAATATATTACAATATATTCATACATGGTTGATTATGAACACTATTTAGATGAAAATAATATAATATTGGTCTCAATATAAAATAATGATAAATTATTGGCTCAAATGGTTGGAGATAAAAAAACTCATTTCTTAGGATAAAATTTTAATGATGAAAGATATATGTTTCTTATGTTTGTGAGGTTGATATCTCACTTGAAATTGTATCTTTAGTCAGGTATACATTTTAGATTCCTATGGATATTTTCTTTAGTATATGATAGTTAAAATTTAAAGGATACAATTTATTTAATGTATGTATGATGTGAATCACCAATATTTTACTATATATATTCCTTTAAATCATAATCAGTTCAATGTATTTCTTCACATGAAACCCCAAACCAAAATAAACTGTTGAATTTTTTTTAACTATTATAATGATGTCATTAAATTCTTGGGTAAATATAGACATAATCAAATAATGAAATATATATTTGTAATAAAATAATTATAAGTTCATTATTAACACTAATTCATTAATAAAATATAATTAATAGTGATAAATAAATTACAAAATCATTTTATCCATAAACATATATTTTCTTATAAAATGTCATTTTCCTTGTATAATGAAGTTTATTATATAATTTTTAAGTAATTGTATAAATTGAATTCATTTATATAATATAAATTAAAATAAGTTAACATAAATTAAATAATAATTACTTGGTAAGTAATAAATTTATTTTTATCATGGAAGAGACAAATTTATACAAGAAAATATGTGTTATATGTACTTATATTAAAACTTCTATTTATCAATTTTGAAAATAAATCATGAAAAATGATTTGAATATTTTTATTTTTACATTCAAAATTAATTAATGGGTTTAATTTCATTATTATTCAATAAAAAATAGTGATCAAGGAAAATTTTAGTTACAATGGTAAAATAGTTATTTTTCAAGTAATGATAGTTTTTAAAAAATTACAATTATAAATAAAATTGATATATTTCAAAAATTAAGACCCTAATATGTTCTTTAATAATTTTTATAATTTAATTTAAACTCATTTAATTTTCAAAAAAATTAAATAATATTATATTCACTTAATGATTTAAATGAAAGTTTTCCAAAAATATTGTTTTTCAACACACAACATGTTCTAATTAAAAAGATGATTTTATAATATTTAGAAATTTAATTATACTAAATGGAATCCAAATAATGATTGAAAATGTTGAAATTTATTAATAAAGGTAACATTATATTTTTAGTGAAAATTTTTTTCCGTTTTTAAATTTTAATCATGATTAATAAGTATAGAAATTTATATTCTAATATTTCTCCTAATTTAATATAAAAAATTGAAACATAGACCATCGAAAATATTTTTTTTATATTTTAAATTCATACCTAGATTTATCAAAAAAAATCCCCACCTAATGCATATAACTATCCTATAATTCCATACTTATTGATTACCAAGCATTCTTTTCCAATGATTTCCCCCTCATTATTTGCTATAAATAGTGCTCACTTCAACCGTTTTCAAGCTACACCCCTAGTTGAAAATTACCATAAAACTATAGAAAATTTACTTTTTTTAAACCCCTTATAAAAATTTTGATATCCTTTTAATCCTATAAATTTCATAAGTCCTTCATTTACAAAGGATACTTCGAGAAAATCTTTTAATTTACAACATAAGTATCACTTAACCTTTTACATCATTTATTTATCCTTATTAGCCACCATCCTACAATCCATTCAAATTATATGTATATAATTACATAATGTTTTTTATTATATTTATTTTTTATTATATTTATTGTATAACCATTATATATTCAACTGTCATTTAATCAAAAAAAATAAAAAACTTGCTCATCTATGTGTGTGGACTACCGCCTCCATGAATAAAAAGGTTACTTTTTTCTTATTACCATTAATGGTATGTTCTAGAAATGGGTTTAGGGAATTTATATGTTACTTTTTTTCAAATGTATATTATTTTATAATTTATTATTCATTCTACATGTAATATTAACAATAAGTGATCATAGTAAAACCAACCATATAAAATGTATATTTCTGAAGGAAATAGGTTTTTTATAATAAATAACATCTTATTAACTTACCTTATTCAAATAAATCATACCAATTATAGTTAATAAATTTAATAACCTCAATATAATAACATTATACTTTTGTGATACATATATTATAATAATTTTAGATCTTCCATAGCCATAATCACACATAGATGGTTGCAAACTCTTATAGTGCCAGTTTTACCACCAATATGAAAAATGATATAATTTTCAATAATCTATAGAATTAGAAACATAATATTGGATATTAATAAATAATTAAATATTTTTTATTCTATTTAGGAAATATAATCAATTAACTCATTAATTAAGATACAACTATTCATTTGTTAAAATACAGTGGAACATGATTGTTGGAAATTTCATATTCAAGAACCATAAAGTAAATTCTCATATAATGACAATATAAAATTATATAATATCTATAAAAATAAACTCAACAATATTTTATCATATAATAGTGATAAACATTGGGAGAATAATGCATAAAAATAATGCAATTATGAAACTATTTTTAAAAACATCATGATTAATCTCACCTGTGTATGAAAATAGATATTAAATAACTAATATATACATAAAGAATAATTATAAATGTTGATTATAAAATTTTATTACAATGTTTAAGGTTATGAAATAGGTGATTAAGATATTTATGTTTTTTATAAATATGGTTATAAAGGGTTCAACTAAGTGGGAATTATAGGGAAGGGGTTCTTATCTCAATTCTCACCCATTGAGAAATATTCATGATAATAAAACATAATATGTTTTAGAATAGGGTATATATTACCATTTCACTTTTTTAATCATTATTTTGTTATATTTCATGATATTCAATGTTCCTTATCATGTTGGGGTTTTATAAAAAAATTCAAAATCATTAAGGATTTTTGGCGACATAATATTTTTCATGAGTCATAATGATTTATTTTTTACTATGGTATTTTATTTTATGAGGATACTTTAATTACTCAAACTAGAAAAGGATACATTTTTGATTAAAATAATTTTTATATATTAATTTCTATCAAATAAATTATATTAATTTTGATACTGATTCTCATATCATTTAATGTTAATTTCCTATCCTTGTCTATATTTATCATTCAATGTAATGTTCACATATATAGTTAGAAAACTAACTGTGTTTTATCACATGTAACCTTCATATTTACATTCTTATATTTTATAGGTATTTTTGGGTTAAAAATATTAGGATTTTGGTTTTAAAATGATTATTTCATAATAATCAACAAGTTTTTCCATCTATTCAAAATAAAAGGTTTTATCTTCTACTCAACATTCCTTCTTGATGTACTTTTTATATATTCATAGTTCTATTATTAAATGTTATTTTTAAAACAAAATATTTTCTATGTGTTTTAACTTCACCTTTTTGTACATTTTATTTAATATTAATGGATCTATTATTGGAGTTTTTTTTAAAAAGTTATATTTTTGAAACTATTTTAATTTGAAATTTTTGAACCATTAAGTCATTTTCAATTCATTAAAATCAATAGATACTTTTTAAAATTAATTCCCTTTCCAAATTATTCTGACCAAAATTTGAAAAATGTCTTTACAATGTGATCATAACTTATTTCTATACCAAATATAAACATATTTTATAAAATATATTTTATTATTTCACCACTATATTCATCTTTATCCTTAATGGATTTATTTCTGTATAAATTTTTTTTGATGATTCTTCTTCAAAATATTTTTTTCAAAATCCACTGTTATGGTGATTGGATTTTTGGTATTAACTATTTACATACATTATGTCAATTTGGATGAAACCATCTTGAAGTGTTGTGAAACCCATTTTTATTTAACATGGGGTATTTATGATGTGATTAATGAATCCAATTTTCATTATAATGTGATTTCATGATATGTTCAATGACTAGCTTCATATGGAGCATATAGACATATATTATTATGTTTGGGGTCCTATATCATGCTCCAATGTGTCAGTTAATGATTTATACCACATTAGTTAATGATTTTGAGCATGAACAGTTTGTAGATTAACTACATTGATAGGATTTAGCTCAAACATGATGTAGATTAAATATGTACAGAAAAATAAAAATGAAGTTGATGTGGTTTGATATGTTCACAATGTTTTAAATATCTATTCCTATTCTTATTCGATAACTATATGTTATATTATTATGCAATTCTCAATGTAACATGTTTATTATATCTTGTTCGACACACTATTTCTATGCTATATGTCATTCATTTAAGATTAAATGTATTTCCATCATTATCTATAGATAGATCATGTTGTTCCTTGTCCATTGTATTATGATATTTATCCCCTTTTCATGCCTTCTCAAACTCTTATCATCTAACCCTTGATTACATTTTGATTGGATTAGCATTACTGATTGTTTTTACTCACCCCATTCTTATGATTCTTTCACTATGCCATGGAGATAGTGTTATCTTATGAGGATTTAAGAAGGTGGTCTAGCATGTTTCAGTTATAATGAAATGATCACATGGGTAAAAAATAAGGTGTCTATGTAAATAGTCCTCACAGATACATAACCTTTCATTCAGTGGGTTGTGAGATTTTTTATGAGTCATATTAAATAATTTATGAAATTAATGAACTATTTAATTTATTTTAAGAGTATGATTTTATATAAATAATTATTTATTATTTCATGAAGAAATGGAAATTTTTCATATCATCCATATATTTCATGTCGAGGTATAATTCTTCCTTAGTAGATTCTCTTCCTAGTGCATTATGAATATGGCATTCTAACATATATAATTTCCTTTCATGGAAAAAAAACATATAGAACCATTTTCCAATTAGCAAAATTAGTGTGGGGGGTTATCCTTCTCTTTTTGTATCATAGTGATGTAGTTGTCATCATGTGGGTTGATGTTTCTACAAATAAAAAGACTGAAATTTTTGTACAATATCATATTTATGAAATTATAAAATAATTAATAAATTTTATAATCTCTCAGTATTTTATTTAAATCAAATATCCCTCATTATTTTTTTAAAATATCATATTACATGTATTTTCAATTAGAAAACACCATATTACCCTTCTCATAACTAGTACATTATCCTAATAAGTTATTTGTGGGGTTTATGGTGGGGAATTGTTTTTTGAACACATTTACTCATTGTTCATTAGTCTATTGAGAGGACTCCCCAAACCCAAAATAATCAATTTCAGTTTCCTCAACCCCTACCTCTCAGTCATACCGACTATAGATTTGGGAGTATAACCTTGATGTTAACTACGTTAAGTCAACCAAAACTCATGTTTCAATACCATGATAATATAAACAACCCTAACATTTTCTTACCAAAAACATAAAACTACGGTTACATTTTATGTTAATGGGTGGAAGGCTATACCAATATATTATATTTAACAAAGGTATTTTTATCTTTATGATTAGAAAAATAATTTTCATTGTTCCATTATTGTTAACACTTGGTGTTTTTAATTTAGTGATTAACCATGTCATTTATAAAGGTTTAGCATAATCCAATTAAATTTATTAATATCCTATATGCTAGTTAATTTATTATTTTATCTGATCATGGAAAAAATCCATAATTAAATTAACCCTAAAATGTAATAGAAATATAATATCAATAGTGGTACAATAACTATATTTTCCAAATGGTTTTTTATATAGTTTAGGATTAATATATAGTTAACCAATGGGGAAAGCACATTAAACTATAACATGGTTCATTTTTCAACTTTCCACCAATCCTCTCATAATACACATACACATATACCCGTACACAAGTAATGAGAACCGATGGATTGTTTTGGGGGTTTAAATAAAAGAAAACATTAGGCACACAAATCCCTAAATAATTATATGATGAATGGAAGACATTCCATTAATTAAATTTATTTATTTTTATCATAACATAAAAGGAAACCAATCACATTCAATGTTTTGGTCTATTTTCCTGATCATCCACATACATGCAACAAATTACACATTTAATAACCCTTCATTAAATAAAAATTTTATTATTTAAGATAAATTTCACTCAAATAAATTAATAATATTATTAAATTAGTCAATTATTTTATATTAATTCACATAATAAAAATTTTGATTTTCATTGATCATAATTTTAAATAAATTAAATAAGTTTATTAAAAATTCACTACATAAAAATAATGTACCTATAGAGGAAACATGTAGAGTACACCTTCGAACTACCGAGTTTGTATGATTGTGATATATAGTTTACTCATATGAGAAGTATCATAAACATCTTATGTTTTAATTTCAAGACATATACAATCAAACAAAATATCAAATGAACACATCTTATTTATGTAGCATGTTATATTTTAATGTACATGGAGTAATAATTGTATTATGAATTATATCTGATATAGAGTTAAAAATATCATTTAGAAATTATTTAATAATTTAATATATCTATATATATATAAAACCTATCACAAGGAATGTATTATTTAAATAAATGACTAATAGAACACATGTACAAATGTTGTAAACAGAATGTTATATTAATTTTACGTTTTGTGTAAACATGTAATATACTTGGTGTGTATAATTTATCAATATATAAGTTATAGTTATTCGCCAGATATGGGTAACACACGCATCGGGATTGGGTGTGTTATCCTTCTATAGACACTAACGGGTGAAAAGTGTGTAGTTGGGTTATACATAATGTTTTCTACGTGTTACATGGTTACCATTATAATGTGATATATAATAAACATAGGGATTTTCATTGAATAATTTACTAAACATTGTGTATTCGTGATACATATTGTGTATTCCATCTAACCATACGATATGCTGGACTGATCAATATGTTGGGTGCATTAATTAAAAACTACATAAAATAAATGAATAAAACTCGAAATTAATTCTTGATCCATCCTAGAGCATTAAACATGGGTATAAAATGTGTGCTTCTGGGATCCATGTCCACTTTTCTTAATCTATTCAGATATAATCTTAGTTACCTCTATGTGAGTTCATCAAATTTTATTCATTCCAAATTAATCCATTATTATTATATTTTCATGAATGACATGGAAAAATAACAGATATCGTTATTCATATTTAATGAATTATTAAATTGTAACATAAAAGTATTGATAAATTCATATATCAATCAATAATAGTTAAATTATTATATATTATTATATGACTTTTTTGATGCCACATGAATGTTTTGGGCATAGAAGAATTATTATTAGGGTATGACCATAAAGTATTTTTATAATATATTATGATTATTCAAAAATTTAAATTCCATATATATTTATAAAAAAATAAAAAAAATCTATGATTAATTGAGGAATGCAAGATGGAAGCAATATTGAGGATCATAAAATAATGAGTTATAGTAAATTCATGCAGTAAAAGTGTTACCTTGTGATGAATTAATTATTCATTGATGAATCCGACAACATATTTATGTGATGCCAATGTTTTTCATATGAATCAAGTTTATATTACCTTTAGAGATGACCCACATGTTCTCTATGAACCTCTAAGAGACACTGAATGAATCTACGAGTTCTATATTAGAAGATACTAATGATTGTTTTTGTTTATCTTCTATTTCCATGAGAATAACTTCAAAGGACTCTCCTTATTCTCTCTAGTATCAATAGTGGTCGTGGAGGATGATTTCAATATATTCTTGAGATATATCTTTAAGAGGTACTCTCAGGTTCATGAAATTATAATCCAAATATTTTTGTGCATTGAAAAAAAATTCGGATGACTTTTTGATTGAAATAATATAATTATGTTTAGAAAGTTATTGGGTTAGGAAATTATTATGGATCATAGACCCTTATTTTTTAAATCTCGAGTTAATCCCACTTAAAAATTATGATTATGATATTATTAAAATTATTATAATTTTTGACAGGTGAAAAAAACAAATTTTTATTTAATACAATTTCAATAATAAAATATTAAAAATTTATACTAATAATATTTAATAAATTCATTTTTCCAGAACAAATAATCTAATTTCTTATTCATTTGAAAAAAAAATTTGTACATGAATAATGTTTATTTATTTGTTAAATTATTATCACTACATTATTCAAAAATAAATAAATAAATATTCTATTTACAAGATAAAAAATAAATATTTCATAAATGTTATGATAAATAAAATTTTCACATATAACAAGTGACAAAATATATATGATAAAGATAACAATAATAAATCATAATCAATGTAAGGAAATAATATTTACTCAATATGTTAAATAAGAATAATATTTAATAGAAACTCTCAATATTCTTATTGTGTGATACTCTAGACCACTTTCTTAACGGAACTAATTAGAGCTACCCAAAGTTCCATATTAGTGTCTAGCAGTGTTCCATAGACCCCAGGAAGAAAGAAGTCATTTTAAAAAGGAATTAATACCTCGTACAATTACATACTATGAAATATTATCCCTTTGTCATGATACCTTTAATCAAATAATATGTATACTAGTTTTATCAACCAGTAATCTCAGTGTACCTTTTTCTAAGATTTTGAAAAGAAACAATCCAACAAAACATATTCAATATTGATTTATATAGGCTATTCAATTCAAATAAAATTGATTGAGATATAAAATTATGTTTAATAGCATAAGTAAAAAATTCTTTTCTCACATTATTCATTAATACAATATCACCTTTGATGCACACAACATATCCTACTATGTCAGGAACATATGTCATTATTATTTTAATAAATATATCATTAAACATGAATAAAAATATACATTACCAATAATATTAAATTCTAATGAAAAATAAACATGTATTCATAGTATAAAATTCATTGAAATATATAAATATTGATTTCCTACATACAGGTTTTGTTCTCATTATCTCATACCCTGGAAATTACCATGGGAGTACACTCTCAAAAAGTGCCTCAATGTCTTATGATTCTACAACCCAAATATTTTTTATCATTTATGCCATATAAAATGATATCACCCAGCTATAGAATATATATATTAAAAGTACTATTCTATAAAATCTAGGTTCTAATCATATCAGTGAACGACAATGACCATTCAGTGTGATGGTAACTCCTAAGAGATTATCACATATTATTTCAAGAAAAAGAACAATCATGATATTGTAATATGTTTATTAATATTAAAAAATAATGAATCTTGGTAATCATATAGTACATTGAAATTTATTCTAGGAAACCAAATAAAAAATATGTACATTTAATCGATCTCAACCTATCTCTATTCATATTTCTCATATTCATCTTCGTCTGGATTTCTCATCTATAGGAATATGGTTTAATTAATAGAAAATAAAAAATATTAATATTTGGCCAATAAACATATTAATGTTCCATTAATCATGGACAAAATTAAATATTTAATATATGATACATGAATTCCTTACACAGGGTTTCTTCATAGAAGTTTCATGTGAACCTTACAGAATTAGTAGCATTAATATTGAATCTAGAAATTCATGGAATATTCATGTTATTCATATAATTAAAGAATATCATGGAAGTTTTTTAATCTTATTAAAGTATGATACATTTTTTTCTTCTCATGGAATGGTTTCGTGGAAGGTTCATGATGTTTCTCATGGGAAATCCATTTTTATTATGTTATGGAATATTCATTCTCTTCATCATGTAAGATTTTTGATTATAGAATAACGTTATACCCCCGAAAGAATCAATCCTAATGTAAGGTTTTTTATTTTCCTCATCTATACCTATATATGATCAATCATATAATGTTCATTCTCTAAATAATTTATTTAACATGGAATCCAAGTAATTACTATTCCCTAGACCATGATTGTATATTAGTCAAATTATGGACATGCATGGTTTTTTTATCTGTCATGAATTCCAATTCATTTTTTGTGAATTATCATATATCCAATAATAAATATCATAAGATCCACTAAAAATTTATTTAACCATTGACAAAAAAGAATAATTATTTGGTCACATCAAAAAACATTTTGTAAGATAACATATAGAAGAATAACATTGACAGTACATCTCATTAATTGGAATGAAAACATGTAAGGACTAACAGTCACAAATATTTGGGAATGATGTTAAAATTATGACCTATAATAGTGTGGAAATGGTATAACATCACCATGAATTTTTTAATTTGTATTTATAAGACATCTAAAGGATATAATTGCATCTTGGTAGTGGTGAGATGACTTGAAATTTTGGTAAATTTCATAACTAATAGACATTATTTCATTTTCAATAATATTTACAAGATATTCATAATGAAAGTGTTGAACATAAATAGAATAAAACATTGAATTGTAATATAATTCTTCCATAAGTATTTGATAGAGACCTATGCTTTAACATAACATATCATCCACAAACTGATATCTAATCTAAATGGACCATTCACACATTAAAAGATATTCTATGTTATTTATAAATTCATTTCATTGAAATTTGGGGTTAATATCATCCTCTAGTTAAGTTCTCACATAAAAAATATTTACAATCTAGTTTCCAAATGATAACATATGAGGCTCCATATGGGATGTGATAAAAGAATCTAAGATTATGGGATAAATTTGGGGAGAGGAAGTTATTCAGACCTAATAATTTTCAACAAATAATGGAGATGGTTCAATATATTCAGTGACATATCCAATCAAGAAAAAATATTATAAAATATTTATACTAAAAACCAAATATATGATATATATTTTTATTATTATTAAAAATTATTCGTTCAAATATCACCCTAGATGACAGTTTTGAGAATTAAAACAGAAGGGATGTTAAGTTGTTTATACCCTGGACACTTTAAGATTTTTGATATTGGGGGATAATAGATTATCACCTAGTGATTATATCAAACAAATCACAAGTAAATTCTGTGTTACAAGAATTTATTTTAAAGAATATATACCAGACAATATACATGTATTACAATCAAAAACTATGAAATTGGTTAGGATCTCTCTTATGAGGAAAAACCAGAAGAGATCTTAGACTATATAGATTATGTGCTTCCAAAAAATACCACAATCCTTGTCAATTTTTGGTGTAAAATAATATGTTTTAGGTATCCATGTGGGATCCATAATATTTAATGATACAAAAGGGTCACATTATTCTACATAGTAATTAAATTTTGGTGGATAAATTCTTCCAAAGGTGGCAGAATGAAACATTCCAAAAATTAGTTTTAAATTCCCTCTAAAACCATGATGTCATGTAATATAGTTATCATTATAGTAAAATGTATGTTTTATTATTTCTATAAGGTTAAAAAAGTACAACAATGAATGAAATTTTTTAACATTATCAAAATAAAATAAAAATGGAAATTGTGTAAAATGAAAAAGACACGAAGTTAATAAAAATACTATAATATTGTAATATTCCTCAAATTGATCTTTTTTGAAGATCATAACACTGATGATAACCACATAATTAAAAAATATATTTTAGAAACAATTTAATTTTTTTTATAAATTTAAATAGATAATTATATAGGAAATTTTCATGATGTGTGAGAGGTTATATATAGGATTGTAATGTGATCATTATATATATGTCTATTTGGATTATATGTTTATGAGACTTATATGGATGCAGGGTACATATAGCCCATGATACCATCAGTGGACATAATAGTAATAATTGAGATAAATTATAAATAGTATTTTCTGAAAATTTGGTAGTTATTAGAAAATTATTGAATTAGCGTGTACAAATAAAAGTAACTGCATTATAAAGACTATCAAAAAAGAGAACCAATGGTATAATACGGTAGAATTCATACTCTCAAGGATCAATTATTTAATATTTAAAATTTTACAGTATCAATAGGGATTTCTATATATGAAGCCCATGTTGAACATCAATATTTACTTTTATGGGAGAGATATTTTACGGGATAAGTTTATGCTTGTGGAAATCACTACGAGATCCATGTTCGAGAAATTACATTCTAAGACTACCACCATTACATATAACATCCTTTGGTATTACGAAATGTTATTGAGGGTACTAATAAATAGAATATAGGATTATTTAAACATATATTGTTTAATCATAAAAAATCATTCGGAAAATAATTTTTTTATTATTTGTATTTGTATACATTTGTAATTTTCAAAAAATTTAAATTTAATGTGGTTATTTAATAAAATTAGATTTTTTATAAAAATATGTTCATAATATTCATAAAAGTTATAATTAATAAATAATAAATTTTAATGAATTAAGAAAAGAATCAATTAATTTGTGAAAGAGATATTTTTCGAGGAATATTTTATAATGACCCATATATTTTTTAAAAATTGATAATAAATTATACTAAAAATTGAATTAATGTTTATATATATAATTAAAAAAAGTAATCTATTGATAATTAATTTTCAATTAATATTAATAAATTTAGTTTAAATATTAAAAATACATTTAATTTTTTATACATTTTTTATATTAACAAATTATTTATATCATGGATCAATGGAGGTTTTATTAAAATGTAATATAAATATGATAAAAAAATTACAAATAATTTTTATTATTACTAATTTATATGAAATAATAATAAGAAAAAAAATGTTTAAAGAGATATTTTTCATAAATATAAATTTTTTAAATAAGTTATATATTTTCATCAAAAAGGTAAATTTATCTTATATATAAATTAACTTATATTAACTGGAATTCAATTTTGGATTTTAAACTCTTAAATTAAGTAAGATGGTTCTTCTTATATATGTATTCACAAAATAATTGTTGAGGTAAATAGCTAACAAATATAAAAAGAGGAAAAAATAAATAAAAATGATATTGATTGATTTTTATATAATTAAAATTTTATTATATAATTATATAAGAAAGTTTTTCGATATGAGAGATAATTGTACAATTATTAGTACCATTTACTTACCTAAGAATACAAATGACCATGTAAATCCATCTTCACCATTCACCTAACTCATGATTACCAATAAATATCATTCATTTTCTCCAATAATGGGAGATAAATTACACCAATGATGAAGCACTTTTTCCATTAAATTTTAAATTTAATATTAGAAAAGTAATTCCTTCCAAATTTTATATATCGTATTATTTATATTTCAATCAAAAGAATCTTAAAATGTCTTTCATCCCAGAGGAAAACATTTTGGGAATGGGAAATTCAATTAATTTATGTAATAATTTATTATCCAATCCATTCCTTTAAATTGTCATCTATACCATTCTAAAATATCATTTCACACTCTTATTATTAGTTATTAATATAAATATACTTCCAAAAAATTATATTATAATAATATACCTGTATTTTCTTACTCAACTATTAGTTATTACATGTTCTTGGTTGGGTCAGTTTTACCACTAATATGAATGATACAATGATATTTATATTTGTAATGATTATGAAATCTTAATTACTGTTAATGTGATTTAAAAATTTATAATATGTAATATTTTTTAATTTATTAATTATAATATATTTAATTAATTTCTTAGAAAAACCAAATCTTTTTTGTGAATATAAATTCACTCAAAAAAAGATATTAACCACTCTTTATGAACCATCACCATAACATATCTAAATTGAATATTGGACTTCCATAATATATCCAACATGCGTATATAATCCCAATGATAATTTTTTAAATGATTAATGCAAGATCAATGGGAATAGACTAAAACTGATATATTGAATCGAACATAAATAATGGGGTAATTGTTAACAGAATATTTGTTTTTAGAAAATATTAGTTAATATGTAATAAAAAAATTATAAATTAATGACATGATGTAAATTTTATAATTATATTATTTATATGTATATCAATATTAATAATTTATTGATTACACGTGATGATATAGAACATCTTACCAAGATAGAATCTATGGTAAGGTGTGACACCCCAAAATTCGAAATTACAACTTGGTATTCAATACAATTTATGACACACAACTCAAAGTTATAAAATGGAATATATTAACCTAATTAATTATAATCTTAAAAAAATACATTCTATAGATTTTAATCCATGAAACACTATGTTATCTTTCATCACATGCAAGATATACCTTCCTTGATAGCTTTCATTACATGCAAGGGCGACCATCCTCAATTTCTTGTGTTGCACGCAAGACCGAGTTTCACTAAAAAACAATATATAATTAAAATATTATTATTTAATATTATATTATGTAACCTAACTGTTATATTGGAAGTTATGAATAGTAATAATTATCATTTGAAAATTTATATTTATATAAATATAAAATGAATTCATTGTTTACCAATTCCTGAGAAATTAGAATATGAACTAATTGGGTATAAAAAGAAATATTTTTACTTTTACAATTCCAAATGAGTTTTGTCTTAATAAATATAATTAATTAAAATTATTGAATTATTTTAATAAAATATATATTTCATATATTAAATAAAATATTTTTGATAGTCATCCATTAGGTTTGATAGGTATAAGATAAGAAAAAACCAAATTTACCGTATAAAACCATATATTTTTATAATGTAAAATTTTCATCCATTTAATGGAGAACCAATTTAAAATATGAATTTTTTCGATATAATTGATTTAATTTGTCAAAATAAACTTCATTTTTTATATTGATAAAGAAAAATTCGGTTAGGATAAATTTTTGGTACTTTTTTAAGAAGTATCATTTTTAATTTGTAGTGAGAAATACTAAAATTTAATTCAAAAATAATTTTTCATCTAATTTACATATAAGGTTAAATTATGTTTTATATTGTTTTTAATAATTAATTAGATGATATTTGTATCTATTAATCCAACTTTGGACTTTATAATCAGTTTCAATTTTAAATTTACTATAAAAATGTAGCAAAAATTAGGATGGTTTTACATTAAAACATGCATTGTCGTCCCCCCTCTGGGATTAAATTTAAATGAATATATAAAAAATATATTATTTTAATTATGAAAAATTAATTCCCTACTTATAATAATAAATATTTATAATTTATAATAATACCAACTTTCTTTTTGACAAAAAATATTAGTGAAAATCATTAAAAAAAATTACAAAGAGTATGGTTAAATTAAATTTAATAAGGGACTAAACCTTAACCTTGGGGATCAAAACAACATATACTCTTTCCCAAAATATATTTTATGAAAATATTTTGACCATATCCTATCTTGGATCAAAATGGGACAATTATTGGATCTACTTGCAACATAAAAAAGATTCATGAAAATTTCATTGTCAAAATATTCCAATAGTGCGACTACTCTACAACTATAAAATGGCCTTCTCACCACCCAATTCCTCACACCTCTGAAGAAAATTTGTATAGAACAATATCTACCAAAAGAGATCTTAAAAACCCCTCCCCTCATCCAAGAATCCTCCCTTTAGTAATAAATCCATTCAAAGAATACTTTTGGTACAAAACAAAATAAGTTACACGATTTAGAGGCACCCTCTTCTTTGAAGCTCTCTAGTTTCATTTCCAATCACCACTCCCTAAACTATACTTATAACAATCATAAATAACCACACTAGTATCCTAAATATACAAGGATTTTTTAAATTTATTACCTCTACCTACACCTGTACACACCTTTATCTAATGGGTAACGAATATACTCATTCTGTGTAAAGCGAACTACCACCACCCAAAACAATGATAGTTCATTTTTTACTTTAACACATATAATGGTGGCCATTATAATGGAAAATATGTTTACATAATATATATATTTATAATTTATAATTTCTTTAATATTCTTTAATTTTTATTTGTAGCATACCTTTATTTATTCCATCTTGTGTAAATACAATAATTTCCTTTGAGAAAATGTTCACTACCACCCCCACAAAGCGATATGAATCATTCATTCCATACATAAAACATATGAAGGATGGTTTTAATAATAAAAAATGTAACATATATATCATCAATATTATAATATAATTATAATTTACATATTTATTGTTTATTTTTCATTATTTTAATACAATAAATAAATGAATGTAGCTTTCATGTGTACATTCAGCCTACCATCTCCATGAATAGTGCAATTCATTTCAAATCTCCATATATAATGGACTAATAAAAATACATTAAGACTGAATTTATATGATAATTAATTCATGGAATACATTCTTGAGATGATAAAATCATTATCTATTTAAAAGGAAAAACAAATCACAATTCAAAACATACATGATAAAACAATGCAATTAACACCAGAAATAGTTAACATAAAGAAAGAGTGATAACTAACAGGTTATAAATTTTTTAAAGAAGTTAATATATTATATTATTAACATTTTTATACTTGTTTTATTAAATATTTATAAATTTTATACCATTATATAGTATGATAAATACCACACAATAGAAATTATGGTTAAGGTAAGGGAATTTCATCTTAATTTACATTCAATTGAGACTTATTTGTTATTATGAACCAATTCACTTTTATTTGGTGTATATAATTCCTTTTTGAAAGTTCTATAACAAATACCTTTATTCTCATGATATTATATGTTTCATTTAATGTCATACCTTTCTGTAGGTCGTGATTCAAATGTTCCAAAGTGGTGTGATACACTTTGGAATGTTTAATGATTAATCTCCTCAAAAATGTTCTTAATGATTATCTATGTAATCTCACTTACTTTCATGATTGAAAAATTCTATTGAAACAATATCTTTATTGTAATTATTTTTCATTTAAAATTTATTTTAATATCCATAATCTGAAAAAATGGATGTTATTAGTTTCTAAACCATATAAAATTTTGTGTACTGAGTAAAATTTGATAGTTATTTGATTGACTAGGTTGTATTGGTAAATATATACCTTCTATTAATTATGGATACATTTTGATAAGGCACATTGTTTATAGAATATTGGAGGAATGACTTATAGATTAAATCCAAGGGTAGGGGATTATTTAAGACAAGACATATGCGTTGGGGGCCGATTAATACAAGCCCCATGATACATTGATAGTCTCATGAGGAGAATTAGTTATCCAAATAGTGTAAACTGTCTCTTAATGGTAAAGGTATCATGTTTCCTGGAAACATGACGTCTGATTATTAAGAATTTCCATTATATAAAATTTAGTTATTATTTATCCATGTGACTTTTCGTTGATATACATACGGATGCATTTCATTTTCAATTCATTGGTTAAATAACATGTGTTTTTAGTTTCTTACCTTTCCATATTGTTATTTCCTTATCTAGTTATTTAAATGGAATGTGTAATCATATTTTTAACTTTCCATGTTAATTTATTTACATTTATTCATTATTTATTTAGATTTACCAAGACTTTCTAATTATTTGAGCTCACCCTTATTATGTTTCATTTCCATAGGTTATAAAAAAAAATCCTAAAATAAGAATTCAAGGATGTAGTTTTTTCCATTTTATTATGTTTAATAATTTTATTTCCCAATACCCAATATATTATGGGTATCAATTATTTAATAAATCTTTCCAATAATGTTAATCTAAATGGCCCTTCGACATTTTTCCCCTTGTAAACATTCCAATGTAATAAACTAATGAACCATATCTGGGATACTCAGTTCGGGGAAATATAGTTGGTATTAGTGGATTTTTAGTAACAACCTTGGAATCTAATTTAGAAACATATATTAAGGAACATAATCATATGATAGAAATTGAGGATGATTATACAAGAACATCCCAGAATTTTTCTAATGTATATATTATGTACAAACATAATTTGGATACAAAAAAATTGGATGTGGTTCTGACACAGTTGTACCTATGATTAAAAACTCCAACAGGGTATTTTAGGCCAGAATCGAGGTAACCTGGTAGGCAAATATGGGCCTTACTTTTCACCTCTTTTGACACTCCCATGGGATACACTTAGGATAGTTCACATTTTATTTACCTACCATTATGATGGATTTGAAATTTTAGATTTCCCTAAATTAAATAAATTTTATGATTCTAGGATTCACAATGCATAAATTTATGTGATGTGATATACCATGTATAAAGAAATATAATGTTCATAATTTTATGATATAATCCAATATATTATATTGTTTATAAATGGATCCTAGATGGATGAATTGTATTGGTGCTTATATAAAATTTAGATATTTCCTTATTTTGGAAACCAAAATAATCAGTGTTGGGACTGAAGATGTCATGGATATATTATAGAAGCATAATCATATTATGAAACAAAACCTTTCCAATAATGATCAACATATTCTATAATATGATTATACAATTTTTTATTTCATTATGTGACAAAGTCCCCCATCATTGGGTGTGACTATAGATCTAATAGAAACTGATAAATGGATTAAGTCTTTAGAGAAGATATTCAAGGAATTAGGATGTGGTGAATAGTAAAATGATACACTTGTAGAGTACTATCTCCATGTTCATGATTGTCAGTGGTAGTCCTTGATCTATAATACTAAGGAGTAAGAAGAAATAATACTCATAGAATGGAGAGAATTTAAGGATATATTCCTTGATACATACTTCCCTCATGATCATAAAATTGAGATGAAGAGACAGTTTCTTAGCTTAAATCATAAGTAAGAATTTAATACTGATGATTATGAATCTACCTTTACAAGGTTAGGCAAGTATGCTATGGATTTTATATGAAACTCAAAATGAAAGACAGAACACTTCATTAATGGTCATATGAAAAATCTTAGAAGGGATATGAATTCTCAAAAAATCATTATACAAAGAAATAGTTGTATGTACTATAAATATGGAGAATGAATTCTGATAATCATTGGAATATAATGGAATCCTAAAGAATAAGAGGACTTTTTAGTACCAATAAAAAAGGGAATGGATCAAATAATAAGTAGAAGATTGAGAAATATCCATTTTTTGAGAACTATAAAAATAATCACCCTAGAAAATACTTTAAATGAATGGGAGTTTTTTATAAGTGTGGAGAAAAGGGTCACTAAAAAAAGATTCATATAAGAGAACAAAAAGGATACAACTCATTGTTATAACTGCAAGGAGATGGGTCACTATTAAAACAAATTCTCCAGACATCGAGAAAATATGCCTACAAAGAAACTATGAGATCAACATCAACCATATGTTATTAATATGACCAAAGTATAATTATTAATGAACTTATGTATTTGGATCTAAGAAAATATATTGTAAATGTATTTCATTAACAATGTCCTTGTCATATGAATTATGGAATATTTGGGGATTATACTGCAGTACTTTTTCAATAAATATTTTAGATAATATATTAAGTGTTACCAATAAAATTTATCTAATAGAAAGATAAATTTTTTGGAAAACACATGATTGATGGAAAAAAACCTTAATATGTTCCTGATGTTGAGATAATTAGGAATAAATGATTGATTTGGATACGTGCTGACGACCTTAGAACGGATTAATGTCTTGTCAAGAAGTGTTATATATTATACTATAAAACACTTCAAAAATTAATATAATATGTCCAAAAACTTGTGTATTACCTAAGGAATAAGGATGAATTTAAATTCCAATATGGTTTTATGGTAATTCTAGTAATTACCATATTTAAAGAGGATACATTAATAAGGGTGTTCACATTTTGTGTGTGTGATGATTAAATATTTACTTCATATTGAATGATGGATAATGATAAGTTCATTTTGTAAATTTAGTGAAATTATTTATAAAGTATTGAATCATAATATTTTGGAAATTTAACTATTTATGATATGATTTATGTATAACATTGGATCTGGTTTTAGAGATTGATATATTTCACCACTATGTGATGAATCTTTTTCTATGTGATGATGAAAAATTAGTTCGAGGAAAGACCAAATGATATGATTATTATTATAGAAACATGAAAAGTATATATATTTACATATATTCTTAGAGAGCCAAATAACTTCTCAACTCCAAGAAAAATGATCTCAAAACCGAAAATTGTTTCCTAGTGCCTTTGTTTTTGATGAACCAGGTGGCCCTTAGATCATCATGGATTTAGGGATTTTTAATTTTTAACTTTATCATAACCATGTTCTCTTTACCTATCAATTATAAAATTATAGTTATATTTTTTCCTCAATATTCATGTTTCCATTTACCACCTATGTTCTCATAATAGAGAACCTAGTTACAAGACCATTGTACATTCCTTTCAATATTATAATGAATATGTGATATTGACCCTTTTACGATGTGGGTCTTTCTAAAATAGTTTATTTTCAATCCCTCTATCACTGAGATCAATTATACATTTCTAGGATGCAATTTATTTAATGTCCATAGAATGTAACACCCCAAAATTATGAAGTACAACTTTGTATTCAATAGTATTTATGACACGCAACACCAAGTCTACAAATGCAATATATTAACCAGGTACATTATGATCTTAAATAAATATAATATATTCTATGACTAGAAATGAATGAAAAAATGAGTTTTCTTTTATCGTACACAAGATTTACCTATCAAGATGACTTTCATTACATGTAAGAACGACCTTCCTCAATATCTTATGTTACACGCAAGACCTTATTTCACCAAATAACAATATATTATTAACTTATTATTATTTAATATAATATGATATATCCAAAATATTGTTATAGAGATTATTAATATTATTAATTATCTTATGAAAAATTATTTTTATATAAATATAAAATCAATTAATTGGTTATTAATTAATGAGAAACCAAAATAAAAACCAATTTGGGTATAAAAAGAAGAAAAAATTTGTGCTTCCAAAAGATTTTTTTATAATAAAAATAATTAAAAACAATTAGGGAAAGATTATAACTTAATATATAGGTTATATATTCAATAAAATATTTTGTATATTAATCTGTTAGGTTTGAAGGGCATAACAAAAGAACCAACCCAATTTCACATATAGAAACCTACATTTTTATAAAGGCACTTTTACCGCCTTTTAATGGAGAGCCAATTTTAAATATGCTTGGTGAAATATTAATTGAATTAATTTTTCAAAATAAAAATAATATTTTAAATATTAGAATAAAAATTAGGCTATGGTAAAAATGTGGACTTTTTCTATGATGTTTAATTTTTTAATGAATACTGAAAAATAATGAAATTTAATTCAAAACTACTTTTTCATTTAATTTATTAATAAGGAAAAACTATTTTTATATTGGTTTTAAAGTTTTATTCAATCGTATTTTTATCAATGAATCAAATATAGGTCATTTTAATAAATTTTACTTTGAAATTTACACTAAAATAAAAAAAGCAATCTTATGGGCATTTTTACCTTAAAAACCTACATTACTGTTCTGTCTCTAGGATTACATTTAAATTAATTTCATCCAGTACTGTGATTTCAATTTGTAAAGATGTATTCTATATTGATAATCATCATAATTTATAATTTCTAATAAGAGAAACATTAATTTTGACCAAAAATATTAATGAAATTGATTACAATTAATTAAACAATTAATGTTATATTAAGCTTAATAAGGGAATAAACATTAACCTTAAGGCCCAAAATGACCAATGAACTAGTCAAAAATATACTGGATGGAAATATTTCGATCCTATCATTATTTTATTCTAGAAATTGTACCATTATTGGATCTATATGCAACCTGAAAATTGAGTGTGGAATTCATTTGTCAAAATATTATTAGAATGACACTCCTCCTCCACTATAAATGGCCTCCTCTCCTCCCACTTCCTCACACCTCTCAATACACTTTGGACCAACCAATAACTTCACAAATAGCTCTTAAAAATCCCTACCCACATCCTATAAGTATAACCTTTTGAATACATCCATCCAAGAAAGCCTTTAGGTACAACCCAAAAGAAGTTACTCGATTAATAGGTAACGTTTTCTCTCAGGCTCTTTTGTTTAATTTCCATTTTACACCCCCTATACTCTTCTTGTTTCTTTATCAAATAGAATATCTGTTATAAATAATATATTAGGAAGTTTTATTATTATTAATTACACATATACTTAATCATACATCCGCCTAATGGGTAACAAACATATTATTTCTTGTGCATAGTGAACTTCTACCTCCCAAAACAACAATAGTTCATATATTCCATTACCACCTCTCATGGTCGTCATTTTGATGGAAACACTATTTATATATGATATATATGATATTTAAATTGTATTTATTCTTCTGAAATATTTATTTAGAACATACCTGTATTTTTTCAATCATGACTCATCCTAGAGGGGCATGTGCGCTGACTACCCCAAGCCCACCTCCGATAGGCTAGGGGCTGATGACTATCATTCATTAGGAATATCCAAAAAATGGAAGGGGTCTTCATTGGTACCTTTACACAAGCACACATTTCCAATCCCTAAATTATGAAATAAAGAAAAACAATAAGTAGACAATACATGTATGCACTAAGATACCTACCACAGAATACGATAGTATGATATTGTTATGTAAATAGGGATACAAAACAAGCCCACCAAAAGAAACACACTATAAAACTGAATACCTAAGTTCCTAAAACTAATTTGTAGAGAATCATACCTTAAGGGTAGGTGTAGGATGTATGTATGAAACTATAGAAGTAGAGCACTCTCGTTTGATCTTTCTAAGAACTACCTGGTCTCGGTATGCCTCGGAATCCAACGAAGGATAGATCATCTGCATAAGACACGATATGTGTGGAAAACTTCCATGCATGGGTGAGTAAAAAAGTACTCAATATGAAAACCAGAAACCAAAATGGAAAACCAAAAAGGAAATACTATAAATGAATAGTACAATCAGTTCAACATAGTTATATGTCTGTAACAAATATACCAAGGATATCCATGTATACTCATAACCATGCACAAGGTAAAGAGATAATCACAACCAATCACCCCCAAAGGGTTATGCTAATTTAGACCACACCCCAAGAGGAAAACACTATCAAATATCATAACATACAAAGAGGGGATTCTTCCTAAATAATACCTACAAACCAGTCTATAATAACATGCAATGTAGGGGATCCATGTAAGATAATACTGACAACCCTAATGATGTGGCTCGTAACGTAGTGGATCCTTCCTAGAGAATACCAACAACCATATTGATACAGCCCACTAGATAGAGGACTAACAACCTGCACTTGAAGATCATGTAAATTCCCAAAAAAACAAAATCAAGGGTGATAAAGGATCCCTCTAGTCCTATGGATGGATTCCATAACTCTATTCGGCTCTCCACCTCTAGAGGGGACTACTATCCAATGATGTGGACATAATATCGTACATATCACTCAAGTAAATAACCAAGGGAAAAACTCCACATATATTAGTCCTTGCTAAAACAAAACTAACCCAACATAAAAGGACTGCCTCATCACAATGGTCCATATGCTATAGAGGGCTCAAATAATGGACCTTCCATTTGAAAGTGACAAGCATTTTTGGGAAAAACATTGACCTGGGTCTGATCCGGATCCAACCAGGCCCGACCCGCTAACCTGACATAGTTCAATCAACACAACCTAATGTGTTTTGGAAGACTTGTCCAAGCTCCCCCTGTAGGTTTATTAGGCTAGGCCTGCTAGGCCTCAGTTCACTAGATGCTGGACCCATCCCACTACATGAGGGCCGACCCCCTTATCCTGCACGTGGACGACCTATACGTGTGATTCAATTCAACACGACATTTCTTTAGTCAATTCAGATGACCACCATGTTCTACGGCCTCCTCTGCAACCTCTACTACTGAGGTATCCACATAGACCCCAACTACATTGGCCATCTCCCTCGTGGCCCCACTATAGTTGTGGGCTCCCATGCAGTCCCACCTGGACCGTCATTTATACTCCACAACAGCCTGCCCTTCTTGTGGCCCATTCCTATCACGCTCTGTCTAGCGCTCCACTATGTATGACCCCCACCAGGCCGCATGCTAGCACCGCCTGCGGCCACCCTATCAGCGACCCACTATCTACCTCATGCTCCGTTTGAACTGGTCAAATCCACTACTCTAGTCACCATTGTGCACCAATACCTTACACCTCCGCAAGTTGATACCTTGGATGATTTGTTCCATGTCTTCCCCATCACACCATTGTGGTGTCGTTTCAGTGTCAGATCCCCGATCTCAGAACGTTGTGCCACAGATCAAAGGCATGTCAATCGTCATTTCATATTTCCCGAAGAATGAGAAAATTGAGAAAGAGTGGGAGAGAGAAAATAAATAACATGAATACCTAAAAAAATAGTTCTTGGCCTTTTTTCATGTCAGCCTTGATTTTTTCCTGTTATAAGTATGATAAATAATGAAGAAACACACATACCTATCTCCCATTTAAATCCCCGCAAGCATAAACCCATCATGAAAGAAACTGAACCTCAGATCAACATGTCCGTCGGTTGGGTACCATTTTTCATTGAAATTAATAATGAGTAATTAATCACAAACAAACAACACCCTATATAGAATTTGGAACGGCTGTTGACTAATGGTGAGGTTTTGTTGTCATCATTATTTTATTCATCAAATACAAGCTCTGTTGATCTTGATTCACCAATCCATCGATGTTTGTTGGACGAATCTCCTCCTCCAGGCTTAAGAGGATTTCTATTGTTATGTTGTAACCCAAGATTCCTAAAAATGGGAATCATTTAAAAGAAAAATAACGATGTGTCAAAATACATTATTTTCTATTGAATTTTTTAATATTTTTTTCAAATGATAGCATTCATGGTCGACCCACAAAAGTAAATGTTTGGTCTTGCCTAAGGTAAATTCATTGTTCTAAATGTATTGGTTTCATCGTATTTCGGGTCCAGACACTTGTTTATGTGTTATTATAGTTTTAAAGAAACACTTTTGGCATGCTTTATTAACAAATGAGCTTCATTGAATGAATTGTTATGGGAACACCAGGCATTAGTATCACATGTTCTCTTAGTGTCTGGTCTCAAAATGTTCCAAATTAATTTACAAAAATATAATTGGATAAAGTTAGAGTCATTATACTCTCCCCACCCTAGGGATTTACATCCCTGAAATCCAAAACAAGGGATACTAATAAAAAGATGGGGGGTACTAAGGATGAATATGAGCCTCTAAATCCCATGTTCTCTACTAGAGATTCTAATGCTACCCTTGAACAAGAACTAGAGGAATAAACCAAACATTAAGGATTATCTCTTATCGATCCTAGATCACCACTAGGTACTCCACAAAAGTCTCCCAATCATCGTTGTCTAGCTCTCCCCAGTCGATGTCGTGTGATGGATCATGGACGTACCTCCTCTGCTCTGACACATGGAAGATGTTGTGCAGCCACTTCAACTATTGGGGTAGAGATTGGAGGTATTCCACCTCACAAAGTCTAAGAAGAATCTAAAAAGGTCTGATATATCTCGGAGATAACTTTCTTCCCTTGCTAAATCTTCACAATCCCTAACAAGGTAAGACATAAAAGAGCACATGGTATCCTTCCGTGAACTCCAGAGGCCTCTAGCTTCTATCAGTATATGACTTCTAATAACTTTATGCAGTCCTCATCCTCTTCTAGATGATATGAACCTTTTTAGTGGTAGCCTACACCGGCTTCGAAATAATGAGTACTAACTCTCCTGGGTAAGTCCAACAAAGTGGTGATCAGCGTGGTCACCCGAATAAGGTCTCATACTATGATATATTAATGGTGTAGTGGTAGATTTTTTTGTATAAAAACTCCACCAATTGTAGATGATCCTTCCAGCTACAACCTTATTCCATGATACAGGCCCTCAGTATATCCTATAGAACCTGAATGGTCTTCTATGATTGACCATCCATCTGGGAATGGAAGATGTGCTCAATCATAACTAGGTCCCAAACACCTCTTGTAGTTTCTTCCATAACCGGGATATGAAATGAGCATCATGATCGAAAATGATCGTCGATAGAACTCCGTGAAACCGAACTATCTTCTGCATGTAGAGGTGTCAAGGTCGCTCTATTAAACTCTTGGCCCAAATAAGTAGGAATTTGGGTGACTTGGTGAGTCGGTCAATGATCATCCAGATGGTATTGTGTCCCCTATATGTGTAGGGTGATCCTATCATAATATCCATTGATATCCCAACCCAATTCCACTCCAGCTCCTCAAGGGGTTGGGTCAAGCCTGCTGGAACCTAGTGCCCAGCCTTCACTTGTTGACAAGTGAGGCATTGAGAAATTAATTCGGCTTGTACCTTCTTCATCCCTGACCACTACAACTATCATTAGAATTCCAGGTAAATTTTCACCATACACAATTGTATCGCAAAAGGGGTGTGTGGAACTCCCTCAGAACCTCCTACTGTAATGCCACTAGTATAAATGTGTTCCCTTTATAATGAACAACATGCTCCCCACCTATCAAATATCCATCAGTGGTATGCCCTATGGACCACTAAGAACACAATCATTCTCCAAAATCATTATATAAAAGTATTCATGGAAAATAGCTAGTCAATTCCAAGGATGACATCGTATGGCTGCATTTGTAGCCTAAAAAGATCCTCACTGGATGGATGTTTCCCCAACACCAGTCTAATCCCTCGACAAACATCAAACAGGTTGGTCTAACCTCCAAGTGGCGTACTCAACACCAAGGGAATGTAAATTATCTCTATGTCTAGACCCAAGGCATGGGTTAGACTGGGTGAAATAACAGATTGTGTGAGTCCAGAATCAAACAAGGAACATGCAAGATTACTAAATAAACTGATCATACCTCGAACAACATCTGGACCCACTGGAAATGCTCCCTCAATGGAATGAAACTTCCCATACCCATCCCCTCCACCCCTCGG
The DNA here is from genome assembly GCA_963277665.1 of Viscum album. NCBI lineage: Eukaryota > Viridiplantae > Streptophyta > Magnoliopsida > Santalales > Viscaceae > Viscum > Viscum album. The sequence goes on along the minus strand of OY728122.1, from coordinate 571,559,398 downwards.
CTATCTAATGCCTCCTCGACCATGCCATGGTTGAGGTCCTAGAGGAACGCCCGGAGGATGGAATCCTCCAGAACCATTCACCCTCAGTTGAGCGGGAGCTCGCTTCCCCTCTTATAGGAAAGGCCTAGCTGGAAACCACTGCTACTGAGGTGGGTACTGAATGTTCCCACTACCACTGTACTTCACATTGATAGGGCACTGATTCTAAATATTACCACGGCTACCACAAACAATGAACCTTGGTCATAGGCCTATGGGGAAAGGGCAAGGACAGAATGAATGCAACTGGAACGACTGAGGCATACCCTCTACTGGCTGAAACCTAGATGGCCCTAACATAAGTGACATACTGCTGATGGCCTTACCCTTAGACAAACTATGCTAGCTCCCCTCTCTTGGAACACCTCCTTGTGAGTGCATTATTTATACTACCTCATCCTTCATCTAAACTTCTACATACATCGGCAAAGTAAAGGGAGTGATGACATAATGAAAATAATCCTAGAGTTCCTCCTCTAATAATCATGCCCACGAGTCCTCATCTAGAAAGAGATATGAAGAAAAATGATGGAGGTCCTTGATCTTGATCCCAAGTTCCCTTACTGACATAATCCCTTCTAGGATGGAGAGCAGCTCCACTCTCTTCTCGGCCTTCGTCCTAAAATTATGAAATTCCACTCGAAATTATTTCTCAAAGTCATCCCATGAGACATCAGTCTCCTTCCCCTCCCCAAGGTAAAGAATCCACAACTGATGTACCTCTCCTCACATCGGTCTCACTATTAGAGGAACCTAGTACTCTGTCAATGATTGGATCAAGCTGAAAGTGATCACCATCTCCTCGAGCTAGCTCTCTGTCTCCCTGTCCAAGATGATACCCTTGTACTTTCCCAGAGTCTACGGCTGGAAGGCACAAAGTGTCTTCAACAACTATCCATCCTCCCTCTCTCGATCTTCCCTCTATTGATCAACTAGATCAACCTGTTCGGCCTCAATTTATCATACCACTAGTGGACGATGTCCGAGTTCCACAACTAAAAATGAAAACAATAGACTCCTATGCCCGGGTCGTTTAAAAATTCCCCATTTATTTAAAATTAATTTTTCCAAATGACCAAAAAACAATAAAACACAGGTCACTGGGATGCATGTACCTTTCCTAGGGTCTCTACCCTGTAGTTAGTGTAGCCTCACCAGGTCATTCAGTAGGTCCATAGTCCTTTCATCGGATCATGGGGGGGCTAAAATCTTGTGTCCTTGCCTGTATTCTCTATCCTATCTCATGCACAAAGGTTTCCTAACACCGTTTTCCTACCATTGCATGCAATACTCATTGTGTCTAACACCAAACTACATCGTATCTATCAACCATCACCTCTAATACCATTTTTTCACGACCCTACTTCTTCACGTTGAGGTAAGGGACAAAAAAGTTATTTTCCCTTCCTTCCTTAAGATGAAGGAGAGATAATGAACCCAAATCCCACCTTCAGTACACCTAATGGTGGTGACTATCACTAAGGGTATAGAATATCACATAATCTAGATGTAATTATCCTTTTTATAGAACAAGATCAGTTGATAAGTTGGAAAATCAAATCAACACTAAAGACTAAAGCAAAAAGTAAATCTAGGAATCCATTCTCACATGCATGTTCAAAAGTAAATCTGAAAAAAAGTATTTGAAAACTCCCAAAATTTGTACAAATGGAAAATAATCTATGTAAGAACAACAACTATTCCAACGCCTAACCTAGTAAAGTCCAACATGGTCCTCAAAGTCCTCATAGAAACCTAAAAATAGTTTTATATACTTAGGGTGAGCATACAAGTATACTCAGTAGGGGAACTAAAGCTACTCATGAACAAGTGAGGGAACATACTAATGTCCCTATGAGAAAATAGTAGAACCTCAAGTACCTACCAAGGAATACTAACCACACCAATCTTACCCTGGAACACTCACGAAAGAAACAGAAGTCAAGTAAAGTAATAATATAAGCACATCGACATTTGGTTACCCCACACCACATTCCTACTTGTTAAATACTCATTCCTAACTATCTAACATCTTGATATTGAAACTCTTCCCACACACAGTCCCACTACCACAAAATACCCACACACACCTGCACCTCAAACCACAAACAACCACGCCTGTAGAAACCTGGACCACAATAACCACACACCATGCCCGAAGAAACTTGGTCCTCAACAACCACACAAAATGCCCGAAAACACATGAGCCTCATCCTGAAGATACATTGGAAAACATACCTGGCCCGCAAACACCTAATACCCTCCTCCAAAAAAACCATTTCCCATAGAATCTAGGACTATGGTAAGCCTCAAGACATTACAACCTACCCAAGTATGCACAAGTTTAAAGATCCTAGAAGTGGGTAAGAGGAGGAAATTCAGTAACCAACCATCAATCCTCCTACCATGATGTTGGGAACGACACCCTCCCCCATGAAATAGAGGTGTTCGGAATATGGTTCTCAACCAGGGTGGGGTGTGTATAGAAATCACAAGGAACTACAGTCTATATATATATATATCTGTGTGTGTGTGTGTGTGTGTGTGTAATAAAACACATAGCCCCAACCTGTAGGTTTCACCTGAACAGAAAACAATCCCACCCCAACATTGCTTTTGCTGCTACCCCTATATGCACAACCATACAACAACCAATTCCAATCATAAACCCAACCCACTTTTTGATCAAATTCCATTTCTTTAATTATTGGGATTCAATTTAATGTATTCCAACACAATTGGGTAGCTAAAAACTGTAACCGTACCAAGAAACGAACAAAATCAAACCGCGGTCCCACTACACATCAACACAAATCTAGAATTGCAGTCCTATTACACAAGAAGTTCACAACCATACTGTAGTCACACTGCCCAACATTACCCCATGGTCACAACACAACAAATGTAGTTATACTGCCTACAAGTCCATCCTTTCCACAATCAATCAATCTCTCGTACTGGGATACCAACACCCCATCCCCCCTATACCACCCCACATACCAAGCCCACAGAACCCAAACCTGAACACACAACACATAACCACAACCATCGTACCACTTGTATTCAAATTTAACCAACAAGGGTTTTTTAATTTCCACTTTAATATAATAGGGGTGATCACAAAACATCTTTGATCTTGGTGCCTCCATTTATTTAACCTAGTGTACGTGATTAACTAGATTTTATGATAAATCTGTATATCAAAACCCCACAATGAAATAGAACACCAATAATGACCTATATAAGACCAACATAGATCATGGATTTCAGAAGGAATACAGCCACAACAACCATAAAATAATAAAAGATAACAAAATAAAACATTTGACCAACATCAAACCACACACTTCACATTATTTTTTTTACTCACGTTATCTTTTGATCAGATTAAATTCTTGTTTAATTCTCGTTTCAAGAAGATTATCAAGTCGTTCCTTATTAAGAACCATTTATATACCCACCCCACATGATGCACAATAAAAGTGAGTCAAAATAAAGTCTCTACTTTTGGATCAAGGGATCGAAGATCCTTCTTTCAACAAGAAAAGGGGATACCACAACTTTTAGGAGAAACTCCACAAAGGGTGAGTGGGAAGGGCTCCACACTGGTGCATGACTCTTCTAGGGAGGATGTCTCTAGGCGCTCCAAGAGAAAAAAATTGAAGAAGGAAGAGAGGATCTCGACTTAAGAAGAGGCCATATCATAAAATTAGGGAGACTATTTCGAGGTACATAAAAGTCAGATCTTGGTTTGCCCACACGTCTTGGTAGTTTCAAACATTGGAATTAATTGAGATTTAATAATTCCCTTATTAAATAGTGCAGATAGACAAGCATACAGCTGTGAGTTTATAGATTAACATTAAAGAGAGAAAAACACGTAATAGGGGAAAAACGTGAAAAATCTCAGAAAACTAGAAACGAGCCACCGATGGGTGAGTCACCAACAGGTGATCTAATGACGTTAACCTACCGATGTTGAGATACTGATGTTGAACTACTGACACTACGGCCTACTGATGCAATGACCAACTAACGCCCAGACCTACGAATTCCCTTTCCTACTAATGTTGACACCTTTGACTCACTGACACTGACGCCCCGTGAATCATCGATGCACTGACATGCTGAGACACTGACATGCTGACACATTGACATGCCAATGGAAGAGCTGGAAAAAAATGGAAAATGCTAGAAGTAAGCCACTGATAGCTCCCAAACCACTTCAACATTTTACTTACACAATGGAAGGTCCTGGGAAAGAATTCATGTTATTACAAATGGGGTATAATATAACACCCCAAACATGTACTGTTAAATTTCCTTTAATATCATGATAGCTTGTACTACTCAAATAAATATACTTACATGAATATTTATTCACTTAATTAAAGATAAAAATTATGGAAAAATAATACAATAAAATATATCTATATGAAACATAATTAAAAATATTAAAAAAATTATAAATCCAAAATTAAATAAATATTCAATAAGATTTAAATAATCCACATCTCCATCACTATTGAGGATCGTACCAGCAATGATAACTATCTGATGAATAAAAAAAATTGCAAAAATGTAAATAAAATTTGCAAATGAATTATGGAATTGAGAAGAGCGATCTTTATGAATTATGTTTGTTTATATACAGTATTGTAGTATTATATTTATATGTTTGTATTTTTGGATTATATATCCATTATTCATTTGTTCATGTAGGGATTATGGTGAAATTATGAACAGATGGATTTTGATACCATCATTGAAATTAAGAATAATTACTTAGATAAATTATGAGTCATATGTTATTAAAATGTGTCAATTTTGACATTGCCATTGAATTGATGGATACAAATAGAGATAACCACGTTTTTAAAACTGTGTTGAAAAGGGAATTATTTTAATCAAGAATCAAAAGTCATACTTATGAGGATCATAACACTAATCTTGGAATGGAGGTAGCATAAATTGGGTTTTCCCTACACCAAGCCCAAAATGAACTTCAACAAGTACTGCTTACCCAAAGTCATATATGGGATAATTTCAATCTCATAGAAATACCAACGAGATAAAATCCACCTTAATCAGAACCAATGATCACCTCCAATTTTTATCTTACCCTTAGTAATAATGAGGAGGTCGTGAGGTTTATTTTATGTAGAATATAGTATGATATAAATACGTAAAAATTATTGTTTACAACAAATATTTTATTTATTTTATTATAAGGTAATAGATTACAAGACCATCAAGTGATCCTATTGAAACGGAGACCTAGTGAATTTCCAATTAAATTATCTACACCTCCTAGGGGAACTGAACCAATGCTAACAATCTCCCTAGGAGGGAAATATTGGGAGACCATTGAAGCCTGAAAGTCATCCACACTATTTCATTCACACCATGTATGTGAAAGATCAGTACCCTTGGAGAGGGAGGTATTGTATTTAATAATCAAGTAGGTGATTTCCCAAGGAGTGGAATATGTTCCTTTAAGGGATATGTAAATAATATTTTAGTCAATATCGACAATTTCTAGAGTGATTTGTTTAGAGTATCATATTTCAAGACCATTATCCACGGCCACTGCTTCCATCCTTATGAGTCACCGGCCCCATAGAATGAGCTAAAGGTGAGTACCACCAAACCTATTGAGTCAAAAAACACTCCTCCTCAATACATTCACCCTTAAATGAAAGATCCATAGATACTAAATTTAATACCATAGGATGGTGGGTCCATCTCACCCAATGCACCACCGACTGGGGCCTGGGAAAAATTGCTGGATGCCTTCTAGCCATTTAAAAACTGAGAGAGGGAGCTTCCTCCTATTGGATTAGAAGTCTTTCAAGACCCACGATGAGGAATATGGTCCTCACCACAAAATCTAAATCTGATAGGGGAACATTGTGTCAGGAATGGTTTCTTGCCTTCCACATACAGTAGTATCCCAAAAAAATAAGGATTGATCGAGCCAACACCTCATGTTTTTTACTGTATGTACAACTGAACCATTATAGTGGGAAAATCCTTGATGGAATCCACAATCGAGTCGAAGACAATGAATTCAACCATTATCATCCACACTATTCCAACCCACTGGCTTTGAAAAAATTGGTGGTTGATGGTTCCCTCTTTATGAGTCTTGAAACATGAACCTATAAAGCCAGTATGAATACTCTTGTGTTTGAAATCCATGTTAGTATGTAAAGAATCATTCGTGATTCCCCAAATTAGAATGTCTAATTTATCTAGTATGTACATGAACCAAATAACACCTCCCCACATATCACTAGTATATTACAAGTGCGTCAACATTATGTAGACCTTGGTAGAGGAGACGCCTTATGTAGTGCCCATGAATATATATACATTTGGGGACTCCTCCATTTGGATACCTTCAAAAACATTTTTTCAAATTGGATTAAGGATCGCTTGAATAAATGATGGGTAAGAGTTGGCCTGTTTGAAATTCCGATCAGGAGTGGGATATTAGGGATAACTGAAAGCAAAGCCTACCCAATTGCAGTCCGAAAAGAAAATATATCTACATCTAAGAATCCACCATGAGTGGAATTAGAGGACTGGGATGTGTCCCTGTAGAAACTTCCATAAGAGGAAAGAGTTCCTGGTGATTTTTCTGAGAACAATTCCATGTTTCCCATTTATAAATCTCATCTAAAGGGAATTCCCCTTAATAACCTCCCCTTCTATTTTGGCATAAATTTAATACATTTCCTTCCCCGCATTCCACAAACTACTACCCTTATTCCCCATTGGTATAGAAATCTTCTTCCTGGAAGCCTTATAGAACCTCCCCTCACATTTTGTGTCCTACATAAAATAACTTAAAAAGTTTGTTAATATCCTTTGAATCATCCTTTGGAACCTTCAAAACTAATTTATTTTTCATGTGTATATATTTCAGCACACAGTTAACAAAGGTAATTCTACCACCAAATGATATGAACCATTTTTTCTGTTTTTTATTTATTTTGGGATCTTACTAACCATACCATCAAAGTTCCTGATACAAATTTTTCAAGGATCTCTAGGTTCTCCTAAATAATCTATAGGTATGGGCTTCCATGAAGTACCTATCATTGGTTCAATGTTATTCCTATGTCTATCTGAACACGATGATGATATGAACATATGGTGTTTTTCCTTATTGATGATTTTTGTGCTCCATTTGGTACAATCTTTCATGGTTTTATTAAAACCTCTGATTGAAGAGTTCTGTCCATTGATAAATAATATCATTTCAATGACAAAAAGAAGGTGAGACACCCTAGTGAAGTGAGATCTACAGTGGTATGGTTTGATGGTATTGTGTTGTATACAGGATATTACTTGTCTATTGAGGTCATGTTGGGTCATGATATAGATGTTGTGTGATTGGGTTCACCTTATCCAAGACCCTTAATAGGTTTATGGAGGCCACATTGCCACCCCATTAAAATTATTTTGACCCAAGGTGAGAAATAACACTATAAGAGCTAGTCAACAACCTGTTATGAGAACCCCATGCTCCATATCATGAAAATAATGAGGTTTCATTGCAGGTGATCATAGGATTTATCCATGTCCAGCTTAATGACTATGTGGGATCCCTCCACATTCCTATTGATTTCACCAACCATCCCTTAAGCTATGTCAATTTCTCCTTGTATGGACCAACATTAGATAAAAGCATGTGTCTCTTCAGAGACCGAGGAATGGATGTATTTGATGGAGTTGGTGGTCTAGAACCAACTACTTAGTACTTTATTCATTAAATAAAAGCCTTATCACATCTTGATTGTTCCTTTGTGTGACATTTCATGTGATAATGTCCAAAGGACAACTATTTCATTAAAGGGTCGTAGCGGATCCCTGCTATGATGAGAACATAGAAGTGCCATAACACTATTCTTGAATGTATGTTCTATGGCTGGATTATATTATTTTAGGGACACAAATAATATAGGTCATTAGGGGTGAGGACTCATAAAAAATTGAGGCACCTTCTCATGGTGTGTGCCCTTGGTAATATCCAGGAGGTTATTATGAGAATGAGACCTGCCAGTAGGAAATCCACATTTCATAGTGTCATTGGATGTTCCTATCCGAGGACGTCTGTATTGGTCCATATACCTTAAGATTATTATTAATGGGTATTACAACTCATGAACTTAGATATATTGACAAAAACTGTGATGACACATTGTTCGTAGTGAGGTAGGATACGTTGGGTGAGTCACGAGTAATAATACATTAATAGATAATGCGAGAAAGGATTTTTCCCTTCTGTTCCATTATAGAAGTAGATATCATAGGCCCTTTGAAGGAATTGATATAGCCTAAATAAATCCATGGCCATGGTATGGAATAGGCGAGTTCAATACTGGGAATTCAATGAACGAATAATCAAGCATATGGGTTGATGGCACTAGCATGCAACCCGCTTGATTAGAGATATCGAGACAAAGGGATTATATTACACGGTAAGCATTCGTAGGAGGTGACAAGTCATTACGGTGTTAAATTATTTCTCTATGGGTTCCTTGGCATGTTGCTAGACGCTAACCTTGGACTTCAGGCAGGCTCCACCTAATGCCACTGAGAAAGAGGCCTAGAGGGTCACACACTAAGTGTGTCCATGTATCTCAGTTAAATATTAATTTAACAAGTTAAATAAATATTATTCCCAGGTGTGGTTTAATAATTATTTAAGGATGCCTGATTGCATTTATTTTGACACTAGTTATTTGAGAGAATATATTGTGGGCGAAATAATATATTTGTTAGCAAGTAATGCAGTTACATTTCTTTAAAAAAATAAATAGACATTACTCAAGGACTCAAAAATGATGTGGATAAAAATGGAAAAATAAAAGTACACGCCGTGTATATTAAATGTACACGCCGTGTAGTTTTATGGGAGACAAGTACACGTCGTGTGTTAATTATTATATGCCCTGTTGTTTTCCAGTCCGGATTTTTGAGAATAAAATATTTTTTATTTAATTAAATGATATTAAATGTAATACACTGGGCACATGTCAAGTAATAATGATAGTCAACTATCATTATTATGACATGGGGTATTGTTAAGAATTAAATGAAATGATTGAATTCTTTTGGGTAATTAATTAATTTTATTATTCTGAGTATTATAAATCCCTATTACATTATTCTCAAGAGATCGAGCCATTGTTGTGAACAACGGTTTTTGGAAATACTCTCAAGCCAAGAGAGAATTCCCTTTCCACCAAGAATGCTTTCATGTTACGAGAGCGAGATCCTCCACCGGATCAAGGCAGTTGAAGGAGGACATCTCAAGTGAAAGTTATTCCACGCTAGCACCCGGAGATCCCTTCGGCGATGTTCAGAGATACATGGAGAACGTATGGATCAATACTAGAGGAATCCTATACTCGGATTCTACGACGTAATGATTGATCACAGGATCGTGACCGAAGACTCCAACAAAGAAAGAATTCCACCGAGGTAATTCTTATGAATTAATTAAATTAATTATAACAAACATATGACGATCCTATCTCAGTGGTTCCGCGACTCTTATTTTCTTTTTTCATTCTTCGTTCTATTCCGATGATCCAACATATTATTTCGTGACATATCTTTGATTGAACGTCATTAAATGCTTAAATTATAGTTGGGAAAACCCACCAACATGCTTCCGTTGTGCCCGGAACCTACAAGTGGTATAAGATGGGTCATATGTTTGATTATAATTATTTATTTTTTCGTTGGTGATTTATGCATTAAATAATTTAGTTATTTCAATTCATATTTAATCATTATAGAAATCTGAATGTCAAGATCTATTCCTCCTCTCTTGTTTCTCATTCACCTGGTAGAAACGAATTTTTTCTTTTAATTTTGATTAAAAAAAATAGAGGAACTCATATGGAGGATCCAAACGTTTCTGGTCGTATAACACCAGAATACATGGCGTGTATTCGGAAGTACACGTCATGTAGTCTAGGTTCAGTGCATTGACTGATCCACCAAATCAGGTCGTGTATTGAAGTCATTTATGACACCGAGTGTTGACCAGAAACAGGTGGCACACAGTTTCCGGATTATACGCCATGTGGTCTAATGAACACATCGTGTAGTCTCTTCAGGTTCGGGTTGGACCATGTACCCCGTACACGGCTTGCCCGGTGGGAAACCGTGTAACGCGGAAACTACCCTTCGTGTGTCCAAAATAACAAGCCGTGTACTACGAAAATTTCCAAAGTACATTGACACGCCATGTCCCTGGGCATCTCCATCGGATGGACGGTGAAGAAAAGTGCACGTCGTGTAGTCGAAACTACAAGCCGTGTACTCACCCAAATTACACAAATTTATTAAAATTTATTTTTATATTATACAAACCCTTGAGACGTGTACCATAGTTGTAACACCCGAGACTTTTATGTTATATAAATTATCAAAGGAATCTTTTTTTTACGCAACACTTGCTTGACTTGCTTTACACGCAATCGCGACCTTCCTCGATAGCTTGCGTCGTACGCAATACCGAGTTTCACTAAACAACAATATGCTATTAAAACTAGCCGTTATGAATAGTAATAACCACTTTTTGAAATTTTATATATTTTATTTTTCAAAATGGACTTCATTTTTGGACTCAGAATATCGAAATTAGCCTAGGGTGAAATTTTGGTATTTTTCTGAAAACTTTCAATTTTTGATGAATAGTGAAACCACTAAGTGGTAGGTTAAAAACTGAATTTTGCATAAAACTTAATTTTACCGCTTCTGTGAATGGAATTTCAAAAATCCGAGAGACACGGTTAATATCAAGGACTAAAATGTGGTTCAATGAGATGAAAATAATTTTTTTGGTGAATAGTAACTTTTTACTATTTTTACCGCGGTTAATAGTAAATAGGGTAACTAAGGGTAAATATGATATCAATATTACCCTAACACATGTCCTAATACTATTGGACAAGTGTAATTCGACCAAAAACAAACTTAGGAATAAAATATGACCATTTAGGCCCACTTGGATTAGATTAGGACATTTATTATTAATTTATTTAAAAAAGGGTTAAAATAGTTAAAATCAAAGTTTAACAAGTAAATCATTTTTAATATAGGGTTATACATAAGATAAATTCGATTGTAAATATTCATTAGAAAGCTAAAAAGATTTCCTACATGATGGTATTTTATTTGTAATTTTTAGACATCAAATAATTTAATTTATTTATGACACAAAGATGATGCAGTAATTATCTTATTAATGAAATATTGACAAAATTGATAATATAAATACCAAAATAAATGTAATTTGAGACTTTTTATGAATTCCACTAATTTTATAGGTTACTATGATATATTAGTATTGATTTAATCAACTTGGTTCGAACATATAATTCTGTTATGACTTTGACAAAAATCATATATCAAATAGTGTCAAAATTGACACAAAATAGTTTTTAAATCAAATATTATATTATTAATTGTTATTTTATTCCTAAAAATCTAAGGTTCGGCCAAATGACTTAGATAAGGATATATATATTAATAATAAACAATTTGGGGTTCGTTTGGCATGTTATAGTAAGTTTATTAACCATATAGTGAAAGAAAACAAAAAGTCATGGTAAAAGTTAAATTATTTAACTTAGAGTTAAATCTAATTGATAAGGTTAAAATAATACCCTAAACTTGTCTAAATTCTATTGGTTGATAGGATTTCGACCCATCCCCACTTTGGCTTCGAAATAAGACCCTTTGGAACCATTATAAACCGATTTTGACTTTAATATAAAATAATATTTTGAGATATTCCTAAGGTGCCCCTCTCCTCCCTTATAAAAGGGCACCTCCTCCCCCTCCTCCTCACACCAATTTGAGCACTCAAGCTCGGCCAACCCCTGCCATTTTCCCTTCTCCACTTCCCTAGAATAATTCTAGAGGTCCTGGTCTTCTCCAAAGACCAATCTTAGTTCCTTAAGTGGAGGATTCAAAAAGGCGTTCCAAAGAAGAGGTAATATCCATTACCGATCTTTTCAATTTCTTTCTTCTTCAACTTCTTCTTCTTTAGTTGTTTCATGATAAAGTAATAACATCAGTATTACTTACATACTGATATGTTATTATAAATATGAAACAACCCTAATTCACCTTCTATCCATCCTACGGAAAAATGAAATCACCGCGCGTGCGTACGTACGGAATACCGTCTCCACGCCGTGGTGTAATCTATTTTCCACCATCACCTTACAAGGATGGGTATAATGGTGTAATGAGTAACTATATATGATTATTATTAAGTAATATTGATACTGAAATAATATATATATATATACTCCAATACAATTCCACGATCATAGGAACGATATCATCACTCGTGCGTACGTACGGAATACCGTCTCCACGATGTGATGCGACTCGTTCTACAAGATCTTCATTTCATAATGATTTTATAAATGAATTGAATGAATGAATATGGTATATACTACACTAATACCATTCTGGAAATTAATTATCTATAACCTAAAGATAAGAATAAGAATTTATTCGACAAAACACGCATAAGAACAAAAAGTTATAAAGACCCGAGTAACAAGTAACAATGAAATATTACTAACAAGAAGCTAATAATATGACCATATATGATCTCATATCAATATGTATGATTCTGGAATAAGTCAATAACATTATTTAAACCATTATACAGGAGCTTCGGACACGAACAAAGCAAATCGGACCTAAGGTAAGGGAAATATCACAATCTCATTTTTATCCGAGATTGTTTATTCGTAAGTATTTACTGGGGTGTATTTTATCATCCACATCCATGTTCCCTCAATATGTAATATTGTTTCCATCCACTTGAAATAGTTTAAATCGAATTTTACCCTTAGGTGAGTTTTTAGTAAAGAATATGAAAGGAATCTTTTGTCGTTTTTCCGTACGTGGTACTTTTTGACTTTTCCGACAAAAGTACGAAGAATGTTTTTTTTAACTTATACGGCATGAATGGATTTTTAAAACATTACTTCAAAGAAGCTTCCTTTACAAGTTTTCAAGTTTATTTTTAATCAACTTCTTTTATTTTAAAGTTGTATGACATGTTATGAAAGGAAAAATGTTTTTGAAGAAGAAAGGATATTTTCCTCAAGAATTCAATTCAAGTGTTTTATCAAAATTATTTTCCATCTAAGATAATAAAGGGTTCTGTTTCTATCCATATTTTTACATTGGTTTGACTATGTTGTGATGGAATTATGTTTATGAATTCCTTTATCATATATGAATTGATTTATGATGTCATGATGTTTCAAGAATCCCATTTTTGTTATATGTGTTATGCGATGATGTATGTTTTATGATTATGTGGCACACATAAGAAAGGATTCATTATAAGATGGGTGGGACCTATATCTCCCTCCAATGCATTGGGTAAAGATTTTATATCTCATGAGATAGACATGGCTGGAACGGAAGGTTATTTCGGTTCAGTGATAAAGGACTGAAACGAGGAGTGAACTCGGTTCAGAAAGGGACTTTGTCCACTAAGATAGTCTTGGCAATGAGTCATGACTAACAAGAAATGATCTCCATGATTATGTGTGCATGCCACAAAGTTTCAAGTTTTATGTTATGATTTTGGGGATCTCATTTTCACATCTATGATTTATTCCATGTTAAGATATTTTGATCTCTTTTGCAGGTTTTGATTTTCATAAAGATATGATATGATTTTTATTTCCTTTATTTGCCCTTGCTGAGCATTTGAGCTCACCCTTTTATGTTTTCTTTTCCCCAGGTCAGGAAGATGGATATTAAGTAGAATATGCTAAAAGGGACCCTAGATATGATGAAATAAATGGGAGACACTGTAGAAGATTTATGAACCAGTTGTTTATGTTTCCCAGTTTCTAAAGACACTATACCTATACGGTCCTTTGTGGTTTTGTCATATGTTGTAATAAGTGTGCTTCAATTTTGAAGTATTAACAATGTATGTAAAGTGTGGGTCGTTATAATAGTGCAGGCGTAAAGCTGAGGCATAACACGTGATAGGTGTTTTATATAAATGTGTTTAATTTAACATCTGCGTAACGAATGGTAATTCACCGGGTTACCTCCAAGGTACAAGTTACATACAAGGATAATTTTAACTAAATTTATTTATTTAAAATTATGATGGATGAGAATCTCAAGGAAATTCAGAAAAAAGGTTTAAGATAAAAGTATTGATTAATTAAATATAATTAATTAATTCGAGGGTGATTTATCATAAACAATAACGATTAAAGAATGGAATGCTAGTTTTATTTATACGTAAATATCGATGCATGTGTGGATGGTCATGATCTAGACCGAGACCTTTGTATGTGAATGGTTTCTTTTAATTTATTTATTTAAATTAAATTTGTTGGATTTCGAGCTATCTCCTCATTAATAAGTAGGGCATGCATGCCCAAGGATTATTTTATATAAAACCCCCTTTTTACCCCTCACCTGCATATGAGATAAATGCATATGTAATGTATGGATATCCCAAGCTAGTGGAGGCGGCTCAAGTCATGAGCCAAGGTGAAACCAATCCAAGGAGATACAAAGTTGGACAGGTGGAAAGCTGTAAACACAAACCCATAAGGTTCAAGGTGTTTCTCCCCTAGGTCATGTGCTAGTTTATCAATCGCTAGATAAACTAACCAATAGAAAATATCATGATCATACCATTTATTTTGTTTCTATCAGTTCCATGGTTTATTTATTGTGGGTGTGTTTTCACTATCACATAATTAATGAAATAAACGAGCGTGCAAGATAGAACTAAAATAAAACCGGCTTATACGTAAATATTATCTTACACATGGTTAATCACTTAAGTATATCACACTTAATATTAACAAGCATGTAATAAAAGACAATTAAATGGAAATTTATGTATAAGGATAAAATCCCTCAAACGAAATATTATGTCAGTATAGCCTTCCATAATCATGGTTAGAATCGAACCATAGTTCAAAGTGCTTGACCAACACTAGTTGGGGTGCTTTCAATTATCGGGGAATTCTAATTCAAGGTTTTGGGTTGACTTGACTTGGTTCGCATCAAGGGTTGAATTCCACAGTAGGACATTGTGTGACCAAGAGGCAAAGGTTGAGGAAATATAAAATAAAAGGATTTCAGGATTAGGGAGTCCACTCAGCGGATCAAGGAACTGCGAGTTAAATACAGTTGGAATTTGGAATTCCTACCTAAAAACACTTCAAGTTGCTTGACCAACCCTAGTTGAGGTAATGCGAAGGGAAATATTGATCCTTGCCACTAGAATATTCCGGCAAAAGAATATTCTGAAGTCAATGGTGATATCTATTTGATTTTGATAAAATAGTGGGAGACCAATAAGTATTAATTTATTTATTTGTCTCAATTTTTTGTAATAAATTACTAAACCTTTTCTCATCTTAATTTGTAGAAATGGCAAGAAAATGACTTCAAACATATCATTTACCACCATACTCAAGAATGAAAACCTTCTCACGGGCACCAATTTCCAAGAGTGGGAGAGGCGTTTATGCATCGTCCTTCGCCACGAAAGGAAATTGTATGTGCTGGAAGAGCCTATTCCAGCTGCGCCTGGGAAAGAGGCTAGTGATGAGGAATTATCTCTCTATATGAAACACGTGGATGATGCCACTGATGTCCAGTGTTTCATGCTATCGGCCTTGTATAATGAGCTCTTGAAGCAATATGAAAACATGGACGCGTATAGCATGATGTCTCACCTTAAAGATCTCTACCAAGAGAAGGAAATATAGGAGAGGTATGAGATATCCAATGCATTGTTTACCATGAAGCTTGGAGAGTCTGCGCTAGCTGGGCCTCATGTAGTCAAGATTATTGGCTACATTGAACGCCTGGACATCTTAGGGATTAAATTCCCAGATGAGTTGCATACAGATCTCATCCTATCATCACTGCCCAAGACCTTCTCAAGATTCATTGTCAACTATAACATGAGCGGAAAGGAGAAGTGTCTGTCGGAGCTTCTGACCTTGATTCACCAGGTTGACAAGGACATGGGGCGTGACAAACCCGCATTCCTTATGGTGAATAGGAAAAGGAAGGACAAGGCAATGGGAACAAAGACTTATAAACGGTATGAATCCCCCAAGCATCGTCCCTCCAAGAAGGGGAAGATCTAGAGGTAGGGCAAGGAACGAGATGCGGTGTGTTTTACATGTGGCAAGCAGGGCCAATGGAAGTGGAACTGCACCCAGAAGCATGGGGACGCTAAAGGTGCATTCGTTATCGAGTGCAATATTTCTATTTCTACACATTGGGTATTAGATACAGCTTGTGGGACTCACATATGTATTCAAATGTAGGAAACAAGAAGATTTAGAAAGATCGCCAGAGGAGAGGTGGATTTTCAAGCTGCCAATGGTGTAAGGCTGGCTGTATTGTCTATTGGTGACTACCACCTATCATTCCCGACTAGGATGATTTTGGATTTACATAACTGTTATTTTGTGCATAGTGTTACCAAGAACATAATTTATGTATCTTGTTTGGATATGGATGGATTTGTTTTCAAGTTCGGAAATATGGTTTGTCTCTTTTATTAGAACAATGTATGTTATGGTATGGAACATTTGAATAATGGTTTGTATGTATTAAATTACGAAAACCAAGTGTTGGAAATCGATAACGAAAAAAAATCACATGACTCATACATCACCCAGTTGTGGCATCACCGCCTTAGTCATGTAAACGAGAAGCACTTGAAAAAGCTCTGTCAGGATGGCTATTTAGACTCTACTGAGTTAAAACCACTTGATAGATGTCACGCTTGTTTATAAGGTAAAATGTCCAAGCCGCCTTTTGGTGGACAGGGTGAAAGGGCCACAAAGCTTCTAGGATTAGTACACACGGATCTATGTGGACCATTTTTAGTAGAAGCTAGAGGTGGATATTCTTACTTCATTACTTTTACTGATGATTTGAGTAGATACAGATTTGTCTACATAATGAGGTATAAGTTAGAATCCTTAGAGAAATTTAAGGAATTCAAGAATGAAGTAGAGAATCAACTTGGTGAGAAGATAAAGAAGCTTTGATCGGATCGAGGTGGAGAATACTTGAACCAAGAGTTTATCAATCTTCTACGAGAGTCTGGGATTCTATCTCAGCTCACTCCTCCTTATACACCATAGTGGAATGGTGTTAGTGAAAGGGGGAACCGCACCTTGTTGGACATGGTGAGGTCGATGATGAGTCATGCCGATCTTCCATCATCCTTTTGGGGATATGCATTACTAACTGCAAAATACACATTAATCCGAGTACCAACTAAGGCAGAAAATGGAATTCCCTCGAAGTTGTGGAATGGAAAGAGACCCATTTTGTCACATACATGTGTGTGGGGATGCGAGGAATTTGTAAAGGCCTTCTCAGGAAACAAACTAGAACCCCGGGGAATGAAGTGTATCTTTATAGGATATCATAAGGAAACGAAAGGATATTACCTATATAACCCTCAAGAAAAGAATGTGACTGTCGCCAGACAAGCCATCTTTCTTGAGAGGGAGCATATCCTCAAAAAGTATAGTGGTAGAAAGATTGACTTCGATGAAGTTGATGTTCAAGATACAAATGAGTTGGTACAGGAACAAGTTCCACAGGTCCCAATGGAAGAGGTTCTAGAAACACAAGTACTATGTAGGAGCTCAAGAGAGGTAAGGGAACTAGAGAGATTTGGTTTCCTAGTCACCGAGGAATGGTGAATCATTATTGTTGGAAAATGATGAACCTCTCTCCTACAAGGAAGAAGTTGAAAGCTCAGAAGCTATAAGATAGCTAGAGGCTATGAATTCTGAGTTGGATTCCTTGTATCAAAACCAAGTCTGGGTTCTGGTCGATGAGCCAGTTGATGTAAATCCTATTGGATGAAAATGGGTATTCAAGAAAATGCTGGACATGGAAGGTCATGTTAGCACCTATAATGTAAGGCTAGTGGCTAAAGGATTCAGACAGCATCAAGGAATTGAAAATGATGAATCCTTCTCGCTAGTTTCCATGTTTAAATCCATATGAATCATACTTTCCATAGAAGCTTACCATGACTACGATATTTGGAAAATGGGTGTAAAAAGAGCAATCCTTAGTAGGAACCTTCAAGAAGATTTCTATATGACACAACCAGAAGGGTTTGTGACACTAAGTGAATCCAAACGGGTTTTCAAGTTGCATAAATCCATTTATGGATTGATGAAAGCATCCAGGTCATGGAACATTCGATTCGATGAATCTATAAAGGAATTTGGTTTCATTAAGAACGAATGTGGACCATGTATTTATAAGCAGTTTAATGGGAATGCAGTCGTTATACAAGTATTATATGTTGATGACATATTGCTTATTGGAAATGACGTTCCAGCCTTACAGTTAGTTAAGGAATCCTTGAACAAGTGTTTCTCCATGAAAGACATGGGAGAAGTAGCCTACATTCTAGGGATGAAGATCATTTGTGATAGATCCAATAGGCTTCTTGGACTAATTCAGGGTACATACATTGACCGGATACTAAAGAAATTTAGTACGGAACAATCCAAGAGGGGATTGGTTCCAGTGTCACATGGCCTACATATTTCTAAGAAAATGTGTCCTCATACACAAAAATATAAATATAGAATGAGTAAGATCCCATACGCTTCGGCTTTAGGATCCATCATGTATGCCATGTTATGTACCAGGCCTAATGTTGCCTATGCACTGAGCATAGTAGGCATATATCAAGCAGATCTAGGCGAACAAAATCGGACTGCTATTAATACTATCCTTAAGTATATGATAAGAACAAAGGATATGTTCCTGGTGTATGGAGGAGACGAGGAGCTTGTCATCATATTGTATGTTGATGCTAGTTTTCAGATAGATCAGAATGATCTGAAGTCGCAATCTGGACATGTTTTCTGTCTCAATGGAGGAGCTATGAGCTGGAAGAGTTCAAAGTAGCCAGTTGTCGCCGATTCTATAGTGGAGTTCGAATATATAGCAGCTTCTGATGCGGCCAAGTAAGCCTTATGGATTTGTAACTTTGTCCAAGAGAATGATGTAGTGCCTAGAAGTA
The DNA here is from genome assembly GCA_963277665.1 of Viscum album. Taxonomy (NCBI): domain Eukaryota; kingdom Viridiplantae; phylum Streptophyta; class Magnoliopsida; order Santalales; family Viscaceae; genus Viscum; species Viscum album. The sequence continues at coordinate 571,540,230 of OY728122.1, read as the reverse complement.
AAGATCCTTTTACATTGTATTGTGATAACACTGCAGCGGTGGATCTTGCAAAAGAACCAAAGTCACATCAACGGACAAAGCACATACTCTGGAAGTACCACCTCTTGAGGGATTTTTATCCGAGGGGTGAAGTTTCCATGAGCAGAGTGTCCATGGAAGAGAACGTGGAGGACCCCATGACTAAAGGCTTATCTCAGTAGAACCATGGATATCATGTGAGAGCTAGCAGGTTAAAGGTTGTTAGTAGTTGGCTCTTGTCCAAGTGGGAGTCTATTGGAGTTGGTGGTCTAGAACTAACTACTTTGTAATTTATTCATTAAATAAAAGCCTTATCACATCTTGAATGTTTTTCTGCGTGACATATCATGTGATAATGTCCTAAGGACATCTGTTGCATTAAAGGGTCATAGCGGATCCATGCTATGATGAGAACCCGGAAGTTCCATAACATTGTTCTTGAATGTATGTTCTATGGCCGGATGATATTATTTGAGGCACACAAATAATACAGGTCATTAGGGGTGAGGACTCATAAAACATTGAGGCACCTTCTCTTGGTGTGCTCCCTTGGTAATATCCAGGATGATATTATGAGAACGAGACCCGCCAGTAGGAAATCCACATTTCATAATGTCATTGGATGTTCTTATCTACAGATGTGTGTATTGGTCCTTAGACTTTAATATTATTATTAATGGGTATTACAACTCATTAACTTAGATGTATTGACGAAAAATGTCACGACACATTGTTTGCAGCGAGGTAGGATATGTTTGGTGTGTCACGAGTAATACTGCATTAATAGATAATGCGAGAAATGATTTGTCCCTTCTGTTCCATTACAGAAGTAGATATCTCAGGCCCTTTGATGGAATTTATATATCTTAAATAAATCCATGTCCATTGTAAGGAATTGGTGAGTTCAGCACCAGGATGTCAAAGAAAGAATAATCAAGCACATGGGTTGATGACACTAGTATGCAACCCGCTTGATTAGAGATATCGAGAAAAATGTATTATATTACATGGTAAGCATTCGTAGGAGGTGACACGTCATTGATGCGTTAACGTATTTCTCTATGGGTGCCTTGGCGTGTTGCTAGACGATAACCTTGGACTTTTGGAAGGCTCTGCCTAATGCCACTGAAAAAGAGGCCTAGAGGGTCACACAATATGTGTGTCCATGTATCTCAGTTAAATATTAATTTAACAAGTTAAATAATTATTATTCCTGACTGTGGTTTAATAATTATTTAACGATTCCTGATTGCATTTATTTCTATAATAGTTATTTGAGAGAATATATTGTGGGAGAAATAATATATTTGTTAACGAGTAATTCAGTTACATTTATTTAAGAAATAAATAGACATTACTCAAGGTCTAATAAATGTGGTGTAAAAAATGGAAAAATAAAATTACATGTCGTGTATATTAAATGTACACGCCGTGTAGTTTTATGGAAGAAATGTATACGCCGTGTATTAATTTTTACATGTCGTGTAGTTTTCCAGTCCGGATTTTTTAGGATAAAATATTTTCTATTGAATTAAATGATATTAAATGTAATACGTTGGGCGCATGTCAAGTAATAATGATAGTCAACTATCATTATTATGACATGGTGTATTGTTGAGAATTAAATGAAATGATTAAATAATTTTGGGTAATTAATTAATTTTATTATTCAAAGTATTATAAATCCCTATAAAATTATTCTCAAAAGATCAAGCCATTGTTGTGCACAATAGTTTTTGGAAATACTCTCATGCTAAGAGATAATTACCTTTCCACCAAGAACGCTTTCAAGTTACGAGAGCGAGATCCTCCACCGGATCAAGGCGGTCAAAGGCGGACATTGCAAGCGAAGGATCTTCTGCGCTAGCACCTAGAGATCCCTTCGGCGACCTCCAGAGATATGTGGAGCACGTGTGGATCACCAATAGAGTAATCTTATACTTGGATTCTATGACGCAAAGACGGTTCATAGGATCGTGACCGGAGACTCCAAAGAAGAAAGAATTACACTGTGGTAATTCTTTTGAATTAATTAAATAAATTATAACCAACATCTCACAATCCTATCTCAATGGTTTCATGACTCTTCTTTTCTTTTTTTGTTATTAATTATATTCCGAAGATCTGGCAATTTATATCGTGACCGATCTCGGATTGAACGTCATTTAACACTAAAATAAAAGTTGGGCAAACCCACCAACGCGCTTCCGGTGCGCCCGGAACCTACAGCATTATGAGAGACTATTGTTAATGATGGAAGCCAAAACCTTGGGAGAGATTTTAAAAATGTTAATTGGTATATATTGATATTTTGAAGATGGATATTTCACATTATGTATAAGAACGATATTAGCGACACATTCAACATATGCGAGATTCCCTCCCCGGAAGATATCCTGAATTTCAAGAACAATATCTTTCTTAATGATGTCTCATGAGCTAGCAAAGAAGGTCCCAAGGAACCTATTCGGTCCTAGTGCTCTCTCTTGAGTAGGAAATTTTATTTTGGCCTAGACCTACTCCTCTTATGGAATTCTCTCTAGGAGATCATTGAAATAGAATGATATCACACATGGGATTGAATTGAATAGATCTTCCTGACCATATGGGTATATGTTCTGTATACATTGGTTAGGGTTGCATAATAAGGTGAAAAAAATGAGAAACCACCATACCACGAATCACTTATGGATCCTACTCAATGGATCCATAATTCACTCAGATTGTTTCAGACCTAAAACATGGGTTTTCAATCAATTGTGCAGGAAAGTAAGCAGTATTATTTTCCCCTTCCTTGGTAAGAGACCTTTCTCAAAGAAATCGTTTCTACTCCCAAAAAACATCATTTATTGGTTTCTTCATATGACTGAGAGAGATAAATAGATCGTCATCCCAAGCCTCTTATATATTCTTTTATGGTCACTCAATCTCCCTTTTGATCGTTTCATTGTTAGGGTGGGCAGACAATAGGGAATTAACCCTATCCATAAGGTCATTTTTCTAGAAATGTAGATTCTAATAGAACCAAATATAGCACTTTCCTTGAATAAATATCTCTAAGGACTAACAAACTGTTTCATGGAATCTACGATGATGCGGCCACCGATTTGAGATGAATAACCATCCTCACCCTCCATGGCTAGATTTATGTTCCATGAGAAGTATTCAACAATATGATACCACAAGAACAAGATGGGTCACCTCTACAATGGGAAAATATGACATATCTTCGACGTTCCTAAAATAATGGTACAGCTTACACCATGTTCACTAACTACCTCTCTTTATAATACACCAACTATATCTATCACCAGAGAATCCTAGGCCCAGGTGGCCCTCTTGAGCCATGGAGGATGAGAACGTGAGAATGTCCCTATGAGAAGTGAGACCCACTCCTTTTTTTGTTGAAGCATATAACATCGTTTTGAAATTTTCTCCCACCAGCCATGTCGCATCTCTGAGATTGAAGGATTTGAGATCAGGTCATAAGATATCACATAGTCTTTCATCGTACATGGAACAGATGAATAAAAAGAAGAAAACCCCATTATTAGAAACCAGTCTGAATGAATCTTGCTGGTTAGAAATATATAACTTCTACACACATAGGATATCTAGAAAACCTAGATATTCACATTTTATAGTTCTATATGCCTGAAATATTGCATGAAATTTCTTCAAAAAAAATTCCTCGTTTTGGATGAGAATTTTTTTGGTTCCATGACGACAACGACGGGTACTTTGTTCTTGGAACCCACATTGGAGAGAAATTCCATATTTACTCTGGCTCCCCAGTTGTGGGATTTCTAGGTGAGATAATTGAATGGTTAGACTTTAACATGGAACTGCAGCAGTGATGACAATGGAGAAGATAGGTCCATGGCAATACAGATTCAGATTGAGGAAGAGTATTAAAGACACAAGGTGCGGTCCTCCACTCATAGGTAAGCTGAATCGATGGTAGTTCTATCTCTCGAGCTAGTCGATGGAGGTTTACCTATGCGTGGACAACCTAAAACAAACCTTGAAGAATTCATCACAAGGACAACCAACCTAATATATTGCTGATGAAATCTTTAGAAGAATCCCTAGGAACTGATAAAGGATGAGGTAGAATGATTTCATGTTTAACTCAGATATTGTATATGGGAGATATAGTATCTAGGAGCTCACGAAGGATTGGATACAAATATATCATGGTTTAATGATAATTTTATAGAAGATTAATTTTTATATGTATAAATGTATTTCTTACCTCTATCATCATTATTAGTAAAAAAATTAAATATGAATGAAAACACTTAATGTTTAAAAGGTCAATTTTCTATGAAAATGTTTATTTTTATATATCATTTTATTCCTTTAAAAGTTAACATACTCACATTTAAAAAATAAATTATATTAAATGGGTTATATATTCATGTAATCGATTCAAATTTTTTTAACTCTGGATATCTTATATTTTTAGTAAAAAACTAATTATTGTGGTAAACAATTAGACATGATAAAAAAGCTAAAAAATTTAAAAAAATGCATGGCTTTAATTTATGATAATTAAAGTTATTAGAATTTATTAGATTCAATCATTCAATTCTCATGAACATATCCTTATCTAACTCTCCTAACTCTCATGTGATCTCATGCTTTTATGTCCCTAACTCATGTTTTTTGTGAAGTGTCCCTCATTTTATATACTAAAAAGAGTACTCTTAAACCTTCTCCATGTCACATTTATTTTACAGTTTTCTATTTAATACTTACCCAAATTTAATTACCTAAACATATATACATCATTTTTTATCCTTTAGTCTCATCATTGATTGTTAAGTCTTTCATTCAATAAGATTATTTTAAGAGAGGGGAAACTTCTGTCAAGGTGACTACTGAGTTATTCTACATTCTATTCATTTTTTTATCGTCTTCCCCCATAAAAATAAAATTCATCAAAATAATGATTTAATATTAACATCTTTATAATTCTAGGAAAATTATATTACAATAATATATCTCTCATTCATTCATTTGAGCACATTCTTATTTGGATCTGTTTTTCTACCAATATTACAAATGCTATATTTTTTATATCATGAATAATTTTAAAATAAATAAATAAATTTAATGTGATATAATAATTATATATTTAAAATGTTTTCAAAAAAATAAAGGGAAGTATATATATTTATATTCATGAAATAAATAAATTTAATTATTGAATCAAAATTCGAAAAAAGGAGACTTTAACTTCCCTTTATGAATATTCACCATAACATCAATAAAATGAACATTGGAATTTATAAATATTTAAAACTTTGTATATAATCTATGTGAAAGTTTTATATGTGATGAAGACATGAGAAATGAGCATGGTCCTAAATCACTATAACAAATTTTTCATAGAATAAATAGGAAAATGAACAATGAAATATTATTTTTTTAAAAGGAATGATTAATTAAAGGTAATGAGAAAATATAAATGAAAGGTATAAAGTAAAATAAATATTCATATACTTATGATATATATTTAAAATAAACCTTACATGAATATAAAAAATATTATAACAAGTCATACTGACCATGAATCCATGGTAAGGGTTCATCAAAATTCAATCTATGTTCTATGATGTGTAGAATCATTTTCCTAATAACCATGTAAAATCATTTCGAAAAATCTCTTGGGATTTCACCTAAATTCTCTTATCTATATCCAAAACATCTATCGATAATTTATTTAGGGTTTGAGAATCAGAATTTTAATTCCTTAATGATCTACTGATTCTGTTTCATTGAATTTTCTGTATTAACCATTATAATTTTTAATAACTTTTAATGCAATGTTTTGATGCATTACATGACATGTACTCAATTTGGGTCAGGGTGGACATGAATTATAATGAAATTTGATTATTTGGTTTTTCTTGAAATTTTGTAGGTGCACATTGGTTAAGATGATTAGGGTTTAGGCTCATTTCACACCTTTAATGGAAATTATTTCCTACTCTAGGATTTTCTTAAACATGTAATACTTGTTTATGAATCCTTCCCAAATCATAGTGTGGTACTATTTACCATCATGAAAGTGTTCTAATTGAAACCACGAATCGATGTTAACAACAATATGAGTTATATTTTTTTGTTAACAGGACAATATATATGTTTCATAGGTCCTCTATACTAACTTTATTTTTTATGCTATAATTTAAAGCTAAAAAACTCAATTCCTTTTAATTTACCATCATCTGTGGAATTGTTATGTGTTGTTGTATTGGGATCAATCCCGTTAGAGGGTAATCTTACATATCCTAAGGAAGAGAGTCATAGCCCACATATTGTAGAACAAAAAAAATTTACATTTTATTCTTTATAGGGTCATGTGAAAGAAATCCAATTTCATTCCTTTTTGAGGTCATGAAGCCATGAAAATGTGACATCACTTTTTAGGTTGTGCATCCAATATAGTTTCCTAGTAGTTTAGCATCATATTGTATGTACTACTAGAATAAATGTTATTATAAATTGTAGGAGTGGTACTTATTGATTAGAAGTCCTTTTATATTCATTGTGACTATTGGTAAAGAAGTTGTAGAGTTGATGATAGAACCATGTGTTTTATGGACCTAGTGATAATGGATTATGTATATCATTGAGAATAAATATTGATGAGAAATAATTTCAGTGATAACAAAAAATAATTCTCAATGAGGATGTGGTTTTTTAGGGAGTATCATTGTGTGAATGTGTGGCATTGGATATTTGTTTTTCTCCATAGAGAGGCTTCCTTTGTATCCAGGTTAGTAGGAATCAAATCCCTTGTAGTTTGAGTTTCGTTGTTTAAGGTCATGTGACATAACCATATAATGCATTTTAAAATAATGTGGGAAGGATGTTTTTATGTAATTTTATATCATGTTACAAGGATGTTTTAATTGTGATTGTGGGAGAAAACGATTGAGTGCGGATTATGAATTAGTGGCCCATATAAACTTGACCTAGTATGTGAGTTGGGTGAAGGTTGTTTTTATTTATTATACCTAATAGGAGGCTCAATTTTTGGATCAATGTCTTATTTAATATTTTAATGGGGTGCCCAACATAATAAAAAACTTGAAATATGAGCATCATGAGCTAAGTGGAGTTTCATTAGTATCCTTATAATATGGTCCCTCGTTATCAACGAAATACATGATCATTATTACCGTGATTATCCTATAGTTCTGGGAAGAAAAACTGGATAATGTCCATTAAGAAGGAAATACATTATATAAGGGGTTTACACTAATGTTTAATTCCATATCTCATACCTAAAGTGGTCATCATGGAGGCCAGACCAAAATAATATTTTTGGGGCTGTTACCTTTGAAAAAAGAATCCAAGAAAGTAAATTTGATGATCCCACAATAGGTATATGGCCTAAGTTAATGAAATGTTCATATAGAAACCTAGTTTCCATAAAATGAATTACTTTTTGAAATTTATATACATGGGTATAAATACGACATTCAATCATTTTGAAATACATGTGTTTTATTTTAAAACCATATTTGGTCAATAGCTTCCTTCACATGCAACATCGAACTAAAATAAATTTTGGAACATTATATAACCATTCGAATGTATTGATTGCATTGGAGGATAAATATAGAGACAACTGAATCATGATATATATATGTATAAATTATATTAATTTTAAAATAATTCAATAATAATATTATATTATTATATATAAATAAAATAATAAAATAATTTTTTCCATAAAAATATATTTTCATATAATTTTTTTTCATGAATATTAGGGATATTATATTATTGCTAAATAATGGTTTAAATGGAGTTTAATGATAATATATAAAATAAAACAAGTTTAAATTCATCTAATAATTATCACTAGAAGAGTAATGAGTTTATTTTATTCTTAGAAGATACATTCTTTATAAAATTCTATATATATGTTATGTGTGCATACATAAAAACTAATTTTTATCACTTTTAAGAATTTAATCACCAAAATTGGTTGTAATATTTTTAATAAATATTTTTTAATTGGGTAATGGGTAAAATTTCCTTTTTAGCCATTAAATTATGTCACAAAGTTAAATATTAGTTGCCATATTTAAATAGATATTTTTCAAAAATCGACAGTTTTTTAAATATTGTGAGTTTTTTAGATTGAAAAGATCAAATTTGATTTAATACTAAAATATAATATTTAAACATATATTGACATTAATTTAATTGGTAATAAATATTAAATAATTTTAAAAACACTTAATTGTTAAAATGAAATTTTTCTAAAAAAATGTTATTTTCACACATTATATTTTTTAAAATAAATATTTATTTTATGTTATCGATAAATTGATTTGGATTAAATAGACTCCAAATTACAAATCATCATATTTAAATTTTCTATTAAGGATAAAAATATAATTTTAGTCATAAAATTATTACCATGATTATTATTTAATGATTATATCAAGTGTTCAAATGGGTAATCTAATTTTTATCAAATTTTAATGAATAGATTTGAAACATAGACATTCTGGAATATCGTTTTTGGGATAAAAATCCTTACCTATGTATCTAATCAAAATTTATATACCTAACACACCTAACTCTCATGAAATTATTTTCTATCCTCTTAACTAACATTATTTTCCAAATATGTTTCCCTCTTTTCCATTTATATAAGGATCTGTCCTCCACCCATTTCAAGCCACACCGCTAGTTCAAAAATACAGAAAACATTGGAGATAATTAACTTATTATAGATCTCTTTGACCTATTTTAACCTAATTTCATTAGAAAAGTTCATCAATTATTTCATTTTCCAAGGGCACTTCATGAGAAAATCTAAATTCTCAATGTGTGATTTACATACCCTTTAGCTTTATTTATTTATCCATATAATCATCCCTCATCCAAAACTATTCTAAAAAATTCTATCAAATGAAATTATAATAAATGATATACGGAAATATAATTATATAAATGCTATAATAATTATTTCTTCTCCTCTATTTCAAAAAAATAATGTTTCTCAAGCATGGTTGTAGAATGTTGCCTCAACAAACGACACATTTTTTCAACAGCACCATTCAAGTATGGTTTTAGAAATAGTATTAGTCAATATATATTTTATTTTTGTAGTGATTTATATTCATTGAATTAATATTTGGCATAAATAAGTAATATTATCAATGAGTGATCATTACAAAAAAAACCACAAAAAACAAAACTACCACGAAGAAAAGAGATTTATTTATAAGTAAACACTATTTCTTTAATTTACTTTTATCATATTACTTATTCCTGTTGTGATTTAACTAATAAATAAAATTTAAAAAAATATTGTTATGATTTTTAGATAGTGATATTATAAGATAAAAATTATTTTAGTTTCACAAAAAAACATAAGAAACTATATATAATAAATAAATAGATTATGATTTTAAATAGAACTTATTAAATGAAATATTGAAAAATAATGTTCCTAAGATGGTATCTCATAAATTTAAATTTTTTACTCAAGAATTTAGGTGCATGTTATGAAATAATTAGGACCATGGGAAATTTTTCTTTGTCTCATTTTCAAATACATTTGACATATTTGATATTGGGAACCACTAGTTCTATTATATAGAGAATTCACTAGTCAATATATTTTTTATGTGAATATGTATTCCATTTCATTATGTTTTATTTCCCATTTCATGATCATCCTCTCAATCTCTTTTGATTAATACATTTTGAATATCATAAGGGATACTCAATTTCATATTTATTGAGTCATAGTATTTGTTGATTAAATAAGCTTCTCTATATTTCATTGATCATGAAATTATGTTTTTAGGTAGAATTTCCTAATTTTATCATGGATATTTACTGTTAAACGTCAATATTACCTTCATTGATAAAACTCTTTCCAAATTAAAAGTATAGTATTGGTAATAATTACTCTCATTCTTACCAATGAATCTTATCTTCCATGTACATGTTTTATTTCAGCCTAATGTTTTTTATTTATGAAAATTAATGTATGGTTTTTTTTATTATTTTTATTTTTATTTACATTTTTTATGATATTAAAATATTTCATTGCTTCCACACTGTATTTATTTTAACTTCAAAAAAATCTTAATACACAAATTTCATTTTGTTATTTAAATATTAGAATTTATTTGTATGGTTTTTTTCAGTTTGAGGATAAATTATTTCGAACTACTTATAGTATTTTTATCTAAAAATTAAAATCTACCATTTAAAGACTTATTTTTTTCATATAAGATTAAAATCATAATTTTTTGATAATATTTAAAAGGATTTATGAAACCATTTATAAGTTATATTCTAATTTTCATCAAAGTATTATCTTTCCTGAACAGTTTTTTTGATCACTAAATATATTTTTTAACGATATGTTTCATTTTTGAAAATTATATTTTAGAATTTATATTATTTTTTATGTCCATGTTAGGTGGTTCATTTGAATAGTTCAGGAAACCCGTTCTTTTTCACTGGGTTCTTTAAGAAATGAGGATGATTAATTTTTGTATCACACACACACAAACACATATATATAAATGATAGTAGTTGGATACCTATATCACCCTACAATGAATTTATTTAAATTTACATCTCATGAGATAGTATAGTGGGGATATAAAGTGTTTATTCACATATGCATTGGTGAAATTAGTTAGCATACATTTTCAAGAATACACATAATTAGTTTGGTAACATATGCATGAGAATAATGAGTTTTCTCACATTTTTATTCCTATTATTATGGTTTCTACTCATTTCAATGTTTTATATAATTCTTTAACACACTTTCATGCTGATTTTCTATTTCAAGATATTCCATGTTTTCATGTTATACATTATTTTTTTTTAAAATCAGTTTTATTCCATTATTATAAGTTTTATGATTATTGAGATGTGTTTTGAGCCATATCATAAATTTTATTCCTCCATAATGATATTTTTAGGATCTTCTATTTCTCTAAAATGTGTTTTGATGGAAATTAATGTTCTCATGTTCTTTCATTAATATATTTTGATATTGTTTCCCTTACTATGTATCTCAGATCACCCCTTTCATATTTTTTCAATCCATAATTTCTAAAAAATATTATATCCAGATATATGTATAAAAAATGTTCTAATGGAAGAAGTTCATGGGTAAATAATCTTAGTTGTTGCAAAATAAGATATTTATATAGGTAATATTTAAGACACTAAAACTTTTGGTCCTTGTGTTATTTTACTATTTAGGGGATGTATTAACTAAATCATGAAATTAGTATATAATTTATGTTATGTTTATATTTGGTTTCATCTGTGGGTATCACTGAAGGGTTTTTATTTTTTTGGACATTAGTTTAGTTGTTTTGGGGATTAGTTTGGATAATTTTTGTGAAAACTCTAGGGATAAATCTAAGGGATATATTTTGGTAATAGATAACATTATGAAATTTATATAAATTAGATATTTGGTGGTATTATTGGAAATAACACCCCAATCTGGATGATACATGTGGATTCATGATTTGGAACAAATATAACAAGATGTAATATACCTAAAAAGGATTTGTCTTGTATTAACATAATCATTACCTATAGAAAAAAAGAGGCCTAACCATACACATAGTTTAGCACTATCATGGGATATTATTTGATTAATCACATTCTATTTACAATGAATTAATAATGATATTTTTTTTAATGAATTAGGATAAAAGGAATAAGATAATTAAACCTAAAGATTTTTATATTGAACCAAGAGTGATTTATGATGAAATAAAATATCATGTAACAATTTTTGAAGAGTATGATATTTTGAGGTTGATTTTTTCATTATACAATTTTATTATCGTGTTAATTGGTTATCACTCATGTTAACCACTTTTGGTTTTAATAATGGTTGGATCCCTAATAAATCATCATTACAAATTTTACGACATACAATATGGATATTTTCCCAAAGAGAAACCTAATTGGAAAAGAACTGAGTTGAAAAACCATGTGATCATTTCAAACTAGCTATAATGAATAACTGTTTAAAACATTAACATTGTTGAAAAACTAAAAAAATAAAAGTTGATAAGGATGGGTTATCATTAAAATTCTAGTGACAATGATGATGAAGGAAATAATTTTCAATTAAGTTCCTATTAAAAATTATGGAAGATCCATCTTGGGGAATACATAAATTAATCCAAATTATAATTAATTTTTTGTAAAGTAGGTAAGTGAGAAATATGTTTCTTAGGAAAAATCAAGTAGTTAGTTAGCATAATGGATTGAAAATATTTGTTTCCAAATCAAACATATGATATTAACGTATACACCCCATATGAAAAAATTTATTATGTTATCCCTTTATTTCATATGCCTAAAATTTATTTTATTTATTAGTTATAATAAAAATTGTTAGGATGAAATTTATTTATGGGGTGAGAATGTAAAACCCCAATATTTTAAAACTAATATATTTCTTTAAAAACAATGTTTCTAATATCTTTCTTAAATTGCAATTCCAAACCAGAATGAATTTTTGAACAATATAAAACCATTAAAATATATCTATTGAATTGTGATGTAAATATAGAGGTTTCCAAATTATGAAATATATATATATATAAATATAAGTAAATTTATTTATAACAGTAATATTTTTTATAAAATCAATTAGTATAAATATATAACAAATAAAATAAATTTATTTTCAAGAATATATTTTCATAAAAATTTCCTTGTCTAACACTATCAATTTGGTTATATTATATCTAATTAATGGTATTAGTGAAAATTATTGATGATATATACAAGAAAATAAGTCAATATCAAATCAATAGTTATTACAAAGCAGGTAAATTTATTCTATACTTAGAAGATACATGTTTATTAAGAAAAGATTTTATACGTTATTCATGATTATATTAAAATTAATTTTTATCATTTTTATAACTTGAATCATATAAAAATATATTAATATTTTTAATGATCATTTTCTTACTACATATTGGGGAAAATATAATTTTTAGGCATAAAATTATGATACCTAGGTAAATATTAGCTTCCCTGGTAAAACATTTATTATTATTCAAATATTGAATATTTACTAAATATTTTTTATTTTTTAAATAATTTATATATATATATATATATTAAATTAATATTCTAATATTATTTGAAAAAATATATAAACCCCTATTTCATTGGTAATAAATTTTAAATAGTATTATAAACATATAATGATTAAATTGACATTTTTTCTACGGAAACATTTATTAATTACATTATATATTTTATTTTTAACGTAATTTTTTTATTTATAAATGGAATTGTATAAAATTGGGAAAAATTTGGATTTATAACATTTAATTTGGTATGTAGGGTTATTTTATATTTTTAGTGATAAAAGAATAACAATGGTAAGTATTTAAATAAAATTATTAAGTGTAAAATGGGTAATATAATGTGGATAAAATATTAATAAATAAATTCGACCCATAAAACTTTTGTAATACCTTTATTAGGTTGTATTTTCATAGAAAAACCCCTCAAAAATTTTTCCCAACCTTAATTACCTAACTATCATGAAATTACTTTCCTACCTATTACCTGGCATTTTTTTCTAATGATTTTTCCCACTTTTCACATATAAATTGTGCTCAATTCCACCCATTATAATGCACATGAATATTTAGAAATTCCCATGAAACACTACAATATTTAATTTTAATCAATCCAATATACACATTTTTTATCCATTACACTAATAAAATTTCCTCAAGACCTTCATTTTTAAGGTTACTTCAATTGATGATCCAAATTATCAATGTACTATTACTTACACATTACTTTCTTCATCAATCTCATCATACCTCCTTAAAAAACATAATAATTTGGGCATAATGATATAATTATAAGTAATATAATGAAATATTATTTCATTGATTGTATAACCATTATCTCTTACCCACCCATTCAACCAACACAATGAAAACTTTACACATGCTCATGTGTAGACTACCACCTCTATGAATGAAAAGTTATGTTTTTCATCACCACTATTAAATGATTGTTCTATAATTTTTTTTAGTGAGTAGATATTTTATTTAGGTCACAACTTATATTTTTAAAATAGTAATTAATCATTATATTAGTAATATTAGAATTATCTGATCATTGTAAAACTAATTGCCTAAAATTATTATACCATGAGGAAAAGAAATTTATTTATAAGTAAAAAACATCCTTTTAATTTTCCTTATCCATTTAAATATTATAAATTTTGAATAATAAAATTAATAATATATAAATAATTGTGTTATAACTTGTAGGTAATGATATTATAAAAACAGACTCTCATCCATAGTCATACTCCCACATAGATTACATGATGTTATATTAGGGTCGGTCTAGTAACCGAATTGAACAATGATATAATACTCTGTCATGGGTGAATATGGGAAATAAAATTGTATCATCATTATAATTTAATAAAAAATAATTATTGTTTTTTAGTTTATGAAGTTTATATTTGGTATTGAACTTATAATTAAAATATCTTCTTTGATCGTTTAAATTAACAAAATAAGTAAATCCATAATTCATTTTCATGAGAACAAAAATGAATTATATAATAAATAAAAATAATATGAATATAAATTATGTGTACATAATGAAATATATATGAATAATATTCCTAATAAGGTATCTAATAAAATTAATTTGACTATTTAGGATGTTTGGTGGTTGCGTATAATGAATCCGGACCACAATAAGGGTTTCGTTGTCTCATTTTCAACTTCATCTATCATGGTTAACATTGTGAAACACGATTAACATTATAAGGTGTATTCGCTACCCTATCTCATTCACATATGAAAATATATTCTATTTTTTAAATTTCTTCTTCATGATCTTCCTCTCAAGATCCAAAAATTCTTATGCTACCAATACCTAAAGGGTTTCATAAAATCAATTGTTGAATCATTAGGTTATAGTATTTCTTACTTGAAAATATATTTTAATATTTACTTGATCCTTAAATTACATTTTTTTGTTTTTACCTGTTTTTCTCCATGAAAACTACTTCTCATTATTAAAAACAACATCAGTGATAAAACGTTTTCTAAAATAAAAGTATAATTTTTTTAAAATTAACTCTCATTCTTACCCATCAATCTTCTATTTCATGTACATGTATAATTTATAACTGAAGTGTTTTATATAATCAAAACCAAGTATCATTTTTATTTTTATAGAATTCATATCTTCTATCACACATTTAATAATGGAAATTATTTCAATTTTTATCCACTGTGGTTTTTTAAATGACTTATATTAACATATTAAGGGTATTACTATTACTTAATAACAACTCCAAATTTATTAGATTTATTTTGTTTCTTTTAAAGGATAATTTATTTATAACTATTTACAATAATATTTTGAAAAATTCTTCTTTTTTCCTTTTCAAAAGTGTTTTTGAGGTAGTTTTCCCTTCACCATTTGTATAAATGATTAATATTTTTTGGTGAAAACGTTTTCATTTTCACATATATTTTTTCCTTGGTTTATCTCTCAAGATGTGATGATTTTATCACCCACTATTATTTTTTTCTGATTTATTAATTTTTTAAAATTATATTTTATATGTAATATTTTTTTTCTTAATTTCATTTTATTTTATGCTTTCAAAATTTTTATGAAAACCATTCTTTTTTCATGGGTTTTTTAATATATGTTTATTATTGACTATATTTTACACAAAAATTTATAGATAATGATGTGTGGGTGTAATATATTGAACTCCAATGCATTTTTTAGCTTTATATCACATGATATAG
Source organism: Viscum album (assembly GCA_963277665.1). Taxonomy (NCBI): domain Eukaryota; kingdom Viridiplantae; phylum Streptophyta; class Magnoliopsida; order Santalales; family Viscaceae; genus Viscum; species Viscum album. The sequence continues at coordinate 571,524,355 of OY728122.1, read as the reverse complement.
TCATATATGGTAATAATGAGTTTTCTCACGTATGAGTGGTCATATTGTGTTTTCTTTCATTTTCAAGTGTTGAAATTATTTTGTTCACAAATGTGTGGGCATAGTGAGTTTTCACACAGTGGATTTCCTATTTATAATGTTTTGAAAAGTTACCATGTTGTTTATAATGTTATTACTATTTTCATGAAGATTATAATTTTCAATATATACCATGCTTTCATGTTATACTGTTTCATTAAAATGTTCCATAAACTTTTGTTATGCTCACATTTTTTATAATTATTGATGTATATTTTAGCCATGTAATTACTTTTTGAATTCCTTAATGATATTTTTATAATCTTAGGTAAATATACTAAATTGTATGATCATGTTTTATGTTTCTATGTTCTTATATTATTATATTTATCCTCTCTTCATGTTCTCCTTCATGTTAATGATTTGATACATTATAGTATGTTTTACCCTTACAATGCCTCTAAGCTCACCATTTTTTTAATGTCTAATTTATGAAGATTATTATATCATATTATATGCATATAAAATGTTTTATTGGGTTGTGATTAGGTAAAAATGATCTCATGTGTCTTAATATATTGTTTTGTAGCTACTCTCCATGAAACTAAACCATTCAATCCTTGGGTTCTGAAACTGTTTATGTGATGTATTAACTAATTCAACAAATTAATATAATATTTATGTTATTTTTATCTTTGGATTCTTAAAATATGCTTCAAGATCATTCATAGATAAAAATAGGGGAAAATATAATTCATGAAAACTTATTTCCATGTACTATTTGGAATGATATAATAATAGATATAGAACAGAATTTAATATTTCATGGTGATAAAAACCCCCTTTAGAACTGACCACTATGAAATGTGTTTACTTAGTTTACCTATGATGAATCCTCACAAGGTACCATGCATGAAGTGTATTCAAGGATTCACTTGATGAAAGGTATATATGGAGGTTCTTCATGGTTAGTTCTCTATACGCTGCTCTTCATGAAGGGGATTAGTGTGCTTCCCTCCATAAAGAAGTATCATGCTAATTTTATTTATTCCCACTATATATTTAGATAAATAATTAACTCATGGATTTATTCCACAGTTTGTTAAAATAAACCCTTTAATAGTGATTGGACCACCAAGAGATATCATTTCATCTTTAAAGAGAAAAATCCACCCCCGAATGGATTTCCTGAGTATATATAGGATACATTCAATAAATGCCTTGATAAAGTAAAAATTAACAAGGTAATCCCATGAAAAAAATAAGAATACCACATCATGGTATCCGAAAATACCTTTTGTATGAAGTAACCATGTGAGTTTGACGGGTGGAGGCCGTCTTCCACCAATAAAACTTGATCGATCAAGGCACTACACTCACACGAAGGGATCATGCCAATCCATCATGAATGAATTTCATCTACCAGTGAGGCACATGAATGTAAATGTATCACTCACATCCTCTATAAATAATATTCATCCTGCAAGGTATATTTCATAGGTGAATGGATCATGTCAATCCTTTATTAATGAAAATTTTCTACCAAGGGAGTATGGTCACATGATGTGATTACATGAAAAAGAATAATAATTTCCCTTTGAGATGAAATTTTGGTTGCTATATTTTCTCTATGATTTTATTTAAAATCTTCTAATAAATGGATTATACATTTCAGGTATAAATAAATCTCTCCCATTATATTTTTTTTATGATAAAAATAAATAGTGTAAAATGTTATGGAAGTAAATTAGATCATAAAATTTCCTTACATTGTAGGCAAGGGATGTTGTTCAAATCTAATGACCGGTACCCCTTATGAATAGGGTGTGGGGGACTTCGTTAACTTTTCACCAATGGACTCTAAATATATATTACTAAAGGAATAAATTCAAAGGAATTTTCTTGAGCCACTGCTCGTGAATGACTACTCATCTATGGTTACTCATGTACAAAAACTCATAGTAATACTATTGTTTACATAATATATGGTAGATATATATAATTCCATGAAGAAAAATGAAATTGATTTTTTTTTCATGATCTCTCCATTAGCTTGCATTATTTTTAATAATAGTGATACATAATCACATAAATTATGTATAATTTAAAATGCCTTGTGTGATTACACACTCTCTATGTAAAAAATATGGAATTTGAAATTTATTTTCTAATTTATCCTATTTGAAAATAACAATTTTTTACTTTTCATTTATAACTCTATAGTATATAGAGCATAACCATGTAGTTAGAAATAGAAAGACTAAAATTAAATTGATTGATAAGGGTGGATAACGCTACTGTGTCCACTTGAAGAACTAGTTTAATTCAAATAACATGGGAGTGGGCCTTTGAAACTACATATTATCAAAGATGATTCTTGTATATGGTTTTGAGCTACTGAGAAACAAAATCATTTATATACCTTGACTATGGAGTCAACCATTCAGTTGGATTAATCATAATAATAAATTTACATGATATAATATTTCATTAGTTTTGAATTTCATTAATGTGATTAACCACTCAATGTTTTATATCATGGGATATACTTCCTTGAACCTGGAGGATGTATAATTCATTAAAAAGATAGAAATTCATACACATTGTTACATCATGAATAATTTCATAGAGGACCAGAGGCTATGCTATATGTAAATTTTGGTGCTTATTTTTAGAGGTAATTTTGTAAAGAAATACGTTTAGCCTTTTATGGTGTGAACGATCTCATTAGTTTTTGAATTGGATCTCAAAGTAGAGGAATTTTTTGATATTTTCTTATTCTTATGGACTATATCCCATAATAAAAAACATATCATTCTAGAATGTACTAGTAGATTGATCATGAACAAGAATACATTCTATTTAGTGCCTAAAGAGTTCGATTAAGTCCATGGGATGTGCATATGACTATCAAATCTCCGTTGTTTTGGGGAACTATAGGATGAGTTCAATACCCTAACTTTTTTTTCGGATGATGTAGAGTAGACTACCCCACTCAAAAAGGATATACTTCATCTAGAAAAGAAGACACTAGGTGAAGATATCCTTTAAAGAATCCAAATAGCATTCATTAATTGTGATGAGCCTATCATCATTACAAATGTGATGAAGATATAGACAAGGAAGTCCTAAACCTTCCATACATTCAAGAGTAATGTCTTCTTAATGATTTTTTTATATAACTAGAAGGTGGTTTCTATAATGACTAGGGTTATGTGGTTACACCACAAATTGAATAGTTTGTGTGACTAAAAGCCATCCTGGTGATTTATATAACTACATACCACCTCCCAGTGTAAGAATCACTCAATGGAGTACTATTTTAAAAAATATTGATGATAGAACATCATGAAAGTAGTAGAAAAATTATCTTAGTGGTTATAGTACAAGAAAAATTATATCAGAATATAGGGTACACTAATTACGGGAACCCTATTTATGCCTGTTACTCCCTTCTAGTTGTTGGGGGACATATCACTTCCTAAATGAAGGATATAAATACATAATCTGCCATATAATCCTTTTGTGCATGTTCAATATGAAACACTAAATAATCATTTTTTTCAATGATCAATGAATTATCAACTTTTTGGAAGAATGCATAGTTAGTATATCCATTTCATATCTGTATCATAGGTTCCCCTAAATTGAACCATAACTAAAAAAAATTTATGAAGTAGGAAAATATATGATATATTTAATATAGGGTATATTGGCTCCCATAATTGATTTTGGTATAATATGAAATAGATGTCTATCATGTAGGATTGTGTGATAGTTTATATGTATATAGAACAAGTGTCCCTCCCCTTCATAGAGTGTATAAGTTAAGGGAAATCATCTGGTTTTTCACTAAATCTTGTATATAATGACTCAGAAAGATATATGAATTATAAATAATCTCCATCTAGATAATTCTACCAACAGTCTCGTGATATAAAATGTTGATTCCTAGATTCATTCATATCTAGATAGAAAACTAGTTGATTGCTTTCCTGAGTTCAATTTTAAACTAGTGAATATGGGTAACGATTAGAAGGATAAACCAATATAGGATACATTATATGGAATGGGTGTCTCTTTTCCAAAATCTAATTGTGTCTTAGATTCCATAAAATAGCTGAATCATTTTGATACACCTCCCATAATGGGAAGGTCAACCACCCTTCCTCTAGTTCCTACTAATACAAGATATTAAAATTTCTATAGGGAGGGGGACTATTGGAATGTCACTTCATCTACAAATGAAATATATGATTTCTTTCACATGGAGATGATTTCTCTAACAGATTTTTTCCAAGTGTAAAATGCAATAAAGAACCCTAAAATTATTTCCCCCATGAATTCAGAGTAAACATATAAGACATATAAACTACAATAACTTTATTAATTGGTGTTTTATTTCATGGATTTTTAGTATCTAATTTGTATGTTATTTAACCAAGATGTTGAGATAATGATAGTGATCAAATATATTTCCATGAAGAGGTAAAATTTATTTCAATTTCCTTGTTTTTAACCATCACCATTGCTGTTATTAACTCCTTTATTTACAATTTAAAAGATCTATAAATGGTTAAAACACTTATTGTATCATTTTATTTTATTACTATAGGGATGGTGGTTTCCTTGAGTTCTCACATGGATGTTATATTCAAGGGGGAAGTCTATCCATATCAATTATAGTGTATTCATGTGTTGATATCTAATCCCATGAAATTAATTCTTGTACTAACTCTATTCGCATTTCATCCCATGGAGTTATCATCCCATGAGATTAGTTGGAGGTGAAAATAGAAATCAGTAATAATTTATATTCATATGACACTAAAATTTAATCATTTTATTCACATACTAATATTTTAATATTCTTTTATAAATTTAATCTAATTTCATTAGATTGAATAAGTTTTGTATATTGTTTTAATGTCATGAGGAATTAGCTACTAAGAATAAAATAGACAATACACTCCTTGATGTGGCTTAGTTGGGAGTGCTGAAAAGTAAATACCAAGAGAGAACATACCTAGATCATAATCAGGATTTGATTTCTATTTTTCATGTTTCATTCGATTATAATAGATAATCGTATAGAGATTAATGACATAGAAATATATTAAACATTTTCCTGACTTTAAACAAGGAAAATCCGAATGAAAGTATGTTATCCTAATTTTTTATGTTAATTCATAGTTGTTCTAACCAATATTGGTCCACACATATTTAATTATTATATGATATTTGAGGAATTAATTGGTTTGATAAAATCATCGTGCAAGTTTCTCCATTGGATTGTGTAATGAATTCAAAAGTTTAAATAGGGTCTCGACATCCAATACAATAGTTTCTATAAGAATACCCACTAGATGCATAACCCAATAGGGTGAAAATAATAGAAATCGTTGATACCTCACTGAATATGGGTGAGTATCCGAAATAATTGTTAATTTTCCTCTTGTAATGTTTTTTAGATAACTAATTATGAATATTAATTTAAAAAACATGGTCATCGACTAAAAAAACAAATCATGTCCCTACCATGACATGCCAATCATCAAAGGTCATGGAGACAAGTATTAGTTTTTTGTATGAACATCATGGAAGAATAAAGGATTGACCCTATTTAAGTTATATTATAACTAATTATGATATTCTCACTTTTATTGATTCTTATATCATCCAAGATGATGGCTTTATGTAATAATTGATGTGGCACTATGTACATCAAAATAACTAAAAATTAGTTTATAAAAATCCTATCAATGATCATGGGGGGGGGGAGGTTCAACTACATCACCTACAAAAAATGTACATATCCCTAGGAAACTATGGGTATGATTACCAGGCCATGAATTCAAGAATAAAGGAGGTGATCATTTCATGAGAGTGAATAAGTAATAACAAGAGATAACATTCATCCATAAAATCTTCATCCAAATTTACTAATCTCTTAGTCATATTGATTCATGTTGCTTCTCAACATGAAGTGGTGGGAGGTGGGTGGAAATAGTAAATCCATGAAGTAATGGCCCTTATGGATTGAATTCAATAAATACTATCCCAACATCATCAACATTTTGGCATCACTACAAATGATGTAGAGTGGAATGATAAAATATTTAAGGAAGAAAAAATGTAAGGATTGATGTGAATTTGTTGTCCTAGGTGTTCCATCCAGATATTGAGTATGAAACTAATGATATATCAAAAATATGTGAATCTTTTAGAGACATGTTGTCAGTGATGATTGGGTTTTAATAATCCATTGACCGTGAACTGTAACCATATCACATTGATTAGTTAAATTTATATTTAACGATAGAGACATTAAATATTGGATGTACCTCATTATTTTTTATTAATAAATAACAAAATATTATTTTTGGTCATTTTTAATTATTTGATTCATAATCTATCTTTGTTTTCAATAGATAATATCTTATGAAACACTTAAAGGGTGAAATAAAGGTAATTGAATCCATCTAAACATTTAGTGTGAGAGGATGTAATCAATCATAATTTCTGAACATTTTATCAAGGATAAAAGATGATTCAATCCATTATCATCATAAATTTTCCCTTAAATTTATTTAGGTATATTGAATAATGTGATTCATCTATGATAAAAATAAGTCGGGGCAAATCCTTGAGATAATGTATTTTCGGTTTTTATCCTCATAATCTTGAGCACATGGATGAATATAAGAAGGTCAGATATAGTGGAATGTGATCCATCACCATAAACCATTGTTAGATCACATTTTAATAATATATGGATTCTTCTTGGACATGTGCTCCCAGATGGGTATATATGGTACCAATATGGTATCATATAGAAACTCACTATAAACTGAGTCTAATCCATTCATTTTTGAAGGAATAGTTTCTCAACATGATGAAAATAAAAAAAATAGTTTCGGGTGGAGAGGACAATGATCAAGAGGAGTAGATTACATGGAACTAATTTAATTAATTTCACAAAATTCATCTATACCAATTTATGGGAAAAGAGGGATGATCTAATATTGTCCCAAAACAAGAGTCCTAGAAATCACATAACGAGTTTTTATAGATTCATAGGTGAACCCCATGATCATTATTTTTTCTTTCCTATTTTCCCAATATTTTTTAAAGCCTTATATGGGGGAGTCATAATGGGTAAGAATATATATTTTTATTAATCCACAAATTATGGGTTCTAAACTGAGAATACTTTTTTCCATTTTAGTTATTTTTATAAAACTTAACTTTTCCTAGTTTATGCAAGGTGGATTTCTGGTGAGTACAGTCATGAATCATTCCCAAGTATCCCATTGTGTGTTTTTAACATGGCCAGTATGATGTATCTTCCTTAATAAGTTTAAGGTCTTTAATATTGGAAAATTTAACTAGGATATGAGGTCAGATTAAATTGAACAATAGGTGAGAAATTTTACCCTATAAAATGAAATAAAAAACCAAATGTGAAAAAGTATCCATCTTCCTCTAATATAGATACAAACATTGCAAAGTTTATTTAACTTAGTGTCGCAATGCAAAGAAAGTTTTTTTTGGAAGATTAGGGTTGTGTATGAGAAAAAAAATGTTTCATGAATGGAATATCACATTCTTCCCTTAAAATGGGTATTATAAATGGATGTATAGTATATAGGGTACTCAAATAAACATGAATATATGAGTTATGAAATTTTTCAATCATAACTCAAGACATTTGAATTAATAAATGAGGGGTTAAAACAATTATGTTGAGGATGACCATTGGAGAAAATTCAAATAATTGGTTTCAATATGATTAATCTTTTGAATACACAGATTATAGTACACTCTCCATAGGATGAAAACATTCCACTTGATGGTAGTACAAAATATAAATGCTTGAATATCAGTACGAAATATAAGTGTCCCGTCGAAATTAATATAATAATTTTAGATATCCATGATTTATTTTTAAAGATTTAAACATTTAGCAATGATGTATGTTTAAAAAGTAGAATACACTCAATAACTGTATGAGCACCCTAACAGTTATGCACAATATAATGAATAATCTCTTATTACAATGGGCCTAAGATGTAATTCCATTATGAAATGTATTAGGGAGAAGGAAAATAAATTTTTCATTTTCGTTAACTAGTGGGACCAATGACAATATCATGACTTTTTTCTAAAACTATAAAATGGAAACCACATTTTTTATCCCTTTTCCATGCTATATAATTTTGAAAAGTCATGAAAAGGGATGACTTAGTGACGGAAGAATCATCTTTTTTAGCTCAACCATTATGTTTTTTAACCTAACATGAAAAATGTCTCTTTCGATTTTTAATTTATGGTCTTTAATGTTTAACCATTATGAAATAGAGTTTACAATAACATATATTTTATGATAAGGTGAGATGTTGAATCCAGATAGGTTAAATAATACAATATGTGAATTAGAGATTGTTTTTAATATAAATAATTTTAATGACAGGTGGACGTAATTTATGGTCATGGTTCTCAGATAAATAATTATTGGGGATCAAGATCAGGCCTAATTTCCAACATGATGAGATAATCTATCATGAAAGAGAATGTAAAACCATGATGTGAATGAATAAGAGTCCAATTATGGTATATACCATCTCTCATATAAATAAACTTTGTTTATGTTTGTAGTTATAAGAAGGATTATTAGGGGACTGATATGATAACGCTGATAGGTCTCAAGAGTTTGAATCCTAAAAATAATTTTTAATAGGGAATGGTGATTATTTCAATCATGAAATGTTGTTTTTGAATCAAAAAAATATGATGTAGAAAATGTATACTAAGGCTAACCACAACCAATATTCAAATGATGGGTTCCACTAAATCATTTTCATGAGAATACCGGATTATGTGACATTCTCATTATGATGAAAACATGTCCCTAGTTGGTAAGATATATATAGATGAACCAATATCCTCACCAATATTTTGTGTCTCTAAATGTGATGGGAATGATTCATCCCAAAAATAACCATTGTTGGGTCATAATAGTCCTTTAGAAAGGAGTGTAAATGGAAATTTCATCTAGTTTTGAAATATATGCCTTTGAAATCACTAAATATCTTGAGATAATGGGACAAATTCCATTAATATTTTTTATGAGGTCTCTATTTAGATCTAGTTAATGTGATACATTTGTTTATTTCGTCATTAAATGGAATTGGAACCTAATAAATTTTCATGGTTTATACCAATTTAAATTTCAAAGAATATATATGATCTTGGAAAGGAATATAACTTTTTATCCCAAACACCATTACAAGATATTTGATAATAAGAGAAATTTTATCATGGCATAGGTTTGTGGTTAGGAACAATATGAAAGAAAACATTTCATGGAATGGACTCTCATGCAGGGATGTCGGGGTCCTTCGTTATAGACTATTCTATATGTATTATGCTCATGTAGGGTGGAGAATTTCAAAATACAATTAAAATCATTCGATAAGGACCAATTTTTTAAATTCTATTGAAGAGGTAATCTAAATGGTAGACTTTAGAACAATTCATAAAATGAAAAAATGACAAAAATATATAAAACTTTCATATAAGGGGAGAAGAACCGATGTTAGTGAATTAAGGTTTTGTATTTGATAAGATGTGTACATTCACTATAATATATGGAAGGGAATGGGGTAGTAAATCTAGGTATCACTACATATCCTGAAATAATAGGAATCACACCATGCATTGCTCCTGGATAATGAATATCACTATATAGAACATAAACATGTACTAGAGATAAATTGTGTAATGTGTGGGAACAAAGGTATGAGATCAATGGATAATTGACTTTTTTAATTTAAGAAATCATTAAAAAAATCACTTGATATGTAAATGAGATCAGCAGATGGCCAAATTATATGGGTTCCAGACGTCACTATGTATCCTGAAATAATTGTTATCAATAAACATGTCGTTCTTATAAGCTGGTAAATTTTTATTCTAATTTAAAAATAATGAATGGAGAAGAATATAAACTTTGAACTTCTACGTAAATCTGGTACTCATGTTAGAAAACTATCATCCATCAATATACTTTCACAATAAATTCAGGATATCATGTATCGTTGGAAACATGTATTGTAGTTTTACATCATGGTACTTGGACCCATATGTCACATAGCATTATGGCCTTATGATGACGAAAAATTATAATAATTATAATGTCCTATGATGTTCATTTTATCCCATTCCACAAAAAATTATAGGAATTGTACATAATTATCCAAATTTTATATCATGTAGCATTAACATTGAACCTAATGAGATGTAATGTCAAATACATATTGAAAACATCACATGAATGGATAACGTGATCTGCTCAAAATCTATTATGATCCCAAATTAATATCCATTATAGTTGAATTTATGAATGGAATAAGGTTCCTACAAATGTTAATATTTATTTAGAGAAAATGTTTCATGTGAAATTTGAGTTCTCAAGGCCAAAATAATTTTTCATTAGTTAAATGAGTGGAGTAGAACATTCTTGGTCAATGCTCATATGAATTCATTCAGATGAATCTTCATGTTATTAATATTGTGGAAAAAAATTAATAATTGAACACTAATTCAACTTGTTTGATTTGATTTACCACATCTTCCAATAAAATATTGAATGTGTAAATGAAAATTTAAGGCATTTGGATATCAATGTGTTGGATTTCCTCTATCTCACACATAAGAAATTATTGTGTTTCTTACATTCTTTTACATGTTGTGGAATGATATTCCGACCAATAATGACCTATTGTTTTAGGATAACAATTATTTTCCTTCCTCTTCATATTCAATAGGATATTAGATATACTCTAAGTTAAATAATTTGTGTTTATATTTATAGGTTTATGATACTGGGATGAGTTTTTGAACAAAATATTATTTCGAATATAGCTTTTTCAAATTTTTAAAGTAGAAATTAATTTCAATTTCTATTATTATTTTGTGAGGGTTCCAAAATATGGTTATAGTATTGGTATTCATGAACCTTAAGGTTTCCTTTATTCTTATTCAATTATGGGATATATCATCAACCCACATAGGGATGAATTTGGTGGAAGTAAATATATATATGAATTATATGGATATTACTGCAGTATATATCCCCATGAAATAGATTCACTATATATAAAATGACCAAGAGTACTTGGATATGTGTAATAGGTCTTGGGGTTGATGAATGAAGTTTTAATATATCTTGAATGTATGAAACATCCGAGTGAATTCCATTTAGTCATGCATCATTGTTGGAGAAAAGAATCCAAGAATTTTGATTTGATGGAAATGTAGGCTCATGACTGATGAGAACATTAGGTGATAACATAGAGATCATAAATGACAATAAGGGTATTTACTCCATAAATACATCTAGGGCGGTCTCCCTTGATGCCTCACTCATACAAGACTTTATGGGAATTAACTCCATCATAGAGGATCAAATTTATTTCATCGTTCTATATCAATTTTTTTTCTCTCTATCTAATCATAGAATTAAATTTCTATGGTATTTTATTTTGAGTGAAATATATAAAATTCATGTATCATTTAGTTTGTATAGTGGTTCACCTTGATTAGAAAATGTATCGATTTCACTTATATCATCAACATCATTATTAGTGAATAGAGAGACCACCTAGTGATGTGAAATTTGAATGATTGTTTCCTCTTATTATAGATCATATAAGGATATGGATACAGTACCTAATTCATAAATATGATAAGTTTTTCAATGTGGTATGTTAGATAGTATTTATTAAATTGGAATACACCATAAAACATCATATGTAATCAAGCAAGTCGGTCTTTTCTTAATAATTGATGTCATATTCTCCATTTATCTACCTATTTACTGTCTATGAATCACCACTAATATTAAAGTGTGACATTAGTTTTTTTAATGATGATCGCAATCTTATATTAATGTCTTCATATTCTTTCTCATTATTGGTGTCACCCTTAGATAATATTATATGATATGGATTAACTACTTTGGATTTGGAGATAACTAACTCTTTAATCCTACTAGGTTGAGCTTCAGGTATTACATTTTGTTTCCTATCAACCACCTAGAAGAACAGTAAATGTTTATCTCCCATGTCTAGTGAGTGTCATGAATGGAGCTTGGGATATTTGTACTTATAGACTTACTTTTGGGAGCATGGTGACTTGTGTGGAAATTTACCAACACCTTCCCTTTGACTACCTTCAAATATGTGAATTTTATGTAAAAATATTAAAAAAATTCATACCAATATACATTATATCTGATAAATTTAGGTCAAAAATGAATATAATTATATAGAAAAATATGAGAAACTAGAATAGTCTCATGATCATATAGACAATTTCTTGTTTTCTACACTAAAAATATCGATGTCTTATAGTTTGTAGCACCCCATGATTTTAAAATATGAAAATAATATTTGATTAAATGTTTGAAATATAACACCAAGAAAATAAGCTGATATAACAACACCATACTTTATAATATATTTATTTTTAAATAAATTTAGTCTCTTCGATAACTTTTTATGCACACAACACTAGGTTTGAATGAACCATGATACTCTATTAAAATATTATTATCTAAGAATTTGTATTATAACATTGAATCATTATTTGGGGGTTTGAAGAATAATAAATAAATTAAGAATATTATATGGTTCACACATGTATAAAAAATAATATTTATATTTATTTATGAAAGACAAAATTAGAACCATTTGAATGAAACACTACTACAAAAAAATGCCTTTAACAATACTGGACATTATCCACGCTAAAAAATTGATGATATATTATACCATTTATAAATGATTTTATTTTAGTACTGATAATATGTATCTTTTATCATTTGTTTTTCTAGCACTGATAAAGTGTACCCTTATCAACACTTTCTTTTTAGTAATGATATATGATACCATTTATCAATGCTATATTTTTAGCGCTGATAATGGGTACCCTTAATCAGTGATTTATTTTTAGGACTTATAAAGGGGTCATATTTTAGTTCTTTTTATCACTAATAAAGGTCAAGATAAATTGAAATAATTAAACAAATAAAAAATAAAAAATGAGTTTATTAAAAAAATATTCAATTTTTTATTAATTAAATAATATTTTATAAAATTGAATAAATTTATAATACTATATAATAATTATTTATACCAATAAATATCATATATTATATATATAGATATACTCATAATGAAAATTGAAAAAACAAAAAATAAAAATAATTACATTGGTAAAAATAGTAAACATTTTATTAACTAGCTAATTCTTTATAATGTTAATAAATAATATATATTAAATATATAGATATATATGAATGAATATGAATATGATATATATAATAGAAAATATTTATTATTTATATTAAATAGACATATATATAGTGAATAATGGTTTGTAATTAAAAATTTAAATAAATTAAAAATACTCACCAATTGCATAGAGTAATGGAAATAATTGAACATCGTTCTATTTTTCAGTTTAACATAGATCAAATTTGTGTTATAATGATTTAAAATATAATTAATTAATACATTTTTATATAAAATGGATACACAGAAAATTATCCATTTTTTCAATATTATTAAAGTGTGCTTAATTTAAATATATTCAAATTCACTCTTTTTAAACATGCATGCGCATAAGATGTTCCTTAAAAATGTTAAAAATATATTTTTTAAAAAAATTTATAAATAAATAAATTTATAAATGTATATTTACTATATTTTTACATTTATATATTGATAATTATAAATAAGTTAATATTATTTATAAAAAATTAGTAATATAATTATAAATAAATAATTATATATTTTTAAATAATTATTAAATTTATAATAAATTTATTTAAATAATGAATATATTTACTATATTTATATTTATATATTTTTATTATATATATATATATATAATTACATAAATATATATAATGATATTAATATTATTTTTTAAAAATATTTATATATTTAAAAATAAATAATTATATATTCAAATAATTGTAAAATTGTAATAAAAATATTTAAATAAATAATATATACATATATATATTATATATATATATAGGAATATTATTTATAATTGAAATTATAAATCATTTGTCAGTGCTTAAGTAGTAATCACTGGAAAAGGGAATCTTTATCATGTTTGTTTAGCAGCGATAAATATAGATATTTATCAGTACAAAAAAACACTGATAAAATTAATATTTATTAGTGCTAAAATATTATTGCTAATAAATACAGATTTTATGAGTGCTTTTTTTCACTATCAAATATTCCTTTTATCAGTGCTTGTTACTTATGAACTGATAAATGTGTCACAATCTATTTAAAAACCCTAACCAGTCATGAACTATTCATGATATCTGATGATTTTCAAGGAATCCACCATCTTTCGACACTCCTCCTCGGTGAATCAAAGCTCAAATAAAGGATTTAACAATTCCAAGCCCAAATGAAAGGTTAAAATTATTCAAGGTTCAACGGATTCCAAGGATAAAATTTAATCCTTTCTCTACTTTCTCACAAACATAAGTATTTCTCTACCTTTATCTTGGGGAACATGGGGTGCAAAACAACAATGGTTCTAGCTCTGGTGGAGGATTTTCTATAACTATGAGTGTGGTGAGCTATCCATTTAAGATATTTTTTCATGTAGGTCATCCATTTTGATGCTTGGAATTTTTAGAGTCTGAAACACTTATAATGTGAGTCTCCCCTGCTTCACTACCAGGCCATACGAGTATCCCTTTCCTTCTCAATTACAACTGTTAATTAATTTATGTGATTTGGGAGCTACTCATTTTTATGTGAATTTTTGAATGAATCGTGATTTATTTTCATTTGATAAATAGTGGGATTAACTATATTATAGATTTCCCATCCCATTTTACATGTTCTATATACTTTTATATGTATCAATTTCCAAGATGGTTGTTGGGTAGCCTATGAGACTGTTTCCTAGCGTATTAAAATGACTAGCGATTTTCATATTTTTGATTTAGATACGTTATATGGGGAGTGATGTTTTATAGATTTTTTAATTATGTGATTCCACTTCGATTTATGAGTTAATTAAGGGTATTCCACTTATAAAATGTGACTTCATTAGAGTCATTCCATCTTGATAGAGTCTAGTGTGTATGGGATATATTTATCAAGTGATGGTGTGTTTTTCTCCCTTTTTTATGATATATATTGTTCATTTTTATTATTTAATTATGCCACATTTTTATGGACTATCCTATAATCTCAAGGATTGGTCAATGTGACTTAGATGGACCCCAAAAAATCCTTCAGATGGGTATATTTTATGTGATGACCTCCCTAGAATCCATGGGATGGTTCAGTGTGGCAATATGACATCCTAATAGTCCTGAGATGACTTTAAATATTTGATATTCCATTAATATTAAATGTATAAATTCTATAAGTTGTTACATTTTTTATTTCAAAAAACAATATAATGGAGTTTATCAAATTCTATATATTAGAAATTATTTTTAGGCATTAATCATTTTTTTACATGTATCAGTTCTACCCTTAAGAATATCATATTACAATTCATGTTTATGAAATAACTCATTATTTATTATTATTTTTTAATTCTTTTTTATATCTTCTAGTAGATTTAATGAGAGTTTATTATTCATGTTTGACATATTTGGGTTTATTATCACTCCTTAATTGCCTATATTATATTTTTATTTGTTTAGGGGATTTAATAAATACATTATGCGTGACAAATAATAGTCATTATAAAATATTTTTTCTTGTTACTCATTTCCCAACTCTTTTTCTAAAAACTGTCATTCTTATCACTTTTATATAATGAATAGTTATTTCATTTTGTTTCTTGAGAAATACCCCATATATATTTTATTTTTCTTATACTACTATGAGTATTCGATATCCCATGGATGACTACTTCTTATAGTATTTAAATCACCATATGTGAATGTCCATAAGGTATGAAGGATGTGTGTCAAATAAAAAATTGAAATGATAAATGCTCATTAGATGAGATGATGAGCAAGAAAGTTGTCCAACTTTATCCTTTGAATGAATTCAGAAGACAAAAACTTCCATAGTGGAGTAATTCATTTCATAAATTCAATTAACTATTTTCATCAAGGGATACATAAATAATTTGAAATAATAAAATGTTGGGTTTCCCTTATTAGAATTGTCTATAACAGGAACCTTTGATAATGAATATTTTATATGTTTTTATTTATCGATGTAATGAACTATTCCGAAGGGTATCATGCCATGAATACCCCTAGCCTTCCTCTGAAAGGATATGAGCTTGCAACTAGCACCGAGTAGACATATCCCACAAATGGGAGGCATTTTCCTATGTACTTATACTCACACAGACATCTCCACGACCAAAATGCAGATTTTTAAAAAACTCTATGTAAAAAGTGAATGCATACACTAAGATACCAACCATAGAGTAGGATAATAGGAAAAATGGAAAATAAATAGGGCTAGTATACAAGCCCACAAAAAGAAAGGGTCTGCCCAGTGAATGCACATGTTCTAGAAACTCGTCTGCAGAAAAACCTACTTGAAGGGTAGGTGTAGGGAAGGGGCTTTACGTTGCAGGAGAACAAACTATATGTTTTATCCCTCTAATAACCACCTTGTCTTCATCCACCTAGAACTCCATCAATGTGTCGATTGTCTGCATAAGAAACAATAGATGCTGGAAAAGCATGTGTTGGGATGAGTAAAAAAGTACCCAGTGAGACACACTCGAACCAAAAAGGAAATACCCGTAATAAATACACAATATATGCCACAAATGAAACACATGAAGTATAATACAACGGAAACACATGAAGTACATCATGAATTAAATACACAATGTACATTCAGTTCACATGGGTATAAATCTAAAGTACGAATATGTGGATTTTCAGTTTTATTCCACAGATCATCCTGTTTGCATGACACATAGAGTGTTGATGATTCACTGAGAGTCGATGGTTCATAGAGAGTCGATGGAGCATAGTGCGTTGATGTCACCCATAACGCTGATGGTTTCAAGAGCGTTGATGGTGCCTAGAGGGTTGATGGCGCTCGAAGCGTCGATAGAACCTAGAGAGTCAAGGGAGCCTAAAGCATTGATGGCACCCAAAGTATCGATGGTACATGAAGTGTAAATGGAGCACAGATCATCGATGATGCATGGAGCATTGATGGTTCACAGAGGGGTTTCACAGAGCCTTGATAGCGCACAAAGCATTAATGAATCACATATTATGGATAGTGAATGGAGTTTCGATGACACCTAGAAAATCGATGGTGCACAGAGTATCGATGGGTCATGCAACCCCCATTTCATGTTGTCACAAATTCATAGCCAACCATAGCATTCCGCTCATCGTAGGCTTCTTCTGGGACAACCTACTCCTTACTCCAAAATTTTGTATTCCAAAATTCACAAAAACTCACTTAATTTATCTAAAAATGAACATATATTTTCTAGGGTCCCAAGGTCGAAAATAGTTCATCAAACTGACACTTGGTTTGAATGATATAGTTGTTGTTTTTTTATTAAAAAGGTCTCACCCAAGTCCAGTCTGGGTACGATCTGACCTGTTGGCCCTAACTCAACCCATTGGCTGACCTGACCTAGTGCGACTGACCCAAAAAAACCTGGTTCATCCCAGCCTGAACTAGCTTTGCCCACTCAGCTCGGCCTTTCGGGCGTGGATCGCTGGGCACGGCCTACTGGGCCACTGAATCCAACCCTCTTGGTCGTTGGAGCAGCGTGGTTCATCAGGTCTGGCCCCCCATAAGCGGGCTAGTTTGTGTGCATTGGACGAGGCCTACCTAGCCAAGTTCCACTGGTCAATGGGGAGTTGTTCCACATTTCATGTGGCTGGCCCGCCTCTTCCTCTTTATCCCACGGCCTCAGCGCCGTCGTGGTTTCCCTCCGATGTGGCTCTGAGCTGCATCTTGTTATCGCCGCCATGAACACAACCACTGGAGTCTCCCCCTAATGAGGTCTCTCCATGACAGTATCCAGGTGTTTCTGCTGACTGCCCTGCCGGTTTCTGATCCTTCCACGCTCCACCTGGCACATCCCTCTCTAGGCCACTAGTGCCTCTACAACCTTCCACCCTATCGATGGCATGTCGTCGCCTCACTCTCTATCTGGACTAGCCCCACCATACACATCCTACCCTTTCTACTAGCTGCCTCACCTGTAGTATGCCTTGTGCCTTTAGAATCCACCACCTTGCCCGAACTGCACCACACTCCGGCCACACCACTACTATACCATCGCAGGTTCAAACCTTTATTCTCAGACTATTACACCATGGATCATGGGTGCAATGGTCAATATTTCATTTAGGGTTTTTATGGTTTATGAACATACGAAGAAAATAATAGATTGAAGGCTAGAGAGATAAATCACATGATATAATATTGGCCTTGTTCATGTCGGCCTTGATCCCTTCATGTTTGATGGTTTAATAAAGAACAAAACAACACACATATATAAATCCCCGTTCAAAATCACACAAGAAGTTATCCATCCTGTAAGAATGTATGAACCATGGATCAATCTATTTGTGGGTTGGTCTACATTCATCGTTTGAATCAAATAGGGAGAGGAAATCATAATGAGATCAAGAAACCTACCTCATGGTTGGATACATATTTGACAAATAATAGAGGTTCGTGTCATCGTCGATCCTTGATTATCTAACATTCATCGTCAAGAGAGTTTTATTTCACACCCCAGAGTAATTCCATGGTTATTGTGATAAACTTGAATTCATGAAAAAGTCATCATTAAAAAGAAAAAAACTCCACTTCTTCCAATAAAATATTTTAATTAACGTTAAGTCTGAATTATAACTTGTACAGTCAACCCATGTCGGTTGATGTTAGGCCCTACCTAAGGTAAACAAACACCTATGAATGAAACTGTGAACTCAGAATTCTGATATGGGCTTATTTTTAGAATTTATTCCTATTTTAAAGAAAAAACACCAATGTTCTTTTTTGAAAACATAAATTTTTTCATTGTATCATTCCAAGAACATCAGGCATCGAAATCTCACACTATCTCAATTCCTAGTCTTCAAATTTTCCAAATTAATTTATAAGGATTAAACTGTATAGAATATGAGTTATTACATTTTCCCCACCTTAGGGAATTACATCTAAAAAATAAAAAACAAGGCATAGTCAACAAAAAGATGAGGGTACAAAAAAGAATATAATCCTCCCCCTCCTAAGTGCTCCCCGGAAGATTCACATGCTTCCACTAAATGCACACTTGAGAAATAGACCACTTGTGAAGGATCTGGTCCTATCAATTATTGATCTCCATTGGGTACTCCACAAAGGTCTCCCCATTGTCAATGTCCAGCTCACCTCAGTCGATGTCATGTGATGGATCATGCACGTACCACATCATCTGCAACATGTGGAAGACATCATGAACCCGGTGCAACTGTAGGGGAAGATCTAGGCGACACTCCACCTTGATAGCTCCACTCAAAATATGAAAATGGATAATGTATCTTGAATATCATTTACCACCTTGGCTATATCTCCACAATCCCCAATGAGGTGAGACCTGAAGGAGCACGTGGTCTACCTCCCCTAAATCTAGAGGCCTCCATCTCTAGTCATCATACAACTTATGCTAGCTATGTGTAGTCCCCATATGCTCTTGGATGATCATCACCATTTCATTGGTAGCTGATACCAACTATAGACCCATGATTGATGACTCTCCTGGGTCAGTCTAGCAATGCAGTGATCTTCAGAGTCACTCATACAAGGACTCAAATAGTGCCATACTAATAGTACAATGATAGACATAGTATTACAAAAACTCCATCGGTGGTAGGTGATCCTCCTGACTGTGGTCAAATCCCATGATGCAAGAATGTATCATGTCCTCAAGAACCTAGATAGTCTTCTTTGTCTTTCCATCTGTCTTGGGATGAAATTTCATGATCAAGATATAATGATTCTTAAACACCTCCTTTAATCACTTCAAAAATCAGGACTTGAAACAAGCATCACAGTGTTAAATTATCATTGATGGAACTCCATGAAGACACACATTCTTATCCACAAAGGGGCATTCCAATATCTCTACTAAACATTTCTCAATGATTGGTAGGAGGTGGGACAACATGGTGAGTCGGTCAATGATAAACCATATGGTATTTTGTTTTAGGGATGTGCATGGTTAACTCAACCTAAATTCCATCAATATCTAATCCCATTTCTACTCTATTAACTCATGTGGTTGAGTCAATCTCACTGAAACATAGTTCTTATAATTCACATTCTATCAAGTGAGGCATCAAAAAATGAACTCAACCACCACCTTCTTCATCCCCAACCACCAGAACTAACATCAGAATTCTTGGAAAAACATCACCACATCCTGATGTACCACCAAACGGGATGTGTGTAACTCCCTCAGAATCTCATCCCAAAACGTCAATGGTACAATTGTGCACTCTATAAAAATAAAAATTTTCTACCCATATAATAAAATATCAATCAGGGCCATGCCTCATGGAAAATTGATCACGTTGGATTTCGCAATTGATATCCCAATGTTTTTCCTCTTGGACTCGCTGTAGGAGTGGAGGGGTGAAAACCATCGAATGGTCGCAAGCTACTCCATATCCATTCCTAAAGGATATCTGTATTGTGGAAAACATCCTTAATATCTCACATAGTAAATGTAAGCTGGATCTACTGCTAAGATATTTTTCCACTATGGACTCATTCATAAGAGTATAGACAACCTGAATGTCATAGTCCAAGAGGAACTCTATCCATAATCTCTGTCTGAAGTTCATTTCCTTATGAGAGAAGATATATTTCAGACTCTTGTGGTTAGATTAGATGGTAATCCTCTATCCAATTAGGTATTATCACAGAAAATTCAATGCAAATACTACCACTGCAAGTTCAAGATCATGGGTTGTTTATTTCTTCCCATGCTGACTCAATTGGTGTAAACCATAGGCAATCACTGCTTTCCCCTACATCAATAAACTTCCATGATATTCCTCGATAAATCACATAACACTACTTTCCCAACTCCCTCCTATGGTAGTCTTAATATGTGAGTTCTCTTCGATATCTGGTTCATCTCCTAAAATCACTGTTTTCTGTCCTTTGTCCACACAAAAGGCTACCCCTTCCTTTTCAAAGTCGTCAAGCATGATACTATTTTGGAAAATTCTTGTACAAACCTCCAATTATACCCATTCAAACCTATGAAGCTTTTCCACTCAGTAACACTCTTGGGTGGATCCCAAGAGAGAACTGCTTCAATATTCGTCAGATCCACTGTAGATCCAGCCTCTAAAATGAAATGTCCCAGAAAGTGGACCTCCAGAATCCAGAACTAACTATTCGAGAGATTCCCATAAAGATAGTTCCCTAGGAGTTTGTCTAGGACATTTCTCAAGCGTATTTTGTGATTCTTCTTAGATGTTGAGTACACTATGATGTCATCAATAATGACCACAATCAACCAGTCTATGGAATGCTAGAAGATTCTGTTCACAAGTCCCATGAACACTACTAGTTATTCAGGCCAAACGACATCACTATGTAATCATAGTGGACCTACCGAAATCTAAATTCTATCTTCAGAACATCATCATCCCATACACGAAGCTGTTGATAATCAAATATGAGGTCTATCTTCGAGAACCACGTCGCGTCCTTCAGCTGATCAAAGAGTTAGTCAATCCTTGGTAGTGGATACATATTCTTCATGGTCACCTAATTTAAGAACTGAGATTTCACACATAATATCAAGCTCCCAACGACCTTATTGGGGAAAAAAATTGGGGCCACCAATGGTGAAACACTAGGTCTCACAAAGACCTTCCTCTGCAAGTCCTTTAGATGTACCCTCATCTCAAGAAGCTCTGCGGGAGCCATCAATATGTAGGTGTAGATATCTGTGTTGTCCCTGGGTTCAAGTTAATGCATAAGTCTACCTACCTACAGGGAGGTAATCTAGTGACATTATCAAGAAAGACATCCATATACTCCACCACCACAATAGGAAACAAAAAATTCCAATCATCCACCATATCAAGGGTGAGGATAGCCAACTGGTTATTAATTGGTTGCACCCTCCTATAATAAATTTTTTCCCTTGTTATGTCTATTTATATTTCATGAAAAAAGGAAAACCCAGTCCCATATCCATAGACACACCACACTCTATACCTAAAACAATCAATCTACGCAAGAAATTAGGATAACTAATCCATACCACGAATTATGCCATAAGGCCTCATCGCTAAAACGAACAGATCCCAACCAAAAATATTACACCCATGAGTGAGGGATCACTATAGAAACCTATGTTTGATAATAGAATCTCACCCATAGGAGTCTCTAAGCATAGGGATTGAGTCAACGGTTCCACTGGAATCAATGATCCTCGAACAAGGGTCGTGGTAACAAAAGAGTGACTGGCACTATGTCTATCAAAACTACAGCTACGGTAGAAATGACTTAGATTGTACCTACAATAAACTATAGAGCATCGGGTTTGTATGCCTCAATCACCTAAAGCCATCCTCATCCCTGTCCACTAGCTCCTTGAGCCCGCGGTGGACCGCCTGTGGGTGGTGTTGGATGTATGTCGATCCTACACCCACAACTTACTGCTCTACCTATTCCTATGCCACATATGTCACTCAGTAGGCCACCCTGATCCAACCTTCTCCTCTTCCTCCTTAGTCCCTTGACCACCAACTGATCATTCGCACGACAAGTTAAGAAATCATGAGCCAGATGTTCCAGACCACTGGACGAGAAACACAACATGTCCTTCATTTGGCCTGATCATCCCTAGGAGACCTACATTGATTGTCCTATATCCTATGGTCATACTCTAGAGTTCATGACCTACGAAGATCCCAACGTCTGTTATTGGCTACCTATTGTCGAAGACTCAACTGGAAAGTACTTGCTGGTAGCTCCCACAGCTGGCTTCTGCTCCTCCAAAAATCTCCCCACTAGCACGGCTCACTCCAGAACCACAATATATGTCGAGATTCTAAGGGATATCCGGGATTCCCAAACCTCCCAATGTATCCCCTTCTCAATGTATCATGAAATAACACCTTGATCAATATCACACATAGCTGGTGGATTAATTTATTACATTGGAATGATTACAAGGAATAAAATCATGATGGGTCAATCAATTTAGTAGTATTAAAGAAACTAAAAATGTACATGGAACTCATTTTACATTGGGAAAATAAACAAAATATAATACATAAAAAAGCTAATAAACTGCATCCATGAGAACTCAATAAATGATCTATTCTTCATCACCCATGGAAGGAAAACAAATGAAAGGGGTGAGCTCAAATTCTCAGTAAAGGTTACATATAGTGGAATCATGAATCAATAATAATTGTATCATTTCCAAATTTACATAATCAATATATAATGGTGAATAAATGAAAAATAGTCACCATTAAAAAACTGAGAATGAAAATACATCCATTGATTTTTTTCATATTGAAAAACTCATGGATAGTAAAAAATGAGTAATGAATTAAGATAATTCTTATTATTTGGATGTCATTTATATGAAACATTAACAATAATACCATCAAGGCAATTTAATTATATGGTAAGATATCCATATGATACTATTTTGAAAACAAAATCGAAGGGTTTGTCTCGAAGTGATTTGTCTCAGGAAATATTTTAGTTCATTGAGGGGGTATAGAGGGCCCCACCTATCACTTCTAGTCTAAATAATTCTTTATTAATAAATTTAATACATGAAAAATATGGATTTTCAATATCCATATTGAGTAGAGGATACAAATATATCAATATTTCTAGAGTTAAAGAAACATTCCACATAAACACCATATGTAAAATGGTATACGGCTAAGAAAATAATCATATCCATATACAAATAATATGGATATATAGTTTAATTAAAATTTTAAATGAATAATGATCTCAAAGGGTTATTAGTTACACCCCAAAATTGTGATTAGGTGCACAATACCATGTAAATCACAATGAAATGGAAACTAAAACAAAGTCCCTTACAACATTATAATCAATTGAGCTATTAATCATCATGTGAATCACTAAATTCAATGAAAATAAATATAATAATGATATGATATTTCAAATAGATGTAAAAATAAACCACAAACATGAAATAACTGGAGAACAATCAAAAATCTCACAGAAATAAAAGTGTCATGAGAAACCACTTACCTAGTGCTCGAATGTGTTCTTCATTTGATCTTAATATCCTGGATAGTCAAATGAAATCCATTAATTAATAAATTAATAACCTTATATACATGTATTTTATTAATTAGTTTTTTATTACAATCATTTATGGTCTTTATGACAAGTTATAATATTGAATTCCGACGTTCCAGAGTGTCTGTTTAC
The DNA here is from genome assembly GCA_963277665.1 of Viscum album. Lineage (NCBI taxonomy): Eukaryota > Viridiplantae > Streptophyta > Magnoliopsida > Santalales > Viscaceae > Viscum > Viscum album. The sequence continues at coordinate 571,499,828 of OY728122.1, read as the reverse complement.
TTGATTTTCATGATCGGTTCGCTTGACTAAGAGTAATGGAGTTGATGTGGAATTGATATAATTATCTATAATTGTAATTAAATGTAATTAATGAACATAAAAATTTTTAAATGGTTATACATATCATTTGGTTATAATTTTTTAGGATGAATCATTATATAAAATTTTAATGATAAGCGCGTGGATTATTTTGACGGTTTTTCGATCACCACAAAATCATTTTGTTTTATAATTAAATACCATGTGTACACAATGATTCCAGAACATTAAATATGATATATTAAATATATTATGGTATTATAAAACCATAAAAATGGTTTTATGACCATAATTGAAGACGGTAATTGAAATTGAAAATATGTCATCCTTTAATGTGATAAATTAACACATCTCGGACAATGTTTTCATTTTTATTATTAGAGGAAGGGGAAATAGATATGATGATGAAATATTAAATTAGAATAATAAAATTATAGTACATGTATGTAAATTGAATTATCATAGAATTTGGATTAGGGTAGGTGAGGAGAGAGAGAAAAAATAATGGAACTTGTAAAAGAAGTTGAAAGGTAAAGGGAGGGAGGTTTACCTCTAGAGTACTCCTCCTTGAGAATATCCTTAAGGCATTTGTTTTTGCCCTTATTGTGAGACCAGAATGTATTGGAAGAGGGGGAGGGCCTAAGGAGTATATTGATTTAGAATAGAGAATAGGCTAATACCTTGAGTGGTGTGAGAGGGAGATGGGTGAGTGGTGGTTTATATAGTGGAGGAGAATAGGGTTTTTGCATTATTTTCAACATCAGTTTATTATTTTGGATGAAGGAAATGAATAGTATTTATTCTTGGTAAAAATAGTAATACGTTCTTGTTAGTTCAAACCAATGGCCATTTACATAATTCATTACTCAATCATGATGCAGAAATTCGTTTATTTAGCATATTTCGTATATTATCGAATATCACTATTCACAAAATTCATGTATTTTAGAAAAATCCCAAAAATTCACCGTAATAATTTTTCAATGGTTAGAATCCAAAAATGAACTCCATTTTATCAAAATAATTTTATAAATATGCGAAATTTAATTTTAAATTAAAATCATCATTTAATTGAGAAATACCAATTGAAAAATTGTAACCAATTTTATGTCACTTAGAAACATTAAACAAGGTCTTATTAAATTATCCTAAAAATCAGAGGGAACAAAATTAATGATTTATGAATACATTTTATGAAAATTGATTATATTTTTAATAATTTTATTAATTATAATATTGTAATGAAATATTTATTACTCACAAAAATACCACCACTTTATTAAAATATTCCCCTTCATTTATACGATGCCTAAATTTTATTTATACACTTATGGGTAAGAATATAATTCAAAAGGGTCGTATTAATATTCATAAGGGTAACATTAATATTCATAAGGGTATGATACTTTTAATAAGGTTACATTACTATTCATAATGGTGTGTTACTATTCACTAAAAATAATGTTAATTCAATCTGACTCCAAATATCACCATGATCGCAACCATGTATGTCTGTTTTTCAAAATTTAAATCATAGAAATAGAAAATTTTTGTTTAAAGGATAGGTTATAACTACATCCAATATATTGGTCTGGTTTCAAAATTACTCAATGTTGCACACATTATAAGCTATATAATGAATTTATATAATTTAAGAAGAAACATCCCATAAAATATAGTGGTGTTATATTCTTCCCTCCTTCAAAATTTTGATCATCGAAATATTTCATGTATAAATACCTCTACAAATATGTGGGTGGTTCTTCTTCATAACATAATCAAGTTTTCGCGTTGCCTCCTCCAATTTATGTTTTCTCTTATGAATGTTTACCAATCGAGTCATCTGATTTCTCAATAATTTATCTCTAGTGTCAAGAATCATGATAGGCTCTTCACAGTAAGAGAAGCCAGGTTCCAATTCTTTTTCCTCATAGGTGAGTACATTCGTTGGGTCTGGCATGTTCTTTTTTACCAAATACACATTTAACAAATTATTATCCTTAAAGAGACATGGAATCATCACTAAAAAGTAACCTACAACACCAATTCTATCTAGAATGTCTAATGGTGTGATGTAAATGGGGCTCATTTCCATTTCTTACTGAACTATAGGACTCCCTTCAATGGAGATACTTTTAGAAAGTGATGATCTCCCACTTGAAATTCATAATCCATTCACTGATTATCTGCATAGATCTTCTTCCTACTTTGGACTACATTAATATGGTCTTGAATTGTATTTACCTTTTTATTTGTCACTTTGATAGGTTTTGGGGCTATAAGTTTCCTCTCACCAACTTCGTCTCAAAATTTTTATGTTTGACATCTCTTTCCATATAATGCTCTATATGGCACCATATGATTACAATAATGGAAACTATTATTATAGGAAAACCCCACCAAGTGTAAGTAATGATCCCACATACATTTAAAGTCAAGAGAAAGTGATCTCAACATGTCTTCAGGTGTTTTAATAGTCCTTTCAGAATATCCATCAGTTTGTGGGTGATAAGAAATACTCATATAAAGCTTAGTATCTAGATCATTCTGAACAATTTTCCTGAATTTTAATGTAAATCAAGGATCTCTATTTGAAACAATCGATAAAGGTGAACCATCAAGTCTTAAAATATCATTAATATAGAGTCTTTCTGGGTGATCAATTGGTAAATCCTCTCTTATAGCAACGAAATATGATGATTTTCTAAAATGATCAATAATTACCCATATTCCATCATTCCTTCTTGGTTTCCTCAGCAGTCCTACGAAAAATTACATCATAATTTCATCCCACTTCAACATATTAATAGGTATAGGTTTCATGACCCCTCTTGGATGTTGTCTCTAGGTCTTCATTTGATCACAAACTAGAAAACTTGACACATAATCAGCAATTTCTCACCACATGTTATCCCACCAAAAATGTTCCTTCAGATATATGTACATATTGGAACTATCGGGGTGTATATAGAAATTTAAACTATGATAATCATGTAATAGTTCCCTTATTAGTTCAAGTATTGCTGGAATGCATAACTTCTTTTCAAATTTCAGAACTCCATCCTCAAACATGAAGTCTGCCAACCTTGCATCCTCAACATCTTTAATTATTTTTTGAAGGTATTAATCATCAGATTGATATATTTTTATATTCTACAATAAATATGGTTTATCAGTCATTTAAAAAAACAATTATGTTTCGTCTTTATTAAAAATTATCATATCCATCATTACTAGAACATGGAATATATGATATATCTCAATCCTCATTTGGGTCATAAATCAATGGTTTTTCCTTATTAATTTATCTTCCACCTTATTTTCCTATCAAGGGTGGTAGTGTATAGAATAATCATAATCTTTGAGTAACTCCAGCCATCTCCTTTTCCTCATATTTAGTTCCTTTAGTGTGAAAATGTATTTAAAACTCCTTTGATCCTTATATATCTCACATATTTCACAATAGAGATACTTTCTCCATATTTTTAGAGAAAAAATTGCAGTTGATAACTCAGGATCATGAGTAGTATAATTTTTCTCATGAATCTTCAGCTTCCTTGATTCATAAGCATAGATTTATCATTTTTCATAAGCACACAACCAAGTATATTATCTGAGGCATCATTTTATATCACAATCACAACATTTTCAGATGGTAGAGTCAAAATTGGGGCATTGAACAATCTTTTTTTCAATACATCAAATCACTCTATAAATTATGTTTTTCATTCAAACTTAACCCATTTACATGTGAGGTTGGTTAGTGGGTTAACCAATCATGCAAAATTCTGAACTAATCGCCGATTGAAACCTACTAAGACAATAAAACTATGTACCATGGTTATGTTTATTAGCATGTTCCATTCTTTCATTTCATTTTTCTTTTCATTATCAACTGAGATTCCATCCTCAAAGTCAATATGGATAAGAAAAAAATATGATTGAAGCCAAAATTCACACCTGCTAAACAATCCATAAACTTATTTCTTCTAACAGTTTTTAGAATGATCCGCAAGTGATTATCATTGTCTATATATATTTTGGAGTAAACTAGGATAATATCAATAAATTCCAAAACAACGTCATCAATATTTTCTATACATTCTCTATTAATTAGATACAAGAAAAAATAGTGTGCATTAGTTTACTCCAAAAGGCATTATTGTAGACTCTTAATACCCATACCTGGTTCAAAATGCTATCTTTGGAATGTAGTCCTTCCTCACACGCATTTGATTATACCTAAATTGAAGTTCAATCATTGAAAAATATTGGGCTCCGTGAAGTAGATCGAATAAATCATCAATGAGAGGAAGAGGATAATTGTTCTTTTTCATAATAGCATTGGTCTCTATATAGTCATTGCACAACCTCATAGATCCATCTCTCTTCTTGAAAAATAAAACATGGGCTCCCCATGGGAAAAACATGGGAGAATAAATCATTCATCAGTCAATTATTCTAGTTGTTTCTTGAATTCTACCAATTCAATAGTAGTTACTCTATAAGGACTCTTTGATGTAGGTCTTGAACTACGAATTAAATCAATAGTGAACTCAACTTCCTACTCTAGAGGATGCCCTTGTAAATCCTCTGGAAACACATCAACATATTCTTGTACAGTAGGTACATCATCGACATGAAGGGTTATTTCCTCACTCATAGATATCTAGTTTTCATCCTCCCAAAGAATTTCGTTCAATAGAGCTATTGGGGGTGGATCTAGATAATAATCATATATAGAGGTTTCTACTCTAAAGATAAGGGATTCAATATCATCCTATAAAAGTGGAACTTCCTTATTTTAACAATATATTTTTTCATCATGAAATGAATTAAAATCAATAAAATGGATTATATCAATTTCAATCATGGGCATGATGATATAATGTTTATATAAGTCACGTTCATATGCCATTATGGGAACTTCATGACACATCTTTTTTGCAAGGATACATCCCTTATGAGTTTTGACTGAAAACGCCTTTATTAAATAAAATTGTAAATATCAAATTTTCATGGAAAACAACGAAGATATAAAAGAATGTGATGATCCAAAATCTAATAATGCACTGACTAAATTTGAGAACACAAATAATGTACCTGCCACCACATCATTAGGAACCTTAACCTCTGTGGTTGTGATCAAATAAGCTTTCCCTTTCTCCTGTGGCCTTTTCCGAGGCAGTTTCCTTGACATATAGGAAGATATTTTTCATACCTTCCAATATCCTTAAAATTATAGCATTGAAAATTATGGATTTATATCTTCCCCTGGAATTTACTAGTGATCCTTTTCTCCATACTTATAACAAAATCCATTCCATTCAAGCATTTTTCTTGATGGTTCTTTCCATAATTCTCACATAATGGGTAATGCTTCATTCCCATCATATTCATTGGAGATTAACCTTTTCTATGATTATCATAAGTGATATTCTTCTCTTGATTTCAATTGAACAATATTGATCTAGAAAATTCCTTCCCCGTTTTTATCGAACTTAATACAATTTCATCATAGGATGAAATTTTTTGAGAAGCCAGTTCCCTTTAAAGACATGGATTATGACCTTCAAATAAATTATCAATATTGTATTCTAAATCTCTTATTTAATCTATATAAAACCATGCTAGTATAGAGATAGTGTCCTCATACCCCTCAACACTATATTCTTCCATTTGTTTCATGCTATGAAATTTTTTCTTCCTTTAAATCTGATTTTCATGAGGGAAATATTTTTCAAACAATACTTACATAAAAGTTCACCATTCCATATCTTTTATCCAATCTTCCACTGTGGTATTATGGATCATGGAACACTATATATAAACATCACCATTGAGAAAATATTATGATAGTACTAACTTTTCATTTTCGTTTCATCTTAATGCCAAAAAATAACTTTTCAAGGGACTTAATCCACTACTCAACTACCACTGGATAAGTAGTCCCAATAAAATATGGGTGATTCTATCACATTAAATGATCCAACATAGGTGTATCATGGTTATTCATCATATCCTTAGTGATTTGTCCTAATTTGGTCATGATCTAATCCTCTCTAACACTGACTGTGTTGACTTTCTCATTGGGTAAATACCTACATTGTCTACAGGTACTAATTCCCTTTGTTCTATTATACACCATCACTAAAGAATGTCATACACAAACGTAGGTTATAATTCATAATTTCTAAATAACAAAAACATATGAATGCTTGAAAATTTATGGTCCAATAATCTCATAATAATAAAAATGGTTTATATTTACACTTAAATCCTCCATAATGTTTTGTAAAAAAAATTGAATTATCTTATGTATAAAAACCCTTCTTTTTATTACAGACTTATACCAGATTTATTACATAAAATATTCAACTGATAAAACATATAATATCAAGAGATCTAGTGCCTTTGGGGATTGGGAAAATTACATAACATATTAGAACATAAAACACACTACATCTTTATTGAAAACATCCTTTACATGATCACTACATTCCCTCGTAATTAGCATTACATGGGATAACTAGAGGACATTCATAAGAAAAAGGTGAGCTATAAAGCCCAATAAGGGAATAAAAATTTAATAACATGAGTAATATAATACATGTTAGACAATAGGAATATCAATGGATCACAAGAGAAACATGAACATAAAGGCATGATAAATCACAATAATCATAACATGGAAATGTGGCAATAACACTTAACATGGAATTAGCATTAGTCGAGGCTCATTGCACATGGAGCATGAGTAAACCCTCATTGAACAAGAAGAATTTTTAAAACCTCATTGAAATTCAATTATCATTAGTCAAAACCCATTGCACATGACATATCATGATACTATACTTTACCAAATGCATTAGAGTGCTATCTGGGCCCACCATTTTTAAACATTTCATTTCATGCATAAGTGTGCCACATGGATCATACAGCATGGAATCAATCATAATAATTTATTCCAAGATAAAGGTATTTGGAATACATACATGATGCTTTATAATAAATTTTTAAATGTTCATAACGTTTAAAACCCTTGATAGAGAAATGGGCATGGTATTCACTACACAATGACATTGGCTTGGAAAATCAAAGTGCAATTTCGGAAGCATAACGGCGTGAAATAAGAACTCATAAAAAATGTTTGATGATAGAGAAAGGGGTGTATCATAATATTTAGATGAAATGGAAATTAATGGTGTCATATAGATACATTTAACAACAAACATAATGGAATTTAGATTCATAATTCAAAAGAATAACTTGGATGCAAAAGAGGAGTGAGAAATCCCTCATAGAATTTTGGCATGGTAAAAGGTCTACATGGGAGGAATTAATGAGAGAGAAATGGGTCTCCCATAATCCAAAAATAAATAGGGATGTAATTTGGGAGGTGAAAAATCATACCCCAACATTTGTAATTGAAAAAAAAGGGAATAAAAACTTAAAGAAAATTGGACCAAAATGAGAAACGAAGAAATCCCTAACTTGAATGTGTGATCCCAAAGGCATGGGAAAGGCTTGAGTAAGGCTTCTTGGGAGCTTGGGGCACCATGGCAGGATTATATAGAGAGGATTTCAGGGGTGTTTCTAACTCCCAAGTCTTTTAGTGAAGAGTAAGTGTGAGCTTGGGTGGGTTTATGTAGGAAAGGAGAGGGAATGCTTTATTATTTAGGTTAGGGACACCTCACATTAAACTAATCAATACCAAATACCATCCCATTGTTTCTTCCCATGATTTTTTCCAAATAAGAGTGGAATACAATATTTTATATGTCCAATGTCCGAAATTCTTAAAATAATAGGGTTGATTATGTTGAGGTGAGTCACACTCTCACGGAAAACAATTTAAAAAGACAAAATGTTTTATAAGTCTTGGATGGTCCACAAAATCTTTGTGAAAAATAAATCAAACAAATCCAAAAACCCATTATATTAATGCTAAAACATATATTTGCCGAACATAATGTTTATAGTATTTTATTACTTCACTATTGGGTCATTATGATGACATAAAACACATTATATATTTAAACGGTATTTAATTTTTACCCAAAAATTTGACTATCTCAGAAAATTATGAAAAATTCATCGTTGGATAATTTTGACATCCTGATTAAAAAAATAATATTAATTTTATCTAAATAATTTTATAAATATGTGAATTTTTTCTTTTAAAATAAAAATCGACATTTACCAAAAAATCATGGGTTTTGACAAAAATAGTTTCCAAACCATACTAAAATTTACAATTACATTCATAAAATAATATGATCAATTATATTTAATAAAAATATTTTATTAAAATATTATTTAATTAAAAAATTAATTAATTCATCAAAATATATTTCTTAGTTCATTATTTACTAATAATACTATTGGTGGTTTAAAAACAATTTAGAAAGTAACAATAATAAAAGGAAGTCACATTCTTTGTACAAAAATAATTTACATTGTCATAGTGCTAGGGTCTTGTTACATAACCCCTTATAACACCCGCATAATCCCGAAGGGTATGTTTTTTTGATGGTGACAGACTCTTGGGGTGGCTCGGATAAAATTGCTCAGGTAGTTATCTCTATTAACTTCCACTTCTCCAGTAGTCGGTTCCGCTCAAGCATAACTTGTTCAAGCTCGACTTGGGAATGGTCAAGAGTGAATCCCAAAGACGCCAGCTCCTTTCTGAGCTCTGACAAATGAGATTCGTACAAGGAAAGTCTACTGGATGAGGCCATCACTTCAATTGTCTATGTAAATTGGATTTTTTAAAGCCATATATTTATAATAATCATGTGATTACAGTTCAACAACTATATTAGCAACAGTCACAATTCATAATGATTTTTTAAAATATAGAAACAATACACCGACGAAGTTCACATTTTTTAAAACCATAATAAGACATTTAAAAAGATTAAGAGGAATTTTCAGTAATGAATGTTTGGGTCATTACAAGCTTCCCCCCTTAAGAAATTTCGCCCTCAAAATTTCCTTCTCCCACTCGAAAACAAATGCAGGTAACTCTACTTCATCACTTTCTCTGATTCCCATGTCACGTCTTCAAACATGTGGTTTCGCCACAACACCTTGATGAGGAGATTTGTCTTATTTCGTAGAAATTTTTCTCTATAGTATAAGATCTTCACTAGTTTCTCTTAGTAAGAAAGATAATCCTCTAGCTGTATTACCACAGAAGATGGTACATGTGAAGGGATTGGTATGTACTTCCTTAAAAGGGATACATTAAATACCTCATGTACTCTGGCCATGGTAGGTGGAAGTGCTAGTCAATTGGCCGCAACCCCAACAAGATCTTGAATCTCAAAGGGGCCAATGTACCTAGGACTTAAATTCCCTTTTTCCAAACCTCATGACCTTCTTCCATGGAGATATGTGTAGAAATATCATGTCTCTAAATTTAAACTCAAGGTCTCAGCAACGTTTATCTACATAACTCTTCTATCGAACTTGGGCTGCCTTGATATACTGTTGAATGGTTTTCACCATCTCCACCATTTTTTTAACAATTACTAATCCTAGCAGATTATTCTCACCAACTTCATCCAAACATGCTGGTGTTCTGCACCTCTACCCATATAGTGATTCGTATGGTTCCATTTGGATGCTGGAGTGGAAGTTGTTATAGTATGATAATTTAACCAGTGGAAGATATTGGCCCAGCCCTCCTTTGAAGTCCATAGAACATGATCTTAACATATCCTCCAGTGTCTGAATAGTTCACTCAAATTGGACATCAGTTTGAGGATGATAGGTCATACTGATGTTTAGTACGGTATCTAGAGCATGTTGAAGAATCTTCCAAAACGTAGAGGTGAATATTGGATCTCAATGGGATAAAAATGATAGTGGTACTCCATTTATCCTTACCACTGCCCTGATATATATCTATACCATTTGATCCAATGAGAAATCATCCTAGATTGCAATGAAGTGTGTAGATTTTGTAAGATGATCCAAAACAACCCAGACTATATTATTGCCTTTGGAATTTCTCTGCAAGTCTGGTGACAAAGTCCATGGGGATGTTCTCCCATTTCCATGATGGTATGGGCAATCGTTGCATCATCTCCTTACACATCAGCCTCTATTCCTTCACTTGCTGACACACTAGGAACTTTGATGTATACTCAGTGATCTCCTTCTTCATATTATCCCATCAAATTCTCTCGAAGATCTCGATACATCATGGACTTTCCTTGGTGAATAGATAAATTTGAACTTTGTGCATCATCCAAAGGTTCCTTCTAAAACTTCGGACTTTATGGAACACATGGTCAATTTCCAAATCTCACATTTCATTCTTTATTAACATTGAACACTGAGGATTTTCCTTTTCTGATAGCTTCCACTTTCTTCTAAATTCCCACATAATCCTTTTGAGCATCCTTTAACATTTACAAAAGAGATGGATCAGAAATCATTTGTGAAAGGATTGATGATGTTCCCTTCTTTATGATTCTCAGGTCCATCATCATCAAGTCTAAGAAGATTGGGTCCTTCTCAATTCTCATCAATGATATAATTGCTTGGTCCTTTATACTTAGAGTATATTCCACCTTTTTCACTTTCATAGGGTGGTAATGGATTGAGTAGTCATAGTATTTGATCAGATGTAACCATCTTCATTGGGGAATGTTCAACTCTTTCTGTGTGAATATATACTTGAGGCTTTTGTGGTTCTTATATATTTCACACTTCTCCCCAATGAGATAATGCCTCCAAATTTTTAAAGTGAAGATCACTACAGCCAACTCGAAATCATGTGTTGGATTATTCTGCTCATGAACATTCATTTTCCTTGAAGAATAGGCAATTTCTTTTTCATTTTTCATCAACACACAGCCTAGGCCCTTTTACGAAGCATCACTAAATACCACAAAAATTTCTGCACTTGTGGGTAAAGTGAGTGCAGACGCAGTGATAAGCCTCCTTTTTAACTCTTTGAATCATTCTTTGCATTCGTCACTCCACAAAATCTTTACTCCCTTCCGAGTTTACTTGGTAAGAGGGTTGGACAATCGTGATAAATTTCCCACAAATTATTGATAATATCCATATAACCCCAAGAATCTATGGATATATGATACCGATGTTGACCTCGACCATCCCTCAATTATATCTTTTTTGGAGGGATCCACAGATATCCAGTTGCTTATGATGATATGGCCCAAGAATGAGACCTCCTTTAACCAGAACTCACACTTGTTGTACTTTTCTTCAAGATTCTCCTTCTGCAAGGTCTCTAGTATAGTTCTTAGATGCTCCTCCGGATCCTCGTTGGTTTTAGAGTATATTGGAATATCATCTATAAATACTACAAAAAATATTTCTAGGTTATCCCTAAAGACTCTCTACATCAAGTCCATTAAGATTTCTGGAGTATTGGTGAGTTTGAAAGGCACTGGTATGAATTCATAGTGCTCGTATCTAGTATGAAAAGAAGTCTAGGTGATATCATTATTTTTCACACTTACTTGATAATATCCCGACAGCAAATCCACCTTGTATATGTATTGTGCTCCACGCAGCTGACCGAAAAAGTCATCAATTTTTGGGAGAGGATACTTGTTCATTATCTTTATTTTATTAAGCACACGATAATCGATGAAAATGCACATTGACCCAAACTTCTTCTTGATGAAGAGGACTAGTTCACCCCCATGGCGATGAACATGGGCGTATAAACCCTTTATCTAGATTCTCTTGTAGTTGTTTCATTATCTCCTCATGCTCCACAACAACCATTCTATATGGAGTCTTGAATATTTTCAATGCCCGAGGTATAAGATCAATTGAGAATTCAACATCTCTTCTAGGAGGAAGACCATGCAATTACTTTGGAAACACTTTAGAGAATTCCATCACAATAGGCATGTCATCAAGGATGTTTTCCTCCTTAGAGTCAATCATCTGATCCATATACACATTCTCATAGGGAAATAATATCCAAGAGTGAGATGATGGAGCTAAAGAAGATTCATCTTCCTCCTTGCACTTGTACAGAATCGAGGGTCGATTCTCCACATCGAGATTGATTTCCCTCTCACGGTAATTTTTGTTGGCTATATATAAATAAATCCAATCCATTATGAGAATTGAATCAAATTCCACTATAGGGAGTATGATAAGGTTCACTGTGAAGTTCAATCCACTGATTATGATAGAGGATGAGGTACATTCATGGGATGCAATGATTGCCCCATTTTTCGTATTCACCGACATCTTTACTTCAAATATTTTTTGTGGTGCTGGGATTGATCTACTGAACTTTTGGGATATAAAAGAATGCATAGAATCTAAATCAAAAAGTATGCTCAATATTCTTGAATGAATAACTATATTACCAATCACCACTTCTTTTTCAGGGTTCACATCCATAATAGTGATGGAAAAAGATCGCCCTTGGTGCCTTTGAGGTTGTTGGTTGCCTCTGAAATTCCTTGGATAAGGTCACTGCTTTGAAAAATGCCCTAGTTCTTTGCAGTTGTAGCAATGAACAGCCCGTTGAGGTTCGAATGGAGAATTCCTCTACTCTGTTGTAGACGTGGGTTTTTCTTATCAACAGTTCACAGCTAGGTTCCCTTCTCTTCAACACCTAAAGCATTTCCTCGTCCCCTTTAGGAAATTTCCATGGTACTTATTTCTGCACCATTGGCAAGTGGAGTGCAGTATCTTCTTAGCACCATTGGATTTATCCATCAAACCGGCAGTATTGAAGTCCACATTATTCTTATTATCCCCATGATAACCCTATTATTTTCCAATCTCCATTTTTACCTTGAGGGTTCATCAGAAAATTTTCTCATAGTTGTCAAAGTCACGGATCACCATCGCTTTACGTAGGCTAGGTTTCATCCCACCGAAGAACCAGTCAACCTTGAATTCATGGGTAACAACAAAGCCAAAGCCATATTGTGAATCCTTGTGAAGTTTTCCTTATATGCTCCAATAGATTCGTCATCTTTTTTCTTGATGGAATGGAAGTCTCCATCCATATTATGTCGAAGGGTGCATCGAAAATATTAATCAAAAAACATCATCCATAAATCCTTCCATTCCAACACCTTGATCTATTCCTTAAGCTTCGTATTTTTTTATCAATGTCCACCATTAATTGGCTTCACCTTCCTTATGATAAGTAGCCAGAAGAACCTTCTCTAGTTTGGAACATTGAAGGATGGATAATATCATTTCAATTGAGTTGATCCATTGTTCGGTGATTGAGGGATCAGACAATCCATTAAAAGTAGGAGGACTTTGTATCATGAAGCTCTCAATAGAGGCTTGTTCATTCTTAGGGGGAGGTTAAAATTCCTCTTGACCCATGTTTCTATTGAAATCATTAGTCAACTGATAAATAAGTGTGTAAATGTTCACGATTCCTGCTCCCATCGGATTTGGCATCTCATTTTCATAGTCATCATATTGATCTTCACATCAGTTGTTAGCCCGAGTCCTCCTATTTCCGGACATTGGATGGAATAAAAGGAAAGTTAGGGGTAACACATAAAGGGTAATCCAAGGACAAAACTGATGACTTATAAATTAGTTTTTTTTCATTAACTTATAAATCCTTAGCCTTCGGTCTATGTTATCCATGATCTACTTTCTAACATATATTCTTAGGTGAGTTTTTTAATTCACATAATAAGGGATCATACTAATATTATGAATTTACCATAGAATATCCTCCTAGAGTGTCATAACCAAGAGTGCAGCAAGGGCCACTGTCGTGCACCAGTTCCCATTTGAGTCTATCTTAATGCGGTGTTTTTGGGTTTTACCCCTAGGATACATTTGTGCCAGAGCTGCCTGAATCAGCTCGTATCCAGACAGAGATGTATTTTCTTGATAGACCACTAACTCAATACTCACCAATACTTAGGGATGTTTTTATTATACTTATTCTTATCTCTATGTCTTCACTAGGGTTGTTTAATCCTAATCTCAAAAATAACTAAACATGTCCTTTGATACAATCTATAACAACTCTGCTTTTTATTACTCACTTAAAACTTGATTTATTACATAAAATATTCTCTTGATACAACATATAATATTTAGAGTTCTAGTTTTTTTGGGACATAAGAACATTACATAACATCCTAGATCATAAAACACACAACATCTTTATTGAAAACAACATTTACATGACAACTACATTCCCTTGTACATAGCATTGCATGGGATAACCTGAGGACATGCATAAGAAAAGGGTCAGCTATAAATCCAAATATAGGAATAAACATGTAATAACATGAGGAATATAATACATGTTATAAAATAGGCATATAAATGGATAACAAGAGAAAAATGAACATAAATGCTTGATAAAGCATGATAATCATAACATGGAAATGTGGCAACAACACTTAACATGGAATTAGCATGAGCTAAGACTCATTGCACATGGGGCATGAGTAAACACTCATTACAAATGAATCATGAGTAAACCCTCATTGTAATTTAACTAGCATGAGTCAACACCTGTTTCACATGACATAACATGATATTATACTTTACCCAATGCATTAGAGCGCTATCAGGGAAAACCCTTCTTAAACATTTCATTTCATGCATAAGTGTTTCACATGGATCATACAACATGGAATCAATCATAGTAATTTATTCCAAGATAAAGGGATGCGGAATACATACATGAATATTTAAAATCAATTTTTAATTGTTCATAAAGTTGAATACCCTTGATAGAGAAATGGGCATGGTATTCACTACACAATGACATTGTCTTGGAAAATCGTAGTGCAATTTTGGCAGCATAACGACGTGAAATAGGAACTAATAAAAACTGTTTGATGATAGAGAAAGGGGTGTATCATCATATTTACATAAAATGTACAGTAAGGGTGTTATATAGATACATGTACCAACAAACGTCGGAATTTTGATTCAAAATTCAGAAGAATAACTTGAATGTAAAAGAGGAGAGAGAAATCCCTCATGGAATTTCGGCATGGTAATAGGTCTACATGGGAGGCATTAATGAGAGAGAAATGGGTCTCCCATCATCCAAACATAAATAGGGTAGTAATGGGGGAGGTGAAAAATAATACCCCAACATTTGTAATTGAAAACAAAAGGGAATAAAAACTTAATGAAAATTGGACCAAAATGAGAAATGAAGAAATCCCTAACTGTGATGTGTGATCCCAAAGGCATGGGAGAGGCTTTAGTAAGGCTTCATGGGATATTAGGGCACCAGGGGAGGATTATAGAGAGGATTTCATGGTTTTTTCAAACTCCAAAGGCATTTAGTGAAGTGGAAGTGGGTGCTTGGGTGGGATTATGTAGGAAAGGAGAGGGAATGCTTTATTATTTAGGTTTGGGAAACCTCACATTAAACTAATCAATACCAAAAACCATCCCATTGTTTTTTCCCATGGTTTTTTCCAAATAAAACTGGAAAAAAATATTTTATATGTCCAATGTCCTAAATTATTAAAATAATAGGGTTGATTATGTTGAGGTGAGTCACACTCTCAAGGAAAACAATTTAAAAAGACAAAATGTTTTATAAGTCATTGATGGTCCACAAAATCTTTGTAAAATAAATAAAAAAAATCCAAAAACACATTTTATTAATTATAAAACATATATTCTATGAACATAATGTTTATATTATTTTATTACCTCACTATCGGGTAATTATGATGACATAAAACACATTATATATTTAAGTGGTATTTAATTTTTACCCAAAAAATCAACTATCTCAGAAAATTATGAAAAATTCATTGTTGGATAATTTTGACATCCTGATTCAAAAAATAATTTTCATTTTATATAAATAATTTTATAAATATGTTAATTTTTACTTTTAAAATAAAAACTGTCATTTACCGAAAATTTATGGGTTTTGACAAAAACAATTTTCAAACCTTATTAAAAATTACAATTTCATTTATAAAATAATATAATTTATATTTAATAAAAAATAATTTAATAATAACATTTTTAATAAAATATTATTTAATTCAAAAATTAATTAATTCATCAAAATATATTTCATAGTTGATTATTAACTAAAAATACAATTGGTGGTTTAAAAACAATTTAGAAAGTAACAATAAGAAAATGAAGGCCCATTCTTTATACAAAAATATTGTGCAATGTCATAGTGCTAGGGTCTTGTTGCATAACCCATTATAACACCCTCATAAGCCTGAAGGGTACGGTTTGTGATGGTGGTGGACTCTTGGGGTGGTTTGGATAAAATTGCTCGGGTGGTAATCTCTATTAACTACCACTTCTCCAGTAGTCGGTTCCTCTCAAGTTTAACATGTTCAAGCTCGGCATGGGCTTGGTCAAGAGTGAATCCCAAAGACGCCACCTCCTTTTTGAGCTCTGACAAATGAGATTCATACGAGGAAAGTCTACTAGATGAGTCCATGACTTCCTTTGTCTAAGTAAATTGGATTTGTTAAAGCCATATATTTATAATAATCATGTGATCACTGTTCAATAGCTATATTAGCAATGGTCACAATTCATAAAGATATTCTAAAATACAGAAACAAGATACCAATGATGTTCACATTTTATATAACCATAACATGACATTTAAATTTATCAAGTGTAATTTTCATTAATGAATAGTTGGGTCGTTACAATCTTCCCCCCCCCCCTTAAGAAATTTCACACTCAAAATTTACTTCTCCCACCTAAATACAAATGTGGGTAAGTCTGCTTCATCACTTTCTCTAATTCCCATGTCGCTTCTTCAAACTTGTGATTTCGCCACAACACCTTGATGAGGGGAATTGTCTTATTTCGTAGAAATATTTCTCTATGATCTAAGATATTCACTAGTTTATCCTTTAAATAAATGTCATCCTCTAGCAGTAATACCTCTAAAGAGGGTACATGTGAATGGTTTGGTATGTAATTCCTTAAAAGTGATACATGAAAGACCTCATGTACTTTGGACAGGGTAGGTGGAAGTTCTAGTCGATTGGCCACAACCCCAACACAATCTTGAATCTCAAAAGGGCTGATGTACCTAGGACTTAACTTCCCTTTTCCAAACCTTATGATGTTCTTCCATATAGATATGTGCAGAAATATCATGTCCCCAACTTTAAACTTCAGGTCTCATCAACGTTTATCTGTATAACTCTTCTTTCAAATTTGGGCTCCCTTGATATACTGCTGAATGTTTTCAACTTCTCCACCATTTTTTTAACATTTCTAGTCCTAGCAGATTTTGCTCACCAAATTCATCCAAACACGTTGGTGTTCTGCACCTCTTCCAATATTGGGATTCGTAAGGTGCCATTCAGATGCTCAAGTGGAAACTATTATAGTATGAGAATTTAACCACTTGAAGATGTTGGTCCAACCCTCCATTGAAGTCCACAGAACACGATCTTAACATATCCTCCGGTTTCTGAATAGTTCACTCGGATTGGAAATTAGTTTGAGGATGATAGGTCATACTGATGTTTAGTACAGTATCCATAGCATGTTGAAGAATCTTCCAAAATGTAGAGGTGAATCTTGGATCTCAATTGGATAAAATTGATAGTGGTACTCCATGAAGCCTTACCACTTCCCTGATATATATCTTTACCATTTGATCCAATGAGAAATCATCTTGGATTGAAATTAAGTGTATAGAATTTGTAAGATGATCCAAAACAACCCAGACTATATTATTTCCTTTGGAATTTCTTTTCATGTCTGGTGACAATGTCCATGGTGATGTTCTCCCATTTCCATGCTGGTATGGGCAATGGTTGCATCATCCCCTTATACATCAACCTATATTATTTCACTTACTGACACACCAGGAACTTTGAGGTATACTCAGTGATCTCCTTCTTCATATTATCTCACCAAATTCTCTCAGAGATCTCGATACATCTTGGACTTTTTTGGGTGAATAGAGAAATTTGAACTACGTGCATCATCCAATGGTTCCTTCTACAACTTCGGAATTTATGGAACACATAGACATTTCCAAAATCTCACAATTCCTTCTTTATTAACATTGAACTTTGAGGATTTTCCTTTTCTAATAGCTTCCACTTTCTTCTAAATTCCCACATCATCGTTTTGAGAATCCTTTAACATTTACAAAATAGATGGTTGAGCAATCATTTGTGAAAGGATTGATGATGTTCCCTTATTTATGATTCCCATGTCCATATTCATCAAAACTAAGAAGATTGTGTCCTTCTAAATTCTCATCAATGATAGAATTGCTCGGTCCTTTTTACTTAGAGTATATGCCACCTTGTTCGCTTTCCCATGGTGTTAATGGATTGAGTAGTCATAATCTTTGATCAGCTCTAACCATCTTCAATTGGGAATGTTCAACTCTTTCTGTGTGAATATATACTTGAGGCTTTTGTGGTTCGTATATATTTGACACTTCTCCTGAATGAGATAATGCCTCCAAATTTTTAAATTGAAGATCACTACAGCCAACTCAAAATCATGTGTTGGATAATTCTGCTCATGAACATTCAATTGCCTTGAAGCATAGGCAATGAATTTTTCATTTTTCATCAACACACAGCCTAAGACCTTCTACAAATCCTCACTAAATACCCCAAAAAGTTCTCCACTTGTGTGTAAAGTGAGTGAGGGCTCAGTGATAAGCCTCCTTTTTAACTCCTTGAATCTTTCTTTTCATTCATCACTACAAGAAAGATTTACTCCCTTCCGAGTTTTCTTGGTAATAGGGTTGGGCAATCTTGATAAATTTCTCACAAATCATTGATAATATCCAGCTTACCCCAAGAAGCTACGAATATCTGTTACCGATGTTGGCCTCGACTATCCCTCAATTATATCTTTTTTGGAGGGATCCGCAGATATCTAGTTTCTTGTGATGATATGGCCCAAGAATGAGACCTCTTTCAACTAGAAGTCACACTTTTTGTACTTTGGTTTGAGATTATCCTTCTGCAAGGTCTCTAGTACAGTTCTTAGATGCTTCTCATGATCCTCATTGGTTTTGGAGTATATTTGAATATCATCTATAATGACTACAAAAAATTAGTCTGGGTTATCTTTAAAGACTCTCTTCATCAATTCAATTAATATTTCTAGAGTATTAGTGAATCTAAAAGGTGTTACTACGAATTCATAGTGCTCGTATCTAGTATGAAAAGCAGTCTTGGTGATATCTTTCTTCTTCACACTTACTTGATAATATCCTGACCATAAATCCACCTTGGACAAGTATTGTGCTCCATGAATCTGATCAAAAAATTCATCAATTTGTGGGAGAGGATACTTTTTCATTATATTTATTTTATTAAGCATGCGAAAATTGATGAAAAGGAACATTGACCCATAATTCTTCTTGACGAAGAGGACTAGTTCACCCCATGATGAAGAACATGGGAGTATAAACCCTTTATCCAGATTCTCCTGTAGTTGTTTCTTTATCTCCCCAAGCTCCACGACAACTATTCTATATGGATTATTGAATATTGGTAATTCCCCAGGTATAATATCAATTCAGAATTCAACATCTCTTCTAGGAGGAAGACCATGGAATTACTGAGGAAACACTTCAGAGAATTTCTTCACAATAGGCATGTCATCAAGGATGTTTCCCTCCTTAGACTCAATCATCTAAGCTATATACAAATTCTCATAGGGAAATAATATCCATGCATGAGATGATGGAGCAAAAGAATATTCATCTTCCTCCTTGCACTTGTACAGAATCGAAGGTCGATTCTCCACATGGATATTGATTTCCCTCTCACGGTAATTTATGTTGGCTCTATATAAAGAAAGCCAATCCATGATGATAATTGAATCAAATTCCACTAGAGGGAGTATTATGAGGTTCTCCATGAAGTTCAATCCACCGATTATGATAGAGGAGGAGTTATATTCAAGGGATGCAATGATTTACCCATTTTACGTATTCACCGACATCTTTAGTTCCATGTTTTATGGTGGTGCTGGGATTGATCTACTAAACTTTTAAGATAGAAAAGAATGCGTAGAATCTGAATCAAAAAGAATTCTCGCTATTCTTGAATGAAAAACTAGAGTACCAATCACCACATCTTTTTCGGGGTTCACTTCTGTAGTAGTGATGGAAAAATCTCTCCCTTAGTGACTTGAAGGTTGTTGGTTGCCTCCAAAATTCCTTGGATTAGGGTACTGATTTGAAAAACGCCATGGTTCATTGCAGTTGTAGTAATGAACAACCCATTGAGGTTCGAATGGATAATTCCTCTCATCTGTTGTAGCCGTGGGTTTTTTTCAGCACTTAACATCTAGGTTACCTTCTCTTCCACACCTAAAGTATTTCCTCGTCCCCTTCAGGAAATTTCCAAGGTTCTTATTTCTGCACCATTGGCAAGTGTTGTGATGGATCTTCTTAGCACCATTGGATTTATCCATCAGACTGCCAGCATTGAAGTCCACATTATGATTATTATCCCCATGCTACCCCTATTATTTTCAAATCTCTATTTTGACATTGAGGTCTCATCAGACAATTTTCTCATAGCTGTCAAAGTCATGGATCGCCATTGCTTTACGTAGGCTAGGTTTCAGCCCACTAAAGAAGCGGTCAACCTTGAATTCAGGGGTAACAATAAAGCCATAGGAATATTTTGAAAGCCTTGTGAATTTTTCCTCATACACTCCGATAGATTCGTCATCTTTTTTCATGATGGAAAGGACGTCTCTTTCCATCTTATGTTGGAGGGTGCATGGAAAATATTAATCAAAAAACATCTTCCAGAAATCCTTCCATTCCAACACCACGATCTATTGTTTAGGCTTCGTATTTTTTTCAATGTCCACCATTGATCGGCTTCACCTTCCAAATGATAAGCATCCAGAAGAACCGTCTCTAGTTTGGAACATTGAAGGATGGATAATATCTTTTCAATTGAGTTGATCCATTGTTCGGCGATTGAGGGATCATACGATCCATTAAAAGTAGGAGGCCTTTGTATCATGAAGCTCTCAATAGTAGCTTGTTCTTTCTTAGGGGGAGGTTAAAATTACTCTTGACCCATGTTTCTATATAAATCATTAGTTAACATAGAGATAAGTGTGGCAAAGTTCACGATTACCGCTCCCATCGGATTAGGCATCTCATTTTCACAGTCATCACATTGATCTTCACATCAGTTGTTAGCTCGAGTCCTCCTATTGTCGGCTATTGGCTAGAATAAACTGAAAGTTAGGGGTAACACATAAAGGGTAATCCATGGACAAAACTGATGACTTATAAATAACTTTTATTTCCTTAACTTATGAATCCCTAGGCTTCAGTCTATGTTATCCATGATCTACTTTCTAACATATATTCTTAGGGGCATTTTTTAATTCCCTTAATAAGGGTTCATACTAAGCTTATGAATTCACCAAAGAATATCCACCTAGAGTTTCATAACCAAGAGTACAGCAAGGGCTACTGTCATGCACTAGTTCCCATTTGAGTCTAGCTCAAAGCTGTGTTTTTGGGTTTTACACCTACAATTCATCCGTGCCAGAGCCGCCTCAACCAGATCATATCCAGATAGAGATTTATTTGCTTGATAGATCACTAACTCAATACTCACCAATACTTATAGATATTTTTATCATACTAATTCTTCCCTTTAGGTATTCACTAGGGTTTTTTAATCATAATCCCAAAAATAACTAAACTCGTCCATTGATACCATCTATAACAACTCTGCTTTTAATTACTCACTTAAAACCTGATTTATTACTTAAAATATTCTCTTGATACATCAAAGAATATCAATAGGTATAGTGTATTTGGGACTTAGGAACATTAAATAACATCTTAGAATATAAAACACACAACTTCTTTATCGAAATCAACCTTTACATGACCACTACATTCCCTCATACTTAGCAGTGCAGGGGATAACCAGAGGACATGCATAAGAAAACGGTCATCTATAAAGCCCAGTAAGGGAATAAACATGGAATAACATGAGTAATATAATAAATGTCAGAAAACAGGAATATAAATGGATAACAAGAGAAAAATGAACATAAAGGATTGATAAATCATGATAATCATAACATGGAAATGTGGCAACAACACTTAACATGGAATTAGCATGAGCTAAGGCTCATTGAACATGGAAAATGAGTAAACCCTCATTACAAATGAATAATGAGTAAAACCTCATTGTACTTTAATTATGATGAGTCAACACCCATTTCACATGACATATCACGATACTATACTTTACCCAATGCATTAGAGCGCTATTTGGGCGCACCCTTCTTAAACATTTCATTTCATGCATAAGTGTGCCACATGGATCATACAACATGGAATCAATCATCATCATTTATTCCAGGATAATGGATTTGGAATAAATAAAAGAAGCTTTATAATAAATAAGTAAATGTTCATAAAGGTAAATACGCTTGATAGAGAAATGGGCCTGGTCTTCACTACATAATGACATTGGCATGGAAAATTGTAGTGCAATTTTGGCAGCATAACAGTGTGAAATAAGAACTCATAAAAAATGGATGATGAGAGAAAAATGGGTATCTCATCATATTTACATGAATTTTATAGTAAGGTGTTCATATAGAAACATTTACCAACAAACTTAATGGCATTTAGATTCATAATTCAAAATAATTACTTGGATGTAAAAGAGGAGAGAGAAATCCTCACCGAATTTCGGCATGGTAATAGGTGTACATGGGAGGAATTAATGAGAGATAAATGGGTCTCCCATCATACAAACAAAAATAGGGAAGTATGGGGGAGGTTCAAAATCATATCCAAACATTTATAATTGAGAAAATGTCATAAAACTTTAAAGAAAATTGCCCCAAAATGAGAAAGGAAGAAATCCCTTACTTGGAAGTGTGATCCCAAAGGCTTGGGAGGGGCTTGAGTGAGGCTTCTTGGGAGATTGGGGAACCTAGGGAGGATTATAAAGAGTAAAGGTCAGGTTTTGGTCTAAATCTAAATGATTTTAGTGAAGAGGAAGTGGGAGCATGGGTGGGTTTATATAGGAAAGGAGAAAGAATTCATTATTATTTAGGTTTGGGACACCTTAGTTTAAACTAATCAATACCACAAACCAGCCCATGGTTTTTTCCGAAGGGGAGTGGAAAAAATAATTTATAAGTCTAATGGCCGAACTTCTCAATATAACAGGGTTGCATATGGGGAGGTGAGTCACACTCTCAAGGAAAACAATTTAAAAAGACAAAATGTTTTATAAGTCTTGGAGGGTCCACAAAAGCTTTGTAAAATAAATCAAACACTTATAAAATCACATTATTTTAATTATAAAACATATATTGGTCGATCATAATGTTTATAGTATTTTATTACCACACTATTTGGTCATTATGATGTCATAAAACACATTATATATTTAAAAAATATTTAATTTTTATCCAAAAATTCGTCTCTCAGAAAATTATGAAACATTCACCATTGGATAATTTTTAAATCCAAATTCCAAAAATAATATTCATTTTATATAAATAATTTCATAAAAATGTGAATTTTTTACTTTTAAAATAAAAAAAGACATTTACTGAAAATTCATGCGTTTTGAAGAAAAACAGTGTTCAAACCTCAATAAAAATTAAAATTTCATTAATAAAATTATATGATCATAATTATTTATAAAAAATTAATTTAATAATAATATTTTATTAAATTTTTTTTTTCAAAAATCCATTAATTCATTAAATTAGATTTCTTAGTTGAATGTTAACTAAAAATACTATTTGGGCTTTCAAAACTATTTACAAAGTAGTAATAATAAAAAGAATGGATATTATTTATACAAAAATAATGTACATTGTCATTGTTCTATGATCTTGTTACATAAACCCTTATAACACACGCGTAAGACCGAAGGGTAAGGTGTGCTATGGTGATAGACCCTTGTAGTGGCTTGGATAATATCGCTCGAGTGTTAATCTCTATTAACTTCCACTTCTCCCGAAGTTGGTTCCGCTCAAACTTAACATGTTCAAGCTCGACGTGGGCTTGGTATAGAGTGAAGACCAAAGATGCCACCTCCTTTCAGAGCTCTGAAAAATGAGCTTCATATGGGAAATGTCTACTGGATTAGGCCATACCTTCCTTTGTCTGTGTAAATTGGATTTGTTAAAGCCCTATATTTATACTAATCATGTGATCACTGTTCAAAGGCTATATTAGCAACGGTCATAATTCAAAATGGTGCTTTAAAATCCATAAAGATAAAACCACTGAAGTTCACATTTTATATAACCATAATTAGACATTTAATTAGATCAAGATGAATTTTCATTAATGAATGTTTGGGTCGTTACATTAAGAATATCCCCTATGAGTTTCAAACTTGGTTCGAAGTAAGGCCCATTGACTTGTACCAGAATACACTAGGTTAATCTTGACTGACTGAAATTTAAATTTTTATTTCAAAAAATCTTTTGAGGAAATGTGAGAAACCATAGTGACATCAAAGAAATAGTACACAACCATGCCTCGATGGGCCAAGTTCATCAAGACAAAAGAAAATCCAATTCAAAAGTAAGAAAAATCCCCACCCTAGAAAAAAACAATATGATCAGCATCCACCTTCCCATCGCTGCATGGCTAGTTATCCCGTGAAAAAATAAATAGGCCCAGTATCGATGGAAAATGTCATACCCTCTAAAAACATCCAATTCCGAGTAGCAATTAAATAGAGGACACTCCCTACTGTGAACCTCATCTGGGAAGTACCTTACAAGAAAACTAGACGAAGTGTCTCATGGACCTAACCCATAGTCACACAGTGCCACAAAAAATTCACATATTTCAAACTGCATAGCCTCCAAAGTGCCCAGCAACATAGAGCAACCCAACCTTCACCAAGTCATAATAAATTAGAGCCAAATATTCATAGTCTAGAATACATTGCATCTTCGTTTGAGAAAGCCACAAAAAAAGAAACCCATAAAACCACAAACAATTCCAATGTCATGAGGAGTTCCCATTGAAAATCATACACTTTTCTGCCGCAATACCGACAATTCCACCACACCCACACTAGAAACAACCTCAAACGAATCCGTGATTACGATATGAAGCAAAAAATCACATTTGAGCTTCATATATCCAACACAGACAGCGTAACCAGATCCAAAAATGATGAATATCTGAAGAAAAAACCCCAACAACAAAACGAAAAAGGAAAATCAATGAGAAACAAACCAAACCCCAAATGTATCCTCTCGGCCTTGACGCAAACTGGAAAGATCCTGTCTCCGCTTTCACATGCTCACCCAAAAACCACCTCGAACCACCACACGCACTCCCAGAATACACAGAACAGCATTCCGACCAACATAAGGAGAAGCATGAGCATGTGTCACATGTTTCACCGTGCTACCAAATGAAACCCTACCCGATGAAGAGGGGGTTGAGCATGGAGAGGCCAGAAAATGATGAGAAGGGAAATCTAGCCATGAAAATGGAAACGCTACCCCTGAAAATGAATCTATCATCACGAGACCATCGCGAAGGATATGAAGGTGATTCGATGCGATCTGAAATGAATCAGAGCTCGGCGGAAATAGGGGAAACCCTACCAAGTCGGCGCCCCTTACGGGATCATCCTAGGTCAATCTTGAAAATCCTTGTTGGAGTTGTTACTCTTAGGTGTAACTATTGCATTACCATGTACACATATAGTTTCGAAACATGGATTTATTTTCAAGGAAGAACCACATAGTATCTACCTTAGAAAAATTCTATCATTTTACTATATGCTTATCCACAATGTCTATACTAGGGTTATGGTCACTAAGCTATGTTCCCTAAATCCGACTCCTATGGTTTCTATTAAACATCCTCTGATACCTACTTTAACACCCTGACCCCTAAATCCCAGAATTGGTGCATTAATACATTACATTGTCATGATTACAAGGAATAAATTCCTGATGGACTGATTAGTTTTTTAGTCTTGAAGAAACTAGATACATACATGGATCGCATTTTATATTGGGAAATGAAACAAAATATAATACATACCTAATGATAATAAAGTGAATCCATGAGATCTCAGTAAATGATATCTCCTTGATAAATTGTGCAAGGAAAACAAATGAAAAGGGTGAGATAAAATACTAACTATTGGTTACATATATTGGAATCATGAATCAATAATAAGGGGATCAAAACGAATTTTTCATAATCAATATGACGCGGTGAATAAATGAAAAAACCTCACCATTAAATAATTGATAATGAAAATGAATCAATAGATTTTTTCAATAGTTAAAACCTCATGGATAGTAATAATTGAATAATGAATAAATAGAATCATTATTATTTGAACGTCATGTATCTACCACATGAACCATAATAGTGTCGATATAGTTTATTTCAGTTGGTAGATACTCGTCTGATTTAGTTTTGGAAACAAAATTGAAGGGTTTGTTGCCAAATTATTTGTCTCATGAGACCTGTTGATGCATCTAGGGGCAATAGTAGGATCCTAAAATCAGTTTATGTCCAAATTATTCTTTATAAAAATATTTATTTCTAGAACAATATGCCTTTTCAAAATCTGTATTGAGTAAAGGATACATATTTATCAATACTTCCATAGTTGAAGCAACATTCCACATAAACACCGTATGTAAAATGGTGTTCAACTAATACAATAATCACATACATGTAACAAGAATATGGATATCAAATTTTATTAAAATTTCAAATGAAAAATGATCAAAAAGGGTCAATAGGTACACCACATAAGAATTATTAGATGCATAATACTGAGTAAATCACAATGAAAAGGAAACCGAAACAAAGTCCCTTCTAACATTCTAATCAATCGAATTTATAATCATCAAGTGAGCCACTAAATATCATGAATACAAAGACAATTAGTATATTATATATCAAATGGTTGTAAAAATACACCACATATAATAAATAAGTGGAAAACAATGTAAATCTCTCGAAAATAAAAGTGAGATGAGAAACCCCTTACCTTATTCCTGAATCTGCTCTTCTTTCTATCTTAACATCCTGGATAGTAAAATTAAATCCATTAATTAATTAATTAATAACCCTATATACTTCTATTTGATTCATTATAGTTTTATTAAGTTCATATATGGTCTACTTGATAAGTTATAATATTGAATTCTGTTGTTCTGGAGTGTTCGTTTACTTGATTTTCATGATCGGTTCACTTGAGTGTGAGTAATGGAGTTCATGTAGAAATGATATAATTATATAGATTCGTAATTACATGATATTAATGAACACATAGAATTTTAAATGGTTATGCATATTATTTGGTTATATAGTTTGAGGAAGAATCATTATATAAAATTTTTATGATAAATGTTTGGATTATTTTTATGGTTTTTCGATCACTATGAACTCAATTAGTTTTATAATTAAATAAAATGTTTAAAAAACGATTCCAAATCATTAAAAATGATATATTACATATATTATGATATTTTTTAACAATTAAAATGGTTTCAAGACTATAATTCGATACGATAATTGAAATTGAAAACATGTTGTCCCTGAATGTGATATATTAAAACATCTCAGACGGTGTTTTCATTTTTAGTATAAGAGGAGGGGGAAAGAGAGATGATGATGAAATATTCCATTTTCATAATAAAATTTCATTAAATTTAAGGTAATAGAATTATCATAGAATTTGGATGAGTGTAGGTGAGTAGAGTGAAACAAAATAATGGAACCTATAAAAGAAGTTGAAAGGTAAAGGATGTGAGGTTTACCTCTTCTAGACTCATTCTTGAGAATCTTTTTAAGACCATTTTTTTGGCCTTTTGGTGAGACCAGTAGGTCTCATATATGGGGGAGGGATTGGGGGTGTATTTGGAAGAACATTTTCATGACTCAATTCTTGAGTGGTGTTAGAGGAATAGCGAGTGAGGGGTGGTTTGTATAGTGGATGAGAGGAGGGTTTTTTCATTATTTTAATCACTAGTTTATTATTTTGGTTCATGACAATAATAGTACTTATTATTGTGAAAAAAAATTAACGATTTAATGTGAGATCAAAACAATGTCCATATATATCATCCATGAGTCAAGAATGATGCATAAATTCATTTATTTAGCATATTTCATAAATTATAGAATTTCACTATTCACAAAAAAATCAAGTGTTTCTGGAAAATCCTGAAAATTCAACAGAATCATTTTTTGATGTATAAATACAAAAATGAACTCAATTTTATGAAAATAATTTTCTAAATATGATAAATTTAATTTTTAATTAAAATCATCATTTAATCCAAAAATACGAATTTAAAAATTATGAACAATTTTATGTCACTTTAAAAAAATTGACACAGTCTCATTAAAATATCTTAAAAATCGTTGGGAATGAAAATATTTGTTTATGAATGCATTTTTTGAAAAGTAATTATCTTTTAAATCATTTTATTAATTATAATATTGTAATTAAATATCTATTACTCACAAAATACCAACACTTAATTAAAATATTCACCTTTATTTATAAGGTGCATAAATTTTATTTATACACTCATGGGTAAGCTTACCATTCCTGAGGGTCATATTACAATTCATAAGTGTCATATTACTATTTATTAGGGTAAAATTAGTATTCATAATGGTATGTTACTATTCTTAAGGGTAAGTTATTATTCATAGGGGTTTGTTACTATTCCCCAAAAAAATAAGTTAATTATACCAGACACCAGATATCACCCTGATTACAACCATTTTTGTACATTCTTCAAAATTCAATTAACAGAAGTGGAAAATTTATGTTTAATGTCTAGGTTATAACTTTCTCCTATATTCAAGTGTTTTCTCACAATTACTCAATGATTCATACATTATAAGCTATCTAATTAATTGAAATTATTTAAGAAGAATGATACCATAAAATATTGGGGTGTTATACGGGCCCTATAGAATGAGTCCCACACCATATCTATAGATTAGAGAGAACGATCCATAAATCTCAATGAGTACTCTGCTACTGTCTAACTACCCCACTACAGATACAAGAGCTCTGGTATGTGCACTGAGCATAATGTCACCGGAAAGAACTCATCACTGAAGAGGTGCTCAAAGGCTACCAAAGAGAGAATCATCTCATCAAGCTTTTGGATCACTATGTTCCCCCATGCACTGCTGAGCCCGGATGTAGTCTTGCTACTTGAACTGCCATCTAGTCATAAGGCATCCTCATAAGGCGGAAGACATGTGTATCTATCTCCAAACATTCCTCAGCTCCTTGGGGTTCTGCCTCAACCCTAAACAAGGGAGGATACTACCTTTGGAACTCATGCAACACCCTCATCCTACTTGCATCCTCAACTAGTAGTGATGGTAGTAATGTCTACTCTACAGGTGGTGGAATCATTTGTAAACAACCCGAGGGTTCTATCTCTAGTGTGTGGAGGACATCCAGCACATTCCCATGTATAGAAACCTCATCTCTAGGTGGATCAACCTCACGATCACGCATTAGAATCCTAGCTAGATGTCTGTGTAGAGGAATATTAAAATAGATGAAGATGTACCATAGTCAATACAGTATACCTTGTGAGATGATTGTAGAAGTAAATGAGGACACACTCAAAATCTTATATGATGCATGTACCATTTATTTTCCCTGCAATAAGTGTTTTCATGTACATTATCAAAAATCAGAATTCAGAGTCCTATTGTATGGATAAATCAGCTAATGCAGCAACACTAGAGTCATTGGTATTAAAACGGAACTCGAAAAACTTAACACTATTTCTCCATACGAATATCTCATACTCTTGGTTCTTTATGTGGAATCAAACCCCTTTTATACCACAATATGACGATATGTATCAGAGGGGCTCGTGTGGTTACTACCCCAATCCCACCTCTGATAGGCCAAGGGATGGAAACCGGCACCGAGTAGGAATATCCCATAAATGCCTTGAATTTTCCAAAGTACCTATTGTAGAGACCCGAAGCTTGACGTACATGGACATTACATTACATTTGCGGAATACTTAGTACATAACAAAAACACACACACAAGGACCGTAATAGTTTAGTGTCTTTGGAAACTCAGAATATAATATTCTAATCGTGGTGAAAGATCTTCAACATCTCCCATAAAGATCATCTTTTTTTTATACCTAAAACCTTTCTTTATATCCTTGGGAAAAGAAAACATAAAAGGGTGAGCTCAAATGCTCAGTAAGGGTAAACAAAAGAAATATCAATCACATCATATACATAAGCACATAACTTTTGGAAATCTTAACCTGCAAAAGAGATCATAATTTCATAACATGGGGTAAATCATGGCAGTGAAATGTAATCACAATAATCATAACATAAAACATGAAACTTTGTGGCATTCACACATAATCATAGAGAATCATTTCTTGTTAGTCAAGACTCATTGCCAAGACTATCTTAGTGGACAAAGTCCCTTTCTGAATCGAGTAACCCTCGTTTCAGTCCTGTTTCACTGAACCGGTATAACCTACCATTCCAGCCATGTCTATCTCATGAGATATAAAATCTTTACCCAATGCATTGGAGGGAGATATAGGTCCCACCCATCTTATAATGAATCCTTTTTTATGTGTGCCACATAATCATAAAACATACATCATCGCATAACACATGTAACAAAAATGGGATTCTTGAAACATCATGACATCATAAATCAATTCATATAAGATAAAGGAATTCATAAACATAATTCCATCACAACATAGTCAAATCAATGTAAAAATATGGATAGAAACAGAACCCTTTATTATCTTAGATGGAAAATAATTTTGATAAAACACTTGAATTGAATTCTTGAGGAAAATATCCTTTCTTCTTCAAAATCAATTTCTTTTCACAAAACATCATGCAATTTTAAAAGAAAGAGATTTTATTGAAAATAGTCATGAAATCTTTTAGAGGAAGCTTCATGAAAATAAGGCTTTATAAAACATTAGAAATCCGTTCGTGTCGTATAAGTTAAAAAAACATTCTTCGTACTTTTGTCGGAAAAGTCAAAAAGTACCTCGTACGAAAAAACGACAAAAGATTCCTTTCATACGTATTACTAAAAACTCACCGAAGGGTAAAAATTGATTTAAAAAATTTTAGGTGGATGGAAATAATATTACATATTGAGTAAACATGGATGTGGATGATAAAATACACCCCAGTAAATACTTACGAATAAACAATCTCGGATAAAAATGAGATTGTGATATTTCCCTTACCTTAGGTCCGATTTGCTTTGTTCGTGTCCGAAGCTCCTGTATAATGGTTTAAATAATGTTATTGATTTATTACAGAATCATATTCATTGTTATGATATCATATATGGTTCAATTATGACATTATATTACCCGTTCTTTTGTAAATTCCATGTTAAAGAAGCGTTTTGGGTAAAATCGTTTCATTTATCGTAGGTGTTTTGACTTGTTGTTCTTGAAATCATTATTATTTATATCATGATTTACTCACTTCCAGAATATAAAATATGATTTATATATCACATATATTCAATATATATATATATATAATAGATAGATAAATGAAATATGAAAAACACCGTTCATGGAGACGGTAGTCCGTACGTACGCATGAACGCTGGTTTCCTTTCCTTATTGTCTTGAATGGAAGTAAGTAGATGACATACATATATATATATATACATAAATACATTAGCTTTATAATGTCATATATTTCATTATTATTTCTTATATATACTTTATAATCATTCTTAAATGGTTAACATGGAGAGTGAATCTCATCGCGTCGTGGAGACGGTAGTCCGTACGTACGCACGAGCGATGATATCATTTCCATAAATATTGAATTGAATTGGAGTGGATTATACAATATATCAGAATCAATATGATGTTGTAATAACTATGTATTGTTATTATTTACACCACTATACCCATCCATGTAAGGTGGTGGTGGAAAATAGATTACACCACGGCGTGGAGACGGTATTCCGTACGTACGCACGCGCGGTGATTTCTTTTTCCGTAGGATGGATAGATGGTGAAATAGGGTTGTTTCATACTTATAATAACATATAAGTATATGAGTGATACTGATGTTATTACTTCATAATGAAACAACCTAAGAAGAAGAAGTGGAAGAAGAAATAAAGATGAAAGAATTGGTAACAGTAATTACCTCTTCTTTGAAGCGCCTTTTGGAGACCTCCTCTTAGGGAACGAAAATTGGTCTTTGAGGAAGACCAGAACCTTTAGGATGTTGCTAGGGAAGTGGAGAAGATATTTTGGCAGGGGTTGGCCGAGCTTGAGTGCTCAAATTGGTGTGAGGAGGAGGGGGAGGATGTGTCCTTTTAT
This sequence comes from Viscum album, assembly GCA_963277665.1. Classification (NCBI taxonomy): domain Eukaryota; kingdom Viridiplantae; phylum Streptophyta; class Magnoliopsida; order Santalales; family Viscaceae; genus Viscum; species Viscum album. Next base: position 571,467,425 of record OY728122.1, on the reverse strand, counting down.
AAGGGAGGAGAGGGGCACCTTAGGAATATCTCAAAATATTATTTTATATTAAAGTCAAAATCGGTTTATAATGGTTCCAAAGGGTATTATTTCGAAGCTAAAGTGGGTATGGGTCGAAATCCTATCAACCAATAGGATTTAGACAAGTTTAGGGTATTATTTTAACCTTATCAATTAGATTTAACTCTAAGTTAAATAATTTAACTTTTACCATGTCTTTTTGTTTTCTTTCACTATATGGTTAATACACTTACTATAACACGCAAAAAGAACCCCAAATTGTTTATTATTAATATATAAATCCTTATCTAAGTCATTTGGCCGAACCGTATATTTTTAGGAATAAAATAACAATTAATAATATAATATTTGATTTAAAAACTATTTTGTGTCAATTTTGACACTATTTGATATATGATTTTTGTGAAAGTCATAAAAAAATTATATGTTCGAACCAAGTTGATTATATCAACACTAATATATCATTGTAACCTCTAAAATTAGTTGAATTCATAAAAAGTCTTAAATTACATTTATTTTGGTGTTTATAACATCAATTATGTCAATATTTCATTAATAAGATAATTACTGCATCATCGTTGTGTCATAAATAAATTAAATTATTTGATGTCTAAAAATTACAAATAAAATACCATTATGTAGGAAATATTTTTAGCTTTCCAATGAATATTTAAAATCGAATTTATCTTATGTATAACCCTATATTAAAAATGTTTTAGTAAATAAACTTTGATTTTAACTCTTTTAACTCTTCTTTGAATTAAATAATAATAAATGTCATAATCTAATCCAAGTGGGCCTAAATGGTCATATTTTATTCCTAAGTTTGTTTTTGGTCGAATTACTCTAGTCCAATAGAATTAGGACATGTGTTAGGGTAATATTAATATCATATTTACCCTTAGTTACCCTATTTACTATTAATCGCGGTAAAAAAAAGTAAAAAGTTACTATTCACCAAAAATTATTTTTATCTCATTGAACCACATTTTACTTACTGATATCAACCGTGTCTGTCGGATTTTAGAAATTCCATTCACAGAAGTGGTAAAATTAAGTTTTATGCAAAATTCAGTTTTTAACCTACCACTTAGTAGTTTCACTATTCATCAAAAATTGATGTTTTTTAGAACAATGCCAAAATTTCATCCTAAGCTATATTTCATATTCCGAATTCAAAAATGAAGTCTATTTTACCAAATTCATAACATAAAAGTTGCATTAATTAATTTTATAATTAAATCCCGCTGTTAAAACAAATAGCGTGTTTTTAAGAAACAATATTTATCAAAAGATTGACACTTCATTATGTCTGGTTTAAATGTGAAATTACATCCAATGACCAACATTGTATTAAATTGTAAAAATATATTCTAAATATACTTCAAAACCACTCAAATTAATGATTTATCACTATTAATTATTTCGATTAAAAAAGTTGTTTTTAATTATAATTTAGTAATTTTCACTATTCATCAGAATATGAAAGTTATCCGAAAAGTACCAAAATTTCACCTTAGGCTAAATTCGATACTCCGAATCCAAAAATGAAGTCCATTTTGAGAGCTAAAATTTCTAAAATTTAAAAAGTGGTTATTACTATTCATAACGGCTAGTTTTAATAATATTTTAATAGCATATCATTGTTTCGTACTACACACGCTATCGAGGAAGGTTTCGATTGCGTGTAATGCAAGGCAAGTCAAGGATGTGTGTTGTGCAAGCTTCTTTTGGTGTAGCGTACAACACAAGACATTAAAAATAATATTTTTTCATAAAATCTCGGGGTGTTACATTCTACCCCCCTTAAAATGAATTTCGCCCTCGAAATTCGTCGGGGTTATAAATGGTTTACTATTCGAAAGTTTTTTTAATAGAAACCCACATCGTAAAAAGGAATAGCAAAACTTGGCTTTAAAAACTAAAGTATGAAATGTAACGATTACCCAAATAAACTAATTGCTGGGTTTCCACATAGGTAAAAATATGGATATGGAAGAAAAATCTAACCATCATGTTCTGATGGAGAGTGGTAGAGAACATGGCTATGGAAAAGCCAAAAATCACAAATCCATAAATTTGTGACGATCTAAGGTACCATCTGATTAATCAGATATAAGAGCACTAGGACAACATTTTTGGTTTTCAAGATCATTTCCCTAAAGTTGAGGAATTTGAATTAGAATAAATACTTACTTTATTTTGGTACAATCTCACTGTTGTTCGTGCCTTGAACAATTTCCACTTCATCTCTTAAATAAATGAAGTTGAATTTGTTATTCGTGAAGTGTTAGCAGATTATGTGATAGAATGACGGGTCATTCCATCTGTCTCAAACAAAAGGTTAAACATTATATACATTAGTCGGTCTATAGTGAGATTAATCATATATGGTTCCGAAAATGGACTTATACATCATATGTCATACATATTAATATAATAAAACTAGTTTCTACTAAACAGGGACTTCCTGTAGGCCAGTGGTAGGCGATAAAGGCCAGTCGCACTTCGGTTGTGGGTTCGATTCCCACAGCCTTGTCCGAAGCGATGGGCTGTCGCCCATCCTCCAGGTTGTCCTTTTTCTAAAACTATATTACTATAACATCCCATAATATCGAAAAAACTTCTATCCTTAAACAATACTAACTTATGTCCAACATAATCCATTCCAATCTTTAGTCCTATCCATAATACTGCAGTCCATTCTCATAACATAGTGAAAACGATTACCAGAGATTTAATACCATCGTTGATCCCCATATATCATAAGATATATCTTGTTGGACACATTCCAAACATTCAAAGGCCTTAATCTTGTACTCTCTTGAATACCCATTGAACCTTAGTGAAAACTTGAATGCAGTTAAAAGTTAACACTTTCCACATACCAAAATCCTCAAAATTCTATATACTCAAACCATGATATCACTTAGTCCTTATATCAATCATGAGCTCATGAATACTGTTAAACATTTCATTTTCTCGTTTTCCCTTCATTATGTGCATAATATCTCAATCACTTTGAATACCACATTAGACCAATACATAAATATTCCAATATTTCATGATACAACATTATTTTGGAATCCCATTACATAAAAACTTAATCATTCCACCACATCGTTGTCATATTCAACATTGCCAATAGTGATCGCATGTGACTTCCCTTTGTCCTTTGCCTTAAGCGGTTGCTCATGTCGATCATCACTAACACTTGGATTAGGGCATTTATTGGCATAATGTCCCATCTCCTTGCACTTGAAGCATTGAAGTGTTGGTTGTGCGTTCTCTGCAGTGTTTGCTTTATTCACTTCATTAGAATCCCTTTTTCCATTACTTCGACACTCAGCTGCTCGATGACCTTCTTTTCCACACTTAAAACATTTTCTAGTCCCTTTAAGACAATCTCCACCATGCTTCTTTCCACACTTTGTGCATAAGGAAACATTCATCTTCTTTTCACCATTATTCCGAGATTTCTCCTTGAACTCCATCTTTCGTTTCTTGTCAAAACCATGAGATGGATATGTAACACCAACTTCCATTTCTAACTTGATAGCACAACGCACAATTTCTTCATAGCTACTGAAGTCTCTTATAGCTAATGCCCTTAGAAGACTTGGTTTTAAGCCACTGAAAAATCGATCAACTTTACTTTCAGGTTGGATGATAATGCCAGATGCATACCTTGCAAGTCTTGTAAAATTCGCTTCATATATACCAACAGATTCATCATCCTTTTGCTTTAGTTCAAGAAACTCCTTCTCCATCTTCGTTTGAAGAATACGAGGGAAGTACTTACTGAAAAACAAGTTCTTGAACTCATCCCATTCCATGGAATCAATTTCATCTCTTTGCCTCGTATTCTTGATAAGATTCCACCATTGATCAGCTTCACCTTCCAAACGATATACTGCTAAGATGACTTTATCATGTTCAGAACATTGAAGAACTGAAAATATCTTTTCAGTAGTACTAATCCATTGTTCAGCAACTAATGGATCAGTAGACCCACTGAAAGAAGGCGGACGCTGCCTCATGAAGGATTCAACAGAATGTTTCTCCTTCCTTTGCTCGTTTGGAAGTCCTGCATGATTCATAGCTTGAGAAAGTTGTGTGAGCATGGCTACAAGATTTTGCATTCCAGCTCCCATATCGTTTGGTTGCTCAGGGGGACAATCATTGCATTGTCCATTGCATTGATCAACACGGTTCCTTCGGGTTCAAGTCATCGTCTAAAACCCCAAAAGAATAGTGTGAGAGGCAAAAATCATGCTAGGGAAAACAACATAATAAAGGGGTAGTACCCTCAATATCTAACATCTTAGGTTAAATTCTAAGATCGTTAGAGCAATTCTAGGACTATAACCTATACGTATACTTAACCTTAGAGACATCCCTAGACATACCTTAGAAATATCTCTAGGGATCTCACTAATGTTTTCGCATCCTAGTTTCCAAAGGTTGACTAAACCTTTCCTCTGATACCAACTGTAGAGACCCGAAGCTTGACGTACATGGACATTACATTACATTTGCGGAATACTTAGTACATAACAAAAACACACACACAAGGACCGTAATAGTTTAGTGTCTTTGGAAACTCAGAATATAATATTCTAATCGTGGTGAAAGATCTTCAACATCTCCCATAAAGATCATCTTTTTTTTATACCTAAAACCTTTCTTTATATCCTTGGGAAAAGAAAACATAAAAGGGTGAGCTCAAATTCTCAGTAAGGGTAAACAAAAGAAATATCAATCACATCATATACATAAGCACATAACTTTTGGAAATCTTAACCTGCAAAAGAGATCATAATTTCATAACATGGGGTAAATCATGGCAGTGAAATGTAATCACAATAATCATAACATAAAACATGAAACTTTGTGGCATTCACACATAATCATAGAGAATCATTTCTTGTTAGTCAAGACTCATTGCCAAGACTATCTTAGTGGACAAAGTCCCTTTCTGAATCGAGTAACCCTCGTTTCAGTCCTGTTTCACTGAACCGGTATAACCTACCATTCCAGCCATGTCTATCTCATGAGATATAAAATCTTTACCCAATGCATTGGAGGGAGATATAGGTCCCACCCATCTTATAATGAATCCTTTTTTATGTGTGCCACATAATCATAAAACATACATCATCGCATAACACATGTAACAAAAATGGGATTCTTGAAACATCATGACATCATAAATCAATTCATATAAGATAAAGGAATTCATAAACATAATTCCATCACAACATAGTCAAATCAATGTAAAAATATGGATAGAAACAGAACCCTTTATTATCTTAGATGGAAAATAATTTTGATAAAACACTTGAATTGAATTCTTGAGGAAAATATCCTTTCTTCTTCAAAATCAATTTCTTTTCACAAAACATCATGCAATTTTAAAAGAAAGAGATTTTATTGAAAATAGTCATGAAATCTTTTAGAGGAAGCTTCATGAAAATAAGGCTTTATAAAACATTAGAAATCCGTTCGTGTCGTATAAGTTAAAAAAAACATTCTTCGTACTTTTGTCGGAAAAGTCAAAAAGTACCTCGTACGAAAAAACGACAAAAGATTCCTTTCATACGTATTACTAAAAACTCACCGAAGGGTAAAAATTGATTTAAAAAATTTTAGGTGGATGGAAATAATATTACATATTGAGTAAACATGGATGTGGATGATAAAATACACCCCAGTAAATACTTACGAATAAACAATCTCGGATAAAAATGAGATTGTGATATTTCCCTTACCTTAGGTCCGATTTGCTTTGTTCGTGTCCGAAGCTCCTGTATAATGGTTTAAATAATGTTATTGACTTATTACAGAATCATATTCATTGTTATGATATCATATATGGTTCAATTATGACATTATATTACCCGTTCTTTTGTAAATTCCATGTTAAAGAAGCGTTTTGGGTAAAATCGTTTCATTTATCGTAGGTGTTTTGACTTGTTGTTCTTGACATCATTATTATTTATATCATGATTTACTCACTTCCAGAATATAAAATATGATTTATATATCACATATATTCAATATATATATATATATAATAGATAGATAAATGAAATATGAAAAACACCGTTCATGGAGACGGTAGTCCGTACGTACGCATGAACGCTGTTTTCCTTTCCTTATTGTCTTGAATGGAAGTAAGTAGATGACATACATATATATATATACATAAATCCATTAGCTTTATAATGTCATATATTTCATTATTATTTCTTATATATACTTTATAATCATTCTTAAATGGTTAACATGGAGAATGAATCTCATCGCGTCGTGGAGACGGTAGTCCGTACGTACGCACGAGCGATGATATCATTTCCATAAATATTGAATTGAATTGGAGTGGATTATACAATATATCAGAATCAATATGATGTTGTAATAACTATGTATTGTTATTATTTACACCACTATACCCATCCATGTAAGGTGGTGGTGGAAAATAGATTACACCACGACGTGGAGACGGTATTCCGTACGTACGCACGCGCGGTGATTTCTTTTTCCGTAGGATGGATAGATGGTGAAATAGGGTTGTTTCATACTTATAATAACATATAAGTATATGAGTGATACTGATGTTATTACTTCATAATGAAACAACCTAAGAAAAAGAAGTGGAAGAAGAAATAAAGATGAAAGAATTGGTAACGGTAATTACCTCTTCTTTGAAGCGCCTTTTGGAGACCTCCTCTTAGGGAACGAAAATTGGTCTTTGAGGAAGACCAGAACCTCTAGGATGTTGCTAGGGAAGTGGAGAAGATATTTTGGCAGGGGTTGGCCGAGCTTGAGTGCTCAAATTGGTGTGAGGAGGAGGGGGAGGATGTGTCCTTTTATAAGGGAGGAGAGGGGCACCTTAGGAATATCTCAAAATATTATTTTATATTAAAGTCAAAATCGGTTTATAATGGTTCCAAAGGGTATTATTTCGAAGCTAAAGTGGGTATGGGTCGAAATCCTATCAACCAATAGGATTTAGACAAGTTTAGGGTATTATTTTAACCTTATCAATTAGATTTAACTCTAAGTTAAATAATTTAACTTTTACCATGTCTTTTTGTTTTCTTTCACTATATGGTTAATACACTTACTATAACACGCAAAAAGAACCCCAAATTGTTTATTATTAATATATAAATCCTTATCTAAGTCATTTGGCCGAACCGTATATTTTTAGGAATAAAATAACAATTAATAATATAATATTTGATTTAAAAACTATTTTGTGTCAATTTTGACACTATTTGATATATGATTTTTGTGAAAGTCATAAAAAAATTATATGTTCGAACCAAGTTGATTATATCAACACTAATATATCATAGTAACCTAGAAAATTAGTTGAATTCATAAAAAGTCTTAAATTACATTTATTTTGGTGTTTATAACATCAATTATGTCAATATTTCATTAATAAGATAATTACTGCATCATCGTTGTGTCATAAATAAATTAAATTATTTGATGTCTAAAAATTACAAATAAAATACCATTATGTAGGAAATATTTTTAGCTTTCTAATGAATATTTAAAATCGAATTTATCTTATGTATAACCCTATATTAAAAATGTTTTAGTAAATAAACTTTGATTTTAACTCTTTTAACTCTTCTTTGAATTAAATAATAATAAATGTCCTAATCTAATCCAAGTGGGCCTAAATGGTCATATTTTATTCCTAAGTTTGTTTTTGGTCGAATTACTCTAGTCCAATAGAATTAGGACATGTGTTAGGGTAATATTAATATCATATTTACCCTTAGTTACCCTATTTACTATTAACCGCGGTAAATGAAAGTAAAAAGTTACTATTCACCAAAAATTATTTTTATCTCATTGAACCACATTTTACTTACTGATATCAACCGTGTCTGTCGGATTTTAGAAATTCCATTCACAGAAGTGGTAAAATTAAGTTTTATGCAAAATTCAGTTTTTAACCTACCACTTAGTAGTTTCACTATTCATCAAAAATTGATGTTTTTCAGAACAATGCCAAAATTTCATCCTAAGCTATATTTCATATTCCGAATTCAAAAATGAAGTCTATTTTACCAAATTCATAACATAAAAGTTGCATTAATTAATTTTATAATTAAATCCCGCTATTAAAACAAATAGCGTGTTTTTAAGAAACAATATTTATCAAAAGATTGACACTTGATTATGTCTGGTTTAAATGTGAAATTACATCCAATGACCAACATTGTATTAAATTGTAAAAATATATTCTAAATATACTTCAAAACCACTCAAATTAATGATTTATCACTATTAATTATTTCGATTAAAAAAGTTGTTTTTAATTATAATTTAGTAATTATCACTATTCATCAGAATATGAAAGTTATCCGAAAAGTACCAAAATTTCACCTTAGGCTAAATTCGATACTCCGAATCCAAAAATGAAGTCCATTTTGAGAGCTAAAATTTCTAAAATTTAAAAAGTGGTTATTACTATTCATAACGGCTAGTTTTAATAATATTTTAATAGCATATCATTGTTTCGTACTACACACGCTATCGAGGAAGGTTGTGATTGCGTGTAATGCAAGGCAAGTCAAGGATGTGTGTTGTGCAAGCTTCTTTTGGTGTAGCGTACAACACAAGACATTAAAAATAATATTTTTTCATAAAATCTCGGGGTGTTACACCTATACAGACACACACATATCCTAGCCCAAAATTCTAAAATGTTAAAACACATGGTAAAAAATGCATGCATACACTAAGAAACCAACCACAGAGTATGATAGTAAGAAAAATGGAATGTAAACTGGGCCAGCATACTAGCCCACCAAAAGAAAGAGTTTTTCAAGTGAATGCACATGTTCCCAAAACTCATCCACAGAAAACCCTACCTGAGGGGTAGGTTTAAGGAATCTTCTTGTAGTCTAAGGATCACAACACGCCCATATAATATATCTAAGAACCACCTAGTCCTGGTCTACCTTGAACTCAGTCAAACTGTTGATTTTCTATAAAAGACATGACATGTGTGGAAAAATCCCTTACTGGGGTGAGTAAAACAGTACTCAGTCGGACACCCTGAAACCACAAATGAATTACCACAAAGAAAGAGATGAAGTATACCATAAAGGAAACATAGTTATTACACCAAAAAGTAAATAAACTATGTACACCATGAAGAAAAAATAAGAAGTACTACCAATTCACACAGGGATAAGTCTAAATCAGGAAGATAATGATTTTCAGTTGTCATCCACAGATCTCCCAATTTCCATGACACACAGAGTGTTGATAATGCATGAAGTGTAAATGGATCATATAGCATTTATGGTTCCAAAAGTGTTTATGGTGACCAGAGTATCTATATCACACATATCATCAATTTTTCATGGAGCATCTATGGTTCACGGAGCGTTGATGGCACATGAAGAATCAATGGTGTACGTTGTGTCGATGGTGCACGGAGCATCGATGGCATACAGAGAGTCGATGGCACACAAAGCGTTGATGGTTCATGGAGAATCGATGGTACACAAAGCATTGATGGCACACAGAGTGTCAATGGAACATGGAGACCCCATTTTACATAGTCACCAAGTCACAACCAGCCGTAGGATTCCACTCGTAGAGTGCTTGTATCAGGAGAACCTACTCCTAAAGAAAAAATTTGTTTTCCAAATTTTAAAAAGACTAATTATGAGTATCTAAAAAGGACCTTATGATTTAAAGTGTCCCAAATATGCAAATATCTCATAAAATGGACACATGGTATGAAATATATGGTTGGTTATCTAAAAAGGCCTCACCCGAGTCTGATCTGAACCACAGGCCCCGACTCGACCTGACCCGTCCCGGTATGGCCGACCCAACCCAACCTATTTGGAATGAAACATCTCGGCCAGAACCCTCTTGTCCCAGTAGAAATTGCCCATTGGGAAAATCTTGCTTGACAGTTGGGATATCTAAAACTAGCCCGTGGGATCGTTGGGGCGGCCCAGTTCATCATATCTGGCCCGCCGCATGTGGGCTGGTTAGTGTGTGTCGGACGGGGGCCACCTAGAAGTGTCCCTCTAACCAACACATAGCCATGATACATTTTACACGGGAATACACCTCCTTTACCTGGTCACACAACCTCACTGCCATTGTGAGCTCTCATAGATGACACTTCGAGCCATGTCATGTTGCCACAACCTGAACCACATGTTTCGGCCCCCTAGTCTCCACATGTGGTCCCCACTACTGTGAGCCTCGTCCGACATGGTATCACCTGGGCCGCATCTTGGCGCCTTTCCAGTCACCTTTCTAGCGGGCCACCCTGTTGTGCTTTACCTGGACCAGTCCCACTAGGACATTGTTGCCTCTGCCACAGGCCACCCTACAAGAATCTTGTCACCAACTCGCCCTCCCCCGGGACTGGCACCGCCATCTACGTCCTTTCCTCCCCACCGTTTTCCCCACTGGTGGTCTTCCTTTCACCTTCGTAAGCGTCTACCTTCCCCAAACTATACTACCCTCCCATCGCACCTCTTCAATGCCATCTTGGTGTCAAACCTTCGATCTCTGACCTTTTCACCATGGATCAGAGGTGTAATGGTTGATTTTTTGCATAAGAGTTTCAAGGGAGAAGAAAATATAAAGAACAAAATAGATCGAGGTGGAGAGAGATAAAACACATGAACTCCCAATGAATGGATCTTGGCCTTGTTCATGCCGGCCTTGATCCCTTCATGTTAAAATGTTGAATGAAGAACAAATTGACACATAGATCTAAAGCCCATTTCAAAATCCTACAAGAAGTTATCTATCCCGCAAGATTGGACAAACAACGGATCAACCAATCTTTGGGTTGGTCCACAATCATCAATTGAATCTAAGAGGGAATGGAAATCACAAAGAGATCAAACACCCTACATCATGATTATATTATTAATTGATGAATAGCAAAGGTGCATGTCGTCATCGATCCTCAATCCACCAGCATTCGTCATCCAGAGAGTTTCCTTCCATACCTTAGACGAATTCTTGGGTTATGGTGATGACCATGAATTCCAGAAAAATGATTCATTAAAAATAATAAAACTCTTCTATGTCTAATAAAATATTTTTATTAAAATATTTTAATGTCTGTTACATACAAATTTTAACTTTTATAGTCGACCCGCGTCGATCGATGTTAGGCCTCGACGAAGGTAATTCGCTAATGTGAATACAATTGTGTGCTCATATTTCTGATCCAAGAACATATTTTGAATTTATTCACATTTTAATGAAAAACATCCCCTTCACTTTGTTAAAAACATGTCAATTTTCAACGTATCATTCGGGGCATATTGGGCCTTAGAATCTCACTCCATCTTAGTGCTTGGCCTCATAATATTCCCAATAAATTTATAAAACTAAAACCAAAGAATATTCGGGTCATAACAATTTATTGTAAAAAATTAATATTTTATGAAACCAATTAGATGGATATAAATATAAAATAGATTAATTCTAATAATTTAGAAAAAAGTGTATAAATATAGAGTTAAATATTTTATCATGTTTTCCATAGAACATGCATACAACCATTGTCCAAACCATCATCTGTGTTTACGTTGGGTTTATTCAGGGAAAAGTATTCTAGAAGAGTTGGAATAACAATTTATTTATCAAGGAATATTTATGATCTATAAATGATTGACAAAACAAGAGTAAAATCTTAATGTGCACACTAATTTTGATGATACTACAGTTTATAGATCATTTTATATGAATACTAGTGTAAATTGTGATGGATATCACATGGAATAAATGAAAATGGAAATTTTAGAAATCCTTCGTGATTGAACAAAGTTGTTTGAGATTTTAAATAGCTTTTCTGAGAGACCATTGTATACCGATTATACTAAATACACATCATTGTCAGCTATATTGATGCCATATAATTTGAAAGCAAGTAGTGGATTGAGTGACATAAAATTTACATAACTACTTGGCCTCATGAATGATATTCTACTAGAATAAAATGAAATACCATGTTGAAAAAATGATGCTAAATGAATTCTACATTCAATGGGAATGATCTAAAGAAAATACATGCTTGTCCAAATGGTTTAATATTGTTTTTGAAGGACCATGAATCACTCATAAAATTCCCTAAGTGTGGGGTAGATCGATACACGATAAATGAATCAAGTCCATATAAATATGTATGGTAATTTCCAATCATTCCATGGTTTATAAGACTATATAGATGTTAGGAAACCATGAGACACTTTTCATGGCATGAAGAAACAATAATTAAATATAGGAAACTATGAAATCCAGCAGATTTTTCACTCTTGAATAAAATTGATTATGTGTATCCTAAACCTGAAAATGAACATTGAAACTTTTTTCTTGCATAATATACCGATGGAATAAATCATTACGGTTTATACAGTAGTACTCATAGTACATGGTCTTTCATGTTTGTAAATTATAAATTACCACCATATTTCTTCATGAAGAGAGAATACATTATTTTTTCTCTACTAATAACTAGAACAAATCAACTTAGTAATGATTTTGATGTCTATTTGGATCCATTGATTAAAGATCTGGAATTGATATGGGATAGAGGTGTTACAATGTATGATGCTCATAGAATTAAGTAATTCACATGGAGGGTCATATTATATGGGATGACCAATAAATTCCCCACTTATGGATATTTATTAGGCTAAATCATTAAAGTAATGTTGGGGTGTCCAATTTGTGAAAAACATACATACTCACTTTAGTTAAAATATTCCATAAAGACAACATTTTTAAAAAATTATAAATATTTACCTCAAAGATATAAATATTTATCCTAGAAGAAAACATTCATTTGGAATATCAAACAAGGTTCTACAACATATCCAATAACAAGTGATCAACTATACAACAATGTATAATATATTGAAACTATTTTTTGTAAAACATTTTTGAGAAACCATAGAAAGTTATGTCGGGAGAACAAACTACAATGAAGGAAAACCTGTGGGAAGACATAAGTTAATGTTATGATATAATTTCTCTATTTTATCTAAAAAATTATATAATATAACATTGATTTAATTTTAATTATTTCTTGTAGAGTTCATTTATAGTTGATGATTTCTTTCCATATTTCATGCCTTTAGAGGAAGAGCAATGATGAATTTTCAAATCAATCTCAAATTTAATGTTTATTTTTTCACAGTAAAATAATTACCCATAGAATTAATGTATTCAATAATTTCTAGGTTTAATTTATTTCTTTTTAGTATAACTCACATAATAATTTTTTTTATACATAGGTAGATTCTATTTTTAGATTTGGGGTGGTCTGTCCGTCTTTCATACATTTCTATAAAAAAAATTCCACGTACATCTTCTCCATCAAAACCATTTCAAACCTATAGTTTTGGACTTTATAACTTTACATAAAATTCCCAGAAATTATCATTCAAATATTTATTGTTTATGTTTTAATAGTAAAATAATTATCCATATAATTAATTTATTTTTTCATATTTGTGTTTTATGAATTTATTTTAAGTATTACTCAATAAAGAATTATTTTCTTATACAGTTGGATTCTTTTATTTGATTTGGGGTGGTTTGTTCAAAGATAATCATGCTAGTGATAGATTAGACTTCAAGCCTACAACTTAGATAATTTTGATCGGGAACTACAACAAGAATGCATAAAACCATCACGAAAAGGTGAATCTCTAATACTTATTTAATTAATTTTATCATCATTTTTACTTCTATTTTTAAGTTAATCTCCTTATAATTTTTATCGAATATTTATTTACTTATATTCATAGATATTTTGGGGAGTCATATTGATTCGATGTTCTTAGATAAAAACTCTTCCTTTTTGAAAGCCATAAGTGTATAGAAATCTCATTTGGTAATTTTGGTGACATCTTATGATATAATGGGCACATGAGCTTCCGATACTCTAATGGATTTCAACAATGAGAAATGTTTTTCAACTATGAACATTGAGTCAATATATAGTGTCGGAATTTTGATAAATAAACATAATGCAAATCATTTTAAAATTGGTATATAGGGTTATTTTCATACTTCGGGATGTGTAGAAACTAGCTGCACCTCTATATCATACACAGTGGGACTGGTTTGACTCCAAATGATTCTTTTATTTTACATTGAATTTAATTTTAGTAAAAAAGGAAGTTGAAAAACTAAAAGCCAATAAATATATTCAAATTGTTTTTATACTTCATTAAAATGATCTATTAGTAGTTTTGATGTGAATGAATTAGATACACCTCAATCCAATCTACAATATTCCTAGTACGACTCAATGTGTCTATTATCAATTCAAAATCAGTATTTTTGTTCAAAAAGTGTCACTCTCCAAAACTGAGAAAATAGGGTTAAAAATTCTTGATAATTTTTTACATTGATTTATAATTAATTTTTTATCTATATGAATCTTTATTGAATAAAATTGATACATGATGTGATTGGTATGAGTCATTGTGCATCATTCCAATTTAAAATGACATTTTAGAAAAAAGAAAACAATTGTACTCCAAAATTGATCAGACGCATTAGTATTGTTTTGAAACTTCAGTAAAATGATCAAATTATTCATATCAAATATGTAGGAATCATCCACACCTTAATCTGATACACAGTGTGACCAATTTGGCTCTATGTACGTATTTTTTATTTTAAATTGACACCAAATTTAGTAAAATGGAAAACTAGCCAACTCAAAACTAAGAAAATAGATTTGTATTGTATTGATACTTCTAAAAAACAATTCATATATAATTTTTTATTTGTAGGATTCTTTGGAACCTAAATCTCAAACATGATGTCCATGGTATAACTCCAAGTGTCTATTATAAGTTTAAAATTGACATTTTAGTTCAATAATTGACACTCACCAAGAACAAATCAAACTTGATTGAATTTCATTGATAATTTAGGACAACAATTCATAATTAATTTTTTTACATGAAAAAATTAGATTCATATAAATATAATACTATATTGGATTGGTATGAGTCAAATTTCATGTTTTGAGTTTAAAATGACATTTTATTAAAACATTCTACAAGCATACTCAAATCTAAGATAAAAAATTAATATTATTTTAATACATTATTAAAATGATCCTAAATTCAATTCACAGGACTTTGAATTATACTCACATATGTATAACACATGGTGTGACTATTATGACTCCAAGTTTCTATTTTTATTTAAAATAGACATCAATTTTAGTAAAATGGGAAACTGGCCTACTCAAAACTAAGTAAACACATTTAGATTGTTTTCATACTTTACAAAAATGATCCATTGGTAATTTGTGACATTTATAAATAATATTTACCTAAATATGATATGTTATGTCCAAAATATTACTCAATTTGTTTGTTATTAGCTAAAAATCGATATTTTAGTTCAAAAAGTGTGACTCCCTAAGAACTGATCAAACACGCTTGGATTTTCATGATAATTTAGGAAAATTACTTATAGGTCATTTATAATATATAGGAATTAATTTCATGTAAAATTAATACAAAATGATGTTGGTATGATTCAAGGTGTGTGTTTCTAGATTAAAATTGAATTTTAGTTATAAAGACAAGTGAAACACTCAAAATGAGAAAACTCATTCAGGTAGTTTTTATACTTTATTAAAATTATCCAGATGTCATTTCAGATGTGTAAGAGTTATTTGACCCTAAAGATAATGCGTGGTGTGACCAGTATGACTCCAAGTGATGATTTTTATTTAAAATTGACATCATTTTTAGTAAAATGGAAAAATGACATGCTCAAATCTGTGCAAACGCATTCCTATTTTTTTAACTTTAAAATAAACAATCCATAAGTCATTTTTGAGGTTTATGAATCAGCATATCTGAAAATGATATTCCTGATGGCACAAAAGGCTTATTTTTATTTTATTATGAATAATCCTCCTTTTAAGGGTTAAAGAGGAACACTTACATGGCTTGTATACCCAAGGCACAAGGCCCTACTTGACCCGATGGCCCATACGTGACCCAATGTCCCAAAGGAATACTATGCCCAATAAATGACCTGTATGCCCAACCCATAAGAACTACCCCTCCATATATTATGAATTATTGATCACCTAGCTTCCCACCTAGCATTTCTGATCGGCTAGAATTTCCCCATACAAAGCTTCATGTTGCCTTGTCCCAATAACAGTTGCCATACCCTCTCATTCTTCCAATCTGATTAGCTCTAATTCTGGTGACCGCTAATTTTTTGATCGGATCCTCTTCTAGGGCCTTCTCTATGTGAACTCGGCTACTCCATGGTCTCTGTGGACTGAATTCCCTAATTCCTGAAGGCCTATGATGATTTGAAATACCTAAGACCCGTAGGCTCAAACCAGTGGTCCAAAGGACCAAATCCGGTGAATAGTTCTAGCTGCTATAGTCTCGAATAGTTCATGCTAGAGTACTACTAAAGTGCCTGCTACAATACATCTTTTGTTACACAGAAATTCGCCTTCACCTAGTTTCGAACTTGGGTCTCTTGGATGCCAAGCAGGATCCCATACCAATCCGATATGAAATGTGCATGGAATGACTCCAAGATTCCATTATCAGTTTAAAATCGACATTTTTGTTCAAAAGTGTCACTTACTGAGAACTAATCCAACATGATCAGATTTTCTTGATAATTTACAAAAATGATTCATACAACATTTTTGACATGTATGAATCATTTTCATGTTATAATATTACACAATGTGATCTATATGTGTCAAGGAATGTGTTTCCGGTTTAAAATGACATTTTAGTAAAAAAGTACTAGTCACATACTCAAAAATAAGAATGTTCATTAAAATTTCATTAATAATATTGGATAACAATCCATAAATAATTTGAGACATATAGGAATCAGTTTCATCTCAATAAGATTAATGGTGTGACCATAATGACTCCAAGTGTGTCTTTTTATATAAAATTGACATCAATTTTAGTAAAATGGACAACAAACCAACTCCAAAAAAGAGAAAAAGCATTCAAATTGTTCTGATACATTATAGAAATGATCCACATGTCATTTTTTATGTGTATGAATAATACGAACCTCATTCTGATACACAATATACCTGGTATGACCGAAAGTGTCCATTATCAATTTCAAATTGACATTTTAGTTCAAAACGAGACACTCATTGAAAATCCATCAAATACACTCATGTTTTCGTGATAATTTACGACATTGATTAATAAGTCATTTGTGATGTGTAGTAATCAAGTTTACATTAAATAGATACACTATGTGATCATTATGATTCAATGTGCGTGTTTGCAGTACAAAATGTCATTTTAGTAAAAAAGACAAGTGATATACTCCAAATTGATCAAACACATTTGAATTGTTTTTATACTTTATAAAAACAACACATAAGTCCTTAGAGACATTTTGGAATATAAAAACTCAATCCAATGCATGGTGTGACTGGTATGACTCCAAGTGCTTATTTTCAATATATAAGTGTCATTTTAGTTTAAAACATGCATCACATCTCCAAAATCATGAAAACGTGCCTAGAGTGTTTTCTCATCTTTATATATTCATTTTCTTAATTGATTTTCTTATTTTTTTATAGAATAAATATTTATATTACATCAATCCATAGAAGGGAATAAAAAATGAAAACCTACATAAATGTGCATGGGGAAGCTCCAAACCGTGACCTCCCAAACACCATCAAATGACCCAAAAACTAGGTTGCACCCATGGGGATTTATCTTATACTTATTTAGTTAATTTCAACAGAGATAATTCTATAATACGAACAAGAAATGGAGTGACATGTCATAACCAACCACAAATCAATCTGATGTAAAATTTTCATTGTTTGAATAAAATTTTAGTTTAAAATAAACACTTTCTGTTAAATTATTTCTTTATATTATTACATACATAATAAGTTTTTTCATATAATGTTGTGTTTTATTGCTCAAGAAGGGGTGATTTGTTCCGTAAAATAATGAGTTATGGATTGGATCAAAATACGATGTAACATTGATGTTTTTGAGTGTATGTAATAATTTGTACTTCTGTAATTGTATAAACCATTTTTGAAAAAATCTATAATATAGTGTTTTTTCTAGTATATGTGTGGTAAATTTTATAGTTACTTAAATTATTTACTGGTACTTGATTTTTTTGATATCAATTGGTGTTTCTGGTGGTGTGATGTGTTGTTACAACACATTTCACAGGTGTTGTAGTGTGCTATTACACCACATTGCAGTATTCACCTTTATCAGATCTTTTTAAAGTGTTGATAAATGGGTCCTTTATCAGCTCTATTAAAAGCCTGGATGAATTTGTCCTTCATCATCATTTTTAAAAAAACTAATAAAGGTACGCTTTATCGGTGCTAAATAAAAACAATGATAAAGGACCACATTATGAGCACTTTTTTCACTAATAAATGGTAATGTATTTTAATATCACTTATTTAGTTAACACATCTCTAGCACTAATAAAGTCCATTTTTATTATTTTTAAAGACTTATTTTGAGTAGTGAAAAGGAAATGTTTTCTGAAAAACTATATTTTTCTAAAAGAGTGTTTAGTCTTTATTTTTCACGTAATTTATTACTAATTTTTTACAAATTTTGGATAATTTATTTTACAAAAACATTATTTTTGAAATCTTCATATCAAAATGATCTTGTGGTGAATTTTTATGCAATTTATAAATGTTTTATTATTTAATGGATATTTTAAAAATAATGAATTTGAATCAAAAAATATCATATTGTTTAAATTTTTTATAAAGTTAAATTATATGTTAAGTTAGTTTTCAAGTAATATAAAGTCAATTATATATATACTAATAATTTGGTTCATTGGAATCATTTTTATATTGAAATTTTATAAAAAAACATTTTTAAATTTTGAATAAGTTCACTTTTAAAACTCACATTCTCATAGTGTCTATGGGATTAGTTTTAAATTATATTTTCCCACATACATAAATGTAATTTTAAAAATCAGATTCCATATTTTTATTCATCATAATTTTTATTATCTAATAGTGTAAACGTAATTTTCCTCCAAATTGAAATAGGAAAATAGTAAAAATTATTTGTCTTTGTTAAGGTAAAAATGGGTTACTGTGGGGTCAAACTAAGAAGATAAGAAATTAAATGAACTACAAACTATCACAATATTATTGGATGGCCATATTTATAATGTATACTATCACAAAATAAATTATAAGGTTATTTTAAATCTTCATTCATGTGAATACCTTTTTCATTTTGGATTCTTTTTAGAAATTTCCATATAATTTTGAAGAGTTTTCCCATTCCCCACTTATAAAGGGAAATCCCCCCATCAAATGTTCACACCTAACAAGCCATTTAACTCAACCAAAACCTACCAAAATATATTCCCAAAAACATTTATACAAATTATACCATTTTCCCCCAAAAATACCATCCCCAGGATCCGCAATAGGATATCCAAATGTGGGTTCTCATAGAGAGGGTAATTATCATGATAATGATATTTCATTTTATTTATTCTTTATCTATTTTAAATTATGTATTAAAATGTAAAAAATAATAAAAACTATATCTAACATATAATTATATGTTATTGTGTTCATAAAATAATATTTATCAACCTCCACTTCATTCAAATGGGAAACGAAATCATCGATCGTGTGTACGACATGCTACCTCCTTGCGAACCGATTTAGATCGTTTTCCATAACCACCATTAAAAAATGGAAACAATTTTGGATTTACCAAATGTATATTATATTAATTATATTGTCATTATTATTTAATTTTAATACCAAATATATATTTTTTTGTTTCATTAAGTTTGAAATAATATAACGTCACTCATGTGTGCGGTGGATTACCACCTTGTGAAGTGATGTGATTCATTTTTCACATGTTCATTACATGGAATATAATAAGGATAAAATTAATGAATATACGTGATATATAGAAAATTATATTTATTCAATAATATTAATATATCACTCACTTCCTTAACCATTCAATCATTTACCGAATGATATCATCACGTATGCATATGTATGACCTATCATCTCCACGAAGCGATGCAATTCATTTTTCATGTCCAACATTATTAAATTGAAAAAAAACAATTATCTGAAAACTAAATATTATATTAAAAATATTATTATAATTATGTATAAGATATATTTATATATATCTTATTCATAGGAAATGGAACATTAATAACATAATTCAGTTGATAAAACAAGGCAATTAACAACTAAAACAATGAAAATAATGAAATATTAGTATCAAATGGGTAGTGTAATGTTATAACAGAAACAAATATGATATTATAAATATATATATGGTTCTGATATAAATTAATAACATGGTTAAAACCATTATACAAGAGGTACTAACATGTATCCATGTAATCATACATGAGGCAAGGGTTTCTCATCTCACTTTTACTTCTGTAATAGATATTCCATATTCAGAACAAATTTCTATTGTTTAGTGTATATACTAAACATTGGGTATGTTTTATAATTAATTAATTTATCATAATAGTTTTTACTATTTCATTTAAATTTATTTCTTTCAGGGGGATTATGATTCAAATGTTATCAAAGTGGTAAGGGTTTGTTTCACAATCTCATTATTATTCAAAAAGGATTTTGTGTAATTCAATCTTGGGGGAATTATTTGATATTTATAACTTAATATAAAAAAATTATAATCCTATAGTTTTTCCATACTTTTCATGTAATATTTCCATATTTCACTATTTGGAACATAAAATTACTAAGAAATGTTTTTTAGAAAAATCTGAATTTATTTCTCTGTTCAGTTAGAAAACCATTTCCCCAAAACACATTTTTTATAAAAATATTTTCAAAAATATTTTCAACCATTCCAAAATAATTTATTAAATATTTTTTTACCCATTTTTAATTTTTAAAAAATATTTTTAATATAATGTTACTTTTTTTAGACATTTTTCGGATGTTACCGATAATGCGGAATCAATTTTTGTTTGAGCATGTATGGCATGAATGTAATTTTCCAATATAATAATGAATAAAGTTTTTTATGATTATTTTACATGTTTTTAATTCTTATTTTTAATTAATAGGGTTCTCAAAATATGTTGGGAACTTTTATTTTTAAACATATTTTCAATGTGAAATAGTTATTTTCCAAATAATTGTTTTTAAAGATATTTCTATGATATTTTTACACATCAATGGGAGTATACCTTTATTGAACTTATGATCCACTAATAAAATGTTGTATTGATATTATCTTTATTATTTATTTGGATAGTTTATGATATTTTTGAGTGAGGATGTACTATATTAATATATTTAATTTAACTGTTGATGGTTTTTTATTATGTTTATTGGTTAGGGAATGTATTTATATTTAGTAAGCTAGTTTAAATAAAAATGTATACGTGGATTAGGATGCAACCCTTTTGTATTTGTATTTTATTAGACATAGTAAGTGACAATTTGGGCCTACAATATCCCCTCGATGCATCATTATTTTTCACGAGACAAACAGGACTGGGTTTTGTTAGAGGCCTCACCAATTTATACAAATGTATTGGAACAAGGCCTCAGTGGTATTATATTTCATGGAATAAGGCATCAAGGATATATTTTACATGTATATAATTATATAGATGTCTTGGCATAGGGCATCACTCTATGAAGTAGTGAAAGGTAAAACAATATCATGACAATTAATCTCCTCTCAGATGATGTTGATAAATGGTGGTTGTTAATTCAAAACATTAAGGATGTGGAGGAAATAATAATAATTGAGTGGTTTTATTTCATGGTACAACTCTTGTAAATATATTTTCCTTATGAGCCAATGAGAAGAAAAGGAATGACAGTTCTTGATTATAATATGGAAAATGTGGAAAAAATTTCTAAGCATGAATCCAACTTTAGATGTATATAAATGAATGACGTAGACTATGTATGTGATCTAAAGAGAAATAGTAAACATTTCATGGATGGTATTAAGAAAATACTCCAATGGGAACTCATCTCCCAAAAATTCTTATCATGTGAGGATATAATATAATTTGAAATAATGATATAAAAAGAAGTATCCATGTCTTATGTCTTTGAAGGGATGAAAGATAATAAGAGGATAAAATAATAAAAATTACATAAAGGGAAGAAGTGAAATGGGGATTTTCCAATATGTGATACTTTTGGATTGAAAAACCATGGTACAAACATAAAAGGAAAATGAGTTTTCATTAATTTTCGGGAAAAGTACACTATGCCCATGATTGTAAGGGAAATAAATAATCTCCTAATTTTCATTGCTTCCAGTATAAGGAGATGGGGAATTACACAAATTAATTCTCCAAACATGAGTTGAATATACTTTAAAATATACTATGAGATAATTTTCAATATTATTATATTAATACAAGTGAATTGTATGGATTATTTTTCATGTGTATTTTCATTCAAGAAATATTTTTTAAAAGTATTTTATTTATGAAATTCTAAATATAAGAAACGTGAAATGTATAATTATTGTATTATAGTACTATTTCTTATAATATTTGAGAGAATATGTTAAATGGTACTGATGACTATTAAAAGTGATTCATTAACAATTTTAAAATCTTGTAAAACAAATGATCAATGGAGGATAGCCATTAATGTGTTCCCAATGTTGAGATAATAACTATATGTATATTGGATAGTTTTGGGGACCATTAAATTGGTTATAGATTAGATGGTTTATGGAATCTTTTCTAGATGTTTCTGCTAGTATTGATTTATGGAATATATTTAACAAAATGACATTTTATATTTGTAAGAATTAATCTTTTGATAAATTTTTTATACTGATTTAGGAATTAACATATTTTTAATATGACATTAAGAGCCACTTTATATTTTATGTGGAATATAATATTGATTTGGTAACATTCCTTCTAATTTTTTTGATTTTGAATATGGATTGAGAAATTTTGAATGAGCCTTCAAGATAACTATTTATTGAATAGATTATGTTGAAATTTTGGTTTATTGGATAAATTTTGATAACAATTTTGGTCTTGTAAAATATCTAAGGACAATATTAATGTATTCTCATTATTTAATTGAGCTAATGATTTGTTAACATTTTATAGTGTTTTCAGAAAAAGACATTATATTGGATATTCATTACATGGAATTAGAGATAAACTCCAAAATTTTTTGAACCAATTCCAAAGGATGAAAATATTACTATATAAAGTTTTCAAGTCACTATATCTTCTTATGTTGTCAGTTTATATAATAAAGGAATTCCTCAACATCAGGAAACATATTTTGAAACAAAATGTTATCCTAATACATTCATTTATATTGAAATGAATTTAGTTTAAAAAATTGTAAATTTAGGGTATTTAGGTCCTTAAAATTATATTTATCATTCAATTTATTATGATAAATTACCTCCATCAATCTATATTATTATTTACGCTTTAATTTCTTGGGTAAATCTTCACATTCCATTATTGTTATCCAATTTAGAATCCTAGTTATCTATTAGTATAAATGACTTTTTTATCTCCTTTATATATTATAAAAGATATGTTTTATTAACCCTTATTATGTTGTGGAATTTTGATATAAGTATTTTCAAATGATAATCCATTGATTACTGAGATAGTGATTAAATTTTAAGGACTCAATTTATTTAAGAGAGTTAAAATGTGACACCTCTAGATTATGATATATAAACAACTTATTTGATCGTATGTATGAAATAAAATAAAAATAATAGAAGTGAATATATCATCTCGAGAGGATATAATAAAATTTTTTAATTTTTTAATTCTATTTAATATCTTTCAATTTAGATAGCACCAGGGTTCAACAAAATACGATACTCTATTACAATTTTATTATTATAATTTTATTATTATAACATTACCATTATAAACTATCTATTAAACAGGAGGGCATGAACAAGACTAAATAAAATACTAAAATTTTATGTTCTAATAATTTATAAATAAAAAATTGTTATTTATTTATTAGATAAAAAATTATAACCCTTTCAACGAAAAAAGAAATTTATTCCAAAAAAACTATTTTTTGCTAAAAAGTGTTTTTTTTGCATTTCCCACATAATATAAAATTAAATTTTACCAATTTTAGAAATTTTATGTCAAAAAATAAACTTCATTTTTTAAATAGTCATATCAAAATTTTATTGTTTTGAAATTTTTGTACTTTTCAAAAAAAAATCCTTTTTGAAGAATAGTGAAAAATACAAAATTTGAATTGAAAACAACATTTTTTTAATTATTTTTAAAGTTATATTATATTTTTAATTGGTTTTAAAATAAAAACATTTCAATTTTATATTAATTTATTCATTATATTTATTTTTAGTTATTTTAATATTTAATTCTTATATAAAACATTGTTAGCTTTTGAACATATTATCTTTGAAAACCCACTTTCTTGTCGCGATTGCAAGATTAATTTTAATTTATATTTAACCAATTTAGTGAGTAAAATTTTTAAAAATGGATTCCATATTTGGAATAAGAATAAGATTTATTATATCATTTGGTAAACTTAATTTTTGACCCAAATTAAGAGTAAAAAAATGAAAAACATATTTACTACGGTTAAGGTAAAAATGGGTGACCATGGGGTTAAACATAGAAGATAAGGGTTGAAATTACCTTCCAACGTGTCAAAAAAATATTTTATGTAAATATTTATACCAGATGATTTACTAAATAAAATTATATCTATAAAAACCTAAAAACATATCTCCCAAAAATCCTTATAAACATTATAGAGATTCTAGTCCTCCCATATGACCATACCTAGGGTCTTAAAGAAGATATTCAAATGATGTTTCTCTTAGGGAATAAAATTATCTTTATAAGGAACTTACATTTTTATTTATTCATTTTCCGTCATAAATTATGTATTAAAAATTCCAATATAATAACTAAATTAACTCCCACATACTAAAATTTTATTATGTCATGTAATAAAATTTATCCATCTACACTTCATCGATTGGGAAATGGAATCCTCAATCATGTGTATAGAAGACCACAACCATGCGAACCTACGTATTTCATCTTCCATCACCACCTTTCATTGATGGATATAATTATGGATTTACCAAATGTATATTATATTTATGATATTATTATACATATTTAATTTTAATACCATGTATACATTTTTAAATTACATACCTTTTTAAAATAGGATAACACCCTCGTGTGTACGGTGGACTAACCACTCGCAAGGCAGTGTGTTTTGTGTTTTAACTTACACATTACATGGAATGTAAAAAGATAAAAATAAAGAATATATGTTATATATAATATATTAGATTAATTATTAAAATATATATCACTAACTTTCATACCGTTTCACACATTAATGGAATGATATCGTCGCTTGTGTATACATACGGCCTACTGTATACATGAAGTGATGCGATAAATTCTCCATTTCCGTCTTTCTTAAATGATTTTAATAATCAGAGTAATAATTAAATTTTAAAATTATAAAATTATTATCAGTCATGATAGCATATATATATATATACATATATGTATATATATATGTATATCAAGTCTATACAGAATAATCTGACCTTTCATAACAAAACACAAATGAGAAAACAAGGCTATTAACACCTTCGAAACAATAAAATTAATGAAGTATTATTAACAAAAAAGTGGTAAAATAAAATAATAGGATCATATATGAGATTATAAATAAAATTATGGTTCTGGTATAAATTAATAACATTATTAAACCAATTATAAAATAGGTACATACACATATAAGGGAAATTGGACCTATGGTAGGGGTTTCTCATCTGTGAAACATACACCATATTTACCACATATTTATTTTGTGTGATTTATAAACTACCATATTTATGTTATATAATGAATTAATTTTTCTTAATTTAATTTAATGTTTAATTTAATGATATTTATTTCATCTAGCTGATGATTCAAAAGTTACAAAGTGGTAAGGGTTTATTTCACAATCTCATCACTATTTCAGATTTGTTTTTCGATTAAGTCTCCATTAGTGAATTTAATTAATATTTATATCTTAAAATAAATATATTTTATTTTCATATGTTTATTAATAATGTTTTCATGTAATATTATATTTTTTATATCACTGTTACTTAGTTTCTTTTAATAAAATTTTGTTAAGAAAATCTGATTTTATTTCTCACTTCGGTTGGAAATCTGTTTTCACTAAAAACCATATTTTATAAAAAAAATTCAAAAATGATTTTCACCATTTAAAAATTAGCTATTAATGAAATTTTGACCCATTTTTACTTTTTTTAAATAAAATATAATGGATTATTCTTGTTGTATTCAAAACAATGTTCATTTGGGATTTACAAAAAATGTAAGAGGAATCTTTTTTTCTTATACATCATTAGAATGGTTTTCCAGCATCATGACCAATAATTGTTTTAATGATTATTTTAAAAGTTTTAATAGTTTATTTTCAAATAATATGTTTTTTAAAATATATTTTCTGAACATTCAGTTTTCAAAATATTTGCAATGGGAAAATTTTTTTCCATAATAATTATTTTTAATGATCTTTTTATGGTATTTCGACTCATCAAAAAAAAAACCATTATTGAAATTATGATACACTAGGGATATATTGTATTGATAACATAATTATACATTATTTGGATGTCTAATGATTTGTTTTACTAGGGACGTACTATACCATTCATTTTTACTAAGGATGGTTTATGCTTTTGTTTTTTTATTGGGGAAATAATTTACTTTTTATATCCTAGTTTACATTAGAATGTTTATGTGTAATATATTGAACCCATTTAATATGTGGAATTCAATGGACTCAGTAAGTGATGGTTGGGGACCAATATATCCCCTCGATGCATTAGTAGGTGTCAAGAGAAAAAATTTATTGGTTTTTTTCAAAGGCTTTACCTATTTATATAGATGTCTTGGCACAAGACCAGGAATGTATTAGATTTCTTCGGATAAGGCATCGATGGAATGTTTTAGATGTAACTAATTATGAATTCGATCATTATGAATTTTGTTATTGACATTCCATGTGATTATTTTATTATATATAATATCCATAGATAGTTTTTTCATGCTCATGGTATTATTTATACTGTATTATTTGAGCATAATTTATACCTATCATATTATTCTCATGTTATTGATTAAATAGAATATGTTTCAGATGTTAACCTTGATAAATTTATTATTCCTTTTTTATATATTTCAAATATTTTTTGATATCCCATACTAGAAATTTTATCTCACCACTTTATTTTGTTTTATTTTCCTCCAGATACGAGGAATTGTTTTTGTTTTTGATATTTAGGGATATGATAGGAATAATGGAATTATCATGTAAAATTAATTATTTATTTTATGTTTTAAAATGTACTTTGAATTTCAAGAATTATTCTAGACTATTAATACTACAATACATATTTTTCATTCATGATGTGATTCCATATATCATATCCCAATGTAATAAAGTATGCATGGGCTCTGAGCTATTGGGGTTTGGGTAACTACATAGTTCCTTTCAATATCTGAGTTTCATGTATCAGTAAATAGAAATATTTAACTAATATAATAAGTGTATTTTTCGATTACTATATAATTTTATAATAGATGAGTACATTGACTGGTCACTTTGAGGTTTCTACATAAAATATAAGAGGCTTCCCCATAAACGGTCATATCTGAACTGGTGGGCGGAGAAGATATTGTTTAATACATTGAAGGATTTAAAATAACGTTTATCCTATTGATATTAAACTCCCTTATATAATATCATTTTAAATCATGTGAATTTATTAGGATGGTTAGTAATTAATCATCTAATATATTATATTTTTCAAAAGACTCTTCTTTACTCATTAATTTTTTAAAAAGGAATAACTAGGATTATAAATTTCATTTATAGGTAGATTTTGACACCATTTTAGATTACAAAAACACTAAAAAAACATCCAAATGTCACACCAAAATCACAGAAACAAGGTTTCATATTTAAGTTTTGTTGTCACAATTTATCAAAAACTATCTCATGATAGGCAAGATAATAATAACAATATTTTAAATTGACCACCATATCAAATTCAAAACATTCTGAATTCATCCCTTAGTAGGGATTAATGTTTTTTGTTTTTGTGTATTTATAATTTCCACCATCATTACATAAACCAATGGTATGAACTTGATACACTTATTCACCTTGGTATCCATAAAATTTTTGTAACCCTACTCATATAGATCTATTTGAATAAATTTATAGCCCAAATACCCACCTATAAAAGAGATGGCCTTGATACTAGTCATCACATCAATTAACAGTCAAGTGATAGGAAATTTGAAATCATTCTTTATGAAGGAATGGCTGGTATCCTAAGGTCGATGAAAGTTTTAATTTTCCACTCTTATTCATGCTGATGATTTTGTTGGAAATATATTTTAGGTATTATACATCTCAAATAATGGGTCACATGTATTCTCATTTCTATCTGCTTATAGCCACTGTATTCATCTCAATATATTACATTATGGGAAACCACAATTTGATACAATATTAGTATATCATTATTTTTTGAGGAAAATAAAATTGGGTGTTATTTCTTTATGGAGAATTACTTCTCTCGTTTCTTAAATAAACATTTACTCATAGATAAATGTGGGTTGTAGATCCTCTTTTTGTACCATGATTAACTTGTATGAGCGACTCAACAGTAGTTGATAGAACTTCTTCAAATGTTAGAGTGTAATCTTGAAATTGTTTTCCCTATTGTCTATAATCATCTAGTGTAGAAGATGCTTTGATATTATGATATTTAGGATGTGGGATGGGGAATTTTATACTCAATTTGATAATGAGTAGGAATTTTTGGATCCTAAAGATAATTATTAATTTGTGTCTTTATCATGAGATTCATTGTATTCTCTAATATCTCATACCTCTTTTTTGTGGTTATGTCTAGATAACCCAATCGATATCATGAAGGTGAGAGAATGACCCTAGGACACATTATTTCCTTCATATTTTGAAATTAAATTATATTGTGTTGACAATCATGACTATGTTGAGAAATATAGAAGCTCTATCAAATATAAACTTTAGTAAATACTCTTAGTGTCTAAGTTGAAGAACCTTTGATGCACTATTTCCTTTCATTCCATTTTGGTGGTCCCTCTATGGGTACATTATCCTAAATAAAATATAAATTAGATGTGACCAGATTATTTGACCTCTCAAATGGAACATTTATTACATGAATACATCATATATCAGTATTTATTACTTCAATTAAGTGTATAAGAAACATATATTCTTCATTAAGTTCACTCCATTGATCAAAAAGGGTTATTTATAGACCATTAAGTGTAATTATCTAAATTTTGTTATCTACCTTCATGTTATTTACCCCATCTCTTATAGTACAATGTGTCTATGTTGTAATATTCACATGATAAAAAGGGTATTTTCACCATATTCTAACATAACATGTCCATTAACAAAATATTTGTGGCACTGATGGTATAACAAGGGTGTATCCGGGTATATATAGATCCTTAAAATTTCATGTATGATAATGAATGTTGTGACATTGAGGAATAACAGGGTCTACAATTTATAAATTATGTTGAATAATTAAACCTTATTCTTGATCATCCAAAGTTGTTTCTACTCTATATGTCATATACCAAGATTTTTCATCTGGAGGGAGAAAATTAACCTCAATATAGCCTAAGTTTCAAATGGTTAAGACTTATGTGAGGCTAATACTGGAACACTAATTAGTTAAATCTAATAAATTTCAATATCTTTCATCTTGATAGATATATAAAAGGGTCTAATGTTTACTTTTATTATAACATTACAATCACGTTCTTTGATGGATATCAATGTGTGACACCAATTGTAAGTAATCCCCGCATGATATTACATGGTTTCAAGGACATTATCTTTGTTTTCATGTGGTATAAAAATTGTATAAATGAGATCTTATAAGGTTTTTATGGTGATGTTAAGTGTATAAATAATTTAGAGTTATTTTGGGATGATGTCCAATTGTTTCATGGAGTTAAAATTATAGATTAGGGTAATGTTCATCTATTAATGGGGCTATATGCTAAAAAAGGATTAGTAAATGAGGAATTTTATACTGATGATTATTATTCCCAATGAGAATATGATAAATTCCCATAATATTTGTATCTCTATCAAGATTCACATACTATCGTTCAATAATTACAATGAAATTATTTTTCATATATCCATACCTATTATTTTTTTGGGATCTAAACGTGTCATAGATAATTTAGGAGTGTATATATTGTCCTATTGGGCTCATTAGAGTACCTTCCTCAATTTTTTGGAGCATTAATGGCCTTAAAAGAATCATTACATGAATTTCGGTGTCCACTATGACTTCATAAAACTCTAACTCTTTTTTCATATTATACCGCCTCCTCTATTGAGGATGGGGATCTAAGTATTATATGTCTCTTCTTCATTAGTGAAGGGGTCCACCAAGTATACAAAATCTACCAATCCATATTATAGATTTCCATCTGTCATATTTTTTGTTCTTTAATGTAAAACTAAATGGTTATAATTTCTTAATCATGATTTGGACGAAATACCTTATTCTCCAAAATATCATCACAACATGCCAATGTTATAATCCCTTTACCTTATAGATCCCTATATGGTGCCATTTGAATGCTATAATTGAAACTTTTGTTATATTAGAACTCTACTATGGGATAGTGTTAATCAAAAACTGTTTTTAAATCCTTTATGTCAGATCTCATAATAATACCTATAGTTAGAAATGTCCATTTGGATTTGACATTTCATTTGCCATTAATATGTAAAAAAGAATCATTGCTCTATATCCAACACCTATTGAAGACTATTCTATAATATCAAGGTAAACTTCGAAAATGGATTTGATATAATGGAATTTGGAACTTCATAAATCCATGCCACATGAATTATATATATCCAAAAATTTGATCAAGTAAGAATTAATTGTGAATTCAAATTAAATTAATTGAAATTGTATGGTGATATGTACAAAAAAAATGGTGTTATGGAATTTGGAATAACTATAGAGACCGTTAATTTATTTCATGGCGATTTTATCTCATTTTTATAATGGTATGGGTGATGGTTGTACCATACAATTAGACATATTTCATTAATCATTGTATTTATAGAATACATTGAATCAATTTATATACTATATAATCTATCCCCATCGTTTCTACTAGAAATGGACCATGATATATATATACATCTTAATGATCCCTTGATATATAGATAATTAAGAGCTATATAAATCATCAAATATCCCTTTACTCAATTCTAGCATTGTTAGAACATATATTCATTTATAAAAACATATTTTTTAATTTTTTTCAAAGAGAAATTTTAAAATCTTCCTTAGGTTTGCTTATATCCCATATCCCTTTTATTCACATACTTTTTATTAATGTAGATGGATGTTTGAGTGGTTATTTATGAGAAAATAAAATTTCTCTCACGCTCTTATGATTTCTAGTTCCATCCTCTGAAAATCTCAGAACAATAGTCCACTTTTAAATTCAAATCATGGATTAGGTATCCTAATATATCCTTATAAGAGAATAAACCTCATTATTTTCCTTCCCAGTGTGGTAATGTATTTAGTAGTGATATTATTTAATCAATTCTAACCATATCATTGGTCCAATCCAAGATTCTTCTATAACAGTATATACATTAATCTCTTATGATTATTATATCATTAAAAAATTTCATTATATTGATAATAACTCAATATATCTAGTGAAAATATAACTATAAAAACTCTTAATCATTTTTATGGTAATATTTATCATGTCCTTTCAATTTATGTGAGTCATAAAATACCACAATGTCATTTTTAATGAAAATAAATATAAAGACACTCTTCTATGAATCCCTCTATATCAAAATAATTCTCTTCTATAGGATATTTGGAACATAGGTGTTGTAATTAACCTCCTATTAGGCTCTTTTAAATCTTCATAACATTCATATATAAAATGTAATTTCATTCAATTCACATTTAACAATGTTAACCAAATTGATAGTCATGTGAAATTTTTCACAAAACATAGAAATAATCTATCAAATAAAAAAACTATAGATCTATTTTATAGTGGTTGGTCAGAATTGTTCATAAATTGCCTCTATCTTATATTGATCTACTGAAATACCCTCACTTTTAATTACATGACCAAATGATGATACATTATATATCTAGAATTCCTAGTTTCTAAATTTTATGTAAATTTTTTCATTTATCAAGGTCTTTAGTATAATCCTAAAAGTATATGCATAATCATCATTAATATTAAATTATATTTGAATATCATCTATAAATACTCAAAAAAATGGGTTTAGGTAATCTCTAAAGTCTTTATTTAGATGATCTAGGATTATATAGTGGAATTTTCATGTATTAATGAAATCATTGATAATTTAGAGTGACCATATCTTTTATGAAATTTTTTTTCGGGTCTTTCATCCCTTTTACCCCTACATTTATGATATTGAGATAAAATCAATATCATTGAGTAGATTTAAGATATTATATTTTGATCAAAAAAATAATCAATATGGGATAGTGGATAATAGTTTTGAATCATTATTTTTTTACTTCATGACAATCAGTACAATGGTGTGTTAATCTATCCTCCATGAAAAATAAAACTGGTGCACCCCATGAAAAAAAACATGGGTCCATAGTAGGGTTCTCCAGATTATATTCAATTATCATATTTAATTATTCTAATTAAATCCATATAGTTCAATAATGAATCTTCAATATAAAAATATAATTCTGTATGAGTTCTATTGAAAAAAACCTCCCATTCTAGGAGGAGTCTATGTAATTAGCTTGGAAATAAATCAAAATATTCATTTATAATTTCCACTTCATTATATTTTAAACCATTGTTTTGTGTATGTGATAGTTTATGGTTTCTAGTCTATAAAATTGAATCATTATATTATTGGTGGTTCATTAGCCTATGTTTTCTTTTCCTATATTTCATTTTAGGGTCGGGAAATATATTTGGTATATATGAGTTTGATGGCCTTCACTTCTAATCTTGGAGCATTTACTTCTCCCTTCATGGAAATTTTCTCCATGCTTCTTACCACATTTTCAGTATCTAAATATATTATTTTTCCTACATTCATGGAATTTTTAATTTAGGTATCATTGAAACAATTTTATTACTTTTTATCCACAAAACCATTATGAAAATGGGTTCTCATATTTCTATTTCTAGCATTAAAGTGAATCAACAAAATGTATTTATAGATACCAATTTTCAATGAGGATAACACGTTTTAGGGTTACTGATTTTAGAAAATAAAGAACTATTTAATATCTATTTCATAATTAATGATACAATAAGGATTCTACTATGAATGTCATTTAAAATTTACTTTATATCTTCTATTTTATTAATTATATTTTTTTTTAACTCAATAAAGTTACTCCATATTTTATTGTGAATGTTTTGGGGGAAATACTAATTACAAATATCTTAGTAAACTCCTTTTATTTTAAAGAGTGGATTTATTCCTATTTTCTTATATTATTAATTTGGGTCCAATATTGATCAAATTCATCTTCTAAATGACAAACAACTAATGTAAATTTTTCATTTTATTATCATCAGAGAATAAAACATATTTTTTATCTTACTTTGTCCATTTATTCCAAATTAGTTCATCATAGGACACACTTATAGAGTGTGGTCACTTTCATATGAATAACTCAATGGAATGTTCTTACCTCCTGGAAAATTTTGATGTTTTACATGATTCATTTTTATTTTTCATAGCATGAAACAGTTTGGTACCAATAACCACTAGATTTTTTAAACTATATTTGGTACATTTAGTTTCTCATTGGGGCAATAATTGAACTATCCCTCACATTGGTTCTTAACAATATAAAAATTAGTTCTATACATTGATTGAA
Source organism: Viscum album (assembly GCA_963277665.1). Taxonomy (NCBI): domain Eukaryota; kingdom Viridiplantae; phylum Streptophyta; class Magnoliopsida; order Santalales; family Viscaceae; genus Viscum; species Viscum album. The sequence goes on along the minus strand of OY728122.1, from coordinate 571,433,265 downwards.
AAAAATATTTATAGTAAATATTTTTAATTACTTTGGAAAATCATATTTTGAGGAAAATAATTTGGAATATTTTCTAAGTTATGTCCCATTCATTTAAACCAATGAAATATTTGGTTCTTCATAAACCATTTTTGATTCAATATACATATTTTTTATTATATCCCTTAATTCTATATCACCTAATAAAAAAAATAACCCACTTTGATAAAAGTTTAGGCATCCTAATCATATCAAAAATACATTGTACACATTTTTCATGGTTATTCCTTACATCTCACAATAAAAAACATCTAAAAAACTATATATTTAATATCTTTGGATAATATATATGAAACCAAATTATTTTGAAACATTTTCAACATTGATCATAAATAAATTTCTCAATTAATGAATTATTTGACACATAATAAATCATAATATTCATCATAATTGAGGGAAAATATATATATAAGAAAGAGTGAGATCAGATATTCCTAATGGGTAAACATGAGACATATTAATAGAAGGCAATAATTGATCATAAGAAGACCATGTGGGTATAATAATGTAATGATATTACAATTTCGGAATTAAATATAATCATGTATAATAAAAAATGATTCATAAAAAAATGATTCATTCTATAATCCATTTGAAATAACTTTGTAAATGAGATGTATAAATGTGGAAACCAGATTTTATAATCATTATCCATAAAAACATAACATAAGCATAATAATGTGTAATTTTGGTGTATAATCATATAAATCCATCTATTATGTAATTGGAAACAAATAAGAACATCACCTAATAATGGAAAAGGTTCCTTAGGGAATTTTTTTTCTCTCAATCCTCTGACATGTCATCCCATGAGGTATAATACTTTGCCAAATGAATTTCATAGAAATAAAAAACCGTCTAATTAATTATTTGATTGTGTTCCTTATGGTTTTCTATTCACACCCGTTTCCTTATCACTACATGAGAAATAAACAGTAAAAAATCAATTAGAGGTATATACTATAATAACAAGTCACATTGTAAAATATAAAACATATTTGTGCCACATGGACTTGAAAACATTCATAATTCCATCATACCTTAATTGTCCTATTAGAATGAAACAGGTTTAAAGATAAATTTAATAATATATTATCATAAATATCCAATTGAAGCAGAGGGAAATATAATTAGATAATATACTCAGTAATGAATTATAAACAATAAATAATTTTATATATATGAAAAATAAATTTATTATATCATTAGACCATTTCTTTAAAAAACGAGAAGAAATATACATTATTTTTAATAAGTTTTATATTAAAACATGTTAATTTATAATATTTAGAGAATATAAATATTTTTGAAATCCATGAAAAATTTGTGGAGGAATGAAAATAAATATATACCTATATAATATAATGAAAATGTGTTCATGTGTAAAGTTATAAAATGTAATATTAATTTCACACTTTGGAAAGGAGAGAAAAATAAATAGAAAATGACTCATTTGGAAAATGTTTTAAAAAACTAATTTCAAACCCTAGTAAATAAAGTCAATGTAGATTGTAAATTATTTTATGAAATAACATATGTTCAAATAAGGGAATTAATAATATAGTATGATGAATTGAGACATTAATTATAATGATTATTGACTGAAAAGAAGAGATAAGGTAAGTATTGTCTATTAACATTATTTTGGAGGAATTGTGAACAAAAGGGAAGTGAAATTTTAAGAATATATGTAACCAAAAAGAATTACTATAGAAGAATAAACTATATGGGGTTTTAAAGAGAATTAATATTCAATTTCATTCTATTGAAATTTAGTCATAAAAATATTTAATTCAATGTGATATTTTAAATAGACACTTCCATATACTCCTGACATCCATGGATGTAGATTATCACCAGTATAATAAACATAAAAATATTAATAACATATTTGGAAAAAAAAATATCATGTATAATTCCTTTTATAATCTTATATTATATTCATTAATTACATATATATTAGGTTTTTTATTCATAACAGGATATTTGTAATTTTGATTATTTTGTCAAATTTCCACAATTGAGATGTTAAACCTTATTATTTGTTGTCATGTTCATCATTACTAATTTAATAAAGGTGGTGGAATAATTTTTGTTTCAGTTATTTATATACACCCATGTTCAATTGATGAAATTCTTTATTATGGTTCAATATTATGGAAACCATAATGACCACATTTTGTGTAATTTACAAATTACAATAAGTGACCTTATAGTGATAATTTTTTTCATTATTTAAAATCCATATTAATAATTTAAATTACACTTCAACATCATAATTCTTTATTATTAATATCATTATTCTTATTCAAGATGGAAACAGTGAAGATAGTATATCTTTGTTCATGTAGGTGGTGAAGATAACCCAATTAATAACATGAAATACTAACGAATGAGTAACTGTGTAGAGTTATATAATAATAATAACACTTTATTGAAAGAAAAGTGATGTTAATAAAAAATAATTACGATGGATAATGAGATTTTAAAAGTGTGCAGATAATAAGGTAATTTAAAAATATGGTGAAGAATGAGGTGGTTATTTTTACGAATTTTATCATTGCTGAAATGGATTCCATCCGAATAATGGATTTAGGATTTCCTAATGGAACCAAAGGCATAAAAGTTTTTGACAGTTTTTTTCAGTCGAAATAGTTAGGTATTCAAAATATTTTTCATGGAAATTACTAATTGGTAAGGGTTATAAGGGGGTCCATTCATAGGTGATTATTGAGTGGAAATTCTGGAAATACTTATACCTAAATATTTAAGGTAATCATTTTATAAAGGGATGTTGATAAAAATAATAATAAATGGAAGTAGTTCATACATTCAATCATCCAAAACAATATATAGATAATATTATAAAAATTTTAATTCTTAAGAACATTGTTAAACCCTTTGACTATATTTTAACTTTTTCCCGATTAATCAATTTTTACCATAGTATTTCTTTTTATGTCAAAATATTAAAATTACCTACACACATAATTTCAATGTTTCAATAAAATTTTTTGACACTATTTAATCTAATTCATCATCTAAATATGATATATTATTATTTTAATTGAGAATATATATATACTATTTGATGAGAAAAATATGTTTTTTCTATATTGGGGTTTTTAATATTGTTTCATATCAATTAACAATCATTTATTTGTTAATATATTTTCTATAAAAAAAATATTATCTTATTATTTATTTAAATGATCTAAATTTAATGTAAACATATATAAGTTTTCAACACCTAAAAATAGTATATCGAAAAATACCTATTTATAACATTAAATGATTTTATACAAATCCCATTAAGAACAATTATTTGTCTTCTTAATATGTAATTTTACCAATCCATGGAAAGAAAATCATTCATTGAATTTTATAGATAAAATACATAATTATTTAACAATAATAAAGATAATAATTAACACATGAAAATATTTAATAAATTAATTTAGTAAAATATTATCATTTTCATTCATTATTAATTATTTTTTAATTTAATTATTTTAAAATTCATATTAACAGTTATAAAACATTAATTAACCTATTATATTTGTGCATATAGAATAACCATATTCCAAATGTTCATTTTCCCAATGGCCATATTTCTAACAACTACATATCCAATGACCCTATTTTTAATGGCTATATATATAATGGTGATATATTATTCTTATATAAATCATTAAAATATTACAAAAAAATTATCTTATCCATTTAGTTCTATCATAATATGTCATATATAAATATAATTTTCAACCTTATTTGAATAGTTATAAATGGAGTTATGATTTTCAAGGAAAACCACATGGATAATGATATCATGTATGTAATATGTTTATATACATTTTGTTTTAGTCCACTTTTAGTTCTCATAATTATTATTCATTTTATACTATTACAATGTATTAATTTTTTCCATTTATTGAAATATTTTATTTAAATAAAATGTATCATGGTTGATTTTAATTCAATGTTGACAGTGAAACATGATTTCAAAGAAACAATATTTATTAAAAGGGAGAAAATGACTAAAATATTTGTGTATCATATTTTTTACCCTAAAATAATGCATACCTTCCATCACCATGATTTTTATAAGGGAAAACAAACAAAATAGTTTCTAATTATTTTAAAAAATCATAGAATGATATATTATTGAGGATGAATATTAAAATAATGTATTGTTATAAATATAAATTACTAATCATATTGCATTAAACGACCCATCATACATGTATATTTCTTACTAAAATCAGGTTTGATTCATTTTTCTCCACATTATCATTGGATGTTTAGGGAAAAAAATAATCTTTAACATAATGTGTTACAAGTCATAGAGACTTTTATGAATGGTCAAGGGATTATTAAATAATAAGTAAAACATATTGTATTTACATTTGATAAAGAAGACTATATAATGTTCCTCATGTACTATCTTAGTTCAGGTTCCATAAATTCATTGAAAGATATAAATCATTATATATTAATGTTTTAATTCCTTTTTTTATGTTCCTCAATCTAAATGGAAATTTGTTAAATTCGATAGCTATATCATAAATCACACCATGAAATTGGGAATAGTTTCCAAACACATATAAATATATTCTCAAAAAATAAAATCTAATACAACAACATTATCCAATATTTTTATGTTAGGTTGTTGATAATATATCGATATGTTATTGATCATATATATAGTAGTGATCTTGTAAATGGCACTCCTTCTGTATTTCCATATCAAATAGTAAATATCTCTATAATATGTAATAATTACACATTCAATCACTATTTATTCAATTAAAATATTCTCAAGGGAATTATCCCATAGAGCCAAAAAAAGATGGAGTGGATGGGTAACCATGTCAGAATTGTAAGAAAATTACATTTTGTTTGAAATCCCCAATAAATTTATCTTATTAATCATAATTATTTTGAAAATTTTATGGATATGGTAATTTAAACTCATTTTCTAATGAACGCGATTCATTTATGATATTATAGGATGATTAATTAAAGTCACTTGTGATATATTAGCTCAATTAAATATTTTCATAGTGTTTTTCAAATCCCCAACCTCATAAAATACTTAGTTGTAATCTTAACCAATACCAATATATTCATTTATATTCTACTCAAAATCATTGAAAAAAATATCATTCCAATTTGAGGCATCATAATAATGTCCCACAACTCCCCATAAAAATTCCATGAAATTTCAATTTTGGTTAAGATAGAATCATATCCCAACAATAATATCTATTAATACCCTCTTTAAATGGAAACACACTTCTCCAACTCTCAATTTAACTATACTAGTGAGTCTTCCCAATTAAAAATTAATTTTAATTGACTTAAAATCAACAATAATTGTGGATATATAATATTTTTTCAATCCTAATAATAAAGGAACCCATGGAAATTTTTTTACAAATCTTTTATTTGTTCACTCGATCTTGAAACAAATAAATGAAAATAATATTTCCCACCATTATTCATATTTGTGTCAAAAAAATTAAATAATACATTATAAATTCTTGTTCAACCATTACTCATTCCTAAGATTAATTAATTTTCTATAACACTTTTATAATGAATGAATGATTCAATGAATCTTGTCAAACCTACTAAATGAAATAGAAAATTTGAAATAGAAAATTATAAAACAATAAATGGAACCGTGTCTAGTTTTTATCCCTTTCAATGTTCCAAAAATTCCTAATTCCATTTCCTTGTGACATTTATAATTTTAAAAATTCTTTTCAACCCAATTTCATAATTATTTTTTAAAAATAAAATAAATAATTATTACTCAAATAGATTCCATTAAAAATATCTTATGTATGAGAAGTCCCATAACTAATTTTCTGACTAGAAATGTTAAATTATAATAAACAAAAAATTTATATCAATAATTGGTTTCCATGGTATGTTAATCCCTTAGGATATTTATAGTTTAATTCCTAAAAATATTATCAATTTTAAAGGCATGCTAAATTTCCTTGGATCCCAACCAGTATAATACCCGATTCATTATTCCTAAATATGGTTTTAGATCTTTTTATGCTTGTGGGAGTATTCATCCATCTAGAATAAAGATTTAATACTCTTCCTTGAGAAATAATTGAGTATTTTTTATTCAAGTACATGAAATTATCTTACATTGTAAATGTATTTACATTGAAAAATGGGGTTATATATCCTCTAACCTGTCTCTCTAGATTCAATAAATATTGTTCAATATTATAATTAGAACAAAAATATATATCTATTCTTGAATCATATCTATATAATTTTGGGATAACCTTTTTAGGATGAATATTTTATAAACCATTTGATAAAAAATCTTATAATCACTCTAATCTCCCCAGCCATATTTTTTTAAAATCTCTTCAAAATGAGGTGATAAATGAACCTTAAATTATTTCTTATTGTAATATGTGTTATTATTGTGAGATATACACCCTCATTAATAATGTTTTAAATTGTGATTTTGAATCAAAATTCCTTTTTTAGTCTCAATTTAGCTAAAGGATCAAAACAAAATCTCTTGGTTACCTTATATATCATCATATTTAAAATTATTTGATAGAAAAAAATTGGAAAATGAATCGAAAACACATGTAAGACAATATTCTACTAAAAATTTATTATGCCACACATAAAAGATATATTGGAACTAAAACCACATTATACAGATTTAAAATATGAATCAATTTCAAATCATAATTTCAACTATATCAACATATCTACAATAAAAACATACCTTATGTAATAATAATTCAACAATTTTCAAAATGAAAACAAAACATTACTAGGTTAAACATTTGGTGATATGACATGTTCTAAGTCCATCATTAGTACACATTATATAAATATAATGTAATCTTTGAATCCCTTTTAAAAATATTAGAGAGGGATAAATCCACCAATACATGTAGTGGAAATGGAATAAATTACCAATATTCTTAATATAGTATTAATTTCCATATTTCTAGTACTGATGTGGTAACTCTATTTTAACATGTTAAAAAATGTGGTATTAATATTTTTTTTTAATGAATAAAGAGATATAATCATAATTCAAGTTAAAATAGTAGAATTTAAGAATTTATTACTAAAATTTAATGATGACACAAGAATTGATCACTGCCGACATCCATTTTTAAACTAAATATTTAAACTATTATAAAATATTTCAAAATATTTTTGATGGATACACTAAATATATACAAATACCAAATTAACCTCAAGTATGAAATAATAACAGGCACATATACCTTTATAAAATACTCATGTGAGTACACATTAGGGTTTACAACTCCCATTTTATGTCTCAAAAGTTCATCATGATTAAAAAACATTGGTTCATAGAGTATTGTATGGGGTTTCCAATATAATTTAATCATTTATGATGATAAATTTGAATTTTTCTTGAATTAACATTACTTATTCCAAAAAAATGTTTCTATTATATCTTTGTTTTGAGTTTTGAAGATGGTCACTTCATGTTTATGATTGGGATTCTTTTGGAACAAAATATATCTTATGAGGGTATTTGAGTATATCCTACAAGGATTTAGGTGATAATGTCACTTCAAAAAAAAACATATGTTAATTATACCTAACCCATTTTAGGTTTTTAGGGTTAATATTAGTTTTTTAACAAAATTTTTGGTAGGATTTGATTCCCTATCAATTATTTAGTTCAATAAGTAATTCAACAATGTTTTTATAATTCATTCTTGAGGTTGTTAACTTAACTCCTTACATCATCCACATCAACCTTAATAATCTAACCCTTGATTACATATTTCCCATTAAATGAATTGGTGATGCATCAGAGATGTCCATTATAGCTTCACTTGGTTAATTAAAGGATTCTATTTTTACTTTATTATGCCACAAAAAAATTAATGTATCTCAATTTTACCAATTTTTTAAAAAACTTACTTCTATATACTTAGTTTTGTTTCAAAAAATACCATATCTTTTATGATATAAAGTCATTATTTTCATCGAAAGAATAGAATTTTTATTCATAATAATAAAAGTGATTCAAAAATTTGGCAAACAATATGGATTTCTGTGTTATGATAATATCATATAAATATTATGTATAAACATAGAAATTAAGATCATTTTATTGATCACTTTTATAGAATTTATAATTTTTCTCTTTAAAAAGTGATTGAAACTTAATTCTATATTGAAAATGTTTTATATATCAATTTAAAATTACTATGGTTTCCCCCCAATAATGAATTATATGGTGTCTAAAATATTTATAATATTGTTTTAAACATACATAAAAAATTATAAAGTGAATAAACAGATAATGTTTTGGGATGATATTAAACAATGAGAAATTAACACTATCTTGGTAATTAAGATATGTGTTCATGAAGATGAGAATTTATCAATTCATCCATTTTAACATTTATTTCTTATAGGTTCACCCTTTTGACCAAGAAAACACTATAAATGGTTGTAGATTTTGATTTAATATATCCCTCTCGCATTAAGGACTCGTATAAGTCATAACAATCTATTCTAAAATGTTAAAAAATTTGTATATTTTTAAATGTAATAAGACAAACCAAAACCCCCTGTTATTTTCTAAACATATTAATGTCTTATTTATTCATTTCATTAGAACCTTTCCTCACTCTAATGAATATAAATACATTATTATATTTATTAATTTTATTTCTAGGTGGGGAGAGGCCAAAACATATTATTAAATTATATAAATTATGATAGATTAATTCATAAAAAACACTTATTAAATTTTTTTGGCAATACCATGTGACTATGTATGTGTTTTTAGAAACCATTTTTTAATTCAAAAAATGGAATTTCAATTGAAAAATGTCTTTATATAAATAAATCTTCAATATATCTTCCAAAACAAATAGATTTTTTTTGAAATTTTACATATTGAATTTTAAGGAGTAATTAGGAATTCTATTAAACCTATAAATAAATGTTTGTCATAAAAACATATAGAAACACTATGATATTATCAAGAATCATACAAAACACCCATTGGAAAACCCTCATTCTTATTTTTTTTGGAAAATCATGTCATCTTCGTGGTGAGGTATAACATATATCATCTTGTGAAATGGAAACATGAAACATTGATAGTGAAATTTTTTTAGGAGTGAATTATGAAATTGAATTACTTAGAGGTTCTTTCCATTTATTTTTTTGAGAATAATAAATTATATAAGGTAAAAAGAAACTATAGAATTAAAAACACATACATTGAAATATATTTTATAATGTTTACTAGTTAATGATTTTCAATTATAAATTTTCCATTTACCTATGAATGATTTAATCTCATTGGAGTTTACATTTATTATTACTAATATTTACCCTTCTAGTATAGTGAAATTCAAATTGAATTTTAATATGAAGACAATCATAGTTAATGTATAGTGTCTAATTCTCTACCATGAAATACCACATTTACTATGAACTAATATGAATTTCAATAAAATCAAATTAAACTATAAAGGGTTCAACAATATATCGTGAAGGAATTTCACTCACTCCAAACAAGTTTTCATGAATTAAAATATAAATCTTTCTCCCTTTCCATCCCACTTTATAGATCTCTCTACTTTCCCCTATTCTACCTTTAATTATTATATTATTTTTATTCCTCTATTGTATTCACTAATTTTGATTATTTTATTTATTGTTTCTCTTTTATCTGTACGTTAATATTCAAAATTCAAAATTAAAATGTAAATTTAAATCAATATTCAAACCATTATTGGCTATCATAAAAAACATTATTTTATATATAAAATTATTAATTTTAATCACTATTTTCACTAAAAAAATTATTTCATATACACAATCCTTTTAATATGATCTTTTAGATATGAAAATGATTTCTCCTACCTATGTGGTAAAATTTATCATTTATATAATATCCATTTTTACAAAATTTTCATCATCAAAAATTTTCAATACTTATTATGTGTATCACTTATATTTACCATTGATCTAAATTTACTTTTACATCATACATTAATTTTATTGAGATATTTTATTTCCCATTAAATAATTATTATCTTAAAATAGCCTCCCTTAAATATATGTTGAACCAAATTTTAAATCCCCCTTGATACTATATTGGTCAACTTTATAAAACCAAATTATTGTAAAAAAACATGTACCATAGAAAATATTCCTGGCATTTCATTACATGATTTTACAAAAAAATTTCATTGGGTGAATTAATTACATTTATAGACTAAATTAATTAATTTTAATTAAGACATTATATTCATGTGGACAAGAATAATACTACGTTTTTGGGGATTATATGCAATTTTTTAATTTATTTATGAAATTCAAAAGTGCTAAAAAAATAAAAAAAGATAAAAAATAATAATGGTGAAAATTTGAATGAAGAAAATAAAATTATTCATTTCATCTCCATGTTTTATATAGATTTTATTTTTGTATAATATTTTATATATCTATATGGTTCAATTTTAAATATATTAATGTACATACATTCACACATAGTTTCATTAGTTATGTGTTGGCTTATCAAAGTTGATTCCATACCCCAATTTCCCCACATTTTTTTATTTTTCTACCCTTCCAAAAGCCACCTAAAATCAATTAAAAACCAAAAAAAATAATTTTAGGGACCTATAAATTTCACATTAGATCCCCTATAAATTTTTTATTAATATTTATATTAAGTGAAAAGGGTAAAATATTAATTTTCTAGCTTCTTAAATGAAAATTTATACACTTCATTAGATATGAGACAAAATGTTTTCTTTTTTTGTGGATTTTTTTAAATTTTACAAAAATGATGGCTTTTCACTTACTTTTCAATTAGAAATTAAACATAATTATTAATATTTATTAAATAGATTAATTTAATATATGGATTAATTTTATAAATTATTTCATATCTTGAGGGATCTGTTTATTGTATTAAGGATATGAAAAATATAAAAGAGATGGATAAATATAATTATATATGAATAGTCAAGGTGAGGAATTTTAAAATGGGTAATTTTAGGAGGTGTTAAATTACAAGTTTATATAGTGGATAGTGGATTCTCAATTAGAAACTTACTATATGTATATTACGGAATTAAATTATTGTAAATTAACTAGTACACCCATAACATTTGCCTATATTATCCACATTATATAATTATCTCTAATCACTCAATGAAGATATTTTATTTAGTGGTATAATTTTTTTTAATTAATATTAATTGAATATTGAATAAGAATTGGAGTATATAATTGATTGATGGAAATTGAAAAAGTATTGATATATATAATTTTTCGTGGAATCATAGTACGACAAAAGACTATCAATTTACAGATGGATTATATATAGAATTGTATTATTTTTTATTCATGGATAAATTAATAGACATAGTTACAAGGTTGAATCATAAATTTTAATGTCTTGGGATTCTATATTAAAAAATTTATAAATTATTTCTTTTTTAGTTTCCATGAATAAAAATATTGGAATATGGAATGGAAATTATATAATTATAGTTTACATGTTTATAAAATTATATTTTATAATTATAAACCCTATATATTTTTTTCATATTTTCAAAAATGGTTTATGATTCACTTTATAATTAGTTATTGAATTATTTATGTGATAAATTTCATTTTGTATGGAAAGTGATTATTATGTGATGTTTATAAATGACCCCAATTTGAAATTAACAACCATAATTAGTGATAACCTATAGTAAAACATTTATTTCCTAGATAATTCGATGTATGAGAATAGGCATATGTCATTCCAATATATAATAGGGTTATTCCACTTTCTTTGAAAATTTGTGGTATTGTTGGGGAGTGTTTGAGGATGAAGTGGTAGTGGGTTACATGGGTTATGTCATTTTGGCATTAACACATTCTATTTTACCATGGGCATATCCCAGATTCCGAATATGGAAGACTCAAGGAAGTATGTAACATGATTTGGTGTGGATTTATACATGTTTATGCCACCTTAATATGGGGGTCATTCAAAATATTCCATGGGATCATGCACCCATATATATTTAAATAGATTTCCCTTAGATTATGTGTATTACTTATGGTGAATCATAAAAGACATGAAAATATATTTGTCATGATAGTATCTAATATTTGATATTTTTTAGGACATGATCATTATCAATATTTTTGAATTAAAAAATCAAATAGTTCCCATTGAAATAGTGTCACGTAATTTGTATCCCATTAAATCAAATTTTGTTAGACCAAGTACATTCTGTCTCATTTTCATCATTGAGAGTATTTCACATCTTCTCACCTATGTTCACAAATAAAAAAGAGAATATTCAATTATATTATTTCTTTTATGTTGAAATAGTTTTTGAATTTTTTGCCTCTATTTCAGTTTTCTTAATAAATTTTTTTGGATATCAAGAGTTCTTTACCTTTGTAGGGTAGTCGACTTGGTTCATGGAGGATGTATTGTGTAAAATTGGGGGTCAATACACCCCTATTGACATGATAATGACAGGTTTTTGGTCCCCCATATGATTTACATATTTTGGTACTCCAAAAAATATCCATTTTTTGGGTCCTCTAATATGGTAATATGGACATTACTCTCATTATACCGATAAGTAATGAGTCCCCCTTATAATTGAGAGATTCTTGAGCTCCCCTCAAAACAAGGAATGAGTCTGCTATTCATATATTAAAATATATCATAATTTTTATCTTCTTATAGATTAGGTGTGGGTCCCTTTAAATGTTTTTTCTCAATCAACTTACATGTATTCCATGGTGAGATATGGGTACCCCCACAAAAAATATTAGGAGATGAGTTTTTTTTTTGAATTGATCCGTGGTTTCAATATAATTTTTTATGGTTTATAATAAAACTCATGTTACATATCATATACTTTCATAATGGGATTTATTGGCATTTATGGTATATCACTGGTACTTCTGTAGTCTCAAAATATGATTCATATTAGGGTTTCCTCATGGATTACTCATTAGTCCTTTGTTTTTTGATAACTTTTCTTTCATTCCACTATTCTTATTTTAAGGGATCCTACTATGTATGTTTTTACTCACCCATGAATGGGAGTTTCCCATAAAAATTTTGTTCTATGTTTAAAATTGATATCTTTTGGGGTAATCAAAGGGTTTGTCTATTTTATGCCATTAGAGATCAGAGGTTATCGGTGATAATAGGTGCTGAAAGTGTTCATGTCATTAATATATAATAAATGTTTTTATCTATTTCAATTATAATATCATACATTACTTGGAATATTGGGATTATTATTCAATAATTATTCTTATAGTAACATTTTTCATTATATTATGGACATTTAGAATGTGTTGTGTTTATTTTTGTTTTGTAAATTTATGTTTTTCCTCATATTAGAATATTTATTTATTTTATTTTTGAAATATATATTTGTACCAAATATAATTAGCCTAATTTCAACAATTTATATGACATGTATTCTTATTTATAGTCTCCATTCCCTATCATATTGGGGTTAGTCTTGGTATTCATATAAGGACCCAAACTTTCATTAATGGAAATTCCTCTGGATCTAATTAAATTTATTATTGTGGTTAAATAAAATTTGAACTTCATTGGTTTTATCTTTCTGGATTTTAAAATACTGTTATGTATTGTGACCATTGTTAATATAGTTGTTTAATAGTGTCCACATGGTTAGTATAAATATATGGGATTTAAAAATCCAATTTACTCCGACAAAGGAAACGATGGCCTCATCCAGTAGACTTTCCCCATATGAAGCCCATTTTTCGGAGCTCGGAATGGAGGTGGAGCCATTCGGCTTCGCTCTTGTCCAATCCCAAGCTAAGCTTGAACATGTTAAGCTTGAGCAGAACAAACTATGGGAGAAGTGGAACTTAATAGATATTACCACATGAGCAATATTGTCTGAGCCACCCCAAGAGTTTGTCACCATCACACACCTTACACTTCAGTCTTATGTGGGTTTTATAAGGGGTTATGTAACAATACCCTCGCACTATGACTATGTACATTATTTTTGTATAAAGGATGTTCATTCATTATTGTTACATTGTAAATAGTTTATAAAGAACAGATAGTATTTTTAGTTAATATTCATCTATGAAATATATTTTGACGAATTAATGAATTTTTTAATAAAATATTATTTTAATAAAATATTTTTATAATTAAATTAATTTTTATTAAATATAAATGATCATATAATTTTATGAATGAAATTGTGATTTTTATTATGGTTTGAAAGATATTTCTGTCAAAACCCATGAATTTTTGGTAAATTTCAGTTTTTATTTTAAAAGTAAAAAATTAACATATTTAAAAACTTATTTTGATAAAATGAATATTTTTTTGTAATCAGGACATTGAAATTATCCAAAGTAAAATGATTGGGTAAAAATTAAATACCATTTAAATATATAATGTGTTTTATGACAGGATAATGACCCAACAGGGATATAATAAAATACAATAAACACTATGTTCTGAACTTATATGTTTTACCATTAAAATAAGGTGATTCTGTGTTTGTTTTATTTATTTTACAAATCATTAGTGGTCCAATCAAGGCTTATAAAACATTTTGTCATTTTAAATTGTTTTCCTTGAGAGTTTTACTGACATCCACATAAGAAACCCTATTATTTTATGAAGTTTGGCCATTGGCCATATGAAATATTGTTTTCCACTCCCATTTTTCAAAACCATGTTCTGATTTGTGGTTTTGATTCATTTAATGTGAGGTGTCCCAAACCTAAATAATATATAAATACCTCTCCTTTCCTATATAAACCCACCCATGTTTTCACTTCCTCTTCACTCAAAGCCATTGGAGTTCGACCAAACCCTTCCCTCCTCTATCTATAATCCTCCCAAGGTTCCCCAAGCTCCCAAGAAGCCTCTCCCAAGCCTTTGGGATCACACATCCATGAAAGGGATTTCTTCCTTTAACGTTTTTGTGCAATTTTCGTTTAGTTGTTATGCCCTTTTATTTTCAATTAAAAATGATTGGGTATGATTTTGAACCTCTCCCATACTTTCTGCTTTATGTTTGGACTATAGGAGACCCCTTTAACTCTCATTAATGCGTCTTATGTACACTCTTTACCGTGCCAAAATTCCTTGAGGGATTTATCTCTCCTCATTTACATCCAAGTAATTATTTTGAATTATGCATCTAAATTCCATTAATTTTGTTGAGACAGGTATCTATATAATCTCCTTACATTCCATTTCATGTAAATATTATAAGACACCCATTTTCCTCTCATAAACCATTTTTCATGAATACTTATTTCCTGGTGTTATGCTGCAGAAATTGAACCACACTTTTCCCAAAAAAGATCATTGTGTAGTGAATACCATACTCATGTCTCTATCAAGGGTATTCACCTTTATTAACATATACATATTTAATGGTACTTTCATGTATTTATTCCACATTAATTAATCACCGAATAACTTCTGATTTTGATTGATTCCATGTTATATGAATCATGTGGCACAATTATGCATGAAATGAAATGGTTAAGAAGGGTGTGCCCTGATAGTGCTCTAATGCATTGGGTAAGGTATAGTATCATGATAAGTAGTTTTTAATGAGTGTTGAATCATGATAATTCATGATCAATGAGGGTTTACTCATTCTTCATGTGAAATGAGGATTTACTCAAGCTCCGTGTGGAATGAGCCTTGGCTCATGCTAATTCCATGTTAACTGTTGTCACCACATTTCCATGTTATGATTATCATGCTTTATCGTGATTTTATGTTCATGTTTCTCTCATACTCCATTGATATTCCTATTTTCTAACATGTATTGTATTCCTCATGTTATTCCATGTTTATTCCCTTATTAGGCTATATAGCTCACCCTTTTTTATGCATGTCCTTAGGTTAACCCATGCAATGCTAAGTACAAGGGAATGAAGTGGTCATGTAAAGGAAGTTTTTAATATAGATGTTGTGTGTTTTATGTTATAATTTGTTATGTAACTTTCCAAATCCCCAAATACACTAGACCTCTCAATCATCTGGGTTGTATCATGTGAATATTTTATGTAATAAATCAGGTTTAATTGTGTAATAAAGAGAAGGGTTGTTATATTTGGTATTAAAGGATAGGTTTAGTTATTTTTGTGATTAGGATTAGAAAACCCTAGTGAACACATATAGACAATAACAAGTATAATAAGAACATCCATAATTATTGGTGAGAATTGAGTAAGTGTTTTATCAATCAAATACATCTTTGTCTGGATACGAGTAGGTAGAGGTGGCTCTGGCACAGATGTGTCTTAGGGGTACAACCCGAAAACACCACTTTGTGCTAGACTTCAAAGGGAACTCGTTCGGGACAATGGGACTTGATGCACTATTGGTTATGAAACTCCATGGGGATATGATTTAGTAAATTCAAAAGATTATTGTGAACCCTTATTAATGGGAAATAAAAAAATTCGTCTAAAAATATATGTTAGAAAGAAGATCATGAATAACATAAATTGAAGCCTATGGATTCATAAGTTAGGGAAATAAATGTTATTTATAAATCATCAGTTTTTTCCTTCGATTACTCTTTATGTGTTATCACTAACTTTCTTTTTTATTCTATCCAAAGTATGGTAATATGAGGACTCGTGCTAACAACCGATGTGAAGATCAATGTGATAATTGTGATAATGAGATGCCCAATCTGATGAGAGCGGGAATCGTGAACATTGTCATTCTTCTTTCTCAGTTAACTCAACCATTGAATAGAATCATGGGTCAATATGAACATTTTACCCCCCCCCCCTCTAATAACGAAAAAGTCTCTATCGAGAGATTCATGAGACAAAGGCATCTTACTTTTAATGGATCACCAGATCCCTCAATCACCAAACAATGCATCAACTCTTTTGAAAAGATCATCTAAATCCGTCAATGTTCTAAAAAAGATAAGGTTTTCCTGGATTTTTATTATATGGAGGGTGAAGCTAATCAATGGTGGACTTCGATCAAAAATATGAAGCCATATGACAAAATCGAGGTGTTGTAATGGAATGATTTGTGAAATATGTTTTTCGATAAATATTTTCTGTGCACCCTCTGACTTAATATGGAAAGGGACTTCCATGCCCTCATGAATAAAGAAGAAGAATGTGTCGGAGGATACGAGGAAAACCTCATAAAGCTTTCATGATACGCATATGGCTTTGTTGTTACCCCCAAATGCAAGGTTGACCACTTCTTTAGTGGGATGAAACCTAGCCTACAGAAAGCGCTAGCGATCTGTGACTTAGACAGCTATGAGGAAATGGTCTGATGTTCCCTCAAAGTTGAACTAGAGATTGGATAATCTCAGGGGTATCATGGGGATAAGAAGCTTAATGTGGAATTCAATGCTTGTGGTCCAATGGATAAATCCAATGGTGCTAAGAAGATGCATCACCCCACTTTTCAATGGTGTGGAAAGGAGCACCCTACAAATTGCCTGAAAAGGATGAGGAAATGCCTTAAGTGTGGAAGATATAGGTACCAAGCTGTTAACTGCTGACAAGAAAACCCCACGGATTCTATAGAGGAGAGGAACGCTTGGTTCAAACCTCAACGCTTTTTTCATTGCAACAACTGATAAGAACTAGGTCATCTTGAAAATCAGTGCCTTATGCCAAGGGATTTCGGAGGAAACCAACAACCTCTAAGGCAGAAAAGGAGAGCTTCTTCGATCGATATTGCTGAAGTGAAACCCCGACAACGAAGTAGTGATAGGTGCACTAGTTATTCATTCAAAAATAGTGAACGTACTTTTTGATTCAGGTTCTACGAATTCTTATATATCCCAAAAGTTTAGTAGAACAATCCCAGCACCACCCCAAATCATGGAAGTAAAGATGTCAGAGAGTACGGAAAATCGAGTAATTATTGCATCCCATGAATATAACTCCTCTGCTATCATAATCTTTGGATTGTATTTCTCGGTGAACCTCGTCATAATCCCTCTAGTGGAATTTGATGAAATTATTCACATGGATTGGATTTCTTTATATAGATCCAACATGAATTTCCATGACTGGGAAATCAATCTCCATGTAGAGAATCGACCCCTGATTCTATACAAGTTCAAGGTGGAAGATGAATCATCTTTAGATCCATCATCTCAAGTTTGGATATTACATCCATTTGAGCACATGTATCAGGCTTAGATTATTGAGTCTATGGAGGAAACCATCCCTGAATACATTCCTACTGTGAGGGAATTCTCTGAAGTGTTTCTCGAGGAATTTCCTAGTCTTCCTCCTAGAAGACATTTTGAATTCTCAATTGATCTTATACCTGGGGAATTTCCTATATCCAATACTCTATATAGAATGGCTATTGTGGAGCTTGAGGAGATGAAGAAATAACTACAAGAGAATCTGTGTAAAGGGTTTATACGCCCTAGGGATTCACCATGGGGTGCACCAGTCCTCATCGTCAAGAGGAAATATGGGTTAATGCACCTTTTCATCGATTATCGTGAGCTTAAAAAAAATCATGAAATAGAACAATTATACTCTCTCACAAAATAATGACTTGTTCGATCAGATGCGTGGATCAAAATACATCTCCAAGGTGTATTTGTGGTTGGGATATTATCATGTAAGTGTGAAGATGGAAGATATCACCAAGACTGCTTTTTGTTCATGTTACAGGAACTATGAATTCATAGTAATTCCATTCGGACTCACTAATGCTCTAGAAATTATCATGGACATGATGAATACAGTCTTTTGGTATTACCTTGAAAAAAAATTGGTAGTCTTTACAGATTATATTATGATATACTCCAAAACCATTGAGGATCATAAAGAGCATATAAGAACTGTACTTGAGACCTTGCGGAAAGAGAATCTGAATGCAAAGTACAGTAAGGGTGAGTTCTAGTTGAAAGAGGTCTCATTATTGGGTCATATCATCACAATCAATGAGATATCTATGGATCCCTACAAAATAGATATAATTGAGGGAAGGATGAGGCCAACATTTGTAATGGATATCAATAGCCTCTTGGGATTAGCTACATATTTTTGACGATTTGTGAGAAATTTCTCACGATTTTCCAACCATCATACCAAGATAAATCTAAAGGGAGAAATGTTTTAATAGAGTGATAAATGTTAATAAGGAGTTAAAAATTAGGCTCATCACTGCACCCATACTCACATTACCCACAAGTGGAGAATTTTGTGTGGTATTCAGTGATTCTTTGAAGAAGGGCTTGGGCTATGGGTTGATGGAAAATGACAAAGTCATTGCCTATGCTTCAAGGAAATGGCATGTTCATGAGTAGAATTTTCCAACACATGATCTGGATTTGGCTGCGGTGATCTTCACTTTAAAAATTTGGAAACATTATCTCTTTGGGGAGAAGTTTGAAATATATAAGGACCACAAAATCATCTAGTATATATTCACATAGAAAGAGTTGAACATGAACCAACAAAGATGGTTAGAGTTGATCAAACACTATGACTGCTCAATCCATTACCACCCTATGAAATCGAACAAGGTGGCAGATGCTCTAAGTAGAAAGGACCCGATGATTCTATCATTGATGAGAATTGAGAAGGATCCAATCTTCTTATATTTGATGAAGATGGACATGGTAATCATAAATAAGTGAACATCATCAATCCTTTCACAAGTTATTACTCAATCATCTATTTTGGAAAAGTTAAAGGATGCTCAAAAGGATGTTGTGGGAATTCATAAGAAATTGGAAGCTATCAGAAAAGGGAAATCCTCAATGTTCAATGTTAATGAAGAAGGAATTGTGAGATTTGGGAAAGGACTATGTGTTCCATCAATTCTAGAGCTAAAGAAGGAACTTTTGGATGATGCACATAGTTCAAATTTATCTATTCAACAAGGAAACTCAAAGATGAATCAAGATCTCTGAGAGAATTATTGGTGGGATAATATGATGAAGGGGATCGATGATTATACATCAAAGTTCCTGGTGTGTTAGCAAGTGAAGTAATAGAGGCAGAAGTCTAAGAGGATGATTCAACCATTTCCCATATCAGCATGGAAATGGGAGAACATCACCATGTACTTTGTCCCCGGACTTCTGAAGACATCAAAAGGCTAAAATGCAATATGGGTTGATGTAGATCCTCTTACGATGTCCGCACACTTTATTTAAATTCGAGAGGATTTCTCATTGGATCAACTGGCTAATATATATATCAGGGAAGTGGTAAAGCTGCATGGAGTACCACTATCTATTTTATCTGATTGAGATCCAAGATTCGCCTCTATGTTTTGGAAGATTCTTCAACATGATCTGGATACTGAACTGATCTTGAACACAACCTATAATCCTCAAACTGATGGAGAATTCGAGAAAACTATTCAGACACTAGAGGGTATGTTTATATCATGTTCTATGGACTTCAAAGGAGGGTGGGGCCAATATCTTCCACGAGTTAATTCTCCTACAATAATAGTTTCCACTCGAGCATCTGAATGGCACGTTATGTAGCCTTGTATGGGAAGAGGTGTAGAACACCAGCATATGGGGATGAAGTCAGTGAGCATAAGCTGCAAGGACAAGAAATGGTCAATGAAATTGTGGAGAAGGAGAAACCCATTTGCTACATATAATGGAAGCCCATAGTCGACAAAAGAGTTTTGCAGATAACTATCGATGATTCCTTGAGTTTGAAGTTGGATACATGGTATTTATAATCATATCTCCATGGAATAAGGTCATAAGGTTTGGAAATGAAGGGAAGTTAAGTCCAAGGTACATCAGCCCCTTCGAGATTCTTGATCGTGTGGGGGTTGCGGCCTATCAACTGGCACTTCCACCTACCATGGACAAAGTACAGGATGCCTTTCATGTATCCCTTTTAAAGGATTACATAACAGACCCTTCATATGTACTATCTTTAGAGGTAGTACAGTTAAAGGTTGATATTTCTTATGAGGAGAAACCAGTGAAGATATTAGATCGTAGAGAAAAAAGTTCTACGAAATACAACAATTCCCCTCATCAAGGAGTTATGGAGAAACCATAAGTTTGAAGAAGTGATGTGGGAATCAGAGGAAGTGATGAATCATAGTTACATGCCTTTTTTTATAGTGGGTAAAGGAATCTTCGAGGGTGAAATTTCTTAAGGGGGGAATATTGTAACGATCCAAACATTCAATAATTGAAATTCATCTTGATCTAATTAAATATCTAATTATGGTTATATAAAATTTGAACTTCATTGGTTTTATGTTTTTGGATTTTAAAATAACGTTATGAATTGGGACCATTTCTAATATATCAATTGAAAAATGATCACAAGATTAGTAAAAATATAGGTCTTCAACAAATCCAATTTTCTCGGACAAAGGAAGCGATGACCTCATCTAGTAGACCCACCCCATACGAATCCCATTTGTCAGAGCTTGAAGAAGAGGTAGTTTCATTTGGATTCACTCTTGACCAAGCCCATAATGATCTTTAACACATTAAGCTTGATTGGAACCAACTATGGGAGAAGTGGATGTTGATTGAGATTACCACCCGAGCAATGTTATCTGAGCCACATCAACAGTTTGTCACCAACACACCTTACACTTTGGTCTTATGTGGGTGTTATAAAGGGTTATGTAACAAGTCCCTAGCACAATGACTATGTACATTATTTTTGTATAAATAATGTGAATTCATTATTGTTTCTTTGTAAATAGTTTTTAAAGCACAAATATTATTTTCAGTTAATATTCAAATATGAAATTTATTTTGATGAATTAATAGAATTTTTAATTAAATATTATTTTAATAAAATATTATTATAATATAAATTAATTTTTATTAAAAATATATTATCATATAATCTTTTGAATGGAATTTTAATTTTTATTATGGTTCGAAAGCTGTTTTTGTCAAAATCCCTGAATTTTTGGTAAAGGTCAGTTTTTATTTTAAAAGTAAAAAATAAAATATTTAGAAAATTATTTCGAAAAAATGAATATTATTTTTGGAATCAGGACACTGAAATTATCCAGTCATGAATTTTTCATAATTTTCTGAGACAATAGATTTTTTGGGTGAAAATTAAATACCGTTTATATATATAATGTGTTTTATGACATCATAATGACCTAATAGTGATTTAATAAAACACTATATACATTATGTTCGGCCAATATATGTTTTACTATTTAAATAATGTGATTTTGGTTTTGTTTTATTTATTTTAGAAAGCTTTATTGGACCCTTCAAGGCTTATAAAACCTTTTGTCTTTTTAAATTGTTTTCCTTGAGAGTGTGACTCACCTCCAAATAAGCAGCCCAATTTTTTTAAGATGTTCGGACATTGGGTTTAAAAATATTGTTTTACAAACACCTTTGGAAAAATCCATGGGAAAAAACTGTTGGATGGTTTTTAGCTTTGATTAGATTAATGTGAGGTGTCCCAAACCAAAAAAAAATTAAAGAATTCACTCTCCTTTCCTATATAAACCCACCCAAGATCCCACTTCCTATTCACTCAATGACTTTGGAGTTAGACAAACCCCTTCCCTCCTCTCTCTATAATCCTATCATGGTGCCCCCAACTTCCCAAGAAGCCTCTCTCCAGCCTCTCCCAAGCCTTTTGGATCACACTTCCATGTAAGGGATTTCGACCTTTATCATTTCTGTCCAATTTTCATTAAGTTGTTATTCCCTTTTATTTTCAATTAAAAATGATGGGGTATAATTTTTCACCTCTCGCATACTACCCTAAATTTTTTGGATTATGGGACACCCCTTTCGCTCTCATTATTTCCTCCCTTGTACACCCATTACCATGATGAAATTCCATGAGGGATTTTTCTCTCCTCTTTTAGATCCAAGTAATTGTTTTGAATTATACATATAAATTCCATTGTGTTTGTTGGGACATGTATCTATATGACCCACTTAATTTCCATTTCATGTAAATATAATGAGTCTCCCATTTCACTCTCATCAACCATTTTTCATGAATCCTTGTGTCACGTCGTTATGCTGCTGAAATTGCGCCATGTTTTTCCAAGCCAAGATCATTGTGTAATGAATATCATAACCATGTCTCTATAAAGGGAATTCACCTTTATGCACATATACATATTGAATGGAACGTTAATGTATTTATTCCACATTACTAAATTTTGGAATAACTTATAATGTTTATCGATTCCATTTTATATGATCCATGTGGATCACTTATGCATGAAATGAAATGTTTAAGAAGGGTGTTCCCTGATAGAGTTCCAATGCATTGGGTGAGGTATAGTATCATGATACATCATGTGCCATGAGTTTTGACTCATTATAATTCAATTGAAATGAGGGTTTACTCATGCTTCATGTGTAATGAGTATTTACTCATGCTCCATGTGCAATGAGCCTTGACTTATTCTAATTCCATGTTAAGTGTTATTGCCACATTTTCATGTTATGATTATCATGATTTATCATGCCTTTATGTTCATGTTTCTCTTGTGGTCCATTGATATTCTTATTTTATAACATGTATTTTTTTTCTCATGTTATTCCATGTTTATTCCCTTACTAGGATTTATAGCTCACCCATTTCTTATGCGTGTCCTCGGGTTATCCCATTCAATGTTAAGTGTGAGGGAATGTAGTGGTCATGTAAAATAAATTTTCAACAAAGTTGTTGCGAGTTTTATATTCTAATATATTATGTAATGTTCTTAAGCCCTGAAGACACTAGACCTCTCGATTTTCTATGTTTAATGAAGTGAATATTTTATGTAATAAATCAGGATTAAATGTGTAATAAAGAGTAGGGTTGTTATAATTCACACTCAGCTTACTGAAATCTTGGGAAACACTACTAAAAATAGTCCTTTAACATAGTTAAAATGGATTTTATCGGCACCATATAAGCATTGAATACTGAAGAAAGATTAAAATCCCTTTCCCTTTATCATCTTTAAAAATCACTAATAAAATGGTCCTTTAACAACTCCTTCAAAAGAACTAATAAATGTGTCCTTTATGAAAAAAAATTTAGTTTTTATAAAGGACCACATTCTCATCTGTTTTATTTAGCTCTGATAAAGGGTACCTTCATCCACATTTTTAAAAATGTTGATAAATGAAAATTTTATCAGGACTTTCAAAAGCACTAATAAAGGGGAATTCTGCAGTGTCTTGTAATAGCACACTGCTCTACCAGTTCACTATGTTGTAACAACACACCACAACACCAGAAACAATACCAAATATCAGAACAATAAATTACCAATACATAATTTTAATTAAAAGAAATTTAAAACACAAATATGTGAAAAAAACAAAATATTATAGACATTTCAAAGATTGGTTTATACAATAACATAAGTAAAAAATATTTATTTCATTAAAAATATCAATGTTCTATTATCTTTTGATCCTGGAACAAAATCATGATATTTCTGAAAAAAACCACCCCTGCTAGAGAAAATTAATGCACATGTATAAGAAAAAAATCCAACATTAGTAATAATATAAAAAGGTTAATAAAAAGTCATAATTTAAATCTAAACATTGAGTCATACTTAGAACACTATGTATCAAATTTAGTTGTGGTTGATTCTTACCTGTCACACCATTTAATCTTTATATTAAATCATTATATATATGGAAATTAATTATATAAGAATAAGGTAAAACCCCACAGTTGATGAGTAGTGGTTTCATCATGTGGCTTGGTTTAGGAGGTCTCATTTTGGAGCTTCCTCATAAAATTTTGGGTTGGTTTTGATTTTGCTATTCACACTCCCCTATCTGATGTAATTTATATAAATATAAGATAAAAATAGGGAAATTAATTAATTATTATCATATATAAATATTAGAAAACAATCTATGCTCGTTTTCTCAGTTTGGTTGATATGATGCATGTTTAAAACAAGAATGAAACATTTATATTGAAAAGGTGCAATTTGAGTATTACTAGTCACACAATGCATTGGATTTAGGTGAAAATAATTCTTACACATCTCAATGGACTTATGAATCAATTCCTTAAATTATCAGTACTATCTGAATGTGTTTTCTCATTTTTGATTATGTCAATTGTTTTTTTACTAAAATATAATTTTAAACTAAAAATAGACACTTTAACTCATACAAGTCAAATTTTTTATTTCTTTAATGTGAAAATTATTCCTACTATTAAAAAATTAATTATGAATTTTTTTCATTAATTATATATAAAAGATGGGTGTTTTTTTCAATTTTTAGTGAGACTCACTTTTTGAACTAAAATATTGATTTTAAACTGATAGCGGGAAATTTGAGTAATACTGGGAAACTCATGTATTAGATTTTTATTTGGCTGATTCGTACACTTAAAAAATACTTATGGATCCTTTATTTAAAGTATCAAAACAGTATTAATCCATTTTCTCAGTTTTGAATAGGTCAGTTGACTATTTTACTAAAATTGATGTCAATTTTAAATAAAAAATACTCTTGGGTTCGTACTCATCACATTGTGCATTGGATTGGGTATTGGTTGACTCTTAGACATATAAAATTATAAATTGATCATTTTACTAATGTATCAAAACAATCCTAATGCATTTGAACAGTTTTGAGTACATCACTTGTCTATTTTACAAAAAAAATAATCTTAAACTTCAAACATGCACTGTGACTCATACTGAACACAATGTGTATTGTTTTCATGTGAAACTAATTACTACATATCGAAAATTACTTATGATTTTTTTCATAGATTATTAAAAAAAGAGCATGTTTTATTACTTTTCAGTGAGTGACAGTTTTTGAACTAAAATGCCGATTTTAAACCGATAAGGGGCCCTTGGAGTCATACTGGTCACACAATGTATTGTATTGAGGGGAGTTTAATTCCTAGACATAAAAATACTTATGGATCATTTTTTAAAGTATTAAAATATTCCAAATGTGTTTTCTCGGTTTTCGAGTAGGTCATTTGTCCATTTTACTATAATTTATGTAAGTTTTAAATAAAAAGACACACTTGCAGTCATACCAGTCACACCATGTGTCAGATTGTGGTGATGTTGATTTTTACATGTCTCAAATAACATATGGATAAATTTCCTAAAGATTCAAAACAATATGAATTTTTCCTTTTTTTGAGTACGTCAATTATCTTTTTTTTCTGAAATGTAATTTCAAATAGGAAACACACACATTGAATCATACTGATCACATAGAGTATCAGTTTGACATGAAACTGATTGATACATTTCACAAATGACATAGGAATCTTTTCATTAAATTATCTAAAAAAATATGAGGTTGTTTAACCAGTTTTCAGCGAGGGGCACTTTTTGAACTAAAATTTCAATTGAAAAATGATAACGAACACTTTGAGTCCCACTGGGAACATCATGTATCAGATTTAGGTGAGGATAATTATAAAACATAAAAAATGACTTATGGATAATTTTGGTTAAGAATAAATATAATTCGTATGAATTTTCTCCTTTCATAGTAGATTAATTTTCCATTTTACTAAAATTCATGTCAATTCTAAATAAAAAAGACAAACTTGGAGTCATATTAGTCACACCATGTTCCTGATTTATGTGTGGAAGATTCCTACACATCTGAAATTAATTATAGATTGCATTACTAATGTATTAAAACATTCCAAATGTGTTTTCTCAGTTTTGATATGCCAATTTTCTTTTGTACTAATATGTCATTTTAAATAAGAAACACCAACCTTGCCTCATACTGATCACATAATTTATCAGTTTAATTTGAAACTGATTCCTACACATAAAAAATTACTTATGAATTATTATCCTAAATTATCAATAAAATTTGAACTTGATTAATATGCCCTCATTTATTACACTTTTTAAACTAAAATG
This sequence comes from Viscum album, assembly GCA_963277665.1. NCBI lineage: Eukaryota > Viridiplantae > Streptophyta > Magnoliopsida > Santalales > Viscaceae > Viscum > Viscum album. Next base: position 571,406,291 of record OY728122.1, on the reverse strand, counting down.
TCAATTTTAAACTGATTATCAACACATTGAGTCATACTCGGCTCATCATGTGTCGAATTGAGGTGAGGATGATTCCTATACATAATAAATGATTTATGTATCATTTATAAAACCTATAAAAACAAAACAAATATGTTTGATTGGTTTTGAGTTGTCCATTTGTCTATTTTACTAAATTTGATGTCAATTTTATATGAAAATATGCACATCAAGTCATATCGGTCACACCATGCATCTAATTGAGGTTCACAAGATCTGACACATCCCAAATGACTTGCGGATCATTTTCCTAAATAATCAAAACAATATGAATGTGTTTCCTTGGTTCTGAGTATATCCCTTATCTTTTTTATGAAAATATCAATTAAATCTAGATACACACACATTGAGTCTTACCTATCACATCATGTTTCAGTTTTATGTGAAACCAATTCATTAACATCACAAATGACATATGAATAATTTTAATAGATTATCAAGGGAATCCAAAAACATTTTATCGATTCTCAGGGAGTGACACATTTTGAACTAAATTGTGTATTTTAAACTGATAATGGAAACTATGTGTCATACCAGGCACATCGTGTGTCAGATTGAGGTGAATATTATTAATAAACATAAATAATTATTTATGGAACTTTTTCATAAACCATAAATACAAGATAAATTATTTTTATTGGTTTTGAGTAGATTAGTTATCTATTTTCATAAAATTGATGAAAATTTTAGATAAAAAGGTACACATAGAGTCATATCAATCACAATGTGCATTGGATTGTGGTGTGGCTAATTATTACACATCTAAAATGACATATAGATCATTTTCATAAAGTATGAAATCAATTAAAAAGAATTTTCTCAGATATTAGTAAATAAATTATCTTTTTTACTAAAAATGTCATTATAAATTAGAGACACACACCTTGACACATACCGATCACATTATGTATCAGTTTGATGTGAGAAAAATTATTACATGTCAGAAATTACTTATGAATATATATCCTAAATATCATTAAAATATGAGTGTGTATGCTAGGTTTTCAATGAGTGAATATTTTTGAACTAAAATGTTGATTTGAAATAGATAACAGACTCATTGATTCATACTGGCACATTGTGTATCATATTGAAGTGTGGATGAATATTACTTTTCACAAATGACTTATGGATCATTTTCCAAAAGTATAAAAAAAATATGAATAGGTTTTCATAATTTTGAGTATGTTAGTTTTCTTTTTTACTAAATTAATATCAATTAAAAATAAAAGTATAATCTTCGAGTAATACCAATTACACCGTGTGTCAGATTTAGGATTGATTAATTCCTACATGTCGTAAAGTCTCAAAACAATTTTTTCTTACAATGCTACAATGATTTATATTGCATTTATTTTTGAAATGACAACATTGTTTATTGACTCGATGCTCTTAATTGAAAACCATTATCATTATTGAAAGTTATAAGAGTAGGGGAAACCCATGTTCCCATTATATCACAAGAAGTCACCACAATGAACACATGAAAATCCTCTACTCTTTTAGATGTATATGGGAAATGATTTCTAGCTAATAAAATAGAATAAGTATTACTTCACAAAAGATTTGTTAGAAAACTAACTAAGGCTTAGATAAAAATTATAATCCAATTAACTTAAAAATAATAGAAAAAATAATGAAAAAAATTGAATTAAATGTTGGTATTCATGTAAGAACCTGATATTTTTGGATTTTTTTCAAATTAATTTTACCTTTGTGATATTCTTCATTTCACATAACACTGAAAATATTTTATTTTAAATTTAATCACTATTTATTCCCTGCATTAAATGCCACAACAAATTTATCATACACTACACGCAACATAAATTGTATATTGATCCACACAGAACAATGAGGTTTTCATGTGTTACACATAATAATGAATTTACTCGATGGATTTAGTAACATTCGTGACGGTTTTCTATGGAACAATAGTATATCATTAAAATGATATTATTTAATATAAAAAGATATAACCTAGATGTTATGTTATAGGTTATGAAAAGTACTAAATAATTTATTAAAATATATTCTTTACATTATATAATATAAATTTGTAGGTTACCAATTAATTAGAAATGATTGTGAAAGTCGATTGAATAAAAAAGGCAATATTATTATTTATATAGACACCAAGCTATTTTACCATAATATATTAAATTAAATGTAATTATTGAGTGATATTAACATAATATATATTTTATATATTCAATAAAATATTAAATATATTCATCCAATATATTTGATAGACATAGGATAAGAAAAAACCTAATTTTATGCATAAAAACCTATATTTTTATAATTGATGTTTTAACGCATTTTAATGGAAAACCAATTTTTAAATCACAATTTTGAATCTTTTATATATTTAGTATGTCAATATAAACTTTATATTTTTAATTTTAACATAAAAAATATGTTAGGATACTTTTTTGTTATTTGTATGTATGGTTTCATGTTTAATGAATATTAAAAAATACTGGATTTTAATTCAAAGCTGCCTTTTCATCTAATACATTTATAAAGATAAATTATATTTTAGTAGGTTTAAAAGATTAATTATATAATAATTTTATCAATTAATCCAATTTATCTCTTTGGAACAAATTTCACAAAGAAATTTGATATAGAAACATAGAAAAAGTTTTATCATTTTTACATTAAAAAACGGCAGTGTTGTCCCGATAGAGGGACTAATTTTATTTTATTTTCTTTTAATTATGTGATTGAAACTTAGGAAAATGGATTCTATATTAGTAATAACAATAACTTCTAATTTCTAATAAGGTCAATATAATTTTTTACCAAAATTTTTAGTGAATGTAATTATAATTATTTACATTGATTAAGGTAAAATTATGCTTAGCTGAGGATTAAACTATTATTTTAAGATCTAAAAACACCTATAAACTTGTCCAAAATCCATTTTCTAGACATATTTAGACCATATCCTCCATTTTATAAACTTTGGATCATTATTTAATCCACTTGAAACATGAAAAACGTGGGTGGAATTCTATCATCTAATATTTATAAGAGTGCCACTCCTCCTCCACTATGAAAAGAGATCCTTTCGTCCCAATTCCTCACAACTAACAAGCCCCTTGGATTACCCAAAATATTCTAAAATAAGATCCCAACTTTCATCCCTTAGTTGTTTAATCCTCCCTTTGTGCATAATGTTTTTCAGGGAAACCATTTGGCACCAACCAAAAGGAGTTACCTGATTAAGAGGTAACGTCTTCCCTCAAGTCGTTCCTTTTATTTTCTTTTTCCACCCCCTCCACTCTATTTATTACATTATTTTATAATAAAACAATTATATTAAATATATTAGGATTTTTTATGATATTTTGTAGAGCAAAACATAGACACACCTCCAAATAATGGGTATCGAACGTATTGTTTATGTGTACGGAGAACTACAACCTCACTAAATGATGATTGTTCAATTTTACATACCACCTCTCTTGGTAGACATTATGATGGAAAATTTTTTTATATGAAATATATTATATTTATTATGACATTAATATTATTTATTCCTTATTAAAACACATTAAATTTTAATTTCCATTTTCTATTAATACGATAATTTTGTTTGAGGAAGTGTGGAATACTGCCCCCTCAAAGCGATATGATTCGTTCATAAACTACATGGGATGTATTAAGTATGGTTTTAGTAATTATATATGATATATATGAAATAATAAATCTACTTTAATAATAACATACATATATACATATATTTAATTTTCTTTCTTTATTTCAATACGACAATAAAAACAAAAAACAACATCCATGCGTAAGTACAACTTACTGTCTCCATGAACGGTGTATTCCATTTTGTACTTATATATTCAATATATAATTATAATACACATATAATTGATATAAATTTAATTTATATAACGTTTTACATTATTGTAATAATTATATAATGTATAATGACCAATGATATTACAAATTAACACACATGGGAAGAATGAACCGAATATTACTCGAAGTGATACCTTAACATTGGATTGATAACAAGAGGGTAATGTAAAGTCATAATAAAAACATATATCGTATTATATATAATAATATGGTTCATTAAAATATTTTTAATAAATTTATATTTATTATATAGGTAGTTTCATTGAGTACGATGAAAGTCAAGACACAAGGTAAGGGGATTTCATCTCACTTTTTATTTCTTTGAGATACATGCTATGTTCACTACTCTTTAATTTTTTTGGTGTATGTACTGCCCATGATTTTATTATATTTATCTTATAATTAAATTTAAGGTTATTAAAATATCCATTTATTTATATTTCTTTCATTGGGATTTTGTTTCAGAAGATATCAAATTTTTGAAATAGTTTAGCCTCAATTTTCCTTCTTTGAGACTCGTATTTTTTACGCACCTGGATTCTATTTCAAGGATTATATACTTAAATTTTATGTGTTGTATCATTAATTTATTCCTTTTAATGATATTTTATGTTTCAATTAATTTCCTTTTCTTATATGGAGCTAATGATTCTAATTTAACAAGTTATAAGAGTTTATTGAAACAATCTCATCATTTTTAGAGATTGTTTATGATTTTGATTCATTCAATGAAATATTATAATCCATATCTAATCAAAATCAATTAATTTTATTCTACTATGGTTATTAATAATTTATTCATATATTGGTACCAATTCTTCCAATCTTTGGTACATAAGATAGTTCAAAAATTATTTTTAAGAAAACATAACATTACCCTCTCTTTGGTCAGAAATCTATGTTCCATCAAAACAATGTTTCCTAAAAATGGTTTCCAAGAATATTGTACCATAATCCCTTAATATTTACAACATATTTTTACACTATTTATCTTTTACCATTGTTTTCAAATAAATCATCTTATCAATTTCTAAACTAGAAATTTTCTAACCTTTCCCATGAATAATAAATTTTATTTTTACCTCATATGACATGTAGGGATTTATCCCATATCAATACATTCAATATATGTTTTCATTTTTAATGGTTAAATTTTAAAATATTTATTTTAAAATATATTTTCAATGAAAATGGGTTTCAAAATTATTTGAATCTTATTTTATAAGTATTCAAGGAAAAAGGATCCCAAAATTATTATAATTATTCTTTATATGTTTTCTGGTATTTTCTAGGAAAATTATTTTTCAAATGGTTGTATGAATTTATAAACAATTTTCAAAGAAGAAATTAAATTTTTTTCATGAAATATTTTTCAAATATATTTTAAAATTTCATTCCATCTAAGATGACATCTGTTGATGTTACTCATTACCTTATAGGAAATTATCTAAATGATCCATTAATATTATTTTTATGAATGGGTTATTATTAATGTCATCGTCTTTATGGAACCCATTTTTCTTTCACAGGTAAAATATTTAAGAAATCCATTTCTCTTTAACGGGTTATATATTTATGAAACATATCGTTCATTCGGGAGTTATATGTTTAAGAAATATGTTTCTCATTGATGGGTTATTTTTTTATGAAATGATTACAAAACATATATTTTTTAATATGTTATACTATGATTACATGTTTATGATACCCATTTTATTTCATGGGTTATCATATGATTTTTTATGATATTGTGGAACATGATTGTATGATTTCACTATGAGATGGGTGGGACTTGTATCTCCATACATTTCATTGTTAATGATTTATATCTCAAGAGATAGACTAATATGGTCTTGGGAATGAACCTTGACAACTAATATGGACATGGGAGTTAACCATGAATACCAAGAGGGTATGAGGAGTGAACTCGTGCTACTATGATGGCCAGGTGATTGAACCATGAATACTAATATGGAATACGGAGTGAACCCATACTACCAAGATGGTATTTTTAGTGATTATATGGCTACTATGTAAATCATATTATATGATTATGTGTGTTCTACAATTCCAGGATTTATTCCTATGTTATTCTGTAATGTCTTATGTTCTTTATTTTCGTACGATTCATGTTGTATGAACTTCAATGATTTATTCCATGATTCTTGTATATGATATTTGATATGAAGGGTATGATCTTATATTTTCAGGATCTTGACCTCATACCCTTATGTGCATAATTATTCTTACATATCTCCCTTCTTAACCTTACTGAGAATTTTAGCTCACACCATTCTTATGTTTCCTTTCCCCAGTTTATGAAGAATGATTTTTGGTAGATGTACTAAAGGTGGAGATCATTATGGGATATTTTGAAGATATTTCACCATTATATATGATTTTGATTCCATGTTTCATAAGGCACAAAACTATTATGGTCCTCGAGCTTGTATTTTTTAATGTACTGAGTATTCATCTAAAATGGTGCAATATCCATGTTTGTTAAACCTGGGTCACTATAGTTGGGATCAATGGAAAGGTTTATTTAAGCATTGAAAATTACGATGAGAAAACTCTAGTTAGATCCCTATTTATATTTCTACCAATATTTCTATGTATGTATGTAAGGATAAGTACATGTATGATAAAATGTTTAGTAAAATGACCTTTAATTTTGTAAAGGATAGAGTGAGTGGTTTCCTTGGAGTAAATTTTTATCTCAATACTATAAGTAGACGTGGATCTAAAATAGATATAGCTTGGTGTAACAACTTTGAAAAGATGTTCTGGGCTTGACTCAGTGTAATATGTTACACGACAACCGGCATTTCTGCGCACATGGTTGGACCATACCGAGGGTTATTCTTTGGGAATTCATAAACCCTTCCGGAAATATTAAGAAGGATTTAAATTCATGTTGGCTATGAAAACCCTCAGATTAATATAGGGTGTCCTTGATTATGGAACGTGTCATGATTTAAACATCCTAATGTTAAGTCAATATGGTTTTCCCTATGACTTTTCCATTCTTTCTTGTTTTGAAAATCACAAACACCTTATACTTAACCAAATATAAATTTTACCTCCATAAGGAAAATTTACTTCTTTTAGGAAATTTAACCTAACATAGATTTTCTTATACATAAAAATATTTTTCTTAAGTACAAAAACCGGATTCATACCCAAAATCCCAAAAGTCATATAATGTCAAGATTTGGAACATTCTGTTTTTAGGATCTGAATTCTGGATGTGAACTGTAATGAAGTTCCAATCCAAATTCTGGACTTGGAACTTTCATGAGTTCGACTCTGAACTCTTGTGAAGTTTGACTCCGAACTTTCATGAGTTTGGCTCCGAACTCTTATGAAGTTCGACTCCGAACTTTCATGAGTTCGACTCCGAACTCTTGTGGAGTTCAACTCCGAACTTTCATGAGTTAGACTCCAAACTCTTATAAAGTTCGACTCCAAACTTTCATGAGTTCGACTTCGAACTCTTATGAAGTTCAACTCCAAACTCTAATGATGTTCGACTCCGAACTGTCATGAGTTCAACTCCGAAATCTGATGATGTTTGACACCGAAATTTTATGAGTTAGACTCCAAACTCTTGTGAAGTTAGACTCTGAACTTTCATGAGTTCGACTTCAAACTCTGATGAAGTTCGACTCCGAACTTTCATGAGTTAGACTCCGAACTCCTATGAAGTTCAAATTCAATCTTCTACAAGTTTAGATTCTAATCTCTGGTGAAACCAGACTCTGAATTCCTATAAAAAATAATCCTAACATTTCTTAACATAGACTCCGAATTTCATTTTGGTTGGACTCCGAACTTTTAATTTTCTTACACTCCGAAATTTTGTATGGATTTTTCTTACATATGATCCATTTCAAAACGATGTTGTGCATTCAGTTATACATGATTTATTGTTAAACGATGTCTTCCATTCTGTTTCTAATTAACTATTGGTTGAGTTACACGTGTACAGTTCCCTCCGTGTTTCATGGAAAATATGACCGTTGGAGGAGGGAGCCGACCATTGGAAATTTTCCTATAAATAGGAGATAATTTGAAAGATCTAAATGAACAAGTTGATCTATCTAGAGACCACATACTGTTAAGGTGATTTCTAGAGAGAGAAGCTTTTCATGCCTTGTGTGTACTGAACTACTCGTTCAGATTGCTTTGTGAGACTTAGAATGTTGGTGATTACATTTGAGGACTTCCGAGGGTACGAAGACAGAGGTGCCGACCACCTTAAAGTTATAGGGCTTCCTTACTGAGAAAGACAGAGGTTCCAACTACCTTGAAGTTGAGGGCTTGTGGGGATAGCAGGACAGAGATTCTGATCTTCTTATCGAGGTCTTACCCTGGTGTAGGTAAGACAGACTTGCATGAAAGTATAAATCAAGGTACCTTTATCCAAGGTTGTTGGATACCCTTATCTTTGGGTTAAAAGATTTATATCTTGTTACTTGTAGTTTTACTACATGTTATTCTGCTGCACTTTGTATTCTAAGGAAAGCATAACCTTCTTATATTTCCTTACACTTGTAATCAGATTAGTTTAGATTCTACACGCTTTAAGGTAGAATCTCATATTGAAAACATTGGTTCCAATTCTTCAATTGGTGATTAGAGGTGTTATGAATTTTCTTAGTTTAAATTTGTTAAACATAGATTTTTTCTTTTTCTAAAGAAATTTTTAAAGTGTACAATTCACCCCCCCCCCCTCTTATATATTGAGCATCTACATCATTATTTCGATCCGACAATGGGTATCACAGGAGGTCTTTGAAATACTTATACTCACATATAATATTTTCTTTCTCACTTTTTCATTGTTCTTCATTACTGCTTAGAAAGTATTTTATCATTCCGAATTGTCATTCTGAACTTTGTCATTCCAAACGTTATCATTCCGAATTTTCATTCCGAACATTGTGGTTACGAACATTTTCTACTAACAAGTTTGGTTGCCATATTTCTACGAATGGCAGGAATCAATGGTTGTTCTATTGATAATCTAAATCCTACAAGACCACCAATCTTTGATGGTAATGACTATAAGTACTGGAGAGATCGAATAAAGACTTTTGTTATCAATATTGGAGTGGATAATTTCTTTATTCTTATTGGTGATTATAAAATCCCGGACAAGGAAGTTAGAACTTTCACTATCCCAGAAAATCAAGAGTATCAACTCAATTATAAGGTACGCAATAATTTACAATGTTCAATGACTTAAAATATATATTTCCAAATTTCTTCTTGTGAAGCAGCTAATTGTATTTGGAAGAAGTTAGAAGTTACACACTTTGGAACTAATAAAGTGATTGAAACTAGGAGTGCTATGCTTAGAGCTGAATAACATGGATTAAATTTTCCGTATTCAAAACCAATCTGTAATGTTCAACAGAGATTTATGACTATAGTCAACAGTCTACAGTCTATGGGAGAAAAAGGGTTAGATGATAAAGCCCATGTGGATAAGATAATTGATATTATGCCTAATGAGTGGGAATCAAAGAGAACAACAATTGATGAGAATAGGAAGGTCACTCAAATTTCTCTTGATGAACTATTCAGAACTCTTCTCCAACATGAAACAAGAATGAAGAGAGATGCTGACAACATCAAAAAGAAGAATGGAAATGGTACTGTTTCTTTTACAACTACATCAAATCATATGAAATCCAAGACTCTTGAAAGAGTAACCAGATCCAAGTCTAAGAAGATGGTTATTCAATAAGAATCTAGTGAAAGTGAAGTCTCAAAAAATGAGTGAGAAAATATTGCTCAAAGGATGAACAGGATAGATGTCCAGAGTAATTTCCAATCCAAGTATAAGAAAATGGAATGGAAAGACAGGAAAGATGGAGAAGTTACTTGTTATGAATGTAAGAGAGCTGGACATATTAGACCAGATTTACCTTTGCTCAAAAAGAAAGAAAGAAAAGAAAGGAATTCTGAAAGGAACAGAAAGAATTATTACAAAACCATAGCTAAGAAATTTCTAAAAGCAAATGACACCTAGAGTGCCAGTGGTGGTGACTCTTCAGATGAATCTTCTGATTATGAATCTTCAGTACAGAAGAATCTTGGTCTTATAGCCAAATTACCCATTAACAATCATTTCTTTATGGATAAGGTACGAAATGCTGAATCATTGAGAAATGTATCTTTAAATTCTAATGATAGTAATTATTATAAATCTTCAGATGAAGATTCCTCTTCTTATAAAGAAAATACTTCACCTACCTATGAAGAAGTTTCTAGGTTTGCTAAACTTCTTGAGATTGAAAATTCTAAACTCAATAAAAAAACGTGATAAGGAAAACTCTAGAAATACTATACTTACAAAAGAAATATCAAATATTTCTAAATATCTTGATAAGAAAAATGCTGATTTTATAAATATTTCAAAAAATCATGATGAAGTATGTTCTGAGAAGAACAAACATTCTAAAGAGTTAGAACAAGTAATTTATAAGAAAGTACTTTCGAGCCTATCTTTAGTTCTAAATCTAATGGTTTTGAAGATAAAAACTTGGTTATAAAACTCATGTCCGAAATTTTTTCCCTAAATAATTATTTGTCAAACTTTTCCCATGGTAAATAAAATTTTGATAAAATGTATTCAAAAATACGAACTTTAAGAAACAAATCCAGATTTGGTTATATCCATGCAAAACCAAATTTAGTAACAACTACTTTGTTCCACAAAGTGCCCAATTTTGTACCAAGTGTCAATGTGGTGGTCACTGGGAAAAGAATTGTCCTTTAAATAAAACCCAATCTCTATGTTTTCATAAAGCCTATTTTTCTAAGAAAGTGTGGGTGCCTAAAATTTTGTTATCTAGAAATCTCGGATCCAAACAAGTTTGGATTCCGAAAGTCTAATTTTTTTCTTGTTTTCAGGAAGATAAAGGAAGTACCTGCAACAATACATGGTACATTGATAGTGGATGTTCCCGGCACATGACTGGTAACAAAAATTATTTTGAATAGATTATCAAAAAGAAAGGAGGAAAGGTAACTTTCAGAGATAATTCTCAGGGAGAAATTGTTGGTATAGGTAATATTGTTCTTCTTGCTAAACCATTGATTTCAAATTTTTTATTTGTTAAGGGTCTTAAGAACAACCTCATTAGCATAATTCAGTAATGTGATGAAGGATACCCTGTGGATTTTAGGAATGATAAATGCTTAGTTCACAATTCCAAGGAAGAATTTATTCTCTCATCCAATAGGAAAGAGAATGTTTACACTTTGAACTTAAAAGACCTCAGGAGCCAAGAACTACCATTCCTAAGTGAAATGGATGATCATTCCTGGTTATGGAATAGAATAATAGGTCATTGTAACCTTAGAAACTTATGTAAACTTTCTAAGAAGAAACTAGTTAAGGATCTACCGGATCTTAGATTTGATTCTTCTAAAGTTTGTGATCCATGTCAATATGGAAAGAAACATAAATCTAGTTTTAAATCAATTGGTGAAGTCTCAACGACGGATGCATTAAAGTTAGTGCACATGGATCTTTTTGGCCCAACACAAACTCGAAGAATTGGAGGAAAATATTATGTGTTTGTTCTAGTTGATGATTACACCAGATTTACATGGGTCTATTTTCTAGCAAAGAAGTTTGATGCTTTTTCTTATTTCAAAAGTTTTAGAGAACAATTTAAAAATGAGAAAATTTTTCCACTGAAATATATTCATAATGATCATGGAGGAGAATTTCAAAATTCTGATTTTGGATCTTCTTGTAGTAGAAAAGGTATTACTCACAATTTTTCAGCACCTAAAAATCCTAAAAAAAATGGTGTAGTTGAAAGAAGAAATAGAATTCTTCAAGAGATAACTAGAACCATGTTGAGTGAATATTATATAGCTAGACATTTCTGGGATGAAGCTGTAAGTACTGCTTGTTATACAATAAATCGAGTTTTGATTAGAGCTTTTCTTAATAAAACTCCTTATGAGTTATGGAACGGTAGAAAACCAAGACTTTCCTACATCAAGGTTTTTGGTTGAAAAGTATTCATTCTGAATACTAAAGATAATTTAACTAAATTCACACCAAAATATGATGAAGGAATTTTCTTAGGCTACTCCACAACTTCTAAGGCAAATAGAGTTTCCAATAAAAATACTTGTACTGTTGAAGAAATAGTGCATGTAAAATTTGATGAGTCTGATCCTTTTGTTTTTAAACCATCCCAACCTACATCCTTGGATGTGTTTTCAAAAACTAATTATCAACCTTTGATAGAACATACTTCAGATAAGGAAAATATTCAAGAATATACTTCTGAATCATTTACCCCAGAAGACTTTCTACCCAATGTTGATGAACTAGTTTTACAAAACCCAAATCAAGTGTTTCTTATGAATCATCCCATTGATAGTATCATTGGTGATGTAAATCAACCTGTAAGGACTAGAAGTTACCTAATAAATGAAGTAGAACATCTAGCATTTCTTTTCCAGTTAGAACCAAAAAGCACTGATTAAGCTTTAGGAGATGATGATTGGATCAAAGCCATGCAAGATGAACTAAATGAATTTGAGAGGAATAATGTCTAGACCTTGGTTGAAAGACCTAAGGAAATTATGTCATTGAAATAAAATGGGTCTTTAGAAACAAGTGTGATGAAAATGGAGTCATAGTAAGAAATAAATCTAGACTAGTTGCTAAAGGCTATAACCAGCAAGAGGTAATATACTATGAAGCAACCTATACTCCAGTAGCTAGAAATGAATCTATTCGTATTCTACTTTCCTTTGCAGCATTCTTCAATTTTAAACTTTTTCAAATGTATGTGAAATTAACTTTTCTTAACGGTTATGTTCAATAGGAATTTTTTGTTGAACAACCTCCTGGATTTGAAGATACAAAACATCCTGATCATGTTTTTAGACTTACCAAAGCTCTGTATTGTCTTAAACAATCCCGAGGAGCCTAGTATAATAGACTCATAGGATTTTTTCTTAAAATAACTAGGTTAAGGAAAATGCAGATCTAACCCTTTTTATAAATAATGATAAGAAAAATGTTTTGATTGTTCAAATTTATGTTGATGACATCATATTTGGTTCAACTCAGAAATATTTAATTGATTAATTTGCAAGTCTAATGAAATATGAGTTTGAAATGAGTATGATGGGTGAGTTAACTGTTTTCCTTGGTTTTAAAATTTTTCAAAGACTAGAAGGAACCTATATATCTCAACATAAGTATATTAAATATCTTCTCAAAAAGTATGGTTATGACAACACTAAGAGTATAAGTACTCCCATCGGTACCTCAAACTCCTTAGATCCTGATGAAGCTGGGAAACCAGTAGATCAAACATCTTTTAGAGGTATCATAGGTAGTCTACTTTACATAACATCTAGTCGACTAGACTTAATGTTTTCAGTATGCTTATATGCAAGATATCAATCCAATCATAAGGAATCTCACTTAAAGGCGGTAAAAATAACTTTTCTCTACCTAAAGGGAACCATGGATCTAGGATTATTTTATATGTCTGGAAATTATTTTATTCTAAAAATATTTTCGGATGCTGACTTTGGTGGATGTACAATGGATAGAAAGAGTACATCTAGAACTTGTCATTTCTTAGGAGATTCATTAGTTTCTTGGTCCTGCAAAAAGCAACATTCTGTAGCACTTTCCACTGTTGATGCTAAATATGTAGCAGCTGGATGTTGTTGTGCTCAAGTGTTGTGGATGCAACACACACTCACAGATTATGGCCTAAGTTTTACTAAGACTCAAATTTTGTGTGTAACACAAGTGCTATTGAAGAAACATTGCATGTAAAATTTTTTGTGATAACACAAGTACTATGTGGTTTTATTCTACGATATTTGATGCTCACACTATGCTTCAGGTTATAGTCAATAATGTGAACTTGAAGTAACTTGATTAAAATTTATTTTTTTTAGAATTTACTAATCATCAGTCATGTGGGATGATTACTAGAGAGAGTGTTTTTATGATCATGCCTAATTTATTTTCATGGAACATGATTAACAATGTTTACCTTATCCAACTCTTAGAACCAACAAGGAAGAGAAGTAAGGATTTCACTAAGATATCAGGTAATGGACCCCGTGAAAAAAGAAGATTTAGTTTCCGTTTTGTCAATAATGTGGAAGGAATTGCCTCTGTGAATGTATTATAGTAGCAAGAAGATGTTTTTATTGTGTAAAATAATGACACAGAGTAAGTTACTACAAGGAAAAAATGAAGAGTTTGGTTAATATAAATGGTGAGAATCTCATCCTCCATAAGTAATCATCGAAGGTTAAATGTTTTATTTGTGGAATAAATGGACATTATGCAACTCAATGTCCCAAGAGGAAAGATTTTGAATAGGATGAGTGTGGTAGTGAGAGTGATGGAAACAATGTGGATGATGACGAGACTACAAATGAAATGTGAAAGGAAAGATGTATTTTGTAATAGGATGAAGTATCCTTGCTAATGAAATAATAATAATGTAGAATAATAAAATATTTTTTGTTCTTGGATTGAATAAGTATGTTATATGAAAGGTCAAGTATATAAATATTATTTAGTTTATGTTTTTCACTACTGATTTAAAAGAACACATTGATTGGTTATGATAGAATAGAAAAGTGAAATAATTTAAAGGTGATGTCCATGGAAAACACGTGATTAAGGGAAATATTTCCTTTAATAATTTTTTTATGTCATGATAATGTTATTTGGATAGAGATATGTGGGATCTGAATAAGTAAATTGGATAATACTTATTGCAATGGAACTAATTAAGGACTTGTCGACAATTAGTTTATTTTATCGTGGATAAAGATTACTACTTCTTGGATTGATGGAATATATATAGTAATATGTAGAATAAGGAATAATTCTTGTTTTCCAGAAGTATTTATGGTCATTCAAGTGGTTACAATGTTCTAAGAGAATTTACCACAAGGGTATTCACATGCATGGTATGTCACAACAATAGGTAATTTTAGATATATGGGTTATCAATGTTAACATGATTTAATGACTATATTTATAATGTTCTGGATTTTCCTTTCTAAGAAGGGTTATTAGGTTATCCATTCATGAAATATTAAAGTTAATTTTCAGGGGATGTATTTATGCACAGATTTTTTATTAAAAATAATGATAAATTGGCTATTTAGATATTAACAATATTTCAAGGACATCCATCATATTTTGGAAATTATATTAGATTGGTTTTAGAAAAGGACATCATGTATTCTAGGTGATGACTAATCAAGTCTTGCGAGGCCACGAATCTTGAACCCCTGAACGAAGGATCATATGGGTGTCATGCTTACCACTTGTCTATGTGATGTCCCAGTTAATGTATAATTATTTTTGATGAATAATTATTTATGATGTAAAAATATTGTTACTTTTATGGGCCTTAATATCTGTTAAAAGTGTATTTTAGTTCTTTTGGAATCAATGTAAATTTTTGGACATATATTTCAAGAAGTAATATATGAATTAGACATTGATAAAAGCACAACTGAAGAATAAAATTTTATTTATTGGAATATATCAACGCAGTATAAATCCCTTTAAAATAATTATGCAATGTTAGGATAATGATAAAAATAAAAACTTTTGTCTTAATACTTTAATTTTTTTGAATAGACAACCTTTAAAATCATCATAGATTTATGACCTTGAGGCCCCCCCTTTTTCTATGATCATGCAGTTGTTTGTGATCGATGACCTCAATCACAACCTATAAATAATTTATTTATTATTACATGTACAATTTTAACTCCCAGCCTATGTTATCCTATATGGAAACTCAGTTATATGTTACTTTGGGTAACTATTATGGTTCCAACTTTCACATTTTAAGGGAAATTTTAGTATCCATTTTTACAATGAGGGTTTCTATGAATGAAACTTTCATGTATAAAACTTCTGATAAACCAAATAAATTTCAAGGGAGAAAATCATTTTATGGGGGTAGAATGTAACAAGCTAAGATTTTGAGAATTTTTTTAATTAATTTAACCTTTTGATATTTTCATTTTAGATAACATTGAAAAAAACATATTTTATGTTAAAATAATATGTTTTCCTTACGTTATACAAAACACCAAGTTATTATTGTACTGAAAAAACATAAATTTTAGCTTTTTTCACGTGAAACATTGATATTATGTTGCATTACACACAACAATGAATTTAGTCAATGGCTTGCATAACACACATGTCCGATTTTTACCAGACAATTGTATATAATTAAAATGATATTATTTAATATACCAAGATATAACCTAGACATTAAATTATTGGTTACGACTATTATCAACTAATTTATGAAAATATATGGTTTACATAATATAATATTAGTCCATAGGTTAACAATTATTTATAGTTGATTATGATATTCAATTGAATAAAAAATGTAATATTATCATTTTTATTGTCACAAAGCTGTTTACCCTAATAAATTAAATTAAAAAAATTATTGAGTGATATTAATGAAATATATATTTTATATATTCAATTAGATATTTTTATATTCATCCAATAGATTTTATAGACATAAGATAATAACAAACCTTATTTTACGCATAAAAACATATATTTTTGTAAAAGATATTCTAAAGTATTTTAATGCAGAACCCATATTAAATATTACTTTTAGATATTTTATTGATTTAATATTTATAAATAAATAATATATTTTTAATAGGAATATAAATTTAGAGACCCGTATCTTGACGTACATGGATATTACATTACTTTTGCGGAATACTTAGTACATAACAAAAACACACACACAAGGACCGAAATAGTTTAGTGTCTTTGGAAACTCGGAATATAATCTTCTAATCGTGGTGAAAGATCTTCAAAATCTCCCATAAAGATCTTCCTTTTTTTTACCTAAAACCTTTCTTTATATCCTGGGGAAAATAAAACATAAAAGGGTGAGCTCAAATGCTCAGTAAGGGTATACAAAAGAAATAAAAATCATATCATATCTTTTTGAAAATCATAACCTGCAAAAGAGATCATAATATCTTAACACGTAACAAATCATAAAAGTGAAAATGAGATCACCATATTCATAACATGAAACTTGAAACTTTGTGGCATGCACACATAATCATGGAAAATCATTTCTTGTTAGTCATGACTCATTGCCAAGACTATCTTAGTGGACAAAGTCCCTTTCTGAATCGAGTAACCCTCGTTTCAGTCCCGTTTCACTGAACCGGTATAACTTACCGTTCCAGCCCTGTCTATCTCATGAGATATAAAATATTTACCCAATGCATTGGAGGGAGATATAGGTCCCACCCATCTTATAATGAATCCTTTCTTATGTGTGCCACATAATCATAAAACATACATCATCGCATAACACATGTATCAAAAATGGGATTCTTGAAACATCATGACATCATAAATCAATTCATATAAGATAAAGGAATTCATAAACATAATTCCATCACAACATAGTCAAATCAATGTAAAAATATGGATAAAAACAGAACCCTTTTTTATCTTAGATGGAAAATAATTTTGATAAAACACTTGAATTGAATTCTTGAGGAAAATATCCTTTCTTCTTCAAAATCAATTTCTTTTCACAAAACATCATGCAATTTTAAAAGAAAGAGATTTTTTTGAAAATAGTCATGAAATCTTTTAGAGGAAGCTTCATGAAAATAAGGCTTTATAAAACAGTAGAAATCCGTTCGTGCCGTATAAGTTAAAAAAAACATTCTTCGTACTTTTGTCGGAAAAGTCAAAAAGTACCTCGTATGAAAAATGACAAAAGATTCCTTTCATATCTGTTACAAAAAAACTTAACGAAGGGTAAAATTGGATATAAAATATTGTAGAAGGATGTAAATAGTATTACATGTTGAGGGAACATGGATGTGGATGATAAAATACACCCCAGTAATTACCAAAGTAAATACAATCTCGGATAAAAGTGAGATTGTGATATCTCCCTTACCTTAGGTCCGACTTGCTTTGTAAGTGTCTGAACCTCCTGTATAATGATTTAAATCATGTTATTGACTTATTCCAGAATCATAATAATTGTTATGATATCATATATGGTTCACTTATGACTTTATTTTACCCGTTCTTTTGTAAATTCCATGTTAAAGAGCGTTTTGGGTAAAATCGTTTCATTTATCGTAGGTGTTTTGACTTGTTGTTCTTGACATCATTATTACTTATATCATGATTTACTTACTTCCAGAATATAAAATATGATTTATATATCATATATATTCAGTATATATATATATATAATAGATAGATAAATAAAATGAAAAACACCGTTCATGGAGACGGTAGTCCGTACGTACGCATGAACGTTGTTTTCCTTTCCTTATTGTCTTGAATGGAAGTAAGTAGATGACATACATATATACATAAATCCAGTATCTTTATAATGTCATATATTTCATTATTATTTCTTATATATACTTCTTAATCATTCTTAAATGGTTAACATGGAGAATGAATCTCATCGCGTCGTGGAGACGGTAGTCCGTACGTACGCACGCGCGGTGATTTCTTTTTCCGTAGGATGGATAGATGGTGAAATAGGGTTGTTTCATACTTATAATAACATATCAGTATATGAGTGATACTGATGTTATTACTTCATAATGAAACAACCTATGAAGAAGAAGTGGAAGAAGAAATAAAGATGAAAGAATTGGTAACGGTAATTACCTCTTCTTTGAAGCGCCTCTTTGAGACCTCCTCTTAGGGCACTAAAATTGGTCTTTGAGGAAGACCAGAACCTCTAGTATGTTGCTAGGGAAGTGGAGAAGATATTTTGGCAGGGGTTGACCGAGCTTGAGTGCTCAAATTGGTGTGAGGAGGAGGGGGAGGAGGTGTCCTTTTATAAGGGAGGAGAGGGGCACCTTAGGAATATCTCAAAATATTATTTTATATTAAAGTCCAAATCGGTTTATAATGGTTCCAAAGGGTCTTATTTCGAAGCTAAAGTGGGGATGGGTCGAAATACTATCAACCAATAGGATTTAGACAAGTTTAGGTTATTATTTTAACCTTATCAATTAGATTTAACTCTAAGTTAAATAATTTAACTTTTACCGTGTCTTTTTGTTTTCTTTCACTATATGGTTAATATACTTACTATAACATGCCAAACGGGCCCCAAATTGTTTATTATTAATAAATATATCCTTATCTAAGTCATTTGGCCGAACCTTAGATTTTTAGGAATAAAATAACAATTAATAATATAATATTTGATTTAAAAACTATTTTGTGTCAATTTTGACACTATTTGATATATGATTTTTGTGAAAGTCATAACAGAATTATATGTTCAAACCAAGTTGATTAAATCAACACTAATATATCATAGTAACCTATAAAATTAGTTTAAGTCATAAAAAGTCTCAAATTACATTCATTTGAGCATTTATAACATCAATTGTGTTAATATTTCCTTAAAAGGGTAATTACTGCATCATCGTTGTGTCATAAATAAATTAAATTATTTAATGTCTAAAAATTACAAATAAAATACCATTATGTAGGAAATCTTTTTAGATTTCTAATGAATATTTATAGTCGAATTTATCTTATGTATAACCCCATATTAAAAATGATTTACTTATTAAACTTTGATTTTAACTATTTTAACCCTTCTTTAAATAAATTAATAATAAATGTCCTAATCTAATCCAAGTGGGCCTAAATGGTCATATTTTATTCCTAAGTTTGTTTTTGGTCGAATTACACTTGTCCAATAGAATTAGGACATGTGTTAGGGTAATATTGATATCATATTTACCCTTAGTTACCCTATTTACTATTAACCGCGGTAAAAAAAGTAAAAAGTTACTATTCACCAAAAATTATTTTCATCTCATTGAACCACATTTTACTTACTGACATCAACCGTGTCTCTCGGATTTTTGAAATTCCATTCACAGAAGCGGTAAAATTAAGTTTTATGAAAAATTTAGTTTTTTAACTACCACTTAGTAGTTTCACTATTCATTAAAAATTGATGTTTTTTAGAACAGTGCCAAAATTTCATCCCAAGCTATATTTCATATTCCGAATTCAAAAATGAAGTCTATTTTACCAAATTCATTACATAAAAGTTGCATTAATTAATTTTATAATTAAATCCCGTTGTTAAAACAAATAGCGTGTTTTTAAGAAACAATATCTATCAAAAGATTGACACTTGTTTATGTCTAGTTTAAATGTGAAATTACATCCAATGACCAACATTGTATTAAATTGTAAAAATATATTCTAAATATACTTTGAAACCACTCAAATTAATGATTTATCACTATTAATTATTTCGATTAAAAAAGTTGTTTTTAATTATAATTTAGTAATTTTCACTATTCATCAGAATATGAAAGTTATCCGAAAAGTACCAAAATTTCACCTTAGGCTAAATTCGATACTCCGAATCCAAAAATGAAGTCCATTTTAAAATTTATAAAATTTAAAAAGTGGTTATTACTATTCATAACGGCTAGTTTTAATAATATTTTAATAGCATATCATTGTTTCGTGAAACTCAGTATTACGTACCAGACACGCTATCGAGGAAGGTTGTGATTGCGTGTAATGCAAGGCAAGTCAAGGATGCGTGTTGTGCAAACTCCTTTTGGTGTAGCGTACAACACAAGACATTAGTGAAATAAAAAAGAATATTTTTCATAAAATCTCGGGCTGTTACATTCTACCCCCCTTAAAATGAATTTCGCCCTCGAAATTCGTCGGGGTTATAAATGGTTTACTATTCGAAAGTTTCTTTAATAGAAACCCACATCGTAAAAAGGAATACCAAAACTTGGCTTTAAAAACTAAAGTATGAAATGTAACGATTACCCAAATAAACTAATCACTGGGTTTCCACATAGGTGAAAATATGGATATGGAAGAGAAATCTAACCATCATGTTCTGATGGAGAGTGGTAGAGAACATGGCTATGGAAAAGCCCGTAATCACAAATCCATAAATTTGTGACGATCTAAGGTACCATATGATTCATCAGGTATAAGAGAACTAGGACAACATTTTTGGTTTTCAAGATCATTTCCCTAAAGTTAAAGAATTTGAATTAGAATAAATACTTACTTTATTTTGGTAAAATCTCACTGTTGTTCGTGCCTTTAACAATTTCCACTTCATCTCTTAAATAAATGAAGTTGAATTTGTTATTCGTGAAGTGTTAGCAGATCATGTGATAGAATGACGAGTCATTCCATCTGTCTCAAAAGGTTAGCAAAATTTATATACATAAGTCGATCTATAGTGGGATTAATCATATATGGTTCCTAAAATGGGCTTATACTTCATATATCATACTGCTTAATATAATAATACTAGTTTCTACTAAACAGGGACTTCCTGTAGGTCAGTGGTAGGCGATAAAGGCCAGTCGCACTTCGGTTGTGGGCTCGATTCCTACAGCCTTGTCCGAAGCGATGGGTTGTCGCCCATCCTGCAGGTTGTCCTTTTTCTAAAACTACGTTACTATAACATCCCATCAATAATTTCGAAAATCTTCTATCCTTAAACAATACTAACTTATGTCCAACATAATCCAGTCTAATCTTTAGGCTTATACATAATACTGCAGTCCACTCTCATAATATAGTGAAAACGATTCTCAGAGATTTAATACCATCGTTGATCCCCATATATCATAATATATGTTTTGTTGGTCACATTCCAAATATTCAAAGGCCTTAATCACGTATTCTCTTGAATACCCATTGAACCTTAGTGAAAACATGAATGCTGTCAAAATTTAATTATATATACTCAAACCATGATATCACTTAGTCCTTATATCAATCATGAGCTCATGAATACAATCAAACATCTCATTATCTTCTTATCCTTTCATTATGCACTTATCATCTACTTTCCAAAAGTATCTGAATAACCTTTCATGGTTACTGGTACCATTCATCATACACTTTCAAAACTTAAGGAAAGACAACAGTGTAACAATCCTTTGATGTTTCCTTATTCCATGAGATTACTTATACAACATTACACATGATAAACATGTAATCATTCCACTACATTCTTAGACCATTGATCGAGCTTCAACATTTCTTTCATCTCACATATCATTTGTAGTTTCTTCATCATCATCAACATAAATACTTCCCATACGACCATACTGATTCTCTTCATGAGACTTTCCCTTAGGGAATTGGTTTGCATAATGCCCGTACATTCCACATTTAAAGCATTTAACCATTGTTGATGTCGTAGCAATACCATTATCCTCATCCATGGTGTTAACTGAACCTTTTCCTTTGCACTTACTTGCTTTGTGTCCTTCTTTTCCACACCCAAAGCATCTTCCAGTTCCTTTGAAACATTCTCCTTGATGCCTCTTCCCACATGAATTACATAGCGGAAATTGAACTTTCTTTCCTCTATGATCATCATGAAACTCCATCTTTCTCTTATTAGCCGAGTCAGGAAACTTACCAAATTTTACTTTATTGATCATATTATGAGATTGCTGATTCAACATAATAATGATGTTTGGACTTCTAAATCCCATTTCATTATGAATAATATCATTCCATTGTCCATCATATCCTCCATTATTGTGAATCATCTTGTTTCCAGCCATTTTCTAAAACCCAAAAAGAATAGTGTGAGAGGCAAAAATCATGCTAGGGAAAACAACATAATAAAGGGGGAGTACCTTCAATATCTAACATCTTAGGTTTAATTCTAAGATCGTTACCATAGTTCTAGGACTATCCTATACGTATACGTATCCTTAGGGACATCCCTAGACATACCTTAGAAATATCTCTAGGGATCTCACTAACGTTTTCACATCCTAGTTTCCAAAGGTTGACTAAACCTTCCCTCTGATACCAATTGTAGAGACCCGTATCTTGACGTACATGGATATTACATTACTTTTGCGGAATACTTAGTACATAACAAAAACACACACACAAGGACCGTAATAGTTTAGTGTCTTTGGAAACTCGGAATATAATCTTCTAATCGTGGTGAAAGATCTTCAAAATCTCCCATAAAGATCTTCCTTTTTTTTACCTAAAACCTTTCTTTATATCCTGGGGAAAAGAAAACATAAAAGGGTGAGCTCAAATGCTCAGTAAGGGTATACAAAAGAAATAAAAATCATATCATATCTTTTTGAAAATCATAACCTGCAAAAGAGATCATAATATCTTAACACGGAACAAATCATAGAAGTGAAAATGAGATCACCATAATCATAACATGAAACTTGAAACTTTGTGGCATGCACACATAATCATGGAAAATCATTTCTTGTTAGTCATGACTCATTGCCAAAACTATCTTAGTGGACAAAGTCCCTTTCTGAATCGAGTAACCCTCGTTTCAGTCCTGTTTCATTGAACCGGTATAACCTACCGTTCCAGCCCTGTCTATCTCATGAGATATAAAATCTTTACCCAATGCATTGGAGGGAGATATAGGTCCCACCCATCTTATAATGAATCCTTTCTTATGTGTGCCACATAATCATAAAACATACATCATCGCATAACACATGTAACAAAAATGGGATTCTTGAAACATCATGACATCATAAATCAATTCATATAAGATAAAGGAATTCATAAACATAATTCCATCACAACATAGTCAAATCAATGTAAAAATATGGATAAAAACAGAACCCTTTTTTATCTTAGATGGAAAATAATTTTGATAAAACACTTGAATTGAATTCTTGAGGAAAATATCCTTTCTTCTTCAAAATCAATTTCTTTTCACAAAACATCATGCAATTTTAAAAGAAAGAGATTTTATTGAAAATAGTCATGAAATCTTTTAGAGGAAGCTTCATGAAAATAAGGCTTTATAAAACAGTAGAAATCCGTTCTTGCCGTATAAGTTAAAAAAAAACATTCTTCGTACTTTTGTCGGAAAAGTCAAAAAGTAGCTCGTATGAAAAATGACAAAAGATTCCTTTCATATCTTTTACAAAAAAACTTACCGAAGGGTAAAATTGGATATAAACTATTGTAGAAGGATGGAAATAGTATTACATGTTGAGGGAACATGGATGTGGATGATAAAATACACCCCAGTAATTACCAAAGTAAATACAATCTCGGATAAAAGTGAGATTGTGATATCTCCCTTACCTTAGGTCCGACTTGCTTTGTAAGTGTCCGAACCTCCTGTATAATGATTTAAATCATGTTATTGACTTATTCCAGAATCATACTAATTGTTATGATATCATATATGGTTCACTTATGACTTTATTTTACCCGTTCTTTTGTAAATTCCATGTTAAAGAGCGTTTTGGGTAAAATCGTTTCATTTATCGTAGGTGTTTTGACTTGTTGTTCTTGACATCATTATTACTTATATCATGATTTACTTACTTTCAGAATATAAAATATGATTTATATATCATATATATTCAGTATATATATATATAATAGATAGATAAATAAAATGAAAAACACCGTTCATGGAGACGGTAGTCCGTACGTACGCATGAACGCTGTTTTCCTTTCCTTATTGTCTTGAATGGAAGTAAGTAGATGACATACATATATACATAAATCCAGTATCTTTATAATGTCATATATTTTATTATTATTTCTTATATATACTTCTTAATCATTCTTAAATGGTTAACATGGAGAATGAATCTCATCGCGTCGTGGAGACGGTAGTCCGTACGTACGCACGCGCGGTGATTTCTTTTTCCGTAGGATGGATAGATGGTGAAATAGGGTTTTTTCATACTTATAATAACATATCAGTATATGAGTGATACTGATGTTATTACTTCATAATGAAACAACCTATGAAGAAGAAGTGGAAGAAGAAATAAAGATGAAAGAATTGGTAACGGTAATTACCTCTTCTTTGAAGCGCCTCTTTGAGACCTCCTCTTAGGGCACTAAAATTGGTCTTTGAGGAAGACCAGAACCTCTAGGATGTTGCTAGGTAAGTGGAGAAGAGATTTTGGCAGGGGTTGGCCGAGCTTGAGTGCTCAAATTGGTGTGAGGAGGAGGGGGAGGAGGTGTCCTTTTATAAGGGAGGAGAGGGGCACCTTAGGAATATCTCAAAATATTATTTTATATTAAAGTCAAAATCGGTTTATAATGGTTCCAAAGGGTCTTATTTCGAAGCTAAAGTGGGGATGGGTCGAAATACTATCAACCAATAGTATTTAGACAAGTTTAGGTTATTATTTTAACCTTATCAATTAGATTTAACTCTAAGTTAAATAATTTAACTTTTACCGTGTCTTTTTGTTTTCTTTCACTATATGGTTAATATACTTACTATAACATGAAAAACGAGTACCAAATTGTATATTATTAATAAATATATCCTTATCTAAGTCATTTGGCAGAACCTTAGATTTTTAGGAATAAAATAACAATTAATAATATAATATTTGATTTAAAAACTATTTTGTGTCAATTTTGACACTATTTGATATATGATTTTTTTCAAAGTCATAACAGAATTATATGTTCGAACCAAGTTGATTAAATCAACACTAATATATCATAGTAACCTATAAAATTAGTTTAAGTCATAAAAAGTCTCAAATTACATTCATTTGAGCATTTATAACATCAATTATGTTAATATTTCCTTAAAAGGGTAATTACTGCATCATCGTTGTGTCATAAATAAATTAAATTATTTAATGTCTAAAAATTACAAATAAAATACCATTATGTAGGAAAGCTTTTTATATTTCTAATGAATATTTATAGTCGAATTTATCTTATGTATAACCCCATATTAAAAATGATTTACTTATTAAACTTTGATTTTAACTATTTTAACCCTTCTTTAAATAAATTAATAATAAATGTCCTAATCTAATCCAAGTGGGCCTAAATGGTCATATTTTATTCCTAAGTTTGTTTTTGGTTGAATTACACTTGTCCAATAGAATTAGGACATGTGTTAGGGTAATATTGATATCATATTTACCCTTAGTTACCCTATTTACTATTAACCGCGGTTAAAAAAGTAAAAAGTTACTATTCACCAAAAATTATATTCATCTCATTGAACCACATTTTACTTACTGACATCAACCGTGTCTCTCGGATTTTTGAAATTCCATTCACATAAGCGGTAAAATTAAGTTTTATGAAAAATTCAGTTTTTTAACTACCACTTAGTAGTTTCACTATTCATCAAAAATTTATGTTTTTCAGAACAGTGCCAAAATTTCATCCCAAGCTATATTTCATATTCCGAATTCAAAAATGAAGTCTATTTTACCAAATTCATTACATAAAAGTTGCATTAATTAATTTTATAATTAAATCCCGCTGTTAAAACAAATAGCGTGTTTTTAAGAAACAATATCTATCAAAAGATTGACACTTGTTTATGTCTAGTTTAAATGTGAAATTACATCCAATGACCAACATTGTATTAAATTGTAAAAATATATTCTAAATATACTTTAAAACCACTCAAATTAATGATTTATCACTATTAATTATTTCGATTAAAAAAGTTTTTTTTAATTATAATTTAGAAATTTTCACTATTCATCAGAATATGAAAGTTATCCGAAAAGTACCAAAATTTCACCTTAGGCTAAATTCGATACTCCAAATCCAAAAATGAAGTCCATTTTAAAATTTCTAAAATTTAAAAAGTGGTTATTACTATTCATAACGGCTAGTTTTAATAATATTTTAATAGCATATCATTGTTTCGTGAAACTCAGTATTACGTATCACACACGCTATCGAGGAAGGTTGTGATTGCGTGTAATGCAAGGCAAGTCAAGGATGCGTGTTGTGCAAGCTCCTTTTGGTGTAGCGTACAACACAAGACATTAGTGAAATAAAAAAGAATATTTTTCATAAAATCTCGGGCTGTTACAATAAAAATTAGGTTAGGATGATTTTTTGGTATTTTTCTATAATGCTATATTTTTAATAAATATTTAAAAATACTAGATTTTAATTCAAAATTTATTTTTCATATAATTTATTTATAAGGATAAATTATATTTTATCATAGTTTAAGAGTTTAATTAAGTAATATTTTTATCATTTAATCCAATTTAGCTCATAAAAACCAATTTCCAATTGAAATTGGATATAAAAACTTAGCAAATGTTTGATCATTTTTTCATCAAAACCCCGCAGTGTCATCCCGTTAGAAGGATTAATTATTAATTAATTTATGCCACTTAAATGATTTTAATTTGGAATAATTGATTAAATATTTGGAATCAAAAAAATTAATAATTTCTACTATTTTCAAATTTTATTTTATCCAAAATGATTAGGCGATGAAATTAAAATTAATGAAATCAATTAAGATAAAATTTAGTTTAACTAAGGACTAAACCATAAATTTAAGGACAAAACGACCTAAAATCATGTCCAAAAGATAATATATGGACATATATATACTATATAATCACTTTTATCTAATTTTTATGATTTTTGGATCCACTTTTAACATGTAAAACGTGGTTGGAATTCTCTCTTAAAATATTTACAAGACCACCACTCCTCCACTATAAAAATTCATCCTTTCCACCCAATTCCTCACACCTCTCAAACCCCATGGCTCACCCAAACTCTGCTAAAATAATCTAACAAAGTCCCTACCTTACACCTTGAAGTATCGTTTTAGGTAGAAAGTCTTCCATGTTATCCTTTTGGCACAATCCAAAAGGAGTTACCCGATTAAGAGGCAATGCCTTCCCTCACATCCTTTATTTTATTTCCCTTCTCCACCCCTCCACTCAATTTATTCGATTATGGAATAATATAACCAGTATTATAAATATAATATGATATTTTTATTCTTATTTTCTGACCTACACATACCCACAACTCCATCTAATGATTAACAAATATACTATTTAATTTTATGATGAACTAGCACCTCACTAAATGATGATTGTTCAATTTTCCTTACCACCAATCATGGTAGACATTATGATGGAAACTGTGTTTATATATGTAATATAATATATTTATTATTTATTTAATATTATTTATTCCTTTTTAAATCTCATAACTTTTTTTACCTTCCATTTTTTGTTAATATGATAATTTCTTTTGAGGAAGTGTGGACTACCGCCCGTTCAAAGGGATGTGATTTTTTCATACACTACATGGAATGTAATAAGGATTAGTTTAGTGATTATATATGATATATATTATATAATTGATATAATAAATATAATTTATTAATTATTTACATATATATATGTCATTTTCTTTCTTTCGTTCAATAATACAATAAAACAGGAAACAACGTTCATGCGTACGTACGGCTTACCGTCTCCATGAATGGTGTATTCAATTTTGTACTTATATATTCAATAGATAGGTATAATATACATATAATGGATATAAATGTAATTTATATCATTATTTTAAATTCTGGTAATCATGATATAATGTATAAGTACCAAATATATAACAAATGAAGACACATGTGATGAAAAAAAGAGAATATTGTGTGAAGTGAAACCATAACATATGATTGTAAAGAAGAGGTTAATATAAGGTCTAAATCAAACCTTATATGGTATTATATATAATAATTTGGATTATTAAAATATTTATTATAAATTTATATTTATTATATATGCATTTTGAATGAGTGTGATGAAATTCAAGACAGAAGATAAGGGGATTTCATCTCAATTTTTATTTCTGTAAGATACATAATTTGTTCTCCACTCAAACATTTTGTGTGGTGTATGATCTTCCCATGATTGTATTCCATTTTTAGTATACATAAATTTATTGTCATTCACATATCAATTTTTTTATCATTCTTTCATGGTGATTATGTTTCAAAAGTTACTAAATCAGTGAAATAGTTTTGTCTCAATTTTCCTCCTTTGAGACTATTGTTTTGTTATGAACTAAATTATCTTCCAAGGTGTATATACATCCATTTTACATGTTATATCATGGATTTACTCATTCTCATTATATTTTAACTTCCATGTAATTTGAATTTATTATATGGATACTATGATTCCAAGTTACCAAGTTATAATCGTTTATTGAAACAATATCATCGCTTTTCAAAAAAATTATGTTTCTTATTCCATTGATTAAATATTATGATCCATATATTAGGAAAATTCATGAATTTCATTCTCTTATGGTAATTATTTAATTATTAATATATTTGTACAATTTCATCCGATCTTACGTACAAAAGATAGTTAATAAGTTGTTTTTACAAAATCCCAACATTACCCTCTCTTCGGTCGGAAGACTTTGTTCCTTAAAAACCCTGTTTTGTTAAAAGAGAATCAAAGAATATTGTACCGTTATCCATTAATACTTAAAAAAATTATTAACCTTTTGTTTTTTACCATTGGTTTCATTGTAATCTTCATGTCTCTTTCTCAATGAGGAACCTTATAACCTTTACCATGCAAAAGTAATGTTCATTTTACCTCATACAACATGCATGGATTTATCTATTGTCGATCCATTGAATATTTCATATCATGTTTAGTGGACAATTTTGAAAATATTTTTTTGAAAATATATTTTCTAGGAAAATTGTTTTCAAATTGTTTTGAATTTTATTTTATATGTTTTCAAGGAAAATGGTTTTCAAAATGATTTCATTTCTTTTTTATAATTTATGAAGATATTTTCTAAAAAAATAATTTTTCATATGGTTTTATGTATTAAAAATAAATTTTAAAATAAGAAAGGATATTTTACTCAATACACCTTTTCAAAAGATATTTCAAATTTAATTTTCATCTATTATGACATCTCTTTATGTTAAAAATTACATTCTTGGAAATCATCTAATGGTTTCATCCATATTATTTCTATGAATGGGTTATTCTTAATGGCATAGTTTGTTTGAAGCCTGTTTATATTTCATGGGTTATATTTGTATGAAATGTGTTTCTCTTTCAAGAGTTATATGTTTATGAAATTTTTCTCTCTTTCACATGTTATATGTTTATGAAATCTATTTCTCTTTAATGGGTTATACTTTTAATGAAATAATTATGAAACAATTATTTTTTCCACAGTTTATGATATGATTACATGTTTCTGATACCCATTTCATTTCATGGGTTAAGATATGATTTTTTATGATATTATGGAACATATATGTACGATTTCACTATGAGATAGTTGGGACCTATATCTCCCTCCAATTCATTGGGTAATGATTTATATCTCATGAGATAGACTAATAAGGTCTTGGGAATGAGCCTTGACGACTAAGATGGACATGGGAGTGAATAATGTCTACCCAGATGGTAGGATTAGTGAACTTATGCTATTATGATGGGCATAGTAGTGAACCAACACTACCAAAATGGTATGGGGAGTGAACCCATGCTACCAATATGGTCTTGGAAGTGATGCCTTGGATACTATGTTAATCATATTATATGACTATGTGTCAGCCACAATTCCATGTTTTATTCTGATGTTATGCTTTCATTACTTATGTTCATTACTTCTTTATGATTCATGTCTTATGAACTTCTATGCCTTATTCCATGATTCATGTCAATGATATTTGATATGCAGTGTGTGATCTTATATTTTCATTATTCTTTTCCTATACCATTACACTGATAATTATGTTTACATGTCTCCCTTATTAACCTTTATTAAGAATTTGAGCTCCTCCCTTTCTTATGATTCCTTTACCCAAGTTAAGAAGAATGGTTTTATGTATAAGTACTGAAGGTGGAGATCTTTATTGAAGACATTTAATATCTTTCACTAGGATAGAAGATTTTTGTTCCAGGTTTCCAAAGTCATTAAATCTATTACTATCCTTGGGAATATATTTTGGTAATGTAATATTTATTCATCTAAAATCATTCAATATCCGTGTACGATAAACCTAAATACGTATAATTCACCTTTTCATGTATTTTTATGCAATCTGGATGTCGTTACTTATTTTCCTTATTTCAGTTACAGGCTCGAAGTCCAATCTCTTGTGGGAATGATAATCTTCAAACAAAACACCCTAACACAAACAACAAAATCCACATATATAAGAAAATATATATTATATGAGTAATAATAAAAATAAATAATTAAAACATAAACATAATATAATATATTAATTGTATATACAATTCTTTTACTAGGAAAACATCATGATTACCTCTCTAATTGAGATGTTGAGGGAACTTTAAGGAATTTGATAAATTCCAAAACTATAGGGGTGAAAAGGTTTTGAGGTAGAACTTGTATCGAGATGTTTTAGTGTATAAAGGAAAGAAATATGGGCATACCACCCCAAATAAATCAAAATAATCTACCTTTATAAGTAAACAATTAAAATGTGTGTATTAATAGAAAAAATTAAACTTATATATGATTAGATAAAATAATTATATAGAAAATGGTTTTACTTTACAAATACCAAGATTAACACTACAATTAGGTAGATATGGAGTCATTTATCTTCATGAAAGGGAATGAAATTTGAATAGAATTATTCTAAAATAAACATACTATTCAAGGAATAATGAAAATTAAATCAATGTTCCATTATATAATTTTTTAGTAAAAGAGAAAAAATATATTGTAAAAATACCTTTACATATTCCCAAAGGGTTTCCTTCATTACAGTTTTCTCTTCCATGGGATTGGTAATATCATCATGCGCCTAAGACATTGTCCACATAGTAACAAAACATTTAATTTTGATTATGTTAATGCACTATAGAACATATAATATGATGAGTAAAACCATAGTATATTAAAACAAACTTTTACCTTATCATTTAAATATCATTATTTTTTTATGTTCTTAGGGCATTGGTTCCTCTAAAGAGAATCCAAATCCCCTCTTTGTGGTCCCCTCTAACATATAGGACATTTTATACATTAGGGATTACGTTAAATGGCTGTGATCTCTCAATGGAAAGGGTCATCCTATATTGAATTTTCATCTGACAACACATTTTTTTGGTCTATAGTAGGAAAATAGAACAATACAACTTTGCTGGATCTGAGGTATAAAATACTTGTATTGCATGTGATCCTATTATTAATGGATAATCTTTTCCCCTCCCAAACTAAAATTCACCTTTATAGTTCCCATTTTGGCAACTTTCACTGCACTGAAATTGTCAACTCATTTCCAATGGAAAACCAGCACATGAAATTCTGTATAATCCAACTCATATAACTTTTCAATAAAAAAAATATGAAAAAATTTAATATATTGGATTTCTGTACTTTGAACCAGATATGTTCATCACTTCAACAACAAGCGTAGAACCACTATTTTGTATCATACTACAATCATCATGTTATTTTTTATAGAATTTATAACCATTGATTACAAAAATAGTGTAGTATATAACATTTTCATTTGGCCCTTAGCTAGCCATTGAAGTCATTCATAAATTTAATAAATATTTTCAGATAACTCATTATAAATTTTCCATCAGATTCATTTGATAAATAGTTGATTATGTTTATTTGATTTCTATCCTTCATCCCTTACTGGATTCAAATATATGTGATCCTTTATCCCTTGATGAATTTGTTTGTGGGATTAAATTTATGGATCAACATCATCACTATTAGGTCAAATGAAAACGTGCACTTGATACCTATCTTTCAATAAAATTTTAACAACATCTCTTTTAGAAATACCATCACCCATAATATGATTGATGTGATGAGACATTAGGAGAATGATGATATCAACATCTGATATGTGATCGGTATATAATTCAATAGATTCTTCAAAAATATATCGTTCTGCAATAAAACCAACTAGGTGACTTAGATTATTAACACACCCTTTCAAATTATTCATATATTATTCAATAGAGTATATTTATATATAATGGGCATGACAATATATTTTAACCTCTGTAACCAATTGAACCATCATGTTGACCATTATATCCAACAATTACGGTGGGAAGAACATATTTAATTCACATAATTTTATTGTAGCATCCTTGTTCATGATTAGATACTTAACCGGGTCTATAACATTGCTACATATGGATTCAAAAATGAATAAGAGTCTAGTGACTGTATATCATAAATTTGGAGATAGAATACAATGAAGAGAAAAATGGAGCAAATATTTCATCAAAACATGAATGTTGTGTGATTTTCTTCCTTGTAACATCAAATTAGTCCTTGAAACTACATTCTTGATATTATTTTAATAACTATGTGGAACTGTTACACTATTAAGGATAAAGGAAAAATGTAATTTTTCCTATCCTGATAGAGTGTATACAGCTAGAGAAAAAAATTCCACCTTTTACCCTTCATTAGTGCCAACTCATCCTTTATACCCATTTCAAACAAGACCATGCTAGCCTTTATTCCTCGTTTTTTTTCTATGGACATTTATTAATGTTCGAATAACTCTATCAAATAATAGTTTTTCTACATGCACGACATTAGGAAAATGTCTAAAATATAAATAATTCAAATATTGTAATTCACAGAAAATGTATCACTTCTTCCAACCAAATTTTTTAAGTTTTCTTGAAATTGATTTACAAAAAATAGTGTCAATATATTTTACTTTATAGTATAGTTGATCACCTGTTACTGGAGATGGGGTAGTACCTAGTTTGATATTCCCATTAAATTTTATCATCCAGGATTGATATTTATGTAATCAAGGTAAAAAAAATATGTCATAAAAATATATTCATTGATGAATCTCTCAACAAAATTGATTATGTATGTTTTTCCCAAATGGGACACCCCAGTATTCCTTTAAATATATAGATTGATAAATTTCTAGATGTGGGGAATTCATTTATCATCCCGTACATTTTGAACCTCAAAGTCAATTATCCAATTCCATGAGAATCATACATTCTAAAACATGTTTCCCATATCAATTTCAGATAATCAATAAATGGAGGCAAATAGATATCAATATCATTACCAGGTTTCTTTGGTCTATATATAAGTGTGGACAACAAAATGCATTGGTGCATCATGCATAACCTTGGTGGAAATTTATAATTTACCAACATGATGGGCCATGTAATGTGAGTAATACTCTATACTTAAAAAGAATTGATTCCATATGTATATAATGAAAGATGAATGTTTCTCAGTATATTTAAAAATTCATGATACCCATAATCAATTTTCTTCCACTGAGGAGAATCTGTTGGATGTCGTTGGTTCCCAACTATAATTAGAATATTTGCATGCCAGGTTTATTGTCTCGTTGTATCATGATATCCATATAGTATTTTAAACCATGGAATGATTGGAAAGTACCATGCAATTTTATAAGTACATGATTAATTTTTTTTATATCGATTTATGCCACACTTAGGTCTTTTATGATTAATTCATTTCCCTTTCGAAACAATATGAATTCCTTTGGACAAGCATTTATTTTTTAGAGATCATACCAATTGAATTTAGAATTTTTTTGGATTCATATCTCCAATATGGTATGTCACGAACCGTCCCTTGGGGCCCAAGCCATGACTACCCCAATCCCTCCTTCCATAGGCCAAGGGCTGGTGACTTGCACCGAAAGTCGTATTGCCTAAAACTAGGAAGGAATTACCTTTATAGCCTGTAAAATCACACAACCAAGCACACAAAAAGATACGAACATAAGAAAACTGTATAACCAAGAGTGTTGAAATTAAAAAATGCCAGAATAAAATCCCAACAGTAAAGGTACAAGTACAACTGAAATACAATACAACTGAAGAAAGAGAAATAGAGCAACTAGATCATCCTCTAAGGTTCTTACCTGAAGGGCAGGTACAGATCGCCTCCTTATCACTCATTGTCTCCTCATCTCCTCTGCGTACCGACACACCGTATGGTCCCCCTCCGGGTACCGTACAGTCCTGGTACTCTCATCCTCAGTAAGCGTTGTCCATCATCTGCACTAAACAAAACGAAGTGTGGGAGTAGCCCGTGCAGGGGTGAGTATAATGATACTCAGTAGGGACCCATAGACCCTCAAGGTCTCACAAATCCACAAAGGATAAACCTCAAAGCATGAAATAAAATGTCAACCCTACTTAGTTATATGCCCATACATATACCTATATTATCAAGTATAAACATATCAATCATGAGGAAACACAAGGTCCAACCCAAAATCCCAGAGGTGAACTATTCCACAAATAAAGGAAAACCACAACGGCAAGTACCACAAAGGTATTCCACACAGAAGAATACAACAAATGTATTACCATGAAGGAAAGTACCAAAGAGGTACAAACCTAGATCATTCTAGGTATAACTTTGGTATAGTAGTAGTTATGATTATTTATAGCTACTAAATAATCTTACACCATGAAGAGGTTCTGCTGCAGGCCCACACAAAATCATTAGGAGCTGACCCACACAGGATCTCTATGAGATGACGCACACAAGATTGCTAAGAGCTGACCCACATAAGATTGCTAGGAGCTGACCCACACAGGATTGTTAGGATCTGACCCACACAGGATCACTAGGAGATGTGCCACAAGGGATCGCTAGGAGCTAACCCACATAGGATCACTAGGTGATGGGCCACACAGGATTGCTAGGAGCTGCCCACATAGGATCACTAGGAGCTGGCCCATAGAGGATCACTAGGAGATGACCCACACATGATCCCTAGGATCTGACCCACACAAGATTTCTTAGAGCTGACTCACACAGGATCCCTAGGATCTGACCCACACATGATCGCTAGGAGATGAACCACACTAGGTCCCTAGTCAGTCTTCTCGTCACAGCCAACTACTAGGTTCCATCACTATGGTCGCTCATCTCTGGTATGATCCACTCCCCAAGCCACTGGTCGATACTCCAACAACCACTAAGTCTCACAAAGAAGTATCTTAAAGTACCTCCATGTCATAGGGTTCTCATCGTAATAGATGGTTCATCAATCAGATGCCCAGTCTTTGAGTTATTATCCTTTTAGTCCCGAGGGACCGGTTGTATTCGTGCTTGATCCAACCCGACCATACCCCATCCTCATCCAAATCTCTAGTGGGGTATACGAAAGGGACTATCTTGCTCCAAGTTTTCCATCACCATATGCAGTTCGTCAATCGGACGTCTGCTGCCAAAGTTATGGCCCCAGTAAAGTATAGGGTCGTATTTGGTTCAGGTCTAGTCCAACTCAGTCGGACCAACCCGGCCTGCTGAACGGCAAGGCGTGCTAGGTCTGGCCCAGCCTGGTAGGTCACGAGGGCCGCGGTGGTGCCGTGAGGGAGTAGGGTGGCTCGGCCATAGGGGTGTCGCGAGGGCGCGATGCGGTGGGGCAGCTCAGCCGCTGGGTGCCAAGAGGGCACAGCGTAGGGCAGCTCAGTAGGGACGTCTCAGTCGCGGGCTGCCACGAGATCACGACGTGGGGAGCCTCGGCCAGAACAGTTCGACAGCGGAGTGCCGTAGGGGCTCACCGTGGGGCGGCTCGGCTGGAGTGGCTAGGTCGCGGGGTGCCATGAGGTCACGGAATGGGGCGGCCTAGCTAGAAGGTTGGAAGATGTGGGCAGTGGTCACTACAAATGACGGGGGACATGGGAGGCAGTGGCCTTGGAGTGGCGTCCTTGCGTCTTCATCTTCGTCATAGCCAACGGTGATGTCGACCACCATTATCGTGGCCCTTCTTGGTTGGTCTCCAACCATCTCCATTGGGAAGAACACCAAAAATCATTACAAGAATTATGGAGAGGATGATCCATATTTTGTTTTCCCACAACCTCCGCATTAGAGCAATAGAAAGCAGATATGAACTCTCTTGGAATTATGAAGAGTCATCAAGAACGAATAAGGGAATAATTTCAAACCACCAAACTACCTCGTTGGTATTATTCATTGAAGATTTTCTACAGGGAAAGATTCGATGTCGTTTGGAATAGACGGATGTCGGTGATGTTGCCATGTCTTCATTCATCGGTGGATATGTTCCTCGTTGGCGATCCTTTTACGGAGTTTGGAGAATAATTTGTCAAAGGAGAAGCATTCTTCGTTGGCGTTCTTCATTGGAGGATTTGTTCCTATTATTTCTCCCAAGATCCCTCCTTTTGCAGTGATTATTTTCCCCCCAACCCACCAAAAAGAAAAGAGTATCCAATATAATAAAATATTTTTTCATAATTTCAAAATGAAATAATTAATTAATTGAGTTGGTGGGTTGGCTTAATAAATTAAGGAAAGGGGTTGGAACAATTAATTGGGGAATCTCAAGAGGTTTCCTTTAAATTAATTGGGAGTTCAAGAGGTTTCAAGCCTTGGGTGGTCCCCATCACCATAACCTCTCATGGGAGGTTAGTTCTGGTGGTCCCCACCACCATAACATCTCATGGGAGTTTTAGTTTAGGTGGTCTTCACCTATGAAACATCCACATGGAAGATCAAACAAATAAAATAAAAATATTATACAATTTTTATATTATTTTATTCATTCACAAAAAACCCAAAAACTACCTTTCACCCTCGACCTACTGTTGTCGAGGTGAAAGTCCCCTAAAGAAAAAATCGGCACTACGAGTTCAATGGTGCCCTCATATTTCAATTCTAATAACTGGTTCAAAAGATAGAAAAACCCCCCTCACATGATAAAAAAATATACCCAAAAAAATTATACAATTAATTCCAGGCACTCCGGGCCTTTGAATTACGTGCCATCAATTTTTTAGGGCTCGTAAAATTAAAATTTAATTAAAAAATTACATAGAAGTTTCAAGTCTTTACATTATCCCCACCTCAGGGCTTTGCGTCCCCATAAGACACATCACAAAACTAGGTAAACAAGTGGGGATATTGAGCATTCATCTGAGCCTCCTGCTCCCATGTTCTCTACTAGAGGTTCCCATGCTACCAGTGAACGCCCACTAGAGGTATCGGCCATCCATGAAGGACCTGCTCTTGTCGATCCTCAATCTCTACTGGAACCTCCGTAAAAGTTGCCCCATTGTCGATGTCCAGATCTCCGTGGTCGAAGATGTGGGAAGGTTCATGCACGTATCTCCTCATTTGGGATATGTGGAAGACGTCATTCACCTAGTGCAACTGAGGTGGAAGAGCTAAGTGGTATGCCACCTCATCATCTCAGCTGAGGACCTGAAAAGGTCTGATTAATCTCCTAGATAACTTCTTTCCTCTACCAAATATCTACAAACCTCATTGTGGTGAGACCCGTAGGAAGACGTGGTCACCATCCTCGAACTCTAGAGGTCTCTGTCTCTTATCGGAATACGACTTCTACCTACTCAATAAAGTCCTCATCTGTTCCTGGATTATATGCACCTTCTCTGTGGTAGCCCGTACAATCTCTGGTACCACTAGTGCTGACTCCACTTGGTCTTTCCAGCACAAAGGTGGTCTTCAAGGTCACACGTACAACGCTTCAAAAGCTTCCATCTCAATGGTGGAGTGATAGTTGTTGTTGTATGAAAACTCCACCAATGTAAAGTGATCCTCCCAACTGTGACCGAAGTCGAGAATGCTTGCACTAAGAATGTCCTTGAGGGTCTGAATGGTCTGCTTAGTTTGGCCATCCGTCTGAGGATGGAAGGCGGTTCCCAAATGATGTTGCATCCCAAAAGCCTCCTACAACCCCTTCCATAGCTGGGAATTAAAATGTGTGTCCCGGTCGGAGAAAATCATCAAGGGTACTCCATGTAGCTGCACAATCTCTTACACATAGAGGCATCTCAAGCTCTCTACTGAACCCTGCTCTCTGATCGGTATGAAGTGGTATGACTTGGTGAGTCGGTCAACGATCACCCAAATTGAGTCATGACCCCTAGATGTACGTGAAATTCCATTCACGAAGTCCATGGATATCTCATCCCACTTCCACTCTAGGACCTCTAATGGATGATCCAAGCCTGCTGGTACATGATGCCCCACCTTCACTTCCTAACAAGTGAGGAACTGAGAGACAAACTATGCTACTACTTTCTTCAATCCTGGAAAACAATGATGTCGGCGGAGATCCTAGTACATCTTCTCCACTCTCGATTGTACCGCTAGAGGGGATGTGTGGAACTCCTACATCACTTCCTCCATAAGTGACACAGGTACCATGGTACGTACTCTTAAGAGGATGAAGTGCTCCCCACCTTCATAAAATCCATTAGGTTCATGTCTTATGGAAATATGAGCACGTATTGTCTCATAGTCATTTTCCCCACGTTGTACCTCCCTGAATCACTGAAGAAGTGGGGGAGTGAATGTAAGAGACTGAATAAAAATTAATCCATCTTGATTCACAAAGGATATCTACAAAGCGGACAGCTACTCTATCTCCTCACCTAGTAACTATAAACTAGATCACATGCTGAGTGCATCCGCTACAACATTCCATTTACCAGGAGTATAGACTATCTCGAAGTCATAGTCATGGAGGAACTCAAGACAACGACGTTGTCTCAGGTTCAAGTCTTTCTAAGAGAAGATATACCTAAGACACTTGTGATCAGATTACACTATAAAACACTCACCCATCAAGTAATGTCGCCACATCTTCAAGGATAAGACCATTTCTGCTAAATATAGGTATTGGGTAGCGTAGTTCTTCTCATGTTATCTTAGCAGTTGAGAACCATAAGTGATCACTGCTCACTCCTGCATCAGGAAACATCTGATCCTAGTCCCTAATGTGTCCCAGTAGACTATGTACCATATTCCCTCCTCTGGAAGCCTCAAGATGGGGGCACTAATCATCCTCTACCTCAGCTCCGGAAAACTCAGTTGGCATCCCTCCGACCACATGAAGGGTTTCCCCTTCTTCATCAACACTAATAGAGATTCTGTAACTCTGGAGAAATCTAGAAAAACCCACAAATAGTATCCCACTAAACCCAAGAAACTGTGTACCACCATCACACTACTAGGTGGATCCTAAGAAAGTACCACCTCAATCTACACTGGATCCACCACAACTCCAGCCTCCGATATGACATGTCCTAGTATGTGAACCTCTCAGATCCAAAACTGGAACTTCGAGAGCTTACCAAAAAGATAGTGCTCTCAGAGTGTGTCCAGTACTACCTGCAAATTATAGGCATGCTCCTCCTCAGTAGCCGAGTAGATCAGAATGTCATCAATGAAGACTACTACAATGTGATCAAGGGATGGCTGAAAGATCATTTCATGAGTCCCATGAACACTACTGGAGCATTGGTCATGCCGAAAGGCACAACCAATAATGAATAATGGTCATACCGACATCTCAAAATATTCTTCTTCACATCCTCATCTCGCACTCTAAGTTGGTGATAGCTTGATCTAAGGTCTAACTTCGAGAACCACCAAGGTCCCTTCAGCTAATCAAAGAGGTTGTCAATCCTCGAAAGTGGGTACGTTTTTTCATGGTCACCTGGTTCAGGCACCGATAGTCGACCCAAAGTCTCAAACTCCCATCTTATTTCTTGGTATACAAAATAGGGGCTGCCCAAGGAGAAAAATAGGGCCTAATGATTCTTTTCCCCTGTAAGTCCTCCAGGTGTACCAGCAGCTCACGAAGCTATGCCTGACCCATCTGATACACTGCTGTAGTTATTGGTGTCATCTCGGGGTACAAGTCAGTGTAAATGTACACCTCTCTATGAGGATGTAGACCTGGAACATCATCAGGGAAGACATTTTTGTACTGGTCCACTACTACAAGATAACTCATACACTCCACATCAACCACTCCAAGGGTAAGGCTCGCCAACTAATGAGTGATCGGCTACACCCTTCACCATGTAAGTCCATCATGTGCTGAAAAGGTTCCCTTCTCTCCGGTGAAGGTTAAATAGGTCCCATTCATGCATACACACCACACATTGCACCTAATACGGTCAATTTGATCCTGGACTATAGATAAATAGACCATACCCAAGATGACATCGTAAGGCCTTGATGCCGCTACTAGGAGATCCCAGTCAAAGATCTCGCCTCCTTGAGTAAGCTCGAACTGCCAGCACCAGTGCGTAATCATCAAATCCTCTCCCATAAAAGTATCTAGAAATATGGATCGATCCAACGACTCCATCCGAATCTCTGAGCTCCAAATGATGGAATTTTCAATAAAAGAATGACTGGAACCTGTTTCTATAAGTATTGTAGATAATGTGGATTAGACACAGATTGTACCTCGTATCATCTCCGGAGCACCATGATCATAGGCCTTAGTTTCATAGAGCTAAGATCTCCCCTGTCCACCTGCTCTCTGAGGTCGGGGTGGACCTCCTGGGGGTGGTGGTGGTGACATCTCAAATGGTCGCCCCCCGCCAACTGCACGACCAACTCCTCTGCCACGTCTGCCTACTCCCTACAGACGTCCTCTATCAAATCTCTGCCTCTACATAGGCAGTGCTTCGATAGTCTTTTGATAATCCATATGGAGGGTTGGACAGTCATGAGCCATGTGACCCTGCCCACCGCATGCGTAACACTACCCACTCCTGGCATGACTGTATCTACCTTGGGTGCCTCATACAGCTGACCCTAAATCCTACGGTCAACCACCAGAAGTTCTGGCCCTTTTGCACATCTTTGTCATATGTTTGATATCGGCTGTAGAAGTCTCTACTACGTGATGACTGGTGGTGGGCCTTGATTCTAGTGACTGCTCAGTAATAAAACTATCCACTAAGAGGGCTCTCTCTAGAACCCCCGCCTGCGTCGGGATGCTGAGTGAGATCATCGAAGCCCTGATCTCCCGCTTGAGTCCATACTCAAAGGTTCAGGCCCTAAAGAATGGGTCTCGCACAATATCTTGTGGAGTAGAGTGAGAGGTTAGTGAACCTAGCTGAGTACTAAGTTACAGTCATGCTTCCCTGTTGCAGATGAAGATGATCTTGTATGTGCAATGCGCGATGTGTCGCTGGAACAAACTCTACCCAAAACAGGCTCTCGAAGTCTGCCTAGAGAAGCATCGCCTTGTCGTGAACCTGGAGCATCAAGCTCCACCATATTCCTTCTGCTACATATAGAAGGATGGCGGGAAGGATCACTATGAGATCGGATGGTGTCCCTACCAATCGTAAGACTCTCACTTTAGCCTCCAATCAATCCTATGCTGCATGCAGGTCCGTCTCTCCCCTGAACCTAGGTGGACTTTGGCACTGGAACTCATACAATGTGCTCAAGTAGCGTGCACTCTCTGATGCTAGGGCTGGTGGAATCGGAGGCCCAACAGGTAATGGTACCACTAGTGCCTCCGCTGGTGCCTCTACTAGAAGAGGGCCCTACACCGAGGCCTCGTCACTCGATGGGATATCAGTGCGTACAACTCTCAGAACCCTAGTTGGCTATTTGTGTGGAGGCATCCTGAAAAGATACAGGTGCGCCATGGTCAATAAGTTATTTCTGGTGAGATGACTCAAAATATCACAAAGAAAGCATTTGAAAAAACCCACGCAATTAGTGTTTTCGTGCACATAGTCGGAAATAAGATTTCATGGTCATAGTGAATGGATACGTTTTTCACCACACCAACAATGGATTCCCTAAACTGTTAACCACACTCAATACACTTAACACTATTTCCATTAAATAGAAATATCATATTCTTATGTTCTACAATAGAAATGACTCCTCTTATACCAATTTTTCACAACCCGTCCCTCAGGGCCTAAGCTGTGACTACCCCAAGCCCACCTTTCATAGGATAGGGGTTGACGACTAGCACCGAAACACGTATTCCCTAAAACTGGGAAGGCATTCCCTTTATAACATGTAAACACACACTACGAAGCACACAACAAGATAAGAACACAAGAAAACTGTATAACCAAAAGAGTGCTAAAAGTAAAAGGGCCCGAAATACAATCCCAGCAGTAAAGGTACAAGTACAACTGAAATACAATACAACTGAAGAAAGATAGAGACTGGTAATGGATCATCCTCCAAGGTTCCTACCGGAAGGGTTGGTACAGATCACCTCCTCAGCACTCCACGTCCTCCCGTCTCCTCTACATACTGACACTTTGTATGTTCCTCCTCCAGGTACCATCCAATCCTAGTACTCGCTTCCCCAGTTAGCACGGTCCATCATCTCCACCAAACACAATGAAGTGCGAGCGTAGCCCGTGTAGGGGTGAGTATAACAATACTCAGTAGGGACCCCAAGACCCTCAAGGTCTTACCAACACACAAAAGATAAACCTCAAAGCATGAAGACAACTGTCAACCTCACTTAGGTATATGCCCATACATATACCTATGTTATCAAGTATACCCATCAAAATCATGAGGAAACATAGGGTCCAACCCAAAATCCCAATTCTCAACTATTCCACCAAGGAAGGAAAACTAAAAAAGCAAGTACCACATAGGTATGCCACATAGAAGAGTACCACCAAGGTATTTCCATGAAGGAATGTACCACACAGGTATAAACTCCACTCATTCTAGGTATAACTTAATTATGATGGTAGAGAATGTTAGTTATAGCTACCAAATCATCGTACTCCTTTATGTGGATCTGCTACTGACCCACATAGAATCTATAGGAGCTGACCCACATGAGATTGCTAGGAGATAACCCACACATGATAGCTAAGAGCTGACCAACATATTATCACTAGGAGATGACCCACATAGGATCGCTAGGAGCTGACCCCCATAGGATCGCCAGGTTCTGACCCACACAGGATCGCTAAGAGCTGACCCACATAATATTTCTAGGAGCTGGCCCACACAGGATATCTAGGAGCTAACCCACACAGGATCTGTAACACCCCAAGTTTCCATGATATGCTTCCCTTTGAATAATATAGTAGCGTGTGTTGTACGCAACTTTATGTTCTAACACACACAACAACCAATCAAACTAGCCGTTATGAATAGTAATACCCACTCTTTAAAATTTTATAAATTTTATATTTCAAAATGTACTTCATTTTTTGATTCGGAATATCGAAAATTGACTTGGGTGATTTTTTGGTATTTTTTAGAAAACATTCATATTTTGATGAATAGTGAAAATTACTAAATTTTAATTAAAAAAACATTTTTAATCGAAATAATTAGTAGTGATAAATTATGAATATGAGTGATTATAAAGTATAATTATATTATATTTTTACTATTAAATCCAATGTTGGTCATTGGACATAATTTCACATTTAAACTAGACATAAGCATTTGCCAATTTTTTATAGTTATTATTTCCTAAAAACACGCGTTTTGTTTTGACTACGAGAATAAATTTTTAATTAATTTCTGGCACTTCTGTGTTATGA
Source organism: Viscum album (assembly GCA_963277665.1). Lineage (NCBI taxonomy): Eukaryota > Viridiplantae > Streptophyta > Magnoliopsida > Santalales > Viscaceae > Viscum > Viscum album. The sequence goes on along the minus strand of OY728122.1, from coordinate 571,362,113 downwards.
ATTTAGATAAATAGATTCCATATTTAGAATCAAGAGGTCCAAATTTTGTAAATAGGTAACTTTTATTTTTAGACATTTGGAATAATTATTTCGGTAAATATTTTATTTACCATGGTTAAAGGGTAAATCCGGTAAATAAGGGTAAAAAAATATAATAATAATATTAAATTACCATAAAACGTGACCTAACCCTATTGGTTGATATATTTCTGACCATGTGTATCTTTGGGTCGATTTTGGAACCCCATGGATCAACTTGTAAGTGATAATGACACTTTATATTAATTAAGTTAAAGTAAATAAAAAAATGACATAAGCTTATATCTTTTATCAAAACAATTTTTACATTATGTTGTATATGTTATATATTCAACTATAAATATTCATTAGAAATATAAAAATATTTCCTATATAGTTGTATTTTATTTATAAGTTTTATACATTGAATAATTAAATTTATTTATGACATAATAATGATGCAGTGTTTTCCTTATTAATGAAAGAATCAAATCATTGGTATTATAAATTTTAAAATAAATATAATGTGAAAGTTTTGATGACATCCATGAATTTTATTTGTTAATATTACATATTAGGATTTCTTAAATAAATTTTTTTTGAATTAATAATGTTTTTATGACTTTACCAAAAATCAATTATTAAATAGTGTCAAAATTGACATAAATGAGTTTTTAAAAAAAATATTATATTATAAATTGATATTATATTACTAAAAATATATGGTTTGGCCAAGAGACTTATATAATTATAGGTGTATCACTAATGAACCACTTGGAGTTCTCTTGTATGTTTATTGTAAGTTTAGTAAACATATAATATAAAAATACAAAGAGACATGGTAAATTTCAAACTAATTAATTAAGAGTTAAAACTAAAAGATAAGGTCAATAAAGTGACCCAAACCTGTCTAAAACCTATTTTTTGAGTTTTTTTGTACCCATCTACACCTTAGTTTCTAAATAAATTAGTTTTTATCCATTATAAACCGAATATGAATTTATTATAAAATAATATTTCTTGATTTTCCTAAGGTTCCCATCACCCCTCTTATAAAAGGGCACTCTCCCTTATCTCCAATTCACACCTTAAAATACATTTGGATCAGCCAAAACCTGCCCAAATACTCTCTAAAATGTCCTATCTTGATTCTAGAGGCCTTCCTTTAGTCATAAAGCCAACCTACGGAGCCCTTTTGATCAATAAAAAGGAAGAACACAAAGAAGAGGTAAATATCTCACCACCTCTTTCAAGTTCCTTTCTTCTTCCACTTCCTTTTTCTTTGTTCTTTACATTATAAAATAATAACTCCAGTATCTTCTATATAATATGATTTTATTATAAATATGGTACAACCATATTCATTATTCTGTCCATCCTTTAAATGGCATGTCACCATACGTGCGTACGTATGGCTTACCGTCGCCTAGTCGTGGTGTAATTGTTATTCAATACATTATTATTTGGATGGGTATAATAATGATTTCTAATTGATGTAAAAAATAAGTATAACATTATAATTATTCTTCATATATGATAAACCATCCAGTTATATATTATTTTAATATCAAAAGAATAATATTTTCGCTCGTGCGTGCGTATGGATTACCGTCTCCACAAACGCGATGAGATTCCATCCTCATTGTATCCATTCAAGACTAAATATAATTTGATGATTAAAAATAATGTTTAGAGAAATTATATAATTCTGTATATGAAGAATATACATCCCATTTATAATAAATATGACTCGTGTAACAAATAATATAATGGAAAACGAATCTGTTAACACCGAAAATGACGATAATACGAAGATATTGTTAACAAAGCAATTTTAAAAGATCATATATGATATTATATTAATGTATGTGATTATTTTATAATTTAATAACAATTATTTCACCATTATACATGAGGTTAACATACCCTTGACCAAGTAAAAAGTACGAAGTAAGGGGTTTCTTATCTCACTTTTAATTCTGTGAGATTTCCATTGTTCACCACTTTTTTATTGCATGTGGTATGTGTACTGCCCATGATTATATTCATTGGGTAATATACATTAATTTATGGATATTTACAAAATCATTGTATGATCCTTCTTTCATGGGTGTATGTTTTCTATGTTACCAAATCCATAAGGGAGTTTGAAATTTCAATTTCCACTCATTCGGCTTTACGCATACTTCATTGATTATTTTACTCCAAGATTATGTGTGGAATCACTATTCATTTGCTTATGTCATAATTTTCACTACCCTTACTGTGGATATACATTTGATACACATAATCACTCCATTTATAAATTCTCAAGTCATCAATATGAACTTGATAAGAGTAATTTTAACTCAATCTCCATTTGTCGAGTTAAATATCCAATTTATTTGTGTTGTTTTTACAAGAAAATGTGTGAATGTACTCGGATTGATTTTCACTGAATATCTAATCATATTTAGTGTATTTATATTTTCACACATAATTATGTCATTTATTTATCGTTAACCTATGGATATAGTCTTTATAATATATTTAATCTCAATTTACATTCCATTGAGACTTCTTTGTTGATATACACCAAATCACTTTTATATGGTGTATATAATGTACTTTGACATAGTATATCATGAATTCATTTATTCCCATGATATTACAATGTCTTTATTAACACAATTATTTGTATTCATGTGACACTCTTTTGGTTAGGAACTCTAACTAAAATATCATTTTAAATGTTTTAATGATTTATTATTCTAAATCTTTCACATTAATGTCCATGTTTTAAAAATGGTTTTAAGGATTTATTTATATGGACATTAAAGTTTTAAAATTAAAATTCCCTTTAAATGTTTCAAAGTGTTATGGGACACTTTGATTCAAAAATCTATTTTTAAATGGCTTCTTGACAAATAGTGTGACTTTTAAATGATTTCAAGAAAGCGGATGATATTTCTCTCTAATTGTTTTCATGATTATTTTCATCTATGTCAATATCCTTCATGATTATTGATTGAGGTTAATCTGATACAATGAAATCTTACATATTCTATCAACCGAGTTATTTTTTACTGTGGATGTGCTATTTTTATACCATTCATGGTTTGTGGATAAAGTATTGACATTTCATTTGCTAGTTTTAATACAAATGTTTATGTTATGTTTCAAACTTTTCATATGAGGAATGAATTGGACTTAATAAGTGATAGGTGGAGCCCTCTATATCTCCTTGATGCATGGGTAAGTCTCATGAGACAAACTACTGTCTTGGAACTAAGCCTTGACAAAATCTTATTTGTAGTCTTGGCATAAGACCTTGACTATGTGGTTATGATAGTCTGGAAATATGCATTCCATCATTTTGAAAGTGGTTATTGATATTAGATGTGATTATTCGACTAGTAGAATATCCATGTGAATAAGTAAAAGGCATTATTTGATTTTAACTTTTCCATATTATGCTGAGGTTCAAGTTTAAAAGGCTTTTTTTCTAGTTTTATACACTGTCTTAAATGTATATGTTTATTTATAAAAGTTTCTGCTATAATGTTATCCTTACTGAGCATCTGATCTCACCTGTTTCTATGTTTTATTTTTTCTAGAATGCAAAGAAGTTTATTATGACTGACCTCCATGAATAATCTATGGGATCTAAGTGTTGTCTATGGTGACAATGTTATTGTAGTTTTCCATTTTATGATGTAATGTAAACCTTATGAATGTATCTAGTACATCCAAGGATACTAATCTAATTGGTCATTAGAGACATGATGTTTCATGATCATGCCAGTGATACCTAATAATGCACAGACTCTGGGCTTATTGGGTAGGGGAATTACAGGATCGCTAGGAGCTGAACCACACAGGATCACTAGGTGATGACCCACACTTGATCGCTAGGAGCAGACCCACATAGGATCGCTAGGAGCTGACCCACACAGGTTCACTAGGATCTGACCCACCCAGGATCGCTAGGAGATGACCCACACAGGATCTCTAGTCAGTCTTCTTGTCACAGCCAGCTACTAGGTTCTTGCACTATGAACGGTCATCTCTAGGAGGATCTTCTCACCAAGCCACTGGTTGATACTCCAACTGCCACGAAGTCCCACAAAGAAGTATCTCAATGGACCACCACGTCATAGTGGTATCAACTCAACAGAAGGTGCGTCAATCGGACACCAAATTTGTGATTTATTAGCCTTTTAGTCCAGAGGGCCCGGTTGGATTCGTGCAAGATCCAACCTGACCATACCTCATCCTTATCCAAATTTTTAGTGGGGTATACCAAAGGGACCGTCAGGATCCAAGGATTCCATCTTTGTTGGCGGTTCGTCAATTGGGCATATGGTGCCATTGTTATGGCTCATGTAATGTATATGGTCGTATTTTGTTTGGGTCCGGTCTGACTTGGTTGGACTGACCTGGCCCGACCCAGCTTGGCTTGCTGGATGGCCCGGCCCACTATGTCTGGCCCAGTCCGCAGGGCGGCCTGGCATGCTTGGTCTGGCCTGGCAGCCCACGAGGGCAGTGAGGTCATGGGGGTACTGCCATGGCGCGGGGCTGCTCGGCCATAGGGGTGTCGTGTGGGCGCGACTTCGCTGCGTGACTCGGCCCGAGCGGCTCGGTCGTGCGGTGCCGCAAGGGCGCAGGGCCGGGCGGGTTGGCCAGAGCGGCTCGACCATGAGGTGTCGAGAGGGCACGGCATGGGGCCGCTCGGCCGAAGAGGCTCTGCTAAGGGGTGCCCCGAGGGCGTGGCGCAGGGAGGCTCGGCCAGAGCTACTCTGTCGCGATGGGCTGCGAGGGCGCGGTGCGGGGTGGATTTTATGGAGCGTCTCAGCCGAGGGGTGTCGCGAGGGAATGGCATGGGGTGGCACGGCCGGAGAGGCTCTACCCCGGGGTGCCATTAGGGAGCGACACAGGGTGACATGGCCGGAGTGGCTCAGTCGTAGGGTGCCGCGAGGGTGAGGTGCATGGTGGCTCGGTGGGAAGGGCAGAGGTCACGGGTGATGGTAGCCACAGACGGAAGGGGCCGCAGGCGGCGGTGGCCGTGGAGCAGCGTCATTGCACCATCGCCTTCGTCGCGGCCGGTAGTGATGCTGACCGTAGTTCTCAGGCCCCTTCTTGGTTGGTCTCTAACCTCCTCCATCTCAAAGAACACCACAAATCATTACAAGAATTACGTAGAGGATGGGCCATGTTTGTTTGGCCCTCACTCGCTGCATTACAAAGGTGGGAAGCAGCTATAAACTATCATGGAATTATGAAGAGTCATCAAGAATGAATAAGGGAAAAATTTCAAACAACCACCCTACCTCGTTGGTTGGATTCATTGAAGATTTTCCATGCAGAAAGAGTCGATGTCGTTGGGAATTGATGAATGTCGGTGACGTCGGTGTCTCCTCGTTCATCGGTGGAGATGTTCCTCGTTGGATATCCTTTGATGGAGTTTGGGGAAGAATTCGTCAAAGTAGAAGCGTTATTCGTAGGTGTTCTTCGTTGGAGGATGTGTTCCTCTAAGTTCACCCAAGTTCCAACCTTTTCCAATGATTATTTTCCCCCCAACCCACCAAAAAAAGGGTATCCAATATAATAAAATATGTTTTCATAATTTCAAAATGAAATAATTAATTAATTGAGTTGGTGTGTTGGCTTAATTAATTAAGTAAAGGGGTTGGCACAATTAAGTGGGGAAGCTCAAGAGGATTCTCCCCACTTAATAGGGAGTTAAACAGGTTTCAAGCCTCGGGTGGTCCCCACCACCATAACATCTCATTGGAGGTTAGTTTAGGTGGTCCCCACCACCATAGCCTCTCATGGGAGGTTTAGTTCAGGTGGTCCCTGCCTATGAAACATCCACATGGAAGCTCAAAGAAATACATAAATAATGTTACACAATTTTTATTATATTTTATTCTTTCACGAAAAATCCAAAAACTACATTTCACCCTCAACCTACTGCGGTCGAGGAGAAAGTCTCTATAAGCGGAAACTGGCGATGTGAGTTCAACGGTGCCCTCAAATTTCAATTCCAAGCATTTGTTCTAATGTTAGAAAATTCTGATCAAACGTTTTCTGAACGTACCCAAACAAAGGTTCTGAAATTCATTTCGGGCACTCTGGGTCTCAGAATTACGTGCTGTAAATTTTTTCAAACTTGTAAAATTCCTATTTAATTTAAAAAAAATACATGGAAATTATGGTTCTTTACAAGGTAGTAATTTTTATTCAGATATCATAGCATTCATGGGACCAATTTCTTCTATAAATCTATTGTCACTCCATCTATTGGAAGATTGAAAATTATATAACATCTATACAGCTGACAGTGATGTTTATATTTTATAACCACTCTATAATAATCTCTTAGCACAACTATTTTACTTCTCAAAAAATATTAGTTAGTCGTGAAGGTCATATTAAATTACCATTTTCAATTCTTCCATGTGATCTTCATCATCATTTACACCGGTATTCATATCAAATGATCTGTAAATAGTATTATGGTCCCAATCAGTGTTCATGTTCAGTTTTCCCCCATGTTTAGTATAACATTTATAGATCTAATATATTCCATGACATATCAAATGTCCTTCCAACTATTCTAGACTATTGTTTTTTGAATAATATGAACATAAACATGGAGAATTGATTTTATAACAGTTGTATTCATGCTATCTTACAAAATATATGAAATCTTCAACCCCATCTTCATTCAATTTTTTCAAACAATTTATATGAATCTATTTTCAATTAATATCCATTCTATTTGGTTCATAAAATATTAATTTTGTACAATAAATAAATAAATATCGTTAAGATATTCAATATAAAAGGTAAAATTTTATAAACAACTCTAATTAGGGAATCCCAATATTTTATTGTCACAAATAATTTCAATCTTCTTTTATGAAAATGAGTAATTAAATTTCCAAAAATAATTACTCCACTATGTTAGGTGTTATCCCTTGAATTCATTCAAAGGTGAAGGTTAAAAAATCGCATTTCTCATCAGTTGATCTCCCAAAAAAATTCATTTCATTTTGTTGTTTGACACATATCTTACATATCTTGTGGACATGAACCTATGTTAATTAGAATAATCTAAGCCATTGTCATCAATTAGATGAATACAACTCATACAATCAAAATAAACATAAAATAGATGGAAGACAAGTCTCAGGAAACAAAATGAAATAACTATTCGGGTGATAAAAATGATGAGAATAACATTAGTCTATAAAATATATGAAGGGTGAGTCTCAAGAAACAAATTTCAATAATAATTTTTGTTTGGGAAAAAATCTAATATTTATTAAATCCCCTAAAAATGAAAATATAATATTAGAAATTAAGGAGTAATAAAAAATCAAAATTTCATAAACAATAATAACAAAATCTCATTAAATCCACTAGAAGATATAAAAAGGTATTGATTAATCATTTTAATAAATAAAGAGTTATTTCAAATACATATATGATAATGATAGATTACTTTACGTGGAACGAATACATGTAGAACTAAAATGATTATTGCCTACAAATAATTTCTAATATATAAAATTTTATAACCTCTAGTCTAGTTTTGGGAACAAGTGATGTACCAGCCTGGGGAATTGTTACATTTAATATTAATTGTATATTGAAAATTTGAAAACATCATAAGACTCTTGGGATGTCATATCACCACACCAACCCATCCTAAGTATTCTAGGGTGGTCAACACATCAGATATTCCCATTTAAAGGATTCTTGGTGGTCGTTGTATACACATAACCCATCCGTGAGATTCTAAGGTGGTCTATAAAAACTTTTTCATAAGTAAATAATAAAAATCGTCAATATATATCACAAATAATGGGAAAAACACACTGACCCTTGCGATATCTATCCCATAAACACTTACCCTTACCGATATGGAATAACGCCTATGATGTCATATTTTCTAGGTGGACTACACATACATCACTTATAAATCTATATAGAATCATGAAATTAATAGATCTATAAAATATCACTCCTGATATAAAGTCTGTATTACACAAATATGTAAATAACTATTCAGTTTAATACTCCATGATGTTGTCTCATATGCTACCGAACCACTGTCCTAGAAATTGATAAATACAAAATTATATACATGATGTAAAATGGGATGGGAATTATACCATACGGTTAACTACATTATTTATTCAATGAAAATAAATCATGATTCATCCACACTTTCAAGTAAATAAAATTGTTGCTCACAACTCCCCAACATTAACTCAAAACTATAATTGTAAAGGAACAAGATGCTTGTATAGCCTGGGAGTGAAGCTGGGAAAGCTAGCATTATAAGTGTTTCACACACTTGAAATTTCAAGCATCACAATAGATGATATCCACAACCAAATATCCAAAATGGATAACTCGCCACACTCATAGTTGCAAAAAATCATCCACCATGGCCAGATCTATTAATGTTTTACACCCTGAGTTCCCATAGTGAAATAGAGAAATACATTTGTTTGATAGAAAGTAGAGAAGTACATATATTCAATCCAAGGATTATTATGACCCTTGAATAGTTAAATCCTTATATTTTAGCCTTGTAAATATTGGATCCTTGATTTGATATTTGATTCACCGAGGACGAGCACTAACAGAGGGTGGATTCCATAGAATGATTCTGATATCGCAAATGGTTCACGATTGGTTATGGGTTTTAAAAAAGATTGGGACACTTTTATCAGCACTTTTTAGCACTCATAAAGATGGAGTTTTATGAGCCTATAAATCCCATGATAAAATCTATCTCTATCTAGAGTAATGTTTTAGCACTGATAAATATCCCATTTTTTGGCATTCGTTTAGTACTAATATAGGATTTATTAGTATAATTATACATAAATTTGAATATATATATATAATTATATATATATATAATAAATATATATAAATTTAAATATATTAAATATATTTTTTTAAAATATATTTACGATTCTTTTATCATTATTTAAATATTAAACTATTTATTTATAATTATATAAATATTTTTAAAAAATAATATTTTTATCGTTATTTATATTTATTAAATTATATATAAATATATAATAAATTTTTTTGAATTTAAATATAGTAGATATATTCATTATTTAGATAAATTTATTTCAAATTTAATAATTATTTAAATATATATAATTATTTATTTATAATAATATAAATAATTTTTTAAAAAATAATACTTAATTATTTATAATTACAAATATTTAAATGCCTAAATATAGTAAATGTACATGTATAAATATATTTATTTATAAATATTTTTTTTAAATATATTTTTAGCATTAATAATGAATATTTAATCTTCAGGGCATACTTGTTAAAAATGAGTCAATTCCAATAGATTAAAATTAAGTACACGTTAAAAATATTGAAAAATGGATAATTTTTGTTTGTGTGCATTATATATAAATATGTATTAATTATATATATTTGAAATTAATATAATGTTTTTTTGATCTATTTTTAATTGAAATATCAAATGACATTAAATTATTTCCAATACACTATAAAATATTCCAGTATTTTTTATTCAAATTAATTTTTAATTTGAACCCATTTTTCACTAAATATATGTATTTTTAATGTAAATAATAAATAATTTCTTTTATATAAGTCATATTTATATACATGAATATATATCTATATATTTAATATATATTATTTATTAACATTATCTATAATTATCTAATTAAAAAAATGTTTTATATTTTAATTTATTTAATTTTTTTATTTTTTATTTATTTAATTTACATTTACCATAAATCTATATATTTAATATATATAATTTATTAGAATTTATAATTTATATATAGTATAATCAATTTATTCATTTTTATCAATAATTATTTAAATAATATTTTTATAATATTTTTTTTAATAAAATCATTTTTTATTTTTTATTTATTTAATTATTTCATTTTATTTGGACCATTATGAGTGAAAAAAATGTTGATAAAGTATCCCATTTATAGCTCTAAGAATAATGCGCGGATAATGGGTATCCTTGATCAGTTCTAAAAGTAAAGCTTGGATAAAGGTAACCTTTATTTGCGCTAAAAAGGCACTCATAAAGGGTACCTAATATCAATGCTAAAACAGAAGTACTAATAAAAGGTAAAATTTATCAAATAATTTTTATATAACTAATAAAGGAAGACATTATTAAAGGCTTGTTTTGTCGTAGTGAAATTCTTCGACTAGGTAGGACAAGTTTAAATGATCTCAAAGTGGGAAACTTCCTAAGAACAGAGCATGGAACTATGGGTTTTGTTATGTTTAGTTTTGGAAATTTGTTGAAACATTTTCAAGGTGTCTTGAGATTATTTTTTATCTATGTATCCTTTTATAGATGTAATTGGGTGATGTATCCTTACACAAAGACACCAATAACCAATTAGTTAATTAAAAAAGGGTAATTTTTTATAGAAAATAAAATATGGTGCATGAATCATATAGTTGATTAGTTAGAACCTTTTCTATCTCCTTAATTAGTTATCCCACCGAAATATTCATTAATAACTATGGGTACATCTTTCAGAATATTTCTTGGCACCCCATAGATTGCATGCCAAGATTACAAGGTAAGGATACGATGAGATAATCTCAATGATATGGGATGTTTTCATAGAACAATCCAGATATGAGTTTTTGAATCATGGGCCTAATCGAGAGGTATCCTTTACAATTGAGTATAGGTAAGACCATCCACTTGTTGATCCAAGAATAGATACTCCATCCATTATATAAAATAATGACCCTTCGACTCTTAGAAAGAGGATGATTCTTGTTCAATAAAATGGTATAATAGAAATTCTAACCATTATTTATGAGTTTTAGTGATAAGGATAACCTTGGTTTTGACTTTAGACATTCCTTTAGGCCACTGAGGACTTGTTGGATGTAGTGACTCGAGTTTTTCACTTCATTTTAACACATTCTAACAAAATGGTGCAAATGGAATCTAGTATTATTTATGGTACTGTTATTCATTGAATAGATTTGACAATATTAAAATGTAATGATGATACGAATCAGTGAACATAGATTTAATTTTTTAAGTAGTAGTAATATGTACATATTTTATGGATATTTATCATGTTAGTGTACGTAAAATTCACTAGGGAAGTATAACTGTATCAAATTACTTGTTCACCTTCATAGACCTAATCCAATAATCTATAAATATGGTGTTCTATGGAATTTTTGGAGGACATAATATTGAGAAAAATATCATGGTAAAGATTGGGATTGGATTTTTTCCTTTATGCATCCTCATTTTTATTGTTGTTGAATAGAGACACTTATGATTTTGGGTTTCTTGAATGAAATGGAGAGTGGGTTATGGGAAGGCCCAAAAATCCTTTGGGAATATTCATTGGAAGTTGTTAGTTTCTGATTTTCATTTGAATCAATAAAATATTGATACACTCAAACATTTTCCCATTCATACGCATCAACCTAAGGAAACTCTCACAGAGGATCAAATAAGAAAAGAAAATAGTATTTTATATGATTGAAGTTTTTATATCAACATGGAATTATATTTTAAAATTTTTCTTGAAAATGAGGTTTATTAATGTAAAATAGTGGATACAACATTTTGTTAGAGCCATCAGCAAGAATGGGGGTGTCCCTATAGTGGTTAGGGTGGTCCCTTAAAAGCTTGTTTTGGTATAGGAGAAAGAGGAACATAAGGATAAGCTAGAGTTGTACGAATCAAAAACCCACTTACACAACAAAAATATGTTGGTATAGGCCCAAAATATGGAACTAGATTCTATGTCTATAGATAGATTCACCCTATAGTGGGTTTACATCGGGTAACAATATATAAGGGTGGAGGTGTGATATATATATTTTCTCAACACAGAAATTTGTTCTTATGAACATTGGAATAAAGTATTATATAATTTTTATGTCATTATTTTGAAAGATTTATATTCTTATAGAGATCCTAGCCTATTCAATGAGGCTAAAAATCTAGTATATGGAGATCACATTCTCAATCAATCTAGCTTATGGTGATAGATTTTTCCTAGTTTAGAGTTGTTTTTATGGGATCTTATTATGGAGGAGATAAATCCCTACAATTTCATACATGGTATGGACTATATATATTTAGTGTCTTATAATATAAACTAATTTTATTGAATATTAGTATGTTATTAAGAAAATGAGTAAGGTTCACTTTCTTAGGTGAGTTTATTTTTTTTCGTGATGAGTATAATGTACTCATAAGAAGATGCAACTAATTTCCCACCAATGTGAATTTTGACCCTTATATGTATTAAATACTTTAAAGTATTATATTAATAAAAACATTGAGGAATATATATATTTTTTTAATGGATATACCAAAATTTCTCCATCACCAAGAGATGAAATACAACATTGATTTAAACCTAATTACAACACTAATAACATTTTTATTATATTGTGATTCCCTATCCAATCTTGGGGAGATAATGTTTTAATTAGAGGAACCATTTGAAGAATTTTCTATTAGTATCTATTTTTCCCATAGGGAATCTCCCATTTTACTCATCTAGATGGTAGATTGGGGTTGAGGCATTGAATTTCCTATCTCTCCAATAACAAGGTGTCAACAAATATCAATTACCCACTATCGAGGACAGATGGCCTCTTCAACTAGTGGAAATGATTTTTTTGTTCAGAAATACTAACCTGAGGTGTAATTATCACCAACTTCTAGTTTATGGGTAATATATAATAAATATGGATTTTTAGTGTTTCTATGGGTAATATGATTTCATATTTATTCCATTAGTTCTGATAAATTCCCTAGTTGTGTTTAGTGAATTTCTGAATCATATCGTCTAACAATTTTAAACATGTTAATGGTAGTCATTATCGATGAAAATATCATCTATTATGGGGTGGAATATGACTACTCCTAGTATATGATTAGTTTCTGATACATGATTCAATATGACCATATTTATGATAAAATCCTAATGTGAAAATTCTGGAATAAAAAAAATCCATATTCTTTTCTATTTCATCTTATAGGGTTGGATATTATTTGAAAATATAATGATTAAGGTTTTGGTGGATTCAGATCTATCTAAGAATTTTTTTTGGGTGAGTAGTTTTCATGATTGAGCGTGATATATGTTGGGTGATATATTTCCATTATTTTTTATTTTATTGAATAAAATAAACCCCATTTAATTATATTATGGGAATCAATCATATTATTTCATGTTTTAATAAATATTAAAATTTACTTTAAATATGGTCTATTATTTTTTTTCAATGCATCAATTAATGTTATTGATAAAAAATCATGGTCGTAATTAAAAGATTACATTTAGATTTTTCCATGTTAAAGAATACAATAATTTCAATATATATCAGAATAAATTAGTTTCCAAAACAATTTTTATGGATTTTAAAAACATGGTAGAGCATAGTAAAGGACCCACTAGAAAACCCTTGGGATTAACACTATTTTCACTAATTTTTTGTTTTTTTATATCTTTTTTTATTTCAATTTTATAACAACTTCCCATATTTACATGTTATCATGTATAAAGTATAATAAAATTATTTTATATGATTTTTTATGACCATGTTGGTTACAAGTTGTTTTTTTATTTGGAAGGAAGATTTTTCTGATTTCTTTTCATTTATTTTCATTACAAAAAAATATTATCTTTTTTTAGTGTTTGGAAGATAGGAATGGAATTAGGTATCCTAATCATAATATCATAAAATTAAATTATTAAAAAATGTATTATTTGTTTTCTATTTTGAATATTTTTTTTAAATGAAATGATTTTTAGAACTCAACTTAGGTCCGTAATGTATGTTTAGATCGATACGAGAAAATGAATTAGAGTTTGAATGTATCCATTATAAATATGTTGTTTCATTACTAGTTCATAACTCTGAAATATAATAATTTTTTTGAGAAACTAGTGATGAAAACATTACTAAATAAATGGGAAATTATGTGTTTTGTATCTTAAGTCAGATGATTCTATTCTTATCCTAATGTGATCAATGTCTTGAATATTTCATGATACTAGAAAATGTTTGTGGAGAAAGAATTTATGGAAGAAAATAAGTCGATACTGACACTCGTCCATTGTATGTGGCAGGCTACAGATTCTTCATAAACAAACATGTTATGAATTTTTGTTGAATTAGATCAATAAGTTGTAATTATTGGGACTGATGAACTAGAAGATTCATATAATTATCAAAGAGATGAATAACAACAATATTGTAAACCTTTTTCATAAAATTTTTACCTCATTTAATTGGGTCAATAAAAAATAATTCAACTTGATTTATTGTGAATTGGGTCAAGAAAAAAAATATATTATTTTTTCATGTGGTTCAAGATTCATCAAAAAATTATAGACACCAATTCATTGCAAGGAGACTTATACCAATCTTTCATGCACATGATGACACTAATACTTTAGCGAACACAAGATCTATATTCTAATTAAGTCACTGAATTTATAGGAAAAGGTGAAATTTTGATAATTTTTTTATGAAGTGTTTGTCAAATGGGGTTTTGAAGTTGATGTTAATTTACTCCCTAGGGGTTCTAGTATGTTTATAAGTTGCAAATATGTTTATGGAAAAGTAAATAATGTCTAATGAGGTTGCAAAAATGTTAAAGGTAGAATGGTTTCAATGTTTCATAATTCCCAGTTTCTGAAATAGAGAATCATAATGAGAAGTATTCAGTTCTTATGAAATTTGAAAGTGGATAATGAATGTTGGAGTGACTATATTATTTCATCGTAATGACAACTACATCAGAATTTCAAATGGTATCAAATAGGAAATTATTAGAATGTTTGAATATGGAAAATGTTTTGAGATGATTTGAGAAGTTTTTAGAAGAGTTGATAATAGTTGAGATGTGTTGAAAGTACCAAAGAAGAAGTCTAAATGAATTTAGACATTATCTTTCAGAATTTGGATGAGTGGAAGAAAATAACTCCTTCCCACC
The DNA here is from genome assembly GCA_963277665.1 of Viscum album. Taxonomy (NCBI): domain Eukaryota; kingdom Viridiplantae; phylum Streptophyta; class Magnoliopsida; order Santalales; family Viscaceae; genus Viscum; species Viscum album. Next base: position 571,347,061 of record OY728122.1, on the reverse strand, counting down.
TAGACAACTTTTTTGTCTCCTATAAATAGAATACAATGAATTATACTTTCTAAAAATGAAGTATTATTCATGTTGGAAGAAAATGAGAGCACTAAATAAGAGAGACTAAGGCTTCTCGAAAAATGTTTCCTAATAAACATCTCCGGAAAAAATATTCATAATGTAGGATAATAATAAATGTTAAGGGATTAGACTAAGAAATATGGAGTACATTTCTGGTGAATTTTTATGGGGTTTATAACTGTCTCTAAAGTGTTATTTAATATATGTTTTTCAAAATGAGGTATTATTCATAAGAATCAGATTGATTCATCAGAATGAGTTTTCACAATAAATTCCATAAAATAAATTTACCTACTACTGGGTAGGAATTTTAAGAGTTTTTTTTTTGAATCTATTAAAATGGAAGTTCATAAGGTAGCACAATAATATGTTTTGAACTAATTTCTTAATGTTTAATTACTTGTCACACAATCTTATATTACATCATTAATTCTTGAATAAGAACATGAATTTTTGTATTGATAAAATTTCTAAACAAGTTTAAGGGTATATAATACTTGTTGTAACCACACAAAAATATTTTTTTGATGTATTTTGTGGTATTATATTCTTTCCAGCCTATTCCAAGGATGTAGCTACTCTTATTGAGTATTGAACCATGTATATACTTTTGTTTCTTTTGATGTTAGATTGTTTTCTTTTTAAAAATGTAATGAATATTTTATAGGAGGTGAATATTAATTCAAAAGGAATGAAATAGAACAAAATATATCCCAAATTCACCCATCCCCACTATCAAGGACACATTGATCTGGGATGAGAAATATCAACTGCTCTTTAATTGAAGATTCCATTTGTTTATTCTTTAATAATTTTTTTGAAGAGTAATTTTTTATTGAGAATCTAAAATGTGTGTATGATAAGGGTATTCTTGTCATCTATTGAATGAAATTATCATATCTTAATAGATATAATGTTTCCTTATCTCATATATCATGGGTATGATTTTTTGTAAGTAGATACTAATGTATTCCATACTATTGATTAAAATTTTCCTCTAACATATTGGAATAAGAAAAATATAGAGAATGATGAATGATATAAGAATTATTTAGTCTCATCACTTACTGAAAAGGGAGTTTCCAATATTAAACGGATTTCATACTACTAAAGGTTTCTAGGTGAAGATTAGAAAATTTTATGAAGGCAATACAAAGGTGAAAAATAAAAAGCTGAAAATATTGATGCTGAGGTATGAAGATCTGAAAATTCGTGAGTATGAATATATTGGATACGTCATTAAATGGGTAAATTATATTATTACAATAATAATACTTCTAGGTGAGAAGTTGGAAGACTCAACTATTGTTGAAAGGATCTTGAAAATAATTATAGATAATTTGGAATCCAAAGTTTCATCTTTGGAAGATAGTTATCTGGAAACACTATGTTTTTATGACCTTCATCATACTCTCATTATTTATGAGATGAGAAGGGATAATGTAATGAAATGGAAAAAACGATTATTGATAAATATATATCATGGCTGCTAAGAAAGAAATTTCTAAAAATATTCTTGATGAATAAGAAGTTTCTGATTATAAATTTTAAAATGAGGTTTTTAAAAATCTTGATGAGTTTTTATCCTTGGATACTAAAAATAAGACAAGAGTTATAAGAAAATATAAATGTAAACTTCCCTTATAGTTTTTTGATTGTGGAGATGTTGGGAACTCTATTGGGAATTTTCTTAGAATAAATAATGAGGAATATAATGATAATGATGATATAAGGTCTAGAATATATTAGAATAAATAGGATGATATGTCAAAATATTATTCTAATAGGAAATATATATGAAGTTATCCCAATCCAAAAGTGTAATATTTTTATCTAAAGACAATGAAGAAGAATACCTGAAAGCGAAGGTTGAAAAGTTTTCTGAAGATTACAGAGAATTTACTAACATTACAACAGTTAATCATGAAGTTTTTTGTAGTAGTAGTTATGAATATGAAGAGATAGGGTTATAATTTCATCTCAAGAGAGAACTAAAATAACATCTAAGAAATACTCTTAGAATTGAAATATAGTTATAGAAGATGAATAAGGACTTTCCTACATCAAACAATTAATAAATTTTTCCTAAATAAAAGGCTATGTTAATTGAATAGATTGATTTTCCAAAAGAGGTATATTGAGAATGAAAACTAATCAGAATAAAAAACTAGAAGTAAGGTAGAATAAAAAAGAAAAATAGTTGGAACTTATACAACAAGAGTTTTCTAAAGGTGATACAGGAGTTTCTAGATTCAAAAATTCTATACCTGAGTTGGTGAAAGTTTTAGAAAACATCCTCTATATAAAGATCAAAAGTGACCTTCCATGGTTGGAAATAAAGTTTAATACATTCCTAAGAAAAAATAAATGAAGGAATGTATTACATGTGTCCAGAACAAACAATGTTGTAATTTCTTATGTTTATAAAATTTATGAGTTCAAAAAATATTCAACCACATTTGATTCTGATAAAGATAGAATGAAATTATAATTGAAGATAAATATTCCAGATGATGATATATGATTTGGGACTCAATAATGATTTCATATTAAATATAGGAAAATTTTTGAGAAACATGTTCACAATTCCATAAAATATAAAATTGATAAAGTAATTTATTATTTATATGGGTACTAGTGGTGTTTTGGTATATTTAGAAATATGGATAATATGTGTTAGTTCAACAAACAACATTAAAACTATCCTATGAATTATAGAAGGAAAAGTTTTAGGGGAGTGAATCCTCTTAAAGGTAAAAGTCTAAGAAGTATGATTTGATGAAATCTGGAAAGGAAATTTTGAATTTTGAAAATAGATTCCAACCTTTGGAAAGTATTTCTGAGATAAGTGAACAACTTGGACATAATGAAAAAGGGTGTCTTGTTTTGCTACATTCACAAGAACATGTTTATAAATATTCTCAGAATCTATTAGTAAAGAAAGATAAAGGGATGGAAAAAATATTATTTTAAAATTCATACTCAAAGATAAAAAATTAGAAATACCCTTGATCTGGGATAGAGCGTGTTCTTATCACATGACAGGATATTTTAAATTGTTGAATAATTTTAATGACATTAAAGAAGGAATAGTTATGTTTTTTGATGATGAATCTGTCAAGATCAGAGGTGTTCAATCTGATATTATTCTAGAATAACAATTGAAATCAATTAAATATTTGTTTATTGATGGGTTGAAACACAATATATTGAGTTTTTCACAACTTTTTGATCATTCCAATAATGTTTTTTCTGAAATGGTGGTTTTTAATGAAAATATAGTAGGACGGAAAATCTATCACAATAGGAAAATTTAAAAAAAGGAAATTTATTTCAAGTTAGAATAGTTCATAATACATGTTACAAAATCATTATGGAAGAAAATCAGTTGCGGCCAAAAAGGATAGGATATACGTGTCATATAATATGAGAATGTAATAAAAATGAGAAAGTGTCTGAGATATTCATTGTATGTCAAGATAATTATATTTTTGTTGTTTTATATTTTAGAAGGAGAATATAATAAACTATGTGCATAAGAATGTGGATATACATCAAACTCGACCCCTATAACTTATTCATTTTGATATCTGTGGAGTGATGACACAAAAACCAATATTCATCGATAAGGACGTTAATTACTTCATTGATGGTTTTACTCGCATTTCTTGTTTTATGTGTTTGAAACATATATCAAATTATCAATATTTGATTTATATTTTCATGTTAAGATTTGAGAATTAATGTGCATATTTTATAAATTAGTTGAGAACTGATAATTCTGGTGAGTAAAATAATTAAGAGTTAAACATTTATCTAGAAAAAATAAAATCCAGCTTGATTTCAGTACACCATACACTCCTCACCAAAATGATGTTTTTGAGAGAATGAATATAATTTTGGTTGGAATGAGGAATAATATGTTACTGGAATATGGTCATCCCCATTACTTTGGGAGGAAATCTATGATCATATATGTTTATATTCAAAACCAGTGTTTCTATAGGCTTAGTTATGATATGAGTTTTTATGAAATGTTTTTTGATAAAACTCCATGATTGAAACAGTTAATAGTTTTTAGGAGTCCCTATATCATAATGAATTTTTTTTGAAACTATGGAAATTTTTATCAGATAGGTAAAGATGGAATATTTCCTTTCTATGATCTAGATAGAAGAGGATATTGATGTTTCAACAAGGAAAGATGGATAATTTTTTACTTTTTGATGTAAAAGTTTATCAAACATTTGACGAAGATACTATACATACACATGAAGTTGAGGAATATGTGGAAGATGAAATATTTTTATTAAGAAGAATGCTAAGGATAATAAAAATTTTGATAATAGAAAAAATAGAAGATTTAGACTCAGCCATATCCAGTGATGAGGATGAATTTCAAACATCTCATTCCAAACTAAGAAGGAAAGTTAAAGCTCAAAAAATAAAAGGGGATCAACATAAAATGATTCAAATAAGAAGAACATAAAAAATTTTGATACATACATATTTGTATTCAAATGTTGAGTCAAAGGATGTGAATGAGGCTATTGATCAACTTGATGGGATTTAGGATATGAGTTAAGATTTGGATCAGATTAAGAATAATTATAGTTAGAAACTCATACCTAATCCAAATTAAAAAAATTATTTATTCAAAGTGGATTTTCTAGAAAAAGTTGAATGAATATGGTAAAGTGATAATATGTAATGTAGGGTTAGTGTGAAGATGTTACTCATATATTTAAGGTATTGATTTTGATGAGAATTTTTCCCTAGTGTCAACGATAAAAAAATTATGATTTTCTTGTTATTGCTGCACAACAAAGTTATAAATTTGTTTAGATGGATGTAAATTCAGCCATTCTAAATGGATAATGTGATGAAGGATTTTACATTGAATAAACAGTTGGTTTTTTATTGTAATGGATGAAAGCTATGTTTGAAAGTTGAAGAAATTATTTTATGGATAAAGAAAACTCAAAGGGAATGGTACTCCAAATAGGATACCTTCTTAAGGTAGTGGAACTTCAATAAATGAATGGTTGATAGTAATCTATACACCAAAGAAATTATAGAGATTTCCCTCACTGTTATTGATTATGTTGATGATATTATAATTTATATGAATGATTAATGAACAAGTGAATTATTTTCCAAAGAAAAAAAATGTCATTTGAGATATCTATGCTTGGTGAAATGAATTACCTTCTTGAGTTAAAAATATCACAAAAGAAGAAACACATATTTCATCCTCAAGAAAATTATTCTAAGGATTTTTTGTACAGTTTGGAATGGAACATTTGAACCCTGTTTCAACACAAATTTAAGGGGAAACATGTTAAAAACAATGGAAGTGGTAGGTTAGTTGACCCTAATGAGTTTTTCAAGCTGATTGGATGTTCTTTGTATTTGGATTCCTCAGGACCAGAAAATGTTTATGATGTTACCTTATGTACAAGATTACAAAGTGAACCAAAATAATCATACCTATTTTATAGAGAAATAATTATTACATACATTAATGGCATATTAGATTTCAGAATAACGTATTAAATATCAGAAATAATTGATTATTTTGGATACAAAGAAGCTGATTGGGAAGAAAGTGTTAGTTATAAAGGATCCACATCTGTCGGAGTTTTCTTTCTGGGAATAGTTGTGTATGTTGTAATACTAAGACACAAAACTCCTTAACTCTCTCCATGAATAATGTTCAGAATTTATCTACCACTAAAGCTACCACACAACTATTATTGATGAAATCTCAGTTGGAAGACATGTTTTTGTTAAGTTACCCTTACTCTTGGTTAGTGATAATAAATGTTCCATCAGCGATATAATAAACCAAGTACAATATTCTAATTCAAATAATATTTATATTAAATATAATTTCATAAATGAGTGTGTGTAGAAAAATTAATTGAAGCTGGAGTATGTTGCTATATTGGAACAAGTTTCTTACATTTTTATTAAACTGTTACCGAATGAATCGTTTTTCATATTCAGGTAGAACAAGGGAATCCATCCTCTTTCTCTCAAAGATTGAGGTTCATTTTTCCCCACACTCATCTAGTCTTTGGAAAGAGTTTTGAAATTTGGATAATATTTCATTAATGAATCCATGTTATGTTCTAAATATTTTATGGAAGCATGTATATAGAGGGGGTTGTGGGTAAGATGTGAACTCATCATGTAAGTGTGTGAACTATTCTAATAGTTTTCTAAAGTGTGTTAGAAATTTTCCTATAAGGTAAGGTGAAATACCATGAATTTTTTAATGTTGAAAGACAATAATGTTTTGAAAATTTATGTTGAAGTAGTTTTGTAAACCACTACTTTTGGACAACATGGTTTTTCTACCAATGATTCATGTTACCTACAATGAGATAGCTCGCATAGGCTTATAATTTTTGATAAGTGATCCACAGATTAATATTACAAATTTATATGATTTATAAACCATCATTGAAAAAGAAATCCAAAGGGGTATATTGTTGGGACCAAGTTGGATGGAAGTTATTTTTAGATGCTGAAAAAAATTTCTGCTGATTGTTTTTTATTTCATTCTCATTATGAAAAAACATATTTCACTATTTCTATTTTAGTGATCAGATGATAGGAATTAATGGGGAATATTAATCAAAATATCTGACAATAAAATGATTCTAAAGACTATTTTTTAGTTCTCTGTTATAAATAAGTGTTCTGGATGACAAGGTTTTTCAGAATCACCCTGGGTCTAGATTAAATGTTCTCATTGATATGAGAAAACATATGAGAGTCTGAATGTCTCTATACTAAATCTGAAGCTGTTTTTTATTCTTAATTATCAAATATAATAAGTTTTCTGAGAAACATGTGATTCAAGACCTATGAAGGAAATGGGAAAAGACATGATTTGTACATTAATTAATATGATTCTATGACAATACTAATGTTCTCAAAGTCATGAAGAAGTCATGATAATTGAAAAAAAACATAGGAATACATTTTGGAAGAAAATAATTTGAATCTGACACCAATCCATCAAACGCAGAAGGATACCGATTCATCAAAATCCGACATGTTAAGAACATTTGTTGAAGAATATTAATAATTCTAAATTGTTGGGACTAATGAGGGAGAAGATTTAGAGACTAACCAAACAGATGGAGAGAAATAATTTAGTCAACAATTTTCATGAAAAAAAGTTTTTTTATTTAATTGGGTCGAGATAAAGAGTATTTAAGTATATATTTTTTTGAATTGGGTAAAGAGAAAATGAAATCTTAGTAGTTTTTCAAGTGGGAAATGAGTCATCAAATAATGCTTAACACAAATTCATTATAAGGATAATGATACCAATACAAAAAAACATGTTTACATTGATACATCATTGGTCACAGGATCATCGGTCTAATAATGTTATTGAACTTTGGAAGAAAATGTGAAACATTGAGAAGATTTTGATGAATTTTATATCAAAGGGGGTTTTTGTAGTTTGTGCTGAAGTATTTCCATGGAGTGTAGAAGTTGAAACTATGTTAATAGTAAAGAAATTGATGTCTGATGATGTTATAAAATATTTTTAATGTATAATGGTTTAAAATTTTCATGAATCTTATATGATAGTACATATCACTTAAATGTGAAGTATTCAATTCAGATGAAATTTGAATGTGGATCAAGAAAATTGGAGTGACGATATTTTTTCATCATAACAAGAACTGCATCGGAACATCAATTTGTATCAGACTGAAGAATGACTAGAATTTTTGAAGCTAGCTGAATTTTTGAGAAGATACGAGAAGGTTTGGGAAGAGTTTGGAAGAGTTGAAATTGTAAATGATAAAGTTGATTTGAATACATAATTTTGATTTTTGAAATTTATTTGAGTAAAAAAAAATTTCAAATTCCCACCCAAAACAATTTTTACACATCTATAAATAAGAAGAAATTAAATTGTTCTTTATGGAAATGAAGTACTATTCACATGTGAAGAATGTGAGAGAACTGAAGAAGTGAGTAGAATATTTCTTGAAAATGGTTTACTGAGAAACATATTTATAATGAAAATTCATAATGTATGATAGAAATCAAAGTTATAAAATTAGACCGAGAAATGAGACATAGATTTCCATGGAAATTTTGAAGGGGTTTAAAATTTTTTAAAGAGTATTTTTTTATCATTTTTCTAGACTGAGATATCAGGCATATAAATTACACTGATCCCTCAGAATGAGATTACTTAACAAAATCCAAAAATGATTTTTATACCTGCTATTGGTTAGAAAGTGAAGAGTTGTGTTTTGTAGCAATTGAAGTGGATTTTCATAAGGAATCAAACTAACATTTTTAAATCCAACTAGTGAAGGATTCATTACTTAATAAGAAATAGTGTATTACATCACTCATTCTAGAAGAAGTAATTTAACTATTATATTGATAATAGCTTTACACAAATGTAAGGGTATATCATACATTTTTATCCACACAAAATGATTTTTTATAGTGGATTTTTTGTTATTGGATTGTTTCCAAACCCTGCCAAGGACATAGATACTCTTTTTGAGTAGAGATCCTAGTAAATACTTATGTTTGAGTGGATGGGTGATTGTTTTGTTTTTTTAAAAGTGATAAATATAAAATAGGAAGTGTATATTGTTCCAAAATGAAAAAACTTTTTATGAAAAATATATAATTGATTCACCCCTCCCCCTCTTAGTGATATATTGATCCTAGCTGGGCAATAACATGGAAACTCTTGTGAATTAAAACTAAAAAACATCAACTCTATCAAATAGAGAACCCATGTATTTCACTTGACTAATCCCTTGGAAATTAAAATTTGTTATTTAAGAAGGATGCTCTAAAAAACCTTTCTAAATTTAAAACTATTTATAGGGATGCTTTATTTAGTTGTTTTCATTATTTTAGAATTGTAAATACTTTTTGTTTTCTATTTTTCATAATTTCACATTACTTTTATTTATTTTTTTATTTTCCTAGGAAATCATCGATGACTATAAATTTTTCTTCCACTAATCAATATATATTAGTCCAGTTACATAATGTAGAAGTTCCTACTATATTTGTTAGATAATCTATTTTGATTTCAAATTTTTACTCTATTTAATTTCACTTCCCATTGCTTTCCCATATAGAATAGTTTGAACATTCACCTATTTAAACAAAATAACATGATATTTTTAACAATGTATGGGTGGAATAATTCTCCTACAATAATGAACTATATAAATATCAAGACTATATTCCCAATTTCAAAACATTAAATCATCAATTCCTATAATAAAGACAACAAAATGAAATTGAAATTTATATGTTATTTTCATGAGAAGACACTTTGAAGGTGGAGGCTATAATAAAAAATCCTTCTCTCCAATACATTAAGACACTCCATCTGGAATAATTCTTTAAGAAATAATTTCTAGAAGCTGATCAATTAAATACTGATGGGAATACATAGTATTCCCTTGTTTTTTATATTATTTTTCATTAAATTACCCTGAATACCATTAGGATAATTTTATAGAATTAGTAACATAGACCTCACTAAATATTGAATAAGAAAGGGGAGAAACTATTGATTTAGGTATCAGTTTGCAGTTTTAAAAAGAAAATATTAATAGGATATAGATACATAAAGAAATAGAAGTCGTGGAAATTGAATGTTTTGTTGTTTTGGTTGAAGATCTATATCTATAAGGCACTCCAAAACCAATGTACAGCCACAAAAAATTATAAAATTAAAATGCGGTGATTACAACCATTTAATCCACACACACATTCTATTTTGTGTTAATTGATAGGAACATCATGGTTCTATGAATAATGACCACAACAACAGTTGGCAGATGAATCAATATTTTTTACCAATTCTCTTATATTTTTATTCTACTCTAATAAAAAAGAATGAATTTTTTTATTATATTTTGGAATAAAGGTCGTCCCAATCCTGATGGATGAACTCATTTTATTTTTCCACAACTCTGATTTAATAGGGCATAAGTAAAATTATCTTACTAAATTGTACTCAATATTTCATTTAACCAAGAATCTTAGTAACTATGGGTTGTCCACAAAAAGTTTAGACAGATCTTTTTAAAGGCCTATTTTGATATTCTACAATTTTATTCTCTATTTACAGTAAGTTTCCAATGAAAAAGGTTTAAAACCTTTCTTCTTCACCATTTTATAAAACCCCATATTGGGAACCAAATCATGAGACTCAAACTAGAGTTTTACATGGCATCAGGCATATTGATATGATTTTCATTTATTAGAATCACTTATCGAGGGAAAAAATAAATTATTCAAAATAATTTTACATCGAAAATATTTCACAAGAGGGTTAAATTTCAAGTTTATTTAAAAAATAAATTATTAATATCTTTGAAATTCATAGAATAATATTAAATAAGTCTTAAAAACCCAAGTTAAGTGTACATGACATGCTGAATCCAAAATAAATGAAGTTCAATCCAAGAGGAATTTGCATCCCCAACAATCCATGCCTTTAGAGTGAACCTATAAAAACTATTAAAAATATAGAAGTCATTTTTTATGAATATTTAATATTCATGACTATATATCCAGTAATGTGTATATATATATGGGTGAGTATGACCATCGTATGATTTCCCCAATTAACATGATAAATAAACTTGCATAGGAAAATCCACAAACTGTAATGATTTCCAACTATGATAAATAAAAATAATATTATAAACACAAATATTATTGCAGATGAGTTTCAATTCTGACTAATTAGAACCATTTGGTAGAAACAACATTTAATAGGAATAATAACATAAAATATCACCATTATAACAATTCCACTAAAAACACATTTTTCTCCCTAAAACAAAATTTCTAAAAATAGCCCATATTCTAATTTTAATATAGAATTTATTTTTTTCTCTAAAAACATTAGAAAAATTGTATTTTTTAAAAACACTAAAATCCATGCATTTTTTACATCATTATAAAATACTATTTTTATTTATAAATCAATAAAAAATTTGTTTTTTTATCAAAGTTATAGAAAGATCCTTTTATTAAATTTCATTGAAAAAATATTTTTTTTTTCTAAACATATTTAAGAAACACAATTTTATTAAATTTATATTCATTATTGTTAATAAAATAATTTAATGAATATAATATACGAAATCTCTAGATTTTCACCCAAATAATTTTCACAAACACACTCACATCCTGAAATACCAACAATTATGATTTATGTTATTCACAAAACCTTACCAACCCTATAGTGTTATCATAAAAGTATCATATGACCATTTTAAAATATAAACAAAAACATTTTTTATAGAAATACCTAGATAAACAATTATTCTAGGATTATAATAACTCAAAAAAGAAAAAATTAATAGAATTTAAGAAAGCCACCAAATAAGAAAAGTTGTCATAAATTCTCAACAATTTTTAAAACTAGTGTCCATCTAAAATAAAACTTGATTCGCTTTCCTCTAATTCAAAATAAAAATCAATACAATATCCAAATGTTGTAAGCCTTTATTTAGATAAACATAGCATGGCCAATTCCATTTTGGAATTCCCTCGTGCAATGTTTTGACCTAGAGTTCATAAACATTGGTGAGTTTCATAGACCACATTCCACATGGTATAATGTAGTGTAACTCTGTAATTTCAAATTATAGATGGTTTGATTTCAAATAGAGAAATTACACATGATGAGAATAACCATAATTTTTATTTGGAATGACCAATGTAAAATGTTGTAAATTACCACATCAGTGACTCTTTTGAGAAAACACCAAAAGATATTTTTTATAGTATAAGAACATTTGTAAATACATTATATAATTCATATGAAAGATATTTAATAATATATTACAAATCCCCTAAATATTTCATATATATCTTTACCTTTATCCACTTTTTATCTATATCTGCATCAAAACTAAACAACCACCACAATCGGCCAAGAGGAAACCATCCAATCATATTTTCTATTATTATAAAATCAACTTTTAAGGGAATAAGTAGGAATAAAAACCCCAATTAACTTTGAACTAAAACAACATAAAAACTTAATTATCAAAATATTAAATTAAAACATGAAAGTCCTCAGAAATATTAGTGTTTTATAATGAGTTTTGGTTGATTAATCTTATATAAAATATTTAATTTATATTTGATAAATTTATTGTTTTCCCAATAGTTTGGATGTTTATATCTCTAAAATATATTTTTTGATGGTTTTTCTACACCCAAAATTGTCCTAAGAATGAGGGGTTCTATCTTTTATGGTTGAAATTCATATATTTAGATTTTAGGCACCACTTTGGGCTATTATTAGATTATTAAAATAATACCATGTTATCTAATTTATAGTGATACAAATTTATCCCTTATTCCCTATACCAAGAGTTTTCCATCAATAATTACAAAAACCATAGAGATAAATAGAGTATTGGAAATTTTTATCTTATATGAGAAATTCAATTGATGATGTAGAAGACGATTCATGAGAAAAATATGATTGCCCGTTGGAGTGTCAGTATTTAACCATCGAGGTAGTGAAGTATTTTTTATTTTCATTCATTTTTTATTTAAATAATTAATTTTATCTATTTAATATATAATTATCATAGATTAAATTATTTCAAATACATTATTTAAATTTCATAGTTATTTTAATTATTAACTATTTTCTTTAGTGAATGAATTAGTGTGATTATTTATCCCTAAGACATTCATAATGAATATATATGTCAATGAAAATATGGATGGATATAATGATGATAGTCAATAAATTTATCTTCATCTCTAACTCTTTATTCTTATACCCTATCATAAATTTTCCCCATCATCACTCATTATTACCGGTGATTCACTGAATGGATTCTAATATAGTATTTTAGATGACAACAAGGGATAGTTGTACTAGTTCGATAAAGTAACGATGAAACAATTGTCTATCGGAATGATAATGGTGGGTGGTTTCTGTGTAATGTGTGAAACTTTATTAAAATAATGAGGTCTAAATGGGTAGTTATTTTGTTCCATTATAGGGTAATGTGTATTTTAGATGTTGTAGATGAAAACCCTATATATATAAAATGTTGAGTGGTGCAACCAATATACATATAACATAAAAGGTGACACCCAGAAGGGAACAAAGTCTCCATAGAGAGGTGGCTAGATCCATAAATCATTAATTTAGTTGAAAAAATATTATAGTATTTTTTTAGACATTGACGTAATTATTCTGTGTGTACTTGAAGAGTGCATCTCATGTATTTTTTCAAAGTAATGAATTGGGTTATATTATTTGTAAAATATTACACAACGTGTATCCTTTTATAAAAAACCATTTATAATATTTTTCATGGATATATTTTATATGGTAATATTAAATATCACACAGAATATAGATTTAAATAAAACATAGTGTTTAACTAGGTCACATGATCCAAGATAAATTGTACTACATGCCCAAAAAAACTCGTAGACCACACACAATATATCAATTACGTATGTATGTCATGTATGAACTCATGAATTGAATATAATCCATTTAGTGTATGTCGACTGACCCTTCAGTTCCACACATCAAGTATACATAGTTGAAATGTAGTTTATGATTAAGTGTAAGAACACTTCACCATTATAATATTAGTATGGTTGTCTCTTGAGTCCCACATATCCTACAACCTACGGGGTATCCCATATAAGATGACATGAAAATATTGTATTATGGAATTAATTTATGAAATTATGATCAAATGTATCATTTTGTTTCTACTAGATTACATGTAACATACTATATCTTCTTCAGTATTCTCTATAAGTACAGAACTAATTATTAGGAATTAATAAATAAATAATCTATTCTAGAAGTCTTGTCATCACTATTAGAAATATTCTATATGGGCACGGTTCTACATGCTTTGGCTAGATATTTTTTTCTTTAAATCCCCATTTTATATTGGTGAAGAACACATCTTCTCAGAGGGGATGTATAACCATCGATATAGGGATATATCATAATGATATAGAGACCTGAGTGGGGCCACAAGTTTTATAGGATGGTGAGGTAACCATGTGTTTGGCATGGTATGGTAGAGGAAAGCGATTGGGAAGAACCTATATGCATGGGCATAGTATTACATGGATATAGGAAACTACCTCATAGGCTTACAACCATAGGTACTCAAACCCCTTGTTGTAGGTTATTTTTATTGAGATATTCAGAAATTGATGTAGTAGAATATGAAAATAGGAGGTTTCACCAGGGTTATATATCCATGATCATACTTTCCCATGGTCGTAGACCTATAAACCAATGTTGAATTTACATATATACAAAAGAATCAGTTCCAATGGCTATAAATGGTTTGCACATGGGCCTACAACAACGAGTGTAGTGGCCTATGGTATTGGTAATTTACTTCATAAACCTATATCCAAGGGAATAAGTACTCATGTATATATGTTATTGTACTGTGGTTATACAACCACAAGCATGGTAACTAGTTTTGTAGTCTATTATAATCTGTACATATAAATAGAGGTGTGGTTTCATGTGGCTATATGATTATTAAATATGGAACAAGAACCATGTATGAGGTTTCCTATAGCTATAGTATAGTGCACTAGGGACCTACATCCATGGAAACCAAGGACTATAGATATAGTCCGGTGTGATGTGGACTTATATCCATGGTAAAGGTTTCTTGTGATTGTGAGCCAGTAAACTCTATACCAACAACAATAGAATGTATCACATGTGGTTGTAGGTCGATGAACCATGGACCCACAACCATGGAAATTTATTCCCATGGATATAGGTTGTATTCGTTTAGACCAACATCCATGGTCCCTGAAACCCATGGCTATAGACCACTGTACTATAGATAAACAAACATGGGAAACAACAGGTGTGGTTGTAGGTTATTTTTTGGTGGATCGATACTAGTTAGATGTTATTATAATGAGTTTAATAATTGTAGAAATATATATTTAATAATTATTACATGAATGTGTTGTGAATCATATTGAAAATTTATCAAAACCTTGAATATTTTTTATAATAGAAATTTATGATCCATAATGGGATGAATAAATCGATGAATGAATATGGAGGGAAATTTACTTAAAGACAACGTAAAATTAAAATATAAAATAAGTAAATAATAGAAAAAGATAAAGTATATAGATAAATTTTATAATTTTCATTAATAGTGTGACATACGTATAGGGTAAAATAATGTTCTAATAAATAATCGAGATAAATCTCTATCTGCCATGTTATATACAAAAGTTGAAATTCAAACTACTGAAGAAAACTAATGGTTTTACATATGAAATGTTAGAGTTAGTAAAAGAGACTAATATATTTTATGGGAATATGGAATACACATAATAATATTTAAAACACTCCCCCTTTGATATCATAATTTTATAGAATCTTATATAATGTTCAATTTAAAGAAAACCTACCAAAAAGAGAAGGTATGGTAAATAAACATCCAATATTGTTGCATAATTAAAAATAAATTCATAATAACACTTTTTAAAGAAACCTAATATAGATATAATAAGTATAGTAAACCTAACTCCCCTATAAAAATTATAATAGACATTGTATTCTTCACCTCCAAAATTTATAAATCAATTTATCAAAAATCATTGCTGGTACTAAAATTGTATATAAATTTATTATATTATTAGAAGACTCTATTTTTGGATAGTAATCTCACAATTCATTTAGTTTTCATGAGTGAAAATGAATTTTTATAAGAAATGTTTTCTTTTATCATATATTATATACCTTCAACTCAATTATGATATGCATGATGCATTATCATCAAATAATATGATGGGAATATAATAAATCATCTTTCATCTACAATTATTTATAATATTGTGAATTACTAGACTCACCTAAACACATTCTTGGAAAAATTCATGAATAATAACCAATATAGAAACATTGGAGGAAGTTATATAAATTGTTTTTTCTAAAACATTAGGAAATATAGTTACACCCTATGTGAATAAATATCTTTATTGAGGCCAATATTTTATGAATCGGTTAAATGTCATGCATTATCATAACCAACAAGTTTTGATTCTAAATTTTAGAATAGGTAATCATTTATACCCTTTAAATATTGATTAGTATGGAATAAAAATTATGATATATTTATAAATATTGTAATAAGACCTCATATTATTTATAAAGTATATATCAATGTTTACATGTCTATCATTTGAGGAAAAATTTAATGTGAACTAATATGTAATGTTTTTGGGAAAAATATGTTTTTCAATAACCCATCATGTATAAAATATTTCACTATGGGAAATAGTATGATTAATGATATGTAAATAGTATTTTTATAAATATATAAAATCATTTCAAAATATTATTTTTCATTTTCAAAATAGCTAATTAAAAATAAATGTAAATTACTTATAATTTAATTATCAAATATTTCATTTATTTCAAAAAAAATTATAGAGCATAGATTTTTTTCAAAATATCATTATAACATAACTTATAAAAAATTTATTTATGCAAACCATGGGATGATAAAATAAATTTTACATTCTTCTTCTTATGAATTTCTATATCATATATATCTCATTCTGTTTAAAACTATTTTTTAACGCTATCCTATCAAAACATTATTGTTTGTCTATTAAATAGATGTTCATAGTTTTATATTGTTGAATTCCTACAATTCAATACTGGGTGTCCTATCATAACTTGGAAGATGCTGTTATCTACAAAATTGTATTCAAATAATGGGATGTTGACCCTTTAATCTATAGATTCTACATCGAAGTTCCATTCATAGTTTGAGTCACACACATTGACTTATGATATGTTTCTTAATTAATTTATTAGTGACATATTCCTCTGGACACTAGTTAATTAATATATTAGCTAACATAATTGGGTGAAAATAATTTTTTAGAGAGTATAATTTGGTCATGCATTATTGGTTAATTTGAGTATTCATAAATACCATCCTAGAGATGGACCATGATACCATCCTCTGTTTTCAATAAATGGTATCATTGTTTAAACATGCTATGATGTATATATAATAAGGGGAATATGTTTTTATGGGGAGTCTTATAATATAATCCTCTTGAAAAGTGTTCATTACAATGATATTCCATCATAAAGGGATTATAGAGGATTGTGACTAAGAAATAACTTTTATTAGTGATGGAATATTATATATAAATATTTTTCTTATTGAAAAATTAAGTCTTCCATGAATATATTTTCATGATATAAATTGAACCCATCACGAAAAAGGAAAAACACTATTGTGTGGTAAAATAATATATCCATTTAAGAAAAATTGGCAGCTAATTGAAAATTATATTATGTAAAATTACATACGATGGATGATGCTAGTTGTCTTCAAAAATAAAAAATAATAATGTTAATAATAATTATTATCTTAAAAAAATACAGTGAAAATATAAATATTTATATAAAAATATTAACTAATTAACAAAAAATGTTTATCAATAAAATCACTACAATGTAATTTCGGTGAAGGGGGTCTATTGAAGGGCCACATAGAGGAAACTCTATCTCTAAACTATGTGTCTACTACTTCATGTACACCATATTTTACTAATACCACATCCACTAATCCTTAGGACATTTTTAACATCCTGGATTTAAGTTATGCTATTTTGATCTTTTGTAGTACTTTTTAGGGTTTCAGGTTCTTTGGATAAATTTTGGATGTTTCTTTAGAACTAGGGGTGTAGGCTTCTTTCTGGAGAAATTTATGTCATATGTGCTTGACTACAGAATAATTCCTCCACTAGGCACTGGTCATAAGATCGTTTAAGGAACAATAATGTTGTAATCTATATAATGATTTTTATGCCTTAAATTCTTTTAATGTTGTAATATCAGATTTTACACCATATCATCAATTTTTGGGATAATTTAATCTAAGGTGATTATTTTTTTGGAATATAAATTTAATTAAAAGAATACACCATAAGTATCCTATTTAAAATATAAATCCTTTGGCCCAATATTTTTTCCCCATATTTCACATCTGGTGATTATTCCTTCAGTAGTATAATCATCCCTTGAAGCATAGGTATCCAACCAGGTGATTTCAAGTGTCTATGATCCTTCAATATCACTTCATTTAGTTCTTGATCACTTTGGAGGTTTCCCTACATCTCTATGGGTAAGCTACCTTTCCTCTTCTTCATTACCGTTGGTTTTGGTAGTAGAAAAACAATGTTTTATTGATTTTTTGACCATATAGTGTTTTTATCTTTGATAAATTATTGATATATTTTGTGATATGCTTCTAGGGTCCAGTCATTTATCTATTGTAGTTCGACAGGTCTATGTTCTCTAATGTATGTTGAAATCAACCCTCTATTCCTTTTTTTGAATGAGATTCCATGATGTAGTAATCAGTTCTAAGACCTCTATTTTTGTCTTCTCATTCCTTCTAGTATTTTTGGATCCCATTTTGGGAATGTGTGAGCTGAGTCTGAGTTATTTGGTTATATCTCTATCCTTTGTTCAAAAAATCATGATTTCTTCAATTTTATTGGCTTTATTATAAATGAATTAGGATGAATATTTTTTCTCAAAAATGGATTTTAAATAAAACATTGTTTTCCACTTATATTTTTTGAAGTATAATAGGTGTTTTCAAAGCATTGTGAAATGGGTTTCCAAAGTGGGTTTGATAATAGAAAATGGTTTTTTTAAATAGATTACAAAAATAACATCTAAAATGATTTAAAAAATTCCACACGTGGGATTCATTTGGTATTTAGGTGGAAGGTGTATCTTTGGTACATAGTATATTTTATTTTTTGTGGTTCACTCATGGGGTTTTCGTATTCACCCTAGGCCTATTTTTTAGTGACATAATGTAGACATTGTTTGGGGGTTCACCGATGAGGTGTTCCTCTTCTCCTTAGGAATATGTTCTAATGAATTAAGTGCCAACTAGTAATTAATTGTGGGATGATTAGTCTTCAAGATTGACCTATTTTTATCCCTTTTAAGGTTTGTCCAATGATTTTGATTTTTATTATTATGGATTTTATATACCTTCTTGGATTTGAAAAATATTTATCCAAATTTATCTTTAAAATTATTTTTACTGCCTTGTTTTTTGAATTAATTGAAAAATGGAAATGTTTAACATGCTTCTGATATAAAATTATTTATCATCTATCATTCCATTTTTTATAAAACAAACATATTTTGATTGTTTGGGCAGAGACCTGATATGGAACAGCAAGTTGGGATCCTACTGAGCCTATTTATCTCACACACTACACAACACTTCAGTGGCGTGTAAACCTTGTGTTTTCTTTTTATGAAAAGAAAATAAAGGTGATACAATGAGGTAGTGAGGTTTATTTCATCTGGGTTTGGTTTCATGATGGTGATATGGTGGGTTGTTTCCCACATTATCACATGGAGTATCTAGTTTTTTTATATTTCTTTTATTGTTGGACTTGTACATTGGTTTTGTTTAAACAACAATGAGTTGAATCTGATCTGCTATTTTCTATCAATCATGGAAAATATTTCATCAAAATTTTCTTCTTCCATTTCCTTATGCTTTTTATATAAATTTCTTATTTTATTATTCGTGTTGGTAGAAATCATTCCAACTTTTTTTTGATTCTAGGGTGCTAGTCACCCACCTGTAGGGATTAGGAACTCCCTTCAAGTCATACTACATTTTGGTTCAGAACCTAGAAAGATGAGTTATATGAGTTGTAATGTAGGAATTTTTATTATCATAGAATTTTTATTCTCAACCTTGGTAAGTTGTTCGATGATAGAAAGGATTGTTAGAACATGAGAGGTATGTTACAGTGAGTGTCTATATTGCTTTTCCATGATGAGACATAAGTTACAATGGGATATTGGGATGTTTGTCTACTAGGTAAAGTTATTGATCTTAATCTCATTTTTTTCTTATGGTTATTTGTTTTGAACTTATATTATTTTGGATTTTTGGTCATTTCTTATGTTTTGGTGTGTATTGATATGTTTCTAGGACATATTCCATAGGATCAACTAGATATTGCACCAAATTCACTTCAACGAAACTGACCCATGGATCAAAATATTTTAGAGGCTATCATGCAGGTAGTTCATTAAATGGACCAAAATGTACTATCATCCCAGAATGGAGGTTTTTAGGTATATCCAAGAGATGTATGATAAATGGATCAATCACAAGAATTATAACATGAGAAAAAAATCCATTAGGGGTTTGAATGAGCTCTAATATGTGGAGGATTAGGTTTACAAGATCAAACAAATAATCAAGTACCTGGATACACATGGGAATATCAAGGTGAAGTGAACAATGCTCAGACATGGGGGTCCCATCAATAAGTGATGGGATTTTATGTAACATGTGGATAAGAAAATGGGATTGGATTGGATGGGTTTCAAGAAACACTCATTTTAGTAGTTGTACCAGATACTCTAATGATGGAGAAGTTTTTGGAGTTTCTCTCATTATAATAGAAAGAGTTCCTGGTGTCAGAATACACCAATTCGTTTTCAAAACTCATTCTTTTTTACTCAAGAAGTGGTGAAGAATGATCCTATGAATGCATAGAATTACCTATAGGAAATTCAATATTATATCATACTAAAGATATTTATATTGAAGCTTTATACCTATCTTTTGATGGTAGATAGGGATATTATAGAAGATATGTACACAACAAGAACTATTGGATTGTCTACCACTTATCTTTCAACTAGGGGTAACTACAATGGAAGGGAGGGAAAGAATAGGAAATGGAATGATCATTGAATGAGTGTTGGTAGGGGTTCCTAATAAAGGGCCACCTCTGCACTATTAGTTACATCTAGTAACATTCCCCTGACTTGTTATTGGTTAGGAAAGGTTTTGAACACCTGACATTAATATTACACAGCTGTGAATATGTGAAATGGTTATGTGAACTACGACCATATACAAATTTTTATATTAAGAAATATTCATTCCTTGTTACAATAATGGATTATCCACACCAATGGCCACTATGGGATAATAAAAATCTTCAAAGTATACATTTCTCCATCCCTATGTCATAAAAGTGAAGAACCATCATGCATTAGATGATTTTAAATAGGATATTTGTAATGAATCATATTTTTCCAGTTTTATATTTAGAAAATATCTTGTAAAATTCCAAGACTAGGAGCTAAGAAAGCTTGATATTCCAAGTCCTGGTATGCCCAAAATGGTCCATCAAAAAAAATTTAACTTTTTAAATAGCGTGTGTAAGTGGATTTTCTAAAAAAGTGGCATAAAACTTAATGGGTGCCAAAACGAGAAATCAGAAGGAACTTTTGTGTTTAGGATGGCTAGTTTACCCTTATAATGACCTAAATTTAGCTGGTGTGGGCCTCTAGTGAGAAAACCCAAAAATGAAATAACTATTAATAAAATAATTCGATTTTTCAAATCCTTATAACTCATGAACGGTGACTCATATTAAAGATATGATACCACCATTGCTTGAGGGTTTTCTTCCCATCGGAGGATCCTAACATTGACTGGAATGTGCCAACTGTGGAATGTAGTTTCTGAGACATGAGTATAAAAAAATAAAATAAAGATTATTTTATTTTAAAATCCTATAACTCATAAACTCTAACTCGGATTGGAAATCTGAGAGCACCATTGATCTCGTGAGGGTGTTATTTCCTTTGGGGGGCCTAACCAAGACCGGCGTAGGTTGAGGCTAAAAGTTAATTTTTTGGTAGTTTTAAATAAATATAAAATAAACTAGAGAATTTATATTTTATTCAAAAATGTTTCACTGGAACGCGACATCAAGCCAGTTTTTTATTTCATTAATGAAATTGTGTAATGACACGGTGACTCAAAATAGTAGAAATGATGAAATTTGTTTCCTAAAATAAGTTGATTAACAGAAATAACAGATCATGGGAGGATCCTGGAGTTTCCTCTGAAGACGTGGAGTAAATTCATTGTTGAATGACTAGCAGTGACAAACAGATTCGAATTAGATGTTGGAGGATTGACGTACGAGGAACAGAAGATTCACTCTTCATCAGGGATCGATCAAAACCTAGGTAGGGGTTTATTTCTAATTGTTTACCTTTCCCATGTTCTTCTTTTCTAAATGATGAATGTGGGTCAATTTACTAACAAATTGACCTGCATATCAATCGTGCTTACGGGAATGTTATTTTTGACATGCACGGAATTAAGAGGGGATTATATCATGGAAATTATCTGAACAAAATCCATTTATTTTGTAATTAAAATAATGCAGGAAAAGTGAACAATGTCGATGTTCTTTTCTTTGGGTGTTCATTATGATTTCTCATCCTCATCGCGTTTTTGGATGACAAACCCTTGTGGTTTTTTCAGATTCTTGTTAAGAGGTTCTGAAAGTGGTCGAACCCCTAGAATGATAGAAATATAGATTCGATAAAACGACAGTGGATAAGATGACCCAATGATCACAGTGGGGCTTCTGGATCCAAAAATAGACTACCCAAGGGAGTCTGGTAGCATGCGAAAGCACCTTCTAGCATGCACTGGTGGCCATGTGTTGGCGGCTGCACGCGAGACATGACGAAGGAAGCCCAAAACATCTTTCATGGGCGCTGATCAGAGGCCGCCAAAAGGTGGCTGACGGTGGTGTGGGAGGATTCAGCTGCTACACCATGTCACGTGGCTGGAGGGCCGTGGTCCAGTTGGAGTGTGGTGGAAGACCCCGCGGCAACCTGTTGGGTGGTTCAGAGATACAGTGCCCGCCATGTCTCGGGTGGAACAAACTGGCATGCTCTAGTGGTTTTTGTTGGACTGGAAGTCTAGCCTCGGGCCGACACTATGAAACTGGCTGGGAACAGCCAGTCGGGGTCAAGTCGGGATGGGTCAGTCTAACCCGGTAGGACCAGACTCAAACCCAACCTACCACGTTTCACTAAAAGTATCATAACTTCCAAAACAAACTTCCAATTGATGATATTTTTTAAGTATTAGGGCCCTCATAAAGAGGACATCCATTTTAAATACTCTAATTTTGTTTTAGTGGAATTTGATAAATGAATGATGGCTTAAATATTTTATTCGACAGGAATTAATCATTCTACGAGCTAGAATCCTATGGTTGGCTGGGATGAGAATACTGTTACGAGTAGGTCTAGGTGACCGAGTAGGCCTATGTGTTGAGAGGGGACCCAGCCGGACTCCGTGAAGATCCGGTCTAGGGGAACCATCAGGACTAAGATGTGAGCCGGTCTAGGTGACCTGACAGGCCTATGTGATGATCATGACTAAGTGACCTAATAGGCCTAAGTGATTTGTGGGTTTAGGTGACCTGGCAGTCCTGAGGGACTCATTGGGGATTAGTTCCTCAGCAATACAAGGTGTTTAGTGTTTATAATTGATAGTATTTCTTTCCATACATTATATTATACTAGTGTGATCAAACTCTAGTGACTCTCTTCACTGTACTTCATAAAGGCTACACTTCATGTACCACTGTAACACCACGAGAGTTAATGAAAAATATTCTTTTAATTTCATTAATGTCTTGTGTTGTATTCTACACCAATATTACCTTGCGCTATATGCAACACCGTATTAGCTTGCAGTATACGCAACACTATTCTTGGATCGTGTTACACACAATTTTGATAATAGTTATTCTACGCAACATTGAGTATATATATATATATATATTAAATGTATAAATGAAATATGGTTGGATTATGTTATACAAAACAACTAAGGACTCTTTCACAACACGCAACGTTGACTTGGCTTGCATTACACACAATCGCGACCTTCCTCGATAGCGTGTGTTGTACGCCATACTGGGTTTTAATAAACAACGATATATTATTATAATATTGTCATGAACTATCCATTATGAATATTGTTAACTAAATTTTGAATTTTATAACATTATTATTCATCTTACACATTTTCTAGATCATGGTATAAGAACAAAATAAATTTTTTGGGTAAAATAAGTATTTTTCAAAAAAATGCAGTTTTGCCTCCTTTTAATGGCGCACCCACTTTAAATCTAGTTTTTGACATGTTTATAACTTCAATTCGACAAAATAAAATTCTTCTTTTGAATCAGGATATAAAAATTTACATTAGATAAAGTTTTGATATTTTTCCTATAACTTTCATATTTTAATGAATAGTAAAAACACGCTATATTTTAATTAAAAACAACTTTTTTCATCGTAATATATTATGTGGTTAAATTATAATATTGAATGGTTTTAAAGTATAAATAGAATATATTTTTACCATTTAATATAATGTATGTCATTAGCATTGATTTTACCTTGAATTTGTAGGTTAAATCAATTCAATCTTTTGCAATGTTTTAAAGAAAAAACATGTTTTTGTACGACAACGAGATTAATTTTAATTTAATTTCTGCATCTTTTTTGTATTGAATTTGGAAAAATGGATTCCATATTTGGAATCATTGGGTCCAAATTATGTTAATAAGCTAGTTTTTCTTTTCGGGCATTGTGAATAGTAACTACGGTAAATTTTATTTACTATAGTTAAAGGTAAATTGGGTAATTAAGGGTAAATATAAGATTATAAAATGACCCTAACACTTAAAAAAATCCTATTGGATGGCTAGAAGTAGACCCATATAACCTAAGGGTCGGATTAGATTCATTTTATGGACTTTTTTCCATGAAAATAATTTAATTATTATTAAAACCAAGAATGTGACAACATGTCACTTTCTTAAATCTTATAAGTATAATAATTTTAATCTAGTGATAAACTTCATGAAACTTATAACATGAATAATATACAGAAAACTAATACAATTATCTACATCATAGAAATTTATTTAGAATTTTTAGAGATTAAATAATTATCATTTATTATGACACAAATATGATGCAGTAATTGTCTTATTAATGAAATATTGACATAATTGATGTTATAAATGCCCAAATAAATGTAATTTGAGACTTTTTATGACTTAAAATAATTTTCTAGGTTAATATGACATGTTATTGTTGATTTAAGTAACTTTTTTGGAACTTATCATTCTGTTATAAATTTCATAAAAATCATGTACCTAATAGTGTCAAAATTGACATAAAATAGTTTTTAAAACAAATATTATATTATTAATTGTTATTTTATTCCTAAAAATCTAAGGTTCGGCCAAATTACTTAGATATAATTATATATATTAATAATAAACAACTTGGGGTTCTTTTGTCTTGATATAGTAAGTTTATTAACCATATAGTTTAAGAAAACAAAAAGACACGGTAAAAGTTAAATTATTTAACTTAGAGTTAAATCTAATTGATAAGGTTAAAATAATAACCTAAACTTGTCTAAATCCTATTGGATGAGAGGATTTCGACCCATCCTCACCTTATCCTCGAAATAAATCAATTTTTAGCTATTTAAAACCTAACTTTACTTTATAATAAAATAATATTTTTAGTTATTCCAAAGGTGCCCCTCTCCTCCCTTATAAAAGAGCACCTCCTCCCTCTCTTCCTCACACAACGTTGAGCCTTCAAGATCGGCCAAACCATGCCAAATTCTCCTCTCCACTTCCCTAGAAACATCCTAGAGGTTCTGGTCTTCCTCAAAGTCCAATTTTAGTGCCCTAAAAGGGGGTCTCAATGAAGCACTTCAAAGAAGAGGTAATTTCCGTTACCGATTCTTTCAACTTTATTTCTTCTTCCACTTCTTCTTCTTAGGTTGTTTCATTATTAAGTAATAAAATCAGTATCAATAATATATTGATATGTTATTATAAGTATTAAACAACCCTATTTCACCATCTATCCATCCTAAGGAAAACAAAATCACCGCGCGTGCGTACGTACGGAATACCGTCTCCACGCCGTGGTGTAATCTGTTTTTCCACCAACACCTTACATGGATGGGTATTATGGTGTAAATAATAACTATACATAGTTATTATAACATCATAATGATTCTGATATATTGTATCATCCACTCCAATTCAATTCAATAATTATGGAAATGATATCATCGCTCGTGCGTACGTACGGACTACCGTCTCCACGACGCGATGCGATTCATTCTCCATGTTAACCATTTAAGAATGATTATAAAGTATATATAAGAAATAATAATGAAATATATGACATTATAAAGCTACTGGATTTATGTGTATATATATGTATGTCATCTACTTAATTCCACTCAATTCAATAAAGAAACGAAAACAGCGTTCATGCGTACGTACGGCCTACCGTCTCCATGAACGGTGTTTTTCTTTCCATTTATCGATCCATTATATATATGTATATTCTGAATATATATTATATATAAATCATGTTTTATATTCTGGAATTAAGTAATCATGATCTATGTAATCATATGAATAATTACAAGTTAAAACACGAACGACCAATGAGATGATTTTACCCAAAACGCTACTTTAACATGAATTTACAAAAGAATGGGTAATATAAAGTCATAAGTGAACCGTATATGATATAATAACAATGAATATGATTCTGTAATAATTCAATGACATTATTTAAATCATTATACAGGAGGTTCGGACACTTACGAAGCAAATCGGACCTAAGGTAAGGGAAATATCACAATCTCATTTTTATCTGAGATTGTTTATACTTTGGCATTTACTAGGGTGTATTTTATCATCCACATCCATGTTTCATCAATATGTAATATTATTTCAATCCACCTACAATTTTATAAATCCAATTTTACCCTTCGGTGAGTTTTTAGTAAAAGATATGAAAGGAATATTTTGTCGTTTTTCATACGAGGTACTTTTTTGACTTTTCTGACAAAAGTATGAGAAGAATGTTTTTTTTTAACTTATACGGCATGAATGGATTTTTAAAACATTATTTCCAAGAAGCATACTTTACAAGTATTCATGTTTATTTTTAATCAACTTCTTTTTGTTTAATGTTGTATGACATGTTAAGAAAGGAAAAATGTTTTTTAAGAAGAAAGGATATTTTCCTCAAGAATGGAGTTCAAGTGTTTTATCAAAATTATTTTCCATCTAAGATAAGAAAGGGTTCTGTTTTTATCCATATTATTACATTGATTTGATTATGTTGTGATGGAATTATTTTTATGAATTCCTTTACCTTATATGAATTGTTTTATGATGTCATGATGTTTATGATTCCCATTTGTATTACATGGGTTATTCAATGATGTATGATTTATAATTTTGTGGCACACATAAGTATGGTATCATTATGAGATGAGTGGGACCTATATCTCCCTCCAATGCATTGGGTAAAAATTTTATATCTCATGAGATAGACATGGCTGGAATGGTAGGTTATACCGGTTCAGTGAAACAGGACTGAAACGAGGGTCACTCGATTCAGAAAGGGACTTTTTCCACTAAGATAGTCTTGGAAATGAGTCTTGACTAACACAAAATTATTCTCTATGATTATGTGTGAATGCCACAAAGTTTCATGTTTTAAGTAATGATTTTTGTGATTACATTTAACTGCCATGATTTATCCCATGTTATGAAATTATGATCTCTTTTGCTGGTTAAGATTTCCAAAAGTTATGTGCTTGTGTATACGATGTGGTTGATATTTCTTTTGTTTACCCTTACTAAGCATTTGAGCTCACCCTTTTATGTTTTCTTTTCCCCAGGATATAAAGAAAGGGTTTAGGTAAAAAAAAGGAAGATCTTTATGGGAGATGTTGAAGATCTTTCACCACGATTAGAAGATTATATTCCGAGTTTCCAAAGACACTAAAATATTACGATCCTTGTGTGTGTGTTTTTGTTATGTACTAAGTATTCCGCAAAAGTAAAGTAATGTCAATGTACGTCAAGCATCGGGTCACTACAGTTGGTATCAGAGGAAAAGTTTAGTCAACCTTTGGAAACTAGGATGTGAAAGCATTAGTGAGATCCCTAGAGATATTTCTAAGGTATGTCTAGGGATGTCCCTAAGGATACGTACACGTATAGGATATAGTCCTAGATATATGGTAATGATATTAGATTAAACCAAAGATGTTAGATATTGAAGTTACTCACCCTTTATTATGATTTTTGTCTCTCACACTATTCTTTTTGGGTTTTAGAAAATGACTGGAAACAAGATGATCCACGATAATGGAGGATATGATGGACAATGGAATGATGAGAAACCAAATGAAATGGGATTTGGAAGTCCAAACATCATTATTATGCCGAATCAGCAATCTCATAATATGATCAATAGAGTAAAATTTGGTAAGTTTCCTGACTCGGCTAATAAGAGAAAGATGGAGTTTCATGATGGTCATAGAGGAAATAAAGTTCAATTTCCCCTATGTAAGTCATGTGTGAAGAGGCATCAAGGAGAATGTTTCAAAGGAACTAGAAGATGCTTTGGGTTTGGAAAAGAAGGGCACAAAGCTAGTATGTACAAAGGAAAAGGTTCAGTTAACACCAGGGATGAGGATAATGGTACTGCTACAACATCAACAATGGTTAAATGTTTTAAATGTGGAATGTACGGGCATTATGCAAACCAATGCCCTAAGGGAATGTCTCATGAAGAGAATCAGTATGGTCGTATGAGTAGTATTTATGTGGATGATGATGAAGAGACTACAAATGATATGTGAGATGAAAGAATTGTCGAAGCTCGGTCAATGGTTTAAGAATGTAGTGGAATGATTACAATTTTATCAAGTGTAATGTTGTATAAGTAATCTCATGGTACAATGGAATAAAGAGACATCTAAGGATTGTTACACTATTGTATTTCCTTATGTTTTGAAAGTATGTGATGAATGGTACCAGTATTTTTGGAAAGTAGATGATATGCGCATAATGAAGGGATAAGGAGAAAATTAAATGTTTGATAGTATTCATCAGATCATGACTGATATAAGGAGAAGGTTATATCATGGTTTGACTATATAGAATTTTGAGGATTTTGGTATGTGGAAAGAGTTTTCTTTTTATAGCACTCAATTTTTTACTAAGATTCAATGGGTATTCATTTTTCAAGAGATTACATGATTATGGTATTAACATGACTGGAATGTGACGAACAAGATATATGAGGGATAAATGATGGCATTCACGTGATCATTTTCTCTATACTATGAGCTTGGACCGAAGTATTTTAGATAAGCCTAAAGATTATAATGGATTATGTTTGACATAAGTTTGGATAAAACGTTTTTCGATATTATTGATGGGATGTTATAGTAATATAGCTTTAGAAAAAGGACAACCTGCAAGACGGGCGACAGCCCATCGCGTCGGACAAGGCTGTGGGAATCGAACCCACACCCGAAGTGCGACTGGCCTTTATCGCCTACCACTATCCTACATGAAGTCCCTGTTTAGTAGAAACTAGTTTTATTATATTAAGAAGTATGATATATGAAGTATAAGTCCATTTTAGGAACCATATATCATTAATCTCACTATAGATAGACTTATGTATTTTTTGATAACTTTTTTAACCTTTTGTTTGAGACAGATGGAATGACCATTCATTCTATCACATGATCTGCTAACACATCACGAATGAAAAATTCAACTTCATTTCTTTAAGAGATGAAGTGGAAATTGTCCAAAGAATGACAAACGGTGAGACTATACCAAAATCACGAAAGTATTTCTTCTAATTCCAATTTCATCAACTTTAGGGAAATGATCTTGAAAACCAAAAATGTTGTCCTAGTGCTCTTATATCTGATGAATCAGATGGTACCTTAGATCATCACAAATTTATGGCTTTGTGATTTCTAGCTTTTACATAGCCATGTTCTCTACCACTCTCCATCAGAACATGATGGTTAGATTTCTCTTCCATATACATATTTTCACCTATGTGGAAACCCATTGATTAGTTTATTTGGGTAACCGTTACGTTTCATACTTTTGTTTTTAAAGATTGGTTTTGGTATTCCTTTTTACGATGTGGGTTTCTATTAAAGAAACTTTCGAATAGTAAACCATTTATAACCCCAACGAATTTCGAGGACGAAATTCATTTTAAGGGGGGTAGAATGTAACACCCCGAGAGTTTATGAAAAATATTCTTTTAATTTCATTAATGTCTTGTGTTGTATTCTACACCAAGATTACCTTGCGCTATAGGCAACACCGTATTAGCTTGCAGTATACGCAACACTATTCTTGGATCGTGTTACACACAATTTTGATAATAGTTATTCTACACAACATTGAGTATATATATATATATTCAATGTATAAATGAAATATGGTTGGATTCTGTTATACGAAACAACGAAGGATTCTTTCACAACACGCAACCCTGACTTGGCTTGCATTACACGCAATCGCGACCTTCCTCGATAGCGTGTGTTGTACGCAATACTGGGTTTTAATAAACAATGATATATTATTATAATATTGTCATGAACTAGCCATTATGAATAGCGTTAACTAAATTTTGAATTATATAACATTATTATTCATCTTACACATTTTCTAGAACATGGTATAAGAACAAAATAAATTTTTCAGGTAAAATAAGTATTTTTCAAAAAAT
Organism: Viscum album; assembly: GCA_963277665.1. Classification (NCBI taxonomy): domain Eukaryota; kingdom Viridiplantae; phylum Streptophyta; class Magnoliopsida; order Santalales; family Viscaceae; genus Viscum; species Viscum album. Next base: position 571,316,391 of record OY728122.1, on the reverse strand, counting down.
GCAGTTTTGCTGCCTTTTGATGGCGCACCCACTTTAAATATAGTTTTTGACATGTTTATAAGTTAAATTTTACAAAATAAAATTCTTCTTTTGAATCAGGATATAAAAATTTACATTAGATAATGTTTTGATATTTTTCCGATAACTTTCATATTTTAATGAATAGTAAAAACACGCTATATTTTAATTAAAAACAAATTTTTTCATCGTAATATCTTATGTGGTTAAATTATAATATTGAATGGTTTTAAAGTATAAATAGAATATATTTTTACCATTTAATATAATGTATGTCATTATCATTGATTTTACCTTGAATTCATAGGTTAAATCAATTCAATCTTTTGCAATGTTTTAAAGAAAAACCTGTTTTCGTTCGACAACGGGATTAATTTTAATTTTATTTATGCATATTTTGTGTATTGAATTTGGAAAAATGGATTCCATATTTGTAATCAGTGGGTCCAAATTATGTTAATAAGCTACTTTTTATTTTTGAGCATTGTGAATAGTAACTACGGTAAATTTTATTTACTATAGTTAAAGGTAAATCGGGTAATTAAGGGTAAATATAAGATTATAAAATTACCCTAAAAATTTGAAAAATCCTATTGGATGGATAAACGTAGACCCATATAACCTAAGGGTCGGATTAGATTAATTTTATGGACTTTTTTCCATTAAAATAATTTAATTATTATTAAAACCAAAGAATGTGACAACATGTCACTTTATTAAATCTTATAAGTATAATAATTTTAATCTAGTGATAAACATCATGAAACATAGAAAATGATTAATCTAAAGAAAACTAATACAATTATCTACTTCATAGGAATTTATTTAGAATTTTTAGAGATTAAATCATTATCATTTATTATGACACAAAGATGATGGAGTAATTGTCTTATTAATGAAATATTGACATAATTGATGTTATAAATGCCCAAATAAATGTAATTTGAGACTTTTTATGACTTAAACTAATTTTCTAGGTTCATATGACATGTTATTGTTGATTTAAGTAACTTTGTTCGAACTTATCATTCTGTTATGAATTTCATAAAAATCATGTACCTAATAGTGTCAAAATTGACATAAAATAGTTTTTAAAACAAATATTATATTATTAATTGTTATTTTATTCCTAAAAATATTAGGTTCGTCCAAATGACTTATATATAATTATATATATTAATAATAAACAAATTGGGGTTCTTTTGGCTTGATATAGTAAGTTTATTAACCATATTCTGTAAGAAAACAAAAAGACACGGTAAAAGTTAAATTATTTAACTTAGAGTTAAATCTAATTGATAAGGTTAAAATAATAACCTAAACGTGTCTAAATCATATTGGATGAGAGGATTTCGACCCATACTCACCTTAGCCTCGAAATAAATCAATTTTGAGCTACTTAAAACCGAACTTGACTTTATAATAAAATAATATTTTTAGTTATTCCAAAGGTGCCCCTCTCCTCCCGTATAAAAGGGCACCTCCTCCCTCTCTTCCTCACACAACATTGAGCCTTCAAGATCGGCCAACCCCTGCCAAATTATCCTCTCCACTTCACTATCAACATCCTAGAGGTTCTTGTCTTCCTCAAAGACCAATTTTAGTGCCCTAAAAGGAGGTCTCAAAGAATCACTTCAAAGAAGAGGTAATTTCCATTACCGATTCTTTCAACATTATTTCTTCTTCCACTTCTTCTTCTTAGGTTGTTTCATTATTAAGTAATAACATCAGTATCACTCATATACTGATATGTTATTATATGTATGAAACAACCGTATTTCACGATCTATCCATCCTACGGAAAACAAAATCACCGCACGTGCGTACGTACGGAATACCGTCTCCACGCCGTGGTGTAATCTGTTTTTCCACCAACACATTACATGGATGGGTATTATGGTGTAAAGAATAACTATACATAGTTATTATAACATCATAATGATTCTGATATATTGTATCATCCACTCCAATTCAATTCAATAATTATGGAAATGATATCATCACTCGTGCGTACGTACGGACTACCGTCTCCACGACGCGATGAGATTCATTCTCCATGTTAACCATTTAAGAATGGTTATAAAGTATATATAAGAAATAATAATGAAATATATGACATTATAAAGCTACTGGATTTATGTGTGTATATATGTATGTCATCTACTTAATTCCACTCAATTCAATAAGGAAACGAAAATAGCGTTCATGCGTACGTAAGGCCTACCGTCTCCATGAACGGTGTATTTCTTTCCATTTATCGATCCATTATATATATGTATATTATGAACATATATTATATATAAATCATGTTTTATATTCTGGAATTAAGTAATCATGATCTAAGTAATCATATGAATAATTACAAGTTAAAACACGAACGACCAATGAGACGATTTTACCCAAAACGCTACTTTAACATGAATTTACAAAAGAACGGGTAATATAAAGTCATAAGTGAACCATATATGATATAATAACAATGAATATGATTCTGTAATAAGTCAATGAAATTATTTAAATCATTATACAGGAGGTTCGGACACTTACGAAGCAAATCGGACCTAAGGTAAGGGAAATATCACAATCTCATTTTTATCCGAGATTGTTTATACTTTGGAATTTACTGAGGTGTATTTTATCATCCACATACATGTTTCCTCAATATGTAATATTATTTCCATCCACCTACAATTGTTTAAATCCAATTTTACCCTTCGATAAGTTTTTAGTAAAATATATGAAAGGAATCTTTTGTCGTTTTTCGTACGAGGTACTTTTTTGACTTTTCCGACAAAAGTACGAGAAGAATGTTTTTTTAACTTATACGACATGAATGGATTTTTAAAACATTATTTCCAAGAAGCTTCCTTTACAAGTTTTCAAGTTTATTTTTAATCAACTTCTTTTAGTTTAATGTTGTATGACATGTTATGAAAGGAAAAATGTTTTTTAAGAAGAAAGGATATTTTCCTCAAGAATGGAGTTCAAGTGTTTTATCAAAATTATTTTCCATCTAAGATAATAAAGGGTTCTGTTTTTATCCATATTATTACATTGATTTGATTATGTTGTGATGGAATTATTTTTATTAATTCCTTTATCTTATATGAATTGTTTTATGATGTCATGATGTTTAAGATTCCCATTTGTATTACATGGGTTATGCAATGATGTATGATTTATAATTTTTTGGCACACATAAGAATGGTGTCATTATGAGATGGGTGGTAACTATATGTCCCTCCAATGCATTGGGTAAAAATTTTATATCTCATGAGATAGACATGGCTGGAATGGTAGGTTATACCGGTTCAGCGAAACAGGACTGAAACGAGGGTTACTCGATTCAGAAAGGGACTTTGTCCACTAAGATGGTCTTGGAAATGAGTCTTGACTAACAGGAAATGATTCTCTATGATTATGTGTGAATGCCACAAAGTTTCATGTTTTAAGTTATGATTATTGTGATTACATTTCACTGCCATGATTTATCCCATGTTATGAAATTATGATCTCTTTTTTAGGTTAAGATTTCCAAAAGTTATGTGCTTGTGTATACTATGTGATTGATATTTCTTTTGATTACCCTTACTGAGCATTTGAGCTCACCCTTTTATGTTTTCTTTTCCCCAGGATATAAAGAAAGGGATTAGTTAAAAAAGGAAGATCTTTATGGGAGATGTTGAAGATCTTTCACCACGATTAGAAGATTATATTCCGAGTTTCCAAAGACACTAAACTATTACGATCCTTGTGTGTGTGTTTTTGTTATGTACTAATTATTCCACAAAATTAATGTAATGTCAATGTACGTCAAGCATCGGGTCTCTACAGTTGGTATCAGTGGAAAAGTTTAGTCAACCTTTGGAAACTAGGATGCGAAAGCGTTAGTTGGATCCCTAGAGATATTTCTATGGTATGTCTAGGGATGTCCCTAAGGATAAGTATACGTATAGGATATAGTCCTAGAACTATGGTAAAGATATTAGATTAAACCAAAGATGTTAGATATTGAAGTTACTCACCCTTTATTATCATTTTTGTCTCTCACACTAATCTTTTTGGGTTTTAGAAAATGGCTGGAAACAAGATGATCCACGATAATGGACGATATGATGGACAATGGAATGATGAGCAACCAAATGAAATGGGATTTGGAAGTCCAAACATCATTATTATGCCGAATCAGCAATCTCATAATATGATCAATAAAGTAAAATTTGGTAAGTTTCCTGACTCAGCTAATAAGAGAAAGATGGAATTTCATGATGGTCATAGAGGAAAGAAAGTTCAATTTCCCCTATGTAAATCATGTGGGAAGAGGCATCAAGGAGAATGTTTCAAAGGAACTGGAAGATGCTTTGGGTGTGGAAAAGAAGGACACAAAGCTAGTAAGTGAAAAGGAAAAGGTTCAGTTAACACCAGGGATGAGGATAATAGTATTGCTACGACATCAACAATGGTTAAATGTTTTAAATGTGGAATGTACGGGCATTATGCAAACCAATTCCCTAAGGGAATGTATCATTAAGAGAATCAGTATGGTCGTATGAGTAGTATTTATGTGGATGATGATGAATAGACTAAAAATGATATGTGAGATGAAAGAATTGTTGAAGCTCGGTCAATGGTTTAAGAATGTAGTGGAATGATTACAAGTTTATCAAGTGTAATGTTGTATAAGTAATCTCACAGTACTATGGAATAAATAGACATATAAGGATTGTTACACTATTGTCTTTCCTTAAGTTTTGAAAGTATGTGATGAATGGTACCAGTATTTTTGGAAAGTAGATGATATGCGCATAATGAAGGGATAATGAGAAAATTAAATGTTTGATAGTATTCATGAGATCGTGACTGATATAAGGAGAAGGTTATATCATGGTTTGACTATATAGTATTTTGAGGATTTTGGTATGTGGAAAGAGTTATCTTTTGACAGCACTCATTTTTTCACTAAGATTCAATGGGTATTCATTTTTCAAGAGATTACATGATTATGGTATTAACATGACTGGAATGTGATGAACAATATATATGAGGGATAAATTATGGAATTCACGTGATCATTTTCTCTATACTATGAGCTTGGACCGAAGTATTTTAGATAAGCCTAAAGATTAGAATGGATTATGTTTGAAATAAGTTATGATAAAATGTTTTTCGATATTATTGATGGGATGTTATAGTAATATAGCTTTAGAAAAAGGACAACCTGCAAGACGGGAGACAGCCCATCGCGTCGGACAAGGCTGTGGGAATCGAACCCACAACCGAAGTGCGACTGGCTTTATCACCTACCACTAGCCTACATGAAGTCCCTGTTTAGTAGAAACTAGTTTTATTATATTAAGCAGTATGATATATGAAGTATAAGTCCATTTTAGGAACCATATATCATTAATCTCACTATAGATGGACTTATGTATTTTTTGATAACTTTTTTAACCTTTTGTTTGAGACAGATGGAATGACCATTCATTCTATCACATGATCTGCTAACACATCACAAATGACAAATTCAACTTCATTTCTTTAAGAGATGAAGTGGAAATTGTGCAAAGAACGACAAACGGTGAGACTATACCAAAATCACGAAAGTATTTCTTCTAATTCCAATTTCATCAACTTTAGGGAAATGATCTTGAAAACCAAAAATGTTGTCCTAGTGCTCTTATATCTGATGAATCAGATGGTACCTTAGATCATCACAAATTTATGGCTTTGTGATTGCTAGCTTTTCCATAGCCATGTTCTCTACCACTCTCCATCAGAACATGATGGTTAGATTTCTCTTCCATATCCATATTTTCACCTATGTGGAAACCCAGAGATTAGTTTATTTGGGTAACCGTTACGTTTCATACTTTTGTTTTTAAAGATTGGTTTTGGTATTCCTTTTTACGATGTGGGTTTCTATTAAGGAAACTTTCGAATAGTAAACCATTTATAACCCCAACGAATTTCGAGGGCGAAATTCATTTTAAGGGGGGTAGAATGTAACACCCCGAGAGTTTATGAAAAATATTCTTTTAATTTCATTAATGTCTTGTGTTGTATTCTCCACCAAGATTACCTTGCGCTATACGCAACACCGTATTAGCTTGCAGTATACACAACACTATTCTTGGATCGTGTTACACACAATTTTGATAATAGTTATTCTACGCAACATTGAGTATATATATATATATATATTCAATTCATAAATGAAATATGGTTGGATTCTGTTATACAAAAAAACGAAGGAATTCTTTCACAACACTCAACCTTGACTTGTCTTGCATTACACGCAATTGTGACCTTCCTCGATAGCGTGTGTTGTACGCAATACTGGATTTTAATAAACAACGATATATTATTATAAGATTGTCATGAACTAGCCATTGTTAATAGTGTTAACTAAATTTTGAATTTTATAACATTATTATTCATCTTACACATTTTCTAGAACATGGTATAAGAACAAAATAAATTTTTCGGGTAAAATAAGTATTTTTCAAAAAATACAGTTTTGCCGCCTTTTGATGGAGAACCCACTTTAAATCTAGTTTTTGACATTTCTATAAGTTCAATTTGACAAAATAAAATTCTTCTTTTGAATCAGGATATAAAAATTTACATTAGATAAAGTTTTGATATTTTTCCGATAACTTTCGTATTTTAATGAATAGTAAAAACACGCTATATTTTAATTGAAAACAACTTTTTTCATCGTAATATTTTATGTGGTTAAATTATAATATTGAATGGTTTTAAATTATAAATAGAATATATTTTTACAATTTAATATAATTTATGTCATTAGCATTGACTTTACCTTGAATTCGTAGGTTAAATCAATTCAATCTTTTGCAATGTTTTAAAGAAAAACCCGTTTTCGTTTGACAACGGAATTAATTTTAATTTAATTTATGCATCTTTTTTGTATTGGATTTGGAAAAATGGATTCCATATTTGGAATCATTGGGTCCAAATTATGTTAATAAGCTACTTTTTATTTTTGGGCATTGTGAATAGTAACTACGGTAAATTTTATTTACTATAGTTAAAGGTAAATCGGGTAATTTAGGGTAAATATAAGATTATAAAATTACCGTAACACTTGGAAAAATCCTATTGAATGGCTAAAAGTAGACCCATATAACCTAAGGGTTGGATTATATTCATTTTATGGACTTTTTTCCATGAAAATAATTTAATTATTATTAGAACCAAAGACTATGACAACATGTCACTTTCTTAAATCTTATAAGTATAATAATTTTAATCTAGTGATAAACTTCATGAAACATCGAACATGAATAATCTACAGAAAACTAATACAATTATCTATTTCATAGGAATTTATTTAGAATTTTTAGAGATTAAATAATTATCATTTATTATGACACAAAGATGATGCAGTAATTGTCTTATTAATGAAATATTGACATAATTGATGTTATAAATGCCCAAATAAATGTAATTTGAGACTTTTTATGACTTTCACTAATTTTCTAGGTTAATATGAAATGTTGTTGTTGATTTAAGTAACTTTGTTCGAACTTATCATTCTATTATGAATTTTATAAAAATCATGTACCTAATAGTGTCAAAATTGACATAAAATAGTTTTTAAAACAAATATTATATTATTAATTGTTATTTTATTCCTAAAAATCTACGGTTCAGACAAATGACTTAGATATAATTATATATAATAATAATAAACAACTTGGGGTTCTTTTGGCTTGATATAGTAAGTTTATTAACCATATAGTGTAAGAAAACAAAAAGACACAGTAAAAGTTAAATTATTTAACTTAGAGTTAAATCTAATTGATAAGGTTAAAATAATAACCTAAACTTGTATAAATCCTATTGGATGAGAGGGTTTCGACCCATCCCCACCTTAGCCTCAAAATAAATCAATTTTGAGCTATTTAAAACCGAACTTGACATTATAATAAAATAATATTTTTAGTTATTCCAAAGGTGCCCCTCTCCTCCCTTATAAAAGGGCACCTCCTCCCTCTCTTCCTCACACAACATTGAGCCTTCAAGCTCGGCCAACCCCTGCCAAATTCTCCTCTGAACTTCCCTAGAAACATACTAGAGGTTCTGGTCTTCCTCAAAGACCAATTTTAGTTCCCTAAAAGGAGGTCTCAAAGAAGCACTTCAAAGAAGAGGTAATTTCTGTTACCGATTCTTTCAACTTTATTTCTTCTTCCACTTCTTCTTCTTAGGTTGTTTCATTATTAAGTAATAAAATCAGTATCACTAATATTATGATATGTTATTATAAGTATGAAAAAACCCTATTTCACCATCTATCCATCCTACGGAAAAGAAAATCACCGCGCGTGCGTACGTACGGAATACCGTCTCCACGCCGTGGTGTAATCTGTTTTTCCACCAACACCTTACATGGATGGGTATTATGGTGTAAAGAATAACTATACATAGTTATTATAACATCATAATGATTCTGATATATTGTATCATCCACTCCAATTAAATTCAATAATTGTGGAAATGATATCATCGCTCGTGCGTACGTACGGACTACCGTCTCCACGACGCGATGAGATTCATTCTCCATGTTAACCATTTAAAAATGATTATAAAGTATATATAAGAAATAATAATGAAATATATGGCATTATAAAGCTACTGGATTTATGTGTATATATATGTATGTCATCTACTTAATTCCACTCAATTCAATAAGGAAACGAAAACAGCGTTCATGCGTACGTACGACCTACCGTCTCCATGAACGGTGTATTTCTTTCCATTTATCGATCCATTATATATATGTATATTATGAATATATATTATATATAAATCATGTTTTATATTATGGAATTATGTAATCATGATCTAAGTAATCATATGAATAATTACAAGTTAAAACACGAACGACCAATGAGAAGATTTTACCCAAAACGCTACATTAACATGAATTTACAAAAGAACGGGTAATATAAAGTCATAATTGAACCATATATGATATAATAACAATGAATATGATTATGTAATAAGTCAATGACATTATTTAAATCATTATACAGGAGGTTCGGACACCTACAAAGCAAATCGGACCTAAGGTAAGGGAAATATCACAATCTCATTTTTATCCGAGATTGTTTATACTTTGGCATTTACTGGGGTGTATTTTATCATCCACCTCCATGTTTCCTAAATATGTAATATTATTTCCATCCACCTACAATTGTTTAAATCCAATTTTACCCTTCGATAAGTTTTTAGAAAAAGATATGAAAGGAATCTTTTGTCGTTTTTCGTACGAGGTACTTTTTTGACTTTTCCGAAAAAAGTACGAGAAGATTGTTTTTTAACTTATACGGCATGAATGGATTTTTAAAACATTATTTCCAAGAAGCTTCCTTTACAAGTTTTCAAGTTTATTTTAATCAACTTCTTTTAGTTTAATGTTGTATGACATGTTAAGAAAGGAAAAATGTTTTTTAAGAAGAAAGGATATTTTCCTCAAGAATGGAGTTCAAGTGTTTTATCAAAATTATTTTCCATCTAAGATAATAAAGGGTTCTGTTTTTATCCATATTATTACATTGATTTGATTATGTTGTGATGGAATTATTTTTATGAATTCCTTTATCTTATATGAATTGTTGTATGATGTCATGATGTTTAAGATTCCCATTTGTAACACATGGGTTATGCAATGATGTATGATTTATAATTTTGTGGCACACATAAGAATGGTATCATTATGAGATGGGTGGGACCTATATCTCCCTCTAATGCATTGGGTAAAGATTTTATATCTCATGAGATAGACATGGCTGGAATGGTAGGTTATACCGGTTCAGTGAAACAGGACTGAAACGAGGGTTACTCGATTCAGAAAGGGACTTTGTCCACTAAGATAGTCTTGGAAATGAGTCTTGACTAACAAGAAATGATTCTCTATGATTATGTGTGAATGCCACAAAGTTTCATGTTTTAAGTTATGATTATTGTGATTACATTTCACTGCCATGATTTATCCCATGTTATGAAATTATGATCTCTTTTGCAGGTTAAGATTTCCAAAAGTTATGTGCTTGTGTATACGATGTGATTGATATTTCTTTTGTTTACCCTTACTGAGCATTTGAGCTCACCATTTTATGTTTTCTTTTCCCTAGGATATAAAGAAAGGGTTTAGGTAAAAAAAAAGGAAGATCTTTATGGGAGATGTTGAAGATCTTTCACCACGATTAGAAGATTATATTCTGAGTTTCCAAAGACACTAAACTATTACGATCCTTGTGTGTGTGTTTTTGTTATGTACTAAGTATTCCGCAAAAGTAATGTAATGTCAATGTACGTCAGGCTTCGGGTCTCTACAACCACTTTTGTGTTCTAATTTGTTTATTGATTTGTGGTATACCTTTGTGGTTTGGGGTCCCTACTGAGTAATTTTTTACTCACCCATGCATAGTCTTCGCCCATACGTGTCATGTCGTGGGCGAATGATCGACACTTCGATAAAGTCCTTGGTGGACCAGATACAAGTGGTGCTTAGAGTGACCCGACAGATGAGATATGATTTTGCAACTTCAGAAAGCTATTTCTGTACCTACCCATTAGGTACAGTTTTCTATAGAGGAGTCACCGAGACTTGTACATTTACTTTTCCATTTCAGTTGGGCTTATATTTTGGCCCCGTTCACCTTCATATTTTTACTGTCGTACCTTTTGTTTTTTTAATTACTATTTTTACCTTCCAGCATCTATGTCTTGGAGTTCTGTGCGTGTGTACAAGTACTTTGTAAAATACCTCCATTTTGTTTGGGATATGCATAATTGGTGCAAGTCATCAACCACTGGCCAATGGGAGGTGGGCATGGGGTAGTCATGACACTATCTCTAAGGGACGGGTTATGGCCAAGTGGTTTCAGAGGAGGTCAGTTCTACCTTAAGAACCCAAAGTCTATATAAGGCCCAAAGCATAAAAACTATGTAATCTTGATTTTTGATCCAGAATTTACTTTCTTTGACATTGAGAATCTTTTCTGGTTTAAATAATTAGATAATTAGGCCACAACTATGAAATTACATCTCAAAAATTTCAAAGTAGACACTTCTACTCATTTAATTTTTTTCACAACAATAAAACGCCTTAAAAAACAAGATTTATTTACATGATAAAAATCCTCTTGAATTCTTCCTCTTCTTACCCTTCATTATACACTATGAAAAACATTTCAAAAATATGGGATGGGCATAAAAAGATTAGTAAGGGTTATAAAATATGGAATGAAATCAATAGTCCATGAATACATAAAAATCATTGAAATCATACTTTTCACTCACAAAAACATAATCTCTTTATTATTCCTCATGAAATCATAAGATTTATGAACAACTCATAGAAGTCATAAATCATAAAGGTAACTTGTGGTATCCATAACAAACTTATATTGTATCATTCAAATCTATATAGGGAGTAACCTTCATAGATACATTTGAAATATCCATGATGTTATATTCCCTAAATCTCTAAGGAGAAACCTTAATGTTTACCTCCATCATGTTACCAAATGCATTGGACAGCTATCATGGGCTCACCCGCTCTAGGTTTATCACAGAACCACCCGTATTTGGTTCCTCATGTAACCACCCATAAAATTTACAAGTACCATTACAAAATAATAACACATAAACGAATGAAATTATCAACATTTAACTCACAAATCACCAGAAATCAATTGAAGATATAGAAATATTCATTCCATTTCCAAAACCATTTTAAAATTTTAGAAAGTATATTTTTTAATCAAAGTGTCCCATATCACATTGAAAATATTAAAATAATTTTTAGAAATAAAATTTTAAAACATATATATCTATATAAATAAGTGGTTAAAACCATTTTGAAAACATGGACATTAATGAGAAGGATTTACAAGAATAAATCATTAAAACGTTTAGAATGATGTTTTCATTATAGAGTCTCGTAACACTTGAATAAAAATAATTAAATAATAACATCAAATGTATCATTAAATATCATGATAATATAGAAATTCATTATATAAAATTTTAAAAGGGTTTTATATACACCTTATAGTATATTAAAGTTTCACAATATCATAATATGCCTCAATGAAAGGAGATTGAGACAATGTCCCTTACATTGAGTCTGACTTGCCTCATTCATTCTTTATATTCCTGAATTATAAACATAGGTTCATTTATACTATTTTTAGAACCTTTTTCAATATTATTATTAATTTTATATTAATTATCATCATGTTATTAAAATTACATAATTATTTATCTTCATATAGGTCGGATTGTCGATATTTGGTACATGAGTCGAAAATAAACTTATTTGATGTAAATTTTCATTGTGGTTAAAAGTCTATAATATCCAGAATATTATTCATGATTTAAATATCTTATACATCATGTATATAAGTATTTATAATTTCCATAATATTTGGAGATAATAAATGACATGCCCCAATCATGGAGATGGTAGGTCGTACGTACGCATGAATCCTACTTTCATTTCTTTGTCATATTAAAAAAATGGTATAAATGTATATTATAATACAATTATTATATTTAGTTCATGTATGTATCATAAGTTTAACAAAACCATCCTATATATGTTCGATGTATAGCATGAACGAGTCATATCACTTGGAGGGGCGATATTCCACACTTCCTCTAATGAAATTATCGTATTTACACATCATGAAAAGAATAAAGGGTTGTTGTAAATAAAAATTAAAGAAGCATATAGACTGTATAAATAAAATATATATCATATATAAATACATTTCCACCTTTATAACCACCATGAGAGGATGTATGGGATAATTGAACAATCATCATTTTGTGAGGTAGTAGTTTGCCGTACACAGAAAGGGTATGTTCGTATCCATTAGATGGATGTGTGTATGGGTATTTAGACTCATTATAATAAAAAATACTACTATATTTTGGATAATGGTGTTGTTATGTAATAAAATAATAATAAGACAATAGAGAGTGGATAAGGAAAATAATGGAAAGGTACCTGAGAGAAGATGTTACCTCTAAATGAGGGAACTTCATTTGATTTCAGCCAAAATTCTTTCTTGAATTTCCTTTTCCTCTTGGTAAGGATTATTTGAGAAAATGAGGTATTTTGGGATATTATATGAGTAGAATTTGGATGAGAAAATGGGCTTGATATGTGTGAGTAAGTTGGAATAGGTGGTGTCCTTTTATAAGGGGGAGGAGGGGCGCTTTAGGAGAGTCTTGAAATATGAATTTATTATAAATTCAAATTTGATTAAAAATTATCCAAAACTCATTTAAATATAAGATAATATGGTTTTGGTTCCAATAAACATCATACAATAATTTTTAGACAAGTTTGGAATATTTTTTATCGTTATATTTTTGGTTTAACTCTTATTTTATCCTTTTTAATATTATAGTGATATCATGTTATTTACACATTGTGGGATGATATAATTACCATATCTTATTAAACAGCCCAAAAAAATCATTTGTGACATATTTGGACATATATTAACCATTTAAATGAATCGTAGTTTTTTTTAAATTTAATATAATTTAGTAAATTATTTTATATTTTATGTTATGAATTATGTAAATTTTGGAAACTATTCATACTTGAATTTTTTTAAAATTCATAACAACTTGATTCCATAGAACCAAAAAAAATTGGATCAATATTGACATGTCATATTCACCTAGAGAATTTGTGTATGAAATTAATTATCTCAAATAATATTTATTTTAATATTTATAATATCATTTATTTGAATCCTTTATTAATGAAGAAATCACTCCATCATCATTGGGTCATAATTAAATTTATTTATTTAATGTATAAGAATTATAAATAAAATATAATTATTTAAGAAATATTCAATATTTCTAAGCAATATTTATATTTTAAGATATTACTTATATAACACCATATAAAAATTGTTTTAGTAACAAGGTTCATGTTTATGTAATTGTTCTCTTTACATTAAATTAATTATTATAACATGTCATTATCAATCCCAAGTGGCTCCTAAATGACAAAATATCAACCTAAGGATTATCATCATTAGAAATAACTCATCCAATATGATTATGACATGTTTTAGGGAAGTTTTATATTATTAAAATATTTGTTCCCCTTATTTACCAGATTTACGCTTTTACCATGGTAAATAAAAACAATTACTAGAGTTACTATTTATAATTTCAAAAAATAAAAGGTATATAATTACATAATTCGGAACTTCTGATTCTAAATATGAAATCCATTTTTCCAAATTCAAATAAAATTGAATTGGCAAAAATTAATTTAAATTTAATTCTCATTGTCAAAACTAGAAAGCGTGTTTTTAGGATGCAAATACTACCAAAAGATTGACATGTGTTTATGTCCAATTTCTAAGTTAAATTTCTTCTAATAACAAAAATTGGATTAATTGAAATAAATATATTCCATTTATAATTTAAAACCATTAAATAATCTTATTTAACCATATAAATTATCTCAATGGAAACGTTGTATTTAAATAATATTTCACATTTTTTTACTATTCATAAAAACTTGATAGTTATGAAAAAAATATCAAAAAATCAACCAGTGTAAATTTTGACACCCCAATACCAAATAAGGATATTATTTCTTCAAATAGAATATATAAAGGTGTAGAAAACTGAATTTAAAAAGAGTTCTCCATCAAAAGGTGGTAAAACTACATTTTTTGTAAAATACTTCTTTTATCTGAAAAAATGAATATGTTCTTATATAATATCTTGAAAACATATAAGATAAATTTAAAATATCACATTTAATATATAACATATATTTATAAATAAATAATAATCCATAAATGGTGGTATGATTTTATAAACACTATTATTAACTTTTTAAATAGGTTTTCATAAAAACACATCCTTTATATTCAATTGGTTTTTATTTTAATTTATAATAAATTTTCTAACAAATGAATCTTTATTTAAAATATTTTAAACCATATTTTCATAATTTAGTTGATACTATTCTTTCCCTCCATTACAACTGCTAGGATATAACATCAACATTTAAATAATAATATTTTTTTAAGCTCGATGTAGCGTATCATTTATGTTGTTGAAGATTGTTTTTCTTTACTAAAACACAGGATGTTACATAATTCTAAAATTTTGGTAATTGTGTCTTCATAATTTTAAAAGTTTTCTTGGTAAATTCATTGAAAATCCAATATTAGAAAAAGGGTTAATAAAACTACTACTTTAAAAGAAATAAAGGGAAGTACAAAGGTCACATCAGATAACACATACTATGGATCGATGACAGAAAACATGGATATGGAAGAAAAACGAATTGTTAGGTTCTAATGTAGAGTGATAAAAAATATTATTAGTAGAATGTTAACAACCAGAAAACCATAAAAATGTGATTGGTTAAATAGTCTTTGATTTTCTAGTTGGAATAGTAAACTGAAATAATTTTTTTAAGGTTCATTTCATAAAGTAGATGAATTATTTTACTAATTATAATATGAACATAAGGAAACATACTTACTCATCAATTATAGGTTCATAATTTAATAAATATATATGACAAACTCATATTTTCTCCTAATGATGAGTATTCAAGATGACTTGGTCACACATAATGCCGTAGAATCAACTAATAAACTATCTCATAATCTAAAAAATATTAACTATATATTTACCATATCATTAGAAATTAAATGAAAACCAAAATGGTTAGAAAATGATCAGATAATCCCCAAAAAGAAATCATCCTTTTTGAAAAGAAATACTACTCTTCATCTCCAAAATTCAACAAAAAATACCCAATGTTCATCAAAGACCATTCAACAAACAATTTTTTTCATAATTATTTAAAATAATCTAAAATAAAATTGAATCCCAAAATTTGGAAGTATTTGATCACAAAGTCTTCAATTATAAATCATGATATTTATCTCCAAATAACATCAACTACTCTTAAATTATCATATTTAAAATTAATTAACCTAATCACATATTCTCCATGCTATGTTATTAATTTCCATAAATACCCTAAATCACCATATGTCCACAATAAGAACATAAATTCTTGAAAAATAAAATTCAACCATTACACTTCAAATGAAAACCCATGGAATTCGATTTTCATTAGGAATATAGTGTTCCGAAATGATAATACATCTTCCAAAATAACATTTACCACTTAATCACCAAACCATTTTCCTATACTATGGATATCTATTTGATAAAACATAATTTCCCAAAATCAACTTATTCATGATCCATAAAATCATTTAACTAATAAATATTCTTCGATTCACATGGCCTTTCTGTATGAGATGGGTTTTCACCCATTTTAGGGGTTGTCCCTTTTATAAAACTCAAAATAACCCAAACATGTATTAACCTTAATTGTGGTCTTATACCACTCATTTTCATCCCAAAACATAATTACCTTGGAATATTAATTCATGAAGTCTTATATATATTTATGTTTTTTATTTCACCTACATATGATAAAATATAACTATTCCCAAAGAAAGAACATCTTAACTTGATCATGGTGTCCACCCTATTTCATCGTCATCTTGTTCATGTAGATAGAAGGTCCATGTATTACAACAATAATTTAGAGATCCGTTAAAATCATTTGATTCCTTTATACAAATACACCATGTATAACTTGGTCATATGGGTGATCACATAAATATGGTTTTGAAAAATAATCATGTATGATATTTAAATTCAAAACATCTGATAAAACTAGATTTTTATAAAACAGTCAGACCGAGGTTGATTTGAAACATTAAATAAATTTCCCTTTTAAAATACCGTAATAATGTACTGAATGTATGAATTTTAAAAGAAAATATAAATCATTTTCACAACAGTCTCCTTCTTCAGCACCTTTTTCATAATCATAATATGTTTCAAAATTTTTTATAAGGTAAAATATTTGAAAATGCTTTGATAATATTTTCCATTCTTAAAAATATGAAAATATTGGGAAAATCGGATTTTACTACATATAACCAATGATCAACAATGGTATCTAGGTATAGTTGAGGTATTTTATATCTCAAATAAATACTTTCAAGTGAGTAGTATGCTAGAAAAAGTATAAAAATCATCCAAACAAGAATTTTTAATAATTATTGAAAGCTTGTCATTAGGAAGAAATTGGAATGTTTTTTGAGATCCTATTCCTTATATTTGTAACTAACATTCCATGATCAAAAAAAGTTATAAAACAAGTATTTAATGGAATGAATAGACATAGAGACTTACCATTTGTTTATCAAGAACATATAATCCCAAAATTTGTCTAAACCTTTCCTATGATACAAAATATAATGGCCCATCCATAAACATTACATAATCTTGATATTTGATAAAGAATTTACTTTCTTTCACATTGAGGATATATTCAGGTGTATATTTTTAGATAATTAAGCCACAATTGTTACATTACATCTCAAAAATTACAAATTATACACTTCAATTTTATCCATTTTTTCACAAAAATAAAAACCCATACAAAAATAATTCTTTTCATGATAAAAACCTTCTTGAATTACCCTATTCTCTTACCCTTCCTTATACCATGTGAAAAACATTTCAAAAACATGGTATGTGCATAAAAAGATCAGTAAGTGTTATAAAATAAGGAAAAAAACATTAGTCCATAAATACATAAAAATCAATAAAATCATAATTTTCACTCATAAAACCTAATCTCTTTAATATACCTCATGAAATCATAATATTTATGAATAACTCATAGAAGGAAAAAAAATATAAATTTAACTTGTGGCATCCATAACATACTTAAATTTTATTTTTCACAGCTACATAATGAGTAACCTTCATGGTTACTTTTGGAATAACCCTCACTGAATATTCCCTATATCTCTTAGGACAATACTAAACGTTTACCTCTTCCATGTTACCCAATGCATTGGAGAGCTATCACGGGCTCACACACTCTAGATTTATCATAGAACAACCCATATTTGGTTTTTCACAAAACCACCCATCCTATTTCCAGGTACCATTACATAATAAGAAGACATAAAAGATTGAAATTATCAAAAATTACCTCACCAATCACAAAAAAAAATCAATTCAAGATATTGAAATTTTCAATCCCGTTCCAGAAACAATTAAAATATTTAATAAAGATAATTTTGAATCAAAGTTTCCTGAACAACATTAAAATATTTAAAAGAAATTTGATAGTTAATAATTTAAAACATATATGTCCATATAAATAAATGATTAATTTTTTT
The DNA here is from genome assembly GCA_963277665.1 of Viscum album. NCBI lineage: Eukaryota > Viridiplantae > Streptophyta > Magnoliopsida > Santalales > Viscaceae > Viscum > Viscum album. The sequence goes on along the minus strand of OY728122.1, from coordinate 571,298,059 downwards.
AAAAAAAATGTAAATCATTAAAAATATTTAGGAGAATAAATATTTATAACTTTTAAAATGATGTTTTAGTGAATGAGTCTCGTAACAATTGAGAAACACATGAATAAAAATAATTAATGAATAACATAAAATGAAACGTTAAATATCATTAGAATATAGAAATTCATGATATAAAATGTCAACTAGGTTGTATATACACCTTATAGTATAATAAAGGTGCACAATATCATAATATGCCACTTTGAAAGGACATTGAGATGAAGTCCCTTACATTGAGTGTGACTTGTCTCATTCGTTCTTTATATTCCAATATAATAAACATAGAATAATTTATAATTTATTTAGAACATTATTTGAGTTTATTCATAATATTATATTACTTATCATCATTTTATAGAAATTACAAAATTATTTAAGTTCATATCGGTTGGTTTATCGATATTCAGTACTTGAGTAGAAAATGAATATGATAGATGTAAATTGTCCATGTGGTCAAAATAAAATCATTTATAGAATATTATTCATGATTAAAATTTCATATATATTCATTATATATATATATATATAATTTTCATAATATTTGGAGTTTATAAATGGAATGCACCATTCATGGAGACGATAGGTCGTACATACGAATGAACGTTGCATTCAATTAATTGTCATATTAAAATAATAATAATCTAATGATATAAATTCCTATTATAATACCAGTATTATATTTATGTCATTTAGTTCTCATAGTTTCCATAAAACCATTCTTTATATGTTCCATGTATAGCGTAAATGATTCATATCACTTTGAGGGGGCGGTAGTCCACACATCCTCAAATGAAATTATCGTATTTACACAACCTAAAAAGCCAAACATTTTGTTGTAAATAAAAATTACAGAAGCATAGAGACAATATAAATATAATAAATATAACATATAAATATATTTTAATCATAATTTCCACCATGATAGGTGGTAGGGGAAATTTGAACAGCCATCGTTTCGTGAGGCAGTAGTTCATTGTACATAGAAACAATATATTCGTGTCCATTTGATGGATGTGTGTGTACGTTTAGTTATAATAATTATCATAAAAACATACTAGTATATATATAATACTTTTTTTATGTGATAATTGAATAATAAAATAATAGGGAGTGGAGTAAGAAAATAAAGGAAAAGAACTTGAGAGAGGAAGTTACTTCTAAATCAGGTAACATCTTTTGATTTGAGACAAAAGGCTTTCTTAAATTCCCTTATTCCCTTGGTAAGGATTCTAGGAGGAAAGGAGGGATTTTGGGATGTTATTTGATCAGAATATTTATGATCCAAGAGGCTTAAGAGGTGTGATTTAGTGGGTAGAGTTGGTGGCCTTTTATAATAGGGAGGATGGGCACTTAATGTATGTCTGGAAATATTAATTAATTATAAATCAAATTTCGATTAAAAATGGTCCAAAACTCATTTAATATTAAGATAAGACGATTTTGGTTTGAATAACCATCATCCAATATTTTTTAGACAAGTTTTAAATTTTTTTTCCTTATCTTTTTTGTTTAACTCGTATTTTACCCATTAAAATCTTATAGTGATGTCATTTTATTTACACATTGTTGGTTAATTTAATTACCATATCTTGTCAAACAACCCATAAAAAAGTAACTTATGAAATATTTGGATTTATCCAAAAAAATTGGAAGAATTTTAGTTTTTTATGAATTTAATATTATTTAATTGCTATTTTGTATTTTTAGTTAGGAATAATGTCAATTTTGGACACTATTCATACATGACTTTTTTTAAAATTTATAAGAACTTTATTCATTAAAAAAAATTGAATCAATCTTTACATGTCATATTCACCATGAGAATTCGGGGATGACATTAATTATATAAAATAATGTTTATTTTAATATTTATAATATCATTTATTTGAATCATTTTTTAATGAAGCAATCATTGTATCATCATTATGTCACAATTAAATTTATTTATTTAATCTATAAAAATTTTAAATAAAATATAATTATGTAGGAAATATTTTTTTATTTATTATGAATATTTATAGTCAAATATATCACTTATATAACCCCATATAAAAAAAATTAGTAAGAATATACATGTTTATGTTATTTTTCTCTTTACCTTAAATTAATTATTTGTGACATGTCATTATCACTCCCAAGTGGCTCTTAAATGCCAAAAGTTCAGCCTAAAGATTCTCATGGTAGGAAATAACTCAACCAGTAGAATTAGGAATCGTTTTATGATATTTTTATATTATTAGAATATTATTTTTTACCCATTTTTACCATATTTACCCTTTAACCATGGTAAATAAAAATAATTTCTAAAGATACTATTCATAATTTCCAAAAATAAAAGGTGCCTATTTAAAAAATTTGTACCTTATGATTCCAAATATGGAATCCATTTTTTCAAATTCAAAACACATAATTGGCCAAATTTAATTTAAAATTAATTCTCATTGTCAAAACAAAAAATCGTATTCTTAAGAATTAAAAACTACTAACAGATTGACATATGTTTATGTCCAAATTCAATGTAAATTTCTTTCTAATGAACAAAATTAGTATAATTGATAATTACATATTACATTTATACTTTAAAACTATTAAACAATATGATTTAACCATATAATGTATCCCGAAGGAGAAAAATCAATTAAAATTTAGCGTATTTTTACTATTCATGAAAACATGATAGTCATTATAAAAATATCAAAAATTCATCCAAAGTAAATTTTGATGTCCCACTTTTAAAGAAGAATCTTATTTTTTGAAATAAAACATATAAGGGTGTAAAAATCTAAATTTAAAAAGGATTCTTCATCAAAAGGTGGTAAAACTGCATTTTAAAAAAAATATATGTTTTATCTAAAAAATTGAATTTGTTCTTATATAATATCTAGAAAACATATAAGATGAATTTAAAACATTAAATCTAACATATAACATATATTTTTCATTAAATAAAAATTCATACATGGTGATATGATTTTATAAACATAATTATTATCTTTTCAAATAGGTTTTCATTGAAACAAATCCATTATATTAAATTGGTTCTTATTTACAATTATAATAAATTTGGTAACCAATTAATCATTATTTAAACATGTGTAAACCATATTTTAATAATTAAGTTAATTTTATACACTCCCGCTATTCGAAGGGCTAGGTTGTAATAGTTACATTTAAATAATAATATTTAGTTGTTCATTTAAGCCCGATGTAGCATATCATTTCTTCTATTGAACATATAATTTATTTATTAAAACATGGGATGATACGGTATATGATTTTGGTGTATGGAAACAATGTTATCTATTTTGAGTTCGGATTTTAGGCCAAGAAATCAGTTTTGGTGTGGCGGTCGACGTATCCAAACACCAGGACCCTAAATTCTGTTGTTGGTATTGATACATGAAAACACTAGTTGTAAGAAAAAATGATTGTACATGCATCATAAAGGAATGGGTTGACTATTTAATTTCCTTCTTGTGTTATATCACTAGGTATACTCTATAGATCATGGCACATATTTTTTTGTTTCACGATTCTTCCATGTAGACAGCAAGAAATGATTCCACCATGTGATCATGAGGATGATCCGCGGGGTGACGAGATGGGTACATGGGTTTGTAGCCGAGACAACACCTCTGGGTGGGGTACCAGCTATACCCCCAATTGTGGAGTAGCACATGGTACATGTAGTACTTGTGGATGAGAGGCTTGGGCTGAGTGTACTCAACGAGTTTCAGTGACAGAGACCCCTTAGGTTTAGAGACAAACCTGACTCACATGTAGATAAGGACTTACTTCAGGTGGTGACTGAGTTTTCCATCTAGTTAGTACACCATTACATCAGATGGTGGTCCTGGAATTGAGACTTCTACGTGGTTCTATAGATAGATGGTGGGGTTTAGATTACTTGATCTTGTGATGTGGTGACTCTTCCATGGACAGAGCAAGATATCCTTTCTTAGATAAGGGGCTCTCTCTATAAAATATGAGGGCTATTCATGGCAACGATCTTCTACAGATTCGGTAGGACGACATTTCCCTAGCTGAGTATTCATCAATTCTTGCATATGTTTCCTTGTACTCGATGAATACGATATAAGAAGTGCTCCAGGGCACAGACCTTTGATAATGGTGTGTTTAGGGACGTATAGGAAAGAAATATTCTTCTGTGTATTCCTACTTATTCAAGGGTGCTAGAGAGAACCTTTGTTGTTAATATTCATTTGGATGAGTAGATATAGCCAGTGGATGTCAGCAGTGGGAAATAAGGGGAAAAGACCACGAGAGAAGGAAACTGATGTTAGCCTCAAGGACTTGGATGTGTGAGACGTTCTAAAATGTGGTCCCAAGATAGGGGGTCTATAGATCAGGGCTCAAAGGGTGGGTCCAATCTGCCTATAAAGTGGTAATGCTTTTCAAAAGATAGAAGGGGACATCTCTCTAGAGATTTTCCAACCCATCATGCTGATAGTGAAATGTTGGATGGGCCACCGGGGCAGAGATAATGATTGGAAAAAATGAATCTGTAGGGTCATAGATGTATAAAAGGATCTAGTAGAGTAGAAGAAGATGGTATACATTTCACTATGTTACCACCACCACCCCCATGTGGTCCACACCATGCTCAAGGAGCTTGAGGATAGGGGAAGGGGAAGCTGCATGCGGTCAAGGAATATGACACATGGTCTCTAGGAGTGATTTAACATATGTTATATGACTATTAATAGATTCTAGGTTAATAGAAACTGGTGCTAATCATTTTTCCTTGTCACAAATCTTGTTCGAGACCATGTGTTTCTAGTTAAACTTTTGAGTTGAGCCATACATCTGGAGATACATATAGGGGGAGACTTGATAATAAAACATATACCATCAGTGTGATTTGACCATTGAGGTGAGAGTTTCAGTTGAAACCTCTTCATGGAAGTGTCTAGTCCTTAAAACTTCATTCTTCGAGTGGATTGGTTGTCGACAATCCATGCCTAGATTGACTATTTTTGGAAAAGGGTGTGGTATGTCCACAGTGAATGAATTTGGTTTTCCTTGGTCAAAAAAAAGGAAACCCAAGAAGCACACGATAGACTCATGTTAGAAGGGTAAAACCAATCACTCTTCAGTTAGATAGAATGACCCTCGGTGCAAGGGATGAGAAAAGTCCTCAGTTTCCTACTATGGTGGGAGAGTACGAGTACATCATTCCAGAAGATGTTCTAGGACAACCTCCTCATAGGTAAGCAGACTTATGAATTGACCTATACCCCGGGATGAAAACGATATCTACACCGGCATATTGGATGGCTCTCGTAGATTTTCATGAATTGAGGTTATAGCTGGAGGACTTTTAAAGGAAGGGATTTGTGTGATCTAGTGTTTCACTATGGGTATCCCCAGTATTGTTTTCCATGAAGGAATGCATGATATTGTGGTTATGTGTGGACTTCTAGTGCCTAAATCAGGTGATGGAAAAGAATAATTATCCACTACCGAGTATTGATGATATCTTTGATCAACTGAAGGGAGTGAGATTTTTCTATTCTATTGGGAATACATGAGTAGAACTATGCGACCCAAAACCTTGAGTTGAATGTGGTAGTCCTTGTATTGAAGATGTGGCTACACGACCTTATCGGTGAAGGGTTTATCACCTACTCTAACCAAGAGAGTCTCAAGTATATATTCCTTCATAAGGATTTTAAATTGAGGCATAGATAATGGTTGGAGATCCTCAAGTAATATGACTTCGAAATAGTCAATACACTCGTTTAGGGAAAAGTGGGAGCAGATGCTCTCAACAAGAAATCCAGTTCGTTGTTGTTGAATGAGGAAATAAATCAATTGTCCCCATTAAAATTATCCTTCATAGATATAGATGATGTAGCATACCTCTAATTGGTGGTTGTTACACATCCACTCTTAAAGTGAATTAGGGAGTCAAAACTCGATGATACCGACTGTGAGTCTTTTAAGTGCTCGGTTGTCCATAGGGAATACCCCTTATATATATTTGAAATGTGGGGAGCACATCGTTCCTTTAATAGGATGAATAGTAATAGTAGTGGATTCCTATAGTTAAGAGATCCATCAGGATATGCATGAGGGTGTCAAGGAGGACACCAAGGATGATAGACAAAATTGATGTTGGGATTACCTATTGATATAAAAGTTGAGAGTAGGATTAATATGTTTCATGTTTTGTGAAAACATCATGTCAAGCCCATATTCTTGGAAGGGGTTTCTCTTTTCTATCTTCAGGTTCCATGAAAAGAGTGAGAAATGATATCAACAGACTTCGTGATGAGTTTATCATGTACATCTAGGGGGAATAGTACCATCTGTGGGATCGTTGTTCAACACACCATGTCGGTCACTTCTTTACTTTTTGGGAACAAAGTCCCCTAGAGAGCTTCATATGAATCTTTGTGGATGGTATAGTTTAACTCTACGGATTCCCATCGACAATAGTCACAGATCATGATGAATGCATTAAATCTATGTTGTGGAAGGTATTATAGGAGGAATTGGGGACTCAGTTCAATATGAGCACAACTTTCCACCCGCAAAAATATGGCTAGATGGAGTATACAATTTAGGTCCTAGAGGATATTCTATGTCCTTATATTCCCGATTTTGGTCATAGTTGTGAGGATTTCCTACCTCTGGTGGAGTTTTCATACAACAACATCTACCACTCCACCATCATTATGACACCATTTGTGGCCTTGTATGGGTGACCCTGCAAGTCACCACTTTTCTAGACTAACCTCGGAGAGTCAGCACTCATGGGCCCAAAGTTGGTGCAGGCTACTGCAGAGAAGATGCAGGTCATCCAGGAGGAGATAAATATAGCACAAAGTCATTATAATTCCTTTTTTGATAGGCGATATTTATGCATGGAGTTCGAGGAGGGAGACCATGTGTTTCTTCGGGTCTCTCCGTGATGTGAGATGCAAATATTTGGTCAGGGCGACAAGTTATATCTAAGGTTCATCCAACCTTTTTCGATTGTACATATAGTGGGAGAGGTGTCATACCTCTTGGATATACCTCAGTAGTTAGAGTGGGTGCACAACATCTTCCACATATCCCAGCTGAAGAGATATGTGCGTGACCCATCACACATCATTGACGGGGGTGAGTTGGATGTTGATGATGGGGAGAATTTTGGGGAGTTTCCAGTGGAGATTGAGGATATAAAAGAGAGGACCATCCATGGGGGATCGATTCCTTTAGTTCACTTTCTATGGTAGAATAGGAATCCCTATGGGAGCACGTGGGAGCAGGAGGCTCAGGTTTGTGCTTATACCCTCATCTATTTGGGAATCCCTTGTATTGGCTTTTAGGGATGTAAATCCTTAATGCGGAGAGAATTTAATGACTCGGATAATCTGGTTTTATTTTTAAAAAATTTATTGTAAAATTCTGAGATATGGTGCTGAGAAAACATGTGATTCTGAAGTCCGGTGTGCCCGGAATGGTCCGTCGAAAATTGATTATGTTTTTAAATAGCATGCATGAGTGGTTTTATTGAAAAATTGGAATAACTATTAAATTTTTTCTCGAATCAAAAATATTAGTGCAACATTTATTTCATGATGGGGGGTTTACCCTATGCGCGACTCAACATTAGTTGGTGCAGGCCTCTAATGAGACGACACAAAAAAGGAATAACTGTAAAAAATATTTAAATAAAATTATTTTGTTTTTCATGTCCTTATAACTCATGAACGGTGACTCATATTGAAAATACAATACCAATGTTTAGCTCATTAGGGCCTTATTTCCTTAGATACTGTGTGCTTTCCATAGACAGAGCCTAACATTGGCTGACATGGGCTAACTATGTAATTTAATTTTTGAGATGTGACTGTCAATAAAATTGTTAAATAAATATTATATTATTTTAAAATACTATAACTCATAAATAGTAACTCAGATTGAAAATCTGAGAGTACTATCAAGCTTTTATGGGTGTGATTTCTTTAGGTGGGGCCTAGCCTTGGTCGGCATGGGTGGAGGGTAAAATTTATGTTTTGGGAATTTTAAAGAAAAATAATATTATCTTAGGAAAGTTTAATTTATTCAAAAATAGTTCGTTTCAATGCAACGTCGAGCCAACTATTTCATTTCCTAAATAAAACAATGTAACGACAAAGAGACTCAACATTACAGAAAAATTGAAACGTGATTCCACTATTAAGTTCATTGATATAGATATGGGACTATGGGAGGATCCTGGAGTTGTTTGTGAAGTCTTTGAGAAAATTCGTTGGAAAAAAACGAGAGGTGACAAATTGATTCTTATTAGATGCTAATGGATTGACGAACGATGAATGCAGGACTCACTATTCATAAAAGATCGATCCAAACCTGGGTAGGGGTATATTTCTAATGGTTTACCATTCCCTTTTTCTTCCTTTCTAAATGATGAACAGAGGTAAATTTAACAAAACATTGACCATCATATCGATCATACTTGTGGGAATGGGATTTTTGACATGCGTATTCAAGAGGGGATTATATCATGAAAATTATTTGGACATATCCCCTTTATTTTAATATGTAATTAATGAGGGACAAACTAACAAGGCTCATGTTCACTGCCTTGGGTGTTCATTGTGATCTCTCTACCTCCTTGCGTTCATTTCCTACGGACCCCTATGCTCACGGTGGATTCTTTTCAGGAGGTTCCGAACATTATCAGACCCCCTAGAACGATGGAAATATGTCTTGGAGTACACTGCAATGGTGGAAGACACAACAAGGATCACAATAGACTTCCAGATCATAAAACAAACTGCCGGATCGAGTCCAGCGGCCCGTGGAAACACCCACTGGCTCGTGCTAGCGAAGGAAGCTCGGGACATCCACCACAGGAAGTGATCAGAGTCTAATAGTAGGTAGCCGATGATGGTAGGGGTGGAAATGGAAGCTACAATTCGTCACATGGATGGAGGGACATGGTCCAGCTACACCATGAATGTGGACCCCACGGTGACTCATAGGGTGGTTTGAAGACATGGTTTTTGCCGCATCGTGGGAAGAAAAAACAGGTCCACTCCAGTGGGCTAGTCTCGGACAGGGCCACTCCAGCAGGTTGGGTTGGTGCAGCGGACCAGGTTGGGGCAGATCCCGTATACCCGATCAGTTCGGGTCGATCCACTCATGCCAGATCGAACCCGATCCCCACCACCCCCTTTGCACTAAAAGGAACATATCTTCGAAACTATAAGTCTGATTAATGAGTCATTTATAGAGTTTGGACCCTCATGGGGAGGTGTTCTTTTGGTATACCCTATATGGGTTTTATTGGAATATGAGATATGACTGATGGATTGAGGATTAGATTTTCCAAGAATCAAACACACTACCTATGGGAATCTTCCAGTTGGCTGTGATGATAAGACTGTGACAAGTTGGTCCAGGTGTCCCAACATGTCTGTTTAATGAGTGGGACTAGGGTACCTAGTAGAGCAAAGTGAAAACTAGTTCTAGGGGACCTCATGGTCCTAAGTGACAAGTGGGTCTGCAAGACCTAGTAGGCCTATGTGATGATAAATACTAGGTTACCCAGTAGGCCTAGGTGATGAGTAGGTCTAGGTGACCCAGAAGGCCTAAGTGACTCGTCAAGGATGAGTGCCTCAGTAGTACAAGGTGTTCATTTTTTTGACTAATATTCTTCCTTTTCATACTTTAGATAACACTTGTTTGAGCTGACTCTAGTGACTCTCTTGACTATACTTCTTAGAGGATACACATTGTGCACCTCTTTGGTAGTATACATTGTGTATTTCTCTATGGTATACCTTTTTGGTTAGGTGTCCCTAATAATTAATGTTTTACTGACCCCTACACGAGCTTCGCCCACACATGTCATGTATTGTGAATATGATTGATGATTTCATGGAGTCCTTGGCTGACCAAGGCCTGGTGGTGCTTAGAGTGACCCGATAGAGGATATATACTTCTGCTACTTCATATATCTATTTTGGTACCTACCTTTAGGAAGGGTTTTCTGAGAAGGCGTTCCATAGACATATACTTTTACTTTTCTATTTCATTTGGGCTTGTATTTTGGCCCCATTTACCTTCAGTTTTTTATTATCATACCTTGTGTTATTTTACTTAGTTTTTTCACCTTCCAACATCTCTTGCTTGTAGTTGTGTTCATATGTACATGTACTTAGGAAAATGCCTCCCTTATTTTTGGGACATGCCTACTTAGTTCTAGTCACCTACCCCGGGCCTATGTGAGATGGTCTTTGGTTAGTCACGACATGAGCCCCAGGGGATGGTTCGTGACAATGTTTATATGGGTCTAGTGAAAATGAGAGGTACTATTTTCTACTCCATCCTCTACAAAAACTAATTTATTTGATACAAGTTCCTCCCACTTTTTTATAACCACCCATTTTGTTGATGTGTTAAAACATAAAATTGAGATCATGTATTTTTTATGGAGTTATTGATTCCCCCAAGAAAGAGGAAATAGTAGGGTTTTATGTGTTTTTATTGTTTTTTATCAATATATGACATGGAGTTAGTCCAGGATTTCTTCATTCTCAAACTGGACATATTTGACACCATCATTCAGATGGAATGGCTTATCTACCATCATGATGATATTGATTGTTATCATTGGAGTGTTAATTTCCTTAATATTGATGAGATATCTAAGTTGTTTTATGGATAGTTGGATCTGAGTAATTTTCTTGAATAACCTTCCCCCTAAATCTAAAGAGTTTGTTTTGCACTATTACACTTGATACTATTGTGGTTTCTTCTCTTATTTTTCTTCCCACAGGTTTTTAGGACATTCTTGATGTATTCCCAGATGAATTATCTGGTCCTCTTCTATATAAGTGAGTAGAGTTTATGATTGACCTTGTATCTATGTCATAAACTATCTCAATCCCCTTCTAATGTATATTACTAGTTGATCAAAAAGAGATCAAGATCTTGAAGGATGATTTCACGGGGAATGGTTTTGTTTTCACTGGTGTTTCATCGTGGGAATACCTTGTTCTCTTTTCCATTAAGGCTAGGGTTTCACTTATATTGTGCATACACTATTTTAAGAAAAACAAGGTAACAGTAAGTAATATTTATCATTTTTCCCATGTTGATGGGTTTTTAGATCAATTGAGATGGGAAAAGTAATGTTCAAATATCATTCTTTCGTCGGGTTATCATCATCATAGGGTTTAGGAGCTTGATATACTGAAGTTGGTTTCCCTGATTAGGTATGACCTCTATGAATATATTATAATTCAATTTAGTCTTACTAAAAATCCTTATGTTTCTATGTCTATGATGAATCATATATTCCATCAGTATCTTGACATAATTTTGGTTGTGTTCATAGATAATATTTTTCTTTATTCCACTTATGAGTGTAATAAAGAGTGTTATCTATGTTTGGTTTCGAAAATCATGGAGAGTTTCTTTTTTTATATATAGATTTCGAAATGTACTTTATGGATCTAAGTAATAATTTTCATGAGACACATGATTTTTGATCAAGGATTAGCAGTTGATTCTGTAAAGGTGATGGTTGTTTTTTCATTGTAGGATCCACAAAATGCTTTTTCGATTCTGAGTTTCATTGTTCGTAATATATAATATTGATGGTTTTTCAAGGAATTGATGATGTCGACATCAAATCTGACTGATATCCCAATTAAAGTGGTGAAATTAAAATGGGATACAATGATTCAGACTTCTTTCAATGAAATAGAATGACTTCTAACATTGGAACCTATTTTGACAGTACCTTATCCAGGTATTTGGTATGTGGTGTATGATGATTCATCTGGTGTGGGATTGGGTTATATTTTTATATAGGTCAATAATTTGGTATATTATTATTCGTATCTTCTTATACCTTCAAACATTTCATTTCAACATTTCTAACCACCTAGGGAAATGGATTCTCATCATGGATTCCCTCGGTAGGAAGGGACAACCATATGCAATATTGAATTCAATGGTAGAGTGGAACATGATGGGGCTCTTCACTCATTAACATCTGGATTCTTAGTAAGATGGTTTGGGTATAGTTCTGACTAGTGTTCAATTATCTTCATCTCCCCATGAGTATATTCAACAGAGTCAATAGTAATATAATGATTTCATAGGAAATAGAGTAACCATTTATTGTTTGGATACCATTTCTAGATAGTCACTCCCTTCCGATGGAATTCTCCTCTTCAAGAATCAGGTTTTCATCCAAAAATTTCTAAGGAGTTTATTTTTATTATAATTTTAAAGTTCATTGTGGCCCATTACTACATGTACTATGAATAAGTATTATGATCTGAACTATAATTTATGGTGTCTGGGTATGAAGTGGGACACTGCAAAGTATTTGTCCCCCTATTACACCAACATGTATATAAAGGCAGAGAACCTGAATCCTTTTGGTTTTCTATTAGCTCATTCAGTGATTTTTTATAAATGGAATGAGGTTTCTATAGACTTAATTATTGTAATACCATGGACTCCCTAAGGGAATAATACTATTTGGGTGTTCATTGATCTGTTAACGAAATCAACCCATTTGATTCTAATCATGGACACCACTAAAGATACAAATATGGGTAAACTGTATGTCTAGGAGATTATGAAGTTACATGGGGTTCCCTTGGCTATCAAATTGAATTGGGAACCTAGGTTTTCCTCCCAATTTTGGAATATTCTCTAAGAGGAAATGGGGACTCAAGTTTATTTGAATACAACTCACCATCCACAAAAGGATGGTCAAACAATACATGTTATTCAGATCATGGATTATATTCTCTATTCATACCTCTTGAATTTTATTGGATCTTGATAGAGACATATAGTACTATTGAATATTATATATAACAAAATTTATCAATCGTCCATCAGAATGTCTCCCTTCGATTAATTGTATGGTCTCCCATACATATCAACTATTTTTTGGTTAGAGGTGAGAGAGGCCTATCTTGTGGGACAAAGTATCATTCAGTATAAAATTTGAATGATTTGTGATATACTTTGGTTTCTTGTAACAATTTAGATCTGTAAGAAATAGTATCCATATCGTCAGCATTGTACATTTTATTTTTACATTGGTGACCAGGTTTTTTTATAATTTCTCATTGGTTGGATGACTATCGACATAGGATTATAGAATGTTGGCTTCAAGATATGTTATGAAATTTGATGTCACTGAGCAGCTTGGGTAGGGTTCATATTGGACAACATTACTGGTTTAATTGATAGGTATCCATGATGCTTTCTACATATCTCAATGATGGAATTACCATCATAATATCTCTCGTATTTTGATTTAGGAAGAGATTGAGTTGGATCCATAAATTTCGGTTGTATCAAAACTAGTGGATATCATAAATTCTTCAGTGAATGTCTTGTGTTCTATGTATATCTCATTGTTTAGAGTTATGTGGAGAAATGGTCAAGAATCTCATGGGACTAGGGAGTGTGAATCATTTGTGGGGGAGAAATGGACTCAAATCTTTCCAAAGATCCCATCCTCCACATGAATTCCTATAGAAGGAAAGACTTATAATGGTGATATTATGATATCCTGTATTTTAAGGTATTCTATTTGGATGATTAGGAGTTTAATCTCTATTTCTAAAGGCTTGGGATACATGTTTTTGGATTTTATATAGAACCTAGGGTGAATTCTATTTACTAGTAACTTGTTCATCATAAGTTATAGATTACAATATAAATCCTTCCATGCGAACTGACAGTAAGACAGTTTACGACACAAGAATATTGCAAGCTGTAAAATAGTTTTTACAATGTAAATTAGTTTGACACTAAATGATCTGATTTTACTCTATAAAATCATCAACCTGTATAATTTAATCAGATTCAACATGTTATTCACCATAGATGCATTATATGGATTTTACACCATAAGAAAACTATTAAAAATATAAATCCTTCATTCTATTAGGTTTTTATGAAACTACCCTTTTGATGTTTCTTAATTCTGTAAGCCACTCCTCTATCAAACCATATGTATCCTTCAAAGAAATATTGGGTGTCTCCACTCTTTATGGATCAATTCATTCAACGGTTTATCTCCATGGTGGTTCCAATGGGTCCCTCTCTATAAGTGACATATTTTTATCTTACATTCCATTGGTTATAACAGTTATACGACACTGTATTTCAGATTCATTAACCCTATAGTGGAATTATTTTATCATTCCTATATTTGAAGTGAAATATTTTTTTGGGCTTAGTCTTTTGTTTTTTGTGGTGTGGAAGGTCATTATTTTTAGATGTTTGTAGCATTCAAACCCTCTCTATAATTTTTTATTGTGATTCTTTTTTATGGGAATTAATTCTTGTAACTATGTTGTTTTATTTTTGTTCCTTCTAGTTTTGGTGGATCTTTTTTAGGGTGTCTGTGACTTGAAATTTATGTAAGTGGTTCTATATCATAACATTATTTAATGAACCATGATTTCTCATGTTCTATAAACTGATTTATAAATTAATTTTCATGATTGTTTTATATAGATAAATGGATTTTAAATAAAATATTGTTCTTCCATTGGGATTTTTAAAGTAAAATGGATTTTTAAAAGAATTGAAAAATGGGTTTCCAGATAAAGTTTGAATAAAGATATGGTTTTTTTAAATTGATTTTGAATAGATCATTCAAAATGATCTAAAAATTTCAACACATGGGAAGCCATGGGTACTTATGTGGAAGGTGTAGCTAAGGTCCATCTTTCATTTTATTAATGGGGGATTTACTTGTGGGGTGTTCTTTTGCTAAATAGGCCCATTTTTAAGGGAGATGATGTTGAAATTTTTGGTGGGTTAACCCATAGGGTGTTCCTCTTCTCTATATGCCTATGATTTAGGAACATGAGTGTGCACTAGTCACTAATTGTGGTATAAGTAGTTTTCTATCCTAACCTATTCTGGATCATGGCATGTTTTTCCTTTTCTTTTTCTTTATTTCTAAAATTAATATACCTACCAGACTTTGATAAATATTTATATAAATTTTTGATTCAAACTATTTTTCCTAGATTCTTTTGGAATTATGAAAAGGGGAAATATTTAAAATGATATTGATATAAGATTCTTTATCATATGTAAAGACCCAGAAAATCCTATGGAAATTTTTTTCATAAATATATGGGAATTTTTTGAGTCCTCAGTTTCTAACAGCGCCTGATTCCAAGGCCTGGTGTGCCCGGAATCAATTTCTGATGTTTTGTTCGGGTACGTCCAATAAACGTATGTGCGGGATTTTATATCTTTTGAACAGGTGCTCGGAATTGAAATCCAAGGACACCGATGAACTCGTAGCACCGATATTCACTTAAGGAGACCTTCATTGCAGTGGCGTTTTATCGGTAGTGGAAGTTATTTTTTGGGGGAATCTTATTAAATTAAATAAAAATTGTGTATGATATAATTTTTATTTAAAAGGTGGTTATTTTCTCCAATGGGATGCTGGAGGTGGGGCCCACTCCCACTTAACCTCCTATGGGAGGATATTATGTGGTGGGGCCCACACGAGCTAAAACCCCTTAAACTCCCCTTTTGAACCCCTTGACCCCCAATTAATAGGGGAAACTCTTGGGATTCTCCTTTATGGTGCCAACCCAACTAATTAATGATTTAATTAATTGATTTGTGTGTTTTAATTATTTTGAATTCATTTTTCCAAAATAATAATATGAGTGATATTATTATGGTTGGGTGGGCATAATATTTTCTTTGGATGGGAGAATTGGGAGGACATCACCCTCTCCAGCGAAGAACATGAGGAACTCATTCATCTTCTCCCTTCTTCAAATGGGGTAAGAAAGTGAGGAGACGCCCATGAAGAACGCCCATCTTATTTCCTCTTCCTCCGCATCAAAGGAGAAGACGCCACCTGCGAAGAACATCGCCAATGATGATGTCCCCTCCTTATGACTTCAAGGGAATGATGCCACCCTCCCACAACTTTGTCAATGGTCAACAACAATTGAGGTAGGGTTTTGAATTAGATTTTGAATTCCTTTCTTTTAAGTTCTTCATTTCTCTTGGAAAAAAATAATAACCGCGGATTGACCTCCGAATATGTCGATCCGTAGAACGGATGTTGACAGTGGGATGGGTTAGAGATTAAGCTGGGGTTTGTTTCTGGTTCAATTATATGATGGTTTGTTGTTTGATCCTCTAACGTAGAGGGAATAGGCTAACGAACAAGTCCAGACCCTCTACCAATTTGTTCTTGATGCGCGGTTTGATGGGTGATGGGTGAACGGAATGGAAACCCTGATTTGAGTCCATCGTAGTGAAGATCAGGACCCGAGGAGGCCGTAGGTGTAGACGAGAGGAAAAACGGACCACCGGAATGACTTCTAGGGCTTGCGGTGGAGAAGAACAAGAATATGCGGGTTCCGAGAAGGACAGGTGGCCCCATCTGGTGCCTCTATTACAGACCCCCCCCTCTTCGTGCCTTGCATGTAATGCGCTCAACCAGCTAGCCGAGCCGCTGCTGGCCGAGCGGGCCAGGCCGACTGCCACGCATGCCGGGCTGCCCTCACACGGACCGGGCCACAGCCGCCAAGGCCGAGCCACACCCGCCAGGCCGATCTGTGCCCTACCAGGCTGGACGTGGATCCGGTTTGGGTCAACCAGGTTCTGGCCGACATAGAGCGGGTGGGGCAGGGTCGGACTGGACCCAGACCCCCCTCTTCAGACCACTTTTGGTTTTTTGCCCATAACATGAGTTACGGACCTCCGATCGATGCACCATCAGTTGTGTAGGATAACTTGGATCAATATGGTCGTTTCAATATATCACACTCAAGGTTTTGGCGATGTTTTTATATAGCTGGGTTGGTTCGAACCTAAAACCAATCGGGCCCTTGGAGCAGAAACACTTATAATTTAAGGATCGGGCGTCCAATTGACATGTCGTCAACTACGTTGGTTTCCTTTTGATGAGATGATACTTCTAGAATACTCCACATAGGATTCGTATGAGGATCATGTATGGCAGGGTTGGATTGTACCCAAAATCCAACCGGCCCCTTAGAACGGAAATGCCCATAACTCTCAAATCCGGCGTCCGATTGACGCATCATCTGTCGCTTTGGGTTCCTTATGATAAGACGAAACTATGAGATACATAAACTTAAGACTTAGTGATAGTTGATGTATCAAAACTTTGCTCGAGGAGCAGGCCCTCCTAGAATCGAGCGTGCTGTGTGTGGGAACCCTAGGGCTTGTTGCGACTGAGATGACAGAATCCTCCATGGGTTCGACAATGATGACTACTGTATCAGAATCCTATATCGGTTTGACAGTGACAACTTCTATACTGGGATCCTCTGTGGGTTCAACAGTAGTGAATTCTGTACTAGGATCCTACGTGGGTTCGACAACAATGACTATTATACCAGAATCCTACGTGGGTTCGATAGTGACGACTTATGTTTCGAGATCCTCTGTGGGTTCGACATTAGTGACTTCTATACCAGGATCCTAGGTGGATACGATAGTGATGACTAATATACTTAAATCCTACATGGGTTCGACAGTGAGGAATTCTGTGCTAGAATCCTACATGGGTTCGACAGCGCTGATATTGTTCCAGGATCCTACATGGGTTCAACAAAGGATATGATTCAGAGGCTACATATAATCATCTCTACCCCACTTCATGTGTTGTATACCTATGTAAGATGAGTCATGTCCTTCAACCATTAACAATGTCTAAATTGACTTTACTTACTTTGTGTAATAGTTTGTTCTTAGGATCAAGGGTTGGATTCGGACTGTGATTGATAACTTATGTATATGTATGGGTATATACCTATGTAGGGTTTATTGATACTTTGTGATTGTATCTTTCTATTGTGGTTTATACTTTGTGGATTTTGTGAGACCTTGAGGATCTCAGGGTCTCTACTAAGTATCATTATATTCACACCTACATGGGTCATGCCCGCACCTCATTGTGTTGGATACAGACAACAGACAGCGCTGACAGAGGCGGAGTGTACGAGGTCTGGATGCTACCTGGAGGTGGACCTCACGACGAGTTGGTACCCGGAGGAGATGTACATACATGGATCACTAAGGAGGATTTATGTAGCTACCCTTCAGGTAGGATCTGTGGTGGATGATCCAGGAGCTGCTAGGCACCTTCCAGCTGTATGTCTTTTTAGTTGTTCCTATTTTCCCTTTACTTGTACTTTATTGTTGGGCTTGTATTTATGGCCCTTTTTTACTTTCCAATGATTCTTCTGTATTGAGTTTTTACTTAGAGTTTGCTTATGCTTGTACTCTAGTTGTGTTTGTTTGCAGTTATAAGGGAAATTCCTTCCCAGTTTAGGGATTTACGCCTTTGGTGCTAGTCTCCAGCCCCTGGCCTATGGAAGGTGGGATTAGCATAGTTACGACACGGGAGCTGGAGGGACGGGTCGTGATAAATTGGTATTATAGGAGTCAGTTATACTGCAGAACATGAACTCTGATTCTTTTAATGGCAATAGTTTTAAGTGTTTTGGGTGTGGTTATCAGTTTAGGGAAACCGGTGTTAGTGTGGTGGCCAACGTATCCATACACTAGGACTCTGACTTGTGATCTCCGATAGAGTACATGAAAACACTAATAGCGTGTGTTTTTCCTTTGAAAATGTTTTCCTCATGATTACTTTGGGTCAGCTCACCAGGTATACTGATTTAACCATGACACACCTTTTTCTTTTCAGGATGTCCCCAAGAAGGCAGCCATCTAGGATTCTGAGATGGTATCCCATCGAGCAATGAGTCTTCAGTGTAGGGCCCCATCACAGCAGAGGTACCAGCTGTACCACTAACTGCTGGGCCACCGATACAACCAGCTCCAGTAGTAGAGAGTGCATTCCATCTGAGTGCATTGCATGAGTTCCAGTGCCAGAGACTGCCCTGGTTTTGGGGAGAGGCAGACCCACAGGCAGTTGAGGATTGGATGGAGGCTGTTGTGAGAGTTTTCATATTGTTAGGGACACTATGCGACCTCATGGTGATCCTTTCCTTGAGTCGATTACACGAAGTAGTGGCCATATGGTGGAGCCTGATGCTCCAGGTGCATGATGAAGAATCACTACTCTGAAAATACTTCGAGAGCCTGTTCTGGGCAGATTTTTTACCCACCACCCTTCATGCGGTGTGGATTCAAGAGTTGCTTCACTTGCAGCAGGGAAGCATGACAATAGCTCAGTACTCAGCGAGGTTCCCTGACCTCTCGTTCTACTCCACAGATATGGTATAGGACGCATTTTTCAGGGCCCGGACAGTTGATCAGGGACTCAGGCATGAGATCAGGGCTTCAATGATCTCCCTCCACATCCCGACGCAGATGGGGGTAATGTAGCGAGCCCTGCTTTTGGAGAGTTTCCTTTGGGACCAGTCTCCAGCTGCGAGACCCACCACTAGTCGATATGCACCAGTGTCTTATGCGGCTAGAAGTAAAGAGATGACGCAGGGGTCCAAGAGGACTAGACCCATAGGTGTTTGACTGCATGACTTAGGTTTGGTTGTATGGAGAACACAAGACAGAGCTATCCATACGAGGAGCAGGCAGTTCTATGCATGCGGCGCGCTGGGTCACATGGCTCGAGACTGCCGGACCCGCCCTGAAGATGATCAGCAAGCAGTAGGGGGACCTCCTAGGCAGAGGCAGAGGTTTGACTTTTTTGGTCTTCTGGGAGCAGGCAGACGTGGCAGAGGAACTAGATGAGAAGTAGGTGGTGGATGACGTTTCGAGGCCCTATCACCACCACCACCAGGAGGTCCACCCAAACTGCAGGGAACGGGTGGAAAGGGGAGAGCTCAGCTTCAGGCAGCTGAGACCTATGACCATAGTGCTCTGGGAGTAGGTGGACAAGAGAGGGAATAGTTCCAGGCATATATTCCTTTGTTCATGAAGCCTCTAGCTTCGTTGATGTTGTTGTTTGTGGTTTCATTGTGTCTATGTACTTTGATCTGCAGTAATAAAAGACACTTGTCCTTGTGACGTTTGATTTCCTGCCTTTGTGTGGATAATACAAAGAGATTCCAGATAAAAATTTTGACTTGACCCTCACATTAAAGATTCCTACTAGAGGAGACCCAGTGACCACACACTAATGCCGACAGTGTGACTCAACCCTTGGAGGCGAGAGTAACAGTTGGATCTCTTGGTAGTAGCATCAAGGCCTTACTACGTTGTCCATGTCATGTAATAGTACTATTCATGTCAGGACAGACTATATTAGGAAATGGGTGTGGTTCATCCAGGGGATGAACCCATATTTATCTTTTCAACAAAGTAGAAATCATAGTATCTCCTGTAGGACGTAGGTGACGAAGGGTGTAGACGAGTTATTTTAAATTGGCTAGTCTCAACCATAGTTCGTTGGGAGAATGCTTTACAGTCTAATCTAACCACCAGATTCTCAGGTATATCTTCTCTCAGAAGGACCTGAACCTGAGACAGCGGAAATGACATGAATTCCTCTAGGACTATGACCACGGGATAATCTATACTCCTGGAAAGGGGAACGTTGTAGCTGATGCTCTAAGTAGAAGATCAGGAACTCAGTTGCTAGGAGAGGTGACAGAGCAGCTGGCCGCATTGTAGATATCCTTTGTGGATCAAGACGAAGCAGCCATTCTATAGTCTCTCACAGTCACATCCCCACATATTCAGTGAGTCAGGGAGGCGCAGCATGGGGACACTAACTGTGAGACACGACGTGCTCAGATATCCTCAGGGCAGGAACCCAAAGGATTTTCTGAAGGTGGGGAGCACGTCAATCCCTTCAGAGGACGTACCATGGTACCAATTGCACTTCATGAGGAAGTGTTTCAGGAGTTCCACACATCCCCTTTAGCATTACATCCAGTGGTGGTAAATATATACTAGGACCTTCGATGTCAGCACTGGTGTCTAGGTATGAAGAAGGAAATAGTGGAGTTTGTCTCTCGATGCCTCACTTGTCAGCAAGTGAAGGTGGAGAATCAGGTACCAGCAGGCTTGGTTCAGCCTTTAATGGTCCCAAAGTGGTCGAGGGATGAGATATCCATGGACTTCATGACGGGTCTTCCACGTACGTCCAGGGGACATGACTCGATTTGGGTGATCATCGACCGACTAACCAAGTCGGAAAACTTCCTACTGACTGGAGATGGTACGAGCTACCACAGAGCAGGTGCAGGTCATCCAAGAGTGGATAAAGACTGTGGCGAGCTGAAAAAAGTCATATATTGACCGGAGACGGAGACCTCTAGAATTCAAGGATGGAGACCACGCCATTCATTGGGTCTCACCTCGACAAGGTCTACGATGATTTATCTGAGGTGGTAAGTTATCTCCGCGAGTCATTAGTCCTCTTCAAGTCCACATGAGGGTAGGCGAGGTGGCTTACCGCTTGGCCCTTCCACCTCAGTTGCACCGGGTTCATGATGTCTTCCACGTATCTCAACTGGGGGGATACATGCATGATCCATCCAATATTATCAACCACAGGGAGCGTGACATCGATGACGGGGCGAATTTCACAGAGGTTCTAGTAGAGAATGAGGATCGACATAAGCGGGTCATGTGTGGATGGTCGATTACATTGGTGGGTGTTGGCTGGTAGCATGGGAACCTCCAAGAGAGCACATGGGAGTGGGAGGCTCAGATGCGTGCTCAGTACCCCTATTTGTTCCCTTTGTGTGAGTTGTAGCTTACGGGGACATAAAGCCCAAATGTGGGGAGAATGTAAAGACCCAAAAAAATAATGTGGAAGTTTTTTTTCTTAAATACATGGGAATTTTACGAGTCCGTAATTTCTGAAGTTGCCTGATTCTGAGGCCCGATGTGCCTGAAATCAATTTCTGAAGTTTTGTTCGGGTACGTTCAGTAAACGTATGTGCCTGATTTTATATCTTTTGAACCGGTTTTCAAAATTGAAATCTGAGGACACGGATGAACTCCCAGCACTGGTATTCACTTAAGGAGACCTTCACCGTAGTTGCATTTTATCGGGAGTAGAAGTTATTTTTTTGGGCAATTTTACTAAATTAAAAAAAAGGTGTGTGTGACATAATTTTTATTTAAATGTTGGTTATTTTCTCCAAAGGGAAGTTGGAGGTGGGTCCCACTCCCACATAACCTCCCATGGGATGATATTATGTTGTGGGGCCCACACAATCCCAACCCCCTTACACTCCGCTTCTGAAACCCTTGAGCTCCCCATTAATAGGGGAAACTCTTGGGCTTCTCCTTAATGGTGCCAACACAAATAATTAATGATTTAATTAATTGATTTGTGTGTTTCAATTCTTTGGAATTCATTTTTCCAACATAATAATATGAGTGATATTATTATGGTTGGGTGGGCATAATCTTTTCTTTGGTTGGGAGAATTGGGAGGAAATCACCTTCTCTAGTGAAGAACACAAGGAACTCGATCATCTTCTCCCTTCTTCAACTGGGGCAAGAAAGTGAGGAGATGCCCACGAAGAATGCCCATCATCTTTCCTCTTCATCTATGTTAATGGAGAAGATACCACCCACGAAGAACATCGTCAACGACAAAGTCACCTCCTTCTGACGTCAACGGAATGACGCTGTCATCCCATGAATTTGTCAACGGTTAGGGACAATCAAGGCAGGGTTTTGAATTCGAGTTTGAATTCCTTTCTTTTAACTTCTTCATTTCCCTTGGATAAAAACAACGACCTCAGATTGACCCCCGAACATGTCGATCCGTAGAATGGATGTTGATTGCAGGATGGGTTAGTTATTAAGCTGGGGTTTGTTTCTGGTTCAATTTTAAGCTGGATTACTGTTTGAGCCTCTAATGTAGAGGTCACGGGATAACAAACAAGTCCAGACCCTCCGTCAATTCGTTCTTGATGCGTGGTTTGATGGGTAACTGGTGAATGAAATTGAAACCCAGATTTGAGGCCTTCGTAGTGAAGATCAGGACCCGAGGAGGCCGTAGGCATAGGAGAGAGACTAAACGGACCACCGAAATGACTCAGGTAGCCCGCGGAGGAGTGTGGTGGTGCGGGTCACCGGCGCGGCAGCGCCAGCGACAGAAGGCGGCGGCCGGCACCGGCCGGCTGCCTGGGGGCGGCGGTGCCCCTTGCGCGCCGGCAGCGAAAGGACGCCACGACTCCGGCCACCACGGAAGAGCGGAACCTGCATCCACGGATTCTGGGATGGAAGGGCGGCGCTAGCTGGTGCCGTCTTTATGGAACACCGGGGGGCCGCGGCCACCCCCCCCCCCCACTCTGCGCCTTGCGCGTAACACGCTCGGACAGCTGGCCGAGCCGCGGTCGGTCGTGCTGGCCGGGCCGCCTGCCACTCGCGCTGGGCCGCAGTGGCCAGGAAAGGCCACACCCTACCACGCCAGACCTGGAACCGGGCCGGGTCGACCCAGTTCGGGCCGGCCCAGGGCGGGTTGGGCCGGGTTGGACCGGACCCAGACCCCCCCTCTTCAGACCACTTTTGGTTTTTCACCCATAACATGAGCTATGGACCTCCGATTGATGCATTGTCAGTTTCTTATAATTCTTTGGATAAATACGGTCGTTTTGGTATATCACACTCAAGGTTTTGGAAAAGTTCGGGTTTGGATGGGTCGGTTCGAACCCGAAACCAACCGGGCCCACAGAGCGGAAACACTTATAACTTAATGATCGGACGTTCAATTGACATGTCATCAACTACGTTGGTTTCCTTTTGATGAGACGGTCATTTTGGAATACTCCACATAGGATTCGAATGAGGTTGGTGTATGGTCCTGTTTGATTGTACCTGAAATCCCACCGACCCCTTGGAACGGAAATGCCAATAACTCTCAGACCGGGCATCCGATTGACGCACCGCCCATCGTGTTGGGTTCCTTATGATAATACAAAACTACAGGATACATCAACTCAAGATTTTGTGATAGTTGATGTATCAACACTTGGCTCGAGGAGTGGACCCTCCCGGAATCGTGCATGCTGTGTGCGGGAACACTAGGGCTGGCTGCCACTGAGATGACGGAATCCTCCGTGGGTTCGACAGTGATGACTACTGTACCAGAATCCTACGTGGGTTCAACAGTGATGACTTCTATACCGGGATCCTCCATGGGTTTGATAGAAGTTACTTCTTTACTAGGATCTTACGTGGGTTCGACAGCGATGACTACTGTACCAGAATCCTACGTGGGTTCGATAGTGACGACTTTTGTACCGGGATCCTCCGTGGGTTCGACAGCAGTGACTTCTGTACCAAGATTTTATGTGTTTTTGACAACGATGACTACTATACCAAAATCCTATGTGGGTTCAACAGTGACAACTTCTATGCCAGGATCCTACGTGGGTTTGATAGTGATGATATTGTTCCAGGATCCTATGTGGGTTCGACAGAGGAGATGATTCAGAGGCTACATTTAATCATCTCTACCCCTCTTCGTGAGTTGTATACCTATGTGAGCTAAGTCATGTATTTCAACCATTAAAAATGTGGTAATTGATTTTACTTCCTTTGTGGAATGGTTTGTGCTTGGGCTCGAGGTTTGGATTCGGACTGTGATTGATAAATTAGGTATATTTGTGGACATATACCTAAGTAGGGTTTAATTGATACTTCGTGATTGTAACTTTCTACTATGGTTTATCCTTTGTGGATTTTGTGAGACCATGAGGGTCTCGGGGTCCCTACTGAGTATCTTTATACTCACCACTGCATGGGCTATGACCACTATTCATTTTATTGGATGCAGATGACAGACAGCGCTGACCGAGGCGGAGTGTATGAGGTCTAGACGGTACCCAGAGGTGGACCTCACGACGATTCGGGACCCAAAGGAGACGGAAAGACATGGATAACTAAGGAGGATATCTATACCTACCCTTCAGGTTGGATCTATGGTGGATGATTCAAGAGATTCTTGTCACCTTCCAGTTGTTTGTCTTTTTAGTTGTACCTGTTTTTCCTTTCCTTGTACTTTACTTTTTGGGTTCTATTTCTCGCCCTTTTAAATTTCCATCACTTCTTCTGTATTCAATTATTCATAGATTTTTCTTCCTCTTGAACTCTAGTTGTGTTTTTTCCGTTATAAGGGCAATGCCTTCCTAGTTTAGGGGTTTATGTCTTTGGTTCTAGTCCCCATCCCCTGGCCAATGGAAGTCGAGCTTGGGGTAGTTACGACACAGGCCCCCCAGGGGGGGACGGTTCGTGACATCATATATTAATAAATTCATTATTAAATGATGATATTTGGATTTTTTAATAGATAATTGATATGAAAAAACTCTGTGGGATCCTTATGATCCTTTTGAGATCACTCCCTACAAACCCCTTCGGTGGTGTGTAGACTTGGTTTTGTTTTCGGTTGCAAGGAAAGGAGAGGTGCCACAGTAAAGTGGTGAGGCTTCTATCATAATGGTTTGGCTAACTTGTGGTGATATGTTGGCATGTTTCCCACATTATCACATGGATTAGTAAATTTCTATTTTATTTTCCTTTACTATTAGACTCATACTTTGGGTCTATACTGACTTCTTGGACTGTTATCCGTTGTAACGCCTTGACCCTAGTTACCCAGAGTCGGTGCATTATTTTAATACATTGGCATGGTTACAAGGAATCAAGTCCTGAAGGACCGATTAGTTTAGCAGTCTTGGAAAATAGATTACATACATGAATGTTTCATTGCACTTTAAGACATACAAAACAACATAAATAATCATTATGAATGTCATTATTCCTTTGGCTTAACCCAGCATATCAATTACAATACACTTCTTGGAATCCTGGGAAAAATAAAACATATAAAGGGGTGAGCTCAAACGCTCAGTAAGGGTCAGCAATATAGAAAAAACTTTCATAAATAAGCATTAACATTTAAGGCAATTTATAACTAAAACAATAGACTTTTAAACATGAACTTCAGCATAATATGGAAAAAAATAAAATGAAATAATGTCATTTACTTATTCACATGGATATTCTACTAGTCGAATAATCACATGCAATATCACTAGCCACTTTCATATTTATGGAATGCATAATTCTAGACTATCATAACCACGTAGCCACGGCCTCATTCCAAGACTACAAATAGGATTTTGTCAAGGCCTTGTGCCAAGACACTAGTTTGACTCATGAGACCTACCAATTCATCGAGGAGCTATAGCGGGCTCAACCTGTCACTTATTAAGTCCAATGCATTCCTCATATGAACAGGTTTAATCATAACATAAACATTCTTATTAAAACTAGAATACGAAATGTCAATAATTTCTCCATAAACCATGAATGGTATAAAAATAACACATCCACAATCAAACATATCATAACTCATTAAATATAATAAGGAATATTTTATTATAATAAATCAACCTCAATCCAAAATAATATCTAGGAGAGGATGCTGACATAGTTGAAAAAGATGAGTAAAATTTTTTGAGAGAAATATCCTTTTTGTAAAATCATTTAGAAGTCACACATTTATAAAGGAAGTAATTTAAAAGATATTTTTAAATAAAATTGCCCCATACCACTTTGAAACTTTTGAAAAGAATTATCATTTCAAAACATTCATGTCCATATAAATAAATCCTTAAAATCATTTGGAAAACATTGATATTAATTAAAAAGATTTAGAAAGATAAATCATTAAAACATTTGAAATTATGATCTTGATAAAGAGTACCTTTAAAAATTCTTAAAATATTTATTTTGAAATAATTTTTATAAAAAATGGACATGGATTATTAAAATGTCCTAGTAGATACTTACACATAAACAATCTCGGATAATAATGAGACTGAGGAATTAACCCTTACCAATTTGGTAACTTACGAAACATACAACCCATGAAAGAGGTATCGTAAAATGAAAATGTAAATACACATAAATTAAATTGTATTAAATAAATAATAAAATTATGGGCAGTACATACACCACACAAAAGGTAATAGTGGCAATATGGCATTAATCTCACGGGAATAAGGAGTGAGATAAAAAACCCCTCACCTTGCACTTTCCTTTAGTCGAGAGTACGTTTAACCTCCTGTACGAAGATTGTAGTATGTTATTAAATTATACCGGAACCATATTAATATTTATGATATCATACATGATTCATTTATGACTTTATACTACCAATTTAATAATAATTTCCATGTTAAATTGGCATTTCGGGTAATAATCACTTTCTTTATCGTACGTGTTTTAACTTGTTACTCTTGATTGTATCACTTAGATCATGATTAAAATACTTCCAGAATATAAGACATGATAAATATATCATATATATTTAGAATATAAATATGTATAATATACATATATATCAAATGGAAAACACCGTTTATGGAGACGGTAGTCCGTACGTACGCATAAATGTTGTTTCTATTTTCATATAGTATTGAACGGAAGTAAGTGAATAAGATATATGTAAGTACATAAATACATATATATATATATATCCAGTAGCATTATTATGTCATATATTTCATACTTATTAGTAATATATATTTTTATAATCGTCGATGAAGGGTGAACATAGAAATGAATCTCATCACGCCAGGGAGACGACAATCCGTACGTACGCACGAGCAAAAATATCATTCTTTTGATATTAAAATAATATATAATTGGATGTTATATCATATATAAATAATACTTATAATGTTATATTTATTATTTAAATCAAATACACATCATTATTATACCCATCCAAATAATAATGTATTGAATTACAATTACACCACGACGTGGAGACGGTAAGCCGTACGTACGTACGTATGGTGACATGTCATTCAAATGATGGATAGAATAATGAATATGGATGTACCATATTTATAATAACATCAAAGTATATAGTAGATACTGGATTTATTATTTTAGAATTGAAATAACAAAGAAAGAATAATTTTAAGAAGAAAGGAACTTGAAAGAGGGTGGTGAAAACATTACCTCTTTTCGGGTTCTTCCATTTGATTTGATCGAAAGGGATCCCTAGGTTGGATTTAGGATAAAACTAAGGCATCTAGGTTTAATTGAGGGAAGTTGAGAGAGAAATTTGGCAGAGTTTGGCCTAACCAAAAGGCTTTGAAGGTGTGATGAATTGGATAGAAGTTGGGCCCTTTTATAAGGGGGAGGAGGGGCTCTTTATGTGAAACTTAAAGTATTAATTTATAATAAATTCATATTCGGTTTCTAATGGATCCAAAGTTTATTATTAAAAGTATAATGTGGGTATGGGTCGAAATAATTTCAACCAATATATTTTAGACAGGTTTGAGGCATTATATATACCATATCTTTTAGTTTTAACTCTTGATTAATTAGTTTAACACTTACCATGTCACTTTGTATTTTTATAATATATAGTTGATAAACATACTATATAAATACAAGCAACCCCAAATTGGTCCATTAATGATGCAAAATTAATGATATAAGTCATTTTTCTGAACCTTATATTTTGAGGAATAGAATATAAATTAATAATATAATATGTGCTTTAAAAACTCATTTATGTCAATTTTGACACTACTCAATAATTGATTTTTGGTAAAGTATTAACAACTTTATTAATTCGGAAAAAATAAATTTAATCAAAGATAACATGTAATATTAAACAATAAAATTTGTTTATGTCATCAAAACTTTCAAATTATATTTATTTTAACATTTATAATACCAATTATTTGATTCTTTCATTAATAAGGAAAATATTGCATCATTATTGTGTCATATATATTTTTTCTTTTTCAATGTCGAAAAATTATAAATAAAATACCATTATGTTAGAAATAGTTTTATCTTTCTAATTAATATTTATAATCGAAAATATAACATACATAAACCTATGTAAAATGTTTTTTTTCTAAAAGATATAAGCTTATATCATTTTTGTATTTACTTTAACATAATTAATATAAAGTGTCCCTATCACCCACAAGTTGCTCCGTGTTGTCCCAAAATTGACCGAAATATGCCCATCATCGGAAAAGTATTCACCAATAAGGTTAGGACACATTTTAGGGTAATTTATTATTATTATTATAATATTATTTTCTACCCTTATTTACTGGATTTACCCTTTAACCATGGTAAATAAAATATTTACCAAAATAATTATTCAAAATGTATAAAAATAAAAGATACATATTTACACAATTTGGACATCTTGATTCAAAATATGGAATCCATTTTTCCAACTTCAAAACACAGAAGTGGCAGAATCTGATTTAAAATTAATTTCTGCTGTCAAAACAAAAAGCGTGTTTTTAAGATATAATAACTATCAAAAGATTGACACTTGTTTATGTCCAGTTTAATTGTGAAATTATGTCCAATGATGAAAATTGTATTAAATGGTAAAAATATATTATAAGTATACTTTAAACCCACTCAAATTAAAAATTTATCACTATTAACTATTTTGATTAAAAAAGTTGGTTTTAATTAAAATTTAGTAATTTTCACTATTCATCAAAATATAAAAGTTATCCGAAAAGTACCAAAATTTGACACTAGGCTAAATTGATATTCTGAATCCAAAAATGAAGTCCATTTTGAGTGATAAAATTTATCAAATTTCAAAAATTAGGTACTACTTTTCATAATGGTTAGTTTGATTGGTTGTAGTGTGTGTTAGAACTCGAAGTTATGTACAACACACACTACTGTATTATTCAATGAGAAGCGTACCGTGGAAGCTTGGGGTGTTACATTGTAAATTTTTGATGTCCCCATTCTAAAGAATAAATTTATTTAGTCAAATTGAATATATAAAAGTTTAAAATATTGGATTTAAAGAGGGTTTACTATTAAAAGTTGGTAAAAGTGCATTTTTGAAAATTACTTCTTTTATCTGAAAAAAATGAATTTGTTCTTACATTATGTATAAGAAACTCATAATATCGATTACAAAATTATAAGTATTATATAATGTTCAAAATTTAGTTAAAACTATTAATAACCTCTTTTGAACGGCTTGTTTGGTAAGTCATGGTGCGCTTGAACTCGGTGTTGCGTGTTGTGCAAGTTATTGAATTATTTTGAAGATGTGACAGACTATGAAATATTGGGGTGTTTCATTCTTACCTCCTTCAATAAATTGTGTCCATTCAATTTGATATTGTTCTTCGAAAATAAAGTTTTAAAATAGAAAATATCTTTGTGGGAAAACATACATCAAAAATTTGGTTAATAAAATTTAGTCTTAATAATATGAAAAGAGAAATGACAGGGTCACCACAAAATTATGATCTCGATTAGGAGAACATTGGTGGAAATTAGAGACATGTATTTGGAGGAAAAACGTAAATATTTATAGGTAGTGATTGAGTTCATCAATCACAAACAAGTTTAAAATTGAGGTCCTTAAATTCATCAATCTATAATGATTTAAAATTCCATCGGTTCAACAAAATATAAGGTAATAGGATAACACATTTTTGGTCCTAAGATCCCTTAAATAAAGTATAAGAATTAATTTCTTCATAGAATAAGAGAAGGAGAAAAATATATACTTGACAAGTAGAGTTACATCTTTTAACTAATTTCTACCACAAACTCATCTTTCACTCTAAAAGATAATAGAACATAAAAAATATATTTTATTTATCCTATTCATTTGGGGTTAAAAAATGAATTCATAATTCGTCTACTAGACCTTCTTAAAATAAACTTCATTATTTAATCCAGGACATCTCGTGGGCCAGTGGTAGGTGATACACCCTTATCGCCCTTCGGTTTCGGGTTCAAGTCTCGCGGCCTAGCCGGTCGTGACGAGTTGCCACCCGACCTCCGGGTTGTCCTTTTATGGCAATCCAAAATTAATCTCAAACTAGAATTATCCAAAATACTTCTGTCCAAACTCACAGCCCAAAATTTATAAGGTAGGTAAACATAATGAAGATTCTTTTTTCCGTGTAATAACATGTGATTACCTTCATCATGTATTCATTTAAAACACTAAAACATCCTGAATTACCATAAAACCTTATTGATTACATTCATGATCCCTTATTTCTTATAGAATAATGGATATACTCATTCTATCCAAAAATGTTGTAAACTCCAACAATAACAAATCATTAATCAGTTTCATGGTAGTCAAGAATATCCAATATAATTTATTCAAATAAACCATCTCTTATTATAAAACCACTACCTCATCATCAGGACCATATTAAGGATTACCTTTCCTTCAACAATGTATTTTCAAAAATGTGTATTTTACTATTAAGTCAATCTTCATAGAACCATATAATTTCAAATCATCAATAAAATAGTACTGATGTACAATCCTTATTTACCTCCATAATTCATGTAACCAGTATATTGTTGATACAACACTAAAATTACATAATTCTCTAATAACAACATAAGAACTCTAGTCATTCCTCCTCATCTGTGGTAGTATCATAACTTGATTATTATCCAATATAATTATTTGGGGCATACTCTGATGATTTGGACATTGGTTCGCATAGTGTCCTAACTCCTTGCAGATAAAGCATTGTACATTTGAAACCTTTTTCTTACCCTTGCAGTCACGTATGTGATGTCCTTTTTCTCCACACTTATAACAAACTCCCATTCCGTTCAGGCAAGTTCCATGGTGTTTCTTCCCACAGTTATCACATATGGGAAAATTCTTCTTTTCCCTTTTCCCTTTATCCATATTTCTCTCTTCCTTCCTTTTCTTCTCTTGCTTCCCTTCAAATCCATAAAACTCAGTAAACTCTTTACTTATCTTATCAACACATGATACTATTTCGTCATATGATGATAATACATGAGAGACTATTTCCCTTATAAATGATGGGTTAATACCATGAAAGATATGATCCTTCTTATTCTTTGGATCATATGTATTACTAGAGTTCACATTATTTCAATTGGACGCCATTTCTATACAATAGCATAAACTAGGTCAGTTTATGAATTGCAATGAATAATTACGAACTTGTAAAATACCTAAGGCAAATTGAATAGTTTATGGATATAATCCATAGTCATAAAAATGTTTTCATTGAGTAAGTATATACTCATGAGCCCTTCATAATGGTTTGTAAAGAAAATTAGAATTATCTTAAGTATATCCCTTGGGAGTTTCATAACCAAGACTGTAGCAAGGCCCGTTGTAGTGCACCGGTTCCCGTTCGAGTCTAGCTCAAAGCAGTGTTTTTGGGTTTTACCCCTAGGTACATTTGTTCCAGAGCCACCTCTACCTGCTCATATCCAGAGAGGGATGTATTGATCGAAAAACACGCAAAATCACTACAATACCAAAATTCTAGGAAGTTCTTCTATACTAATCCTCAATTTCTATCTTAGGGCTGTGTGATATAATCAATGTTTATCTAAATCTAGTTTCTAAGGTTATTTCTAAACTTCCTCTGATACCAACTGTAACTCCCCGACCCCATTTACCCAGAGTCGGGGCATTATTTTAATACATTGGCATGATTAAAAGGAATCAAGTCCCGAAGGACTGATTAGTTTAGCAATCTTGGAAAATAGATTACATACATGAATGTTACATTGCACTTTAAGACATAAAAAACAACATAAATAATCTTTATGAATGCCATTATTCCCTTGGATTGACCCTGCATATCAATCACCAAACACTTCTTGGAATCCTGGGAAAAATAAAACATAGAAAGGCGGGATCTCAAACGCTCAGTAAGGGTATGAAATACAGTGGAAATTTTAATAAATAAGCATAAACATTTAAGGCAATGTATAACTAAAACAAAATCCTTTTAAACATGAACTTCAGCATAATATGGAAAAAATAAAATCAAATAATGCCATTTACTTATTAACATGGATATTATACTAGTCGAATAATCACATGAAATATCACTAACCACTTTCATAATAATGGAATTCATAATACCAGACTATCATAACCACGTTGCCAAGTCCTCGTGCCAAACTACACATAAGATTTTGTCTAGGCCTTGTGCCAAGACACTAGTTTGTCTCATGAGACCTACTGATGCATCAAGGATCTATAGCAGGCTCCACCCGTCACCTATTAAGTCCAATAAAATCCACATATGAATAGGTTTAATCATAACATAAACATTCGTATTAAAACTAGAATATGAAATGTCAATACTTTCTCCATAAACCATGAATGGTGTAAAAATAACACATCCAGAGTCAAACATATCATAAATCATAATAATGAATATTTTATTATAATAAATCAACCTCAATCCAAAATAATATCCATTAGAGGATGCTAACATAGTTGAAAATGATGAGTAAACTTTTTTGAGAGAAATATCCTTTTTGTAAAATCATTTAAAAGTCACACATTTATAAAAGAAGTAATTTAAAAGATATTTTTGAATCAAAGTTTCCCATACCACTTTGAAACATTTGAAAAGAATTATCATTTCAAAACATTCATGTCCATATAAATAAATCCTTAAAATCATTTTGAAAACATGGACATTAATTAAAAATATTTAGAAAGATAAATCTTTAAAACATTTGAAATTCTGATCTTGATAAAGAGTACCATTAAAAATCATTAAAATCTTCATTATGAAATCATTTTTATGAAAAATGGACATGGATGATAAAAATGTCCCAGTAGATACTTACACATAAACAATCTCAGATAATAATGAGATTTAGGAATTAACCCTTACCAACTTGGTAACTTATGAAACATACAACCCATGAAAGAGGTATCATATAATGAATATGTAAATACACATAAATTAAAGTGTATTACACAAAGAATACAATTATGGGTAGTACATACACCACACAAAAGATAATAGTGGCAATATGGCATGAATCTCACGGGAATAAGGAGTGAGATGAAAACCCCTTACCTCACACTTTCCTTTAGTCAAGAGTACGTTTAACCTCCTGTACGAAGATCATAGTATGTTATTAAATTATTCCAGAACCATATTAATATTTATGATATCACATATGATTCATTTATGACTTTATACTACCCATTTAATAATAATTTCCGTGTTAAATTAACATTTTGGGTAATAATCGTTTTCTTTATCGTACATGTTTTAACTTGTTACTCTTGATTGTATCACTTAGATCATGATTTAAATAATTCCTGAATATAAAACATGATAAATATATCATATATATTTAGAATATAAATATGTATAATAGACATATATATGAAATGGAAAACACCGTTTATGGAGATGGTAGTCCGTACGTATGCATAAACGATGTTTCTATTTTCATATAGTATTGAATGGAAGTAAGTGCATAAGATATATGAAAGTACTCAAATACATATATATATATATATATATCCAATAGCATTATTATGTCATATATTTCACACTTATTAGTAATATATATTTTTATAATCGTCGATGAATTGTGAACTTGGAAATGAATCTCATCGCGTCATGGAGACGGTAATCCGTACATACGCACAAACAAAAATATCATTCTTTTGATATTTAAATAATATATAATTGGATGTTATATCATATATATAGAATACTTATAATGTTATATTTATTATTTACATCAAATACACATCATTATTATACCCATCCAAATAATAATGTATTGAATAACAATTACACCACGACGTGGAGACGTTAAGTCGTACGTACGCACGTATGGTGACATGTCATTCAAAGGATGGATAGAATAATGAATATGGATGTACCATATTTATAATAACATCACATTATATATGAGATACTTGATTTATTATTTTAGAATAGAAATAACAATGAAAGAAGAAGTTGAAGAAGAAAGGAACTTGAAAGAGGGTGGTGAAAACATTACCTCTTCTTCAGGTTCTTCCTTATGATTTGATAAAAAGGGCTCCCTAGGATGGATTGATGATCAAAATAATGCCTCTAGGTTTAAGTGAGGGAAGTTTAGAGAGCATTTGGGTAGAGTATTGGCGAACCAAAAGGCATTGAATGTGTAGATAATTGGTTAGAAGTTGGGTCCTTTTATAAGGGGGAGGAGGGGCTCTTTAGGAAAAACTTAAAGTATTAATTTATAATGAATTAATATTAGGTTTATAATGGCTCAAAAGTTGATTATTCAAAGTATAAGGTGGGTATGGGTCGAAATAATTTCAACAAATAGATTTTAGATAGGTTTGAGTCATTATATTAACCATATCATTTAGTTTTAACTCTTGGTTAATTAGTTTAACACTTACCATGTCCCTTTGTATTTTTATAATATATAGTTAATAAAAATACTATATAAATCCAAGCCACCCCAAAGTGGTCCATTAATGATACACCAATAATTATATATTTCATTTGGCCGAACCTTAGATTCTTAGGAATAGAATATAAATTAATAATATAATAGTTGTTTTAAAAACTCATTTATGTCAATTTTGACACTACTCAATAATTGATTTTTGAAAAAGTCTTAACAACTTTATTAATTAAAAAAAATTTAGAAAAACTAAAATGTCATATTAAACAATAAAATTCATGTACGTCATCAAAACTTTCAAATTATATTTCTTTTAACATTTATAATACCAATTATTTGATTCTTTCATTAATAAGGAAAATACTGCATGATTATTGTGTCAAATATATTTTTACTTTTTCAATGTCTAAAAATTATAAATAAACTACCATTATGTAGGAAATAGTTTTATCTTTCTAATGAATATTTATAATATAATATATAACATATATAACCCTATGTAAAAATTGTTTTTCTAAAAGATATAAGCTTATGTCATTTTTGTATTTACTTTAACTTAATTAATATAAAGTGTCCCTATCACCTACAAGTGGCTCCATGGGGTCCCAAAATCGACCCAAATATTCCCATGGTCGGACATGTATCCAACAATAAGTTTAGGACATGTTTTAGGTTAATTTATTATTATTATAATATTATTTGTTTACCCTTATTTACCGGATTTACCCTTTAACCATTGTAAATAAAATATTTACCGAAATAATTATTCAAAATGTCTAAAAATAAAAGTTAAATATTTACAAAATTTGGACATCCTGATTAAAAATATGGAATCCATTTTTCCAGATTCAAAACACAGAAGTGGCAGAAATTAATTTAAAATTAATTCCCGTTGTCAAAACAAAAAGCATGTTTTGAAGATATAATAACTATCAAAAGATTGACACTTGTTTATGTGTGGTTTAATAGTGAAATTATGTCCAATGAACAAAATTTTATTAAATGGTAAAAATATATTCTAAGTATACTTTAAAACCACTCAAATTCATAATTTATCACTATTAATTATTTTGATTAAAAACGTTGTTTTTAATTAAAATTTAGTAATTTTCGATATTCATCAAAATATAAAAGTTATCCGAAAAGTAAGAAAATTTCACCCTAGGCTAAATTAGATATTATGAATCCAAAAATGAAGTCCATTTTAAGACATAAAATTTATAAAATTTCAAAAAGTAGGTATTACTATTCATAACGGTTAGTTTGATTTGTTGTAGTGTGTTTTAGAACTCGAAGTTGTGTACAACACAAACTACTGTATTATTCAAAGAGAAGCGTACCGTGGAAGCTTGGAGTGTTACATTGTAAATATTTGATGTCCTCATTCTAAATAATAAATTTATTTAGTCAAATTTAATATATAAAAGTTTAAAATATGGGATTTAAAAAGGTTTCACTATTAAAAGTTGGTAAAATTACATTTTTGAAAAATACTTCTTTTATCTGAAAAAAAATGAATTTGTTCTTAAATTATATCTAAGAAACTCATAATATGGATTATAAAATTATAAGGTTTGTATAAAGTTCAAAATTTAGTTAATATTATTTATAACCTCTTTTGAACGGCTTGTTTGGAAAGTCATGGTGCTCTTGAACTCGGTGTTGTGTGTAGTGAAAGTTATTGAATTATTTTCAAGAAGTAACACACTGGGAAATCTTGGGGTGTTACATCAATTCTGTTGTTTTCATTCACTAATTGAATATATTTCCTCTAGTTTTTCTTCAGTTGTTTCAATATTATATATATATATATATATATATTCTATGTCATGTTATTCATATTTGTAGAAATAATTTCCTCTAGTTACTATTGATGTGTGGTTTCTACTCACCAGCATGTGGGGATTAGAAATTCCCATAGGGTATTATTGCATTTCCATTCAGAGCATGGATGGATGGTTTATCTGGGTTGGGATGTGACACCATTGATCCTGCTATAAAATATGTTATTATGTTCTCTATGAATTCACTATATAATAACATCCTAGTCTAAAAATATATTCTCTTGCAATATTGCTGATGAAGACACTACACCAGCCCTTTTTCTGAAAGATAATGGCCTTATAGAATAACTATAATAACTAACACGTGTCGATCATGATCCAATCAAAAAATACTTCCCTTTAACTGTACAATTAATAGTTACCTTCATACAGGATGGCTCATCAAAATCTGACTCATAAGAAATATCACCATCAGTATGAGCCTAACTCCTTCATGGATGAGTTGTTATGGACTCATACCTCTCCTTCAAGCATAATTTTAAATTATAATAATAAAAACAATAATTTAAATTTTTTTAGAAAAATACAAGCCACAATATGAAGTTATCTATCACTGTTAATCTCTATGAGAATCTGGTTAGTGTATATCTTATTATAAACATCAAACTGCATAACATTGGGATCATAAATAGCCTACATAACTATAACATATTAGTTTTTTCATTAAAATTACATGTAAATATATAAAAAAATTGCTTAATATTTTTCATTGATGAATATAAATCCTATAACTCCCAACTTAGTTTGTGACCTCTTACCACCCCCATTTTTGTTAACCTAATGACGATATCTTCTAAAAAGTATCTTCTATCAGTATGATCACAATAAATCCATTGATCGGGTTGGTATATCGTAATGTCAGTGAGATAAATAGGAATAATAAAAAACTATAAAAAACCTTATCCCTGAATTTATTTGTAATATTGTGTAAAAATATACAAAAACACTTTCTCATTAAAATATACCATTCTTCCCAAACAACGTTCTTTAATCTAACATCAACTAGAGGCCAAAAATCCTATTAATAATTTATAAAATAATGTTAATAATTAAATAAATGCAGCAAATATTTTTTACATATGAGCCAATGGTCAAACATGCGATAATGAATCTTAATGGAAACAAGATCCATTGAAACCAATGGCCTATAAAAATAATTCCATATAATTACCCCCACTTTTCCAGTAACTATTTGTGGAAAACAATAAAAAACAAATAATCAATCAATTATTACATAAATAAATTAAGATTAATTAAAATATACAAATCAAAATACCTCTTGAAGCATGCGTTGAAATCATGAGATGGACATCACTCAAGAATATGGTATGTAATCATCAATCACACTACATCTCTACCCCTCTTAGTAAATGGTAGAGTGGCACCACCCCATAGGTCAGACAATAGTTCATCGAGTTGATAACCTGGAGGCTCAGCATCCATCTGAGCTTAAAAAATGCCATCTATATCATCTCTATCTATCTAAAAGAAAAAATGTTAATCTTAAAATATAATTAATAAATTCATCAAATATATAAATTTATATATTTCTAAAGAGGAATGTAATACATCATTATTTATCTGTATCTTTATCTTGGCCAATGTATATGTAAACCTTTTTAACATCATCTGTTTCTAAATAAGCATTAATTATGTTATCCCATGTTATTTAAAATTCATTGGTTATATCATTCATATTGTCAACACCATTTTTCCTTAAGTATGGGGATTCACCATTGATATCTATATATATTTGAGTAAAAGTTTTATTTTATGATTTATCTATAAAATTTTAAATATGATCCACTATAATAGAACAACTTTCATTTTCTGTAAAAATATTTTGATGAGAATTATTTTTATAACACTCTACTAGTTAGTTAAATTTATTGAACCAATAATGTAATTTTTATAATAAAAATTATGGTATTTACATTCCAGTATAAATGATTCATTTATTGAAAAAAATCTTCTATATTTAATTTCATGAATTCAATTTCATGCATGAATATACAACCATCAATTGGCATCAAACCAATGACATTTAAATCTTTTTATGTAATTTTATACAAGATAAAATAACTAAATTATTTCATCCACCATTGCATAAAAATTGACTTCAAGTTCTTTATGATGATATCCTTTCTAAGAAAAGACAACTATTAATTGAATTTTTTGTGCTTTACTACATGTTTGAATAAGAAATCTTAAACCATTAACCACAAATGCCTTATAATATTTAACAAATTTAGAAGGAGGATTACTCACCATTCATATTTTATATTCAATTTTATTTTCATTTTGAGATACTTGAAAAAATATATAATTGTTTATACATATAAAATAACAAACAGATTACATTTATATGATATTTAATAATTTGATATATTGTTGTTTGAAACGAGTAGCAAAACTTTCTCAATCAATATTTTACTGAGCATGGAATTTTATTTATTTGAATTCTTCATATATAATTATCATATAATATTATAAAAATAATTTTAATTAACTTTTATATAATATTTAAACAATATGTAAAATTAGAACATACTTCCCAAATTGATTCATTTCTTCACAATTGATAATGGCATATATACGTTCGTTGTGTCTCCATCCAACTGAAATCAATCTATCATGATCACCACTAAAAATAATATCATGTTTATTAAATTATGTTAATCAATTGTCCTTGATTTGGTCTATATTTCCATCATTGTGACCTATTTGAATATATTTAGATGAAAATTAGAAAAAAAATAATTTGATCATAAATTCAATATTTCCACCTTTAAATACGCTTTTGTAATTAACATTTCAGATAACTTTTTTTGTATACCTTCTTCTTCAATTTTTTGATAAATCCCTCATATGGATAAATTATTCATAACTATAATAAATCTCAACATTTATCATCATATGGAAAATTTTATGTTTAATTTTTCTTTAAATAGAAAATGGTTGGCATATTGTCTTTTCAATTTTTATAAAATTATATTTTCTTGTGAAATAATTAGTTCATCATTGTCCATTTTCAGTAAAAACAATTCTCTAAAAATATGATATTTTAGTTAACAAATCAAATATTAAAGTATTCAATGACCCTCTAAATCCAATCGGGAATAATAATTCAACAATGACCTTAAAATGATGACTTTTTAACCCTAAAATTTGAAAATAAATTTCCCAACCAAATAAATTGGAATCATATCCATCAAGTAAAATCAAATTTATAATCCACTAACATAATTATAAACTAATTAATTTTTAAAGTGAAGAATTTACTTTTGGAATCATTCACTTTGATCTATCATTTTAGAATAACTCAATTTCAGGATGCCTATAAATTTAGGAATGTTTTAACCATGACTTTATAATATCATTAGTCTTACCAGGTGTTTCCAACATGGTACAAAATATATTATCAAAATATTTCTTCTCAATATTCTCAACATCCAACTTGTGATAGACCAAAAATTTAGACTACGAGGGAAGGTCCCCAATAATAATATTATTTATCACATTATACCTTCTCCAAAAGTACCAAAAATTGGTTAGTTAATAGCTGGTCCAAATGTATTATAATGTAATGAATAGATGATAAATTTTTTCAGAATAACTTAGAGTAGTACTGGAATCCCACATCTTACCATTATAACATTTTTAAAATTATTTATACTACATTAAAAAAGATAATCTGTATGAATAAATATTAAATAAAATAACAAGAAAAAGTTTTCATATATTAAAAAGAATTAATTCTTTTTTGTCATCCATAGAGTACAGATATGGTTTTGGACCATTTCCACCCTATCTAGATTACATATTGTACTCTAGAAATTCAATTATTTCCCCATTAATGTAGCTTTAAAATAATTTTTTTATATGACTACATGAAACCTATATTAATCATTAGTCCAAAATAAATTTTAATAATTAATAAATTGATTCAAATAATCATCTATATTATTTTTTATATGTCCTATACATAGTAATTCCAAATAGATATATGGTAATTTTTTCAACATCCAATTGGGTATGTTTACAGTGTTATAAAGATAGGACAACATGAATAATTATTATTGAAAACAACTAATAGATAAAAACCATTAGTAGAATGACTTAACCACATGTTACTTGGTTCCGAAGTAAAAGAAAGATGACACTGATCAAAATAATTCCATTAATTACCCCCACAAAGATGGCTTAATATTTGATTGATAAAATACTCTATTGATTGTATATCATCAATACAGATGTGTTTAAAGACATAAATAGAAATTAAAATCATAGTGAAGTGTAATATAACACAGTTTTTAGCAAGAAAAAATTGCACTTTCCATATTTTACCACTTTGACTAAAAATTTTCACATGTTGAAAAATCCACTAACAATTCATATTTAGTACAATATGTGATGAAATAATTTGAACATTCTTGAATCATTTGATAACTAAGACCCAAATAATTGAATAGTTTCTCACATTTGTAATATTTTTTGGCATGGTATTTCACTTTGGTTGGAAATATTTTAACAAATAAATTTTTTGATCGAAATAACTATTTGGTATTCAATTATAATATTTAATTTCCATTAAAATTTTAACACCTCTAAATTTTCTAATCTATTATCTGTGATATAATTCCTCCTCGATATATTTAAATAACCCATAAAATTATGATGGTTCCAATTATGGATTTGAATAACCATTCTTATTTTTTGTTTTCAAGAAATATGAACCAAAAAAAACATTCACCAAAAGTTCACACCAAAACACAATATATGATCCATGTTATTTTCAGACATTTCAAATCATTTATTATCTGATTTTGTAAAAGGACACTCAATTATTACTTATAAAATAATTTCTGAATTTACATTTCAAAATGATATTAATGTTTCAACACCCTTAATAAATAAATGATTTATTCACGAACTGTTTTTATTTCTAAAATTAATTAAACAATAATGATCATGTATTAAATTATAATTTCTACTTTTATAGTCCATAGATATCTTATAAAATTAAAACATGTTATAATTAATCTGATAGAGGAAAAAAGAAAAAAAATACATTGGTTTCTAGTTATTTCTAGTTTTTAATAATTATTCATAATTATTCATTTATATTCATAATAATCTATAAATACACTAATTATTACTGATTATTCATTTTTAGAAAAAATTACTCATAATTGTTACAAATTATTAATAATTGTAAATAATTTATACTGATTATTGACAACTTTCAGTAATTAGTACTAATTATTTATAATTATTAAAATTCATTCATAATTATTACCCATTATCCATTAATATTAATAATCATCTGAAATTATTACTGATTATTCATAATTGTTTGATATTTATTAATAATTAATACAAATTGAAACTAATGGATAATGGTTATTTCCAACTATTATAAGTTTTTCGTAATTATTATTAATTACCTGTAATTATTACTAATTATTCGTAATTTTGAAAAATTATTTGTAGTTGATAGGAGTTGTTCTTAATTATTACCAATTATTTGTATTTATAACTAAGTATTTTTAATTGTTACTAATCATTCATTATTGTCACTAATTATTCAAAATTTTCAATAATTATTCAAAAAAAACTAATGATTCATAATTATTTAATATTATTTGTAATTATAAAAAATTATTACTAATTATTATTAAAAAATATTAATAATTATTTAAAATTATTACTATTTATTACTATTTATTTCTATTTACTACTATTTATTACCTATTATAAAAAATTATTCCAAATTATTTCTCATTACTGTTAACTATTGTCTTTGTAATTATTTTGGAGTATTTTTAATTATTTATAATAATTACCTATTATTATTAATTATAACTAATTATTCTTACCTATTATAAATTAATACTAAATATTTATATTCATTGCTAAATATGTGTAATTATTAAAAATTATTCATAGTTATTACTAATTATTCATAATCATTACTGATTATTCCCAATTATTACCATTAGTTATTTATTATTACTAATT
Organism: Viscum album; assembly: GCA_963277665.1. Classification (NCBI taxonomy): domain Eukaryota; kingdom Viridiplantae; phylum Streptophyta; class Magnoliopsida; order Santalales; family Viscaceae; genus Viscum; species Viscum album. The sequence goes on along the minus strand of OY728122.1, from coordinate 571,254,953 downwards.
TTAATAATTATTCGTTTTTATAACAATTATTTATGTATATTCTTATTTATTATAGTTAATCATAATTATAACGAATTTTTATTAATTATTCCATATTTTATTAATTATTCAATTTTTTTAATAATAATACCTAATTATAAATAATTATACCTAATTAAAATTCATTTTACTAAATTATAACTGATTATTACTATGTATACCCAATTTTATTAATTATTCCAAATTTTTCTTAATTTTTCCTATTTTTTTTAAAATTATTCATATTTATATAATTTATAATTTATTAATTTATATTAACTAATTATACTTAAATTTTAATATTTATACCAAATTATAACTAATTGTACCGAATTATTACAAATTATTTCTAAAAAAACCTATTTATAACTAATTATTCCTAATTATTGATTATTATTCATAATTTCTCAAAATTATTCTAATTTATTGCAATTTTTACTAATTATTAAAAATTTCCACAAATTATTACTATATTTTAGTAATTATTACAATTTTTAAAACTTGTTACTAATTATTCCTTTTTGTTCCAAATTACTCTTAATTATTAATAATTATTATAATTATTATAATTTATTTATTAATTATCAGTAACTATTCTATTTTTTTACGAATTATACATGATTATAAATAATTTAATAATAGTTAACAACATATATTAAATTAAACTAAATAATACATCAAGAAAATATAAATAAAAACTAACATATTAATTTACGAAATCAATTTTTTAAGAAAAAATGGTAAAATCTTTTTAAATATGTTTTTAAAAAGCCTACTATTTGGATTTTAAAACCTCATGAAACTAATAAAAATCATAATTTTGGACAAAAACATATTGAGAGCTAGAGATAATAAATGGTTGGAGAACTTGTGATAATTAAATGTTCATGGGGTTTTATTTATAGCAGTTATTTTTTACAACGAATTATTTGTCAAAAAAATACATCATGAATAATGAGTCATTTGGGATACTAGAAACAACCAATTTTGTTGGTGTTTTTCTTGAAATTATTTTTTTCAATAGTAAAAATTCCATCAAAATAAATACCAACTATAAAAAATTGTCCCACTTATCCAAAAAACTATTTCTGATGCAAGATTCTTCCGCAATTAAACCTGCTGACAAGGGATTTGAGATGAAATCTGTAGTTTATCAGAAATAGTTAATACCCAAAAGTCAGATCCAAGCACACTTGGACCACAAATTTATTAATAAAAAGAAAAGTGCAGAAACAAACAAGGAAAAGAGGGCGAGGCTACATGTCAGAATAGTCATAAGAATCACATTCGTACCTGGTCATATCATCTGCATCAGCTGACTCCCATTCTGATTGGGGCTCATATTGTTTGAACAACTTGATATACTTCTTCCTTCGCTCCAATTGCTCAGTAGATAGATTCTCCTTAGCCTTCGTGGAGGATGACCCGGTGGTCACCGTCCTCGGAACTATAGTGTAATCCTTCCTTGGTTTCCTTTTAACTGTGGTAGGTAATACAGCCTCACCACAAGTCAGCCTTTCCTTACCACTCATGACCACATCCTTGAAAGATGCACACGCACCACTGCCAAAATCCTGAGTAGGGGTACGCTCCCCTTCAACTTCATAAGCACTCCCCTATTTCTTAGACAATTCAGAAGAATGAAGGAGCTTCTAAATTTCCTGATGATAGTCAACACCTTGGTGTGCATCAGCCTGGTCAGAGACATTACCCTGCAAACAGTCATGGAACACAACCGGAGGGACAGAGGGGCCACTTTTCTCCGGAGATACATCCACCAATGTACCTTTGGCTTTCATATCAGGCACATGAGAATCAGGTTTCTGAGAAGTCATCACATCTGCAACAGAGGAAGCGGGAACCTTGATTGCATCACCACCAGGCTTTGATTTCCTGCAGCAGAGATTTTCTGGATGACCCTTCATTCCACACTCCTCACATGAGACATGCTTCCGAAATGTCTCGAAGGAGTGTCCAAAAGCCATACATTCATTGCAGAAGAGAGGTTTCTTCTCATATTCAACATCAATTTGAATGTTATCAGAAGAAGTATAAAGAGTCCCCATTGCTGTGGCAATGGACATTTTGGAATATTGCACACAAGGTTTCCCCCCCCCCACCCACTACCTACCACAATGCTAAATGTCATGTCAAAACCATTTTCATCAGAATCTCGAGTTTGTCACTAATGAACATATTGTAAATAGGTTTTTACGACAAACCTCATTCTCCATTGAAAATAATAATTTCTCTATACCATTTTGTAATTATAAAATAGTTCATCACAAATTTCTTGTTACAAAAAAACAAGAAAATTATAGTAATGTTCACATGACATAATGTAACTTATTCTCATCACATATGGAATCCAAGGCTCGTTGCCTACAAAAACCTAGTCTCGTTACCTAGTGCATCATGTGCTCATCACATTATTCATCTTATTCCATTAACATTGTAAATAATTGAATAATATGATCATCCTATAAGTAATGAGAAGAAAGATTATATTCTCATCACAAAGGTTTCTTATACATGTAGCATAATGAATCTTTGCATCATCGCCTAAGGCACCCTAGGATCATCACCAAGGGAAATATTTTTAATACATCTGAAAGGTGGTCTCCCTAAATTATACATTTTTAACACCATATAATCATCACATGAAATATAAATATACTTAGTTTGTTCACCTAAGGGCTGGGATAGGTCAACATCTAGTGGGGATAGAACCATATAAACTCATCATGTAAAAACAGACACATGTTAATGTCTTGGGTGAAAAAAATTGATTAAATTCTTTTGGATTCTCATGTAAGGATTGTGTGAGATGTTTTTCATTATCTAGAAAGATGATTAGTATTCAAAAATTCTTCCTCCCAAGTGGGATATAGAATATTTATTATGTCATTATTGAACTTCAAAGAGTAATCCTAAATATATAATTACAAACAAGAATAAAAACCCACGTAGTTTACTATTCGTAGATTATTTTAATGTGAATAGTCCATACCATATAGTTTAATGCTATTTAGTATGGTTTTGTGTTTCATGAATGGGATGAAATAATGGTATGGAGTTGGTATTACACATTGGTTTTGCCTAGTGTAGAGAATATCACATTAGGTTCACCTTGGATTGGACCATAAATGAATCCATGATTACTAATTATAGAAATGATGAGCCTCGTGATTCTTCTTTGAAGTAATGAGAGAATAAGTTGGTATTATGGATGAATATGTGGTTCCTGGACTAGTCTTGGTATCCACAAACATAGATTCTACCCTTCTTATGTCAGGTGTGAGATGTCTAGAGATGATGGTCGATAATGTCAACTTTACATATGGAATATTCTTATAGGAGTCCATTTCAAACATTTTTGGAATCCCATGATAAACCAACATTCATGAATGTTAGTTATGAAAAAATAGAACTATGATTGGATCTCTATGATATATGTATTTCACAAGTTGGGGTTTTCATGAAAGCATTATATGTGAGAATGTTTTGAAATTTTTATCAAATAGGATCTTCATGGAAGATATATTCATGTTAGTATCTTAAGAGAAATATAATGGGTTATCATGACTAGAAGTTAGATATCTTAAACTCACTTCCGTGTTAATTCTATAACATGATAATTCCTTTGTGAAGGAGTTATTTTTCGATGATCTTAGTGGATTTGTCTTATATAAATTAGATCACTTGTTTAATGATCATAAATCGAAATAAATTTTTACATTCTATTTATTATTAATACTAGGTTTGATGAAATTTTCAAGATATTTCATATTTTTATCTGTTAATGTGTTTTATTACAGGTTAGGAGTATTCTGGAACCCATAGACTCATCAGGGATTGTATTTTGGAATAATCATTGAAAGTTAAAATCCCCTCCAAAATAAAAAATCTACTATTGTAAAATTAGAGGGGAATCATCCCTACTTGGAATCATCCATATAATCAGAAGCTATATGATATGGATTTGTTCCATGTCTATAATATTTCGTGGAAACAAAATTTCATGCTATTTTACCATGTTCATGGTTTGTTGGTTTATATTCTTCCTATGTTGAGAATGACCACTCCGAGTGGGGACGACTCAGTGATGTAAATATTTTATTTTTGGATTGGTTTAGTTCATTTACATGGAATGTGGTTACAGGTATATATATTCATCCATGGATTATCTTGTGTACTAGTTGACGGGTCCCAATGTTTGAAATCACACTAGGGTACAGACTTGGGTGATCATTTTCCTTCTTTAATGCATCTTCTTCCATCCATGTGGAAGCATCCCTCATCAAGTATCTGTAAGGTTAATACAGTTGTAGCATTTCATGTCATTATAAAATTTGTCATAGGGATATTATCTATGATCAAGTTGGTTCTTTAAAATCCAGTTTTTAATCTACTGTTTTGGCATGTTAGAATACCTCTATGGTGGAGGAAATGACTATTTTGTATAGTATATAGTTTTCTATCTCTCATGGATGGAGTAAATTATTTTTTGAAACTAACTATAAAATTATCATCAATTATTAGGAATGAATCATGGGGGACGTCCAAGATTTTAGTTTTATTGTGGAAAATATCATGGTACAAGCATCTAAAAACTTGTTTTGTAAGTTCTATTTTGTTGGGAAAGAATGTAATTATGTGGCCCATTTTCATTATTCTATGAGGGGATGTTTGAGATTTTTTGTTAGGTTTCTTATTTTCCCCCATATCTTCATAATATTTATTTTACTGATCATTAATCTAAGGCATGAATTTAATTTTAAAAAACACCCTAGATAATGAATTAAAGGTAAAATTCAATGTAATTTTAAAAAATTCTCTTTGTTAGGAACTCATGGAGGTATTTTGGATTGCATAAATCACATAAGTCGGAATTTCTTAAGCAGTGATCATTTTCTCTAGAATCCAAAATGTAAAATCCTTAATTAATACTATAAAATAAGCCTTTAACATCACTAAAAATGGCCATTATCAGTGCTAGAGAAGAACTGACTATTGGAGTGAGAATAAAAGACTAATCTTTTATCAGTTCTAAAAAACCATCCATAAAGTGGTCCTTTATCTATGATAAAAAATGAATAGCTAAATGGGTCCTTTATCATCACCTTTAGATGTGTGGATGAAAGAAAACATTTTGGAGCACTTTTAAAATTTCTAATAATTGGGACCTTTATCAGCTCTTATAGAAGTGTGGATTACGGTCCATACTATAGTGTGATAAAACATCACACTATATCACTAGTGCAATGTGATGTAACATCACACCACAACACTAGAAACACACCAGATATCAAAAAATTCAATTATCAATACAAAATTTAAATGAAATGTAATTTACAAAACATATACAAGAAAAAACCCTGTATTGTGGGCATTTCAATAATTGGTTTATTTAATTACATAACCAAAAAATTATTACATACATTAAAAAAAACAATGTACATTTTTATTTTGATCCTAACCTTGAATCATTATATTTCTGAACAAACTGACCCTGCTCGATAAAAAAATATACATGTATATGAAAAAAATTCATATTTTAGTAATAATATAAAGATATAAATTAACAAAAAGTGTTAATTTTTCTAAAATTTATTTCAATTTTAAATAAAAATGCACAGTCAGAGTCATCCATGTCACACAATGCATTGGACTAAGGTGAGACTAATTCTTACACATCCCAAATGACTTATGAATTGTTTTCTTAATGTATTAATGCAATATGAATTTTTTTACTCACTTTTGAGTATATCACTTGTCTTTTTTAATAAAATGACATTTTAAATTGGAAACATAAACTTTTACACATACCAGGAACATCATGTCTCAGTTTAATGTGAGAACAATTATTACACATCACAAATGACGTATGAATCATTTTCCTAAATTATCTAGAGAATCTGATTTCATTTTCTAGTTTTTTATTGAGTGATACTTTTGAACTAAAATGTCAATTTAAAATTTATAACAGACACATTGAGTCATACAGGGCACATCGTGTATTGGATTGTTGTGCAGATAATTATTACACATCAAAAATGACATATATATCATTTTCATAAATTATCAAATCAATCTGAATGTGTTTTCTCTATTTTGAGTCGGTCAGTTTTCCTTTATACTAAAATTGAAGTCAATTTTAAATAAAAATTTTCACTTGGATTCTTACTAGTCACATATTTCATTATATGAAGGTGATTCTGATTCCCACACGTCTAAAATGACATATGGATCTTTTCCCTAAACTATTAAAACACTCCAAATTCAGTTTCTTGGTTTTGAGTATGTTAATAGTATTTTTTATCAAAAATATCATTTTAAAATAGAAACATGCATTTTGTATCATACAGGTCACATCATGTTTCAGTTTTTCTTGAGACATATTATAACACATCACAAATGACTTATGAGTCATTTTTATAAATTACCAAGAAAATATGAGTGTGTTTTCTCAGTTTTCAGTGATTGATACTTTTTTAACTAAAATGTCAATTTTAAACTGATAATGGACACATTGAGTCATACTCGTCACATCATGTATTAGATTGAGTTGAGGAAATTTTGTACATGTCTCAAGTTAATTATAGATCTTTTCACTAAAGTATCAAAATAATCCAATTTGTTTTCAATTTTGAGTAGGTCAGTTTCCCTTTTTACTAAAATTGATGTCAATTTTAAATAAAGACATACTTAGAGTCATACTAATCACACCATCCATTGGATTATGGTGAGGCTAATTTCTATACATGCCAAATGACTTATGGATCATTTTCCCAATGTATCAAAATAATCTTTATATATTTTCTTCGTTTTGACTAGTTCAATTGTATTTTTTAGTAAAATATCATTTTAAACATTAAACATAAACTTTGTTCCATACTGATCACATCGTGTATCAGTTTCACATGGGACCAATTGTTACATTTCACAAATGATTTATGAATCAATTTTAAAAAATATCAACAAATTATGAGCATTTTTTCTTTCATTTTAGTGAGTGAAACTTTTTGAACTAAAATTTTGATTTTAAAATGATATAGGACACATTGATTCATACTGGGAACATCATGTATTTGGTTGAGGTAATGATAATTCCAAAATGTCAAAAATTACTTATAGATCATTTTCTAAAATTATATAAACAATATGGATGCATTTTATCAATTTTTAATAGGTCAGTTGTCTTTTTTCCTAAAATTGATGCCAATTTTAAATAAAATGATGCACTTGGAGTCATACTAATCAAATTGTGAATCAGAATAAGGTGTGGCTGATTCTAAAACATATCAAATGAAAAATGGATCATTTTACCAATGTATCAAAACAACACAAATATATTTTTTCTTTTTGAGTACTTCACTTATGATTTTTACTAAAATTTTATTTTAAACATCAAACATGCACTTTAAATCATACTGATAAAATTGTGTATCATTTTGATGTGATTCCTATTCCTAAATGACACAAATGATTTATGAATAAATTTCCTAAATTATCAAGAAAATTCTAATGTGTTTGATCAGTTTTTAGTGAGTGAAATTTTTGGAAGTAAAATGTTGTCATTAAACTGATAAAAGACACTTAGAGTCATAATGAGCACATCGCATATCAGATTGAGGTGCGGCTGATTCCGACACATCACAAATGACATATAGTTGATTTTCATTTTGTATCAAAATAATATGAAAATTATTTCTCAGTTTTGAGTATTTCAATTGTATTTTTATACTAAAATTAATATCAATTTTAAATAGAAATAATTACTTCGAGTCATATCAGGAAAACTATGCCTTGGATTGAGGTGTGAATAATTCCTACTTGTCCCAAATTCTCCACGTTATACTAACTAACAATGTTACCATTATTTCAATTGAATTTCATTGTTGAACATCTAACACTGCATATTGATTAAATTTAATTGTCCAAAAATTATTTCTCATTATTGAATGTCAAAAGAGTAGAGGAAGATGAAGTGACCATTATATTATCAAAATTCTATATAATGTTCACATGATCATCTTATACTCTTATGTATTTTTTGGGAAAGTTTTTTCAGCTAAGAATGCTGACTCAACATGCAATGTTGGAAGGTCGACAACAAAAGGAAATGGAAATAAAGGTAAGATTGGAAGAAAGGAAAATTTTATCTCTTTTTTGGTTTATTACAGATAGTTGAATCAAAAATATGACTACCTAAAATATCTATTAAAAAAATAGGTATTAAAGAAATTTTATATTGAAAATTGCTTTAAAATATTATATAAAATGATCAAAAAGTTAATTAAATATATAGTAGTATTTGTCCTTTTCATGATGGTTGTATACATTCTTAATTTATTCCTTGTTGCCATCATCTCATTTGTAGGATTGAAGTCCATTCTCTCATAACCATGAGCAGCTTCGAACAAACCACCCCAACTTGAAAAAAAGTAACCACATGTATAAGAAAGAAATTATTATATGAGTAATACTAAAAAGAAAAAAATTAAACATAAATATGAAATAATACGTTAATTATATGGAAAATGTTTTTATTTTGGAAACATAAAGATTACCAATGTGATTGAAAAGTGTAGGGAACATTAAAGAACATGATATATTTCAAAACAATATGGGTGAAAATGATTTGAGGGAGAAGAATTTTGGGGATGTTTTGGTGTAGGATGGCATAAAATATAAACATACCACCCCACTTGATCAAAAAAATCAACTTGTATAATAGAAAAAATATTATTTGAGTAATAATTAAAAGAAAGAAATTAAGCATCAATACAAAACAATACAATAATTACGGGGATACTTATTTTACCATGTAATCATCAATATTACTTTTGTGATTGAGTAGAGGCAGCATCTTTGATCTTCCTAAAAATATAAATGGATGGAACTTGAAGAAAAATTATAAATTCCAACACTCCCAGACTAATTTTTCTAGAATAAAAACAATGTAAACATGGAAAAAGGATTTGAGAAGGGTCATATTCATGTTCTACTGCAAACTTAATGAACTCTTTAACACCATATTCATACTCATTTGTCAAAAAACTAGTGTGCATCCATTTTTGATTCATATCCATCCAATTGGGTTAATAAAATTTTCATTTTTTACAATAAATAAATATATACACATAATATATTCATTAACAAAGGTGAATGTTTTTTGTATTTCTAACAAGTTAAACCCAATATTTGAATGTTTCAAATTATTTCAGTATGCATTGATGAAAATGGGTAATTGAATTTATGAAAAAATATTACTCCACTATTTTAGGTGTTATCCTCATAATTAATTCAGAGGTGAAAGCTATAGACAACTCTCATACTCATAATCTTATCTCTAAGGAATTTATCATTACATTTTTTGATTGAAACACGTCATATGTATCTTGTGCACATGCAACTATGTTTTATGAAATTGTCTAAGTTGTAGTCATTCATGTGATGGCTAATGCACCTAGTAGTATAAAGATAAAAAAATAGATAGGGAATGAGTCTCATGAAGAAATTTCAATAATATCTGTTGGGGGGATGATATTGAAGAGGACGATAGTTGTACTACTATAAAAACATGCAAGGATGAAATCAATGAATAAAATTTCATTAATGATCATAATGTTTTGATGAAAACATGGAGGTGTAAGACTCAAAAAACCATCATTTTTTCCAAGTATAGCCTGAATAATATTGAGAGGCCCACAAGGATGAAAACTAGATCAAATATATGCATTAATAGGTGGATATGAATAGTAACAATGTGACATGTGAAATTGTTCTAAGGAAAGAAGACCTAAATTTTCTCAAAACTAGGTGTGTGTTCTGTAAAAACATATTGACTAAGGAAAAGTGGCTCAAAATAAATATTGGATATTGTAAAAGGGGAATTATAAGATATAATTCATTTATATTTATGATAAATTTACTCCCATAGCATGGTTGGAAAGTATTTTAATTTTCATTGCATTTTTAGTGAAAATGTAGCTAAAAGTATGCCAAATGGATGTAAAATCTACGTTCCTCAATAGAGTTCTTAAGGGGGGAGTATAAATTGAGAAAATAGATGGTTTTTTATGAATTAAAATAAGAGAAATGTGTTACAGTGAAAGAATTATTTTTGTAATATAAATAAATCAGTGAGGACCAAATATTTAAGTTTGGATCAATGCCTAAGAAATCATTATTTTAAGAAAAGTAAATTTGGTCACAGCCTCAACATCAGGAAAAAAAATATCAATGGTTGTTGGTACTCATATATGTCAAAGAGATAATATCTAAGGATTGGAAAAATTACAATGGATTTTTTTGGGATCAAATGAGGTATGATGTCGATATGTCTATGATTGGTGAGTTAACCAATTTTTTTCTTTAATGGTAAATCAAGGAAATTATAGCACATTAATTTCTCAATCAATATATAAAAAATATGGTCACATGTGATTTGAAATGGACGATTCCAAATCAATGACAACACCGACAGTTATGTGGATGAATTCTTTAAAATTTGATGATTGTAAAGAGGTAGATGTCCTGAAATATAGGTATAAGGAGCCTGCTATACCTCACAACAACATGACCCAAAATTGTGTTTGATATATTAATATTCATATAGTATTTATGTATTCCTAAGGAGATCCACATGATATCAGAGAAGACAATACTTCAATATATCTAAAAAGTGGATTTTGGGTTGTTTTATTATAGGATAGTGCAACTGGAGTTGTTGGGATACACGGACGAGGGCAAGGAAGGTTTGGTGGATAATCGAGGGAAAGTAGAGATATTGAAAAACCAAGATTTCATTTGATCCTTGGTTTCATTAGACCCTTGAATCATTCAAATATTTGATTCAAGCCTTAGAATAGTTGGAACTTGATTCTAGTGTATATTTGAGTTTGGATATGACATCGAGTAGCATTAGTAGGTGGTGGCTTCCATGGAGAGCTTTGGATATTGCGAACTAGTTCGCAATAGTTAGGGTTCTTAAAATAGATTGGGAAACTTTTATCTGCGTTTCCAAAAACCATTGACAAATATCCCTTTAATCAGGACTATGTTAATAAGCACTAATAAAAGAAATATTTATAAGTTCTTTTTTATTGCTGAAAAATCTATATCTTTTTCATCACTAAAAAGCATCGATAATGATACCTTTTATCAGTGCCTATTACATAAGCTCTGAAAAAGATTTTGTAGTTATAATTATAAATAAAAAAATTCCAAACATATTAATATAATTACATATATATAGTAAATATATAATTTGTTTTCATAAATTTATTATAATTTTTTAATTTTTTAAATATTTAATGTATTGGTTATTAATATTTAAATATTGTTCAAACAGATAATATATATATCTTTATATATATTTATATAATTACATATATATATATTTAATAAATATATATAAATATAATTACAGTAAATATATTCATTATTTAAATAAATTTATGATAATTTTATAATTTTTTAAATATATATTTTTATAATTATATAAATACTTTTTAAATAAATAACATTTATTTATTTATAATTTTAAATGTATAAATTTAGTAAATATACATTTATAAATATATTTATTTATATATATTTTTGTTAGAAATATTTTTTTAACAATATTAATGAATATTTAATCTCAAGTGAATGCATGTTAACAATTCGTGAAATTTAATAATTAAAAATGAGTACACATTAACAATATTGAAAAAATGGATATGGTTTATTAATTTAATATATATTATTAAAAAATAGATATATATTGAAATAAATATGAATACATATTGAAATTATTAAAACATAGTAAATAATATAAAAAAATAAATAGTAGAAATTGATTAAATTCACACAGAAAAATAAAAAATAAAAATAAAACATATTAAAAATGAATAAATAATGACTAAATTTAATAATATTGATAATAAATAAATAAAATTTACAAATTCAAAACATAGTATATTAAATGTGTTGTTTTGTAACGAAATTATAAAATGAATACTAAAATTTGAATAAATTACAAAAAAAATAATATGTGTATGTGTTTCTATATAATATTTCATTTATTGTGTAAATATTTGTGTTTGAGTGTGTGTGTTGTATATAAAAATGAATTAATTATGTATATTTATGTGAAATCAATATAACACACATTTGATATATGTTAAATTGAAAGATCAAATGACTATCAATTTGACCATTACTTGATGCAATTAGTATATATTTTAAATTCATGTTAATTTATAATTTTAAACCATTATTAACAAAATATATAAACTATTTAGTGTAAAGAGTAAATATTATATATTATATAAATCTTAGTTATATACATTCTTATATATCAATATATTTAATATATACTATTTATTAACATTGTCAATAATTATTTAATTAATAACATGTTTAATATTTTTCTTAATATACTTATTTTTAATTTTTATTTGTTTAATTTTAATTTTATATATATCTATATATTTAAGATGTATAAAATTTAACAGTATTTATAATTTATATATAGTATAATATTTTTATTATTTTTTATGGACCATTTTTTAATTAATAATTTTTTTTATTTTTTTTAATTCAATTTTACTTATTATTTATTTAATTATTTTATTTTTCATATTTTTCTCAATACATTCAATGTTCTGAAAAAAGGATCCCTTTGTGGGCACTAGAAATAAAGTGTAGATAAAGGGTATCATTTATCAGCACTAAAAATAATGTTCTAATAAAGTTACCCTTTATTAGTGCTAAAAATTAAGTGCTGACAAAGGATACCCATTTTCAGCACAATAAAAAAACCTTGATAAAGGGTTAAATTTATCAGTGCTAAAAAAATAGTTGATAAATGGTTCCCTTTATCAGTTCTTTTTTTAGGACTGATAAAGGCCACCATTATCATCACTTTTTCTGGAATTGATAAAGGCTAATATTGTTAAAGGCATGTTTTTTATTAGGTAATATAGTGAGTTGAGGTAGTTATAAACCTTTAGGTCCTGGTAGTTAGCGCTCTAATGAATGACCCATTTGATTTCATAACATTGAGTTTCGTAATGCCTCAAAATGTCGACTCACGCAACTCTAAGTTGTGAAAATTTATATCCCTAGATCGATAATTATCTCTTATAAACATTTTCACCTGGATACTTCTAAAAATATTTTTTTTTTCAGCACCATCAACAGCCTCGTCCGTCAAAATGTGGTTTATTATGAAATTTGTGGTACAAATTCTATTTAAAAATGAATTTTTAGAAACATTCCAATATATATTGAAGAAAATGAGGTTGGAAGCATTACATATAAATAGAGGTCCCCGTGATGGGGCTATGAGCTATTCATAAAAATTGATTCAATTCCCTCTTCTTAAGAAACTCTGATTTTCATGAAATTCATTCAATTCAAATCCTTGTCTTTAAAAAAACTTTAGATTCTTCAATCTAGTCTATTTTGAACCTGTTTCCATTTAAGAAATTTTGTTCCATGGTCATGCATGAAAATGACTTCTTCAAATTTCTATAGGGGCCCTACATGAGAAAAGACGTGTGGAAAATGTAAATTTTCATGAACAATAATTATAGAATTTTTATTCAAGACTTGTAAAATTACTTTTGGAGATGTGGAAGCTATTTAGGCATAGATAAGTTAGATGTCTGAGAATTCATATTGTAAATCGAGTGTCTGAATTTTTATTTTTCATGGGGTGCCAAAGTGACTACCCCTTGTGCAATAAGATATCATTGTATGATTTTTTCATATAGGATAACCTGATTTTCCAAAATTCATACATTAACATACATATCTCTTTATATGATCTTTTTTTAACATGTGTGGTGGATTATAGTTTTCATTTGTCACAATATAAGAAAAATGAACCTGGAGATAACCCATGTTCTCTTAGAACCAACCCTAAAATTTAATGTGGGTGAATAGATACTGATAAATCTCTAATGTTGTATTATATATTATTAATTGTGGGACTGGTTAATAGTCATGGGGTATAAACAAATGGTTAAAACCTAATATTAAGGTAAATTTCATGGACTAGTGGTTATGGCCCGACTACGTCCTTCAGACAAAAAAAGAATTCATATTAGATTATTTTATAGTTGGGTTGTGTAAATAATTCCTAGTTTCGTAGTTCCATTTCTATGTGTAGCTAGACTTGATAATAGAGCGACTAAGCTACCGGGAAATTGACACAAACATCTTCTACATGTAACATGTATTGATGGGGACAAATCATTAGGACCACTACCAGATCAAAGGGATCCCTATTCTTTATGTGATGTGTGATGAGTAATGTATCATCAGGAACTTGTGGGAAAATGTCAAGAAACTCCCACTTATAATAAAATCATTGTTTGGGGTTTTGTGATTTGGAGAGGAAAGAGAACTTAAAATTCAACATGAAAATCTATTAAGGATGTGGTTTATGTTCATTAGTTTTAAATCATAGGCCGAATATTGGGAAGGACATAAAAATACATGGGGAAATTTTTTTGGAAGGTATGGGTCATAGTAAATTCTTCTAGAGAAGGTAAATTTTGAACAATTAGTATTAAACATAAAATAATATCCCCCAGATATTCGACTGGAACCATTTATGGAATTTTTCCCCAATGGATAGTTGTTTCTAGTTAGGGGCTCACATAAGGAGGTGGGATCTAGGAAGCTTATAATGATAAAAATATAATAAAATGGGTACAAGATAAACCATTCATCCCTAATCACAAACATGATTTACAATACGCTAATGTGTATCAATAAGAATAAATCACATCTACTGTCTTCTGCCCATTTATTTCTTATATGGGTGGGTCACTATGCATAATAACAAATATAAATACAAATTTTTAATTAGTTCCATAGACACCAGCATCAGGCCCTCACAAATAAATATATTTGGAATCCATCAACTACATGTCGATAAAACTAGATTGGCCACTTAAATAAATGTTCCAGAATAGTTCATCATTCATTTTTTTCATTTGGATTGGGGGGATTATGGATGACGGAAAAACAATAATTTAAAACATGTTGTATCTCATGTATTTCAAAGGTGGGGTAATTGTTGATTGCAATGATGGGAGTATCATTTGTGATCCATATACCTTGTTTTTTTCAATTGTTTAATTATCTTCTATGAATTATTTCATTGGTATATACAAAAATTTTTCATGAATGTTATCATTTTGTTATTCCGAAACTCAATAGTATTCTCGTCCATGAAGGTAGTACTTATAGGAACATAGATCCAAAAACCTATGCTTTGATTGGGTGTGATGATGGCTATGTACAGAGCAAGATAACAACATACCTGTAGGAACTACTATAGTAGTTTCTAATCTTATAGGAACCTCTGAATTAAGGTTAGGGAGACCAATTTGTAGACTTATTTATATGTATGGGGGGAAATTTACCAAGAATTCAATCTCCTGTGGAGGTAGTAGCATCTATTGACAATGTCAATCCTAACACTCTCTTTCTCAAAGTGACGCCTCTAGATTGGGCACTTCTACCAGTAGCAGACTCCCTGAGAAGTAAAACTTTTTAATAGTGATTCATTTCAGATATCTCGGACCACCCCTCATTTGGATTTAGAGAATAGTTCATGAAAAACCACATATGTTCTATAATATGATATATTATTCAAGGATTGGCAATTATGTGATAATTTTTAGTATTACATACATCAACAATATATTTGTGGGTTGATTCAAAATTAAAACATATATCCCTCTAGTTGGGGGCACACCACGTCCGCATTCTAGGCCTTTTAGTTATAGATTAGTTCATACTTCACTGAGGTGGAAAGGTTTATTTACTCTATATGATAGTGGATTGCCTCATCTCATAAGGTAATGGAGTTAGTTTACCAAAAAAATATCAAGGATCCCAAAAATAATAGACTGATTTGAGAGGAAAAACAGAATCCATATGCTGATGAAGACTTTTTGGAAAGTGAAATTGATCGTGTAAACTTTGAGGAGGGTGAAGCACCACGACCAATCCATGAATTAGCAGAATCCACACTAGATGAGGTGGTAGACTCGTAAGACTTATTAACTAATTATTATTACAATATTTTTTATATACTAACTAAATTCTTATTATTGGTTTAGGAAACAAAAAACAAAGTTAAAGGGGGATTTTTTGTTCATCTAGAGCATGAATCTCAATATAGGGAAAATTAGATACCCTTATGTAACAATGGAAATGGGTTATTTTAACCTACTAACACCATAAGGATTATACTTTACGTTGATAATGTGAAATATCCAATTAAGATGACTAGTCCCCGATAATGGAGCCTAGAAGTTAATTTTCCATATTCCCCTTAGTTTTGAGCATGAATTTTTAATCTCCAAAATATCTCTATTTATTTCCCCAATATAGATCCTATAGTCCACATATATAAGCCTTCTATGGGGGATATGGAGCCTCCCACTTGTGATGAGAGAATATTGGCAGTGGATCCTACCTCATGGACATCTTTCCTAGTTCCCCTCAAGAGATGATCCCTCTGTGAGAGATATTACATTGTACATTTATGGGTGAGGAATATTTTTTTGACAAAGAGTGAGGAATATCTCATAACTACACTGATGGATATTGGTATAGAGCATGAACTTAAAGTATCTTATACTGATAATTTTGAGGGCATCAATAATTTTGTGATGGGATTTTTCCTAGAGGTACAAGTGTTTCAAAATCTAAATATTGAACTTTTGGAAGAGAAGACGACTATGTGGGAGGAAACAAAAGATCCATCGCCAATGTAAGAGGATTACAATGGTTCCAAACTTAGTATAAACATTTTCCCTAGTTCCTTTGATATGATTCTAGGATTTTGAAATATTTTTAAACTTCCCATGGATTTTACTTTGTATGATCCTACTCCCAATGATATGGATAAAAGGGTAATAAATTTTACTAAGGTAAATATAGGGATGCCTTGAAAGTAATGAAAGAACATTTATATCATCATCAGACTATTTACATCAGGATAGTTGAGGGTTCAAATGAAATACATTTTTCAGTGGCTAGTGAACCTATGTATTAGTAGTGTCGATTATCATCGGTTCCATACTCTATCTCAATGAATTCTACTCGAGCTAGGGAATTTGGATAGGAAATAGATTAATAGTCATTAATATTAAACCATTGATAAAACAAATATCATTATTATGATGAATAAGTGATCACTCAACTGGTAGTTCAAGATAGTCAATAGCAGTCCATCATCGCTGCTTGGAATGAAACAGTGAAAGCCCTCAAGGCACATCTAGTTATAACCAAGGATGAGTTGACCTAATTGATATCCCTAGTAAAGGAGTGTAATTTCAAGAAAAAATTATTCTTTTTTAGGTATCTGATCCCTACCTATAATAAGAGAAGGAAATGGATGAGTGGGGTTGGATATATAATTTTTTTGAATCATCATATCAGAGACTGTAAGAGATTGAACAATCAATCACCCAGGAAAATCCATAATGGGAAATTCATAAAAAGGATAATCTCCATTATATTTATACACATATAAATTTATACTTATAAATAAATGAATTCATTGTTAATGAACCTTATTTATGATGTACACATCTCACTCAATTTTATGAAACAAAAAACTAAAAATAATTAAACCAAAACTAGTCATTCTCAGTGTGAGAAACAAGAGATAAATAGTGGACCCCTCAATTAAACATAAGTTTCAGAAATGGGTGGATTTTTTTGGACCATAAAGTTGTATTGATCACCATTTGGAACCCAAAAATATATAGTAACCATGTTAGTGTGATTCTAATAGTTTTATAACCTATAAAAGTGCAAGATTCATAGGGTGAAAACACCAATGGTGTTAGAATTCCATTTGGAAAACAGAAAAGGTCAGAAAGGGTAAACTTTAAATATGAGAGTATAAATATTTGAATTAAGGGAAATGATAGGTTAAGGATAAATATTGAACACTTTCAAAACATTAGTTCCACTAATATACTAATGAATATGTTTCAAACATGATGCATACCGAAGACATGATGTGGGTGTTTGGAACGTTTTGGAATCACTGCATAAGAGTTCATTTAGAGTGGATGAAAATTATTCCTTCAATCCATAAAGCCTAGATAGGAGGTAGATCACTGGATCATTGGATTATCATCATTGGGGATACTTTATAGAGATAAAGGTAGTCGGGGAACACATAGTGTCTCTATGGGAATCTCTAGAACTATTTGAGAGCACATAGTGCCACACCATTGTTCATGGAGATTATTAATGGAGTTTAACAAACTGATCGAAATAATGGTTGATGATAGGATAGATGGAAATATAGAAATTTTTAAAAATATTAGAATAATTCAGGATCATGCATCGAGGGATGAATCATTTCATCCCTAGGGAATATTAATTTAAGATTACATAGAATTGACATAAAATTGGATGGCTAATAGTTTTGAGTCATATATCATAGTTTAATGGCATTACTTCCATAATCTTGCATCCTAGACGTGGGATGAGATGTCCTATTGAGGAACAGATTCAAACTGAATCGGGTATGACCATGCTGACTAAGTCTCATTAACACCACTTTCAAGGGTGTATGAGCACACTTTATGGTAATAAAACCTAGGCCATAAGGTTTATGGAGTTTAAACTCATATAATTCTGACAAGAAATGGTTAATACTTTATGATCTGTTCGTATATATCATTCCCTTAGAGAATTATAATGTCTTAGTGTCAATCTGTTAATAGAGGAGCCTGATTGAAGCATGGGGAACCCTGATGATGTGGGGAAGAAGATGAGGATTGAGGCTGGGACCAGGATATAATATCTATAACTCACTATATATATTCTAAAATGAGAATCAGCCCATGTGTTATACTTTTTATTGATATAAATTTTTAAAAATATATCTCATTAATGTAGTAAAGGGTATATTTTCTAGTGGTAAAGAATAATAACCATTTAAAATTCGTTTTAGAATTTTCCCCAGAGAAAATTCATGCAACACTCTCATGTAAATCAAGAACATATGGAAATAAAGTGGTGTCATCTTAGAGATGAGGAAGAAAAAAGGATCAAGATGTTTTTAAAGTGATGTTCAGGTCTATGGAATGAATGATATTTAATTTGTGGTCTGTTCTAAGATATGGAATATAATAATTACTACATATATCATAGAGTATAAATCAAGACACATATAGTTTTTCATTGGGTGTAATAAATGACTAAAACCATAGGTGGGTCTTTGTGCATGAAAAAAGACTCTTTTGGGTGTTCTCCCATGTATGGACCAGTATATCACATATTTATAAGCCATGTGATATGAATGACAGTGTGTAGTTTGACAATATACATTAAGTATGTTGTAATTAATGTCTATTTTCATATAGGTAGGATGATTGGGGGTATATGAATTGTGTTAATCGGTAAATCTACCAAAAAAATCTATTCATACATGAGTCATGCACAGTGTGAGAAGCAAGTATAAAATGAAGGATAATCATGGAAAATGATAGTTCTAGATAATAATGGAGAGTTTGAGGACAAAATTAATCATCAAAATGAAAATTAACCCATGAAAATAGGGTTTCAAGTTGGGAATAGTTTAATAGGGTTTTTTCACCATAACAATATATCAGAATGTATGAGAGGCTAACATAATGGTTATTAAAAAAAATTCTAGGGTAAAGAGGATTGGAATGAGGAAAATAATGACTTGATTAATTGGAATTAAAATAGAGTAAATAGATATTATGGGGATAATCGTTGATTAAATTTAAAATATATATTCCTTAATTTTATTGATGATAATGGAGAAAATAAATATCATTAAATTTTTACCACAACCTCAAAAAATAAGTCCCATCATATTGCTACAAAGAATTATACAGGATGTGTACCTAAGATGAGTGGTGAGACATTGGTGGATTGTGTTATCACTATACATGCTTCCATTTAGACATGAAGGATTGAAATATAAATTCAAATGTCAAGGAAATAAAGTGTGGAGATAGATAAATATACTCATGAGAGGCATGAGTACCATTTTACTAAACCTTCATGAGTTAATAAAGTTTATGGGGTGTACCTTTCCTGATGGAGTTACAAACCAATATGAGACATGGTAATGTTTTGAACATACTTTTGAAAGGACCATGTTTTTTCCTAGTGATGTTAATCATAAATTCATCTATATTTTAACCTAGAATGCTAATAGTTTGTTGCCAAAATGTTTAAACCAAATGTGAGGTTGGCTATATGGTGATGGGAGATGTAAACCTTAAATAAGGGATATGTGCATCAATCCTAATATAGAAAAATCTTGGTTAATAGTTCATATATTATGGTTATAGAGTTTGGACAAGGTGTTTCTACCAAATATTTATCATGTAACATAGATAATGAGGTTTGGGGTAGCCAATAAAAAATTAATAAATGAAAAAACCCATCATTAATTGGATATTATAGTATAAATATAGAAAATAATAGGTGATAAATGACCTAGTTTAATGTTATGATTCATGGACTTTGGTTTTAAATTTCAGTTCATGGTACTCCGACAATATTTCATGCATTTTTAGGGAATAAAATTTGTGACTATGGGTCACTAAGATTCATTTTCACTAAACATAAAATAGATTTATTACAAGTTTATGGTTACAGAATTCTATCTAGGTGGTTGAGGTATCCAAAGAGGTATTGGGAAGGGATAAACCACATGTGAACTAAAAATTGAAACGTTGATAAAAATGACATGTGATAGGTGCATAAAAAGATAAAGTTCACAATTCATGGTATAAAGTGGTTTTGAATTTTTTTGGTCAAACATCATAGAATTAATTTTTAATTTTTCTTTATCACATTAACACAAAATGGGGGAAAGGAAACTAAAAAAATGATTTTCAAGTGATATGTTGTAGAATACTCTATACATGACTTTCAATTTTGACTCACATTAAAGATTTGACCATCGCTACATATCCTATAAAGCATAAATCAAAATCGGAAATTTTATGGATCCATTAAATCTATAATGATATAAATAATAATAAAAAACAAAGAAAAATAATGGAATGGTTCATAGAGACTAAATGAAAACTAGAATCTAGTAGGGATCGGTAAAAGTCTTGCCACCAAGAGCGATAAGGAAATGATATAAATTATATGTTTGGGATTTTATTGATCATTAAAGAGTCACTATGTATACTATAATGCAAGAATCTATACATATTTAGTTCTAAAATAAACTATGGAATTTGGCCAACACAAATTCAAAATGATCATCCTCATGGGTGATGATCTAAAGTGTCATATAGATTCAAGTCATGTGATAGTGATGACATTGTACAGATTAACATCTTGTGGCCAAGTCATTGAACATGAAGTTTAACATCATATAGCGAGGATGAGAGGGATGTGAATTTCAATGTCAAACTTTTTTGACTAAACAATTGATGATATATTTATAATCATGAATGTTAGACTCCATGGGTGTTGCATTTTAATATTGTTCTCCAAGGAAAATGTGATATCCCTCCTCTTAGACACACCATTCCTTAATCATGAGGGAAATGTTATACTAAATCCCCTAATCCCATGTGATTCATTCTCTATTTGGAATAAAATATGCAGAAGAAAACCATCGTATGAAACTTAAGATAAAATAGTAGAGGATGATGGGTCCAGATCAGGATGTCACATCAACCACTAAAAGAAGCTTGATGAAAAGGGGTTTCGAACTATGAAAAACCACACAGGACTGAATTTCAATGATTACCTAGGGATATGAATATAGGACAATAATTCAAGGAGAATTGAAATTCCAATTGAAAAAGGGATGCTGGATATGAATCAAACTATGTCATTCAGATTTCGTATCACAAGGAGGTTTAAAATGATAAAAGTATGACCATTTAACAATTCTCCAAACCATAGGTTCCACTAACACAGCTTCTTATATGGGGGAAACAAACTATGTTAAATCACTTAACTTGTGTTAAAATAACGGGACTTATCATGTAACTTATAAGATTCCTCTAGGATGTGAACCCTTGATAGGGGGTTGGATTTTAGAGTTTTAAAACATCACAATAGTAGATTTCATTCAGACATGAAATGTTTCTAATTTTTAAAATCAAGGACTGAAGTTTTAGTATATAGTTAAATTGATATTCTATTATATTTCAACCCTATCAATGTTTTTCCACCATATATTAGGTACATATGAAAGTTGTATTGGTACAATAGGGGATCAAATATCATCTATAGAAAGGATATTCTTCTTGATGTTTTGAAAATTATTGAATCTAATTACCATGCATTGATCATCAATATACGATAAGTGAAATAAGTGATGGGTTGGTCAATGGTAAGACACTCAACCTTCAATAAATTTCTTATGATATTAGAATAAAGAAATTTTTAGTCATTAGGGAATGGTTCAATAAGATTTGAATTCCAAAGTGGGGGATGTCCTCTAAATCGAAGACTCCAACCCAGTTTTGTTGTTTAAGAATCATAAAGAAACACATTAGCTATATAGTTTATTATTATTTTGTTAGTTCCAAGACCAGTAGAGTTTACCTTCTTGTTTAAAGGACATTAATCATGCATTTTAATGTCCATCAATGAGTTTGATATTTTATTTATTTTTTCATCCTGAAGTTAGTACCATATACCATGCAATTTATAGTTAGGCGATGATTAACTATTCCATGAAGATTTAGTTCATATGGATTTGACTGTTTCTAGGCAGTTTAGAATTACACTACATAGAATATATTTCATGGATTTTTAGGTTTTATGAAAAGTAAAACATGTTATCTTATTTAACATCATACAAGTTTGATGTACTCCAAGTAGTTTAATTTCATGATGAATAGGATTTTAACTTTATAGTTTAACAATATACAGTGACGTCATTTGGAATGTGATATAATGTTAAAAAATGTAATTTTTGAGAAACCAGGAATTATTTAAAGGCGTGATATTCTCTCAATCCACTATGACCAATGAGGATTCCCCATTAAAGTAAACCCTGTGAATGGAAAAGGTCTACCACATGGTATCTAACATCAACAGTTTCTTTCTAGACACAATTAATGTTCTCAAATCCTGCACTAAATCACTATTGATGAAGGAATTACGGTGACCAATATTTATGAATTATTGGGCCAATCAATTCAGGTGGACTTCATGGTTAGGTAATTCTTGGAAACTATTCTCCATTCATACATCTGTTTCTTTTAAATTTATTTGAGAACATTTATCTGGAATCAACTGGTCATCGAAAAATATCAAGATAAATTGTAGTTGAATGTTAGTGTGTAGAACTTATTCGGTTACATATAAAAAGGATTAAGGATTACCTTGGGTGTAAGTATGAGTTATAATTTAATATTTCCATAGTGAAATATATATCCTTCTTAGCTATAAATTCTCATTCTGATCCACAAACTTCAATAAAATGTTATAGATTACTTTTTTCAATTCCTTGTTTCATTCATTTACTAATTCATGATTGTGGGAGGTATGGTTAAACTGGATACTATATTTTTATTGTAATTTTACAAACCCAAATGCATGAAAGTTATAACCATTATCTAAGATATTTTTTTAGGGATAAAAAACTAATTGATGATGTGGTATTTTATAAACTCGTTGATAGACTGGGTCATGAACACCTTAAGTGGAATGTATTTTGATAACTTTGAAAAGAAATTAGTGGTAGTGTGGCTAAACCTATTCTTTTGGGCTATTATTGGGGAGAAGGAACACTTAATGTCAATTTCCTACATGGGTAAAACTAGGATATATTATTAGGGTGGGGAATATCTAGTGGTTAATTCATTAATTTGGTTTAAACCTAACATTGTTTACACTTCTTGGATAATTCAATGAAGTCACGAACCACCGTGGAAAAAAATGGTCACATTTATGAGATCTGATGGGAGGGATTCAATAAAACCTAGTTATCCCCACATGTGATTACATTATCCTTTTATAAGAATTGAATAATTTATTTCCTGTGAATTTAGTAATGAAGGATTATATCAAATATACTCATGTAAGGGCCTTTCTCTAAGTTGGCGATATAATAAAGTACCAAGTGCACCACATGTTGGAAGATATTCTCTTATTTATGACAGATTGATGATGTATTCCCTTGTTTGAGGTACTCCATAAAATTATTTTTCAAATTGGATTCATGCATTATCATGAGGGAATTTGAGGGTTGGTCAAGGGAACAACTGGTAGCAAGTTGACTCACCTCATGGTTTCCCTTATCTGAAGTGTTGGGTATGATAAATTTATGTTTTGATATGTGTATGACCAAGTATTATTGGTTTGGATCTTTGAGATATGTTGACTATATTTATATAGTATCCAAATGATCATTATATAATTGTGGTATATGAGGCACCATTATCTTAGAGGAAAATTGACCAATTATCTTATACATACAATCGGGTATGGGGATGAGCTCCTGATTTTTGAAAAAGTATTCATTAATGATTTCCCTGAGGACCAACTCAAGTTATCAATTCTTTTATAACCAATAATCATCAATAATTTGGTCCAAATTGATATTTGTTATGTAAAATATCGACAATGATGCCACTTAATGGTACCATGAGCAATTGGGTCCCATGGCCTCAATTAAACCTCCCTAAATGCTATAGGTTGCCAACTAGAAGTGAGGGTATAAGGTGGTATAGTGGGAAGACAATACCCACACAATCAGAGTATAACATAGCAGTATCACAAGATAATAAATTTGAGGAAGAATAATATAAATCAAGATAGAATAAAAACATCCATACTTCAACAACTATAAGAAAATGAACAAGAAAATTCATATACAATATTATTATCATGTCATGTCTCAATAGAAACTAATATGATACACATGGAAGTAGGCATCCTATAAAATAAATGTAACAAAATACTAAAATGAACAAAAAATAACTATCATTAAATAGCATCATGATCATAGCTCAATCTCATTCTCCATTTCTCTTATAAACAATAAATCATGTATCATAAAATGAGAACTTTCCTCAGTACCTACATGCATCCATATAGTATTTCTAATTACCTAATAGTGGCTCAAACTGGGTGTGAGAAAACACTATGTAGGGCACCACCAACGATATATATATCATGCCCACTCTACATATTAACAATGAAACAATATTCAGTATATCACAATTATAACAGTAATAGATGTCAAGTTTCAAAGGTGTAAGTGAACCTATCAAGTCAAACAAGGCTCTTAGGGAAAAATAACCAAGCACCCATAACAAGGGAAACTATAATGAATAAATAATTAATTGTGATATTTTCTAGACTAAAAATAGTCATCAAATACCCATAACAAGTCTATATCTAATTCGTAGAAAAATATTTATAATGGTCATGCCATGTAATCAAGTTTCAGGACTCAAAGGTCAAAATCCATGGTATAAATGACCAATTCATCCTCTTCGAGTCCATGGAGCATCTCAATGGTAACTCAGTAAAAAATTGGGTGGAATCCACGGATCATTTCCAAGGTGTTCCAAGAAACATATATCCAAGGATTAATAAATTCCATGGAATCCTAAACATTCAGGATCCCTGGTGTAGAAATTTACAAGGTTTCCACTACCATAGTCAATAAAAATAAATAGAGTGTAAATTTCCATGGAATACAATGAAATTTCAATCTGAGGAGTATAAATGGATAAGGAATCCACTACTCTAATCAATTTAATCATAAATTTACATCACCTTTAATAATAATAAATAATCCAACAGTTCTCCAACTCATTTTTCATTTTCCATTTGAACCCATTAACCTATTATTTCCACATTTACCATTCATGTAATGACATGTATAAGACAAATAGCGTTCTCATAATAATTTCATTCAATTCTCAATCAATTTTTTAAGGGTGATAATAAAGTCAGTGAGGTTACACTCACCCAATGGGGTGGTATATCATTGTGTAAATACATAATATACACCTCAATGTTGGAACGGGTTGAGGTGAATGACCTCCAACCATATAATGGTACTAGTGGTCATCCTAAATAGGTCCCAAAAAATTTAAATGAGACATTCATTTAATTTTTTTTTAGAAATTATGGAATTTCTAAAATGAGGCATAACAAAAACAGTGTATATAAAACAGAAAACTTTAAGGGAAAGGTATAGACCAACTAACCATATACCCATGGTTGAACACTCATCCAGTATCAGCCTCTGATTTTTACCTGATCAAGAGGAAAAGGATGAATAGAAAAAAAACCCTAGATATAGGGAAAATTAACATGTATAATAATGACCTCGTAGATATAAAGAAAAAATATGAATGATGGCAGGTGAATGAAGGTATCACTAATATGGATCCAATGAGATAAATGGTGTTTGAATCCTAGTCTTAATGTAGAATCATGATCCAATACAAGTTTATGATCTATTCATGGAATAAAAAGGGCCCCATGTTCAATGGAAACAAGAAAATGGAAAGGGTTTTATACATTTAAAGATTCACAGGAAAACATCCATTTACCAATTTTTAACTGGTTCAGAGAGTTTGGCCACACGGTTTTGAAACCATGAAAAAACATTTTGAACCCCATTATCTTAATAGGGAACCCACACGGTTCATGTAGAAAGTTTTGAAAACTATGTACAAATTGTTTCACATGCCATTTTCCAATACACCCCTCGAACTTTCATGGAACACAATTAGAAAAACCATGGTTTGACTAAGTGTTTTTCCTCTAGTAAAAATTATTGGTGGCCACACATAGGCGTGCATCCTTGGGTTCATGGTTAGGTAAAACCATACACCCCCTGATACCATATAAAACTCTATTTATTGTTTCCTTAAACCATGTGTTGTGGGTTTCATAGTATCTACTAACCATGTGGCTAAACTACCTTTTCAAAAAATAGATCCTCTGGGATCCAAAAAAGATATAGAATCCCTCCTAGAAATATATATAAACTCATTAGGAACTTATATAAGGTTAAATCTAGGAATTTAAACTCAAATTCAAAAGATCTATACCACATATGAAAAATAAAGATCACACAATCTTCCCCCAAAAAAGAAATTCTTCCTTGAATTTCCCTTACATGATTGGTCAAGAATCACCTAAGAATAACTTCATAAATTACATGTGTATGTCTCCCTCCCACTCCCATGTATCAATATATAAATGTGAATTCTTCCACATTAACCAAACTAGAAGAATTGACCAGACTAAGAGAACATCCATGCTCATGTCAATGATACATATAAGATGATCCTTAAAGAATGATTCTACTAAGATCAACCTCATTCAAGTTCAGATCATGATATGAGTTTGAGTGATCACAATGTATGATAGATACATAGAAGAAATCATACATAGCTTAGTACCTCTGAGGTAAATGCAAACAGTTGGCTACCATCCTGACTCTTTCTAAAATATCAAATGGACAGACATATCTCGGTAAAATATTAGCCTATATCCTAAAATGTCTATGTTACATCCTTGGTTATATGCATAAAATAACCCGATCCCTGACCTCAAACTCACGTGGTCATTGAAGGCCATTGCAGTATGGTTTTGGTGTATACTGCGAAGTATCAATTTTCTTTTTGATCAACTGTACATTCTCTAAATTCTAATATATGAGATGAGGTCGATGAAGAACAACATATCCTTCCTATAACTATAATAGAGGTGATCAACATGGACTAATATAAAATTCCTCACAAGGTTCCATCTGTATAGTTTCATGTTAACTATTGTTGTAGGTGAACTCAACTAGGGGAATATGACTCTTCCAAGTGCCCCTAAAATCAAGGATGCATGCTCTAATAATTTCCACTAGAACCTATATAGTATTATCTAACAATACACCAGTCTATGAGTGGTATGTAATTCTTAGATTCACCTGTGTACCCAACTACCTCTACAACCATTTCCAAAACTATGATGTAAATTTGGGAATCTATATTTGGAACAATAGTGTGCAGAACCCCATGTAGGCACACAATATCACAGATATAAAGTCTACCATACTCTTCTACTCATAATTTATCCTTAATTGGTATAAATTGGGAGACCATCATGATCTTGTCCACAATAACCCATATAACATCACTACATTGAGGTGACCTAAAAAACCTGGTCACGAATTCCATTGCAATATCTTCCCATTTACACATAGGAATGGGTAACTATTGTACCATCCAATTTGGTTTCTGTTCTTTTTCATTCACCTAAAGATAGGTGAAACATCTTATGAAGAGAACCATCTACCTCACATTTCATCCCCAACCACCAATATCGGCAGCATAAATTTCCATACATCTTAATAACATTGGGATGTATTGACCAAAATTAGGCATGAAACTCTCAAATAATCTCATCGTGTATGTTAGGTAAAACCCAAAAGTGACAATGAATATATATAATTTTATCCTCATCGAAATTTTAACCAAGAGGCAAGTCCTCATCTTCCATTATCTCTCATACGACCTAGCCCTCATCATTTGAAATTTGACTCACCCTCACTCTATCCATAAGTGTGAGAGTCACTTCTATAGATGAGAGAATTTTTTTTATTGAGACTAACCTAAAAATCCAAGTTTATCTTAGAGGATAAGTCCATGAGCTTCCACTTTCTAATGAACTCATTAACTACTTGTCTCTGACTCCTCAAACTCAGTGCATCGACAACTGGATTACCCTTAACATGCATATAGGAAAACACAAAGTAAAAGGACTAAAGGTATTCAAATAACCATCATTTTCTCAAATACATGTCACACTATTTAAATATATCATTTAGGATTTATTAGTCCATGTACACCGTAAAATGATATCCCAGAAAATAATGCCTCCAATAATGCAAGGACAGTACAACAACTGCTAACTCGATATCATGTGTTGGGTACTTCCTCTCATGTGGTCTCAATTGAAGAGACATATTCACCAAACATCATTCCTCCTACATCTAAAAGTTTCCTAGATCAAAACCTAATTAATTGAAATATACTATATAGATCATTCATATATCTGTAAGAATCAAGAATTACACTAAATTTAGTCTCCCTTTCATCTCCTAAAATTCTATATCACAAGTATCTGACCATAAAAAATTCACACCCTTCTTATTCAAGACCATATTTGGGACTTATTTACATGATAATTGTTGTATAAAACTCATATAATATCTTTCTATCCCAAATAAACATTGTATATCAAAGATACTAATGTTCGTCCCCAAGGAAACAATAGCTCTCACCTTCTCTGGGTCAACTGGTTCTCCTATGTCTGAGATAATATGACAGAGGAAGTGAATATTATCATTCTAAAAATGGAAGTTTGGTAGCTTTGTATATAACTGAGGATTTATTATCCTATCCCTGAAATTATCATGGTGTTTTTCATGGTCTTGTCAATTGTGACAATACAACAATATATCATCCACAAATATCACTGCAAAAAAATATTGATAAGTATAAAATTGTAGTTTCATTATCATCAAAAAAACTAATGGTGTGTTTGTGAGACCGAATGACATAACTAGATACTCATATAGAACATGCCTAAAATAAATATTTTTATGTGGTATGTCTATTAGATGAAGAACCAGCTAATGATAACCCAACATCAAATCAATATTTGAGAAAACCTAAGATCCTTGAGGCTGGTCAAATATATCATCTATCTGTGGTAATGGATATCATTTTTTAACCATCAACTGGTTCAATTTATGGTAAAACAAACATAAGTTATGGTATTCATCCTCATTTTCCAAAAATTGGAATGGTAAACCCCATAGAGAGTTACTCGGTAATATAAACCCATTTTCTTCCATGTCCTCCAACTGCATCACGGTATCTTATAACTCAGTAGCATCCATCCTATAAAGAAAAATTGATACTTTTTAATCTTTTAAATTATCTCGAAAGAGAAATCCACCTCTCTCCCATGTGGTAAACTAGAAAAGAGTTCTGGGAAAACATATCTGAATTGGTCAACATTTAGAGGGAAATTTTCCTTATGAGTTCCTTGGTCATCCACATAAAAACTATAAAGGTGGTATATCATCTCATTATGTCCATTATACTCGGGTTCAACTCGGATTTCCTGGACATACAATTTACCTTTTTGAATAAAAACCCCGCCCTCTATTGATGTAAAGTTCACCATTCAATGATATTAATTGACCTGGTCTCAATAAGAAACTAGCCAATCTATATCGAGTATGAAGTAAACCCCTATCATCTTAAGGATAAAAATATTCCATATGAAGTTATTCCCACAAATATTAAGGGGTACTCCCAAAAATATCATGAATCCTTCATTCTAGTCCCCATTGGATTATCTAGTGCCATTAAAACATTTCAAAACTGAACAATGGTCCTAAGGATCTCCAAAACATGTAGATATAGATAATTATGTGAATAAACTATATTGAAAAGAGAAGATAATAGAGTAAATCCTTCTAAGATCATACAACTTATCGTATATGGCCCGATGTTATGATCCTAAAGTATAGGTTGTATAGAATATATCTGTCCTGAATCGTGGCCATACAAAAAACCTCACTAGCTGAATAAATATCACTCAGATGGCTTGACACAACTACTGGATAGATCCCTTTTCTATAACCACCACCTTGGCCTGAATGAACAACATTAAACATGCTCCCATTATGACGTATATCTATAAATCTCATTCAAAAATCTAGAGTCAAATTCGACCCCCTTCTGCAGGCTACTAGAGGGAAGGTTATGTAGAATCATTGTACATGGACCATCCTTCCGCATGATCGTCACTTTACTAGGTCTCTCTAACACTAACTCCTCATATATCTCCTTCTCCTATATTGATGAAAAAAGAAATAAGTTCCATCACTAACATCCTGGCTGGTATTCCCCTCATGAAAAGCCTCTAAATGCCTATTTTTTCTAGATAACACTGAACCACTGGGTAAAAAGACTTAACTAACCTACTATATACCCCTAGCTTCCCTCAGGTTCTATTCATTAATATGTTCTTGATTCCCTATCTTTATAAAATTATTCTACCGAAACTCATTTACTTGTGGTTGAACAGAATGCTTGGGACCTTCTTTGAATCTTATCTCACTCTATGGATCATTTTCAAGATAAATTAGCATAAAATTATAAATATCCCTAAGGTGGGAAGAATAATTCATAATAGTCACTGCAACATACTTCATATACATAAAATCACTTTACATTTAATCTCTCATGGTATTAAGAAGAAGTTATTCTTAAAACCTAGTTTTTAAATCCCTCCAAACCATAGCTTTAAGTGTATCGTCCTTGTTCAGAACATCCCACTAGTTCATAGCTACTCCCAGAATAATATATGTTATGAGATTCACTATCATCTCAAGAGGTTTCTTCATATGCTCAAAAATTGATAAATTATTCATAATCAATAGATTAACAACCTTTGGACCTCCATCTCCCAAAAACATGGGTAGATTTAACTATAGGAACATATGTGTCATCTCTTTCATAGAGTAACCAATCTGTGGGACACACTGAAATGTCTATTTAATGTTTAATAAACACTCACATAATTGTAAATCATCACTCATATCCAGTATAACTTTTGGTGCTACAACATGCACTAGAGGAGGTTCTACTATCAGCTCGTGTAATACCACATCTGGAGCATAATTGTCGCCAATGACATAGTGCACTACCAAAGTTTTTCATCATGGAATTTCTCTAAAAATAAAAACACGTTCCTCAAAAAATAATCATTTAGCAAAATATTAATAGATGAATGTATAGGACGGGTTGAAGCCAACCTATTAACAATTCACACATCTCAACCTGCTCCTAAAGACGAGATTGGGTAATAGGAACAATCATTAAAAGAATAAGAGACCCTCACTACATCACAATCTAAATATGGGTCTAGGCCAAGCTCTATGTTTCACCACTTGGGTCTCGATATATATCTAATAGAAACCTTTCGATTTCATATTTTCAATTAAATTTACATTTATATTAGTTTAAAAATATATTTAAATTGTTGAAACAAAGGGACCAACACTTTCTATTTATAAGGTCCCATACACGATATAAAATAATGTTATGTGTCCATTTAATCTAAACCATAATACGTTTTGTTCCATGAAACTGATGGTCCATGGCTCAACATGACATAATTGACTGCTTAGGGTGTGTTTTGAAGCCTATATAGTAAAAAATTGTTTAGGTTATGAAATTAACTATGGGTACCAATTATGTTTCTAAATTCCATTCCAAAATAATTTATATCACATTATTAACACATAATAATTCCATGAAATCAAGAACTAAATCCTATATGTCATGGAATATGCATGGAATGTGAATCCTTTAAGGTGACTAAAATAATGCATGAGAGGGAAGGACCTCATCTCATTATGCCACATATAAAAAATCTATACTCATAATAAACATCGAATCTCAAATATTTCACCAATGATTCAATAAAATAAATTCTAAGAGAAAAAATATAGAACAACAATTCCTCATTCTCAAAAAATTATTTTTTTACCCGAATGTGGATTAGCTACTCCCAAGAATAGTTCCTTACCAAATTCCAAATAGTAACTAATATCCTACGTATTTTCTCAAATTATTAAATCATGAAATAAAAAATTATCTAATACTAATTTGTAATGTCCCAACCAAGATTTCACATATTGAATCCTTGAGATAGTGGGTCACATGGCCTCAAGTGTGTCTCCATGAATTCCAGATTCTGGAAACTAGTCGCAAGCATTTATGGTGGTATAGTGGGGAGACTATTCCATAATAATAAGAGTGTAGATTTATTGTATTAGAAGTGAATAAATAAGTGTAATCATATTATAAATCAATATAAATGATAAACATCGAAACATCAGTTATAATAAGAAAAGCTAAAAGAAGTTTTATACATAATATGATGATCATGTGTCGCCTCTATAAAAAATGAATATAAATACATTATAGTCGGAATTAATTATAATAAATGTTTCAAATTACTAAAAAATCCAAAAATTTCAATATCTAAATAGCATCCTGATCGTAGCTCGGTTCTGTGACACCCTACTCTTATGCACAAAAAATAAAGCATCACAAAGTGTGTACTTTCACCGGTCCCTACTGTAACACCCCTAAGATTTTATGATATATATTATTTTTAATATCATTGATTTTTTTTGTTTTACACTACACTAAATATTATTTTACACTATACGCCACAACGTATTAGCTTACACTAAAAGCAACGCTATTCAAGGTTTGTGTTACACACAATTTCAAGTTCTTTTGATAGAATCCATTTCACGCAACATTTAGTATAGATTTTTTTCAATGTATAAATGAATTTAGTTTAGATAATGTTATAAGAAACACAAAAGGAATCTTTCACTACACTGACTTGGCTTGTGTTACACATAAGAGAAACCTTGCTCGTTAGCTTGTGTTGTATGCAATACTGAGTTTCACTAAAAGACAATATATTCTTAAAATATTATTATTTAATGAGATATAAACTATCATTTATTAATAATATTAACAAAGTTTTGAATTTTTTATAACATTTTAATTCATCATACATTTTTTTAGAACAATATATGAGAACAAATACAATTTTTCAGATAAAAGAAGTATTTTTCAAAAAAAAATTGTTCTACCACCTTTTGATGGGGAACACATTTTAAATCTATTTTTTATGCTTTTTATGTTAAATTTGACAAAATAAATTTCTTATTTATAATAGGGACATAAAGTTTTTCTATTTTTTTTGTTTTCATATTTTTTCTAAAAAAATTCAAATTTTAATGAATGGTGAAAAAATACTTCATTTTAATTCAAAATTGCCTCTTCATCTAATTTATTTATTTAGTTATATTATATTTTTAATTGGTTTTAATTATTAATTATATTATTAATTTATAATTTAATACAATTTGGGTAATTTAAGTAATTTTCCCTCGAAATTTCACATAAAAATATGTCAATACTTTGATAGTTATTACATCATAAAAACCCACTTTTTGTTTTTGACAACGAGAATTAATTTTAAATAAATTTCTACGTCTTCAGTGTTTTGAATTTATAAAAATGTATTCCATATTTTTAATCAGGATTTAAAAATTTTGTAAATAGGTACCTTTTATTTTTATACATTATGAATAGTAACTTTAGTAAATATTTTATTTACCTTGGTTAGAGGGTAAATCTGGTAAATAATGGTAAACAAATAATATTATAATAATATTAAACTACCCTAACTAATTTCCAAATCTAATTGGATTATATTTTTCTGATTATGGAAATCCTTCTATCAATTTTGGGACCCCATATAGCCACATGGATATGAAAATGACATTTTATAAGAATTAATTAATACTAAAGAGTAATATAACATAACCATGAATCTTTTCCTAAAACAATTTTTATATGGAGTGATATAAGTGATATATTAGTTTATAAATATTAATTAGAAATATAAAACTATTTCCTACATCATTATATTTTATTTTTAATTTTTAGACATTAAATTAATAAATTTAATGATGAAATAATGATCATGCGTTGATTGCTTCATTAATAAAGGATTCGAATATATGATATTATAAATGATAAAATAAATGTAATTTTGTTATTTTTATTCCATCCATGAATTTTTTGGATTGTATTTACATATTATATTTAATTTAATTCCTCTGGTTCAATGTAATAAGGGTATTATGAATTTCTATAAAAGTCATTTATGAATAGTGTCCAAAATTGACAAAATTCATAACTTAAAATATAATTTTTTTTATTAAATGGTATCAATTTCCTAAAAATATAATATTTGGAAAAAAAAGTTAATATAAGTCCAAATATATCACAAAAAACTTTTTTTGTGTCGTATTATATGATATGGTAATTACATTAACCCAAAATGTGTAAATAGCATAATATCATGGTAAGATTAAAAAGGGTAAAATAAGGGTTAAACTAAATTGATAGGGATAAAAAAAATATTCAAAACATGTATAAAAATTATTGTATTACAGGTATTAGAACAAAAATAATCCCATATTTGAATAAAACTTCTTTTCTATTATTTTTAATAAAAATTGAATTTTTAATAAATTAATATTTTGAGGGTTTCCTAAAGTGCCCCTCTCCTCTCTTATAAAAGGGCACCTCCTCCCTCCCCTCTTCACTAAATTTTTAGATTTAAATCTCATAAAAACTATTACCATTTATATTATAAAATTCCCTAGATACATTCTATATGATACTTTATTCTCAAAAGACCAACTCCAGTGCCCTAAGATAAAATTGAAAGGAGGCATGCCTATGAAGAGGTAATCTCTTCTACTGATTATTTCAAATTTATTTCTTCTTGTACTTCCTCTTCATTAGATGTTTAATTATACCTTAATAACATAAGTATCACTAATATAATTATATTTTATTAAAAATATTAAACATCCCTATTTGACGTTATGTCCATCTTATGAAAAAATAAATCATCATGTGTGCATACGTACGACTTATCATCTCCACATCGTGGTGCAATATGTTTTTCACCACCACCTAACATGGATGGGTATAATGGTAGAAATGATAACTCTATATTATTGTTATAATATGATACTAATTCTGAGACACTATACATCATTCAATTCAATACTATTCAATAATTATGGGAATGATATCATCGCTTGTGCGTACGTACGAATTATAGTCTCCACGATGCGATTACATTCGTTCCCCACATTAACCATTCAAGAATGATTATAAATTAAATATAATACATAATAATTAAATATATGACATAATAATTCTACATTATTTATTTATATACACATATATATTTAATTTACTTACTTCTATTCAATTCAATAAAGAAACGAAAACAAAGTTTATGCGTACGTATGGCCTACCGTCTCCATGAACGGTGTATTCCATTTTATTTATCTATATATTATATATATATATTTATATAATGAATATATATATTATATAAATCATGTTTTACATTCTTGAAGTAAGTAAATCTGGATCTATGTAATAATATCAAGAATAACAAGTCCAAACACGTACGATTAATAAAATGATTATTACCCAAAATGTTGATTTAACATGGAATTCACAAATGAACAGGTAATATGAAGGCATAAGTAAATAATATATGATATCATAAATATTATTATGGTTTTTTACTAGTTAATCATATTTCTAAACCCACTATACAAGATTTTTTGACACAGACTAAAGAAATCAGACCTATGCTAAGGGATAACATTGCCAATCTCATTTTATCTGATATTGTTTATTCGTAAGTATTTGTTGGGGATATATTTATAATCCATGTCCGTGTTTTCAAAAAAAAATCATAAAATGTTTAATATTATTATATTTATATTTAATGTCATTTTTACCACCTTTTGACTTTTACTACATGGTATGGAAGGAATCTTTCTTTTGTTTACCATACGAGGTACTTTTTTACTCTTTTAAAAAGGAACGAGGAGAATGTTTTTTAACTTATATGGCATGAATTAGTTTTTAAATATTTATAACTCCTTATTTCCATTAATCTTCCTCTAAATGTTTACAAGATTATTTTCATCTAAATTCTTTTCTTTTAAAATTGGATGACCTTTTGATGAAAAAAAAACGTTTTCAAAAAAGAAATGATATTTCCTCAAGAATTATGTTCAAGTGTTTTATAAAACTTGTTTTCCATATAAGATGAAATAGAATTATATTTATATCCCTATTATTAATTTAATTTTATTTTGTTTATGATGGATTTATTTTTATGAAATCCATTTATTTTATATTGATTTTGATGGAATTGTGTTCAAGAAACTCATTTTATTATGTGGGTTACACTATGATGAATGATTTATGTTTTTGTGGAACATGTAAAAATGCTTTCATTATGAGATGGTGGGACCTTTGTATCCCTCTAATTAATTGGGTAAAGATTTATATCTCATGATATAGACATGACTGGAACGACAAGTAAATCTGGTTGGGAAATATATTTCTGGAATAACAAGTAAACCCGGTTCAATAATGAACATTGCCCACTATGATGGTCTTAGAAACAATGTCTTGATACTATTTAAATCATATTTAGTTCTTTTTTTATTAAAAAATTCCATGTTTTATACCAATTCTATTATATCATGTTTAATTTTCCATTATAATCTATGCCTTTCAAACTACAATGATTTATTTCATGACTCAATATTTTCATGTTTAAACTTTATGTTCACGTTTTTATGTTAAAATATTTATGGTTTGTTTTATGTTATCCATGTTTACACTTACTAAGAATTTGAGCTAACCCTTTTTATGTTTTCTTTTCCCCATGATATAAAGAAATGTTTTAGGTGGGAAAAAAGGTTGTGATCTATATGGGAGATGTTGAAGATCTTTCACTATGTTAGAAGATTATGTTCTGAGTTTCCGAAGACAATAAACTAAAATGATATTTGGGAATATATATTTTTCAATTTATTATGTATTTAACAAAATAAATGTAATGTACATGTACTTCCGTCTAGGTTTTTTTCAGTTGGTATCAGATTGAAGGTTTAGTAGACCAATGGAATCTAGGATGCGAAACGTTTAGTGAGATTCTTAAAGATATTTAAAAGGTTTGTCTGGGGGTGTCCCTTATATTAAGTATAAATATAGCTTTAAATTCTATAATTTTTTTAATTATCATGAATAACCTATGATTAAACTTAATGTGTTAGTTATTGAATGTACTCCCCCTTTATTATGTCATTTTCCTTGTATGACTTTTGCCTCTCACGTTGTTCTTTTTGTGTTTTAGATGATGGATGGAACCCAAAGGAACCGTGTTAATGATCAATGCACTAGGAAATGCAATGATTGTCCTCTTTAAAAACTAAATTTTTTGGGAGCTCTAATAAATAATCTAGTTTCTATGACCACAAATCGATCTAGGTTTCCAAATGACAAAAGGTGGGCACAACGTTCTCTTGAATCATTCTTAATGCAAAATCCACCTAATTTTAGTGGAATGACTGATCCAAAATTTGTTGAGAAATGTATTTTTAGATTTTAAAATATATTTTTCATTCTTCGTTGTTCATAACATGAAAAGGTTTAGTTTGGCACATATTTCTTGGAAGGTTAAGCGAATCAGTGGTGAAACTTTATCAAGAATACGACGAAACAAGTTAAAATTGACTCCATGGATTGGGATGAGTTTAAAAAATTATTATTATTTATGTAACATCCTTGTATTATTATTAGAATAGGGATATTTATTTTTCTCATCTATCTCATGGTTACGATAATAGAAGAATGATATAATTCGAAGGAAATAATAAAAAT
The DNA here is from genome assembly GCA_963277665.1 of Viscum album. Classification (NCBI taxonomy): domain Eukaryota; kingdom Viridiplantae; phylum Streptophyta; class Magnoliopsida; order Santalales; family Viscaceae; genus Viscum; species Viscum album. Next base: position 571,216,524 of record OY728122.1, on the reverse strand, counting down.
TACAGAGAAAAGAAGATTATATTTTCTTTATGAACAATGTATGGAAGGACACATAGGGTAAACTATTTTAAGGGGACTGATAAATGTTTTAAGAGTGAGAAATAAGGTCATCGAGCATTTTAATGTCAATTTAATTTGAATAAATAGAAAGGTCTAAATATTTCACCTCACATATATTAGGGTTACAAGTGCAAGGAAATAGGGCATTATGCTAACCAATGCCAAAATATAAGGGTTATGGATGATTATAGACATCAACAACCACTTAAGGTCAAACACAAAGGGAAGTCACATGCGATCACAATTGGAGATGTTGATTATGACAATGAAGTGGTGGAATGATTAAGTTTATATGTAAAGGCATTCCAAAATAGTGTCATGGAATCTCATTTATAGCATTATAGAATATTGGAATATCTATGCATTGGTTTATTGTGAGTTTCCGTAATTATGTAGTACCGGTAACCATGAAAAGTAATTTAAATATTTTTGTAAAGCACATTATATGAGCATCATGAAGGGATAATGAGATAATGAGATGTTTGATTGTATTAATGTGCTCATGACTGATATAAGGACAATGCGACATCATGGTTTGACTATATAGAATTTTTGGTACTTTTTGTTTGTGGAAAGAGTTGATTTTGATAGAATGTATGTTTTCACTATGTTTCTGGGGTAATTCTTGTAATTAGCATGTTTCCAGAGAATACATGATTAAGGTATTCACATGTTTGGAATGTGACAACCACGAACTGCCAAATGAGATATGGGAGAAAAATGTTAAGTTAGTTAAGTTAACCCCTTTCTAAATATTTATATTTTATGTTTTTGGAAAGATTGTCATGTTATCCATTTAGGGATAGTATAAGTTATATTCTGACTAAAGTATGTTAGATTAATGTATTATCTCATCGTAGGTGCACTTATTCATATTTGATAACATGTTCTAACTATTTTTTGAGACATATGGAATGACGTATCGTTCTATCACATGATGTACTAACACTTCAAGGATGACAAATTCAAATTCATTTATTTAAATAAGATATGAAGAGGAAATTGTTTATGGAATGACCACTGGTTAGATTATACTGAAATCAAGTTAGTATTTCTCTTTATGAAAAAATCATCAAATTTAGGAAAAAGATCTTGAAACCAAAAAATTTATCCTAGTACCTTCTTGTGTGATGAATCAGAGGGTCTCTTATATCATCAAATATTTATGGATTTTTTGTATTTAACTTTCTCCCAACCTTATTCTCTTTCAATATCCATCAGAACCTGATGGTTATATTTCTCTTCCATATCCATATCTTCACTTACCACCTATGTTCTCTAATGTGGAAACCCAATGATGAGTTACTTTCTTTAACCATTATTTTTCTAAATTTCCTTTTTAAAAGGAAGTATTAGTATCCTTTTTTACAATGTATGTTTCTATGAAAGAAACATTCATGTTGTAAACCATTTATAACCCCAACAAATTTTGATTGAGAAATTTATTTTAAGGGGGGTATAATGTAACACCTTATGTTCTTATGAGATTGATTCATTTTAATTTAATATATTTCTTGTGTTTTATGCTACACCAAATATTATCTTGCACTATACGTAACACTGTATTATCTTGTAGTATACGCAACATTATTCTTTGTTTTTTTACTCATAATTTCATGTTCAATTAATAGAATTAATTTCACTCAACATTGACTGTAGATTTTGTTCAATATATAAATGAACTAAGTTTGAATTATGTTATACGCAACACCAAAGGAAGCTTTCACTACACTAACCTGACATATGATACATGTAATAGTGACCTTCCTTGATAGTTTTCATTGTACGCAATACTAAGTTTCACTAAAAAATGATATATTGTTGAAATATTATTAATTAATGTGATATAAACTAGCCATTATGAATATTATTAACCAAATTTTGAATTTTATATAACATTATCATTAATCCTATCCATTTTCTTGAGCATGATATGAGAACAAAATTAATTTTTGTGATAAAAGAAGTATTTGTTAAAAAAATATAGTTTTAACAACTTTTGATGGAACCCCCATTTCAAATCTAGTTTTGAGACTTTTAGAAGATAATTTTGACAAAATAAACTTCTTTTTTTGAATCAATACATACAAATTTAGTTTTATTTTTTTTTGTATTTTTCTGAAAAATCACAAATTTTTCTAAATTTGGGAAAATACTACATTTTAATTCTAATCTCCCATTTTATCTAATTTATTTATTTAGTTAGATTAAAATTTTAATTGTTTTTAAAGTGTTATTGGATTTTTTTAATAATTTAAACAAATTTTGGTCATTTTAAGTAATTTCCCATTGAAATTTCACACAAAAACATGTCAACATTTTTATAGTCATTACTCTAGAAAAACACGATTTTGGGTTTTGAAAATAGGAATTAATTTTAAATTAATCACTTCAACATAGATGTTTTAAATTAGGAAAATGGATTCCATATTTATAATGATGAGGTAAAAATTATGTAAATTGGTACCTTTTATTTTTTAGACATTATGAAAATAAACTTTAGTAATTTTTTTATTTACCTTGGTTAAAGGGTAAATCTAATAAATAAGGATAAACAAATTAAATTATAATAATATTAAACTACACTAACACATTTCATAATCCTATTAGATGATAAATGTCTGACTATGGGGATCCTTAGGTCGATTTGGGGACCCCATGGAGCTACTTGAATGTGATAATGACATTTTATAAAAATTAATTTCAAGTAAAGAGAAGTATAACATAAACATGTATTTTGTCTAAAACAATTTTTATATAAAGTTATATAAGTGATATATTCTACTATAAATATTAATTAGAAAGAAAATATTATTTCCTAAAAAATTATATTTTATTTATAATTTTTAGAGATTAAATTAATAAATTTATTAATGACATAATGATGATTAAGTGATGTAATCTTTATTAAAAGATTCAAGTAAATGATATTATAAATGTCAAAATAAATGTAAATTTGTAATTTGGATGCCATACACGAATTTTCTGAAATATATTGACATATTATCTTTAGTTTAATACCTTTTGTTCTAAGGAATCAGGTTTTTATGGATTTTTATAAATCTTAAGTATGAATAGCATCCAAAATTGACATAATTCGTAACTTAAAATATAAAATATTTTATTAAATTATATTAAAATTTAAAAAATCTATGATCCATCTAAATGGTTAATATAAGTCCAAATATTTCATTAATATATTTCTTTGGGACGTTTGATATGATATGGTAATTACATTAACCCACAATGTGTAAATAACATGGTATCATGGTAAGATTAAAAAGTGTAAAATAAGGGTTAAAAATATAAGGATAAAAAATATTCAAATTTTTTCATAAAAATATTTTATGATGGTTATTCAAACAAAACTAATTCTATATTTTAATTAAATTAGTTTTTTTCCATTTTAAATCGAAATTGAATTTATAATAAATTAATATTTTGAGTGTTTCCTAAAATGCCACTCTCCTCTCTTATAAAAGGACACCTCATCCCTCTCCACTTAACTCCATTTTTATCCTTAAATATTATCCAAAACCTTCCCATTTCTCTTTTAAACATCCCTAGTTATATTCTAGTGGTGTAGTTATTCTCAAAATACCACCTCTAGTGCCCAAAGAGTAAATTTAATGGAGGCACGTCGAGGAAGAGGTAATCTCTTCTACCGATTCTTTCAAATTTCTTTCTTATTTTACATCCTCTTCATTAGTGGTTTGATTATAATTTTATAACATCTGTATCACTAATATAATGTTATTTTATTATAAATATGAAACAACCCTATTTCCTATTATATCCATTCTAGGAAAAACAAAATCACCACATGTGTGTACGTATGGATTATCGTCTCCATGTTGTCGTGTAATATGTTTTTCACCACCACCTTACTTGGATGGGTATAATGGTTGAAATAATAACTATATATGATTATTATAGAATGATAATAATTCATAGATACTAGAAACCATTCACTTAAATACCATTCCTAAATTATGGGAATGATATCACCGCATGTGCGTACATACGACTTAGATTCTCCATGACACGATGAGATTCATTTTCCACGTTAACCATTAAAGAATGATTATAAAGTATATATAATAAATAATAATTAAATATATTACATAATAATTCTAGTGGATTTATTTATTTATATATATGTCATTTACTTCCTTCCATTCAATTCAATAAGGAAACGAAAATAGATTTCATGCGTACGTATGGCCTATCATCTCCATAAACGGTGTATTCCATTTCATTTATCTATATAATATATGTTTATTTACATACTTAATATATATTAAATATAAATCATGTTTTACATTTTTAAAGTATGTAAAATCATGATCTATGTAACAATATCAAGAATAACATGTCCAAACACGTTCTATTAATAAAGCAGTTATTAACCAAAACATTTCTTTTGCACTGAATTGACTAATGAACGGGTAATATAAAGGCATAAGTAAATAATATATGATATCATAAATATAATTATGGTTCTTTTAGAAGTTAATAATATTTTTAAACCCACTATATAGTAGTTTATGACATGTATAGAATAAATCAGACCTAAGGTAAAGGATAACTTTTCCAATCATGTTTTTTATCCGAGATTGTTTATTCTTAAGTTTTTACTGGGGATATATTTATCATCCATGTCCATGTTTTCTAAAAATGTTTTTGTAAAATGTATCATATTATTATATGTTTATTTAATTTCATTTTAAACCCCTTTTGACTTTTAATATGTGGTATGGAAGGAATCCTTCTTTTGATTACCACACGAGGTAATTTTTGACGTTTCAAAAAAAAGTACAAGGAGAATGTTTTTTAACTTATAAGGAATGAATGGGTTTTTACACCTTCATAATGCCTTATTTCCATAAATCTTCCTCTACACGTTTACAACTATATTTTCAACAAAGTTATTTTCTTTTAAAATTGGATGATATTTTTATAAAAGGAAAACATTTTTGAAAAATAAAGGATATATCCTCATAAATAAAGTTCAAGTGTTTTATCAAAATTATTTTTCATCGAATATGACATAGGTTTATGTTTATATCCCTATTATTACTTTGATTTGATTGTTTTTATGATTGATTTATTTTTATGAAATCCATTTATTTTATATGGATTTTGATGGAATTATGTTTAAGATACCCATTTTATTCCATGTGTTATGCTATGAGGAATGATTTGTGTTAATATGGAACGTGAAAAATGATTTCATAATGGGATGGGTATGACCTATATCTCCCTTCAATGAATTGGATAATGGTTTATATCTCATAAGATAGACATGACTGGAATGAAAAGTAAATCTGGTGCAGTAATACATGGTTGGAAGGACATGTCAAATCTATTCAATAATGGACATTGCCCACTATGATGGTCTTGGAAACATTTCATTGGATACTATAGAAATAATATTATGTTCTTATTTATTTTCCACAATTCAATACTACAAAAATAGGCAAGGGAAGAACCCCCTTTTATCAGTACTAAGAAAAAATCACTGATAAAGGAACCATTTATATTAGCTAAAACTCTAGAACTGATAAAGAAGCCCTTTATCAGCGCTAAAGTTTTAGCGCTCATAAAGAGTACGCTTTATAAGCGCTAAAAAAGAGCTGATAAATAATTCCTTTATCAGTGATTTTTTAGCACTGATAAAACCATTGTCCCATATTTTATAAAATCGGGTGCACAATATCATTTTTTTATCGTGCCCTCAATCCCTCACGGTGTTATACCCCTACGACAACCCCCCCCCCCCGATCTTCACCCCACCAAACTTCTCTTTGTCGGACCTCTGTCGTTAGACCTACTACTTATCCTCCCCCTCGAACCCCTTCCAAGGATCCTCCTCCCAGCAAACCCTACTTCTCCTCCTCTCCACTATACCCTACTCCATGCAAACCCTATTCCTCCATTTCTCAATGGTGGAATCTTCTCTCGTGCACCTCCCCCTCTTTCGGTCACGCCTTCCACTCCCGACATAGCGTAGAAGGCTCCATGACCGCTGGGCACTTCTTCTCTCCCTCCATCATGGGTGAGATCTACTCTAGGTAAATCTACCACTTTTCTTTATAGGTTTATTTTTGGTGGATAGGTTTTGTGATAGTAGTTTTCATTAGGGTGATGTTTGGATTCTTCCCCATGATCACCACCCTTGGATTAGATGCTAACTAACATAGATTTCTAACAATCTATTTCACAGACACACATAGTGGATTCTCATTCTTGGATAGCAGATGATTTGAACTAAAGTATGACTTTTTTATGATTCCCCATGGGTCATTATGATGTTTTGAACTTGAATTTATTTTTCACCAAGTGTCATATGTATTAGGGTGACATTCTCATTAAACCTCAAGCTAGAACTTATTATACATGAATATTCTATTAATGTAGAGTGTTTTTTCCTCATCATTTTTGTGGAGTGGGTTTATCTATACAGGGGAAATTTGTCTTTTTGTAAACCCCTTCAAGAAAAAGAAGAGTTTTGATAGTACCTACATCATTATTAATTAGTTACACTTTGTGGTTGTCATGATGTGATGGTGATTGTGTTTATGGGGAAGGTTCTATTTATGATAGTGATTAGGACCCCTCAAATATAGAAAGTGTATCCAACCCTATTGATGTTAAGTTATATTTCCCTTAGTTGGTGAGCATGGTTTTATGTGATGTGTGTAACAGGAATACATTTCATCCCTATAAATGTTGAAGAATTCTGGAATGCTTCATAAGGGAGACTTATGGTTAACTCTTGGTAAGGATATGGTGTGTGCATCAACCCATATACCAGAGATGATGAGTGTATTTGTGATGTTATAGTGTTCTAAATTGAATCTCTCCTTGAGACGGTTTATAGTGGAGCCTTTAAGAAATTTTAGTTCATTTATTATTAAACCATAATTCATTGAGTGGCCTCCAGTCTTTATGCACTAGGGCCACATAAGATGAGGATATCAGAGTAGGGAATTCATGGAATGGTGAATGGTATTATTGGAAAAGGACTTTGGGTTTAGATAGTGGTATGAACATGTGAGAAGTTGTATTTGGGTGGTTAATTATTTTTAGGATTGTGGGGTGTTTATTGACTTCAATCAGTGGTAAATTCCATGAATCTTTCTTTTATGTCAAGGATAATTTAAGGGTGGTGTAAATTTAGTGAACCTCTAAGACCAGTTGTTCCTAGGTGCTAGTCTAGAAGGATTTTTCTTGAAAATGGGGAGACACCAGGCACTTCATTAGGTAGATAGTGATTCCTCCCTGATACCTATTATGGGTATCAATATTTTTATTTTGAATGGAAAATTCTCTAGGAAAGAACTTCCCTTGGTGTGTCAGGCCAAGTGATTTTGGTTAAGTACTCCTACACTATGGAGAAATCGATTACATGATGGGGGATGAATTTATTCTCATGAGATTGTAAATGTCTTTCACTTGGTAGGATTGTATTTCAGCACTTTTTATTTAATCCATTATTTTATGTTGGTCAATTCATATACCGACTTCTAGTGGTTTGGAGGAATTGAACATGTAATACTATGATTTGGATTTCAATATTAGTGTTCTATTATTATGCCAACAGTTTGAGTTGATATCATAATCTTTTAAGGTAGTGATCTTATTGGATGTTGGGTTAGCAGCACCCACCCATAGTAGGTGGGTGATGCAAGTCTCATCTTAGGAGGCAGTGTCATTCGTATGTACCTCAAGGATATCCCATTACTACAAGAAACATAATATGATTGTTATGGGTATAGACATATCACATTTCATTTTCTTAACATTAATGCTACAGTCAGAGAGGCAGTCGATGAATAGCCTAGGCATGGGAAGGAACTGGAGAAAGGGGGATTGTAAAGCACAAAAGTGATGGAGGAGATGGGGGAGCAGCATGTGGTGGATGGAACATTGGTTTGATTATACTGATACTAACCTTCAGTAAACCACTCCTATATTGGGAAGTTAGTGGTTATAATCTCATATAGTTGTATTCACTAGAGTCTTTTTACCTTCAGGCTCCATGAGTGTTTGGAGGTACGATCTATGTTCGTTATACTTTTCTTGTAGTACTATTAGAAAGAGGTACAAGAAACTATTTTTCCTAATTTTTTCAATTATTTTCTAGGTATATAGTAGGCGTTGGTCGATCCCCATGTTATTGAGGGAGAGTTATTGCATATTCTTTAGATGTTCATGATCGAATTTATGTTCACCAACTTTAATTTTCTATTTCTTATGTTAATTTGGGTAACAAAACCTATGGTATTCCATATTAATTTTTGATAATCCTAGGTTATTTGTTTCCCTCGTGAACCCCTTTTTGTTTGGAAATATATCCACTATATTAGTTTTCTCATAAAAATTGTATCGTTGTTTGAATTTTATTTGTGTTTGGTCACTAGTTTTGGGATGTTTAATGTGATTATTTTATTATGAATGAGTTGGCTGGTAAGGGTGGTTAAAAGTATGTTTAGTGTTTTTCTGCAAGTGTGGTGGGTGCTATAACTATTGTTAAGGGGGTTGGAATGTGTGTTGATTTTGAGGGGGGGTCTATCCTTGTTCTGTTGATTTCCATATTTTTATGTCGCAGAATAGATCAGATTTATAAATTTTATAATAAAAATGGAGAAAAAGCGAATGTAGCTACTGGCTGGGATAAAACTGAATTTTTTGGATCATCAGATATGAATAAAAATATGTATAATGAAGAATATTTTATGTAGGTTTCGATTATAGATGTCAATGATGATGAAGATAGTATTGAGTAAATGACAAGGACAGTTGATGATGAACTCTATGATTTCCCAAAATTGTTTGAGAAGTTAAGGAGTTGTGCAAAGACTCCATTGTATGTTGCCTGCACTAAATATATAGCATTGTCAGTTGTACTGAAGTTTTATAATTTGAAATAAGGCAATGGACGGAGTGCTTTCAGTTTTATGGAACTACTTTCTCTTTTGAATGACATGATCATAGAAGATAATGAGCTCCCAAACTGGAAATATGATGCTAAATGAATGCAATGCTCGATGGGTATGATTTCTGAAAGAATAAATGCCTTCCTGAAATACTGTATACAATTTCGTAAGGAGAAAAAATCACTTACAGAATTCCCAAAATGTGGTGCATCTCAATACAAGAAAGATGAATCCAGTCCTATTAATGTTTTAGGGTACTTTCCAATAATTCCAAGGTTTAGGCGTCTATATGGAAGTGAAGAAACTGCAACACAATTGTCATGGCATGCAGATAAAAAAATAAAGATGTGAAATTATGTCACCCATAAAACTCTCCTCAATGGAGGATAATTGATCATGAGTATCCATAATTTGGAAAAGAACCAAGAAACCTTTGTCTTGCATTTTCTATAGATGGAGTGAATCCTTTGGGGTTTCAAACCAGCACTCACAATACATGGACTGTTCTATTGGTAAATTATAACTCGTCACCCTGATTATGCATGAAGTAGAAATTCGTCATGTTACTTATTTTTATATCAGGACCAAAACAACCACGTAATGATATTGATGTTTATTTGTCTTCTTTGATTGATGATTTTATGTTATTGTGGGATTCTGGTGTTATGTTGTATTATGCTTATAAAAGTGAATACTTCACGTTGAGAGTGATGTTTATTTCCCTACTTATGGAAATTTTTTAGGCTATAGCATTAAAGTAACTCAAGCGTTTCCTGAGTGCGAAGAAGATACAGAATAAATTAGTTTGTAACATTCATCGAAATCTTTTTTTCTAGGACATCGTAGATTTCTACCTTGTCGGCATAAGTATAGATCTTGGACAACATCATTCAATGGAAGTTCAGAACAACGTACAATACTGTCTCCACTAAAAGGTGATCAGTTGTTTGAGAAATTAAAATATGTGAACACTGTTTTTGGTAAACCATTTTCAAAAAACCTTATGATAATCAGTTGGAAAAAGAGATCATTTTTTTGAATTACTATACTGGAATTGTTTGTAGGTCAGACATTTTCTTGATTTCATTCATGTGGAAAAAAATGTACGTGACAGTGTTATAAGAATGTTGCCAACTTCCCCTGGAAAAAAAATGATGTAATTAAGGAAAGGTTGGACATGGTTGACATGGGAATATGAGAATAGTTTTCGCCTGTGAAGGGTGAAAATCGAATGTGTCTTTCTCCAGCTACTAACACTCTTCCCATGGAGGAGAGATATCAGTTTTGACACTTCTCCAATGATACAATGGTTCCAAAGTGTGATTTATCAAATATCAAGAACATTGGGTCAATGAATGATTTGAAGTTAAAATTTTTGAAATCACATGACTGCCATGTTTTGACGCAGGATTTAATTCCTATAGCTTTAAGTTTCTTTTTGTCCAAGAATGCTCATCATATTATAGCCAAACTTTGTTTCTATTTCAAAGCTATATTTAGTAAAGTATTAGACCTAGTGAAATTATCAGTTATTGAAAGAGAAAATTTCATCATAATATGGGAATTAGAAATGTTCTTCCCACCAACATTCTTTTATATGATGGTTCATTTGATGATTCACTTGATGTGAAAGATTCAACTTTGTGGTCCTGTGTACTATAGATGGATGTACCCCGTTGAACAGTATACGAAGATCTTCAAAGGGTATGTCAAAAATTAAAGTCAACCAGAGGGTTGTATAGTAGAGAGATATATTTTTGAGGAAGCCATTGAATTCTATACCGAATATCTATCTGATGTGGGAAGCATTGGTCTCTCGAAATCTCATCACACTAGATGTATTGTGGGTGGGGGAATTTCTCGAAGAGATGTTGTGACAATCAATATTACAGATCGAGAGTAGGCCCACCTTTATGTTTTTGATAATAGTTGGGAGGTTTCTCTATATATTGAAACCCAAAAAGAAATTCTAAGGCATTTGAATCCATCAATGGCTAAAAAATGGATATCAAATATACATAATCACCAGTTTATAGGATGGTTTCGAGAGTATATTTTTAAGGAGTTAGATGAAAATACAAATTAAATTTCATAACAAATTTGATTTCTAGTCACCGGACCATGTGTGTATGTATTATCTTGTAATGGTTAAGTAATTAGTTGTTATACATTCTATACAGATGAATATGATGAATATAGTACCATGAAAAATTGTGGAGTTACACTTGTGGCTGAAGCAATGCATGTTTCTAGTAGTAAGGAAAGAAATCCAATTTAGGAAAATATGTCGTACTTTGGCATTATCAAAAACTATATAAGTTGGATTATGTGACATTCCAATTTCCTATTTTTCAATTCGAATGGGTTGATAACAATAGTGGTGTTAAAATAGATGAATTGGGATTTGTAAAAGTTGATTTTAGTACAGAAGTGTACATAGATGAACAATTTATAATGGCATCACAAGCGGTACAAGTATTTTATGTTCCAGATCCCACAAAATGAAAGTGGTCGACTGTTCTATTATCATCCAAAACTACTAAAGGGTCCACCGAAAATTCAGTTTAGGAGGATCCTTTCAGTGGTACGTCACGATCATTTCACAGTGGTCCCAATTTAGATGATGTTTTATATGTTAGTGGAGACCCCAATGAAGGGATTTGGAAAATTGATAGAGGTGTCAAATACCTTCATCCTTTCAAAAAAAGAAATACAGTTCAAAAAATAGGTTATATTTTGTTCGTAATATAAATCTTGTTATCTCATGTTATTATCCTATCATTACTAAATTTATGTAATCTAAATTAATTGTTCAACCCCTTTTGCAGATAATGACTTCTGCATGTTCTGGTGCTCCTATCCTCAAGGCTGAACAAGTCTCTCAAGTTATTGCTACTGTTGATGCTATTGTTTCTGCTGTGGCTACTCACAGTGCAGAGCTACAACAAGTTTCCGAACCTGCTGCTACTTCTAGTGTTGAGGTCCAACAACCATCAGCACATGTCATTGCTATCATTTCAGATGAACATATAGATGATGTTGATATCGGTGAAACGGTCGGGGTTGAAGGACCGACATCGCGGAAACTACAGGTGCATCGATTTTTGACGATGTTAGCAAAAGTTCTTAAGGAGAAAATAAAATGCATCAAATTTTATGTTGAATGGAATGCATGAGGCCAACATGTGAATCCCAACAAGGCTATGTTTAGTAGTTACATTGGAATTATAACTTGGAAATGCGTGCCGATTGACATAGATTCATGGAACCATGTTGTGTCCTGGCTGAAGGCTATGATCTGGGAAGAAATAACAGTAACATTATGAAATTCTTTCTTTAATTTACTAGAAAATAAAATAATGAAACAGTTTATTACTCTTCTCAATCTCTTTTAGAGTACCTTTATATTAGATGATTCACACAATAATTATGTACAAAATCTTGCAGGAAGGATTCATCGATGTTTTCAAAGTATTTTAACAAAATTTCACATGAAAGATTCCAAAGGAAAAATAAACCCACACCCACCCGTTTTCTATGCTCACATGATATCCCAAGAAGCCCGGGATGCATTTATTAGTCGACTAGGGGATGAGAAGTTTCAGGTATATTGTGGCTGATAATACATTGTTTGAGGATACATGTATTCATCACTTTGATTGTCAATATTTCATTTATGAAATAGAAACTCAGTGCTGAAAATAAGGAAAGTTCATCAAAACCAACATACCCCTATCGTAAATATATTATGGGGTACGTTTCACTAGAAAAGATAAATGGTATATATTTCAAATTTACAGTAATATTTTAATGTTCCAAGAAACAACATCATAATTATATTTCTATATTTATATTTAGATTGATGAGTCTAAAACAAAATACACTTCCATCCCACATCATGTGCTATGGAATAAGGAACATGTGAATAAGGAAGGGAAGATAGTAGATGAAAACACACAAAAAGTGTTGGAAATATGTGTACATATGACATGATAAAAAGGATTGTTTTAAATTACTCTTACATAAAAATAATTACTTATTTTCCTATATCCAATAGTCATAGGGATCAGCTACTCGTGTAGTAGATGAAGACCTATTATTGATGGCTTTGAAGCGGCCAGAATAATACTGTTGTGTCAGAGGTGCGGGGTTTGGGGTGACACCCTGAGTATATTATGAGAAAAAAACAAATAGATGATAGAGGTAAAAAACTAAACAAATGAGCGAAAGTCTTGCAACCCTTGAAGAACAATTTTAATGGCAGGGAGAGTTTCTAGAAACATTTATGGGTGTAAAGCAAGGAGAAGACACAACTCAAGAACAACGAGCACATGAAGATCCCACCCACCTCCCACCAGCTTTGAGGTGAGCCATTCCCCTCAAAGAACTATCTTATCCATGGTAATAAATATTCTAATAATTGTTCCCATGAAATGTGAATCATAAAAACACTAAAACTTTTCTTGAACTGATCTTCTGCAAGGTGATATTGACGTTGATTTATATCTATCAACACCAACCTATCACCTTGTAGCTAGGCATACGGTGTTCAACATCCCATAGGAAAATCTGCATAATAGATCACTTCTGAAAGATCATCTGAAAGTGACGATTACTGTAGCTCATGATCCAAATTCAGAGCTACCTATTCCACTTTATGAAGATGATATTAATATGGTTGAAAAGGCTATCGGTACATTCCTTTCATGGAAGTCACAACTTGTAAGGGTAAATGTGTACAAAGAGGTATTTACTTCCATTTTTTAAAATATAAACCTATAATAATTAATGAAAAAAAGGGTCTAAAAAACGAATGATATTATAGAAAGACAAAGGAAATGGGGTGACAAAAAACATTGGCTCAAAAGCATCAAATGGATTGACCAACCGATCCCAAAGCACTATAACACCACTTGTTCTCTATTCACATTTACTAGCATTGAAGACTCATGTAGAAAAAATTATAAGAGGTGGTAGTAGTTATATAGTGGTTTTTGAAAATAATATATATAGAGAGTAAATTCAAGATTTTGTTGCTACTGAAAATGTAAATGAGATCCATGAATATGGTTGGCGGGGAATCGTAGTTGTAAATTTATATATGAGGTTTGTTTTCATGAATTGATTTTCTAAAAGCTAATATAATGTGAAAATTATGACTAAATGCATTTTATATTATTGAAATACATATATATGAAAAATAGATGAAGGAATTTTCCCATGAGCCAAAATTTGGACTCATTTTTCCTCATACCACATCAATACAACTAACGAAATTAGATCCATTAAAAAAGGATGAAATATTGAATAGTTTTCTGAAAATATTTGAAATCAAGATTATGGATGATAGACTCTTCCAAATTCCAACAATAAAGGGGTAAAACTCTACGATTAAAGCATATCAATTATATTTTCACTTCTTTTATTACTTATTCCCTTTTTTGTTTTTAGGAAACATTGGCTGCTAATTGCGGTGAACATGGATACTCCAAAGATTTATTTTCTAGATTCAATGAAAAGATATCCAACAAACTGACCAAACATGATGGAGTTTTTGAATATATAGGACACTACATCTTACATTTTAGGTCTAAAAATCATGTAATATAATTTATATTATCTTTAATAGAGGATTATATTAGGATAGGGTAGTGTATCATTATCGTCTAAAAAAGGAATGAGGATATGGGCTAATCATAAGGAGGTGAGCAAGTACTATTTCTGGAAAAATATCTGGATATATGTAACAAAATTTCACTATCCAAACACATATCAATACAAGTTACTTATTCTCCTAATGATCAAATTTTTTGCAGTGTCCAAAATAAACAAAAAATAATGATTGTGGTTATTATGTTTGTATATTTGTGAAAGTGATCATTTTTCATCAAGAAACTAGCATCCCTAAAAAGGTATTTTCAAAAACAACTACTATTTCATTTAAATTATTTATTAATTATTTATTTATATATTTTTTAGTACTACTATGAAATTCGAAATGACTCATACTCACAAGACGATATAGATTTTTTCAGAATTGAGTGGGTCACATACCTGAAGGAATATTGTACAAAAATAGCATGATGATCTAACTAAGGGATGTGTAAAATTGGTGGTCATTTTTAGATGGGTTAAGGGGATAAAAAGATGAAATATTGTTGCATGTAAATTTTCATAAGAAAATTTTAATTGTTATTAAATAAAACATCATTTCTCAAATGAGTCATTTTCCCAATTTAAACGACGAAATGCACCAGCAGCATGCAAGAATGATGAACCACTTTTCATTGGGCTTTGGATAAGAAAAACCAGTAAAATCTATAAAAAAAACCTTCATATCTAACCAAACACATTCAGATTGTGTTAATACTTTAGGGGAACGATCCATTGGTATTTTTGGACATGTACGAGTCAACCTCGCATCAATCCAAGGCACGGTGTAGCCGGTATCACTCAAAGTGTCTCTCTTGTTTAAAATGGACATAATTTTAAGTTAAAACAACAACTAATGTACAGACATAGGAAAAAATGATTTCTGATTGTGTCGATACTTTAAGAGAACAATCCATGGGTCATTTTCGATGTGTAAAAGTCAACCCGCCTCAATATGAGGCACGGTGTGGCTGTTATCACTCAAAGTGTCTCTCTTTTGGTTAAAATGGAAGAATTTTAAGTGAAAACAACAACTGGCATACAGAAATCCAGCTAAACGCATTTGGACTGTGTTGATACTTTAGGGGAATGATCCATGGGTCATTTGTAACATGTACAAGTCAACTCTGCCTCTATCTGAGGCATTGTGTGGCTGGTATCACTAAAAGTCTATCTTTTGTTTAAAATGGACAGAATTTTAAGTGAAAACCACAACTGACATATAGAAATCTTACCAAACACATTTGTATTGTGTTAATACTCTTGGGGAATGATACATGGGTCATTTTTTGACATGTATGAGTCAACCAAGCCTCAATCCGAGGCACGGTGTGGTCGGTATCACTCAAAGTGTCCCTTTTTTGTTTAAAATGTACAGAATTTTAAGTGAAAACAACAAATGATGTGCAGAAATCCAACCAAAAACATTTTTATTGTGTTGATACTTTATAATAAAGATCCACGGGTCATTTTTGACATCTACTAGTCAACCCTGCCACAATTCAAGGCACAGTGTGGCCGGTATCACTCAAAGTGTCTCTCTTTTATTAAAAATGGACATAATTTTAAGTGAAAACAACAACTGATGTACGTAAATCCAACCAAATTCATTATTATAGTGTTTATAATTTAGGGAAATGATATATGGGTCATTTGGGACGTTTAAGATTCAACCATGACTCAATTCGAGGGATAGTGAGGGCGGTATCTCTCAAAGTGTCTCTCTTTTGTTTAAAATGGACAGAATTTTAAGTGAAAACAACAACTGATGTACGGAAATATGACCAAATGATTTTTTTATTGTGTTGATACTTTAGGGGAAGGATCCATGGGTCATTTTTGACGTGTAAGAGTCAACCCTGCTTCAATCCGAGGCACGGTGTGGTAGTATCACTCAAAGTATCTATCTTTTTTTAAAAATGGAAAAAAAATTAAGTGAAAACAACAAATGATGTATGAAAATCCAAAAAAAACACATTCGTGTTATGTTTATACATTAGGGGAATGATCCATGGGTCATTTTTGACATTTAAGATTCAACCCCACCTCAATCCAAGGCATGATGTGGCTGGTATCACTCAATGTGTCTCTCTTTTGTTTAAAATGGACATAATTTTAAGTGAAAACAACAACTGACGTACGAAAATCTGACCAAACGCATTCGGATTGTGTTTATAATTTAAGAGAAATATCTATGGGTAATTTATGAAATGTAAGAGTCAACCTTTCCTCAATCTGAGGGATGGTGGGGGTGGTATCACTCAAAGTGTCTATCTTTTGTTTAAAATGGACAGAATTTTAAGTAAAAACAACAACTGACGTATAGTTTTATGACCTAACACCTTAGGATTATGATTATACATTATGGGACAGATCCATGGGTCATTTTTGACGTTTAAGAGTCAACCTCACCTCAATATAAGGCACTATGTGGGAGGTATCACTCAAAGTGTCTCTCTTTGGTTTTAAATGGACAGAATTTTAAGTGAAAACAACAACTAACGTACGGAAATTTGACCAAACACATTTGTATTGTGTTGATACATTAGAGGAACTATAAATGGATCAGTTTTAATGTGTAAGTGTCAACCCCACATTAATCCAAGGTAGGGTGTGGCCGGTATCACACAAAGTGTCTCTCTTTTGTTTAAAATGGACAAAAATTTAAGTGAAAACAACAACTGATATATGAAAATCCAACCAAACGCATTAGGATTGAGTTGACACTATAGGTTAAAGATCCATGGTTCATTTTTGATATGTATGATACAACCCTACCTCAATCTGAGGCACGGTATGGCAGGTATCACTCAAAGGGTCCCTCTTTTGATTAAAATAGACAAAATTTTATGTGAAAACAACAACTAATGTACGGAAATCTAAAAAAACGCATTCAGATTGTGTTGATACATTATAGGGACTATACATGGGTAATTTTTGACGTGTAAGAGTCAACCCCACCTCAATCAGAAGCACAGTGGGGCCAGTATCACTAAATGTGTCTCTCTTTTGTTTAAAATGGACAGAATTTTAAGTGAAAACAACAACTATCGTATAGAAATCTGACCAAACGCATTCCTATTGTGTTGATACTTTAGAAGAATGATACATGGGTAATTTATGACTTGTTTGACTCAACCCTTCCTGAATCTAAGGCATGGTGTGGCTGGTATCACTCAATGTTTCTCTCTTTTGTTTAAAATGGAAAGAATTTGAAGTTAAAACAACAACTGACATATGGAAATCTAAACAAATGCATTCAGAATGTCTTTATGCATCAGGAGAAAAATAACTGGGTCAATTGTGATGTGTGTGAGTAAACCCTGCATTAATCTGAATCATAGTGTGGTCAGAATAACTCAAAGTGTCACTCTTTTGTTTAAATTGGACATAATTTTTAGTGAAAACAACAACTGGCGTACGGAAATCCGACCAAACGCATTCAGATTGTGTTGATACTTTTGAAGAATGATATAAATGTTATTTTTGATTTGTACGAGTCAACTCTGCCTCAATCTAATCCATGGCGTGGCCGATATCACTCAAAGTGTCTCTATTATGTTTAAAATGAATAGAATTTTATGTGAAAACAACAACTGAGGTACAAAAATCCAACCAAATGCATTTGGATTGTTTTGATACTTTAGAAGAATGATACATCGGTAATTTATGACATATACAATTCATACCCCCTAGAAACCACCCCACTCCCTGGGAAACCACCATGGACAGCCCCCCCCCCCCCCGGACAACCCCCCACCCCTTCGGCACCCAACAATTCCATGGAAGACACACCCACACCTCAGACACCACCCCACCACTTGGACAACCCCCACCCATCCTAGACACCCCCACACTAATGGAAAACCTCCCCCACCACCCCTGGACACCTCCCACCCCCTTGGACAACCACACCAACCCCCTGGACACCACCCCACCCCCTTGGACAACCCCACTAACCCCCTGGACCTCCCCCACCCCCTAGACACCACCCCACCCCTTGGACACCCCACCCCTCTGGACACCCCCACCCCATGGACCCCCCCCCCCCCCCCACACACACACACATACACCCCTGGAAATCCCCCCAACCCTCTGGGCACCATCCCACCCCCCCTGGACACCCCCATGGACATCACCCACACCACCCAGGACAGCCCCCACCACCTGGACAACCCCCAACCCACTAGATGCCCCCCACACCCTAGATGCCCCACCCCTCATAGACACCACCCCACAACCTGGACACCCCATGGACACCCCCACCCCCATGGAAAGCCACCCCCACCTTCTGAACACCACCCCACCCCCTGGACAGCCCCACCAACCCCCTGAACCCCCCCCCCCCCCCCCCCGTACACCACCCCACCCCTCTGGACACCCCCACCCACTAGAAATCCCCCCAACCCCATGCAAACCACCCTACCCCCAGGACAGCCCCCCTGGACACCCACCACCACCAGGACTCCCAATCCCCCAGGACACCCCAACCCCCTGGACACCCACCAACCCCATGGATGACACCCCCACTACTCCTTGACACCACCCCACCACCTGGAAACCCCCACCCCCTAGACCCCCACCCCCTTGGACAGCTACCCCCACATCCTAGACACCACCCCACCCCCCTTGACCAGCCCCACCAACCCCCTGGATCACCCCCACCCCCTGGACACCACCCCATCCCCTGGACACCCCCACCCCTGAAAAGCCCCCCAACACCCTGGACACCACCCCACCCCCTGGACTCCCCCATGGACAGCCCCCCCCCCCCCCACCACCCTGGATAGCCCCACCCCCACCCCTCTTCGACACCACCCCACCACATGGACACCCCCACCCCTTGGACGACCCCACCCGCATGGACATCCCCCACCACACCTAGACCCCACCCACCCCCATGGACTTCCCCCCATCCTCCTGGACCACCCCCACCCCCCTGGACACCCATATCCCCCCATAAAACCCCATCCAGTAAAGACTCGGATATCCTGTGGAAATTATTTTCTTAAATACATGGTAATTTTACAAGTCCTCAGTTTTTGACAGCACCAGATTCCGAGGCATGGTGTGCCCGGAATCAATTTCTGAAAAAAATTTAGGTATGTTCAGTGAACATTCAAGCGGGATTTTATATCTTTTGAACCGAAGATTGGAATTGAAATCCGAGGGCACTGATGAACTCATAGCTCTGGTAATCACTTTAGGAGACATTCACCATAGTTGCGTTTTATTGGGAGTGGAAGTTAATTTTTGGGGGATTTCTAAATTTAATAAAAAAAATATGTGTAGCATATTTTTTATAATTGTGTGGTGGCTAATTTCTCCAAAAGGAAGTTGGAGGTGGGGCCCACCCCCATAAAACCTTCCATGGGAGTATATTATGTGGTGGGGGCCACACGAGCACGTCACACCTCAACTCCCCTTGAAAGCCTTAAACTCCCTTGAATTTATTAAAGCCAACACTCTTCTTTAGTGTGGGTGAACTCTCCACCTTCCCCCTCCCATTAAGTGTACCAATGTTATTAATTAATGTCTTTGTTAATAAATTCGAGTGTTTGAATTTATTTTAAATGAATTGCACATTAAAATAATCGGGATCCTATTATGTTATGTTGGTGGGATTTTTTTGGTTGAACGGAGGGAGAGAAAAACTAAGGACAACTTCTAATCTCTCGATGAAGAATGTTTTTATTCAACAAATAATGTTCCACATCTCGAAAAACGTGAAGCACCACCTTCTACCTTCTTCAAACGATGCAAGTGTGGGAAGCACCGCCGCCCACGAAGTACACTGACGGTGTGGACTCGACTCGACTACACCTGGCTCTACTCCTTTTGATGTAGACGGAACGACATCCGTCTTCCACGATGTCCATTTTTCGAGACTCGTCAACGGTCAAAAACAATTGAGGTAGGGTTTTGAATTCAAGGTTTAATTCCTTTATTTTATTCTCTTCTTTTCCCTTGGATAAATACAACAACTGCGGATCAACCCCTCGAACATGTCAATCCGCAGAACGGATGTTGATTGCGGGATGGGTTATAGATTAAGCTGGGGTTTGTTTGTGGTTCAATTATATGCAGGATTACTGTATGAGCCTTTAACACAGAGTTCATGGGTTAAAGAAAAATTCCAGACCCTCCTCCAATTCGTTCTTGATATGCGGTTTGATGGGCGACAAGTGAATGGAATGGCAACCCTGATTTGAGGTTGTCGTAGTGAAGAATAGGACTCAAGGAGGCCGTAGGAGCATATGGGAGGAAAAAAGGACAACCGGAACAACTCCGGTGGCTCGCGAAGGAGTGCAGTGGCGTGGGCCGCCGGCGTGGTGGCACCGGCGACTGGAGGTGGTGCCCCACGCACGCCGCTGGCGAAGGCCGTCACGACACCGGCCACGACAGTGGAGTGGAACCCGCATTCGCGGGTTCTAGGAAGATCGGGCGGGGCCAACTGGTGCTGAAATTACACGACACCAGTGGCCACCCCCCCCCCCCCCCCGCTCCCCACGCATGTAACATGCTCGGCCGGTTGGCCGAGCCACGACCGGCTGTGCGGGTCGGGCCGTCAGTCACGTGGGCCAGGCCGCCCTCATGAGGGTCGGGCCGTAGCTGCCAGGCCGGGCCGCCGCCACCGGGCCGAGCCGCGCCCGCCGGGCTGGGTTGCCGCCACTGGGCCAAGCCGCGTCCGCCGGGACGGACCGAGATCCGGGGTGGGTCGACCCGTTTGGGGCCGACCCAGGGCGGGTTGGGCCGGGTCGGACCGAACCTAGACCCCCCCTCTTCGGACAACTTTTGTGTTTTCACCCATAACATGAGATACAAACCTCCAATCAACGCACCGTCAGTTGCGTTGGATTCCTTGGATCGAGGAAGTCGTTTCATTATATACTCAAGGTTTTGGAAAAGATTGTGTATGGCTGGATTGGTTCGAACCCGAAACCAACCGGGCCCTCGGAGTGGAAACACATATAACGTAAGGACCAGACGTCTGATTTACATTCCATCAACTATGTTGGATTCCATTTGATGAGATGGTTCTATTGGGATACTCCAAAAAATATTAGGAAGAGGTTTTAGTATGAATGGGTTGGCTTATACCCGAAATCCAACCGGCCCCTCGGAGCGAAAACGCTTATAACTCTCAGACCGAGCGTCTGATTGACGCACCATCTATTGTGTTCGGTTCCTTATGATGAGATGGAACTAATGGATACTTCAACTCAGGACTTCATGATATTTGATGTATCGAAACTTGGCTAGAGGAGCGGACCCTCTCGGAATCGAGCGTGATTTTTGTGGGAAACCTGGGGCTGGCTGTGACTGAGATGATGAAATCCTTCGTGGGTGCGACAGCGACGACTTATGTACCAGGATCCTCTGTGGGTTCGACAACAGTGACTTCGGTACCAGGATCCTACATGGGTTTGATAGCGATAACTACTGTACCGGAATCCTATGTGGGTTCGACAATGATGACTTATGTACCGAGATCCTCCATGGGTTCGACAACAGTGACTTCTGTATCAGGATCCTGCGTGGGTTCGACAGCGGTAACTACCATACCAGAATCCTACGTGGGTTCGACAGTGACAAATTCTGTGCCAGGATCCTACATGGTTTTGATAGCACTGATTTTGTTCCAGGATCTTATGTGGGTTCGACAGAGGATATTATTCAGAGGCTACATCTAATCATCTCTACCCCTCTTCGTGAGTTGTATACCTATGTGAGCTGATTCATGTCTTTCAACCATTATCAACATGGTGAATGACTTACTTCGTTTGTGGAATTGTTTTTGATTGGGATCGAGATTTGGATATGTACTGTGATTGATAACTTAGGTATATGTATGGGCATATACATAATTAGGGTTGGTTGATACTTTGAGATTGTATCTTTCTACTATGGTTTATCCTTTTTGGATTTTTTCAGACCTTCAAGGTCTCGGGTTCCCAACTGTGTATCGTTATACTCACCCATACACGAGTTTTGCCCGCACCTCATTGTGTTCGGTGCTGACGACGGATAGCGCTGACCAAGGTAGAGTGTATGAGGATTGGACGGTAGCCGGAGGGGGACCTCATGATGAGTTGGTACCCGGAGGAGACAGACGGACGTGGAGCACTGATGAGGCTATCTGTACCTACCCTTGAGGTAGGATATGTGGTTGATGATCCAGGAGCTGCTAGGAACATTCCCGCTACTCTTCCTTTTAGTTTTACCTATTTTTCCTTTCCTTGTACTTTACTGTTGGGCTTGTATTTTTGGACATTGTACTTTCCAGCAATTCTTTTGTCTTCAGTTTTTACTTAGAGTTTGCTTCTTATTCTTCTCTAGTTGTGGTTATTTGCAGTTATAAAGGAAATGACTTCACTGTTTATGTATTTATGCCTTTGGTACTAGTCACCAGCCCCTAGCCTATGGAAGGTTGGATTGGGGTAGTTATGACACGGGCCCCGTGGGACGGTTCGTGACAAATTGGTATCAGAGGAGTCGGTTCTACCGCCAAAATTGAACTCTGATTCTTTTAATGGTAATAGTGTTAAGTGTTTTGGGTGTGGTTATCAGTTTAGGGAAACTGGTGTTGGTGCGGTGGTCGATGTATCCATAAACTTGGACTCTGACTTCTGATCTCTGACTCAGTGCATGAAAACACATATTGCGTGTGATTTTTCGTGAAAAAATTTTCTTTGTGACTACTTTGTGATAGATCACCAGGTATATTGTTTTAACCATGGTGTACCAGTTTCTTTTCAGGATGGCCCCATGAAGGCAGCCATCTAGGGTTCTGAGTTTCGTATGAGATGGTAGCCCACCGAGCGATAAGGATTCGGTGTAGGGCCCCATCACAGCGGAGGTACCAGCGGTACCACTTCCCGCTACGCCACCTATACCACTAGCTCCAGCAGTAGAGACTGAATGCCGCCTATGTGCATTGCATGAGTTCCAGTGATAGAGGCCACCCAGGTTCTGGGGAGAGACAGACCCACAGGCAGTTGAGGATTGGATGGAGGCTATTGTGAGAGTTTTCATATTGGTAGGGACACCAGCCGACCTCATGGTGATCCTTGTCATGAGTCTCCTACAGGTAGAAGCAGGAAGATGGTGGAGCCTAATGCTCTAGGTGCATGATGAGGCATCACTACTCTGGAATGACATCAAGAGCCTGTTCTGAGTAGAGTTTGTACCATCCATCCTTTGTGAGGTGAGGATTCAGGAGTTACTTCATCTGCAGTAGGGAAGCATGATAGTAGCTCAGTACGCAGTGAGTTCCACCGACCTCTCGCGCTACTCTATGGATATGGTACGGGACCCATTATTTTGGGCCCGGACCTTTGAGCAAGGACTCGGGAATGATATCATGGCTTTGATGATCTCCCTCAACATTCTGATGCAGACAGGGGATTGGAGCGAGCCCTCCTAGTGGAGAGTTTCCTTGCTGAATAGTCTCCAGCAGCGAGACCCACCACTAGTTGACATGCACCAGAGACTTCTACAGCTGGAAGTAGACAGATGACATAGGGGTCCAAGAGGACCAGACCCACAGGTGGTCGATTTCATGACTCAGGTTCGGTTGTGTGGGGCACACGAGACAGATCAAGCCTTACGAGGAGCAGGCAGTGCTATGCATGCATCAGGCTGGGTCACAGGGCTCGAGACTGACCAACCCACCCTGAATATGTGTAGTAGGCATTAGAGGGACCTTCCAAGAAGAGGCGGAGGTTCAGCCATGGTGGTCCTCTGGGAGCAGGCGGACATGGCAGAGGAGTTGGCCAAGCAGTAGGTGGTGGATGGCGTTTCGAGGCCATACCCCCACCACCACCAGGGGGTCCACCCCGACCGTAGGGAATGGGTGGGAAAGGTAGAGATCAGCTTCAGGAAGCTGAGGACTACGAACATAGTGCTCTGGGAGTAGGTGGATAAGAGTGAGACTAGTTTCAGGCATAGAGTTATTTGTTCATGATGCTTCTAGCTTCATTGATGTCATTGTTTCTGGTTTCTTTGTGTCTATATATTTAGAGTTGCGGTAATAAAAGACACCTTCCCTTGTGAAGTTTTATTTCCTTCCTTTTTGTGGATAATACAATGAGATTCTGGATAAAACCATGGACTTGGCCCTCACATTCGATATTCCTACTGGAGGAGACCTAGTGACCACACACTAATGCCGATAGTGTGACTCAACCCTTAGAGGCGAGAGTTACGGTTGGATCTCTTGGTAGTAATGTCGAGGACTTACAACGACATCCATGGAATGAATTAGTACCGTTCATGTTAGGATAGACTATATTAGGCAATGTACATGGTTCATCCAGGGGATGAGACCTAATATCTCTTTTCAGCAAAGCATAAATCATAGCAACTCTTTTAGGACGTAGGTGATGAAGGGTGTAGACGGGTTCTTTTAAATAGGCTAGTATCACCCATAATTCGTTGGGTGAATGATTTTCACTCTACTCTGACCACCAGAGACTCTGGTATATTTTATCTCAGAAGGACATGATCCTGAGATAGCAGCGATGACATCAATCCCTCCAGGACTATGACCTAGAGATAATCAATACTCCTAGAAAGGGTAACGTTGTAGCTGATTCTCATAGAAGGAGAACAGGAATTCAGCTTCTAGGAGAGGCGACAGAGGATCTAGTCGCGTTGTAGATATCCATTGTGGATCGGGACAGAGCATCCTTTCTACAGTCTCTCATAGTCACTTCCCCACTTTTTCAGTGAGTTAGGGAGGCGCAACATGGGGGCACTGACTGCAAGACACGACATGCTCTGATATCCTCAGGGAAGGCACCTGAAAGACTTTTCTGAAGGTGCGGAGCATTTCAATCCTTACAGAGGACATACCATGGTACCAGATGCACCTCAGGAGGAAGTGTTGCGAGAGTTCCACACATCCCCTTTATCGGTACATCCAGGAGTTGTAAAGATGTACTAGGACCTTCGATGACAGCACTGGTGGCTAGGTATGAAGAAGGCAGTATAAGAGTTTGTATCTCGATGCCTCACTTTTAAGCAAGTGAAGGTGGAACATCAAGTAAGAGTAAGCTTGGTTCAGCCTTTAGAGGACCGAAATTGGAAGAGGGATGAGATATCCATGGACTTCGTGACGGGTCTTCCACATACGTCAATTAGACATGACTTGATTTGGGTGATCGTCGACCGACTTACCAAGTCAACCAACTTACTACTGACCAGAGATGGTATGAGCTACCATGGAGGAGGTTCAGTTCATCCAGAAGCAGATTAAAACTTTACAGAACTGAGAAAAGTCATATGCCGATAGGAGACGAAGACCATTAGATTTCAAGGATGGAGACCACGTATTTCTATGGGTCTCACCTCGTCGAGGTCTATGGAGATTTAGCCTAGGTGAAAATTTATCTCTGTGATTCTTCAGACCTTTTTAGGTCCTCAACAGGGTAGGCAAAGTGGCTTACCACTTATCCCTTTCACCTCAGTTGCATAGGGTGCACGACGTCTTCCACATTTCTCAGTTGAGGGGATACGTGCACGATCCATCCAACATTATCGACCACGGGGAGCTATATATTGATGACGGGGTTAATTTCACCTAGGTTCCAAGAGATATTGAGGATCAACAGGAGCGGGTCCTATGTGGATGGTTGATTCCTCAGGTGTGCATTCTTTGGTAGCACGAGAACCTCCCGGATAGCACATGGGAGCGGGAGGCTCTGATGCATGCTCAGTACCCCCATTTGTTACCTTAGTATGAGTTGCAGCTTACGGGGACATAAATCCCTAAGGCAGGGACAATTTAAAGACACGGAAATCTTGTGGAATTTTTTTCATAAATACATGAGAATTTTACGAGTCTGTAGTTTCTGACAGCACCTGATTCCGAGGCCCGGTGTGCCTGGAATCAATTTTTGAAGTATTGTTTGGGTACGTTTAGTGAACGTACGTGTCAGATTTTATATCTTTTGAACTGATGCTCGGAATTGAAATCTGAGGGCCCCGAGAACTCACATCACCAGTAATCGCTTAAGGATACCTTCACCACAGTTGCGTTTTATCGGGAGGGGAAGTTATTTTTTGGGGGGATTTCTAAATTTTAAAAAATATATGTGTAGCTTATTTTTTTTAAAATTGTGTGGTGGTTAATTTCTCCAAAGGGAAGTTGTAGGTGGGGCCCACCCCCACAAAACCTTCCATTGTAGGATATTATGTGGTGGGGCCCACACGATCACCTAACCCCTCAACTCCCCCTGAACCCCTTAAACTCCCTTGAATTTATTAAAGCCAACACTCTTCTTTAATGTGGGTGAACTCTCCACCTTCCTCCTCCCATTAAGTGAGACAATGTAATTAATTAATATCTTCATTAATTAATTCTAGTGTTTGAATTTATTTGAAATGCATGGCACATTAAAATAATAGGGAGCATATTAATTTACATTGGTTGGATTTTTTTGTGGAACGGAGGAAGAGAATAACTAAGGAGAACTTCTATTCTCTCGTTGAAGAACACCATTCTTCAATGAAGAATGCCGCTCTTCAATGAAGAATGATCCACGTCACGAAGAACGTGAAGCAACACCTTCTACCTTCTTCAACTGGAGCGAGGAAGGGAAGCACCGCCGCCCACGAAGTATACCAACGGTGTCGACTCGACTCAACTACGTCGGGCTCTACTCCTTCCAATGTAGAAGGAAGGACGTACGTCTTCCGTGACGTCAGTTTTCCACGACTCATCAACGGTCAACGAAAATCGAGTAAGGGTTTTGAATTCGAGGTTGACTTCCTTTATTTTAAGTTCCTCTTTTCCCTTGGATAAAAACAACAACCATGGATCGACCCCCAGAACATATCGATCCGCAGAACAGATGTTGATTGTGGGATGGGTTAGAGACAATGTTGGGGATTGTTTATGGTTCCATTATATGTTGGATTTTTGTCTGAGCCTCTAACACGGTGGGCATGGGCTAATGAACAAGTCCAGACCCTCCGCCAATTCATTCTTGATGCGAGGTTTGATGGGAGACCAGTGAACGGAATGGCAACCCTGATTTGAAGTCGTCGTAGTGAAGAACAGGACCTGAGGAGGACGTGGGAATAGATGAGAGGAAAAATGGACCACCTGAATGACTCTGGAGGCACGAGGAGGAGCGCGGCGGCACGGGTCACCGGCGGTCGGCGTCGGCGGGCCGCCTGGGGGCGGCAGCGCCCCTGCCAGGCCACCGGCAGAAGGCCACCGCGGCACCGGCCGCAGTAGTGGAGCGAAACCCACAACCACGTGTTTCGGGAAGATAGGGTGGCACCCGCTGGAGCTGCTGTTACCAGACACCCCCACCCCCACCCCCACTCCCTGCGCATGTAACGCGCTCAACCAGTTGGTCGAGCCGCGACCGGCCGTGCAGGCCGGGCCGCCTGTCGCGTGGGTCGGG
Organism: Viscum album; assembly: GCA_963277665.1. Classification (NCBI taxonomy): domain Eukaryota; kingdom Viridiplantae; phylum Streptophyta; class Magnoliopsida; order Santalales; family Viscaceae; genus Viscum; species Viscum album. The sequence goes on along the minus strand of OY728122.1, from coordinate 571,188,452 downwards.
CCTCCTGCAGCGAGGGCCATGCCACCTGCTGTGTGGGTCGGGCCGCCTGCCGCATGGTCCGGGACGCCCTCACGTGGGCCAGCCCACAGCCTCTAGGCCGAACCTAGGTCCGGGTCGGGTCGACCCAGGATTGGTTGGGCAGGGTTGGACCAGACCCAGACCCCCCTCTTCGGACCACTTTTGGTTTTTCACCCATAACATGAGCTATGGACCTCCAATCGACGCACTGTCAGTTGCATAGGATTATTTGGATCAAGATGTTCATTTTGGTATATTAAACTGATGTTTTGGAAAATGTTTAGTATGCCCGGGTAGGTTCGAACCCGAAACCGACCGGGCCCTCGGAGCAGAAACGCTTATAACTTAAGGACCGAACGTCTGATTGACGTGTCGTCAACTAATTTGGATTCCTTTTGATGAGAAAGTTATTTTGGAATACTCCACATAAGATTCAGATGATGTTGGAGTATAGTCGGTTTTGATTGTACCTGAAATCCAACTGGCCCCTCTGAGCGGAAACGCTTATAACTCTCAAACCTGGCGTCCAATTGACGCACATTCTGTCGCATTGGGTTCCTTATGATGAGACGGAACTACGGGATACTTCAACTCAGGACTTTGTGATATTTGATGTATCAACACTTGGCTTGAGGAGAGGACCCTCATGGAATCGAGCATGCTATGTGCGGGAACCCTAGGGCTAGCTGTGACTGAGATGACGGAATCCTCTGTGGGTTCGACAGCGACGAATTTTGTACCAGAATCCTCCGTGGGTTCGATAGCAATGACTTCAGTACCTGGATCCTACATGGGTTCGAAAGCGATAAATATTGTACCGGAATCCTATGTGGGTTCGATAGTGATGACTTCTGTACCGGGATCCACTGTGGGTTCGACAGCAGTCACTTCTGTACAAGGATCCTCAGTGGGTTCAACAACGATAACTACTGTACTGGAATCCTATATGGGTTCGACAGTGACGACTTCTATGCCATGATCCTACGTGGGATCGACAATGATGAAATTGTTCCAGGATCCTATGTGGTTTCGACAGAGGAGATGATTCGGAGGCTACATCTAATCATCTCTACCCCTCTTCGTGAGTTGTATACTTGTGTGAGATGAGTCGTTTCTTTCAACCAGTATCAACGTGGTGAATGACTTACTTCCTTTGTGGAATGGTTTTTTCTTGGGCTTGAGAGTTGGAGCAGGACTGTGATTGATAACTTTGGTATATTTATGGGCATATACCTAAGTAGGGTTGGTTGATACTTCGTGATTGTATATTTCTTCTGTGGTTTATCCTTTGTGGATTTTGTGAGACCTTGAGGGTCTCAGGGTACCAATTGAGTATCGTTATACTCACCCCTACACGGGCTATGCTCGCACCTCGTTGTGTTTGGTGCAAAAGACGGACCACGCTGATCGAGGTGGAGTGTACGAGGACAGGACGATACCCAGAGGTGGACCTCACGATGAGTTGGTACCCAGAGGAGATGGACGGACGTGGAGCACTGAGGAGGCTATCAGTTCCTACCCTTCAGGTAGGATCTGTGGTGGACGATCCATGAGCTACTAGGAACCTTCTAGCTGTTTTTATTTTTCGTTGTACTTGTTTTTCCTTTCCTTGTACATTACAGTGGGGATTGTATTTATGGCCCTTGTACTTTCCATCACTTCTTCTGTATTTAGTTTTTACTTAGAGTTTTCTTCTGCTTGTTCTCTGGTTGTGTTTGTTTGCAGTTATAAAGGCAATGCCTTCCCACATTAGGGATCTATTCCTTTGGTTCTAGTCGACATCCCCGGGCCTATGGAAGGCGGGCTTGGGGTAGTTACGACACGGGCCCTGAGAGACGGGTCGTGACACATCCCCTTAGACACCCCACCCCATCGACACCACCTACCACCCTTGGACATCAACCACAAACCCTTGAAGAGCCACCCAAACCCTTGAATTATGAATTGAATTAATTATGTATTTATTTAACTTGGGAATTATTTGTTAATGGTGTATGTGTATACTTGTTTTATGTGTATACTTGCTGTAATTACCTTATGAATAATGTGTTAATTTTGTATGGGTATAGTTGTTGATATGATGATTTTTTACAGGTCTTTTTTGGGTGTGATGATGTAGAATTTTATGTTACAACAGGCATGGCATTTATCAATGCTTTTTCAGCGCTGATAAAGGGGACCCCCCTTTATTAGCGCTGATATTTACAACTCTTTTTTAGTGCTGTTAAATCCCATTTTGAGCGCTGATAAAACCAGTTTTTGTAGTACTAATTCCATGGTTATACCAATGTTATTTTATCATGGTTAATGTTCTTTTATAATCCATGCCTTATGAACTTCCATGATTTATTTCATGAATCAATATTTTTATGCTTAAAATTTGTGTTTTTTTTACATTCAAATGTTTATGGTTTGTTTTATGTTCCCTATGTATACCCTAACTGAGAATTTGAGCTCACAATTTTTATGTTTTCATTTCCCACAGATATAATGAAAGGTTATTGGTAGGAAAACAAAATGGGGAAGATTTTTATGGGAGATGATTAAGATCTATCACCAAGTTAGAATATTATGTTCCAAGATTCCAAAGACACTAAAATAATATGGTCTTTGGGCATATATTTTGGTCAATGTATTAAGTATTCCGAAAAAGAAATGTAATTTTTATGTACATCAAGCTTGGTTCGTTTCAGTTGGTATCAGGGTGATGTTTTAGTCAACCATTGGAAACTTGGATGTGAACATTTTAGTGATATTCTAAGAGATATTTCTATGGTATTTCAAGGGATGTCCCTAAGGTTAAGTATAAATATAGATTAGAGTTCTATAATTTTGTTAATGATCATGAATTACCTATGATTAAACCAAATATGTTAGAGATTAAATATACTTTACTTTGATTTTTTTTGTTTTCCTAGTATGATTTTTTCCTCCCACACTTTTGTTTTTGGGTTTTAGATAATTTCTAGAACGTGAAGGAACAATGTTAATGATCAATGCACTGGGCAATGCAATGAATTTACTCTTGAAAAAACAAATGTTTTGGGAGATAGAATAATGAATCTTGTTTCTATGACCACAGATCATGTTAGGCTTACCAATGACAAAAGGTGGGAACAATGTTCTATTGAATTATTCTTAAGGAAACATCCACATAATTTTAAATGAAAGATTGATCCAATAGTTGTAATGAAATGGATTTTTAACATTAAAAAGATGTTTTTCTTTCTTCATTGTTTAGAACGTGGAAAGGTTATGTTGGAAACTTATTTCTTGGAAGGTAAAGAGAATCTGTGGTGGAACATTATCATGAATTTGAAGAAACAAAATAAAATTTACACAATGGATTGGGATGAATTTAAAAAAAAATTCATGTATGTACCTTCCATGTATTCTTCTTAAAAAATGGGTGATTTAATTTTCTCATTTATCTCATGTTTATGATTAGAAAATAAGGAGAGATTTTGAAGGAAACTATAAAAATTATGGAAAAATGAAGATTAGATTTTCATTAAGCACAAAGTATGGAAGGACACCTGGAGAAATCTTTATTAAGGGGACTAATAAATGTTTTCAGGGTGGTAAATAAGGTCATCAAGAATTTTACCATTGAAGTAATGAAAATAAACAAAAATCTTGAAAGAGTGCACCTCCCACAAATCAGGGTACATGTGCAAGGAAATGGTAAATTATGCTAACCAATGCCCAAATCCAAGGGCTACGGATGATTATCGAGGACAACATACTCTTAAAACTATGGAAAAAAGGGAAGTCACATGCAATCACTATTGGTGATGTTGAGTATGACAAATAAGTGGTGGAATGATTAAGTTTTTATGTAACGGGATTCCCAAATAGTGTTGTGGAATATCATTTATAGTGTTATGGAATATTGGAATACTGAAATATTGGTTTATTGGGGTTTTCATTAATTATAAGGTACTGGTAACAATGAAAAGTGATTTAAATATTTTTGGAAGGAACATGATATGCACATAATGAAGGGATAAAGAGATAAAGAGATGTTTGATAGTTTTAATGAGCACATGACTGATATAAGGACAAAGTGATATTGTGGTTTGAGTATATAAATATTTTGTATTTTTGGTGTGTGGAAAGAGTTAATTTTAATATAATATGTGTTTTCACTATGGTTCTATGGTAATTCATGTTATTATAATGTTTCAAGAGAATACATGATTAAGGAATTCACATATTTGGAATGTGACAACCAAGAACTGCCAAATGAGATGTGGGAGACAAATGTTAAGTCGATTGAGTTATCCTCTTTCTAAAGTTTATATTTTTTGTTTTTGGAAGGATTGTAATGTTATCCATTTATAGATTGAATAATTTATATTCTTATTGAATTTTATTAGATTACTATATTATCTCACTATATGTGGAATTATGCATATTTGATAACCTTTTCTAACATTTTTGTTGAGACAGATGGAAGGACATATCATTCTGTAGCCTGATCTGCTAACAGATCAAGAATGAAAAATTCAACTTCATTTAATTATGTAAGAGATGAAGTAGAAATTGTTTAGAGAATGACCAATGGTGATATTTTACTAAAATTAAGTAAGTATTTCTCCTCATGAAAAAAATCATCAACTTTGGGAAGAAGATATTGAAACCAAAAATGTTATCCTAGTACATTCTTATCTGATGAATCAGATGGTCCCTTAAAAAACCAAATATTTATTGATTTTGGTTAGTTAACTTTATTCGAACCTTATTCTCTATCACTATCAATCATAACATGACGGATAGATTTCTCTTCCATATCAATGTTTTCACATTCCACCTATGTTCTCCAATGTGGAAACCCAGTGACGGGTTACTTCGGGTAACCGTTATGTTTCTAACATTCCTTTTTTTTAAACTATGTTTTAGTTTCCATTTTTACGATGCGGATTTCCATGAAAGAAACATTCTTGTATTAAAACATTTATAACACCGAAAATTTTCAAGGGATAAATTCAATTTAAGGGGGGGTAAAATGTAACACCCCAAGATTTTTTTTAGATATATTATTTTTAATTTAATTGATTTATTGAGTTGTATACTACACTGAATATTAGGTTGCACTATACTCAACACCGCATTAGCTTGTAGTATATGAAACATTATTCTTGGTTTCTCATACACACAATTTCAAGTTATTTTGATAGAATTCATTTCACGCAACACTGGGTATATATTTTTTTCAATGTATAAATGAACTAATTTTTCATTTTTTTATAAACAACACCAATGTAAGCATGCACTACATTGACTTGGATTTAGTTACACACTAGAGCGGCCTTCCCTGATTTCTTTCTTTGTATGCAGTACTGAGTTTCACTAAACAATGATATATTATTATTTAATTAGATATAAACTATATATTATGAATATTATTAACCAAATTTTGAATTTTATATAACATTAGAATACATCATACACATTTTCTAGAAGATGATAGAACAACAGAATAATTTTTTATATAAAAGAAGTATTTTCAAAAAAATGAAGTTTTAACACTTTTTATGGCACAACCATTTTAAATCTAGTTTTTGTAACTTTTATAAGTTAAATTTTAAAAAATAAAATTATTATTTAGAATCATGACATAAAAATTTCATTTTTTTAAATTTTGGTATTTTTTTGATAAAATTCAAATTTTAAGGAATAGTGAAAAATACAACATTTTAATTCAAAACAACCTTTTCATCATATTTATTTATATAGGTATATTATCATTTTAATGGTTTTAAATTGTAATTAGATTTTGTTTTTATCATTTAATCCAATGTTGGTTATTGGAAGTAATTTCCCATTGAATGTTCAACTAAAAATATGTCAATCTATTGATAGTTATTACTACATAAAAACCTGTTTTTTGGTCTTGACGACAAGAATTAACTCTAAATTAATTAAATCATCTTCTATTTTTTGAATTTAGAAAAATGGATTCCATATTTTTAATAATTAGGTAAAAATTTATTTGATAGGTGCCTTTTATTTTTAGACATTATGAATAGTAACTTCAGTAATTATTTTATTTACCTTGGTTGAAGGGAAAATATGATAAATAAGGGTAAACCAATAATATTATAACAATATTAAACAACCCTAACACATGTAATAATAATATTGGATGTGATATTTCCGAATATTGGCATCCTTGGGTCGATTTTGGGACCCCATAAAGACACTTGGGTGTGAAAAGGACATCTTATAAGAATTAATTTAAAGTAAAGATAAATATGACATAAACATGTATCTTTTACTAAAAAAATTATATGGGGTTGTATAAGTGATATGTTCAAATATAAATATTCATTAGAAATATTAAATTATTACCTCGTTCTTGATATTTTTTTTATAATTTTTTGACATTGAATTTAATGATTAATAATGACATAATGATGAATTTGTTATTAGTTCTTAATAAAAGATTCAAATAAATGATATTATAAATGATAAAATAATTTTAATTTGGTTATTTTGATTCCATACACGAATTTTATGAATTATATTGATATAATATTATTAATTTAATGCCTTTTATTTGAAGTAATCAGGTTTTCATGAATTTTTATAAAAGTTATGTACAAATAATGTCCAAAATTAACATAATTCATAACAGAAAATATAAAATAGTTTATTATATGTTATTGAAATCATAAAACTATAATATTATTAAAAATGGTTAATATAATTCCAATTATTTCGTAAATAACTTTTCATGGGTCATTTTACATGATATGGTAATTACATTAACTCACAATGTGTTAATATCATGGTATCACGGTAAGATTAAAATGGTTAAAATAAGGGTTAAACCAAAAAGATAAGGATAAAAAAATATTAAAAACATGTGTAAAAATTATTATATAATTGTTATTAGAACAAAAATCATCCTATATTTGAATTAAATGATTTTTGGAACATTTTTAATCAAAATTCAATTTATAATAAATTATTATTTTGAGAGTTTCCTAAAGTGCCCCTCTCCTCTCTTATAAAAGGACACCTCCTTCCTCTCCTATTAACTCCAATTTTAGACTTAAATCATAAAAAAACTCTTCTCATTTATCTTCTCAACTTCCATAGTTACATTATAGAGGTGAGGGAATTCTCAACTGACCAACTCTAGTTCACTGAGAGGAAATTTATTGGAGGAATGTCGAGGAAGAGGTAATCTATTCTACCGATTCTCTCAAATTTCATTATTATTATACATCCTCTTAATTATTTGTTTCATTATTAAGTAATAAAATAAGTATCACTAATATACTGATATTTTAATATAAATATTAAACAACCATATTTAACCTTCAATCTATCCTTTGAAAAATTAAGTCATTGGGTATCAGTACGTACGGCTTACCCTCTCCACGATGTGGTGTAATATGTTTTCCACTACCACTTTACTTGGATGGGTATAATGGTGGAAATATTAACTGTATATTATTATTATAAAATTATTATAATTCGGAAATACTTCACACCTTTCAATTAAATATCATTCAATAATTATGGGAGCGATATTGTTGCTCGTGCGTACGTACGACTTACCATCTCCATGACACGATGAGATTAATTCTCCACGCTAAGCTTTCAAGAATGATTATAAAGTATATATAATAAATATTCATGAAATTTATGAAATAATAATTCTATTGGATTTATGTATATATATATATATATATATTTCATTTACTTACATCCATTCAATTCAATAAGGAAACTAAAATAGTATTCATGCCTACGTACGGCCTACCATCTCCATGAATGGTGTATTCCATTTCATTTAACTATCTATTATTTATATATACATCTATATAAGGAATATATATGATAGAAAAATCATGTTATACATTTTCGAATTATGTAAATCTTGATCGAAGTAATAATATCAAGAATAACTAATCCAAACACGTACAATAAATAAAACGATTATTACATAAAATGTTGCTTTAACATGGAATTGACAAATTAATGGGTAATATAATGTCATAATTAAATAATATATGATATCATAAATATTATTATGGTTCTTCTAAAAGTTAATAATACATTTAAACCCACTATACAGAAGTTTCGGACACATACGGATGGAATTAGACCAAAGGTAAGGGATAACTTTTCCTATATCATTATTATTGGAGATTATTTTTCATAAGTATTTATTGGGGATATATTTATCATCCATTTCCATTTTTTCTAAAAAAATAATAAAATGTTTAATATTATTCTATTTATATTAAATGTCATTTTAACCCCTTTTGGATTTTACTATGTCGTATGTAAGGAATGTTTCTTTTATTTACCATATGAGGTACTTTTTGACATTTCTCGCAAAAGTATGAGGAGAATGTTTTTTAACTTATATGGAAAAAAATAGTTTTTTACATATTCATAACTCCTTATTTATATGAAGATTCCTCTAAATGTTTACAAGTTTATTTTCAACTAAATACTTTTCTTTTAAAATTGCTTGATATTTTGATGAAAAGAAAACATTTTCGAAAAAGGAAGGATATTTCTTTTGGTATTAAGTTCATATGTTTTATAAAAATTATTTTCCCTCTAATATGGCATAAGATTATGTTTATATCCCTATTATTAATTTGATTTTATTGGTTTTATGATGGTTTTAATTTTATGAAATCCATTTATTTAATATAAATTTTTATGGAATGATTTTAAGAAACCCATTTTATTCAATAGGTTATACTGTGATGAATGATTTATGTTTTTTTAGAACATGTATAAATGATTCCATTTTGATATGGGTGAGACCTATATCGCCATACAATGAATTGGGTAAATATTTATATCTCCTCAGATAGACATAGATAAAACGGAATGTAAATCCAGTTTAGTAATACGTGGCTCAAACGCAAGTAAACCTGGTTTAGTAATAGACTTTGTACATTATGATGGTATTGTAAAAAATGTCTTGGATACTATAGAAATTATATTATATATGTATTTTTTTTCCACAATTTCATGTTTTATACCAATTATATTTTATCATGGTTAATTTTCATTTATGATATATGCCTTATAATCTACCATGATTTATTTCATGACTCATGATTTTTAGGTTTAAAATTTATGTTCATATTTTTACATTCAAATGTTTATGGTTTGTTTTATGTTCTATATCTTTACCATTATTGAGAATTTGAGCTCACCCTTTGTATGTTTTCTTTTCTCCATGATATAATGAAATATTTTAGGTAGGATAACAAAAATTGTAAGATCTTTATGGGATATTTTGAAGATATTTCACCAAGATAGAATATTATGTTCCGAGTTTCCAAAGACACTAAACTAATATGGTTTTTTGGAATATATTTTGTGCAATGTATTGAGTATTTGGAAAAATAATTGTAATGTCCATGTACATCAATCTTGGGTCGTTTCACCTTCCTAAATCCATAAAGTATATTCAGGTACCAAACGGTGGCCTGAATAGTGTGTAAGATAACACTCAGTAGTCTACCTAAAATGGTTTATATAACATGTCTAGTATATGTATATGAAATGAAGCATTGTATAGTATATCAAAGATGCAATAGAAATAAAAGTGAAATTTTAAAAATTTAAGCGATCTTTTCCTGTAAAACACGGAATCCTGTTAACTATAACCAATCACTCACAATAAGAGAAACTATAATGCATAAATAATCAGGTGTAATACTATCTAGTCTAAAAATAATTATCAAATAACCTTATCAGGGATATTTGTATATCATACTAAAATATCCACAATGGTCATTCCATGTAATAAAGTTTCTGGACTAAATGTGATATATCCAAGCTATAAATGACTAAGGCATCCTAATAGATTCCATAGAGCATCTCAATGGAAACTCGATAAACACTTTTTTGGATTCTAAGGGGCACATCCCAGGCATTCCAAGAAAGCTGGATCTAAAGAGTTGTAAATTCTATGTAATCCTATGGAATTTGGATCCAACGAATATAAATGTCCAAGTCATCCAATAACTTAATCAATATGAATCCATGGAGTAGAAATATCCATGGAATACAATGGAATTCAGATATAAGGATTATAAATGTACTAGGAATCCGCTACTATAATCTAGTCATTCATCAATTTACAAAAAATTTAATAATCCCATATAATCCATGAGTTCATCCAACTTATTCCTCATTTTCCATTTAAACCCACTAACCAATTCATTCCAAATTTACCATTCATGTAATCACATGGAAATGAGGAATGAAAATATACTATTCATTCATTCAATTCTCATTCAAATTATTATGTCTAACAATAATTATAGTGATATCAAATGCACCCAATGGGATAGTATATCATTAGAATGATATATAAAATACACCCAAAAGGTGGAACAGGTTGAGGGGAATGACCACCAACCATATAATTGTACTTGTGGGAATCCTAAATAGGTCCCAAAAAATTTAAACGAGACTCTAATTTATATTTTTCATTAAAACATAAATGTATGGCTTGGGGCATAATGAAATAAGGTATATAAAAATTCAATATTTAGGGGGATGTTATAGACCCCCTATTGTTTACTTGTGGTAGAACACTCATTTAGTGTGGACCTAGGATTTGGTCTAGATCAGGAGAAAATGATGAATGGATAAAAAAACCTTGAATTAGAGAAAACTGGCTTACACCAAAATAACTATGTCAATGTTAATACAAACAAATAGAGTCACAAGATGAATTAAGAACCAACTGGTGTGGATCCAATGAGATTAATGGTGTTTGAATATAAGTCTGGATAGAGAATCGGGATACAAACATAGATTATGAGATCTTAATGAAAGAAATTGGGATCCCCTATATATTGGAAATAAGAAAAATAATAAGGTTGTAAATATTTAATAATTCAGAGTAAAATTTTCATTTACCGCTTCTTAATTAGGTTGCATGGTTTAGCCACATAGTTGGCCAACCCATGCGCTAATCGTGCACAACCAACTACCATACTAGGGAACCTACATTGTTCATATGCACAGTTTAGAAAATAATACACATAATAATCCCCATTCCACTTTCCAAGACTCCCCTCACATGGTTTTGGAAAATAAATAGATAGACCATGCACCGACAATGTGTTTGGACTCGACTAAACATTATATGTTTCCACACACAACTATTCATCCTTGGGAACATGGTTTGGGAAACCCATGCACCCCATTCCATCTTATAAAAATACCCCACAATGTTTTTTCAAACCATATGGCCTAGGATGTGTGGTTTCTACTAACCATGGGGCCTAGTTTCCTTTTCTATAAATCAATCCTCCAGACTCCAAAAATTCCCCAAACACCCCTAAAAATTTTAATGACCTCATTAGGAAAAAAAATTTAAAAACCAACCATTTAAAATGATTTTCAAATGAAAAATATCTCCTAGGAAAACCTAGGATATTTTATGTGATGGTAGCTTGATATTTAGCTTCATTGTCGGTGTATCCCTCTAACAGGAGGAAAGAGTATAAGATGAGAGACTTTGAGAGAGTTTTTATGAATATTATAAGGTCGATCCCAATGAGATTAGTTTTATTGTAACTTCCTCTAGTTATGATATTAGATGCATTGTTAATTCTTTTCTTTCATAATTGTGTTACATGATTGATATAGAGGCTGGACTTTTTTGTGATGAAGTTATCATAGGGAATCTAGTGAGATATTGTGTTATTGAATATGAAATATCCTCATGTTTTTCCATGATAAACATCTGAGGCATAAATTTGAAGTCAAATTGTTAAAATACAACTTCCCATTGTGAAAATAATTCATTTAACATGGGAAAATTGAGGGTGTTCTTCAGCAGGTTGATATAGAAGATCTAATAGAACTTATAATTCTAAAAAATTGATTAACATTTTTTGTGAGGTAGACTATGTCAAGATAGTTATTCTGAATTGTATAATAGTCAGTATTATTTTGATACATAATCAGAAAAAAGTAGTAGAAACTATTATATTTGAATTGATTGTTCTTATATGTAAGGAGGGTACGAAAAGACCATTCCACTGAAGTAACATATAAGAATAGTTGTTTACCTTTATCCAATGGAATAAAAAAAGTGGGTATCATTGATAGTACATTATATATTGAATGTGGTTTAAAACTAATGATCCAATTGATAAGATGCACCATTTTTCATTATCGTGGAAATATAATTACATTTTGTTTCCATGTTATGGTTAAAATATTGAATTCAAGCAAGATACAATTGAAGGATTCCAAATTACCACATTTTTTATGGATTAAGAATTACAATGAAGTCCTTAAAATTATCTGTGTCGATCATGATTCCTTGGTATTAAAAAAATCCAAGAAATTTCATTGAGGATACCTCAATTTAATAACTAAATGGGGTCATTATTTAGTGGTGGGAATATTTTATACTAGACAAAATATCAATGATTTTGAGATTGTCTTTGAATTTGAATTATTTTACCTTCAAATAATCTATGTATCACTCTGCTATGGTTATGAGGTGAGGCTTAAAAATGTGATTCATGGATGATTGATAGGTTACTACAGAGACCCACACTCTTCATACCTAGGTATCACATCTCAATAGATAAATATTCATTATATAACTTAACAATCGATGCAATAATTATATAGGTATAGTATCATTGGAAACATATACATGTTAAAAATTAGTTCATAAGTTAACTAAAAAATATACCACTATGTTATTCATAATTAGAACACTTACTAGACATATCACACATAATACATTTCTTCACAACCTATAGATTAGAAAAAAAAATTAAAGGGTGGGATCAGATGCTCAGTAAGGGTAAAAAATTGAGATATCACAATAACATTATCATAAGGGTATATAAACATGAGAAAAAACTTTGTAAACCATACCCTACATATCAATGATCACAATATTGAGATATGACAGAAATATTGGTAGTTCATAAAATATGAATCAGAATGGAATTAGTAATATGAGCTATGTGATTATACCATTATCGTTAGAAATATATTTATGTCATATATATAAGCATAAAAAATCCATTCCTTAGTAGTCTAGGCTCATTTCCAAAACTATCATAGTTGAATTGGTTTGTTATCCAATGCATCATAGTGTTCAAGGTTCACTCCCAAGAATATCTTAGTAGAAAAATACCATTAATTAACTTGGTTTAGAACCCATTCATATATTATTTATCTCTTAATATATCAGTCATCACCTAATTCACTAGAGGTCTACATAATTCAAGGCGCACCAAAAATAATAAAAATTATAAAAATGTGTATTGAAAGTGCATACAAAATTTATCATATCATTACCCATTAAAATTAAATGGGTCTCATAACCATTCTATAACCTATGGAAAAGAGATGTGTTTCATAAACAATTCATCATGGTATAGCTCATGGAAAATAAATGTGTTTCATAATCACTTCATCAATTCATCATATCATAACTAGTGGAAAAGGAAATGATTTCATATTCATATATTCATAATAATCGTAAATCATTTAGATAAAGGATAATTATGGTTTAATTATATCATAACACTAGTAAAACATTAAAAAAACCAAAGGTTTTTTTTCAATAATGAATGGATATTTCATAAAAATATCATTAAAACATTATTGATAAAATATCATTCCCATTTTGAAATCCCTAATATGAAATATAAATTTTCCAAAATAATAAAGAAACAATTTTCAATAAAATTAAATTTCAAAACATTTAATGTATGTTTTAAATCAATGAAAAATATTGATACTGGAAAATATAATTCATGTTATATATGTTAAAATAATGACTCTTTTAGCATTTTTTCAAAAAGTAAAAAGTAAATCCTTAAGAAAATGACAAAAGTATTCATTTTATACCATTATGTAAAATGAAAAAATCAGTAATATATTATTTAAAAATATTTTTATAATTGTAAAATTAATCTTTTAAATGTTTTTATAATACATCAACATGGAAGATAAAACAAATTTGACCAAAATTTGAAATAAATCCAGTCTTCTAAAAAACATTCTTTTGGAAACTTGAGTAAATAAAGAGAGGAAAATGAAAGGAAAAAATGTGGTATCAATAAATAACCAAATGATAAGAAAACTCATGAGATTATAGAGATATGTAAGATAGTATTTCATCATCATAAGCATAATCATAAACAATCCTAGTAAACAATGATATTGTGACATAAAACCCTTACCATTTTGCTAACTCTGGAATTCTAAGACGAATAAAAGAAAAAATATTATATATTTATATATATATATATATTAATATTTATTAAAATAATAATTAAATAAATTCATGTAATTTATATAAACCACATAAATTAAATAAGTGGTGAATATGACATGAGTCCTAAAACAATAAAATTGTGATGAAAATCCCCTACCTCAAGTCTCTAGAGTCTTAGTACACATTCAAAAATCCTATCTAAAAATTAAATTTTTATTATAAATATATTATAGAACTATAATAATATTTTAAATACTATATGTAGTTCATTTATAACCTTTTACCATCCTTTTATCAAAAATTATTTATTAAAATAATTGTTTCGGGTGATAATTGCTTCGTTTTTCATATATGTTTTGGTTCATTAGTTTGGATCACTACACTTTGATTATAGTTCCATCATATATATAATTTTAATAATGATTTAAGTATAATATATTATCATTTTATACATATTTATATCCATCTATAAAACTAATATAAAAAAATGAATTAAACTGTTCCTAGAGATGGTTGGTCCTACATACGAATTAATACTGTTTTCATTTTTTGATTTTTATAAAAGAAGAAAGGTAAATATTACTTAAATTGTAAAGAAAAATTTGTATATAATATATATAATATATAGTAAATATATCTATACTTATTACCATCTATGTAAAAATAAAATTAAAAATGTATCATGTCACTTATTGGAGGGGGTAGTCCACACATACACACAAGCGACATTTTCATTTTCCTTTAGATTGGAAGGTAAGAAGGTAGATTTGATATTATAATTATATAAGTATAATTATTTCATAAGTATGATATAAATATTTAAAATCCATCATTTTATATATCTATGAAAGGTGATAATGGAAACCAAATTATATCGGTTCATGAGGCAGTAGTCTGCCATACACACGATCGACAGTTTCATTTCCCATTTGATTGAAGAAGAGATCAAATTATCTTATTTCGAAAAATAATAACATATAATTATATTTGAGATAAATATGTCTTAAAACCATAATTGTTTAATAATATTTTAAGTATATGGTATAATAAATAAAAAAATGATCAGTTAAGAATGATACCTCTTCTTCAGACAACCTCATTTGGTTAGCACCTGAAGCCTTCTTATACGAGTTTGTTAATAAAACTAATTCCTATAGGATGTGGTTATGGAATTAAAAAAATATTTTCTATGCTATTGGTATTAAGAAAAGTATTTTTATGTTTTAGTGGGTGAAGAGATTATTTTACCATTTATAAGTGGGGGAGGGAACCCATAGGGAAATCACTTGGAAATTTTCCAAAAAATACAGAATTGGAAAGTCATTCCCAAGAAAAACTCTTAAAAATGACAATATAATTAAATTTTAAACAATTTAAGGCCTAAATATTTCTATAAAAATAAGATTTAGATCATTTTAATTGGAAAACATACCCTTATCTTTTGGTTTAACCCCTCAGTATACCAGATTAACATTAAAAACAGTACTTAATTTCTTATTGTTTTCACTGATATTTTTTACCAAAAAATTAGATTACAAAATTTCCTAATATTAATTATTCTGATAAAAGGAATTAAATATATTATTTCAAATTATATTCATATAATTTGAATAATTTAATTTAAAATTGACAGTATAAGCATGATGAAAATGTAGTTTTCCAAAGAAATGTTTTCTAAAATAAAAAAAGATTTTTATATCAATGTTCAACATAAAATTGAATGAAAAGATAAAAATTGGATTAATAATTATAAAATTTTACTAATATGACTTATAAAATCAAAGTAAAACAATCTGAATCTTTTAAATTATTTAAATGAAAAGGAAATTTTTAATAAAAATATTTATTTTTCAATATTCATCAAAAAATTATTATTTATTGAAAATTATTATAAATTTCCTAATAGATAATTTTGACATTTTGATTTCAATAATGAAATGTATTTTGTTACATTTTTTTTGTAAAAAATATTTTTTTTATAAAAAGAATTAAATGTCATTATCTTAAGGAAAAAAGTAGTTTCGAAGCATATACATATTTACTAAATATTAAGTATATATTTATAAATTTATTTTCATTATAGAAAACCTTCATAATTTATTTTATAAATGTGGTTATTCTTATTTATACCAAAAAATTTAATGAAATTTTTATAATGGTTATATTTAAATAATAATATCAATTATATATTGTGGTTGGTTAAAACTCAATGTTTCATGTAATGCAAGCTATCAAAGAAATTAAATTTATTGGAAAAAATATGTTATAAAGTCTTTGGGTTTAGAATTATACCACTAATAAAGTTAATTTCACAATCAAAATAAGTCACTCTAGTACAAAAATTATGATACATCAACCTCATCATATCCTCATGTTCTAATGTAGCTTCTTTAAAATGGAGGTCTCGCCACAAAAAAAATAACCAACTAAGTGGTATTGTTTCATAGCACTTTTTCTCTATAATCTAGAATCCAAACTAATTACTCCTCATTAAATATATCGTTCTCCAATTGATGAAAACTAATTTTTGTATATGGGATGGATCAGGTATGTAATTCCTCAAGAGAGATACATGGAACACTTTGTAGACATTTTAGAGGTTTAGTGGAACTGCCAAGCGATGATCTACCCTCCCTACTCCATAAAGAATATTCAAATGAATAATATACTTACGGCTCAACCTTCCCTTCATCTAAAATTTAAAAATATTCTTCCATGGATAAATTCTCTAAAAAAACTTCTCACCATCTTCAAACTCCAGATCACACTAATGAATGAAAGAATAAATTTATTGTCGACTCCGAGCTGCCTTGATGCAATTTCGAATGGGTCTAACTTTATCCACTATTTCCTTCATAAGCATAGGTCTTAATATATTTTTTCCCTCCAACTTCATAATAACATATTGGAGTTATACGCTTCTTTCCATTAAGGGCTTATTAATTATCCATCTGAATTCTTATGTGAAGGCTATTTTTGAAAGAAAACTTTACTAAATGAAGTTGTTGATCCTGACCACCTTTTAAATACAATGAAAAATATCTCAGAATATCCTCTAGGTTTTAAATGGTTCTATCTGACTAAATATCTATATAATGATGATACACATTGAAAAAAGTAAACTATATATCAATGGATTGCAATGATCCCCTTGGACATCTAGGTAACCTAAGAATCCTAATTAGATACAATGGAATAAAGTACTCCATGAAATCATAAAACATCCTTAATATATATCCTATCAATATGATCCGGATAGAAATATTCACTTATATTAATGAGGTGTGATGACATCAAGAGGCAATCTACACCACCCCATATATAATTGTTCCCTATTGATGTTTTGGGGAGTCTGAAGAAAAATTATAGGGTGATAATTTCCTATTTCCATTCAAGTATTGGTAGTGGATATAAAAAACCCTTATAATTTTTACTTCTAGGCATAACTTACAAACATACTATACATCGAGAAACATATTTTTCAATATCTACCTTCATATTTTTCCACCATAAATACACTGTAGATCTCTATACATCTTTGTACTAACAATATAAATAAATAATGAAGAACTACGAGCCACATCAAATAGACCCTTCTTCAAATCCAGTATGTATGGAACACATAAATTATTTCATAACATTATCAATCTATCATAGTTAAGGTTAAAAACATGAGAATATCTAACATCCTTTTGAATCTCTACATCTTTCTTCTTGGCCAATTTAATATTGACTTTTATATATCATTGATAACTCATTTGAGAAAAATAATATTTCTACCCTTTTGGATTTCCATGTATCGCCTTTATAAATCTCAAAATATTGGATATCTTTTTATCCACTTCATAGAAAATATAGCATGATCCTTTTGACGCAAAGAATATACAACCTTGTTCAATTTCCTATATTAGAAATGTATTGAGGAGTCCTAATATTTAATCAGTTCCAACTATATTCCCTGAAACATATTAAATTATTTCTATGTGAATATATTGTTTAAATTTTATTGATCAGTATATATATCACACCTTTCGATGTAAAGACCATGCATCTATATCTTTAATAGAAATATTACCATGACTAACTCCAAACATTGAGTTTGGTAATTTATCTCATGAACCATAAATATTCATGTGGAATAATCTATCACTATAATATTCTTAATCATAATACATATCATTCCTTTTTTAGATTTGTCACTATAGATTAAATAGCATTCCCAACCGAATTATAAATTAAGAACTGGTGTACTAACTAACCTTCTCTTATGTTCCATGAAATTTTCTTCACATTCATTTTTTCCAAAGTAACTTGGGTCCCTTCTATGTTAAATTTGTTAGTGTATTAGATACTCATGAGAGATTCTTCACAAACCATCACAAATATCTTGAAAACCCAAGAATAATTATGATCTCAATCATATTGGTTGGTCTGGGACAATTTTATGTATCTGCTATATTTAATGGATCTATAGATATACCCTCTATTGAGATTATGTGACAAATAAAAGAATCTTTTTGTATCCAAAATTCATATTTTGTAATTTTTTGTAATGTTTCTCATTCCTTGGGGTATTCAATATAATTATCATGTGATCTTCATGAACCTCGTTATTCTTTATATATATATATCAAAACATCCTCTATAATGACTACCAAAAACTAATAAATGTAAAATATGAAGACTCTATTCATTATATCCCATATGATAGAGTGGGAATTGGTATGACCAAATGGAATCACCACATATTCATAGTGTCCATACCTTTTATGAAACGTTTTCTAGGGTATACCCTCATTATTGTCCCTAAATTGATCATAGGTCAAATTAAGATCAATCTAGGAAATGTATTGATATCCACATATTTAATACAAAAATTAAGTAGTACAAGGTAGACAATACCTCTTCTTGATTGTGATCCTTTCATTTCCTAGTAGTCAATACTGATTCCCAATGATGTGTCATTGTTCTTAATAAAAGAACTAGTTCACCTCATGGTGACACAAATTTCCAAATGAATTCCCTATCAATATCCCCATACATTTCATTCTTAAATATATGTAACTGAGTCAGGGCCATTCTATATAGAGTCTTTAAAATAAGTGCAGTACCATGTATGAGTTATATTGAAAACAAAAAATTACAATTTTTAGGAAGACTGGGAGACTATTCTAGGAATACATAATCAAACTCTTATTAAATCATAATATAATCGATATTTAGTGTATCTCCATCCATATGAGGTAAACAAATCTTTTTAATAGGAATCATAACCAATAAAATGGATGTTATTTCCATAAAAAAATTCATATTTATCATCACAATAATAGAAAATCATAGTTTAGTTTAGAATATCAAACATGAATTAACTTACTCATTAATTGATGAGGGATTTATGAAATTAAACTTATCTATTATTAACGTAAAACCAAATTCAAATATAGGTAGAATAATATGATTTACATGAAGCACATTCCCCTAACTTCAACTGGAGAAGAATCATAGACTAGGGATATGGTCATCTTACAATTGTGTATTTTCACTGATAATTCAATATCTAGTCATTTGGGTAGAATATTTATACCCATATAAATTTGCTCATATATAAAATAGTTAGTAGATCCATATTAAAATAATACATTTGTAGTTATAGATTGGATGATAAGTCTACCTTTCGCCACATCATTATTATAATCATCATCAGAAATAGTGATCGCATGGGATTTCCCTTTGTCTCAGAGCTTAAAAGGTTGCTGATGTTGATCACCATAATTCTTTAGAGCTTTATCTATATTTTCATTATTTAATAACTTCTTCCAATCACTTTGGAATTTTATTTCCTAGTGTCCTTCCTTTACACACTTAATACATTTACTTGTCCCCTTGAGACAATTTCCTCCATGTTTACTTCCAAAATATTTTCCTTAATGGTATATTATCTTATTCTCCCCATTGTTTTTCAAATTTACTTTGAAATTAATCATTCATTTCATATTAAAACCAAAATATTTACTTGTAACTTTGATATATATTTCCACCTTGAATGGAAATCTAATAGTTTCATCAAATATACCGTAGTACTTTCTGGATAATGCCCTTCAGTGATTTTGTTTTAATCCCTTAAAGAATCAGTCCAACATACATTCAATTTGTATGATAATACCAAAATAATACCTCACATATCTTGTAGATTTTTCCTCATAGGTACCAATAGATTTGTTATCCTTTAAATTTAACTCAATGAAATCCTTCTTAATTATCCTATAACAAATATGAGAAAAGTAGTTATTAAAAAATAATAACATCAACTCATCTAACTACATTGAGTCAATTTCATATTTTTTCCTCATAATCTTAATAATATTCCTCCGTTGATCCTATCCACTTCCAATTGATAGATAGGAAAAATGATTATTTTTCATGCTCAAAACACTAGAGGGTAGAAAACTTGTTTTCCAAGCTGCAGATCTATTTTTTGGTATATAGTGGATCAAAAGAACCACTAAAATATTGTTTAAATTTCATCATGAAGGAATCAACGTAACTCTTTTTCGTCATTTAATCATTTTAAATGTTTTCATGATTCATAACACAAGAATGTTTTGTGGGTATAAAAATGGTCTTTTTTCATTACAACTCCCATATCATTTTCTGGATAAATAGTAAAATAATTTCATTTTTCATCACTTTCATCATCAAAACAATTCTATTTAGTTTCATATATTGAATAAATTCAAGAATCATAGTGTGAGTAACAATATACATAGTGAAAAACCACATAATCAAGAAAAAGCATTCAAACGATATCTAAATATAAAGACCATATTTCCAATATATGACACCTAAAGATTTTCCTAGGTCATTCATGGTAATTAACTATTAAAATCCTTCATAAGGGTTCATAAATAGTTTGTGAATTTCCAAAACATATCCCCTAGGAGTTTCAAATTAGATGTCAAAAATAACCCACTGGCATGCACTAGGTGGTGATCAAGTCAAAGCCAAATTCACACTTTTCAGATTTATTACCCCTAGGAACAACTTTTTAAAATCCACATCCACTTGTAGTATCCAAATAAGGAATTAATTTCATGGAAAACAATCACTCTATACTTCACTAAAATTACATGATATTTTCCTAAGAATTATCTTTAGGGTACTCACTAAATTTTTCTAATCCTTATTTCAAATTGATAACTAAAGCTTTAAATGATAAAAATTGGAGTATCCCTATTTTTCTTAAAAGATATAAAATTATAAAAAAAATAAATATTTAGTATATATTTTAATGATCCATACAATAGTTATATAGGTCTATAATCTTTGGAATTTTGGACATATAAACAACTGGTTCATGAATGAACCACATTATCTCCCACTATGTTCTTAATAAATAACACCCTTATTAGGTATATCAAACATAATACATATATTCATAACATGGGGAAAGGAAACCTAATAAAGGGATAATTAAAAAGGTCATTAAGAGTAAAAAATGGTATATTGTAACATAGCATGTGCATATGAGTATCAGAACATAATCATAACATTTGAAACCATACCTTACATATCAAAGATCATAATCTTGAGGTATGGAATAAATCGGTGTAGTTCATAAGACATGAAAAATAAAGGAATCATTATCATAATTCATTTGGCATAACATTTTCATAAGACATAGATTTTGGGAATACATATAAGCTTACAAATCATTTTCTTATTATTCAAGGCTACTTTCCAAAACTATCATAGTGGAATGGGTTCAATCTCAAAATCATTGTACTATTCAAGGATCACTCACAATACTATCATAGTTGAAAAAATACCTTGATAAACTAGGCTCAATACCCATTATATTCCAATTAATCTAATTAGATATAAACCATTACCCAATAATTGGAGGGATATATAATTTTGGGACCACCCATCACATAATGAAAATCATACAAATGTATGACACAAGATCATAAAAAATCAATCATAACATGAAAAATAGAGAGGAAATGTATTTAGTAATCATATAATGACCCATTTAAAATAATATTGTTTCATAAACAGTTCATCATGGAATAACCCATGTAATAAAAATGGGTTCCATAGCCATTTTATCAATTAATCATAGCATAACCCATGGAAAATGAATTAGTTTCATAAATATATTTCCATCATAATCATAAACCATCCAATGAAAGGATACGTATGGAATCATTACATTATTTCCCCATTAAAAAATAATCACTTAAAATGTTTTTTTCATTGATGAATATAAAGTCTATAATGATATCGTTGTAGTATTCTTCGGGAAAATGTCATTTCTATTTAGAAATAACTTATTTGAAATCTAATAATTTACCACATATTAAAGAAAACAAATTCATTGAAAATAAATTAGGAAAAATGTAATGGAATTATAAAATCATTTATATTCTAGGGATTAATAAAATACAATTCATGTCGTACACATTAAAACAATGATTCCTTTCACATTTTTGGAAAATAGTCAAAAGTACCCCACTCATAAATTTACATGAATATTACATCAAAACCATTTTATAAAATTAAGAAAATGGGGAAACATGTATTCAAAGTTTTTTATATAATAGTTAAAACATTCTAGGAAACATTTTTATAAAACATTGACATGAAATAGAAAGGGTTTTTGACTGAAGAGAGTAATAAAGTTAGTTTTTCCTTAAAAAGGATTCTTTTCGACTATTGAAAACATAAAGAGAGGGAAATGAAAGGAAAAATTATATTTCCTATAAATTAACATAGGAGAATAAAATTAATTATTTTATTAATATATATATATATCATAATATTTCATTATCAAAACTATAACAAAAAACAATCCCAATAAACAATGATATTGTAACTAAAATACCCTTACCACTTTGGTATATTTTGAATCCTAAGACCAATAAAATAAATGACCATGTATGGTTATTTATGTCCAAGAAATTTCATTTTAATATTCATAAAATACATTCATGTCTTTTATATACACCACCCAAATGAAAAAAGTGGGGAATAAGGTGTGTTCCCCACAACAATAGAAGTCAGATGAAAATCCCTTACCCCAAATACCACCTTCCTTCACACATATTTTATCCTCCTGTGTAATTAATATATATTTATTATAAATATTTTACATAATCATAATCATATTTATCATACAATATATGATTCACTTATAATCTTTAATCACCGTTTTATTAATAATTCATTATTAAAATCATTGTTTTTAGTGATGATTTCTTCATTTTTCACGTTAGTTTTTGTATGGTAATTTTAATCC
This sequence comes from Viscum album, assembly GCA_963277665.1. Classification (NCBI taxonomy): domain Eukaryota; kingdom Viridiplantae; phylum Streptophyta; class Magnoliopsida; order Santalales; family Viscaceae; genus Viscum; species Viscum album. The sequence goes on along the minus strand of OY728122.1, from coordinate 571,164,879 downwards.
TTAAACATTTATTATGGTTCCATCATAAATTTAATTTCAATAATGATATAAATTATGTATATATACATTATATATATATTTATATATATTTATATGCATCCATAAATGTTATATATAGAAAAATGAATTACACCATTCATTGAGATGGTAGGTCGTACATATGCATGAATGTTGTTTCCTTTTTTGATGGATGGTAATAATGAAATGTAAATATTAATTAAACCTTATATAATATGTTTTATCTCATTTATATAATATATATTTATTATATCTATCCTTATTACTATCAATGTCAAGATAAAATGAAAAATGTGTCATATTGTATCATGGAGATGGTAGTCCACCCATGCGCATGAGCGAAATTCCCATTTTCCAATGGATTATATGTTAAGAAGTTAGATGTAAAATTATAATTACATAATTATAATTATTTATAAAATATCATATAAATATGTGAAGTATATCATTAAATCTAGTCTTGAGAGGTGGTGATAGAAAATGAAGTACATCGGTTTGTGAGGCGGTTGTCTACCTTATACATGATCAACATTTCATTTACGATTTGAAAGAAGGGGTGATGAATGTAGGATATTATAGTAACATAATAAAATATCATTATATTTTATATATAGATGTTATTATAACAGTATATTTTAATTATATTTTAAATATGGGGATGAATAAATAAAACAAAAAAACACTATTTAGAATATTACGTCTTCTTGATAGAACCTCCTTAGGTTCTAACCAATATCCATATAATGAGGGTTTCATAATCAAAATAATTCCTCTCATGAGTAAGTAGGTAATTAAGTAATGTATTTGGTCCGGTTTTGAATGAACCAAAATGATTTGGATGTGTAAATAAGAGAGGATTAGAGATGTCCTTTTACAAGTAGGGGAGGGACTCCACATGGAAACCACTTGGAAATTTTCCAAAAGAATTCTAAAGGATATGGTAATTACTGATAAAAATGATTCCAAATTCAAATATATTTTAATTTTTTATATTATAAGGTTTAAATAGAGCCATTAAATATGATCTATTCTCATTTAATTGGAAAAAGTACTGGTATCTTTTGGTTTTACCCCTCCACAAACTCATTTAACCTTAACCATGATAATTAATTTTTTATTTTTTCACAATTAATTAGGAAAAAATAATTTGACCACATTAACTAGTTATTATTATTAATATTTAAATTATGGAATCCATTGTTTCAAATTCAATTCAAATATTTTTTATAATTTAATTAAATGTTAAACCCATAAGTGCGATGAAAATTTGGATTTCTAAAGAGTTGTTTTCTAAAATATAAAAATAATTAATTACAAACATCAAAATAAAATTAATCAAAATGAACTAAATTGAATTAATAATAAAATAATTTAACTAATATATCTTATAAAACCAACTTATTGTAGTATGAAATGTCTAAATTATTTAAAATAAAATAAATCTTTTAATAAAAATCATTAGTTTTCACTATTTATCAAAAAAGTCACCATTTTAGAAAATTCACAAAAATTCACTCTAATATAATTTTGGAATTTCTATTTAAAATTTAAAGTTTAATTTTATAAATAAATTTTCTAGAATTTTAAAACATTATTTTTATTTTTCAATAAAAAAAATTAATAAAAATAATTTTTTTGAGAAAAAAAGTTTTTTCAAATAATATATTGATTTTCTTAAAAAATAAGTAATTATTTATAAATATATTTTCTTTATAAAAAACATTCAAACATAATTTTAAAAATGTGGTTATTCCAATTTATAATACCAATTTTAAGGGACAAGTTATAATGGTTTTTCTTTAATAATAAAATCATATATATTTTATGGTTAGTTAAAACATGGTGTTTCATGTAACACAAGTTATTAAAAAATTATTTTACTATAAAAAAATAATGGATAAATTCTGATGGTGTTACAGTTACTCTAGTGTCATATAAGCTAAAGGGAATTGCTGAGTAGAAACATCTTGTAATTTTTTCTCAAAATTTCATGGCCTCTTCATCCATAAGATCCCTATATATTCAATTATTTATATGACACCTATACATGAATGAAAGGGAATAAAATTAAGAAGTTTTGCTGATTAGTAACCCTATGACTGAGATCAAGAATTTATCCATCAAGAACATGTAGTTTAATTATAAGATTTTGATACAGAATGTAAAATATCAATTCTTCTTCTTGAATATAAAAATTTTATCCATCCATTTGGGTTTCTATACCTTCAAAAATAAGTTATATTTCATTAGTGAATCAACTTTGTCCTCAACCATGAAAAATATGATAGGGATGAATCTTCCTGATTTTCTGTTTGAACTCTCTATGGTATGTGGAATGGTCAAGAAAATGGCTGAAATACTTCTGAGCATGCATTGGTATCACCTTATATTAACTTGAAAATAATTGATGATACTTTTCCATGAATGTAACATTCCATTAATTCTCATTGGTAGGCATACATAAACTAATCAATATCAGCCTCATACAATTCTTGATTTCATAGTTCACCAATATAATCTCATCAAAGAGAGTGGAAGCTCATTATTTAATGGAATGAGGGGATTTATTAAAATAATATTTATCCAAATCATTAGGTATATATGAAGGATATATCTTATTTGGAATTTATAGTCATAGGGTGGAATCATCATCATCCTATATAGGAATGGAATCTTCTGAAGTGTTTTCATATCCTTCTGGTTTCACAGGGACCAAGGTGATTGAATCCATGTCTTTTATCCCATGTATTCTTCACTAAAATTTTCCACCTACCATATTGAATCATTGTGAGAGTACATGATAAATTGGTTATATGGTAAAGGGACAACTACATCTAGGTGGAGCCAACAATTTCCTCATAAGGTGTTTAATGTAGTGTGTTGCGAGAAAACTAAGAATTTTGTACTTGATAAAAATTAACCAAACTAGGCCTTCAACTGAATCATCATGATCAAATTATTTTAAATCTTATATTACCATTGAATCATTTGGATGGATGTAGTGAGATCAACCTCAGTGTACCATAGTTTATAGAGTATCTAATATGGAATGAGATTGCTCCTAGAACAAGTTTCTACCCAAAAAAATGTAACCATCATTGACATTTTCTGAGATATAAATAGTGTATATATTTCACTAGAGGATTTCACATTAATACTCCCCAAATAAAGATATAATTACATGGGAGACTTTATACATATACTCCTCATCACATTGAATTTTTCAGTGGACAATTCTATCTCAAATATTATACGGCTATTTATATACTTGATAATGTCTTAATAGGGTTATTTTTATATATTTATCATATTGTGGATCATGATTTCATTCAATATTCTACTATGGTTTCTGAGCATGTCGTACTTCTGATCTAGGAATATGTTTTCCACCTAAAGTGTTTATTGCATGACAGGTAGGGTGGATGATCAAGCTAAGAAGGGAAGAGGTGCCTAACTATAGCCCTATATTTTATCCTATCATTTCAATGGTGGGGGATGAAAAATTGAAAAATTTTGATGATCAAAACATTAAACCAAAAAATGTATGAAAAGGTTATAATAGAATATGTTTCTAAAGAAATATTCTCTTGATGATCCTTGAGTGATTCTTTCCTCTAGTCTCACAATCATTGACTATATTTTATGAGATAGTTCCATAGGAACTATGCTTCCTAGATGGTATTTTTAACGTACCTCAAGAGTGTTCACAGGGGTAGAGGAGATGAATATAATTATTCATATTTTAGATACACATAGTGGTCAACCAACCAAATGGATTTGTCAAAGGAATTTGTGTGATCTTCATTAGAGGGTTCCTCTAAAGTTAACCAAGCCATGGAGAATCTTCCCAATATCGATTTCTTGAAGTCAATGAGGGTGTAAAACAAATCTGGTATTATTGAGGGGTCTTAGTAATCCTTTTGGATGTAATTATAGTTCCTCCAAGATTTATAGTTATGTGAAGTTGATTGTAACATTATAAAAGATGATTTTTCTGTTGATGGTTTCTATTTCACTAGAGAATATGAGGTGGTTGAAGAGGGTGATAGGTCATTTTTTCATACATGATTAATCCCATGGGATCGAGTAATGTACCATTTTGGTATCCACTCATTAAACTAATATAAAAAATGAGAATTTTTTTTATTCCTTGGTATTATTATAAATATAAAGGGTGGAAGAGATGCATCTAACATTCTATGGTGGATCACCTAATTCAACTACATAGTGACCTAATATATATCCGGGATCTTGTCAGTAAAGAAAAAACATTATTTTATATTGTGTTTGAGGAATCTATTATAGGGTTCATAGTTGGTATGGTTCTTCTATTAAATATACAACACATTTTCATTATCTAAATGTTTCAGCCATTTTTCTTAAATGTATATATGAAAATATTTATACTTTAACACATTTGAAGTAATAAAAAATGTTCATCCATTCCACATATGGTATGGATACTCATCCTTGATGGGTTCCAAAGGAAAAATTCTCAGAATGAGTCTCTGAGTGGAGGCACCTATTCTATAGGTATTCCTAAATTGGATGAGGGACCAGGGTCTATATAATAACTTTTATTTTTCAGTCTTTTCTAGAGTAGACATATTTAATGGTTGAGAACATTTATTTTTCTTCTATATTGACTCCTAAAGAATTTGATCTCTCTTTTATTGTTCTAGGAATATAAATAGATGGTTTAGGGATATGAGGATCGGAACCAAATCATTAGTTGTGTTATCCACACATTTTCAATATTTGAGCTCATGGAAGTTGGACATCGAGGGAATATGTAAACCACTACTACCATAAGATGAAGTTATAGAAATTATCTTTCTCAAACTACTTACATTTTTTGAGGTCAATGAAACTAGTCATATTCAAGGTGAAGTTAAATTGAAAAATAACTTTTTGGTGTATATACGCCCAAATTAAGATGCATTCTAGCGCTAAATTGTTGTATTTTGAAAAAATTAATGAATTTCAATGTCTATAAGAGGTAGTGGAGTTCATATTAATCTTTATGATCTAGTTTTACTAACTTCTCACTACACCAAGATGTGAAATTAATATGTTATTACACTTTTGAACTAGTACAGTTGATGTAATAAATGATCAGCTTCCGAACATATAGTGATAGGGGATCATGGCCCACCCACTCTAGTTAAAACTTTCTGTAACTCCCTGATATTTTGTGAAATATAGGTTTCCAAATTAATTTTTTCATTTTGATATTTTTTATTTCACACAAAACTGAATATATATTTCTATATATATAATCATTATGAACTTTTTTCATTATAATCATCACCATGTTAAGCTTATGAAACACACAACATTGAGTTAGCTTGCATTACACGCAAGATTGTGTTTTAACACCATTTAATAGTGCACCTATTTTAAAACTAAATTTGCACCATTATATAAATTTTATGTGTAAAAACAAAAATCATTATTTTAATTTTTAATATTAAAATTAACTTATCGATAATTTTTTATATTTTTCTATGAAGTTTCATTTTTTGATAAATACTGAAAAATACTGAATTTTAGTTAAACCACCTTTTTGGTTAAATAATTATTAATGTTAAATTATATTTTATTTTATTTTTAAATTCACAAAAGATGAATTATAAATTTATGAATCTAATATATTCCATTAGAACCATTTTTATTTTGAATTTAAAAATAAAAACTTATTTTATTATTGAACCTTTTTACTTTAAAAACCTGATTTCTCACCAAATTTGTGGGATTATATTTAAATATAATTTAGCCACTTATGTGAATGGAGTTTGTAAAAACATATATACATTGTTATAATAAGAATGATATTTATAGTATAATTAGATAAATATAATTTTGAACAAAAATATTTGTGAAAGTGTATAAAATTAAATATAATGATTTAGGAAAAATTAAGCTTAATTAGGGATTAAACCATAAACTTAATGGTCCAAATGACCTATAAACTTTTATAAAATCAATTTTTACCCATATTTAGACTATATCCCGTTATTTATCTAATTATATGAGTTATTGGGATATTATTCAATAAATGTTCACTATTTCATAAGTTACATAAGGAAAAACACAAAATGAAAAGAGCATTCCTTACCATTAACATTTATTAAACATTAAGATATGAAAAAAAAACATGTTTGTGGTTATACATATCATTTTGAAATATAAATGGGTTATTCTTATCAAAATTATTTATCTTTAATTTCTATAAATGAATAAGTTATATTAAACCCTTAACAAACACTAACACATGGATTTTTTAGTTAATAATTAAATAAAATAAATAATGCTAAAAACATTAAAAGTAATGTAAATTTAATTAATTATTATGTTACATTATTTTTTTTAGATGAATATATCATTTTAAATGTATTTGAACTTAATATATTTGAATTCCAATAATTTTTTGATATTTTTATATTAAATTTAAATAAATAATGTCAAAATTGAAATTAATGTAATTCTACAATAAATTTTAATAAAATATTTAAAATTAATAAAAAATAATTACTTCTAAAAAATTATCTTTATATTTTAATAAATATTAAATATGGTTAATTTATGGGCCAAATTATATTTTATAATGAACATATATACCTTTAAATAGTAAAAACATTGTTAGAACGGTTCAGGTTAAAGCGTTGTTTTTTCATGTTACATTTGCTTGTTTTAAAATTAATTTTCATCCCATATGATATATTTATATTATTAATTAGTAATAAAATTTATAATTCATTGGGAATATGTTTTTTAATAAATAACACTTTAATTTATCCTTAATTTTTAAATTACATAGGTTGGAACACTAGTTACCTAAATGAAAAAATGAAAGTGAAAAATAAATGGAAACATAACGACTAAGGAACAAAATTATAAAAATGTACTTATTTTTTGTGGTAGAGATTTTTTTCGACCATAAATTCACTTTAATCTGTTATTTTTTAATTTTTGGAACACATTATTTAACGGATACCTCCCACTAGTGCTTGCCTTTTAGTATTTAGAATATCATCACTTTTCTCCCACTATAAAAAGTCATTCACTCTTCCCCTTCATCAAACCACCATAGAAACATAGGATAGAAAAAAATATAACAAAATAGTCTCCAAAAATCCTTAAATTCAACCTAGAAGCCACTCATTGGTCATAAATCCTTCAAAGGAATCCCTTTGGTTCAATCCAATTAGAGTTACCAAAGAAAACGTAAAGTCCTTCGTCAAGATCCTTTGTTTTATATTCATTCTCCACCCCCATAAAATATTTTTATTACATTATTACATAATAACATCATTATAATTAATATACTAATATTTTTTCATTTTTATCATTAGACCAAAACATACACACACTTCCATATAATGGGTAACAAATGTTTTGTTCGTGTCTACAGTGAACTACCGACTCAAGAAATGATATTGTTCATTTTTTCCATTTCCACATATTCTGATTAGGAATTATTTTGGAAACCATATTTTTATATTTTATATATGATATATTTGATATATTTATACTTCTCTAATTATTTTATAATACATACCACAAAGAATTCCATTTTGTGTAAGTACGAAAATCTCATTTGGGGAAATGTGGAATACTGCCACCTCAAAGAGATATGATTCATTCACACCTTATATGGAGTGTATTGAGGATGAGTTTAGTTAAATTATATTATATATATGAAATAATAATTCTAATTTAATTATAATGTATATATATATATCATTTACTTTCTTTCTTTCAATATGATAATAAAATGGAAACATCGTTCACACGTATGTACGGCCTACCGTCTCCATGAAGAATACATTCCATTTCATACTTATATATTATTATGATTATTATAAATAAATATATAATATATATATATTTTATATTTATACATTTTATAAATTCTTCAAATATTTAAATCATGAACTAATTAATAGGGTCAGGAATAAATTCAAAACATATACTAAAAATAAAGCAGATATTACATGAAACATAACATTAACATGGAGTTGTTAATAAATGGGAAATATAAAGTAATAAACAAATAATATATGGTATTATATAATATAATATGTTTTTTTTCATATACATATAATATACTTATTATAAGGCCCCAGCCTTAAACCTTACTTAATCTTGAGTTATTACAAGATTACACATTGAGGATCTTTTCAGGTTTAGAGTTTTAGAGAACTAGATCATGAAACTTCCATTACATTCCACATTTAAACAAAGTGGTTACATAATAGACAGTATTCATTTTTCCCATCAACGGAAACATATTTAAAATAAAACATGGATTCTTTCTTGACACATCCTTGACACTATCATCACATCATGTACCTTTCCCTTGACCTGTGAAAAACATTTCAAAAACTTGGGATGAGCATAAAAATCTCAGTAAGGGTAAAAAAAATATGGATAAGAAACATGAGTTCATATATACATAAGAATGAAATCATACTTTACCCAAAAAACATAGGCACTTTAACATACCTCATAAAATCATGAATAAATAATAGAAATCATAAGACATAAAAGGTAACTTGAGGCATTCATAACATTCTTACGTAGGGAGTAACCCTCTTGGTTACGTTTGGAATACCCACCACAATATATTCCCTAAATATCTTCGGAGAAACCTTAGCGTTTCACTCCTTCACATTACCCAATGCATTGGAGAGCTATATCAGGCTCACCCACCCTTAGTTTATCACGGAACCACCTGTCTTCATAATAATTCCTAAGAACCTCAACATAATCGTATCACATAAAACATGCATAAATGAAACATAACATTTCCACCTTTCAATCACAAGATATCAATAAAACACATTGATATAAAAACCTTATGAAAACCATTTTAAATACCAAAATAAAATAAAAGTAAAACATGTTATTTATTTTTCTTTTAAAAAGAAGGTATGGATTGTAGAGGAAGCTGAAACTCAAATAATGGTCACGGCGGCGGAGAAGTCATTGTCGCCGCATACGTATGAAAAAAACATTCCCTTTTGTCGTTTTGTAAAATACTTCATATAACAAAGATTACTTTTCGATAAGAATAAAATTAAAAGGGGTTTATACACCGTATAAAAGAAAGTTGTGTATAAAACAAAATATGCCTCAATGAAAGGAGATTGAGACGAAGTCCCTTACAATGATGGTATCCTTGGTTTAAGGACAAATCAATTACATAATTATGTGTCATAAACGAATACACCAAATATAAGTGGATATTAAGTGTAAAACAATCAGAGGTTATTCACACATAGTCATAGAACGACATATTCAAGGAGTACAAGTTTATCCCAAAGAATAAAATTTGGGTTAAGAAGTTCCTTTGCAAAAATTTGACAGCCTAACGGCGTCACTACAAAATTCAGAAAATGAGTTGATGAGAGATAAAAAGGGTATCTCATCCCATGGACATAAAATTTAAATCAATAAGGATATAGAATAACATATCCCCACATAATTTTATGTGAATTAAAAGACATAACAAAAGAAGTTGTTTAAAAAGAGGAGGGTGAAAGGTTCCCTTACCGACATGGGTATCTTTCGAAACATACGCCCCGTGAAAGAAGGACAATACAACATTTATGTAAATAATCATAAATGAAAGTATATTACACAATGAGTAAAATAATGGGCAATACATACACCACTCAAAGGAAATTGTGGCAAATGTAGCATAAATCTCATGGGAATACAAGTGAGATGAAAAATCCCTTACGAAAACTCGGCAGCCTAACGGCGCCACTTAAAACTTCCAAAATAGATTGACGAGATCAAATAGGGTCTCTCATCATATTAACATAAAGTTTACAGAAATAGGAATATAAAAGAACATCCCCCAACATAACAAAGAGGAGCTTAAAATAAGTGACATAAAGGAGAGTACTTAAAAAGAAAGAGATGGGTTAGATATCTTACGAAAATTCGACAGCCAAAATGGATTGATGAGAGAGAATAGGGTCTCTCATCATATGAAAATAAAAAATTACAGTAAGATTAATATAAAATAATATCCCAATAACAAGATAGATGAGATTTAAAAGGAATGACATAAAAGAGTGTACTTAAAAAGAATGAGAGGTGTAGGATCTCTTACCTCGGGTCCGACTTGACTCGATCGTTCTTTAACGTCCTGAATAATAAACTTGAGATAATTTTTACTTGCTTAAGAACCTTTTCCAAGTTCATTATTCCTTTTATATCACTTATTTCCTTGTTATAAACATTATGTAATCATTTATGTTAATAATGTTTGTTTTGTTGATATTTGGTTCTTAAGTCGAAAGTGGACTTCTTACAATTACATGTTGTTCGTGTGGTAAAAGGTTCATTATATCCAGAATGATATTCATGATTTGGATATCATATATATCATATATATCCAGAATATACACATATTTATAATATTATATAATCATTTAGAGGTAATAAATGAAATGCACCGTTCATGGAGACGGTAAGCCGTACGTACGCATGAACGCTACTTTCATTTCTATGTCATGTTAATGGAATTAAAACTAAATTAGAGGTATGTATATTTTAATTCCAGAATTATATTCATAATTTATATGTAACATACATCATATATAATAACTTTAAATACATCCTTTATACATCCCACATATGGCATTAACGAATCAAATCACTTTGAGGGGGTGATAGTCCGCACTTCTTAAAATGAAATTATCGTGTTTACCCACAGTGGAAACCATAAAGGAATGTAAAAAAGAAAAATAAAAAAGCTTAAGTAAAACATAAACATATTATATATCATATATAAATATAGTGACATCTTAATGGCCACCTTTTAAGGTGTTATATGAGTGTTGAACAATCATCGTTTCGTGAGGCAGAAATTCGCCATCCACAGAAACAGTATGTTCTTTAACCATTTGATGTAGTTTTGTGTAAGTGTAGCTTGAATGATTCTTATAAAAACATCCTAGTATATTGAAGATACTGTAGTTGTTACAAAATAAATTAATAAATAGAGTTTAGGGGGTTGGAGAAGCAAAATAAAACAAAAGAACACAAGTGAAGACATTACCTTAAAATCGGGTAACTCCCTTTGGTTTGAGCTCAAAGGCTTCCTTGGGAAGACTTCTGCCAAAAGTGAGGCTTCAAAAAGGAATAGAGGGATGTGTAGAGACAAAATGGGAAGTTTTTGGCCAAGACTAAGTCTTTTTAAGTGTGGGTAAGGAAGTAGAGGTGGGGGCCTTTTATAAGAAGAGAGGAGGGGCACTTTTGGAAAGTAAAGAAATGTTACTTTATTTTAGAATGAGTTTCGGATTTTAATGGTCCCACATTGATGTGTTTCGAGGATAAGGTGATAAGGATTCTAAATCCACTCATACAATAGGTTTTGGACATGTGTAGGTCTTAGATATTACATTATCTTTCCATTTTATTTAAATCATTAAATAATGAGGTCATCGCTGCATCATTATTATGTCATAAATAATTTAATTTATTTAATGTCTAAAAATTATAAAAAAAATAAAATGATGTATGAAATCGTTTTATATTTCCAATTACTATTTATTGTCAAAAATCTGACTTGTATAACCCCATGTAAAAATTGTTTTAGTAAAACATCTCATGTTTGTGTCATTTTTACTTTAACATTAAATAAAGAGGTATTTATGTCATTTTCCAACCAAAGTGGCTCCATGGGGTCCCCAAGTTGACCCATGGATTGTCTTGGTCTGCCATGACACATAAAATGAGGGTACGACATGTGTCTAGGTCATTTCATTATATTAAAACATTATTCTTAACATAAACTACACTAATTACCTCTAATTGCGATTAAAAACTTAATAAGTTACTATTCCCCAAAAAATTATTCTAATCCCATTGAACCACATTTTACTTCTTAATGACAACCATGTATGTCGGATTTTTGAAATTCAAAACACAAAGACGGAAAATTTTCATTTAAACAGAAAATCAGTTTTTATAAGTACCACTTAGTGGTTTCACTATTCATCAAAAATTGGAGTTTTTCAGAAAATTACCAAAAATTCACCCTAAGCTATATTTGATATTCCGAACTCAAAAATGAAGTCTATTTTAAAAAATTCAAAACATATAAGTTGCATTAATTAATTTAATAATTAATTCCCGCTGTCAAAACAAATAGCGTGTTTTTATGGAACAATATATATCAAAAGATTGACACTAGTTTAAGTCAAATTTCAAAGTGAAATTAATTCCAATGACCACTATTTGATTAAATGGTAAAAATATATTCCAATTTCACATTAAAACCAATTCAAAAGATAATCTAATCATATAAATAAATTAGATTAAAAAGAGGTTTTGAATTAAAATACAACATTTTTCACTATTCATTAAAAATGAACTTTATCGGAAAAATACCAAAAATTTAGACAAAGTAAATTTTGATGTCCCGATTCTAAAGAAGAATTTTATTTTGTCAAATATAACACATAAAATTGTCAAAAAGTGGATTTAAAAGAGGTTCACCATCAAAAGGTGGTTAATCGACCTTTTGAAGAATATTAGAATGTTTACGCTTAAAATTGGATTCATTCGCATTTTTAATCCTCTAACATTTATTGTAAACAGTAAAAATATTTGAAAAACATATATAATCATTTTTTAGTTAGTTCTATTCATTCCCGCCATCACAACATCTAGGCGTTAACTACTATTTAAAATAATATTATTTTATTATTAGAGTGCAACGTAAGATTTCAAAGGAACTCATTATTGTGTATTGGGTAAGCCATCGAGCATAGCATTCCCTTTAAATTAATATTGACATTTTATTCACAAATAGGGATAAATATAAAAATGTCATATTATTTACTTACCTAGGGTGTTACATCCTTCCCCCCTTTTGGGAATTGCATCCTCGCAATTTTTAAAATTGTGCTTGGAAACTTCATTGAAAATTCCACATCGAAACAAGAGTCAGTAAAACAATCACTTTAAAATAAAGAAAGATAAGTACCAAGTTCACCCTATTTAACCCATACTAGGATTCCAAGTATGAAAATATGGAAATGTAGGAAAAAACAAAGGGTCATGTTCTGATGGAGAGTGATAGTAAACATGTCTAGAAGAAAGTTAACCATAAGAAAATCACAAACTTGTGATGGGTTAAACGGTATTCGATTCCCCAGTAGGAAAAGTTAACAGACAAAATTTTTGTTTTAAGTTACTTTTCAATGAGGAATTTATTTTTTGAGCTTAACTAAATCATAATGAAACATACTTACTTGTCTTGTAGACTTTCAACTTTTACTAGATTCCTTAATCAAACTCATATTTTATCCAAAAGACGAGTATTTAGGAAGACTTGTTCACATTAAGAGTACTATAATCAATTTCTAGAGAATCACCTAATCCAAAAAAGGGAACTATATACTTCCCATGTCTTTAGACTCTAACCAAAACCAAAACCAAAAAGGTTAGTACAAGATCAGATAATCCAGAAAAGGATAACCCTTTATAAAAAGAATATCTATTCTTAATCTCCAAAATTTGTCCCACAAAACCCAAAGTTCAACGAGGACCATTCGATAAACAATTTGTCCATAAAATTCTTCAAATTAAACCAAAATAAGATTAAAACCCAAATATTTTAAGGATTTAGTCACATAGTCTCCCAAGTTAAATCGTATCATTTATCTCCAAACAACGTCATTTGCTCCTAAAGCCTCATTTTGAAAAGTAATTAACCTAATCACATATCCTCCATGATAGGTTAATCATTTTCATAAATAACCCAAAATCAACTTACTCTTAATTAATAAAGTCACCTAACTAAAAAGAATAAGTCATACTAACAAGGGACTTCACGTAGTTCAGTGGTAGGCGATAAATACCAGTTGCACTTTGGTTGTGGGTTTGATTCCCGCAGCTTTGTCCAACATGATGGGTTGTCACACGGTCTGCGTGTTATCCTTTTTCCAAACTATATAATTCTCAAATCATTCTCCAAAAAGAGATAAAATCATCAAAAATAACCATAACATAATTTAACCTCAATTTTATCTCATGCCTTTCACTTCCATCATAACATATAGTAACCCATAATTACCTCAGAAGTAAGGATCATATAAACCCAAATGGTTCTTTATAACTATTTACACAAAAAAAAGATAACTATTACTTGAATAAAATTTTCATATATTAAACATCAGGGTTACACATACTATAAAAAGTCTTCTAATGTAACCTCGTCATCAAAACAGATTTAATACTCTTAATAATTTCACCATAACTCATGAAGCCCTTATATGTTGACTTCTTACTCATTCAACATTATTCATGATCCATCAACCATTCCTTTCCAACTTATTCTGAAATACTTCTTCCCTACAAACAAAATCATGAATCATGTCCTAAGATTCCAAAATAGGAAAACAAAAGTTATGAAATAATCCATACCTTTGATTGGTCATTCTCAGTTTCTTCATCCTCAATCAGAATGGCATTAGGTATTGGTAAACGAGTATTTGTACGATCTTGGTGATCACATTCACGAAACTTCTTCATAGGACATGTTTTTTCATAATGACCATGCACACCACATTTAAAACATTCAATTGATCCCTCAGAAAGAACTTCTTTCCCTTTCCTCGAGTCAACTGGATGATTTCTTTTTCCATGGAAGGTTCTTGCTTTATGACCTTCATTTCCACATCTATAGCATACTTCTGTCCCTTTGAAACATTTTCCTAGGTGTTTCTTTCCACATATTTGACACATAGGTTTTTGAACACACTTACCTTTATGATTGTTACCTATAGTTTCGTAGGGATTTATTTATCACATATATGATGCCTTAGAGAAATCACCAAGGTTTAGGTGGTCAATCATGACTCCAGATAGTTGGTTGAGGATAAACACAAGAGTTCTAATTGAAGCTCCCATATCATTCAGTTGCTCGCTCAAAAAAACTATCACAGTTTCCTTCACATCCATTGTTACTTTGGTGCCTGCTAGATCCAGCCATTTACTAAAACCAAAAAGGTCAGTGTGAGTAGATCAACAAAACCATCATGTACTAATGAGGAAGATAAACACTAAGATATACTTACTCATTCTCTTTATCTAAAACTAGGACTCTTTCTGAAATCCTAACCATTATGGTAATTTCACTTATGCTTAAATAATACCCTAACCTCTAAAGTTATCTAACCGACCTCTGATACCAACTATAAGGCCCCAGCCTTAAACCTTACTTAATCTTGAGTTATTACAAGATTAAACATTGAGGATCTTTTCAGGTTTAGATTTTTAGAGAATTAGATCATGAAACTTCCATTACATTCCACATTTAAAAAAAGTGGTTACATAAAAGACAATATTCATTTTTCCCATTAACGGAAACATATTTAAAATAAAACATGGATTCTTTCTTGACACATCCTTGACACTATCATCACATCATGTACCTTTCCCTTGACCTGTGAAAAACATTTCAAAAACTTGGGATAGCATAAAAAGATCAGTAATGGTAAAAAAATATGGATAAGAAACATGTGTTCATATATACATAAGAATGAAATCATACTTTACCCATAAAACATAGGCACCTTAACATACCTCATCAAATCATGAATAAATCATAGAAATCATAAGACATAAAAGGTAACTTGAGGCATTCATAACATTCTTACGTAGGGAGTAACCCTCTTGGTTAAGTTTGGAATACCCACCACAGTATATTCCCTAAATCTCTATGGAGAAACCTTAGCATTTCACTCCTTCGTGTTACCCAATGAATTGGAGAGATATATCGGGCTCACCCACCCTTAGTTTATCAAGGAACCACCCGTCTTCATAATAATTCCCAAGAACTTCAACATAATAGTATCACATAAAACATGCATAAAGGAAACATTACATTTCCACCTTTCAATCACAAGATATCAATAAAAAACATTGATATAGAAAACCTTATGAAAACCATTTTAAATACCAAAATAAAAGAAAAGTAAAACATGGTATTTATTTTTCTTTTAAAAAGAAGGTATGTCTTGTAGAGGAAGCCGAAACTCAAATAATGGTCACGGCGGTGGAGAAGACATTTTCGCCACATACGTATGACAAAAACATTCCCTTTTGTCGTTTTGTAAAATGCTTCGTATAACAAAGATTATTTTTGGATAAACATAAAATTAAAATGGGGTTATACACTGTATAAAAGAAATTTGTGTATAAAACAAAATATGCCTCAATGAAAGGAGATTGAGATGAAGTCCCTTACAAAGACGGTATCCTTGGTTTAATGACAAATCAATTACATAATTATGTCTGACAAACGAATACACCAAATATAAGTGGATATTAAGTGTAAAACAATCAGAGTTTATTCACAGATATTCATAGAACGACATATTCAAGGAGTACATGTTTATCCCAAAGAATCAAATTTGGGTTAAGAAGTTCCCTTGCAAAAAATTTGACAGCCTAACGGCGTCACTACAAAATTCAGAAAATGAGTTCATGAGAGATAAAAAGGGTTTCTCATCACATGGACATAAAATTTAAATCAATAAGGATATAGAAGAACATATCCCAACATAATAGTAAGTGAATTAAAAGATATAACAAAATAAGTCTTTTAAAAAGAGGAGGGTGAAATGTTCCCTTACCGACATGGGTATCTTTCGAAACATACGCCCCGTGAAAGAAGGACAATAAAACATTGATGTAAATACTCATAAATGAAAGTATATTACAAAATGAGTAAAATAATGGGCAGTACATACACCACTCAAAGGAAATTGTGGCAAATGTAGCATAAATCTCACGGGAATAAAAGTGAGATGAAAAATCCCTTACGAAAACTCGGCAGCCTAACGACGCCACTTAAAACTTCCAAAATGGATTGATGAGATCAAATAGGGTCTCTCATCATATTAACATAAAGTTTACAGAAAGAGGAATATAAAAGAACATCCACCAACATAACAAATAGTATCATAAAATAAGTGACATAAAGGAGAGTACTTAAAAAGAAAGAGAGAGGTTAGATCTCTTACGAAAATTCGGCAGCCTAACGGCGCCACTCCAAACTTCCAAAATGGATTAATGACAGAGAATAGGGTCTCTCA
The DNA here is from genome assembly GCA_963277665.1 of Viscum album. Lineage (NCBI taxonomy): Eukaryota > Viridiplantae > Streptophyta > Magnoliopsida > Santalales > Viscaceae > Viscum > Viscum album. The sequence continues at coordinate 571,147,735 of OY728122.1, read as the reverse complement.
TAATATGAACATTAAAATTACAGTAGTATTAATATAAAATAATATCCCAATAGTAAGAAATATGAGCTTTAAAAGGAATGACAGAAAAGAGTGTACTTAAAAAGAAAGAGAGGTGTAGGGTCCCTTACCTCGGGTCCGACTTGACTCGATCGTTCTTTAACGTCCTGAATAATAAACTTGAGTTAATTTCTACTTGCTTAAGAACCTTTTCCAAGTTCATTATTTCTTTTATATCACTTATTTCCTTGTTATAAACATTATGTAATCATTTATGTTAATAATGTTTGTTTTGTCGATATTTGGTTCTTAAGTCGAAAGTGGACTTCTTACAATTACATGTTGTTCGTGTGGAAAAAGGTTCATTATATCCAGAATGATATTCATGATTTGGATATCATATATATCATATATATACAGAATATAAATGTATTTATAATATTACATAATCATTTAGAGGTAAAAAATGAAATGCACCGTTCCTGGAGACGGTAAGCCGTACGTACGCATGAACGCTACTTTCATTTCTATGTCATATTAATGGAATTAAAACTAAATTAGAGGTATGTATATTTTAATTACAGAATTATATTCATAATTTATATGTAACATACATCATATATAATAACTTTAAATACATACTTTATACATCCCACATATGGCATTAACGAATCAAATCACTTTGAGGGGGCGGTAGTCCACACTTCCTAAATTGAAATTATCGTGTTTACCAACAATGGAAACCATAATGGTATGCCACAAAAGAAAAATACAGAAGCTTAAGTAAAACTTAAACATATTATATATCATATATAAATATAGTGACATCTTAATGTCCACCTTTTAAGGTGTTATATGAGTGTTGAACAATCATCGTTTCGTGAGGCTGAAATTCGTCATCCACAGAAACAGTATGTTCTTAAACATTTGATGTAGGTGTGTGTAAGTGTAGCTCGAATGATTCTTATAAAAACATCCTAGTATATTTAAGATACTGGAGTTGTTACAAAATAAATGAATAAAAAGAGTTTAGGGGGTTGGAGAACCAAATAAAACAAAAGAACACAAGTGAAGACATTACATTAAAATCGGGTAACTCCATTTGGTTTGAGCTCAAAGGCTTCCTTGGGAAGCCTTCTGCCCAAAGTGAGGCATCAAAGAGTAAGATAGGGATGTGGAGAGACAAAATGGGTAGGGTTTGGCCGAGACAAAGGCTTTTGAAGTGTGGGTATGGAGGTAGAGGTGGGGGCCTTTTATAAGAGGAGAGGAGGGGCACTTTTGGAAAGTAAAGAAATGTTACTTTATTTTAGAATGAGTTTCGGATTTTAATTGTCCCACATTGATATGTTTCGAGGTTAAGTTGATAAGGGTTAGAAATCCACTCATCAAATAGGTTTTTGACATGTATAGGTCTTATATATTACATTATCTTTCCATTTTATTTAAATCGTTAAATAATGAGGTCATTGCTGCATCATCATTATGTCATAAATAATTTAATTTATCTAATGTCTAAAAATTATAAAAAAAATACAATGATGTAGTAAATCTTTTTATATTTCCAATTACTATTTATAGTCAAAAACTGACTTATATAACCCCATGTAAAAATTGTTTTAGTGAAACATCTCATGTTTGTGTCATTTTTACTTTAACATTAAATAAAAAGGTATTTATGTCATTTTCCAACCAAAGTGGCTCCATGGGGTCCCCAAGTTGACCCATGGATTTTCTTGGTCTTCCATGACATATCCAATGAGGGTTGGACATGTTTCTAGGTAATTTAATTTTATTAAAACATTATTCTTACCTTAAACTACACTAATTACTTCTAATTGCGATTAAAAACATAATAAATTACTATTCACCAAAAAATTATTCTAATCCCATTGAACCAAATTTTACATATTAATGACAACCATGTATTTCAGATTTTTGAAATTAAAAACCAAAATATGGAAAATTTTCATTTAAACGGAAAATCAGTTTTTATAAGTACCACTTAGTCGTTTCACTATTCATCAAAAATTGATGTTTTTGAGAAATTTACCAAAGATTCACCCTAAGCTATATTTGATATTCTGAACTCAAAAATTAAGTCTATTTTACAAAATTCAAAACATATAAGTTGAATTAATTAATTTAATAATTAATTCTCGCTGTCAAAACAAATAGCGTGTTTTTATGAAACAGTATATATGAAAAGATTGACACTAGTTTAAGTCAAATTTCAAAGTGAAATTAATTCCAATGACCACTATTTTATTAAATGGAAAAAATATATTCTAATTTTACTTTAAAACCAATTCAAAAGATAATCTAATCGTATAAATAAATTAGATTAAAAAGTGGTTTTGAATTAAAATACAACATTTTTCACTATTCAGTAAAAAATGAACTTTATCGGAAAAATACCAAAAATTTACACAAAGTAAATTTTGATGTCCTGATTCTAAAGAAGAATTTTATTTTGTCAAATATAACACATAAAATTGTCAAAAAGTGGATTTAAAAGAGGTTCTCCATCAAATGGTGGTTAATCGACCTTTTAAAGAATATTAGAATGTTTACGCTTCAAATTGGATTCATTCGCATTTTTAATCCTCAAACATTTATTGTAAAAAGTAAAAATATTTGACTAACATATATTATAATTTTTTAGTTAGTTCTATTCATTCCCGCCACCACAACAGCTAGGCGTTAACTTCCATTTAAAATAATATTATTTTATTATTAGAGTGCAACGTAAGATTTCAAAGAAACTCGTTATTGTGTATTGGGTAAGCCATCGAGCATAACGTTCCCTTTAAATTAATATTGACATTTTATTCACAAATAGGTATAAATATAAAAATGTCATATTCTTTATTTACCTGGGTTGTTACACTTATATTCATTATATAGGAGCTTTCACTTAGTATGAACAAATTCAAGACTTGAGGTAAGGGAATTTCATCAAAAAATTTATTTCATTGAGATACAAGCCTTATTCACCAAAAACATTGTTTCTATGGTGTTTATACTACCCATGTATTTATTATATGATCATAACACATAAATATATGGGTATTTAAAAATCCATTTTTTATCTTTATTTTATGTGGGTTATGTTTCAAAAGGTACTGAATCTGTAAATTAATTTTGTCTCAATTTTCCTTCATTGAGACACATGTTATTTTATGCACATATATTTTTATATAAGTTATATATAATTATTCTTTACATGTTATATCATTGAAATACTTATTTTAGTGATTTTTTAATCTTCACATAATTCTATTATTTCCATTTTATTATGATTTAATGTATCCAAAGTTGTAAAGGCATATAACTTCAATATTATCGTTTATCGAGATTGTTTATAATTATGCTTAAATGGAAGAAATATTATGATCCATATCTCAAGAAAAATCATGAATTTTCTTAACTTATGTACGAAAATTTTATATCCATGTAATGGTATAATTTTTCACTTTTCAGTTCCTAAGATAATTAAGAAAATGGTTTTATGAAAATCTGGCTTTATTTCCCCTTTCGATTGGAAATCTGACTTCTTTCAAAATAATTTTTTCTAGAAATGTTTTAAAATTTTCTTTAATACTATTATATTATGTTTTAACTAAATTTTTACCATTTATTACATTTTTAAAAAATATTTATAAAAGGAATATTCTTTTATTTCTCTAGTCAAGGAAATTTTCATGACATTTACGATGTAAAAGGAATGTTTTTAATATACAAACATACCCGCCGTCATGACCATTATTTCGTTGATGATATATTTTTATGTTTACAAGTTTATTTTTTCAAAAGAAATTTCTTCGAAATACTCCCGAATTTTTTTTATTTAATAATGTTTTTCAATGAAAAGGTATATTTAAATAATTTTTTTTATTTAAAAAGTGTTTTAAATTACATTAAAAACGTCCTTTAAATATTTTCAAAAGTTTTTTATAAAAGAAAAGGATTTAAATTATTTTAAAAAATATTGTACATGTTTTTAAAATTATTTTGAAGTAAAAAGGTTTTCAAAATGTTTTCATGAAATACTTTATACTTTTTCAAGGTGGTTTTCCATGAAAATGGTTTTTATTATGTTTTCAATATTCAGTAATATGTTTTCAAAGAAAATTGTTTTTAAAAGGCTTTATGTTTAAAAAAATCAAATATGAAGTGTTGTTTTCCTCAAGAAATGGTTTTAAAGGATATTTAAAAACTATATTTCATCTAATATGAAATATTTGGTTATTACTCATGCATTTCTGTAATATTCTCCAAAGGATCCATTAATATCTCTTCTCAGAATGGTTTATGTTTTTATAGAATTATGTTTTTGAAACCCATTTCTTTTTCAAGGGGTATATGTTTATGAGAGCCATTTACCTTTCACAAGTTACCTGATTATGAGACCTTCTTCCTTTCAGGGGTAATTCTAGGATGAAATGATAATGAAACCCATATATTTTTTATAAGTTATTATTTGATTAGTTGTTTATGATACCCATTTCATTTCATGGGTTATGATATGATGTTTATGAAGCCTATTTATTTTTAAGAGTCACGATATGATGTATATTTTATTTCATGTGGAATAGGTATGTATGATTTTATTATGTGATTGGTGGGACCTATATCTCCCTCTAATGTAATGTGTAATGATTTATATATCATGAGATGATATTGAGAAACAAGGTGAATGCTTGATCCAAATGGGAAGTAGGTGCTTGCTAATCCAAAATGGGGAGATATGGAGACCTGATTGACTATGGGAGTATAGGGAAACCTAATCCAATATTTGAATATGGGGAAACCCAATGCATTATTGGAATATGGGGAAACCTGATCCAATATGGGAAGATAGGGAAACTCTATCCCTTAAAAGGGATGTTCTGTGACTGGGGATAGTGGTGTGTCTTGCCTAGTTGGTGTAGTCCCCATAAAGTTCCCTGATAATTTTTGGCAATCATCCTTGACATATAGAGTAATATATTACTTGTTTATGTGTTTACCACAAATTCTACGTCTTATGCATGTGATATGTTCACATGGTTCACATTCTTGATTATATTATGATTAATGTCTCATAAACTACCAATCGGTCTACCATGTTTCATGTTTATGATCTTTGATATATAGGGTATGATCTTTTAATGTTATTATCATATTCTCATGCCCCTATGTTCATGTTTTTCATCTATATTACCTTAATTTTCCCTTAATGATTATTCAATCTCACCCCTTTCTTATGATTCCTTTCCTTGGGTTATAAAGAAAATTTTTTAAGTAAAATTACTAAGGGGGGAGATCTTTGTGGGAAAAATTGAACATCTTTCACCGAGTTAGAATATTTTTTGATCCATGTTTCCAATGGAACTAAACTAATTAAGTATTCTAGAATATATTTATATAATTTATTATATATTCCAAAAAAATAATGTAATGACTATATACATTATGCTCGGTCACTATAGTTGGTATTAGAGAGAAATTATAGTAACCTTTGTAAATGAGGATGAGAAAATTTTTTTGATATCCCATGGGATATTTAAAAGGATATGTCAAGGGTTGTCTCTAAGGATAACTTTATGGATTAGTTAATGATTAGGAAAATGTCTTGTAATTTTTTTAAATGATATGGTGATTCATTTTCTACCATTTAATCCCAATTTGGATACTACAAGTGGATGTGGCTATAGAACAGATATATCTAGAGGTAACAACACTTACTTGGTGTGGCTAAAATAACTCGAGTATAACATGGTACAAAACAATAGGTCTTATTTCCCACCTGATTTTACACTCCCAAGGGTTACGCTTTAAGAATTCACAAACTCTCTATAAACCATCATAATGGATTCAAATGAATGTTGACTCTGAATAACCTAGGATAAACCTAAGGCATTATATATTATGGAATGTGTCAACATTTAGACATCCCATAAGTGGTTTTTTATGATTATGTGGTTCCTCACTATTATTATTGTTTCTTACTCAACACATTCTTATTTTATTCAATGGTGGGAATGAGAAGTAACAGACTTAACATTGAAAGTGATAGATAATTTTCTAATTAGAAATCAAATGGGATGGTAACTAGAGTAAAGGATTTAGTGATCATGACTAGTAAATTTTCATGGAACATGATTAACAACGTGTACCTTAACCAACTCTCAAACTCACCAAGGATGATATGGGAGGATTTAATTGAGATGTCTAGTAATAGAGTCCATGGAGAAAAGAATATTATGTTTCTTTTTAGTCAAAATTGTGGAAAGAATCACTTAAGTGAATGTATTATAGAAATATGAATATATTTTGACTCTGGAAAAGGACACAAATCATGTAACTGTAAAGGAAAAAAATGAATGTTTGAGTTCATGAAATTGATTGAAATATTCTCCCCCCACCCCCAAGACAACATCAATGGTTAAACACATTATTTGTGGAGGACTTTACATTGACCATTAAATTGTTTCTGATTTATGACCTCAATAACTCTCTATATTTGACCATTCACATGTTTGTGATTTATTACCTCAATCACTCTCTATAATTATTTACACTTTTCCTCCATTTCCCTATTTTCACTTCTCATATATGTTTTACTATGAGGAAACCTAGTGATGTGTTAATTTGGGTATCCATTATGTTTTCTACATTACCTTTTTAAAGTAAGTTCTATTATTCATTTTTACAATGTGGGTTTCTATGAAAAGAACTTTTAAGTATTAAATATTTAATAACCCGAATTAATTTCGAGGGAGAAATTCATTTTAATGGGGGGTAAACGTACCAACCTGAAATTTTGTGAAATGTTTCATAAAATTAATTTAATATTTGGGAAAATTTTATTTTCACACAACACTAAATATATATTTTTCTATATGTAAACACTATGTTTTACATACATTATACGTAACACCATGTTAAGATTATGCAACAAAAAACACTAGGTTAGCTTGTGTTACATAGTAGACTAAGTTTGACATCTTTTTTATGGAGAACCTATTTTAAGACTATATTTTGACACATATATAAATTTTAATTTTTTTAAAAAAACATCATTTTTCAATTTGTATTGTAAAAATTATCTTAGGGTGATTTTCGTTGTATCTTTTTGTGATGTTTCATTATTGAGGTATAATGAAAAATAGTGTATTTTAGTTAAAAACTCCATTTTAATTTAAATAATTATTAATGTAAAATTATATATTCAATTGGTTTTTTAAGTCACAATATATAAATTCTACATCTATTAATCCAATTTAGGTCATTGAAATCATTTTTATATTGAATTTATATATAAATTCTTATTGAATTTTTGATTTTTTTTAATTTATAAACCTACTTTCTCACCACATCTATGGGATTAACTTTAAATTTAATTTAGTCACTTATGTGAGATTAATTTGTAAAAACATACATACATATTTTTAATAAGAATGATATTTATTTTCTAAAAATAACAACTTAATATTTGACCAAAACTATTAGTGAAATTGATTAAAATTAAATACAACATATAAGGTAAGATTAAGCCTAATAAGGGACTAAAAATTAAACTTGAGGGCCAAAATGATGTAGAAACTTATAAAAAATCCATTAGATTCCCATATTTACACTATATACATTCATGGTTTAGAATTTATTAGTTATTGGGATACAATTCAATAAAATTTTATAATTTCATAATTATGTAAAGAAAAAAAAACTTCCCTTACCTTTAACATTTATAAAACTTTGAGATATAGGAAAAACAACATATTTTAGCTTATACATATCATTATGAAATATAAATGAGTTATTGTTACCATAATTATTTATCATTAATTTTTACACATGAATTAGTTACATTAAACTCTTAACAAATGCTAACATATGTATTATTTAGTTAATAATTAAATAAAATAAAAAAGATAAAAACATGTAAAGTGAAGTAAATTTATTGAATTATTGTGTTAAATTATTTTTATAGGATAATACATCATATTAACCATATTTAAAATTAATATATCTAAATTATAATAATTTTTTTCATATTTTTAAATTAAAATTAAATAAATAATTTCAAAATTTAAATTAATTTTATTTTACTATAAATTATATTTTATTAAAATATTTAAAATTATTGAAAATAACACCTAGATACAAGTGATATTTAAGTTTTAATATCTCTAAAATATGGTATATTAATGTACTGAATAATATTTTATATTGAACATATAGTCCATTAAATTGTAAAAACATTGTTAACATGGTTCATAATAAAGTGATGTTTTTGCACGATACATGCACTTGTTTTAAATTGAATTTACAACACACATGAGATTTATGTTTTATAAATTAGATATCATGTTTATAATTTAGCGTGACTATATTCTTAGAGAAATTAATCATTAATTTTTTCATAATTATTAAATTACATTAGTGGGAAAACTCGATACCTAAATGAAAAACCAAAATGAAAAATATAAGGCCACATAAAGGCTAAGGAGAAAAATTATAAGAATGAACTTATTTTTGTGTGGTGGAAAATATATATGACCATGAATTAACATTACCCCATTACTTTTCAATTTTGGAAGAACAATAGGCAAGGAATACCTCCCATTAGTGCTTACCTTTTGGTTTTTACAAGAATGTCACTCCTCCTCCACTATAAAAAGGCATTCACTCTTCCCATTCCACACACCTATAAAGAGACTTTTTATCATAAAAACATGAAAAAATAGTCTCTTAACATACCTAAATTCATCTTATATGCATCTATTTTTAAATAAATCATTCCAAAGAAACCCTTTTATGAAAACCAATAGGAGTTACCCAAAGTGCAAGTAATGTCCTTCATAAAGCTCCTTTGTTTTGTTTTCATTCCCCAACCAATTAAATATTTGTATGAAAAGTTTATAAAATATCCTCATTATATTAAACATAATGATATGTTGTTATTATTAGTTTTAGACATTCACTTACACACACTTCCTTCTTATGGTTAATGAAGTTACCGTTCTTGTGTACAACGAACTACCGCCTCATGAAACGATTTTGTTCATTTTTCATTTACCACATCTCATGGTTGATAAATTTGTTGTAAAATATACTTTTACATTTTATATATGAAATTTATGATGTATTTATTCTTTTTGGGTTCACTACGGCAAAAAAGGCATTTAGCGGCGGTTTTTTTTTCGTTTAGCGCCGGTTTAAACGGCCGCTAAATCGATTGGCGGCGGTTTTGAAAAATCACCGCAAAATCGTGCGTCGAGAAACTATTTCGCGGTGGTTTTCAAAACCGTCGCAGAACGTTTCGCGGCGGTCTTTTTTATTTTTTATTTTTTTATTTTTTATATTTTTTTTATTTTTGTTATTTTTTTTTAATTTTTTTCATTTATAATTTTTTTCATTTATAATTTTATATATTTATTTATTTATATATTTATTTATATATTTATTTATATATTTATTTATATATTTATTTATATATTTATTTATATATTTATATATTTATTTATTCATTTATTTATTTATTTATTTATTTATTTATTTTATTTTATTTATTTAATTTATTTATTTACTTATTTATTTTTTTTATTTATTTTTCGTATTTATTTATTTATTTTAGTTATTTTATTTATTTATTTATTTATTTATTTCCGTATTTATTATTTTTTTATTTCGTATTTATTTTATTTATTATTATTTTTTTAATTTCGTATTTATTTTAATTATTTATTTATTTTATTTCGTATTTATTTTATTTATTTATTTATTTCGTATTATTTTATTTACTTTATTTATCCATGCATGCACATCCCATGCACATGCACATGCACATGCATACCCATGCAATATAAATAAATTCTGCGTTTGGTGAGATTTGAACCCCTAACCTCTTGCATATTTTCCAAAGACTTTACCACTCCAGCAAGCTCGCCATGTGTTTAATAAACAGAATTTAATATACTTATATATATTAAATGAAAAAACAAATAATGCATAAAAAATAAATATAAACTCAATAATAATAAATAATCAATAATCAATAATAAATAATAAATAAGGAATAATAAATATAAATAATAAATAATAAATAAATAAAAATAATAAATAATAAATAAATATAAATACTAAATACTAAATAATAAATAATAAATAATAAATAATAAATAATAAATAATAAATAATAAATAATAAATAATAAATAATAACTAATAAATAATAAATAATGTATAATAAATAAATATAAATAATAAATAATAAATAAATATAAATAACAAATAATAAATAATATGTAATAAATAAATATAAATAATAAATAATAAATAGAAAATAATAAATAATAAATAAATATAAATAATAAATAATAAATAATAAATAAATATAAATAATAAATAATAAATAAATATAAATAATAAATAATAAATATAAATAATAAATAAATAAAAATAATAAATAATAAATAAATATAAATAATAAATAATAAATAAATATAAATAATAAATAATGAATAATAAATAATAAATAATAAAAATAAATAATAAATAATAACTAATAAATAAATATAAATAATAAATAATAAATAATAAATAATAAATAAATATAAATAATAAATAATAAATAGAAATTAATAAATAATAAATAAATAATAAATATTAAATAATAAATATAAAAAATAAATAAATATAAATAATAAATAATAAATAAATATAAATAATAAAAAATAAATAAATATAAATAATAAATAAATATAAATATAAATAATAAATATAAATAATAAATATAAATAATAAATAAATATAATAATAAATAATAAATAAATATAAATAATAAATAATAAATAAATATAAATAATAAATAATAAATGATAAATAAATATAAATAATAAAAAAAATATAAATATAAATAATAAATAAATATAAATAATAAATAATAAATAAATATAAATAATAAATAAATATAAATAATAAATAAATATAAATAATAAATAATAAATAATAAATAAATATAAATAATAAATAAATAATAAATAAATATAAATAATAAATAATAAATAATAAATAATAAATAAATATAAATAATAAATAATAAATATAAATAATAAATAAATATAAATAATAAATAATAAATAAATATAAATAATAAATAATAAATAATAAATAAATATAAATAATAAATAATAAATAAATATAAATAATAAATAAATATAAATAATAAATAATAAATAAATATAAATAATAAGTAAATATAAATAAATATAAATAATAAATAAATATAAATAATAAATAAATATAAATAATAAATAATAAATAATAAATAAATATAAATAATAAATAAATATAAATAATAAATAATAAATAAATATAAATAATAAATAATAAATAAATATAAATAATAAATAAATATAAATAATAAATAATAAATAATAAATAAATATAAATAATAAATAAATATAAATAATAAATAATAAATAATAAATAAATATAAATAATAAATAATAAATAAATATAAATAATAAATAAATATAAATAAATATAAATAATAAATAAATATAAATAATAAATAAATATAAATATAAATAATAAATAAATATAAATAATAAATAAATATAAATAATAAATAATAAATAATAAAAAATAAATAATAAATAATAACTAATAAATAATAACTAAAAAATAAATATAAATAATAAATAAATATAAATAATAAAAAATAAATAAATATAAATAAATATAAATAATAAATAAATATAAATAATAAATAAAAATACGTATAAATAATAAATAATAAATAAATATAAATAATAAATATATATAAATAATAAATAATAAATAAATAATAAATAATAAATAATAAATAATAAATATAAATATAAATAATAAATAATAAATAATAAATAATAAATAATAACTAATAACTAATAAATAATAACTAATAAATAAATATAAATAATAAATAAATATAAATAATAAATAATAAATAAATATAAATAAATATAAATAATAAATAAATAATAAATAATAACTAATAAATAATAACTAATAAATAATAACTAATAAATATATATAAATAATAAATAATAAATAATAAATAATAAATAACCAGTTTCAAATAATAGATAATAAATAAATTAATGTATATTATAAATAATAAATAATAAATAATAAAGGAAACACATGAAAATGTATGAAAAGACCGGATAAAGGATGAAAAATCATGAAAACGCATGAAAAAAGGATGGAGAAGTATGTGAAGAATGAGGCATTAGAAAAATGAGAACACATGAAAACTCGTGACAACTCTAGAAAACTCTTTAATAATTCAACATAATCATCATAATTACCCATAAAAAACCATTGATAAAGATAAAAATTCATGGAAACCCAAATAAATAGTAATAAATGGAGCTACCGTTAAAACCCGTCAAAACGGTCATAAAGAGACAAAAACATTGGACTCACATTAACGGAGATAACTTATGATCCGAGAGTCCATTTTAGATTCGCGACCTGCCAAATCAATGATCTTGAAACGCTCTTCAACCTGAATGGTGAAAGAGTCTGAATGGACAGACAGATCAGAAGTTATGACCATTTAAAAAAAGATGACGGAGAACAGGTGCTAGAGACGAGACATTGAAATACATAACAAACCCGATACCCACTAAAAAGGCCATAACATATGATCTAGGAGTGCATGTGGGCGCCGCGACCAGTCAAAATGAAGCTCATGGAACGAGCTATGATCTGGAAGGTGGAGGAGGCCAAACTGACACGCGGATCGAAAGTTAGGTCTGTTTGAAGACAAGTTCAATGGGAACCCGGTGACGAAAACAGGGGTTTGGAGGCCTTCGGAGGGGTTTTTGGGGTCAAAAAACATGACAGAAGCTTTTTTCTGTTGAACAGGCGCGTAGCTCTCTTCACTAGCTTCGATTTGATATGTGGTAGAGACCAAACGGACACTCGGAGCGAAAGTTATGGTCGTTTGAAGTTGGAGAACTTTTTTCAACTTTTCTATAACTCTAATATCTTCCACACCTTATATAGTCTCACGGTTTTGATTATATGTGCCTCTATATCTCTTCACGAGCTTCGATTTTACTGGTCGTGGCGCTTCAACGGACGCCCGGATCAAAAGTTATGGTCGTTTTAGTGATTTCGGGGTTTGTCACGTTTTTTTATTTTTTTCATTTCATTTAGCGGCGGTTTTTTAAAAAACCGCCGCTAATCCTCGAATAAAATTAAAAAAAATAAATTTAAATTTAAAAAAAAAAATCCGTTTAGCGGCGGTTTTTTCGCGGCGGTTCTTAAAACCGCCGTGAAATGGCGGCCCGAAAACGCATTTCGCGGCGGTTTTCTTGTAGTGGTTATTATATAACTATACCTTCATGATTTCCATTTTGTGTAGGTATGATAATTTCGTTTGGGGAAGTGTGCACTACCACATTCTCAAGGGGATGTGATTCGTTCACACCTTACATGGAATATATTAAGGATGAGTGTAGTGAAAATATATGATATATATAGAATAATAATGAATCTATAATTATAATATAAATATTTTTATATATAAATATTTCAATTACATTCTTTCTTTCATGATGAAAATAAAATAGAAATACCATTCTTGTAGATATATGACCTACTTTCTTCATGAACGGTACATTCCATTCCATTTCATACTTATATGTTATATATATTATTTTAAAAACAAATATACTGAATATATATGATATTTATAACAAGTTTTAATTTATTTAAATAATTAAATCAGTATCTAAGTAATAGGATCAAGAATAACAAGTCATTACATATATGAAAAATAAAGCAGATATTACCCCAAACATAAAATTGACGTGGAGTTGTTAATAAATGGGTAATATAAAGTCATAACCAAATCATATATAGTATTATATATAATAATATATTTCGTTATTAGATTTTCAAAAAATCAATATTTATTACACTTGAGGTTAGAATGGGTACAAGAAAATTAAAGACTTAAGGTAAGGGAATTTCTTCTCATTTTTTATGTGAGATACATACCTTATTCCCCAATCATTTCATTTGTGTGGTGTGTAAACATCCCACAGATGTATTATATTATTATTATAATTAAATTTATGGGTAACTAAATATAAATTTTATTATATTTCTTTTATGAGTATTTTGTTTCAAAAGTTACCAAATTAGTAATGTAATTTTGTCTCAATTTTATTTTAATGAGACACATGCCATATTCTACACCTATATTTTTTATAAGGGGTATATACCACTTTTTGACTTGTTATATCATGAATATCCTTTCAATAATGATATTTTATGATTTGAATAATGGTATTATTTCCATCTTATTATTATTTTATTTTACTAAAGTGTTGAAGGATGAAAACTTCAATCCCATCTTTTATAAAAATTGTTTTTTATTATTCTTACATAGGTGAAATATTATGATCATTGAGTCAAGAACTCTCATAAGTTTTCAAACTCATTGGATATTAATTTTATATCCAATTAATGTTACAATTTTACACTTTTTTTACTTAATATAATTATGAAAATGATTTTATGAAAATATGAATTTATGTCTCCTTTCGGTCAAAAGTAGTAATAACATCAAAAGTGTTTTTTATAAAAAAAATATTTTTTTTACTAATATAAAATGATTTTTAAATGAATTTTTTACCTATTTATTATCTTTTTAAAAATAAGTTTTAAAATGAATATTCTTGTCATTTTTTGATTAAGGATAATTTCTAAACATTTAAAGTCTAAAAGGAATGTTCAACATATACAAACTTACCTGCCATCATGACCATAATTTATTTTATGGTTACTTTCTATGTATACAGGCTAATTTTTTTATCAAACTTTTTTCCCTAATATAATGAATTTTTTTTTATAATAACGTTATTTTTGAAGAAAATGTTTTTTCAAAATATTTATTATGGTTATAAATATTTTTAAATTATTTTAAGAGCATCATTTATATGTTTTCAATATATTTTTCAAACAGAAAATGATTTAAATGAATTTAAAAATTATTTTATAATTTTGTAAAGAATTTTTTAAAAAACGGTTTTCAAAAGGTTTTCATAGATTCCAGTATAATATTTCAAGGTGATTTTCAATGAAAATGGGTTTCAAAATGATTTCAATCTTTGATAATATGTTTTTAAAGAAAAAGTTTTTGAAAAGAATTTATTTTTAATAAATAATTTTTCAAAGAAGAATATATATCTTACTCTAGAAATTTTTTTAAAGGGTTTTTCTAAATTATTTTCCTTAAAATATGAAATCCGTTGGTATTAATCATACCTTTTTGGAAAATGATCTCAAGGTTCAATTCATATTCTTTCTCTGAATGCTTTATGTTTTTATGTCATGATGTTTATGAAACATGTTCATCATTCATGGGTTATATGTTTTTGAAACCCATTTCTATTTATTTGGTAATATGCCTATAAAACATGATTCCATTCGTGGGTTATTTTAGGATGAAATTATTTTGAAACCTATATATTTTTCTTAGGTTATGATATCATTAATTGTTTATGTTACCCATTTAATTTCACGGGTTATGATATGATATTTATAAAACCCATATTTTTTATGGGTTATGATATGATGAAAGTTTTATTATCATGTACAACATGTATGTATGGTTTTGTTATGTGATGGATGGTGCCTATATCTCCCTATAATTAACTGGGTAAAGATTTATATCCCATGAGATAATTATGGGAAACAAGTTGACAGGATTGATCAAAAATGGGAAATAAGTGTGCCCTTAACCAAGATGGGAAATAGGGAAACCCAGTCCACTATGGAGAGATAGGGAATATCGATCCACTATAAGAATATGGGGAAACCCAATCCAATTTGGAAGATATAGAAACCTTATCCCTTTCATGGAACGAACTATGATTTTGGATGTTGGTGGGTCTCACCTCATAGGTGTGGTCCCCATGAATTGCCCTGATATGTTTTTTGAAACAGGAATTGACTTATATAGACTGATAATACATGATTATGTGTTTTCCTAAAATTCTATATCTTATTCCAATGATATTCATACATGGTATGTGTTCTTGGTTATAATTTTATTCATTTATTATGAACTACCAATCCTTATACTATGTCTCATTTTTTTTAATCTTTGATATGTAGTAAATGTTCTTTTTATGTTATTCCCATGTTCTCATACCCTTATATTCATGTTATTCTTATATATTTAGTTCATTTTCCCTTACTGAGAATTAAATAGCACTCCTTTCTTATGTTTCCTTTTCTCTGGGTTATAAATAAAGGTTTTATGTAGAATTATTTATGGGTAAGATATTTGTGGGAAACATTGATTATATTTCACTGAGTTAGAAGATATTTGATCCATGTTTCTGAAGTAAATTAACTAATACAATAATTATGAGTCTATTTTTGTAAACTATAAAGTATTCTAAAAAAAATCATGTAATATCTATGTACATTAATATTGGGTCACTATATTTTATTTAGGATATACCAAGTATATCTAAATATCTATATCCTCCAGGAGGATAGTGAGAGAACTTATCAAACGTTTCTGATGGTTTTGAAATGTGTATAACCCATGACTATTATTTTGTCTTGTAAATAGGATATTGAATGATTCAATAGTAATAAGTCATGTTGGTATACCATAGTGGGATCCCAAAGAAATTTCAGACTTTATTTCATGTGTCTAGATCCTTGAGATTCAATCCTAAATAGATATGATGAACTACCTAATCTGGAGATTATTAATCAACTACGAACTATCTATTGTTTTTGTTCTATATATATCATGATAGGATTATCATTAGAATCCCCTCTGGTCTGAAAAATATCCTCATAGGTTATTAGTATTGAGTTTACTTGTGATCTTGATCTTTAAGAAAAAAAATTACTCTGGAATATCTATCTATTGCCTTAGTGACTTTAGGAGAATATGAGGATTTAGTTCATACATTTCTATTATAATGTTCTAAATGAATAGGGTTCAACCCTGATACAATATTTTGAATTCCAAGTCTAATAGACTGTCATTAATAATGGTGGGGATCACCTTTAGGGGGTTTACCTATCATTGTAAAGAATATTCAGATGAATTAACCCCTCAATCCTCATCCCTAGTATCATGATTCTAATAATCGGGGGGTTGATTGTGAATAAATTCACTTTGGTATTTTTTGAGTTATTGACAATGTTGGTTGAACAAGATGAATGGGGATATCATTTCTATAAAAGAGGGATTAACTATTGAGCTATATAATCCCCCATCCTTTGATATTCTCATGGAGAGATTCATCTTCAGTGATATATTATATCACTAAGAGACATTTAGTATACACTTTTTAGAAGCTATGGATATTTCGACTAGTTTTAGGATTTTTATCCACAAGAAGGACATTAAGGTCAAATATTTAGCATTATTTTTGAATGGATGAAGTTTCGCAGATAATCCTGGATAGGTCAATTGATGGAATTGAAGGTTGTTTAACATCTAAAAGAGATTATACTAGATATTTGCATTGTGAATTTTAGTGAGAAATCCTAGGATATATTAATGAAAATTTTCATATTAAAAGAACATAAATAAGATATTGGTGATAGTTAGGGCCTCCCAAAGGATATCATATTCCTCTTCATCTCACATAAAGGATAAATCCTACTCAAAAGTAGTGAATTTATTGAGAAACACTAGAGGGAGAAATAAATACATCCTATGATGTGAACACTTATGTGGGGGTGCTAATGACTAACACATATTTACATTTCATAGTCATTTTTTCTATTAGGTTATATGAGTATTCAATAAAATTATTATATTGGATAGGGATCCTCAAATTATTATAGATGAATCTTGGATTCTAGTGTCTCGACCATATGTTTAATTTTATTTGATAACACTCTAATTGATATCAATATGTCTCATAGTTCCAATATATAAGAAAATATACTGCATGCTGAAAAAATTTGGGATGGATGTGCTTATAATCGTCAAAAAGAAGTGAAGAAGTCCTCTATATATAATTACTTCTGAAGTGACTTCAAGAGCTTGTGTGCTTCACCATTTGGAATTTTCATAATAAATAGATGGGTTCTTATCCCTATTTATAGTAGCATGGGTTGGAACATCTCTTTGGAATCATCAAAGATATTTGATTTTGAAATTTCATTGGTGAATTTCTACCAGTTCCCCCTTTCTAGTCATCATTATTGATGTAGAATTTACTTATGTTGTAGCTTATGGGATTCTCATTAATATTTAACATAGTAATTTTTATTATAATCACATGGAGGACCTATTAAATGGATAGTGGTTTAGTTTGTGGTTGGGGTCAAGCTAATAAACATGGTGGGTTGTTGGGGTCACAATCCCAGTATGGAAAATATGTCCCATTGTGCTTTGGTGTGGAAAGAAGGGGTTACCAAGGTAGGTGAAGGAGAAACCTTTTATGAAGTTGGAGTGGATACCTTACCCCAAGGTTTTTTTCATGCACTATAGAACTAATAACTGGGATCATGATTGAGGTCAAAATATTATTCTACTAACTTTCCCACCTTCTATTACCAATGACATCAAGTAGATGGATTCCACTATGGTAACTTCGGAGTGGTAACTATTATTATCAAATATTGTACATACTATACTTCATCATAATGTTTCATATGTGAAATTTAGTAAAAGGATTATATATCGATTGGTGGTGGTAATTCTTGGGAAGGATTTAAACCTATGTGATCTCTGTTGGTGATTCAATCGTGGATCCACATCTTCCAGGTCTCATAAGATATTTCTAAATTAAGAATGAATCCATATTTATAATAAAAACGTTCAATGGATTTGATGATACTTCATTAAATAGGCACTATTTGGGAAATTAAGTGAGGGTGACCAGGATCCATGGGATATTTATTTCTAATGGGTTCGACATTGGTGCATAGGACAACAACATAAGTGGTTATCCTACACCAATAATTGATGGTAGTGGTTATGTCATATTATATAGAATGGCATGTTATATGAATTATTAAATTGAATATAAATACAATTGTGAGTTCTTTTATGGTGATAGAGATGACTAACATACCAAACACAAGCAATTTTTAATAGTGATGAAGTCCAAATCTAACCATCCACTCTCTATAAAAGGAGAATGGATTCATATCTAGTTTAGTATTTTTTTTTCTAAAACATTCATCCATAACCATTGTTTTTGGATTTCACATTGGATAATGAAAATCGTATGGTCTCGTATTCTAGATTTCAAATAGTTGGTATTCATTAACCAATAGGGTTGATGTTTTCAATTACATGATCAGAACAGGATAATTGAATATGGTACCTTCCTTTTTTTGGATTCCTCCTTGTGGTTTTTATCCAATTGTAAGCATCCCTTACATATTCATATTCGGGTTTTGAATCATGTTTTTACCACCATATTCATGTGAACATTGGTTAATTTTAACCTTAGATACATTAATAGGGTGAACACCTTTTGTTTTAGAGGAATATTCTATCAGGAATTATTATGTATTTTTTGCATCTATAAATGTATTCCTTGTTATATGGAATGAGTGAATATAATTTATGGTTTATAAAGAATCTTAGTTCGATCATCAATCAAATCATATACTCATTGAATAAGAATACTTATGCACGTTTCATAAGGTACATAAGGTTCATTGCATAAGGAAACATAATCTCATCATTTAGAGAATATCATTCTCATAAAATGACGCATCATATGCTCTCCATGTTGGAAGGGGTAAAATATTAGGCTTATCACCTATGTTAAGGGAATAGAGATCATATACTTATCGTATTGGATTCTGTTTCTCATCACCTGAAGCATTAAAGGGTCATCAACTAAATCTCCCCAAGCTCAACCCAATGGGTTGGGATTTTAGATGAATCAGTAACAGGGTAACCATACGTTCATCAAGTAGAATACATCAGGATCATCACATGATGAAGGAATCATGTTAGGATTATCACCTAAGGGAATGTATAGTTTTTTGTCTAGTGGGAATAGTTCCACTTACACTCTTCATATATGGGATTCCCTAGGTTAATATCTAGTGGGGATGACCTAAAATTATATTACACTTAGAGACTCAATAAATCTATTGGTTATAGATTTGGTATTCCCCAAAAAGATGAGTAGGATTTGGAGATACTTAATTCTTTGAGGGAGATAGAATATTGGTGATATTTAGAATGAACCTAAATAAGGGTTCCATTAAATGATATTTTAAATAAGAATCAATACCCATATAGTTTTATGTTTTTAGTTTACGGTCCTATGTTAGGTTCATACTGTACAAGTTAATGTTATCTGATATGGATTCTTGTGTTATAAAAGCGGTGAAACATAAAGATATATTTGAGGATTGTTCATTTTTTTGGAAAGTGGGAAGCATGAATCAATGAGTGGACAAGGTTTTAGGTCATCAAAGAACACACAGATGGGGATTATTCTTACTCAGGGGCCTTGGATACTACTTGGGAGTGTGGAGAGAATGAGATAGGATTACACAAGAATATTGTTTCCCATACTATGCTTGGGAGATACATATATATTCTTCCTGACTTATGAATTGTGTAAGAGGTATTGGGATAAGGGTCAATGATATATGTCATGTGTTTGAAATTTTCATAGAGGATTACTATTCAGACAAGAGTAATACCCAAGAGTCCACAAAATTTCTAAATATTAGTTATAATAAAGGAGGACTTTTACTAGATCACAATGATAATTGTTTCATGAAAATAGGGTGTTTCATGAAACCAAGACTTGAAAAATAGTTTTTAAATTTATATAAATTTGGATCTTTATAGAAGGTAGATTCATTTAAACATCTCAAGGACTATCTAATTCATTGATTTATATTTTTGAGTTACCTTTTATTGTTTTAGATAGGTTGGAATCCATGGATGTGTAATGAGTTTTATGATTCTTGGATGTTATAGTTATTTAATCTAATAACTCCAATTCCAAAATCCTAATGGTCATATCAATATAAATGGAGAGGTTATGTCTAGTTTTAGGCTTCTTACATATGGTAGGTGGATGAATTTCACAAAATCTCCATGATCATGAAGCTCTTATTTGTGTAGTTCCTCAAGATATATACTCATAAAAAACCGTGTTTTGTAAATTTATTTCCTTCTCTCAAGAATTGAATCTTTTAAACATCTTTTCACCTAGATCCTCCGGGGACATTTTTCTCACTTCCAACAAACCCATAATGCAATTTATCTAATTTAGTTACACATTCATTATTTTTATTACTCTTTAAAAATTTAATCCCATTTAGGATTTGTTGATGTTTTTATCAATGTTACAATAAATATAAAATGTGAATAAAACAATGAGAAATAATAAAAATATAAATATAGAAATTTTTAAGGAATAACATTTCTTATAATAATCTTATACATATTCAAAAATCATAGTAGTTTGAATATCCAATAAAAAAATTATATATTGACTATATTACATATCTTATTAACCCTTATGAATAACTATTTTGGTGCTAACATCATTCAAAATCAATTGACATCGATGAGTTTTGAATGAAATAAAAAATTTAAATATATTTTCAAAAACATTTAATTTTATCACTTTTTTTCATTTTTTGTATCGGAGTCACTTTATCGATCATATCTAAAATAATTTAATATACCAATTTTCTTATTCAAGGAATTTTTTTTAATTCATTTCAATCAAGAATAAAAATGATATTATTTAATCTACTCAACCACATATCTTTTGTGTATAATTATAAAATATATTTTTAACACTTTACAATATAATTATTCATATAATTTTATTTCCATATCATATCAATGGTTTCATAGGGATAACTTTTATTTGGAATGTGATGTATAATATTTATTCCAATAAAAAAGAATAAAAAGAAATTTATACTCACCATAAAATTATAAAACATGTAACCCTTCAATAGATTCATCATTAAACAAATATAATTATATCTCTTAGGGTATGTAGATATAGTCATTTATATTCATAATCAATACTTCATATAAATCTTTTAAATCCACTCCCAAATTAAGTGGTGATGATATGTATAATATACATTAGTAAAATTAACCCATTTCAAACCATCATATGAGGATTATTGCAATAACCCAACAAGAAAGGATAATTCTCTTATAGGTGATAATTTTGTAGAAATACATCCAATAAATAAATTCATCATTAACCTATTGATGTATTCTATTATTTTATCAATATTTTATTGATATTTTATACTTGTATCAATAATTTTCATTACAATTCACCCCAAATGACCAAAATGATCATGTCATGTAATTAATTTTTTAGGATCATTATACTTTTGTTTTGACATAATTGAATCAATTATATATAAGAAATTAATTAAAATAATTGTTTATCTGTTATGAAGGCTTATTATATAAGGAGGTATTTTACTTTTCCTTTTTTCAATGTCTCCATGTTATATTCATTTTCCTGAATGTCATTATTGATAAATATATTTAATCAAGACATAAAATATAACATAGATTTATTTATTAAAAATTTCGTACCATTGAGTGGGAATATATTCACACTTATAGATACTTTAATTTTAAATAATAGTTAATGTACTTATATAAGTAACTAATATCATTTTAATAGTTTTATTAATGCATATAAATGAGTTCATTTGAGTAATTTGGTTAAAAAATAATTATAAAACTTTTGGTTCATGATAGAAATATTTATGATATTTAGGGTGAATGGTCATACTTTTCATTATAGTTTCCACTCCTGTGGTTGATCTTCTATGAATGAATTCATAATAAACTAATTATGGGTTAGAAGTATCACCAAGAATATATTCTATAATTTTGAACATTTTTACTAAGCATTACAAAAATATATCTACATGGGAATGAATCCCACACATATTTTATGTAAGATGAATATGGAGTAATAAAAAATGTCTAAGAATAATATAGATTAAAAACATACACCTCATCTTTATATTAATTAAAAATAATAGGATAATTTTTATCATAAAATTAAATTCTTGTGACAATATAAACTGAATTACATTAGATGATGTTGATAATCAATTAGTACATGATAAATAATATTTTCCTTTATATATCTACTACTGGAGAAAAATGATTGAAGGAAAATATTCTTTAACATAATGTTTTATGGAATTTATTTTCACAACATCCTTCAAGGGTGCACTATTTTATAACTATTAATAAAAATCATTATGCTCTTCAAATAATTGTTTCCAAAAAAATGACATATGGTGATTATATTTTAATTTTAATTATAACAAATATGGGATAAGGTCTATCTGAAAATAAAATATTCACCCTTAACATGATTTAAAAAATCACATATATTTTCATTTACCTCAAAGACAATAATAAAATTATTTTAATAAATATTTTCATTTATATTAAATAATATAATAGAATTACATGATTGGGTTATATGATGTCTTCATGAAAATAGAATGAATATTCAACTCAACATTGACATCCACCATGACATATAGATATTAATAAATTTATATTTATTTTTTTATTCAGGAATAATTAATTTCTCTAAAATATTTTATAATAAATTACTTAAAGGATAAAATATTATAAAATATTATATTTCTTAGAAATAATAAAAATATGTTTCATCTTAATCGTTGATATTTATACATTAAAATAATGTCCATATCCTATAAGGTGTTTAATGAAATTTGAGATGTCATATTTTATGGTTAATTTCATTATTAACGAACTTCACTTCAACACATAAAAGTAAAGAATGATTGAAATTTCTACTATTCAATCACATTTTAAGGAATCACTTGATAATTTCATTTAATGAATAATGTTTTTATTTAAATAGAACAAATAAATTATTTAAAATATTTCAATAATGATGAAAAACATTCACATTAGGTAGAGGAGTACAATTTGGCAGTTCTGAGTCACCACAAATATTCAAAATGTCAATAATTTTCAAAACAAATACAAAATATATATATATATATATATATTCTAAAATGTAATAAATAAGGGACGAAATATATATAAAAATATATGATACATAAAATAAGAGTTACATGTATTCATAATACATTTAAAGGGGTATGGTGATTCACATGTGAAGGATTAATCCAAAATAGTACATTAAAAAAGATATGCATTTCTCATGGAAGATTTATCTCTCATAAATGATAGTTAGGGGGTTCATACTATCAAAATTCAAAGTGTAAAAAACATTATCATGGGGAGAACATATTGTTAAACAGATTAAAAAAAAGAAACTGTGAAAAATTCAATACCAAAAATATATAATTTGTCATTGGAAAAGTGATTCATTAACGAAATATAGAATCCAATTTTCATACGAAGATGAAATATGAAAATATATTATAAATAAAAATGATATAAGAAAATATATTAGCCAAATTAATTAATTTTAATTAACATTTTTTGAACATATATAAAGTGTATGTGAAGGTGTTAATCTACATTCTATAAAAATACATATCTCTCTTATCATATCAAATGGTTGTAATGCCATTGGATGCATAAAAAGTATGGTTTTTCATTTAAATGGTTAATGTAGGGGATAAGTGAAAATAAATATTTTGGGATTATGAAATACTCTTGATAAAATTTCAAAACTATATATATATATATAAGTCTATCTAGGGGAGTTGTAGAATTTTTTAGGGTGTAATGTAGAGTTTCTGGGTTCGAATCACACTAAAGTGATATGTTGTTAAAAAGATACATGTTACAACCATAGGTGATTATCAAAGATGTTAGCCAATCAAACCCAAGGAAATATAATTATAGTCCATTCGCATACCAAAACCCCATGTTAAATGGTTCTTATGACCCAAGGTGGATAATAAAAAAAATATTATATCCATAAGAAGGTTCTTAGAGAAAAGTTACCATATCCATTGAGAGGAAATTATGCCAATAGACCTAGGGAATATTTATATGCCAAAAAAATCCCTTGGTGGAAGTTTCTCTTGGCCATATGTTTCCCATGGGAAAATCCCAATAGCCATGGGAATTATCCCATGGTAATAAATCGATGGTCTATTTCCATATCAATTGCAGCCATAGCCCACATAAATATTTTTATAGCCTAAAAATATATTCATTGGACCTGCATCCTTGGAAATTTACAATTACCATAATTGTATTCTATACAAGTGAATTTAAATCATGATAGTGATTAATACCCCTAGTGACAGACTTGATAGAGCATGTGGTCCTCAGTATGTTTTTTATGATAGAAGGACATTAAGAACTCCCATGTACATTAGGGTATAGTCCTCCATTAAATAAATGATTTTTATGTACTCTGTTAAAGAAATAGTTTCTATGTATAGTACCCCACATGGAATAAAGGTTCTTTAGGTACTCTCTTGGGAATATCCATTTAGTAAGGTGAGGTACCCCATATGAAATATGGGGTTTGGTATTCCCACAAGTGGTGGGGAGTGGTCCACCATCCATTGGGTAAGATACACCCTTTATTGACACAATGTCTCTTCAATGATTCATAATCCCCCAATATAGTAACTAATAGTTCGAATTTAAATTTTAGAAGGCTTAGTAAATCCTATGTTTTGGGACTGGTTATATATCAAACATACTTGGTTTCCTTTTAGGTAAACCATATAGTTAGGATATTAAATCTATAATTTTATTAATTATCTAATTTTTGGGAATGCTTGGGTTTTTTTAAGATACCATCATATTTTGGAGTTGATCTGTGAAATATAAAACTATTTATTTATCTTTCATTATTTTAATCATTAATATGTATATATATATATGTGGGTTTTCTAATTTATTTATCCTCTAATTCCATTTTATTATGTTTCCTAAAATTTGATTATTTTTATATGGGAACTGAAGAAATAACAACTAGAAAATATCACCATACAAGGACTAAAAAATAAAAAAACACAAACAAAAAACCAACACCAAAAAAAGTTAGGTAGACTGGATGGTAATCTAATTTTATATGGCCCCATGAGGAACCTAAGGAGATCTTTGGGATACTCAATCTTTTATAAATATATTGCCTTATAATGATGGATGAAAACCATCTATCCATACACATCCTCATCACTTTCAATGGTCGTCGGTGGGAGCCTCTTCCCAATACATCAATTATCTTGGCCAACGATTGAGTCCCTATCACAACAAGAATTTAGCCCCATGACCACTACTATAGGAGATCACCACAACCATGGAAACTTCAATGAATCACCAGCCACCAAAAATGGATTTATTTACTTCTTGATCAATGTTTTGAATTGAATTTTTGATTTCTGGATTTCTTTTATGTATTCAGTTCATACTATGGATTATTTTTATACACTCTCTTAGAAGAGACTCCATTTCCATGCATGTTATATCGTAAAGAAAGAAACATTTTGGAGTTGAAAATGGTTAATGTTGAGCTAGTATAGAGTAGGTTTACATGTTCAATATGAATCCTAAGGGATCTTTTTATAAAATTATTCATGTAGAATGTTCATACAATGAGGGGATGTTGTCCCTCATCAAAATACCATTTCTCTTATAATTTTTTTTAAATTCCATTCATTCAATGTTACCCAATATAGAATTGTTCTAGATATATTAAATCCAATTTTTATATTATTATTATACGGGTTTGTTTTTTATATCATAGGAATTTGTTGGTCATTATATATATTGGAGTTAAATATCTTAGGTTTGTTTCAGATATGCTAGGTTCACACATGAATGATATGAATTTTTATTTCTATCGACTAACATGTTATTAATTATATGTTGGTTATATTATCACACTTGCCATAACTACTAATCCTACAATGGATCGGAAGGTTGTGTAATGTCATAGTGATATTAGAGTGAATATGTTATAGTAAAAAAGTTTAAATTTATGATTCTAGTGAGGATGGGTTTTATAAATTTGGTGAAATGATGTCTCTTGGTTTTCGGTGTTGTTATAGAATCAAGGATCCAAACACAGGTAAAATGATTGTTTAATTATTTCATAGAACATTGAATATATTTTATTCATCTTAAAACTCTAAGAATTTTTCTATTTGGAATGAATAAGTTGGTATATAAATGGTGTAGTGTTCCAATTGTTAATTAAATCCATGAACCGAAGTTATCTCACAATAGGTTTACACATCACAAATAAGCATATAGTGATTCTGTGGAAATGGTATGTAGATCCCACTTCATTGATGGAGAACCTAATAAATGATCATTTAAAAAAAGTTTCATTAAATCAAAGGTCCAATAAGTTGGTATATATTACCTTTGTTCATTAATAATATCATCTACTCATTTTTTAGAGATAATACCCCTAATTTATAGAGAACATGGTAGTTCTCACAAAGAAATATGAGAAATAGAATGTTTTTGGATGGTGTTTCTCGCTGGTGTAGTGGATGATAATGGGATATTGGATGCATTAGGGTTCGTGGCTTGAAGAAATTCAGCTCACATTTTGTGGGCTATGGTGGAAACATGAAATATTTTATTTTCAATTTTAATTTGGTAGAGTACGTGATAATTGGAATGTGATTATTTTTGAAATTTAATTAAATTAGTGGTATTTTGAAATTGTGTCATTCCCACTAAACCATATTGTGCTTTATGGAAAATAAAAATATATATTTATAGAGGCCTATTAGGTATTGAGGAAATCATGGCCCTTAGGTAGTGTGGGGATTGGATTGATTTTTTCTTTCATGAATTTTATATGTAATGAACACTAGATAAATAGAAATTGATCCTTGAATTATGCATTTATCCTTGTAATTTGATTAATTGTTTGATGTTGACCTTTTCAGAATCATGATTTTTCAATTATACATGGGGAAGAGATTGGGTATTATTTCTAGTGGAAAACTATCTAAAGACACTTCAGATTTTACGAGTCTATAAGTTTTTGGATTTTTAGTTGGTAAAAAATTACATACATGAGTATGTATCTGGGTTCATATAACTCTTGAGGTAATCCATTTTTAGGTTGAATAATGAATTTCTTATTAACATTACTATTTGAGTAAATTCTATAGGGAGATATTCACACATTGTTTTAGATTGATTCATCCCTCACGAGGGATAATGTTCTAGAAGAGAAGCTAGTGCATATAACCCTAAGAATATTCATTCCATGGATGAACTGAATCAGGTAGTGTAAAACATGGTTTGTGGTTTGATAATAATCTTTTCTAGAGTGGAACATGTGTTTGGAATCATGCGAATAATCCATTATGTATGGAAACATCATTCATCTGTGATTAAAAAACACTAGAAGGGCCTTTATTAGAACTTTTAAATCTAAGGAATCGTACTATTGGTGATTATTCAAAAACCTTAAACTTCATTAAGTTAAATCTAGAACTTGGTACAGATTATCTCATTGGTTCCCCATCTTGATGGAGATGAGACCCTTTAAATGTTATGTCATGACCCGCCATTACCAAGATGAGGGATAGAGATAGCTGATTTCCAGACCCAACCATCCTCAAGTTGAAGGAGAGATAATGACCCCCGATATCCACCATCAATTGGCCCCGGAGTGGAAACTAGCACCAAGGGTATAGAATCACTTGTAAAATGGAAGGTATTACGCTTTTTATTTATTAGGATCGGGAGATAAGATAGTAAGTCCCAAAAAACAACAAAACTGGAAGTAAAAGTACATCCCAAACAATCCTTTCCCATATGCATGTTTCAAAGAATAAGTACTACAATACTAGAAAACTCCAAAGGTAAATACCAAAGAAAGGAAAACAAAAACTGCAATTGTCCCAACGTCTGAACTAGTATTGCCCTGCACGGTCCTCTAAGTCCTCCTAGAAACCTGAAAGAAGTTTTATATACATAGGGTGAGTATACAGATATACTCTGTATGGAAAAGAAAAAACTCCCATTACCAAGTGGGGAGGCATTTTAATGCCCCGTGAGAAAAGGAGATGACCAAAGAACGTAGCAAGGAAACTATCCACCCAAACCACAGCAAGGAACACTCCCCAAATAATTCATGTCAAGTAAGGTAAAATTAATAACACATCGATGTTTGGGTACCCCGCACCACTTTCCCAATGGTTATGGAAGACATCCTATGCGTCATACCATCCCTTCCATTTTCACCGTAGTCCCACCGCCATACCCTTCCCGCACACACCTAGGATACCACAAAGACACATCCCACCTGTGAAAATCTAGGCCACAACCACATGTAACCACACCGGCAGACACCTTGGACCTAAAAAATACCTCCATGCTCAAAGACCACTAGGCCCGAACAACTACTACCACGCTTGAAGACACATGGGCCTCATCCTGAAGACACTTGGGAAACAACCTTCCTGCACACAGCTGGGCCAACATCCACAGCTACCCTACCCAAATAGTCTTGTGCTATAATGGACCTCAGGCCATCACATCCTCCTAGAAGAGTCTTGGGATACTCGGGAAAGGGAGCCGAAAAGGAGCTAATAACCAACCACTCATAGGAGTTTTGGGAAAATCATACTCCCCTATGAAATGGGGGTGTTCAATATGAAGTGATCAACTTGGGTGGGGGAAAATAAGAAACATAAAAAAAAAGTTATACATATTGGTACCAAGAACTCATCCAAGCCTAGGGGTTCCAAAACCAGACCATATACAAACACCCTCTTTACTATTGACTCATAATAATCACCACAACCACAACCATGTCACAACTCATTATAGTAAAACATTTCCCCATTGAACTCATTCTTGGTTTCATATTCAAGTGATTCCATTTAGATAATTCTTCACTACCAGGAAACTAACAGGCTTAGCCATAATCCAAGGAAGGAAAAATAGCCAAACAACAATTTAAGCATTGACACCCAGTTCTCTTCTAAAGTCACAACAACAAAATGGATCTTTGAGATCCATTAAAGTACGAGAACCAAACCAAGCCCAAACATATGACCCCACACAGCCCCAAATCCAAAAGCTAACAACAGCACAATAGGGGATCCTTATCCCCACCCATGTCACCTCACGAGCATCAAGTATAACAACTATACACATCACCAGAACAGAGTAAGAGAGTTTCTAGATTTTGACAGACCTTTCCTTTAGTTCTGTCTTTTCCTTTGGTTAATCAGGGTGACAACACAAATATTTTTATTCATTGGGAATCCATTTAATAATCCAGGTTTACGTGATTAAGTAGTATCCATGTTATATCCATTAAATCAAAGAAATATCTAGAAAACAAAGGTTCATTAGTGCAAAATTAAGGACCACCAATGGAAATGATTTTCAAAGGAAATAAGCCCATATAATTCACAACATATAAGAAAATGTAGATGAGTAAAGTGTCATCAGAAAACACACCCCAAAATTCTTTAAAAGATTGTTTTTTATCTTTATTAATGTTTGGTTCCATCCATCCCCATAAAAACATTAGCATACCCAACTCGCATGATACACAATAAACATAGACGAAGGAAGAACCCTACATGGATGATCAACAATCGAAGTTTCTCTCTACGCACTTAGAACTGGGGATTCAATACTTGAAAAGGAGGAACTCCGAACAATCCAAGAGTGGGCATAAAAGCTCCAGCAAAGGTGTACCACTTGTCTTGGGAAGGGGGACTCCAAAAACACCAAGGTAAATAAGGAAATCGTCCATGAGGAAGAAGGACATAATTCATGTGCGATAAAAAGGTGAGATCCTGGAGTTACGGGATATGAAATATCTTGAAAATCTTTAATGGAGGATCATGGCTTCACCATGTGGTTGGACGGTTACACATGATGGAATTAATTGTTATTTAATAGTTCCCATCGGAGAGGTGTCCATAACAGCTCTGTATCAAACGATTTCCTTTAATCAGAGGAAAATCTGTAACAGGGGTGGAACTAGAAAGTATGGGAAAAGGTGTGACACTAAGGAAAATCCACATGTTTTGGTAAGTCAAGGGTCTCCCGGATCTTAGGATATTTTAGATATCATTTATTGTCTTTAAAAGGGCTTAAAAAGGGTTATTATACCCTTTTACATCAAAAGATACGTTGTGGGGGAGGAACTGGAAAAACTCAGAAACTGGAAAAGGGTGGGACATGGTTTTGGTGAGACTTTGTACCACTTTCTCTATCTCGGTTCCACATTTACGATGCCACCAGTTCGGTGAGACACTATAATGGCTGCCACCATTTCGGTGTACAAACGTCATGGTGCCACCGTCACGGTGAGTCATCGTAAGCAGTTCCACCATAACGGTGCCACCATCACAGTGTTGTCATGACTGGTTCCACTATCACAGTGTTTCCATGACCAGTTCAATTGTCACATTTCTTCTATGGCTGGTTCCATCATCACGGTGCTATCATGACTGGTGCCACTGTCATGCTGTCGCCGTGACTGGTTCCACTATTTCGGTGGGACCATGTTTTTTTTGGAAAAGTAATGGACAAGGGGGGTTGTCCCATTACATCAGATACCTCTCAAACTATTATCTTCCTTGAAAATTCAAGGATAAACCCAAAGATAAGAGAGGGGTCTATACAACCACCCCATAAGATACCTCTCAATGACAAACCACCATAGAGTTGTTGGAAATCCGGAACAACCCTGATATTTAGGAACACCTCTTCCTCGTCTATCTTCTAAAAAAACATGAATAAACTACCAATTCACTCCCCCAAGTAACCACAAAAACACGTAAAGGTGTCATTGTCCATACATATAGATCATGGAGTCCTTTCCCCCAATTCCAGATACTATCCACTTTGGGTGGAACTAAGTCATCCACACAGGTTTAATCGCACCCACTCTAATGCCTCTTGATTAGGGATTGGGTCCTCCCTTTCCTAACATCAAGACCCATCACACACATTCAGAGTCACAAGGAAAAACACATTTTATAGTTAACCAGGTCAAGAATTACATCATAATCAAGTATGAAAAAAATAGAGAAAAATGAAAACAAATCTGGGTACTAGGAACGCATTTATGCCTCCCATTCCCAGGTACTCTCCTAGAGGCCACCATTCCTCCAGAACACACAAAACAAGGGAATGGTTCGTCCAAAATGAACCCTCTCCTCACGAAATTTGATCCTCACTGGTCACTCTACGAATTTCACATCGTCGTTGATATCCATCTTTCCTCAGTCAAGGACATGAAAATAATCATGTAAATATATAAAAAACTAGGACACATGGAAGATATAGTGCACTCTCAGTAGCAGCGGTGGTAGAGCTAGCTGATAATCCACTTCGATGACCCCCCACAACACCTCAAAGCATCTAACGAACCTGGTGGAAAGCATACTCCACATGTCGAACCTCTATTGTCTTTGCTGAGGAGAGACATTCAAGAACATGTGGTTCTCAACCTCTAACTCCAAGGGTCTCCTTCTACTATCAGCATACGACTTCTTCTAGTCCTGGGCTGCCTTTATCCTCTCTCATATAAGATGAATCTTCATTGTCATGCTCTGTACCACTTCTGAGCCAAGAAAACCTACTTCCCCGACCTCGGTATATCACACGGGTGAGCGACACAGCCTCCCATACAAAGCTTCGAATGAATCCATGCCAATGGTAGAGTGATAGCTATAGTTATAGGAAGACTCTACCAGAGGCAAGTGTCACAACCATGATCTCCAAAGTCTAAAACACATGCCCTTATCAAATCCTCCAATGTCTAGATTGTGATCTTTGTCTTCACATCTATCTGGGGGTGGAAAGTAGTGTTGAGGCATAGCTGGGTTCCAGAAGCATGTTTCAATCCTTTCCAGACTCGTGAGGTAAACCGGGTATCCCAATCGGAGACTATAGAAATTATAACTCCATGATACCACACCACCTCGTCCAAGTACCTTTTTTCTAGGTCATCCACCACACTTGACTCCTTGATTTCTCGGAAGTGAGTCTATTTCATCCGCTAGTCCACCACTACCCAGATGGCATTGCAACCCTCTTGAACACTGGGTAGTTCGGTGAAAAAATCCATTGAGATTTCATCACACTTCCACTTGGGGACATCTATAGGGTGTAACAGACCTCCAGGGATGCGGTGTTCTGCCTTCACCAGCTGACATATGAGACACTTTGCCACAAACTCTTCCACTGCCTGCTTCACCCCGAGCCACCAAAACTCACCCCTTAATCCCTGATACATCTTTGAAACTCCTGGGTGCACCACCAGGGGTGAGTTGTGGAACTCACCATGTACTCCCTTGCACATTTTCGGGATGAACAACTTCCCATGAAACATCATCCGATTATGCCTGTCTTCTGACCATCCTTCCGGAGCATTTCCCTGGCTAACACGATCACGCGTCACTTCAGCCTCTGAGTCTTCCCACTAAGACTCTTCCACCTACTGCAACAGAGAGGACTACACTGTCAACTGAAATATACAACCTCTACCACCATCCACCCTTGCATCCACGTGTAAGGAAGACAACTCCTCCATCACCTTCCAAGAATCTTATGAATCACGAACTGCATCCTTCTACGACTTCTTGCTCAAGGAATCAGCAACCACATTCCCCTTTCCTAAGGTGTAGGAAGTTTTGAAGTTATAGTCCTAAAGAACCTCTATCCACCTCCGCTACCGCTAGTTCAAGTTCCACTGGGATAAGATATACCTCATGATCTTGTGATTTGTGAAGACCACTAAGTGCTCCCCGATGAGGTAGTGCTTCCAAAAATTTAGTGTGAACACAACCACTATGATCTCCAAATCCTGGGTGGAAAATTTATTCTCATGGGGACGTAACTGCCTAGACCTATAAAAGATCACCCCTACTGTTGCATCAGCGCACACCCCAAGCCTTGGCTGGAAGCATCCCAAAATAACTCAAATGTCACCCCTTCTTCTAGAAACCTCATTACAGGGGAACTAACTAATTTCCCCTTTAGATAACTAAAGGATTCCAAACACTGCTCACTCTATACAAATTTGTGGTCATTCTTCCTCAAGGATTTAAAAGTTGTTTCAAATCGAGAGATGTTGGGCACAAATTTCTGGTAGTAACCCACTAGACCCAAGAAACTACTATCCTCTGCCACGTTCTTGGGTGCTTCCCAGGAAATAACCACGTCATCCTTTGATGAATCTACCACTATGTCATGCTCGGACACCACTTGTCCCAAGAAGTGCACTTCTCGTGTCTTGAACTTGCACTTGGACAATTTCCCGCAGAGTTGGTGATGTCAGAGGACTTCTAAAACCATTCTCAAATGCTTAGTGTAATTCCCCTATGATCTTGGGTACAAAAAGATGTCATTAATAAACACAACAATGATCTGGTATAGATATTCCTGCAAGATAGAGTTCATGATCCCCAGGAATATGGATAGTGTGTTTGTAACGTCAAACGAAATGACCAAAAACTCAAAGTGCCCATATCTACACCCGAAGTTATTCTTTGAGATGTCACCCTCATTCACCCTCATCTGGTGATATCTTGACTACAGGTCTATCTTGGAGAACCTTTCTTCCCACTTCAATTGGTCAAAGAGGTCATCTATCCCTAGGAGGGGGTAACAGTTATTTTTTGTCACCTGATTCACTCTCCAGTAGTCTATGCGCATCCTGAGACTACTGTCTTCCTTCTTCATGAACAAGACCATAGCACCCCATGGTGATGTTCTTGGTTGAACAAAACCCTTCTTCATCAGATCATCAATCTTAATCCGGAACTCCCGCAGATCAGAAGGTGTCATCTGATAGGGAGACTTCAAAATCAGACGGGCACCAGGTTGAATGTCTATCCTGAACTCAAGGTCATGTCGAGGGGGTAGAGTCACCATCTTCTCATGGAAGACATCCATGAACTCACGGACAATCCCCGAAACATCCACCATCTTTGTATCTGCTAACTCTACTAATAGATCGGCTAACAAATAATGAAGTTTCTTCACTCACTGGTTGCCCTCCTGGTAACCCCCCTCGCCGATGAAGGTCACACGATGTCCACCCACCTCTGAAAACATAATCCTTCTTCAGAATTAGTCGATAACATCACATATAGAGAACAACCAGTAAATGGATAGAATTACAACATACGGTTTCATCTATATAAAAGAAGGTCCCCACTGGACTGATGTGGTCCCAACATCAGTATACATTCTCGACAAACACGAGACAAGCTGGTTTGACCTCCCACTACCATACTCAAAACCAGGGTTATGGGTGTTCTCTCTACACCTAAACATAAATCATGGTCTACACTGGGTTCAACAAAGGAGTGAGAAGCTCCTAAATCAAAAAAGGCAGATACAAGAGTGCTAAACAGACAGATTGTACCTCAAACGACTTTCGGCCCTGTTGGAACTGCTACCTCTGCGGCGTGTAACTTCTCACACCTAGCTCCTTTGCCCCTAGATGTTCGGCCACCTTCCCAACTATTCCCTAGTAGAGTTCCATGAGGAGTGCCCTAAGGTCAGCCTCCTCCTGCAACTTTTGCTCTCAGAGGAGTAGGAAATCTCTGTCCCTGCTACTTCTACTGAATGTTCCTGGTAAGAAACTGCTCCTACTATAGTGGGTGCTGGACCGGCCCACCCCCATTATACTGTACATGTTCTGGGAACTGACTTCAAAGGTTCCCAAGGGTGTCATAGAAGAAGCATCTTGGTATTGGGCCCGAAAATAATGGGGGAGGAATGGGAGATCGAAAGTTGAATTGATGGGCCCGGCTTCCCATTGGCCGAAACATAGAAGGCCCTGACGTTAGAGCCCTACTACTAATGGCCTATCCCTTTGATGAGCCCAAATGGATCCCCTCTCATGGAACACCTCCCAGTATGTGCATCCTCTCTACCACTTCATCATTCTTCTGGACTTCCTAGTACGTTGGATGGGTGAAGGGACTACCGACATACTAAAGAGAAGGTCGGAGTGCCTCCTCTAAACGTCTCGCCCAAGACTCCTCATTCAGAAAGAGGTCTAGATCCAAGCGAATGAGATCCTTGAACTTGATCCCAAAATACCTCACTGAAATACTCCCTTAGTGAAGGGAGAGTAGCTCCTACCTCTTCTCAGCCTTCATCATGGAAGAGATGAATTCTGCCCGGAACTCCCTCTCGAAGTCAGCCCATGTAACCTCGGCCTCTATATTCTCCCCAAGATAGTGCGTCCACCGCCGATGAACGTCTCGTTGTATCTGGCTCATAGTAAGAGTCACCCAATACTCCATCAGATCCCAAATCAAGCTAAAATCTATCACCAGCTCCTCGAGACAATTCTATGTCTCCTTGTCTGAGACATTGCCCCCATTATTCCTAAGGGTATGTCACTGAAAGGCACGAAGAATCCTCTGCCACTGATCATCCTCCTCTTCTCGGTCATCCCTCTACAATCATCCAAATCAACCTCATGGGCCTCGATCACCAGCACTTCTAGTGGTCATAGTCCCGGTGCCATAGCTGCAAGGTGAACAAGGAATGCCTAATCCCAAGTAGTGTATAAGATTGCTTTTAATTTTTCATAGACTTTTTATTCATTTGAAATCCCCAAAATACCCAAGACACACAAGAACAAAAGTCATTAGGATGTATGTACCTTTCCTAGGGTCTCTACCCTGCAATAAGTGTAGCCTCACTTGGTCATTCGGTAGGCCTAGATTCCGTGCATCGGATCACGGGGGCCCTAAAATCCTATGTCTTAACCGGTCTTCTGTGGCCTATTTCATAAACTAAGATTGTCTAACACTGTTTTCCTACCATTCCTTGCAATCCTCACTGTGCATAACTCTGGAATCCATCCTATATCTCAACCTCTTGCCTTCGATACCATTCTACCATGACCCGCCTTTTCCAAGATGAGGGAAAGGGACCACAGATTGCCAAACCTGTCCTTCCTCAAGTTGAAGGAGAGATAATGACCCACGAGACTCACCTTCAATAGGGCCTGGAGTGGCGACTATCCCCAATGGTAAAAAATCACATGTAAAATGGAAGGCATTACCCTTTTTATTTAGTATGATCGGGAGATAAGATAGTAATTCCCAAACAACACCAAAACTAGAAGTAAAAGTAAATCCCAAACAATCCTTTCATATATGCATGTTTCAAATAATATGTAATACAATAGAAGAAAACCCCAAAGTTAAATACCAAAGAAAGTAAAACAATAAAAACAAATATCCCAATGTTAGAACTAGTATGGTCCCACATGGTCCTCTATGTCCTCTTGGAAACCATAAAGTAGTTTTATATATGTAGGGAGAGTATAGAGGTATACTCAGTAGGGAAAACCAAAAGATCTTGTGCACAAGTGGGGAGGCATTCTAATGCCCCGTGAGAAAAAGAGATAACCAAATCACCTAACAAGGAAACTATCCACCCAAACCTCACCAAGGCATACTCCACAAATAATGAAAGTCAAGTAAGGTAATAGTAATAACACATCAATGTTTGGGTACCCCACACCACTTTCCCACTGGTTATTGAAGACATCCTACACATCAAACCTTCCCCGCCACTTTCACCGCTATCCCACAACCATACCACACCCACACACACCTAGGATACCACAACCACACATCCAGCCTGCAAACACCTAGGCTAGTACCACACGTAACCATGCCCATAGACACCTGGGCCAGAACAATTAACGCCACGCCCGAAGACACCTGGGACTGAACAACTACTGCCACACCCGAAGTCACTTGGGCCTCATCTCGAATACACTTGGGAAACAACCTACCCGATATTACCTTATAGAGACCCAAATCTTGACGTACATGGACATTACATTACTTTTTCGGAATACTTAATACATAGCAAAAACAGACACCCAAAGACCATATTTGTTTAGTGTCTTTGGAACTCGTAACAAAATCTTCTAATCAGGGTGAAAGATCTTCAACATCTCCCATAAAGATCTTCCCCTTTTTTCTTACCTAAAACCATTGTTTATATCCTGGGGGAAAGAAAACATAAAAAGGGTGAGCTCAAATGCTCAGTAAGGGCAAACATAGAGAACATAAAACAACCCATAAAAATTTGAATGTAAAAACATGAACATAAAACATCAAAATCATGAGTAATGACATAAATCCTGGTAGTACATAAGGCATAGATCATAAAGTAACATTAATCATTATAAAATAGCATGGGAATAAAACATGTAATTATGGAAAACCATTAAGAAGATTATATGATTTACATAGAAGCAAATGCATTGCTGTCAAGAACATCATAGTGGAAAAATTCCATTACTGAACATGGTTTATTTGTCACTCTAGCCCAGTAATAATGAACCATATTTACTTTCTATTCCTGCCATGTCTATCTCATGAGATATAAATCTTTACCAAATGCATTTGAGGGAGATATAGGTCCCACCCATCTCATAATTAAATCATTCTTATCTGTGCCACAAAATAAACATAAATCATTCATCATAAACCAATGAATAAAATGGGTTTAGTAAACATCGTCCCATCATGACAGAATCCATAGGAAATAAATGGATATTATTTCATCATAAGAAAAATAAAACCATATAAAGAATAGATACATTATACTAGAAACACAACCATATAAAAGGATGTCATCTTAGATGGAAAATAGTTTTGATAAAACACATGAAATGAATTCTTGATGAAAATATCATTTCTTTTTCAAAATCATTTTCTATTCTCAAAATTTCATTCAATTTTAAAATAAAATAATTTTGTTGAAAATAACCATGAAATCCTGTAGAGGATGCTTCATAAAAATAAGGCGTTATGAAAACGTAAAAAACCATTCACTCCATATAAATTAAAAAAAACATTATCCTGGCACTTTTTCCAAAAAATTCAAAAAGTTCCTCATATGGTAAAAAAAAGAAATATTCCTTCCATACCTTGTGGTAAAACTCAAAAAAGGGTAAAAATGACTTTAAACATACATGGAAGAATATTAAACATTTTATGAATTTTTTTTTGAGAAAACATTGACATGGATGATAAAAATAACCCCCGTAAATAATTACAAATAAACAATCTCATATGAGAATGATATTGGAATAATTATCCCTTACCTTATGTTCTATTTATTCAGTATGTGTCCGAGAATCCTCTTCCCTGACGTGCCTCTTTTAAACTTCCTCTTAGGGCACTAGAGTTGGCCTTTTGAGAAGCCTAGAACCTCTATAATATAACTATAGAGGTTGAGAAGGGGAATTGGAAGGGGTTGGCCAATCTGGAAGGCTTAAAATGGAGTGAAGAGAAGAGGGAGGAGGTGCCCTTTTATAAGAGGGGAGAGGGTCACTTTTGGAAACCTCAAAAATATTAATTTATAATAAACTCAAATCCCACATAAAAACATCCAACATGACTCATATTCTAAGATGAGATGAGATAGGGTTGTAATATCATCATCCAATAAAATTTAGGCATGTTGGGATATTATTTTAAACCTTATCAATTTGATTTATCCTTATTTAATCTATTTAATCTTATTTGTGGTAATAATTTTTAAATTTTTAAATTGTTATAAATACTTACTTTTGTGTTGTGAATTTTCCATAATTGGATACTTTATGAAATTTTAGACCATATAAATTTTAACTTATAATTTTCAAATATTTATGGGATTTTTAAACAATTTAATAATATGTTATTTTTATAAAATATCAATAGTGTCAATTTTGAAACTACTCATTTATTTGAATTTAAATAAAATACACAAAAAAAAAGATATGTTAGAACCAAAATATTTAATAGATTCCTAACATGTCATATTCATCTATAAAATTTGGTGAGAATACTAATTAGTTTATATAATATTTATTTTAATATTTTCAAAACCATTTATTGATAATTCTCTTAATATAATATTACTACAACATTTTTGTATGATTTCTTAATATACTTATATGTTATATAAAAATTAAAAATAAAATAATATTATCAAGATAAATCTAATATCTTTCATAATAATACTTTTTGATGAATTTATCTTCTAAAAAAACCAACTTTTAAAATTTTATATTTTTTAAAGTATGAAGGTGACAACATTGACATCATTTAAAATAATATAATATAAATGTCATAATCTGTTTTGTAAGGCCCCAAATGGTCCAAAAGTCTGACCTTGGATGATTAGGGTGTATATATACTCGTCAATTACGGTTTGGTCATGTTTCTGGTCCTTTTGGTGGGAACTAGTATTTTAATAAAAACTATATTATTGATTTTTCACTAAATAAATAATTTCTACATCATCAATGTATAAGATAATAAGGTAATTATATATATCATAAAAATCACAAATAAATTACCATGATGAAGAAAAAAAATTTCTTTAAAAAGAGTATTTATAATTTAATTTATATTCTGTATAACCATATATTAAAAATAATTCAATTATTAAAGTATGAGTGAGACATATTTCACTTTCTTTAAATAAAATAAATTAAAGGCCTTAATCACATCCAAGTGGGTTCCAAAGGAAAAAATTTCGACCCAAGTATATTTTAGGACGAAATATAATCATCCAATTATATTAATACAATTTTTAGGGTAATTTTATAATATTATTTTTACCCTTAATTACCTGATTTATCTTTAACTATAGTAAATAAAATTTACCGTATTACTATTCATAATGTCTAAAAATAAAATGCAGCCTATTAACATAATTTTGACCTAGTAATTCAAAATATGGAATCCATTTTTACAAATTCAGAACACATAAGTTGCAGTATTTAATTTAAAATTAATCCCTCTGTTGAGAAAACGGGTTCTGAATAATAAAACATTGTAAAACATTGAAATGTTTTTACCTATGAACTCAATGTAAAATGAATGATAATTACATAAATAATATTAAATGGTAAAAATATATTCTATTTATACTTTAAATTCGTTCAATATTATAATTTAATAATATAGATTATCTTTATGTAAAAAGTTGTTTTTAATTAAATTTTACAGTATTTTTATTATTCATCAAAATAAGAAAGTTAACAAAAAAAATTAAAAAAATTATCCAAAGTAATTTTTTATATAATTATTGAAATTAATATGTTTAATTTTTCAAAATTAACTTATAAACGTGTTAAAAACTAGATTTAATATGGGTGCGCCATCAAAAGGCAGCAAAACTACATTTTTTTAAAAATACTTTTTTTATCCAAAAAAATTATTTTGTTCTCATACCATGTTCTAGAATATGTGTATGATGAATGATATTATTATAAAATTAGAAATTTGGTTAATAAAATTCATAACAGCAGGTTCATAATAATTTTATGACAATATATCATTATTTAGTGAAACTTGGTATTGCGTACAACACAAGCTATTGAGGATGGACGATCTTGCATGCAACACAAGCCAAGAATAGTGTTTGTGTATACTACAAGCTAATACAGTGTAACTTATAGCACAAGCTAATCTTGGTGAAGCGTACAACCCAATACATTAAATAAATTAAAAAGAATATTTCTCATAAAATCTCAGGGTGTTACATTCTACCCCCCTTAAAATGAATTTTGCAATTGAAATTCGTCGGGATTATTAATAATTTACTACTTTAATGTTTCTATCATAGAAACCCACATTGTAAAAAGGAATACTAATACTTAATTTTAAAATTTAAAGTAAGAAACATAATAGGTACCCAAATTAACTCATCATTGGGTTTCCACATAGGATAACATAGGTGAAAACATGGATATGGAAGAGAAATATAATCATCATGTTCTGATAGAGATTGGTAGAGAACATTTCAATGAAAAATCCAACAATCACAATGCCAATAATTTTTTATGATATAAGGTACCATCTGATTTATCGGATATGAGGGTACTAGGACAACATTTTCGGTTTTCAAGATCATTTCCCTAAAGATGAAGAATTTCAATTCGAAGAAATACTTACATGACTTTGGTACAATCTAACCATTGGTCTTTCCTTGAACAATTTCCACTTCATATCTTAATGAAACGAAGTTGAATTGGTCATTCGTGAAGTGTTAGTAGATCATGTGATAGAATAATGGGTCATTTTATCTGTCTCAAACAAAAGTTTAGAAAAAGTTATTCAATATACATAAGTCCATATATGGTGATAGTAATCATATATGTCTCCAAAAATGGATTTATACTTCATATATCATACAACTTAATAAAATAACACAAATTTCTACAAACCAGGGACTTCCTGTAGGCCTGTGGTAGGCGATAAAGGCCTATCGCACGTCGGTTGTGGGTTTGATTCCTACATCCTTGTCTGACGTGATAGTTTGTCGCCCGTCCTACTGGTTTTCCTTTCTTCTAAAACTATTCTATTATAACATTACATAAATAATATAAAAACTTTCTATCCTTAAACAATACTATCTAATGTCTAACTTAATCCATTCCAATATTTAAGCTTTTCCAAAATACTTCTGTCCAATATCATAGTATAAAGAAAAATATTACTAGAGAGGTCATCTACCAAGCATGTGATCATCATCATTTATCCCCCATATATCATAAGATATATCTTGTTGGTCATATTACAAACATGTGAATACCTTAATCAAGTATTCTCTTGAAACATGAATTACCATATAACCTTAGTGAAAACATGAATGGTCTTAGAAGTTAATTATTTCCACATACCAAAATCCCAAAATTTCTATATAATCAAACCATGTTGTCACTTTGTACTTATATCAGTCATGAGCTCATTAATACTATCAAACATATTATTTTCTCCTTGTCCCTTCATTATACACATATCATCTTATTTCCAAAAATATTTCAATTACTTTTCATGGTTACTGGTACCATACAATTGTTGAAAACCAATACATGGATATTCTAATATTCCATAATACTATAAATAAGATTCTAGAACACTATTTTGGAATCCCATTACATATACACATAATAATTCCACCACTTCGTGGTCATATTCAAAATCACCAATAGTGATCACATGTGACTTCCCTTTTTCATTTGCCTTAATTTTTTGTTGATATATATCATCATTAACCCTTGGAATAGGGAATTGGTTAGCATAATGCCCAATTTACTTTCACTTGTTGCATTGAGGTGTTTGTGGTGTGTTCTTCGTAGTCTTTTCTCTATTCACATCACTA
Organism: Viscum album; assembly: GCA_963277665.1. NCBI lineage: Eukaryota > Viridiplantae > Streptophyta > Magnoliopsida > Santalales > Viscaceae > Viscum > Viscum album. The sequence goes on along the minus strand of OY728122.1, from coordinate 571,104,595 downwards.
GCTACCTTTTTCCCATTACTTTGACACTCGGCTGCTCGATGACCTTATTTTTTACATTTAAAACATTTTCTAGTCCCTTTAAGACAATATCCACCAGGCTTATTTCCACACATTGAGGATAAAGAAACATTCATCTTCTTTTCACCATTATTTTGAGATTTTCCCTTGAACTCCATCTTTCGTTTCTTGTTAAAACCATGAGATAGATATGTGAAACCAACTTCCAGTTCTACTTTGATATTACAATGCACAATTTCTTCGTAGCTAATAAAGTCTCATATAGATAATTCCCTTTGAAGACTTGTTTTTATGCCACTGATGAATTGATCAACTTTACTTTCAGGTTGGATGATAAAGCCAAATTCATACCTTGAAAGCCTTGTAAAATTTTCCTCGTATATAACAAGATATTCATCATCATTTTTCTTAAGATCAAGGAACTCATTTTCCATCTTTGTTCGAAGAATACGAGGGAAGTACTTATTAAAAAACAAGTTCTTGAACATGTCCCATTCCATGGAGTCAATTTCGTCTTAGGGCCTTTCATTCTTAATTAGAGTCCACCACTAGTCTGCTTCACCTTCTAAATGAGAAACAGCCAAAAAGAATATTTCATGTTCAGAACAGCGAAGTATGGAAAATATATTTTCAATGGTACTGATCCATTGTTCAGCAATAAGTGGATAAGATGACCCATTGAATGAAGGTGGACGTTGCCTCATAAAGGACTCAATTGAATATTGTTCCCTTCTCTGCTCATTTGGAAGTCTCGAATGATTCATAACTTGTGTGAATATAGCAATAAGATTTTTCACTCCATATCTCATCACATTGGTTTGTTCAAGAGGACAATCATTGCATTATCCATTACACTGATCAACATGGTTCCGTCAGGTTCCAGCCATCGTGTAAACCCAAAAAAGAATAGTGTGAGAGGAAAAAATCATTCTAGGAAAACAAAATAATAAAGGGGGAGTGCCTTCAATATCTGACAACATAGGTTTAATTTTAAGATTGTTACCATAATTCTTGGACTGTAACCGATACTTGTACTTAACCATAGGGACATCCCTAGAGAAACCATAGAAATATCTCTAGGGATCTCACTAAATTTTTCACATCCTAGTTTCTAAAGGTTAACTAAACCTTCACTCTGAAACCAACTGTATAGACCCAAATCTTGATGTACATGGACATTACATTACTTTTATAGAATACTTAATACATAACAAAAACAGATGCCCAAAAACTGTATTAGTTTAGTGACTTTGGTAACTCGGAAAAAAATATTATAATCATGGTGAAAGATCTTCAAACTCTCCCATAATGATCTTCCCCTTTTTTCTTACCAAAAACCTTTCTTTATATCCTGAGGAAAAGAAAACATAAAAAGGGTGAGATTAAATTCTCAGTAAAGGAAAACATGGAGAACATAAAACAACCTATAAACAATTGAATGTAAAAACATGAACACAAAACAACAAAATCCTGAGTAATGGCATAAATCATGGCAGTACAAAAGGAATAGATCATAAAGGAACATTAATCATGATAAAATATAATGGGAATAAAACATGTAATTGTTGAAAACCATTAATCACATGATATGATTTCCATAATAGCCAAGGCATTGCTGCCAAGACAATCATAGTAGACAAAGTCAATTACTGAACCGGGTTTACTAGTCGTTCCAGCCCTGTAATACTGAACTAGATTTACTTTCTGTTCTATCCATATCTATCTCATGAGAAATAAATATTTTCCCAATTCAATGGAGGGAGATATAGATCCCACCCATCTCATAATTAAATTATTCTTAAGTGTGCCAAAAAATAAACATAAATCATTCATCCTAACCCAATGAATAAAATGGGTTTCATAAACATCGTCCCATCATGACATAATCTATATAAAACAAATGGATATCATTTCAGCATAAGAAAAATCAAACCATGTAAATAATAGATGCATTATACTAGAAACATAACCATATTAAAGAATGTCATCTTAGATGGAAAATAGTTTTGATAAAAAATGTGAAATGTATTTTTGTGGAAAATATCCTTTATTTTTCAAAAACATTTTCTATTCTCAAAATTTCATTAAATTTTAAAAGAAAATAATTTTGTTGCAAATAACCATGAAATCTTGTAGAGGATAATTCCTGGAAATAAGGAATTATGAAACGGTAAAAATCCATTCACACCGTATAAGTTAAAGAAATATTCTCCTCATAATTTTTCCGAAAAAGTCAAAAAGTACCTCATAAGGTAAACAAAATAAATATTCCTTCCATACCTTATGGTAAAAGTCAAGAAAAGGTAAAAATGAATTTAAACATACATGGAAGAATAGTAAACATTTTATGAGAACATTTTGAGAAAACATCGACATGGATGATAAAAATAACCCCGGTAAATACTTACGAATAAACAATCTTGGATAAGAATGAGAATGGAATAATTATCCCTTACATTATGTCCAATTTCTTATGTATGTGTCCGAGACTCCCCTTCCTTGACGTGCCTCTTTTAAACTTCCTCTTAGGGCACTAGAGTTGGCCTTTTGAGAAGACCAGAAACTCTATAATCTAAATAGATAAGTTGGGAAGAATAATTGGTAGGGTTTACCCAATCTCGATGGCTTAAAATGGAGTGAAGAGAAGAGAGAGGATGTGCCCTTTTATAAGAGAGGAGAGGGGCACTTTTGGAAACCTCGAAAATATTAATTTATAATACACTCAAACCCCACATAAAAACTTAAAAAATGACTCAAATTTGAATATGAGATGATATAGAGTTGTAATCGTATCATCCAATAAAATTTAGACATGTTGGAAAATTATTTTAGCCCTTATCAATATGATTTATCCTTATTTAATCTATTTAATCTTATTTGTGGTAATAATTTTCTAAGTTTAAAATTGTTATAAATAGTTACTTATCTGTTCTTAAGTGACCCTAATTGGATACATTATGATATTTTAGAACATATAAATTTCAATTTATAATTTTTTAATATTTTTGTGATTTTTAATCAATTTAATAATATGTTATGTTTATAAAATATCAATAGTGTCAATTTTGAAAAAATTCATTTATTTGACTTTAAATAAAATCTAAAAAGAAGATATGTTCGAACCAAAATATTTAATAGATTCCTAACATGTCAAATGAATCTAGAAAATTTTCATAGAACACTAATTAGTTTATATAATATTTTAAAAACAATTCATTTTATATTTCTCTTAATAAAATAATTACTACAACATTTTTGTATGATTATTTAGTATACTTATTTGTTGCATAAAAATTATAAATAAACTACTATGATTAATATTGATCTAATATATTTCATAAGAATACTTTTAGTTGAATTTATCTTCTAAAACAACCAACTTTTAAAATATTATATTTATCAATGTATGAAGGTGACAACTTTGACATCATTTAAAATACAATAATATAAATGTCATAATCTACTTTATAAAGCTCCAAATGGTCCACAATTTATACTCTAGGATGATTAGGGTATATATATACTCGAACAATAAGTTTTGGTATAGTTTCTGGTCCTTTTGATGGGTATTATTATTTTAATAAAAACTATATTATTTATTTTTCACTAAATAAATAATTTATGCATCATTAATGTATATGCTAATAATATAATTATATATTTTTTAAAAATCACAAAGAAATTACCATGATGAAGAAAAACATTTTATCTTTCAAATGAGTATTTATAATTGAATTTATATTCTATATAACCTTATATTCAAAATACATTAATTATTAATGTTTGAGTGAGATATATTTCACTTTCTTTAAATAAAATAAATTAATGGTCTTAATCACATCCAAGTGGGTTCCAGAAGATACCATTTAGACCCAAGTGTATTTTATGAAAAAATATAATCATCCAATTATATTAATACAAATGTTAGGGTAATTTGATAATATTATTTTTACCCTTAATTACCTTATTTACCTTTAACTGTAGTAAATAAAATTTACCGTAGTTACTATTCATAATGTATAAAAATAAAAAGTAACCTATTAACATAATTTTGACCTAATGATTCCAAAAACGGAATACATTTTTCCAAATTCAAAACACAGAATTTGCAGTATTTAATTTAAAATTAATACCGCTGTTGAGAAAATGGGTTCTAAAAGTTAAAACATTGCAAAAGATTGAAATGTTTTTACCTATGAATTCAATGTAAAATTAATGATAATGTCATACATAATATTAAATGGTAAAAATATATTCTATTTATACTTTAAAACCATTCTATATTGTAATTTAACCATATAAATTATCTTGATGAAAAAAATTATTTTTAATTAAATTTTAGCCTGTTTTTACTATTCATCAAAATATGAAAGTTAACAGAAAAATATTAAAAAAATTTCCAAAGTAAATTTTTATATAATTATTGCAATGAATAAGTTTATTTTGTCAAATTCAACTTATAAACGTGTCAAAAATAGATTTAATATTGGTGCACCATCCAAAGGTGGCAAAACTGCATTTTTTGAAATATACTTATTTTACATGAAAATTTTATTTTGTTCTCATACCATGTTCTAGAATATGTGTAAGATGAATTATATTGTTATAAAATTCAAAATTTGGTTAATACTATTCCTAACAGTTAGTTCATAATAATTTTATGACAATATATCGTTGTTTAGTGAAACTCGGTATTGCGTACAACACAAGCTATTGAGGAAGGTCACTCTTGCGTGCAACACAAGACCATAATAGTGTTTTTGTATACTACAAGTTAATATAGTGTTGCCTATAGTGCAGGCTAATCTTGGTGAAGCATACAACACAAGACATCAAAGAAATTAAAAATAATATTCCTCATAAAATCTCAGGGTGTTACACACCTAGGCCGACCACCACAACTACCCTAACCAAAGAATATTTGGATATAATGGACCTCAGGCCATCATAGCCAGCCTGAAGAGTTTTGAGCTACTCAGGAGAGAGAGAAAAAAAGGATCAAATAACCAGCCACTCATACGAGTGTCGGGGAAAACACCCTCCCTCATGAAATGGGGGTGATTGACACAAAATGATCAACTTGGGTGGAGGGAATAGGAAACATAAAAATAAATTATACATATAGGTAATAAGCACTAATCCCAGCCTAGGGGTTCCAAAACCATCCCATATAGAAACACCCTTGTTACTATTAATTCATAAGAAGCACTATAACCACAACCATGTCACAACTCATTCCTGGAAAACAGTTTCCCATTGAACCCATTATTTTTTTCATATTAATGTTATTCTATTTGGATAATTATTCACTACTGGGGAAACTAAAAGGCATAGCCACAAGCCAAGGAAGGAAAAACATCCAAACAACAATTTAAGCATTCACACCCGGTCCTCTTGTAAAGTCAAAACAACAAAAGGTATCTGTGAGATCTCTCAAAGTACTAGAACCAAACCAATACCCAACATACGACCCCACACAGCCATAAATCCACATGTTAACAACTTCACAATAGGGGATCCTTATCCCCATCCATGTCACCTCACAAGCATCAAGCAGAACAACTATACACATCACCAGAACAGAGTATGAGATTTTTCAGATTTAGACACAGCTTTCCTTTAGTTCCGTCTTTCCTTTCGGTTAACTAGGGTGACCACTCAAGGATTCTTATTCATTGTGAATCCATTTCTTCAGACAAGTTTACATGATTAACCAGTTTCCATGTTACATCCATTCAATCACATAATTTTCCCGAAATAAAAGGTTCATTAGTGCCCAAGGAAGGACCACCAACGACCACGATTTTCAGGGTACACAAGCCCATATAATTTAAAACGTATAAGAAAATTTATAAGATTAAAACATCATCATCAAACACACCACATAATTATTTAAAAGTATGTAATTATCTTCATTAAGGTTTGGTTTCATCCACCCTGTAACGCCCCGACCCCAGTTACCCAGAGTCGGTGCATTACTTCGTAACATTGGCATTATCACAAAAGATCAAGTCTCGAAAGACCGATTAGTTTAGTATCCTTGGAAACACTATATACATTCATAAATGTTACATTACATCACAAAGTGAAAAACTACAATAACATAGTCTCCATTTTCCACACTCATATCCCCTTCAGACTATCCTTGTAGGTCATTCCTAAAATACTTCATCACAACCTGGAAAAATTAAAACATTGAAAGGGGTGAGCTCAGATGATCAGTAAGGATAACAATATAGCGGAAGCTTTCATAAATAAACATAAACATTTAAGGAAATGTATGACTAAAACAAAAGCCTTTTAAACTTGAACTTCAACAAAATATGGAAAAAGAAAAATGAGATAATGCCATTTACTTATTCACATGGATATTCTACTGGCCGAATAATCACATGCAATATCAATAACCACTTTCATAATGATGGAATGCATAATGTCAGACTATCATAACCATGTAGCCAAGGCCTCGTTCCAAGACCAGAAATAAGATTTTTTCAAGGCCTCGTGCCAAGACACTAGTTTGTCTCATGAGACCTGCCGATGCATCGAGGAGATATAGTGGGCTCCACCCGTCACTTATTAAGTCCAATGCATTCCTCATATGAACAGGTTTAAACATATCATAAACCATAACATAATCATATCACATAAAATATGCATAAAGGAAACATAACATTTCCACATTTCAATCACAAGACATCAATACAACACATTGATATAATAAAAACACTTTTAAAAACATTTTCAATACCAAAATAAAAGAAAATTAAAACTTGATATTTATTTTTCATTTTAAAAAAGGTATGGCTTGTAGAGGAAGCCGAAACTCAAATAATGGTCACGACGGTGGAGAATTTGTTGTCGCCACATACGTATGACAAAAACATTCCCTTTTTTAGTTTAGTAAACACTTCATATAAAAAATATTCCTTTTGAATAAACGTAAAAGTCAAAGGGGTTTATACACCGTATAAAAGAAGGTTATGTATAAAACAATATATGCCTCAATGAAAGGAGATTGAGACGAAGTCCCATAAAAAGATCATTTTTTTAAATAAAATACATCTATTATGTGTATTCACTATAATTACACATAAATAAAGTAAAAATACAAGATAGGACATAAAAATATCATTACGTAATTTTAAAGTAGGAGATTAACCCAAAGAATGGAAATTGGGTTAAGAAGTTCCCTTACCTTGCGTCCTATCTTGACTCGACCATTCTTTAACCTCCTGAATAATAAACTATAGTTAATTTATAATTTCTTAATAACCTTTTTAAAGTTTTTTATTCCTTTTATATCAATTATTACGATGTTATGAACATTATGTAATTATTTATGTTAATAGCGGTCGTTTTGTCGATCTTTGGAACTTGAGTCAAAAATAAACTTCTTATAATTACCAGTTGTTCATGTGGTGAAATATCCATTATATCCAGAATTATATTAATTATATAGATATCATATATCTCATATATATCCAGTATATACATGCATTTATAATATTCCATAACGTTTAGAGGTAAGAAATAAAATGCACCGTTCATGGAGACGGTAAGCCGTACGTACGCATGAACGCTACTTTCATTTATATTTCATATTTAATGAAATCATAATGATATAAAGGTATATTATAATTCCATTATAATGTCATATATAATATAATTTACTCCATCCTTTATACATCCCACATATGGCATTAACGATTCAAATCACTTTGAGGGGGTGGTAGTCCGCACTTCCTAAAATGAAAATATCGTGTTTACCCATAATGGAAACAATAAAGGTATGCCATAAATGAAAAATACAGAACCTTAAGTAAAACATAAATATATTATATATCATGTATAAATATAGTGACATCTTAATGGCCACCTTTTAAGGTGTTATATGAGTGGTGAACAATCATCATTTCGTGAGGCAGAAATTCGCCATCCACAGAAACAATGTGTTCTTTAACCATTAGATATAGGTTTGTGTAAGTGTAGCTCGAATACTTCTTATAACAACATCCTATTATATTGAGGATACTAGTGTTGTTACAAAATAAATGAATAAAAAGAGTTTAGGGGGATGGATAATCAAAATAAAACAAAATAACATAAGAGAAGACAATACCTTAAAATCGGGTAACTCTTTTGATTTGAGCCAAAGGCTTCCTTGGGAAGAATTATGCCCAAAGTGATGCTTCTAGGAGTAAGGGAGGGAAGTTGGGAGAGTATTTGGACAGATTTTGGCCGAGCCAAAAGGCTTTGAAAGTGTGAATAAGGTGGTAGTGGTGGGGGCCTTTTATAAGAGGAGAGAAGGAGCACTCTTGGAAAGTAATGAAATGTTACTTTATTAAACAATGAGTGTCGGATTTTAAAGGTCCCACACTTATATATTTCGAGGATAATGTGATAAGGGTTCTAAATCTACTCATCTAATAGGCTTTGGAAAAATGTAACTCTTATATTTTACATTATCCATCCATTTTATTAAAATCGTTAATTAATGAGGTAATTGTTGCATCATCATGGTGTCATAAATAATTAAATTTATTTAATTTCTAAAAATTGAAAAAAAAATATCATAATGTATTAAATCTTTTTATCTTTATAATAAATATTTATAGTCAAAAATATGACTTGTATAACCCCAATTAAAAATTGTTTTAGTAAAATAACTAATGTTTGTGACATTTTTATTTTAACTTTAAATAAAAGTTATTTATGTCATTTTCCTACCAAAGTGGCTCCATGGGGTCCCCAAGTTGACCCATGTATTTTGTTGGTCGGCCATGACTCATCCAATAGGGGTAGGACAAGTGTAAAGGTCATTTCATATTTTTATAATACCATTTTTACCTTAAATTTCACTAATTACCTTTAATCGCTATTAATTAAACTTAAAAGTTACTATTCACCAAAAAATTATTTTAATCCCATTGAACCACATTTTACTTCCTAATGACAACCATGTATGTCGGATTTTTTAAAATCAAATCACAGAAGTGGTAATGTTTCATTTAAACGAAAAATCAGTTTTTTAACTACCACTTAGTGGTTTCACTATTCATCAAAAATTGAAGTTTTTCAGAACAATGCCAAAATTTCACCCTAAGCTATAATTGATATTCTGAATTCAAAAATGATGTATATTTTTAAAAATTCCAAACATATAAGTTGCATTAATTAATTTTATAATTAATTTCCGTTGTCACAACAAATAGCATGTTTTTAAGAAACAATATATATCAAAAGATTGACAATTGTTTATGTCCAATTTCAAAGTGAAATTAATTATAATAAACACCATTGGATAAAATGGTAAACATATATTCTAATTATACTTTTAAAACACTCAATAGTATAATTTATCACTATAAATTATTTTGATTAAAAAGGTTGTTTTTAAGTATTTTTCACTATTCATAAAAAATTGGAAGTTCTCAGAAAAATACCAAAAATTCAACATAGGCTAATTTAAATATTATGAATCCAAAAATGAAGTCCATTTTCAAATTTAAAATTTATATAATTTCAAAAAGTGGTTATTACTATTCATAACTACTACTTTTATTGGTCGTGGTGTGTTAGAACTCGAGGTTGCGTACAACACACGTTGCTCTATTATTCAAAGAGGAGTGTACCATGGAAGCTTGGGGTGTTACATTCTCCCCTCCTTAAATAAATTGCATCCTCAAAATTTGAAATTTTTCTTTGAAAATAAAAGGTTGAAGGTAGGAAAAACCTTTGTGGAAAACCCACATCGGAAATAAGGTTAATAAAAATATAACTTTAAAAGAATGAAAGATATGTACAAAGGTCACCCAAGATAGCGTATACTAGGATTCTATGAAAATATGGATATAGAAGAAAAACAAACCATTGAGGTCTGATGGAGAGTTGTAGAACACTGGATTAGGAGAAAGTTAACCATTAGAAAATCACAAACTTGTGATTTGTTAAACGGTCATTGAATCCCCAGTTGGAAAAGTTAACCGACAACGTTTTTGTTTTAAGTAACCTTTCATAAAGTTGAGGAATTTATTTAAGAGATTTAATAATAATTTATGGAAATATATTTACTTGTCATGTAGTCTTTCATTCTTTAATAAATTATTACCACAAACCCATCTTTCACTCCAAATGGTAACAGAACTCAAAAAAATTCTATTTATCCTAATTGTATAAGGTTCCAAATATTACCACATAGCATTTAGATTAGGAAAACTATTTTTTAATAACCAGGGACTTCCTGTAGGCTAGTGGTAGGTAATAAAGGCCTGTCACACTATGGTTGTGGGTTCGATTACTGCAGCTGTGTCTAACGCGACAGGTTATGCCCCACCCTACTGGTTGTACTTTTACTAAAACTATATTATTATAATATTCCAAAAATAATCTTCAGAAATGTTTTAACCTTAAACAATACTATCCAAATATCAACTTAATCCATTCCAACCTTTATAGTTATCCAAAATACTTCTGTCCAACTCACAGTCCAAATTTTATAAGGAAGGTAATCATAATGAAGATCCCTTTTTCCACGTAACAACATGTGAACATCTTCATCATGTATTCTTTTAAAACACTACAACATACTGAATTACCATGATCCCTTATTCCTTATAGAATAATAGATATACTCCTTCTATCCAAAAATGTATAAAAATCACTAATCAGTTTCAAGGATGTTAATAATATCCAATATAATTTATCCAAATCAATCATGTATTATTCCAAAATCACTATCTCGGTATCAGAAACATATTATGGTTTATCATTCTCTCAACCATATATTTTCCAAAAATTTAACCTATTGTGGAGTCACTTTTCTTGGTTCCACACAATCTCAAGTCCTTGATGAAATATTATTACAGTGCAATCCTTATATACTCCATAATTATTATAACCAGTACATCATTGATACAACACTCAAATGACAAAATTATTTAATAACAACATAAGAACTCTAATCATTCCTCTTCATCTGTGGTAGTACTATAACTTGATTATTATCCAATAAAATCATTTGGGGCATACTCTGATTATTTGGACATTGGTTTGCGTAGTGTCCCCACTCCTTGTAGATGAAGCATTGTACATTTGAAACCTTTTTCTTACCCTTGCAGTCACTCACTTGGTGTCCTTTTTCTCCACACTTATAACAAACTCCCAATCCCTTCAGGCAAGTTCCAAGGTGTTTCTTCCCACAGTTATCACATATTGTAAAATTATTCTTTCCCCTCGTCCCTTTATCCATCATTATCTCTTCCATCCTTTTCTTCTCTTTCATCCCTTCAAATCCATAAGACTCAAAGAATTCTCTACTTATCTTATTAACACATGATACTATTTATTCATATGTTGAGAACACATGGGAGACTATTTCCCTTCTAAATGTTGGCTTAATACCGTGAAAGATATAATCCTTCTTACTCTTTGGATCATACGTATTTATGGAGTTCACATTCCTTCTACTGGGCACCATTTCTATACAATGGCATAAACTAGATTAGTTTATGAATTGAAATACATAATAACAAACTTGAAAAACACTTATCATAAATTGAACTATTTATGTATATAATCCATAATCATAAAAAAAATTTCATTGAGGAAGTATAAACTCATAAGCCTTCGTAGTGGTTTGTAAAGAAAATGAGAATTATCCTAACCATATCCCCCAGGAGTGTCGTAACCAAGAGTGCAGCAAGGCCCGTTGTTGTGCACTAGTTCCCATTCGATTCTATCTCAAAGCGGTTTTTTCGGGTTTTACCCCTAGGTACAACTGTGCCAGAGACACCTCTACCTGCTTGTATCTAGAGAGGGATGTATTTCTCAGAAAACTCAAAAAATATCTATAATACCAAAATTCTAGGAAGTTATTCTATACTAATCCTCAAAGTCTATCTTTGGGCTATGTGCTCTAATCAGAGTTTATCTAAATCTAGCTTCCAAGGTTAGTACTAAACTGCCTCTGATACCAACTATAACGCCCCGACCCCAGTTACCAAGAGTCGGTGCATTACTTCGTAACATTGGAATGATCACAAAAGATCATGTCTCGAAAGATCGATTAGTTTAGTAGCCTTGGAAAAACTAGATACATTCATAAATGTTACATTACATCACAATGTGAAAAACTAAAATAACATAGTCTCCATTTTCCACACTCATATCCCCTTCAGACTATCCTTGTAGGTCATTCCTAAAATAATTCATCACAACCTGGAAAAATTAAAACATTGAAAGGGGTGAGCTCAGATGCTCAGTAAGGATAACAATATAGCAGAAGCTTTCATAAATAAACATAAACATTTAAGGCAATGTATGACTAAAACAAAAGCCTTTTAAACTTGAACTTCAACATAATATGGAAAAAAAATTATATAATGTCATTTACTTATTCACATGGATATTCTACTGGTCAAATAATCACATGCAATATCAATAACCACTTTCATAATGATGGAATGCATAATGCCAGACTATCATAACCACGTAGCCAAGGCCTTGTGCCAAGACCAAAAATAAGATTTTGTCAAGGCCTCATGCCAAGACACTAGTTTGTCTCATGAGACCTGCCGATGCATCGAGGAGCTATAGCGGGCTCCACCCGTCACTTATTAAGTCCAATGCATTCCTCATATGAACAGGTTTAAACATATCATAAACCATAACATAATCATATCACATAAAATATGCATAATGTAAACATAACATTTCCACATTTCAATCACAAGATATCAATAAAACACATTTATATAATAAAAACACTTTCAAAAACATTTTCAATACCAAAATAAAAAAAATTAAAAATTGATATTTATTTTTCATTTTAAAAAAAGGTATGGCTTGTAGAGGAATCTGAAACTCAAATAATGGTCACAGCAGTAGAGAAGTCGTTGTCACCACATACGTATGACAAAAAACATTCTCTTTTGTCGTTTAGTAAACGCTTCGTATAAAAAATATTCCTTTTGAATAAACGTAAAAGTCAAAGGGGTTTATACACCGTATAAAAGAAGGTTGTGTATAAAACAAAATATGCCTCAATGAAAGGAGATTGAGACGAAGTCCCATACAAAGATCATTTTTTTAAATAAAATAGATCTTTTATGTGTATTCACTATAATTACACATAATGAAAGTACAAATACAATATTGGACATAATAATATCATGACATAATTTGAATGTAGGAGATTAACCCAAAGAATGTAAATTGGGTTAAGAAGTTCCCTTACCTTGCGTCCTATCTTGACTCGACCGTTCTTTAACCTCCTGAATAATAAACTAGAGTTAATTTATAATTGCTTAATAACCTTTTTAAAGTTTTTTATTCCTTTTATATCAATTATTACCATGGTATGAACATTATGTAATTATTTAAGTTAATAGCGGTCGTTTTGTCGATCTTTGGTACTTGAGTCGAAAATAAACTTCTTATAATTACAAGTCGTTCATGTGGTGAAATATCCATTATATCCAGAATTATATTCATGATATATATATCATATATCTCATATATATCCATTATATACATGCATTTATAATATTCCATAACGTTTAGAGGTAAGAAATGAAATGCACCGTTCATGGAGACGGTAAGCCGTACGTACTCATGAATGCTACTTTCATTTCTATTTAGTATTTAATGAAATCATAATGATATAAAGGTATATTATAATTACAGTATAATATCATATATAATATCATTTACTCCATCCTTTATACATCCCACATATGGCATTAACGATTGAAATCACTTTGAGGGGGCGGTAGTCCGCACTTCCTAAAATGAAAATATCGTGTTTACCCATAATGAAAACAATAAAGGTATGCCATAAATGAGAAATACATAACCTTAAGTAAAACATAAACATATTATATATCATTTATAAATAGAGTTACATCTTAATGGCCACCTTTTAAGGTGTTATATGAGTGTTGAACAATCATCGTTTCGTGAGGCAGAAATTCACCATCCACAGAAACAGTATGTTCTTTAACCATTAGATATAGGTGTTTGTAAGTGTAGCTCGAATACTTCTTATAACAACATCCTAGTATATTGAGGATACTAGTTTTGTTACAAAATAAATGAATAAAAATAGTTTAGGGGGTTGTATAATCAAAATAAAACAAAATAACATAAGAGAAGACATTACCTTAAAATCGGGTAACTCTTTTGATTTGAGCCAAAGGATTCCTTGGAAAGAATTCTGCCCAAATTTAGGATTCTAGGAGTAAGGGAGGGAAGTTGGGAGAGTATTTTGACAGAGTTTGGCTGAGCCAAAAGGCTTTGATAGTGCGAATAAGGTGGTAGTGGTGGGGGATTTTTATAGGAGGAGAGAAGGGGAACTCTTGGAAAGTAATGAAATGTTGCTTTATTAAACAATGAGTTTCGGATTTTAAAGGTCCCACACTTATATATTTCGAGTTTAAGGTGATAAGGTTTCGAAATCTACTCATCCAATAGGCTTTGGACAAATTTAACTCTTATATTTTACATTATCCATCTAATTTATTAAAAATTTTAATTAATGAGGTAATCACTGCATCATCATGGTGTCATAAATAATTTAATTTATTTAATGTCTAAAAATTATAAAAAAACTATCATGATGTAGAAAATATTTTTATCTTTCTATGTAATATTCATAGTCAAAAAAATATTACTTGTATAACCCCATTTAAAAATTGTTTTAGTAAAACAACTTATGTTTGTGGCATTTTTATTTTAACTTTAAATAAAAGTTATTTATGTCATTTTCCTACTAAAGTGGATCCATGGGGTCCCCAAGTTGACCCATGTATTGTCTTTGTCGGCCATGACTCATCCAATAGGTGTAGGACAAGTGTAAAGGTCATTTCATATTTTTATAATACCATTTTTACCTTAAATTTCACTAATTACCTTTAATCGCGATTAATTAAACTTAAAAGATACTATTCACCAAAAAATTATTTTAATCTCATTGAACCACATTTTACTTCCTAATGACAACCATGTATGTTGGATTTTTGAAAATCAAATCACATAAGTGGTAATGTTTCATTTAAACGAAAAATCAGTTTTTTAACTACCACTTAGTGGTTTCACTATTCATCAAAAATTGAAGTTTTTCAGAACAATGCCAAAATTTTACCCTAAGCTATAATTGATATTCTGAATTCAAAAATAATGTCTATTTTGAAAAATTCCAAACATATAAGTTTCATTAATTAATTTTATAATTAATTCCCGCTGTCACAACAAATAGCGTGTTTTTAAGAAACAATATATATCCAAAGATTGACAATTGTTTATGTCCAATTTCAAAGTGAAATTAATTCTAATAAACACCATTGGATAAAATGGTAAAAATATATTCTACTTATACTTTTAAAACACTCAATATTATAATTTATCACTATAAATTATTTTCATTAAAAAAGTTGTTTTTAAGTATTTTTCACTATTCATAAAAAATTGGAAGTTCTCAGAAAAATACCAAAAATTCAACATAGGCTAATTTCGATATTACGAATCCAAAAATGAAGTCCATTTTGAAATGTGAAATATATATAATTTCAAAAATTGGTTATTACTATTCATAACTGCTACTTTTATTGGTCGCGGTGTGTTAGAACTCGAGGTTGCGTACAACACACGCTGCTCTATTATTCAAAGAGGAGCGTACCATGGAAGCATGGGGTGTTACAATACCCATAGAAACATTAGCACACCCACCCCGCATGATACACAAAAAATAGATACGAAGGAAGAAACCTACTTGGATGATCAGCGATCAAAGTTTCTCTCCACGCACCAAGAACTAGGGATGCATGAAATGAAATGGATGAACTCTGGGGACTCTAAGAGTGAGTAGAAAAGCTCCAACACAGGCGCACCACTTTCCTAAGGAAGGGTGACTCCAAACACACCAAGGATAAGAAGGAAACTAGCTAAGAGGAAGAATGAATGAATTCCTATGCGATACAAAGGAGAGATCCTGGAGTTACAGGATATGAAGAATCATAAATGTCTTTAAAGGCGAATCATGGTTTAACCATGTGGTTGGATAGTTACACACAATGGAATTAATTGTTATTTAATAATTCTCATCAGAGAGGTCTCCATAACAGCTGTGAGTTAAATGATTTCCTTTAATCAGAGGAAAATGTGTTACAGGGGAGGAAATGGAAAGTACAGGAAACGGTGTGACACCGAGGAAAATCCACACATTTTGTTAATTCAAGGTTCTTCCAACTCTTACGGGATTTTAGATATCATTTATGGGATTTAATAGGGCTTAAAAGGGGGTATTACATATTTTTATGTCAAATGATACATTGTAGGGGAAGAACTGAAAAAACACAGATTCTAGAAAAGGGTGGCACAAGATTTTGTTGAGACTCCATAACAGTGTATCCATCACGGTGCCACATTTATAGTGCCACCAGTTCAGTGAGACACCGTATTCATTGTCTCCATTTCTATGTGTGACTGTCACGATGCCACCCTCATGGTGAGACACTGTAACGGGGCCACCATCACGGTGTTTCTGTGACCAGTGCCGCCATCACAGTGTTTCCATGACTGGTACCACCATCACACTGCTACCATGACTAGTGCCACTTTTATGCTACCACCATGAGCAGTGCCACCTTTTTTCTGGGACTGCGTTTTTTTGGCAATGTAATGGACGAGGAGGGTCCAGGACAATACATGTTATCTTTAGCATGACTTCTTTTCCATTGTTTAATGTATGGTGCATTACTACTATCACAAAATGATATATTATTGGGATGAAGGGTCATGGTTCAACCTCACTATGATGGGGAAATTTAAACTGGATGATTAGGGATAACACTCAATTTGGTTTAGTCAATTTTCATACATTAGAGATCATGAATTTATAAACCATTCATATTTAAAATAATCAATCATAAATTAATTTAGCGTAATGAGTGAATATATATCTATATAATTGTTTATGGTTTCCCCTCAATGAGTGATTGATTTATATTTTAACATAAATACTAGGACCACCCTGATTTCTTCTATAGCTTATTGGATTTCCTTTACTGATATCATGGAGTTGATGGTGTAGTTGGAAGACCTCCTTGAGGAATTTTTTCATCAAGAAGTGTGTCTCCCTATGTAGATCTTGTTTTATTCTCTATTGTGGTGGTCATGATCTTGAGGAAATGAAATAAAAGTTAACCATGGTTATGGATATCATCAGCCTCTAGTTATGAGAATGGAATATCAAGGATTGTGTTTATGTGTCCCTATAGAAATTAAGAGTTCCTATTTATTTTTTTAGAGTGAATAACATGCCTATGATATTTATAGCATTCGTAAACTAGACACAAATACATTAATAAACTTTATTTGTAATAAAAACAATTAATCTAATCCCTTTAATTTTTGGGATAAAGAGGAATATGATATTTATTTTATTATTTTACTATTATTAGTTTAAACAAATAATCTCTATAATTAATTCTTATAATGTTAGTTAAATATTTTTGAAGACTTTTTCTTTTAGTATTATCAAAATTATGAGAGGATTATTAGTTATCCTCCCAAAATTATAAGTCTATAATCGATATCAGATCGAAGTGCATAACATTTATTTATTAGAGAATGAAAATTGATGTATTTTTTTATGCTTTTCTAATTAAGTATGAATCTATGAAATGAACCATATTGATAAATATTTAATTCCAAAATGACTTTAATTAAGTGGTTGATTCCCTGTTTGGATACATCAGTTTTAAGATAATTAGTGTCTATATATTCTTAGTCATTGAAATAATAAAATTTTATGAAGGAAGAGAGATTGTTACCCTCCTCTAAATTCAGGTATTTATATTAAATTAACCTTACGGAAAATCTATTTAAAATATAGTTAATGTTATCCCATAGGTTGTGATTATGGTTGTGTTATTTTTGGAAGTTGTTATCCTAGGGCATCCAACCAGCAAATAGTGTTATTTGAATGGTTTGTACTATTAACTTTGGATTGCAGCTGAATTGGTCATCAATGATAAATGGATAAATTTATGGTTTTTTGTGAAGTTTTTTTTATTTTTTTATATTATATTTAGCATCCTTGATAAAGGATAATGAACTCAACTGAGTCATATTTAGTATTGGGTGTGACCTTCTCTATATAAATATGTGTGTATGTGTACTCTCTACTAATGTTAAAGTTATAAGTATTTTATTTTCCTTGTTCTTTTTCTAGAAGTTGTTTGCCTAAAATGTTTTTTATAAAAGATATTTGATTGATGAGGTAGACCTCCAAGGGTAGGTAAGGTTGATGTTTTTTTGGGTAAGTGTATAAATTTTATTTTTGTGCATGGTAGAAGAGTTTCAATTACAAATAAATTATTCATGATAAATTCCTCTTGATCTCTTTTAAAAGGTATGAATCGTTATTCTCTTTCTAGATGTACTAAAGTTGAAAAAATATGTCAATATTGATGTATACGGTTGATTTCTCCCTACAATTCCAAGATGTTTATCCACTAATGGATGATAAATGTATTGGGAGGTAAATATTTTAACATTTTACATTATGTGAGTTCATTATTTTATTAATTCATTACACCAAAATGGGATTAATAATTTTGTTACAATAAAGAAGTGACGGTCAGTAGATGTTTTAATGATGGTGATTTTAGTGTTTATTTTTCATTCATGGTTCTTATTCATTTTCATTGAAGAATTTGAACCTCTATAGGTTGATAAATCATGTGTCACTGTTACCACCCTTTTAAATGGGGTTAATTTATGAGCTTCCTAGTTTAACCATGGTATTTTTTTTCTTTTTGAGTAGAAGTGTTATAAGGGTGGGTTGAATATATTTTATTATGTTTATTTTAAAATATGGATTAACAAAATTTTGAGTTACAAATCCACAAACCCCTAATAATGTATAAATTGAAAATTTAACCTAAGGAAAACATCAGAAATATTTTCTAATTGTTTCATTGATCTAGTGTTTTGATGTTTACCCTTGATTTGTGTTTTGGTGAGATTTTGTATTGGTTCATATTTAAGTTAATATTTTATATTGTCTTATTAAATTAATTATTTTCCTATGATTATAATCATTTATACAATTCAAACATATTTATAGATAGAAATTTTGTCATTATGGTTTTTCTCATAATGAGGTATTTTATCAAGGAGGTTTATAATTCATGTTTTGGATTTCATGCCCTAGTCCGGTTCAGTAACGGGTTGCTAAAATAATGCATTATTACTTAATTTCTAGTGATATAAATTCATCCCATCATCCTTGTTATATGAATTATAATATATATATGAAATAAACCCTAGAGATTAAGATAAGATTGGGGATGTAGATCTTTGAGGACCCAACTATTTAATGAAGTAGTCGTGGATTCATGAGACAATATTGAAAAAAAACATTTTCATCAATGTTTAACCATTAATCTAGTATATTATTTTTTATTTTAATTAATTTTTTAATTGAAAATTTACTTTCATCAAATTTCCATATAATCATCAATGTTTGAATCAATGAGTATCCATTATTTAATATTTTTTATAGTTGTTTCTATTGAGAAAAATATTATTTGGCATAATAATAAACATCATTATTGAACCATTGAATGATTTTAATGGAATTTGTTTTCTAGAAAAAACACTTGGAAACTAGAACACTAAAATCTAAAAAAAATCCCCTACACTCATTCACATTTTTCCCCCATGTGATAAACATTGACCATCGACCCCCATTATTTATGGGGGTCTAATGAAGTTATCGAGTGATAGAAAGATGAAAAGGAATGAATATCGGTGTTAGTAGTTTTTTAAAGTAGTGTTGAAATGGAAGGTTGTTGTAGTGTCAAAGGTAGGTGGTGTTGATTTAGGGAATAAGACTAGAGAAATATGGAGAGGTGGAAACACAAAGTCATGGTGGTGTATCACAATATTGTGGGAAGACTAAAAGATGTGGGGAGTATCCAGTTTGGGCTACAATATATAGTGGTGCCACATATCGACCTCTAATAGGTAAGGTAGAGAATGAGAGTGTAATATTATTTTCAATATCAATGGTTGGTTTTTAGGAAGTAATGATTGCGGATGAGAAGATATTATATTAATTAGATCTAGGGAAGCTGATGTGATAACACATTGTATAACTTCATAGTACATATCATGTCTCTTTTTCATGCTATGTATGGGTTCCATAGGGTTTTAAATATCACTCCTTGTGTATCCTTCATGAACATGTTGTGTTATGTGTCATTCATGTTAATAATTTATGTTGAAATTTTTAATATCACAATAATTATAAGTTTATTTTACAATTATTATTTTACTATGTCAACTGACCAATGATGTGTTTGAGTACACAACCTACTTAAATCCAACTGAAACATGCCACAGAGTTTGGGGAAGTATACCATGTATAATATATCTACATGTCTTGGGTATATGAAATAAATGGAAACTAAACCTAAATAATTTCATTACATGTATAAATGTTTTCAATTATATATATATGGAGAAACACAATATCAAGACTCTATGGTATATTATAAGATATCTCTTATGTCTAAAAAGTTTTTTCACCTAATTTGAATGTGTTATAGGTTGACATGACATGATAGGATGGTGGTGGTAAATGAATGGTTTTTATTATTTATTATAAAATGTGTTTAACATAGATTATATCTTTTACATTATTTACTTTTTTTTCTTCAAACCACCTAACATGGATCTCATAATTGGACATATAAAAATTACATTATGAGTTTTTTCAATAAAGAGTGTGATTGTTTTATCCTATTTGATATCATAGAATTTTCAGGTGGATTTTTATATAGGTTGATGATCTTTTCTTAATTGAGTTGAATATAGAGTCCATTTTAGGTCTTTCAGAGTCGATATAGGGTTCTATACACCCCTAAAAACAAATTCATTATAGGGAATCATCCCCCACATGATAGTTACTCAATATGGTGTTTAGGAACTCCCTGAAATTCGGGTAATGTTCCGCTATTGATTAGGTGAATTTTAGGAACTCCCTTAATCACATATATTTCCAGATATATTCCCCACATGACTAGTAATGGGTTTAAGTACTCTCCTGGGTAGATATTTTCCTCAAGGAATGATCCCATATATAATAGATTATGTTCTTGTTTTCCCCATAATATGGTGTGTATTTCTTTATCCTTGGGTTGTGGTGCAACATTGATCAATATATTATTTCCTCAATGAGGCATACTCCCTAACTACAGTTATGCGGAGGTATCATGGATGTTTTAAAAAACATTTAAATTTATTTTTTTGTGTCAAGATACATATTTGGAATTCATGGATTCCTTGAAGATTTGATATATAATTTGAATTTAAAATATGGGATTTTTATGTCATATTATAATTAGGGAGTAATTTGTTTCATATAATATGTAAACTTTTCTAGATTTGATCTATGAATATTTGAAATATTCCTTTATCCTTTGTTCTCATAATCCATAAAAAATCTAGAAATTTGATTCCCATATTAACATAGTGTTTTTATTTGAACTATTATTTTTAATTTTACCCTTTTTTACGGCTTGTTACAATATATTTTAATATGAACCCTAGAATAAGCCTTTTTCACATACATTTTGTGTATGTGAAGAAAACTTCTAATTATGAGATGACCTTGATGGGCATCGATCTGGTAGTGTTAGAGTTTAGTTGTGTATTGTCATTATAGATCGATAAGGAATCTATAAAATATTGATCTAGGAGTTTTTATAGGAAGAATGGGATTTCCCTTTTCATATTTCTAATTTTAGTAAAAATTTAATTTTCATTATCCCACTCACAAGATTTTTCAACATGGTTTTTATTTTTATTGATGATGTTACATTCATGAATTATAATTATATTTTTAGGATTCTAATTAATCATGGGTGGTTATTTGTTATTAGGTTTTCTAAATTTATACATATTATTTATGTTTTATATAGGATATATCCACTCATGTATGAAATGCCTTCTTGGTGATAGTCACCAACCCATAGCTTGTTAGATGCAAACATAGGGTAGAACACATGATGTAACTGTTGGTACATGAAAGACATTTATTGGTCTAGTTGTGGAATATCCCTTTTAATTAATTAGGATAATACTAAAAGACCCATGGGAGTTCAAAAAATTGCATTTATTTAACATTTTATGAAAAACAAAAGTTAATAAAAATATATATTAAAAGTTGTAGAAAAATTCCCATGTCTTAAAACCCTAAATAATTAACATATAAATAGGTAATTGTAAGATCTACCTAACATAGTAGGACAACCTTTTTTAATATAGAGTTTAATTGATAATAAACTTTTTAATTGATGACGTAATCAGTTTAAAAACTATTAAAATAATCTATATTTGAATACCAGAAAATAATTAAGACCCTAACCCAGAAATCCTTATTGAAAGCCCCAAAGGGAAGGGGAAAGAATAATAGAATATAGAGATAGAGAAGTAGAAACTTAATTTTATTTAAAAGTATCACAAGTACATGGTGAATGAAAATAAGTATAATAAGAGGGGGATGAATAGTTAAAATGTGGACTTTCCACTCCCTTTTAATGTGTAATCCAACATGTAGAAAAGAAGCCCCCCTCATTTAATATAACAACCTATAAAAACAAAAAATCCAGTTATATTTATAATTCATTCTGTATAAAAATTAATTTAAATAAATTAATAAATTTAAATTATAAAAAACTAGCTAATATATATTTACATAGGACATAAACCTTCCTTTTAATCTCAATTAATATATCTTCCTAATAATAAGAAGCTCAAATGTAAAAACCCAGTATTTGTGAGTTTTTTAGTAGTGAATGGTCATTAATAATTATTGGATGCATGGTCTTATAAACATGCTTATCAGGTTTCTCCTAAAATTTGTAAATCATTGTCTAAGAAATATTTTTCAAACAATACAAAGTATTTATTATTTTCTTGAATTTTTTTTTAAAATATTATAATTATTAATTTATTTATAATATATGAATTTATTTATTTGATTAAAAATTGAATGTAAAAATTATCTCCACCATAGGAATATATTTCCCCATAAATTTATCAACAATTCCTCTTAACCAATTTAAAAACAACTAATAATAAATCATTTTCTATATACAAAATTATTAATACCATAAAAAGTATTTTAAAAACCTTATATTTCACTAATATATGAATTCAAAGATACCCTTTATATACTCCCAGCTATAGAGGCCATTCAAAATAAATTCATGATCTTGATCAAGATTCTCCATTAAATATATAGTTAACATCAATAATTTTACTTACCTTACATAACCATTGGTATCCAACAATTTAAGGACCCTAAGATTATAAAATATCTTAATTATATCATACCAAACTCCAAATGTGTATCATAAATTCATTCATACAAATCCTTTATTATTTATTAAATTATATCAACTATTCCCTTATCACAGTTATGACAACGTTATATAGGGAATCAAATAAACACAACAAGAGATGTTATAACTTTTAATAATCATTATTGTATAATTTAAAAAAAATACTTACTATAAATAATAAGACACTCCAATACCAAATAAATTCCCAAAATGGATCAACAATATTAGAATTACAATTTTCTAATTTATATTTTCATAAAATAGAATTATCAAACTTTATTATGTTATCTTGGAATCTAACACCCATGTTTCCATAATCAGTTTCCCAATCAATTTATATCATTTTTTACTTAATGAAAATTTTCAATTAAAAGGAAATGTTTATCAACCCGTTTTAAGTGTAAAAAAAATTAACTTTTATCCAAGTTATTTTTGAAAACAAAAGTATACCTTATAACATTACCCTAGTCAAAACATTATTACTTCTCTAAGATCTACCGACTCAGTAAAATTTACTTTCTGTTACCTTAAACTAAAATTACACTTATTTCAACATTTTAGTAAATCTATATGTGTAATAATGAATAATAAAAACCATATGATAGCCTAAAAGTAGAATTATAACAACTTCTCTGGAGTACTGAATTTCAATTCCCTCATACTAGGGGTAAAAATTATTGGGACTATTTTTTTTAAAAAATAAATTTCACCAGACCAATTTTTTGGGGGAGAAAAATTTCCATCCAACATTAAACACACAAAAATGTGGTTTTCCGAAAAAACTAAAGATGGTTGGTTGAGGAGGTTGAAAGCATGGGACAATTAGGGTTTTATTAACATTATAATAATTCATAAAAACATAAAAAATTCACCTCATAAACATTAACATAACTTCAAATTCAATAATTTTTTCTAATATAAAGATTCAAATGTGGTAATTTTTAACTACCCTATATTTTTCTCTATTAATTCAATAAAATATTATATTTCATCACAAAAATTAATTATATATAATTAAATTTTATGTCAAATAATAAAATTGATATTATAAAGTAATTTTATAATATAGGTTTGTAGAGAGGATCAGGCAAACTAAAAAAGCATAACACATCCACCTAACCTGATCCACCTCAAAGGAAAAAAATTACCCACCTCATCCAATGTGATTTTACTGTCTTGTATATGGGTTAGATTGGGTGGGGTTTCTTTTTCATTTTTTCAGTTTTTTCAAACCCATATTAATGTACCATAATTAACTCATACTATCATAAAAATAGTTTTAGAAGGAACATTGGAACACTAAAGAAATTAAAATAATTTATAAGGCTTTACCAAATATTCATCTTCATATCTCTTTATATTAGTTTGATTCTCCTCAAAGACTAAATTGGAACAAAAAGGAATTAAATTATCTCTCATTGTAAGATGTATGATTTTATCTTATCTTTAGGCTTCCTACCTTTATAAGGGTATTAATTTATATATTTTTAGTATTATATATTTAAAAGAGGGTGAAAATTATTGTTTTGGGATATACACAGTTCCAAAATTTTCATCACAACTTCCTAAAACCATGCATTAACCCCTAGTGTAATTTTCTCATATGTATAGTTTCTACGAATAGTTACAAAATTGTTTTAAAAATAATTAAAAGATACTAATATGAAATTCCCTCGTAAAATTATAGAAAAACATGCAACCTAATATTGTTACTCTATATATAATAATATTTTAGGTAAAAAAGTTCCAATGATACCTAAATTTTATAAATATAACCCCAAACTTCTAGAAACCCTGAACAATTAATCCCATTTATTATTTCATGATCAAGCATCTACTATAATTTTAAAACACATATTTTTGTTCCGAAATAACATTTTTAATTTCTATCGATAACTTTCACCAAAACTCAATAAAAAATATCAACCTATTGATTTCCAATTTATTTTTACTTAATAATAAACAAATATATCATTTAAATAATTATTCATTCATTTCAATATTCATAATAGACATCATTATATTTTAATCCCATAAAAAAGAACCTAAATTATCTTATCATGGTATCATATAAGGAATTATACCCTAAAATTGGGTTTAAATAATGATAAGTATCTTTCCAATATCCCCTTGCAATAATCTTCTTTTATGGTTATTTGAAACACAATTCTTTTCCTTGTGATATATAAATTTTTTCATATACAAATACAAAAAACCAATTTTACTTGGAGCACCCACAATATGAAATGTCTATAGAGTGTAACCATGGAGATCTTTGGATGTTTTAAAGATACAATTAATTGTACTATTTTGGGAATTTTTATACCAAACTCGCTACATATCTTGGTTTGCAACCACTCATATGAATGATAACTTTTCCTCCTTCACTAATAAATAACTCACTTCTTTATCAATTTAATTTTTTTATCTCTACTAGTTAAAAAAACATTAATCTTCTATTTGACTTTCAATATGATCTATATTTGTTATTATAATGATCTCTCTTATTTCTTTAAACCCTTATATGATGCATCCAAACTCAACAAGTTTCTTGAAAGAACATTTCCTACTGAATACCCACATTTTCCCTTGTTTTACCTATATAATTTCGTATTCATGTGATTGATTTATTCCTATAAGTTAATATAAAATCCCAATATTTACCTTTAGAAAATCACCTTTTTTCCTTTACTAATCATAGTAATATTGATCCATCCATGTCCTCAAAAATTGAGTCAAAATATTCCCATTAAATTCATTAATCTCCCTCTTAAAAGATAGGAAATAGAATCTAGATTTTATATTAAGATTGACTAAACCATGATTTGGTGAATATAAAACACTAACATATTTATTAATTGAATTAATTGAATGTATAATCCCTGAAATTGAATGCCACTATTTATTTAAAAATACATCCATTTAATTCCTTTAAAACATAAATAGAATAATCCATGAATGAGTGCTGACCAAACCATAATGTGTTTCGATAATAGTTTCATCCTGAAATAAAATTCAAATAGAAAAATCACCAAGAATCCAACCCTTCATTGTTTTTATTTGAGCCTTGATGACCACCAAATTAATATTTCACATTCCCATGGAATAGAGGATTCCACTAAAACTATCTCAAAAAATGAATATCATTACACCATTTTCTAGGACCAATTAGCCCTCTTATACATAATTCCATTAAATTTTTTATTTTTAATAATATTTCCCATTTTCACCAAAACATCATAACTCCAAAACTATATAAAATAACACCACATAAATATATTCAAATATATATCATTTTTTCCAATTAATCATAGTCACAGTTAATGATGGAGAATTATATATGTAAATCACATATCTTGAAACATGATCAATAAATTCACCTATTTTAACAAAACATTGTATAATTAAATAATTAATTGCTATAGAACTATTGTGTGGTTTTTTTCTATCAACTAAACTTCCACCAAAGTCTCTAAACATCCTCCAACATTCATATCACTCCATGTAATGAATCTTCAAAGATAAACTATTTCTTTTGGATGATATCATTCATTATTTCTCAAAAAATACAACATAAAAACACCTATATGGTTTACCCTAAAAATATATCTTTATAACATTTTTTAAAGAAACAATACTTCAAATAAAATCTCTAAAAGCTCATTGGAAAATAATCTCTACCAAAACATTCTTTATAGTGTATTCATTGAATCACTAATTATCTACTTTAAGTCGACCGGGTTCTTGATCTTTGTGAGGAATGATATTTAAATAAAAAAATTACATGTGAAGAATTTAATTAAGATAATTTATTGATACCACATGGCACATCACTTGTTATTTTACATGAATTTATATTAGATCACATCATATCCTTCAACTTGTTTCATATTTATTTACTCTATCATAATACATTTCCCCAAAAAAGAAATAATAATCCATTTAATTGATGTGTTATTTGTCACGTTGAGACTCATTCATATATATCCACCATTGTTAATAGACCTATAGAGATATTCTTTTATGTTTAAGAAATTATTTACAATTAAATCAATCAACTACTCTATAGAAACATACCATTCCATAACCCAGTTACTGAAAATAATACCATTAATTATTTTCCAAACATCGAGTAACAATCACCTTTAGTGTAGTGGGAAATAATAATCAAAACAATTGAAGTATATATAGTTTGATGAACTCTACATGTTAACGAAATATTTAAAAAACATTCATTAAAATTTTCTTTCATTATAATATATATAATCTTTTATTGAGTAGAAACATGTTATAAAATATATTTTCCCTTAATAAATGTTATTCTTGATAAATTTATATTTGATCTTGATCTTCTTCCACCATGAATGATGGAAAAAAAATTCAATAGTTTATAACACTCAATTTATCACACATTATTATAATTGATGAATCCAAATATAATATAATATCCTAAATTTTTTATTTCTTACAAATTTTTTGAATGAAATATTAAGTATATGCAATGTATTATGTTTCTATAGAGCTATACTAAATGTAATATTTCATTTTTTCTCCTCTACTAAATAAACATGACTTGATTAAAAATGAACTTCTCTATGTAGACATCCTAATAACTAATTATCATACCCAATCAATAACTATATATATCTATAACTCTTTTTGTGATGAATATTTTTAATTTAATCTTAAATCTATTATGACCATGATATATTTAATTATACATTCCACTATAAAGATATATATTTATTTGGGATAACATTGATACCATATAGCCTAAATATTATCCAATATAATGTTTTAATTTATATTGTTATATATAATATTCTTCAATAGATTTTTTATACTCTTTAAGATTATTTTTTTTAATTATCATCTCTTGATGACTACATCTAGGTAATAAATAGTGTTTACATATCCGTTATATCATCATTTTAAATTTTTTTAGTTCCTCCAGAGAATATTTTCACTAATAAATAACAGTCCCATTCTTTTCACATATAACATGTAGGCTAGGAAAACAATTTCATTTAAACAATAAGAAAAATTATGAACTCAATCCTCAAAAAAACCTAAGAAACCCTTAGACTAATCTTCATTAAATCCAATAAAGTGTTTTTTTCATCCAATTAAATAAGAACCAACATCCCTCAATCATCCTTCTTTTGATCATTGATGTTATGATCAACTACTACATGATTGAATATAAAATTATATGTATTTGATCAAGAATATATTAAAAATGTATTGGTTCATTCTACATCCCAAAAAGTTCATTCATAAAACAACATGCTTTGTTATCATATACTTGTATAAAAAATACACATAACAATATAATGTATATTACTTCATCAAGGAATATATTGATAGATTTTTATTTATTTTCTTTCAAGAATACAATGAAATTCCTTTTAATTTATATGGTTTTTGATAAATGTATCATTTCATATTAAAAATTAAGACAAAATGTATCATCCACCTCGATTCCTTTAAGTTAGGACAACCCTTTACAAATACATTATAGTATGTTTCAATTAACATTTACATATTTATTCAGATAATTCTAAAAAACATATTTTGTTTGGATAATATGTTTTTGCTTTTTCATAAAAAAATTTGTCCCCATTTAATTTTACTGAATTTTGTTAATCCATTCCTTCATAAATAAGATCTAACATCAATATTTAGTATCCTAAGAAAATATTTTGGAATCTACATTATATAAGTTTGATATTTTCACAGTTATTTCATTCCCCATGTTCTTTTTTCTTATTATTTAGTTTCCTATAGCTAAAAACTTGTTTTATAATCCTTATCATTGGGGTGATTATGTGATTCAACATGACCCCATATTCTCCCCCTAAGATAATCAAATCATGAACTCTTTCTTACAAGTATTTTTATTTCTTTGTTGAAATTTCGTATCCTTTAACCAAACACTTATATGTTGCTTTTAAAAATATTTCCAAGCATTATATTGAAACATTTTCATTTAATTACTTCAAATATATTCCATGTAAAACTCTTTTACACCTTCAGATATTAACTTATGATGTATTTTATCTTTATTGAGATTAAAGAAATTACATCCAAATATATTAAATTAATTTAATTTTCCCATATTTCCATTAAATATCTTTTATAGGGTATTATACTAAACCATACATAACAATTTCCTATATTTAATTTAAAATTTTTTCAAGTATATATCCTACAAAAATTTCATTGATAGGCCTTCCTCAGTAATTTTAATTTGATCTATATTATTGGATATCTTGTTTCCCTTTCTTTGAATCCATTTTATAGAGTGATTTTCAAAACCAAAACAAGATTACATATCCTATACCTATCAAAATAATCAACCACGTGGATATTTATAATCACCATGCCATTATTTATATGAATTTTTATAAATTTCAACCAAATAATCCTACCTAGTAATCTTTAGTATCATGTAATGAAATAAAATACATCATATTTTTGAGAAATCACCATAAAATATTCAATTACATTATAATCATTGATGAATAATTCCAACTAACTTATTCAATCAAAATCTATTGGTTATATTGGTATGAAAACATTGACATTCATTAATTCTAACAACATTATCAAATTATTATCCATCAGATTATATAAAATCCTAATGATCCTTTCCTTTTTAAAAGAATCACATGAACACATATGATCATTTTTATGACAAGTTATTTCTAATATACATGTATTCATCAATTAATCATATAATTAATTTTATCATATGTATGTACCACTTTTATGTGATAATTGATTTTCTTATTCATTTATAGAAATAACATATTACCCTATATACTTTTAATTTTTATAATCCCCTCTTTGAATTTTTCTTTCATCACAATAACACTATGTTTTCAATTAAAACTAAAGGTTTTCTTGGTAATTTTTAGTAAAATACTTGACATTTCAACTACTTGGTTATTCTATATAAACTGTGATCATAACATTTTACAGTGGCTAAATTCATTCTCCTAATGTAATTTTCACAAATCGTTTATTTCCCAATGAAAATAATATTCAATCCTTTACTATTTATTAGGATTACAACATCATCCAAGATTATATAATTCTTGTAGAAAGATCATTATTTTTTATAATATATAAAATTCACCCACTTTTAAGAATCCAAACACCACAATAATATATTAATATTAGAGAAATATATATTAAAAATTCCATATCTTCCTTTTAATATTGATATAAACTTATTCTTCACATCCTTCAACAATTTATATGCATGATCTCCTTATATATATGATGGATCTACTTAATTTTATATATTTCAAATTGAATTTAAATTTTTATATTGCATGATGACCCATTGAATGGTTGTGAATAACAATTTCAAGTCTCCTTATGAACACTAATTTGTATCCATGGCACTATTCCCATAACCTTCACCCAAAAAACGTTATCCATTAAACATAAATAATGATTAATAATTTATACATGTCTACCTACATTATTCTGGGAAATTACTGTAAATATTTTATTTTTAAAATAAGTATTGAGAATGTTCCACGTTTTTATAATAATAACACTTCATATTTTTTGTTAAATACAATATATTTTTAGTAGTAAAAAATAGTTATTTGGGTTATCCCAAATCAATATTCTATCAAAGAGTGGAGTATTGTGACTTTTCATTAACCATTATAGAATTTTTCTTGTGATCAACCCACATAACTACTTTCCCTTCATTTTTATATCTTGGTTTTCATGACATTCTCATGATTTTTTATGTGATCTCAATGTCTCACCCTTTCCATTTCCACAATATATTCAATATAACAACCCAATTCCATTACAAGATATAATTTTATTTCATTTTCCTCTTTATTTCATATCAATATAATTATCTCCTCTCTTAGCTACTCAATAATTTAACCATATCATTCAAAAAAAATTCAATCCATCGATAATATGAGATTACTATTCCACCCTTATCTTGAGCACAAAATCATTTTTTTGATATTTTTGACATACCCTATTTTTTGTTTTAAATATCTTCCATTAAATCATCATTAAATTCTAATTTTTGTTGTATATGAATTTTTTAATCACATTCCACAGCTTTATCATTATTCATTTTGGTCAGCCATACATATATTTTTCTAGTTTTTCCTCTACCTCGACATTGATTTCAAAAGTTCCAAAAACAATATCATATTTTCCAACACATTGGTATTTAATTCATGGTTATTAAGGATAAACATATGTAATTATTTACCAAGGTCTTTTAAATCCTTGTTTTTATATTTTATTATTTTATTTTTGTTATTAAATACCAATAAAAAAGTTTATATTCTTAATAAAATTAGTTTTTCTGTCTTATTCCAATTATCATCATAGAAAGATTTATTTTATACTTGATAAAAATCATCATCATCATAGAAATTTTTATTAATAATATCATAGTCATTCCAAATATTTAAATGTTAAATTAAATTTCATGGAGGATTCACATTTATTTTTTTATGTTTTTTATAAATACAATTTTTATATAGGAAACACATCACTTAAACTATTTATTTTTCATTAAGATCAATTTCAACATTGATCTTTTTCATTCCATTGATGGAAAATTCATTAGATGTTCTTTTACATTGGTTCATCAATACTAGTTCATATCTCATAGAAAACATGAATGGTAGTAAAATAATCCAAAGATATAGTATTGGATTATTTTCCTCAATCATTGAAATATTTGGATTGATGTGAGGTGGAAATATACTAATGATACACTTCAAAATATTAACACTTCAAGTGTTTCTCTATATACAAGCATATCCTCAATCATCATATACACTTGATGAAATAATATATAAAAATTATTTTCATTATATCCTCATGTTGATGTACTTATTCCACAAAATGAGTAATTTTTATCCTAATACCATTGAGTCCCCTTCAGTGGTATTTATAATAGTTTTCTATATTGAGTTTAAGTATTTACATTAAATAACCAATTTTTAGACTATAGTAATAAAATATCTAATAAATTATTAATTCTTTTGATTCATCTCTACAATTCGTTATGATCCCTTTATAATAGATCCAACATTTAAATATTAATATAATTTACATGGAATATATATCTTTGCACTCCCATAACAAATTATCTGATGTTTTACCTAATTTAATTCATTAATAAGTATCAATTATATACATAAATTTTTTAATTCATTTCAGATTCAAAACCACTATCATTGATCATACCCTGAAAAAAACATAAAATAATCAAAATATTTACATTACATCAAATCTCAAACCTCCGTCTATGATACAACTTGATTGTCTATCAAAATTAATTATACCTTGAGGGGGTCATCTATGTATGTTATTTTAAAATAACCATTATAATGATATTGTTTCACGGTTATTAAAAATAAAAATATTTTCCACCATGAATATTTAAGTGATATGTCATAAGGAGATATAATGGATTATACATGGTTCACACACATTGGAATATGTCCAGAAAATAACATAAAGATGTTCTGATGTACCAAAAATCCCCTTAATGACACTTCTTGTTTACAATTTCATAGAAAAATCGCTATACCTCATGGTTTTTGACCAGTCATAAGAATGATAACTCACTAATATATTAATTGAGAAAATTTTATCTCCATTAATAAAAATAATGAATCATTCCTCAATTTTTCTAAATATACACTTCTTATTCATCAATAAGATGCCATCTCTTCTATATTTCAACATTTGAATTATGTATCCAAACCCCTCAAATTTACACAAACAACTCTTCCTCCTAATGTTTCTCCTTATATACTATTTTTTCCAATTTATCTCTTTTATACTTCAAAAAAGATATTGTATTATCCAATATAATAGAAAACATCCATCATTATCTATAACTATGTTTCTTATTTTTTTATCAATCTTGAAAAATTTCTTATATTCATATCTTCAAAAAACAAGTGAAAATTTCCCATTTAAATCCAAAATATCCCTTTTAAAAGATCGTAAATAAAATCATAGTTTTATTAAATAATTTACTATACGAGAATATGGTGATTAGTAAATAATTATATGTTGAGTAATTTAATGTGATGGCTCAAATAACCTAGGCCTTTGAAATCTTCATCCTCCAAAAAAGTGGATAGATTCATTCCTCTGGAAAAAAAATTGGAATATGATACATCATGGTGTTGTCCAAAAAATTACATGTATTTATCAATGTTTCTTCAATAGATTAAAATCCTAGCTAAAATTTCTTTTTCCATTATGGACATGCACCAAGCTAGCCTAAGGGACCTTGTGCAATACACTACTTAATTAAGAAGAATGGTTGAACTCAACCTAGTTGGTCCAAGAAAAGAGATGATTGTAGCATTCAAAGATGGAAATTCATGGGAGTGTTACAGTAGTGCTACCATGTGGGGATGAATAATAGCAAAAGAACTGGCATGGGTAGGTACTGGTGGGGTTCAGGAGCTGACCCCAATACTCACTCTAGTCGACCTAATGAAACCTGAAAGTATAAAGTGGAGAAATCAATTAAGTGTGAAATCAATGTGGAATTGTTGTACAATTTGTACATTATTAAACCACTAAAAAAATATGGAAATTTATGTAGCTAGTAGATATAACCGTTGTGATCCATCAGATATCTTCTAGTGATTAGTGTCTTCTTCCCACACTTGAGGGTTTTGCAGTGCATAGTTATTCTGTCATTTATGAGATGTATAGATCATTACCATATCCATTGAACTTAACTGAAGGCCTCTTCCACATTAAATAAGGATGAAACAATCTTATGAGATTGAATTTCATGATTTATATTAAATTTATTCACTTCCACCCATGAATAGAGAACCCTGAGCCTTGATATCTCTGAATGAAAAATATTATTCAGATGAAGTAAATGTTCAAGATTAATGCATGGGAATAATGGTTATTACATATTTATAAAGTTTTGCATAAAATAATATACATTAACTGAGAATTAGGTTAAGATTATTGACATCTAGAAAACTAGTTCATCTAATGATTTATTTCTGAGATTAAATGCATTCTCACTACCGAGTATGAATTCATGTTAATGAGACACAGATGATAATGAGGATGTTTTGAGAAGAACATGATTCCTCTGATAATTTACATATGGAATCCCCACTACATTCAAGATTATCTACAATGTTGTGATGTCATGTGAATATTGAAGAAAAATTTAATAGCCCAATCCTTTGGGTATTTATATTTATTGATGATTTTCATACTCTATTTCAAGAACCCACTTGTATAATTCATTCATCTAGGATAATCCATGCGTAATAAAAAAGTTTCATATAGAATTTAATAAGTGGATTCCTTCTAAATTTAGTTTCATGAATAATAAATACCATGGGTATTTATGAGGAATAATAATAAACAAAAATAAGGGGATGTACAATTTCAAGAAATATGATACCCAAAACCTTCGGTTATCAATATTTGAAGGAGTATAATTAATGTTTTTATTCAAAAAAACATTTAAATAATTATTTAAATGATGTTTTTAAATCATGGAATTAATGATTTATTATCACATTCACAATTATCATTTTTTATGGATAAATTGTGTATTAAGGTGATTAAATGTTATTGTGAAGAATTTCCAGATCATTTTAGAGAACTCAATACATTTTTGTATCAAAGTGAGTGTGATCCAAATCTGAGTTTTCATGAAGAAGGTGATTACGTGTATCTAATAATTGGAAGAGATAATTTATGTCATTTAAGAGAAAATATGAGTCTCTATACTAGTATTTTTGGAAGTTATTGAGGAAGTAAATGAGAAAGTTTTATAAAGTAATATTGTGGAAGAAGATCAAGAGATAATCCAATAATGGATCATGCATAAGAACAAGGATCTTGTGAATGGGGGGTCTAACTAGTTATTGAATAGGCTCAACAAGAAGAAGATTTTGGGGGGTATGACTAACTGAGACAGAAGAGTTGGATTATTGGGGGGTAAACCAGATCAATTGGATGATTGATAATAGGGGTGTATATATAACAAGGTTATACCTTAACCATTGTAATTAATGATTATATCACAGTGGATAATACATGTTGGGGTGATGAAACAACATGGAAAAGAGTATGATTTTATGAAGAACCTTATAAATACTATGTTATTCCTTATATTATAGTACTACTTCACATGAAATGAGATTAATAAAAACTATTGAGTTGATTGAGAACATAAAATAGTTCAACATGTGAATTTAAAAAGTAGGAAAAGACATAAAATGAGGGTAACAAAGTTTCACCCCCATATCCGTGGAATCTAACCTTCTATTGGTCTCTATAATTGGTATCCAAGAAAAAGACACCACAAAATACCCATTATGTTTTGAATATGGAATTATATAAGGATTTAGATAACATAATTTCCATTATTTCAATAATATAAAAAATGGGTAAAGTGAATAGTGAAGGAAAATATTTCCCCAATAAGAATATGATCATTGGAGATGAAATCAGCCTCCTCTCCTTTAATGAGAATAAGAATAAGAATTTATCCCAGAAGTTTTGCTCTCTAATCAAAGTAAAATCTGAGCATATTATTATTTATGATTCTAAAAATTATGAGGAGAAATAATTTGAAATTTCAAAATCACTCTTGGATTTGAAAAAAAATGCAATTTATGTGATGATTATTCCATAAGATCAAATTTATATTTCAAGGAATTATTTTGAAATGATAAAGAAAATCAATATAGAATCATTCATGAAACTTAATGTTAAATTGTGAAGTATTTATCCTTGGAAAAAAATATTAAGAAGAGTAAAAGTTAACTTCAATTTCAACTCCAATAAAATGAGAACCAAAATGAATGAACCATGTGATACGATATAAGATATTTCCCAAGATATTCCATAGTAAATGTCTATGATGAAGGATTTCATGTTTTGTATCATATCTCTCAAAACCAAACATTAACAAAGGAGATAATAAGATATGGATGATGGTTTAAATTTGAGAGTAATGGTTTCTAAAGTTATAGGTAAATATATAAAAATATTAAATATTTAAGAGAATTTGAAAACCTATGAAGTGAAAATAAATACCCCTTCCAAAACTATCTCAACATCTGTATCAACAAAGAGGGTCCTCGATCTAAAATCTTGATGTTTTGTCTAATGAAAAATCTTTAATTGTGGTCCCAATAAAAATGAATGAACTAAAGTGTTTATATTGAGTAGGATTTGGTTACATCATGATTAGATGTTTTAAAGATACCAAGCCCAAATATGTTAGTAGAACACTAATAGTTCCAACATCTTAGTCCTGGAGAGACCAAATGAGGTTTGTATTTGACTTTATATGTTTTAATTGTTCTAACCTCATTCACAGTGAAAAATATTTCACCTTGATTATTTCATATAAGGGTAAATAAGTCATATAGAGGCACTCCACTCCTATTACATACATTAAAGTAGCCTATCCTAGAAAAAGATCTATTAATATAGAAAATATTTTCATAGATTTTGTGAATAAAAATCAAACATAAATACAATATATCAAGCACCAAAATCTAATCATTCACAAAAACACTCTTGGAATAAAAGAATAAAAATTAGGGAGGAAAAAACAAGAGGTTGTTCTGTCTATAAAGGATGTGAACAAAATACACTCAGTGAAAAGAGTAAATTCCTGGGAAGAAATATTTTCACAATCCATGAATATTTTAAAAAAGAAGGAAAGAACATCCCATGAATATCTTGGAAAGATAAAGAAATAAGGTATGAGAGAAAATTCTCTCCTTGAATGTTTCCTCTAAGTAAATAAGAGGTTCAACTTTACTCCCTATTATTTTTTTCTAACATGCAAGGAATTGAATAAGAAGTGTCATTTTCCAAGGATTTTATCAATTTCTATGATTATGGAGGAGTGAATCCCTTGAGTGGGAGAAAATTTTCATTTGAGGTATGTTGATCGCAATCTCATATCTCATTATTAATTATATTTAATGAGGGGTGTTTGATTGATTAAAAGATGAGACAAGAGGAGAGTTATTATTATGAACCTGGAATTTATTATGTGTTTATTAAAGTTTATATAGGATCATGTATTTCGTGTATATAAAGAACATAGCTTGAGAATTGAGATTTTATGAGCTTGTTACCATGTATCAGTATTCTTCTGGAAAAAATAGATAACCTTGGTTACACCTCTCTTGTTTTCTACATTGGTTTATACTATATAGAATTAGAGTTGATTAAAGAAGGTTATTTTCTATGTTTCATGTGTTATCATTACTTATTTTAAATAAAATTAAGAGAAGATATTTTTGAAATGTGAGATGATATGACAATATTTATTATGTAATTTCTTGATTTTTTAATGTAAATATTTGAAATAAATCTTGTAATATTTTATGATCTAGGCGT
The DNA here is from genome assembly GCA_963277665.1 of Viscum album. NCBI lineage: Eukaryota > Viridiplantae > Streptophyta > Magnoliopsida > Santalales > Viscaceae > Viscum > Viscum album. The sequence continues at coordinate 571,066,730 of OY728122.1, read as the reverse complement.
TGAGATAGTGCAATATTTTGAGGATCTTTGATCCTGAAATAAATATTTGAAAGATATAATAATATATTAATATCACATGCATGTATTTTTCCTTAAAAAGTGTAGTAAAACCTAAATAGAGTCTTGGACCAGAAATCGGATTCCACCATTGAGTTCAAAATGTGAGTTTTACCATAGGTGTGACCCAACATTTTTCGGTGTTGGGTATTTGTGAAAAGTTGTCACGGACACTAAAAATAAATCATTTATTTATTATTTTATTTTATTTTTTTGATGTTTAAAAATAAATAACTCCTCTATAAATACCCCATTATGGGTAAGTCTCAGTGTACCCCGCATAATCCATGAGACATAGAGAGGTTCCATGGGAGAGATGCTGGAAGACGACATGTGATTGGAGAATCAGATCGGTACCACATAGATCTTCTACACCAATGAAGTTCATGTATCTCACCAATGATGTCAAAAAATAATAGTTCTCTACTAGTGATCAATCGAAAATCTATGTATGATATTTTATTTATGATGTTTCAACCCATTTATATGTATTGTGTCAAATGTGGATCAATTCCACAAATAATAATTGATTCATGCATCGATAGTCGATTTAAGTTATGGTTTATTTATTTATTTTATTATTGATTATTTCTCTTTATTCAGGTTTTATAAGAAAACGAATCAAGGATTAAATGAAAAATGGATTTTTTTTGTTCCTCGTGTTTATGGTTTATTGTTTTATCCCCCATTTCTTTAAATGTTCTTCATGGGTAATTTCTTTGGCCTACGGTAAGACGAATACAAGGAATTTTATTATTGTTCAAACATTATGTGGTAAAGTAGATCAATACCATGGATGTGGTTCAAGATCAATGGTGTGATTGAATTGTGATGAAAGAGGATGAATAGAGTTTTATTTAATCTGATTAGTGTTCCTCATTCCCCCTAATTTTTTTGTGCGGTGACAACATGGTATGGTGAAAGTGGCACTCTAAGGATAAATTTCTAAGTATATCGAAGCCTATATCCTAGAAACCAATGATATAAAGGGTCATCTAAACCCAAATTGACAGTTCAATACTATATTGTTTAGTAGTAGAAGCATGGATGGGTGACATGGAGGTGCCACCTTGGGTTCTAGAAAACACTAGTTACATGACGAGTGGTCAACAATTACATGCTATGTGGGGCACTAGTTGATTTGAAAGGGTTTTGTGTTAGATATAAGAGTCACACATCATGTGTTCCCTACCACACAATTTGTTAATTCCATATAGAGTCATGTTTTGTATCTCATATGATACACAGGCCCGAGCCAAGTGCACTGGCTAACCTGTGTACTCATACATGGCCAAAGTACATGGTCTAAAGAGTGTACTCAGACATGACTAAGTGTACACGAGCATGGGACTAGGTAGAGGATCATAGACATAGTTGTATGCCAGTTCAAATTTATAAGCACATGTTATGTACTTCCTCTATAATGGAATGAGACCTTTATTACTTCAGTTTGGACAAGTATCAGTTGGGAGTTCTCTTGGAGAATCCACTTGAAAGAACAATGATGAATTATGTTCTCAAATTTGGATTATGGTTCACTATTTTGGATTAGTCTCTTATAGATTTCATGGTTCCCCTCTATGAGACTAGGGTGTGATCCTCTATCAATAATTCTTATAATCGAGGTGGGGTTTGTGGAATCTTTGTGATTACCATGGACACGAAATTGAACCACCATCTAGTAGGACATTTTTTTATGTTTTTTTATCATCAATAATACAATCTCCTATATATAGGTATGATCCATATTTGGTTTTAGTGTCCCCTAGCAGTTTTAGGTGTGATCCCCTCTCTGGGTATCGAGATATTCAAAGATCCAGTTATTACTTCTTTTGAGGGGTCTAATTATCATGACCTCTTGGATGAGTATCACAAGTGATATCATGGATCATGGATTGGATTGTCCCATTACGATCATTACCATGAGTCTTCAATTATTATCATGTGGATAGAGGTTTTAGTAGAGACTATTTTTGACCAGTTTTATGTTATGAGTATATCTTCGTTTATTACTATATTACTATTATGAACAGACCACTCTTGATGCTTTATGCTTAGTGATTCCATGATTTCATAATGGGTATTGTTATACTCACCATTGTATTGGATTTTCATGCATGTGTCATGTCTTATGAATATTATGGACCTTTTTATGGATTCATTGGAGGGTAGGTAGTAGGAATAGAAAAGTTGGGCTAGATAGACCGAGGGGTGTTATAGGATGTTTCATTTGATAGTGGACCCCTTCATCTAATAAGGTTGGAATCTATATAGTTTTTTTCGAATATGCCTATATTTGGAACCTTTATTTCTTGTAGTACTTTTTTCTTACTCCAATGTGGTATAGATGTTGAACACGAATTTATGGTCTTAGTTTTTTTACTTTTTCATCATTGTATCGTCTTGGAGACGTGTGAGTGTGTAAAAGTGAACTAGTATAATGCCTCTCATGGATGGGTTATGAATACTCGGTGTTGGTCAAAAAAATATAGCCTATAGGAGGTTCTTTTTGTGTAATCAAACTCAAATTAACATTGTCTAAATGGTCCCATGTGGGCTGGGTTATGATATAATGGTATCATATGTTTTGGTTATACCTTAGGACTAGAGTGCATATTTTTTCCCTAGCTGTGAGTTTTGATTGGGATTAATAGAAACGTTGTTAAAGTGTTCTGAGTTCTGATTTTAGTTCATGGACTCCATTGTTGGTTTTATGGCCCACATATCAATTCATAAGTACTCTCATAACCTATTTGTTCACTCAGAAAATTTATACATTGGTTTTAGGGAAAATAATTTTTCCATGCATCATATAAGAATGGGTAGTGGTTTCCATAACCTTGTTAACTAACCTCCCCAAATATACTCTTTTACCGTGCTACATCATTCTTATTTTTGGATTCCTTTATTATTAAATTCATCTCATATTTCACTACATGATCACAAGGATGATCCTCCAAGTGATGAGGCTTCATTATAAGGTCATGTACAAGAGGTTGTAACTCCAGGTGGGTTTAAAGTTATACCACCAACTGTTGACTAGTAGATAGCAATAGAAGTACTACTTATAGATGCATGTAGAACGAGTGAACTATATGTGTAACAGAGGTAGTGAACTCTAAGGTTTCATTGTGAGTTAGACCCCCATGTATCTGAGGACTGGCTATTGGGAATCACCCATGTTTCCTTCCCCATGTGGATGCCTTCAGATCATAAGGGAGTCCTTTGGGATAGACTTCTCCTAGTGTCTAGTGGGTGATAGTTGAGTCTGGTGGCTCAGTCACATTCCAAGATATCTATCCCTTGTTCATATTCTGTGTGTCTCTTCAAGGATGAGTTTTATTTATCCATGTTGTGATCAATGTGCATCTAGGATATTTTGGATAAACAACATGTTATTTTGACCATGTTGGTGTATTCATTGAGTTTTACTGATCTCCCAAGATATTACCTTGATGTCTTATGGCATTATTTCTTTAGGAAATTTACATATTTAAAATTCGTACACCAATATATTAAGGCTTTAATAATATATCTTTTAATTCCCACCTATTTGGGATTTCATGATCATGATTTAGTTGTGGATAGTCTTTTATCAGATCATTTGCTAATAATGTGTTATGGTAGTGGCAAACCAAGGGTACATACCTTGGAATCTGTTAGCCGGCAATGGTTCCAAGGATCCAAGAATTCGATATGATTCAAGATTTGATCACATATAGAGGATTGGTGGTTTTGGACTCTAAGGATGACTAAAGTAAACCGAGGGAGAGGCGGTGCTTATCATTAGACGGTTGAGGAAATATGGAATTATATTATCTAAATATTCATATAGATAAGAGAGATAGATTTAAGGGACCACCCAGAAAGAGTCATAGGTTGGAGAAAGGAGTTCCACATGCAAGAAGACAATATATAGGGGAAGGTATAATAGTGGGTTGTACGTGGTGGTTTGACATATTACCACCACCACCCACAAGATTTCTATTCTAGGCTCAAGGAGTGGGTAGATAGGGACATGGATGGATATCAGAAGTTAATGCCTATGACCATGGGGCTCACAACATGATTATTGGTATGATCAATGTATACCCTAATTTATCTTCAATACAGATAGACACGTGTGTGAGCCACTCCATTATTATAACTTCAATGATGCATGACTTATAGATTCCAATTGAGCCCTTGGATTGAACTTTTCACTTGGAGACTCTGACAGGATATGACTCAGTGATCACACACTTATGTCAATAGTGTGACCAAATAATTGGATTTGGAGGTTTCATATGGTATATATTTCTTGTAGTTATGTGTCCTTACAAATTCATCTTTGGTATGGACTAGTTATCCCTAGTACATGCCCATATTGACTATTTTAAGTGGACGATGTATTTTTTCATGATGATGGGATGGGGTTTCCATTAAAGGGTGATAAGGAAACCTAAGAAGGGAATTATAAACTCACACATAACATATTTCGTCCAATTACTCACCAGTTAGATAGCGTTACTCTTGGATAAGTTGATGCTATGGGCTACAAGTTTCTAGAAATGGTGGAGGATTATGTGGACGACTTTCGAAATGAAGTTCTAGGCTTACCTCCATGACAAGAGATAGAATTTTAATTAATATATAATCTAGAATGGTCTCAATATCCTTTATGAAATATTGGCTGGCTCTCAAATAGCTTCTAGAGAAGAGGGTACAACTAGAGGACTAGTAGAGGAATTAATTAATCAGAACTTTTGTCAGGATCCAACCCAATGAGGCTTAATCCATGACCACCCCAAGCCCACCTCCAACAGGCTCGGGGCTATAGTCTATCATTGATTAGGTTTATCACACAAATGGGAGGCCTTTTCCTATGGTACTTATATGCACACACCCAAAAACTTATTCATGAAACATTACGGAGATAGTAAACTAAAAATATATTCATGCATACATATATCCCATAAACAGAGTATAATAAAAGTATTGAACTCATAATAAGGGAAAAATAAAAGCCCAACAAAATCTATAAAAGTGTCCAGAGTTCTTAGAAGGAGGGGATATCTATCAAATACAACTACTGGATAACTCCTCATCCAAGCTCCAGTAAAAATCGCGGTCAGCCTAGTCCACTAAGATCCTCCTAGGACTCCATAGAAAGGATTATTTTCATCACCAGACCCAACAAGTGACGAAAAATCCAATGTAGTTTTGTGTATAACTATACTCAATAGGCACCCCCAAACTCCAAATGAAAATGGAGAAACTAAAAGGAAATAGTTCACTCAACACATCCAGAGGGAACCCAAAAGAGATAGAAACTCCATATTGTACCCATCCTTGGCTATACACAACTAATCCGCTCAGTATACATAGATTTTCAACCAAGACAAGTGAAAAAAATAGAAAGAAATCCAAAATGACCCAGATATACTAATCTTAGACTCCATGTCTTAGGAGGTTCCAACCTCATAGCGAGTGATAGGATTCTACTCAAGGATCAAAGGTAACACATGCTTAAAAAACACACTCTAAGAGCTTATCCATCTATGATGAAACTATTACAAGAGATAAAATCCATCAATAATAACTCTACCATCCATAATTGTATGTATGATATAACACACTTCATCAAGAACAATTCTCTAATTATAACTCTAGTTCCCAACACTATAGGTCCTATCAGCATTGTCTTATACCCAGAACAAGATCATAAGGACCTAAGTATAGAGGCTCTCCCCTCACCACTACATATTGTTGAAGGAAAATTTCTCCAAACCATGCATCATATGAATCCTATCTAGGGAGAAAGAGAGATATATAAAGGACCCACACACCGCCACTACTTCATAACCAAGGGACTATTATCTCCTAACCATCCTATGAAACCATTAATGTGCCATTCAGAAGAGGAATTCACCACAATATGATTAGGGAGTAATAACTCCTATGAAGGTATCGTACACAACATGTTAACTGTCCCTCTCCTTGTAATTGTCCTCCTAAACCAGGGGACCTCCTAATCTAGTGGAGGACCTGCTCCATGTCACTACTCGATGATGTGGGTTACAACTCTATTGATTGAGTACCTACAACCTATCATGGTAGGGGATTAAAACTCTGCATATGAGGACCCACACCCTAGTACGATATGGGAGTATCACTCAATAGAAAGAGGACCCACAACCTGGAATGACCGGGGAGTACCACTCTATGGATAGAGGACCTACACCTTTAAATGATTAGGGAGTACCACTCTACCAGTATAATCACTACAATGTAACCACACCCAAACAAGGAATGGGAGTACTGAAACCAGGATAGAGGACCCGAACCATAGTATGATAAGGGAGTAACACTCTTCTGAAAATTTTCTTTTGGAGGACCCACACCTGGGAACAATAGGGGAGTTCTAAATCCTAGGATACATGACATGCACCATGTAATGATAGGGGAGTACCCACCCAATCTACACATCATGTATAAATTAACCACACCCTAACACGGTAGTGGTGTACTGACTCACTTGATGGATGAACTACACCCAAATATGATACGAGAGTAACTGCTGCGTCTTCCTAATGAGTATAGAGGGATTACATGTTGTTTTGATAGGGTAGCGTTGTGTATAACTAAGAGAACAATATAGGGAACCCATAACCTTTTACAACAGGATAGTTTCAACCTTGGAAGAACAACCCATGGTTAGAGATCCCGAGACCACTTAGTGGAAGTTCCATATCTGCTAATCTAATAGGTAAGGTAAACTCAAACTCTAACTCCATAGGGGGTACTAGTACCATATTCTCTTGTGTAAACCCAAATGATATCCTGAGTTGGTCAAGTGCTAATCAAATGAGCATCACACTCATCATGCTTCATGTCCCAATACAACCACAAGCAGGGGACCTATGGCCTTTTATGAAATCGGAGCACCACTCTATCAGTCTAAAGAATATAGTGGACCCACATATTAAGATGATAGGGAAGGATATTGACCAAGACATCAACCCAATGATCCACCTTGATCACTTCCAAAGGTCTAGCACTATTTATATAGTTTTATACTCAAACCATAACACATAATATCTTGTAGGCCCCTACGGAGGCCACCGTCACATTCTAGATGAAAAATGCTTTGTATGGGCTACTCGTGAGCCTAAATATGAGCACATAAGAAGGAAATATGCTAGGTGGAAATCTCCAAAAAGGAGTATACAGTGTGTCAGGGGGCCCACACTATGTGAAACCTTGTCTGACCACCAGGTTGTTTCCTCTGTTGCATGGTTTCACTGGCCATGTGGTCTTATGTTGTGTGTACATGTGGTATACAATGTGTCTCGTCTCACCTAGGCCTCCGACTATGTCTTTCCCCCATACAGCTCATCCATCTGTGTGACAAGCATGGGGTCTACCCATGGCCCAAGGAATATATCGACTACTCGGCCACTTCTTCAGGTCTCTTGCATGGGCCCGTGTTCAACACATCGTATCAATGTAATCTAGTCGTGTACCTTCACATGTCCATGTCTTGTGACATGGCTTCGCTAGCCATGTACCTTCGCCACAAAACCTGGGGTCACTACAAAACAGGAAACCCCAATACATAGCATGTAGTCCTAAAATGATATCTTCCCCGAATGGAAAGAACCCAGTGCTTATTCCCATGAACTACAAGCTGTGTGATCATAAATTCTGAGAGGAATTTCCCAATGAACCACCATAATCACCCCAGTTTTCCCTGAAACCTACAGATCAAACCACAAGGGATATTTACCAGTCATATAAGGGATTAAAAACCATAAACAATAAATGGGATCAATACCTAAACCTCAAATATTCCCACCATATGGAATAAATATGATGATTCAGTTGTAGATCCATGCTTTCAAGTCATTACAGTACGATTAGGGAGAAATCATCATCATGATCAGAGATTAGCGGCGCCTCTTCTCCTTGGATCCACCTCAATTTCATTCTTCGCTCCAAAAGTGTAGAGAGGGTTCACCTATCAACTTTTATGAGATCAAAAAAGGGGGAGTGTGGTAGATTTTAATTGATTTAATTTTATTAAAGCAATTAAACTACATTTTCAACACTCCACCAACTCACCTTTGACTAGGAACCCGATGTTGACAAATTTTATTTCATGCCCAGGAAAAATATGATGTTCTTAACTCAATAGTAGTCTCAAATTTTGAATATGTGACTCCACATGGGATTATTCAACATTTATATTTAAGTTTCATCAATGTGATAAAATATATTTAATATTTTTAATAGCACTACACAAAGGCTCTCCTAGCCCTAGGATTGTATGCTGACTTAGTGTATAGCTTCAGAAATATTATTAAATATATTCAAAATTCATACATGTCAAAACCCAAACCACTACATCATCACCAAATTAATTCTTTTGGTCCTCAAAAAGAAAAATCCTATCTATAACAGGATAAACTAATCTCTCCACTCAGACTCCCACACTATGGAGCTCAACAAGGGGTTCATATGATTCTTATAAGAACACACTAAGTGAAAATTAAAAGGAAAATACACACCCATATCCAACTCAAACAATGTAGGCATCATAAATAAAGGAATCAAAAGTCTCCTTGGCTATGATAGGTGAAAAAACACCAAAAATCATAGTCCTTCTACATTTATATTTTCTAGATATATAACACCTTGCTAACTTGATGCAAATACTAACGTAACCTAGCAGTTCTCATCCACCACTAGATGAAGTACACCACATCATCCCCAAGAATCTCAAATAAAATAATGATTCCAGACACATGATCATACCAATGAATAAAAAAAGGGATTCCCAAGTGAACACCCTTGGTCTTTCCAAGCCCTCTTTCTATGAGCCTACAACCACAAAACCCATTATTGGTAGAACAGTTGAACATGGATGGTAGGAAACCAATCCACTCCGAGGAAACATTGTAGGGTCTAACTCTACCACTACAGAATGTTTCTATGGAAGTATCTCCCTCTTCCATGGGTCAAGATAAAAGGAACCACTGGTAATGTTAGGTCATTCTCCGACAGTCTAGTGCATACGCACACTCCCAAGAGACATGTCAAAGGAAATCATCCACCAAAATTTGACACTATGATATTTGTGCAGAACTGACACACCGTGATTATTTTAATCACATCAAAAGAATGTTTATTATGGTGGGATGAATCTATATACCTCATGCATCTGAAGATGCATCAAAAAACACTAACACATGATCTTGTTGATACCCTACATCACCCTGGATAAATATTTATAAAGAAGTTACAAGAAATGAGTACCCCAAAATAGTGTCAATCAATACAATTTCAAAAAGAATAAAGTATATAGACTATACCTATATTAATTATTAGATCATATAGTTTAACGGCATATATATCCAATATTAGTCATTTACCCCATCCTCTATCTCCTAGAGCTAGGTGAGAACAACCAAGGGTGGTTCTGGAAAAACCTAAAACTTTCTTCCACCTCCTATTGTCGTCCCTTCTCCTCTTCCATGTCTATCTTCATGCACAACTCCCCACTCCAAACAATACCTCTTCAAGGGTGTCTGATCAACCAACTCCCTCTCAACAACTTAATAGATCAGTCAATCTCGAAAAAGATGTCACCGACCGTCACTAGTGTAGCACCACCTCTACTACAGCTTACCTCATCTCAAGTGCGGATCCAACTATATAGACCCGTGTATCTACATATGGGCATGGTTATTCCTATTGTACCATGATCCTTTAAAATTTCTCTTTCTAGTTTTTTAAGACATTGCAGCCTCATGATGACAAATGTTGGCCACATCTACCAGACCCTATTCAAGGAATCTCTCTACCACCAGAGATCACTCTTATACTCCTATATGAGGTAATTCACAAGGAGACAAAACTTGTTTAGAAATCACTGTGGAGGCCCTGCTCAGATGTTTTTTTCTTATAAAACTGATCACAAACCATATCCTGGGAGTATTTTGAAAGGTTTATGAACCTTTCCTAGTACTCTACCATGATCACACTACTCTAAAAAATATATAGAATATACTCTACATACACCAATAATAACATGGATTATATAACTGTTCCTTCAAGAGTTTCTAAAACTCCATCTAAGTGAGCATCACCTCCTCATAGTTCTACATTACCAGAATCTGTTATCATGTGGTTGAACCATAAAAAAGAATCTCTAATAGGACCACTATAAGATTGGGAGGTGTCCCCATAAAGAGAAAAAAATGTTTAACTACCTCAATATAGTCATATACTTTTTATTGGTCTAGTTATCCCTAATAGAATATAGATCGTTGCCTCGGGAACTCATACACTCAACATACACACATCCTTGAACTACACTACTATAAAAAATTTCTTCTCGATGGGTGGTGGCTCAATTAGTGGATGACCATGAGGTATAACCATAAAACCAGTTACCTGCTCTAAAAATTCATCCCAGGGTGCATCGTCATCACAATATCATCATGAAATACTATTTGGAATTAACTATGGTGGCATCCAGAAATATAATCAAGATGCATCATGCTCAAGGAGTATATTTGGGGAGATTACTCAAGATGGATTGGAAAAACAAAAACCTAGTCATATATGATGCATGTACCAAAATTTACTTTTGATCAGTGCCTTAATGTACCACGTCAACAATCAGGTTTTGAGATTCTTAGTTAATGGATACGCTAGCCATCGCACCAACACAACAGTCCCTAGTCTGAAAGTCAAATTAAAAACACCCTTACACTATCGCTCTAAAACCCAAACAAATCTCGTGGTATTGTAGTCGCAAAGTGGAACATTATCTGATACAACTCTATCAATAACTGACCCAATGGGTCCTGAGCCACGATGACCCCTAATCTCGTATCTAATAGGTCAGGGGATAGAATCTAGTTTTGAGTAATCTTGTCACACAAATGGGAGCCTTAGCCTATGGTACCTAAATGCATGCACCCACAAACATCTCCATGCAATAGTATAAAGATAGTGATCACAAAATAAATGAATTCACATATATACCTCACAACATGAGTACAACAAAAGTATTGGAAAAAAAAAGGAGAAAAATACACACCCAACAAAAGCTATAGAAGTTTACAACTTTCTTAGAAGGAGTGGATCACTATCAAATATAACATTTAGAATGCTCCTTGGCTAATCTCCAATAAACACCTCGGTCAGTCCAGTCCACTAAGATCCACCTGCTACAGGTCCTCCTAGGACTCTGTCCAAAGCCCTCTAGTCCGCACAAGACACATCATGTTCCAAAAAAGATAGTGTAAGGGTGAGTATAACAATACTCAGTAGGAACCTAAAACCCAGATGAAAAGGGAGAAACTAAAAGGCAGGTGTCCCCTCAACCTTGCAAGAGGAAACCCAAATGAGAGAGAATCTATATATTAAACTCATCCTCAGATATACATAACTATTTAGCTCAGTCTATATGGGTTGTTAACCAAGGTATGTGAAAACAAAAAAAAAGGACTCCCAAAATAACATAGATATACTCATCTCAAAATCTATGTTTCATGATCTTCCAAACTCATTTCTAGCAATAGTATTCTACTCGAGAATCGAAGGTAACACACACCTAGGAGAACACACTCCACAAGATTAACCATCCTATATGGAACTCATCTAATAGATACACTCTATTCAAAATAACTCAAAAACCCCATATTTTAAATCTGAGATAACATGCTCCGTCATGAAATTCTCTATAGGTCCAACTCCAGTGCCTAGAAAAAGTGGTCTTACCAATTTTATCTGTCACCCTGTGTAAGATCATAAGAACCTAGGGGGATCCCTTCACCTCACCCCTATATATAGTTGAGGGAGCATGGGTCCAGATCATTCCATGCATGTATACACTCTAGAGAGAGAGAGAATGGATATGTACCTCATCTATTCCCCATATAGGATGGTGTATTATATCATAAATATTCTACGGAACTACTGAAGTATCCCTAGGGAGAGGAACAAACCTCAGTATGTCGAGTCAGAACTAACTTTTACACATTAATTATATAAAAAAATTGGACGGTCCCACTCCTCCTAACTATGATCCTCAGTAGAGGGAGATCCTACTCTATTGGATGATCCTCCCCTTATCGCTACTCAAATACAGGGGAGTAAAAATCCATAGATAGAGGAAATGAACCATAGTCCAGTAGGGGAGAAAAATATCATATATGAGGACCCTTTCCATGGAATTATAGTGGAGTAGAACTCAATGGAAAGAGTACCCTCACCCAGGAATGATAGTGGAGTACCACTCTATGGCTAGAGGACCTGTACCCTAGTAAGATAAGGGACTACCACTTTACGAGTTTGATTACTACGGGGGAATCTCGCATTAAAATGATAGGGGAGTACAGACACAAATCTATAGGACACACACCCTAGTATGATATGGGAGTATCACTCTATCAAAACATCCCATATAGGGGACCCGGACCCTAGAATGATAAGGGAGTTCCGACTATAATGATATAGGACCTTCACCATGGCATGACTGGGGAGTACCTATAATATCTATATGTGCATTTGGAGGAACTTCACCTTGACATATAATGGGAGTATCAACTCCACATAAAGAGGACCCACACCCCAGTCTAACAAAGGATTGCCTAATTTATCTTCTTAATGAGTATGGATGGCTTAATCCATGTTATGATAGGGGAGATATATCTCAAATGACATGAATGATATAGGGAACCAACATCCTAGTCCAAAAGGGGAGTTACAACCCTTGGAGAACTACCAATGGATAGAGAACATGTTCCCACTAAGGGGGAGTTCTGTCTCTACCAATCTGAGAGGTAAGGGAATCTAGCACCGTGAATCGATAGGGGGTACTTGTCCAAGTGTCTCCCTAGTAAACCATACTGATTTTATGCATTGGTCATGCATCACTTAAAGGATCATCACACTCATCATTATTCACATTGCAACATATACAAAGGAAGGGGTTATTCCTAGTTACGATAAGGGAGCACCGCTCTATTACCCTAAAGAGTAGAGGGTACACAAATCATGAGATGGTCAGGATGGATACCACCCATGAAGTGAAACCATTGATCAACGATAATCACTTCCCAATGTCTAGAACTTCTATAATATAATCGTTCTTGAACTATTCCACATCATATCTCACAGGCCTCTATGGATTCCACCATCATGTTCTATATGGAAAATTTCTCAAGATAGGCTACTCACTATCCAAACCCTATGCCTAGAAGAAGGAGATATGTTAGGAATAAATCCCCAAAAAGGAGTACATGATATGTAAGGGGGTCCTCATGGAATATTACCATGACAAAACACTTGTTTGTGCCCTCTATTTGCTGGAATGGTTATCCATGTGGGCTTACACGGTGTGTACATGAGGTACATGGAATGTCTCACCGCACCCAAACATGTGGCCTTGTATTTCCCCCAAACAGATAGTCCATTCATGTGAAACCTAGGGTGTGTACCCAAGGTACATGGCATTCCCATGCAATCAAACCACTTATCCATGTTCTTTTCTCATGATTTTGTCTCGCACCCTGTGTCCATGTACTTTGGCCATGTACTTCCACATGGCCATGTCTCGGTACTTGGAATCATTATCCATGTCCCTTGGATGCACGACCTTTGGTTGACTATATGGAATGTAACCCTAGTACACTACATTTTGTACCAAATCATCCTCTTCTTTGAATGGGGAGAAAACATGGAATGTTCCTCTGAACTACACACCATGTGATCAGAAATTTTGAAGTGAATTTCCCTAAGAACCAACCAAATCACCTAGGTCTTTTCCAAAACCTATAGATCGACCTTAAAGTGATCTATATTAGTCATAAAAGGGATAAAAACCCATAAAAATTAAAAACAAATGGTATCCAAACATAAAAATCAAATACACCTACCTCACGGACAAACTGCAAATCTCTAGGTGTAGATTCACGCTCTGAACTCGCTGCATCATGATATGGGAATGATCACCATCAAGATCATAGATAGATTGTTCTCCTTCTCTTTAGAACTACCTCACATTCATTTATCACTCAAAAATGGGAGAGATAGATTCGCCTTTAATTTAACATGTTTCCACCAAAGGGTGAGAGGCATAGGGTTTAATTGATTTTATTTTATTAAATATATTAAAGTCCATTTTTAACACCATGTCAACTTGCCTCCAACCTGTCACCTAGTGCTGAAAAATTTTATAATAATTCTAGTTTAAAAATATATCATCCTAATACTATAGCCTAAAATTTACAATTTAAGACTCTCCATAAAATTTGTTCCACATTTCCAGTGAAGATGTGTGTGTGAGATAAAATATCTTAAATATTTTTAATATCACTACACCAAGGCTCTATGGGTCCTAGGATTCCATGCCGAATCAACACCTTTCAATAGAATGTTTCTTAGAAATATTTAAAAGTCTTATAGGTTAAAAAGTGAGTTAATGTACCAAGTGTTTCCCCCTGGGACTCCCTAGTGATTTTCAACAAGGAAAACAATACCATGATGTCGTGTAGAGATTATCGGTGCCTAATTAAGGTGACCATAAATAATAAGTATCCACTACCAAGGACCAAAGAACTATTTAATTAGTTGAGAGGGGTGTGATAGTACATGTAGATTGAGCTTAGATTAGGATATCACCAGTAGTCAGTATGAGGTGAGTATATAATGGATATGGTATTCAGATGTTGTTATGGTTACTATGATTACTTGGTGATTCCCTTCAATGTGAAAAAACATGCCAACAGTGTTCATGGGACTCTTGAACTTGATCTCTAATCCATTCTAAGATCATTTTGTTGTGGTATTCATCAATGATATTCTAGTGTACTTAGTTTTTGAAGAGTAGCACGTTGGACTCTTCTAGATGGTTCTAGAAACACTCTGATGGAACCATATTTATAGGAATCTCTAAATGTAATAGTTCTAGATTTAGGACAACCACATTTTGGGAGGATAATGGTGAAGTAGTAGAGAAATCCATGGTCGAGTTAGTGTATTCATGGGACCCACACAATTGCATAACATATACTTCAGAGATTCCTGTAAATATGGTTCCATCAGATTGTTTCTAGAACCATCTAGAAGAGTCCAACGTGCAGGGGAAGTATTAAACCTATAGATTTGGAAACAATAACTTTTTTGAGTAGTTTATCATTAACTTTGTCCATAATAATCTTAAGTATATGTTATCTTAGAAGAAACCTAACTTGAGATGTAGTTGATATATATAATTATTTCAAGACTTTTCTTTTGAGATATTCTATAATCTAGAGAATGGAAACATAGTATAAAATTCTCTCATTAGAAGAAATTATTCCCAGTTGTTGGTTGAGGTGTCTTTAAGTTATCCTCGTTATAGTTTTTAATAGCGGAAAAGGATGATGATTCATACCTATAATTTATGTTTGTTATCCCACCAATTTTTCAACATGTTACATAGTCGTAGCATGGAGATATTTACTATGAAACCTTACATACTCACACATTATCCTGATATTCTCTTGATATATTTTTTGAAGGTGGGGAGCATGATTTCCTTTTCAGAGGATACACTATAGTACTAGTGAAGTTATGGTAAGTGGTGATAATGGGGTTTAATGTATCCAATTTGGAAGTGAATCCATGTGTGGAAAAGATATTATTGGGCCAGTAACAACCGTTTTGGTAAATAATCATAAAGAAGTGTATAGAATGATTTTTATCTGGATTCCTCACTTATCAGTAGGTGAAGGTTAAGCACTAGGTTTTAGGGGGTTTAGCTAAAACCTAGAGGAGATAGAGTGGAAGTGGAATGGGATGTATATGGACTTCATGAAAGGGTTACCAGATATATCTAGAGGACACAATTCCATATGTGATACATCTATTTTATGCATACATTTTACATTGTTTTAATATATTGAATTGTGTATTTAAATAATTAATCATTCCAATTTTGGAATGATTTGACTTGTTTTAGGTTTTACGTTTGTAAATGATGGATTTTTTAAAAGGGAGTGAAAAGGGAATGAAATTTGAGCTGAACATGACACCATATTTTGCAGATAAATAGGTGCTAGAAAAAAAAATAAAGTTTGACTACACTTTGTGTACCACAAGTACACATTGTGAGCACATCATGTTTTATAGATTTTTTCTGGAAAAGTCTTGAGGAGAATTTACAGTTTTAAATGAAATTAAATGTCATGTACTAGCAGTGCACACCATGCAAGAAGTCAAAACATCAAATAAGCATCATCAGAATCTATGTGGTGAAGGAAAAATTGGATCTAGATACATTTCTTGTACCCCAGGTACACATCATGTAGGAGTCGACACACATAGAAAAAAATAGGCAATGATGCCTGCTAGTTTGGATGGGAAAACCTATAAATAAAGGCCTATTCCAACCTTCCAAATCACTTTGGGGCAGAGGCAGCCATGTATAACACAAAGGATGTCTTCCAAACCATGGGTGACAATATGGATCCATTCTTTACCACAATGCTCCCTCATGTAACCATGAAGCGTACCTCATCTTGAGTGAGTAGTCCACTATGTGTCAGGAGACATGGTTGTAGGGGCATGTGTTCATAGGGATTATTTTCTTTTTATTTTTAATTTTTTTATTATTGTAAATTTTTCTTTCAATTCAAAATATATATATCTTTATCTCTTCATAATACATGAACACTACTATGTTCTGAGGATATTCATTCAATTTCATCAATTAACCGATTTGTCTTGTGTATTACCATTATACAACATAGTTTGGTTATGATTAAACATGGTTTTGGGTATCTTATACATGGGATTAAATCTAGTATATTACCATTCTAATGGTCCAATAATAGGAATAGGATGGGATACCGAGACCAATGATCCCTGCTGACCTAATTCTATCACCAAAACTGAATAAACCCACTTTTATGTAAATCCCTAGCACACAAACCTCAGAATCACTGAACCTAAAATGCCTCCCAACTTTATTCAAACCCCAATAAATATTGATATTGTTTCTCTTTTATCATAAATAAAAAATCAATTTCAATTTCAATTTCCAAATTCATTTAAAACATATGGATGGTCTTTGTGGTTTCGACACTCAAACTTACCAAGTACTACATTTTTAGTTAGGATTGTCGGAGTTTTATAAATTTAAAAAATTGGTTATCCCAGTTAAAATTAATGATTCCATTCAGGCTATCAAATTGGCATCATTTCTGGGTACATTTTCCATTATGTTTAAATTATTTTGGAATTTAGATAGTTTTTTTATTCATTATTTTATACTTGGTAATCTCATGTTGTAGTTTCAGGAAGCAATCAATTGCATGAGTATTCCACTCATGGGAAGGAAAATACTAAAGATATATTTTTTAACCCTGAGATAGAGAAGACCTTATACATGAAAATAAAGTAGTAAGAATACCACCAGTAAGAACAAGTCACCGTGGTAGGAAGATGCCAATTTCAAGGAACCTGGTATGATCTTGGTCAACTAGATGGACCAAAAATTCAAGGGAGGAATCAACAGGGGAAAGCGCTAATCAACAACTGAATACCCTCTAATATAGGAGTTACCCTAGAATTTTGATACAACTAGTGGCTATTCAACACTTCAAGATCAAGTTGGTGGTCATTCAAATGATCATGCATTCGTTGCAATTAACTGGGCTACAACATTAATACCCCAACTAACAAATACGAATTTTTCTAGATATTTGTGACATGTTCCAACTATCGAACATCATAAATGATGATGTGAGATTTTGGTTGTTAAAATTCTCACTGAAAGGAGAAGAATGTGAGTTGATCCAAAGTCTTCCCCCACATTCAATCACAACCTGGTAGGATCTGGTAGGAAAGTTTTTAACAAGGTTTTTTCTGCCCTCAAAGTCTATAGATTTTTGGGTAAGCATTTTCAACTTTCAAAAACGAAATGAAGAATAATTATATAGTTCAAGGGATAGGTTGAATGGTTTAATCAGAAAATGTCCTCATCATAGAATCAAAATGTGGCTACTAATTAAAACTTTTTATAAAGGATTATTGCAGTGGAATAGGTGTATAGTAGATGCTACTACAGGAGGATCGCAAATGAGAAAATCACCAGAGGAAAGTTACAAGGTACTAGACAAGATGACCAATAACAGTTTTCAATGGAAACCAGAAGAAGGGAGAGTTTGAGGAGTGAACACGGTGGACAATAGAAGGATGCATACAAAAAATGGAGATGATGACATGAAATATGGACACGATGATGGCCCACCCAAATTCCCATGGTATGTACTCTGAAGATGAAAATTACTTAGATTATAATTGTATGGACTATGGGTAGTGATGGATACTGCAACAACCACAAAATAATAAAAATCAGTTTCAATTTCAAGGATTTCATCCAGTGGAACAAGTTTATCTACTTTAACAATATGGGCCCTCACTGACCAGTCAAGTCCATTCACTGGAAGAGACACTGGAAAATTTCATGATCACCACTAGAGCAACAATTAAATTTTTTTCTGCAAACTCAAGAGATCATGGTACTGCAATTGGAGAACTGAGAAATGACTCACAAAACTAACAAACATCATTATGGAACATCGAAGTACAAGTCAGTTAGATTGCTGACAAACTTAAAGAAAGACAAAGAAGAGATATTCTAGGTTTCCCAGAGCATCATCCTCATGCAGATATTAAATAAATTTTTCATAGAAGTGGAAATATGACATGAGGTAGTGGCATAGAATTTAGAGTAAAAAAAGATCCATAATAAGAAGTATAATAAAGTCATGAAAAGAATAGAGAAGTTCATGAATGTGATGATGAAGAAGAACCACCACCGTACCAACTGTCAGTACCATATCCATTTAAGGCAAAGAAAGGAAAAATTGCTGATAAAAATAAAAATATTTCATAGAAGTTCAAGAAGATACACATCAACAACCCATTCACTAAGGAAATTGAAAACATGCATGTGTATACAATTCTCCTGAATGAGTTGGTTATGAATAAGAAGAATCCTGAATAATTAGCAACAATTCTACTAGAATAAGAAAGTTCAGTAGTAGTTTCAAGAATATTAGTGAAGAAGCACAGAGATCCAGGTATATTTTCAATTATAATTACCATTGTTACTAATGATTTTGGTAGATATTTGTTTGATTTAGTTGAAATTGTCACAATAATGTAATATACAACATTCAAGAGACTAGAATAATAGTAGGTGCAACCAACTCATGTTATGATTCGTCTAGCTAATACAACTGTGAGATGACCTCGAGGATAGCTTGAAGATGTCATTGTCAAAGTGGTTATGTTCTATTTTCTGGTATATTTTCTAGTGATAGAAAACGATGAAGAGAAGGTGGAAATAATTTTGGGAAGACCATTCCTAGATATAGGAATAAAACTAATAGATTTTGAGAATGGAGAGATAAGTTTGAGAGTTGGAGGATCAGAGGTAAAATTCATTTTTAATAGGGCAGTGTAGAATATAGATGACCCAATTGATTATTTTTTAGATAATTTGATGAAAGAAGAGGCCAATGTTGTCCAAGGAAGAATAGATGAAGTAGCTACTATGGAGACAAGAGAAGGAAGTAGAAAAAATCTTATGAAATATAAGAAAGTTCTGAAAAAAGATGAAGATAGAGAACGACCATTCATTCAAGAGGATTTTGAAGAAGAACAACATGTTTTGGAATTAAGTGAATTTCCATTTGATTTCTCAAAAAGGGTTAGGAACTACTAGATTGGGCCAATCTAGATTGAGAAGGTTTTCAAAAATGGGAGAGTAAAGTTAGTTTCAGAAAAAGGGAGAGGAACAATTATATTAAGGAATCATGTCTATGACATTTTTTAGATCTAGATCATGTAACC
Source organism: Viscum album (assembly GCA_963277665.1). NCBI lineage: Eukaryota > Viridiplantae > Streptophyta > Magnoliopsida > Santalales > Viscaceae > Viscum > Viscum album. The sequence continues at coordinate 571,046,774 of OY728122.1, read as the reverse complement.
TATTTCCTACTGTCAATCACCTAAGCTGAAGAGCAATGGTCGAGCCAGTGAAGGTAAAAAAAGATCTTCTAGGAGGAAACCTGAGTTTTTAGTATTTTTCATTATCTACATTATTTTTTTAGGAAAATCCACTCATGCCTAGATATTTTCAAATTTCATTATTATGGAATGTTATTTCACTTGTGTATTTTTATTTTTGCAGGACCACCAAGGCAAGAAGAAGACCGAAGCAGTAGAAAAAGTTGTAGAAGAGTTACACATCAGGTAGGGCACTAACACATTAGGAAAGGGTTCAAGAAGAAACTAAACAGTCCAATTTCAAAGCGTAAATTTAAAGGGGAGTAAGAGTTTCATTTCAATAATTTTCTATCGTATTCCCCACAATTTATTATTTTAGATCTTTAATTGCAAATTGATTCGCCACACTAGATTCATTAATTACTCAAATGATCTAGGAGACATGGAACTACCTAGGGAATTTATCATGCCTGAATTATAAATTATTTGTCAATAAATTTGAATGAGAAAATGGAGAAATAAATTAGTAGAGATAAGAATTTTGATTAGGATTCAACAAATCATGATTTAGGGAACCAATGTTGATCATTTTAAATGAACATTTTCTAAGATCTATCCATATTTTAAATATTTGATGTTTTCATTCAATTATTTAATTATTCATATTCATTTCAGTGAGTAATTGACCCAACCATTCATCTCATTCTTGAGAAATCCATTGATCCAATATTTTCCATTCTTTCTATAGTATTTTTCTTGAGAAACGAATGCATGTTTTCTTCTAGAACTTGATTTGCATATTAACGAATCTATGACTGTACAAAATCACTTTTAATATGATTGAGGCCATATTTTGTTATCCCTTATCCTAATACCCATCTTTCATTAATTATCTTTATGCTCATAGAATCCATGAATTTCCTTGTTAGTAATTGAGCCTTGTGAAAATCCTATTTTATCTATTCCTACCTTCCTATAAATGTTTTCATGATATTTAATATAATAAGTCTGGGGGAGGCATTTTTTGTGTATCGAGATGTACCTTATTATGGATATATTATTGGGGGGATGTTTCATTATGATAGGTGAAGGTCATGAAACCATTCATTGTATGTTACATTCACCTCTCTTGTTAAAAAAAATATATATTATAGAAGAAAAATGAAAAAATGGGTTGTTTTTTGGGAGGATAAAAAATAACAATTTTCCATACCAACGATTTTTGATCGTATGTGGCTAGGTGATAGATGTGAAATTTTTCCTAAGCATTGCTTTCGAAAAAGAAAAAATTTATAAAAAAAATAGGCAACAACGGTTGATTCTATCATTGCACATACATGTATTGTGAGACCACATTGCGATTATAGGGGGAATTTTGAAATCAAATTTGATATGGGATACTTTCATTGAGCTTATATTTTGATGTCATGAAAATTACATTAATGTTTAACCTCATTTTTGATATTTACTTTTTACATAATTTACATACCTACCCTAAGGCCTTAGGGTCATTTGATCCTTAATGGAGAAGCACTAATTATTAATTTTGATCTCTATCTTTACGTGGTGGACTTGTTAGATGCCTTGAAAGCTTATGGTGAGTTAAATGTATTTTAGGTGTGTGCATAATTATATTCATATTTTTACACTGATGATGAGAAGAAAATCTATGTGATGTAAATTGAAAGATCCATGCATATTAATACTGAATTGAAAAATGTTAATCAATAAATAAAGGAACTATTCTATTTCTAAGGAGAAAATTAAAATACGTGAGTAGCTTGTTTATTTAAAAAATGAGGCAATAATGAAGTTTCTTGTGTGATTATCAAACATTTAATTTTCCATTTGACCAATTTATTTTATTGAAATTGAGTTTGAATCATGGTAATGTTAAAGTTCTTTGTAGTATATTGATATTCCACTCTAAGGACAAGCCTGAATGCATGTGTGAGGGGTATTATATGTTTGTTTTATGCATATATTTTACAGTGTTTTAATATATTGAACTGTGTATTTAAATTATTAATCATTCCAATTTGGGAATTATTTGACTTGTTTTATGTTTTATGGTAGGAAATGACAGATTTTTTTAAAAGGAATGAAATAAGGAGAAATTTTGAGCCAAATATGACACTGGATTTTAGAGATTAAGAGAAGCCGCAAAACTGAAGAAAAATTGACTACACGTCGTGTACCAAAAGTGCACATGATGACCAATTCAATTGAAATAGATCTATGTTGGATAGGTCATGATGAGTATTCATAGCATGAAATGAAAGTACACGTTGTGTATTGGAAGTACACTTCATGACAGAAGTCTACCAGTCAAGGTTGTGTCCGCGGAATCATTGTGGTAGAGGAAAAACCAGATCGAGAGTTCACGTCGTGTACCCATGGTATGCGTCGTATAGGTTTCAACATGCAGAGGTAAAAAATACTCGATTCTGGTTGTGGATTTTGATGAAAAAACCTATAAATAAAGTCCTAGTCCGACCTTCCAAAACACTCTGAAGCTGAGGCAGTCAAGCATAAAACAAAGGATGTATGTAAACCATGGGTGATGATTTGAGGCTATTCTTCTCCACCATTCATCCTTGGGTATCTATGATGCTCTCCCTCATCATGAGTGAGTTTTCCACCTAGTTTCGGGTGATGTGATTATAGGGGTATGTGTTCATAGTGATTATTTTATTTTTTATTATTCATTTTTTGGATTGCTGAAACTCATTTTTCAATTCCAAATATCTCTCTCTTTGTAATGCAAGACCATTTCTACATTATGAGGTTATTCATTTAATTGTATCAATTAATTGATCTGTTTTGTGTATGACCATTATGCAACATAGTCCATTTATGTTTAAACATGGTTTTGGGTCACCTATCCATGTGATTGAATGTATTATATGACCAATATAATGGTTTAATCATAGAAATAGGATGGGATGCCAAGACCATGGATCCCTACTAACCTAATTCATGTACCACAACTTAATAAACACACTTTTATGTAAATTGTGAGCACAAGAACTTGAGAATCACCGAACCTGTCATGCCTCCTATATTGATTTAAACCCCAATAAAACTTGCTATTTTTTCTCATTTCTCGCAAATAACCAACAATTCCAATTTCAATTTCCTAATTAATTTAGAACATATGAATTCTCTTTATGTATTCAAAATTCATTATTACCAAGTACTAAATTTTTAGTTGGGATTTTATAATTTTTATACATTAATAAATTTGGATATCCCTGTAGGAATGAAAGATGCCATGTGGGATATCAATATGGGTGATCATAGACCGACTCCCCAAGTAATCCAATTAGTTTTGTAATGAATCAACTTTCTATATATTATTTTTGTATATTTTATCAACAATATTTGAGACTATGCACATAGAAGGAGTATGATTATGAGGCATGGTGTGTCTGGATTTTTTTTGAGATGTATTATTTAAATTAAATGGAACACCCATGTAGTTTTCTTGAAAAGGATGAAGAACTTTTAAATGGGGACCTAGATTAGAAAACTGATAGATCTGTTGATTTTAGAATATGAGTTTTATCCTAGGCACAACATAAAATTTTTCGACATGGGTGGTTTTTGAAAAACATATCACTGGTGCAGAAATGAATAAAGTAATTAAATAAATTATTTTGTTTCAATTTCATTGATGCTGAAACTAATGAGTCTCTAAGTAGACTATTATGGAAAAATATCAAGTCTAGTCGCATAACCTATGATCCATTGTAGATACAATAGAGATATCATTGGATAATCCATCTTAGATAAACACAAATGGATCGTGGATCGATGATTTACACAAAACAGAATCAAATGAGCTTTCCAATGATCACAACATTATCTCGTTATTCATCAGTGATTGATTGTTTCATCCTGATTCTCACCATACCATGGAAAAAATGGTCCAATGGATAACATCTAAATACTTTCTACTATAGAGTTTCTTGTCGGTTTTACCATTTCATTTTGAACCTATTCACATTGTGACCCTTTTTTGTGTGCGAGACTCTCGCATCGGGATTGGTAAGTGTGTCCTTTTTATGTTGAATTAGAGGTTTTACAATTGAATGGTCCTGGTGGATGATTATAGGGGTGAGTATGTGTGAAATCATCCTACGTTGGCTACGATGTCATCATATGTTCTCCAACAGGTTTATTCATAGATCCAAAAACACCAAATGACCCTTTTATCCATGATTTATGGACCCACTTTCCAAACTCAGTCACTCATTGAATTATATAGACAATGACACTTAAGGGATCCACTGGTTGAGAGGATTGGATTCAGGATCATCACACCCTTTTTGGGGTAATTATTTCTTACTTCAAGGATCTATTATATATTTAAGCATTGTTTATATTTCTGTGTGTCCTTGGTTACATTGGTGGAATCTCCACCTATACCATCACCTCCATACCAACGGTTTGAAAACCCCGTTGGATTAATTAACCTATATCAATGGTTTAATGAAACTATTGGTGCATGGGAAATATGATGATTTTTACTAATGGTTTTGCAAAACCTGTTGAATATTAGGGGTAATTTTACCAACGGTTTAACAAAACCAATGGTAATATCTGGTTTTCCAATATTTCCCTATAGTTTTAAGAACTATTTAAAAAACCCCCAAATACTCCCCTTCCCCACGAACACAATCTCCACTCCGTAAAACCCATCGTTGAACAGACCTCTCCACTAACCTGTGAACAGATCTCTCCTCTGTCAAACAGAATCTCTCCTCTGCCGAACCCAACTTCCAGAGCACAAACCCGTGATCCCACTTCCTCCATCTTATAGAATCTCTCCTCCTCGAATAGATATCTCCTATAAATGAGATCTCCTACTCCAATGAGATCTCTCTTCCAACCCTACTTCCCGATCATGAACACTACATGGAGAGCTCACATGCTCCGTCGCGACCTCACTTTCTCCAGAATGGATCTCTCTAGGATGAAAACCCTAATTCTTGAGTGAACTTCCTCCAGAACCCATATCTAAATTTTTTTCCTAAATGAGATTTCTCTATCCTATTAACCCTACTTCCCAGTCGGCAATATATCTTTCATTTGATTAATTTCTTTTATTCCACTTGATATCGGTACGTTTTAACTGAATTATCTCTTCTTCCTCCATTTATTTTATCTTTTTTCATTTGATTTTGCTACAATATTCTTTGATTTACCTACTATGTATTAAAATCCCAACACAAGACATATATCATTTTGGTTTTGGTTTCATTTTGATATATCATTATAGAATAATTTTGATTGATATTTAATACTTCAATATGATAATGAGTAATTTTATACATGGTTTATTTTAAATTTAAGGTTTATTGACATGATTTCATTGGTCAGACATAAATATAAGTGGATGGTTAGGACTAGAGGTATGGGATTTTCCATGGGAGGGTTAGGATTAGAGGCAGGGGTAAAGGTCTAGGGCTGGGGGTTTAGGATGGGGGCGGGGGGGGGGGGGGGGGTAGGGCCATGGGGAATGGTTGGGGTTAGTGATAATGGGTGGGTGTTGGGTTAATTGGGGATAGGGCCATGGTTATGTTTAGGGGTCTAGGGTTAGGTTAGGTTTAGGTCGTGTGGGGGTAGTTTTATGTTGGGGTTTAGGTCTGGGGGTTAGTTTTAGGCTGGGACTGGGGGGGTTAGTGGTAAAGGGTTCGGATAGGGCCAAGGGATTAGGTTTAAGGTCGTGGTCATGGGGGTCATTTTAGTGTAGGGGATGTGGTAGGTTTAATATGTTAATCCATCATTGGAGTAAGTAGGATACCAAAAAGAGGCTACCTCATCAGTAACACAAAATTCTAAATGATGGTCATAATAAATAGTAGGCTAGAACAGTTCATATTTGTATGGATACAATGACCCTCCAAACCAAATGATCATGGGTTGAGCAGTACCATCAATATTGACCTTCCTTTCATGTACCTCATGAAATAGATTCACATGAAATAATTTTGGAATTGCTTATGAATACTAATTAAATTTTGGACATGAGGATGTAAAAACATGATGATGGTATAAAAGAGAAATAAGATTTTACTAATAACCTATCCCAATATATTATGAATTTATCTTCCCTTGTGAGTAATTTATGGTCAGATTCTGAAATATGGATTGAAAAGAGGATGAAATAAAGGAGAATTGTTAAGTGAAGTTTCTGGGTGAAAATAAGATTTATGGGGATGAAAATTGTTTCACATTTAGTGACATTTCTAGAAAAGATGAACATTTGAATACTAAATAAGAAAATTAACCCTCCCTTAAATACTCATTAGAATAAAAATAAATGGAATCTCTCAAGCACTAACATGAATAATAAGAATGGAACATGATGAAATTAATTAATGAAATGGTGGTAGAGAATGGATAAAATTCCAACGATGAAGATATATGTGTATTTAAATAGGTCCAAAAAGTTGAAGAAGTGGATAAGGAGTTGGACACCAGTGAACTAACTAAATTATTCAAGGAAGATGATTTTCCAACAGTTGAAGAATAATTAGTTTCTGAAATACAATAAACCATCATAACACTAAAAAAGAAGAAGGTGGATGAAGCAATGGATGATGAATCCCTAAAAATAGACGATGCCATCCTAAAAATTGATATTAGATGTTTTTAAAAAGTGGAGAAAAAGGATGATGAAATTCAAGTAGTCATTATTGAATTTAAACATAAGAATAAGGAATAAAAAATATGGGATGAGTAGAAGTGTATGGGGAATGCTAAAATTTTTAAAGAACCTATAACACTAAAAGATGAGGTTCTCGTATTAGAATTCATAGTTCTATCACAACATTTGATTTCCAAGAAAATAGGAAGAGGTGGTGGAAAAATCCTTCAACAAAATATGGTCACACTTTGAATTATTATTTCCTACATTAAATAAAACCAAAAAACTAGAATTCACCACAATTATGTGTCATAGAGATGGAAAGAAGAAGAAAGAGACCATTCAGCACGATCGAGTAGAATTTGAAATCAACATAAATACTGAGCCAATTAAATTTTGCTTCATTCTCCAAATATGTAACACAAAGGTAAATTTTCTAGCTTAATAACCTTAAAGAAAGAACAACTAGTAGGAAAACTAGGTTTTTAATTGATTTTTAGGAAATTGTTTTTTTAATTAGTGAAATAGGTTGACATTTTTAAAATTCACATTCTTACATCTATTTTAAGTTTCCTAAAAATTATTAACGATATGATTTATTATTCTTTATAATGATTCATGGATACTTAAATCAAGTAAATTGATTATTTATATTTATGAAATGAACCAATTGACCAATTTCATGTTTCCTCTTCTTGAGATGGTTCATAGCCTATTCTAAAACATTATTTCTCATTCACTATTTCATGAAATAACTAAGTTTATTAAAAAATATTATAAGGTTTTTTTTATTTCTTATTAATTCATGATGATTTTAATCCATATTAAAATGAATGACACCATAGATTAATTTTAATTATTCCCATTTTACCTTGGGGCCAACTCTACATTTTAACTTTTGTTAAACTAGTAGAAACCCTTGTATCCCATGATATGTTGTCACATTTCATGATTTTTTTTCTTTACAACCCTTGTTCTTCAAGGCTAATTACATGAAATCACTTCATAATCAAATTTTAAGAAGGGTGTTTTAGGGTTCCATTCAGGGTGGGTTCCATAAATGAGTGTCGTGTTGTGAGTGGGTACCCTAGACCCAACTCATGTATGTATATTGAATACCATTACATGCATACAGTTTGATATATACATGTTTATATCTTACCAAAAGTTGTGTTTTTACTTTGCATCGACTATATTTATATAGTGACATCCTAATATTACATGTCATATAAAAACACTATCAAAGTTCCTTGGCTATAATGAGAACTAATAGACACCTTGATAGTAATCTTAAATATATTTAATATGGTCCTGATACATAAGGGTTATAGGGAAATGATGTTGTGGTACTATCATGAGTTAGTGGATCATAAGCCTTGAAAGTCCTTTTCAAGCCATATATAATCTTTGGTTGTGGTTTTTTTGAGGTTATGTTGTGATTTATCTTTATAGAATAATTTTGATTGATATTGAAGACATCAATATGATCATTAGTTAATTTTTCCCTGGTTTATTTTAAATTTGAGGTTTTTGACATTATTTTTTTGGTCATACATAAATAAAACAATAGAATTTATGGCATACCTCGGGTGTCAACCTAGAGCTCGAGTGTTGGAAGGATAATTTGATGTTCAATGTTAAATTAATGAATTCATGAAAATCAATATCATACAATTACATGAAATATAAATTCAGACTAGATTTTAGTAGACACAATTGGTGGTGTCATACTATGTTTTACTCCAACCTATTTAGGATTCCCATCAGAATCAATGAAGATCTAACAAATAAAGGATACCATGAGAAATATATGAGTCACATTTATCCAGATATTTTGAATAATGGAATGACTTGGGACATCATAATATTTATATAGTGAATTATGTCTTTAATGAATCTTGAAGGTTACTTCACAGACCTAAAATATTTCCCCCTTCATAGGAAGGATATGATATAGCTAGGGATACATTTTTTCAGCATGGGAGTCAGTATGATATCATCTCATAGGTTATTTTCCTTTTTGTGAGATTTTTTTATTTGATGAATCGTGATTTCATCACTAAGGATAACCCATTAAAGGCCCTGAGTCAAGGGAAATATGTTTCAGTAGGATTATCCATGAGTTCCACATTAGGTGTCAATAGGTTGATATTAGGATTCCCCCCAAGGATGCAGTGGTCAGATCAACTTGTGATGTAGACCACAGTATCTGGAATTCATTCTGATTAATTTTATTAAGAATTGAAGGGTTGAACATAATCTATTTTAGTGTCCTTTTCCCATAGTTGAGTACCAATCATTTGATAATATGGGTTATATATAGAATTTATATAGGAGCACTTCGAAGCTGATCATTGGGAGTGGATCATGGTAGGAACCAACTACTGGTAGATTCTTTCCTACCCCTAAGTAGATAGGTTTATTGTGTTATATCAGTCACTCAGGTTGGGTCAGCGGACATGGAACCCCAACATACGGGTAGTGGTATCACTATAATGGAGAACTATAAGGGAGTCAATATATAGACTAGGGATGTGGGTAATGTAATATCCATATTCTGGAGTATAATCATACCAATAAATATGTTGAACTATCTACTTTCATATGTACAATTCTTGTGTCATCTGTAATTTCTGTAATTTATTAACACTGCTAGTTTTATTCATTCTCTTTTTCAAAATTATACAATTCCATTGGTTTGGATATGTAAACCTTAGATGTGGTTATGAAAATGGATACATAGTTAGGGGTGTGGTTAGAGGTTATTATACAATGTAAGGAGTTCTCACTTCAAATAATTTTCCACCATTTTCTATGAGACATTTTTGTGTAGGGTAATTGACTTTTGAGTTCCGAATTGAATTCTATATGTCTTTAATTAACATATAAATTATGTATTATACTTGCAGGTAATTGCTTAATTCTACACGTGTATGAGATATGTGAGGAATACTTTGGAGAATTAGGCATGTTTTCATATCATTAAGTTGGAAATTAATTGTACTTATGATTTATTATGTAGCATCTAAAAGGGGAATAATTTATAATTATATATTCTTCAAATGATATACTAATGTTAAATTTGATCTAATTGTATAAGGATTTTTAAAACCATGTAGCATGATAAGATCTCCAATGATCGATATTTATATTGGCATGGCGAGGAAATCTATAACTGAAACTTATTTCACTTTCTAATGAAGAGTGGATATATTCCTGGCCACTATCAAGAGCTATTGAATTTTCTGGACAACATTAACATTAATTAGACTAGGGATGTGATCCTAGTCTTGGGTTGTGTTTTGACCTTGGTGATATTTCCTTTAGGATGTTCTTTACCATGAAGTTGGAATAATTGCATGATGGAATAATGATATAATGAAATATGAAATTTTAATTAGGATTATTAGGTATGTGAATCTGAATTGTCACAATTGTTATGTGAATTAAAATATTCTTATGAAACTAATAAATGGAAATTGAACGTAATTAAAATGTAATGGGGTCACACTGAAATTTCATGTTTGAATTATATACATTTTATTGTCTACAATGTAATTTCAATTTCAGGTTTTAATTATGTACATTATATTGTATTGAGGGAAGGCTGTGGGAGGCTGTTGGAGGCTTCATTGAAGAGGGAAATTTACATTGCAGGTAATTGAAGAGGGTCCATCTTGTTCGGTCATGGGGGATGTGGTTTTTTATCCAAACTGTGATCAGTGCAGTTAATGGAGCACGAATGACTTCTATTTTTATAAGGCTGAGGTAATGTACTGGATTCTTTACATTGGAAATGTGTCTCTTATAATTTTGAAGATAGCTACTAAAATGTGAAAAGGTAAGATCTTTTACTCTATATTCTCCATGTATCAGAAATAAGATACCAGTATACATGTTTGTTGACCTTTTTATTGGGTTCTATTTTATTTTACAAGGTAGTACTAATGATGGAATCAAGTAGTACTGGTTTTGGAATCAGTTAGGGCAGTTGTGATCGGTACAGATGGTAGGATAGGCTAGGCTCTGATTAGTACAGAGGGGCTGTGATATACCAACGGTTTGACAAACTATTGGTAAAGTCATGTAAAACTCACTTCCTACAACAACGACTTTACTAAATCGTTGCCTAAAACATATGAAAATGGTTTTTGTAACCATTGGAATAGGATTTTGGGTAGTTTGTACCCCAAATATTGTTAAACCATTGGTATTTATATATTCAAACAGTTTTATTGGAACCATTGCAATAGGGTATGTGTAGATAGACATATAAAAACTGGTCCTGTAAAACTGTTGGTAAATGGATACTGCAATACCGAACATGGAAATAGTTTCTCAGACAGTTGGGATAACTTATCCCAATGGTTTGATGGTCTATCCCAATGGTTTGAAAATGTTGGGATTGGTAAAATTTTCAGTAGTGTTATTTCCCAAGAATGTGTCCACAAATTACCCCTAGGTTGCAATATCATCAAAAGGTATGCATAGATTTATAATCATCTATTTGTATCCTAGGTTCTCCACTAATGAGGAAATCAGAATGTATTTGAGGTTCTTCATCGACGTTACACTTTTATGGACATATTAAAAATTCCTTGGTCTTTTTTCAAGAGGATGATGATTTAATCTGTGTGACGAAACACAATGGATTTTATCATCATATAGGGTGGAAAAAAGATTATTATGATGTTAGGATTAAAACCACAAGACGGGATTCCTACGTATCCTCATGAGAGGAATCATATTTTATATTGTTCGGTGTCACTTTATAGGACACATCGCCTATTAAGGTTGTGTGATGAGGAACCACCCATGCAGTTTACCTTCATGTAGTGAGGAAGTCCAAGCATAATTTTCCTAATCAAGATTTCATGTGGGACTTATGCCAAAGAATCCCACATGGGGGGATTTGGTTGGGACTCACACCATAGAGGAGGATTATTTGAGCTCAAGCCTTTAGACAGACGTCATATGTATCTTGGTTAGATCAAGAATCATATATGTCATAGTTCATTTAGTTTGGGGCTTACACCTAAGAGGAGGCCCATTTTTCTAGAACCATGAGGAAGGTCTAGACTCATAATAATTTTTTTTCTTTGATTGGGGCATACACCCTAGAGGATACCCATGTTTCTAGAACCATGAGGAAGATCCCGACTCATGAGGATTTGGATGTTTGATTGGGGCATACACCTAGGAGGAGGCCCATGTTTTTGTTTTATGAGGTTTTTATGATCAGGGCCGACCACTATGCCCCTATTAGTAATGATTGGTGTGACAAAAATGAGGAGGCCTTAGATCTGGAGGTCACACGTCCACTTCATCTGCTGATTGATGTTATTTGAGCCCAAAGGGAGAGGGGGGCATTGAATGTAAAAAAATTCATCTCCTGTGTTGATATCTAGGTTAGAAACTTTTGGAAATATATCCAGAAATATCCTGGGATAATCCTAAGATGATCTAGATCACCACCTCCCATGGAATGGTTTGGGGATTTCCTCATAGAGAGTGAATAGAAATGAGTTTTGGGAAGGGGAGAAGCGTTGACCCTCATCCAAGGGAAAAGCAGGCATAATCCCTTAGGATTTTCACTTTCCCTCATTGAATGGAAAAGCTACTGATCACCCTTGATCCCTATAATTGGGAGGTTCACATGAGTACTCCATGTTTTGGCCCTTAGATACCAGGGTAATGTAAACTTAAAGACATTCTGAGGGTCCACACCCTTGTGAGAATTACCCACGCAACTATTCTTACCATGGGTATGTATACTCAAAAGGATGAACTAATGTTCCTAATTTTTTTATCATACAGGTCTGGTGGCATTGGAAGAGACTTTAGCCTTATACTGATGGACTGGTTAGTGGAGGGGATTCAAAGGATGGTATAGAAATGGAAGGGCATGATCGGGACCAGAAGGAAGAAAGCCTCAAGGTACCCCATTCCACGTACCATTTGTTCATGGGGGGTGGGGTACCCTCTTCTTGGTGCATTTACATGAAAGTGGAGGGTCCATCTGCAAAATGAGGTGGTAAGTAGACCTTGATGTGGTTTGCATACCATAGTGGTATGTATCCTCAGATTTCGTCTGTAGACCGTGTTGTTTTGCATCGATGGAGTCCATCCATGTAGTCGGATGCTATGCGAGGCAGGCCTTCATCCACAAAAAGATGTGATATGCGGTACACCATATTGAAAAAGGGTCATGGGACCTATAGTTCATATGAAGTTCATCTGTAAAGTGGGTTTGGTTCACAGTTCTCCAATTAGGTTTGTGGTTTTCCCGTATTATTATGTTTCCTTATTTTTTATGGTTCACGGGAGATTTATACCTGCTGGAAACCGTTCGTGGTTCTGTACATCAAAGGTCATTTTTCCTTTGATGTCTTCCATCCGTAAACGCCATGATCTCCAAAACATATCCTCCTTTCGTTTCCCCTTTTCATCCCTTTTATAGAGTTTTGTGGAAGATGTATCTTTGGGTTAGATGACACCATTTGCGGAAGCCCTTTAAGAAATTTCCTGGAACACGGTCGACTAGGTCAATTGAGATTTATAGGGCTGAGGATCGTAGGGCAGTGGTTCACAGAGGCATAAATCACTACCATGATACCATGAATGATGCAGTTCATAGGATGATGGAGGCCTCATCACATCCAAAAAAAATGTTTGCAGAGAAAGTGTGTGGGTATGTACCTCTCTATCATGTTTTTGTTAATGAAACGATTCATGGGGTTGGGGTTCACGGGTGGACATTCTATTCCTACATTCTGACAAATATGTGGTTAATAGAGTCATGGTTCCATTATTCATTTATTACTTGAATGACTGGGTTCATTTTCCAACTCCTCACAGTCTATCATTTCCCAAGTTATCTACATACCGTTCAGTTCACGGAAAATACCTTCTATGTACTATTCTTGAAATTCAGTACACTGACCACATTATTCCTTTTCCAAATTCAAATTATTCATTATTATTCTCATGTTTTCTATCAAAATTATGTCTTATTATTCATCTAATGTTTTATAGTATTTACCTTCCCTTTGTGGAGTTTTCACGACCCTAGAAATTCCACCATCTGAATGGCTTCAAATCGGGACGAAGATGAGGTTATTCCGATATAGAAAGCGGTACTAAACTAAACTATTTTGTGATAGAAATGTGAATCCATTGAGGGGGAACTTACCAATATATAGGGGGACATTGTATTTTTTTCATTTACTAAATGTCTCAGTGATATTTTCTCAGAAAAGTGTTCTCTATATTCCCTACCTCTGCATACTAGTTCCTTTATGAAATCTGTCACCCATGAATTGCTCTATGAATTTCAAGAAATTGTGAACTCTTCACAGTCATTCGCATTTGGAAACCAACCTTTTAATCTTTGAACCAAACTGTGAAACTTAAAACATAAGTTTTTACTACTGCATAGTAAGATATAATGCAGTTTTCCTATTCCATAGACTAATCCTCAATTAAGTGAACTGAACTTTTAATTTTCAAATCGAAATAAAACGTTTAAGTCTTCACTTTTTATTACCACGTAACGAGTCCTTGTACATGTTTTTCCTAGTCTGTGAACCACTTGGTTAATTGTCCATCACTTCATAGGCCAGCATCATGCGGAGCATTCTGAAAACTACTGGTTCATAGGGGAATGTATTACACGAACCATTTCTAGATCTTAGTATGTGGAGCCCTTCTATGCCTACTTCTTGTAGACCTCATTCAACTTTTGGTCTTTTTACCATGAATTTTATTGGAATGGACCTTTTTCATGGCCTTTTAAATGAAGGATGAGATAGATCTTCCTCAGAAAACTACAAGTGAAGTTGTTTTTATTGGTTCTGCCACTATCATTCCCCTTTCAGTTGTGGATGAAATACAGAAGACAATGGGAGACTCTATAGATGAAAAAAAATTGTTCCCCCACTGCATCAATCCATACCAAATCTCTTTAACATGGGTCAAGGGTAATATCCAATATCAAATAGGCTACCCATTTATGGATTTGATCTACTTTCCTACACACCTATCCCAAAACCAAGTTGGGCTAACCAACCTGCTACTTGGATATTTATTAGCACCATTCCTAAAGCTCTTATTTCATCTATATGATAGTTCATACTAAAGTATACCACCATTGGGTCCTTGTAGATTTATTCTCCTTGGACCATGGACGATGCATGATGAAATATGGATAAAATGGCTCATTACAATTAATGAATTGTAAGGAGGGCCATAGAAAATGAACAGTACAATTTGTTATCAAAATAGGACCTTCACTCCGAAGGTTCATTTGGTTTGTATTGGGGTGTCCTTTCTAGTTCGGTCAAAGTTTTGTAGAATTCCGAGTCGAATTATAGACCGAGGGGCTATATGAGACTATCTGAATATCCTAGAAAATCACTCAACAAACCATCACCCTCATTTAAAAGCATTTATGTAGGTGGATTCTAGATAGTAATACCTTTCATATAGTCCATGGGGAGGTCAGCATTAGCCTCTATAACGTTCGACAGATTTCAGGGGTCCCTATTGTTGTGGGTATGTATAACAAGTTTATATCTCCCACTTCCACCTGGGACAACGTGGAGAGGACTCCTACATTGGATAAAATTCTCATTTCCCAAGCAATGAAACTCTTGAATAAAGTTGACCATTTCTTGAAGAAATAGATTTCCTTCTCAAATGGATCCATACCTTTTCCATGAAAATCAGCCCAGAGCCTAATGTGCGCCAAGCCAGGTCTTACACAACCAAGGAAACTCAAAGGTGAGAAGGTTCCCACTATCCAAACATGGAGGAGGTCTAGTTCTATGAATATGGATGGGAAAACATCCTAGAATTGGACCGCTTGTTTTGGTTAGTTTCCTTCTTAACATGTTTTTGAGTAGTTGGGTTTTAGTAGTGTGAGAATCTAGTGGTGGGAGAGTCACAACCTTCATCGTTTCAGATCACTTAGCCACCAACAAATGCATCAACCTGTCCATTTCGGTCATGGCCTAAATATACTTCTTACTAGGCTAGGTTAGTGAGAGAAGGCCAACTCATCGGATGATTGGGCCATTCCAAATCCTCTAGAGATGGATAAGAGCCCACATAGGAGGCTACACATTTATCAATACCTTACCAATTCCACATGCAGTTCTTCGACCATACCTCTAAAGCACCCGCGGGGTTATGTCGTCAGGCTGGGCCACTCAGGATTCGTAGGGGGACTGAACTGAAAAGAATAAAAAAGATTTTATGGCATGAATCAACTATCATGACCACTTCATCTATCTCCCTTATGTTTCCCCTACTTGTATCATTTTGAATGCTAAATTGGAATACTATTGAATCAAGTAAACATATTTTCATTGAGAGAGGGTATTTTGGATTCTTTTATTGATGGGGTACTAGTATATAAGGTATATGTTCCTTGAAGATTTATTCGTCAGTTTAACTATGTTCAAATATTGTGTCCCCCTACCCTCAATATCCTATGCTAGAAAAAAAGAGTTATGATAGATAGGTATTTGTGGATGATTTTTAAATGGTAGGATATGCAATGAAGAATCAAGATCCCAGAATTTGTGGGTTTTATGCCCTTCCTTGTGAAAGGTTATATCGAATCCTTGGTTTAATCAAATCTGGATGGTTATTTTTTATATCTAGTTCCCACTGTTACAACACCCAAGGAATCTAAGGATAAGGGGGAGGGGAAGAAAACATAATCGAGTGGACATTCCCTACTATAGAAAGTTATTCAGAAGCCTCTCGGTTATCCTATGTGGAAGTCCCAAAGAGATTGGGTCGTGACCTCACAAGCTATTGAGGCTAACACTAGGAGTTAACTACCAAAACTGTAGAAAGTCCTTCAGAAGCCTCTCGGTTCTCCTATGTGGAAGGCCCAAAGAGATTGGGTCATTACCTCACAAGCTATTAAGGCTAACAATAGGAGTTAACTACCCATCTCTTCTGATATTGCCTTTCTAGTGGCCTAGAAGAAATAGGTTTGAAGAATATCCAATCTTTTCGTGATCAGTCCCCTCATGCCTTGTGGTAGTTCCTTCAAGAGAGAGAATTTTCCCTCAGTAACATTGGAAACATGTTAGTACCATCTAACATTTCTTATAATGATGAGCCTGAGAGTTTAAACAACTAACTTCAAGACATTGAAACTCTGATCCATACTGGGAAAAATCATTTTAAATACTCTCATCGAGTACTTTCTGTTCTGTGATCAGAGACTGACGAAGAGGGTGATGATGATCATAACTCTTTAGAGGTTGGAGATAATTCTGATATTCATGTTGTGGTTGGAGTGAGGGAATCTCATCTCTTGTGCTCAGATCCTCTTAATCATTCAACTCGTGAGGGTTTCAAGGTTATAGAGGCACCTAAAAAGCAACTACGACTGATGGAACCTACTCTGCTTCCCTAGGCCAATCCGCTAGCACTATCAATCTCCATTAAAGCCATGTTTCCAAGTGCATAATGGGTCTAGGATGACTTGAGGGTGAACGCTTCTAATGAAGGCATTTTGAAAATGCTTCAAGGAGGGTGCTTTGATCTTCTGGGTTTTGGGGTAGTCTTAGCTCCTACATTTGTTTCTTCTGATGAACAGTTGTATGTGGTAGCTGCATTCCTGAGTGAGATGGATAGGTGTCTCCATGCTTCCAGAGATTAAATTTATAGGTCTGACTACATGGCATGGATGGTGGTACACTCAGATCCATCTGATATTGAAGGAGTGGTCATTCTATTTACTAACCCTAGCGTTAATTTTTCTCATTGTGAAGATTCTAAACTCTAGTATTTTAATTACCTAGGTACCTAATGAGTCTCTAAAGACAGTTATTTCTCTAGTATACACCCCCAAGGGCACTACAGCTGGGGAACATGTCTCTTTAGATGTGGGGATTTATAGGGAAGGTTCTCCTAGTGTTTCAAAACATATGGAGGAAGTTATTGAAAATTCTACGGGGGAATTCAATCCTCCAGTTCCACTTGATATTACCGTTAGAGATCCATCCCCATGGCGCCCCAAGAAACACTGAAAAGTATCCCAACTATCGATAATCAATAGAAAGGGGATTACAAGTTACTACTGTCTAGTTTCTAAACCACACACTTTTATCTTAATAACCATTTATTGCAAGAATATTTTGATGCAGAACCAATATGTAATTAGGTAGATATTTCCTAGGAATCTATGACTCCAATTCCTTATTTGGTATATGTACCACCATCAGTCATGATTGAGCATAGTAGAGATACAAGATCAGTTGAGGAGACAGAGGGTATTGTGAGCCCTCAACAGTTTCCCACCCCGAATAAGAAAACATCTTCCCTGATAGGGGAGGATCATATAGAGTTAAAAATCCCAACCTAACATATTGATCATGTTTCTATAAAGAAGTAAGGGGTGATTTAGATAGTATCATCTAAATTGGGTGAAGATCCCCAATTCTCTCAGGCTACCAGATGGGATCCAGGTCCTGAGAAGTCAACCACCCAATGCAAGATGGACCCCTCCCTTGAAGAGGGAATGAATTTGGGGTTTATTATCTGGATAATATTGTTAATATTGCTTCCCCATAAATCACATCTATATGGGAGGATACTATCCCAGCTCATGAAAATTTAGAATTGGGCATTGTCCCTTTTTCTGTAACTACAATAGCGGTCATGGCCCCAGCTCCTGTGGGTTTAGAATAGGCTATCAAGCCTTTTTCTAGGATTATTATTCCTGTAAACCTAATTTTTGTAAGTGATCTTATGGAAACTTCTTTGAGTTTGGTGGTCTAGTCGAGAATGGATCTAAGTCTTGGGTGACCTTGGACATCCCCAAAAATTTATTACACATTGAAGACATAGAACCATATTTATTGGGTGGGAATGCTAGCATGGAAGTTGATGGAATCGATTTTTTGACAAGTGAAGGTTAGTTTCCGAATACTAATACCACCACCCTTTATTTCCCCTATTTTAGGTGTTGAGGGAGTTTACTTTCATCATTTCTATGTTTATGATCACAACATTAAGCATTGTCAATTGCGGTCGAGGCATCGATCCTGCCCTCTTTTGCAACTATTGGGGGTGAGGCTGCTGAGGGATCCCATCATACAATGACCAATTAATTAGGACCCTTCCTAGATATTTTCATTGTTGAATATATTTAATCATCTGAGTGTGATTCTGAACTTGGTTGAGAGGTCCTAGTTAGCCTTCCACCCATACATAAAAGGGCACTGAAGAACATTTGGAGATTGATTTCTGAAACACCCCTTGTCGATATGTCAATGAGGCTTCCAAAGTTATGTCAACAATTTTTGTTTTTGAGGATTGGTGGATTTGATTAACATGAAATTTATGACATAGTGAGGTAGGTAGTCCTGGATAGGGATAAATCAAACATTCTTGAGTACCATCTTTCTGCTATAGAATCCAGGTCTTATCTTTTTGTGGCCCGACAAATTCTTATTAATGAGGCTTCTGATCAAGCTGGAAAATTTTTTAGGTTGCAGAGAGAACTCACAAAATAATGGTACTTGGTGGAGCAGCTTGATCAAGAACTAGAAAAATTGTGTAGAATTCTGGAGAGGATCAAATAAGATAGATTTTTCATCATGACTGTAGTTGATGAGGGGCAGTAGCTTATAGAGGAAGGGTAATAGGATGGCCTCAAGGAAGCGTAGGAGGCGGAGGAATTGCAGGTAGGTGTAGAGGCTGAGACTGCAGGTTTTCTAAATCTTCATGATACCATTAAAGAGTTGAATTAGGAATCTATATGACTATGTGAGTCTACGGAACATATTTTGTAGTGGTCATATCTTACCCTCATGGAGAGGCATCGGGTTATGGACACCCTCCATACCTTTTTGTAATATAATGAAATGATTTTTATCTCTAATTATTCTCTATTACCTTTTCCTATAATATTAATAATTTCTGATCAAATACATTTTATACCCTAATCTAAACCATATATTGATTTAAATCATAATCCAGGATAAGGAAAATAATCAAATCATGCCCTAATATTTTCCAGTGCGGAGGGACTCAGTGAGCATAGTTTGACTCTTTCAAAGGTCGCACGAAAAAAACCCTAAAAACATCATTCCTTTTTTTCACCCTAATTTTTTTCCTAATCCTCTTATGGTGAGATATTACGAGTTATAACATAATTTTTTCCTAGGCCACCCTTTTCGGGTTTTTTACCTAACCATATTTGCATCTCTTGATGATTTTTGATTGCTCATTGTTTTTCCTAAACTGTTTGTAGTATAGGTTTAGCAAGCTTGTAATTGACTTTTTCCCAGGGTTCCCTTTTTGGGGTTTTTCACCCTAGAGAGTGTTGTGTAATTTTCATTGGAATTTTGGAGTCTTTCAAATAGTCCTATCATTACTGTTGTTTACAGACGAACAGCTTTGACCATGACTTGAGGGGAATGGGCCCCAATTTAGGACTCATTAAACAAGAATATCCTGACAACTTTCAGATATGGATGAGGGATTTTTCATGACCCTAAATTGTGATTTATGGATATGGGATATGATATAGGTCATGGAATCCATGGGGTACACGAAATTAGAAAATGACCACTCATAAAGATGAATTATCCCTTTGTTGACATGGCATTGTTGTGGGAAACATAAAGAAAGCCACTAGGGCATTGTGCGCAGAGGACAAAAATAGGTGTCTGTAGGACATTGGTCATTGATTTCTGATTTCTAGGAAATTCATATCAAATTTTGGATTTGTTTTTCTGTTGAGGTCCGTAATGGGTGGATGGATAATTGAACAATGTTTGAATGTCCTAGGGAATTCATATTAGTTCTATTTGAGAAACTACTCCCGCATGAATTTGACTTGTGCAAAGGAGGGATAGTGCATGGTATATATTAATTTTGTATAACTGGGAATTTTGAGACATACAGTTTAATGTATTATTTTATTTTTCTTTTTTTAACCAGAGGGGTGAAACAATATTCCATTTCCATGATAGTTCAGCCAGCAATGTTTAATCACCTTCAGGCATGAGACGGAAAAGACATCAACAATAATTTGGGGGGGTTTCCAAAACCAGGGAATGAGGTTAGATGTAGACGTTATAGTGGAGTACAGAGATAGGAAAAGTCTCTCTTGGGGAAGAATTTTCCTTTGGTTGATAGACCATTTTTGTGGAAAACACATGATGAGTCGTTGGGTCATTGTGTGCATAGTCAACCAAAGGTTTCCTCAAGACACTAGTTGTCCATTTAAGATGTCCAGGGTTAGTTATGGGGATTAAAAACATTCTAGACATAGAGTATGGTGTGTGGAGAGGGGTTCCTGATCCTGAAAAGGGGACATTTCATGTTGAACATTACCAAGAATATTGAGAGTAAGTGGATGTATTTTTATCCTATCCATATGAGTTATTTCCTTATGTAGGTTGGACCCTTGCGTAGGTGTGGAGGTGTCACTTATATTTCATGGATGGATCTAACATATGAGATTTGTATGTCACAGTTTATCTTGTGATGATTGGAATCAATCTATACATAGTTCTTTTAAGGCTCAATCCTATGCAGATCTCATTCACACATATGGATGGGGAATTTTTGTTTTGGACACAGATTCCCAAATGAGGTGGGCCATGTGTCAGACTCTCCTATGTAGATTCATTTCATTCATAGTTTCATGAGGGTTAATACCCTTTTATGTGACCAGACCTAAAGGGGAATGTCGGGTATCGAGTATCGTGCACCTTAAATGTCATGCGATTAGGACGTTGATGAAGAATCCTCGAGTAATTGGAGGGTAATCGAGTGAGGATTTTATAATATGTATAGTAAATGGGTAGGGAGGAGAGTGTAAAACATTATTTCGATGGATATTAGATCAAGATAAATGATGTGAGGCTTAGAATCTATTAGGCATATGAAAATATGAAAATCCTCTCATGGGGAAGAATTTTCCTTTGGTTGACACACTATTTTTTGTGGGAAACATATGCAGAGTCCTCGGGGCATTGTGTGCATAGTCAAACAAAGGTTTCCATAGGACACTAACCATCCATTCCTGATGTCCATGAAGAATTATGATGATCCAAGAACACTCAAAGCACATAGTTTGAAAAATGGAGAGAGTTGTTTTGGATATATCAAAAACATTTAAGTCATGATTATTCACTCAATTGGGAGTCTCTGTACATAGATTTGACCTATATGTGAGGGAGGACATTTTTAATCCATTGTCAGATCGGGGCCCAATTAGGAAGATCTATGTGTCCCAAGATTTGATTTCCTACACATGTGTGGTCCATGTGCAAGGAGTGGGGGAATTTAAGCAATATTTGGGGTACCTTTCTATTTTATGTCATATAGTTAGTACTTTAGGTTTCCTAATGTGGAGGGAAAATGCTAATATGCATTTTAAAGTCAAGTCAGTTGGGTTATTCATTGTAGATTTATTCTCCCTAGATCTTTCGAGTATCCCTCGCAAAAAATCCTAAGCCCACATGAGCTATGATCGGTGTGAGTATATAGTGGAGGAAAGGGTTTCACTCAACCACCTTGGGATGGAAAAAAAGAAAAATAGTATTATTGGGAATATAGTTTAACGTCATGTGGTGAGAATGTGGGTGACTTGATGCGCATGAGGTAGGTGTTGTGGGTCTATATAGTTTTAAGTCCTTTGGAAATAACATTGATAGCATAGTTTAATCATCTTGTTACAGGGATGAAATATCAAAGGGATGATGTGTAAATATGATATAATCAGGTCCGGAATTTCCTAATACACCCCATACATGAGCAAGGGAAGAAGGTGTAATCCATGACTCTAGGAGCTCTCGGGTCAAGAGGGATGATTTGAGGCATAGGATCCAATGTCCGTATGAATGTATGAACAACCTCTCTTAGGGATTAATATTCCTTTGGTCGACAGACTGTTTTTGCGGACAACATATGTTGAGCTTCTGAGGAATTCTGTGCGTAATCAAAAAAAGGTATCCACAAGACACTAGCCGTCCATTTTCTATAATTGTTGGTGATTATAGTGGTCCTAGATTTCTCAGGGCATAGAGTGTTATGGATTAAAAGAGGATTTATGGGTACGTGAGAAATATCTATACCATGATTAGTTTTAATGTAAGAGATCCTCTATATAGATATGATTTGTATGTAAAGGGAAGAAGGGACTTTTGACACTTTTTAGATATAAGAATCCATATTTTAAATCCCTTGCATCTATTTTCATTTCAAATATAGGGGTTAGGGCATTTTTTCCTCTTTGTTTTCTTCTATGTGGATGGACCTGGTATTTACGGGTCGAGTGTCGCTACATATCACATTATTCTAATAATCAAGCCACACATACTTCTTGAGATACACTACAATTTAATTTCATGTGGTTAGGACATTTTTTCCTTGTAGTTTAACATTATGAGGTTAGGACTAGAGTGAATAGATATGAAAAGGATGAGCTGAGTGAAGTGTCAGGTTTGAACCTCATGGAGGTTTCCTACGTATCCTAGTTTGTTGGGAATAAAATTCCACATAGTCATGAAGAACATGTTCCTTTTTTTGGTCTAACCCATGGATTGGAAAGGAGCAGTTTTTTTAATGGTGGTTGGACGAGGATGAAGGATCTTGGCATCGCTACATATCCTGCGAGGGAAAGAATCATTCCAAAGATAGTTATTGAAAACTCCCTATTTCCATCATAACAATGCATAGATAGGGGGGAATTTGTATAATGTAGTGTCTGGAATCAATCCGTGCATATTTATTAATGGAAATTCCCGGAATATGTCTGATCCATACCCAGGGAAGGGAGAATTTTTTTAGGTGGAGGCTAAACTAGGATGAAGAATTTGGGAATCACTACATATCTTGTTTGAGCAAGAATCAATAAACATGTAATTCATGGGGTGCCCTATTTTTTTATATAATTTGATATGGAATATGGCCAGTAGTGAGTTGGTATTCATGAGAGGAATCCTCAACAAAGACTTCAAATCCCACATGAGCAGTACTCACTGTGACAAATAAGGGTCAGAAAGTGATTACTCTACCACATAGGGGGATCATGTAGAAGGAAGGGGGTATTTTCCTTTAATAATTTTTTGTAACCATGCCTATTTTTGAAAATCCAAGTGCTACTTACGTATTCTACTGGGGCAGGAATAAACCCATATGTACCTTTTATGAAGAAACACCCTACCTAGGTATGACTTTTTTGTTGGGAAATGATACATATAATTTGGGTGGTGGATGGACTGAGATGAAGAATCTGGGTGTCACTATGTATCTTTTGAGAGCAGGAATCAAGCCACATGTTGTTCAAGAGCTTCCTCCCATATTGGTTGGCTCATACACAGGGAGGGGGAATTTTTTAACAATTTTTTAATGGGACTGTATCACACTTGTATCCAATGTTCATATAAGGGGAAAACATTACCACTATTCCTAATCTCACGAGAGCTATGCTCAGTGTGAGAAACAAGAAATAGCTAGGGTCTCCTCTTGTGATGTAGATGTAGTTGAGATTATAATAGAGTAATTTTGTAACCATGTGATGCATAGGCCAAGATCTAGGATTAAGGCATCTCTATGTATCCCTTCTACAGATGGGAATCAAGCTATATATAGTTTTTTAGCAAGACAGAGTAGGTAAAAGATGCCATAGGAAACATCCCCTGAGCTAATAACATTGTTGGGCCCATGAATTTTAACATCATACTGTAAGGACAAAGATTCTAAGTAGTTTAACTTCATGTATCATGGATGAATTCATCGTGCAGTTTACTGGCATGCAATTAGGACGTCTTTTGTACAGTTTAACATCATGTGTAAAGGACGTTCCATCATACAGTTTAGTTTCATGTGAATAGGAATACATCCATATAGTTTAATGCCTTATGGAAATGATGTATATGGAAATGTAGTTTAACATCATGCAGTTAGGAGTCATGAAGTCCCCTACACAAGACTGACCTTTACATTGGGAGAGGGGCATTGTTGATTTTGATTAGTGGATAAACCAAGATGTAGAATCCAAGTGTCACTAAGTATCCCTTTGATGAATGGGAATAAATCCATTCATATTTCTATGATATAATTTTTGTTCCGATCAGACCCATACATAGAAAGTGGGGGTATTTTTAACTTTTCCTAGAACAAATCTAATTTAGGCGCAATAATTCATTGTACCAGAAAAAATTATCACCATGTGGTTTAACATCTTGTGATAACGATGAATATGATAGGCAGTTTAACATCGTACTACGTGTACATATATGTCACTATACATTTTAACATCATGAAATATGTACAACTTCATTGTGTAGTTTATCGTCATGAAATCAAGATGTAGTGCCATGATTTTGGCTACAAGAAATAGTTCTTCAAAATCCTAGAATTGGTGGGAGATGTGGTGAGATGTCCATCCATTGGAATCAGGGATAATTCTAAATTGGAGTAAAATTTATGTATATCATATGGTCCTTCCCAATTTGGATCCAACTTTGGAGGCTTCATATTGAGTATCATAGGGATTCTGAGGACCAACACCATTTCTCCTTCAAGGAAATATCAGTGGTGAACCATCTTATTGAAGGCTCGTGAAATTTGATTTTTGTAGACTTACAAATAGTGAAAAGCTTGAAATATTTTCTCATCCAACCACTCCAGCTCATCAAAAAAATTTGGATTTATCATCTACATATAGTTGATCACATATATGGACACAGATAGATGAAAGTTGAATTTAAATGGGTAAAACTGACTTCATCCCTTACACTAATGAGTAAGGTGTTGCTTGAGTGGTGGTGTGGGTTGTGGTCTAGTAACCCCAAAGAGAATGGTCGATCTTGTTTGGCCACAATTTTATTATCCTTGTATATCATCTATTGGATTATATTCAATAGAGTCTTGTTGAAAGCCTCTATCTGTCTTTTGCTCGCTGCATAGTAGCAGGAAGAATGGTTGGCTTTAATGCCATACTCCTGGTAGAGTTTTTCCAATTCAACAGACCAAAAATTGGTGTCTTTTTTCGTCGATATTATATAAGGGACACGTAACCTAGTGATGATATTGGATTTCACAAATATGAATGTGTTTTTCCTATAAATTCATTAATGGGTACACCTTCTGCCCATTTGGAAAAGAAGTCGGTTTCTATGAGAATAAATTTGAATTGTATGACCATGGATGGAGGATATAGTCCCCTGAAGTCCATTTCTCCATATGAAGAATGGCCATGAGTATGTAGCTATTTATGGAACTCTAGGGTTTGGAGGATGAAATTGGCATGGACAATATAGGAACATCACGTTTTGGTGAAATTGGAACAATCCTACTTTATGGTGGGCCAATAGTACCCAAGGCATCAAATTTCACGAGTGTGTTTGGATGTTGGTTGGTGTGCCCCATATGTTTCGGCATGGTATTCCTTCATGATGGAAACAGTCTCTTCTATATCAACGCACCTAAGAAGGACTCCATAAAGTCCTCTCTTTTAGATAACCATTCATTGAAATGATCTACTGTGCAACATGAAATAGACTACTCATGTTCGGATATGTTCTCTTCCATCCTTATCTGGTGGGAGTTCTCCCTTTTGAAGATAATCCATAATGGAGGTCATCTAGCTAGTGATATGACCATATGGCTTGGATATGGGACTGACCTCATTTGTCTCTTCTATCTTGGCCTAAACTTATGGTAAAACCATCTGGTTGTGGGAAATGGTGATAAACATTTCATTTCGATCTGGATTGGCCAGATTTGTGGATACATTTTCTAATGCATTGGCTTCCATATTCATGAGACTGAGGGACATAATCCAGTGTCAACTCTGAGGGTAATTCATCGATCAATACTCAAACATGGTTCATTAAATGGACCAGCTATTTTTTCTTGATAGAATAGTCACCATTGAGTTTCTTGATGACCGGTTCTGAGTTTCCTTTTATCTTCAAGTGTTCATCTTGCACATGGAGTTCTATTTCCAAGCCTGTGATAATGGCCTTGTATTCCCATTCATTTTTTGTTTACCCCTCTGACAATAAAAAGGAATAAGGTAGGAATGCCTTTTCTAGAGATAAAAGTATGTTTCCCAACCCCAATTTTTTTAACATGTGATCTTCCATTATTTTTCCTATCGGTATTCTAGAATCATCGTGGAAATGCATCACTCATATCCATGGATCCTCATGAAGATAGAATACATCTTCATCTAGTAATTCGATATCCAATGTAGTTTCTTCGGTTGAGGGGTGTTATGAAAAGATGTTTGTTAACGATTGACCTTTGATAGGCTTATAGGGTATGCAACGTATATCGAAATGCTATAGTATGACCATCGATAGTGAAAACAATCCACTTATCATTAGACAACTGATAATATACTTGAGAGAGTTTCTACAACTGACCAAGTGGATATCTTGGTGCTGTAGATAATGTCTCCTATTTTGAAATGAAAATATTAAAGCCATGGAGCTCTTCTAAATATTTGAATACAGATTATTTGTATCAATCAGGGTTTGTCATAGATAATAGAGACTATTTTCACTACAAAAATCATTCTTTTATGTGAGGAAGGGGCCTAGGAATATCTCCAAGGTGGTTATGTACAAAATGAATGGTCTTACTTCAACATACTATATTAGCACCAATTGACTAAAGATATATTTATTAATATTGTCGAATGCATCCTGAAAATAATCAGTCCATTTATATTATACCCCTTTCTTCATCAACCTAGTTAAGGGAAATCATTTTCCCATGAGTTTTTCTATAAAGCACTGAATGTAGGCTAGAAGTCCTTGGATTACTCTCAAATCAGTTAGTATGGGAGGTTTTTACATTCCATGGATAGCCTTTGTCTTCTTGGGGTCGACATTGATGCCACGATGGAATACAATGAAGCAAAGGAATTTCCCTAAGGTGACACCAAAGGCACATTTTCGAGGGCCATTTTCAGACTGTGTTATCATGATTTTTCAAAAATGGTTTCTGGATATAACATCTGGTCCAAGTTCAATCTTGAAATAACCACCAAATTATCCACATATCATTCAATGAGTTTTCCTATTAAGGTTTTGAAGATGTTGTGTGTGGTGCATTGGTATGTAGCTTCGTCATTCTACAAACCCAAGGTAATTACCTTATAGAAAAATACTCTTTGGGGTCTCCGATGGAGGTGTATTATTCATCTCCATGGTCCATTAATATTTTCTTATAACCAGAATAACCATCCATGATATAGGGAGCCTGATATCCAACAGTTTCAATGATCAACAATTTTATGATCAGGACTGGGAAATCGTCATTCGGGAAGTGTTGTTTGAGGCCCCTTAAATAGATGCAGACTGTGATCTTACCATTATTATTTTTGATGGGGACCATTTTTTCTTTACATAGGGGGTATTGGACCTCTTGAATGAAGTTGGATCTAATTAGCTTGTCTACTTCATCCTCTATTTTGGAATCTTGGTTTGGGTGTGTCCTTCTGATATCTTCCTTATAGCCATAGGGATTTTCCTACAGGCCTAGGTGGTGAGTGGCCACCTCGGGATTGAGTCCTATCATTTTTATATTGTTCCAGTAAAAAACATCTTGATTATCCTTTAGGAAATAGGAATATACATATTTCTCTTCAGAAGTCATGGCCGCACTTACTAGAGTGGGTCGTGGGTCTTCTTCCATACCCATGTTGATTTCTTTGAGTTCATCAATAGTTGTTGAGATGACTTCCTCGAATGATGGAGTGGAGTCCCTCAGGTCTACTTCTTATTCATCCTAAACATCCTCATTATCTACCTCTTTATCCTCTTATGGGGAAACAATTCTTGGGATGATCATTCCATAATTGAGGGAAGAGTTATACTTTTTTTGTCTAGGAAGCGAAGCCACCTCTTTTGTCTCATTCATCGGTAAAGGTTTATTTAGAGAAGACAGAGTGATGTGTAATAGAGTTTCCACATCTTATTTGATTGAAGAGATACTTCTTCCTACCTTAGTGGGCGAGGTAGGGATTTCCCAGGGTTTTGATGATGGTTCATGGGAATTTTTATCAGAACCTTCCCTATTATATTGGGATTCAATGAGCCTTTCAACAATATTAGGATCAGTATCCGTAACTAAAATCCTTATAAACACTAAATATGCATCCAAATTTTTACTTATTCCCTCAATTTTATTGATGGGTTGTACATATTCCTCTCCAAGATGCTTTAGGGGATCTATGGGAACCATTTCTATACCATTTGGGGCAGTCACCCAATCAATTCTATCAGTTGAGGGTTGTTTCCTCTTCAGCTCATAGAACACCAAATAAATATAGTGTGACTCGCAAGACTCTAATGGTTTCTTATCAGCATGAAATTTCCCTCTCTATCCTATAATGCTATATTTGAGGCACCGATGGTGAGAGGATGGGATTGATGCATGTTGATGCAGTCAGGGCCTCTCGAGCATGGCATTAAATGCCGTATTATTTCGGACCACCAGAAATTATGGGAGAGCTATGAGGTCACTGAACCAGGTTTCGAGCTTTATTTGGCCTAAAATTTTCAACTCTCTTTTTTCATAGCCCAATAAGTTCATGGTGTAGGGAATTAGATCATCCTTAGTGGAACCCAACTGACAAAGTGTCTATAGTGGGAGGAGACAAACCCTAGATCCATTGTTAATGAATAATTTTCGAATATCAACACCATTTATTATGCCAGATATAAATAAGGTTTTAATATTTCCTTGTATAGTGTTATCTTCATATTGGTCTATGAAGGAGGTCACTATGTGTAATTCCGCATGATTGGTCTCTGTTCGGTATACTTTAGAGGTGGATACTTCATATTTAAACTCATGGGGTCTAAAACAATTTCAATGAGTACTTCCATGAGATCTACAGACAGATTCAATTCATCTATGATTGACAAAATGGCTGGAACTGAGGAAAATTTCTTCAGAATCTCATATATCTGATCTGAAGGCCAACTTTTCCCTGCTTGGGGATGCTCCTTCACAGGGACTTTAGGGGCTTGACCATTTAATGAATATGGGTTGGCCCTTGGGGTCAGACCTGAAGGTGATTATGTCCTATGTGTATTGGGTTGGCTGGTCTACTTACCTGCTGAGGGAAATTAGTCATCTATTATTCCTCTAAAGTTTGTTTTAGAAGGATTTTACTGGGGTGGCATTTTTTGGGGGAAGGATAACTTTAATATCCCTATGATATTCATTGTAGGGTCCTTCCTTTGGTTTTTGCAACACTGACAATTTTAGCAGGCATGTGGCCATAAGCTTTATTTCTATCATGGTTGTGTCTCCCTTGATATCCCTGGATTCTATGGTTTCTTCCTCTAACCTTACAATTGGATGTGGGGAATTCAATTTGATAACCATATTCATCTTCAAAGAAGGGATCCATCAATTAGATGACATTAATGGAGCCAAAAATCTTCTCCTCTTCTGATGATGGCTTTTCTACATCATCTTCCCTCAGTGGTGTCATTTGGAAGGGTGGTTCCCTTTTTTTTCAGATTCGATGGTATGAAATCAAATAGTGTCAAATATTAATTTTCCTTTAGTGCATTTTCATCTCCCTACCCTTTCTTTCAAACCTTCATATTGGACTTCTTTTTTGGCGGTCGGCCTTTGGAGGATTGTGGGGCTGAGAAAGAAAGCTATGTTTCATTAAGAGTCTTTGGAGGAACGGTTGGTTGCATCAACAGTTCTTGGAGAATTCCAAGAGCTTGGTCAACTATTTTTCAAGTCAACCAATTATCGAACATTTTCTAATTTTTGTTAACATCTTTTTCCACTCCCTCTCTTTATACTAGTCAATGGGGAAAACATATGCCACTTGTGAAAGTAGTGGTCACAGCATAACCTTTCCATAATCTATCATTCATTGCATGAGTTCCTCAAAGAAAAATCACTCTTGAATATTGCTCCCTAATATCCAGTGGAAGGGACAGTAATCTAGCCTATCATCAAGACCTACTTCATCAGCCTAATTTGGATCCAGAAGTCATAGAAAGTTGCAATTCATTAAAGCTATAAAGTAGCCACAGACTTGATCATCCCTAAACGAATACACTTTATTTATGTGTTCCTTGAATTGATTTATTTTTCCCACCCTCTACTCATCATGAAGGGTTAGGGTGTTTGTTGATGTCCTGAGGGCCCTGCATGGTTTGGTGGGGCCTTTGGAGCAGGATCTGGTGCATGGGGTGGCTTAAGCATGGAAGAAGTTTCTTTATCCCTCCCTACTCTTTTTAATAGGGTATTTGGGGTTTCCCTTGACTTGAGATTAGTTCATTGTAGGTAATCGTTTATCCTTTGAGCGATGGTGGAGATGTCCCAGAACCCACTTTTATAATTCACCAGAATAAGTGGTTTTCACAGCTCATCATGAAGGTTGTCGATGCACATGGCCAACATCTCATCTTGGGGGAGTGTTCAGTTCAAGTAATAAGTCAGAACATTCTATCTGGAAATGAATTATGAGACTCTCTCATTTTATTGTTTTTTGTAGTTCATGAGGTCATTGACTAATATTATTTGGAACATCGAGCTAAACTAGAACAGGAACTGGCACAAGAGATCCTTCCATATTGTTATGGAGTTAGCTAGAAAACTGGTATACCACACCGAGGTTTAACCTTTGTAGAGTATCCATGAAGAATCTCATATTTACTAATTCTTTTTTCTTCAAGGATCCAATCATGGGATCACAATAATATGAGTAGTTCATAATATGTTTCTTAGGGTCCCCAAAGCCATTAAACACCGGGAATATGGGGTTCCTAAAATTTGGCAGTGGAGGTATGTAACATACCTAATCGGGGTAGGGATTTTGTTCTAGTTATATTGTAGTGATCAATCCTTCCATTACTTCTATTAATGTTATCAATAACTTGATTTTATTTAGGATCCCTTGTTGCATGTCTTGTTAGACGTGATCATGAGAGGGTGCATCAGGGGGAAAATTGGATGTTCCGGTGTTGTTGTAACTTGAATCATGGGTTCCTTTCTATTCCTTTTTCAAGCATCTTGGTCATGATTCTAGTAGATTCTGGTGTGCTTTGGGAGTGGATCAGTCTTTATGGGTCATTGTGAAGGACGGTCCCAAAAACTCGATCCCTAGTTTTGTGTGTATTTCTCCTGAAGTGGACAATCGGGGTATTGGGAGGTGAGATTTCCTATTACCTCCCAGAAGGAAACGGGGCCGAGGTTTTTAGAGCTGAGGGTCAATGTTTTTGGTCATTCGAGGTGGTATTTAGGTATTAACCCTTCTACAAGGGTGGTCCGAGGTGGTTCTGGGGAGGTTGACGATGTGATGGTGGGCCCAAGGAACCCTCCCACATATGTAGAGGCTGTGAGATCCATTTCCAATTCTCCCCAAGAGGTTACGGCCCTGGGGTTAGGTAAGGAAAATCCTTCTGATTGTTTAGGGTTTCTTGCTGATCAGGGGGCAGGCGTGATTACAGTTTACAGCCCATTCCCTATTAAGATGACAGTGTCGATAGAACAGGTCCTTGGTGAGGGTTTGAACCTCCCTCTCCTGTTTGCATAGGTTTAGCTGGATTTTCCGGTGGCTCTTAGAACCATTTTGCGGTGTTGAGTGTCGATGATCCTCCTCCATTTGAAGAAGTGAATCTCGAGGAGGATGGGAATGTAGAACTCCATCCTCTACAAGGGAGGTCAGATGTTATAGTTGAAGATAATGAGTCTGCCTCAGAACTCTGGTCACCAGAGCCCATGGAAGCGGAAATTGTTGAAGAGTACATTCGGTCCTCTTCAATGAAAGGGGAGAACACCCTTGTGGATTCATATGGGCTTATCTAGCACAGTCGGAGGCCGAGGAGACAAAAGGACTACTTGAGATTACCTAGTCCTCATGTTACAAGGTCTTTTAGTAAAGGAAAAGTCCCTCAAAAGAGTTTGGAAGTTGCTTCTAACATCCCAAAGACTAAGAAGGATGTTGAATTGGATATCATCAAGGAGATTCTCATGCACTCTAATGAAGAAATACTAGAGGAATATTTTTTGATCAAGATTTCAGAGGAGGGTCAACATAGAATGTTTGAGAGACCGCTACATGTTGATTTGAATGAAAACCAATCATCATGGATTGATAAACATAATAGGATTTTGATATGTGGTTTCAATGAGGGAAAAACAAATCTAGAAGAGCATGTGCAAACCTGGGACAGGATGGCATACCACTTTGAGGATCTCATTAAGGACAACCCTGATATGGAGGCCACCTCCATCAAATGGAGTTTAGTCAGGGTAAAGGATTATAATCGCTTTAATTTGTTCAGGAATGGCCTGAATATTTCTAATGAGGTTTGACTTTTCTTGTATTCTGAACCTGTTGGTTTCCCAATTTTTCCTTAAAAGTGCTTTCTAAAATAATAAAAATTATTTATTGGTGGTGGATATCCTTCAAGGATTGGGTTCAGGTAGATTGATGGTCTTGGTGTTTCCTTGAACGAGATTTCCAACCATTCTTTATTTATAGGGATAAGCCCATGGTGAAGAGACACTTCTACTAGATGAATCTTTTGATGCTCAACCTATGGAATGTACCCAATTAGAAGACTTTATGGGAGCTTCTCAGCATTGATTCTCCTTATCCCCTTCAATTCTTCCTTCTATCGAGCGAATATCTCCTCAAGCATGGGGGAATCATCTTCAAGGGGAAGAGGAGGTGGATCATAGACCTTCTATTATTCTTATTACTATTGGGGATTCATGTGGGATGTAGTGGTGGGTTAAATAATAGTGTTCCAAAATTTAGGAATACACATTGGTTTCAGGTGTGCACACCTCCAAGATTAGTGTGAACTGTCTCCAAGAGGGAACTTTCTTCTCCTATTTCCTCGTTATTTTTATCACATTCAGCGAGGTCTATGGGGATAACATATACGATGTTCATTGATTCATACCACATTAGGGGTGGCGTACCAGATGTTGAATGGTAGGATAGCTTCTTATGTCCATTATTGGATCTTCTCCAGTCATTCTATGATACTATTCATGTTTCTTAGTGAAGAGTGAATTGAAGGGATCCCAGATAAGACCTTCTAGTATGCCTCCATTCTTGGAGATTTGATTCATAGTATGGGATGGAATGGGTGATCCCTCTATCAATTGTTCTACATGGACTAGAGAAGATAGATGTCAGTTGGGTAGGAATTTGAGATAAAATTTCCCCAAGGCCTGCAATTCAAAATTTTAGATTCGGTATTCTCATGAAACGATAGTGGTGAGATGATATAAGTTGTCGAAAATTGGATGGTTTTGGATAACTGATTTCATGTTCTTCACTACTTAATAAATAAAAATTAAGGATACCATTTGCAAATGGTTTGAAGGCCTGGAACATATCTATTGATGATGGAATGACTCTACAGGGATTGATCTTTAATTATCCAATGAGGGGGTCACAAGATTGATGGTCAGAGGAGTGAAAAAGACATGTGAAAAAGAAATAGGATTCCAGAAATATTGATCCACATTATGTGTAATCTATGATTACGTGGTGTGTGGGTACCTCCTAGAGGCAGCTAGTGTTTTGGAGAAAGTTAAGTATCACATGGTGTGTGACCCTCTCGGATGGCATGTGGTATGTCCCAGATGACTCGGCATGTACCTTGGAGGGTACAAGTACACAATTTGGAGTACATAGGTTGGACCATGTTGTGTACTCCCCTACATAGATATGAATTGAACTAGAGAACATTGGATAATCCATGTACCAGTACACAAGCATGGGAACATGGGATAAGATATGAACTTTCACACAAGTAGAGTAAACTGGTAGCCAACATTCCATGTACTATTATAGAGACATGGGTAGGAGACATGGGAATTTTACATGAACAGGACATGGGGTCAAGAGATAGAGTGTGTAACCCTACTACACTTTGTGCACTCCTTAAAATAAAACTTTTATCCCTTTTCCTCTATATCTTGGAAAATTTTCCATAGGGTGTGTTCCCCATATCTATTACATGATGGTTAAAATTTAATCAATACATACTCCAAGGATTATAATCCCTTTGGAAAAAATTCTTTGATATAGTTTTTGGAATCCTTCCATAAGGACCATAGTGAGACCCTATATTCATCATTATTCCCTAGGTGGAGTTCCCAGTATCATCATGACCAACACAACATGGGCTCTGATCCTCTATATAGCATGTTAACCCCGATCGAGTTTTTGGTATACCCCATGGCCTTGGGTGTGATCCTCATCTATGCATCTCATATCTTCAGACTTATAATGTGTGTTTATAATGGTGATACTCAATGAGAGCTACCTCTCGAATAGACGTCATCAGTGATTTTGGACTCAAGAGTGTTATCGTAGACGGGTTCCTTGTGGTACCTTCAAGATGGAATCCATGGTTGGTATTGTGATTATGACTTACATTTAGACTCAGTGTCTTTGTTGAGTATATCTGGATATTGTTGTTATATGTTCTATAGACATATACCTGTGTAGAGTTGATTGTATTTCCTTTGTTGTATGATTTATGATTTTGGGGTGTCCTACTGGGTATTATTATACACACCCTTGGATAGGCATTTCCTACACATGGCTTGTCTTGTGAAGATGATCGACCTTTTGACATAGTCTATAATAGAAAAGGACCCAAAATTGCTTAGTGAAAATGGAAAAACATAGGTCTGTTCCTATGGTATTCTAATTCTAGTCCTAGTTTTACTTATAGTTTGGACTTTTTTTCAAACTCATTGTGTTGGCCTTGCATTTGGCCCTGTCTGTATTACTTTACATCCTATCGTACTTTGATTGTGGGATGTAGATGTACTCAGGCATGAATTTTCATTTGTTTTTACATTTTAGTACTATATAGGCTTGAAGATGTGTTCATGTGTATATGTACTTAGGCTCAGCCCTCCCATGTTAGTGATATGCCTACTCATTTCTAGTCTCCAACCTCTATCCTATTGGAGGTGGGCTTATGGAGTCATAGAATGGGCCCTATTGGGATGGTATGTGATAGAGTGGTATCAGAGGAGTCGATTCTATCATAGTAAAAAGAGTCTGTGAGATTGGATTGGGTAAAAATGTTATGTGTTTTGAGTTTTGATTTCATTTTAGGGATGCCATTGTTAGTGTGGAAGACAACGTATCAATACACTATGACTCTGATCACCTTCTTTTCATCTTGGTACATGAGAACATTGGTTGCAGGGAAAACAATAGAATTTGCACCATAGAGGAATGGGTTGTGGTATCCATTTCCTTCTTTAGTGATATCTCTCGATAAACTCATTCATTGTGGTACATATTGTTTACTTTCAGGAGGCCTCCGCGATGTATACCAACTAGGATCTAGCATCCTGGTCATAAGGATTATCCACTTAGTGAATACGCAATGATACATGGGCTAGATCCAGAGGTGTTACCTCCATGTGGGGCACCAAATATACCACCACCTATATACCATCACATGGTACCTGCAGTACCAACAGATGAGGTGCGTAGGATGAGCACAAATAATGAGTTTTAGTGAGAGAGGCCCATCAAGTTTTGAGGCAAGCCCAACCCAAAAGTATCTAAGGAATGACTTGAGGGGGGGAACCCAATTTTATTCCTAGTAAAGACACTAACAAAATTAATGTCAGTCCTATAATAAATCTGTATCTATGGATCAGTAGGGTGGGGGTGGTGACCTAGTCTTACGATGAGATGACTCTGTAATGGTCAGAGTTTTATCATCTCTTTAGAGAGTTGTTCTCCCCAGCTATGTTGAGGGTTGTACATATCTAAAAGCTTATGGAGCTCAAGTGGGGTAGCACGATGGTCATTGAGTATTCATTGAGGTTTAACAACCACAACAGGTACGCAATGGATATGGTTCGTGACAAATTCATTAGGGATTGGAGCTTTCAGTGATGGAGGCATAGAGATATCTAATCTATTTTTATCCCTCTATGTATTACTACTAATGTTGGGGATTCTAGAGTGAGGTTTGGTGGTTTAGAGTTTGTTGGATGAGCAGATACAATCAGTGGTTGCTAGTAGTGGGAATGAAAGAGTATAGTCCTTGGATGAAGGGAGTCGATGTCAGTCTCATGGACCAGGGCATGTGAGATGTTTTTAAGAGGAGGTCCTAAGACAGATGATCTATATTTTAGGGATCTCATTATGGTACCAGTTGGCCTAGAGATAGGTAGTTATGCTCATGTAACAGTGGAGGACATCTTATATGACATTTTTTGACCCACCATACAGTTTAAAAAGAGACCATGGATAGGCCACTGAGGAATAGGTAGAAGAAATAGTGGATATGTCTGTAGTGTGGTAGACATGGCAGAGGATCTAGGAGAAAATGAGGATATGTTAGACTCTTTGAATTATTTCCACCACCACCCCTAGGTGGTCCATGATAGGATCAAGGAGCTAGAGGTCATGGGTAGGGATAACTAATAGAGGTTTAAGCTTATGACCCAAGGACTACAATAATGATTCAAGGTACAAACTATGTCGTTTATACCTTAGATGTAGTACTGATAGAAATATGTTATAGTATTTGATTTATTTACACATATATTTTACAAGACATAGATATTACAATTTAGCATTGGGTTTGACCTTTATGCATGGATACTCTTACTGGAGATGACCTAGAAATCACACAGTTGTGCGAAAAGTGTGAACTGGCTCTTGGAGGTGAGAGTTTCAGTTGGGATATCTTCATAGTAGCGATGAATTCTTATGACATCATCTTAGGTATGGACTGGTTATCCATAGTTCATGTCTATATTGACTATTTCAGGTAGAGGATACGGTGTGGCTGTATTGATGAAACTAGGTTCTCCTTTGTCAGTGGAAAGGAAACCCAGGCAGTCCAAGATGGACTCATGCATCAGATGGTGTAGTCGATTACTCATCAACTGGATAGAATGACCCTTGGTGCATTGTATTTCATGAGTTCTCAATTTCCTGTAGTGGTGGAAAAGTTCGAGGAAGTCTTTCGTAATAATGTTCTTGGTTTACCTCCCCACTGATACATAAACTTCTACATTGATCTACACCATGGGATGAAATAGATATCTATGCCAGCATATCAGATGGCTCCCAAAGAGAATCACAACCCGAGGGTACATTTTAAGGACTTACATGGGAAAGGCTTTGTGAGAACCATTGTATCACATTGGTCAACACATGTATTCATTTCCAAGAAGTAAGATGATAGCTTGAGGTTATCTGTGGACTACCGATGCTTAAAACAGGTGACCATGAAAAACAAGTATCTACTATCGAGAATTGATGAACTCTTTGATCAATTGATAAGGGAATGATGGTTCTCGATGTTTGACCTCAGGTTAGGCTATCACCAGTTCTGAGTACTGGATGAGGGCATACCAAATATTGAATTCAAATGTCGCAATGTTCACTATGAATACTTGGTGATTCCCTTTTTCATGAATAATTCCCCAAAAGTGTTCATGGGACTCATGAACAATATATTTCAACCTTTCCTGGAGAAGTTTGTGGTAAATTTTTTTGACAATATCCTTGTGTACTTAGTGTCTGAGGAGGAGCATGTGAGACACTTGAGAATGGTTCTAGATGTACTCTAAGATAACCAATGTTATAGGAAGATCTGGAAGTTCTAGTTCGGGATTCAAATGGTAAACTTTATGGGATATGCTATCTTAGCAAGTGGAGTGGTAGTGGACCTGTCTAAGGACAAAGTAGTGTTATCCTGGGATCCACCCATGAGCATGATGGAGGTGTAAATATTCCTTCAGTTTCCACACTATTATCAAATATTCATACTCTATTTCTCTATGATATCAACACCTATGAAAATTATTACTTGAAATGGGAAGCCTTTCATGTGGATAGATAAGTTCTAGTCACCCTTTTAGTAGTTAAGGAAGAGTTTATTAAGTGCTCTCATCTTGATATTTCCTGAGGTCTGTGTCAAGTATGCATTGTTCTATGATGCATCAAGAACTAGTCTTGGATGTGTTTATATGTAGAGGAAGGCGATGAT
Organism: Viscum album; assembly: GCA_963277665.1. Taxonomy (NCBI): domain Eukaryota; kingdom Viridiplantae; phylum Streptophyta; class Magnoliopsida; order Santalales; family Viscaceae; genus Viscum; species Viscum album. Next base: position 571,008,062 of record OY728122.1, on the reverse strand, counting down.
TTTCTATGGGAAGAACTACACAACCCCTGATCTTAATTTATTAGAAATAGTCATTTCACCAAAGATGTTGTGACACTATTGGTTGGGAGGGTATTGTATCATCTATTCTAATCTTAAGATTCTCAAGAATGTCTTCTCTCATAAGGATATTAACTTGGGAAAGAGGCAATGGAAAGAGTTCCTCTAGCATTATGAATTAAAAACTCTCTATGCCCCTAGGAAGGGGAATATAGTAGTAGATTCTCTCTATAAAATATCTTGTTCACAATTTCTTAATGAGTAATCTGAAAATTTGCCCTCATTATAGTTATCCTTTTTGGATGGAGATGGTGGATCTTACCTCTAGTTGATTTCTCTCACCCCTCTTCTCCTACAATAAATCAAGGAGGCATAGATTTGGGATGCTGACTATGAGACCCCTACATACTCAGATATCCACTAGACAAGCTCTTAATGTATTTTTTGAAGGTGGGGATCATGTCATTATTTTTAGATAATACACGATTGTACTAGTGATGTTGAGGGAGGAGGTTCTGATATATTTTCTTACACCACCTTTGGAGGTACATCCATGCGTGGTTGAGATGTACCAGGACCTCCAACATTAGTTTTGGTGCCTAGGGATGAAGAAAGGAGTTGTAGATATTGTGTCTTTATGCCTTAATTTTCAGCATGTGAAGGTTGAACACCATGTTCTACCAGGGTTAGCTCAACCCCTTGAGGTTCCACAATGTAAGTGGGATGGTATATCCATGGAATTCATGATGGTTTTACCACATATGTCTATGGGAAATGATTCCAACTAGGTTATCATAGACCAACTCACCAAGTCTTCACACTTCTTATATATTTGCAAGTATTGTTCATTTATGAGCATGGGATGCCTCTACATGTAGGAGATAGTCTGACTCCATGGAGTTCCATCAACGATCATTTAGGACCCTAATTATTATTTCACATCATAGTTTTAGAAGGGATAATAGGAGGCATTAGGGACACAATTATGATTGAGTACAAATTTTACCCCCAAACTAATTTCCAAATGTAGAGGACCATCCGGGTTCTGGAAAACATTCTATGGGATTGCATTATTGACTTTGTCCGTAGTTGGAAGGATCACCTACCATTGTTGAAGTTTTTATACAAAAACATCTATCATTCCACCATTGGTATGGATCCATTCAAGGCTTTTTATGGGTGGCCTTGAAGGGAACCACTTTGCTGGTCTGAGCCAGGAGATTCAACACTCATGGGCCCAGAATTGGTGTGAGAAACTACTGAGAAGATGCAGATCATCCAGGAGAAGATGACAACAAAAAATCCATCAAAATATTATAAGAACAAAATATTAATACCTTTTTAGTTCTAGTATGGATGTTATGTTCTCCTATAGGTTTCACCTCGTTGTGGTTTACAAAGATTTGGTTGGTGTGGAAATTTGTCTCTAAGATTAATTTGACCTTTCAAAAACTATGTAGAGTCGGCGATGTTGTGTACTACCTTTTACCTAACTCCATAGTTAGTTCTGGTAGATGAGAACTTCAACATGTCACAACTGAGGAGGTATGTGCATGAACTATCTCACATTTTCGACCGGGGTGAGCTGAAAATCAAGGATGGATCTACCAATACCATGTACTGAGGAGAGATTGAGGATCGGCAGGATATGATCATTTATTAGAGATAAATTCTATTAATCTGTGTCTGGTTACAATATGGGAATCTTCAAGAGATAACATGGTAGAGGGAGGCTCAGATTTTTGCTCAGAACCCATATCTCTTTATGTAACACTTGTTTTGGATTTCTGGGACGTAAATCCCTAATAGGGGGAGAATTTAATGACTCTGATTTTCCACATATTATTTTTGGATATTTATGGATTGTTTCAAATATTACACACTAAGATAGCATGAAATTCGGAGTCCTGATGTGCCTGAAATCAATATTTGAAATACATTAAATATATTAAATGGTACATACATGTAGTTTTCTATAAAATGTTGAATAACTTCTAGATGGGGCTCATGTAAAAAATTTGAGGGAAATATTGAGCATAGAATGTAGTTTTACCCTATAACCAACATAAAAACATTCATTATGGGTTGTCTGTGGAAAAGTAATTGCAAACATGAAAATGAATAAAATAATTAAATAAATTTATTAATTTCATTTTCATTGAATTAGTGACTGGTGAGTCTTTAAGTAGACTATTATGTAAAAATCCCATGGTTAGCCGCATAACCCAAGAGCCATTGGAGAGTTGTTTAAGAGAGAATTGGAGGATCCCTCTCAGATGAACAAAAACTTGGTCATGGTTCGATGATATACACATAATGGAATCAAAGGATCTCACCCACAATCATGGAATAACCCCTTTCTTGTTCAATGATCGATCCAAATCAAGGTAGGATGGTTGTATGATTTGGATTATTTCCGCATTATTAATTTCTATACGAAACACAAATCAATCAATGAACATATTGATTTGCAGATCATGCATAATATGGGGTGAGTTTATTTTTAGGTATTTTATCAGAATAATTACTTTTTGATTGTTGATCCTTCATTTTTATTCTCATATAATTGACTCAACATTGACACAAACATAGAATGAGGTCTGTTCCTCTTGATTATTCTTGCTTTTTTCCCTAGATTTTTCATTGATCATAGGTGTTATTCATGTACCATGGTTCTATGTCTACCAATAAAATCAATCATTATGCACAAATGTTTTAGTGATGTGATTCAATTTTGTAGATATTGGACCGATAGAACATAGCGGTAGAGCGACGATGGAAGCAGCGATGAATCGAACGGTTTAGCATACCTGATTTTTTTTTCTTTTGCACATAATGATTAATCATGAATGGTATCATTTCAAAATGGATCAACAGTTCAAAACATGTTAATCGAGATTTAATGACTCATTGGGTCTTGATCATCAATTATCTACAAGGAGGTTGCATGATTAATGACCGAAGGTGCGGCCGAAGGTGAGTTTAGTGGATCTAAGATACTGGAAAATCAGGAATCACACGACATGTAATAAGGGATTAACTGGGGTGTTGTTCCCTCATAGCAGTGGCTAGTATTTCAAGAGAATGTTAAGGATCAAACGAAATATGACTCTAACACACAGTGTGTGGTCTATCCCCAAAGACTCGACAAGTACCTCAGTGAGTACATAGTCATGGGTTGGAGTACACTAGTTGGAGCACGGTGTGTACTCCCCTATATGGACACGTCCTAGAACATAGTAAATAGGCTAAGCCATGTACCAGTACATGGGAATTGGTACATAGAAAAATCCAAGTACTGTCACTCGATTAGTTTACATGAGTAGCTGACACTTTGTGTATCATTACATAGACACGGGTAGGGGAAACATGTATTTTACACGGGTAGTACCCGGGGTTAAGGGGCATGATGTGTAGCCCTAATACACAATGTTTCCTCCTTAAAACATGGATTGTATCCATTTTTCTCTGAATCATTGAAGATTTTTGTTATGTTATGTTCCACATATCCATTACATGAGGTTTAGTATGGAATCACGGACTACTCCTAAGACAATGATTCATTCAGAAGGACTTATTAGATAGAGTTGTTGGAATCCTTATGTGAGGCCAAAAGTTAGATCCTTTAATCATATTCATGCCTTGGGTGGAGTTCATGGTATAGTTTTGACCAACACTATGTCGGTGTCCATACTCTAAATAGAAGGTTAACCCAGATTGATTTGTTGGTATACCCCATGGCCTTGGGTGTCATCGTCATCTGTGTATCACGTCTCTTCAGAATTCCAGCATTTACTTCTAATGGGAAGACCAGATGATAATTAACTCAATGATGAACATCATCAATTCTTTTATACTCAGGAGTGTATTCTCCAAGAGGAGTTCTTTTTGGAACCCTAGAGACAGAATGCAAGGCTCGTATTACAGTTTCAAATTACCTTTAGGCAGTGTTGCTTTGTTGATTGTATCAGTATATTCATGTTATAAGTGTTTTTTTATTTAGAATAATTTTTTTATTATAAAAACACCTTTGAGGAAAAAGTGAGAAACCATAAACCCCATAATTACACCCAAAAAACCATTTAAAATGGATAATTCAGATCAAGGCTATAGAATCAACCCCTCCCCATCCATTACACCTAGGTAACAAGACATCTCCATCACATGACCACTCAACTATAAATCTTGTGTAGAGCTACATGGGAATAGAACCGATGTCAAATCCATACCCTCACAAACATCAAAATCCAAATGGCATGTGGAGGTTAAAGCTTCTTGATCTGAACCTCTTCTAGAGTAGATATGTGTTGAAATTTGATGAAAAGAAAATCCAAAAACCACCTCCTCCAAACTCCAACACCATCAGGAGATTTGGCTTCATCAAAAAATCACCACTACTTCATAAAAAAATCACCACTACAACACCATTAAGATATTATACTTCATCAAGACAACGCCACTACAAACCATCAAGATTTCTTCGCAATTTCAAACCCCAGAATACCAGATTCAAACCGAGAAGGACACCAAAGATGAAATACAAAGCCAAAAATCCAGCAAGCTTTGAATCACCAACACCAGATTGCCGAAAGAGAATTTCCAACTATCACGCAACACAATAAAATGAGATATGTGGAGCAGATTCATCCACAACATTCCAATGCAAAAATGAAAAAACTTAACAAACACACGAGCAACAACAAACAAATCCAAACTCAAAAAATAATGAAAAATGTTGAAGATTAAAAACCCATCACCATTCTGAAGACCACCTGAGCACTAAAGTTTGCTAAAAAAAACCATAAAACTGAACATAGATCATGTTACCACCATCCAAAACATCAGGGACCACAGAAAACCACCTAGCTCACACACTGATGACAAGATTGCAACCCTTATGTACAGAAACTATAAACCGACTATTGGACCTTCACCATGCCACCAAGAGAAGCCTTATCTAGTGTAAGTAGAGTGAGGCAGGAGGCAGGCCAGCATCAATTAGGAAATCCTAGGAAGATAGGTCCACGATGTCTCACAACATCTCCGTGTGAGAGAGATACACCACAGCCCGTCGATGGGATTTTCATCGTATCCTAATGGGTATTGTTATACTCACCCACGTATGGTATTTTCCTGCACATGTTATGTCTTTTTCATATGATCAAACTTTTGATAGATTCCTTGACAAAGCAGGACTAACGGTGCTTAGTGAGACTAGATATACTTTGGTTTGACCCTATGATATTCTTAGAGCAGCCCCAGTTTTACATCTCGGTTGGACTTATTTTTCATACTCTTTTTGGTGGGATTGAATTTTGACCCATTTACCTTACATTAATTCTTATCGTACTCTGGTTGTGGTATTTAGATGTATGCATGCATGGTTTTTCAGTTGTTTTTACATTTTATCCTTGTATAGACATGGAGATTTGTTTGTGTGTATAGGTACTAAGGATAATTCATCATGTGTTAGTTATATTCCTACTCAGTGACAGTACCCAAAACCTATCATATTAGAGGCGGGATTGGGGAGTCATTGAACAGGTCCCATTGGTATGGTTCATGACATTATTTCTATTTGAGACCAAAGTTCATTAGAGAACAAGGGACACCTTCTTGTCTAGGATTTTTTCTAAATCCACAATGTTCCTTTGATTATTGTCCCAGACCATGATGCCTTCTTCACATCACGATTATGGATGGTATTGTAGGAGGCCATTGAGACTCATTTTCATTTGAGCACGGAATTTCACACCTCGACTAATGGTTTGTCTAATAAGACTATTTAGTTTTTGGAGGACATGTTGTTAGCATGAATGTTGTACTATGGCCATAGTTGGGAGGATCACCTAACCTAGGTGGTTTTTCATACAACAACTACCATTCCACCATTACTATGTCACTATTTGATGACTTATATGGGTGAGCCAATAGGTCACCACATTATTGGGATTATCCACATGAGTTAGAAATCATGGACCCAGCTTTGGTGTGAGGTGTGAAAGAGAAGGTTCATGTCATCCAGGAGGGGATTCAGACTAAATTGAGCCATCAGATATCCTATTTCAACCGATGAGAAAGGCCTTAGAAGATTGAGGAGGGATGCCATGTGTTCCTAAATGTCTAATCTTGGCAAGGATAATAGATATCAATTTTGTGAAAAAAAATTATCTCTAAGGTTCTTTGTCAATTTCCATATAATTTTTAGGGTTGGTGAGGTGGATAAACACTTGGTCTACTGCCATAGTTAGATCATATCAACGATGTCTTCCTCATGTCACAATTGAGGAGGTACAAGAACTACTCATCACAAATTATTCAATGGAGAAGCTATATATCAAGGATGGAACTACCTTTGTAGAGTATCTAGTAGAGATCTAGGATTACCAGGAGATAATCCTCCATGGGTTAGTGATTCCATTCATGTGTGTCCAATGTATGCATATGAATATTCAGACTAGAACCTTAGATCGGGTGACACAGATGTGAGCATAATATACACAACTTTTTGAGTAGTCATTTCCACATTGTAGGATGAAAAATCCTATAGTGGGGAGAATGTAGTGTCTAAGATTATTGTATGTGAGGATTTAAAATATATCGATTAATATTTTAAGATCTTGGTGCTGATTTACATTAGATTACAAGTTTCAGTGAGGCTGGAATTGATATTTGAAAAAAACATATATATTAATATAATGTAACTAACGTTTTACTAAAGAAGTGTAATAACCCCCAAAAAGATTCTTGGATCCAAAATCGAATGTCGCCATTGAGTTTATAATGCTGATTTTACCCTAGATGTGATATAACCTTATTCAGTGTCGGGAATTTGTGAAAACATTATAACATGCACTAAAAATAAATAAATAAATTATTTAATTGATTTTATTTCATTAAAACAAAAACCTAAATACCTCCTCTATAAATAAATAATTGTGGGTAAATCTAAGGGTTTCCCCTATAACCCTAGAGACCTATAGAAGATCCCTTAGATAGATATTGGTGAATGACATTGGAACGAATTATTAGATTAGTACCGCATGGATTGTCTAGGCCAATAGAGTTCATGGATATCACCAACAATGTCAGCATAGAGTCATTCAACATCAGTGATTGATATGAGATCAAGGTGAGATGTTTTATTTATATGTTTTCCTACCATTTATTTAACCCTTTTAGAATGAAGATCAATTCCACAAACAAGAATTGATTTACGTATCGATGGTTTATTTATTTTACGGTTGATTTATTTGATTATTATGGATTAATCCTATTTGTTTATCTATTCTGAAACAATATAACAAGGCATAAATGGATAATGGACAAGGTTTGTTCCTCAAGTTTATGGTATAGGTTTTGTCCCCCATTTCTTGACACATTCATCATTGGAAGTATATATTTCTTTTGATTCGATGATTACCAGGTGTTTGATTGTTGTTCGACCATTCTCTATCACAATGGTTCAATAACCTGAGTGCAGTTTACAGTCAATTGTGTGATAGAGTTGTAATATTGGAGTATTTTTGGAGGAAAATTAGATTATATCAGTTTTCCAAGTTCTTCCTGTATTGATGCATGGTGGTGATTTGGTACGGTGATTGTGTAGCTCGATGGAGAAATTTCCAAGTAGATAAATGCTTGGATCTCAGTGACAATAAGGCTCAACTAAACCAGGATCCATGATTTCTAGAAGGTTTTTTGTTAGGAAGGATGATGTACGTGGAGAAGGAACTATGGTTTCTAGATTACCCATGTAACTTAGTGTGTAATCCATAATTACACACCATGTGTGGCCCTAGATATAGTGCTAGGGAATCTGTGGAAGATAATGATCCCATTCCATGTTTCCCCTTCCACATGTCATGTGACATCTTCTTAGTGGCATGCCATGTTTCTCAGAGGATACACATGCATAGATCTAGTACACAAGCTAAATTGTGTACTCGTACATGACCAAAGTACACGAATTGAGTAGTGTACACGAATATGGCCAGGTGGACACAAGCATAGACCAAAGTATATAGTAATGGGAAGAGGACCCTGGAAATAGACATAGGAAGGTCCATATTTATAAATACACACCACTTAACCAAATTAAATGTAATTTACTTCCTATAAAATCACTTGGATCCCATCACTTCTTTAGTTTAGACTAGTATCGATTTAGATCATTCCCTTAGTCTGTCCCCTAGATGTTACATTACCAAATTACATCCTCAGATTTGGATTTTTACCCCCTCTCAAGGATGAGACATAGATATATTCATTATTTTCCCTCCATGAGACTGAGGTTTGATCGTCTATCAATCCTTCTTATACCCTAGGTGGGGTCGGTGGATTCAGAATGACTACCCAAATAGGTATTCTATCCACCATCTAGTATTCCATTTTAGTAGAGTTTATAGTATCGTCAATCAATTGATCCCCAAGATATTAGGTTGATCTAGACTTGGTTTGCAATGTCCCTCAATAGTTCAATGTGTAATCCCCTACAAACATATCAAGAACATTAGAGATCCAAGGAGTACTTCTTGGGCGAGGACCAATGTGAATGGCCTATTGGGTGATTGTCACTAGTGATTTCATGGCTCATGGTGTGGATTATCCCAAAATGATAATTACCTTGAAACCTCAAGCAGTATCTTGTGGATAATGGTTTTAGTTGAGACCATTTGATGTCATTTATCTATTATGAATATATATGGGTTTGATATGGTATTGATGTTGTGATATGACTACTCTTGATGCTTTATTTTTAGTGATTTCAGGGTTTCCTACTGGGTATTTTTATACACACCCCCACAAAGTCTTTTCCCCAACATGTTATGTCTTATGCAGATGAATCCCTTTTGATGGTGTCGTAGGAAGATAAGGTGAAGCTGGAGTATAGTTTAGTTTGATAGTATGAGGTGTTTTCGAGATGGTCTCATTAGACAGTGGTCGCCTCTTTATGAGAAGGTTGTACTCTCTATAGTTTTTTTTGGACTTGTATTTGACCTGTTTATCTCTTTTTGTAAATTTTTATTCTCTAATGTGGGGGACGTGTCCTTCATACATTTATGGTATCATGTTCTTTTATTTTGTCTTCAGTGTATGGGCTTTGATATATGTGCATCTGTATAGGTAAATGAGTTAACCCCTCCCATGTATGGGTTATTCCTACTTGATGATGGTCTCTAGCCACTGGCCTATTAGAGGTTGCCTTGGAGTAGTCACACCCAGCCTACCATAGGCTAGGCAGGTCCGGGTGGGTCAGGTCCTGACATATTATTTACATTTTATTATCAATAAGGTGGAGAAAAGAAAGATAACCACATATTGACTTTGATGATGTGAAGGGATATTGAAAACAAAAGAAAAATGGTTTCAAAATTGGAATAAATTCTTTAATTTTTTGTTAATGTGTTTCAATGAGTCAATATGTGAAGCGGGGCTTCAATATGTGAAGAAGTGATGCCTAGAGAATTGTTATAGGTTCAAGAAATATCATTGTTTTTTATTCTTGATAATTATCCATGTTTAATTATAATTATTTTATAAACTAATCATCAAGGTTAAATACTTGCAAAAATGGAATTCAATGAAGTACATAATGTTTACAACAAGTGAGGAATATTCCTTTATTTATTTTCATAAGGAAGTGGAAAATAAGACATGGATATTTCCAAGAAAAATAAATATTATTTCATGAGTAGTTAATGGAATCCATGAAAAATAAATAATATTTATATATTATTCATGAAGAATGTGTTTTTGGAATTTGGTGAGACTTATTGCATGGAATTTATTATTTGGATAGCTATTTAATTGATATTATATAAAAAAATGTGGATAGACTAAGGGACATTGGGAAATACACTACTTAGGTGGGAAACAAGGTTGATCTCAACCAAAAATGGTAGTGGTAGGATATGAGAGTATCATGAAAATATGGATGCATATGGGATCATACTAGTAGTTCCGCCATGTGGGGAGGCATGGAAACAAAAGATTCGGTAATGGTCGATGTTGGAGGGGTTTAAGAATATTCCTCGATAATTGATTTGGACAACCTAATGGAGCATGAAAGTATAAATAGGAGTGCTAAACTGAGTTAGAATTAAATGTTGGATAGTGTAAAATCATGGTAACTTTTCCTTAGCTAAAAACATATGTACATTTCTATAATCGTCCAATCCAACCATTGTGAGCCATCTGATATCTTCCAATGATAGGCATCTTCTTCCCTCGCTTGAGGGTTCCATGGAGCATGAGTCTTCCACCATTTATGAGACATAGAGCTCTTTCCAATATCCATCACATAAAACTAATATCCTCTTCAATATTAAATAATTCCAAAATAATATTTTGAGATCAAATCACATGATGCATATAAAATTCTTGCACATTCATGGTTGAATAGCGAACCCCAAGTCGTGATATCAATTAACGAAGAATATCCACTAGAATGAAGTAAATGACTGGGATTAATGCACATGTATAATCATTATAATATATTCATGTAGTATAAAATTCATGAATATATAGTGAATGAAAATTCTATGAATATTATCTGCATATGAAAAACAGGATTATGTTATAATTTATGCATAAGAGGTAACACATGCTCAATACAGATTATTGATACATGATAACAATACATGGATGATAATGAAGATATTTTGAGATGAACATGAGATCATAGATCATTTATATAAGGAATACTCCATGCCCACAATTTGAGTTATTCTACTTTGATTATGTATATATAATGAAGAAAAATAGATAGCTTAGTCCTTTGGGTATTCATATTTATAGATGAGTTTAACATGGTGTATGAAGAAACTACATGAATAATGCATGAATGCAGGATGATCCATGAATAATAACAAGGATACATAAATAAATTAATACTCAAACCCCTTGGGTATTTTATGTTCATGAAAATACAATACCAATGACTATTCAGGAATAATATTAATACCCAAAAATTATAGGGTACTCAATTTGAGGAAATATGACACCCAAAACAACTAGGTATTCATATTTGAAGGAGGATAATAAATGTTTTTATTCATAAGAATATTTAAATGATGATTTAAATTATTTATTTAAATCATGTAATTAATGAGTTATTATCACATGCACAATTATTGTTTTGTTGTGGAGAAATTGTGCAAGTAGGTGATGATGAATTGTTGTGTGAATTGAAATATTAGTTTTGATAACCCAATACAAATTTTTTATCGTTTTGAGAGTGATCCAAATCTAGGTAATTCATGAAGAAGGTGATTACAATTACCAAACAATTTGAATAATGGAATTCATATCGTTGAAAATCTTATGGGAGTCTCGAGAATGACACCACTGAAGTTCTTAAGTACATGAGAAAGTATGATCCAGTAATCATGTGGAAGAATATAAACAGAAAATTTTATTGTGGATCATTGAGAAAATAAGTATCTTTTGAATGGGGGGTATAACCAGTAACTGAAGATGCTTAAGGAGAAGAAATTGTTTGGGGTATAACAAATTGTGGCTGAATAGTAGGATCGATATGTGTATAATGTGGATAAACTAGAGGATCAAATATTGGGTTACGTAAATAGTTTCTTCCTGAACCACTATAATTGATGATGATATTATAGTTTTGAATCATTGATTTGGTATTTAACCAATAATGGAAAAAAGTAGGATTTATGTTAAAACTTGTAAATAATGTGTGTTTCCCTCTCTTATATTACTACTTCATAAGAGGTTATATTGGGAGTAAATATTGATTAGATCAATAACTTTAAATAGATCAATAGTTTGAATTTAAAAAGGATAAAAATTCATAAAAAAAGGTACCATGAAATTATGCCCTCCCCTAGTGGAATCTAACTGGTATTTGGGATCTACAGTTCTCAACCCTTAAACATTTTTGTTAGATCCATAATAACCAACAAGGTTGTTTTTGAAATCCTCATGGAATTCAGTGGTTTCATTAATAAATTCTCCAAACCATAAACAATTATTCACCTATGTCCATTAACAATATACTTGTATCTATAAAATAAATTAAACAACAATAATTTTTTATGTTGCATCACGTTTTCACTACAACATTAAGACACATGAACTTAAACAATGAGCTCTAATTAATAACTTTTAACTCCAGTGCCTTATTTTTAAATAATCTCTGAAAACACAATTGTTCAAAATGAAGTGCTCACAGTTCATGGTGTAGAATTATATGTATTAAGAACATCTCTAATACCATGATCAACACATTTATAGATTTTTTAAAAACTTGTTATTAACCATTATGTAATGTTATACCACAATGACTTGGTCCTAGTTATCAACCACAATTCAACAAAATCCATGAAATATCTTATTATAATTATATCCCCCCTTATATTAATTATTAAATGTTAAAAAGGTATTATAGAATATTTCAATTTATCTTTATCAACAAACACCACCAATAATCACTAACAAGTATTTTTCCTAAATTATTCTAAATCTAAATACATTGTAACACAAAAATAGATATATTTAGCACACAAAATTCACAATTCACCAAAAAAACCTCACTATCAAAATCAATTTCCCAATTTTGTACTAAGATATATGTTTTAATCTAAAACCATAATTTCTAGTATACTCCATTCCATCACACACCAATATTATACCCCACAAAAAAAAATTCCCACAATATACCAAATATAAATATTTAAATTATTATATATCTTATTTTCAAAAAAATAAAAATGGAAGAAAGATTTTTTAAAACTAAAAATTATTATTCTCAATATTTTACACCATGAAAGCCAATTAGAAATCATAAAAAATAATATAATTCATTAAAATATCATGATATACTAAGATTCACAATTTAACATATTCCAAATCAAACATCCAAATTGAACATTTTTTAAACCTCCATTTAGGAAAAATCACCACATAACTTTTTTTCATCATATAGACATCAAAATAATTAAACAACTATTATTTTAAAATATAATTCCAAATTAAAACCCATTAATAATATAAATTAAAACAAATTCTAAAATAATAATAAATAATTTATAGAAATATCATTTACATTTCATAAAATAAAATTAGAATAAATTAGTTCAACATTCATTAATTATACATATCTAAATAAATCCAATTTCATTAAATCTATTTTAAGACTAAAATATTTCCAAAATAAAAAAATATTGAAAGTATTAGAACCCCAACTAGTTCTTACCAAAACATTGCATGATTTTTTAAATTTATGTTTATTAATACTATAAAATTATTTATTATTCAAATAAATTAAAAATTAAAAATAATTAATAAATGACTCATAATTTTAAATACATGAATCAAAATGTATTCCAAATTAATAATTTTGTTCCATAAAAAATGAAATTGTATAACTTTAAGAAAAAATGATCTACGTATACCATTTAAAAAAAATGTTTAATAAAAATCAAAAAACATGTTTTTAAAATAAGAACAACCCACATATTCTATTTAAATTATTAAAACATGACACAAAAAATTACCAAAATCAGGATAATTTTATTTTGAAAATAAAACTCATTGAAAAAAAATACTTCCCAATAACCAACCATGAAAGTACAAAATATATTTATATTAGATAACATAATCCACTCAACTCGTGTAAATTTTTTAAAACACTTCCATAAAAAGAAATGTAACTAAATTAATCAATTGAATTAAATCAATAAAATAAAATTATACATTCAAAACAATCACTAAAATCATTTCTTTAATATATCATGTTAAAATATTTTTTTTAATAAAATATCAATGAAGTAATTTTTTTCAAATTTTCCTCAGAGATAAAAAAATGTTCCCTAACTCTACATCTTAAAAAAACTAGTTTAACTTTTTCCATAAATGCTAATGAAAAATAAAAATTCTATTTAAGAAATATTATTTTATTGAAACTTTTATATCTTTATGTAATATATATAGCTATATTTAAATAACTAATAATCCTCGTTAAAAATTGTTCTAGTAAAATCAATTAAATCCATCCAAAATTTTGCTTATATCATATTAATACAATTATTAATAATGTCACATATTTGGAAATTTAAATATATTCCACAAACAATATTATAAATTTCCTGCACTTACATCAAAACATCACCCAATAAATAATTATTTCATAAAATTCTCTTTCTCAAAATTTTCAGAAGAAAAAAACTGAGCTACATCTTAATACTTCAAAATTATTATTTATATAATTATTTCACATAAAACAAGACCATGAGAAGTAAATTGTTTTCTTTATAAAAATTCACCAACCATTTTTTGAGATCAATATATCCTATAAAAATCATCAAATCAAATGTATATCAAATTTCATTGAGCCTTATGCCACTTGTTGTATGAAATATAATTACCACCTTTATCCATGGTGTCCATTATAACACATCTAGTCAAAAATAATATGAAACATTCATGTATACATTTTTTACAGACATATCACATTCTTAAACTTCTCAATTAATGCATGTATTTTTATTAATATATTGATGAATTAATTTTATAGGGATTTCTAAGATCATACTAACTTATCTCCACTCTTATAACAAACTAATTTCTGAGACACATTATCAAATAATATTTTATGGTGTATTGAAAAAAAATATAACAATTCTTATCCTGGTCTCCATATACATCTAGAACATTCTAATAAATGCCCATAGGTTTTTGATGGTAGAAACACACCTTGGTTGAATAATATTACCTCGATAATATCTTCAAAATATATTCTATATATTCCTATAAAACCTGATATTAGATCTTCAAAAACTGGATATATAGACAAATGAAGCCATACTAAAAGATAAATTAAATAAGGAACAACATGACTATTTAACATGTAATGAATAAAATATTTTATTTTTAATTAAAATTAATATAATATAAAAAATATTTTTAAAAGATATAAACAACATGTTTGAGGAAATATAAAACATTATAATAAAATAAACTATTTGTAAGATGATTTCAAAATATGTTAGACACTCAATTAAAACCCACTACACACTCTATAATTCAATAAAATATATGTGTCAAGTCTATAACCATATCTAATTGTGTTGTCTCTTAAAAAACCTATAGTTAAATACAAATAACAAAACTGTGCTTGCATTAAATTGTAAATGTAAAAAATCTGGTGAAATACCCAATACCAATATACTTAAATTGGATTTCCATAAATCCTCAAGTGAATTCCCTAATCAATAAATTCTTGAAACAAGTGGAAAATTGAAAAAAAAAATCATTGAGGAATATTTATTTCGTTAAAAAACAACTATATAATATCTATATTACATTTTATTAGAAATCTAAAATAAAAAAAATTTAAAACCTATAATTTAATTTTATTCAAAAAAAATATAGTAAGGCATATATAAAAGACATTATATCATAAAAGTTATTTAAAATTGTGTTATGACACATATTTTTTAGTGATAATCCAAGACCTCTAATAATATATGACCAAAGGTTGTGACATCCACCATGAAAAACTATGCATGATCCATTAATAATGAATATCAATGCCTTTCCAATTCTTGTATTATAATAAAAAAATTCCCACACAATAAGATTTTTTAGGGTTTACTACATGAATACTTATTATGACCCATTTAATTCAATATAATATTTATTTTTTACCATGTAATCAATGTTATTAAAAAATATTTTGACTAATGGATACAATATTAGTATTATTTTTATTTGGAATTTAGTTAGAACTCACATAATGTTCTTTTATATCTATAACATCACTTTGAGATTAATTTTGATTGATAATGATATTTTCAAGTACATGGTTTTATTAGTCTCATTTAATTTCATTATAGTTAAGGTAAAACCATGGATAGACTAAAAGTATGATAAAATGACAGTTGAATATTTTATGTAAGATATATACATTCAGTTTTAAACTAACTATGTAGTGAATTAGTTCAGGTAATTTTTAGTTTCACTTAAGATTTAAGTTTAATAGTCATACATGTTGTGACATAGATTTCATGAATAGGTGGGACTTGTTTGATTTAATGAATTATTAGAAATTATAATATGCATGTGATATGAATTATAAATTGTACCATAATTATTATGAGTTCACATCAGGAGTAGAAATGGATACCCCATAAATATCACAGTTTAAACTTTTCTGGACAGTCAAATTAGGTCTTTCAATGAACCATTAAACAAAAAAATTTAATATGTTAGTATCAAAGAAATATTTAAGGTATCACTGCATGAATTAATGTCTTAAAAATATATATGTATATGAATATTAATGTTTATGATATTTTGGTGTTGTAATTAGATACATTCTATTAAGTTCTATATCATTTCATGATTCATTTGATGGTTGAATAAATTAAAAGTGAAATTTGCATACCACATAATGAATGTGCAATTCATGCTATAAGTTATGGAAATCATTTGAATTCAAACAAAAATTATTATTTCAGTGTATCATGAAGTTTTTGTGGTTATATGAGGAATATAATAATACCGAATCAAATTTAAACAGAGGAAATAAGTATCAATATTATCCTAGGGATGGAAATGAATTAATATAAGTTGGAAGTTGTCTTAGATTTTAATTTTTAGTAAAAAATTTAAATATTCATGGATTATACTTGGTGGTGGAAATACAGAGGAAAAGGTATCAAAAAAGGAAAATAAAAAAGAAGAATATTACAAATTTAGGAATAGATAATTGAAAATGATGTTCATTGAATACCAAGAATTATAAGGTTAAGTGAGATCAATCTAAGAAAAATTGAATCAAAGGCTTAGATAGTTAATTTTATATGCATTTTATTGAATAATTAGAAGTGTCCATTTGATATAGCATTTATAACTAACCTTATTATTTATTATTTAACCCTTGATTGATATCTTCATGAGTTAAACACGTGTGTCTATTATATCTTTATAACCCTATTGAAAAAGTGAGTGGAATACCGGAATATTGTTTGGACCTTGGATGAAGAGTGATATTTTCCTAAATATTATAGTCACATACGAGTGATGTAGTGATTAATTTTCATATAAACATATCATTGATATGTGATCCTTAGATGTATCTCATTAAGGGTGAACCAAGTAAAATCACTATTTGCTTCACTCTTTATTATTTTTCATTTGATTATACTTATAACAAATATTCAATGTGTATTTTTAGGTGAAAATAAAAGATCTAATTTTTTTAAAGATAAGAATAATTATTCAATAAAACCTAATTACCCCCCCCCCCATTTTTAGTGTGTATAATAGGAACTCTTGTTTTAATAAGTGGTATCACAACCATTGGTCATATCATGGTTAATATATAAGAAGAAGTTATTATTTTGGAATATACTATAAATACAATAGGATTATCTCGATTTCATGGATGAAATTTTTAGGTATTGAATAGTAGGATGGGATCACATTAAATATATATTGGGATGGATGTCTATAGAGAAGTAGTACATAGAATCCACATATGTGATCCTACCTAAATATCAAAAATGGAAGTGAATATGAGGATGTGTATTGATGGTGATAAGGCATATAATTATTTATAGATATCTTTATAAAATATATTTTATTTGAGGGTGAAGGAGTTTCCAACTACCACAAAAGTTTAGGAAATTTTTTTAATACATTTATAGGTTATAGAAATGTGAAATGAGGAAAAATATTTGTTTTTAAAAATATTTTTGAGTACATAAATATGTGTTCTAGTAATAATGTTGATGGATTAGTTAACTTTATTACAATCATTTCTTGACAAAATATACTGGCAAAATCATGAGATCAAGGATTCTGATCTTTTAAATAAAATTATTAGAAGGAAAAATCCATTATACCACATAAAAGTTTCAACCATTGAAGAAATAAACAATGTGGAATTATCCCATTATGACATAAATAGTATTTGGATTTCATATACAATTTTAGTGAAGCCAAAGTGCCTCTTAGAATATTAATCTAAAAATATTTCATTACAACTTGTTGAGAATTGGGATGTTCACAAGGTTTAAATTAAGGAATATAAAAGTGATTACTTATTATCAATTATATCAATGATGTTTATGATATGAAAATATTGATTTGAAATAAAATTTTCATTATCTTGTGTTTTTTTTAATAGATTTTGAAAATCGATACATTGTTTCTAAAAAGGGTAGTTAGTGGGGCCAGTGAAGATGAATTCTCAAAAAACAATTAAGGGTTAATTTTCTCCCTATAGGAAACATAAATTAATAAAATTCAATTGGAATGAAATTTTTAATAATGGTTCTCATTGGAAAAGATAAATAAGATGAAGATAAGAGATATTTGAAGGTATTAAAACCATGTTTTTCTCAAATATTGAATATTCAATTTTGGATGTTATGGATAAATATATATATGAATAATAAATAGATAATAAAACAGAGTGAGTTATTTATATATAGGTATTATTATATGGAAATCAAGAGGATTTTGATTTAAAAATAAATAAATAAAGGAATATTTCTGTATTTATAAAATAATACTATACTTATGTTAACAAAATTAAACCATAATTTTATTATCTTGAAATGTAATAGAAGAGTGTATAAATAATATAAGAATGTTTAAAGAATATATGAATTAAATATTTAAGTTTTAAGAACTTATGGATTTAATTTATGATATTAATATGTTTTTTAGTAGAAACGTATGAAAATTGAAACACATGATGTGTATGTAAAATTCTAGAGAAATAAGATAAAATAAATTATTAAAACATATGGTTCTATGAAAAAGATTTAGTTTCTGAAATTCTCAAATGATGCTTTCAAATAAATTAATGATTGAGGAATATAGTCTTTAGAGGAATTTTTTAATACTCAAATATATCATTCTATGGCTAAAAATTGATTTAGTTTTTAGAATGGTACATCAAAAAAACAACCACCCAATATGAAGATACAATGATAGAATATGAAAAGATTTTTTATTCAACTATTGTAAACTTACAAACAATAAATTATGTGTTAAAAAATAATATATTTAGGGAAAAATTATAGAAAAATTATATTTCCCTCGATAAACTATTATTTTAGTCCTGATCATGTCCACACGAGGTCCTGTTATACTGAAGTTGAATGTTTTTAAAAAGGATATGCTATTAGATATTAGAAGAGAAAAGTTATAATGTATCTTTAATATTAAATTAGAAATTATTTTTGTAGGTATGGTCTCAATTCCAAAAATTTATACATAAATCAATATATTATTTGAAGGGTAGAGTTAGATCTTATAATGTAAGTGAATGGAAAATTGATGAAACACAATATAATTCAATTATTTTAAAAAAAATAATACTCTTGTCTAAGAATAAATAAATTTTATTTATAAGGCCATATAAAATTATAATATCTCTGTAGAAATATCAACTCATTTGGGAATATCGTGGAAGTAATGGATGAAAATAAGAAGGAAAGTTTCGTTGAAATTTCCCAATATGATTCAAATAATAGTTGCAACGGTATTTTATACTGTGTTTATTCATCTCATATGATAAGTAATAAGAATATAGTAAATAAATGAAGGTAAGAGTTGTTGGAAATATTCTTTTTTGATTTAATCAAGCATTAAATAATAAATGAAGTGGTTATACCCAGCTGGTTGAAGTAGAATTTAGGACTACTGAAGTCTTATATATTGAAAAAATTACTCAAACTTTATTGAGTGTATGTCATATTTGTGAGTGAGGAATTCAATTAACATTCAATTGAAAATAATTTAGTATTTAAGTAAAGTCTAGGAATTATTTTTTGAAATTTTGGATGGAAAATGGAAATCTATATCAATTGGATAGAAAATATAATACATTTATTTTAATAATAGATGAAAAAAATCAACCCTAGGATTAGATGAATGAATCAATAAATTATATTGATCTAATCCATGATTATAGCTATAGTGGATATTAAAAACATGAAGAAATATTGGGAAGAAAAATTAATTCTTTTTTGTGAGGAATAAAGATACAAAATCCATATCCCTTAAAGAAGAAGCGAGCATCAGGTTTGAAAAATCAAACCTTTAGTAATATATATTCTCTAACAGGTTAGGTTGAAATAAATGGTGAGAAGTAATTAATATTATTATTTTAAAATTATACCAATATGGATTGTGCTATGTTTATATAATCAATATGTGAATTCTAGATTTTGTAAAATTAATTCAAAGAAGAGAAGAAAATGAAAATAGATGAACTATGAAGTTTATGCAATCAAACAATAGAATAGTGTACACATCCTCTGTGGTTAAAAATTACCTTGAAAATATATTATTAATTATAATGTATCATCAATGTTAACTCCTAAACAAGATGGTGTTTTGGAATGATTAAATCATTCAGTGAAAAAATGACTAAAATTGGGTAATAGAAAGTTGAATATCATGTCACCAAAGGAAAGAAGTTGTGAAAGTAGTTGTGTATACATAAAATAGTGAATTTATAATTATAGGCATAAATAATAATAATCATATTAATTTTTTCATGAAATTATAACCTCTCTAAATCACCATAGAGTGTTCAAATGATAATGCATTATTTTTAATCAAGTGCGAAATATGGAAAAATGATGAGGCAACCCAAGCATAAAAAATTATACATTTTAAATAAATTACCTAATTTAAACATCACACATCACAAATAAATATACAATCCATAACCTAAATAGTTTCTTGTATATTATGATTTCATATATAAATATATTATTACACATTATTTTTTCAACATCTCCCAAAAAATTGTAACACCCCGAGATTTTGAGAATTATATTTGTCCAAATTAATATAAATTTTCAATATTTTTCATTTCACTTGAGACTGGAAATAATTATATATATATGTATATATATATAAATTTAAACACTAATTCAATCATTCTTTTCACATGTAATACCAACTTGTCTTGCTCTACACAGAATACCAACTTGGCATACGCTACAAGCAACACCGACTTGCCATACGATGCATGCAACACTAAGTTTTTAAAAAACATGCCTTTTATTGTTTTAATTATTTAAATAAGATACTTATAACCTATAAACTAAACATATTAATAACTAATTTTCAAATATTATTGTTTTATATAAATAAAACATATTGATAATGAAAGATAATATTTTTTGTAGTCTCTTTATGTCAAAAATATTTTTTTCCTGAAAGAATAAATTATAATAATAAAATTAATTTTAGACACATTTAGAAATGTAATTGGATAAAAAAACTTCATTTTTGAATTCATACTATCAAAATTATACTAGGGTGAATTTTTGGGATTTTTCTGAGAAACTTCATTTTTTATGAATAGTGAAACTACTATTTTTTAGTTAAAACTACATTTTTTATAACTAATTATTTATGGTAAATGATATTATAAATAGTTTTAATGTTAAATTATATGAATATTAAATATAATAGTCAAATTAAATTCATTTTTATCAAATTCACTTTGAAATTGAATAAAAATCTTAACAAACTTTGGAACATTTTCCTACTTTATAACCCCATTATTTCATCCCCTCTACGAGATTAGCACTAATATTAATTTTATCGCTTATGTGATTGGAATTTCAAAAACCCAATGTATAAAATTTTATTCAGTCTTATTTGTATAGTTTAATACTACCATATTAATGTTTCACCAATATGATCAGTAAAAGTTTTTAAAATTAATAACAACGGTTAAGGCCAAATTAGCTTAATTAGGGACTAAACCTTAAAATTAAGGTCCCAAAGGACCTATACACTTGTAAAACTCCATTTTAATGTCAATTTTTCGGCCATAATCGTTATATTATTGAGTTTGGTTGGTTTGTTAAGAATTTTTTTAGGTAAGAACATGTGCGCACCTAAATTGTTTCAAAATATTCCATGTGAGTCTTTTTCCATCCCTATAAAATGCCACCAAATCTACCCATTCCTTAGACCTATAAAACCTTTTAAGTTAGTTATATATCCTCCCAATTAGACTCCCAAAAATCCTCCCTTAGACTTTGAATCCTCCCTTTGGTAGGAAACCCTCTCAAGTAATTCTTTTGGCACAAACCAAAAGGAGTTACCTGATTAAGAGGTAACGTCATCTCTCAAACTCCTTTCTTTTATTTTCCTTATACACCCCTTACACTCTCTTTATTCCATTATTGTGTGAAAAAACCAGTATCCTCCATATACACAAATCATTTTATGAAATTTGTTTTACCTACACTTACACACACCTCCATCTAATGAAAGTTTAATATAGAGTTTCTGGGTTTAGTGAACTACTGCCTCACAAAACGATGATTATTCATTTCTCCTTTACCACCAATAATGGTGGACATTATGATGGACACAATATTTATATATTTAATATCTTATATTTATTATTTCTTTTATATTATATATTCCTTTTACAAAACACATATTTTTACATTCCATTTGGTGTTAATACGATAATCTCATTTGACAAAGTGTGGAATACCACCCCCTCAAAGCGATGTGATTCGCTCACACACCACATAGGATTTATTAAGGATGGGTTTAATAAACTTATATGATATATATTTTATATTAATTATAAAAAAAATAATGATATATAAATATACCTACATATATATACCAATGTAATTTACATACTTTCTTTTAACATGACAATAAAAACTGAAAACAGCGTTCATGTGTACGTACATCATACCATCTCCTTGAATTATGAATTCCATTACATACTTAATTATGATATAGAATATTATAATATAATTATACTGGATATACCTGATATTTATATCATTTTCCACAATATTGAATCATGATATAAGTATAATGATCAACGATATAACAAATTAAGACACATGCGAAGAACAACATGAATATTACCCGAAGTGAAACCATGACATATGATCATTAACAAGATATTGATATAAGGATATAATAAAACCTTTTATGGTAATATATATAAGACTATTATTATATAAAATATGTATAATATACTTATATTTATTATATAGGAATTATTTACGAGTATGGATAGATTCAAGACACAAGGTAAGGGGAATTCATATCACTTTTAATTTTTGTGAGATACAAGCTATGTTCTCCAATCTTTTCATTTGTGTGGTGTATGTAATACCTGTGATTATATTCTATGTATATTATAATTATATTTATAGTTATTAACATTCACATTTTATGATCCTTATTTTATGAGGACTAAATTTTAGATGTTATGAAATTAGTAAAAATGTTTTTGTTTCAATTTGCCTTCTTTTAGACTTATGTTTTATTATGCACATAAAATCTTTTTTAGGGTGCATATAAAACCATTTTTAATGGAATATAATGAACCTATATATTTTAATGATATTATATTCTTCATGTAATTTCCGTTCCCTACATTTATAACATGATCCCAAGATTCCAAGTTATAAGAGTTTATCGAGACAATCTCATTACTTTTCAAGATTGTGTATGTTTATGATTCCTTTGAAAAACTATTATGATCCATATCTCAAGAATATTAATGTGTTTCCTTATCCTATATTATTTCATGATATACTAAGTATTTTTACCATCATCTACTCTTTACTACAAGAGTTATTTAAGAAACTATCTTTAGGAAAGCCGACCTTACCCTCTATTCAGTTGGAAATATATGTTTTCTAAAAAGAGTTTCCAAGAATATTATATGATTACCCTATAATATCTAATTAAATTTTTTAACCTTTTTTCTTTTACCAATCTATTCAATGGAATATTATTTTCACTTTATTAACAAGGAACTTTTCTATCTTTTTTACCATGTAAAAGGTAGGTTCTTTTGACATCATATAATATGTATAGATTTACCCACCATCATTTCATTGAAGCTCGCTGTGAATTTTTTTATAATTACAAACATGAAAAAAAATAAGTATTTTTCAAGAAAATATTTTTTCAAAAAAATTTCAAACTTCTTTTACAAGTTTCCAAGGAAATTTATTTTCAAAATATTTTCAAGACTTATTCAAAAGTTTTAAATGCTCTTTAATATAATTGGTTTTCAAAATAATTTTATTTTTTCAAGGAAAATGAACTTTAAAAAAATTCAATATTTCTTTATATGTTTTGAAAATATTTTCTTAGAAATGGTATTCAAATATTTTTTCAAGATTTTTTTATAAGTTTTCATGGAAAATTAGTTTCCAAAAATTTTCATGATTTCTTTATATTTTTTTAAAGAATTTTCATTGAAATTGTTTTCAAAACATTTTCAATATTCTTATAAAAAAAATTAGTGTGTTCAAATAAAAATGTTTTCAAAATTGTTTTAAGATTATTTTAATTGTTTTCATAGAAAGTAGTTTTAAAAATGATTTCATGTCTTCTTTATTCTTTTTCAAGGTATTTTCTAATAAAATTATTTTCATATGTTTTTATGTATTAAAAATACCTTTTCAAACAAGAAACTATGTTTTCTTGAGAAATGTTTCTAGAGTATATTGGAAAACTATTTTCCATATAATATGACATCTATTTATGTTACTAAATAATTTTTAGCAAATGATATAAATTTTTCATTTATATCCTTTCTATGAATGAGTTATGATTAATTCCATCGTCTTTATGAAACTCATTTATCCTTCATGGGTAATATGTTTATGAAACTCGTTTCTCTTTCATGGGTTATGTGCTTTTGAATCCTGCTACTTTTCATGGGTTATGTTTATAATTAAATTATTATGAAACTAATATCTTTCCAAAGTTTATGATATGTTTACATGTTTTTTATACCCATCTCATTTCATGGGTTATGATATGTTCATTTATGATCTTGTGGAACATGTATGTATGAGTTAATTATGTGATGGGTGGGACCTATATATCCCTCCAATGCATTGGGTAAATATTTTTATTTAATGAGATAGATAGTGTTGGAATGAGTGTTTACTCGGTTCAGTAATATAGGGCTAGAATGAGGGTTTACTCGATTTATTAATATAGGGATGGAAAAAGGGTTTACTCGGATTAGTAATACAGGGCTGGAATGAGGGTTTACTCAGTTTAGTAATATGGTGATGGAATGAGTGTTTAATAGGTTCAGTAAAATAGGGTTGTAATGAGGGTTCAATCAGTTTAGTAATACAGGGATGTAACGGGGGTTCACCCGGTTTAGTTAAGGACTTTGTCTATTAAGATGGTATTGGAAGTGTTGTCTTGGATACTATGGAAATCAATATATACTTATGTGTTTCAAATATTCCATGTCTTTCTCCTATGTTATTCTTTCATGGATTATGTCATTTTCTTCATTTTTATTCATGTATTATGAATTACCAAGATTTATTCCACGATTCATGTATATGATATTTTATATTCAGGTTAGGATATTATATTTTCATGAGCATGTTCTCATAAAATTATTCCCATTCTTATTCTTACATGTCTCCCTTGTTTACCCTTACTGAGCATTTGAGCTCACCCCTTTTTTCTATTTCCTTCCCCATTCTATAAAGATATGTATTATATTTGATGTGTCTAAGAAGGGTTCTAGTCATGAATAACCTAGTGGTAGATAATGTATCTCACTTATGTACCAGTGTTTATTTTCCATGCTTCCAAAGGAATTATTCCAACTATAGTCTTTGGGAGTCTATTTGTACAATGTTTAAGTATTCCACTAATGTTATGAAATGTTTATGTTTTTTAAATCAAGGGTCACTATAGTATGTATCAGAAAAAAGGTATTGTTAACCATTGGAAACTAGGATGATAAAACCTTAGTGAGATACCTAGGTATATTTTTAAGTATATATCTAGGTATATCTCTAAGGATATTTTTATATATTAGTTAATGTTTATGTAAATGTCCTAGAATTTTGGTGAAGGATAGTGTGAGTGGTTTCCTAGAAACACATCTCTTTCTGAATACAATAAGTGGATGTGGCTTTGTCAAAGATTTACCTAAGGGTAACAACTCAGACAAGATGTTCCAGGATTGACTCAGGGTAATATGGTACACAAAAATGGGTCTTGCTGGACAACTAGTTTGACACTCTCATGGGATATGCATTGGGAATTAAAAAACTCTTTATGAACCAAAATGAAGACTTTTCAAATAATTTAGCTACGAATAACCTAGGATAAACCCAAGGTGTCATATATTACGGAGGGTTTCCTGATTTATAAATTCTATATGTAATCATTTTCTGGGATATATGGTTTTCTACTATGATAAGTGATGATCACACTATGATTCTGGTTTTATTTAATGGCGATAATTGAAAGGAACTTGATTAATTTTGAATTTTATGGATGATTTTTTAATGAGCAGTCAAGTGGGATGATCACTGGTGTAAAAGATGTCGTAATCATGCCAAATCAGTTTTCACAAAACCTGGTTAACAATTTTTACCTTAACCAACTATCAGACTCTCCAAGGAATAGAAAGTAGGAGTTCACTGAGAGTTCAGGTAATAGAGACCATCGATGAAAGAAGATTCAGTTTCATTTGTGTCAAGAATGTGGAAAGAATCACCTAAGTGAATGTCTTATAGGAAGAAGAAGGTGTTTTGACTATAGAAAAGAAGGACACAAAGAAAGTGGCTGCAATGGAAAAATAAAGAGTTCAGTTAACAAAATGGATGGGAATTTGGCCTCCCTAAGTCTTCATTGAAGGTTAAGTGTTTTAGGTGTGGAATAACGGGTCATTATTAAAATAAATTTCCCAATAGGATTGTTCCTAAAGGGTATAAACAATGTGGTGCGATTAATACTTACATTGATGATGATGAAGAGACTACAAATGAAATGTGAAGGAAAAAAGTATTATGTAATAGGAAGATGTTGAATTATTAATGGATTAATGATGAAGTAATAGAAGTATTTATGTATTTGGATTCTATAATTAAGAATGGTGAATTATTTATAGATTATATTGTTTATGTTTTGATAATTATTTTAAACAATATGTTTAATGACCATGATAGACTATAAAGGTTATCTCATGAAAATTAACATTTTGATTAAGGGAAGGTAACCCTTAACATGTTATTTATGTTATGATATTGTGGTATGGATAAATATTTGTGGGATATGAGTAAGTAAATAAGAAAGCAATAATTACCATGGAACTAAGTAAGGACTTGTTTATAGGTGGTTTATGATACCAATAATAACGTTTAGAGAATTTTTTGACATAAGGATTAAATCTAATATACTTTGGAATGAGGAATCATGTATGTTTTCTAAAATGATTTACGGTAATTTAGGTTATTATAATGTTTCAAGGGAATATAAAATAAGGGTATTCACATGATTGGAATGTTACAACCAAGTAATACATTGTGATACAATGGAATCAATGTTAAACTGATTTCATGACTCTCTTTCTATGGTTTTGTATTTTTCATCATTATGATGGTTTATAAGGTTATATGTTCATGAAATGTTTAAGTTAAACTCTGGATGAAGTATTTGTGAAATTATTTTGTGTTGAAAACTTTGGTTAAAATTATAATTAGTGATAATACTTATTTCAAGGATTTCCATTTTAAATATTATATTAGTTTGGTTTTAAAAAAGTAAATCATATATGTCAGGTGACAACCAATCAAGTCCAGTAATGTTGCAGGTATTGAACCCATAACCGAAGGAAGATAAGGGTTTCACACCTACCAATGGCCTACAAAATTTCCTAGTTAATATGTATTTATTTTTAATGAATAAATATTTATGATTAACTATTATTGTTACTTTTATTTTTATAGATTAATTCATGTCATTGTTTAGAGACCAATAGATTGACTTTTTATTCTTTATGGGCCTTAAGATCCATTAAAAGAGCATTTTAGTGATTTATTCATCAATGTTAATTTCTAGAAATTAATTCCATGAGTTAATGGTTGTATTATAAATTTTTTAATTATAAAGGCAAGAAATAAATTTGGTTTATCAAAATTTATCAATAATTACTCAACGTTTTTAAAGTGATCAAAAAAATTGTTATCATAATACATTATTTTTCATTGAGATGATGGCCTTTTAAATAATCATAGATTTATTATTTTGAGGACCTAAAATTTCCTTTGATCATTCACATATTTGTAATTGATAACCTCAATCACTCCTTATAAATATTTACGCTTTTCCTCCATGTCCAATATTCACTCCCAACCTATGTTCTCCTATGTGGAAACCCAGTTATATGTTACTTTACAAAACCCTTAGGATTCCTAATTTCCTTTTTTAAGGGAAGTTTTAGTATCAGTTTTTATGATGTGGGTTTCAATGAATGAAAATTTCAAGTATTAAACCTTCGATAACCCAGATGAATTTTGAGGGTAAAATTCATTTTTAATGGGGGTAGAATGTAACACCTCGAGATTTTGAGACTTATTGTTTTTCGAATTAATTTAACTTTTTAATATTTTACATTTCACATGAAATTATAAATAGGTATATATATATATATATATATATTAATGAACTAATTCAAACATTCCTTTCACATGTAATACCAACTTTTCTTGTGCTACATGCAATACCAACTTGTCTTACACTACAAGCCACACTGACTTGGTGTGCAATGCACACAACACACTTAGTCTCTATGAAACGTATATTTTTTTCTAAATATCTAAATAATATAATTTTAACCTATATTTTAAAATTATTAATAACTACATTTCAATTTTTTATATATAAATAAAACATATTGATAACGAAAGAAGATATTGTTTGGTAAAGTCCTTTTATGTTAAAAATATTGTTTTCTTGAATGAATCACTTTATATAATAATATTAATTTAAGAACAAATTTTTAATTCAATTTGATAAAATAAAATTCATTTTAAAATTTATTATTTCAAAATTATAATATGGAGATTTTTTGGGATTTTTCTGAGAAACATCATTTTTTTGTGAATAGTGAAAAAAATTGCTTCTTAGTTAAAAAATGCCTTTTGTCTAATTAATTATTGATGATAAATGATATTATAAATATGTTTTAAGGTAAAATTAGATTAATATTACATCTAAAAATGCTATTAAATTCATCATTATCAAATTCACTTTGATACTGA
This sequence comes from Viscum album, assembly GCA_963277665.1. Lineage (NCBI taxonomy): Eukaryota > Viridiplantae > Streptophyta > Magnoliopsida > Santalales > Viscaceae > Viscum > Viscum album. The sequence goes on along the minus strand of OY728122.1, from coordinate 570,978,954 downwards.
ATATAAAATCATAACAAACGTTTGAACTTTTTCCTACACTAAAACCCTATTATTTCGTTATGTCTGTGAGATTAGCACTAATCATAAATTTTCCGATTATATGACTCAAATTTCATAATAAAAATATTATTTAGTATAAATTTTATATTCTAACAATTCCATGTTATTTTTTGACCTAAATTATTAGTAAAGGTGATTAAAATTAATCACAGCGGTCAAGGCCAAATTATGCGTAATTAGGAACTAAACCTTAAAATTAAAGGCCCAAATGACCTATAAAATTGTCCAAAACCCATTTTATGTCCATATTTAGTCCATAAACCTCAAATTATTGAGTTTTTTTGGTTTTTTATGACTTTTTTTAAATAACAAGTGCACACCTAATTTATTTCTAAATATTCCATGCGAGTCCTTTTCATTCCTTATAAAAGGCCACCACATCTAACCATTCCTCACACCTATAAGAAATTTTATGTTCGTCCAATATCTACTCATGTAGCCTACCAAAAATCATAACTTTGATTTTTAATCCTCACTTTGGTAGGAAAACCTCTCATGGAATCCTTTTTGCACACACCAAAAGGAGTTACCCTATTAAGAGGTAACATCTTCTCTCAATATCCTTTCATTTATTTTCCTTCTACACCCCATATAATGTCTTTATTCCCTTTTTTTTAAAAAAAGTATAATACATATAATAGGTTTTTTTATATGAATTTTATTACCTTTTCTTATACACACCTCCCTCCAATAGATGTTGAACAAACTATTTCTGTGTACGGTGAACTACTGCCTCACGAAATTAGGTTTGTTCATTTCTCCTTTACCACCAATCATGTTGGACATTATGATGGAAACTCTAATTATATATCTAATATACTATATTTATTATGTATTTAATATTTTTTATTAATTTTACAACACCCATCTTTTTTCCTTCCACTTATTTTTAATATGACAATCTTGTTTGAGGATGTGTAGACTAATGCCCCCTCAAAGCAATGTGATTCATTCACACACCACATAGAATGTATTAAGGATGGGATTAATGAACATCTATTATATATAGGATATATTTATGATAATTTAATTATTATATATATACGTAAATATATATACATATTTCATTTACATATTTTCGTTCAATACGACAATAAAAACTAAAAATAGTGTTCATGCGTACATACAACTTACCGTCTCCATGAACGGTGTATTCCATTATATACTTAATTATGATATAGATTATTTTAATAAAATTATACTGTATAAAAATGATATTTATATAATTTTTTACATTTTTTAATCCAGATATAAGTACAATTATCAATGATGTAATTAATTAAGACACGTTTGAAGAACAATGTGAATATTACCCGAAGTGAAACCTTAACATAGGATAGTTAACAATAGGGTAATATTAGGTTAAAATAAAACAATATATGGTAATAGATATAAAAATAATATTCTCTAAAATATTTATAATAAAATAATATTTATTATAAAGGAATCCATTACTAGTACAGAGAGAATCAATACACAAGGTAAGGGGATTTCAAATCAATTTTAATCTTTGTGAGATACAAGTTATGTTCGCCACTCTTTCCATTTGTGTAGTGTATTTACTACCCACTATTGTATTCTATGTATCATGTACATAAATTTATGGGTATTAAAATTCCCATTTTAGGATCTTTCTTTCATGAGGTTTAAGTTTCAAAAGTTAACAAATTGGTTATGATGTTTTCATCTCAATTTTCCTTCTTTGAGACTCATGTTCTATTATGCACCTAAATTCCTTTTCAGGGTGCATATACATCCATTTTACATACAATATCATGAACCAAAATATTTTCATTATATTATATTCTTCATCTAATTTCCATTTATTACATAGAGAGCATGATCCCAAGACACCAAGGTATAATATTTTTTCGAGACAATCTCATTGCTTTTTGAGATTGTTTATGTTTATGCTTCCTCTGATAAAATCTTATGATCCATATACCAATAATATTAATGATTCTCCATGTCAAATATTATTTCATGATATAATCATGTATTTTTACGATTTTATACTCTTTTTTACATATGTTAGTTTAGAAATCTTTTTAAGGAAATCCCAACTTTACCCTCTCTTCAGTCAAAAATCTACATTTTCTAAAAAGAGATTCTAAGAATATTATACCATTCCCTTATAATATCTAAAAGTGTTTTTTCCATTTTTTTAACAATCTCTTAAAGGTAATATTATTGACTCTTTATGAAAAAGTCACTATTATATTTTTTTTAAAATGAAAAAGTAGCATTCTTTAGACATTGTACGACATGTTCAGATTTACCTGTCGTCATTTCTCCAAAGCTCCCTTTGAATTTTATTAAAAGGTTAATCTTTTAGAAAAAACAATTTATAGTATTTTTCAAGAATAATTGTTTTCAAATTTTTTTAAAAAAAAATAAAACTTATTTTACAAGTTTCAAAGGAATTGTTTTTTCAAAATGTTTTCAAGCCTTATTTAAATGTTTTCAAATTGTTTTCAAAGAAATGGTTTTCAAATTTTTTTAAGATTTCGAGGAAAATTATTTTCAAAATGATGTAAAGATTTATTTACATGTTTACAATATATTATCAAAGAAATGGTTTTCAAAACCTCTTCATGCTTATTTTATATGTTTTCTAGGAAAATTATTTTAAAAACATTTTTGTGCTTTATTTATAGGTTTTCAAAGTATTTTCAAAGAAAGGGTTTTCAAAACATTTTCACGATTAATTTAAAAGTTTTTAACTATTTTCATGGAAAAAGGTTTTTAAATAATTTTAAAGCTTATTTTAAATGGTTTCAACGAAAAATGTTTTCAAAATTATTTCATGTCTTATTTATATGTTTTTAAGGTATTTTATAATAAAATTATTTCCAAATGGTTTTATGTATTAAAAAATATTTTTTTTAAATGACATTTTTCTTGAGAAATGTTTTTAGAGTATACTTCAAAAAAATCTATCTATGATGGAATCTATTGATGTTACTCATGCCTTTCTAGGAAATTATGTAAAGGTTTCATTCATATCCTTTCTATGAATGAGTGATGATTAATGCCCTGGTCTTTATGAAACCCATTTCTTCTTAGTGGGTAATATTTTTAGGAAAACCATTTCTATTTCAGGGGTTGTATGCTTTTGGAAATTGCTTATTTTCATGGGTTATGTTAATTATGAAATGATTATGAAACCTATCTCTTTACACATGTTATGATTTTTTTACGTGTTTATGATACACATTTCATTTTAGGGGTTATTATATGTTCATTAATAATCTTGTGGAACATGTATGTATGATTTCATTATATGGTAGGTGGGACCTATATCTCCCTCCAATGAGTTGGGTAAAGATTTATATCTCATGAGATATATAGGGATGGAATCAGGGTTTACTCGGTTTAGTAATATAGGGCTAGAACCCAGGTTTAATCAGTTGAGTAATACAGGGATGGAATGATGGTTTATTTAGTTCAGTAATACAATGCTAGAATGAGGGTTTATTTGATTCAGTAATACAAGGCCATAATGAGGGTTTACTCAGTTCAGTAATACAGGGATGGGATGAGGGTTAACTATATTTAGTAATACAGGGACGGAATAGGGGTTCACCTGATTTATTAAAGAACTTTTTCCACTAAGATGGTCTTGGCAGTGATGCCTTGGATAGTAAGGAAATTATTATATGTTTATGTGTTTCAAAAACTCCATGTCTTAATCTTATATTATGCTTTCATGGATTATATCCTTTATTTTTTTGATTCATGTCTTATAAACTAACATGTTTTATTCCATGATTAATGTATATGATCTTTGACATGCAGGGTATGATATTCTATTTTCATGATCATGTTATCATACCCTTATTCTCATATGTATTCTTACATGTATCCCTTTATTACCCTTACTTAGAATTTGATCTCACCCATTTGTATGTTTCCTTCCCAAGTTTATAAAGATATGTATTATGTTTGATATGTCTAAGAATGGTGCTAGTCATGAAGAATCTAGTGGGATATATTGTAGCTCACTTATATACCGGTGTGTATGTTTCAATGTTTCCAAAGGAATGATACAAACTACGGTATTTGGGCATCTGTTTATACAATTTTTTAAGTATTCCTCCATTTTTATGTAATTTTTATGTTTTGTAAAGAGAGGTTCTTTAAAACAATTCTCCAGAAATGACTTATTTATAAACATATTCTTTCAAGTAATTTCATTGGGAAACGTGAAATTAAAGAAGAAGTGAGATCAAATGCTAAGTAATGGAAAACTTACAAATAAAACACAAAGGGTTATTTCTTAAAAATGATTGAATATATGATTATGGGAGAAATTTTTAATTATAAAGATAATGTGATCATATAAGATAATCATAATACATGATAAAACATCCTACACCACTCGATTAGAATGTAGGACTAAACACGGATCATCATGGACGCATAATATATATACCATTACATTGAATGATGTGGATATAATCATAAATCATGGAAGTATAGAAATTTAATCTGGCACAAGAATTTTCATTGAATTATGAGAATATTCAAATGTTAACTATGAATACTATCATAACATAATGGATAAAGAATCACTACATGAAACCAATAATATAGTAGATCAACATTGTGACATGCATCCAACAGTGGATATAGAATCACAACATATATCTTTTAATTATCTAATGGGATATATTACATTACACAATCCATTTGAGGTCTATATTAGATTGAACGATAAAATAATCATAAACCTTACATTTTTGTGAAATATCAAATAATATATACATCACATCATTAAAAACCCATGAAAATAATATGATTTACATAACATTTTCAAATATAATCATAAAAAAATTAGTTACACATTTATTTAGTATATACAAAAAATGAAATCTCCTAGGATAATTATAACACAAGAAAATTTAGTGGATGATTCATGAAACATAAAACCATAGAAAGTAGGTGTTCTAGGTAAATGGATTAAAATGGATACAGAATCTTGAAATGTGTTTTTCTAAATCTTTTTTTATCATTATCATAGTTTGATGATGTTACAAGTCAATTTCAATAAATAATTTTTGAGTAAGTCATTATAGTTATTTTTTAAAACACTAGGTTTAAAAAGAATTCAATAATGGAATTTTATTATGAATTAAAGGATATGTAATGAAATGTGAAGTTTAATATATAAAATATATGGAAGTGAATTGAAATTCCTTTTGGATATTTTTATTATTTTTTTGAAATTATAGTGAAAATCCACATTAGAAAAATATTTATTAAATTTACCTTTTTAGATAGATAAATGGAAATATTAAGATTACATAAGATGAAACATATATCAATTTAATAATGATAAAATAAATCATTTATGGTTAGAAATAATGTGGTCATGTATGAGAAAGAGATATTATTGAGGATGATAATTATTTTGAAAACCATACATAATTATGAAGAAATATATCTATAAAAGAAGATTATTTTAGAAGGAAAATTAAATTTCCTAACTCTAAAATATAAACTAAAATATTAAATATAGAAAGAGAATAACATAACAAACATAGAAGAACAAAGAAAAATAAGAAATATTTTGACCCACTAAAATATAAATTGAATCAACAAAACCCTTACAACATTGTTAATAAATAAAGAAACCGAAACAAATAATTTCAAGTGAAACCATAAATTCCCCAATAAAAATGTAATTATGATAAAATATTTCAATATATATATATAAACTATATAAATGAAAATATATGTATACTATGAAACTTGTATCTAAGAAGGGAAATTGAGACGAGAACCCCCTATATGTTTTATAAATTTTATTTTAAAAGGATATAATTTATAAAATAATGATAATTTAAATTACATTCTAAAAAAATAAAAACATAGAGATTAATATTAAAAAATAAATCTGATGATGATGGATTGAAATTTAAAACATTCATAAGGTTTTAAAAAAAGAGATTCCATTCACACATTAGCAAAGAAAATGAATGTCAATAAAAAACAACCTTATTAATTTATGAAATTTAAAAAAAATAATTTACTAAAATAAAGAATTTGTATATAAAGTTGAGAAAATAGATGTTTTTTAGAGAGAATGAACATGAAATTTTCCCAAAATTTAAATATAATCATGAAAATTATTGATATAAAACTAAAATCGAAAAATAAAATTTTACAATTTAATACTTTATAGTTTAAGAACAAATTGAAATGTTGATTATGAGAATAAAATTAAAATACAAAGAAACATAATAGTACATATTATTTAATAAAATCATAATTTAGAATGTACCCAACATATAAGAATAATTTCCAAGAAAAATGATGAATCAAATAAAGGAAATTGAGTTAGTAAAAAACTCAAACATTTGATTCATGCTTGGTTAAATGCACTGAAACATCCTTTATATTAAACTAATTCCCATTAATTTTAAAAACCCATAATATTATAAATGAAAATTATTTCTAATCAAATATATCTATTATTATTTAATATAGTTATATAAATCTCCTAAATAGTTTTTCATTATTATTTTGTAATATTATAAAATATAGCCATTTTTTATTGTCGTGAATAAATACCAATAAGAACCTTGAATAGACGTAATATAGACATTATAAAGTGAATGTTTATATTAGTATATATTGTGGTTTATAATGAAATCATATTTATGAAGAATTAATAAGTGATCACCTCAACCAATAGTATTGTACCTTATGTGGCACAGTTGTCAAAGATTCTATGGGAGATGTAATCACTAGGATTTTACATTGTCTGAGCTCAAGCAAATATTTAATAAATAAAACCTAATTTGAGCTATTAATTATAGAATCTCATGATTATAGCGATCACCAACCACACCATTTTCATTGTACAACCCTAATAAGGTACTAACATTGTAAACCTTATGCTTAAGACATATGATTTTGTAATATGGGGTTAAGTATCTATACCTTAATAGTATGAATATGTATATTTTCATTTTAGAAATAAGATAATTCTTATATTGATCTCATTTTCATTATTAATTTAAATAAACTTGAGTATAGAATGAATTAGAAAAAATATATATTTTGATACAAATATATAAAAATTGTACTTTAGGAAAATATATATAATTTCAATTAAAAACTCATTGAGATATTTTATTAATTTGAGTAATCTTAATTTTCATGAAATAGTATTCTAAAACACTTTTTTTTGAAATAGGAATGATTATATACTTCAACGAAGTCCCATGTAATTTTTACAAGGGTTAAAAATTTGGTCATAAAATAGAAACTAGTGTTTTTTAAAAAGTAAGGATTTTTTATAAATGTGGAAAATATCACATTTTAAAAAAAATTTTGATAAAATAAATTTCATTTTTTATATTATCATCTAAAAATTATACAATCATGAATTTTTAATAATTTCCCATGACAACCGAATTTTTGGTTAAAAGATAAATATAGTATAAATATATGATAGGTATTATGACATCATAATAGACCATGAGGTGGTTTATTAAATACCATAGAGGAATTTTTGACAAATAATAAGTTTTTCCATTAAAATAATTTATTTTTATATGATAAGATTAATTTTAAAAACATATAATATATTTTATGATTTTTAAAATAATTCTTTGTGATCACAAATCACTTCCTCGTCCTGAATGATAATTTTTTTATAGATTAGTTCTTAAACTAAAAAATATATTAAAATCCACCCCACATTAGAAAATATAATATGTGGAATCAATGAGATGGGTAAGGGTTATTTTTTTTATTAACTAGGCCTCCAAGACTTATGTTTTGACATTTGCAAAAAATTCCCTCTCATTTTCTTTAAATATCAACCCGCTCTCTAATTACTCTTCAATCCAAATGCTTAAAGCATGAAATTGCTCTAAATTTACCTCTATTGATCCCTCCAACTGAGATTCATGGGTTCTATAGAGTTATTCCCAAGTATTAAGAAGAAACATTGCAACATAACGGTTCTCTCGTTCTCTCTATACCATTTTCTATTCTTTCAGTTCCTTTACAGTAAGAATGTTTATTCTCAATTGATTAGGTTTTCTTGTGTTTATGAATGGTTATTTACTATCCAATTGTCTCAAACCAGCCTAGGAATCCTAGTAACCTGATAATCAAGACAACACTAAAATTGAAATAAGCGAATTCTTGATCCCCATAGGTTTGAGACCAGAACCTGTCATCATATAATATGAAAGTGGGAATGAATTTTTCCATAAATATTATGGAAGAAGATACACAAGTAAGTATTCATTCAAAATAAAATTCATTGGGAGAACTAGTCAAGAACTCAAACAGGTATAAAAATCCAATGTACTACAGAAAAGTACTCAAAAAAATATAGATAACCCAAGACCCAATGGACTCGACTATCTATACCAAAAGATCAACAGATGGGAAAACCTACAAGTGGTGATTTTACCAGGCTCAAACCTAGAAGTTTATAATATAAAAACACCCAAATAAATAGGAATGGTGTGATATAGAATCCCTATAGGGTCTCACAAAAGATTCTATAATAGATTCCAATATTTAGTTAACCAAATAAATCTTTCAAATTTAAATAAATAGTTTTTTTATTGAAAAATACTATTAACACAAATAATTATTTACATTTTAAATGATAGAAATACTTTAAAAATGGATTGTCAATATTTTTATATAAAATATATTATATAAATTCATAATACATGTAAACCTGTTTACAAAAATTGCATATATTCATTTCAAATACAAACAAGTGATAAACATGGTCATATACCTATAGGTACGATAGTTCCAAGCTAAGGTACTCGACATACTCAAAGTGACATACAAATATGTTCATACACACATCCCTTTAGTACAACCAAATGAAACATTATTACCGTCCCTTTGGGGATGTGATGTGCTGCATTTATGTTTTTGAATATTTTAAATCATATAGTGTTGTCCAAATAAATCTTTGACTACCTAAGGCTTTCATGTTCTTTAATAAAAAATCAATGATTTGAATTTTATTTTAAGACTTATTACAATAAAATTCCTCCCATTCACCATTTAAAATATGTAAATTTTCCATTTAAAACCAAAAATGGATTTTTAATCAAAACATGCCATTTTCCAAGATAAAACCAAAAGGTTTCAATCAAAACCATTTTTAAGCCAATTTGTAAAAAAAGGAAGTCAATTTCACCAAATCAATTTCACAATTCAAATTCCACAATTAATTTCAACAATTTAATTTTAAACAATTTCCATAAATTTCATAAATTAAAATTCAACAATTTAAATTCCACAAAATTCCATCAATTTCACTAATACACCCCAACTCAATGGAACTGGGGGGGGGGGGTTCCAATTTCATGCCAAAATCTAATTTCCAAAAAAATTCACCAATTCAATGGAATTGTTTTTTTTCAATTTAATTTCATAGGAATCAAATCCCATATATTCAATTGAATGTAATTTATTCAAATCAAGCAGTTTAGCGTTAATTAAATTTTCTAATCAAAATGGAACCACCAACCTCAGGATCAAGGGATATCGAAACTCCAGACCCTAATTAGTATTCTCCATTGAAGAACGGTGAAAATAAGATCCAGTAATTATACCTAGACCCAAGATCCGAAACAAAGGTTATTAGACCTTAGAATAGCATGTCAATCTATATAACCATAGGGATGAGAAGAGAGGTAGCGGGATGAAAATAACGAGAATAGTAAACTAAATGGGACAAGATCGAACATTGTTCTTATAGATTTGATTATCACCAAGAAGGGTGTATAGGGGATAATAACTTATCTTGGAAACTCCTAGGGAAGAATAAATAACTTGGGGTCATATTGGCTTGTCGGGGACCTAAAATAGAGGTTTTTCGATTTCAAAACTAATTTTTTTTTAAAAAAACCTCATATGCACAATTAGTTAGGTAGCTTCTCATGATTAGACCAAACCATGCACCCTTGGAAAGCACCCCTTTTTCCAATGTTCATGGTTTATACTAATTGTTTTCATAGTTTTTAATGTAACTCAAAAACCGTGCAAAACCCCGTTGTCTATTTTTTTATGGTTTCCACTAAGATGGTGCATGATTTGGGAAAATGGTGTGCTAACCATGCACTGGGCCATAACTTCAATAATTGTTAATTTTTTCACCTAAATGAACCCCAAACGAAACCCAACCAAATAAAGATCAAAATAGGGGTTTATGAATATATGAAAACAGTTACATGATGTTACAACCTCCCCACCATATAATATTGTGTTCCCCAAAAAGCCTACTCAGAAGATTTTTTTCCAAGAAGATGAGGCCATTTCTCTCTCATCAGTGCCTCCCTCTTCCAAGTCTCATGAGAAACTGAAATATGCTACCATATTAATCAAACCAAAGATATATCCCTCTCATGAAATACCATGGTTTTATAATCAACTATCAACATTGGCCATTCAATCATTAATAAATCTTGTTCAACCTCAAGATCAATCCATATCAGAACATTATAGGTATTAGATAAATACTTTCATAGTTGAGATACATGGAACATGTTATGTATCAATTTTAGTTATGGTGGAAGTTCTAAATAATAATCAACTTTCCCCACCTTCTCAATAACATATAAAGTCACCCAAAATGAGGATCAAGTTTCCCTTTGCTCCATTGTCATTAATGACCCAACTGGGGGGAAACTTTCATAAAGACCTGGTCACCAACTGAAAATTCTAACTATCTGCGATGAAGACCAGTATAAGATATATATCGGATATGTTCCATAAATATTATGTGATTAGTCAAATGAATATTTATTATCATCTCTTTAACCAATCTTGGTCCAACCAAGGAACTTTAACCAATCTCCTCCCAACACAATGGAGATCTACAAGGCCAACTATACCAGGCCTTAAAAGGGGACATTCTGATCTTGGACCGGTAACTATTGTTATAGGACAACTCAACCATCCCCATATGGTCATCCCAAGACCCACAAAATTCAATAAAATAGGCATATATCATATCCATAAGAATAAGTATATCTCTTCCTATCAATATATCCAACTTCAGAAAGTAGGACATACTCAAATGGACTTGGGATCCTAGTGCCTCATGAATTCCTCTTCAAAAAAGATAAGTGAACTGAGGATACCTATCAGAAACTATAATAGATGATACTCCATGAAAATGAACAATCTATTTTATAAATTTATTTTCCAACTCCTAAACATTGGTTGTATTATGAATGGGTATAAAGTGATCCAATCTAGTTATCTAATCGATCATAACCCATATCACATTATTATTTTTAGGGTACATGGAATCCCAACCACAAAGTCCATAGGGATCTCATCCCACCTACAAGTAAACACCATAAGTTACTGAAGAAAACCTAATGTTTTCCGGTTCTCATCATTGACCTGCTATTACAAATAACAATGAGACAAAAAACTAATCAATTCCCCATATCATACATAGACACCAAAATATATGTCACATTTCATAGAACACCATCATGGTTCCTAGGTGTGCTTCCTACTTGGAGTTATGGAAACCCCCCACCACATCTTTCCTTGCAGCTAACAGCACAACTAGGCAATTCAGATTACATAGAATTCACCCAATGGAGAATGACCTATCAGGCATGGTCTCCCCATCATAAAGTGAGTCTCTTATGTTTCATAACACATCATTAAGTTGTTATTCCTAAAGGATCATCTTTATAATGGAATATATCCCCTGAAAACTAGACAAGGATACCTCATCCACTATGTCATGGAATCTTATATGAAATTGTGCAAAGAGATCCATTATGTTCAACTCTTTAGATGATTCCTTCACTACTTGGGATAGAATATTCGTGCTCAAATAATTAGTGTCATCATTCCCTATCCTAGGGGTATAGGTGATGTTAATGTCAGAATATTGTAGGTATTCCACCAAATTCCTCTGGCGGAGATTCAAATCATTCTAAGAGAATATATTGCTCAATTCATTATGGTCTAAAAAACTGGTAAGCATTTATCTATAAAGGTAATGTCAGCAACTCTTAAGCACATGCATCAATGATTCAAGTCCAATGTCATGGGTTAGATAATTTTCTCCATGTGGCCTAAGCAGATGAGAGCTACAAGAAACAACATGATCACCTTGTATAATAACACCGCCCAAACCAAAAACTAATGCATTAAAGAAGACCACATAGCCCTAAATGGCCTCTAGAAGAGTCAACACTGATGTTGTAGTCAAACTATGCTTCATCTCAACAAAATAGTTCTGAAATTTCTCATCCCATGAAAACTTTAATCCCTTCTGAGTTAGAGCATTCATCGGAGAAGGAAGCTTTGGGTAGTCCATAAAAAATAAACTATCACACCCAATTATACCCAAGAAGCTTCAGATATTGAAACCATTTTGTGGTTGTTACCATGTCATAACCGCCTTTAACATTTTAAGATCAACATTAATAACATGTTCCAGCACCACGTGTCCAAATAATTTCACACCCCAAATCCAGAAATCACATTTTCAAATCTTAGAATAGATTTGATGATTTCTCAATAATTTTAGGACTTCTCTCAGATGAAAAACATGATGCTCCTCACACATAGAGTAAACCAAGATGTCATCTATAAAGAATACACAGTGGTTAGAATATACTCATGGAAATTTAAGTTAATTAAATCCATAAATATTGTAGAATCGTTTTTTAGACAAAAAGCAATGACTAGGTACTAATAATGGTCATAACTTCTCTGAATGGTGGTTTGGTTAATGTCATATTCTTTTATCCTCAATATATGGTAACCATATGGAAGATAAATATTCAAAAAAAAAACTTTTACCCTTTCAACTAATCAAAAAAATAATCAATCCCTGACAGCAGATACTTATTCTTTACCATGACTCTATTAAGTTTTTGGTAATCAACACTAAGGCGGAGTGAAAATATGCTTTCTTAGAAAAGAGAACTATCATTTTCCAATGTCACATGCTATAGTTTATAAATACTTTATCTACAGTATCATCTAACTGATTCTTTAACTCATTTATTTCAAATAGTTCCACACCATAAGAGGGAATATACACTGGTTGACTACCAGGTACTACGTCTATAAAAACACCCCCTCTCTTACTAGTAGAAAACTATAGTGGTCAAAAAGGAACATGTCAGAAAACTCTATAATAACTAGATGTATATCACCACTAAAATATTCTCACAATAGATCAAAGGTGAACACAGATATCACTTTCCCCAACTATGGATAAGATAGTCGGTTGCTACTTGACCTTGAGTCTCATTCTCCTTGAAAGACATGGAAAACCCCATCGAGTGAGGTAAAGGGGATATGTGGAAGATAAGAATCAATCATGGATTTATTGGAAATTATCCAATCCCTACCAAATATGAAATTAAGAGGTTTTTTTTCAATATAAAAAAAACTCCAAGAAATATCAACATCAGATAAAGAGAAAACACAAGCGGGACTACAAAAACCCTTTTATCTACTCATTACAAGGGGCATAGTAATATCCATCAAATAAGATAAAATATTCTTATAAAGATTTGTAAGATTAAAAATATTGGTAGAAATAAATGAATGAGATTCCCTAGTATCAAATAGTGTAGTCACTAATGATGGAGCTATAGTAACGGTACCTCTCAAAGTTGTTGGACTCGTATCTGCTTCCTCTTGAGACTCTTCCACTGCATGAAGAAACATAGTTCTGGATTCCTATGGTGGGAAACCTTTTATACATCAATCATCTAAGTATTGTTTTGGTTTAAGAAGGTGTTAATGACCTTATTCCACTCTGTAGAGTGGAATAGACATGGAAGAACTTCTTTTGGAGACCTGAATGTCTGTAGAATCCACATATCTTAGGTTCCTCAGTGAAAACCCTCTTTGAATTCATAGTCTTGTTACCATAGTGGTAGATCAAAGGGCCTCTTATTGGCACTGTAGGAGGTTTAGAAAAAAAACATATATCAAGAACCACCAAAAGAATCATCATGCTTCCTCTTTCCCTTAGAGGAAAACACACTACAACTGGGAGAAGAAGAAACTCCCATCAAACCTTACTTTACATCCATGTCTATCTTGACCGTCAATGATATTTCCATAACCTTAGTATAATAACTAAGCTATATAAAGAACACCTATTATTGAATTTCATATTGTAGTCCTATAACAAACCATTGATTATCTATCTTATCATTTGATACTATCTAAGGTGGAAAATATACTAGTTCTGAAAAATGGTTTTCACATTCTATCACAGTCATGTCAGCCAATTCAAGCTTGAAAAACTCAATATTCTTGGTAAAAAACATCGAATCTAGATAGAACTAATTAGTGGAAATATCCTTGACGTATTTCCACTCAAATCCCTCATGCTTCTTCACCATCACCATAGTGTCCCACCATCTCATTCTTGGTCCTTCAAATATGATGGTGGCACACTTCACCTTGATTTTTTCAACTACCTCAAAGAACCCAAATAAATTCTCCATACTACCCAACTATTCCTCAACCTCTTGATGATAATTTTATCCCTTAAACACTGGAGACTTCTGGTAAAGGAATCCCTGAGAACGATTCCAGAGATCACCCATTTTAGGTTCCATAGTTGGAGCCGGAATAGGAACTAGAAGTTGTTCATGTCCTAGAGATTAGATAGTAGGCACAATCACCTCAAATAGGCTCAAGTACACCAGCGGATTCTCTCACTAATATTCTACAGCAGCTTCCCACTAAATATGATTCACACATCTTCTAGGAGGCATGCTGATATACAAAATCAACAAACAATAAAAAAGACATCATATTTAGCACTCATACTAAGATACAATGAAAAATAATCCCAATATATAGACAAACCATATTTGTTAAATCTAGATTGGGGTTTTGATTTTCGAGATCCTACGATCCTGAGGTAGGTGATTCTGTTTTTATTGGCCAATTTAATTAACACTAAAAATATTTATTTGATTAAATTACATTCAATTGAATGTGTGGGATTTTGTTATTATGAAATTTAATTGTTTACAAACCCAATTCCATTGAATTTTTGAATTTCCTTTAGAAATTTTTAATTTTTAATGAAATTTGGAAAACCCCTAATTCAATTGAATTGGGTTTTATTTTTATAATTGATGGACTATAGTGGAATTTAAATTTTTGGATTTAAATTTTTGAAATTTATGGAAATTATTTGAAATTATATTTTTGAATTAAATTGTGGAATTTTAATTGTGAAATTTATTTGGTGAATTTGATTTCAAATTGGTATTTATGAAAAATGTATTAAAAGTGGTTTTTGTAGAAATATTTATGTTTTATCTTTGAAAAAAGAATGTTTTGATTGAAAACCCATTTTTGTTTTTAAATGGAAAATTAACATATTTTAAATGGATAATGGGATGAATTTTAATTTTAGTATTCTTAAAATAAATTTCCCATTATTGATTTGTTATTAGAGAACATGAAATCGTTATATAGTTAGTGAGTTATTTGGAAATCACTCAATGATTAACAACCTTCCAAAACATAATTGCAAAACATCACATCCCTGAAGGGATGGTGATGAAGTTTCTTTTAGTATTACCCAAGGGATGTGTGTATACACATATTTTCATGTCACTTCGTGTGAATGGAGCCCCTTAGCCTCGAACTATTATACCATTAGGCATATGACCATTTTGCTCACTTTTTTATATTTGAAATGAATATATTCAATTGTTTTAATAAGTTTTACATGCCTTATGATTTATATAATCCTTTTTATATAAAATGTTTTGTAATCCATTTGTATAAATTAATTCCATCATTTGAAATGTAATTCATACTTTTTTTATATATTATTTTGAAATTCCGAACCATATTTTTTAATGTTTAAATCTTTATTTTGTTAATTAAATGTTAGAATATATTATGGAATCCTTGGAGATACCCTATTGTTCTTTCAGCTCACACCATTCTTATACCATAATATTTTTTTATATTATCTCTTTCTAGGTTTAGGAATGGGGAAAGCATCACTTGGTGGTGGTTCTAGCTATTGATTTTTCGGCTTGGAGAGTTTAGTTCCCTGGGGGCTGAGTTATCTATCTTATTTTTCTTGTACTTTTCTATAGTACTTTGGGTTGTTTATAACTATTTGACTTCTAGTAAAATTTTCCCTGTAGAGTTCCTTTTGTGTGCATTATGAATTTTTTATTTACTTCCACAATGATTGTGGAAAACTTTATTCCCACTTTCATACTATATGATGCTAGGTGAAAGTAGCAATCCTATGGGGATCAGGATCGCTCATTGGAACATGTCAGTGTCTTCTTGGTTATCTAGTTACTAGGGTACCCAATATGGTTCCTGAAAATGTGGAATCAATGGGAGGTTTCTAGAATTTATAACAAAATTTTGGATTAAAAATACTCATATGCACTGGTCGCTGGGAAGGGATGCATGGTTAGAATAAACCATGAGCCCTAGTTGTGTTCACCTTTTTCCAAGGTTTAGGGTTTCTACTAAGTGGGTGAATGGTTTTTTTAACCTTTCTTTAACCTTTAAAACCCCACATTATGATTTTTCATAGTTTCCACTGAGATGGTCAATGGTTTAGGAAAACCATGGTCCAACTATGCATTATCTCTGAACATCCAAAATTTCTAAAGTTTTCACCCAAAGAAACCTCAAATGAAACCCACCAAAGGATGTTAAAAAGATGGGATTAAGAATATCCAAAAATAGTAATAGGATATTACACAATTTTTTACCACTTAATGAGAGTTTGCTTCCTCTCTCATTTCCCCCTTCCATATTCATTTATTTACACCTTTTATGCTACAAAAATTATCCCTTGATTTTTCATTCCATAACGTTGTGTATTGAGAACCCAAAAAAAATTCACTCAAGGGTATTCAACTAGATATAACTACAATTCAATTATTAGTAATCTCTATTTAGGAAATCCACATTTCAAAATAAGGGTATTGAGATGAATATGTACATTATTGTGTCCTATGATCAATGTGGCACAAATAATGTTATATAATAGGAAAGGTGTTCCATGATTGTGATCTAATGCACTTGTTAGTATTTTCATCTCAAGAGATACCCTGTATGGGGTAGGAGCATTTATCCTAATAACACTATGTTATAATCACTTGGATTTTATCCTCGATATATTATTTTTATTTCATGTTTAATATTATTATTTCATTTTCAGGATATGATGATTTAATGATGTCATTTCCCCACAAAATTCCCCCATGATAGTATCACTAATAGAAATATATGCTTTGGTGTCGGTACTTTAACATTGGTTTTTTATAAACCGATGTTTGTATTCACTGGGGAAACTATTAACATCGTTTTTTAAACAATGTTGAAAAAACATTGATATTAATTTTAATGTAATTTTAATGAAAATTTATGTTAAAATCAATAACAAATATGTTTTAATTCTTTTTAAAAAACAAACCTAAAATTATTAATCATTAATGAAAATTTTTTTGTGGAAAAATGATATTAAAAATAATTTTAAATACTCTATAAAATCATTTTTCTTGAAAACCAACATTTAAAGTACTTTAAAAAATATACCAATAATCCAAATCCTTCTTTTTCTTTTTCTCAAAACACGCTCTCATCTATATCTAACTAACGATGAAACCCGACGACTCTGAACACCCTAAAAGACATTCGACTGTCTATTAATTTTGATTTTTATCCACCCTTCATGTACTTTCAATTGAATCTTTCATCAATAATTCTTATTTCATGATCCTAGAGCTATTATGGTCGACTGGAAACCACGATTTGGGGGTTTTTTTGGTTTTTTAACTTCTTTTTTGCACTCATTTTTCTTCAATGTTGTTGTATTCACTCTATTTCCACAAACATCGATTGAGTTTGTTATAATTCAGGAGGTTTTTTTATTATAGACCTCAAAATTTTGAAAGTGTCTTTATTTTATAAAAAAAAATTATATGTACTTTTTTCTATCATAATTTTTTGTATGTCATTATCTATATTTATATTCCAATATTTATTTTGATAATTTATTTTTCTAATAATTATTTATAAGATATTTTTCATAACTATTTTTATAATTTCTTGTAAGTTATTTATGTTTGATTTTTTTCTAATTATGCATATCATTTTTCATATACTTTTTTCTTATGATAATTATTTTTATATTATTTTTGTATAAATGTTTTCGTAATATTTTTTTAATAGTTTGTATAATCTTTTGGAATTTAGGAGCAATTTTTCATAATTTTTTGAGTTATTTTTTCTATTTAATATTATGTTATGATAATGTTTCATTAGTTATTATATTGTTTTATGATTTATAAGTTATGTATAAGTGTTTGAAAGTTATTTTTCATTTTTAATGATAAATTATTTCTAAATTTTGGAAGATAAATTATGTATTGTTATTTTTGAAGATAAATTACGTATAATTTGTTTTGATCATTATGTATAATGTTTTTATGATAATATGGTTATCAATAATTGTTTGTTTTAATTATATGTGTTAATGTTTTAAATTTATATTTCTTTATATATTTTTAAATGTTTATATTTATTAATATATTCACCTTTTATACTGTGATCTTAGGTATTTAATGGATTGTAATTGGATATATTTACAATAAACCACTGATGAATATGAAAAAGGAGTTTCAGATTTCTTGTAATTTTATAAAATAAATCATTAAAAAAAGACATTATTTTTTGTCCATGCATGAAGTGTTTTAATATAAGAAAGAAAAATTTCATATAAATTAAGGATCATATCATTTTATAAGGTTTTTTCCCTAATTATTCACGTTGGGTCTGGCATGGTGAAAGAATAGAAAATTCAACATCTACTATTGATGAAAATATTTAAAAACAAATAAATAATTGTATTGAATAAAACATTTATGATGTAAAAATTGAAACCATCGAAGAAATTTCAATTTTTAAATGATTGAATAGAGATTATGAGAAAACATTATTAAAATGTTATAATAAATATACAAAGTTATCAGCAGTTATGGGATTAGTTAAAATGAAATCATGAAATGGGTGGGATGATAAAAGTTTCTCTGAGTTAGTTGAACTTTTAAAAGAGCTACTTCCCGAAGGAAATGGGCTTTCATATTATAATTACAAAGAAAATAAAATATTATTCCCAATGATATTAGGGTATAAAATGATATGTGATTTACCCAATGATTGTGTGTTTTATAGAATGTAATTTGAATGTTTATAAAAAATTTTGAAATGGGGGATGTCATACTATTTGACAGATAAAAAATTCAACTCTAATTCATTCTCAGGCACTGGAATCAAACCACCTACTAAAGAAATTTGGTACTGTCAAATAATTCCTTCTAATTATTCCCATAATTTAACTCTAATTTATTATTAGTTACCAAAATCAAACCTATTTCTAAATAAATTTCCGATCTTCTAATACTTCCTCATTTGAATCATCTATTTTCAAATTCCATTGATGCAAAATTATTAATATGGAACACTAATGAGTGCATCACTAATGGAAACCTACATCACCCTCTGGACTCACCACAATAGAATAGATTTGATAAATAATTTCTCGATTTTGGAAGTGAAGTTAGAAATCTCATAATGGGACTATTCACATATGGAATGAATCCTTATAGGAGCCTCTATATCCAACATAGTTCTTGGATGGTTTTTTTGGTATTTTACAACATGTCACCATATATATATATATATATGTTATGACGAGCATAATGGTTTTTGGACCCAAAATTTCCGAAAATGGTATTTTAATGTATATTCCACCATTGATTATTGATTTGAAACTTCTCTAGGGGATAGTTGTCACCCTTTTTATGCGTATAATAAATGGAATTTTTTTGTGTGCTATGATAATTTTCACTATAAATGAATTTAAAGGATTTGGAAACTTATATAGATACAAAGTTAAGGGGAAAAATGACGTCGATTTTGTGAAGAAGAGACTTAATATTATCAATTTCATAATGGAATAAATAAATTGTACATCGGACATAAAATATTTTTATGGATTGATTATCCATTTTTTAGACTGGAAAAAAGAATTTAACGGTTTATAGGAATATAATATTCCTTCACAGTAATTGTTAGTTGATGGATATTATGCTATGGTGAAAATGTTGATTTCACATTTACAAAGAATGGAAGTTATTTTAATCGAAAAAAATATATTTAAGAAATAGACCGTCTTTTTTTAACTAACTTATTAGATATTTTTAGAGATAGAACATAACATTGATGTTATGTATGTTGGGAAAAAAAGTTTTATAGTTTTATTGGAACATTGGTAGACATAAAAAGAAAGGAAAAAATGATAGATTTTAGGCTATATTGGAATTGATATCCATTGGTATACATTTGGATTTAGCTCCCACTATGAAAGGAAACATAACATATTTACCTCCAGCTTGTCACGCATTAAGAAAAAGTAAGAAGTTTAATTTTTCCTCATGTTTTCATGGTATTAATGTAGCCAGTGGATATTCATCAAATGTGAAGAATTTAGTATCATTGAAGATTGTAAATTAATTGGTATGAAATATCATGTCTGTCATGTATTGATGCAATAAATGATACCAATTACATTGTGTGGTACATTTCCAACACATATCAGAAATACTATCATATAGTTATGAAATATTGTTCAATTAAAATTTTAAAACATTAATTTATACGAATTTATTATATGTGTTAGGGAATAAATATCATCTTATACTTTTTCACCTAGAAATGTATTTCACCACCTATTTTTTTGTTATAATGGTTCATTTTTTATTTATATTTTGTGTGAGTCAAGAATATATGGGACTATTTATTTAAATTGGATATATCCTATTAAAAGATACATAAAAATTTTGAAGGGATATATTAAAATTAAAAATCAACCATAGGCCACTATTTGTTAAAAAATATATATTGAAAGCAGATATTCAGTTTCAAACTAATTATTTGTATGAAGTGGAACATATTCATCTCCATATATCTTGACATGTAATGGTTCATAGTAAACGTATATGAATTATAGACGTAAAGGTAAAGTCAATTCCCAGTGATGGAGTGATACAGGCACATTTATACATTTTAAACAACACAGATGAGGTTTACCCACACATACACTCACATATTTCTAAATTAAAAGCATAATATTTGGAAATAATTTAAATGTGGTTAACAGATTATCCTAAAAACACATTTACTTCAAGGTTGAAAGATAATTTCATCATATATATATCTTCATCCGAAACATTGAAATGGTTGATAAGGATCCATCTCTTAATGAAATAACATGATCTAGTTTTAATATTAATGGTCAGACATTTTCATAAAAAATCACAATGATAAGAGTACCGTTAAAAATAGTGCGGTAATTCCCATCCCTAAATAACTCTATTTTTCAAGTGAAAAAGGATAAAAACTCAATCTTTACATCAACAGATTATTTTGGGGTTCTTTATTATATATGGAAAATTGATTATACTAAATTTTGGGTAACAATGTTTAATTGTAACAGGGTTGATAGTAATAGTGGTATAAAACATGATGATTATGGGTTTACACTAGTTGATCTGAAAAGAATTTTTTGTAAATAGAAACCATTTATCATGGTTAAACCGGTAAAGAAAATATTTTCTTCCATTGATCCATCAAATGGTCAATGGTCCATCATTTTTCAAGCGTAAATAATTTATTTAGGTGATGAGGATAACGATGATGATATGGGTTTATATGAGGATTATTCATCTATTATGTGATTTCTAGATGAAAACAATGAATATAATGCATATGTAGTACATAATGTATGAAATAATCATGCTTATGGTATATGTGAAAACATGACATTACTCTCCAAATTATTTAGGTAAATATTTGTATATTTTTTGAAAATTTTAACTGTAAAAATGTATTTTTTTATTAATTATTGGAATTTTAATAATATATTTTGATTATATAAAATGATTTTTTGTTAAATTTTGTATTCAATAGTTATGGTTAAACATTTTTTGATTGAAAATCTCAGCATAGATAAATTTTTTTTGGTTAAATTTATGCACATAAATACACTTTTGTATAAGTATGATATTCAAATTTATAAAATTTTCAATCATTTTAGAATTAATGTTTTTTATATAATAGTAAAAATTGAATTTTTAGATTTAGAATCATGAAATTATTATTATTTTTAAAGAATTACACATGTGTGACACAAATTTTTTACTTTCATATTTTTATAATAACTATTTTTAAATATTTAGTTTTCTAATAATATGTAGGTACACAGAATTTCATTATAGTTTTTTATTTCAATGAAGGACACGTAGGTAGAGAAACATTTACCAAAGTATTTTTCATTTTCACTTTATTAAATATTAAGTAATATAATTATTTAATTAAATAGAACATTTAATTTGAAAAAATAATTTATGGACTTCTATAGGGGATTATTCTACTTTTTCTATATAAAATCGATTTCTAGATTTGATAAATGTGAGATTACATGTTTACCAAAACTGTTACTTGCACATAGAGTCCAGATAATACATATTAGTTTTGATGAAAATAATAACACATGTGGCCCAAATGAAATATAGTTTACCAGTAATATCTATAATCAGTTCCATCATAGGATTATCATTATATATCCTGATTATAATCATATCTATAAGATGAAGAAAAATCCGTTGTGGGAGTCCATAACATTAAAATATGTCAATTGATTTATTTTTATCTTATTTTTATGAATATTATTAGTTTTAAATGGATAATATTTTATTTATTTAATCATAGATGACATTAAATTTTTATCAAAAGAATGAAATTAAAAAAGACTTATATTTTTAGTGGTGGTTTGATGCATAGATATTAGAACAAAATGGACAAAAAATTGTTTTTTTGGGAAGTTACATAAAGAAACCCCATGACTCGGTTATGGGTTCTTAGATTCATATATATGGAATAAATTTTTTTCCAGATGACCTAATAAAGTAGTTATGGTGTGATATTTATTTTATATTAGAAAATTCCTTGTATATTCCCTGATTACATATTAGTTTACTTTTATTCAACTTTACCCCTTGAGATCTCATAAATAGATCATGTTGTAGAATGTATACCCACATACTTTATCACATGGAGAGTATCTTTTTTTTGGAGTAAAAAATGATTATATAAAACATTTATTCATTAAGATCTAAATATAGTAGTGTTTCAAAAAAAGGTCTAGTTCATTCCTCCATCCCCCATCACTCATCATGAAAAAGGGAAAAGATTAAGAAGGAAAAAAATGAAAACTACCCTACTGAGTAATATAAGTAGCTGATAGAATTGTGAGAAATGAATTTTCATTTTACATAAATGTTTGTATTTTTTAAATTAAAAGAACTAATATACCATTTTAATTTTTTATTTCAGGATTACCTTTAAGAAAAAGTGATGCATGAGAATTTTATCCTTGAAGATTGGATTGAAATCCTAGATACATTTATAAGAAATCCATAACACCCATACCACATACGAGGATATGAGGTGAGTGTCAATATTATGATTTTTTCATCAAATTAATTGTAGAGACCCGTATCTTGACGTACATGGACATTACATTACTTTTGCGGAATACTTAGTACATAACAAAAACACACACACAAGGATCGTAATAGTTTAGTGTCTTTGGAAACTCGAAACGTAATCTTCTAATCCTGGTGAAAGATCTTCAAAATCTCCCATAAAGATCTTCCTTTTTTTTTACCTAAAACCTTTCTTTATATCCTGGGGAAAAGAAAACATAAAAGGGTGAGCTCAAATGCTCAGTAAGGGTAAACAAAAGAAATATCAATCACATAATTTTCATAAGAACATAACATTTTTGGAAATCTTAACCTGCAAAAGAGAGCAAAATTTCATAACATGGGATAAATCATAGTAGTGAAAATGAAACCATAACTTAAAACATTACTCATTGTGGCATACACACATAATCATAAAGAATCATTTCTTGTTAGTCAAGACTCATTGCCAAGACTATCTTAGTGGACAAAGTCCCTTTCTGAATCGAGTAATCCTCGTTTCAGTCCTGTTTCACTGAACCGGTATAACCTACCATTCCAGCCATGTCTATCTCATGAGATATGAAATCTTTACCCAATGCATTGGAGGGAGATATAGGTCCCACCCATCTCATAATGATACCATTCTTATGTGTGCCACAAAATCATAAATCATACATCATTGCATAACCCATGTAATAAAAATGGGATTCTTAAACAACATGACATCATAAAACCATTCATATAAGATAAAGGAATTCATAAACATAATTCAATCACAACATAGTCAAATCAATGTAAAAATATGGATAGAAACAGAACCCTTTATTATCTTATATGGAAAATAATTTTGATAAAACACTTGAATTGAATTCTTGAGGAAAATATCCTTTCTTCTTCAAAATCAATTTCTTTTCACAAAACATCATGATATTTTAAAAGAAAGAGATTTTATTGAAAATAGTCATGAAATCTTTTAGAGGAAGCTTCATGAAAATGAGGCTTTATAAAACAGTATAAATCCGTTCATGCCGTATAAGTTAAAAAAAACATTCTTCGTACTTTTGTCGGAAAAGTCAAAAAGTACCTCGTACGAAAAACGAAAAAAGATCCCTTTCATATCCTTTACTAAAAACTCATAGAAGGGTAAAATTGGATTTAAAAAATTGTAGGTGGATGGAAATAATATTACATATTGAGGGAACATGGATGTGGATGATAAAATACACCCCAGTAAATACTTACGAATAAACAATCTCGGATAAAAATGAGATTGTGATATTTCCCTTACCTTAGGTCCGATTTGCTTCGTATGTGTCCGAACCTCCTGTATAATGATTTAAATAATGTCATTGACTTATTATAGAATCATATTCATTGTTATGATATCATATATGGTTCACTTATGACATTATATTACCCGTTCGTTTGTAAATTCCATGTTAAAGAAGCGTTTTGGGTAAAATCGTTTCATTTATCGTAGGTGTTTTGACTTGTTGTTCTTGACATTATTATTACTTATATCATGATTTACTTACTTCCAGAATATAAAATTTGATTTATATATCATATATATTCAGTATATATATATATAATAGATAGATAAAATGAAAAACACCGTTCATGGAGACAGTAGTCCGTACGTACGCATGAACGCTGTTTTCCATTCCTTATTGTCTTGAAATGGAAGTAAGAAGATGACATACATATATATATATACATAATCCAGTAGCTTTATAATGTCATATATTTCATTATTATTTCTTATATATACTTTATAATCATTCTTAAATGGTTAACATGGAGAATGAATCTCATCGCGTCGTGGAGACGGTAGTCCGTACGTACGCACGAGCGATGATATCATTTTCATAAATATTGAATTGAATCGGAGTGGATTATACAATATATCAGAATCAATATGATGTTGTAATAACTATGTATAGTTATTCTTTACACCATTATACCCATCCATGTAAGGTGGTGGTGGAAAATAGATTACACCACGGCGTGGAGACGGTATTCTGTACGTACGCACGCGCAGTGATTTCTTTTTCCGTAGGATGGATAGATGGTGAAATAGGGTTGTTTCATACTTATAATAACATATCAGTATATGAGTGATACTGATGTTATTACTTCATAATGAAACAACCTATGAAGAAGAAGTGGAAGAAGAAATAAAGATGAAAGAATTGGTAACGGTAATTACCTCTTCTTTGAAGCGCCTCTTTGAGACCTCCTCTTAGGGCACTAAAATTGGTCTTTGAGGAAGACCATAACCTCTAGGATGTTTTTAGGGAAGTGGATAAGAGATTTTGGCAGGGGTTGGCCGAGCTTGAGTGCTCAAATTGGTGTGAGGAGGAGGGGGAGGAGGTGTCCTTTTATAGGGGAGGAGAGGGGCACCTTAGAAATATCTCAAAATATTATTTTATATTAAAGTCAGAATCGGTTTATAATGGTTCCAAAGGGTCTTATTTCAAAGATAAAGTGGGGATGGGTCGAAATCCTATCAACCAATAGGATTTATACAAGTTTAGGTTATTATTTTAACCTTATCAATTAGATTTAACTCTAAGTTAAATAATTTAACTTTTACCGTGTCTTTTTGTTTTCTTTCACTATATGGTTAATACACTTACTATAACATGCCAAACGAACCCCAAATTGTTTATTATTAATATATATATCCTTATCTAAGTCATTTGGCCGAACCTTATATTTTTAGGAATAAAATAACAATTAATAATATAATATTTGATTTAAAAACTATTTTGTGTCAATTTTGACACTATTTGATATATGATTTTTGTGAAAGTCATAACAGAATTATATGTTCGAACCAAGCTGATTAAATAAACACTAATATATCATAGTAACCTAGAAAATTAGTGTAATTCATAAAAAGTCTTAAATTACATTTATTTTGGTATTTATATTATCAATTATGTCAATATTTCATTAATAAGATAATTACTGCATCATTTTTGTGTCATAAATAAATTATATTATTTGATGTCTAAAAATTACAAATAAAATAACATCATGTAGGAAATCTTTTTATCTTTCTAATTAATATTTATAGTCGAATTTATCTTATGTATAACCCCATATTAAAAATAATTTACTTATTAAACTTTGATTTTAACTATTATAACCCTTCTTTAAATAAATTAATAATAAATGTCCTAATCTAATCCAAGTGGGCCTAAATGGTCATATTTTATTCCTAAGTTTGTTTTTGGTCGAATTACACTTGTCCAATAGAATTAGGACATGTGTTAGGGTAATAGTGATATCATATTTACCCTTAGTTACCCTATTTACTATTAACCGCGGTAAAAAAGTAAAAAGTTACTATTCACCAAAAAATTATTTTCATCTCATTGAACCACATTTTAGTCCTTGATATTAACCGTGTCTCTCGAATTTTTTAAATTCCATTCACAGAAGCGGTAAAATTAAGTTTTATGCAAAATTCAGTTTTTAACCTACCACTTAGTAGTTTCACTATTCATCAAAAATTGATGTTTTTCAGATCAATGCCAAAATTTCATCCTAAGCTATATTTCATATTCCGAATTCAAAAATGAAGTCTATTTTACCAAATTCATAACATAGAAGTTGCATTAATTAATTTTATAATTAAATCCCGCTGTTAAAACAAATAGCGTGTTTTTAAGAGATAATAAATATCAAAAGATTGAAACTTGTTTATAAGTGGTTTAAATGTGAAATTACATCCAATGACCATTATTGTATTAAATTGTAAAAATATATTCTAAATATACTTTAAAACTACTAAAATTAATAATTTATCACTATTAATTATTTCGATTGAAAAAGTTGTTTTTAATTAAAATTTAGTAATTTTCACTATTCATCAGAATATGAAAGTTATCCGAAAAGTACCAAAATTTCACCTTAGGCTAAATTCGATACTCCGAATCAAAAAATGAAGTTCATTTTGAAAAATAAGATTTACAGAGTTTTAAAAAGTGGTTATTACTATTCATAATGGCTAGTTTTAATAATATTTTAATAGCATATCGCTGTTTAGTGAAACTCGGTATTGCGTATTACACACGCTATCGAGGAAGGTCGCGATTGCGTGTAATGCAAGGCAAGTCAAGGATGCGTGTTGTGCAAGCTCCTTTTGGTGTAGCGTACAACACAAGACATTAAAAAAAAGTATTTTTCATAAAATCTCGGGCTGTTACATTCTATCCCCCTTAAAATGAATTTCGCCCTCAAAATTCGTCGGGGTTATAAATGGTTTACTATTCGAAAGTTTCTTTAATAGAAACCCACATCGTAAAAGGGAATACCAAAACTTGGCTTTAAAAACTAAAGTATGAAATGTAGCGATTACCCAAATAAACGAATCACTGGGTTTCCACATAGGTGAAAATATGGATATGGAAGAGAAATCTAACCATCATGTTCTGATGGAGAGTGGTAGAGAACATGGCTATGGAAAAGCCAGTAATCACAAATCCATAAATTTGTGACGATCTAAGGTACCATCTGATTCATCAGGTATAAGAGAACTAGGACAACATTTTTGGTTTTCAAGATCATTTCCCTAAAGTTAAAGAATTTGAATTAGAATAAATACTTACTTTATTTTGGTACAATCTCACTGTTGTTCGTGCCTTTAACAATTTCCACTTCATCTCTTAAATAAATGAAGTTGAATTTGTTATTCGTGAAGTGTTAGCAGATCATGTGATAGAATGACGGGTCATTCCATTTGTTTCAAACAAAAGGTTAGCAAAATTATATGCATAAGTCGATCTATAGTGAGATTAATCATATATGGTTCCTAAAATGGACTTATACTTCATATATCATACTGCTTAATATAATAAAACTAGTTTCTACTAAACAGGGACTTCCTGTAGGTCAGTGGTAGGCGATAAAGGCCAGTCGCACTTCGGTTGTGGGTTCGATTCCTACAGCCTTGTCCGAAGCGATGGGCTGTCGCCCGTCCTGCAGGTTGTCCCTTTTTCTAAAACTACGTTACTATAACATCCCATCAATAATATCGAAAATCTTCTATCCTTAAACAATACTAACTTATGTCCAACATAATCCAGTCTAATCTTTAGGCTTATACATAATACTGCAGTCCACTCTCATAATATAGTGACAACGATCACCAGAGATTTAATACTGTCGTTGATCCCCACATATCATAAGATATGTCTTGTTGGTCACATTCCAAACATTCAAAGTCCTTAATCGTGTATTCTCTTTAATACCTTAGTGAAAACATGAGTGCAGTTAAAAGTTAATACTTTCCATATACCAAAATCCTCAAAATTCTATATACTCAAACCATGATATCACTTAGTCCTTATATCAATCATGAGCTCATGAATACTATTAAACATTTCATTTTCTCGTCTTCATTATGCGCATATCATCTTATTTCCAAAAAATATCTCAATCACTTTGAATACCACATCAATAAATATTGCAATAC
This sequence comes from Viscum album, assembly GCA_963277665.1. Lineage (NCBI taxonomy): Eukaryota > Viridiplantae > Streptophyta > Magnoliopsida > Santalales > Viscaceae > Viscum > Viscum album. The sequence continues at coordinate 570,949,824 of OY728122.1, read as the reverse complement.
GCAATGATACAACATTATTTTGGAATCCCATTACATAAACACTTAATCATTCCACCACATCGTTTTCATATTCAACATTGCCAATAGTGATCGCATGTGATTTCCCTTTGTCCTTTGCCTTCAGTGGTTGCTCATGTTGATCATCACTAACCCTTGGATTAGGGCAATTATTAGCATAATGCCCCATTTCCTTGCACTTGAAGCATTGAAGTGTTGGCGGTGCGTTCTCTGCAGTGTTTGCTTTATTCACATCATTAGAAACCCTTTTTCCATTACTTCGACACTCAGCTGCTCGATGACCTTCTTTTCCACACTTAAAACATTTTCTAGTCCCTTTTAGACAATCTCCACCATGCTTCTTTCCACACTTTGTGCATAAGGAAACATTCATCTTCTTTTCACCATTATTCTGAGATTTCTCCTTGAACTCCATCTTTCGTTTCTTGTCAAAACCATGAGATGGATATGTAACACCAACTTCCATTTCTACCTTGATAGCACAACGCACAATTTCTTCATAGCTACTGAAGTCTCTTATAGCTAATGCCCTTCGAAGACTTGGTTTTAAGCCACTGAAAAATCGATCAACTTTACTTTCAGGTTGGATGATAATTCCAGAAGCATACCTTGCAAGTCTTGTAAAATTTGCTTCATAGGTACCAACAGATTCATCGTCCCTTTGCTTCAGTTCAAGAAACTCTTTCTCCATCTTTGTTCGAAGAATACGAGGGAAGTACTTATTGAAAAATAAGTTCTTGAACTCGTCCCATTCCATAGACTCAATTTCATCCCTTTGCCTTGTATTCTTAATAAGATTCCACCATTGATCAGCATCTCCTTCCAAACGATACACTGCTAGGATGACTTTATCATGTTCAGAACATTGAAGAACTGAAAATATCTTTTCAGTAGTACTAATCCATTGTTCAACAACTAATGGATCAGTAGACCCACTGAAAGAAGGTGGACGCTGCCTCATGAAGGATTCAACAGAATGTTGCTCCTTCCTTTGCTCGTTTGGATGTCCTGCATGATTCATAGCTTGAGAAAGTTGTGTGAGCATGGCTACAAGATTTTGCATTCCAGCTCCCATATCGTTTGGTTGCTCAGGGGTACAATCATTGCATTGCCCATCACATTCCGCATTAACACGGTTCCTTCGGGTTCCAGCCATCGTCTAAAACCCCAAAAGAATTGTGTGAGAGGCAAAAATAATGCTAGGGAAAACAACATAATAAAGGGTTAGTACCCTCAATATCTAACATCTTAGGTTAAATTCGAAGATCGTTAGCACAATTCTAGGACTATAACCTATACGTATACTTAACCTTAGAGACATCCCTAGACATACCTTAGAAATATCTCTAGGGATCTCACTAACGTTTTCGCATCCTAGTTTCCAAAGGTTGACTAAACCTTTCCTCTGATACCAACTGTAGAGACCCGTATCTTGACGTACATGGACATTACATTACTTTTGCGGAATACTTAGTACATAACAAAAACACACACACAAGGATCGTAATAGTTTAGTGTCTTTGGAAACTCGAAACGTAATCTTCTAATCCTGGTGAAAGATCTTCAAAATCTCCCATAAAGATCTTCCTTTTTTTTATACCTAAAACCTTTCTTTATATCCTGGGGAAAAGAAAACATAAAAGGGTGAGCTCAAATGCTCAGTAAGGGTAAACAAAAGAAATATCAATCACATAATTTTCATAAGAACATAACATTTTTGGAAATCTTAACCTGCAAAAGAGAGCAAAATTTCATAACATGGGATAAATCATAGTAGTGAAAATGAAACCATAACTTAAAACATTACTCATTGTGGCATACACACATAATCATAAAGAATCATTTCTTGTTAGTCAAGACTCATTGCCAAGACTATCTTAGTGGACAAAGTCCCTTTCTGAATCGAGTAATCCTCGTTTCAGTCCTGTTTCACTGAACCGGTATAACCTACCATTCCAGCCATGTCTATCTCATGAGATATTAAATCTTTACCCAATGCATTGGAGGGAGATATAGGTCCCACCCATCTCATAATGATACCATTCTTATGTGTGCCACAAAATCATAAATCATACATCATTGCATAACCCATGTAATAAAAATGGGATTCTTAAACAACATGACATCATAAAACCATTCATATAAGATAAAGGAATTCATAAACATAATTCCATCACAACATAGTCAAATCAATGTAAAAATATGTATAGAAACAGAACCCTTTATTATCTTATATGGAAAATAATTTTGATAAAACACTTGAATTGAATTCTTGAGGAAAATATCCTTTCTTCTTCAAAATCAATTTCTTTTCACAAAACATCATGCAATTTTAAAAGAAAGAGATTTTATTGAAAATAGTCATGAAATCTTTTAGAGGAAGCTTCATGAAAATAAGGCTTTATAAAACAGTATAAATCCGTTCGTGCCGTATAAGTTAAAAAAAACATTCTTCGTACTTTTGTCGGAAAAGTCAAAAAGTACCTCGTACGAAAAACGAAAAAAGATCCCTTTCATATCCTTTACTAAAAACTCATAGAAGGGTAAAATTGGATTTAAAAAATTGTAGGTGGATGGAAATAATATTACATATTGAGGGAACATGGATGTGGATGATAAAATACACCCCAGTAAATACTTACGAATAAACAATCTCGGATAAAAATGAGATTGTGATATTTCCCTTACCTTAGGTCCGATTTGCTTCGTATGTGTCCGAACCTCCTGTATAATGATTTAAATAATGTCATTGACTTATTATAGAATCATATTCATTGTTATGATATCATATATGGTTCACTTATGACATTATATTACCCGTTCTTTTGTAAATTCCATGTTAAAGAAGCGTTTTGGGTAAAATCGTTTCATTTATCGTAGGTGTTTTGACTTGTTGTTCTTGACATTATTATTACTTATATCATGATTTACTTACTTCCAGAATATAAAATTTGATTTATATATCATATATATTCAGTATATATATATATAATAGATAGATAAAATGAAAAACACTGTTCATGGAGACGGTAGTCCGTACGTACGCATGAACGCTGTTTTCCATTCCTTATTGTCTTGAAATGGAAGTAAGTAGATGACATACATATATATATATATACATAATCCAGTAGCTTTATAATTTCATATATTTCATTATTATTTCTTATATATACTTTATAATCATTCTTAAATGGTTAACATGGAGAATGAATCTCATCGCGTCGTGGAGACGGTAGTCCGTACGTACGCACGAGCGATGATATCATTTTCATAAATATTGAATTGAATCGGAGTGGATTATACAATATATCAGAATCAATATGATGTTGTAATCACTATGTATAGTTATTCTTTACACCATTATACCCATCCATGTAAGGTGGTGGTGGAAAATAGATTACACCACGGCGTGGAGACGGTATTCCGTACGTACGCACGCGCAGTGATTTCTTTTTCCGTAGGATGGATAGATGGTGAAATAGGGTTGTTTCATACTTATAATAACATATCAGTATATGAGTGATACTGATGTTATTACTTCATAATGAAACAACCTAAGAAGAAGAAGTGGAAGAAGAAATAAAGATGAAAGAATTGGTAACGGTAATTACCTATTCTTTGAAGCGCCTCTTTGAGACCTCCTCTTAGGGCACTAAAATTGGTCTTTGAGGAAGACCATAAACTCTAGGATGTTTCTAGGGAAGTGGATAAGAGATTTTGGCAGGGGTTGGCCGATCTTGAGTGCTCAAATTGGTGTGAGGAGGAGGGGGAGGAGGTGTCCTTTTATAGGGGAGGAGAGGGGCACCTTAGGAATATCTCAAAATATTATTTTATATTAAAGTCAAAATCGGTTTATAATGGTTCCAAAGGGTCTTATTTCAAAGCTAAAGTGGGGATGGGTCGAAATCCTATCAACCAATAGGATTTAGACAAGTTTAGGTTATTATTTTAACCTTATCAATTAGATTTAACTCTAAGTTAAATAATTTAACTTTTACCGTGTCTTTTTGTTTTCTTTCACTATATGGTTAATACACTTACTATAACATGCCAAACGAACCCCAAATTGTTTATTATTAATATATATATCCTTATCTAAGTCATTTGGCCGAACCTTATATTTTTAGGAATAAAATAACAATTAATAATATAATATTTGATTTAAAAACTATTTTGTGTCAATTTTGACACTATTTGATATATGATTTTTGTGAAAGTCATAACAGAATTATATGTTCGAACCAAGCTGATTAAATAAACACTAATATATCATAGTAACCTAGAAAATTAGTGGAATTCATAAAAAGTCTTAAATTACATTTATTTTGGTATTTATATTATCAATTATGTCAATATTTCATTAATAAGATAATTACTGCATCATTTTTGTGTCATAAATAAATTATATTATTTGATGTCTAAAAATTACAAATAAAATACCATCATGTATGAAATCTTTTTATATTTCTAATTAATATTTATAGTCGAATTTATCTTATGTATAACCCCATATTAAAAATGATTTACTTATTAAACTTTGATTTTACCTATTTTAACCCTTCTTTAAATAAATTAATAATAAATGTCCTAATCTAATCCAAGTGGGCCTAAATGGTCATATTTTATTCCTAAGTTTGTTTTTGGTCGAATTACACTTGTCCAATAGAATTAGGACATGTGTTAGGGTAATAGTGATATCATATTTACCCTTAGTTACCCTATTTACTATTAACCGCGGTAAAAAAGTAAAAAGTTACTATTCACCAAAAAATTATTTTCATCTCATTGAACCACATTTTAGTCCTTGATATTAACCGTGTCTCTCGGATTTTTGAAATTCCATTCACAGAAGCGGTAAAATTAAGTTTTATGCAAAATTCAGTTTTTAACCTACCACTTAGTAGTTTCACTATTCATCAAAAATTGATGTTTTTCAGATCAATGCCAAAATTTCATCCTAAGCTATATTTCATATTCCGAATTCAAAAATGAAGTCTATTTTACCAAATTCATAACATAGAAGTTGCATTAATTAATTTTATAATTAAATCCCGCTGTTAAAACAAATAGCGTGTTTTTAAGAGATAATAAATATCAAAAGATTGAAACTTGTTTATAAGTGGTTTAAATGTGAAATTACATCCAATGACCATTATTGTATTAAATTGTAAAAATATATTCTAAATATACTTTAAAACTACTAAAATTAATAATTTATCACTATTAATTATTTCGATTGAAAAAGTTGTTTTTAATTAAAATTTAGTAATTTTCACTATTCATCAGAATATGAAAGTTATCCGAAAAGTACCAAAATTTCACCTTAGGCTAAATTCGATACTCCGAATCAAAAAATGAAGTTCATTTTGAAAAATAAGATTTATAGAGTTTTAAAAAGTTGTTATTACTATTCATAACGGCTAGTTTTAATAATATTTTAATAGCATATCGTTGTTTAGTGAAACTCAGTATTGCGTATTACACACGCTATCGAGGAAGGTCGCGATTGCGTGTAATGCAAGGCAAGTCAAGGATGCGTGTTGTGCAAGCTCCTTTTGGTGTAGCGTACAACACAAGACATTAAAAAAAAGTATTTTTCATAAAATCTCGGGCTGTTACATTAATAAATAAGGGGTCCCAGAAATATATTCCTTAAAATATATGATTAATGACCTAAAATAGTCCGTGGGAAATCAAATTCAATCAATTTTTCATTATATATTTCAAAATTTAATGATGAAATCATGGATTTCACAACCTTCCCAGCCTACCTATTACAATGGATGGATTCACACATATTTTTTTGGATTGTGTACAACACCATCTTATGAATATGGGTTAGTTAAGAATATCTTTAAATGATATTACTGAAAAAACTAGTCTAGTGTGATTGCCTACCTAGGAGGTTAATATAGTTGGAGATTGTATGGATTGTTTTTTACTATGGCTAGCAAGCCTTCTTCATTATCTGGTATATGAAGCATGCATTATTTTTAAAATATTATTTACATTTTCTGGAAAATTACTTAAGTTTTTCTTTAACTTTTAATTTATATAGGAGTATCTAAAATAAAAAATTATTAGTATAAAATAAAAAAAAAGGTTCAGGAACCAAAAAAATCATATAATTTAGAGATTTATGATGGGATAAAAATATTATCCTAGGTTTCTTCTAACTTGGATAATATTTTTGAGTTTTGTATGAGGTCTGATATATGTGTAAGATACTATATATTCAAAATATTCAAAAAATATATAATGGATATAGTTATTTTCAATGTGATCTATATTCATGTGTTGTAGTTGGTTTCTATGTATGTAAATTTATCTTTTAGTTTTTCTTTATTTAAATAAATATGACTTACAATAACATAAAATATTACTTATTTAATTAGGTATCTACATGAGGTTTTTATTAAAAATTAGACAGCTGGTGATTGTGGTCTTATAGATCCTGAATACATTTCAAAGATCATCCAGTATGTGAATACATCATCTATTGTTACATATATATATATTAGATAGATTATCAAATATGGATATTTGGTGGTAATTATTTCAATTATTTAATGGGTAAGAACAATACGATAATTATGAACTATTATTCAATATAATTTCATTAATTGTGAACATTTTATATTGTGGATCTCATTGTATGTTATCCTTATTCTACCCAAATGAATGTAAATTATATTGGTTTTTCCATTCATAAGTTATTTTTTAAATAATTACTATTTATATATGTTTTTTTAGTTGATATATTTGAAAATTAAGGTCATGGAAAATGTTTAACAAATATCACTTTTTGATAAAGTATCCAAATATAGTCCAACATGTTGAAGTAATGGTAAATATATTTTAAGTTGATAATAGTTGGTTTTTATTATATATATATATATTGTTTTTTATTTTCAAGTCAATTTTTTATAACTACAATGTCATTATCAAAAAGGAAAGGTGGATTGTGGTTATTATGTTTTAAGATTCATGCATGAGATAATCACAATTGGTTCGATGACTAAATTTTATATGGTTAGTTATATTAATTTTTTATATTTTATATCAAAATATTCCATTTTTTAATCATATAAAATTCATTATTATTATATATTTTCAATGATACTAAGTTATATATGATTCTCAAATGTGCCCATTTTTTCAGTTTGTTTTCCATCTATTTGATAAGTATGATCGTGATTTAAATTCACAAGTATGTCTCTTTTAATTAAAGTTAAATAAATGAGTATATATACCAATTGTTTTATACATTTAGTTGGTATATTGTGTTTTATTTTACAGTTTTTTTCATTTATTTATGATCTTTAATTAGGTGGAGTATGTACATCTTTTAAAACATTGTTAAATAAGAACGTTTTATTCTTCTCTATAAGTTATTTATTATGGTTTATTATTTTTTATACATGTTTTGATAACTCATATTTGAAAATAAATGTCATTAAAAATATAAAAAATTATCAATTATTGATACTTAATCCAAATAAAATCAACTATGTGAAATTATAGGTAAATTGTTTTTATATCAGATCATATATTTTTTTCCTAAAATATATTTTTGCACTGGTTTTTATTTACAAGTTAATGTTTTATAATGGTAATGTCATCGTCAAAAATGTAGGGTGGAATGATGTAATTTTGTTTTAATATTCGTACCTATGAAAATAATAATTTCAATGATGAATGGATTTGTAAACATTTTTTATATTTATTATTTTAGATTTTATATCAAAATATTTTGTTTTTTAATCTTATAACATTCATTGTTATTGTAGATTTTCAATTATGTCGATTCATATATAAATAAATGAATTGCCCATCTTCAAATATTTCAAACTATTATTTATGTATGGTTAACAATTCAATTATCATGTAAATCACTATTTTTTAAAATTCAATAAATTTGTAATTATGCAATCAATTTTTCATTAATGTTTTTATATTCATTTTTTTTAGTTTTAATTTATAGAAACTATTTTTTAATCTTGGTAAAAGTTTAAATTATCAAGTATTTATATTTTAATTTAATTTTAAAAAATGAATAACAATATAATCAATTTTTTATTAATGTTTTTATATTTTGTTTTTTATAGGTTTTAGATGTTTCTGGTGTGTATCTTTTAATTAAATTTAATAAAATTAATGATTATGACATTTTTTCTACATTTAGTTAGTATATTGTGTTTTAAATTTAAATTTTTTATCTTTGGTTTATATTATTGTATTAGGTAGATGCATAAATATTTTATAAAAGTTTTAAACATGTATGTTGTATTATTTTTTATAAGTTCTTTACTCTTAATTATTATTTATTACACTACTTTGATAATTTATATATGAAAATATGGGTCTTAGAAAAGGAAAAACAATTGTTCATTTTTAATATAGAATCCAATGAAAATCAGCTATGTGAAATTATTGGTAAATATATTTTATACTATATAATATATAATTTTTATAAGATATTTTTGTGTTGTTTTTTATTTTCAAGTTATTTTTTCAAAACTATAGTGTCATCATCAAAAAAGAAGGGTGGAGTTTAGATATTTTGTTTTATAATTCATGTTTGAGAATATCACAATTGTAATGTTGATTGGTTTTGATATGTTTGGTTATATAGATTATTTTTTTTATATAAAAATATTAATTTTTTTAATCTTATAACATTCATTTTTATTATAGATTTTCATTGAGGTCGATTTGTATTCAAATGAAGAACTTAACCATCTTCCTAATATTATCTTTTCCACCCATAAAAACCATCATAAATTGCAACTATATGCAAAAAAATTAATATTTCCATTTATTAGTGTCTATAAAATTTTTAGTTCATTTTTTGGTTCTTATTATTTCTTTAACCTAGAATTTTGTAGTTTAGATATTCAAATTCCTCATCTCGGTGTTTAAATTCCATCTTCTTCTTCATATTGGTATAACATAATCCCAGAGTTCCTTCACCTCCAATAAAAATTCATTGATTCTTCTAATTTTATTATTGATAATGTAATATTAAATTTAATTCCTTTTATTTAGAATTTAAAAAAAATATATGTTATTTAGAATCCTAAGTTGAGGTATTATGATGTTTATCTATTTTTCTCTCATCATAATCTTTTATTTTTAATCTGCAATTTTGTTTCCTTTTCTATTTTGATCTATATAGATCTAATAATAACGGATATTATACCAATATATAGATGCATTTTTAGGAATTAAATTGTTTCACTCATCCCATGTCATAGAAAACTCATATTAGATCCTTCATTAACCCTTTTATTTTTTTCCATAGTTTGAAATTTCTTGTATTATTTTATGATCAACGGTTTTTAGATTATTACTTACCTTGTACAAATAACCTTTCACATTGTATTAGGTATAATTTTTCTGGTTAATTTTATAAACAAGTTGTGGATGATATCATTTTTTACACTTTATGTTTACATGTTTTATTATGTTTAAATGATAGGAGGATACTTTTTTTAACATTTTTTCTTTGATAAAATCTATTGTATTTCTTAGAATTTTTTTTATATTGTTTAATAACATTGTTGAATATTTTCCCATTATAAATTATATTTTCAATGTGGCTGTTTCTGATTTGATTATTGTGATTTTATGGTATATCATGTTTTTTATCTAAAAGCTAACAGTTTTAGATTCTATATATTTCATTTTGATTACATAACTAAAAGGAATGACGATGTGGGAATGGTAATTTTATACATATAAATCCATAAAATATAGTTACTCTGACATCAATCAGGGAATGTCCTGATATATTCTTGTAGAAGTCATCAAATTTAAAACAAAACATTCCATATTTAGTTTGGATTCATTATTTCCTATTTATTTTTTTATCCATCAATAGTTTGGATTCATTTGTTTGATATTAATTTTATTTACATAGTTAAGTTGCCAATGGTATATAGTACATTTCATGTGGTGGCATGAAGCATATTATAGCCTCTTGTTGAAGTTTCATGTAATTACATTTCTATACTATTTCCATTAATATTTATTATGAATCACTTCCTAATTATATGAAAATTTAGATACGTGGTACAACTAAGTATTTTTATTTAGGGAGAGTCATTAAACATTAATATATTTATAATAAACTGTTATGTTCTATAATTTAGAGTTGATCTTGCGGTAGGTTATTTCCCTAGACATTATTTGGGGTGTTCAATTTCATTATCCATTATGTATAAATGTAGAATTATTTTCTAATTTAAATCAGATTTGACTATAGGTTATTCCACCGTAGACTTGGATTTAATCGATCACAATCGTGGCCCATCGGTATCCATTTACTCTCATGGAATAATAAAATTTCCTCTAAACATATCACCTAATCCTTAGCCTATCGTCCTCTTTTGAAATTGAATAAAAATATATGGTTTCATACTTATTATTTATTTTTCTTAGTCATTTCACTATTTGGGATATAATTCTCAATGTGGGATGTGGATGAATGGTAACAGTATCTCCCTTCACATGGGTATACCATTTAGTTTTTAATTATTTTTTATATTAACACTAGCTTCATGAAATTCAAATATAGATAGATTTTTGAGCATAAACCAAAATGAAGTCCATGGATTGTAAGAAATTATGGTGGAGTTATACACTTACTATAATATTAAAGTGCATTCAAACTAATTTTTGTCTATGTATGTGTGGTCTATAATTTCTAAATTTTTATTTACACTATTTTTCTTTACTAATTTCTTATACAGTTAAATTTTTTTATCATTGATAAAGTTTCCTTTCATGTGTTCCCTATTGTGCTTCTAGGTGGATTAGGTTTAAATTTTTTCAGCCTATGTACTACTCTCCATTATTCTTTTGAAATTTATATCAACCTAATGGTCCCCAAGGAATGCTTCAAGGACAACCAAGTATAAATAAATTATATATTATTAGGTATTTGTATTTGAATTATATTTTAAAAAATTATTGTTTAACAAATATTTTTCTTATTTATTTTTTCAAATTTATTTTTTTTTTACATTTTTGTTCTCTACAGTATATTTTATTTGTTTTATTTATATTTTGTTATGTTTTACAAGTTTTTAGAAAATTTTGGGGCTTGAAATTTATTGTATTTTTTAAAATTATTATACTTCCCACATAGGTTTTTCTATAAACTAAATATCAATCAAAATTATTGGACATTAAATGTCAATTTTTATAAAAATACAAATTTAATGTCATGTGATTCTCTCTAAGTGTACATTTAAGGTCAATTTTTTGTAAAAAATGATATTGAGAATTTTATGAGAGTTTTTCCATATTAAAATAATACAACTTTAAATTCTTTTTTCCAAAAAAATGACATTGAAATTTCCATATCAACTTTTCCACATCATTTGTTTATTAAAATTGAAGTGGAAATATATTTTCAATGTCGGTTTATAAAACAATGACATTAAAAGTCCCCTTATGTTAACTTTAAGTTAATTTCTGGACATCATATTTACTAACATGAATATTAAAACTATTATTTATAATGTTTATTACATAAACATTGGTTAAAAACCAACAAAAAAGGTAAAAAAACTAACATGGAAATATATTTTACTACTAGTGTATGTAGGATTTTTACCAATTTATTTTATCAATATATGTTTGTTAACTCAGATGTAATATCTTTCATCATGTTATGCTATGATTATTCCCTAATTGGGCTTTATATCTCACCCCTTCCTCTCACATGTTCCCAAATTGCTCGGTGCAATATTATGAGCTCAAGGTAAAATAAGAGTGTATTATATAGTTATAAATAATTATGATGTATTTTATTTTTTATTAATGTTTTATGCATCTAAATTCCCTAAGACACTAGACCTATATATTAATAGGATTACATTATGTTGATCTTTATGTAAAATATCATAAAATAAAATTTATTAGAAATATGAGTTCTTATATTTTGTATCAGAGAAAAGCCTAATTATTTTTAGTTATTAGGATTGATAAAACATTAGTTATATAAGGCCTGGAAATTCCATAAAAAATATTTTAAATTATTTGGGATAATTTTGAGTCTATGAAAATAGATGGCACTTGTTTTTGTGGCCTGGAGAGCCCAAAAAGTATTTTTTAACTTTTTTTAAGGTATGTTCAGTAAATGTGCGGGCGGCATTTTCTATCTTTTGAACTGGTGCTCGGATTAAAAATATGAGGGAATTGTTGAATCCGCAGCGCTAGGATTTTATTAAGGGAATCTTTACTTCAACCGATAAGGGTCAGATGAAAAATTTAAGATCTTATACATTAAAAAAATAATAAAATAATTATATATTATTTTATTTTTCTTTTTGCAATTGTTGGAAAAATGGTTGTGGGACCGCAGTGCAACATGAAGCCATTTAAAGGTTTGACACTCTTTATGTGTAACCACACCATTGAGAGTGTTAAAGATTGTCATTAATTATAATAATTAATGAACTTCATTAATTGTGTTGTGTGTTAATCCTCTCCTCCCCTCAATTTAATATGAATGTGGGCTTGGGTTTTGGGAGAGCTATGAGAGGAATCTCTGAAGAAGCATCGTTGACTTTCCACTCCGATGAAGAACATGTTCAAGCGATAGATGTTGGGGGAATAGACTGGTGAAAGTAAGAACTGACGAACACCTTCAGACGTGTACACTCCCTTCTTTTTTGAAGCACCTTCCAACATATACAAGGTAGGGGTTTATATGCTTGATTTCTCCCCTTTTACCCCATTCTTGAGTATTATGAAGAACCCAGATCAACCATCTAACAGGTTGATCCATGTTTCGTTATTTAATGCGGGAGGTTACTGTGGGGTTTTCTTTAAGGGAGTTTTAATAATTAAAATATCCTTCCCATGTTGTTATGCTAACATGGAGGGCATGATCCAAATGGACAAGGCTCAGACCCTAGACCGAACATAGTTGTGGTGGCATTCTTCTCGAAAAACCATATGTTTTGGAGGAAAGGTGGAACCAAGGGTCGTGTAGTGCATGAGTCATTTCCGGAGGGCCATAGGTGCGGACGAGAATAAGAGAAGACCACTGGAGCTTCAATGGTGCCCCAAAGAGGTTTCTCCGGCATGGCGGCACCAGTGACCAAGGCATGTTTCAGACGACACCCACAGGTCATGAAGAAACGGCAGCGCTTGAAGGCGTCATAGCGGACAAGGGGGCGTTCGGCCTTCATTGGCCGCGTTAACGCAGGGCAGAGCAATGCTGGGGAGGGAGAACCTGAGCCCAAGGGTCCTTTGTGGATCGGGCCAATGTGGGCTAGTCCACATGGACCAGTCAGGGGAGTTCGCGCACCATCTGGTGCTGCTGTTGAGCCCGGCGGCACGCCGCAGCGAAGGGCGGACCCGTGGTACGCAGGTCCCGTGCGTGACTGGTCTAGAAGGACCAGCTGGGAGAAGTGGCGCCAACTGGCACTGCATCCTTGAATTCCAAAACATCTTTAGCCATTCGGGAGGGGAGTGGACCCCCCCCCCCCCCCCTCATGCTTGTCTAGCGGGCCGAGAGATTTTGCATCCTGGAGGGCCATGCCCAACCAGGTGGACTGGGCCGCACCAACAACCATGTGGGCTGGACCAGGTCCAGCTGATCCAGTTTGACCCCATCCCCTACGGGTCGCGCCCTGCGGTGGGATCCGACCCAGACCCCTTTCAGCCCAGTTACGTTTAATTGGACGTAACTCCTAAACTATACATCCATTTGGAAAACAGTCAGTGGTGCCAAAACCCTTAGTACGAGGTGTTCCTTTTGCAATACTCCACGTGAGTTTCAAAGAAAGTTGGAGTATGGCCGAGTTTGATCATACCTGATTCCAATCGGGCCCTCAGCTCTAAAATTCCTATAACTTACAGACTGGACGTCTGGTTGACGCATAGTATGTTGCATTGGAACCCTTATGACATGAAGGATCATCAGGTTACTTAATTATAAGACTTCTTACTAGTTGAAATATGACTAATGGATTGAGGAGCGGTTCTCCCCAAAATGATATATACAGAACCTTGCAACTAGCTCAAACCTAAATACTTCTTGATTTTCGACTCTGTGTGATTTATTGGCCCAGTGGGAAGCACCTATCTTTGACTTGGCAGGCCCACAGTGGGGATCACCAATGTGTGACTTGGTAGACCCATGGCAATCAACAAGAGGAGTACCTCACAAGGATATGGTGGGGAGTAGCTTTGTGTGACCCGACAGACACACGGTACGCGGTGGGTAGGAGTACCAAAGTTGTTCAAGGTTAGATGGAAGCAACTTTGTGTGACCTGGTAGGCCCAATGTACTTGATAGAGGAGTAGTTTCCAGCAGTCGAGGTGTTCTACAATGTGATTAATGATGCTATTGTTACTACCCATGAATGTACCTGTTGTGAGAGTTCTTTGATTTGTGCTTGTAATTGAGATTATGCTATATAGTTTTTCTTTGTTGAATTCTATGAGACATTTGGGGGTATTGGGGTCCCTACCAGTTATTGTTATACTCACCCCTGTACGGGATTTTCCCACACCTTGTTGTGTCTTGTGCATACAAAGGGTAACTTTAACACATACTCAAGGATCCAGGACCTGACGGTGGACTGCGGTGATGGTTGACGTGGAGATCCATAGTTATGAGTTGTACCCACCCTTTAGATAGGACCCTTCTAATATGACCTCTGGAGTTTTTTTCCCTTTTTGGTTTTTTAATTTTAGCTCGGCTTGTATTTTATCCCCTTTACTTTCTGTTATACTTGTACTCGTTTTTTGAATGGTATGTTGTTTCCCTTTTGTGAGTTGGGACTCTGTTGGGAATGTGTGTGCATAAATGTATCCAAGAAAATGCCTCCCACTTGCAGTTTGATGACTTCGGTGCTAGTTTCTAGCCCCTGCCCTTCGGGAGGCGGGCTTGGGGTTGTTACGTGATGGGCCCCGGGGGACGGGTCATGAAAAAGTGGTGTCAAAGGGTGGTCAGTTCCCCCTCAATGACCAGGAGTCTTTGTTTTGTTTTGGGGAAATATTTTTAAGTGTTTTGAGTCTTAAATTCAGATTCAAGGATTCCTATGTTGGTGCGGGGACTGACGTATCCATACACCAAGACCTTGAATTCTGTTTTTAGCTCAATACATGAAAACATTGGTTGCATAACTGTCTCGTGATTTTGAATAAGATTCATCTCACCAGGTATAATGTTCTAACTGTGGTACATCTTGATCTATCTCAGGATTCCTCCACATGGACGACCATCTAAGATCCCGATATGAGGTCGTGAGGACAACCCTCCTAGCAACGTTATGTCCATTCAGGGATCATTGTTTGAGATGGCCCCACCGAGTGGTGCACCAGTGCTACCACCACCCAATGTTTAACATCTACTGCTGACAGTTTTGGAAAATGAGGTTCGTAGTCTTAGTACCCTATATGAGTTTTAGATACAGAGACCTCCCAGGTACATAGCAGAGGTGGATCCTCAGGTCACTAAGGATAGGCTAGAGGCTATGACACGGGTCTTCTGCATAGTGAGGACAACACCTGACCAGATAGTGATCTCGGTGGAAAGCCTTCGACAGGTCTCTGCAGGGAGATGGTTGATCTTGACCATCAAGACTCATGATTAGGTTTCCCTCACTTGGGTTGACTTCGAGAATCTTTTTGGGGATGAGTTTTTCCCTGTGATGTTGCACTCTGTGCACATTCAAAAGCTGCTTCACCAACAGTAGGGTTACACGATAGTGGCCTAGTACTCAGAGAGATTTACTAACCTCTCTTGCTACTCCATTGACATGTTTTAAAACCCTTTATTCAGGGATTGATCCTTTGAGTTGGGACTCTAGCAGGAGATAAGGGCTTCAGTATTTTCTCTCAGCATCACTACCCAGGCCAGGGTATTGGATAGATCCCATCTGATGGAGAGATTCTTGGTGGAGCAGGTGCCCGCAGGTAGAGCTTCCAGCAGAACCTAGGTGGTAGAGTCTTCGGTAGGTAGAAAACCACAGATTCATGGGCCCAACTGGGATAGGTATTTTAGAGACTGACCGTAGGACTCGGGGTCGACAATGTGTGGATCCTTGGCCAATGGGAGTCTGACAAGGGCCAGGCTTTGCTTTATGTGTGGTTGGCAGGGACACATGGTACGTGACTACCTGACCCACCATATAGAGGGCCAGTAGATGGTCGAGGGACAAATGAAAAAGTGGCTGAGGTTCGAGCATAGAGGTCCACAACATGGTGGATGTGGAAGAGGAGTAGGTCATGTAGTAGGTAGTGGACGACGATTTGAGTTTCTACCACCGCCACTTCCAGGTGGTCCAACCCGACCACAGGGAGTAGGTGGACAGGGGTGAGCACAACTCTAAGAGATAGAGGCCTAGGACTATGAAACTCTAGAGATGATTATAGGTATTATCTATGTCTATTCCACCCTAGTTGTAGATATTATTGACAGAGGTTTCAGTAACTCTTTTGTTCCCACGACACTCGTTCAGATTTCAGAGATTCTAATGGACTCGTTGGCTCGATCCTCATGTTTAGAGACTCCTACGAGAGAGGATTAGATGATTACACACTAGTGTATGCAGTGTGAGCTCACTCTAGGAGGCAAGATATTTGGTTGGGATCTCTTAGTAGCTGCATCGAGGCCTTACAACATCATCTTGGGTATGGACTGGCTATCCACAATCCATGATCAAATCGACTGCTTTAGGCACAAATTGTGGTGTGTCTGTGAGGATCGGATCAGGTTTTCCTTCACTGGTGAGAAGTAAACCTTTGCAGTACAGGATGGGTTCCCTCAAAGGAGGGTACAGCTGATCAATAATCAATTGTCTAGCCTAACCCTCGGTGTAGTAGATGAGAGGAGTATGAGTTATCCTGTAGCAGCGGACCAGTATGCTGATGTCTTCCCTAATGATGTTCTGGGACTACTTGTACTTAGAGTGGTAGACTTTTACATCTGCATGTACCCTGGGATGACACTGATATCTACAATAGCATATTGGATGGCTCTCATGGAACTTTGTGAGCTGAGGTTAAATTTGTAAGACTTACAGATGAAGGGGTTCGTAAAGCCCAGTGTGTCTCTTTGGGAGTCCCAATTTTGTTCTCCAAGAAGGAAGATGGGAGTCTGATGCTTTTTGTGTACTATCAGCGCCTGAACCAAGTGACCGTGAAGAACAAGTATCATCTCTCAAGGATTGATGATCTCTCCGTACATCTGAAGGGATCAAGATATTTTTTGAAGATAGACCTTAGATCAGGCTATCACCAACTCAGGGTACGGGATGAGGACATACCAAAGACAACCTTCAGATGTCTGTATGGCGATTATGAGTTCTTGGTGATACCCTTTGGCGTGACCAACACTCTGGCAGTGTTCATGGAGCTCATGAATAAGATCTTACATACTTACCTTGAGTCTTCATTGAAGAAATATTGGTGTACTCAGCGTCATAGAAGAGGAACTCCACACACCTGCAGAAAGTTCTGGATACACTCTGAGTGAACCAGATTTATGGAAAGCTCTCGAATTTCCAGTTCTAGATATGGGAAGTCCACTTCCTGGGCGCGTTATCTCAGAGGATATATTTTCAGTGGATCTTGAAAATATAGAGGAAGTGCTTTCTTGGGAACCCCCCAAGTTTGTGACCGAGGTGAAGAGTTTCTCAGGATTGGATGGGTACTATCGGAGATTTGTACCTGACTTATCTAGGGTAGAATATCCCTTTGTTAGCTTTGATGAAGAAGGTATAACCTTTCATGTAGATAGAGAAGTGCTAGTAGAGTTTCTAGGAGCTAAGGAGGAGACTGATGAGTGCCCCCATCTTGAGGCTACTAGAAGAGGGTGTTGGGTATGTATTCTACTACGATGCATCAGGGACCGGACTAGGTTGTGTCCTATGGCAGAAGCGAGTGGTGATCGCTTACGGTTCACAGCAGTTGTTACAGCATAAGCAGAACTACGCTATCCATGACATGGAGTTAGAAGAAGTGGTATTTTAATGAAGATGTGGTACCACTAATTGATGGGTGAACGGTATAATTTTTACTCCGATCACAAGAGTCTCAGTTATATATTCTCTCAGAAGGACCTGAACTCGAGACAGCGGTGATGGGTGGAGTTCCTCCAGGACTATGACTTTGAGATAGTCTATACTCCTGGGAAGGGGAACGTAGTAGCAGACGCACTCTGTAGGAGGTCTGGTCTACAGTTTCTGATTGAGGTGACAGAGTAGCTTGCCACGTTGTAGATATCCTTTGTTGATAGATATGGAGTGGCCTACCTCCATTCTATGATTGTCACTCCCCCACTCCTTCAGTGAGTTCGGGATGCTCAGCATGGGGATGTTGACTGCGAGGCCCGACGTGCTCAGATATCTTTAGGATACTCTCCTGAAGGATTTTTTGAAGGTGGTGAGCACATCATCCTCTTCAGGGGATGCACCATGGTACTTGTGACGCTATGAGTGGAGGTGCTGAGGGAGTTACACACATCCCCTTTGGTGATACATCTTGGAGTGGCGATGATGTACCAGGACCTTCGGCATCAGAACTTGTAGCCAGGGATGAAGAAAGCTGTGGTGGGGTTCGTATCACGATGCCTCACTTTTCAACAAGTGAAGGTTAAGCATCAAGTACTAGTAGGCTTACCTCATCCACTTGAGGTGCCATAATAGAAGTGGGATGGTATATCCATGGACTTTGTGAAGGGGCTACCACGTACGTCCAGGGTCCACGATTCCATTTGGGTGATCATTTACTAACTCACCAGGTCGGCCCAATTCATACCCATCCAAGAGGAGGGATAAGTAGAGATCTTGGGATTCCTCTACATACAATAGATTGTATGACTTCATGGGGTTCCATCGATGATCATCTTAGATCGCGACGCATGTTTTACATCCCGCTTGTGGAAGGTATTGGAGGAGGCATTCAGGACTTAGCTACGCTTGAGCACCGCCTTTCATCATCAAAAAGATTGTTATATGGAGCAGACCATATAGACACTTGAGGACATGCTTCATGCTTGTGTCCTTGATTTTGGCCACATTTGGGAGGACCACCTTCCACAATTGGAGTTCTCTTACAACAACAGTCGTCACTCGACCATTGGCATGGCTCCGTTTGAGGCCCTGTATGGGCAAACGTATTGATCACCACTATGTTGGAAAAACCTAGGGAAGCCATTACTTATGGGTCTAGAGTTGGTATAGGCTACCACAGAGAAGGTACAGATCATCCAGGAGGGGATGAATACTACACAGAGCTGGCAGAAGTCTATTTCCAACAAGAGACGGAAACCCTTGGAGTTTGAGGGGGAGACCACATCTTCCTATGAGTCTCACCCCGATGAGGATTAAAGAGGTTTGGTCGGGGTAAAAATCTATCTCTGAGGTTCATCGGACATTTCTAGATCCTCAACAGAAAAGGCGAGGTGGTGAACTGTCTATCTCTTCCCCCACAAATGCACCGGGTGTATGATGTTTTCCATGTGTCGCAGTTGAGGAGGTATGTGCATTATCCATCACACGTTATCAACTTGGGGGAGCTGGAAATCAATGATTGGTGATGTTTGTAGAGTTCTTGATGGAGAAATATGATCAACAGGAGTGGGTCCGTCGTGGGAGGTTGATTCCTCTAGTGTGAGTTCATTGGTAGTCCGGGAATTTCTAGGAGAGCACATGGGAGCAGGAGGCATAGATATGTGCTCAGAACCCCCATTTGTTCCCCTAATTTTATTATAGAATTAGGGGATGAAAATCCCTAAGGTGGGGAGAATGTAAAGACCCAAAAATTTCTTATATTTGTTTTAATTTATTTTGTATTATTATGAGTCTATGAGAATTGATAGCATGCGTTTTCGAGGCCCGGAGATCCCAGAACGGATTTTTGAACTTTTTTTAAGGTATGTTCAGTAAATGTGCAGGCAGAATTTTCTCTCTTTTCAACTGGTGTTCAAATTAAAAATCTGAGGGAACCATTGAATCAGTAGTGTTGGGATTCTCTTAAAGGAATCATAAATTTTACTAACAGGGGTTGGATGAAAAAGTTAATTTCTTGGACTTTACAAAACAATAATAAAATAACTGAAGATTATTTTTTTTGCAAACATTGGAAAAACAGTGGTGGGACTGTGGTGCAACATCAAGCCATTTAATAGCGTGACTATCATTATGTTTAACCACACCATTGATAAAATTAAAGGTTTTCATTAATTATACTCATTAATGGACCTAATTAATTGTGTGGTGAATTAATCCTCCCATCCCCTCTATTTAATCTCAACAAAGGCTTGGGTTTTGGGAGAGCTATGAGTGGAAGCTCTAACGAAGCGCTAATGACTTTCTGCTCTGACTAAGAACGTTATCGAGTGATGTAAATTGGGGGAATCAATGAGAAATGACAAGTGACGACTAACACCTTCAAACGGGTACACTCCCTCCTTTCCTGCAGCACCATATAACGTATACATTGTAGGGGTTATATGCTTTATTTCTCCCCTTTTACCCCATTATTTAATATTAGGTAGAATATAGATCAATTGTCCAATGGGTTGATCTGTGTTTCATTCTTTAATGTGGGAGGTTATTACGGGGGTTTTTTTGGGTGTTTTTATAATTAAAATATCCTTCCCATGTTGTTATGCTAATGCATAGGGCATGGGAAAAACGAATAACGTCCAGAACCTCCACCGAACTCAGTTTTGGTGGCATTCTTCATGGATGACTAGACATTTTGGTGGCAAGGTGGAACCAAGGGATGCACAGCATAGGCGCCATCCATGGAAGGTCGTAGGCGCAGAAGAGAATAAAAGAGGACTAGAAGAGCTTCACCGGTGGCCCGCGGAGGCTTCTCTTACATGGCAGCACCATCAATTGAGTGACGAGGCAGCCAACACCCACAGGACATGAAGTAACGGTGGTGCCCAAAGGCACCGTGACAGATAAGGGGGCGGTCAGCCTTCACCGGCCATGTTGAAGTAGGGTGGTGCACCGTGGTTGAAGTTCGCGGCATCGAGATGCAGCGGAGGGTGGACCCCAACCCGTTGGTCCATTGTGGGTCGGTCCTCGCAAACAGGCTCGGGGAGAGTGGCATAATCTGGTTCCTTTATTGAGCTGGGCGCAGGCCACGGCGGAGGGTGGACCCTCAGTCCGCAGGTCCCACACGTGGCTGGTCCAGCGGGACTAGCCGGGAGAATCAGTGCTAACTGAAACCACTACTTTGAAGGCTCGAAATGATTTGGCCATTTGGGAGGGGTGCAGAATCCACCCCCCCCCCCCCCCCATGGTTGGCTAGTAGGTCGAGCGGTTCCGCAGCCTCATGGGCCGCCCCGAACCCATAGACCAGCGAGCTGAACTCGTGGCCTAGTGGTCCAAGCCCACATCCCAGTGATCCAAACCAGGCCCAACCAAACTAGGCCCAGTACAGCCCCTTCAGGCTAGGCCCAGCGGGTCGGGTCGGGTCGGATCGGACCCGAACCCCTTTCAGTCCAGTTACATTTAATTGCTCGTAACTCCTAAACCAGATGATCATTTGACAAACCATCAACTGCACTGGAACCCTTAGGAAGAGGCAGTACTTTTGAGATAGTCCATGTGACTTTTAGAGAAAGTTGGAGTTTATCCAGGTTAGATCATACCTGAATTCAACAGGGCCCTCAGCATTAAAATGCCTATAACTTACTGATCGGATATCCAGTTGACACGCCGTCTATTGCGTTGGAACCCTTATGACATGACTGATCATCAATTTACATATTTGTGAGACTTAGTTCTGGTTGAAATATGACTGATGGATAGAGTTTTGGTTCTCTCTAGCACACTATGTATGGAACCCTACAACTGGATGAGACCTAAAGACTGTGTATTTTCGACTCTGTGTGACTCGACGACCTAGTGAGAAGCTCCTCTGTGTGACTTGGAAGGCCCATGGTGGGGAGAACCTCTGTGT
This sequence comes from Viscum album, assembly GCA_963277665.1. Lineage (NCBI taxonomy): Eukaryota > Viridiplantae > Streptophyta > Magnoliopsida > Santalales > Viscaceae > Viscum > Viscum album. The sequence goes on along the minus strand of OY728122.1, from coordinate 570,927,858 downwards.
GACTTGGAAAACCCATGGTACTCGACAGGAGGAGTACTGCAGCAGGCCACGGTGGGGAGTGGCTTTGTGTGACCAAACAGACCCATGGTATGTGATGGGGAGGAGTACCTAAGTAGTTCAAGGTTAGTGGGAAGCGGCTCTATGTGACCTGGCAGGCACAATGTACTCGATCGAGGAGGATTTCTCCAGTATCTGAGTTGTTCGACAATGGGACTGGTGATGCTACCGTTACTACCCTAGAATATACCTAGTGTGAGATGTCTTTTCATTGTGCTTTTGATTGAGATTATGCTATGTGGTTTTTCCTTTGTGGAATTCTTGGAGACTTTCAGGGGTCTTGGGGTACCTATTGGGTATTTTTATACTCACCCCAGCATGGGCTTATCCCACACCTTGTTTGTCTTGTGCAGATGATGAGCAATATTGACTGAGACTTGGGGAGCCAGGACCTGACAGTGAATGGCAGCGACAGTTGACATGGAGAGCTGTAGTGACGAGTTATATCTACCCTTTAGGTAGGATCCTTAGCATAAAACCTTAGGATTTGTTTTCTCTTTTTTCTTCTTTTTTCATTTCAGTTGGGCTTGTATTATGGCCTTTCTACATATAGTTGTACTTGTACTCAGTTTTTTAGTGGTATGTTGTTTCAATTTTGTGAGTCCGGACTCAGTTTGGAGTGTGTGTGTGTGTGTATACAGGTATCTATGAAAATTCCTCCCACTTGAAATTTGACAACTTCAGTGCTATCCATCAGCCCCTAGCCATTGGGAGGTGGACATGGGGTAGTCATGACACGAGCCCTGGGGGACGGGTCATGATAAGTTAGCACCCTATAGATAAGTCTAAATATAGGAAAACCTCCCTAAATTACTATAATTCCCCGACTCTAGTTACCCAGAGTTGGAATGATCACAAGGGATCAAGTCCCTAAAGACTGATCAGTTTAGTATCCTTTGAAGTACAAGATACAAATATAAATTTTACATTACATTATGAGATAAAAACAACAACAAATTTTTTTCCCCTTTGAACACACTTATATCTCTTATCTTATCCCTTCTGGTCAACCATAAAATACTTCTTCACATCCTGGAAAAAATAAAACATAGGAAGGTGTGAGATCAGATGCTCAGTAAGGATAACAATATAGCGGAAACATTCATAAATAAGATTAAACATTTAAGGAAATGTATAATACTAAAACATAAGCATTTTAGACATAAACTTCAGAATAATATAGAAAATATAAATCAAATAATTCCATTTACTTATTCACGTAGATAATCTACTAGTCGAATAATCAAATGCAATATCAATAGCCAATTTGAAAATGATGGAATGCATAATGTTGGACATCATAACCACATAGTCAAGGCCTCGTGCCAAGACTAAAAATAATATTTTCTCAAGGCCTTGTTTCAAGACACTAGTTTGTCGCATGAGACCTATTGATGCTTCGAGGAGCTATAATGGGCTCCACCCATCCCTTAATTAGTCCAATTCATTCCTCATATGAAAATGTTTAAACATAACATAAATATTTGTATTAAAACTAGTATAGGAAATGTAAATACTTTAACCATAAACCATGAATAGTGTAAAAATATCACATCTATAGTCTAAAATATCACAAAACCTTAAATACAATATGGAATATTGTATCATAATAAATTAACTTCAAACAAGTGTAAAATACAACAAAGGATGTTGACATAGATGAAATCAAAACAATTTTAGAGAAATATCTCTTTCAATTTTGAAATAATTTAAATTTACAATAATTTTAAAAGAAAATTTTTATTTTTAAAATATTATTATAATCTTGTAAGGTAATCTTTGAAGGTTTTAAAATGGTGAAAAATAGTTGCACCCACTGTATAAGTTAAAAAACATTATTTCCTTAATTTTGTCGAAAAGGCCATAAAGGACCTTATTTGGAAAAAGACGGAAATATTACCTTATAAACATCTCATAAAAGTCAATAAATATTATAAATGTCTTTAAACCATAGTCTAGGAAATGGTAAATTTGTTTTGAAATACATTTTTAAGAAACACAGATGCGGATGATAAAGATGTCCCAGTAGATACTCATGTATAAACAACCTCAGATAATGAAGAGATTGTATAATTAACCCCTAACGAGTACTTTTCCTTGGTTAAGGGTACGTTAACCTCCTTTATAATGGATAAAAATTGTTATTAAATTATAAAATAACTATATACATAAATATGATATCATATATGATCTTCTAATATTTCTGTGTTAATAATATTTCATTAGTATCATTGTTTCGAGTGTTAACTCATTTGTTTTCCATTATATGTTTTGTTATGTAAGTAATGTTTGTTATGGATAGGATGTACTTTATTCATATAAATAATTATATTATGTTCTTAAAAATTATTTTTAATCATAAAATGAAAATTATTCTTGAATGGTTGCGATGGGGAATGAATCTCATCATGTTCGTGGAGATGGTAATTTGTACATACATACGAGCGACAATATCATTATATTGATTGTGAAATCATATGTAATTAGATGGAATATCATATCTAAAGAATCATTTAAATGTTATATTTATTATTTACATCAGTTATACTCGTTATTATACCCATCCGAATAATGAAGTGTTTGAATAACAAACTACACCACGACATGGAGACGGTAAGCCATACGTACGCACATATGGTGACATTTAATTCATAGGATGGATGAAATAATGAATATGGTTTTACAATATTTATAAAAACATAACAGTATGTATAATATAAAAGAGTTATTATTTTGGTTTTGAAACAACAAATCAAGAGGAAGTGGAAGAAGAAAAGAACTTTGAAAGAGGTGTTGAAATTATTACCTCTTCTTCGGGTGTTTCCTTTTGAGTTGATCGAAAGGACTCCTTAGGTTAGATTTATGATCAAATTAAGGCCTCTAGGTAGAATATAGGGTAGTTGGAAGGATATTTGGTAGGGATTGACCAAGACAAATGGATTTTGAGGTGTGATTTTGATAGAAGGGGAAGTAACCTTTTATAAGAGAGGTGGGGGTTAATTTAGGAAAAGCTAGAAATACTATTTTATTTTACAATTATAATCAGTTTATAATGGCTCCAAAATGATTTATTTCTAGGATAATGTGGGGATGGGTCTAAAACCCTCAACCAATAGGTTTTGGATAGGTTTAGGTCACCATATTAACCTTATCTTTTCGATTTAACTCTTAGTTAAATAGAATAACTTTTACCATGTATTCTTGTATTATTATATTATATAGACAATAATCTTACTATAAAATTCTAAAAGAACCCCAAGGGGTTAATTAATGATTTATAATTATTATATAAGTCCTTTGGACGAATCTTATATTTTTAGGACTATTATATCATTTAATAATATAGTATTTATTTTAAAAACTCGTTTATGTCAATTTTGACAATATTTAGTAATTGATTTTTTTGGAAGTCATAACAACATGATTAATTAGATAAAAATTAATTGAATCAACTATAATATGTCATATTAATCTATAAAATAAGTTTAATTCATTAAAATTCTCTATTTACATTTATTTGGATTTTTATAACATCAATTATTTTAACCATTCATTAAAAATGTAATTACTGCATCATCATTGTGTCATAAATAAATTTTATTATTTAATGTCCAAAAATTATAAATAAAAAACCATTATGTATGAAATATTTTTATATTTATAATGAATATTTATAGTCGAATTTATCTTATGTATAAACCTATATTAAAATGTTCTAGTTATGAAAATTGAAATTTAACACTTTTAACTCATCTTTAAATAAAATAATAATAAATGTCCTAATCTAATCCAAGTGGACCAAAAGTATCATATTTTATTCCTAAGGATGATTTTGGCCGAAATAAACTTATCCAATAGAATTAGAACATGTGTTAGGGTTATTATAATATCATTTTTACCTTTAATTACCCTATTTAATTTTAACTATGGTAAATAAAAGTCAAAAGTCACTATTCACCAAAAAAATATTTTCATCTTATTGAACAAATTTTTATTTACTGATGTAAACTTTGTGACTTATATTTTTGAAATTCAATTCACATAAGCGGTAAAATTATGTTTTATGCAAATTTTCAAATGCGCCTAGAAGGTGGGTAAAAGATGGTAAAAAGTTCAATGAAATGTTATATATCAAATATTATTATAAAATGACTCCAATGAATTACATTGAATATATATTGGTATTATTTATCTATTTTTACCTAATATAAAATTAAATAAAAAATAATTATTTAAATAAAAAGTCTGTTTTAAACAATAATGCAATGTTTTTCACTATTCATCAAATATTGAAAGTTTTCAAGAAAATACCAAAACATCACCCTAGGCTAATTTTGATATTCTGAATCAAAAAATGAAGTCTATTTTAAAAAATATAATTTATAAAAATTTCAAAAAGTGGGTATTATAATTCATAACGGCTAGTTTGATTGTTCGTGGTGTGTTAGAACTCGAAGTTGCGTACAACACAAGATATTGCCTTATTCAAAGGGTAACATTACGGGGAAGCTTGGGGTGTTACATTATCCCCTCTTTCAAATAATTTCATCCTCAAAATTTCTAGAATATTACTGCATAAAAAGATTCAGGTGGTTCTTCATCATAAGTTCCTTGGGTTCCCACATTGCCTCTTCCATCTTATGGTTTCTCCATAGAACATTCACCAGACGAGTCATCCGGTTTCTCAACACTTTTTCTCTACTATCAAGAATTCTGATAGGCTCTTCGCAATAAGACAGGTCGGGTTCTAGTTTTATATCTTCATCGGTGAGTACATGCATTGGTTCAGGCATGTATTTTATTAACTGTGATACGTGGAACACATCCCAAACTTGGGAGAGACTTGGCGGCATTTCCAAACAATATGCTAAAACTCCAATTCCTTCAAGAATTTTGAATGTTCTAATATACCTGAGACATAATTTACCCTTATTATCGAAATGTATAACACCCTTCCATAGAGATACCTTCAAGAAAACATGATCTCTTAATTGAAATTCCAAATCCTTACTTCAGTTATTGGCATAGCTCTTTTTCCTACTTTGAGCTGCTTTGATGTGGGTTTGGATATCCTTCTCCTTTTCCATTGTTTCCTCAACAAGTTCAGGGCCTATGATTTATATATCACAAACATCATCCCAACAAGTTGGTGTGTGACATATCTTTCCATGAAATGCTTCATATGGTTCCATCTGAATACTTTAATGAAATCTCTTGTTATAGGAAAATTCTACCAGAGGTAATTATTGATCTTACATACCTTGAAAGTCAAGTGAGAAAGATCTCAACATGTCATCTTAGGTTTGAATAGTCTGTTCTGATTTTCCATCAGTGTGAGGGTGTTGGGCAGTGCTCAAATGAAGTTTAGTATCCAAGGCCTTCTGGATACATTTCCAAAATCTTGATGTAAAACATTGATCTCAATAAGAAAAAATCTATAGGGGTACTCCATGAAGTCTTATAACTTCATTAATATATAGTATTTCTAGTTGTTCATGTGGTAAATCATATCTTAAAGCAAGAAAATGTGCTAACTTGGTAAGATGATAAAAAATGACCCATATTACATCATTCATTCAAGGAGTCTTTGGTATTGCCATGAAAAAGCCCATCGTAATATCATCTCATTTCCACTCAGGTATGGGAAGAAGTTGCATGAATCCTCTAGAATGTTGTCTTCCAGCCTTCACCTATTGAAAAACCATATATCTTGACACATAATCAATAATCTCCCTCTTCATATTGTCCCACAAAAAATGATCCTTCAAATATTTATATATCATAGTGCTACCATGGTGTTTAGAGAAATTGGAGCTATGAGCATTATCCAAAAATTCTCTTTTTAGATCAGGTATGTAAGGAACATAAATTCTCTTCCCAAATTTCAAAATTCCATCTTCATATGTGAAGTCGATCAATATCCCATCATTCACAGCTTTAATTTTCTTTTGAAACTCCTCAACATTGGTCTAAGAACTTTTTATCCTTTCTAGTAAAGATGGTTTGGCAACCATTTAAAAAAGTATTGATGTTTCAACTTCCATGATTATTCCCATGTCCATATTTACTAGATCCATGATCATAGGATCCCTTTCAAATCTCATCTTGTTAAAAATCCATGATCCTTTTTCCTCAAAGCATCTTCCACCTTATTTTCCTTCCTTGGGTGGTGGTGTATAGTGAAACCATAATCCTTGAGTAGCTCGATCCATAACCTTTAACTCATGTTGTGTTCTTTTTGTGAGAAAATATAATTCAATCTCTTGTGATCGATATATATCTCAATTTTTCAAGATAGTGATAGTTTCTCCAAATATTCAAAGAAAAGATTAGAGCTGCTAACTCAAGATCATGATGGAGATAGTTTTTTTCATGAATGTTTATCTATCATGATGCATATGCAATAACTTTATCATTCTGCATAAAGATACAACCAAGTCCTTTCTTTGAAGAATCACTATAAATAACACACCCATCATTCCCTGATGGTAGAGTCAAGATAAGAGCATTGAATAATATTCTATTTAATTATTCAAAACATTCTTCACACTCTTTTGTCCAAACAAATTTAACCCCTTTAGGTGTGAGCTTGGTTAATGGGCTTTCTAATCGGGAAAAATTATGGACGAAATGCCGATAATAACGTACTAAACCAATAAAACTACATACCCCAGTTATACTCATCGGTGCTGGAAATTCTTGTATTGCTCTTGTATTAGAAGGATCATCATAGATTCCATCCATAGAGATAATATGGCCAAGAAAATAAATTTCCTAAATCCAGAATTCACACTTTCTAAACAACCCATATAATTCATTTCTTCGGAGGGTTTTTAGAATAGTGCACAAGTTATTTTCATGATCTTCCTAGATTTTTGAGTAAACCAATGTATCATCAATAAATAACACTAAAAAGCCATCAAGATATTCCTTGGAAACTATATTCATTATATGCATGAAAATAGAGGGTGAATTAGTCAGTCCAAAAGGCATTACTGTAAACTCATAATGCCCGTACTAGGTTCAAAATGCTATTTTCAGAATGTCTTCCTTCTTCACAAACAACTGATGATATCCATATCGAAGGTTAATCTTTAAAAAATAGAGAGCGTCATGAATTTTGTCTAATAAATCATCCATATGAGGTAGGGGATACTTCTTATTTATTGTTATAGCATTGATCTCCCTGTAGTCAATGCACAACCTCATATATCCATCTTTCTTCTTAACAAAAAGAACAGGGGCTCCCCATTGAGAAACACTAGGGTAAAAATAATTTATTACTCTATTCCTCTATTTGTTTCTTTAGTTTTACTCATTCCACAATGGCCATTCATTAAGGGGTCTTTGATATGGTCCTTGAACCATGAATTAAATCAATAGAAACTCAATTTCTTGTTCTAGAGTATGTCCAGGTAAATCCTCTGGAAACACATCCACATATTCTTGCACAATAGGTACATCCTCTATTTGAACATTCCTTTCCCCACACATTGTTATTTAATTATCTTCCTACCCAATAATTTAATTTAGTTGAGCAGCTGAGGGAATATCTAGAAAAGAATCATGTGGTGACGTTTTTGCTCTAAAGATAAGTAACTCCTTATTATCATCGAAAATTGAAACCTCATTCTTCTTACAATAAATTTTTGCATCATGGCCCGAAATCCCGTCCATACTGAGGATTATATCAAATTCAATCATGGGTATGAAAATGAGATCAGCAGATAAAGAACATTTATATGCCCTAATGGGGACTGATTCACAAAACTTTGTTGCAATGATACTTGCCTTATGAGTTTTTACTAACAACTTCCTTGTTAAATCAAATTGAAAATATCTAATTTTCTTAGAAAAATAGGAATATAGGAAACAATTTCATGATCCTGAATCAAATAAATCATTGGCTAAATTTGAGGAAACCATTAAATTACCTACCACTATGTCTTTCGGAGCTTCAACCTCAGTAGTAGTGATCGCATAAAATTGGACTTTCTCCCCTGGAATTTTTTGAGGTATGTTTCCTTGGAACTTAGGACATTAATTTGTATAATTCCCCTTTTCTCTACAATTTTAGCATTCAGAATTGATAGCCTATTTCTTTCCCATGCAATAATGAGCTTGGTTGCCTTTTTCACCACACTTTTAACAGACTCTCATTCCCTTTAGGAAAGTACTGGGGTGTTTCGTCCTATATTTACCGTAGGATGGATATTAAACTTTTCTCTTCATCCCATTATTTCTGTTTCAAGAGTGTTTAGTAGATCACTTCTTCTCTTTCATTACTTTAAAGTCGTAATGCTTATAAAATACCTTTTCTATCTTGATAGCACATAAGACTATATCTTCATATGATGAGAAGGATTGTGATACTTATTCTCAGAGGAGAAATAGTTTTAACCCATAAAATAATTGATCAATATTACTTATTGTGTTACATATATAATTTGTTGCATTCCTTGCTAACCTTGCAATGTTAGCCTCATACTTTATGACATTATCATCCTCCTTTTTCCTCAGACTCGGAAATTGTCTTTCCATATCTACTCGATGGTCATGAGGAAATTATTTTTCTATTAAAATCAATTTAAACTCCCTCCATTACATATTTTATACTTCTTATTCCTCCTTTTTGTTTTGAATTAATGACCACCATTGATATTCATCTCCCGTGAGGTGATAAACCACCATGAAAACATTTTCCCTTTTGATACTCCCAAAGCATGAAATATTATCTTTAAGGAAGTTATCCATTTCTCAGCTACAAATGGACTTGTAGTCCCATGTAATGTTGGTGGTTGTTTTCCTCATGAAGTGGGCTAACATTGATCCTTAGTATTGTGGATAAAGGTGCTCCATATGGGTAAGGTTATTATTCATAACCTGGGTGAGTTGTCCCAGTAAGGAGATAAGTTGATCAGCACCAGTTACATCACCATCTCCACAATAATTATATTGAGTATGAGGGAAATCCTTACATGGATAATGTGCATTGATAAAATTTCCATTGCTTCCACTAGGCACCATTTATAAACAATGGCATATACTATATTAGTTTATGAATCACAATACATAATTCCAAACTTGTAAAACACTTAACAAAAATTGAACAGTTTATAAATATAATACATAATCAGAAAAATGTTTTCTTTGAGGAGGTATATAATCATAAATCCTTCATAATGGTTTGTAAAGAAAATGGGATTTATCCTAAGTATATCCCATATGAGTTTCATAACTAAGAGTGTCGCAAGGCCTGTTGTCATGTACTAGGATACCCTGGGTTAAGCCCAAAACTCCTTGTCGGAGTTTTCACTCCTAGGTACATATGTTCCAAAGATGCCTCTACCTACTCATATCTATATAGGAATGTATTTTATGTAAAACTCACAAAATCTCTACATTAACAAAATTCATGGAAATTATTATATACTAATACTCAATGATTATCTTAGGGTAATGTTTTCAAATCATAGTTTTTCTAAATATAGCATCCATGGTTTTTACTAAAAACCTCTAATACCAAATATAACACCCTGACCCTAGTTACCTAGATTCAGTGCATTATTACATAACATTGGAATTATCAAAAGTGATTAAATCCCAAAAGACCGGTCAGTTTAGTAGCCTTGGAAGTACTAGATACAAACATTAGTTTTACATTACATCATGAGATAAAAACAAAAACAACATTTTTTCCCCATTTAACACACTTATATCTCTTATCCTATCCCTACAGGTCAACTATAAAATACTTCTTCACATCCTGGAAAAAATAAAACATAGGAAGGGGTGAGCTCAGATTCTCAGTAAGGATACAAATATAGTAGAAACTTTCAGTAAATAAGAATAAACATTTAAGGAAATGTATAAGACTAAAACATAATCCTTTTAAACATAAACATAATCAAATATGTAAAATATAAATCAAATAATATCATGTACTTATTCACATTGATATTCTACTAGTCGAATAATCACATGCAATTTTAATAGCCAATTTCATAATGATGGAATGAATAATGTCAGACATCATAACCATATAATCAAGGCCTCATGCCAAGACTAAAAATAATATTTTGTCAAGGACTTGTTCCAAGGAACTAGTTTGTCTCATGAGACCTACCGATGCATCGAGAAGCTATAACAGGCTCCACCCGTCACTTACTAAGTCCAATGCATTCCTCATATGAAAAGGTTGAAACATAACATAAACATTCATATTAAAAATAGCATACGAAATGTCAATACTTTAACCATAAAACATGAATGGTATAGAAATATCACATCCATAGTCAAACATATCACAAAACCTTCAACTGAATATGGAATGTTCTATAATAATAAATCAACTTCAAATAAGCATAAAATCCAACAAAGGATGTTGACATAGATGAAATTAAAACTATTTGATAGAAATATATCTTTCTATTTTAAAATAATTTAAAATTCCTATAATTTTAAAAGAAAAATTTTATTTTGAAAATATTCTTATAAGCTTCTAAGGGAAGCTTCGAAGGTGTTAAAATGGTGGAAAATAGCTGCACCCGCCGTATAAGTTAAAAAAAAAATCTTTCCTTAATTCTGTCAAAAAGCTCAAAAAGGACATTGTTCGGAAAAAGACAGAAATATTCCTTTATAAACATCTCATAAAAATTCAAAAAAGGTATAAATTACTTTAAGACATAGTCTGGGAAATAGTAAAAATGTTTTGAAATATATTTTTAAGAAACACGGATGTGGATGATAAAGAGGTCCCAGAAGATACTCACGTATAAACAGCCTATGATAAAGAAAAGATTGTATAATTAACCCTTACCTTTTAATTTTCCTTGGTCAAGGGTACATTAAATTCTTGTTTAATGGTTAAAACATTTTTATTAAATTATACAAGAATTATATACATAAATATGATATCATATATCATCTTTTAATATTGCTTTGTTAATAATATTTCAGTAGTATCATTGTTCTGGGTGTTAACTGATTCATTTTACATTATATGTTTTTTATGGATAAGATGTAATTTATTCATATCCATAATGATATTAAGTTCTTAAACATAATTTTTAATCATCAAATGAAAATAATTCTTGAATGGTTATGATGGGGAATTAATCATATAGTGTTCGTGAATACGGTAATCTGTACGTACGCATGAGCGACAATATCAGTATATTGATGGTGAAATCATATGTAATTGGATGGTATATCATATATAAAGAATCATTGAAATTTTATATTTATAATTTACATCATTTATACTAATTATTATACCCATCCAATTAATGAAGTTTTTGAATGACAAACTACACCACGACATGGAGATGGTGAGACGTACGCACGCACATATAGTGACTTGTCATTAATAGGATGGATTGAATAATGAATTTGGTTGTAACATATTTATAATAAAATCACAGTATGTATAAAGTACTGGATTTATTATTTTGGTGTGAAAACAAAAAATAAATAGGAAGTGGAATAACAAAAGAAATTTGAAAGTGGTGGTGAAATTATTACCTATTCTTCAGGTGTTTCCTTTGGAGTTGATAAAAAGGACTCCTTAGGTTGGATTTATTGTCAAAGTAAGGCCTCTAGGTCGAAGTTAGGGTAGTTTTGAGGATATTTGGGCAGGTTTTGGCCGATCCAAATGGCTTTGATGGTTTTATAATGAGAGAAGGGGAAGTACCCTTTTATAAGAGAGGTCAGGGTCACTTTAGGAAAATCTTGAAATATTATTTTATAATACAATTATATTCGGTTTATAATGGCTCCAAAATAATTTATTTCGAGAATAAGGTGGGTATGGATCTAAACACTATAAACCAATAGGTTTTAGATAGGTTTAGGTCACCATATTTACCTTATCATTTAGATATAACTCTTAGTTAAATAGTTTAACTTTTACCATGAATTATTGTATTATTATATTATATGGTTAATAATCTTAGTATAAAATGACAAGAGAACTCCAAGTGGTTAATTAATGATATATATATTATTATATTTGTCCTTTGGCTTAACCTTAGAATTTTAAGACTATTATATCATTTAATAATATAGTATTTTTTTTAAACTCCTTTATGTCAATTTTGACACTATTTAGTAATTGAATTTTTTTGAAGTCATAACAGCATTATTACTTCGGAAAAAATTCATTTAATCAAACATAACATGTCATATTAATCTTGAAAATTAGTGGAATTCTTCAAAAGTGTCACGACCCGACCCTACCTGGGCTCGAGCCGCAACTACCCCAAGCCCGCCTCCATAGGTCAGGGGCTGTCGACTAGCGCCAAAGGCACAACAACTTGGGGAGGCCTTTGCCCAAGTACATGTACACACACACATGCAACACACTCAATGCACCAGTGTAGAGTAAAAGAAAAGACAAGTAAAGAAAAGAGAAACTGCTATATATATACCAAAAATGTGCATCGACCTATAAACAGTACGAGTAAGGTGATGAAAAGGAAAAAGGGGAAAAACACACGCCCAACCAGAAAAGGTTCCACAACCCGGAAACAGGTAAAAAAAAGAAACAATTGAAGGGTATCCCACCAAGAACCCGACTACGACCACCGCACGCGGTCCCAGCTCCCGAACTCCTAAACTCCTCTGAAGTCACAACCAACCTGTCCGTCATCTGCAAGGGCACACCAAGTGCGGGCAAAGCCCAAGCAGGGGTGAGTATAAAAATACTTAGTAGGATACTCTGAAGTCTCGAGGGAGAAACAAAGGAGGTACCAAAGGGTGAGCAGTAGATCGAACAGGGGAAAGCAACGAAGTACAATAGAGAGTCCGGATCAACCCAACAAGAGGAAAGAAGGTAGACTCGTCCAGGCACAAGGAGCTGGAAATGGTGAGAAGATGAACTTCCCGTCGAGTCTTCGCTACCAATAGAAGGAGAGTAGACTCATCCAACCATGAGAAGCTAGACACGGAAAGCACGTGGCATACCCTGCGCGTCATCGCCTCTCCTGGAAGGAGAGTAACCAAACCCAAGAAGTGGGTACTGGAAACAAGGTATACACATATCCTTATACTCAGCAAGAAGCCCGAACAACGTCATAAGGGGATCTATGTCCCGTAGCTCATCCCAAGAAAACGAGTAGCCAACAGTCCCAGAAGTAAACTCCATTTATGCCCATCATCCCGCACGTCTGCCACGAACCGAAATCCAAGGGGATCAATCACCGAACCTTGTCACTATCCTCTTTGGGCGGCACTGACTCCCCCGCACGGTTTTAGATCGCGTCACAAGAACGCGTCTCGGTGGGGAAAGTGCCCCTCGTACTTGAGAGTTCTAGGGAAAGTCAAACCACACCTCATCACTGCCCTGCAGTTGAGAGGTCTTCTCAAATTCAATGTCGTCACAACACTGACCCGTATAACCAAGGGTCTCGCTCCGATAATCACTGAGGAAAGCCACAGACTAGCCTAGTAGAAAGGAATGATCCTAGAATGTCAACAGGTGTCCCACTGCCCGGCCCTGCTGGAGGGTAATTCATAACTAGATATCGGGTGACCCACTGCCCAGCCCTGCTGGAGGGTAAACCCTAATACATCATCAGGGGACCCACTACCCAGCCCCGCTGAAGGGTAGAACTTAATAAATCATTAGGTGACCCACTGCCCAGCCCCGCTAGAGGGTAGACCTGGAATAAGTCTACAAGCGACCCACTTCCCAGCCTTGCTGGAGGGTAGACCTGGAAGAAGTCGACAGGTGACCCACTACCCAGCCCTGCAAGAGGGTAAACCCGAAATAAGACGACGAGCGACCCACTGCCCAACCCTGCTGGAGGGTAGACCCTCAAGAGTCTTTGGGTGACCCACTGCCTAGTCTCTGCTAAAGGGTAAACCCTGAACAAGTCGACGGCTGACCCACTGCCCAGCCCTACTGGAGGGTAGACCCTCAAGAGTCGTCGGGTGACCCACTGCCTAGTCTCTGCTAGAGGGTAAACCCTGAGAAGTCGATGAGTAACCCACTTCCCAGCCCCACTGGTGGGTAAACCCAGAACTACTCTGGCCATCTCTAGTGGATGGTACAACATTGGCCAACCGAACACGGAGTGGGTATCGCGCAACCATCTGACTCCGGAACAAGACTAGGGGAAACCACTCAACCATGCTGATCTAAACCATTGAGCACAGAGTGGTGGAAAAGATCTACCCCGCTGGTCAACAAATGAGAATGGAGGGACCCTCTACGTCGCGAGAGGTCAAAGGTACGCAAATCAGAACACGGCACGCACATGGGGCCCACAAGATGTGTGGCCCCAAGTCAACTCCAACCAAGCACACGAACGGTCTCAGGTACAAACCACACGTACCTCCATGCGCTCCCGTATACTCCCAGAGTATACCTCATTTTCTGCCCAAGGGCTATCGTGCACACGACACCCAACGTTAACACGAAGGCGTGATGTAGCATCTCCAACTTGCCACCTCAACGACTGGGGCACAACCAACCACGTGTATTCAAGCATTACTTCACTCACACGGGAGTGCACACGATCACACGCCAAGGGTCCGCTACAAACTCAGTAGAAGAACCGCCCCATGGCACCTTCACATTTCCATAGTTAATAAGATCATGTAAGAGGCTCCGCCCGCCTGAAAAGATTACACCATTGTAATTGTCGCGGAAAGACATGCGAGATAGACTAATTACTCGCCTCAAACGGATATCCAACGGAAAAGTCACCAACACCGCCTCACGCCCGAACGTCGTCCCGTGATCCCGAGCCTCGGTCCCAAAAATAGTCGGGCGCATCGCACTAATGCAATCACCTCAGGAAAACACGTCAAAAGGACTACTCACATGAGTGCAATAGATATCCGTAAGAAAAGGTGCTTTCTGGTGCGCTGCACACGAGCGGTGCTTCGTGGGACCTGCATCCCGGTACCAAAACACAAAGAACGGATCGCACCATTGTGATCCTCTCGAAAAAGTACATGAAATGGACTATTCATTTGTCCAAAACAGTCGCCTGGTGACAGAGATGGAAATTCACCGTCAAAGCCCAAACGGCCCTCGTGGGGCCCGTACCATCGTGCGGAATTAGGGCGGGCCAATTGCACCATAGCAATCCCCTCGGAAAAACATCCATAAACGACTGCTCGCACGCCCCGAACGGACGTCCGATGAAAAAGTCATGAAACGCTGCATGCAGCTCGAAAGACGGTCCATGGGGCCTGCGCCTCAACTTCGGCCTCAATGCTAGAAACAACCCTAGAAAGATCTGCCTCGACACCAGGGTCCCAACGCCACTGACAGTGCTCAAAATGGACGTCGGACGCGTCTGCACCGTCCAAAACAAGAATCCCCAGAAAAAAAATGCCCAACCGCTTGACGGTGTGTCGCGCTTCCGAGGCCCCTGTCTCGGGGATTAAAATCACCTGAAACCATCTCAAATTATTCCTCTCATTCTGAGGCATGCGCCGCCGTAGACAGCTCGCGAAACCATCTCTCAGTTTATGATTTATTAAAATATAAATCATTTTACAGTAATAATAATAATAATAATATATTATTATTATTATTATTATTATTATAACCTTATCCCTTTTTTATTTTATTTTTGGTTTTTTTATAAAACTAGACCGGCAGAAGGGCCGGTCTTCTTCTTCCAATAGGACCCGCAAAAGGCGGTTCCTGTTTGGCCAGCCGGGGTCCGTAGACCCTGGTCTCCTCCCGCTGCACGCCGACCGGCCGCCTGCGCGGTGGCCTCCCCTGCTCGATGTCGCTCCACTGAGGGAGCCTGCACCTCTGTCTGGCGCTCGCTCGCCGCCCGCGAGCCCCAGCCGACACCACCTTGCCTCAGCTCACCGTCCGCCTAAAGCCTGGCCGAACTACCGCTGGAACCATCAAAAACCCGCAAACTTCGGCGGACGTCTGCGGGGTCCTCGGAACTCGGTTTTACGAACTGAAACAAGCGATGGAAAGAGCATAAAATCTTCTATGCGTTTATGGGATTTGATTTGACGATCAAACAAAAATAGATGCATATAATTGATCTTGATAGATGGTTCAGAAATAAAAACACAACAAAAACCTCTTACCTCGCGGGGCTTCGCCCGAATCTTCACGACGATCCGTCGGCCGCACCGCTGCCTTGCTGGAGTTGCCTCGCCGGAGGGGAGGAGGAGAGGAGGAGCTTCTACTTCTTGGTTGAGCTCTTATACCAGGGGAAAGGGGAAGGAGAGGGGTGGGGTTAGGGTTTAAATAAGAAAAAGTTAATTAAATTTTAATTGATTAAAAACCCCCAAATTTAACCCGCGTCTGAAACATCCGACGGGGTCAAGGTTAAGCCTCCCCTATGGTAAACACCACGCTCTAATCGCAACAGCGGTCTCGGAATTTGATTATGAGCTTCCGTTCAAAATTCATAAGACTAAATGCCCAAAGCTTCAAAATTACGAAAACGCCCCTAGGGCCATTTTTCACAGATGACTCGCACCCGCGAAACTTACACCCCTCCTAGGGTAAACGGCACGCTCTGAACTCAATTGTGCCCTCGGTTTCCCAATCCGAGCCACCGCTTAAGAGATACATCCGTTTAAACATTAAAAGAATAAATTAATTAATTTAATTATACATTTAATGTTCTGATAGCGGGCGAGGGGTTCAAACGTCCTATGCCGACAAGTTTTATGTCGTTCCTAGGGTAAAAACCCCATTTCGGACCCATAAGTACACTCGTATCCCTGATCCGGATCACTGTTTAGGAGTTATCCCATTCATTTTGCGTTTCCAGTGT
Source organism: Viscum album (assembly GCA_963277665.1). Lineage (NCBI taxonomy): Eukaryota > Viridiplantae > Streptophyta > Magnoliopsida > Santalales > Viscaceae > Viscum > Viscum album. The sequence goes on along the minus strand of OY728122.1, from coordinate 570,911,035 downwards.
GAACGCACTGAATATTTAATTCCGGCCACTCCGGGGCTCAGAATCTCACTCCGTCTGAAGGCACTGCTCTGGAATAACATCAAGAATATTCCAAAGTCTTTCGCAGCAAAAACAGGGTTCTTACATCATTCCCTCCTTCAATATTTTCATCCTCGAAAAGAAAAACCAGGGAACAACTCAGGGTACTAAGCCCACACTTGGCTCTCACGTACCCAGAAGAACTTTCGCACAGCTCTACGCCACTGCACACAAACCAAAAGATTTGATCTGTTCACATGAGGTCTTCCCTCACCGATGTCATGCATAGGAGCACGCACACCTCTTCTCAGGTGAGTCACATGGAAGACGTCATGCACCCAAACCAGCCTTTGGGGTTAGGGAAAGGTAGTAGAGAACCTTTGCATCCCTCTACACGGTCTCAAACGGTCCGAAGGACCTCAGGGGTAGCTCACGTCCCTGACCAAACCTCTACATCGCATGTTGTGACTGGAATCACCACCCGCACCTGGAACAAGGCCCGGTTATTCCCTCCTTTAGAATATCCATATGGTGAAACACCCAAGGATATCTGGTCATGCAAGGTTCCACAATCGATGTCCCACAACCAAGGCTCTCTTACAGGCTCGAAAGGCAAAGGAGTTTCCACCATCGACTAAAAGAAAGGTTCCAACGCCTTTTACCTTACCAACACAGGGTTACACTGACGCCCCGCGCCACCCTGGTAACACCTCAAACAAGGAGCAGGGAGAAAAGAATTTCAAACACAGATCCGAACAATTCTACCACAAGAAGTATAAGAGCCGTAAAGTGTACCTCTTATAACCACATGCTCTACAGGGTCGCAGACATCCAGAGCTTGTGGCTGTCTGTGGTCGCAACTGTCAGCTCCCAGGGCCTGACGTGGACCGCCTAGTGGTGATGAGAAGACCTCGTAAAGCCGTCCTCCACTACCAGTTCCTCCCACTCCTCTACTAGCATCACCTCTCTGGGCGCTACTCCGATTACGACGTTGCCTCCGTCGTGGTGGTGCACCTGCTGCCTACCCAAGGCTCTCTGTATGCCTGGTCGGGCAGTACCATTCCAAGTGACCTCACCCATCACAAGAATAACACTACCACTCCCTGAGCTGTCCTAGTGCCCTACGGTGCCATTATGGTGTACGACCACGGCCCGGAGCCCACTCATAGAAGGGCACCCTCAGATGAGGCCCTGCACTTTTCTGCCATAGTGGTATACGACCACGTCTCTGAAACTGGCAGTGGAAAGGCCAACTGCGTCGAGGCCCTGCTTGCCGACGCCCACTAGCTGCGGAAGACGTCTCGGCTCCAATGTGCTTGCTACCACCACCAACTCTAGAATGTGATAGGAAGCCCTCTGTCACCAGCGTCTGCTCTAGCACCCCGACATATGTGGAAATGCCCAAGGATACTATGACAGAACGAATCTCTCAGAGGAGACCCTACTCAAACTTCTGCGCTCGGAAGTTGCCGTCATGGACCAACTCTGGGTAAAAGCATGCACAGTCTGAAAAACAAGATGCGTACTCGGCCACCATCATCCCTCCCTGAAGAAACTGCAGGAGCTCTTGAATCCAAACGGATTGCAAGCAGGAGGGGAAAAACTCCTCAGGAAACAACAACTGGAAGTCGCCCCACGAAAGCGATGACTCGTCAAGAAACTGAGACACCAGACTCCACCAACGCTGAGCTGCTCCATGAAAAAGGTTGGCTGCCAAAGCCACTCTCCGATCTGTTGGAGTCTACACAAGACTAAAAAGGAGAACCACTGACTCAAGCCAAACCTCTGCTGCCTGAGGGTCTGGCCCACCAATGAACCTCAGCGGTCTCTGCCGCTGGAAGTCACAGAGCACGCTCAACCTGTGCTCAAACTCAGCCTGCTCTACTGAAGCTGTCTACTTCTCAACAGGTGGGGTGCTGCTACTGGCCCACCCGGAGAAAGGGGCTCACACGATGGGTCTTGGACTTTGGCCTCATAGCTCACAGGGTCGTCTTCACGCACCAAAGCTGGTATCTTGGCTGGTTGTCTTCGCAGAGAAACCCTGAATATTATCAATGTGTGCCGCCGTCAGATGAGCATATATGTATATACCAATAACAACAATGGGGAGATTACTCAAGAAGGATAGTCAAAGACTCAATCCTATGTGATTCACAAACCAATTTTCCCTAAAACAAGTGTCTTAGCATGCCCAGTCGACAACCAGGTTATCAGGGCCCTGGGGAATGGATATGTCGGCCGTCGCACCATCACTAGAATACTGGGCCTGAGAACCGCTCTCGAGACACATTAACACTATTTCCCTATATCCCAACCAATTACTTTTTAGAGACGTCCAAACAACATCTCAAGGAACGAACCATCTCTGATACAAATTTGTCACGACCCGACCCTACCCGGGCTCGAGCCACAACTACCCCAAGCCTGCCTCCATAGGCCAGGGGCTGGCGACCAGCGTCGAAGGCACAACAACTCGGGGAGGCCTTTTCCCATGTACCTGTACACACACATGCAGCACACTCAATGCAATAGTGCAGATTAAAAGAAAAGAAAAGTAAAGAAAAGGTAAACTGCGATAAATATACCACAAATGTACATTGACCTCTAAACAGTACGAGTAAGGTGCTGAAAAGGAAAAAGGGGCAAAACACGTGCCCAACCAGATAAGGTGCTACAACCTGGAAATAGGTAAACAAAAAGAAACAGCTGACGGGTCTCCCATATGGAACCCGACTACGACCACCGCACGCGGTCCCAGCTCCCGAACTCCTAAGCTCCTCTGAAGTCACGACCAACCTATTCGTCATCTGCAAGGGCACACCAAGTGTGGGCAAAGCCCAAACAGGCGTGAGTATAAAAATACTCATTAGGATACCCCGAAGGCTCGATGGAGCAACAAAGGAGGTACCAAAGGGTGAGTAGTAGATCGAACAGGGGAAAGAAATGGAGTACAACAGAGAGTCCAGCTCAACCCAACAAGAGGAAAGAAGGTAGACTCGTCCAGGCACAAGGAGCTGGAAACGGTGAGAAGATGAACTTCTCGTCGAGTCTTCGCTAACTATAGTAGGAGAGTAGACTCGTCCAACCACGAGAAGCTAGACACGGAAAGCACATGGCATACCCCATGCGTCTTCGCCTCTCCTGGAAGAAGAGTAACCAAACCCAAGAAGTGGGTACCGAAAACAAGGTATACCCATATCCTTATGCTCAGCAAGAAGCCCAAACAATGTCGTAAGGGGATCTCCATCCTGTAGCTCAGCCCAAGAAAACAAGTAGCCAACAGTCCCATAAGTAAACTCCATCGATTCCTAGCATCCCACACATCTCCCTCGAACCGCAAGTCAAGGGGATCAATCATCGCACCTCAATACTATCCTCTTTGGGCGGCACTGACTCACCCGCACGGTTTTAGATCGCGTCATAAGAATGCGTCTCGGTGGGGAAAGTGTCCCTCGTACTTGAGAGTTCTAGGGAAAGTCAAACCACACCTCGTCACCGCCCTGCAGTCGAGAGGTCTTCTCAAAGTCAAAGTCATCACAACACTAACTCGTATAACCAAGGGTATTGCTCTGGTAATCGCGGAGGAAATCCACAGACTAGCCTAGTAGAAAGGACTGAGCCTGGAATGTCAATAGGTGTCCCACTGCCCAGCCCTGCTGGAGGGTAATTCGTAACCAGATATCGGGTGACCCACTGCCCATCCCACCTAGAGGGTAAACCCTAATACATCATCAGGAGACCCACTGCCCAGCCCCGCTAGAGGGTAGACCTTAATATATCATCAGGCGACCCACTACCCAGCCCCGCTGGAGGGTAGACCTGGAATAAGTCGACAGGCGACCCACTGCCCTGCCATGCTGGAGGGTAGACCTGGAAGAAGTCGACGGGTGACCCATTGCCCAGCCCTGCTGGAGCGTAAACCTAGAACAAGATGACGGGAAACCCACTGCCCAGCCCTGTTGGAGGGTAGACCCTCAAGAGTCATCGAGTGACCCACTGCCTAGTCTTTGCTAGAGGGTAAACCTTGAACAAGTCGACAGGCGACCCACTGCCTAGCCCTGCTGGAGGGTAGACCCTCAAGAGTTGTCGGGTGACACACTACCTAGTCTCTGCTAGAGGGTGAACCCTGAGAACTCGATGAGTAACCCACTGCCCAGCCCCACTGGAGGGTAAACCCAGAATTTCTCTGTCCATCTCTACTGGATGGTACAACACTGGCCAACCGAACACGGAGTGTGTATCGTGCAACCATCTAACTCCAAAACAAGAGCAGTGGAAACCACTCAACCTTGCTGATCTAAACCATCGAGCACATAGCCGGGGGAAAAGCTAAACCCCACTGGTCAACAAATGAGAACCGAGGGACCCTCTACGTCGCGAGAGGTCAAAGGTACGCAATTCAGAACACAACACACACATGGGGCCGACACGACGTGTGGCCCCAAGTCAACCCCAACCAAGCGCACGAACGGTCTCAGGTACAAACCACACGTACCTCCAAGCTCTCCCGTATACTCCAAGAGTATACCACATTTTCAGCCCAAGGGTTGTCGTGCACACGGAACCCAACATCAACGCGAAGGCATGACGTAGCATCTCCAACTTGCCACCTCAATGACTGGGGCATGGCCAACCACATCTATTCAAGCATTATTTCACTCACATGGGAGTGCACACGATCACATTCCATGGTTCCACTACAAACTCAATAGAAGAACTGCCCCCGGGGCACCTTCACATTTCCACATTTATTAAGATCGCGTAAGAGGCTCCACTCGCCTAAACAGATTACACCATTGTAATCCTCGCGGAAAGACATGTGAGATAGACTACTTACTCGCCTCAAACGGATATCTGATGGAAAAGTCACCAATATCGCCTCACGAACGAATGCCATCCTGTGATCCCGAGCCTCGGTCCCGAAAACAGTCGGGCGCATCGCACCAATGTGATCCCCTCGGGAAAACACGTCAAAATCACTACTCGCATGAGTGCAACAGATATCCAGAGAAAAAGGTTCATTCTGGTGCGCCGCAAATGAGTGGTGCTTTGTGGCACCCACATCCCTGTCCCGAAACACAAAGAATGGATCACACCATTGCGATCCTCTTGAAAAAGTACACGAAATGGACTATTCACTTGTCCAAAACGGTCGCCCGGTGATTGAGATGGAAAATCACCATCAACGCCCAAACGGCACTCGTGGGGCCCGCACCATTGTGTGGAATTTGGGCGGGCGGATTGCACCATAGCAATCCCCTCGGAAAAACATCCAGAAATGACTACTCGCATGCCCCGAACGGACGTCCGATGAAAAAGTCATGAAACGCTGCACGTATCTCGAAAGACGGGTTGTGGGGCCTACGCCTCAACTCTGTCCTCATCACTTGGAACTACCCTGGAAAGCTCTGCCTCGACACCAAGGTCCCAAGGCCACTGATGGTGCTCAAAACGGACGTCGGACGCGTCCGTGCCGTCCAAAACAAGAATCCCCGGAAAAAAATGCCCAACCGCTTGATGGCATGTCACACTTCCGAGGCCCCTGTCTCATGGATTGAAATCACCTGAAACCATCTCAAATTATTCCTCTCATTCGGAGGCACACGCCGCCGCAGACGGCTCGTGAAACCGACTCCCGGTTTATGATTTATTAAAATATAAATCAATTTACAATAATAATAATAATAATGTATTATTATTATTATTATAACCTTATCCCTATTTTTATTTTATAATCTGTTTTTTTTATAAAACCAGACCGGCCGAAAGGCCGGTCTTCTTCTCCCAATAGGACCCGCAAATGGTGGGTCCTGGTCGGCCAGTCGGGGTCCGTAGACCCCGGTCTCCTCCCGCTGCACGTCGATCGGCCGCCTGCGCGGCGGCCTCCCCTGCTCGCTGCCGTTCCGCTGAGGGAGCTCGCACCTCCGCCTGGCGCTCTCTCACCGCCCACGAGCCCTGATCGACACTGCCTCACCTCAGCTCAACATCCGCCTGAAGCCCGGCCAAACCGCCGCTGGAACCTTCAAAAACCCGCAAACATCGGCGGACGTCTGTGGGGTCCTCGGAACTCGGTTTTACAAACCGAAACAAGCGATGGAAAGAGCATAAAATCTACTACGTGTTTATGTGCTTTGATTATATGATCAAACAACAATCAACACATAAAATTTAGCTTGAAATATGGTTTGAATATAAAAACGCAACAAAAACCTCCTACCTCGCGGGGCTTCGCCCGAAGCTTCGCGACGATCCGCCGGCCGCACCGCTGCCTTGCCGGAGTTGCCTCGCCGGAGGGGGGGAGGAGAGGAGGAGATTATCCTTATTGGTTGAGATCTTCTTCCAAGGGAAAGGGGAAGGAGAGGGGTGGGGTTATGGTTTAAATAAGAAAAACTTAATTAAATTTTAATTAATTAAAAAACCCCAAATTTAACCCACGTCTGAAACATCCGACGGGGTCGTGGTTAAGCCTCACCTAGGGTAAACACCATGCTCTGAGTGAAATGAAGGTCTCAGAATTTGATTCTGAGCTTTCGTTCAAATGTTATAAGACTGAACGCCCAAAGCCGCCAAATTACGAAAACGCCCCTGGGGCCATTTTTCACAGATGACCCACGCCTGCGAAACTTACACCCCTAATAGGGTAAATGGCACGCTCCGAACTCAATGGTGACCTCGGTTTCCTAATTCGAGCCACCGTTTTGTAGAAACTTTCGTTTCAACATTAAACGAATAAATTAATTAATTTAATTATCCGTTTAATGTTCCGATAGCAGGCGAGGGGTCCAAACTTCCTACGCCGACAAGTTTTATGTCATTCCTAGGGTTAACACCTCATTTCGGACCCATTCGTACACTCAGATCCCTGATCCAGATCACTATTTAGGATTTATCCCATTCATTTGCCGTTTCCAGTGTGAACACACTGAGAATTTAATTCCAGCCACTCCGGGGATCGGAATCGCACGTCGTCTGAAGGCGCTGCTCTGGAATAACATCAAGAATATTACAAAGTCTTTCACAGCAAAAATTGGGTTCTTACAAAAAAGTCTCAATTTACATTTATTTGGATATTTATAACATCAATTATTTTAACCGTTCATTAAAAAGGTAATTACTGCATCATTATTGGGTCATATATAAATTTAATTATTTAATGTCTAAAAATTATAAATAAAATATGATCATTTAGGAAATATTTTTAAATTTATAATGAATATTTATTGTAGAATGTTTATTTTTTATAACCTTATATTAAAATGTTATAGTTATGAAAATTTGAATTTAACACTTTTAACTCTTCTTTAAATAAAATAATAATAAATGTCTTAATCTTATCCAAGTTGACCAAAAGGATCATATTTTATTCCTAAGTTTTATTTTGTAAGAAATAAACTTATCCAACAGAATTATGACATGTGTTGGTGTAATTATAATAACATATTTTTACCTTTAATTACCCTATTTACATTTAAATGTGGTAAATAAAAGTCAAAAGTTTCTATTCACCAAAAAATATTTTTAATCTTATTGAACCAAATTTCACTTAATAATGTTAACGTTGTCTCTCAGATTTTGAAATTCAATTCATAGAATCGGTAAAATTATGTTTTATGCAAATTTTTTAATGCGCCTAGAAGGTGGGTAAAAGACGGTAAAAAGCTAAATAAAATTTTATATATCTAATATTATTATAAAATGACTTCAATGAATTAAATTGAACATATATAGGTAATATGTATCTATTTTTACCTAATATAAATTTAAATTAAATAACTAGTTATTAAAATAAAAAGTCGGTTTAAAACAATAACGCATTGTTTTTCACTATTCATAAAAATTTAATTTTTTCAAAAAAATATCAAAAATTCACTGAAACCTAATTTTGATATTAAGATTCCGAAAATGAAGCCTATTTTTAAAAATAAAATTTATAAAATTTAAAAAAAAAATGGGTATTAATATTCATAACGACTAGTTTGATTGTTCGTGGTGTGTTAGAACTCGAAGTTGCATACAACGCAAGCTATTGCCTTATTCAAAGGGAAACGTACTTTGGAAGGTTGGGGTGTTACAATTATGGAAATTTATATAATAAATTATTTCATACTAATTACATATCTATTTATATAATACCAAGTGGATTTGGTTGTGGAATATATTCACTTTCGTGTAATCACCCAAAAATGGTAGTTGACCATTGAATCAATCCTTACACAGTGCATGATGAATGGGACTATGAATGTACACATCACTAGAAATTATAAAGGGATATGATTTTTATAATTCATATTCCATTTAAAAACCATTTAGAAGGATTTTATTACAATGACAGGTAATATAAATTAATAAGATAATAGATAACAAAAAACCATGTTTGAAACAAATATATTCATATTTTAGGGTGTATATGTTATTCCTTATAAAATAAAATTATTTTCTTTTTTAATTTTATTGAATCTTGTACCCTCTTAAGAATCATTATTTTATTTTATAAAATGTTGGTAAATAAGAGGAATCATATCAATAAATTATTTAGTGTTAAATGTGATAATTTCACTAACAAAATGCCTAAATTGATGGGAGAGTGAGTTGATAAATTCGTGTAATTACTATAAAATATAACAAATACTTTGAATAATAACATGAATCATGTCATAATACGTCCTTATACAAAGAGATATATTCTCTAATTGTGTAATTTATACAACATAGACATACAAATATTAGTGGATCTTTTGATACCATAATTTTGGAGAAATTGATTGACACTATATGAAAAATATTCTCTCCTTAAATGATATTTACAAGAAAAATCGATATTGGTTCGTTATCACCTATAGGTAGAATCCAACTAGTGGTGGAAACTAATTAGGAACCCAAATACTTGGGTTGTCATTGAATCAATGGAATGGGATGGATTTATGAAGATATTTTTCAATAAATATTTCCCCTATACTCTACATCATAACATAAATAAAGAGTTTGCTAGACTCAAGAAAAAAGAGGATGAATAAATTGGGACTTATAAAGAAAACATCATAAGGCTTGCATGATACATCATCGGCTTAATCATGGATTCAAAAAATAATATTTAACACTTCTTTAGTGGACTGAATCCAAGTGTTTATAAATACATTTCATTTCAAAACATTGAATTCTTTGTGGAAATATCAGATGTTCACTAAAATTTGAGACATAAAATGGTGATTCCCAATGGTCTCTTAGAAATGGAGATACGAAATTGAGTATTATGTTTAACTCTAGTAGATCGTTAGATAGTACTCATAGTAGAATGAGATTCTAATATACCACTTGTTAAAATAATGGGAGGAATTATCTTGAAAATTTTCTTGAGGAAATAAAGATATGCTTGAAGTATATAGGGGAGGGTAATCATGCTAATTAATATAAAAATATGATAAAAACACAATTATTTGGTATGAAAAAAATTAACTGGTCAATCCTCAACCTATAGTATAATTTTTTACTATTAGGATCATGGTCACTATGAAAACCAATTCACTATGATAAGGTTTTATAGTGATAACTGAAAAAACAACCTTTGATTCTAAGGGAGAAAGGTAAGGCATAATCTATAACAACTGTGGAGGTGGATCCTAATAATTAATTCAAGATAGGTACGCTAGTTATTCATTCATAAATAATAAAATTATTATTTTAATCTAGTTCTATGTATTATTTTATATCATGCAAGTTTATCAGACCTATTAAAAACTACCTCAAAACATGGCGGTTGATTTATTAATAAAAATAGAAAATATAGTGGTCATTATATCTCATCCTAAAATTCCTCCCCAGTTAATGTTTTTAGTCTGAATTTCCCATGAAACCATGTCAAACTCCCACTAGTGGAATATGATACTATTAAGAGAATTCGTTGGTCATCCTTATATAGATCAAACATTAATTATTGTGATAAGGAAATAACCTTTAATAACCCATGTTATCCTCTGATTCTATACAAGTTTAAGGAGTATGATGAATCTTGTTTTTGAATTTATTCTTAGACAAGGATGATTTTTCCTTATAAGAAAGATTATTTGGCTCAAATTATTTACATAATGGAGTGGATCTCTCTATAATACATGAAAATTGTGAGAGAGTATGATGATTTGTTCCTGAAATAGTTAAACTTTCTTACTCTGAAACAAGAGGTTGATTTCTCAATTAAATATATACCTGGGTCCATTCTAATATCCATGGATCCATATGGAGTGACCACCATTGAACATTATATTCATAGGAAGAATCTAAAATAGAATATGGATAAGGGATTTATATCCCCCATGTGATTCAAAATGGAATGTATCAGTTAAATTTTTAATGAATTTGTATGGGGTAATGTGTTTATTCATTGATTGCTATGATATCAACAAGATTGCAATGAAGAAAATGTATCCCCTCCAATGGATTGATGAATTTTTTGATCAGCTATTCAGGGAAAAATACTTCACTAATATAAACATTTAGTCTGGATGTAATCAATTAAAAGTGTTTGATAATATTCTTAGGATATCCCTTTATAAAAGGTACAAACATGATGAGTTCTTAGGGATACCTTTCAGACACACTAATTGTAAAATAATATTTATGGACATAATGAATGGAGTATTTAGATTTTACCTCTAAAAATATATGGCAGTATTTATAAAAGATATTCTAATATAATAAAAAATTAAGTAAGTACATTACATAAATTTAAAAATATATACTAAGAACTCCAAGGAAAGATAAATTATATGAAATGTATAGAAAATTAGAGTTTTTTATATAGTAATTATAATTATTGGGTCATATTATCATTAAAAAAAGAGATATCCTTAAATACATCTTTGAATAAGGTGGTTGAAGAATTAAATAGAGAGAAATATGTAAACAATTACTAATATTCCCATATATTATATGGTTACAATAGGTTATTTTGGAAAGAACATTTCATGATTTTCAAACCAGCTAACCATGTTAACTTGAATGGGACTACAGAATGTTTGGTCTGATGAATGTGAAGAAAGTGTCAAATAATTAATTTATAGGCTAATCACTTCATCTTCACTCACATTACCCACCTATGGAGTAGTAGTTTTTATATATAGTTGTACTTAAAAGAAGGTATTAGTTTTACCCCTTATGAAAAATGATAATAATGTGATAGCATGATCCACTCAATAGTTGAAGGTTCATTAGTAGAATTATATTATTCATGATATGTATTTGGATAAATTAATCATTTCATTGAGGATTTAGAGGAACTATATGTTAAGGCGTGACATATATATGGATTATAAGAGACACATGTTTATATTCACACAAAAGGAGCTCAATATTTTCCAATTAAAGTGTTTAGAGGTGATCTAGGATTATAATCATTCAATCCATTTCCATCCTTGGAAGGAGAATAAAGTGGTACATGATCTGAGTAAAAAAGATCATGAAACCCTATCAATAATTAGGATGGATAATGATCTAATATTTTTTTACTTATAAAGTATTAAAATAGGAATCATAAAATTAATTTCATAAAAATTTTCTCATATAACTTCTCAACCATCTATTCTAGAGAGGATTTCTGATAATAAGAATGATGATGTGGATCTATAGAGAAAGGTATTAAATATTCCCATGTTATAAATGTTTGAAGATAGTGTTATCAAATTTTTAACTAAGATATGTTTCCCATAAAAACAATAATTTATGGGGGGTCTTCTGGGTAATTCACATAGCTCATAATTTACTATGTATTTAGGGATAAATTTCTTGTATATATATATGAAGAAAATAAATCCATTGAATGGGAGATTAGGGAATTTTTTATTGATTCATGGAATTCTAATAAGTCCATGTTGAATGAAAGAAGTATAGGGGTATGATGAAACCATATCCCGTACCAAAATGGAAATTTTAAATCATTACAATGGTTTTTTGAGCAACTCCCTAGGACAAATAAAGGTCATAGAACAATTTAGATTTTATTTTATCACCTTACTTATTCAGTACATTTCATTTCTATTAAGGAATATATCTCTCTTAAACAACTCAATTTGAAATATAAAGGATAAAAAGTATAACTATATGCATTTCCACTCAATTTTTAATCTGATAAAGATATGAGGTTAACCTAAATGTTATAGAGAAGCATTAAAAAAGTGTTTTATAAATATCTTTGTTTCGTCCCTTATTTTTCTCCCTCAGACAGATGATCTGTATGATATAACTATCCAAACTCTTGAGGATATAATGAGATCATAAAGAATGGATTTCAAAGGATTTTGTATCATTACCATCCCCTAGTTAAGTTTTCAAATAACAAAAATTACAATTCTACCAAGCAAATGGATCCTTATGAGGATCTATATGGGAAGATATATGAGACACCAACAAATGGGGATGAATTTGGAGAGAGGAATATGATAATTCCTAATCATATCCTAAAGATATTTTAAAATTTTGAAACAGTTCATAATAATATAAAATTCACACAATTTAGGAATTAAAAACTTCACAAACAATCATCGATTGTACTTAAATATTGAGGATGGAAATAAGGAATTCAAACATATATCATAATGGAAGAAAGTCATGAGGTTTGAGAAGTGAAATATTATACATTGATACACCATCCCCTTTGAGAAACACTATCAAATAAGAGATTAATCATATCATATAGCACTCCCACGTTACCTATATCAAGTAAATGATAGTTTCCACATGTTCCTCTTAGTGAAGTTCATACGAGACTCCTAAAATGTACTAAATCTAGAGGTGGTACCATTGTAAAATGATCCTTCGTACACATATAATCTAGTGAAGGTCTTATATCATAGATATAATGTTATACATTGAATTATAACACACTTGGTCAAAGTAATATGGTAAATGAATAAGTTTGAGGAGGTAACATGGTATCTATAAGAAGCGATGAAAAATAAGTAACATAATCTATTTTAGTGTATGAAAATAAATTTAGGGGTGATTTTTCTGAAGGGTTGAAAAATATAATTACCTAGATATTTATAAATTTAATTTACTTGTGAATAAAAATATTCGCTAATAATTAATGTATTTATATAAAACTCATTCAGTATATTTCATTATTTTTTTGGACTGTTATAAAATGTACCATAAAATTATTATTGGGAATAAAGTCCATTAAGTATCATGAACATTAATAATATAGTCATTATATAGTGACCATTAATATTAGTATATATTAAGGGTTATAATAAAATATAACTGATGTTGATAGAATAAGTTTTTTCCTCAACAAGTATGATTGTACCTTATAAGTCTGATTTATCAGAGCATCTGAGTGAGATGGAATCATAAGGATTTAACCTTGACTGGGACTAAGGTGAGATTCAACTACTGAAATATGAGAATAACCATTTATAGGATTTGTTTAGTCATATATGTATCTCCACCCAAACTATATTTATCTAACCACCCTAAAAATTTTCAACCAAGATAAACCATACACTTAGGGTGTATTCTATAGTAATAAGGGTTTATATATCTAGTCCCTAGTAATATGAATATATAAAAAACTTTAGAAATAATATAATGGTCATATTAATCCCATTTTAATTATTATTTTATATACTCAGGATTATATAATTAATTTGATAAAAAAAATTATTTTGATAAAAAAATTGTTTTTGGAAAATATATATTACTTCAATTAAAAAACTATTTTGAGATAAATATAATAATTTGATATTAAATTTATTTTCATTAAATAGTATTTTAAAACACAATTTATTTGAATTTGAATGGTTATATGATTTAATAATTTTCAATGAAAAATTTTATAGGGGTTATAAAGTTATTGGTGATATAAAACCGTATGTTTTCAATAAATAAGGATTCTTATTTAAAAGAGGAAATTATAATATTTTGGAAATTATTTTGATAAAATAAATGTAATTTTTGAAACCAAAGTGTTAAAATTATCCAATGTGTTATCTTTCATAATTTTCTATTATAGTCAATTTTTTTGGTAGAAATTAAATATGGTATAAATAAATGGTATGTATTTTGACAAAATGATTTCCCAAAATTTGATGTAATAAATAATTTAGATTAATTCTTTACTAGAAGTGGGTTTTTCCATTAATTTTTTTTAAAAGTACTAAGATTAATTTTACAAACCAAAAATGAATCTTCTAAATACTATATTATATTTAATAATTTCAAAAAAAATTAATTATAAACATGAAGCACTTCCAAATAATGAATTATATTATTTTAATGATTTCAATTATTAAACAATAAAATATTAAAACCACCCATACATAGAAAATACCATGGTGAAAATCCATGGGATGGATATTGGTTTTTTATTTGTATTAACTTGGTGTCCATGGCCTATACTTGAAAATTAATAAAACATTACCTCCCTTTTACTATAAATACCCTACTATTCTATAATTATTCTTCACTATAATTCTTTTAAATATGGATTTCCTCTCATTTTCCCTCTATGTATCCCCATAAAAAATTTTCTATGGTTCTAAGTAGATCCTACCAATATTTAAGAAGAAACATATCAATATAAGGATTTTATCCCTTCTCTTTTCCAGTAAAACACTTCCTTTGTAATAACCCTTTTGATTCTCAATTTATTATTTTCTCTTAGGTTTATGAACATTCATTTACTATCCTTATGTTTAGCAAATAATCATAGATTACATTCCTCTATCATTTTTTCCTTCCATGACATTTTTATACATTTTTTATGCAATGGAAATTATACATTTAATTTCAATGTCATATCTATGTGTTTTTAATACTTAAACATATTTTAATTCAATGGAAATCCCTTAGATATAACTACCCTTTATTTATTTTGGAATTATATATATATAAACTAAATTCCTGAATCAAGGGAAAAAATTATTAAATATTATATTATTTTGAATTATCGATGTGCACACATAATGTTAGGAAATATGAATGGTGCTCCCTGGTATCCCCCTAATGAATTTTGTTGTGTTTTCATCTCTTGAAATATCATGCATGATGTATGGGTGGTTATCCTAAGAACACTATTTTAGGATGTTATAGTGGTTTTTGACTTATGATTATGATGTTATATTTTATATTTTTGAGAAATTATTATTATATCAAGATTTTATGATGTTAATTTCTCATTCCATGCCTCCATGTGAAAATATATGATTTTTTTTAAGTTAATGGTTTGTATATTTAATTCTCCTAAGATACTAGACCTCATGATTTCTGGGATTTTATTATACAAGTATTTATATTATATATAATGATATATAATATATTAAATATATGGTTTGTTATATCGGTCATATATTTTAAAACTATATTAATTAATTCTTTGTTTTCTATTAATCATTTATATTCATTTATTATGTAATAGAAACTTTTATTTTTTTTATATAGATCATCTATGGTAAGTAGTTTTGACACATCTTTATCTATTTCTATATGACAGTCATGATCATCATTCATTGATATTAATTTCATAATCTCTAGAATAGTAATGGTATTGGAATAGAAGTTAAATAATGATTTATGAAGTTCAAGGTTCATTCCATGGGAGTTCAAGTTATATTTTTCCAAGATGGTGTCCATAACATGCCTGTTTTGGTAATTTTATCCCGCAAAAAGTGGTATATTAATAATATTTTAAATATTATTATTACAATTATATAATTTAAAATAATATATTACTTATTAATATATTATCTTTCCATTAATAATATTTTCATAGCCATCTTTGATAAGAATTTATAGAAACATCCATAAAGGTGGTTAAACTGACCCAACCCATAACACATTATAATGAATGAATGAAAACAAAAAAAATATTTTTATAGATATAATATAAAATTTATATAAGAATATTTTTTTATAAATAATTTTATTTAAAATATAAATATAATTTTAAAAGGGGTACTTGAGTAACATAAAGAAGAAATGTTTAGAGGGTTGATAATACTTCTGTATAGAACATGAATCATCTCTTAGAGAGTCTCTTGGAAATAAATGATTTGGGATTTATTATTATCAATATAATTTATGAAAATTAAGATAGGATTATTAGGGATATAATTTATGTATGTACTAATGTGGAAACTAAAATAAAGGTTAATCTTGATGTGGTTAGAGGATGGGTCCTTCTATAGGCGAGCTTGACTAGCATTTTCAAAAATACTCATTCCTAAAGGAATAAGGATTGTAATTTCTAATGACTTGTGAATCCAAAGGGTAAAAATAAAGGACATAGGATAAACAGAGATCTCAGAATGACTTTATCCACACATTTATATAAATTTTTTGTGTAATTTAAGGACATTATAGATTAATTTAACCAATTAACCTTGTTTGAGATTTACTACGGTAACATAACATTTTACTTCAATATTATTTTATAAATAAAAATGATGTTCAAAAGATTTAATAATTTGAAAATGATTATTTTAAATATTTAATATATTTTAGTAGATTAAATTTCTAAAATTGATAAAATTTAATTATAATAAAAAACACAAGATGAAAAAAATAATTTAAAAAAATAAACTTTTTAGTGTAAAATGAATTTATTATTATTCACTACTAAGTGATATTCTTTAGATGAATATTATTATTTTTATTTATATATAATATTATAAAATTTCATTTAAATTATTATTCATTAGTTATTAATTTAATATATTAAGATGAAAACCCATTACACACTAAAAAAACACTTTCAATTTTTTTATATTAAATGCTTCCATCTTAATTACTTGATAATTAATAGTAATTTCAAGATTTTTTTTATTTTTTATGATAAATTCATTTTAATAAATTTATGACCTTTGATAAGAGAAATTTATATTTTAAATAAAAACATATAATTTATATCATAATAATATTTTTAAATAAATTATATTTCATTGGACCTGGATAATAAAATAACTATTAATTAGAGTTCCTTAATTATTTCATGGATTTTATTTATTTTATAACTTAATATCCATTTTTACCAAACCATTTTTTGGAAAAATTTATTTAAAAGTAATAAGTTTAATATAAATTTATATTTTATAGAAAAAAATCATCATAATAAAGTATATTTTAAAAATTATATTAATATATTTTTATTCTATTCCAAAATAATTTATATTATTCCAAAAATCTATTTATAATGAAAATTTAAAATTTTCAAATCAATATAATATTTATCTATATTAAATATAGTTAATTCTAAACTAGTAAGTTTTTTACTCATATTGTACCCAAAGAATGTATATCTTTTAATTATGATCATACAAAATCTATATTTCTAATTTTAAACCCTACAAATTCATTTAATTCTAACATTGTTTTTAATTCCTGACTTCTCATGTTTCTTTTTAATAATTTTTTTGGGACCATCCTTGATCAGATCATAGACTTTCCTGGTATTTTCTTTTTTTAATTTATTCACTTATAAGGGATCTAATCATCCATGTTATTTAATAATACATATTTTTAAATACATGGTGTAAGATAATTTATATTATATTCTTTTATGATTGAATAATGTTTCTCTACTTTGATCCATGTCTTGTATGGTTTTTTAGTAAAGAATCTATACATTATAAATAATATCACAAGTAACATAGGGAATTAACATTCACATGTAAATTTGTGATGTTAAAGATATAGTGATTTAGTATATGAAGGTTTTTTCTAAGGAAACCCATCCAAGAGTAAGTTGTATAATTATTTTAGTAAACAAATCTATAATTTTGTTGAGAGTGGTGATGTGAGTGTGGTTGGGTGTTATTGAAAATAAAATTTTTGAAATAATTTTCCTAAAACATATTTTCAAAAGGATGAATATATAATTTAGATTTGGTTAAATTTCAAAATATTTAAATTGAGGATGATTATGATGTTTAATTATTAGAAGAACAAGATAAAGAAAATAGTCAACATGTGACCCAATCAGGAATGGAAATAGCTCATGTTTATCAAAAAAATTTTATTGAAAAAAAATACGCTCTAACATGGACTGAGATAATGGGGGGAAATGAGAACACTCCTATATTAAAATAAATATAACCCACTCTATTAAAAGAGGAATAAAAGTAATAATTATTTGTGAAATCCATAAAATAATAATTAAATCACACTGATATGAATCAATACTTAAATGTTATTGAAAAAATGAAATCATTTTGTGACAGGTAAAAAATAGGACTTCAAACACTATCTTGAAGAAAATGGTATGGTGATCCAAAATAATCTGAGGTTAGTATGTAAAGTTTATAAACTTGTTTATGGTGTTGATGTTGAAAAACAATTCACACTAACATTAGGAATTGAATCTATTATTATTTTCCAATTGGTTATTATTTAATAAATGTTAGATTTTTTCCACATGGTATGATAATAAATTTTTTAGTTGAGTATTTAATTAAGTAGTTATTAGAGAAAAAAAGTTTGGATTTGTTTTCTGAAATCCTGATTCAAAATTATACAAATTGAGAAAGGCCATATATAGACTATAGTATGAAACTAAAGTTTGTTATTATTGATTTGATACATTCTTGAGGAATTTAGTGTTCAATATAGAATTATTTGATCACAACATATAGAATAAAATATAAATAGATTTATAATTTATGGTGGTGGTGTAGGTGGAGGATATCATATTCAATGGAAGAAAGCTGAATTAATTATTAAATATTTCTGAATTAATAAGTTTAATGTTTGAGATGTCGATAAATTATGATTTCACAAAATTTCTTCATGTACTATATCATCAAGATAAGGGGAATACGATCATCTCATCAGTGACGAATACCAAATATTTGTTAAATAAATTTATAATATAAGAGTGAAAGATAGGTTCCACACCGATTTCAGTTGCATCTCAATCTATAATGCATGAGGAGACTAAAATTGTTAAAAAAGAATCATTTGGGGTTTACAATGTATTTCTATATCCATTTAAAATATTACTAAGATATATTATTGGAATAACAGTTCAAAAGTTATCTTAATAAAGAACACCTTGGGGACATGACAAGGATAATGAGGTATATTTAGGGAACATAAAATTATGGTTTTATATTCATGGCTATAAAATATTTGGATTTATTGGCTTACTCACATACATATTATGTTAATGAAATTGTAAATCAAAACAAGTGGTGGAGAATTTTATATCAGTTGAATCAAAATTTTGTAGGTAAGTAAGAAAAATGGTTTTTTTTATTTATGTATTGTATAAACAGATTATATTTTAGTTACTGTGTCTTATACCCAGTTAATATGAATAAAGATGAAATTAAAATATCTTATTCAAGTAGTAAAACAACCAATATTTATTCATTACAATAATACAGTTTTCATTTAATTAATGATGAATTAGGTACAATAATTTTACATAAAACGTATTATTTCTACTTTATAAATGATAATGTGGAGACCAACATTGTAAAACTTGAATTTTTTAGAACACGATATTAGGTGGAATATTTCTTCACTAAATAGTTAGCTCCATAGGTTTTTAATAATCAATAGTTGAACCATTTCTTATAACCAATTCCCTTAAATTAAAGTGGTGTGGATGACCCTCCCAATTTTATTTAATATTATATTTTGATACTATTTTAGATTTTATGGATTTGTCTTTCATTGGGTGAAAGAAAATAAGGTAGATATTATTCACATGTATTTGGATATATTTTATTTCAATTATTTGTTAATTTCTTATTTTATATCATTATAAAACATAATTATTTTTCTTGTTTTCTAAATAAATCATTTACACTTGGAGGATTAGTGATTTGGTAAATTAAATTTGTTGTGATTTGAAATACTAGTAGTGATGATGATATATTAACATTATATAAACTATTTTTGATAAACCCTTAGAAAATTATTGTTAATATGGGATAATAACTAAATTATTAGAAATAAATAAATTGGAATAAAGGGGAATAATGATCTCATCTTGTGGGGAGAATTTTCTAGAAGTAGTGGATTGAAAAAAATAGAGAGGGATATTTTTTGAACTACATGAACTAATATTTTATTTTATTTTATATTAGAATTCAGTTAGATTTCATATGATGTGTTTTTATTTATGTGAAGACTATTATAGTTTAATTAATATGGTTGTATAGATATTTGGAATTATATTGTTGTAGATGGAAATTTCATGTCATGAGAGGAATGGTCACACTATGACTGGAGTATTAGTATGATATGTTGAAAAAGGTATGTGATAAATAAGATACATCAGTTCAGTGACAACTTGGTTATAACATGAATTATTTCTACTTTTTTTAGTGGTAATGATATTAAAGTGTAATATTCTTACACACTATGACATATGTGTGGCACCGTAATAAGGCTTCAGGGATTTTCTATGGTACTTGCTACTGGTAGACGCATGTTTCGTGAATTATATATAGCACCACAAAGAGGATGATCCCACACTATGGTGTGGAATGGATTGTTAAAATATAGTAATGTATTTACTATTTTCGATGCTTAAATTAGGTTCTTATAAAATGTTTTAAACCATATTTTTACTTATGTTATGGTTAATGAAATATTAAAAGAACCCTGAAATATATAACAGTTGAATATGTTAATGGTGAAACTAACCTATCATACTGTGAATGAGTATTTTATACTATTATTAGAATAAATATAGAGAATTTGAATAGAAATGATGATGTCGTAGTGTCTTGATGTATTAGTGGTCATTTGAGAAACTATTTAATGCATATTAAATTTTATATAGTAGAAACCAGTGTAAATATTATCCAAGGGTTGAAATTGAAGAAAAAGGAACTGGATGTTTACTTAGATTTCAATATTGAATTAGAAATTCAAAAATTATTATAGTATACATGGTGGTGGTTGTGAAAGAGAAGGGGTATCACATACAGAAATGAATGGAAAGAATCTTGATGATCTATAAATATACTATCAACAGTGATGTTCATTGAATACTGAACTAAACCATCATTAAATCTGGTCAAAGTTTAATATTTATATTCCTACTAACTATAGTATATGTGGAATGCAGGGTCGAACCCATAGGAGAGGCTATTTTGGCTACTAGTCTTCTAAAAACAAACTAAAAATCCCACTGTTGTCAGTAGTGGGATTGAGTTTCTATTTTTCTATATTTTTTTATCTTTTTTTATTTATTATAATCCACAAATGATACAAAACATTTTTTTAATTTTTTTTCTAAACTGTATCAAAACAAGGAACAAGCTAAAAGAAGTAACAAAGAAACAAAATGCTGAGAGTGAACAATCTAGAGTAATAAGTATAGGGAAAACATCAACTCTACTGGTTTTGAAAACATTCCTTCTCAAAAAAGTGATTACATCTAATACCAATGAAAATGAGTGATTTATTTCCATCGCTAGGAGATAAATCACTCAAGCCGAAAAATCCTGGAGTTCGCCTCTCCAAGATTAATCAACATGAGAATTCCAGTTTGAAAAGATCATAGAACTAACTCATTGTATGTTCTGTAGTCTTTTATTTCCATTTAAATGTTCAAGAAAATTAATCCACATTTAAAATCATCGTATGAATGTTGAAATATGAGATTAAACGCAGGTGGTACATTGCAATTGAATGCGATCAGAACTGATCTCACTAATCAATCCCGATCACGTTAAAAATGATAGTGAGAGGAGATAAGGACGATAACTAGTAGACTCAATTTTTAACTCGAACTAGAAGTATTTAGCCTATCATAATATCTATTTCGTAAACTATATTCATTCAATTATAGTGGAAGATAATTTAAAGAGAACAGAGGAAGAAAACTCCCTCTGCTCGCATGAATTACTACTCCTAGCCCTCGGGTCTCCGAGGAGAGGTCTCTGAGAGGTGTTCCAGAATTCACCTATAAGGTCCTTGCTCTTCTCCCTTGTCTGGTGCGGTTTTCTAATGCATGAAAATATACATCCCCCTCTAGTGATGTGCTTTTTTGAGTGAATGAGAGTACCCCACTTTTAATTCCTATGGATACTCTACTTTTAATCCCACTTTCATCTGCTGTTTGTCACCAACCACTTCCACCGACTTCAGAAGTCCCTCAGTTGTGCACTGCACATGTGTGCTTTTTTCATGACAAGCACGTCGTGCTAGAAATTCCCTCATAGCTAACTCTCAGTGAATTATTTAGATGAATGTGGATGTGTTTTAGTCCCTTGAATAAACTTTTAATAGAAAAACATACAGAAAAAAAGACGAGAAGGAAATAAATTAATATTTAAATTCATTATTTAATTAAATATTTTAAAAGATTTATTTAAAAAGTTATTTATTCTTATTAATTAAAGTTATCAATATTAATTTAAAAGTTTATTATTATTTATATATTAAATTATTTACTAATTTATTTTAATTAGATTAGCTTATTTAAGTTCAAAATAAATTATTATGTGTTTAATTTTATTAACAAATAACTTTTTAGTATGCCACATTAAATTAATTTAAAATTAATTTAGATATTCTTATTAATTAGTTAAGTTAAATTAAATTATTATTAAATTTAATTATATTATTAATTCTATTTTATAAATTAATTATTTAGTATTTATTATTTATTCATAACTATAATTATTAAGTGTTTAAGTTAAGTTATAATTATCATTATTATTATTTTAAATTAAGTTTTTGTTAGTGTATTATTTTAAGTTTATCTTAAATTATTTATTTATCTTCTCCCCCCACCCAAATTGCGGTGCTATAGGGGGAGGGTTTCTTCTCCTGGATTGTAGTACGACAGCAACTGCGGGACTTTTCAACACCAGCTCAGACAGCCTCCAGCAAGCGGCATCGCCTTCAGCTTCTCCTCAGGAGACGGCATGGCGTCTCAGAAGTCCAGGTGGCTCTTTGTGGTATCCTCCTTCTTTCCTAATTTTTCTGAGCTTCATTTATGTCACATCTCCTCTCTGATTTCTACTTTACCAAATCTACAAGTGGTATGGCCTTGACAGTGGATCTCCTCGGCTTCGCCTCCACATCTTGCAGCGGTGGGCATGACATCCTTCAGGTGAGAAAGCTCCTCCTTCAAACTAGAAAAAATCAGGCTTTGACGATTACACAACTCCCTCCCAAGTTCGGCGCACAGGAGGGTTCTCTTTCCTTCTGAAGACAGTCATGCTTCTCCCTACAGCTTCACTGCTCCACCATACATCCGCGACGGTGTGATCCAATAGTGGCTGGATGAATTTTCAGCGTATCGGCCTCCTTCAGAGAAGAATTATCATGGTGACTTGCGGTAGAAGACTGACGGAAAATCTCCCCTTCCTCATGGCTCATTCCCCTTCAGCAGCGGCGAGAAGATCTTGGGTAGAGATAGACCACTCAGACCCGAATCATCTGCCTGTAGCACCTGTTTCGGTAAACAACGGATTCAACATATTTGGAATTTTCAATTGTTGGGATTTTGTTCGATCTGTGCATGAGATTAGAATAGGTCTTCAAAATTGAGTTTCATTTAGTTAGAATCTTGATTTGGGTTTGGTATATGGAATTTGAGATGATTTTTTGTGGTAATACTGGCCAGAAGGTTGATACGGTGGCTGGGAAGATAATGACCTGGTGCCATGGTAGAGAGAGCTTTATAGGGATGAATACTAAGACTATAATGGAGATTCACGATGGATGGTACTTGCGGTTTTTGTGAAAACATGAGGAAGAGGAAACCAGTTATAGGAATGGTAGAGTAAACTAGATTTGGGGTTGCAGCGGGTGAAGATAGAGAGAAGTGCGAGAGGATACGGTGCATGGAGACATCATGAGACATCTTGGAACTGGTGAGACAATAATAGGGGTTTCACGATGGTTGTGTCACTGTAAAAGGATTACGGTGAGATAATAAAAGATATGGTGCATGGAGACACCGTGAAGATAGAGTGGAAGAGACATAGTGAGACCATTAGGAGACCAGTGCGTGGAGACATTGTGACCGTAATGAAATTTTGTACCTGCAAAATAAACAGAGAAATTATTTATAATATAAATAAAATAATATCAAAATAATTAATCAAAAATTAAACTGAATTAAAACAATTGAAAATTTAAATAAAATGTAAACTTTATTAAATTTATAAAACCAATTAAACATAAGTTAATTTATTAATAACTTCAATAAGTAAATTTTAAATTTCTAAAAAATTAAAAATAAAATTAAAAAGAAACTAACTTATTAAAATATTAAAGTAAAATTAAACATTTATATAACAAAGTAAAATTATTTAAAGTATTTACTTTAAAAAAATTAATTAATTTAAATTATACAGATAATTATTATATTATTAAACCATTATGTTAATTAATGAAATAGAATTTAAATAGTGTTAATAAAAATAAAACAAGTTTATAATCTTATATTATAATTAATGAATTATTAATAGACATCTAATAATTATATTATATTATTTAATTTTTTAACACATGCAATGTTAAATAAAAGATTCATTATCTTAGTGAAAAAGTAGAATTAATTAATTAGCTTACCAATGTTAAATTATTAACTATGCAGACAAAACTATCAAAGTAAATAAAAAGTCAGTAGACTATAAAATTAAAGAAAGAGATAAATTATTTATTTTCAACCATATAATACACGATTAATTAAAAAAATTGATTAAATTGATAAATTTATTTATAGAAACACAAAAGTGTTAATATATAGTATAAAACACAAGGATAGCTAATTAAACAATTAAAAATTAACAAAATGATGTGGTGAAACAAGTGTTTTTAAGACCACATAAAATTCCCCCACACTTAAACACTATTTGTCCTCAAAAAATTCCATGTTTTATTAAACTTGAAAACAAAAGTATGTTTATAATTTAGATCAAAATGTCACATGTCCATAACATTAAACAGATGACTTCAAAAACATGTCAATAGGATTTTAGAAACTAAGTTTCTCAAATGAACCTTTCTTAGAACAAATACTCACTGGTAGTAAAGAGATAAATTAATCAATAAGAAATGATAGTGTCACGCCTCATATGTGGTATTGTTAAGTGACCAACATCAATCCAAGATCAAGTCCAAAGACCGAGGGTGACAAAAATTAAAATTTATGTGGAATTAAGAACTTATCATTAGGAACTTTATACTTTTACTTTATCATCTAGATTCCAAAAATAAATAATTTTGTTTGTGAATCACCTCAATGATAGAACCTAAATGACTCCCATATAAACCAGTTGACCCCTTCTTCATCTGGCGTTCATCATTCCCCTCACATTAATGAACTCATTTTTGACCCTAGACACTTTATCTTATTTTTCCCAAGCCATGTGTCATGTGTTAAGCACTGTGCAATGCACTTATTCAAAGTGTACAGAGGGCTTAATGTAAACAAAAATGCAACCAGCATCTAGAGTCTCAGACACTCACCATGGGATCCTAGATGCCCAAATTACTCCAGTTTCAAAATATTTATAAAAACCATTTAAATTGTCTCATTAAAATGATTAATTTTTATAATTAAAAGAAAAATGAGTCACCTATGATCAAAATCAAATTTCCAATTCCAAGAGTTATAATCATAATTCC
Source organism: Viscum album (assembly GCA_963277665.1). NCBI lineage: Eukaryota > Viridiplantae > Streptophyta > Magnoliopsida > Santalales > Viscaceae > Viscum > Viscum album. The sequence goes on along the minus strand of OY728122.1, from coordinate 570,885,427 downwards.
ATTAACAGATCACCCATGTCACTCTCAGAAGTAATGCCTAAACCACAATATCCATTAGATAACTAAGATAGACCACTCAATAATTATCCATTATCACTAATTTCAGATTCAAAACAAATATTAACTTCTATAAAGGTATTTTTCCTAAGGAAGGACCCAATTGAGAATAGATAAAATCCAAAAATTATGTATGAATTTTGAAAAAAATTAACCATTTTTAAGAAAATTTTTGAAATTGTAGTGGGAATTGATGGGATTTCAATTAATCACAGTTTAACATGGTCAAGAATTAACCACCTCCCCCACACATAGAACCCAACTTTGTCTCCAAAGTTGACTTCCAAATGGGAGAAGAATAATTAATCAATTAAGGTTCAAAACAGATTTTCAATTAAGTAGATTTACCATGTGTATAAAGGTCACATTAAAGTTAAAAAAATTAGTTTTCCATAATAGATAAATAATCAACAGGTTAATTATCAAGTATATGCATTAACATTTATGTCCATTGGATTATTTCCAATATAGCTCAAAAGAAGCATATAAGGTTTGGGTGCACAATTAATTCGGTGAAAGTAAGTTTAGAAAAATTTATTCAGTTAGATATTCAATAAAGCATAAAAAGTTCATGCTAGACACCCCAACATTAATTATATTTAAAAGACCAGCAGCATGTACTCCCCCACACATAGATTCAAGCGGTGAAAAGATTTTAGTAACAATGCAATTCAATTTCCAGCAGTGAAGTATATACAAAGTTTTTTATTTAAATAGTGACATACAGAAAAATTACATTCCAGTACAAGCAGAATTTTAAACATATACAGAATTTTTATTTTGGTAGCAAGAAAAGTAGTAGAATTTAATATAGTTCAAATCATGCAACAGAATTTTCGGTACACATGTAGCAGATTTTTTCTATTACAAGCAGAATTTCTCAGCAAGAAAAACATGCAGCAGATACATTTATAAATCATTAAGGAGCAGAAAAATGTAACAAACAATAATAGTAAGATACTTCCCTAACTAGGTTTTCCATTACTCCTTCGGCATGGGAATTCAACTCCTTAAATGACACAGCAACATCATCCTAAAAACAAAGAGCATGTTAACCACAAAAAATTTATCAGGATAGAAAGTGCATACATAATGAAACATGGAATCACTTTATTCAAAGTAAAACCAGAACATAAACAATATTAAACACAAAAAAGTACATGGGTTTACTCCCAAGAAGCAGTGAATTTAAATTATTCAGTTAGACCGCATTCAAGAACATTTTTCTAGCATAGTGATGGTAGCCAAGCCCTTGGGTTGTCCCTCAAAATAAAGTTTCAGTCTATTCCCATTAACTAACATGGGTTTATTCTCTTCTCCTAAAATTTCAACAGCTCCATTATTAAGCACTCTCACTACAGTAAAGGGTCCATACCACTTGGACTTCATCTTTCTAGAAAAGAGTTTAAGTATAGAGTTAAAGAGGAGGACCTTCTGTTTAGGTTTTAATTCTTTGTTTTGATTGATAGAATCATGAAATATTTTATTCCTATCTTTATAAATTCTTGAATTATCATAAATCTCTCTCCTAATATCGTGAAGTTCACTCAGATCAAGTAATCTACTCTCACCATCACTCGTAAACTCAATGTTTAGAGCCTTAAATACCTAATAATACTTATATTTCAACTCCACATGTAAATGACAGCATTTCCCAAACAACAGCCTATAAGGAGACAAGCCTATTGTGGTTTTTAAAGCTTTTCTATAAGCCCATAAAGCTTCATCCAATTTAAGAGACCAGTCTTTCTTAGAGTTTGATACAGTTTTCTAAAGTATTTGTTTCAGTTCCCTATTTGAAATTTCAACCTGTCCACTGGACTGTGGATGATAAGGAGTACCAGTTTTATAAACACAGCCATATTTCTACATTAAATTATTAAATTTATAGTTCTTAAAGTGTGTTTCATTATCATTGATTAAAGCTCTTGGGACTCCAAATCTTGTAAATATTTTCTTTTTATCAAATTTTGTTACAGAATTGGACTGATTGTTGGGCAGTGCCACTACCACAAACCATTTCGATACATAGTCTACAACAACAAAAATATACTCATTCACATGAGATGATGGAAATGGACCCATGAAATCTAAACCCCAAACATAAAAAATTTCAACTCCCAAAATTCCTCTTTGAGGTAACTCTTGCTTCCTACCAACGTTTCCCAGCCTTTGGAACCTATCGCAACCAACTACAATGCTCCTAGTATCCTTAAAAGGGTAGGCCAATAGAAACCAAATTGATGTACTTTTTAGCGGTTCTTTCACCACCATGGTGACCTCCCCATTGTGTGGAGTGACAACTTTCTAAGACAGTCAACATCTATTCTTCAGGAACTCACCTCTTAAGGATACCATCAACACCTCTCCTAAAAAGAAAAGGATCATCCCAAAGGTTGTATTTAAGTTCAGAAATGAATTTATTTCTTTGGTAATTGGACAGATTTCTGGGAAATACACATGCCGCCAGGTAGTTGTCAAAATCTCCAAACCAAGTAGATTGCCTGATAGAAACAGTAAGCAGCTTCTCATTAGGAAAGGAAGAGTTGATCTCCCTAGGATCTTCAGAATGGGTAAGAGTAAGCCTAGAAAGGTGATCAACAACTAAATTTTCAGCTCCCTATTTATCCCAAATTACTAAATCAAATTCTTATAACAATAGAATCTATCTAATCAGCCTGGGCTTAGTTTCTTTCTTGGACAGAAAATACTTTAAAGCGGAATTATCAGTGAAAATGATGACTTTGGAACCTAAAAAGAACTGTCTAAACTTCTCAAGAGAAAATAAACAGCTAACAATTTCTTTTTAGTGGTGGTGTAATTATTTTGGGCATCATATAGCAGTATACTAGCATAATAAACCACATGTAGTTTTATATCCTTCCTCTTTCCAAGGACAGAACCTACATCCATGTCACTAACATCACACATAAGCTCAAAAGGTAGTTTCCAGTTAGGTGTAGTAATGATGGGCGATGTAGTGAGTTTCTCTTTAAGAAAATTAAATGATTTCAAACATTTTTTATTAGAATTGAAAGGTGTATCCTTGACTAGAAATGAACACAAGGGCATAGTTTTTTTTGGAAAAATCTTTTATGAATCTCCGGTAGAAACCAGCATACCCTAGTAAACTTCTAGCACCCTTTACATTAATAGGAGGTGGAAATTTTTTAATAACACCAATCTTAGCAGTATCAACTTCTAGACCTCTCTTAGACACCTTATGACCAAGAACTATACCTTCTGTAACCATGAATTGACATTTCTCCCTATTAATAACAAGGTTGGTTTCAATGCATCTTTCCAAGACTAACTCATGATTTCCAAGACAAGAATCAAAAGTACTACCCAAAATGGAGAAATAATCCATGACAACCTCAATAATTCTCTCAATCATATATGAAATGATAGCCATCATACACCTTTTAAAGGTGGCTGGAGATACACACAACCCAAAGGGAATCCGCATGTAGGAAAATGTTCCAAAGGGGAAAGTGAAAGTGGTCTTTTCCTGATCCTCTGGAGCAATAGGAATCTAGTTGTAACTAGAATACCCATCCAGAAAATAGAAAAACTCATTTCCAGCAAGCCTCTCAATCATTTGATCCATGAAGGGCATTGAAAAATGGTTTATCCTAGTGGATTCATTAAGCTTACTATAATCTATACAAACTCTCCATTTTGTGGATTTACTAACATGGACTTCTTCATTTTATTCATTTTAAAAAATAGTGAAACCTCCCTTCTTGGGGACAACCTGGACAGGGCTGACCCAAGAACTATTAGAAATGGGATAAATAATTCCAGTGTCTAGCAATTTAATCACTTCCTCTCTCTCAACTTCTTTCATGTTTGGATTTAATCTTCTTTGACATTCTACCCTAGGCTTATGATCAGTCTCCAAAGTTATTTTATACATACATAATGAGGGACTAATACCCTTGATATCAGATATTGTCCAGCCTATGGCAGATTTAAACTTTTTTAACACACTCAACAATCTTTCGTCTTGGGTTTCATTAAGTTCAGCTGAAAGTATTACAGGCAAAGTGGAGTTCTCAAACAGAAATGAATATTTAAGATGAACAGGGATTGGCTTTAGTTCAAGAGTGGGTGGTTATACACTCAAAGGAAGACTCTTAGGCCTAGGAGGTCCAATATCTTCAACATATTTCTTGTAAGGAGTATTCAAAGATGAATGATTTTCAATTTTATGTTTAGATTCAAAAGTAACAGTGCCATTGTCCAGAGTGAGCAGTACACTGTCCCGATTTTCCAGATCATATTTTAACAAGTTTATCAAAGAAGAATCATCTAGTCGTCTTATAATTTCTCCCTCAATAACATCAAAGTGTTCATCAAGGTTGGTGTTAATAGAGACACCCTCGCATTTACTTAAAAAGCTCATAAGTTCAGAAACAGAGGACCCTTCTACAGAAGAAACCAGAAAGTTGTCTAGTTCTGGAAAATTTTCCATATTTGGAGTTTGATCAATATTTTCAATTTCTAAAATAGATTCAATAGTATTTTCAACTTCAAAATTATCCTCTTCAATAGAAGATTGATTTTCAGATTCGTCTGAGTTTCCAATTGAGTTCTCATTTTCTAAAGACTCTATCACTGGACAGTTTTTAGAAAAAGTTGTTCCTTTCACATTTTTAAACACATCGAACTCTTCTTGTTGTTCTCCAATTTATTGATTAATTGACCCTTTGAGACATCAATGACAGCACCACCTATGGCAAAGAAGGGCCTACCCAAGATGATGGGCACCTCTTGATTACACTCCATGTCTAAGAATAAAAAGTCAGTAGGTAGAAACTGTTTTCCAATCCCAACTAGAAAATTATCTACCCTACCCACAAGATGAGTGAAAGATCTATCAGCTAACTATAGTATGAATGTGGTGGGTTAAAGGTCACCCAACCTCAACTGTTGAAACAGTGAGAATGGGAGCAGATTAATTCTGACACCTAAATCACACAAACAGTTGAGTTGATCAGAGTTTCCTAGTGTGCAAGGTAAGACAAAACTTCCTGGGTATTTCAGTTTAGGTGGGATTTTCTTTGGAAGTACAACACTACACTCTTCAACGAGGCTGTAAGTAGCAAATTCATATAAGGTATTGTTTTTTGAAACAATTTTCTTCAAATATTTCAATTAATAGGGGATTTTAATTAAATCTTGAATGAACAGAATGTTTACTTGAAGTTTATAAAGAAGACCAAGGAATTGAAGAAGTTCAGACCTGGTGTAACTTTGAGGTTTCAGCTTCTGAGGGAAAGGGATGGGTGGGAGAAAATTTTTCAGGATAGTAGGTATATCCTTCACCTATTCATAAACTTTTTATTTTCCTTTATTCTTTTGATTTTTAGAAGAAGTTTTATCTTGAGTTTCATGTGACAGATTCAGATTTAGTTTATTTTCAAGAATTTTTTATGAATTTCCTGCATGTGAACAAAGAAGATTTTTATTACCAGATTGTAGAAGATTTTCACTTTGGGAATTTTCATGGTCTTTTTCAGTAACATTTTGAGTATTAAGACCACTTCTAGTGACCGCATCCATGGAATTCCATTTAGGGTTATGTTCAGTGGTACTTGGAAGTCTACCTTTTTCCCTAGATGAAAAATCCCTTGTAAGTTGAGCATGTTGTGTTTCCATATTCTGCATTCTAACATCAGTTTTCTTTTTATCAAATTACTATTGACTTTGATGTTGGGTTAGATGATTCAAGATTAGATCAAGCTTAGAAGACATGTGACTATCATTGTTTCCTTGTGTATTTGAAGACTCACCCCATTGTTGATTTTGAAATTTTGTTCTTAGTTGGTTAGAGTAATTAGGGGCAGTGGATTGTTTTATTAAGCCTTTATCATTCCAAGACAGATTAGGGTGATTCCTATAGCCTTGATTGTAATTATTTGAAAATGGATCTTCTTTCAGAGGAATCCTAGGACCATATTTATCAATTTCTGAGTTCTCTTGTTGTTGGATGGCATATCAAAATTAGGATAGAAGTTTTTAGTATACCCAAACATACCACACTAGACACATTGTTCCCTTAAATATTGATTGGTATTTTGACAACCAAGTTGATTAACAGTTTTTTTAGAATTATGGTTCATTAAGGATTGAAGTTGGTTGGTGATTTCAGCCAGTTGATCTTGAGTTTCATTCATTGAACCAGTGTTTGGGTTAACATTTCTATTGACTCTTTTTATTCTTTAATTTTTATGTTGTGAATTCAGTACAAGATTATTAAATATCTTTCTAGGTTCTTCATTTGTTTTATCATTGTAATTACCCCCAACAGCTTGATCAACTAGGTTCTGTCGAGAGGAGGATAGCCTTTAATAGAATGTATCCATAAGAAGGTGTGATGGGAGTTGATGATGGGGACACTACCTATGAAAATTCTTGAATCTATCCCAATATTCATGAAATGATTCTCCATCCTCTTGATAAATACTATTTATTTTTGTTCTAAGTTCTCCTTTATGTGTTTGGGGATAGAATTTCATTATGAAATAATTATACACTTGATCCCATTTTTCAAAAGTGTTCTCATCTAGCCTCATAAACCAATTTCTAGCATTACCTTTAAGACAAAAGGGAAATAATCTCATTCTATGTTCATTTTCTGTGAGTCCTACAAGAGGTAATTGCTGCATAGTGTCGTAGAAGTCTCTAATTAAGGCAAGAGAGTCCACATTAGAGAGCCCATTAAATGCAGGCAGTAGTGAAATGTGTGGCTATTTAAATTCATAATTTCTAGCCCTAGGACTTAATCTAATGGATGATGGATTTCTTGAAACTTGAGGAAGTTGAAACTCTATCATCCTAGCCCTTTCATTTTCATCTAAGAGTTTTGGTTGATTTTGGTAATTATTAGGAGCAGGAACTCTATTATCTAGATTTTCCATTTCAATTTTGTTCTTCTTTCTTAAAGTAGTGACATGTTTATCTAATTCAAGGCTTAGGGGCTCTAATCTAGCATGATAAGTTCTTGTGCTCATGAAAACAACAGTAACATCACTTAGTAGTTATAGTTTAGAATGATAAGTAATAGTTTTTTTTACAGTTGTCAAAATTTTCAATTCTTTTTAAAAAGATATTTATATATGTGTTTTTTTTGAGTAATGGCTCATTCCTTCCCCAGAAACGGCACCAAAAACATGAACTAAACTGTCATTAAAGCCGGTAAAAGTTTAATATTTATATTCCTACTAACTACAGTATATGTGGAAAGTAGGGTTGAACCCACAGGGAAGGATATTTTGAATACTAGTCTTCTAAAAACTAATTAAAACCCCACTATTATTAGCAATGGGATTGAGTTTCTATTTTTCTACACTTTTTTATATTTTACTATTTATTATAAGCCACAAATGAAACAACACATTTTATTTAGTTTTTGTTCTAAACTGTATCAAAACAAGGAACAAGCTAAAATAAGTAAAAAATAAACAAAATGCTGAGAGTGAACAATATAGAGTAATATGTATGCGGAAAACATCAACTCTACTGGTTTTGAAAACATTCCATCCCAAAAAAGTGATTATAACTAATACCACTAAAAAGGAGTGATTTATTTCCCTTGCCAGGAGACAAATCACTCAAGCAGACAAAATCTAGAGTTCATCAACCACTACCACCGACTTCATAAGTCCCTCAGTTGTGCACAGCATACATGTGCTTTTTTCACGACAAGCACATCGCGCTAGAAATTCACTCGTAACTAACTCCAGGTGAATTATTTAGATGAATGTGGACGTGTTTTAGTCCCTTGAATGAACCTGAAAAAGAAAAACACACCGAACAATAAAAAAACAAGAAAGAAATAAATTAATATTTAAAGTCATTAGTTAATTAAATATTATAAAAGATTATTTATAGGGTAATTTATTCTTATAAATTAAAGTTATAAATGTTAATTTAAAAGTTTATTATTATTTATAAATTAAATTATTTACTATTTTATATTAATTATATTATCTTATTTAAGTTAAAAATAAGTTATTATATATTTAATTTTATTAAGAAATAACTTTTTATTATGCCACATTTAATTAATTTAAATTTAATTTATATATTATTATTAATTAGTTAAGTTAAATTAATGTTTTATTAAAGTTAATTATATTATTAATTATGTTTCATAAATTAATTATTTAGTATTAATTATGTATTCTTAACTATAATTATTAAGTGTTTAAGTTAAGTTATAATTATCATTATTATTATATTAAATTAAGTTTTTGTTAATGTATTATTTTACGTTTTTTTAAAATTATTTGTTTATCTTCTCCCCCCCAATCACGGCACTACAGGGGGAGGGTTTCTTCTCCTGGATTGTAGCATGGAACCATCCGCAGAACTCCTCAACACCAGCTCAGACGGCCTCTAGCAGGCGGCATCGGCTTCAGCTTCTCCTCAGGCAACGACGTGGCATCTCAGAAGTGCAGGTGGCTCTTTGCGGTATCCTCTTTCTTTATTGCTTGGTCAGAAATTCATTGACAGCACATATCCTCTCTGATTTCAACTTTACTAGATCTATAAGTAGTACGTCCTTGACAGTGGATCCCCTTGGCTTCACCTCCTCATCTTTCAGCGGTGGGTACGACATTCTTCAGGTGAGAAAGCTCCTCCCTCAAACCAGTGAAAATCAGACTTCGACTATTACACAACTCCCTCCCAAATTCGGCGCACAGGAGGGTTCTCCTTCCTCCTGAAGATAGTCGCGCTTCTCCCTGCAGCTTCAGTGCTCCACCCTCCATCCGTGGCAGTGTGATCCAATAGTGGCAGGATGAATTTCTAGTGGGTACGGCGGTTCAGCCTCCTTCAGATAAGAAGTAGCATGGTGAATTGTGGTAGAAGACTGATGGTGAAGCTCCCCTCCATCATAGCTCATTCCCCTTCAGCAGTGGGGAGAAGATCTTGGCCAGAGACAGACCACTCAGACCCAAATCCTCTGCCTGTAGCACCTGTTTCGGTAAATAATAGATTCAACATATTTGGAATTTTCGATTGTTGGGATTTTGTTCGATTTGTGCATGGGATTGGAATAGGGCTTCGAAATTGAGTATGATTTAGTTTGAATATTGATTTGGGTTTGGTCTATGGAATTTGCGATGATTTTTTGTGGTAATTCTGGCCAGAAGGTTGATATGGTGGCTGGGAAGATGATGAATCAGTGCCATTGCAGAGAGAGTTTTATAGGGATGAAGACTGAGACTACGATGGAGATTCACGGTGGCTGTTACTTTCGGTTTGTGTGAAACCATGAGGAAGTGGAAACTGGTTATAGGAATGGTAGAGTAAACTGGATTTGGGGTTGCAACGGGTGAAGACAGAGAGCAGTGAGAGAAGATACGGTGCGTGGAGACACCTTGAGACATCTTGGAACTGGTGAGACGGTAATAGGGGTTTCAAGGTGGTTGTGTCACCATAAAAGGATTACAGTGAGACAGTAAAAGATACGGTGTGTGGAGACACCATGAAGATAGAGTGGAAGAGACACGGGAGACCGTGAGGAGACCAGTGCATGGAGACACCATGCCCATAATGAAACTGTGAACCTGCAAAATAAACAAAGAAATTAATTAGAAAATAAATAAAATAAGAACCAAATAATTAATCAAAAATAAAACTGAATGAAAATAATTGAAAATTTAAATAAAATGTAAAAATTAATGTATTTATAAAACCAATTAAACTTAATTTAATTTATTAATAAATTAAATAAGTAAATTTTAAATTGATGCAAAATTAAAACTAAAATTAAAAAGAATCTAACTTATAAAAAGATTAAAGTAAAATTAAACATTTATATAAAAAAGTGAAATTATTTAAATTATTTACAATAACAAATTTAATTAATTTAAAGTAGACAGATAATTATTATATTATTAAACCATTATGTTAATTAATGAAATAGAATTTAAAGAGACTTAATAAAAATAAAAAAAGATTATAATCTTATATTATAATTAACGAATTATTAAAATACATCTAATAATTAGATTATATTATTTAATTTTTTTAATAAATGCAATGTTAAATAAAAGCTTCATTATCCTAGTACAAAAGAAAAATTAATTAATTAGCTTACTAATGTTAAATTATTAACTATGCAGACAAAACTGTCAAAGTAAATAAAAAGTCACTAGACTATAAAATTAAAGCAAGAGGAAAATTAATTATTTTAAAGCTTATAATACACGATTAATTACAAAAATTGATTAACCTGATAAATTTATTTATAGAAACACAAAATTGTTAATATTTAGTATAAAACACAAGGATAACCAATTAAACCATTAAAAATTAACGAAAACATGTGGCAAAACAAGTGTTTTTAAGACCACATCAAATACATGGAATTGGAAGGTGATGTGTAGTGAAAATGAGATATATTAATGATCAATCTTAGAACTTTAACATCCAAATAAATTTTTTGAAAATAAGGGAGGGATGATAATATATATCATGGATAAGATCGTTTAAGGTTTTTTTAACCTTTGATAGATTTCATTGGGATTTTGAACTAAGTATCAATTTTATCTTTATAACCCTCTTGAAAGTAGTGAGTGAGAGAGTGAATGTTTCCGTTGAACTTAGATGAGAAATGAGAAGGTCCTAAATATTTAAATAACATTCAATTTAATTAGTGTTTAATTGTAATATAAATTAACCATAGATATGTTCTCCTTGGATGTATCCCATTATGAGTGAGCAATGTAAAATCATTGTGATATTTTATATTTACTATTTTTCATTTGAATATAAATATATGATATATTTTATGTGTATTTTCCAATCTGAAGACAAGATATAGTTTTTTTAAAGATATATTTAATTTTTCAAGAAAACCTAATTCATCCCCACCACTCTTAGTACATACCACAAGACCACATGTTACAACAAAAACATATCAATAAATTTCAAAACAAAACTATTTATCACATAATATTTCAACACATGATTTAATTCATGTTATTATTTTGACTTAAAGTGACAGTATCCCTTCACATTCACCACAAAAAATCAACCCACCCTTAAATATAATTATTATGAAATAAAATATCAATATGAAACATACAACAAATACCATCCAATCATCAAATAATACACACAATACATACCATCACCCACTATGGTGTTTTGCATAGATGACACCTCTCCCCATCTATATCATACATTTAATTTAACTTCCTCTCAAATAATTACTCATTTCTCATACCCAATTTATTAAATTTCATAAATATATTTTTATAATAAAAAATAGTTTTTTAAATAATTTCATCAAAATACCTTATATAAAATTCAAATTATATAAAATAAAAGAATCCATGTATTAAAAATAAACAATTTCCATAACCAAAACCCTTGGTTTATTACAAAAATATAAAAACCTATGTTTTGAAAAATTTCTAAAAAAAATATTCCAAATTTATTTTCATAAAATTATTTAATAAACATAAAAAATTTAATAAAGAACTAAAATCATATAAACCATAAAACATGGAATCATAATCCACTCAATAATAAATAGAATTTTTCTACATTAGATGGAAATTCAAATAAATCCAATAAACAATAGGTCCAATATCAAAAATTATGATTCAATCATTAAAATCCAAGTAACAGGAACAAGATATCATTATTAATCACTTGATTATTTGAAATACACAATTCAACTACATAAAATACAATTAAATAAGATTTTTCCTCTTATTGTGAGAAATTAAAAGAGATAGAAAAGTCTTAGATACAAAATTATTATTCATATTTAACATTAAATATGAATCTCTTATGATATATAATAGAGAGAGACACATTTTTCTTCAGTATATAAGATTAAATATATCCTCCAATAATATATATGGTCTTCACTCTCAATAATAACACATTGATGGGATTTAATTAAAGTAAATAGTGGTTTTAAAAACTCAAAAGATATAACATAAAACCAATTTCATTATTCTATTTCATGGTCCTAAAGACTGAGCATCATGACCATATAGGCTTCTCTACCTAAAAAATCTAGATTGAAATGTCTCATTACATGGTCGCTAGGGTCGTGCACCTAATTTTATATTTCTGATATATTAAAAAATATGTCATGCATGGTTCTCTTGGCCACTTCCTACAACAATTCTCTAATCCTGGAAATATTTTATATCCCATTAAAAGTTAAAGGCCACTATAATTATAAAATAAATTACTTACTAAGTGTATGGTGTCATAATCATCCTGAATATAGGACTTTATATCCTAAATAAGTCATTTTGATCTATTTTATATGAATAATTATTCACATTATTTATGGATCTAATACTATTTCACCATAGTATCTTCTTCAATCAATCTATGCTATCATCACACCCATACCAAATGTATAGTCCATATTCTCTTGATCTTATTCTACTTATTTGTGAACCTCACTACCCATTTTATAAAGGTTTTAACTAGTTCAAAATACACTATATTTAAAAGGAGAACATATAATATATCTAATTTGTATTTAATAGTCTGGTTAATTTTTAGTACATCATTCGCTACAACATACATTTGTGGAAATTACAAATGGTAGTAAAAGTCTCGTACCCACTCCACATTATTGGAAATACCTATGAACCAGTGTGTTAGCTTCCTTTATATACTAAGTCATATATGTCCCAAATACTGTAACACTCAAAATAATGGAATGATATCCATATGTAAAGTTTAATGGTCATCAAATACATTCAATATAAAAATTATTTCATGGTTAACACATCATCAATTTCATTCAAATTTAATGAATATTTCCCATATCTTCTACAAAAAACTCTAACACATTAGATATTTTTTTCAAACATTGTCCCAATAAAAGTGTGTTCCAATATAACATCCATATAGTGCTTCAAATATAACCATATGAATCAATTAATTTTTTTTATTATTTTAATAAAACGTTCCTAGAGAAAAATTATCCCCCAATGATTCTTCTAAATCACAAACAAATTCTGAACACATGTCTTATAATTATTTTGTGGCCTATTTCAATTTATCATCACTATGAGAATGATATAGAATATATATATATATAGTTTTTTACCAATCACTATATGAAATCATTTACAAAATCATTTATTGAATAATTAATCTTTATCCAAAATGATAGATAATGTAACTATGTAATCCCTAACCCCTTCATATATATATATATATAATATACTCAGGTATTCTAATATGAATGTCTCTGGAGTGGGTAGGAAGTGAGCCAACTTCATGAAGAAATATACTATTAAAAAGACAAAATAAATTTTATCAAATGATATATGTAATCAAACCAAAAAAAATATTTTCCAACCCTTTTTTTATTTCAATATAAGAAATGTTTTAAAAAGTCTCACAATTCATTGATACTCTACCTTCACCTATTGGAAAGTCAACCATCAAGAGATATAATTGGTTCACTATATAATTATCCCTACCCACTTGAACTATCTTCAAATGATATAATACATTATAATATTTCCAATATAAAATACCAAACAAGAGTTATGTAATTCCTTTTTAACAACATCCTTATTGTCCAAATATACCGCCACTCGATCTTAGACGTATAACATCCAGCATGATTCTAGTGTCCATCTCTCAAGGATCTCCCAAAATTTTATGATGCTTCTCATATTTATATTTTTAATATTAGTAATTTTATATCCATTTACTTAGTAAAAAATAAATAAGTGATTTTTAATTGACATAAAAATATATTACTTAACTTATCACTAGCCTATAGATTTAAATATATCATTGATCCCATTAGCTATTACAAACTCTTTGATTCACTAACCATGTGAGTATTCCTACTAAATTAATATTTTATGAAATTACCATCACCTAGTACATATATAAATTAATATTTAAATTAGAAATATAATACACCCATCTATATTTTCTCAAGTTCATATCACGTTGAGAATAAATATATCTTAGTCTTTTACTATCTAAGTATGACATGAAAAAATTTCCAAATAAGAAAAATATCCATCTATTCAAGTCATACAGTAGCCCCACAATCTTTATATCTTATATAGGATTGTTTTTATCATGTATAGATAAAATCATCAATCATTAATCACCGCATTACCTAATTATAACACTAGATGAATCATAGTCTATTGAGAACCCCTCATTAAATTATTGAAAGGTCATCACTATAACCAATGTAAACTACATATTTAACTCATAAAAAGTTTCCTATATCTTCTCTTCCCACTCAAATTTCATAATCTTATACATCAACAACATCATTAGAGTTTTTATCCTAGAAAATCATTCATTGATGTTTTTATAGTAATCATTCAATCTGAGGAAACTCTAAATCAAGAAGAATACTTGTTTAGCTCCCAAGTCATCATAATATAAACTTTTTATTGATTAACTGAGATAGTTTTCTTATAAATAATATATAATAATATCCTCCAATATTGAATCAAAAAATGATATATTAGTAGTTTCTCATAAAATCTATTCTTTTTTTGTGTCTCAAGTACAATCCTCATATTCCATCTATGATCCAACTCAGATCTGTAATAAATTAAAATATCATCCAAAAAACCTTGAAAACGAGTTATTTTCTTGATTAAAGATGTGATTAATTAATGAAATAAAAATAATATAATCATTAGTAACTCAAAACAACATTACCAAGAACTCGTAATTTATACAACTTCACCTAAATGATATTGAGTATAAAACTCCTTCACCCTCAACTTTTGATATCTATAATGTAATTTTATCTTTGAAAACTATATTTCTCTATTAAACTAAATAGATAGATCATTAAAACAGTGTAGAGTTTTTTTGTTTTTTATATAAATTAACTTCTAGTAATTTATGTACAACTATAGGAAACAAAAATCCTTCATAGAAAATAGAACAAAATTCATTCAAGGTGAAGAAATTAGTCTGGTAATTCCCTTATCACTATAATATTATAACTACATATTTAATTATCACATCTCTATTAGAACCATGAGATATAATGTAAATTATATTAGACTCATTCTTGGGAATAATTCAATAAATAACTAAACTTCTATCTCTAGTGATTATCTAAAGAATCCTTCTGAAAACACATTCTAGAA
The DNA here is from genome assembly GCA_963277665.1 of Viscum album. Lineage (NCBI taxonomy): Eukaryota > Viridiplantae > Streptophyta > Magnoliopsida > Santalales > Viscaceae > Viscum > Viscum album. Next base: position 570,870,227 of record OY728122.1, on the reverse strand, counting down.
ATCACCTACAACTACTAGTAAAAGATATTTATTTTTTGATTATACAAATCCACAATCAAACCAAACAAATAAGTATGTTAAATCATTTTTACATTTAATATCTATTCCTAATAAACTATCACTAATGTCCCAATATTCTTAAAAGAAATAAATAGGACAATAAGTTAAAGTAAGGTAACCTCTTTGATTATAGTATTCAATATGTCCCTTAAAATACAACATCTAGTCCATCATAATTATTATTTCAAATGTGTCCATCTCTAAAACTATGAGGTCCAATGAGATCGCTTTATAAATAATTATAATAAAATGTATACCTTATACATAATTCCAATATTTCTCCTAAAGTTGTATCGATATTCATTGAGTAATTCATCATATCCACACACACACAAAATTCAAATATATACTATTTGGAAACACATGAATGAATACATAAATCCATATTAAATATATAAAATAACATAGTATAATTAATAATAATAGTACCTCTCACTATTTTAGGTCCTTATTTGGAATATTATAATTCATTATATGTAATAAATACTTATCTCATATTCTTATAAGACTAACCGTACAAATGATTTACAATAATCCTTTATTATGATTCATCCCAATATTTCTTTGATTTTTTATATTTAAAACCTCAATCCTTGTATATTATTGGAACCCACAACAATAAAATCATGTGAGAGGTAACTTTTAAAAAAAATTAATTGTGTAATTTTCATGTACATATAGCATGTCCTCAATAACATTTGGATTTTACTACTTTTGGGGTGATGCTACCATACTGGTAACATCCAAGTAATATTCTTACCTAAGATAAAACCAAGAATGATAAAGTCTTCTAACCACATACTTGTGGAGAGTAATATCATTTACTCTTCTTAAAAATAGAAAAATCCCACCCCACCCACTCATGTATCAAATAAAAATCACTCTCCTACTTTTCATCTATCTTGTATACATATGTTATAATTACCTTATTCATTGCTGCCATAGTTTTGGGTTAATCATATAGAATAAAATATAATCAAATCTCAGTTCTAAGAGTCATTTTAAACCTTCGTTCATTGATATTTTCATTTAATATTATCTATTATAAAAAATAATCCAACTCCATAAAATGTTTAATATACTTACACATTATTATATTTCACTACTATATCTCTAGTTAAACCCAAGCCTTCCACGACTATAATTTATCTATATAAAACTATTGGATAAACATCTAATGGAATCTATTTAATGTTTATTACCCATTAATATTTTCTTCCATGACCATATCCGATTATGAGATCCTCTCTCAAATATGTATGTGATAGAAATCTATGATTAATTTGTTTATAGTTATATAAAATTATAGGATCCAATTGATTCTCTCTATATAATCTTCAATATCCTATACTCCACCATCTCCCTAAAATATAGAAGTATTCTTACTTTGGAAGGATATATAATCACAAAATTTCTTGGTATCTATTCATCCTTTCTATTTCTAAGTGCATGGATCACATAGAATAATACACTCAATAGTTTAAGAAAAATTTCAATACTCCAAGATCCCACTTCATGAACTAGTCCCCTACACTTGGGGTTCTCCACAACATCACAAAATATCAAAAGGGGAACATCAAAAAAAGTACCTTTATATAGAATACATGATTATAAACTAAATCAAAAAATTATGATTCTATTTCTAAGTTGATTTATTCAAAAATCTAGGAAATATTCCTTTTAGAATAAAAGTTTCACATAAGAATTAACATATTATGCTAACTAAATTATTTTTGAAAAACATATTTTTGAAAAAAAAATTAAAATCACATTCAAATAAAATTATATATAATGATATAAAGTCTAATGATCAAATGTATATATATATATCATCACTTCAAAATACTACCATTATTAGTGGGTATATTTTATTCCCAAACATATCCTCAAAGCATACACCTATATGTATTAACCAAATAAAATCCTATAATGGATTTTTGATCACTTATCATATACAAACACTCTAAAAACTAATGTATCCCAATAAAGAGGATATGTAAAATTAAGGGAACCTCTAGAGTTATGAACCCACCCCCACCCCCCACACACCAAATTTCCACATCTATTTAACTTCTCACACCCAACCATCAAAGAATAAAAAAATAACATTTAAAAAAATACTTCTCAATTACAATAAAATCTTTGGTCCTTATCAAGATTATCACAAGGTCTCAATAACATAATAAATAACCAAAAACATGTGATGAAAATATATATTTATTTAAAATCCAAAACCAAAACATTAAAACAACCCATTTAATTTAATTAGAAACCCAAAAAATGTGAAATATACATAAAATTTAACCATTTCTAATATAACAAAACCTACTAAGTTGTGAAACATTTGTTTAGTAAAATCAAATAGATTTTAAAACATATGTTCAAACACCATCATTTACAACTTAAAAATCAAATAATATCTATTTTCAATAAATATTGAATCATTTACCTTTCTTATATCATGGTAAAAAAAAGTTCTACAAAAATAGTGATACGTAGGTTGGTGTTATTATATGAATACCCAGAAGGATTTTGAAATACTAAACACAATAAATTGAAATAATTATATATCCATACCAATTTAATAAATGAAATTTGCACAATTCAATGTATTTTTAAAAAAAACTAACATAAAATGGGAGATTAAACCAGGCCAGTACATAAAAATAACTCACACCTTTATTATACAAAAAATAATGGGTTTCAATTCACAATTTCCTCAATAAAATCAGCCCATAATTATCCATAATAATTATGGGATACATAAAAATATTATATATATATATATATATTTCATTATATTAATGATAATATCATATGTGAGATTTGGAACATTACCCAATTGATTGTTTTCTTTTTATTATGATTCCTCACACCAATATCAAAAACATAATGAAACATTCTGTTTTATATAATTATATACCCCTACTATCAGTCCATCATAATTTCTAGTCATTATTTATACCAAATTAATTAAATTTCATAGAACCAATTTTCATACAAAAAAGAATATTTAAACAATCATATCAATTACCTTTATATAATATTTAAACAAATTAAGATACCAAAATCTGTATTTTTTAAGTTATATTTCCAAAACAATCCATGGTATTTTTCTTATAATTATAATTCCTAAATAATTAAAAACACTCTTTTTATGAACTTCATATAAGAAAAATATTTCTTTAATAAAATGTATAATAAAATATCATAAAAGTAAATCAATCACACATTTATGAATCATAATCCACTGAGTAATTAATAACATCCACTGGCATTATAGTATGAAAACCAATAATTCCTTGAAACATTAGGTTGGGAATAAATTATCATGATCTATAATTTAAATACTATTAAAAATAAGATGTGATCATGATTATTTAATTCATGATTTGTCCCACAACCCACCCAGACTTGAACCCCTCTCAGGTAGGCAGTGAAGATAGGTGTTTCCCTTCAATCTCACCAATAATAGGGCATGGGTTTTAGAACACACTTCAAGGTATGAAAACACACCAATGGGGTGAATTAACCATATAAATCTTAGGAATAAAAATAAAAGTAAATCAAATTTTTAAGACTAATAAAAAGAATCCCATAATCACATTTTTTTAGTGGAATGTAATAAAAAAATAATACCCCATTATTTTACATGTATCTACTTTGAATGAAACAATAAGTACTCCCTAGCATTCATTACATCCAACACTGAGTTTACAAAACCATGAAATATTATTGATTAATTATTATTTAAATGTGACCCTTATAAAATTTTAGTTATATTGCTGGAATTAATAAGAATAACCGCATAATGAAAAATATTTATAAATTTTTTATAATGAAAATGTATTGATTAATTCATAATAAATTAGTACACAATTTTCAATAAACTCATTTTATGATTCAAAATTGGTTTTATTGCATTTTATGCAAGGATATTATAGTTAATGTCTACCAATTTTAGAATTTTTATTTTCTAAAACTGATATAATTTTTAAAATCAACATATCCAAACTACCTTAATAAGATGTCTTGTAATTTTTATCAAACAATTAATTTTTTTAGTAAATAGTGAAAAAACATTTCTTTTATACAAAATTATCTTTTTCATTAAAGTATTTAATAATTCCAATATTTATTAGAATTTAAATTTCATTAGTTCTATTTTATTAAACATATTCCAATTAATTTCATTATAATAAATATTATGTATATTTTTAATATGAAATATTTTTATTCATAAAACAAATCATTTTTTCTAGAAAACTGTTTTTCATTGTTCTTTTCTGGTTTATATTAAAATTAATTTATTTCACTTATATAAATTAAATTTTATAAAATTGATTCCATATATGTAATAAAAATGTCCATATTTTTTATTGTGGTCACATTCATTTTTGAATTATGAATTGCAAAAATATTAATATTTTGTTACAACTGTTAAGCTTAAAAGTGTTTGTTGGGGTTAAACTAGGATATTTGTTTATTATTTCCACTTAACCATCTCTAAATACTATTTTCAAGTCCTGTTTTGTCCTTATCCAATAACCTATATTAATACGAGTTGTTTTAATCATTTTAATTGGTTAATATATTAATATATTTCATCTTTTTGAAAAATTACAAGTATGTCCTCTCTCTCTCCCATGTAGAAGGACATCACCTCACCTCTCCTCTCTTCTCTATAAATTAAGAGACTCTTATCTCGACTAAGACTTAAAAAATAACTCTCCTAACATCCATCCCCATGTCAAATAGGTCTTATTTTGATCATTATAGATTCATTTAAATTCTTAAGGTATATGATAAAATATATTACTCAGTGTGGATGATATTAGAGCGATTACAAAGAAAGACAGACTTGAGGAAAGGTTTTTAAATCAAAATCTCATTTTTATTGGAATTTTTTTGCCTTACATTTATTATTATGAAATTATATGATATATCTGTCATAAATATCATTTATTTTCTTCTAAAATATTTATTCCATAAAAATACATGTTTTTCATTCATTTTTATCTCTTTAAGTACTCAAGAGAATGAAATAATTTTTTTAAGGAAAAATAATTTTATTAATATCCACATCCAAAAAATAATTTTTCTTAAATATATATTTTTTCTATATATATATATACTAATCTAAAAATATTTTTTAAAGTCATTTTTACATATTTTTAGAATTTTTCAAAAAAAATGTTTAAAAATAACATTCTTATTATTTTTTGAATGAGGTAATTTTTATTGAAGGTGTAAACATAATATTTTTTTAACCATTATAACATGAATATGATTTCTCTCCATCATTAATGTTTAATTAATTGAAACATTTTTTAAAATTTTCAATAGTTCTTTTTAAATATTACATTTTATTTAATATTTTGTAAATTTTAAGATTTAAATTGATTGATATCAATATGACATGGGTATTTTACTCAAGATAATATTAAAGTGATATTTTAAATAAATTTTTATCTAAAAAAATATCCATTGATGTTACATATGATTCACAAAGAATATGATTTAGTGATACAATATTTATTCTTTCTCGAGATTGTTTATCATTATGATGATGAAATACTAATGAAACTCATTTTTTGTTCCATAGGTTATGTTATGATGAAATGATAAAAATATCTACTGTATTGTGGAAAACATTTTAATGGATTATTATTAGTAGATGGGAGGGTCTATTATATCCCTCTAATGTATTGGGTAACGATTATTATTCTATTATCTCAAAGGGAACATGGGATGTTATTTGAAGTCCAAAGGATGGTACACATGAGGTTATCCCAAGCCCAAAATATTGTACATGGGATTTCATCCCAAGCCCGAAGTTGGAACACTTGTGGTTAGACAAAACCTAAAATGTGATTAATTTCTTGTTGGGTATCCTTGACATAATATTTCTATGATTTTGATTTTTACGCACTTTATGCCACTCTTTTAAGACATGATATTAAGCCAATGTTATGATCTCATGGCTGAGGAATTATGATGACTTTATGATTCAGGTATTATAAACATGAAATATTTATTACATGACTTGTGACTATGATATTTTAATTTCTATGTATGGTTTTAAAATGTTGAGCTCATGTTATAATACCATTATGCACATTTTATAATTCAATGATTAATGATATACTCCTTTTTTACCCTTATTGAGCATCTAATCTCACCTTGTATTATGTTTCATTTTCCCTGGTATGTGAAAAAAGGTTTTAAATATTAGTTTTCTATGTATGATGATTTTTTTAAGAACTTTGTGGGAGATTATATAGATATTTTTTGTACCAGTTTTTTATTTATCAAATTATTTAAATACACAAAACCTTATTGGTTTCGGTATCGATCATAATATTAAGAATTAAATATTACTAGAAGAAAATGTACTTTTTATGGATGAAATTATTGGTTCATATCTATTGGTATTAGATCAAGGATTAGTTACTTTTACCAAAAGGGGTGAGAAAACTATAGTGAGAACCCTTTTGATAATACTAAGTATAAGAGAACATATTATGTTATCCTAAATAACAGAGTTTGGTTTTCTAACAAAATACATCCATGTATAGATAGTATAAAGTGGATGAGGATATGTAATAGATGCACCTAGGGGTAAAAACTCTAAATGGGGTTGATGGGTTATTAACTCGATCATCACTGCTTCATGATGAAGGGGCCAAAGACTAAACAACGGGATAGAAACTCTTAAGGGATATGCATGGGTTAATTTTCATTTACCTTGTAAATCATTATGAATAATGTTAATAGATGGTTTCCATGGATGACCTTGGTTAAACCTAAGGTTCAATAGATCAAAATAAGGTCACGTTATTTAGATATCCTATAAATTATTTTCAATATTAGTTAGTTTCTAATTATTTTTATTATTTATCACACTACACATTTTTATCTTAGTCAATGGGTGTAACCCTAGGGAAACATATTAATACTGAATTTCATGTAAATTTCAATGATTTTATTCCTATGAAAACAACTTTTATGTGATATGCAATGAAAAATATCACTGTTATGATTAGGTAACATTCATAATCCATGAATCATATTGATTTTCCAAATAATTAAATAAGGAATAATGTTTTATTTAGTGATCATAAACCTTCATCTAGTGGATCCATTAATCCAATAATTGTCAATAAATAGATTATTATAATTGAAAATATTTTTTCACTCTCCAATTCTTGGAGCATGAAAAAGTAATTTTGGTTTTTTATAAATAGGAAGGTGGATCATATCAATGGTGGACTCTTATCAAGAACACCATCCAATATGAAGATGTTAACTCTATAGTGTGGGATATGTTTATATGGTTATTTTTTAACAAGTAGTTTCCTTATATTATTTATATTAAAATAGAGAAATTGCTCCTCAAGATAAGGTATAATGATGATGACTGCATTAGTTATTATGAGGAAAATATTACAAGACCTTTTTTGTATTCTTATTGTATTATCATTTAATTAAAAAGTGATATTGGTCCATTATTAAGTGTATTAATACCAAGTATTAGAATTGTGTTATCCATAAAAGAATTAATTATCTGTGATGAAATACTTTGATGTGTTATTGAGGTAGAAATGGAAATTTGAGTCACCCATTAATATCATGGTTGTGATGAGAAATAAAATAGGGAATTCAAAGTAAATTAAAATAAAAAAAACCGTGGAGGGAAGAATATGAGTCTTCTTTCCTTCCAAGAGTGTGGAAATAAAAATGTAGGGAATTTTCTTAAAGGTAGTAATTCATGGTATTGAAAGGAAAGTCATAATGAAATATAGTACCAATGTGGTGGGAAGAATTTAGCTATTAGAGAGAAATGTCTATAGAATACACCACCCACACTCTTGTGATTCAAATGAAAGGAGTGTGGGAATCATGATAACTAGTTCATGAATTTGAGGGTTAATGATGATGATTGATTTTAGAAATATCTTAATCCTGGAGAAAAGGGGAATTCTTATGAGATCATTATTTCTTATGTTGGGTATTAAAATGAAGTGGTGAAAGGTATACATACCATAGCATCTAAAACTACTAATTTATTATTTGATTTCGGTTACCCGCAATATTTTATATCTAAAAAATTTTATAAGGGTATCATAATAACACATCCAATATTAGATGTTTTTCTTGTAGTAAAACTCTTAATGGTATGATGATCACATCTCAAGTGTGTGATTATTCTCTAATTAAAGTTTTTGGGAATGTTCTTTCTAAATATCTTTTTATTCTCCCTCTCACTGAATTTTATGTGACTTTTTCAATGGATTGGATCTCTCTATATAGATCCCATATAAATTTATAATTACGGAATGTCAAATTTGATATTTCATACCATCATATGTTAATCTTTTAGTGTGAGGATAAATATGAACATCTAATGGAAATTAAATCCATTTTATTGGTATTGATTCTTATTCCAATGGGGTATTTATATTATATGGTTGGGGAGAAACTCAACATCGAAGATATTACTATTATATGAGATTTTTGTATAAATTCCTAGGAGTGTTTCCAAGTATTACATTGAATCGTGAGGATGATTTTTCAATAGAACTGTTACCTAGTGCTACACTTATTTCAAATACCCCATTTAGAATGGCCTAAATTGTGTTATTAGAATTAAATAATAAATTCTAAGAGAATCTTGAAAAGGGAATTATTCATATAAGTGTGTCACAATGGGGTAATACTCTTATTTTTTAATAAATATAGATCAATTCAACTATATATTGATTATTGAGAACTGAATAAGATCATAATCAAGAATAAGTATCATCTTCCCCATATTGAGGATTTTTTTAATCAATTATGAGGATCTCAATATTTTCCTAAGATAGATCTTTGATCTGGATAATATCAATTGGGGTTAAAAAATGATTTCATGCTCAAGAAAACCTTTCACACAAGGTATAGACACTATGAATTCATAGTGATCCCATTTGATCTTATTAATTCCCCTACTCTATTTATATATTTAAGGAATATTATTTTTATAGAATACCTTGATCAGTTTTTAGTAGTTTTTAGCTCTGATATTCCAAAATATTCAACATGTGAGTAAGAGTGTGAAGATCACTTAAGCATTGCACTAAATACCCTAATAAAGGATATTTTGTATGAAAGATTTACCAAGTGTGAATTTTCCTTAGAAATTGTTTAATTTTTTTTAATATTATCTCAAGAGAGGGTATATTAGTGGATCTATCAAAAAGAGATGTTAATTAACATTAGCTCTGAGACACCATGGTGAATAAGATCTATAGTTTTCTTTGTTTATTGAGATATTATTGATGATTTCTGAATAATGTATCTTTAATATATAATCCTACCACTATATTAACCTAGAAGGGGTCATGTTTTTTTTATGTAAGAATGTGATGAATATTTAAAGGAACTAAAGGGAAGGTTGGTCAGTTAACATATTCTCACACTTCCCTATAGTGTAGAAGTTTTTATGATCTATAGTGATGAATCAAGGGAATAGGATGAATTATCATAAAAAAATTATATGGTGATAGATGATGAATCATTCCAATTGAAGATTTATGATAAAAATTAACCAAATCATGATTTGAAGTTAGTTGTGTTAATATTTTTCTATAAATATAAATAGGAATTATCTTTAGAAATAAATATGTCACATTTATATTGATAATAAAATTTTAAAGTATATATTCATTAAGTAAGAGTTGAATATTTTATTAAGAAAATGGTTGTATTTGATTAAATATTAAGAATTCTCAATACATTACCACCCTTCGAATGTGAATAGGGTTGTTGATGCTTTGAGTCAAAATAATCATGCTACATTATATGTGATAAGGATAAAAAATATCCCATAATTCTAAATTTTCAAAGCATAGAGCATGAAATATTTATGGAAGGGAATAAATCTTATCTTACTCAAATAATTGTTCAATAATCAATCCATATGAATATTAAAGAGGTGCCAAAGGAAAATGTTGTGCTAAAAAAGAAAGTGAGAAATATTCTTGAGATCAACATTAATTATGATGGGATGATATTGTTCAAGAACTGATTATATTACTTGATAATACCAAACTTCAATAAGGATATATTGGAAGAAGATCATATCTCAACATTTTCTATTAATCTTGAATGTATGAATATGTATAGATATCGAAAAGTGTATTTCTGGTGGGACAACATGTAATGAGATACTGTAGAGTTTATATCTCAGTGATTGATAGTTCATCAAGTTAAGGTTGAGTGATATATATATATAAGGGGACATTATATACATTACCTATACCAGAATATAAATCGGAAAACAACACCATAGATTTCATCATTGGAATCCCCAAAATTTCTAAATTTCATAATGTTATTTGGGATTTTATTGATCACCATTTGAGCTTATCACATTTAATCGCAGTTAGAGATGATTAATCTCTTAATATTTATTCTAGGATATATATTAAGGAAGTGTTGAGGTATCATGGAGTACCATATTTTATTATATATTATTTAGATTCAAGTTTTAGCTTGATGTTTTGGAGAATTCTTCGTCAAGATATAGATTCCACGATTTTTTCATTTCATCATGTCATCATCATATAGATATTAGATCTAAGATAACCATTTATACCATTGAGATTATGATATAATCCAATTATATATATTTAAAATTTGGTTGTGATCAAAACCTTCTTCTAATCATGTCTTCTTACAATAAAATATTTTTTATTGATCATTCAGATGCCTCTGTATGAATACCTCTATGGAAATAAGTACATCACACTGATATATTGGGATAATGTTAGAAAAATAAATTAACTGGGACTTGAGCTTGGTGAGGAATTGGATTAGAAATTCAGATCCATTCTGTAAATCATCAATGCAGCTTAGATTCAATAGAAAATTTTTATTGACAATCATCAGTGAAATCTAGAATTTGAAGTTGGTGAGAAGGTATTAATTTAAATTTATCCATGGAATATGGTTATGAGATTCAAAAATAAGGGAATGCCTACCCTTAGAAATATTGGTACCTTTGAGATTCTTAATTGAGTATGAACTATATCTTACATCTTGAAACTCCCACAAAACCCGTCTTAAGTTCACGATGTGTTACATGTATCTCTCGTGAGAAAGTACATACATGATCCATCATATTTATGCTAATCAGTGGTTATACCACTAGATCATGATATTTCCTACAAAGAAAAACCAGTATAAATCTTGGATTATAGAGTTAAATTACTATGTAAAATGACTTCTAACCTAGATAAAGTGCTTAGAAGGGATAAGAAATTTGAAGAAGTGACATAGGAACATGATGATATGAAAAAACTAATATATCATCATTTATTTGTATAAGAGTGATGTAATTTGGAGGGAAAAACTTTTTAATGAGGGTATAATGTAACACTACAAGATTTTACATGTATCTACTTTGAAAAAAATCGAAGTATTTGATATCTTTCTTTACACAGTACAATAAGTTTAAAAAAACCTTTATATACTATTGAATTATGAGTATATAAATGTGATTATTATAACCTAGATATTAAATTGGATATATGACAATAATAACCACATAATCAAATAAATTTATAATTTTTTGATATAATTCAAATATATTTTTTTATTTATAATAAATAAGTACTCAATTATCCGTAATGTCATTCTATGCTTGAAAAATATTTTTTTCTTCAAAAATGGGTTTTATTTCACTTTATGTGTGGATATTATAATTAATTTCTTCATATTTCTTGACTTTTATTTTACAAAAAATTAAATTATTGTTGAAAAAATAATTTTAACATTATATTTGGAAGAAATTTTGATATTTTCTAAAAAAAATTAATTGGTCACTAAATAATTAGAAAATACTGATTTTATAGAAAATGGTCTTTTCTATTCAAGTATTTACAAAGTAAATTTTTTTGATTTAATTTTAAAATTTAGTTAGATTATTTTGATTAAATATAATCTACTAAATATAATTTTAATATAAATTAATCTTAATTTTATATAAAAACATATATATATATAGAAATATGTTTTCTAGAAAGCTGTTTTTTGTCATATGTTGTGGGTTTGTTTTAAAATTAATTTATGCCACTTATAAAAATTTAATTTTATAAAATGTATTATGTATTTAAAATTGGGATTTCCAAATTTGGTAATAAGTCCAATTTTATTTCATGTCTTAATTAATAGTAAAATAAGTAAAAATTAGTTTCCACACTTAAGGTTTACATGGGGTTAAACTAACTGATGGGGAAATTATTTCCATAAAAAAATTTCTCAATCATATTAGATGTTTTTATTTCAAAATTATCTCATAAAACCTTAAAATATGATTCATTTAGAATCATTTTTTTAATACATTTATATATTTTAATATTTTGAAAAATTACATGTGTTTATTCTCCCTCCCTTTCAAAAGGGCATCGCCTCTCCTCTCTTCTCCACACTTCAAAAGCCTCCTACCTTGTCCAAAAACTACCCAAATCATTCCCTAAAATCACTCCCAATTTCCTAGATGTATTTTTTTCATAAAATAATCCATTCAAGTATTAAGGTGTATGTAAAAGTATGATTATTGAAAAGGATGAGGTTAGAGAGCTTACGAAGCAAAAAGGACTTAAGATATGGTTTTAACAATACAATCTCATTTTTACTGAGACTTTTTCGGATAATGCTTTTTATAATGAAATTTATGATATATATCTCAGAAATATAATTTATTTTTTACTCATTATGTTATTTCTGGATAATACATGTTTTCCCTTCATTTAGTTCTCTTTACATACTCAAGAGACTGAAGAAATGTTTTTAATGAAAAATATCTTTATTTCTCTCTTCGGTTAGAAATTATTTTTCTTCCATATCAACGTTTTCTAAAATTCCATTAATAATTTTTTTACTAATCTCAAATTAATTTTTATATTCATTTTTTCTATGTTTCACTTTTGATAAAAATTTTCAAAAATAATCTTCTTGTTGTTTTCTTAATGAAGTACTTTTAAAAAAGGTATAAATATATTATATGTTTTAACAATTATAAAATAAATGGAATTTCACACCCTCATAAATATGAAATGGTTTGAAGCTTCATTTAAAAGTTTTCATAGTTCTTTTAAAACATAATTTCTTCCTTAATATTTTATTTATTTTTTTATTTTGAATAAGTAATTTCAAAATGATAAGGTTATTTTACTCATGAAAATGTTTCAGTTGTATTTGAAAGATATTTCCATATATATAATCATCCATTAATGTTATATATGATTAACTGGGGATATAATTCAATGATACAATTGTTATTCTATCATTGTATTTTTTATGATTATAATGATGAAATATAAATGAAACCTATTTTTTTCCATAGGTTATGTTATTATGAAATGATAAATGTTTTCAGGATATTGTAGAATACATATTAATGTATTATGATAATGTGATGAATGATTCTATTATATTCATTTGAGGAATTAAGTAAATATTGATTCTTTATGAGCTCAATGAAAATAAAGGGGGTTATATCAGGCCCAAAATATGGTACACTGGAGGTTATACCAACCCTAAAATAGGGTACACATGAGGTTATCCCATTCCCAAATTAGTTATATGGGTTCTTATCCTAAGACTATTTTTTAAAATGTCTTAGTGGTTATCCTTGACATGTTGTTTATATGTTTATAATTATTCCACACTTTGTTCCACTATTTTATGACATTATTTTATGCCAACTTTATTCTCTCATGGATCATGTTATTTGATTCCATTTTTGTTCATGTCTTATAAACTTATAAGATTTATTCCCTGACTCATAACTATGATTTTTATATTTCTCCTTATTTATTTCAAATGTCGATCTCATGTTCTCATACCCTTATCCCAATGTTATGCTTAAATGATCATAGATATCTCCCTTATTTACCTATACTGATCATCTAAGTCAAACCTTTAATATTTTTCACATTCCTTAGGATATAAATAACGTCTTAAGTAAGAGATATCCATAAAGTGTTCTAGTTGAAAAGATCTTAGCGAGGGATGATGCAGATATTTTATGTATTAGTTTTTTATGTATCCAAGATTCCAAAGACCCTATATATTTATGGTTTTGTTGTGGACATAAATTATATGTAAGGAATATTCATCTAATAAGATGTAATATTTATGTATAAACTTTCTAGATATCCTCAAAAACCAATGTTTGTAAAATATACTAAAATATCATTATCATCTTATATGGTATCATATCCAAAAGCACAGGCTAACAGAAATAGCCACCATTATCTTCTAATATCCATCCCATTCCTGAATCTCATCATGTTGGACAAATATATATATATATATATATATATGGGTGAGCATACAATACTTCTTAGTAGGGTTCTACCGAAATCCTCCCATGTAAATATGGATGAAACACACTAATTTCATAATGAATAAATAATAATACTAACATGTCTCATATACCATGTCTATTAATTTCCTAACCCCAATAAGGCTCTCTCACCATGATACATACACAGTATGGTAATATAATATCAAATGAAACATATTAGAAGGTAACACATAAACACTTCACCATTAAACTTTACCCCCTCATAACTCAAAGACTTATGTCTTAGTGGTCTTCTACCCCTCATATCCATATTTACACATAAATACATATCACAACATAATAAAAAACACATAAATAATGGAATTTTTCATAGCCCCATAACTACTACATATGTATATTACCTAAGTGTGAGGTATGTGATCATAAATGGCCTCAAATATGTGCCCTCCTCCTATCATGTAATCCCCCACCATGCACCCACATTTAAATAATATACCATCAAGCCATAATTACCCATAATATATCAAAAATAGAGATCATGGAAGTTGGTTAGTCATAAAAATGTAACCTATTTGACCTTTATGTTAGAAAAAACACCAAGATCAAAAACCTCATATGGACATCGATCACATTACTCGTATCAGGTGGTTGTGCTTAAAAAATATGAATAACTATAATGAATATATAAAATGTAATTGAATCCAAACCTAAGTGTCATCTAATTAACAAATGAAACAAAAGACACAACTAATTTCACCACACAAAATCATCATTCCCACCACTAAAAACGTGAATGGAAAAATTCAAAAGTACACTACAACACCAAAACAAAACATAATTACCCTATTTCATATAACATAATTACTTATCTATTTTAATTATTAACCACATATGATTCATAATTTTTTAATTTCATTAATATATTATATTCACACATTTTTGTTAATCATAATAACATTTTTCAACTATTATATATTCAATATTCCACATTTAAAATTTAAACATTACATGACCTATAAAAATTATCATTTCAATATTATCATTCAACTAATAACATATCCTCTAACCACCACATAATTATCCCACTACAACCCATTCTTCTTTTACTTTCTCAATTAGTCCTTTTAATAACCATTTATTTCACAAATAATTTATATTTGAAAAACCCTTACTCATTTTATCATATAATTAATTAAATGCCATTACATAATTTATTGGAAACTAATACATGTCCACATAGACCTATAAATAAAACTTCTTAAAAACTATTAAAATCCCCACACATTATCATTATCACAACAAATCATCAACATTTACATTATCCCAAAATAGTCACCACAACATTAATCCCATAACTACAAAATATCAATACTATTATCCCATCATTATCTACATCAAAAAACTAATACAACAACACCACATACTCATAACTTATCAAAGCATCATCATATCATTCCCAACTATAGTTTGAAATAATTCAAAAACTTTCGAAACAATATTTTAGGGTGTTATATATTATTATTATAGAAATAATAACACAAACTACAATAGAAAAAACCTTAATTAAAACAGATGTTAACTATAATTTCAACTATAACCAACCACTATCCATCATACCCAATTATTATATCCTCAATATCAACCAATTAATGATTGAAAATTATGATATTTGTTCTTATATCTCTTTATATTCTTTTAAATACATTTTTAAATTGATTATCCAATAGTGCTGTGGATAAATAAATCAACAACAATCATTATATCAATGTAAAACTAATCAATCATTATTTTAAATAACCTAAAATCAATATCATGAAAATATATTTATCACATGTGAGTCATGAAACCCATTTAAATTTGATTCATTATCTTCTTAGTTTAATTCCATCTTATTAACCAATGATAATTAAATCTTTATAACATCACATTATTACATAATTATAGTAAAAGAAGGGTTCTAAATCCCGTAAATTAAATTATGTGTCAATTATTTTAGTGAAATAAATTAAATAAAAACAATAAAATCACTATAAATAATTCCTAAAATGAACCCTAAAAAATCATTGAACATTATCCCATGTAAAACACCATAATTTTGAACCACTAAAATCAAACCACAACCACTTATAAGGACAGATAAATGGAAGTAAGGGGAATGGTTTGAATAAAATAGGGATAAAATCATGAGAACTTGTACAGATAGTATATTGGAAAGATTTGAATAAACTATGTGAATAAATATATTATATCCATATGGGGGATACCATGAGGCACTAAAATAGATCATATAGTTTTCTAAGAATTAACATAACTTTTGTAAGTCAACCCTAAAAAATAAAACCCAACTAGTATTTTAATTGAGGATTGGGTGTCCCTAAAACAACATCTACATTAATCAACACATAATTATATTATTTATTACAATTTTTTCACTTTCTTTCATTTCCATGATCTTTTCAATCTCGAGTACTTTAAAATTTGGTAAAATAATTCCAAAAAAAAAGTAGACACTTTAACGTGGAATATTTTTTTCTACAAAACTAGTTGTTTATAAAGACAGACTTACTCTATTCAAGGTAACTCACAGAACTAGATCACTACCTTTATTAACATTTCTAATAATCATTACTCCCTAAAAAAAATATTTCAAAATAGCGTATGAGGAAAATAAAGCCCATTAATGGAAAAAATCAGATGAAAACCATTAGTCCATTTGTAAACATGTGAAATCTATTAAAATATATTTCATTTTTCCTAATATAAATTTGAGATGAAAATAATAATTATTTCACAACTCAAATAAACATAAAAGACAAAATATTTCATAAAAAATTATAAGAAATGATAAAGGAAAAATCATAGTTATTAAATTTACTTTGGAAACCAGGATAATTCAATAAAAATAGTTCACCTTTATAAGAATATAAAGTTCCCTAAATCATGACTTCATTTTTTACCATATGAAATCAAAAAAAATCCTTCAAAACCCATTGAAAGAATTAAAAATTATGAATGTAACTTGGTACATTATACTTATATTCTCCCTTATATTAGAATTACCATATTAGATAATTCTAACATATTATAAGAATAACCTATCATCGGTAAACTTTATCAATTTACCAAATTCATTAATAAACTATATATAGCTAACCCATCATTTGATAATTTTTGGGATAAACCATCTTTCATATCAGATTTCCAAAAACTAAAAAATTAATAAAACACATATATATTTCAATTTAACCATAAAAATAATTTATCATGGAATTCAACCCCATAAGTGATAACACATTCTGTTTCCCATAAAAATGTGGATAAATTTCTATTTCCTTAGAAAATATTTTTAAAATGTAAAATTTATAAAAGAAATTGAAAAATATAATCATTAAAAATAAACATGAAAACATATAAAGGAATATTAAAAGAAAAAAATATTTAATTGTTCTTGGAAAATCTATTCATTTGGTAAATATTAAAAATAAATATCATTTTCTTAATTTCTTAATGAATGTAAAAATCAAATCATATAAAAAACATTAAAAACAATCCTCTTTATTAAATGGAAAAGAAATTAAAAAATAATCAAACATAAACTTCATCAACCTATGATTCATAATTAATAAAATTCATAAAAATACTTAAATAAAACCTAACATGTTTGAAAATGTATTGGAAGGAAAACATTAAAAAAATAATTTTAAAAGAATGTACCATATCATGAGTCTGGACTCATATCATTCGTATGTCAACCCTATAAAGTAATAAATCATTATTAATTTTATATTTTCATGAAACCCTATTAATTTTAATTCCACTATCATTATTCCCTTTATTTCATTTTTTTACCATGTTTTATTCAGTTACTAACATGGATAATTTCATATTGGTTTTTTTGATGATGTTTTGTTAATAAGTCAAAAATGATATTGGGATGTTGACAAATTTCAAAGGGATCATTATTTTACCTTTCAAAAAACATTTTTAATGGGAGACTTATTAAGTTTATACATTAAAAAATAATATAAATACATTTATTATGTACATGAAAACCAAAATACATCTTATCATTGAGGTGGTATTTTGTACGTACATGCAAGAGACGTTTCAATTTTTATAATGGACAGAAAATAAATAAGGTAGATAATATTTTAATTTCACAGAAACATAATTAATTTATAAATATCATATTTATTCAATACATCCACCCTTATAAATAAACATGTGTGGTGGGATGGAAAAATAAATCACATCACTTCTTGGAGGTCATATTCCACACATACGCATGAGCAAAATTATCAATTTTTAATAGACATAAATGGTTAGAAGGTAAAAAATATATTATATTTTAAAAAATAATTATGGATTCCTTAATATATTATATATACATTAATTCTATATTTATAACTATCCATTTTTGGTAAGAACGGAAAATGGAACACATTGCTTTGGGGAGACGGTAGTCCACACATACTCATGGGAGATGTTTTCATTTCCCATATGGGAGAGAAGAGATAAAAAATCATTTTTTATTAAATATATTATATAATTTTAGTATATATAAGATCCTTATTTAATCATTTTATTTTGTTTGTAACTTATTTTATATATTTATAAGAATAAATAAACTTGAAATAGGTAGTCTAGGACTTATACCTCCTCCTCGAATACCTCCCTTTTTCATACACATTAAGCCTTCTGATGGGATTTTCCTTTTGGAAATTCTGAGACATCTAGGATGTTGTTTGGGATTTTTGAATTTTATTTTTGAACATATTTTTTTAGATAACAATCAAAAAATTTGTGAAGAAATGACAATAGGTGGTTCCCTTTTATAAGTTAAGGGAGTGGAATTTTATAAATGCATTAGACATTCAAATTTAATAAATGTATTTCCCATGGGAAAGTAGAAAAATGTAAAAAAATAAAATAAAAGATAATTTATGGTAAAAATCTACTAAATTAATCAAAATTATTCATGTTTTATACATATTCTATTCTTTTTCTTGTGATTTAGCCACCCGTTAACTCTTTTTAGATTACCAAGGTGATAAAGTTCTTCCATGATAACTATTCATTATGAATAAATATTAAATTGAATCCATTTCAAAATATGAACTACTTGCTTAAAAATATGAAATAAATTTTTCAAAATTCAATTAATTGAAGTGTTATAAATTATTTTCAATATATGTGCGGAAAACCCAATGAAAGACATTTTTTTAGAAAAATGACATTTTAAGCATAAAAATGATTTTCTTCAAAAAAAACCAATTATAATTATTATGGAATTATTTTGATTATTTGTAGTCAAAAGTGACTAATGGAACTTTAAAACCAATCAGAATAATATGGTTCTTTTTTAAATATTTGAACATAAATGAAAATTTTAACAAAAGTATTTATTTTTTACTATTATCCCAAAAATCAATACTTTAAAAAAAATCAAAACAAATCACCATATACTAATTTAGATATGATGAATAAAAAATTGAATTTTATTTTATAAATTTAAAAATCTAAAAAATTTAATTTTAATTCTTTAATAAAATAATATATTTCATGTAAAATATTTCAGTTAGAATAGAATTATTTCTCTTCCAGTTGAAAAATCATCTTCAATTATCATATTTTATATGAATCCATAAAATATATTTTTAAAACTGATAAGAAAACAAATTTAATCATTATTATCATTATTTGGTTATCACATTCATCCTCCACCCCACACTTTTAAAAATTACATGCTTTCAATTTTAGTCACTACTTCAAAAAATTGGGTCTTCTTCCATTATGGATTTTTCAAATTCCCATGTTGCTTATTCAATCAGGTGATTAATATATTATACCTTATCCAGGTGAGTCACCTTATTTCATAGTAATTTCTATCTATAATCCAAACTTTGTACCTTTTTTTCTTCATAGGAGATATTATCCTCTAACTGTACCACATATTTTCTTAAAAAATAAGATGCATCAGGTACAAACTTCCTTAGAAAATGAACATAAACACATTATTTATGAAAGATAATATAAAATTGTATGGATTCATGGTAAGAAAGTTTTACAACATTATAAATAATTTCATAGGGTCCAATGAACCATGTTCTCAACATTCATTTTTTTAAAATACATGTTACACCTTTCAAAATAAATATTATAAAAAAGACATATTCACCTACCACAAATGAAAGGTATTTCTGATGGTTCTCTACATACCTCTTTTTCTTTCTCTACTATTCCCTCGTGTTTTGTTGAATAAAATTTACCTTTAAATAAATATATTTTACAAATTTAAGTCCCAATAATATCCACTCACATACTTCATCATAACATGCTGAAGTTTCTAACTATTTTCTATATAGTGCCTCAAAAGGTTCCATCTATATAACTGAATGAGAACTGATGTTATAAGAAAAATAAACTTAACATATATGATAATACCAATATTCCTAATAATATAATGAGTAATATTGAATCATATACACTAATATATAATCTTTTTTTTCTAATTTTCTATCTATTTTTGGATGAAAAGATTCACTGAAATTTAATTAAGAACCCCTCGACCTTTGAAGTCCATTCTAAAATTTGATATATACCCAGGATTCTAATCAGATAAAATGGAGACCAGATTCCATGTAAACTTAATATATCCTTAACATAAAGTCTATAAATTTGACCTCAATATATACTATCTTGAATATATATAAAATGCATATATTTACTCAAATGATCAATAATACCGCAAATCTCATTATTACCTCAAGATGTATTTGGTAATCATACCAAAAAATCCATATTTTAGTTATCTTATCTATATTATGGTAATGAAAAATTCTTAATCATCCACTTTATAAGTTTTAATTCATCTTTTAACTACGGAAAAGTTGAAAATTTCATTGAAAAATCAGAAATTCTATTTTTCATTCCTTCCTTCCAAAAACAATTCTCAATGGTCTCTATAAATCACGGGGCTACAAAGATGAATAGATTATAGAGAGTTGTGAGCATCACTTAGCAATTACTTATTCAAATGGAAATCACTTAGAACACATAACCTCCTTCTGAAAATTGATAATACCTTATTTTTTATCATTAATTTTTTTAAAGTTTTTTACATTACCCGATTCTAACTTTTCTTGTAAACCATGACATTCTATTTAAGTATTCCTAACTATTTATTCAAAGGATAGTTGTACCGATAATTTAGTTAAAAGAGATTAATTATCTGCAAAAATATTATATAGGAAAATATTTATTAAATTATTAAATAAAGGATAATTTTCAAAACAATACATAATTAACAATGCATTTTCTTTTCAACTCAAGGAATCATCTACCTTGGTTTCTTATGTGGATGATATTGAATTGTGAAATCATAATACTTAATCATTCCTATCTGTATCATTTCCCAAATTTTCAACTCTTTTTTTAAAATAAATAATTCAATCATTTGTGGTAATAATATATTTCACAGTTTTCTACATATAAATTATGCCTCAAGATTTTTAAAGAAAAAACTAATATATACAACCCAAGTTTATTACTAGGATAATTTTGTTTTAGGGGTTTCAATTTATGAGTAACATACATGATAACTTTATCATTATTCATCAAGACTCAATAAATTTCATTCAAATAAGTGTCATTGTAAATAAAAGGCGCCCGATTTATATATGATAATGCTTATACATGTGCCTTAAAAATCATTTTTAAATTCATGGAAGCATTATCACATTCATTTGACCAAATTAATTTTTACCCTTTTTTAGTTAAAATTATTAGTGATGTGGATAAGTAAATAATTTTTCAAATCATTGGTAGTAACGATCTAATCGAGTAATACACATTGTCTTAATTACATTCATATTATTTCACCTCTCTTTTAGCACTTTAGTTTTAGCATGATCAATAGTTATTCTATATTTAGAAATAATATACCCAAGGAATGAAATATTTTATAACCAAAATTCACATTTATATATTTTTTTATTAAATTTATTTTCTTTTAAATTTTGTAAAATAATCCTGAGATGTTTCTTATGTATCTTATTACTTTTAGAGTAAAATGGAATATAATCAATAAACAAAACCACAAATTTATCAAAATACTCAGGGAAAACTATATTCATTTAATCTAAAAATACAATGTGTGTGTTTATTTACCCAAATTTCATAACCATAAATTTATAATGGAAATACCTAGTCTTGAATACCATCCTCAAAGTTTCCTATTCATTCACCTTTAGCTTATGGTACCCATAACTGAGATCAATTATCAAAAAATTATTGTACTATATGGAGTTGACTCAAAATTACTTGATATAAGGAATGTTTTATTGTTTATAATATTTATTTTTTTGAGTTCTCTATAATCATTGTTATGTCTCATTGAACCATCCAATTTTTAACAAACGGAACCATATCACCCAAATGTTAAGTGCTTTGTTAGATGAAACCCTTATCAATAAATTCTTGTAACTATTTTTTCAATTTTAACTACTCAACTAAATCGATTTTATATGGAGGTGTAGAAATTATATTAGTGTTAGGAACTAATTCACCTATAAAATCAACCTCTCGATCAAGAATAACACTAGGAAAATCATCATGAAATACATTTAGGTATTCATTTACTACTAGACCGTCAACAATTTGAATTGTTCATTTCTTCTCAACAATACGTGGAATATATTATTCACATTCATATTTTTTTATTTTCTCATATTATTGATATAAAATTAAATGTATTAATTCATTATTATATAAACAGTAAAACACATTCTAGAAAATAACATCTTTTTCACTTTAATTTATCTAAGTAAGATAAACTAAAATACAATCCTTACCCATAATAAAATAAATGTAACAGCCCAAGATTTTATAAAAAATATTTTTTTTAATTAATGTCTTGTGTTTTACGCTACACCAAAAGGAGCTTGCACAACACGCATCCTTGACTTGCCTTGCATTACACGCAATCGCGACCTTCCTCGATAGCGTGTGTAGTACGCAATAACGAGTTTCACTAAACAGCGATATGCTATTAAAATGTTATTAAAACTAGCCGTTATGAATAGTAATAACCACTTTTTAAAATTCTGTAAATCTTATTTTTCAAAATGAACTTCATTTTTGGATTCGGAGTATCTAATTTAGCCTAAGGTGAAATTTTGGTACATTTCGGATAACTTTCATATTCTGATGAAAAGTGAAAATTACTAAATTATAATTAAAAAACAACTTTTTTAATCGAAATAATTAATAGTGATAAATTATTAATTGGAGTAGTTTTAAAGTATATTTAGAATATATTTTTACAATTTAATACAATGTTGGTCATTGGATGTAATTGCACATTTAAACCAGACATAAACAAGTGTCAATCTTTTAATAGATATTGTTTCTTAAAAACACGCTATTTGTTTTTACAGCGGGATTTAATTATAAAATTAATTAATGCAACTTCTATGTTATTAATTTGGTAAAATAGACTTAATTTTTGAATTCGGAATATGAAATATAGCTTAGGATGAAATTTTGGCATTTTTCTGAAAACCTTCATTTTTTGATGAATAGTGAAACTACTAAGTGGTAGTTAAAAAACTGAATTTTTCATAAAACTTAATTTTACCGCTTCTGTGAATGGAATTTTAAAAATCCGAGAGACACGGTTGATGTCAGTAAGTAAAATGTGGTTCAATGAGATGAAAATAATTTTTGGTGAATAGTAACTTTTTACTTTTATTTACCACGGTTAAAAGTAAATAGGGTAACTAAGGGTAAATATGATATTACTATTACCCTAACACATGTCCTAATTCTATTGGATAAGTGTAATTCGACCAAAAACAACCTTATGAATAAAATATGACCATTTAGCCCCACTTGGATTAGATTAGGACATTTATTATTATTTAATTCAAAGAAGAGTTAAAAGAGTTAAAATCAAAGTTTATTCACTAAAACATTTTTAATATGGGGTTATACATAAGATAAATTCGACTATAAATATTCATTAGAAATCTAAAAATATTTCCTACATAATGATATTTTATTTATAATTTTTAGACTTTAAATAAATTAATTTATTTATGACACAACGATGATGCAGTAATTACCCTTTTAAGGGAATATTAACATAATTGATGTTATAAATACTCAAATGAATGTAATTTGAGACTTTTTATGAATTCCACTAATTTTCTAGGTTACTATGATATATTAGTGTTGATTTAATCAACTTGGTTCGAACATATAATTCTGTTATGACTTTCACAAAAATCATATATCAAATAGTGTCAAAATTGACACAAAATAGTTTTTTAATCAAATATTATATTATTAAATGTTCTTTTATTCCTAAAAATCTAAGGTTCGGACCAATGACTTAGATAAGGATATGTATATTAATAATAAACAATTTGCGGTTCGTTTGGCATGTTATAGTAAGTGTATTAACCATATAGTGAAAGAAAACAAAAAGACGCGGTAAAAGTTAAATTATTTAACTTAGAGTTAAATCTAATTGATAAGGTTAAAATAAGAACCTAAACTTGTCTAAATCCTATTGGTTGATATGCTTTCGACCCATACCCACTTTATCTTCGAAATAAGACCCTTTGGAACCATTATAAACCGATTTTTACTTTAATATAAAATAATATTTTGAGATATTCCTAAGGTGCCCCTCTCCTCCCTTATAAAAGGACACCTCCTCCCCCTCCTCCTCACAACAATTTGAGCACTCAAGATCGGCCAACCCCTGCCAAAATCTCTTCTCCACTTCCCTAGAAACATCCTAGAGGTTCTGGTCTTCCTCAAAGACCAATTTTAGTTCCCTAAGAGGAGGTCTCCAAAAGGCGCTTCAAAGAAGAGGTAATTACCGTTACCAATTCTTTCATCTTTATTTCTTCTTCCACTTCTTCTTCTTAGGTTGTTTCATTATGAAGTAATAACATCAGTATCACTCATATACTGATATGTTATTATAAGTATGAAACAACCCTATTTCACCTTCTATCCATCCTACGGAAAAAGGAAATCACCGCGCGTGCGTACGTACGGAATACCGTCTCCACGCCGTGGTGTAATCTATTTTCCACCACCACCTTACATGGATGGGTATAATGGTGTAAAGAATAACTATACATAGTTATTAAAACATCATATTGATTCTGATATATTGTATAATCCACTCCACTCCAATTCAATATTTATAGAAATGATATCATCGCTCGTGCGTACGTACGGACTACCGTCTCCACGACGCGATGAGATTCATTCTCCATGTTAACCATTTAAGAATGATTATAATGTATATATAAGAAATAATAATGAAATATATTACATTATAAAGCTACTGTATTTATGTATATATATACATGTCATCTACTTACTTCCATTTCAAGACAATAAGGAAAGGAAAATAGCGTTCATGCGTACGTACGGACTACCGTCTCCATGAACGGTGTTTTTCATTTTATTTATCTACCTATTATATATATATATATACTGAATATATATGATATATAAATAATATTTTATATTCTGGAAGTGAGTAAATCATGATATAAGTAATAATGATGTCAATAACAACAAGTCAAAACACCTACGATAAATGAAACGATTTTACCCAAAACGCTTCTTTAACATGGAATTTACAAAAGAACGGGTAATATAATGTCATAAGTGAACCATATATGATATCATAACAATTAATATGATTCGGTAATAAGTCAATAACATGATTTAAATCATTATACAGGAGTTTCGGACACTTACAAAGCAAGTCGGACCTAAGGTAAGGGAAATATCACAATCTCATTTTTATCCGAGATTGTTTATTCGTAAGTATTTACTGGGGTGTATTTTATCATCCACATCCATGTTTACTCAATATGTAATATTATTTCCATCCACCTAAAATTGTTTAAATCCATTTTTACCCTTCGGTGAGTTTTTAGTAATACGTATGAAAGGAATCTTTTGTCGTTTTTCGTACGAGGTACTTTTTGACTTTTCCGACAAAAGTACGAAGAATGTTTTTTTTTTAACTTATACGGCACGAACAGATTTCTACTGTTTTATAAAGCCTTATTTTCATGAATCTTCCTCTAAAAGATTTCATTACTATTTTCAATAAAATCTCTTTCTTTTAAAATTGCATGTTGTTTTGTGAAAAGAAATTGATTTTGAAGAAGAAAGGATATTTTCCTCAAGAATTCAATTCAAGTGTTTTATCAAAATTATTTTCCATCTAAGATAATAAAGGGTTCTGTTTCTATCCATATTTTTACATTTATTTGACTATGTTGTGATGGAATTATGTTTATGAATTCCTTTATCTTATATGAATTGATTTATGATGTCATGATGTTTCAAGAATCCCATTTTTGTTACATGTGTATGCGATGATGTATGTTTTATGATTATGTGGCACACATAAGAAAGGATTCATTATAAGATGGGTGGGACCTATATCTCCCTCCAATTCATTGGGTAATGATTTTATATCTCATGAGATAGACATGGCTGGAACGGAAGGTTATTTCGGTTTAGTGATACAGGACTGAAACGAGGAGTGAACTCGGTTCAGAAAGGGACTTTGTCCACTAAGATAGTCTTGGCAATGAGTCATGACTAACAAGAAATGATTTTCCATGATTATGTGTGCATGCCACAAAGTTTCAAGTTTCATGTTATGATTATGGGGATCTCATTTTCACTTCTACGATTTATCCCATGTTATGATATTATGAGCTCTTTTGCAGGTTAAGATTTTCAAAAGCTATGTTCTTATGTATATGATGTGATTGATATTTCTTTTGTTTACCCTTACTGAGCATTTGAGCTCACCCTTTCATGTTTTCTTTTCCCCAGGATATAAAGAAAAGTTTTTAGGTAAAAAAAAGGGAAGATCTTTATGGGAGATATTGAAGATCTTTCCCCACGATTAGAAGATTACGTTTCGAGTTTCCAAAGACACTAAACTATTACGATCCTTGTGTGTGTTTTTGTTATGTACTAAGTATTCCGCAAATGTAATGTAATGTCCATGTACGTCAAGATACGGGTCTCTACAGTTGGTATCAGAGGAAAGGTTTAGTCAACCTTTGGAAACTAGGATGCGAAAACGTTAGTGAGATCCCTAGAGATATTTATAAGGTATGTCTAGGGATGTCCCTAAGGTTAAGTATACGTATAGGTTATAGTACTAGAATTACGCTAACGATCATAGAATTAAACCTAAGATGTTAGATATTGAACGTACTCCCCCTTTATTATGTTGTTTTCCCTAGCATGATTTTTGCCTCTCAAACTATTCTTTTGGGGTTTTAGACGATGGCTGGAACCCGAAGGAACCGTGTTAATGCGGAATGTGATGGGCAATGCAATGATTGTCCCCCTGAGAAACCAAACGATATGGGAGCTGGAATGAAAAATCTTGTAGCCATGCTCACACAACTTTCTCAAGCTATGAATCATGCAGGACTTCCAAACGAGCAAAGGAAGGAGCAACATTCTGTTGAATCCTTCATGAGGCAGCGTCCACCTTCTTTCAGTGGGTCTACTGATCCATTAGTTGCTGAACAATGGATTAGTACTACTGAAAAGATATTTTCAGTTCTTCAATGTTCTGAACATGACAAAGTCATCTTAGCAGTATATCGTTTGGAAGGTGAAGCTAATCAATGGTGGAATCTTATCAAGAATACGAGGCAAAGAGATGAAATTGATTCCATGGAATGGGACGAGTTCAAGAACTTGTTTTTCAGTAAGTACTTCCCTCGTATTCTTCGAACGAAGATGGAGAAGGAGTTTCTTGAACTAAAGCAAAAGGATGATGAATCTGTTGGTATATACGAAGTGAATTTTACAAGACTTGCAAGGTATGCATCTGGCATTATCATCCAACCTGAAAGTAAAGTTGATCGATTTTTCAGTGGCTTAAAACCAAGTCTTCGAAGGGCATTAGCTATAAGAGACTTCAGTAGCTATGAATAAATTGTGCGTTGTGCTATCAAGGTAGAAATGGAAGTTGGTGTTACATATCCATCTCATGGTTTTGACAAGAAACGAAAGATGGAGTTCAAGGAGAAATCTCAGAATAATGGTGAGAAGAAGATGAATGTTTCCTTATGCACAAAGTGTGGAAAGAAGCATGGTGGAGATTGTCTTAAAGGGACTAGAAAATGTTTTAAGTGTGGAAAAGAAGGTCATCGAGCAGCTGAGTGTCGAAGTAATGGAAAAAGGGTTTCTAATGATGTGAATAAAGCAAACACTGCAGAGAACGCACCACCAACACTTCAATGCTTCAAGTGAAAGGAAATGGGGCATTATGCTAATAATTGCCCTAATCCAAGGGTTAGTGATGATCAACATGAGCAACCACTGAAGGCAAAGGACAAAGGGAAATCACATGCGATCACTATTGGCAATATTGAATATGACAACGATGTGGTGGAATGATTAAGTGTTTATGTAATGGGATTCCAAAATAATGTTGTATCATTGAGTATTGCAATATTTATTGATGTGGTATTCAAAGTGATTGAGATATTTTTTGGAAATAAGATGATATGCGCATAATGAAGACGAGAAAATGAAATGTTTAATAGTATTCATGAGCTCATGATTGATATAAGGACTAAGTGATATCATGGTTTGAGTATATAGAATTTTGAGGATTTTGGTATGTGGAAAGTGTTAACTTTTAACCGCATTCAAGTTTTCACTAAGGTTCAATGGGTATTCAAGAGAGTACAAGATTAAGGCCTTTGAATGTTTGGATTGTGACCAACAAAACATATCTTATGATATATGGGGATCAACGATGATATTAAATCTATGGTAATCGTTTTCACTATGTTATGAGAGTGGACTGCAGTATTATGGATAAGCCTAAAGATTGAAATGGATTATGTTGGACATAAGTGAGTATTGTTTAAGGATAGAAGTTTTTTTTCGATATTATTGATGGGATGTTATAGTAATTTATTTTTAGAAAAAGGACAACCTGCAGGACGGGCGACAGCCCATCGCTTCGGACAAGGCTGTGGGAATCGAACCCACAACCGAAGTGGGACTGGCCTTTATCGCCTACCACTGGCCTACAGGAAGTCCCTGTTTAGTAGAAACTAGTTTTAAAGTATAAGTCCATTTTAGGAACTATATATGATTAATCTCACTATAGATCGACTTATGTATATAATTTTTGCTAACCTTTTGTTTGAGACAGATGGAATGACCTGTCATTCTATCACATGATCTGCTAACACTTCACGAATAACAAATTCAACTTCATTTAAGAGATGAAGTGGAAATTGTTAAAGGCACGAACAACAGTGAGATTGTACCAAAATAAAGTAAGTATTTATTCTAATTCAAATTCTTTAACTTTAGGGAAATGATCTTGAAAACCAAAAATGTTGTCCTAGTTCTCTTATACCTGATGAATCAGATGGTACCTTAGATCGTCACAAATTTATGGATTTGTGATTACTGGCTTTTCCATAGCCATGTTCTCTACCACTCTCCATCAGAACATGATGGTTAGATTTCTCTTCCATATCCATATTTTCACCTATGTGGAAACCCAGTGATTAGTTTATTTGGGTAATCGTTACATTTCATACTTTAGTTTTTAAAGCCAAGTTTTGGTATTCCTTTTTACGATGTGGGTTTCTATTAAAGAAACTTTCGAATAGTAAACCATTTATAACCCTGACGAATTTCGAGGGCGAAATTCATTTTAAGGGGGGTAGAATGTAACAGCCCAAGATTTTATAAAAAATATTTTTTTTAATTAATGTCTTGTGTTGTACACTACACCAAAAGGAGCTTGCACAACACGCATCCTTGACTTGCCTTGCATTACACGCAATCGCGACCTTCCTCGATAGCGTGTGTAGTACGCAATAACGAGTTTCACTAAACAGCGATATGCTATTAAAATGTTATTAAAACTAGCCGTTATGAATAGTAATAACCACTTTTTAAAATTCTGTAAATCTTATTTTTCAAAATGAACTTCATTTTTGGATTCGGAGTATCGAATTTAGCCTAAGGTGAAATTTTGGTACATTTCGGATAACTTTCATATTCTGATGAAAAGTGAAAATTACTAAATTATAATTAAAAAACAACTTTTTTAATCGAAATAATTAATAGTGATAAATTATTAATTGGAGTAGTTTTAAAGTATATTTAGAATATATTTTTACAATTTAATACAATGTTGGTCATTGGATGTAATTGCACATTTAAACCAGACATAAACAAGTGTCAATCTTTTAATAGATATTGTTTCTTAAAAACACGCTATTTGTTTTTACAGCGGGATTTAATTATAAAATTAATTAATGAAACTTCTATGTTATGAATTTGGTAAAATAGACTTCATTTTTGAATTCGGAATATGAAATATAGCTTAGGATGAAATTTTGGCATTTTTCTGAAAACCTTCATTTTTTGATGAATAGTGAAACTACTAAGTGGTAGTTAAAAAACTGAATTTTTCATAAAACTTAATTTTACCGCTTCTGTGAATGGAATTTCAAAAATCCGAGAGACACGGTTGATTTCAGTAAGTAAAATGTGGTTCAATGAGATGAAAATAATTTTTTGTGAATAGTAACTTTTTACTTTTATTTACCACGGTTAAAAGTAAATAGGGTAACTAAGGGTAAATATGATATTACTATTACCCTAACACATGTCCTAATTCTATTGGATAAGTGTAATTCGACCAAAAACAACCTTATGAATAAAATATGACCATTTAGCCCCACTTGGATTAGATTAGGACATTTATTATTATTTAATTCAAAGAAGAGTTAAAAGAGTTAAAATCAAAGTTTATTCACTAAAACATTTTTAATATGGGGTTATACATAAGATAAATTCGACTATAAATATTCATTAGAAAGCTAGAAAGATTTCCTACATAATGATATTTTATTTATAATTTTTAGACTTTAAATAAATAATTTATTTATGACACAACGATGATGCAGTAATTACCCTTTTAAGGGAATATTAACATAATTGATGTTATAAATACTCAAATGAATGTAATTTGAGACTTTTTATGAATTCCACTAATTTTCTAGGTTACTATGATATATTAGTGTTGATTTAATCAACTTGGTTCGAACATATAATTCTGTTATGACTTTCACAAAAATCATATATCAAATAGTGTCAAAATTGACACAAAATAGTTTTTTAATCAAATATTATATTATTAAATGTTCTTTTATTCCTAAAAATCTAAGGTTCGGCCAAATGACTTATATAAGGATATTTATATTAATAATAAACAATTTGGGGTTCGTTTGTCATGTTATAGTAAGTGTATTAACCATATAGTGAAAGAAAACAAAAAGACACGGTAAAAGTTAAATTATTTAACTTAGAGTTAAATCTAATTGATAAGGTTAAAATAAGAACCTAAACTTGTCTAAATCCTATTGGTTGATAGGATTTCGACCCATCCCCACTTTAGCTTCGAAATAAGACCCTTTGGAACCATTATAAACCGATTTTTACTTTAATATAAAATAATATTTTGAGATATTCCTAAGGTGCCCCTCTCCTCCCTTATAAAAGGACACCTCCTCCCCCTCCTCCTCACACCAATTTGAGCAATCAAGCTCGGCCAACCCCTGCCAAAATCTCTTCTCCACTTCCCTAGAAACATCCTAGAGGTTCTGGTCTTCCTCAAAGACCAATTTTAGTTCCCTAAGAGGAGGTCTCCAAAAGGCGCTTCAAAGAAGAGGTAATTACCGTTACCAATTCTTTCATCTTTATTTCTTCTTCCACTTCTTCTTCTTAGGTTGTTTCATTATGAAGTAATAACATCAGTATCACTCATATACTGATATGTTATTATAATTATGAAACAACCCTATTTCACCTTCTATCCATCCTACGGAAAAAGGAAATCACCGCGTGTGCGTACGTACGGAATACCGTCTCCACGCCGTGGTGTAATCTATTTTCCACCACCACCTTACATGGATGGGTATAATGGTGTAAAGAATAACTATACATAGTTATTAAAACATCATATTGATTCTGATATATTGTATAATCTACTCCAATTCAATTCAATAATTATAGAAATGATATCATCGCTCGTGCGTACGTACGGACTACCGTCTCCACGACGCGATGAGATTCATTCTCCATGTTAACCATTTAAGAATGATTATAATGTATATATAAGAAACAATAATGAAATATATGACATTATAAAACTACTGTATTTATGTATATATATACATGTCATCTACTTACTTCCATTTCAAGACAATAAGGAAAGGAAAACAGCGTTCATGCGTACGTACGGACTACCGTCTCCATGAACGGTGTTTTTCATTTTATTTATCTACCTATTATATATATATATATACTGAATATATATGATATATAAATAATATTTTATATTCTGGAAGTGAGTAAATCATGATATAAGTAATAATGATGTCAAGAACAACAAGTCAAAACACCTACGATAAATGAAACGATTTTACCCAAAACGCTTCTTTAACATGGAATTTAAAAAAGAACGGGTAATATAATGTCATAAGTGAACCATATATGATATCATAACAATTAATATGATTCTGTAATAAGTCAATAACATGATTTAAATCATTATACAGGAGTTTCGGACACTTACAAAGCAAGTCGGACCTAAGGTAAGGGAAATATCACAATCTCATTTTTATCCGAGATTGTTTATTCGTAAGTATTTACTGGGGTGTATTTTATCATCCACATCCATGTTTACTCAATATGTAATATTATTTCCATCCACCTAAAATTTTTTAAATCCATTTTTACCCTTCGGTGAGTTTTTAGTAATACGTATGAAAGGAATCTTTTGTCGTTTTTCGTACGAGGTACTTTTTGACTTTTCCGACAAAAGTACGAAGAATGTTTTTTTTTAACTTATACGGCACGAACGGATTTCTACTGTTTTATAAAGCCTTATTTTCATGAAGCTTCCTCTAAAATATTTCATTACTATTTTCAATAAAATCTCTTTCTTTTAAAATTGCATGATGTTTTGTGAAAAGAAATTGATTTTGAAGAAGAAAGGATATTTTCCTCAAGAATTCAATTCAAGTGTTTTATCAAAATTATTTTCCATCTAAGATAATAAAGGGTTCTGTTTCTATCCATATTTTTACATTTATTTGACTATGTTGTGATGGAATTATGTTTATGAATTCCTTTATCTTATATGAATTGATTTATGATGTCATGATGTTTCAAGAATCCCATTTTTGTTACATGTGTATGTGATGATGTATGTTTTATGATTATGTGGAACACATAAGAAAGGATTCATTATAAGATGGGTGGGACCTATATCTCCCTCCAATGCATTGGGTAATGATTTTATATCTCATGAGATAGACATGGCTGGAACGGAAGGTTATTTCGGTTCAGTGATACAGGACTGAAACGAGGAGTGAACTCGGTTCAGAAAGGGACTTTGTCCACTAAGATAGTCTTGGCAATGAGTCATGACTAACAAGAAATGATTTTCCATGATTATGTGTGCATGCCACAAAGTTTCAAGTTTCATGTTATGATTATGGGGATCTCATTTTCACTTCTACGATTTATCCCATGTTATGATATTATGAGCTCTTTTGCAGGTTAAGATTTTCAAAAGCTATGTTCTTATGTATATGATGTGATTGATATTTCTTTTGTTTACCCTTACTGAGCATTTGAGCTCACCCTTTCATGTTTTCTTTTCCCCAGGATATAAAGAAAGGTTTTTAGGTAAAAAAAGGGAAGATCTTTATGGGATATATTGAAGATCTTTCCCCACGATTAGAAGATTACGTTTCGAGTTTCCAAAGACACTAAACTATTACGATCCTTGTGTGTGTTTTTGTTATGTACTAAGTATTCCGCAAATGTAATGTAATGTCCATGTACGTCAAGATACGGGTCTCTACAATAAAACTCTACAATGGGGTAACCCACAAGATTTACTTGAAAAATGATTTCACATATGATAACATGAATATTTTTATAAAAACATTTCTCATTTTTATTTCTCGTATGAGTATTACCAAAAACTTATAATCTTATTTAATATGATAGTATTTTTATTTTAGATGTATATTTACTAAATATAAAAGACTATATGGATCTTGAAACAAAAAATACATTATAAAAATATGAATAAGTAAGTAATGGACCTGTCACCACATTATTTGAGTGCCCCACATCGACCATAGTAGCAGAAAAAGAATTTTTGATAACATTTTATTTATAATAATTTTTATTCCCAACTTGATTAACTATTATTGTACATGCATTATCATAATGTCCTAACTCATTATAATTAAAATATTTCACTGCCTATTTTTCATTATCAGTCTAATCATTATAATTTCTCTTTTAATTCTAATCATGAACCATGTGTCCAAGATTTTTACATTAGTAACACTTTTTATATATTTTAATCAATTATCTAAAATGATTCTTACCACAATTATAAAAATAGTATAATTTAATTTTCATATATTCAAGTTTTTTCAATGAACTGTTCCTCATTTCCTTCCACCCATATTTCTATTTATCATTATTTTTGTAAAATTCCATAATCTCCATCTTAAATTTTTCAAAACATCATACAAAATTCTCATAACTTATGAACTCATGAGTAACTATATCCATTCATAAAAATGGCTTTAATTCTAAGTAAAATTAATAAATTTTACTATCATATTCCAAAATTAAATTCGATGCATACCAAGATAATGTATTAAAAATTCTTAGGTGGAAAATGAGTCCTACTCAATTTTCATTAACTCTAAGAATTTACCTTCCATTCTATTTTGAAAAATTTTTGGAAAATACAATTAATGGAATATATCCTTAAATTCCATCCATTCCCTTGAATAGATTTCTAATTTTTCCTTAGGGTTATTAATTAATGGCCTTCATTTATCAGCTTTACCTTCAAAATTATAATCATCAAGGGTTACCTTCTAAATTTCAAAAAATGTAGAACTTCAAATATCTTCAATAATGAGTGAACACATACTTCAGCATTCACTGGGTTAAATGATCCACCAAAAGTTGAAGGGTGTGGTTTAATGAAATTCTATACTATAGACTTATTCTTATGTGGATAATTTGGTCCCTACAATGAATTGTTACCTCAATTAATAACTTGTTTAAACTAATTTAACACATCTGTAAGCTGCCAAACTAAAATTCCAACCATTCTAGGATACTGGTCGGGATTGATATTTTCCTTCTAATTTCATTCAACCACAGTTTCCATGTTTCCTTTGTGACAACCTATTATTAATAATAATAGATATGAAAAAGAAACATGTAAATACTCAAAAACTATCTTAGGATAATATAACCATAAATTTGACTCTCAAAATATTATCTTTTAACATCATCCAAACATCTATAGTTTTTAAAAAAAATCCGTCAATAACAACTATAATATCTTATATATTAATCAACCAATAATTAGATAATTTATTATGTGGGATTATTTTCATAAATTTTAATGATATTTTGGGTTTATATTTATAGATAATTTGGTAAAAATTTAAAAAAACCAAGTGTAATATTTCACTTAAAGTGCATTTTTTCCATAAAATAATTTATTTATAAAGACACGCTTTCTTCATTCAAGGTAACTCCTATAACGAGAACTCTAAACTTATAAATGATTTTACCCATCCTAAACACCTATAAAAATAATTTAAAATGTGGGGTGAGAAAAAAAATCTCAATAAGGGACATAAATGCAAAGAAACCTGATAGTCTATTTGTAAAATAGATTAATTTATAAGAAATATTTCATTTTTAATAATAATAATTAATCTCAAATTAATAATTTACTTACTCATAAAATCAACTTAAAAGATTGGATATTTTATAAAATATTTTTCTAAAAAATCATAAAGTAAGAAAAAATATTTATGAGATTTACCTAGGAAAACATGATATCTTATGAAAATAAACCATTAACCTTTAGAATATCATAATCTTTCCATACATCATGTGTATATTTTATTATATTTTCTACTCAGAATAATTTCCTTAAATTAAATAGAAAGAATTGAAAAACTATAAAGGTAACATGAGGAATTGTCCTTAAAATCTCATTTAAATAGAATCACCTCAAATGATAATTCATGGATATAATAGGAGTAACATATCATCAGTAAACTCCTTCATATTACACAATTCATTAGAGAGCCATATCAGGACCACTCCTCATCAGAGTTATTTCACCCTCACTCTTCATTCATATAAAATTTCAAAAACCATATCATGAATAAAACAAATATATCTTCAAATTTAATCATAAAACCTATTTAATTTTTCATTAAATCCCCTAATAAATTAAACTTTCACTTATATCATAAAAATGAGAATAAATTTCTATTTCTTTATAAAATCTATTAAAAACTAAAAAAATTGCAGAATTTTGAGATATGTTTTTTTAAATAAACATGGATAATTTTAAAGGAATATTCCAAGAAAAATATATTCATAACATCTTAAGAATCTATTAGTTAATTAAATTACTAAAAAAATATTAATTATCACATGTTTTTATATAAAGAAATAAATCAGATGTATAGAAATTATTGAAAAGTTTCATTTCAAATAATTTATAAATAAATTATAAAATAGTTTCAAATGAAATTTATCATCCTTTGATTCATAAATATGAAAATTATTTAAATAATTGAAATAAAACATTTCATATAAGAAAAATATTTGGAATGAAAATTTTAAAAAAATATTTTTAAAAGAAATACGATTGCCACAAGTCCTGACTCATATCATTCAAATGTCTACCCTCCTGAACATAATATAATATCTATTTTATAATTTCTTAAGGAAATTTTCCATGATTATTCCATTATAATTATTCCCTTTATTTAATTTCTCTTTTTTATTTAGTTACTAAAATGGTTAAGTTCACTTTTGATTTTTTGAGGGTGTTCAGTTTACAAGTCCAAAATGACATTGTTATAATGAAAATGGTAAAAATGATCCTAATTCCATATTCTCTAAAATATTAATCATTAAATAATTATTATTTTTAACATTAAAAAAAATTAATTATACAAGTAAGGTGGTTATGAGGAATGAAATATATCATGTCATGGAGGTGGTATTTTGGAAGTACACAGGAGTAATATTTCCATTTCTTATTAGATGGAAATGAAATATGATATACGATATTTAAATTTTTAATAATCCTATTTATTTTTAAAATTTTATATTTATTAATTATTTACACAATTATGACTAACTATGTGAGGAGACAATGAAAAATGAATCACATTGCTTCTTGAATTTTACAACATGTTACATTAACAACACATAAATATGAGTTTAATATAAAGGATTTCACATTATTATTTCCCCTAATAATTAAGGTTTAAAATATTAATGAATTATAAAAATATATTATATAAAAATTACACAATTCGACAATATCTGTATTTTTTACAAAAAATGGTGCTTTAAGCTTACACCCTAATTTCATTCATCAAACATTAGCTTCGTTTAAGAAAAGTCTCCATAGCAAAGATCTAGTCCTTGCTAAAATTTATGCACATTATTAGATCATGTGAAAAAATCAAAATATGGGATGGTAAAAAAAGTATTATTAAGGTATATAAAAATAATTTAATATCATTAGTCCATTTAAAAACATAAAAATTTATGAATACATTTACCTTTTTCATAGTAACATTTTAAGAATATAAATAAAACATTTCCACAAGTAAAAATAATATTTAATGAAAGAAAAAATTTTAAACAATGATTAACCATAGGAAAAAACATAAAGGTATTTGATGAAATTTGTGGACTCATGAAGATCTTCTTTTGAAAAACAAAACATTCACCTCTAATATTTCTTTATAATATGAAATAAAAAATATTCGATAAAAAATATATTCTTGCAAGAATAATAAATATATCCTATATAATTGTACTCCTAACCTATAATCAATCATGTATAACCCATGTTAGAAGTTATATAATTCTATTTAATTCTATAGTATTAACTATTCTAGTTTTCTCCCTCATTTTTCACCTTCAAATATAATTTATTACCCAATGCATTATAGAGTTATAGTGGGATCACCCATCATCATGAACAATATCGTGCTCAACCACCATCATCATTAATTATCAAGTGATGTATCATGGAAACAAATTTATATTATTTCAATTTTGCAATATAAAACCCTTGAAAACTCATTTGAACCGATAATCAAATTACTTTTAGTAATCTCATAAAGATGAGAAAAAGTTATAATTTCATTAGAAAATTATTTTAAAACTAATTTTTTTTATAATTTTAAGAAAAATAATTGTTATGAACATAACCATGGAAATTATTAATGAAATATTGATAAAAAATAATATATATGATATTGGGAAATGGTATCCAAATTTTATATAGTAAAAAATTATTTTTTCTACAAATTTTTAAAATAGGTGAAAATAACCCATATGGAAAACGTTGAAAATATTCCTTTTTAATCCTTTTAAAATAAATTTAAATATATTATAAAATAAAAATTATAAACCTTTTAACTATAAATAATAAAAATCTTGAGACATTAAAACTAATAATAAAATATTGGAGAAATATTTTTTAAAATTTAAAAACATATTTTAAATAAAAATATCTCACCTAAAGTCTCATCTAGCTTCATTGGTTCTACAAATCCGGAATAATTAAATAATATTGGTTTTATACATTATTAAAAAAACTTTTCATGTTCAATAAATTATCATTATTCTATTTATTTCATTTTTACCAAGGTTAATTTAGTTACTAAAATAATTAACTTCGTGTTGGATGTGTTATACTCGTTCAGTTTATAACCTCAAAATAGAATCAGTGTGTTGACCCTGGTTGATGGGGATATAGTTAAAATAATTCAAGAATCATAAAAATTCTATAATTATCATATTTATAAATTATATATATATTAAAATTAACCATGTAAGGTGGTCATGAAAAATGAACCATGTCATTTCATGGAGACGGTAGTCAGTACATATGCATGAGTATTATTTTCATTTTGCTACAGGGTAGAAAAGGAAAAAATAGATAACATTTTAATTTTAAAAAAACTTAAATATTTTGTAAATTAATATTAATTCACATATATTGATTTTATACATAATTTTAACCTTCTATATGATCTTATTTTGAAAAAACACGCATCTCTTTATGGAGGTTATAGTCCACACGTATGTAAAAATGATGTTTTAATTTCCCATAGGATGGAAAAGGAGAGGAAAAATGGTTTCATTAAATATAAGACATTAATTTTATTATTTGATCATGGTTATATATGATTTTATGTAATTATAAGAAGAAATAAAATAAAAATACTTGGTTAAGGGTTATACCTCTTCTTTAAAAAACAACATTTGGCTAGCACCTTAAGCCTTCTAGGTTGATATTTTGATGAGAATAGATCCACTAGGTTGTGGCGAGTAATTTTAGTGATGTATTTTAGAAGTTATTATTCAACATTATATTCACAATATGTATGGAGAAGATATAATAAGAAAAACTCATTTATATGTGTGAGGAGTGACACTCTTATAATTATTCATTATTTTAAAATTATTAAAGGTCTTATTCAAAGAAAAGAGTCCTTTGAACACCCTAAATTAGTATATACAACATTGTAGGGTTGAAAAAGCTCAACCAAACACATTTAGATATGTTTTGAAAACATTTTAACAATTATCTCCTTGTTAAACCCTTTTAAACCCAATTTATCCATAACAGTGATAATTAAACTTTTTAAAATGCTAATTTATTTTTGTGACCAAAAATAAAATGATACTAATAATCAAATATATAATTTTGTATTATAAATAGTGAATCCATTTTACTATATTAATATTATATTGGTGGAATAAATTACTTTTAATATATGATCACAAAACGTATGAAAAATAGTTTTTAGTACAGTACCAAATTTAAGTGTAAAAATCATTTTATGTTGAAAAAATGTAAAAAATTGATTTGCGTATATTTTTTTGGGTAATTTACAAAACAAAAAGGGAGGTTCTTAGACTTCTTTTTTAATAAAAAATATAATTTAATATTCCACACTAACATTACATGAAAACACTCAAAATTTGTTTTTAATTTGAATAAAATAAAACTTATGTTCACAAAAGACAATATTTATTTCCCAATTTTAAAATAATATTTTAAAATACAATATTTAACTCCTTAAATATATTTTTTTCTGGGATTATGATTTTAAAATTTATTAATTCATTCTGAAATCTTAATAACTTCATAAAAGTGAAAATATATTGAAAAATTGGTATTTTCATTATTCAATAAAAAATTAACTATTTTAGAAAAATATTTAAAAATTAATGCTAAGAAAAATTTTATATAAATATAAAAAAATGAAGTCCATTTTATCATATTAAATTTTTAAAATTTAGAACTTTATCTTTTAAATATATCATTATCTTTCATGGAAATATAATTTATTTTAATAAAAATATTCCTTTTTTCAACAGAAAACTTTTATAAAATTATTTATAAAACAATATTGATTATGAAAATATGAGGAAATTTAAATTTTATATTTTCTTCATTAGATATGTTTTAAAATTTGGCTAATTAATTTACCTACGTTTCTGAAAAACATAAGTTAATGTGGTGTCACTAATTAGTTAATCTTATAAATGTTGTTAACTAGTCATTTACCTGTGTTTTTAGAAATGTATGTATTTGAAATTTATATACCAACATTTATAAAAACATAGGTATATTTTATTTAATAGACTTTTTTAATCCAACCCCTACCTAAATGTTATTTTGTAGATTTTTTTGATAAATTTCTTTCAATTTACCTGTAAATTTTATGAATTAGGAATTTATTTAGTAGATTTTTTAATACCCCTCCCCCTCACTAAAAACTGCCCCCTAAACTCACCCTTCCCCCTAGCCAGACCCCAACCCTTCCCCCGAACAACCCCTCTACCAAACCCCTACCCACCCCCTGAATTCCCCTGACCATCTGCACCCAACCCCAAACATCTTATGTCAACGACCAACCCCTAACCTCAATGGACCCCTACCACACCCCTGACCACCCACTATACCGATGTACACCACTGATCTCGCCCTACCCCGTCACTAGACCCTGACCTCACCCCACCGACCACACTATCATTCGAAAATGTACAACGACCCCTGACCTCACATTGTTGCACTCACCCCCAACCCAGCACTAATGACTAGGAACCGGCACTCATGCACACTTCCCAATAACCACCCCTTCACATATTAAGATGCAGTCAACTGAAATCGAGGTTTGATGTGAGACTATAGCCCAAAAGGCATAGGATCACACGTATTGTTAATATTATAAATATATATATAATAAAAAACATGCATGTATTATATAGAAAAATATATTAATCTATGTTTTAAAATAATAAAATATATTATTAATAAATTTTATATTAATATAACAAAAATGTATTATTAAATTATATAAAAATATATATATGTATGTTATATATAATATAACAAATATATATATATATATTTAAATAATAGTAAGTAAAAATATATTATTAATATATTATAAACACACACACACACATATATATACAACTAAAAACCTTCAGATAGTATATATAATACAATATAAAAACCCACATGCACATTATATATATATATATATTAGATATGTTTTAAAATATTAAAATTTATTATTAATAAATTATATATTAATTTAAATAAACACATTATTATTAATATATTATTTAAAAAATTATATATTATTTCAACAAATTATATATTATATAAAAATATATATTGTTAATAACAAAAAACGATATACACTTTATATATATATATATATTTAATTAGTGTTATATATATTTTTATATATTTTTTATTATATATTGTTATATATATATATATATATATTTATACATATATATTGTTATTATAGTGATATGTATTGTCGTTATATTTATCGTTATTATATTATTATTATATTTATTACTATAATATTAACTATTATATTGTTGTAATATTTACAGTTATATTATTATATTTTTATTGATATTATATTATTTTTATTATTATATATTTTTATATATTGATATTATGTTATTAATAAAAAATATTTTGATATGTTTATTGTAATATATTGTTATTATATTGTTGTATATAAATATTGTTATATCTTTGTATATTTTTATTATTATATATATTATTATATATTTATTATTATAAATGGATATATATATATATCTATTATTAAATTATTATTATTATATATATTTTTATACATATTATTATATATATTTTTATATTGTTTTTTAAACTGGTTTGGGGACAAACCCCTTTATTTAAAAAGAAAATAGATTCTTCTTTTGATACTGGGTAAAGGGGAACTCATTTCTGACCTCGAAACATAGAAAGCCTAAATCCTCAAAACCAGTATGGAAAAAGAATGAGAGACATATATTCTTCTAGATTTCTATAGTCCAAAAGCTTACAAGAGAACCCCCAAAAGTCATGATTTTGGTAAACCACACAAATGTTATGCATCAACTGCATCCACCATCTTAAGCCAATATTCTTACATTTAAAGCCTTCTGTCAATTGTAATATGTCAAAGAATCACATAAACCATAGCCTCCATCCACCATCCACCTTCAAGAATCCTGCTCCAACTACCGCCCTAACCTAAAACTCACCTATTGAGAGAGTCCTTAGTAGCTGAAATGAGGGAGGCATGTCTGTTATATTAAAAATAGTGTAATATTTATTATTAAAAATACTAAATAAAATTATATTATTATTATATTATAACATAAAATTATATAGAAATAAATATTATTTTCTATATTTTCTTATATACATGGTTAAATTCACAACATTAATAAGAACACATCGCTAAATTCAAAATTAGGAATGTTTCACAATGTTTCTAAAAACATGGGAAATTTATCTAGATTTTTATAAAATATATCTAAATTCAATATTAGTAATGTTTTGAGAAATTTTATATAAAATAAAAAAATCTAATTTTTTGTTGTATGAATCGATAAAATGAATAAATATATGTTATAAGATATATTTATTTCTATAAATACTTGGGTTATCACATTCTTCCCCCTTAATAAATTGCGTCTTTGTAGTTTTTTCCATTACTTAAAAATTGAGTCTATTTTTCCCTAATATAATTTTTAGACTTCCATGTTTATTACAAAAAGATGTTATTACTCTATAAAACCATTACCTAGGGAATCACCTTTTTTGCAGTACATTCCCTCTAATATCCTAAATCTAGATCATCTTTCTTTCTATAGCAAAGATTAGTTTCCCACTATACCACATATGAGATCAGTACATAAGATGTATTAGGTATATCCTTTCATTTAAATAAATATGAAATTATTCATGTGCCTCTGGTAAATATGGAGGTAAATCAACCTGATAATAAACCAATCCAAATTTCTCCCAAATTTCATAATAACTAATGAATCGGGGACTTAAATTTCCCTTTTTTTTAAAACACGCAGCACTTTTCCAATGAATCCCTTAAGAAAAACATGATCTATAAACTAAAATGAAAGGACACTACTCATGATATTTTCATAAATCATCTGTTTACTTTATACTTCCCTCATATAGTGTAGAGTCGTATTTACCTTCTCAACCATTTCTTCTACAAATTCTGGTCCTGGCAATTTCCATCAAACAACTTCATCCCAACATATCGGAGTTTAACATCACTATCTATATAATGACTCAAAATGTGATAAACGTATACTAGAATGAAAACAATTATTATAATAAAATTATAAAAAATAATAATATTGATCAAAACATACTATATATTCTAATTATAAACCCCAAATCATAACTTTCAATGTATGAATTATTCAATCTGATCATCCTTCATATTAATGTTGAAATGTTTTACTGAAATATAATCCATTATCCAATGAATTTTTAAAACCATTATAAAAACTTATTTTAAATTTAATATAATGATCAAATACAATAGAGAGAGGCCCCCAATGTGATATAATTATCTCTCTAATATAATTTCAAGAATGTTGATCAAAATACATAATATCAAAAATAGGATGAAAATGTGCTGATTTATTCAAATTATTAATAATATCTAAAAAATTAGTATTAACTCCATATTTCTTTGTTAATACCACCACAAAAATCTATATATATATTCTAACATTTCCCTTCAGGCACTGGAAATGGCTTAAGCATCCCCTTAAGTAGTTTTCACTCTACTTTAACTTTTTGACAATTCAAGGATTTCATAGAAAAATCAAAAATATCTTTTTTTATACTTTTCCACCAATAATATTCTCAAAGATAT
The DNA here is from genome assembly GCA_963277665.1 of Viscum album. NCBI lineage: Eukaryota > Viridiplantae > Streptophyta > Magnoliopsida > Santalales > Viscaceae > Viscum > Viscum album. The sequence continues at coordinate 570,825,353 of OY728122.1, read as the reverse complement.
ATGTACATATTATTAGGATAAATAGAAAGTAGAGGGATATTAGCTTTACTTATCAATTATTTCTTTAACTAGGAATCACTTTGAACATATAACCTCTTTTTAAATATGATAAAAATATATTTATAAAAATTAAACTCAAAAAACATACCTTTATTGATCGATTTAACTATTTATTATAAACCATGATCTTCCATATAATCCATGTTAATTAATTATGATAATGATCACTGCATATAAAACTAGGTTAAAATAGATGAATTTTTTACATACATAATTTCCAAGACAAAATTTATTAAATCATTAACTAAATGATCATGTTACAAACATAACATAGTTACTAATACATTTTCTTTTTAAATCAAGGAATCAACTACATTTTTTGATTTACCTGGATGAGAGTGAATTGTTAAATTATAGTCATTTTTTAGTTGTATTCATATTCTTTAACTCATGTCCATATCTTTTTGATTAAATATATACTTTATATTTTTATAGTCAATATATATTTTAAAATTTACTATATATAAAGGATTCCTCAAATTTTTTAAAGAAAAAAAATATGACTCAATCCTTGGGATCATGCATGGGGTAATTCTTCTCATTGAGTTTCAATTTACTGGAAGCGTATGTGGTTACCTAATAATGTTGCATTAAGACACAACCAAGTCCCTTTAACGAATAAATTCTACCAATAGAAAATTCAAAAGTTCTTTTTGGACATACTAAAACTAGAATATTAACGAGTATTATTGTCAATTCTATTAAAAATTCATGACATTCTATTTTCTAGAGGGTTTTAACTCCTTTTCAAGTAAACTTATTTTTTGAGATAGATAATCAGCATAAATATTTCAATAAACCTTCAATAGTAACCATATAGTCCTAGAAAACATTGAATATCAGTGACAGTTATAGGACTTTACCACTCTTTCACTAATTTAGTTTTTATAAGACCAATAGTTATTTAATCTTTAGAAACAATATTACCAAGGAATGAAATTTTCTGTAAATAAAACAAACATTTACTGAATTTTTCATAAAAATTATATCTTAGTAAAAAATATAGAATAATCATTATATTTTTCTCATGATCGTAATAGATTTTATATTAAACCAAAATATAATTTATAAACAAAACCAAAAATTTAAATAAATACTCTTGGAACACTCTATTCTTTAGATCCATAAATATAGTAGGTGTGTTTGTTAACTCGGAAGTAAAAACCTCAAACTCATAATTACATTTTTTTTAGAAAAATTATGTTTTCAAAACATTTTCCTCCTCAACCTTCATCTGATGATAAATAGAACTAAGATCAACTGTTAAAGGATACTAAGATCCTTCGATCTGATCAAAAAAATCACCAATATATGTAAAAAATACATTTTCTTAATAGTAATTTTATTGAGTTCACTATAATCAATGAAAATTATCCTCGAAACATACTTATTTCAAATAAAAAATTATAGAAACCCATGGAGAAGATATCATGTAAATGAAACCCTTATCAGGAAACTATTTTAACATCATTTTCAATTCTAACAACTAAATCTAATTCCATTAAAAAAGGGGGTTAAGAAATTTTATTAGCATTAAAAAGTAATTAAATAGTAAATTATACCACCTGATCAAGAATAACCAATGTTAAACCACAATTAAATACATCCATATATTAATTTTCCAATAAAACATCACTAATTCTTATTTTTCCTTTCTTTCCAATAGTATTTGAAAGATAACTGTCACTTCCATGTTTTATCTATTTCTCAACTTATGGATTTTTTATAAAAGGTATGAACTGAATATTATTAATAGATTGAAACTCACCCTAAAAATGGAATATTAATTATTTATCTTTTAAATATATCATAGCATGATAAACTAATATCCAATCCCTTTAAAGGAATAACATAAAAATATATATTGGTAATGACAAATAATTGTGCAGTAAAACAATTAAATGGATTATAATAGGAATATTTCTATAAATTATTGTTTCCTTTATAATACCCATGGGAGTTATTAACAAAATTTTTGACATCCTTTACTGGGATAGTTTTTCAATTTTACTTCAAAATTTCTTTGAAAAAACAATGTGTGGATCCTAAAGTAAACAATACATTGGAATAATTTAAATAAATAAGTATTGTTCCTAAAATTTCTTCATTTGATGGTCTAATACCTACCATAGTGGTAGTAGTATTAAAATATTTTTCTACACATTTCATCTTTCAGTATAGATTATTCCCAACTTGAGTAACTATTTTAGGGTATTAATTATCATAATGAACAACCTCATTACATTAATAAGATCTCACTAACTACTGAATAACTATTTTCCCATTATTATTCTTATAAGGATTTTTTTTCTTGTATCCATGATCCCAGTGATCAATAATATTACATCAATAAGACTTTTTTATCCTATAAAAAATTATTTAAAATTTACTTTAATATTTTGTAACATTTGGTGGGATTACGTCAATATTTATTGGTTGATTACTTCTAAGTAGCATGCCACCTTAACCAATTATTTTCCTTTTCATTATAAATTATATAAGTGTTGAAAACATACAATTCAAATTTTTCACAGTAATTATGTTTTCCCTCATAACAATTAAATTTATTAGATTCTGATTATCTTTATAAACTTTTTAGATGTATTTAAAATCTATCAATTTTAATTTCATGGACCTGAACAAAATTCAGTTCACACATGCCCATTCTGGTAAAATTTTCCTTATATGAATCTATTGAGTATTCTTCATTTTAATTCAACTCTAAAAATCATATTTACATTATAATATCATGAACATTATTAAAATGCTTATCAAGAAAAAAATCATTTAAATTCCATCTACTCCATGGAATCATTCTCTAATTTTTTTTCTTCAATATTTTTAACCAGATAAAACCACCATTTTAATCACCATATAAATAATAAATAAAATGAGTAAACTTTTGATGTTCCATGTAAAAAAAATATTCAAATATCTTCTCTAGTGAAATTACCCATCCATCAAAATTAACTAGGTATGAAGATTCACTAAATGTAAGAGGGTGTTGTTTCATGAAATTCTACACTATAGGCATGTTCCTTTAAAAAGATTTCATTTTATCTATTTCATATATTCCACCAAAAAATATAGTATGTAATATGATTCAAATTTTCATTAACTACTCTATTCCATATAATCTATGATACTGATTCAGAAGTTTATTTTTTACATTGATGTATTCTTATATCAACTGCCTTATTTCATGTGTGGAAAACCATTCAAAAGAGGACTGAATTAGATGAAGAAACATGGAAATATTCAAAATATATCGCAAGAAAATATAACCATAAATTATAGTCTCTATAAATTGTATTTTAATATTTTTCTAACCACTAAAGTTATATAAACCTCACTCTGATAGTATGTATAAAAACATATGACATTAAAAACCCATAAATATGAGTTTAATAGAAAGTATTTCACATTTTTTACATTCCTAAGGTATTTTATTTTTATATATTTATATAATTAGCAAAAAAATAAAATATTGAATTTGAAACTTCCATAAAGATAATATTTTTACACAAATAAAGGGCCATAAGTTTACACCCCCATTTCGTTTAAGAAACTTCAGCTTCATTTAGGATAAGTCTTGATTGAAAAAATCATGACCTTACTAAAATTTATACTCATACATGGTAATTGAGAAAAAGATTTTAAAATTTCTGATAAGAATAAAGTATAATATTGAGGGATATACAAATAAAGTAGTCTCATTAGTCCAGTGAAAAACATTAAAAATCCATAAAGACATTTAAATTTTTTACGATAAAACTTTGAGAATATTAATAAAACATTTCCACATAAAATAAATAATATTTTCTCATTGAAATCATATTTAAAAAATTGGAAATAATATGAAAATACATAAAGGTATACTGAGGTATTTGGGAACTAATGAAAACATTCTTTTGAAAAACAACTCGTTCACTGTTAAACATTCCTTACCTCATTAAATAAATTACTTTCCATAAAAACCTTTTTATTTCAAGAATAATATAGGTATATTATAGAATAGTATTCAAATCCTATGTTCAATCATGTTTAAATCTTGTTATAAATAACTTAATCCAAGTTAATTTTATAGGATTAACTATCTGGGATATCTCCCTTATTTTTCACATTGGAAGACAATTCATTACCCAATGCACTGGATAGTTATATCTAGCTCACTCATCATGATGATTAATATTGGGATCCCATGTAATAAAATATAATTATCAAGTACCATATCATGATTAAATTTTTTACACTAAAAAATTTCATCGTTAAACCATTGAAAAACTCGATTGAATCCATATGAAAAATACTTTTAGTTATCTCAAAAATATGAAAAAATGATTTTTTTCCATTAGAAAAACATTTTAAAATAAAAAAAAATCTAGAAAATTGGGGGAAATATTTTCATTGAAAATAATAATGTAATCTTAAAAACTAATATTAATATAAAATAATGGATTTTGTGAAAGGAAAATGAATCCATGTTGTATATATTAAATACATTCTTTTTTAACTTTAGAAAAATAATAGAAAATAACCCATATAGAAAACATTATAAAGATTAATTTTTAAACCTCTATAATGAAATAAAAATATAGAATAAAATTTCATATATCAACCAATTATTCATAAATAATAACATTCTTGTGACATTTATTTGAAAATGTATTTGGATGTGAAATATTTTGAAACATTTAAAAAAAATTTAATATAAAATCCAATACCTTAAGTCATGTTTATCTTTGTACATTCTCTAAATCCTAAATAATAAAATAATATTATTTTTTTACTTGATTAATAACATTTTTCATGTTAATTTTCTTTATAATTATTTTATTTATTTTAATTTTTACCATTATATATTTTTTTACTAAAATGGTTAAGTTTAAATTGGATGTTTTTAGGTTGTTGAGTTTATAAGGAAAAAATAAAAAAAAGTGTGTTCATCATGGTCAAATGGTTTATAATTAAAATAAATCCATAATATTAAACATGTTATAGTAATCATATTTACACAATATATATGTTTAAAACCAACAATGTAAAAGAGTTATAAAAACTAAACCTTTTCATTTTAGGGAGATGGTAGTCTGTATGTAGCCATGAATGATGGTTTCATTTATCTATAGGGTGGAAAAGGAATAAATTAGATCAAATTTTAATTTTAAAGATTCATAAATATGTTATAAAATTCATATTTATTCATGTGTAATTATTCTATCCATCATTTTAACATTCTATATGATCTTGTTGGGAAAACGAAAACACATTGCTTCGTGAAGGTGGTAGTCCACCTGTATGAACAAACATTGTTTTCATTTCCCATGGGATGGTAATGGAGATAAAAAAGAATTCTACATATATATTAATAAAATTTATATATATTTAAGTTATTTATTTTTTTATATGATCATGTTTATTGATGATTTTAAGTAGGTGGAGAGGAAATAAAATGAAAACAGTTGGTTAAGAGTTATTACTATTCTTCAGAAAACCACCTTAGGATTACACCTTAATCCATATAAGTTGGTGTTTTTATGATATTGGTGCCTATAATTCCTTTTTATAATGTTTTGGAAGTAATTTATATAGGTATTTTTTAATATATATTGCTCAATAGGTGTGAATCATAGAGGATAAGTGGTGCCCTTATATAAGTGAGTGGAGATGCACCCTTAAAATTATTCAAATTTTTAAATTTTTAAATGGTTCCATCCATGGTAACATAGAACCAAGGAACCCAAAATTCATAGTTAAGATGTTATAAGGTTGAAAAACACTCAAAAATCACATTTAGGAAATTATTTTATACATTTTATGCCTTATCCCTAAGATAAACCTCTTTAAAACCAATTTATCATTAGTTGTGATAACATTACTTTTTTCTATGATATCTTATTTATGTATCACAAAAATAAAATAGGATTTATAAATAAAAATATAAATTATGAATACAAATATGGAATTTATTTTATCAGACTAATATTATATAGGTGGTGTAAATTTCTTTAAATATAGGTACACAAAACTTCTAAAAAGAGTTTGTAGGAAAATACTTGATATATGAGTAAAAATGATATTACATTGAAATCAAGAAAAATTTATTTCAAAAAATCTTTTTTTATTTAATAAAATAAGTAATTTTTATATTTTGTATAAATATAAAATATAATTTCAAATTTTATCCATGCTATTAATTGCAAAAACCCAAAATGGGTATGGTTTGAATAAAATTTTACTTATGTTAAAAAAAGTCAATATTTTGTTCATAAAATAAAAAAAGTGATTTAAAATTAATTATTTAACTCTTTAAACAAATATTTGGTTGATATAAATTTTTAAAAATTTATTAAGTCATTCTTTCATCGTAAAAATGTCAAAACAAGTGACCGTATTTTTAAAATTTGGTATTTTCACTATTAACCCAAAAATCAAATTCTTTTAAATATTATAAAAAAATAACTATAGAATAAATTTGATATACTTATATCAAAATTTAATTCAATTTTTTCAATTTCAATTTCTAAAATTAATAAATTTATATTTTAATTAAAACCATATAGTTCATGGAAAAACAATTTAGTTAAATAAAGCTATTCTCATTTCGAACTAAAAAAATTTATTAATATATTTATATAAATATGATGACAATAAATCCATCAAATTAATAAATATATATATATATATATAAATGGAAACATTTATTTATGTAAAAATTACATAGTTTGTCATAGTTGGGGACTTATTTTACACCTTCACACAAGTGACATTATCAATTTCCAATGGACAAAAACGGTAAGAAGGTAAGTAAAATCTTATCTTATATAATTGTAATAATTTAATTAAATTGTTATATATTCATTAATTAAGTATTTACAGCCATCTAGGTTAGATGGTTTTGGAAAATGAAACACATTTTTTTGTGAATGTGGTAGTCCACACATACATACGGGTGATGTTTTCATTTCCTATAAGGGGGAAAAGAGATAAAAAAGAGTCATTCCATCAACATAATAACATTTCAGTATAGTAATGATACTAATTTTATTATTTTATATTGTTTATAACATATTTCGTGGAGTTATCATAAGAAGTAAACTTTAAATAGGTTGGTTATGACTTATACCTCCTCAGATATCTCCCTTTGTCTTACACATTAATCCTTCTAGAATTGTTCTTTTGGGAAGATCAAGACCTATTGGATGTGGATAAGAATGTTGGGAAGTAATTTGGAAAAAATAGTGGTTAAGATAACTATCAAAAATGGTGTGAATAAGTGAGGAGATGATAAATAAGGTGAGTGGATGTTTTGTAAGTACATTAAAATTCAAACTTATACTAAATGACTTTCTAAAGTTAAATTGCCACAAAATGGAAAAATTTTAAAGAAAATGTATGTTAAGGTATAAATACACTTAAATAATACCATTTAACAAAGTTTTAAACATATTTAATTTCATGTATCTTACTTTAACCCTCATGTCTTTAACTCTATTAACCCTTACTAGGGTGATAATGTTTTACCATGGTAACTATTCATTACAAAAAAATATTGAAAACATTAAAAAATTTGAAACTCTTAATTCCAAATATTAAATCCATTTTTCAAGATTCTATTTGTAGACATGGTAGAAATTAATTTCAATAATTGTGCACCAAAAAATGAAAAATGGTTTTTTAGAAAAATGTCATTTCAAAACATACAAATGATTTTATTCCAAAATAAACTATAATAATTATTCCTATGTAATTATTTATATTATCTTTATCATAAAGATACAAATATAACTTTAAAAACAATCAAATTAGAATGTTACTTTTTAAAATACCTGACAATAATGGTACTTTTAATAAAAATAAAAAAAATCAATGTTCACCACAAAATTAATCTTTTTAAAACAATCTCAAAAATTAACCCGAAGAAAAGTTATATATGATTAAACAAAAAATATCTTTAACTTTATCAATTTAAAAATATAAATTTTTTATTTTTTATTTTTATATAAAACCATAAAATTCATGGAAATAATTTCACATAAATTAAATCCATTTTTTCTGAATAGAAAAATTATATAAAATTGTAATATTATATATGAATCCATAATAAATATTTTTTAAAAATTAAAAATACATAAAATTTATTAATTGTTACAATTAATTTGGTTATCACAGAGTAAATCATTATTTGGTGAAGATGGCACCACAATATATTCAATTCAATAAAAAACATCTTAATTTTATAGCACTTATAACAATCATATCTCCAAAACTATCAAATCCCTTTCATCCCTTATAAAAACTTGTATGACCACTGTTATGTAATATCAATGTTAAAAATTGTTATTTAGACCAAAATACATCACACTAGACAAGAAACACGACAACATAGATCACCTACCTCAAAATTTCCACCCTTCCTTGAAATCATAACCATAATAAAAAACATATAAACCAAGAAAAGCCTCTCCACTTCCCCTTAAATGAGTGTTTTTGTCTTCCATGATTCATACAGATACCTTTACCAAGAATCAACAATGACCAAGTGTAACAATTTATATATTTTTATTAATATATATGTATTATGTTTTATTAATATTTATATTATGAATTTATATATATTCAGAAAATACTAATGTTTAAAAAAAATATTTATTTAATGTCATAAAAAATAAAATATAATCAATTAAAGACTCGTTTTAAATTTTAAATTTTTATTTTTACTTCATGACATATATTATTTTCAAATAAAATTATAAATATAATTTTTTAACATGATTTTCTATTTTTACCTTTTTAAATATGTATTTAATTATTATATATTTTATAAAATAATTTTGATCTTACTTCTAAGGATTTATATTACTTTTTTATTATGATAATATAATAAATAATTATAAAATTTAATGAAATAATAAAGATATTTTTCATTTAAAATGAAATATATTAAAATAAAAAATATATTATTTTTAATATATTATGTGTTTTATTTAAATATTTAACATGTAATAATTTGATATTTATATTAATAAAATTATTGGAATATTTTGAATCATTAAATGTAAATTTATTTTCATAAAAAATATTGATATAATAGTATGTATTAAATGTGATGTATATTCATAATTTTAATAAATATTTATAATAAAATCTTCCAAAAAAGATATTTCGATTTTCATTAATTTTTGAAAAAATTTGAATAATTTATTTTGAAAGTAAATATATTATATTACATGATAATATACATAAACTATTATATAAAATTTATATATTTAAAATAAAATAATGTCTACGTCAATATAAATATGTAAATTCTTACTATGTGTGAACGTAGTTCTTACACAATGTAGTAGAATTAAAAATTCGTGTTTTAGAGATAATAATGGGAAAAATATATATGAATCTAGAATTTATGATATAAATATGATAATTAATCAGTGATTTTGATTTATATTTATGATTTCTTAAAATTATAGCATAAATATTATGCCAATTCTTACCCAGCGATTGCATAATGTATGAAACATCAAAAATATTATTTTAATCATGTTATCATGATATGAATGCGAATTAAAAAATATTAAAGGTTTTAGATGATTTTAAATATAAATAATAATTTTTTATGTTAATTTTTATTTTTAAATTAAAATCAATGGATAATTATCCAAAACACTTATGCAGTGTCGCCACTATACCTATGAAACATTAAAAAAGTCCTTTATATATGGTTTAAAATATATATAAATATAAGGTACAGATGATGTAGATATTTTCATTATTTTCAAAAGATTTATATGATATCTATTAAAAGATATAAATATAAAATAATGAAATATATAATTTTATGGATATTTTAAAGCTATATGGTAATATTAACTATGAAAATAACTTTAAATTGGATTTTATGATAAAAAAGTTTTTTAAATTAATAAGTAAATATAAAACACTATCATGAGACTTATTTTGGTTATAAAGGATGAACCATATCTTCTTGTGTCCATTTTTAAACCACATTCAACTTAAAAATTACATTATCAACCACTATAGATGGGATATTTTCAAAAATTCCATCAAATATTGTCTATAAAAGGGTACTCCCACTAACCATTCCAAAAACACACAAAAAATTAGGTTTTAACACAATATTTTGTTCAAAATATTTTATATAAAATACTTTCATTTATTCCATATCAATTGATGAATATATGATTCCCAAAATAATTTATTTCAAAAATGATGCATAATGAAAATATTTGACTCTTTAATGGATTTTGTGAGATCTGTATAGAGATTCTCAAAAAAATTACTTTATTTCTGAAATTTACAATATTTTTATATTTTATATGATTTATATAATATCACATGGATTTGTTTTATCATAGTATTGATTTAATTCAATTGAAATATAATAAGATTACATTTTCTCTTTCTCATTGGTGTTGACACTTATACTACAATGTTTATAAGTAGTTTCTTGACTCAATTTCCTTTTGAATATTTATAAAAATTATTCATTTAGTATATTTTTGTTATAAGCTTTATATTAAACATTTTAATTTCATTGAATTTTGTTTCAACTTATATTATTTTGATTGTAATTATTCTTCTAATAAAATCCTTCACGATTATTTCTCATCTTCACATGTTTTGATCATTTCAAGGGGACATTTCTCATATTTCCTTTTCATATATTCTTTGGAATTTTTTACCATCCCTTGATCATTATATATTTATACTTAACTATATCTTATTTATTTATTTATTCAATTCCTATTAATTATGAAATTTTTAGGTAATAGATATTCATTTCTTCATGGATTAACAATGTTGTAATATCATTTATATATCCTAAATTGATGAATTTTTTGTTGTATATATTGAATATTATATATTCAATTTTATATTTATTACATGAATAATTATATAAAACTCATGTAAACAAAACATAAAAACATTTTATTTATATTTATCTGATTTTATTCTCTTTTATTTCTCTCAATATAGAATTGGATGACCCATTTCATTTAATTCACTCGGGTAAACATTGATTCTAATGTTTCAAAAAGTAAATAATAGATTTTAATTGTTATTCTCATTTTAAGTTTCCTATTAAATATACATGATGATGGTTTTACACTAAATTATATATCCACCAATTCATTAGGTAATTATTTACTCTTTATAGTAGTTTATGTTTTATTATGGTTTGTTATGTGTCTTTATGGGTGACATGAATATTATTTTCCTTGAAACATTCATGATAATTATATGAATATTTGTGAGTTTTATTTATGATCATATTTGGATTACATTGATTTATATAAAATATTTTACATAAGTATTAAATATATGTTTATGATATTATATATGTTTGATATTTCTCCCAATATTTTTATTGGTGGGTGATCATGTAGTTAAATGAAAACCTATTTTATTCTCAATAATTACCCCTTACTAAGATTTTTATTCTCATTAAAAATTGTATAAAGTTTCTAAAGGTATTAAGGATGATTAATAATTACTATGAAATTAATATTATTGTTATATATATGGATCTCAGAGGATGAAATTGAAATTTTACAGAGCAAGTATTATAAGATAAATGGATCTGTCTGCGGTATAGAAGAGTGGAAATTTAGTAATATATAACTAAGGATTGTGTGTCCTAACTCTTTGAAAACCTAATGGTTATTAGAATATTAGTATTATAGTATGTATTATTAATATTTAACTACATGATGGTTATGTATGGATCATTAGCATTAGTATTAAAGAAAGTTTTAGATAAAATTTGAGGATTGGATATTATTTGTTTAATATAATTAGAATGTTTTAGATAATATATTCGGTTACTAATTGTTTTTTTAGAGTATGTCAAAAGTGAAATAAATAACCTTATTAGTTAGAATATGATTTAATTTCTAGTTGATTAATTTTATTAAATGTAAATCATTTTTGGGAGTATATATGATAAATGATTTTATAATGTTTAGGTTTAAAATTTAGTATGAATGATTTGGATAAATTTTAGAGTTTATTAATTATCAGGGATTGGGTAAAGATAAATCATAAGGAAACCTATTTTCAACTAAAAGATTCATTTTTTCAGTTGAATTTTTCATATTTGTATCTAATAGTTTCATAGTTTAAAGTAAAGCTACCATGGGTTTGGATTTAATGGGATTAATGTTTCATATCCATAAGATGGATTGATATAATTTTATTAGATATTATATATTCCCACATGATCCATTTTTGTTATAATTAATGGATATAAATAAGAGTAATAACTCAAAAAAATCCACTATACAATAATTTATGCCATCATTTAGTGGATTAATGATCTATTAGGGGTTTTAAAATAGGAAATCATTATAATAATAAAAATTAATTCATGCTTAAATCCTAAAATATTAATCTTGGCCATTCATTAATTGGAATTCAAAGTGAATATATGGTAGAAAATGGCTATAAAAACTAATTTATGAATTTTATCCTACGGAATTTAAATAATTTGAGTTAATATATTTTTTCAAAATATTTATATCAAAATTGATAAAATTATTCCTTTAATACAAGAAAAAGGATGATAAAACAATAATTTTTATGTGAATAACATCTATAGAATTTCAACATAAGACTTTATAAACTCATTAACAAGTATGATATATATAATATTTTAAATGAAAATATTTGGTTTAGTAGTGAAGATTATATAAAATATCAACATATTCTGACTTTGAGGGAAATAATAAATTTCATGGTCATACCATAGAAATAAAATAAATATTTCATGAATATATATAAATTCCTAACATATATATTTATAAAACATAAAAGTTATTTCATTTAAAGGATAAAAAAATTGTGAAACAAGATTTCTAATTTGGATCATTTTAATTTATTTAATAATTAATTATTTTATAAATGTCTGTTTATGTTAATTTTGTGGATTTATGTTGATATCTGTTTATAATGGTAATCATAAAAATAAAAAAATAATGGTATTAAATAATATTGTTGTTCTCCATTTCAAATGAAATACTTTCTATTATAAATAGTTTATTTTTTTTAATATATTATGTTTTATATTTAAATAGTTAACATTTAATGGTTATAGAATTATTTTCATAATATATATTGTATATTTTTATGTGCCTTTTGAATGATATATTTAAATTATTTTCCTTAAAAATTTATAAAGGAATATGATGTGATGACAAATAGTAAATATGATGTATAATCAAAATGTTTGATGAATAATTATTATAAAGGCTTATAAATTATTTTTTTCATTTTACTAATTTATTAAAATATTTAAAGGATATATTATGAAGTCTAATATTCTGATTCAATGTTTTAATAAGTTGATTTACAAATTTTAATTCAAAATATTTTTAAAATATAATAGTTTATATTGGAATTCAATTCTATTAATTATTACATTATTAGTAAAAATATTGTATTATAACAAATATGAAATTTTATGTTAGAATATTTTATATATAAAGAATTATTTTTTAAAGGTATAATTTTAAACTTTTATTTGATTAAATGTTGATTTAAAAAGTTAAATTCCTTTGAAAAATAAGAGTTCATGTTCGAATTCAACTTCATAAAATACTATAAAATATGTGTATTGAAAGTTATGTATGACTTAAGAATATTATGTAATCTTTTATAATAATTAATATAATTTAATCACCAATGTATAATTCAATAGATCAATTCAAATTGGATAGAATTTGAGTAAAACATTTGAACTTTTATCAAAATAAGAATTTAACTTCAAATGGAATTCTTTGTCATATTATTATATTTTTATATAAAATGATATATATAAATATAAAAAAACTATATAAAATTTATTTCATGATATTATAATTAAATTTCCAAATAAATATTTCCCGAATAATATGTATAAATTTTTATGTAATGATAATTATGAAAATATTTATACATTATTTTTTTCTAAAATAAGAGAAGTTAATATTAGTGGAAAATAGAAAATATTTAGAAGGGATATAATGATTATATAAATTTAGATATAAATATTAATATTAGTCAATTATTTTTATGCATATTTATGAATTTTAAAAATATAACAAGGAAATTATTGAAGTATTTACTTGGTAGTTTTCCAATATAAGAAAAGGTAAAAAAACATATCTTGACTATGTAATAATGTTAATAATGTGAATAAAAAATATTATGAATACTATTGAGGATATAAAGGATGATTAATAAATTATTTTTATGTTAATAATTTAATTTTAAAGATAATTAATGGGTTATGTTTCCTAAACTTTTATGATGTGATGACATAGTGCTTGTGTAACAAAAGAAATATCCCAACTATGAGCTTTGAAATATATATGTTAATGAGGTCTTGAGGAACAATATATTTACATAGTTTTTAGGATAAATATTATGAAATCCTCAAATTTTTTTGATATGTTATGTATATTATTGGGAATATCTTGGATGTGATTTTAGTGTTTTTAGGCTTATTTGATGTGTTTTGGAAGTAAGAAATTTTATGTGAGGGAGATGGGGAACCAAACAAAATATCGTAGTTTCTAGTGCCATTATATAGCCATTATAGATATACCAGTTAGTGGGAAGAATTGGAAGAAGCACAAGAAACCTCTTGAGTGCTACCAGCCAAATGGTAAAAATCCACCGGCTAGTAGGCTCACAAACACTAAAAGTATAGTGGTTTCCAGATAACCCATTCAATATGGTAACTTTTGTATTCTTTATCTAATTCATTTTTACATATACATCTCTCTATTTTAGACCTTCACTTGACTAGAACATCACTAAGAGATCTATTTTGATGAAATTGTTTCTCTTATTACCCTCTCTCTATAGTTTCATTCTTTAATTGTTCCATGGGATCCAAAATGGTATGTTTCATATCTTATAACTCGAATACTCTTTTTCTATTGAGCTTAATCACTTATCTAAGACATGTTGAATATATATATGGATTTAATAGTTATTAAATGGAAAATTATTTGTTAATTGATTGATAGATGAAGGGTCTATAGAATATAAATCCTTCTCTTGAATAGATATTGATCTACTATTGATTTTGTATCTTGTTTGGTAAGTTAATCTATCTCAAAGACAATGTCAAGATCCCATTTGGGAATCATACATATAGAATAATTAAAATTACATATTGGGATTGTTTCTAAGAATCATTTATGGGAAGACATGGTTTAGTGATGGATCTCTATAATTCACATTAGCACGCCATTGGTATAATGTTCTTACAATATATGTCCTTTGAATAAATATTTTTATCATGATTGGAATGTATGTGTGTCTATTTTGTAGTCATGAGAACCATTGTCTGACATGGTATGTTTTTGGTTTTCATGTGGTGTCTCTATGTGGATCGTAAGACCTATGCATTTTGTATTATAATTTTTCTGTAACTCCCTGACCCTAGATACCCAGAGTCGGTGAATTATTACATAACATTGGCATGATCACAAAGGATCAAGTCTCGAAAGACCAATTAGTTTAGTAGTCTTGGAAACACTAGATATATTCATAAGTCTTACATTACATTATAAGGTAAAAAAACTAAAACAACATCTTGTATTCATATCCCCTCATAATATCCTTGAAGTTCATTCATAAATTACTTCTTCTCATCCTAGGAAAAAATAAAACACTGAAAGGGGTGAGCTCAGATTCTCAGTAAGGATAACAATATAGCAGAAGCTTTCATAGATAAGCATGAACATATAAAGCAATTTATAACTAAAAAAAATCCTTTTAAACTTGAACTTCAGCATAGTATGGAAAAGATAAAATGAAATAATTCCATTTACTTATTCACATGGATATTCTACTAATCGAACAATCACATGTAATATAAATAACCACTTTCATAATGGTGGAATGCATAATGCCAGACTATCATAACCACATAGCCATGGCCTCGTGCCGAGACTACAAATAAGATTTTGCCAAGGCCTTGTGCCAAGACACTAGTTTGTCTCATGAGACCTACCAATGCATCGAGCGGCTATAGCGGGCTCCACCCATCACTTACTAAGTCCAATGCATTCCTCATATGAACAGGTTTAAACATAACATAAACATTCGTATTAAAACTAGCATACGAAATGTCAATACTTTAACCACAAACCATGAATGTTATAAAAATAGCACATCCATAGTCAAACATAACTCATTCGATACAATACGGAAGATTGTATTGTATCACATTAACCTCAATCAAAAATAATGAAGGATATTGACATAGATGAAAATAATCATCAAAACTATTTGAGAGAAATATCCCCCTTTTTCATGAAATCATTTAAAAGTCACACTATTTGTCAAGAATCCATTTAAAAATAGATTTTTGAATCAAAGTGTCCCATACCACTTTGAAACTTTTAAAATTAGTTTTAATTTTAAAACATTAATGTCCATATAAATAAATCCTTAAAAAAATTTATAAAACATGGACATTAATGAGCAAGATTTAGAGGAATAAGTCTTTAAAACATTTAAAAATGGTATTTTAGTTAGAGTTTATAACCAAAATAGAGACACTTGAATACCAATAATTGAGGTAATAAAAACATTTTAATATCATGAGAATAAAGTAATTCATGATATACTATGTCAAATTACATTATATACACCACATAAAAGTGATTTGGTGTATAATAACAAAGAAGTCTCAATGGAATGTAAATTGAGATGAAATCTCTCATAAAGGCCGTATCCTTAGATTAAGGATAAATCAACGACATAGTTATGTGTGAAAAATATAAATACACTAAATATGATTGGATATTTAGTGTAAAACAATCAAAGGACATTCACACATAATCTTGTAAAAACAACACCAATGAATTGGATGTTTAACTCAACAAATGGAGAATGAGTTAAAATTACTCTTATCAAATTCATATCGATGACTTGAGAAATTATCAATGGAGTGATTATGTGTATAAATAGTATATCAACAGGAAGGGGAGTGTAAATTATGACATAATCAAATGAATAGTGATTCCACACATAATCTTGGAGTAATATAATCAATGAAATATGCGTAAAGCCAAATGAGTGGAAATTGAATTTTCAAATTCCCTTATCGATTTGGAAACGTATGAAACATTCACCCATGAAAAAAGGATAATGCAATGATGATGTAAATATCCATAAATTAAAGTATATTACACAATCAATACAATCATGGGCAGTATACACACCACATGCAATAAATAAGTGGTGAATAATAGAAATCTCACGGAATTTAAAGTGAGATAAGAAACCCCTTACATTGTACTTTTTCCCTAGTAAATGGTAGGTTAACCTCTTGTATAATGGTGAAATAATTGTTATTGAATTATACAAGAATCATTTACATTAATATGATATCATATATGATCTTTTAACATTGATTTGTTAATAATATCTTAGTATTATCGTCATTTCGGGTGTTAACTTACTCGTTTTCCTTTATATTATTTGTTACATAAGCCATGTTTGGTATGGATAGGTTGTATATTATTCATATCCATAATTATATCAAGTCCTTAAAAATTATTTTTAATCATTAAATGAGAATTATACTTGAATGGATAAGATGGAGAATGAATATCATCGCGTTCGTGGAGACGGTAGTCCGTACGTACACACGAGCGACTATATCATTCTTTTGATATTAAAATAATATATAATTGGATGGTATATCATATATACAGAATAATTATCATTTTATATTTATTATTTACATTAATTACACATCATTATTATACCCATTAAAATAATAATTTATTGAATAACAATTACACCACGACGTGGAGACGGTAAGACGTACGTACGCACGTATGGTGACATGTTATTATGAATATGAATGTACCCTATTTATAATAACATCACAGTATATATAAGATACTCGAGTTATTATTTTATAATGGTAATAACAAATAAATAAGAAGTGTAAGAAGAAAGGAACTTGAAAAAGGGTGGTGAAATCATTACCTCTTCTTCGGGTTCTTCCTTTTGATTTGATCAAAAGGGATCCTTAGGTTGGATTTCTGATCAAAATAAGGCCTATAGGTTGTAGTGAGGGAAGTTGAGAGAGTATTTAGGAAGGGAATGGCTGAAACAAAAGGCTTTTAAGGTGTGAAGTAATGAGAAGGGGGAGTGCCCTTATATAAGAGGGGTGAGGGGCACCTTTGGAAAATCTAGAAATATTATTTTATAATAAATTCATATTCGGTTTATAATGGCTCCAAAGTGGATTATTTAAAGGTTAAGGTGGGGATGGGTCTAAAACCACTCAACCAATATAATTTATACAGGTTTTTGTCATTATATTAACCTTATCATTAAGTATTAACTCTTAGTTAATTAGTTTCACTTTTACAATGTCTCTTTGTATTTTTATATTATATGGTTAATAAACATACTATATACATCCAAGAGACCCCAAAGTGGTCCATTAATGATACACTTATCATGATATAAGTCTCCTGGCCGAACATTAGATTTTTAGGAATGTAATATCAATTAATAATATAACATTTGTTTTAAAAACTCTTTTATGTCAATTTTGACACTATTCAATAATTGATTTTTTAAAAAATCATAACAGAATGATTACTTCGAACAAAGTTAATTAAATCAATCCTAACATGTAATATTATCCTAGAAAATTAGTTTTATTCCTAAAAAGTCTCAAATTATATTTATTTTGGTATTTATAATACCAATTATCTTAATTTTTTACTATTATGGTAATTACTGCATCATCATTGTGTCATAAATAAAATAAATTATTTAATGTCTAAAAATTATAAATAAAATATCATTATGTAGGAAATATTTTTATATTTCTAATTAATATTTATAGTCTAAAAGAAAACATATATAACCCTATGTAAAAATTGTTTTTCTAAAAGATATATGCTTATGTCATTTTTGTAATTACTTTAACTTAATTAATATAAAGTGTCATTATCACTTACAAGTGGATCCATGGGGTCCCAAAATAGACCCAAAGATGCCCATGGTCTGAAATATATCAACCAATAGGGTTAAGAAATGTTTTAGGGTAATTTAATATTATTATAATATTATTTATTTACCCTTATCTACCGGATTTACCCTTTAACCATGGTAAATAAAATATTTACCGAAGTAATTATTCAAAATGTCTAAAAATAAAAGTTACATATTTACACAATTTGGACATCCTGATTATAAATATGGAATCAATTTTTCCAAATTCAATACACATAAGTGGAAGAAATTTATTTAAAATTAATTCCCGTTGTTAAAACAAAAAGCGTGTTTTTAAGAAATAATAACTATCAAAAGATTGACAGTTTTTTATGTTCGGTTTAAATGTGAAATTATGTCCAATGACCCACATTGTATTACATGGTAAAAATATATTTTAAATATAATTTAAAACCACTCAAATCCATAATTTATCACTATTAATTATTTTGATTAAAAAAAATTTAATTAAAATTTAGTAATTTTTACTATTCATCAAAATATAAAACTTATCCGAAAAGTACCATAATTTCACCCTAGGATAATTTAATTATTCTGAATCCAAAAATGAATTATATTTTACCAAATTAAAAACATAAAAGTTTCATTTATTAATTTAAAATTGATTCCCGCTTTCGAAACCAAACGGCGTATTTTTAAGAAATAATAACTATCAAAAGTTTGACACTTGTTTATGTCAAATTTCAAGGTGAAATTACTTAAAATGACCATAATTGGATTAAATAGTAAAAATATAATCTATTTATACTTCCAAACCATTAAAATGTATAATTTAACAATATAAATTATTTTGATTAAAAAAGTTGTTTTCGGTTAAAATATAGTATTTTTCACTATTCACCCAAATATGAAAGTTATCAGAAAGACACCAAAACATTATTGATACTAAATTATTATGTCCCGATTCTAAAAAAGAATTTCATTTTGTCAAATTGAATATATAAAAGTTTCAAATATTGGTTTTAAAAAGGCTTCTCCATTAAAAGGCGGTAAAATTTCATTTTTTGAAAAATACTTCTTTTATCTGAAAAAAATGAATTTGTCCATAAATCATGTCTTAGAAACTCATAATATGGATTAAAATTATAGGGATAATATAATATTTAAAATTTCTTTAATACTATTCATAACCTCTTTTCAACGGCTAGTTTGGTAAGTCGTGGTGTACTTGAACTCAGTGTTGCGTACAACACACGCTATTGTATTATTCAAAGAGAAGTGTACCGTGGAATATTGGGGTGTTACATTCACCCATACTTAAATAAATTGCATCCTCGCAATTTTAAAAATTGGGCCTGAGAATGGAAAGTCCCACATCGGAAAAAGAGTTAATAAAACTATCACTTTAAAAGAAAGAAAGAGAGGTATAAAGGTCACCCAAGATAACCCATACTAGGATTCCAGGTAGGAAAACATGGATATGGATGATAAAATAAGTGTCAAGTTCTGATGGAGAGGGATAGAAATCATGATCAGGAGAAAGTTAACAATAATAAAACCACAAAATTGAGTTGGGACAAACAATCATTAGTCTCCTAGTAGGAAAAGTAAACGGACAACATTTTTTTGTTTTAAGTTACATTACATAAGGATGAGGAATTCATTTATAATATTGACTAAGAATATAAAGATATATACTTACTTTTTAAGTAGAGTTTCATTCTTTAATAAATTTCCACCACTAAATCATTTTTTTAAACGATGAGTATTCAAGAAGACTTGGTCACACTGGAAGAGCTAGAATAAACTTCTATAGAATCACATGATCCATGCAGGATAAACTATATATTTACATTGTCTTTAGAGATTAATCAAAACCAAAATGGTTAGTACAATATCTAATGATCCCCCAAAAGAATATTCCTTTAGAGAAATAAACACTAATCTTAATTTCTAAAATTAAACCAATAATACCCCAAAGTTAAATAAATACCATTCAACAATCAATTGTCCCTAAAATACTTCAATATAATCCAAACTAATATTGAAACTCAAAACTTATAAGAATGTAGTCTTCCATGTTAAATTGTATCTCCAAATGACATTAATTACTCTTAAAGTCGCATGCTTAAAAGTAATTAACCTAATCATTTCCATAAACAACCCAAATCACTATAAATCCACAATAAAAACATAGATAAAAATCCACCATTACTCCTCAAATGAAATCCCAAACTATTCTATTTTCCATACAACAAAGTGAACAACTTCCAAAATAAAATTTATCACTTAATTACCAAATCATTTTCATATACTAAGGGTATTCATTTGATAAGACATAAGATCCCAAATCAAATTATTTATGATCAATAAAATTATTTAACTAAAAATAATAGTCACACTAACCAGGGACTTCATGTAGTCCAGTGGTAGGCGATAAATCCCAATCACACTTTGGTTGTGGGTTCTATTCCCACATCTTTGTCCGACGCGATGGGTTGTCACACGGTCTGTGTGTTGTCCCTTTTTAAAAACTACATTATCAAAATGAGATAAATTTTTCAAAATAACCATAACATAATTTAACCCCAAATGTTATGTCATACCTTGAATTTTCATCCCAAATTATAATAACTTATAATTGCCTCAAACCCAATGATCATATAAAACCAAATGGTTATTCATAACTATATCCACAAGAGAAAATATAATTATTCCTCAAATATCATTCTCACATGGAAAACTGAAGGGTTACAAATTCAAGAGAAAATTATTCCAAAGTAAACCCATCAACAAGGAGAACCAACACTTTTTAAACATTTCCCCAACCATTAATTTCCACATAGCTTCTTCTTTGACCACGAAAATATCCTATAGAATAGAGCATTCACTCAGATAATGATCAGGTCCCCTACATTTATGGCAAATGACTGTAAATGGATTCTTGGGACCATTTTTATCTTCTTCCATAGTACTCTTCATTTTTCTTCGGCAATTCTTCACTTTATGTCCTTCCTTCCCGCACGTAAAGAATTTCCTTGTCCCATTGAGACACTTTCCTGTGTGTCTCCTTCCACATTTCCTGCATGATGGAAATTGAGGATTCCTTTCTCCATGGTCTCCACTGCTGGAGATCTTATCATTCATCACCTTTCTTTTCATTGTTGAGTCCGGGAATTGGTTAATATATATATTGTTGATCATATTTTTGGAAAATTGATTTGGCATAAAGATGATATATTTTACGCCTATCAACAGTCCATTTTGTTGCTCATTGACACCACCGTTCCCACCTTTTACATCATTCTCAAAGTCACTATGACTTCCTTGGAATCCATCCATTGACTAAAACCAGAAATCATTGTGTGAGTAACAGTAGTCATAAAATCATTTAGAGATTAACATGTCACCATATTCTCAATTTGAAACAAATTAGGATTAACCGAGGTCATTTACTCTCATCTTATATATATAATACCTCAAATTGTTTTGTAAAGAAAATGTAAATTATCCTAAGCATATCCCCCAGGAGTGTCGTAACCAAGAGTGCAGAAAGGCCCGTTGTTGTGCACCAGTTCCCGTTCGAGTCTAACTCAAATAATTGTTTTCAGGTTTTAACCCTAGGTACATCTACGCCAGAGCCACCTCTACCTGCTTGTATCCAGACAGGGATGTATTGCTTGGAAAACTAACAAAATCTCTACAATACCAAAATTCTAGGAAGTTCTTCTATACGAATCCTCAAAGTTCATCTTAGGTCTACATGCTCAAATCAGAGTTTATCTAAATCTATCTCCCAAGGTTTGTACTAAACATCCTATGATACCAACTATAAAGCCCTGACCCTAGATACCCAGAGTCGGTGCATTATTACATAACATTGGCATGATCACAAAGGATCAAGTCTCGAAAGACCAATTAGTTTGGTAGTCTTGGAAACACTAGATATATTCATAAGTCTTACATTACATCATAAGGTAAAAAAACTAAAACAACATCTTGTCTTTATATCCCCTCATACTATCCTTGCAGTTCATTCATAAATTACTTCTTCTCATGCTGGGAAAAAATAAAACACTGAAATGGGTGAGCTCAGATGCTTAGTAAGGATAACAATATAGAAGAAGCTTTCATAGATAAGCATAAACACTTAAAGAAATTTATAACTAAAACAAAAGCCTTCTAAACTTGAACTTCAGCATAGTATGGCAAAGATAAAATGAAATAATTCAATTTACTTATTCACATGGATATTCTACTAATCAAACAATCACATGTAATATCAATAACCACTTTCATAATGATGGAATGAATAATTCCAGACTATCATAACCACATAGCCAAGGCCTCGTTCCAAGACTACAAATAAGATTTTTCCAAGGCATTGTGCCAAGACACTAGTTTGTCTCATGAGACCTACCAATGCATCGAGGAGCTATATCGGGCTCCACCCGTCACTTACTAAGTCCAATGCATTCCTCATATGAACAGGTTTAAACATAACATAAATATTTGTATTAAAACTAGTATACGAAATGTCAATACTTTAACCACAAACCATGAATGGTATAAAAATAGCACATACACATTCAAACATAACTCATTCGATACAATATGGAAGATTGTATTATATCACATTAACCTCAATCAAGAATAATGAAGGATATTGACATAGATGAAAATAATCATCAAAACTATTTGAGAGAAACATCCCCCTTTTTCTTGAAATCATTTAAAAGTCACACTATTTGTCAAGAAGCCATTTAAAAATAGATTTTTGAATCAAAGTGTCCCATACCACTTGGAAACTTTTAAAAGGAGTTTTAATTTTAAAACTTTAATGTCTATATAAATAAATCCTTAAAACAATTTTTAAAACATGGACATTAATGAGCAAGATTTATAGGAATAAGTCTTTAAAACATTTAAAAATGGTATTTTAGTTAGAGTTTCTAACCAAAAGAGAGACACTTGAATAAAAATAATTGAGGTAATAAAAACATTGTAATATCATGAGAATAAAGGAATTCATGATATACTATGTCAAAGTACATTATATACACCACATAAAAGTGATTTGGTGTATAACAACAAAGAAGTCTCAATGGAATGTAAATTGAGATAAAATCTCTCATAAAGGTCGTATCCTTAGATTAAGGATAAATCAACGACATAGTTATGTGTGAAAAATATAAATACACTAAATATGATTGGATATTTAGTGTAAAACAATCAAAGGACATTCACACATAATCTTGTAAAAACAACACCAATGAATTCGATGTTTAACTCAACAAATGGAGAGTGAGTTAAAATTACTCTTATCAAATTCATATCGATGAATTGAGAAATTATCAATGGAGTGATTATGTGTATCAATAGGATATCCACAGAAAGGGGAGTAGAAATTATGACATAATCAAATGGATAGTGATTCCACACATAATCTTGTAGTAATATAATCAATGAAATATGCGTAAATCCAAATGAGTGGAAATTGAAATTTCAAATTCCCTTATCGATTTGGTAACTTATGAAACATGCACCCATGAAAGACGGATAATACAATGATTATGTATATATCCATAAATTAAAGTTTAGTACACAATCAATACAATCATGGGCAGTATACACACCACATCCAATAAATAAGTTGTGAATAATGGAAATCTCACAGAATTTAAAGTGAGATAAGAAACTCCTTACTTTGTATTTTTTCCCTGGTCGATGGTAGGTTAACCTCATGTATACTGGTGAAATTATTGTTATTGAATTATAAAATAAACATTTACATTAATATGATATCATATATGATCTTTTAACATTGATTTATTAATAATATCTTAGTATTATCGTCATTTTGGGTGTTAACTTACTCGTTTTCCTTTATATTCTTTGTTACGTAAGTCATGTTTGTTATGGATAGGTTGTATATAATTCATATCCAGAATTATATCAAGTCCTTAAAGATTATTTTTAATCATCAAATGAGAATTATACTTGAATGGATACGATGGAAAATGAATCTCATCGCGTTCGTGGAGACGGTAGTCCGTACGTACACACAAGCGACAATATCATTATTTTGATATTAAAATAATATATAATTTGATGTTATATCATATATACCGAATAATTATCATGTTATATTTATTATTTACATGAATTACACATCATTATTATACCCATTAAAATAATAATTTATTGAATAACAATTACACCACGACGTGGAGACGGTAAGCCGTACGTACGCACGTATGGTGACATGTTATTATGAATATGATTGTACCATATTTATAATAACATAAAAGTATATATAATATACTGGAGTTATTATTTTAGAATGGTAATAACAAATAAAGAAGAAGTGGAAGAAGAAAGGAACTTGAAAAAGGGTGGTGAAATCATTACCTTTTCTTCGGGTTCTTCCTTTTGATTTGATCAAAAGGGATCCTTATATTGGATTTATGATCAAACTAAGGCCTCTATGTTGTATTGAGAGATGTTGAGAGAGTATTTGGTTAGGGTTTGGCCGACACAAAAGTCTTTGAAGGTGTGATGTAATGAGAAGGGGGAGGGCCCTTTTATATGAGGGGTGAGGGGCACCTTTGGAAAAGCTAGAAATATTATTTTATAATAAATTCATATTCGGTTTCTAATGGCTCCAAAGTGGATTATTTAAATTTTAAGGTGGTTATGGGTCGAAAACCTCTCATCCAATAGAATTTATACAGTTTTGGGTCATTATATTAACCTTATCTTTAAGTATTAACTCTTAGTTAATTAGTTTCACTTTTACAATGTCTCTTTGTATTTTTATATTATATGGTTAATAAACTTACTATATACATCACAACGACCCCAAGTGGTCCATTAATGATACACCTATCATGATATAAGTCTCTTGGCCGAACCTTAGATTTTTAGGAATTTAATATCAATTAATACTATAACATTTGTTTTAAAAACTCTTTTATGTCAATTTTGACACTATTCAATAATTTATTTTTGTAAAAATCATAACAGAATGATTACTTCGAAAGAAGTTAATTAAATCAATCCTAACATGTCATATTAACCTATAAAATTAGTGTGATTCCTAAAAAGTCTCAAATTATATTTATTTGGGTATTTATAATATCAATTATCTTAATTTTTCACTATTATGGTAATTACTGCATAATCATTGTGTCATAAATAAAATAAATTATTTAATGTCTAAAAATTATAAATAAAATATCATTATGTATGAAATATATTTAGATTTCTAATTAATATTTATAGTCTAAAATAAAACATATATAACCCTATGTAAAAATTGTTTTTCTAAAAGATATATGCTTATGTAATTTTTGTAATTACTTTAACTTAATTAATATAAAGTGTCATTATCACTTACAAGTGGATCCATGGGGTCCCAAAATATACCCCAATATTCCCATGGTCTGACATGTATCAAACAATAGGGTTAAGACACGTTTTAGGGTAATTTAATATTATTATAATATTATTTATTTACCCTTATTTACCGGATTTACCCTTTAACCATGGTAAATAAAATATTTACCGAAGTAATTATTCAAAATGTCTAAAAATAAAAGTTACCTATTTACACAATTTGGACATCCTGATTCCAAATATGGAAACCATTTTTCCAAATTCAATACACAGAAGTGACAGAAATTAATTTAAAAGTAATTCCCGTTGTTAAAACAAAAAGCGTGTTTTTAAGAAATAATAACTATCAAAAGATTGACAGTTGTTTATGTTCGGTTTAAATGTGAAATTATGTCCAATGACCCACATTGTATTACATGGTAAAAATATATTTTAAATATAATTTAAAACCACTCAAATTCATAATTTATCACTATTAATTATTTTGATTAAAAAAGTTGTTTTTAATTAAAATTTAGTAATTTTTACTATTCATCAAAATATAAAACTTATCCGAAAAGTGCCAAAATTTCACCCTAGGATAATTTCATTATTCAGAATCCAAAAATGAAGTATATTTTACAAAATTCAAAACATAAAAGTTTCATTTATTAATTTAAAATCGATTCCCGCTTTCGAAACCAAAATGCGTATTTTTAAGAAATAATAACTATCAAAAGTTTGACACTTGTTTATGTCCAATTTCAAGGTGAAATTACTTAAAATGACCATAATTGGGTTGAATAGTAAAAATATAATATATTTATACTTACAAACCAATAAAATTTATAATTTAACAATATAAATTATTTTGATTAAAAAAGTTGTTTTCAGTTAAAATATAGTATTTTTCACTATTCACCCAAATATGAAAGTTATCAGAAAGACACCAAAACATTATTAATAGTAAATTCTTATGTCCCGATTCTAAAGAAGAATTTAATTTTGTCAAATTGAATATATAAAAGTTTCAAATATCGGTTTTAAGAAGGCTTCGTCATTAAAAGGCGGTAAAATTTCATTTTTTGATAAATACTTCTTTTATCTGAAAAAATGAATTTGTTCATAAATCATGTCTTAGAAACTCATAATATGGATTAAAATTATAAGGATAATATAATAATTAAATTTTAGTTAATACTATTCATAACCTCTTTTTAACGGCTAGTTTGGTAAGTCGTGGTGTACTTGAACTCAGTGTTGCGTACAACACATGCTATTGTATTATTCAAAGAGAAGTGTACCGTGGAAGATTGGGGTGTTACATTTTCTCATCTAGGTTATTCCCTATTTTGTGTGAATTCTTGGATTTAAGAGGTTTTTATCTGGTATGAATGTGACAAGTTTAACTACATGGCTTTGTTAGCACATAGATGGGGAGTGAATACTAGTGTGATGTGAGATGATAATGGTGATAGGACATGGAGATAGGGTAGGCATACAAAAACATTTTGGCTCAACCTGAGAGAGAAGGTGGGGGGAATGGACTTATGATGTGTCCTGGGGTAGAGCATGGGGTACGATGGACTTGTGGCCTAACCTATTAGAGAGTGGGGAATAAATACCTTTTATCCTTACTCAAGGATGACCAAGGGTTGTGACGCCCTTGTGGCCTTACCCGAAGCTCGATTAGTTCATACATTTATATAAAATATGTGTTGGATTTGTAACCTGGTTTGATATGTGATGATGTATGATACATCCCTTCTAGAATGGAGGTGAAGCAATTAAAATCAGATCTCATGGAAACCTAGTTAATATATAATTCCCAGATATATAATTGGTTTCTTTCCAGTTCATTTACTTTCCATAATGACATAAAACTTTATATATATATATATATATATTTATATTTATATATATTTATATTTATATATATTTATATTTATATATATTTATATATATGAGTGTGTGTGTGTGTGTCTATGTGTGTGAAATTTATAATAAGTAATCATTGGGCGTATCCTACTTGGTTTATAATCACACACTACACTAGTCTCTTGATGCTCATGAGAATTCCATAGTTTATGATCTAGATAAGGTAAAGGTACCAACATCGGGGAAATGGGGAAATTTTGTGATGGACAATAGACTATTAAGGTAGTGTTTTAGTTTATTTTATTTAGTTATCATTCCTTGGTATAATTAAAACATTATGGGACTTTGAATTATATTTTATTAACTTAAATTGAAATTCATTATATCATGATTATTTTTATTTGAGTTTTTTTTTGTGTTATTTTGTGATCTTTATTTCAATTTTTTGTGATATAGTTGTATGAATATTATTAAGGAATGTTTATTCTATAAAAGAAATTTATCATAAACTAATCACTAATCGTTGACCTCTTATCTACCGAGATATGTGCATGAGGTCATGTGGAGTTATGGCCCAGACCGAGTGATTCAGGTTAGGGAGTTACAAATTTGTATCAAATGTGGTTTTCATTTTCATTTATTCTTTGAATTTTTTTAGGGAAAGGTAAAAAAGAGATGGGTAGCCTGAAACTTAGGTAGGGTAGTCACATAAGTACCTAGAAAAATATTATGTAATTAGCCTCTAATATTTCAGTGACGAGATTGGTATTACCTGATATTCTGTTATAATTTATTATTCATCCTTAGTAATTTTGTACTATTACATTTTATGATATTTTATTTCATTCCATAATTGTGACAATTAAAATAGGTCCACATATCATGCATGTGATTTCTTCTTATAAATAGTAACTTAATTAATGAAATTTCAATGGTAATATGTGATTTGTGCATGTGTGATATATTTTTTATGACATTTTAATTAATTGAACCACTAATGCTATGTTTTTTAAAGGTTGGGTCTGAATCCTCATTTTCTAAGTGTTCACATGGAATATTAGATAATTTTTCCTAAGTGAAACATCTTTGGATCGACCATCAATGCAGGATAGAACACCCCCAAAAGGGATGAAATCCTCATCCTACCACCATATGTAAAAGAGAATGAGCTGAGAATACTCCAACACCTTCTCCCATGTAAAAGGCTATAGATCCACTTTATCCTAGAATTATTAAGATAGTTTGTGTTTATGGAAAATAATAACCCACAAGGATAGTCAATTATACTATGGATTTCTATATTCAAAATACCCCATATTTATATGGTATTTTAAGACCCTATGATACTAGTGATTGGATCAATATCATGAAGGGTATATTTGATCTAGTAGAGACTCTAGATTATTTATGGGATAATATGGATACTTTCATAATTTAGAGACCCATGAAGAGATGGTGGGACATGTTGAACCAATTTTGGAGACTTTAATTTCTAACCTGGGTGAACTTCAAGGATCACTTCTTTGGGGAGTTTTACCTAGATTCACTAAATATGGATTGAACTTAAGAGTTTATAGAGCCACAATAAGTCATGATTTCACTATCTACTATTTCAACACATTTCATAGAGTTTCTTCTCTTAAATCTTATTTTGGATAGGAATGAGGTGTAGAATTCATGGAAGTTTAACATTGTTATTTCACCAAAGATTAGGTTCCAAGTAAGGATCTTATACATAATGACATATTCATGTGTGTTATTCGAGGACCTGATGATCAAGAAGAGTATGATGGATGAAAAAGAATTAATACTTCTTCCTAAACTTGGTGTACTGATGAACTGGACTCCTAAAGACATTGGGTTCCTTTTCTAGTAGTAGGAAAATTATGGGGAGACATAGTAATTTAGAAGTATAAGGTTAGAAAAAAGTAGTATTTTTTTAAAATTCTCTAGAGATGGAGGTTTCACCCACTATTCTAAATATGGATAGACTTTATTCTATCACAATTTATTCATGAATCATAGATTAAGTTTCATTGATGTGAAAATAAAGGGAAAATTCATTTATTTTATTTGAGTGTTTTTTGGTTGTTTTTTCATAGAGGTTCTTGATAGATGTAAGTTGTTAATCATTAGACTAATAGGAGATATCATTAGAAAGCTTAGATTTTACAAGGTTTAGTGACTCAATTGATCCATGGGTCTCATGGATAGATTTACTGGACTAATGAAGTCATAGTATATAATGTGGTCTAGGTTTCAGATAATGGTGTAGAGTGACCCTCAATAATTAGAAGTATGGTTCTGATTACCTCTACAATTTCTACTTATTTTTTATATATATAAGCTTATTTTTATTTTATCTCTTCTAAATTGATTTTTTGGTTAAAATTAAATGTTATATTTTGTACTGAATTTATTTCACTTGAAACACTATTGGAAAAGAATGTATATTATATCCAAATATATTTACAGTTCCCTTTAGTAGTTGCTGGTCATAGAATTTTATGGAATTTTATGATCTTGCATATGACTAGCTTCTAGGTGATTTGAGGCTTGGACTTGTTGATAAGTTATCTGAAACACATCAAAATCTATAAGATTTGAATATAATTTATTATTCCAAAGGTAATAAATTTGTTTTGAAAGGTGAATAAAATGTTTGATTTGGGATAAGAGGACCAAAATAGAGCCAGGTTGAATTTAATATTTTACATATAGCATGTAGGGTCCTTGTATCAGATCAAGGAGTAGCTCCACTGTATTTTCCTCTAGTGGTGGACCATTACTAGGTTTTCATTCCAAGTGAATTTTTAGAACATCATCTTAATAGTCTAATTTAATTCAGGATTGAGTTCATGATATGAAATTATCCTATATTGATCCCTCAATCCAGGATTTGCATTCAAATTTGTCAATAATATGGGAACAATTGACAGGGAATGACCCATTTCTAAGATGGTCCTTAAATGGAGAAAACAAAATCTATGTTCATGGGAGAGTAGTTGTTCATACATCAATGATGGAAGATCTAATGAGGGACGCTCAGGTTTTCTATTGGGTATTAAAAGGAGGATTAACAAAGATGTATCATGATATCAAATGTCATATATGGTGTCCATTAATGAAGAAGTATGTTACTATTTTTTCTCTCATTTTATTCCTTATTAGAGGATTAAGTTTGTGTATCAGTGACCAATTTGTTTACTTCATCCTCTTCGCATACCAGTGTGGAACTAGGATGAGGTGATGATTGAATTTGTTATGGATCCACCTCAGACCCTAAGAGGTTGAGAAGTTGTATTGTTTTTTCATGATTGTACAATGAAGATGTAATGTTTCTTGCTGAGTTGAGTGAATCATTCAGTTGATGAGTTTGGAAAAACACTATGTGAAAGATATTATATGGATTCCTTGAGTGACTATGAGCATAATATCTAAACAATATTATCATTTATGTCATAGTTTTTGAGAGGATTAAATAAGGGGACGGGGTCTCAATTGGAGATCATTATAGCATACCATTCAAAAAACTGAAGGGAATTTAAAGAGGACCATCCATATTCTTAAGGATATCCATGAAGAATGTGTCCTAGATTTTGATGTAGAATGGGATGATCATATTTCATTAGTAGATTTTTTATAAAAATATACTTACCAGTCCTCAATTTAGATTTCACCATTCAAGGATATTTATGGTTGGTTATGCCAGTCACCATTGTGTTAGGATGAAGTTAAGTGGTATTTATCAAGTTGAGTATGTTTTAAGTGAAATATAATATGGTTTATTTGATTCAGAAGTGGTTGGTAACCACATGGAGTAGGAAAAATCATATATTGAGTAGTGCAGATGACCATTTCAGTTCACCATGAGTCATAATGTTTTATTAGGTGTTTCTCTTTAGTTAGGGATATGATGTTTAAATAAGAAATGAATGTTATTATTAGGGTTTTTTAGATAGTTTGAGATTATCATGTTTTTTGGAATAGTGGAGTTCTATTTGGACCTTCCATCATGGTATCATGGTATGTATAATTTCTTCCAAGTGTCTTATCTCTGGAGGTATGAGCCCGATCTCAGGCATGTGATCAACAGTAAGGACATTTATTTGGAACAGGATGAATTATTTTTGGAAAAAACAATATGTATTATGGATCAGGTTAGGAAGGTGTTGATTGGGGTGACGGTACAATTTGTTTTAGTTTGGTGGTAGTATGGGGGATGAATTGGAAGTGATAGTAGGATGTTCGAGAATATTGGCTTGTGTTATTTGATCAGGACTACTGGAGACGCTTCTAGAGGACAAGAAGCCTTTAAAGGGGTGAATTTTTTATATCCTAAAATTTTTTTGGTTGCTTAAGATTAAATTTTACAATATATTTATTGTTATTTCAGAATTTTAAGTCATTTTAGAGTCTTTTGGAAGATAAAAACAAATTATAGGGAGCCTGGGGAACCAAATTGTGGCTTTAAGCATCTAGTGTGTCATCAGCTAGCTGTTATAGGTCCACTGGCTACCCAATAAAGTTGGAGGAATAATAAGAAACCTCATGGGTTCCACCATCAAGATAGTACAAATATACCAATCAGCTAGTGGTTAAGGTAACAGCCCTGGATTCTACCTAGAGGTGCTATCTAGCTAGTCAGTAACTACTAGATAACCTATGGTGCCCCTAGTCTTTAAGAGTGCTTCTTTAATCTTTACCTAACACATATTTTTCATTTCCCTCTCTCTAGGTTTGATCCCAATTATAATATAATTACCCTATGTGATCTATTCCAATGAAATTATATCTCTCTATCTCCTATCATTGGTGTTTCTAACATGGATCAATCTGTAGTCTCCGAACATGTTTGTTTATTCTGTTCTATCCTGAATACTCACCTTCTCTTAATATGAATCATTTATCTAAACCTTGTTATATAGACCTATTTTTCATAATGATTTAATGTATAATTCTTGGTAAATGGATTGAAAAATTTCATATCATTATAATTTCTATCCTTCCCTTGGTGTGATCTTGATCTACCATTGATGATAGATCTTAATGGGTAAGTTGTTCAACCCCTAATCCCATATTACATTCCCAATCTTTAATATCGATTATAAAATCCTAGTTGTGATGAATTGGGATTATTTATAGGAATCCTTGGTGTATAGACCATGTTTAGTGATGGATCTATGAAATTTATGTCGACACACATGAGGTAAGAATTACTTACTACATAAGACCATTTTATATTGTTTTTTGGAAGTATTGGAATGTGTATGTGTATTTTCATTATCATGGGAACCATTGTGTGACATGTTCTATTTTTGGTTTCTGTATGGTGTGTGTGTGTATCCCATGAGACCTATTCATTATGGGTTATGATTTTTCCCTTCTATGTTATTCCTTATTATGTGTGAACTCTTCTCTTATAGGGGATTGTATTAGGTATGAAAGTGAAAATTGGATCTTTATGGATTAGTTAACACCTAAAGAGATATAATGTGCTAGTGAGATGGGAAATAATGATAAAAATTTGATGTAGAGAGTGGGAAGTTATATAACTACCTTATGGCCCATCCCAAGACATGGGATGGGGAATGAAGACCTTGTGACTTGGCCTAATATTGAGCATGGTGTATGATAGCCTTATAAACAGACCTAGTGGAGGTAGGGGAATGAAAATATTTTGGCCTAACCTAAGGAAGATCCAGGGGTGTGACTACCTTATGGCCAAACCCAAGTATTGATTGGATATGGACCTTTATCCAAGACATGTGTTGTCCTTATGTCCAAATTTGATAGGTGGGGAAATATGAGACATCCCTTATGGAATATAGCCAAAGTGTGAATGGTTGGGGATCTTGGTAGCCTAGTTAGTGCATGGTTTATTAACATGTTATTAGTTTCTTACTTGTGTATTTAATTTTGTTCATGACATAAAACTTTATATACATGGGAATTTATTTAAAGGGTTCATTTTTGGTGTCCTATTAGTTTTACACTCACACCATGCATGAAAATCTCAATGCACTTGAAAATTTTATAGTCGAGGATCAAGTTAAAGTTTAGGTACTGATATCTAGGAGTTGAGAATGTGGAGCTTGGAGGATGGAGGAGATGTTGGGATACTCTAGAATATTACTAAATTGTTATAGTTTATTTTATTTTTTTGTCATCCTTTTATTAACATACCATAGTGGGGTTCTTTGATATATATTATATAAATTAGATTCCATTTATTTTAGTATAATGTTTTTTCTTTTATTTTTCATAGTGTTGTTAAAGGATCTTTATTTACACTTTTTTTATTATGGTGTATTCATATTGTTATTTATGGTATAGTTACCCCACAACACCATTTGGACCCTCACCATTAGTCAAAAACCTCTTACGTACATCGAGATGTGTATGAGGTCATATGGAAATCCATCATGGATGGCATGATTTGGGTTGAGGTATTACAAATATGATATTTAATCAATTATATAAATATTAAAATATTAATTCCATATTTTTCTATATATTTTTAACCTCACCATAAAATATTAAGTCTAAAAAACTATTTAAATCAAATTATATATTGAATGTGGTCTATGCATTAATAAAAAATCATAAAATGTTATCATATGTCATAAGTTGGTGATAAAGGCTCAAAAATATCTTTCACCTTAAATTTTTTATCCAATATATTCTATAAAATTAAATTCCTCACTATTATGAATGAGTGTTTTCAAAAATGTCATCACATTTTCTCTATAATTAGGGCCTCATTCAACCATTTTCAAAACAAAAAAAAATTGTTTTTTTCTACATTTTATGCCCAAATTTAAGCCTATATAATCCTTTATGATTTTTATATCCTTTTATTTTAGGAATATTTTACAAATTTTTTATTTCAAAGATAAGACTCAATAAAAATTTTGAAATCTTAAATAGATTTATAGTAACAAGTAAGGGTAATATAATCCCAATATCTATTCTTTGAAACATTTTCAATAGTTATAAATTTTATATTCTTTCTATACAATCCCATGTATGTTTTATAATTAAATTTTTATTTAATTTATTACATTTATGAAACCATTTCATGTTATCACTTTCATTGGAATTGACTATTACATAAAAAAGTTTATAAATGGTTTATTGACTACACGGCGTGTATACTGACTACACGGCGTGTACTTGACTTCCCTTCCCCTGCCCGGGTCCTTCTAGACAGATAAGCCACATGTCTCCCATCAAACAAAACTACACGGCATTTATATCATCTACACGGCATGTATGGTGTAATTTACAACTGCCCGTGTCGCTTGGGACACGGCCGACTACTCGGCTTGATACTACACGGCGTGTGAAACCTGAACACGGCATGTACACTACCCCATTTTCCATCCACACAGCTAAGTCCAAACGGTCTATCCTCGGACAAGACTACACGGCGTGTCCCAGAAGTACACGGCGTGTACTAGATGAGCTTCACTGACCTGTGTTGTTTGTTAAACGGCCGAACACACAGCTCATACTACATGGTGTGTTCTATATACACACGGCGTGTACTCGAGAGGATAACACCGACCCATGTTGTTAGTTACACGGCCAGACTCCCGGTCAACACTACACGGTTTGTACAACAGGTAAACGGCGTGTTCACCCTAACCTCTTCCCTTCCCCGTGTTGTCGCCCACATGGTTTGTGAAACGGGAAGAGACTACATGGCGTGTACTCCAGATACACGGCATGTACTCAAAAAGTTTATTTCTCTTCCCAAACAGAAGGCCATACACGGCGTGTCTAAAGTACAACACGACGTGTATACTGGGTTTTCCGGGCAGTATGCCTCAAAAACATTCATAGAACCCAGAAAATACTGAAAAACAACACCTAAGTGTCAAATTCTGATCCATGAGGGCCCATACTCCCCATGAATCAAAGTTTGACATCTTATCTGTGTTATAACAAAATAAACAGTCAATGATCCACCAAATTCTGGTAAATGGGGGCCCATACTACTCAAAAATGAAAGTTTGGCGTCCGTTCTATAAACCGGATCATACAAAAATACCCTATCACATAGAAGGTATTTATGAAGCAGTTATCACAACATCATGCTTTTCTAGCACAATAAATACCACAACAACATGCAATTTCTAATGCACCTACATAGAATTGAACTATGCATGGCATGTGATTTCTAGCATGTGCTTAAAATGATACATGAGTTGGAATACCCTCATCTCATTGGGCTACAACTAAATAGAACCAAAAGATAAATTATAATAGCACAATCCTAAGTGCGTCACCCAACGGTGAGATCATACCAACTATAAATTGCCAAATCAGTAAAATTGAAATACGAGGTAAATTAGATTTTCCCTGTACATGGGTTAGCTATGCCTGGGCACAGCTTATTACCAACTACCGTTCCTTTCCTATCCCTGACTAAGGCTCCAAATAGTAAGTCAAAGAAAAGAACCCCTCAGATACCACTTTGTAACGTCCTAGTTCTGGGTTCCACTCAACGGGTGCCCCGAACCCGGTTCGCCACATGACCTCAATCGCATTTCCCCAAACACCAGAGGCTGCCAACTAATAGTGAGGGCCTAGGTCTGATAGTGGGGAAACTATTCCCTCATTTGTCAAAGTGTAGCGTAGTGGAATATATTATAAACATACAACAATAGTGGAAGCAGTAACAGTACACGCAACTAAAATGGATAACTGATAACAAAAAGGGAAACCAGCAGTCATACATATATGAAGATGCAGCATGTCATTATTCTATAAAACAGCCAGAACATGTTACTCTGCAATACAATACATTACAACTGAAGTAGAAGTAAAGAAAAGAAAAACATAATAGCCAGTGGCATCACGAGCGTAGGCTCGGTCCCATGCCCTCATAATCCTCAGCAACAATCAAGTACATGTATAGGGACTCTTGCCCCTATCCACACCTACAACAATATAATCTGTTTGGGCCAAAAGCATGACCCAAACAGGGTGTGAGAAATAAATCCCAGTAGGCACCCACCAAAGGCATGTTCCCAACTGTGTGTAAACATGCAACAATAGTGTGCAGTAGTAAAATTCAATAAAGTAAGCAATACGGAAAAGTAACTAACTTAACCAGTTATATTTCCATTTAAATATCCATTTAATCATTTAATTTAAAATATCACCACAGTGAATATTCTAAGTAAACAACCAATGCCCTCAGACACATAAAGTCATACCCTCATGTAAAGAGAAATCCAAACACTAGAATCTGCCCACAAGCATACGGATATTTCCCTCAGGCGTACGAAGTGTCGCCCACAATCACAAAATCAACTGCCCACAGGCATGGAAGAATTTGACCTTAGGCTAAGAGAACATTTCCCTCAGGCTAATACAGTCATGCCCTCTGGCTATAGTAAAACACTACCCTCAGGAACAAGTAAACGGGTTATGCCCAACATGTAAATAAGCATTTCACATACAATTCATCTCAATTAAAAAGTAACACACAAAATAAATAAGGCATACCCTCGGGTATCCGGGCCAAATGGCTAAACAGAGGAACGCACCCCCGGGGTGGTCCTGGATCCAAGCAGCGATACCAAATAGCATTTTAATATCAAATTTAATTACCTATACAATTCTAGGTATTTAAACAGCTACGGACTCAGCCACACGACACCCTAACATGGGTTCGTGGCACAATAATTCTCACAAATGCACAACAGTTGGAAAAATTAACACCAAGTCACCTACCTTTAACACCCATGAACAATATACGCGAACGAAGATCCTCGATTCTTCCTAGAACAACGTAGATCTGAGGTGAAAGAAAAACTCTTTCAAACTTAAATAACTTCCATACAGAAAAGAATTGGTAAGAACTACTCTAGGAGAAGGGAGAACTCACCTGTGCGGTTCCAGGGAGATCGACGGTGCAGAAAATGGATTTCCAACGTGCGCTCGGCAGATCTCCAAAGCTCCGACCTCCCTCTTCTGCTCCTTCCTACCGTTCCAAGCCTTCCCTCTTAACAGGGGAGGCTACTTCCCATTTTAAGTGAAAAAAAAAACAAAGTACAATCCGTGTATTTCCAAGTACACAGTGTGTACTTACCATTTTTTTTAATTGTTCCTATAGAGGTTTCCTGCCAGCATGGCAGTATTCATCTACCGACACGACTACACGGCGTGTCTTCTTGAGTACACGACGTGTTCTGTCACACAGCTGGCCATCGCCTTACTATTTTCCTGCCGAATGAATACACGGCTTTTAAAGTACCACTACTTGGTTTGTAGTCGATTTCTACACCCTTCATCACCGACATGGCCACACACCCCATGTACTCATCCCACACGGCCAAAAGTACACGATGTGTGAAAAAGTACAGGGCGTGTACTTCTAAAAATTAGGATTTTTCCCTATTTTCCTTATTTTCTCAAAAACACTTAAGGAAATATGAAAATAATAAACTCGTACCTCAAAAATAAGAATCGGGTTCTTACATTTGAGGTTTTGTAGAAGGATGGGCTTTTAGGTCACTGAGATTGAATCTGACTCTGAATTTCTTATGAAGGCCATCTAAGGACATCATGTGATACCTTGGGAGTTGACTTAACTTATTCATATATTCATTGTGGAAACTGATCAAGGGAATATGATCCATCATAGTTGTAGAGAGGCTAACTATGCGGCAGATGCACTGGCCTGCATGGGTAGACAGGAAGAGGACCTTTTGATTTACAATAGTCTGGACTCTCTCCCTATTGATTGAAAGAGTATAAATCAACGGTATTCCATTGGTATGCATCATTTTCTCCCTCGTTAAGGGGTTTGGGTCCTTGTTTTTATTTTCCATATTTTAAAAATCAATAAAAAAACATCTTTCAGTCAGTTTATATCATCTCTAGAACGTTGTCCATCCCAAGTAAGGAGCATTAACCAAATTCTTCACAATAGTGATAAGATCACACTTTCACTCATAGATATCCTTGAAGGGGTATATTTTGATTTAATATTGGAAACTATTATTATATAAAAAATAAACCACTGATAGATTCTTCTCTAATGAACCCTCAAAATAATTCTTACATGCGTGATGCTTATCATGAAGGATATGGATGGCTGGCCTAGTCTGACTAACCATATGAGTTTGATATGTCATGCTCAATATTAGTTGAAACCCATTACCTTATTATTAGTCTTAAAAAACTTCTATGTGAAGTGGCGGTATTGAATAAAAATAATGGCTAATGTAATTCCATGAATTCTTTAGATCTCTTAGATGTAAAAGTACCCCAACTCCTCCAATTTTACTGCCATTTTTCTATGAAGTAAATGGGATGATTTTGAAATAATATTTATAATCACCCAAATATAATCCCTACCACTTAAATTCTAATTAATTATGATCATAAAATCCATTTAAATATCATTCCACCTCCACATTGTAATAGGAAAGGTCTAAAATAGATCGAAATGTCTTAGATTATTAACCTTGATCCATTGATTGGCATGGAACTGGGAAACAAAATAAATAACAATCCATATCATAATAGACCACAAATATCACTATTTAAAATCACAAAACTTATTTTTATCCTTATGTTGAATAGATCAAATATATTTTTTCCCACCCATCATCAACTCATACATCAAGACCATAGGAATTCTAAGCCTCTTCCAAAACAAAATGGAATAATTAGAAGACTGAGACAAATCAATTGAGGTCTCTCCACCATTTAAAGATCTATTAATACAATGAAAATTAGAGTATAATACCTAATAAAGGATATTATGATCATCTAATGAAGGTGTTACTTAAACATAATTCAAGAAGACCCACTCATATTCCTATTTCACATTAAAACACATCTTATAAAAACAAGATCATCCAAATCTATTCATATTTATATTCTCTCACTACTAGGGTTGGTAGTTTCCTGTTAAATGCATCATTAACCACATTCCAATTTCTATGGGTATAATAAATTTTGAAGTCAAAAATACATAGATAGTCTACCCAGTATTTATTCCAAATATTTTTTTCCCTCTAGGTGAAACTATAATTTAGACTCTTATGGTCAAAATAAAATATAAAACCCACCCTGAAAAGTTTTTGGATCCATATATTCAAAGAATACATCATAGATACTAACTCGGCATCATGAGTTGGTTAATTATTTTATTCATGGTGAAATTTTCAAGAGTTATATAACACCACTTGATCGCACTACATCGTCATCATATCACCCCTAATTTTTTGTATGTTGTCTCTTTATGTGCATTATTTTATGGTTGAATTCCATAGAAAATCATAATTATAAGTGTTTGAAATAGGAAAAGGAAGGAAATATATATTAGAATGTTGGAAATACTATATGTAAAATTACCATTGATAATGATGGTTTCACAACATGAATTTTTCAGGACAGATTTAATGAGTTTAGTTCATGGTGTAAATAGTTTTGTCTGGTGTGCTCATGCTCAGGATGTGAAATCCATTCAAGATGTGAAATATGTTCATGATGATAAATTGGTTTCTCGTGGAAAATAAAATAAGGTGACACAAATATTGGCATAAGTGGCCTCTTGAATAATTCATGACGTGAGTTCCCAATTCACATCATGAGTTTTTAAGGCCTAGTAAGATTTACCCCGCATGTGGGTGTAATATTTCTCATTAATACTACTCTATTTTATTATTTATTTCCAAGGTAACCCTATTCAATTTTCAGTAAACTTAGATATCTAGGATCTTTTATAAAAAAATATTTGATCATTTATTTGTGGAATTCAAAGGTTAGGTTTCCATTATTCCTTCTAATTTTGGATCTATTTATGTTTACTTGATCAGAACCATGGATTATTGTTTGATACCTGGATCTATGGGTTTAGATTTGTGGTGAAGAGATATTATTTTCCTTTTATAGAGAAATCGAATGAAGGGTCCTCATCCATGGAATCATCAAAGATCCTTTTTGATAATTTTAATCAATGTAGGTGGCTTCTCTCCCACTCTATTATTCTAGAACATGTTGTCTTGAATTTTGATAAATATTTATTATGATTTAATTAGAAATATATTTATTACTTTATATAGAAACCCATTTATTATAAATTATCTGTAAAGGATAGTTTTGAAAGATACTCATTTGAGTTTTTTTAATTACCTGTTTTCAAAGTATTTGGTTTTCAAAATAAATTTTTTATGTTGGAAACTATTTGATATAAGTTATGGTCTTGGAATACATGGTGGAATGAGTTCATATTTCATTGTATGAGGCCTTTTTGAAACAAACATGGTTCTTAGTGATGACTATGATAGAATAAGGGGATATCATCTAGTGAATACTTGGTGAAAGATAGACTTCGTCTCATTAGTGTTTAGATTTTGATTTATAATGCATGTGTGTATGACTATGGAACATGGAAATGGGTATTCCAAGTGGAAAGTAAAAGGGAAAGTGAAATTAATGGTCTTATATTTTTTTAAAGTTGGGTTCGAAGTCTCTTTTTATTGTGAATGAAAATACCTCCTTCTATCTGGGTAAAAGGAGACCCATTACAAAGCCCATAAACCCAAGGAAAAGTTTCCTTCATCATGTATGTGTCACCACCTACCCATTTCAAGCCTGCATCACTCCATACATCACCATCTATGTCTGTTCCTGCATCATAAATCCCATAATGGGTTTTCTAGGATTCAAACTCTGATCTTTTTTATGCAGGATTATGGGTTTTACCACTTAGGTGCCACCCCAACTGTAATTATCTGTTCAAATTTATTTCTTAAACTTTTTTCTTTGTAGAAAATATTTTGATATTATAACCATCTATTCTATAGAAAGTTTGATAACTTTTTCTTTTATTAGTAGATCATGTTGTGAAGTCTTTAGAGAAATCCTAATAAGTGATACACTCACCGCCTTCTTGGGAACATTGGTGCATTTTTAGAATGGAGATGGGTAGTGTATGTGTCTTTTTCTGGGATGGTGAAACTTTTCCAATGTCCTTTTATTTAGAGTCCAAGACTTTATCCCTTATTTCTTTTTCTTATAATATGATATATTTCTTAAACTATTGTTTCATCAAGTTATGTGGTTTATTCTCATGCATCATTTAGTTTATATTTTATGTCATATATTCCTTGATAGGTTGTATAGATTCCTAGGG
Organism: Viscum album; assembly: GCA_963277665.1. NCBI lineage: Eukaryota > Viridiplantae > Streptophyta > Magnoliopsida > Santalales > Viscaceae > Viscum > Viscum album. The sequence goes on along the minus strand of OY728122.1, from coordinate 570,782,872 downwards.
AAAATCATTCCCAATTTTCTCTTAATACCATGAATTTTTTTTCTTTCCTTTGTTTCCATGGGGGTCTCACATAAGGCTAGTAGCACCTATAGCTCTTCCCATGGAAATGGGTGAGTTGTAGGGTGTTATAAATGGTATCATTTTTTAGGTCCCTGAGTTGGGTTGATATAAAGGAGATAGAATGGTTATAACATAAAATGTATTTCTTACAAAAATGTAGCTAACATTTTTATGCTGAAATTCAATATACGATGGTGTTTGGGTAAAAAAGTGTTCTAAGAAATAACTAAGTGTGTTTTCATCTCATATTCATGCATTTAAACGATGATAATTTCTTATTATTCATTAGTATAGAGACTTCTCACTAGTACTAAATTTTCCATCTTCTATTCAAATGGTTTTTGAAAAAGATTAAAAAGGTTTACTTTTGAAAATTAGGGTTTCACAAATTCTCTCTTATGGTAATGATTATTGTTTATAATTATTTAAAATTTATTCAATTATTTAGTTGTAATAGATAAATGGTCCAAATGGTCTTCCATTCTATTTATATAAAATGGAATCAAGAAGAGGTCGTAGAAAGTAGAAAGAAGAAGTTGCTGAAAATGTGGTTTCACCTAAGCCATAGGTGAACCAAAAACTTATATAGAGTATCCTGTTTGTTTTTCTAACTATTGAAAGAGGAAATAAAAATGAAAAAATAAGTAAATTAGATCATTTTGTATAGTTTGAGAAATAGAATCCACCTATTTTTCAAGGGGATTCTAAATTTGATGAATAATATGTGCGGCTAAGCTGAATAAATAGAATCTTTAATTTTCTTAGTACACTAGAAGATATGAATATTAAATTAGAAATCATTATATTGGAATATATATCATTCCAATGGTGGGATTTATCTATCTAAGCTACAGTTTAACAAGGAATTATGTTGAAGAATTTTGAGTGATTTTTTAATAAAAATTTCTGCCCACACATATTCAAAATAGAAATAATAATATATTTATTCATCTTGAAGCAAGAAAACCACTCTATAATGGAGTATGAATCTAATTTATTAAACTCAGTTCATTTTTTCCAGAATTAGCAGCTAGTGCATCCTTGAAGGAATATTTCTTTGATTTCAGATTGCGACCAAAGATTTTATCCAAGATAGTTTTTCTCTATATTACAGAATGTACAAAGATGGTAAATAGAGAAATAGTAGCAGAATAAAATATTGTTAGGAATCATTCACGTGGTAGTTTTTCTTTTCCATGGGGATAGGTTTCAAATCACATGTCTTAAACAATAGGAGTGATGTTTATTCTCAAATAGGTGGTTTACCTTATATTCAAACTATAAAATCAGTTAATTTTCCTCTAAGATCTGAAGAAAAATTGTGTTGTTTTCAATGAAGTTTTTTAATGTATATGAATAAATAATATATTATAAATCCACTTAATTATCACTGCTATAGAAATAAATTCCATATAAATAATTTTTTTCTTAAACATAATAGATCAGTATGTATAAAATTCTTGAATCAATCTCATCTTTCATATGCTCGAATAGAATAGCCCCATCAGACTATTTCATGTCCACAAACATAGGAAAAAAAAGATGATTGTCAGATCACTTTGATTGTTCAGTATGTTAGGAAGATGTTTATTATGAATAATATCTTTTTCAGGTATTGTCTTTTTTTTCAAGGAAGTTTGAGAAGAAAATAAATCACTTCACTTTTTATAAGTTGTTGATGTAAGATAGGGAGGTATAATACTTCCCAAGGTAACTATGACGATTCTTTACTGATTTGTATTTCAAAAATATCATAAGTTTAAAGAACTTGTGGTGAAAGCCTTATGAAAGATAGGGAGATTTGATAAGTGTTTTTGGAAAAGAAAATAAAGTGGCATGAAATTATACGCGGCGCGCAAGTGTGGTGTGCACGTATATATGGTACGCAAGTGTATGTTGTGTGCAAGTCATATTTTGAGATCAAAACATCAAAATATGACAAAGGAAAAAAAATTGCGCACTTGTTCAAGAGTGACGCACAAGTATAAAGGTGTGTGAAAGTATCAGCGGCATGAAAGTGTATGTTGTGTTCAAGTCATATTTCAATATCAACACATCAAAATATGACAAAGGAAGGAAAGTGGCACGCAAGTGATGGAGCGGTGCGCATGTGATGGAACAACACTCAAGTAAAAACGGAACAAAAGTGTATGTGGCTCAAAAGTCACCAAAATTCCTACAAATTGATGACTACCCTCATCATTTTTCTATTCTCAACACTTATGAAAAAATCTGAGATCTAATCATGAAAGTTGTAGAAAGTGTCATGCAAGCTGAAGTGTCACACAAGTTGTGCGTTATGCACAAAATCGGAACACAAGTACAATTGGTGTGCAAGTGATAAGTTTCATGAAATTAGGGAGTTTTTTTTCAAGAAGTGTTTTTTGTATAATCCTGAAGTAGTGCACAAATTTTGATTTTTGCACAGTAGTGGCGTGCAAGTAGTTTTTGGCGTAAAGGTAGGAAGCCGCGCAAGCAGGGCAGTGTGTAAGCAGTGTAGTGCGCAAGTAGAGACGCACGCAAGTAGGGAGGCACACAAGCATAGTGGCATGCAAGTAGGGAGTCACATAAGCAGGGAGTGGCATGAAAGTTTTTTTCACCAAGAGGTTCTTACCAGCTTCTAGATAGGAAAGTTAAAAATTGTTTTTAAAGATTTGATTTGTGAAAGTTCATTAAGAATCATAAAAACATTACATTACCCTATTTGTGCTAAGAGAGATCACACGCACTATTGTATTTCTTTCAAAGTGCTACACGAGTGTAATGGAATATCCTACTCATTTCATTCCACATAAAAGGATTGTTTTCTAGTGGATTGTGTGGTACTGGATTGTTTCCATACCATACCAAGGATGTAGCTACTCTTATTGAGTAGTGATCATTGTAAATCTTGTGTTCATGTGATTGTGTTTGTTCAGCAAGGAAGAAACTCTTTAACAGGAGGTGAAGGTTTTTTCAAAACGAAGGAAACATAAAAAAGAAAAATGATATTGCTGATTCACACCCTCCCCCTCTCAGTGATACTTAGATCCTGACTAGGAACTACAATTTGTATTAAACGGAAGGTTTCCTTCATTTGTTCTTTGCTAAAGTTTTGAAGAGAAGTTGTGATGGAAAATCTAAATTGTGTAAACACTAAGGGAAGTCAAATATTTTATGGAAATAATAATCATATCTTGAAAGATAGAATGATTTCTTATCTTATGTCTCTTGGGTATGATGTTATTGAGACTACAAATGATGGATTTCCTCTTATTGATGTCAAGGTTCCTCTCACACCTACTGATAAGAAGAATATTGAGAATGATGGAAGAGATAAAAATTCATTACTCTCATTTATTTATGATAATGAGTTTTTAAGAGTGAAAGGTTTCACTACAGATAAAGGAATTTGGGATAAGTTGAAGAACATCTATGAAGGAAACACAAAAGTGAAGAAGGAAAAACTACAAATCTGGAGGCTAAAGTATGAAGACTTGAAAATGGGAGAATATAAATCTGTTGGGGACTTCTTTACCAGGTTAAATGACATTTTCAGTAAAATCAAATGTCTTGGTGAAAAGTTGGAGGATTCTACAGTTGTTGAAAATATCTTGAGAATTCTGCCCGACATGTTTGATGCTAAAGTATCTTTATTAGAAGATAGAGACCCTGAAACTTTATCTCTAGATGATTTTCATAGCACCCTCATTACTTATTAAATGAGAAGGGAGAAGACTATTAAGAGTAGAACAAAAGATGGTAGAGAAATGTCATTCAATGCTACAAAAATAGATAAGTCAAAGAAGACTCTTATTGAATATGATGCTTGGTAATCCAATTTTGAAGATAAGGTATGTAAAAATTTTGATAAAATTTATCCTTTTTTCTAAGAATGTGAAAAGAGGTACTGGGAAATATAATGGTAAACATCCCTTGAAATGTTTTTAGTGTGAATTCATTGGTAACTTTGGGGAAAACTGTCCTCAAAAGAATAAAGAAGAAGACGGTGATGATTATGACAGAAGGCCAAGAAGGTTGTGGAAGAAACAAGCTGACAAAGATAAATATTTTTCAAAGGGGAAGGATAAAAAGTTCTTTAAATAAAAAAGAAGAAGATTTTTATCTAAATATGAAGATGAAGAAGATATCAAAGCTAAATCCAAGAAACCATTTATTGAGAAAGATAGAGAGAATACCATTATTGTAGGAGTGAATAATGAAGATTATGGGAGCAAAAATTCTGAAGAAGAAGAAAATCAACATGAATATCATCTGAAAGAAGAGTTGAAAGAATGTTTGTGGAAGATAAAAAGTCTTGACAAGGAAAAAAAGAATTTGATAAATTAAAATTCCACATTAAACAATAAAGAAGGTTTTCTTGATGGGAAAGTCAATATGGAAAAAGGATATTGATGATCTGAATAATTCTCTTAAGAATGAAAAGAATCATAATGATCATCTTGAAGTAAAGCTGAAAGCAAAAGAAAAGAGGTGGAACTTTTCCAACATAAAATTTCTAAAGCTAAATAAATAACTATCAGTTTCAAAAAATATATCTCAGAAGTTAGTGAATGTTATAGTAAAAATGACCCAAAGAAGGACCCAAAAAAGTTACCTTAAATGGTTGAGAGGAAATACAGAACTGGTTTTGATAAGAACAAAGTTGTAAAGGCTATGTATGTGTCCAAAGTCAAAAATGATGAAAAATAAGAAGTACATAAAAATCATGAGTTTAGAAAGATTTCTAATACTTATGGTACTGATAATTCTAAACAGAAATCTGAGCTGAAGAAAAAGGTTATGATTGAAATTAGGAAGGTTAATGGTACGAAGAGTTCTATTAATAAGGTTGTTGATAATCATGTTCAAAACTCCAGTTAGTATAGAAGTTTCAAGGGGGAATATTCATTATATGGTTATTACTGGTATTTTGGTGGATTCAGACACACTACAAACATGTGTTGGTTCAATCAACAACATTACTAATATTCCACAAGTTATGGAAGACAAGGTTTGAGGGGGATTTAATCCTCTCAAAAAGGTATGTATGAGAAAGAAGTTCATAATAAATCTGAGAAGGATGGTGTGAAATTTGAAAATAGGTTCCAATAATTGGAAACTATTTTTGAAAGATTTAAACATCCTGGACATCTTTCTAAGTGATTTCGTGTTTTGTTTACAGCACAACAAAAGGTTTTTAATAAATCTCGGAAGTAGCAGGTGAAGAATGAAAAGGAAGAACAAAAAGATCTTGTTTTTGAAACAGACTTGAAAGATAAAAAAACGAGAACGTCTATGGATTCTTGATAGTGGGTGTTATTCCCATATAAAAGGAGACATAATGTTGCTGAAGAATGTGAAAGACTTCAAAGAAGGAACATTTACATTTGGAAATGATCAGTCTCTGAGGATCAAAGGTGTTAGATCAGCCATCATCGGGAAATAAAAAATAAAATTTAGTAAAAACATTATATGTTTATGGGTTCAAACATATTCTACTGAGTGTTTCACAACTCTGTGATGAGGTCATCAAAGTTATATTTAGAAAATATGGGTTTGTTTTGAAAATTGAAAATGATGGAAAGGTAGTTAAAATAGGCCAACGTACAAAAGGGAACTTGTTCCAAGTTGGTGAAGTACAGAACTCTTGTTACATGAGCATGGTGGATGAAAACTAGTTATGACATAAAAGGCTGGGACATATTTTTCATAGAAACGTGTGCAAGTAATTAACAATAGATAGTTTCTGAGATATGCCTTATTTATCAAGAAGAATAGATTGGTGTTGCACTATTTGTGAAAAAAGGAATATTACAAACTCTATGCATAGGAGAGTTGACATTTGTTCAAAACAACCCTTGTAAATTATACATTCTAATATTTTTGGACCAATGAGCAAGAAATCAAAAAATGGAGATAAGTACTTCATTAATTTCATTGATGACTTTACTCGCATTACTTGTGTTGTGTACATGAGACATACATTAGATTCTCTAAAAATGTTTAATACTTTCAGGAGGGAAGTAGAGAAGGAATGTGAGTATTTAGTGAAGAATTTGAGAACTAATAATGGTGGAGTGTATAAGAATGAAGATTTTGAAAGTTACCTTGAGAATCATGGAATTCGGCATGAGTTCCGTTCACCATACACACCTTAACAAAATGGGGTTGCTGAAAGGAAGAATAGAAGTATGGTTGAAATGGGGAGAACTATGTTACTTGAACACAGTCTCCCTCATTATTATTGGAGGCAATCCATGATTACTGCAGTGTATATTCAGAACTGATGTTTCTATAGGCCATATTCATATATGACTCTATATTAAATATTTTTTGAAAAAACTACAAGTTTGAAACACTTAAGAGTTTTTGGGATTCCATGCATCATAAAGAAAAAGAGTGTAGACCTTGGAAAGTTTGAACAAAGACGAGATGATGAAATTTTTCTTGTATATGCTCTATAAGGAAGAGGATACAGATGTTTCAAAAATGAAATTGGAAGAATCATCAATTTTGTTCATGTGTAAGTTTTTGAAAATGTTGAGATGGAAAATCAGACTTTTTCCAATATAAAAGTTGAGTAGGATAAGGAAAGTCTTGTTAACTATTCTGATAATTCTACCAATAGTGGTAATCTTACTCAAGAAGAATAATTAGACTCAAAAATATCAAGTGATGATGATGAAATTCAAACAGCTCATCCTCGGCTGAGGAAGAAAGTAGAGGCTCAAATCATTATTGGTGATCAACATCATAGGGTTCAAACAAGAATAACAACAAATGATGTTACACATACCTCTTTTTATTCGAGAGTGGATCCAAATGATGTGAATGAATATTTTTAGCATCCAGAATGGATTCAAGCTATAAATAAAGAGCTTGATCAGATAGAAAAGAATGATACTTGGTAACTCGTACCCAAGCCGGATGACAAAAATGTTATTGGTACAAAATGGGTTTTCCGGAACAAGATGAATGAAGAAGGATAAGTGATAAGGAACAATCCAAGATTAGTGTGCAAATTTTACACACAATTTGAAGGTGTTGATTTTGATGAGGCTTTTTCTATTGTGGCTAGATTGGAAACAATCAGAATATTTCTTGTTATTGCAGAACAATGAGGTTAAAAAAATATTTAAATGGATGTGAAGTCTATATTTCTTAATGGAAATCTTGATGAAGAAGTTTACATTGAAAAACCTTGTTTCTTTATTGTTATGAAAGATTAAAGTTATGTTTGTAAGCTGAAGAAATCCTTGTATGGGTTAAAACAATATCCAAGGGCATGGTATTCCAAACTAGATACTTTCTTAAGAAAGATGATTTTCAATAAAAGAGGAGTTTAAAGTAATTTTTACATCAAGTAATGTCAAGAGTCTTCTCTCATAGTAATTGTTTATGTTGACGAAATTATATTTTTTGGAAATGATGAAAGATCTTGGGAAAGATTTTCTGAAGAGGTAAAGAAGTTATTTGAGATGTCCATGCTGATAGAAATGAAATACTTTCTTGGGTTACAAATCTTACAGAAGAAGAACCACATTTTTCTTTCCTAATAGAAGTATTCTAAGGAACTTCTAAAGAAGTTTAGCATAGAAAATTTGAAACTAGTTTCCACCCCAATTTCAGTGGGAACAAAGTTTCCGAAACATGGATAAATCAAAGAAGTTGATCAGAAAGTGTTTCAAAAGCTGACTGGAAGTTTATTATATTTGATTGCCTCAAGACCCGACATTGTCTATGTTGTTACCTTATGTGAAAGGTTTCAAAGTGCTTCTAAAGAATCACATTTAATTTCTAGAAAGAGGATTCTAAAATATATCAATGGCACAAAAAATATTGGAATCAGGTATTATGGGGCATAAAATATTGATTTTTTTGTGTATTTAGATGCTAATTGGTCAATAAATGTTGACGATATAAGATCCACATCTAGTGGAGTATTCTTTCTGGGGAAAATTTGTGTTCGTTGGCATAAAAAAGAAACAAAATTTAGTAACTGTTATCCTGGATGAAGATGAGTATGTTGTTACCACTCAAGCTATAATGACCCATAATTTTATTACATTGTTATTACTTCAAAATTGAAGCATACTTATTACAACATATAACAAAACCATGAATGGACTGTATAGGTATAGTGTCTTTAGAAACTGGGAAACATAAACAACCGGTTCATAAATTATCTACATTGTCTCCCATTTATTTCATCATATCTAGAGTCCCTTTTGGTATATCCTACTTAATTCCCTTCTTCCTGGCCTGGGGAAAAGAAAACATACAAAAAATGGTGAGCTCAAATGCTCAGTGAGGGTAAAAAAAGGAAATATCAATCATATCATATTCATAAGAACATAACATTTTGAAAATCTTAACCTGCAAAAGATATCATAATATCATAACATGGGATAAATTATAGTAGTGAAATGTAATCCCAATGATCATAACATATAACATTAAATTGTGTGGAATACACACATAATCATATAAAATCATTTCTTATTAGCCAAGACTCATTTACAAGACTATCTTAGTGGACAAAGTCCATTTCTAAACCGAGTTCATTCCTCATTCCAGCCCTATATCACCGAACAGGACTATCATGTTGTTCCAGACATGTCTATCTCATTAGATATAAATCTTTACCCAATGCATTGGAGGGAGATATAGGTCCCACCAACCTCATAATTAAACCATTATTATGTGTTCCACAAAATCATAAATCATATATCATAGCATAACCCATGTAATGAAAATGAGATTCTTAAACATCATGCCATCATAACATAAACCATATAAAATAAAAGGATGTCATAAAAATAATTCCATCATAATATAATCAAATCAATGTAAAAATAGTGATAGAAACAGAACCTTGTATTATCTTAGATGGAAAATAATTTTGATAAAACACTTGAACTCTATTCTTGAGGAAAATATCCTTTCTACTTCAAATACATGCATCCTTTCTCATCATGTAATACAATTTTAAACAAAAAGAAGTTAATTAAAAATAAACTTGGAAGCTTCATGGAAATAAAGTTATATTAAATCATAAAAATCCATTCATTCTTTATAAGTTAAAAAACATTCTTCTCGTACATTGGCCAGAAAAGTCAAAAAGTAACTCATACTAAAAATGACAAAATATTCCTTTCATATCTTTTACCAAAAATTCACCAATATGTAAAATTGGATTTAAACAATTATAGGAGGATAAAAATAATTTTACATATTGAGGAAACATGGATGTGGATGATAAATATGCCCCAGTAAATTCAGAAGTATAAACAATATCGAATAAAAATGAGATTGTAAGATCTTCCCTTACCTTAGGTCTGATATACTTTGTACGTATCTAAATCTACTGTATATTGATTTAAATAATGTAATTGACTTATTACATAATCATATTCATTTTTATGATATCATATATGGTTATATTCTTATCTTCTTATTAGTAATATTGCTACTTGTTATTCGGGTGTTCATTGCTTTATGTTCTTACGCATGTTTTGTCGAATAAATTCTTATTCATATTTTTAGGTTATAGAGACCTCATTTACAGAATTTTATTAGTGTAATATATATCATATTTATTAATTCAATTCATTTATATAATCACTACTCAATGAAGATCATGTAGAATGAGTCACATCACATCGTAGAGACGATAGGCTGTACGTACGCACGAGAGATGATATCATTCCCATGATTGTGGAATTGTATTGAAGTGTATGGTGTATAATATTTCAGAATCAATATTACTTTAAAATAATAGTATATAGTTATTTCTTCCATCATATACCTATCCAAGTATGTTAGTGATGAAATAAAATATTACACCACGACGTGGAGATGGTAGGTCGTACGTACGCACGCGTGGTGATTTCGTTTTTTTTTCATCGGATGGATAGAATATAGAACATGGTTGTTTAATATTAATAATAATATATAAGTATACAATTGATACTGGATTTATTACTTAATAATGAAACAACTCATATAGAGGAAGTAGAAGAAGAAATAAGTTTGAAAGAATCGGTAGAGGATATTACCTCTTCTTCGACGCGCGTCTTCTTAACCTCCTATTAGGGAACTCAAGTTGGGATTTGAAGAAGACCAGGACCTATAGTATGTTTCTAGGGAATTTTAGAAGAGAAATTGGCAGGGTTTGGCCATGCTTGAAGACTCAAAATGGTGTGAGGAGGAGAGGGAGGAGGTTCCCTTTTATAAGGGAGGAGAGGGGCACCTTTGGAAACATAAGAAATATTAATTTATAATAAATTCAAACCCCAAATAAAAACCTCCAAAAATTATATAAATACTAATATGAGATGATATAGGGTTTTAATCTCATAATCCAATAAAATTTATACATGTTGGGAATTTATTTCAAACCTTATCAACTTGATTTATCCTTATTTAATCTATTTAATTTTATTTGTGGTAATAATATTATAAATTTTAAATTGTTATAAATAATTACTTATGTGTTCTAAATTTTCCATAACTGGATACATTATCACATTTAAGACCATATAAATTTCAATTTATAATTTTTAAATATTTTTGTGATTTTTAAACCATTTAATAATATGTTATTTTTATAAAATAAAAATAGTGTCAATTTTGAAACTATTTATTTATTTGAATTTAAATAAAATCCAAACAGAAGATATGTTCGAACCAAAATATTTAATAGATTCCTAACATGTAATATTTATATAAAAAAAATTTGGAGAACATTAATTAGTTAATATAATATTTATTTTAATATTTTTAAAAACATTTATTTGATATTTCAAATCAATAAAATAATTTCTACATCACTATTGTGTCCTCATTAATGATAATTATTTTATCCATAAAAATTATAAATAAATACTCATGATGTAGATAATTTTATTATATTTCTGTAGGCTATTTATAGTTGACGTTTGATGAAGTTTATCACTAAATTAAAATTATTACACTTATAAGATATTAGAGAGTGACATGTTGTCACTTTCTCTGGTTTTAATAATAATTATTCCATATTCATGGTCAAAAGTCCATGAAAAGAATGTATTCCAACCCTTAGGTGATATGGGTCAACTTTTATTGATCCAATATAATTTTGTAATGTGTTAGGGTAATTTTATAATCTTAGGTTTACCCTTAATTACCAGATTTACCTTCAACTGTAGTAAATAAAAATTGTCGTAGTTACTATTCATAATATGAAAAAAAAATAAAAGTAACCTATTAACATAATTTTTACCCACTGAATACAAATATGGAATCCATTTTCAAAATTCAAAACACAGAATTTGTAGTAATTAATTTAAAATTCATCCCGTTGTTAAGAAAAAGGGTTTTAAAAGTTAAAACATTGCCAAAGATTGAAATGTTTTTACCTATGAATTTAATGTAAAATTATTGGTAATGAAATAAATTATATTAAATGGTAAAAATATATTCTATTTATAATTTAAAACCATTCAATATTATAATTTAACCATATAAACTATCTTGATGAAAAAAGTTGTTTTTAATTAAAATTTAGCGTATTTTCACTATTCATCAAAATAAGAAACTTATGAGAAAAATACCAAAAATTTATCCAATGTAAATTTTTATAGCATGATTCAAAAGAATAATTTTATTTTTTACAATTGAAATTATAAACTTGTCAAAATTATATTTATAAAGGATGCGCCATCAAAAGGCTGTAAAACCGCATTTGTTTTTTGAAAAATACTTCTTTTATCCGAAAAATTGATTTTTTTTCATACCTGATTCTTGAAAATATGTAAGATGAATTATAATTCAAAATTCAGTTAATAATATTCAAAATTTATAGTTCATAATATTATAATAATATATCATTGTTTAGTGAAACTCGGCATTGCATGCAACGCAAGCTATCGAGGAAGGATTCTCTTGCATGTAACGCAATCCAAGCCAGTGTTGTGTGTAGTGAAAGATTCTCTTGGTGTTGCATATAACATAAGACATAAAAAATATTTCTCATAAAATCTCAGGGTGTTACACAAGATTCTACCCAACTTATGTGGATGAAGACTCAGTTTGACAATCTACTTGTTGAAGTGAAGTTACCCTTACTCTTGGGATGTGATAGTCAGAGTGCAGTCAATCTTACAAGGAATTTGGTATATAATTCTCGTTCAAAACACATTAACATAAAGTACCACTTCATCAAAGATTAAGTGGAGAAGAATGAATGGAAGCTGGAGTACATTCCTACATTGGAACAAGTTGCTGACATATTCATAAAACCTTTACCGAAGGAACCATTTTCTAAATTGAGGTTGAACATGGGTGTCCAACCTCATTCTCAACAAGATTGATGTTTGTGTGTTTGTCCCCTCTCTCATCTAACCTTTGGATAGTATTTTCAAGGGGGATAATTGTTTCATAAATCTATCCTTATGGTTTCATGCATAAAGGGGGAGTTGTGGGAAATCTTTGGATTCAGCATGTAAGAGTGTGAACTATTCTAACAGTTTGTTGGAGTGGTTGTAGGAAAAAAATTGTCTACTATGATTTGAAGCTATAGAAGAAGGTTCAAAAGAAAAAGAAGATGATTATGTTTTGGAGAAGGCTGTAGAAGAATGTTGTAGATGATTCATAGTCACTACTTTAGGACAGTATGGTTTTTCTCTCAATAATTATTGTTTCCTACAATGAGTTATCTCATGTAGGTTAGGATTTTTGAGGAGTAATCTATTTCTTGAGATTAAAAAGTTCAGTGATTTATAAATCTTAGTTGAAAACAAAATCCAAATGGCTCGATTATTAGAACCAAGCTTATTATGAATAATATCCTTTTCTGGTATTGTCTTTTGTTGTCAAGGAAGTTTGAGAAGAAAGGAAATCACTTAACTTTGAATAGGTGGTTGATGTAAGATAGGGAAGTTACAATACTTCTCATGGTAACTATGAAAATGCTTTTATGATTTTATTTCACAAATATCATAATTGTGGAGAACTTTTGATTCAATCCTTATGAAATATAGGGTGAGTTGAGAAGTGTTTTTGGAAAAGAAAAGAAAGTGGTGCACAAGTAGAAGTGGCATGCAGGTGTGGCATGCAAGTATATGTGGCGCACAAGTCATATTTCAAGATCAAAACATCAAAATATGTCAAAGGAAATAAAGTGGAACGCAAGTTCAAGAGTGGCATGCAAGTAGGAAGGGGTGTGCAAGTATCAGTGGCACAAAAGTTTATGTTGCACGCAAGTTATATTTCAACATCAACACATCAAAATATGACAAAGGAAGGAAAGTGGTATGAAAGTGATAGAGCGGCACGCAAGTGATGGAGAGGAATGAAAGTGATAGAGTAGTGCACAAGTAGGAATGGAGCACAAGTGTATGTAGCGCGCAAGTCAACAAAATACCTATAAATAGATGACTAGCCTCTTCATTTTTCTATGCTCAACACTTAAGAGAAAATTTGAGCTCTGATCACGCAAGTGGTATAAAGTGGCGTGCAAGCTGAAGTGTCATGAATGTTGTGTGTTATGCACAAAAGTGGCGTGCAAGTAGAAGTGGCATGCACGTGATAAGTTTTGCGCAAGCAGGGAGTTGTGTGCAAGAATTTTTTTGTGTATAATCCTGAAGTGGTGAAAAAATTTTGAGTTGTGCACAATAGTGGCATGCAAGTAGTTTTTGCCGCGCAAGTAGGAAGCCGTTCAAGCAGGGTGGTGCAAAAGTAGTGAGGCGCGCATGTAAAGAGGCACGCAAGCAGGGAGGTGTGCAAGTAGAGTGGCGTGCAAGCAAGGAGGCGTGAAAGTAGGGAGCAGTGTGCAAGATATTTGTACTAAGAGGTTCTTACCATCTTCTAGGTAAGAAAGTGAAGAATTGTTTTGAAATATTTTATTTGTGAAAGTCCATTAAGAATCTCTGAAATATTACATTACCATATTTATGCTAAGAGGGAGCACACACACTATTGGATTGTTTTCAAAGTGCTACACGAGTGTAAGGGCATATCCTACTCATTGTATTCCACATAAAAGGATTGTTTTCTAGTGGATTGTGTGGTAATAGATTGTTTTCATACCATACCAAGGACATAGCTACTCTTGTTGAGTAGTGAACCTTCTAAATCTTTTGTTCCCATGATTATGTGTGTACATCGGGGAAGAAACTCTTTAATAGGAGGTGAAGGTTGTTTCACAAAGAAAGAAACCTAAAATAGAAAATTGATATCACTGATTCACCCCTCTCCCTCTCAGGGATACTTGGATCCTGACTAGGAACTACACAATCAACACCTTATAAGAAAAATAAGATCTATCCCATGACAGATAAGTTATAGTTATATGGAGCATAATAGGATTTTACAAGTGAAAAACTAGGTCCCTCTATGATATGAGGTACCATTTCTTGAACTTAACTCTTATAATTTCTTGTTTGATATGGGTTTGTTGCATTCTCTCCTTGCTTATTCTATGGTTAAACAATTGGAACTAAACATGGAAATGGATCCCCATATAATGAGTATCAAGAAACCCCTTGGAAAGAGAGATCGTAGAGGATTTGAATGCCCAACATGTTCCATTACCATAGATGCAGTGTAGTTTCTATAGGTGTTTACGGTTCTGGAGATAGATATTTTTTATTTAATCTTTGGTATTGACTGATATGTGGGATTTAAACCCCATATAGGTAGCCACATTTGGCAGGTAATGTATATATCTTTAGACGGTGTCCTTCACTATTTCAGTGGGGATTGGGATACAAATGCAGGTAGAGCAGGACATTTAGTGAAAGTTGACATAAGTTTCTCAATCCAACTATAACCAATGATCTTGTGTGTAGCTAATGAAACAGGGAATGGGTTTCTTTCTAAAATAATGGATTGATACTTGGATGTTTTTCTAAATGATTTATCTATGTTTCCTCCTGAAAGGGAAATAAAATTTACTATTGACCTACTCCGAAGAAAAATTCCTATTTATTTACCATCATACAAACTAGATCTGACCAAGTTTATAGGAATTTAAGGTCTAACATGAATAGTTGGAAATAGATGGATGTTTTATACCTAGTATATCTCTTTGGGTTGCACTAGTTTTATTCATAAATAATACATATAATACTCTCTTCTTATGTGTTGATTATCGTAAGTTTAATCAAGTGACAATTAGAAACGGTATCCTCTTCCTCAAATATATGATCCATTCGATCAATTAAAGGGATCCAATATGTTCTATATAATTTATCTACACTCGGTATATTAGCATCCTAGAGTCAAAAGATAGGATAATCATGAAGATAGTAGTTTGGAGTCACTATATCCATTATGAAAATGTCATCATGGGTTTTTTTCTAATGGATGTATTGGAAGTTTTCTTGGATCTGATGAACCATATATTCCATTGGTACCTTGATTATTTTATTATATTATTTATTGATAGTATTTTGGATTATTCCCAAAGAAGTCATGACTAGGAGGAGCACTTGGAAATTGTACTTAGTACATGGCGAGATCATCATTTGTAAGCTATGTTTTCTATGCGTGACTTATGGATTTATGAATTATGTTTCCTCAGGCATGTCATTTCAGAATAAGTAATATCAATTAACCCTTTGAAGATAAAATTAGTAGCCTCTTGGAAGACACCAAATAATGTTTTTTAGGTACACAGTTTTCTTGGATTGGTAAGATATTATCGCATATTTGTTTGGGATTTCTTAATACTTTCTTCTCATAGGACTAATCTAAAAATGAAAGGTTTTCCATTCATATGGAATGGTTAATTTTTGAAATTATTTTCATAACTTAAAACTTGTATCACCTCATAACTCATCCTAATCATTCCAAAACTAGGTAACTACTATGTGCTATGTTATGATGTTTCGGGTTTTAGTCTTGGTTGTGTTCTCATGTAGGGAGACCATGTTTTCACATGCAGTTTTAGGTAATTGTGATTACATGAGATAAATTATCATATACATGACCAGGAATTAGATGTGTTTGTCCATGCCTTAAATACATGGTGGTATTACCTATTTGGATAAAAGTTCACAATTTTCACTAACCATAATAGTTTGAAATAAATCTTTTCTTAGCAAGACTTGAACTTTAGGAAATGAATATAGATAGAGCACCACAATATGTTCAGTTTAAACTTTCTATACAAACCTGGTAATGGGAATTTAGTAGCAGATTTATTGAGTTATAAATCATTGAATTGGTACAAGAAGTTCTTGAACAATGGAATTTAATGATAATTATTGTTGATATTCATTTATATTGTGCTAAATTGGGTGGACATATGATTTTATTTCCAATAAGTCTTGTTCCAGTCTTGATAAAATTAGTAAAATAATACCATACGTCATATCCTGATTGTATAACCATTAGGTAAAACCTAGATTGGAGGGAAACTTATGATGACCGGTTAGAATATTTAAACTCTTAGTTGAAATTAAAAATTAAATTTTAGTTCCACAATCTTCTTAAGAATGTCACAATTCATCATACCACCATTCAAAATGGGTTATTCATTAAGGTGTTCATAAAATGTACAATTCGATGAAATCACATTTCTAGTGGGAAGGTATGAAATGAAATATTGCATATAATGTGATAAAATATCTTACATGATATAAGGTAAAGTCTAAATATCAAAGACCATATCATATGTTTTAGTTTATGCCTATACCTTTATTGATGTGGGATAAAATTTTCATGGATTTTATTTTAGTCTTACAAAGAACATTACAAAAATATAATTCTATATGGGTTGTAGTGGAACAACTTACTAATTTGGAATAATTTATCCCTATTTGAGAATCCATCTTGGTAGAGGAGTTAGAAAATTTTAATATTTTATTAGTGTTCAAGTTACATAGAGTAACAGCTTCAGTTGTATCTGATAGAGAGCCTTGTTTTACTTCTCGATTTTGGAATTCATTACATTAAGAACATTGAAGTCTATTGACTATGAGAACATCATATCATCCAAAAATAGATGGGAAGTTAGAAAACACTATTCATTTGTTGGATTATACGCTCAAATCATGCATTATAGATTTTTTTGGTTCATGGGAGGATCATATTCCCTTGGATGAATTATCATATAACAATTCTTATCAGATGAAAATATAGATGCCACTATTTGTGGATTTTTATGGTTGTCCTTATCATTATCCTTTATTTTGAGTGGAAACATGAGAGAAATATTTGATTGAACTGAGTCTTTTCCACAAGACTATAGAAAAAATCCAAATTATATTGAAGTGGATGGATGTGGAACAAACAAGGCAGAAGTCGTTTGTAAAAAAATCATCAACTAGATTTATCTTTTTATGCCAATAACCATGTTCTCTAGAAAGTGTCACCTAAAATTTGTCATCGACACATAGGGAAATAATAAAAGATAGTTCCATGGTATGTGGCATCATTTGAAGTTATAGAATGGATTAGAAATATTCTGTACTGGTTAGAATTACCACCAAGATTTAATGTTGTTCATAAAATATTCAATGTTTATCAGCTGAAGATGTATCATCCTAATCCTCAATATGTAATCAGTTCAGATCATCTTACTCTTGATCCATAAGTGTATTTTATCCATGAACCGGTATGGGTTTTAGACAGATTACAAAAAAACCTTTTAAGGAGATCTATTTCTTTGGTGAAAGTACTATGGAATCAGAGTTAGGTTCAATAGGAAACAAAGAATGGGAAACGTCTATGTGGGAGAAATGAATTTCCTTATTCAAAGGAAATATTGATATCCGGCTTCCCAAGGATGTAAATCCAAATGGTGGGAATAATGTAGCACCCCCAATTTGAGGTACACCATCTCATTATGCACTTTATTTTATTCTTGGAGTTTATAGGAAAACATAATTGAAACTATCTAAAGGGGGAAATGGAAAGAAAGCTAAATATGGTTAAAGTACATTTTTTAAGACAAATTCACATTGAGAATGAAGGTTTCAGGATATGAATTATTTGGGATTGATTTCATGAGTTTAGTTCATAGTGTGAATGGTTTCGCTGGATGTTCTTAAAATGTGAAATATATTCCTGATTTGAAATTTTTTTCTCTTAGAAAATAAACTGATGTGTATATCAGTGTAAGTGGTCTCTCTAGGAATTCATGAAATGAGTTCCCAATTCACATCATAAATTACCAGGCCCAGCCATATTTACCAATCTTGTAGGTGTAATATTTCTCATTAAGCTTCCTCTCTTTTCCCATTTATTTTCAATGCTACCCTAGGCATTTTTTGATGAACATCGATATCTAAACATTGTTGATAATGAATCATTAATCATTTTATTGTGGAGATCAAAGGTTAGGGTTTCATTCATTATTTTTTTGGATCTATTTATGATGGATTGATAGAAACCACATATCAGTGTGTGATACTTGGATTTGAGGTGATGAGATCTTCTTGGGCTTTGATAGATGGATAGAAGGAATAGGGTGGATCTATAGATTCATCTTTGATCCTTTTAACTAATTGTAATTGAGGTAGGTGGATTCTCTCACACTCTACTATTCTATAACTTTTTTTCTTTAATATTGATAAATTACTCTAATGCTTTAATTTTAAATATCTTGAGTAGTTTATGTGGAAACCCCTTCATTTAACAAGATTTAAAAAGGGTATTTTATAGAGATACTCATGGGAGATGTTATAATTATATTATTTAAAATTATTGGGTTTTTTAAAGAAATTTTTTGTGTGGGAAAATATTTCATATGAATGATTTTCTTATAATAAATATTGGTGTGACTTCATATTTCATTTTATGATCCCTTATTAAAATAGAATTGGTTCTAGGTGCTGATTGGGAATACACAAGGGGACATCACCTAGTTACTACTTGGTGAAAGATGGATTTCCACTCATTAGTGTTTATATTTTCATTTGGCATGCATGTGTGTGTGAATATAGAACATGGAAAAGGGTATTCTAATTGTAAAGTGAAATGGAATGTGGAAGTAATGATCTTTTTGAATAATTTTCTTAAACTATTTTCTTTTGATAATATTTTTTGATATTCTCATCATATGTTTTATATAAAATGTTCAAACTTGATCTTTTCCTAGTAGAATATATTGGTAATTCATTATAGAAATCCTACTAAGTGATATAATCACCCCCTACATTGGCACTTTGGGGAATTTTTAGATGTCATATACTGATAAAAAAGTAAGGGTCGTGTTTTGAACTTCTCTAGTGGTGATCCTTAATGTCATGGTTTAGTTATTGAATAAATAGATTGGTAGTGTCTACATCTTAGTATAGAATGGTTCCAATTTATAGAAAATGTTGTTTTAGTTATATTCTAAGTCATGTTATCTTATTTATTTTTTTACTGTACTTTGATATTGTTTGTATACTTTTGTTTCATCGAGTTATGTGGTTTATTATCATGTATTATTTAGTTTTTCTTGGATGTCATATATTTATTGAAATTTTGTAAGGATTACTAGTTAAAATCATCCCCAAATTTTATATTAGGTCCTCATTATTTATTAACTTCTTTTGGTGTCTTGGGGGTATCACCTAAGGCCAGTAGCCCCACTACCTATTCCCCATCCAATGGGTGAGGGGTCGGGTGCTACAATCATGCACCCTAAACCCAAACCTAAAGCATCACAATACATGACATAACCCTTACCTAGCTCAGGAAGAATAAAAAATAGAGATGAAGTTCGCCTATATGTAATCTACTCAATGGATCTCTAACACTTATCATTCTAATTAATCTTAACCCCCTTTCATGTCAAAGATATTATGGGAGAATCCAATATGGAGATGTATTGAATGAATCACTTATTACATCTAGATAATCCAAATAATCACCTATTCTCAAACACATTATTGGGTTGCTCCCAAGAAATAACTATGTGGATATACTCAGGATTCACTAAGACGCCCTTTCCAAATATCACATGGATCAACAATATCACTTTTTGAATCCATAATTGAAATTTTAGCAACATAATATATAGGTAGCTCCCTTTCATGGTTTATAATATAACTACCAGATGGTCCTCAAGTTCCTCCTTCAACTTTAATTATACTAGGATATCATCCCCAAACACCACCACAACATATTCAGGATGGTAATGAAAAATACAATTCATCAAATCCAAGAAATATTTAAGATAATTGGTAATGTAAAATGTTATAATTTAGTAATCATATTGAAAATACCAACTCCTAACATATGTATAAATAATATCATCATCCTAAAACATCAACTGATAGTATCCTAATCTCAAATTGATTTTCAAAAAACACTTCGACCCCTTAAACAAATCAATGATATCATCAATCTGGGGAAATGTGTATTTATTCATTATAGTAACCTGATTGGGTTTCCATTAATCAATAATAATTTATAGGATTGTGTCTACCATGTTTTCAAATAGAATAGTTGATTTTGAAGGTGACACTCTCGGTAGAAAAAATCCCCCAATTAAGGTCTTAAAAATAGAACTTTTAACTTCTTAATCATCGTAGGATCCATCAAGTATGATGGAAAAAAAATGAATGTTCATCTAAGGGTGAAGGAAAATGTTGAACTCTCTCACTCTCTATTTCTCTCTCTCAATAATGATGAAACCCTGAAAACAATTTAAATACCTTTAAATACCTATCTAACACGGCTGGATATTGATCAAATGAACTATGTTAAACTACATCGAAGAGACGACTAGACAACTGAGATTATAATAAGAAAACATCTGACACAAATGACCTTTTCCTCTAGGAACTGGGTTCCCACACACTCTAAAAGATATGTGTAATATCATCGAGATATATTGATTGAACTATATTATAAGAGAAATAAAAATTCTTTTTAACTCTAATAATATTATATATTAAAATAATGAGATGGAATATTTTCAGTTCAAGGACCAATAAATCCAATAAAATCTCAATATTGAAAATCACAACCTGACACTCTAAATAAAAAAGACCCTTCTATTTTTTTCCAATGGATTGGAGTGATCCATAAATAATTTAATTAGATCTAATTGGAATCCTAAAGAAACAATAAAAATTGAATAAATAATAGAATGTTGTATTCTTACATTAAAATTTTCAAAACAATATAATAAGTAATAAGTACCATACCCCTCATGGTTATCAGGCCAACACATCAATCCTTTAAAATAGGTTCATCTATAAAAAGGAATCCAGACCCAGTCCCACTCTATGTCTACATAGCTAGGTGATAATCCCCCTTTTATTGGGTACATGGACTTATACCTTCAGATATGTTTGACCAATCCTAAGATCTTCTGTTGGAAGAGTATTTGACTTTTAATCCATGGGGATTCACTCTCTAAAAGGGTGAAATGTGGGATTTTTTCCCACACAGGTGGTAAATTTTTTGAGCCTCCTAGAATTTCAATTTATTGTGGATAGTTATTCCACAATAGAATTAAGTCACTATATTGCACCATGACGATTCCACTAGCATGAAATTAGATGAATGATTTGTTCCCCCACTACTTCACATATAGAACTCTTCATATTTAATTTTTTTTTTCAATAACTCTAAATACCTCTTGTAAGTGAAGAGGTGCTACTGAGCCTATTTAAACCCACTAAATTATTCTTTGGAATAACAATCCTTTCAAACACCTCCTCATTAGTCAACAAATATAGTAGAATCATATTTTTCGTATTTCTAGATTTAACCCCATTTTGAATCATTGATCCTTTAGATAAATGTCTATGATGATATCAGGAAAAATATAAACCAACTCAATAGAAAGAATGGAATAGTATATTTCTTGATGGATCCCTATCTCTAAAATCACAAATTCATGGTCCTTTACCACCCTTAATGTTTAATTATAGAACTATTTTTTGGATGTCTTCTTGAACATTGTCCAAGTGAGATCCTCCAACAAATTTTCATGCAATGTGGACTCATACCTCTTCCGAATAGGTCCTTCCAACATATATTTGTAAAATTAGACTTAAAAATATTTTGGGGTCATTATGAAATGTAAGATACTACCAATAATCTACATACACTCCTTAGTCTCTTGAGTCTATTTATAGACACAAAAAACTAGTGAATTTTTCATAGTAAACTCTTGATCATGGTCCAATATTAATATTTTCCCTCTTCCACACACCATACCAAAGTTATAGTTTGTGCATATAATTGAATCAATGAAAATAGTGTTTCTGGGGGTTAACCTATGGGATGTTCTCTAAAGCACACTCAATTCAGGTCATGGGGTCCTTTCTGGGATTCATGGTCTATAAAATAGATGGCACAAAACATAATTAATAAAAAAAATCAACTCCAAATTAATCAGTTGAATCATAAAAACCCTTTAAATTAATCTAAAATATGAAATAACAATAATTATATAAATTTCAAATGCCAAAGTGGAAAAAAAGATGAAAATTAAATAATTTCCTCATAGGGAAACGTTTGGCTACCAATTTTGGAAATCCTTTTGCCAATTATTAAAGTTCTACTAGAATGGTTTCCAGACATGGACACAAGGTAAATCATAGTTTCCAATAACTATGCACCAAAACCATGCACCTTTGGTATACTTCCCCATTTAACACCTAAACTCAAAATTTCCTAGAAAAAATGGGTTATTACAATTACCAATAATAAATTTTATTTAAAAAATATCATAAAAATAAAAATCAATCTCAAATAAAAGCCACAGTACCTCACCACCACTAGAAACTCAAGGTTTAGTGTAAAGATGAGCTGGCCAAGTACACACTCACACCTAATTCTTGAGATATGATGGTATTATCAACATTAAACCTTTATTTTTCCAATAATAACCTAGAAATGATACAATTATTATATTAAAATGACCTCAGCCGACCTAAAATGTCACTTTATTTGGATCGTCGCAAGTCCTAAAGCACGTTCCTAGTCACCATGGGTTGGAAAACCCCATTGGGGAATCTAAATACGAAAATTGGGAATGGTTTGACCAGAAGAATATAAATAAACATTACAAAGATTTATCTTAGTAATCTAGCATGAACCGTCTATATTTTTGACACCCTGTAAGTAGATAAATAGTTTCTCAGATACTATGACAAGAAAACATAGTACAAGTAGCTGCAATAACTAAATTACCAGAAATATATCATAATTAAATGTAAATAAAGTGAACTAAATCCATTAAAAATACACAAAAACAAGGTATATGAATAAACTTCTATTATA
This sequence comes from Viscum album, assembly GCA_963277665.1. NCBI lineage: Eukaryota > Viridiplantae > Streptophyta > Magnoliopsida > Santalales > Viscaceae > Viscum > Viscum album. Next base: position 570,759,613 of record OY728122.1, on the reverse strand, counting down.
AAACAACCCAAAATCACTAAGGGTTCTAAGATAACACACATGATCCAAAACACCTCATGATCCACATTCACCACCACCATAACTTCAAATAATGATGAAAAACATCAGGAAGTTCCATCAAACTACATAGAAACCAATCCTTTAACTATATATGTCAAAAACAAGCCTTTATTTACCAAATTTGTATATATAGGTTGTCAAAAAAATCCTTGTAGGATACAAACATGAATTTAGATAATTTCTTTCACTATGGAAAGCATTAGTTCTAGTTTAAAAATAATATTTTACAATATATCCCTTGAAAAAAATTTAAAAATTCTATAGCCTTTGTAAAAACATTCCATGTTTTAATAAATATTATAAATAAGGTAATCATTAATGATGTTGGTGGAAACATGGTAAGAGTAGCATCAAAATCCAACAATAAAATGGAAATAAGCAATGACATGTCCTTATTAATAAATCCACATTTCATGTACTCAGGACTCTGGGGATAAGGTAACTATGACTCACTACATGAACACTAACCGACATATATGAACATGTTTACCATCTCAGAAACCCTATTGGGATAACTGGACCACATAATTCATTCTTGTTGGGAAATATAATCCATCCCATTAGCTCACTCGGTCTAATTCAAAAGTGTTCTCTATTCCACACCCAATATACACTAGGGATGAATTAGTCTAGTTACCAACTCACCCAAGGTATCCCATGTGTAATCAACCATCAAGAACAAATAATATCAACTGCAACTCTATAATCAAGCTTCCCATAATAAAAATAAAATTAATCATAAAGTGAAACCGCTTTGAAAATAATTTTGAACTAAAATATTCCTTTGAAACATTTTATCAAACATCATTCTATAGTAAAACCATCTTGGAGTAAAATAGATATTAAAATCATTATTTCATCCAACATAAAAAAAATCTAAAAAACCAAAAAACACTAAATAAATCATATCCATTTCAATAAATCAATTTGAACCAAAGTGAAACCAATAACATATGTTGTAACATGGTAAATACCCATTAGGTAGATACACATGCCTCAAAATGGAATAAATATTTTTACCTTCATTTTTAATGAGTATAAATATAAGACTGAAGAACCTAAACCACCAAATATTTTTGTTAAACCTACACCCTAAAATCAGTTTCCCTACCCCTATACATGGGATTATAGGGTTCCATAACTCTGAGATAAAATAGTAAAATGGGAATATAGAAGGAATAATTTTAGTAAAGAGGATAAACCTGATGAAGTCAAGAGATACTTTAACAAAATCCACTAATAATAATAAAAATCACCAAAAACACAATGTGAAGGAAGCTTCTCGACTCTAGGGGAGATGGGTCATGTGATATGGGAGAAAACTTTTTTGGTGAGGCTTCAAAATAAATAAGGTTAAGAAAGTAATTTAATATTTTTTAGTTAACTAGGAATGATTCATAGTTTGGGTAGCATGGTTATGAAAATGCACCAACTTTGAGGGTCGCTACCAATCCCAAAATTCGCTTGCTTGGTTTCCTAGGAACCTCACACAATTTGAAAAATTGTGTTTTGGCCATGAAAAATTACACTAGTTTCCTACACCCCTTCTACACAGTTGGGTACACAGTTAGTACTAATCATGATTTAACTATGTTCTCAAGACTTTTTCCCAAAATTTGATATTTTTAACACCCAAATATTGAGTACTTGAAAATAAATAAAATAAATATCATAATTATAAACAAATTCACACCTATGAACCAACAAGTGTCAAATTTATTTCATCTTATGTTCTATTTAAAAAAAACATCAATGCCTCCTCATAATACATGGGGTCAAATAATAAGTTTAATCAATCATTGGTTATGATTTATCTATCTTGGATCTCATAGTTATTTCAATCTGATTTAACTCCTCTCATAGATGAATTATCTCAAGCAATACATATTGATGTTCAACATGGAATTGTTCTATAGGGAATGATTCTATTAACCGATGTTATTTCTTCCCCTTTCTAAATGGATTTCATAATGTATTTACTTCTATTTATAGCCACCAAATAAGTGGTTGTGTTATAACAACTATGTTTTACTAAATTAGTTCATATAATTTATTTTATTAATTATTATTATGTCCAACGATGATATAAATAGACATATAAGCCAAATGATCAGATAATACCAACCACAACATAATCCTAACGACCATATATACAATTATCATATTAATATCACACACTTTATAAAAATCACCTATATCATTTTATTATTTTAATTTAGAATGATTTTTAACAATTTTATTGGTTTAATAGTTATCCTTGGTGGTATGATCCTCAAAGAAGATTGGAATGAGGAATATATCAATTTTTTATATTTTTATTTATATGTGGTTTCATTAAATTATAATTATTATAATTAAGTCCCATTTAACTATCTTGTACTATATTTCATTTTTTATTATAATTTTATACCTTAATGAAATAAATCAATGTGATTTTTTATTCAATGTTTCATATAATATAATTTATTAGGGGTTTAAAGGGGAATTTAACACTATATGTTTGTGGTGTCACAGTCAACCCCACTTTAGAAATCATCTTTAGAATTTTATTACTCATATGAAAACAGATGAGGGTACTTTTCTTTCATTTCATCATCAGGTTCCTGCATGAATTCCTCAAACATATGATTTTATCATAGTACTTTGACAATATGGGTGGTTTTGTTTCACTAAATTGTATCTCAATGATAAAAGATCTTCACTGGTAGTTCCTGATAAGAGAGATGGTGTTCTGATTGTCCATCTTCTGAGTTTAATAAATTTAATTGATATATAATTTACTTCCTCGGGAGTTATATATTAACCATATTGTGAACCTATGATAGGTTTGGTTGATGTGTTATGTGATAAGGAACTATCCCCACCTAATAATGAATCTTTTGTTCACTAACATATCTAGACCTCATCTTACCTTTCTTCCTAAATTTCATAACCCACTGCCAATGTGATATTCAATGTAATACTTTTTCATCAACATCAAAATCTAGATCTCGCTGATGATTATCATCATATCACTTCTATAGAGTATTCATCTATTTTTTATTTTAAAGAATGGTTTCAATATTATATGTCATTTAATTATCATTATAAAATCCTAATCACTTTCTATCCCCAAAATCAACCCACTATGTTGGAGTTCTATATTTATTCCCATATAGAGATTCATATGCTTTTATTTTGATTATAGAGTTGAATATACTATTATATAAGAACTAAATAATAGAAATATGTTTATCCTAAATTAAATTTAAATAATTTGTGAAATATTTTGTCATATCATCAAATTTCTAAATTGTATTTTTAGATTGACTATAAGTTTGAGGATGATAAGTTGTGCTAAAGATTATCTCTATACCCAATTGTTATTGAATAATTATCCATATAATGTTTGTAAACCATGGGTCGTGATTAAATACAATTTAATATAACACTATATGTACCCTTAAAACTTATGTTATGTATATATTATCAAGATGATATAGTGAAATATTTTATCAAAATGAGTAAAATGTGATAAATTTGTATGTCGATCCACCACTACCTTGATGGAGTTTTCTCCTTTAGAATTTATAGGATGACCAATGAAAAAATCCTTTTTAATTTTATCCCATATTCATTTCGATATAGGTAATAGATTCATCATCACCTTGGATTTATAACATTCATCGTTTACTTTTTTTACCAAGAATCTAGATATACATGCCATAATCTCGTTCTTCATGTTTTCTAACCAGAAGATCTACTTAAGATCTACATAAATCTTAGGGATTATTAGTTGAATAGAGTAGGATGAGATATGTGCATCATCCCAAATCTCCTTTTTTATCTCGTGTATGGATGGAACACATATATGGATTACAAATCTTATATCTCTATATCTATCAAGTTAAAACATCATAAGATCTTATACCTTATTTTTTTCTCCATAAAATATTTCTTAGCCTTCTTGTTCTTCACAAAGTTAAATGGGTAGGTATTTATTTGAGGAAGGAAGGATTTATTCACTTCCTTTATGATTTATATATATGTCCTTTAATATTCATAAATATTGGGGTCCTTTCAATCCTAAACATGAATAAGGTAACTTCATGAATTCTTATTAGATTGTGAGTCAAAAAAATTAACTTATCAAGGTGGTAATGTATTGAAAAATTAGATTATTTTATTAAATTTAACAATATCCTTTAAGAAATTTTCATCTATTTATATATTATTATATACTTTCAACTATTGTGATCCAAATAGCTATCACATTTTTCAAAATAAATATAATACCTCCAAATTATTTTTTCAATAAATATTATTGCTAACTCAAGAGCATGAATCAAATAATTTTTCTCATATATATTTAATTGACTTGAGGAATAATTTATCACCTTTTCATTTTTCATAAGGAAATATAATAATCCCTATTTTAATAATAAATTTCAAACAGAAACCCTTCTCCACTATATGTTAGTGTCATTATAGGTATAATGACTAACATCATTGTAAGCTCCATTAATCTATTATCACATTCTTAATTTTATAGTAACTTCAATACCTTATATGTCAACTAGTTTCATAGATTTTAAAATAATGATATATTTCTCACAAAGAAAAAATAGTATCCAAATAATCTAAGAAAACTATTTCAATCTATCTTAGTGGTTGGTTCGGGTAATTTTTCAATCACCTCTATCTCAAAAGGATCTACCAATATAACATCTCTTTTGATTATATGACCCAAGAAGGATAATGTTTTATTAAAATTCACTCTTGATGAACTTGGAATACAATTTATCCTTTTTGAAGGTCTTCATCATAGTCCTTAAATTCTCTTTATGTGTCATCATTATTTTGAAATATATCGTAATATTATCAATAACTACTACCCAAAAAAATTCTAGGTAATCTCTATATACTCTATTAATACTATAAATGAATATTACAAAGGTAATTTGTAAGTCTTAATGGAATGCCTATGAATTCATGGTGTAAATATTGTATATGGAAGGTTTTATTAGGTATACACTATCTCATTTCCATTAATTAATGATATCTAGATCAATTATTTACCATCAAAATTTATTGAAAGCCTCTATATTAAGTAAAAAACATTAATATGGGGTATATGATACTTGTTCTTGATCATGATCTTATCAGTTTCATGATAGTCACTGTAAATATGAATTTATCTACTGTTATTATAGAAAAATAAAACTAGATAAACCCATTGTGAAGCACATAGGAATATGAAATCATTTAAAAAATTATTTTCAAGTGGTTTAATCAATTCTTTCAATTCAATGGGGGTAATTTATACAGACTCTTTGATATAGATGTTGAATTAGGTATTATTTATATTGAAAATTAAACCTCATGTTCTTGAGAATACTATGTCATTGGTTTCTAAATAAATCCCCATATTATTATTTAATTGTAATATCTTTAGTGTTGAGTTCTTTCAAAACCTTTTGAGCCAATTTTCCCATATTATTGGGTATTTAGAAGCATATTCAATAATTATATGCCAAAGGGATTTTATAATCATCATTGAATTAATATTTGATCATGTAATGATTTGGGATATGAAATGTGATCCCCTTATTCTAATAACATATATGATATCAATGTAGGGAGAAATAATACATGCTTAATATTGCATCTAATTCTACTAAGGGAATAATAAATATATTTATAATAATTTTCTTCCCCTAATCATCAATTAGATAAGAGTAATATAATTTTGATGAAATCATCACACCGCTAATTGTTTCTATAAATAATTAAATATATAAGGTTTAGGGATATTAATAAATAGTCTTATATAATATGAAAGATATTAAAGAATTCATATAACTATAATTAAATATGATTTTTTCAATAATGACCATGCATGTCACCATTTCATTTCCATGACATTGTTTCAAAATATTTACTAAAATTAAAATGGTTAATTTGAGTAATAAAAAATAAAACCTTATTCAAATTAGTGAAAACAGTCATTTAAATACAAAAAAATTAAACCTAAGATGTATTTCTTTATAACACCATAATTTCAAATAGTAGAAATTATTTCCCATACATGGTCTCTATAAGTATAATTATATTATACTTGTAAACTTATTCCAAAAAAATAAAACTACATTCGATATTGACTAAAATAAATAATCATAACATGAATATATTCTAAATTATTTCTATAATTTAAACATTAAATATCAAAAATAAAATACAAATTCCCCAAACTAAATGGTTTATTATCTTTCATGGATACCAACAAAAATGTATTATTTCAAAATATTTCTCAAATATCTCTCAAAAAATTCTCCCCACATGAAATATTATTAGACACAATCCTCAAAGTAACTCCACTAGGAAATGGAAATATATAAGAATAATTGATATCAAACACATAATAAGTTAAAATCCTGTCAATGAGACATAAATGGGTAGATCATAGGCAAGTGATAAAACATGAATAAAGAAGATATACCTTTTTAAAAAGATCACTGGATCATAAGAGTTTATTATAATATATGATAAAATAACAGAAATCATTGCATGGGAACATAAGACCATGGAAGGGTCAAAATGGAATCCTAACACGTATACCATGACCTAAAAATATGTGACAATAATGAAAACCCATGTAAACAGAACATAATAAAATTAAAAAAACATAATCACATAAATAATAATATAGGTCAGTGTTAACCACCAAGACCATTATAATATAATGCATCTGGAATCATTACCTACATCTTATAACATAGTGTATTAGGAATCACTAAATGTGTCCCATATTATATCAAACATTATTACTCACATTATATAATGATCTTATAACATATAAAACTTTAACCAAATGAATTTGAGGGACATATCTCACTCACTCATCACATAATGATAACCCATAGATATATGTGAAACATGAAATCAATGATATATATTATCATGAAAATCATAATGTATGAATATGGATAGCATTAAATTTTCAAATGGTTTCTCATAAAATGATATCAAGAATTAGATCAGTTGATACAAAACAGTTAGATCTCCAAAAATTAGTATATCATAAGAAAATTTTGTGAGGGATCATTAACAATAATCAGTTGGAGAAATATCATTTTTAAATGGAGAGTAAAATGAAAAATATGTAATAAATATTTTCTTCATAAATATTTTTTAACATTTTCTAAAAAATTAAGTTACAATTTCATTTAAAAATTAATATTTGAGGTAGTGATAAAAATAATTTTTCAAAAATAATTTTAATAAAACTACCAATAATTTAAAATTTAAAATAAATAATGGCTAAGTGACGAATTTTGTAGTGGATGATATAAAATATAGGAGTGTTAAAATGAATTCCATTTTAAACTTTTTAGGCAGTTCTAAATAAAACTGACAATGATGAAAAGGTTATAAATTTTCATTGGAATATAGATAAATATAAATATGAAAGGTATATAAGATAATACATATTTTTATTTTAAAAAAATAACTAATAACCTTTTAAGGACATGGAAGAGAAATACCAAATATAGAGAATGAGTATTATTATTAACAATATCATATATATTTTTGATGTACGATATTTATCATAGAAGAGGATTTTGAGATGAAAATGTAATTTACCTAGAGAAAATAGAAAATTCCATATGAAATTTAGTAATGATATAATATAAATAAGGTGAACCAAGTACAAAAAAATACATTATAAAACATTTTACATTATTATTCCTTATATCTGATTATAAAACACACCCTAAAACCTATAGATTTTGTGTCTTTAGTTATTAGATACATAGAAAACTTATTTTAAAAAATTTTAAATATCCCACATGAATAATCTTCTCACATGATTCCCTTTTAGACACATAATACATAATAATATTCTTAATTACCATGGTAATGGGAAAAATGTTGAGCTTAGATACTTAGTAAGGGTAACCATACGACATGTCAATTAAAGATCATAAGTGAGAATAGGATGAGAATATAGGTATGAGAACATAATCGAGGTACACAGTAATAAAATTGGATGGTCATGGTAAATAAAACATGGATCGTAAATCATGATTCATGCCATAAGGCCTTTGGTATAACTTAATAAATGATATGTAAGAAATTTCACACATGAGTCAATAATCTTGATCCATGAAACAAATAACATAAGCATTAGAATGTTTCATATACATAATCATAGAAAATTGCCCATTATGTTAAGGATAGTGACCAATAAAATCATCATATAGTGGAATGATTACATTGATGGCTTAGTTTTACACCGCAATCCCAGAAATTATATCTCATGAGATATAAGTCTTTACCTAATACATTAGAGGGATATAAAAAATCCACCTGTCACTTAGTGGATAGATTCCCTTGGGTGTTTATGTTTACCTCTCATTTCTAATCATCTCATGAGATATAAAATTTACCATGTTTATTTGAGGGATATAATGAACCCACTAAAATATTTTGATATACCATACATTGATGTTCCATAAGAAAATGAAAGCATTCATAATTCAATCATTCCTTATTTAAAATAGGGTAATGAAATGGTTTCTAAAAAACATCCATAATACATTTTAATAATACATCAAAAATAATAAGGTGGATGGTGTCAATAGAAAATATCCCTAGTGAAGAAGAAGAAACATTAAGGATATGTCATAGATGTAAAATACTTTTATAACATATTACGAAAATTTCTTTGAAAAAGAGGATAAGATATCATTTACTAATTATAACATTAATTTAGAATGAAAAAAAATTAAACAATGGGAATATAATACAATTTAGAAAACAGTAAAATCTTGGGGAGGAAGCTTCATAATAAAAAATAGATATAAGAGTGGGAAAATTCATTCATGAGCATAGTGTTAAAATGGAATATTCTTATCCCACTTTTGTAAAGAAATTAAAATCAATAGAAATGAATCATATAGAAAATGTTCTAAAATATTCCTAAAAAAGATTTTAAATAAATTGAAATTCAATATAAAATGACATTAAGGAATTATAATTCTATATAAAGATATATATAAAACAATATAATTAATTTGGACATTTAGGAGAAAGATTCCAGACTAAAAAGAATAGATAAGTTTGATCACATTTATAAGGATTATTTTGGTTGAACTAGGACCAAAACGAGGTGAAATAATGATCATACATGTGAAACTAAATAATAAATATATTAAAATAAAATAGATTTGGTTTATGATATAAATAATAAACATATTCCCCAAAAAGGAGTTCAAAGATAAAAAAATATTGATTTGAAATTAAGATTGAAAAAAAACCCCTTATGAATTCGCTATTTTTTTTAATCCAAATTTATTTAAAGAGAAAAAATGAGATTAATATGTAAATACCATGAATAATTAAAAAACAATGAAAAATAAATAAATTTTCTAAATATACACCCCACAAAATATGACAGTTGGTGAATATGGAACATATATTAATGAAAATAAAATTGATATTAGAAACCTATACCATCAATATATAGTTCTAAAAAATAATTTTAACATCCTATATACCAAAAAAAACCATCCTAATAATGTATTTAATAACTATATTTTTATATATTAAAATTTATAACATTTAGTTATATTCATTCATTTCACATACATTAGTTAGAAATTATTTATTTTCATCGTATGATGTTTGTAATTTTAATTATTTTTTAAAAGTTTCACAAGGAAATGTTATTCCACATTAAATTATTCCAATTTAATCCTTAATATATAATTTGAGGTAGTAAAATTTTTATGTTTCAATTATTTATGTAGTATAATGTTCCCTTTATAGAAGGTATGAGTATGGTTTGTGAGAATGGAATCTATTAAGAGCATGTTTTAGGTAATTTACCAATAATGAAAAGTTACTTTATGTTGATTATTCATTTTTGTGTCACACTTATAGAACCATATTAATAGCATGAATTATTATTTTTTATAATATATTACTAATATTAATGTCATGATACTCATTTATATTGGAAACAATGAAGATAGTATCATTGTTTTCATATAGGTGGTCAAACCAACCTAAACATGAACATGTTATACTAACAAATGAGTAAGAGTGTAGAGTTATATAATTATAATATAATTTCAACAGAAGTATAATCACTTAAATATAATATATTTAAAGTGAATAATGATACTTCTAATGAGTGGATATGGGAAATTAAAGAAAAGTTATGCGAAAAACTAGGTACTTTGGTGGATTAACTCCTTCTCGATATAGGTACCTTAATAATGAAGGGGTTAGGTTTCTTTAATGGGACCAAAGCATAAAAAAGTAATTGTATTTAGGAGAAAAATAATGCAAATTTATTCCATATTTTTTATAATGAAATAATTTTTATAAGGGATGGTGAAATTTTCTTTTTATAGGTGAGTTTTGAGTATCATTTTCTCAAATAATAATTCTTCAATATATAAGGATGTCATTTCAAAAGTAAAGTGGATAAAAATTGAAAAATTTATTTATTTGGTTCTATCATCCCCTAAAACACTGTATTTATTGATAAAGATTCATGATATTATAATTATTTACCCATTAGTTGAACATTTTTACCACATTTTACCTTTACCATGGTAACACAATTCTTACCTTAGAAACAACTTGTGTTGACCTAAAATGGAATTATCCTATATAACTAATTTTGAGGTAATGATTAAAAAAATTAATCCATTAAATATAAATAAATTTAATAATAGTATAAATTTAACTTTTAAATAGAAATAATATATATATATATATTAATATATATATATCAATTTTTATAGAAAATTTTCTCCTTAAACCATAAGTGTTATTAATATTATTACACATAAATTATTAATTAAATGAGTTTTAATATGTTTATTTATAAATTTGAGAATAAAATTATATTCATAATTTAGAAGTGATATATTTAAATTATTAAGATAAAAATACATATCATTTAAAAAAGTAGTTCTTTAAAAAATATCTACTTTTTAAACATTAAATGATTTTTACCAGATCCAATTACAATTATTTATTTATCTTATTAAAATTCTATTTTATCAATAATTGATACTAAAATATTTATATTAATTTTATAAACACATCAAATTATTATTTAATTATAATAATTAACGGATAAAAATATATAATTAAATATTTTTAAAAAAATATTATATTTTTACGTAATTATTTATTATTTGTGAATTATATTATTTTCCATTTATTATTGTCAATTATATAATATTAATATACCTGTTGTATACAAGAACACCCAATGACCATTTATCTGATCACCATATTTCCAACGACCACATATCCAAAGTTCATATTTCAAAAGACCATATATACAATGGTCATATTTCATTCAAATATATGGCCTTTCATAAATTACTAAAATCATCCATCTCATTCATTTAATTATCTCTCATCTTGTATACTACTTTTCTAATATCCATCCTTCATTCAATAGATTTAATTGGGGTTTGATCTTCAAGGAAAATCATAAGGATGGTGATTTTATACTGATAGTATTTTTAAATACTTGTTGTTTTATTTCTTTTGTAGTTTTCATAGAGATGGTTTATATTATATTAAAAAATGTATAAATTTTTATATTTTATTTTAATATTATAATTCAATAAAATTTATCATGGTTGGTTTTATTTTGGTGTATTGTGTGAAACAAGCTATCTAACAAAAGAATTAATTTAAAGGTAAATACATAGTGAAATCATGGGTTGTTACATTCATTATCATGAACTAACCAGGGCTGCCATCCAACCCAACACCTAACATGGATTGTGACATGGCATGAATGGAATTCATAATCCCCACAGGCAGGAAACTAGTTCATAGGAATCAGGTAACACCTTTGGAATGGATTCTACCATGAGAATCAACTAAGAAAAATTTAAAGAAATTAAATCACATAAAACTAATAACCATAACATGATAAATCAAAGGAAACACTAAAAGAATTAGTTAAACATTTATTATTTACAAAAAATCAAAATAACCATAAAAAGGGAGAGGACAACTAAAAAGATGAGCCTCTAAGCAAAAATTGGTTGGATTCCCTCATGCCACCGCCACTAGTGAAACATCTTAGCCTGATTAACCACCAAACCAGTAGTAGGACTGGTCTCCACATGAACTCAAGCGCACCTCCCCATAATCTATAGGTTGTTGACTAGAAATGTGGGTATAATGGAGGTATGGTGGGTAGATTATTACCCCAATCTCAGAGTAGCACATTTGTATAACAATATTATATTATAGGTAATAGTGGAAGTAGTAACAATGAATGAAGGAAAATCCCAAAATATTTAATGATGCATGCATGTTAGATAGTGCTACAAGAAACAAGCAATACAATACAATAAAAAAGACAGATACCAAAGGATAAATCCATGAGAATAATGAGATATGGCTCATCCCTATGCTCCCAAGCTACCATGTACATAGTAAAACACAAGAAATAAAGGAAAGGACCTGAAAATAGGATGATCTACTTAGGTACCCCAGTGAAATGGTGGCATGAGTAGGGTGTGAGATATAATCCCAATATTCCACCACCTATGGTTTCTAGATAAATCCAATTCATGCACTATAACAGTGTAGTGTTCCAACATAGTTGAAACAAGAATAAAATAAATAAATACATAAATAAATAACACTTGGGTCTGGGTTCCCAACTGGTTACCTTATTGATTCTACCTACTTCGGCCTAGTCCAAATATTTGAACCAAAATAAAACCTATACAAGTAATAGTTTGTATATACAAGGCATCATATATGAAGCTACAAAAGTGGGTCCACCCTAAGCTTATGCCTTGGCTTGGTGGTCACATAACTAAGACATCACCCAATCATTTTCAAACCACTTTTTCATTATAACATAAATAATAATAATAATTTAACATAAGTAAAACCATACAATGTATCCATAAAACCTCATAATGGTAATCTGAGCCCGTATAAGGTGATTTGTATAGAAATTCACTGTGTTTCTACAGGGGCCCTTAATTTAACCAATACCACTGAGTCTATCTGAGGTGACATGTATCAGTGTCCCTCGTATCACTCACGGTATGGTAACACCATTTCCATACCAAGAATCTCACATAGGGGATCGGGTATCACTTGAGGCATTGCATAGCTATATTTCCAATTAGTTTGTCCATGGTTGCTTCTGTAGGGAACTAGAGTCACTCATGATTATATAAATCTACCTGGAGAGCCCATCCAAGGCTAAGCCAAAGGATCATTCCCTGTGTTTAAAGTCATACTAATCTGAACATGGTGAGTCCATCCACGATATCCTTACTTCGAGACTCGTGTTCTCTCTTGGCCTGTGAGAAGTCAAGGCATAGTAACCAATATCACATATCAATAAGGAATATCCTATATATATATATATAATTCAACCAGATAATCAAGATTTCGCAAATATTTACACCAATACAAAACTAGGGAATAAGTCTATAAGCATAAGGAATTAGTTGAAACATAAGAACTAGGCTGAAAGTAATACGCATATAGCCTTTTACAATTGAGTATAATGCACCTCATTGAGGAGTTTTATTGGAAAACATGACATTATTATTCATCAATTAATTTCCTTCAATTAAAGTAATTCAATTTCATCATAAGGTATAAAGTTTATAGTATGAAGCCCAAAGCAAAGGTACAAGGAAAAACATAAGAAATGTAGTGAATACAACACATAAGTATAATAATGGTGGAACACACCATGGGTGTTTAAACAATACAAGGGTCAAAGAAATTGGGTCCCAAATGAGGAACCATTCCCATCAAATTGGCATGACCTAGGTCGGTCACCCATAGTGGTGATTTTATGCTCTATTGGGTCGTACCAGGCATGATAACATGTCCAATTTGATTAATTTGAAAAAAGAGAGGCACCATCGGAGGAGCCCGGCACAGGACAAAACATCGCACCGTATTAAAAGTAAAAAAACTTTTCGGAAGTAACCATACCACATGCCTTAAACCAATGATGATCTTCTTGTCATTATCATGGATTGATTTGGTCCAATTTGGAAGAAATCTAAGAAAAGAACTTCCACCCTGAAAATATGGAAAATTAGGTCGCACCAAAATAGAACAAAATAAGATGGAATCAAGGAGAAAATATAATTAATATGAGTTTAGAGAGTACCTCAATATTTCATATTCTTCTTATGATGAGAGATTTGGATGATGGATAAGGGAGATATCTCTATTTCTAGAAGAGGAAGGGAGGGCGTTGTGCATGAGGAAGGATGAGGCTCCCACTATAGGAAATGGGGAGGAGGAAAGAGGGGTAAAATAAAATGGTACATAAGGGAAGAATTGTAAATTCACCCTTAAAACTGGGTTACATGGATTGGCTGCATGGTTAAGAAAACCATGTACCAACCGTGCAACTCCCACTGCTTAGGAACCCTACCTCACACGGTTCTCCTGTACGGTTTCCCTAATCATGAACCAATTGTGTGATGAATAGTGAAAACACAATTCCTAAGTGCCACTAAGAGTTCATGTTGGGAACATATTTCGGAAAAATCATGCACATTCCATGTGACAGTTTCTGGTACTTTGAGCCAGGCTGCGTGATTTCACCTGAGGGTTTCACGATTTCAGATTAATCATGCACCCTATTCAGCTTCTCCACAACTTGAGTATATGGGCCTTGGCACTCCCAAAACTCCAAAAAACACCCCAAGTAACCCCTCGATCATTGGAACACATATAAAAACAACAAATTTAGGTGTTCTATCTCTCATAATTTCATTATGAATCTTAGTTTAAAAAAAATACCACCCCCTAAATAAAGAAATTCAAATTTTCTTTGGAATTTCAATCGGTCCAAAAACATAGGACGATACAATCTCCCCACCTTAAAACTTCTCATCCCTAAGAAGCCTTTTGAAAATCAATATAACATCACTCGACCTACTCAAGTTATAACATCTTATTCAAATGGTTGTTTTTCATTTTTTAAATATCCAACACACCTTCGAGCGTCACCTTAACACACATCACATAAGTTGTAGAAACTCAATAAATCACTAGTTTTTTTAAATAGAAGCACCAAGATGGAACCTACCTGAGCATATCTTACCTGAGACATGACCACAACATCTTATCCTTTACTATCATGATCTATCATTTTCAATTCCCAAATCGAGTCACAATATTCCACTGATGGAACTACAGATTTAATAATTCCCTTAGCACTCTAATGGTGCTATTGGAATGATTCATATCTTAAAGATTCATTCAACTCCAAGTTGACCTCAATGGCCTAGTCAAGCTAACATTCATGAAAAATATCATTTGGGATTCATCGTACTTTCCTCAACCCTAAAACATGCCATCAAGTGGTTCCTCATTGACTAAACATGACAAGTGAGAGAAGGATAATCAGTCGAAACATCTTCATTTGACTACCCTTGAATCACTCGGCTTAGATGGATGGTTCATTTAAAAATCTATATTTGATGACTTTAGATAGAGGCCCCACAAGATTTTCCCCAGCCACGCTCACCAAATCCTATAACTAGTTTCTAGGGACCTCTCTAGAAAAAACACCCACTTTAAGTTGTCACTCCCCAACATGAACATTGGTGAAAATAATATCTAGCATACCTGGATCATTTCCATTTGAACTAAAGCATCCAAGTCAACAACAAGTTCAAGGTAGCCTTGAAATAAATCACTAAGAACCAAGGGGTTTATCCAAGTTAATCCATTATAGAATTTATAAAATAAAGATGTTGGTACAAATTCAAATTCCCGCACATCAACAATGATGATTGACCCCAAATTGGAATCCACTTGGAGATCACGTAAAAGGGAATAGTTGGTGTCCATGAGTCCAACCATGGATTTATTACTTGGGGACCTAGATGACACTCAATAATAACCATACTTTTATGGAAAACCATGTTCATAGAGCTCACTCTGATAAAGACTGGTCAACAAGCCGAACAGACTATAAAAGTTAGCATGATATACAACGTTCACTCTCCCATCACACCTAGATAATGTCAATATAGGGAAAATGATCGTCAGATAACCAAAATTACACTAAGAGGATTTAAAGATACTCCACAAAGGACCAAAGACACTCGTAATACCAAGTGGGATAATTTTTTGGTATGTTTCCCACCCAACCATACCCAACCATTAAAAGGAGGTACAGTTGAACCAATAATGGAAAACTTCTTTTAGAAAAATATCGACTTCTCATGCCGATGCATTATCAACCCAACCAAAATACTTTCACCACCTGAGGCATCCCATGGTAACTTAAGAATATCCACAAAATCCCATCTATTACTAATAATATTTTCCAATGGTTTCATATACGGCCACCCAATAGTCATCATGCTGCATTACAGGCACCAATGTAGTTCAAACTCACCATCCATAAGGGCATCCAAAGACAACACTGACCATCTCCAAATTTTCCTTCTGGTTACACTTCTTGAACTTGGAAGAACTTTTTTAACTAGAATCAAAGTGATTCTCCCTGCCTTAGGAGTTTCCTTAACGTTGGATTTATAGAGAGATGGATCTCATCCTCCTACCTATCAAACCAATGAAATGGCTTATGGAATGGTTGTTTGGATTTTCCTTAGATTGCATGGTTTGGGGGTAAGGGTGTGTTTAGATTATTGGTGATTGTTTAAATATTTAATGTTTTATATAAACTGTTTTATATAAATGTGATAACGGTTTTATCCTAGTGGCATGTGTAGGGAAGTCATTTGGGGAAAACATACTAAGTATTAGTACTCACCTCCTACTTTGGAACTTTGGTGCTTTTACAGATGTTGTATTCGAGGACACAGGTAACGGTAAAGCATCTCATTTTTCTAGTGGTTCAACATGATTCTTTGGTGATTTTGTGTTTCTTAGAGCATGGATCATGTTGTGGAGCTATGGATGGTGTCCTAGTTCTTTGGGATCTTGTTGTGTAGTCTTCCGCTTGGTACTTTAATTTTTGGTTTGGTTGTATTGGTATTTGGGAATTTTTATGAATTAGTTTTTTTGCCTTTTGATAATATATGGGTTGGATGGTTTTGTTGACATGAATCATGTATCTTTGTTGGTAATTCTTTATTTGGTTGGTTTATTTTATCATAAGGGGAAATCATTCCCCAATGATTCTTGAATCTCTTGGCATTTATTGCTAGCCTTTGGCGCCATGGTAATGTCCCTTAAGGCCAAGTATCATTCCTCCACCCTCTCAAACTAATGGGATAGGGTGGGATGTTACAAGTATGTCAATACCCATAGGGAATAGTGGGAACTCGAATGTTGGGCTCAAGAGGAAGAGGGGCACTTATTTCTAGGGTAGGAGTACAGCTTAGAATTCGATGGTAGGATCAGTAAATCTTCCTCTGAAGCCTCAGAGTAAGCTAGGATGTTTTCAGTGTGGCTCTGTGGGGAACATCAAGCCTGATTGTATGGAACAACCATGATCATGTCATTATTGTAAGTAGATGAGGAATCTTCAGCATTTTTTTCGGAATGCTCCAAGGTTGGGTGTTTGTGAAACTCCTCAGGGATCGCAAGGGTCTTATACCTCGACGAGACGGGGGCAGCAACATACCCCTCGGTAGTAAAGTAAAGTTGTTCATGGTGATTATGGAAATACCATGATGCCTCATTAGGGTAACAAAGGGAAAAGTGTGGCATGTAATCAGTTGTTTGGAGTTGATCAGGTTGTGGTGGATGATCATTCGGGACCATCTATGGTGCCAGGTACGATTATTTTAAATTCCACATCGATGCAAGATTTATTTTATACAGGCGCTTCACGTTATTTTATTGCTTCTTTCTTCATTGATTTTTTTGGGTTTACGTGTGGAAATGATGCCTTCTATTTTGAAACTTCAAACTCCTCTGGGGAAAAGAGAGTTTTGAGCCTTCCTATGTAGAGCATGTTGCTATGTTTTGGAAAAAATTGAATTGATGTGGTATTTCTCAGTTCTTAAGATGGATTCTTATGAAATAATCTTGGGGATGGATTGGTTAGTGTTTTTTAAGGCCCACGTCTATTTCTATGCACAAATGATTAGTTTTACGATGGAGGATGGCATTGAACATCTCTTTAGAGGGGAGAAGAAGGAAAAGCTGGGAGAAACGGATTTGTTGGCACCATATGTTTTCAAAATCTCATATCAGTTAGAGGTTTTGTCATTGGTATCAGTGGAAGGTGTTGAGAAGATTTTTCTTATGACAATTTTGGATCAGTTTATGGATGTATTTCCCAAATAATTCTCAGGGTTTTCACTCGTGAGAGAAGTGGATTTTATGATTGATCTCTTTTTGGGGACCAGTCCAATCTCACTTACATCTTACCAAATGGAACCAGTAGAATTGTGGGAATTAAAGGTGTATTTAGAAGAGTTATAGGACATAGGGTTCATCCATCCTAGCATGTCTCTATGGGCATCACTGATTTTTTTAAAGGAATATGGAACTCTGCAGCTCTGTTTTGATTATCATAGACTTAATTAGGTTATGATAATGAACTTATATCCACTTTCATGCATTGATGATTTTTTTGACTAGTTCAGGGGAGCTCAGTGGTTCTCCAAGATTGACTTGTGGTCAGGATATCATCAATTTTGGGTGAGGAAGGAGGATATTCCCAAAATAGCTTTCATAAGTAGATATGTCCATTATTAATATGTGGTTATGCCCTTTGGTCTAACAAATGTACCAGCAGTCTTCATGGCATTGGTGAATCTGATATTTTAGAGATATATGGATTCTTTTGTTGTGGTATTTTTGGATGATATACTGGTGTATTAGAGTACAAGGTTTGAGAATGAGCAGCACATAGAGATAGTGTTAGGGATCTTGAGGGATCATTGGTTGTATTCTAAACTATCAAAGTGTGACTTTTGAATACAGGAGGTTTGTTTCCTTATCCATGTTATTTATGAGAGGGGTGTTTTAGTCAATCCCAAAAATATAGAGGTGGTTATCTCATGGAAACCTTCAAATAATGTTTTCAAGATACGGAGCTTCCTTGGTGTAGATGTCTATTACCGATGACTTGTTCGTGATTTCTCATGATTGGATTCACTGATGACAACTTTGACAAGAAGAATATCCCATTTCAATGGGATGAGCAGTGTTAGAAATAATTTTAAGAGCTAAATGGTCTCCTTATATCATCACCAATATTAATTTTTTTGAACTAGGGATAGGGTATATGGTGTATTGTGACACATCGGGATTAGGGTTTTGTTGTGTTCTCATGTAGGGGGGTCATGTGGTTGCTTATTGATCACTCCAATTGAGATTTCATGAGAAGAACTACCCGACACATGATTTGGATTTGGTGGTAGTGGTTAATGCTTTAAACAAGTGGAATCATTATCTATTCAGTGAGAAATTCACAATCTTTACCGACCATATGATCTTAAAGAATATTTTCTCACAAAAAGATTTGAATTTGAGGCAAAGGATATGGATGGAATATCTTCAAATGTTTTATTTTGACTTAATGTACATGGAGGGTAAGGGAAATTTGGTGGAAGATGCATTAATTAGAAAATCATATGTTTAAGTGGTGAAATATTCATCAAATCAGTGGAAGTTTATGTTGGTCATAGTCGACATGCAGTTGGAATATGAAGAATGTGGTGTCAGAGTGGTATTCTTTCTAGTTTCCTAGGTTCCTAACATGGTTGGTTTGGTTAAAGAGACACAGGCATCTGATTTAGAATGTGTGGTGATGAGGTCGAAACTCAATGGTGGGGAGACCATTGAGGGATAGAAATTGAATGGGAATTTAGTCTTCATTTTTAGAATTAGATGGTGGTACTAGTGGATTTTCAGGAGGAACTTCTCAGGGATTATCATCATTCCAGGTGGGTTATTCATCCTGAAATTCAAAATATGTATAAGTCTTTGAAAGTGCAGTTTTGGTGGGCCGATAAGAAGAGGGATGTGGTTGAGTTTGTCTCTAGATGCTTAAATTATCAGCAAGTCAAGGCAGATCATCAGTGGCCCGCAGGCATGTTGAAATGTATACATATCCTAGTTTGGAAATGGGAGAAAATAGCAATTCATTTTTCGACATGTCTCCCAAGAATGGTCATGAAGCATGATTTCATATGGGTGATTGTGGATCGACTAACAAAGTAGTCACATTTGATTATGATTAATTAATCTCATACGGTGGAGGATCTGTCCAAAATCTAAATCTGGTAAGTGGTAAAGAGGCATGGTGTTATAGTTTAGATTGTCTCAAATAGAGACCCAAGGTTCACATCTCGTTTCTGTAAATCCTTGCAGTAATCCCTTGGGACACAGTTGATGATGATCATGGCGTATCATCCTCAGAAGGATGGCCAATCCGAGAGGATGATATAAACTTTAAAGTATATGTTAAGGGCATGTGTGACGGATTTTGGTGGTTTATAGGAGGAGAATGTACCGTGGAGTTCTCCTATAATAACAGTTATCAGGATTCAATACATATGGCTCCTTTTGAGGCATTGTATGGGCATATGTGTCATTCTCCACTATGTTGGGTGGAAACAGGTGAGACTTCGATGATTGGACCGAGCCTTGTCCAAGAGACTATAGATGTAACATCCTGAGATTTTATCAGAAATTTTTTTATGTCTTATGTTATACGCAACACCAAAGGAATCTTTCACATAACACAATACGGACTTGGCTTGCATTACACGCAATCGTGACCTTCCTCGATAGCGTGTGTAGTACGCAAATACCGAGTTTCACTAAACAACGATATATTATTATGAGCTAGCCGTTATGAATAGTATTAACTACATTTTTAATTTTATTATTCATCATGCACATTTTCTAGAACATGGTAAGAGAACAAAATAAATTTTTCGGGTAAAATAAGTATTTTTCAAAAAATGCAGTTTTTCCACCTTTTGATGGCGCACCCACATTAAATATAGTTTTTGACATGATTATAAGTTAAATTTGACAAAATAAAATTATTCTTTTGAATCAGGGTATAAAAATTTACTTTGGATAAATTTTTGATATTTTTCTGAAAACTTTCATATTTTGATGAATAGTAAAAATACGCTAATTTTTAATTAAAAACATAATTTTTCATTGAGATAATTTATATGGTTAAATTATAATATTGAATCGTTTTAAAGTATAAATAGAATATATTTTTACCATTTAATATAATGTATGTCATTAGTATTAATTTCACATTGAATTCATAGGTAAAAACATTTCAATCTTTGTCAATGTTTTAACTTCTAAAACCCGTTTTCTTAACAATGGGATTTATTTTAAATTACTTACTTCAACTTATATGTTATGAATTTTGAAAAATGGATTCCATATTTGGAATCAGTGGGTCCAAATTATGTTAATAGGCTACTTTTTATTTTTGGTCATTATGAATAATAACTACGGTAAATTTTATTTACCATAGTTAAAGGTAAATCGGGTAATTAAGGGTAAATATAAGATTATAAAATTACCCTAAAACCTGCCAAAATCCTATTTTATGACTAAAAGTCGACCCATATCACCTAAGGGTCGTATTTTATTCATTTAAAGGACTTTGTTCCATGAAAATAATTTAATTATTATTAAAACCAAAGAATGTGACAACATGTCACTTTCTTAAATCTTATAAGTATAATAATTTTAATTTAGTGATAAACTTAATGAAACTTCTAAAATGAATAGTCTCCAGAAATCTAATACAATTATCTACATCATAGGAATTTATTTAGAATTTTTAGGGATTAAATAATTATCATTAATTATGACACAATAGTGATGTTGAAACTATTTTATTAATTAAAACATCAAATAAATGGTTTTAAAAATATTAAAATAAATATTATATGAACTATTTAATGTGCTCCACTAATTTTATAGATACATATGACATTTTATTAATATATTAAATCTTTTAGTTCGAACATATCTTCTGTATATATTTTATTTAAATTCAAATAAATGAATAGAGTCAAAATTGACACTATTGTTATTTTATAAAAATAACATATTATAAAATTGTTTAAAAATCACAAAAATATTTAAAAATTATAAATTAAAATTTATATGGTCGAAAATGTCATAAAGTGTCAAATTATAGAAAATTCACAACACATATGTAATTATTTATAATAATTTAAAATTTAGAATATTATTACCAAAAATAAAATTAAATTGATAAATAAGGATAAATAAAGTTGATAATGTTTAAAATAAATTCCTAACATGTCTAAATTTTATTGGTTGATGAGATTACAACACTATCTCATCTAATATTCGGATATGAGTCATTTTGGAAGTTTTTAAGTGGGTTTGGGATTTAATATAAACTAATGTTTCTTATGTTTCCAAAGGTGCCCCTCTCCTCCCTTATAAAAGGGCACCTCCTCACTCTCCTCCTCACACCAATTTGAGCCTTCAAGATCGTACAACCCCTACCCATTTCACTTCCACACTTCCCTAGAAACATCATATAGGTCCTGGTCTTCTTCAAAGACCAATTTTAGTGCCCTAAAAGGAGGTCTCAAAGAGGCGCTTTAAAGAAGAGGTAATGTCTGTTACCGATTCTTTCAACTCTATTTCTTCTTCTACTTCTTCTTATTTAGTTGTTTAATTATGAAGTAATAACATCAGTATCACTCATATACTGATATGTTATTATAATTATGAAACAACCCTATTTCACCATCTATCCATCCTACGGAAAATTAAATCACCGCGCGTGCGTACGTACGGAATATCGTCTCCACACTGTGGTGTAATCTATTTTTCATCACCACCTTACTTGGATGGGTATAATGGTGCAAATAAATAACTATATATGATTATTTTAAATTTTTATTGTTTCTGAAATAGTATACATACACTCCAATACAATTCCACGATCATGGGAACGATATCATCGCTCGTGCGTACGTACGGAATACCGTCTCCATGATGTGATGCGATTCGTTCTACAAGATCTTCATTGCATAATGATTATATAAATGAATTGAATGAATAAATATGATATATAGTACACTAATACCATTCTGTAAATGAGTTATCTATAACCTAAAGAGAAGAATAAGAATTTATTCGACAAAACACGCATAAGAACAAAAAGTAATAAACACCCGAATAACAAGTAGCAATGAAATATTACTAATAAGAAGCTAAGAATATGACCATATATGATATCATAACAATTATTATGATTCTGTAATAAGTCAGTGACAATATTTAAATCATTATACAGGAGGTTCGGACACTTACGAAGCAAATCGGACCTAAGGTAAGGGAAAATATCACAATCTCATTTTTATCCGAGATTGTTTATATTTTGGTATTTACTAGGGTGTATTTTATCATACACATCCATGTTCCCTCAATATGTAATATTTTTTCCATCCACCTTCAATTGTTTAAATCCAATTTTACCCTTCGGTGAGTTTTTAGTAAAGGATATGAAAGGAATCTTTTGTCGTTTTTCGTATGAGGTACTTTTTGAATTTTCCGACAAAAGTACAAGAAGAATGTTTTTTTTAACTTATACGGCATGAATGTATTTTTAAAACATTATTTCCAAGAAGCTTCATTTACAAGTTTTCATGTTTATTTTTAATCAACTTCTTTTAGTTTAAAATTGTATGACATGTTAAGAAAGGAATAATGTTTTTGAAGTAGAAAGGATATTTTCCTCAAGAATGGAGTTCAAGTGTTTTATCAAAAATTATTTTCCATATAAGATAATATAGGGTTCTGTTTCTATCCCTATTATTACATTGATTTTATTATTTTGTGATGGAATTATTTTTATGAATTAATCTATCTTATATGAATTGTTTTATGATGTCACGATCCCATTTTTATTACATGGGTTATGCAATGATGTATGATTTATAGTTTTTGTGGCACACATAAGAATGGTATCATTATGAGATGGGTGGGACCTATATCTCCCTCCAATTCATTGGGTAAATATTTTATATCTCATGAGATAGACATGACTGGAATGGCAGGTTAAACCGGTTTAGTGAAACAGGACTGAAACGAGGAGTGAACTCGGTTCAGAAATGGACTTTCTCAACTAAGATAGTCTTGAAAATGAGTCTTGACTACTAAGAAACGATTCTCTATGATTATGTGTGTATGACACAAAGTTCTATGTTTTAAGTTATGATTATTGTGATTACATTTCACTACCAAGATTTATCCCATGTTATGAAATTATGATCTCTTTTGCAGGGTAAGATTTCCAAAATGTTATGTTCTTATGAATTTGATGTGATTAATATTTCTTTTGTTTACCCTTACTGAGAATTTGAGCTCACCCTTTTGTATGTTTTCTTTCCCTAGGTCAGGAAGAAGGGTATTAAGTAAGATATTCCAAAAAGGGACTATAGATATGATGAAATAAATGGGAGATAGTGTAGATGCTTTATGAACCAGTTGTTTATGTTTCCCAGTTTCTAAAGACACTATACCTATACGGTCCATTCATGGTTTTGTTATATGTTGTAATAAGTGTACTTCAATTTTGAAGTACTAACAATGTATGTAAAGTATGGGTCATTATAGTTGGTATCAGAGCAAAGGTATAGTCAACCTTTGGAAACTAGGATGTGAAAGCCTTAGTAAGAATCCTAAGGATAAGTCTAAGCATAGAACACAATCTTAGTGTTTTAGAAATGACCATGAATAACCTAGGATAAGACCTTAAGTGTGAAATTCTATTCTTGATTATGTGGTTTTCCTATTATAATTAGTGTTTCTCACACTATTCTTCTTGGTTTTAGTCAATGGATGGAACCCGGAGGAACCATGTTAATGCAGAATGCGACGGGCAATGCAATTATTGTCCCCCTGAGCAACCAAATGTTATGGGAGCTGGAATGAAAAATCTTGTAGCCATGATCACACAACTTTCTCAAGCTATGAATCATGCAGAACTTCCAAATGAGCAAAGGAAGGAGCAACATTCTGTTGAATCCTTCATGATGCAGTGTCCGCCTTCATTCAGCGGGTCTACTGATCCATTAGTTGCTGAACAATGGATCAGTACTACTGAAAAGATATTTTTAGTTCTTCAATGTTCTGAACATGATAAAGTCATCTTAGTAGTGTATCGTTTGGAAGGTGATGCTGATAAATGGTGGAATCTTATCAAGAATATGAGTCCAAGAGATGAAATTGAGTCCATGGAATGGGACGAGTTTAAGAACTTATTTTTCAATAATTACTTCCCTCGTATTCACCTAACAAATATGGAGAAAGAGTTTCTTGAACTGAAGCAAAAGGATGATGAATCTGTTGGTACCTATGAAAAAAAAATTACAAGACTTGCAAGGTACGCTTCTGGTATTATTATCCAACCTGAGAGTAAGATTTATTGATTCTTTAGTGGCTTAAAACCAAGTCTTTGAAGGGTGTTAGCCATAAGGGACTTCAATAACTATGAGGAAATTGTTCGATGTGCTCTCAAGGTTGAGATGGAGATTGGTGTAACCCATCAGTCACATGGGTTTGATAAGAAGAGGAAAATGGAATTCAAAGGAAAATCTAAAGACCACACTAAAAAGAAGATGAGTTTTCCCTTATGCTCAAAGTGTGGAAAGAAACATGAAGGAAATTGTATTAAGGGGACAAGAAAATGTTATAAGTGTGGAAAAGAAGTTCGTTGGGAAACTGAATGTCAAAATAATGGGAAGAATATGTCTAATGATGAAAACAAAGGAAGGGATACACAGAATGAACCTACTACACTTCAATGTTTCAAGTGCAAGTAGATGGGGCATTATGCCAATCAATGCCCAAATCCAAGGGTTGATGATGATGATCGACGTCAACAAACTCTTAAGGCTAAAGATAAAGGAAAGTCACATGCAATTACTATCGGCGATGTGGAGTATGACAACGAAGTGGTGAGAGGTACACTTACCATCCACTCTAAAGTAGAAAATGTTTTATTTGATTCTGGATCCACCCACTCTATTATTTCTGAATAATTTTCTAAGGGTATCACCGTATTACCACAACAATTAGATGTTGAGTTGGCTGTGACAACTCCTAATGGCACAATAGTCGCATCAAAAGTTTACAATTCTTCTCCGATTGAAGTTTGTGGGAAAGTGCTTCCTGAAAATCTTGTGATACTTCCTATAGTAGAATTTGATGTGATTCTGGGCATGGATTGTCTTTCTTTATATGGAGCTCATATCAATTACCAAAGAAGGGAAGTAACATTTCATATTCCAGATCAATCTATGATCGTCTATCGATGCAAGGATGAACATAACCTTCCAGTGGAAATTTCATCCATCTTATGGGTCTTGAGTCAACTAAATGATGGTTATTTATCTCAAATGGTTGGTGAGAAACTCACGATTAATAATATGCCCATTGTACGGGAGTTTGATTATGTCTTTCTAGAGGAATTTCCGGGTCTTCCACCAAATCGTGAAGTTGAGTTTTCAATATAACTTGTACCATGTGCTTTACCTATTTCAAAGACACCTTATAGAATGGCCCGAATTGAGTTACAAGAATTGAAGAAGCAACTCCAAGAGAATCTTGATAAAGGATTCATACGCCCTAGTGTGTCACCTTGGGGAGCACCTGTTCTGTTTGTTAAGAAGGAATATGGATCAGTGAGACTCTGCATTGATTATCGAGAACTTAACAAGATCACAATCAAGAAAAAATATCCTCTCCCACGCATTGATGACTTATTTGACCACCTACGTGGAGCTCAATACTTTTCCAAGATTAATCTTCATTCAGGGTATCATCAATTAAGGGTCAAAAGGGAGGACATACCAAAGATGGATTTCCGTACAAGGTATGGACACTATGAATTTATAGTGATGCCATTTGGTCTTACAAATTCCCCAGCTATCTTCATGGATCTGATTAATAGAGTCTTTAGAGACTATCTTGATCAGTTTGTGGTAGTCTTTACAGAAGATATTCTTGTCTATTCAAAGAGCAAGTAAGAACATGAAGATCACTTGAGAATTGTGTTGAAGACCCTGAGAAAGGATAAGCTTTATGACAAATTTACCAAGTGTGAATTTTGGCTTCAAAAAGTTTCATTTTTGGGTCACATAATCTCAAAAGAGGGGATATCTATGGATCCAGCAAAAACAGAGGTTATCGAAAGATGGTTGATACCAACAATAGTAACTGAGATCCGAATTTTTCTTGGTTTGGATGGATATTATCGACGTTTTGTGAAAGATTTTTCACGATTATCTAATCCACTCACCAAGTTGACTCGGAAAGGAGTTAAGTTTGTTTGGATGGAGGAATGTGAAGAGAATTTCATGGAGTTGAAAAGAAGGTTATCCAGTGCACCTGTACTCACACTTCCTTGTAGTGGAGAAAGGTTTGTGATCTACAGTGATGCATCTAAGAAGGTATTGGGGTGTGTTCTTATGCAAAATGATATGGTGATTGCTTATGCCTCACGACAGTTGGAAATCCATGAGCAAAATTACCCAACTCATGATTTGGAGTTAGCTGCGGTAATATTTGCATTAAATATTTGGAGGCATTATCTTTATGGATAAAGGTGTGACATTTATACTGATCATAAAAGTTTAAAGTATATTTTCACACAAAAGGAGCTGAATATGTGCCAAAGAAGATGGTTAAAGCTGATTAAGGATTACGACTGCTCAATTCATTACCACCCTGGGAAAGAAAACAAGGTGGCAGATGCATTAATTCGACAAGACCATGCCAGTTTATCCATGATGAGGATCACAAAAGATCCAATATTTAAGGATTTACAAAGGTTGGATCTTGGAATTATAATGGAAGGGGGAAAATCGTATCTTTCTCAAATGAATGTTCAACCGTCTATACATGTGAAGATTAAAGAGGCACAGAAAGAAGATGTAGAGTTACAAAAGAAGGTGAGAAATGTTCCTGAATTCAACCTTGATTGTCATGGGATAATAAAGTTCAGGAATAAGGTTTGTGTTCCTCCCATCCCCGAATTAAAGAAGGAGCTGCTAGATGAGGCTCACAGTTCTTCATTCTCTATTCATCCTGGAAGCACGAAGATGTATAGGGACCTGAAAGAGTACTTCTGGTGGGATGGCATGAGAAGAGATGTTGCTGAATATGTCTCTCGATGATTGGTTTGTCAGAAAGCTAAAGCAGAGAGATATAAGTCTAAGGGGATGTTACAACCATTACCCATACCCGAATGGAAATGGTAAAACATCACTATGGACTTTGTCACCGTACTTCCTAAAACATCCAAAGGCAATAATGCTATATGGGTCATAGTTGATCATCTTACAAAGTCTGCACACATCATTCCTATTAGAGAGGATTTCTATCTAGATCAACTTGCCAGGATATATGTAAAGGAAGTGGTAAGATTGCATGGAGTACCACTTTCTATTATATCTGATCGGGATCTGAGGTTTACCTCAAAGTTTTGGCGAAGTCTTCAGCATACTCTGGATACAGAGTTGAGTTTCAGCACTGCTTATCATCCTCAGACAAATGGTCAGTCTGAGAGGAAAATTCAAACACTAGAATATATGTTGAGAGCTTTCTCTATAGATTTCAAAGGTGGTTGGGATCAACACATACCTTTGGTGTAATTTTCTTATAATAATAGCTTTCACTCCAGTATTCAGATGATTTTTTATGAAGCTCTCTATGGAAAGAAATGCAGGACTCCAACTTGCTGGGATGAAGTTGGGGAAAGAAAGCTATTAGGACCTGATCTTGTTGATGAAATGGCAGAAAAGGTCAGATCTATTCAACAACACATAATATCAGCTCATATTCGACAAAAAAGTTATGCCGACAACCGAAGAAAAGACCTAGAGTTTGAAGTGGGTGATAAAGTGTTCTTACAAATATCTCCCTGGAAGAGGGTCATGAGATTTGGAAAGAAGGGAAAGTTGAGCCCTAGATATATCGGTCCTTTTGAAATTCTGGATCATGTTGGGATTAGCTCTTCCACCGAATCTCTCTCAAGTTCATGATGTGTTCCAAGTATCTCTCCTGAGAAAGTACATACCTGACCCTTCACATGTAATCAGCTCAGAAGTTGTACCGCTGGAACAAGATCTTTCTTATGAAGAACAGCCGATAGAGATTCTCAATCATAGTGAAAAAGTCCTACGGAACAAGACCACTCACTTGGTGAAAGTTTTATGGAGGAACCACCAATTAGAAAAAGCTACATGGGAGCTTGGGGATATGATGAGGGAGAGGTATCGTAATCTATTTGTTACAAGTGACGAATTTCGTGAGAGAAATTCATTTTAAGGGGGGTAGAATGTAACATCCTGAGATTTTATGAGAAATGTTTTTATGTCTTATGTTATATGCAACACCAAATGAATCTTTTACAGCACACAATACGGACTTGGCTTGTATTACACGCAATCGCGACCTTCCTCGATAGCGTGTGTAGTACGCAAATACCGGGTTTCACTAAACAACGATATATTATTATGAGCTAACCATTATGAATAGTATTAACTACATTTTTAATTTTATTATTCATCATACACATTTTCTAGAACATGGTAAGAGAACAAAATAAATTTTTCGGGTAAAATATGTACTTTTTAAAAAATGCAGTTTTGCCGCCTTTTGATGGCGCACCCACATTAAATCTAGTTTTTTACATGATTATAAGTTCAATTTGACAAAATGAAATTATTCTTTTGAATCAGGGTATAAAAATTTACTTTTGGATAAATTTTTGATATTTTTCTGATAACTTTCATATTTTGATGAATAGTAAAAATACGCTAATTTTTAATTAAAAACAAATTTTTTCATTGAGATAATTTATATTGTTAAATTATAATATTGAATGGTTTTAAAGTATAAATAGAATATATTTTTACCATTTAATATAATGTATGTCATTATCATTAATTTCACAATGAATTCATAGGTAAAAACATTTCAATCTTTGGCAATGTTTTAACTTCTAAAACTCGTTTTCTTAATAACGGGATTTATTTTAAATTAATTACTGCAACTTATATGTTTTGAATTTTGAAAAATGGATTCCATATTTGGAATCATTGGGTCCAAATTATGTTAATATGCTATTTTTTGTTTTTGGGCATTATGAATAGTAACTACGGTAAATTTTATTTACCATAGTTAAAGATAAATCGGGTAATTAAGGGTAAATATAAGATTATAAAATTACCCTAAAACCTGAAAAAATCCTATTGGATGACTAAAAGTCGAACCATATCACCTAAGGGTCGGATTAGATTCATTTAATGGACTTTTTTCCATGAAAATAATTTAATTATTATTAAAACCAAAGAATGTGACAACATATCACTTTCTTAAATCTTATAAGTATAATAATTTTAATTTAGTGATAAACTTAATGAAACTTAGAACATGAATAGTATCCAGAAATCTAATACAATTATCTACATCATAGAAATGTATTTAGAATTTTTAGGGATTAAATAATTATAATTAATTATGACACAATAGTGATGTTGAAACTATTTTATTAATTAAAATATCAAATAAATGGTTTTAAAAATATTAAAATAAATATTATATGAACTATTTAATGTTCTCCACTAATTTTCTAGATACATATGACATTTTATGAATATATTAAAGCTTTTATTTTGAACATATCTTCTGTATATATTTTTATTTAAATTCAAAGAAATGAATAGTGTCAAAATTGACATTATTGTTATTTTATAAAAATAACATATTATAAAATTGTTTAAAAATCACAAAAATATTTAAAAATTATAAATTAAAATTTATATTGTAGAAAATGTAATAAAGTGTCAAATTATGGAAAATTCACAACACATATGTAATTATTTATAATAATTTAAAATTTAGAATATTATTACCACAAATAAAATTAAATTGATAAATAATGATAAATAAAGTTGATAATGTTTAAAATAAATTCCTAACATGTCGAAATTTTATTGGTTGATGAGATTAAAACCCTATCTCATCTAATCTTCGGATATGAGTCATTTTTGAAGTTTTTAAGTGGGGTTGGGATTTAATATAAACTAATATTTCTTATATTTCCAAAGGTGCCCCTCTCCTCCCTTATAAAAGGGAACCTCCTCACTCTCCTCCTCACACCAATTTGAGCCTTCAAGCTCGGCCAAACCCTACCCATTTCACTTCCGCGCTTCCCTAGAAACATCCTAGAGGTCCTGGTCTTCTTCAAAGACCAATTTTAGTGCCCTAAAAGGAGGTCTCAAAGAGGCGCCTCAAAGAAGAGGTAATGTCTGTTACCGATTCTTTCAACTCTATTTCTTCTTCTACTTCTTCTTATTTAGTTGTTTCATTATGAAGTAATAACATCAGTATCACTCATATACTGATATGTTATTATAAGTATGAAACAACCCTATTTCACCATCTATCCATCCTACGGAAAATGAAATCACCGCGCGTGCGTACGTATGGAATACTGTCTCCACACCGTGGTGTAATCTATTTTCCATCACCACCTTACTTGGATGGGTATAATGGTGCAAATAAATAACTATATATGATTATTTTAAAGTGTTATTGATTCTGAAATAGTATACATACACTTCAATACAATTCCACGATCATGGAAATGATATCATCGCGCGTGCATACGTACGGAATGTCGTCTCCACGATGTGATGCGATTTGTTCTACAAGATCTTCATAGCATAATGATTATATAAATTAATTTAATGAATAAATATGATATATATTACACTAATACCATTCTGGAAATGAGTTATATGTAACCTAAATAGAAGAATAAGAATTTATTCGACAAAACACGCATAAGAACAAAATGTAATAAACACCCGAATAACAAGTAGCAATGAAATATTACTAATAAGAAGCTAATAATATGACCATATATGATATCATAACAATTAGTATGATTCTGTAATAAGTAAATGACATTATTTAAATCATTATACAGGAGGTTCGGACACTTACGAAGCAAATCGGACCTAAGGTAAGGGAAAATATCACAATCTCATTTTTATTCGAGATTGATTATACTTTGGTATTTACTGGGGTGTATTTTATCATCCACATACATGTTCCCTCAATATGTAAAATTTTTACATCCACCTACAATTTTTTAAATCCAATTTTACCCTTCGGTGATTTTTTAGTAAAGGATATGAAAGGAATCTTTTGTCGTTTTTCGTACGAGGTACTTTTTGACTTTTCCGACAAAAGTACGAGAAGAATGTTTTTTTAACTTATACGGCATGAATGGATTTTTAAAACATTATTTCCAAGAAGCTTCATTTACAAGTTTTCATGTTTATTTTTAATCAAATTCTTTTAGTTTAAAATTGTATGAGATGTTAAGAAAGGAAAAATGTTTTTGAAGTCGAAAGGATATTTTCCTCAAGAATGGAGTTCAAGTGTTTTATCAAAATTATTTTCCATCTAATATAATATAGGTTTTTGTTTCTATCCCTATTATTACATTGATTTGATTATGTTGTGATGGAATTATTTTTATGAATTCAGTTATCTTATATGAATTGTTTTATGATGTCACGATCCCATTTTTATTGCATGGGTTATGCAATGATGTATGATTTATGGTTTCTGTGGAACACATAAGAATGGTATCATTATGAGATGGTAGGTACCTATATCTCCCTCCAATTAATTTGGTAAAGATTTTATATCTCATGAGATAGACATGGCTGGAATGGCAGGTTAAACCGGTTTAGTGAAACAGGACTGAAACGAGGAGTGAACTCGGTTCAAAAATGGAATTTATCCACTAAGATAGTCTTGGAAATGAGTCTTGAATAATAAGAAATGATTCTCTATGATTATGTGTGTATGCCACAAAGTTCCATGTTTTAATTTATGATTATTGTGATTACATTTCACTACCATGATTTATCCCATGTTATGAAATTATGATCTCTTTTTTAGGGTAAGATTTCCAAAATGTTATGTTCTTATGAATTTGATGTGATTGATATTTCTTTTTGTTACCCTTACTGAGAATTTGAGCTCACCCTTTTGTATGTTTTCTTTCCCCATGTCAGGAATAAGGGTATTAAGTAAGATATTCCAAAAAGGGACTATAGATATGATGAAATAAATGGGAGACAGTGTAGATTCGTTATGAACTAGTTGTTTATGTTTCCTAGTTTCTAAAGACACTATACCTATACGGTCCTTTCATGGTTTTGTTATATGTTGTAATAAGTGTACTTCAATTTTGAAGTACTAACAATGTATGTAAAGTTTGGGTCATTATAATAGAGAAGATAAAGTTGATCAGAAAAAAGATGGATATGGCTAAATTCTTCATAAATCATATGTGGTCCATCGTCAATGACCTTTTTCATTCAAGGTGGGTGATTATTTGTTTTTTAGAATCTCCCCTAGGTTGGGACATCATAGATTTTGAAAGCAGGGTAAGTTATCTCTAAGTTATATTGATCCTTTTGAGATACTTGAGAAGATTGGAGAGGAAGATTATCATTTGGCTTTACAACCATGGTTTATTTTGGTGCATAATGAATTTCATATGTCATAGTTGAAAAAGTATCAACCGAATCGTGACCATGTGATTCATTGGGATCATGTTGAGCTAGAAATGGATGCTTCCTTGGTGAACGTGCTAGTGCAGTTTGTAGATAGGCAAGATAATGTCTTGAATGGGGAAAGAATCAGTTTATTTTGGGTTTTGTGGCTACAAGGTCACATTCAGGAGGAGACTTGGGAGTGGGAGAAATATATGGATGAGAAATGGATCAAGCTCTTTCAGCAAAGCGATGGTTCTCTACTTTATGGGGACAAAAATTATAATGGTGGGGATAATTTAGAAACCCCAGTTTAAGTTATGTAGCCTTTTTATGCCTTTTTATGTGTTTAAAGTGATTGGGATGAGTTAGGATGAGTTTGGGAGAGTTTGGAATGGTTTTGGAAAATTATGGAGTCCTTTTTAAGGGTGCCCGATTTGAGCACAGTTAGGAAAAAACATACGAGAATCCCAAGAAAACCATGAAACTCGAGGTAGTGGGGTCCTGTAAGGTTTTTGCATGGTCTTTCTAACCATGTGGGTAGGCTTTGTGAGATTCCTTCAAGGCAGTAGCATCCTCACAGTTAGTGCACAATTTTTCAAACCATGCAAGCTAACAGTGCGGCCCATTAAAGTTGGGTTTTTAAAAAAAAAGAATGCTCAGGATTCACCCTAACTCACCAATTTATTCTTCCATAAAAACCATACATGGGATTTCCTCTTCTCAATGGATAGGGGTTCTCTCCAACTCATTTTATAATATATTTTAAGGGGATTCAAGGTTGTTTAAAGGCAGTTCATTTTGTGTAATTCTTCTCTCTTGGTTGTTCTGTGGTTTTCTCTAGATCTACTTTTCCCTATCACTTGGTTTCATAGATCTACATTTGTTTCATATATATCTAGGGTTTTGGTGGCCTAAATTGTTGACATTAAGGCTTTTGGATGATAGGTAAGAAGACCTAGAGTGGTTTCTGTGGTGAATTTTCTGGATTTGTGGTGTGGTTGCTTGTGGGTCTATTTCTCTGGAACCCTAAAGGTAGGTGGATTCTCTCTCGACAACACTTTTTTATAACTAGAAGTATTGTTCTAATGAATTTGTTTTTCTTGAATTAATTGGTAATTTTGATGCGCTAAATTGGTTAAAAATCCCTTTGGTAATGTTTTGGGGGTTATTGGGAGAAAATGGGTTTTGCGGTGAAATGTTATTTTTTTGGGATTTTAAAATGTCGATTTTAAAATCGATAACTTGTGTTGTTTTATGTAAGTGGTTTGAGAAAATTATTTTCAATAAAAAGGTGTTGATTTATTGAAATTTTATATGACATGGATGATGCTTTAATGGATTGTTTTATGATGAAATGGTTATTGGTATGTTGTTATGGCCTTGGTGTGTTATGTTCTTGGTTATTGGCTTGTTCATGTTATATTTTTTGTTGGAATGATGTGAAGTGGGTGGGGTGTACCACTATAAAAATAGGATGGATATTGGTTGAAAGGTCCACCATCAAGGACAGGTGTGCGGGAAGTACCACTTGATTTGGAAAGTAGTAAATGAGTTTGGACACTAAGTTCCACTATTTTTGTTTCCTTGTAGTGTGTTGCTTTGATAGATGGAATTTGTTGTGATATTGTGAAATGGTGAAATGGATTATGGCATGGTTTTTTTGTATTTTACTTGTATTTCATGGTTTAGGTAAAGGTGGTTTGGTAAGGGTGTGTTTGGATTATTATTGATTGTTGAACTATTTAATGTTTTATAAAAAATATTTTATATAAATGTGCTAATATTTTCATCCAAGTCTCATGTGTAGGGAAATAATTTAGGGAAAACCTACTGAGTATTATTACTCACCCCCTGCTTTGGAACATTGGTGTTGTTGCAGATGTTGTTTTTTGGGACACAGGTAAGGGTAAATCATCACATTTTTTTAGTGGTTCAACATGATGCTTTGGTGCTGTTGTGGTGCTTAGAGCATGGATCTTGGTGTGGTGTTATAGATGGTGTCATAGTTCTTTGGGGTCTTTTTGGGTAGTCTTCTACTTGGTACTCAGATTTCTAGTTTGGTTGAATTGGAATTTGGGAATTTTTATGGATTAGTTTGGTTTCCTTTTGGTAATGTATGGGTTGGATGGTTTTTTTAACATGAATCATGTAGCTTGGTTGGTAATGGTTTATTTGGTTGGTTGATTTTATCTTAAGATAAAATCGTTCCCCAATGATTCATGAAGCCCTTGGCATTTATTTCCAGCCTTTATCACCCTGGGAACATCTCTTGACACCAAGTAGCATTCCTCCGCCCTCTCAAGCCAATGGGATGGGGCGGGATGTTATACATAGGCACCATCGACCACTAACCATAGGTCCTAGAGGTGGAAATAACACTTTAGAAACCATTAAACTTAAGAGATATATATAACCATCTACTCAAGAGCACTATATTAGATTTACACTCATACATACACATGACTCTCCTCTAAAACAATGTTCACGTGCACTATAGAATTGGGTGTAAAATCCAGAGAAACTGGCCAGCATGTTAAAAACCGAATCCTATGAGAACTTCATCTTGAGAAATGTGACGTGTTTGATTTCATTAGATTCTCAATTAAATATAATCTAGAGATGACCCATGAATGCAACGTAATATCCAAATTATTACATGATTACCACTGGAAAAAAACTGCTCTTTGTCCCATTCTAGAAACTCGATGAGTACTGCATGCACCCACACATACTACCATAGATTACATGATCCAATGGAACATCCCTGACACTATCCATAATCTTAATATCCATATGAATTCATGTATTAAAGTTACTAAAAAAGTTTGAACCTGAACCATATTAACCCATATGAATATTAACTTGACTAATGATGTATTGAGTCATCCATCACTGAAGAGGGAGAAGAAGGGTGGTTCACATGACCTACAGAAGAAGTTGACCATGCCCTTATCATGTCTATCCCAATAGAAATGGGTATTTTATAATTCTCACAATAATAAAATGGTTCAAAAAAAATGAACACCTATCAAAAAAAGGGTTTTGTTTTGGAAACTAAGAGTGATGCATGAAAAATTACACCCAAATAGTACCACACACTAGAATTATTCACAATCTTTTAAAAAGAGATCTGGGGACTTGAGGGCACTACCTATAATGGTCCAGCCCCTTACTAACTAAAAATTACATTTTTTATTTTCAAACACTTTTAATAGAAAATTTAAAACCCAAGAAAGTAAATAATAAAAAACATCAAATACCATATGAGATGGTTGAACCATTAAAATATAAATTAATCATATTATACATGTTATCCTTAAATAATTTTAAATAGAAACTATTTACCTATCTATCCAGATCATCATTGATATAGTGTTAGAGCCACTAATCTATCTTGTCCCATGTTTGAATGTACTCCTCAATTTTTATTTTTCTTGCATTGAAAACTATTACTAGTATATGGTCTTTCTTTTTGATCCACTCCATCTTCTATTTATTAGTTTACATAAGTAATATTCACCCAACCATCTTATTACCATACTATTATGAGGTACTTGTTTAGAACGACTCCTACAACATTAATTCCTCTAAGTGGATAATAATCTCCCAAGGTTTGACATTACTTGGATCCTCCTTACTTTCCTCCCATTGTTGGTTAGTGGGAATGCCCTTAATGAGATAAAATTGTTCAGTGGTGTTCTCACTTTATGAGTTTTCAACCACCACTAAGGCTTCTTGAATCATATTTAGTTCTCCCATCACACCTCCAACCTATTACTCTATAGATACAATGCTATTATTCATTTGGGTTCCACATTGTATCATCGCACTCACCTTCTGGTCCTACTCCTTATCATTCAATTCTAAGTTCATCTCATATGCCTTAATTTAAAATAAAATCATTTATCCATTGGTTTAGGTATGTTGGATTAGTCCTCTAATCCTTTGTATTTCTATTTTTTAAGAAGAATGAAACTGTCTGAATCTTTGTTTTCTTTCCACCCCTTCTTACTTATTGGATTTTATATCCCTCTATCATGATGTCCCTTCACGCTTTCTTCTAAGAAACCACTAGAGATCCCATCACTTGCCTCTATCTCAGAGATTCCTTATACTTCATAATAAACCTCATCCCAAAGTGGGTCTGGTTTATCCTTGACCAACCCTTCAATAGATAAACCTTAAAAAATGTTTCCCATCTTAATCAATGGCCTGACCTTTATTATGTCTGGCCATTTCTCTTCACCCTCAGTACCCCTTATGACCTGAATTCTTAGAATCAGGAAGAGAGATATAGAAATAACTCATGTTTCCATTTCAATTCAAATACTCAGGAAACATACAAAAAGGATTTAAAATATCCTTACACAAGGGACAGACCAATATCAACGCTTAGGGTTCCATTTTAAATCATTACCCTAATTCAAATTTAACTATTTAAGAATTTCAATGTTTTCTTCAAAATAAAACTAATTCCAGTCATAAATCAAATGCATTTGTTTAAGGATTCAAGGAAACAAATGGTAGTTACATTAAACTTTCTTTTAGGAATTATTTAATTATTGAAATCCGTTGTAATTAGGCATTTTTATCACATAACCCCCATTTTAAACCCCAATAATTTATTTATAAGATCTTATAGTAGAACAACTCAAAGAAAACAAGGTCTCTTGTTAATTAAATTGGTATGGTCATAAGGGATTCCACCTTGTATTTACATGAAAAACCATGTAAATTACTATTGAAATTTTAAAACGCCCTTAACACACATCATAAATACACCCACATAGGGTTAAGAACTAAGGAATAACAAAAGAAAATGTGACCCGTGAGGGTATCATTATTCCATTTTGGTTTCAATTAAAAGAAACCTAAACATTTTAAGCATTTATTATTTAAAACACCACTAACAGTTAATTTCTTAAACATGTCCCAACTGACCTACTTGTGGTCCAATTGTGAATTTAAGAATTTAATCCACTGGTAATTATGCCCAAGAATTAGAGTTATAGGCCTTAAAAAGGTATAAAAACATTCAAGTCAAAACTTAATAACATTTATTTATAACAGTTCCAAGATGTGAGGCTCATAATAGATGGTTCAGTTTTTTGGGTTACCACACTCAATGTATAAAGTGCCCATCACTTTACAAGTTGTGGGTGTCACCCATCTAACTACACCCATATTATTTAGCAATAAATAGAATTTAAGTAGATTTAACATTTATAAAATAGTCTTTAAGTATATAAAGTTCATCTATAATGGTTTGATTGTATGGGTCATCAATTTTCAATTGATACGACACCCATACACCTTATAATTTCAGGTTTACCCCCATTTAAACGCACCCAGTATTTTTTATCCAAGTTAAACAAGAATAGAATCATTGAATAACCCTAAAGGTAAACATATTAATTCAACACTTAAACATTTTATAAAAAAACAGTAAATAATATACCTAATATGGTAAAAACTAAGCATGTCACCATAAAAACCTAGAAATGTAATCTACATGGCCTGGAATATGCATGGAATGTGAATCCTTACATGTCTATAATTATGTATGTATTGATTCCTTATTTCCATTTGAGTCCAAGGGTAAATGTTAAATCTCATAAATTAGTAATCATCAGTAATTACTCCAATCACTCAAGGTGAAATCTTAATAAAATTTAATAGAAAATAGCATGAAAAACAATCCCAGCCCTGGACACTTGGACTTTTTACCTATATGTGGGTTGATCACTCTCAGTCACAGCTACTTAAAAAGAACTGAAACATTCCTAGTATCCTTTCTACCAACCCAAAATAGTAAAGAAAATAAAAAACTAACTCTGATACCACTTTGTAACATCCCATCCTGATTGACCACCAAACTAATAACCGGACTGGTTTCCACATGACCTCAAGTGTGCCTCCCCTTATGTCTGACGCTGCTAACAAGTAGTGATTGTCTAATAGAGGTACAGTGGGGAGACTATACTCTCAATATTAAACTAGCACAGTGGTGAATAAATATGAGTTAACAGGAAATAGTGGAAGAATTATTAATGAATGAAGGATAATGAAAAAACATAGAATGATGTATGCATTTAATATGGTGATACAGGATAAAAGTAAAATAATAAAATAAAAGGAAAGATCATGAAGGCTAACTCTATGATCATCATGAGCTCTAGCTCAGTCTCATTCTCCCTATCTCCCATGTACATAGCACAACACAAGCAATAAAACCATGGATCTTCAAACAATAAGATCTTCTCAGTACCCCAGTGTAATGGAGACCCGATCAGGGTGTGAGATATAATCCTTGTAGGTTTCCATCAATAGTGTCTAAATCAATCTAGTTCATTCACTATAAAATATCATTATGAAAACATAGTAGAAACAAGGCTAAAATAAATAAATATATAAATAAATAACACTTTGTTCTAGGTTCCCAACTTGATACCCTACTGATTCAACCTTCTTCGGCCTAGGGTGGATGTCTAAACCAAAATAAAAATCATACAAGTAATAAGGTGTATATAAAAGGCATCATATATGAAGAAACAAAAGTTGTTTGACCCCAAGCTTGTGCTTTTTCTTGGAGGTCACAACCCTAAGACATCACCCAAGAATTTTGAAATCCCTTTATCATCATAACATCAATAATAAAAATAATAATTCACCACAATTAAATCATACAAGATATCAATAAAATCATGTAATAGAAACTTGATCCCATCTAAGGTGATCCATACTATAATCCCTTAGGTTTCTACAGGAACCCTTGATATAACCAATACCACTGAGTCCATCTAAGGAAAACTATATTAGTTTCCCTCGTATCACTCATTGTAAGGTAACTCTAAGTACATAACAAGTATCTCACATAGGGGACTGGGTATCACCCAAGGCATGGTATATCCATATTGACATTGAGTCCATCCAAGTTTTCTCCCCTAGGGAATTGGTGTCACCCACAAGTATAGAAATCCTCTTGGAGAACCCATCCAAGGACAATCCAAAGGATATCTCCCAATATTTAAAGACATACC
The DNA here is from genome assembly GCA_963277665.1 of Viscum album. NCBI lineage: Eukaryota > Viridiplantae > Streptophyta > Magnoliopsida > Santalales > Viscaceae > Viscum > Viscum album. Next base: position 570,718,944 of record OY728122.1, on the reverse strand, counting down.
ATGTTGAGCTCTATGATTCCATCCATGGAATCCTTAAGTCGGGACACATGTTCTCTCTCATCCATCAATCAGTCAAGGCTTATCAACCAATATCACACATTAACAAAGTATAACATATACATATACAACCAGATAATTAATGTATCCCAAACATTAACTCTAATCCAAATCTACGGAATAAGTATATAAGAATAATGCATTAGAACAAACACAATCACTAGGCTACACAACATACACATATGGCCTTTTCCAATTAAAGATAGTGCACCTCATCAAGGATATTTATTAGAAAACATGACATTATTATTTATCAATTCATTTAATTAAATTTATTTAATTCAATTTCATCACAATTAATAAGGTATATATCTTGTATACCAAAGCAAAGGTTCAAGGAAAAATATAAGCAAGGCAGTGAACACAATGCATAAGCATAAGGTATAAGGAATGAAGCATGTGAAATGTACGTGTAACGTTTAATAATTTTAATAAAAAAATCCATTAATTTAAAGTGTTTAACCATGAAATTAGGTTTAGTAATTTAAGCTTAATGACCTAACTTATGTCCTACATTCCATATTGATTCAATTTGTTAGTTCAAGGAATTTATTAAGGGTGAAACATACCCCATTGGTGTTTAAACAATACATGGATCAAAGGATTTGGGTCCAAAATGAGGAACCATTCCAATCGATGTGGAATGAGCTAGGTAAATTACCCAAAGTGGTGATTTTACGCTCTCTAGGGTTATACCAGACAAGAGAACATATCCAATTTAATTTAATTTATAAAAATAGGCATCTTTGGAAGAGTTATCCATGTGGCACAATGGTTCACCATGTGAAAAGAAATGAAACTTGTGATAAATAAATAGTCCACCAAAATTATACCAAGGATTATCTACTCATAAAATATCAAGGCTTGATTTGGTCCGGTTTTAAATAAATCTAAGAAAAGGAATTCCTCCCTAAAAATAGGGTGAATTAGGTCACACCAAAATAACACAACATAGGATAGAATCAATGAGTAAATATAATCAATGTGAGTGTAGAGATTACCTAAATATTTATGATTCTTCTAATGGTGAGTGATTTGGATGGTGGATGAGGGAGATATCTCAATTCATTAAAAGGAGGAATATATGGCTTTATGCATGAAGAAAGAGGGGGATCTAACTGAAGGAAAAGAGGAGGAGGGAATAGGGGGAGAATAAAAGGATCATTAAGTGAATAATGGTAAATTCATAGTCAAAACTGAATCACTTGGTTTGGATGCACTATGGGAAAAATTGTGTGCCAACTATGTTTCTCCCACTACTTAGGAACACTACTTCACACGATTATCCCACATGGTTTCCCTAACTATGCACCAACTGTGCAATGTATAGTGTATTCACACTACCTAAGTGGTAGTAAGCCTAAAATATGGGCGCATGGTCTGCAAAAAATTGTGCACAACCCGTGCAACACCTACTGCTACTTTGTGTCGGGCCATATGGTTTCACCTGAGGGCTGCACGATTTCATATAAACTATGCACCCTATTTCACTTCTCCACAACTTGATTTTCTGTTCCTCGTCACTCTTGAAACTCTAAGAAACACTTGAGAAACCCATCTAGCCTGGATCCATATCTAAAAAAACACAATGAGGTGTTCCAACTCTAATATTTCCATTCTGAAACTCAGCTTACAAAATAGACCATCCACCAAATGAAAAAATTCAAATTTTCCTTAGAATTTTGTCCAGTCCAAAAACATGGGATGATACAACTAAAACTTGTCTAGAAAGAAAATTCTGGAATATAGGACCACAATCACCAGCATAATAAATCAAACTATTACCTAAATCAAACAAAATAGGACTAATAAATATCTGAGGGTGTATGTAGGGTGTAATCTCATTTTCCTAGAAGGATACTTCAAGATTATTCCATGAAAATTAATTATAATACAATAAAACATTCTAGTTTTTAAAATAAATAAAATAATTTATTTGAAACATTCATTGTTTTAAAAGAAAAAAAAGTAACAAAAACAAGAAAAAATAGTGTAAGCACCATGATAAATCTCTACGTAACTATGGTTATTGGAGATCATGGATCTTCATACTCTCATTGATCAAACCTAGATGAAAAGTTTTTTATCCTATGTGATCCAACCAATCCCCATCATAAATGTTAGTTAGTGTGGGATTGTGAAGCAGATGGGTAGGTCAGGTCAGGCCTATCATACTTTTCATAGTTTTTCCACCAAGATACCCAACATTCTCATGTTTTCCCCCTTTTTAAACCATCAACCCCTTTTCCTTAACAAGAAAATGTATAACATTGTAACACCCCAAGTTTTTATGAACCTTTTTTCGAATAAATCACAATTTTCATTTATATCTTGCAATTCCCTAAGTCAAACATTCCTTTTACACTAAACCGACTTGTTGTATGTTACACGCAACACCGAGTTGGCGTACAATACACACAACACTAAGTATAGATTTTATTCAATATATAAAAGAAATAAGTTTGGATTATGTTATATGCAACACTAAATAAATATTTCACTACATGCAGGACTAACTTGTCTTGTGTTAGATGCAAGAGTGACCTTCCTCGATAGCTTGCATTGTAGACAATACCGAGTTTCACTAAACAACAGTATATTATTAAAATATTTTTATTTAATGGGATATAAATATCCATTATGAATAGTATTAACCACATTTTTAATTTTATATAATATTAACATTCATCTTATGTATTTTCAAGACATGATATAAGAACATATTCAATTTTTCGGATAAAATAAGTATTTTTTAAACAATGCAGTTTTGTCGCCTTTTGATAGAACACCAATTTTAAATATATTTTTCAACACGTTTATATATTATATTTGACAAAATATGATTCTTCTTTGGAATCTAGACATAAAAAATTACTTTGGTTGAATTTTTTTTATTTTACGGATAAAATTCATATTTTATTGAATAACGAAAAATACTGTATTTTAATTCAAAATCGCATTTTCAACTAATTTATTTATATAGTTATACTATATTTTTAATTGGTTTTAAAGTTTATTTGGATTATTTTTTTATCATTTAATCCAATTTTGGTCATTTTATGTAATTTTTTATTTAAATTGGACATAAACACATGTCAATCTTTTAATAGTTTTTACTTTTTAAAAACCCGCTTTTCGGTTTTGGCCAGTAGAATTAATTTAAAATTAATTTTGGCCAATACTGTGTTTTGAATTTGGAAAAATTAATTCCATATTTTCAACAATAAGGTCTAAATTTTTTAAATAGGTAACTTTTATTTTTATAAATTATGAATTGTAACATCAGTAATTATTTTTATTTACCTGGTTAAAGGGTAAATTAGGTAAACAAGGATAACATATAATATTATAATAATATAAAACTACCCTAAAACGTGTCCTAATAATATTGGGTGAGATATCGCATACCATGATCATCATTTGGTCTATTTTAGGACCTCATGGAGCTACATTGGGTGTGAAAATGACCTTTTATAAATTTTAATTGAATGAAAAGGGAAATATAACATAAACATGTATATTTTACTAAAAAAAATTAATATAGAATAATATAACTAATATCTTTAAATATAAATATTAATTAGAAATATAAAAAAATTTCATATATCATGGTATTTTATATATAATTTTTATACATTAAATAAATATATTTATTTATGACACAACGATGATGTAGTGATTACCTTATTAATGAAAGATTCAAATAAATGATATTTTAAATATTAAAATAAATATAATTTGAATATTTTGAGGCCATAAACGAATTTTATATATTATTATGACATATTATCTTTTATTTAATTCTTTTTTCGAAGGAATCAAGTTTTTATGACCTTTAAAAATCAATTACTAAATTGTGTCAAAAAGGACATAAATGAGTTTTTAAAAAAAATACTATTTTATTAAATGATATAATAGTCCAAAAAATCTAATATTAGGAAAAATGACTTATATAATGTTAAAAATGTCATAAATTATTCAATTGTGGTTCTATTGGTATTTTATAGTAACTATAGTAACCATATATTATAAAAATACAAGAAGACATGGTAAGAATTAATATTTTTAACTAACGGTTAAAGCTAAATGATATGGTTAGTTTTGTGACCTAAACTTGTCTAAAACCTATTTATTAAGAGGATTTATACCAACCATCATCTTATATCCGAAATAAATGAGTTTTCTACCACTGTAAATAGAAAATAAATTTATAATAAATTAATATTTCAAGACATTCCTAAAGTGACTCTCCTCCCTCTTATAAAAGGCCACCACCTCTACCAACTAACTCACACATTCAAATCCCCTTGGATCGTCCATATTCTGGTCAAATAAGTTCCCAAAATCCCTATATTTCTCTTAGAGGCCACAAAATTGGAATAAATCTATTCTAAGGAGACCTTTTGTGAAAATCATAAGGAGATACTCAAAAAAGAGGTACTTGTTTTATCACCTCTTTCAAAATTCTTTTCTTATTATAATTATTATTCTTATGTTGTTTCCATAATAAAGTAATAAATATAGTATATTCTACATGATTATATGTTATTATAATTATGGTACAACCGTATACCTGCTTTTATCCATCCTACGAATAACAATATCACCATGTGTGTGTACGTACGGCTTACCATCTCCACATCGTGGTGTAATTTGTTATCAAACAATACTTAATTTGGATGGGTATAATGATGCGTATAATGGATTTAAATAATTAATATAACATGATAATTATTATTTATAATTAATATAACATCCAATTATATACTATTTAACTATTAATTGAATGATATTGTTGCTCGTGTGTACGTACGGCCTACTGTCTCCACGACATGATGAGATTCATTCACCACATTAACCATTAAAGAATGATTATAAAGTATATATAATAAATAAGAATGAAATTTATGAAATAATAATTATAATTTATTTAGGTATATATATATAAATATATGTTCCGTTTACTTGCTTCCATTTTATTCAATAAGGAAACGGAAACAACGTTCATCCATAGGTAGGGCCTACTGTCTCTATGAACAGTGTATTCCATTTCATTTATCTATCTATTATATATATTTCTATACTAAATATTTATGATATATAAACCATTTTTTACATTTTGTAATTAATTAAATCATATCCTAATTAATAAGATCAAGAATAACAAGTCAAAACATGTACGATAAATAAAACGATTATTGCCCAAAACATTTCTTTAACATGGAATTGATAAATAAACGTGTAATATAAAGTCATAAGTTAATAATATATGATATAATAAATATTATTATGGTTCTTTTACAAGTTAATAATATTTTTAAACCCACTATACAGGAGTTTTGGATACATACGAAGCATACTGGACCTAAAGTAAGGGATAACTTTTAAAATCACATTTTTATCTGAGATTATTTATTCATAAGTATTTAGTGTTATATGGTTATCATAAACATCCATGATTCTTAAATATGTATTTAAAAATATTATTTATATCCTTATATAATTTTTTAAAGTCAATTTTAACCATTGGTGAATTTTTACTAAACAGTATGAATGGAATCTTTTGTCAATTTCGGTATGAGGTACTTTTTGAGTTTTCTTGCAAAAATATGAGAAGAAAGTTTTTTAAAATTGCACGACATCAATGGATTTTTACACTTTCATAATTCCTTGTTTTCTTGAAGATTCTCCTACAATATTACATGCTTATTTTCACATAAAATTTTTTCTTCTAAAATTGTGTTGCATTTTGAGAAAGTAAAACGTTTTTGAAGAAGAAAGCATATTTTTCTCAAGAATTAACTTCAAGTGATTTCTCAAAATTATTTTCCATATAAGATGAAATTATATATAGGGTTATCATTGTTATTACTATGATTTTATTTTTTTATAATGTAATTTTATTTAGTAAATCCATTTTTTAATATTAATTATAATGGAATGATGTTTATGAAAACCATTTTATTTCATGGGTTATGTTATGGTGAATGTTTTGATGTTTTTGTGGAACACATAAGAATGGTTTAATTATGAGATGGGTGGGACCTAAACCTCCCCCCAATATATTGGGTAAATATTTATATATCATGATATATACGTTAATGGAATGAAAAGTAAATCTTTTTTATTAATATAGAGTTGGAACAACAAGTAAATCTTGTTCAGTAATACATGGTTGGAACAACAAGTAAACCCGATTCCAAAAAGGACTTTGTCCACTATGATGGTCTTGACAGAAATGCCTTGGATACTATGAAAATAATATTATGTGCTTATTTGTTTACAACAATTCCATGTTTTATTCCAATGCTATTTTATCATGGTTAATGTTCCTTTATGATCCATGCCTTACAAACTACCAAAATTTATTTCATGACACAAGATTATGATATTTAAACTTTATGTTCATGTTTTTACATTCATAGGTTTATGGTTTGTTTTCCATTCTCAATGTTTACCCTTACTGAGTATTTGAACTCACTATTTTTATGTTTTATTTTCCCCAGGATATAAAGAAAGATTTTATGTAGGAAAACAAAAGGGGAAGATCTTTATGGGTGATGTTGAAGATATTTCACCAGGTTATAATATTATGTTCCAAGTTTCCAAAGTCACTAAAATAATACGGTATTTGGGTGTATATTTGTGTAATTTATTAAGTATTTGGTAAAAAAATGTAATTTCCATGTGCGTCAAGCATGGGTTGTTATAGTTGGTATCAGAGTGAAGTTTTAGTTAAACTTTAGAAACTATGATGTGAAAACTTTAGTGAGATACCTATAGATATTTTTAAGGTGTGTCGAGGGATGTCCCTAAGGGTAAGTATAACTATAGGTTACAGTCCTAGAATTATATTAAAGATCCTAAATAACCTAGGATTAAACCTAAGATTTTAGATATTGAAATTACTCCCTCTTGATTATGTTGTTTTCCTAGTATGATTTTCCCTCTCATACTATTCTTTTTGGTCTTTCGACAATGGATGGAACCCAACGGAACCACATTAATGTTGGATGTGATGGGAAATGAAATTATTTTCATACTGAACAACCAAATGTAATGGGAGTTAAAATAAATAATCTTGTTTTTATGACCACAAATCCTACTAGGCTTCCAAATTACCAAAGGGGGGAACAACTTTCTCTTGAATATTTCTTAAGGAAACATCCACCATATTTTAGTGGAACGACCAATCCACTAGTTGAAGAGAAATGGTTTTGTACCATTGAATAGATATTTTTCATTCTCTATTTTTTAGAACATGAAAAGGTTAATTTGGGAACTTATTGCTTGGAAGGTAAATCGAATATGTGATGGAACATTATCAAGAATACAAGGCAACAAGATAAAATATACTTTATGGATTGGGATGAGTTCAAGAACTTATATTTCAGTGTGTAGCTTCCTTGTATTCTTCTTACAAAAAGGGAGATTGTATTTTATAATCTATCTCATGGTTATGATAAGAAAAGAAGGATAAAATTCAAAGTAAACTATAAAAAATATAGAGAAAATAAGATCATATTTTCTTTATGGTCAAAGTGTGGAAGGAAACGTGGAGGAAATTGTCTTAAGGTGACTGATAAATTTTTTAAGTTTGGGAAAGAAGGTCAACGATCATTTTACTACCGAAGTAATGGGAGTAAATAGAAAGCTCCAAAGAGTGCACCTCCCACAAATCAGGGTTAAAAGTGCAAGGAAATGGGTAATTAGGCTAACCAATGCCCAAATCCAAGGGTTATGGATGATTATCGATGCTAACAACCTCTTAAGGTCAAAGACAACGGAAAATCACATAAGATCACTATTGGTGATGTTGAGTATGCCAATGAAGTGGTGTGGAATGATTATGTGTTTATGTAATGGGATTCCAAAATAGTGTTGTAGAATCTCTTTTATAGTATTATGGAATACTTGAATATCTATGTATTGGTCAGTTTTTGTTTTCTATATGTATATAGTACTGGAAACCATGAAAAGTGATTGAAATATTTTTGGAAATCACATGATATGCGCATAATAAAAGGATAAGGAGATAATGATATGTTTGATAGTATTAATGACCTCATGATTGATACAAGGAGGAAGTGATATAATGGTTTGAGTATATAGAATTGTTTGTATTTTTAGTGTGTGGAAAGAGTTAATTTTGAAAGAATTCATGTTTTCACTAAGTTTCTATAGTAATTCATGTTATGTTTCAAGAGAATACATGATTAAGGTATTCACATGTTTGGATTGTGACAAAAAATAACTACCTTATGAGATATGAGAGATAAATTTTATGTTGATTTAGTTCACCTATTTCTAAAGTTTTATATTTTTTTAGTTTTTGTAAGGAATGTAATGTTATCCATTTATGTATAGTATAATTTATTTTCTGTTTGAAGTTTTTCAGATTAATGTATTATCTTACTATAGGTGGACTTATGCATATTTGATTACCAAGGAAAAACTTTTTTATTAAGAAATAAGGAATGACCTATCATTATATCGCATGATCTGCTAACACTTTATGAAAGTCAAATTCTACTTCATTTCATTAAATAAGAGATAAAGCGGAAATTTTTCAAGGAACGACCAATGGTGAGATTGTACTAAAATCAAGTAAATTCTTATTCTAATGTTCTTAAAATTTAGGGAAAAGATCTTGAAAACCAAAAATGTTATCTCAGTACCTTCTTATCTGATGAATCATATGGTCCCTTAAATCATCATAGATTTATGGTTTGCTGGTTGTTAACTTTCTCCAACCTTGTTCTCTATCACTATCCATCCGAACTTGATCGTTAGATTTCTCTTCCATATCAATGTTTTCAATTCCCACCAACATTTGCATATGTGGAAACCCAATTATGAGTTATGTTGGGTAACCATTATGTTTAAATTTCATTTTTAAAATTTAGTTTTAGTATTCCTTTTTATAATGTGGGTTTCCATGAAAGAAACTTTCAAGTAGTAAACCTTTTATAACCCTGACAAATTTCGAGTGTGAAATTCATTTTAAATGGGGTATAATGTAACACCTAGAGTTTTTATGGACAATTTTTTTGAATAAATTAAAATTTTCATTTATATCTTTCAATGAACTAAGTCAAACATTCCTTTCATACTATACCAACTTGTCGTATGTTACAGGCAACACCGAGTTGGCGTATGATGCACGCAACACTGAGTATAGATTTTATTCAATATATAAAAGAAATAAGTTTTCATTATTTTATACACAAAACCAAAGGAATATTTAACTACATGAAGAACTGACTTGGCTTGATTTACATGCAAGAGAAACCTTTCTCTATAGCTTGTGTTGTACGTAATACCGAGTTTCACTAAACAATGATATATTATTAAAATATTATTATTTAATGGGATATAAACTATCTGTTATGAATATTATTAACCATATTTTTATTTTTATATAACATTAAAATTCATCTTATGTATTTTCTAGACATGATATAAGAACATATTCAATTTTTCGGATAAAATAGTTATTTTTCAAAAAATTCAATTTTGTCGCCTTTTGATGGCGCACCAATTTTAAATATAATTTATAACACTTTTATATATTATATTTGACAAAATAAACTTCTTCATTGGAATTGGTACATAAAAATTTACTTTGGTTGAATTTTTTGTAGTTTTCTAATAAAATTTATATTTTAATGAATAGTGAAAATTGCTGCATTTTAATTCAAAACTGTCTTTTCATCTAATTTATTTATATAGTTAGATTATATTTTTAATTGTTTTTAAAGATTAATTGGATTATTTTTTTATAATTTAATCCAATTATGGTCATTGAATGTAATTTCTCATTTAAATTTGATATAAACACATGTCAATCTTTTAATAGTTTTTACTTTTTAAAAACCCGCTTTTTGGTTTTGACAACAAAAATTAATTTTAAATTAATTTCTGCTAATCATGTGTTTTGAATTTGGAGAAATGTATTCCATATTTGGAATCATAATATCCAAATTATATGAATTGGTACCTTTCATTTTGGAAAATTATGAATAGTAACTTCAGTAATTATTTTTATTTACCTGGTTAAAAGGTAAATTAGTTAAATAATGGAAACATATAATATTATAATAATATAAAACTACCCTAAAACATGTCCTAATCCTATTGGGTGAGATATTTCCCACCATTAGAATCCTTTGGTCTATTTTTGGACCCCATAGAGCCAATTGGGTGTGATAATTGAAGGTTTCAGGCGCAGCGGAAGCCTGGTTGGGCCGGTACCCAACTTTGATTTTTACCATGATCAATGATTATTCTAGGATCAATACGATGATTAATGCCATTCTCCACATAATAGAATCAAATATTTAGATAAATAAAGAAGAGTCCCGACTCCTTTAGAGAGGATCTTTCACATCATGTTTATAATTAATTTAATTAATTTCATAAAGAAAATAATACCTAGATCTTCGGTATTTTCTTAATTGGTGATGTTGATTATATGGAATGAACCTTCCGAATTATCTTGTTGTGCTTACAAGGATCCAAACTATAATCCTTCTAGATATGATCCACACGTGCTCTGATGGCCTCCTATCGACACCGCTCTTTCTTCGAGTGCTAGTGCGGCAAAGCTAGTGTCTTATGTCAGTCGCTCTTGATCACTTTTTCTTTGGACTTAAAGAATGTCTCTCATTCTTTAGAGGGGAAGGAAGAGAATTAGATAGATAAATTATTTAGCTAAACAATTCTCAATTCACCGGGTGTATGGTTCGGTACATGGCACAATAGACGTATGTATCTATTTATTGACATGGGGATTTAGTTACAATATTTAGTTGTGTAATAGAAATTAAATACATTCATAAATGTAGAGAAAACTCATTCTATTGATAATAATAGCACGTCTTTATTTATGGTGTTCCAAATGGAGAAAAGTAGAATTATAAATAAAATTCTTCATCACAAAATAATAGCAGCGTTATTTTATTTTGTGCCAACTATTTAAATAATTATTTATCATCTAAAAAATAATTATTTTACTGTCAGACTGGACTTGGTCCTCTCGAACTCCACTTCCATTTATTAAACACCCAAATAAGTAAATAAATAAATAAATAAATTATTCTCTTAAATAAATATTTTATTTAAAAACTAGTAAATAAATATTGATTAAATTTTCAATAAAATAAATATATATATATATATATATTACCCACAATCCGGTGAATAAATATTTATTTAATTTATGAAATCATTTTAACTTGAATAAAATTATTCCATTATCTTGAAAATATTATTTATAAATTAAATTCAAATATAATTTAATAGAGACCACCAGAAACACTTAGTGTGTGACCCTCTAGGATTATTTCTTGTTGGTTTTAGGTAGGATTTCCTAGAGTCTAAGAGTACTTTCTAGAAACAGGTCAAGAAAGCCAAGATAAAGAACTTAAAGTTGTAACAACAACATCCACATACGAATGCTCACTGTGTAATATAATCCCTTTTTCACAATATCTCATCAAGTAGGTTTTAGGATTGTGTCATCAAATTTTATGCTTGATACGTCATTATTTGACTACCTGAAATAAACTTGTCATTACACCATGTCCATGAAATTTCGTGTGATGGTTATATTTCAATAAAAGGGACAAATACTTCTGTGACTTATCCATTAATAACATGCCACTCGTGATGCACCCAATGTACCCTACTTCCCGCCAATTGTCTACAAGATGGTTTTCATTAGTAAATCAAAGTGTGCAAGTCGTAACACATATTAATGATAATATTAAAGTCTAAGGATCATTACACATACTCGCAGATAGAAATATCCGATGACACTGAAACACATAGAATTCCTACTGGCGGGTCTATTCTCATAATCTTTTATCTTAAAGATTACCAAGTGCGAACATCATGAGAGGAAGTTTCATCTACTTACGAGTACTCACACCTGACAGTCTTCATGCTATGTGTCCCATCATAGTATGCCATCCAACCGTAGAACTATATTTAAGAATATTTTTATATCATTTCATGCTATCATAGCGGGAAACTACCATGACCTTATCAATGCAGCAAATACTCTAGGATTTTATTACATCATATTCATGTAGAACAATGAAAAATATGTAGTAAGATGTTTAATATTTAAATACATTAAATATCCATGTAATAAAAATATATCAAGTTGGTTCTAGGATGCCAAATCTTACCAATTCCTACTTAGACTAGAGCCAACTGCCTACGACTTTCAGTCCGCTAGACCGCACATAGTGATCATGTTTCTACAGAGTCAAGGCTTTAGTCAAGGGGTATGCCACATTGTATTCCATGAAAATACTTCCCACTACAATTTCACCTCTCTTAGAAAAATCCCTCAAGAGATGATACTTCCTAAGAATGTGCTTCATCCACTGATGTGACCTTGGATCTTTTTCGAGAGCCACCGCTGTAGTATTATCACAATACAGTGTGATGGGATCTTTACTTCTAGGTATCACATCCAGCTCCTGGATGAAGCTTTGCATCCAAAATACTTCTTTAGATGCCTCAGAAGCTGCGATATACTCGGACTCTACTGTAGAATCTATGACCACACTCTTCTTTAAGCTCTTCCATCTCACTACACCTCCATTCAAAGTGAATATGTATCCTGTTTGTGACTTCATGTCATCTTGATCAGTCTAGAAACTAGCATATCCATATCATCTGATGACTAGTTCTTCATCTCCTTCATAAAATAGGAACATATCATTAGTATGCCTCAGATACTTTAGGATAGTATTGACTGCCATCCAATGGCAGTCACATGGGTCATCTTGATATCTGCCTACCACACTCAATGCATGGGTGACATCCAACCTAGTACATAGCATGGAATACATGACTAAACCAATCACTGATGTGTATGGAATCCTTTTGATTATATTTCTTTCCTCATTGGTCTATGGACACATTTTCTTGGAAAGATGAATTCCATGTAATGCTGGAAACAATCCCCTCTTGGATTTTTCCATACTGAATCTCTTCAGTATCTTATCAATGTATGTACTTTGACTTAGGCCCAACAATCTCTTGGATTTATCATGATGGATCTTGATCCCAATAATATATTCTTCCTCTCCCAAGTCCTTCATGAAGAATCATTGATTAAACCATTCCTTAATAGACAGTAATACTGGTATCTCGTTTCCAATAAGTAATATGTCATCAACATATAATATTAGTAAAACGACTGCACTCCCACTAAACTGTTTGTAGATACAGTAATCACATTCATTTTTGATAAAACCAAATTTCATTATGGCTTCATCAAAATGAATTTTCCATGAACTGAATGCTTTCTTTAATCCATAAATGGATTTCTGCAACTTTCATACCTTATTTCCATCCTTTGTAGTCATAAACCCTTTAGGTTGTGTCATGTAGACATATTCATAAAGGTTCTTGTTAAGGAAGTATTTTTTGACATCAATTTTCCAAATCTCGTAGTCATAGTAAGCGGTAATGGACAATATAATTCAAATAGATTTCAGCATTATAACTGGTAAAAAGGTTTCATCGTAGTCAATGCCTTGATATTGTTTGAACCCTTTTGCAACCAATTGTGCCATATAGGTACTGACTTGTCCTTCCATGTCCAGTTTCTTCTTGAATATCCATTTTCAACCAATAGGATTTACATCAATTGGAGGATCTACCAAAATCCAGACTTGGTTTTGGTATATAGAATCCATTTCAAAATTCATGGCTTCTTTCCACTTGGCAACATTTGGGTCACTTATAGATTCCTTAAATGTTAGAGGGTCATTATTATCAACTAATAATGATTATCCATCCTCAGTAACTAGAAAATAATATCATTCCGGTTCTATAACCTCTCTTATACTCCTACACAGCTCTTGTGTCTTTGGAATAGTTCTTTCTTCCACGGGGCTTTGTGGAATATGTTCCTGTACCAACTCTTGTATACCTTGAGCCTCAAATTCATCTAAGTCTATCTATCTCCTACTATCACTTTGGGATATGTTCTCCCTCTCAAGGAATATGATGTGTCTTTCCACTATAACATTTTTTTCTAAGGTGTTGTATAGGTAATATCCCCTTGTTTTCTTAGGGTATCCTATAAAGGTACACTTTGTTCCTCAGGGTGGAAGTTTGTTACCTGAAGAGGCCATAAAAAATGCATCGCTTTCCCACACATGTAAATTCTATAATATGGATTTCATTCCACTCCAAAACTCGTATGGAATAACATTTATTGATTTAGTTGTTACTTGGTTTAGTATGTGCATTGTTTTTCATAACGCATATCCCTGAAAGGATAATAGAAAAATCGCATGACTCATCATTGATCCCACCATGTCCAACAGGGTGCGGTTCCTCCTTTATCTCACACCATTCCACTGGGGTGTGTATGGAGGATTGAGTTGGGACAGGATCCCAAACTCCCATAAATAATCAATAAATTCTTGATTAAGATATTCTCCACCTCATTCTGAGTGGAGTTTTTTACATTTCTTACCAATCTGGTTCTCAACTTCATTCTTGTATTCTTTGAACTTATCAAAATAATCTGAATTATACCTCATTAATTTTATATATCCATATCTGCTAAAATCATCAGTAAACGTTATGAATTATGAGTTCCCTCCCCATTCTTGAATAGGAAATAGTCCACACACATTGGTATGAACCAATTCAAGAAGTTATTTAGCCTTTTCACTTTTCCCACTAAATGGGGGTTTGTTCATTTTTCCTTGTAAACATGCATGACATAAGCCAAGTGGTTTTATTTCTAAAGAATCTAAATATCCACCTTGATGTAACATTTTCAAGAGTTTCTCATTTACATGACCTAGTCAGTGATGCCAAATTTGGGTGTGGTGTGAGTCATGTGAAGTATATTTGTTATCGATTTCCATTACTTGGTTTGTGTAATCGAACACGTAAAGACCGTTGTATAAATGTTCCCTACCAAAACAAATGATATCTTTATAAAATAAGCAACATTAATTTACAAACTTGAAAAAAATACATCTGTATCCAATATGCATACAAAAATAAATTTTTTAGTAACAGACGGAACATAATAACAACCCTTTAACACCAAAATCATCAAAGTTGGCAATGTGAGGTGGTAGTCCCTGACTGTTATAGCAGAAAGTCTGGATCTGTTGGCTTCTCGTAGATCTACCTTCCCTCAGTAAATCTTTCTAAATCTACATGGTTTATATATTTGGATACATTGTGAGCACCACAAACTGTATCTAATACCCAATTTTTAGAAACGGATAGATTGCATTCGATAACAAACACACCTAAAGCTTCCCCTTACTTATTAGGCTGGGTGCAGTTATTCTTCCAGTGGCCCTTCTTGCCACATGCGAAACAAAAATCCACATGTTCCCTTTCCTCCCCTTTAATATTTCTTTTCTTGGAAGGCCTTGAAGAAGCTTTGGGCTTAATGCTCTTCAGCTTCCCTTTACTATTATTCACCATAAGGACATAAGGCTTTTTTTGCTTCATATCTTTTTCCACTTGAAGAATGAGGATAAGATGTTCAGATAGAGATTTATCAATGTTTTTCATATTGAAATTGACAGAAAAGTTAGATAATCTTTGAGTGATGAGAGAATGAGATCGGTACCCAGTACTTTTGGGAGTTTAAACCCTAGAACCTCTAAGAGCTCAATGTAGCCAATGAGCTTGACTACATGAGACCCACCTGGGGCACCTTCTCCAAGATTACTCTGAAATATTTCCTTAGATATCTCAAATCTTTCATGTCTTTCTCACTCCTGGTAAATACCATAGAGGTTCTCAAGTATGGTATAAGAATCCATGTTTTCATGAGACTTCATGAGCTCACTAGACATTAATGATAGCATCAAACATTGAACTTCTACCTCATCATTCATATGTTTCTCATAGACTAGGAAATCCTCATCACTCGCCTCTTTGGTAGACGAATCAGGTAATGCTAACTCCAAAACGTAAGACTTCCATTCATGATGTAGGATAACCTGAACACGTCTAAACCATTCCTAGAATTTACTGCCAGTGAGGATGTTTTCTTTATCATGAATTGATCACAGGGATAGTATGGTTGATGAGATTTTCATTTTTATTCTACAATTAAAAGATCATATCATTAGTACTTTCTTGATTACATTTTATGATAAATAATAAATTTTATTAAGTCTCCCACTGTTTTTTCAAGTTCCAATGCCCCTCACCATTGAACTTGGAATGTCTAGTTGATATGACATTCTAGTGGAATGGATCCATATAACCCTTCACATAACACCAATAAGGGTTGGTCAATATATTAGAAGGTATTTAGGTAGGAAGGGCTTTTCCAACTGTGGTCTTGCATCTCCTTGATCTGTTGAGTAGACTCCCCAATACTGAAATCATGACTTTGGATTTCCTCAACTCTTACCTCTAATATTACACCAAGTCTAGAAAGGGATACACCACTTGATATAATATGGTTAAGTCAACCTGAAACCTTTCATAAGGGATTCCTTTATAAAAGTAATTTTCCCAACAAGGGTTGGTCAAACACATAGTTTTATTGATTTTTTTCCTTAATCGAGTAATGGAAGGATTGGTCTGACTTAATATTTTATTTGAGGGATTTTTATCTCTTATACGTAAATTTTTTATTATCATTATCACATGATTGTTAATATTAAGTGGTACTTACATAATTTATTAACCATGTCTTGATAATATTTACGCATAAATATGGTTTATTTTAGTTCCATCTTGCATGCTTATTTAATTCATTAATTATGTGATCATGACAACACATCCATAATGATAAACCATGAAACTGATAGAAATAAAATAAATTAAAGGGAATTATTGTGAGATTTTCTAATGGTTATTTTATTTAGTGGTTGATAAACAAACCCTAACCTAAGAGAGAAACATCTTAAACCTTTTGGGCTCGTGTTTATATCTTTCCACCTTTCCACCTATGTATCTCCTGGGATTGGTTTCGTCTCAGCTCTAGCTTCAACCACATCCACTATATTGAGAGTTCCATCCATTACATATGCCTTTTTTAACTCACATACATGTGAGGGGTAAAACGGTGCTTTATATAAAAGAAACCTTGGGCACATAGGCCCTACATATTAATGAGGAGAAGGCTCATAGGTCAACAAATTTAATTTAAATTAATTAATTAAAAGAAATCATCCACATATAAAGGTATTGGTCTAGATCATGATCATCCATACAAGAAATGATATTTACACATAAATAAAACTAAAATTAAATTCTTTAATCCTTCTTTTTTAAGATAAATCATGCTCAAATCAATTAATTATCGTAATTAATTAATTAATCCTTTTATCTTAAACCCTTTTCAGAATTTCCTTGAGATTCTCATCCATTATAATTTTAAACAAATAAATTCATTTAAAATTATATTTGTTTGTAACTTGTACCTTGGAGGAAACCTGGTGAATTCATATTCCTAACTACCCAATGAGTAGAAATGAACTTTACATAGATGTTAAATTAAACACATATATATAAATCACTTATCACGTGTTGTGCCTCATCTTTATGCCTACATGATGGTAAATGTCTCAAGGGTTTGTATAATATAATAATAAATTTTAATAAATCTGTGTAATTTGGATGAGTACACAGTGTGTACTTCCAACTATATGATGTGTAATATTTTTCACCGTCCATCCGAAGTACACGCCAGGGGAAATAGCGTGTGAGTGTACTTCAGAAATATTTGGAGTACATGGTGTATCCAGTGGGACACACACCGTGTAGTTCCTTGTTACATGGTCTCCAGATGATCAAGTTGTGTATGTGGTACATGGTCCAACCCTGACATGAAGGTACTACACATCGTGTCCAGTGGGCCACATAGCGTGTAATCCAGAAACTATGTGCCACCTGTTTCTGGTCAACACACAAAGTCATTAAGACTTATACAAACTCCAATGACATGGCTTGGTTTGGCGGGCCAAACCCGGTGCATTGAACCTTGGATACATGATGTGTACTTTTGAATACATGTCGTGTGTTCTGGTGTTATATGACCAGGAACCTTTGGGACCTCCGGATGAGATCCTCAATTATATTTTAATCAAAATTAAAAGAAAAGATCATTTCTATAAGGTGAATGAGAAACAAAAGAGGAGGAACAGATCTCGAGATTTAGATTTGAAGAATTATTAACATGAATTGAAACAAATAAATTATTAAATGCATAAATCATCAATGAAATATTTAAATAATTATAAACTATGATGTAACCACTATGATACCACTTGAAGGTTCCAAGCGTAGTAGAAGCGTGGTTGGTCCAGCACCCAGCTTTTATTTTTACCATGATCAATTATTATTCTGGGATCAATACGACGATGAACACCAGTCTCCATGGAATAGAATCAACGATTTAGATAAAGAATAAATAGGCCCGAAACCTTTAGAGAGGATCTTTAAAATCATGTTTATAATTAATTTAATTAATTTCATAAAGAAAATAATACCTGGATCTTTGGTATTTTCTTCAGTGGTGATGTTGATCATCTGAAATGACCCTTCTAGATTATCTCTTTGCGCTTGCAAGGATCCAAACTAGAATCCATCTAGTAGTGATCCACACGTGCTCCGATGGCCTTCGATCGACACCACTCATTCTCCTAGTGCTAGACCGGAGAAGTGAGTGTCTTTTGTTGGTCGTTCTTGATTGATTTTTCTTCGACCTTGAAGAACACCTCCTATTCTTGAGAGGGCGGGAAGAGGATTCGAGAGTGAAATTGTTTAGCTCAACAATTCTCAATTCACCGGGTGTGCGGTTCAGTACATGTAATAATAGACGTATGTGTCTATTTATTGAAATGGGGCTTTAGTTACAATATTTAATTGTGTTATAGAAATTAAATACATTTATAACCATAGAGAAAACCCATGATATTAATTATAATATTTCATCATTATTTATGGTGTACCAACATGCGTAAAAAATAATTATAAATAAAATTCTACATAACAAAATAATAGTTTCATTATTTTAATTTGTGTCAACTAGTTAAATAATTATTTATCATCTTTCAAATAATTATTTTACTACTGGACCATACTTGGTCCTCTCAAACTCCACTTCCATTTATTGAACACCCAAATAAATAAATAAATAATTTATTCTCTTAAATAAATATTTTATTTAAAAACTAGTAAATAAATATTTATTAAATGTTCAATAAAATAAATAAATATATTTTACCCATAATCTAGGGAATAAATATTTATTTAATTTATGAAATCATTTTAACTTGAATAAAATTATTCCATTGTCTTGAGAATAATATTTATTAATTAAATTCAAATAGAATTTAACCAAGACCACCAGAAACACTTAGTGTGTGACCCTCTAGGATTCTTTCTCATTGGCATTAGGTGATCTTGCCTAAAGTCTAAGTGTACTGTCAAGAAATGGGTCAAGGCACCCAAGAGAAAGAACTTAAAGTCTCAAAAACGACATCCACATACGAACGCTCACTGTGTAATATAATTCCTTTGTCACAATATCTCATCAAGTAGGATTCATGATAGTGTCATCAACTTTTATGATTGATACGTCATTTTTTGACTACCTGAAATAAACTCGTCATTACACCATTGCCATGTAATTTCACAGGATGCTTCTATTTAAATAAAAGGGATGATATGTCTACTTCCATAAATATAAGGTAAAACTCCATCCTCGACTTATCCATTAGTAACATGCCACTCTTGATGCACCCAGTGTACCCTACTTCCCGCCAACTATCTGCGTGATGGTTTTCATCAGTAAGTCAAAGTGTGAAATGCGTGACATGTATTAATGATAATCTTAAAGTCTAAGGATCATTACAAATTCTCTTAGATAGAAATATATTATGACAGAAAAAACGTGGAATTTTTACTGGTGGGTATGTTCTCATAATCTCTTATCTTAGATATTACCAAGTGAGAACTTCATGAGAGGAAGTCTCATCTACTTACGAGTACTCACACCTGATGTTCTACATGCTATGTGTCCCATAATAGTACGTCATCCAACCATAGAACTATATTTAAGTATATTTTTATAGAATTTCAAAGTTCTCATCATAGCGAGGAACTGTCATGACCTTATCAATGCAACAAATACTCTAAGACATTATTACATCATAGTCATGAAGAACAATAAACAATATGTCATAAGATGTTTAATATTTAAATAGATTAAATACCCATCTAATCAAAGTACAACCAGTTGGTTCTAGGACACCAAATCTTACAATAATGACCTTTTATAATTTTTAATTTAAAGAAAAGTGAAATATAACATAAACGTGTATCTTTTACTAAAACATTTATTATATAGGGTAATATAACTTATATATTTGACTATAAATAGTAATTAGAAAGAAAAAATTATTTCCTACATCATGTTATTTTATTTATAATTTTTAAACATTAAATAAATTTATTTATTTATGACACAATGATGATGCAGTGATTTCACTATTAATGAAAGAATCAAATAAATGATATTATAAATATTAAAATATAAATAATTTGAACATTTTGATTCCATAAAAGAATTGTATAGATTATTATGACATAATATATTAGATTTAATGATTTTGGTTTGAAGGAATCAAGTTTTTATGACTTTAACAAAAATCAATTACAAAATAGTGTCAAAATTAACATAAATGTGTTTTTAAAACAAATACTATTTTATTAAATGATATTATAGTCCTAAAAATATAATATTAGAAAAAATGACTTATATAAGGTTTAAAATGTCATAAATTATCCACTTTTGGTTATATTTTAATTTTATAGTAACTATAGAAACCATATGTTATGAAAATACAAGAACACATGGTAAGAGTTGATGTTTTTAACTAAAGGTTAGAGCTAAAAGATAAGGTTAATTATGTGATCTAAACTTCTCTAAAACCTATTGGATGAGATTATTTCTACCCAACTTCATCTTATATTATAAATAAATTAGTTTGGGACCATAATAAACCGAAAATAAATTTATAATAAATTAATATTTCAAGACATTCCTAAAGTGCCCCTCCTCCCTATTACAAAAGGCCACCACCTCTACCCACTAACTCACACCTTTCAAGCACTTTGGATTATAAAAAATCTGGTCAAATAAGCTCCCAAAATCCCTATATTACTCTTAAATGCCACACATTGGGAATAAATCCATCCTAAGGATACCTTTTGTGAAAATCAAAAGGAGATACTCAGAAAAGGGATATTTGTTTTATCACCTCTTTCAAAATTCATTTCTTCTTCTGCTTCCACTTACTATGATGTTTCCATACTAAAGTAATAAATCAAGTATATTATAAATTATGATATGTTATTATAATTATGGTACAATATTATACCTCTTTTTATCTATCCTATGAATAACAATATCACCATGTGTGTGTACGTACAGCTTGTCGTCTCCACACTGTGGTGTAATTTGTTATTCAACAATACTTAATTTGGATGGGTATAATGATGAGTATAATGGATTTAAATAATTAATATAGAATGAAAATTATTATGTATAATTAATATAACATCCAATTTCATACCATTTAACCATTAAGTGATTGATATTATTGGTCATGCGTACGTACGACCTACCGTCTCCAATACGTGATGAGGTTCATTCTCCACGTTAACCACTCAAGAATGATTATAAAGTATATATAATGAATCATAATTAAATATATGACATAATAATTATACTTTATTTATGTATATATATATATATATTCAATTTAATTTGTTCTATTCAATTCAATAAGGAAACGGAAACAACATTCATGCGTACGTACGGCCTACCGTCTCTATGAATGGTGTATTACATTTCATTTATCTATCTATTATATATATTAATATAATTAATATTAATGATATATAAATCATTTTTTACATTCTTTAAGTAATTAATTCATTATCTATGTAATAAGATCAATAATAAGAAGTCAAAAAATGTATGAAAAATAAAACGATTATTACCTAAAATGTTGCTTTAACATGGAATTGATAAGTGAATGGGTAATATAAAGTCGTAAGTTAATTATATATAATATCATAAATATTATTATGATACTTTTACAAGTTAATAATATTTTTCAACCCACTATAAAAGATTTTCATATACATATTAAGCATATCGGACCTAAGTTATGGGATAACTTTGCAAATCTCATTTTTATCCGAGATTGTATATTTGTAAGTATTTACTAGGATATAATTATCATCCACGTCAATGTTTCCTAAATATGTATTTCAAAATATTATGTATATCCTTATATAATTTTTTAAAGTCAATTTTACTCATTTTTTAATTTTTACTTAATGGTATGAATGGAATCTTCTGTCGTTTTCGGTACGAGTTACTTTTTGAGTTTTCCAGCAAAAATATGATAAGAATGTAATTTTTAACTTGTATGACAAGATTGGATTTTTAAACTTTCATAATTCCTTGTTTCCTTGAATATTCCCATAAAATATTACAAGTTTATTTTAACATAAAATGATTTATCCTAAAATTTTGTTTCATTTTGAGGAAGGAAAATGTTTTTGAAGAAGAAAGCATGGTTTCTTCCATAATTAATTTCAAGTGATTTCTCAAAATTATTTTCCATCTAAGATAACATTATTTAAATAGGGTTATCACTAATATTACTAGGATTTTTTTGTGTTTATGATGGAATTTTATTTAGGAAATCCATTTTTTATATGAATTATGATGAACTAATGTTTAAGAAACCCATTTTATTTCATGGGTTATACTATGGTGAATGTTTTGATGTTTTTGAGGCACACATAAGAATTGTTTCATTATGAGATGGTTGAGACCTAAATCTCCCACCAATGCATTGGGTAAATATTTATATCTGATGAGATATGCATGAATGTAATGGCAAGTAAATCAGGTTCAATAATACAGGGCTGGAACAACAAGTAAATATAGTTCATTAATACATGGATGGAATGGAAAGTAAACCTAGTTCAGTAAAGGACTTTGTCTACTATGATAGTCTTAGAAGCAATTCCTTGGATACTATAGAAATCATATTATGTTATTATTATCTTTTAATAATTCCATGTTTTATTCCAATGAAATTTTATCATGGTTAATGTTCCTTTATGATCTATGTCTTACGAACTACTAAGATTTATTTCATGAATCAAGTTTGTGATATTTAAACTTTATGTTCATGTTTTAACATTCTTATATTTATGATTTGTTTTTTGTTCTCAATGTTTACCCTTACTGAGCATTGTAGCTCACCCTTTTTATGTTTTACTTTCCCCAGGATATAAATAAATGTTTTTGATAGGAAAACAACAGGGGAAGATATTTATGGGAGATATTGAAGATCTTTCACCAAGTTAGAATATTTTGTTCCAAGTTTCCAAAGACACTAAAATAATATGGTATTTGGGTGTATACTTGTGTAATTTATTAATTATTCTGAAAAAAAAATGTAATGTTCATGTACATCAATATTGGTTGTTGTATTTGGTATCAGAGTGAAGGTTTAGTTAACCTTTAGAAACTAGGATGTGAAAACTTTAGTGAGATCCCTGGATATATTTCTGAGGTTTGTCTAGTGATGTCCCTAAGGGTAAGTCTAACTATAGGTTATAGTCCTACAATTATAGTACAGATCATGAATAACCTAGTATTAAACCTAATATGTTAGATATTGAAAGTACTCCCTCTTGATAATGTTGTTTCCCTAGTATGATTTTTACCTCTCACACAATTATTTTTGGTTTTTAGATAGTGGATAAAACCCAAAGGAACCACATTAATGCTTTATGTGATGGGAAATGAAATTATTTTCCTCCTGAACAACCAAATGTTATGGGAGATTGAATAAAGAATCATGTTTCTATGAACACAAATCCTACTAGGCTTTCAAATGACCAAAGGTGGGAGCAATGTTCTCTTGAATCTTTCTTAAGGCAACATCCACATTATTTTATTGGAAAGATTGATCCATTAGTAGAATAGAAATTGATTTGTACCATTGAAATGATATTTTTCATTCTCCATTTTTCATAATGTTAAATGGTTATGTTGGGAACTTATTTCTTGGAAGGTAAAGTGAATCTGTAGTGGAACTTTATCAAGAATACAAGTCAATAAGATAGAATTGACTCCATGGATTGGGATGAGTTCAATAACTTATTTTTAAGTATGTACCTTCCTTGCATTATTATTAAAAAAAGGAGGTTTTATTTTCTCATATATATCATATTTATGATAAGAAAATAAGGATATAATTCAAAGGAAACAATAAAAAAATATGTAGCAAAGAAGATTAGATTTTCTTTATGCTCAAAGTGTGGAAGGACACATAGAGGAAATTGTATTAAGGGGAATAATAAATGTTTTAAGTGTGGTAAATAAGGTAATAAAGAATTTTAAAACCAAAGTAATGGGAATAAATATAAATCTATAAACAGTGCGCCTCCCACAAATCAGGGATACAAGTGTAAGGAAATGGGGCATTATGATAACCAATGCCCTAATATATGGGTTATGGATGATTATCGATGCCAAAAACCTCTTAACGAAAAAGAAAAAGGAAAATCACATGAGATCACTATTGGTGATGTTGAGTATGCCAACGAAGTGGTGGAATTATTATGTGTTTATGTAATGGGATTCCAAAATAGTGTTGTAGAATCTCTCTTATAGTATTATGGAATACCAGAATTTCTATGTATTTGTCTATTGTTGTTTTACATTTGTATATGGTACCGGTAACCATGAAAAGTGATTGAAATATTTTTAGAAAGCACATGATATGCGCATAATGAAGGGATATGGAGATAATGAGATGTTTGATAGTATTAATTACATCATGATTGGTACAAGGACAAAGTGATATCATTATTTGAGTATATAGAATTTTTTTTATTTTTTGTGTGTGAAAAGAGTTAATTTTGAAAGAATACATATTTTCACTAAGGTTCTATAGTAATTTGTGTTATGTTTCAAGAGAATAAATGATTAAGGTTTTCACATGTTTTTAATGTGAAAAAAAAGAATTACCTTATGAGATATGGGAGATAAATGTTTTGTCAATTTAGTTCACCTCTTTCTAAAGATTTATATTTTTTTAGTTTTTTGGAAGGATTGTAATGTTATCCATTTATGGATAGTAACTTTATTTTCTATTTTAAGTTTGTTAGATTAATGTATTATCTCACTATAGGTGGACTTATGAATATTTGATTACCTATTATAACCTTTTTTTGAGACAAATGGAATGACCAATCATTCTATCACATGATCTTCCAACACTTAAAGAATGTAAAATTTGAATTCATTTCTTTAAATGAGAGATGAAGTGTAAATTGTTCAAGGAATAACCAATGGTGAGATTTTACTAAAATCAAGTAAGTATTTCTTCTCATGTTCTTCAACTTTAGGGAAAAGATCTTGAAAACCGAAAATTTTATCTTAGTACCTTCTTATACGATGAATCAGATGGTCCCTTAAATCATCACAGATTTATGGCTTACTGGTTGTTAACTTTCTCCATCCTTTTTTTCTATTACTATCCATCATAACTTGATGGTTATATTTCTCTTCCATATCCATTTTTTCACTTTCCACTAATGTTCTCCTGTGTGAAAACCCGTCGATGAGTTACATTGGGTAACTGTTATGTTTAACTTTCCTTTTTAAAATTAAGTTTTTGTATTCCTTTTTTTGATGTGGGTTTCTATGAAAGAATCTTTCAAGTAGTAACCCTTTTATAACCCCGATGAATTTCAAGGGGAAATTCGTTTTAAGGGTGGTATAATGCAACACCCTGAGTTTTTATGGACCATTTTTTTGAATAAGTTAAAATTAGAATTTATATCTAGCAATGAACTAAGTCAAACATTCCTTTCACACTAAACTAACTTGTTGTATATTACACGCAACACTGAGTTGGAATACGATACACACAACCCAGAGTATATATTTTCCTCAATGTATAAAATAACTAATTTTTTATTATGTTATGCGTAACACCAAAGGAAGCTTTCACTACACACATCACAGACTTGGCTTGCGTTATACGCAAGAGCTACATTCCTTGATAGCTTGCGTTTTATGAAATACTAAGTTTCACTACACAATGATATATTACCAAAATATTATTATTTAATGGGATATAAAATATCCATTATGAATATTATTAACCAAATTTTGAATTTTATATAAAATTAACATTCATGTAATATATTTTCTAGACATGATATAAGAACATATTTAATTTTTCTGATAAAAGAAGTATTTTTTCAAAAAATGGAGTTTTGCCTCCTTTTGATGGCACACCCATTTTAAATATAGTTTTTAAAACTTTTATATATTATATTTTACAAAATAAACTTCTTATTTATAATAGGTACATCAAAATATATTTGGTTTAATTTTTTTATATTTCTGATAAAATTTATATTTTAATGAATAGTGAAAAATACTGCATTTTAATTCAAAACTGTCTTTTCATCTAATTTATTTATATAGTTAGATTATATTTTTAAGTGGTTTTAAAGTGTAGTTGGATTATTTTTTATCATTTAATAAAATTTTGTTCTTTTTATGTAATTTCCCATTTAAATTGGATATAAACACATGTTAATCTTATAAAAGTTCTTACTTTTTAAAAACTTGTTTTTTGGTTTTGACAACGAGAATTATTTTTAAATTAATTTCTTCAAATCCTATATTTTGAATTTGGAAAAATGGATTACATATTTAGAATAATAAGGTCCAAATTTTATAAATAGTTACCTTTCATTTTTTGAAATTATGAATTGTAACTTTAGTAATTATTTTTCTTTACTTGGTTAAAGGGTAAATTAGGTAAATAAAGGTAACATATAATATTATAATAATATAAAACTACCCTAAAACGTGTCTTAATCCTATTGGGTGAGATATGGCTGACCATGAGCATCCTTTTGTATATTTTAGGACCTCATAAAGCCACTTGGGTGTGATAATGGCCTTTTATAATTCTTAATTTAAAGAAAAGAGAAATATAAAATAAACATGTATCTTTTACTAAAACATTTTTAATATAGGGTAATATAACTGATAGCTTTGATTATAAATAGTCATTATAAATCTAAAATGATTTAATACATCATTTTATTTTATTTATAATTTTTATCCATTAAATAAATAAATTTTTTTATGACACAATAATGATGCAGTGATTACCTTATTAATGAAAGATTAAAATAAATGATATTATAAATATTAAAATAAATATAATTTGAATATTTTTATTCCATCAATGAATTTTCCTGATTATTATGTCATATTATCTTTAATTGAATTCTTTTTTAGAAGTAATCCAGTTTTTATGACATTAACAAAAATAAATTACTAAATAATGTCAAAATTGACATAAATGAGTTTTTAAAACAAATACGGTTTTATTAAAAGACATAATATTTCTAAAAATATAATATTCAGCCAAATTAATTATATAATGTTAAAAATATCATCAATGGTCCTCTTTTGATTCTATTTTGATTTCATAATGTCTTGTTTACTTTAATATTAACTTACAATATTACAAGGTTATTTTCACGTAAAATTATTTCTTCTAAAATTGTGTTGCATTTTGAGGAAGGATAACATTTTGAAGAAGAAATCATATTTTCCTCAAGAATTAATTTCATATGATTTCTCAAAATTATTTTTCATCTAAGATGACATTATTTAAATAGTTTTATCACTATTATTTCTAAGATTTGATTGTGTTTATGATGGAATGTTATTTAGGAAATCCAATTTTTATTTGAATTATTATGGAATGATGTTTAAGAAACCCATTTTATTTCATGGGTTATGATATGGTGAATGTTTTGATGTTTTTGTGCAACACATAAGAATGGTTTCATTATGAAATGTGTGGGACCTAAATATACCTCCAATGTATTGAGTAAAGATTTATATCTCATGAGATAGACATGACTAGAACGACAAATAAATCTGGTTTAGTAATATAGGGCTGGAACGGAAAGTAAATCCAGTTCGTAATACATGGATAGAATGGAAAGTAAACCCAGTTAAATAAAAGAATTTTTCCACTATGATGGTCTTGGAATTAATTCCTTGGATACTGTGCAAATCATATTATGTGCTTATTTATTTTCCATAATTCCATGTTTTATGCCAATTTTATTTTATCATGGTTAAAGTTCTTTTATGATCTACGCCTTACGAACTACCAAGATTTATTTCATGACTCAAGATTTTTATATTTAAACTTTATTTTCATGTTTTAAAATTCTTATGTTTTTTGTTTGTTTTATGTTCTCAATGTTTACCCTTACTTAGCATTTGATCTTACCCTTTTATGTTTTATTTTCCCCAGGATATAATGAAAGGTTTTAGGTTGGAAAACAAAAGGGGGAGATATTTATGGGAGATATTTAATATCTTTCACCAAGTTAGAAAATTTTGTTCCAAGTTTCCAAAGACACTAAACTAATATAGTCTTTGGCGGTATATTTGTGTAATGTATTAATTATTTCACAAAAGAAATGTAATGTCCATGAATGTCAAGATTGGGCCACTATACACATAATTAAACATGCCAAAAACAGAGGGTTTTATCCTCTTTCAAACCATATGCACACCAAAAATACCAAATTAATCAATTTCACATAAACTAGATATTTTTAGAAATTATTTAAGAAAAATACAAGAATATATAAATTTTCAATCAATGGAATGCAATGGAACCACCTACCTTTTCTATTAAATCTCCATTAATATGGGTGGAAACCACAACCCATACAAAGAGGTGATCCTATAAGGTGAAGAGGAAACTAAAACCACAAATATTTAATCCAAAGAAAATAGTTTGAACCTGAAATAGTTCAAAAACCTTGTCATAGAAAATATAACTCAATGTGTAAGGGAGATGATACAATAAGAAAATAATAGAGAAGGATAAGAAGAACTTATGTAAAGGTTTCTTGAAGATACTAAGACAAAATACCCAAAATATTGGAGTCCAAGGGAGTGAAGGAGGAGAGGGAGTTGTGCCTAGGGAATAGGGGGTATAATGGGGTGAGAAATGGGGTAAGGGAATTAAAATTAGGGAGGGGTAAGTTGGAATTCTGAAAATTTTAAAGTTTTAGAAGTCCACACAATTCGGTCACATAGTTTTCCAAACTGTGTTCCAACCATGTGACTCCTCTATCCAAGAGGAAAAGGGGTCACATGGTTACCAGGTAAAGGAACATGACCATGTGCTAGTTCATGTTGTCTAGATAGTTCCACTATCCTTGGTGCATGGTTTTCATTGGGCATGAACACGGTTTCCCTTTACCGTGTGCTAAACATGTGTCTCCTTCTATCTGGCCAAAAAACCACCATTTTTCTTAAAGAATCATAAGGATCCCATGGAATAAAGTTAAGGACAAAAATATAAGAGAAAATAACTAAAATTAACACCATGGATGAGATAATTATCTCTACTGTGAAAACTTTACACCTTCATAAATTAAAATTGAATCCTGATAAGAGAATAAATGAGGGTATTAGTCCTACACCAGGGAATTTCATTCCCATATCCCATGAACATCATTATCATTCAAAAAAATGATCTAGAACAATGGTATGGATTTCCCCCCAAGAACTTTCACTTGTAAATCCACAATCTACACTAGTTTCTCGAATATAGATAAGTTAAATTCTAGCACTATATATTTTCAGTTTATCAGATGTGATGGGTCCAAGTTATATTTCTTTAATTGTCAGAGATGGAACATTTCATGGATATATTGGAACCAAGGTTGTTCGTTGATAATAACGGTTTTTGGTTTGTGTTTGTTTTCACTCTGCACATGCATGACTAGGGAGTTCACAAAGAATGTGGTCATATGTTTTAGGCTGAAAGTAGTATTGAAGGTGGAACAGTTTCCCATGGTTTTCTAAATTTTTGGGCCTCAAAATAGGGAACTTGGTGATGGTTCACAGCCACATATGGAATGGTACATGGAGCAGTGCACGGAACCAAAAACAGTTTTCATCGACAGTATAAAGGGAAGGCATGTGGTAGGCAGAATAGTACATGGTGAAGGCATGCGGTACGTAGAATGATACCAAAAATGTTTCACAATGACGGTACATGGTGAAGGTGTGTGGTACGCAGAATGTTGTCGAAAATGGTTCGTAGATATGGTAGGCACAAAAGGCATGTGGTATAAGGAATTCTGAAGGTTGGCAGGATTATTGCAGCTTGTGAAATAGGAGTGGTACATAGTGGAGGCTAACAATATGTAGATGGAGTTCAGTTTACAGTGAAGATCGTCCCACATTGAAAATTTGGGTAAATCATATTAACAAAATTTGCAGATTTATGTGCCTATTTAAGGAGCAGTAATCCCCTTTGTTAAAGAAGATATTAGAGATTAAAATTTTGGGAAGAAATCCAGATAATTTTTAAGTGGTTTACGGAGGAGAATATGGTATGTGAAGAGAATCATCCATGTAAGGAAAACAATCCTTGGAAGAGAGTGTGGTTCATGTGGGAAGCTCTCGCAGTACATGGTGGAGCCAGGTAGTACGAAAAGCAGGACAGTATGCAGAGGAGTAGAGAAGTATGCAGAGTAGGGAAGTTTGTGGAGAAGGGAAGTTCACAGAGTAGTTGGAAGGTATGTGAAAACAGAAGCAATATATGGAAACAGTAGCGGTATGCAGAAATAGAAGCAGTACACAGAACACCTAAGGAAGCCTGAAAATTTACCAAATCAGTTTTCAAAATTAATTTCCATAAAGTATCAATGTATGGAAAAATAAATTACATCTCTTGGTGATTGCAATACATCAAAAGAGAATCTATTTATAGTTGAGGATGAGTGATCTCATGTTAAACCATTGAAGTGGACTTCAATTCGATAAACTGAGTGAATATTCTTCCAACATAGTGAGAAAGGTGGAGTCAGTGGAAGTGATCCAAAGGATTTAGTGTGATATCCCTAAAACCTTGTAAAGTCAGTGCGTCTGGAATAGAGTGACTATGTTAAACTCTTGTAATCCAAAACTAATGAAAATTAGTAGTTTTTGGTATTACTGACACACTGTCAGCGTATGCTCCTTGGACGTAGCCCTTAGTAGTGAACCAAGTAAAATTATTGTTTCATTTATTTACATGTGATTGTTTATTTTATTCACTTCCTCTTGATATAGTTTTAACAGGTTCCTACCAACATGGGAACAAGATTCATCAGTTTAAAATAAAATGTTGACACCCTGATTCACCCCTCACCTCTTAGGGTTTTCCGGGGTCCTTCAAGTGGTATCATAGAGAGGTTGTTGGTGTTAAATCTGTCCTATTTTTATAACATAGAGAATGCATTTAATGTTATGGGAGTTCCTTTGTTTGAAGGAATTAACTTTCAAATATAGAAGAATAGGATGATATCTCATCTAAGATCTCTTGGAATTGATGTACTTTTTTCCACCACACAATAAATATTAGTCACTGATCCAACCAGTCTATCTATGACAGATACATACAGGAAAATGTTGGATGCTGGTGCTAAATCACATGATTCCCTAACTACAGCTCTTTTTGATCAAATATATCTGAAGGTGATGAAACGCATGTCAGAAAAGTATATGTGGGAGAAACTAGAGAATATTTATGAAGGTGACAGTAGAGTGAAGGAGGAAAAGCTCCAAGTATTACACAACAGGTTTGATGATCTGAAGAGTCACCATAATGAAAATGAAAATTCTTTCTTCAATCAAATTACTAAAGTTTTAGGAGCAATTTGAGGCCTTGGAGATGATATAAAAGACATTGGTATTGTAAATAAAATCATCAGAAGACTTATGCCCATTTATAATGAAAATTTTTCAACTCCTGAATAATGTAATCTTTCCAAACTTTCTCTTGATAATCTACTGAGTAGCTTGGTGGCATATGAGATGAGATTCAACCCAGAAGATGAAAGGACTCATGTAATAAAGGAAATTGCATTCAAATCCATAGAAAAACTGGAAATTTCAGAAGATTGTGTTAATGAAGATGATGAGTAAAAATAAGTTCTTTCTCTCATTTCCATGAAACTCAATAAGGGAATAGGTAAATTTGAAGGAAATCTACCTCTAGCTTGTTTTCTTTGTGGAAGAGTTAATAACATTGACTCTCATTTACCAAGAAAGTTCAATGATAAAGAAAGTGAAGATGGAGACATTCAAAAGCCTCAAAAAAGGTTTTTCAAAAAGAGAGACTTCAAATGTGGAAATAAATTGGTTGTAATACACAAATGTAAAATTCTATAAATAAAGTGAACTAGAATAAAGGAAAGTTGAAAGTTGATCATGTTGAAAAGCCACTAGAAGTGATGAAAAAGAAACCCTTAAATCAAATTGAATGGAGAACTGAAGATTATCCTCGAGTTTACAAAAATTATAGGGATTCAAACTATTTTCCCTAGGAAGAAGGCATGAGGAGAAATAAAAGTGAGAAGACATTTCCTTTCATGAAGTGTCAGTTTTGTAGCTATCTGGGCTATACCATGTCATACTGTGAAGAGGTAAGGAGGTATATTAATGGGGAAGAGTTAGGAGTTAAACAAAGGAGAACATAGTCATATCCTACTTCTTATAGAAGAAATAATTTCTATGGATATTGTTTTCACTATTCTAACTTTGTACATAAAGTTTTGTATTGCAAGCATAGGTATGATAAGAGAAATTCTTTCAATGCTCAGAGATGAGTCAATACTCATCAACCAGATGGTGTTTCTATTTCAAATAGGTTTTCTACTCTAGAAGAATAATTTGAATATGAAGAACCCATCTACACAGAATAGATAATTGAAAGACCATCAATGTCCTATGCTCAATCCAATATCTCATGGTAAGAAAATAGGAAAATTGAAAAAATCCAATTTTGTAGAAGTATCCCTCAAACCTACAAAGAACAAAAAACTAGGATTCTTGATATAGGATGTTCATCTCACATAATAGGTAAAGCAGACCAACTAACGAAATTCAATAAAAGGTCTATGGAACAGTGAGGTTCGGTAACGATGGTTCTTTGAAAATAAAAGGTATTGGAAGAAATGAGCTAGCTAATGGAGAGCTGAAGAAAACTGAAGCCCTTTATGTGGATGGTCTGTATCACAATCTTCTTAGTGTGATTCAACTATGTGACTCGGGTCTAATTGTGATATTCAATTATAATGGATATACTATAAGACGAAAGTTCATGAATTCTCTCATAAAAGGTTGTAGAACAGATGGAAACTTATATCAGGTTGACAACAAAGAGAACATTTTCTATTTAACATTTGAAGAGGAAAAAAACTTATGGCGAATATTGGGGCACATCAATCAGAAATACATGGAAAATATATCTATGATGAAGATAGTCATGTATATCCCTAATATAAAGTGTGAATGAGAAAAGACCTGTGATGCTTGCATGCGAGGGAAACTGGTCTATAGTTCTTACCGTCCAAATAATAAAAGGGCCTCAAATATCCTTGGCCCCAACCATACAGATATATGTGGCCTGATAAATGTTACTAGAACACATGGAGAAAGGTAATTCATTCTTTTCATAGATTATTATAGTATAATATCATGTGTGATTATTATACACACGAAGTGATAAGTGCTTAATTTCATGAAAAACTATTTTTGAATCACTGATAATGATACTGGATGGAAGATCAAAGTCCTACATTCTAACAATGGAGGGGAATACACATACATTGAATTTGAAAATTACCTATAGAAGCATGGTATACAATATGAGGTGGAAGCTGTGATAACACCATAGTAAAATGGAGTTATTGAGTGCAGGAATCGACATGTAAACAACATGGACAAAACTATGCTGATCGAGATTTGTATTCCTCGACATTACTGGAAAGAGGCAGTTCAAGGTGCAGTGTTTAATCAAAATCAAATAGGGCTATATATAGGTGAGATAAAGACACCATATGAATTGTGGCATGGAAAGAAGACCTCCTTGAAATATTTTCATGTTTTTGGAAGAAAATGTTTCATCCGAAAAAAAGAAGTAAATCAAGGGAAGTATATTGACAATGCAGATAAAGGAATATTTCTTGGATACTCAATGAATGGAAAAGCCTAAAAGTGTTTCAATAAGAACTTGGGAAGAATTGTGTAAATTAGTGATGTTAATATCATTGAAGAGAAAAACATTAATGATTCAAGGAATTCTTATGCTGATGGGATAAAAGATGAGGAAGAATGTGAACATGGAAAAAATGCTAATATAGAGATAGAGGAAGGTGTGAAAAACTCTCAGGAATCACATCATGATGTTAAATCTAAAGAAGAATCAGAAGAGGAAGCCATAGCTGGAGAGAATTCTGTTTAACCCCAAAGTATATATCGAAGAGTATAGATTGATCATTCCAACATTATCAGAGATAGGAATTCACCTTCATAGAGAAGGAGAATGAGGAATAATGCACAATATAAATTTATATCTATTGTGGAACCATCCTCACTTGAAGAGGTTATAAAGGATGAGTTATGGGTAAAAGCAATGAAAGAAGAGTTAGATCAGATTGAAAAAAAATCAGACTTGGGATCTGGTAAAAAGAATCGAAGGTCACAATTTGATTGGTATGAAGTGGATTTTCAAGAAGAAATTTGATGATCATGGAAATGTGATCAGAAATAATGTATGGTTGGTCTATAAGGGATATTCACAAATAAAAGGTGTTGATGTTGAAGATACATTTTCTCTTGTAGCAATACTGGAGTCAATCGGACTATTTCTTGCCATGGAAATCCAAATAGGTTATAAAGTGTATCAAATGAACATAAAAATTTCATTTTTAAATGAAGTATTAGAATAAGAAGTATACATTGAACAAATTGTAGGGTTCATATTTGGAAATGATGAACTGAAGGTTTAAAATTTAAAGAAAGCCCTCTATGGTCTGAAAC
The DNA here is from genome assembly GCA_963277665.1 of Viscum album. NCBI lineage: Eukaryota > Viridiplantae > Streptophyta > Magnoliopsida > Santalales > Viscaceae > Viscum > Viscum album. The sequence goes on along the minus strand of OY728122.1, from coordinate 570,683,885 downwards.
AAGCACTACAGGCATGGTACTATCGGTTGGAATCTTATCTAAGAAAGATTGAATTTAAAAGAGGAGGAGTGGATCACAATATCTATGTGAATAATTATCAAAAGGATCAGTTCATGGTATTGGTATACATGGATGATATTATTTTCGGTGGAAGTAGGCATGGATTAGTGGATGAATTTTCCAATCACATGAAATCAAAATCTAAAATGTTCATGATTGGTGAACTCACATACTTTTTAGGGTTGCAGGTTGTTGACCTCGCCTATTTTGATAATCACAATTATGCTTTAATATGTTTTGATAATCTCAATTATGCTTTAATATGTGTTTATAATCCCATATATATGTTAAATTATATTGTCAAAAATATCAAAATAATCATTAGAATATGTTAATCAATGTTTATTTATGTTTATACATGCTTTGAAATAATTCTAACTCAATCTGGATATGATTTGAATAGAAAAGATAAGTATTAAGTGTTGATTCACTAATACAGACCTACAGGTACATAGTCTACCGATAAGTAAAGGTCAATGATAGACCAAGATTCATGTGACACAAGTTCACTGGTACATAGTTAGTGATACAAGCTACCGATACAAATAGACATACAGACAACTACCAATACAAGCCTGCTGATACAGACAGATAGCTACCGCTACAAAGTCTACCGATACAAGAATGCCACCAGTACAAAAGAGATACCGATAGAAGGAGCTACTGATGGAAAGAGATACTGATACATAGAGATACTATTATAAAGAGTAACAGCTACCGACACAAGACATACTGACTCAAGTCCACCGTTACAAGATTACTGATGGAGAGATAGCTACCGATGGAAACCAGTCAGCATTTATCTAAACCATACTTATGTTTTTCTATTAATAACAGACATTTTTGGTGCTTTTAATGCAACTTCTATTAATTAATTAATGTGTGATGAATGTCAGGGAACCATACCTCATACCTGAAAAAGCAATCATGTATTTTGTCAGACCACTTGAGCTATAAAAGGAAAGACAAAAGCCGTGCATAAAAGTGTGTGTGTAAAAAGAAGTGAAAAGCTGATGGGTGTGGTGGTATACAAAGACACCCATCTGATAAAAAAAGAACATATGCACCATAGCTTAAAGCGGAGAAGAACTTTTGCTGAAAGCTGAGGGACATTGTTGTGTTGCAAAGCCTACTGCAACCTCGAGTTAAACATCAATACAAGGAAATCAAGGAACAGAACTATGACACTATCTTTCTCAGAAAAATTCAGAGGACTCAAACAACATCTGCTCAATCCAAAAGGAGTCCAGAGCTACATTTCCATCACACAGAGCCTTCTAAACCCATCTCATATCTTTTTAGCACTATTGTGATTTTCTTATTTACTTTTTGAGTACTCTGTGTGATTTCTTATACACACACTAACTCCTGAGAATAATTGGAGGATATCTAAAAATCTTCACTCAAATCCTCTGACTCCTTTTGGTTCCCATTGTGAATTGTGGTAGAGGTCAAGTGTGACCTGGATAGCCTGTGTGCTATTGTTTTGGTTTTTCCCACGTATAATTGTGGTAGAGTTCTGAGGACCTAGACAGTCTGAGTACTACAATAAACCCCAATCCAGGGTGTGGATCATAGTTTATATAAAACTTTTTGAGAGGACTAATTCTCATTTTGAGACTGAACCTCTTGGTTAAAACTGTAGTTCTTGTATATTTTGTTTTAAACTATATTGAATATTCCATTTCTAAGTACTTTAAATTCAAATTTGTTTTAAATTAACTCTGATAGTTAAACTAGAATGTGTTTGTATTTATTGTAAATCATTAGGTTAGTTTCAGAAGCTAATCTAATCTTCAGATTATATTAACTGAGAACTAATCAATCTCTTGATAACCTAACTGACCCTTTACTGTATTACAAATTCACTACAGTTTAGCTTGTTGTTTAAATTGGGGGATTTTAATAGAAATTTTTTTAATAGAAATTTTTAATTGGAACTCAATTCACCCCCCTATTGAGTATCTACTCTGACCAACATTAGATATCAGAGGCAAGTTGTATTTATAAAGGATTTCCAAACACTCTATTTTTTCAACTTTGATTTTAGTTGTATCTTAAAGATCATAAATTTCTGTTAGTTCTAAATTTTATCTCTTTAAATATATTTGCTAAAATCTAATTATGGATAATATACTAGAAGTTGTTGCTACCAACAGGCCACCTTTCTTTAATGGTGTTAATTATGGCCAATGGAAAATGAAAATGAAAATTCATTTAGAAAGTATGGGATTTGACATCTGGACTGCTATAGAGACTCGGTATAAGATTCCAGAAACTGAAAGAACTACTTGGTATGAACCTAATAAAATAGCTTACAATAATAATTGTAAAGAAATGAATGCCCTGTATTTTGCTTTAGGCGATGAATAATTTAATCGAATATCTGCTTGTAAAACTGCTTATAAAATTTGGGATTCTTTGGGTGTTTATCATGAGGGAAAACCCAATGTTAAGGAAATGAGACTAAAAACTTACACTATTAAGTATGAAAAATTTAAAATGAAACCTGATGAACCTATTTCTGACATGTATCTCAGGTTCAATGATATTGTAAATACAATGAGCTCACTTGGAAAAGTTGTTCCTGCAAAAGAGCAAATCATGAGGTTACTTAGATTTCTGCCAGACAGATGGAGAGGCACATCAGTTTCAATAAGAGAATAATGTGATATAAGTTCACTACCTGTTAAAGATCTTATTGGTAATTTAATGATGTATGAAGAATAACTGAAGGTAAACAAGGAAGAATATTATGAACCAATAAAGAAATCAGTAGCCTTCAAGACCTCTGATTCAAAAAACAAGGAAAAAGGAAAAATTAAAAGTGAAAGTGATAGCTCAAGATGTGATGAAAGTGCATCAGACAGTGATGCTGAAATGGATCAGATAGCCAGATGATTTAAGAATTTTTATAGAAAGAATAAGTTTTTCAGAAAATCCAATTACAAGAGAAAGTATGACAATAAAGGTCATTGGAAGAAATATTGTAAAAGGACTGATAAAAGTGATGACATAGTTTGTTAAGAATGCAAGAGGAAAGTACATGTGAAAGCTAACTGTACAAAGATAAAATACAAGAATAAATATGAGTACAAGGACAAAAAATATAAGAAAGAAATGAAAGGAAACTAGAGTGCTTCAGAAGATAGTTCAAGTGATTCTGACTCCACTCAGGATGAAAAATCTCAAAAGGCTAATATGTGTTTCATGAAAACACATTTGAGGTAACATTGGATGTTCCTACTTTAAATTCTTATTATTCTGGAGATGATTCTGATTCTAAAAACATTTCTATTGAAGAGTTATTTGAATATTGTAATATGTTAGAAGATACTTTCAATGAGCTGAAAGATAAGTATAAAACCTTAAAGAAACAGTATGATTTAACTAGCACTGTCAAATCTGCATTAGAAGTAGAAAAGGAAAATAATGCTCAACTGTTAAAGGAGAATACTCAACTTAAACTATCCAATGAGGAACTTAGAATATATTTGGAAAAGTTCACAAATGGAAAGAATACTTTAACTCAAATGCTTGGAAAACAAGTTTCACCAAAGTATACTACTAGTCTAGGCTATCAACCTGGAAAGAGATAGCTTGTTAAGAATAAATTTGTTCCTAAATCTAGATAGTATGATGCTAGTTCCAGTTTTGGAAATTCTTATGCCTCAACTGGCTATTCACATAGTTATAGATAAAACAAAGTTTATCTTTCAAAATATTTTGAATCTATTGATTGTATGATACCTATTAGACAAATCTGGATTCCAAAAGTTTTGCTTGCTAACCTGTCTGGACCCAAGAAAATATGGGTACCAAAATCATTTTTTGTTTAAACCTGTTTTGTAGGAGACTTGCTTGAAGAGTTTCCATAAGAAGATATGGTACTTGGATAGTGGATGTTCAAGGCATATGACTGGAGATTACTCATGTTTCAAGAGTTTAATCAAGGTCGATGGAGGGCATGTCACCTTTGGTGATAATTCAAAAGAAAAAATAATTGGATTAGGTCAGATTGGTAACACTGATTCAGTTTTACTTTCTAATGTTTTATTTATTGATGGATTAAAATACAATCTGTTAAGCATTTCTCAGTTGTGTGGTGATGGTTTCAATGTTAAATTTGAAAATGATGCTTTCCATGTATTTGATTCTAAAAATGTTTTAGTATTTTCTACATTGAGAAATGAAAATGTTTATGCTATAGATTTAAATTCTTTAGCCAAACAAAAGGTTACCTATTTAAATGATTTTCATAGAGAATCTTGGCTATGGAATAGAAAATTAGGACACTAAAATGTTCATTCACTTAAGAAACTGACTAAGAAAATTTTAGTTAGAGACCTACCTCAACTAAAATTCCCATTATACAAAGTTTGTACTCCATGTCAAAAGGGAAAGCAACATAAAGTTTCATTCAAATTAAAGAAAGAAGTTTCAACTTCTCAACCTCTCGAGTTGGTTCACATTGACTTGTTTGGACCTTCTAGATTTTCTAGTTTAAATGGGAAGCACTATGTTTATGTCTTAGTAGATGACTTTTCTAGATACACTTGGGTATACTTTCTTGCTCACAAAAGTGAAGATTGTTCTTATTTTATGAAATATTCCAAGTCTGTAGAAAACCTAAGTGGACTTAAGATTAAGACTTTGAGAAGTGACCATAGTCGTGAGTTTGAAAATCATGAGTTTGAATCTTACTGCTCACACAATGGCTATAGTCACAACTTTTCTACCCCTAAGACACCTCAACAGAATGGTGTATTAGAAAGAAGAAATAGAACCCATCAAGAAATTGCATGAAATATGCTCAATGAATATGATTTACCTGTTTATTTTTGGGTTGAAGCTGTGAATACATCTTGTTATATTATAAATAGAGTCTTCATTAGACTTGTTCTCAAGAAGACCCCTTATGAACTATGGAATAATAAGAAGCCTAAAGTTAGATACTTCAGAGTTTTTGGTTGAAAAATATTTATTCTCAATACTAAGGATAATCTTGAAAAGTTTTATTCTAAAAGTGATGAGGGAATCTTTCTAGGTTACTCTATAACCAGTAAATCTTATAGAGTCTTTAACAAAAGAACCAAATGTGTGGAAGAATCTGTTTACATTAAATTTGATGAAACTGATCCACATGAACCTAAATCTTCTCTTGAAAATCTTGAAGAATATCTCTCTATTCTGGAACTTAATGATAAAATCAGTGAACCTGTTGTAAAGACAACCAGTTCTAGAAATATTCCAGAATATGCTCCTGGTGAACCCGAGCATAGAGAATAACCTGAAATTTCTAGTCCTACGTTTACTATATCAACTAGGATTCTAAAGAATCATCATTTAGATGTTGTTGTTGGTAATCTTGATAGAGGGGCACGGACTAGATCTTCTCTAAGAAACTAGGTTGAACATCAAGCAATTATTTCACAGTTAGAACCTAAAAATATCAATGATGCAATCAATGATGAATTTTTGGTAATTGATATGCAAGAAGAATTAAATCAATTTGAAAGAAACAAAATATGGGAATTAGTTGAAAGACCTAAGGAAACTTTGACCATAGGCACTAAATGGGTATTTAGAAATAAAGTTCATGAATCAGGAAATATCATTAGAAACAAAGAAAGGATAGTTGCACAAAGTTATATTCAAGAAGAGGGAATAGACTATGAGGAAACCTTTGCACCTATAGCTAGATTAGAAGCTATTAGGATTATACTTGCCTATGCTACTCATCTGAATTTCAAGTTATATCAAATGGATGTTAAAAGTGATTTTATAAATGTTTTTATAATTGTAGATTTTTTTTTGAACAACCACCTGGATTTACTAATCCTTATTTTCCAAATCGATTTTTTAAGCTCTCTAACGCTTTATATGGTTTAAAACAAGCTCCGTGATCTTGGTATAATAGACTTAGTAGCTTTCTTATTTTAAAAGATTTTTCTAAAGGGATTGCTGATCCAAATCTCTTCATTAAAATAATTTCCAAAGATGTTTGGATAGTGAAAATCTATTTTGAGGATATTATTTTTGGATCTTCTAAAAATACTTTGTGTATTGATTTTTCAAAGAGTATACAAAATGAATTTGAAATGAGTTTAATGGGAGAACTCAAATATTTTCTTGGATTTCAAGTTCTTCAAAATGAAAATGATATTATTTTAAATCAAAGTAAATATACAAAGGACCTCTTAAAACATTTTGGTTTAGATTGTATTAAGGAAAGTGATAGACCTATGAGTACTAGTTGTAAGTTGGATGCTGATGAAACTAGAAAAATAGTGGATCAAACCAACTACATATGTATGATAGGGATTCTGCTTTACCTTATTGCTAGTCGACCAGATATTATGTTTAGTGTGTGTGTGTGTGTGGAAGATTTCAAGATAATCTAAAATAGTCACACTTTCTTGCTGTTAAAAGAATTTTCAAATATCTTAAACATACTACTAACTTAGGATTATTTTATCCAAAAGGATAATCATTTTATTTAATAAGTTATTCAGATACTAAATTTGATGGTTGCAAGTTAGATAAAAAGAGCACTTCTGGAACATGTCATATTCTAGGTAATTCCCTGATATCTTGGTGTAGTAAAAAGTAGAACTCTATTGCATTGTATACTACTGAAGTAGAATATATTTCTGTCGGTAGTTGCTGTGCAAAAATTCTGTGGATGAAACACACATTATTGGACTACAGATATCAATCTATACATGTGTTTATAAACTATGATAACACTAGTGCGATTAACATCTCTAAGAATCTCATGTCTCACTCTAGGACCAAACATATATATGTAAGGCACCACTTTTTGAGATATAATTACCAAAAGGGTGATATTACTCTTGAATTTATAGATACTGAACATCAATTAGCTAACATATTTACCAAAGCTTTAAGTTCAGATAGGTTAAGTTATATTAGACATGAGTTAGGAATGATAGAATTTTTAGAGACAAATCCTCACCGTTAGCCAAATCCTCACTATTAGCCAAATCCTCACCGTTAGCCAAATCTTCACCGTTAGCCAAATCCTCACCTTTAGCCAAATCCTCACCATTAGCCAAATCCTCACAGTTATCCAAATCCTCATCGTTAGCCAAATCCTCACTGGTATAAACCTCACTATTATACCTCAATGGTATAAACCTCACTATTATACCTCACTGATATGAAACTCACAGATATAGCTCACCGATAAAAATATCTCACCGTTAGGAATCCTCACCGGTATGTATTACCGTTAGGTTGCGCTATTTTTAAAAAAATTTATCTTTAGATGCCGAAATATGTATCATTTGTATTTTAATTATTATGTTTTATTTATTTATTTTATGATTCCTAAATAATAAAACATAAGTCTTGACCTCATCTCGATCCACCTCAAACCCTTTACCTTCAAGCCTTAGCTCCCAAATCTTCATTTCTCTCGAACCCTAAGCCTCGCAATTCGCAGAATGGAAAGAGTGAAGAGACCATCAGTCAGCAAAAAGGATGATGAGCCGAATCTAAAGAGACTCAAATGAGAGTCTAGTGGTGGCAGTGAAATGAAGAAACCTACAAATCTGCATCTCTTTCAAAGGGAGATAGTAGTTGAGAAAGAGCTATGTGTGGACTGGTTGATGACCAGTAAGTCTTTAGTTCTAGAAGTACTGGAGGTGCAGAAATGGGTAGAGTGCTTCTCGAATAACAACGGTCCTTATTATCTGAAGCTGGTAAAATAATTCTATGATTTTTTTCATTTTGAGAAATTAGAAGTTGAGAACAGGATGGTATCAGTAGTGAATGGTAGGACAATATCTTTTTCTTCTATTGAGTGGGATGAGTGCCTGAAAGTTCCACATGAAGGAGAGTTTGGGTATTTCTCAAAATCAATACCTCCTACCAGTGACATCTTTGAGTATGAAGTTGCTTTGGAATAATTAACATGAGATGACACACCAATAAAAGTAGTTGTTGCAGAAATGGATGAAGAGAACCGGTTACTATTCAAGTTCATCCAACATGAGCTAAGTCCAAGAAGAGGGGACTTTGAAAATCTGAAATACCAAGATATTTATTTATTACATTTTTTGAGGCATGGTGTCAAGGTTGATTTGGGTAGGCTTATGATGATTCAAATTTAAGATATGACCAGGCCAAAGTCAAAAACTAATGCTCTATTCTTTGCAAAGATGATCTATATGATGATCAAGGTAAGAGATCTGGCTAAGTCTCAGGATGAGATAGTGGTTATGAAAGACAACTTTTGTATTAAAAAAACTGTTTGTAAATACATGAAGATCAATTGGAATCCGTGGAGAAGAGAATGGTTCAGTGATTAAGGGAAGTTGTATGACAAGTTTAATCTTGTAGATCATCCTTCTAGGCCTAAGGATGTGAGGGATCTAGGTCTAGGACCTCATGAAGAGGAACCTCAGTATAGTGATGATACTGATGAAGATGATACCTCTGTAGCTGATGGAAGGGATCTGGACTAGCCTCCAAGTCCTATTGTAGAAATTGTATCATTTGGAAAGGGAACAATGTTGGGAGTAAGCAATAAAGAAGCCCCTATTGTTGAGGAAGACCAACCTGCTCCAGAAAATGAGGAAGAAGAAGAATATGAAACTAAATCATCTATTTGTGTCTTCTTGAGTCTCAGTTCACTGATTGGGCACTCCTCAATGCCTACTGAGGAAATTTTTGAAGTAGACAGACCAGCACCTATTCCTGAGGATCCTCCTGCAGTTGGATAAATGGAGATGGTAGTGGAGAATTATTCTGAGGAAGACCGAGCTGATGAGGGTGATATTGATATACATATACATAAGAATGAACAAATTGAGGGGGAGCATCCAATCATACTTGGTACTGTTTCAGTAGCTCATGAGATTGAAGACTGGGCAGAAGACCCATGTTTTGTAGTTTGTGGGTTAGACTATCCTGATTATGAAGTTGAAATACCCATCAATAGACCACAAGTTAACTATAATTTCTTTTCTGAGTTTTTACCTGAGGATGTGATAAGAAAAGATGATCTAGATCAGTTGAAGTCTGATCTTTATACCTCGTTTGTATAAGAGATATGAAGAGTGGAAACCTCTTTAATATCATCCATTCAATCTGTTATGCGTGACTCTGTGGCTAGTATTGTGTCAAAAATATCACCTGTAGTTGTGCCTGACAATCTGGTTACTAAGGATGATCTTGAGTCTTTAAAGGCTGAGTTGAAGGACACTTGGACGGAATCTATTGCAGATTTAAAAGAATTTATTTTTTGAATAGATGAGAAATATAGAAAAATATATATAACTATCTCTTGGGTGTATGGTGTCATGCCCTATAACAGAGATGATGAATGATATAAGAGTATGTTATTCTCAGATTGGGAGCTGGACAGGAGCTGTTGTTGCCTTGAAGTAGTCTGTTGCTTCTCTAACTACCTTGAGTAGTTCTCAAGCTCAAATTAATGCTAATATAAATTACATTAAAGGTGTAGTAAGGAAAGTTTTGTATGTCTTTGAAGCTTTTAAGAATTCTGTCAAAGATCATGTGAGCACCCCAGATTTGGTTGTCCAGAAGCTGATAAGCAACTTGACCCAATCATTCAAGGAGACTGTAGCATTCACTGTTAATCCTCTTTCTTCATCCAGTGCTTTAGTAGATTTTGAGTAATTTAGAGCTATGCTGAAAGAGGATCTTGTTCAGGCTAGTACCAGTAGCTCATATGATTCTCAGGTATTGTCTACCTCAAGAGATATCATAAAATTTGTTCAGGAGAATATAAGAGATGCTACTACTGCTCAGAAAGAAATCAAGGATAAGATTGATCTATATTTTCATAAAGTTTACACCAAGCATCATCTCAACATCCATTTCAAGATTATGTTAGATAACATGAAACTACCTCCAGTCACTCAAGATTTCAGAGAACAAGTGAGCAAGATCAGGGAGTTGACTCCTGCTCTAGATAAATTTATGGAGAACAAGGATGACTTATCTCTGTTATGGAGAGAGGAGGAGGAATCATTATGGACTTTAGGAATCTATTACTACCATTTTTTCATGTCGAAATTACTCCTATCATTACACCTCCAGCTCTGTCTACCTCTGCTCAGACTTCCTCCAATCCTCATATGACACCGGTTCAATATATCAGAAGCTTGACACCATTGATTACTCCAAGGAGTACCCACTACAGGCCAGGAACATTCTCTTTTTCTGAACCTCCAGTGGTGCTTTCTGGAGTTCCCAAGCCTGATTCTACCTTCGAACCCAAAGCCAAATCCAAAGTGGACATTCAGGAGGTGGATTGAATAGTGTCTAGGACATTTGATAGGAATCACATGTAATCTTTTTGTCTCTATTTTGTATTTTCCTGTATCTTTCTTCCCCAAGAAATACATATGATCCTATTATCTTCTACCATCTGATTACTTATCTCAATCTTTGTTTCCTACTTTTTCTAATCACAAAGGGGGAGAAATATGAGTATACTATATATGAGACATATGGGCATAAGAAAGGGGGAGAAATATGAGAAATATGATAAATATGATAAATATGAGCATAATTTAATTTTACCATAATATAATTCTACCTCTAATACTTTTGTTTTATATCTCTAATACAGTTGTTTCATACCTCTGATACATTTGCATATAATACTCTATTCTCTGATACATTTTAAAATGTCATTACTTACACTGATAATTGAGACTCAATGTATTTTATACTGATATCTTAATGATTATTTTGGATTATAATACCATAATTTGTGATTATCAAAAAGGGGGATATTGTTGACCTCACCTGTTTTGATAATCCCAATTATGATTTAATATGTTTTGATAATATCAATTATGCTTTAACATGTGTTTATAATCCTATATATATGTTAAATTATGTTGACAAAAATATCAAAATAATCATTGGTATATGTTAATCAATGTTTATCTATGTTTATACATGCTTTGAAATAATTCTAACTCAGTCTAGATATGATTTGCATAGAACAGATAAGTATAAGTGTTGAGTCACTGATACAGACCTACCGGTACATAATCTACCGATAAGTAAAGCTCACTGATAGACCAAGCTTCCCGTGACACAAGGTCACTAGTACATAGTTACCGATACAAGCTACTGATACAAACAGACAGACAGACAGCTACTGATACAAGTCTGGGATACAGAAAGACAGCTACCGATACAAATTCTACCGATACAAGAATGCCACTAGTAAAAAAGAGCTACCGATAGAGGGAGATACTTATGGAAAGAGCTATCGATATATAGATCTATTGTTATAAAGAGTAACAACTACCGACAGAAGACATATTGACTCAAGTCCACCATTACAAGCTTACTTATGGAGAGAGTGCTACCAATGGAAACCAATCACTAGTTCTATAAACCCTACTTATGTTTTTTTATTAATAACAGTCATATTTGGTGCTTTTAATGCAACTGCTATTAATTAATTAATGTGTGATGAATGTTAGGGAACCATACCTCGTACCTGTAGAATCAATCATGTTTTTTGTCGGACCACTTGAGCTATAAAAGGAAAGACAAAAGCCGCGCATAAAATTATGTGTGGAAAAGAAGTGAAAAAGCTACTGGGTGTGGTGGTATACTAAGATACACATCTGATACAAAAAGAACATATGCACCAGAGCTTAAAGATGAGAAGAAATTTTTTGGAAAACTGAGGGACATTGTTGTGCTGCAAATCCTACTGCAACCTTGAGTAAAACTTTAATACAAGGAAGTCAAGGAATAGAACTACGACAATCTATTTCTCAAAAAAATTCAGAGAAGGACTCAAACAACATTTACTCAATCCAAAAGGAGTCCAGAGCTGCATTTTCATCACATAGAGCCTTCTAAACCCATCTCATATCTTTTTAGCTCTATTGTGATTTTCTTATTTACTTTTCGATTACTCTATGTGATTTCTTAGACACACACTGACTCCTGAGCATAACTGGAGGATATCTAAAAATCATCACTCAAATCTTCTGAATCCTTTTAGTTCCCACTGTGAATTGTGGTAGAGGTCAAGTGTGACCAGGATAGCATGTGTGCTATTGTTTTGGTTTTTCCCACATATAACTGTGGTAGAGGTCTGAGGACCTGGACAGCCTAATTACTGTTGTAAACCCCGATATAGGGTGTAGATAATAGTTTATATAAAACTGTTTGAGAGGACTAAGTCTCAGCTTCATACTGAACCTCTTTCTTAAAACTGATGTGCTTGTTTATTTTGTTTTAAACTATATTGAATATGCTGATGTTAAGTACTTTAAATTCAAATATGTTTTAAAGTAAATCTGATATTTAAACTAGAAAGTGTTTTTATTTATTGTAAAGAATTAGGTTAGTTTCAAAATCTAATCTAATCTTTAGATTAGATTAACTGAGAACTAATCAATCTCTTGATAACCTAACTAACCCTTTACTATATTAAAAATTCACTATAGTTTAGCTTGTTCTTTAAATTGGGAGATTTTAATAGAAATCTTTTTGACAGAAATTTTTAATTGGAACTCAATTCACCCCCTCTTGAGTATCCACTCTGACCAATGCAGGTGATTCAGAAGAAGGATTATACTTTCATTTTTCAGGAAAAGTATGCAAGAGATCTATCGAAGAAATTCAATATGCATGATTCCAAACAAATTTCGACTCCAAACCAATTTAAACTCTGATTGCGGTTGGAATGAAGCTTAGGAAGCATGAGGATGGAACTTCTATAGATCCCACCATGTCCAGAAGAATCATTGGAATCCAACTATACCTAATGGAGACACTACCAGATATTGTCTTTGCAAATTTCCTTGCAACCCACTTTCAGAGTAATTCGAAGGAAGAACATATGGTGGAGAATTCTATATTGGAAAGAAATGTGTGGGCTGATAAAGTAATAAATAGGAAATTACTTCACTTAGTACTGCTGAATCTAAATATATATCTGCTACCAAGGTGTGCACTCAATTACTTTGGATGAAGTAGCAACAGATTAACATAGGTGATGAGGTGAAACAAATAATGGTGATTTAATGTGATAACAAGAGTGCAATTGATCTTACAAAAAATCTTGTTTATCATTCTCGTATGAAACATATTGAGATCAGATATCACTTCATCAAGGAAAAATTTCAACAAGGCGTGATCAAAATGGACCATGTGGGAACTGATGAACATGTGACTGAAATTATGACAAAGCCACTGTCAGTGGCTGTGTTTGAGAAACATCGGTTGAACCTTGGTGTTCAGCCACCTCCCAGTGTATAAGGAGGTTATGATATTACCCTCTCCCAAATTATTTTAACTATGTTAATCTATTTGTGGAATTTTTGAAGGTGTATGAGGGATATTTGATCTAGGATTCGTATGTTCTAATCTCTATAATGTTTAAATATCATTCTTTGGGTTTCTTTCCAATGGGGGAGAATGGATAAATTCAATAGAGAGTGATCTTTTTTTATGGATATAGGAAAGATGAAAAACATAAAAAACCAAAACTTAAACTATGGTGGATAAAATAAAAGAATGAGAACTCAATTCATGTCCTCTCTCTTGTTTTCTACACTGAGCACTACTCACATAGACTTAGAGTGATGGCTGAGTTGTTTCTTGAAGGTTCAGTTTTTGATCATGGTTGGTGTATTAGTGAATTTATCTAGATATTTCCAACAAACCCAAAGGGGGAGATTGTTGGAACCAAGGCTGTTCGTTGATAATAATGGTGTTTTGTTTGTGTTTGTTGTCAATCTGCACATGGTTGGCTAGGGAGTTCACAGATAATGGGGTCATACGTTTGAGGAACAAAGGAGTATTGAAGGTGGTTCAGCTTCCCAGTGTTCTCCAAATTTTTAGGCCTCAAAATCAGGAGTTTGGTGATGGTTTGTGGCTGCATGCGGAACGGTATGTGGAGCGGTGCGTAGAACCAAAAAAGTTTTGCAGCAACGATATGTGATGAAGGCATGTGGTACGCGAAACGGTATGCGGTGAAGGTATGCGGTATGCGGAATGTTGTCGAAAACGGTTCACAGCGATGGTACGCGGTGAAGGTTTGTGGTATGTGGAATGTTGTCAAAAATGGTATGCAGCAATGGTACGTGGAGAAGGCGTGTGGTGCACGGAATGATGAAGGATGGTGGGATTGATGTGGTTCGTGAAACAGGAGTGGTTCATGAAACTGGATTGGTACGTGGTGGAGGCTAACAGTACGCAGATGGAGTTCAGTTTACAGTGAAGATTGTCCCATATTGAAAATTTGGGTAAATCATAATATTGAAATTTTTAGAGTTATGTGCCAATTTAAGGGGCAGTAATCCCCTTTGTTAAATGAAGATATTTGAGATTAAAATTTCACGAAGAAATCTGTAGAAGTACAAAGTGTTTTGTAGAGGAGTAGAATGTATGTAGAGAGAATCATCCACGTATGGAAAACAGACTGTTGAAGAGAGTGCGGTTCGCGTAGGAAGCTCCTACAGTATGAAACAGAGCAAGGTAGTACGTGGAGAAGAACGGTACGCAGAGGAGTGGAGAAGTACGCAGAGTAGGGCAGTATGCAGATAAGGGAAGTTCATAGAGGATATAGATGGTATGAAGAAATAGTAGTGGTACACATAAACAGCAGTGGAACGCAGAAACATTAGCAGTACGTGGAACACCCAATGAATCTTGAAAATCAACCAAATCAGTTTGCGAAATTAATTTCCAAAACATATCAGTGTACGTAAAAATAAATTACATCTATGGGTGATTATGAGACTTCAACTGATCATCCATTTGTAGTTTAGGATCCATGATCTAATGTTAAACCAATGAAGGGACCTTCAAGTCGATAAACTGAGTAAATATTCTTCCAATGCAATGAGCAAGGGGGAGTCAGCGGAAGTGATACAAGGGACACAGTGTGCTATCCTAAAAACCATGTAAAGGTAGTTCCCTTGGCACAAAGTGAGTGTGTTAAACTCCTATAGTCCACAACTTGTGAAGATTAGTGGTTTTTCATACAACCAACACATTTTCGATGTATGCTCCTTGGACGCAGCCCTTAGTGGTGAACCAAGTAAAATTACTGTGTCATTGCTTTGAATGTGATTTTTTATTTTCTACACATCCTCTTTATATAGGTTTAGAAGGATCCTACCAACATGTGAACTATATCCATCAGTCTAAAAGAAAAATTTGACACCCTGATTCACCCCTCCCCACTCAAGGTGTTCTGGGGTCCTTCAGGATCGACGTCAACAAGAATAGTAAATCCAATCAGTATGAAACATTTCCAATTCTTTTAGTAGTATCAAAAGTTCTAACATACCTTGTATAAGCTTCCCTTGTTTACCAATATAATGGTGACCTTGGTGAGGTTCCACCATTAGAAACACCCAGTCACCCACTGAGAATTCCAAGGCTCGGTGCCACTAATCAACATAAGGCTTATGGAGGATTTTCACCATCAAAAACCACTATCTAATCAATCGAACATTATCATAGGTATATTTTATAGGTCTCAATACCGGAAAAGAATCATTTCCCACTTCCATCCAGCATAGAAGCGACTAACTTGGATAACCATAAAGAACTTCAAAGGGATCCATTTTAATTGAGTATTGGTAACTATTATTATAGAAAAACTCTACCAATACCAAATGTTTATCCCATGAGCCAATGAAATCCAACACACATACACAGATCATGTGTTACAAAATCTATTCTCCCACTCAATTTGAAAATCCATTTGAGTTTTATATGTCATACTAAGTTTGACCTATGACCATATTTCCTTTTGAAGACCTTTACAAAACTGAGAAGTAAAATAGGGGCCCCTGTAAGAAATAATAACTGATAGAACACCATGAAGCCTCAAAATATTTTGAACATAAGACCAGGCCATCTAATCCTCTTTGGTCAAATCCTTGATCTGGGTGAAATGGGAAGATTTATTCAGACGATCAATAACCACCCAAACATTGTTCCTTCCCCAAGACATATGAGGAAACCCAATGATGAAGTTCATGGAAACATCATCCCGCTTACAAGTAGGAATGGGGAGTGGATGAAGAAAACCTGAGGCACTCTAGTGCCCAACTTTAACTAAATGACAACTATTGAAACTAGATAAGAATTCCGGTATATCACGCATCATACATGCCCCCCAAAATCAATGACGCATGTTGTGTAACATCTTGGTGGTACTAGGATGAACATCCCACTGAGATGAGTGTTTGTCTTACATCACCACCTTCCTCAAAGATAATAGTTCAATGAAACAAACCTTTAAATGAAGGATTCCCTAAGATAAAATTGACCAACTATCAAACACCCCGCCACCATTAAGAAGCTTCCTAGAGCACTTATGAAACTCATCATTAAGATTATCTTATAAAATCAGCTCCAGAAGGTAGGGAATCAACTGAATACTAGCCAAGAACATTCATCCACTATACTCATTGGCTTTCAAGTGCATCTGGGAAAAATTCCCCATCATAGTCCATTCATCACTAGACTCCTTTACAGCTTGCACCAACTTCATTCTTCATGGGGGAATATGCCACCAAATTTCCTTTTTCTGGGGTATAGACAATATCAAAGTCAAACCCCTCAAGGTACCCAACCCATCAACGCTGCCTCAAATTTAGATCCTTCTTGTAAAAAAAATATGTCAAACTCTTGTGGTCAAATTAAACTATAAATTCTCCCCTGAAGATATTGTAATGCCACGTCTTTAAGGAATAAATCACTGCTACCAGTTCTAGGTCATGTGTTGGGTAATTCATTTTATGTTGTTGGAGTTAGAGAGAGCCTACATTGTAATCCTACATCAACACACACCCAAGAACCATACCTGAAGCATAAAATTATACCATGTATCCCTTTTTGTATTCTAATAAGATAAAAATAGGGGCAGTGGTCAATCACTACCTGATA
The DNA here is from genome assembly GCA_963277665.1 of Viscum album. NCBI lineage: Eukaryota > Viridiplantae > Streptophyta > Magnoliopsida > Santalales > Viscaceae > Viscum > Viscum album. The sequence continues at coordinate 570,666,884 of OY728122.1, read as the reverse complement.
TCTACAAAAGATACCTGGAATTATAGGATTCTCTCAAAACTTACCCCCTTTCAAGTAAACTTAGTAATGGGTGATGGAAGCTGAGAAAAATCCATAAAAACCATATGTAGTATCCTTACAGGCCTAAGAATATATTTATCTTGAAGACATTTCTCAATTGATTCCATGAAATTACTGCTCTTATTTTCTCAGGGTTCACTGAAACACTATGCTCCTAGATCACATGACCTAGAAATTTTACTTCCTAAATTCAAAATGCGCACTTGGGGATATTTTTATAATGGAAGTGATCTGGAAGAGCTCCTAGAATGATCCTCAGGTGCTACCCATGATCTTACTCTATCCTGGAGTAGATTAGGATGTCATCCACAAACAGCATGACAAAATAGTCGAGGTGCTTATAAAATAACCAGTTCATAGGATCCATGAAAACCACCATTATATTTGTCAACCTGAATGGAATTACCAAATATTCAAAGTGTTCATACCTACTTCTGTAGCCTGACATAGGAATTTTCACCACTCTAACCCTGACCTAATGATACTCAGAATGAATTTTGATCTTGGAAAACTATCTTTCCCCTTGAGATAATAAAAAAGGTCATAAATGTGTGGAAAATGATATTTCTTCTTGTTGGGTAACTTGTTTAACTTTTTTCTAATCGATGAAAAATCATATGGATTCATCCTCATTTTTAAAAAATTGAACTAGGGAATCCTAAGGTGTGATTCTTGGGTAGATGAATCCTTTTAATTCCAATTCATCCACCTGTATATTTAATTCCCTCAACTCAGTGGGGATCATATGATATGAGGGAAGATATATCATTTGTTTTCCCAGTTCTAAGTCAATTGTGAAATCTATATACATTTTCTGAGGTAAACCTAAGGAATCATCTGGAAACACCTCTAGAAATTCATCTAATATAGAAGTTAGATCATTCTCAAAAAATCAACCCTCATCTCCCAACATAAGAGAATAAACCAAGAAAATTAGCCTGCCTAAATCTAAAAGTGGAGGTATATCTTTCCCTGATCATGGATCACATTCACCTTGAAAAACTTGATCACTATCTTGAGGTTCCAAAAATGTTACTCTCTGAAGATAAAAAATTATATACACATTGAAACACACCATCCAATCCATGATGAGGATCATATAAAAATGATCCATTTATATAACCAAGAAGTGTCATTCTAATTCAAATCCTAATAGAGTGAGAGAATAGGATGAACATTAAAAACCATGTTCCCTATTCTTTCCAAGTGGTATAACCTACTCCAAGGAATAAGGCATAAGCTCAGTTGGTAATTTCAGAATTTCCACAGCATGGGCATAAATAAAATAATTAGAATCACCCATATCAAATAAAATGATGGTGATAGATGATGTAATAAAAATAGTACCTTAAAATCTTATAGGTCATGCATATGACTATGCTGGTTCTTGGTCTATAGCATAGAGGTGCTTCATGTTTTCTAATTCTAGATATTGATTATTGAATTTTTCCTTTGCCCTGAGGTAACTCTAGCTATAGGAAGATCTGGAGTTAACACTTCACCCAGTAGTATAAGAACCCATTTCTCTCGATTCACCGGACTAAGATGAAAATTATCTATGCACTAAATATCCATCACCGCTCTAAGTGGGTGGGACACTCTTACATAACCATTTTAAGTGACCCAAATGCACACACAAATGGAAGGTCTTAGGTTAAGTTCGATACATAGATCACATATGCTTGTATCTTCTGCACTGGTGGCATACAACATATCCACCAATCACATCTACTTACATGGGTGGTCAGGAGGGGTATATAGAGCTACCCCCATTCCTATTTCCCTAATCCTCATTCTTCTCCTTATTTTTAGACATGACATTATCGGCCTAGACCATAGGTAGAGTCATACAAAAACCCAACGTAACTTCCTGATCAATTTCCATAATCAGATCTTGATCCACCACCTCATTATATGTATTCACCTTAAATAGAAATTACTATGATCAAATATTTGGATAAAAACCCATTTTAAAATGTTAATCCTTTAACTTCTCATTAGAAACCACCTTAGGTGTGAAACAGACCAATTCTACAAAACATTTGGCATACACCAACACGGTTTGATCCCCCTAATGGAGATACAAGAACTCCCAGGTCTTAGCAAGGGTTAAGGTCTTAGGGAAATACTGCTCATTGAAAATAGCCTTAAAATACTTCCATCCCATCTGATCAGGTTTCTCAGCCTGATCCATTTACTCCCACCACCTCTAAATGAGGCCTTACAACATGAATGAAGTTCATTTCACCTTGACTACTTTATGTGTCTCATGAAACTTGAATATCCTCTCAATATTTTCCACCCAATACTCCACTTATTGGGCGTCCCTACTACCATATAAGGAAGGGAATTTTTTTCTAAGGAACTCTTGGGATTTATCCATTTTCAGACCTATTCGGGTCTCCTTATCTTGAGAAAGACCAAATCCTGATCCCTGATTCAATGCTTGGATAGCCTGAACTACTGCGTCCACGATTCTTTGATCAACTGGTGAGGGAGAATTCTCTCTATAATCTTCTTGTGGTGGCACAGTAGGTCTCTAGGGAGTCATGATGCTAAATCAATTAACCAAATAAGGAAATCAAAAATACATCACCCATATAGTTTTTTAACAATAATCAAAACTTGAAATTCATATAAATTGAGATGAAACCAGAAAAAACAAAAATAATATATTAAACAAGTCCACCCCAGCTCGGTGTCTATACGCAGTCTACAGCCTATTCAACACACTAGAAGGAGGATTCAAATCAAATCTCGGACATCCCATGGTGACTCGAGGAATCTCATGAGGTGTGTTGGCCAGACACCCAACTTGAAACTAGAACCTCGTACTATAAAATTCCAAGATCCTCTCTATTTGAACACTCCTAATTAAGATGGCCTAGAGAAAGAAAATAACTTACTCTGATACCATTTTTTCATGAACCGAATAGGTCTCCCATCCAACCCAACACCCGACTCAGCCCATGAATAGGATTTAATGGAGGTTCGAATCCCCCAAGCTAGAAACTAGTGCTCGGGAATTGAGTAACACCTTTGGGAATGGTTTTGACCATGAGAATCAACTATGAACAATTCATAGAAATTACATCACATCATAACCAAAATCCATAACACGAGAGATCAAGGGAAACACTAGAATAATGAGTTGATCATTTAGTATTAACAATCAAAAACCAAAATAATCAAAAATGTAAGTGGGTTGACTAGAAAAATGAGAATCCATGAAACATGTGGTTCGATTCCCTCATTCCACCACCACCAACACCTATCCAAAGAGAAAAAACTAGTACATAGGACCACCATCACCACCATGGGAAACCCTACCCTTACCTGAATAAAAAAACAAGATTTACATACACCTAAGGGTGTATGTAGGGCGTGATCTCACTTTCCCAGTAGGATATCAGTTGATGATTCCATGTAAATATTTTATAATATAATTAAACATGATAATTTTTAAATGAAAGAAAATGATTTATTTGAAACATGATTTGTTATAAAATAAAATAAGTAATGAAAAAAATAAAAAATAGTATAAGCAGCATGGTCAACTTCTAAGTAATTAGTGTTAGTGGGGACCTAGGATCCTTGTAATATTTGTGATTAAACCTCACCGTGAAGTTACATATTCTGCTCGATCCAACCAATCCCCATCATAAATATTTATTTAGTATTGTATCGTGAACCAAATAGGCAGGTGTTTCATTATTATCATAATTTTCCTAGTCCCCCCACATATATACCAAATATTCCCATATTATTTCCCCCTTTTTAAAACATGAAATTATTTTCCTGCACAATCCAATCCATCACATGATCACACATACCATTAACAAGGGGGTTTATCCTCTTTAAAACCATATGCACACCAAAATCCAAAATTAAAAAGTTTCACACACCAAATAATTTTAGAAATTATTTAAGAAACATCCAATAATATCTAAATAATAATGAAAAATAAATACACGGAACCACCAACCTTTTACTTGAAATATTTACTAATATGAGTGGAAACCACAAACTGCATCAAGAGGAAAACCTATAAGGGAAATACCACACCAAAACCAATGATATTTAACCCAAATAAAATATATTGAACCCAAAATATGTTCAAACCCTTGTTGGGGAATAGAGAACTAAAACAGGAGGGTAGAATATACTAAAAGAAAAGAAGGGATAAGGAGATAAAGAACTTACTAGAAGGTTTTTTAAGATTCTAATCTAGAAAACCAAAAGAAAATAGAGCCCAAGGGAGTGAAGGAGGATATGGAGGTGCACTTAGGATAGAAGGGTTTGAATGGGGTGAGAAAGGGGATTTAGGTTCTTAAAATATGATAGGGGAAAGTTAGAATTGTCGAATTTTTAGAGTTCTAACAGGCCACACGGTTTGGCTACATGGTTTTCCAAACTTTTCACCAACCATGCGGCTCCTCTATCCAAGAGGGAAAGGGGGATGCACAAATTCTTGTGGAGGGTGCGCACCCATGCACTAAGACATGTGGCTTGGATAGTTCCACTATAATAGGCACATGATTTTCCCTTGGATGGACCATGGTTTTCCCTAACCATGTACCAACAATGTGCTTCCTTCTTTCCATCCCAAAACCACTATTTTTATCAAAAACTCCTTGAAAATCCATGGAATAAAGTGAGACAAAAAATAAAAGAGAAAATACCTCAAATGAACACCACAAATGTGACATTGAACACCCCCTCCCCCCACCACCACCACCACCATATTAAATAATTTCACCATTTAAATTATATTACTCTTATTAAAAAATGAAGGTACTACTGAATCATTATATCTTTGGTTTCCCATGTTTCATCCTTAAACTTTTGATTTCAATAGAGAACATAAACAAGGTTAGTAATAATGTTTCATATTAAATCATCCTTATGATCCATTACTTCTATGGATTTCCCTTCTAAGAGATATTTTTTTCCACCAGTATTTTGATAGCCCTTGCCTTTATGGGTTAGTAAAATAAAGTGAAATTTAATTTTTTTAATTTTTAGTCCTAAAGAGGGGGTATTTAGAGAATTAGGATTCAGATCAGGAATCTAAGAGTTGGAACATCTCTATAAGATGTTCTTAAATATGGTTTTAGGATCAAGGTATTCCTTATGTTATTAGGTTAATTTTTGAGAAGGGTGTTTTTAATGGCTCAAATATATGGAAATGAGAAGTTGTACCTTTTTTAGGTGTTGAAAGTGTTGATATTGGTTGTGGAATGAGATTTTAGTGTTAGATTCGGCACAAGGGTTTATTTCATATAAAATTAATTTTTAGGTGATACATATATGAATATACCATTATTTAAAGTTTTAGACAAGTTTTAAAGATTTAAATATGATTTTTTTTATTTTGAGAGTTTTGGGACTTGTAGGAAATTTTTTGGAAAAATGGTTAGGTCTTGGATGATTAATTATTTCTTAGTGAGAATTATTTTTGGAATAGATATTCTTAGAAGTACCTTTCTAGATATATTAAGAAATTTTTTATTAATAATTATTCTGGATTGGAAAATGGATAATTATTAGTCTAAGTAATTCTTTTGATCATGATTATCACATTTGGGAATGTATTTGTAAGGAACCATCCTTATGCATTACATATTCTAGTGTTTTTTAACAAGAATTCACTTATAATCATGAGGATATTTTTGGTTGATAGTTTTATAAAATTTGGCCATAAATCATAAATAACAAATCATATATTACAAAGTAGACACCTCTACTCAATATCAGTTTTTTTATAATATGAATCTTTTAAATCAAATAATGATTTATTTTCATGAAAAATATTCATGAATTTTAACTTGGATTCTTCAATTACTTTACCCATACTTAAAACCTGTAAAAAAAATTTCAAAATGTGGTATGAGCATAAAAATCTCAATAAGGGACATAAAAAATAAGAAATTCATCAGTCTAGTGAGAACATAAAAACCCATTAAAAACAATTTCTTAAAAGCAATCATTTTCCCCTAAAGGGGTATAATCATTGTTTTAAAACAAATTATATTTATCTTAACTTTAAAAATCAATAAGTTCCAAAAAAATAATAAGTTAGAATATAAAATTCATGTAGAATACTTGGGATATCATTATCATATCACTCTTACAATCACTCTTATAAATGGAATTACCATACAATTGACTTGAACCTCTATAGATCCCAATGCATTGGAGTTATATATGTTAACACCCATAACATAAGATATAATGGGATCACCTAGGATCATTAATGGGGATAAACTCATAAAGAATAATTTCCAAGGACCATTTTATTAATAAAACCCATGAAAAATCTTTTAAACCTATTTTCAAAACACTTTTGGATATCAAAATATCCTTTCCTTGTAAAAATCACTTTTAAAATTTAAAAACTACAAAAATAATAAATAAACCATTTTCATTGAAAATAATTGTGAAAATTAATAAAGGAAACATTAAATAATTGTAGTGTAATGAAGGATGAAAAATTTTATCATTCCTTATAAGTTAAAAAAATACATTCCTTTTGAATTTTTAAAAAATAATAGAAATAGGAAATTTAAAATAGGATTTTTAAAATAAAGTCCCTTACCGTAAGTCCAAATCCTCATATACGTTCATTATATTACTAAACAAATAACTTAGTTTAATAGTTTACTTTCTTAATAACCTTTTTCAAGTTTTTTTTATTTTATATCACTTATTTTCATGTTATATACAATTACTTAATAATTTAAGTTCACATTAATTGTTTTAATGATATTCGGTTCTTAAGTCCAAAATGAATTCAATATGTTGAATATCATAAAAGAGGTCATTATTCCATAATCTACAAAATAAATACCATGGGATTATTATAATTTTTATAAACAAATTATACTTTTATATCCATCCATTAAGTATGATTATGAAAAATAAACTATTTTACAATAATGGTGACGGAATGTCTTACATACACATGACTAACATTTCCATTTTTCAGCGATCATTATGGAAAGAAGGTAAGTATAATTTTTTATATCCATAATGATAATAATATATTAAATATCATATTAATTATTTAGATAAACATATATATATATATATATATATATCATTCATGTGATGTGGTGATGAAAAATAAATCACATCGCTTTGTGGACGTGGTAATCCACATGTACGTAGGACTGATGTTATTAATTTTATGTGGATGGAATGGTAATAACATAAATGCTATATAACCATTTTAGAATGATAAATATTTCACAAATATCATATATAATCATTAATTTTATCATTATAACCATCCTTGAGAGACGGTGATGGAAAACCAAATACATCGATTTGTGAGACGATAGTCCGCTGTAAACATGAATAATGAATTATTTTCCCATTTAATGGAAGTGGAGATGGATATAGTTCATTACGCTAACATAATTGCATATAAGTATGTATAGGATAATTTAATTATTATTTTATCTTGTTTTAATAAGGTTTTATGGATGTGGAATAATAAAAAAAATAGAAATGCTCGATTAAACATGATACCTCTTCTTCGGACAATCTCCTTTTCGTAAAACCTTAAGACCACTAAGGTAGGTGTTATTATAAACCCAAGACCACTATAATTAGTATAGGGATTGTAGGACGGTATTTTTTAAGTATTGGACAAAAAATGGTTTTTTATATGTGAATAAATGAGAATAAGAGGTGCCCTTTTATAAGATATGGGAGGAGCACACTTGGAATTTCTGAAAATATTAAAATATAATAAGACTATTCTAAATCCAAATGCTAAAAAATTTCTTATTAATGAATAGGGTATGAAATTTTAATTCATATATTATCCCTTTTTTCTTACTTAATATTTTTAGTATTTTTAAATAATTTAATAAAACATTATTCCCATAAAATATCATGATTTTCAATTTTGATATTATTCATTTCTTTGACTTTAAAAACATCAAAAAACAATTAAAATTTGAATAAAATATTTTATTATATCCTAAAAATGTCATTTTATAATATATAATTTCGGTATTACCTTAAATATATCACATTATATTTATTTTAATATTTTTAACATTATTTATTTAATTTTTCCATTAATTAAATAATTAATGCATCAACATTGTGTAATCATTTAAGGTAAATGTTTATTCACTAAAAATTAAAAAAATTACCTTGATGAATACATATATTTAATACTTAAAAATAATATTTATATTCAAACTTATCCTCTAGAGAACAATATATTAAAAATATTACACTTACTAAAAACAAGTGTGTGACATGTTAGACATTTCTTTAAATAAAATACTATAAAGGTCGTAATCTTATCCAAGTGTCCCAAAAAAGGTCATGAATTATAAAATTGTATTATTATGGTTTATATATTCTCATAAAATAATATTTATTTATGTTTTTTGTTCATTTAAAAGTTATCATCATTTTATTTTTAACTTAAATTACCAGATTCACCCTTTATCGTGGTAATAAAAATTACTTAGGTTACTATTCATATTGTCCAAAAATAAAATATACCTATTTAATAAAGTTGGAACAAATAATTAAAAATATGGAATCCATTTTTCAAAATTCAAAAAACATAATTTTCAGAATTTAATTTAAAATTAAACCATAAAAACTCAATGCAAAACAGTTTTTCAAAAAACTGACTCTTTTAAATATAAAATTATTTTATAAACAAATAAAGTTTAAAATCCATTTTAAAAACCCTAATTTGATTATATTAAATAAAAATGAACTAATTAAAATTTAAAATTAATCCAAAACATAATATTTCATTCTAAAATAATAAAATAAAATAAATATTTCAATAAAAATCAGTGTTTTCCCTTATTTCTTGAAAAATAAATATTTTCAAAAAAACTCAAAAAATAATCCTAATGTATTTTTGACATGATGAATTCAAAAATGAAATTAATTTTTTAAAATTAATTTTCTAAAATTTATAGAAATTAATTATAGTAGTAACTCCTAAAAAGTAATAAAAATCATTTCTGAAGAAATGGTATTTTATAAAGAATAAGATGACTTGGCTAAAAATATAGTACATATTTAAAAATAATTAATTAATACATTTGAAATGAGTAAGACCATTATATATTTCATAATGTGGTTAATACTATTCATTATCTCCAAATTAATAGCTCGGTTATAATATTATCATTTAAATAATAATGTTTTCCTTATTCATTTAAACTCAGTGTTGCGTATTTTATATGATATCAAACATAGTTTTTTTCATTTTAAAAAATATAGATGATACATTATCCCCCATTTAAAAAATTTAATCCTTTAAATTTGAAATTTTTCTTGGTAACAAATTTTTTTACTATTCAAAATATCTTTGTTGAAATATCACATCATAAAAAATGATTAATAAAGCTTCCACCTGAAAAGATAGAAAAGGTAAGTAATAATGTCATCTAGAGAAAAAATAATGGGTATAAAAATAGTATAACTTAAGTAGGAAGTAAAAACATGGTTATTGACGTTAAAACTAACTCCCAAGGTCTGATATAGAGTGATATAGAACATGATAATAGGGAGTTTAACCATCACAAAACCCTAAATCTATGATGGTTTAAAAGGCCATTGATTTCTTAGTAATAAAAGTAAAGAGATAATGTTTTTGTTTCAAAATACTTTTCATAGAATTAAGGAATTCCATTTCCATTTATACTGATAAAAAATGGAAATATACTTATTTGATAAGTATAATTTCATCCTTTTATCAATTTCCACCACAATCTCATATTTTTCTACAAACAATAAGTATTCAAGTTGTATTTTTCATGCTTGAAGGACCATAATAAACTTCTATGGATCACAAAATAAAAAAATAGAATAACAATTTTTTCCTCATGTCTTTAGGAATTAACCAAAACGAAATGGTTAGTATAAGATAAGAGAATTTTCCAAAAATAATACACCTTTATCTGATGAAAAACTAATTTAATCTACAAAATTCAACAGTAATACCAAAAGTTCAACATAAATTATTCAATAAATAACTATCCTCAAAATTACTCAAAAATATTCTATACTAAAATTGAAACACAAAAAACAAAATGATTTGTTCACATAGTCTTCTAAGATAAATTTTAACAATTATCTCCAAATCATATCAATGATTCTTAAATTATCATTCAAAAAATGTAGTTTACCTAATCAAATAATCTTCAAAAAAAATTAATCATATCCATAAATCACCTTAATCACCATAAATTCACATTATGATCTTATATGATTCAAAAGGATAATTCAACATTTATTTTTCAAATAAAATCCAATAGTATCATATATAGTTCCCAAATATTATAGTGATATTCTTCTAAAATAGAGTTAGTCACATAATCACCAAATCAATTTATGATAAAACATATTTTCCAAAATGGTAACAACCCATAATTACCTCAAAATCAGAGATCATATAAAACATAAAGGATAACAACACCATTAAACATATTTCCATCAAAATTAATGGAGTTCTTCTGCAAATAACATTTTAAATTAAACATATACTAAACCTAAGGGTTTTATTACTATAAATATCTCTCAAAATACTCTTAATAATCTTAGTTATCCACCACTTAAAACCTCAAAAGGGGTGTCTAAGACATTTAAATTATGATCAAAAATAAAATTATGCACCCATGATGATATCCATAAATCTTAATAATACCTCATAAGAAAAATCTTAATCTATAAAGTGGTCTAGACCATCCTCTAATATCAACTATAAGGAACGAGACTTAAGCAATACATATTCAAGTGTTTTTGAACTATAATTCACTTAAAATACAAGAATACTTTAGGTTTAGAGTGTTAGAGAATTAAGTGATAAATCATACATAACAACGCACATATTACAATGTTGAAACTTCTACTCAATATCCATTTTTTTACAATATGTAAATTTAAAACAAATCATGATTTCTTTTGATGAAAATTATTCACAACTTTTAAACTTGGATTCTTATTATTTGTTACCCATCCTTAAACCCTATAAAAAACTTTTTAAAAAATTGGGATGAGCATAAAAATATCAGTAAGTAATAACTATACGGTTGACTTCCACCTCTGATGAACCCAATGAATTGGAGCATTTTCTAGATGCACCCATTGTATAATATATAACGGGATCACTAGGGAGATATAATGGGGCTCAACCCTTCATTAATTATTTAAAGGGGATATATCATGAATAAAACCCATGAAAAATATTATAAACCCATTTGTGAAAAAGTTTTAGATATCAAAATAGCCTTTTCTTATAAAAATAACTTTTAAAATCTAATAAACGTGCACATGATAAAGAAACCATTTTCATTGAAAATAAATGTGAAAACTTATAAATGAAAATTTAAATCACAGAAGCATCATGATGATGGGAAAATCAGCTCATGTCATGTAAGTTAAAAAATACATTCTTTTTTACGTTTGTAAAAATAATTTAAAGAGGCGCTATAAAAGATGAATTTTAAATGAAAGTCCCTTACCTTAAGTCCAACTTATCACATATGTTCTTAATGTTGGATCATTATATCTATAATACGGATTAGGGTCATAATAATATGATTATAATGGAAATATTACAAGATGGAGTGAATTGTAGTTTTAAAAACTTTATTTCAAAGAGTTAAACTAAAAAACCCTAAGACTATTTAAGTTGATTTATTAGACTTGACCCTTAGTCTAATCATATAATTGTAATTAGAATCAATATGATTAAATGAAATTATAAATTAAAATCACTATGGTTCTAATTTATCAGTGTACAAGAATCAAAATCACAATTGATAGGATTAAATAAAATGTATTTTTATTATCATTATTAGATTAATATAGATAAAAAATAGGATAGAAATATGAATATGATGTTTCACTTTCTATTATATATGCATTGGAATACAAAAAACTTGTAAGCAACAAGTAATAAAATATCTAAAAAATAAATAATGACATTAAAGCTATTAAAATATAACACTTTTAACCTTAAAATAAAGGTAGTTAATAACCCAAACTAAAGGTATCCCTTGTTTTATACTTTCAAGAAATCTTTCCTTCCCTTACCCGGAAATCCATCGATATGAAGATCGGATCTATATTATTATCCCTGGAAGGCCACATTATGATGATCAAATTCTCTATCTACCTATCCCTAGTATACCTTGATCTTATGGAACATATTTTCTATCTTCCTATCCTTAGAATCCCTCGATTATTATGTTGATTAGAGGAAGATTATAATTAAAATGTTCATAAGGGGACAACCTGGCATGGTTTCCATAGAACTACAAAACTCTAAACAATTAAAAATATTAAGAAATATATTTTCACGCTAATAAATATTTATAACTCTCAAAAAATTAGAAATTGAAAATGAAATCAATCAGAATCAATTATCTCTAAACTCATGAATTACATGGTATTTATAGGCATCTTCCCAACGGTCATATTTCTCTCCCAACAATCATATTTATCCTAGTTTGTCATAATGACTTGGACACCTGGAACTTGAAAACTCATAATGATCTAGCATAATATAATGTCCAAAATTGTATTGATTTACACCATTGCAGCATAAAATATTCTACTTACATTATAAACAAGTCTTCTAAATAGGATTATAAACATAATTCAACTCGACAGACTTCCTTACGATTTTCATTATGATAACCATTATGAGTATCAGTCTGATGTTATTGGTACTACTATTAGTATCATTGTTAATAATTTATCATTAATAAATTCATGACATAGATTCTAACTTATGGTTTTGATAATGATGATTTTGATTAATTGAACACATACTCATTATGATAATCATAATGAAGAAAATAAGTTTTATACTCATAATAATTAAGAACTTATTCTACATATGGTAAAAGGTAATATTTTATACAAAAACATTCTAAAACACTTAGGACATAAATAGTTAGTAATTAAGTATTAACAAGGTGTTTTTTATTTCCAAAAAAAAGGAATTGAAAAGTAATAAGTAAAACTTCTTACTTAACAATCTCCCCATTTTTTGAATGAAAAAATCCAAAAAAATAAATGAAAAAATAACTTGAAAAACATGTTGTTATTTTTATTTTGAAGAACTTTATATTCATAGTTAAAACATAATTATTAACTACCCTAAGTTTATAACTCTTCTGAATATGATGGAGAGTATGAAACTGAAAATGATGAACTCTCCCTTAGGATCATATTCTCCCATTTAAAGAAATATCTCACCCTTTGTATTATAACTCCCCCTTTGTAAAATCTTCTCCCCATTTAAGAATAATTCTCACTTTTCTATAAAATCATCCCCCTTTTTGGTTTTTAAAAAGTAATAGATAATTAGTCTATAGTTTCCTCAAATTTTAGTGAATGAAAAATATATTAAATAATACAATGAATTAGCTAGTCATATATAAAAATATATAAAATAACATTCAACCAATCGTAATTGGAAAGTATTCAAACAAATCATAATTGAATGAAAACGTAATAAATTCATATATTAAAATTTATTGAAATGTTTTTCCAAAAACAAATACAAATATAATTTAAAATAAAAAAATTATTCCTTCTTCATTAGGGTCTTGAAAAAGGCTTTGATCTTCTTGAAATCATGTCGGTCCTTCTCCCACTTGTCAACCTTCTCTTCTTGAATCTGAACTTTCTCAGAAAATTAGTTATTATGATTCATAAGTACATTAATTTCCTCTATATAAGATTTGATTCTACAAAATCCCAACTGCAAGTATTAGATCTTTCCTTTCAAATAATTTACTTCCTCGGTATGGTTATTAGTTTTATCCCTAAAGTCTTCTACAAACATGACTTTTTCAACCATATATTTTGATAACTGATTGAAATATTTAGGTGATTCATTCGCAAGATTTTTCACTACATAAAAATTTTCATCATGGAATATGATATTAGCATCATCTTGGAGATCCTATGTCACCATTCGATTACATGCCCTTTTGTGAGTTTGAGAACTTTATTAAACAACTTTCAACTGAGTTTCAAGATGGATAACTATCTATATTAAAACTTTGATCGATTTTGATTTCTCATTAAAACATTCTTTAATGAGATGAAATTTATATTCAATGTTCAAAAAATAAGGAATTGTTCTTTATAACCATTTCAAAACATTGAAAATATAATCAACTCCTTCAGAAGTAATGGTTATTGGTGAATATGATTGTTTTGGATGAATCTATGGAGATTTAATTCTAATTGGTCTGAATTCTGCTTGATTACCTTTCTTATTTTCAACCATTATAACAAATTTCTCATATTTCTTAGAAATTATGTTGTCATCAAATATTTCCATGAAATCCATATCATTGGTGATAACTTTATCAACATTCTTGGTTTTTAAATTTTGATCTCTTTCTTATTTCTTTCATAAAGATTCACCTTCCTATGATGATGATTCTTCTTCAAAACTATCAGCTTTACTTTCCTTATAAATTCTGGAAGGTAGATCTAATAATGATTATTCCAATGATTATTTATTGGATTGATTTCCTTCTTTATAATCTACCTATTCATTATCATCCTCCTTATTCTCTTCCTCTTCCTCAACATATTCTTCTATTTCAGTGTATTCTTCTTCTTCTTCTTCAACATCTTTGTTTTTTACTTATTATCTAAATAAATATTTCCCATCAACATTTTATTTAGATGTGGTTTTGATGAATGGTCATAGACTATCGGGTAACTTGTGAGATGGGAAGTAGACCTCTCCATCTAAAAAAAATTCCCATAAAATCAGTCGATTTCTTTTATGATATATTATACTTATTTCCATAAATTGAAAAAGATATTTTTTTGTTTCCCTTATTCTTTCAGAAACAAAATAGAGGCATAAAAATTAGTAATAAGATATGGATAGAAAATATCAAAATTCTCATCTGGTTTCTCAACACAGATAGACTCCTAATTTTGAAAAGGAATAATGTTCTTAAGGGTTGATTCATACTTTTCATACCAATTTATTTAAATTAATCTTTGTATGAATACATACCACTTCTTGTAATCTTTAGTAGTTTCCATTAGATTGAGACTGAATCATGTTAATTAGATGAAAGTGAAATTTTTCTTACAAAGAAACTTTTTGGTAGCAGTAGCTCGAGAAAAAAAAAGCTATAGCACTGATGTGGGACAAAGGGGGTTTCATCCTTAAATAGGTGTTTGAGGTTTCAATTCAACTTCTAAAATAAATTAAATGGTTTAGAATAAAACCAATCTTATCTAATAGTTGATATTGATACAAAGAAATAATTAATAAATTTTGAACTCTTGAGGTTTTAAAATATTAGTTGAATTATGATTGAATCTGATAAAGAAAATTTCTATAAACTTTAAAAAAAAATGTTTTTTTAGAAAACTAAAAGTATTGAAAGTATAATGATAATAAATAATAATGAAATAGTGAAAAATAATAGAATAATACCTTTCGAAGTCAAAATATCTATCGGTGTGAATAACCCTTTCTTCCATGTTTTTTCAGAATACGATAGTTTTTTTAAAATTGAGATTAAATACAGTAGTTTTAGTTAAAAGGATAACTATAATATTTTTTAACAGAAAACTAAAGATGATATTTTTTAGAAATAAATTTTAATTATGATAAAATTTTATTACAATAATTTTGAATCGATGTTTTTTAATAAAATTTGAATCCAGAATTTTTATTAAATTTTCTACGTCTGAAAATCCTTTTGAGGACTATGCCTATGAAAAATTATATAAATAGGTTTGAGTCCAGAAAAAAAATTACAATTAAATTTTTAATAAGGGAAAAAATTTAGAAAACTAAAAGTTTTTGAAAAACTTCAAACTTATGTACTCCCCCTATTAAAATGATTAACTTAATATAAGTAGATAAGTAAACAATAAGTATATATGAATGATTAATTTATGTTGATAATTCATAGATTCTTTTTAATGTATTCAAATCTATTAGAAGGAAGAGTTTTTGTAAAAATATCATCATGTTTATATTGAATTCTAAGGAATTGTAAAATTAGATCTCTTTTAAGTGTGTGATCTTAGAGTAAATGGTTTCTTATGTCTATGTTTTGTATATGTGAGTGATTTTTGGGGTTTTTACTTAATGTAATGGAACTTATGTTATCACAAATTATTTTAGCTATAATAAAACTCATGCCATAGTAAGTGATCGTTTCTTGAATCCAAAACACTTGAGCACAAAAACTTCTGGCTTCCACGTATTTGGTTTTAGCGGTGGAAAGTGCTACTAAGTGTTGTTTCGTATAAGACAAAGAAAATAAATAATCTCATAAGAAATGACAAGTTATGAATGTGATTTTCTTATCCATTCTACAACCACCAAATTCATTATACAAAAAAAAATTTAAAAACATTTCCAAAAGAATAGAAAAGTATTAAATCCATAGTTACATTAAGATAACAAAAAAATCATTTTACGGATTTTATGTTGGATTACTTTGGATTAGCTTAATATCTTTTACATAAGAATATATAAAACATTAAATCTAGACAACTAGAAGTTAGGTAAAATAAGCTTCTTATCATACATATAAAATTATTTTGATCAACCGGTTGCCTAGCCTCATCAAGATCAAGAGTATTAGGGATATCAATAGGAGTACTAATAATTTTATTATCTTCATATCCAATTTTATTAAGAATATATTTCATATACTTACGTTGAGATATAAAAGTTCCTTCTAGTTTTTGTGATATTTTAAAACCAATAAAATATGTTTACTTTCCCATCATACTCATTTCAAACTCATATTTTATAAGATCCAAAAAGCAATCTATTAAATATTGTGGATTTGATCTAAATATAATGTCATCAACATAGATTTGAAAAATAATAATATTTTTATTTACTTATTTTATAAAAATAGTTGGATCTACAACACCCTTAACAAAAAAAATTGTAACAAAAATAATTATAACCTATCATTCCAAGATCTAGGGGATTTTTTAAGTCAATATAAATTTTTTTTAAGTTTAAAAACGTATTCAGGATGTTTTTTATTTTCAAAACTAGTGGGTTTTACAACATAAACTTCAGCATGCACAAATCCATTAAGAAAATCACACTTTGTATCCATTTGAAAAGTTTTGAAATTAAATAATGATGTAAAGGCTAAAAGTATATGAATAGCTTCAAGTATAGATACCAGTACATAGGTTTCTTCATAGTTTATTCCTTCTTATTGATTATAACACTTAACAATAAGTATATATTTATTTCAAATAATTATTCAATTTTCATCATATTTATTCTGAAAAAACCCATTTTACTTGAATTATAGAATTTTCTCTAGGTTGTTCAACTAAATTAGAGACTTTGTTCCTATAAAATTCATGGAGCTCATATTGTATTTCCTTAATCCAATCCTCATAACCTAAATCCTCATCAGGATTCTTAGGTTAAAATTGGGATAAGAAAGATAGATGTTCAATTACATTCCGTAAGTAACTTTTAGTTCTAACCGGTTTATCAACATCACTAATGATATTATCACTAGGATGATTCCTAATAAACAACTAAATTCATGGGTTTTGAAAAATATGTTCTTCAATATTAGGTAAAAAATATTCTTGAGGATAAACTTTAGAAATTAATTCTTGAGTTGTTTTATTATGAGAAGTTCCTTTTAACAAATGTTGAAAATAAATTTTACATATAACATATGAAGATATCGGTTCAGTTTGTTCAAAAATTAAACGGTTAGTTTCATCAAACTTAGCATTTACTATTTCCTAAATAGTACAAGAATTTTTATTAAAAACTCAATAACCCTTTGAAGTAGTGGAATAATGTAAAAATATTACTTCGTCATATTTGGGTGCAAATTTATATACGTTATCTTTCGTATTAAGGATGAATACTTTGCAACCAAAAAATTGAAGTAATAAATTTTTGGTTTTTGACCTATAAAAAACTCATAAGGTGTTTCATTATGAAAATGTCTGATTAAAACTCTATTTATAGTATATCAGGGAGTAATATCCACTTCATCCCAAAAAAATAGCATTTGAGTATTCACACAACATGGTTCTAGTTATTTCTTGAATAATTCTATTTTTTCTTTTAACTACACCATTTTTATGAGTAGTTCTACGTTATGAAAAGTTATGTTCAATAACTTTATTACTACAAATTGTTTCAAAACTATAATTTACAAATTCTACATCATGATCACTATGAATATCTATAAAGGGAATGTTTTTCTTATTTTTAACTTTGGATACAAAAGTTTTAAAAAAACAAAAGAATTCAAATTTATTTTTGAGAAAATAAACCCATTTATATCTAGTGTAATCATCAACTAAGACATATACATAGTATTTTCCCCCAATAATCCCAGTTTTTGTAGGACCAAATAAGTCCATGTTCACTAACTATAAATCATAAGACAATGAGACTTCACTAATATATATAAAAATTAACTTATATTGGTTATCGTATTGACAAGGGTCATAAAATTTTGAATAATCTAGCCTATATTATGGTAGATCCTTAGAAATTATTTTCTTAGTGAACTTTGATAAGTTTATAAGGTTACAGTTTCCTCACCTTCTATGTCATAACCAATATTGATCTTCCATTACACTAAGGAAAGGTAAGTCTTGGATCAAAAGTTATTCTAAGTTTAGTGTATGAACATTCTCATGCCAATTGGAAGAAATAATGAATTCATCCTTGGAACTATGTACTAAACATTTATCATTCCAAAATTTTATAAGGTAACCTTAATCCCATAATTTAATTATGCTTATAGTTTTTTGCATAAGATTTTAGAAAACAAAACATTTGAGATTAGTGTTTTACCAAGAAGAACAATGTTACATATACTGATAATCTTCTTTCTCAAAGATTTAACAACTTTCTCTAAAGATTGTACTTTAGAATGTAAGGTAGATTTTGAAGCAATGACAACACCGCCATTTCTATTTTTATTTTTCTCATCATCACTCTTAAGTCTTATTTCATACTGCATAAGTGTAAAACTTTCTAGTCTCATCAACAATAATCCTCTTATATTCCAATTCGTTGGGCATAATATCAATTATCTTCTCCATATGGATCTCATCATCATGACCTTCCTCACCAATAGATTGTAAAATATTTATAATAATCATGAATCTCTTATGAATATTTGAAATAGATTCACCTGATAAGAATTCAAAGTGTTGGTTGTCTTCTCTCAACATAGCCCTCTGAGTCTCAACAACTTTAGATGTTCTAAAATGTGTAATCTCAAGATTTTTCTATATATTGTGGGCATATTCACAAGAATAAATCTGACTATATATGATTATAATCATGGAACATAACAAATTATTCCTTACTTTGTAGTTTAATTGATATTCTTATTTCTCTTGATGAGTAAACTCAATTACTTCCTTATCTGGAATTTTAAAATTTTAGGGGTCAATTAAAATTTAAGGTTTAACTCTGAATACAAAGTTCTTATAACAACGAAAAATTTTATTAATGAAATTTCACTAATTATTTTTATTTTATATAGTATAAATCATATAAAACCAAATAGAGAACACAGTACGATGTTTGTAAATTAAGAATACAAGAAATAAGAGGTATTTCTAGATGTTACGGAATCTATACTGATAAAATAGTAACTTTCCCTTAGGAATAGAAATAGAACCCTTATGAATAGTAAATTGACCTAATGAATAGTAGACTCACCCATGATATTACAAATAAAATTTAGGCACATCATAAGTCAAAGTATGATATAATTATATCATAGTAAAACTAAGTGAATATTTTAAAACTTAATATTTAAGTGTTGGTATTTTTATAATTCATAAATATTTAATTACAATTTTATAATTAATGAAATTATTTAAAAGAAAATTAATTTTCCTAAAATGTATTCATAAATCAATATTTTGTTGTCTTATGATTTTAGTATAATTTTATGATACCTTAGTTAATTTTTAAAATTTTTAGAACATCAGTTTTAAATTTAAAATTTGTATTTTTCAAGTAAATATTAATTTTATTTTAAAAAATAAATTTCACATATTTAGAAAATTATTTTGATAAAATTGATTCAATTTTTTAATCCTACATGTTGAAAAATTATTATGGTGAATTTTTTGTATTTTCTAAATGTAAAACCCCAAGGTTTTGAAAATAAATATAGAATTCAATTTTATAATCTATCCATTAAACACAGCGTTTCCTCTTCTATGTTTTGAATTTCCAAAAATGGTCATCTAGAGTTGTGT
Source organism: Viscum album (assembly GCA_963277665.1). Classification (NCBI taxonomy): domain Eukaryota; kingdom Viridiplantae; phylum Streptophyta; class Magnoliopsida; order Santalales; family Viscaceae; genus Viscum; species Viscum album. Next base: position 570,646,535 of record OY728122.1, on the reverse strand, counting down.
TCAGCAAGTCATTTGGAGTTTGATAGAACAAAATTGATTTTTGGGGAATAGTAACATACCCATATGAATATTAATATGACCCTTATGAATAGTAAATAATATTATTATTTTATTTTCTTAAGGCAATAAGATAATGAGATCTTAATTAGTTTTTCAATGAGAAATAAAACTAATTGCACTTTAACATTGTTATTTTTCAAATTAACTATGACATTATTTAAAAATTAAATTAATAATATTTAGAAAATTATTTTTGAAGAATTGATTTCACTTTTAAATTCTACAGGTCGAAAAATGGTTAGGGTGAATTTTGAGAATTTTTCTGAAATAGTTGATTTTTCAGTGAATAGTAAAAAAAATACAGTTTTTAGTTTCGATGTGTTAATGACATTATTAATGATGTAATAATGATGTAATAATCTGGTAGACTTTTGTATAGTTAAATAAGATGTGAGGTGTCCCAATTGGCTTTAACCATGGGCAAATACCATGGGTAAGCCCATCATTTTGTAAATACTACCCATGAGGTGTCCCTTGGAAATTATTAAAATAATCCCTCACTTTTTTTATAAATACCAACTCTTCCCTTCATTTAATTCTTTACCAATTCTCCCTCAACAAATTTATGGCCTCCTTACCTCCATATTAGTCCTCCCGAGGTTTCCTCAAGCCCCGAAAGTCCCAACCTTCATGTTCTAATGGTTATTCTACAAGGTAAGAAAATTCTCAATTTCTTTCTTTTTTCCTTTCAAGTTATCTTTTATGTTGTATATCTTTCAAGTTTCCATACCATGTTCTTATTTTTCTTCATATTATTGATCTACTCTATATTATTATTCATTTCTGGATAGTTTACCCTTGTCCCCTCTCTTTTTAATATTTTCTAAAACCATGTTGCATAGCTGTTAGGCTGTCCAATTTTTGTAAGCGATTTCAAAATTATTCTTTTATTTTGAGTTCTTTATTTATTCTTTCTACATCTCTTCTTACCCAAGAGGAATTAAATCTCTAGAATCTTTTATATTATGGATGTTCTCGTGTTCATTATAAATTCATCATCAATATTCTTCTTTTCCCCCACTTGTTTAAGGAATTAAAAACATTGTCCGTGATGTATCGAATTACCGACATCATAGACGATGTAATCTCAATTTCCATTAATTATTTCAAGTCTGGTCATGAAACCATTTATATGGTTGAAACAGGTTATAATATATGTGTTATGAATCACCCATGGTTCTGGAATTCTTTTGTACTCATGGTTCTAATTTATAAGACAAAATGAGGTTGTTATTATCAAAGAACCATTAAAACTATCTAAACAAACATCATTAATGTTTTAACTAATGAATAATCATCATGGTATATAACCCAAAATCATTATAAGATAATTTATATCTCTATAATTTTACTAATAATATGTATTCACAATTCTTTATGTTTAACCATGTTTCAAATGAACTTCCATTCATGAAAACAAGTAAACAAACCATGAAAACCAAGGAAGAAAATGCTTCCAAAACATGAAAATTGAACCAATTGAACCCACAAAAAGGGACATGAATGAACCTAATAAGGTTATAATAAATCAATTAAATGTATAGGAGGTTCTGAAATTATTAATTAATGAAGCTAAATTTTATTATTCAGTTCATTAAAACAAACGAAGAACACACTCGAGAATAAGGTAAGGGGTTTCTCATCTCACTTTCATTTCTGTGAGATTTTCATTGTTCACCACTTATTTCTTGTATGTGGTATATGTATACTGACATTATATATATAATAACTTTATTATCTCTATATTCATTTTATTCAAGGATTCACTTGATATTTATTATGTTCTGGTCATATGATTCAACCGATCACATTGTTGTAAGGGACTTTGTCTCAACTACCTTTTCGTTGTGACTAACTTTGTATTGTGCACCTAATAATCCTTATGTGGTCTACCTACTGCCCATTTGAGATCACTTTTCATTTGAAATTATATTTATATTAAATATCCATAATCTCATATCAGGGATATGTTTGTTGTCTAAACCGTATACCATTTTACATATGGTGTTTATTTGGAAAGTTATTTTAATTATGAAAATATTGATGAATCCGTATACTCAACTCTATACGGATATTGAAAAGGAATATTTCTCTTGTATTTAATCAATGTATAAATAATTATTTAGACATGAAGTGGTGGGTGGGGCCCGCTATAGCCCCTCGATGCATCGGTAGGTCTCATGAGACAAAACAGTTTGGCGACAGACCCATCGAGTTTGTTTCCAAAAATCAGACGGGTTTCTACACATAGAACTAAACTGTTTTTACGGTATTATGGTTTCATGTGCTAGATACATGATGTCCAATTAATAATAATTCTCTTTATTCATTATCATTTATTATTATTATCCACGAGATTTTCACTGTGGAAAAATCTATGGATGCAGTTTAATTTTTAGTTTATTAATGGAATTAGTTATTCATTTATTCACTATTCCATTTTGATTATGTCATATTGTTTGTGAATCACTTATTATTTTACTCATTATTTTTCTATTTTTAACCCTTATTGAGCATTTGAGCTCAACCCTTTCATTTTCTACCTTCAATAGGTGATGAAGAGAATATCTTTTATTGAGTTACTGGGGATGCCATTTTTTAGTTTTTGTTATGTATTGTATTTTGTAAACTTTTCCAATGTAATTTGAGTAACATATATGTATCTAGTTTCTTAAAGACTACTAAACTAATATTTCTTTTGGGATTTCCATTCCTTCTGACCATACCAATATCACAAGTAATGCACCGGCTCTAGCTTAGAGGGGTCGGGGTGTTACAGTTAGTATTAGAAAAAGTTTAGTAGAAAACTTGGAAACTAGAATAGGAAATGTATAGTAGGGAACAAATCCCTAAGTTAGTATCTGAGGATTAACATACAAGAACATCCTTGTAATTTGGTAAGGAATATATTATGTGGATATTTTAAGAAATACGTCCCTGTTTGGATACGAGTTGGTAGAGGCGGCTCTGGCATAAATGTATCTAGGGGTAAAACCCGAAAACACCGCTTGGAGCTAGACTCGAATGGGAACTGGTGCACGAGAATGGGCCTTGCTGCACTCTTGGTTACGACACTCCTGAGGGATATTATTAGGATAATTAATGTTTTCTTTACAAGCCATTATAAAGGAGTTAATGTAAATTTTTCCTTAGAGGAACCATGTTTATGAATAAAATTTCAATCTATGTTGAGTGCTTTTCTATTTGAGATTTATAAACTAATATAGTGTATCCCATTATTTAGAAAGGGAGTCTAATGGAAGAAGGGGAATCAATACTCATGGGAAAGGTAGGGATCTTCCTACTGATAAAGTCAACACAGTCAATGTTGGATCAGATCAGATCATGGCCATATTGGGACAACTTACTCAAGTTGTAACGAATAACCATTAAACACTTGTGTTGGATCGTTTCATGCGGCAGAAACCCCCATATTTTAGTGGGACTACTAATCTAGTGGTTGCTGAGCAATGGATCAAGTCCCTTGAAAAGATATTCATGGCACAAAGATGCAATGAAAATGAAAAAGGTGGTATAGGAAGTATATTTTCTCAAGGGCGATGCTGATCAATGGTGGTCCTTGTTTAAAAATACCACGGAGGAAGAAGAGATAGAGGATATGGAATGGAGGACTTTTAATGAAATATTCTATGAAAAATATTTCCCTCATGAGTAAAGAACTGAAATGAAGAGGAAATTCCTTGGCTTGAAACAAAGGGAAGAAGATAGTGTTGCAGAGTATGAGGGTACCTTCACAAGGCTAGCCAGGTATGCCATGGATTACGTTCGTGATGCAGCGGACAAGATTGATCATTTCTTTGAAGGTTATAATCCAAGTCTTTTAAGGTCACTGGCTTCTCAATCATTTTCATCATATGATGAAATTGTATCAATTTCTATCAAAACAAAGAAGGAATTTGCTAGATCAAATTTTTTTCAAAGAAAACTGAGATAAGAAGCGACATTCTGATAATAAAGGAAAAGGAGAAGCACCAAAGAAGATCAAGGGAACAAATACTTTCCCATTATGAGAGAGTTGTGGAAAGAATAATCCCGGTAAATGCTTGAAAGGAAAGGGAGTCTACTATAACTGTGGTGAAAAGGTTCATCGATCTGATGAATATAAGGGGAAGAAACAATTCAATGATGTTCAATGCTACAATTTTAGAGAGATGGGACACTATAAAATTGAGTGTCCTAAGCTCCAAGGAAACATGCCTCAGAAAAATACAAGAGAGAAAGGGAGACCCTATTCGATTACAACCACAGAGGTTGAAGTTCCTAGTGACATGGTGGCAGGTACTTTAATTGTTTCCTCAAACTTAGACAACACTTTATTTGATTCTGGATCATCATATCTATTTATATCCACTTAGTTTTCCAAGAAAATTAGATGTGTCTAATTTGATTTAAGAAAGGAGTTGTCAGTCAAAATTCTCATGGGATGTATCATTGAAACAAAGACATGTCGACTAGTCCCCCTCCAAACACCAAAACATGCTTTAGTTTCTAGCCTTATCATCATACCCATGACTGAATTTGATATAATTCTCGGTATGGATTGGCTATCAAATTATGACACGAGGATTTATTATAAGAAAAAGGAAGTTACAATTTTTGGAAATGGTGTAGAATCCCTTGTCTTTAGGGCAATAACTGTTCCACCTGATTCTTATCTAGAACCACCCCCAGAAGCTCTATTTAATGCAATACTTGGAGAGGAATATAAAACCATATCTATGGGAGAGGAAAGAAATATTCAAATTTTAGATGTTCACATAGTGAAAGAGTACATTGATGTATTTCGAGAGGATTTACCTGGACATCCTCCAGAGCGGGAAGTTGAGTTCCCTATTCATTTAATTTCTGATGCAAGACCTATATCAAAGACTCCCTATAGAATGGACACTATGGAATTAGTAGAGCAAAAGAAACAAGTAGAGGATTTGAGTGAAAAGGGATTTATTCAACCTAGTGTTTCTCCATGGGGATCCCCTATTCTTTTTGTCAAGAAGAAAGATGGATCCATGAGGCTTTGCATTAATTACAGGGAAATCAATGCTATTACAATAAATAATAAGTATCCTCTACCCCGGATTGATGATTTTGACCAACTTTATAGAGCTCAATACTTTTCAAATATTGACCTTCGATATGGATATCATCAACTGCGTGTGAGGAAGGAAGATATTCCAAAGACAGCATTTCGAACCAGGTATGGGCATTATGAGTTTACAGTGATTCCTTTTAGACTGAAAAATGAACCCTTTGTTTTCATGGATTTAATGAATAGAGTTTTCAAGAAATATCTTGATAACTTTGTTGTGGTATTCATCGATGATATCCTGGTATACTCAAAAAGCTATGAAGACCATGAGGATTATTTGCGAACTATTCTGAAAACTCTTAGAAGAAATCAATTATATGGGAAGTTTAGAAAATGTGAATTCTAGCTTCAGTCAGTTCCTTTTCTAGGCCATATTTTCTCTAAGGATGGAATTATAGTTGATCCTGCAAAGACAAAGGAAATCCAAGAATGGCCCATTCCAAAGAACATAACTGAGGTATGCAGTTTTATTGGATTAGAAGGTTATTATCAGCATTTTGTGCAGAATTTTTCCTGACTGGCTAACCCGCTAACGAAGCTCACACGTAAAGGGGTTAAATTTGTTTGGGAAAAAGATTTTGAAGAATTTTTTGAAGAACTGAAGAGAATATTATTCAATGCTCTTATATTGACTCTACCATCGATGAATGATGGGTTTGTTATTTATAGTGATGCTTCAAAGAAAGGACTTGGTTGTATCCTTATTCAAAATGATAGGGTTATTGCTAATACATCATGAGAGATAAAAGTTCATGAGAAAAACTATCCTAGTCATGATCTTGAGTTAGCTGCTGTAATATTTTCTTTGAAGATATGGACACATTATCTCTATGGTGAAAAATGTGAGATTTATACTGATCACAAGAGTTTGAAGTATATTTTATCACATAAAGAACTAAACATGAGGCAAAGGAGATGGCTTGAACTACTCAAGGATAATGATTACCAGATACACTACCACTCGCGGAAGGCAAATAAGGTGGAAGTTGCTTTGAGTAGAAAGAATCATGGAGTTTTGAACAAGATGAGAGTGGGAAGGGATCCTATTTTCATGGATCTAGTAAATATGGATATGGGAATAACCATGGAAGGTGAAACATCAATGATTTTTCAAATGGTTTCCAAACCATCTTTACTAGAAAGGATAAAAAGTTCTCAATATGTTGATGAGGAGTTTTAAAAGAAGATTAAAGCTGTGAATGATGGTAGATTGAATGACTTTGTATATGAATATGGAATTTTGAAATTTGGGAAGAGAATTTGTGTTCCCAATATACCTTATCTAAAAAGGGAATTGTTTGATGATGCTCATAGTTCCAATTTTTTGTATTCACCCTCGTAGCACTAATATGTAGAGAGATTTGAAGGAACATTTTTGGTGGGACAACATGAAGGGGGAGATTGTTTATTTTGTTTCAATATGTATGGTTTGTCAACAAGTGAAAGTTGGAAGGCAACAGCCTAGAGGAGTATTGAAACCTCTTCCCATACTTGAGTGGAAATGGGATAATATCACGATGGACTTTTTCATGGGACTACCAAAGACTCCTAGAAGGAACGATGCAATATTGGTCATTGTTGATCGTCTTAACAAGTCAGCACATTTTCTTTCTATAAGAGAAGATCTACCACTTGAACGTCTAGAAAGACTTTATATTAATGAATTTGTGAGACTTCATGGAGTACCCCTATAGATTGTTTCTGATTGTGATCCACATTTTAGATCAAGATTCTGGAAAAATCTTAAGAAGTCCCTAGATACTGATCTTCATTTGAGCACTGCCTACCACCCACAAACTGGTGGACAATCAGAACGGACTATTCAAACATTCGGAGACATGTTGAGGTCTTTTTAACATGATTTTAAAGGAATGTGGGATCAGTATTTACCTCTCGTGGAATTTTCCTACAACAATAGCTTCCATTCAAGTATTCAGATGGCACAATATGAAGCATTATATGGGAGGAGATGTCGTACACCAACTTGCCGGGATGAAGTTGGTGAAAGAAAACTTGTGGGCCCAGAACTTGTTGAAGAAACAACAGAAAAGGTAAAGATTATCCAGAACCACATCAATATACTGAAAGTAGGCAAAAAATCTATGCAGATAACCGAAGGAAGGATATGGAGTTTCAAGAAGGTGATCACGTTTTCTTAAAGGTATCTCCATGGAAGGGCATTATATGATTCGGTAATAAGGGAAAGTTAAGTCCCATGTACATTGGACCTTTTAAAATTCTGGACAGAATTGGAGCCATAGCTTACCGTTTGGCAATGTCGCCAAGTCTCTCCAAGGTTCACAATGTGTTCCATGTGTCAATGTTAAGAAAGAACATGCCAGACCCAACACATGTACTCACTTATGAAGAAGTAAAACTTGAGCCAGATCTATCTTATTGTGAAGATCCTATCAAGATTCTTGATACTAGAGAACAAGTATTGAGAAATCAGACAACTCGTCTGGTAAAGGTTCTATGGAGGAACCATAAGATGGAGGAAACAACACGGGAGCCTGAGGAGCTTATGTTAAAGACATACTCGAATCTTTTTAGGTAATATTTTGTGAATTTAAAGGACGAAATTTTTGTAGGGAGGGGAGAATGTAACACCCTAAGGTTTTGAAAATAAATATAGAATGAAATTTTATAATTTATCCATTAAACACAACTTTGCCTCTTCTATATTTTGAATTTCGAAAAATGGTCATCTAGAGTCGTGTTCAGTAAGTCATTTGGAGTCTGATATAACAAACTTGATTTTTGGTGAATAGTAACATACCCATATGAATAGTAATATGAATAATAATATGAACCTTATGAAAAGTAAATATTATTATTATTTTATTTTATTAATTCAATAAGATAATGAGATCTTAATTAGTTTTTCAATGAAAAATAAAACTATTTTCACTTTAAGATTGTTATTTTTCGAATTAACTATGACCTTATTTAAAAATTAAATTAATAAAATTTAGAAAATTATTTTTGAAAAATGGATTTCACTTTTGAATTCTACACGTCGAAAAATGTTTAGGGTGAATTTTGGGAATTTTTCTGAAACAGTTGATTTTTCAGTGAATAGTAAAAAAATACAGTTTTTAGTTTCGATGTGTTAATGACATCATTAATGATGTAATAATGATGTCATAAATCTTGTAAACTTGTGTATAGTTAAATAAGATTTTAGGTGTCCCAAATGGCTTTAACCGTGGGAAAATACCATGGGAAAGCCCATGGTTTTGCAAATACCACCCATGAGGTGTCCCTTGGAAATTATTAAAATAATCCCTCACTTTTCCTATAAATACCAACTCTTCCCTTCATTGAATTCATTCAGAATTATCCCTCAACTAATTTATGGCCTCCTTAACTCCATATTAGTCCTACCAAGGTTTCCTCGAGCCCCCAAGGTCCCAACCTTCAAGTTCAAAGGGTTATTCAACAAGGTAAGAAAATTATCAATTTCTTTCTTTTTCCTTTCAAGTTCTCTTTTATGTGGTATATCTTTCAAGTTTCCATACCATGTTCTTATTTTTATTCTTATTCTTGATATACTCTATATTATGATTCGTTTTTGGATAAGTTACCCTTGTCCTCTCTCTTTTTAGTATTTTCTAAAACCATGTTGCGTAGCCATTAGGCTGCCGAATTTTTGTGAGCGATTTCAAAATTATTCTTTTATTTTGAGTTCTTTATTTATTATTTCTTCATCTCTTCTTACCCAAGAGGAATGAAATCTCCAGAATATTTTATATTATAGATGTTCTCATGTTCATGATAAATTCATCATCAATATTCTTCTTTTCCCCCACTTGTTCAAGGAATTAAAAACATTGTCCGTGATGTATCGAATTACCGACATCACAGATGATATAATCTCAATTTCCATTAATTCATTCAAGTCTGGTCATGAATCCATTTAAATGGTTGAAACAGGTTATAATATATGTTTTATGAATCACCCATGGTTCTGGAATTCTTTTTTACTCATGGTTCTAATTTATAAGACAAAATGAGGTTGTTATTATCAAAGAACCATTAAAACGATCTAAACAAACATCATTAATGTTTTAACTAATGAATCAACATCATGGTATATAACCCAAAATAATTATAAGATCATTTATATCTCCATAATTTCATTAATAAGATTTATTAACAATTTTTTATGTTTAACCATGTTTCAAATGAACTTCCATTCATGGAAACAAGTAAACTAACCATGAAAACCAAGGAAGAAAATGCTTCCAAAACATGAAAATTGAACCAATTGAACCCATAGAAAGGGCCATGAATGAACATAATAAGGTTATACTAAATCAATTACATGTATAGGATGTTCTATAAATATTAATTAATGAAGATAAATTTTATTATTCATGTCATTAAAATAAACAAAGAACACAATCAAGCATAAGGTAAGGGGTTTCTCATCTCACTTTCATTTCTGTGAGATTTTCATTGTTCACCACTTATTTATTTTATGTTTTATATGTGTACTTCCATTATATATATAATAACATTATCATATTTATATTCATGTTATTCAATGATTCACTTGATATTTATTAAGTTCTGGTCATATGATTCGACCGATCACATTGTTGTAAGGGACTTTGTCTCAACTACCTTTTCGTTGTGACTAACTTTGTATTGTGCACCTAAGAATCCTTATGTGGTGTACCTACTGCCCATTTTAGATCAATTTTCATTTTAAATTATAATTATATTAAATATATATAATCTCATATCATGGATATGTTTGTTGTCTAAACCGTATACCATTTTTCATACGGTGTTTATTTGGAAAGTTATTTTAATTATGGAAATATTGATGAATCTGTATACTCAACTCTATACAGATAATGAAAAGGCATATTGGTCTTGTATTTAATCAATGTATAAAGAATGATTTGGACATACAGTGGTGGGTGGGTCCCACTATAGCCCCTCAATGCATTGGTAGGTCTCATGAGACAAAACAGTTTGGCGACAGACCCTTCGAGTTTGTTTCCAAAAATCAGACGGGTTTCTACCCATAGAACTAAATCGTTTTTACGGTATTATGGTTTCATGTGCCAGATACATGAAGTCCAATTAATAAGCATTAAGTTTATTCATTATCAGATATTATTATTATCCATGATATTTTCACTATGAAAAATCTATGGATGCAGTTTCATTTTTAGTTTATTAATGGAATTAGTTATTCATTTATTCACTATGCCATTTTGATTATGTCAGATTGTTTGTGAATCACTTATTATTGTTCTCATGCTTTGGCTATTTGGAACTCTTACTGAGTGTTTGAGCTCACCCCTTTCATTTTCTACCTTCAACAGGTGATTAAGAGAAGATCTTTTATTGAGTTCCTGGGGATGCTGTTTTTTAGTTTTTGTTATGTATTGTATTTTGTAAACTTTTCCAATGTAATTTGAGTAACATCTATGTATCTAGTTTCTTCAAGACTAATAAACTGATCTTTCCTTTGTGATTTTCATTCCTTCTAACCATTCCAATATCACAAGTAATGCATCGGCTCCAGCCTAGAGGGGTCGGGGTGTTACAGTTGGTATCAGAGGAAGTTTAGTAGAAAACTTGGAAACTAGAGTAGGAAATGTATAGTAGAGAACAAAGCCCTAAGGTTGTATCTGAGGATTAACATACAAGAACATCCTGGTATTTTGGTAAGGAATATATTATGTGGATATTTTAAGCAATACGTCCCTTTCTGGATACGAGTAGGTAGAGGCAGCTCTGGCATAGATGTATCTAGGGGTAAAACCCGAAAACACCAATTTGAGATAGAATCGAATGGGAACTAGTGCATGAAAACGGGCCTTGATGAACTCTTGGTTATGATACTCCCAGAGGATATTATTAGGATAATTTATGTTTTCTTTACAAGCCATTATGAAGGAGTTAATGTAAATTTTTCCTTATAAGAACCATGTTTATGCATAGAATTTCAATCTATTTTGAGTGCTTTTCTATTTGAGATTCATAAACTAATATAATGTATCCCATTATTTAGAAATGGCGTCTAATGGAATAAGGGGAATCAATACTCGTGGGCAAGGTAGGGATCTCTCTACTGATCAAGTCAACACAGTCAACATTAGAGAAAATCAGATCATGACCATGTTGGGACAACTTACTTAGGTTGTAACGAATAACCATTCAATGACTGTGTTGGATCATTTCATGCAGCAGAAACCCACATCTTTCAGTGGGACTACTAATACAGTGGTTTCTAAGCAATGGATCAAGTTCCCTGAAAATATATTCATGGCGCTAAGATGTAATGAAAAATAAAAGGTAGTACTTGTAGTATATTGTCTCAAGGGCGACGTTGATCAATGGTGGTCCTTGATTCAAAATACCACGGAGGAAGAAGAGATAGAGCATATGGAATGGAGGAATTTTAAGGAAATATTCTACAAAAAATATTTCCTTCGTGAGAAACGAACTGAAATGAAGAGGAAATTCCTTGGCTTGAAACAAAGGGAAGAAGACAGTGTTGCAGAGTATGAGGCTACCTTCACAAGGCTAGCCAGGTATGCCGTGGATTATGTTCATGACTTAGTGGAAAATATTGATCATTTATTTAAAGGTCTTAAGCCTAGTCTTCGAAGGGCATTGGATTCTCAATAATTTTCATCATATGATGAAATTGTATCAAGTGCCATCAAAACAGAGAATGAATTTGCTAGATCAAATTTTTTCAAAGGAAACAAAGATAAGAAGCTGCATTCTAATAACAAAGGAAAAGGACAAGCACCAAAGAAGAGTAAGGGAATGAATAGTTTCCCATTATGTGAGAACTGTGGAAAGAATCATCCCGGGAAATGCTTGAAAGGCAAGGGAGTCTTCTATAACTGTGGAGAAAAGGGTCATAGATCTGATGAATGCAAGGGGAAGAAACAATTCAATGATGTTCAATGATAAAATTGTAGAGAGATGGGACACTATACAAATGAGAGTACTAAGTGCCAAGGAAACATGCCTCAGAAAAAGGCAAGAGAGCAAGGGAGATCTTATGCGATTACAACCGCGGAGGTTGAAGTTCCTAGTGATATGGTGGCAGGTACTTTAATTGTTTCCTCAAACATAGCCAACACTTTATTTGATTCTGGATCATCGCATTCATTTATATCCTCTCAGTTTTCCAAGAAAATTAGATATGTCCAATTTGATTTAAGAAAGTAGTTGTCAGTCAAAACTCCCATGGGATGTATCATTGCAACAAAGGCATGTCGACTAGTCCCCCTCCAAACACAAAAACCTGCTTTAGTTTCTAGCCTTATCATCATACCCAAGATTTAATTTGATATAATTCTCGGTATGGATTGGATATCAAATTATGATGCGAGGATTTATTGTAAGAAAAAGAAAGTTACAATTTTTAAAAATGGTATAGAATCCCTTGTCTTTAGGGAAGAAACTTTGCCACCCGATTCTTATCTAGAACCACCCCTAGTAGCTCTATTTAATGAAATACTTGGAGAGGAAGATAAACCAATATCTATGGGAGAGGAAATAGATCTTCAAATTGAATTTATGCACATAGTGAAAGTGTACATTGATGTATTTCCAGAGGATTTACCTGGACATCCTCCAGAGTGGGAAGTTGAGTTCTCTATTGATTTAATTCCTGATGCAAGACCTATATCAAATAATCCCTATAGAATGGACACTATGGAATTAGTATAGATAAAGAAACAACTAGAGGATTTGAGTGAAAGAGGATTTATTCAACCAAATGTTTCTCTATGGGGAGCCCATGTTCTCTTTGTCAAGAAGAAAGATTGATCCATGAGGCTTTGCATTGATTACAGGGAAATCAATGCTATTACAATAAAGAATAAGTATCCTCTGCCCTAGATTGATGATTTTGACCAACTTTATGGAGCTCAATACTTTTCAAAGAATGACCTTCAATCCGGATATCATCAACTGCGTGTGAGGAAGGAAGATATTCCGAAGACAGCATTTCGAACCAGCTATGGGCATTATGAGTTTACAGTGATGCCTTTTGGACTGAAAAATGAACCCTCTGTTTTCATGGATTTAATGAATAGAGTTTTCAAGGAATATCTTGATAACTTTGTTTTGGTATTCATCGATGATATCCTGGTATAATCAAAAATCTATGAAGACCATGAGGATCATTTGCGAACTATTCTAAAAACTCTTAGAAGAAATCAATTATATGGGAAGTTTAAAAAATGAGAATTCTGGCTTAAGTCAATTCCTTTTCTAGTTCATATTGTCTCTGAGGATGGAATCTTAGTTGATCCTTCAAGGACAAAGGCAATCCAAGAATGACCCATGCCAACAAACATAACTGAGGTACGCAGTTTTATTGGCTTAGTAGGTTATTGTCGGCATTTCGTGTAGAATTTTTCCCGACTAGCTAACCCACTAACGAAGCTCACACGTAAAGGGGTTAAATTTGTTTGGACAAAAGATTTTGAAGAATTTTTCTAATAACTGAAGAGAAGATCATTCAATGATCCTATATTGACTCTACCATTGGGGAATGACGGGTTTGTTATTTATAGTGATGCTTCAAAGAAAGGAATTGGTTGTGTCCTTATGCAAACTGATTGGGTTATTGATTATGCATCATGACAGCTAAAAGTTCATGAGAAAAACTATCCTACTCATGATCTTTAGTTAGCTACTGTAATCTTTTCATTGAAGATATGGAGACATTATCTCTATGCTGAAAATGTGAGATTTATACTGATCACAAGAGTTTTAAGTAGATTTTATCATAGAAAGAACTCAACATGAGGAAAAGGCGATGGCTTGAACTACTCAAGGATTATGATTGCACAATACACTACCACCCGGGGAAGGAAAATAAGGTGGTAGATGCTTTGACCAAAAAGGATCATGGAGTTTTGAACAAGATGAGAGTTGAAAGGGATCTTATTTTCATGGATCTAGTAAATATGGATATGGGAATTACCATGGAAGGTGAAACATCAATGCTTTTTCAAATGGTTTCCAAACCATATTTACTAGAAAGAATAACAAGTTCTCAAGCTAATGATGAAGAGTTTAAAAAGAAGATTAAAGCTGTGAATGATGGGAGATTGAATGACTTCGTATATGAAGATGGAATTTTGAAATTTGGGAAGAGACTTTGTGTTCCCAATATACCTGATCTAAAAAGGGAATTGTTGGATGATGCTCATAGTTCCAATTTCTATATACACCCTCGTATCACTAAGATGTATAGAGATTTGAAGGAACATTTTTTTTTGGGAAAACATGAAGAGGGAGATTTCTGATTTTGTGTCAAGATGTATGGTTTTTCAACAAGTGAAAGCTGGAAGGCAACAGCCGGGAGGTGTATTGAAACCTCTTCCCATAGCTGAGTGGAAATGGGATAATATCACAATGGACCTTGTCATGGGACTACCAAATACTCCTATAAGGAATGATTCAATATGGGTCATTATTGATCGTCTTACCAAGTTAGCACATTTTCTTGCTATAAGAGAAGATCTAACACTTGAACGTCTAGCAAGACTATATATTAATGAAGTTGTGAGACTTCATGGAGTACCCCTATCGATTGTTTCTGATTGCGATCCATATTTTATATCAAGATTCTGGAAAAGTATTTAGAAGGCCCTAGATACTGATCTTCATTTGAGCACTACTTACCACCCACAAACTGATGGAAAATCAGAACGGACTATTAAAACATTGGAAGACATGTGGAGGTCTTGTTAACTTGATTTTTAAGGCATGTGGGATCATTATTTACCTCTCGTGGAATTTTCCTACAATAATAGCTTCCATTCAAGTATTAAGAAGGCACCATATGAAGCATTATATGGGAGGAGATGTCGTACACCAACTTGCTGGGATGAAGTTGGTGAAAGAAAACTCATGGGCCCAAAACATTTTGAAGAAACAATGGAAAAGGTGAATATTATCCAGAACCATATCAAAATAGCTCAAAGTAGCTAAAGGAGCTATGTAGATAATCGAAGGAAGGATTTGTAGTTTCAAGAAGGTGATCACGTTTTCTTAAAGTTATCTCCATGGAAGGGTATTATATGATTCGGTAAGAAGGAAAAGTTAAGTCCTAGGTACATCAGACCTTTTGAAATTATGGACCGAATTGGAGTCATAGCTTACTTTTTGGCAATGTCACCAAGTCTCTCCAAGGTTTACAATGTGTTCCACATGTAAATGTTAATAAAGTACATGCTAGACCCACCACATGTACTCACATCTGAAGAAGTAGAACTTGAGCCAGATCTATCTTATTTTGAAGAGCCTATCAAGATTCTTGATACTAGAGAACAAGTATTGAGAAATCAGAAAAATCTTCTGGTAAAGGTTCTATGGAGGAACCATAAGATGGAGGAAGCAACACGGAAGCCTGAGGAGCTTATGTTAAAGACATACTCGAATAATTTTAGGTAATATTTTGTGAATTTCAAGGACGAAATTTTTGTAAGGGGGGAGAATGTAACGCCCTAAGGTTTTGAAAATAAATATAGAATTCAATTTTTATAATTATATCCATTAAACACAACTTTGCCTCTTCTATGTTTTGAATTTTGAAAAATGGTCATCTAGAGTTGTGTTCAGTAAGTCATTTGGAGTCTGATAGAACAAACTTGATTTTTGGTGAATAGTAACATACCCATATGAATAGTAATATGAATAGTAATATGAAACTTATGAATAGTAAATATTATAATTATTTTATTTTCTTAAGGCAATAAGATAATGAGACCTTAATTAGTTTTTCAATGAGAAATAATACTAATTTCACTTTAAGATTGTTATTTTTCGAATTAACTATGACCTTATTTAAAAATTAAATTAATAATATTTAGAAAATTATTTTGGAAAAATGGATTTCACTTTTGAATTCTATACATCGAAAAATGGTTTGGGTGAATTTTGGGAATTTTTTTGAAACAGTTGATTTTTCAGTGAATAGTAAAAAAATATAGTTTTTAGTTTCGGTGTGTTAATGACATCATTAATGGTGTAATAATGATGTCATAAATCTGGTCAACTTGTGTATAGTTAAATAAGATGTGAGGTGTCCCAAGTGTCTTTAACCATGGGTAAATACCATGGTAAAGCCTATGGTTTTGCAAATACCATCCATGAGGTGTCCCTTGAAAATTATTAAAATAATCCCTCACTTTTCCTATAAATACCAACTCTTTCCTTCATTGAATTCATTCACAATTCTCCCTCGACTAAGTTCTGGCCTCCTTACCTCCATATTATTCCTACCAAGGTTTCCTCAATCCTTCAAGGTCCCAACCTTCAAGTTCAAAGGGTTATTCAACAAGCTAAGAAAATTCTCAATTTCTTTCTTTTTCATTTCAAATTCACTTTTATGTGGTATATATTTCAAGTTTCCATACCATGTTCTTATTTTTATTCTTATTATTGATCTACTCTATATTATGATTCATTTCTAGATATTTGACCCTTGTCCCCTCTCTTTTTAATTTTTTCTAAAACCATGTTGCGTAGCCGTTAGGCTGCCAAATTTTTGTGAGCAATTTCAAAATTATTCTTTTATTTTCAGTTCTTTATTTATTATTTATTCATCTCTTCTTACCCAAGAGGAATGAAACCTCCATAATCTTGTATATTCTGGATGTTCTCATGTTCATGATAAATTCATCATCAATCTTCTTCTTTTCCCCCACTTGTTCAAGGAATTAAAAACATTGTCCGTGATGTATCGAATTACCGACATCGTAGATGATGTAATCTCAATTTCCATTAATTCTTTCAAGTATGTTCATGAAACCATTTATATGTTTGAACCAGGTTATAATATATGTTTTATGAATCACCCATGGTTCTGGAATTATTTTTTACTCGTGGTTCTAATTTATAATACAAAATTAGGTTGTTATTATCAAAGAACCATTAAAACTATCTAAACAAATATCATTAATGTTTTAACTAATAAATCTTCATGATGGTATATAACACAAAATCATTATAAGATCATTTATATCTCCATAATTTCATTAATATAATGTATTAACAATTCTGGATGTTTAACCATGTTTAAAATGAACTTCCATTCATGGAAACAAGTAAACTAACCATGAAAACCAAGGAAGAAAATGCTTCCAAAACATGAAAAATGAAACAATTGAACCCATAGAAAGGGACATGAATGAACCTAATAAGGTTATACTAATTCAATTAAATTTATAGGAGGTTATTGAATATTAATTAATGAAGCTAAATTTGATTATTCCGGTCATTAAAACAAACGAAGAACACACTCGAGCATAAGTTAAGGGGTTTCTCATCTCACTTTCATTTCTGTGAGATTTTCATTGTTCACTACTTATTTCTTGTATGTGGTATATTTGTACTGCCATTATATATATAATAACATGATTCTCTTTATATTCATGTTATTAAATTATTCACTTGATATTTATTAATTTCTGGTCATATGATTCGACCGATCACATTGTTGTAAGGGACTTTGTCTCAACTACCTTTTCGTTGTGACTAACTTT
This sequence comes from Viscum album, assembly GCA_963277665.1. Taxonomy (NCBI): domain Eukaryota; kingdom Viridiplantae; phylum Streptophyta; class Magnoliopsida; order Santalales; family Viscaceae; genus Viscum; species Viscum album. The sequence goes on along the minus strand of OY728122.1, from coordinate 570,628,823 downwards.
GTATTGTGCACCTAATAATCGTTCTGTGGTGTACCTACTGCCCATTTTAGATCACTTTTCATTTGAAATTATCATTATATTAAATATCCATAATCTCATATCATTGATATGTTTGTTGTCTAAACCATATACCATTTTACATACAGTGTTTATTTGGAAAGTTATTTTAATTATAGAAATATTGCTGAATCTGTTTACTCAACTCTATACGGATATTGATAAGGAATATTTCTCTTGTATTGAATCAATGTATAAAGAATTATTTGGACATGCAGTGGTGGGTGGGTCCCTCTATATCCCCTCTATAAAGACCCGTAAAATTCAAGGGAAATTTTTTCTTAATTTTCTTTGGGATTTTACAAGAATGCAGTTTCTGATGGCACCTGATTCCGAGGCCCGGTGTGCCCGGAATCATTTTTCGAAGTTTGGCTCGGGTACGTTCAGTGAACGAATGAGCGGGAATTTATAACTTTTGAACCGGTGCCCAGAATCGAATTCCGAGGGCACCGATGGAACTGCAGCGCCGGTAGTTTCTTAGGAACTCCTGTTCCGGAGTTGCGTTTACGCGACTGTTGATAATAAAAATTGTGGAAGTTTATTTTATACTTACACTACAATTTTTATTATTTTACTCTAAGTGTTGTCTTGATGGAAGTTAGGTAACCACCCAACCTCCCTTGGGAGGTTATGAGGGTGGTCGGGCCCACACGAACCCCACCCCTTCATATCCTCTAAAACCCCCTCAACTCCCACTTTAATTTTGTTATCTTAAGTTATAACCTATGACTTAAATGTGATGAGTTTAATGAGGTGAGTTGTGGGTGGTTTTCAATTTCAAACTCTTGAAATTCAAATGTGTTATTGTGTTAATAAAATAAGAAAGAGTCTTATTTTATTTTTTTTGGTTAAAGTTTTGTCACTTTGAGAGAGTTGGGAAGTATCTTCTTCTTCTTCTTCAACCTCGACGAAGAACACGAAGAACGCTTAGGCTCCGACGAAGAATGTTGTCACCATAAGAAGAGAAAGACGTGTTGCCTCTTCTCTTCTTCGCAGCCGGTGTGTTTCCGAAGATCGACGATGCCGCTTCTTTCAATATTCTTCCCGTGTTAATGAAAGGAGACGCCACTTCCTCCTCGGGCTTTCTCCATCAGCTTACGAATCTTCTCCAGTGACGTACCTCTTCGGACGCACCTCGACGTCAACGGAATCGACGTACGATTACCGCGACGCCCGACCTCCGCGACGCTTGTCTTTCGCGGCTTGTTTACGTGCTCTGCTCTTGAAATCGAGGTAGGGGAATTTATTTTGGAATTCTCTAATCTTTTGAGAATAGAATGACGAGCGTGGACCAACCAATTCCAGGTTGATCCGTGGATCGTTCGTTCATGCGGATTGATGTTGAAGTTTATTATTTAATTATTTCGTTCGTGAATTATACCTTGTCATCCTTCGTGATTTTACAACCAGTTGTTATCGATTAACGAGAGGGGGCCGGGCCGTACAAACACGGCCGACCCTCCTCCATTATTGATATTGTTTCTAATATGGATGGAACGGAATGGCGTGGTGTCGTCACACCACGCGAGAATCGCTCGGCAAGTATTACGCGACGCCGTCGCGCCACGCTGAGAAGTCGAACAAGAACGCGACGTCGTCGTGCCGCGTCGAAGGAAGTCAAAGGCGCCACGGCCGGAACGGAGCCACGGCGAAGGGGCGCGGCGCCAGCATGCCGCGCCGGAGAACCACGAAGACGGCACGTTTTGTTTTTGACATGCGGATTGACGGGAGATGACAAACGAGGCCGCAAGGTAATTTTGAGGCATTCGCAGTGAAGGTCGGGTCCCGGGGGGGCCATAGGAGAAGACGGCAGGAAAAACGGACCACCAGAGCGCGTCCGGTGGTCCGCGGAAGGCGGCGCCAGTGCCGGTGACCGGCGGCGGCGGCGGTTGCCGCCGGTGTCAATCAGCGGCGAAGGGGTGGCGGCCGCGCGCACCCCCGCTGCTCCGCGGCGCCCGCTCGGCCGCGGCCGGCCGGTCGGGCCGGACCGGACCGCGCCGGACCAGTCCAAGTCCAGCCGGGTCGGACCCGGGTCGGGTCGACCCGGTTCGGCCAACCCAAGGGGGGGTCGGGTCGGGTCGCCCCGGGCCCAGACCCCGGTTTTCGGGCCACTTTCGGTCAAATGCTCGTAACTTGAGCTACGTGCCTCCAAACGACTCGTCGTTAGTGGTGATGCGATCCTTGGATAGAGACGGTTGTTTCGGTATATCGCACTCAAGGTTTCGGAATACTTTGAGTTCGGTCGGGTTGGTTCGTACACGAAACCAACCGGGCCCTCGGAGCAGAAACGCTCGTAACTTGAGTTCCGGACGTCTGATTGACGTGCCATCGACTTTTTTGAATTCCTCTAAGTGAGACGGATCTTTTGGCTCACTCCGCCCGAGGTTTGGACGCAGGTGGAGTACGGTCGGGTTGGTTTTGCCTTAAAAACCAACTGGGCCCCTGGGACGAAAAAGCCAATAACTCTCAGACCGGGCGTCCGATTGACGCGCCGTCTGCGACGTTGAGTTCCTGTTGACGATATGGAACTTCTGGATACATCAACTTTGGACCTTGTGCCAGTTGATGTATCAGCCTCTCGGCTCGTGGAGCAGACCCTCCCGAACGAGCTTGATGTGTGCGGGAACCCTAGTGCTAGCTGTGACTTCGACGACGACGACTGTGCAGAGATCCTCAGTTGACTGCGATCAATGAAGACAGCTGGTCTTGTATCCTATGTGGGTCCTAGCTGTGCTGGTCTTGTATCCTCTGTGGGTCCCAGCTTAGATGATTCAATGCTTGTCTTGTATCCTATGTGGGTCCCAGTATAGATGGATCAATGAAGACAGCTGGTCCTGTATCCTATGTGGGTCCTAGCTGTGCTGGCCTTGTATCCTATGTGGGTCCCAGCTTAGATGATTCAATACTGGTCTTGTATCCTATGTGGGTCCCAGTATAGATGAATCAATGAAGATAGCTGGTCTTGTATCCTATGTGGGTCCTAGCTTTGCTGGTCTTGTATCCTATGTGGGTCCCAGCTTAGATGATTCAATACTGGTCTTGTATCCTATGTGGGTCCCAGTATAGATGAATCAATGAAGACAGCTGGTCTTGTATCCTATGTGGGTCCTAGCTGTGTTGGTCTTGTATCCTATGTGGGTCCCAGCTTAGATGATTCAATACTGGTCTTGTATCTTATGTGGGTCCCAGTATAGATGAATCAATGAAGACAGCTGGTCTTGTATCCTATGTGGGTCCCAGCTTAGATGATTCAGTATCTATTTCTGATCATCTCTTTCACCTTTTCGACGATGTATACCTGTGTGAGCTGAAATTATTTTACTCTCCTTTGTGGATTGTGTTGTGCTATCCTGTGTGGATTACGTTTTGCTTTCCTGTGTGAATACGTATACTTTCCTGTGTGGACTGAGATGTACTTGGGCTCGGAGGTTGGAGCGTATTAGAATTGATGACTTAGGTATATGTATGGGCATATACCTAAGAAGTGTCGGTTGTTACTTCGTGATTGTATCTTTCCTTTGTGGTTTATCCTTTGTGGATTTTGGGAGAGCTTCAGGGGTCTCGGGGTCCCTTCTGAGTAGCTTATACTCACCCCTGCACGGGCTATGCCCGCACTACGTTGTGTTGGTTGCAGACGACGAACAGCGTTGATCGTGGTTGAGGCTTGCAGAGAAGGACGGTAACTGGAGGTGGACCACTGGGCGGGACGTGCTCGGAGCGGACGGCGGGACCCGAGGAGCAGAGGAGCTATATGTACCTACCCTTCAGGTGGGACTTCCAGTGGACAGCTCGGTGTAGCGGCTTTACTTTATTGTTGATGTTTTCCCTTTCGAGTTGTACTTTACAGTTGGGCTTGTATTTCTGACCCCTTTTTACTTTCCGTACTTACTGTTGTACTCAGTTTTTACTTAGTGTTTACTTCTTCCACTTATACTCTGTGGTGCTTGTTTACTTTACAAAGGCAATGCCTTCCCTTTTTACCGAGATTTACGCCTTGGTGCTACTCGCCAGCCCCTGGCCTATGGAAGGCGGGCTTGGGGTAGTCACGGCACGGGCCCCGAGGACGGGTCGTGACAAATTGGTATCAAAGGATTTCGGTTCTACCGCGAACTCTGATATTTTCTATGTGAAGCAATAGTGTTTTGCGTATTGAGTGTGGTTATCAGTCCAGGGAGTCCAGTGTTGGTGCGGCGGCCGACGTATCCGTACACCAGGACCCTGACTTTTGATTTCCGACTTAATGCACAAAAACATTGATTGCATGTGTGTTTCAAGTTTTCTTTGTGATTACTTTATGTCAGCTCACCAGGTATACTGTTTGACCGTGGCGCACATGATTCCTTTTCAGGATGGCCCCACGACGGCAGTCAGCTAGGGTTCCGAGAGTCGAGCGTGACGACAGCCCACCGAGCGATGAGGCCTCGGTGTAGGGCTCCTTGTCAGCAGAGGCACCGGTGGTACCTTTACCCGTCGAGCCACCGATACTTCCAGCACCAGCCGCTGACGATGCACGTCACTTCAGCGCACTGCATGAGTTTCAGTGCCAGCGACCGCCCAGGTTTCGTGGGGAGACGGACCCCCAGGCAGCCGAGGACTGGCTAGAGGTAGTCGTGTGAGTTTTCAGGCTAGTGAGGACACCAGCAGACCTCATGGTAATCCTCGCTACGAGCCTACTGCACGCAGCAGCAGGTCGATGGTGGAGCTTGATGCTCCAGGTGCACGATGAGGCATCTCTACTTTGGATGGACTTTGAGAGCCTCTTCCACTCGGAGTTCGTCCCAGCGACCCTCCGTGCGGTGCGCATTCAGGAGGTTCTTCAGCTGCGGCAGGGCAGCTTGATAGTGGCCCAGTACTCAGCGAGATTTACTGATCTCTCGCGCTACTCCATAGATATGGTACGGGACCCGTTCTTCCGGGCCCGGACCTTCGATCAGGGACTGAGGCATGAGATCAGGGCTTCGATGATCTCCCTCAACATTCCTACGCAGGCAGAGGTGTTGGAGAGATCCCTTCTAGTAGAGATTTTTCTCGCTGAGCAGGCTCCAGTGACAGGGCCCTCCGCAGGACGGCCCGTAGCAGGGTCTTCTGCAGCTGGCAGTAGACAGGTGACACAGAGGTCTAAGCGGGCCAGACCATCAGATGGGCAGACTCAGGATGAAGATTCGGTTGTGCAGGGCACACGAAGGAGAGCCAGCTACACGAGGGGCAGGCATTGCTACACATGCGGCGGGCAAGGTCACATGGCTCGAGACTGCCTGACTCATCTTACAGATGAGCAGCAGGTGGTAGAGGGACCTCCCAGACAGAGGTTCGGCCACGGTGGTCCGCAGGGTGCAGGCGGACGAGGCAGAGGAGCTGGCCGAGTAGCCGATGGTGGGAGACACTTCGAGGTGTTGCCACCACCACCACTAGGAGGTCCACCCCGACCGTAGGGAGTTGGTGGACATGGGAGAGCTTAGCTTCAGGCATCTGAGGCCTTCGATCATAGAGCTCTGGGAGCAAATGGATAGGAGCGGAACTAGTGGATACGTCCTTTGTACTTCTAGTTCCTTATTTCTATTGTGTAACGTCTTTGTATTGTGAGCTGCAATAATAAAAGACGCATTCCTTTGTGATGTTTTCATTCCTATCCTCTTTTGTGTTGTTACTAAGAGGTTCCAGTTTTGACAGTTGACTTGACCCTCACTTGTGAGACATCTACTGGAGGAGACCCAGTTACCACACACTGATGCTGACAGTGTGACTCAACCCTTGGAGGTGAGAGTAACGGTTGGATCTCTTAGTAGTAGCATCAAGGCCTTACGACGTCATCCTTGGTATGGATTAGTATCATCCATATCGGATTGACTGTATTAGGCAAAGAACGTGGTTCATCCAAGGGATGAGACGGGATTTCTCTTAATCGGCAAAGAAGAAATCATAGCAGCTCTTGTGGGACCAGAGGTGGTCCAGGCCACGATAGAGAAGGTCCAGGTCATCCAGGTACGGATGAAGATAGCTCAGAGCCGACAGAAGTCTTTCACTGGCAGGAGGTGGAGGCCACTAGAGTTTGAGGATGGCGACCACGTCTTCATGCGGGTCTCACCTCAACATGGATTTCAGAGATTTGTCCAAGGTGGCAAGTTGTCTCCATGCTTCATCGGACCCTTCCAGATCCTCAGCAGGATTGGCGAGGTGGCTTACCACCTAGCTCTACCGCCTTTGTATCCCTAGTTTGTGTTGAAACTTTATGGGGAAGTAAAGCCCTGTGGTGGGAGTAATGTAAAGACCCGTCAAATTCAAGGGAAATTTTTCTTAATTTTCTTTGGGATTTTACAAGAACGCAGTTTCTGACGGCACCTGATTTCGAGGCCCGGTGTGCCCGAAATCATTTTCCGAAGTTTGGCTCAGGTACGTTCAGTGAACGAACGAGCGGGAATTTCTAACTTTTGAACCGGTGCCTAGAATCGAATTCTGAGGGCACCGATGGAACCGCATCGCCAGTAGTTGCTTAGGAACTCCTGTTCCGGAGTTGCATTTACGCGAGTGTTGATAATAAAAATTGTGGAAGTTTATTTTATACTTACACTACAATTTTTATTATTTTACACTAAGTGTTGTCTTGATGGAAGTTGGGTAACCACCCAACCTCCCTTGGGAGGTTATGAGGGTGGTGGGGCCCACAAGAACCCCATCCCTTCATATCATCTAAAACCCCCTCAACTCCCACTTTAATTTTGTTATCTTAAGTTATAACCTATGACTTAAATGTGATGAGTTTAATGAGGTGAGTTGTGGGTGGTTTTGAATTTCAAACTCTAGAAATTCAAATGTGTTGTTGTGTTAATAAAATAAGAAAGAGTCTTATTTTATTTTCCTTGGTTAGAGTTTTGTCACTTTGAGAGAGTTGGGAAGCATCTTCTTCTTCTTCTCCAACCTCGACAAAGAACACGAAGAACGCTTAGGCTCTGACGAAGAACGTTGTCACCATAAGAAGAGAAAGACGTGTCGTCTCTTCTCTTCTTCGCAGCCGGTGTGTTTCCAAAGATCGACGACGACGCTTCTTTCAATCTTCTTCCCATGTCAACGAAAGGAGACGCCGCTTCCTCCTCGGTCTTTCTCCGTCAGCTTACGAAGCTTCTCCAGCGATGTACCTCTTCAAATGCACCTCGACGTCAACGGAATCGACGTACGATTACCGCGACGCCCGACCTCCGTGATGCTTGTCTTCCGCGGCTTGTTGACGTGATCCTCTCTTGAAACTGAGGTAGGGGAATTTATTTTGGAATTCTCTTATCTTTTGAGAATAGAACGACGAGCGTGGACCAACCAATTCTAGGTTGATCTGCGGATCGTTCTTTCATGCGGATTGATGTTGAAGTTTATTATTTAATTATTTAGTTCGTGAATTCTACCTTGTCATCCTTCATGATTTTACAACCAGTTGTTATCGATTAACGAGAGGGGGCCGAACCGCACAAACACGGCCGACCCTCCTCCATTATTGGTATTGTTTCTAATATGTATGGAATGGAATGGCGTGGTGTCGTCGTACCACGCGAGAATCACTCGGCAAGTATTACGCGACGCTGTCGCGCCACGCTGAGAAGTCGAACAAGAACGCGACGCTACCGCGCCGCGTCAAAGGAAGTCGAAGGCGTCGCGGCCGGAACGGAGCCATGGCGAAGGGGCGCGGCGCCAGCACACCGCGCCGGAGAACCACGAAGATGGCGCGTTTTGTTTTTGACATGCGGATTGACGGGTGACGACAAACGAGGCCGCAAGGTAATTTTGCGGCCTTCGCAGTGAAGGTCAGGTCCCGGGGAGACCATAGGCGAAGACGGCAGGAGAAACGGACCACCGGAGTGCATCCGGTGGTCCGAGGAAGGCGACGGCGGCGCGCCACGACGGTGTGGCAACGCCGGCGACCGGCGGTGTCAATCAGCGGCGAAGGGGTGGCGGCCGCGCGCACCCCCACCGCTCCGCGGTGCCCGCTCGGCCGCGGCCGGCCGGTCGGGCCGGACCGGACCGCGCCGGACCAGGCCGGGCCGGGCCGGGCCCAGCCGGGTCGGACCCAGGTCGGGTCGACCCGGTTCGGCCAACCCAAGGGGGGGGCGTCGGGTCGGGTCGCCCCGGGCCCAGACCCCCGTTTTCGGGCCACTTTCGGTCAAATGCCCGTAACTTGAGCTACGGGCCTCCAAACGACTCGCCGTCAGTGGCGATGCAATCCTTGGATCGAGACGGTCGTTTTGGTATATCGTACTCAAGGTTTAGGAATAATTTGAGTTTGGTCGGGTTGGATCGTATACGAAACCAACCGGGCCCTCGGAGCGGAAACGCTCGTAACTTGAGTTACGGACGTCCGATTGACGTGCCGTCGACTTTATTGAATTCCTCTAAGTGAGATGGATCTTTTGGCTTACTCCGACTGAGGTTTGGACGCAGGTGGAGTACGGGTGGGTTGGTTTTGCCTTAAAAACCAACCGGGCCCCTGGGACGAAAAAGCCAATAACTCTCAGACTGGGCGTCCGATTGACGCGTCGTCTGCGACGTTGAGTTCCTGTTGACGATACAGAACTTCTAGATACATAAACTTCGGACCTTGTGTCAGTTGATGTATCAGCCTCTCGGCTCGTGGAGCGGACCCTCCCGAACGAGCTTGCTGTGTGCGGGAACCCTAGTGCTGGTTGCGACTTCGACGACGACGACTGTGCAGAGATCCTCAGTGGACTGCGATCAATGAAGACAGCTGGTCTTGTATCCTATGTGGGTCCTAGCTGTGCTGGTCTTGTATCCTATGTGGGTCCCAGCTTAGATGATTCAATACTGGTCTTGTATCCTATGTGGGTCCCAGTATAGATGAATCAATGAAGACAGTTGGTCTTGTATCCTATGTGGGTCCTAGCTGTGCTGGTCTTGTATCCTATGTGAGTCCCAGCTTAGATGATTCAATACTGGTCTTGTATCCTATGTGGGTCCCAGTATAGAGGAATCAATGAAGACAGCTGGTCTTGTATCCTATGTGGGTCTTAGCTGTGATGGTCTTGTATCCTATGTGGGTCCCAGCTTAGATGATTCAATACTGGTCTTGTATCCTATGTGGGTCCCAGTATAGATGAATCAATGAAGACAGCTGGTCTTGTATCCAATGTGGGTCCTAGCTGTGCTGGTCTTGTATCCTATGTGGGTCCCAGTATAGATGAATCAATGAAGACAGCTGGTCTTGTATCCTATGTGGGTCCCAACTTATATGATTCAGTATCTATTTCTGATCATCTCTTTCACCTTTTCGACGATGTATACCTGTGTGAGCTGAAATCATGTTTACTCTCCTTTGTGGATTGTGTTGTGCTATCCTGTGTGGATTACGTTTTGCTTTCCTGTGTGGAATACGTATACTTTCCTGTGTGGACTGAGATGTACTTGGGCTCGGAGGTTGGAGCGTATTGGAATTGATGACTTAGGTATATATATGGGCATATACCTAAGCAGTGTCGGTTGTTACTTCGTGATTGTATCTTTCCTTTGTGGTTTATCCTTTGTGGATTTTGGGAGACCTTCGGGGGTCTCGGGGTCCCTACTGAGTAGCTTATACTCACCCTTGCATGGGCTATGTCCGTACTACGTTGTGTTGGTTGCAGACGACGGACATCTTTGATCGTGGTTGAGGCTTGCAGAGCAGGACGGTACCTGGAGGTGGACCGCTGGGCGGGACGTGCTCGGAGTGGACGGCGGGACCCGAGGAGCAGAGGAGCTATTTGTACCTACCCTTCAGGTGGGAATTCCAGTGGACAGCTCGGTGTAGCGGCTTTACTTTACTATTGTTGTTTTCCCTTTCGAGTTGTACTTTACAGTTGGGATTGTATTTCCGGCCCCTTTTTACTTTCCGTACTTACTGTTGTACTCAGTTTTTACTTAGTGTTTACTTCTTTCGCTTGTACTCTGTGGTGCTTGTTTACTTTACAAAGGCAATGCCTTCCCTTTTTACCGGGATTTACGCCTTGGTGCTACTCGCCAGCCCCTGGCCTATGGAAGGCGGGCTTGGGGTTGTCAGGGCACGGGCCCTGAGGACGGGTCGTGACACCCTCGATGCATTGGTAGGTCTCATGAGACAAAACAATTTGGTGACGGACCATTCGAGTTTGTTTCTAAAAAACAGACGGGTTTCTACCCATAGAACTAAACTGTTTTTACAGTATTATGGTTTCATGTGCCAGATACATGACGTCCAATTAATAAGCATTCTCTTTATTCATTATCAGTTATTATTATTATCCATGAGATTTTCACTATGAAAAACTCTATGGATGTAGTTTCATTTTTAGTTTATTAATGGTATTAATTATTCATTTATTCACTATGTCATTTTGATTATGTCAGATTGTTTGTGAATCTCTTATTATTGTACTCATTCTTCCTCTATTTGTAACCCTTACTGAGCATTTGATCTCACCTCTGTCATTGTCTACATTCAACAGGTGATGAAGATAAGATCTTTTATTGAGTTCCTGGGGATGCAGTTTTTTAGTTTTTGTTATGTATTGTATTTTGTAAACTTTTTCAATGTAATTTGAGTAACATCTATGTATCTAGTTTCTTCAACACTACTAAACTGGTCTTTCCTTTGGGATTTTCATTCCTTCTAACCATTCCAATATCACAAGTAATGCACTATCTCCATCTTAGAGGGGTCGGGGTGTTACAGTTGGTATCAGAAGAAGTTTAGTAGAAAACTTGGAAACTATAGTAGGAAATGTATAGTAGGGAACAAAGCCTGAAGTTTGTATCTGAGGATTAACATACAATAATTTCCTGGTATTTTGGTAATGAATATATTATGTGGATATTTTAAGAAATACATCCCTTTCTGGATACGAGCAGGTAGAGGTGGCTTTGGCACAGATGTGTCTAGGGGTAAAACCCGAAAACACCACCTTGATCTAGACTTGAATGGGAAATGGTGCACGAAAATGGGCCTTGATACACTCTTGGTTACGACACTCCTAGGGGATATGCTTAGGATAATTCATGTTTTCTTTACAATCCATTATGTAGTAGTTAATGTAAATTTTTTCTTAGAGGAACCATGTTTATCCATACAATTTCAATCTATGTTGAGTGCTTTTCTATTTAAGATTCGCAAAACTAATCTAGTATATCCCATTATTTAGAAATGGTGTCTAATGGAAGAAGGGGAATCAATACATGTGGGCAAGTTAGGGATCTCCCTACTGAGCAAGTCAACACAGTCAACGTTGACCATATTGGGACAACTTACTCAAGTTGTAATGAATAACCATTCAGCGCCTGTGTTGGATCGTTTCATGCGGAAGAAACCCCCATCTTTCAGTGGGACTACTAATCCAGTGGTTTCTGAGCAATGGATCAAGTCCCTTGAAAAGATATTCATGGTGCTAAGATGCTATGAAAATGAAAAGGTAGTACTGACAGTATATTGTCTCAAGGGCGACTCTGATCAATGGTGGTCCTTAATTCAAAATACCAAGGAGGAAGAAGAGATAGAGGATATGTAATGGAGGACTTTTAAGGAAATATTCTATGAAAAATATTTCCCTCGTGAGAAACAAACTTAAATGAAGAGGAAATTCCTTGGCTTGAAACAAATGGAAGAAGACGATGTTGCATAGTATGAGGCTACCTTCACAAGGCTAGCAAGGTATGTTGTGGATTACGTTCATGACTCATCTGAAAAGATTGATCATTTCTTTGAAGGTGTTAATCCAAGTCTTCGAAGGGAAATGGCTTCTCAATCATTTCCATCATATGATGAAATTGTATTAAGTGCCATCAAAATAGAGAAGGAATTTTCTAGATCAAATTTTTCAAAGGAAACCAAGATAAGAAGCAGCATTCTGATAACAAAGGAAAAGGAGAAGCACCAAAGAAGAGAAAGGGAACAAATAGTTTCCCATTATGTAAGAACTGTGGGAAGAATCATCTTGGGAAATGCTTGAAAGGCAAGGGAGTCTTCTATAACTACAGAGAAAAGGGTCATCGATCTGATTAATGCAAGGGTAAGAAACAACTCAATGATGTTCAATGCTACAATTGCAGAGAGATGGGACATTATGCAAATGAGTGTCCTAAGTGCCAAGGAAACATGCCTCAGAAGAAGCCAAGAGAGAAAGGGAGATCCTATACAGTTAAAACCACAGAGGTTGAAGTTCCTAGTGACATGGTGGCATGTACTTTAATTGTTTCCTCAAACTTAGCCAACACTTTATTTGATTCTGTATCATCGCATTCATTTATATCCTCTCAGTTTTCCAATAAAATTAGATATTTCCAATTTGATTTAAGAAAGGAGTTGTCAGTCAAAACTCCCATGGGATGTATCATTGCAAAAAAGTCATGTCAACTAGTCCCCCTCCAAACACCAAAACATGCTTTAGTTTCTAGCCTTATCATTATACCCATGAATGAATTTGATATAATTCTTGGTATGGATTGGCTATCAAATTATGATGCGATTATTTATTGTAAGAAAAAGGAAGTTTCAATTTTTGGAAATGGTGTAGAATCCCTTGTCTTTATGTCAGAAACTTTACCACCTGATTCTTATCTAGAACCACCCCCATTAGCTCTATTGAATGCAATACTTGGAGAGGAAGATAAACCAATATCTTTGGGAGAGGAAAGAAATCTTCAAATTGAAGATGTGCACATAGTGAAATAGTACATTGATGTATTTCCAGAGGATTTACCTAGACATCCTCCAGAGTGGGAAGTTGAGTTCTCTATTTATTTAATTTCTGATGCAAGAACTATATCAAAGACTCCCTATAGAATGGCCACTGTGGAATTAGTAGAACTAAAGAAACAAGTAGATTATTTGAGTGAAACGGGATTTATTCAACCTATTGTTTCTCCATGGGGATCCCCTTTTCTATTTGTCAATAAGAAAGATGGATCCATGAGGCTTTGCATTGATTACAGGGAAATCAATGCAATTACAATAAAGAATAAGTATCATCTGCCCCGGATTGATGATTTTGATCAACTTTATGGAGCTCAATACTTTTAAAAGACTGGCCTTCGATCCGGATATCATCAACTGTGTGTGAGGAAGGAAGATATTCTGAAGACAGCATTTTGAACCAGGTATGGGCATTATGAGTTTACAGTGATGCCTTTTGGACTGAAAAATGCACCCTCTATTTTCATGGATTTAATTAATAGAGTTTTCAAGGAATATCTTGATAAATTTATTGTGGTATTCATAGATGATATCTAGGTATACTCAAAAAGCTATAAAGACCATGAGGATCATTTGCGAACTATTCTAAAAACTCTTAGAAGAAATCAATTATATGGGAACTTTAGAAAATGCGAATTCTGACTTCAGTCAGTTCCTTTTCTATGCCATATTGTCTCTAAGGATGGAATCCTAGTTGATCCTACAAATAAAAAGGCAATCCAAGAATGGTCGATTCCAACAAACATAATTGAGGTACGCCGTTTTATTGGCTTAGCAGGTTATTATCGGTGTTTCATGCAGAATTTTCCCCAACTGGAAACCCACTAATGAAGCTCACACGTAAAGGGGTTAAATTTGTTTGGACAAAAGATTGTGAATAATGTTTCGAATAACTAAAGAAAATATTAGTCAATTATCCTATATTGACTCTACCATTGGGGAATGACGGGTTTGTTATTTATAGTGATGCTTCAAAGAAAGGACTTTGTTGTGTCCTTATGCAAAATAATAGGGTTATTGCTTATGCATCACGACAGATAAAAGTTCATGAGAAAAACTATCCAACTCATGATCTTGAGTTAGCTACTGTAATCTTTTCTTTGAAGATATGGAGACATTATATCTATGGTGAAAAATGTGAGATTTATACTAATCACAAGAGTTTGAAGTATATTTTCTCATAGAAAGAACTCAACATGAGGCAAAATAGATGGCTTGAACTACTCATGGATTATGATTTCATGATACACTACCACACAGGGAAGGAAAATAAGGTGGCAGATGCTTTGACCAAAAAGGATCATGGAGTTTTGAACAAGATGAGAGTTGAAAGGGATCCTATTTTCATGGATCTAGTAAAGATAGATATGGGAATAACCATGGAAGGTGAAACATCTATAAGGCCCCAGCCTTAAACCTTGCTTAATCTTGAGTTATTACAACCATGTATGTTGGATTTTTGAAATTCAAAACACAAATATGGAAAAATTTCATTTAAACGGAAAAATCAGTTTTTATAAGTACCACTTAGTGGTTTCACTATTCATCAAAAATTGAAGTTTTTCAGAAAAATCCCAAAAATTCACCCTAAGCTATATTTGATATTCCGAATTCAAAAATGAAGTCTATTTTAAAAAATTCAAAACATATAAGGCACATTAATTAATTTAATAATTAATTCCCGCTGTCAGAGCAAATAGCGTGTTTTTATGAAACAATAAGTATCAAAAGATTGACACTAGTTTAAGTCTGATTTCAAAGTGAAATTAATTCCAATGAACACTATTGGATTTAATGGTAAAAATTTATTCTAATTTCACTTTAAAACCAATTCAAAATATAATCTAATCATATAAATAAATTATAATAAAAAGAGGTTTTGAATTAAAATACAACATTTTACAATATTCATTAAAAAATGAACTTTATCAGAAAGATACCAAAAATTTACAAAAAGTAAATTTTGATGTCCCAATTCTTAAGAAGAGTTTTATTTGGTCCAAAAGAATGTATAAGAGTGAACAAAACTATATTTAATGATGGTTCTCCATCAAAAGGCGATAAGTGAACCTTTAGTGAAAACTAGGGCATATACGCCTAAAATTGAATTCTTTCCATATTTTAAGCCTTTATCTTTTATTGGATAAATGTAAAAACATTTAAAAACATATATAATCTTATTTTAGTTATTTATATCCATTCCCTCCAATACAACAGCTACATGTTAACTACCATTTAAAATAATATTATTTTATTAATAGAGTGCAACGTAAGATTCCCAAGAAACTCGTTGTTGCGTGTTGGGTACGCCATCGAGCATAGCATCCCCTTTAAAGTCATATTAATATTTTATTCACAAATATGGATAAATATGAAAATGTCATATTATTTATTTACCTGGGGTGTTATATCCTTCCCCCCTTTTGGGAATTGCGTCCTCGCAATTTTTAAAATTGAGCTTGGAAACATCCTTGAAAGTCCCACATCGGAACAAGAGTCGGTAAAACAATCACTTTAAAATGAGGGAAGATAAGTACAGAGGTCACCCGAGTTAACCCATATGTAGAAAAACATGGACATGGAAGAAAAATCAAAGGGTCATGTTCTTCAGGGAGAGTGATAGTAAACATGTCTAGGAGAAAGTTAACCATAAGAAAATCACAAACTTGTGATGGGTTAAACGGTATTCAATTCCCCAGTATGAAAAGTTAATAGACAACATTTTTGTTTTAAGTTACTTTTTATTGAGGAATTTATTCATAAGGAAACATAATCACTTATCATGTTGACTTTCAACTTTTACTATATTCCTTAATCAAACTCATATTTTTTCCAAAAGACGAGTATTTAGGGAGGCATGTTCGCATTAAGAGTACTATAATCAACTTCTAGAGAATCACATAATCCACCAAAGAGAACTATATACATACCATTCCTTTAGGATTTAACCAAAACCAAAACCAAAAAGGTTAGTACAAGGTCAGATAATCCAGAAAAGGATAACCCTTTAAAAAGAAAATCTATGCTTAATCTCCAAAATTTGTCCAACAAAACCCAAAGTTCAACGAGGACCATCCGATAAACAATTTGTCCATAAAATTATTAAAAGTAAACCAATCTAAGAATGAAACCCAAATATTTTAAGGATTTATTCACATAGTCTTCCAAGTTAAATCATAACATTTATCTCCAAATAACATCAGTTGCTCCTAAAGTCTCATATTGAAAAGTAATTAACCTAATCACATATCCTCCATGATAGGTTAATCATTTTCATAAATAACTCAAAATCAACTTACTCTTAATTCATAAAATCATATAACTAAAAATAATCAGTCAAACTAACCAGGGACTTCACGTAGTCCAGTGGTAGGCGATAAATACCAGTCGCACTTTGGTTGTGGGTTCGATTCCCGCAGCTTTGTCCGACGTGACGGGTTGTCACACGGTCTGTGTGTTGTCCTTTTTCCAAAACTATATAATTCTTAAATCATTCCCCAAAAAGAGATAAAATCATCAAAAATGATCATAACATATTTTAACCTCAAGTTTATCTCATGCCTTACATTTTCCAGCATATCATATAATAACCCATAATTACCTCAAAAGTAAGGATCATATAAACCCTAACGGTTACCTTTATAATTATTACCTGAACTTCCACATCGATTGGTCATCTCATAAATGATGCATTATAGAACATACCAAGGTTCAAGTGGTTGATCATGACTCCTTTATAGTTGGTTTAGAACAAGTACGAGTTTCCTCATTGAATACCCCATTTCATCCAGTCTCTTAATCAGAGAACCACCACAGTTTCCTTCAAACCAATTGTCACTTTGGTGCCTGCTAGATCCAGCCATTTACTAAAACCAAAAAGGTCAGTGTGAGTATATCAACATAACCATCATGTACTAATGAGTAAGATAAACACTAAGATATACTTACTCATTCACTTTATCTAAAAACTATGACACTTTCTAAAATCCTAGCCAATATGGTAATGTCACTTATGCTTAAAGAATACCCTAACCTCTAAAGTTATCTAAACCGACCTTTGATACCAACTATAAGGCCCCAGCCTTAAACCTTACTTAATCTTGAGTTATTACAAGATTACACATTGACGATCTTTTTAGGTTTAGAGTTTTAGATAATTAGATCATGAAACTTGCATTACATTCTACATTTAAACAAAGTGGTTACATAAAAGACAATATTCATTCTTCCCATCAACGGAAAAATATTTAAAATAAAACACGGATTCTTTCTTGACACATCCTTGACACTATCATTACATCATGTACCTTTCCCTTGACCTGTGAAAAACATTTCAAAAACTTGGGATGAGCATAAAAAGCTCAGTAAGGGTTATAAAAATATGGAAAGGAAACATGAGTTCATATATACATAAGAATGAAATCATACTTTACCCATAAAACATAGGCACTTTAACATACCTCATCAAACCATGAATAAATCATAGAAATCATAAGACATAAAGGTAACTTGAGGCATTCATAACATTCTTACGTAGGGAGTAACCCTCTTGGTTACGTTTGGAATACCCATCACAGTATATTCCCTAAATCTCTTCAGAGAAACATTAACGTTTCAATCCTTCGCGTTACCCAATGCATTGGAGAGCTATAACAGGCTCACCCGCCATTAGTTTATCACGGAAGCACCCGTCTTCATAACAATTCCCAAGAACCATAACATAATCTTATCACATAAAACATGCATAAAGGAAACATACCATTTCCATCTTTAAATAACAAGATATCAATAAAACACATTGATATAAAAACATTATCAAAACCATTTTCAATACCAAAAAAAAAAGTAAAGTAAAACATGGTATTTATTTTTCTTTTAAAAAGAAGGTATGGCTTGTAGAAGAAGCCGAAACTCAAATGATGGTCACGGCGGCGGAGAAGTCCTTGTCGCCGCATACGTACGACAAAAACATTCCCTTTTGTCGTTTAGTAAAAACGCTTCATATAAAAAATATTCCTTTTTGGATAAACGTAAAAGTAAAAGGGATTTATACACCGTATAAAAGAAGGTTGTGTATAAAACAAAATATGCCTCAATGAATGGAGATTGAGACGAAGTCCCTTACAAAGACGGTATCCTTGGTTTAAGGATAAATCAATTGAATAATTATGTGTGACAAACGAATACACCAAATATAAGTGGATATTAAGTGTAAAATAATAAAAGGTCATTCACACATATTCAAAAGATTACATATTCAATAACTACATGTTGAACCCAAAGAAATCGAAATTGGGTTAAGAAGTTCCCTTGACATCCTAACGGCGTCACATCAAAATGAGTTGATGAGAGATAAAAAAAGTGTATCTCATCACATGGACATAAAATTTACATCAATAAGGATATATGGGAACATATCCCAAGATAACAATATGTAAATTAAAAGACCCAACAAAAGAAGTCTTTTAAAAAGAGGAGGGTGAAAGGTTCCCTTACCGACATGGGTATCTTTCGAAACATACACCTCGTGAAAGAAGGACAATAAAACATTGATGTAAATACTCATAAAAGAAAGTATATTACACAATTAATAAAATAATGGGCAGTACATACACCACTCAAAGAAAATTGTGGCAAATGTAGCATAAATCTCACGGTAATAAAAGTGAGATGAAAAATCCTTTACGAAAACTCGGCAGCCTAACAGCGCCACATAAAACTTCCAAAATGGATTGATGAGAGAGAATAGGGTCTCTCATCACATGAACATAAAAATTACAGTAATATTAATATAAAATAACATCTCAATAACAAGAAATGTGAGCTTTAAAACGAATGACATAAAAGAGTGTACTTAAAAATGAAAGAGTGGAGTAGGATCCCTTACCTCGGGTCCGACTTGACTTGATCGTTCTTTAACGTCCTGAATAATAAACTTGAATTAATTTCCACTTTATTAAGAACCTTTTTCTAGTTAATTATTCCTTTTAGATCACTTATTTCCATGTTATAAACATTATGTAATCATTTAAGTTAATAATGTTTGTTTTGTCGATATTTGGTTCTTAAGTCGAAAGTGGACTTCTTACAATTACATGTTGTTCGTGTGGTCAAATGTTCATTATATCCAGAATTATATTCATGATTTGGATATCATATATATCATATATATCCAGAATATACATGTATTTATAATATTACATAATCATTTAGAGGTAAGAAATGAAATGCACTGTTCATGGAGACGGTAAGCCGTACGTACGCATGAACGCTACTTTCATTTCTATTTCATATTTTTATGGAATGGAATAATAATGATATAGAGGTATATTATAATTCCAGTATAACAACATATATAATAACTTTAAATCCATCCTTTATACGTCCCACATATGGCATTAACGAATCACATCACTTTGAGGGGGCGGTAGTCCGCACTTCCTTAAATGAAGATATCGCGTTTACCCGTAATGGAAACCATAACGGTATGCACAAAATGAAAAATACAGAAGATTAAGGAAAATATAAACATATTATATATCATATATAAATATAGTTTCATCTTAATGGCCACCTTTGAAGGTGTTAAAAGAATGTTGAACAATCATCGTTTCGGGAGGCCGAAATTCGCCATCCACGGAAACAATATGTTCTTTAACCATTAGATGTAGGTGTGTGAAAGTGTAGCTCCAATAATTCTTATAAAAACATACTAGTATATTGATGATACTGTAGTTTTTACAAAATAAATGAATAAAAATAGTTTAGGGGGTTGGAGAAGCAAAATAAAACAAAAGGACTCAAGTGAAGACATTACCTTAAAATCGGGTAACTCTCTTTGGTTTGAGCTCAAAGGCTTCCTTGGGAAGACTTATGCCCAAAGTGAGGCTTCAAGGAGTAAGATAGGAAAGTGGAGAGACAAAATGGGCAGAGGTGGGCCGATCCAAAGGCTTTGGGAGTGTGGGTAAGGAGGTAGAGGTGGGGGCCTTTTATAAGAGGAGAGGAGGGGCACTCCTGTAAAGTTACAAAATGTTACTTTATTTTCAAAAGAGTTTCAGATTTTAAAGGTCCCAAATTGATGTATTTCTAGGATAAGGTGATAAGGGTTCTAAATACACTCATCCAATAGGTTTTTGACATGTGTAGGTCTTAGATATTACATTATCTTTCCATTTTATTTAAATCGTTAAATAATGTGGTCATCACTGCATCATCATGATGTCATAAATAATTTAATTTATTTAATGTCTAAAAATTATAAAAAAAATACTATGATGTAGGAAATATTTTTATATTTCTAATGACTATTTATAGTCAGAAATATGACTTGTATAACCCCATGTAAATATTGTTTTAGTAAAACATCTCATGTTTGTGTCATTTTTACTTTAACATTAAATAAAAAGATATTTATGTCATTTCCCAACCAAAGTGGCTCCATGGGGTCCCCAAGTTGACCCATGGATTGTATTGGTCGGCCATGACACATCCAATGAGTGTAGGACATGTTTCTTGGTCATTTCATTTTATTAAAACATTATTCTTACCATAAACTACACTAATTACCTCTAATCGCGATTAAAAACTTAATAAGTTACTATTCACCAAAAAATTATTTTTATCCCATTGAACCACATTTTACTTCTTAATGACAACCATGTATGTCGGATTTTTGAAATTCAAAACACAAATATGGAAAAATTTCATTTAAACGGAAAAATCAGTTTTTATAAGTACCACTTAGTGGTTTCACTATTCATCAAAAATTGAAGTTTTTCAGAAAAATCCCAAAAATTCACCCTAAGCTATATTTATATTACGAATTCAAAAATGAAGTCTATTTTAAAAAATTCAAAACATATAAGGCACATTAATTAATTTAATAATTAATTCACGCTGTCAGAGCAAATAGCGTGTTTTTATGAAACAATAAGTATCAAAAGATTGACACTAGTTTAAGTCTGATTTCAAAGTGAAATTAATTCCAACGACCACTATTGGATTTAATGGTAAAAATATATTCTAATTTCACTTTAAAAAGAATTTGAAAGATAATCTAATCATATAAATAAATTAGATTAAAAATAGTTTTTGAATTAAAATACAACATTTTACAATATTCATTAAAAAATGAACTTTATCAGAAAGATACCAAAAATTTACAAAAAGTAAATTTTGATGTCCCAATTCTTAAGAAGAGTTTTATTTGGTCCAAAAGAATGTATAAGAGTGAACAAAACTATATTTAATGACAGTTCTCCATCAAAAGGCAATAAGTGAACCTTTAGTGAAAACTAGGGCATATACGCCTAAAATTGAATTCTTTCCATATTTTAAGCCTTTATCTTTTATTGGATAAATGTAAAAACATTTAAAAACATATATAATCGTATTTTAGTTGTTTCTATACATTCCCTCCAATACAACGGCTACATGTTAACTACCATTTAAAATAATATTATTTTATTATTAGAGTGCAACGTAAGATTCCCAAGAAACTCGTTGTTGCGTGTTGGGTACGCCATCGAGCATAGCGTCCCCTTTAAAGTCATATTAATATTTTATTCACAAATATGGATAAATATGAAAATGTCATATTCTTTATTTACCTGGGGTGTTACATCCTTCCCCCCTTTTGGGAATTGCGTCCTCGCAATTTTTAAAATTGAGCTTGGAAACATCCTTGAAAGTCCCACATCGGAACAAGAGTCGGTAAAACAATCACTTTAAAATAAAGGAAGATAAGTACAGAGGTCACCCGAGTTAACCCATATGTAGAAAAACATGGACATGGAAGAAAAATCAAAGGGTCATGTTCTTGAGGGAGAGTGATAGTAAATATGTCTAGGAGAAAGTTAACCATAAGAAAATCACAAACTTGTGATGGGTTAAACGGTATTCAATTCCCCAGTAGGAAAAGTTAATAGACAACATTTTTGTTTTAAGTTACTTTTTATTGAGGAATTTATTCATAAGGAAACATAATCACTTATCATGTTGACTTTCAACTTTTAATAGATTCCTTAATCAAACTCATATTTTTTCCAAAAGACGAGTATTTAGGGAGGGTTGTTCGCATTAAGAGTACTATAATAAACTTCTAGAGAATCACATAATCCACCAAAGAGAACTATATATATCCCATGTCTTTAGGCTTTAACCAAAACCAAAACCAAAAAGGTTAGTACAAGGTCAGATAATCCAGAAAAGGATAACCCTTTAAAAAGAAAATCTATGCTTAATCTCCAAAATTTGTCCAACAAAACCCAAAGTTCAACGAGGACCATCCGATAAACAATTTGTCCATAAAATTATTAAAAGTAAACCAATCTAAGAATGAAACCCAAATATTTGAAGGATTTATTCACATAGTCTTACAAGTTAAATCGTAACATTTATCTCCAAACAACATCAGTTGCTCCTAAAGTCTCGAATTCAAATGTAATTAACCTAATCACATATCCTACATGATAGGTTAATCATTTTCATAAATAAACCAAAATCAACTTACTCTTAATTCATAAAATCATATAACTAAAAAGAATCAATCAAACTAACCAGGGACTTCACGTAGTCCAGTGGTAGACGATAAATACCATTCGCACTTTGGTTGTGGGTTCGATTCCCGTAGCTTTGTCCGACGTGACGGGTTGTCACACGGTCTGCGTGTTGTCCTTTTTCCAAAACTATGTAATTCTTAAATCATTCCCCAGAAATAGATAAAATCATCAAAAATGATCATAACATATTTTAACCTCAAGTTTATCTCATGCCTTTCATTTTCCATCATATCATATAATAACCCATAATTACCTCAAAAGTAAGGATCATATAAACCCTAACGGTTACCTTTATAATTATTACCTGAACTTCCACATCGATTGGTCATCTCGTACATGATGCATTATAGAACATACCAAGGTTCAAGTGGTTGATCATGACTCCTTGATAGTTGGTTTAGAACAACTATGAGTTTCCTCATTGAATACCTCATTTCATCCAGTCTCTTAATCAGAGAACCACCACAGTTTCCTTGAAACCAATTGTCACTTTGGTGCCTACTAGATCCAGCCATTTACTAAAACCAAAAAGGTCAGTGTGAGTATATCAACATAACCATCATGTACTAATGAGTAAGATAAACACTAATATATACTTACTCATTCACTTTATCTAAAAACTATGACACTTTCTAAAATCCTAGCCAATATGGTAATGTCACTTATGCTTAAAGAATACCCTAACCTATAAAGTTATCTAAACCGACCTTTGATACCAACAATAAGGCCCCAGCCTTAAACCTTACTTAATCTTGAGTTATTACAAGATTACACATTGACGATCTTTTTAGGTTTAGAGTTTTAGAGAATTAGATCATGAAACTTTCATTGCATTCTATATTTAAACAAAGTGGTTACATAAAAGACAATATTCATTCTTTCCATCAACGGAAAAATATTTAAAATAAAACACGGATTCTTTCTTGACACATCCTTGACACTATCATCACATCATGTACCTTTCCCTTGACCTATGAAAAACATTTCAAAAACTTGGGATGAGCATAAAAAGCTCAGTAAGGGTTATAAAAATATGGAAAGGAAACATGAGTTCATATATACATAAGAATGAAATCATAATTTACCCATAAAACATAGGCACTTTAACATACCTCATCAAACCATGAATAAATCATAGAAATCATAAGACATAAAGGTAACTTGAAGCATTCATAACATTCTTACGTAGGGAGTAACCCTCTTGGTTACGTTTGGAATACCCATCACAGTATATTCCCTAAATCTCTTCAGAGAAACCATAACGTTTCACTCCTTCGCATTACCCAATGAATTGTAGAGATATATCGGGCTCACCCTCCCTTAGTTTATCACGGAAGCACCCGTCTTCATAACAATGCCCAAGAACCATAACATAATCTTATCACATAAAACATGCAAAAAGGAAACATAACATTTCCATCTTTAAATAACAAGATATCAATACAACACATTGATATAAAAACATTATCAAAACCATTTTCAATACCAAAAAAAAAGAAAAGTAAAACATGGTATTTATTTTTCTTTTAAAAAGAAGGTATGGCTTGTAGAAGAAGTCGAAACTCAAATGATGGTCACGGCGGCGGAGAAGTCCTTGTCGCCGCATACATACGACAAAAACATTCCCTTTTTTCGTTTAGTAAAAACGCTTCGTATAAAAAATATTCCTTTTTGTATAAACGTAAAAGTCAAAGGGGTTTATACACCGTATAAAAGAAGGTTGTGTATAAAACAAAATATGCCTCAATGAATGGAGATTGAGACGAAGTCCCTTACAAAGACGGTATCATTGGTTTAAGGATAAATCAATTGAATAATTATGTGTGACAAACGAATACACCAAATATAGGTGGATATTAAGTGTAAAATAATCAAAGGTCATTCACATATATTCAAAAGATTACATATTCAATAACTACATGTTGAACCCAAAGAAATCGAAATTGGGTTAAGAAGTTCCCTTGACAGCCTAACGACGTCACATCAAAATGAGTTGATGAGAGATAAAAAAAGGGTATCTCATCACATGGAAATAAAATTTACATCAATAAGGATATATGGGAACATATCCCAAGATAACAATATGTAAATTAAAAGACCCAACAAAATAAGTCTTTTAAAAATAGGAGGGTGAAAGGTTCCCTTTCCGACATGGGTATCTTTCGAAACATACACCTCGTGAAATAAGGACAATAAAACATTGATGTAAATACTCTTAAAAGAAATTATATTACACAATGAATAAAATAATGGGCTGTACATACACCACTCAAAGGAAATTGTGGCAAATGTAGCATAAATTTCACGGGAATAAAAGTGAGATGAAAACTCCTTTACGAAAACTCGGCAGCCTAACAGCGCCACATAAAACTTCCAAAATGGATTGATGAGAGAGAATAGGGTATCTCGTCACATGAACATAAAAATTACAGTAATATTAATATAAAATAACATCCCAATAACAAGAAATATGAACTTTAAAAGGAATGACATAAAAGAGTGTACTTAAAAAAGAAAGAGTGGAGTAGGATCCCTTACCTCGGGTCCAACTTGACTCGATCGTTCTTTAACGTCCTGAATAATAAACTTGAGTTAATTTCCACTTTATTAGGAACCTTTTTCTAGTTAATTATTCCTTTTAGATCACTTATTTCCATGTTATAAACATTATGTAATCATTTAAGTTAATAATGTTTGTTTTGTCGATATTTGGTTCTTAAGTCGAAAGTGGACTTCTTACAATTACATGTTGTTCGTGTGGTCAAATGTTCATTATATCCAGAATTATATTCATGATTTGGATATCATATATATCATATATATCCAGAATATACATGTATTTATAATATTACATAATCATTTAGAGGTAAGAAATGAAATGCACCGTTCATGGAGACGGTAAGCCGTACGTACGCATGAACGCTACTTTCATTTCTATTTCATATTTTTATGGAATGGAATAATAATGATATAGAGGTATATTATAATTACAGTATAACATCATATATAATAACTTTAAATCCATCCTTTATACGTCCCACATATGGCATTAACGAATCACATCACTTTGAGGGGGCGGTAGTCCGCACTTCCTTAAATGAAGATATCGCGTTTACCCGTAATGGAAACCATAAAGGTATGCACAAAATGAAAAATACAGAAGCTTAAGGAAAACATAAACATATTATATATCATATATAAATATAGTGTCATCTTAATGGCCACTTTTGAAGGTGTTAAAAGAATGTTGAACAATCATCGTTTCGGGAGGCCGAAATTCGCCATCCACGGAAACAATATGTTCTTTAACCATTAGATGTAGGTGTGTGAAAGTGTAGCTCGAATAATTAGTATAAAAACATCCTAGTATATTGATGATACTGGAGTTGTTACAAAAGAAATGAATAAAAATATTTTAGGTGGTTGGAGAAGCAAAATAAAACAAAAGGACTCAAGTGAATACATTACCTTAAAATCGGGTAACTCCCTTTGGTTTGAGATCAAAGGCTTCATTGGGAAGACTTATGCCCAAATTGAGGCTTCAAGGAGTAAGATAGAGAAGTGGAGAGACAAAATGGGCAGAGTTTGGCCGATCCAAAGGCTTTGGGAGTGTGGGTAAGGAGGTAGAGGTGAGGGCCTTTTATAAGAGGAGAGGAGGGGCACTCCTGTAAAGTTACAAAATGTTACTTTATTTTCAAAAGAGTTTCGGATTTTAAAGGTCCCACATTGATGTATTTCTAGGATAAGGTGATAAGGGTTCTAAATCCACTCATCCAATAGGTTTTTGACATGTGTAGGTCTTAGATATTATATTATATTTCCATTTTATTTAAATCCTTAAATAATGTGGTCATCGCTGCATCATCATGATGTCATAAATAATTTAATTTATTTAATGTATAAAAATTATAAAAAAAAATACTATGATGTATGAAATATTTTTATCTTTATAATTAATATTTATAGTCAGAAATATGACTTGTATAACCCCATGTAAATATTGTTTTAGTAAAACATCTCATGTTTGTGTCATTTTTACTTTAACATTAAATAAAAAGATATTTATGTCATTTCCCAACCAAAGTGGCTCCATGGGGTCCCCAAGTTTACCCATGGATTTTCTTGGTCGTCCATGATACATCCAATTAGTGTAGGACATGTTTCTAGGTCATTTCATTTTATTAAAACATTATTCTTACCATAAACTACACTAATTAACTCTAATCGCGATTAAAAACTTAATAAGTTACTATTCACCAAAAAATTATTTTTATCCCATTGAACCACATTTTACTTCTTAATGACAACCATGTATGTCGTATTTTTGAAATTCAAAACACAAATATGGAAAATTTTCATTTAAACGGAAAAATCAGTTTTTATAAGTACCACTTAGTGGTTTCACTATTCATCAAAAATTGAAGTTTTTCAGAAAAATCCCAAAAATTAACCCTAATCTATATTTGATATTCCGAATTCAAAAATGAAGTCTATTTTACAAAATTCAAAACATATAAGGAACATTAATTAATTTAATAATTAATTCCCGCTGTCAGAACAAATAGCGTGTTTTTATGGAACAATAAGTATCAAAAGATTGACACTAGTTTAAGTCTGATTTCAAAGTGAAATTAATTCCAATGAACACTATTAGATTTAATGGTAAAAATATATTCTAATTTCACTTTAAAACCAATTCAAAATATAATCTAATCATATAAATAAATTAGATTAAAAAGAGGTTTTGAATTAAAATACAACATTTTACAATATTCATTAAAAAATGAACTTTATCAGAAAGATACCAAAAATTTACAAAAAGTAAATTTTGATGTCCCAATTCTTAAGAAGAGTTTTATTTGGTCCAAAAGAATGTATAAGAGTGAACAAAACTATATTTAATGATGGTTCTCCATCAAAAGGCGATAAGTGAACCTTTAGTGAAAATTAGGGCATATACGCCTAAAATTGAATTCTTTCCATATTTTAAGCCTTTATCTTTTATTGGATAAATGTAAAAACATTTAAAAACATATATAATCATATTTTAGTTGTTTCTATCCATTCCCTCCAATACAACGGCTACATGTTAACTACCATTTAAAATAATATTATTTTATTATTAGAGTGCAACGTAAGATTCCCAAGAAACTTGTTGTTGCGGGTTGGATACGCCATCGAGCATAGCATCCCCTTTAAAGTCATATTAATATTTTATTCACAAATATGGATAAATATGAAAATGTCATATTCTTTATTTACCTGGGGTGTTACATCCTTCCCCCCTTTTGGGAATTGCGTCCTCGCAATTTTTAAAATTGAGCTTGGAAACATCCTTGAAAGTCCCACATCGGAACAAGAGTCGGTAAAACAATCACTTTAAAATAAAGGAAGATAAGTACAGAGGTCACCCGAGTTAACCCATATGTAGAAAAACATGGACATGGAAGAAAAAGCAAAGGGTTATGTTCTTGAGGGAGAGTGATAATAAACATGTCTAGGAGAAAGTTAACCATAAGAAAATCAAAAACTTGTGATGGGTTAATCGGTATTCAATTCCCCAGTTGGAAAAGTTAATAGAAAAAATTTTTGTTTTAAGTTACTTTTTATTGAGCAATTTATTCATAAGGAAACATAATCACTTATCATGTTGACTTTCAACTTTTACTAGATTCCTTAATCAAACTCATATTTTTTCCAAAAGATGAGTATTTAGGGAGGCCTGTTCACATTAAGAGTACTATAATAAACTTCTAGAGAATCACATAATCCACCAAAGAGAACTATATACATCCCATGTCTTTAGGATTTAACCAAAACTAAAACCAAAAAGGTTAGTACAAGGTCAGATAATCCAGAAAAGGATAACCCTTTAAAAAGAAAATATATGCTTAATCTCCAAAATTTGTCCAACAAAACCCAAAGTTCAACGAGGACCATCCTATAAACAATTTGTCCATAAAATTATTAAAAGTAAACTGATCTAAGAATGAAACCCAAATATTTGAAGGATTTATTCACATAGTCTTCCAAGTTAAATCGTAACATTTATCTCCAAACAACATCAGTTTCTCATAAAGTCTCATATTGAAAAGTAATTAACCTAATCACATATCCTCCATGATAGGTTAATCATTTTCATAAATAACCCAAAATCAACTTACTCTTAATTCATAAAATCATATAACTAAAAAGAATCAGTCAAACTAACCAGGGACTTCACGTAGTCCAGTGGTAGGCGATAAATACCAGTCGCACTTTGGTTGTGGGTTCGATTCCCGCAACTTTGTCCGACGTGACGGGCTGTCACACGGTCTGCGTGTTGTCCTTTTTCCAAAACTATATAATTCTTAAATCATTCCCCAAAGAGAGATAAAATAATCAAAAATGATCATAACATATTTTAACCTCAAGTTTATCTCATGCCTTTCATTTTCCAGCATATCATATAATAACCCATGATTACCTCAAAAGTAAGGATCATATAAACCCTAACGGTTACCTTTATAATTATAACCTGAACTTCCACATCGATTGGTCATTTCGTACATGATGCAATATAGAACATACCAAGGTTCAAGTGGTTGATCATGACTCCTTGATAGTTGGTTTAGAACAAATACGAGTTTCCTCATTGAATACCCCATTTCATCCAGTCTCTTAATCAGAGAACCACCACAGTTTCCTTCAAACCAATTGTCACTTTGGTGCCTGCTAAATCCAGCCATTTACTAAAACCAAAAAGGTCAATGTGAGTATATCAACATAACCATCGTGTACTAATGAGTAAGATAAACACTAAGATATACTTACTCATTCACTTCATCTAAAAACTATGACACTTTCTAAAATCCTAGCCAATATGGTAATGTCACTTATTCTTAAAGAATACCCTAACCTCTAAAGTTATCTAAACCGACCTTTGATACCAACTATAAGGCCCCAGCCTTAAACCTTACTTAATCTTGAGTTATTACAAGATTACACATTGACGGTCTTTTTAGGTTTAGTGTTTTATAGAATTAGATCATGAAACTTGCATTACATTCTACATTTAAACAAAGTGGTTACATAAAAGACAATATTAATTCTTCCCATCAACGGAAAAATATTTAAAATAAAACACGGATTCTTTCTTGACTCATCCTTGAAACTATCATCACATCATGTACCTTTCCCTTGACCTGTGAAAAACATTTCAAAAACTTGGGATGAGCATAAAAAGCTCAGAAAGGGTTATAAAAATATGGAAAGGAAACATGAGTTCATATATACATAAGAATGAAATCATACTTTACCCATAAAACATAGGCACTTTAACATACCTCATCAAACCATGAATAAATCATAGAAATCATAAGACATAAAGGTAACTTGAGGCATTCATAACATTCTTACGTAGGGAGTAACCCTCTTGGTTACGTTTGGAATACCCATCACAGTATATTCCCTAAATCTCTTCAGAGAAACCTTAACATTTCACTCCTTCGCGTTACCCAATTCATTGGAGAGCTATATCGGGCTCACCCGCCCTTAGTTTATCACGGAACCACCCATCTTCATAAAAATGCAAAAGAACCATAACATAATCTTATCACATAAAACATGCATAAAGGAAACATAACATTTCCATCTTTAAATAACAAGATATCAATACAACACATTGATATAAAAACATTATCAAAACCATTTTCAATACCAAAAAAAAAGAAAAGTAAACCATGGTATTTATTTTTCTTTTAAAAAGAAGGTATGTCTTGTAGAAGAAGCCGAAACTCAAATGATGGTCACGGTGGCGGAGAAGTCCTTTTCGCCGCATACGTACGACAAAAACATTCCCTTTTGTCGTTTAGTAAAACGCTTCGTATAAAAAATATTACTTTTTGGATAAACGTAAAAGTCAAAGGGGTTTATACACTGTATAAAAGAAGGTTGTGTATAAAACAAAATATGCCTCAATGAATGGAGATTGAGACGAAGTCCCTTACAAAGACGGTATCCTTGGTTTAAGGATAAATCAATTGAATAATTATGTGTGACAAATGAATACACAAAATATAAGTGGATATTAAGTGTAAAATAATCAAAGGTCATTCACACATATTCAAAAGATTACATATTAAATAACTACATGTTGATCCCAAAGAAATCGAAATTGGGTTAAGAAGTTCCCTTGACAGCCTAACGGCGTCACATCAAAATGAGTTGATGAGAGATAAAAAAAGGGTATCTCATCACATGGACATAAAATTTACATCAATAAGGATATATGGGAACATATCCCAAGATAACAATATGTAAATTAAAATACCCAACAAAAGAAGTCTTTTAAAAAGAGGAGGGTGAAAGGTTCCCTTACCGACACGGGTATCTTTCGAAACATAAACCTCGTGAAATAAGGACAATAAAACATTGATGTAAATACTCATAAAATAAATTATATTACACAATGAATAAAATAATGGGCATTACATACACCACTCAAAGGAAATTGTGGCAAATGTAGCATAAATCTCACGGGAATAAAAGTGAGATGAAAAATCCTTTACGAAAACTCGGCAGCCTAACAGCGCCACATAAAACTTCCAAAATGGATTGATGAGAGAGAATAGGGTCTCTCATCACATGAACATAAAAATTACAGTAAGATTAATATAAAATAACATCCCAATAACAAGAAATATGAGCTTTAAAAGGAATGACATAAAAGAGTATACTTAAAAAAGAAAGAGTGGAGTAGGATCCCTTACCTCGGGTCCGACTTGACTCGATCGTTCTTTAACGTCCTGAATAATAAACTTGAGTTAATTTACACTTTATTAAGAACCTTTTTCTAGTTAATTATTCATTTTAGATCACTTATTTCCATGTTATAAACATTATGTAATCATTTATGTTAATAATGTTTGTTTTGTCGATATTTGGTTCTTAAGTCGAAAGTGGACTTCTTACAATTACATGTTGTTCGTGTGGTCAAATGTTCATTATATCCAGAATTATATTCATGATTTGGATATCATATATATCATATATATCCAGAATATACATGTATTTATAATATTACATAATCATTTAGAGGTAAGAAATGAAATGCACCGTTCATGGAGACGGTAAGCCGTACGTACGCATGAACGCTACTTTCATTTCTATTTCATATTTTTATGGAATGGAATAATAATGATATAGAGGTATATTATAATTCCAGTATAACATCATATATAATAACTTTAAATCCATCCTTTATACGTCCCACATATGGCATTAACGAATCACATCACTTTGAGGGGGCGGTAGTCCGCACTTCCTTAAATGAAGATATCGCATTTACCCGTAATGGAAACCATAAAGGTATGCACAAAATGAAAAATACAGAAGCTTAAGGAAAACATAAACATATTATATATCATATATAAATATAGTTTAATCTTAATGGCCACCTTTGAAGGTGTTAAAAGAATGTTGAACAATCATCGTTTCGGGAGGCCGAAATTCGCCATCCACGGAAACAATATGTTCTTTAACCATTAGATGTAGGTGTGTGAAAGTGTAGCTCGAATACTTATTATAAAAACATTCTAGTATATTTATTATACTGGATTTGTTACAAAAGAAATGAATAAAAATAGTTTAGGGGGTTGGAGAAGAAAAATAAAACAAAAGGACTCAAGTGAAGACATTACCTTAAAATTGGGTAACTCCCTTTGGTTTGTGCTCAAAGGCTTCCTTGGCAAGACTTATGCCCAAAGGGAGGCTTCAAGGAGTAAGATAGGGAAGTGGAGAGACAAAATGGTGAGAGCTTTGCCGAGCCAAAGGCTTTGGGAGTGTGGGTAAGGAGTTAGAGGTGGGGGCCTTTTATAAGAGGAGAGGAGGGGCACTCCTGTAAAGTTACAAAATGTTACATTATTTTCAAACGATTTTCGGATTTTAAAGGTCCCAAATTGATGTATTTCTAGGATAAGGTGATACGGGTTCTAAATCCACTCATCCAATAGGTTTTTTACATGTTTAGGTCTTAGATATTACATTATCTTTCCATTTTATTTAAATTCTTAAATAATGTGGTCATCGCTGCATCATCATGATGTCATACATAATTTAATTTATTTAATGTCTAAAAATTATAAAAAAAATACTATGATGTAGGAAATATTTTTATCTTTCTAATGACTATTTATAGTCAGAAATATGACTTGTATAACCCCATGTAAATATTGTTTTAGTAAAACATCTCATGTTTGTGTCATTTTTTACTTTAACATTAAATAAAAAGATATTGATGTCATTTCCCAACCAAAGTGGCTCCATGGGGTCCCCAAGTTGACCCATGGATTTTATTGGTCGGCCATGACACATCCAATGAGTGTAGTACATGTTTCTAGGTCATTTCATTTTATTAAAACATTATTCTTACCATAAACTACACTAATTACCTCTAATCGCGATTAAAAACTTAATAAGTTACTATTCACCAAATTATTATTTTTATCCCAATGAACCACATTTTACTTCTTAATGACAACCATTTATGTAGGATTTTTGAAATTCAAAACACAAATATGGAAAATTTTCATTTAAACGGAAAAATCAGTTTTTATAAGTACCACTTAGTGGTTTCACTATTCATCAAAAATTGAAGTTTTTCAGAAAAGTCCCAAAAATTCACCCTAAGCTATATTTGATATTACGAATTCAAAAATGAAGTCTATTTTAAAAAATTCAAAACATATAAGGAACATTAATTAATTTAATAATTAATTCCCGCTATCAGAGAAAATAGCGTGTTTTTATTAAACAATAAGTATCAAAAGATTGACACTAGTTTAAGTCTGATTTCAAAGTGAAATTAATTCCAACGACCACTATTGGATTTAATGGTAAAAATATATTCTAATTTCACTTTAAAACCAATTCAAAAGATAATATAATCATATAAATAAATTATATTAAAAAGAGGTTTTGAATTAAAATACAACATTTTACAATATTCATTAAAAAATGAACTTTATCAGAAAGATACCAAAAATTTACAAAAAGTAAATTTTGATGTCCCAATTCTTAAGAATAGTTTTATTTGGTCCAAAAGAATGTATAAGAGTGAACAAAACTATATTTAATGACGGTTCTCCATCAAAAGGCGATAAGTGAACCTTTAGTGAAAATTAGGGCATATACGCCTAAAATTGAATTCTTTCCATATTTTAAGCCTTTATCTTTTATTGGATAAATGTAAAAACATTAAAAAACATATATAATCGTATTTTAGTTGTTTCTATCCATTCCCTCCAATACAACGGCTACATGTTAACTACCATTTAAAATAATATTATTTTATTATTAGAGTGCAACGTAAGATTCCCAAGAAACTCGTTGTTGCGTGTTGGGTACGCCATCGAGCATAGCATCCCCTTTAAAGTCATATTAATATTTTATTCACAAATATGGATAAATATGAAAATGTCATATTCTTTATTTACCTGGGGTGTTACATCCTTCCCCCCTTTTGGGAATTGCGTCCTCGCAATTTTTAAAATTGAGCTTAGAAACATCCTTGAAAGTCCCACATCGGAACAAGAGTCGGTAAAACAATCACTTTAAAATAAAGGAAGATAAGTACAGAGGTCACCCGAGTTAACCCATATGTAGAAAAACATGGACATGGAAGAAAAAGAAAAGGGTCATGTTCTTGAGGGAGAGTGATAGTAAACATGTCTAGGATAAAGTTAACCATAAGAAAATCACAAACTTGTGATGGGTTAATCGGTATTCAATTCCCCAGTAGGAAAAGTTAATAGACAACATTTTTGTTTTAAGTTACTTTTTATTGAGGAATTTATTCATAAGGAAACATAATCACTTATAATGTTGACTTTCAACTTTTACTAGATTCCTTAATCAAACTCATATTTTTTCCAAAAGGCGAGTATTTAGGGAGGCTTGTTCGCATTAAGAGTACTATAATCAACTTCTAGAGAATCACATAATCCACCAAAGAGAACTATATACATACCATGTCTTTAGGCTTTAACCAAAACCAAAACCAAAAAGGTTAGTACAAGGTCAGATAATCCAGAAAAGGATAACCCTTTAAAAAGAAAATCTATGCTTAATCTCTAAAATTTGTCCAACAAAACCCAAAGTTCAACGAGGACCATCCGATAAACAATTTGTCCATAAAATTATTAAAAGTAAACCATTCTAAGAATGAAACCCAAATATTTAAAGGATTTATTCACATAGTCTTCCAAGTTAAATCGTAACATTTATCTCCAAACAACATCAGTTGCTCCTAAAGTCTCGTATTGAAAAGTAATTAACCTAATCACATATCCTCCATGATAGGTTAATCATTTTCATAAATAACCCAAAATCAACTTACTCTTAATTCATAAAATCATATAACTAAAAAGAATCAGTCAAACTAACCAGGGACTTCACGTAGTCCAGTGGTAGGCGATAAATACCAGTCGTACTTTGGTTGTGGGTTCGATTCCCGCAGCTTTGTCCGACGTGACGGGTTGTCACATGGTCTGCGTGTTGTCCTTTTTCCAAAACTATATAATTCTTAAATCATTCCCCAAAAAGAGATAAAATCATCAAAAATGATCATAACATATTTTAACCTCATGTTTATCTCATGCCTTTCATTTTCCAGCATATCATATAATAACCCATAATTACCTCAAAAGTAAGGATCATATAAACCCTAACGGTTACCTTTATAATTATTACCTGAACTTCCACATCGATTGGTCATCTCATACATGATGCATTATAGAACATACCAAGGTTAAAGTGGTTGATCATGACTCCTTGATAGTTGGTTTAGAACAACTACGAGTTTCCTCATTGAATACCCCATTTCATCCAGTCTCTTAATCAGAGAACCACCACAGTTTCCTTCAAACCAATTGTCACTTTGGTGCCTGCTAGATCCAGCCATTTACTAAAACCAAAAATGTCAGTGTGAGTATATCAACATAACCATCATGTACTAATGAGTAAGATAAACACTAAGATATACTTACTCATTCACTTTATCTAAAAACTATGACACTTTCTAAAATTCTAGCCAATATGGTAATGTCACTTATGCTTAAAGAATACCCTAACCTCTAAAGTTTTCTAAACCGACCTTTGATACCAACTATAAGGCCCCAGCCTTAAACCTTACTTAATCTGGAGTTATTACAAGATTACACATTGACGATCTTTTTAGGTTTAGGGTTTTAGAGAATTAGATCATGAAACTTGCATTACATTCTACATTTAAACAAAGTGGTTACATAAAAGACAATATTCATTATTCCCATCAATGGAAAAAATTTTAAAATAAAACACGGATTCTTTCTTGACACATCCTTGACACTATCATCACATCATGTACCTTTCCCTTGACATGTGAAAAACATTTCAAAAACTTGGGATGAGCATAAAAAGCTCAGTAAGGGTTATAAAAATATGGAAAGGAAACATGAGTTCATATATACATAAGAATGAAATCATACTTTACCCATAAAACATAGGCACTTTAACATACCTCATCAAACCATGAATAAATCATAGAAATCATAAGACATAAAGGTAACTTGAGGCATTCATAACATTCTTACGTAGGGAGTAACCCTCTTGGTTACATTTGGAATACCCATCACAGTATATTCCCTAAATCTCTTCAGAGAAACCTTAACGTTTCACTCCTTCACGTTACCCAATGCATTGGAGAGCTATATCGGGCTCACCCGCCCTTATTTTATCACGGAACCACCCGTCTTCATAACAATGCCCAAGAACCATAACATAATCTTATCACATAAAACATGCATAAATGAAACATAACATTTCCATCTTTAAATAACAAGATATCAATACAACACATTGATATAAAAAGATTATCAAAACCATTTTCAATACCAAAATAAAAGAAAAGTAAAACATGGTATTTATTTTTCTTTTAAAAAGAAGGTATGGCTTGTAGAAGAAGCCGAAACTCAAATGATGGTCACGGCGGTGGAGAAGTCGTTGTCGCCGCATACGTACGACAAAAACATTCCCTTTTGTCGTTTAGTAAAACGCTTCGTATAAAAAAGATTCCTTTTTGGATAAATGTAAAAGTCAAAGGGGTTTATACACCGCATAAAATAAGGTTGTGTATAAAACAAAATATGCCTCAATGAATGGAGATTGAGACGAAGTCCCTTACAAAGACGGTATCCTTGGTTTAAGGATAAATCAATTGAATAATTATGTGTGACAAACAGATACACCAAATATAAGTGGATATTAAGTGTAAATTAATCAAAGGTCATTCACACATATTCAAAAGATTACATATTCAATAACTACATGTTGAACCCAAAGAAATCGAAATTGGGTTAAGAAGTTCCCTTGACAGCCTAACGGCGTCACATCAAAATGAGTTGATGAGAGATAAAAAAAGGGTATCTCATCACATGAACATAAAATTTACATCAATAAGGATATATGAGAACATATCCCAACATAACAATATGTAAATTAAAAGATCCAAAAAAATAAGTCTTTTAAAAAGAGGAGGGTGAACGGTTCCCTTACCGACATGGGTATCTTTCGAAACATACACCTCGTGAAAGAAGGACAATAAAACATTGATGTAAATACTCATAAAAAAAATTATATTACACAATGAATAAAATAATGGGTAGTACATACACCACTCAAAGGTAATTGTGGCAAATGTAGCATAAATCTCACGGGAATAAAAGTGAGATGAAAAATCCTTTACAAAAACTCGGCAGCCTAACAGCGCCACATAAAACTTCCAAAATGGATTGATGAGAGAGAATAGGGTCTCTCATCACATGAACATAAAAATTACAGTAAGATTAATATAAAATAACATCCCAATAAAAAGAAATATGATCTTTAAAAGGAATGACATAAAAGAGTGTACTTAAAAAGAAAGAGTGGAGTAGGATCCCTTACCTCGGGTCCGACTTGACTCGATCGTTCTTTAACGTCCTGAATAATAAACTTGAGTTAATTTCCACTTTATTAAGAACATTTTTCTAGTTAATTATTCTTTTTAGATCACTTATTGCCATGTTATAAACATTATGCAATCATTTAAGTTAATAATGTTTGTTTTGTCGATATTTGGTTCTTAAGTCGAAAGTGGACTTCTTACAATTACATGTTGTTCGTGTGGTCAAATGTTCATTATATCCAGAATTATATTCATGATTTGGATATCATATATATCATATATATCCAGAATATACATGTATTTATAATATTACATAATCATTTAGAGGTAAGAAATGAAATGCACCGTTCATGGAGACGGTAAGCCGTACGTACGCATGAACGCTACTTTCATTTCTATTTCATATTTTTATGGAATGGAATAATAATGATATAGAGGTATATTATAATTCCAGTATAACATAATATATAATAACTTTAAATCCATCCTTTATACGTCCCACATATGGCATTAACGAATCACATCACTTTGAGGGGGCGGTAGTCCGTACTTCCTTAAATGAAGATATCGAGTTTACCCGTAATGGAAACCATAAAGGTATGCACAAAATGAAAAATACAGAAGCTTAAGGAAAACATAAACATATTATATATCATATATAAATATACACTACTGGAAATCTGGGCTATAGCCACGGACCTATTGCCACGGTTTTATAGAACCGTGGCTATAGGTTTTATACAGCCACAGTTTTTTTCCTACCCGTGGCTATATCCCCTCGCCCAGTTTTTTTCTCCCCCATTCCGTCGGGCTCCATCCTCGCCCTCGCCCCCAAGCGTCGGGATCCATCTCCTCGCCCTCGCCATTTCTCCTCCCCGCAGCCTCATCCTCGCCGCGGCCTTCTCTTCCACGACGCATCAACGCCGCACTATCCTCCTCTCCACGCTCTCCTCGCCGACGCTCTCCTCGCCGACGCCCTCCTCGCCGCGACCCTCCTCGCCGCGTCATCCTCCCTGCGCCCTCCTCGCTGGCGCCCTCCTCGTCGGCATCTTCCTCTCCACGCCCTCCTCATCGAAGCCCTCGAGGTCGACACCCCCATCGCCCTCTATTTTTTTCTCTCCCGAGTGCTGGTTATCTGCATTTTTTTATGCCTCATTTGCACCTTCGATTTCTTTGATTTAGGTAAGCTTTACATGTTTTCCCCTTCTGTTTCATATCCGCTGAGGTTGATGTTTTGAATCCACTGGTAGAATTAGTGTGTATTTTCATTGAAGAGGATTATATATGTTTCTACATGGTCCATTACAAATCTTGGTATGATTTCTGCTCTATTTGCATGTAACTTGGACACCTAAGTCAGGTCTGCTGATGGTCTTCTTCTAAATGGATTGGAATGGTTGCATCCCAAGGGATCAATACTAGGAATGTGGGTATTATTATAATGTTGATTTTGGTAGATGAGTTTGGATCTACATGTTTTCCTATAAAGGATGCAGGATTCACAGGACCTAGGTTGTCATATGAAAATGCATTGTGATCCGACCACGACCATCTA
This sequence comes from Viscum album, assembly GCA_963277665.1. NCBI lineage: Eukaryota > Viridiplantae > Streptophyta > Magnoliopsida > Santalales > Viscaceae > Viscum > Viscum album. The sequence continues at coordinate 570,589,992 of OY728122.1, read as the reverse complement.
AGGAGCCCAGGGGCGAAAGTTGTTCCATCTGTTTCTAGTGCTGAATATGTACCAATATATGAAGAATTAAAATGAAATTGATAAATTCAATGGAGAAAAAGATTCCAATATACGAAGAATTAAAATGAGAGCCTTTCTCAGACAACAAGGCTGAATTGAATCCCTATATGGGCCCAAGAAACCCATTACGACTGTTAATGAAATGTTCAGACCATTGTAGAATACTAAGATGTTACCCCTAATATACATATTAAGTCTCATAGAACCCTTTTACTTTACATAGGTTATGGGGTCCTTAGAGAAGTATATTATAAGTCTACCACTGTATAAATTTTCTAAAACATAAAAATTTATACATGACTACTTCATTAGTAGGAATAACTTACTAGAATCATCATATGTTCACATTCAAAATAAAGCATTTTACTTCAATAAAAACCTATTTAGAAGAGTTTAATAAATTCAAATTATATTTAACCAATATTAATGTTTCTATAGATGATGAGGATCAGAAATTAATCCTCTTAATCCCTCTTAACAATAGCTACATCACACTAATTGAGACCATGATATATGGTCGAGATTCTTTAACTAAAGAAGATGTTAAATAATCTATTTGGTCTAAGGATTTGCATTCTAAACTTAAGATAAAAGGAGAGGTTGAGTGTTTTTCACAAGGGGAAGACCTAAAACTTAATGTAAAAAAGAAACAGTTCAATAGATACAAAAGTAAGAGTAATAAAGAACCCAAATCCAAAACTAGTTCCTTGGATAGAAAAGTCACATGTTTTCACTATGTTAAACCCATGCACATTAATCCCAAGTGTAGGAAACTCATGTGAGAGTTAGAACACAAAAAACCAACTGACCAGTCTTTTATGGTTGACTCAAGATATTATGCTATTGAATTCCGGAATATATCCATCCATAAACTCAATCATGAGTGGGTCCTAAACTCTGGATATTATTGTAACTTGTGTCTATATATAGAGTCTTTTTTGAATCTATTCAAGAAGTTGGAAGGGTATGTCCTTTTAGGAAATAATAATAGGTGTAGGGTTGAGGGTAGAGACTCTATTCTAATAGAGTAAGATGATCAATCCATCATCCACTTACTTGATGTAAGGTGGGTCCCCAACCTTCAAAAAAATAATATCCTTAGGAGTCACTACTAGAAATTTAAGCTATAGCCACAGACCTATAGCCACGGTTTTATAGGTCCATGGCTATAGCTTCTCTATAGCCACGATTGAGTGAATTCCCGTGGCTAAAATTTGCCGTCGTTTTTTCTTCTCTAAAATGTGTCGGGCTCCTCCTTCCTTCTCCTCCACGATACTGCACGCGAGGATATCCTCCGGCCACGATACTCCCAAAACTTCACGGTGGCGCCCTCCTCCCCGATGCGCGCGACCCTCTGAACCCTCGACCTTCACAGTGGCACCCTCCTCCCTGATACCCTCTGTGTGCGACCCTCCAAAAGGGCGTCTTTCTAAGGATCCTCCCTCCTTCCACGACAGGAGGTGTCTTATGGTTTACTGGAGTTTTATTTCTATGACGTGTCATGATATTTCGCCATTTTCCCTCATCTTCCCAACCCATTTTTGTTGCAGTGTAGGGAATCACATTGAATTTATGTCTGAAAATTCTGGCGTTGGAGTAATTGAGGTTCAATCGAAGCTGTAGACGACTCCGTATTTCAGGTTAATTTATTTCCCCTTTATAGGAATTATTAAATGCACTTTATTGGGCATCAGCGATTGCAGATTAAATCTCTTGTCGTTTACCGTTTTAATCCGTGAGCTTTTAATATTGAATTTCCCAAACGAATGTTCGCTCAATGTTTGAGGATTACTGTTGTGTGTTTTCAGCAGTAGAGAAGGGTTTTACACTACATTTGTTTGCTGTTTATTTTTTTTTATAAATATGGAAAATGTATGTGTGAATATTTTTGGAAATTACTTTGGTACGAAGAAGTTTAAAGTACTTTGTAAATATCTATTGAGATTAGTTTCAAGAATGAGAATCATTAAATGGGAGTATTCTAGGAATGGATTTTGGGTTTAAAAATCAGCACACATGTAATTACAGGAACTCCAACTGGGTTATTAAATACATGTTGTTTTATGTTTCTTGTTACCTTATTCCCTTTATATAACATTTATGGTATTCTTAATGAAACAGAGAAATTAATGATCCACTCATGCACTTGAGTTTTAAGATCAAGAGAATTATAATAAGGGTATAAGGAGCTGCGGCTACTATGGTGATTAGTATTGATGAATTGAGAGTTGTGTTTTTGTTTGAGAAGTGAAGATATCTCTAAGAATAGATGATGAAGCCATTGCATGATATAGAAAAGAATAATAATAATAAGTTGTCCATCACTATGAGATCATTTAGATAGTTCTAATGTGTTGAGAAGAAGAATATCCCATGACATCTTTTGTTGCATAATATTTATATGGACCTACTGGTTTTTAATATCATGGAATATTATTGTGTGAGATGTCCAGGTGAATACATCCTTATGCTCTATGAATTTGAGCTATGAGTAGTGAATAAATTGTAGAGTATTCTTAAAGACCTGCTGACATTCAAATAAGCTTCCTGTGAGAATAAGGAGATTAGTCTTATTAATTCATAGACATCATGTGTAGTGTTTCTAATCTACTTGCAAGGTGTATTTGAAAGAAACTGTTATGTATACATAGAGTGAAGCCATCAAAACTATAAGACTCAGGGTATGTAAGAATACCACGGTGTAACTTGGTGACTATAATGGGAAACTGTTGAAGAAGACTACTAGAAAAATGGAGAGATAAGTCCAATGAGATGCAAGAAAGTGGATGGCGAGTGTAACATCTTGTTACCTTTAAAACAGTTTGGTTTTAAATTTTTTGTGGTTTTCGTTTTTTGTTTCTTGGATAAGGATGATAAGGTATTGGGAGGAAACCTATAATACTGAAGTTAGAGATTTGTTGGAATTTTCATTATAAAACTTATGGGTTTTGCAATCTACTGGGGATTTACACGTTGTGTAATGATGTTACACGATTTGTAATTGCCACCCAACATATGACATGTAACTGGTACACAACATGAAAGGATACATGTCATGTATAGTTTACATGTCATGTATAAATTAAAAATTAGGTTTTTAATAAAATCTGATGGGTTTTTTAGCGCATCGGGTACTTGAAACAGTGTTTATGTATGTTTTGAGTCTAAAAGTCCTTATAAGGTGTTCCTTAGACATATTTTCCCTCAATGAGATACTATATTGTGTATTTATTTTCATTCCATATATTGTGTCCAATTGTTTCCATGTCAAATTATGGACTGAATCTTTCCTTGTATCACTTCTTTTAGGACTGTGTTAGGCATTCGAGTAATTTTACATGTATTATCAGATTGCATATTGTTCAAGGTACCGTGGTTGAGCAGATTTGTATAAATATGGTTTTTAATTTTACCAAATGTAGATATTTGTTCAAACTATTATCATTTTCTCTTCTGACGCCTCCTCACCGCGACCCTCCTCCTCACCGCGACCCTCCTCCCTGACGCCTCCTCCCCGACGCCTCTCTTCCGACGCCAAGGCAAGTTTTTATATCCGGCTGGTGAGTCTTCTGGTTATATTCTTCCCTTGAAATCTGCTACCTGATTTTAGGTCTTCCCTCTTTCTACCGGTTTTTCATCCCACTTTCTCTTGTTTTCAGCCCCAAAGATCTGATATATCACCCCCGTCATTTGGGTTATAGTTCCAAATTGTTTTTTGTAGGTACCATATTCCTTTACTTACCCCCCCTTTTTTTGGTAATGTTATGTTGATTTTTTTTCCTTTCATTGACATAATAAAAGTAAAATTTTTTTATTTTTAAGCTATGCATAACCCTATGCTGAAACTGTATTCAGTTTATGCTTTTTTTCTAGCATCCTCAATTTTCCTATTCTCGTTTTAATTTTATATTTTAATTTTAATCACTAAAATTGTATTTTCATATTGTTGGTAATTTTATTCACAGATCTGTAATGTATTTTAGAAATTATACCCATGCATTGCTTCAGTGTTTTTTTCACGCAGACCTTACTTTCCAAAGGCATTTAATTTGATTTTTAATATCAACAATTCAACACCATAGTTTTTCCATCAATTATGAAGAGACTGATATGGTTTCTTGAATTCTGAATTCATTTGACGCTCAAACCTTCTATTAACATCCAATCAAGTCATCTTTGTTCGCAGTTTATACATGTCAATCTTTAATATTTATTGCTTTGCAATAGTTTCATTTGATTTTTCGTAGTTCTATGGCTCCTGTTTGATTAATCTTCTGTCATATGTTGTGTAATTTAAACTTCTGTGTTAATTTCTGAATGTTTGAGTTTAAATTTTACTCAATTTGTTTTAATAATGAACATATTCTGATCATTTGAAGTTCCCTTTTTGATTTGATCAGGCGAATGTTCTAATGGAGTCAAAAGGTGGTAGAAAGAAGTCGAGCAGTAGTTCATTAATCCACGAGGCTCCTCTCAGCTACAACATTGAAGACGTTCGACCTTGCGGAGGAATCAAAAAATTCAAATCAGCTGCCTACTCTAACGTAAGTTTTATTGTTGCTGAATGTTGTGTAATGTTTCCATGTTGCATGAGTGATCCTTTTTTTTATTCTTTTCTTTATTTATCTGCATCTGATTGATCCGTTATTTGTTTGCTTTTGCAGCTTGCTCGCAATCCATCCTGATATTTCTTTGAGTTAATATCCTGGCCATTTGAGTGGCCTCCTTTTGTTTTGTTTTCATCAATAACATGAGTGGCCTTTTTGGGAGATCATATTTATTCTCTTCCTTGTCTAATTCTTATGAAAAGTTAGATGATTCTGTTATTGCTGATGCGTACATTGATCTCTTGACAATTTCATTATCCAATTCCTTGCTTGGTATGGATGACAATGATCCTCCTAAAACATTGGCAACCATGAAATTTATTGGTTCCATATTTTCCAATGTAAGAACTAGCTTTCATAAAAAAACATGATATATGTGCTTTTACATGGAGAAGAAAACTTCTGTTTCATTTGAGCATTGTTACAGATAGCTTCCCGGAAGATGATAATGATGGTTTATCATTCATGCCAACGATCCAAATTTCTGAATGGCTGGATGAGTTCTCGTGTCATCTATTTTCTTTACTTCTACACTTGGAACCATACAGTTTTATGTAAGTGTTTATGCCTTTTTTTTCTATCCCTTTCTTCAATCATTCATGTATTATTCTAATATTTAGTTATGAATTGTCAAGTTATTAAGTAGTTTATGGTATTGCAGAAGTTAAGGGCTACACTCTTCATCAGTTTTAGGAATGATCCTGATTGAGGATGGTCCCTATTATTTTTTCATGCTGAAAATCCTGCTTGGGAAGCTCTCTCAAAGTCTCTATAGTCAGGTATGTCCTGTAATTGAAGGTTGTTCAATCTAGTAGCTTCAAGAATCCATTTTTATTCATTTTTTAAGATGATTTAATCTTTGGAAAATTTGTATAATTACCTAAATCGTGTAAAATGTTTCCTTTTTTCTGTCTATAGTTGACACACTGATCACATATATATAAGAAGTTGGTATATCTCATTTCTTTTCCCACTATTTTCTTATAGGTGGTTTCTTATGATAAGACCGGTTCTATCCACCACCATCGAAGACAATGAGTTCAAGATTTGGGTATGGTTTATTCCATTTTTATTCTTTCAGCCACCTATGTTCAATATATGAGTAGTCATTCAATTTGACATTATCGTTTATCTGCTTATAGGGTGCTTCTTCTGGTGCAAGATCCCAAACAACTGACTCAGGTACTATATCAATGTCATCATTGTACCTAACGGTATGTAATAACTTATTCCATCATGCTTTTTGTTTTATGTACTCTGAATTCTTTATTCAAATTAAAAAATTGTAAATGTGCTTTTCGAAATATTCTCTTAATGAAAAATGTAATTTTATCTTATGCAATTTAATTTCTCCATGCATCCAAATCTAACATATCATTCTTTATACATTGAACATCAACTATTCTCTATACTTTCAAGGGAGTTATATGATTATTAGATGCTTTATTGTATTTATTACTCAGCTCGATTGTATTATTATCACATGATCATCAGTAGTTGCATTTTTTTTGGTGCTCCAACTCTTGTGTATGTAGATTCATATCATAGTCTTTCAACTTTTCTACTATCGGGTATGTTATACCTGAATTGTCTGATCATAGGGTGTCTACTTAGCATACAATTTTATTGGACCATCCGATGATCCTCCATTGCATATTGTATTCTCACAGCGCATATTCTTTCCTCTGATTGCAGTGTACTCCATCCGATGATCAATCCGATATTCTCACTCTGCCCATTCGTGTCATTGTAAGACCCCTTCATTTGGTTGTTTTACATTAAAATTCTCATATTGTGTCTGGTTATCTTGAACCATTTCATCTATGATTATAACCTTCTGATAGTTACTTCATGCGGCAATATTGCTAGATCGCCTCTATCCGAGCAATGGAGTCTTGGTTTATCCGAGCATCTCGGTCAGTGTATTTATGTCTGAACATCCCCCCTGCCCGCAACACCCACCCTGCCGCCTTCGAATCAGCTCGCACTATCCCCCCAACACCTGCAACCAGCCCCTTTCAACCAGCATTCCAGCCTCCTCCCACTCCCTTTGCTCCTGGTCTGAAGATGTTGCCCCGCAGATGTCGCTGGATTGGGCCAACACGCGGCGGTCACGCCGCGGTCACGCTGCGGTCACACCGCGGTCACGCCACGGTCACGCCGTGATTTTGACCTGCTCCAGCTACATCCAACCCACACCATCCCCCTTCCACCTTCATTTCAGCCCGCTGCCACCAGCATTCCAGCCCGCAACAGCCCCCCCCCCCCCCCACCCACCTTCGAATCAGCCCGCACCATCCCCCCAACACCTGAAACCAGCCCCCTTCCACCTGCATTCCAGCCTCCTCCCTCTCCCTTCGCTCCTAGCCGGAAGATGCTGCCCTGCGGATGTCGCTGGATCGGGCCAACACGCTGCGGTCATGCTGCGGCCACGCCGCGGTCACGCCGCGGTCACGCCGCGGTCACTCCGCGGTCACGCCGCGGTCACGCCGTGATTTTGCCCTGCTCCAGCCACATCCAGCCCACACCAGCCCCCTTCCACCTTCATTTCAGCCCGCTGCCACCAGCATTCTAGCCCGCAATAGCCCCCCCCCCCCCCACCACCTTCGAATCTGCCCGCACCATCCCTCCAACACCTGCAACCAGCCCCCTTCCACCCGCATTCCGGCCTCCTCCCACTCCCTTAGCTCCTGGTCGGAAGATGCTGCCCTGCGGATGTCGCTGGATCAGGCCAACACGCTGCGGTCACGTTGCGGTCACGCCGCGGTCACGCCGCGGTCACGCCGCGGTCACGCCGCGGTCACGCCGCGGTCACGCCGCGGTCACGCCGCGGTCACGCCGCGGTCACGCCGCGGTCACGCCGCGGTCACGCCGCGGTCACGCCGCGGTCACGCCGCGGTCACGCCGCGGTCACGCCGCGGTCACGCCGCGGTCACGCCGCGGTCACGCCGCGGTCACGCCGCGGTCACGCCGCGGTCACGCCGCGGTCACGCCGCGGTCACGCCGCGGTCACGCCGCGGTCACGCCGCGGTCACGCCGCGGTCACGCCGCGGTCACGCCGCGGTCACGCCGCGGTCACGCCGCGGTCACGCCGCGGTCACGCCGCGGTCACTCCACGGTCACGGCGTGGTCACTCCGCGGTCATGCCGCGGTCACGCCGTGATTTTTCCCTACTCCAGCCACATCCAGCCCACACCAGCCCCCTTCCACCTTCATTTCAGCCAGCTTCCACCAGCATTCCAGCCCGCAACCCCCCCCCCCCCCACCACCTTCGAATCAGCCCGCACCATCCCCCCAACACCTACAAACCAGCCCCCTTCACCCGCATTCCAGCCTCCGCCCACTCCCTTCGCTCCTGGCCGGAAGATGCTGCCCTGCGGATGTCGTTGGATCGGGCCAACACACTGCGGTCACGCCGGGGTCACGCCGCGGTCACGCCGCGGTCACTCCGTGGTCACGCCGCGGTCACGCTGCGGTCACGCCGTGATTTTTCCCTGCTCCAGCCACATCCAGCCCACACCAGCCCCCTTCCACCTTCATTTCAGCCCGCTGCACCAGCATTCATCCAGCCCGCAACAGCCCCCCCCCCCCCCCACCACCACCTTCGAATCTGCCCGCACCATCCCTCCAACACCTGCAAACCATCCCCCTTCCACCCGCATTCCGGCCTCCTCCCACTCCCTTCGCTCCTGGCCGGAAGATGCTGCCCTGCGGATGTCGCTGGATCGGCCAACACGCTGTGGTCACGCCGCGGTCACGCCGCAATCGCGCCGTGATTTTGCCCTGCTCCAGCCACATCCAGCCCACACCAGCCCCCTTCCACCTTCATTTCATCCCGCTGCCACCATCATTCCAACCCGCAACAGCCCCCCCCCCCCCCACCACCTTCGAATCAGCCCGCACCATCCCCCCAACACCTGCAACTAGCCCCCTTCCACCCGCATTCCAGCCTCCTCCCACTCCCTTCGCTCCTGGCCGGAAGATGCTGCCCTGCGGATGTCGCTGGATCGGGGCAACACGCTGCGGTCACGCCGCGGTCACGCCGCGGTCACGCCGCGGTCACGCCGCAGGGGGGTGTTCAAGGGGTTGCAAGGGGGTGCAAGAGGGCTGTCCAGGAACCTAAGCCCATGCAGGTTATGAATGTCTCTATAGAGAAAATGTAGTGCTGTCCAGATCTGGAAAATATCATAAAACATCCCACAGATACTTCACAGGCACCAGGTATAACTATTTCACCACCTATAGATAGTGAGCATGGTGCTATAAAATCTGGTTACTCTATTTCAAATCATAATTCCAATGTTTTGTTTAATGCAGTACTACATGAAATATGATGATTTATGTTGATGACATGATTACAATTTGTAAGAACATGAGCCTCATAATTATTGTAAAATCACAAAAATAATGGTAAGTTTGAAGTGAAAGACATAGGCCATAGCTAATAAAACCTTAGGCATTGAAATTGTTAGAGATAGACCAAATAAATTTTCTGACTTATCTCAAAATGGTTAAATATTAAATATTAAAAATAGACACATGTTTGAATCTCTCAAAATTTCCAATGTACTCCTAGTAAAACACTTTAAATTTTCTTCAACACAAAAACCCATTGCTGATGATGATATTCAATTTAGGTGTAAAATCCATTATGATAATATTTTTTGGTAGCATTATGTACTCTAATTTCTATGCAAACAGGGCTTGTTTGTTATGGACAAAGATGCAACTAGAGACCTGGTTTTCTTGAAGAGTTTCCATGAAGGGTCTTCACTGTAGAGGAGACTAGCTCTTGTCTGTATTTGGTAGTTGCTTCCATGATGGTTCCCACAACCGTTTGACTGAATTTCACACCAAACCAAGCCCTGCTAGTGACTCTTTTTCGATGCACTATAAAAATCCCATGGCCAACCCACCAAAATCAAACCAGATATTCCAGGGCCATTTCCACTCTCACTAAAAAATCTAAACTCAAGCCCTACTACAATTCCAAGCTCCCACTTCAATTTAGCCACTATGAATCCTTTCCAGTCCCCCACCATTTTTCAATCCACCTAGGAAACCCATCCACAACTTGACCACTAATCAGGCCTACCCACCTCTCAACTTCTAAGCCACCAACCCCACTTTTTCCACCAGGCATCCCACTTTAA